>CM074861.1:63762500-68762500 GCA_037501455.1 Lantana camara | reverse complement strand
GAGGTACATCTATAGCATAAGATGAGTTGCAAGGTAAGGTATACTCTTATAAGCTTTTGGAAAAGCTATATCTACGAGCATATATGAGCTCATGGTTTTATGAAAGTTTAATGCTAATGGTCGTAATGTTAATGATTTGTAATGAGCGAGAATGTAATGGTAATGTAATGTAAAGGTAATGTTGGGCTCTGGAGATGTGGGTAAGGGGGACCCGGGACGGCCATGGGGTCGCCGGTTATGACCCCTGTGCGCATTTTCCAACTTTAAAGGATCAACCCGGAACCCATTAGGACGTTTGGTGGGGGATGGAATCCTCGGGCGTGAGCTTCATGAAACTCACGACCTATACTTAACGTAATGGATGGTTAGGGTCGGCCGACCCTTCCATCACCGGAGAAGGGGATTGAATGTGATTTCTGTTTTATAATGTAATGTAACAAGAAGCGGCGGTGGATGCTCATACTCGCCGAGCTTAATGAAATGGTTGGATTATGGAATGAGAATAGAGTCTTTAATAATGTAAAGTATACGTATATGATAGGTAATGTCCTTTGAAAATGTTTTGGTATGCAAAACCTATTCCCAGTCCATAACCTTATCTTTTACGTGTTTTGCTTTATATGTATAGTGTGTGGGTGTGCGTCAACCCCCTCACTCACTCGAGATATGACTGACACCTCTCTTTTCCCACTTTTAGCTTGCAGGTCTTTTGAGCACGAGCTAGACGGAGAAGTGGCTCGTTCGAGTCTCACTTTTTGGTGTAGGTCGTGCTAGGTGCATTGCATTCATTTTTGTCTTGTATTTAACGAATTGATCATGTTATGAAATTTTGTTTTGGATTATGAATTCTTTTGGCTCAGTATATTTGATCAGTTGATATATACGTTAGTTTTGGCATTTTAGATTACTAGAACTCCTTGCTTCCGTTATTTGTTTAATTGTCGCGCGCTCTGAGGTTGTTTTAGCTCTGCCTAGCCTAGTGAGTGTGTGGTCTCCCGTTCGCTTAAACTTGGGCTCGTGTATGGACTTTCCATTTCATATGTGGGTCCGGGTTTAGGTGCGGGGGATGTGGTGGCCCGCGCTCCGGGTACTACATCCTAAAATGGTATCAGAGCTCCGGGTTGCAAAACCGGAGTTCTAGTGTTGTGTTGAGTCTGTCTGGGTCGTACGACGTAGGACAACGTAGATATGTGACTTCATACGCTTATTTGTTTATCTCCTTGTTAATTGTGCACATGAACATGTATTGACCTGCATGCATATGTATTAGAAATTCTTGAGTTCTTTTGCAGAAATATGCCTCCAAGAAGATATCATCGTCAAGATAGATCCCCCGAGCGTCGTCATCATTGGGATCACTCTCCTCAACAAGAGAATAACAATCCACCACCACCACCACAAATGGATCCGGGAACTTTATGGAAAAGCTCGCGATATTCTTAGAGCAACGGAACCAAGAAAGAAACAATGCCTGTAACAGCCGTATTCAGGGCCAAGTCGAGAGAGGAAAGTAAAGGGTTACTCAGGAAGCGTTTATAGTCTCGATCCCTATTTATTCCTCCATGCATTGCATTCTTATGTGACTTATGTGCTATAGTTTAATTAAACGTTCGTAATTTAATTATTTCCTTTATCGAGCATGTATCTTGAAACTTTTCTCATAGGAATCTTAGAACTCTAGTATACATCCCTTTCCAGCACCTAAAAACCCTTCATATGCTTCAAAACCTATTCCGACAATTTTAGGTTGGAAATTACGAAAATACCCCTAAAGCCCTAGAATTTTCCTACATTCCTCGAAGCACTTTTACTACCCAATATTTTGACCAAAAGAATCCTCACAATATTTCGAAGATCGTGATACTCTCCATAAACCATAATTCCCATCCTAACTCTAGTAAGCACCAAAAGCCTGCAAAACCCTAGCTTATAATTCGATCATGAATAAATCTTTACTCATCTACTTTTTGATATTCAATATTATAACCAAAACGACCCTTGAATTATTTTATGAATTTTCATACATTTACTAAAACTCGATTCCACCCATAGCATATTTTATAAATATTTTCCTTTTCAAAAATTATCATTTTATTTTAAACAATTAACTTTCATTCGATATTCTAAATTTTACTCAAACCGTTCCTAAAATTTTTCTATAAAATATGATGATTTTTCAACCATTAAACTTCGTCATAGCTTCATTTATATAATTTTCTTATGATTTTCATCATCTTTAATATTCATAATTTATAAACGAAAACTCTAAATATTCCACATTTATAATCAAAACGAAGCTTATTTTTCACTCGTTCTTTCATTAATTTACTACTTCAAGGTTTCACCTCTCGACTCTTGAATGAATTTTATACCATTTTATATTTATTTTTATTCCACATAAACCTTCTAGAAAGTTTAAATAAATGGATATATTTTCCCCACATTTCCTATCTAATTACCAAGCATATGTCTAAAATATAATTCATCCACACTACCTAAGTAGCTACCAAGCATTTGTCTAGGATATGAAGCTTCCACATTTCCCTTAAACTCTTAGAAATTGCATTAAATCCCCTCATGAAGACCTATAAATACCCCCCTCAAAGCATCATTCATAACTCACAAATTAACACACAAATCTCTCTCCTCACACTCCTCCCACACGCCACAACCTCTCTGCCACTACAAGGGAAGTTATTCTTTTATTATTTCATGCTTTATATTATGTTCTTAGTATAATAATAATAGTAGCATGTCTAGGACTAATTAAATTATGCTTTACGAATTTTATTTTATAAATTATGTGCATAATTGTTAGTTTTAAATACAATGTGTGTACATTATGAAATTTTATTTAATTAAATGCATGAATCATGATATGATATAATGTGAGTATGTATTTAAATGATTATGATCTTTTTTGATTAAATTCATGCCTATAATAATTTATTTAGAATTATTTTTCATAGAGAATTTATATATTTTGCTATATTATGCTTCAATTTTATGTTATAAATATGAATATGATTGAACATGTTACACACCCTCTTTGAATATTCAAATAAGCTCAAGAACATGTTCTTAATGTTCTTGGATATGTGTGTGTGTGTGTGTGTGGCGTGACTAGTGTTTGTGTGTGTGTGTGTGTGTGTGAATTTGATTTTGTGTTGTAAAATGTTTAATTCATAAGAAATTGAATAGTAAATGTCTTCAATAGTAATTTTGACGTTTTGGTCAACATAAATTCAAATAATTTCGAAATTATTTTAAACATAATTATAAAATAGGTTTTGGAATTTTTAAAGAAAGATTTTTTCCCGAATTTTCGAAAACTCGGGAAACTATGTAATATTTTCAAAAGATAACCTACATTGTCAAATTAAACCTTAAATTTCATTTCAAATCTTACAATTAGAATTATAATATAGTTAATAAATATTTGACTAGTTAAAGATCCCATAAACCCTGAATTTTTTAATTAAACAGGTGAATTTAGGGTTTACCGGGAAATCTTTAACGTATTACATAATATGTACCTTCTATAATTATTTAGTTACGATTTGTGTGCAATTAGTTAGTTAGAAATTAAGAACTTAGTTCTAAGCCGATAGTAGTTACTACTTTCAGGCGACCATAGGATTGAAGAGTGGAATCCTCACAATTCCACCTAAATCTCGGTACTCCGTGAGGGTTTCAAATCCTTTCAACTAAAATCATGATAAAATATTTCAATTTATTTCCTTGAATTTTCTTTCAAACTTTTATCCCTTTTATGGGAAAATATTTATAATGTTGTTCAAAATTCATATATTTACCCAAAAGTACTTAGTACTTTCTCCCGGTAAATATTCTCGTCTTGCAAGTAAAATTATTGTTTTCTCATGGGCCGAGGTCTACTATTATACCAGCCGCCAACTAGATCTTGATGATGGTCAAACCGGAGGTTGGTTATTCCACATTAAGTGACGGGAAAAGGTACGCCCCTCCCACAAAATTGTTCATCGTCACTAGGGTTTGCTCCCCTACGTGGCACTAAGGGGTGAAGGCTGGCATTATCGTATTTTTTTTATTAAGTATCGACACCTTGATCAGTGTCGTTACTATTTTTCCCGGATTTTAAGGAGTTAAGGTTCGAAGAGCCTAGCTTGCGGGCATCAAAACCATTTCTTCAAAAACGGTTCATAAGTTTTCTAAAGTATAACCTATATTACCCCTACTCCTATTGTTTCAAACTAATATGAACCGAATATTATTGTCATATAATTATTTGTTACTATATAGTATATTTTTAAACCAAGATTTTCTTGGTCAAAAGATTTCAAAAGAAAACCTTACTTATAATCATAAACCTCAAACCCCCGTCACTTAGTCATTTTGACTAACCCTCCTACACTTTTAATTTCATGATTTCAGGAATCTACGCATCGACGCCTTAGAGGTATATTGAAGCTTTAAGGTGTCACATTTCAGTTAATTAGGGTGATCACGAGTCCATGTACATCTTTCAATAAGCACTCTCCTAGGAAGTTAGATCTATCGCTGTAATTACTTATCCAGCTTAATAATATGTGTTTCGTTGTATACTATCCCCTTTTTATTGCTCGAATTTATTTTCCGTTGCATTTAAATTTCATACTCTGGTATTGTATAGTCTTGTCCGTTCGCCGGAGTATTTCTCGAGTGCTAGGTCTCACATCCACTCGGGAACTACAACGGTGTGGGGTTGTAGTGGTAAGGGGTGCTACAGCTAAGGTGGTATCAGAGCATCAGGTTTAGATAGAGAGAACTTAACTTAAACATTAGGTAGAGAAAGTATTTCAATGTAATCTCTTCGTTTTAATAATTTGTAAAGTGTTTTTCTTATAGTAAAAATGGCTGGCTACGGTGAGCTTCCACATTCTGACAGCGTAGAGTGGCTTGATCAGTACGAGCCTCCTAGTACCTTAGTAGTTACTCGTATGGGGGCCCTAGATACTATCCCTGGCAGAGGATTAGGCAGCATAGTCAGGATCCGCATCAGGAGGCCTTTCCCGGATATGCTTATCCGAACCGAGCAGTCCATCTATTAGAGGCAAAGAGAGACACTTACTTTTATGAGTATCAGAGGACTGGTGAGTATCGACTGGAGGCTAATAGGAATAGGGAAATGGATAGACAGACGACAGTGGATCGTGATCGTGTTCGAGACCAGTTAGCCGCATCTCAGATTGCTATTTCTCAGTTGGCATCGCGCGTAGCTGAGCTCGAGGAGGATGTGGTCAGTTTGACTTTGGATCGTGAGGCTTCTATTGTGATCCACGATAAGTACCGGGCCCAGATGAGGAGCCTCTTAGAGGACGCACTTCACTTGAATGACACTCAGGTTATGGAGCAGGTTCTGGAGATGCAGCCCGCAGTAGCCCAGTCCGGAGACAGTGAGGCTTCATAGGCTATAATCCATTCTGACGAGGAGGAAGAGGAGCCCCAGCAGGTTGGAGAGATCGGCGAGGGTACTGACGGATTGCAGGTTGTTCCTGAGGAGGAGGACAGTGTTAAACCCAGCGAGGAGTGGAGTCCTATTAGGGTTCCGGATTGAGATGATACAGTTGACCTTGAGGCAGACAGTACTGGAGAGGATTGAGTTCAGATCGGGGGATACAATATATAGGATAGTTACCTGGGGGTATGTATATAGCAGCCAGTGGAGACACTCCCCATTTTTGTAGCACTACATAGTAGCAGCAGCGGACAGTAGCAGCTTTGACTTACTAGTGGAGATAGTACTTGTAGGGTGTAACTCGAGGTAGATCAGGTCCACCCCCTCTTTTTGCTTTTACCTTTGTAGCTCTTGAAGCATACTAATCTTGATGCATATAAATTTGACACATTTTGATCACTTGATACTGTTATTTCATGTTGCTTTACATTTCTTGCATCATGAGTCTTAGAGTCGCTTCAAGATACCAGCAGGACCGTGAGTACTAATGTTATTTCTTTCTGCACTTTACGTTTGATAGTTCATATTATTTGGTGATTATTGTTCTATGATAATCTCTGAAACACTCTTACCCCACATGCATTATATTTCCTACGTGATTGTGATTTCAGCATTCATAATGCCTCTACGAAGAACACTACGAAACAACTCACCATCGCCACAAGACCCAACAGGACACCCAGAACTTGTAGAAGCCTTAAGGCAATTTGTTCGAACCTATACACCTGGGAATAACCCTACCAACGAGCGATCCTTAGAAAGGTTTCTCCGAATGAATCCCCCAAAATTCTTTGGAGAACCTAACGATCTGAAGGCTGAAAATTGGATAGCCATTTTAGAAAAGATTTATAAGGCTATGGATATATTTCCCGAGGAACGGGAACGAGTACAGTACGCAGCCTTCCTCTTAGAAGGACCCGCTTTGAGTTGGTGGAAGCACGTCAAGCTAACCTGGATAGAAGACCAGACTGATTACAGTTGGGCGGAATTTGTAAAGGAGTTTCAGAATAAATATATTCCTCAAGTGATAAGGGATACTTGGGAGGCTGAATTCATGAATTTAACTCAGGGTTATATGTCAGTAGTTGAATACGAGGCAAAGTTTGTGAGACTAATTCTGTATGCTCCACACATTCTGAATAATGAACGACGAAAGACCAAGCGATTTATTGATGGACTCAAGCCAGACCTTCGATTGGCTTTAGCTTCATTGGATATTGAAACTTACAATAAGGCGGTAGATAAAGCCCTGAAAACCGAAGCAGCTCATAAGAATATTCATTTGGCAGCTAATCACCCTGGTACCTCTCAAAATAAACCTTCTCAAGGAATGAAACGTCCCGCTGGACCATCTAGCCAGAAATTTGGGAAGAAACCCACACCAGCCCAGCAAAAGCCTAAGTCAGTCCCATCCAATTTATAAGAAGAGATCACTTGTGAATATTGTCACAAACCAGGACATGCTGAACAAGAATACCGAAAGAAAGCTGGCACGTGTTTATGGTGTGGAGACCCTAATCATCAGTTTAATACATGCCCAAAAAGACCGGGATCTAAGAAAAAGGAGAAAGTTGTGGGAAAGCCAGGAAAGCCATTGGTCCGAGGCAGAGCTTAAGCGTTGGATGGAAACGTGGATCCAGACATTCATTCATTTCGTCAAATTTATATGCGCATTTAAATTATCCACTTGAATATTCATCATATAATTTTGAAGTAAGTTCCCCTTTGGGTGCTTGTTTCATAACGGATCGAGTATATAAACGCTGCCCTACACAAATCGGTGACCATTACTACCCAATGAACCTCATCGAACTTCCGATAACAAGATATGGAATCATTTTGGGAATGGATTGGCTCTACAAATACCATGCTAAATTGGATTGTTTCAAGAAAGAAATCATCTTAGGACAAAATGAAAGATGGATATCCGAAGACAAAAGATCAGTTACAATGGTTTCTATGACAGAAGCTAGGAAGTTGGTCTAAAAAGGAGCTACAGGATTTGTTACCTATCTCCTAAATAGGCCAAAGGACCAACTCAAGGTTAAGGAGGTAGAAGTGGTAAATGGGTTTCTCGACGTATTCCCAGAACATTTAAACTCGTTACCTCCAGATCGCGAGTTAGAATTTATAATCGATACAATTCCTGGGGGAGACCCTTTCTCTAAGACCCCTTATCGGATGGCCCCATCCGAACTTCAAGAGTTGAGAAAACAACTTGATGATTTGATTAAATCAAGATATATCCGTCCTAGTACATCACCTTGGGGAGCACCAGTACTGTTTCTAAAGAAGAAATGATGCGTACCAAGCTGAACATCCGCACAGCAGCACGTCCTCAAACTGATGGACAATCTGAAAGAACCATCAGATACCTGGAAGATATGTTAAGGGCTTGTTCCTTAGATTTCCAAGATAATTGGAAGGATTGCTTACCCCTTGTGGAGTTTGCATACAACAACAATTATCAAGCCTCTATCCAAGCTGCACCTTACGAGGCCTTATATGGAAGAAAATGCAGATCTCCATTATACTGGGATATGGATGAAACCAAAGGAGTTAAAAGGAAACCCCAAGGGAATATTACTAAGAGTTGGATAGAAGAAGCAACAGAAAAGGTTGAAATTATCAAGCAGAGAATGAAAGCTACCTAAGATAGACATAAAAGTTATGCTGATAATCGAAGAAGGGACATAGAATTTGCAGTAGGCGAAAAGGTATTCTTGAAAGCATCCCCAAGAACAGGGTTTATACGAATTGGGAAATGAGAAAAGTTAAGTCCTCGATACATTGGCCCTTTTGAGATACTAGAACGTATCGTTCCAACAGCCTACCGCCTAGACCTACCAGCAAGTCCTACTGGGATACATAATGTATTCCATGTGTCCAAACTCCGAAAATACTTTGCTGATGATTCACACATTCTACCAATTGAAGAAGTACCACTAGAACCCGACCTTACTTATGAAGTGAAACTAGTCAGAATCTTAGATAGGAAATCCCAAGAATTGAGAAACCGAAGGATTCCTCTCGTTAGAATCCTATGGACAAGAAATGGTACAGAAGAACAAACATGGGAAACAGAGAAAAAGATGTTGAAACATTATCCAGGACTGTTCAAGGACAGTAATAGAATCTGAGGACAGATTCTTTTAAAGGGGGGGAAGATTGTAACAGCCGTACTCAGGGCCAAGTCGAGAGAGGTAAGTAAAGGGTTACTCAGGAAGCGTTTATAGTCTCGATCCCTATTTATTCCTCCATACATTGCATTCTTATGTGACTTATGTGCTATAGTTTAATTAAAAGTTCGTAATTTGATTATTTCCTTTATCGAGCATGTATCTTGAAACTTTTCTCATAGGAATCTTAGAACTCTACTATACATCCCTTTCTAGCACCTAAAAACCCTTCATATGCTTCAAAACCTATTCCTACAATTTTAGGTTGGAAATTACGAAAATACCCCTACAGCCTTAGAATTTTCCTACATTCCCCGAAGCACTTTTACTACCCAATATTGTGACCAAAAGAATCCTCACATTATTTCGAAGATCGTGATACTCTCCATAAACCATAATTCCCATCCTAACTCTAGTAAGCACCAAAAGCCGGCAAAACCCTAGCTTATAATTCGATCATGAATAAATCTTTACTCATCTACATTTTGATATTCAATATTATAACCAAAACGACCCTTCAATTATTTTATGAATTTTCATACATTTACCAAAACTCGATTCCACCCATAGCATATTTTATAAATATTTTCCTTTTCAAAAATTATCATTTTATTTTAAACAATTAGCTTTCATTCGATATTCGAAATTTTACTCAAAACGTTCCTAAATTTTTTCTCTAAAATATGATGATTTTTACAACCTTTAAACTACGTCTTAGCTTCGTTTATATAATTTTCTTATGATTTTCATCATCTTTAATATTCATAATTTATAAACGAAAATTCTAAGTATTCCAAATTTATAATCAAAACGAAGCTTATTTTTCATTCGTTCTTTAATTAATTTACTACTTCAAGGTTTCACCTCTCGACTCTTGAATGAATTTTATACCATTTTATATTTATTTTTATTCCACATAAACCTTCTAGAAAGTTTAAATAAATGGATATATTTTCCCCACATTTCCTATCTAATTACCAAGCATATGTCTAAAATATAATTCATCCACATTACCTAAGTAGCTACCAAGCATTTGTCTAGGATATGAAGCTTCCACATTTTCCTTAACTCTTAGAAATTGCATAAAAGCCCCTCATGACTACCTATAAATACCCACCTCAAAGCATCATTCATAACTCACAAATCAACACACAAATCTCTCCCCTCACTCTCCTTCCACACGCCACAACCTCTCTCTCACTACAAGGTAAGTTTTTCTTTTATTATTTCATGCTTTATATTATGTTCTTAGTATAATAATAATAGTAGCATGTCTAGGACTAATTAAATTATGCTTTAGGAATTTTATTTTATAAAGTATGTGCATAATTATTAGTTTTAAATACAATGTGTGTACATTATGAAATTTTATTTAATTAAATGCATGAATCATGATATGATATAATGTGAGTATGTATTTAAATGATTATGATCTTGTTTGATTAAATTCATGCCTAGAATAATTTATTTAGAATTATTTTTCATAGAGAATTTATATATTTTGCTATATTATGCTTCAATTTTATGTTATAAATATGAATATGATTGAACATGTTACACACCCTCTTTGAATATTCAAATAAGCTCAAGAACATGTTCTTAATGTTCTTGGATATGTGTGTTTGTGTGTGTGTGTGTGTGTGTGTGGCGTGACTAGTGTGTGTGTGTGTGTGTGAATTTGATTTTGTGTTATAAAATGTTTAATTCATAAGAAATTGAATAGTAAATGTCTTCAATAGTAATTTTTACTTTTTGGTCAACTTAAATTCAAATAATTTCAAAATTATTTTAAAAATAATTATAAAATAGGTTTTGGAATTTTTAAAAAAAAGATTTTTTCCCGAATTTTCCAAAACTCGGTAAACTATGTAATATTTTCAAAAGATAACCTACATTGTCAAATTAAAGCTTAAATTTCATTTCAAATCTTACAATTAGAATTATAATATAGTTAATAAATATTTGACCAGTTAAAGATCCCATAAACCCTGAATTTATTAATTAAATAGGTGAATTTAGGGTTTACTGGGAAATCTTTAACGTATTACATAATTTGTACCTTCTATAATTATTTAGTTATGATTTGTGTGCAATTAGTTAGTTAGAAATGAAGAACTTAGTTCTAAGCCGGTGATAGTTACTACTTTCAAGCGACCATAGGATTGAAGAGTGGAATCCTCACAATTCCACTTAAATCTCGGTACTCGGTGAGGGTTTCAAATCCTTTCAGCTGAAATCATGATAAAATATTTCAATTTATTTCCTTGAATTTCCTTTCAAACTATTATCCCTTTTGTGGGAAAATAATTATAATGTTGTTCAAAATTCATATATTTACCCAAAAGTACTTAGTACTTTCTCCCGGTAAATATTCTCGTCTTGCAAGTAAAATTATTATTTTCTTATGGGCCCGGTGGTCTTGGTAGAAGTAGTAGTCCGGGAGGCATGGGCCGAGGTCTACTATTATACCAGCCGCCAACTAGATCTTGATGATGGTCTAACCGGCGGTTGGTTATTCCACATCAAGTGACGGGAAAAGGTACGTCCCTCCCACAAAATTGTTCATCGTCACTAGGGTTTGCTCCCCTACGTGACACTAAGGGGTAAAGGCTAGCATTATCGTATTTTTTTTATTAAGTATCGACACCTTGATCAGTGTCGTTACTATTTTCCCGGATTTTAAGGAGTTAAGGTTGGAAGAGCCTAGCTTGCGGGCATCAAAATCATTTCTTCAAAAACGGTTCATAAGTTTTCTAAAGTATAACCTATATTACCCCTACTCCTATTGTTTCAAACTAATATGAACCGGATATTATTGTCATATAATTATTTGTTACTATATAGTATATTTTTAAACCAAGATTTTCTTGGTCAAAAGATTTCAAAAGAAAACCTTACTTATAATCATAAACCTCAAACCCGCGTCACTTAGTCATTTTGACGAACCCTCCTACTCTTTTAATTTCATGATTTCAGGTATCTACGCATCGACGCCTTAGAGGTATCTTGAAGCTTTAAGGTGTCACATTTCAGTTAATTTGGGTGATCACGAGTCCATGTACATCTTTCAATAAGCACTCTCCTAAGAAGTTAGATCTATCGCTATAATTACTTATCCAGCTTAATAATATGTGTTTTGTTGTATATTGTCCCCTTTTTATTGCTCGAATTTATTTTCCGTTGCATTTAAAGTTCATACTCTGGTATTGTATAGTCTTGTCCGTTCGCCGGAGTATTTCTCGAGTGCTAGGTCTCACATCCACTCGGGAAGTACAACGGTGCGGGGTTGTAGTGTTAAGGGGCGCTACAATGCCCCTCCAGCTAGTAATCATGTAGGAGGTCTTATTACGGCCACCCTTAAGGAATTTAAAAGTCAAAACCCACCGGTATTCGTTGGTGGAAATGACATTCAAGCCGAGGAATGGTTGGTCCAAACAAATCGAGTATGGAACCTCATACCTTGTGGACCAGATGACAAACTTCAATTCACTCTTACCATGGTACAAGGACAAGCGTATAATTGGTGGTCGAGTGTTCAAGGGAAATTAGGGGCCTCCGGGGAAGAAGTTACTTGGGAAGTGCTCGTCCGAGAGTTCAAAAACTAGTATATCCCGAAAGCTACCCGGAATAGATGGTTGAGAAAGTTTATGGATCTCAAGCAAGGAGGGATGTCGGTGACGGATTACATTAATGAGTTTGAGAGACTCTCACGATATGCCCCTAGTATTGCAAATGACGATGAGAGTAAGGCCTCTCAATTTCTTCAAGGTCTTCGAGAGGACATGAAAGATGCATTAGAAGCTTCCAATACTAGCACGTGGGCAAAGGTGACGGACAAGGCCCTAAGAGTTGAAGATCGGGTGGTTATGAGAAGGAAGAACTCTCACCCCGGCCAAGGTTCTAGTTCGGGTTCTCAACAAATTCTTGGAAAGAGACCGGTGTACGAAGTTCATCCCCTTCCGAATCCTCAAAATAAACAACCTAAACCTGCGAATCCAAATCCTCTATTGGCTATCAAGGGTCCCGAATGTATACATTGCCGACGAACAAGTCACTTGTCGGAGGATTGTTGGAAACTTCACAAGAGGTGCTTCAGACGTGGGTCACCGGAACATACGATAGATCAATGTCCGCACAAGAGGCCGAATTATGTGCCTGGAAGAAATCCGAGACCCACGATTCAAGCTCGAGCGTACGCTTTGGGTGGAGAAAGAGAAAGAAGGGCAGAGGTTAATCAAAATGCCATGGTGGAAGGTACACTTGCATACATGGCATAACATCAAATGCATCGGTCGATCCCGAGACCATTTATGCATTTATTTTCGGGATGCATTATTATGATTGTTGTGGTTGTTGTTGTTTTCACTCTCTTGTATGCCCTTTACTTGCGCATGACTTTGTTGTGAGTCCTTTTGAGAGTTCTTGGTGAGATTTCTTTGACGGGAGTGTTCAGTAAGCTTGAGGGTCGAGTTCTCCTTGTCAACTTGATAGAGCCATAGAGAAGAGGTAAAACTTGAGGTGCAAGACTAAAGAAGGCAAGAGATCGAAAGTTGAAGAGTCCACTTGAGAGAACGAAAAGAAGATGAGAAGTTGTATCCGGAGTGGTTCGAGGTTTCAAGCCGGACCTGAGGACAGGTCTTTTTAAGGGGGAGAGTTTGTGACACCCCGCTCGTTCGTACGTACAGGTTTGTACCACGTGTGAGTTTATTTTCCGTAATTATATTTATTTTCATTTTATTTGTTGAATTATATTTATTTCTAATTGTTTCTTATATGAATTATTTGAAATAAAATGAAATATATGATTTAAATGTCAAGAAAATGCCTTAAGTGGAACTATGACGAGAATTCTTGCGAATTATGAATTTATGATATTTGAATTTTATTCCTGAGTATGCTAATTTCGTGAATTATGTGAAATACGAGATTTAAGGATGTAATTGCATGATTTTAAAATATGTGGACTTAATTGGAAATATGATTTTTGGACTTATTTGTAACTTTTTGAAAGTTTTGGATTCATTTGAAAAATGAGGTATTTTAGTACACTTGTGTACTTTTTATTTTATATCTTGAGCTACGGAAGTCGGATTCGAGTACTGTCTTCGGCGTTCAACTCCTTTCGACGACCCGGACGAAATGGAACAAGTTTCGTAACTTTTCGATGTCGTTTCGACCCCCAACGAAGTAGATTTCAGCCACTCGTGCCCTGTAACGCCCAAATGGCCTATGTTAGAGCTATTAAACCTAATCCTTATCATTTTCCTTGACTTATTACAATCTAAATCATTCATTCTCTCCTCCCTACCTGCTGTTATCGATCCACAAGAGAAGAAAAAGGGGAAAAACGAGAAGGGGAAGAAGAAAGAAAGAAAGAAAGGGAAACCTCCATTTTTTAGCCATTCTTTGAGCTCAATCCATCCGATTTTTTGTTCCTTCTTCAAGATCAAGGTATGATTCTTAATCTCCATGCTCTTGTGATTATTTTTCCCTACTTGAATCATGTATTTTGTTAGAGAATCCATGAATATGCCATACTTGATGAATAGCTAGGTTAAACTTGGAAATTCTTGATTATATGTTACCATGTACATACGTGGCTGAAATTTCATGAAATCTTACCTGATTCTCATGGTTTTAACTGCTGTTTTGTACCCATACCTACTGCATCGAATAGCTGTGATTAATGGAGGAAAAACAGTGGATTCTACAAGCCTTAAAGTATGAATATGTTGAGATAAGCGTTGCCTTGTTGCTGTCAATTGCTGTGTTGTTTTGTGGCTGGAATTGCATTGTTTTGCTGCTGTTTTTGTACATGTTTGTTGCTCCTTTTCACTTCCCTGCTGCTGCTATGTTTCCTTGGAGATGACTGTTGTACGTAACTACTGCTGTTGTTATTTCGCTGCTGTGACAGCTCTCCCCGGCCAGGGAGAATTTTCATAGAAAAGTACCCGGCCGGGGGACTTTTATGCAGACTCTGTGGTGCTGCTGCTTGGAGTTATTGTTGTGTGCATGTACTGTTTTGTTTCCTTTTTCCGTAATTGCATGCATGAAGTTTAATTGCTGCATATTTCATGGAATTTAATGGTGATGTACCTACGTGCTTGTATGAAACTTATTGTTGTGTGCATTGATTATTAGGTGCATGTGCATGTGGTTGTGCAACGTGTGTATGTTTGTATACATAATTATCTTAACTAGTATATATGTTATAAGTGTATTGTATATGTGAGATATATATATATATATAAATATAAGTTTGCATGCATGTGTATATGTTTGTATGTTATATGTATATATATGTATGATTACGTTTTTGTGCATGTGTGTGTACGTGAATGTAATATATATATATATATATGTATTATATTATATGATATATATATTGTAATGTATGTTATATATATATTTATTTATTTATTAGTTTATTTGATGAAGTTTTTATTTTAGTTTGATTTTAAATAATTTGATCTCGCATGCATGATTTTCGTATTTAATTTCATGCTCTTTAATGCCTTCTCTCTAATTGTTTATAACTTATATGTTATGAAAATATGTTGAATTATATGTTAAATGTCTTGAATTAATTTTATGGAGTCATTTGATACGAATTTTACGTGATATGAATTTAAATGCTTTTAATGAGACCTTTTTGCACTTTATTTGCATGCATCGCATTCATTGCATCGCCCTGCGTTTATATGGTACATGTTTGACTCTAAGTCTTTACTGTTACATTTGTTTGTCTCAGGGGTGCTTCCGGAAGGAGTCGTACCCGAAGTTTAAGTTGTTTGGGATCGATTTCTTGCATCACGATGCTCTTTTGTTCAAAAGTGAGGTTTAGGTTCTTTTCTTTTAAGTTAAGCGACCTAAGACCCCTATGTGCTCCTTTTCAAGCCCGCTTGCGAATATACTATTATATTTACATAATAGATATGTGTTTATACGATATGTTTATGACTTTGTCATATGATTAAAGGTTTTCGAACTATACATACGAGCATATGTAAGCTTGAATATGTTTTGCAACGAGGTTATGCTCCAAACCGTGAATCTTCATGCTAGCTACGGATTAGGATGACACGGAGAGATACGTCTATAGCATAAGCTGAGTTGAAAGGTAAGGTTTGATCTTATAAGCTTTTGGAAAGGCTATATCTACGAGCATATATGAGCTCATGGTTTTATGAAAGTTTAATGCTAATGTTCGTAATGTTAATGAGTGTAATGTAAAGGTAATGTTGGGCCCCGAAGATGTGGGTAAGGGGGACTCGGGACGGCCATGGGGTCGCCGGTTATGACCCCTGTGCGCATTCTCCAACTTTAAAGGATCAACCCGGAACCCAGTAGGAGGTTTGGTGGGGGATGGAATCCTTGGGCGTGAGCGTCATGAAACTCACGACCCATACTTAACGTAATGGATGGTTAGGGTCGGCCGGCCCTTCCATCACCGGAGAAGGGGATTGAATGTGATTTCTGTTTTATAATGTAATGTAATGAGAAGTGGCGGTGGATGCTCGTACTCACCGAGCTTAATGAAATGTTTGGATTATTGAACGGGAATAGAGTCTTTAATAATGTAATGTATACGTATATGATAGGTAATGTCCTTTGAAAATGTTTTGGTATATCTCGGTCCATAACCTTATCTTTTACGTGCTTTGCTTTATATGTATAGTGTGTGGGTGTGCGTCAGCCCCCTCACTCAGTCGAGATATGACTGACACCTCTCTTTTCCCACTTTTAGCTTGCAGGTCTTTTGAGCACGAGCTAGGCGGAGAAGTGGGTCGTTCGAGTCTCACTTTTTGGTGTAGGTCGTGCTAGGTGCATTGCATTCATTTTTGTCTTGTATTTAATGAATTGATCATGTAATGAAATTTTGTTTTGGATTATGAATTCTTTTGGCTATGTATATTTTATGAGTTGATATATATGTTAGTTTTGGTATTTTAGATTACTAGAACTCCTTGCTTCCGTTATTTGTTTAATTGTCGTGCACTCTGAGGTTGTTTTAGCTCCACCCAGCCTAGTGAGTGTGTGGTCTCCCGTTCGCTTGGACTTGGGCTCGTGTATGGACTTCCCATTTCATATGCGGGTTCGGGTTTAGGTGCGGGGGATGTGGTGGCCCGCGTTCCGGGTACTACATAAGGAATGCACCGGGAAGTCCTATACAGGAATTCGGGAACCATGACCTTCCCTCGATGGTGCTATGGTTCAAGGATTTGGATCCGGGATAGAAGGTTCGAGTTTGGATGGATTGACAAGTTCTATTGTGGTAGAGGGATAATTAGTGAAATAAGGGTTGATCGTGGGATTGTTGTGACCTAGAAGATTGACATATATGTCTCTGCTACATAGGATGCCTTATTTGGATTCCACAGGGTTATCTAACTCAAGAAAGAAACAAAGGAAGTTGTGGAGGTGTTCGAAATTTAGGTTTAGATCAACAAAGAGGCGAGGAAACTCAAGGCAAAGTAGATCCATGGGATAACAAGCAACGAAGAATATTTAACCTGTTTAATGGGATCTTCTAATTCGGAATGTAAGTGTTATTACCAGATATATGACTTGATTGGAACTACTTACACAAGGAGACTAGGTCGTAGAGGTTGGAAGTCTTTAATCTAAGAAGTGAATAATGAGTTCAATTGATGGATGAGTATTGGAATTCTCAAGTGGGAGAAGAAGAGATGAATTGAGAGGCTTCAAATTTCGAATGAGATAGAAGCTTGATTTGAAAGGAATCAAAGAAAATCAATCAACGAGGTAAATATATACCCATGAAAGGTGACAATGCTAAGGATTCTATCTTCGGCCGGATTTGAGTTCATCCTCTCGAGCCAAGCTAAATTGCCGTGTTGTGAGGTCGAAGTGGGAAATATAGAACAAAAATTGGAAACAAAGAAAGATAAAGAATCCTTAGAAGGAGATTACGTGCTTAAGTGTAAGTAAGTAAACGACAAGTTCTACTATCGATTCGGATTCATAACGGAAATCAAAGGGACTTTATTCGAGGTGACACTTGGAGAAAGATTCGGGACGACGAGTGGAAGATCGATTATTAGGAAGAAGTCAAGACACTAAACCCATGGACATAGAAGAATTTGGGTTCAAGAAGTCGTGATCTCGGACCATGGAGATATATAAGTTGATGCAAGGAGGTTCATAGAAATCTTGAAGACCGTGAGAAAACAAGAAATGATCGACAAGTCCAAGCAAGCTGTGACTAGAGAAATGAGGATAAGCTGCTGAGTTCAATACTTACCATAACGGTGACAGGTTTAATGCATTCATGGCACGTGCATCATACATCTCTTCCAATTATTTAAATACCTTTATCTATGTGTGCGTGCATCTTTAATTGATATAGTTGCTCCAATGTGTTGCATCTTTAATTGTTTGTTACGTGCATTGGCATCTTAATCCGACATGCATGGTTTAGTGTTATTTGATAGGGAATTTTCCCTCACTTCATTCATCGAATGCTACTTCAACCGAGCCATAGTCGAATCGAGCTAAGGAGGAATTTTGGGTTGTAAAGTGTGGATTAAAGGAAAGGAAGAAATACGGAAGCTCGGGAAAGTAGAATCGGATTTTGGAATAAATGAATGAGATGGTCATCCCTACTAATTCCTTGAAAGTGAATTTGACCAAGATCAACAGACATATAGCTTAGCTAGGATCGCTTATGTCGAGGAGCTCGATGACCTTGGTTTGAGAAGCATTAGAACAAGCCTAAGGAATTTTGATAGGAGTTCTTAAGGGGGAGAGCATGACTGGGAGATGATTTAGAAATCCTTGTTTGTGCTCGAGTGGATTATTCTTAGAGGGAATAATGGAAATGCAAGGGTTAACAAGTAACCGGATCTTTACAAAAGATACGTGATGATGGGAAGATAGAGCACTCGATGAGATTTCAAGATCGAATTGGGGAAGATCAAGCAGGTTATGGAGTATAATAAACAATCTACGGAAACGTGGTATTGAAAATGAATGTCAAGGTTGGAAAATAGACATGTGCTTCAAGGGACGAAGATAGGTATTCGGGGAGTGCTTGGGAAATGAAGCAACAAGACCGAGTCCTAATGTCGTGCCGTTACATCTTGCTATGGGAGATATGTAAACTTAAGTCTTCCATGATTGGACATATTGTATCTGGATTATCGTGTCTCATAATTTAAAGATGATGGGACGGTGAAAAATTCACAAAATTGATAAGATGGGATAGATCAAGGATAATCTTGATTGCCGACTCAAGTTAATTTATAACGAATCCGTGTAGAGAGTTTGCAAGAAGCGGTAAGGAAGGTAGTGAATAAGTGAAGCGAGTCAATCACTATACTTGGCGACCGACATAGGGAGAGCAAATTCAACCGTGGGCTTTGGAAGCGTAATAAGTAAGAAAGATTGTAACATGAACAAGATGGATTATTAGCTCGTCAATTATCTTCCATAATGAGCCGAGAATGCTAATAGGGTTTGAGATGGGTGTCCGAACTATTCGGGACAAGCTCGAGCATCCAAGGAAGGGCGAATGAGATTGTGGTAAAGAATGAATCAAATGGATTAAGATCATGAGACTTCCAAGATTGGAACTTTGGACCATGGTATTTAATAAAGATAAGAGAATTAAATACGGAACTTCGAATCGTGGGGGCTAGCAAGGGTAAAAGAATAAATCGTAGGCGAAGACGAAGTGATCATCGAAGAATCAAATACATCGGGGATTATGAAAACAAGACTCTACGAGCAAAGGAACCATCAACAAAGAAATCAAGTAGCTTTCAGATTCACTACAATGAAAAACCTCCAAACAATGGTGAACGGTACATTAACCATACATATCACGTGCATCATGCATTCCATAATTTTTTTTGTGTGTAATTGCTTGTTAGTTGCTTTTGGAGTGAGCGAGTGCCTTAGTAACACGGTGAGACGAGGGTCATGCCGTGCAACGGACTTTACAATGGGTCTTTGGAGACCCTATTAAGAAGCTAGTGGCTGCCCAAGAAACCAACTTGAAACCATGAAGTTGATGTGGTGAATGAAGACCCATTTCGTGTTAGAGAACGAGTGCTGGGAGTTCGTTAACTACTCCACTTGTGATAACGAGTTGTGGGATGGTTGGGATGGATTCAAACGGTGGGACTTAAATCTTGTTTAGACCCTCCTATCGTACGAGACGTCCGAACTACTCTTGGTCGGATCTAGTTCGTGAGTAGCTTGAAGCCCCTTTGTGCTTGAAGACCCTTCTCTGAACTAATTCCTGTGGGATGTCGCGAACCCCGCATGGGATGAACACGGAGAGGTTTTGCTTAGAGTCCAATACTCGAGGCAGTGGACCTGAGGACAGGTCCTTCTTAAGTGGGAGAGGTTGTGACACCTTGTTTTGTAGCAAGCCAGGTACGAGGTCACGTGAGACTTTAATTCGGTAATTACATGATTTAAGTGAATCACACGACTACGTGTCAACGTGTAACTCTATTTAATTATGTGCGCTTTAGAATTTATTTAAATTGTTCTTGGACTCAATTGTCCAATAATTGCTCGTTAAAGACCTAATCTTAATTAGGGGGTTTTGGGGCCGTTTGTGGCTACCTTGAGCTCAGGAATTCGGATTCGAATTCCAACCTTAACATTGAGTTCGTTTCAATGATTCGGATTCAATGAATTAACCTTTTAATTTCTAAGCAATTTGATCACCCTAACATTTTAAAATCCGATCCGAATGGACCGGATACCTTTCGACCCTACTCGCATAATCCGACCCGTTTAACTCAGCCCCAAAAAGGAGCTAAGTCTTCCTCTCTATTTCATTTTCCATGTACAAGCCAAGGAAGAAGAGAAGGAGAAGAATTCTTCCACTTTTGGCCATGAACCATTGAGCTTAAGTTCTCGAGATCCAACCGTCCGATCAATGACCTAAGGTAAGATTTGTACTCCTCTCGTTACGTGCTTTATTTTCTCCCGATTGAATCTCTTTTCTCTTGATTATTTTTATGCCTTTGAAGAAGATGATGAATAGTGTTTATATGTCAAAATTTGCTCCCTTGCTCTCATACTTGATTAATATGTTCTAAGATTGTTATATGTTGTTCCCGTAACCTCACTTGTCGTTTAATTCTGGGGATTTTAAGTGTTGGCTACTTCTTGCTTGAACCTCCATTAATGGAGCTTGAATGTGCTTTAATGACAACTTTGTGTCTAGCTCGTTTCATGCCGTTTTGATAACATTTTATGTTAGAGCATGCATACATGAACTTATGCCTTCAATTTGGAGTGTTTTAGTTGAGCTTTGAAGTGGTTTTTCCTTCCTTCTCCTTCCCCTTCGAGCAACCCCTGTTTTTGCCTCTTTTTCTTGCCCAGAAGGTCTACCCGGGCGGGTACTTTAGTGCAAGAGGGTTTCTGCACTCTTTTTCCCCGGCCTGATAGATTTTGCCTTGTATTTTTCCGGGCCGGGTACTCCCTCATCTGAACTCTGTTTGACCTGATTTTTTAGCCGTTGGAAACCTTTTGAAGTCTAGAACAACCTCCAATTTGAATCACCTCATTATCAATTCTTTTTGGTGTCGCCACGTTACCGATAATCTGCTTTCACCCAACTTCGGGCCTACACCATTTTCACCTCATTTTGAACCATGATCCATGCCACATATCATTGGAAAGCCCTATGTGTCTACTTTCATTTCCAACAAACAAAACCCAATTCCAATTTGTATAACTCAAGATATTCGCATTTTCCTACAACTTGTGCATCCCCGAAAACTGACAGTTTTCCTAAACTTCGCCAAAACCATCCTTCTTGTTTTTCTTTCACCCCCTTTGGCTCCTGTATGTGACTTATATGAATTATATGCTTAATTAATTGGTACTTATGCTCTTATGTGACACTCGTTGGTCTTTACTTGCTTAAACTTGATTGTTTGAACTCTTGCTTTATATATGAATTGAATTCGTTTGAGTAATTGAGCATATGAACACGATCACACCATTCCATGAAATTCTTATGTTGTATTTCATATTGAAACATGTCATGACAAGTTTCATCACTTCATAAACATTCTTGCCGTGGGTCCTACTTGGTTTCATTTTGAGTCGTGTCTCACAAGTACACTGTGTTTTCTTTCATGTACAGTATTCTCCGAGGTGGAGACTTTCCAATTTAGTGGTCCTTCTCTTGGTCCTTCTTGCACTTGGACGTGAGGGTTTTCTTTTATAAATGACCTATAACCTTGCATGCTCTAAATAGGTCAAATGGTTTTCATATTAAATAAACCATATCTTTTATACCGGCTAAGTACCGAAAATGGTTTATAAACTGTGTCGTGTTAACCCGGAGCCTGTTTTGTGAGATCCTGTTGTTGCCCCCGGCTCTCCTAGCGCTGGGCTAGCTGTAGTGGATTCCTGTACCTGTTCTTGGGCCTAGGGGCTTGTGTATGGAGCGAACCGGGGAGGTATCGGGCTGACGGTGACCTCTTGCACAAGTCCCAACCTGTTGGACTACCCGGATATCCGCCAGGAGGTTTGGTGGAAGATGGGGCTCCGGATATGGGGAAGTCATGAACCCACAGATCATCCTTCCTGGATGGCGAGGGTTAGCTACCCGGACCATCATTGAAGAAGGAGGTTAACTTGTACCTGTTTTCCCATCAATTATAACTGTAATTAATTTGTGATTCCTGCTTGTTTCCTGTATACCTGCTTGTCCCTGTCATTTAATAACTAAGAAGTGGAGTCCAGGATGGAATAAGTACCCATTCTCGCCGGGTCCCTTAAAATGTAATACATAGATATCCGTAACCTCTGGCATGCCTCCAGTCCCTATTCGGCAGCTGGAGCCCATGGATTGTTAAGGTAAAATGGGCATTAACAGATGGCGTACGAATATCGACACATGCATTGTATATCCTGCTTACATGCTTACACGTAATTCCACCCGTACTTGTTATTAATTCCAGATTCCTGTTACCTGTTTAAATAACAAATCACGTACAGTGTGATTACGCCTGTTTGACTGCCTGTTTATATACATATGCGTGTGTTAACACCTTCACTCAGTCAGTTGGCTGACCCCCTCCCTCTCGTTGTTTTTAGTGTCTGTCTTGCAGGTTCAGTGGTTGTTAGGTTGGAGTCTGTTGAGGTCTTTGTTCGAGTCTTGGTCCTGTACTCTGTATTGCACCTCTTGCATACTTCACGTACTCTATTAGGCCTTGTAGGCCACCTTGTATCTTTACCTTGATTTATTGAACTCGGGACAGGTTTCTAGGGCCCTAGTTGAACCTGTTTATATGTTATTACCTTGTATCGATTCAGGACAGGTTAGGACAAGATTTTGAATTAGTTGAACCCGTATTTACATTCCTATTTGAATCGTGATTACATTGTTAATTGTAAGCGTTCGTCGCCTGGTCTCTGTATTCTTGTTCTTGTTCAATTATTGGTACAGGGTCTAGCCTCGCCTAACATAGGAGGTTTTTTGTTTCTGTCTCCGTTCACAGTGTGCTTGGTTCATGTATGGACTTTCCATTTCATGTGTGGACCGGGTTCATATCGCGGGGGATGTGGGACCTCCGTTCAGGGTGTCACATTACTAGTAGCTTCGTAATTGAATAAAGTAAAGAGGGGAGTAACTCACCTTCTGGTAAGATCTTCTTTAAAAGATCAAGGAGCATATTTAAAGACTTGTTACTCCATTTCCACAAAACTTTAAGATGCATCAATTTGACAACTACAGATAGTAATGTCATCTTGCAACTTGGGTATAAACTTTTTTGTTTATCTGCTAATAACCTTCTAAAACTCTCTGTTTCTACATGATTGTCAGTGTTTGATTGACGTGCTTCGCTCATTTTAGCTAATAGTTCATCTAGTTCATCACCTAATCCATCTTCGATATTATCATGTAACTGTTCTGCATCATTCTCCTCTACGGTTACATTTTCCCCACGAAATATCCAATCCACATAACTTTGTGAAAAACGATTAAGGTGCAAGTGTTGTTCCACTTCAGACATTGTTTTGTGAATGACATTATTACATTTAGTACACGAACACCGAATAGAATTATCCACACCTATCACATTTTGTTTAGCAAAATGAAGAAATGATTGAACACCATTAACGTATGTCTCACTGAATGGATTTCTTTCCCTAATCTAACTCTTATCCATATCCTACACGTTTAAAATACTACATAGTCAAATACTTTATTTATAAAGCACATGGCATAAAATTAAAAAATTAATCAAATGGAACACGTAGCAATTAAAAAATAGTATACCTTTATATATTCTATCTATCTATCTATCTATCTATATATATATATATATATGTTTCTCATAGATATTATAATTAAATAGATACTACATATGATTATATACAAAAATTATATATTTATTATGATTATGAATTATTGAGTTAAGGTAAATCCTTGTTTGGGTGGGGAATATTTGAGAATTTGAAGACCTAATGACTTAATAAATTACTCTATTTTAACATATAAAAGTCTGCAAATTCAAATAACATTCCAATCGTACCAAAACACCTAAGAAGCAACATAAGATTTTAGTATAACAAGAAGATATATTTCACCTTCTAATATATTTTTTTATGCGCCTAAATTTTATTGAGGTGCAGAAAAATAAACTCACCGATGTTGTCAACAAAATTGTGTCGGCACTACCACTACAATGATTTCATCCAATGCCTTCACAAATTTTTGTACTGCTATGATTTCGTCCAATGCCTCCACAACTTTTTGTACTGTTGTGTTGTATGTCGTTGGTTCTTTCTAAAGAAGAGAAGATTACTGAATGAGCTCAATGTAATTACTCTTCTTCTTATGTCGTGGGAATTAAGAGGTTTTTATTTATTTATAATTCTATTTTTTAATTACCAAGTTTGAGTTTAGTGGGAATTCAGAGGTCTTATTTATTTATAATTTTTGCTTTTAATTATGAAGTTTGAGTTTAGTGGGACTGTGAGGTCTTATTTATTTATAATTCTATTTTTTAATCACCAAGTTAATTATTAATCGTTAATGTGAGAAAATTTGTTAATATAAATCTATACTATATATTAAGTGAGAGACACTTAGAGTAACCGTTTTGGTCTCTTGGACTCTAAAAATATTTTCTTTTCTATTTATTTTTTCCACCACTCTTACGTGTTATTTTTTAGATATTTCTTAACTCTTTTTTTTTTCTCTGACCCTACTCCAATTATTTTCTATTATATTTTTTATTCTTTCTCCATATTTTTTAATTTTTTTTATATTATTTTGTACTAATCTATTTAAAATATTTTATTTATTTAATATAAATTTATAATTATATTAAACTAATTATAAAATAAATATTAACATGTAAAATTTAATTTCGTAGATATTTAAATAATAATAACAATAATTTTGTTTGCACACATATAGGGTGTGCGAAAATTACAAGTATACATTAATTATGAACAATCTCTCTCTATATATTATATTAATAATTTTAATAGAAAGTGTTTTTTCAATAATAAATTAACCACTATGGCTAATTGTTCCTAGGGATTGTTTATGATTTATGAAAAAAATAATTCATAGCACCAAAATTAAATTATTTCTTATTTAGTATCGAAGATAAAAGTAGAATAAATCATTAGCTATTCCTAAAAATTATTCAATTAGTAACATTCTTTAACAAGTACAGTAATTAATATAAAAAAAATTCATCATTAATTATACTTGCTCTTAAAAGTTATTCTACAAAATAATATATTAAATTTCATATTACTTAATTAGCTGATAGGTTTAAAAATAATATTATAAGCTACTATTTGTACTTTTAATAATTGAGTGAGAAAAAATAATTACAAGGTCAATTTGTAGCTATCGATCATTTGGGGTAAAATTAAAATTTTCTATAAATTTATAAGATTTAATATATTAATTCATGAGAAAGATCAATTTATCAAGTCAATAGGGATCAATTATCAATTTAATAAATATCATGTAACAAATTTATAACAAGAAAAAAGACAATATAACAATTAAACATAACTAGAATATTTGGTTTGATATCTATAAAGCCTATCTCCTACAATTGAATGCTTTCATGTCCATATAAAACCTATCTCTTACAATTGAATGTTTGATATCCATAAAGCCTATTGCTACAATTGAAGAAGAACCAAGTAGTACTTGGATTAAAGTTCAAAAACAGCAGTCACTTCAAGATGTTTAAAAACAATCAGTCAAGTCAATCAACTTCTGGCACGACCATATTTATCTGACAGCAAATCTACTAGCTCAAATGACATCATCTAAATTTCAAAAGAAAGCAAGGCCACTGATCCACAAATTCAAACAAGGTTCTCTAAATACAAAGAAACATATCAATCATATGAAAACCGATAGAAACAAAGCAAATATCAATTTTATGTTGTAAAATCAAATAATAAAAATAAAAAGTATCAATCCCAGCTACCTCAGTTATTGGACCAGATTTGAATTTGTTTAGAAACGTACATAATATGGCTGCATCAACCAAGAATCCTCTCTATTCTCCATCTGACACAATTATTAGCAATATTTGCTTGGGAAGAATAAGATTTACCCGTTCTAGCAAAGCGTCCCGATGCTTAGCTGTAAAAAAAGGCAATAACAACTCAAATTAATCAAATTACACAATCAGTATCAGAAGAGGTGTAAAAAATTGATTTTGTATTAGTTTTCTTACCAAGGTTACTTGCAATTGGTTTAAATATATCACAATTGCCGGAAATACTTGGATTCTTCGATCTAACATAGCCTTTCGATGATTGATCCATGGTGGAAATTGCAATAGTACCGACTGAAATACTATAGGAATACAAGTAAACGTAAAGATCATGAAAATCATAAAAACTATCAGGATGATTAAAAACAACTTTTGATGAAACATAGCTTGAAAAGAGCCCAAAACATTAGCTTTCTGAGATAAAAAAGACAATCAAACAAGTGGCAGATTGAGAATCTGTATAACCAAAGGTCATACATTAATCCTTATGCTTGTCCGCAATACTAGAAGAATCGAGTAAGTTAAGGATCGCCACAATGAACAAAACCTGTCCTCTAAAAGATTAAATTTTATAGGCAAACTAAAGGTCAAGAGTTTAACCAAACAATGTCATTCAAGCAAGCAAGGGATTCAACTACTTCATCAAAAATTCAATTAAAACTTATTTATGCAGAAACACTCTACAAGTGCACACTGTAGAAAACCATCATAGCTCTTTGCTCAGGGAGGATTTTAATGATCCGTAAAATTTCTAGTAAATTAGAAAATCATATCTTTGAAATGGCATAGGCCTCAATTTATAGATGTTTGAGTACGAAACCAGATTTTAATGCAAAGTTGAAATAAAACAGCAACTTCGCTGCAACGACACATTTCAAAGAAAAATTCATTTACCATATCAAACGAAGTCGAAAAAGTCCGAAATTTTACAGTCATACTGCCAACACACATATGGATTCCGGTGTAAAACAATTTCGAAAAATTAAAACATTTACCTAATTTGCTCCAACTATTACTTCGGATCAGAAAACAGGGGACATCAAGGGGGTTTCATATTTTATTCGGGCATCAAACGGACTTGGATGGATACTAAATTTGACGGAGATAAACTTTAATATGTTGAAAACTTCCAGTTAAAACAGTTTTAAAAAATAACATTGCACGAGTTCAGAATTCACATTTGAACACACTGCATACATGCTATCAAAATGGCGTTTTAAGCTTTGTACACCTCCACGCATATGAAAACACTTCTAAAAATGCCAAAACTAGTTCCTACACCCTTTGTCAGTTAGTCCTAAGCATTTCAAGCATATAAACTTCCACAATTTTTCATATTTTCTTAACCTTAAGACATTATATTCGATCAAGTTTTTAAAACAAAAATGAAGTTACAATTTAATATATTATCAACAACTCTCAAATCAACAAATACTAGCATAAACCATAATTATACAACTGTGGCATAATTTATCACCTCCAACCATACAATCCTTGCTCAACATCAATTAAAATGAAACACCAACGTCGTAAACCTATTCTTAGGACAAGTAAGAAACCACGTAAATCCTAATCTAGTTGTAAACAACCTACAAACCCATCAATTACTCCAAGAGATTCTGCTTTCAATCAAGAATCACACAATTCCTAGATTTTCCATGTTCGATCATACATTAATAATTTTCAGGTATCAATTCAACAATATCACAAAGAACCCATAAATTACATTTATTTCAATCCACGATCATTGCACACACAAAGCAGCAACAAATTTTAGATTAAATAAACAGGAAAAAAAAAGGAAATTAATTAAAGGTTTTACCCAAAAGCTGGACAAGGTCGTCGGCCTCTACTACAGCTGGAATTATAACCCACCGGTGGTGATTGGAGTGAGGGGATAGTGGCGGCGAAGGCGGATGCGCGTGGTGCTGGTTCGCAGATGTGGCTGATGATGGTAGAAATGACGAGAGGTGAACACCATTGCTGTTTTGGTCAGAGGAAAAGAAGGGAAAGGAAAAGGGGCGGTGGCGTATGAGGCAGAGGGTGGTGCGGTGGTGTAGACAGAGATGAAAAGGGAGAGCAGGGCGTGGAGGCCAGCGATGGAGAGCAGTTAGTGGAGCAAAGCCGGATAATGAAAGGTGGTGGTGGCGGAAGGCGGAAGGTGGCTGACGGGAGGTGCCGACGCTGATGCGTGGTGGTGGCTGAGTCCGACGCCGTAATGTAGCAAAAGGGGTTGAGGTGAGAAAAGGAATGGAATTAGATGATTAGGGTCTCGGTAGGGGACAAATTAGATTAGTCCCTTTTCAAGAAATTACAATTAAATCCCGTAAGAATTAGGATTTTCAATTCGACCACAAAATTAAGAACAAAGTCCAAATAGCCCAAATAAACTTTTTAAAAATTGGAAAAGGACCCCCAACACTTCAAATAAGATTATATATATAACCAAATTCAATTTATTCAACACATAAAGCAAGTCATGTAAGTGCAGAATTAAATAAATAAATTCCTAATAGTACGGAAACAACATCGCATCTTACTCCGGAAATGCAGGGTGTTACATTTTGGGTGAGAACAAAATTATTTTTGTTATAAGAGAATAGTGCTAAATTTTGTCGAATATAAAATATTATATATGATTGTAATTGTAACGCCCCGATTTTCAGACAGTCAGGTACGCTCGACACGTGTGAGTTTCAAGCGTTAGGATTTTATGTTATTATTTTCGTTTATTCAATTTATATGTGTTATATTAATTTTATAGATTGTTTTCAACATGATTACGTGGAAATTATATGAATTCATTTCATTTTGAGAATTCTTGTATAAATGGAATTTAATTGTTACATGAATAAAGTGCCCAACTTGTATTAATTGCTTAATTGTCCCTAAATGATTATTCTTGTAAATTTAAGGACTAAATTGCATGAAAACCTTTTGGACCTAATTGATCATTTTCCAAACTTCCTATAGTTAATTGCATAACTTATGAACTTGGAGGACTTAATCATAAATATCCTATTTTGCCAAAATATATCACGGTATAAGCTTCTACATGCTTCCATTCATTTCATTTTTCATCAAAATCATCCTCCATCATGCTCTCTTCTTGCCGAGCCAAAACCATCAAGAAGGCAAAGGAAGATTTCATTAAATTCATCAAGTTTTTCCAAGAAATTAGGAGTTTTGGGGCTCAAGCATCCATTTCCATCATCTTCTTCCATTTATTTTCATCTCAAGGTATATGTGGTAAAATATGTGATCTCTTGACAATAATTCTTGAAGCTAGGGTTTGGATTTATAGGAGATAACTTGTGTTTTATTTGTTAGAGGCATGATTAGGAGTTTTAGACTCGAAAACATGCATGAATTCTTGAAGAATTTGAAGTTATATGATAAACTCAATTATGAGCTTGAAATGGGTGATTTGTGATGATCAAGCATGATTTAAGTGTTTATGTTGGATTCTACTATACTTTAAGTATGCTAGCATGTTTCCTTCATGATTTATTGCAATTAGGATTGAATTATATGAGTGTTGGTGAATTTGGAAATCATTTCGTGCCTCCCCTGTTCTTCTGCTCTGTTTTCTGCATCTCCTGCGTAACAGGAACGGCCCTTCCCGTTCCCAGTTGTTTTGGGGAACGGCCGTTCCCATGTTTGAAATATGTGCCTAGCGGCGAGGACGGGAACGACCTTTTCCACTTTATGTCACAGACGGGAACGACCGTTCCCATCTTCGGGGAGCTGGGAATGGCCCTTCCCATTTTGAACTAAGGGCTGGAACGGTCGTTCCCAGGCCTCTAGAGGTGCAGAAACTTTCTGCATAAAAATGACGATTTGAGATTCAATTCTACTGATATATTTGACCCCAAATTGTTATTATATGAATGATTACATGCCAAAACATGATATTTACATGCTACATTGTTCATTACATGATGTCTCGTACTTGATCACCCCGTGCGTCTTATATGGAGTAATGTTCTTGAATTGTGGTCTCATGCACGTACATTGTCCCGTTTCTTGTCCAGTTATTCTCCAGGGCGGAGATTGTCGAGCATGAGCACGTTCACGTGTCCACGAGTCGTTGTGTCGCCTGTTAGGTGAGGTTTAATTGCTAGTTATATAGAACCCGTATACCCCTTATGTGAACTTTCGGCCAAAGGTATTTATATCTATAGTTTCCTTGAAATCACTTATCATTTCAAGTCATGTTCATGAAAAGCAAGCAAGCAAGCAAGCCATGTTTCGTGCATGTTTTAGGCGAGTAGCATGACCGTTTACGTTGGGCCCAAGGATAGTGGCTTGAGCCAACCGGGAAAGCAAAGGTTGACGGCTAACTCTCGCGCTATCCTCACCACATTTGGGACGACCCCTGAATCCACTAGGAGATTAGTGGAGGAAGGATGTCCGGGCTTAGGGATTCATATACCCTCTGCTCAACAAGTCGTAGATGGCGAAGGCTAGCTACCTTCCCATCATTGGAGGGAGAAGTAGACTGCGGACGGGTCCGGCACCACGGATTGTCCTCGGGTTATTGCATGATTTCCATTCCATGAATGTGTTACTTGATTACACTATCGCACGATTACACGATAATTGAATTGCATGATCACTTATTGATTAATAATCAAGCAAGCATGTTTCATGTACATTTGGAGTATGGTTAGAGACTGCCCTTACTCGCCGGGGCCATGTATTGATTGCATGAAAATGACAAGTATTTAATATTGATAGTTGTATTCTCGGGCGAAGAGTACTTCATTTTTGAACTTATACTTTTATCTTTTGTAAACCTTTACCCGAGAATATAACCTGCATGTTATCTGCGCTAATATGTATCTAAACCCCTCACTCAGTCTTCACAGACTGACACCTCCACCTTTCAGGTTATTGCAGGAGAACGCTAGGCGGGAGTCGAGTCAAGTCGAGTCCAGTTCTTGTAGTCGAGTCAGCCATGGTTCGTGTATTTGGTTATTGTTGTTACTTATGAAATTGTGGTTAATACTATTGTTTTATATTTGGAGATGATAATGTATTGATATGTAAGGTTAGAACATATTTTATTTGGTAAATGCGAAATGGCATGACCTGATAAATGGAAATATTGATAGTGATTATTTTATGCTTCCGCTTTATTTCGTTGCATGTATAAGTTAATCCCGCCTAGCTTGTCAGTTATTGCATTGTCACCCGTTCGCTATAGGTTAGCTCATGTACGGATTACCCGTTTCATATATGGATTGACCTATAGTGCGGGGGTGTGGCACCTCCACGTATAAGGGCTGCTACATCTAAGGTGGTATCAGAGCCCGGTTGCAAAACCGAGGTTCTAGTGTCGTGTCGAGTCAAGTCTAGGTCGTAAGGCATAGGAATTACTTGACAATTTGAGAGTCTTGCATATTATTTGAATGTCTTGATCTACTTGAATTCTTTGAATTACCTGAAATACTTGATAGCTTGTGTCTTGCATTGATTTACGCTATTAATTGCCAATTAGTTGATCTTAAATTGCTTGAAATTATGTGGCTGTCTTCTTTTAAACATGGATGAATTACTTATTACATTTTATATTAAATTCTCGTTGGCATCAATTATGTGACAACTATGTGACATGAGCACGCCTTATCCACATGCATTTAGTTTCAAATGAGTTGTGAGTGACAGGTTTTGGAAATGTATGAATCAAGGCCGGAGGATTTTGAATATTTAAGAGACTGTAGGAAAACTAGAGACGGATCTACCGTTCGAACCAAGCTTGCAATTTGGTCAACAAGGAAGGGACACCGGCATCGAGCTTAATATTTCTCCGAAGACAGGTTCTTCAATGCATTCATAAACACCTGCATCATAATTGTTAATTAAATTGCTTCCCTTTTATAAATGTTGTTATAGATGTTAGTGAAATTATCTACTTGATGCATTAAGTATATGATTAAATTAGTTGAGGTATTTAAATTGCTTTACTTGTAAGTATACCTTTAAGCTAATATGATTGTCCCAACGTGTTGTATTTAAATTGTTGGTAGGTGTGCTATGTGCATTGACACTTTAACCATCATGCATTATTTAGTGTTTATTATTAATAGGTTCTTCCTATGCTCTGCATAATCCTTGCTCCTATTCCTACCAACTTGAATTTAAAGAAGAGATCTCTGAATCATCGGGTATCATGTTTGTAACCGGGTCATTCGATTTTGCTTGAAGTTTAGCAATGTTTTGGGGCTGTGAGAATTATTCGTCCAGGATTTAGTAAGAGCAGGTATGATATAGGTATTTGGAAAAATTTTGGGAACTAGAAAATGATGATAAGTTCAAGCAGATAAATGTTCAGGGGGGTTTTCAACCTTCAGAAATTAATCAATATTTCGGAGATACAATGGGAGAAAGAAAATGAACTTTTCTTGCTTCAGATTATGGTGTTGATATTGTAAATGTCAACTCTCTGGAAAACATTAAGTGATTGTAGGATGTTGGAAAAATTTTAGTATCAGATTAGAGTGGTGACAGTTGGTGAACTTCAAGTTGGGCATGTCATTAACAGAAAGGATTAGAAAGAACCATTAATCAAAATCTGGAATAACAACAAGTAGGATAGGGAAAAGTTACGGGATTTGAACCAGCAGAGAAGCTTGCAAGTGGGGAAAGGACAGAGCAAATTTAAAGAATTAGAAATTTTCTATTTTCTTAAGGGGGAGAGCCGGTCTGGGAATAAACTTAATTCTGAAGTTAGACAACACCCAGCAGAGTAGGGACTTTAAGAAAACCGATTCTTCCTTGAGTTCTCTATCAGAACCATGTGAAAGAAGTCGTCAATAATTTAAAATTTTCTCCCTCTTACCTAAAGAAAGACCCATCATCGACAGTACCTTTGATTTATTACTGTCCTTAGAGTGTGGATGGTTTTGAGAAGTATGTGTGGTCTCGGGATATCAGTTGACTCAGTAAATAGAAAGGGTTCAACTTGGTTTGCGTTGGAGTCCCTCCAAGGTAAAGATTGTTTCAGTTATACATAGGGCAACCGTGATGATCTAGAACTCTATGCGAACCGCCCCTCTTCGCGTGATGTTTCCGTCACTTCCATAAATGTACCAGTTGCCATGAACACTTCAAAGAAGACTAAAGATTAAGCGATCCTTTCTTTCAAGATATTTTGCAGAGTTTTTGGGTATGTTACCAAGTTTCAGGGATCATGTAGCACCCCGGAGCGGTGGGCACCACATCCCCCGTACCAAAGCCAAGCACATGTAACGAAACGGACTCCGCACACATGCCCAACTCCAGCGAACGGGTGACCAAACGAAAACCAACCTAAGCCAGGCGGACTAGACCCTTACATCAGAGTGCACAAATAAAACATGAATGCGGAAGTGATACATAAGAGACATATTATATATTTACGTATAGGTACCAACACATAAAGTATAATTATAGAAACCGACTATCTACTTATAATACGTATAGGTACCAACATTTCATATTATTTATATACAAATCCCTTACGGGCCAAAAGAATAATCATAATCCATACATAGCGTATCCAAAAGTGTGGTAAAGTAAGTACAAAACATAATTAAAATGCGTGAGACTCGAGCTATCCACAAGTAAGACGACTCGACAAACTTGCCGCCTAGCACAAGACTCCAAAAGCAACTACCTGCAACTTAAAAGAAAAGGGGAAGAGAAAAGAAACAACGAGGGTTAGTCCTAACGACTAGTGAGGGGGCTAACACACTCACACTAATACGTATAAAGCAAATCACGTACCAAAAGTAAAGAACCTTGAACAGAGAATGGGTTTTGCAAACTAAAATGTTTCCCGTGATATTAGATATATAGGTTGAAAAGAAAACAGAAGGGCAAGTGCCAGAATGCCAACTTTTAGTTAATCACAAGGCCAATCTCGTTTCACGGTTCATACAAAAGTAAATCCCCAACTGCGAATCAAAACTAACAAATCAAACAGAAATCATAAACCATCCTTCACACCGGGTGATAGTAGGGTGTACGGCCCTAACTATCTAACGAGCTTACGAACTCAGAATCAACGATACAAGGCTTAATTACTTCCTTGAATCCTTCGACGTTTGCCTACGCCGGCTTAAGAGCACCGTCCTTCCCCAACCTCCTAAGGTCAGGCGAAACTCTCAATGGAAAGTGTTGATGGGAGAGCTCGGCGACCCCAATTTTCGTCCCGAGTTGCCATGCCACTCTCCGGGGCCCAACAGATCAAAACCAACAGAAATCGGAGACTTGCTTGAATCCGATACAAACGAAACAAAGCTAACACACGCACCCTTACCAAGGTTTTCAAAACAAGCGGAAAATAGTCTATATACGTATACAAATCCGTTTCAAAGTCGTATAACAAATGGGACAAGCCCTTAACATACATATCTCACACATATTTACCATAAATATACGTATATAATACTCGCATGCGGGTTCCAAAAGCACATAAGGTTGTAGGTCGAATAACTAAAAGAAATAAACCTCCCCTTACACCGAAGACGAAACAAAGGAGGGAAAAGAGTGTCTAAGGAGCGACTTCCTCATCCACGGGAGGGTTCTCTGAACAAAATAAACAAAGGAATACGAACTTAGACTCAAACACGGACCATTTAGACGCTCGGCAATGCTTATGAATGCTTATGACGGAAAAGGAAAGAGACAAGTTATCACGTAAGTTCTATTAAACCCTAGCTTGCATATACGCACGTAAATCTTACTATAAAAGAATTGTGGGATGTAAAAAGCTCATAACTCAAATATAATAACACATATAAGTCCAAACGAGGCAAAGAGAAGCAACGAAAAGCAAGGGAATGGAAAAGAGTTACACTTAAAATCAAAACGAGGGGAATGACACGCCCGTGTCATCCCAGAAGCATAAACTGAGACACCCCCGTGTCTCTGTGCAAGAGTGAAACAAGGCTACGAAAAGGGGGTGACACGCCCGTGTCACTCCAGAAGAACAAACCGAGACACGGGGGTGTCTCGGTACAGAGGCAAAAAGGGGAGAAAGAGCAGACAACTGCAGTTTTAAAAAGGGGAAAGAAAAGAGCAACACAAGGGCTGAAAGAAAGGGAACTACTCAAGCATCAAACACATAAAATAAGCATCAAATACACACCAAAGAATCACACAAAGAGATTCAAGAATGCATCCAAAAAGGTTCATCAAACAAGCAATGCAATTAGAGCCAAAATTGAGAAATCAATACATTCATGCCATGATCAAGGCTCTAGGGGCTGAGAATGAATCTAAACAATTGGGAACTTAATCCTAATATGCAAAGGGACTAATATACTACATGTATATGCAATTTGGCACAAAATGAAGCACAAATGATCAACCAAAGCAAGCAAAAGCTGGGGCAATTAACCGAAACAGGGGAGCTGTTCTAAATTCAACTTTCATGCCAAATAACTCATAAATTTCCCAAAGAACATCAAAGGCACATGAACCCTACTTCTACTACAACATGTTAGGCATCTAATACAAGAAGAAATCGGACCAAAATGTCAAGTTAAAGTCCCTAACTCAGCCCCAAACTTCAAGCCTGCCCTCTAACAAGAAATTGATCAAAACTCACAAACTTGCTCATATAAAACCCTAATCAAATACCAATCAAAGCATGGATAAAAAGCGTCAAAATACATCTAAAAGAGTAGAGAATAACAAAATATACTTACCTTGAAGATTAGAAGAAGAAAGGAGTTGATTTGAGCTAGAAATCAACAAGGATGGCAAAGTTCTCTCTTCTTCCTCTTCTCTTCTCTCTTGGATCTGATTTTGGAGCAACAAATGGATGAGAAGGGAGGGGTATGGCACGAAATTCAGCAGCTAGGAGGGTTAGGGAGTGTGTTATCTCAAGCTACAAGGTATGGATTAAGTTAAGGTTAGGTTAAGAAGGGTCCCACCAAGACTAGTCAACCCAAAGGTACGAATTTGCACAAGCTGCTCGTTATGGGTGAGGTTCGGAGGTCTAAATGAATTCAAAAAGGCATGAGGCTTGTTCTATTGACTCCAAATCGTCGATACGAAGCCAACGGAGGTGACGGAACTCAAATCCGAGTTCCCTAGCTCAAGATACGCTGCCCGGAACACAAGGTGCGGACAAAGTGCTTAAAAACCCTAATTGTCCCGATTCCAAAAACCGAACTCAAAACTGAATCAAACGAGCACCAAATTAACACGTAAGCATGCTAACACGTAAATAACTCACATATTTCATGCACGGTAAAAATACGCAAGAAACGGAACTCGAAACGGACAAGAAACGAGCAAGATACAAGTAAACGAGCAATTAGGGCAAATATCCAAATTCAAACAAATTTAAAGTAATTCAAATAACTAAGTAGCAATTAATCAGTCATAATAACATATAAAAGCATGAAATAAATAACGTAAAGCTCACGAAACACACACGTGATGTCAAACCTGTACGGCCGAAGAATCGGGGCGTCATAACCTTCCCCCCTTAAAAAGGACCTGTCCTCAGGTCCGGCTCGGGGCCTCGAACAAAACCGGATACAACTCCTGCATCTTTCTCTCGGTTTCCCAAGTGGCTTCTTCGGCTTTCTGATCTCGTCACAACACTTTCACCAAGGGAATTTGCCGGTTCCTCAATTCTTGCCTTTTTTGGTCCAAAATCTTAACCGGTCTCTTCAAGATGGTCAAATCCGGTTCGAGTTGTACCTCTTCCACGGGCAACACCAAAGACTCATCGGGACGATATTTCCTCAGCTGCGAGACATGGAAGACATTATGGATCCCGATTAAGATCGGCGGTAAATCAACTCGGTATGCCACTTCCCCTATTTTCTCAAGAATCTCAAAAGGGCCTAAGTATCGCGGGTTTAACTTCCCACCTTTACCAATCTGAGCGAACCCCTTTCGCGGAGATGCTTTAAAAAAAACCTTATCTCCTACTTCGAATTCTAGGGGCCGTCTTCTCTTATCTGCGTAACTCTTCTGACGGTCCTGAGCTGCTTTTAGTCTTTGCTGAATAACTTTCACCTTGTCGATGGTATCTTGAATCGCCGCAGGCTTCTTAGCTCTTTCAAGTTCATTTTCCTCTGTCCATCTCCAATCCTCGCTATCCCAAAAGAGAGGAGATCGGCACTTCCTTCCATACAACGCTTCGTACGGCGCCATACCAATCGAAGCTTGGTAGCTGTTGTTATAGGCAAACTCGACCAAATGAAGATATTCATCCCACTGATTCTGAAAATCTAAGGTACAAGCACGAAGCATGTCCTCAAGATACTTGATCAATCTCTCAGATTGTCCATCCGTTTGTGGGTGAAAAGCTGTTCTGAACTGAAGCTTAGTGCCCAAACACTTCTGAAGCTCTTGCCAAAAACTCAAAGTAAAGCGGGAATCTCGATCCGAAACAATGCTAACCGGTACCCCGTGCAATCTCACAATTTCTTTACAATACAACCGAGCTAGCTTTGCAACCTTATCGGACATCTTAACCTGAAGAAAATGGGCTGACTTAGTAAGTCTATCAATCATGACCCAAATCCCATCATAACCTCCTTTGGTCCTTGGCAAGCCGGACACGAAGTCCATAGTCACTTGCTCCCATTTCCACTCAGGAATCGGAAGTGGTTGGAGGGTTCCTCCCAGTTTCTGATGCTCGGCCTTCACAAGTTGGCACGTAAGGCACCTTCTTACATAATTCACCACATCTCTCTTCATACCGTTCCACCAATACAAAGTCCTTAAATCCTTGTACATCTTGGTGCCACCGGGATGTATCGTATAAGCCGAACGGTGGGCTTCATCCAAAATCACCCGCTTAAGTTCTTCCGGAACACACACTCTTGTCTTGAACCGAAACAACCCTGAATCGTCAAACCCAAACTTGGTCTCGGGATCCACTCTTGCCCTTGCAACCAATCTCTGAATCTCTGGATCGTTAGATTGAGCTTCAATCAACCTTTGCTTCAAGTCCGGTTGAACAGAAATGTTAGCCAATCGAGCCTCTGAAACCAATACCTCAGAAACTTCCTTGCTAGCACTAGACTCCAAAGCTGAAACACTAGCCTTCCGACTCAGAGCATCGGCAACCACATTAGCCTTTCCTGGATGGTAGAGAATCTTGCAATCATAATCTTCAAGCAACTCCATCCATCGCGTCTGTCTCACATTCAAATCCTTCTGCGTGAAAAGGTACTTGAGACTTTGGTGGTCGGTGTACACTTTAAAGGTAGCTCCGTAGAGGTAGTGTCTCCACTTCATCAAAGCAAAGATAACGGCTGCAAGTTCCAAATCGTGAGTGGGATAATTTCTCTCGTGATCCTTCAATTTCCTAGAGGCGTATGCTACAACTTTCCCTTCTTGCATCAACACACAACCGATGCCTTCCTTAGATGCGTCGGTGTATACTACGTAGCCTTCGGAACCTTGTGGTAGAGTCAGAACCGGTGCAGTTGTCAAGCGTTCCTTAAGAGTCTGAAAACTCTTCTCACACGCCTCATCCCACTCGAATTTCACCTCTTTCTTTGTTAACCGGGTCAACGGGGCGGCTATCTTAGAAAAATCCTTCATAAAACGCCGGTAATATCCCGCCAACCCGAGAAAACTTCTTATCTCTGAGGCATTCTTCGGTTGCTTCCATAGCATTACCGTCTCAATCTTCGCCGGATCAACTTCTATACCATCACCCGAAATAAAATGACCCAAGAAAGAAACCCGATTGATCCAGAACTCGCACTTGCTAAACTTGGCGTACAGTTGATGCTCTCGAAGCTTGGTTAAAACCATTCTCAAATGCTGCACGTGCTCTTCAGCGGACCTCGAATACACCAGAATATCATCTATAAAGATGACCACGAATTTATCGAGGTAAGGCCGGAATATTCGGTGCATCATATCCATAAACGCAGCCAGGGCATTTGTTAGGCCAAAAGGCATGACCACGAACTCAAAGTGCCCATAACGAGTATTGAAACCCGTCTTCGGTATATCTTCTCCCCGGATACGCAACTGGTAATACCCTTGTCTCAAATCCAGCTTGGAATACACTCTCGAACCTTGGAGAAGATCAAACAACTCTTCAATGTGAGGTAGGGGGTATTTGTTTTAGACCGTTAACCGGTTAAGCTCCCTGTAGTCGATACACATCCGTAAAGTCCCGTCTTTCTTCTTTACAAACAGGACCAGAGCATCCCAAGGCGAGGTATTCGAACGGATGTAGCCACATTCTAAGAGCTCATCCAATTGCGTCTTCAGCTCCTTCAACTCTACTGGAGCCATCCTATAAGGGGATTTCGCATACGGTTCGGCTCCGGGATAGAGGTCAATGACAAATTCTATGTCCCGATCGGGAGGTAGAGATCCCAAACTCTCCGGGAACACATCAAGAAAGTCCTTCACGACCTCCGTCTCTTCTATCTTGGCTTGGTCCTTAGGTTTGTTCAAAAGATAAGCCACATAGCCCGTTGCACAGTCCCGTACCAACTTATTAGCTTCCACGAACGAAATAAACGGGCTAGCCTTCAATCTATTGCCCGAGAAAACTGTAGAACCCAACGAAACCTTCTTGGCGCGACAGTCCATCAAAGTTTGATGTCGAAACAACCAATCCATACCCAGAATCAAATCATACCTCTTGATGGGCATCTCGATCAAGTCTGTCGAGTACTCTTGGCTCTCAACACTCACCGGGCACTCACGAAACACTCGGTTCGTCACCAAGCTCCCCCCGAGAGGAGAACTCACAACAAAAGAAGCACTAACACACACAGTAGGCAAGGAGAGAGAAGGTACAAGCTGGGAAGCAATAAATGAATGCGTTGCTCCCAGATCAAACAATGCATGTAATGGGATGCCATGAATGTGTATTGTGCCTTCCACCACGACGTTTGCATCTGGCTCCACATTCTCTTCCTCTCCCTCAATAGCATAGGCCCTAGCTTTGATAGGAGCTCTCGGAGGCATCACATTCAAAGGTTGCAGGTTATTTCTCCTTTTCAGACAAGCATTCACCATATGGCCGGTTTCCCCACAACCAAAGCATCGGTTAAACTTCCTCCTGCACATCTCCTCAGTATGGTTCGGCCCATTGCAGTAAGAACATCGAATTGGGGCCTGTGGAGCAGGTAGAGCCGGTACAGCGGGTCGGGCCTTCTTCTGAAAAGGAATAGATCCTTGGGCTTTGAAAACCGGAGGCCCACTTGATGTGGCAGGCCTCTTGCCCAAGTTTGAGCCCGAACTTGGCCCCGAGGGAAAAACCGGGGGCCTCAACCTGATCTTCTGCGCCTCTACCTTCAAGGCCTTCCTCGTGGCTTTCTCCCACGTGTCAACCGTAGATGCTTGAAGAGCCTCTTGGATATCCTTTCGCAACCCGTGAGTAAAATTCCTTGCTTTCAATGAATCCACATCCGTAATGTGAGTAGCATACGGGACCAACCTCTCGAACTCCAAAATGTACTCCTCAACCGACCTGCCTCCTTGTTTCAACTCCATAAATTCTTGGAGTCTTCTTTCACGAGCACTTGGAGGGATGTATTTGTTGTGAAACTCCCTCACAAAGCTTTCCCAAGTGAAGTCCTCCCCACTTCGCTCCAATCTTGATCTCGTGGCTTTCAACCAATTGGAAGCGGGGCCTTGGACAAAACGAGCCGTACAAATGGCTTTCTCGTGAGAGGGGGCCGGGAAAATCTCCCATATACCCGAGATCTCGGAGAGCCACTCCTCCGCTTAAATATCACTTCCACCAAACCACTTCGGGGGATTGTTGTTCCGAAATTCCCGAAAGGCCGGAGTCACGAGGCCTTCATTTGTTTCCCCTTGATTGTTATTGTTATTCCTCTGATTTTGTTGAAGTTGGTTCAAGAGGGCTTGCACTATATTCTAGGCATTAATGGGGGGTGGTGGTGGTGCTTGTGGAGGTGGTTGATTTAAATCCGGAGTTTGCTCGCGATCTCTTCTACAATGAGGCATTCTGAAATCACAATTCAAGGCAAATATTGATGCGTGGGATTTAGTACATGCTCATGTGTACAATTAACATGAATATAAACAAATAATTCGCATAAAAGAGTAAGTGAATGCAAACAACCACATACTCCTAAACCGAACGACCTAGACAGACACGACATGACTCCAGAGATCCGGTTTTACAACCTAAAGCTCTGATACCACTCAAGGATGTAGCACCCCGGAGCGGTGGGCACCACATCCCCCGCACCAAAGCCAAGCACATGTAACGAAACGGACTCCGCACACATGCCCAACTCCAGCGAACGTGTGACCAAACGAAAACTAACCTAAGCCAGGCGGACTAGACCCTTACATCAGAGTGCACAAATAAAACATGAATGCGGAAGCGATACATAAGAGACATATTATATATTTACGTATAGGTACCAACACATAAAGTATAATTATAGATACCGACTATCTACTTATAATACGTATAGGTACCAATATTTCATAATATTTATATACAAACCATAATTAAAAGTGCGGTAATGTAAGTACAAAACATAATTAAAATGCGTGAGACTCGAGCTATCAACAAGTAAGACGACTCGAGAAACTTGCCGCCTAGCTCAAGACTCCAAAAGCAACTACCTGCAACTTAAAAGAAAAGGGGAAGAGAAAAGAAACAACGAGGGTTAGTCCTAACGACTAGTGAGGGGGCTAACACACTCACACTAATACGTATAAAGCAAATCACGTACCAAAAGTAAAGAACCTTGAACCGAGAATGGGTTTTGCAAACTAAAATGTTTCCCGTGATATTAGATATATAGGTTGAAAAGAAAACAGAAGGGCAAGTGCCAGAATGCCAACTTTTAGTTAATCACAAGGCCAATCTCGTTTCACGGTTCATACAAAAGTAAATCCCCAACTGCGAATCAAAACTAACAAATCAAACAGAAATCATAAACCATCCTTCACACCGGGTGATAGTAGGGTGTACGGCCCTAACTATCTAACGAGCTTACGAACTCAGAACCAACGATAGAAGGCTTAATTACTTCCTTGAATCCTTCGATGTTTGCTTACGCCGGCTCAAGAGCACCGCCCTTCCCCAACCTCCTAAGGTCGGGCAAAATTCTCAATGGAATGTGTTGATGGGAGAGCTCGGCGACCCCATGGTCGTCCCGAGTTGCCATGCCACTCTCCGGGGCCCAACAGATCAAAACCAACAGAAATCGGAGACTTGCTTGAATCCGATACAAACGAAACAAAGCTAACACACGCACCCTTACCAAGGTTTTCAAAATAAGCGGAAAATAGTCTATAAACGTATACAAATCTGTTTCAAAGTTGTATAACAAATGGGACAAGCCCTTAACATACATATCTCACACATATTTACCAAAAATATACGTATATAATATTCGCATGTGGGTTCCAAAAGCACATAAGGTTGTAGGTCGAATAACTAAAAGAAATAAACCTCACCTTACACCGAAGACGAAACAAATGAGGGAAAAGAGTGTCTAAGGAGCGACTTCCTCGTCCACGGGAGGGTTATCTGAACAAAATACACAAAGGAATACGAACTTAGACTCAAACATGAACCATTTAGACGCTCGGCAATTCATATGAATGCTTATGACGGAAAAGGAACGAGACAAGTTATCACGTAAGTTCTATTAAACCCTAGCTTGCATATACGCACGTAAATCTTACTATAAATGAATTGTGGGATGTAAAAAGCTCATAACTCAAATATAATAACACATATAAGTCGAAACGAGGCAAAGAGAAGTAACGAAAAGTAAGGGAACGGAAAAGAGTTACACTTAGATCAAAACGAGGGGAATGACACGCCCGTGTCAACCCAGAAGACTAAACTGAGACACCCCCGTGTCTCAGTGCAGGAGGGAAACAAGGCTACAAAAATGGGTGTCACTCCCGTGTCACTCCAGAAGAACAAACCGAGACACGGGGGTGTCTCGGTACAGAGGCAAAAAGGGGAGAAAGAGCAGACAGCTGCGGTTTTAAAAAGGGGAAAGAAAAGAGCAACACAAGGGCTGAAAGAAAGGGAACTACTCAAGCATCAAACAAATAAAACAAGCATCAAATATACACTAAATAATCACACAAAGATATTCAATAATGCATCCAAAAAGGTTCATCAAACAAGCAATGCAATTAGAGCCAAAATTGAGAAATCAATATATTCATGCCATGATCACGGCTCTAGGGGCTGAGAATGAATCTAAACTCTTGGGAACTTAATCCTAATATGCAAAGGGACTAATATACTACATGTATATGCAATTTGGCACAAAATGAAGCACAAATGATCAACCAAAGCAAGTAAAAGCTGGGGCAATTAACCGAAACAGGGGAGCTGTTCTAAATTCAACTTTAATGCCAAATAACTCATAAATTTCCCAAAGAACATCAAAGGCACATGAACCCTACTTCTACTACAACATGTTAGGAATCTAATACAAGAATAAATCGGACCAAAATGTCAAGTTAAAGTCCCTAACGCAGCCCCAAACTTCAAGCATGCCCTCTAAGAAGAAATTGATCAAAACTCACAAACTTGCTCATATCAAACCCTACTCGAATACCAATCAAAGCATGGATAAGAAGCATAAAAAAACATCTAAAAGAGTAGAGAATAACAAAATATACTTACCTTGAAGATTAGAAGAAGAAAGGATTTGATTTGATCTAGAAATCAACAAGGATGGCAAAGTTCTCTCTTCTTCCTCTTCTCTTCTCTCTTGGATCTTATTTTGGAGCATAAAATGGATGAGAAGGGAGGGGTATGGCACGAAATTCCGCAGCTAGGAGGGTTAGGGAGTGTGTTATCTCAAGCTACAGGGTATGGGTCAAGTTAAGGTTAGGTTAAGAAGGGTCCCACCAAGACTAGTCAACCCAAAGGTATGAATTTGCACAAGCTGCTCGTTACGGGTGAGGTTCGGAGGTCTAAATGAATTAAAAAAGGCATGAGGCTTGTTCCATTGGCTCCAAATCATCGATACGAAGCCAACGGAGGTGACGGAACTCAAATCCGAGTTCCCTAGCTCAAGATACGCTGCCCGGAACACAAGGTGCGCACAAAGTGCTTAAAAACCCTAATTGTCCCTGTTCCAAAAACCGAACTCAAAACTGAATCAAACAAGCATCAAATTAACATGTAAGCATGCTAACACGTAAATAACTCACATATTTCATGCACGGCAAAAATACGCAAGAAACGGAACTCGAAACGGACAAGAAACGAGCAAGATACAAGTAAATGAGCAATTAGGGCAAATATCCAAATTTAAACAAATTTCAAGTAATTCAATAAACTAAGTAGCAATTAATCAATCATAATAACATATAAAAGCATGAAATAAATAACGTAAAGCTCATGAAACACACACGTGACGTCAAACCTGTACGGCCGAAGAATCGGGGCATCACAGATTAAATGGAAGACGCTTCACTAGGACTTGATTTCTTCGGTGTCTAGGCAAGTGTGCTTGCTGAAGTACTCTTACAGGATGACAACCTTGTTCCTTTTTCGCATCAAACCTCCGCCTTAAATGGAAACCTTCATGAAATGGACAGGGAGCTCAACTTTCGGATTTCAAAATAAGGAGTTAAGATCTCTAGTTCGGGAAATGTTTTACTTTGCTTACGAAGGTTGAGGAGATGGTGAAACCTGCTCTCTCTGTTGTCGGATAAGAGCTTACTTGGAATACAAAACCAGTCTTTTAAGCTTGAATATACAACCACTCCATGACAAGAAACTCAGGGTTACTTTCAATTTCAAAATTAGAAAGTGAATGTGAGAATCAGTGCAAGAAAGTTTCAACCGGAAAATCTGGGATTAAAATGGGTATGAAGATGTGGTGATTAATGATGATTTACGGATTATGTTAGAAAATAGCACGAGGGCAGAGATGGCTATCAAGAATGGAATTTTGAACCATAGTGGTACAAGACAAGAAGAAACCTCAGCTAAAGAATCAAGTATTCCCCCGAATTGCAACAATACAAGAACTTCAATCCTCGGTGAACGATACACTTAATCATGCATACCACGTGTGCCATTATTTTATTATTATTTGTTCATCATTATTTTGTTGTTCTTGTACATGATTCCTTGCTTACTATTAATTGTTGTTTTATGTGGACAATAAGTTACACAATTGATAATTTCTACATGCTCCTTGTGTGTTAATTGTAAATATTTACCTAAGTGCTCGCTTGAATTTTATTTCGTGTGTGTGAGAGACGGGGATTCTCTCAGGGTTGTCAAGAGACAGGGATTCTCTTGTTACTTGCTCGAGAGACGGGGTTCTCTCGTTAATTGTTTGAGAGACGGGGCACTCTCAATATTTTCAGCTACTTGTTAACATGTTCTACTAGAAGGTTAGATTTTCTTACAAGTGTTTAGGCTCCGGAAAGTTAAGGGTCGTGATTTCATGCACATTGGAGAACCTTGTGGAATGAAGTCCTCTTTCGAACTAATCTCTGACGGGGAGTAGCTAACCCGCGTGGGATGATCACGTAAGGGTCAATTAAATTCCATAAATTCAATACAAGGCATCCGAGGACGGATTCTCTTAAGGGGGAGAGAATTGTAACGCCCCGATTTTCAGACAGTCAGGTACGCTCGACACGTGTGAGTTTCGAGCGTTAGGATTTTATTTTATTATTTTCGTTTATTCAATTTATACGTGTTATATTAATTTTATAGATTTTTTTCAACATGATTACGTGGAAATTATATGAATTCATTTCATTTTGAGAATTCTTGTATAAATGGAATTTAATTGTTACATGAATTAAGTGCCCAACTTGTATTAATTGCTTAATTGTCCCTAAATGATTATTCTTGTAAATTTAAGGACTAAATTGCATGAAAACCTTTTGGACCTAATTGATCATTTTCCAAACTTCCTATACTTAATTGTCCCTTCCCGTTCCCAGTTGTTTTGGGGAACGGTCGTTCCCATGTTTGAAATATGTGCCTAGCGGCGAGGACGGGAACAACCGTTCCTACTTTATCTCACAGACGGGAACGACCGTTCCCATCTTCGGGGAGCAGCTTTGGGGAGCTGGGAATGGCCCTTCCCATTTTGAACTAAGGGCTGGAACGGCCGTTCCTAGGCCTCTAGAGGTGCAGAAACTTTCTACATAAAAAGGACGATTTGAGATTCAATTCTAATGATATATTTGACCCCAAATTGTTATTATATGAATGATTACATGCCAAAACATGATATTTGCATGCTACATTGTTCATTTCATGATGTCTCGTACTTGATGATGCCGTGCGTCTTATATGGAGTAATGTTCTTGAATCGTGGTCTCACGCACGTACATTGTCCCGTTTCTTATCCAGTTATTCTCCAGGGTGGAGATTGTCGAGCATGAGCATGTTCACGTGTCCATGAGTCGTTGTGTCGCCTGTCAGGTGAGGTTTAATTGCTAGTTATATAGAACCCGTATACCCCTTATGTGAACTTTCGGCCAAAGGTATTTATATCTATAATTTCCATGAAATCACTTATCATTTCAAGTCATGTTCATGAAAAGCAAGCAAGCAAGCAAGCCATGTTTCGTGCATGTTTTAGGCGAGTAGCATGACCGTTCACGTTGGGCCCGAGCATAGTGGCTTGAGCCAACCGGGAAAGCAAGGGCTGACGGGTAACTCTCGTGCTATCCTCACCACATTTGGGATGACACCTGAATCCGCTAGGAGATTAGTGGACGAAGGAGTTCCTGGATTAGGGATTCATGTACCCTCTCCTCAACACGTCGTGGATGGCGAAGGCTAGCTACCTTCCCATCATTGGAGGGAGAAGGAGACTAGGGATGGGTCCGGCACCACGGATTGTCCTCGGGTTATTGCATGATTTCCATTCCATGAATGTGTTACTTGATTACACTATCGCATGATTGCACGATAATTGAATTGCATGATCACTTATTGATTAATAATCAAGCAAGCATGTTTCATGTACATTTGGAGTACGGTTGGAGACTGCCCTTACTCGCCGGGGCCATGTATTGATTGCATGAAAATGATAAGTATTTTGTAACGCCCCGGTTTCGGATGAACAGGTAAGCACGCCAAGTGTGAGATTTTGAGCATAGGATTTATTTTAATTCTTTTAAACTTCTATTTCCTACGTGTCATCTCATATTTTTATAAAATTCATGAAACATTATTTATATGAATTATGTGATTTCACAACATTGAAAAATTATTTCAAGTCATGGAAAAATATGTATTATGGAAAATAACTGCCGAGAGTGTTCAATTACTAAATTGTCCCTAATTAGATATTTCTTAAACTCTAGGGACTTAATTGCATAGCATTGCAAGGACTTAATTGAACATATTTTAAATTGTGGCATACTTGATTGCATGGTTTCATAAACCGAAGGATTAATTAGCAATTTGAATATTTCACACATTTCCAAGAAATGAATCACGGCATATTGCTTCCATATGCTTCCTTGAACATTTTATCATTAAAATTCACCAACATCCTCATCCTCTCTCTCTCGGTATTAAGAAGAAAAGGGAAAGAAGTGATTTTCATCCATTTCATCAAGAATTTCAAGAATTAATCCAAGTTTGGGAAGCTTGATCATCTTCTTCATCCATCTTCTTCATTTCTTTCATTGCCAAGGTTAGTTGTGCATGAGTGGATGAGTCTTGATCATACATGTATGAGCTAGGGTTTAGGAATTATATGCTAGATGGATTATTTGTTGATTGAAGCATGATTTCATGATTATAACATGATTTGTGGCATGAATTCTTGGAAATTTTAGTTGAATGATCAAGTTTGAGCTTGAACATGAAACCTTGATTCTTGATGATTTTCCATGATTTATGTGTGTAAATGGAGTGTTATTGATTGTTGAATATATATGTATGCATATTTCCAGAAATTTATGCCTTGTATTGATCAAACTGGAGTTGTTGGAAGCTTTGTTGTTATCCCCGTAGCCATGCTCTGTTCTTCTCTATTTCTTTCCAGTTGCAGAACTGGGAACGACCGTTCCCAGCCTCAAGGCTTTGTGGGAACGGGCGTTCCCACCTTTTCAAACGAGACTGGGAACGGCCGTTCCCATTTTGGCCTGCTTGCCGGAAGGGTCGTTCCCAGCTTCAGCGTGTTTTAAATTGGAAATCGTTGGCGCGTTTTTGGGGTTTATGGGAACGGCCCTTCCCATTTACAAAGGGAACACAGAACGGCCGTTCCCAGGGGTCTGACAGAACAAAATTCTCTGCATAAAATTACGATTTTAGCCCCTCAATCCAACGACTTCTTTGACCCCGAATTGCTACTATATGATCCAATATGTACTGAAACAAGATGTTATCATGCCACATTGGATTTTCCTCGTCATCTCGTTTCATTTTCGCCGTTCGTCATATTTGGTCCATTTTAGGTCATGTCTCACATATACACGTCGTGTTTGCACAGGTCACGAGGGCGTGGACGAGGAGCAGGCTCTGTAGAGCATATCCTTGTTATATTTTGTAAGAATAGGTGAGGTTTTGTTTTAGGTACATAGAACCCTACCACCTTTATATGCTATTTTCGGCCAAAACGTATTATATCTATAAACGTTTTCAAAACAATAAACATTTCAAGCAAGCAAGCCATGATTGTCATGATTTTCAAGCATGTTTGGCGAGTACATGATTGCACGTGGGCCCGAGGGTAATTCTTGAGCCAACCGAGAAAGGAAGGGCTGACGGGTAACTCCTGGATTATCCTCACATTGTTGGGATCACCCCAAAGCCACTAGGAGATTAGTGGTGGAAGGAGTTCCGTGTTTAGGGAGTCATGTTCCCTATACACACCATGTCGTGGATAGTTGGTCCTTGCAAACCCATTATCACCCGGAGGAAGAAGGAAACTGGGGATTAATCCGGCATGTCAGGTTATCCTTGGGTTATTGCATGTTTCAAGCATGAAATTTTCTATGTGAGCACTAAATTGAAATGCATGACCATGTATTGAATTGATAAAGCAAGCACGTATTGTCACGTTTGGTGTAAAGGTTGGAGAATCGCCCTTACTCGCTGGGGCCACACGTTCATGAAATGATCGAGTTAAAATGTTAAAAGGATTAGTCGTAATTCGGGCAAAGAACAAGTTTCTTAAACTATATATTTATTTTCTTTCAAGTCTTCACCCGAGACTATGACTTGCATGTGATGTGATATATTTATTTATTACCCCTCACTCAGTCTTCGGTAGACTGATACTTCACTTTTCAGGTACTTGAGAGCGTGGTCGTGCTAGGCGGGAGTCCGGTCAAGTCTTACATTGCACGGGTCTAGCATTGTCCCTTTCATGTATAAACTTTTGCTAGTTTTCATGTTATAATCACAGTCTCACATTTTGGATACTTGAGCATGTAAAGAATATTAAGAGATGATAATGTATTGATAGTTAAGTTTGGTACCTATATGTATTTATATCGGTAAATATGGTACCTATATGTATGATTGACGTATTGCTTCCGCTTTTAAATTCATGTTTTGATCTAATTACGTTGGGGAGTGTCCCGCCTAGCGCGTTTCTTTTAATTGTCACCCGTTCGCTATAGTTTTGGTTTATGAACGGATTGTCCATTTCGTATGTGGATCGAGGCTATAGTGCGGGGGATGTAGTGCCTTGGGGTTAGGGTGTTACATATTTAATATTGATAGTTGTATTCTCGAGTGAAGAGTACTTCATTTTTGAACTTATACTTTTATCTTTTATAAACCTTTACCCGAGAATATAACCTGCATGTTATCTGCGCTAATATGTATCTAAACCCCTCACTCGGTCTTCACAGACTGACGCCTCCACCTTTCAGGTTATTGCAGGAGCACGCTAGGCGGGAGTCGAGTCGAGTCGAGTCCAGTTCATGTAGTCGAGTTAACCATGGTTCGTGTATTTGGTTATTGTTGTTACTTATGAAATTGTGGTTAATACTATTGTTTTATATTTGGAGATGATAATGTATTGATATGTAAGGTTAGAACATATTTTATTTGGTAAATGCGAAATGGCATGACCTGATAAATGGAAATATTGATAGTGATTATTTTATGCTTCCGCTTTATTTCGTTGCATGTATAAGTTAATCCCGCCTAGCTTGTCAGTTATTGCATTGTCACCCGTTCGCTATAGGTTAGCTCATGTACGGATTACCCGTTTCGTATGTGGATTGACCTATAATGCGGGGGTGTGGCACCTCCACGTGTAAGGGGTGCTACAGTAATAACTTATATGACAATATTATTTTTATTATAAGAATGTAATCTCGCAACAATAAACATTTTGACACAATAAAGTAATTGTTAGGAAAAATAAAAAGAAGAAAGAATGGTAATACTTTATATGATGAAATTATATATTGTCACAATAAAACAATATCTTGTGACACTATATTAATTGTCATGGACTAGATTTTCACATGACAAAAACTCTTGTCACATAAACTGAAAAGAAAAAATCTATCATTTCTCTCAACATCAAATGCCACAAGCTCCCATGACGTTTAATGACGTCATTTTAATTTGTCATATAAATTTAATTCTCTTGTGACAAATTATATTTCTTGTCATATAAACTATATTTTATTGTGACAAAATAATTTATTGTCATTATAGGTTAATATAGTGCGACAAACTCCCAAGCATATTATGACAAAATTTCATTTTGTCATATGAGTTTGATTCTCTTGTGGGAAACAAAATTTTTGTCGTAAAATATTTAACTTGTTGTGACAAAATCACTTATCGTCACTATAGACTAATCTAATGTGACAATAACATATATCGTCATATGAACTTTGTCACAAAAAATGAGTTTTTTTGTAGTGGATGAAATGTCCTCATCTTATCCTCCGTCTCCCACGTAGCCTCTTCTGTTTTATCACTTCTCCATAAGACTTTAACTAGTGGGATTTGCCGGTTTCTTAGTTCTTGCAATTTCCGATCTAAAATCTTAACGGGTTTCTGAACGAAGGTGAGGTTAGGCTCAAGTTCCACCTCTTCATCGGGTAGGATCTCGGATTCATCCGGATAATTCCGAAGCTGAGAAACATGAAATACGTTGCGAATCCCGGTCAAACTCGGAGGTAGGTCCAAACGGTAAGTTGTATCCCTGATTCACTCCAAAATCTCATACGGTCCTAAGTCTCGAGGATTCAATTTTCCTCATCTTCCAATCCTCGAAAATCCCTTTCATGGCGAAGCTTTCAAGAATACCTTATCACCAATTTCAAACTCAAGATTCTTTCTCCGGTGGTCTGCATAACTTTTCTGTCGATCCTGAGCTGCTTTCATCCGTTGTTCTTTGATTTGGAAGAATCGAATTGGACCAAACAAGAAGGTGTAAAACGAGGGAGAAAAAGAAAAAGCCCTCTAAGGCTGTGCAAGAGGCGATTGATAGTGATATGTGAATTAATTAATTATGGGAATTCATTAATTACTATCACTGCTAATCAAATAATGAACCTAAAGTGTCACACACAAATGCCTGAATACGAGGGTTATGGTAGGATGTTAATTGGATTAACGAAAGATGAAAATGGTTGATCAAAATGAGGCATAAAACGTCACTACTGTCACGTGTCATGTATATATGGCTACCACGTGTCACGCGGCCAACGTGGCCTCGTGCTTATGGTTTATTCCATACGCAAATTCTTTTCTAGAATTAATTAATTAATTTTAGTCATTTAATTAATTTTGAATTAATTGTTAAGACTATTCTCAAATAAACTTAACCCAATAAATAATTAAGTGGAAATTAAATTATTTATTGAATCTTGACTTTTAACTTTAGGAAAGTTGAAAAGTCAAACTTCCTATTGTAGGAGAGAGAAGGTTATTCTTGCAAGAATTAGAGGACAAGTTGGGAACTTATTCTTCAAATTAAATTAATAATTAAATAAGTTAATTAGTGAGCAAGAAAACAAATCCACTAGGTTTAGGAAACCCTAATGGTTCGAACCCCCCTAGTATAAATACTAGTGGTGGTGTTTCTCTTATTCCTTAGACCAACACTCAAGAAGTGTTAAGTTTTTGAGAAAATCTAAAAGAAAAGTTTTCAAAGTAAATCCTAGCCTAACACAAGCCATAGAACTAACATTCTCACTTACTTGATCGTGTTCTAGGACTAGTGTGGACACACTTTGGAGGGCTTCTAATTTGGAGTATAATTCGAAGGCCGTTCGAGGGATTTCGCTTGAAGGGTGTTCGTTAGGCGGTAACGACATCACTAGAAAGCTTATACCTTTGTAAGTTTCTAAACACCCTGCGATAAGATACGAAAATTACAAGACAACAATTAAACTTTTCGAAAATTTTTAACTTCCGCTGATCAACTCTTTCATGTTTTCCAACAAGTGGTATCAGAGCCACCCTGCAACGTTCGTATTGTATCTTTATTGCTTTGCAAATTTTGACTAAAAATTCTTGAATTTGGGTATTAGTTACGTATTCGTGGTTTATAATTTAAAAATGAATCTGTAGGATCAAAATTGTTTCTTGAAAATCTTGAAAAATTGTTTTCTTATAAATGTGTTTTTAAGCTATTTTAATCTGATTTATTTAGAATTATTTTAATTCGAAAACTGGATCTGGATTTTGGGAACATCGCAATACGAAATCAGGATCGGACTGCATAGCTGTGCGCGTGTGCGGAGGCGCGCCTAGTACGACCGCTCGCCTAGCTTCCCCTTGCCCGGCAGTGCATGCGGGCGGTGCACAAGTTAGCGCGCGACCTTGAGCGCAAGCTTGTGCGCTGCTGCACGACGCTATTGCAGCTTATGCCTAGGACAGCCGCGTGGGAGGCCTGTTTGCGCACACCATGTGCGCGTGCTTGCGGGTAGTCCCGTGCACCTCGCGCGGGGTATTTCGGGCAGGCGTTTTCGTTTCGTGTTTCGGTTTTACGTTAAAATCCCGTTTTAAATAAAAAATTTGATTTTATTTGAAAATTAATTAATTTTGAAATAGTTATAAAATTTGGGATTTTTATGAATTAAAGTCAAGTTCTTGTTTTTCGAGAAAATATTAAATATCACTTTGAATGATATTTTTGTCAAAAAAATTTTAATTTTGAATTAATTGTGATTTTGTCAAATTGATCCGGGTTCGATTTTGGATAAATTCTTGAATAATGAACTGATATTCAAATTACTTAAGTTATTTATAACTTGAGGTCAAGGGAATTTTAAATTTAATTGGTAAATTTAAATTCGAGCGGGATCATGCTAGTTTAGGTGATCATAGGTTAGTTTTATGTATGTTTTAAATTCTGCACATGGATGATTTCAATTGGGGTTAGAGCCCTATAGTTGCGCATTTTCAATTGGGGTTGGAGCCCTACTTATGTGCGTACTGTTATGTGTTTATTACGTGACTTTCCTTATTATTGTTTTTGGGCCGGGGTATGCCCCGTGTATTTGTTTATGGCCAATATGAAAATTGAGCCATATTAGTTTATCTAAGGAGAGTATAACTTTGGAAGTGAGGTTTTATTTTTATTTTGGAGACAAGCACCCATGGAATAAGAAGGATCCACAAGGAGCACTTGAAGAACGGTAGCCATAAGAAAACCCGCCAAAATATTTAGGAGGGTTTCTATTCAGGTAATAGATAGGGCTTTCCATTAAATTCTGTACCCGTATGTGATATGAACTGTCTTATGTGGCATGAATGTTTTGAACTAGTGATTATGGAGTGGCTCCTGTAATCACATATAAGATAGGATATCTATGATCATCTCATAATTAGTATCATGCTAGGACATGTTATCTGCTAATTGATTCTGTGATGCACTTTATGTGAAACTACATTAAACAAGACAATTAAAAGTTGCATAACATTATATATTGGTGAGGTCATCGGGACAAACCTCTGGGAATTCGAAAATCCCATTTAAAATATTGAGCAATTTTGAATAAATAGGTATTTTATCACGGTAATAAAATTCCTATCGTTCCATCAATAGGATTTAGGACTTAATAAGTGTAGCTAATTGCTGTCTCACGAGTCATGGGTAATTGGTATAGCTTATTAACTCTTAGTTTCCTGATTAATCACTTTAAGTAATTAATATTTCTTGACCATTTTGGGATGGGCGATGTCTCACGAGTCGTGGGTCGTTCCGGACTAAGTTAGGTTGAGATCTTATGATTGATGGGTCCTGCTTAATACTGAAGTAGATATGGATGTCTCACGAGTCGTGGTCCATCATTGAAAGATAACACAAAGAGGAGTTCATGAACTGAGGCGTGGTTTTTTACATTCTAAAACATTTTCACGCATGATACTAGATATAAGGATTAAAAGAGATAGGCCGAAGACCAAAACAACCAAATTTTAGTAATTAAGAGTCCACTCCCGTTCACGAATTAATTCGTAACGAACTAACACAATGGAAATCAAACATAACACACACACCATCCGTCGACCTAAAACGAGCCGTCCCGAATTCAAAACACACGCACACATCCGTCGACATAAAATGAGCCATCCCGAATTCAAAACACAAACCTGCACAGAGAATCACATAATCAGAGTTCAAAACGGAGTCAAAGTCATACAAACACTCTCACCCTGAACATACGCACCCAACATACTTACCAAAACACACATCACGCGTACTTATCACATGCATATAAACCGTACACACACATTCACCCGCATACTTCTTGTAACGCACCAGTTTTTCAGTCATATAGTATGATGTATATGTTTACCAAATTGCACTAATTAATAGTTTATAAGTGATTTGTATATTTAATTTTATATTAAATGTTAATTATCATATTTTAATGTATTAATACTATATATATATATATATATATATATATATATATATATATATATATATATGTTAAATTTAGTACAAGTTGTTCAATGAAATATATATGAATTCATGCATTTTATTGTATTCAATATTAGATCATGTATTTGAATTTTAAATTATACTGTATTAAATCTATGCATTTGACTGTTAATTAAATAAATGTGTACACTTTGTTTTAAATGATACCTAAACCGTGGCTTTTATTATTTAATTATAATGAATTTGAAATAATGATATTAAATCGTGCACCTTATTATTTATTTAAAGGTGAATTTTATTTTGTTATAATATATGATATTTTATAAATTTTTAAATGCATTACTTATGAGTGAAATAAACGTGCTTCGTTTTTATATGATTTGATACCGAAATTTCGTGCAAATTTAATATGTTGGACTTATACGTATCTTGAATATGAATATATGTTCGTTTCGTATTTTCGGGTTCATTTGCATGAGTTTCGAATTTATTTTGATTTTGGAATCCAAGTCGGGGGCTAACGAGCAATTAGCGCACCCTTGGTTCCGTATTTGATATCTTGAGCTAGGAAACTCGGATTCGAGTTTCTTCAACTTCGCTGAACTCATAACAAAAATTCGAGTTTAATAAACTTAACCTCATATTTTTCAAAAGTCATTTGAACCTCCGAAATTCAACCGAAACGTGCAACGGAAACCAAATCTGCCATATTTTACTAAAATGACCATAACTTTATCAAACCTTGACCAAATTAACTATGGATTGATGCTTTGGAACCCTAACTCAACCCTATAACCAGCCTTAATCACCCCAAATCGAGATAACCTTCACCACATAGAGAAAACTCAACCAAAACCTTCTGCTCTCCAGTTTTCCCGTAGCTCTTGTCACCCATGGAGATTCAAAGCTCAAATCTCCTTCAAACTTCATCCAATCTACAAGGTAAGCTTAAGGTTGTAATATAATTTCATTATGAGATATGTTGATCCTTTCATCCCCAATTTTGAGCATGTTTTCATGGGTTTATGGCTGACTTAGTGAATAGTTAGGTTATTAGCATATATGTTGATATCTTTCATTCTTTGATAGTTTTGGTTGATTGAAAGCATGAATATGATTGTCTTGAATCCCTCTTCTCATTTATGATCACTGATTATGTGGTAGTTGTAGCATTCATGAGATTTCATTAATGGCACTTTGTGGAAAATCCTTGAAATAACCACCTATACCTTCTTCTCACGTTTGAGCATCCTTGGGGCTGATTTATATGTTGATTTGGAGTTGTTTTGCTGCATATTTATTGGCCTAACTTACCTGAATATGTTGGGATGAATTAGATCAGTTGCTGCTTTGTTTTGCCTCGAATTGCCCTGTTTTTGGGCCTGTTATGCTGCTGTTCGTTGCTGCTCTTTACCTTGCTTTACTACTGTCAGTTTTCAGTCATTTGTGAGGGTTGTTCATGCTATTTTGCTGCTGCATAACATACCTTTTGTTGCTGCTATTTGCTGCTGCTTATTCATGTCACAAAACAGGGGTCTAAGCTTTGTTTGGAACTACTGCGTAACTGGAATGGATCTCCCCGGGCGGGGAGATTTTGGCCGTGAAAAGGCCCGGCCAGGTAGCCTTTGTACAGAAACTTTCTGCACAAAGCTCCCCGGGTGGGGACTTTTGCTGCACAAAATCTCCCCGGGCGGGGAGATTGGGTCTGTACTGCTGCGTGCTGCTGCCATTTTTTTCCCCTTCTTTCCTTTACAAATGCATGTAATGCATGTTTTGGTTGTGTGCATGTGAATTGGTTGAAGGCATGCATATGATTAAAAATTAAATGTTTCATGCATCTTATTTGGGAGCATGTATAGTTATCTATAGACATATATATATATATATATATATAAGTATGTTTGCATGCATATTATGTTTTGTTAAATTGCATGCATGAAAATTGTGTTTTGTGTATGTTAAATTGCATGCATGTTTAATAAATTAGGTTGCATGCATGGGATTTTAGTTTTGCATGCATATCCATACTTGTATATATATATGTATATACATTTATATATATATGTTTAATACATATTAGATATTATTTGATTTAATTGAATTATAGAATTAAATTGTTACCTATTTCACATTCTTATTTAATTTCCGATCTTGATTTAATTGTATTTATTTGTCTATTTTCTAATTGTACACGTGCTATAGTACGTGCCTTGATCGTTAATTGAATTCCTTGGATTGGTTTGATATGAAATGTGAAATTCATGACTTAAATGATTATGAACGCTTCCTTGAATGAATGAATGGCTCGTCTGTATGATTTAAATACGTTAATAGTGCACATGAACATGTTCATTCCATAATATCATCTTTCAGGCATTCATATCATGTTCATTGCATCTCGTGCGTCATATATGGTTCATTTGGGGGTCTTGAGTCTCACGAACACGTTACATTATCTTTTGCACAGTTTTCTCCAGGGCGGAGATGCCAGGTTCATAGGACACTTTCGAGTCTCCTTTTCTTCTTGGTATTGTTTGGTAAGAGGTGTACAGGTGGGTTTCTCTACTATTTAGTTAAACAACCCTATATACTTCCATTGTGCAAAGATTTCGACCAAAAATTAATATATGTATATAGAGTCGTTTTAAGAGTAAATGTTTGCAACGTAAAGCCTTTATTTTACGAACCTACCAAATGTTTTGGCGAGAAAAGAATGAATGAATGCACAGAAGGTGGCCTAGGGACTTGGTGTGAGTGGTGACCTAACGAGGCATAGGCTGACGGTGATCCCTCACACTAGTTCCACCAATGAACGACGTAACCGGACCTCGTTAGGAGTTAGCGAGGAATGGACACTGAGTGTCATCTGGGGAGTCATGTTCCTTTTTTAGTCAATGAATGGATGGTTCAGGCCGATCACCCGGCCATCACCCGGAGGAAGAAAGTGTAAATGTTCATGAATGTGCACAAAAGAATGTTATACATGAATGAAAAAAAGAAAGAAAGAATGTTTAATAAACTACACGAGGTGTTGGTTGGAGATAATGCACGCCCACTCGCCGGGCCACAAATGACCTAATGAAAAATGAACGTTATAATCCCTTTTGATGACTTATTTATTTCACCCACTTGGGTAATGCTCTAAAAACCTCATTTGGGATTATAACTTGCATGTGAATGTTTAAATATTGTTGTATATGGTACTTATGCCTTGTTTTATAACCACCAGTCTCGTATAGATTGAACCCGGATTGTTTTCAGTGTTCTTGCAGGTTTAGAGTGCTAGGCGGGAAGTCAAGTCTATTAAGTCTTTCGGTTAAGTCAGAGTCTGTTCATCTGCATATTCAACCATGATTTGTTTACGTTGGAGGATGTATATTTGTATTAGTTGTTACCACTATCATGAATTATGAATGAGTTTATAAGAAATCGTAATTGTAGTGCTATGATTTTATTAATTTTCGGGATTGGGTATCTATGCTAGTTGAACATGTTGTTATTTGCTTATCTTGTTATTTATGTATGTACTTCGCTTCCGCATTGGTATTCTTTCTGCTTTATTGTCTCTTTGGTTGTAAAAGTTAGCTCCCGCCTAGCTTAGCGAGTGTGTATGTCCCCGTTCGCCGTGATCTAGCTTGGGTATGGATTGTCCATTTCATATTCAGGTCGGGTCTCGGTGCGGGGGATGTGGTACCTTGTGCTCGGGTGCTACACTTCTCACATACATACACATATACATACGTATCATATATATCGCGTATCGTATTTTAAACCTAACCTAGTTACACATATTCATAATTCGCACATATTTACATATACTAAGGGCTTATATTCGCATGCATAAGCATCGGACATATATCATTAGGGTTTAACTACAACCTAACCTCACCTGGCACCAAACAAAGCCAAACCCAAAGCAAATGGTCCACCCCGGAACCTGCATGACCCACTTGTCACCACCCCGGGTGCACCTGTACCAATTGAGAACATAAAACACAACACGGGGCTCAGAGTCAGACTCAGACAACCACACAGAGACGCACGATAATGCTTATGAATGCAGAAAATGAAATTCATATGATGCACATTTACAAAGCAACAAATTAAATTCACATATCACATTTCATACAAAAAACACGTATTATAAGACCAAATAAATCATATAATAGCATGCTACAAATTTATTTGAAGACCACATAGTTATATACCAAATTCCAATTAAGTCATAAAGTGTACGAATGAAAGATAACTAAGTTATTTAACCATTCAAGGTTTTATGTAATTTCTACAATACACAACAAATGCAAATATTACATAATAGATTCGATTTCAATTTATGTGATTAAACCTTAATTGAAAAGTTTCATGTTTAGTTATTGTAGCGCCTCCCCGCACCGCAATATTCCCCAAGTGGTGGTTAGACCCAAAACTCAGGAAATACTACGGCGAACGGTCAAGATAATATATGAGTGGAATGCATGTCCTAGTGCAGCGGAAGATAAAGAGATTCAAACTATACCAATAAACGGGGAGGATAACGTATAAGGAATAAGGATTATCATTATTGATCAAAGTAGTTCGCAAAAGAGTACAACAGGTTGACATGCAAGGACAAAGTATGAGATAGTTTATTTCTACAGAGAAAAAGCTCAAGACAGTGTACTCTTAGGATCAGATCCAACCTACTATTGTAATGCTTCAAGATACCTCTAGTTGTCGTTCCTTGATTCCTAAAATCATGCGTTTTAAACTAGGCGAGAGGGTTAGTCAAAGTCAATAAGTGAAGGGGCTATGTTAGTTTATATATATATGTATATATATTTATACGATCAAGGAGAACTTGATCTAAAATATTAGCAATAGGATATAACAAATATGAAACGGTTCATAATAATTTGTTAAAATAGGGATAGGGGTAATTTGGAATACTTGTAGAAACATGAACCGTCTATAACAAGAACTTTAATACCCGCAAGCCATGCCTCTCCATCCTTAACTCCTTAAATAATTGGTAAAATAGTACCACCGGCACTTTAATAAAATTTAATACGATAATACCTCTGCTACTCCTTGGTGTCAATAGGGGATCAAACCCTGGAGACCATGAACACTATTCGGGAGGCAGCTATTTGTCCCTTAATCTCTTGGTCTGGAGTAGCTAACCTCCAACTAAACCACTACCAAGAGTTGGTGGCAGTTCGCAGCACCAACAATACCCTCGGCCCGATACCTTCCGGGTAATTGCTCGCTACGGATACAGCCGGGGCCCGTAACATTAATTAAGAATAATATTTTGCTTACATAACCTGGAATCAATGTTTTGGTAAAGTGGACTTCAAATATATAACGTCCTAGTAAAACGTTGATTCCGGCATGAAAGTATTTTTCCCTTAGGAGGGACATTGTAGTACAATAATATATATAGAGGGTAGTAAATCAAAATGAGAGGTACGCTTGGAAATATTTTTTATATAGATACATATGTATAGCATGATTCCAGTTGAAAATATTTTAACCCTCACCTATACCGGTAGTCAGACATTGTAATGTGGATTCCAGTGTGCCTGAAAGTATTGACTACTATAGGCTTAGGACTAGTTCTTTATTCTAATTAAATAAGCACATAAGGTACATAATATTCTAATCAAATAATCACATAAGGTGCATATTTTGTAACACGTTAGAGAATTCTCGATAAACCCTAATTTTAATGGTTTAAGGGAATTTAATTAATTAGTCAAGTTTTATGAAGTTTTTACTTAATCAAATATCTATTAATCACATTATGATCCTAATTATAAGTATTTGAAATGGAATTTAGGGTTTAACTTGACAATGTAGGTCATGTTTTAGAAAACATTTACAAGATTGCCGATTTTCGGAAAATTTAGATAAAATCCTTCTTTAAAATCTCTAAAACTCGATTTTTAATCAATTTTATATTACTTTAGAAATAATAATAATACATGTTGACCAAAAAGTCAAAGTTACTATTAAAAACATTTACTTTTCAAATTCTTCAGAATTAAACACTTTATAACATAAAATTAAACACACACATACACACACTATCACACGTGCACCATTATACATTCAAGAACATTATGAACATGTTGTTAATCATATGATTGTGTTCATATAAATTCATGATAATTTTTATTCAATTTCATATTCATAACATAAGATTTGAGATATAATGTAGCAAAATATATAAATTTCTTATGAAAAATAATTCTTAATTAAATTTCCTAAGCATGCATTCATTCTAATATTCAAGAACATATTTATGAATATATGAACACATATTCAAATAAATCCATATAATAAACATGCATTTTACAAATTAAATTCCTAACTTTAATTCATGAAATATAAATTCCTTCAATATAAATTTGCTATCATGAATTTCTGGAAATAATATAAAGCATATAAAATATAAATTAAATTGCATAATTTAAATATAAAATAAGACATAAATTAAAGCATAAATTAAAGTACAAAAACTAACCTTGATGTCTCTTGGAGAGGGGGATTGTGGCGTGAGGTTGAGGGAAAAGAAGAGAGGGATTAGTGTGTTAGAAGTGAGGGAATTTGTGAGTTAGAAATGGTTCTCTTCAAGGGTATTTATTGGTAGTAATGAGGGACCTTATAACAATTTCTAAGAATATGTAAGAGATGTGAAAATCTCTACACAGAAATGTGTGGAATCTATGTAGGAAATGTGGAAGTCTTCTAATTTACACAATTGTGTAGAGAAATTAAATAGAAATGTGGAATTTCCTAACCCACACAAATGTATGGAATTTTATTAGGAATTGTGGAAGAATTAAATTCATTCATCTAAACATTCTATATTTAGAAAGGTTATTTTAGGAAAGTGATGTCATGAATGATGTCATAGTGAATAAAAATAAATATAAAATAATGTAAAATTTATTCAAGAGTCGAGAGATGAGAACTTGATGTGGTAAAAATAATAAAAGAATGAGTGAAAAATAATCTTCATCATGATTATAAATGTGGGACATTTAGGTTTCTTGTTTGAAAGTTATAAACGATAGAGATGATGAAAATCATGATAAATTATATAAACAAAGCTATGAAGAGGTTTAAAGGTTTGGAAAATTATCATAGTTGGAGAAAAATTCAAGAAACGTTTTAAGTATAATTTTGAATATTAAATGAAAGCTAATCGTTTATAATAAAATGATAATTTTTAAAAGGGAAAAATATTTATAAAATATGCTATGGTTGGAATCAAGTTTCGGTAAATGCATGTAATGGGTGTCGAGACCACCAAGATTGAATCCCAAATATTGCACACAATTTAATTGTAAAATAGTGGCAATGGGTATCGATCCACGAGGATTGGGAGAATTTGTGACTTTCAATATGCTAAGGAAATGTAACAAACAACAAAATTAGAGGGGTTTTGAGATATTTGATTAAACTAATAATGAAATTAACTAAATAAACAAAATGAAATTAACTAAGTAAACAACCGATTAAAAACTGAGCTAACACTTGGATTAATTCAGTAGACGACAAATAGCTGGGATTTTCCTACGCATGCAGCAGGCTATGATCATTGACTGGGTGATTAATTCCACCTTAGGCTAGCTATAGTTACCAATTACCTTAGGCTCCCTCGTTTCTTTGTATTTTTAGAATAATCTAAAGAAACTCCTAAAGACTATTCCCTAACTAGCTAATAACTGTAGCACCCGAGTGCAAGGTACCACATCCCCCGCACCGAGACTCTACCCGAATTTGAAATGGACGATTCATACCCGAGTTAAATCACAGCGAACGAGGACAAACACACACTCTAAGCTAGGCGGGCTAACCCTTAAACCATAAAATCAGAGTAAATATAACTGCGGAAGCAATAATTGGCCATAATGTAAACAATGAGCATTCAAGCTCCAAAAATAAGCCATATACATCGCCAAATGCTGTTAAAGGTCAAAACATGTACGCTCCATTAATAATCATATACAATGATCAAAAGTGCAATATGCAAGTGTAAGACCAATATACAAAGGGCTAGAGACGAAAGCAAGACCTATGACTCGAATTCCCGCCTAGCTCACTTGACACCTGCACAACACAACTGAAAGCCAAACGGGTTCAGTCCAAAAGGGACTGGTGGGTATAAAAACAGGGCATAAATATAATGTACGATGGTAATTAAACATTCACATGCAAGCTATAATCCCAAGTGAGGTTATTTTAAAGAATTTCCCAAGTGGGCGAAATAGAGAAATCATCAAAAGGGATTATAACGATTCATTTACATTAGGTCATTATTGGCCCGGCGAGTGGCGTGCATTATCTCCAACCAACACCTCGTGTAATTCATTTAAACATTCATTCTGTTCATGCATATCATTCTTTCTCTCGTGTACATTCAATAACATTTACACCTTCTTCCTCCGGGTTGGTGGCGGGTTTGCAAGGCCCGTCCACCCATTCATTGACCAAAAGGGGAACATGACTCCCCAGATGGCACTCAGCGTCCATTCCTCGCTAACTCCTAACGAGGTCTGGTTACGCCGTTCATTGGTGGAACTAGTGTGAGGGATCACTGTCAGCCCTTGCCTCCTCGGGTCACCACTCACACCAAGTCCCTGGGCCCCATTCAGTGCATTCATTTATTCATTTCTCGCCAAAACATTTGGTAGGTTCATAAAAGAAAGGCTTTACTTTTAAATCCTTGACCCTCGAAAACGACTCTATATACATATATATACTTTTGGCTGAAATCTTTTCACATTGGAAGTATATAGGGCCATTTAACTAAATAGTAGAGAAACCCACCTTAAACGGCAAAAAGGAGAACACACGAGCCTCACTGACCGGCCTCGTCTCCAACGGGATCAAAATCTGTGCAATAAAGGTGAAGTGAGACTCAATATGACCAATTAAGACGCTCGGCAATGTCATGACCATGATATGAATGTATAAAAGAATATATTATGTTATGAAAATGTTCATGTGCACTATTAAGGAATTTAAATCATATAATCAAGTCATTCAATCATTCGTTCACTTTCATTCGAATTCCTAATTTCACATTTCCAATCAATTCAATCAAAGAATTCAAACATGATCATAACACTTATTAAATCACATTTAAAATTAGAAATTAGACAATTAAATACATTCAATTGAATATCAAAAATTAAATAAAACATGAAATAGGTAACCATTAAATTCTATAATCAATTAATTCGAATAATATTCAATATATATTAAACATATATATATATAAATATATATATAACTATACGTATGCATGCAAATCATCATGCAATTATCCATGCATGCAATTACTTACACAAAACATTAATGCCATGCATGCAATTTCATGCATAAACAACTTCATGCAGGTTAACAGCTAAAGCCCTATTACATGCACATACAAATCATACATAATTACATATATAAGCATAAGTACTTAATTAGGCCTGACTTTCATTGATTAAGGAGATGAACAAGCAGAATTAATCAAACACCTAGGCATGCCAACAACCAAACCAAACCATGCAGGAAGGAAAAGGAAAAAGAGAATGAAGCTGCAGCAGTAACTCGTTCCAGAAACAATCTCCCCGCCCGGGGAGATTTTGTTCACAAAATTACCCGGCCGGGGAGCCTTATGCAGAAGTTTTCTGCATGTACACTACCCGGTCGGGCTCTTTTGCAGCCAAAATCTCCCCGCCCGGGGAGATCCAGTCCAGAAACAAAGCAGCAGCAACACGCTGACTTTATCCCCTGTTTTCTCTCAAGAAAAGCCACAGCAAGATGCAGCAACAAAACCCAAATGATGCAGCAACGAAAAGGCATGAAATGCAGCAGCAAATCAGCTCTAACAACTTCCCCAAAACTGACAGCAAAAGCAAGAAGCAACGTAGCAGCTGACAGCAGTAAAGCAATCCAAAAACAGGGGCAGAAATCCACGAAAAAAACAGGGCAGGACTGATCTTCTTTATCTCAACATATTCAGGTCAAAAAGGCTATCCAATACGCAACAAAGCAACATCAATTTGACATATAAATCAGTCCCAAGAAAGCTCAAACTTGAAACGCAGGCGTACGTGACCATTTCAGGAAATTTTCTCAAAGTCTCATAAATGATATCTCATAAATACGTCAACCACCATGAAATCAATGATCATAAATGAGAATAGGATGTCAAAATAATCATATTCAAGCTTGAAATCAATCAAAACCAGCAAGAAACGAAAGAGATCAACAAAATTGCATAAAACCTAATATAAATTCATCTCTGCCAAAACCTCATAAAACCATGCTTAAATTTAGGGATGAATAGATGAAAATGACTCATATTGAATGTACATAACATATTTAAGCTTACCTTGTGGATTAATGAAGGTTGGGAAGAGATTTGAGCTTGAATCTCTTGGTAGGGCTTTAGCTTCAGGAAAACTGGGAAGCAGATGATGTTTGGGAAATTTTCAGCAAGTGGGAAGGGTTGGTTCGGTTTGAGGGGTTTATGGAAGGTTAGAGGGTTGAGCTAGGGTTCTATAGATTCTAACCATGGTTAATTTGGTCTACAAATGAATGAGTTATGATCTATTTGGTAAAAGGTGGCAGTTTTGTTCTCGTTCCGTTTTTCGGTTGAGTTTCGGTGGTCCAAATGACTTTGGAAAAATATAAGGCTAAGTTCACTAAACTCGAATTTTCGTTGCGAGTTCAGCGAAGTTGACGGAACTCGAATCCGAGTTCCCGAGCTCAATATATTAAATACGGAACCAAAGGTGCGCTAATTGCTCGTTAGCCCCCAACTTGGATTCCAAAATTAAAATAAATCCGAAACACATGCAAATGAACCCGAAATAATGAAACGAACATATATTCATATACAAGACACGTATAAGTCAAACAAATTAAATTTGCACGAATTTTCAGTATCAATTTATATAGAAACGAAGCACGTAAATGTCACTCGTAAGCAATGTAACAATAAAATTCATATCATTACAAATAATATAAAATACGTATATAACTTATAAATACATGAATGCACTAATTATGATTTTGATAACAAATTTTCACTAATTAAATTCAATTAATGTAAATGAATGAAATTAATTAAATAAATTAATTAAACAAATTTACACTTCATTCCATATTACATATCAATCATCTCTTGATACGTCGTGCGTCTTACTTGGTTCACATAAAGTTTAAGTCTGGGCTTCTGTATGTCTTGTCACAGAATTTGGTGGTGCTGGTGGGCCCGAGGTTTAGATTGTTTGGCCCTTCACACTCTCAGACTCTACTTGCACAAGGTGAGATTTCGGATTTTGTATAGCTATGCGACCTATGGCCTTTACATGCTGATTTCTACCCTTGCATGCGAGTATACCTTAATATAAATACGTATGTATTGGATATGACATGTTTATGACGTTGTGCGTGCGTCCTGCGTGGGTGGGAGCCCGAGGGCTTAAATTCCACAGCGTGGGGATATATAAAAATGAGTTTTTGAGGCATATGTAAGCTATTTTGGAAAAATTCAGTTGTGTTATGTTTCTGTAGCGAGTTGGCCATGATATATGGTATCTGTTCTGTTCTATTCTTGTTGTGGATCCGAGGAGCTACAGGTAATGGGTCCCCCGGGATGGTTAGGGACGTCGGGGTTCCAACCATGTGCGCAGTTCCATTTGAGATATCATCGCGCGACTCAGGGAGATAGGGGGGGGCGTGATATCTTGAGCCTTCGGTGTATTATCCGGGGAGGGCACTTGTCGGTTCGCTACCCCTTGTGAGTCTATTGATCGTTGGATGGGTAGGGCCAACTCGTGGCTCTTCCATCATTGGAGTAGAGGATGGATTGATTTTGATTTATGTTCTGAGGAGTAAAGGTTGGAAGCTCGTACTCGCCGAGCACTTGATATGTCGTGTATGGAATTATGAATCGGGATAGAGTCTTTCTGGAAAATATTTTCTAAACTTATATCTATTTGGGTTCTTCGAAATGTTTTGGTATGCAACACCTATCCTCGGTTCATGAGTCCATCCTTTTGTTCTGTGCTATGCTCATTATATACATATATGTGGGTGTGCATTAGGCCACCCCCCTCCCCCTCATTCAGTCAGTTGACTGAGCCCTCATTTTATCTTTTAGTTGCAGGTTCTTTTGACTTGGGCTAGGCGGAAGTGAGTCTTGTGAGTCACACTTGTCAGTCTAGTTGGTATTAGGATGCTTTTGTCGCATACTCTACTTATGTTATGTATTTATGTTTCACACTTGAAGGTTATGTTATGTTCTACTTAGACTTAAACCCGTGTGGGGTTAGTAAGCTAGTACTTAGATGTTATTAGATATTATGATGATACTTATGCAGTTTATTATGTTGGATTATGAATTGATATTCGGGACTAGGTATCTATGTTAGTTGTGTAGCACCCGAGCGCGAGGTACCACATCCCCCCGCACCATGACCCGGCCCGTATATGAAATGTACGATCCATACCCGAGCCAAATCACGGCGAACGGGGACACACACACACACATCTAAGCCAGGCGGGACTAGCCTATCACTTAAACCCCAACAACCTCAACAATCAAAGTAGCAGAATAACAGAAAAGTGGAAGTAACGAATCACATATCATAGATTGAGCTATATGCTCTAGGTACCAACAGTTATTGCATATATTGAGCTCTATGCTCTATGTACCAACATTTAAGTTCACGGAAGTTAAATCCCAATACAAATACACTCTAAATCAAAATCAACATATACATGCCATCACGGCCCAAAACAACATTTACATACAGTAATTAAAAGTGTGAGTATGCAAGTGTAACAACAAAACACTAGAGCTAGAAGCGAATGCAAGACCTACGACTCGTATTCCCGCCTAGCTCCCTTGACACCTGCACATAATAACTGAAAACCAAACGGTTTCAGTCCAAAAGGGACTGGTGGGTATAAAACACGGTATAAATAGAATATATGACGGTAAGTAAACAATCACATGCAAGCTATAATCCCAAGTGAGGTTTTAAAGAATTTCCCCAAGTGGGTGAATAACAATCATCAAAAGGGATTATAACGAATCATTAACATTAGGTCATTATTAGCCCGGCGAGTGGGCGTGCATTATCTCCAACCAACACCTTGTGTAAAACATTTAAACATTCTTTCATTCATTCTGTTCATGCATTTCAATCTTGTGTGCACATTCATTAACATTTACACCTTCTTCCTCCGGTTTGGTGACGGGCTTGCAAGACCCGACCACCCATTCATTGACCAAAAGGGGTTACATGACTCCCCAGATGGCGCTCAGCGTCCATTCCTCGCTAACTCCTAACGAGGTCCGGTTACGCCGTTAATTGGTGGAACTAATGTGAGGGATCACCGTCGGCCCATGCCTCCCCGGATAGCCACTCACACTAAGTCCCTGGGCCCCATTCGTGCATAACATTCATTCTTTCTTTCTCGCCAAAACATTTGGTAGGATTTAGAAATTAAGGCTTTACGTTGAAAACATTTACTCTTTAAAGTGACTCTATACATATATAATAGTTTTGGCCGAAATCTTTCCACATTAGGGTAGATAGGGTCATTAACTAATAGAAGTGAAACCCACCTCGAACGGCGAAAGAAGAACACACGAGCCTCACTGACCGGCCTCATCTCCAAAGGAATCAAAATCTGTGCAAAACGAGTGAGTGAGACTCAAATGACCAATTAAGACGCTCGGCAATGCCATGCTTATGATATGAACGCATAAACAAATATAATGGACATGTTCATGTTCACTATTAATGTCTTGAAACATATAACCGATCATAACTATCATGCTTGCATTCTTGCATTATATAACAATCATGAACAAAGCTTAATTGAAGTCACGTTCAATATCATCCACAATTACGAGCCACACATGCAATACAAATTCGAGTCACGCATGCAATTCAAGCAAGAAAAGAGACTTCCCAAGGCTGCCAATTCAAATGACACGGCCGTGTTGAGTTTCAAACGGAAATGGACACGGCCGTGTCCGAGGTTTAAAAATCAGAAAATTCAAAGTCGAGGGCTTGACACGGCCGTGTTGAGTTTTCAAAGGATTTGGACACGGCCGTGTCCGAGGTTAAAATCTGAAAAAAAACAAAGTCGAGAGCGCAACACGGCCGTGTCCATTTTCAGTGTAAAGCTGACACGGCTTGAAAGAAATAACAGAGCATCAGCTCTGTTACGCGAGGGAAAAGCTTAAGGAAAACAGGGCAGCCACCAAGAAACTCTCAAACCACATATAGACATGCTTTTAATCCATATTATTCATATACAACATGCAACTCAAGTAAAAACACAAAAATTCATGCTTAAAATTGCCCAAAATATCATCAATACACATGATCAACAAACATGGAGCTTGAAGCTCCTCCAATGGCAACTCATGCCCTACTCAAAAAACCTTAAATTTAAACATGTAGGAATGATGGAAAGCTTACAAGAATCATTTATCAAGCACCAAATCTCAATTCAAACTATGAAAACCAAGGATCAAACCAAACCCTCACTTCATGCTCATACATTCAAACATAAGAAACCCCAACTTCTATCAAGCCTCAAATAGAAGAAAATATAGAGGAGGAGATGGAGGTTACAAATCACCAATTACCTTGGAAGAAGATGGAGGATTGATTAAGCTTGAGCTCAAAGCTTGGATGGTAAAAAATTGAGGGTTTCTTGGCTTCTCTTCCTTGCTCTTGCCTTGGCTGATTTGATCGATCAAAAAATGGGGAGAAAGGAAGCAAGTTGCTGATATCTAGTGGAGAAATGGGTAGGGTACGGGTCGGTCCAAGTCCGGTTCGTCTAAGAAAAAGGGTCAAACAAGTTATAAGGTCGAGGCTATGAAACGGTTCGTTGTCAAAGGTTTAAGTGCTACCGAAAAGATACAAGGTCAAGTTCAAAGGATAGGTAACGTCGAAACAAGTTCAACGCCGGTTACGGATCTCAATTTCGAGGTCCGGAGCTCAAGATATCGCGAAAACCGTTCAGGGTTGCCTATTATACGAATAGGTCCCTAAACTTTCAAAAAGTGGCAATTAAGCCCAAACTCAATTTCCAATTGAGTCCAAAACATTCAAATAATTTACAACCAAGCCCACGGATTACATGGAACACGTAATTTCATTCGATTAGCACCATATTCACAAAATTCACATTTTCACAAATCCGATCATATATTCATAGCCCACAAAGACAATCATAATAAATTTTAAACAAATAACTCAAATTATAAACAAATTCAATTAACAACTCAAAATATAAAATCATATAATTAAATATAAATACGCACGTAACACTTACCTGTACGTGTGAGACCTCGGGGTGTCACAAGTTGAACCCGTTACCTGTTCTGCATGTTGTTTTAATTGCTTCGGCTATTTGTTGATGATTGTTCTAAATTGCTTCCGCGCTCTGATTTTGTCGAGTTAGACTCGCCTAGCCTAGTGCCTGAGTTGGTCTCCCGTTCGCAATGATTTGGATTCGGGCATGGGCTTCATATTTCATGACCGGGTCTGGGTCCTAGTGCGGGGGATGTGGTATCCTCTGTCTGGGGTGCTACATTTCCTCTTCTTGAAGTGGAAACTTCCTTTCCCATGTAGGAATCTTCTCACGCAGGACACCTCGTTGTACTCGTTGTAATAACGAGCACCCTCATGTATTGCGTACGCATCAACTTATGCACTTTACACCCCATGAAACAGGATGCTCCTTCTTAAGGACGCAATCCCACGAGCAAGCCTCAATCAAGCCTAATCAACACTCCCACTGTTTGTTGGACTCATCGAGTTGGAGTGGTTTCTAATCCAGCCTTGAGTTAGGGCTTGTTTCATTTGTCATTCAACTAATGCCAAAGTCCCTAACGGCCTTATGGATTAGGGGAATTCTAATACATGCGCACATAATGGAAACACACAAAACATGTATTGCACATAAAGAAGTGTTTGCCTATGATGATAATCAATCGTGTATTATTCAAAGATTGTCTGTGACATAAGGAAAATCCCAAAATAAATTATGTTGAATCGGCTTTCTAGGGCACTATTCCTAACAGTGCTCCGCACGAAATTCATTACCACCAACAATAAACATTTCATTGAAAAACCAGTAATATACACTACAATCAAACAATCTACAAACAACAAATTTTATGGGTGAGGAAACTGATTAACCTCATCCGAATCACCCTGAGGGATGTTAGAATTAACACTCTCCTCAAAGTGTTCATATCCGGGGTAATCCGCATTATGTAGGGACTCGGGGAGGTGATTCATGACTTTGTTTATCAAGGATTCCAGATTTGGGAGAGAAAAAGAAGAAGGGACTTCTTCGAGGTGATGAAATGGGGATGAAAATGTGTAGAATTTCAACGTGAAGGGCAAGATATTATTAAAGGTGATTAGGCTGGAAACCTATCGTCGCACCCCTTCGTCGTCACCTCTGCAATATTGGGTTATCAAACTACAGGAAAGAGTGCAGGCACCTTTTCATTTAATTCAAGAGCCACAGTGGGAATGCATCACAATTTATTAATTTGTAGTGTAAATATTCATTTTATTAGTTACTGAAATGTCTGTTTGTCTAGTTAAAGAAAAATAAATCGAGAAATTATAAAATAACATTTAGAAAGTCGACAGACAGTTTTTGTGGGTACAACAATCTAGCCGGAATAAAAATCGCCATTGTTAATTTTTCCTGTTTGTTATCGGCAAAGGATCGCCAGAAAGGGGTTTCGGAAAAGGGTCGCCGGAAATGGGTTGCCGGAAAAGATTCAGGGCTGATGAGTTTACTGTCAAGCAAAAAACATCAGATGCGGAAAGAAGACAATGGATATCTGTGTCCTTCTTCATTTTATTAAGGGTATTATGGTACTTTTATAAGATTTGATAGGTTTAAAAAATAATAATAGAGATTTAATATAACTATTTTTTGAGTTGGGGGTTTAGGATAAATATTTTATTTTAGGATTGTTCATTAATTGTCCTTAGGAAAAACTACTTTTAAATAATATACTTTTTTCCGAAGAAAGAAATATCCCGTTTTGGTTTCCATCGGGCGCCAGCATACCACGATCATTGATCCTATAAAAAACCCAAATGCAATTTTTCCTTCTCTTCTCTAGTAAACCCCTCAAATCCAAAACTGTTTGCTCTGCAAATTCAGGAAAAAGGCAGAAAAAAAAGGCTAAGAAGAAGGTTTTGACGATGCCGACGAATGGGGATGTGGTGTTTACAAACGTGAATATAAGTTTGGCTCGTTTGGAGTTGGGTTATAATCCGAGTACTAATTTGGAGACAGGGTTGAAAAAGTTTGTGAAATGGTATCTTGGTTATTATGGGGCCAAGAAGAAGAGTACTTCCAGGTGAATTATGTACTAAATACAGTGTTTTTTTGATTGGGTTTTGGGTGGTTTTTGTGTACGTGCGAGATTTGTTTGATTGCTTGTTTTGGTTTAGTGTAATCATCCTATATTTTCTTGTTTTTAATTTGGAGGATGATAATTGCAGAACTGCATTTGCTTGTTGCTCTTATGAGCTTTATGGATAGAGTAAATAAGTTCTCCTAATAGAATATTTATCACGTTACTTTTTATTCCTTCTTACTTTTATCTATTTTCTTTGGAAGTAGGAATTTTACACTTCTTACATAGTACAAAAGATGTGCTTATTTGTGGACCTCTCTTGACAGTATGTGTTACATGTTAATAGAAGAGCATTACAAATATGAATTAGTTTAAATGCTTCGAAGGGCTTGCATTTATCTAGTTATACCTATATATATAAGAGCGGTAATGGATTTTTCGTCGTCCGGCTGCAACAATTTTTGCTACACTGGATTCCTTCTCCCCTTACAAAACGACGTCGTATTGACAATTCCTTTCCTATATTTTTTTTTCTATCGGCTTCTCTTCCTTTTTGCTGAGAGAACTCCCTATTTTTCTCCATCGATTCCTCCAAGCGATCGGAGGTAAATCTTCCACAGTTCCATCATATTTTTTCTTCACCGACTTCTCCAGAGCGATCGACGGCAAATCTTCCACAATTTCATCAATACCTTCTTTCTTTTTCTTTTAATATTCTTGGGCAATCAACACCGCAATTTTAGATCGCCGCACCATCACCCACCGTTTTCATCAGAGAAGACACCCGCGTCATTTGCCAAGTTATCACCGGAAAGAATGACACTTTCCACACGCGGTCGAGTACGGGACAAAGATGGTATTGCTTCCGGACCGACTGACTATCTTTTTATTCATTATTTTGTGATTTCTATATTTTTATTTCCATGGGAGCTTAAAAATGTAGTTGATTTTGGAGGAAAGTGTTAGGAATAGTGCCCTAGAAAGCCGATTGTATATCCGCTTTGTGCTTTTCCTTATTGTAATCACAGACAATCTTTGAATGAAATAACGAATTGAGGCAACACTTCTTTATATGCTCTTGTTTGGTATGCGTTTACTTTATCTGTGCATGTATGAGAACTCCCCTAATCCTGATGACTTTAGGACTCTACCATTTAGGTGAAATGGTTCATGAAACGAGCCCTATATCACATAAGTCATGATTAGTAAAATACTCCAAGCCGATGAGTCCTACAGACAGTGGGAGTGTCAACCTGACTCCTCTAAGGCTTGCTTGTGAGATCACGCCCTTAAGAAGGACCACCTTGTTTCATGGAGGTGCAAAGTGTATAGTTGATACATGCGTGATACATGAGGGTGCTTACTTTAATAAGTAAGTTCACTGAGGTGCCCCGTGTGAGAACATTCCTAAATGGGAAAGGAAGTTTCTATTTCAGGAAATGGAAACTTCCAGATTAGGAAATATCTCACGAGTCATTGATGTGATTAATTGATCCTTAGACTTGAGGTTCCTTGTCACTTTATGAGTTAACTCTGTAGTCTTAGGTATAAGCTTTAAAGGGTGTCGCCTTAGACAACTGATTCAAGGCTTATGCTGGGGCTGCACAAGTGACTCATGAAAGTGAATGAGAATCAAGAAAGGACCTACACTTGCATTTGCAAGGTGATCTCTTATTGTGTAAGTCATTCATATGCCATATGGAGTCCTTGGCCAAGGCAGTAGATCAAGACATCAAGAAAAGGGTTTCTTGGATTGAGATCAAATGGATATGAAATGCACTTAGCTTTAAGACCGGATTATTAGGGTTCTGATTATTCCCTTGCCCTAGATCTTGGTTGAGAGATAGTAAGTAGGAGGATTGTATCTCACATGAATCAATGACTTAAAGGTTCTGTCGAATCCGAACATTCCAATTCAGCTAGGGGTTAAACACCTGTTGCTAGACTATGGTCGTTTATTCTGTGGACTTATTAATTAATTAGTGAATTAATTAATTAGGGTCACTGCTAATTGAATTGAGAACCTAGAGGGTCACACACAACAACTTGGTTACATGAGTTGAGGCTTGAAAATTATTAAACGAGTTAATCGGGCCAAGAGGGTTCCACACGTGTGAAGTCACACGTGTGGCTCACGTGAGTGACACGTGTCACTGTGACACGTGTCACACACGTGTGTATATATATATATTATATATATATTAAATAATTAATTAGTTAATTATTTAATAGACTTTGGTTTAATTTTGAATTAAAAAGAAAGTCTAATTTTGGAGAAAATAATCTAGTTAATTAATTACGAATTAATTAATTAGATAAAAATAAGTTATTTATTTTATAATAAATAAAGTATAAAATTATCCAAAAATAGTTTGGATATTTTTAGCTCTCTTAAAAGTTGACTTGAATTAGAATTCAAAGTCAAAGTTGGAAATACTTGATGATCAAGTAATAGGAGAGAGAGGGACCAAATCCTTTGTCCATTAGGACTAGGTTCGGCCGCCCCTCCCCTTTCCTATATATAGGGGAGCTCATGCTCCCCTTTAGAGCTAATAGACAATTCTTGGTTCATGTGTTGAACACCTTCCCTTCTCCAAGATTAAATTAAACCCTAGGTTAAGCCTAAACACTAACTAGAGAACTAGCATCCTTACTAGTTAGATTGTGATCAAGTTGGTGGACTTTCTCTAGAGACTTCAAGTTAGAAGTTTGAAGATTCGAGCTTTACCAAAGGAGAGGGGATCAAGCCGCGAGAAGAGCGTTCTTGGGTGGCTTGAAACGCTTCAAGAAAGAATAAAAGAAAAGTAAGTTTTCTGTCTTTACGAATTTGGTTACACGATTGCGAGTTCAAGGTCCTTTTGTTGGAAAAATTTTTTAAATTCCGCTGCTTTCTGATTCGTATTTTCCAACAAGTGGTATCAGAGCCACCTCGTTAATCGTTTTTCTGATTCGTCTCAATTATTCTGAATTTGGTAGAAATTCTTAGGCTTAGATGCGAATTAGGTATTCATGAGTTCTTTTAGAAAGCCTGAAATACGAAACTGTAATTTTTCCTGAATTTCTGAAACTGTTTTCTTAAATTGTGATTTCGAAAACCGTTTTGATTGAAATATGTTTAAATCGAATTTTTTAATTTTGGATTGAACCGGGTTTTGGAGAAACCCAAAATACGAAACGGAACACGAAAAAAGACGAGCCTAGGCGTGCTAGCACGTCGCACGCCCAGGCCCGTCGCCGCCGCCCAGCCCTCCTGCAACCGCGCGGGAGCCCCTCCCGCCCGCGCCTAGGCGCGACCGCTCGCCTGTCCCGCAACCACGCGGGAGAGCCGCCCGCACCGTCCTACAACAGAGCGGGACGCCCAGGCCGAGATCGCCCGCCATCGGGCGGGCACTGCTGCGCGCGACAAGCGCACGAATCGCGCGCACGCGGGCGGCACTTGCCGCACGCTGTGCGTGCAGTTGCGCGCGCGCGCGCGCCTGATGCCGCGCGGCAGTGCCCTCCTTTGGGCGGATGCTTTCGGGCCTAATTTCGTGTTTTCGTGTTTCGTGTTTTCGGTCCGAAAAATCCCGATTTAATTTTATCTTAATTTTATCTTTTAAAATCAGTTTTGCTAAAATAAAATTATTTTAAAATTTTGATTAAATTGGGATTTTTGAGAAATTAAAGCGATTTGGATTTTGGGAAAATTATGAATTTTATTTTCTGAAAATAATGAAAGAATAAAATTATTAATTTTGGAAATTAATTGGAATTTTATTGGTTTGTTGTTTTTCGGGTTTTATTGAAAAGGCTCTTGAACAAGAATTGCATCTAAGTCGTGTTTTAAGTCATTAGGACTTGAAACGAGAATTTTAATTTATTGGCTAAATTTAAATTCTTGCAAGAGCATGTTAGGTGATCATGGGTTTAGATCTATGTATGGTTTTAATTTATGCACATGGATGGTTTAAATTGGGGTTGGAGCCCTATAGTTGCGTTTTTCAATTGAGGTTGGAGCCTCACTTATGTGCGTACTGTTATGTGATTTATTATGTGGCTTTCCATATTACTGTTTTTGAGGCCGGGGTATGCCCCATGTAATTGTCTAAGGCCAATATGAAGATTGAGCCTTATTACTTTATGTCTTTTTCTTTTTATTGTAATTTGAGAGTAGAGATAGGTGGTGAGGTTTTATTTTCATTTTGGAGACAATGCACCCATGGAGTAAGATGGACCACATTCAAGTAACAAGGAGGCCATAAGTGAAGACCCCTCAAAATGTTAGGGAGGGGAATCTCAATTGTTAAATGTAATAGAGATAGGGCTCGTATTTTGTTACCGCTTTCCCTTATGTGATTTAAACTGTTTATGTGGCATGTATGTTAGAACTTGTGATTGTGGAGTGGCTCCCACATATCACTCATAAGATAGGTAGAACCCATGATCATTACATGTTAGTATCATGCTAGGACATGTTATCTGTTTATGTGCTTGCTTGATATGCATTTAAGTGTACTTGCATTAATCAAGACTAATAAAATTGGATAACATATATGTTGGTGAGGTCGAACCGGACAACTCTCCGGTTGATTCGAAAATTCCCATTAAATATTAAGCTAATTTCGAACAAATAGGTGTTTAATTCGAGATGCAAATTTTGAATTAAATTCCTAGCATTCCATCAATAGGTTTTAAGTTTAGTAAGTAAAGCTAGTTATTGTCCGCGAGTCGTGGGATAGCTAGTGGAGCTTATTAGTTCTTAGTTACCTAATTAATCATTTTAAATGGTCAATATTTCGTGGTCAATTTTAGCAAGGGCGATGTCCGCGAGTCGTGGGTCGTTCGAACTAAGTTTTGGTCATGATCTTATGATTGATGGGTCTAGCTTAACGCCTAAGTAAATATGGATGTCGCACGAGTCGTGGGTCCATATTGAAAGATAGGTGATGCAAAAACAATTACTAAAAATTCTAAAGGTGTTAGAATTGGTAAGTTGTACCTACCTAGGGTTCTTACTTAGAATGTCCGCGAGTCGTGGGTTCTAGGTAAAATGCCTAGGATCTTAGTACCCATTGGGAAACGTGTTCCTCTTAGATCTTTGGGAATTCTAGATCTTTGAAAAACAGTGGGAGCTACATTAGATTAAAGACCTTATCTTTTGTATATCGTTATAATTCAGCATTCTCACTAGTTCTCTGTTTTACCATTTAGGTCGTAGATTCTGTGATTCTCTACGTGTTTTGAAATGGCAACCAAAAACCCTCTTGTATCGATCCTCGAGTCAAACAAGTTGACTGGTCCCAACTATTCTTATTGGCTAAGGAATCTAAAAATCATTTTAGATTCTTTGAAGAGAACTTATGTTCTCTTCGAAGGGGAGCCTAGTCCCGAAGGGGAGGCTCCCACTCGGGCCGAGCGGGACGCGACTCAGAAGTGGAAGGATGATAATCTCCAAGCCCGTTGCCTTATGTTGGCTAACATGTCTCCGGACTTGCAAAGGCAACATGAGGCCATGGAATTTGCTTGGGAGATTTACGACCACTTAGAGCAACTTTACCGCCCTCATGAACGTGTTACAAGGTATAACACTTCAAAGGAATTGTTCCACTTGAGAATGAGGGAAGGTTCAAGTGTCCATGAATATGGACTCAAGTTTCTTGCCCTTACTGAGAAACTTGCTTCCATGGACATGCCACTGAAAGATGAGCTTTCAGTGGATTTGTTGCTAGCTTCGCTCCCACCATCATTCAACCCATTTGTCCTTAACTTCAACATGAATCATGCTGGTGCTACTGTAGCTGAGCTGATTAGTCAGCTTGTGACTGCTGAAAGCACGATCAAGAAGGACAATAAGGTTTTGATGGTGAATGCTCCATCTTCCTCTTCTGGGCCTTCTAAAGGTAAGGGCAAGAAAGCCCAAAAGAAGAAGAAGAAACCCCTTAGGCCCACTGGTGGCATTTCGAAGGGGAAGGCCCAAAAGAAGAAGCGTGATCAGAAAGAGGATGTTTGCTTCCATTGTGGCAAAGCGGGACATTGGAGGAGAAACTGCCCAGAGTATAAGGCTACTCTAAAGAAAGGTATCTTTCTCATTGAAGTAAATCTTTCTATTAATTCTAGTTCTTGGGTACTTGATACCGGTTGTGGAACTCATATCTGTAATGATGTACAGATGCTAAGTGAAGTCCAACAACTCAAAGAAGGAGAATGTGTCTTGAAGATCGGTGATGGCTCAAACGTTGAAGCTCGAGCTTTAGGCACAATTAGATTAGATTTAGGTAGTTTTGAGTTAGTATTAAATAAAGTCCTTTATGTACCTAGCATTATTCGTAATATAATTTCAGTTCCAATATTAGATTGTGAAGGTTATGAAACTTATATTAAGAATGGTAAATACTTTATCAAACGGAACAACTCTTCCGTTCATATCGGTACTCTAAGTAATGGACTTTACCTAACTCAAAATATCAATATTATGAATATACAACGAGAAACAAAGCGTAAGAGAGATGACAAAGTTTCAGCTCCCTTATGGCACGCTAGATTAGGACACATTTCAAAGAACAGAATTAGCAAGATAAACACTTTAGGATCATTCTCTGAAAATGATCTCAAAGAGTTAACTTTCTTGCGAATCCTGTCTCAAAGGAAAAATGTCCAAAGTCCCTTTTAAAGGAACTGTGGAACGTGCCACTAAGGTTTTGGATTTGATCCATACTGATGTTTGTGGACCGCTTAGTGTAAGCACTAGAAGCAATCATCAGTATTTCGTAACCTTTACTGATGACTTTAGTCGGTATGGTTATGTATATTTAATGAAGTATAAATCTGAAGCTTTTGAGAAATTCTTAGAATTTCAAAAGGAGGTTGAGAACCAAACTGGTCACAAGATCAAAGCACTTCGATCTGATCGAGGAGGCGAGTATCTTAGTGAAGAATTCCTTAATCATCTCAAAGATAATGGGATTATCTCTCAGTGGACTCCTCCGGGAACTCCTCAGCTTAATGGAGTTTCTGAGAGAAGGAATCGAACCTTACTTGATATGGTTCGTTCCATGATGAGTTTCACTGACTTACCACCTTCTTTCTGGGGTTATGCCCTAGAAAGTGCAGCAAAGATTCTGAATCTAGTTCCCTCTAAGTCAGTCCCCAAGACGCCCTATGAAATGTAGCATGGTAAAATACCTAGTTATTCTTACTTAAGAATTTGGGGTTGTCCTGCTTACGTGAAGAGGACAGTGGGAGATAAGTTAGAATCTCGTTCTAACTTATGCTACTTTGTAGGTTATCCTAAGGAATCCATAGGATACTATTTCTATGATCAATCTGAGCAAAAGGTGTTTGTTTCCAGAAATGCCACTTTTCTTGAGGAACCGTTCCTTAAAGAAAAGAAAGGCAAGATCATAGAATTAGAAGAAGTACAAAATGACCCCACGTCACCCACTGAAGAAACGTCCCACTCTGATCAACTACAACCAATCACGAATTTCGATACACATGTAAATCCTCCTCTAAGGCGTTCTGAACGCACTCCTAGACAGCCGGAGAGATGGTATGGATTCTTCCATGAAATCTCTCAAAAGGATAATGATCCTTTAACATATGAGGAGGCACTTTCAGATTCTGACTCTGAACAGTGGATAGAAGCCATGAAATCCGAAATGGATTCCATGAACTCCAACCAAGTTTGGACCTTGGTAGATTTGCCTGATGGGGTCAAACCCATAGGTTGCAAATGGATCTTTAAGAGAAAGCTTGGAGTTGATGGAAGCATTGCAGCCTACAAAGCAAGACTGGTTGCAAAAGGATTCACTCAGAGACCCGGCGTGGATTTTGATGAAACCTTTTCACCAGTTGCAATACAAAAGTCTATTCGGATCATGCTTGCCATTGCTGCATATTATGACTATGAGATATGGCAAATGGATGTGAAAACTGCCTTTCTCAATGGTGACATTGACAAAGACATTTATATGGAGCAACCCATAGGTTTCACATTCAGTGGGAGTGAGCAAAAGGTTTGCAAACTCCAAAGATCAATCTATGGATTGAAACAGGCTTCTAGGAATTGGAACATTCGATTTGATGAATCGGTCAAAGCGTTTGGATTCATCCAAATTTCGAATAAATCATGTGTGTATAGAAAGGAATTGGAGACCTCAGTGCAATTCTTAGTACTTTATGTTGATGACATCCTTCTTATTGGGAATTCGAAGGATGACATGAAAGTGACTAAGTTATGGTTATCAATCCAATTCGAGATGAAAGATCTTGGTGATGCGTCCTATATCCTTGGAATTAAAATCTATAGAGATAGATCTAGAAGGTTAATAGGACTATCACAGTCGATGTACATTGACAAAGTATTGAAGAGATTCAATATGGAGTCAGCAAAGGTTAAGAACCTTCCTATGAGTGTAGGAACATGTCTTTCAAAGAAGATGTGTCCTAAGACTAACCTTGAGAAGGAAAGAATGACTCATACACCTTATGCATCAGCAATAGGTAGCATAATGTATGCAATGTTATGTACTCGACCGGATGTGGCTTATGCACTTAGTGTAACGAGTCGTTTCCAATCTGACCCTGGAGATGGTCACTGGGCTGCCGTGAAGAATATTCTTAAGTACTTGAAAAGTACTAAAGATTTATTCTTAGTTTACGGAGGTCAGAAAGATCTTACTATCGAAGGATACTGCGATGCAAGCTTTGCATCTGACTTAGATGATTTTAAGGCAATGTCAGGATACATTTTCTGCCTAAACGGCGAAGCAGTGAGTTGGAAGAGTTCCAAGCAAACTACCACTGCAGATTCGACCACTGAGGCCGAATACTTAGCTACAAATGATGCAGCTAAGGAAGGTGTTTGGATTAGAAACTTCATTCAAGAATTGAATGTTGTTCCTAGCATGAGAGACCCCATTACTGTGTTTTGTGACAACACTGGGGCGGTTGCTCAAGCAAGAGAACCAAGATCTCACCAACGGACCAAACACATTATGAAGAAGTATCACCTAATCCGTGATATTATCAAAAGAGGAGATGTGCTAATTGAGAGGGTCACATCAGCAGAGAACGTGGCAGATCCACTTACTAAACCCCTTAGTCGAGAAGCTTTCCAAGGTCATCTTCAGAAGATGGGACTTAGAGTAGCTTTAGAATGGCTTTGACGGGCAAGTGGGAGATTGTTAGGAATAGTGCCCTAGAAAGCCGATTGTATATCCGCTTTGTGCTTTTCCTTATTGTAATCACAGACAATCTTTGAATGAAATAACGAATTGAGGCAACACTTCTTTATACGCTCTTGTTTGGTATGCGTTTACTTTATCTGTGCATGTATGAGAACTCCCCTAATCCTGATGACTTTAGGACTCTACCATTTAGGTGAAATGGTTCATGAAACGAGCCCTATATCACATAAGTCATGATTAGTAAAATACTCCAAGCCGATGAGTCCTACAGACAGTGGGAGTGTCAACCTGACTCCTCTAAGGCTTGCTTGTGGGATCACGCCCTTAAGAAGGACCACCTTGTTTCATGGAGGTGCAAAGTGTATAGTTGATACGTGCGTGATACATGAGGGTGCTTACTTTAATAAGTAAGCTCACTGAGGTGCCCCGTGTGAGAACATTCCTAAATGGGAAAGGAAGTTTCTATTTCAGGAAATGGAAACTTCCAGATTAGGAAATATCTCACGAGTCATTGATGTGATTAATTGATCCTTAGACTTGAGGTTCCTTGTCACTTTATGAGTTAACTCTGTAGTCTTAGGTATAAGCTTTAAAGGGTGTCGCCTTAGACAACTGATTCAAGGCTTATGCTGGGGCTGCACAAGTGACTCATGAAAGTGAATGAGAATCAAGAAAGGACCTACACTTGCATTTGCAAGGTGATCTCTTATTGTGTAAGTCATTCATATGCCATATGGAGTCCTTGGCCAAGGCAGTAGATCAAGACATCAAGAAAAGGGTTTCTTGGATTGAGATCAAATGGATATGAAATGCACTTAGCTTTAAGACCGGATTATTAGGGTTCTGATTATTCCCTTGCCCTAGATCTTGGTCGAGAGATAGTAAGTAGGAGGATTGTATCTCACATGAATCAATGACTTAAAGGTTCTGTCGAATCCGAACATTCCAATTCAGCTAGGGGTTAAACACCTGTTGCTAGACTATGGTCGTTTAATCTGTGGACTGATTAATTAATTAGTGAATTAATTAATTAGGGTCACTGCTAATTGAATTGAGAACCTAGAGGGTCACACACAACAACTTGGTTACATGAGTTGAGGCTTGAAAATGATTAAACGAGTTAATCGGGCCAAGAGGGTTCCACACGTGTGAAGTCACACGTGTGGCTCACGTGAGTGACACGTGTCACTGTGACACGTGTCACACACGTGTGTATATATATATATTATATATATATTAAATAATTAATTAGTTAATTATTTAATAGACTTTGGTTTAATTTGTATTAAAAAGAAAGTCTAATTTTGGAGAAAATAATCTAGTTAATTAATTACGAATTAATTAATTAGATAAAAATAAGTTATTTATTTTATAATAAATAAAGTATAAAATTATCCAAAAATAGTTTGGATATTTTTAGCTCTCTTAAAAGTTGACTTGAATTAGAATTCAAAGTCAAAGTTGGAAATACTTGATGATCAAGTAATAGGAGAGAGAGGGACCAAATCCTTTGTCCATTAGGACTAGGTTCGGCCGCCCCTCCCCTTTCCTATATATAGGGGAGCTCATGCTCCCCTTTAGAGCTAATAGACAATTCTTGGTTCATGTGTTGAACACCTTCCCTTCTCCAAGATTAAATTAAACCCTAGGTTAAGCCTAAGCACTAACTAGAGAACTAGCATCCTTACTAGTTAGATTGTGATCAAGTTGGTGGACTTTCTCTAGAGACTTCAAGTTAGAAGTTTGAAGATTCGAGCTTTACCAAAGGAGAGGGGATCAAGCCGCGAGAAGAGCGTTCTTGGGTGGCTTGAAACGCTTCAAGAAAGAACAAAAGAAAAGTAAGTTTTCTGTCTTTACGAATTTGGTTACACGATTGCGAGTTCAAGGTCCTTTTGTTGGAAAATTTTTTTAAATTCCGCTGCTTTCTGATTCGTATTTTCCAACAGAAAGTGCTTAAGAAATGGTTCACATGGGGTTTGTAAAATTGCATGTATATTTCCTTCCATAGTTTTCCATTAAGTTTGTTTGGGAGGTTCGGGAGGTTGCAAAGTTTCATTTGAAGAGATTTATCATAATAATTTTCTTCATGTGAACTACTCAAATCGAGATTATCGTTGTATTGATTTTTTATTTTTTCTTGATGTTTCGGGAAATTAAGCTCAAGTTTGAGTTGTCCATTTCTAAAAATTTGTTCTTAGTTGGAACAACCATTTTTTGAGTATGGTAAGATGCATTGTTCAATTAGAACGACGCCCCTTCAGGGTAACTGAGGTAATATTGTGATAATTTTGTGTGTATATTGGCTTAAAATTTTTGTTTTCCCACACTTCTCTTAGTATTTTAGCATATTCAAGTATTTTATTTGTGTCTGTCATTATAAGTGAACATATCTTCCTTGATCATCCTTACGTTAAACTCCTGATCTTTATTGTATGCTCTGTTATGTAATTATATTTGTGTATGTGTGTGTGTGTGTGTGAGAGAGAGAGAGAGAGAAGAAATATGCACCTAACTGCAATTTGTTGTAGGCATTCTGCATTCAAAAACTTGATCTGAAAGGCTAAGTAGGCAACCATGGGTACTGATGTTTGTAAGTTGAGTTGCATCATAGTTTTCTGTAATTTCATATATTGTGAAGTTTTGTAGTCTTGATTTATAACACGAAAAAATAATATTATCACAGTGTACAAAAATAATAAGCTCGGCACAATGTTGGGTTTCAAATTTGTGAACTTACTCAAGCTATTAATTAAGACTGTGAATTTTGGTGCAGGAAGCAAAGAGAAGCTCAGAATTTGATAAGAAGATCAGAGTGGTTTTTGTTCTAGGTGAGTGTTTTCATTTCCAAAATTAAGAATTTATCACTCGAGCTTATTCGTGCTGAAATTAGTCTTTGCGTAAAACAGAGAGAATCAAAGAAACTTTTGGTGTTGACATTTTCCATTATTCCGCTCCTGTTTTCCGGAGAAAATGGTGATCGGCTCTACTTCTGGTAAGTTCTCATTCTCTGTCACTGTCGCAACTTTGTATTGCTTTCAGTAATATGAACTATAAGTTAGTAATAACCGAATAAGCAAGAAAATTGCGTTAATGGTCTAGAATGGTTCAGCAAAGCTTTTATTTTCATTTTAGTTTTTTCTTTTCTTTTCTTTTCTTTTCTTTTTTGTGAGTTTATCCCCAATTTTGTTAGTTCATGATGCTGACCGTGTGCGAAAATTAAATTTTCCTTTTGGAGTGGGTTTCAATGTATTTATAACTCCATAAGTTTGCAATTTGTGTTTTACTGGCAGCTGTTTGGGAATCTCATGGCAGATATGTTGATACCTTTGTGGGAACAATCAAATCAAGCAATAATTCTTCTGCCCGTCGTACTTCAACTTCTTTAGGTTCTCCATTTGGTGCATTTTCTTCTGTAGAGCTAAAGTGATCCTCTTTTGGCAACACTTCATCATGCTTTGGAGGTAAGTCGACAGTATCCCTTTCGGCCACAACCTTGTGAATCTTTCGCGGATAAAGAACACAATAAAGATTATATGACAAGTGAGATCTTCTTTAAATTTTTCGCATTGTTTTGCAGAGTAGTTAGTTCACTAAGGTAGATGCTGTTAGCAATGATCTCCTCTTGGCGATCTATATGGCCAGAGAACATATCATTTCATTCAAATACTCTGAGAAAGATCAGGTTCCCTTCTTCAAACGGGAAGAACACAGATACAATTAGAGTGATTCCCAAAATGTCCTTTCTGGATATTCCTCTACCTTTGGAATATTAACTGATGAATTCCTTGGGATCGGTCCATATGCTCCCTTTTATGTTCCAAGAGAAGAACTTACTTTTTTGATCAAATAAGAGTTAGAGAATTATGAGTTACACAAGGGTAAGCTTGTATTTTTGTTTCAAAGTGTTGTAGCTGATATTCATTGGATTTCCTTATCTGCATAGTGAGTATTCTTTTACATCCGATTATTTACATCCCAATATTAGAAATTTTCTATGATAACTTAAATTCTGATTTCATCTTGCAGGATCAACTTTTCCAGTCCAGAATCAAGGAAATCCATTGCAATAATCGAACTTCAGTTTTGGTACAGAATTTGCTGCTCCGCTATCGGAACCATATGTGAGAAAACCATTTCCCAAGAAAGATTCTTTGTTTGGTGTATCACCAACTTTTAGTGGTTCAGCAGGTGGTCGCAGTTTTGATAGAGCACCACGAAGCCCTGCTTCTGGTGCTCGAAGCACAATTTTTGGTCTTCCAAACAACTCTGGATCTGGCTTTAAGTCACCAGCAACAGGTTTCTGCTCGAATTCAGCACATGGTTGCAATAGCTTAACATTTGGTGTATCAAATGAGCCATCTTTTGCCCCTGGGAGTGTCGGCAGACTCAGCACTGGCTTTAGCAGAATAATTGGATTTCCATGTAGTTCTTTTTCTGAAGGATTCCAGGTCTATGTTCTCTCTCTGTTTTTTTTTTCCCACATTTTCTTTTAATTTAAATTGTTTGAATTCCAGACCTTCTTGACTGTGGGGTTTCTATTGAATGGGTGATGATATGCACACTGTTACTTTAAATTATGTAGTTTGGTAGTTCAACTTATGTTGTATAGCTTTACAAATAGACTTTAGTGGGTGTAAGTTAATGTTCTTGGATATGTGCGAATTTTGAGTTGGCTGTTAAAAAACTTGATGGGGTTTTGCAGCCGTAATTTGAAAAAGGGCGTGTTTGAACTGGTTTTATTTTTTGCCGTATTGGATAATCCTCTAGGAAGCATTTGTTTGCTTTTTGCAAATTGAGATTGTAATCGTTATGGATGTATTGAAAGTAGTAAGCTGGATAATTCTCATATCACCCGAGTTATCTTTTTGTTATTTGATGATTTCTCTAGCTCCCTTGCATCATAATTAACTGTTCATAAGTTTTGGTCAAATGTGAAAATCATTGGAATCTTTTAACATTTGTTATATCAACAAATTTATGTGCTATTTTATATGCTTGAAAATGGAGTATAATATGCTTGAGTAACTTCTTGAATCTTGATCTTTTATGTTTACTGCCTTTGTCCTATGGTCAATTCATGTATGGAGGAAAGTTTGTTTCATGACATTGAAAAGTGATATTCGATCTATTTAAACTTGTGTAATGCTCAGGGTGACGCAAAGAAGGTCATTATTTATGCACCCAATAAGGATGCACCTATGTTTGCACCTGTGTTTGTTGTTGGTGTTAATGAGAAGTTACTCAAGCATATTATACTCCATTTTTTAAGGTAACTTGTTTTCCTGTAGCGTAAAATCCTGAAAATGACTCTGATGAAGCAATCTGATGAAGAACCATCACTCTTCATCACCATTATTTTGATTATATGTATGCATTGATACATACCTATTATAACTTCTTTCTCTACTATACTTTTGAATTATTAGCTTATTTAAAACATATGATCTTTGAGATACAAATATACAACCCAATATTATAGTTAGTTATATAACAATTATTCATATTAACGGGCATATATAGGTTACCGCGCATTGCGCGGTCAACTAAACTAGTTATTGTATAAACAGACATTTAAATTTCGAATTATGATGGTCTAGTATGTACTGCATGAATGAGACTGTATGTAGTATGTACCGCCTATTCGGGTTGTTAACAGGTCAAATTTGGATCTGATTTGAAATATCAGAGCCCGAAAATACAATTATAAAATCTAAGAACCGAATACAACCCGAGGTCTTTTCTGTAGCTAATTGTGCATGTGTAATGCAAGTTTATGAATCTGATATCCTCGAAGATTTCGGACTTTTTCTTTCTTTCGTAGTTTCGTTGGCATTCTTGTTGTCTTTGTTAAAGTGTTGTTTAATTGTTATTTTGATGCGCACAAGGAAGGGTACCAAGTTTTCAGATTATTATAGTGCTTATCGAAGTATTTAATATATATTATTGTGTTTGTTGGACTAACTAGCATGGGCGGAGCTAGGGGGGGGGGGGGGGCCGGCCGCCCCCCCTAATTATTTTTTTTTTTTTAAATTTGTATATATATTTTGAGATTTTTATATTTTCGCCCCCTTAATTTTGTATATTTTAATTTTCGCCCCCCCTTATCTTAAATCCTGGCTTCGTCTCTGCTAACTAGCACTTCTTTTTGTTTTGTAGTCGATCCTAGGGAATGTAATCCATCTAAACATTTGGAAGTACTGCTTAGGGGGTGGTGGTTTTGTAATCCTATTCGTATCATTTACTTCCCGTTTAATTTAACTACAATAACTAATTATGCGTAAAAGAAACGAAGCTTTGTTACATGTGGTCACGTGGAATATATATTTTTTTCGATTAAAATTTAATTTACCTCTTATGATATTCAAAATATTTAAAATACCTTCGTCTATTAATTTTATTTCAATTAAACTCCTTGTCATTTTAAACAAATTTTAAGTAACATCCTTAGTAGTGACATGTGAATTTCACTATTCAAATTTAAAATTGTTATTCGTATTTAGGTGTTAAAATATTTAAAATATTCTATTATTTTAATACTTCATCTTGATTTTTTATTTTTTTCCCCTCTTTTCGACCTAGTACAAATATTTTTTTCCTCAAAACTTTTTTCTTTTTTTCTCCCTTTCATTTTTATTTTATTTTTATTTCCTATTATTTTTAAGTAGCCGGGATGAAAACATCATCTTCTCAATAAAAATAAAAACTTATTTTTTTTCTTCTCTCAATTTATGTTCAAATATGAAATTTTAACAACAATTAATAGAAAAAATTATACTTTTCTTCTATTAATTCAAATTTAAATAAAAAAAATTATAACAAAAAAAATCGAATAATGCTTTAAAAAAAAAAATGAATAAAAGACAATTATTCAGTATAAAAATATTAATATTAAGTTAAATCTAAATCTAATTAATATATAATACGTTATTTTAGCTTTAAAAATAAAAAATTATACTAAAAATTAATTAGGAGGAGGTGTGAACTTTTTTAGATATCACAAGGAGTTAGATTAAAATAAATTTCTTTCAATGAGGTATTTCAAACATTTTGAATATCACAAGGGGGTAAATTAAATTTTACTCTATTTTTTTTTTCTATAGTTTATTATCATACTCGAGTCGAGACAAACCTTTATAAATTTTCTCTATTTGTGTTGTGGCAATTGTCGTTTCAAGGACTCGAATTCGAGATCTTTGATTAAGTTAGTATAACATTGAATTATTAAGTTACATCAAGTTTTATCATATGAAATATGAACTATATGATGGGGGAAATGTGTGTAATAGAGCTAACATAGGCCATATTTAGGAATTCTTCGAAAAACTGTACTTTTTGCAATTTTAATCGAAAAATTCGATTTTTGCTTATTTTTCAACATGACATAAACAACTAATAATCAAATTCTAGCTTGTGGCTTGTTAGCTATTTTTGTAGGAAGATGCTTTTCTCTCTTCTAAACATTCGAAATTTGATGTTTAGAAAAGCTGAAACCTAAAAAAGAAAATTAAAACCGTGAAAATTGAGTAGAATCGGAGAAACCATGAGAAAAAAAATCGGAACCGTGAAAATTAAGTGGAATCGAAACTTTTTCTATTCAATTTCAAATTTCCAAGACCTTTTTGTTTTTGAAAATTCTTTTCTAACAGTCCATAAGAAATGGATTTTTATAAAGACAAATCATAATTATTGGATTAATGATTAGTTTTATCCACAATATTTGACTAAAACCATTGGATTAATGATTAACTTATCTGCAATGTTTGAATTATTGGACTAATGATTAGCTTATCTGCAATATTTGACTACGTATTCTGTTTACAATTTTTCTTTTTCCTTTTCTGTTTTCTCTTATTTTTTACTTAATGTATTTATAGTTGGTTCTTAAGTTCTTAAAAATTATGTTTTTGCTACTTAATCTTTTGAATATATTTTTATCGCTCATTACCAATTAGATAAATAATTACAATAATTACTGACTAGCTAGATACAATATAATGCAATACCTAAATATACAAAAGAAAATATTTTTGAATCAGAGAATAAAAATATTAAGTTCAATAACGATAAAAAAACTAAAAAAAGATATCATGTCGGAATATTATAAAGTAATAGTTTTAGATTCCTCTACTCTACAATATAAATAGTTTCTATAATATTGAAACTCTTCCTCTCATAACTTGTTTCTTACACTATTGCAATATAATTCTTAACGTCTTTTTCATCAAAATTTAATATTTCAATAATAACTCCTTTAGCCATATATCCATTTACCAAGATTATCAAATCCAACTTAATCCTTATTGCTGGACAATCAATTCTTTTTCCGGGTTTAAGAACACAATATCTTGTTTTTCATCACTTTTTATTCTTTTATATGAATTTTTCGCTTTAATTATCAAAACCAAATTTTTGGCATAAATGTTAAAGAAATCATAAGTATTCCTATAACATTCAAATTCCATACCTACACAAGGTGGAATTGATATCTTCTTTGTTGGTTTAAATAAATTACCATCTCAAATTTCAATAGTTTTACTATTTAAAGGTAAATCTTATAACGACAAATTTAAATAAAGAAAATCAAAATTTTCAAATAGTATAAATAATTGTGAATGAAAAAATATAAATATTTGTTTAGGTGGGGAAACAGAGATCAAAAAGCTCAGGCGAGGGTCACAAAAAGAGATGAGTTTAACCTGCTAGGAACAAACACAAAAAACGGTCAGAAGGCCAAGCTGGGGGAATAGGGGGTGATTCCTAGTTTGGCTCTCCGACGCTCAAGTCAGTCTTCAAGTGATGAAGAAGATGAAGTAAAATAGAGCTTCAAGTATGAGAGCTTGCTTACAGAGCATGTGTGACCTTGAGTATTTATAGTTGAGGGTCAGGCCCTTTTGGTAATTATGACCAAGTGGTCTTGCATTGGTGTTGTCCTAGACACGTGGCGTGATGAGGGACCCTTGAAAGGGATCTTCTGCAAAAGCCTGTTAAAGGTTGGTGGCGGGCAATATTGGCAGGTGTGCGAGTATGTACTATACGTCAGAGAGCTTTTTGGGATTATTGTCGAGGGCCTAGCATGCTCGGGTTTTGATATGAGCTTTGGGGCTCACAGGTCCGGGGAGATCCCTAGGCCAAAAGCGTGCTCATGAGGGGAATGTTTTCGCCCTTGTGATGATGAAAGCATGCCCTCGAGTGCCAGCTCAGGGGCAGCCCCGAGGGTCGTATGATGTTCATTTTGTTAACCTTGTTCACCCGCTCGGAGGGACCAAGGTTCCTTGTGATGGGGCGGTTATTCCCTCGAGGGGAACGCTTATCCATGAGAGGGGGTTTGAGGTGTCCTTGAGGTGCCGCTGTGTTACGTCAGGATTGGGCCACGTGTCGCATACGTGTCGTGGGTGTAATTTAGCCTCATCATTTTACCCCCCAATTTTGTAGTCCACAGTAATGTGGACTGTAGAATTCAGACTTTTCAAAACTCCAAGGGTCATCTCTTGGCGGGGAAGCAGAAAGCTCATGGGCTCTGCTCTAAGGCCGTATTTAATCCAGTCCTTTAACTTTGACCACTCGAGATGTCAGACATTAAATGCTATTGATGCGAGTGGGTGCGCCATTTCAGGAAACGGCGAGTGAACATAGGGAAGTGGTTGACGGTTCACAAAAGTGGGCGATTACCTAGACGGGAATGATGGAAACTTTTGAATTGATTACACGGATCACATCAACTCTCTTCCTTATAAATAGAGATTTGTACACCCCTTTGTTCCCTTTCATGCATTACCCTTTCAATGCATTCAGATTTTTGCAGATTTCTCCTTGCCTTCTCTAGATAACTCAAGCAACCTCCAAGACTTCAAAAACTTTTAGGTATTTCCTTGAATCTTTTCTAACTTTTCTTTTGCTAACCTTAGAGCAGTAGGTCATCTTCTCAATCTTCCTCCAACATTTCCCCCTCTCCCTTGATATCATCTTCCAACTTCCACCAAGTCTGGAGAATATATTGATGAGGTAGTTAGTGAAATAGATGATATGGTGAGTTCTAATACCCCTTCCCACAATCCCACTCCTCGACATGAATCAGTAGAGGAAATTATCAACGGGGATAGGGATGAGGATCTTGATGCTGCTGTGTTGGCCATGGGGGAAAGAAATCCTGGTGGAGTGGATCATCTCTTTGAGGAGATGGATCTGGTCTTAGAGACAGAGCGTTACGGGGTGACTTTACCCCTGATGGAGGGTTCCACCAATCCGCACCGCCGTTTGGTGATTGTGGCAATCCCGGGCGCAACCCATGAGGAGACGGTTGTCGGACCTTCAGAGGTACCCAGCGCAAAGCACCGGAAAAAGGAGCAAGAAATCCAAAAAGCCACTGACAGGAACCCTGATGAGATTAAGAGCACAATATCTGTAGGGGATTTGGTTACATTGAGGGCCCCAATACACTAGGGCGAGCGGTTTACGTACCGGATACCAGCGGCGTACGAGAGGGCCGACAATCCACCTCCCGGTGAGATGAAAGTGTACAAGGACACCGTATCAGCAGGCGTTTGAGATTCCTAATACCAATTCGAATGGCAAGTATTCTGAATTATCTCAATATGAGCCCGTCGCAGATCCTCCCGCACCGAATAACCCTCATCAACGCCTTCATCATCCTGATGAAGTGTTGTAACATCCCGCTCGTCCTATAAATAAGGTACGCCATGTTTCAACCTTTTATGTGTGCAATTATGTGATTTTGTGCTTTGCACGGCCCTATTTTGAACTCTTTATGAGTTTAGGGGCTTGTTTGCAATTTTCTCTTTTTAGGGGTTTTTCGGTCACTTCTCGTTCGGTCGAGATTTTGACCTCTTTGACCCCTTTAACGCGTTCGGGGCATCGAATCGAGTCCGTAGACTCTATGTTTGCCCAATTTTTACGTCGTTAGCCCTTTCTACCGACCGTTTCTTCTCGCGAGGACCGGGATAAATATCTATCTTCATCGTTTTTCGTGCCATAACTGAGCTTCAGCTTCCTCTGTCTCTCTCCCGCGATCAACACTGTACACACACACTCGAAGGTGTAATTTCACACATAATCCAACCTTGCTCGTTTCTCGACGGATTTTGACGAACCAATAGTGCTTTTCGACGAGCTCGACGACGCGGTCTCAACCGTACCAAGATCATGGCCCGACGACAACCGGAGGTGGCCCTTTTCGTCGATTTTCAGACGCACAGGCGGGGGGGTGGCTGAGCCGCCGCTTCGCCGCCCATTCGTGGCGGTTTTCTGCGGCGATCTCGAGACACACGCCACGGACCTAGTAAGAAGACTCCCCGATGCAACGTATGGCGTTGGCGGCGCCACCATCGGGGCGGCGAGGAAGCCGCACGCGCCGCCCAAAGCGGTCGACGGGCGGCGGTGCTACTGTAGCGGCAAGTTTTCCGACAAGCCTTGGTGGTTTCTGACGTATTTCGACCCCCTGAACTCATTTCCGGCCTCCTTTTTGAGCGAATCGCGGCGGAGATGGCCGAACCGATGAGTGGCGCACCGGCGGACGTTTGGCGGCGGTTTGGGGCCTTTTTCCGGCCTGTTTTGGTGGTGGTTCCTTCACGGAAGTTGCTCAGAATATTGGAACGTAGCGAATGACGTTGGCCCCGACTCGAGAACCAGCCGGCGGCGGCGAACCGGTGGCGGACCGGCTCTGGACCGGCAGCTCGATTTTTCGGTGACTTTTCCGGCGTTTGGCTAGGGGGCTTTCATAGGGTTCGTTACGGGCTTTCCAACGGTATGTTCGGATTTTATTTTTGTTTAACGGTTTGTATTTAATTTCAGTTTTCATACTAGGATTTGAATTCAGTTTTTCGACAACGAAGTCCGGTGTGTTTGGTATTTTCTGAAATTGATTGAGGGCTTTTGTCGAGTAGGCCGAGACACACGTTCCTGTCCTACCGGGGAATTTTCCGACCACCGGAGGCGGTGGTCCGGTGGCTGCACGTGGCGGTTCGGCTGGTCCCGGTGGCGGCGTTCCGACGCCCTTCGGGCAGCAAGTTCCTCTCGTCGTGGTGAGTCCAACGCCACTTTCCGTTCGTCAATCTGATGTCCGGTTGATTTGTTGTGATTTATTTTATATAACTTGAATATTTGGAATTAATTGTTTTAATTGCTAATTGCTTGAATCGTCGATCGAAATGTACTCCTATGTGTATGAAATCATGTATGATATGAAATATGACAAGTATGGGATTTGTAATTTATAAATTCAATCCCGATTTATTGAATTTATGCTAATTGAGTAGATTAGATGGGGTGCTTGTGTAATTTTGAAACAAGATGAATTTGTTTGATTTAATTAGTCAGCCTTGATAATTGAATCCATTATGTAACGTTTGAATTGGGCATGTTACGTAGGAATTATATGAACTCTGTATGATTGGAATTTGATATGAAACCTCGTGGGATTTATTTAACTTTAATTTGTCACTTGGTAAATAAATATGATAATCTCGATGTGCTAAAGAAATTATTATGTTTAACATTGAACTTTAAATTAAGGTTTAATCACGTAAATTGGAATTTAATCTATTAGGTAATATTTGTGAATTTGTTATGCATCGGAAAATTATATGAGAACTTGAATAACTATGTAACTTAGTTGGAAGTTGCTTATGACCCCGTGGATTTGAATGAATTCGTAGCATGTTATTACAAGATTTATTTGGGCCTTGTAATACGTGCATGTTTATGAAATGTTATATATTAATTTGATTTGATTGCTTTGTAAATGTGCAAAATATGAATGGATACGAGATAATGTAATTGCATTTGTCGTGCGTCTCTGTGTGGTTGTCTATCTGATTCTGAGCTTTGTGGTCTATTTTGTGTGTTCAGTGGATCAGGTGCACCCGGGGTGGTGACAAGTGAGTCGTGCAGGTTCCGGGGTGGACCTTCTGCTTTGTGTTCGGCTGTGTTTGGTACCAGGTGTGGTTAGGTTATAGTTATACCCTATTGATATGTGCCTATATGTTTGCATGCGAATATAAGCCTTGCGTATATATGTAGATAAGTGTGCAATACGAATATGTGTGACTTGGTGTTATGTGGGATATGTGCGTTGTGATATGTTTTGTGTTGATTCGAATGTGTAAACTATGATATGATTATGATTATGAACGTGGCGTGCGTGAGGTTGTAAGTGCGTGCGTGAGTGGTGGTGTGTGTGTGTGAGTGCGTGTGTGGGGGTGTTGTGTGTGTATTTGTAGGGCCGGTGATTATGGGTAAGGAGCCTCGGAGAGTCGAGTATTACTCCTGTGCATGATCATCAGGATATGGGTAAGGAGCCTCGGAGCGTCGAGTATTACTCCTGTACACATTTCCCCTCTGATTTGATGGTTTGACTCTGCTTTGTTTGGGGGCCCGGTGATTATGGGTAAGGAGCCTCGGAGAGTCGAGTATTCCTCCTGTGCATGATCATCAGGATGTGGGTAAGGAGCCTCGGAGCGTCGAGTATTACTCCTGTGCACATTTTTCCCTTTTGTCTGAACGTTTGCTTGGTGTGTTTGTTTTCGTTAAGTTAGTTTGTTAAGAAATTGTTCGGGAAATGGGAGTGGATTTCTAATTAATAAAATTGGGATTGTTTTGGCCTTTGGCCTAACTCTTTTACTCTTCTATATCTAGTATCACGTGAGAAATATTTTAGAATGCAAAAACCACGCCCTGGTTCACGAACTCCCCTTTATGATATGTGTTGTGCTCTGTATATGTATATACGCGTGTGTGTGTAGCCCCTCGCTCAGTCTTTGGACTGACCCCTCCCCTTTTATGTTTTTAGTTTGCAGGCTTTGCTTTGGTGATCGTTGGAGTTCGTGCTAGGCGGCGGTGTGTCGTGTCTTTTGAGTCTGTGTCTGCATGTTTCAGTTTGTTAAGTATTTTGTTCTGATTTATAAATTGTAAATTTCGTATAAGATATGTTTTGTACAGGTTTGAAATTATGAGTTGAATGTTTGGAAATTCGGGACAGGTTAGGACAGGTGCTCGGATTAGTTGAACCCGTTTTGATGTGTGATTATTCGGGACAAGTTAGGACAGGTTTGCTAAACTAGTTGAACCCGTATCTTTGATTCTAATGTATGTACTGCGTTGTATGCTTGGTGCATAAAAGTTTTTGAAAGTTGGCATTTCGTACTACTTCCAATGTCATGCTTCGCATATTTTCTTTTGTACAGGGTTAGGTACCGCCTAGCTAGTGTGTGCATTTTCGTTTATCATCCGTTCGCTGTGACTTAGTGCGTGTGCGGACTCTCCATTTCGTACACGTGTCGGGTCATAGTGCGGGGGTGTGATGCCCCACGTGCGGGGTGTTACATCTTGAGTGGTATCAGAGCTACCAGGTTCAAAACCGGTGCTCTGAAGTCGTGTTGTGTCAGTTTAGGTCGTACAGCATAGGAGTACTTGTGCTTTGCATTCGTTTAATGTGAAATATTGACTTCTCTGTATGAATTTGTCTGAGCTTATGTGATTATGTGTACACTATGATTACGATTTTTATAAAATTATCATTGTTATGCTTTAAATTTTTGTAAATTATGTGTTGCATCTGCATTTAGTAGGTGCTCTTAATTGTTTTCATTACTTGACATATCCACTCACTAACTCCCATGCATAAATATTTATTCAAATTGTGAATTGTAGGGTGACTCCTTGGCGCCAAAATTGTAATTGATCGTGACAACACTTCCCACTTCTACAAATTTATGAAAGAGGATTTGAGACTTCCATCTTCTGACTAGTTGGAGCAAACGAATCTCTACAAGAATTCAATCAGGGCTCGATGCTAATATAATGGAAACAGGTATCATGCATTCATAGCACGTGCATCATGGATTGGATTAAATTATAATTATTTTGAACATTTGCTTTACATGCTTGATTGTTTTCCTTGCTGATTAATGAGTATATGCCATTCACATCCCTAACCCCACATGCATTAGAATCGTGATTGTATTTTAGGTGGTCATCTATCTGATTCACCAAGTGCTGTCTTAGTTGAAGCCTCATTGGAATTCGAACAGGGGTTGACCAGATAGTGAATGATCGAGCTAGCACAGCCAGGATATTGGGTGGATAAAAGAAGATACTCGAATACGAGAGAGATATTAGATCTTTTAATTATCGAGGTGCCTTTGGGATTTGTACCTAACTACTTGGAGGTGCTCGGGAGTAACACGTTTTACAAGGACACCAGGATTTCTAACTCTGGATGGCGTGAGGTAGCAACGAAGAAATTGAAGCATTTGTACCATTCAAGGTCATTCAAGGGAGGGTCAGACTATTTTAAAGACATCAACAAGAGTAGTTACACTTGTACTATGGAAAAAGGGAAAACTTTAAAATAAGGAATTTCGTGGCAATGTTTTTGAAAGCCAACTTCACCAAATTACGAGGACGGGAGCATCTGTTATAATGAAGGTAGCAAAGTGGGACTGATTAAGGATTCTCCATTAATCCCTTCACGCACGTTATAAGAAACCTTGCCGATGATGAAGGCAGCAAATTCTATTTCTCGCGAATTTTATCAGGACTTCGGGAAACCCTACGGATCACTTGGCTCCGAAAACTAATTGAAACGGTTCGAGACCCTTTTGAACCAGAGGATGCGAGGAAATACCAAAGAATACAAAATGGGAAGTTGGAACTACGGCCAGTTAAGGATTTGATTATCCTTTCAAGTTAAAGAAATTGTCAACCACGACTTCACTGCCACGGTGAACGGTACATTAAACATTCATGGCATTTGCATACATGCATTGCATGAGTAATTATTTTTTATTTTGTTTGACGTGTGTGACAACGTGTGTAATAACGTGGCTAATTGATTTAATTTCATAACTTAAAGTTTTCTGTTGTTTGTGAACACTTGCCAAGCTGATGGGATTGCATGCTTGTGTAAATCATTTGTGCCTCTATGTTTAATGTTCTTGATTGCTCATTACCCCTTTCATGCATATACATCTATTGTAATCTTATTTTACAGAGATTCCATCGCGATATCCCCCTTGAGTTGAGCATGGATGACGAGTCTATACTCCAGGGACACCGATATCAGTTGTGATAAGGTACATTAAACATGCATCACATGTTTTGCGTCCAGTGTTTGCTCCAATGTGTGTTTGTTTGATTACTGAGTTAGTGGACTTGTGTGCTAGAGAGTTGTTGAGATCTCTCTCTATTTATGTGTTAGGGAGATGCGGGATTCTCCCTATTCGTGTGAGCGAGAGATGTTGGATTCTCTTGGAGCTAGATATTTGAAGATGTTGGATTCTTTCGAATCTAGGGGTTTGAGAAGTGCTGGATTTTCTCAAACTAGAATGTCTGGGAGGTGCGGAATCTGCCAGACTTAGGTTGAGAGACGGGGTTCTCTCAATTCTGTGCCGGAGAGACGGAGTTCTCTCCCTTGTGTGCTGAGGAACGGGGTTTTCTCTTTTGTGTACCGAGAGACGGGGTGCTCTCACTTGAGTGTTGAGAGATAGGATTCTCTCTTGTTTGTTACCGTTGCGTTGTGGGTGGCCTGACTTCAGCCAATAATCGATGAGGATGCGACGGTGTCGAGCTTCGAGTGCAGTGACCTAGGGGTGATGGAATTAAGTGTTCAGACAGATCTCTGTGGCTACCAAACCCTGAAGGGAGATGATGCCAAAAGGGGTAAACTTCACAGCCACGGCTATGACTATGCGATATTTGGGAGATTGATTGAAGTAGTCCAGATCGAAGCTCTTCGACTCAGCAGTAGGACCTGAGGACAGGTCCTTTTGAAGGAGGGAAGTTTGTAACATCCCGCTCGTCCTATAAATAAGGTACGCCATGTTTCAACCTTTTATGTGTGCAATTATGTGATTTTGTGCTTTGCACGACCCTATTTTGAACTCTTTATGAGTTTAGGGGCTTGTTTGCAATTTTCTCTTTTTAGGGGTTTTTCGGTCACTTCTCGTTCGGTCAAGATTTTGACCTCTTTGACCCCTTTAACGCGTTCGGGGCATCGAATCGAGTCCGTAGACTCTAAGTTTGCCCAATTCTGACGTCGTTAGCCCTTTCTACCAATCGTTTATTCGCGCGAGGACCGGGATAAATATCTATCTTCATCGTTTTTCGTGCCATAACTGAGCTTCAGCTTCCTCTGTCTCTCTCCCGCGATCAACACTGTACACACACACTCGAAGGTGTAATTTCACATACAATCCAAACTTGCTCATTTCTCGACGGATTTCGACGAACCAATAGTGCTTTTCGACGAGCTCGACGATGCGGTCTCAACAGTACCAAGATCATGGCCCGACGACAACCGGAGGCGGCCCTTTTTGTTGATTTTCAGATGCATAGGCGGGGGGGTGGCGGAGCCGCCGCTTCGCGGCCCATTCACGGCGGTTTTCGGCGGCGATCTCGAGACACGCGCCACGTACCTAGTAAGAAGACTCCCCGACGCAGCGTATGGCGTTGGCGGCGCCGCCATCGGGGCAGCGAGGAAGCCGCACGCGCCGCCCAAAGCGGCCGACGGGCGGCGGTGCTTATGTAGCGGCAAGTTCCGCCGCCTTCCGGCGGCGTTTTCCGACAAGCCTTGGTGGTTTTCGACGTATTTCGACCCCCTGAACTCATTTCCGGCCTCCTTTTCGAGTGAATCGCGGCGGAGATGGCCGAACCGGCGAGTGGCGCACCGGCGGACGTTTGGCGGCGGTTTGGGGCCTTTTTCCGGCCGGTTTTGGTGGTGGTTCCTTCACGGAAGTTGCTCAGAATATTGGAACGTAGCGAATGACGTTGGCCCCGACTCGAGAACCGGCCGGCGGCGGTAAACCGGTGGCGGACCGGCTCTGGACCGGCAGCTCGATTTTCCGGCGACTTTTCCGGCGTTTGGCTAGGGGGCTTTCATTGGACTCGTTACGGGCTTTCCAACGGTATGTTCGGATTTTATTTTCGTTTAGCGGTTTGTATTTAATTTCAGTTTTCGTACTAGGATTTGAATTCGGTTTTTCGACAACGAAGTCCGGTGTGTTTGGTATTTTCTGAAATTGATTGAGGGCTTTTGTCGAGTAGGCCGAGACACACGTTCCTGTCCTACCGGGGAATTTTTCGACCACCGGAGGCGGTGGTCCGGTGGCTGCACGTGGCGGTTCGGCTGGTCCCGGTGGCGGCGTTCCGACGCCCTTCGGGCAGCAAGTTCCTCTCGTCGTGGTGAGTCCAACGCCACTTTCCGTTCGTCAATCTGATGTCCGGTTGATTTGTTGTGATTTATTTTGTATAACTTGAATATTTGGAATTAATTGTTTTAATTGCTAATTGCTTGAATCGTCGATCGAAATGTACTCCTATGTGTATGAAATCATGTATGATATGAAATATGACAAGTATGGGCTTTGTAATTTATAATTTGAATCCCGATTTATTGAATTTATGCTAATTGAGTAGATTAGATGGGGTGTTTGTGTAATTTTGAAACAAGATGAATTTGTTTGATTTAATTAGTCAGCCTTGATAATTGAATCCATTATGTAACGTATGAATTGGGCATGTTACGTAGGAATTATATGAACTCTGTATGATTGGAATTTGATATGAAACCTCGTGGGATTTATTTAACTTTAATTTGTCACTTGGTAAATAAATATGATAATCTCGATGTGCTAAAGAAATTATTATGTTTAACATTGAACTTTAAATTAAGGTTTAATCACGTAAATTGGAATTTAATCTATTAGGTAATATTTGTGAATTTGTTATGCATCGGAAAATTATATGAGAACTTGAATAATTATGTAACTTAGTTGGAAGTTGCTTATGACCCCGTGGATTTAAATGAATTCGTAGCATGTTATTACAAGATTTATTTGGGCCTTGTAATACGTGTAAGTTTATGAAATGTTATATATTAATTTGATTTGATTGCTTTGTAAATGTGCAAAATATGAATGGATACGAGATAATGTAATTGCATTTGTCGTGCGTCTCTGTGTGGTTGTCTGTCTGAGTCTGAGCTTTGTGGTCTGTTTTGTGTGTTCAGTGGATCAGGTGCACTCGGGGTGGTGACAAGTGAGTCGTGCAGGTTCCGGGGTGGACCTTCTGCTTTGTGTTCGGCTGTGTTTGGTACCAGGTGAGGTTAGGTTATAGTTATACCCTATTGATATGTGCCTATATGTTTGCATGCGAATATAAGCCTTGCGTATATATGTAGATACGTGCGCAATACGAATATGTGTGACTTGGTGTTATGTGGGATGTGTGCGTTGTGATATGTTTCGTGTTGATTCGAATGTGTAAACTATGATATGATTATGATTATGAAAGTGGCGTGCGTGAGGTTGTGAGTGCGTGCGTGAGTGGTGGTGTGTGTGTGTGAGTGCGTGTGTGGGGGTGTTGTGTGTGTATGTGTAGGGCCGGTGATTATGGATAAGGAGCCTCGGAGAGTCGAGTATTATTCCTGTGCATGATCATCAAGATGTGGGTAAGGAGCCTCGGAGCGTCGAGTATTACTCCTGTGCACATTTCCCCTCTGATTTGATGGTTTGACTCTGCTTTGTTTGGGGGCCCGGTGATTATGGGTAAGGAGCCTCGGAGAGTCGAGTATTCCTCCGGTGCATGATCATCAGGATGTGGGTAAGGAGCCTCGGAGCATCGAGTATTACTCCTATGCACATTTTTCCCTTTTGTCTGAACGTTTGCTTGGTGTGTTTGTTTTCGTTAAGTTAGTTTGTTAAGAAATTGTTCGGGAAACGGGAGTGGATTTCTAATTAATAAAATTGGGATTGTTTTGGCCTTTGGCCTAACTCTTTTACTCTCCTATATCTAGTATCACGTGAGAAATATTTTAGAATGCAAAAACCACGCCCTGGTTCACGAACTCCCTTTTATGATATGTGCTGTGCTCTGTATATGTATATACGCATGTGTGTGTAGCCCCTCGCTCAGTCTTTGGACTGACCCCTCCCCTTTTATGTTTTTAGTTTGCAGGCTTTGCTTTGGTGATCGTTGGAGTTCGTGCTAGGCGGCGGTGTGTCGTGTCTTTTGAGTCTGTGTCTGCACGTTTCAGTTTGTTAATTATTTTGTTCTGATTTATAAATTGTAAATTTCGTATAAGATATGTTTTGTATAGGTTTGAAATTATGAGTTGAATGTTTGGAAATTCGGGACAGGACAGGTGCTCGGATTAGTTGAACCCGTTTTGATGTGTGATTATTCGGGACAGGTTAGGACAGGTTTGCTAAACTAGTTGAACCCGTATCTTTGATTCTAATGTATGTACTGTGTTGTATGCTTGGTGCGTAAAAGTTTTTGAAAGTTGGCATTTCGTACTACTTCCGCTGTCATGCTTCGCATATTTTCTTTTGTACAGGGTTAGGTACCGCCTAGCTAGTGTGTGCGTTTTCGTTTGTCACCCGTTCGCTGTGACTTGGTGCGTGTGCGGACTCTCCATTTCGTACACGTGTCGGGTCATAGTGCGGGGGTGTGATGCCCCACGTGCAGGGTGTTACAAGTGTACTGGGCAACAGCCCTCGGTTCATAATTTCAATAGTCTTTGCCAAGTGGCCCACTCACCTCACTCATCTCCGAGGGTGGGTTTTTACTATGTCCAGGTGAAATCCAATTTGAAGTTGATCGACTCACCCTCAACATCCACGGTGCTGAGTGGAAGGAAAAGTTCTTTTTTGTGATGGCTCCTGAGGGTGATGATTTTGGAGTCCCTCGGGAGTGGGTAATTCGTGGGGAGGAGCCCCTTGTAAACTCTCATTTGGAGCCTGTGTTTCCCGTAAAGTGGGCTCAAGATTTGGCCCTCGTGATGAAAAATGAGGGTTGGCTCATTAAAGCCAAAGAACCGATGGACGATGAGGAGCTGTTATTCCTTTGCGGGCTTGTAGCACCTGGAATGCTAGGTAGCCACATCCCCCGCACTATAGTTCAATCCACATATGGAATGGATGATCCATACATGGATCAAGCCTATAGCGAATGGGAGACAATAAAAAAAAAACCCGACTCACTAGCTAGGCGGGACTAACCCTCAAATGAATACAAACATGCATAACAATAAAGCTGAAGCAAAAAAATATACATTCACTTCATTACTCCTTTTTTATTCTAGAACAATATTTCCATAATTTAAAACCCAAACTAGTCAAGTATAAGTCATAATATACATAGATACCAAAACCAATTCATAAGAGTAGAAATCGATCAATAAGGTACATGAAACATGAGAGTGACAAATGCTAGACCCAAAAGAAGCAAAACTCGACTCAATCCCACCTAGCACTTGACCTCCAATACCTGAAAATGTGAGGTGTCAATCCATGAAAGACTGAGTGAGGGGTTTAATAATTTTAAGCGCAATTACCATGCAAGCTATAATCTCGGGTAAGATTTTATAGAAGGAAACAATATAAGTTCAAGAATAAGATAGGACTCGCCCGAGATTACAACTAATCAATTTACAATTCAATCAATTCAGTGCAACTCAGTTCAATCAATTAGTGGCCCGGCGTGTGGGGCAATTCTCCAACCTTTCTCCGACAGTGTACAATAATTCAGTTTTAATAATTAAGTGATCACGCAATCAATTCCCGTGCACAATTAGCAATTTCAATACCTCCTTCTTCCTCCGGGTAATGGGGGATTCCAAGGCCCTGCCATCCAATCAGTTTGAGCATAGGGTTCATGATTCCCTATACCCGGAACTCCTTCCTCCACTAATCTGCTAGTGTATTCAGGGGTCATCCCAACAATGTGTGGGGAGTGCAGAGTTACCCCTCATACACTAACCCTCGGGCCCACAGTGAACAATATACTCGCCAAATCAATCAATCAATCAATCAATCGGTACAATTCGGTAATTCAATTGGAAATCAATAAGGTTTTGGAAAATTATAGATATATTGATACATTTTGGCCGAAAGATCACATAGGGTTGTAAGGGTTCTATATATCTAGACATTAAACCTCACCTTTACCGACCAAAAGTAGAGAGGAATGTAACATCCCGATCGTTCGGATTTCCAGGTACGCCTTAACGATAGGGTTTTATGTACTTTAAATTATTTAATTACGTATTTGAATGTTATTTTAATGCTTATAGGATTATTTGAATTAATATGAAATTAATTGTTTATATTCTTGAACTTTGATTTTAAACGCTTAAGTTTGCATGGGCATAAATTGCTCGTTATGTGCCGGAATTCAATTCCGATTTTTGTGAAATTTTGATATACGTGACATATGTGTGTTATGAATGTGTTTGCATGCTCGTTTTATGTTTTCGTGTTTGTTTATCGAGGTTTTAAACCTTAAGTATTTGACGAGGGACATGAGGGCCTAACTAGTTTTAGTGCGCCTCTTGTTCCGGAGGCCATAACTTGAGCTAGGGAATTCGGATTCGAATTCCGGAAGATGCGTCGGACTCGTAACGAAGAGATGAAGACAAGGAACCTGATTTGGTATTTTTCTAAGCTCTTTTATACCCTCGTTTTTCGACCGGAACGAACAGCTTGTGATAAAGCCACCTTCTTTGACTAGTCATGTACTTGTGGGGCCAATTTAACTCAACCTAAGCCTAACCCTTGATAACTTGACTTGAGTTAAGTCTCTCCCTCTCCCTTATCATCTGAAAACCGAGCCAAACCCCCTCATTTTGTGCAGCAACTGATCGAGACCAAGGAGGAGAAGAGATGAGAAGAACTTTGGCCCTTTTGTGGATTTTGAGCTCAAATCATCATCTTTCTTCTCCAAATCTTCAAGGTATGTATATTTTTGTATTCTATACCCTTTTATACAAGTTTTGATCCATTTAATACTTGTTTTGCATCAGATTTGATTAGGGCTTGGGTAGGAGCATGAATAGGGACTTTTGGGGATTTTTGCTCTTATGAGCTAACTTGCTTTATGGCTGATTTCCTTGCCTTAAACTGATTATATGGACTTGTTTCTTTGGTCATTTGATGTTCAACTGATAGTATATGATGTTAGGATGGTTTGTTCTTGAGATCCTTTGATGAAATTATGAGTTTTTGAGCCTCAAACCTAAGCTAGAAAATCTGCCCCCATGTTTTGGAACTGCTGTGTGAATTTGTGCTTTGTTGCTTGAGTTAATGACTTCCAATTCGTGTGAATTTGCATGGAGATGTTGTATACTAATTGGTTTATATGTTATCCCTGATCTTGCAAGTTTTTAGATCCATTTTCAGCTCCTAAATCGAAGCATGATGGCCTGTTTGTATGCTATACACGAACCGAACTGCTGCTGTTGCATTTTGTGATTACTTGGTGGTCCTAATGTGCTCCAATTCGTGTCAATTTGCATATACATGGAGTATATTAGTTGCTTATCATGTTAGTATTCATTCTCTAAAGTTTCAGCTTTATATTCAGCCCCTAAGTACTTGATCATGGCATGATTGAACCAATCGAGCTCTTATGTCCGTTTTTGGCGCTCCAGAGTTGCTGCATGATTTCGGTGCTCTTAACGCGTGATTTAGCCTTTGAATTCGAAATGAAATATTTTCCTAACATGCTAAATATATTGTATATCAAGTTTCATAAAATTTGGAGTTGATTTGGTATGCTTTTGGACTAATTTTGTTTAGGGTCTGTTTTGCCGGTAAACTTTGTATGCGATTTTGGACCTGTACCGAGACACGACCGTGTCTCATTTGCATTGAAATGTCAGACACGGGCGTGCCAGGCTTCCTGAGCATGAATGTACTGAGCCACGGGTGTGGCTCAGTTTAACTAAGTTGAGGGACACCCCCGTGTCCCTTCCCCTGCGCAGCTCTTGGTTTTTCCTTTTCGGTTTTTGGTTTTTTTCACCTCTTTAATGTCTTTATCTTCATTTGTGATGAACTATGAACTTGTTTTACTATGCGTTGGGAGTATTTTGGTTCAATTTCATAACATTTGGATGAGATTTAGGCATGCTTTTGTTGAATGCCGTTTATGTGCGTTTTGTGGGGTTTGTGATTTCCATAACCCATTTCCCTTATCTTGTGATTTGTTCTTGTTTTCAAACTTTGGAAATATGTTATATTATGTAATAGGGTGTATGTAGTAGAGTTTTTTGAAAGATTGAATACGTTTGAATATGTGTCGAACTTAATTTACTTCAATGCTCTTATTTGCCTAAATGTTGGATCTTGTGCCTTGAATTTCTTGAATTGATTGGAGACGTGAAATTATAAATTCGAATGAAAGTGAGTGAAGGATTGAATGACTTGATTATATGATTTAAATTCCTTCATAGTGGACATGAACGTGTTCATGACATAATATCATCTTTTATGCAATCATACGCATTCGCCGAGCGTCAATATGGTTCATTTGAATCTAAGTTTGCCTCTTGCTCTTTGCTTTGCTCTTAGGTTCACTCCGTTGTTGAGGAAGTGGTTCGTTTGACTCCTTTTGGTCCGTTTTGTTTGGTTTGGTCGGCAAGGTGAGGTTTTCTTTCCTTTTAGTTATGATGACCTAAGACCCTAATTGAATTTCGAACCCGCATGCGACTTATATATGTATATATATAGATATGTGTTTGGATACGTATTTCGTGGGATTTGTCCCGTTTGTCTTAAGAATTTGAAAACGCTTTTATAAGTATATAAGCTCTATTTTCTTTTGTTTTGACAAGCTTTGTTAAGTGTGTGTGTGTGTAAGCGTGACGAGATTGTGGATAAGCTTCGCATGGTAAGTGTGATAAGTGCAAGTATAAGTGTAAGTGTAAGTTTGGGCCCCGGAGAAGTGGTATGTGATCCCGGGTCGGCCATGGGGTCGGCAGGCTTTCTCATCAACATGACTCCACAAAAGGGAGACTTCGCCCATCCTCGGGAGGTCGAGGGGAAGGCGGGTCTTCTTGAGCCGGCGGTGTACTTAGTGACCCGTCGAAGGAGCGGGCGGATCCCCCGTCTCATTCAGTTTAACAGTGGGGGTTGAGAGGGGCACCTCTCTCCCCAAAACGGTGTTGGGGTGGAGTTGGGTTATGATTTGTTTTGTTTTCGTTTCGCCTTGGTGTATGGAGTAAGTAAGGGTGATGGATTTAAGCTTTCAGTTCGTTATGTCTTCGTTTATGGTTGTGAAATGGGGGCGGATTTCTAAACTCTAAAACTTGACTGAATTTGGCCTTCGGCTCCAAACTTCTTTCTTTATATATATTACCACGGGTTAAATGTCTTAGAATGCAAAAACCACGCCCGGTTCACGAACCCCTCTCAGCTTTGTAAATGCTTTGCTCTTATGTATATGTATGGGTGCGTGTGTTAGCCCCCTCACCAGTCTCTAGGACTGACCCTCGTTATTTTTATCTTTTTCCCCCTTTGATTTGAGTTGCAGGTACCCGTTCTGAGGTGTTGGAGCTAGGCGGTTGTCTTTGAGTCGGGGTTGAGGATAGCTTGAGTCTCATGCATTGTATTTTCGTTTTCTTTATGCATTTTGGCTAATTCTGAAATATGTATAAGTTATACTTTAAATTCGAAATTGTAAAGTTTGTATAACTTGAATCGAAAGTTTGATATGTCTTGAGTATGTTTATTTGCTTTATGAGATTCTGGTGCTTCCGCATTCGTTATTTGTTTTATTGCGTGCTCTGAGTAGGGTCTAGACCGCCTAGCTTAGGTTGGATTTTTTTTTTTGTTTGTCACCCGTTCGTCGTGGCTGGATACGTGGTCGGAAATCCAATTTCGCTTCACGTGTTGGGTTACGGTGCGGGGGGGATGTGGTGCCCTTCACTCCGGGGTGTTACAAGAAAACACTCTACGGAGTGTGCTCCTCGTCTCCGGGAACGTGATCTGTATAACAGGATAAGTGTACGTGAGACTCGACTCGTATGAGCCATTTAAAACGAACGACATATAAATACAAAGTCAATCATGCAATTACAATCGATAAAAATAATAAACATATTCAATTTATCAAGTAATGTAGCAATGATTAAGTAATCAATGTATAAATCAAAGTATGAAAATATTACATAAACCTCCCCTATGGAGCTTAAGCATGAAATCTCTTAACACATATAGTAATACACAATATAACATATTATATGACATATCAATGATGTATTCATGCCGGAAACGAGCCAAGAAAACCATGCAATTAAAGTTTGAAATTCGAATTATCATGCAGAAAATGCAGGGGTCGCGGGCGCGACCTATTTTTTCCCGAATTTTTCTCCAATTTTTTCAAATCTCGAAACATGGCCAAAACGGGGCGCAGGCACGACCAATTTTGTTCTATTTTTTGTCGCAGTCGCGACCTGCTACGCAGTAACAGCAAAACAGGGGAAACCAGGGGAAATCCGAACCAAAACCTAAAAAATCAACAACAAATGAAATTCTAATCCATAACAAATACTCAAACACCTCAAGCACACATTATACTTCACTTATCCATCATACAAACCAAGAAATATGCATCAAAGCACCAAAAATCAATCATGAAAACCCCATATATATACATGCTTCCAACTTCCAAATAATTCAATGTTTTCATGCAAGCTTTCAATCCTTTTTATCATAAACATAATTCTAATCATAAACACACAAGAATTCATCCCTTAATCCATAAACCCTACTCAACCACAATTCAAGAGATTCATATAATTTCCATATTATACCTTGAAATGTATAAAAGATGAGATGAAATGGTGATATGATGATGATAACGATCCTAGCTCCACAATTTGTCCAAAATCTAGCTTGAAATTTGAGATGAATGTCCCTTTTCTTCCTTGGTGTATTGATCGATATATGGTGTGTGTATGTGTGTGAGATTTCTTGTATATCTTGGAATGTAATGGAATAAAATGGAAGAAATACATGATATACACCAAAGTCTTGCATGAATATGTGTGATTCATCAGATTTTGCATATAAGTCCTCTTATTATTTGAATTAATGCAAACAAGTTCCATCTCTACCAAAAGATCAGTTAAATCCAATTCGCTTAATGCAATTAAGTCCATAAATTTATGAAATGATCAAATAAGGTCACGTAATAATAATTAGGCACGTTACCACTTAAGTCACGTAATTTCCATGTTAATAATAGTTCATATAGATACATAAAGATATAATGCATATAATATGATTAAAGTTATAAATAAATGAATGAAATAATTAAATTAAACCTCCCAACTCCCGAAGACCCGCTCGTGGCGTGCTTGCCTGAACTTCCGAAAATTGGGACATTACAACTCTCCCCCCCCCCCGGAAGAATCTGGTCCCCAGACTCACTGATTGGAAATAAACAACTCCGGATGGAACCTCTTCATTTTCTCTTCCGGTTCCCAAGTCCTTTCCTAGGTTTTATCACTTCGCCACAATACTTTGACCATAAGAATACTCCGATTCCTCAACTCTTGATATTTCCTGTCCAAAATTCTAACCGGCTTCTAAACAAATGACAAGTTCGGTTCCAATTCCACTTCTTCAACGGGGAGAATTTCAGTTTCATCCGGATAGTACTTTCTTAACTAAGATACGTGGAAAACATTATCAATTCCGGTAAGATTAGGCGGTAGATCCAATCTGTAAGCTACTTCCCCAATCCTCTTAAGAATTTCAAACAACCCCAAATAACGAGGATTAAGTTTTCCACCCTTCCCAATACGAGAAAACCCTTTCCGTGGAGATACCTTTAAGAAAATCTGGTCTCCCACTTCAAACATAAGATCCCTCCGACGACTATCGACATAACTTTTCTGTCTATCTTGTGCAGCTTTCATCCGTTGTTGTATCTGTTGGACTTTCTCGATTATAGCCCCCATGGCTTTGGAAGGTTTCTCAAGTTTCTCACCTTTCTTTACTCCTTCTTGTTTTGTCCATTTCCATTCCTCTAAATCATAGAATAACGGTGATCGAGATTTCCGACCATAAAGCAACTCATAAGGAGCCATTCCAATCGATGTTTGATAACTATTATTATATGCGAATTCAATCAGTGGTAGTTGATCATGCCAAAAACTTTGAAAATCTAGAGCATAAGCTCGAAGTAAATCTTCCAAATAACGAATAACCCTCTCGGACTGACCATCAGTTTGGGGATGAAAAGCCGTGCTAAACCGAAGCTTCGTTCCCAAAATACCTTGCAATTCTTGCCTTAACTTAGAAGTAAAACGGGGATCTCTGTCTGAAACAATACTTACCGGAATTCCATGAAGTCGGACAATCTCTCTGTTATAAATCTAGACCAATTTGCTAATTTTATAAGACATTCGGACCGGTAGAAAATGAGCAAACTTAGTTAATCGACCCACAATCACCCAAATCCGTCATAACCACCTTTCAGCTTTGGCAACCCGGATATAAAATCCATTGTCACATGTTCCCACTTCCATTCGGGAATAGGTAACGGCTGTAGAAGACCTCCCGGTTTTTGATGCTCAGCCTTAACCTTCTGACACGTCAAACAATGTCTCAAATTCGGCTACATCCTTCTTTAACCCGTACAACCAATAATATTGTTTTAGATTTTTATACAATTTATTTCCTCCTAGATGTACCGAGTATGCCGACTTGCGAGCTTCTTCAAGAAATATCCTTTTCAATTCATTAGGTACTACCACTTGGTTCTTGAAACGAAGAAAACCGGCTTTATCGAACCCGAATGGACTTTTCGGATCCTCTCTTGCCTTAGCAACCAATCTCTGAACTTCCGGATCCTTATTTTGAGCCTCAAACAATCTGTGTTTCAATTCCGATTGAATGGAAATGTTGAAAACCCGAGCTTTTATCACAATAGGCTCAATTCCACTACTTTCTTCAACTTTCAAATTTGCTATACCAACCTTCCTGCTTAAGGCATCGACAACCATATTAATCTTCACGGGATGATACTTGATAACACAATCATAATCTTCTAGTCGTTCCATCCATCGCCGTTGCCTCATGTTAAGATCCTTTTGTGCGAATAGATATTGAAGACTCTTATGATCTGTGAAAATCTCAAATGACACTCCATACAAGTAATGTGTCCATTTCCTGAGTGCAAATATCAGCGCTGCAAGCTCAAGATCATGTGTAGGGTAGTTCTTTTCATGCTGTTTCAACTTTCGAGAAGCATAAGCAATCACTTTCCCACTCTGAGTTAAAACACATCCTTAACCTTCTTTTGACGCGTCTGTATAAACAATATAACCTTCCGAACCCTCCGGGAGAGTTAAAACCGGAGTTGAAACCAACTTCTCCTTCAAGGTATTAAAACTCTTTTCACATTCTTCATCCCACGCATACTTAACCTCTTTCTTTGTTAACCGGGGTTAAAGGAGCAGCTATCTTAGAGAAATCTTGAACAAATCTTCTATAGTATCCCGCCAAACCCAAGAAACTTCTAATCTCGGACGCATTCTTTGGTTTCTCCCACTTCAACACCGCTTCAATCTTCGAGGGATCAACTTCCATTCCATGACCCGAAATAATATGACCCAAGAAAGAAACCCGGTCGATCCAAAATTCGCATTTACTAAACTTCGCGAATAACTGATGTTCCTTCAAACTTTTCAACACCAACTTGAGATGTTTTGCATGTTCCTCGACCGACTTGGAGAAAACCAAAATATCATCAATGAAAATTACAACAAATTTATCATGAAAAGGTCGGAAAATTCTATGCATCATGTCCATAAAAGCGGCGGGAGCATTTGTCAAACCAAAAGGCATAACCACAAATTCATAGTGCCCATATCTCGTGTTGAAGCCCGTTTTTGGGATATCCTTAGCTCGGATCCGTGGTTGATAATATACTTGTCGTAGATCAATTTCGAATACACTTTGGATCCCTGGAGTATATCAAACAACTCCTCAATATGTGGAAGGGGATATTTATTCTTGATAGTCATCCGATTTGATTCCCGATAATCAATACACATCCTTAAAGTATCGGTTTTCTTTTTCACAAACAATACCGGTGCTCCGCTCCCTACGACAACGAGCTCGGTCTAATATACCCAACCTCCATTAAAGCATCAAGCTGAACCTTTAATTCTTTCAATTCTGCCGGAGCCATCCGATATGGAGTCTTAGAATATGGTTCTGCATTCGGATATAAATCAATCACAAATTCTATTTCTCTATCGGGCGGCAACGAATCCAATTTCTCCGGAAACACTTCGAGAAACTATTTAACCACTTTTGTTTCTTCTAATTTTATCTGATCCTTGGGTTGATTAATAATATCGGCTATGAATCCCGTAGCCCCGTTACAGACCAATTTCTGAGCTTCGGAGAAAGATAATAAAGGCACAGTTTTAGAACTCCAGCCCGTAATAACTTCTCCAACTGAACTCTCTTGGCCCGAAAATCTACGGTAGCACAGTGTCTGACTAACCAATTCATTCCCAAGATAGAACCATAGTGAGACATCGGTAATTCAATGAGATCCGTCGAGAAAACCCGACCCTCAATACTCACCGGCACCTCTCTAAAAACCCGATTAGTTTCTATACTACCACCAAAAGGAGTACTAACAACATAGCATGCAGAAGATAAAGTAACACACAAAGGCAATTTCATAGATATATCACGAGAAATAAAGGAGTAGGTAGCTCCCGGATCAAATAAAGTGTGTATGTCTATGCCATGAATGCAAATGGTACCTTCAACGACCGTTGCAGGATCCACGTCTGCATCCACTTCCTCTCCTTCTAGAGCATATGCACGGGCTCTAATCAACGGCCTCTGACTCCCGGCGGGCTAGTCCCGACGATCCGGACAAGTATCCACCCTGTGATCGGCACTCCTACTTATCAAACACAACCCGATGTGTCTCCTGCCGTTGTCATAATGGTGAGTAGGTTACCCGCAGAAAGAACACTTAGGTTTCTCGGGTGGTGGTGGAAAAGTAAGAAGCTGAGGTGTCTTTTGGACCGGTCCTTGCTGTTTAAACTTCTTTACCGGAGCTTTAGGTGGTGGAGGAGTTGTATCGTAAGTAATTGGCCTCTTGCCCGGGGTTATAACCTGCTCTCGATCCCGATCCTGAACCCTGTCCTAACCGATAGGTAGATCTCCGTGCATCAACCGAATCTTCCACCTTTAAAGCCTTTGAGGTAGCTTTCTTCCAAGTGATAGTATTAACAACCTCAATTACTTCTTGAATATCCGGCCTCAATCCTTGTACAAATTGCATAGCCTTGTGAAAGTCGTCACTTGCAATGTTAGGTGCATACTTGGACAACCTCTCAAACTCGGCTACATACTTCACAACCGACCTTCCTCCTTGTTTAAGTTTCGTGAATTCCTTAAGTCTTCGAGTATGAGAAGATGGAGGAATAAATTTATTCTTGAATTCCCTTACAAAGACTTCCCACGTGACCTCCTCTCCGGCGGCATCTAAAACAAATTTAGTACATTCCCACCAAGAATAAGCTTCCCATTGAATTAAAGTAAGTGCGCACCGAGCCTTCTATCTAGATTCACAAGGGATGAGATTCCAAATTCTTTCAACTTCATTAAGCCATTGCTCGGCTTGCATATCATTTTCTTTGAAAAACCTCGGTGGATATTGATTCTGAAATTCCCGAAGAATAGCTGAAATTGGTGTCGGTTGTGGTGGAGGAACTGGTGGTGCTGGAGGCACATAATCTCTCAATCTCTGATCTATTAACTGAACCATAGAATTCAAGAAATCCTGCGGTTGAGCTTGAGGGGGTGAAGGTGGAGGAGAATGATCATGGCGATGGTGCCTATGACCCGTAGAATGCTCCTTACGAGCGCGACCACGTGGCATCCTGAAATTCAAACACTTTACATGCATGTTTGATTAACAAGTGCAAATGAATGCAATAAAGCTTATAATACGCATAAATCACATAATTCAAATAATTCAAGTATGTTCAAATAGATCCAAGTAGATTCAAATAAAATACAAGACTCGTAATTAATCAAATAATCCTATGCCATACGACTTAGACTTACTGGACACGACACGAGAAACTCGGTTTTGCAGCCGGGCTCTGATACCACCTTAGGATATAGCACCCGGAACGCTAGGTAGCCACATCCCCCGCACTATAGTTCAATCCACATATGGAATGGACGATCCATACATGGATCAAGCGTATAGCGAACGGGAGACAATAAAAAAAAAAAAACCGACTGGCTAGCTAGGCAGGACTAACCCTCAAATGAATACAAACATGCATAACCATAAAGGGGAAGCAAAATAATATACATTCACTTCATTAACCCCTTTCGATTCTAGAACAATATTTCCGTAATTTACAACCCTAAGTAGTCAAGTATAAGTCATAATATACATAGATACCAAAACCAATTCATAAGAGTAGAAATCTATCAATAAGGTACATGAAACATGAGAGTGACAAATGCTAGACCCAAAAGAAGCAAAACTCGACTCAATCCCGCCTAGCACTTGACTTGCAATACCTGAAAATGTGAGGTGTCAATTTATGAAAGACTGAGTGAGGGGTTTAATAATTATAAGCGCAATTACCATGCAAGCTATAATCTCGGGTAAGATTTTATAGAAGGAAACAATATAAGTTCAAGAATAAGATAGGACTTGCCCGAGATTACAACTAATCAATTTCCAATTCAATCAATTCAGTACAATTTAGTTCAATCAATTAGTGGCCCGACGAGTGAGGGTAATTCTCCAACCTTTCTTCGACATTGTATAATAATTCAGTTTTAATAATTAAGCGATCAAGCAATCAATTCCCGTGCACAATTAGCAATTTCAATAACTCCTTCTTCCTCCGGGTGATGGGGGATTCAAAGGCCGCCATCCAATTAATTTGAGCATAGGGTTCATGATTCCCTATACCCGGAACTCCTTCCTCCACTAATCTCCTAGTGGATTCAGGGGTCATCCCAATAATATGAGGGGAGTGCAGAGTTACCCGTCAACCCGTGCTTTCCCGGTTGGCTAATACACTAACCATCGGGCCAATAATGAATAATATACTCGCCAAAACAATCAATCAATCAATCGTTACAATCAATCAATCAATCAATCGGTACAATTCGGTAATTCAATTGGAAATCAATAAGGTTTTGAAAAATTATAGATATATTGATACATTTTGGCCGAATGATCACATGGGGTTGTAAGAGTTCTATATATATCTAGAAATTAAACCTCACCTTTACCGACGAAAAGTAGAGAGGAAACACTCTACGGAGCGTGCTCCTCATCTCCAGGAACGTGATCTGTGTAACAGGATAAGTGTGCGTGAGACTCGACTCTTATGAACCATTTAAGGCGAATGACATATTCATACAAAGTCAATCATGCAATTACAATCGATAAATAACATAAGCATATTCAATTTATCAAGTAATGTAGCAATGATTAAGTAATCAATGTATAAATCAAAGTATGAAAATATTACATAAACCTTCCCTATGGAGCTTAAGCATGAAATCTCTTAACACATATAGTAACACACAATATAACACATTATATGACATATCAATGATGTATTCATGCCCGAAACGAGCCAAGAAAACCATGTAATTAAAGTTTGAAATTCGAATTTTCATGCAGAAAATGCATGGGTCGCGGGCGTGACCCAATTTGTTCACAAAATGGTCGCGGGCGCAACCTATTTTTTTCCGAATTATCCTGCAATTTTTTCAAATCTCGTAACATGGCCAAAAAGGGTCGCGGGCGTGACCAATTTTGTTCTATTTTTGGTCGCGTTCGCGACCTGCTACGCAGCAGCAGCAAAACAGGGGAAATCCGAACCAAAACCTCAAAAATCAACAACAAATGAAATTCTAATCCATGACAAATACTCAAACACCTCAAGCACACATTATACTTCACTTATCCATCATATAAACTAAGAAATATACATCAAAGCACCAAAAATCAATCATGAAAACCCCATATATATACATGCTTCCAACTTCCATATAATTCAATGTTTTCATGCAAGCTTTCAATCCTTTTTATCATAAACATACTTCTAATCATAAACACACAAGAATTCATCCCTTAAACTATAAACCTTACTCAATCACAATTCAAGAGATTCATACAATTTCCATATTATACCTTGGAATGTATAAAAGATGAGATGAAATGGAGCTATGATGATGATGATGATCCTAGCTCCACAATTTCTCCAAAATCTAGCTTGAAATTTGAGATGAATGTCCATTTTCTTCCTTGGTGTATTGATCGATATATGGTGTGTGTATGTGTGTGAGATTTCTTGTATATCTTGGAATGTAATAGAATAAAATGGAAGAAATACATGATATACACCAAAGTCTTGCATGAATACGTGTGATTCATCAGATTTTGCATATAAATCCTCCTAATATTTGAATTAGTGCAAACAAGTTCAATCTCTACCAAAAGATCAATTAAATCCAATTCACTTAATGCAATTAAGTCCATAAATTTATAAAATGATCAAATAAGGTCACGTAATAATAATTAGGCACGTTACCACTTAAGTCACATAATTTCCATGTTAATAATAGTTCATATAAATACGCAATATGACCCCCCATCTGATAAATCGTACGAATGCGTCACGAGAGAGATTACGTTACGCACCTATGTGATTTAATTCCCTTTGATGTGTTTAAATCCCAACATTTATTAAATACGTGACTTAGTGGGCTAAAATGGAAAAATATAAAATATGAATTCTTGCATGACAAGTTGAGAAGTAATGGGTTAATGGGAAACGTGGCTACTTGAATTTAATTGTTGGTGTTGAATTTAAATAGGACTCCTATTTGTGTGTTTTGGGCCTAACTTAAGTTAGGTGAGTTGGGTCGTTCGAGACCAATATGAGCTCAGGAATTCGAATTCAAATTTCGACACCACCATTAGACTTGATTCGGTGATTCGGATCCAATGGAATTTACTTTATACCTTTCGGAAACTGTTTAGACATTAAACCCTTTTACTTTGACCTATTGGGCCTGAAGTCATTTATTTGAGCCCAAATCCTAATAAAGCCTCTAGCCTCATATTATATCTTGGAAACCCTAATGAAATCTTTAGCCACCATATATATACCATAAAACCCTAACCTAGCTTCATTTTAATATTCACTTCACACGAATCATATCATCCATGGAAGAGCTTCAAGAGAGGATGAAGATCTAAGACTTTCCTACCCCTTCAAGAGCTCATATCTCCATCGTTTTTTCATCATTTGAAGAGCCAAGGTAAGGTATGAATTTCCCTTCATGTGTATTTCATTTCTATCCATGAATCTTAGCATGAAATTGAATGTATGAGCTTATATGAGGAAGTCTTGTGAAAATGGTGATTTATGCCCAACTTGGAGAATATGGTTTATATGATGGATCCTTGAGTTCTTGAGCATGAATATGGGTTTCTCCACATCGAATATGTGCTGTAGTTGTTGATGGTATGATAAAGAGTGAGTTTGGATGCATCTTGCTATGGTTGAAGCTTTACTTTCATGAAAATTGGTTGTATGAGTTTTGGCCAAAATCACTCTTGTTCTTGAGCTAAATTGATATTTATATGATAAGCATGATTTATGTGATAATATATATGATTTTCGTGGAAATTTTATGGTTTAAATGGTGTGAAATCTGCCATTTTTTGCCATGGTTGTCTTCTTCCCGAAGGTTACTCGAATCTGCACAAGACAGACGCCCAGATCTGGTCGGAACGGCCGTTCCCATTCAGGCCATGAGCCCGGAACGGCCCTTCCCAGCCAGGGCTGATGTCAGCACCGAAGATGGGAAGGACTGTTCCCATTTAAGCCTTGTGCTGGGAACGGCCCTTCCCAACTTCATTGGGGTAATCCACGGGAGGGACCGTTCCCATGCAAGACTATGCATGGGAATGGCCGTTCCCAACCCCCTGTTCCCCTTTTATGCATGTTCTTTTGTGTTTACTTGATCCGTTTGAAATGCTTTATGAATTATATTTTATGATATGACTTCGATTCCATTCTTAGATGATAATACGTCATTTTAATTGAATAACTTCGTATGAAAGTTTGTCCTATGATATGCAACTTGACCTATGTGATTCATATCATTCCATAATGCATTGTTAAACCTTAATACTTCGTTAATTGCATGATTTGGTGGAATATGTGAACTATTCTACGTGACCTATGTGTACACTTCATTCTATGTTACATATCATTCATCTCTTGATACGCCGTGCGTCTTACTTGGTTCTTATAGAGTTTAAGTCTGGGCTTCTATATGTCTTGTCACAGAGTTTGGTGGTGCCGATGGGCCCGAGGTTTAGAGTGTTTGGCCCTTCACATTCTCAGACTCTACTTGCACAAGGTGAGGTTTAGGATTTTGTATAGTTATGCGACTTATGGCCGTTACATACTGATTTCTACCCTCGCATGCGAGTATACCCTACTATAAATACGTATGTGTTGGATATGATATGTTTATGATTTTGCGTGCGTCCTGCGCGGGTGGAGGTCATGAGGCTTAAAGTTCCATCGCGTAGGAATATAATTTTATAAACCAGTTTTTCAGGCATATGTAAGCTATTTTGGAAAAATAGTTGTTCTTAGTGTATAGCGAGATTGCCATGAATGATTGGCGTATGTTCTATTCTGTTCTATTCTATTGTGGATCTTAGGAGCTACGGGTAATGGATCCCCCGGGACGGTTAGGGCCATCGGGGTATTTATCCATTGAGTAGTTCCATTTGAGATATCTTCACGCGAACTGTGCTACAGGGAAGATGTGGTATCTTGAGCCTTCGGCTAAGGCCGGGGAGGACTCTTGTGGGTTCGCTACCCCTTGAGGGTGAGTCTATTTTAGACGGTTCTATTATAGATGGTTAGGGCCAACGCGTGGCTCTTCCATCATTGGAGTAGAGGATGATTGATTTTGCTTTATGTCCTGAGGAGTAAAGGTTGGAATCTCGTACTCGCCGAGCATGTGTTCTATTTTTTATGGAATCATGAATCAGGATAGAGTCTTTATGAAAAATGCTTTCTAAACTTATATCTATATCTATGTGGGTTATTTCGAAATGTTTTGGTATGCAACACCTATCCTCAGTTCATGAGTCCATCCTTTTATTCTGTGCTGTGCTCTTTATATATATATAGTGGGTGTGCGTTAGCCCCCTCACTCAGTCAGTTGACTGATACCTCATTATATCTTTTAGTTTGCAGGATTCCTTTTGGCTTGAGCTAGGCGGAAGTGAGTCTTCGGAGTCACACTTGTCAGTCTAGTAGGTGTTAGGATGCATTTGTCGCATAGTTTACTTATGTTATATATTTATGTTTCACACTTGCAGATTATGTTTATGTTCTACTTAGACTTAAACCCGTGTGGGGTTAGTAAGCTAGTATTTGGATGTTATTAGTTATTGATGATACTTATGCTGTTTATTATGTTGGATTATGAATTGATATTCGGGACTAGGTATCTATGCTAGTTGAACCCGTCATCTGTTATGTATGTTGATATTCGGGATTAGGTATCTATGCTAGTTGAACCCGTCAATTGTTTGGTATGTTGATTTAATTACTTCCGCTATCTATTGTTGTTGGTTTTAATTGCTTCTGCACTCTGAGTTTGTCAAGTTAGATCCGCTTAGCCTAGTGTGTGAGTTGGTCTCTCGTTCACTATGATTCGGATTCGGGCATGGACTTCCTATTTCATGACCGAGTCTGAGTCCTAGTGCGGGGGATGTGGTATCCTCCATCTGGGGTGCTACATCCTTAAGTGGTATCTGAGCTCTAGGTTGCAAAACCGAGCTCTAGTGTCGTGTTGAGTCTGTCTAGGTTGTACGACGTAGGACAACTTGGTTATATATGTATGAACATCTCAGTTTGATAAGCTATACATTTAAATTCCCATCACTTTGCTGAATTTATATAATATGAAACATTACTTGCCTTTGATGTTGATGATTGATTTATTATGTGACATAAGCATTTACTATCCAACATGCATATACATGTGTTGTAGTTGTTGATATTTCAGGATGATACCCTACGGTCAGTCTCCTCAACCCAATCTGTACAATCAAGGGTAACTTCCAACCGACTCACCACCCATTAACCCCGTGGCAAGGATGTATCTGGAGTTCAAGTCTTTCAACCCTGCCCTATTCGAAGGAGATGATGAAATTTGTACTAGTCAGTGGCTTTCGGGGACAGAGGGCTTATTTGAAGCATGGCCATGCAACACTCACAATATAGCACGACTTACCTCTCTACTTTTACGTAGGCCTACAAAATAATGGTGGAGAGAAGTTGTTCAGAGTTTTGGGGCAAGGGGTGAAGGATTGACATGGGATGTGTTCGTCCTGGAGTTTAGGAAGAGGTTCACACCGGCCACCCTACAGAAGTAGAAATTGGAAGCCTTTTTCACGTTGAAGCAAGGGGATAAGACCGTTGAGGGCTACATGGAGGAGTTTGAGAGATTGGGTATGTTTGTACCCCACATCATGGGAAATGATTAGATGAAGGCTAGGCATTTCTTGGAAGGTCTACGGAGTGAACTTAAGGAGTTTGTACTTGTGGGGAACACGGGCACTTAGGAGGAGGTCACTGAGGGAGCATTAACGGTGGAGGTTGGCATGAGAGAGTTGAACAGAAGAGGACATACATCGGGGATCGGACTTGGGACGAGAGTGTATTCGGACACTCCGATGGGAGGAGGATTCCATCCGGATGGGACTTGAGGCAAAATAATCCGTGGAAAGGGACACGAGATCGGGAGTACTTCAAAGCCGAGGAGCGAACCCCAGTGGTGTACTTATTGTGGAGGAAACACCCATGTGTACGATATGTGTTGGGAGAGGTTAGGGAGATGTTACTGTTGCGGGTCGCCGAAGCATAAGATTTCTGATTGTGACCAATCGAGAGCTAAGATGCGACGAGTACGAGAGCGGCGCCTTCAAATTAAGAACCAACAAGGACCCGATATTTCCGATACCCCCATCGGACCACAGGGCTTTATCAACAAGAAGCCCCGAACTACTACTACCGCAGCACCTCCAGTTTTACCGGCCCCAGTCAGGCCCGTTACCCTCACTGTCAGGGTTCTCATCCGTTGGAGAGGTGTTGGAGGTATTTGGGTAGATGCTTGGTGTGTGGTTCGGCTGAGCACAAGAGGAACACCTGTCCAAAGAGGAGGCCAGCTATTCAGGCTCGTGCATATGCCCTTGATGGAGAGGAGGAAGCAGCAGAGTTTAATCAGAATGCTGCAGTGGAAGGTACAATAAACATTCATAGCACGAGCATAGATACATCGTTTATTTGACTCTTATTATTATGTGATATACTTGCTAATTATGATATGCGTTGATTGTTGTAATTTTCAACCGTGCTAATTTGATGTGCGTAGGCACAAGTGCTTCAAATAATTATATTTATGTGCTAGAGAGATGTCAGGATCTCTCGTTCTCAGTGTGAGGAAGATTTAATTCTCTCTATTTACATGATTGGGAGATATTAATCCTCTCAATTTATGTGTTAGAGAGTCGTAGGATTCTCTACTTATGTGATAGAAAGATGCTGGATTCTTTTTAAGCTTTCTGCACGAGAGATGTTGGATTCTCTTGTACTTAGATATTCAGGAGATGCTGGATTCTCTTGAATTTAGGGGTTTGAGAAATGCTGGAATTTCTTGAACTAGAATGTTGGAAGATGCTGGAAGATGTCCAACTTAAGCTGAGAGACGGGGTTCTCTCAATTGTCTGCTTGAGAGACGGGGTTCTCTCTTGTGTGATCGAGAGACGGGGTTCTCTCGCTTTCTGTGTTCAAGAGACGGGGTTCTCTCATCGTTTGTGCTGAGAGATGGGATTCTCTCTGTCCGTCTCGGTTACGATGCACGTCGACGACTACGGACCACAAGAATCAAGAACGGGACGTCCTTGAAGAGACGTTGGTCCTACATTGAAGAGATGGCTATTTTTACGATAGAAGAATTACAATTTGCTTCGGACTTGATGATTGTGAAGTATCCAGTTGAGATCCAAATAGGGAGATACAAGTCTAGGGAAAACAAGCAAATTCCTATGGTCTGGGCCCCGTGGGAAGGACATAAATCAACTTGGGAGACTAAGGAGGAGATGAAGAAGTTGTGTCCGGGTTGTTTGAAGCCGAAGAGTGAACCTGGGGACCAGGTTCTCCTAAGAAGGGGAGATTGTGACACCCCGTCCGATAAATCGTACGAATGCGTCACGAGAGAGATTACGTTACGCACCAATGTGATTTAATTCCCTTTGATGTGTTTAAATCCCAACATTTATTAAATACGTGACTTAATGGGCTAAAATGGAAAAATATAAAATTTGAATTCTTGCATGACAATTTGAGAAGTAATGGGTTAATGGCAAACGTGGCTACTTGAATTTAATTGTTGGTGTTGAATTTAAATAGGACTCGGACCTATTTATGTGTTTTGGGCCTAACTTAAATTAGGTGAGTTGGGTCGTTCGAGACCAATATGAGCTCGAGAATTCGAATTCGAATTCCGACACCACCATTGGAGTTGATTCGGTGATTCGGATCCAATGGAATTTACTTTATACCTTTCGGAAACTGTTTAGACATTAAACCCTTTTACTTTGACCTATTGGGCCTGAAGTCATTTATTTGAGCCCAAATCCTAATAAAACCTCTAGCCTCATATTATATCTTGGAAACCCTAATGAAATCTTTAGCCACCATATATATACCATAAAACCCTAACCTAGCTTCATTTTAATCTTTACTTCACACAAATCATATCATCCATGGAAGAGCTTCAAGAGAGGATGAAGATCTAAGACTTTCCTACACCTTCAAGAGCTCATATCTCCCTTGTTTCTTCATCATTTGAAGAGCCAAGGTAAGGTACGAATTTCCCTTGATGTGTATTTCATTTCTATCCATGAATCTTAGCATGAAATTGAATGTATCAGCTTATTTGAGGAAGTCTTGTGAAAATGGTGATTTATGCCCAACTTGGAGAATATGGTTTATATGATGGATCCTTGAGTTCTTGAGCATGAATATGGGTTTCTCCACATCGAATATGTGCTGTAGTTGTTGATGGTATGATAAAGAGTGAGTTTGGATGCATCTTGCTATGGTTGAAGCTTTATTTTCATGAAAATTGGTTGTATGAGTTTTGGCCAAAATCACTCTTGTTCTTGAGCTAAATTGATATTTATATGATAAGCATGATTTATGTGATAATATATATGATTTTTGTGGAAATTTTATGGTTTAAATGGTGTGAAATCGGCCATTTTTGGCCATGGTTGTCTTCTTCCCGAAGCTTGCTCGAACTGCACAAGACAGACGCCTAGATCTGGACGGAACGGCCGTTCCCATTCAGGCCATGAGCCCAGAACGGCCCTTCCCAGCCAGGGCTGACGTCAGCAGCGAAGATGGGAAGGACCGTTCCCATTTAAGCCTTGTGCTGGGAACGGCCGTTCCCAACTTCGCTGGGGTGATCCATGGAAGGACCGTTCCCATGCAAGATTATGTATGGGAATGGCCATTCCCAACCCGCTGTTCCCCTTTTATGCATGTTCTTTTGTGTTTACTTGATCCGTTTGAAATGCTTTATGAATTATATGTTATGATATGACTTCAATTCTATTCTTAGATGATAATACGTCATTTTAATTGAATAACTTCGTATGAAAGTTTGTCCTGTGATATGCTACTTGACCTATGTGATTCATATCATTCCATAATGCATTGTTAAACCTTAATACTTCGCTAATTGCATGATTTGGAGGAATATGTGAACTATGCTACGTGACCTATGTGTACACTTCATTCTATGTTACATATCATTCATCTCTTGATACGCCGTGCCTCTTTCATGTCTTGTCACAGAGTTTGGTGGTGCCGGTGGGCCCGAGGTTTAGAGTGTTTGGCCCTTCACACTCTCAGAGTCTACTTGCACAAGGTGAGGTTTAGGATTTTGTATAGTTATGCGACCTATGGCCGTTACATACTGATTTCTACCCTTGCATGCGAGTATACCCTACTATAAATACGTATGTGTTGGATATGATATGTTTATGATTTTACGTGCGTCCTGCGTCGGTAGAGGTCATGAGGCTTAAAGTTCCATCGCGTAGGAATATAAATATATAAACCCATTTTTGAGTCATATGTAAGCTATTTTGGAAAAACAGTTGTGTTCTTAGTATATAGCGAGATTGCCATGAAAGATTGGCGTATGTTCTATTATGTTCTATTCTATTATGGATCTTAGGAGCTGCGGGTAATGGATCCCCCGGGACGGTTAGGGCCATCGGGGTATTTTTCCACTGCGTAGTTCCATTTGAGATATCTTCACTCGACCCGTGCTGCAGGGAAGGTGTGGTATCTTGAGCCTTCGGCTAAGGCCGGGAAGGACTCTTGTGGGTTCGCTACCCCTTGAGGGTGAGTCTATTTTAGACGGTTCTATTATAGATGGTTAGGGCCAACGCGTGGCTCTTCCATCGTTGGAGTAGAGGATGGATTGATTTTGCTTGATGTCCTGAGGAGTAAAGGTTGGAAGCTCGTACTCGCTGAGCATGTGTTCTATTTTGTATGGAATCATGAATTAGGATAGAGTCTTTATGAAAAATGCTTTCTAAACTTATATCTATATATATTTGGGTTATTTCGAAATGTTTTGGTATGCAACACCTATCCTCGGTTCATGAGTCCATCCTTTTATTCTGTGCTGTGCTCTTTATATATATATTGTGGGTGTGCGTTAGCCCCCTCACTCAGTCAGTTGACTGACACCTCATTTTATCTTTTAGGTTGCAGGATTCCTTTTGGCTTGAGCTAGGCGGAAGTGAGTCTTCGGAGTCACACTTGTCAGTCTGGTAGGTGTTAGGATGCACTTGTCACATACTTTACTTATATTATGTATTTATGTTTCACACTTGCAGATTATGTTTATGTTCTACTTAGACTTACACCCGTGTGGGGTTCGTAAGCTAGTATTTAGATGTTATTAGATATTGATGATACTTATGCTGTTTATTATGTGGGATTATGAATTGATATTCGGGACTAGGTATCTATGCTAGTTGAACCCGTCACCTGTTATGTATGTTGATATTCGGGATTAGGTATCTGTGCTAGTTGAACCAGTCAATTGTTTGGTATGTTGATTTAATTACTTTTGCTATATATTGTTGTTGGTTTTAATTACTTCTGCACTCTGAGTTTGTCAAGTTAGATCCGCCTAGCCTAGTGTGTGAGTTGGTCTCCCGTTCATTATGATTCGGATTCGGGCATGGAGTTCCTACTTCATGATCGTGTCTGAGTCCTAGTGCGGGGGATGTGGTATCCTCCATCTGGCGTGCTACACACAAAGACATAATGCATATAATATGATGAAAGTTATAAATAAATGAATGAAATAATTAAATTAAACCTCCAACTCCCGAAGACCCGCTCGTGGCGTGCTTACCAAAACTTCCTGAAATTGGGGCGTTATAGGGATCGTGAGCCCACCTGATATGATTGCTAACCCTCCTAGATGGAGTTTGGAGAGAGACGGTTAGATTCTAGGATGCTAACTTCTAGATAGGAATACTGACTTTTTCTTCCAGTCTTTTGAATAGGAAAGTCTGATGCCCGTTTTTTCTCCTTTCTATAGGCGTTGAAATACTGATGGCTGGAAGAGGTGGAATGCAAACGTGGCCTCACTCTGGAACGCTCGGAGGAACTAAGGGCGTCCTCAAAACCAACAACAGCAGCAACAGCAGAGGCCAGACCGTTCGGATGGTGACCGTGGAGAGGGCCGCCGAGGCGATCGGAGTGACTAAAATTCGAGCATCCCGGACAGGGGGCGAGGGAAAGGCCGAGGGGCCACGCCTGACAACAGAATTATCCCTCGCAAGAGGGATAATTCCAACCAATGAGCTGGGGAGCGGCCTCTTCAACTCACTCCCAACAAGCATCAAGTGCAGCGCACAGGCATTGTCATTAGAGATATCCAGGAGGGGTCTTCAAGGAAAAGAAAAAGATTACCAGACTCTATTCCGGTGTCTGGAAAAGGCAAGGCCATCGTTGTGGGCGAGCCAGGAGACCGGGAGCCCTCCTCTTTCGAGGGGGAGCAAATCTGGGCTTCCGAGCGCACAGGGGACCGAGTGTACCAATGTGCCTTCATTTGAGGCCCCACCCCATTGAGGGATAATCCGTCAACAAGGAACCTTGTGTACCGCATCTTCAGAGGTTGCAGTTCATCGAGGACCACATGGAGCAGTTCGCTCAAAGCCCCAACCAAGTGGTGGAAGACCTCTGTTATGCCCTTATTACGGTAAGTATCACCCTTCTTTGAAAATTCTTCACTTATTGCATGATATTTTCTTCCCTGGAAATTGCCCAAGTACTATGCTCCTTTACTTCAGGCTATTCTTTCGAGGGTAAGGAATTTGCAGCAGTGCTCAATGACCTTTGTCGAGTGTAAGGCCAAATAAAAGAAGATGGCTCGAGTGGGCCACCCTACCCAACTCCAAGAAGAGAATGATGTTCTAAGGGCCAAGCTGGAATCCCTTTAGAAAGAGTTTGACAAGGTTAACAAGGAGTCAGAAAAGAAAGAAGAGGCTCGCAAGAAGCTCCAGGATAGGCTGACCAAGACTCAGAGTGATAATGACACCATAGCTAAGGACTTGCAATAGCAGAATGAACAGCTGAATAACGCCAAGAAGAAGTATACTGAGGCCACCAAGAAAGCTTGCGAGGAGGAATTCAACATAATTCTTCCAAAGCGAATAGCTCAAGCGAACCATGAGGCTTTGCTTAAATTCTGCCATTCCAAGGCGTTTGGATTTGTGGCCAATCTGTATTGCTTCGACGAGGCTGAAAAGGCCTTCAATTTGGCTATAGGACAACCGATCACACTGGGCCTGGCGGATCCTTCTTCCCGAGGGCACTGACACATAGGTCTTCATTATGACGGGGAGCTGAACGCCCCAGTAGCGGCCGAAGGGAATCCTGAGGACACTCTGTCAGAGCCAGAGTATAACGATCTGGTTACTTTCCTTCAAGAGGAGTTCATGAGGGTGCACGAGCCTGATGTGGAGCCTATCTCCGAGGAGATTAACGAGGGGACCACTGAGACTGCACCTGTCCCCGAGGGTCCTTCCAATGCTGTCCCCCAAGCGCCAGCTACAAGGGAGACTCTTGCCCCCGCAGTCGAGACCACTGAGCCCTAAGCTCCACAGGCTCCTACCAATGCTGCCAATTCTGAGGTGGCTGACCTAGAAAGCGGCCAAGGCCAAGATGCTCAAATTTAGTCTGAAGCAACACAACACGTTCCCCTTACTAGTATCCCATATGCTCTGTAAGTTGTTTATGCCTTTACAAAATGGGTACTAGTTTAGATAGGATTCCTGTGATCTGTTGAAGTAGTTCAATCTTGTAAACAGTAATTAGATAGCTATCCCCAAGGGCCTTCTGAATCTTTTGTCTGATTCCTTTGAGAAAAACTTGTAATCTTCTGATGCTTGTCATTGGCTTTAACACCCATCTTTTGCACTTCGAGCGCAAGCTCCTTTTGAATGAATGAATATTGCCTTGGAAATTCTTGTTTGTTTTTTTTACCTTTGCATTTTACTGCTATTTGCTTATCCGTTTTACGCTATAATATAAGAGGTTTGAGAATGAAGCTAAGTAAAATCTGGCAAAAAGGTTAGCATTATTTAGGCCAAGTAAAGAAATGCGAGGGCCCGCTTTCGAGGGTACCCCGGTTGAATTCTCCATAGAAAATTTTGATAACAAAGAACGCAAGTGACCTGTCTCCGAGGGCCCCCTGGTTACTTAGAAAATTTCTTCAAAAGATTTTCCACAAGAAATTCCAATTAGAAAGAACGCGAGGGGGCCGTCTCCGAGGGCACCCTGGTTACTTAGGAAATCTCAATAAATAAGAATGTGAGGGGCCCATTTCCGAGGGCACCCTGGTTACCTAAGAAATTTCTTGAAAAGAGTTTCCACAAGAAATTCCAATTAGAAAGAATGTGAAGGGCCCATCTCCGAGGGTACCCTGGTTACTTAGAAAATTTCTTCTTAGGAGTTTTCCTTAAGGAATTTTGCTAAGTGTTCCAAATTTTCGAGCACGTATTAGGAGTGGGCCTAGTCACTCGGTTAAGGCTTCGAGCACGAACTAGAAGTGAGATCTAGTTGGTCTTTCCTTCTTTTCCTATCCCAGGACTGACTGAGCGGTTGGGGATATGGACATATATGTTATCAAGCTTTTCGACGCGGAGGATGCTCGACGCGGAGTTGGCGCTCGATAAGTGTGACATGACCCTTGTGTAAGGGATCTGCTCACCTTGGGCCTGTGTGGCTTTTACCTAGGGAACCAGGGGGGGGGGCTTTAATAGCGTGTTATAAGTAAACTTTGTACAGAGCTTTCTATTCAAAAGAAGTAAATTCCTTTTCTTTTCTTTTGAAAAAGGATTACATTAAGCCCAAAATTGGGATTTTACAAAGTGTGTCGTCAAGAAACTTTAAACATAAAATCGTCAAAGGTTGCATGCATTCCATGGTCGAGGGAGACGCTGGCATTGACGCGTTTCAAGTATGTAGGTGTTATTGGCTCTTACTTGGGTGACCTTGAATGGCCCTTCCCAGTTTGGGTCCAACTTACCCACATGCTTTGATACCTCTACCTCCTTCAGAACCAAGGCTCCCAACTAGAATGTTCTCTCCTTGACACGCTTGTTGTATTGCCGAGCCACTGAGGCCTTATATTTGTGAATACACATCCAAGCGTTATCCCTTCTTTCCTCCAGAAGATCCAACTCGAGAGTCCTATTTCCCTCGTTGGTGTTTGGTTCAAAGTAAGCAACCCGTGCAGACTCGTGTGCAATTTCCACATGTATTATAGCTTTCGAACTATAAACGAGGGAATAAGGGCTTTCTCTTGTGGTGGCTCGAGGGGTTGTGCGATAGGCCCATAAGGCCCCTTGCAGCTCTTCAGCCCATTCGCCTTTCTTGCATTCGAGCATTGTCTTTAAATGCTGTAAGATGATCCTGTTGGTAACTTCAGCTTGACCGTTGGCTTGAGGATGCCCCACGGATGTGAAGCGTTGTTCAATTCCCAGTTTTGAGCAACACTCTCTGGTGTATGAAGCAATAAATTGGGATCCATTATCTAAAATCAACACTCTTGGAATACCATGTCTGCAGATGATGTTCTTCCAGATGTAGTCCCTAGGTTGCAAAACCGGGGTTTCTAGCTTAGTGTCATGTCAAGTCTAGGTCGTACGACATAGGAATAACTTGTCAACGTGTGCACCGCATTGATCATAAACATTGTCGTTGAAACTTGATGTGGAAATATATTTTTAAGTGTGCTTAATTTAAATTTTGTTGACTTATGTGTTGCATTTTGCATCAAATACGTGCTCTTGGTGCTAATTATGTGTCATATGCACTTAACTAATTGGCATGCATTGATATTTGAGATGAATTGTGATTGTAGGATATTCTTATAACATCAAACCACGGCCAATTCTCACGATCACAACAACTCACATTCAAGCATCGAGGATGTAAGGAATACACCGGGATTTTATACAAGAATTCAAGAGTCGTGGCCTTCCTTAATTGGGCCATGATTCGAGTGATGGAATCCGAGATGGAAAATTCAACTTGTAGGAATAATCGACAAGTTCTACCAAGGTTGATGAATATTCGAAGGGATATTCGTGGGTGTGCGATGTCTACATTCACAAGATCAACACATACACCTACACTACCGGGGTTAATCAATCGGATTCCTTAGGATTACTTAATTCAAGAAAAAAGCAAAGGAAAACCTCAAAGGAACTTTATTTCGAGGTTTGGATCGACAAAGGAGTGATGATAACCATGAGGACTTAAGGTAAAATAGATTTGGGGGAAATGAACAACGAAGATCATCAAGGATGAGCTTCCAAGTAAATCAAGTCAATGGAAATCAAGTTCGAAGAATGATAGGATTAATGAATCGTGAGCAATACCAATTGTCAAGGAAGATCTTTCGGATAAACCAAGTCATTTGGGATTAAGTCCACGGAACAAGGAAAAGAAAGGTAGTGACTTGGGATACTATGGCTTCCGGGCAAGGTAAGAGTCGAATTTGGAGAAGTCCCCCCATTTCAACTACACTACGGCCCCTCCCCCACTACGTCGCTGGGTTTCCCTTATGCCTAACGTAACCATTAAGCCGTCTTTGCGGCCTTTTTCACATCCTAGACTGATAAACGGCAACTCGCTGGGTCAGCCTTACTCAAGTTGTAGAACGAGGTCATCTACATAGCACTCAACCTCGTGATGAAGAAGTTCTTTGAAGATGTTGGTCATTGCTCGCTGGTAAGTTGCACCGGTATTCTTTAGACCAAAAGGCATCACCTTGGTTGAGTATATACCAATAGGAGACCTCAGGGCAACGTGTTTTAAGAAAGACAAGCAACAAAGGATATGAAGCAACAAATGGAACGAAGAAAGAAAGAAAAAGAGCTTTTGGAAGAGATTGTGAAGCCAAGTGTAAGCAAGTGGAGAGCGAGCGCATTCCACTGATTCGAACTCATAAAGGACAAGTCAAGAGAACTTCGAACTAAGTGAACATCAAGGTGAAGATTCGGATAACCTTTGGAGATCGATACTTGGGAATGAATCGAGATACCGAACTCTATGGATATAGAAGATCTTGGGTTCAAGAAATCACAATCTCGGGCCATGGGAATATGCAAGTGGATACAAGAAGATTATGGAGATTTGAAGACCGTAGGAAAAATAAGAAATGGCCAATGAGTTCAAAGGAAGTTATAATTAAGGAAATGAAGAACAAGTTGCCAAGCTAAAAACTTACCACCACGGTGACAGGTTTAACATATTAATGGCACGTGTATCATACATCGCTTTAAATTACTTATTTTCTTTATCTATACATGGGTGTATCTTTAATTATTATAAATGCTCCAATGTGTTACACCATTAATTGTCTACTACATGCATTGGCATCTTAATCGAACATGCATTACTAGTGTTTATTTGCTAGGAATTGCTCTACTTAGTTCATCAAGTGTTACTCCGATTGGGTCTTGCTTGGACCAAGGTAAAGATAATATTTTGGGGATCGCATAGTGTGAAAAAAAAAAAAAAGGAAAGAAAGGAATGGCGAGGCTTGGGAAAGTAGAACCGAAGTTAAAACAGGAGAAGTGGGTGTTTACCCCTACCAATCACTTTAAAGTGAATGTAAGCAAGACCACCGGGCACATAGCTTAGCTAGAACCACCTACACCGAAGGAGATAAGTTGACGAGTTTGGGAATTCTTAATCTAAGAAGCGAAGAAACGAGTTCAACGAACGAGTAAGAGATGCAAAAATTCCAAATTGGGAAAATGTCGATTAGGAGATGAGATAAATCTTTGTCGGTACTTGAATGGATCACCGTGAGTAGGAACATTAGAGATGCAAGAGCCAACAAGCAACGAAAACTCTACATAAGTGATAAGGGATGAAATGGGAAGGATTAGAAATTGCTACAATTATAAAATCAAAGTGGATAAACTTTGGGAATAATAGCGGAGGAATAAGCATTTCAAGAGATGGAGGCATGAATTTAAGGAATGCTTGAAAATTGAAATGATAGGAGTGTTGGAAAAACGGAATCAGAAAGCAGCAAAAACTTAAAAATTTTCCAACAAAAGGATCGAAACTCGTAATCATGAATCCAAATTCGTAGAGATTAGAAACTTACTTTTCAATAAGTTTTCTTGAAGCGTTTCAAGGCACCTAAGAACGCTCTTCTAGCGGCTTGATCCCCTCTCCTTGGTAAAGCTCGAATCTTTAAAAACTTCTAACTTGAAGCTCTCTAGAGATAGTCCATCAACTTGACTACAATCTAACTAGTAAGGATGCTAGTTCTCTAGTTAGTGTTTAGGCTTAACCTAAGGTTTATTTGATCTTGGAGAAAGGATGGTGTTCAACACATGAACCAAAAGAAATCATCAATCACTAAGGGGAGCTCGAGCTCCCCTATATATAGCAAGAGGGGGACGCTGAACCTAGTCCTATTGGACTAAGGATTTGATCCCTCTCTCTTATTACTTGATCATCAAGTAATTCTAAACATTGACTTTGAATTCTAATTCAAATCATCCTTTAAGAGAGCTAAAATATCCAAACTCCTTTTGGATAATATTATACTTTATTTATTAATAAATAAATAACTTATTTATCTAATTAATTAATTCATAATTAATTAAATAGATTAATTTCTCCAAAATAAGACTTTCATTTTAATTCAAAAATTAAACCAAAGTCTATTAAATAATTAACACATTAATTATTTAATACACAAATAAATATACACGCACGGTACACACGTGTCCATATATGACACGTGTCACACACGTGACCCACACGTGTGTTTCACACGTGTGGAACCCTTTTGGCTTGATTAACTCGTTTAATCATTTCAAAGCCCCAACTCATGTAACCAAGTTGTTGTGTGTGACCCTCTAGGTTCTCAATTCAATTAGTAGTGACCCTAATTAATTAATTCACTAATTAATTAAACAGTCCAAAGATTAAACGACCATAGTCTAACAAGAAGTGTTTAACCCCTAGCTGAATTGGAATGTTTCGATTCGACAGAACCTTTAAGTCATTGATTCATGTGAGATACAATCCTCCTACTCACTATCTCTCAACCAAGATCTAGGGTAGGGGAATAATCAGAACCCTAATAACCTGGTCTTAAAGCTAAGTGCATTTCATATCCATTTGATCTCAATCCAACAAACCCTTTTCTTGATGTCTTGATCTACTGCCTTGGCTAAGGACTCCATATGACATATGAATGACTTACACAATAAGAGATCACCTTGCAAATGCAACTGTAGGTCCTTTCTTGATTCTCATTCACTTTCATGAGTCACTTGTGCAGCCTCATCATAAGCCTTGAATTAGTTGTCTAAGGCAACACCCTTTAAAGCTTATACCTAAGACTACAGAGTTAACTCACAAAGTGACATGGAACCTCAAGTCTAAGGATCAATTAATCACATCAATGACTCGTGAGATATTTCCTAATCTGGAAGGTTCCATTTCCTGAAATAGAAACTTCCTTTCCCATTTAGGAATCTTCTCACACGGGGCACCTCAGTGAACTTATTTATGGAAGTAAGCACCCTCATATATCACGCACGTATCAACTATACACATTGCACCTCCATGAAACAAGGTGGTCCTTCTTAAGGGCGTGATCCCACAATCAAGCCTTGGAGGAGTCAGGTTGACACTCCCACTGTCTGTAGGACTCATCAGCTTGGAGTATTTTACTAATCATGACTTATGTGATATAGGGCTCGTTTCATGAACCATTTCACCTAAATGGTAGAGTCCTAAAGTCATCAGGATTAGGGGAGTTATCATACATGCTCAACTAAAGTAAACGCATACCAAACAAGAGCATATAAAGAAGTGTTGCCTCAATTCGTTATTTTATTCAAAGATTGTATGTGATTACAATAAGGAAAAGTACAAAGCGGATATACAATCGGCTTTCTAGGGCACTATTCCTAACAAGGAGGAGATGATGGATGACCGATGCTGATGGTAGATACGAACTCAATCTTCCAGTGTGAAGGGGTCATGTTTGGTTATCGTGTTTTATAACTTAAAGATCAAGGGTTCGAGAAGGAGTATGTGGTGTTGATAAGAAAGGTAGTGAATAAGGGAAACCGGACCAATCACTATAATTGGTGACCGATTGAGTGAGAGTTATTGCGATTGGGTGTTGGGAGTGAAACGTCTAGGAGTTGTTACAATCTAAACAAGATGGGCTATCGGCACTTCAAACGTTTTCCATGGTAAGCTGGGGAAGGTATTCGGACGAAAGAATGAATTCAAGCATCTGAGAAAAGGGTTAAGTATAATTCGTGAATGAAGTTTGGCTATGAAATGAAGATCGGGTAGCTATTGCAATGTCAACACCCCAAGGATGCCAAGCTTAACACTATCAGCAAAGGGAACTCCAAGAATTTAATCAAGAGCCAAATTGGATCCTCCAACCGCATTATGAATTATCAACCTTCAATCTCATTGCTACGGTGAACGGTATAAGAAACATTCATGGCATATGCATACATGTAATTTTGATTCAAATAATTGTGATGATGTGTGCCTTGATTCCCTATCGTATAATCGCTTTGTATAAATGATGACTTGTGTGCATGTTATATATACATTGCTGGACCTTTTGTGTCTTATATGATGTTAACTATTGTAATTGATATTGTAACACCCCAGAGCGAAAGGGCGCCACATCCCCTACACCATAGTCCGATACGTGTAACGAAATGGAACTCCGCACACGCACCAAACTACAGCGAACGGGTGACAAACAAAAACCCACACACTAGCTAGGCGGTCTAGACCCTCATTCAGAGTGTGCAACAAACAAAAACGAATACGAAAGCAACCAGGATCACAAATATACAATCATACATGCCAACATTAATACAAATTATACATATTATGCCCATCCAAGGCCAAATATGAGCTCAAAATCCGAATCATAATTCATACAAAGCTTATACGTAGTACCATACTTATACATATTTATACGTAGTACCAAAACTGGAAAGTAAATATGGAAGCATGCAAAAGACTCTCCTACACAACTCGAACACTCAAAGTAAAAGACCACCGCCTAGCACCAACCAGAGACCTGCACCTGCAAACTCAAGAAGCAAAGGGGAAAAAAAAAGAAACAACGAAGAGGGGTCAGTCCTAAAGACTGGTGAGGGGGCTAACACACGCACCCGTACATATACATAAAGCAGAGCATATTCAAAATAAGAAGATTCATGAACCGGGGAGTGGTTTTTGCATTCTAAAACATTTTATCCCATGATTCTAAGTATAAGGAAAAGGTTTAAGGCCGAAGGCCAAAATCAACCAATTTTAATAACTAGAAGTCCACTCCCGTTTCACGGATTAAGTTCATAAACAAAATCAAACAACTCGGCGAGTACGAGTTTCAAACCACCTATCTCCGTTCATATTCAAAATAGGGATCAAAATTCGAACTAAACCATAATTCTAACACACATACCTCTTCTCCGGGCGATGGAAGGGTCGATCGTACCCTAACCATCGGTTCACACGTCAGGGTCATGAGTTTCATGACACTCACACCCAAGGATTCCATCCCCCACCAAACCTCCTAGTGGGTTCTGGGTTAATCTTATAAGTTGGAGATCGCACTCGGGAGTGACCCGACGGCCCAATACCGTCCCGGGGCTCCTTTGTACAAATCTCCGGGGCCCAGTCAAATTGTTCGAAATTCATAATTCATAATTTTTCAAAATTCAGACTTATCTTTCAAAGTCATAACTCGCTATTTTCAAAACACGCACACCAACCCTTTTTCAAAACAAATAAACGAAAATATTACTTACATATACATAAAAGTGTTTTTCAAAGGTTTCATACAAATGGGTCAATTCCCATAAAATACTTATCGAACACGTATTTAAATACTTATATATATACGTAATTGCATTCGGGCTTCAAAATTCACGTAGGTTTGTATTTCATAATAACTAAAAGAAAGAAACCTCACCTTTCCAACCAAACCGACGAAACAAACACAAACCCTTCTAAGAGACCACCTCTTCAACCACGGGGCAAACCTAAAAGCAAAACAAAGATCACAAGACAAACTTAGACTCAAAATGTACCAAATACACGCTCGGCCAATGCACATGAATGCAAATGATGCATATGAAGAGAAATGAGGTGGCACTTAAGTCACATTAGATCACAACTCACATATAAGAACCAAAATCACATCGTAAGCTCACGACAAGGGCATATAAAGCAAATACAACACATTAATAAAGTATATAAATTAGGAAAGGAAGTAAAAGAGATCATATACAACTCATTATATCAAGAAGAGATCACAAGTAAAGCAAAGAGTTACAAAAAGATAACCCGTAAAACATATAAGAGCATATTTCACATAATTCACATAAAACAAGTTCATATAATCCACACAATACACATAAGGAGTTATACAACACATTAGAAATTCATATACTTCATATAAGAGCAAGGAAAATACACAAGAGTTAAACAATCAAAGTATGAAGTCACGCATACATATAAGAGAGCATAATAAATCATATAGAGCACATAACACGTTAAATGAATCCATCAATCTAAAACCATAATTATAACACATAATATAACATGTTAGTAAAGCATGGGAATCAAATTAGGGGTGGGACAAACAAGAAACAAGCGAAAAGAAACAAGAAAATGAAGTTCGGAGCAAAAGGGAGCCACTGCCCTAAATCCACCCCTGTGGATCCGGTGGATTTAGGTCAGGAAGTTCCAGGAGGGCTTGCCTCAAATCCACCCCAATGGATTTTTTTCAAAGAGAAAATCCACCCCCGTGGATTTGGGTCAGGGGCCAAATTTTCGAAATTTTTGCTCCCAAACACACCAAAAACTCAAAGCCAACCTAATTAACATCAAGCCAACACATAAAGCAAGGTATATGTAACAAAGTTCCAAAGATTCATGCCCAAATTCATGTAAAAACCGAGCTAAAGTGAGGAGAAAGGAAGAGATGCATCAACATGTTCATGTCTTCAAGCCTCAAGAAAAACCAACAATGGCAACTTCATGAATCCCCATCCAACATGTAAAATAAGTTTATACATATCAAGAATGATGTATTGGAATCTAATTACATGCTTCATGCCCAAAGAATTCACAAGAATGCAAGCTAGAATCATGAAAATGCTCTAAACCCTCATTAATCATACCAACATCCATAACTCATGCAAACCTTGGTGAAAACCTGTCAAATTTAACTTAAAAGTACCACATAGACATGGAGGAGTCGAACTTAAAAGTACCTTGGTGAGTATTCCCGCCTGGTGTTTGTTTTGTCGGTTTGGTTGGAAAGGTGAGGTTTCTTTCTTTTAGTTATTATGACATACAACCCTACGTTAATTTTAAAGCCCGCATGCGAATTACGTATATATATAAGTATTTAAATACGTGTTCGATAAGTATTTTGTGGGAATTGACCCATTTGTATGAAACCTTTCAAAAACGCTTTTATGTATATGTAAGTAATATTTTCGTTTATTTGTTTTGAAAAAGGGTTGGTGTGCGTGTTTTGAAAATAGCCAGTTATGACTTTGAAAGATAAGTCTGAATTTTAAAAAATTATGAATTATGAATTTCGAACAATATGACTGGGCCCCGAAGATTTGTACAAAGGAGCCCCGGGATGGTATTGGGCCGTCGGGTCACTCCCGAGTGCGATCTCCAACTTATAGGATTAACCCAGAATCCACTAGGAGGTTTGGTGGGGGATGGAATCCTTGGGCGTGAGTGTCATAAAACTCACGACCCTGATGTGAGAACCAATGGTTAGGGTACGATCGACCCTTCCATCACTCGGAGAAGAGGTATGTGTGTTTGAATTATGTTTTAGTTCGAATTTTGATCCCTATTTTGAATATGAATGGAGATAGGTGGTTTGAAACTCGTACTCGCCGAGTTGTGGGATTTTGTTTATGAACTTGATCCGTGAAATGGGAGTGGACTTCTACTTATTAAAATTGGTTGATTTTGGCCTTCGGCCTTAAACCTTTTCCTTATACTTAGTATTATGGTATAATATGTTTTAGAATGTAAAAACCACACCCCGGTTCATGAATCTTCTTACTTTGAATATGCTCTGCTTTATGTATATGTACGGGTGCGTGTGTTAGCCCCCTCACCAGTCTTTAGGACTGACCCCTCTTCATTGTTTCTTTTTTTTTTTCCCTTTGCTTCTTGAGTTTGCAGGTGCAGGTCTCTAGTTGGTGCTAGGCGGCAGTCTTTTACTTTGAGTGTTCAAGTCGTGTAGGAGAGTCTTTTGCATGCTTCCATATTTACTTTCCAGTTTTGGTACTACGTATAAATATGTATAAGTATGGTACTACGTATAAGCTTTGTATGAATTATGATTCGGATTTTGAGCTCATATTTGGCCTTGGATGGGCATAATATCTACAATTAGTATTAATGTTGGCATGTATGAGTGTATATTTGTGATCCTGGTTGCTTTCGTATTCGTTTTCGTTTGTTGCGCACTCTGAATGAGGGTCTAGACCGCCTAGCTAGTGTGTAGGTTTTTGTTTATCTCCCGTTCGTTGTAGTTTGGTGCGTGTGCAGAGTTCCATTTCGTTACACGTATCGGACTATGGTGCGGGGGATGTGGAGCCCTTTCGCTCTGGGGTGTTACATCTCGAAGCGGTATCAGAGCTCTTGGTTGCAAAATCGGAGCTTTGGTGTCGTGTCGGGTCTGTCTAGGTCGTTCGGATTAGGATTGTGTGATTGTCGTCATTCACTCTCATCTATTATGTGAATTACTTGAATTATTTGACTTATTTGTAATAATCATTCACATGAGCACGTACTAAACCCTGCACGCATCGATATTTTTGGAATCATTTTCTTATTTCAGGATGGTATCTCCACATATATATACATTATCAAAAAGGAGACAAGGGAACAAGTATCTTCGATCTATAAGAAGTTTGAAGATTTTAGTCGGCCGAAGTGATTTGAATGTCATGATATTGTAACCGAGGAGTGGCTTTCCTTCAAAATCTTCAAAAGTGAATAGTTGCTTCTCTTCTTCCTCTTCTTCTCTTAGGAGCTGAACTTGGGGCCTTTTTTCTTTGTCTTGGGAAGGGGGAGGCCGAAATGGTTAGGTATGGGGGAGAGATGAATGAGTTTTGGTGTTAAAAGCCATGGGTTAAGCTTAATTGGGGTTAAAGTGGGGCCCACAAGCAAGACTAGTCAACAAAAGGTAGCTCTTAGCGCAAGGTGCTCGTTTTGGTCGAATTTCGAAGGATCAAATGAGCTTAGAAAAATATAAAATTAGGTTCCTTGGCTTGATTTCTTCATTACGAGTCCAAAGCATCTTCCAGAATTCGAATCTGAATTCCCGAACTCAAGTTATGCCTTCCTGAACATGAGGTGCTCTAAACGCATTAGGCCCTCAAGTCCCTCATAAATCCCGTTCTTACAGAACGAGTCAGGAACCAAATAAAACAAACTCCAAAACATGCAACTAGCACATAATCACGTACATAACTTACATAGTTCACGTATATAAAAAATTCACAAGAAATGGAAATCAAATCGGGCACATACGGAGCATATTACAAAGCACTCATGCATAAGCGTTAAAACTCGAGTTATAAGTTAAACAATTAATATCAAATAAGCACATTAGCATTAAAATAACACATAATTGTATAATTAAATAATTAAAAGTGCACGTTGCTCTCTCGTAGAGGCGTACATAGAATGTCTGGACAAACAGGATGTTACAGATATGTGTTACCTCCTTCTCGATGTTTGCACTTTGATGTAACTGTTTGGGTTGTGTTACTCGGGAGTATTGGAGACTCCCTTGCTTTGTTGTTTGAGAGACGGGGTTCTCTCCTTGTTGTTTGAGAGACGGGGCTCTCTCTTTGTTGTTTGAGAGACGGGGTTCTCTCCTTGTTGTTTGAGAGACGGGGTTCTCTCATTGTTTGCATAGGATTTAGTGAATCCGAGGACGAATTCTTTTTAAGGGGGTGAGGTTGTAACGCCCCAGTTTTTCAGTGGTTTAAGCATGATGTAATTGATTACCAATATGCGAAATTAAATTAATTATATATGCTTTCATTAGTTTTTCTTTTATTAGTTTTTATTAATTGAATGTAGACTCTTGAACGTTTATGCATTTATATTCGTGTTTGAGTGTCGTATCTATTTGAATTGATTTCCGTTTTTGGTGGAAACTTGGTATGAGTGAATTATGTGTATTATGATTATGGTTGTATGCTCGTTGCATGATTTTGTTATTGTATGTTTGAATTTTGGAATCGTTTGTGTGATCAGAACCGAAAAGGGGGCTAAAGAGCATTTAGCTCACCTTGTGTTTCGGGTGGCGTATCTTGAGCTCGGGAACTCGGAATTGAGTTCCATCACATTCATTGGACTCGTATCGATGATTCGGATCCAATGGGTCAAGCTTATATTTTTCTAACACCATTTGGATCCCCGAATTTCATCCGAAACGAGCAACTCTCATCTAAAACGACAAACCGAGATCCCACCCCCCAAAGCTAGATATTTTCAGCTAAAGAAAAGAAGAGAAGAAGAGAAGAAGAACCCTTTTGCCCCATTTGAGATTTTGAGCTCATCTCACATCCAATTCTTCTCCAATTTGAAAGGTAATCCCATTTTTATGTGGTGTATCTCATTGTGGTTCTTTTAAGTCCCTTGTTGCATGATTTCACCATGATTTGAGTTAGCATTTGAGAAGATGATGAATAGTAAGGGCTTGTGAAACTTTGATGAATCTTGCATGAGTTCTTGTGATTTATGTTAGTATAAAGCATGATCTATGATCCTAAGACCTCCACTTATGTCCCTTTAAACTTGTATTGCATGATAGATGAGTTATTTGGAAGTTACCATTAATGATTTTTCATGAAACTTGAAGAATATGAACTTTTGTGGGCATCTCTTCCACTCTTATGATTTGGCTTCGGTTTTTGTATGAATTAGGACATGAAGCTTCGTGTATTTGTATGCTTTTAATTGAGTTATCAGTTGGTAACATACTTCTTTTCCTTTCCCTTTCGTGCATGCCCTGTTTTTGTGTTTTTTCACCACAGACACAAATCCACGGGGGTGGATTTTTCCCTTTGGAAAAATCCATGAGGGTGGATTTGGGTCAGTGGGTTTCTGACCAGAATCCATGGGGGTGGATTTCTCCCTTTGGAAAAATCCATGGGGGTGGATTCTGTCCTGCTGGTTTTTGATAATCCTGTTCCGTTTTTCGTCGCTTTTTTATTCTTCTTCCACCTCTTTTATGACTTCTATGCTATACTAACATGTTTTATAATGTGTTATCTTATTTATTATAAATTTTCATGATTTTTCGTGAAATATTTTACGAGTTATGATTTAATATGTCATCAATACTCCAAGTACGTGCATGTATGGATCTTTGCTATCAGTATGAACCCTACTTGCGTATTTATCTTTTCTTTTATGATTCATATGAATTGTATACTTTTTGAAATATATGTTATGATCTTTGTTCGGAATTAATGGATGGATTTGATACTATACATGGGAGATATGAACTTGAGTGAGAACTTGAGTGACACTTTCAAGTCCTCTTGTTTTCTTCTTGGTATTGGCCGGTAAGGTGTAAAGGTGGGTTTCTCTTCTATTAGCTAAAATGACCCTATATAAACCAACGTGCAAAGTTTTAAGCCAAAATGTATTTACTACGTATATAGAGTCTTTTCTCGAATAAATGATATCAAACGAAGCCTTTCTTTCATGAACCCTTACCCAATGTTTTAGCGAGATCAATGAACACAATGTTTAATGGGGCCCGGGATTATGTGTACGTGGCTATCTGGGGAAGCTCGGGCTAACGGTGATCCCCGTGCACTAGTCCCAACAAATAATGATGACGTAACCGGACCTCGTTAGGAGTTAGCGAGGAATGGACGCTGAGCGCCATCTGGGGAGTCATGTAACCCCTTTTGGTCAATGAATGAGGTGGTCGGGTCTTGCTAACCCGTCCACCACCCTGAGGAAAAAGGTGTAAGTGTTTATGTTTACGAATGTTAATGATTATTTATGATTGTTAATGAACGAATGAATGAATGACTGTGGTATGATCACTAATGAATGAACGAATGAGTGTTTAAATGCACACACGAGGTGGAGGTTGGAGAATTTACCCTTTCGCCGGGCTTACGAAATGACCGCATGATTTTAATGAATGTATGAAATTGATCATTATAATCCTGAGCGTTGTTTTCCTTTGTGTTCACCCTACTTGGGGAAATGTTTTAAAACCTCGTACGGGATTATAGCTTGCATGTGAGGGTGTTTACATTCTGAAATATAAATATAGTATGCCCTGTTTTGTACCTACCAGTCTCCTATAGACTGAACCCGACTTTGTTTTTAGTTCTTTTGCAGGTTTTGGAGTGCTGGGCGGGATTTTGTGTCGGTCAAGTTCTGTAGTTAAGTTCTGTAGTTATAATATGATTAAGTCATATTGAAACATGCATGAACGCTGAGTTTATGGTTTATGATTTATGTTTGAATCTTCGGGACTAGGCATCTATGTTAGTTGAACCCGTCACCTGCTGCTTATATTGTGATTGACATTATGTTCTGCTTCCGCACATGCTTTTATCTTGTGGGATTTGTTTCCTTGGTTTCGAGGTTCTAGCTCCCGCCTAGCATAGGGTATGAGTGGTCTCCCGTTCGCTATAATTCGGATTCGGGTACGAACTTTCCATTTCGTAACCGGGTTTGGGTCATAGTGCGGGGGATGTGGCGCCTTTCGTTTGGGGTGCTACAAGTCATTTGAGCCGCAGGTAGCTGTGGAATGTTGGAATGAAACTGACAATTGGGGAACTTCTTGGAAAAGGCAATTGCGTCCTGTAGAATTGTGGGCCAATAGAAGCCGCTCCTTCGCACTTTCTTGGCGAGGATACGCCCCCCAGAGTGATTTCCACAACTCCCACTGTGAATATGCTCAAGAACTTCTTTGGTTTGCGAGGGCCTCAAACATTTCAGCGAAGGGCCTTGGTACGATCGCTTGAAGAGTCTCCCCTCTAGGTTAAGGGAAAACCGAGGGGCCTTGCTCCTGATTTTCCTTGCTTCCACCTTGTCAGTAGGGCAGATGCCTTCCCTAAGGAACCTTATTATATCATTGAGCCAACAAGGCTCTGATGGGTCAATCATGGTTACCTCCTGAGTGCATATCTTTTCCTTTATCAAAGGCTCCTCCGTTCTTACAAAAGTAATGGAATAATCGCATGATCCCTCAAGGACGGAAGCGAATTTGGAGAGGGCATCTGCACGCTCATTCTCCGATTGTGGGACTTGTAACAGGTGAAATTCCTTAAACTTGCAAATTACTTCTTTTGCTTTTCTCTGATACTGCACCATGGTGGCTTCTCGAGCCTCATAGGTTCCTTCAATCTGGCTTGCGATTAGCTGAGAGTCCACATAGGTAGTGATTTGAGAGGCTCCGCTTTGAAAGGCAATTTTCAGCCCTTAGATGAGGGCTTCATATTCCGCCTTATTGTTGGTAACTTAAAAATCTAGCCTGATTGCAAAGTCTATCTCGGCTCCGTCGGGGGTCTCTAAGGGTCACCCCTACTCCTTTCCCTTGGGAGGTTGAGGAGCCATCTGTGTGCACAAGCCATAAACCATCGCTCTCTGAAGGAGTGGGCTCTAGTCCAAAGCACTCGACCAATAGATCTGCAACCACCTGTGCTTGTATGGACGTCCTTGGCTTGTAGCTGATGTCAAACTGGCTCAGCTCCACTGCCCATTTAATCAGCTGATGTCAAACTGGCTCGTAGCTGATGTCAAACTGGCTTCCCGAGACATCAGGTTTTGACAAGACTTGCGTTAGTGGCTGGTCTGTGAGCACTGTGACGGAGTGTGCCTGGAAATACGGTCGTAGCCTTCGTGATACATTTACGAGGGCAAAGGCGAATTTTTCAATCTCCAAATACTTCTTTTCAGTGCCTTGCAGAGTTTTACTCCAATAATAGACCGGCAAGTGCTTGCGCTTGCGTACTGCCCCGAGGATCACGCTGTTGGCTCCTGGGAGACCGAGAGGTCGATGAAAAGATTTTCACCCTCGATCGGTTTGGTTAGTAGTGGTGCGCATGAGAGGTAAGCTTTCATATCTTGCAATACTTTTTCACACTCCTCACTCCAGGAAAAGTTCCTGGCGTTACGTAGGATTTTGAAGAATGGCAAATTCCTATCCGCCAAGCGTGAGATAAACCTGTTCAAGGAGATTATCTTCCCCACTAAGACCTGTACTTCTCTGACATTTCGAGGGGAGGGGATTTCCATGTTCGCCTTGATCTTCTCGGGGTTAGCCTCAATTCTGCACTGGCTGACCACATATCCCAAGAACTTGCCCCTCGAACTCCAAACGTATGTACATTTGGAGGACAGAAGGTTCTTGATGATTCTTGAAGTTTGAGGTCAATCCTCCAATTATCATCCTTTTCTATTTGGTCCCTACTTAAGTTTCCTTCTAGATTACCGTTGAAATAACTAATAACTCGATAATATTGTCTTGGACCCCTTCGTACTTCATTGAATTAATCTTGATTGACACCATCCCCTTATATGATAGCTTGACTCGATTTTCCTTTGTTAATTCTAACTTAGGAGGTCACAGAAACTCTCTTATAATTTCGTCACCCCCAAATCGGAATTCCATACATGGAATGTTCAATGAACCATTTCCCTTATATCTCGAAAAATCTTCACCCTAATTTGGCATCGTAGCATCTCTCTTAATAACTTAACCATTACAGTCGTCGTATTCGTTTCCAATGGCCACCCTTAGGACTTCCAGATCCTCTTTAGTTTGCATCCCCGTTGTCGCTACTAACATATTTCTTTGAGCACCACTTCCATCCTCCAATTTATCTCTCGATCGTGTTCTCCCCCTTAAAATTTTTGCCCTTATATGTCAAACTCCATTAATCCTCGTTTCATTGAAATTCTTGAGGAGCCACTTTCATTAGGGAGGTTTTTAACCACAATGACGACCCAAAGCTTTCGCCTTTCCATTTCTCTTCTAATCCTCTTGAGGTGCGGGACTCCTTCCTCTATTCTTATTCGATTCGAACACTCCGAAGCCAAATCTAATCTCACCTTCCTTCGGAGTTCTTTTCCACCAACCTACCCCTTACCTAAAGTTCTTTATTTTTCAAATCGTCTTTCTTGTCATGTGTCACGTTTACCTCGAGCGAAGAGATACTTGACAAATGAGGTGCCAGAGCTTCCTATCAAGTAAACACTAAAATGCATCTCGGGTAAAGATGGCAATACATGTGTCACGTTTACCTCAAGCACTTATGCGCACATTAGAGCAACGAAATCAAATAGAACTGCACGCACAAACATAAGTAAAGAAGAATAAATAATTGATGTTAAGTATGATGCACGTGCTATGAATGTTTTGGAACCTGTCACCAATGTGGTAAGTTGCTAGTTCGGTAGCTTTTCCTCATTCCTCCAATCCCGAGGTTACTTTGACTTGGTGATTACTCCTTGTCCTTCCCACCGTCTTCGGGATTTCCAGGAATCGTTGGAAATCAACTTATATCTTCCACTGTCTGAGGTTGCAATTTCTTGATCCCTAATTCTTCCACGTCCAAGGAGTTAGCATTCAAACTTCTCCTCGAAATTCGACCTCTACTTCCAGTCGTCACCTCGATCAAGAATCCCGTGTATGTCTTTTATGAGTTTAATTCACCTCAAATTGCTGATACTTGAGTGCATGATTTCCTTGCAAAGAGTCTTCGCCTTTCTTTACCGTTCCCATTTATTGCTCCATATCATCCAATTCAACTCTCTCTACTCCCTTCTAGACTCGTTTCCCATCTTAATCAAAGTCCAAAGCACCCAAATCCAACTCTTCCCGGCCTTAACTTCGACAAACTCGATTTCAAATCACTAAGCTTAATAAAAAATCCTTCCTTGTCAACCCTTGGTTCATAATTTCTACCGAACCCATCTTACCTCAACTCCTCTCAATTATTGATACCCCTTCTATGATCCGAATCCGAGACCAAAATACCTTCAAGGTTTTGTTCACTTCATTCCTTAGGTTGAAGATCCCGTTAAATCCAATTAAAGGCACCTGATGTGGCAGGGCCGTATATGTCGATCCTCTAAGTCATAACCATCTCACAATCAGTCCTTATTTCACCAAGCGTCCTTCCACCACCACCTCTCTAGATTCGATCTTCCCATTTCGGATCCTAATCCTTGAACTCTAGCTCCATCTAGAAAGCCTCACATCTCGAATTGTCTACATTCTTCCTGGGTGTATCCTTCCTATCTTCCATGCCTCAGAAAAAGCTTGCAATCGACCGTCTTTGTCGTAGAATTTGGCCGTGGTTTGAGATTATCTTCATACCCTATAAATCACAACTTACTTCGAGAGTATATGCATGCGATTAGTGCATGCTCATGGCATATATTCAACACTAAAGACAAGTATCCATATAATAATGCAATAAATAGTTCAACAAAAGTCAAAAGGAAAGCCAAACTTCATGTTCAGGGTCGATGCAATGCATACATTGTCATATAGTTCCTAAGCCAAATGACCTAGACTGACCCACACGACACGTGAACCCGAGTTTTGCAACCCAAGGCTTTGATAACACTTAAGGATGTAGCACCCGGGACGATAGACACCACATCCCCCGCACTATGGCTCAACACGAGTAACGAAATGGGGAGTCCGCACCTGTATCAAACCATAGAGAATGGGAGACAAATAAAATAACCCCCCCTAAGCTAGGCGGAACTTAGACCCTGCAATTTAAAACCAATCAACAAGACATAATTTAACGGAGAACTAGATCTAAACATATGCATTGGCCACAGGCTTGCAGAAATTAAACACACAAACCGCAAGCAATCTTGGGCTCCTTATGCCTCTTTCAATTCATAACCAAGTCCGATAAAGCAATTCAATAAAGAATACATAAGATTCAAGTTCAATATTGCGGAATTGGATCATACATAACTTAGATACATAGGCAAGTGTAAAGACTCTTCTAACTTAACTTGACCAACTCAAAGACTCAGCACACTCCACCTAGCTCGAGACTCCAAAGCCAAACCTGCGCACTGAAAGGTTGGGGAGGGAGAAGGTCAGTCACTAGAAGACTGAGTGAGCAGGAGTGATATACGTATACATATAAACATGCACATGCAAGTCGTAAATCCCGAGCAAGGTTTTGTTTGAAATTAATTCCCAAAAGGGTAAGAGAATAACCAAGCAATACTCGGATTTTACGACTAAACATATTAATTCATTACGTTCATAATTCATACATAAACATAAAGCTCGGCGAGTGAGCGTGCATCATCTCCAACCAACTCCGACTGTGTACGACACATATCATTAACACTTTAGATAGGTGATCATGCAATATATCATAATACACGCGGATCATATATCACATTATAAAATATATTCGTTTGGGCAATCCGTGTCCCAGCCTTCCCGCACGGTGCATATCAATCATAACATAACCATTTTCATAAAACAAGTTCCAACCTTCTTCCTCTGGGTGGTGGACGGGTTTGCAAGGCCCGACCACCTAAATATATCATTGTGGCTATGAGGTTCACGAGGCCTCAAAGCCCGGTTAGCGTTTCCTCGTCAAAACCTCCTTGACAAGGTTCGTTTCGCCGTTAACATAATGGAATCAGCACATGGGATCACCGTCGGCCCTTGCCTCCCCGGATAGCCACATGTACTAATTCCTGGGCCCGTGAACATAACATACATGCATAATCTCGCCAAAACATATCAGTTCATGTGAAACATATCATATTTCATAATTCATTTGAAAAGGGCTTACTCGATACAGTTCATTTGAAAACCATAAATATAACTATATTAGGTTTTTGGCCAAAGCTTGTCACATACGGTTGTAGGGTTTAATACGTAACTAAAACGAAAACACCCTCACTTGAAACATGACGATACAAGGATACGAGTACCGAGTGCTTAGTTGATCAAGATTTCTCCACCCTGGAGATAAACTGTACTAAAGACAACATAACGTGCTCGTGAGACTTAAGACTCCAAATTATCCAAATAGGACGCTCGGCAATGTAATGATCATGATATGAATGAAGAAAAAATGCTATAATGTAATGAACACGTTCATGTGCACTATTAAAGTCTTAAAGACATATAAACATTCAATTTATTCATTCAATGAAGCATTCGTATTCAAACGAGTTCATATCCTTCACAAAACTCCACTACATACATCATATTACATAATATAACATATTTCCAAAGTTTGAGAGCAAGAAGAAATCATATGATAGGGGAAATGGGTTACAGAAATCATAAACGACACAAAACGTACATAAACGGCATTCAATAAAAGCATGCCCAAATCTCATCCAATTCTTATGAAATCAAACCACCATACTCTTAACACATATTAAAACAAGTTCATAGTTCATCACGAATGAAGATAAAGGCGTTAAAGAGGTGAAACAATCAAAAACCGAAAAGGAAAAGACAAGAAATGCGCAGGGGGAGGGACACGCCCGTGTCCCTCAATTTGAATAGACTGAGACACGGGGGTGTCTCAGTACAGACCTGAAAAAAGGGCATGACACGGGGGTGTCTCGCCTTACAAGGCAAATGAGACACGGGGGTGTCACGGTACAGACCCAAAAACGCAAACAAAGCTTACTGGCAAACAAACCCTATACAAAATCATTCCCAAAAACATACAAAATCAACTCCAAATCTTTTGAAACTTGATATAAAACATATTTAGCATGTTAGGAGCATTTTTAATTAAGAGTGCAAAGTCCAATTGTTCAATCATGCCATGATCAAGTACTTAGGGGTTGAATTTGAATCTAAAACCTTGGGGAATGCATGCTAACATACTAAAAAACTAATATACATCATATATATGCAAAATGGCACGAATTGAAGCACATTAGAATGACCAACGAACCACAAAAATGCAACAGCAGTAGGTCTGTCATAAACCATGCACCAAACAGGTATTGTGCTACGGTTTTGGGGCTCAAAATGGATCCAAAGGCTTGCAACATGAATGCTAACATATAGAGCAATGAGTGTACATCATATCCATGCAAATTCACACGAAAAGAAGGTCATTTGATCAAGAAAAAGCCACAAAACGTCACAGCAGTTCCAAAACAAGGGAGGCAGTTTTGATCATCAAGTTTGGGGCTCTGAATCACATAATTTCAACAAAGGGTCTAAAGAGAAAATCATCCTAACATCATATACTATAAGTTAGGAAACAAATAGGCCAAGAAAGAAGCTCATATAACCATTTACAAGCAAGGAAATCAGCTGCACAACCAAGCAAGGTCGCAAGAGCAATTACCCCCAAAAATCCTATTCATGCTCTTAGCCCAAACCCTTATCAAATCTGATCCAAAGCAAGCATTTAACGGATGAAATCATGTATAAAAGAGTAGAGGATACATAAATATACATACCTTCAAGATATGGAGAACAAAGTAAGTGATTTGAGCTCAAAATCACAAGGGCCAAGGTTTCTCTTTTCTTATTCTCCTTTCCACTCTCTCTCGATCAGTTACTGCAGAAAAAGTGACGGTCTGGCTCGTTTTTTGTGATGAAAGAGGAGGAGAAAGGGGCTAACTCAAGTACACAAGTCATGGGTTAGAACATGGTTAGGTTAGAGGGTGTTAAGGGGGCCCACCATAAAGACTAGTCAACAAAAGGGTTACTCTTGCACAAGTTGTTCGTTACGATTGGATTTTTGAGGTCTTAATGATCTCAAAAAGGTATGAGGCTTGTTCCATTATCTCCGAATCGTCGATACAAAGGCAACGGAGGTGACGGAATTCGAATCCGAATTCCCGAGCTCAAGATATCACGTACGGAACCAAGGGTGCGCTAATTGCTCGTTAGCCCCCGATTTGGTTCCATGATTCAAATTAAATTCGTTAACACTTCAAATGAGTTCAAAAACATAAACCGAGCATATAGGTATGTTCATAACACACATATTTACGACATACTAAATTTCCACGACATTTCGATATCATTTCATATAAGAACAAAACATAAACAAACAATCATGCGCATAACTTTAATAAATTCAAGCATTATAATTTAAAACTAAAATTTAAATTCTATTTTAAATAAATTTAAAGTTAACGAATAACATGTTGAAATTAATTAACAGAATTACAGATATAGTTAAGGTAACATTAAACCTTAATTAAGAATTTACACACTAAGTAACGAATTAAAATAAAATGAATTAAATTAAAATAACAACAATTTATAATTTAAATCAAATATAAAACATTTATAAACAATTAATCATATAATTAAATAATTCAATTGCGTAATTTATAAACAAATATGACGTATTAAGATAAGTGAAAAACCGGGCCGTTACAGTCATAATCCCGAGTGTTATTTTACTTTGTTTTTGCCCACTTGGGAAATATTTAAACAAACCTCACACGGGATTATAGCTTGCATGCTTGAATGTTTAAATTCTGCGATAATATTATATTATGCCCTGTTTTATACCCACCAGTCTCCTATAAACTGAACCCGGATTTGTTTTCAGTTCTTTTATAGGTTTTGGGAGCGCTAGGCGGGAAGTCGAGTCTATCGAGTCTCTTGATCGAGTTTAAGTCTGTTCACGTACATTTTATAATTATTTGAATTGATTTAATAAGTCATTTACGTATGTATCAACTGTGATGTTTATATTCTTATGATTTTGAGACTGGGATTATCAGCTAATGGAACTGCCAATTGCTATTTGAACTTATGATTAATTACTTGTCCTGCTTCCGTACTCGCATTTAACTCTTGGGTTTGTTTGATTGTTTTCGAGGGTTCTAGTCCCCGCCTAGCCTAGTGTGTGATTGTGTAGCACCCGAGCGCAAGGTACCACATCCCCCGCACCGAGACCCGACTCGTATATGAAATGGAAGCCCATACACGTGCCAAATCGACGGCGAACGGGGACACAACTCACACGCTATGCTAGGCGGGACTAACCATTGAACCATTCAACTCAAGACAATGTAAAATCAGAGTTAAAGTAAACGCGGAAGCAAGAACGACATATAATATATATACAATGAGCCACCAAGCTCCAAAAATAGAGGTACAAAAGTATTCAAGTATTCAAGGCCACACGGCCTACAGAATCATAACGCTCCACATCAAAATCATATACAAAATGGCAACAAGAGTAAGAGACTGAAATGAAGTGCTAAACAACAATGCAAAAACCGAGATGCCTTGTATTCCCGCCTAACACTCCTATGCCTGCACAAAACAACTGAAAACAAACCGTGTTCAGTCTAAAAGAGATTGGTGGGCATAAAACGGGGCATAAGATATAATATTGCAGAAATTGAACACATACATGCAAGCCCTAATCCCGTATGAAGTTTGATAAGAATTTCCCAAGTGGTTAAAACAAAGAGAACATCCACGGGATTACGACGTTCATATTCATTCATAATTATTCATAAGGGTTTATGGCCCGGCGAGGGGGCGTGCACAATCTCCAACCAACACCTTGTGTATCCATAATCAATTAATCAATCATTCATTATTATACATATATCTTTTGTGCTCAGAAATATCATGATCATAATCATTCATATACACCTTCTTCCTCCGGGTGGTGGACGGGTTTGCAAGACCCGGCCACCGGTTCATACATAGGCCACTGGGGGTACATGAATCCCCCAAGGGCACTCAGCTCCCATTCCTCGCTAAAACTCCTAGCGAGGGCCGGTATCACCGTAGTTTGGTTGGGACTAGTATATGGGATCCCCGTCAGCCCTTGCTTCCTCGGTTAGCCACATATACTAAGTCCCGGGGCCCGTGCAATCATAAATATGTCTCGCCAAAACATAAGGTAGGGTTTCATAAATAAAAGGGGTCATACGTTTGAAATCATTTACACAAAATGACTCGATTTATATGATATACTAATTTGGCTTAAATCTTGCACATAAGGGATATATAGGGTTGTTTTAACTAGTAGAAGAAAAACCCACCTTTTATAAACAAAAGATCGGCACAAGCGTCTCAATGCTCGCCTACGTCTCCGACCAAACCCGAATCTGTGCAAAAGAAAAGGTATGAGACTCAATAACCACATATGACGCTCGGCAACGAAGTGAATATGACATGAATGCATAAAAGATCGTGTTATATCATAAAAATGTTCATGTGCACTATTAAGGAATTTAAAACATATAATCAAACCATTCGTTCATATATTTCATTCAAATTCATAATTTCATAAATTCATATCAATTTAATCCAAGAATTCATTTAATGTTCATAACACTTAATATTCATATTTTCAATTAGGAATAAAAGAAATAAAACGTTCAAGTAACAATCGGTAAATTAAATATGTGAAATAGTTATAAATTAATTCTAAAATTGAATTAAATCAAATAATATTTAAAATATATAATAAATATCAATATATACTTATTATATAGATATACATATATATATAATCCTACGTATATACATATATATATATATATCACATGCATGCATAACCTAATCTAATATATATATTACATATATACATATATAATTACACACACTTATGCATTCAACACCTTCATGCACACACACACGCACACATGCATGCACAAACAACACACCCCAATTTCATGCATATATATACATATACACACACCACACTCCTGTATATATATACACTCTGAACCATGGAACAATAGCAGCAGCATTAGCCTTAACTCAGCAAGAACACACGCAGCAACACAAAAGAAAAGGAAAAAGAAAGAAGGAGAAGAACAGACGCAGCGGCAGAAATCAGGCAGAAAATAGGGGTGGCGGCCGCGACCGATTTCCTTCATGAAATGGTAGCGGCGGCTAGCTATATTTTTCAGAATTTCGAACAATATTCAGAGTACGTGAACAGCCTACTGTTCAGTCGCGGGCGCGACTGAAATAAAGGGGAAGAAGGTCGCGGGCGCGACCTGCGCGAAACAGAACTGATGCAGAACTGGAGAAAAAAAAAACAGAGCACAACACAACCACTCCAATCCAACAAGATCAGTTAAGGCAAGGCATCAATTAAGCATAAAAAATACTCTAAAACAACATTGAAATCATCTCCAAAAAGGCTCATACGTGAGGTGAAGGCAAAGATGTTCAATTCATGGTATAACCTCAAGGGTTCATTAATGGTAGCTCATGAATGCCTCAACTACCAGCTAATACATCACCATAAATATAGAGAGGAGATCAAAACAATCATTTTCATGCTTGGAATCATTCAAAAAGCTCATGAATTGGAAGAGATCAATCAAATGCCCAAAACCTAATTATATTTTCATATCTGTCAAAAACTCATGAAACCTTGCTCAAATTTGGGGATGAATGAATGAAAATGACTCATATTGAATTTACATAACATATCCAAGCTTACCTTGTGAGTTAATGGAGGTTTGGAAGAGATTTGAGCTTGAATCTCCAAGGATTGGCTTGAGCTACGGGATTTCTAGAAAACAGAGGATGTTTGGCCAATTTGCTCTAAGTGAGAAAGGTTATCTCGGTTTGGGGAGTTAAATACTGAATAAAGGGTTGAGTTAGGGTTCCAAAAACTTAAACCATGGTTAATTTGGTCAACAATTGAATAAGTTATGATTTATTTGGTAAAAGGTGGCAGATTGAGTTCCCGTTGCATGTTTCGGTTAAATTTCAGAGGTTCGAATGATTCTGGAAAAATATGTGGCTAAGTTTACTAAACTCGAATTTTCGTTGCGAGTTCAGCCAAGTTGACGAAACTCGAATCCGAGTTTCCTAGCTCAAGATATTAAATTCGGAACCAAGGTTACGCTAAGTGCTCGTTAGCCCCCGTTTTGGTTCCTCGATTCAAATTAAATTCTTTAGCATATCAAATGAATCCGAAAACTTAAACCGAGCATATAGGCATGTTCATAACACATATATATACGACATATTACAATTGCACGACGTTTCGATATCATTTCATATAAGAACGATGCACAAAATGAATAACATGCACCTTTCATGCAATTTCATGCACAATTTATAAATTCCATGCATAAAATTTAAATAAAAAGAATTAATTGTAATATTAAATAAATTAAATTAAAATTAACGTAAGTATTTAATGAAAGCATGATTAATTAACATAATACGTAATTAGCATAATCATTAAATTAATAATAAAATAAATAAACATATATATATATATTCATATATATACTTATATTACGGAATATATTAAAATAATAATAATAAATTAAAATAAAATATAAAAAAATAAAATAATAACAATTTATAATAAAATTAAATATAAAACACGTAAAAACAATGAATTCGTGCAAATTGGTAAACACATACGTCGTACCTTTACGTCTGAAATATCGGGGCGTTACAATCTCTCCCCCTTAAAAGAATCCATCCTCGGATTCACTGCTCGCTCGAAAACAACTCGGGGTGAAACTTTTGCATTTTTTCCTCCGTCTCCCACGTAGCCTCTTCGGTTTTATCGCTTCTCCAAAGAACCTTGACTAGTGGAATACGCCGATTTCGAAGTTCCTGAAATTTCCGATCCAATATTTTAATCGGCTTTTGAACGAAGGTGAGATCTGGTTCTAACTCCACTTCTTCACCCGGTAGAACCTCGGACTCGTCTCGGTAATATTTTCGAAGCTCTGATATATGAAACACGTCATGAATTCCAGTTAAACTCGGAGGCAAGTCCAATCGATAGGTCGTATCCCCAATCTTCACTAAAATCTCATATGGTCCCATATACCGAGGGTTTAATTTTCCTCCTCGTCCAATCCTAGAGAATCCTTTTCTTGGAGATGCCTTTAAGAAAACCCTATCTCCAACCTCAAATTCAAGATTCTTTCTCCGAAGGTCGGCATAACTCTTTTGTTGATCCTGAGCGGCCTTCATCCGTTGTCTAATTATCTGGACCTTGTCAATAGCCTCTTGCACCGCCTTAGAGGGTTTTTCCTTTCTTTCCCCTCGTTTAACACCTTCTTGCTTGGTCCAATTCCATTCCTCCAAATCAAAGAACAACAGAGATCGACATTTACGTCCGTAAAGAGCTTCATAAGGGGCCATTTCAATCGAGGCTTGATAGCTATTATTGTAAGCAAACTCGATTAACAACAACTGTTCATTCCACGAGCTCTGAAAATCCAATGCACATGCTCTCAACATGTCCTCCAGATACTTAATCAACCTTTCTGATTGTCCGTCGGTCTGAGGATGGAAAGCTGTGCTGAATTGAAGCCTTGTTCCCAACCACTTTTGTAATTCTTGCCATAACCGTGAAGTAAATCTTGTATCCCGATCCGAGACAATGCTAACAGGTACCCCATGAAGCCTGACAATCTCATCATTATATCTCTTAGCCAATTTACTCACTTTATCGGACATCCTGACAGCAAGGAAATGAGCTGATTTTGTCAATCTATCCACAATCACCCAAATTCCATCAAAACCGCCTCTCACTTTCGGTAATCCCGAAACAAAATCCATGGCTATTTGTTCCCACTTCCACTCCGGGATAGGCAATGGTTGAAGTAGCCCCGATGGCTTTTGATGTTTTGCTTTTACCACTTGACAGGTCATGCAATGCTTCACAAAGTTGATAACATCCCGTTTCAAACCATTCCACCAATAGAATTTTTTTAAATCCTTAGACATTTTGTTCCCTCCGGGATGTACCGATTACCCTGACCGATGGGCTTCCTCAAGAATAATCCGCTTTAACTCTTCCGGAACAACAATTCTATACTTGAATCTTAGAAGTCCCGTATCATCAAACCCAAACGGACACTCTGCATCAGCTCGAGCTTTCTCAGCTAATTTCTGAACCTCGGGATCAATTCTCTGAGCATCAAATAATTTCTGTCTAAGATCCGGTTGAACCGTGATATTCCGAATACTAGCCCTCAGCCTGAACAACTAATTCTCATCTCCAATTTCCACTTTCACATTGGACACGCTAACTTTCCGACTAAGCGCATCCGCGACCAAATTGGCTTTGCCGGGATGGTATCGGATTGTACACTCATAATCCGCCAAAAGTTCCATCCAACGCCGTTGTCTCTTATTCAATTCCTTTTGTGAAAATAAGTATTGGAGACTCTTATGATCGGAAAAGACCTCGAATGAAATTCCATAAAGATAGTGTCTCCACTTACCCAAAGCAAAGATCACTGCCGCTAATTCCAAATCGTGAGTGGGGTAGTTTTGTTAATGTTCTTTCAATTTCCTCGAGGCATAGGCGATTACCCTTCCATTTTGCATCAATACACATCCCAAACCTTCCTTTGAGGCATCCGTATAAACTGTATATCCTTCTGTACCTTCGGGAAGCACTAATACAGGGGCAGTAGTCAGCTTTTCCTTTAAAAGTTGGAAGCTAGCCTCACATGCCTCGTCCCACTCAAACTTGACCGCCTTCTTAGTCAATCGGGTGAAAGGAGCCGCAATCCTTGAGAAATCCTGTACGAATCTTCGATAGTAGCCTGCCAAACCCAAGAAACTCCTTACTTCTGAAGCATTTTTCGGGCTTTGCCATTGAATAACTGTCTCAATTTTAGAAGGATCTACTTCCAAACCTTTCCTTGAGATAATATGGCCCAAAAATGCTACCCGATCAATCCAGAATTCACATTTGCTAAACTTAGCATATAACCGGTGTTCTCTTAAAGTGTCCAACACAATTCTGAGATGCCTGGCATGATCCTCCGGAGTCCTCGAATAAACCAGAATGTCATCGATGAATATTACCACAAACTTATCCAAATAGGGCCGAAAAATTCGATGCATCATATCCATAAAAGCAGCCGGAGCATTAGTCAATCCAAAAGGCATCACTACGAACTCGTAGTGTCCATACCGGGTATTAAATCCAGTCTTCGGAATGTCCTCTTCCATGATCTTCAATTGATAATATCCTTGTCTCAAATCCAATTTTGAGTAAACTCCTGAACCTTGTAACATGTCGAATAAATCCTCAATATGGTGCAAAGGATACTTGTTCTTTACAGTCATCCGATTAAGCTCCCGGTAATCTACACACATTCTTAAGGTTCTATCCTTTTTCTTAACAAACAGAACCGGAGCACCCCAAGGTGACGAACTTGGCCGAATATATCCAACTTTAAGTAATTCCTCTAACTGAATCTTTAACTCTTTCAATTCGGCCGGTGCCATCCGATACGGGGTTTTAGAGTACGGTTTGGATCCTGGATATAAGTCGATGACGAATTCAATCTCACGGTCTGGTGGTAAAGAACTCAAATTCTCCGGAAACACATCGATAAAATCCTTAACAACCGCGGTATCCTCCAACTTGACTTGATCTTTCGGCCTAATAAGAAGATAAGCAATAAATCCCGTTGCTCCTTCTCTCATCAACTTATGAGCTTCCGTGTAGGACAAGAGAGATATCGATCTTGAACCACTACCAATCACCAATTCATTCCCCAAAATCACTTTCTTCGTAAAACAATCAACATTGGCCCGATGCTTGGACAACCAATCCATACCCAAATTAACTCCATACCTCTTCATAGGCATAACAATTAAATCAGCCGGATTCTCTTTCCCCTCAATAAACACTGAACACTCCCGAACCAACCGATCTGTCTGAAGACTCCCACCAAGTGGCGAACTCACCAAATAATAAGAAGATAAACATATAACAGGCAAGCACAGATTGGTAACTAGATCACAAGAAATAAAGGAATGCGTGGCACCCGGATCAAAGAGTGCATGAATGTTCATGTTATGTATGGATAGTGTACCTTCCACCACAGCTGTAGGATCAATCTCTGCATCTTGCTCCTCACCCTCGAGGGCATAAGCACGAGCCGGGATCATTGGCCTTTGAACTCATTTCTGAAATCCGGGGTCCTTATCAGGACAAGTATCCGCCATATGGTAACCCTTCCCGCATATGAGACACAAGTTTAACCTCCTTCGACAATTGTAGAAATTGTGAGTTGGTCCTCCACAATGGGTACAAGGAGATTGAGCCAATCTAGCCTCACTTACACCTTGTCGATCCCTCGTTGGTGCAGGCAAAGCTTTTAGAACCGGTGGAGTTGGTCCTCCCATTCTTGGCTTCTTAAACGGACCTTTAGGAGGGGGAGTAGCTTGAATCATCGGTCTCTTCCCCGAGTTCGATCCGGAACCTCTTCCCATGGGAGCTCTAGAAACCGGATCCTTCTTCTTGAACTCTTCCTCTTGAACCAAAGCTCGTTGCACAGTGTCAGCAAATGACTCGAAGTTGTGACCCGCCTGGCCATGTCTCAAATCTTGTCTTAATCCCACAATGAATTTCCTCGACTTTCTCTTCTCATCCCGGGTGACATGAGGGGCATATTTCCCAAGCCTGTTAAACACAGCGAGATATTGAGTCACCGTACGCGCACCTTGCTTCAATTCCATAAACTCCTGCTCCTTTCTCTCTCTTACTACCTCCGGTACAAAGCATTCCCGGAATTCTCTATTGAAAACCTCCCAAATAACTTCCTCTTCGTCCACTTCAAGTTTCTCTCTCGTTCTTTCCCACCATTCATACGCATCTCCATCTAGTTGGAATATAGCAAATTGAGCCTTCTCTTGCGTGGTGAACTGTCGCACTCCGAAAATCCTCTCCAATCGAATCAGCCAACCTTCCGAGATCGCATCATCAATAGAACCGGAAAACCGAGGGGGGTTGTAGCTCAGAAACACCCCATGAGGATCTCTTTTATTATGGTTTGGTGGAGGGGCTTGTTGTTCTGCCGGTTGTGGTGGGGGAGCTTGAGCCCTCCGATGCTCAACATAATTAAAAACTGCTTCCATGAAGTTCCCCATATCCATTGGAGGCGCTTGAGGTTGTGGTTGAGGCGTAGGGGATCGGTCATGATGGTGACGACGCCCTGGAGATCTCTCACGATGTCTACGTGGAGGCATCCTGTCCAAGAAATAATGAAATGCATGTTATTTTTAGTCCATGCTTGCAAGTGCAACCAATTCATCCAAAATTCAAAATTTAAAGCACAAAAGCACGTAAACAGTGCATATGCAACACACTGATAAGTTGTTCCTAAAGCCAAACGACTTAACCAACTCAACACGACACGAGAGCCCGGGTTTTGCAACCCTAGGCTTTGATACCACATAAGGATGTAGCACCCGAGCGTAAGGTACCACATCCCCCGCACCGAGACCCGACCCGTATATGAAATGGAAGTCCATACACGTGCCAAATCGACGGCGAACGGGGACACAACTCACACGCTATGCTAGGCGGGACTAACCATTGAACCATTCAACTCAAGACAATGTAAAATCAGAGTTAAAGTAAACGCGGAAGCAAGAACGACATATAATATATATACACTGAGCCACCAAGCTCCGAAAATAGATGTACAAAAGTATTCAAGTATTCAAGGCCACACGGCCTACAGAATCATAACGCTCCACATCAAGATCATATACAAAATGGCAACAGGAGTAAGAGACTGAAATGAAGTGCTAAACAACAATGCAAGAACCTAGATGCCTTGTATTCCCGCCTAACACTCCTATGCCTGCACAAAACAACTGAAAACAAACCGGGTTCAGTCTAAAAGAGACTGGTGGGCATAAAATGGGGCATAAGATATAATATTGCAGAAATTGAACACATACATGCAAGCCCTAATCCCGTATGAAGTTTGATAAGAATTTCCCAAGTGGTTAAAACAAAGAGAACATCCACGGGATTACGACGTTCATATTCATTCATAATTATTCATAAGGGTTTATGGCCCGGCGAGGGGGCGTGCACAATCTCCAACCAACACCTTGTGTATCCATAATCAATTAATCAATCATTCATTATCATACATATATCTTTTGTGCTCAGAAATATCATGATCATAACTATTCATATACACCTTCTTCCTCCGAGTGGTGGACGGGTTTGCAAGACCCGGCCACCGGTTTATACATAGGCCAATGGGGGTACATGAATCCCCCAAGGGCACTCAGCTCCCATTCCTCGCTAAACCTCCTAGCGAGGGCCGGTATCACCGTAGTTTGGTTGGGACTAGTATATGGGATCCCCGTCAGCCCTTGCTTCCTCGGTTAGCCACATATACTAAGTCCCGGGGCCCGTGCAATCATAAATATGTCTCGCCAAAACATAAGGTAGGGTTTCATAAATAAAAGGGGTCATACGTTTGAAATCATTTACACGAAATGACTCGATTTATATGATATACTAATTTGGCTTAAATCTTGCACATAAGGGATATATAGGGTTGTTTTAACTAGTAGAAGAAAAACCCACCTTTTATAAACAAAAGATCGGCACAAGCGTCTCAATGCTCGCCTACGTCTCCGACCAAACCCGAATCTGTGCAAAAGAAAAGGTATGAGACTCAATAACCACATATGACGCTCGGCAACGAAGTGAATATGACATGAATGCATAAAAGATCGTGTTATATCATAAAAATGTTCATGTGCACTATTAAGGAATTTAAAACATATAATCAAACCATTCGTTCATATATTTCATTCAAATTCATAATTTCATAAATTCATATCAATTTAATCCAAGAATTCATTTAATGTTCATAACACTTAATATTCATATTTTCAATTAGGAATAAAAGAAATAAAACGTTCAAGCAACAATCGGTAAATTAAATATGTGAAATAGTTATAAATTAATTCTAAAATTGAATTAAATCAAATAATATTTAAAATATATAATAAATATCAATATATACTTATTATATAGATATACATATATATATAATCCTACGTATATACATATATATATATATCACATGCATGCATAACCTAATCTAATATATATATTACATATATACATATATAATTACACACACTTATGCATTCAACACCTTCATGCACACACACACACGCACACATGCATGCACAAACAACACACCCCAATTTCATGCATATATATACATATACACACACCACACTCCTGTATATATATACACTCTGAACCATGGAAGAATAGCAGCAGCAGTAGCCTTAACTCAGCAAGAACACACGCAGCAACACAAAAGAAAAGGAAAAAGAATGAAGGAGAAGAACAGACGCAGCGGCAGAAATCAGGCAGAAAATAGGGGTGGCGGCCACGACCGATTTCCTTCATGAAATGGTAGCGGCGGCTAGCTATATTTTTCAGAATTTTGAACAATATTCAGAGTACGTGAACAGCCTACTGTTCAGTCGCGGGCGCGACTGAAATAAAGGGGAAGAAGGTCGCGGGCGCGACCTGCGCGAAACAGAACTGATGCAGAACTGGAGAAAAAAAAAACAGAGCACAACACAACCACTCCAATCCAACAAGATCAGTTAAGGCAAGGCATCAATTAAGCATAAAAAATACTCTAAAACAACATTCAAATCATCTCCAAAAAGGCTCAGACGTGAGGTGAAGGCAAAGATGTTCAATTCATGGTATAACCTCAAGGGTTCATTAATGGTAGCTCATGAATGCCTCAACTACCAGCTAATACATCACCATAAATATAGAGAGGAGATCAAAACAATCATTTTCATGCTTGGAATCATTCAAAAAGCTCGTGAATTGGAAGAGATCAATCAAATGCCCAAAACCTAAATATATTTTCATATCTGTCAAAAACTCATGAAACCTTGCTCAAATTTGGGGATGAATGAATGAAAATGACTCATATTGAATGTACATAACATATCCAAGCTTACCTTGTGAGTTAATGGAGGTTTGGAAGAGATTTGAGCTTGAATCTCCAAGGATTGGCTTGAGCTACGGGATTTCTGGAAAACAGAGGATGTTTGGCCAATTTGCTCTAAGTGAGAAAGGTTATCTCGGTTTGGGGAGTTAAATACTGAATAAAGGGTTGAGTTAGGGTTCCAAAAACTTAAACCATGGTTAATTTGGTCAACAATTGAATAAGTTATGATTTATTTGGTAAAAGGTGGCAGATTGAGTTCCCGTTGCATGTTTCGGTTAAATTTCGGAGGTTCGAATGATTCTGGAAAAATATGTGGCTAAGTTTACTAAACTCGAATTTTCGTTGCGAGTTCAGCGAAGTTGACGAAACTCCAATCCGAGTTTCCTAGCTCAAGATATTAAATCTGGAACCAAGGGTACGCTAAGTGCTCGTTAGCCCCCGTTTTGGTTCCTCGATTCAAATTAAATTCTTTAGCATATCAAATGAATCCGAAAACTTAAACCGAGCATATAGGCATGTTCATAACACATATATATACGACATATTACAATTGCACGACGTTTCGATATCATTTCATATAAGAACGATGCACAAAATGAATAATATGCACCTTTCATGCAATTTCATGCACAATTTATAAATTCCATGCATAAAATTTAAATAAAAAGAATTAATCCTAATATTAAATAAATTAAATTAAAATTAACGTAAGTATTTAATGAAAGCATGATTAATTAACATAATACTTAATTAGCATAATCATTAAATTAATAATAAAATAAATAAACATATATATATATATATATATTCATATATATACTTATATTACGGAATATATTAAAATAATAATAATAAATTAAAATAAAATATAAAAAAATAAAATAATAACAATTTATGATAAAATTAAATATAAAACACGTAAAAACAATTAATTCGTGCAAATTGGTAAACACATACGTCGTACCTTTACGTCTGAAAAGTCGGGGCGTTACAATCTCTCCCCCTTAAAAGAATCCGTCCTCGGATTCACAGCTCGCTCGGAAACAACTCGGGGTGAAACTTTTGCATCTTTTCCTCCGTCTCCCACGTAGCCTCTTCGGTTTTATCGCTTCTCCAAAGAACCTTGACTAGTGGAATACGCCGATTTCGAAGTTCCTGAAATTTCCGATCCAATATTTTAATCGGCTTTTGAACGAAGGTGAGATCTGGTTCTAACTCCTCTTCTTCACCCGGAAGAACCTCGGACTCGTCTCGGTAATATTTTCGAAGCTGTGATATATGAAACACGTCATGAATTCCAATTAAACTCGGAGGCAAGTCCAATCGATAGGCCGTATCCCCAGTCTTCTCTAAAATCTCATATGGTCCCATATACCGAGGGTTTAATTTCCCTCCTCGTCCAATCCTAGAGAATCCTTTCCTTGGAGATGCCTTTAAGAAAACCCTATCTCCAACCTCAAATTCAAGATTCTTTCTCCGAAGGTCGGCATAACTCTTTTGTCGATCCTGAGCGGCCTTCATCCGTTGTCTAATTATCTGGACCTTGTCAATAGCCTCATGCACCGCCTTAGAGGGTTTTTCCTTTCTTTCCCCTCGTTTAACACCTTCTTGCTTGGTCCAATTCCATTCCTCCAAATCAAAGAACAACGGAGATCGACATTTGCATCCGTAAAGAGCTTCATAAGGGGCCATTTCAATCGAGGCTTGATAGCTATTATTGTAAGCAAACTCGATTAACGACAACTGTTCCTTCCACGAACTCTGAAAATCCAATGCACATGCTCTCAAGATGTCCTCCAGAAACTTAATCAACCTTTCTGATTATCCGTCGGTCTGAGGATGGAAAGCTGTGCTGAATTGAAGCCTTGTTCCCAACCACTTCTGTAATTCTTGCCATAACCGTGAAGTAAATCTTGGATCCCGATCCGAGACAATGCTAACAGGTACCCCATGAAGCCTGACAATCTCATCATTATATCTCTTAGCCAATTTACTCACTTTATCGGACATCCTGACAGCAAGGAAATGAGCTGATTTTGTCAATCTATCCACAATCACCCAAATTCCATCAAAACCGCCTCTCACTTTCGGTAGTCCCGAAACAAAATCCATGGCTATTTGTTCCCACTTCCACTCCGGGATAGGCAATGGTTGAAGTAGCCCCGATGGCTTTTGATGTTCTGCTTTTACCACTTGACAGGTCATGCAACGCTTCACAAAGTTGATAACATCCCGTTTCAAACCATTCCACCAATAGAATTGTTTTAAATCTTTAGACATTTTATTCCCTCCGGGATGTATCGAATACACTGACCGATGGGCTTCCTCAAGAATAATCCGCTTTAACTCTTCCGGAACAACAATTCTATTCTTGAATCTTAGAAGTCCCGTATCATCAAACCCAAACGGACACTCTGCATCAGCTCGAGCTTTCTCAGCTAATTTCTAAACCTCGGGATCAATTCTCTGAGCATCAAATAATTTCTATCTAAGATCCGGTTGAACCGTGATATTCCGAATACTAGCCCTCAGCCTGAACAACTAATTCTCATCTCCAATTTCCACTTTCACATTGGACACGCTAACTTTCCGACTAAGCGCATCCGCGACCAAATTGGCTTTACCGGGATGGTATCGGATTGTACACTCATAATCCGCCAAAAGTTCCATCCAACGCCGTTGTCTCTTATTCAATTCCTTTTGTGAAAATAAGTATTGGAGACTCTTATGATCGGAAAAGACCTCGAATGAAATTCCATAAAGATAGTGTCTCCACTTACCCAAAGCAAAGATCACTGCCGCTAATTCCAAATCGTGAGTGGGGTAGTTTTGTTCATGTTCTTTCAATTTCCTCGAGGCATAGGCGATTACCCTTCCATTTTGCATCAATACACATCCCAAACCTTCCTTTGAGGCATCCGTATAAACTGTATATCCTTCTGTACCTTCGGGAAGCACTAATACAGGGGCAGTAGTCAGCTTTTCCTTTAAAAGTTGGAAGCTAGCCTCACATGCCTCGTCCCACTCAAACTTAACCGCCTTCTTAGTCAATCGGGTGAAAGGAGCCGCAATCCTTGAGAAATCCTGTACGAATCTTCGATAGTAGCCTGCCAAACCGAAGAAACTCCTTACTTCTGAAGCATTTTTCGGGCTTTGCCATTGAATAACTGTCTCAATTTTAGAAGGATCTACTTCCAAACCTTTCCTTGAGATAATATGGCCCAGAAATGCTACCCGATCAATCCAGAATTCACATTTGCTAAACTTAGCATATAACCGGTGTTCTCTTAAGGTGTCCAACACAATTCTGAGATGCCTGGCATGATCCTCCGGAGTCCTCGAATAAACCAGAATGTCATCGATGAATATTACCACAAACTTATCCAAATAGGGCCGAAAAATTCGATGCATCATATCCATAAAAGCAGCCGGAGCATTAGTCAATCCAAAAGGCATCACTACGAACTCGTAGTGTCCATACCGGGTATTAAATCCAGTCTTCGGAATGTCCTCTTCCCGGATCATCAGTTGATAATATCCTTGTCTCAAATCCAATTTTGAGTAAACCCCTGAACCTTGTAACATGTCGAATAAATCCTCAATATGGGGCAAAGAATACTTGTTCTTTACAGTCATCCGATTAAGCTCCCGGTAATCTACACACATTCTTAAGGTTCTATCCTTTTTCTTAACAAAGAGAACCGGAGCACCCCAAGGTGACGAACTTGGCCGAATATATCCAACTTTAAGTAATTCCTCTAACTGAATCTTTAACTCTTTTAATTCGACCGGTGCCATCCGATACGGGGTTTTAGAGTACAGTTTGGATCCTGGATATAAGTCGATGACGAATTCAATCTCACGGTCTGGTGGTAAAGAACTCAAATTCTCCGGAAACACATCGATAAAATCCTTAACAACCGCGGTATCCTCCAACTTGACTTGATCTTTCGGCCTAATAAGAAGATAAGCAATAAATCTCGTTGCTCCTTCTCTCATCAACTTATGAGCTTCCGTGTAGGACAAGAGAAATATTGATCTTGAACCACTACCAATCACCAATTCATTCCCCAATATCACTTTCTTCGCAAAACAATCAACATTGGCCCGATGCTTGGACAACCAATCCATACCCAAAATAACTCCATACCTCTTCATAGGCATAACAATTAAATCAGTCGGATACTCTTTCCCCTCAATAAAAACTGAACACTCCCGAACCAACCGATCTGTCTGAAGACTCCCACCAAGTGGCGAACTCACCAAATAATAAGAAGATAAACATATAACAGGCAAGCACAGATTGGCAACTAGATTACAAGAAATAAAGGAATGCGTGGCACCCGGATCAAAGAGTGCATGAATGTTCATGTTATGTATGGATAGTGTACCTTCCACCACAGCTGTAGGATCAATCTCTGCATCTTGCTCCTCACCCTCGAGGGCATAAGCACGAGCCGGGATCATTGGCCTTTGAACTCGTTTCTGAAATCCGGGGTCCTTATCAGGACAAGTATCCGCCATATGGTCACCCTTCCCGCATATGAGACACAAGTTTAACCTCCTTCGACAATTGTAGAAATTGTGAGTTGGTCCTCCACAATGGGTACAAGGAGATTGAGCCAATCTAGCCTCACTTACACCTTGTCGATCCCTCGTTGGTGTAGGCAAAGCTTTTAGAACCGGTGGAGTTGGTCCTCCCATTCTTGGCTTCTTAAACGGACCTTTAGGAGGGAGAGTAGCTTGAATCATCGGTCTCTTCACCGAGTTCGATCCGGAACCTCTTCCCATGGGAGCTCTAAAAACCGGATCCTTCTTCTTGAACTCTTCCTCTTGAACCAAAGCTCGTTGCACAGTGTCAGCAAATGACTCGAAGTTGTGACCCGCCTAGCCATGTCTCAAATCTTGTCTTAATCCCAGAATGAATTTCCTCGACTTTCTCTTCTCATCCCGGGTGACATGAGGGGCATATTTCCCAAGCCTGTTAAACACAACGAGATATTGAGTCACCGTACGCGCACCTTGCTTCAATTCCATGAACTCCTGCTCCTTTCTCTCTCTTACTACCTCCGGTACAAAGCATTCCCAGAATTCTCTATTGAAAACCTCCCAAGTAACTTCCTCTTCGTCCACTTCAAGTTTCTCTCTCGTTCTTTCCCACCATTCATACGCATCTCCATCTAGTTGGACTATAGCAAATTGAGCCTTCTCTTGCGTGGTGAACTGTCGCACTCCGAAAATCCTCTCCAATCGAATCAGCCAACCTTCCGAGATCGCATCATCAATAGAACCGGAAAACTGAGGGGGGTTGTAGCTCAGAAACACCCCATGAGGATCTCTTTTATTATGGTTTGGTGGAGGGGCTTGTTGTTCTGCCGGTTGTGGTGGGGGAGCTTGAGCCCTCCGATGCTCAACATAATTAAAAACTGCTTGCATGAAGTTCCCCATATCCATTGGAGGCGCTTGAGGTTATGGTTGAGGCGTAGGGGATCGGTCATGATGGTGACGACGCCCTGGAGATCTCTCACGATGTCTAAGTGGAGGCATCCTGTCCAAGAAACAATGAAATGCATGCTATTTTTAGTCCATGCATGCAAGTGCAACCAATTCATCCAAAATTCAAAATTTAAAGCACACAAGTACTTAAACAGTGCATATGCAACACATTGACAAGTTGTTCCTAAAGCCAAACGACTTAACCAACTCAACACGACATGAGAGCCCGGGTTTTGCAACCCTAGGCTCTGATACCACATAAGGATGTAGCACCCGAGCGCAAGGTACCACATCCCCCGCACCGAGACCCGACCCTTATGTGAAATGGAAGTCCATACACGTGCCAAATCGACGGCGAACGGGGACACAACTCACACGCTATGCTAGGCGGGACTAACCATTGAACCATTCAACTCAAGACAATGTAAAATCAGAGTTAAAGTAAACGCGGAAGCAAGAACGACATATAATATATATACAATGAGCCACCAAGCTCCGAAAATAGATGTACAAAAGTATTCAAGTATTCAAGGCCACACGGCCTACAGAATCATAACGCTCCACATCAAGATCATATACAAAATGGCAACAAGAGTAAGAGACTGAAATGAAGTGCTAAACAACAATGCAAGAACCTAGATGCCTTGTATTCCCGCCTAACACTCCTATGCCTGCACAAAACAACTGAAAACAAACCGGGTTCAGTCTAAAAGAGACTGGTGGGCATAAAATGGGGCATAAGATATAATATTACAGAAATTGAACACATACATGCAAGCCCTAACCCCGTATGAAGTTTGATAAGAATTTCCCAAGTGGTTAAAACAAAGAGAACATCCACGGGATTACGACGTTCATATTCATTCATAATTATTCATAAGGGTTTATGGCCCGGCGAGGGGGCGTGCACAATCTCCAACCAACACCTTGTGTATCCATAATCAATTAATCAATCATTTATTATCATACATATATCTTTTGTGCTCAGAAATATCATGATCATAATCATTCATATACACCTTCTTCTTCCGGGTGGTGGACGGGTTTGCAAGACCCGGCCACCGGTTCATACATAGGCCAATGGGGGTACATGAATCCCCCAAGGGCACTCAGCTCCCATTCCTCGCTAAACCTCCTAGCGAGGGCCGGTATCACCGCAGTTTGGTTGGGACTAATATATGGGATCCCCGTCAGCCCTTGCTTCCTCGGTTAGCCACATATACTAAGTCCCGGGGCCCGTGCAATCATAAATATGTCTCGCCAAAACATAAGGTAGGGTTTCATAAATAAAAGGGGTCATACGTTTGAAATCATTTACACGAAATGACTCGATTTATATGATATACTAATTTGGCTTAAATCTTACACATAAGGGATATATAGGGTTGTTTTAACTAGTAGAAGAAAAACCCACCTTTTATAAACAAAAGATCGGCACAAGCGTCTCAATGCTCGCCTACGTCTCCGACCAAACCCGAATCTGTGCAAAAGAAAAGGTATGAGACTCAATAACCACATATGACGCTCGGCAAAGAAGTGAATATGACATGAATGCATAAAAGATCGTGTTATATCATAAAAATGTTAATGTGCACTATTAAGGAATTTAAAACATATAATCAAACCATTCGTTCATATATTTCATTCAAATTCATAATTTCATAAATTCATATCAATTTAATCCAAGAATTCATTTAATTTTCATAACACTTAATATTCATATTTTCAATTAGGAATAAAAGAAATAAAACGTTCAAGCAACAATCGGTAAATTAAATACGTGAAATAGTTATAAATTAATTCTAAAATTGAATTAAATCAAATAATATTTAAAATATATAATAAATATCAATATATACTTATTATATAGATATACATATATATATAATCCTACGTATATACATATATATATATATATCACATGCATGCATAACCTAATCTAATATATATATTACATATATACATATATAATTACACACACCTATGCATTCAACACCTTCATGCACAAACAACACACCCCAATTTCATGCATATATATACATATACACACACCACAGTCCTGTATATATATACACTCTGAACCATGGAAGAATAGCAGCAGCAGTAGCCTTAACTCAGCAAGAACACACGCAGCAACATAAAAGAAAAGAAAAAAGAATGAAGGAGAAGAACAGACGCAGCGGCAGAAATCAGGCAGAAAATAGGGGTGGCGGCCGCGACCGATTTCCTTCATGAAATGGTAGCGGCGGCTAGCTATATTTTTCAGAATTTCGAACAATATTCAGAGTACGTGAACAGCCTACTGTTCAGTCGCGGGCGCGACTGAAATAAAGGGGAAGAAGGTTGCGGGCGCGACCTGCGCGAAACAGAACTGATGCAGAACTGGAGAAAAAAAAAACAGAGCACAACACAACCACTCCAATCCAACAAGATCAGTTAAGGCAAGGCATCAATTAAGCATAAAAAATACTCTAAAACAACATTCAAATCATCTCCAAAAAGGCTCATACGTGAGGTGAAGGCAAAGATGTTCAATTCATGGTATAACCTCAAGGGTTCATTAATGGTAGCTCATGAATGCCTCAACTACCAGCTAATACATCACCATAAATATAGAGAGGAGATCAAAACAATCATTTTCATGCTTGGAATCATTCAAAAAGCTCATGAATTGGAAGAGATCAATCAAATGCCCAAAACCTAAATATATTTTCATATCTGTCAAAAACTCATGAAACCTTGCTCAAATTTGGGGATGAATGAATGAAAATGACTCATATTGAATGTACATAACATATCCAAGCTTACCTTGTGAGTTAATGGAGGTTTGGAAGAGATTTGAGCTTGAATCTCCAAGGATTGGCTTGAGCTACGAGATTTCTAGAAAACAGAGGATGTTTGGCCAATTTGCTCTAAGTGAGAAAGGTTATCTCGGTTTGGGGAGTTAAATACTGAATAAAGGGTTGAGTTAGGGTTCCAAAAACTTAAACCATGGTTAATTTGGTCAACAATTGAATAAGTTATGATTTATTTGGTAAAAGGTGGCATATTGAGTTCCCGTTGCATGTTTCGGTTAAATTTCGGAGGTTCGAATGATTCTGGAAAAATATGTGGCTAAGTTTACTAAACTCGAATTTTCGTTGCGAGTTCAGTGAAGTTGACGAAACTCGAATCCGAGTTTCCTAGCTCAAGATATTAAATTCGGAACTAAGGGTACGCTAAGTGCTCGTTAGCCCCCGTTTTGGTTCCTCGATTCAAATTAAATTCTTTAGCATATCAAATGAATCCGAAAACTTAAACCGAGCATATAGGCATGTTCATAACACATATATATACGAGATATTACAATTGCACGACGTTTCGATATCATTTCATATAAGAACGATGCACAAAATGAATAACATGCACCTTTCATGCAATTTCATGCACAATTTATAAATTCCATGCATAAAATTTAAATAAAAAGAATTAATTCTAATATTAAATAAATTAAATTAAAATTAACGTAAGTATTTAATGAAAGCATGATTAATTAACATAACACGTAATTAGCATAATCATTAAATTAATAATAAAATAAATAAACATATATATATATTCATATATATACTTATATTACGGAATATATTAAAATAATAATAATAAATTAAAATAAAATATAATAAAATAAAATAATAACAATTTATAATAAAATTAAATATAAAACACGTAAAAAAATTCATTCGCGCAAATTGGTAAACACATACGTCGTACCTTTACGTCTGAAAAGTCGGGGCGTTACAGAGTGAGTCCCCGTTCGCTGTGATTCGACTCGTGTATGGACTCTCCATTTCATATGCGGGTTGGATCCCGGTACGGGGGATGTAGGGCCTTCAGTTGGGGTGCTACAGTCCGAGTCTACCCAGTGGCTTTGTTTGAAGGCGCCTCGTGAGGTACGGAGCTACCTTTGGCGTGGGTTGGTTGTTCGGGTTCCGAGTTGGGTTGGTGTGTTGCGTTAGGAGGTCCGTTTTGGGCTCAACGATATTTTCGGGTAATAGATTGAAGGCTAGCCCGTTTGTATCCTTTGTGGAAGCGGTTGTTTAATCCGGGATGGTGCAATGAGCTTTGTGGCTTACCTTTGGGATAACCGAGGGATTGAGCCAAGCTCGAGGAGACAAAGATCGAAGTAAGGCCTTTTAATGTTTCTTGAAAGTTCGGATTCTATACTACTTGATAGGGACGTTAAGATGTCATTGATCTTTATCCCGGAGTTAAACTTGTTTGAAGACTCCCTACCGAATGGCTCTAGCGTGGTTGTTGGAGTTGAAGGTGTAGTTCGATGAGCTCTTAGAAGGTGATTTCACCCATTGAATACTTCTTCGTGGAGTACTCTAGTCCTGCCTAAGAAGAGACGGGACCTTAGGGTGAGTATCGACTATCGTGAGCTACACAGGGCAACTGTGGAAGATAAATACCCTCTGCTTGCTTTGAAGAGTTGTTCGTTCTGCCCCAGAGTTCCGCGGTTCGCGCCGAGTTACGTCTTAGCAAGGGTATAACCGACTACGCATTCGGGTGGAAGAATCGATAATTACCTCAGAGTAAGAAGTCTCTCGTGTTGACGGGGTATATTAGGCGATTCTTAAGATTGCCAACCGTTGATTCGCTTGACAAGAAAGAGGTACGTCTTAGAGTGGGAAGAGACGGTAGAAGAGAGCTGCCTTCGGCATCGGCTTTTGCCTAAATCGGGGGCACTCAAGCCAACTTCGTTTACAATCGAGGCATTAAGGAAGGCTTTGGTTGTGTGTTACTTGCGGGAGAGTTTAGCCTACGTCTCGTGATGTGCAAGGTCTCAAGACTTACCCCACTCTTGGTTCAAGTTTGTTCGAGGACTTGAAGAACCGGTATAGATGTATCGGTGTAAGAAGAGACGTTGCAAACTTCGTGTAGCAATATCCAATATGCCGTCGGTTGAAGGCCGAGCATCGAGAACCGGTTAGATTCTCTAACTACTTCCATATTCTAATTGGAAGTGGGAACAAATAGCTTAAGACTATGTGTCCGGTTTGCTAAAGTTGGCCATTTTCTCATGGTTTCGTGGTTCGGCAAGGGCTCGAGAGCTTCGCAGTTTGGAGATGAAGGCTCCTAGAGTTGAAGTGGGAGATCGAGATTCCTCGGAAGCATCTCCTATAAGGGGTTCGTTGTTCGTGAGCAAATGGTTAGAGTTTGTGTTCGGCAGAGGTTGAGATGAAGACTAGAAGTTGTCCGTCGGTAGGATTTCTTGGAGAGGGATTTAAAAATTCGAGAAGCCACTTGGAAACCGAATCAGAGTAGCGCAGTGGAGGCGTGGAGTTGAGCTTTTCTGGCGTTGATCAAGACCCTGATTCGGACTTGAGGATAGGTCCTTTTTAAGGGGGAGAGATTGTGACACCCCAGTTTTTCGGTCGTCCAGGTACGCACTTACGAGAGAGCTAAATGTGCAATTTAAATTATTTTAATTTCATATTTAATTGAGTTATACTTCATTATTTGAAATTCTTATATGAATTATTTGAATTTATATGTAATATTCGAATAATTTGTCAAAATTTGCCTAAGTGATTTAAGATATGAATTTTATGATATGTGAATTTAATTTCTGAGCATGCTAATTTTTGTGAATTATGTGATTCATGTGAATTAAGGGGTTAATTGTATGATTTATTTAATTTTCGACTTAATTAAAATTTTGAACTTGGACTTATTTGACACTTTTTGAAAGTTTTGGACCTAATTGAAAATTATCATTTTTAATAAAATTTTATTTATTTTAAATCGTTTAATTATTATTTTAAAATTTTAATTATTATTTCTTTGAAAATTTAATTTTATTTTTTTGAATAATATGCTTATTTGTTGAAATGTGTTGTGTTTGTGTTTGATTTGAGATCGAAATTTCGTGCCGATTTAATATGCATGAATTATACTTGTTATGAAATCGTTTATATGCTCGTTTTAATTTTTCGGACGTGTTTGATATGGTAACGCACCATATTTTAATTGTTGGGGATTCGAAGGCCTAACTAGTTTTAGCGCGCCTTGGGTTCCGGAGGCCATATCTTGAGATTGGGAATTCGGATTCGAATTCCGGAAGTGGCACAGGACTCGTAACGAGAATGGGAGCTAAGGAACCTGATTTTGTATTTTTCTAAGCCCGTTTAAGCCTCCGAAATTTGTCCGAACCGAGTAGCTTGCGCAGATTTGCCACCTTGGAGTATTTTGTCCATATCTCTCTCATCCTTAACCAAATGAGTTGATTCTTGAGCTCACTTAACCCTATTTAAGCCCACTATTTCTCTCCCTAATCCTCATTTTGAACTCAGACCTGGAGAGAGAGCAGGAACAGCTGAACCGAGAGAGGAAGAGAAAGGGATTTTTTGCGCTATTCTTTTTGCAATTTCAAGCTCAATACTTCTCCGATTCGCCTCAAATTCGAAAGGTAAGTCCATGATTTGATTCTACATCTTCTCCTCTTTCTTTATCATGTTTAATTTCTGAATTTCATGGAGTTTCGGATGGGATATGAATTTTTATGTGAATAGTTAGGTTTATTTGGAATATTGTTGAATTCTTGAGCATCCTTGTTTCGTTCCTGAATTGCAGCTGGATATATGATCTATTTGGTGTATTAGTTTCATTTATATGCATGATTTTCATGCTTCTTGAGTGTGTGATGAACCACCATAGCTGCACTTCATGAAAAGCTTGAATAAATGAGTTTAAATTCCATTCTTTTTCATCCTTGCTGCTGCGTGTAAAGTTGTTGTTGTTTTAGTGTTCTTTTGCTGCGTTTTGGTGTGATTTTGGTGCCTTGTTACTGCTGTGTTGTTACTGCTTCATGTCTCTGCTACTGCTGCGAGAAAAGAAGGGAGGAAACGGGGGAAAACAGGGGCTGCTCCTGCTGTTCGTTGGCTGCTGCGTAATCTCCCCGGGCCGGGAGATTCTTTCTCGGAAGTATCCCCGGGCGTCCGGGGACACTGGTGCAGAAACCTTCTACAACTTCTTTACCCGGACGGGGAGATTTGTGTGGAGTTTTTACCCGGCCGGGGAGCCCTTTTCAGCTGCGTTGTGTGTGTATATATATATATGTAGTACTTTTTTTTGTATTGAGTGCATGTGTCTGTACGTTAATGCATGCTTTTGTTTAAATGTGCTGCATGAATTCTTTAGTGCATGTATACTTGTGTGTGTGTGTTGTTTGAAATGGCATGCATGTATGTTTTTAGTTTTGTTATGTGTTTATATATATATATATATATCTATATATATATATATATATACTATACCATACTATATTATGCATGTCTGTACGTGTATGGTGTATTTACTGTAAATATATATATATATATATATATATATATATATATATATATATAATTTATGCATGCAAGTGTGTATATATATATTATAAGCTTGTTACTACGTGCGTATTTATATATATATATATATATTATATGTTATATGTTTTAATTAATGAACTATTTGAATTAGTTTTGATATAGTATGATCTTATTTAATTAGAGCCTGTATATATGTGAACTTTAACCCGATGAATGCACATGGTGTGCTATTTTATGATAAGATGTGAGCTTATTTGATATGTTATGAATTTATTTGACGTGTTATGAGGTTGATTCTTGAATTAATTGTGTGATATTTCGTTAATTGCTCCAAGATGCCTAAGTATGAATTTATATGACGTGCATTGCATCATTTGTACCCATATGCATTTGCCGAGCGTTTATATGGTTCATATGGAGTCTTAGCCTTGTTTCTTGTGTTTAGATTGGTCGAAGGGAGTTGCTCGTGGGGTGTTTTGGGCTGTTCGTTCGGTTTGTTCATCAAGGTGAGGTTTTATGTTTGTTATAGATAATGCGATCTACAACCCTATATGTTCGTTTTCAAGCCCGCATGCGACTATATTATTATATTTATATAATAGATATGTGCATATATGATATGTTTATGACTTTGTCATAAGATTAATGTTTTAAATTATATATACGAGCATATGTAAGCTTGAATATGTTTTGCAACGAGGCTATACTCCAAACCGTGTGTCTTCATGCTAGCTATGGATTAGGATGACACGGAGAGGTACGTTTATAGCATACGCTAAGTTGCAAGGTAAGGTATACACTGATTAGGTACGCAAGCTTTGTAATGTTAATGATTCGTAATGAGCGAGAATGTAATAATAATGTTAGGTAATGTAATGGTAATGTTAGGCCCCGGAGGTGTGGGTAAGGGAGACCCGGGAGGACCATGTGGTCGCTGGTTATGACCCATGTACACATCTCCACAGTTTGATAGGATCAACCCGGAACCCACTAGGACGTTTGGTGGGGGATGGAATCCTCGGGCGTGAGTGTCATGAAACTCACGACCCATACATAACATAATGGATGGCTAGGGTCGCACAACCCTTCCATCACCGGAGAAGGAGGTTTGTTCTTTAATGTTACTTTTGTTTTGATTTGTAATTTTTGATTCGTATGAGGAGCCCAGGATGGGGTTGGTGCTCGTACTCGCCGAGCTTTTTGTACGTTATGTTGATTGTGAAATGGGATAGGACTTTTAAGTTAAAGATACGCTATGATTTTGATATGATATGTATACGTTTGGTTTTAGAATGGATTTTGGTGTGCAAAACCCTATTCCCGGTTCATAGTCTTTTGTTTTAGTATGTGCTATGCTCTATATTATGTATCGTGTGAGTGTGTTCCGCCCCCTCACTCAGTCAAGTTGTAGACTGACCCCTCTCCTTTTCCACCCTTTTAGTTGCAGGTGCAGGGTTCGGGTCGAGCTAGTCGGCGGTCGTCTTTTGGGTCTTTTGAGTCAAGTTGTTTGAGTCTTTTTGCATTCTGCATCTTCATCTTTATGCCTTGGAATTTTAAATATGTATAAGCCTATGATTGTGTATTTAACGTATCTCGTTGATTTGATATGATTCGGGACAGGTTTCTAGGATAAGAACGAACCCGTTATGTATTAATGTTTTATGTTTGATTTACGGGATTAGGTATCTATGCTAGTTGAACCCGTCACCTGTTTCTATTTGAGATCTCATATGATTGAATGTATTTGCGATTCTGTTGCTTCCCCCTTCGATTTTATTTTGTTACGTTCTCTGTATTAAGATCTAGACCGCCTAGCCTAGGGGTGTGTTTTTGTCTGTCTTTCGTTCGCCATGGCTTGGTGCGGGTGCGGAGTTCCCATTTCATTACACGTGTCCGGCTATAGTACGGGGGATGTGGTGCCCTTAGCTCCGGGGTACTACAACCATGATCCAGGGCCAAGCTTATAGTTGGTGGCCAAGCTTGCAAGGAAGATTAGAGGCTACGAGGGAGGAGATCACATGGGAGGTGTTCGTCCGGGAATTCAAGAATAAATATATTCCCAAGGCTACAAGGAATCGGCGGATGAGAGAATTTATGGAGCTTAAACAAGAGGGTATGTCCGTCACCGATTATATCAATGAGTTTGAGAGGCTCTCCCGTTATGCCCCGCACATTGCCAATGATGATGAAAGCAAGGCTTCTCAATTCCTCCAAGGACTTCGAGAAGGATATGAAAGATGCTTTAGAGGCTTCTAACACAAGCACTTGGGCAAAGGTTGCGGATAAGGTTTTGAGGGTAGAAGAACGGGTTGTGATGAGGAGGAGGAGTACTCACACTGGGCAAGGGTCTAGCTCGAGGAGTTTCAACAAGTTTGGAAAGAGACCGGCATACCAAACATTTAAACAAGCCAAGCCTCAAAATAAATAACCCGACCCACGGGACCCAATCAACCGAATCGACCATTAGCACTTCCGGCTCCACCTAATGTGCAATGTACCTATTGCAAGGGTCCTCATCACGTGGATAACTATTTTAGACTTCACAAGAGGTGTTTCATTTGTGGGGTAACGGATCATATGGTGAGCAAGTGCCCGAAGAAGAAAGATAATCCGAGGCTTGCAATCCAAGCTAGGGCTTATGCATTGGGTGGTAAGGAAGAGCAAGATGTGGAAATCGAGCCAAATGTCATGATCGAAGGTACTATAAGCATCCATGGCACTACATTGCATGCATTATTTGATCCCGGGGCCACTCATTCTTTTATTTCCCGGGACATTGTTTCTTCTATGTGCTTGCCTGTCTCTTTATGTGCGCATGACTATATGGTTAGCTTTCCTCTTGGTGGTACTTTAGTAGCTTGCAGGGTTTTTTGGGGTTGTTCGGTGAGCTTCGAAAGTCGGGTTTTCCTTGCAGACTTGATTGAAATGCCGATGCAAAGATCTGATGTGATTTTGGGTATGGATTGGTTATTTGAGCATGGGCCGAAGATGGATTGTCGGGAGAAGAAAGTCTCTTTGGTTCAGTTGTGTTTAAGGGCGAGAAGGTGAAGTTAAGCCCGTTTATTTCTTTTGTTGAGGCTAGTAGATTGGTTCGGGACGGTACGACAGGTTTTGTTCCTTATCTTTTAAATAAGCCGAAAGATCAGGCCAAACTTGAGGAGATTGAGGTCGTGCGAGAGTATACCGATGTTTTCCCTGAGACTTTGGGTTCTCTACCGCCTGATAGGGACATCGAGTTCGTAATCGACGTTTATCTCGGAGCAGAGCCTTTTTCGAAGACTCCCTACAGAATGGCTCCTACAGAGTTAAAGGAGTTAAAGGCGCAGTTTGATGAGCTTTTAGCTTGCGGGTACATTCGTCTGAGCACTTCTCCGTGGTGTGTTCCCATTCTATTTGTAAAGAAGAAGGATGGAACGTTACGGATGTGTATAGATTACCGTGAGATAAATTGGATGACCGTGAAGAACAAATACCCGTTGCCTCTCATCGAGGAGTTGTTCGATATTTTGTAAGGTTCTAAAGTTTACTCGAGGTTGGATTTGAGGTAGGGTTACTACCAGCTGCGAATTAGGGAGGAAGATATTCCGAAAACTGGTTTTCACACGCGTTATGGACACTTTGAATTCGTTGTCATGCCGTTTGGATTAACCAATGCTCCAACCGTATTTATGGATATAATGCACCGTGTGTTCAGGCCATCAAGTTCGTGGTGATATTTATAGACGACATCCTGGTGTATTCTAAGTCCGCTGAAGAGCATGCCCACCATCTTTAGATCGTCTTAGAAACTTTGAGGGAATACAAGTTGTATGCGAAATTCAGCAAGTGTAAATTCTTGATCTACCGAGTCATGTTTTTGTGACATATAATTTCAGGTGAAAGAATTGAAGTTGATCCATCTAAGGTTGAGTCTATGCTTCGTTGGGAGAGACAGGGAAATGCCTCCGAGATTAGAAGCTTCATTGGGTTAGCCGGCTACTACAGAAGGTTTGTTAAGGATTTTTCTAAAATCGCTGCCCCGTTGACTCGTTGACTAAGAATGAAGTGAAATTCGAACTGGATGATAAGTGTGAGTCGAGTTTTCAGACGTTGAAGGTGAAATTAACTTCAGCACCTATTCTTACCCTACCCGAGGGTACCGAGGGTTATGCAGTGTACACGGATGCTTCGAAAGAGAGTCTCGGTTGTTGTTTGATGCAGCACGGTAGAGTGGCAACTTATGCTTCAAGGAAATTGAAGGAGCATGAGAAGAATTACCCTACCCACGATCTTGAATTAGCTGCCGTTGTGTTTGCTTTGATGAAGTGCCGACACTATCTCTACAGTACCACGTTCGAGGTGTTTACGGATCACCAAAGCCTCAAGTACCTCTTTTCTCAGAAGGATTTAAATGTAAGACATAGGCATTGGATGAAGTTGTTAGAGGATTACGATTGCACCATTCAGTACCATCCGGGTAAAGCAAACGTGGTAGCCGATGCCTTGAGTAGAAAGGTGAGTGTGGCTAATTTGGAAGCAGGTTCTTCAAGTTCGAGTTCAGAGATCTTGGTTTCGGGAACTTGGCTGGCCAATCTTACAGTTATACCAGATTTGAAAGAACAGTTGTTGGAAGCTCAGAATTTAGATGCGGAAATTCAAAAGTTGGTAGCTCGTTCTAGGGACGACCCGAATTCTAAGTTTGGGATTGATGATTCTAGGTTGTTAAGGTTCGAAGCGAGAATATGTATCCCATAAGAGCTCAAGAGGCTTGTACTTGAGGAGGCACATCGCTTGAGGTACTCGATTCATCCGAGAGGTACTAAGATGTATCGAGACCTGAAAGAGAAATTCTGGTGGAATGGCATGAAAAGGGACATCGCGAACTTTGTGAAGCGATGTCTAACGTGTCAAAAGGTGAAAGTAGAGCACCAGAAGCCGGGAGGAACTCTCCAACCACTTCCTATTCCCGAGTGGAAGTGGGAGCAAGTGGCGATGGACTTCGTGTCCGGCTTGCCTAGAGTCAAAGGAGCGTTTGATGGAATTTGGGTAATTGTTGACAGATTGACTAAGTCTGGCCATTTCCTCAAGGTTCAGATGTCCGAGAAAGTTCCAAAGCTAGCCGAGTTATATGTTCGGGATATTGTGAGGCTACATGGAGTTCTGACTAGTATTGTTTCAGATCGGGATCCACGGTTTACTTCGATCTTCTGGCAGAATCTTCAGAAATGTTTGGGCACCCGCCTCAAGTTTAGCACCGCTTCGCATCCTCAGACGGACAGTCAATTTGAAAGACTAATACAGTATTTGGAGGATATGCTTAGGTCGTGTGCTTTGGATTTCCAACATAAGTGGGATGAGCATCTGGCTCTAGTTGAGTTTGCTTATAACAACAGCTATCAGGGTTCGATTGGGATCGCTCCTTATGAGGCATTATATGGGAGAAAGTGCAGAACTCCTTTGTTTTGGGATATCAAGGATTGGAGGTGGACCGAAGAGAACAAGCTCGAGAGGGCCGAGCCTAAGGAAAAGGTCACTACTACTATTGAGAAGGTTTATAAGATTCGACAAAGAATGAGGGCAGCTCAAGCTCGACAGAAGAGTTACGTCGATAAGAGAACAAGACCCTTAGAGTTTGAGGTCGGAGATAGAGTCTTCCTGAAAGCATCTCCCAGAAAAGGCTTCACTCGAATTGGTATAGATGGAAAGCTTAGTCAACGATACCTAGGGCCGTTTAAAATTTTGGAAAGAATTAGAGAAATGGCGTATAGATTGGATCTACCATCGAATTTGACCGGGATACAAAACGTTTTTCTTGTTTCTCAGCTCCACAAGTACTATCCCGATGAGGCAACAATTTTTCCAGTTGAAGAGGTTCAGTTAGAGAAGGATTTAACAATAGAAAAGCATCCGGTTGCAAGTCAGGACCGGAAGATGAGAGAATTGAGAAACCGACATATTCCTTTGGTCAGGGTACTTTGGAGAGATCAGAAATCCAAGGAATCAACTTGGGAAACCGAGGAGAAAATGAGGAGTTTATATCCGGAGTTATTTGAGGACTCGAGTCGGACTTGAGGCCAAGTCCTTTTTAAGGGGGGAGGATTGTGAGACGCCGACTCCGTGACCATACAGGTATGACGTATGTGCGCAATTTAAATTATTTTAATTTCATATTTAATTGATGCATTTAATTGAATTATATGTCAAAATTTGCCTCAAGTGATTTATGATATGAATTTTTATGAATTTATGATATGTGAATTTAATTCCCGAGCAAGCTAATTTCGTAAATTATGTGATTTATATGAGTTAAGGGATTAATTATATGATTTTATTTAATTTTGGACTTATTTGACACTTTTTGAAAGTTTTGGACCTAATTGAAAATTAGACTTTTTGAAAAAAATTTATTTATTTTAATTAGTTAAATTTTTATATTTTTTATTTATTATTTCTTCGAATTTAAATTTTATTATTTGAATAATATGCTTATTTGTTGAAATGAGTTGCATACGTGTTCAATTTGAGATCGAAATTTTGTGCCTGTTTAATATGTTGGAGTTTTATGAGTCATGAACTTGAATACATGCTCGTGATGTGTTTTCGGGTTTATATGTCGGGTTTTCGGGAGTTGATTTCGTTCGATGACCTAAAGGGGGCTAAAGTGTACTTAGAGTACCTTGGGTTCCGGGTAGCATATCTTGAGCTCGGGAATTCGGATTAGGCTTCTATTATCTCCGTTGGACTCGTTTCGATGATTTGATTGCAATGGAAGAGGCCTTGTATTTTTTCGACCTCGTTTGGTACCCCGAAATCAGACCGTAACTTTGTCTCGCGCTCATATGACCACCTTTCACTAATTTGCACATAAGTCCCTCATCTTTTGAGCTTTTCACATGAAACTTGCACCCACATGACCATAACTCAGCCTACTATCACCTCCCATAGCTCTCATACCGATCCATACACAAGAGAAAGGAGGAAAAAATCAGATTTTTGAGCAGCAGCAGTTCCAATCCCGTAACAATTCACCCAAGTGAGATTTTGAGCTCCAATCTCCATTTTCGTCCAACATCTTCAGGGGTTAAGCTTATATTTGATATCTATATGCTTAAGTGATCATTTGAATCCAAAAAAATCTGATTTTCATCCATATTTGATATGATTTTTATCTCATGAAGTGACTAGTTAGGTTTTGCTCCATATTTGAATTCCATGACTTCTTTTGGTGTGTCTCTTGAATTGAGGCTATGAACTTGATCACTTACACTTCATTTATTGTTGTATATGTCTGACTTTGGTGGTAGTTGTGATATGGGTGAGATACCATTAATGTTCTTGAGGTTTTGGTTGAGATATATGCATGAGTTTGACACCTTCTCTTCTTCCCCAGCTGCTTTTCGTTTTCAGCCTTGTTTGTGGGTGTATATGACCTGATTTGCTGCTGAAATTGCTACCTTAACTTGCCTAGATGTAGTGGTTTGGTTTGGAAAGCAGGGCTGAACAGGGGTGACAAGCACCATTTTTCCGTGACTGAACAATCTCCCTGGGTAGAGAGATTTTGCTCATGGAAAGTACCAGGCCGGGGAGCATTTATGCAAAAGCTTTCTACGTGAAATCTCCCCGGGAGGGGAGATGGGGTGGAGATCCTTTGATGTTTGTTTGTATTTGATTTTGTTTTCATGTTTTTCTTTGAGTTGTTGAGGTTTGCATACGTAAGCATCTTACGTGTTCTTCCTTTTCCTTGCATTTGTTTTCTAAGTGCTATGCAATATGTGAATACTTATATATATAATGTTTATGCAGAGGTGTGTCTATATACGTAATATATATATTGTATATATATATTTATATAGGTAATATATGTTATATATATTATATTTAATTAATATGAAATTTAAGTGCTTTAATTTGATGATTTAAATTATAATGTGGTCCTATGGTTTTACATGAATTCTTATGCACGAAATGTGTAATCTAAATGTGATTTTGTTATTTAAATTGTTTGTTATATTTTATGAACTACGTTTATGAATTTATTTGATACGTTTTGTACGAGTTTTGAATTTAAACGAATTAAGTAATGCATTCTTCCATTTCATTTGCATTCATGAGCATTGCTGAGCGTCTATATGGTTCATTCTTGAGTCTAAGTTTCCGGTCTTGTCTTCTTTTATTTCAGAGCCTCTTCCGGAAGTTCGTGAGCCCGAGGTTTAGGTGCTTGTTCGCCGATTTGACTTTCTATTCCACTTCTTTTGCAAAGGTGAGGTTAGGATCATTTGTATTAGATAGGTGACCTAAGACCTATTATGTGTTGTTTTCTTACCCCGTATGCGAATATATATCTAATATATATATATATTAAATACGGATGCTTAAGCTATGTTATGATTTTGTGAAATAAGCTTTACGTTTTCGAAATTGGTATAAGTATTGGCATAAGTAAGATATATTTTTAAATTCGTTATTCGTATATGCTATGTATGAGTGAGTGGTACCCTGAAAGATGGGAGTTTGGTTTGATTTGGTTTGTTGGGCCCTGGAGACGTGGGTATGGGAGACCCGGGACGACCACGGGGTCGCTGGTTACAACCCCTCTGCACGCTCTCATTTGAGATATTCACGTGCCACCTATGGTGTAACGCCCCAACTTTTTAGCTGTATAGCATGACGTATGTGGTTACCAAATTGCGCTAATTAATTGTTTATAAGTGTTTTGTATATTTAATTTTTATATCTTAAATGATTAAATGTTAATTATTCATACCTTAAGTTAATTAATATTAATCATATGCGAATTAGTTGGCTTTTAAATCTAAATGTTATTAATACTAAATATATATATTTAAATATGTGAAATTTGACTTTAAAATATATGTAATTAGTACACTTTGTTTTAAATTCAATTTCATACGTGCATTTTATTTTAAATTATATTTAATGCATGCACTTTGGGTTATATATTTTAAAAAAAATATGAATTTAAATTTTGTTATATTATGAATTTGTTTATGTATTGCTTGTGAATGTTATAAATGTGTTTCGTTTTTATATGATTTGATATCAAAATTTTGTGGATATTTAATATGTTGGAGATATACGTGTCGTGAATATGATTATATGTTTATTTCGTGTTTTCAGATTTATTTGCATTAGTTTCGAATTTATTTTGTTTTGGAATCCAAATCGGGGCTAATGAGCAATTAGCGCACCCTTGGTTCCGTATGTGATATCTTGAGCTAGGAAACTCGGATTCGAGTTTCGTCAACTTCGCTGAACTTGTAACAAAAATTTGAGTTTAATGATCTTAGCCTTATATTTTTCTAAGACCATTTGAAACCCCGGAATTCAACTGAAAAGTGCTACGTTCGTCAAAACTTCCACAACTCACTAAAAAGGCCATATCTCTCACAAACGTTGACCAAATTAACCATGGTTCGATTCCTTGGAACCCTAACTTAACCCTCTATTAGTCCTTAACCCCTCCCCACCGAACCATACTCCATACACCAAAAAAACGCAGCCAAAATCGCCTGTTTCCAGAAAATCCCGTAACCCTTCCCAACCTTGGAGATTCAAGCTTAAATCTCTTCTATCTTCCATCCAATCCACAAGGTGAGTTTAGGGTTGTGATATACATTCAATATATGTCATTTTAAGAAATGCATCCCCAATTCTGAGCATGTTTTCATGATGTTTGGAGAAGATGAATGAATAGTTAGGTTAATCTTAATTCTTGATGAATTCATGCCATTCTTGCCTTGTTTCTTGAATTGATGAGTAATATATGATCTATATGACTTGATTATTTCATATATATGCATGATTTTTGTGGGTTTTACATGAAACTTAATCAGCCATGATTGAACCTCCATGGAAGCTTGAAGTATGATCATGATCCTCCATCTTTTGCTTTCTTGTTGCTTCGTGCTGTGTTTAGCTCGATTGTTACGTGTTTTGCTGCTCTTTTTATTATGTTTTGGCTGCTACTTTACTCTTCTTTATGACCTGAAGAAGTCCCCTGTTGCTGCTGCAAGAATAGTGAAGAAATAGGGGCGGCTGCTACTCAGTTTCGTGACTTGCATGGGATAGTACGGATATATATATTTATATATATATGTTTATTATATATTAAATATTATTGAATTTAATTGAATTATGGCAATTAAATTGCTACCTATTTCATGTTTCTTTCTAATTTTCAATTTTTAATTAAATGTAATTATTTGCCTATCCTCTAATTGTAAACGTGATTTAGTACATGCTATGATCGTTATTTGAAATTCATGGTTGATTTGGAATGAAATGTAAAATTGTGACTCGGATGAATATGAACGCTTCTATTATCGAATGAATGACTTGTCTATATGATTTAAATGCATTAATAGTGCACATGAAGTATTCACGACATAATATCATCTTTTATGTATTCATATCATGATCAATACATTGTCGTACGTCATATATGGTACACTTGGAGTCTTGAGTCTCACGAATTCGTTGCATTTCCTTTGCACAGTTTTCTCCAGGGCGGAGATGTTGTGTTCATAGGTTATTCTCAAGTCTTCTTTCTTCCTTGGTTTTATCCGGTAAGGTGTAACAGGTGGGTTTCTCTTCTATTAGATAAAACATACCCGATATATTCTAATGTGTATTCAATCCAAAGGTACTATATATATATATATCGAGTCGTTTTCAAAGAATCTATGATTTTGATTGTTAAACCCCTTTTTCTTTTATGAATACTTACCGATTGTTTTGGTGAGGACATGATTGATTGCACGGGCCCCGGGACTTGGTACATATGGCTATCCGGGGAGGTAAGGGCCGACGGTGATCCCGTGTGCTAGTCCCACATCGTAGCGGTGATACCGGCCCTCGCTAGGAGTTTTAGCGGGGAATGGGAGTTGAGTGCCAATTGGGGAATTTATGTAACCCCATTGGTCATTGATTGGGTGGCCGGGTCTTGCTAAACCATCCACCACCCGGAGGAAGAAGGTGTAATTGTTAATGCATGAATGAATGATAAAGATCGAATGTATGAATGAAATGCTTGTTGCATGATCGCTAACGAATGAAGTTTTGCACACACAAGGTGTAGGTTGGAGATTTTACTCCCCCCTTCCCCCGCCGGGCTCATATTTTGACCGATTGAATGATTGAATTAAATTGATCGTTGTAATCCCGAGAGTTATTTTATTTTGTTTTCACCCACTTGGGAAATATTCCAAAACCTCGTGTGGGATTATAACTTGCATGAGTGGGTGTTTAATTTCTACAATATTGTATTAATATACCCCATTTTATACCCACCAGTCTCGTATAGACTGAACCTGGATTGTTTTCAGTGTTTTTGCAGGTTTGGAGTACTAGGCGGGAAGTCTTATCTATTAAGACTTGCGGCTAAGTCAGAGTCGTTTCATTTGCATATTGTACCTTTATTTGTTACGTTGAGGAATGTAAGATTTGTATTGATTCTTACTACATCATGAACCCGTAATTGATGTTTTATGATTTACTTTTAAGAAGAAATTTTGGGACTAGGTACTAATGCTAGTGGAACCCGTCTCTATGTTTGATATAATCTTTTTAATATATGTTCCACTTCTGTAATTGCATTATCTTATTGAAATTATTTTAATTGGTTGCGAAAGTTTAGTTCCCGCCTAGCCTATGGAGTGAGTGAGTCCCCGTTCGCTGTGAGCTAGGTTCTTGTATGGACTTTCCATTTCATGTGTGGATCAGACTCATAGTGTGGGGGATGTGGCGCATTCCGGTTGGGGTGCTATATATGGAGGTTGGGAAGACGTGGTATCTTGAGCCCTCGGTGGATAACCGGGGAAGGCATATCGTGGGTTAGCTACCCCGTATATGTTTGGTAATGTAGGTGTTAGGGTTTGTTTCCTGATACACCATGGATGTGGGGTTGGAATTGTGATTTGAATTCGATTTTATGTATATTTGATGGAGTAAGGGATAGTCCATTCTCTCCGGACTTATGTTATGTTATGTTTTGTTCGATGGATTATGAATCGAGTTAGGATCTCTTTATGTACTATATCTTATGTTTTAAACGTTTTGGTATGAAAAACCTTAGCTCGGTTCATGACCATCACCTTTGTTATTTGTTCTGGTTTCTATGTATTTAGGTGTGGGTGTGCGTTTAGCCCCCTCACTTAGTCGAGTTTTGACTGACCCTCCTTTTCCCTACCCTCAGTTGCAGGTTGTCTCGAGCTAGGCAGGGAAGTGCTTCGAGTCTTGTTGTACTTCTAGTTTAGGTCGAGCTGCATCTCATATTTCCTGCTTTTGACTACTCTTCTCATGTACTTGATATCATGAATTGTATTTTGGAGAATTATGGACTTTTGATGTATATACTTGATCCTTTTGGGTCGTGAGGCTATGTATATGGTATTATGCGTTTATGTTCGAGCTCTTAGATCCTGTGTGTTGCTTCCGCATTTATATGTTTGTTTGTGCGCTCTGTCCGAGTTTTAGCCCCGCTTAGCCTAGGGAGTGAGTGTAGGTTTCCGTTCGCTTAGACTTGGACTCATATATGGAAATCCATTTCATATGTGGGTTCGGGTTTAGGCGCGGGGGATGTGGTGGCCCACCGCTCCGGCCGTCACAACTCCCCCTTAAAAGGGACCTGTCCTTAGGTCCACTGCCTCGAGTGCTGGGCTCTAAGCAAAACTTTCCCGTGTTCATCCCATACGGGGTTAGCAACTCCTCGATAGGAATTAGTTCGGGCCAGTTCTTCAAGTAACAAGGGGATCTTCAAAGCACCACAGTCTTGGTTCAATATTGGAAACCTTTAATCGTCCTGAAGAAACGATAAGGTCTTCATAGGCGTTCCATGAAGCATGTTGTCTAGTCAGGACCCTCGTCTTACCAAAAAGTTAGCACCCGAGCAACTAAGCTGCCACCAGAGGCAAGATAAACAGGTAACAAGTAACAACGAAAGAACCCCGTCTTTCAAGCAACAAGGCGAGAACCCTGTCTCGCGAACAACAAGGCAAGGGAGTCTCTAATACTCCCAAGCAACACAACACAAGGCAGTTACAACATGAAACAGGCACAAGCAAAAGATAATAAAACATCAAATATGACAATTAATCACCACATATACATAAAGAGCATATAACAAATATCAACCACATAATTCCTCAATCATAAAAGAGCAGTTAACACAATCGGTAATCAAAGCACATAGCATCAAATTTATTTGAGTTAAAATTACATGTATGCATATGCCATGAATGTTTGATGTACCGTTCACCGTAGTAAGAAACTCGAAGTTGGTGACTTCATTGCCCCATGCATGGTTTGACTCAAAAGTTAACTCGGTTCTTGGTTTGTCTTCAATCTCTTAGTGTATGTTTAGTTGAGAAGAAGGCAGACCCTTGATTGATTTTATTCCTGATTCTATTCTGACTTTTACTCCCGGTTACCTTCTTTGGTTCTCGATTGTACATTTGGCCATAACCCAATCATTTCGCCTTTCCAAAATGAGCCTTATCCTACGTCTCCGACTTTAAAATTGGTCTTCTTTATGGTTCATGTCTCCTTGGAAATTCTTGAGATTCGATTTAAGTCCTTCAGTAATCACCCTTTTGGATTCCTCTCTTCTCGAATTCCTTTCAAGTTATCAGGGAAAAACAAAAGACGACATAATAAGGTTTTTATTTTGTTGGGTGTCATCTGAACTTCTCCAATACTTAGTTGAATTAACCACTACAGATGTCATCAAGAAGTGTGATAATCTGATTCAGTTTCTTTTCCCCGAGTTGACATAATGGTCACACAGGAGCTTGTAGCACCCCAAACGGAAGGCGCCATATCCCCCGCACTCAGACCGGACCAGCATATGAAATGGAAAATCCATACACGTGCCAGATCAGAGCGAACGGGGACTCACTCACTCACTATGCTAGGCGGGAACTAAACCTTCAAAACCAAATAAAAAAGTACAAAGAGAAATGACAAGTGCGGAAGCACAACATCTAATCCAATACCAATTCAAGCAAAATAACGAGTTCAACTAACATAAATACTTAGTCCTGAAACTTAAATATAACATAATTCATAGGGTTAATTACACCTAACCCCCAAATTAGATAGGGTAATTTTATTAGTTTTTTGCATCATATGAATGTGTTTCTATTTATTCAAGAATACATTTTAACAATGGTATTACTAGTTAGAGCTTTAATCTGCTTCCAATTGGGAATTTTGGGTGTGGTATGGTTTGATTTCACCTATTTTTATTTTAATCAATTATATCATTTGAGGATGCTTCAATGTCTGAAATCATTTGAAATCATATGGGATGCATCTTATATTGGTTATCCAATATAATTTGTTGTTTGTTAAGGACTCTTCTTCTTCTTATACTAATATGTTATTCTGAGTAACAGTGATGGCCTGGAACTTCTGTGTGATTGTGTGAAGATTCATAAGGTGAATGTTGACCCACAATCTGAAAAAGGGAAGAAGTTGAAACATTTGCTTGCGTGAGTCCAGACCAGTTTGATCAAGGAAAGGACTTAAATGTTTATGGCTACTGTGTTGTAATTGACAATGCATTGCTCTTGTTTTGTGAATTGTAATGCAGCATACTGTTGGAAAACACGAATCAGAAAGCAGCGGAATTTAAAAAAATTTCCAACAAAAGGATCTTGGACTCGCAATCGTGTAACCAAATTCGTAGAGATAGAAAACTTACTTTTCTTTTATTCTTTCTTGAAGCGTTTCAAGCCACCCAAGAACGCTCTTCTCGCGGCTTGACAACCCGTCCCTCGAAAGTCTCTTTCTACTTCAGAATCCATTGTCGGGATAGCAATCCACACCAACCTAGATTCGATTCATGTTAGAGATGTTCTTAACAATATAACATAAAGAAAGAAACATGAAACGAGAAAAGCAGGATTGAAACTCCCTTCGAAAACAGTTTTGCGAAAGTATAAAACTGCCAGTCACAAAACCCTCGTGAAAAAATTCATCCTTCAGGATATGGACGAACGGTTTTCGCCATCTTCTTTGGTTCGATTTTTTCATTCGCTTCACGTCGGGTTCAGAATCGTTTCATCATCCCTTCTGATCGTTTTTGCTTAATCCCCACTTTTGGTAAAGCTCGAATCTTCAAAACTTCTAACTTGAAGTCTCTAGAGATAGTCCACCAACTTGGCTACAATCTAACTAGTAAGGATGCTAGTTCTCTAGTTAGTGTTTAGGCTTAACCTAGGGTTTTATTTTATCTTGGAGAAAGGAAGGTGTTCAACACATGAACCAAGAATTGTCTATTAGCTCTAAAGGGGAGCATGAGCTCCCCTATATATAAGAAAGGGGAGGGACGAAATTCCTAGTCCTTAATGGGCTATGATTTTGGTCTCTCTCTCTCCTATTACTTGATCATCAAGTAATTTTGACTTTGACTTTGAATTCTAATTCAAATCAACTTTCAAGAGAGCTAAAAATATCCAAACTATTTTTGGATAATTTTATACTTTATTTATTTAAAATAAATAACTTATTTTATCTAATTAATTAATTCATAATTAATTAACTAGATTATTTTTCTCCAAAATAAGACTTTCTTTTTAATTCAAAATTAAACCAAAGTCTATTAAATAATTAATCACATTAATTATTTAATACATAAATAAATATACACATATATTTATACACGTGTGTGACACGTGTCACAATGACACGTGTCACTCACGTGAGCCACACGTGTGATTTCACACGTGAACCCTCTTGGCTTGATTAACTCGTTTAATCATTTTAAAGCCTCAACTCATGTAACCAAGTTGTTGTGTGTGACCCTCTAGGTTCTCAATTCAATTAGCAGTGACCCTAATTAATTAATTCATTAATTAATTAATCAGTCCACAGATTAAACGACCATAGTCTAGCAACAGGTGTTTAACCCCTAGCTGAATTGGAATGTTCGAATTCGACAGAACCTTTAAGTCATTGATTCATGTGAGATACAATCGTCCTACTTACTATCTCTCAACCATGATCTAGGGTAAGGGAATAATTAGAACCCTAATAATCTGGTCTTAAAGCTAAAGTGCATTTCATATCCATTTGATCTCAATCCAAGAAACCCTTTTCTTGATGTCTTGATCTACTGCCTTGGCCAAGGACTCCATATGGCATATGAATGACTTACACAATAAGAGATCACCTTGCAAATGCAAGTGTAGGTCCTTTCTTAATTCTCATTCACTTTCATGAGTCACTTGTGCAGCCCCAGCGTAAGCCTTGAATCAGTTGTCTAAGGCGACACCCTTTAAAGCTTATACCAAAGACTACAGAGTTAACTCATAAAGTAACATGGAACCTCAAGTCTAAGGATCAATTAATCACATCAATGACTCGTGAGATATTTCCTAATCTGGAAGTTTCCATTTCCTGAAATAGAAACTTCCTTTCCCATTTAGGAATGTTCTCACACGGGGCACCTCAGTGAACTTACTTATTAAAGTAAGCACCCTCATGTATCACGCACGTATCAACTATACACTTTGCACCTCCATGAAACAAGGTGGTCCTTCTTAAGGGCGTGATCCCACAAGCAAGCCTTAGAGGAGTCAGGTTGACACTCCCACTGTCTGTAGGACTCATCGGCTTGGAGTATTTTACTAATCATGACTTATGTGATATAGGGCTCGTTTCATAAACCATTTCACCTAAATGGTAGAGTCCTAAAGTCATCAGGATTAGGGGAGTTCTCATACATGCGCACGTAATGGAAACACACAAAACACGTATTGGCATATAAAGAAGTGTTTGCCTATAATCAATCGTATATTATTCAAAGATTGTCTGTGATACAAGAAAAGTCCCAAAGCAGATTACGTCGAATCGGCTTTCTAGGGCACTATTCCTAACAATCTCCCACTTGCCCGTAAAAGCCATTTAGGTATTCTAAGTCCCATCTTCTCAAGATGCACTTTGAGAGCCTATTGACTTTGGGCGTTTCCAAAGTGGATCTGCTATATTCTCTGCTGATGTGACCCTCTTGTTTACACATCTCTTAGGAAACACCTTTTCCTTATAAAGTGATTCGTAATCACGTGTTCAGTCTGTAGGTGAGGTCTTGGTTCTCTTACTTGAGCAACCATCCATTTTATCATACAATATGATAAAGGAGTTGTTTCATGCTAGGAACTTCATCTAACTGGTTAGATGGAGTTTCTTACCCAAACACTTAACTTAGCGTTATATAATACGACTAAGTTCTCAACTACGACAGTCGAGTTTTGCAATGTCCGTCCTTGGAACCCTTTCCAACACATTGCATTACCATTCTGGTAGAAGTTGTATCCTTGCAATGATTTCATAATCATCCATGTTTGATGAACGGTTACATCAAATATCCTTCTAACAACAAGATCTTTTGGGCTCTGTAAACTAATACATATCCCCATTTCTTCTCAAGTACTCTGAGGACATCCTTTACAGAGATCTAATGACCTTCTCTGAGGTCATATTAGATTCGGCCTACTACGCTTAGTGTTGTGCCATATCTAATTTAGTACATAACTTTTCATACATTATGCACCCTTTCACTTAAAGGGATTTTGGACATTCTAAATTTCTCAAAGTTTATCTTAGGACACATACTCTTCAAAAGAGACGTTCCATTGTCCATACTAAACTCCTTTTAGTACCGTGGTTATGTACTCATTTTGTGATAATCCTTTTATTCTCTTAGATCTATCTTCTATAGATCTGAATGTCGAGAATATAGGATAATCACCAAGATCTTTCATGTCAAATTGTTTCTTAAACAAGAATTGGTAACTTTCACGTCATCCTTGACATTCCTAATGAGAAGGACATCGTCTTCTAAAGAACCAAAATTGACTCTTACATCACTAACTTTCATATGTACACTCTGAGACTTATTCGACTTCTATCTGTGTCAAACGATTTGACTGTGGAATCGAATTATCTAACTCCTAGAAGCCTTTATCAATCCACAGATTGACTTTAGGGATTTGCATACCTTATGCATACTCCCACTGAATATGAGATTTATAGAAATACCTTATTTCATTCTCTTTCAATCTCATATTGAACAAGATAGTTCTCATATTCATTTATCATATCTCATAGTCAGAATATGAGGATGTGGTAAACATAATCCAAATGGACTTTTGCATTTCAATCGTCAAGAAGGTTGTAATGCTTTCCATTTACTCGAAGCTCCACGAGCTTGATCCTATCAGGTGGATCAACCAAGGTCAAAACTTGGTTTGAGTATATGGAATCCATATTGGATTTCAAGGCTTGCTTACACTACTCAGATTCCAAATCTGACAGTGTCTCCTCTTCAAGTAATTCCTTGGCTATCTAGGAACGCGTTCTAAACACGTCTTAAGAGAAGGGTTTCACACGTGTACATACTCTAAAATTTGGCTAAATTTTATCAGATGGGCTCGTTTCTTCTATATGTGGCGTGGATATTTATCCTTAAATTTCTTTGAGGTCTGCTTGCTTGTCTTTCTTCTTCTATAGGAACGATTCCTTGAGAAAGATACATTCCTTGAGACAAACAACCTTTGTCTAAGGGAATTGCAGAAACAATATTCAATATCGTTGTATAAACTTGAACTCATTTCAAACTTATCTCCCACTATCCTCTTCACTTAAGAGGATTCTACTAAATTCTTGGATAAGAATAATTAGGGAATTTAATATGCCACATTGCATAGTGCAACTAAAGGACTGATTTTGGAAGGTACTAAATTCAAAATCTCTAACTGCATATTCTGGGAGTTTATTCCTAGAATGATTATAAGTCAGTAAAGCTTGCTATGGAATGGACCATGTTGCATTAGATTTCATTCCCTCATTCGGAAACACTAAGGTGTTCTCGAATTAGTTTACTGAGAGATAATCCTATTATCTCTAAGATGAGTAAGGAATTAGTTGCTAAGATATTGGCTATCTCGATCATATCGATTTACCTATAACTTATGACTACTTCGGTTCCTAACCTCCTTTCGAAATTCTAAGAATTTCATATAAGTTTCGAATTTGTACTTTAACAAGTACATTCATTCATAATGATTAAACTGACGATTGTATCTAGTGCTTACATTAAGCATCTTACACTCATCAGCACGGATCGAAATCCACTATAATTTTGGAACGTTCCACGTTTCTTATAAACGGGATTCAGGAACGCTTCCCTCATGACAGGATTCACAGGAAGTCAACACTATAGGTTCATTTTCATAGAATGATCCTAAGGTGTCTGACTTGCTAATCCTTTTATATCTCAACGTTCCAAAGTAATTCGAAGCTTTGTCATCTCACTTACTTTTGTTATCTCGTTGTATGTTCAGAACATTAGTGCCTTGAGTCTTTGCACAACGGCTTATGCAGAATTGACTTAAGACTAGTAAATTCTATTCCTAGTAGAATTACTAAACGAGGTAACATTTCAAAGTACTCATACTGTTTGCAGTTCCCTTTCAAAGTCCTTATTTGCTACCATAGAAGCAAACGTCCTATTTGATCTCTAGTGTCTTTTGGGCGTACCCCTTACATGCCCCTCCATTGGGCTCTTAAGGGTTTCTTCTTCTTTAGGCCTTCAAGCCTTTAACTTAGGGAGTTTTAGAAGAAGAATTAACCATCACAACCTTTTATTCCTTCTTAAGGATGCTCTCAACCATTATCAACTTAAATGATTAACTATGCTACATTAGCATCATTCTAGTTGAGCATAAAGGGTTTGAATGATAGTCGAAGCAATGTAAGCAATCAGTGCATTGAGAACTCTTTTCTCAGTTGATGATCGAGACCATAAGATCTTCAATTAAGATCTTTAGACCTTGTTCGTGTGCACTTGTTTCCTCATTTGGAATATTGAATAATTCCATAATGTTATACCTTGTAACATTTTTATGAGGTGGTTCAATTGCTTTTAAGTGGTTTGGAAAAATCCATTCACCTCAGATTGCTTCTCTTTTGGCCCGGGTCGACTTTTCACAATTGAAAACTTCGCCCTTTAGAGAACGCCTTTCTCTAGTCGGATTCTAAAATGAATTTTAGGATCCGAAGCCATTTAGAGTTAGTCAGGACTTAGTCAACTTATTTGACTTAAGGATGGATACGAATGGGTTTGCATTTCATATTGTAGAGAATCACAGAACTACAACCTAAATGCTAAGCAGAGAAAATGTGGGCATGCTGAATTATAACGATATACAAAAGATAAGGTCTTTAATCTAATGTAACTCCCACTGTTTTTCAAAGATCTATAATTCCCAAAGATCTAAGAGGAACACGTTTCCCAATGGGTACTAAGATCCTAGGCATTTTACCTCGAACCCACGACTCGCGGACATTCTAAGTAAGAACCCTAGGTAGGTACAACTTACCAATTCTAACACCTTTAGAATTCTTAGTAATTGTTTTTGCATCACCTATCTTTCAATATGGACCCACGACTCGTGCGACATCCATATTTACTTAGGCGTTAAGCTAGACCCATCAATCATAAGATCATGACCAAAACTTAGTTCGAACGACCCACGACTCGCGGACATCGCCCTTGCTAAAATTGACCACGAAATATTGACCATTTAAAATGATTAATTAGGTAACTAAGAACTAATAAGCTCCACTAGCTATCCCACGACTCGCGGACAATAACTAGCTTTACTTACTAAACTTAAAACCTATTGATGGAATGCCAGGAATTTAATTCAAAATTTGCATCTCGAATTAAACACCTATTTGTTCGAAATTAGCTTAATATTTAATGGGAATTTTCGAATCAACCGGAGAGTTGTCCGGTTCGACCTCACCAATATATATGTTATCCAATTTTATTAGTCTTGATTAATGCAAGTACACTTAAATGCATATCAAACAAGCACATAAACAGATAACATGTCCTAGCATGATACTAACATGTAATGATCATGGGTTCTACCTATCTTATGCCTGATATGTGGGAGCCACTCCACAATCACAAGTTCTAACATACATGCCACATAAACAGTTTAAATCACATAAGGGAAAGCGGTAACAAAATACGAGCCCTATCTCTATTACATTTAACAATTGAGATTCCCCTCCCTAACATTTTGAGGGGTCTTCACTTATGGCCTCCTTGTTACTTGAATGTGGTCCATCTTACTCCATGGGTGCATTGTCTCCAAAATGAAAATAAAACCTCACCACCTATCTCTACTCTCAAATTACAATAAAAAGAAAAAGACATAAAGTAATAAGGCTCAATCTTCATATTGGCCTTAGACAATTACACGGGGCATACCCCGGCCTCAAAAACAGTAATATGGAAAGCCACATAATAAATCACATAACAGTACGCACATAAGTGAGGCTCCAACCTCAATTGAAAAACGCAACTATGGGCTCCAACCCCAATTTAAACCATCCATGTGCATAAATTAAAACCATACATAGATCTAAACCCATGATCACCTAACATGCTTTTGCGAGAATTTAAATTTAGCCAATAAATTAAAATTCTCGTTTCAAGTCCTAATGACTTAAAACACGACTTAGATGCAATTCTTGTTCAAGAGCCTTTTCAATAAAACCCGAAAAACAACAAACCAATAAAATTCCAATTAATTTCCAAAATTAATAATTTTATTCTTTCATTATTTTCAGAAAATAAAGATTGTAATGTTTCCAAAATTTAAATCGCTTAATTTCTCAAAAATCCCAATTTAATCAAAATTTTAAAATAATTTTATTTTAGCAAAACTGATTTTAAAAGATAAAATTAAAATAAAATTTAAATCAGGATTTTACGGACCAAAAACACAAAAACACGAAACACGAAAACGGGCCCGAAAAAGGGCCTAGCCGCGCGAGGCACTTTCGCGCAGCAGCGCCCTCCGCCACTAGGCGGGCTGGGCAGGCGTCCCGCGCGGTTGCGGGACGGGCTGGGCGGGCGCGCCACGGCTCCCGCGCGGTTGCGGGAGGAGCTGGGCGGCAGCGGCGGGCCTGGGCGTGCGACGTGCTAGCACGCCTAGGCTCGTCCTTTTCGTGTTCCGTTTCGTGTCCAGGTTTCTCAAAACCAATTCAATCCAAAATTAAAAAATTCGATTTAAACATATTTCAATCAAAACGATTTTCAAAAACACAATTTAAGAAAACAGTTTCAGAAATTCAGGAAAAATTACAGTTTCGTATTTCAGGCTTTCTAAAAGAAGTCATGAATACCTAATTCGCATCTAAGCCTAAGAATTTCTACCAAATTCAGAATAATTGAGACGAATCAGAAACACGATTAACGAGGTGGCTCTGATACCACTTGTTGGAAAACACGAATCAGAAAGCAGCGAAATTTAAAAAAATTTCCAATAAAAGGATCTTGGACTCGCAATCGTGTAACCAAATTCGTAGAGATAGAAAACTTACTTTTCTTTTATTCTTTCTTGAAGCGTTTCAAGCCACCCAAGAACGCTCTTCTCGCGGCTTGACAACCCGTCCCTCGAAAGTCTCTTTCTACTTCAGAATCCATTGTCGGGATAGCAATCCACACCAACCTAGATTCGATTCATGTTAGAGATGTTCTTAATAATATAACATAAAGAAAGAAACATGAAACGAGAAAAGCAGGATTGAAACTCCCTTCGAAAACAGTTTTGCGAAAGTAGAAAACTGCCAGTCACAAAACCCTCGTGAAAAAATTCATCCTTCAGGATATGGACGAACGGTTTTCGCCATCTTCTTTGGTTCGATTTTTTCATTCGCTTCACGTCGGGTTCAGAATCGTTTCATCATCCCTTCTGATCGTTTTTGCTTAATCCCCACTTTTGGTAAAGCTCGAATCTTCAAAACTTCTAACTTGAAGTCTCTAGAGATAGTCCACCAACTTGGCTACAATCTAACTAGTAAGGATGCTAGTTCTCTAGTTAGTGTTTAGGCTTAACCTAGGGTTTTATTTTATCTTGGAGAAAGGAAGGTGTTCAACACATGAACCAAGAATTGTCTATTAGCTCTAAAGGGGAGCATGAGCTCCCCTATATATAAGAAAGGGGAGGGACGAAATTCCTAGTCCTTAATGGGCTAGGATTTTGGTCTCTCTCTCTCCTATTACTTGATCATCAAGTAATTTTGACTTTGACTTTGGATTCTAATTCAAATCAACTTTCAAGAGAGCTAAAAATATCCAAACTATTTTTGGATAATTTTATACTTTATTTATTTAAAATAAATAACTTATTTTATCTAATTAATTAATTCATAATTAATTAACTAGATTATTTTTCTCCAAAATAAGACTTTCTTTTTAATTCAAAATTAAACCAAAGTCTATTAAATAATTAATCACATTAATTATTTAATACATAAATAAATATACACATATATTTATACACGTGTGTGACACGTGTCACAATGACACGTGTCACTCACGTGAGCCACACGTGTGGTTTCACACGTGAACCCTCTTGGCTTGATTAACTCGTTTAATCATTTTAAAGCCTCAACTCATGTAACCAAGTTGTTGTGTGTGACCCTCTAGGTTCTCAATTCAATTAGCAGTGACCCTAATTAATTAATTCATTAATTAATTAATCAGTCCACAGATTAAACGACCATAGTCTAGCAACAGGTGTTTAACCCCTAGCTGAATTGGAATGTTCGAATTCGACAGAACCTTTAAGTCATTGATTCATGTGAGATACAATCGTCCTACTTACTATCTCTCAACCATGATCTAGGGTAAGGGAATAATTAGAACCCTAATAATCTGGTCTTAAAGCTAAAGTGCATTTCATATCCATTTGATCTCAATCCAAGAAACCCTTTTCTTGATGTCTTGATCTACTGCCTTGGCCAAGGACTTCATATGGCATATGAATGACTTACACAATAAGAGATCACCTTGCAAATGCAAGTGTAGGTCCTTTCTTAATTCTCATTCACTTTCATGAGTCACTTGTGCAGCCCCAGCGTAAGCCTTGAATCAGTTGTCTAAGGCGACACCCTTTAAAGCTTATACCAAAGACTACAGAGTTAACTCATAAAGTAACATGGAACCTCAAGTCTAAGGATCAATTAATCACATCAATGACTTGTGAGATATTTCCTAATCTGGAAGTTTCCATTTCCTGAAATAGAAACTTCCTTTCCCATTTAGGAATGTTCTCACACGGGGCACCTCAGTGAACTTACTTATTAAAGTAAGCACCCTCATGTATCACGCACGTATCAACTATACACTTTGCACCTCCATGAAACAAGGTGGTCCTTCTTAAGGGCGTGATCCCACAAGCAAGCCTTAGAGGAGTCAGGTTGACACTCCCACTGTCTGTAGGACTCATCGGCTTGGAGTATTTTACTAATCATGACTTATGTGATATAGGGCTCGTTTCATAAACCATTTCACCTAAATGGTAGAGTCCTAAAGTCATCAGGATTAGGGGAGTTCTCATACATGCGCACGTAATGGAAACACACAAAACACGTATTGGCATATAAAGAAGTGTTTGCCTATAATCAATCGTATATTATTCAAAGATTGTCTGTGATACAAGAAAAGTCCCAAAGCAGATTACGTCGAATCGGCTTTCTAGGGCACTATTCCTAACACATACTGTGTACGAAGATATAAAGATGGATAAACATTGTGGCAATTCTATTACATAAATGCTAAATATTACATGTTGCATTTTTAGTACAATTGTATTTTAAGCCCGATTTGTTGACCATGATCTACTTGAAGCCATTATTGAGAAGTTGGTTTATATAATAAAATAAGCTCATATTTTTTATAGGCTGCGTAATTAAAACGGATCAAGAAAAAAGCATTTGTAATGGCTATATAATTGAAACGTAATACGGATCAACAAAAAAGCCTGAACGAAAAAGTCGTTGTAATGGATATATTTATCAAAAATTATAGTTGAAAACATTAGTGAAAAAATTACAGCGAACCCCTATTTTAATATAGTTAAATACATTTAACTACCAAGGGCAACATGGGAATAAAAAAATTGACTATAGTCAATGAGGGTATTTTTGGATTTTCACTAATTTTTTTACTGACATCATCAATATTTTAACAAAACCCTAGAAAAATGGGGGTTAAGTGTAATTGTTTTTTTCCATGAGGGTGGTATCTGTAATTATATCTAATAGTGGTATACCATTTGTAATTACCCCATCTAATTTGGTGGCTAGGTGTAATTAACCCTAATTCATAATGATAAATACGAGTTAAATCTATCCCTAGAAGCCTATCCCAAATCATTAACATCAAATTTATACAATTCAGGATAACTTAAATAATTTACAATATGCAGTGGAGTGACTCGGACTAGATCACAAGACTCGATAGACTCAAACTCCCGCCTACCGCTCCAAACCTACAAGAATCTAAAAAAAAAGTCGGGTTCAATCTATTGGAGACTGGTGGGTATAAAACAAGGTTTAATATCATAATATTACAAGAATTAAAGCGCACACACACATGCGAGTCATGATCCCGTACGAGGTTTTTAAAATATTTCCCAAGTGGGCGAAAACAAAGAAAACAACACCCGAGATTACAACCATAAGTTTCATTCGTTCATTACAATCATGCGGTCATTACGTGAGCCCGCCGAGAGGGCGAATTCTCCAACCTTCTCCTCGTGTGTGCATTTATTCATTTATTCATTCATTAGTGACCACACAATCATTCATTCGTTCATTCATTCGTTTATTAACAATTATTTATAATCAATAACACTTACACCTTTTTTCTCTGGGCGGTGGACGGGTTTGCAAGACCCGGCCACCTCGTTCATTGACCAGTGGGGTTTCATGAGTTCCCCAAAGGCGCTCAGCTCCCTTTCCACACTAATCTCCAAGCGAGGTCCGGACTCTGTGATTTTGGTGGGACTAATGTACGGAGATCACCATCAGTCCGAGCTTCCCCGGATAGCCACGTAGACTAGTCCCAGGGCCCCCATTCATTGTGATCAATCAATTCTCGCCAAAACATTGGTAGGGTAATCATTTAAAAGGGCTTAATGTTCGAAATCATTTACTTCTACAAAAGACTCGATATATACGTATAATAATTTGGTTAAAACTTTTACACATTGGATATATCGGGTCATTTATCTAAATAGAAGAAAAACCCACCTGGTACACCTTACCAAACAATACCAATAAGAAAAAAAAACTTGAGGTATCCTATGAACCCGGTATCTGCGCCCTGGAGAAAACTGTACAATGGATAATGTAACGCATTCGTGAGACTCAAGACTCCAAATGAACCACAGATGACGCACGACATGTCTTGAACAAGGTATGAGATGCATAAGAAGTATAAGTTATGTTATGAGGTCATATAATCAAGTAATTCATGCAAACGTTCAGTACATGGTGGTTTCATATTCATTAATTCCATATCTTTCATGAACTATAACAATGGGAGCCATAAATTTCATATAGTGTCCATAATACCTGTTTAAACATGTTTACAATGCATATAATAAGTATAGGAGCAAGAGAAATCATTTAAGACATCAAAATATTGGAAGAAGGCACTTAACGTTTCACGCATTAGCATGTAAGTCATATAATATCACACTAGTTCGTTGCTCGACCAAAACATATCAATTCTTTCAATAAGTTTAACTTAACACCCATAGCACATAATACAAAGACTCTACATTGCATATATTATCATAAAAAAGGGAGGAAGTTATCATATTAAGGAAATAATTAGGGCAACAATTCATGCGTGTAAGCTAAAGAGCATCTAAGTCACATTAGATCATATCAAATCATAGCTCATGTAAATTAAATTAATTGAATCTGTAGATTTCATGCGATAAGCATAACTCACAATATAACATGTTAAAAATTCATTCAAACCATAAGAAAGGTAAGAAAGTATCACACAAATCGAATAAATGATGTATTCTTACATGCGTGCGCATATAAGGGCATAAGAGGTAATTCATGTCATTTTTCACGTACAAAACATCAAAATTACACAACCAACCCATAATGAAACATGTAACACTAAATTCATGAAGTTAGCAATGCATTCATATCATATAATGAACAAAGAGATATCAAACAAGGCATATGAACAAGGCACTAATTCATGCATGCACGTAATAAGGTGTAACAAACATATTCGTCTTATATCACGTAAACATGCATCGAAATTACATCATAATTTCATAATGAAACGCATAACATGATATATAGCATGCTAAAATCATTTATTAATCATATAAGAGCAAGAAAAGCCATGCAAAACATGAACAAAACGAAAAACGAGCAAATGACATACCAGCAGTCACGGCAGTCGAAACATTCCCAAAAATAGGTCACGGTCCCGACCGCAACCAACATCACCAGCAGCAGCACAAGCCTTTACAAGTCGAAACATGGCTAAAATTGGGTCGCAAAATGATCTCTCCAAAGTCGCGGCCGCAGCTCCCTTGAAGCAGCAGCAGCTTAGGACGAAAGACAACACATAGGACATTAATAAAGCAACAAAAACACATAAAACTCACACCAAAACAACTCAGAACCGAACAACAATCAAGGATGGAAGCAAGGAGGTCACACATCATCTTCAAGCTCAAGTTTCTTCCAGTAGCAGCCATGGTGGTTCGACTTTAACTCAAATAACATGAAATAATTCATCACTCATGCATTAAGGAAGTCAAGGAGATCATATATTCAGCTCCAATCCAAGAATTTCATCAAACAAGGCAAGAATTCATCAAAAATGCATTTAACCTAACTATTCATCATACTAGCCATTACATGATCATCTCACCAAGAAATTCAGCAAATAAGGTGTCCAATTAAAGGGAAAAGGCTGGAGAATACATTCATATACATACCTTCCAAATTTTGGCCGAATCGGATGAGTATTGAACTCAAAACTTGAAAATTGAATAGTGTTTTCTTCCTTCTCTCTTCCATTTCTGTTTATAGATAAGAGGGCGCTCTTTTTACTTCTCTCCTGTGGCTGAACGAAATAAGGGCTAAATTGGGGTGATATATGAGTGAATAAGGTTTAATTTGATATAAGGTAGGGGCATTTTGGTCAAGTAATGAGTAAGTTATGGGCAAAACGGTAAGATATGGCGAATCTGTCACTCGGCCGTGTTTCGGGCAAAATTCGGGCAACCAAACGAGCTTAGAAAAATATGAGGTCAAGTTTTCTAGCTTCCAATCTTCATTGTGAGTCCAACTCAACTTTTTAAATTCGAATCCGAATTCCCGACCTCAAGATATGCCGCCCAGAACTAGAGGTGCGCTGAATGTTCTTAATCTCCCGGCTTGGTCTCGTTCCCAAAATAAAATTCGTTAACACGCTAAACAAGATCGGAAACATGAAACGAGAACTTAGAAAATTTCCTAACACATAAATCTCAACATATTAAAATCACAAAAATCCGAATTCAAATAAGACAGAAACGACACGCGAAAATATCAATCCATTCATAACATTGAAGAATTTCAAATAAGTTCCTATTCAAATATTTATATGAATCAAATATTTAACGATTTAATAATAAAATTAAATATATAAAACACTTATAAATAATTAATTTGCGTTAATCGATAAACATATACGTCATGCTATACAACTGAAAAATTCGGGGCATTACAACTTCTCCCCCTTAAAAGAATCCATCCTCGGATTCATTGCTTGCCCGGAAACAAATAATGAGAGAACCTCGTCTTTCCCATGCAACAAGGAGAGAACCCCGTCTCTCGAGCAATGATGAGAGAACCCCATCTCTCATAAACAAAGAGAACTCCCCGTCTCTCACAAAGAACAATGAGAGAGAGAACCCCGTCTCTCGAACAGCAATAAGAGAATCCATGTCTCTTACAAGCAACGAGAGCACCCCGTCTCTCACAAACAACAAGGAGAGAACCGCACTAAGGCATAAAATATAACACACCAAGGGACAAACACCACGAAGATGTCATCAAAACATTCAATTACGGTAACTTATAATCAAAACTGTAACACCCCGGAGCGAAGGACGCCACATCCCCCGTACCGTAGCCCAACCTGGGTGCCGAAATGGATACTCCGTCCCCACGTCGGACTATGGCGAACGGGTGACAAACAAAATCAACTCTAGGCTAGGCGGTCTAGACCCTGAACAGAGTGCGCAACAAAATAAAATCGAAAGTGCGGAAGTCACAGGATCATCTAACATAACCGATTACAGATATAAAAGCTCAGGAAGAGATATACATATTTCAACATGCATTGCCCACCCCGGGCTAAAAGAATATTCAAAGCTTCAAATTACAAAACATAGCTTATAATTATTTATACATAGTACCAAATATACGTAGTACCAAAGAGGGAAAGTAAATATGCAAATGCAAGGACTCTACAAAGACTCGAACAACTCCCAAGACTCGAAAGACAACAGCCGCCTAGCCAGACTCCCAACCAGGTACCTGCAAAGCTAAAATCAAAGGGGAAAAAGAGAAGAAGCAACGAGGGTCAGTCCTAGAGACTGGTGAGGGGGCTAACACACGCACCCCTATATACATATAGAGCAAAACACTTAGCAATTTGAAGAGAATCCATAAACCGGGGATGGTTTTTGCAAGCCAAATCATTTCCCGTGATAATAAATATATAGGAAAAAGGGGGGGTTAAAGGCCAAAGGCCAAAACAACCAATTTTAAGTATTTAAGAGTCCATTCCCGTTTCATAGATTTATACATAATCACACTAACTCGGCGAGTACGAGTTCTCCTTCCAAACTCCATTCATAATCAGAGACATAAATCATAATCAAAACATAATTCGCAATCCAACCTACTCCGGGGTGATAGAAAGGTAGCAAGCCCAAGCTATCCATACACAGAAATGTGATAAGGTTTAATTACTACCTTGTATCCTTCGGCGGTTGCCTCCGCCGGCTCAAGAGAAACACCCTTCCTCAACCTCCTAAGGTTGGGTGAGACTCTCAAATGGAGGTGTTGATGGAAGAGCTCGGTGACCCCTCAGCCAACCCGAGATTACCATACCACACTACGGGGCCCAAACATATCACAAAAGTCACACAAACTTATCTCAAAGCTTATCTTTCAAAGCCAAATCTCGCTACACACTGACACATATTCAAAGTTTTCCAAAAGAATATCAAAATAGAGCTATATACATATAAAACCTTTTTAAAGTCTTATACAAAATAGGACGAGCCCTCAAATACATATTGTAGCGCCTCCCCAGCACTACAACCCCGCACCGCAATACTCCCTGGGTGGAGGTTAGACCCAACACTCAGGAAATACTACGGCGAACGGTCAGGATAATATGAATGGAGTACGTGACACAGTGCAGCGGAAGATAAAGAGATTCAACTTTACCAATGAACGGGGAGGATAACGTACAATGAGCAAGGATTATCATTATTGATCAAAGTAGTTTGCAGAAGAGTACAACAGGTTGACATGCAAGGACAAAGTATGAGATGGTTTGTTTCTACAGAGAGTAGGTTCAAGACAGTGTACTCGTAGGATCGGATCCAACCTACGGTAGTAGTGCTTCAAGATACCTCTAGTTGTCGTTCATTGATTCCTGAAATCATGCATTTTAAAATAGGCGAGAGGGTTAGTCAAAGTGACTAAGTGAAGGGGGTATGAGGGTTTATAGATATATGTATATATATATATTTATATTTATATGATCAAGAAGATCTTGATCTATAATATTAACAATAGGATATAACAAATAGGAAACGGTTCATAATAATTGTAAAACAGGGATAGGGGTAGTTTGGAATATTTATAGAAATATAAACCGTTTGTAACAAGAACATTAATGCCCGCAAGCTAGGCCTCTCCACCCATAACTCCTTAAATAATTGGTAAAATAGTATCGGGCTGATCAGGCTCCGATACTTCAATAAAACCAAGAATATTAACTCCACTACTCCTTGATGTCAATAGGGAATCAAACCCTAGAGACCACGAACTAGATTCGGGAGGCAGCTATCTCTCCCTCATCCCTTGGCGTGGAGTAACTAACCTCCAGTTAAACCACTACCAAGAGGTGGTGGCAGTCCGCAGCACCAACAATACCCTCGGCCCGATACCTTCCGGGTAACTGCTCGCTACGGTTACAGCTGGGGCCCATAACAGGAATCAAGAACAATATTTTGCTTGCATAACCCGGAATCAATGTTTTGATAAAATGGACTTGAAATATATAATGTTCTAGAAAAACGTTGATTCCGGCAAGAAAGTATTTTTCCCTTAAGAGGGACATTGTAGTACAATAATATGTATGTAGGGCAGTAAATCAATATGATGGGTAGGCTTGAAAATAGTTTTTATATAGATACATATATATAGCATGATTCCAGTTGAAAACATTTTAACCCTCACCTATACCGGTAGTCAGACATTGTAATGTGGATTCCAGTGCGCCTGAAAGTATTAACTACTATAGGCTTAGAACTAGGTTCCTTATATTAATCAAATAGGCACATAAAACACACAATGTTCATGCATAAAAGGATTACATCAAGTAAACACATAAACTATATCATGTTAGAGAATTCCCGATAAACTCTAATTTTAACCGTTTAAGGGAAATTAAGTAATTAATCAGGTTTCATGAATTCTTTAACCACTTAAATATTTATTAATCATATTATAATCTTAATTATTACATTAGAAATGAAACTTAGAATTTAATTTGACAATGTAGGTTATATTTTGAAAATAATTCATAATTTATCGATTTTTGGAAAATTCGGATAAAATCTTTATTTAAAAATTCCAAAACTAATTTTATAATTATTTTAATATTATTTTCGAAATTATCAGCTTATGGGTTGACCAAAATGTCAAAATTACTATTTAAAACATTTACTAGTCAATTTCTTATGAATTAAACACTTTATAACACAAAATCGAACACACACACTCACACACTATCACACGTGCACTTAAAATTGTTTAAGAACAACATGAACATGTTCTTGAGCCTATTTGAATATTCAAAGAGGGTGTGTAACATGTTCTATCACATTCATATTCATAACATAAGATTAAAGCATAATATAGCAAAATATATGAATTCTCTATGAGAATAATTCTAAATAAATTATTCTAGGCATGAATTTAATCAAACAAGATCATAATTATTTAAACACATATTCATATCATATCATATCATAACTCATGCATTTAATTAAATAAAATGCATATATCTTATCACATTTTTCCTAAACTAGCATAAATAGCATATATTTCATAAAATAAATTCCTAAAGCATAATTTAATTAATCCTAGGCATGCTACTATTATTTTTATACTAAGAACATTATATAAAGCATGAAATAATAAAAGAAAAACATACCTTAGAGAGAGAAGGGAGAGAGTGGCGTGAGAATGGGGGGGAAGAGAGTGATTTTGTGTGTTGATTTGTGAGGTATAAATGAGGCTTGAGGGGGGTATTTATAGGTAGTCATGAGGGGTCTTTAAGTAATAAATGAAAGTTTATGGGAGATGTGGTTGCTTATGATTTCAACAAATGCTTGGTAATAAATTAGGAGATGTGGTTAAATTACATGTTAAACAAATGCTAGGTAATTAACTAAGTAATGTGGAGAAAGTACATTCATTTAATTAAATCTTCTAGAAGCTCATGTGGTCATGAATGATGTCATCTTGAATAAAAATAAATGTAAAAATAATATAAAATTTATTCAAGAGTCGAGAGGTAAAAGATTGAATTAGTGAATTAATGAAAGAATGGGTGAAAAATGAGCTTTGTTTTGATTATAAATGTGAAATATTTAGATTTTCGTTTATAAATTATGAATATGAAAGATGATGAAAATCATAGGAAAATTATATAAACGAAGCTATGATAGAGTTTAAAGATGGGAAAAAAAATCACTATAATGTAGAGAAAACTTCAAGGATCGTTTCAAGTATAATTTCGACTATTGAATAAAAGCTAATTTGTTCAAAATAAAATGATGATTTTTAGAAAGGAAAATATTTATAAAATATGCTATGGTGAGATCGAGTTTTTGGCAAATGCATGAAAATTCATAAAATAATTTAAGGATCGTTTTGGTTATAATTTTGAATATCAAAAAGTAGATGAGTAGGGATTTATTGATGATCGAATCATAAGCTAGGGGTTTTGCCGGTTTTTGATACTACGGGAGTTAGGATGGGAATTATGGTTTACGGAGAGTATCACGATCCTCGAAATAATGTGAGGATTCTTTTGGTTAAAATATTGGGTAGTGAAAGTGTTTCCAAAGGAGGACTTACTTTTAAACACATAAGGCAATTGTTCAAGTAAGAAATTTGAATGCGCACATAAGTGATGCAATGAATGCATGGCGCCAGGATCAGTAACTGGCATGTTTAGAATGCATACCTTTAACAACTTTGGGGATGACAATTTTAAGCTGCAACCACCCTTATAGAGATAATATAATGCATGGTAGTTGAGAATGATGTGCAGATGATCGCAAAATTAAAATTTGCAAGTAATAGCAATTAACAGACAAAACATCCTTAGCGAAGATAAAGCAATATAAAGGCACAGGAAATTAATAAGTTAGTTTTCGGTCCTACTGGTATCTTGAAGCAATTCTAATAACTTAGGATTTGAACGAATTAGAAAGTATAAGTGAAGTGCTTCCATGAGTTAAGAATACTAGTATGATGAAGGAGATGTAGATCTTGTAACCGAATCTACCAAGAATTTGATAATTGAAGGATTTGATAGAACTCGGGATTTTGGTGTGGATTAAGATTGTATGCTTGACTTGATCGAGGAAGGGTTTAGTACTTATAATTGTAACAAATCACATGCTGGTCGGCCGCCCCAACAGTGATTGATCACAATTTAAGCACTAAAGACACGAGAGTACATATGAGACTCTATGAATGATGAACCCCAGATTTCCGCAACCCGGGGCTCTGATACCACTTTAATTGTAGCGCCTCCCCAGCACTACAACCCCGCACCGCAATACTCCCTGAGTGGAGGTTAGACCCAACACCCAGGAAATACTACGGCGAACGGTCAGGATAATATGAATGGAGTATGTGACACAGTGCAGCGGAAGATAAAGAGATTCAACTTTACCAATGAACGGGGAGGATAGCGTACAATGAGCAAGGATTATCCTTATTGATCAAAGTAGTTTGCAGAGGAGTACAACAGGTTGACATGCAAGGACAAAGTATGACATGGTTTGTTTCTACAGAGAGTAGGCTCAAGACAATGTACTCTTAGGATCGGACCTAACCTACGGTTGTAGTGCTTCAAGATACCTCTAGTTGTCATTCATTGATTCCTGAAATCATGCATTTTAAAAATAGGCGAGAGGGTTAGTCAAAGTGACTAAGTGAAGGGGGTATGAGGGTTTATAGATATATGTATATATATATTTATATTTATATGATCAAGAAGATCTTGATCTATAATATTAACAATAGGATATAACAAATAGGAAACGGTTCATAATAATTGTAAAACAGGGATAGGGGTAGTTTGGAATGTTTGTAGAAATATGAACCGTTTGTAACAAGAACATTATTGCCCGCAAGCTAGGCCTTTCCACCCATAACTCCTTAAACACTTGGTAAAATAGTATCGGGCTGATCAGGCTCCGATACTTCAATAAAACCAAGAATATTAACTCCGCTACTCCTTGATGTCAATAGGGAATCAAACCCTAGAGACCACGAACTAGATTCGGGAGGCAGCTATCTCTCCCTCATCCCTTGGCGTGGAGTAACTAACCTCCAGTTAAACCACTACCAAGAGGTGGTGGCAGCCCGCAGCACCAACAATACCCTCGGCCCGATACCTTCCGGGTAATTGCTCGCTACGGCTACAGCCGGGGCCCATAATAGGAATCAATAACAATATTTTGCTTGCATAACCCGGAATCAATGTTTTGATAAAATGGACTTGAAATATATAATGTCTTTGTAAGACGTTGATTCCGGCATGAAAGTATTTTTCCCTTAAGAGGGACATTGTAGTACAATAATATGTATATAGGGTAGTAAATCAATATGATGGGTAGGCTTGAAAATAGTTTTTAGATAGATACGTATGTATAGGCATGATTCCAGTTGAAAACATTTTAACCCTCACCTATACCAGTAGTCAAACATTGTAACGTGGATTCCAGTGCGCCTGAAAGTATTAACTACTATAGACTTAGAACTAGGTTCCTTATATTAATCAAATAAGCACATAAAACACATAATGTTCATGCATAAAAGGATTACATCAAGTAAACACATAAACTATATCATGTTAGAGAATTCCCGATAAACTCTAATTTTAACCGTTTAAGGGAAATTAAGTAATTAATCAGGTTTTATGAATTCTTTAACCACTTGAATATTTATTAATCACATTATCATCTTAATTATAACATTAGAAATGAAATTTAGAATTTAATTTGACAATGTAGGTTATATTTTGAAAATAATTCATAATTTACCGATTTTTGGAAAATTCGGATAAAATCTTTATTTAAAAATTCCAAAACTAATTTTATAATTATTTTAATATTATTTTAAAAATTATCAGCTTATGGGTTGACCAAAAAGTCAAAGTTACTATTGAAAACATTTACTATTCAATTTCTTATGAATTAAACACTTTATAACACAAAATCGAACACACATACTCACACACTATCACATGTGCACTTAAAATTATTCAAGAACAACATGAACATGTTCTTGAGCCTATTTGAATATTCAAAGAAGGTATGTAACACACTTGATCATATTCATATTTATAATATAGAATTTGAAGCATAATATAGCAAAATATATTAATTCTCTATGAAAAATAATTCTAAATAAATTATTCTTGACATGAATTTAATCAAACAAGATCATAAATATTTAAACACATATTCATATCATATCATATCTTAACTCATGCATTTAATTAAATAAAATGCATATATCTTCTCACATTTTTCCTAAACTAGCATAAATAGCATATATTTCATAAAATAAATTCCTAAAGCATAATTTAATTAATCCTAGGCATGCTACTATTATTTTTATACTAAGAACATTATATAAAGCATGAAATAATAAAAGAAAAACATAACTTAGAGAGAGAAGGGAGAGAGTGGCGTGAGAATGGGGAGAGAAGAGAGTGATTTTTGTGGGTTGATTTGTGAGGTATAAATGAGGCTTAAGGGGGTTATTTATAGGTAGTCATGAGGGGTCTTTGAGCAATTTATGAAAGTTTAAGGGAGATTTGGTTGCTTATGATTTCAACAAATGCTTGGTAATAAATTTGGAGATGTGGTTAAATTATATTTTGAACAAATGCTAGGTAATTATCTAAGTAATGTGGAGGAATTACATTCATTTAATTAAATCTTCTAGAAGCTCATGTGGTCATGAATGATGTCATCTTGAATAAAAATAAATGTAAAATAATATAAAATTTATTCAAGAGTCGAGAGGTAAAAGATTGAAGTAGTGAATTAATGAAAGAATGGTTGAAAAATGAGCTTTGTTTTGATTATAAATGTGAAATATTTAGAGCTTTCGTTTATAAATTATAAATATTAAAGATGATGAAAATCATAGGAAAATTATATAAACGAAGCTATGATAGAGTTTAAAGTTGGGAAAAATGACTATAATGTAGAGAAAACTTCAAGGATCGTTTCAAGTATAATTTCGACTATTGAATAAAAGCTAATTTGTTCAAAATAAAATAATGATTTTTAGAAAGGAAAATATTTATAAAATATGCTATGGTGAGATCGAGTTTTTGGCAAATGCATGAAAATTCATAAAATAATTTAAGGATCGTTTTAGTTATAATTTTGGATATCAAAAGGTAGATGAGTAGGGATTTATTGATGATCGAATCATAAGCTAGGGTTTTTGCCGGTTTTTGATACTACGGGAGTTAGGATGGGAATTATGGTTTACGGAGAGTATCACGATCCTCGAAATAATGTGAGGATTCTTTTGGTTAAAATATTGGGTAATGAAAGTGTTTCGGGAAATGTAGGAATATTTTTGAGCTGTAGGGGTATTTTCGTAATTTTCAACTTGCCCCTGTTTCGGGCTGTTACACATATCATACACATATTTATCATATAGTATACATAACTCGCATGCGGGCTTCAAAACACATAGGGTTGTAGGTCATATTATCTAAAAGGAAGAAAACCTCACCTCTGAGAAGCAACGGGAACAAAGGAAGCAAGTCGGACGACTAGAAGACAACCTCGTCAACCAAGGAACGAACCCAAAGGCAAAACAAAGGCAAAAGATAACCTTAGACACAATATGAACAACATTAGACGCTCGGCACATGTGGATGTATGTTTATGATGCAAGGAATACGAAATGAATGCACATTAGGTCAAATTGAAGCATTCAAGGCATATAAGGTTCTATCTCATAACCGAGAGCAAAGAATATACCATAAATCCACAAGATCAAACTTAACATGTCATACAACAAGTTAATCATGTATACACATTATAAACGAGGCAAGAAGAACCAACGAAAAGTAACGAAACGATGAAAGAAACTCCTCCCGGCCAAAACCTACTGGGTGGACACGGCCTCGTCCGGAATGCAAAGGAATCGGACACGGCCGAGTCCGGTTTAAATTAATTCCGGATCCAAAGTCAACGCAGCAACACTTCGTTTTTTGAAGGTAAAAACAGGGGATTTCGGTTCTTGGCCTTGGGGAGTCTCTTATGCCATTTAAAACACATAAAACAAGCATGAAAATAACACCAACCAACATATATCCATGCCATACAAGTAGGAATAATTTCAGCCACAAAACATGCAAGAATCAAAGCAAGAAAAGGGGAGGGAATGCATGAAGATATATCATCCATTCTCAAGCACTCATCCAAGGCCAATCACTTATAACTCAACTACCAAGGAAGAAGATGCAATAAACACTTAGAATCAAGTCATGGAAGCAACATATAATCACCATAATTCAAGGGAATCAAGAAGGAAGCAAGAATCATCAAAATCATCCAAACTCCACTATTCACATGCTTGCTCAATCTCATCAATCAACCAATGGAATAAGCTCAAATCCACATATAAGAGAGAAGAGAGAGTTTAGATTAACATCATAAACTTACCTTTCAAATTTGAGAAGATTCGGATGTGATTTGAGCTCAAACTCTTCAAAATGGCCAAAGAGGGTTTCTTCCTTCTTTCCTTGCCTTGGAGCTGATCGATTCTTGAGGGAGAGAGAGAAATGGATCGGTTCTCTTGGGTTTAGGGGCTGAAATGGGTGTTAACCCAAGGTATAAGTCATGGTTAAGGGTTTGGTTAAGTTTAAGTGGGATCCACAAAGCTCAATTAAGTCAAAAGATGGCTTAAAGGTGCAAGGGGCTCGTTCCGGTCGAAAAACGGGGAATCAAATGAGCTTAGAAAAATATGAATCTTGATTCTCTGTCTTGCTTTCTTCGTTATGAGTTCAACGCATCTTCCGGAATTTGAATCCGAATTCCCGAGCCCAAGTTACGCCTTCCGGAACACAAGGTGCGCTAATGCTCGTTAGACCCTTATGTCCCTAAAACATAAAACGGTTTCAAAACCGTATCAAACGAACTAAAAAACAAGTAACAATCACAAAGACGCATACATAACATACATAAGTCACGCATAGCACGTAGTCACAAAAATCGAAAATGAAAATGGACACGAACGGAACAAGAACAAAACAAAGAAGACAAATACGTATAAATAAATCACATAAGGTCAATTAAGTTCAAGTAATTCAAATATATCACATAGAAAGTATAATAAACACATAATTCACATAATTAAATACTTAAAAGCGCACATAGCTCACCCGTGAAGGCTTACCTGGGAAGGTCGAACGATCGGGATGTTACAAACTCCCCTCCTTCAAAAGGACCTGTCCTCAGGTCCTAAGCGAGACCTAAGAGAACACTTGAACGAGCTCGACTCCATGCTTCCGCTGCGCTACTCTAATCCAAGAGTTGCAACTCCTCGGGACCTTGCTTCCTTAATAAGAAATAAGGAAGACTCCTCATGTCCCGATTGCTCGGTGGTACTCACCAAATCCGAGTGAATCCCCTTATTCCTAGCAAACTTTGGTTTCCTCCCACTTCTGATTAAAATTCAAAAGTAGTTGGGGGAAAACTGCCGGTTCTTGATGTTCGGTCTTCTACCGAAAGCACTTTTAGACATTGTTACACTAAGTCTACAATGTCTCTTCTTGTGCCAACACTATTACCGGCTCTTCAAATCTCGAACCATGAGTGGAATTAGTCTCGTGACTAAGTACTTCTTGAGACATAGGCTCCAACCCTCCGTTAGCTACGCACAACCGAAGTCTTCCTTAGTACTTCGATCGTAACTGAAAAATTTGAGTATCCTTGTGTAATCTAGGTAACTCTCTTCAAAACCCTCATCCACTCGAACCATGCCTCTTCCTTGTCTTTCATGTCATGGGACGACACTTAAGACTTAATCTCTGAGACAATTCTCGGTTCTTCTACCAAAATGCGTAGTTAACTATACCCTTGCTGGAACCACACTCAGTAAAACCACAGAACACTAAAGAAGGACTAACGACTCCTCGAAGCAAACTAGAAGGGTATTTATCTTCCACAGTTAACCTGTGCAGCTCACGGTAATATACTCATTCTAAATCCCGTCTTCTTCTTAGATGGGACTAAGATACTCCACAAAGAAGTATTCACAAGGATGAAATTACCTTCTAAGAGCTCGTCAACTACGACTTAACTCCAACAACCTCGCTAGACTCCACCGGAAGAGAAACTCCAAACACAAAATAATTCCGGGATAAAGATCACGACAACCTCGATGTCCTCATTAGGTGGAAACGAATTCCATCTCCAAAGAAACACCAAGGGTAGCTTACTTCGACCTCTGTCTCCTTAAGCTTGGCTCGGCCTCTAGGTTAACCCAAAGGAAAGCCACAAAATTTACCGCACCGTCCCGGAATTACCAACCACTATTACAAAGGATATCAACGGGCTAGCCTTCCATCTAACACTCGTAGATACCGTTGAGCCCCGAATGGACCTCCTAAAAGCAACAACCCACGTCAACGGTAACACCGTTACCTTAAAAAAAAAAACTAGGCGCCTTCAAGAACAACTGCCGAAAAAGGACCAACCACCGAAGAAGCTCGGCCCTCGCAACTCACCAAACACTCGAAACTCTTCTCACCAAGCTCTCTCTAAAGAGAGAACCAACACAAAAGGAAAGAAAAGGGGAAACCACAAGCAAACAAGTAAGAACAAAAACACGCAAGCACCAAGAGCAACTAGAAAAAAGGAAGGTAACGCCAACTAAAATAAAATGCATATATGTACTGCCATGAATGTTTGGTGTACCTTTCACTAAGATAAAATGTTGATCTCGACCTCAAGCTCCTCGCCCCCACTTGCATCACCTCGGACCTGTCTTGAAGTCTTGGAATTCCGGCTCTTTGTAGTCCCTGAATTCTTAGTCTTCGGGCAACTCTTCACTTTATGTCCTGCTTCTCCACATTCGTAACATCTCCCAAGCTTCTTTCGGCAAACTTCTTCGGTGTGGTTAGGGCCTTGACAATAAGAACATCGATTTGTCTCCAATGGAAGAGGTATCGAATCCATCGTTGGTGGTTGAAGTTTCTTCTGCTTCTTAGTGTAGTCGACATCTTGGAGTTCTTGGGTTTCTTCTCGGAGCGTAGGCCTCTTGTTTGAGTTGAAGATTGATCCTGGATCATACTCCACCTTAGAAGTGTGAAGCTCCATCCCTTGCTTATTCATTTCATTTTGAACCACTCTTCTAACTTCCTCGGACCATTCATGCACCGGTGAACCTTGAAAAGCTTGTGGAATCTCGTCTCCACGCCTTTGTATATATTCCCGGACCTTGGGGCTTGGTTAGCTCTCGAGTTTTCTAGCTCCATTATAAGATCGTCCATCATCTTCTTGCTCAAGATCTAGGAATTCTTGAAATCTTCTAATCAATTCATTGGAAGGGATATACTTGTAGCAAAATTCTCGGATAAACCTTTCCCAATGGAGCTCTTCTCCGGACTTCTTTAGATATGATTTTATTTCCTTGAACCATTTTGAAGCTTCACCTTGTAGTAAGCGGGAAGTGTATCTTACTTTCTCTTGTGAGGTTCCCGGACAACTTCCCCAAATCCACAATATCCCGGATAGCCACTCCTCGGCTTCAATACTATCGCCCCCAAGCCACTTCGGTGGATTAAAGCCTTCAAACTTCTTTGAGACCGAAGAAACTTGTTTCTCTTGTTTTCCTTTTGATGACGTATGTTGGTATGAAGAACTCATCCTGAGATAAGAGAAATGATTCCAAAATATCGATGCGTGCAGGGTTCAGTACATGTTCATGTGAACTATTAACATAATTAAACCAAATAATTCAAGTAATTCACGTAAGAGATGAGAGTGAATGCAAACAATCACAAAATCCTAAGCCGATCGACCTAGACAGACCCAACACGACGCTAGAGCTCCGGTTTTGTAACCCAGAGCTCTGATACCACTTACAGATGTAACACCACGGAGCGAAGGGCGCCACATCCCCCGCACCATAACCCAACCTGGGTGCCGAAATGGATACTCTGTCCCCACGTCGGACTATGGCGAAGGGTGACAAACAAAATCAACTCTAGGCTAGGCGGTCTAGACCCTGAATAGAGTGCGCAACAAAATAAAATCGAAAGTGTGGAAGTCACAGGATCATCTAACATAACCGATTACAGATATAAAAGCTCAGGAAGAGATATACATATTTCAACATGCTTTGCCCACCCCGGGCTAAAAGAATATTCAAAGCTTCAAATTACAAAACATAGCTTATAATTATTTATACATAGTACCAAATATACGTAGTACCAAAGCGGGAAAGTAAATATGCAAATGCAAGGACTCTACAAAGACTCGAACAACTCCCAAGACTCGAAAGACAATAGCCGCCTAGCCAGACTCCCAACCGGGTACCTGTAAAGCTCAAATCAAAGGGGAAAAAGAGAAGAAGCAACGAGGGTCAGTCCCAGAGACTAGTGAGGAGGCTAACACACGCACCCCTATATACATATAGAGCAAAGCACTTAGTAATTTGAAGAGAATCCATAAACCGGGGATGGTTTTTGCAAGCCAAATCATTTCCCGTGATAATAAATATATAGGAAAAAGGGGGGGGGGGGGGGGTTAAAGGCCAAAGGCCAAAACAACCAATTTTAAGTATTTAAGAGTCCGTTCCCGTTTCATAGATTTATATATAATCACACTAACTCGGCGAGTACGAGTTCTCCTTCCAAACTCATTCATAATCAGAGACATAAATCATAATCAAAACATAATTCGCAATCCAACCTACTCCGGGTGATAGAAGGGTAGCAAGCCCTAGCTATCCATACACAGAAATGTGACAAGGTTTAATTACTACCTTGTATCCTTCGGCGGTTGCCTCCGCCGGCTCAAGAGAAACACCCTTCCTCAACCTCCTAAGGTTGGGTGAGACTCTCCAATTGAGGTGTTGAAGGAAGAGCTCGGCGATCCCTCGGCCGACCCGAGATTACCATACCGCACTCCGGGGCCCAAACATATCACAAAAGTCACACAAACTTATCTCAAAGCTTATCTTTCAAAGCCAACTCTCGCTACACACTCACACATATTCAAAGTTTTCCAAAAGAATATCAAAATAGAGCTATATACATATAAAACCTTTTTAAAGTCTTATACAAAATAGGACGAGCCCTCAAATACATATCATACACATATTTATCATAAACAAAGAGAACCCCGTCTCTCGAGCAATGATGAGAGAACCCCATCTCTCATAAACAAAGAGAGCTCCCCGTCTCTCACAAAGAACAATGAGAGAGAGAACCCCGTCTCTCGAACAGCAATAAGAGAATCCATGTCTCTTACAAGCAACGAGAGCACCCCGTCTCTCACAAACAACAAGGAGAGAACCGCACTAAGGCATAAAATATAACACACCAAGGGACAAACACCACGAAGATGTCATCAAAACATTCAATTACGGTAACTTATAATCAAAACTGTAACACCCCGGAGCGAAGGACGCCACATCCCCCGCACCATAGCCCAACCTGGGTGCCGAAATGGATACTCCGTCCCCACGTCGGACTATGGCGAACGGGTGACAAACAAAATCAACTCTAGGCTAGGCGGTCTAGACCCTGAACAGAGTGCGCAACAAAATAAAATCGAAAGTGCGGAAGTCACAGGATCATCTAACATAACCGATTACAGATATAAAAGCTCAGGAAGAAATATACATATTTCAACATGCATTGCCCACCCCGGGCTAAAAGAATATTCAAAGCTTCAAATTACAAAACATAGCTTATAATTATTTATACATAGTACCAAATATACGTAGTAACAAAGCGGGAAAGTAAATATGCAAATGCAAGGACTCTACAAAGACTCGAACAACTCCCAAGACTCGAAAGACAACAGCCGCCTAGCCAGACTCCCAACCAGGTACCTGCAAAGCTCAAATCAAAGGGGAAAAAGAGAAGAAGCAACGAGGGTCAGTCCTAGAAACTGGTGAGGGGGCTAACACACGCACCCCTATATACATATAGAGCAAAACACTTAGCAATTTGAAGAGAATCCATAAACCGGGGATGGTTTTTGCAAGCCAAATCATTTCCCGTGATAATAAATATATAGGAAAAAGGGGGGGGGGGGGGTTAAAGGCCAAAGGCCAAAACAACCAATTTTAAGTATTTAAGAGTCCATTCCCGTTTCATAGATTTATACATTATCACACTAACTCGGCGAGTACGAGTTCTCCTTCCAAACTCCATTCATAATCAGAGACATAAATCATAATCAAAACATAATTCGCAATCCAACCTACTCCGGGGTGATAGAAGGGTAGCAAGCCCTAGCTATCCATACACAGAAATGTGATAAGGTTTAATTACTACCTTGTATCCTTCGGCGGTTGCCTCCGCCGGCTCAAGAGAAACACCCTTCCTCAACCTCCCAAGGTTGGGTGAGACACTCAAATGGAGGTGTTGATGGAAGAGCTCGGCGACGCCTCGGCCAACCCGAGATTACCATACCACACTACGGGGCCCAAACATATCACAAAAGTCACACAAACTTATCTCAAAGCTTATCTTTCAAAGCCAAATCTCGCTACACACTCACACATATTCAAAGTTTTCCAAAAGAATATCAAAATAGAGTTATATACATATAAAACCTTTTTAAAGTCTTATACAAAATGGGACGAGCCCTCAAATACATATCATACACATATTTATCATATAGTATACATAACTCGCATGCGGGCTTCAAAACACATAGGGTTGTAGGTCATATTATCTAAAAGGAAGAAAACCTCACCTCTGAGAAGCAACTGGAACAATGGAAGCAAGTCGGATGACTAGAAGACAACCTCCTCAACCAAGGAATGAACCTAAAGGCAAAACAAAGGCAAAAGATAACCTTAGACTCAATATGAACCACATTAGACGCTCGACACATGTGGATGTATGTTTATGATGCAAGGAATACGAAATGAATGCACATTAGGTCAAATTGAAGCATTCAAGGCATATAAGGTTCTATCTCATAACCGAGAGCAAAGAATATACCATAAATCCACAAGATAAATGAGGCAAGAAGAACCAACGAAAAGCAACGAAACGACGAAAGAAACTCCTCCCGGCCAAAACCTACTGGGTGGACACGGCCTCGTCCGGAATGAAAAGGAATCGGACACGGCCGTGTCCGGTTTAAATTAATTCAGGACCCAAAGCAGAGAGCTTGACACGGCCGTGTCCATTTCCAGTTAAAACATGACACGGCCGTGTCATGCATTCGGGACTGAAAAATAAACGCAGCAACACTTCGTTTTTTGAAGGCAAAAACAGGGGATTTCGGTTCTTGGCCTTAGGGAGTCTCTTATGCCATTTAAAACACATAAAACAAGCATGAAAATAACACCAATCCAACATATATCCATGCCATACAAGTAGGAATAATTTCAGCCACAAAACATGCAAGAATCAAAGCAAGAAAAGGGGAGGGAATGCATTAAGATATATCATCCATTCTCAAGCACTCATCCAAGGCCAATCACTCATAACTCAACTACCAAGGAAGAAGATGCAATAAACACTTAGAATCAAGTCATGGAAGCAACATATAATCACCATAATTCAAGGGAATCAAGAATCATCAAAATCATCCAAACTCCACTATTCACATGCTTGCTCAATCTCATCAATCAACCAATGGAATGAGCTCAAATCCATATATAAGAGAGAAGAGAGAGTTTAGATTAAATTATAAACTTACCTTTCGAATTTGAGAAGATTCAGATGTGATTTGAGCTCAAACTCTTCAAAATGGCCAAAGAGGGTTTTTTCCTTCTTTCCTTGCCTTGGAGCTGATCGATTCTTAAGGGAGAGAGAGAAATCGATCGGTTCTCTTGGGTTTAGGGGCTGAAATGGGTGTTAACCCAAGGTATAAGTCATGGTTAAGGGTTTGGTTAAGTTTAAGTAGGGTCCACAAAGCTCAATTAAGTCAAAAGATGGCTTAAAGGTGCAAGAGGCTCGTTCCGGTCGAAAAACGGGGAAGCAAATGAGCTTAGAAAAATATGAATCTTGATTCTCTGTCTTTCTTTCTTCGTTACGAGTTCAACGCATCTTCCGGAATTCGAATCCGAATTCCCGAGCTCAAGTTACGCCTTCCGGAACACAAGGTGCGCTAAAGCTCGTTAGGCCCTTATGTCCCTAAAACATAAAATAGTTTCAAAACCGTATCAAACGAACTCAAAAACAAGTAACAATCACAAAGACGCATACATAACATACATAAGTCACGCATAGCACGTAGTCACAAAAATCGAAAATGAAAACGGACACGAACGGAACAAGAACAAAACAAAGAAGACAAATACGTATAAATAAATCACATAAGGTCAATTAAGTTCAAGTAATTCAAATATATCACATAGAAAGTATAATAAACACATAATTCACATAATTAAATACTTAAAAGCGCACATAGCTCACCCGTGAAGGCGTACCTGGGAAGGTCGAACGATCGGGATGTTACAAAAATAATCACATAAAACCAGGTAATAACTATCACTTACATCCAACATCGATCATATAAAAGTAGTTAACACACCAAGAAATCAAAGCACTTATTATCAAAATTATTTGAATTAACAATGCATGTATGCATATGCCATGAATATCTGATGTACCGTTCACTGTGGAAATGGATTTGAAACTAAAGCTTTCATGGTCCCAGGGTATGGTCCGAACCCAAAAGCTAGCTCGACCGTTGACTTGTCTTTAATATCTTCAATGTGTCCACCTGAGAAGCTGATAAGACCTTCGATTGGTCCTATTCTTGATTCCACTCTGATTCTTATCCCTTCTTTGCTTCTTCTATCTCTCAGTTATGTACTGACCCTGATCCAATCAACTTGCCCTTCCAAAACGAGTCTCATCCTACGTCTCCAAATTTTGGATCGGTCTTCTTTACTGTTCATGTCTCCTTCTGTAATTTCGTGAAGCTTTTTAAATTCAAATAACCTTCTTAATTAACGGTGACCATCTTCTTCACGAGATCTTTCCAAATCGAGTTGTGATCATCTATTCCCAAAAATTTTGGATTAATCTCTTCGTAGATCTTTCTTTGTCCTTTTTCCTCTTGGAGCCATTAGACGTGCATTTAATTCCGGTCCACTCAAATCTCTAATCGATGGGAGAACTTCCTTGACAAATCTTGAGGTTCAATTCAACTCCTTCCATAGTCACTTCTTTCTGATCCCTTTCTTCTCAATTTCCCCCTAAGTCATCATGAAAACGACTAACGATGTTGTAGGAATTTATTTTGATTGTATTATCCAAACCCTTTCCACAATTAGTTAAAATGGCTTCCACGGACACCATCATATGACATGATGATCTGATTCAACTCCCTTTCCCCAGCATTGGCAAAAAAGTCCAGCAGAAGCTCCCTCATAATTTCATTATCCTCAGAATTCGAGACACGATTGTATAGAGAACCAATCATTGCGAGCTTGAAAGATTGAGTCTATACATGTCTCGTAACAAGAGATCGGCGGCATTATATGTCTTGGTGTTTCCTCAATAAACCTTATCTCCACTTTGATAGTTTTAAACTGATGAACCACCACACCCTTTTCGATCTCTATCATTAGGATTTCCATGCCTAACAAGACTTACGTTCCCATCGTTTCTACTAAAACTTCTTCGAGCGCGACCTTAAAATTAAGTTTGTCCCTCGGTCACGCTCTCCCCCTTAAGAATTCGCCTTCTCAAGTCAAACTCTATCTTTGGCCTTGTAATCCAAATTCCTGATCCCCTTCGACCGAGCAACTCTAACTAGAAAATGGTTTGGTATATTACCCACATTTATTTCTAGTTGATTGATTTGGGATAATAACCCTTGTCCCTTGCTCCCTTAATTCTCTCTTTTAACCTTCTTGAAATCTAGAATCCCACTCTTTTTCCTCGTTTGATCCGATCCACTCGAGGTCAACTCCAACCTTTAATTCTAGAATTTGATTCTCATCTCCATTTTAATCCTATCACCCAAAATGTCCTTTCTGACCCAGTTCGATAAAGCTTCTGTTGAATTAGTACTTGAAGCATTAAATGGGAAAAGTGTGCTAACAAGTAAACACTCAAAGAATGCATGTTAGGTTAGGATGTCTAATGGGTGTAGCACATATTTTCAACAAGGAAGATGCGACATCTAATGATTAATTATAATATTAAAAGGTACAAGGCAGGAATTTAAATAAGTAATTATAATGTAAGGTGCACATGCTATGAATGCATTAAACCTGTCACCGTAGTGGCGGCTGTACCACAGTATCTTGTCGTTTGATATCGATGTTGCAAGCTTAAGTTGTAAGGTTGAGCCTTACTCAGTCATTGATGATGCTTTTTGATCCTTGTACTCTTCTCTTCCTCGTATCACCGCATGTCTTGAAGACCTGAGAAGTTGATATCGCTCCAATTCTTCCACCTTCTCTTCGTACCTCCACTTTATGTTCACTTGTTGATCCATGATAGTTGGTATATCGATTATGCTCACTTGCAAGGTTCCATTGTGATTCCACGAGGTTGGTGTCTCTCCATTCCATGCATTTTGGTTGAGAAATTTCTAGAATCTCCTACAAGGAATCCCGAACCTGTAATTGCGCTCGAATTTTTTTTCACTTTGACTTTCCATTTTGATCACCTCCTTTCATCTTCGAGGTCTCGGTGGGGACTCTTGGATGATTCGATCTTGCGTTGAATATTTTGATACTCAGATAAACTTGAATTCCCTGCTCCTCGCGGTGCCTCACGTATCTTGTAAATTGGAGTTTCAAGTTTCCACGAGACTCCTATGTTGATAATCTTCAAGATTTGTTGAGAGAATTAGATCGATGAACTTCTCCATGGTCAAAGCCTTTTGTCACAATGCCGAGCAATGAAATGTAATTCCATTTTGTAAGCCATGAAGATGCCACACCCGGCCTTCAAATCCCATTGGCTCCATTTCCCATTAATTGGTTTAGTAGAACAAATTTGTAGTAGAAGCTGATAGTGGCTTTGTTAGCGTGATAACAACCTATAATCAAAGACTCAACTCGAATATAGATGCATGTGGATTAATATATGCTTATGGTACATATTTAGATCAATAAACACACATAAAATGCAAAATGCAACACATAAGGCAACAAATTAAAAACAAATCAAATATAGTAAGTAATTTTCAACAACTCATGTCAATTGATGATGAAAATTCAATGCAATGCACACATTGACAAGTTGTTCCTCTAACGTACGGCCTAAACCAACTCAACACGACACGAGAACCCCAGTTTTGCCACCTAGAGGCTCTGATAAACACTTAAGGATGTATGTAACGCCCGAGCGCGAGACGTCACATCCCCCGAACCATGACCCGACCCGTATACAAAATGGATTTCCATACACGTGCCGAATCATAGCGAACGGAGACATACACACGCGCTAAGCTCGGCGGGACTAGCCTATAACTTAAACCCCAACAACAACAATCAAAGTAACAACAGAGCAATAGAAAAGTGGAAGCAATCATTCATATATTATATATTGAGCTAAATGCTCTAGGTACCAACAGGTAATCCATATATTGAGCTATACTCTCTATGTACCAATATTTTATGTAAGATACATACAGGTACCATATCCATGTACGCTCCATACATATACAAAATCCAAAAGTGAACAAAATATAATCATATGCGTGTAAAGGAAAGGCTAGACACGATGCAAGACTCTCCCTGACTAGTATCCCGCCTAGCATCCCCCTTCCTGCAAAAACAACTGAAATAACTCCGGGTTCAGTCTTAGATAGACTGGTGGGTATAAAAGAATAGGCATAATATCATAATATTGCGGAATTGAAACACATACATGCAAGTTATAATCCTTATTCGAGGTTTAGAAGCATTTTTTCCCAAGTGGGAAAAAGAATACAACGAATAGGATTATAACCATTCATTCCATTCATTCGGTCATTAATAGCCCGGCGAGAGGGCGTGCATTATCTCCAACCACCACCTCGTGTAATTCATTAATCATTCATTCATTCATTCATGCATTCTTTCTTTCGTACACATTCATTAGAACATTCATTCGTTCATTCATAGACTCCTTTTTCCTCCGGGTAGGGAACGGGTTTGCAAGGCCCGAACCCTCATTCATTAATGCTAGAGGGGTACATGAATCCCCAAAAGTGCGAACCCCATTCATTCACTAATCTCCTAGTGAAATCCAGGTTGCCGAAATTGTTGGAACTAGTATAAATGGATTCTCATCAGCCCATGCTTCCCCGGTTCACCACTACACTAAGTCCCGGGCCCTCATTCATTGTGATCATTCATTTCTCGCCAAAACATTTGGTAGGACAATCATAAAAAAGGCTTTCGTTTAAAACATTTGTTCATAAAACTTGGTATAAATACCTATATAAGGTTTTGGCCAAAATCTTGCACATTAGGTGTTCGGGGTCATATTGTTAACTAATAGAAGAAAAACCCACCTGATAGACAAAAAGAACCCGACAAAGCTCTCACTGCCCGACCTCGTCACCCACTGGATCAAGATCTGTGTGACAAAGGTAGTGTGAGACTCAATTATGACCACATTTGACGCTCGGCTATGCAATATCATGCTACGGAATGCTTAAAATGCAATAATATGTTCAAATATGGTCATGAATATCATAGAATTCAATTAAACACATAATTCACCAAGTTTCGTTCATTATACGATAAAACCGTATTCATTCCCGTTTTTATCGTTCATACTTTCATACTTTCATTCGTAAGGTCATCAATATCATATATCAATCATAAAACATTACTTTAACATAATCATGTTATATATAATCCACCATACGAGCAATAAACGAGATAAAAGCAAGAAAAGAGGTTCCCCAAAGCTGCCATTTCAAATGACACGGCCGTGTTGAGTTTTCAAAGCGTTTGGACACGGCCGTGTCCGAGGTTTAAAATCAGAAAAATTCAAAGTCGAGGGCTTGACACGGCCGTGTTGAGTTTTCAAAGCGTTTGGACACGGCCGTGTCCGAGATTAAATTCAGAAAAAATTCAAAGTCGAGAGCCCAACACGGCCCTGTCCATTTTCAGTTCAAAGTTGACACGGCCGTGTCAGCTCATCGTTTTGCCAAGAAAAACAGAGCAGAAGCTCTGTTTTTCGAGGGAAAAGCTTTGCAAAAGCAGGGGCAGCAACAAGGAAGCTCTTAAACACCCTTAGACATGCTTTCAAGCCATATAATTCACATATAACATGCAATTCATTCATATATGCAAGAATTTACACCCAAAGTTGGCAAAAGATCACCCAATAACCAAGTTCTCATCCAAGGAAGCTTCAACAATGGCACATCATATAATACATGACCAACAAGAGATTTAAAGATATAGAAATGATGAGGAAGTTACAAGCAACACATTCCATGCATCAACTATCACCTAAAACCATTAAAATTCCAAGTTCAAGATCAAACCCCAATTCATTCTCATACTCAAAACACAAGAATCCTTCACTCATGCCAAGCTATTCATGGAAGAAAAGATAGAAGAGAATGAGGGAAAAACAATCCATATCATACCTTGGAAGAAGATGGAAGATTGGTTGATCTTGAGCTCAAAGTTAGTTTGATCAAACAAGGGTTTTCTTGGAGCTTCTCTTGCTTCTCTCTTGGGATGAAATGATCGATCAAAATGGCAATCAAGGAGAGAAATGCTGATATTTAGTGATTACATGGTTAGAATACGGGTCGGTTCAAGTCCGGTTCGTTTAGTAAACGGTTCAACAAGTTATAAAGTCGAGGTTGTGAAAAGATTCATTGTCGAGGGTTCAAACGGTATCGAAAAAGTATAAGGTCAAGTTTAATGAATAGGTATCATAAGTTCAACGCCGTTTATGGATCTCGATTTCGAGGTCCGTAGCTCAAGATATCGCGAAAACCGTTCAGGGTAGCCTATACACAAATAGGTCCCTAAACTTTCAAAAAGTGGCAATTAAGCCCAAACCCAATTTTCAATTGAGTCCAAAACATTCAAATAAGTTACAATCAAGCCCACATATTACACGAAACACGTAATTTCATTCAATTAACACCGAATTCACGAAATTCACATTCTCACAAATTCATTCATATATTCGAATCTCACATTCGAATTCATATAAAATTATAAACAGTTAAATCAAATTAGAAACAAATTCAATTAGCAAATCAAATTATAAAATCACATAATTAAATAAAAATGCGCACGTAACACTTACCTACACGTGTGAAAACACGGGGCGTTACAATGTAGCACCCCAAACGGAAGGCGCCACATCCCCCGCACTCAGACCCAACCCGCATATGAAATGGAAAATCTATACACGTGCCAGATCAGAGAGAACGGGGACTCACTCACTCACTCACTATGCTAGGTGGGAACTAAACCTTCGAAACCAAATAACAAAGTACAAAAAGAAATGACAAGTGCAGAAGCATAATATCTAATCCAATACCAATTCAGGCAAAATAATGGGTTGAACTAACATAAATACTTAGTCCCAAAACTCAAATATAACATAATTAATAATCATAAGTACGGGTTCAATCTATCCCTAGAAGCCTGTCCCGAATTATTAACATAAAATTTATACAATTCATGATAAACAATTTACAATGTGCAATGGAGTGACTCAGACTCGACCACAAGACTCAATAGACTCAAATTCCAGCCTAGCGCTCCAAACCTGCAAGAATATGAAAATAAAGCCGGGTTCAATCTATACGAGACTGGTGGGTATAAAACGCGGTTTAATATCATAATATTACAAGAATTAAAGTGCACACTCACATGCGAGTCATGATCCCGTACGAGGTTTTTAAAACATTTCCCAAGTGGGCAAAAACAAAGAAAACAATGCCCGGGATTACAACCATAAGTTTCATTCGTTCATTACAATCATGCGGTCATTACGTGAGCCCAGCGAGAGGGCGAATTCTCCAATGTTCTCCTCGTGTGTGCATTTATTCATTCATTAGTGACCACACAATCATTCATTACTTCATTCATTCGTTCATTAACAATCATTCATAATCAACAACACTTACACCTTTTTCTTCCGGGCGGTGGACGGGTTTGCAAGACCCAACAACCTCATTCATTGACCAGTGGGGTTTCATGAGTTCCCTAAAGGCGCTCAGTTCCCTTTCCATGCTAATCTCCTAGCGAGGTCTGGACTCTGTGATTTTGGTGTGACTAATGTACGGAGATCCTCGTCAGCCCGATCTTTCTCGGATAGCCACGTACACTAGTTCCAGGGCCCCCATTCATTATGATCAATCAATTCTCACCAAAACATTGGTTGGGTAACCATTAAAAAGGGCTTAACGTTCGAAATCAATTACTTTTACAAAACACTTGATATATACGTATCATAATTTAGCTAAAACTTTTACACATTGGATATATCGGGTCATTTGTCTAAATAGACGAAAAACCCACCTGGTACACCTTACCGAACAATACCAAGAAGAAAAGAAAACTTGAGGTATCCTATGAACCCGACATCTCCGCCCTCGAGAAAACTATACAAAGGACAATGTGATGCATTCGTGAGACTCAAGACTCCAAATGAACCACATATGACGCACGACATGTCATGCACAAGATATGAGATGCATAAGATGTATAAGTTATGTTATGTGGTTATATACTCAAGTAATTCACGCAAACGTTCAATACATGGTGGTTTCATATTCATTAATTCCATATCTATGATGAACCATAACAATGGGAGCTACAAATTCATATAGTGTCCATAGTTTAACATCCCGATCGCTCGGATTTCCAGGTACGCAGCACCGAGAGGGTTATATGCGCATTTAAAATTTTTAATTATCTAATTGAGTGTTATTTTAATGCTTATATGATTATTTGAATTTATATGAAATTAATTGTTTATATTATGAACATTGAATTTTAACGTTTAAGTTTGCATGCCCGTAATTTGCTCGTTATGTGCCGGAATTCAATTCTGATTTTTGTGAAATTTTGATATGCGTGATATATGTGAGTTATGAATGTGTTTGCATGCTCGTTTTCAGTTTTCGGGTTCGTTTGTTGAGGTTTTAAACCTTTGGTATTTGATGAGGGACTCGAGGGCCTAACCTGCTTTAGAGCACTTTGGGTTCCGGAGGCCATAACTTGAGCTCGGGAATTCGGATTTGAATTCCGGAAGAAGCCTCGGACTTGCAATGAAGAAAGGAAACTTTTGAACCAGGTTTGGTATTTTTCTAAGCCCATTTGGACCCCCGTTTTTCATCCGGAATGAACAGCTTGCACCAAAGCAACCTTCTTTGACTAGTCTTGTACTTGTGGGCCCAATTTAACCATACCTAAGCCTTAACCCTTGGTTTATTTGACCATAACTCAGGTCTTTATCTCCCTTACCTGCTGCATTTCGAACCACACACCCACAAGAGAAAGAAAAAGCTGATCCAAGAGAGAAGAAGAAGAGAAAGAAGAAACCCTCCTCCATGGCTTGTGATTTTGAAGCTTGATCTCTTCCATACTCCATGAACTCTTGAAGGTAAGTAGATTTTCGGATTCTCCATGTTTATATGATGATTTTGAACCATGAATTTCATGACTTAATTGAGTTTTAATATAAGTTTGGGAGATGGCTTGAATAGGAAGGGTTAGAGGTCAAGTCTTGCTTCTATGCCTTAGCTTGAGTTTGGGGCTGAATTGATGCATCTTTGGTGATTATATGAAATTCTTTGCTTCCATTCTTGATCTATACTTCATGCTAGATATTTTAGGGTTATTTCTTCTTTGATAACTTTAATGAAACCATGAGCTTTTAGCCATGAAAACTGGAATTCCAACTGCTGCAAATCTGCTCCTTTTCACCGAATTGTTGTCATGTTTTTGAGGTTTGTTTGATGGATTCTTGCACCTAATTTCGTGTATTAATGCATGGTTATGTTTCACAAATGTTACTCTATGAATAAGTTTTGTTTTGCATTGATTTCATGCTTCATTTCAGCTTCAAATGTGAGAATATATCCTGCTCTTCCCGGTTTAAACTGCTGTCAGAATTTTGCTTCGTTTGATGACGTCTTGAGCTCCATTTCATGTGAAATTGCATTAACATGAAGTATTTGAATTGTCCTACATGCTAGCTAAGTGTTTCCAAGCTTTTATCCCCTGTTTCAGTCCCAAACTTGAAGAGAATGGCCTGCTTGCATTCATGTCTTTCCTTGCTTTGTTTTCTTGCATAATTGAGATCGGTTTTGTTGCTGCTCATTAGGGCATGAATTCTTGTATATTTTCTGCATATATCTTGCTTGATGTGTTAACTTGATGCTTGTGTAGTTTGTTTTGAGTTTTGAGGGAGTTTGCAAGCTTGTTTCCCGAAAATTTGGCCCTTGACCCAAATCCACGGGGGTGGATTTTCTCTTTGAAAAATATCCACTGGGGTGGATTTGAGGCAGCCACCTTCTGGAACTTTCTGACCTAAATCCATGGGGCTGGATTCTCCTTTTGAAAAAAATCCACCGCAGTGGATTTAGGGCAGTGGCTCTCTTTTGCTCCGAACTTCGTTTTCTTGTTTCTTTTTGCTTGTTTTTTGTTTCGCCCACCCCTAATTTGATCCCCATGCTTTACTAACATGTTAAATTATGTGTTATAATTATTGTATTAGATTTATGGATTCGTTTGACGTGATTCGTGCCATATATGATTCGATGTGTACTCCTACGCGAATGAACGACTTTGTACTTTGTTTGCTTGCCTTACATGTAATCTTCTTGCTCTTATATGAACTATATGCATTACTAATATGTTGTATGATATGTTATGCATGTTATGTGAATTTTTTGAATTTGTTTGACGTGAAGTATGTGATTTGTGGCTTGATGTAAACTTATATGCACTAAATGTCACCTTGTTGAGTTTTATTCGTATCTTTTGCATTCGTTGCCCCCTTGAATGAACTTAGAATTTATGAATGCTCTTGATATGCTATTATATGATAACTTATGGTTTTAATTGATGTGTTATGACTTTAATTTGTTAGTTATTTGTTTTATATTTCGTTGTTTGCCTTGATGTGCCTAAGTGTGAATTTATATGAAGTGCATTGCATCTTTTACATCCGTACGCATATGCCGAGCATCTATATGGTTCATGTTTGAGTCTAAGTTCGCCCTTTTCTCTTTATCTTGTTCAGAGCTTCGTTCCTTTGGTGTCAAGGAGGTCCTTTAGGTGTGCTTTGGTTGGTTTCCATTCGGTTGGTTTGACAAGGTGAGGTTTCTTTCTTTTAGTTATTACGACCTACAACCCTCGATGTGATTTAAGCCTGCATGTGACCTATGTATATATATAAGTAATTAGATATATGTTTGATACATATTTTGTGGGATTTTAACCTTTTTGTTATGAAATATTAGGAAATGCTTTTACGTATATGTAAGAAATATTTTTGTTTCTTTGTTTTGAAAAGAGTTGGTGTGTGTGTTTTGAAACCGCGAGTTATGTTTTGAAAATTATGTTCGATTTTGAAAATTAAGAACTTTCGAACAATTAGAACAATTTGAATAATTAGATGGGCCCCGGAGATTTGTACGAAGGAGACCCGGGACGGTGTGGGCCACTAGGAGGCTTGGTGGGGGACGGAGTCCTTGGGCGTGAGTGTCATGAAACTCCCGACCCATACTGTTTGTCCTATGGTTGGGGTGGCGCCACCCTGCCATCACCCGAAGGAGAGGTATGTTTGTCTGATTCTGAATTATGTTTTGTTTTGATTTAAGCTTTGATTTATGAACGGAGTTAGGTGGTCCAAGGCTCGTACTCGTCGAGTCGTGTGTGCGTGATTTTGAACTTAGTTTATGAAACAGGAGTGGATTCACAACTACTAAAATTTGGTTGATTTTGGCCTTCGGCCTTAACTCTTTTATTCCCTATATGTAGTATCACGTTTGAAATGTTTTGGGTTGCAAAAACCACGCCCCGGTTCATGAACCTTCCAATTTTTTAATATGCTTTGCTCTATGTATACCTATGTGTGAGTGTGTTAGCCCCCTCACCAGTCTTTAGGACTGACCCCTCATCGTTCTCTTCTTTTTCCCCCTTCTGTTTTGTTGAGTTTGCAGGTGCAGGTCGGTGCGTGCTAGGCGGAAGTCTTTTGTTTAGTTTGTTTGAGTCTTTGCATCCTTTCATTTCAACATTTGTTTTCTAATTAAGATATCTATGAAATTCGTTTAAGTTATGATTCAAAATTTGAACTTAAAACCTAGTATGATTTATTTGGCCTTGGATGGGCATGATATGTATAATTTGTATAAATTCGAGCATGTATGATTGTATATGTTGTTCCGGGGGCTTCCGCATTTGATTTTGATTTTTTTTCTGCACGCTCTGTATTAGGGTCTAGACCGCCTAGCTAGTGTGTGAGTTTTTCTTTGTCACCCGTTCTCTGTAGTCTGATACATGTGCGGAGTTTCCATTTCGTTACATTTGTTGGGCTACAGTACCGGGGGGGGGGGGGTGTACTGCCTTGTGCTCCGGGGTGCTACACATAGCACCTGCTTAAACATGTTTACAATGCATTTAATAAATATAGGAGCAAGAGAAACCATTTAAGACATCAAAATATTGCAAGAAGGCACTTAACGTTTCACGCATTAACACGTTAGTCATATAATATCACACTAGTTCGTTGCTCGACCAAAACATATCAATTCCATCTATAAGTTTAACTTAACACCCATAGCACATAATACAAAGAGTCTGCATTGCATATATTATCATAAAAGAGGGAGGAAGTTATCATATTAAGGAAATAATTAGGGCAACAATTCATGCATACAAGCTAAAGAGCATCTAGGTCACATTAGATCATATCAAATCATAGCTCATGTAAATCAAATCAATTGAATCCGTTGATTTCATACGACAAGCATAACTCACCATATAACATGTTAAAAATTCATTCATACCAGAAGAAAGGCAAGAAAGTATCACACGAATCGAATAAACGAAGTATTCTTGCATGCGTGCGCATTTAAGGGCATAGGATGTAATTCATGTCATATTTCACGTAGAAAACATCAAAATTAAATAACTAACCCATAATGAAACATTTAACACCTAATTCATGAAGTTAGCAATGCATTCATATCATATAATGAACAAAGACATATCAAACAAGGCATATGAACAAGGCACTAATTCATGCATGCACGTAATAAGGTGTAACAAACATATTCGTCTTATATCACGTAAACATGCATCGAAATTACATCATAATTTCATAATGAAATGCATAACAAGATATATAGCATGCTAACATCATATATTAATCATATAAGAGCAAGAAAAGCCATACAAAACACGAACAAAATGAAAAACGAGCAAATGACGTAGCAGCAGCCACAGCAGTCGAAACAGTCCCAAAAATAGGTCAAGGTCGCGACCAAAAGAAGTGCAAAACTAGTCATGGCCGTGACCAACATCACCAGCAGCACCACAAGCCTTTCCAAGTCAAAACATGGCTAAAATTGGGTCGCGCCCGATCTCTCCAAAGTCGTGGCCACGACTGCTGTTCGCAGCCGCGAAAATGGCGCAGCAACACCCCTATTGCTAATCTCCCTTGAAGCAAAAGGCAACACATAGGACAGTAATAAAGCAACAAAAACACATAAAACTCACACCAAAACAACACCAAATCGAACAGCAATCAAGGATGGAAGCAAGGAGGTCACACTTCATCTTCAAGCTCAAGTTTCGTCAAGTAGCATCCATGGTGGTTCGACTTTAACTCAAATAAAATGAAACATTTCATCACTCATGCATTAAGGAAGTTCAGGAATCCTATATTCAGCTCCAATCCAAGAATTTCATCAAAGAAGACAAGAATTCATCAAAAATGCATTTAACCTAACTATTCATCATACTAGCCATTACATGATCATCTCAGCAAGAAATTCAGCAAATAAGGTGTCCATTTAAAGGCAAAAGGATGGATAATACATTCATATACATACCTTCCAAATTTGGGGCGAATCGGATGAGTATTGAACTCAAAACTTGAAAATTGAATAGTATTTTCTTCCTTCTCTCTTTTATTTCGGTTTGCAGATGAGAGAGCCCTCATTTTCCTTCTCCTGTGTCTGAACGAAATAAGGGCTAAAATGGGGTGAAAGATAAGTGAATAAGGTTTAATTTGATATAAGGTAGGGGCATTTTGGTCAAGTAATGAGTAAGTTATGGGCAAAACGGTAAGATGTGGCGAATCTGTCACTCGGCCTCGTTTCGGGCGAAATTCGGGGAACCAAACGAGCTTAGAAAAATATGAGGCCAAGTTCTCTAGCTTCCAATATTCTTTTTCAATCCAACGCCACTCCGAAATTTGAATCCGAATTCCCGAGCTCAAGATATGCCACCCAGACCAGAGGAGCGCTGAATATTCTTAATCTCCCGACTTGGTCTCGTTCCCAAAATAAAATTCGTTAACACACCGAACAAGATCGAAAACATGAAACGAGAACTTAGAAAAGTTCCTAACACATAAATCTCAACAGAATAAAATTTAACAAAATTCCAAATTCAAATCAGACAGAAACGACAAGCGAAAATATCACTTCATTCATAACATTCAAGAATTTCAAATAAGTTTCTATTCAAATATTTCAATGAATCACATATTTAATGATTTAATAATAAAATTAAATATATAAAACCCTTATAAACAATTAATTCACATAAATCGATAAACACATATGTCATGCTATACGACTGAAAAAGTCGGGGCGTTATAGAGCTCCTCCATAATTCCGTCTTTTTTAGAATCCGAATTCCATACGTATGAATGCCCAACGAACCATCTTCTCAATACCCCGTGGCAATCTTTAACCCGACCCTACTGACTTAACTCTCACTATGACGGTTTAACCGTTAAGGCCATCTTATTCTTTTCCGATCATCACTATTAGGGCTTCCGTGTCTTCTATGGTTTGCATTTCCGTTGTTCCTACTAAAATATTTCTCCGAGAAAAACCTCGAATTTTAAGTTCGTCTCTTGGTCATGCTCTCTCCCTTAAAATTTCTCGAATTTACATGTTGAACTTTATCTATCTTTCTTTAATTCGGTTTAGTTGGGCTCTAATTGAGATAGTAGTTGAAGCATCAAATGGGGAAGGCAACCTAACAAGTAAACACTAAAACGGTGCGTGTTCGGTGAAGATGCTAAATGTATGTAGTACATATTCTCAACAAGGGGGATGCAATAAAAACTTAACAATTAGAACATTAAATATAGTAAGAATTTAAATAATTAATTACAATGTATGATGCACGTCCTATGAATGCATTAAACCTGTCACCATAGTGGTGGCTTTAGTACTACATCTTGTCTTTTGATTTCTGTGTTGCGAGCATTGGTGGTAAGGTTGAACATTATTCAATCGTTGGTGATTCTTTCCCATCATTGCTTGCTTCCTTGTATTACCATGTCCCGAAGTCCCAAGAAGATAACGCGATTTAGATTCTTCAATAGTCGTTGCGATCATTGTTTTGCATCCATTCATTGATCCACGATTTTGGTCGTATCCACTAAGCTTCTTTACTTAGCCTCCTTGCAAAACCACCCGATTGACGGCTCTCCATTCCACGCATCTTAGTTGGAAATCCTTTCACCATACTTTGCATCCGATCCCTTGAAATTTCTCGATTTGACCTTCTAGTTGCTCAATTACCTCAAACTCAAAGGTCTCGGTCGTGAACTTTGGAGGATTTGATTTTGCGTTAAGTATATTCATAATTGGATGATAAGAAGTTCCACGCCTATCCCATTGTCTCACGTATCCTTTATGTTGGTGATTTGAGTTCCCACGATACACGTACGTTGATAATCTTCAAGGTTTGTAGAGAGAATGAGATTGATGAACTTCTCCATGGTCAAAGCCTTCTCTCACGATGCCGGGCAATGAAATGTAGTTCCATTTTGTAAGCCATGAGGATAAAGCACCCTGCCTTCAAATCCCTTTAGCTCCATAATCCTTTCATTGGCTTGGTAGAAGAAACTTGTAGTTGAGGTTGATAGTAGGTTTTGTTAGCGTAATAGCAACCTATAATCAAAGACTCAACTCGAATATAGATGCATGTGGATTAGGATATGCTTATGGCACATATTTAGATCAATAAGCACATGTTGAATGCAAAGTGAAACACATATCAAATGCAAAATGCAACACATAAAGCAACGAAATTAAAAGTAAATCACGCATAAAAAGTAATTTTCAATAATTCGTAACAATTAGCAATGAAAATCAATGCAATGCACACGTTGACAATTAGTTCATATCCTATACGACCTAAACTGACTCAATTACGACACGAGAACTCCGGTTTTGCAACCTGGGCTCTGATACCACTTAAGGATGTAGCACCCGAGCGCGTGATGCCACATCCCCCGCACTAAGTGTTGGAAAAGATGAAAGAGTTGAGCTGCGGAAGTTTAAAATTTTTCCACAAGTTTAATCGTTGTCTTTCAATTTGCGTACTGTAACATTGGGAATAACAAGAAACTCACTTTAATTGAAGCTTTCTTGTGATGTTGTTACCACCTAACAAACACCCTTCAAGGGGAAAGTCCCTCGAACGGTCCTCCCAATTAGACTCCAAAGTAAAAGGCCTCCAAAGCGTATCAACAACAGTCCTAGAACACGATCAAGCAAGTGAGAAAGCTAGTTCTATAGCTTGTAACGCCCCGGTTTTTCAATTTTATTAATATGCTTTATTTGTTTCTAAATTGCACAATTTAATTATTTAATTATGTGATTAATTGTTTTTATGTGTTTTATATTTAATTTTATTATAATTGTTATTATTTCATTTTATTATATTTTATTTTTAAATTATTATTAATTCTAATATATATATATACCGTATTATATATATACATACATATATATTTCTTTAAGTATATAGGTATACGTTTATTTATATTAGTATTAAATTAATGATTATGCTAATTAATGTTATGCTAACTAATCATGTTTAACCATATTAATTAACTATTCAAATTTATACGTTGACTTAATTTGATTTAATTAATATTAGATTTAATTTATTTATTTAAATTATATGCATGGGAATTATATTATGTGCGTGGAAATCATAATTTATGCATGCCAATTTATAATTTATGCATGGAACTATAATTTGTGCATGTTGGTTATTTGGAGCTTCGTTTTTGTATGATATGATTTCGGATTGCCACGAATTTGTAGTATGTCGTAAATATATGTGTTATGGACATGATTTTATGCTCGGTTTATGTTCTCGAATTTATTTGATAGGCTAACGGATTTAATTTGTTTCGAGGAACCAAATCGGGGGCTAACGAGCATTTAGCGTACCCTTGGTCCCGAATTTAATATCTTGAGCTCGGGAACTCGGATTCGAGTTCCGTCAACTCCGCTGAACTCGTAACGAAAATTCGAGTTTAGTAAACTTAGCCTTACATTTTTCCTAAGTCGTTTGAACCTCCGAAATTCAACCGAAAAACGAATCGCCTACCAACTTGACCTTGTTGCACTAAATCAGCCATATCTTGTCCAAACCATAACCAAATTAACCATGGTTTGATTCTTTGAAACCCTAACTCAACCATCTATCATTACATAACAAGCCTTGACCGAGATTATCCTCACACAAGCCCCAAAACTCAGCCAAAGCTACTGTCCTGCATTCCAGTCCCGTAACCCTTCAAACATTGGAGATTTTGGAGCTCAAATCTCATCCAGACTTCAACCAATCAACAAGGTAAGCTTAGGGTTGTATTATATGATTAATTCTGATCATTTCCATCCTTTCATTCATGAAGTTGATCATGGTTTCATCATTTCTGGACATTTTACCGAAAATAAGAAAATTTGGGCAATTTCTTGATCTCCTTCGATTCTCAATGGTTTTGATTGATTCCAAGCTTGATATTGATTGTTTTAACATCTTCATATCATTTATGATCATTGATTTCTTGGTGGTTGAGATATTAATGAGTTATCATTTATGAGCTTTTAAGAAAACTTCCATGAATGTCTCGTATGCTTCCATTTCTTGTTTGAGCTTGTTTGAAACTGATACATACGTTGAAATGGTGTTTCTTAGATGAGTATTTGATGGTCTAAACTGATATGGATAGGTGGAGTTGAAGTGAGTGCTTCTTGCCCTGTTTTTCCGTGACCTTTGCCCTGTTCTTCACCCGTTTTGTTGCTGTCAAAAAGCTGCTGCGTTTCCTACTTTCTGTTGCTGTTAATTTCGTGACCGTATAGGATCATTCTAGAGGATTACTTGCAGCTTTTCATGCATGATCTTGTTGCCTTTCTTTCTTGTACATGGCTGTAGTTGCTGCTGCGTTTTTTGTCAAAACAGGGGATGCGATGGTGTGTGACACGGGTGTGTTGTTTTTGCTCTTTCCTGCGTGTAACGGGGGTGCAATGTGGGCTGGAATTTCTGTACCGAGACACGGGGGTGTCTCGGTCTAGGTTTGGAGCGTGACACGGGGGGTGTCACCCCGTTTTTCTGGATTTCTTTTGCTGCGTTCCTGGACTGTTGTTGCTGTTTTTGTTTCCAGGGCTGCTGTGGTTATGTGCTGCGTGTGTTCGTTGCTCTTGCATGCTTGTGTGTGAGTGTGCATGGCTGCTGTGGTTGTGTGATTGTGTGTGCGTAGCATGCTTGGTTGTGGTGCTATATATATGTTGGAAAACACGAATCAGAAAGCAGCGGAATTTAAAAAATTTTCCAACAAAAGGATCTTGGACTCGAAATCGTGTAACCAAATTCGTAGAGATAGAAAACTTACTTTTCTTTTATTCTTTCTTGAAGCGTTTCAAGCCACCCAAGAACGCTCTTCTCGCGGCTTGACAACCCGTCCCTCGAAAGTCTCTTTCTACTTCAGAATCCATTGTCGGGATAACAATCCACACCAACCTAGATTCAAATCATGTTAGGGAAGTTCTTAACAATATAACATAAAGAAAGAAACATGAAGCGAGAAAGGCATGATTGAAACTCCCTTCGAAAACCAGTTTTACGAAAGTAGAAATCTGCCAGCCATAAAACCCTCGTGAAAAAACTCATCTTTCAGGATATGGACGAACGGTTTTCGCCATCTTCTTTGTTTCGATTTTTTCACTCGTTTTCTGTTGGGTTCAGAATCGTTTCATCATCCCTTCTGATCGTTTTGCTTAATCCCCACTTTTGGTAAAGCTCGAATCTTCAAAACTTCTAACTTGAAGTCTCTAGAGATAGTTCACCAACTTGGCTACAATCTAACTAGTAAGGATGCTAGTTCTCTAGTTAGTGTTTAGGCTTAACCTAGGGTTTTATTTAATCTTGGAGAAAGGAAGGTGTTCAACACATGAACCAAGAATTGTCTATTCGCTCCATAAGGAGCTCGAGCTCCCCTATTTATAGGGAGAGGGTGCCGATCCAAATCCTTGTTGGGAAAGGATTTGGTTCCACTCTCTCCTATTACTTGATCATCAAGTACTTTCCAACTTTGACTTTGAATTCTATTTCAAGTCAACTTTTAAGAGAGCTAAAAATATCCAAACTATTTTTGGATAATTTTATACTTTATTTATTATAAAAATAAATAACTTATTTTATCTAATTAATTAATTCATAATTAATTAACTAGATTATTTTCTCCAAAATTAGACTTTCTTTTTAATTCAAAATTAAACCAAAGTCTATTAAATAATTAACACATTAATTATTTAACATCACATAATCACGTGTGGCACACGTGTCTTAATGACACGTGTCCAATCACGTGAGCCACACGTGTGATTTCACACGTGTGGAACCCCTTAGGCTCGATTAACTCGTTTAATCATTTTCAAGCCTCAACTCATGTAACCAAGTTGTTGTGTGTGACCCTCTAGGTTCTCAATTCAATTAGCAGTGACCCTAATTAATTAATTCACTAATTAATTAATCAGTCCACAGATTAAACGACCATAGTCTAGCAACATGTGTTTAACCCCTAGCTGAATTGGAATGTTCGGATTCGACAGAACCTTTAAGTCATTGAATCATGTGAGATACAATCCTCCTACTTACTATCTCTCAACCAAGATCTAGGGCAAGGGAATAATCAGAACCCTAATAATCCGGTCTTAAAGCTAAGTGCATTTCATATCCATTTGATCTCAATCCAAGAAACCCTTTTCTTGATGTCTTGATCTACTGCCTTGGCCAAGGACTCCATATGGCATATGAATGACTTACACAATAAGAGATCATCTTGCAAATGCAAGTGTAGGTCCTTTCTTGATTCTCATTCACTTTCATGAATCACTTGTGCAGCCCCAGCATAAGCCTTGAATCAGTTGTCTAAGGCGACACCCTTTAAAGCTTATACCAAAGACTACAGAGTTAATTCATAAAGTGACAAGGAACCTCAAGTCTAAGGATCAATTAATCACATCAATGACTCGTGAGATATTTCCTAATCTGGAAGTTTCCATTTCCTGAAATAGAAACTTCCTTTCCCATTTAGGAATGTTCTCACACGGGGCACCTCAGTGAACTTACTTATTAAAGTAAGCACCCTCATGTATCACGCACGTATCAACTATACACTTTGCACCTCCATGAAACAAGGTGGTCCTTCTTAAGGGCGTGATCCCACAAGCAAGCCTTAGAGGAGTCAGGTTGACACTCCCACTGTCTGTAGGACTCATCGGCTTGGAGTATTTTACTAATCATGACTTATGTGATATAGGGCTCGTTTCATGAACCATTTCACCTAAATGGTAGAGTCCTAAAGTTATCAGGATTAGGGGAGTTCTCATACATGCGCACGTAATGGAAACACACAAAACACGTATTGGCATATAAAGAAGTGTTTGCCTATAATCAATCGTATATTATTCAAAGATTGTCTGTGATATAAGAAAAGTCCCAAAGCAGATTACGTCGAATCGGCTTTCTAGGGCACTATTCCTAACAATCTCCCACTTGCCCGTAAAAGCCATTTAGGTACTCTAAGTCCCATCTTCTCAAGATGCACTTAGAGACCCTATTGACTTTGGGCGTTTCCAAAGTGGATCTGCTATATTCTCTGCTGATGTGACCCTCTTGTTTACACATCTCTTAGGAAACACCTTTTCCTTATAAAGTGATTCGTAATCACGTGTTCAGTCTCTTGGTGAGGTCTTGGTTCTCTTACTTGAGCAACCATCCTTTTTATCATACAATATGATCAAGGTGTTGTTTTCATGCTAGGAACTTCATCTAACAAGTTAGATGGAGTTTCTTACCCAAACGCTTAACTTAGTATTATATAATACGACTAAGTTCTCAACTACGATAGTTGAGTTTTGCAATGTCAGTCCTTGGAACCCCTTTCCAACATATTGCATTACCATTCTGGTAGAAGTTGTATCCTTTCAATGATTTCATAATCATCTATGTTTGATGAACGGTTACATCAAATATCCCTCTAACAATAAGATCTTTTGGGCTCTGTAAACTAATACATATCCTCATTTCTTCTCAAGTACTCTGAGGACATCCTTTACAGAGATCTAATGACCTTCTCTGAGGTCATATTAGATTCGGCCTACTACGCTTAGTGTTGTGCCATATCTAATTTAGTACATAACTTTTCATACATTATGCACCCTTTCACTTAAAGGGATTTTGGACATTCTAACTTTCTCAAAGTTTATCTTAGGACACATACTCTTCAAAAGAGACGTTCCATTGTCCATACTAAACTCCTTTTAGTACCGTGGTTATGTACTCATTTTGTGATAATCCTTTTATTCTCTTAGATCTATCTTCTATAGATCTGAATGTCGAGAATATAGGATAATCACCAAGATCTTTCATGTCAAATTGTTTCTTAAACAAGAATTGGTAACTTTCACGTCATCCTTGACATTCCTAATGAGAAGGACATCGTCTTCTAAAGAACCAAAATTGACTCTTACATCACTAACTTTCATATGTACACTCTGAGACTTATTCGACTTCTATCTATGTCAAACGATTTGACTGTGGAATCGAATTGTCTAACTCCTAGAAGCCTTTATCAATCCACAGATTGACTTTAGGGATTTGCATACCTTATGCATACTCCCACTGAATATGAGATTTATAGAAATACCTTATTTCAGTCTCTTTTAATCTCATATTGAACAAGATAGTTCTCATATTCATTTATCATGTCTCATAGTCAGAATATGAGGATATGGTAAACACAATCCAAAAGGACTTTTGCATTTCAACCGTCAAGAAGGTTGTAATGCTTTCCATTTACTCGAAGCTCCACGAGCTTGATCCTATCAGGTGGATCAACCAAGGTCAAAACTTGGTTTGAGTATATGGAATCCATATTGGATTTCAAGGCTTGCTTACACTACTCAGATTCCAAATCTGACAGTGTCTCCTCTTCAAGTAATTCCTTGGCTATCTAGGAACGCGTTCTAAACGCATCTTAAGAGAAGGGTTTCACACGTGTACATACTCTAAAATTTGGCTAAGTTTTATCAGATGGGCTCGTTTCTTCTATATGTGGCATGGATATATTTTTTTTTTTTTCTCAAATTTCTTTGAGGTCTGCTTGCTTGCCTTTCTTCTTCTATAGGAACGATTCCTTAAGAAAGGTACATTCCTTTGAGACAAACAACCTTTGTGCAAGGGAATCGCAAAACTGATATCCAATATCGTTGTATAAACTTGAACTCGTTTCAAGCTTGTCTCCCACTATCCTCTTCACTTAAGAGGATTCCATTAAATTCTTGGACAAGAATAATTAGGGAATTTAATATGCCACATTGCATAGTGCAACTAAAGGACTGATTTTGGAAGGTGCAAAATTCAAAATCTCTAACTGCATATTCTGGGAGTTTATTCCTAGAATGATTATAAGTCAGTAAAGCTTGCTATGGAATGGTCCATATCCTATAAGGTTTCATTCCCTCATTCGGAAACACTAAGGTGTTCTCGAATTAGTTTACTGAGAGATAATCCTATTATTTCTAAGATGACTAAGGAATTAGTTGATAAGATATTGGCTATCTCGATCATATCGATTTGCCTATAACCTATAACTACTTTGGTTCCTAACCTCCTTTTTGAAATTCTAAGAATTTCATATAAGTTTCGAATTTGTACTTCAACAAGTACATTCATTCATAATGATTAAACTGACGATTGTATCTAGTGCTTACATTAAGCATCTTACACTCATCAGCATGGATCGAAATCCACTAGAATTTTGGCACGTTCCACGTTTCACGCAAACTATGTTTCGGGAACGTTTCCCTTCAAGACAGGATTCATAGGAAATTAAGTCTCTAGGTTCATTTTCGTAAAATGATCCTAAAATGTCTAACTTGCTAATCCTTTTGACTCTCAATGTTCCAAAGTAATTCGAAGCTTTGTCATCTCACTTACTTTTGTTATCTCGTTGCATGTTCAGGACATTAGTGCCTTGAGTCTTTGCACAACGGATTATGCAGAATTGACTCAAGACTAGTGAATTCTATTCCTAGTAGAATTACTAAACGAGGTAACATTTCAAAGTACTCATACTCTATGCAGTTCCCTTTCAAAGTCCTTATTTGCTACCATAGAAGAAAACGTCCTATTTGATCTCTAGTGTCTTTTGGGCGCACCCCTTACATGCCCCTCCATTGGGCTCTTAAGGGTTTCTTCTTCTTTAGGCGTTCAAGCCTTTAACTTAGGGAGTTTAGAAGAAGAATTAACCATCTCAACCTTTTATTCCCTTTTAAGGATGCTCTCAACCATTATCAACTAAATGATTAACTATGCTACATTAGCATCATTCTAGTTGAGCATAAAGGGTTTGAATGATGGCGGAAGCAATGTAAGCAATCAGTGCATAGAGAACTCTTTTCTCGGTTGATGATCGAGACCATAAGATCTTCAAATAAGATCTTTAGACCTTGTTCGTGTGCACTTGTTTCCTCATTTGGAATATTGAATAATTCCATAGTGTTATACCTTGTAACATTTTATGAGGTGGTTCAATTGCTTTTAAGTGGTTTGGAAAAATCCATTCACCTCAGATTGCTTCTCTTTTGGCCCGGGTCGACTTTTCACAATTGAAAACTTCGCCCTTTAGAGAACGCCTTTCTCTAGTCGGATTCTAAAATGAATTTTAGGATCCGAAGCCATTTAGAGTTAGTCAGGACTTAGTCAACTTATTTGACTTAAGGATGGATACGAATGGGTTTGCATTTCATATTGTAGAGAATCACAGAACTACAACCTAAATGCTAAGCAGAGAAAATGTGGGCATGCTGAATTATAACGATATACAAAAGATAAGGTCTTTAATCTAATGTAGCTCCCACTGTTTTTCAAAGATCTATAATTCCCAAAGATCTAAGAGGAACACGTTTCCCAATGGGTACTAAGATCCTAGGCATTTTACCTCGAACCCACGACTCGCGGACATTCTAAGTAAGAACCCTAGGTAGGTACAACTTACCAATTCTAACATCTTTAGAATTCTTAGTAATTGTTTTTGCATCACCTATCTTTCAATATGGACCCACAACTCGTGCGACATCCATATTTACTTAGGCGTTAAGCTAGACCCATCAATCATAAGATCATGACCAAAACTTAGTTCGAACGACCCACGACTCGCGGACATCGCCCTTGCTAAAATTGACCACAAAATATTGATCATTTAAAATGATTAATTAGGTAACTAAGAACTAATAAGCTCCACTAGCTATCCCACGACTCGCGGACAATAACTAGCTTTACTTACTAAACTTAAAACCTATTGATGGAATGCTAGGAATTTAATTCAAAATTTGCATCTCGAATTAAACACCTATTTGTTCGAAATTAGCTTAATATTTAATGGGAATTTTCGAATCAACCGGAGAGTTGTCCGGTTCGACCTCACCAACATATATGTTATCCAATTTTTTTAGTCTTGATTAATGCAAGTACACTTAAATGCATTTCAAACAAGCACATAAACAGATAACATGTCCTAGCATGATACTAACATGTAATGATCATGGGTTCTACCTATCTTATGCGTGATATGTGGGAGCCACTCCACAATCACAAGTTCTAACATACATGCCACATAAACAGTTTAAATCACATAAGGGAAAGCGGTAACAAAATACGAGCCCTATCTCTATTACATTTAATAATTGAGATTCCCCTCCCTAACATTTTGAGGGGTCTTCACTTATGGCCTCCTTGTTACTTGAATGTGGTCCATCTTACTCCATGGGTGCATTGTCTCCAAAATGAAAATAAAACCTCACCACCTATCTCTACTCTCAAATTACAATAAAAAGAAAAAGACATAAAGTAATAAGGCTCAATCTTCATATTGGCCTTAGACAATTACACGGGGCATACCCCGGCCTCAAAAACAGTAATATGGAAAGCCACATAATAAATCACATAACAGTACGCACATAAGTGAGGCTCCAACCTCAATTGAAAAACGCAACTATAGGGCTCCAACCCAATTTAAACCATCCATGTGCATAAATTAAAAACATACATAGATCTAAACCCATGATCACCTAACATGCTTTTGCAAGAATTTAAATTTAACCAATAAATTAAAATTCTCGCTTTAAGCTCTAATAGCTTAAAACACGACTTGATGCGAGTCTTATTTATAAAAGTTTTCAATAAATCCCAAATTACCAAAACAAATAAAATTCCAATTAATTTCTGAAAATTAATAATTTTATCAAGATGTATTTTCCCAAAATATAAAACGTTTCAATTTCTCAAAAATCCCAATTTTAAGTTTTATTCAAAAATTAAAATAAATATTCAAAAATAAAATTTTAAAATTAAAATAAAATTGGGACTGGATTGCACGAAACACGAAAAGGCCGGATCGCGAAAACGGGACCCGTACGCGGAGAAGACCGCACGCACGACAGGCGCGCACAGCGCGCGGCCAAGGCCGCGCGAGTGCGCGCGGCTTTCCCGCAAGCATGCGGGCGGGGTGGGCGGCCAGTCTCCGCCGCCCTGGGCGGGCGCGCCTAGGCGCGCCCAGAAGGCTCCCGCACAGGCGTGCGGGAGGAGCTGGGCGGCTGGCCGGTCTGTCCCGGCCAGGCCTGGGCGGTTGCCCTTGCGCACGCCTAGCACAGGCGGGCGGTGCGCGCGACGCCTTCGCGCGCGGGGTTTCGCGTGTTCGTCACGATCCGGGTTTTCGTTTCGTGTTTTCGTTCAAAAGCAAAACCAATCCAAGAAATCCAAAAACAGTTTATACAGTTTCAAATCTAAAACAGTTTTCAAAAATTAAATTTTGTAAAATCCAATTTTCAGAAACTTTCAGGAAAAAATACAGTTTCGTAATTCAGGCTTTCTAAAACAATTACAAATACTCAATCGCATCAAGCCTAAGAATTTCTACCAAATTCAGTATAATTGAGACGAATCAGAAATACGATTAACGCGGTGGCTCTGATACCACTTGTTGGAAAACACGAATCAGAAAGCAGCGGAATTTAAAAAATTTTCCAACAAAAGGATCTTGGACTCGCAATCGTGTAACCAAATTCGTAGAGATAGAAAACTTACTTTTCTTTTATTCTTTCTTGAAGCGTTTCAAGCCACCCAAGAACGCTCTTCTCGCGGCTTGACAACCCGTCCCTCGAAAGTCTCTTTCTACTTCAGAATCCATTGTCGGGATAACAATCCACACCAACCTAGATTCAAATCATGTTAGGGAAGTTCTTAACAATATAACATAAAGAAAGAAACATGAAGCTAGAAAGGCTCGTTTCATGAACCATTTCACCTAAATGGTAGAGTCCTAAAGTCATCAGGATTAGGGGAGTTCTCATACATGCGCACGTAATGGAAACACACAAAACATGTATTGGCATATAAAGAAGTGTTTGCCTATAATCAATCGTATATTATTCAAAGATTGTCTGTGATATAAGAAAAGTCCCAAAGCAGATTACGTCGAATCGGCTTTCTAGGGCACTATTCCTAACAATATATGCATTGTTTGTGTGTTGTGTGAGTATATATATATATATATATTATATATATTGAATATATGCATGGCTGTATTTGTGTGTGCATGGTGTTATTTCATTTGCATGCATGAATATATTATATATATTGTATATATGCATGCATGGATATGTAAGGTGTGTGTACGTGTATATATATATGTTATATATATATATTATATGTTATTACATATTATATATATAATGATTATATATATTTATTATATATTTTAATTATTATTTGATTTAATTGAATTTTGAAAATTAAGTTGATTTCTATTTCTTGTATTTAATTTACCGACTATTGATTTAACATTCTAATTATTTTATTCCTAAATGTGAATATGAATATTATGTGTTATGATTATTAAATGAATTCATGGATTAATTGATATGCATTATGAATATTATGAATGTTATGAATATATGAATTTATGAATTTATGAATATTATGAATTTATGAATTTATGAAATTTATATGAATTTATGAACTTATGAATTGAATGAAATATATTAACGAATAAATGATTATATGATTTAAATCTCTTAATAGTGCACATGAACATTTTATTGATATAACATGATCATTTATGCATTCATGTCATATTCACTTCATTGCCGAGCGTCATATATGGTTCATTGGAGTCTCGAGTCTCACAAACACGTCATGTTGTCTTTTGTACAGTTTATCTCCAGGGTGGAGAGATCTTGATCGTTCAGGCACTTGATACTCGTATCCTTGTATCGTCACGGTTCAGGTGAGGGTGGTTTTCGTTTTAGCTATATAACAAACCCTACAACCCTTACGTGAAAAGCTTTGGCCAAAACCTTATGATTATATGTATATGGTTTTCAAATGAAGTTATCGAGTAAATTCTTCTAAGTTATACGTACGAGCGTATATAAGCTTAAAAATGGTTTTGTAATGAGGCTGTGCTCCAAACCGTGTGTCTTCATGCTAGCTACGGATTAGGATGACACGGAGAGGTACGTAGATAGCATATGCCGAATTACACGGTAAGGTATGATTTCTTATGGTATGTATTGATCGAGTAAACCCCTTTTAAATGATTTATGACTTATGATATGTACTTATGAATTGTTGAGTTTTGGCGAGTCACATTTCTGATTTATGATTGAATGGGCCCCGGGACTTAGTATATGTGGCTAACCGAGGAAGCAAGGGCTGACGGGGATCCCATATACTAGTCCCAACAAACTACGGTGATACCGGCCCTCGCTAGGAGGTTTAGCGGGGAATGGGAGCTGAGTGCCTTTGGGGAATTCATGTACCCCCATTGGCCCATGTATAAACCGGTGGCCGGGTCTTGCAAGCCCGTCCACCACCCGGAGGAAGAAGGTTGGTTAGGATTTATGCCTTTTCTTATGTATATGTTATGATAGAATTATGCACCGTGCGGGAAGGCCGGGACACGGATTACCCAAACGCATATGTTTTATGATTTATGGTCTGGGTGTATTATGATATATTGCATGATCGCCATATCAATATATTATTAATATTTATGTACACGGTCGGAGTTTGGATGGAGATTGTGCACGCTCACTCGCCGAGCCTTATATTTATGTATGATTTATGAACGTAATGAATTAATATGTTTAGTCATAAAATCCGAGCATTGATTAATCATTCTCTTGTCCTTTTAGGGAACTAATCGCAACCAAAACCTTGTTCGGAATTTATGACTCGCATGTGCATGTTTTATATATGTATATCGCTCCGGCTCACTCAGTCTTCTAGAGACTGACCCTCTCCCTCCCCAACTTTTAGTGTGCAGGTTTGATTTTGGAGTTCGAGCTAGGCGGAGGTGTTTGGAGTCTTTAGGTGGGTCGAGTTAGGTTAGGAGAGTCTTTGCACTCGCATTTGCATTGGATTTATGTATGATTCGAGCCTTCGGTATCATGAACTTGAATAAATATGTAATTGTTATTGAACTGTTTTATTGGATTGTATTTATGAGTTTAAAAGAGGCCTGAAGAGCCCAAATTCTACTTATGAGTTGTATGTTTGAATTTGAGTTTGCAATGCATTATACGTTGTTGATTGGCTTCATTGCAGGGTCTAACTCCGCCTGGCTTAGGAAAGTTTTTTTTTTTATGTTTGTCTTCCGTTCGCTATGGTTTGACACGGGTGCGGATTTACCATTTCGTTACTTGTGTTGAGCCATAGTGCGGGGGATGTGGTGCCTCACGTGCGGGGTGCTACATCCTTAAGTGGTATCAGAGCCCGGTTGCAAAACCGGTGTTCTTGAGTCGTGTCGAAGTCAGTCTAAGTCGAACGGCATAGGACTATGTGATATTGTGTGCATTGCATCGATCTTGAATATGGAATTTGGTTTCCTTAAGAATTTTGTTGAATTACTTGTTGCATTTTATATGGATTCTTGTCTTTCGTATTGAATATGTGCCATGAGCATGCACTAATCGCATGCATCCATTCTTGAAATGAGTTATGATTTCCAGGTTATAAAGATGATATCAAACCACGGCCAAGTTCTATGATCACAACAATCTACTACAATTCCTTCGGAGGCACGGAAGATAGGAAGGATGCCCGGGGAGGAATGTGGAGAATGCTAGTTGTGTGGCTTTGTAGACTGAGTTGCAATTAACGGTTGGGATTCAGAATGGGAGGTTCGACCTTGGCGATGCGATAGCAGAGGAACATTTGGGGGAATAGGAATAGGAGTTAATCAAGGGCTGGTTGTGACTCAGAAGAATAACTTATGTGAATCCACTACTTGAAGTGCATTAATTGGATTCAACAGGATCTTGCAACCTAAGGAATGAAGGGAACAAAACCTTGAAGATATATTGGTCCCTGGTCCCGGATTTGGATCATGGAAGAGGTACTAGTAATTAAGAGGAGTAGAGATAACAGGGGTCCGGTAGAGGTTATGCATCAAGGGTCTACAAAGAAGGACTTCGAACTAAGCCTAGTGATTAGAAGTCAGGTTCTGGAAGGCAAGCATTTGGGTAAACGCAAATAGAGGGAAGGTGGCGATATGGAGAACAGGATTTGAGTTCATTTTTCCAAATCCCAGCTGAATTGTCATGTTGTGAGGTTAAATTGGAAGATATGGAGCAACAAATGGAAACGAGAAATAGAGGAAATCATGCGCTCAAGTAGAAGCAATTGGAGGTGAATTAAATCCACAAAGGATAAGCGCGGAATTCTTGATTGAGGTGACGATTAGAAGTAAAGGTCGAATTTCGAGAAGAAGTTGGATACTAACTCTGGGGACGTGGAAGAATTAAGGATTAAGGAATTGCAATCTCGGATAGTGGAAGATACAAGTGATGGACTCATGGAAAACTTGAAGACCGTGGGAAAGGCAAGGGATAATCACCAAGTCAAAGTAACCTCGGGATTGGAGGAATGAGGAAAAGCTACCGAGATAATAGCTTACCACCTTGGTGACAGGTTCTAAAACATTCATAGCATGTGCATCATATTTTGCATTAATTGTTTATTCTTTTCACCTTATGTTTGTCCGTGCATTTCTAATTGGTTTTGTTACGCTAATGTGTTGTATAACTGCGTGATGTAAACGTGACCCATGCATTGTCATTTTAACCCAACATGCATTTTAGTGTTTACTTGATAGGAAGTCCTTTCGTCTCAACTATCAAGTATCAGTTCAATCGAGCTGCATCTGAGTTATGAGGAAAAGAAATAATAGGATGACATTAGAAGGAAGGTGAATTTGGGAAATAAGAACTCCCATTAAGGGATAGGTTAATGGAAACGAGAATTCAGAAGGAGAAGTGAAACCAGAGTTCCAGACAAGAATAAGGAAGGAGTTTCGGACATCAAGAGAACTGGGGAAGGAATTGAAAGGCCAAATCCTTGATTTCTATATCAGTTAAACTTCACCTAATGGGAATTACTCATCAAGACTTTCGACAAAAGAAGAATCAATGGAGTTCAACCCGGGACAACAGAAATTTAAGGGGGAGAGCATGACCGAGGAACAAATTGGACGATTGAAAGGGAGCTCGAAGAAATATTTCAGTAAGAATAACGAAATTGCAAATTAAGGAAGACCTGGGAGTCTTATTAGTGATGATCAGAAATAAACAAGACGGCTTGAATGGTTAAGTTATTAAGAGGAGAGTTAAGTTACTCAATTCGGGTTGGTTAGTTCCACGATACTTCGGAAGGAAATCTAAGAAGAAACCAAATCGGAAAAGATGATCATTGGAGGATTTACATCAAACTTCAAAACGCATCAAGAACATTTTATCTTCGATTCAAGAAATGTGGAGCTAGATGCCAAATATAACCTTAAGGGGTCAAAGAGAATGAATGGATACCATGAACGGAAGATGGAAAAGGATTCGTGTTAAGGTAGATCCTAATGACGAATACCTCTAGGTAGGGATTGAATCGTCAAGGTTGTCGGGGGTAGTTATTCTCGAGGGTATTTTAAAATCCGATATGGGTAGGATAGTAGCTAGGGACCTAATTTCGAGACAGATAGTCTAAGGATATTCGGGAGGTCAAGCTCGGATAAGTAAAAAGAGTTGGCTGAATGAGGATTAAGAGGAATGATGGAGACTGGGAGCAGTACCAGGCAGAAGGGATCTAAGAAGTATAATCCCTGAAGGATTCATTAATTGTTTTATCAGGGTATCCTGAAGAGGTTAAAGACAAACTGAGCATTGAATCTATCTTCGGGACAGATGATATACTGAACAACGACAACTCACAATTTTAAAACTTCGTGACTACGGTGAACGGTATTTATAGCATTCATGAAGCATACATTCATGCAAATTCAATTTAATAATTTCTTTGTTATGTGCTTTGTTTCCTTATCAAGTTAAATTACGTGAAGTAATTGATGATTAACGTGGCTGATATCTGTTACTTGCCTTGAGGTGGCTTGTGTGATTTTGAATTGGGTTTGCGTGTGTTGCTTGGGAGTATTGGAGACTTCCTTGCTTTATTTATTTTGTTTGAGAGACGGGGTGCTCTCGTTGTTTCTAAGAGATGGGGCTTCTCTTAATTTTTGTTTGAGAGACGGGGTACTCTCTTTGCTTGCGAGAGACGGGGTTCTCTCATTGTTGCTCGAGAGACGGGGCTCTCTCCGTGTTGCTTGCGAGAGACGAGGAATCTCTCATTGGTGGTCTTAAGCGTGCAGTGAATCCGAGGACGGATTCTTTTAAGGGGGAGAGATTGTAACGCCCCGGTTTTTCAATTTTATTAATATGCTTTATTTGTTTCTAAATTGCACAATTTAATTATTTAATTATGTGATTAATTGTTTTATGTGTTTTATATTTAATTTTATTATAATTGTTATTATTTCATTTTATTATATTTTATTTTTAAATTATTATTAATTCTAATATCTATATATACCGTATTATATATATACATACATATATATTTCTTTAAGTATATAGGTATACGTTTATTTATATTAGTATTAAATTAATGATTATGCTAATTAATGTTATGCTAACTAATCATGTTTAACCATATTAATTAACTATTCAAATTTATACGTTGACTTAATTTGATTTAATTAATATTAGATTTAATTTATTTATTTAAATTATATGCATGGGAATTATATTATGTGCGTGGAAATCATAATTTATGCATGCCAATTTATAATTTATGCATGGAACTATAATTTGTGCATGTTGGTTATTTGGAGCTTCGTTTTTGTATGATATGATTTCGGATTGCCACGAATTTGTAGTATGTCGTAAATATATGTGTTATGGACATGATTTTATGCTCGGTTTATGTTCTCGAATTTATTTGATAGGCTAACGGATTTAATTTGTTTCAAGGAACCAAATCAGGGGCTAACGAGCATTTAGCGTACCCTTGGTCCCGAATTTAATATCTTGAGCTCGGGAACTCGGATTCAAGTTCCGTCAACTCCGCTGAACTCGTAACGAAAATTCGAGTTTAGTAAACTTAGCCTTACATTTTTCCTAAGTCGTTTGAACCTCCGAAATTCAACCGAAAAATGAATCGGCGACCAACTTGACCTTGTTGCACTAAATCAGCCATATCTTGTCCAAACCATAACCAAATTAACCATGGTTTGATTCTTTGAAACCCTAACTCAACCATCTATCATGACATAACAAGCCTTGACCGATATTATCCTCACACAAGCCCCAAAACTCAGCCAAAGCTACTGTCCTGCATTCCAGTCCCGTAACCCTTCAAACCTTGGAGATTTTGGAGCTCAAATCTCATCCAGACTTCAACCAATCAACAAGGTAAGCTTAGGGTTGTATTATATGATTAATTCTGATCATTTCCATCCTTTCATTCATGAAGTTGATCATGGTTTCATCATTTCTGGACATTTTACCGAAAATAAGAAAATTTGGGCAATTTCTTGATCTCCTTCGATTCTCAATGGTTTTGATTGATTCCAAGCTTGATATTGATTGTTTTAACATCTTCATATCATTTATGATCACTGATTTCTTGGTGGTTGAGATATTAATGAGTTATCATTTATGAGCTTTTAAGAAAACTTCCATGAATGTCACGTATGCTTCCATTTCTTGTTTGAGCTTGTTTGAAACTGATACATACGTTGAAATGGTGTTTCTTAGATGAGTATTTGATGGTCTAAACTGATATGGATAGGTGGAGTTGAAGTGAGTGCTTCTTGCCCTGTTTTTCCGTGACCTTTGCCCTGTTCTTCACCCGTTTTGTTGCTGTCAAAAAGCTGCTGCGTTTCCTTCTTTCTGTTGCTGTTAATTTCGTGACTGTATAGGATCATTCTAGAGGATTACTTGCAGCTTTTCATGCATGATCTTGTTGCCTTTCTTTCTTGTACATGGCTGTAGTTGCTGCTGCGTTTTTTGTCAAAACAGGGGATGCGATGGTGTGTGACACGAGTGTGTTGTTTTTGCTCTTTCCTGCGTGTAACGGGGGTGCAATGTGGGCTGGAATTTCTGTACCGAGACACGGGGGTGTCTCGGTCTAGGTTTGGAGCGTGAAACGGGGGTGTCACCCCGTTTTTCTGGATTTCTTTTGCTGCGTTCCTGGACTGTTGCTGCTACTGTTTTTGTTTCCAGGGCTTCTGTGGTTGTGTGCTGCGTGTGTTCGTTGCTCTTGCATGCTTGTGTGTGAGTGTGCATGGCTGCTGTGGTTGTGTGATTGTGTGTGCGTAGCATGCTTGGTTGTGGTGCTATATATATGCATTGTTTGTGTGTTGTGTGAGTATATATATATATGTATATATTATATATATTGAATATATGCATGGCTGTATTTGTGTGTGCATGGTGTTATTTCATTTGCATGCATGAATATATTATATATATTGTATATATGCATGCATGGATATGTAAGGTGTGTGTACGTGTATATATATATGTTATATATATATTATATGCTATTACATATTATATATATAATGATTATATATATTTATTATATATTTCAATTATTATTTGATTTAATTGAAATTTGAAAATTAAGTTGATTTCTATTTCTTGTATTTAATTTACCGACTATTGATTTAACATTCTAATTATTTTATTCCTAAATGTGAATATGAATATTATGTGTTATGATTATTAAATGAATTCATGGATTAATTGATATGCATTATGAATATTATGAATGTTATGAATATATGAATTTATGAATTTATGAATATTATGAATTTATGAATTTATGAAATTTATATGAATTTATGAACTTATGAATTGAATGAAATATATTAACGAATAAATGATTATATGATTTAAATCTCTTAATAGTGCACATAAACATTTTATTGATATAACATGATCATTTATGCATTCATGTCATATTCACTTCATTGCCGAGCGTCATATATGGTTCATTGGAGTCTCGAGTCTCACAAACACGTCATGTTGTCTTTTGTACAGTTTATCTCCAGGGTGGAGAGATCTTGATCGTTCAGGCACTTGATACTCGTATCCTTGTATCGTCACGGTTCAGGTGAGGGTGGTTTTCGTTTTAGCTATATAACAAACCCTACAACCCTTACGTGAAAAGCTTTGGCCAAAACCTTATGATTATATGTATATGGTTTTCAAATGAAGTTATCGAGTAAATTCTTCTAAGTTATACGTACGAGCGTATATAAGCTTAAAAATGGTTTTGTAATGAGGCTGTGCTCCAAACCGTGTGTCTTCATGCTAGCTACGGATTAGGATGACACGGAGAGGTACGTAGATAGCATATGCCGAATTACACGGTAAGGTATGATTTCTTATGGTATGTATTGATCGAGTAAACCCCTTTTAAATGATTTATGACTTATGATATGTACTTATGAATTGTTGAGTTTTGGCGAGTCACATTTCTGATTTATGATTGAATGGGCCCCGGGACTTAGTATATGTGGCTAACCGAGGAAGCAAGGGCTGACGGGGATCCCATATACTAGTCCCAACAAACTACGGTGATACCGGCCCTCGCTAGGAGGTTTAGCGGGGAATGGGAGCTGAGTGCCTTTGGGGAATTCATGTACCCCCATTGGCCCATGTATAAACCGGTGGCCGGGTCTTGCAAGCCCGTCCACCACCCGGAGGAAGAAGGTTGGTTAGGATTTATGCCTTTTCTTATGTATATGTTATGATAGAATTATGCACCGTGCGGGAGGGCCGGGACACGGATTACCCAAACGCATATGTTTTATGATTTATGGTCTGGGTGTATTATGATATATTGCATGATCGCAATATCAATATATTATTAATATTTATGTACACGGTCGGAGTTTGGATGGAGATTGTGCACGCTCACTCGCCGAGCCTTATATTTATGTATGATTTATGAACGTAATGAATTAATATGTTTAGTCATAAAATCCGAGCATTGATTAATCATTCTCTTGTCCTTTTAGGGAACTAATCGCAACTAAAACCTTGTTCGGAATTTATGACTCGCATGTCATGTTTTATATATGTATATCGCTCCGGCTCACTCAGTCTTCTAGAGACTGACCCTCTCCCTCCCCAACTTTTAGTGTGCAGGTTTGATTTTGGAGTTCGAGCTAGGCGGAGGTGTTTGGAGTCTTTAGGTGGGTCGAGTTAGGTTAGGAGAGTCTTTGCACTCGCATTTGCATTGGATTTATGTATGATTCGAGCCTTCGGTATCATGAACTTGAATAAATATGTAATTGTTATTGAACTGTTTTATTGGATTGTATTTATGAGTTTAAAAGAGGCCCGAAGAGCCCAAATTCTACTTATGAGTTGTATGTTTGAATTTGAGTTTGCAATGCATTATACGTTGTTGATCGGCTTCATTGCAGGGTCTAACTCCGCCTGGCTTAGGAAAGTTTTTTTTTTATGTTTGTCTCCCGTTCGCTATGGTTTGACACGGGTGCGGATTTACCATTTCGTTACTTGTGTTGAGCCATAGTGCGGGGGATGTGGTACCTCACGTGCGGGGTGCTACATAGCTTGTGTTAATGGCTAGGGTTTTGCCTTGAAAACTTTTCTTTTATTTTTCTCAAAAACATAACACTTCGTTAGTGTTGGTCTAAAGAATAAGAGAAACACCACCCTTAGTATAAATACTAGGTGGATCGAACCTTATTAGGGCTTCCTAAAGCAATGGGCATTGTTTTCTTGCTCACTAATTAACTAATTTAATTATTAATTTAATTGGAGAAAATAAGTTCCCAACTTGTTCTCCAAGTCTTGCAAGAATAATCTTGTCTCTCCTACAATAAGAAGTTGGACTTTTCAACTTTCCTAAAGTTAAAAGTCAATATTCAATAATATGCCAATGACAATCACTGAAATAGGATCCTAAATTAAAAGTCAATATTAAAAGTCAACTTTCCTAAATTAATTCCCTAAAAGTCAATAGTCAATATTAAAAGTCAACTTTCCTAAATTAATTCCCTGCAACGTTTCAGTCAATGACAATCACTGAAATAGGATCCTCCTACAACTCCAACTCTCAATCAAGAACTAAAGCATGGGAATATTCTAAGAGCCCAAATATTCTTGATCTTTAAAGTTAAGTTCGTTTCATATCCATTTCGATCTCAATCCTAGAAAACCCCATTTTCTAGATGTCTTGATCTTTTACCCACCTTGGCCAAAGGTTTAATGTTTAATGGACTATGAACAACTCAATCAGTAAGAGATCATTCTTGTTCTTAAAAAGTGTAGGTCCTTTATTGATTCTACTAATTCTACATATGCCACTTGTGTAATCCTAACATAGGTCGTGGTTTAAGTGTCTATATGGCGACACCCTTTTGAGCCGATATCAAAGATTATAGAGTTAGCTCGTATGAGACATCACAGAATCTCAAGTCTAAGGATTAATAAATCACGTGATTAACCTGTGAGATATTTTCTAACCTGGAAGTTTTAGGAAACTTCCTTTCCCATTTAGGAATGTTCTCGTGCGAGACATCTCAGTGATGAAGTTCTTGTAACAATCACCCTTATGTATTATGAAAGCATGAACATATGCATTTATCACTCCATGAAACTGAGTGATCCTTCAAAAGGACATAATCACACAAGCAAGTCTCAGCAGAGTCAAGGTCGACACTCCCACTGTTTATCGGACTCATCGACTTGGAGAAGTTTCTAATCCTCGCCTATGGAGTTAAGAACTTGTTCATGTGTCGTTCCTATAACGACAAAGTTCTTAACGGCCTCATCGGATTAGGGAAGTTCAATACATGCAAAACACAGTTAACCCAAACAGACATAAATAAGAACATAAAGAAATGATTGCCTACGAAGAAAATCATCTCGTTTATTATTCAAAGACTGTCTATGATTTTACAAGGAAATAGTAAAGAAAAAAATCTTCTTTAAGTGCACTATTCCTAACAATCTCCCACTTGCCCCTCAAAGCCACTCAGGTGCTAATCTAAGACCCATCTTGTGAAGATGTCCTTCGAAAGCCTGCTGATTAAGGGCTTTATTAAGTGGATTAGCCATGTTCTCTGTCGATGTGACCCTTTCAATTTGCACATCTCCTCTCTTGATGATATCACGGATTAAGTTATACTTTCTCAAAATGTGCTTGGTCCTTTGGTGAGATCTTAGTTCTCTTGCTTGAGCAATCGCCCCAGTGTTGTCAAAAAACACTGTAACGGGGTCTTTAATGCTAGGAACTACACCCAGCTCTTGGATGAAGTTTCTTACCCAAACACCTTCCTTAGCAGCATCGTTTGCAGCTAAGTATTCGGCCTCACTGGTCGAATCTGTAGTGGTCGCTTGCTTGGAACTTTTCTAACTCACTGGTCCGCCATTCAGGCAGAATATGTATCCTGACATGGATTTAAAGTCATCCATGTCTGATGCAAAGCTTGCATCATAGTATCCTCTAATGACAAGATCTTGCTGGCCTCCGTAAACCAAGAACAAATCCTTAGTTCTTCACAAGTACTTAAGGATGTTCTTTACAGTAATCCAGTGACCTTCACCAGGGTCAGATTGGAATCGGCTAGTAACGTTAAGTGCGTAAGCCACATTCGGTCGAGTACATAGCATTGAATACATTATGCTTCCTATAGCTGATGCATAAGGAATTTTGGACATCCTGGACTTTTGAAGTTCAGTCTTGGGACACAGCTTCGTCGAAAGAACTATTCCCGGGCCCATTGGGAGTTTCCCACGTTTGGAATTTTCCATACTAAATCTCTTTTGTATTTTATCTATGTAAACCGACTGTGATAATCCTAACAGTCTCCTAGATCTATTCCGATAGATGTTTATCCCGAGAATATAGGATGCATCACCAAGATCCTCCATCTCAAATTGGTTCTATAACTAAGACTTTGTTACTTTTATGTCATCCTTCGCATTCCCAATGAGTAAGATGTCATCTACATAAAGTGTCAAAGTTTGAACCGAGGTTTCCAATTCTTTCTTGTACACGCAGGACTCATTCGGATTTTGAATAAAGCCAAACGAGTTGACTGCTTCATCAAATCGAATGTTCCAATTCCTAGAAGCTTGTTTTAATTCGTAGATTGATCTTTGGAGCTTACAAGCCTTTTGTTAGCTCTCACTGAATGTGAAACCCATGGGTTGCTCCATGTAAATGTCTTTGTCAATGTCTCAATTGAGAAAGGCAGTTTTCACATCCATTTTCCATATCTCATAGTCATAATATGCAACAATTGCAAGCAAGATTGGAATAGATTTTTGCATTGCAACAGGGGAGAAGGTTTCATCAAAGTCTACATATGGTCTTTGAGTGAAACCCTTAGCAACTAATCTTGCTTTAAAGGCTGCCACTCTTCCATCTACTCCAAGGTTGCGCTTATATATCCATTCGCACCCTATGGGTCTGATCCCATCAGGTGGATCAACGAAGGTCAAACATGGTTAGAGTACATGGAATCCATTTCGGATTTCATTGCTTCTTTCCACTGTTCAGAGTTCGAATCTAACAGTGCCTTCTCATGAGTTAATGGATCATTATCGAATTGAGATGTTTGGTGGAGAAAACCATACCATCTCTCTAGTTATATAGGAATGTGTTCAGAACATCCTACTAGAGGAGGATTTTCGCGTGTATCACTCTCTGCGATTGGCTGAGGGACGTTATTCTCCGAACTTGGCGTGGGACCTTGGTCTCGAACCTCTTCGAGTTCTGTGATCTTGCCTTTCTTTTCTTTAAGTAACGAGTCCACAAGAAAAGTAGCATTTCTTGACACAAAGACCTTTTGTTCAAGAGGATCGTAGAAATAATATCTTATTGACTCTTTAGGATATCCTACGAAGTTGCATAAGCTTGATCTAGCTTCAAGTTTATCTCCCACTGTCCTCTTCATGTAAGTAGGACAACCCCAAATTCTTAAGTAAAAATAATTAGGGATTTTGCCAAACCACATCTCAAATGGGGTTTTGGGTACAGATTTAGAGGGAACAAGATTCCGAATCTTAACTGCTGATGCTAAGGCATAACCCCAGAATGAAGGTGGCAATTCAGTGAAGCTCATCATGGAACGAACCATATTAAGTTAGGTTTTGTTCCTTCTCTCTGAAACTCCATTTAATTGAGGAGTTCCCGGAGGAGTCCACTGAGAGATGATTCCATTATCTCTGAGATGACTGAGGAATTCATCACTTAGATACTCGCCACCTCGATCAGATTGAAGTGTCTTAATCTTGTGACCAATTTGGTTCTCAACCTCCTTCTGAAATTCCAAGAATTTCTGAAAGGCTTCGGATTTATACTTTATTAAGTACATATAACCAAAATGACTAAAGTCTTCTATGAAGGTTATGAAATACTGATGATTGTTTCTCGTGCTTACACTAAGTGGTCCACAAACATCAGTAAGGATTAAATCCAATACTTTAGTGGCACGTTCCACTTTACCATTAAAGGGAGTTTTGGCCATCTTTCCTTTAAGACATGATTCATAATGAGTTACTCTTTAAGTTCATTATCATAAAATGATCCTAAATTAGTTAACTTAGCAATACTGTCCTTGGAAACGTGGCCTAAAAGTGCGTGCCATAAAGAAGCCAAGATCTTGTCATCTCGTTTGCGTTTGTTTAATTGTTGTATATTCAGAATATTGGTGTCTTTAGTTGTATAAAGTCCATTAGATAATGTACCACGCAAAACGGAAGTTTTATTCTTCTTAAGATAAAAGTTTCCATTTCTAGAGAAAGTCTCATATCCTTCACAATCTAATATTGGAATGGAAATAATATTACGAATAATAGAAGGCACATAAAGGACTTTGTTCAAAACTAAAGTAAAGACACCTAAATCTAATCTACACTTCCCGATGGCTTGAGCTTGAACGCTTGACCCATTCCCAACCTTCAAGATGTATTCTCCTTCTTCAAGCAGCCGGACCTCATTTAGCATCTGTACATCATTATAGATATGATCTCCACAGCCGGTATCAAGTACCCAAGAATTAGAATCAATAGATAGATTTACTTCAACAATAAACGCACCTTTCTTCAGAGTATCCTTGTACTCTTGGCAGTTCCTCTTCCAATGCCCTTTCTTGCCACAATGGTGGCAAACGTTCTTTGTCTGATCCTTTCTCTTCCTAGCCTTTCTCTTTTTAACCCCTCCATCGGGTTTAAGAGATCCGTTCTTCTTGGGAACTTTCTTCCCTTTGCCTTTAGAAGGCCTAGAAGAGGAAGTGACCATCATTACTTTGTGATCCTTCTTGATCGTGTCTTCAGCATTCACAAGCTGACTAATCAACTCAGCTACAGTAGCATGAGGATGATTCATGTTGAAGTTTAGCACGAAAAGATTGAGTGATGGTGGAAGCGATGTGAGCAACAAATCCATAGCGAGTTCTTAACTCAGTGGCATTTCCATGGAGGCCAGTTTCTTGTTCAAAGCAAGAAACTTGAGACCGTACTCATGGACACTTGAACCTTCTTTCATTCTGAGATGAAAGAGCTCCTTAGAGGTGTTGTACCTTAGAACATGCTTTTTGGGGCGGTATAATTGCTCGAGATAGTCGTAAATCTCCCAAGCGTTGTCCATTGACTCGTGTTGCCTCTGCATGTCCGGGGACATGGTGGCCAACATGAGGCAACGGGCTTGATGATTATCTTCAGACCATTTCGCAAACACATCCCTTTCGGCCCGAGTCGGAGCCTCACCTTCAGCGACAGGCTCTCTCTCGAAGAGAACATATCTTCTCTTTTCAGAATCTAAAACTATGTTTAGATTCCAAAGCCAATCAGAGTAATTGGGCCCCGTCAACTTGTTTAAATCGAGGATGGATACCAAACGGTTTTTGGTTACCATTTCAATTGTAGAGAATCACAGAACTACAACCTAAATGAAAAAATAGGGAAATCATGAGCATGCTGAATAATAACGATTACATATTATCAAGGTCTTTAGAAATACGTTCTCCCACTGTTTTTAGAAAGTCTAGAAATCCCAACGACTTTAGAAGAAACTTATTTTCTCAATGGGTACTAGGATCCCCAAGCATTCTTAGTTTTGGACCCACGACTCGTGAGACATCCCAAGGTCTAAAAATCTTTATGTAGGTACGAATTGCCAATTCCATCCCTATATAATTCCTAGTAATTTTTTTGCATCACTAATCTTTCAATCATGGACCCACGACTCGTGAGACATCCATATCTACTTTAGTGTTGAGCAGGACCCATCAATCATAAGATCTCAACCAAACTTAGTCCGGAACGACCCACGACTCGTGAGACATCGCCCATTGTAAAATGGTCAAGAAATGTTAATTATTTAAAATAATTAATCAGGAAACTAAGAGTTAATAAGCTATACTAATTACCCCACGACTCTTGGGACAACAATTAGTTTCACTTATTAAGTCCTAAATCCTATTGATGGAATGCTAGGAATTTTATTACCCTGATAAAGTACCTATTTATTCGAATTTTGCTCAATATTTAAATGGGATTTTCGAATGACCTCACCAACATATAATGTTATCCAAATTATAATTGTCTTGTTAATGCAGTTTCACATAAAGTGCATTACAGAAGCAATTAGCAGATAACATGTCCTAGCATGATACTAATTATGTGATGATGATGGGTATCCTATCTTATATGTTAATTTGGGGGCCACTAAAAAATCATTAGTTCTAAAATTCATGCCACATAAGACAATTCATATCACATAGGGGTACATAATTTAATGGAAAAAACGCCCTATCTATTACATTAATAGAAACTGTCCTAAACATTTTGAGGGATCTTCTTATAGCTACCGTTCTTCAGGTGCTCCTTATGGATCCTTCTTATTCCATGGGTGCTTGTCTCGAAAATGAAAATAAAAACCTCACTTCCTAAGTTCTAATCTCTTTACATAAAGTAATATGGCTCGATTTTCATATTGACCATAGATAAGCAACGGGGCATACCCCGACCCAAAAACAATAATAAGGAAAGCCACATAATAAACACATAACAGTACGCACATAAGTAGGGCTCCAACCCCAATTGAAAATGCGCAACTATGGGGCTCCCACCCCAATTGAAATCATCCATGTGCAGAATTTAAAATCATACATAAGATTAACCCATGATCACCTAAACTAGCATGCTTTCGCTTGAATTTAAATTTACCAATTAAATTTAAAATTCCCTTGATTTCAAGTTACAGCTAACTTAAGTAATTTGAATACAGTTCATTATTCAAGAATTTATTCAAAATCGAATCACCGGACCTAGACAAAACAACAATTAATTCAAAATTAAATTTTTGTCAAAAATATCATTCAAAGTGATAGTTATTATTTTCTCGAAAAATAGAAATTGACTTTAATTCATAAAATCCCAAATTTTATAATTATTTCAAATAAATAATTTTATAAAATTTAAAAAAAAAATTTAAATAAAACCAGATTTTACAAAACGGGATTTTAACAAAATCGAAAACACGATACGAAAAAGGCGTCGCAGGACAGCCCGCGCGGGGACGCCTAGGCAAGCCGGCAGCAGTGCAGTGCAGCAGTGCACAGGGCTGCGTGCAAGGCCGCGCGCACTGCGCAGCAATGCTGCTCGTGCGCACGCACCTCGCGCGCTGCGACAGCAGGAGTAGATAATACGGGGCTTCTTCTGCCGCCCCATGCGCGAAAACGCGCAAGGTAGCACGGTATCGCGTACCAGATTCGTTTTGTAATTTCCGAAATTCCAATTTTCGTTTCGAATTAAAATAGTTCTAAATAATCTGAATTTAAACAGATTAAAACCAGATTAATCAGGAAACCATTTTCGCAAAATTTTCAAGAAACAGTTTTGATCCGACGACTTGGTATTTCAAACAAAACCATGAATACACAACATATACTCAAATTCAAGAATTTTCGTCAAAATTCATAAAGCAGTAAAGAGACAATACGAACGTTGCAAGGTGGCTCTGATACCACTTGTTGGAAAACACGAAAGAGTTGAGCAACGGAAGTTTAAAATTTTTCCACGAGTGTAATCGTTGTCTTGCAATTTTCGTACTGTAACGTTGGGAATAACAAGAAACTCACTTTAATTGAAACTTTCTTGTGATGTTGTTACAGCCTAACAAACACCCTTCAAGAGGAAAGTCCCTCGAACGGTCCTTCGAATTAGACTCCAAAGTAGAAGGCCTCCAAAGCGTATCCACAGTAGTCCTAGAACACGATCAAGCAAGTGTGAATACTAGTTCTATAACATGTGCTAATGGCTAGGGTTTTGCTTTGAAACTTTTCTTTTATTTCTCTCAAACACCTAACATTTCGTGAGTGTTGGTCTAAAGAATAAGAGAAGCACCACCCCTAGTATAAATACTAGGTGGTTCGAACCCTATTAGGTTTTCCTAAACCAATGGGCTTTGTTTTCTTGCTCACTAATTAAATAATTTAATTGGAGAAAATAAGTTCACAACTTGTTCTCCAAGTCTTGCAAGAATAATCTTCTCTCTCCTACAATAGGAAGTTGGACTTTTCAACTTTCCTAAAGTTAAAAGTCAATATTCAATAAATAAATTAATTCCCAATTAATTATTTATTGGATTAAGTTTATTTGAGAATAGTCTTAACAATTAATTCAAAATTAATTAAAAGAGAAATTAATTAATTACAATTAATTAATTAATTCTAGAAAAGAATTCGCGTGTGAAATAAATCACATGCACGAAGCTACATACATGCCACATGTACACGACACGTGGTAGCCATGTGTGCTTGACACGTGGTAGCTACTCACGCAATCCTTGCTCCATTTCGATCAACAATTTGATCCTTCGTTAATTATATTAACATCCTACCATAACCCTCGTGTCTTGGCATTTGTGTGTAACCCTTTAGGTTCATTATTTGATTAGCAGTGACAAAAATTAATTAATTCCCTAATTAATTAATCACTTCACAGATCACACTACCGTAATCTAGCAATGGGTGTGTGACCCCTAACCGAATAACGAAATGAATCGAAGAACCTTTCAGTCAATGACAATCAGTGAAATACGACCCTCCTATAACTCCATCTCTCAATCAAGAACTAAGGCTTGGGAATATTCTCAGAGCCCAAATATTCTTGAGCTTTAAAGTTAAGTTCGTTTGATATCCATTTCGATCTCAATCCTAGAAAACCCCATTTTCTAGATGTCTTGATCTTTTACCCACCTTGGCCAAGGGTTTAATGTTTAATGGACTACGAACAACTCAATCAGTAAGAGATCATTCTTATTCTTAACACATGTAGGTCCTTTATGGATTCTACTAATTCTACATATGCTACTTGTGTAATCCCAACATAGGCCGTGGTTCAGGTGCCTTTATGGCGACACCCTTTTGAGCCTATAACAAAGATTATAGAGTTAGGTCATATGAGATATCACAGAATCTCAAGTCTAAGGATTAATGAATCACGTCATTGACCTGTGAGATATTTCCTAATCTGGAAGTTTCAGGAAACTTCCTTTCCCATTTAGGAATGTTCTCACGCGGGATATCTCAGTGATTAAGTTCTTGTAACAATCATCCTTATGTATTATAAACGCTATCACTCCATGAAATTGAGTGATCCTTCAAATGGACATAATCACACAACCAAGTCTCAGCAGAGTCAAGGTCAACACTCCCACTGTCTGTCGGACTCATCGACTTAGAGAAGTTTCTAATCCTCGCCTATGGACTTAAGAACTTGTTTCATGTGCCGTTCCCATAACGATAAAGTTCTTAACGGCCTCATCGAATTAGGGGAGTTCAATACATACAAAACACAGTCAACCCAAACAGATATGAATAAGCACATAAAGAAGTGGTTGCCTACGAACAAAATCATCTCGTTTATTATTCAACGACTGTCTGTGATTTTACAAGGAAATAGTAAAGCAAACATCTGCTTTAAGGGCACTATTCCTAACACTAAGACCCGACCCGCGTATGAAATGGGTAATCCATACACGTGCTAGATCAGAGCGAATGGGGACTCACTCACTCACTATGCTAGGCAGGAGCTAAACCTCGAAACCAAATAAGCACTTCAACTAAACAAAAGTAGAAGCGGAAGTGGATCAAGTAAACTATTACAAAATAACTGTAACGCCCCAGTTTTTCGGTTTTAATAATGTGGCATATTTATTTGTAATTGCACGATTTAATTAGTTAATTATATGATTAATTGTTTATAAATGTTTATATTTGTTTTAAACTATTAATATTTAATTTAATTAAAATGGAATTTAAGTTTTAGTAATTCATTTATAACAATATGAATTCGTTCATGCGCATGAGTGTTCTATTTCTACTTCGTTCTTATATGGAATGATACTGGATTGGCGTGAAAATTTAATATGTCGTAAATATGTGTGTTATGAACATGCTTATATGCTCGGTTTATGTTTTCGGATTTATTTGACGTGTTTATGAATTTATTTTGATTTTTGGAACCAAGTCGGGGGCTAACGGGCAATTAGCGCACCCTCGGTTCCGTGCGTGATATCTTGAGCTCGGGAATTCGGATTCGAATTCCGACACCTCCGTTGCCTTCGTATCGACGATTCGGAGACAATAGAACAAGCCTCATACCTTTTTGAAATCATTAAGACCTCCGAAATCCAACCGTAACGGACAACTCGTGCAAGAAGAGCTCCTTGGGTTGACTAGTCTTCATGGTGGGACCCCATAACCCTCCCTAAACTTAACCATACCTTAACCATGACTTATCTACCTTGAGTTAAGCCCTTTATCTCCTCTTTAGCTCTGAAAACCGAACCACATATCTCCATTTCCAGCTGCTACTGATCGAGAGAGAGAGATAGAGGAGAAGAGAGGAAAACTTGGCCAATTTTGTGGTTTTGGAGCTCAAACCACCACCTTTCTCTCCCAAATCTTCAAGGTATGAATATTTATGTCTTCTCTACTCTATTATACTTGATTTCATCTCCTTACATCATGAATTGGATCAGATTTGGTTAGGGTTTGGGGCTAAGAGCATGAATAGGGTTTTTGGGGAAATTTGCTCTTATGATCTTGTTTGCTTATGTAGCTAATTTCCTTGCTTATATATGATCATATGAACTTGTTTCTTGGCTTATTTCTTTCCCAACTGATAGTATATGATGTTAGGAGGATTTCATCTCTTGCTCCTTTTATGAATTTATGAGATATGGAGCTCCAAACTTGATGTTCAAACCGTTTTCCCTGTTTCGGACTGCTGTGTGAGATTTGGTGTTGTTGCATGATCATATGGCCTCCATTTCGTGTGAAAATGCATGGAATTGATGTACACTCATTGTTCTATATGTTAGCATTCATGCTTTAAGTATTTGGTTCCATTTGAAGCCTTAAAATCGAAATACATGGCCTGTTTTATGCATGCTTCATGACAGATTTGTTGCTGTTACATTTTGTAACTTGTTGATCATTCTAATGTGCTTTAAATGGTACCATTTTGCATATATATGATATATATAAGTTGTTTAGTATGTTAGCATGCATTCCCCAAAGTTTCAGATCCAAATTCAAGCCCTAAGTATTTGATCAAGGCATGATAGAATCATTAGGGCTCATATGTCCGATTGTGGCGACCCAGTTTTGTTTCACGGTTTCGATAATCTTAACGTGTGATTTAGCTTTTGCACTCTAAATGAAAAATGTTCATAACATGCCAAATATGTTGCATAGTAAGTTTCAGAGCATTTGGAGTTCATTTGGTATGCTTTTGGATTGAGTTTGTAAGGGATCAGTTTTGCCGGAAAAACCTTGTGAACGGTTTTGGTTCTGTACCGTGACACCCCCGTGTCACATTTACTCTTAAGAGTGAGACACGGGCGTGTCACACCCTCTGCTCAGTTCTGTACTGAGCCACGCCCGTGGCTCAGTTTGGCTAAGGGAGGTGACACCCCCGTGTCACTTCCCATGCGCAGTCTTTGTTGCTTCCTTTTCGGTTTTTGATTTATTTCACCTTCTTAATGACTTTATCTCCTCTCGTGTTGAACTATGAACTTGTTTGGCTATGTGTTAGGAGTATTGTGGTGCAATTTCATGATATTTGGAGGTGTTATAGGCATGTTTTTATTTAATGCCGTTTATGTGTGTTTATATGTCGTTTATGAATCGCATAACTTATTTTCTATATCATATGATTTCTTCTTGTTGACAAACCTTGAATATATGCTATGTTATGTAATATGAAGTATGTGGTAGCATTATGGAAGAGCTTGAACATGTTCTATGCTCCTATTTGAATTCTTGAATTATTGGATTGGAAATATGAATTGAATGATCTATGGTTGAACAAGTGAATGAATTAGTTATATGGTTTTCATGACTTAATATGATCTTTATGTCTTCATATCATGCTTGAGCATTGCCGTGCGTCTTATATGGTTCATTTAGAGTCTTGAGTCTCACGAACACGTCTTGTGGTCTTTTGTACAGTTTGTCTCCAGGGTGGAGAGCTTTTGATCGTTCAAGCACTTGGTGCTCGATCCTTGTTTCTTCACGGTTAAGGTGAGGGTGGTTTTCGTTTTAGCTATGTAACAAACCCTACAACCCTTATGTGAAAAGCTTTGGCCAAAACCTTATGATTATACATATATATATGGTTTTCAAATGAAGCTATCGAGTAAATTCTTCTGAATTATACTTATGAGCGTATATGAGCTTAAAAATGGTTTTGTAATGAGGCTATGCTCCAAACCGTGTGTCTTCATGCTAGCTACGGATTTGGATGACACGGAGAGGTACGTATATAGCATATGCCGAATTACACGGTAAGGTATGATTTCTTATAGTATGTACCGTATGTATGTATTGTTATGTTTTGGCGAGAATATGATTTATTCACGGGCCCCGGGACTTAGTATATGTGGCTAACCGAGGAAGCAAGGGCTGACGGGGATCCCATATACTAGTCCCAACCAAATTTACGACGATACGGACCTCGTTAGGAGTTTTGACGAGGAAACGCAGGTCGGGCTTTTGAGGATTCATGTACCTCACTAGCCATTATGTATGTTCGGTGGCCGGGTCTTGCAAGCCCGTCCACCACCCGGAGGAAGAAGGTTGAATATATTATGATATGTTTATGCTTATGTTTATGTATATGTATGAGTATGCACCGTGCGGGAAGGCCGGGATCCGGATCGCCCAAACGAATATGTTTATGATATGATTTAAGGTCTGTGTGTATTATGACGTATTGCATGATCACCTACTTAAAATATTATGGATATTTGTCGTACACGGTCGGAGTTTGGTTGGAGATGATGCACGCTCACTCGCCGAGCCTTATATTTATGTATGATTTATAAAGTAATGAATTTAATATGATTTAGTCGTAAAAGTCGAGCATTGTTTATCTATTTTCTTGCCCCTTTCGGGAACTAAATTCAAATAAAAACCTTGCTCAGGATTTATGACTTGCATGTGCATGTTTTATATATATGTATCGCTCCTGCTCACTCAGTCTTCTAGAGACTGACCCTCTCCCTCCCCAATCTTGTTAGTGTGCAGGTTGATCTTTGAAGGTTCGAGCTAGGCGGAGGTGTCTGGAGTCTTTCTGTGAGTCGAGTTAGATTAGGAGAGTCTTTGCACTCATTCATGTATTGGATTTATGTTCGAGTTGATTCTGCAGTTCATGAACGGATTAATTATGTAGCTGTGATTAAATTGTTTTTACTGGATTGTGTTATGTTTTAAAAGAGGCCTGAAGTGCCCAAATTCTGTTTATGGTTCGTATGATTGAACTTTGGTTTTACTATGCATTATATTTCGTGGGTTGGTTATCTCTACAGGGTCTAGCTCCGCCTGGCTTAGGAAGGGTTTTATGTTTGTCTCCCGTTCGCTAGGGTTTGATACGGGTGCGGATTTACCATTTCGTTACTCGTGTTGAGCCTTAGTGCGGGGGATGTGGTGCCTCACGTGCGGGGTGCTACATCCTTAAGTGGTATCAGAGCCCGGTTGCAAAACCGGTGTTCTTGAGTCATGTGTGAGTCAGTCTAGGTCGTACGGCATAGGAACAACTTGTGAATGTGTGTATTGCATCGATCTTGAACATGAATTTGGCTCTCCTTTTGAATTTTGTGGGACTATCTATTGCATTTACATAAGGATCCTTGCATTAATTGTTGAAAATGTGTCATAAGCATGCACTAATCGCATGCATTTACTCTTGAAGTAAGCTATGACTTATAGGTTATGGAGATAATATCAAACCACGGCCAAGTTCTACGACAAAGAAGATCGATTGCAAACTTTTCTGAGACCTGAAAGATGGGCAGGATACTCTGGGAAGAATGTAGAGAATTAGAGATGTGAGACTTCCCAAATGGAGCTAGAGTCAAGGATGAGGATTCGGAAGGGGAAGATTGAATCTAGAGATGCGTGGCTTCATAGGCTAAGTTACAATTAACGGTTAGGATTCAGAATGAGAAGTTGACTTTGGCGATGCGATGGAAGAGGAAGATCTAGTGAAATCGGAATAGGAGTAATCATGGGATTGTTGGGATTCAAAAGACTAATTTATGAGAATCCGCTACTCGGAGTGTTTTAATTGGATTCAGCAAGATCTTTCAATCTAAAGGATGAAGTGAACGAACCTTGAAGATATTTTGATTCCGGATTGGATCATTGAAGAGGTCTCAATAATTAGGAGAGACTAAGATATAATGGGCCCGGTAGGAGCTGTGTATCTGGGGTCGACAAGAAGGATCTCTGATTAAGCCTAGTGAATTGAAATCACGCCTGTCAAAGTTAAGACCGGGAAGAGTTGGACTTGGGTGCTCTGGATGTCGATCGTGATGGAAACTCATAAACAATCGTCACGGGAATCTTGAACAAGGTGTGGATTGGGAGATGAGTTCGTTTTCTACAACCAAGGTAAATTTGCATGTTGTGAAGTAAAATGGAAGATATGAAGCAACAAATGGAAATGGTAAAGAAAGGCAATCACTCCTTGCAAGGAAATCATGCGCTCAAATGTAAGCAGTGGGAGGTGAATTGAATTCAGAAGGGATAGGCACGGGATTCTTGATTAAGGTGACGATTAGAAGTAAAGGTTGGATTGCGAGGAGAAGTGTGGATGCTAACTCAGTGGAAGTGGAAGAATTAGGGATCAAGAAAATGCAATCTCGGACAGTGGAAGATACAAGTTGATTTATAAAGATGCATGGAAGTCTCGAAGACCGTGGGAAAGGCAAGGAATAATTACCTGGTCAAGTGACCTTGGGATCGGAAGAACGAGGAAAGCTACCGAGCTAATAACTTCCCACATCGGTGACAGGTTCCAAAGCATTCATAGCACGTGCATCATATTTTACTTTAATGATCTATTCTTTTGACCTTATGTTATCCTTGCATTTCTAATTGGTTTCGTTGCGCTAATGTATTGTATAATTGCTTGATGAAAATGTGACCCATGCACTGTCATTTTAACCCAACATGCATTTTAGTGTTTACTTGATAGGAAGTCTTTTCGCCTTAACTATCAAGTATCAGCTCAACCGAACCATATCTGATTTAAAGGAAAGAAAGTAATGGAGTGTTCGGATCGGATAAGAATAGGGAAGAAGGATTGAGGGAGTTCGACATGAAAGAGTAATTTTAAGGGGGAGAGCACGGCCAAGAGATAAAATGGAGGATGGAAGTAGTACCCGAATAAATATGTCAATAGTAACAATGGGGATGCGAATTAAGGAGAATCCGGAAATCCAAATGGTGGCTATTGAAAATGAATAAGAGGACGGTGATGGCTAAGCTGTTAAGAGAGAGGAGAAGGAAAGTCGGATTAGATTCATCTTTGGGGTATCCTGAAGACTGAGCACTGAATCTATCTTCGGGACAGATGATGCACTGAACAACGACAACTCACAATGTTAAAACTTCGTGACTACGGTGAACGGTATTTATAGCATTCATGATACATGCATCCATGCAAGTTTAACTTTTATAATTTTTATGCTAGGTACTATGATCTGTAATATGTTAAATTACTTGGAGTATTGGATATCAATGTGGGCGACATTTATTACTTGCTTTGAGTGCCTTACGTGATTTTAAAATTGGTTTTTGCGTGAGTTGCTTGGGAGTATTGGAGACTTCCTTGCTTTATTTTCGGTTGAGAGACGGGGTGCTCCCTTGTTTTTAAGAGACGGGGATTCTCTTATTTTTATTTGAGAGACGGGGTACTCTCTTTGCTTGCGAGAGACGGGGTTCTCTCATTGTTGTTGGAGAGACGGGGTTCTCTCATTGTTGCTCGAGAGACGGGGCTCTCTCCTGGTTGCTTGTGAGAGACGGGGAATCTCTCATTGTTTGGTTTCAAGCGTGCTTTGAATCCGAGGACGGATTCTTTTTAAGGGGGAGAGATTGTAACGCCCCAGTTTTTCGGTTTTAATAATGTGGCATATTTATTTGTAATTGCACGATTTAATTAGTTAATTATATGATTAATTGTTTATAAATGTTTATATTTGTTTTAAACTATTAATATTTAATTTAATTAAAATGGAATTTAAGTTTTAGTAATTCATTTATAACAATATGAATTCGTTCATGCGCATGAGTGTTCTATTTCTACTTCGTTCTTATATGGAATGATACTGGATTGGCGTGAAAATTTAATATGTCGTAAATATGTGTGTTATGAACATGCTTATATGCTCGGTTTATGTTTTCGGATTTATTTGACGTGTTTATGAATTTATTTTGATTTTTGGAACCAAGTCGGGGGCTAACGGGCAATTAGCGCACCCTCGGTTCCGTGCGTGATATCTTGAGCTCGGGAATTCGGATTCGAATTCCGACACCTCCGTTGCCTTCGTATCGACGATTCGGAGACAATAGAACAAGCCTCATACCTTTTTGAAATCATTAAGACCTCCGAAATCCAACCGTAACGGACAACTCGTGCAAGAAGAGCTCCTTGGGTTGACTAGTCTTCATGGTGGGACCCCATAACCCTCCCTAAACTTAACCATACCTTAACCATGACTTATCTACCTTGAGTTAAGCCCTTTATCTCCTCTTTAGCTCTGAAAACCGAACCACATATCTCCATTTCCAGCTGCTACTGATCGAGAGAGAGAGATAGAGGAGAAGAGAGGAAAACTTGGCCAATTTTGTGGTTTTGGAGCTCAAACCACCACCTTTCTCTCCCAAATCTTCAAGGTATGAATATTTATGTCTTCTCTACTCTATTATACTTGATTTCATCTCCTTACATCATGAATTGGATCAGATTTGGTTAGGGTTTGGGGCTAAGAGCATGAATAGGGTTTTTGGGGAAATTTGCTCTTATGATCTTGTTTGCTTATGTAGCTAATTTCCTTGCTTATATATGATCATATGAACTTGTTTCTTGGCTTATTTCTTTCCCAACTGATAGTATATGATGTTAGGAGGATTTCATCTCTTGCTCCTTTTATGAATTTATGAGATATGGAGCTCCAAACTTGATGTTCAAACCGTTTCCCCTGTTTCGGACTGCTGTGTGAGATTTGGTGTTGTTGCATGATCATATGGCCTCCATTTCGTGTGAAAATGCATGGAATTGATGTACACTCATTGTTCTATATGTTAGCATTCATGCTTTAAGTATTTGGTTCCATTTGAAGCCTTAAAATCGAAATACATGGCCTGTTTTATGCATGCTTCATGACAGATTTGTTGCTGTTACATTTTGTAACTTGTTGATCATTCTAATGTGCTTTAAATGGTACCATTTTGCATATATATGATATATATAAGTTGTTTAGTATGTTAGCATGCATTCCCCAAAGTTTCAGATCCAAATTCAAGCCCTAAGTATTTGATCAAGGCATGATAGAATCATTAGGGCTCATATGTCCGATTGTGGCGACCCAGTTTTGTTTCACGGTTTCGATAATCTTAACGTGTGATTTAGCTTTTGCACTCTAAATGAAAAATGTTCATAACATGCCAAATATGTTGCATAGTAAGTTTCAGAGCATTTGGAGTTCAGTTGGTATGCTTTTGGATTGAGTTTGTAAGGGATCAGTTTTGCCGGAAAAACCTTGTGAACGGTTTTGGTTCTGTACCGTGACACCCCCGTGTCACATTTACTCTTAAGAGTGAGACACGGGCGTGTCACCTCCCTTAGCCAAACTGAGCCACGGGCGTGGCTCAGTACAGAACTGAGCAGAGGGTGTGACACGCCCGTGTCTCACTCTTAAGAGTAAATGTGACACGGGGGTGTCACGGTACAGAACCAAAACCGTTCACAAGGTTTTTCCGGCAAAACTGATCCCTTACAAACTCAATCCAAAAGCATACCAAATGAACTCCAAATTCTCTGAAACTTACTATGCAACATATTTGGCATGTTATGAACATTTTTCATTTAGAGTGCAAAAGCTAAATCACACGTTAAGATTATCGAAACCGTGAAACAAAACTGGGTCGCCACAATCGGACATATGAGCCCTAATGATTCTATCATGCCTTGATCAAATACTTAGGGCTTGAATTTGGATCTGAAACTTTGGGGAATGCATGCTAACATACTAAACAACTTATATATATCATATATATGCAAAATGGTACCATTTAAAGCACATTAGAATGATCAACAAGTTACAAAATGTAACAGCAACAAATCTGTCATGAAGCATGCATAAAACAGGCCATGTATTTCGATTTTAAGGCTTCAAATGGAACCAAATACTTAAAGCATGAATGCTAACATATAGAACAATGAGTGTACATCAATTCCATGCATTTTCACACGAAATGGAGGCCATATGATCATGCAACAACACCAAATCTCACACAGCAGTCCGAAACAGGGGAAACGGTTTGAACATCAAGTTTGGAGCTCCATATCTCATAAATTCATAAAAGGAGCAAGAGATGAAATCCTCCTAACATCATATACTATCAGTTGGGAAAGAAATAAGCCAAGAAACAAGTTCATATGATCATATATAAGCAAGGAAATTAGCTACATAAGCAAACAAGATCATAAGAGCAAATTTCCCCAAAAACCCTATTCATGCTCTTAGCCCCAAACCCTAACCAAATCTGATCCAATTCATGATGTAAGGAGATGAAATCAAGTATAATAGAGTAGAGAAGACATAAATATTCATACCTTGAAGATTTGGGAGAGAAAGGTGGTGGTTTGAGCTCCAAAACCACAAAATTGGCCAAGTTTTCCTCTCTTCTCCTCTATCTCTCTCTCTCGATCAGTAGCAGCTGGAAATGGAGATATGTGGTTCGGTTTTCAGAGCTAAAGAGGAGATAAAGGGCTTAACTCAAGGTAGATAAGTCATGGTTAAGGTATGGTTAAGTTTAGGGAGGGTTATGGGGTCCCACCATGAAGACTAGTCAACCCAAGGAGCTCTTCTTGCACGAGTTGTCCGTTACGGTTGGATTTCGGAGGTCTTAATGATTTCAAAAAGGTATGAGGCTTGTTCTATTGTCTCCGAATCGTCGATACGAAGGCAACGGAGGTGTCGGAATTCGAATCCGAATTCCCGAGCTCAAGATATCACGCACGGAACCGAGGGTGCGCTAATTGCCCGTTAGCCCCCGACTTGGTTCCAAAAATCAAAATAAATTCATAAACACGTCAAATAAATCCGAAAACATAAACCGAGCATATAAGCATGTTCATAACACACATATTTACGACATATTAAATTTTCACGCCAATCCAGTATCATTCCATATAAGAACGAAGTAGAAATAGAACACTCATGCGCATGAACGAATTCATATTGTTATAAATGAATTACTAAAACTTAAATTCCATTTTAATTAAATTAAATATTAATAGTTTAAAACAAATATAAACATTTATAAACAATTAATCATATAATTAACTAATTAAATCGTGCAATTACAAATAAATATGCCACATTATTAAAACCGAAAAACTGGGGCGTTACAATAACAATAAGTGATGGGTCAACTAGCATAGATACCTAGTCCCGAAACTTCAAACATAAATCATAAATCGTAAATCATAGTTCACGGGTTCAATCTATCCCTGCAAGCCTGTCCCGAATCAACGTAATATAATCATAACAATTAATATATTCCTCGTATAACTTATTCAATTTACAATTTGCATATGAACAGATTCAGACTTGACCAAGAGACTTGACAGACCCGACTTCCCGCCTAGCACTCCAACCCTACAAGAAAACTGAAAACAATCTGGGTTCAGTCTATAAGAGACTGGTGGCTATAAAACATGGACTTATAGTATAAATAGTGCAAAAATTAAACACCCATACATGCAAGTTATAATCCCATGCGAGGTTTTGAATTATTTCCCAAGTGGGTGAAAACAAAGAAAACAACACTCGGGATTACAACAATTAATTTCGTTCAGTTGTTCATTACGTCATTACGTGGACCAGGCGAGAGGGCGAATTCTCCATTCAATATCGTTCATAATCATTCAATCATTACCATTCACGCACAAGCGTTCACTCCTTTTTCCTCCGGTTAGAAACGGGTCCTTGGGTGAGGTGTACTATCCCACCGAATGATATTGTCCGCCTGGCTGCCATGTACCGACCCACCAGGGGTCTTACCCCCGCTGATGTGTCCCATCCCATGGGTCACGTTCCCCATTCACTACGGCTAGTGGGGTCCATGAAGCCCCAAGAACCTCAGCTCCCATTCCCTGTTAATCGCCTAGCGAGGGCCGGTATCACCGAAGTTTGGTTGGAACTAGTATAAGGGATCACCGTCGGCCCTTGCCTCCCCGGATAGCCACATGAACTAAGTTCATGGGCCCCATTCAGTGCTTGCATTCATGTTCTCGCTAACATCATTAGGTGGGGATACATTAAAGAAAAGGCTTTACGTTCGAAATCATTTACTCTAAAAGACTCGATATATAAATATACTAATTTTGGTTCAAACTTTGCACATTAGGGGTATATCGGGTGAATTTAGCTAATAGTAGACAAATCTACCTGGCTACACCTTACCGAATCAAAACCAAGAGAAAAGAAGACTACAAGGGCCTAAGAACCCGACACATCTCCGCCCTAGAGAAAACTGTACAAAAGAAGACAACATGGTGCAAACGTGAGACTTATGACTCTAAATGAACCATATATGACGCAAGACAATGCATTAACGTGACAAGACATGTACAAGATATAGCAATGTGCTCTGAAAAGGTTTATGTATATAATTAATGACACTTAGACACGTAAACCATTTAATCATTCATTACACGAATAGATCGTGTTCTTCCATTATCATTCTTTCGTTAAAATACTAATCGTTTATTCAATACATGTTATAAGGAATGTTAGAAAAGCATATAAACCATTTGTAGGTGAAAGAAGTCCATTAAACAAAAAAGGAATACAAGATGGATCACATTGTAGCACTTAAATGTTTATACACAAGGGTCACATTCACACTTCATAATTCAAGTCATAAGATTCATAAGAACATTAAAACATATCATACATTTACCAATTCATATAAAAAAGTTAACTTGAAGGCAAAAGAAACCATTTAGAACATCCAACTAACGCAAGAAAAGTACCTACTATGTCACATAGTATCATTTAGGTCATGCATGTTCGTAGCTCGATTAAATTACATCAAATCACCCCGTAAATTGGATCCAACATTCATACCACATTAGTTATGTATGGAACATATCAAAATCAAGTAATTACAACTCATAACATACTAATTCATACATATAAACAAGCACGTAACATGTTAGGATCAAGATCGGGGAGGGAAACGAGTAAAACGGGAAAACAAGCGAGCAAAGCACGAAACCAAAGATCCTGGGGGACTAACGACCATTAGTCCCCTCCCTTTGTAAAGCCACTAATGGCTTTTAGTGAGTACCGCAGCTCCCAGGAGCAGCTAACTACCATTACTCACCAAAACACACAAATGCCCTAACGGGCGTTAGTCACGGCTGGGCTGAAATTCTTCAGATTTAAGCCCTTAAACACCCCAAATACTCAAAGAAAACTATACTAACATAAATTTGACACATAATGGTAAGTTAGGGTAGTAAAAATTCATGCATTTCAAGTCAATATGTGAATCAAATCCATTGTAACACATGATACAAGTGAAAAGGTGTCAAGTTCATACAAAACCTTCAAAGTTCAATAACGGCAAACTAATAAATTCTCAATCACCACTTAAATAAAATCCATATAAGTCATAAAGGATGGCATAGGATCATATTACATGCTTCACATCAAAAGAATTCACAACGAATCATGCTAGGACTATTAAATTACTCTAAACCCTAACTATTCATCATATATGCCATTGTGTGCTCAAAACTTGGAGAAATCTTACAAAGTATAACTTTAAATGATCAAAAGAAGATGGAGATAGAAATTATGGACTTACCTTTCAAGTTGGATAAGGAATGGAGGGACTCTGAGCTCAAATACTCAAAACTCAAAGTATAAATAGTGGATTCTTCCTTTCTTCCTTCTTTCTTCTTTCTTTTTCAACATTTTTTCTCTTCTTGGGGGGTGTGTGGTTCATGTGAGCTGAGTGGTAAAGGAGAGAGAGATATATCTTGTGTATATAAGTCAAGGTTTAAGGGTTTAGGGTGATAAATTGGACCCACAAGCATAAGAATAGTCAAAGGATGTCATTTTAGGTACGAAGTGCTTGTTTTGGTTGAATTTTGGAGATTCAAATGGTCTTAGAAAAATATGTGGTTTGTTCCATTGGCTCCGAATCGCCGATATGAGGCCTCAAATCCGAGTTCCCGAGTTCAATTTACGCCGCCCGGAACCCGAGGTGCGCTAAATGCTCTTTAGCCCATTTTTGGTTACGATCACCCAAACGAACTAAAAACTCAAACAAGCAAGATCAAAGTCATACAACGAGCACATAAGCATGATCATAGTACACGTAATTCATGCATACCAAGTTTTCATGGAAAACGGAAATCAAAACAGATGGAAACAAGGCACATAACATAATCACGTATGCATAACGTTTAAGAATTAAATTAAATTCCATAATAATTATTTCATGTTAGTTCCAATAGAATAAGAATATTAAAATTAAAACATAATTACATAATTAAAAAACACAAGTAACTCGCTCGTGGCGTCATACTTGTACGACCGAAAAGTCGGAGCGTTACATCCCCCATACCAAAGCCTGATCCACATACGAGATGGAAAGCCCGTACATGAACCAAGCAGTGGCAAACCAGAGAAAGACAGACTCACAACTAAGTTAGGCGGAACGTAGACCCTGAACTTCAAAATCAAACCACATAACAAGTGCAAAAGCGAAAACATTTAAACCGGATTAAATCATGTAAGAACAGTTGACGGGTTCAACTAGCATAGATACCTAATTCCAAAATCAAACAGAAATCATAAATTAACGTGTTCAATCTATCCCTAGAAGCTTATCGTGAAATAATGACAATAATTTCCAGTGCATAAATTAAATACGGGTTCAACTAGCCCTACAAACCTGTCCCGAATTCCATACATTCAAATCATAAGCACAAACCTGTACAGAATATATCATATACATAATTTCAAATATAACGTGAATTGAGGTACTTAACAAACTTAAACGGATTGACACAGACTCGGCAGACAAGACACACAACCGCCTAGCTCAAACTCCAGCAACCTGAACCTGCAACTAAAAATATAAAGAGGGAGGGGTCAGTCACACTGACTGAGTGAGGGGCTACACACGCACGCGTTATACGCATACGGAGCACAACACATATTAAAGTTGGAAGTTCATGAATCGAGGCGTGGTTTTTGCATTCTAAAAAAATTTCTCACGTGATACTAAATATAGGGAGATTAGGGTCGAAGGCTAAAACAACCAAATTTTAAGTAATTATAAGTCCACTCCAGCTTCACGAACAATTTCTTAACATAATAACTTAACGGAAACAAACACGAGCAAACCTTCACACAAAGGGGAAATGTCCATAGGGATAATGTCCGTCCAGGATTCCCTACCCCACATCACGATAATTATGCACAGGATTAATACCCAGCATCCCGAGTCTCCTTTACCCATAATCACCGAGCCCCAATCATATTCAGAGTCAAAGTCATATCATATTCAGAGATAGGTCAGATTCATATCCATATATATCGTAATTGATAACATATTCATATCATATCCGGAACATATTTATATTAAGATCCTATTCATATTCATAACATATCATATACATAATGTGACACCCCGTTTCTTCGGTAAGCCAGGTAGGACGTCATGAGAGGGTTTATCAACGCTTTGATTTCCTTTTTATTTAATTTATATGTTCAATTAATCGTTTAAGTGACCTCTACGCCCTAAGTGCTTAAATTTCACGTTTTAACTTTCGTATTTAATTTCTAATTTATTTTCCAAACTTCAAGAATACATGATATACTTGAAATATGTGTTCTATGAACTTGTTTACGGGTTAATTTTACTCGTTTATACTTGTTCGTTGAGGTCATAGACCATTTCATGAATTTCGGGACATGAGGGCCTAACGAGTCTTAGTGCTCCTTAGATTCCGGATGGCATAACTTGAGCTTGGGAATTCGGATTTGAATTCCGTCACCACTATTGAACTTGTTTCAAAGAATTGGAGCCAATGGAACAAGTCTTGTATTTTTCTAACCCCATTTGATATTCTGAAATTTCACCGGAATAAGCTACTCTTCTAAATGACCACATTTCACCATTTTGCACATAACTCCCTCATCTCTCCACCTTTTACCTAATTCTTGGCCCCAATTCACCCCAAAACAATACCCTATCATCCCCTACCCTTATTTGACAAGCCAACACGAAGAAAGAGAGGGAAATTGCTGCACTTTGGAGAGAAAACATACCTATTCTCGTAACTATTCACCAAGAGCGGATTTTGAGCTCAAATCTCCATTAAACTACATCAAATTCAAGAGGTAAGTGTATGATTATTTTCTCCATCCTTTTGTGGCTATTTTGATCCATGAATCTTAGATTTTGAGTAGGTTTTGAAGGAGATATGATGTATGAGATGAATATTAAGGGTTTATGTGATTTTGATGAATATATGCTCATCCTTATTGCGTTTCATGATTTGGGACTGATTATGTTATCCTTATTGCTCTTTTATTACTTATCTAAGTGTATATTTGATGGTACTTGTTATGGAAGATTTTCCATTGAAATACTTGAGTTTTTCTTGCAGGAACTTGAAGTGTATGCACCTCTTTTGAGAAGCTTGTTGATTGTCGTGTGTTTGTGTTGATTTGGAGCTCGATTTTGTGGTAATTTTTGGGTCTTTTGCTGTTGCTTTGTTGCTGCTACTTGTCTGCTATGTTGCTATTGTTGTTAAGGTGTAAAACAGGGGAGAATAGGGCTGAAATTCACGAAGACAAAGCCCATGGATGAGTTAATGCTCGTTAAGGCGTTTATGTAGGAAAAGAGCAATGTCCGTTACTCAGTACAGGCCTTTGTTACCTATTCAAACAACCTCCGATTGAACTAAATTTTTGATACGATCAACCTTTTTTAGGACAGAACACTCTCCTTTTTGCAGCTTGTCCATATCTATTTTGGTTCTAGAGTTATAACCATTTTATTTTGGTGTCGCCACTTTATCAATTTCCAACTTTCACCCAAATTCAAACCTTTTCCATTTTCGGATCCCTTTAGGCTAAAATGCGAGCCATATACCATTTAAAATTCCTATTTGTCTAGTTTCATATCCAACAAACAAAACCTAATTTGGACTTATCAAACTTCAAATATCCTCATTTTAATACACCTTGTGCATTTTGGAAATTGCCAGTTTTTGCAAGAACTTGCTCAGAACTTCTTTTATGATTCTTTTTCATTGTTCTCATAAATTCCCAAGCCTATTATGATCCTAACATGTTAATATGTTGTAGTATGTTATGTTTTGTTATTTATTCTAATTTTATGGCCTCGTTTGCTAAGTGTATTGGCGACCTGAATACTTGACCGCTTATATGAAATGTTTAACGTTTTCTTTCATCTCTTGCTCTCTTTATGAACCTTAAACTTAAGAATGCTTGTGATATGTTATAACATGTTGTATCATGAGTTTATTTAACATGTTATGTATTTAATTCATTAATTGTTTATGTGATAATATGCTAATTGCTTCGGTATGCCTAAGTGTGAATGTACATGACGTGCCTTACATCCACATGCATTCGTATGCGTCTGTGTGCATCTAATTAGTTCATGATTCAGTCTAAGTCTTGAGAAAATGTTTGTTTATATTACATTTGGGTTCAAGGCGTGTCGGGTCCACCATTTAGCTTCTTCTTGGTAGTCAACGCTCGTCCGTGAGCACTTTTGGTGAAAGGTAAGGTTTAAGTTTGTTTTCTTTTTAGTTAATGCGACCTACAACCTTATGTGCTCATTTTCAAGCCTGCATACTAATATTCTATTATAGTTATATGTTAGATATGTGTTTATATGGTATGTTTACGATCTTGTCATACGAGTAAAGGTTTTGAGTTATATATACGAGCGTATGTAAGCTTGAAAACGTTTTGCAACAAGGCTATGGTCCAAACCATGTGTCTTCATGCAAACTATGCTCTTCCCCAACATGATACGATTTAGGATGACATGGAGAGGTACATTTATGGCATATGCTATGTTGCAAGGTAAGGTATGCTCTGATAAGGTACGTAAGTTATGATTATGATACGATATGATATGTATGAATTATAGCGAGTTATGATATGATATGTTTTGTCCTGATTTGTATTTGGGCCCTCGGGAATTGTGGGTAAGGAATGCCCAGGACGACAAGGGTCATCGGGTTTGACCTGTGCATAATTCCCATTTGAAGTACCTACGCACGACTCTTGGAGGTTGGGGAGGCGTAGTGCTTTGAGCCCTTGGTGAATAATCGGGGAAGGTACGATGTGGACTAGCTATCCCACGTATATTGAGTTGTACGGCCCGTACCCCACGTGTAGACTTCCAGATGTGGGGTTGGATACGGGATTTGAATGATATGGTTCGATTTGTAATTATTTCTATTTTGCTTACGTATGGTATGATATGGAAGTAAGGTTGGAAACCCATACTCATAGGCTATAAGATTATGTTCTGTTATGTTGATCATGAAACGGGATAGGAGCTTTCTCTTATGATATTACATGAATATGTTAAGCTTGTTATGTTTTGATAAGTATAAGTATAAGTTTGCTTCAAAAATGGTTTTAGTGTGCAAAACCCTACTCCCACTTGATAGTCTTTTGTTTAATACGTGTTTTGCTCTATACGTATATGTGTGTGGGTGTGCGTTAGCCCCCTCACTCAGTTGGTGGACTGACATTCTCCTTTCAACTTTTCAGTTTGCAGGTTTTGGTTCGAGCTAAGCGCAGTCATGTGTCGGTCGAGTTCTTCTAATTGTTTAGTTCGAGTTGCATCTGTAATGCCCCGACTTTTCAAGTCGTTCAGGTATGAATTATGTGATAATTACGTGCGCATTTAATTTATTTTAATTACGTTCTTAATTGTTTTATTTTATATTATATGAAATTATTGAATACTTGAATTATTTGAAAATATTAGAATTTGAATTTATATGAATTTTGAACGATTTGTGTTTGTATGAATTGTTTGCTTGCCGTTTCTACGTGTAATGAATTTGAAATTTCGTGAAAATTTAATATGTTGGACTTATGTGTGTTATGAATATGGATATATGTTTGTTTCATGTTTTCCGATTCATTTGCATGAGTTATAAATTTATTTTGATTGTGGAATCCAAAACGGGGGCTAACGAGCAATTAGCGCACCATTGGTTCGTTATTTGATATCTTGAGCAAGGAAACTCGGATTCGAGTTTCGTCAACTTCGTTGAACTCGTATCAAAAATTTGAATGTAATGAACTTAGCCTTATATTTTTCCAAAATTAGTTGAACCTTCGAAATTCAACCGAAACATGCAACGGAAGCCAAAACTGCCATATTTTACTAAAAGAGCCATATCTCATTCAAATCTTGATCAAATTAACCATCGTTTGATTCCTTAGAACGCTAACTCAACCCCATACCTATTCTTACTCCCCCTAACCGAACCAACCCTAATCCTCTGTTCCAGAAAATCCTGTAGCTCTTGCCAACCGTGGAGATTCAAGCTCAAATCTCCTCCAAACTTCATCCAATCCACAAGGTAAGCTTAGGGTTGTAATATGCATTCTTTATGGGTCATTTTGAAGCATGCACCCCCAATTTTGAGCATGTTTTCATGGAGTTTGGAGAAGATGATGAATATTTAGGTTTTTGTTCTCTTGTTAAATCAACTTGATTTCCATGAGTTTTCTTTGTGATTCATGAGTAATAAATGATCTTTAAGCATGCAATTATGTTTCTTTGGACTTAGTTTGCTTGGTTGTTGGAGATTTCATGACTTGCCATTAATGATGATGGATGATTGGAGTTGATGATTGAATTCTTGATGCATTCCTTGGATTCTTGAAGTTTAATTGTGTTGAGAGATGTATGTGTGAATTTATGACTTGAACTTGTATGCTTTTGGGTTGAGATGTGAGTTGGTTTGTGCCTTGTAGCTTCCATTTCATTTTTTTTGACCTGTTGTGTAGCACCCCGCACGTGAGGCACCACATCCCCCGCACTAAGGCTCAACACGAGTAACGAAATAGTAAATCCGCACTCGTATCAAACCCTAGCGAACGGGAGACAAACATAAAACTTTCCTAAGCCAGGCGGAGCTAGACCCTGTAATGTTTACCAATCCACAAAATATAATGCATAGCGAAGCCAAAATTCAATAATACAAGCCATAAACGGAATTCGGGCTCTTCAGGCCTCTTTTAATTCATAGCAAAATCCAGTAAAGCCAATTTCATAATAAATACCTAGGTATCAAATTTCGTGACATAACTGAAACGAGTTATACATAATTCCAATACAGATGAGAATGCAGAGACTCTCCTAGCACAACTCGACCCACTTAAAGACTCCAAACATTTCCGCCTAGCTCGAGACTCCAAAGTCAAACCTGCACACTAAAAGATTGGGGAGGGAGAGGGGTCAGTCTCTAGAAGACTGAGTGAGCAGGAGCGATACATAAATATATAAAACATGCACATGCAAGTCATAAATCCCGAGCAAGGGTTTTGTTTACAATTAGTTCCCTAAAAGGGCAAGAGAATATTTAATCAATGCTCGGATTTTATGACTAATTCATATTAAATTCATTCCATTTATAAAGCATACATAAATATAAGGCTCGGCGAGTGAGCGTGCATAACCTCCATCCAAACTCCGACCGTGTACGATAAATATCAATAATATATTTTAAATAGGTGATCATGCAATACGTCATAATACACACAGACCAGAAATCATATCATAAACATATTCGTTTGGGCGATCCGGATCCCGGCATTCCCGCACGGTGCATAATCATATCATAACATATACATAAAGAAAGGCCTAAATCCTAACCAACCTTCTTCCTCCGGGTTGGTGGTGGGTTTGCAAGACCCGACCACCTCTGTTTTTGACCAAAAGGGGTTACATGACTCCCCAGATGGCACTCAGCTCCCTTTCCCCGCCAATCTCCTGACGAGGTCCAGTACCGCTGTTTAATAGTGGGACTAGTATATGGGATCCCCGTCAGCCCTTGCTTCCTCGGTTAGCCACATATACTAAGTCCCGGGGCCTGTGAACATATCGTTTTTGCATACTCTCGCCAAAACATATCCATACATACATATGATACATATTATAAGAAATCATACCTTACCGTGTAATTCGGCATATGCTATGTACGTACCTCTCCGTGTCATCCTAATCCATAGCTAGCACGAAGACACACGGTTTGGAGCATAGCCTCATTACAAAACCATTTTTAAGCTCATATACGCTCATACGTATAATTCAAAAGAATTTACTCGATAGCTTCGTTTGGAAATCATATATATATAATCATAAGGTTTTTGGCCAAAGCTTTGCACATAAGGGTTATAGGGTTTGTTATATAGCTACAACGAAAACCACCCTCACCTGGACCGTGAAGTTACAAGAATCGAGCACCAAGTGCTTGAGCGATCTAAAGCTCTCCACCCTGGAGACAAACTGTACAAAAGACCACAAGACGTGTTCGTGAGACTCAAGACTCTAAATGAACCATATATGACGCACGGCAATGCACAAGCATGATACGAAGGCATAAAGATCATATTAAGTCATGAAAATCATATAACCAATTCATTCACTTGTTCAATCATAGATCATTCAATTCATATCTCCATTCAATTTATTCAAGAACTCAAATAGAAGCATAGAACATGTTCAAACTCTCCCAACATGCTACTACATACTTCATATTACATAGCATAGCATATATCCAAGGTTTGACAACAAGAAGAAATCATATGATATGGAAAATAAGTTATGCAATTCAAAAACGACGTATAAACACACATAAACGGCATTAAGCAAAAGCATACCTATAACTCATCCAAATGCCACGAAATTGAACCACAATACTCCTAACACATAGCAAAACAAGTTCATAGTTTAACACAAAAGAAGATAAAGTCATTAAAGAGGGGAAACAAATCAAAAACCGAAGAGGAAGCAACACGGACTGCACATGGGAAGTGACACGGGGGTGTCACCTCCCTTAGCCAAACTGAGCCACGGGCGTGGCTCAGTACAGAACTGAGCAGAGGGTGTGACACGCCCGTGTCTCACTCTTATGAGTAAATGTGACACGGGGGTGTCACGGTACAGAACCAAAACCGCTCGAACAATTTTACCGGCAAAACAGAACTCATACAAAATCAATCCAAAGGCATACCAAATGAACTCCAAATGCTCTGAAACTTAATATGCAGCATATTTGGCATGTTATGAACATTTTTCATTTAGAGTGCAAGAGCTAAATCACACGTTAAGTTCATCAAATCCACGCAACAAAACTGGGTTGTCAAAATCGCACATATGAAACCTAACGATTCTATCATGCATTGATCAAGTACTTAGGGCTTGAATTTGAATCTGAAACTTTGGGGAATGCATGCTAACATACTAAACAACTAATATACATCAAATATATGCAAAATGGTACAATTTAAAGCACATTAGAAGGGCCAACAAGTTACCAAACTCAACAGCAACAATTCTGTCAAAGAGCATGCATAAGAACAGGCCATGTCTTGCGGTTTTGAGGCTTCAAATGGAACCAATTACTTAAAGCATGAATGCTAACATATAGAACAATGAGTGTACATCAACTCCATGCATTTTCACACGAAATGGAGGCCATATGATCATGCAACAACACTAAATCTCACACAGCAGTTTGAAAACAGGGGAATCACTTTGATCATCAAGTTTGGAGCTCCATAACTCATAATTTCATAAAAGGAGCAAGAGATGAAATCTTCCTAATATCATATACTATGAGTTAGGAAAGAAATAAGCCAAGAAACAAGTTCATATGATCACATATAAGCAAGAAATTCAGCCACACCAACATATAGGTCACTAGAGCGAAAATCCCCAAAAGTTCATACAAAACCCAACATTCAAACCCTAATCAAATCTGATCCAAATCATGTTTTAAATAGATGAAATCAAACATAATTGAGTAGAGAAGACATAAATATTCATACCTTGAAGATTTGGTGAAAGAAGATGGTGATTTGAGCTCAAAATCACAAAGGATGACCAAGGGTTTCTTCCTTCTCCTCTATCTCTCTCTCTCGATCAGTAGTTGCAGAAATGAGGGAGATATGGTTCGGTTTTTGCTGCTAAAAGGGAGAGGATGGAGTTAACTCAAGGTGGATAAGGCATGGTTAAGGTATGGTTAAGTTTAGGGAGGGTTATGGGGTCCCACCATGAAGACTAGTCAACATAAGGGCTCTTCTTGCACGAGTTGTCCGTTACGGTTGGATTTCGGAGGTCTTAATGATTTCAAAAAGGTGTGTGGCTTGTTCCATTGTCTCCGAATCGTCGATACGAAGGCAACGGAGTTGACGGAATTCGAATCCGAATTCCCGAGCTCAAGGTATCACGCACGGAACCAAGGGTGCGCTAATTGCTCGTTAGCCCCCGATTTGGTTCCACAATCAAAATTTAATTCATAACCACGTTAAATGAATCCGAAAACATAAACCGAGCATATAGGCATGTTCATAACACACATATTTACAACATATTAAATTTTTACGACATTTCGATATCAATACATATATGAACAAAGCACAATTAGAACGCTCATGCGCATGAACGAATTTATATTGTTATAAATAAATTACTAAACTTAAATTCCATATTAATTAAATTAAATAACAAAAGTTTACGGTTTTAAATCAAATAAAAACACTTATAAACAATTAATCATATAATTAAATACTTAATTTGCGCAATTTATAAACAATTACATCACATTATTTAAACTGAAAAACGGGGGCGTTACAATCTCTCCCCATTAAAAGAATCCGTCCTCGGATTCAAAACACGCTTGAAATCAAATAATGAGAGATTCCCCGTCTCTCACAAACAACAAGGAGAGAGCCCCGTCTCTCAAGCAGCAATGAGAGAACCCCGTCTCTCCAATAACAATGAGAGAACCCCGTCTCTCGCAAGTAAAGAGAGTACCCCGTCTCTCAAACAAAAATAAGAGAATCCCCGTCTCTTAACCGAAAATAAAGCAAGGAAGTCTCCAATACTCCCAAGCAACTCACGCAAAACCAAATTTAAAATCACTTAAGCCAACTCAAGGTAAATATCAGATATCATCCACGTTAATCATCAATTACTTCATGTAATTTAACTTGACACGAAAACAAAGCATATGACAAAGAAATTATTAAATTGGATTTGCATGAATGTATGCTTCATGAATGTTATAAATACCGTTCACCGTAGTCACGAAGTTTTAACATCGCGAGTTGTCGTTGTTCAGTGCATCATCTGTCCTGAAGATAGATTCAGTGCTCAGTTTGTCTTGAACCTCTTCAAGGTTCCTCGGTGAAGCTATTGATAAATCCTTTAAGGATCATACTCTTGGATCCGTTCTGCCTGGTACTGCTCCCAGTCTCCACCATTTCCCTTAATCTTCATTCAACCAACTCTTTGTAGTTAACCAAGTTTGACCTCCCGAATACCCTTAGATCATTCGTCTCGAAGTTATGTCCCTAGCTACTATATTACCCGTATCGGAGTTTAAAATACCCTCAAGGATAACTAATCCGGACAACCTTGACGATTCCATCCCTACCTTGAGGTATTCGTCATTAGGATCTACCGTAACACGAATCCTTTTCTAGCTTCCGTTCATTTTATCCATTCATTCTCTTTAACCCCTTTAAGGTTATATTCCGTATCTGACTCTACATTTCTTGAATCAAAGATGAAATGTTCTTGATGCGTTTTAAACTTTGATGTAAATCCTCCAATGATCATCTTTTCTGGTTTGGTTCCTTCTTAATTTTCCTTCCGAATTATCGTGGGACTAACCGAAGACTTGATAATATTGCCATTATTGCACCCTCTTTTTACTCTATTGATTTACTCTTGATTGCCCTCCTTCCATTCTATGCTAGCTTGATTCGACACTCTCCCTTTTGTCAATTCTGATTTAGGAGTTTCCAGAAGCTCCCTTATAAGTCTGTTATTCCCGGACCCATGTTCTATACATAAGAACATTCTCCAAGCCATTTCCGTTATCCCTAGTGAGGGACTCCAACCCGAATTGAGTAACTTAACTCTCCTTTTAACAACTTAACCATTCAAGTCGTCTTGTTTAATTCTGATCATCACTAATAAGACTCCCAGGTCTTCCTTAATTTGCAATTTCGTTATTCTTACTGAAATATTTCTTCGAACACCCTTTTAATCGTCCAATTTGTTCCTCGGTCGTGCTCTCCCCCTTAAATTTTATGTTGTCCCGTATTGAACTCTATTGATTCTTCTTTTGCCGAAAGTCTTGATGAGTAATTCCCATTAGGTGAAGTTTAACTGATATAGAAATCAAGGATTGGCCTTTCACTCCTTCCCTAGTTCTCTTGATATCCGAAACTCCTTTCTTAATCTTGTCCGGAACTCTAGTCTCATTTCTCCTTCTGATATCATCCTATTATTTCTCTTCCTCATAACTCAAATGCGGCTCGGTTGAACTGATACTTGATAGTTAAGGAGAAAAGACTTCCTATCAAGTAAACACTGAAATGCATGTTGGGTTAAAATGACAATGCATGGGTCACGTTTACATCAAGCAATTATACAACGCATTAGCGCAACGAAACCAATTAGAAAGGTACGGTTAAACATAAAGTCAAGAGAATAAATAACTAATGTAAAATATGATGCACGTGCTATGAATGTTTTGGAACCTGTCACCGATGTGGGAAGTTATTAGCTCGGTAGCTTTCCTCGTTCTTCTGATCCCAAGGTCACCTGACCTGGTAATTATTCCTGGCCTTTCCCACGGTCTTCGAGACTTCCATGCATCTTTGTAAATCGACTTGTATCATCCACTGCCCGAGATTGCAATTTCTTGATCCTTACTTCTTCCACGTCCACTGAGTTAGCATCTACACTTCTCCTCGCAATTCGACCTTTACTTCTAATTGTCACCTTGATCAAGAATCCCGTACCTATCCTTTGTGAGTTCATTTCACCTCCAACTGCTTACATTTGAGCGCATGATCTCCTTTCTTTACCATTTCCATTTGTTGCTTCATATCCTCCATTTTACTTCACAACATGGCAATTCAGCTCGGTTTTGGAAAACGAACTCAAATCCTGTTCCCCATATCGCCACCTTCCCTCTATTCGTGTTTCCCCAAATGCTTGCCTTCTAGAACCCGACTTCTAATCACTAGACTTAGTTCGAAGTCCTTCTTTGTAGACCCTTGATGTATAACCTTTGCCGGACCCCTATTGTCTCTACTCCTCTTAATGACTAGTACCTCTTCCCTGATCCAAATCCGAGACCAAAATGTCTTCAAGACTTTGTGTAATTCATTCCTGAGGTTGAAAGATCCTGTTGGATCCAATTAATGCACTCCAAGTAGCCGATTCTCATAAGTTAGTCTTTTGAATCTCAATAACCCCACGATTAACTCCTATTTCATTTCCCCCAAATGTTCCTCTACTATCGCTTCGCCAAGGTCGAACCTCCCATTCTGAATCCCAACCGTTAATTGCAACTCAGTCTAAGAAGCCGCGCATCAAACATTCTCCACATTCCTCCCCGGAGTATCCTGCCCATCCTCCATGTCTCAGAAAGGTTTGCAATCGATCTTCTTTGTCGTAGAACTTGACCAGGGTTTGATAGTATCTTTATAACCTATAATCACAGCTTACTTCAAGAATAGATGCATGCGATTAGTGCATGCTCATGACACATATTCGATACGAAAGACAAGAATCCGTATAAGATGCAACAAGTGATTCAACAAAATTCTTAAGAGAAGCCAAATTCCATATTCAAGATCGATGCAATGCACACAATATCACATAGTCCCTATGCCGTTCGACTTAGACTGACTCCAACACGACTCAAGAACACCGGTTTTGCAACCGGGCTCTGATACCACTTAAGGATGTAGCACCCCGCACGTGAGGCACCGCATCCCCTGCACTAAGGCTCAACACGAGTAACGAAATAGTAAATCCGCACTCGTATCAAACCCTAGCGAACGGGAGACAAACATAAAACTTTCCTAAGCCAGGCGGAGCTAGACCCTGTAATGTTTACCAATCCACAAAATATAATGCATAGCGAAGCCAAAATTCAATAATACAAGCCATAAACGGAATTCGGGCTCTTCAGGCCTCTTTTAATTCATAGCAAAATCCAGTAAAGCCAATTTCATAATAAATACCTAGGTATCAAATTTCGTGACATAACTGAAACGAGTTATACATAATTCCAATACAGATGAGAATGCAGAGACTCTCCTAGCACAACTCGACCCACTTAAAGACTCCAAACATTTCCGCCTAGCTCGAGACTCCAAAGTCAAACCTGCACACTAAAAGATTGGGGAGGGAGAGGGGTCAGTCTCTAGAAGACTGAGTGAGCAGGAGCGATACATAAATATATAAAACATGCACATGCAAGTCATAAATCCCGAGCAAGGGTTTTGTTTACAATTAGTTCCCTAAAAGGGCAAGAGAATATTTAATCAATGCTCGGATTTTATGACTAATTCATATTAAATTCATTCCATTTATAAAGCATACATAAATATAAGGCTCGGCGAGTGAGCGTGCATAACCTCCATCCAAACTCCGACCGTGTACGATAAATATCAATAATATATTTTAAATAGGTGATCATGCAATACGTCATAATACACACAGACCAGAAATCATATCATAAACATATTCGTTTGGGCGATCCGGATCCCGGCATTCCCGCACGGTGTATAATCATATCATAACATATACATAAAGAAAGGCCTAAATCCTAACCAACCTTCTTCCTCCGGGTTGGTGGTGGGTTTGCAAGACCCGACCACCTCTGTTTTTGACCAAAAGGGGTTACATGACTCCCCAGATGGCACTCAGCTCCCTTTCCCCGCCAATCTCCTGACGAGGTCCAGTACCGCTGTTTAATAGTGGGACTAGTATATGGGATCCCCGTCAGCCCTTGCTTCCTCGGTTAGCCACATATACTAAGTCCCGGGGCCTGTGAACATATCGTTTTTGCATACTCTCGCCAAAACATATCCATACATACATATGATACATATTATAAGAAATCATACCTTACCGTGTAATTCGGCATATGCTATGTACGTACCTCTCCGTGTCATCCTAATCCATAGCTAGCACGAAGACACACGGTTTGGAGCATAGCCTCATTACAAAACCATTTTTAAGCTCATATACGCTCATACGTATAATTCAAAAGAATTTACTCGATAGCTTCGTTTGGAAATCATATATATATAATCATAAGGTTTTTGGCCAAAGCTTTGCACATAAGGGTTATAGGGTTTGTTATATAGCTACAACGAAAACCACCCTCACCTGGACCGTGAAGTTACAAGAATCGAGCACCAAGTGCTTGAGCGATCTAAAGCTCTCCACCCTGGAGACAAACTGTACAAAAGACCACAAGACGTGTTCGTGAGACTCAAGACTCTAAATGAACCATATATGACGCACGGCAATGCACAAGCATGATACGAAGGCATAAAGATCATATTAAGTCATGAAAATCATATAACCAATTCATTCACTTGTTCAATCATAGATCATTCAATTCATATCTCCATTCAATTTATTCAAGAACTCAAATAGAAGCATAGAACATGTTCAAACTCTCCCAACATGCTACTACATACTTCATATTACATAGCATAGCATATATCCAAGGTTTGACAACAAGAAGAAATCATATGATATGGAAAATAAGTTATGCAATTCAAAAACGACGTATAAACACACATAAACGGCATTAAGCAAAAGCATACCTATAACTCATCCAAATGCCACGAAATTGAACCACAATACTCCTAACACATAGCAAAACAAGTTCATAGTTTAACACAAAAGAAGATAAAGTCATTAAAGAGGGGAAACAAATCAAAAACCGAAGAGGAAGCAACACGGACTGCACATGGGAAGTGACACGGGGGTGTCACCTCCCTTAGCCAAACTGAGCCACGGGCGTGGCTCAGTACATAACTGAGCAGAGGGTGTGACACGCCCGTGTCTCACTCTTATGAGTAAATGTGACACGGGGGTGTCACGGTACAGAACCAAAACCGCTCGAACAATTTTACCGGCAAAAAAGAACTCATACAAAATCAATCCAAAGGCATACCAAATGAACTCCAAATGCTCTGAAACTTAATATGCAGCATATTTGGCATGTTATGAACATTTTTCATTTAGAGTGCAAGAGCTAAATCACACGGTAAGTTCATCAAATCCACGCAACAAAACTGGGTTGTCAAAATCGCACATATGAAACCTAACGATTCTATCATGCATTGATCAAGTACTTAGGGCTTGAATTTGAATCTGAAACTTTGGGGAATGCATGCTAACATACTAAACAACTAATATACATCAAATATATGCAAAATGGTACAATTTAAAGCACATTAGAAGGGCCAACAAGTTACCAAACTCAACAGCAACAATTCTGTCAAAGAGCATGCATAAGAACAGGCCATGTCTTGCGGTTTTGAGGCTTCAAATGGAACCAATTACTTAAAGCATGAATGCTAACATATAGAAAAATGAGTGTACATCAACTCCATGCATTTTCACACGAAATGGAGGCCATATGATCATGCAACAACACTAAATCTCACACAGCAGTTTGAAAACAGGGGAATCACTTTGATCATCAAGTTTGGAGCTCCATAACTCATAATTTCATAAAAGGAGCAAGAGATGAAATCTTCCTAATATCATATACTATGAGTTAGGAAAGAAATAAGCCAAGAAACAAGTTCATATGATCACATATAAGCAAGAAATTCAGCCACACCAACATATAGGTCACTAGAGCGAAAATCCCCAAAAGTTCATACAAAACCCAACATTCAAACCCTAATCAAATCTGATCCAAATCATGTTTTAAATAGATGAAATCAAACATAATTGAGTAGAGAAGACATAAATATTCATACCTTGAAGATTTGGTGAAAGAAGATGGTGATTTGAGCTCAAAATCACAAAGGATGACCAAGGGTTTCTTCCTTCTCCTCTATCTCTCTCTCTCGATCAGTAGTTGCAGAAATGAGGGAGATATGGTTCGGTTTTTGCTGCTAAAAGGGAGAGGATGGAGTTAACTCAAGGTGGATAAGGCATGGTTAAGGTATGGTTAAGTTTAGGGAGGGTTATGGGGTCCCACCATGAAGACTAGTCAACATAAGGGCTCTTCTTGCACGAGTTGTCCGTTACGGTTGGATTTCGGAGGTCTTAATGATTTCAAAAAGGTGTGTGGCTTGTTCCATTGTCTCCGAATCGTCGATACGAAGGCAACGGAGTTGACGGAATTCGAATCCGAATTCCCGAGCTCAAGGTATCACGCACGGAACCAAGGGTGCGCTAATTGCTCGTTAGCCCCCGATTTGGTTCCACAATCAAAATTTAATTCATAACCACGTTAAATGAATCCGAAAACATAAACCGAGCATATAGGCATGTTCATAACACACATATTTACAACATATTAAATTTTTACGACATTTCGATATCAATACATATATGAACAAAGCACAATTAGAACGCTCATGCGCATGAACGAATTTATATTGTTATAAATAAATTACTAAACTTAAATTCCATATTAATTAAATTAAATAACAAAAGTTTACGGTTTTAAATCAAATAAAAACACTTATAAACAATTAATCATATAATTAAATACTTAATTTGCGCAATTTATAAACAATTACATCACATTATTTAAACTGAAAAACGGGGGCGTTACAATCTCTCCCCCTTAAAAGAATCCGTCCTCGGATTCAAAACACGCTTGAAATCAAATAATGAGAGATTCCCCGTCTCTCACAAACAACAAGGAGAGAGCCCCGTCTCTCAAGCAGCAATGAGAGAACCCCGTCTCTCCAATAACAATGAGAGAACCCCGTCTCTCGCAAGTAAAGAGAGTACCCCGTCTCTCAAACAAAAATAAGAGAATCCCCGTCTCTTAACCGAAAATAAAGCAAGGAAGTCTCCAATACTCCCAAGCAACTCACGCAAAACCAAATTTAAAATCACTTAAGCCAACTCAAGGTAAATATCAGATATCATCCACGTTAATCATCAATTACGTCATGTAATTTAACTTGACACGAAAACAAAGCATATGACAAAGAAATTATTAAATTGGATTTGCATGAATGTATGCTTCATGAATGTTATAAATACCGTTCACCGTAGTCACGAAGTTTTAACATCGCGAGTTGTCGTTGTTCAGTGCATCATCTGTCCTGAAGATAGATTCAGTGCTCAGTTTGTCTTGAACCTCTTCAAGGTTCCTCGGTGAAGCTATTGATAAATCCTTTAAGGATCATACTCTTGGATCCGTTCTGCCTGGTACTGCTCCCAGTCTCCACCATTTCCCTTAATCTTCATTCAACCAACTCTTTGTAGTTAACCAAGTTTGACCTCCCGAATACCCTTAGATCATTCGTTTCGAAGTTATGTCCCTAGCTACTATATTACCCGTATCGGAGTTTAAAATACCCTCAAGGATAACTAATCCGGACAACCTTGACGATTCCATCCCTACCTTGAGGTATTCGTCATTAGGATCTACCGTAACACGAATCCTTTTCTAGCTTCCGTTCATTTTATCCATTCATTCTCTTTAACCCCTTTAAGGTTATATTCCGTATCTGACTCTACATTTCTTGAATCAAAGATGAAATGTTCTTGATGCGTTTTAAACTTTGATGTAAATCCTCCAATGATCATCTTTTCTGGTTTGGTTCCTTCTTAATTTTCCTTCCGAATTATCGTGGGACTAACCGAAGACTTGATAATATTGCCATTATTGCACCCTCTTTTTACTCTATTGATTTACTCTTGATTGCCCTCCTTCCATTCTATGCTAGCTTGATTCGACACTCTCCCTTTTGTCAATTCTGATTTAGGAGTTTCCAGAAGCTCCCTTATAAGTCTGTTATTCCCGGACCCATGTTCTATACATAAGAACATTCTCCAAGCCATTTCCGTTATCCCTAGTGAGGGACTCCAACCCGAATTGAGTAACTTAACTCTCCTTTTAACAACTTAACCATTCAAGTCGTCTTGTTTAATTCTGATCATCACTAATAAGACTCCCAGGTCTTCCTTAATTTGCAATTTCGTTATTCTTACTGAAATATTTCTTCGAACACCCTTTTAATCGTCCAATTTGTTCCTCGGTCGTGCTCTCCCCCTTAAATTTTCTGTTGTCCCGTATTGAACTCTATTGATTCTTCTTTTGCCGAAAGTCTTGATGAGTAATTCCCATTAGGTGAAGTTTAACTGATATAGAAATCAAGGATTGGCCTTTCACTCCTTCCCTAGTTCTCTTGATATCCGAAACTCCTTTCTTAATCTTGTCCGGAACTCTAGTCTCATTTCTCCTTCTGATATCATCCTATTATTTCTCTTCCTCATAACTCAAATGCGGCTCGGTTGAACTGATACTTGATAGTTAAGGAGAAAAGACTTCCTATCAAGTAAACACTGAAATGCATGTTGGGTTAAAATGACAATGCATGGGTCACGTTTACATCAAGCAATTATACAACGCATTAGCGCAACGAAACCAATTAGAAAGGTACGGTTAAACATAAAGTCAAGAGAATAAATAACTAATGTAAAATATGATGCACGTGCTATGAATGTTTTGGAACCTGTCACCGATGTGGGAAGTTATTAGCTCGGTAGCTTTCCTCGTTCTTCTGATCCCAAGGTCACCTGACCTGGTAATTATTCCTGGCCTTTCCCACGGTCTTCGAGACTTCCATGCATCTTTGTAAATCGACTTGTATCATCCACTGCCCGAGATTGCAATTTCTTGATCCTTACTTCTTCCACGTCCACTGAGTTAGCATCTACACTTCTCCTCGCAATTCGACCTTTACTTCTAATTGTCACCTTGATCAAGAATCCCGTACCTATCCTTTGTGAGTTCATTTCACCTCCAACTGCTTACATTTGAGCGCATGATCTCCTTTCTTTACCATTTCCATTTGTTGCTTCATATCCTCCATTTTACTTCACAACATGGCAATTCAGCTCGGTTTTGGAAAACGAACTCAAATCCTGTTCCCCATATCGCCACCTTCCCTCTATTCGTGTTTCCCCAAATGCTTGCCTTCTAGAACCCGACTTCTAATCACTAGACTTAGTTCGAAGTCCTTCTTTGTAGACCCTTGATGTATAACCTTTGCCGGACCCCTATTGTCTCTACTCCTCTTAATGACTAGTACCTCTTCCCTGATCCAAATCCGAGACCAAAATGTCTTCAAGACTTTGTGTAATTCATTCCTGAGGTTGAAAGATCCTGTTGGATCCAATTAATGCACTCCAAGTAGCCGATTCTCATAAGTTAGTCTTTTGAATCTCAATAACCCCACGATTAACTCCTATTTCATTTCCCCCAAATGTTCCTCTACTATCGCTTCGCCAAGGTCGAACCTCCCATTCTGAATCCCAACCGTTAATTGCAACTCAGTCTAAGAAGCCGCGCATCAAACATTCTCCACATTCCTCCCCGGAGTATCCTGCCCATCCTCCATGTCTCAGAAAGGTTTGCAATCGATCTTCTTTGTCGTAGAACTTGACCAGGGTTTGATAGTATCTTTATAACCTATAATCACAGCTTACTTCAAGAATAGATGCATGCGATTAGTGCATGCTCATGACACATATTCGATACGAAAGACAAGAATCCGTATAAGATGCAACAAGTGATTCAACAAAATTCTTAAGAGAAGCCAAATTCCATATTCAAGATCGATGCAATGCACACAATATCACATAGTCCCTATGCCGTTCGACTTAGACTGACTCCAACACGACTCAAGAACACCGGTTTTGCAACCGGGCTCTGATACCACTTAAGGATGTAGCACCCCGCACGTGAGGCACCGCATCCCCCGCACTAAGGCTCAACACGAGTAACGAAATAGTAAATCCGCACTCGTATCAAACCCTAGCGAACGGGAGACAAACATAAAACTTTCCTAAGCCAGGCGGAGCTAGACCCTGTAATGTTTACCAATCCACAAAATATAATGCATAGCGAAGCCAAAATTCAATAATACAAGCCATAAACGGAATTCGGGCTCTTCAGGCCTCTTTTAATTCATAGCAAAATCCAGTAAAGCCAATTTCATAATAAATACCTAGGTATCAAATTTCGTGACATAACTGAAACGAGTTATACATAATTCCAATACAGATGAGAATGCAGAGACTCTCCTAGCACAACTCGACCCACTTAAAGACTCCAAACATTTCCGCCTAGCTCGAGACTCCAAAGTCAAACCTGCACACTAAAAGATTGGGGAGGGAGAGGGGTCAGTCTCTAGAAGACTGAGTGAGCAGGAGCGATACATAAATATATAAAACATGCACATGCAAGTCATAAATCCCGAGCAAGGGTTTTGTTTACAATTAGTTCCCTAAAAGGGCAAGAGAATATTTAATCAATGCTCGGATTTTATGACTAATTCATATTAAATTCATTCCATTTATAAAGCATACATAAATATAAGGCTCGGCGAGTGAGCGTGCATAACCTCCATCCAAACTCCGACCGTGTACGATAAATATCAATAATATATTTTAAATAGGTGATCATGCAATACGTCATAATACACACAGACCAGAAATCATATCATAAACATATTCGTTTGGGCGATCCGGATCCCGGCATTCCCACACGGTGCATAATCATATCATAACATATACATAAAGAAAGGCCTAAATCCTAACCAACCTTCTTCCTCCGGGTTGGTGGTGGGTTTGCAAGACCCGACCACCTCTGTCTTTGACCAAAAGGGGTTACATGACTCCCCAGATGGCACTCAGCTCCCTTTCCCCGCCAATCTCCTGACGAGGTCCAGTACCGCTGTTTAATAGTGGGACTAGTATATGGGATCCCCGTCAGCCCTTGCTTCCTCGGTTAGCCACATATACTAAGTCCCGGGGCCTGTGAACATATCGTTTTTGCATACTCTCGCCAAAACATATCCATACATACATATGATACATATTATAAGAAATCATACCTTACCGTGTAATTCGGCATATGCTATGTACGTACCTCTCCGTGTCATCCTAATCCATAGCTAGCACGAAGACACACGGTTTGGAGCATAGCCTCATTACAAAACCATTTTTAAGCTCATATACGCTCATACGTATAATTCAAAAGAATTTACTCGATAGCTTCGTTTGGAAATCATATATATATAATCATAAGGTTTTTGGCCAAAGCTTTGCACATAAGGGTTATAGGGTTTGTTATATAGCTACAACGAAAACCACCCTCACCTGGACCGTGAAGTTACAAGAATCGAGCACCAAGTGCTTGAGCGATCTAAAGCTCTCCACCCTGGAGACAAACTGTACAAAAGACCACAAGACGTGTTCGTGAGACTCAAGACTCTAAATGAACCATATATGACGCACGGCAATGCACAAGCATGATACGAAGGCATAAAGATCATATTAAGTCATGAAAATCATATAACCAATTCATTCACTTGTTCAATCATAGATCATTCAATTCATATCTCCATTCAATTTATTCAAGAACTCAAATAGAAGCATAGAACATGTTCAAACTCTCCCAACATGCTACTACATACTTCATATTACATAGCATAGCATATATCCAAGGTTTGACAACAAGAAGAAATCATATGATATGGAAAATAAGTTATGCAATTCAAAAACGACGTATAAACACACATAAACGGCATTAAGCAAAAGCATACCTATAACTCATCCAAATGCCACGAAATTGAACCACAATACTCCTAACACATAGCAAAACAAGTTCATAGTTTAACACAAAAGAAGATAAAGTCATTAAAGAGGGGAAACAAATCAAAAACCGAAGAGGAAGCAACACGGACTGCACATGGGAAGTGACACGGGGGTGTCACCTCCCTTAGCCAAACTGAGCCACGGGCGTGGCTCAGTACAGAACTGAGCAGAGGGTGTGACACGCCCGTGTCTCACTCTTATGAGTAAATGTGACACGGGGGTGTCACGGTACAGAACCAAAACCGCTCGAACAATTTTACCGGCAAAACAGAACTCATACAAAATCAATCCAAAGGCATACCAAATGAACTCCAAATGCTCTGAAACTTAATATGCAGCATATTTGGCATGTTATGAACATTTTTCATTTAGAGTGCAAGAGCTAAATCACACGTTAAGATCATCAAATCCACGCAACAAAACTGGGTTGTCAAAATCGCACATATGAAACCTAACGATTCTATCATGCATTGATCAAGTACTTAGGGCTTGAATTTGAATCTGAAACTTTGGGGAATGCATGCTAACATACTAAACAACTAATATACATCAAATATATGCAAAATGGTACAATTTAAAGCACATTAGAAGGGCCAACAAGTTACCAAACTCAACAGCAACAATTCTGTCAAAGAGCATGCATAAGAACAGGCCATGTCTTGCGGTTTTGAGGCTTCAAATGGAACCAATTACTTAAAGCATGAATGCTAACATATAGAACAATGAGTGTACATCAACTCCATGCATTTTCACACGAAATGGAGGCCATATGATCATGCAACAACACTAAATCTCACACAGCAGTTTGAAAACAGGGGAATCACTTTGATCATCAAGTTTGGAGCTCCATAACTCATAATTTCATAAAAGGAGCAAGAGATGAAATCTTCCTAATATCATATACTATGAGTTAGGAAAGAAATAAGCCAAGAAACAAGTTCATATGATCACATATAAGCAAGAAATTCAGCCACACCAACATATAGGTCACTAGAGCAAAAATCCCCAAAAGTTCATACAAAACCCAACATTCAAACCCTAATCAAATCTGATCCAAATCATGTTTTAAATAGATGAAATCAAACATAATTGAGTAGAGAAGACATAAATATTCATACCTTGAAGATTTGGTGAAAGAAGATGGTGATTTGAGCTCAAAATCACAAAGGATGACCAAGGGTTTCTTCCTTCTCCTCTATCTCTCTCTCTCTATCAGTAGTTGCAGAAATGAGGGAGATATGGTTCGGTTTTTGCTGCTAAAAGGGAGAGGATGGAGTTAACTCAAGGTGGATAAGGCATGGTTAAGGTATGGTTAAGTTTAGGGAGGGTTATGGGGTCCCACCATGAAGACTAGTCAACATAAGGGCTCTTCTTGCACGAGTTGTCCGTTACGGTTGGATTTCGGAGGTCTTAATGATTTCAAAAAGGTGTGTGGCTTATTCCATTGTCTCCGAATCGTCGATACGAAGGCAACGGAGTTGACGGAATTCGAATCCGAATTCCCGAGCTCAAGGTATCACGCACGGAACCAAGGGTGCGCTAATTGCTCGTTAGCCCCCGATTTGGTTCCACAATCAAAATTTAATTCATAACCACGTTAAATGAATCCGAAAACATAAACCGAGCATATAGGCATGTTCATAACACACATATTTACAACATATTAAATTTTTACGACATTTCGATATCAATACATATATGAACAAAGCACAATTAGAACGCTCATGCGCATGAACGAATTTATATTGTTATAAATAAATTACTAAACTTAAATTCCATATTAATTAAATTAAATAACAAAAGTTTACGGTTTTAAATCAAATAAAAACACTTATAAACAATTAATCATATAATTAAATACTTAATTTGCACAATTTATAAACAATTACATCACATTATTTAAACTGAAAAACGGGGGCGTTACATGTTGCTATGTTTTTTTTAGCTACTGAGCCAAATCCACGGGGGTGGATTTGAGTCAGAGGGTTCCTGACCAGAATCCATGGTGGTGGATTTTTCCCTTTGGAAAAATCCATGGGGTTGGATTCTGCCCTACCTATTTTTGTTACTCCGGTTTCGTCTTTTCTTGTTTTTCTTCGCTTGTTTGATCTTCCTCCACCTCTTTTATGACTTCTATGCTATGCTAACATGTATTATCTTGGGTGTTATGAAATTTTATGATTTTTCATGGAATATTTTACGAGTTATGGCTCAACGTGTCTTCTTTGCTCCTAATGTGTGCATGCATGGATTTTGCTCTTAAGTTTGAACCCTAATTGTTATGTATTCCTTATTTTATGACTTGTATGATATGTACACATGTTATACTACGTGTTATGTTAGTTATTTGAAATTCTTGGATCAATTTCATATAAATGTGAAGGTTATGAACTTGAACGACTTTAAACGCTTCAAGAAAGGAATGAAATGAATGTTTATATGTCTTTAAGACATTAATAGTGTGCATGAACGTGTTCATTACATAATATACTCTTTTATACATTCATATCATGATCATTACATTACCGAGCATCGTATATGGTCATTTTGAGTCTCACTTCACCTTCCTTGCACAGATTTTGATCCCGTTGGAGACGAGGCCGGTCAGTAAGGCTCTTGTACTTCTTTTTCTGTCGTTTTAATGTGGGTTTCTCTTCTATCTAGTTATATGACCCTATATACCTTCAATGTGTAAAGTTTTCGCCCAAAATTAATATATGTATATAGAGTCGTTTCAAGAGTAAATGTTTCCAACGTAAAGCCCTTATTTTATGAATCCTACCAAACGTTTTGGCGAGAAATGTATGAATGCACGAATGGGGCCCAGGGACTTAGTGTGAGTGGCTATCCGGGGAGGCATGGGCCGACGGTGATCCCTCACATTAGTTCGACCAATGAACGGCGTAACCGGACCTCATAAGGAGTTAGCGAGGAATGGATGCTGAGTGCCACCTGGGGAGTCATGTTCCCCTTTTGGTCAATTAATGTGTAGTCGGAGGAAGAAGGTGTAAATGTTATTGAATGTGCACGAAAGAATGATATGCATGAAAAGAAAGAAAGAATGAACGATTAATGAACTACACAAGGTGTTGGTTGGAGACAATGCACGCCCACTCGCCGGGCCAAGAAAGACCTGATGTAAATGGATCGTTATAATCCCTTTTGATGATTTCTCTATTTCACCACCTTGGGAAATTCTTTAAAAACCTCACTTGGGGATTATAGCTTGCATGTGAATGTTTAAACATTGTCGTATATTATATTTATGCCCTGTTTTCATACCCACCAATCCCTTTTGGACTGAACCCGTTTGGTTTTCAGTTGTTTTATGCAGGTGTCAGGGAGCTAGGCGGGAATTCAAGTCATTATATCATACATTCGTTTTTAGCTCCTGTATTTTGGGGTCTAACACTTGCATTCTTTTGTTTATGATTATTGTATATACCTTATGACTGGAGCGTACTTGTTTTAAGCCGTAATGGCATTTGACTATTGTACATGAATTATTTTTGGAGCTTGGTGGCTCTTGGTATATAAATGATATATGTTCTGTTATTACTTCCGGTTTAATGCTTAACTCTGATTCGTATGGTTTAAGGGTTAGTCCCGCCTAGCATAGAGTGTTTGTATGTCCCCATTCGTCGTGATCTAGTTCGGGTATGGAGTATCCATTTTATATTCGGGTCCGGTCTCGGTGCGGGGGATGTGGTACCTTGCTTTCGGGTGCTACAGCATCTCTTTTTGCTTAAGGTTGTATTTTGGTATTTGATTCGGATTTGATGTATGAACTCTGTAAATATATATCTATGCATGCCATTTTATGTGAGTTTGATATGTTTTTGATTCGGGACAGACTTCTAGGAATAGTTAAACCCGTATTCGTTAATCTATGTTCTTGAATTTTGAATGCATACTTCCGCCTTGTTTATTATTTTCATGAGTTCTTATCTTGATTTAGCTCCGCCTGGGTTAGCGTGTGCGTAGGTCCCTGTTCGCTAAGTTTTGGGCTCATGTATGGATTTTCATTTCATATGTGGGTTTAGGTCTAGGTGCAGGAGATGTGGTAGCTCTCCGCTTCAGGCGCTACACATAGAATATCCATATCCGTAGCATATTCATAGTCATAGCATAATGGATTCATATCACTAACGTATTCAAATCATATTCATACTTACTAACAAGACCTAACATAGCACTCATCATATCTTGCATATCATATTCTATAACCTGTAGCAAAATTATATGTATTCATAGCTCACACGTATTATGTATACATAAGACTTATTTCCACAAACATATATATCGGGCACATTTCATTAAGGTTTAACCCTAACCTCACTTGGTACCAAAAAAAGCCGAACAGAAAGCAAATGGTCCACCCCAGAACCTGCACGACTCACTTGTCACCACCCCAGGTGCACCTGAACAGCTGAGTACACAAAACATATGACTCAGACTCAAATAAAAACCACATAGTGACGAACGACAATGCTTATGAATGCACAAAACGAAATTCATATGTTGCACATTCACAAAATAAACAAATTACATTCATATATCACATTTCATACGAAATTCACATATTACAAGGACAAATAAATCATATAATAGCATTATCGAATGCAAGCGAATACAAATCATACCAACACTTTAAATTATAATTAAAAATTCCATCATATTCTTAATAAGAATTTGAACAATGTAAGCATGCTACGAGTCTCATTTAAATCTACGAGGTCACATGTTAAATTCCAACTAAGTCATAGAATGCACAAACGAAGGATAACTAAGTTATTTAACCATTCAAGGTTTCATATAATTCTTATAATGCATAACCAATTCATCTATCGCATAATAGATTTAATTTCAATTTAAGTGAATAAACCTTAATTGAAAAGTTTCAAGTTTAGTCATCCAAGGCATAATAATTCATTTTTACATAGTCAAAATTAGTATAATCGTTTATCAAATGAAAAGGCTTACGTAATTCAGTCATAAAAATTTACATATTTAGAAAAATTACACATATGCCCCTTTTAAGTAAAACAATTAGCGTAAATTCAACATATCGGGATTCAATTTGCAAACTAAAACTTCTATACATATCACATTTCATTCAATATACGATTTCATATACATTTGAGTACATCTCGATCGAAAAATCAATCAATAGCAATGTGACACCCCGTCTCTTTGACGAGCCAGGTATGACATCACGAGAGAGTTTATTTATGTAATTATGTTCTTTTAATTTGATTTATATGCTTAGCCTATAGCACCCCGAGCGGTGGGTACCACATCCCCTGCACTAGAGTCCAACACGTGTAACGAAATAGAACTCCGCACACATGTCAAACCATAGCGAACGGGTGACAAATCAAAAACTTTCGTATGCTAGGCGAACTAGACCCTCAAATCAAAGTGCGCAATTAAACAAGTATAAGCGGAAGCGATTAAAGCACAAGTTATTCCAAAACCAGCAACATATCTAGCATAGGCATTGTAGTCGAATAATATTAAACTACATATCAACAAGCCCATCCCGGGCCAAAATAACAAGTATCTAGCATAAGTATATCAATACAAGTCTCAAAATGCAAGGGGCAGACAAGCTCATGTCTCAAAATGCAAGGGGTAGATGACACGGGGCGCGTCACCCCCTACACCAACTTCGTCTACAAGGCTAAAAGTTGACACAAGGAGGGAAAAAGCAAAATAACAACATAATATCCAAAGAAACAACATACGATGTATCCAAGATCAAAAGCATGCATTCCAATCCCTTAAATACCACATACTTCACATAATCCATGAAAAAGCAAGAAACAAGGTGCAGGGATTCAAATCCTTCAATTCTCCACAAGTTCATAAGGGCATCAATGGCATATCTTAATATACCCATCTAGCATGAAATAATTGAAAAGAATCAAGGTATACAAGTACATATAAGTTCAATTCATATCATATTTCTCAAGAAATCATCAAGGAATCATGGATCCAAATTCTTAACATATAACCTACTATTCATCTCCATCCTAGTTCATCTATTAAACCTCAATTAGAGTACACAAAAGGGAGATTAAATCGAAGTATAAATCACGGAGATCATGTAACATCCCGCTCATCCGCCCGTACAGGTACGAGGTAAGCCTTTACGAGAGAGCTATATGCGCTTTTAAATTATTTAATTATGAAATTATATTTTATTTTAGTGACAATGTAATTATTTGAAATAAATTGTAATTAATTTGTTTAACTTATGCTTGAGTTTTAATGTTTACGTACGCGTACTTTGTAATTGCTCCTTTTGTGCTCGAATTTAATTTTGTTTCTTGTGAATTTTTTATATATGTGAACTACGTGAGTTATGAATGTGATTATGTGCTCGTTACATGTTTTAGAGTTTTTTTTATGTGGTTTTTGGCCCGTTTTGTAAAAACGGGATTTGTGAGGGATTCGAGGGCCTAACTTGTTTAGCGCCCCTCGAGTTCCGGAAGGCGTAACTTGAGCTCGGGAATTCGGATTTGAATTCCGGAAGATGCGTCGGACTTGTAACGAAGAAATAAAGTCAAGTAACTTAGCCTCACATTTTTCTAAGCCCCTTTGATCCTCCGAATTTCGTCCGGATTGAGCCCATTGTGACAGCTTTGCCACCTTTCACTAATTAAGCCATATCTTGACCAATCCTTGACCAAATTAGGTGATTCTTGGGCCCACATTCCACTTACTCACTCCTCTATCCATTCCTTAGCCCCTCATTTCGTTTTCAGCAGCGAAGGGAGAGGAAAAGCAGCAGCAACACGAGATAGAGAGAGAGGGAAGGAGAAGTACTATTTAACTTCAAGTTTCAAGCTCGTTTCTTCTATGTTTCGTCTCAAATTCAAAAGGTAAGTCCGGATTCTTGTTGTTTAGCTTCTTCTCTTTCTTTTAAGTGTATTTTGGCTAAATTTCCTTGAGTTTTGAGCATGGTATGTGATAATGCATGAATAGTTAGGTTTTGGCCCTTTTTGATGAATCCATATCTTCCTTGCTTTGTTCCTTGAATTAGTGAGTTATATGTGATCTAGATGACTTGATTACTTCATTTCTATGCATGAATATCGTGGTCTTTGAGTTATATGAGAGTTACCATTGTTGATCATGCATGAACTTGAAGAACTTGGGCTTGATGATGCATCTCTTCATCCCTCCTCACTTTAGCTCGATTTTTGCATGAAATAGGGCATGAATCTTTGGATAATTATTGCATAAACCTTGTGTTATGTGTTGGTTTGATGTATATTTGGTTTACTTTAACTTTTGAAGGAGTTTGGAGCTGAAAATCTCAAAAATTTGGCCCTGACCCAAATCCACGGGGGTGGATTTTCTCTTTGAAAAAAATCCACCGGCGTGGATTTGAGGCAGCCCCCTCCAGGAACATTCTGACCTAAATCCATGGGGGTGGATTCTCCTTTTGAAAAAAATCCACCGGGGTGGATTTAGGGTAGTGGCTCCCTTTTACTCCGAACATCGTTTTCTTGTTTCTTTTCATTTGTTTCTTGTTTCTCCCACCCATAATTTGATCCCCATGGTTTACTAACATGTTAAATTATGCGTTATAATTATTGTATTAGATTTATGGATTCGTTTGACGTGATTCGTGCCTTATATGATTCGATGTGTACTCCTACACGCATGAATGACTTTGTACTTTGTTTGCTTGCCTTGCATGTAATCTCCTTGCTCTTATATGAACTATATGCATTGTTGATATGTTTTTTTGATATGTTATGCATGTTATGAGGTTTATGAATTTGTTTGATTTGAATTATGTGATTTATGGCTTGTTGTAAACTTATATGCACTAAATGTCACCTTGTTGCGTTTTACTCGTATCTTTTGCATTCGTTGCCCCATTAATGAACTTAGAATTTATGAATTCTCTTGATATGATATTATATGATAAGTTATGGTTTTAATTGATGCGTTATGAGTTTAATTTGTTAGTTATTTGTTTGATATTTCGTTGTTTGCCTCGATGTGCCTAAGTGTGAATTTATATGAAGTGTATTGCATCTTTTGCATCCGTACGCATACGCCGAGCATCTATATGGTTCATGTTTGAGTCTAAGTTCGTCATTTGCTTTCTGTCTTGTTCAGAGCTTCGTTCCTTTGGTGTTGAGGGGGTCCTTTATGTGTGCTTTGGTTGGTTCCTGTTCGATTGGTTCGACAAGGTGAGGTTTCTTTCCTTTAGTTATTACGACCTACAAGCCTTGATGTGATTTAAGCCCGCATGTGACGTATGTATATGTATACATATTTAGATATGTGTTTGATACGTATTTTGTGGGATTTTGGCCCCTTTTGTTATGAAATATTTGAAAACGCTTTTACGTATATTTATGAATATTATCGTTTGTTTGTTTTGAGAAGTGTTGGTGTTAGTATGTTTTGAAGTAGCGAGTTATGTTATGAAAATTCTAATTCTTCGAAAATTATGAATTTTGAACAATTTGATTGGGCCCCAGAGATTTGTGCGAAGGAGACCCGGGATGGTATAGGCCGTCGGGTAGTCCCTAGCATGCTCTCAACACTTAAGGATCAACCCGGAATCCACTACGAGGTTAGTGGGGGATGGAATCCTTGGGCGTGAGAGTCATGAAACTCACGACCCTGACATGGGAATCGATGGTTAGGGTAGGAACAACCCTTCCATCACCGGAGGAGAGGTATGTGTGTTTGAATTATGTTTTCTTATGATTTATGATTCCGATTTTGAGTATGAACGGAGTTAGGTGGTCTGAAACTCGTCCTCACCGAGTTGTGTGTTTGATTATGAAATTAATTTGTGAAACGGGAGTGGACTTCTAATTACTAAAAGTGGTTGATTTTGACCTTCTGCCTTAACTCTTTTCTATATATACTATCACGGGTTGAAATGTTTTGGCATGCAAAAACCACGGCCCGGTTCATGAATTTTCTTATTTCGAATATGTTCTGATTACGTATATGTATGTGTGAGTGTGTTAGCCCCCTCACCAGTCTTTAGGACTGACCCCTCCTCGTTGATTTCTTTTTCCCCTTTTATTTCTTTGAGTTTGCAGGTTCGGGTTCCGGTTCGAGCTAGGCGGTGGTTTCTTTTGAGTTGTTCGAGTCTCGTTCGGATCTTTTTCATGTTTACTTTTCTGTATTGGTACTATATATAAGATATTTATGGAATTTGTTTAAATTTGATTTGAAATTATAATTTAAGCTTGTATGATTTAGTTGGCCTCGGATGGGCACAATGTGTTTAATTTGTATTAATTCGAGCATGTATGATTGTATTTGAATCCTGGTGCTTCCGCATTCGATTTTGATTTTATTATGCGCATTCTGTGTTAGGGTCTAGACCGCCTAGCTAGTGTGTGAGTTTCTGTTTGTCACCCGTTCGCTGTAGCTTGGCACGTGTGCGGAGTCTCCATTTCGTACACGTGTCGAGCTATAGTGCGGGGGGTGTAGTGCTCTGCGCTCCGGGGTGCTACAACCTAAAGTGGTATCAGAGCTCTTGGTTGCAAAACTGGAGCTCTGGTGTCGTCTCGGTCTGTTTAGGTCGTTCGGCTTAGGATTTTGGTGTTTGCATTCACTACATCATTTATGTGAATTATTTGTATTAATCGTATTAATCTTTCACATGAACATGCACCTATTAATCGACATGCACTTATAATTGCATTGTAGTTTTGAGCTTTTCAGTATGTTTCCACATCAACATTATTCCGGCTAACCTTCACAATAATCCCAACCGAATCAAAGGCAACCTTCATCTACGACACAACTTATGAATCCGATAGCAACCTTGTGCCGGGAGTTTGGCACTTTCAACCCTCCCCAATTCCGAGGGGGTAACGACATTGAAGCGGAAGAATGGCTCTCGGGGATTGAAGGGATATTTCGAGTATGGCCATGTGAACCTCAAAACAAAGTTCGCTTTGTTACATTACTTCTTCAAGGGCAAGCGAATTTGTGGTGGTCAAGAGTCATTCAACAACTAGGGGCAATGGGGGAGGGATTGAAGTGGGAGTAATTCGTTCAAGAATTTAGAAAGAGATTTATGCCGGCTATTTTACAAGAACGAAGACTTGAAGAATTTCTCGCCCTTAAACAAGGAGATAAGACAATTATGGAATTCTTGGAGGAGTTTGAGAGGTTGGGCGCATACGTACCACATATTACAAATGATGATCGTTTGAGGGCTAAGTATTTTATGGATGGTCTTCGGGATGAATTCAAGGAAGCTTTAGGTGCAAGAGACACGAGTACTTGGAACCAAGCGGTCGAGAAAGCTCTGCGGGTTGAAACTTGGTGGATGGTAAGAAAAAGGCGGGAAGAAGAAGCTTCAGGACAATCATTTGGGTTAGGATCATGTTCCAACCTACAAGTGGAAGTGAGACCGATTCGGCAGGGTGTGCCGACCAAGAAAAGAGACAACAAGAAGAAGCTTAAGCTTCGGAAGACCCCTTGGGCCGAGAGAGAATTTCCACCATGTGCATATTGCCAACGGACTAATCATACCTATGAGGGATGTTGGATTCGGTTGAAGAGGTGCTACGCTTGCGGATCTTCGGAGCATAAGTTTCCGGATTGTGATCGTTCAAGGGCTAATAAACGAAGGAGAAGGAATCAAAGTCTTCAACTTGGAAACCAAAGAGCACCCGAAAATTGAGGTAATTTCATTCATGGTATATCATTCATGCATATTTTATCTCGAGGAAACCGACTCTTTGTTTATTTTCTCTTACTTTGTTGCTCTTTGTACTTGGTGTTGTTGCTTCTTGCGCTTGTTTTGTTGCGTGTGTCACTTTCTTTTGTGGGGAACTCTCTTCTTGAAGAGAGTTAGTGAGTTGAGTGCCTGGGTGTTTGTGAGTTGTGAGGGCCGAGGTTGTCGGTGGACTTCTTGAAGGCGTCTTTTCCTTATTCTTGTTGAGATACGGGGTTACCTTGAGGAGTGAGTTGTTCGTTCGAGCGCGGTGCCGAGTTAGGGGTTACTCGTAGGAGGTCTATTCAGGGCTCAACGATATTTTCGGGTGTTAGATGGAAGACTACCCCGTTTATATCTTTTGTGGAGGTGGTTGGTTATTCCGAGACGGTGCAACAAGCTTTGTGGCTTACCTTTGGGTTAACCGGGGGTTGAGCCAAGCTTAAAGAGACAAGGGTCGTAGTAAGACTTCTTTAGTGTTCCTTGAAAGTTGGAATTTGTTTCCTTCCGATAGGGACATGGAAGTGGTCGTGTCCTTTATTCCGGAATTAAACCTTGCTTAGAGACTCCAGAGTTGTGGGAGTTCAAGACGTAGTTGATGAGCTCTTAGAAGGTAGTATCATCAATTCGGGTACTTCTTTGTGGAGTACTTGGTCCTATCAAGTAACGATGGGATTTAAGGTGAATTTAATCTACCGTGAGCTGCACAGGTTAACTGTGGAAGATAAATACCCTTTGCTCGCTTCCAGGTGGTGTTCGTGTTTTCCAGGGGTTCGTGGTCTGCGCCGAGTTGGGTTCTCTAAGGATATTACCAACTACGCTTTTGAGAATAAGAACCGAGAATTACCTCAGAGAACAAGTCTATAGTGTTATCGGGATTCAACAACGGTTTTGTCTTCATTCAGTACACATCCCATGACACGGACGTTGGCAGAGGCACGGTTAGAGTGAGATGAGGTGTTTGAAGAGAGTTGCCTTCGGTGTAAGCTTTGCTTACTTGAGGGTACTCAAGATTACCTTGTTGCGATCGAGGCACTAAGGAGGGCTTTGGTTGCTCGTGGCTTGCGGAAGAATGTAGTCAACACCTCCAGTAGTGCAAGGTCTCACAGTTACCTCACTCTTGGTCCGAAGGTTTGAAGAACCGGTAAAGATGCGTTGGCATAAGATAGGGCATTGTAGACTTTGTGTAACAATGTCTAAAGTGCCATCGGTTGAAGACCGAGCATTAAAGACCGGTAGTTTCTCCAACTACTTCCGAATTCCATTTGGAAGTGGGAGCAAACGGCTAAGGACTTCGTATCCGGTTTGCTAAGGCTTAGGAGATTTCAAGGAGAATTAAGTGGTAACTTATTTCAACGAGTGGACCTAATTCTCTTGGCTTCGGTGGTTCGGTGAGGCTTTGAGAGCTTCATGGTTCGGCAGAGAAGACCTTACCTTAGGACCTGAGGATAGGTCCTTTTGAAGGGGGGAAGTTTCTAACATCCCGCTCATCAGCCCGTACAGGTACGCCTTTACGAGAGAGCTATATGTGCTTTTAAATTATTTAATTATGAAATTATATTTTATTTTAATGACAATGTGATTATTTGAAATAAATTGTAATTAATTTGTTTAACTTATACTTGAGTTTTAACGTTTGCGTACGCGTACTTTGTAATTGCTTCTTTTGTGCTCGAATTTAATTTCGTTTCTTGTGAATTTTTGATATATGTGAACTACGTGAGTTATGAATGTGATTATGTGCTCGTTACATGTTTTAGAGTTTGTTTTATGTGGTTTTTGGCCCGTTTTGTAAAAACGGGATTTGTAAGGGATTCGAGGGCCTAACTTGTTTAGCGCCCCTCGTGTTCCGGAAGGCGTAACTTGAGCTCGGGAATTCGGATTTGAATTCCGGAAGATGCGTCGGACTTGTAACAAAGAAATGAAGACAAGGAACTTAGCCTCACATTTTTCTAAGCCCTTTTGATCCTCCGAATTTCATTCGGATTGAGCCCGTTGTGACAGCTTTGCCAACTTTCACTAATTAAGCCATATCTTGACCAATCCTTGACCAAATTAGGTGATTCTTGGGCCCACATTCCACTTACTCACTCCTCTATCCATTCCTTAGCCTCTCATTTCGTTTTCAGCAGCCAAGGTAGAGGAAAAGCAGCAGCCACACGAGATAGAGAGAGAGGGAAGGAGAAGTACTATTCAACTTCAAGTTTCAAGCTCGTTTCTTCTCTGTTTCGCCTCAAATTCAAAAGGTAAGTTCGGATTCTTGTTTTTTAGCTTCTCATCTTTCTTTTAAGTGTATTTTGGCTAAATTGCCTTGAGTTTTGAGCATGGTATGTGATAATGCATGAATAGTTAGGTTTTAGCCCTTTTTGATGAATCCATGTCTTCCTTGCTTTGTTCCTTGAATTGGAGAGTTATATGTGATCTAGATGACTTGATTACTTCATTTCTATACATGAATTTCGTGGTCTTTGAGTTATATGAGAGTTACCATTGTTGATCTTGCATGAACTTGAAGAACTTGAGCTTGATGATGCATCTCTTCATCCCTCCTCACGTTAGCTCGATTTTTGCATGAAATAGGGCATGAATCTTTGGATAATTATTTCATAAACCTTGTGCTATGTGTTGGTTTCATGTATATTTGGTTTAATTTAACTTTTGAAGGAGTTTGGAGCTGAAAATCTCGAAATTTTGGCCCCTGACCCAAATCCACGGGGGTGGATTTTCTCTTTGAAAAAAATCCACCAGGGTGGATTTAGGGCAGTGGCGCCCTTTTGCTCCAAACTTCATTTTCTTGTTTCTTTTCACTTGTTTCTTGTTTCTCCCACCCCTAATTTGATCCCCATGGTTTACTAACATGTTAAATTATGTGTTATAATTATTGTATTAGATTTGTGGATTCGTTTGACGTGATTCGTGCCTTATATGATTCGATGTGTACTACACGCATGAATGACTTTGTACTTTGTTTGCTTGCCTTGCATGTAATCTCCTTGCTCTTATATGAACTATATGCATTGTTAATATGTTTTTTTGATATGTTATGCATGTGATGTGAGTTTTATGAATTTGTTTGATGTGAATTATGTGATTTATGGCTTGTTGTAAACTTATATGCACTAAATGTCACCTTCTTGCGTTTTATTCGTATCTTTTGCATTCGTTGCCCCATGAATGAACTTAGAATTTATGAATTCTCTTGATATGCTATTATATGATAAGTTATGGTTTTAATTGATGCGTTATGAGTTTAATTTGTTAGTTATTTGTTTGATATTTCGTTGTTTGCCTCGATGTGCCTAAGTGTGAATTTATATGAAGTGTATTGCATCTTTTGCATCCGTACGCATACGCCGAGCATCTATATGGTTCATGTTTGAGTCTAAGTTCGTCCTTTGCTTTTTATCTTGTTCAGAGCTTCGTTCCTTTGGTGTTGAGGGGGCCCTTTAGGTGTGCTTTGGTTGGTTCCTATTCGATTGGTTCGACAAGGTGAGGTTTCTTTCCTTTAGTTATTACGACCTACAACCCTTGATGTGATTTAAGCCCGCATGTGACCTATGTATATGTATACATATTTAGATATGTGTTTGATACGTATTTTGTGGGATTTTGGCCCCTTTTGTTATGAAATATTTGAAAACGCTTTTACGTATATTTATGAATATTATCGTTTGTTTGTTTTGAGAAGTGTTGGTGTGAGTATGTTTTGAAGCAGCGCGTTATGTTATGAAAATTCTAATTCTTCGAAAATTATGAATTTTGAACAATTTGATTGGGCCCCGGAGATTTGTGCGAAGGAGACCCGGGACGGTATGGGCCGTCGGGTAGTCCCTAGCATGCTCTCCGCACTTAAGGATCAACCCGGAACCCACTAGGAGGTTAGTGGGGGATGGAATCCTTGGGCGTGAGTGTCATAAAACTCACGACCCTGACATGGGAATCGATGGTTAGGGTAGGAACAACCCTTCCATCACCGGAGGAGAGGTATGTGTGTTTGAATTATGTTTTCTTATGATTTATGATTCCGATTTTGAGTATGAACGGAGTTAGGTTGTCTGAAACTCGTCCTCGCCGAGTTGTGTGTTTGATTATGAAATTAATTTGTGAAACGGGAGTGGACTTCTAATTACTAAAAGTGGTTGATTTTGGCCTTCGGCCTTAACCCTTTTCTATATATACTAGCACGGGTTGAAATGGTTTGGCATGCAAAAACCACGCCCCGGTTCATGAATTTTCTTATTTTGAATATGTTCTGATTACGTATATGTATGTGTGAGTGTGTTAGCCCCCTCACTAGTCTTTAGGACTGACCCCTCCTCGTTGATTTCTTTTTCCCCTTTTATTTCTTTGAGTTTGCAGGTTCGGGTTCCGGTTCGAGCTAGGCGGTGGTTTCTTTTGAGTTGTTCGAGTCTAGTTCGGGTCTTTTTCATCTTTACTTTTCTGTATTGGTACTATATATAAGATATTTATGGAATTTGTTTAAATTTGATTTGAAATTAGAATTTAAACTTGTATGATTTAGTTGGCCTCGGATGGGCACAATGTGTTTAATTTGTATTAATTCGAGCATGTATGAATGTATTTGAATCCTGGTGCTTCCGCATTCGATTTTGATTTTATTATGCGCATTTTGTATTAGGGTCTAGACCGCCTAGCTAGTGTGTGAGTTTTTGTTTATCACCCGTTCGCTGTAGCTTGGCGCGTGTACGGAGTCTCCATTTCGTACACGTGTCGAGCTATAGTGCGGGGGGTGTAGTGCTCTGCGCTCCGGGGTGCTACAGATCACGTAACTTACGTTGGCACATTGAGAGTCGAAGAAGGGTGGAAGTTCTTGAGCTTTTCTTGTAAGGAAGATGGTGAATAGTGGAGTTATTCTCTCTTGCTTCCAAGGTCTACTGAAAATCGAGATAATGGGGAAAGAAATGAAGAGAAATGGCTGCAAATGGGGGTTAAGAGATCATCTCCAAAGTCAAGGTGGGTCCTCTTCTCGATTTCCAGGTCATTAGAGCTACAAAAAGGCTTTGTTGGGGGTTCAAACGATACTGAAAAATTATGAGGTTAAATCCATCGAACTCGAATCATCAAATCGAGTCGAATGGGATAGACGGATCTCGATTCTGAGTTTCCTAGCTCAAGATATCAAATGAGGAAGTTTAAGGGGTCCAATTTTCAAATAGGTCCCTAAACTTTCAAAAAGTGTCAAATAGGCCAAAGCCTATTTTCAGTTAAGTTTGGCCCAAGTCCAATTCAATTTAAAATCATATAATTCTGGAATTAGCATGCTAGACGAAGTAAGTCCGTATTACATAGGTCCAATTATGCACTCAGACATAATTGGCAATTAAATCAATTAATACATGTAATTGTATATTCATATAAAAATATAAGAGCATATAATAAGAATATAATTAAATTAAAGTACAAACGTATAGAAATTACGGGAAGTAAATGTGACATCCCAACTTTTCGGTAGTACAGGTACGAATGTCACGAGTGTGCTCAGTGCGCTTTTAAATTAATTAAGTATGCAATTATGTGATAATTGAAAAATGATTATATGCCTTATGTCCTTATCTTGAACGTTTTATGCTCTTTTCATCCCGTTTTACAACGTTTTGAATTCTGATTTTTGTGACAATTTGCCATGTATGAAATATGTGAATTATGAATGTGTTTATATGCTTTATACGTGTTTTAGAGCTTGTTTGTTTTGGTTTTTAATTGTTTTGGTGCAATGGAACTTAAAGGGGACTAAAGAGTATCTAGCGCACTTTCTGTTCTGGGCGGCGTAACTTGAGCTCGAGAATTCAGATTCGAATTCCGACATGTAACGGCCCGATTTTTTAGCTGTACAAGGATAACGTATGTGTTTACCAATATGCGCAACTAAATTAATTATATATGATTTCATTTACTATTTCTTTTATTAATTTTTATTATTTGAATATTGAATATGAGTTCTCATATGAAATTCTTGAAACATTTATGTCTATATGATTATGTTTGGATGTCGTTTCTATTCGAATTGATTTTTGATTTTTGTGAAAACTTGGTATGTTGGAGCTATGTGTGTTATGAACATGTCTATATGCTAATTTTATGTTTTTGGACTTGTTTGTTGGGGTTTTTGATTTATTTCGTGTTTTGGAACCAAAATGGAGGCTAAAGAGACTTAAGCGCACCTTTGGTTTCGGGTGGCATATCTTGAGCTCCAGAATTTGGATTTAAATTCCGTTCAACTCCGTTGGACTCAAATCGATGATTAAGAGACAATGAAACAAGCCTTATACTTTTCTAAGCTCGTTTGAACCTCCGAAACACCACTGAAAAGTCGGACTCGCGCGTAAATGATTACCTTCCACTAAATTGCACATTAGTCCCTCAATTTTTAAGCTTTTCACTTAATTCCTGGCCCCACACCTTACCAACACATAATCCTACACTCCCTCACTCTCCTCATAACTGAACCAATCAACAAAGAAGAGGCAAAGCTCAGCCATTTTGGAGAAAAGAACAATATTCCCGCCACTATTCCTTTCTCAAGATTTTGAGCTCCAATCTCTTCCAAATTCAATAGGTAAGTTTATGATTGTTTTCTCCATTCAATTTTAGTCATTTTGATCCAAAAATCTCTGAATTTGAGCCATGATTGAGTAAGATATGGATATGGTTATGAATAGTTAGGGTTTAAGTTCATATATGAATGATATGCCATCTCTTGAGATTTTTCTTGGTTTGATGTTTGAAACATGACTACTTGAGCTTCATTTATTGTTTTATGGACTTGATTTTATTGGTAATTAATTTGTATCATAGTTTCCATGAATGCATTTGAGGTTTTGAAGCATGAATGCAAGATTTTGAACTCTATTCATCCTTCTTACAGGTATGATTATGGTTGGATTGTGTTAGATTTTCCTTGTGTTTTTGTGAGTTTTTGCTACTGTTGTTGCCTTCCTTCAATCTGCATAAGTGTTGCTGATGCTATGAAGGTTTGGAATAGGGAAAACGCCATGGCTGCTGTTGCAAAACTGGAGCTACAAGGGGTGACGCCCGTCACCCCGATTCCTTGTACTTTTGGTGACTCCCGTCACCGTGGAGATAAAGGCCCCTGCCTACTGTAATGGGGGTCACAACTTTTAGGCATGGAGATGGTGACCCCCGTGTCTCCTGAACCTTCAGCTGCTATCTGTGTTGATTGGAGTCACTCGTATTGCACATTGAAAGTGTTACCCCCGTCACCAACCTCTTCACTTTGGAACTATGTGTGTGTGTGTTAATGTATTTAAATTATGCTTCTTATATATTAATTTTAAGCTTCTTTTATGATTTAATTAAATTTTTAAGTTGTTAAATAATGTGTTATAATTTATGTTTTTAATTTATAACGTGATCGAAGTGCTCATATACGAACTATGACCCAACGTGACCTAAATGCTACTTCTATGCATGCATGAGTTGTTTGCTTTGGTTAGTTATTTTGTATGTTATTTTATGGTCTCATTTATGACCTTTATGTTACGTTAATATGTCATATTACATGTTATAAGTGTTGTATTAGAGTTTTGGAGTGATTTAATACGATTCTGTCGGGCAACGAACTAATATGCTATAACGTGGCTTAAGTGCTTATATGAAACGCTAAGTGCTATCTTGCATTCTTTCAATGTCTTAAGTGAATCCTCTTGTCTCTATACTTAATATACGCATTGTAAACATGTTTCTATGTGTGTTATGATTATTATTTGAAGGTTATGGCTCGATTTGATATGATTCTTGAAAGATACGAAACAAATGAACTTGTAACCTTCATGTATTGATTGAATTTGTATGAATCGCTTGTTTATGTGCTTCTAATGCATTAATTATGCACATGAACTTCTTCATAACATGTTATTGTCTCATATTCACTTTGTAACACCCGAGCGCAAGGTGCCACATCCCCTGCACTGAGACCCGACCCGCATATGAAATGGATAATGCAAACACGAGCTAAGTCACGGCGGACGGGGACACACACACACTCTCTAGGCTAGGCGGGACTAACCCTTAAACCATAAATCAGAGTAAAACAATAAAGCGGAAGCAACAACGATCATATATATATGTACCCTGAGCATTCAACCTCCAAAAATAATTCATATACAATATGAGGGTATCCAAAAGATCCATCACTGCTTAAACTATCAAGAACGCTCCAAATACAATAATCATAAAGAAAATGTAACATCCCGATAGTCCGGCCGTACAGGTACGCTGTATCGAGTGTGTTAATTTCGCGTTTAATTATTTATTTTATTGTTAAATGACTTTCTTAATTAATTTGAATTATTTGTTAAATAATAAGATTTAATAATTAATTGTTTTAAGCTTTTAAACTTGTTTTTAATTCGTTTGAGTTCCAACTTGTTTCGAAATTTCGTGAAAATTTAATATGCATGAGTTTTATGTGTTATGGAGTTTCCTATATGCTTGTTTTTCATTTTCGGACTTGTTTGATATGGTAACGCACCATATTTTATTTGTTGGGGACTCGAGGGCCTAATTAGTTTTAGCGCGCCTTGTGTTCCGTAATTTATATCTTGAGCTAGGGAATTCGGATTCGAATTACCGAAGTGACGCCGGACTCGTAACGAAATTTGGAAGCTTTGAAACCAAGCCTTATATTTTTCTAAGCCCGTTTGATCATCCGAATTTCGCCCGAAACGTGAGCCTCGCGCAGATTCGCCACCTTTTACGGTTTTGGCCATAACTTATTCGTTTCTTGACCAAATGACCCGATTCTTGAACCTAAATGACCCTAACTCAAAAATCTATCTCCCACTTGCCCATTTCAGTCCCAGACCTCAGGAGAACCGAGAGAGAGAAGGAGAAAGGGAAGAGAAAGGGGATTTCCGCCACAATTCACTCACCGGAGATTTTGGGCTCGTTTGCCCTCCATTCTTCATGAAATCAAAGAGGTAAGTGTACTTTCTTGTTGTCCACACCTTGATACATCTTCTAAGCCTTCAATCTCTGATTTTGAGCATGATTTGGATGAGTTTTGGGCATGGTCATGAATAGTTACGGGTTTGTGGATTTTTGTTGATATCTTGCTCGTTTTTAGCTCGATTCTTGATCCGTGAAGTGCTATGTGACCCTTCTTGCATCCTTGATTTATTCCTTACCTTGTATTTTCTGTGTGTGTCGAGATTAAGGCTCCACCATTGTTGGTATCTTGAGTTTCTTGAAGCTTGTATGTATATATGTGACCTCCATGCCTTTGCCGGTTGATTTCTTGATGTGTAACTCAATTTGCTGCATTTCCTTGCTTTTCTTGTTGCTTTGATTCATCATTTTCATGCCTGGACCTTCCCTTGCCCCTCCCCTGTTCGAAGCTGCTGCTGCTGCTTTGTTTGCGCGAGGAAGAAGGCCAACACGGCCGTGTCCGCTTCGTTTACAAAATTGACATGGCCGTGTTGAGTCTTCGAGTTGGGCTGCCAGATTTTATTTAAATCGGACACGGCCGTATCCATTTTGAACTAAAAACCAACACGGCCGTGTCCTACATTCGCATTTGGTTTTTAATTTTAAAGAGTGCAGCAGTAGCTGTGCACGGCTGAGCTTCTTTTGTTCGCTTATTTCATTTAAATGACTGCCTGTGGGTGCTTTAAATGTGCTAATATATGTGTATATAGGTATATATGTTTGGATAATATGTATTTAGTATTTAATAAGATTTTGCTTTGCATGATCACTTTGTCCCTCTTAATTGTTTTCATGCATTTAATTTGTTACGTGATGTTGTGTGCATGTGTATATATTTATATAAATACTATATATATTTGTGTTTCATGCATTAGTGTAGTGTTTGGTCTACTTTGTGCATGAGTACGTGAGCAAAGCATATGATATGTATATATATTAATTAAATACATGTGCTCTTTGTGTGTATTTTACGTACCTATGTAGTATATATATATAAATATGTGTCATGCATGTTTGTATATATTAATTACGAGTGTAGACGTAATATATGCAATATATGAAATATATTATATATTATGAATTAACTATTAAATTATGTAATTCGAATTTTATGTATTTTAACTTGAATACTTTAAATGTTGTGATCTCAAGAATTTGGAATTTGCATACTTGGCTTTTGTGCTTTGTTTTGTGTTTTCTAATGCCTTCTTTTATTCGGTTATGACTCATAAGCTATGTTAACATGTTAGATTATTTGATAAATGTCTTGTATTAATTTTACGAATTTATTTGGTACGAGTTTTACTCGAATTTATCTTGAACGCTTGAATATGCTATCTCTTGTTGTTTCATTCGCACCACTTGCATTCATATGCATTTGCCGAGCGTCTAATTGGTTCATTTTGAGTCTAAGTTTGTCTTTCGATCTTTGTCTTGTTCTTAGGTTCGTTTCGTGGTTGAAGAGGTGGTCTCTTAGAAGGGTTTGAGTTCGTTTCGTCGGTTTGGTCCGCAAGGTGAGGTTTCTTTCTTTCAGTTATTACGACCTACAACCCTAAATGTGTTTTAAGCCCTCTTGTGACCTATATATCTATATATATATATAGATATGTGTTCGATAAGTATTTTGTGGGAATTGGCCCTTTTGCTATGAAACGTTTGAAAACGCTTTTACGTATAAGTAAACAATATTTTCGTTCTTTTGTTTTGAAAAGGGTTGGCGTGTGTAAGTGATATGTTTTGGCGAGATTAAGCTTTGAAAGATAAGCCTTTATAAGTGTAAGTGTAAGTTTGGGCCCCGGAGTTGTGTGGTTCGGGAGACCCGGGGCGACCATCGGGGTCGCCGGTTGCAACCCCAGGACACTTCTCCACTTTATAGGTTCAACCCGAAACCCACTCGGAGGGAGGTGGGGGACGGAGTCCTTGGGCGTGAGTGTCATGAAACTCACGACCCTGACATATAAGCGTATTTTCTATAAGGTAAGTGCGGGGGTCGAGGGAGCGCTCTCTCTTCCCCAAAACGGATTTAAGGTGGGATTGATTTATGTTTTGCTTTGTTATGTTTCGCTTTGCTATGGAGTAAGTGGGTTGGAACTCATACTCGCCGAGTTGTTTATGCTTTGCTTTCATTTAAGGTTTGTGAATCGGGAGTGGATTTCTAACTTCTAAAACTTGGTGAATTTTGGCCTTCGATCTTAAACCTTTCCTTTATCTATATAATAACACGGGTTAAAAGGCTTTAGAATACAAAAACCACGCCCCGATTCATGAACATCTTCGTTTTGAATATGCTTTGCTCTTACTTATATGTATGTGTGAGTGTGTTAGCCCCTCACCAGTCTTTAGGACTGACCCCTCTCCGTTGTTTCTTTTTCCCCCTTTTCTTCTTGAGTTTGCAGGTGCAGGTGTTCGGTTCGTGTTAGGCGGTGGTCTTTTACTTTGAGTCATTCAAGTTTGTTAGTGGAGTCTTCTGCATCCCTGCATCTTTATTTCCCGTTTTGGTACTATGTATAAATATGTATGAGTATGGTACTATATATAAGCTTTATATGAACTTTGATTCGGAGTTAAACTTGAATTTGTATGATTCCATGGCCTTGGATGGGCACAACATGTATAAATTTGTATTAATGTAGCATGTATGTTGGTATTTTGTGATCCTGGTTGCTTCCGCATATCTTTTGTTTTGTTGCGCACTCTGAATGAGGGTGTAGACCGCCTAGCTACTGTGTGGATTTTTTTTTTGTCACTCGTTCGCTGTAACTTAATGCGTGTGTGGAGTCTCCATTTCGTTGCACGTGTTGGGTTATAGTGTGAGGGGATGTGGTACCCTTCGCTCTGGGGTGTTACATAAAAGTATGCACGTGTATAGACAACTACAAGAGCTAGAAGCAAATGAAAGACCTATCGACTCGAATTCCCGCCTAGCTCCCTGACTCCTACATAACACAACTAAAAACCAAACGGGTTCAGTCCAAAAGGGACTGGTGGGTATAAAACAGGCATAGTATATAAATATCACAGAATTTAACATATACATGCAAGCTATAAACCCGTAAGAAGTTTTTTAAAAGATTTCCCAAGTGGGTAAGACAAAGAAAGACATCTATTAACATGCATTATTCTCATTATTTTGTGAGTGTAGGGACATGTGTTAAGTGCTTTTAATTGGTTTAAATTGATGTCATGATCAGTTTTGTGTTTATGAGTGCAGCGTGGGCCGATTTTATTAATTTGAGGATTTTCTGGGCTAATTAAGAGAAATTGGACCATGAATTCAAAAGTTGGAGTTGTTGCTGAGTTGTGAACATGCGTTGCGATTGAGGTGTTGCCCTTAAATTAATATTCTTGTGTTGAAAGCATCGGGAGTCAGCAGATGCTTGCAAGAATTGAAGTGACAAACTTTAATTAAAGATGGGCCTGGGTGGTAAGGCCCACACACATGCCTTGGGATCATTTAATTAGAGCCCAATATTTTGGGAAGAAATAAGTGCATGGAATGGACTTTAGTGCTGATTTGTTTTGGGCTTTGTTCTCTGGGCCCAAGTGTGTGCTTTGGATTGGGAGTTCAATTTGGAAGACAAATCCTGATGAGCAATTAGCGTGGAGACCGAGTCCTCTTTGGACTAGGATTAGTGTTGGCTCAATGTGGTGATATATAACCACACCTTTGGGCAGCAGTTTAGGACAGAACTTTTACACACGCCACTTTGGGAGATGCAGCAGTTCGAGGAATTGGGGGATTGAGTCAGTGTCTTGAAGACGTCGTCCGGAGCTAAAATCATTCCTCACAAATTCTTATTTTAATTCCTTGTTTTTTTAGTTGGACCTTGTTTTTATTTGTTTTATATTTTTAGATTTTATGGTTTTGAATAGTTAATTTCATAATACTTAGCTAGAGATTTATGATTCGGTTGAGACATCGTGAGACCTAATTATTCTTAATTTTCAATATAATTCAAGTATTTATTAATTCTTCGAGTGTTGTGTTTATTGTGATTTATTTGCTTAATGATAGTGCACGATCATCGAAGTAGATTTAATTGCATATAGCCATTCATGATTGCATGAAGTGTATGTAATGCGTGATTGATATTTGTGGTACGTTAACGAGAAGGATTGGTTGCCGTTCTCAACTTGTTAAGGGAATTAATAATCGGGTTTAAATCTTGCACGTGTCGTGACTTGGTTGATTTGGGTTAGTGTTTTCATAGATTTTAATGCTGTCTATTCATTAAATCCTGTCGAGTGTCTCTCAGGGTTGTGAACGGATTAGGGAAAATAGCTGTCGAGTGTCTCTAGGCTATTCGAGAATTTAAGTTAAAACAAGGCGGAGTCGAGTGTCTCTATCTGCTATAGCTAGCCTATTTGAGTTGGTTGAAATTATCTTTGCGTCCGTGATCGATGTGAAAACTGAATTATAATCTCTAGCTAGGTGTTGTTTCCTTCATTGATATTTTCCTAGGTTTCGTGTGATTCTTGGTATTTACTTTAGTTGATTTTAATTGTTTTATTAGATTAGTTTAATTAGTTTAGTTAGAATCCAAACCCCCCCTACTTTTACTTGTTGTTTCTTGTGAATTATCCTGTGATTTTAATTGAATTAATTTCTCCCAATCTCTGTGGTTCGACCCGTTTACACTATACTCTGTTTTAGTCGTAGACCGGAATTATAATTATTTTTGACGGATTCGACACCTGTCAAATTTTGGCGCCGTTGCCGGGGATTGGTACTGATTGATTTTAATTCATTTTTCTGAATAGGAGCATTCACGGAAAAGACAATCATCCAACAATGTTTACGAATGCGCAACAGTTTAATAATTATGCAAACACCCCACGACAGGTTAACGAGGTCAACTCTTCACCTTTTGATGAAATTAAGAATATGACACGTATTTTGGCTTCTAACCTTGGTGCAGGTGTACCCCAAGTAGCGAAGGCCTGTCAAGTTTGCGCGAGCACGTTGCATCCCACCAACTCATGTCCATCATTTCAAGTATACACTTCCGAAATTGTGGACCCATTTGGATATCAACCTCCGATTTACAATTCATACTCCAACATGTACAATCCCGGATGGTATGATCAGCCAAACTTCCAAAACTTCCAAAACTTCCTACCTATAGCTCCACAACCCCAACAACCGAACCCACTTCTCGACCCACTAGCTGATCAAATTGAAAACTTGGAGTCCACGGTGCAAACTGTGGGATCCACTATTCAGAATTTAGAGAGTCAATTAGGTCAGATTGCAGCTGTGTTGAGTAGGTTGGAAAATCAAAGGAAGTTTCCTTCAGAAACCGAGGATCCTAGGCATAATATTAGCGTCATCACGCTCAGAAGTGGTAACGAACTTCCGTCACCATTGGACAAGGATAAGGGACAGAAAACTGGGTCCGAAGGTGATCAGGTAGAGGGTAGGACTTCAAGGGACGACCATACCTTATACCCGTACCAATACAGCGAGTCCGAAATTGTCGAGAAACCCAAACCCCTGGTGGTTCCACCTCCATTCCCTCAACGTTTAGCAGAAATGAAGAAACAAAAGGAAGAGAAGAATATTCTTGAGATGTTTCGAAAGGTTGAGGTGAACATTCCTTTGTTGGATGCTATTCAGCAAAATCCCAGACATGCGAAATATCTTGAGGAACTCTGCACCCGGAAAAGAAGGCTGAAAGGTAATGAATGGTTAAATGTTGGAGAGAATGTCTCCGCTTTTTTGCAAAAGAAATTACCTCCTAAATGCGGAGATCAAGGTATGTTTTCCCTTCCATGTAAAATTGGCAAGACTGAGATTAAGAAAACAATGTATGATTTGAGTGTGCCCATTAATATTATGCCTTTATCTGTTTATTCATCACTGAATCTTGGTCCTTTGAAAGATACAGGTATCATAATTCAGATGGTTGATCGATCTATTGTATATCCGGAGGGAGTATTAGAGGACATACTTGTTCAAGTTGATGGATTAGTCTTTCCTGCTGATTTTTATGTGATTTATGAAGATGAAAATTCTTTGAGTACTTCTGATATTTTACTTGGGCGACCTTTTCTCCATACTGCTAATGTTAAAATAGATGTTCAAGAAGGCTTGTTGACTCTAGAATTTGATGGTGATATTGCAAAATTTAATGTTGATGAGTCAAGTAAAGATACTGATGAATTATCTAGTAATTTTAGCATTGATGTGATACAGAACTCAAGTAATGAAACTTTTGAGCCTAACAATATAGAAAAGATAAGTTTTGAATCCTTTCAAGATTTGGTAGTTGAAGATTTTGAGAGTAAGCCAAAACATGTTGGTTTGCATGATGATAAACATGATATGGTTATTCTATTAGAGCGTGTTAGACCTCTGAGTATAAAGGCTTCAAATTCGAAATTATTCAATGACTTAGCTAAATTAAATTCCTTCGTGTTTCAGGCACCTATTTTGAAACTCAAGAACTTTTTAGACGATCTGAGTTCTGCATTCAAAGGAGGAGAAAAATTTACAGATTTAAGACCCATACGTGACGAGTTCGCTGGCGAACAGCATTTCCACGAGTTTGACCATAAGATACGGCCATACCTAAAGGTCACACTCTGGTATGCAGATGTTCTCGATTACTTAACCACTATTTTCCTCAGATCTCACATATTTTTCGAGTGCAGGAATCTAAGAGCCATTGTAAGGGATCGTGGAAAACAATTTTATAGGTGGTTGATGGAGTCTGTGCTGAGAAAGTATCGAATTATGTTGAGAACCCCTATGAGTCATCATCCCCAATCTAGAGGGCGCAATGGATTAGAAGAATCAGCACCACATAGTCGAGAGGATCTATATGGAGGTTCTACCTCCATTTGAGTTGGTAGCTGCTCTTGATTGTCTTTCAGAAGCGCTTTATTGTCCAAATTTTTCTGATCTGCTGCTGTTACACTACTGATGCTTCTGTACAGGTTCGATCCTTAGGTGTGGCCATATCTTACGCTCATACTATTTTTGCGGGAAAAAAAAAAAATAGTCCCAGATCTGCACTTCAGGGAAGTCCTCTTTTCTCCCGATTTTCTTAAGCCTTGAGGGCAATGCATGATTTAAGTGTGGTGGAGGGATAAGTCTATTTATTGTTTGGCTTACGTGCTTGAATTAGATTTTTTTTTTATTTTTTTTTCTGCATTAATTGTTTTGACTTGTTGTTTGCTTGAATTTGAGGATGTTAGAAATTGTGAATAATTTATTCCTGTTTGGAGCGTGTTTGCTTAAGCTTGAGCTTTGAATTTTTTCTAGAACTTATTAGCCTATTAAATGAATGAAAGATTGTTTAAAATTTGATTAATTAGTACTTTGTTATGCCCTTATTTCTCGCGCACTAATTGAACGATTTATGTACTTTGCCTAGATAGGTTAGTTATGTTTTTCAATAAAGTTATGAAAATTAATTAGAATGCATTTTAATTCCCTTCGAGGCGAAATAAATTGGTTGGCAAATAATTCAGGAGATCACTTAGGCATTCTTGCCGGTGTTTTTAGCCTTTTATTTGATTTTCACTAAATAACATTGCCCGATTGACCCCGCTGAGCCTTAGTATTGTGCAACATTTCTTTCTTAGCCGCATTACAAGCCAAGTGTGTAACGCCCCAATCTTTCGATTATGCAATATGTGATTTATTGTCAAATAATTGCCAATTATGACGTAATTATTTAATTACTTAATTGTCCTTAATTGATCATTTTCCATGAGTGTGAACTTAATTGCATGACTTATGAATGAGAGGGATTAAATTGCAATTGTGCTTAACCATATAATATCTAGCTTATACATCCCTTTGAGTGCATCCAAACATACACACATGATTCCTCCTCTCTCTCCTTCATACCAATCCAAAACACCATAGAAGAGAAGAAAGATTTCATCTCATTTCAAGTTAGAATTCAAGGAGTTGGCATTCAAGTTGAAGCATCATCATCTTACCACCATTTCCCTCCATTCTTCTTTCATTTCAAGGTATAACATGAAGTTGTTTGAATTCCTTGATGATTATATGATTAGGGTTTGAAGGTTATTTGATGGTTTCTTGTGTATAAGTGATTAGAAGCATGCTTAGGATCATTAATCTTGAAAGCTTGCATGAATTCATGAATAAATTGAGACTTGGATAGCATGATATATATATAGGGTTTGATATGAGTGATTCTTGATGATTAAGCTTGGATTTAAGTGTTTATATGAGTTATTATTGAAATATAAGTATGTTTATTTCATGATTTTTATGCATTTCGAGATGGTTAAGTGAGCATTTGTGGGTTATTTCGTGCTTCCCCTGCATAACTGCCCTGTTTCTGTCTTCTGCGTACGTGACACGGGCGTATCACGTTTCCTTCTTTCGGCGTGACACGGGGGTGCATTGTTGTTGGTCTGTTTTTCTGTACCGTGACACGGGGGTGTCACGGTTTGCTTTGTTTTGGTGACACGGGCGTGTCACCTTCTGTTCGCATGCATAATGTCCACTGTACCGTGAGACGGGCGTGTCACAGCTTAGTGTACAATGGTGACACGGGCGTGTCACCTCCTGTTTCGTGCATATGTGGTTGCATGCTATTGTACGTGTTATTATATGCTTGTTTTATACTTAATTATGATCATGACATTTGATAATTGTCCATTCTTGTTATTGCACGTCATGTTACGCTGTTCGTCCTAATTGGTTCATTTGAGTCGTGTCTTATGTACCCTTGTCTTTGTTGCACGGACCAGCACACCAGTGACGTGGAGTGCGCTTCTTAGGCCGCGTCTTTCTCTTTTTTGTGTCGGTTCAGGTGAGGTTTCATTTCTAGATATATATAGAACCATTACAACCCTATGTGATGTTTTAAGCCAAAAAGGTATCTATGTATCTATAGTTTTCTAAACTCTTTTGATTTATAACTGATTTACGGAACTGTATTGAATTGATTGACCGTGTTTTGGGCGAGTATATTGTACCATGCATTGTGGGCCCAAGAGTGAGTGTTCGAGCCAACCGGGAAAGCATGGGTTGATAGGTAACTCTTACACTCCTCTCAACCGTGGGGATGAACCCTGAATCCACCAGGAGGTTTGGTGGAGGAAAGAGTCCCGTACATGGGAGTCATGTTCCCGACGTACACCGTGTTTACCGTGGATGGATCGGGCCTTGCAAACCCACCATCATTGGAGGAAGAAGGATGGACTGAAACTGTTATGTGTGCACTGTAACTTATTGCTTGATCACTTAATTAATTAACTAAAAGTATCGTGATTGTACACTGTTGGGAGTAAGGTTGGAGAATTGCCCTCACTCGCTGGGCCACTGAGTGATTGATTGGTTGGAATTGACTAAATTGTTAAATCTGATAGTTGTAATCTCGGGCGAGCTCTTTGTTGTTACTAAACTTATATTGATTTCTGTTATAAAACCTTACCCGAGGTTATGATTTACATGTTATCTGCGCTTATATCTATTATACCCCTTGCTCAGTCTGTGGAGACTGTCACCTCACCTTTCAGTTTTGCAGGTTGTGTGCTAGGCGGGATTGGTGTTGAGTCAAGTCTTTTTTTTAGGGTCTAGCATGTGTCCATTCTATCTTGCAGTATATGTATTAATGCTTGGGATTACTTGGAATGTTATGTATTTGTGAGTTGATAATGTATTCATATGTAATGTTAGGTTTTAGATTCTTGTTAAATGCTCGTGAATGGCAGGCTTATGTTTATTCCTTTTTGGCTTTGTGTTGATTGGTTTGGGGTTAGTCCCGCCTAGCTAGTTAGTCTTTATTTCTTGTCACCCGTTCGCTATGGCTTAGTTCATGTATGGATTGTCCGTTTCATATGTGGACTGAGCTATAGTGCGGGGGATGTGGCACCTTTGCTCTTCGGGTGCTACATCTTAGGTGGTATCAGAGCCCGGTTGCAAAACCGGGTCTCTAGTGTCGTGTCGTGTCGAGTGTAGGTCGTGCGGCATAGGAATTATTTGTTAACTTGAGAGTCTTGCATCTTTAACTGAAATTATTTGACTTACTTGAATTATCTGAATAACTTGAAGTCTTTGAATTATGTGAATTATTTGTGATTTGAAACTCAATTGCAAACATTAGCATCCACTAATGCCACATGCATCCTTAGTGTTTTGAATACAGGATGCACCGAGGTCTTCATCATCGTGATCGTTCTCAGGGACATCGACATCGTCGGCATCATCATCGAGAGAGATCACCGCCCCTCCAGCTCAGCCACAGGACTTCATGAATGCTGTGGTTGGCCTTATAGATCAGAGGGTGAGAGAGCATGTTCCTCCCGCACCGCCTGCTCCACCGGTGCAATTAGAAGCACCTTTCACAACTATACTTCGGGAATTCCAGAATCAACACCCTCCTAAATTCTTCCACGGCAATGATACCGAGGGGGAGATGTTGTTAAAGGAAGTAGAGAGAATTTGGGAGCTTATACCATGTGAGTCTCGAGAGAAAGCTCGTTGCACCATTACATTGATCCAAGGAGAGGCCTACTCTTGGTGGGAAAGTACTAAGCTAGTGTTGGAGGCCACCGGGGAGGAGATTAATTGGGAGGTATTTACTCGAGAGTTCAAGAATAAGTTCATTCCTCCCTCAGCGCGTACTAGGAGATTGAAGGAGTTCACGAAATTAAAGCAAGGAAGGATGTCAGTTTCGGAATATATAGCCGAGTATGAGAGGCTATCTCGCTATGCACCTAATATAGCGAGTGATGACTTTCATAAAGCAATGCAGTTTGTGCAAGGACTTCGACCGGACATACAAGAGGCATTAGAAGCGGTCAATACAAGCACGTGGGCCAAAGCTACTATCAAAGCTTTGAAAGTTGAGGATGCCGTAAATGCTAGGAGTTCTACCTCACGAGCGGGATCGACTCAGAAGACTCCACCTAAACCGGCTTTGTCACCATCTCCAGAAAAATCTCTCTGCACTTATTGTGGACGTGACACCCACACTTATGATGGTTGTAGGAAGTGGTTGCGTCTGTGTTTTCGTTGTGGGAGTGCTGAGCATCAGATAGATACATGTCCAGAGTGACAAGAACTATCCACCGGGGGTCAACGACCATTTTACAGGCAAGAAAAACGGTGAACGGTACATCTACACATGCATATCACGTGCATCATACGTTTTCTTATTTTGTATATTTGTATTCCTTGTGTTTGCTATTTGCTTTTGTATGAATAATTGAAGCGTTGATCTTCCTACTTGCTCCATATGTGATGGTGTATGCAAGTGTTATTTAAGTTTGTGCGTGGTGTGTTTTTGTGAGAGATGGGGTGCTCTCTTCTGTGTGAGAGACGGGGTTCTCTCTTCTGTGTGAGAGACGGGGTTCTCTCTTCTGTGAGAGAGACGGGGTTCTCTCTTCTGTGTGAGAGACGGGGTGCTCTCTTGTTTGTTGAGAAATGGGGTTTTCTCATTAATTGTTTGGGGAGACGGGGTTCTCTCGTCTTGTGTTTTAATTTGTAGTTCAAGTAGTGGACCTGGGGACCAGGTCCTTTTAAGGAGGGGTGATTGTAACGCCCCAATCTTTCAATTATGCAATATGTGATTTATTGTCAAATAATTGCCAATTATGACGTAATTGTTTAATTACTTAATTGTCCTTAATTGATCATTTTCCATGAGTGTGAACTTAATTGCATGACTTATGAATGAGAGGGATTAAATTGTAATTGTGCTTAACCATATAATATCTAGCTTATACATCCCTTTGAGTGCATACAAACATATACACACATGATTCCTCCTCTCTCTCCTTCATACCGATCCAAAACACCATAGAAGAGAAGAAAGATTTCATCTCATTTCAATTTAGAATTCAAGGAGTTGGCATTCAAGTTGAAGCATCATCATCTTACCACCATTTCCCTCCATTCTTCTTTCATTTCAAGGCATAACATGAAGTTGTTTGAATTCCTTGACGATTATATGATTAGGGTTTGAAGGTTATTTGATGGTTTCTTGTGTATAAGCGATTAGAAGCATGCTTAGGATCATTAATCTTGAAAGCTTGCATGAATTCATGAATAAATTGAGACTTGGATAGCATGATATATATATATAGGGTTTGATATGAGTGATTCTTGATGATTAAGCTTGGATTTAAGTGTTTATATGAGTTATTATTGAAATATAAGTATGTTAGTATGTTTATTTCATGATTTTTATGCATTTGGAGATGGTTAAGTGAGCATTTGTGGGTTATTTCGTGCTTCCCCTGCATAACTGCCCTGTTTTTCTCTTCTGCGTACGTGACACGGGCGTGTCACGTTTCCTTCTTTCGGCGTGACACGGGGGTGCATTGTTGTTGGTCTGGTTTTCTGTACCGTGATACGCGGGTGTCACGGTTTGCTTTGTTTTGGTGACACGGGCGTGTCACCTTATGTTCGCATGCATAATGTCCGCTGTACCGTGACACGGGCGTGTCACGGCTTAGTGTATAATGGTGACACGGGCGTGTCACATCCTGTTTCGTGCATATGTGGTTGCATGCTATTGTACGTGTTATTGTATGCTTGTTTTATGCTTAATTATGATCATGACATTTGATAATTGTCCATTCTTGTTATTGCACGTCATGTTACGCCGTTCGTCCTAATTGGTTCATTTGATTCGTGACTTATGTACACTTGTCTTTGTTGCACAGACCAGCACACCAGTGACGTAGAGTGCGCTTCTTAGGCCGCGTCTTTCTCTTTTTTGTGTCGGTTCAGGTGAGGTTTAATTTCTAGATATATATAGAACCATTACAACCCTATGTGATGTTTTAAGCCGAAAAGGTATTTATGTATCTATAGTTTTCTAAACTCTTTTGATTTACAACTGATTTACTGAACTGTATTGAATTGATTGACCGTGTTTTGGGTGAGTATATTATACCGTGCATTGTGGGCCCGAGAGTGAGTGTTTGAGCCAACCGGGAAAGCATGGGCTGACGGGTAACTCTTACACTCCTCTCAATCGTGGGCATGAACCCTGAATCCACCAGGAGGTTTGGTGGAGGAAGGAGTCCCGTACGTGGGAGTCATGTTCCCGACGTACACCGTGTTTACCGTGGATGGATCGGGCCTTGCAAACCCACCATCATTGGAGGAAGAAGGATGGACTGAAACTGTTATGTGTGTACTGTAACTGATTGCTTGATCACTTAATTAATTAACTAAAAGTATCGTGATTGTACACTGTTTGGAGTAAGGTTGGAGAATTGCCCTCACTCGCTGGGCCACTGAGTGATTGATTGGTTGGAATTGACTAAATTGTTAAATCTGATAGTTGTAATCTCGGGCGAGCTCTTTGTTGTTACTGAACTTATATTGATTTCTCTTATAAAACCTTACCCGAGGTTATGATTTACATGTTATCTGCGCTTATATCTATTATACCCCTCGCTCAGTCTGTGGAGACTGACACCTCACCTTTCAGTTTTGCAGGTTATGTTCTAGGCGGGATTGGTGTTGAGTCAAGTCTTTCTTTTCGGGTCTAGCACGTGTCCATTCTATCTTGCGGCATATGTATTAATGCTTGGGATTACTTGGAATGTTATGTATTTGTGAGTTGATAATGTATTGATATGTAATGTTAGGTTTTAGATTCTTCTTAAATGCTCGTGAATGGCAGGCTTATCTTTATTCCTTTTTGGCTTTGTGTTGATTGGTTTGGGGTTAGTACCGCCTAGCTAGTTAGTCTTTATTTCTTGTCACCCGTTCGCTATGGCTTAGTTCATGTATGGATTGTCCGTTTGATATGTGGACTGAGCTATAGTGCGGGGGATGTGGCACATTTGCGCTTCGGGTGCTACAGAGTGCACAATACAATTTCCTACCCTTATCTTTGTTACGCCTTGCTTACTCATTTTGTTTTTGGGATTGCATTAATGATGTCTAGACTTCACTTTTGGAATTGGTTTGAAGAAATAGTTTCATTGTTGAATAGAAAAAAAATTGTGAGATTGATGAAACAAAAGAGCAAAAAAAAAAAAAAAGTAGTCAGGAAGAAAAGAAAAGAAAAATGAGAGATGAAAAAAGGAAAAAAAAAAGCAAAGTGTGAAAAGAAAGAAAAAGAGAGTTTGAGTCTTGTTGAAAATTCAATAAAGGGTTGGGATTTAGTTGTGAAAAAGGGAGTCTTTTGGGGAAGAATGAAGAGAAACACTTGGGATTTATTTAAAATGTGTAAGCTTGGTGTGTTAGCCTTTGATTTACTTTTTCGTACCTTTACCCAAGCCTACATTACAAGCTCGAAAGACCTATCGACTCCGAGTTATTAGTTGATCAAATTAGTGGAGATTGGAGTGAAGGGTGTATTCGAAATTGATGATTGGTTCTTATGCGAAAAATGTTAACTTCATTGTCTAGTCTTTGTACAGTCTTTGTTCAATTCACACTACACATGAGGGTATGATTTTTGTACTAATTGATTGAATTTTATGTGATTGAGTAATGTGTTTAATTACTAGATTCATTTAGGCGAGAATTCGAGGTTCGCTTTGGTGAATATGTTTGATGGGAGTGATGTTTCATTGTTTTTATTTCCCTCGAGGACGAGTGAATGGATAAGTGTGGGGGGATTTGTTAACATGCATTATTCTCATTATTTTGTGAGTGTAGGGACATATGTTAAGTGCTTTTAATTGGTTTAAATTGATGCCATGATCAGTTTTGTGTTTATGAATGCAGCGTGGGCCGATTTTATTAATTTGAGGATTTTCTGGGCTAATTAAGAGAAATTGGACCATGAATTCAAAAGTTGGAGTTGTTGCTGAGTTGTGAACGTGCGTTGCGGTTGAGGTGTTGCCCTTGAATTAATATTCTTGTGCTGAAAGGATCGAGAGTCAGCAGATGATTGCAAGAATTGAAGTGACAAACTTTAATTGAAGATGGGCCTGGGTGGTAAGGCCCACACACATGCCTTGGGATCATTTAATTAGAGCCCAATATTTTGGGAAGAAATAAGCGCATGAAATGGACTTTAGTGCTGATTTGTTTTGGGCTTTGTTCTCTTGGCCCAAGTGTGTGCTTTGGATTGGGAGTTCAATTTGGAAGACAAATGCTGATGAGCAATTGGAGTGGAGACAGAGTCCTCTTTGGACTAGGATTAGTGTTGGCTAAATGTGGTGATATATAACCACACCTTTGGGCAGCAGTTTAGGACAGAACTTTTACACACGTCACTTTGGGAGACGCAGTAGTTCGAGGAATTGGGGGATTGAGTCAGTGTCTTGAAGACGTCGTCCGGAGCTAAAATCATTCCTCACAAATTCTTATTTTAATTCCTTGTTTTTTTAGTTGGACCTTGTTTTTATTTGTTTTATATTTTTAGATTTTATGGTTTTGAATACTTAATTTTGTAATACTTAGCTAGAGATTTATGATTCGGTTAAGACATCGTGAGACGTAATTATTCTTAATTTTCAATATAATTCAAGTATTTATTAATTCTTCGAGTGTCGTGTTTATTGTGATTTATTTGCTTAATGATAGTGCACGATCATCGAAGTAGATTTAATTGCATATAGCCATTCATGATTGCATGAAGTGTATGTAATGCGTGATTGATATTTGTGGTACGTTAACGAGAAGGATTGGTTGCAGTTCTCAACATGTTAAGGGAATTAATAATCGGGTTTAAATCTTGCACGTGTCGTGACTTGGTTGATTCGGGTTAGTGTTTTCATAGATTTTAATGTTGTCTGTTCATTAAATCATGTCGAGTGTCTCTAGGGGTTGTGAACGGATTAGGGAAAATAGTTGTCGAGTGTCTCTAGGCTATTCGAGAATTTAAGTGAAAACGAGGCGGAGTCGAGTGTCTCTATCTGCTATAGCTAGCCTATTTTAGTTGGTTGAAATTATCTTTGCGTCCGTGATCGATGTGAAAACTGAATTATAATCTCTAGCTAGGTGTTGTTTCCTTCATTGATATTTTCCTAGGTTTCGTGTGATTCTTGGTATTTACTTTAGTTGATTTTAATTGTTTTATTAGATTAGTTTAATTAGTTTAGTTAGAATCAAACCCCCCCCCCCCCCCCCGACTTTTACTTGTTGTTTATTGTGAATTATCCTGTGATTTTAATTGAATTAACTTCTCCCAATCTTTGTGGTTCGACCCGTTTACACTATACTCTGTTTTAGTCGTACACCGGAATTATAATTATTTTTGACGGATTCGACACCTGTCAAATTTTGACGGATTCGACACCTGTCAAATTTTGGCGCCGTTGAGGGATAAGTCTATTTATTGTTTGGCTTACGTGCTTGAATTAGATTTTTTTTTTATTTTTTTTCTGCATTAATAGTATGAGTGTGAGGTATGGCCACACCTAAGGGTCGAACCTGTACAGGAGCATCAGTAGTGTAACAGCAGCAGATCAGACAAATTTGGACAATAAAGCGCTTCTGAAAGACAACCAAGAGCAACGACACCCTCAAATGGAGGTAGAACCTCCATATAGATCCCCTCGACTATGTGGTGCTGATTCTTCTAATCCATTGCGCCCTCTAGATTGGGGATGATGACTCATAGGGGTTCTCAACATAATTCGATACTTTCTCAGCACAGACTCCATCAACCACCTATAAAATTGTTTTCCACGATCCCTTACAATGGCTCTTGGATTCCTGCACTCGAAAAATATGTGAGATCTAAGGAAAATAGTGGTTAAGTAATCGAGAACATCTGCATACCAGAGTGTAACCTTTAGGTATGGCCGTATCTTATGGTCAAACCCGTGGAAACGCTATTCGCCAGCGAACTCGTCATGTATTGGTCTTAAATCTGCAAATTTTCCTCCTCCTTTGAATGCAGAACTCAGATCGTCTAAAAAGTTCTTGAGTTTCAAAATAGGTACCTGAAACACGAAGGAATTTAATTTAGCTAAGTCATTGAATAATTTCGAATTTGAAGCCTTTATACTCAGAGGTCTAACATGCTCTAATGGAATAACCATATCATGTATATCATCATGCAAACCAACATGTTTTGGCTTACTCTCAAAATCTTCAACTACCAAATCTTGAAAGGATTCAAAACTTAGCTTTTCTATATTGTTAGGCTCAAAAGTTTCATTACTTGAGTTCTGTATCACATCAATGCTAAAATTGCTAGATAATTCATCAGTATCTTTACTTGACTCATCAACATTAAATTTTGCAATATCACCATCAAATTCTGGAGTCAACAAGCCTTCTTGAACATATATTTTAACATTAGCAGTACGGAGAAAAGGTCACCCAAGTAAAATATCAGAAGTACACAAAGAATTTTCATCTTCATAAATCACATAAAAATCAGCAGGAAAGACTAATCCATCAACTTGAACAAGTACGTCCTCTAATACTCCCTCCGGATATACAATAGATCGATCAACCATCTGAATTATGATACCTGTATCTTTCAAAGGACCAAGATTCAGTGATGACTAAACAGATAAAGGCATAATATTAATGGGCGCACTCAAATCATACATTGTTTTCTTAATCTCAGTCTTGGCAATTTTACATGGAAGGGAAAACATACCTTGATCTCCGCATTTAGGAGGTAATTTCTTTTGCAAAAAAGCGGAGACATTCTCTCCAACATTTAACCATTCATTACCTTTCAATCTTCTTTTCCGGGTGCAGAGTTCCTCAAGATATTTCGCATGTCTGGGATTTTGCTGAATAGCATCCAACAAAGGAATGTTCACCTCAACCTTTCGAAACGTCTCAAGAATATTCTTCTCTTCCTCCTGTTTCTTCATTTCTGCTAAACTTTGAGGGAATGGAGGTGGAACTACCAGGGGTTTGGGCTTCTCGACAATTTCGGACTCGCTGTATTGTTATGGGTATAAGGTATGGTCGTACCTTGAAGTCGTACCCTCTACCTGATCACCTTCGGACCCAGTTTTCTGTCCCTTATCCTTGTCCAGTGGTGACGGAAGTTCGTTACCACTTCTGAGCGTGATGACGCTAATATTATGCCTAGGATCCTCGGTTTGCGAAGGCAACTTCCTTTGATTTTCCAACCTACTCAACACAGCTGCAATCTGACCTAATTGACTCTCTAAATTCTGAATAGTGGATCCTGAACTTTGCACCGTGGACTCCAAGTTTTCAATTTGATCAGCTAGTGGGTCGAGAAGTGGGTTCAGTTGTTGGGGTTGTGGAGGTAGGTATGAAGTTTTGGAAGTTTTGTGGATTTGGTGCATAACTTATATTGGGGTGATCATACCATCCGGGATTGTACATGTTGGAGTGTGAATTGTAAATCGGAGGTTGATATCCAAATGGGTCCACAATTTCGAAAGTGTATACTTGAAAGGATGGACATGAGTCGGTGGGATGCAACGTGCTCGCGCAAACTGGACAGGCCTTCGCTACTTGGGGCACACCTGCACCAAGGTTAGAAGCCAAAATACGTATCATATTCTTAATTTCATCAAAAGGTGAAGAGTTGACCTCGTTAACCTGTCGTGGGGTGTTTTCATAGTTATTGAACTGTTGCGCATTCGTAAACATTGTTGGATGATTGTCTTTTCCGTGAATGCTCCTGTTCAGAAAAATGAATTAAAATCAATTAGTACCAATCCCCGGCAACGGCGCCAAAATTTGACAGGTGTCGAATCCTTCCAAAATAATTATAATTCCGGTCTAGGACTAAAACAGAGTATAGTGTAAACGGGTCGAACAATAGAGATTGGGAGAAATTAATTCAATTAAAATCACAGGATAATTCACAAGAAACAACAAGTAAAAGTATTGGGGGGGGGGGGTTTGGATTCTAACTAAACTAATTAAACTAATCTAATAAAACAATTAAAATCAACTAAAGTAAATACGAAGAATCACACGAAACCTAGGAAAATATCAATGAAGGAAACAACACCTAGCTAGAGATTATAATTCAGTTTTCACATCGATCACGGACGCAAAGATAATTTCAACCAACTCAAATAGGCTAGCTATAGCAGATAGAGACACTCGACTCTGCCTCGTTTTCACTTAAATTCTCGAATAGCCTAGAGACACTCGACAACTATTTTCCCTAATCCGTTCACAACCCCTAGAGACACTCGACAGGATTTAATGAACAGACAACATTAAAATCTATGAAAACACTAACCCGAATCAACCAAGTCACGACACGTGCAAGATTTAAACCCGATTATTAATTTCCTTAACAAGTTGAGAACTGCAACCAATCCTTCTCGTTAACGCACCACAAATATCAATCACGCATTACATACACTTCATGCAATCATGAATGGCTATATGCAATTAAATCTACTTCGATGATCGTGCACTATCATTAAGCAAATAAATCACAATAAACACGACACTCGAAGAATTAATAAATACTTGAATTATATTGAAAATTAAGAATAATTAGGTCTCACGATGTCTCAACCGAATCATAAATCTCTAGCTAAGTATTACGAAATTAACTATTCAAAACCATAAAATCTAAAAATATAAAACAAATAAAAACAAGGTCCAACTAAAAAAACAAGGAATTAAAATAAGAATTTGTGAGGAATGATTTTAGCTCCGGACGACGTCTTCAAGACACTGACTCAATCCCCAATTCCTCGAACTACTGCGTCTCCCAAAGTGACGTGTGTAAAAGTTATGTCCTAAACTGCTGCCCAAAGGTGTGGTTATATATCACCACATTTAGCCAACACTAATCCTAGTCCAAAGAGGACTCGGTCTCCACTCCAATTGCTCATCAGGATTTGTCTTCCAAATTGAACTCCCAATCCAAAGCACACACTTGGGCCAAGAGAACAAAGCCCAAAACAAATCAGCACTAAAGTCCATTCCATGCGCTTATTTCTTCCCAAAATATTGGGCTCTAATTAAATGATCCCAAGGCATGTGTGTGGGCCTTACCACCCAGGCCCATCTTCAATTAAAGTTTGTCACTTCAATTCTTGCAATCATCTGCTGACTCTCGATCCTTTCAGCACAAGAATATTAATTCAAGGGCAACACCTCAACCGCAACGCACGTTCACAACTCAGCAACAACTCCAACTTTTGAATTCATGGTCCAATTTCTCTTAATTAGCCCAGAAAATCCTCAAATTAATAAAATCGGCCCACGTTGCATTCATAAACACAAAACTGATCATGGCATCAATTTAAACCAATTAAAAGCACTTAACACATGTCCCTACACTCACAAAATATTGAGAATAATGCATGTTAACAAATCCCCCCACACTTATCCATTTACTTGTCCTCGAGGGAAATAAAAACAATGAAACATCACTCCCATCAAACATATTCACCAAAGCGAACCTCGAATTCTCGCCTAAACGAATCTAGTAATTAAACACATTACTCAATCACATAAAATTCAATCAATTAGTACAAAAATCATACCCTCGTGTGTAGTGTGAATTGAACAAAGACTGTACAAAGACTAGACAATGAAGTTAACATTTTTCGCATAAGAACCAATCATCAATTTCGAATACACCCTTCACTCCAATCTGCACTAATTTGATCAACTAATAACTCGGAGTCGATAGGTCTTTCGAGCTTGTAATGTAGGCTTGGGTAAAGGTACGAAAAAGTAAATCAAAGGCTAACACACCAAGCTTACACATTTTAAATAAATCCCAAGTGTTTCTCTTCATTCTTCCCCAAAAGACTCCCTTTTCCACAACTAAATCCCAACCCTTTATTGAATTTTCAACAAGACTCAAACTCTCTTTTTCTTTCTTTTCACACTTTGCTTTTTTTTTTTTTCTTTTTTCTTCTCTCATTTTTCTTTTCTTTTCTTCCTGACTTCTTTTTTTTTTTTCTCTTTTCTTTAATCAATCTCAAAATTTTTTTTCTATTCAACACAATGAAACTATCTCTTTAAACCAATTCCAAAAGTGAAGTCTAGACATCATTAATGCAATCCCAAAAAGAAAATGAGTAAGCAAGGCGTAACAAAGATAAGGGTAGGAAATTGTATTGTGCACTCGGCTTGTAACGCGGCTAAGAAAGAAATTTCGCACAATACTAAGGCTCAGCGGAGTCAATCGGGCAATGTTATTTAGTGAAAATCAAATAAAAGGATAAAAACATCGACAAGAATGCCTAAGTCATCTCCCGAATTATTTGTCAACCAATTTATTTCGCCTCGAAGGGAATTAAAATGCATTCTAATTAATTTTCAGAACTTTATTGAAAAACATAACTAACCTATCTAAGCAAAGTACATAAATCGTTCAATTAGTGCGCGAGAAATAAGGGCATAACAAAGTAATAATTAATCAAATTTTAAACAATCTTTCATGCATTTAATAGCCTAATAAGTTCTATAAAAAATTCAAAGCTCAAGCTTAAGCAAACACGCTCCAAACAGGAATAAATTATTCACAATTTCTAACATCCTCAAATTCAAGCAAACAACAAGTCAAAACAATTAATGTAGAAAAAAAATTAAAAAAAAAAATCTAATTCAAGCACGTAAGCCAAACAATAAATAGACTTATCCCTCCCCCACACTTAAATCATGCATTACCCTCAAGGCATAAGAATATCGGGAGAAAAGAGGACTTCCCTGAAGTGCAGATCTGGGGCTGTTTTTTTTTTTTTTCGCAAAAATAGTATGAGCGTAAGGTATGGCCACACCTAAGGGTCGAACCTGTACAGAAGCATCAGTAGTGTAACAGCAGCAGATCAGAAAAATTTGGACAATAAAGCGCTTCTGAAAGACAACCAAGAGCCGCGACCAACTCAAATGGAGATAGCACCTCCATATAGATCCCCTCGACTATGTGGTGCTGATTCTTCTAATCCATTGCGCCCTCTAGATTGGGGATGATGACTCATAGGGGTTCTCAACATAATTCGATACTTTCTCAGCACAGACTCCATCAACCACCTATAAAATTGTTTTCCACGATCCCTTACAATGGCTCTTGGATTCCTGCACTCGAAAAATATGTGAGATCTGAGGAAAATAGTGGTTAAGTAATCGAGAACATCTGCATACCAGAGTGTGATCTTTAGGTATGGCCGTATCTTATGGTCAAACCCGTGGAAACGCTGCTCGCCAGCGAACTCATCACGTATGGGTCTTAAATCTGCAAATTTTCCTCCTCCTTTGAATGCAGAACTCAGATCGTCTAAAAAGTTCTTGAGTTTCAAAATAGGTGCCTGAAACACGAAGGAATTTAATTTAGCTAAGTCATTGAATAATTTCGAATTTGAAGCCTTTATACTCAGAGGTCTAACATGCTCTAATGGAATAACCATATCATGTATATCATCATGCAAACCAACATGTTTTGGCTTACTCTCAAAATCTTCAACTACCAAATCTTGAAAGGATTCAAAACTTAGCTTTTCTACATTGTTAGGCTCAAAAGTTTCATTACTTGAGTTCTGTATCACATCAATGCTAAAATTACTAGATAATTCATCAGTATCTTTACTTGACTCATCAACATTAAATTTTGCAATATCACCATCAAATTCTAGAGTCAACAAGCCTTCTTGATCATCTATTTTAACATTAGCAGTACGGAGAAAAGGTCGCCCAAGTAAAATATCAGAAGTACACAAAGAATTTTCATCTTCATAAATCACATAAAAATCAACAGGAAAGACTAATCCATCAACTTGAACAAGTACGTCCTCTAATACTCCCTCCGGATATACAATAGATCGATCAACCATCTGAATTATGATACCTGTATCTTTCAAAGGACCAAGATTCAGTGATGAATAAACAGATAAAGGCATAATATTAATGGGCGCACTCAAATCATACATTGTTTTCTTAATCTCAGTCTTGCCAATTTTACATGGAAGGGAAAACATACCTTGATCTCCGTATTTAGGAGGTAATTTCTTTTGCAAAAAAGCGGAGACATTCTCTCCAACATTTAACCATTCATTACGTTTCAGTCTTCTTTTCCGGGTGCAGAGTTCCTCAAGATATTTCGCATGTTTGGGATTTTGCTGAATAGCATCCAACAAAGGAATGTTCACCTCAACCTTTCGAAACGTCTCAAGAATATTCTTCTCTTCCTCCTGTTTCTTCATTTCTGCTATACGTTGAGGGAATGGAGGTGGAACCACCAGGGGTTTGGGTTTCTCGACAATTTCAGACTCGCTGTATTGGTACGGGTATAAGGTATGGTCTTACCTTGAAGTCGTACCCTCTACCTGATCACCTTCGGACCCAGTTTTCTGTCCCTTATCCTTGTCCCGTGGTGACGGAAGTTCGTTACCACTTCTTAGCGTGATGACGCTAATACTATGCCTAGGATCCTCGGTTTGCGAAGGCAACTTCCTTTGATTTTCCAACCTACTCAACACAGCTGCAATCTGACCTAATTGACTCTCTAAATTCTGAATAGTGGATCCTAAAGTTTGCACCGTGGACTCCAAGTTTTCAATTTGATCAGCTAGTGGGTCGAGAAGTGGGTTCGGTTGTTGGGGTTGTGGAGGTATAGGTATGAAGTCTTGGAAGTTTGGTGGATTTGGTGCATAACTTATATTGGGGTTATCATACCATCCGGGATTGTACATGTTGGAGTATGAATTGTAAATCGGAGGTTGATATCCAAATGGGTCCACAATTTCGGAAGTGTATACTTGAAAGGATGTACATGAGTCGGTGGGATACGATGTGCTCACGCAAACTTGACACGCCTTCGCTACTTGGGGTACACCTGCACCAAGGTTAGAAGCCAAAATACATATCATATTCTTAATTTCATCAAAAGGTGAATAGTTGACCTCGTTAACCTGTCGTGGGGTGTTTGCATAATTATTGAACTGTTGCGCATTCGTAAACATTGTTGGATGATTGTCTTTTCCGTTAATGCTCCTGTTCAGAAAAATGAATTAAAATCAATTAGTACCAATCCCCGGCAACGGCGCCAAAATTTGACAGGTGTCGAATCCGTCAAAAATAATTATAATTTCGGTCTACGACTAAAACAGAGTATAGTGTAAACGCGTCGAACCACAGAGATTGGGAGAAATTAATTCAATTAAAATCACAGGATAATTCACAAGAAACAACAAGTAAAAGTAGGGGGGGTTGGATTCTAACTAAACTAATTAAACTAATCTAATAAAACAATTAAAATCAACTAAAGTAAATACGAAGAATCACACGAAACCTAGGAAAATATCAATGAAGGAAACAACACCTAGCTAGAGATTATAATTCAGTTTTCACATCGATCACGGACGCAAAGATAATTTTAACCAACTCAAATTGGCTAGCTATAGTAGATAGAGACACTCGACTCTGCCTCGTTTTCACTTAAATTCTCGAATAGCCTAGAGACACTCGACAGCTATTTTCCCTAATTCGTTCACAACCTCTAGAGACACTCGACAGGATTTAATGAACAGACAACATTAAAATCTATGAAAACACTAACCCGAATCAACCAAGTCACGAGACGTGCAAGATTTAAACCCGATTATTAATTCCCTTAACAAGTTGAGAACTGCAACCAATCCTTCTCGTTAACGTACCACAAATATCAATCACGCATTACATACACTTCATGCAATCATGAATAGCTATATGCAATTAAATCTACTTCGATGATCGTGCACTATCATTAAGCAAATAAATCACAATAAACACGACACTCGAAGAATTAATAAATACTTGAATTATATTGAAAATTAAGAATAATTAGGTCTCACGATGTCTCAACCGAATCATAAATCTCTATCTAAGTATTACGAAATTAACTATTCAAAACCATAAAATCTAAAAATATAAAACAAATAAAAACAAGGTCCAACTAAAAAAACAAGGAATTAAAATAAGAATTTGTGAGGAATGATTTTAGCTCTGGACGACGTCTTCAAGACACTGACTCAACATCTATGGATTTACAACGGTCATATTCCTTCGTAATCAGTCATAGGGTTATAAGCTCGGCGAGTGAGCGTGCATAATCTCCAACCTTCTCCTCGTTTAATCATATCATAATTATTTATTTTCATACATATCTTTCGTGCACATACATAAATGATCATAATCATACATATACACCTTCTTCCTCCGGGTGGTAGAAGGGTTTGTAAGACCCGACCACCTCATACATAATGGCTAGTGAGGTACATTAATCCCCAAAAGCCCGACTAGCATTTCCTCGTCAAAACTCCTAACGAGGTCCGTTTCATCGTCGGCCCTTGCCTCCCCGGATCGCCACATACACTAAGTCCCGGGGCTCGTGAACATAACATAATCTCGCCAAAATCATAAGGTAGGGTTCATAAAAGAAAGGTTATACGTTTGCAATCATTTACTCGAAAAAGACGCAATATATATATAATCATATTATTTTGGCTTAAAACTTACACATAGGGAGGTATAATGGTCATTTTATCTAAATAGAAGATAAACCCACCTTGAACCGACAAAAGAAGACACAAAAGCCTCAAGGACCGTCCTCGTCTCCAACGGGATCAAAATCTGTGCAAAAAAGGTGAAGTGAGACTCAAAATGACCAATTAAGACGCTCGGCAATGAAATGATCATGATATGAATGCATAAAAGAGTATGTTATGTAATGAACATGTTCATGTGCACTATTAATATCTTAATGACATATAAACATTCATTTCATGAAGCTTTTAAAGCCGTTCAAGTTCATAACCTTCACATTTAAATCAAATTGATCTACGAATTCCAAATAAGGAATATAACACGTAGTATAACAAGTTCACAAATAGAAAATAGGTAAATAGAAACATTTAAGTCATGCTCGGAAATTAATTAACATAAAATAGACAACAATTAAATTCTAAAATTTAAATAAATTAAACAATACTATTAAATAATATATAATATTAGACATACATTTAATAATAATAATTATATATATATATATATATATATATATATATATATATATATACAATCATATCCATAACATTCATATATATATATATATATATATGTACGTAGATATACGCACAGCACATGCAAACAATTACAAACACCAAAAGCATGCAAAAACTAAATTAAAATCAATGCCTGCATTTAATACAAATAAATGAAATCCATCTCTCATCATCCAACCATACGTATACATGTATATACTGACCATACATGCCTGTAAAGGTGGAGATTTAGAAACAATTAAAGCCATGTGACTGAGTTTTTAAGAAAAACTGAATTTGCAGCGAGAGCAGGGGTCGCAGCCGCGACCCATTTTCTTCATGAAATGGTAGCGGCCGCTACCCTAATAATATCTGAATTTTCCTCCAATATATGCAGAATACGTGAGCAGCCCAAAAATAAGTCGCGGGCGCAACAACAATTACAAGCGAATCAGGTCGCGGGCGAGACCTGCGTGCAACAGGAAAATGACGCAGCAACTGGACTAAAAACAGAGAATCCACCAATTCAATCTCCAACCAACATACCCAGGTAAGTTAGGATCACCAATATGCAAGGAAACTACTACAAAGTAACACACAAACATGCGCCCAAAAGATTGAAACGTGAAATGGAGGGTGAAGTGATCAATTCATGATATATCTCCAACATTTCATTAATGATAGCTCATGAATGCTTCAAATACCAGCTAATACTTCACCATAAATGCAAAGAAGAGATAAAATCAATCATATTCATGCTTGGAATCAATCAAATACCTCAAGAATTGAAAAGGATCAACCTAAGAGTTCATAACCTAAATATTCTCCAATGCAGCCATATATCCATGTAACCATGCTCAAAATTAGGGATGAATGGAAGAAAATGACTCATATTGGATTCATAATACAACCCTAAGCTTACCTTGTGGATTAATGGAGGTTTGGAAGAGATTTGAGCTTGAATCTCCATGGGTTGGCTTGAGCTACGGAAAACTGGAATGCAGGGGAGAAATGGCTGAAATTCTCTAAGTGAGAGAGTGTAGGTCGGTTAGGGAGGATAATGATCAGCTAGATGGTTGAGTTAGGGTTCCATAGGCTCAAACCATGGTTAATTTGGTCAAGATTTGAAAGAGTTATGGCTATTTTTCTAAAACATGGCAGTTTAGGCGTCCGTGGGGGGTTTCGGTTAAATTTCGGAGGTTCGAATATATTTGGAAAAATATTAGGCTAAGTTTATCAAATTCAAATTTTCGATATGAGTTCAACAAAGTTGACAAAACTGGAATCCGAGTTTCCTAGCTCAAAATATTAAATACGGAACCAAGGGTGCACTAATTGGTCGTTAGCCCCCGATTTGGATTCCAACATCAAAATAAATTCGAAACTCATGCAAACGGACCCGAAAACATGATACGAACATATATTCATATACATGACACGTATATCTCCATAATAATAAATTTTCATGAAATTTCGGTATCAAATCATATAAAAACGAAGCACGTTTATATCACTCATAAACAATGCATGTGAAAACCCATAACATTTCAAATAAATTACAAAATTAAATACATAATTAAATTAGACTAAAGTGCACAATTAATATATACTTTATTCAAAGTGGTACCAATTTATTTAATTGAAAATAATTACACGATTTAATATATAGATATAATTAATAACATTAAAATTTATATATCAACTAATTCATATATATATAATATTAATTAACTTAATATATATAATAATTAACATTTAATATATAAAATTAAATATATAAAACACGTATAAATAATTATTTCGCGTAATTTGGTAAACACATACGTCATACCTGTACAGCCGAAAAGTCGGGGGGCGTCACACACTTCATATCTTGTTCATTGTATTGACGTGCGTCATATATGGTTCATATGGAGTCTTGAGTCTTACGAATGCATCGAGTTGTCTTTTGTATAGTCTTCTCCAGGGCGGAGACGTGCCGGGTCCATAGGCTACCTTCAAGTATTTCTTTCTTTTGGTAATTTTCAGTAAGATGTAACCGGTGGGTTTCTCTTCTAATAGCAATGATAACCCAATATATCCCTTATGTGAAAAGTTTTAAGCAAAACTAGTATATTTATATATCGAGTCCTTTCAAGAGTAAATGATTTCGAATGTGAAGCCTTTCTTTTATGAATCCGTACGTTATGAGTTTGGAGAGAACATGAATGAATGCATAGGCCCAGGAACTTGGTGTAAGTGGCTATCCGGGGAGGCAAGGGCCGACGGTGATCCTTTGCACTAGTTCCATCCAAACTACGGTGATACCGGCCCTCTCTAGAAGATTAGCGGGGAATGGGAGCTGAGGCCTTTGGTGGATTCATGTACCCCCACTAGCTGTCATGTATGGGTGGACTGTTCGTTGGTCGAGGCCCTCCACTAATCGGAGGAAAAAGGTGTAATTGTTTATGTATGAATAAATGACTATAAAAGAAAGGTTATGAATGAATGAATGAATGTTGTGTGATCATTAATGAATGAATGAATGAATAATATACACACGAGGAGAAGGTTGGAGATTTCACCCACTCGCCAGGCTCACGTAATGACCTCATGAATGAATGAATGAAATTGATTTTAGTAATCCCGAGCATTATTTTCTTAGATTTTACCCACTTGGGAAACGTTTCAAAACCTCGTACGGGATTATGACTTGCATGTGTGGGTGTTTAATTCTGTACTATTTATGTATTAAACCCCTGTTTTATACCCACCAGTCTCCTAAAGCCTAAACCTGGCTTTATTTCGGTTTTCTTTTACAGGTGTCGGAGTGCTAGGCGGGAATTGAAGTCTATTGAGTCTCGTGGTTAAGTCTGAGTCACTTCACACGCATATTGTAAATTGAATGAGTCGTACAAGGATTGTGTAAATTGTTATGTTTATATTTTTATAAATTTCGGGACGAGATATCTACTAGTTGAACCCGTCACTTACTACTTATATTGTGATTGACCTTATGTTCTGCTTCCACTCATGCATTTATTTTGGTGGATTTGCCTTTTTGGTTTTGAAGTTTAGCTCCCGCCTAGCATAGCGAGTGAGTTGTGTCCCCGTTCACTTTGATTTGTGTAACGCCCTAATTTTTCAGTTATATAAGCATGACGTATGCGTTGACCAATGTGCATAACTAAATTAATTTTATATGCTTTCATTATTAATTCTTTTATCAGTTTTATTATTTGAATATGAATTCTAGAGACGTTTATGCATATATGATTGTGTTTGAGTGTCGTCCCTATTCGATTGATTTCCATTTTTCGTGGAAACTTAGTATGAGTGAAGTATGTGTATTATGAACATTTTTCTATTCTCGTTGCATGATTTTATTCTCGTTTGTTTGAATTTTGGAATTGTTTGTGTGATCGGAACCAAAAAGGGGCTAAAGGGCATTTAGCATGCCTTGGGTTCCGGGCGGCATATCTTGAGCTCGGGAACTGAGAATCGAGTTCCATTAACTCCATTGGATCCGAATCGAAAACTCAGATTCAATGGGATAAGCCTTATATTTTACTAAGATCATTTGAGTCCCCGATTTTCAATCGAAACGAGTACCTTGTGCCCAAAACGACAAACCTTTGACTTTTCTTAAGCCACAGACCTACAATAACACACCTAGACCCCTAAGACCATGACCTAGCCAACTTGCCCCATCTTTATCTCTCCCTAATCAGCCCCTAAATGGGCTCAACCTCCCACACAACCTAAATTTTTAGCCAAAAAGAAAGAAGATAGAAGAAGAGAGAAGGAAGAAGAAGAACTATTCACCCAAGAGAGATTTGAGCTCATCTCTTCTCCATCTTACACCATCTCTTGAATGTAAGCCCATATTTGTGAATTATATCTCCTTTTGGTCATTTAAAGTTAGGATATGCATGATTTCACCAAGATTTAATTATGGTTTGTTGAAGAGGTGAATAGTAAGGGTTTCATCAACTTTGGAGATTCAACCTTAATTCCTTGCAAATTCTTTGAGTGTCTTGAGTAATAATTGATTCTAAGTCATGTGTTTATACTTGTATGGATTTATTTTTCTTGGTGGTTGAGAATTATGTGAGTTTCCATTAATGCACTTGAAGGAATTTTGAAGAATATAAACTTGCACATGCCTCTTGTTCTTGTTTCATGTTGTGTTTCGATTTCAACTTACTTCTTGGCATTATTTGCATGAATTCTTGGTACTAAAACTTATCTTAATGTGTTATCTTGGAGTTGTGGATGTTTGGTTGAGGTTTTAGTTGGTTTCATGCATTTTTGTCCTTTTTTTGAGACTTTGCTTTGTTCTTGCTTTTTTTTGGCTACTGACCAAAATCCATGGGGGTGGATTTTTCCCTTTGGAAAAATCCACGGGGGGTGGATTTGAGTCAGTGGAGTTTCTGACAGGAATCCATGGGGGTGGATTTTTCCCTTTGAAAAAATCCATGGGGGTTGGATTCTGTCCAACAGGTTTTCGTTACTCCGGTTCCGTTTTTCTTATTTTTCTTCTCTTGTTTGATCTTCCTCCACCTCTTTTATGAATCCTATGCTAAACTAACATGTTTTATGAGGCGTTTTGATTAATATATGAAGTTTATGACTTGAATTGCTATGAAATATTAAAGTTAACAACGAATGAACTTGATAACTCCATGTATTTAATGTACTTGAACGAATTGTGTGATAATGTGGCTTCATGACATGATTTTTACTTCATATAGATCGTTAACAAGTATTATAACGTGTTCGAGTTTGAATATTCAATGGACGATTGATATTAAATGAAAGATTTGTAATGAACGGACATAATTTATTCGTGTAATGAATGAATAGCTTGATTACGTGACTAAATGACATTAATTGTATATATGAACATCATATTAGCGTATTGTTTTTGCTCATGCATGTCTTGTCATATTATTTCATTGTCGTGCATCATATGTGGTTCATTTGGAGTCTTGTGTCTCATGATTACATTGCATAGTCCTTTGTACCGTTTTTCCAAGGCCGAGATGTCGGGTTCATAGGTTCTTCTAAAGTATTCTTGTCTTCTTGGTTTTGTTCGGTAAGGAATAAAGGTGGGTTTCTTTTCTATTACTTAAACGACCCGATATATTCCTAACGTGTAACGTTTTAAGCCAAACTATTATATGTATATATCGTGTCTCTTAAAGAGTCAATGATCTTAACGTTAAGACCTTGTCTTTATTGAACACCTTACCTAATGTTTTGGCGAGCATTGAATGATTTCAAGTATTGGGGTCCGGGGCTTGGTACATATGGCTATCCAGAAAGGCAAGGGCCGACGGTCATCCTATGTGCTAGTCCCAACTACATCACAGAATCTGGAACTCGCTAGGAGATTAGCGAGGAAAGGAGGCTGAGCGCCTTTGGGGAATTCATGAAACCCCTTTGGTCAATGATTGCGGTGGCCGGGTCTTGCTAACCCACCCACCGCCCGGAGGAAAAAGGTGTAAGTGTAATGAATGATTGTATGAATGATTGAATGAATGAACGAATGATTGTGACTGTATGAATGATTGTGTGATCACTAATTAATGAATAAATGAATAATGTACACACGAGGAGAAGGTTGGAGAATTCTCCCTCTCGCCGGGCTCACGTAATGACCTCATGATTGTAATGAATAAATGAGATTAATGGTTGTAATCCCGGGTGTTGTTTTCTTTGTTTTCACCCACTTGGGAAATGTTCTAAAAACCTCGAACGGGATTATAGCTTGCATGTGTAGGTTTTTAAATTCTGTGCTATTACTATACTATGCCCTATTTTATACCCACCAGTCTCCTATAGACTGAACCCGGCTTTATTTTCAGTTATTTTGCAGGTTTTGGAGTGCTAGGCGGGATTTTGAGTCTGTCGAGTCATGTGGTCAAGTAGGAGTCATTTTACACGCATTTCATAATTTGTATAAGTTATCATGAATTATGCAACATGTTATGATTATGATACATTGATTCGGGACAGACTTCCAGGGATAGATCGAACCCATGACTTATGTTTTATGATTTATGATTTATGTTTGAAATTTCGGGACTAGGTATCTATGTTAGTTGAACCCGTTACTTGCTGCTTATATTGTGATTGACTTTATGTTCTTCTTTCGCATGTGCATTCACATTTGGGGTTAATTTGTCTACTTGGTTCCGAAAGTTAGCTCCCACCTAGAATAGCAAGTGAGTGGTCCCCGTTCGCCGTGACTTGGCACGTGTATGGACTTTCCATTTCATATGTGGGTCGGGTCTCGGTGCGGGGAATGTGCTACCTTTCGTCTGGGGCGCTACATCCTTAAGTGGTATCAAAGCGCCGGTTGTAAAACCAGGGTTTGTAGCGTCGTGTCGTGTCAAGTCTAGATTGTACAGCATAGGAACAACTTGTTAACGTGTGCACCGCATTGATCATGAACATTGTTATTGAAATTTGATATGGAAATACATGGCCAAATATGTTTAACTTAAATTTTGTCGTCTTATGTATTGCATTTTACATCAAATACGTGATCTTGGTGCTAATTATGTGTCATATGCACTTACTGACCGGCATGCATTTGTATTTGAGATGAGTGGTGACTGTAGGATATTCTTACAAACATCAAACCACGGCCAATTCTCACGATCACAACAACTAGCCATGAGCCCTACATTCAAGTATAGAGGATGTAAGGAATGCACCGGGGGTTTTATACAAGAATTTGAGAGTCGTGGCCTTCCTTAATTAGCCCATGATTCGAGTGATGGAATCCGAGATGGAAAATTCAACTTGTGGGAATAACCGATAAGTTCTACCAAGGTTGATGAGTATTCGAAAGGATAGTAGTGGGTGTGCGATGTTTACCATTCACAAGATCAACACATATACCTAGACTACCGGGGTTAATCAATGGGATTCCTGAGGATTACTTAATTTAAGAAAGAAGCAAAGGAAAACCTCAAAGGTACTTTATTTCGAGGTTTGAATCGGCAAAGGGGTGATGATAACCAAGAGGACTCAAGGTAAAATAGGTTTGCTGAGAAGTGAGAAACGAAAGATCGTCGAGGATGAGCTTCCAAGTAAATCAAGGTCGAAGAATAATAGGGCCAATGAATGGTGAATGATATAAATTATCAAGGAATAACTTTCGAATAAACCAAGTCATTAGAAGTTGAGTCCGGGGACCAAGGAAAAGAATTGGTGACTTGGGATACTTGAATTCCGGACAAGGTAGAAATCAAATTTGGAGAAGTTAAAGAAAGTCAAACAACACAAAGATATGGAGCAACAAATGGCAACGATAAAGAAAGACAAAGAGCTTTTGGAGTAGATTGTGAAACCAAGTGTAAGCAATTAGAGGGCGAGTGCATTCCACCGATTCGAACTCATAAGGGATAAGCTAAGAGAACTTCGAACAAGGTGAAGATTCGGACAACCTTTGGAGGTCAATACTTAGGAGTAAGTCGAAATACCGAATCCATAGACGTAGAAGACCTTGGGTTCAAGAAATTGCAATTTCGGGTCATAGAGATATGCAAGTTGATGCAAGAAGATTATGGAGATTTGAAGACAATGGGAAAAATAAGAGATAACCAAAGAGTTCAAAGCAAGCCGTAATTAAGAAAATGAAGAACAGGTTGCCGAGCTAAAAGCTTACCACCACGGTGACAAGTTTAACACATTCATGACACGTGCATCATACATCGCTTTAAATTATTTAATTTCCTTTATTTATATGTATATGTATCTTTAATTGATTTAATTGCTCCAACGTGTTGCATATCTAATTGTTTGCAACGTGCATTGGCATCTTAATCCAACATGCGTTGATTAGTGTTTATTTGATAGGGAATTACTGCACTTCGTTCATCTCTAATTGGGTCTTGCTTGAATAAAGATGAGAAGAATATTTCAGGTTACATAATGTGAATTGAAAAGGAAAGGAAGGAATACGGAGGCTCGAGAAAGTTGAACCGGAGTTAGAACAAAGGGCTAAGGTTACTATCCTTACCAAACACTTCAAAGTGAATGAAGGTGAGATCACCGGACACGTGGCATGCATAGAACTGTTTTACCGGGGAAGCTAAGATGAAGAAGTTGGGAATCTCCTATTCCATGAACGATAGAACGAGTTCAAGGAATTGAGAATAGAACTTTTAAGGAGGAGATCGATCGGGAAATAAATTGAAATCACGGTTGTGCTCGAATGGGTCACACTTAGAAGGAACGGTGAAATGTAAGAGTTAACAAGTAACGGGAATTTTACCAAAGTGGCTAGAGATGAAATGAGAAATCTAGCACTCGATACAATTCCAAAACAGATGTGGATGAAGCTTCGAGAATAACATCGGAAGAAATAGGTCTTTTGAGGGATGAAAACAGGGATTTAAGAAACGTTTAGGAATTGAACCGAGAAGATTGGGTACAGGATGATTGAGGGTAATTTGGGTTGAAGATTGCTAAAGGGTATCCATGGTATGGGATCTGGACTTTGAAGATGATGGAATTATGACGGAGCTTCCGTGAACTCCTAAATCAGCGTTAGCAAAAAGAAATTGGATCAAACTACTATATAATAGGATGGTGTCCATAGGGATTGATTCAATTATGTATTACAAAGGTTCGGACGATGCATAACAAAGCCAACATTATTAAGTCATCAGTTGTATTTCCATGATAATTCGGAACGAATCGAAACGGGTGATCATTGAAGGACTTGGATCAAACTTCAAGAATCATTAAGAATGTTTTATCTTCGACTAGGGAATTGAATGGGCCAAAAACCGAATGCAACCTTAAAGGCTTCAAGAGGATGAAGGAATAACTGAGAAGAAGATGGGAAACTATTTGTGTTGAGATAAACCATAATGAAGACTAATTCAAGATCGGGATTGCACCTTCTGGGTTGCCGAGAGTAGCTGCCTTCGAGAATAGGGTAGACTCCGATATGGGTAAAGATAGTAATTATGGACCTAACACCGGGATGAATGTTCTAAAGGTATGCATGAAGGTTAAAGCCCGGTTCTTTAAAAGAGTCAGTATTACTGAAAGAAGGTTATAGGCGAATGATGAGTGATCGAGGAAGGTTAGAAGCAGTAAAATTCAGAATGGAATCAAGAATATAATCATTAAAGGGCCTATCATCTCGTCATTGGACACACTAAGGTTATTGGAGACAAGACAAGTACCGAGCCAACCTTTGAGCCAGACCATGTATTGGGAAAACAGGCTACCAGCTTCGAAACTCTCGACTATGGTGACGGGTACCTAAAGCATTCATGGCATATGCATACATACAATTTAAATTTAAATGATTTCTTAATACTATATGCTTTGCTAATTGATTATATTCGTTGTTACTTGTTATGGTTGTAATTGATGTTTACTACGTGTCTTGTATGACCTGCGTGTTCATTAATCGTTATAATTCATGTTTTGTTATCTTTTTCTTCTTGGTGTTTACTCTTTGATGTCATTGTTGTTTGAGAGACGGGGTTCTCTTATTGTTGTTTGAGAGACGGGCTTCTCTCATTTTTGTTCGAGAGACGGGGTTCTATCCTTGTTGCTTGCGAGAGACGGGGCTCTCTCATTGATTGTTCTCGGGCGAATAGTGAATCCGGGGACGAATTCTTTTAAGGGGGAGAGGTTGTAACGCCCCGATTTTTCAGTTGTATAACCATGACTTATGTGTTGACCAATGTGCGTAATTAAATTAATTATATATGCTTTCATTATTAATTCTTTTATTAGTTTTATTATTTGAATAAGAATTATGGCGACGTTTATGCATATATGATTGTGTTTGAGTGTCGTCCCTACTCGATTGCTTTCCATTTTTTGTGGAAACATGGTATGAGTGAATTATGTGTATTACAAACATGTCTCTATGCTCGTTGCATGATTTTATTCTCGCTTATTTGAATTTTGGAATCGTTTGTGTGATCGAAACCAAAAAGGGGTTAAAGGGCATTTAGCACTCCTTGTCTTCCGGGCGGCATATCTTGGGAACTGAGAATCGAGTTCTATTAACTCCATTAGATCTGAATCGAAAACTCAGATTCAATGGGATAAGCCTCATATTTTACTAAGATCATTTGAGTCCCCGAATTTCAACCGAAACGAGCACCTTGTGCCCAAAACGACAAACCTTTGACTTTTCTTAAGCCACAGACCTACAATAACACACCTAGACCCCTAAGACCATGACCTAGCCAACTTGCCCCATCTTTATCTCTCCCTAATCAGTCCCCCACACGAGCAAAACCTCCCACACAACCCAAATTTTCAGCCAAAAAGAAAGAAGATAGAAGAAGAGAGAAGGAAGAAGACGAACTTTTCACCCAAGAGAGATTTGAGCTCATCTCTTCTCCATCTTACACCATCTCTTGAAGGTAAGCCCATATTTGTGAATTATATCTCCTTGTGGTCATTTTAAGTTAGGATATGCATGATTTCACCAAGATTTAATTATGGTTTGTTGAAGAGGTGAATAGTAAGGGTTTCATGAACTTTGGAGATTCAACCTTAATTCCTTGCAAATTATTTGTGTGTCTTGAGTAATAATTGATCATATGTCATGTTTTTATACTTGTATGGAGTTATGTTGCTTTGTGGTTGAGAATTTAGTGAGTTTCCATTAATGAACTTGAAGGAATTTTGAAGATTATAAACTTGCTCATGCCTCTTGCTCTTGTTTCATGTTGTGGTTCGATTTCAACTTATTTCTTGGCATCATTTGCATGAATTCTTGATACTTAAACTTATGTTAATATGTTAGCTTGGAGTTGTGTATGTTTGGTTGAGGTTTGAGTTGGTTTCATGCAATTTTGCCCTTTTTTCGTGACTTTGCTTTGTTCCTGCGTTTTTTTGGCTACTGACCCAAATCCACGAGGGGTGGATTTGAGTCAGTGGAGTTTCTAACAGGAATCCATGGGGGTAGATTCTGTCCTGCCGGTTTTCGTTACTCCGGTTCCGTTTTTCTTGTTTTTCTTCGCTTTTTATGATCTTCCTCCACCTCTTTTATGACTCTTATGCTAAACTAACTTGCTTTATGAGGTGTTTTGATTAATGTATGAAGTTTATGACTTGAATTACTATGAAATATGAAAGTTATGAACGAATAAACTTGATAACTCCATATATTGAATGTACTTGAACGAATTACATGATAATGTGGCTTTATGAAATGATTTTTACTTCATATACATTGTTAACATGTATTATAACGTGTTAGAGTTTGAATATTCAATGAACGATTGATATTAACTGAAAGATTTGTAATGAACGGACCCGATTTGTTCGTGTAATGAATGAATAACTTGATTACGTGACTAAATGACATTAATTGTATACATTAACATCATATTGGCATATTGTTATTGCTCATGCATGTCTTATCATATTATTACATTGTCGTGCATTATATGTGGTTCATTTAGAGTCTTGTGTCTCATGAGTACATTGCATTGTCCTTTGTACAGTTTCTCCAAGGCGGAGATGCGGGGTTCATAGGTTCTTCACAAGTTTACTTGTCTTCTTGGTTTCGTTCGGTAAGGAGTAAAGGTGGGTTTCTCTTCTATTAGTTAAACGACCCGGTATATTCCCAATGTTTAACGTTTGAAGCCAAACTGTTATATGTATATATCGAGTCTCTTAAAGAGTCAATGATTTTAACGTTAAGCCCTTTTCTTTATTAAACACCTTACCTAATGTTTTGGCGAGTATTGATTGATTGCACGTATTGGGGCCCGGAGCTTGGTACATATGGCTATTCGGTGAAGCAAGGGCCGACGGTGATCCTATGTGCTAGTCCCAACCAAATCACAGAATCTGGAACTCGCTAGGACATTAGCGAGGAAAGGGGGCTGAGCGCCTTTGGGGAACTTATGAAACCCCTTTGGTCAATGATTGAGGTGGCCGGGTCTTGCTAACCTGCCCACCGCCCGGAGGAAAAAGGTGTAAGTGTAATGAATGATTGCATGAATGATTGAATGCATGAACGGTTAAATGAACGAATGATTGTGACTGTATGATTGATTGTGTGATCACTAGTGAATGAATAAATTAATAATGCACACACGACGAGAAGGTTGAAGAATTCGTCCTCTCGTCGGGCTCACGTAATGACCGCATGATTGTAATGAATGAATGAGATTAATAGTTGTAATCCCGGGCGTTTTTTTCTTTGTTTTCACCCACTTGGGAAATGTTCTAAAACCTCGAACTGGATTATAGCTTGCATGTGTGGATGTTTAAATTCTGCGATATTACTATACTATGCCCTATTTTATACCCATCAGTCTCCTATAGACTGAACCCGACTTTGTTGTCAATTATTTTGCAGGTTTTGCAGTGCTAAACGGGATTTTGAGTCTGTCGAGTCCTGTGGTAAAGTAGGAGTCATTTTACACGCATTTCATAATTTGTCTAAGTTATCATGAATTATGTAACATGTTATGATTATGATACATTGATTCGGGACAGGCTTCTAGAGATAGATCGAACCAGTGACTTATGTTTTATGATTTATGATTTATGTTTGAAATTTCGGGACTAGTTATCTATGTTAATTGAACTCGTTACTTACTGCTTATATTGCAATTGACTTTATGTTCTGCTTCATCATGTACATTCACATTTGGGGTTAATTTGTCTACTTGGTTCCGAGAGTTAGTTCCCGCCTAGCATAGCGAGTGAGTGGTCCCCGTTTGCTGTGACTTAGCACGTGTATGGAATTTCCATTTCATTTGCAGGTCGGGTCTCGGTATGTGGTGCCTTTCGTCTAGGGCGCTACAATCTGTCACGTGTATGGATTACTCATTTCATATGCTGGTTGGGTCTTAGTGGGGGAAAAGTTGCGTCACGTGCTCAGGTGCTACACGACACCTCCCTTGGACTCGTTTCGACGATTTGGGGCCAATGGAACAACCCTTGTATTTTTCTAACCCCGTTTGGATCCTGGAATTTTGCCCCGAACCGAGCCTCGCGCGGGTGACTACCACCTTTTACGGTTTTGACCATAACTTGTTTATTTCTTGACCAAATGAAGTGATTCTTAGGCCCACTTGACCCCAACTGAGCCCTCTATCTCTCATTTAGACTCGCATTTTGAGCCACACACAAGGAAGAGAGGAAATTTTCTGCAAACAAGGGAGAAAGAAGAAATCCCATCACTATTCACACCCTTAGGATTTTGAGCTCAAATCTCCTCCATCCTTCATCCAATCTTTAAGGTAAGCATATATTTTTCATTTATATCTAATTGTGGTTCTTTTCGTCCATAAATCTCAGATTTTGAGCCTGATTTGCTAGGATTATGGGTGAGAGCATGAATAGTGGTGAATAATAAGGGTTTTGAGTTCTTACATGAATTATGTGCCTTTCCTTGAGATTTCTTTTAGTTTAATGCATGATATATGATCACAAGACCTTCATTTATGTTTCTATGTTCATGATTTAAATGTTGGTTGAGTTATCTTGGAGTTTCCATTAGAGAACTAAGCTTTTATACATGAATATGAACTTGTAGAATCTCTTGTGATTACTCCTTGTTGTGTTTTGGTTTTTGCATGATTTTAGGCCTTAATTTCATGAGTTTTTGATACCCTAAAATGACTTTATATGTTACCTATCTTTAGTGTGAGTTTTGGGTGGTTTTGGGGCTGATTTGCAGGTTTTCTCGCGAAGGGGATGAAGCAGGGGAGAGCTAAAGACCGTTAGCTCTCTTGGAGGTACCGGCCATTACGAGCAGCTGGAACTTTTATCCCACTAACGGCCATTAGTGGGGGTTTCAAGGGTGGGGACTAACGGCCATTAGTCCCCCAGTTTGCCCCCTTTGTGTGTTTTGCTCGTTTGTTTACTTGTTTTGTTTGTTTCCCTCCCCGTTCTTGATCCTTTGATAATGTGTGCTTGTTTTTATGTATGAATTGTGTTTCTATGATTTGTTAATGTGTGATTTTGGTATGTTTTATGTATGAACAATGTGATATGATGTGTATATGTTCGTGTTGGTATGATTTCGATGCATGTTTGCGAGTTGTGAACTTATTTGCCCTAAGTGCTACGTGTGATGTCTCTTTGCACTTAATTGCTTTCCTTATATGTTTTAAGCTTGACCATGCTTGAAATATGATGTATTATAATGTAATTTGAGGTATGTAATAAGTGCCAAATGCTCTGACTTTGCCTAAGTGTGAAATGATTATGACTTGCATTTCATCATTCACATTCATACGCAATTGCCAATCGTCTATATGGTTCATTTTCAGTCTAAGTATGCCTTTGGTGTTTGTCTTATTCAGAGGAGTATCCTGTTGGTGACGAGGTCGCTCCGTAGGCGTTGGTTTGTTCTCTTTTGCCCGATTTGTCAGTGTAAGGTTAGGTTAGGTTATAGTTAAAGCCTAATGATATGTGCACGATATGTTTGTATGTGAATAAGCCTTGTGTTATGTAATATATATAAACTACGAATATGTAGGTTATGCTACACTTTTAGATATGTTATGTTAGGTATGGTTATGATATGAAAACATAGGCTTAAGATTATGATATGAATATGTTATGTAGAGCCCGAGCTGTAGCAACCGAACGCAATGAGACCCGACCCATATATGAAATGGAAGTCCATGCACGTGCTAAATTGTGGTGAACGGGGACTCACACACATGCTATGCTATGCGGGAGCTAACCCTTAAACCATTCAATAACCAAACATAACTAAAATCAGAGTAATATGAAAATGCTGAACAAACTAATATATATTATATAGAACGAGCTATTAAGCTCCAAAATAAATATATACAAGTACCATTTATGTAATCCATGGCCCGCACGGCCTAACAAAAGCATAAACGCTCCATATACATGATCATAACACAAAATATGATGAGTGCATACAAACCCCAAAAGAAAAGAGCTAGACATGAATACAAACCTCTAGTACATGAGTAGAATTCCCGCCTAGCTCTTCCTAACACCAGCACAAAACAACTGAAGACAAACCGGGTTCAGTCTAAAGGTAACTGGTGGGTATAAAACGGGACATATAATATAAACGTAGCAGAATTTAAACAAATTCATGCAAGCCCTAATCTCGTGTGAGGTTTGATAAGAATTTTTCCCCAAGTGGGCAAAATAAGGAGTCATCAGCGGGATTACGACTATCCTATTCGTTCATAATTATTCATAAGGTTTCATGGCCCGGTGATTGGGCGTGCATTATCTCCAACCAACGCCTTGTGTAGTCAAAGTCATAAATTCATTAGTACATATCTTATTTGTGCACAATCATACGATTCATAATCATACATATACACCTTTTCCCTCCGGGTGGTGGACGGGATTGCAACCCCCGACCACCGGTCCATACATAGGCCAATGGGGGTACGTGAATCCCCCAACGGCACTCAGCTCCCATTCCCAAATAATCTCCTAGAGGGGTTCGGTATCACAGTAGTTTGGTTGGAACTAGTACATGGAATCACCGTGGGCCCTTGCCTCCCCGGATAGCCGCATGTACTAAGTTCCTGGGCTCATGCAATAACAATCATGTCTCGCCAAAATCATAAGGTAGGGTTCATAAACGAAAGGTCATACATTTGCAATCATTTACTCGAGAAAAGACTCTATATATATGGTTATACTATTTTGGCTTGAAACACTTCACATAGGGATGTATATAGGGTCATTTTATCTAAATAGAAGAGAAACCCACCTTTTTGAAATCAAAAGAGAGGCACAAGTAACTCAAGGCTCGCCTCCGTCTCCGTCCGTACCTAAATATGTGCAAAAGAAAAGGTATGAGACTAAAAAATGACCAACTATGATGCACTGCATGCTATGTTCATGATATGTGGTGCATAACAAGTAAGATGGTGCCATGAAGTCATCAAATCGAGCAATTCAATCAACAAGTGCAAGTGTAGGCATTACATGAAAATTTCATATTCATAGGAATTCATATCCCTCACATTGCATACCAAAACAAGTCATGAAGTTCATACAACGATCATATTACATACATTAACGTGTAAGAAATTCATATAAGCAGTATAAGTAGAAAAGAATATTCATTTAAGGTTCACAAGCCATGCAACAAAGTGTTTATGTACGTCATGGAGCAATAAAGTCACGTTCATGCACATCTCGGAAAATATTCAACCAAAAATCAAGAAACTTCATATCACACAAGATAATACCTTATGTGACATGTTAATGAAGTGCATGAACCACAAATGAGTCGAGAAATCCATGCAAAACAAGGTTGAATTTCAAAATCATGCATGCAAGAGGTGAGGGTCGCGGTCGTGACCCATTTTCTTCATGAAATGGTAGCGGCAGCTACCTCAATTATTTCCAGCATTTTTGCTGAATTTTCAAGATCTCGAAAAAAGGCCAAATTTTGGTAGAGGCCGTGACTGCAAATCAACGTGAATGGGGTTATGGGTGCGGCCCCATCCATGCGAAGAAAATTTGAGAGTGATTCGCGGCCGCGACCAAGATTCCTCTTGGCGCATTCGCGGCTGCGACTACCTATACGCAACAGCAAAAATGCAACAAAAACAGGGGGAAAACTCCACTAACTTTAACCAACTCAAGGCCAACAAATTAAGGTAAACTTAGGTAATTAAAACTCAGCAAATACACCTCAAACCATGCATCAAACCGCAGCAACAAGTCCAAACATGATCAAGGAAGAGAAGAGATCAAAGTTCACCCATTCTTGCAAAGTTCATTAATGAAAGCCATTTAAATCCTCAACTACCAAGAAAAATCAGTCCATAAAAGCAATAATGGATACAAAAGGTTCATTTATGATGCATCAAACCCAAAGAAAACACATGAATTCATCCAAAACTCCAAAATTCAATCAAACCCTTACTATTCACATATTTCTTCAATACATGCTCTTCACTCCATGAAAGTTAGAGGTTAAGGTGTCAAATGAAGAAGATAGGATGAAAAATATAATCATGGACTTACCATTCAAATATGGAGTGAATTCATGAAGTATTGAGCTCAAATGGTGAAAAGGGAATAGTATCCTTCTTCTCCTTCAAGGGTAACTCGGTTTGCAGCAGATTTCGGCTAAGTTTTGGTGAGTTAAAAGTAATGAGAGGTAGAGTGGTTGATAAAGGGTTAAGAGAGGGTTAATTAGGATCAAGTTTAAACCAATTTGGCTAACTAGGGTTCAAGATATGGTTAAATAAGTGGAGGGTGGTCATTTTGGCGAGATGACAAGTTTCGGATGAAATTCGGAGATCCAAGTAAGGTTAGAAAAATATGAGGCTTGGATCATTGAACCCAAATCATCAATACAAGTCCAACAGAGTTGACGGAACTCGAATCCGAGTTCCCGAGCTCAAGATATGATGCCCGGAACCGGAGGTACGCTAATTGCTCGTTAGCCCCCAACTCGGTCCCGTCTCCAGAATAAAATTCAAACCCAAGCCAAACGACATTGAAAGCATAAAATGAACATATAATCACGTTCATAACATATAATACTAACACATACTAAATTTACACAAAAATCGGTATTCAAATCACATTGAAACGACACGCAATCAAGTCATATAAAAACCAAAACGTTCAAGAATTCATAATATTCATTTCAAATAATTTCATATAATTAAAGAATTTAACAATTAAAAGTAAGAAAAAAATATATGAATGTATAATTAAATGGATTTAAGAGCGCAATTAGTTATCACATAAGTCATACCTGTACGACTGAAGAGTTGGGGTGTTACAATCTCTCCCCCTTAAAAGAATCCGTCCTCGGATTCACTGTTCGCCCAGAAACAACTCGGGGTGGAATCTTTTCATCTTATCCTCTGTTTCCCACGTAGCCTCGTCGGTTTGATCACTTCTCCAAAGAACCTTGACTAGTGGAATACGCCAATTTCTAAGTTCTTGAAATTTCCGATCCAATATCTTAATCGGCTTCTGAGCGAAGGTGAGATTTGGCTCTATATCCACTTCTTCAACCGATAAAACCTCGGATTCATCCCGGTAATACTTTCGGAGTTGCGAGACATGAAATACGTTGTGAATCCCGATCAAACTCGGAGGTAAATCTGACCGATAGGCTGTATCCCCAACCTTCTTCAAAATTTCATACGGTCCCAAATACCGAGGGTTTAATTTTACTTCTCGACCGATCCTTGAAAACCCTTTTCGTGGAGAAGCCTTTAGGAAGACTCTATCTCCAACTTCAAATTCAAGATTTTTCCTTCGGTGGTCGGCATAGCTTTTTTGGCGATCCTGAGCCGCCTTCATCCGTCGTCTAATTATTTGGACCTTGTCAATGGCCTTTTGCACGGACTTAGAGGGTTTTTCCTTCTTCTTCCCTCTTTTAACTCCTTCTTACTTGGTCCAATTCCATTCCTCCAAGTCAAAGAACAATGGAGATCTGTACTTACGTCCGTAGAGAGCTTCATAAGGCACCATCTCTATCGAGGCTTGATAGCTATTATTGTAAGCAAACTCGATTAACGAAAATTTCTCATTCCACGAGCTTTGAAAGTCCAATGCACATGCTCTCAGCATATCCTCCAGATACTTAATCAACCTCTCTGATTGTCCGTCCGTCTGAGGATGGAAAGTTGTGCTGAATTGAAGCCTTGTTCCTAAACACCTTTTTAATTCCTACCAAAACTTGGAAGTAAACCTTGGATCCTGATCCGACACAATGCTAACCGGTATGCCATGAAGCCTGATAATCTCATCATTATATTTCTTGGCTAGTTTACTCACCTTGTCGGATATTCTGCTAGCAAGAAAATGAGCCAATTTTGTTAACCTGTCCACAATTACCCAAATTTCATCAAGACCTCCTCTCACTCTTGGCAAACCCGAGACAAAATCCATAGCTATTTGTTCTCACTGCCATTCCGGGATAGGTAAGGGTTACAGTAGCCCCGATGGCTTTTGATGTTCCGTTTTCACCACTTGATAAGTCATACAATGTTTCACGAAATTGATCACATCTCGTATGAAACCATTCCACCAATAAAATTGTTTCAAATCCTTATACATTTTGTTCCCTTCGGGATGTATCAAATAGCCTGACCGATGAGCCTCTTCTAGGATGATCCTTTTCAACTCTTCCAGCACAACAACTCTATTCTTGAATCCTGGAAGTCCCGTGTCATCAAATCCGAACGGACATTCTGATCTATTCGAGCCTTCTCTATTAATTTATGAACCTTGGGATCGTTCCTTTGAGCCTCAAATAATCTCTGTTGAAGATCCGGTTGAACCGTGATATTTCGGATGCTAGCCCTCAATTTGAATGTCTCAATTTCATCTCCAATTTCCACTTTCACCTGGGATATGCTAGCCCTCCTACTAAGCACATCCGCGACCACATTAGCTTTGCAAGGATGGTATCAGATTGAACACTCATAATCCGCCAAAATTTCCATCCAACGCCTTTGTCTCTTATTCAACTCCTTCCGATAGAATAAATACTGGAGGCTTTTGTGGTCGAAAAAGATCTCGAATGATATTCCATAAAGATAGTGTCTCCACTTTCCCAAAGCAAAGATCACAACCGCTAGCTCAAGATCGTGAGTGGGGTAGTTTTGTTCGTGATCCTTCAATTTCCTTGAGGCATAAGTAATCACCCTTCCATTCTGCATCAGAACACATCGCAAACCCTCCTTTGAGGAGTTCGTATAGACTTTATATCCTTCTGTTCCTTCGGGAAGTTCTAATATCAGTGCAGTTGTTAACTTTTCCTTCAAGAGTTGAAAGCTCGCCTCACACGCCTCGTTCCACTCAAACTTAACCTCTTTCTTAGTTAGTCGGGTCAAAGGGGCAGCAATCTTTGAGAAATCCTGTACAAATCTTCGATAATAGCCCACCAAACCCAAGAAACTCCTTACTTCTGAAGCATTCTTTGGGTTTTGCCACTGAATAACCGTCTCAATCTTTGAGGGATCTACTTCCAGACCTTTTTTGAGATAATGTGACCTAGAAATGCTACCTGGTCGATCCAAAACATGCATTTACTAAACTTAGCATACAACCTGTAGCACCCTGAGCGAGGAGCACCACATCCCCCGCACTATAACCCAACACGTGTGACAAAATGGGAGCTCCGGTCACGCACCGAGCTATGGCGAAAGGCTGACAAATAAAACACACCTAAGCTAAGCGGTCTAGACCCTGAAACAGAGTGCACAATAAATCGAAAACCAGAAACGGAAGCACAGGATCAACATACACACATGCAAGGCCACGGGCCGGCAGAAATTAAAGCATATGCGCCACATGCAAACTTGGGCACACAAGCCAACTTTTGGGATATAAGGTAAGGCCCAGCAAGGGCAATTCTAATCATATACATATCAGATTTAAATCAAATTACAAACTTATACATAACCTCAGAATGAAAAGGTAAAAGTAATGAAGATGCAGAATGTAAAGACTCGACCCGAACGACTCAAAAGAAGACCGCCGCCTAGCACGAACCCAAACCTAGCACCTGCAACTGAGGGGGGAAAGAGAGGGGTCAGTCTACAACTCGACTGAGTGAGGGGAGCTAACGCACACCCAATACGTATCTACATATAGAGCAAAGCACGTATTAAACAAAAGACTATGAACCGAGAATAGGGTTTTACATACCAAAGCCATTTTCCAAAAGTACTCGTACTTATTCATATATTCGTATATTCTTAAGTTTGAAAACTCGTAAGGATTCATAGATTCAAGTACGCATATGGATTCATATTAAAAACTCATAGGGATTCATATTGTAACTCATAAGGATTCTTATATTCAGATCGATTCATAACATAGCGTAGAAATCTCGTATTGAAAACAAACTCTCCTATCCCGTTTGATAATCAACGAAACAAAAGAATTCAAATACCCGACGAGTACGGGTCTCCAACCTTACTCCTTAATCAAAAGACTCAAAAGATTCATAAAGAAGAATAAACTCATAAATTCATAAGATTCATAAATTCAAAGATTCATATTCCCGTATTCCAACCTTCTCCGGAAGTCTGCACGCGGGTTACGGGCCCACATCGTACAACTCAATATACGTAGGGTAGCGAACCCACAACGTACCTTCTCCGGCCTCAGCCGAAGGCTCAAAGCACCACGCCTTCTCCATCTCCCTCAGAGTCGCGCGTAGGTACTTCAAAGGAGCGTGTGCACAGGGGTGATAATCGGCGACCCCAACAGCCGCAACGGGTCTCCCTTACCCACACCTCCGGGGCCCAGGGATTCATAAGCTTCAAAAGGATTCATAAGACTCATAAAGAAACATACCTAACTCGCGAAACCTACAAACATACGATTCATACTTAAGAAACATACCTTACCGTGCAACTCGGCATATGTTATACAGGTACCTCTCCGTGTCTTTCAAATTCATAAGATGCTAAAGGAGATCCATAGTTCACTTGACACCACACGGTTCGGAGCATAGCCTCGTTGCAAAACCATTTTTAAGCTTATATATGCCCATACGTATAATTTCAGAAGAATTCATATGAAATCGAATAACAAGATTCATAACATATCATAGGACAAATATTTAATATACATATAGTATATATATTCGCATGTGGGGTGAGAAAACGTCACATTAAGGCCATAGGTCGCTTATCTAAAAGAAAAGATCCTAACCCTCACCTTACACGGACGTGGCCAAGAATGAGACAAATGATTCACCCCGGAATCAACTCGAATCACGAAACACCACCCCGGGTGCACCTGGACAAACTGAAGACAATATACAAAATTTAGACTCGAGGACAAACCATATAGACGCACGACATATGCTTCGTCACGTAAGAGATGCAAATACTTAGTCAAAAGCTCATACACGTATCATATTCATACAAGACATGCAAAAACACACATATCATAGCTTAACAAATTCATAATATGCATTAAATCATGTTCATTTGCACAATTAATGCGTAATGAAGCATCTAAAAACATAACAAGTCGCATAAGCGATTCGTGCAAACAACTCACATTACTTAAGAAGCATAAAATGCATAAAAAGAGCAAATGCATACACTTACACATGCGAAAACAAGTTAGGAAAGAGTTCGGAGGTGGAAAGATACAAGAAAAACTGAATAATAACACAAAAAGGGGTTCCGAGTGAAATTGGGCCAAAGTTGACAGATTTCCGAAACGGACAAGCTGTACGAAAACTGGAATATCTTGAGATTAAGGAATTGGAATTGAGTTTTGTTTCTTGTAAATGAAACTAGACACATAGATATTTAAAATGGTAGGTGGTTCGAATCATAGTTCAAAGCGGGGCGAAAATGCCGTAGGTGTGAAGTTGAACGAATGCAGAATCTTGACGAAGTGGCGACACCAAATTAAAACGATTATAACTCACAATATAGAACGAATTTTTGGGTGATTCCAATTGGAGATTGTTCTAGACGCAATCAGGTTGAACATATCCAAAAATTATCTCAATACAAGGTCATATGAGGGGGTACCCGGCCAGGGAAAAACAAGACAGAAATCTACCCGGCCGGGTAAAAAACAGTGCAGAAACTTTCTGCACTAAATCTACCCGCCCGGGTACTTTTAACACCCAAAACTACCCGCCCGGGTAGTCTTTCTGGACGAGAAAAAGAAGCAGAAATAGGGGCTAAACATGGAGGAAACCAAAAATGATCAAAACCACCTCAAAACTCAACCAAATGCAATGAAAATCAAGACACAAGTTCATGGAAACATGCTCTAACATATATCTTAAATTCAAGGCATGAAATCAAGAATTGAATGAGTTGCCATTTCATCTTCTTCAAGCTCGATTAATGGAGTTATATGTAATTCTCACCCAACAACCAAAATTTCATCAAATAAAAACCAAATGAGCTCAAGGAAACATCATATCTTAGTCTTAGATCAAGTAGTTCACGAATGAAATCATGGATCAAATTTTTCATGTAAAAGTCACTATTCATCATCTCTTCCAAGTCCAAGAATTCAAGCCAAGAAAAAGGAATTCAATCGGGAAAAAACAATGCACTCGAAGAGAGAAATTCAAATCTTACCTTCTATCGTTGATTGGGCGAGACACGAAGTTGAAATCTTGAGCTCAAAGGTGTAGGGTTTGGCTTCCTTCTCTTCCCTTCTCCCTTGGCTGAAATAACCTGATCAAAAGTGGAGGAAAGGCTGATATCAGCCCTTTCAGGGCTAAAATGGGTCGGTCTTGAGAGGAAACGAGTCAGGCCAAATATCTGGTCCAAACGGATCGGATTTTAAAATGGTAAGGCTATCAAACGGCTTTACAAAATAAAAAGGGTAAATTCATCGAGTCCGAATCACCGAAATGAACTTAATGACAAGGTCGGAATTCGAATTCGAATTCCCGAGATCAAGGTAGCCACGAAGGCTCAAACACCCTAATAAGAATTAGGTCCCTATTTTGCAAATATTGGACGATTGAATCCACGTACATTAATTAATTCTAATGCGCACATAACTAAAATAAATTACACATTGACAAGTAAGGCATGTTAATCACATAATTACTGAATTAAACTCTCCCGAGACATCGTACAATAAATTAATGAAACTATACAAGTAATATGCGTAGTTAAAGTATGAAAAAGCAACAATTAATGAAAAGAAGGTAACAATGTAGAACACCAGATGTAAGAAAATTCACGTATTTTGATGCAATGCGCACTATAGCATATTGTTCCTATGCCGTACGACCTATACTTGTCACAACACGACACTAGAACTCCAGTTTTACAACCCGAAGCTCTGATACAACTTTTAGATGTAGCACCCCGAGCGAGGAGCACCACATCCCCCGCACTATAATCCGACACGTGTGACGAAATGGGAGCTCCGGTCACGCACCGAGCTATGGCGAACGGGTGACAAATAAAACACACCTAATCTAGGCTGTCTAGACCCTGAAATAGAGTGCGCAATAAATCGAAAACCAGAAACGGAAGCACAGGATCAACATATACACATGCGAAGCCACGGGCCGACAGAAATTAAAGCATACGCGCCACATGCAAACTTGGGCACACAAGCCAACTTTTGGGACATAAGGTAAGGCCCAGCAAGGGCAATTCTAATCATAGACATATCAGATTTAAATGAAATTACAAACTTATACATAACCTCAGAATGAAAAGGTAAAAGTAATGAAGATGTAGATTGTAAAGACTCGACCCGAACGACTCAAAAGAAGACCGCCGCCTAGCACGAACCCAAACCTAGCACCTGCAACTGAGGGGGGAAATAGAGGGGTCAGTCTATAACTCGACTGAGTAAGGGGGGCTAACGCACACCCTACACGTATCTACATATAGAGCAAAGCACGTAATAAACAAAAGACTATGAACCGGGAATAGGGTTTTACATACTAAAGCCATTTTCCAAAAGTACTCATACTTATTCATATATTCGTATATTCTTAAGTTTGAAAACTCGTAAGGATTCATAGATTCAAGTACGCATATGGATTCATATTAAAAACTCATAGGGATTCATATTGTAACTCATAAGGATTCTTATATTCAGATCGATTCATAACATAGCGTAGAAATCTCGTATTGAAAACAAACTCTCCTATCCCGTTTCATAATCAACGTAACAAAAGAATTCAAATACCTGGCGAGTACTGGTCTCCAACCTTACTCCTTAATCAAAAGACTCAAAAGATTCATAAAGAAGCATAAACTCATAAATTCATAAGATTCATAAATTCAAAGATTCATATTCCCGTATTCCAACCTTCTGCAGAAGTCTGCACGCGGGTTGCGGGCCCACATCGTGCAACTTAATATACGTGGGGTCGCGAACCCACAACGTACCTTCTCCGGCCTCAGCCGAAGGCTCAAAGAACCACGTCTTCTCCATTTCCCTCAGAGTCGCGCGTAGGTACTTCAAAGAAGCGTGTGCACAGGGGTGATAACCGGCGACCCCAACAGCCGCACCGGGTCTCCCTTACCCACACCTCTGGGGCCCAGGGATTCATAAGATTCAAAAGGATTCATAAGACTCATAAAGAAACATACGTAACTCGCGAAACCTAGAAACATACGATTCATACTTAAGAAACATACCTTACCGTGCAACTCGGCATATGCTGTACACGTACCTCTCCGTGTCTTTCAAATTCATAAGATGCTAAAGGAGATCCATAGTTCACTTGACACCACACGGTTTGGAGCATAGCCTCATGGCAAAACCATTTTTAAGCTTATATATGCCCATACGTATAATTTCAGAAGAATTCATATGAAATCGAATATCAAGATTCATAACATATCAGAAGACATATATTTAATATACATATAGTATATATATTCGCATGTGGGGTAAGAAAACGTCACATTAAGGCCATAGGTCGCTTATCTAAAAGAAAAGATCCTAACCCTCACCTTACACCGACGTGGCCAAGAATCAGACAAATGATTCACCCCGGAATCAACTCGAATCACGAAACACCACCCCGGGTGCACCTGGACAAACTGAAGACAATATGCAAAATTTAGACTCGAGGACAAACCATATTGACGCAAGGCATATGCTTAGTCACGTAAGAGATGCAAATACTTAGTCAAAAGCTTATACACGTATCATATTCATACCAGACGTGCAAAACCACACATATCATAGCTTAACAAATTCATAATATGCATTAAATCATGTTCATGTGCACCATTAATGCGTAATGAAGCATCTAAAAACATAACAAGGCCCATAAGCGATTCGTACAAACAATTCACATTACTTAAGAAGCATAAAATGCATAAAAATAGCAAATTCATACACTTACACATACGAAAACAAGTTAGGAATGAGTTCGGAGGTGGAAAGATACAATAAAAAAAAAATAAAAACACAAAAAGGGGTTCCGAGTGAAATTGGACCAAAGCTGACAGATTTCTGAAACGGACAAGCTGTACGAAAACAGGAATATCTTGAGATTAAGGAATGGGAATTGAGTTTTGTTTCTTGAAAATGAAACTAGACACATATATCTTTAAAATGGTAGGTGGCTCGAATCATGGTTCAAAGCGGGGCGAAAATGCCGTAGGTGTGAAGTTGAACGAATGCAGAATCTCGGCGAAGTGGCGACACCAAATTAAAACGATTATAACTCACAATCTAGAACGAATTTTGGGGTGATTCCAATTGTATATTGTTCTAGACTCAATAAGGTTGAACATAACCAAAAATCAGCTCAATCCGAGGTCATATGGGGGGTAACCGGCCGGGGAAAAACAAGGCAGAAATCTACCCGGCCGGGTAAAAACAGTGCAGAAACTTTTTGCACTAAATCTACCCTTCTGGACGAGAAAAAGAAGCAGAAACAGGGGCTAAACATGGAGGAAACAAAAAATGATCAAAACCACCTCAAAACTCAACCAAATGCAATGAAAATCAAGGCACAAGTTCATTGAAACATGCTCTAACACATATCTTAAATTCAAGGCATGAAATCAAGAATTGAATGAGTTGCCATTTCATCTTCTTCAAGCTCCATTCATGGAGTTATATGTAATTCTCACCCAACAACCAAAATTCCATCAAATAAAAACCAAATGAGCTCAAGGAAACATCATATCTTAGTCTTAGATCAAGTAGTTCAAGAATGAAAGCATGGATCAAATTTTTCATATAAAAGTCACTATTCATCATCTCTTCCAAGTCCAAGAATTCAAGCCAAGAAAAAGGAATTCAATCGGGAAAAAACAATGCACTCGAAGAGAGAAATTCAAATCTTACCTTCTATCGTTGATTGGGCGAGACACGAAGTTGAAATCTTGAGCTCAAAGGTGTAGGGTTTGGCTTCCTTCTCTTCCCTTCTCCCTTGGCTGAAATAACCTGATGAAAAGTGGAGGAAATGGTTGATGGCTAAAACGGCTCGGTCTTGAGAGGAAACGGGTCGGGCTAAATATCCGGTCCAAACGGATCGGATTTTAAAACGGTAAGGCTAGCAAACGGCTTTACAAAATAAAAAGGGTTAATTCATCGAGTCCGAATCACCGAAACGAACTTAATGACAAGGTCGGAATTCGAATTCGAATTCCCGAGATCAAGGTAGCCACGATGGCTCAAACACCCTAATTAGAATTAGGTCCCTATTTTGCAAATATTGGACGATTGAGTCCACGTACATTAATTAATTCTAATGCGCACATAACTAAAATAAATTGCAAATTGACAATTAAGACATGTTAATCACATAATTACTGAATTAAACTCTCCCGAGACATCGTACCTGGATTGCCGAGAAGACGGGGTGTTACACAACCGATGTTCTCTCAAAGTGTCCAACACAATTCTGAGATGTCTTGCATGATCTTCTGGAGTTCTCGAATAAACGAGAATGTCATCAACGAATATTACCACAAACTTATCCAAGTATGACCGAAAAATCCGATGCATCATATCCATGAATGCAGCTGGGGCATTAGATAATTCGAAAGGCATCACTACAAATTCGTAATACCCATACCGGTTGTTAAATTCCGTCTTCGGAATGTCCTCTTCCTGGATTTTCAATTGATAGTACCCCTGTCTTAAATCCAACTTTGAGTATACCCCCAAACCTTGTAACAAGTCAAATAAATCCTCTATATAGGGTAAAGGATACTTGTTCTTGATTGTCATCCGATTAAGCTCCCGATAATCTATACACATTCTTAAAGCCCGTCTTTCTTCTTGACGAAAAAACCCGGTGCACCCCAAGGCGATGAACTCGCCCGGATAAACCCAACCTTAAGCTACTCTTCAAGCTGAATCTTTAATTCCTTCAACTCAGCCGGTGCCATTCTATAAGGGGTCTTAGAATAAGGTTCAGATCCCGGATACAAATCTATTACCAACTCAATCTCACGATCCGGTGGTAAAGAACCCAAATTTCCCGGAAAGACATAGGGAAATTCCCTAACAACGGCGGTATCCTCAAACTTAATTTGATCCTTCGGCTTATTGAGAAGATAGGCAATGAATCCTGTAGCTCCTTCTCTCATCAAATTATGAGCTTCCATGAAAGATAAAAGAGGCACTGATTTCGATCCACTACCAATCACCAACTATTCACCCAAAATAACCTTCTTGGGAAAATAATCAACCTTGGCCCGATGCTGAAATAACCAATCCATACCCAATATAACCCCGTACTTCGTCATGGGCATAACAATGAAATCAGCCTGATAATCTTTCTCTTCTAACAAAACTGAACAACCCCGAACCATCTGATCTGTTTGAAGACTTCCACCAAGAGGAGAACTCACCAAATAACAAGAAGATAAACAAATAACAGGTAGGCACATAGTAGCAGCAAGTTCACAAGAAATAAAGGAATGTGTAGCACCCGGATCGAAAAGTGCATGTATGTTCGTGGTATGAATGCATATAGTACCTTCCACCATGGCGGTAGGGTCGACCCCTGCATCCTGCTCTTCACCCTCCAGAGCATATGCACGTGCTTGGATCAGTGGCTTTGGAACTCCCCTTTGAAATCCTGGGGCCTTATCAGGACAAGTATCTGATATATGGTCACCCTTTCCACAAATAAGGCATAAACCCAACCTCCTCCGACAGTTGTTAAAGTTATGGATCGGTCCTCCACAATGTAAACAAGTAGGTACATCTCGGCGTGGTGTGGTAGATGTCAGTGCCATTGGTAGAGCCTTTAGAGCTTGTGAAGCTTGTCCTCCCATCCGTGGCTTCTTAAAAGGACCCTTGGGTGGAGTTGCTTGAATCATGGGTCTCTTTCGCGAACTCGACCCAGAACCTTGTCCCATTGGTGCCCTAAAGACCGGATCCTTCTTCTTAAATTCGTCTTCTTGTTCCAAAGCTCTTTGTACCGTATCTGCGAAGGACAAATAGTTATGCCCGGCCTGGCCATGTCTCAAATCCTGCCTTAGTCCCGTAATAAATTTCTTAGCTTTTCTCTTCTCATCCCGTGTAATGTGAGGAGCATACTTTCCAAGCCGGTTAAAGGTTTCAAGATATTGGGCCACTGAACGGTTGCCCTGCTTCAAATCCATGAATTCTTGCTCCATTCGTTCCCTTACAACCTCGGGTACAAAACACTCCCGAAATTCCCTCTTGAAAACCTCCCATGTAATCTCCTCTCCATCAACCTCTAACTTTTCCCTTGTCCTCTCTCACCAATCATATGCCTTGCCATCAAGTTGGAATATAGCAAATTGAGCCCTTCCTTGTGTGGTGAAATGTCGGACTCCACAAATTCTCTCCAATGTAGTCAGCCATCCCTCTAAAACGGCATCATCAAGAGAACCAGAAAACTGAGGGGGATTGTAGCTTAGAAGTACCCTATGTGGATCCCGATTGTTGTTGTTGGGTGGAGCAAATGGTTGCTCTGCTTGCTGTGGTGGGGGAGCTTGAGCTCTTTGTTGCTCAACAACGTTATAAACCGCTTCTATAAAGTTCTCCATGTTCATTGGGGGTGGTTGTGGTTGTTGTTCTTGTGGTTGTGGCGTAGGATATCAGTGTCTACGTGGAGGCATCCTGTAAAAAAACACTGAAATGCATGTTATCTTTAGTCCATGCATGAGAGTGCAATTAATTCAATCAAAATTCGAAATTTAGAGCACATAAGCATATAAAGAATGCATGTGCAACACGTTGACAAGTTGTTCCTAAAGCCGTACGACCTAAACTGACTCGACATGACACGAGAGCCCGGCTTTTGCAACCCTAAGCTCTGATACCACATAAGGATGTAGCACCCGAGCGTAAGGTACCACATCCCCCGCACCGAGACTCGACCCATATGTGAAATGGAAGTCCATACACGTGCCAAATCGCGGCGAACGGGGACTCACATACACGCTATGCTAGGCGGGAGCTAACGCCTAAACCATTCAATAACCAAACATAACTAAAATCAGAGTAATATGAAAATGCGGAAGCAAAACTAATATATATTATATACAACGAGCTATTAAGATCCAAAATACATATATAAGTACCATTTATATAATCCATGGCCCGCAAGGCATAACAAAAGCATAAATGCTCCATATACATGATCATAATACAAAATATGATGAGTGTATGAAAACCCCAAAAGAAAAGAGCTAGACATGAATACAAGACTCAAGTACATGACTCGAATTCCCGCCTAGCTCCTCCTAACACCTATACAAAACAACTGAAGACAAACCGAGTTCTGTCTAAAGGAGACTGGTGGGTATAAAACGGGGCATATAATATAAATATCGTAGAATTTAAACACATTCATGCAAGCCCTAATCCCGTGTGAAGTTTGATAAGAATTTTTCCCCAAGTGGTCAAAACAAGGAGTCATCAGCGGGATTACGACTATCCTATCCGTTCATAATTACTCATAAGGTTTCATGGCTCGGCGAGTGGGAATGCATTATCTCCAACCAACACGTTGTGTATTCATAGTCATAATTTCATTAGTTATCATACATATCTTATTTGTGCACAATCATACGATTCATAATCATAAATATACACCTTTTCCCTCCGGCTGGTGGACGGGATTACAAGCCCCGACCACCGGTCCATACATAGGCCAATGGGGGAACATGAATCCCCCAAGGGCACTCAGCTCCCATTCCCGCCTAATCTCCTAGCGGGGTCCGGTATCACTGTAGTTTGGTTGGAACTAGTACATGGAATCACCGTCGGCCCTTGCCTCCCCGGATAGCCACATGTACTAAGTTCCTGGGCCCGTTCAATAACAATTATGTCTCGCGAAAATCATAAGGTAGGGTTCATAAACGAAAGGTCATACGTTTGCAATCATTTACTTGAGAAAGGACTCTATATACTATTTTGGCTTAAAACATTTCACATAGGGATGTATATATGGTCATTTTATCTAAATAGAAGAGAAACCCACCTTTTTGATATCAAAAGAGAGGCACAAGTAACTCAAGGCTCGCCTCCGTCTCCAACCGTACCTAAATCTGTGCAAAAGAAAAGGTATGAGACTAAAAATGACCATTTATGACGCACGGCATGTGATGTTCATGATATGTGGTGCATAACATGTAAGATGGTTCCATGAAGTCATAAAATCGAGCAATTCAATCAACAAGTGCAAGTATAGGCATTACATGAAGATTTCATATTCATAGGAATTCATATCCCTCACATTTCATACCAAAACAAGTCATGAAGCTCATAAAACGATCATACTACATACATTAACGTGTAAGCAATTCATATAAGCTGCATAAGTAGAAAAGAATATTCATTTAAGGTTCACAAGCCATGAAACAAAGTGTTCATGTACGTCATGGAGCAATAAAGTCACGTTCATGCACATCTCTGAAAATATTCAACAAAAAATGAAGAAACTTCATAACACACAAGATAACACATTATGTAACATGTTAATGAAGTGTATGAACCATAAATGAGTCGAGAAATCCATGCAAAACAAGGTTGAATTTCAAATTCATGCATGCAAGAGGTGAGGGTCGCGGCTGCCACCCATTTTCTTCATGAAATGATAGCGGCCGGTACCTCAATTATTTCCAGAATTTTTACTGAATTTTCAAGATCTCGAAAGAAGGACAAATTTTGGTAGGGGTCGCGACTGCAAATCAACGCGAAGGCGACCGGAGAAAACCTGAGAGCGATTCGTGGCCGCGACCCAGATTGCTTTTGGCACATTCGCGGCCGCGACTATCTATGTGCAGCAGTAGAAATGCAACAAAAACAGGGAAAAAACTCTGCAAACTTCAACCAACTCAAGGCATACAAATTAAGGTAGGCTTAGGCAATTAAAACTCAGTAAATACACCTCAAACCATGCATCACACCGCAACAACAAGTCCAAACATGATCAAGGAAGAGAAGAGATCAAAGTTCACCCATTCTTGCAAAGTTCATTAATGAAAGCCATTTAAATCCTCAACTACCAAGCAAAATCAGTCCATAAAAGTAATAATGGATACAAAACGTTCATTTATGATGCATCAAACCCAAAGAAAACACATGAATTCATCCAAAACTCCAAAATTCAATCAAACCCTTACTATTCACATATTTCTTCAATACATGCTCTTCACTCCATGAAATTCAGAGGTTAAGGTGTCAAAATGAATAAGAGAGGATGAACAACACAAACATGGACTTACCTTTCCAATATGGAGTGAATTGATGAAGTATTGAGCTCAAATAGTGAAAAGGGAATAGTGTCATTCTTCTCCTTCAAGGGTATCTCGTTTTGCAGGAGATTTTGGCTAAGTTTGGGTAAGTTAAAAGTAATGAGAGGTAGAGTGGTTGATAAAGGGTTAAGAGAGGGTAAATTAGGATCAAGTTTAAACCAATTTGGCTAACTAGGGTTCAAGATATGGTTAAATAAGTGGAGGGTGGTCATTTTGGCGAGATGACAGGTTTCGGGTGAAATTCGGAGGTCCAAATGAGGTTAGAAAAATATGAGGCTTGGATCATTGAACCCAAATCATCGATATGAGTCCAACGGAGTTGATGGAACTCGAATCCGAGTTCCCGAGCTCAAGATATGATGCCCGGAACCAGAGGTGCGCTAATTGCTCTCCAAAATAAAATTCAAACCCAAGCCAAACGACATAGAAAACATAAAAAAAGCATAAAATTACGTTCATAACACATAATTCTAGTACATACTCAATTTACAAAAAAATCAGAACTCAAATCACATAGAAACGGCAAGCACTCAAGTCATGTAAAAACCAAAACGTTCAAGAATTCATAACATTCATTTCAAATAATTTCATATAATTAAAGAATTTAACAATTAAAAGTAAGGATAAAATATATGAATGTATAATTAAATGGATTTAAACGCGCAATTAATTATTGCATAAGTCATACGTGTACGACTGAACAGTCGGGGCGTTACACAAGCGTAAGGCACCAGATCCCCCTCACCGAGACCCGACCCGACCCGACCCGTATATGAAATGGAAAGTCCATACACGTGTTAAATCACGGTGAATGGGGACACAACACACACGCTATGCTAGGTGGGAGCTAATAGTTAAAACAAAATAAGCAATTACAAAAGAAAATGATAAGTGCAGAAGCATTAATGTTTAATAACATAATCAATGAGCTCACAGGCTCGAATTCACAAACATACATGGCGCTCGAAAGCATTCAGAATCATAAATGATAATTATATGACATGAGTATAGAAGTGGAAGAGATTACACAACCCCAAAACGCTAAGGACTCACATCACCGCCTAACTCTCCAAAACCTGCAAGAGAACTAGAAACAAACCCGTGTTCAGTCTTTAAGATACTGGTGGATAAAACAAGGCAAATACAATAATAATACAGAATTCAAACACACACACATGCAAGCTATAATCCCGTTCGAGGTTTGAAACATTTCCCAAAAGGGTAAAAATGAAGAAAACAACTCTCGGGATTACAACAATCAATTTCATTTATTCATTCATGAGGTCATTACGTGAGCCCTGGCGAGTGGGCGAATTCTCCAACCTTCTCCTCGTGTGTGCATTATTCATTCTTTCATTCGTTAGTGATCATGCAATACGCATTCATTCATAATCATTTATAATCGTTCATAATCATTCATTCATACATTCATGCATAATCATTTACTCATTTTTCCTCCGACTGGTGGATGGGTTCGGAAGACCCGGCCACCCATACATAACGTAAGTGGGGGTACATGAATCCCCCAAAAGCCTCAGCTCCTATTCCCCGCTAATCTCCTAACGAGGGTCGGTATCACCGTAGCTCATAGTGGAACTAATGCACTGGATCACCGTCAGCCCATGCTTCCCTAGATCGCCATGTGCATCAAGTACCTATGCCCGTGATTGCATTCATATTCTCGCCAAAATCATAAGGTAGGGATACATAAAAGAAAAGGGTTTTACATTCGAAATCATTTACTCTTGAAAAGACTCGATATATATATATATATATATATATATATGTGTGGATTAAAACTCCACACACTTGATATATTGGGTCGAGATAGCTAATTGTAGAGAAACCCACCTGGCTACACCTTACCGAACACAACCAAGAAGAGCAGAAGACTGAAGGTATCCTAAGAACCCGATACCTCTCCGCTTTATAGAAAATTGTACCAAAAGATAATACGGTGTGGTCGTGAGACTCAAAACTCCAAATGAAGCATATATAATGTACGACAATGCATTAACGTGATATGATATACATAAGAAATAACAATGTGCTATGAGGATGTTCGTGTGCACAATCAATGCCATTTAAACACATAACTATTTAATCATTCATTACACGAATAGATCGTACCGATTCATTATCATGCGTTCATTCCATATCATTCGTTCTTTCAATATTCAATTAATAATACACCACATTATATGTTACAAATTCGTAGGGATCAATTTAAGGTGAAAGGAATCCATTAAACATACAAGAAAGCAATTGTTGCAAAGAAGGTCATTCTGTAGCTCTTAGGTGTTCATATTAGCCATGTTAATGCCTATCGAGTAATAAGTCACATACTTCACGTCAAACGAATCCATAATATTCACATGACGAGCATAAGACATCATATAGCATGTTAACAATTCATTCATAACATAAAAAAAGCAAAGAGATATCATACAAGGTAAGGAAACAGAGAATTCTCGCATGCATGCACATAGGAAGACATATCACGCATATCATGTCTTATTTTACGTATAAAATCACCGAAATCACGTAACAAATTTATAATGAAACATATATTACTTAAAAAAATAAGTATACAATGCATAAGAAGTGTAAAAGAAGCAAGAAGATCATTCATAACGAAAATGAAACGAAAACAAAGAAAAAGGGAGAAGCAACTTGAAACATCCCCCAAATGGGGTCACGGCCCCGACTAAAAATAGGCCGCGACCACCATTAGCAACACCAGTATAGGCTGCCACAAGTCGAAAGTGGGCCAAAAATGGGTCGAGGCCTTCACCGAAATTGAACTACGCGCGATCACGACCGCGACCTCTGGCGGCAGCAGGGGAAAACTCAAAGTAGAGGCCAAAAACTTCACCAAAACTCAAAGGAAATCATGTTATCTTCAAGTTAACACATAATACCAAGATAAAATTGTTACACCCCGTCTTTTCGCCAATCCAGGTATGACGTCACGAGTGAGTTTAATTACGTAATTTAATTGATTTTAATTGTAAATATGTGATGTTGCATGCCTTACGTGTCAATTTGTATCTTACTTTAATTATATGTGCATTAGAATTTAATTAATTGTACTTGGACACAATCGTCCAATATTTGGAAATTAGGGACCTAATTGTAATTAGGGTGTTTTAGCCTTCGGGGCTACCTTCAGCTCGGGAATTCGAATTTGAATTCCGACTTCGCCATTAGATTTGTTTTGACGATTTGGGTTCAACGGATCTAGCCTCGCTCTTTCCTGAAGTTGTTTGACCTTCCTACCAATTTAATTTCCAACCGTTGAACCGAACTCTACGTGAACTGAACTGAACCAGTTATTCCTTAGCCTTATAAACCAAACCACTCCCTTTCCCCTTCATTCTTATTTTAACGTAAGAGAAGAAACGGTTTTTCCCACAACCCACCTTTGAGCTCCAGAATCCGTCCCCATTTTTCGGTCGATCAACGATCCAAGTTAAGCTATGAATTCCTCTCTTCGTATGCTTCGATTCTACCCGATTGTATCATGTTTTATTACTTCATTTCTTTAGTTTCATTGAAGATGATTAATAGTGTAAAAATATGAAAATTTGCTTCTAATGCCTCCAGATGTGATCTATTTGAGCTAACTTTGAAGTCTATTGTTTGGGTGAGTCCCCTCGTCATCTCTTCATTGAAATCTTGTTTGCGACTTGCATATTTCTTGAATTTACATGAATATACCTTGTTTGAGCTTCCATGGAAAATCCTTTAATCCTTGTTTTCTTGCCTTGAATTTGAGATATGTGATAGAGCACGTGTTTGTGATGTTATACCTTAATTTTTGCTTCTTTTGGTTGAGATTTGAGGTGGTTTTCATGATTTTTGCTTCCTCCCACAAGTGCCCCTGCTGCTAAGCCTTTCTACATGCCCAAAACAGTTCCCCGGGTGGGAAACTTTTAGCTTGAAATGGTCCCCGAGAGGGGTCCTTGAGTGCAGAAAGTTTCTGGACTATTTTCCCCGGGCGGGAAACTTCTTGCTTGTAATCTCGCCGACCGGGTATCCCATCATCCAAGCTCTGTTTGACCTGAAATTCATATGCGATCAACCTATTTGAGTTTAGAACACTCTGCAATTGGAATCATCTTAAAATTCGTTCTATATTGTGAGATATAACCGTTTGAATTTTGTGTCACCACTTCACCGGAAGTCTGCACTCGTTCAACTTCAAACCTCCGCCATTTTCGGATCGCTTTGAACCATGATTTGATCCATATACTGTAACACCCCGGAGCGAAGGGTGCCACATCCCCCACACTATGGCCCAACCCGAGTAGCGAAATGGAGGGTTCGTACCTGAATCCAACCATAGCGAACGAGAGACACACAAAACTCACACCCACGCTAGGCGGCTTAGACCCTCAAGAACCGAGAAAAATAAAACAATGGTAGCGGAAGCGTTAAAACATTCATACTTAAATTCCCAAGATCACAAAACATATAATAAGAGGGTTCAAATTGTCATGCTAAGTCATAACCGAACATATACAACAAGTACAATGCCCACCGGGGCCAAAATATCAAAAGTATTCAAATTATATAAGTCAAAAGTGTATAAAGGTAAGGTACAAAACCACTACATATGCGTGAGACCCGAGCTACACCACAAGTAAACTCGACAGACACTTGCCGCCTAGCTCGACTCAGAAGGTACCTGCAAACTCAAAGGAAAAGGGGAAAAAAAAAGGGAAACAATGAGGATTAGTCCTAGAGACTAGTGAGAGGGTTAACTCACACACCCAATATACATATACAGCAAAGCACTTAATCAAAATCGAAAGGATCCATGAACTAAGAGTGGTTGTTGCAAGCCAAAGATTTTATCCGTGGTATACATATAAATATTAGGATTTTAGGCCAAAAGCCACACATCAAGTTTTAGATACTTAGAAGTCTACTCTTGTTTCATAGATCATACACAACCAACCAACTCGGCGAGTACGAGTTACACATCCAAACTTCCATAAACGAAAGGCATAACAAAGCAAAACAAAGCATAATCCGACTGTAACACCGGGTGATAGAAGGGTTGATCGACCCTAGCTATCCAAAAATCACGAGAGACAAGGTTTAATCACGACCTTGAAACCTTTGACGGTTACACCGCCGGCTCCAGAGAAACACCCTTCCCCAAACCTCCCGATGTTGGGTGAGACTCTCAAATGGAGAATGTTGATGGCAGAGCTCGGCGACCCCACGACCGACCCGAGATTACCATACCACTCTCCGGGGCCCAAAATTTATCACAAAAATCATACTTAGCAAAGCTTTTCTTTCAAAGCCACATATCTCACTCACACACGCACACACTCACACTTAACCAAACTTTTCCAAAACAAAAGCAAAATAGTTTATATACATATAAAAAGCGTTTTCAAAGTCTTATAACATACGGGACAAGCCCACAATATACATATCATACACGTATCTATCATATAATATACGTAATTCGCATGCGAGGCTTCAAACCATATAGGGGTTGTAGGTCAAATAACTAAAAGAAACAAAACCTCACCTTAACACGGGTAGCGGAGACAAAAGAGTAAACCGGGTACTCAAGGGGCAACCTCGTCATCCATGGGAAGATTATCAGAACAAAACAAACAACAAGGGGGACTCTTAGACTCAACATGAACCACATTGACGCTCAGTAAATGCATATAATTGCGTTTGATGCGTATGAGATGCCAAAAGCGTAACAAAGTAACAATGAGAACAAAACTTGCACGTTTCTAAACAAATGAATTCACAACTAGGAAAAGAAAAACAAAACACATAGCACAACACCACAATAACACATAAGATAAAAGTAATCAAGGTAAGGGAACAAGAAAGGGGTGGGGAAACGAAGGGAAAACAAAACGAATCAAGAAAACGAAGTTCGGAACTCAAAATGTTTCTGCCCTGAAATCTAGGGCTGTGATTTTTTTAAGGGGACATCCATGGCCGTGGATGTCAAGGTAGAAACTTTCCGAAATCTGTCCCCAAATCCACGGCCGTGGGTTTTTCAAAGCACAAAAATCCAGGGTCGTGGATCTGGTCCAGATGCGAAAATTTTGAATTCTAAGCTCCAACTTCTTGCAAAACTCAACCAAAACAACAAGGGACCAAGGCAACACATAATGGCAAGTAAGGGAAGTAATAAACCAAGCAATCCAAGTCATATAATGGTTCAATGAAAAAACAATTCAAGTAAATGGGTGAAGGGGCAAAATCATTCAAAACCTCAAGAATCAACAATGGTGGAAGGAAGAATTCAACTCCAACACTTAAACCAAGTTCAAATAACTCAAGAAGGAAGTCTTAGGCATACTTATGATGCATTAAACTTAAGCAATTCAAGAGGAAACCAGCTAAAATCCGTCAAAGCCCTTAAACCCTTACTATTCCCATAGATTGCCATCACTCATGAAAATCAAGGTTATAGCTTAAGAGATTACACTTAAAAGAACCACATAACCATGGAGGACTCAAAAATATACTTACCTCTTGAATTTGATAAGAAATGGAGGAGCTAAGAGTGCAAAATCTTAAAAAATGCAATAGTGTCACCTTCTTCCTTGGGTGCTCTCTTGGGGCTGAGTTTAGGGAACTTTTCTTCCTCCTTAGGGTGGTTTGCACGAAATGAGAGAGGGAGAGAGGGTAAATGCTGATTTAGGTGCAAAGTAACCAAGGTTAAGGGGTTAGGTTGGGGTTTAGGGGTCCCACAAGAAGATTAGTCAACAAGAAAGGCCATTCTTATCACAAGAGCTCGTTCCGGCCGGTTTTTGGGTGTCTAAGAGGGCTTATAAAAGTGTGAGGTTAGGCTCCAAAGCTTGAAAATCTCGTCACGAATCCAACACCTTTTCCAAAATTCGAATCCGAATTCCCTAGCTCAAGATACGCCGCCCGGAACCCGAGGTGCGCTAAATGCCCTTTAACCATCCTCTAGGTTCCGAAAAACAAAACGAACACAAAACTCAAACAAACAAACCCAAAACCACATAACGAGCATGCTAACACGTACATAATTAACATAGTTCACGTATATCGAGAATTCACAAAAATCAGAATCAAATTCGAGCATGTAGAGCGCAAAATTCAAGCAAAAGAACACAAACGTTCAAGGAATTCAAAAAGGAACTAAACAAGTAGATTCCAAATTAACAAATAAGAATTAAAAGTAATTCAAACGGCGTACTTAAATAAATAAATTGCACACGTAACACCCCGTAAAGTCATACTTGTAGATCCGGATGATTGAGATGTTACAACCTCCCTTTCTTCAAAAGGACCCGCCCTTAGGTCTTGAAAAGATCCGGATACAACTGTACCATCTTAGCCTCTGTCTACCACGTGACTTCTTCAGATTTTTGATCTCGCCACAACACCTTAACAAGAGGTATTTGCCAGTTTCTCAATTCTTGCATCTTTCGGTCCAAAATCTTAATCGGGTGCCTCTTGATTGTCAAATCCGGCTCAAGTTGCACCTCTTCAACCGGTAGAATAGAAGACTCATCGGGATAATGCTTCCTGAGTTGAGAGACATTGAAAACATTATGAATCCCGGCTAAGCTCGGTGGCAAATCAAGTCGGTATGCTACTTCCCCAACTCGATTAAGGATCTCAAAGGGGCCTAAGTAGCGTAGGTTAAGCTTCCCACCTTTACCAATCCGAGCAATCCCTTTCCTAGGAGATGCCTTTCAAAAGACCTTATCTCCGACTTCAAACTCCAAGGGGCATCTTCTCTTATCCGCATAACTCTTCTGTCGATCCTGTGCTACCTTCAACCTCTGTTTAATCACCTTCACTTTCTCAATGGTATCCTGAATTTCCTTTGGTTTCTTAGCTCTCTCGAGCTTTCCATCTTTAGACCATCTCCACTCATCAATATCCCAAAAGAGAGGGGATCGACACTTTCTTCCATAGAGAGCTTCATACGGGGTCATACCAATTGAGGACTGAAAACTATTATTGTAAGCGTACTCGACCAAATCCAACTGCTCATCCTACGAATCCTGAAAATCCAAGGCACAAGCACGAAGCATGTCCTCAAGATATCTTATTAACTTCTTGGATTGACCATCCCTTTGTAAGTGAAAAGCAGTGCTAAACTGAAGTTTCATCCCTAAACACTTCTGTAACTCTTGCCAAAAATTTGATGTGAACCGAGGATCCCTATCTGAAACAATACTGACAGGTGCACCATGTAACTTGACAATCTCTTTCCGATACAACCGGGCGAGCTTAGGTACCTTATCGGAAATTTGAAATTTGTGAAAATGGGCCGACTTCATCAACCGATCAATGATAACCCATATCCCATCGAAACCTCCTTTGGTCCTTGGTAAGCCGGATACAAAGTCCATCGTCACTTGCTCCCACTTCCATTCGGGAATTGGAAGTGGTTGGAGAGTTCCTCTCGGCTTTTGGTGTTCGACTTTCACCACTTGGCACGTTTGACATCTCCTCATATAGTTAGCGACATCTCTCTTCATGCCATTCCACCAATATAGAGTCTTCAAATCTCTATATATTTTGGTGGTACCGGGATGTACCGTATAGGCCGACTTATGTGCCTCATCCAAAACTAGCCTCTTCAACTCTTTCGGAACACAAACCCGTGCCTTAAACCGAAACAAACCTGAATCATCGAACCCAAACTGAGTTTCTCGATCAATTCTTGCTTCCGCCACCAATCTCTATATTTTCGGATCATTAGATTGAGCTTCAATCAATCTTTGCCTTAAAACCGGTTGAACAGAGATATTTGCTAGGCGAGCTTCTGAAACTAGAGTTACGGAAACCTTCTTACTCAAACTCAATTCCAAACCCGAAACACTAGCTTTGCGGCTCAAAGCATTTGCAACTACATTGGCTTTACACGGATGGTATTGAATTCGGCAATCATAATCCTCAAGAAGTTCCACCCAACATCGTTGCCTTACATTCAAATCCTTTTGGGTGAACAAATACTTCAAACTCTGGTGATCGGTAAACACATGAAAAGTAGCTCCGTAGAGATAGCGAACACTACCGCCGCGAGTTCCAAATCATGAGTGGGATAGTTTCTCTCGTGATCCTTTAACTTCCTTGAGGCATAGGATACTACTTTGCCATTTTGCCTTTGAAGCATCGGTGTAGAATGAGTAGCCTTCTAAACCTTCGGGTAAGGTTGAAACTGGTGCCGTAGTCAACTTCTCCTTAAGAGTTTGGAAACTCTTCTCACACGCCTCATCCCACTCGAATTTAGCCTCTTTCTTTGTTAACCGGGTCAACGAGGACACAACCTTTGAGAAATCTTTCACAAAGCGCCTATAATACCCCGCTAATCCCAGAAAACTTCTCACTTCCGAGGTATTCTTCGGTTGCTTCCAAAGCATAACCGTCTCAATCTTCGTCGGATCCACTTCTACACCTTTTCCCGAGATGAAGTGACCCAAGAAAGAAACTCGATCCAACCAAAACTCGCAGTTACTGAACTTGGCAAACAAGCGGTGCTCTCGAAGTGTCGTCAAAACCGTCCTTAAGTGCTGCGCATGCTCTTCCACGGACCTTGAATACACTAAAATATCATCTATAAAGATGACCACGAATTTATCGTGGTAAGGCCGGAATATCCGGTGCATCATGTCCATAAACACAGTCGGGCCATTAGTAAGAACAAAAGGCATTACCACAAACTCGAAATGCCCATAGCGAGTGTTGAAACCCGTCTTCGGTACATCTTCTTCCCGGATGCGCAATTGATAATACCCTTGCCTCAAATCCAACTTAGAGTAGACACACGAACCTTGAAGAAGATCAAACAACTCTTATATATGAGAAAGTGGGTATTTGTTCTTAACCGTTAACCGGTTCAGCTCACAGTAGTCAATACACATCCGCAACGTCTCATCCTTCTTCTTTACAAACAGGATGGGAGCACCCCACGGAGAAGCACTCCGGCGGATGTAACCACATTCTAAGAGCTCATCAAGTTACGCCTTCAGCTCCTTCAACTCGGCCGGAGCTCATCAAGTTGTGCTTAATATATATACATTAGTGCATGTATTTGTGTTAGTGTAGTACGTATATATATTTATATGGTGTGTGATGTGTGTGCATGTTTTAGAATTTAAGAGTTATATTTGTTTGAATTAAATTCAAGATGATGAGCATGAATTTTAAATACATTAGATGGATGATATTGTATATATTATATTGATGTATTTAATTTAATTGTTTCCAATTTCTAAACATTCAATATGCTATATTATATGTCATATTTTTAGTATTTAGTCTTATGTGAATATTTAGCATGAATTTCTAGATGATATGATCCTTAGTGAATTAAATGTTACATTATTGTATCTCACATGCACATGTTGCATTTTATTCGTATCATTCACATTCATATGCATTTGCCGTTCGTCTAATTGGTTCATTTTGAGTCTAAGTTTGTCTTTCGATCTTTGTTTTGTTCTTAGGTTCGTTTCGTGGTTGAAGAGGTGGTCTCTTAGAAGGGTTTGAGTTGGTTTCGTCGGTTTGGTCGGCAAGGTGAGGTTTCTTTCTTTTAGTTATTACGACCTACAACCCTAAATGTGTTTTAAGTCCGCATGTGACCTATATTTATATATATATATATAGAGAGAGAGATATGTGTTCGATAAGTATTTCGTGGGAATTGACCCTTTTGTTATGAAACATTTGAAAAACGCTTTTATGTATAAGTAAACAATATTTTCGTTCTTTTGTTTTGAAAAAGGGTTGGCGTGTGTAAGTGATATGTTTTGGCGAGATTAAGCTTTGGAAGATAAACCTTTATAAGTGCAAGTGTAAGTTTGGACCCCGGAGTTGTGTGTAGTGGGAGACCCGGGACGACCATCGGGGTCGCCGGTTGCAACCTCTGGACACTTCTCCACTTTATAGGATCAACCCGAAACCCACTCGGAGGGAGGTGGTGGACGGAGTCCTTGGACGTGAGTGTCATGAAACTCACAGCCCTGACAGATTAGCGTATTTTCTATAAGGTAAGTGCGGGGGTTGAGGGAGCGCTCTCTCTTCCCCAAAATGGAGTTAAGGGTTGATTGATTTATGTTTTGCTTTGTTATGCTTCGCTTTGCTTTGGAGTAACTGTAGGCTACTTGGGACTCGTTCTCGCCGAGTCATTTCGTTTAAGTCTTCGTTTCCATTATGGTTTGTGAATCGGGATTGGACTCTTAACTTCTAAAACTTGGTGATTTTGGCCTTCGGCCCTAAGCCTTTCTTCTTATACATGTAGTATCACGGGTTAAGCATTTTAGAATGCAAAAACCAACCGCGGTTCATGAACACTCTTCGTTTTGAATATGCTATGCTCTTACCTATATGTACGTGTGCGTGTGTACGCCCCCTCGCCAGTCTTTAGGACTGACCCCTCTCCATTGTTTCTTTTTCCCCCTTTTTCTTCTTGAGTTTGCAGGTTCAGGTCTTCGGTTCGTGCTAGGCAGTGGTCTTTTACTTTGACTCATTCGAGTTTGTTACAGGAGTCCTTTGCATCCTTGCATCTTTATTTCCCGTTTTAGTACTATGTATAAATATGGTACTACGTATAAATATGTATAAGTATGGTACTATGTATAAGATTTATATGAACTTTGTTTCAGAACTGAACTTGAATTTGATTCCTTGGCCCTGGATGGGAACATTATGTATAAATTTGTATTAATGTAGCATGTATATTCGTATTTTGTGATCCTGGTTGCTTCCGCATCTGTTTTTGTTTGGTTGCGCACTCTGAATGAGGGTCTAGACCGCCTAGCTAGTGTGTGGGTTTTTGTTTGTCACTCGTTCGCTGTAACTTGATACGTGTGCGGAGTTTCCATTTCGTTGCACGTGTTGGGTTATAGTGCGAGGGGATGTGGTGCCCTCCGTTCCGGAGTGTTACATCTCTAAGGTGGTATCAGAGCTCTAGGTTGCAAAACCGGAGCTCTTGAGTCGTGTCTGGTCTGTCTAGGTCGTTCGGCTTAGGTTTACGTGTTTGTTTGCATTCATGAACTCATTTATGTGACTTACTTGTTATCAATTATGTTAATTGTGCACATAAACATGCACCTACTGATCAACATGCAAATATATTTTCATTGTAATTTTGAGAATTTCAGGATTTCACGGTATTGACAAGGATCTTAGACAATCTCCACATCAACACTCCCACCGGAATCAAGAACCATCTACATCAACAGTGCAACCTATGGATCCAATAGCAATCTTGTACCGGGAGTTTGGGACTTTCAACCCTCCACAATTCCGAGGAGGTAGTGATATTGAAGCTGAAGAATGGCTTTCAAGGATAGAGGCCATCTTTAGAGTGTGGCCGTGTGGTGCTCATAATAAAGCCCGCCTAGTTACTCTACTCCTACAAGGGTAAGCGAATCTGTAACATCCCGACTGATCGGACTTTTCAGGTAAACTATTATGTGCGCTATTCAATTATTTCCTTATGTGATATTTCATTGCTAACGTGAATTATTGAAGTTATTTGAACTTATTTGCTTTAATATGAATTTGGTTATCATTGAACGTTTAATTTTCCTTGCTTTGTAATTGTTCGTTTTGGATCCGTATTTAATTCTGATTTCTATGAATTTGTGATATGTGTTAATTATATGCTTTATGAACTCGATTATGTGCTCGTTACATGTTTTGGTATTTATTTTGATTGCCTTTTTGGGTTCGTTTTGGAGTCGGGACCTAAAGGAGGCTAAAGAGCATTTAGCGCACCTTGGGTTCCGGGACGGGTATCTTGAGCTCGGGAATTCGGATTCGAATTTCGTCACCTCCATTGAACTCATTTCGACGATTCGGGTTCGATGGGACAAGCCTCATATTTTTCTAAGTTCATTAAGACCTCCGTATTTCACCCGTAACGAGCCTCTTATGCTTGGAAGCTACCTTTTGACCTAGCTTTGAGTTGTGGACCCCACCTTAACCCAACCAAGCCCTTAACCTTCGTTTATACTTGAGTTAACTCACCAATTCAGCCCCTAAAATTCGTAAACCGATCCACTCTCCCCCTCTCTTCTCTAAACCAATCAGCAACCAAGGAAGCAAGAAGGAAGAAGAAACCCTTTGGCCATTTCTTTGATTTTGAGCTCAAATCAACTCCTTAGCTTCTCTAGTTTGAAAGGTAAGTCCATGGTTACAATCTACACTCTTTCTTCTCCCTTCTATGTGATCTTGAGCTCACTCCTTTGGTTGTATATTGAAATATAGCAAGCATGTGAATAGTGAGTGTTGGGAGAATTTGTTTGATTCTTGCTCATTCCTTGTTTCTTTGAGTTTGGATGATGATATATGACTTATATGACTTGATTCTTGCCATTTATTGCATTTCTTTACTTGTTAGTTGGAATATGATCAATTTGCTATAAATGAAGCTTGAACTTTGATGATATACTTGATGCATTTCTTTCCCCCTTTTCTTGCCTTGAATTGCTTGCATTTTGGAGTTGCGGTTATTCCACTTTTTATGGCATGAATCTTTGGTGGCTTGGTGCTATTTTCATGTATGTTATGTGTTTGTTGGATGGCCTAAGAGTCCCCTTGGTGCTAGAACCCGAAAACCCCTGTTTTTGGCCTCCATTTTCGGCCCTTTTTCGCCAAAATTTTTCCAGGCCGAAGGCCTGACACGGCCGCATCAAGTTTCAAAGGAAAATGGACACGGCCGTGTTGAGCCCTCGACATTGCTTTTTCTGAATTTTTTCGCCTGACACGGCCGCGTCAGTTTACAAAGGAAAATGGACACTGTCGTGTCAAGCCCTCGGAAATGTTTTTTTTCGAATTATTTCGCCTCACACGGCCGTGTCTGTTCCCGTTTGTTTTCTGACACGGCTGTGTCAAGCAGGGTCGCATCCGGGGAGATTTCTTTCGCCTTTTCGTTGCTTCTTATTAGTCCTTCTTGCCTCATTTTTGGTGTGTATGCATGATTAACTTGTCATATGATGTGCTAAGCCTTATATTATGAATTTGTGCTTTGATTTACCTCCTCGTTTGTGATATATGTTCTTCTATGAATTGTTTGCTCGTAAATGGGGATTCATTTCATATCATTGGCATCATAAGCATACATACGTATGTACGGAGCGTCAATGTGGGTGATTTTGAGTCTAAGAGTGTCCCTTGTTGTTTGTCTTGTTCAGAGGATCTTCCTGTAGAGGACGAGCTTGCTCCGTAGGTGTCCGGTTGTCATACTTTTGGTCTCCACTACGTCCGTTGATATGGTGAGGTTTTGTTCTTTTAATTATGCGACCTATAACCCTATATGATTTGAAGCCACGCATGTGAATACGTATTATATATGGTAAATAAGTGTATGATAAATATGTTACGGGATTGTTCCCTTTGTTATAAGAGTTTGGAAAACGTTTTGTATAAGTATATAAGCTATTTTGCTTTTGTTTGGAAAAGTTTAGTTTTGTGCAAGAGTGTGTGTGTGTACGCTAGCTGTGGCTTTGAAAGATAAGCTTTGAGATATGTTTGTGTGACTTTCGTGATCTGTTTGGGCCCCGGAGTGTGGTGTGGTAATCTCGGGTCGGCCGAGGGGTCGCCGAGCTCTTCCATCAACACCTCCATTTGAGAGTTTCACCCAACCTTGGGAGGTTGAGGATGGGTGTTTCTCTTGAGCCGGCGGAGGCAACCGCCGAAGGTTTCAAGGTCATGATTAAACCTTGTCTCGTTTCTGTGTGTGGATAGTTAGGGCCGATCAACCCTTCTATCAACCGGTGTTGGGGATGGATTCTGATTTGTTTTGTTTTGTTTTGTTTTGCGTATATGGAAGTTGGGTTATGTGTGACTCGTACTCGGTGAGTTGGTTTAGCTTTGTATGATCTATGAAACGAGAGTGGATTCTTAATTTACCTAAAACTTGGAGTTTGGCTTTTAGCCTTTTTCCTTTGCTTTAACCTATGTATATCTATATCATGGGAATTAATTTCGCTTGCAAAAACCACTCTCGGTTCAAGGATCCTTCCGTTTTAATAATTGTTTTGCTCTATACGTATATCGGGTGCGTGAGTAGCCCCCTCACTAGTCACTAGGACTAACCCTCGTTGTTGTTTTCCCCTTTTTCCTTTCTTTTGAGTTGCAGGTTCTTCCGAGTCAAGCTAGGCGGCAAGTGTCTTTTGGAGTTTACTTGTGGTTTAGCTTGAGTCTTCATGCATTCGTAGTGGTTTACTTTCTCTTTTCCTTATGTACTTGGAGATTATGTATTCTGATTACACTTTTGTTATTTTGGCCGAGAGGGCATTGTACATATTGTATATGTTCTAGCATGACCGTTGGAATTCTCGACCCTACCCTCTTTTTGATGATGTATATATATATGGGATGATCTTGGGATATATGTTTAGCTTGTGAATTGCTTTAATTGCTTCCGCTACTCTGATTTTATTTTGCGCAGTTTTTTAGGGTCTAGGCCGCCTAGCGAGGGTGTGTGTTGGTGTGTCTCTCGTTCGCTACGGTTTGATACGGGTGCGAACTTCCATTTTGTTACTCGTGTTGGACCCTAGTGCGGGGGATGTGGTACCCTTCGCTCCGGGGGTGTTACATCCTTGCGTGGTATCAGAGCTCTCGGTTGCAAAACCAGAGCTTTGGAGTCGTGTTGAGTCTGTCTAGGTCGTTCGGTATACGAATATGTGATTATTTGCATTCATTTACATAATTATGTGATGCAATTGTTTTACTTTCATGATAATTGACTACATGATCATGAATTGAACCCCATACATCGATATTCTTTGATTTGTGTACTTTCAGGATACCTCCCAGAAGGAGAGCAGATAGGGAGCAGACTCCTGACCTTAATCAACCCCCTCCACAAGCACCTCCACCTCCACCAATGAATGCTGAAAATATAGTGCAGGCCCTTCTGAATCAACTTCAGCAGAACCAGAGGGATAATCATCTGGGTGAAGGACAAGGTGGACATGTAACTCCGGTTTTCAAGGAGTTCAGAAATAACAACCCGCCTAAGTGGTATGGAGGAGACGACATCCAAGCAGAAGAATGGTTGTCAGAGATCGCCGGAATTTGGGAAATTTGCCCCGCACCTTCACATGAGAAAGCTGTTTGCACGGCTCGGTTTGTTCAAGGCCCCGCTTCCAATTGGCTCAAGGCTACAAGAGCTCGATTGGAAAGGAGTGGAGAAGAGTTCGACTGGGAAAGCTTCGTAAGAGAATTTCATCACAAGTATGTTCCTCCAAGTGCTCGCGAGAGGAGACTACAGCAATTCACAGAATTGAGACAAGGGAACCGTTCGTTTGAAGAGTATATCATGGAATTTGAGAGACTTGCACCGTATGCTCCACACATTTCCAATGATGACACCCAGAAGGCACGGAACTTTATTCCTGGTTTGAGATATGATATTCAGAGTGCTCTTAAGGCGGCTACCGTGGATACGTGGAAGAAGGCTTCGAGGAAAGCGATCAAAGTGGAAGCTAACAATACAAGATTGAGGCCGACTTACTCTTCGGGCCAAGGTTCGAGCTCAAATTTGGGGAAGAGGCCTGCATCCTATGGTGGGCCTCCGGTTTTCAAACCCCAAGGTTCTAACACTTCAGTCAAGAAAGCTCGACCTCCAGTACCTGCGGTACCAGCTTTACCGGCTCCGATTCAATGTGGCTATTGCAAGGGTCCCAATCACACCGAGGAGAATTGCCAGAAGAAATTGAGAAGGTGCTTTAAGTGTGGAGAGCCCGGTCATTTGATTAGCACTTGTCCTCAAGTGAGAGCACCTCAGCCTCGAGCTCCTCAGCCGTTGAATGTGATGCCTCCGAGAGCACCAATCCAGGCGAGAGCTTATGCTTTGGAGGGCGAGAAAGAGAATGTAGAGGTGGATGCCAACGCCGTTGTTGAAGGTACCATCCACATTCATGGCATTCCATTGCATGCATTGTTTGATCCGGGAACAACGCATTCATTTATTGCTTCCCGGCTTGCCTCTATTCTGCCTTTGCCTGTTGCTTGCCTAGATGATTCTTTTGTTGTTTCTTCTCCCCTTGGTGCTACCTTGTCTACGAATTGTGTTTACCGTGGTTGTCCGATGGTTGTGGAAGATCAAGAGTATCCGGCAGATTTGATCAAGATGCCAATCAAGAAGTATGGGGTGATTCTGGGTATGGACTGGTTGTACCGTTATCGGGCTATGATCGATTGTTTTGCCAAGAAGGTGACTATGGGTTCTACGGTCTTTGCGGGTCAGAGGTTGAAGACCTGCCCGTTTATTTCCTTTATGGAAGCAAGTAGAATGTTCCGGGACGGTGCGACGGGCTATGTGGCCTACCTTTTGAATAAGCCAAAGGACCAGGCCAAGCTCGAAGAGACGGAGATCGCGAAGGAATTCCCCGATGTGTTCCCGGAGAACTTGGGATCTTTACCTCCGGATCGGGACGTCGAGTTTGTTATAGATCTCTATCCCGGAGCAGAACCGTATGCGAAATCTCCCTATAGGATGGCTCCAGCCGAGTTGAAGGAGTTGAAGACGCAATTGGACGAGCTCCTAGAATGTGGTTACATTCGCCCGAGCACTTCTCCGTGGGGTGCTCCGGTCCTGTTTGTCAAGAAGAAAGACGGGACTTTGCGGATGTGTATTGACTACCGTGAGCTGAACCGGTTAACGGTTAAGAACAAATACCCGCTCCCTCATATTGAAGAGTTGTTCGATCTCCTACAAGGTTCAAGTGTTTATTCCAAGTTGGATTTAAGGCAAGGGTATTACCAGTTGCGTATCCGGGAGGGAGATATACCGAAGACGGGTTTCAACACAAGATATGGGCATTTCGAGTTTGTGGTCATGCCTTTTGGTCTTACCAATGCCCCAGCCGTGTTTATGGATATGATGCACCGAATATTCCGGCCTTAGCTCGATAAATTCGTTGTCATCTTTATAGATGATATTCTGGTGTATTCGAGGTCCGAGGAAGAGCACGCGCAGCATTTGAGTATTGTTTTATCTACACTTCGGGAGCATAAATTGTTCGCTAAGTTCAGTAAGTGCGAGTTCTGGTTGGATCGAGTTTCCTTTTTAGGTTACTTTATTTCTGGGAATGGTATAGAGGTGGACCCGGCGAAGATTGAAACGGTAATGCTTTGGAAGCAGCCTAAGAATGCCTCGGAAGTAAGAAGTTTTCTCGGGTTAGCAGGGTATTATAGGCGCTTTGTGAAAGATTTCTCGAAGATTGCTTCCCCGTTGACCCGGTTAACTAAGAAAGAGGTTAAATTCGAGTGGGACGAGGCGTGTGAGAAGAGTTTCCAAACTCTGAAGGGAAGCTTGACTACTGCATCGGTTTTAACCCTACCCGAGGGTTCAGAGGGCTACTCAGTTTACACTGATGCTTCGAAGGAAGGTCTTGGTTGTGTGTTGATGCAGAATGGTAAGGTGGTAGCCTACGCCTCAAGGAAATTAAAGGATCATGAAAAGAACTATCCCACTCATGACTTGGAACTCGCGGCAGTAGTGTTTGCTTTGTTGAAATGGCGACATTATCTTTATGGAGTCACTTTTGAAGTGTTCACCGAACACCAGAGTCTTAAGTATCTGTTTACCCAGAAGGATTTAAATGTAAGACAGAGAAGATGGATGGAGCTGCTCGAGGACTATGATTGTAAGATCCAATACCATCCGGGTAAAGGTAATGTGGTGGCGGATGCTTTGAGTAGGAAGGCTAATATCTCAGGCTTGGAAGCAGGTTCTAGTAGGCAGAATTCAGTGGTTATGGGTTTAGAGGCTCGTTTGGCTAACATTTCGGTTCAACCGGTTTTGAGGCAAAAGTTGTTAGAGGCTCAGTCTGTGGATCCCGAAATTCAGAAATTGGTAGCTAAGTCAAGGGTCGATCCGGAAACCAAGTTTGGATTTGATAACTCAGGGTTGTTTAGATTCAAGGCTCGGGTTTGTGTCCCTGAAGGATTTAAGCAGTTGGTACTTGATGAAGCTCACAAGTCAGCATATGCAGTACATCCCGGTACCACCAAAATGTACAATGATTTAAGGACTTTATATTGGTGGAACGGCATGAAGAGGGACGTCGCTAACTATGTTAGAAGATTTCAAACATGCCAAGTGGTGAAAGCAGAACACCAGAAACCGGGAGGAACTCTCCAACCGCTTCCGATACCCGAGTGGAAGTGGGAGCAAGTGGCAATGGACTTTGTGTCCGGCTTGCCAAGGACCAAAGGAGGTTCCGACGGAATTTGGGTGATTATTGATCGGTTGACGAAGTCAGCACATTTTCTTAAGGTGAAAATGTCCGATAAGGTTCCTAAGTTGGCCCGGTTATATCGGAAAGAGATTGTCAGATTACATGGGTGCCTAGTCAGCATTGTTTTAGATAGGGATCCTCGGTTTACGTCCAGTCTTTGGCAGGAGTTACAGAAGTGTTTGGGTACAAAGCTTCAGTTTAGTACTGCATTTCACCCACAGAAGGATGGCCAGTCAGAAAGGTTAATAAGGTATCTCGAGGACATGCTTCGTGCTTGTGCCTTGGATTATCCGAATTCGTGGGATGAACAGTTGGATTTGATTGAGTATGCCTACAACAACAGCTTTCAGTCTTCTATTGGCATGGCACCGTATGAGGCCTTGTATGGAAGGAAGTGCCGATCCCCTCTCTTTTGGGATATTGATGAGTGGAGATGGACTAAAGATGGAAGGCTCGAAAGGGCTAAGAGATCCAAGGAGATTCAGGACACCATTGAGAGGGTGAAAGTGATTAGACAGAGGTTGAAAGCAGCACAAGACCGGTAGAAGAGTTATGCAGATAAGAGAAGACGACCCTTAGAGTTTGAGAAAGGAGATAAGGTCTTTTTAAAGGCATCTCCTAGAAAAGGGTATGCTCGGATTGGTAAAGGCTGGAAGCTTAACCCTCGCTACTTAGGCCCCTTTGAGATCCTTGATCGAGTTGGGGAAGTAGCCTACAGACTTGATTTACCGCCGAGCTTAACTGGGATTCATAATGTGTTTCATGTCTCGCAGCTTCGGAAACATTATCCCGATGAGTCTTCTGTTCTTCCCGTCGAGAAAATTCAGTTGGAACCGGATTTGACCTTTAAGAAGTATCCAGTTCAGGTGTTGGACCGGAAAATGCAAGAGTTGAGGAATAGGCAAATCCCTCTTGTGAAAATCTTGTGGCGTGATCAAGAATCCGAGGAAGCCACTTGCGAGACTGAGAGTAAGATGAAGCAGTTGTATCCGGAGCTTTTCAAGACCTCGCCTCGGACCTGAGGACAGGTCCTTTTGAAGGAGGGAGGTTTGTAACATCCCGACTGATCGGACTTTTCAGGTAAACTATTATGTGCGCTATTCAATTATTTCCTTATGTGATATTTCATTGCTAACATGAATTATTGAAGTTATTTGAACTTATTTGCTTTAATATGAATTTGGTTATCTTTGAACATTTAATTTTCCTTGCCTTGTAATTGTTCGTTTTGGATCCGTATTTAATTCTGATTTCTGTGAATTTGTGATATGTGTTAATTATATGCTTTATGAACTCGATTATGTGCTCGTTACATGTTTTGGTATTTGTTTTGATTGCCTTTTTGGGTTCGTTTTGGAGTCGGGACCTAAAGGAGGCTAAAGAGCATTTAGCGGACCTTGGGTTCCGGGATGGGTATCTTGAGCTCGGGAATTCGGATTCGAATTCCGTCACCTCCATTGAACTCGTTTCGACGATTCGGGTTCGATGGGACAAGCCTCATATTTTTCTAAGTTCATTAAGGACTCCGTATTTCACCCGTAACGAGCCTCTTACGCTTGGAAGCTACCTTTTGACCTAGCTTTGAGTTGTGGACCCCACCTTAACCCAACCAAGCCCTTAACCTTGGTTTATACTTGAGTTAACTCACCAATTTAGGCCCGAAAACCCCCTCAACTGATCCACTCTCCCCCTCTCTCCTCTAAACCGATCAGCAACCAAGGAAGCAAGAAGGAAGAAGAAACCCTTTGGCCATTTCTTTGATTTTGAGCTCAAATCAACTCCTTAGCTTCTCAAGTTTGAAAGGTAAGTCCATGGTTAAAATCTACACTCTTTCTTCTCTCTTCTATGTGATCTTGAGCTCAATCCTTTGGTTGTATATTGAAATATAGCAAGCATGTGAATAGTGAGTGTTGGGAGAATTTGTTTGATTCTTGCTCATTCCTTGTTTCTTTGAGTTCGGATGATGATATATGACTTATATGACTTGATTCTTGCCATTTATTGCATTTCTTTACTTGTTAGTTGGAATATGATCAATTTTCTATAAATGGAGCTTGAACTTTGATGATATACTTGATGCATTTCTTTCCCCTTTTCTTGCCTTGAATTGCTTGCATTTTGGAGCTGAGGTTATTCCCCTTTTTATGGCATGAATCTTTGGTGGCTTGGTGCTATTTTCATGTATGTTGTGTGTTTGTTGGATGGCCTAAGAGTCCCCTCGGAGCTAGAACCCGAGAACCCCTGTTTTTTGCCTCCATTTTCGGCCCTTTTTCGCCAAAATTTTTCCAGGCCGAAGGCCTGACACGGCCGCGCCAAGTTTCAAAGGAAAATGGACACGGCCGTGTTAAGCCCTCGACATTGTTTTTCTGAATTTTTCCACCTGACACGGCCGCGTCAGTTTACAAAGGAAAATGGACACGGCCGTGTCAAGCCCTCGGAAATGGTTTTTTTCGAATTATTTCCCCTCACACGGCCGTGTCCGTTCCCCTTTGTTTTCTGACACGGCCGTGTCAAGCAGGGTGGCATCCGGGGAGATTTCTTTCGCCTTTTCGTTGCTTCTTATTGGTCCTTCTTACCTCGTTTTTGGTGTATACATGATTAACTTGTCATATGATGTGCTAAGCCTTATATTATGAATTTGTGCTTTGATTTACCTCCTCGTTTGTGATATATGTTCTTATATGAATTGTTTGCTCGTATATGGGGATTCATTTCATATCATTGGCATCATAAGCATATATACGCATGTACCGAGCGTCAATGTGGGTCATTTTGAGTCTAAGAGTGTCCTTTGTTGTTTGTCTTGTTCAAAGGATCTTCCTGTAGAGGACGAGCTTGCTCTGTAGGTGTCCGGTTGTCATACTTTTGGTCTCCACTACGTCCGTTGATAAGGTGAGGTTTTGTTCTTTTAATTATGCGACCTATCACCCTATATGATTTGAAGCCTCGCATGCGAATACGTATTATATATTGTAAATAAGTGTATGATAAATATGTCATGGGATTGTTCCCTTTGTTATAGGAGTTTGGAAAACGTTTTATATAAGTATATAAGCTATTTTGCTTTTGTTTGGAAAAGTTTAGTTTTGTGCAAGAGTATGTGTGTGTACGCGAGCTGTGGCTTTGAAAGATAAGCTTTGAGATATGTTTGTGTGACTTTCGTGATCTGTTTGGGCCCCGGAGTGTGGTATGGTAATCTCGGGTCGACCGAGGGGTCGCCGAGCTCTTCCATCAACACCTCCATTTGAGAGTTTCACCCAACCTTGGGAGGTTGAGGAAGGGTGTTTCTCTTGAGCCGGCGGAGGCAACCGCCGAAGGCTTCAAGGTCGTGATTAAACCTTGTCTCCTTTCTGTGTGTGGATAGTTAGGGCCGATCAACCCTTCTATCAACCGGTGTTGGGGATGGATTCTAATTTGTTTTGTTTTGTTTTGTTCTGCGTATATGGAAGTTGGGTTGTGTGTGACTCGTACTCGGCGAGTTGGTTTAGCTTTGTATGATCTATGAAACGAGAGTGGATTCTTAATTTACCTAAAACTTGGAGTTTAGCTTTTAGCCTTTTTCCTTTGCTTTAACCTATGTATATCTATATCATGGGAATTAATTTCGCTTGCAAAAACCACTCTCGATTCAAGGATCCTTCCGTTTTAATAATTGCTTTGCTCTATACGTATATCGGGTGCGTGAGTAGCCCCCTCACTAGTCACTAGGACTAACCCTCGTTGTTGTTTTCCCCTTTTTCCTTCCTTTTGAGTTGCAGGTTCTTCCGAGTCAAGCTAGGCGGCAAGTGTCTTTTGGAGTTTACTTGTGGTTTAGCTTGAGTCTTCATGCATTCGTAGTGGTTTACTTTCTCTTTTCCTTATGTACTTGGAGATTATGTATTCTGATTACACTTTTGTTATTTTGGCCGAGAGGGCATTGTACATATTGTATATGTTCTAGCATGACCGTTGGAATTCTCGACCCTACCCTCTTTTTGATGATGTATATATATATGGGATGATCTTGGGATATATGTTTAGCTTGTGAATTGCTTTAATTGCTTCCGCTACTCTGATTTTATTTTGCGCAGTTTTTGAGGGTCTAGGCCGCGTAGCGAGGGTGTGTGTTGGTGTGTCTCTCGTTCGCTACGGTTTGATACGGGTGCGAACTTCCATTTCGTTACTCGTGTTGGACCCTAGTGCGGGGGATGTGGCACCCTTCGCTCCGGGGGTGTTACAGAATCTATGCTGGTCAAGAGTTGTTCATCGACTAGAGGTGGTGGGAGAAGTATTGTCATGGAAGGTGTTTGTTCGAGAATTTAAAAAGAGGTATATACCGACAATACTGCAACAACGGAGACTTGAAGGATTCCTCAACCTCAAGCAAGGAGAAAAGACGATTATGGAATATTTGGAAGAGTTCGAGAGATTGGGTGCATATGTGCCTCACATTATAAACGATGATCAATGGAAGGCAACGTATTTTATGGAAGGCCTTCGGAGTGAACTTAGAGAAGCCTTGGTTGTAAGAGACACTAGTACGTGGGATAAGGTCGTTGAGAAGGCGATACGGGTTGAGACTTGGTGGGTGGCAAGAAAAGGGCTTGAAGAAGGTGCACCGGAAAAACCATTTGAGTTAGGATCGTGCTCCAATATACAAGTTGAAGAGAAACCGGCTCAACCAAGTATAACCATCAAGAAAAGAAGCAACAAGAAAAAGAAGTCTAACCCCTAGAAGACCCCTTGGTCCGAGAGAGAGTTTCCACCATGTGCACATTGCCAAGAGACTAACCACAGTTGCGATGGGTGTTGGATCCGGTTGAAGAGATGCTACGTTTGTGGATCTTCAGAGCATAAGTTCCTGCAGTGTGACCGTTCGAAGGCTAACAAACAAAGGAAAAGGAGTCAAAGGCTTCAGATTGGAGGTCAAATCAAACCTAAGAATCGAGGTAATTGCATTCATGGCACTATATTCATGCATATTTATCTTGGGGGTAACCCGTTTTTATATTACTTTCCTTTCTTCGTTACTTCTTTGTACTTGCTTGTTGCTTGTCTAGTTGTTTTCCTTGCACTTGTTGTTGTTATTGCGGTTGTTGTTTTCTGTGGGAACTCTCTGCTTAAAGAGAGTTAGTGAGTTGAGAGCTCAAGTGCTTGGTGAGTTGTGAGGGTCGAGTTTGCCCGGTGTTCGGTTTGAAGGCGCCTTGCTCTTGTGAGGTACAGGGCTACCTTAGGTGTGGGTTGGTTGTTCGAGCGCCGAGAGGAGCTAGTGGTTGCCTTGAGGAGGCCCGTCTTGGGCTAAACGATATCTTCGGGTACCAGATAGAAGGCTAGCCCGTCTATATCCTTTGTAGAAGTTGTTGTTCAAATCCGGGACGGTGCGACAAGCTTTGTGACTTATTTTTGGGTAACCGAGGGTCGGGTAAAGCATGAGGAGACGAAGATCAGAGTAAGACTTCTTTGGTGTTTTCTTGAAAGTGGGATTCTTTACCACTTGGCGCACTACAACAAATATGATATATTGGGACATTTATTTTAGGATACTTCTTAATAACTGTCTCAAAAATAAATTGTTACGACACTTATTAAATTGTATCCCAATAACTAAATCTTTAGGGACATTTAAAATAAGACTAATCTTGTTTAAATAAAAAAGAACGGCTAATTTAGTTTTCATTTTTTTTTATTCTCTAATTTACAATTATTTTGGCGCAAAACGAATTAATATTCACCGCCAATTAACCCCACCATCAGCTAAGCACAAACCCACCTCTTCTAATTTTTCTCCCCAAATATGATTCTTCACAATTTCCAGAACTCAAGAACCACCAACAGAAAGGGGTTTTCACAGAGGTCTGCTTCTCGCGACAAACAACAGAAAGGGGGGAAATCTTCTTTTCACAGGAGTCTTCTCGCGACAGACAACACTTTTCTCACGGCAAAAGGAAGAGATATAGAACAATAATTGCTCTTCAAAACAAACTCTATTGCCCAGCAGCCCAAGTTTAGTGAGTTTCATATCCCTATGGTTTTAGATTTCTTCCTCTTTTTGAGAATTTTTTTTGCTAATTTTATTCGTCTGCGATTTTTCTTTCCTCTGTTTTCCCATTTAATCTGACGGAGCGTGTCTTCTTGCGGCTTCTGATTGTCCTGCTCTCAAGGTAAGATGTTTCTCACAAAAATAAAATCTATTTTTTTCAGTCCATCATGTTAAATTTTGTTAAGGTTAGGGCTATTGAAAATTTTAATCACAAATTCTGGAAAAAATTTTTCGAAGAAACCCTTCTTCATTTTCAATTCAATAAGCTCACCTAAGAAGATATTATGTTTGAATGTTTCGTGTGTTACAATTGGCACTTGAAAAAGATGATATTCTAAGGGATATCCGTTTCCTCAAATGTTATGAATTTTGTTTTGATATTTTTGGGTTTTTGGGGTTTCAAACTCCCCTTGTGATGTTTATTGAGTGACCTAGAATATTAATTGAGATGGTTCTGGATTGATTTTGTTCTTAAATATGCATGGCTCAAATTCGAAGGAGAATTTTGAAATCAAGGAATTTTCTTTTCCTAAGGGAAATTCATGTGGTATTTTCATGTGGAGATTCTGGAGTTTTTGTTGCACCATATTATAAATATAGAGGTCTGTAGTGGATCTGATATTGCCAACCTACATGTTAAAATGTAAAGTGCATTTAGGAAATTAAAGATTCAATCAGTGGTAATTAGTCTATAACAGGACAAATTAATGTCAACAAGCTCCATATGAAATTTAGGATTTTTCTAGATGTCGGCAAGGTGTTGACAGTCAAGTATTTTTATCCAAATATGTAGAGATGAATAACTTACTATTTTATTGCACACCAGTAGTGTTTTTCATTTTCTCTGTGCTCTTTGAAACAACTTTAATCATTCTATTCCAGATTAGAGCTTTTTCCTGTCATTTGTCTTTAGATATGCTCCAAGGATGGGCCTGAATGGCTAAATTTGTTGTCCTTTCGGTGCATTTTTTTTAAAACAATACCACATGAAATAGAATTTCTAGAGAATCTCAAAAGCTACGCTTAGAGCTTTACATGTTGGAGTCGTTTTCTGTAGTTCAAAAGTTAGTGAGCCTGGAAATTCTAGAATTTCAAAATTGTCGTGGGATTGAGGAGTTGCCTAGTGAAATAGAAATCTCAATCAGCTCAGGTGGTTTGATTTTTCATATAGCAAAAGTCTTAAAAGAATACCTCCAAGAGTCATATCAAATTTGGTCAATTTAGAGGAGTTTAAGTTGTTAAACGGCTTTAGTGGATGGGAATTAGGGGAATCATATGGAATATGCTTCATATTAATGAGTTTGTCCTAATAGAGAGATTTGTGGATTTTGAAGTCTGTCAATTGTGGATCTATTGGGGTTGTATTATATTAATTGTTGGATATAATTTATTGATTTGAAGCATGTGAAGTGAAGCTTACGTTTGGTATCTAATCCAGCACAATTCTTGGGTCATAGAATAGTTAAGTAGTTTCATTGTTATAATTCTAATAAACTTTTGTGCTTTTTTTTTCATGCATTTATGGATGCTTTCGAGTTTTGAATGCATTCTGGTCAGATTCAGTTGAATTTCAACAGGTCAAAAAAAAGATTTACTTGTAATTATGGAACTAATAGAGGAAGTTTGTAGTCGTACGTAACAGGTGTTTTCAAAAGCTTTTTCTTACTGAGATGTAGAAGTAGAAACTAAGCCACTAAGGTTGTAAAAAAGTTGTAGTATAGGAAAAGCTGTAAAATGTTTGGAAAAAAAGAAGTTCATAGTTTACAAAAACTGTTGTTTGGAAAAAGAAGTTGAAAGACACTTTAAATTATAAAAACTTTCGTCTTTTCGGTGCAAGGATGGGCCTGAATGGCTAAATTTGTTGTCCTTTCGGTGCATTTTTTTGAAAACAATACCACATGGGGATTAGGAGCAGGAACAGCAGAGGTACAAGGACAAGAAAGAAGGAATGCTTGCCTCAATGAGTTTGAAAATTTGTCTAAACTAACCTGCTTGGATATTAATGAATTTTTCTGTTTTATTAATATTGTCATTACTTTTAATCTAGCCTTTATTGACATATCCCAACTTTATTAACAGTTGCGTGGAGAAAACAGAAAAAAACGATATCCCCACCATTGATAAGAAAAGGTAATTCATTTAAAGTGCTTTTATAAATATATTTCAGCTGATTTTATTTATAGCAGCTTATTTAATGTGGCAATCAAGTTATTTAATTTTCTTGTCGCATACAGGAATAAGTTTCCACATTCACTCAAAAACAAGTTAGTTATTGCATATTAATATCATAATATCCCTCACACTTTTGTTAGTTAGATTAGAAATATATGCCAATTTAGAAAGATTTACGTAGCATAAAGATTATCACTAACTCGTATTGTTATGAAGAATAACATCACAAATAAAATTCCTTGAATCTCTAATTTCCTTTTACTTCGTCCATAGCAACCTGCATAAATGATTAAAAGAAGTTATGAGAAAATAAAATCAAAGAATCAGTACTAGATTTCTTTTTGGCCTACAGCATCACCATAGAATCACTACTAGTTTTGAAATGTAAAGTAGGTAGAATTAAATCTTCATCATTAATTACTAATTATTGGGAAATTAAAAAGAAAGTTTTATCTTAAAGAAATGCACTAAGCACATTAGAATTACCTTTATGGCTCCTAGAAACACTGTCGAACCTTAGGAATATTGTGCAGATTTAAAACCTGAAAATAAGAAGAGAAGTGAGTTTCTCAATGCCACACAGAAATGAACTAATAAATAATAGAAACTTCAAACAATAATGGATTATGGTAAATAAATAAAGGGTTCCAACTTTACCAACTCAACATCCTTAAGTGATGTTTAAAAATCACATGGATTCAGCTCTTCAAACCTAAGTTTACTAGCTAAAAAGAACCGATCATATTATGATTTTAATAAATTTCAAAACAGCTAGATTTCAACCTTTCTGAAAACAGCTAAATTTTAATAGATTTCAAAACAACTAGATTTTATGTACTCAAGAGTTCTACTCAACAAAACTCTTTAAATATTTAATGTGTCTTAATCCTTGTAAATAGTTATATACACATTGATATATTTTTAATTTTGATAGGTTACATAATGGATAAAAGTTGGATGAGTAAACCAAGATCTACAAAAGAATATGAATTAGGTGTTGATCAGTTTCTTGATATGGCTTTTGATAACGTATGCCTTCGTGGAAAAATTATTTGTCCATGCAAACACTGTAAGAATGGAAAATGGGTAAGTAGAGAACTAGCTAAAGAACATTTGATAGTCGATGGCTTTATTAAAGGTTATACGAATTGGGTTGCACATGGTGAGGAGTCTTCATCAAATCAAGGTAATATTGAGCAACAAGATGGACTTAATATGGTAGATGATATGAATGAGTTGGTACAAGATGCTTTTGGGGTCACAAATATGAATGCAGAAGAGGAACCTAATGAGCAAGCTAAGGCCTTCTATGAAATATTAGGTGATGCTAAAAAGGAATTATATCCAGGATGTAAGAAATTTTCGAAACTTTCATTTCTTATCTGACTCTTTCACTTGAAGTGCACCGGTAAATGGTCTAACAAGTCATTTACAATGCTTCTTGAACTATTGAAAGAGGCATTTCCTGATTCAACAGAGACACTGCCAAAATCTTTTTATGAAGTTCAAAAGATAATAGGAGCCTTAGGACTCACATGTATCAAAATACATGCTTGTCCAAATGACTGCATGTTATATTGGAAAGAGCATGAGAATGATACACATTGTAAAGTTTGTAAAACTTCCCGATATATACAAGCTGAAAAAGATTCCACTAGTGATGAAGATTTATCTACTAAGTCTAAAAAAATTCCTGCAAAAGTTTTAAGATACTTTCCGCTAAAGCCTAGACTTCAAAGACTCTTCATGTCATCTAAAACAACATCATTTATGAGATGGCACCACGATGATCGCACTAAGGATGGTTGCATGAGACATCCTAGTGACTCTCCTCTTTGGCATGATTTTGATCGCCGACATCGTGATTTTGCTAAAGACCCTAGAAATGTAAGACTTGGTTTAGCAGCTGATGGGTTTAGTCCATTTAGGACTATGAGTGTTACTCATAGCACATGGCCAGTCATATTAACCCCATATAACATGCCCCCATGGATGTGCATGAAAGAACCATTTTTCTTTCTGACCTTACTTATTCCTGGTCCATCACCTCCCGGAAATAATATTGATGTCTACTTGCAACCTCTCGTGGAGGAATTGAAAGAATTATGGAATGGGGTTGATACTTATGATGCATCTAACAAACATAATTTTTGCATGCGTGCCGCTCTCTTGTGGACCATCAATGATTTTCCAGCATATGCAAACTTATCCGGTTGGAGCACAAAAGGGCAACTAGCTTGTCCATCATGCCACAAGGATACATGCTTCAGATATTTGTATAATAGTCATAAAGAGTGTTATATGGGGCACCGTAGGTTTTTGAGTTCTGATCATCCCTACAGGAAAGATGCTAAATCATTTGATGGGAATGAAGAACACCGTATGGCTCCTACTCCATTAACCAGAGACATGGTGTTGGAGGAATTATTCGGGTTAAACATGAAGTTCGGGAAAAAAGTTGGTAATAATCCAACTTTCCCTCACAATTGGAAAAAGAGAAGTATATTTTTTGATTTGCCGTACTGGAAGGACAACTTGTTGCGCCACAATTTAGATGTAATGCACATTGAGAAAAATGTGTGCGATAGTGTGCTTGGGACCTTATTGAATATAGATGGAAAAACCAAAGATCATGAAAATTCTCGTCTTGATTTGCAAGATATGGGAATTAGAAGTGGTCTTCATCCCATTTATCTTGATTCAGGGAAAAAATATTTACCCGCAGCATGTTTTTCAATGAGTAAAAAGGAGAAAGATATATTTCTTGAAGTTTTACGTACTGTGAAGGTTCCTGATGGTTATGCATCGAATATATCACGTCGTGTGCAAGTTAAACCTCATAAAATTTCAGGTTTAAAAAGTCATGATAACCATATATTGATGCAACAATTACTTCCGATTGCTTTGCGTAAAGTACTACCAAAGCATGTCAGAACAACTTTGATCAATTTATGTCGATTCTTTAGAGAACTTTGTTTGAATGTTCTTAATCCTCGAGACCTTGTTCATTTGGAAAAAGAGATTGCTAAAACGCTGTGTGACTTGGAAACAATTTTCCCACCATCATTCTTTGATGTGATGATTCATCTATGCATTCACTTGGCATGTGAGGCTCGAATTGCAGGACCCGTGCAATATCGTTGGATGTATCCTATTGAGAGGTAATATTACTTTTAAGTATTATTACTTTTTGCTCATGTTTATAATTGTGATTTTGCTATTACTTATTAGACTGAATATTAGGTATTTATCCACACTAAAATCTTATGTGCGTAACCGAAGTCGTCCCGAGGGTTCCATTGCAGAAGCATATCTGATGGAAGAAAGTTTGACCTTTTGTTCAAGATATTTTGAAGACGTTGAAACCAAATTCAATAAGGTGAAAAGAAATGATGATAATAGTGAGCCTATCAGGACCGAACTTCCAATTTTCTCTAATCTCGGGCGTCACTTTGGGAGGCAAGATTCGGTAGTTCTTGACAAGGAAACACTTACCAAAGCACATTAATATGTGTTGTTCAATTGTAGTTCAATTGAATCGTATATTGAGTAAGATTTTCTTTCTTGTAATTTTAATTATGGTAAAACTGTATATATATCATTCTAATAGTAACTTTATATCATATGCAGGCAACACAAAATCCTTGTCAAAGATCAATATCCTCGTTTTAGTAAAAAGGATATCGAACGCATTCACAGTGAATCTTTTTCCAAGTGGTTTAAGAATCATGTAATCAACTAGTATCTTTTTTAAATATTTTATTATGTGTTTGAGCTGTCTAATTCCTTTTTATTAAACTATTTATCAGGTAGAAGGATTACATCTCGAAGGAAAGCAACTGTCAGAGGAACTTAGGGCATTAGCTCGAGGACCTAATCCAGTGGGAAAACGATATGGGGGATTTATCGTTAATGGTTTTCAGTTTCATGTGAAAAAGTTGGAAAATCGTAGAAGAACACAAAATAACGGGTTAATTGTTGTTGCACAAACTAGTAGTTTTTCTAGTAGAAGTGACAACAATCCGATCGTTGGTGACGTTGCTTATTATGGGGTTATTAAGGACATAATCGAATTGGAATATTTTGGGGGTGGAAAAATAGCAATGTTTGAGTGTGATTGGGTGTCACCAGGAAGAGCACTGAAAACCGACGACAATGGCTTCGTTTTGGTTAACTTTGATAAGTCCAGAAAACATGATGAACCTTTTGTGTTTGCTTCTCAAGCACAACAAGTTTTTTACGTAGAAGATCCAATGGAAAAAGGGTGGCATGTGGTAGTGAGAATAAATGCTAGGGATTCCTTTGATATGATATGAATCCAAATTTTAGTTTAGATGGAGGAATTCTTCTTCAAAGTGATAATAATAATGATGTACAGATAAATAGTGAGAATGAAGTTAATTGGGTTAGAGAAGATGTAGAAGGAACTTTAGTTTAAGAAAATTGTGGGTCACTTATTTGATGAATAAATTATATTCTGAGAACAGTTATGAGTATACTTGTATTGATTTTGTTTTTCAATTTGAAATTTATATGTTTTCATAATATATACTTTTCATATCTTTTAGTTTGTTTACTTGTCTTCTCATCAGGAACTATATTTTATAGTATCAACAAAGGTAAGTTTTTTATATATATGATTTTGTTTTAGAACATGTGAAAGACTTTTTAGTTTATGTTTTATGTGTCACTTCATAAGTTTTTACCCATCTAATATTTAATTTTGCAGATTATGCCTCCTAAAACTAGATACCGTAACCAAGACAACAGACCTGCGGTAATTGGACAACCTACTCAATCATTGATTGGTTTCAATACGGACAATGCAAGACAAGAACAACCAGGTTTTATTCATAATTCATTTTTTCTTTAAATTCTGGTAGTACGATTGTCCAGAAAAGTCTTATTATTCATAATATTATCAACTATATTTACTTTTATCAAGGAGGATCACAACCTACTATGCAGCCAAATGCACCTCGTAAGTGTAGAATGCATGTTGATACTCAAGATCATTCTAATATCATTATTGAGCAAGGTAATAATCTTTTAGCTATACTATAATAAAGAAACCTGACATGTTTCATATATATTATAATTGAACTATAAACAATGCAGCTGGATCACTGAAAGAATGTGAGCTCTTTTTACCTTTTTACAACGTTGGTTTCTGTGTATGTTCATATTTTTTCTGGGATAGCTGAATTGATTTTGTGGGAAATTGAGGTGGAAAATGAGTGGATATTTGATTTTGGGGGATTGTATTTGTGTTCATGAATGTTGTCATGATTCAAGTTGATGCTTTTTAACCATTATGTTCTGGCAGTGACGTGAAAGTGATGAATTAATTTATTGTTAGTAGGATACTAGGATTAGTGAAATCAAAAGTTTGAAGTAAAGAAATGTAGTGCATCACGTCCTGAATAATCCATTAGTTTTGTCTTGATTAAATAATTGATTTTATGGGGTTATGGTGTTATGATGTACCGATGAGGCCATGAACATGACTTTTGTTTTTTGAGATACTTATATTTTGAATTTCAGTTGAAAGGAAGACAACTTGGGTGAAATGAATGACTGAACATTCTTTATCATTATATTATCATCTCTTATGAATTTATTCTCTCTTTATTTATTTAGTGTTTACTTTCTATCCTTTATGTTGTTTGCTGAATTTGCAATTGTTAGATTATGTGCGACTATGAGTGTTAGATTACATTAAATTATAAACAATGAAAATGACATGTTTATTCTTATATATTACAGTTTAGATTACATTAAATTATAAACAATGAAAATGACATGTTTATTCTTATTTATTACAGTTTGCAGCAAAAGAAAGAGGGTTCGAGGGCCTACTTGTATGCCTAAAGTTTGGGGACAACCACAGGATGACCTTATTTCTGTTTCTTTTAATGATCTTGGACAACCAAATGATGATTGTAAGACAAGTACTCTAGCTCATTTCCTGGGTACTATTGCAAGAAATGGAAGATATTGTCCTCTTCACTACAAAGATTGGAGATTGATGCCATATACTTATAAAGAAGAAATGTTGAAGATTGTAAAGGTCATTAATTCCATTGTGTCTAGTTTTTTATTAATTAAATTATTTTCACAATTTAGAAATTCTAATATATTATTAAATCAATTAAATTTTGTTTGGCATAGACAAAGTTTGAGTTAAGGCCAGGACGAGAAGTCTACATCTTGAAATCATTCAACAAAAAGTGGCGGAATTGGAAGAGTTACGTGAAAAGTTTGAATTTTGATCCTAATATACCTATTGAGGAACAAATGCTGAATGTACCTGATAGGGTTGATGAAGAGCAGTATAGAGCTTTAATTGAGCATTGGAGATCTGATAAGTTTCAGGTACACAATATTATATCTCACGGATGCTAGAATATTGCATACTTATATTAAATATATCAGATTTCCATTCGTACAGTTCAATTAGCTGAATGTATGATTCTTTTAACATTTTAATATTGAATTTGTTTAGAGAATAAGTGGCAAGAACTAAGAAACTCATGCTCAATTGGAGTTGTTTCATCGTATGGGTAAGAAGAGCTTCGCATTGGTGAAAGAAATAATGGTAAATATTTATAAATTATGTCAATTGTCAGGCTATATTTTTTATCTTGAAACTTTTATAACAATAAATGAGCTATTATGTATGTAGAAGAAAAAACTTGGTAAATATCCTACTAGAGCCGAATTATTTGAAGAGTGTTATTATAGGGAAGATGGTTCATCTACAAGTGCAGTAGTACAAGAAGCCATTGTAAGTTAAAATATATTAGTTTATATACCTTTACTTATTTTCAGAATTTATGAATTTTCTTAACTTGAGTATAAAATGTCATATTATTGTGTTATAGGAACAAATGAAGGAAATGACAGAGCAAGAAATGCAAACTTCCACTGATGATGGTTTTAATCCCATTCGTGATGATGCATATGCAAAGGTAATGGGAGTAGATAAGTATGGACATGTTCGTATGTATGGTATGGGAGTGACACCTGCTGATGTTTATGGAACAATTCCAAGTCGTGATGCGAGCTACAGAATGGCCATGGAGTATAAGGACAAGTATCAGCATATCGCAGACAAATACGATGCTCTGAATGAGAAATTAGAAAATCTAACAACAATAGTCCATGAGAGATCACAAGTTGAAGAACACTCTAACAATCAAGGTGGTCCTCATGCATCTCAGAATAATCAGCCCTCATCTAGATCCATGACACAATCAAGACGGATTCGGGTAATTGAGATTGATATTTCATATGATATATACATTTATCTTCTTTTTCCAGCTATTAGATTCACGAGCTCATAAAATTGTAGGTTAAATCTTATGTTGTTTTAAAGAGCTTGGGGAATATAAATGAGATTGTGGCAAGTGGCTATGTTAATGCGATGAATCATATTAGAGTAAACGGTGAGGAGTTGGGATCTGAATGGTGTGAGATAACTATCCAATCAATAATGAAAAGAGACGTACGCTTGCTCAAACCTTTTGATCATATACAAACTATTGGAGATTCTCTTGGAGCCCCTATTGCTTGGCCTTTATCCTTGGTACGTAGCAACAAATTTTATTTTAGCATTCATTATTTTTATGATAAAATTAGTGGTCTTATTTTTTATTTGGAAGTCTTTATTTTCTTGGAAAAAAAGAACATGAATTGGAATAAAAATAGAGCATCATGATACCTACTGTTTGATAGGATGAGTTAGGAAATAGGCTTGAGGTGCATAAATGGTTTTTGCGTTGACATGGACTTATTATTAAAAATAATAGAGCATCATGATTCCTACTGCTTGATAGAATGAATTAGGAATTAGGTTTGAGGTGCATAAATGACTTTTGTGTTGACATGGACTGATTGTTTTTAGAATATTTGATTTGCATTATGTAAGTGCTTTTTGGGGCTTGGTATTCGTTTGTTGTCTCTTTTGTATGAAAAACTATGTTTATTGGTCATAAATTTTTTATTGCACTCATGCTTTCTATTTTATTGAGTCACTGATGAAGAGAGGCGAAATTTGGATATGGTTTTAAGTGTTAAAATGACATGTTTAATGGGAGGGAACTTGGTTATCATCTATGTTTAATTATATGTTCTGATTCTGACATTTTATGTTTTGATATTTACAATGATTGATATATTGATATCATTAGATTATATATTAAAGTTAGTATATCGAATTTAAAATGTGGAATGAGTTATTGATCTATATATTATTAATGTGCAGGTTGATTTGGATGAAGATAGAGACTAAGGCATGTTGAATATTTTGCATAGAATAGTCAGCTAGTTTTTAAGTACAGAACCTTTCAGTGTTCAATTCTTTTTATTTGAAAAATTAGTTAGAAATTTCTGTTGGCATTCATGGAGTGGCTTGTTGACATTCTTTGAAATTAATTATTTTTCAATTAAAGGATTTGATTTTTTTTTTCTTTTCTATATCTATTTTTTTAAAGCAATCATTGTTTATTCGTTATATTTAGTGTCTCAATTTTAATTTGAAGACATTATTAAGTGTTTTAAATTAATGTTTAAAGTGTCATAATACAATTATATAAAGACAGGTATACATATTTTACGGATACAAATCAATATCCTTATTAAGTTTATAGGACATAAATATGTATCCTAAAAAGTTGTTAGAAGTCTCATAATACAATTATTTAGGGACGCTTTTTTGTATTTTATACGATGCATATAAGTGTCACCTATAAATATAAAGACATAAATAAGTGTCCCAAAATTAATTATTTAATGTATTTATAATTTTGTATAGGGACACTTATTTGTGCCTTATAAATATATTAAAAGGACACATATAAATATCTCAATAAAATATGCTATCGAGGCATTTTAAATGTCCCAAAACTTTACGCGACGCCAATACATGCGACATTTATATTAAGCGCCCCAAAATTAAAAGTGCCCCAATATGTACCATATAGGGATGCTTTCTTGTGTCCCAACAAGCAAATTTTGTTGTAGTGGCGGGAGCATTAGGTTGTCGTTGATTTTCATCCCGGAGTTCAGATTTGTTTGAAGACTTGCTTTTGGTGGTCTCTGACAAGATTGTTAGAGTTGAAGGCGTAGCTCGACAAGCTCTTAGAAGGTGGTTCACTCATTCGGGTACTTCTTTGTGGAGTACCTATGTTCTACCTAAGAAGAAGATGGGACTTTAGGACGAGTACAATTATCGTGAGCTGCACAATTTCAATTGTGGAAGATTAATACCCTTCTCTTGCTTCTCGAGTTGTTCGTTGTTCTTCAGAGTTTCGAGGCCTTAGTGGAGTTTGGTTTCAGCAAGGATTTTGTCGACTACGTGTTTGAGTAGAGGAACCGAGAATTGCCTCAGAGTGTGAAGTCTTTTGTGTCATCGGGGTAGACAAGGCGAATATTTCTTATGAATGCCAACCCATTGACACGAATGATAAGTAAGAGGCATGGTTTGGAGTGGGGAGAAGCGGTTGAAGAGAGTTACCTTCGGCACCGACTTTTGTCGACCCAAGGTACATAAACCTGCTCGCTCTTGATCGAGGTATAAAGGAAGGCTTTGGTCATGTGTTGTTAGCGGTAGAGCGTGGCCTACGCCTCGAGAGTGCAAGGTCACAAGTTTGACCCACTCCTGGTTTGAGTTGTTCGAAGACTTGAAGAATCGGTAAAGATGTATCAGCCTGAGAAAGATGTTGCAAACTTCGTGTAGCAATGTTAAAGCGCTATCGGTTGAAGACCGACCATCAAGAACCGGTTCGATTCTCCAACTACTTCCGAATTTTATGTGGAAGTGGGAGCAAATGGCTAAGGACTTTGTGTTCGGTTTGCTAAGATTAAGGAGATTCAATGAGATCCGAGTGATTGCTCGTTTTAACGAGTCGATCCATTTTCTCATGGTTTAGTGGCTCGAGTTGGTTTCGAGAACTCCGTGGTTTGGAAGAGAAGACCCTTGGAGTTGAAGACTTCCACTTGAGACTCGTGGCAGGATTTATGAATCTAAGAGGCCACTTGAGAACCGGATCAGAGTGGCGCAGCGGAAGTGTGGGGTTGAGTTTGCTCTCGGAGTTGATCAAGACCCTGTTGAGGACCTGAGGACAGGTCCTTTTGAAGGAGGGGAGTTTGTAACATCCCGCTCGTCCGGCCGTACAGGTACGCTGTATCGAGTGTGTTAATTGTGCGTTTAATTATTTATTTTAATGTTAAATGATTTTCTTGACTAATTTGAATTATTTGTTAAATAATAAGATTTAATAATTAATAGTTTTTGAGCTTTTAAACTTGTTTTTAATTCGTTTGAGTTCCAACTTCTTTCGAAATTTTGTGAAAATTTAATATGCATGAGTTTTACGTGTTATGGATTTTCCTATATGCTCGTTTTTCATTTTCGGACTTGTTTGATATGGTAACGCACCATATTTTATTTGTTGGGGACTCGAGGGCCTAATTAGCTTTAGCGCGCCTTGTGTTCCGGAATTTATCTCTTGAGCTAGGGAATTCAGATTCGAATTCCGGAAGTGACTCCGGATTTGTAATGAAATTTGGGAGCCTTGGAACCTATCCTTATATTTTTCTAAGGCCGTTTGATCCTCCCAATTTCGCCCGAAACGTGGACCTCGCGCAGATTCGCCACCTTTTACGGTTTTGGCCATAACATATTCGTTTCTTGACCAAATGACCTGATTATTGAGCCTATGTGACCCCAAATCATAATTCTATCTCCCAACCTCAGCCATTTCAGCCCAGATTCCAAGGAGACCGAGTGAGAAGGGATGAAAGAGGAAGAGAAAGGGGATTTCGGCCACTATTCACTCACCGGAGATTTTGGGCTCGTTCGACCTCCATTCTTCATGAAATCGAAGAGGTAAGTGTACTTTCTTGTTGTACACAACTTGGTACATATTTTAAGCCTTGAATTTCTGATTTTGAGCATGATTTGGATGAGTTTTGAGCATGAGTATGAATAGTGACGGGTTCTTGAAGATTTGTTGATAACTTGTTCATTTTTGCTCCAATTCTTGATCCGTAAAGTGTTATGTGACCCTTGGTGTATCCTTGTTCTATTCCTATGCTTGAATCTAAATTTCGTGAGGTGTGGAGAAATCCACCATTGTTGAAACCTTGAGTTTTGAAGCTTTTATGGTTGGAATATTGAACTCTATGCCTTGCCGGTTTGTTGTATGTTGCGTGTGGCCTTCTTGCTGTGATTTATTGCCTTAAATCATTGTGTTGCTTCTGTATTTTGTTGCCCTGATTTGCTGCCATTCTCCCCTGCTTTTCCCTGCCCCAAAACACTGCTGCTGCACTTCGTTTTTGGAGAAGACAAGGCGACACGGCCGTGTTGGAGCTTCGTTAACATCAACATATTTATGAAAAATCAGACACAGCCGTGTCCAAATTGAACTGAAAAACAACGCGGCCGTGTCATGATCTTGAAATTTATTTCGTATTTTGAAATGGTACAACAGTCGTGTAGCGTGGAGACTTTAATCCTTTCCTTTTGTGTGTGCATGGAAGCATGTTATATCTAATGCATGAAATGATATTATGAAATTCCCATGCATGCATACTTAATTTATAATATATGAAAGGTTTATTTCTAAGTTGTAATTTTAATGAATGCATGTTGTGTATATATGTATTAAATATGTGTTCAGTGTATGCTGCCTGTATATATATATATTATATATCATAGTGTGAGTGTATGTGTTTAATATATATACATTAGTGCATGTATTTGTGTTAGTGTAGTACGTATATATATTTATATGGTGTGTGATGTGTGTGCATGTTTTAGAATTTAAGAGTTATAATTGTTTGAATTAAATTCAAGATGATGAGCATGAATTTTAAATATATTAGATGGATGATATTGTATATATTATATTCATGTATTTAATTTAATTGTTTCCAATTCCTAAACATTCAATATGCTATATTATATGTCATGTTTTTAGTATTTAGTCTTATGTGAATATTTAGCATGAATTTCTAGATGATATGATCTTAAGTGAATTAAATGTTACATTATTGTATCTCACATGCACATGTTGCATTTTATTCGTATCATTCACATTCATATGCATTTTCCGAGCGTCTAATTGGTTCATTTTGAGTCTAAGTTTATCTTTCGATCTTTGTTTTGTTCTTAGGTTCGTTTCGTGGTTGAAGAGGTGGTCTCTTAGAAGGGTTTGAGTTGGTTTCGTCGGTTTGGTCGGCAAGGTGAGGTTTCTTTCTTTTAGTTATTACGACCTACAACCCTAAATGTGTTTTAAGCCCGCATGTGACCTATATTTATATATATATAGAGAGAGAGATATGTGTTCGATAAGTATTTTGTGGGAATTGACCCTTTTGTTATGAAACATTTTAAAAACGCTTTTATGTATAAGTAAACAATATTTTCGTTCTTTTGTTTTGAAAAGGGTTGGCATGTGTAAGTGATATGTTTTGGCGAGATTAAGCTTTGGAAGATAAACCTTTATAAGTGTAAGTGTAAGTTTGGGCCCCGGAGTTGTGTGTAGTGGGAGACCCGGGACGACCAGCGGGGTCGCCGGTTGCAAGCTCTGGACACTTCTCCACTTTATAGGATCAACCCGAAACCCACTCGGAGGGAGGTGGGGGACGGAGTCCTTGGGCGTGAGTGTCATGAAACTCACGGCCCTGACAGATCAGCGTATTTGCTATAAGGTAAGTGTGGGGGTTGAGGGAGCGCTCTCTCTTTCCCAAAACGCAGTTAAGGGTGGATTGATTTATGTTTTGCTTTGTTATGCTTCGCTTTGCTTTGGAGTAAGTGTAGGATAGTTGGGACTCGTTCTCGCCGAGTCATTTCGTTTAAGTCTTCGTTTCCGTTATGGTTTGTGAATCGGGATTGGACTCTTAACTTCTAAAACTTGGTGATTTTGGCCTTCGGCCCTAAGCCTTTCTTCTTATACATGTAGTATCACGAGTTAAGCGTTTTAGAATGCAAAAACCAACCCCGGTTCATGAACACTCTTGGTTTTGAATATGTTATGCTCTTACTTATATGTACGTGTACGTGTGTTAGCCCCCTCACCAGTCTTTAGGACTGACCCCTTTCCGTTGTTTCTTTTTCCCTCTTTTTCTTCTTGAGTTTGCAGGTGCAGGTCTTCGGTTTGTGCTAGGCGGTGGTCTTTTACTTTGTGTCATTCGAGTTTGTTAGAGGAGTCCTTTGCATCCTTGCATCTTTATTTCCCATTTTGGTACTATGTATAAATATGGTACTACGTATAAATATCTATAAGTATGGTACTATGTATAAGATTTATATGAACTTTGTTTCAGAGCTGAACTTGAATTTGATTCCTTGGCCCTGGATGGGAACATTATGTATAAATTTGTATTAATGTAGCATGTATGTTCGTATTTTATGATCCTGGTTGCTTCCGCATCTATTTTTGTTTTGTTGCGCACTCTGAACGAGGGTCTAGACCGCCTAGCTAGTGTGTGGGTTTTTGTTTGTCACTCGTTCACTGTAACTTGATGCATGTGCGGAGTCTCCATTTCGTTGCACGTGTTGGGTTACAGTGCGAGGGGATGTGGTGCCCTCCGTTCCGGGGTGTTACAGTTGGAGTACGGGGTCGGGCTTTCTTGTTAGAAACATTAGAACCTTGGGCTTTGAAGACCGGAGGCCCACTTTGTGGTGCAGGCCTCTTGTCCAAATTAGAACCCGAACCTTGCCCCGAAGAATAAGTTGGAGGCCTCAATCTCAGCCTATTAGCTTCCACTTTAAGAGCCTTTCGAGTAGCCTTCTCCGAAGTATCCACAGTTGCAGCTTGTAAACCATTCTGAATCTCATACCTCAATCCATTTATAAAATTCTGAGCTTTCTGAGTATCATTATTTGTAATGTGAGGATCATACGGGGCAAGCCTCTCGAATTCCATGATATAATCTTCCATGGTTCTGTTTCCTTGCTTCAACTCCGAGAATTCCTGGAGTCTTCTTTCACGGGCACTTGGCGGGATATACTTATGACGAAATTCTCTTGTGAAACTTTCCTAATTGAACTCCTCTCCACTCCTCTCTAATCGGGCTCTCAAAGACTTGAGCCAATTCGATGCGGGACCTTGAATAAATCGAGCCGTCCGAACGGCTTTCTCATGATAAGGAGCGGGGCAGATTTCCCAAATTCCCGTAATCTCTGATAGCCATTCCTCAGCTTTGATATTATCGCCTCCATACCATTTAGGCGGGTTATTATTTCTGAACTCCTTCAAAGCCGGAGTTACTTATCCCTCTTGCCCGTCCCATGGAGGGTTATTCCTCTGATTCTGCTGAAGTTGATTCAAGAGAGCTTGTACAATATTCTCGGCATTCAAGGGAGATGGAGGAGGTGGTCCTTGCCCTGGTGTTGGAGGATGATTAAGATCGAGTGTTTGCTCCCTATCCACTCTTCTTCGTGGCGGCATCCTAAAAATCACAATTTCAAGAAATATCAATGCATGTGGTTCAGTACATGTTCATGAGATTAAATGTCATGAATTTAGACAAATAAGTCACATAAGAATGCGAGTGAATGCAAAGAATCACATTGTCCTAAACCGAATGACCTAGACAAGCCAACATGACTCCAGAGCTCCGGTTTTGCAACCCAGAGCTCTGACACCACGCAAGGATGTAACACCCCGGAGCGAAGGGTGCCACATCCCCCGTACTATGGCCGAACTCGAGTAACGAAATGGAGGGTTTGCACCCGAATCCAACCATAGCTGTAGCACCCGAAGCGCGAAGATGCCACATCCCCGCTCTATAGCTCAATTCACATATGAGATGGGCGACCCATACATGAACTAAACTATAGCGAACGGGAGACAATAAAAAAAACGAACACTAGCTAGGCGGGCTAACCCTTAATTATTACAGCAATGTATAATAAGACGGAAACATAACAATGTACATTCACTTCATGATCCCATTTTCCGTTTCATACCAACATGTCCCAAAACAATATTTCCATTTATATGCTCAAAGTCTGAAGTATAAATCATAATATATACATAGGTACCAAACATTTCATAAGAGCTATAATGTAGTTATAATGTACATAAAACATGAGAAAGACAATGCTAGACCCAGAAGAAGTAAAACTTGACTCAATCCCGCCTAGCACTCAACCGGCAATACCTGAAAATGTGAGGTGTCAGTCTTTGAAAGACTGAGTGAGGGGTTTATGAATAAATATTAGCGCAATTAACATGCAAGTTATAATCCCAGGTAAAGCTTTTACAAATGAAACAATACAGGTTTAATAAAGGAATAATCTTCGCCCGATATTACAAGTATTCAATTTAGCAATACAATCAATTACAATTCAATTCAATCAGTGGCCTGGCGAGTGAGGGCAATTCTCCAACCTTTCTCCAACTATGTATAATAATTCAATTATTCAATGATTAGGTGACCAAGCAATCAAGTATAGTGCATAATTAGCAATTTCAATCACTCCTTCTTCCTCCAGGTGATGGTGGGTTTGCTCAAGACACTACCCTCGGACCCATAGTGAAGAATCATGATACTCGCCCAATACACTATCAATCAATCAATCGGTACAATTCAGTTCAGTAACAGTAATTCAGTACAATAGTAGTGATTCAGTTGTAAATCATTTGAGGTTTATGGAAAACTATAAATATACGTATACATTTTGGCCGAAGTCTACATAAGGGTTTTATGGGTTCTATATAACTAGAAATTAAACCTCACCTGACGAGCAAAACAAGGATATAACTATGGTGTGTATCCCACGTCAACTGGAAGAAGATCTGTGCAATAAGGACAAGTGTACATGAGACTAGACTCAAATGAACCAATTAGGACGCACGGCAAAGTTATAATCAATATATCATGCAATAACAATTAAGGAATGTCAAGTAGGAACAAGATTATCAATAAAACAAGTATATATATCATATAAGTCACACACAAGAGCCAAGGAAGTGAAAAGAATGTAATATGAAAGGTTTTAGCAAAGTTTGGCAAAAGTCGACAATTTTCAGAAATGCGCATGTTGTGGGAAAACTGGAATATCTTAAATTCTAGAAGTGGGAATTGAGTTTTGTTTATTGGATGTAAAACTAGACACATAGACCTTTCGAACGGTATATGACACGTTTTCTAATTCAAACCGAGGTGAAAATGGCGTGGGTTCGAAATTGGACAAAATGCAGTTTCTGGAGGGGGTAGCGGGCGCGACCAAACACCTTCTCAAAATGGTCGCGGTATTTTTCCGAATTGTTCATGCAATTTTCCAAAAGTCGAAAGTTGGCCAAAATGGGGTCGCGGGCGCGACCAATTTTACACATAAATCAGGTCGCAGGCGCGACCAAGTTCGCAACAGCAGCAAAACAGGGGAAAACAGGGGATTTCAGAGACAAAACACCACAAAACCACAACCAAAGCAAAGTTCAATCCATAACAATTAATTGAACACATCCAATACACATTATACTTCACTCCTTCATCAATCAAACCATAAAATATGCATCAAAGGATCAAAATTACATCATGGAAACCCTATTTATATACATGCTTCCAACTTCCAAATAAATCAAAGTTCTCATGCAATCTTTTATCCCTTTTACTCATAAACATGCTTCTAGCTCTAATCACACAAGAATTCAACATCTAATTCAAGAACCCTACTCGATCATATATCAAGAAATTCACCCAAGTTATACCTTAAATCCAAGAAATAAATGATGATATGAAGATATGGTGATGATGATGATCTTAGCTCCAAAATCCCTCAAATATAGCTTAAATTATGAGATGCAAATCCTTCTTCTCCTCTTGGTGAAAATACCATGTATAAGTGTGTGTATGTGTGAGTTCTTTTATGAAAATGAAATGAAATGGAAGAGATATATGATATACTCTAAAGTCTTCCATCAAATATGGTGACTTAACCAATTTTGCATATTAGTCCTTGAAGTATTTAAATGCATGCAATCAAGTTCTATCTCTACACAAAAGATCACTCAAATCCAATTCATGTTATGTAATTAGGCCCATAACTTTACACTAAGGAGCAATTAAGGACATATAATATAATTAGATCACTTAAGGACATATAAGCAAATAAATCAGGTTCAATTATTTCACGTAACAATCAAATGTGATTCACGTAAAAATTCTCAAGTTAACAAGTATTTCAATTAAACATGTATAAATAAAATTCATAAATTTATCATGGAATGTAAGAATTAAAATAAATCCTAACTCTCGAAAAACTCACACGGGCCGTACGTACCTGAATAACTAGAAATCGGGGTGTTACAATTCTCTCCCCCTTAAGAGGATCTGGTCCCCAGATCCATTGTCTCGAATTCCTAGAATTTAATTGGCTCTCCCGTGTTCATACCACACGGGTTAGCAACTCCCCGTTAGGAATTAGTTCGGAAGAGGTCTTCGGTCACCAAAGTTTCCCCAATGTTGTTAAGTCACGACCCTCATTTACCGAAACCTAGCACTCGGAGGAAAACCTAAACTGCCACTAGAACAAGTTGAAAAGTACCAAATAGTATTGAGAGTGCCCCGTCTCTCAAACAAGTTACGAGAAAACCCCGTCTCTCGAATGACACTGAGAGAATCCCCGTCTCCCACGCACACAAAAATAAAATTCAAGCGAATAATTAATTAAACACTTACTCAGTTAGCACGTAAGAAGCAAGTAGGAAATGTCAAATGCATCAAGCTCCATTCATATAAAAGTAACTTAACATTTAACAAGGAATCATATACAACAAGAATAAAATACATGATGTACATGATATGCATGCTTATGTGTACCGTTCACCATAGATCGAAGTTCCTGCAGGGTAACAATTCAGTTGAGTACTTGATTCTTTGATTAAGTTTCCTTCTCCCCGTACTACCATGCATCAAATGCCCGATGTAATTATTCTGATAATCCCTCAATCTTCATTCCGCGTTAAATTCTTTATCCTTCCTAGCATAACACTCCAAACTTTCAGCTCTTGAATAAATACTTAGCTTCCCTAACTAACTCGTTCTTTCAACAATTTATACTTGTCTTCATTATACGTTATAATCAACTTTTCGGATGCCCGGCATTCGTTTAATAATTCAAACTCTAGCCTTTCATCTTGGTAGTGTTTCGAACTTTTCATGAAACTCCAATGAGCCAGCAGCTCTTTTTATTCCTCTTGGGCTTTCCTCTCAGCTTTCACCCCTTTTCATCTCTCGACAATTAGCTCGTCTTGTTCTTTTAATGCATTTCCATCTAAGTGTTTCATCAAGTAGCTCAAGGATGTTCAGGTAATTCAAATAAGTTCAATTAGTTCCAAATAAAATTCAAGACTCACAAATTATCAATTAATCCTATGTCGTTCGACCTAGACTTGAAACGACACGACGCTAGAACCTCGGTTTTGCAATCGGGCTCTGATACCACTTAAGATGTCGCACCCGAAGGGCGAAGATGCCACATCCCCGCACTATAGCTCAATTCACATATGAGATGGGTGACTCATACATGAACTAAACTATAGCTAACGGGAGACAATTAAAAAAAATGAACACTAGCTAGGCGGGCTAACCCTCAATTATTACAGCAATGCATAATAAGACGGAAACATAACAATGTACATTCACTTCATGATCCTATTTTCCGTTTCATACCAACATGTCCCAAAACAATATTTCCATTTACATGATCAAAGTCTCAAGTATAAATCATAATATATACATAGGTACCAAACATTTCACAAGAGCTATAATGTAGTTATAATGAACATAAAACATGAGAAAGACAATGCTAGACCCAGAAGAAGTAAAACTTGACTCAATCCCGCCTAGCACTCAACCTGTAATACCTGAAAATGTGAGGTGTCAGTCTTTGAAAGACTGAGTGAGGGGTTTATGAATAAATATTAGCGCAATTAACATGCAAGTTATAATCCCGGGTAAAACTTTTACAAATGAAACAATATAGGTTTAATAAAGGAATAATCTTCGCCCGAGATTACAACTATTCAATTTAGCAATACAATCAATTACAATTCATTTCAATCAGTGGCCCGGCGAGTGAGGGCAATTCTCCAACCTTTCTCCGACTGTGTACAATAATTCAATTATTCAATGATTAGGTGACCAAGCAATCAAGTATAATGCACAATTAGCAATTTCAATCACTCCTTCTTCCTCCGGGTGATCGTGGGTTTGCAAGGCCCGACCATCCAATCAGATGAGGGGAGTGCGAACACTCAAACCCTCGGGTTCTCATCATCCAACTAACCTCCTGGTGGACTCAGAGTTCATCCCTACGATGTGAGGGAGTGCAAGAGTTACCCGTCAGCCCTTGCTTCCCCGGTTGGCTCAAGACACTACCCTCGGGCCCATAGTGAACAATCATGATACTCGCCCAATACACTATCAATCAATCAATCGGTACAATTCAGTTCAGTAACAGTAATTCAGTACAATAGTAGTGATTCAGTTGTAAATCATTTGAGGTTTATGGAAAACTATAAATATACGTATACATTTTGGCCGAAGTCCACATAAGGGTTTTACGGGTTCTATATAACTAGAAATTAAACCTCACCTGACGAGCGAAACAAAGATATAACTATGATGCGTGTCCCACGTCAACTGGAAGAAGATCTGTGCAATAAAGACAAGTCAGTACAAGAAATCCTGCATATTCCGACGGAAAATTCCGAGGGAAATCTTCCGTCGGAATTCCCACGGAAATCCGACGGGTTATGATTTTAAAAAAAAAAATTAAATATTTCCTACGGGAATTCCCTCGGATTTCCATCGGTTTTTGTAAAATGTAACATTTAAAAATAATTCCGACGGGTTTCCGAGGGAATCCCGTTCTGAAGTTTAAAAATATAAAATATAAAAATTGAAATTAAATATTTCCGACTGAATTTCCCTTGGAATCCCGTCGGTTTCTTATTATAAAATTATAAAAGTCTTGGTAAATATTTCCGACGGAATTCCGAGGGGAATTCCGTCGGTGTTTTCTAAATATAAAATTTACAATAGAAACTGAAATTAATTTTAAATAAAAAATAAAATTAAAAATTGCCGGGAAAATACATACAATAGAAATTAAAAAATGCCGACGGGATTCCCATCGGTATCCCGTCGGAATTTTAATCGACGGATTTTCGAGGGAAATTCCGTCGGAAATATATTTTTTCCTAAAAAACATAATGTTACTAAATTAATATTCCGTACATTTAAGAAAAACCGACGGGATTCCGAGGGAAGTCCCGTCAAAAATAGTTTTTAAAATAAGCTTTTTAAAAAGTATTTCCACGGGATTTCCCTCGGAATCCCCGTCAGTTTTTCTTAAATGTAAAATTGAAAACGAAGTTTAAAAAAATATGTGTTGCTAGGGAGTCGAAACCAGGAGCCTATGGTATTTGGGAGTACTTTGTGCCAGTCAAGCTAAACCATTTGTTAGCTAAAAGGTAAATTTCTTTTTAATAACCTATGTATAACAAGTAATATTCAGAGAAGTTAGGTTAAATTTCCAATTTCACGCCCAAATTCACTCAGCCTCCAAAATCACACTCGCCTCAGCAACTCCGATTCTCTCTGATTTCCAATTTCACTGTCACCTCTGCCAGCTCCGGTCGTCGCTTGCTCTCGCCTGCACCAGCCTCCACCGTCGCCTACGGGGGAGATGCTAGAGAGAAGCTTCACTTGAAGCTGTTGAAGATTTGCAGTAGCAGAGGCCTAGGCACCATCAAACGGTGATTGCGAACGCAACCTGCCCAGATTTCCTCATGTGATGGCGAACGTAATCTGCCGAGATTAGGGCTCTAGTGTTTCATGTGTCGCTGCATCGCAGGTGAAGAATCCATCAACGGGTGTGTCTGAGTTGGAGGTGAAGAAGCATAAACTGGTGCGTTTTGGGCATATTGTTGTTGGTTTTGTTCGATTTTTCGATTTTACGTTCTTTAGAGGCATTCAGGTTTGTCTGTTTATTTGGTTTTTTGAGATTTGCTGAAGAAAAGTTGTGGTTCGAGTCTGTAAGAGGCTAGGTTAATTTCGGGTCTGTAAGAGTCTGAAGAGACTCTGTGTTTCGAGTTTGGCCAAGGACTTGTAAGAGTCTGGGTTTTAATTTCTTCTGGTTGAGTTGCTACTAGCAAATGATTTATCTCATGTTTGGTAACAAGGGTCTGTAAACAAGAAGGCTGGGGAATTGTGTGCAATTTCATTAGAAGAATCTTAATCATAGTTCTCTATGATTCATGAAAGCTCAAAATAGTTCATTTTGGCCGTCAGATTAGTTCATTTTGCAGCACTCCTCTAAGTGTCTATTACTTTTTGTCATGTGATTGCGAATGCAACCTGCCCAGATTTCAGTTATATGAAAATTATGAACCGAAATTAGTTGAACTTTTAATGTTTGTTTCACAGAAAAGCTGGTAATCTTTGTGTACTTAAGAGTATTTCGTTTTGTAGGAAGGTCATCAAGAAGGTGAGGAGATTGAGCTATAAGAGTGTAGTATTGGATATGAGGATAAGTTCGTTGATAATGCCGTAGTGGTAAGCATCTCTTCCTTTTCTGATTTTGCTAGGACATTGTAAAGAGTTAAATCAAATTTTCTTTTACTGTACTAGTATCATTTGGTAACATAGCAATTTTCCTATGTCTGTGCAGTATTTCTTATATCAAATTCGTCGGGGTTTGAAGTATATACACTCAGCAAGCCATTCCTCTGTTTCCATTGTTTGTTGTTCTGTTTCGAAGAAAAGAGATTCATTTATACCTAAGCTGGAGCCTTTTAGCAGAACCAGGCTTGATAGGGCTCTTAAAGATCCCCCATTGCAGGCAAGTTCTTTCTTTTGCTGTTTAATCTTTTGTTGATCTGTATTCATGTGGTTTATGGGTTTTGTCTTGGGGTTTAAGAGGGAATTTTGTTTTAATGGGGTGATTGTGTTGTTATTTTTGATGCCTTAACTAATTTTAGTCGATGCTCTAAATCCATAAAATTGAAGCAGCAGAATGGTATAATTCAAGAAATTGTTATTATTTCTAATTTCCCTTATTTCTTTTCATTAACCTTAGAGGTATTTTACATAGTTAGAATCCATTCACTGTTGGATATTTTACATAGAGGTATTTCTTGGCTGTGTGAAATAATTACAGTTTCTCACCACTCTCACGTAAAATAGGGAGAATTACACTGCAAAACCATGAGGTTTAGGCTGAATAAATGCTGCAGTTTCCTATGTGGTTCGAATTACTTTGTAGTATTGTCTTTTAATTCCCTATTTGTTTTAGGATATTGAAACTGAAAGCCTGTCTACATTGCTTCGACATACATATTGTTCCAATAGCATTTCAGTAACGATTAGGGTAATAAGGAGTTTAGCAAAACGAGTTTAACAAACAAGGATAACCTGCTAGGATAATAATTTGTTAAGTAATCCCAATATTGAGCAAAAATCAATAGTTTCACCAATGGTACACCTGCTGTAATTCCAATATCGAATCTAGTGTCTTCTTTGAGGAGTCAATTAAATCTGAATACGCTTCACTGACGTCACTATCCGTGTCACAAAATGAGGACCTAATCGGTTCCTGAAGACAACAGTTTTAAATTCAAGATTAATACTTTCAACAAATTGCAGAATGCTTAATCGTTGCTTAAATGAATCGAAGTCCAAAATGTACCAGTGGAAGTCTGTTACAGCTGAAAAGGAACATCTATGTGCATATATATCTTTAGGTAGTATGAAAGTAGAAGTAGACATAAATTCTGAACATATCAAAAATGAAAAACCTTCAACTCAGGGGATGTTTGTGTAATTAGGGGATTTTAGTAGAAGTTTTTTGTAACTTTTCAACTCAGGGGATGTTTGTGTAATTAGGCCAAACAGAATGTTATGTCAGTGATATTATCTGAAAAAAATATGCAGCTTCCCGCTTCCCAACTTTCCATAATCCATACTATTTAGATAACTATTGCAAAGAAAATGAATGCAAAGTTTAAATTAAAAGTTTAAAGAAATTATAGGATCAAGAAATATATTAAAAGTTTTTGTATTTGAATCCCAACTTGAGTTCCATGCCTTGTATGTTTAAATATGTGAATATTATAGTATTTATGGTTGAGCTTGGTGGTAATTGGCCTCATTTGATGTATATATTTATATATGAACTTTAGGTGATGAAAATGTGATAAAATATGGAAATGGACTACGAAATTTATATATATTTGGTGGTAATTGTTGCCCTGCTGCTGCTCAATTAATTTCCCTGCTGTTGCGTTGTATTCAGACACCAACTTGATATTATTTTGGCTGCTAAGGGAGATTTTGGTACAACTTGATATCAGGAACTTGCATAGTACAACATGGGATTGCTCTAGTTTCCATTGAGGTACACATCAATAAACTTCTGTAATGGTGATTTTTATGGTAAAATTCTTATATTTAGATAGATGATAATGAATGTTACATAAAATCCGTTGTTGTCACCATTTGCTACTGTGTGTGGGTGAGCTGTTGCTGTTTCGTTTTTCTATAATCAATTGAAATTGGAAGTGATTAGTCCCTTGTTGCTGATTTGCCCGTGAGCTACTGTTGTTGCCAATTCCTTATTGTTGTTGCATGATTGCCTTTGTAATATTGAAGATTATTACAAGTTTTCTAATTGTTACTGCACTGTTGCATTTGTAAAATTGAAATTATTGTTGCTGCACTGTTGCTGCATGATTGCCTTATTGTTGTTGCCAATTCCAAGTTTTCCCTTGTGTCGGAAATTGAGAATTATTTAGGAATTGTTGTTCTTCTTTCTATTATTGTCGAATTATATAACTTAAATGACTATAACACTTAACCTTTATTAAGTGTTCAAGAATTTTGGGTTGCTTATTGTTTTGAATCTTGATCTTTTTATTTATGAAGTTGAACAACTAAAAACAGAAAATTTGAATAACATCTTAGTCCAGATTTCATAAGGTCATTGTATTTACATATGAAACTGTAATTGTAATCGTAAACTCCAAATTAGTCCATATTTCATGAGGTTGATCGACATTTCTTTTAGGTAAAGTGGGTTAATTGTGGGCTAACTCCTAATAATAAATATGTGGGCTGACTTTTTAAAGTTAAAACAAAATGACTATATAACAAATAAGATTAAAATCTAAGTTTTAAGTTAAGTGGGCTAATTATGGGCTAACTCCTAATAATAAATATGTGGGCCGACTTTTTAAAGTTAAAATAATAACAAATAAGATTAAAATCTAAGTTTTAAGTTAAGTGGGCTAATTATTGGCTACTTCTAATAATAAATATGTGCGCTGATTTTTTAAAGTGAAAACACAATGACTATATAACAAATAAGATTAAATCTAAGTTTTAACATAAAAGTACACAGAACTTATGTACTTTTGTTATTTGTAATAATATGTTTTTTTGAATTTGAAATTAATTTTACCAAATTTATTATGAAAGATATATAATATTATATATTTTTTATATTATATGGCCTCGTTCGCCCTTTTGTCGCTTGCCTCTCGCCTCGCCTAGCACCTCGAAGAAGTACATATACTATATACTAGAGCTTATTTATCAGATCCACAAATATAATGTGAAGATATCAAATACTATTCCTCCACTTTGAAAACCAATATAATGTACAAAATTAAAGTGCTACATCTCAATTTACTTAGCTAAAATTAAAATTTATGAGATCTTAACTTATAAGATCCCATTTCCATTTTGATCTAATTACACTTATACCTTCTGAACCAATTTCCTTTATGTATAGATGAATATTCCCGAAGATAGACTTTGGATGTATAACAGGACTCACCCGAATCGTGGAGGCACTAGACCTGAATATATTCGGGGGGTTGAAACTTTCATCCAATATGCGAGCACTTTGCATCCGTTTAAAGCTGAGGTAAAAATTCGATGTCCGTGCTTAAAGTGTCTAAGAAAATACGACTACAAACTGCCTGATGAAGTGAGAATTGACTTGTATAGACATGGTTTCAAACCAGATTATTATTACTGGACGGATCATGGCGAGGCAGCACCACCTTTTGATCATGGTACAACTTCCAATACCCACTATATTGTTCAAGAATCGAGTTTTGAGTATGGTGCATCGAGTACCCAAGCTATGGAGTGCGAAAATCAGCTAAATAGGTACAATGAGATGTTTTTTGATGCCACTAGACAAAATGTTGACGGTGGATATAGGAGTGACCACGAAGAAGCTCCTAATCCTGAAGCTCAAAAGTTTTACGACATCCTCAATGAACTTAACCAACCCTTGTACGATGGATGCAATGTAGAGTCACCTTTTTCTGCTGCTGCGAAAATGATAAGCGTCTAGAGTGATTATAATGTTCCGCATGACGCTTTAGATGAACTTATGCAGTATTTTTCAGATACCTCGCCCTCAGGAAATCTCTTTCCTAGAAACTACCATGAGGCACTAAGATTGGTAAAGAAACTAGGATTGGACATGAAAACGATTGATTGTTGTGTCAACGGCTGCATGTTGTACTACAAAGCTGATGAAGAGGTCATATGCTGCAAGTTTTGTGGTGCTGATCGGTATAAGATACAACAAACTAAGAAAAAGGGCGTGAGACGACAAATTCCTATTAAGAGAATGCATTATCTGCCTCTTATTCCCAGATTGCAAAGCCTGTATGCCTCAATGAGCTCTGCACCACACATGACTTGGCACTCAAAAAACCAACAACCAGATGGAGTAATGTCTCATCCATGTGACGGGAAAGCCTGGAAACATTTTGATGAAACATTTCCAGATTTTGCCAATGAACCTCGAAATGTGAGGCTCGCTTTGTGTACTGATGGTTTCACTCCATATAACTCATCAGTAGCTCCCTACTCATGTTGGCCGGTAATTGTGTGTAACGCCCGAGCGCGAGACGTCACATCCCCCGCACCATGACCCGACCCGTATACGAAATGGATTTCCATACACGTGCCGAATCATAGCGAACGGAGACATACACACTCGCTAAGCCAGGCGGGACTAACCTATAGCTTAAACCCCAACAACAATCACAACAACCAGAGCAATAAAAGATAGCGGAAGCAATCATTCATATATTACATATTGAGCTAGAGCTCTAGGTACCAACATGTAATTCATATATTGATTGAGCTATACGCTCTATGTACTAATAGTTCAGGGAAGATACATATAGGTACCAATATTCATGTACGCTCCATACATATACAATTCAAAAGTAGCAAAAGTAATCAAATGCGTGTAAAGGAAAGGCTAGACACGATGCAAGACTCTCCCTGACTGGTATCCCGCCTAGCATCCCCTTTCCTGCAAAAACAACTGAACAACTCCGGGTTCAGTCTTAGACAGACTGGTGGGTATAAAAACAGAGGCATAATCTCATAATATTGCGGAATTGAAACACATACATGCAAGTTATAATCCTTATTCGAGGTTTAGAAGCATTTCTCCCAAGTGGGGATATAAAGTACAACGAATAGGATTATAACAATTCATTCGTTCATTAGGTCATTAATAGCCCGGCGAGAGGGCGTGCATTATCTCCAACCACCACCACATGTAATCCATTAATCATTCATTCATTCGTTCATTCATTCATTACATTCTTTCGTGCATATACATTAGAACATTCATTCGTTCATTCATATAATCCTTTTTCCTCCGGGTAGGGAACGGGTTTGCAAGGCCCGAGCCCTCATTCATTAATGCTAGAGGGGTACATGAATCCCCAAAAGCCGGGACCCCTTTCATCCACTAATCTCCTAGTGAAATCCAGGTTGCCGAAATTGTTGGGACTAGTGTATGTGGATTCCCGTCAGTCCATGCTTCCCCGGTTCACCAATACACTAAGCCCCGGGCCCTCATTCATTGTGATCATTCATACATTTCTCGCCAAAACATTTTGGTAGGACATTCATAATAAAGGCTTTCGTTCAAAAACATTTGCTTGTTAAAACTTGGCATAAATACCTATATAGGGTTTTGGCTAAAATCTTGCACATTAGGGGTTCGGGTCATATTTTTATCTAATAGAAGAAAAACCCACCTGGTAGACAAAAGAACCCGACACGCTCTCACTGCCCGACCTCGTCACCCACCGGATCAAGATCTGTGTGACAAAGGCAGTGTGAGACTCAATCATGACCACATTAGACGCTCGGCTATGCAATAACATGCTATGGAATGCTTAAAATGCAATAATATGTTCAAATTATGGTCATGAATATCATAGAGTTCAATTAAACACATAATTCACCAAGTTTCGTTCATTATACGGTAAAACCGTATTCGTTCCCGTTCATATAGTTCATACTTTCATACTTTCATTCATAAGGTCATCAATATCATATATCAATCATAAAACATAGCTTTAATACAATCACGTTACATATAATTCACAATTACGAGCAATAAACGCAAAACAAGCATTAAAAGAGTCCCCCCAAAGCTGCCATTTCAAATGACACGGCCGTGTTGAGTTTTCAAAGGAAACAGACACGGCCGTGTCCGAGGTTTAAAATCAGAAAAATTCAAAGTCGAGGGCTTGACACGACCGTGTTGAGTTTTCAAAGCATTTGGACACGGCCGTGTCCGAGATTAAATTCAGAAAAAATTCAAAGTCGAGAGCCCAACACGGCCGTGTCCATTTTCAGTTCAAAGCTGACACGGCCGTGTAAGCTCGTCGTTCTGCGAGGAAAAACAGAGCAGAAAAGCTTTACAAAACAGGGGCAGCTCTAAGGAAGCTCTTATACACTCATAGACATGCTTATACTTCATAAAACTCATATATATAACATGCAATTCATTCATATAAGTAAGGATTCACATACAAAGTTGGCCAAAGATCACCCAAATATAAGCTTTCAACCATGGAAGCTTCAAGCTTCATTAATGGCATAACATGCTATGATCAACCAACATGAAATCTTAGCATCTAGAAATGATAGGGAAGCTACAAGCAACAATTTCCATAACTCAAAACCCAAGCTAAACCATTGAAACTCATGGAATCAAGAATTCATAACATAAAACTCATTTTCAAACTTTTCTCATATCACATGATTCTCCAACTCATACCAAGATGTAATCGAAAGAAAATGGAGAGGAGAAAGAGAGAAAAACATACCATACCTTACCTTGGAAGAAGATGGAAGATTAGTTGATCTTGAGCTTAGGGTTAGATTGATCAAACAAGGGTTTCTTGGAGCTTCTCTTCTCTCTCTTGGGATGATGATGATCGATGAATGTGGGAGCAAAGGAGAAAGGAAATGCTGATATTTAGTGATAAATGGGTAGGATTCGGGTCGTTTCAAGTCCGGTTCGTTTAGTAAACGGTTCAAACAAGTTATAAGAAACGAGGTTGTGGAAAGATTCGTTGTCGAGAGTTCAAACGGTATCACAAACGTATAAGGCCAAGTTTAATGGATAGGTAATGTCGAAACAACTTCAACGCCGGTTACGGATCTCGATTTCGAGGTCCGGAGCTCAAGATATCGTGAAAACCGCTCAGGGTTGCCTATATTCAAATAGGTCCCTAAACTTTCAAAAAGTGGCAATTAAGCCCAAACTCAATTTCCAATTGAGTCCAAAACATTCAAATAAGTTACAATCAAGCCCACATTTTACACGAAACATGTAATTTCATTCAATTAACACCGAATTCACAAAATTCACATTCTCACATTTTCATTCATATAGTCATAATTCAAATTAGAACTCATATAAAATTTAAACAATTAAAACAAATTAGAAACAATTCAATTAATAAAACATAATATAAATTCATATAATTAAACGTAATTGCGCACGTAACTCATACCTGCACGTTTGAAAACACGGGGCGTTACAACCTCTCCCCCTTAAAAAGAATCCGTCCTCGGATTCATTGCTCGGTCGGAAACAACTCTGGATAGAACTTCTTCATTTTCTCTTCCGTTTCCCAAGTGGCTTCTTCTGTCTTATCACTTCGCCATAACACCTTCACCAAGGGAAACCGTCTGTTTCGAAGTTCTTGAAATTTCCGATCCAAAATGTTCACCGGTTTCTGAAAAAAAGTGAGATTCGATTCGAGCTGAATCTCTTCAACCGGTATGATCACTGATTCATCGGGATAGTATTTCCGTAGTTGTGACACATGGAAGACATTGTGAATACCCGTTAAACTTGGAGGCAAATCCAATCTGTAAGCTGTATCTCCGACTCTCTCCAAAATCTCATAAGGTCCCAAATATCGGGGATTCAACTTTCCTCCTTTTCCAATTCGGGTAAATCCTTTCCGAGGTGAAGCTTTCAGGAATACCCTATCCCCAACATCAAATTCAAGATCTTTCCTTCGCTTATCTGCATAACTTTTCTGTCGATCTTGAGCTACCTTCATCCGTTGTCGGATAATTTGAACCTTTTCAATAGCATCCTGAATAGCTTTGGAAGGTTTATCTTTCCTTTCACCTCTTTGTACCCCTTCTTGCTTACTCCACTTCCACTTTTCCAAATCGAAAAATAACGGAGATCGGCACTTCCTTCCATAGAGAAACTCATACGGTGCCATTTCGATCGAAGCTTGGTAACTGTTATTGTAGGCAAACTCAATCAAGGGCAATTGTTCATTCCATGAACTCGAGAAATCCAACGCACACGCCCTTAACATATCCTCAAGATATCTGATTAATCTTTCGGATTGCCCGTCAATCTGTGGATGAAAAGCTGTATTGAACTGAAGCTTAGTTCCCAAACACTTCTGTAACTCTTGCCAGAAGTTGGAAGTAAATCTCGGATCCCTGTCTGAAACAATACTAGCTGGCACTCCATGTAACCGAATGATCTCATCACAATACCTCTTAGCCAGCTTACCTATCTTATCTGACATCCGAACTGCAAGAAAATGTGCTGACTTGGTTAACCTGTCCACGATTACCCAAATTCCATCGAATCCACCTTTCACTCTAGGTAAACCCGATACAAAATCCATCGCAATCTGTTCCCATTTCCATTTGGGAATAGGTAGTGGCTGTAACAATCCTGACGGCTTCTGATGCTCAGTTTTCACCAGCTGACAAGTCAGACAATGCTTCACATAACTTACCACATCTCTCTTCAATCCGTTCCACCAATAATACTGTTTCAAGTCCCGATACATCTTGTTTCCACCAGGATGTACCGAATAGGCAGTTTTATGAACTTCATCCAAAATAGCTCTTCTCAACTCCTTTGGAACTACTACTCTGTCCTTAAATCGAAAGATTCCCATATCATCGAATCCAAACGGACACTCGGAGTCTGATCGAGCTTTCTCAATCAACTTCTGAATCTCAATATCCATCTGTTGTGCTTCAAATATCTGTTGCCTTAATTCTGGACGTACTGAGATGTTACCAATACGAGCCTTTATCTTAACCAATTCCATTGGTTGTCCAATATTTACCTTCAATTTTGATACACTAGCCTTCCTGCTCAATGCATCCGCAACCACATTAGTTTTGCCTGGGTGATACTTAATCACACAATCATAGTCCTCGAGAGTCTCCATCCATCTTCGTTGCCTTCTATTCAACTCCTTCTGAGAGAATAAGTACTGAAGACTCTTATGATCGGTGAAAATCTCAAATGAAGTTCCATAGAAGTAATGTCTCCACTTCCCTAAGGCAAAAATCACCGCTGCAAGTTCAAGGTCGTGAGTGGGGTAATTCTTCTCATGCTCTTTCAATTTCCTAGAGGCATAAGCAATTACTCTCGCATTTTGCATCAAAACACAACCTAAGCCTTCATGGGAAGCATCTGTATACATCATAAACCCTTCAATCTAAAACTCACACTTACTGAACTTTGCATAAAGCTAGTTATCCCTTAAAGTTTCCAATACCAATCTCAAATGCCGAGCATGATCCTCTTCTGACCTTGAGTACACCAAAATATCATCGATGAAGATCACAACAAACTTATCCAAATACGGCCGGAAAATCCGATGCATCATGTCCATAAAAGCTGCCGGCACGTTAGTTAATCCAAATGGCATCACCACGAATTCATAATGTCCATACCGGGTATTAAATCCCGTCTTAGGAATATCTTCCTCCTTAATCTTTAACTGATAATATCCCGGCCTTAAATCGAGCTTGGAATACACTCTTGACCTTTGTAGCATGTCAAACAAATCCTCTATATTAGGCAAAGGATACTTATTCTTTACTGTCATCCGATTCAACTCCCGGTAGTCAATGCACATCCTCAAGGTTCCATCTTTCTTCTTAACAAAGAGAACCGGCACGCCCCACGGTGACGAACTTGGCCGAATATAACCGTTCTTGAGAAGATCTTCCAACTGAACTTTTAACTCCTGTAACTCTGCCGGTGCCATCGGGTAAGGAGTTTTGGAATAAGGTTCAGATCCCGGATATAAGTCTATTACAAATTCAATCTCTCGATCCGGAGGCAAAGAACCCAAAACTTCGGGAAACACTTTCAGATATTCCTTCACCATTTCTGTCTCTTCGAGTTTCGCCTGATCTTTCGGCTTATTCAAGATATAGGCAATGAATCCCGTTACCCCATTTCTTATCAACTTCTGAGCCTCAGTAAACGACAAAAGAGGTGCACTTTCTGCTTCTTTCCTTACTACCACTTCTGCTCCCAACTTAACTGTCTTGGTGAAACAATCAACCGTGGCGTGGTACCGAAACAACCAATCCATTCCCAGAATAACCCCATATCTGTTCATCGGCATTACCACCAAATCTGCCTAAAATTCTCTACCTTCAAACCCAAACACACAGTCTCTGACCACCCGATCTGTCTCAAGGCTTCCACCCAATGGCGAACTCACCACATAACAAGCATTTAAGCACGTAACAGGCAAACACAAAGTTTCAATTAATTTGCCAGATATAAAAGAATGAGTAGCGCCAGGGTCAAATAATGCATGTATGTTCGTGTTATGGATGCATATCGTACCTTCCACCATAGCATTGGGATTGGCTTCCACATCTTGCTCTTCACCCGCAAGGGCATATGCACGAGCTGGGATCATCGGCCTCTGAGCTCCCGGTTGATAGCCCGGAGTCTTGTCTGGACAAGTATTGGCCATGTGTGTTGCCTTCCCGAAAATCAGACATTGTCCCAACCTCTTTCGGCAAGTATTGTAAGTGTGAGTAGGCCCTCCACAATGCATACAAGGTGGTCTATCATGTCGAGGATCATTAGCAGCTGGCGGTGCTTGTGGATTTGGCGGTGCAGTTCCCATGGGTCGAAACTTCTTATTCTGCCCTTGAATTAGCTGAGGAGGAGATACCATAGGCCTGAGCTACATTTGGTGTGTAATCCTAATGGACGTGTGGGAAAACCAAAGGCTAAATATTCATTTACGTTAGAACAAAAGAGAACTATATGTTAATGGATAGAAGATCTACGCATGCCAGATGGTTATTCATCTAACTTGGGAAGATGTGTTAATGTAGGTCAAGCTAAGCTACATGCAATGAAGAGCCATGATTGTTATGTTTTTATGGAGCAATTGTTGCCCATCGCGTTCAAAGGGTTGCCGGAAGATGTTTGGAAACCATTAGCAGAATTGAGTAAGTTCTTCAGGGATTTGTGTTCAAGTAATTTAAAGCATGAAGATCTTGATAAAATGGACAAAAATATCCCAATCATCCTCTGTAAACTTGAAAGAATTTTCCCATCGGCGTTTTTTGATGTGATGGAGCATTTCCTGATTCATTTAATTGATGAAGCTCGTAATGGAGGTCCAGTCCAGTTTAGATGGATGTATCCGTTTGAAAGGTATTTTATTTTTGTTAAAGTCAAATGATTAATACCAATAAAAAATGTTAGTGATATTGAACTAATATATAAATATATATGTTTACGCAAATAGGTTTCTTGGAAAGATTAAGAGGACCGTGAAAAACAAATCGCAAGAGGAAGGTTCTATTTGTGCGGCCTATTTGCGACGTGAAATAGCAAGTTTTTGCTCATATTATTTTGAAGATCACGTTCGTTCAATAAGGACTAGGGTTGGTCGGAATGATGATGGTGGAGTTGATGAATCACTTGCACCAACTTTTTCAATTTGCAACCAACCAGGACGTGCATCTGGGGCATGTACAACTCTTTATATGAGTGATAAGAAAGAATATAACGTAGTCTCACTACATATTTTGCTAAACTGTGAGGAAGTCTCAGTATATCAAGAGGAAGTAATTATCCAACTTTAAATTTACCAAGTCGTATACATAAATTGGAGTTTATTTTTAGTTAACTAAATATGATTTGTTGCGACATGTAGCTATTTTTTCGCACATGAAATCAATGATGGGGAAGAAATAAGTGGGGCGATCCAAAAGAACTTTGCCAGCTGGTTCAAAGAATACGTAAGACACACACACACATTCATATATATATATATATATATATATATATATATATATTCTAAAGTTTTAATATTGGTTCTTTTATTTAATATAGATTCTTAACGAACACAATGGAGTTTCTAATATGTTATTACATCAGCTTTCTTGCGGTCCGTATATAAGAATTAGAACTTGGCAGAAATATTTTGTGAATGGATTCAAATTCCACACAAGATCTTGGGGTGTTGGAAAGAAAACAACGAATAGTGGGGTGTGGTTTAAAGGGAATTTTGATGGAGGAACTGAGGATAAGGATTATTATGGAATATTGGAAGAAATCATTGAATTAGAATATCCGGGAGAACCTTTAAAAAGGGTTGTTTTGTTTAAGTGTCAGTGGTTTGATCCGACCCCTCGAGTGGGAACGCACAGTGGTAATGCAGAAAGCATGATTGTTGAGGTTAAGCGAACTGGTAAACACAGATGGTATGACCCATTTATGTTTGCTCAAGATGCCCGTCAAGTATACTATTGTGACACCCCGATTTCTCGGCTGTACAGGTACGCGCGCCACGCGTGTGAGTTTTAGATTTAGGATTTACTTGATTCCTTTTTCTGCCTAATTGCGTTATTTTAATTCCCTTGACTTGAATACCTGCAATTATATGATTTAAAATTTCTAATCTTTGTGAAATTTATTACGTGAATTGTATATTTATTTTCCCGAGTATGATTAAGTGTTCAATTAATTTTAATTGTGAGAATTCTATGCCTATTTGTTCTTAATTGAAGCTTTGTATAACTTATGAACTTAATTGATAAATTTCTTGAGGACTTAATTGCCACATTCATATCTTTGGCACCTAATTGCATTCATTTAATTCTTCCAAGGACCAAGTAGCAAATTCTCCCATTTTCTTCTCTTCTTGGACCGATATAAACTATACACACACATACATAAACTCATTTCTTCATCTCTTTCACATGAACAAACCTTTCTTCCCCTTTCTTCTCATTCAACCGAGCCATCCAAAGAAGCAAGAGACCAAGGAATTTCTCCATTTTCATCAAGATATCCAGCTCTATACTTCTTCCATTCCATCCTCTTCCATCTTCCTCTTCAAGGTAAGCTATGTATGTATATATATGATGGTAAAGCTTGGAGTATGCTAGGGTTTTGTGGTTCTTTGCTTCCTATGGGATTATATGAATCATATATAATGATCTTGAGTTGGTTTTGTGCATTTATATAAAGAGTTGCATAAAGTTTGAGCATGAATGATCATATTCAATTTAAGTGTTTCTTATGGAGATCTTGATGAATTAATGTATGATATCTTGGTTCTTTTGATGTCTAATTGAGATATATGGTAGGATATGTGTATATGAACTTATGTCTTAAATTTAGTTGCATTTGGTTGAGCTTTGGAGTGGTTTTTGCCCCTTTTCTTCCCTCCTCGCACAAACCCCCTGTTTTTCTTCTTTCTCTCGCCCAGAAGGACTACCTGGGCGGGTACGTTTTTGTACTGAAAAATACCCGGGCGGGTAGTTTAATCCAGAGAGTTTCTGCACTCTTTTTCCCCGGCCGGGTAGATTTTCCCTTGTATATTCCCCGGCCGGGTACTCCCTCATCCAAACTCCGATTGACCTGATTTTTGAACCTTTGGAAACCTATTGAAGTCTAAAAAAATCTCCAATTAGAATCATCTCAATATCTTTTTTCATTTGTGATATATAATCAATTCTTTTTGGTGTCGCCACTTCGCCCGAAATCTGCTTTCATCCAAGTTTAAACTTACGCCATTTGCTACTCGCTTTGAACCAAATTTCGTGCCATATATCATTTTAAAGGTATATGTGTCTAGCTTCATTCCCAAGAAACAAATCCCAATTCCAATATATAGAACTCAAGATATTTTCATTTTTCTACAGCTTGTGCATCCCCGAAAACTGTCAGCTTTTCCTAAACTTCGCCAAAACCGTTCTTCTTGTATTCCTTTCACCCCTTTGGCTCCCGTATGTGACTTATATGAATTATATGCATACTTAGTTGGTATTTATGCTCTTATGTGACAGTCATTGGTCTTTACTTTCCTAAACTTGATTGTGTGAACTCGTGCTTTATATATGAATTGAATTCGTATGAGTAATTGAGCATATGAACACGATCACAGCATTCCATGAAATTCTTATGCTTTATTCATATTGAAACACGTCATGAAAAGTTTTATCACTTCATAAACATTCTTGCCGTGCGTCCTACTTGGTTCCATTTTGAGGCGTGTCTCACAAGTACACTGTATCCTCTTTCTTATTCAGTGATCTCCTCGGTGGGGATGTTCGGATTCGTGGTCTCTCTCTCTCGGTCTTTCTTGTAGATGGAGGTGAGGGTTTTCTTTATAAACGACCTATAACCTTGCATGAATTAAAAGTATGTCAAATGGTTTTCATAATAAAGTTAACCATATCTTTTATACCGGCTATATACCGAAAATGATTTATAAACTGCATAGTGTTAATCCTAGCCTGTTTTACGAGATATTCCTGATTGCCCCCGGCTTTCCTAGCGCTGGGCTAGCCGGTGTGGATCTTGTACCTGTTCCTAGGGCCCAGGGGCTTGTGTATTGAGGGAACCGGGGAGGCATTGGGCCGACGATGAACTCTTGCACAGGTCCCATCCTGTTGGACTACCCGGATACCCACCAGGAGGTTTGGTGGGAGATGGGGCTCTGATCTGAGGGAGTCATGAACCCGAAGATCACCCTGATGCACGGATGTGGAGGTTAGCTACCGACCACATTGCACCCGGAGAAAGGAGATTAATTTGTACTTGTTTTTTCCACCTGGAAATTAATTATAACTCCTGTTTCCTTCTTGTTTCCTGATTACCTGCTTATACTTGTCATTTAATAAGTGAAAAGTGGAGTCCAAGATGGATTAAATACACGTTCTCGCCGGGTCCCCCTAAAATGTTAAGCATAGATATCCGTAACCTCTGGTATGTCTCAGTCCATGTTCAGCATCAGAGCTCGTGGATCGTAAAGGTAAAGTGGGCATCAACAGAGGCGTACGGATATCGACACATGCATATTATATCTCGTTTACGTGACTTGCATGCCCTGACATAATTCCACCCATACGTATTGATTTACTCCTGATTCCTGTCTCCTGTTTATTCAATACTAAAACGTATAGTGGAATTATGCCTGCCTGATTACCTGATTATATATATATATTTGCGTGTGTACGCCCTTCACTCAGTCAGTTGGCTGACCTCTCCCTCTCGTTGTTTTTAGTCATGTCTTGCAGGTTCTGTGGTCGTTAGGCGGGAGTCTTTTGAGGTTCTTGTTCGAGTCTTGGTCTAGCTCGCACTACATTGTCTTGCATTCACATTTCCTGCTTTACTTTAGGCCTTGTCGGCCAATGTATTCTACTTTTGCTTTATTGAATTCGGGACAGATTGTATTTTCTTTAGTTGAACCCGTTTTACTTTCCTGCTTGTATTGTTTTATGTATTGGTTGTGAATACATGACTACCTTATTCCTGCTGCTCTGCTCCTGTTGATTTGTTGGTAGGGTCTAGTCCCGCCTAGCATAGGGTTTTTTTTTTTTTTTCTGTCTCCGTTCGCTATGAGCTTAGTTCATGTGTGGACTTTCCATTTCATGGGTGGACGGGGCTCATAGTACGGAGGATGTGGTGCCCTCCGTCTAGGGTGTCACATCCTAAGGTGGTATCAGAGCTCCAGGTTGGAAAACCGGAGTTCTAGTGTCGTGTCCTGTCCAGTCTAGGTCGTACGGCTTAGGAACCACCTGTCAACGTGCGCATTGCATTTCTCTTGAACCTTGAACTTGATTCCTTTCTAGACCTTGTTGGATTATATGTCATATTTTGCATCAATTTGTGGCCTTGGTGTTGATTATGTGTCATGAGCATGCTCAAATCGCATGCATTTATTCTGAAATGAGTTGTAAATTATAGGTTACGAAGATAATATTAAACCACGACCAATCTCTATGACAATAACGAGCTATCACAAGCTCTATTTTCAAGCATGGAAGATGTAGGAATGTACCAGGGAATTTCATAGAAGAATTTGAAGATCATGACCATTCCTTAATGGAGCTACAGTTTGAATGGTAGAATCTGGAATAGAAGGTCGATTGTGGCAAAATTTATAAGTTTTGTGGTAGTTGGTGAAGGTTCAATGAAATAGTGGTGGAGCGTATGATGATTACAACTCACAAGAATCAACACATACACCTACATTACAAGAGTTAGTCAACCGGATTCAACGGGATTGTTTAACCCAAGGAATGGAGTGAAGAAAATCTCAAAGGTAATTTAGTTAGAAGTTCGGATCAATGAAGAGTCGATGGTGATTAAGAGGGCTAGAGGCAAGATCGACTATCGAGAGATAAGCAACAAAGGTCCTTAAGGATGATTCTCCAAGTGATTCAAGCTAATTGGGTTCAAGTTCGAAGTAGAAGAATTGGGATATACCCAGTTTTGTGAATGGCGAGCGAGGTGAATCGACAAAGTAGAACATCCAAATAAATCAAGTTTTAGAAGCCAAGTGCGGGAATAAGGAAAAGAAGAGGAAATGGGAATACTTTGAGTTTCGAGTAAGGAAGAAGCTGAATTTGAAAAGAGTTAAAGAAAATAAATCCAACATGGTGAATGCAAACGTATGGAAGGCAACAATGCTAAAGGTTTATCTTCGGCTGCATTAGAATTTATCTTCCAGATCCAAGCTGAATTGTCGTGTTGGGAGGTTGAATTGGGAACTATGGTACAACAAATGGAAACAATAGAGAAAGGCAAAGAGCTATTGGAGGAAATTATGAAGTCAGGTTTAGGAAATTGGAGGATGAGTTCATTCCACCAATTTGAACTCATAAAGTATAAGTCAAGGGAACGTTGATCAAGGTGTTAATCAAGGTGAAGATTCGCAACATCTTTGGAGGTCAATACTTGAGAAAAAGTCGAAATACCAATTCTATGGGTTTAGAAGCCTTTGGTTTGAAGAAGTTGTAATCTCGAGCTATAGAGACACACAAATTGATACAAGGAAAACTTATGAAGATTTTGAAGACCGTGGGAAGAACGAGAGATGATCAACAAGATAAAATCGAACCGTAATCTAGGAGATGAAGAACAAGTTACCGAGCTAAAGCTGACCTCTACGGTGACAGGTGTATTGCATTCATTGCACGCGCATCATAAGTCGTATTAAATTATTTAATTTTCGTTAATTATATGTGCGTACATCCTTAATTGATAATTGCCCCAATGTGTTGCATCTTTGATTGCTTGCTACGTGCATTAGCATCTTAATCCCACATGCATTGTTTAGTGTTTACTTGGTAGGAAATTTCTCCCACTTCGTTCATCAAGTGTTACTCCGACGGGGTCTTACTCGAATCAAGACAAGAAAATTGTTGGATTGCAAGGTATATGGAATGAAAGGGAAAGGAAAATAAGGAGGCCTGGAAAGTAGAACTGGATCTTGGAATGAAGGAAGTGGGTTATCGTCCCTACAAACACTTCAAAGTGAATGTCAGTAAGATCACCAAACACGTTTAATAGCAAGGACCATTTATACCAAGGAAGCTAGTTGAAGAAGTTGAGAATCTTCAATTCAAGAAGCAATGTAACGAGTTTAACAGTTAGAGATAGGAATTCTTAAGGGGGAGAGCTTGACCGGGAAATAACTTAAATTATTGGTTGTGCTCGAATGGATCACTCCTAGTGAGAGCCATGGAATGCAAGAGTCAACGAATAACTGGGTTCTACGCCAGTGGCAAGAGATGAAATGGAAGGTTTAGCATTCAAGAGAATTTCAAGATCGAAGTGAATGAAGATTTGAGAATAATATTGGAAGAGATAAGTGCTTAGAATGATGAAGATACGAATTCACGGAATGCTTGGGATTTGGAACTATAAGACAGGGTAAAAGATTGATTGTCGGTAACTTCGGTCGGAGAATCAGCCTCGCTAATTTCTTACTATGGGACTTACAAACTAAATCTACGAGGTTGGAAAGATCATTTATGACATAACGTACCTCATGCGTTGGAGACGATGGGACCGTGAAGGAGTTACAAGAAATGGTAAAGAGGGCATCGGATAATAAAAGTTAATCCAATCATAATATTCCACAATGATGAAGTGAGAGTCAATTCAACAAGAGATAGAAGTGGAAATTCTAGGAGAGACCAACATGAGCAAGAGAAGTTGTCAACTTGTCAACCATTTCTTCATGATGAACCGGGGATGATACTGAGACTTGAAGGCTAGGATTCGAGCCATTAAAGATTAGCTCAAGTGTCTGAGGAGGTTGAGTATAATTTGTGGAGAAAGATGAATTAATTGGGTTAAGTTCAAGCACACACTCAATATCAGAAACTTTGGACCGTGATGCTTATTAAAGATAAGAGGATCGACCGTGGACTGAAGACATGGTGATCATTGAAGCCTTCAACACATCGTGCATTTTAAGCCATAGCACTAGGGATTAAAGGAATCTCTAACAAAGAATCCAGCGTTGAATTAGATCACTACAATGGAAGATTCCTGAACAACGGTGAACGGTACATCAAGCATCCATTGTAACACCCCAAACGGAGGATGCCACATCCCCCGCACTAAGACCCAGACCCGGTCACGAAATGGAAAGTCCATGCCCGAATCCGAATCAAAGCGAACGGGAGACCAACTCACTCACTAGGCTAGGCGGATCTAACTCGACAGACTCAGAGCGCGGAAGCAATTTAAACAATTATCATCAGATAGCGTAAGCAATTAAATCAACATACAAAATAAGTGACGGGTTCAACTAGCATAGATACGTAGTCCCGAATCTCAAATCATCGCAACGTAATAAACCAATATAAGTATCAGCAGAATAGCTAATTACATCCAAATGCTAGCATACTAACCCCACACGGGTTTAAGTCTAAGTAGAGCATAAAACATAATCTCCAAAAGCGAAATAAGAATACATAACATAAATAGAGTGTGTGACAAATGCATCTTAACACCAACTAAATCGACAAGTGTGACCCAGAAGACTCACATCCGCCTAGCTCAAGCCAAAAGAAACCTGCAACTAAAAGATAAAATGAGGTGTCAGTCAACTGACTGAGTGAGGGGGCTAACGCACACCCACTGTATATATATATAGAGCATAGCCCATATCAGAAGGGTGAACTCATGAACCGGAGATAGATGTTCCATACCAAAGACATTTCCAAAAGTACCCAAAAGATAGATATATAAGATTTAGAAAACATTTCAGAAACTCTATCTCCATTCATGATTCCCAGACAGAACAGATCACATGCTCGGTGAGTACGAGCTTCCAACCTTTACTCCTCAGACATATCAAAACATAAAATACCAAATCAATCTAACCGTCACACCAATGATGGAGGAGATGTACCGTCCCCAAACCATCCATAACAGACATACCCTCAAGGGGTAGCGAACCCACAAGAGTCCTCCCCGGCCTTAGCCGAAGGCTCGAGATACCACACCTTCCCTACAGCACGGGTCGCGTGAAGATATATCAAATGGAACTACGCACAGGTATATCCCCGACGGTCGTAACCGTCCCGGGGGCTCATTACCCATAGCTCCTCGGATCCACATACATACATACATACATTCATATGCCAATATTTCATGGCCAACTCTCTACATAATCACAACACAACTGTTTTTCGAAAATAGCTTACAAATGCTTCAAAAACTGGTTTATATATATATTCCTACGCTGCAGGGATTGCCCGCCCACGCAGAACTCACACACTTACATTCCCATGCTGAAGGGATAGCCCGCCCACGGAGAAGTGCAAGCATAAGATCATAAAAATATCATATTCAACACATACATAGCTATTGTAAGGTATACTCGCATGCAGGGGTAGAAATCAGCATGTAAAGGCCATAGGTCGCATAACTATACAAAATCCTAAACCTCAGCTCGTGAAAGTAGAGTCTGAGAGTGTGAAGGGCCAAACACTCTAAACCTCGGGCCCACCGGCACCACCAAACTCTGTGACAAGACATACAGAAGCCCAGACTTAGACTCTATATGAACCAAACAAGACGCACGGCGTTGTTCAACATGATCATGGTTATGCATAAGTGTTCATGTTGTGCTTTGATATGGTGTCGTGGTCATTCAAGGCATATCAACGCTTAACAAGGTCATATTTACAAGCAACCAACACGCAATTCCATATCCAAAGATGCAAGATCAATTTAGGAAGTCAATGTATTCACAAAATGCATATTAAATCATCCAATGTCAAAGGGTTCAATTATAATATTATAATTAAGCATCAAGTTCATGTCGAGTGATAAAGTGCATAAGTAAGAGCAACTTGATCATTTAAACATACAAAGTTGTTGTACATAGATGGCATGCTTGATACAAATAAAGAGTGTATTTAATTCGTTGAAGATCATACTTTACAACTTCACAACATGTTTGGTACACAAGCTCAAGTCACATCGGGATTCAAATTGTAAATTGAAACATTCATACATATCACAATCCATTCAATACATGTTTTCGTATACGATTGGAATACATCTCGATCAACAAACCAACAATAACCAATTTATTGCACTTAAAACAATTAATTCAAATAATCACAATTACGCAAAATAAGTCGTAATAAATAGATCGAGTGTCCGATTAACGAACGGAAAGTGGCGTTGAACTCACCACAACGAGAAGAACATTCTGACCAGATGCCGCCGGAAGGCCACCACTGTAGCTGCCGAAATTTGGCCGGACAGCCGCCAAAGGTCGTCGGAAAAATCCCGAAAAATCAGTCCTGAATGAAGGCTTCGTGCCCGTTCTGAATCCTCGATCAATTTCCGGAAATTCCAAGTCAATCTCCTACAATTTCAGATCTAAGAACATGAAAACCATAAAATCTTCAAACTCAAATTACTTCCCAACCGGTGAACCAAAATGCGATCCGAAAGAAGCGTTGTCTTACCCGTAACGAGCTCTTCGAAAGCCCTAAGGTAGCTCGCCGGAAAAATCCTCGGAGCTAGCGCCGCGGTTGCACCGCCATTGTGCTGTCGCGATCCGCTGCCAAATGGCCGAATCAGGAGTCGTGTGATCAAAGGCCACTAGTTCTCATCGTTCCGAACAACTTTCGTGAAGAGCCCGAGACCGAAAGATGGCCGAAAAAGGCCCCGTTGGCCGCCGAATATTCTGCCACCGCACACGTCGTCGGAACCACCACCTACGGCCAAAATCTAGTGAAATTGATACCGGAAATGAACTCAGGGGGTCGAGAAACCTTGGAAACCATTAAGCCCCGTCGAAAAACCCCGCCGGAAGCGGCGGTATCGTGCTTCTACAGTGACGGGCATCGCCGCCCCGAGCTTCAGGCGGCGCGTGCGGCGCAGTCGTGGCCCGGATGGTCGCACCGCCGACGTCAGACGATGCGCCAGGAGGTCTAGTTTCTGGATCTGGGGCGCGTGCCTCAAATGGTGGCCGGAAACCACCGCGGGACGCCGGCGAAGTGGCGGTGGTCCGACACCTCCGCCGCTGCTTCTGAATTCCAGCGATAACTCCACGACCATTCGTCGTTGGGCTTTGAAATTGGTACTCTTGCGTACGTCTCGCCGAGATAATCGAAATGGACTATTCGTTTGTTGAATTCCGTCGAGAAACGATCGAGTTATGGGCTCGTAACCAAAGCCGCGCATAGTACCGTCGGGAGAGAGAGTGGGAGAGGAGAGAGAGAAGAGAGAGAGAGAGAAAGGAGATTTTGGGAGAAATGTGTCTTGTGCACAAGCTATATACAACTGGGTATCCTTATCGCGTAGCAAAGAGTAATAGCGCGTACAAATAATCGTAAATAAAATTGGTGAAGTTCCGAATAAACATTCAAGCTCCGAAGTAATTTTATAAATTAAAATGAAAGAGAGAGATTTACCAATTAGAGTTTAATTCAATTTAATTTGTAGAAACCTTTCGTACAATTTAACGACACTTCGTAAACACATGATTGACAATTAATCTCAAGGAATTCAAGTAAACCGAAATTAAACAAGTTAAGTAACATGATGGATTTAAAATCAACTTGACAATTAATCTTAGGATAATTCGAATGAACACATATTAAATTGAATTTACATTAAATCACATAATTCAAGAACTCTCAAATTAAACACATACAAGTGTAGAGACTTACTTGTTAATGTCGTCAGGACGTCCTTCGAGAATACGGGGCGTCACATCCATGGTATATGCATACATGCAACTTCAGTTCGAATATTTTATGATGCTAAGTTCTTTGATTGCTTGTTGTATTAATTGCTTTTCTATGATTGATACTCGATGTATTTGATAGCTTCTACTTGTTTCTTGTGTGGTTGTTACGCGACTGTTTATTTAAGTGGTGTTTTGAGAGCTTGAGAGTTTCTCTTTCTTTGTGTTTGAGAGACGGGGTTCTCTCATTGTCTGTTCGAGAGACGGGGTTCTCTCATTGTTTGTTTGAGAGATGGGGTTCTCTCTCTTTGTTGCACTACTTGCTTTGTTTGATAGAATTCCGACAGTTTAGGTTTCGGTGAGTTAAGGGTCGTGACTTAACAACAACTGAAGACCCCTTGTGGCTTGAAGACTTTTTCCGAACTAATTCCTGACGGGGAGTTGCTAACCCGCATGGGATGAACACGGGAGAGCTGCTTAAGAGTCCAGAACTCGAGGCAGTGGACCTGGGGACCAGGTCCTCTTAAGGGGGAGAGGTTGTGACACCGCGATTTCTCGGCTGTACAGGTACGCGCGCCACGCGTGTGAGTTTTAGATTTAGGATTTACTTGATTCCTTTTTCTGCCTAATTGCGTTATTTTAATTCCCTTGACTTGAATAACTGCAATTATATGATTTAAATTTTCTAGTCTTTGTGAAATTTATTACGTGAATTGTATATTTATTTTCCCGAGTATGATTAAGTGTTCACTTAATTTTAATTGTGAGAATTCTATGTCTATTTGTTCTTAATTGAAGCTTTGTATAACTTATGAATTTAATTGATAAATTTCTTGAGGACTTAATTGCCACATTCATATCTTTGGCACCTAATTACATTCATTTAATTCTTCCAAGGACCAAGTAGCAAATTCTCCCATTTCATTCTCTTCTTGGACCGATATAAACTATACACACACATACATAAACTCATTTCTTCATCTCTTTCACATGAACAAACCTTTCTTCCCCTTTCTTCTCATTCAACCGAGCCATCCAAAGAAGCAAGAGACCAAGGAATTTCTCCATTTTCATTAAGATATCCAGCTCTATACTTCTTCCATTCCATCCTCTTCCATCTTCCTCTTCAAGGTAAGCTATGTATGTATATATATGATGGTAAAGCTTGGAGTATGCTAGGGTTTTGTGGTTCTTTGCTTCCTATGAGATTATATGAATCATATATAATGATCTTGAGTTGGTTTTGTGCATTTATATAAAGAGTTGCTTAAAGTTTGAGCATGAATGATCATATTCAATTTAAGTGTGTCTTATGGAGATCTTGATGAATTAATGTATGATATCTTGGTTCTTTTGATGTCTAATTGAGATATATGGTAGGATATGTGTATATGAACTTATGCCTTAAATTTGGTTGCATTTGGTTGAGCTTTGGAGTGGTTTTTCCCCCTTTTCTTCCCTCCACGCACAAACCCCCTGTTTTGCTTCTTTTTCTTGCCCAGAAGGACTACCCGGGCGGGTACTTTTTTGTACTGAAAAGTACCCGGGCGGGTAGTTTAATCCAGAGAGTTTCTGCACTCTTTTTCTCCGGCCGGGTAGATTTTGCCTTGTATATTCCCCGGCCGGGTACTCCCTCATCCGAAGTACGATTGTCCTGATTTTTGAAGCGTTTGAAACCTCTTCAAGTCTAGAAAAACCTCCAATTGGAATCATCTCAATATCTTTTGTCATTTGTGAGATATAATCAATTCTTTTTGGTGTCGCCACTTCACCCGAAATCTGCTTCCATCCAAGTTTAAACTTACGCCATTTTCTCCTCGCTTAGAACCAAATTTTGTGCCATATATCATTTTAAAGGTACATATGTCTAATTTCATTCCCAAGAAAGAAAACCCAATTTCAATTTATAGAACTCAAGATATTTATATTTTCCTACAGCTTGTGCATCCCCGAAAACTGTAAGCTTTTCCTAAACTTCGCGAAAAACGTTCTTCTTGCATTCCTTTCACCCCTTTGGCTTTCGTATGTGACTTATACGAATTATATGCTTACTTAGTTGGTATTTATGCTCTTATGTGACACTCTTTGGTCTTTACTTTCCTAAACTTGATTGTGTGAACTCGTGCTTTATATATGAATTGAATTCGTATGAGTAATTGAGCATATGAACACGATCACACCATTCCATGAAATTCTTATGCTTTATTCATATTGAAACACGTCATGACAAGTTTTATCACTTCATAAACATTCTTGCCGTGCGTTCTACTTGGTTCCATTTTGAGTTGTGTCTCACAAGTACACTGTATCCTCTTTCTTATTCAGTGATCACCTCGGTGGAGATGTTGGGATTCGTGGTCTCTCTCTCTGGGTCTTTCTTGCACATGGAGGTGAGGGTTTTCTTTATAAACGACCTATAACCTTTCATGAATTAAAATCATGTCAAATGGTTTTCATATTAAAGTTAACCATATCTTTTATACCGGTTATGTACCGGAAATGATTTATAAACTGCATAGTGTTAATCCTAGCCTGTTTTGTGAGATATTCCTGATTGCCCCCGGCTTTCCTAGCGCTGGGCTAGCCGGTGTGGATCTTGTACCTGTTCCTGGGGTCCAGGGGCTTGTGTATTGAGGGAACCGGGGACGCAGTGGGCTGACGGTGAACTCTTACACAGGTCCCATCCTGTTGGACTACCCGGATACCCACCAGGAGGTTTGGTGGGAGATGGGGCTCCGATCTGAGGGAGTCATGAACCCGAAGATCACCCTGATGCGCGGATGTGGAGGTTAGCTACCGGCCACATTACACCCAGAGAAAGGAGATTAATTTGTACTTGTTTTTCCCGCCTGATAATTAATTATAACTCCTGTTTCCTGCTTGTTTCTTGATTACCTGCTTATACTTGTCATTTAATAAGTGAAAAGTGGAGTCCAGGATGGATTAAATACCCGTTCTCGCCGGGTCCCCCTAAAATGTTAAGCATAGATATCCGTAACCTCTGGTATGTCTTAGTCCCTGTTCAACATCAAAGCTTGTGGATCGTAAAGGTAAAGTGGGCATCAACAGTGGCGCACGGATATCGACACATGCATATTATATCTCGTTTACGTAACTTGCATGCCCTGACATAATTCCACCCATACGTATTGATTTACTCCTGATTCCTGTCTCCTGTTTATTCAATACTAAAATGTATAGTGGAATTATGCCTGCCTGATTACCTGATTATATATATATATATATGCGTGTGTACCCCCTTCACTCAGTCAGTTGGCTGACCCCTCCCTCTCGTTGTTTTTAGTCATGTCTTGCAGGTTTTTTGGTCGTTAGGCGGGAGTCATTTGAGGTTCTTGTTCAAGTCTTGGTCTAGCTCGCACTACATTGTCCTGCATTCACATTTCCTGCTTTATTTTAGGCCTTGTCGGCCAATGTATTCTACTTTTGCTTTATTGAATTCGGGACAGGTTAGGACAGGTTGTATTTTCTTTAGTTGAACCCGTTTTACTTTCCTGCTTGTATTGTTTTATGTATTGGTTGTGAATACATGACTACCTTATTCCTGCTGCTCTGCCTGTTGATTTGTTGGTAGGGTCTAGTCCCGCCTAGCACAGGGTTGTTTTTTTTTTTTATTTCTGTCTCCATTCGCTATGAGCTTAGTTCATGTATGGACTTTCCATTTCATGGGTGGACGGGGCTCATAGTGCGGGGGATGTGGTGGCCTCCGTCTAGGGTGTCACAACTATGTTCCATATCCGGGTCGAATTAAAGGTAAACTAAATTGGTGGGCTGTAATAAAAACAAAGCCAAAAGGAAAGTTAGAAGTTGAAGATTCTCTTGAAGTGGCCTATCAAAATGACGATGATGCTGTCATAAATGCAATTCCTTTTAATGAAAATGTTGGAATTTTGACCGGTAATGTTCAAGTTGTAGATGATGTTGAAGAAGGGGAAATGAACACCCTTTATTCGTATGTTAGTCCATCGATATCAAATGATGAAGAATCTAGTGATGTTAACGAATCTGATGATGAATCTAGTGATGCTAACGAATTTGATGATGAATCTAATGATGATGAGGGACCTAACGATGATGAATTTATTGATAGTGACTATGATTGGTTAGTTAATAATTACGTGTATTTCAAGTTTCTGTTAATTTTTATTAATTTTTTCTGGAAGCTGTTAGTTTGTTGTGTAAAATATTAATTATTTTGTTGTTTATTTTAATGCAAATGGACAAACAACCTCCTCGTTCTACGTCGAGATTCTTAAGATCTGTGACGGGTAAAAAGAAGGCTAGTTTTATACCAAATGCAGCGGGGAGATCCACTTCAAGACCTATTTCTGGATTCACACCCATACTATCCCGTACGACCTCATCACATGTCACTCCTACCCCGACATCCTCACCTGGCGAGGATTACATTACACCTACCGACGGTGGTCCGATTACATTTCCCATTGTTGGTCCGTCCAAATCTCCGCACTCTGCCCCGTCTAGCAGTCCAATAAATGAAGAAAATGAAGTACTCGATGAGCAGGAGGAGCAAGAACCAATTGGATCTCCTACAATGCAATGGACAGGTAGGGTTCCTTGGATGCCACCTTCGGAAAAAAAATTATTACAACCTAGGGGGGACCACGAGTAAGTTTATGCAGCTTATTATTATTTCTGAAAATTAATATATGAGAATAATTTTATTTAAGTTTATGCAACTAATATTTAAGTTTATGTATAGCTAATATTTAATTTTATTATCCAGGTGCAAAGATTCTCTTATGCTGCTGAGTGTTTTTCTTAAGTAATGATATGAAATTGCATTTGAAATAACTTTATAGAAACTATATCAAACACATTACGGCTGTTCTAATTTGACTTCCAATTCCCAATTTCCTTTTACGTAATGAATCTTGGACTCTTTTGTATAAAGCAAAGGATACCTATACTAATTCCAACTTGAAAGCATTGATTATTTCAAGAGCTCAGTTACGCTACCACAAGCAAACACACATGTGTTACCTTAATTATATCAACTTTAAAGCATTGATTACCTTGAGTATATCAACTAACATTCAAAATAATATACACTTTTATTTAACATACATAATAAACTATAACGTACATATATTATAAAAATCAAATATCTTGAGTATATTGCTTGTATACTTTTTCTCGAATTATGAAAGTTTTAAATGTTGTATACAGTTACGAGACATGAATCATATATATATATATCATTTTCAATAATGTAAGTGCCCTTTAATTCTTTATGATTTAGTATGATGAGGGATACAGTGCTTGATTCCTAACTTTGTTTCTTCTTGAAATCATTGTGCAGTAGGGCTAATTAAGTCACGGTTTTCTCTTGGTGTATTATTCTGTTGGTCTTTGTTTGTTTTCTTGATTTGTATGTGTTGGATACTCTGTTAGTTGACTAAATGGTGCTGAAAGTTTCATTTTGTCCACGACGTATTAATCCCCAACTTTGTTAGTATTTGAAGTTGTTTTCTGTTGCTTTAAAACATGATGAATGCAACTAGCTTGATTACTCCCTTTATTTTCTTTTGTATTTGTGTTCTTGCATTTTCAGGACTTTCGTTCTTGTAGGAAGAATCTAGTTTGATTTCCACTTGGGCTGTTGGTTTATATGAGGAAGAATTGAATCTTGATTTGCTCTTCAGGTTTAGTATATATTAGCATTTTGCTACTGAAATATAACGAAGTTATGCTCATTTAGCCTTGGTTTTGTCGATTCTTCGAGTGTTTGTGGAACTGTGGAAGTTGATTAATGTTGTTCAAGTTATTGCTTATTCTTTGAGTAATTGACAACAATTGTAGTGTAGCTAGAATTTAGGAATCAAACCTCAGTCACGTGTTTAATTCTTTGTTAGTGCCCTTTAATTCTTTATGTAAGTGACATAAATCATATATATATATATATCATTTTCAATAATTGTGGACTTTTTTCTAAGCTCAATTTTTACGTATATCCTAAAGAAGTTCTGTTGTTTCAGCTATGTTGATAATAGTGTTGGGACCAGGGAGATTACGAATGTATTCAAAAACAGGCTTACTCAACCCTATAATGATGTAGGTGATATGACTGAACAAGAGTTAGTGAGCTGGTTCTATGATTGGAAGGTAATCTAACATTGACATATAAATACATACGTATTATTGATATTGTAATTTTTACATATTGATTTGTTTTTTTTTTTTTTTATTTGTCGAATTATACAGAAGTACTGCACCTGGGACCTAAGTACGAGGGTCATTTCTATAAGGCATTCAAGCATCACTTAGGGAAACGAATGTCGGACATCTACGACACGATCAAAAACAAGGAGAAGAAGCCGGGTTGGATGCTAGATGAGGTATATACAACATTGTGTGACGTTGGAGTAGTCATGAGTATCAGGCTGTGCGTGAAAGAAATGCACGCAATAGAAAATCAAAGCAAGGATCATCGTTTTACACAGGAGGTTCCATTAGTATGCACACGCGCATTGCCTCTTTGGAAGAACAATTTAAGAAAAAGGTGGATGTGGACGTTGCCTTTGTAGACGGATATGTGAAGCTTGCAGATAAGGGAAAAGCTATTGAAGATTGGGAGGACGCACGGCAAAGTTATAATCAATATATCATGCAATAACGATTAAGGAATGTCAAGTAGGAACAACATTATCAATAAAACAAGTATATATATCATATAAGTCACATACAAGAGCCAAAGAAGTGAAAAGAATGTAATATGAAAGGTTTTAGCAAAGTTTGGCAAAAGTCGACAATTTTCAGAAATGCGCATGTTGTGGGAAAACTGGAATATCTTAAATTCTAGAAGTGGGAATTGAGTTTTGTTTGTTGGATTTAAAACTAGACACATAGACCTTTCCAAAGGTATATGGCACGTTTTCTAATTCAAACCGAGGTAAAAATGGCGTGGGTTCGAAGTTGGACAAAATGCAGTTTCTAAAGGGGTCGAGGGTGCGACCAAACACCTTCACAAAATGGTCGCGGTATTTTTCCGAATTTCTCATGCAATTTTCCAAAAGTCGAAAGTTGGCCAAAATGGGATTTTACACATAAATCAGGTCGCGGGCGCGACCAAGTTCGCAACAGCAGCAAAACAGGGAAAAACATGGGATTTCCGAGACAAAACACCACAAAACCACAACAAAAGCCAAGTTCAATCCATGACAATTAATTGAACACATCCAATACACATTATACTTCACTCCTTCATCAATCAAACCATAAAAATATGCATCAAAGCATCAAAATTACATCATGGAAACCCCATTTATATACATGCTTCCAACTTCCAAATAAATCAAAGTTCTCATGCAATCTTTTATCCCTTTTACTCATAAACATGCTCCTAGCTCTAATCACACAAGAATTCATCATCTAATTCAAGAACCCTACTCAATCATATATCAAGAAATTCACCCAAGTTATACCTTAAATCCAAGAAAAAAATGATGATATGAAGATATGGTGACGATGATGATCTTAGCTCCAAAATCCCTCAAATATAGCTTGAATTATGAGATGCAAATCCTTCTTCTCCTCTTGGTGAAAATATCGTGTATAAGTGTGTGTATGTGTGAGTACTTTTATGAAAATGAAATGAAATGGAAGAGATATATGATATACTCTAAAGTCTTCCATCAAATATGGTGACTCAACCAATTTTGCATATTAGTCCTTGAAGTATTTAAATGCATGCAATCAAGTTCTATCTCTACACAAAAGATCAATCAAATCCAATTCATGTTATGCAATTAGGCCCATAACTTTACACTAAGGAGCAATTAAGGACATATAATATAATTAGATCACTTAAGGACATATAAGCAAATAAATCAGGTTCAATTATTTCACGTAACAATTAAATGTGATTCACTTAAAAATTCTGAAGTTTTTTGTTTTTTTTTTAAAGAACCGGCAAGAGCCGTAGGTATATTATCGAGAACCCCACTTCATATATAAACCAACCGAAACCAAAGTTAAAATACACATGTTCATGATCCAAGGATCATTAATGCTACTAAGATTCGAGTGCCCGTGAAACACATAAACCGTGTTGTACAAGTGGGCAGGATAAAAATAATGACTTGAGAAATTTCTAACCAAATCACAATGATTATAAAGATCATGGATACAAAACAAATTACAACCCCTCATACTAAACAAATCCATAGGATCACTCGTTAGCCTCGTAAAGAGGCTCCCAGTCATCCGGGCAAAGTTGATGCAAGTTGGAACGACCCGCATATGGCAACGAATAATCGCCTTCCTGTTGTAAGCGTCCTCGGGGCTTTGAATATCATTGGTAAGTTGGCAACCGACAATATGCAGTACAGTACAACCGTCAATTCTTGGGTTACAATCTAGGCGCATATCCCACGCCTCGTCCCATTTCACTCCGTTCCGAGAATTCGTATTTTCCTGCAACCAAATAGAGACCCATCTCATCCTTTGACGATCAGTTAATATGTAACTATTATCAAAATCATCAAATTTAGCATACAGTGATCTATACCAAAGCAATATATAAATAAGTTTACCTTTCTTATGACGTAGCAGCTGGTAGATTTTGAGTAAAGCAATGGCAGCTTCTGCATCCATTTCTATCCATAGGTTAGTGCAGCCTATGAAGGCTGCTTGCTTGAGTCCAAAGGCCACAACACACATCTCCGCTTCCATATTTGTTGCATGTCCAATTCCCTTGCTGACAGCATACACAACGGACCCATTGTTGTCCCTTAAAATTCCCCCAATCCCAGCTTGTCCGGGGTTACCTCGAGAGGCTCCATCGGTGTTCAATTTCAGCCAACCCAAGCTAGGCTTGATCCATCTAACCATAATCAGCTTTGACTGTTTCCTATTCTCGACGGTTACTCCAAATTTCCTCGTAATCTAGCAGTCACCACGCCACCATTCTCTACATAAATGTCCCATCATATTAAGTTGGAAAATATGGTTTTTAACACGTCGAATAATATTGAGATAGGAAAAGAGACTCCCTCTATGCTTAACTCTGTTTCGTTCTAGCCACGTATACCAAAATACGAGGATGGGAATTACTATTGTGACATGCTTTGAAGAGCTATAGGGAGAAGAGTTGATCCATGTTTGTAAGACTGTTGTTGGTGACCTTCTATCCAGAGATTGAATCCGAAAGAGGTTTGTGAAGTACCTTCATACATTCGAGAGCTTTCCACTTTTTATGAAGACATGGTCAATCGTTTCTCGGGCCGCACAACAAACAGACTTAGAAGGAATATTTAATCCATTCTTCTCCAAACGATCGTCGATCGGGATCCAATCCTTAATTAGTCTCCATATAAAGAGTTGGATTGTAGGAGTGAGGCTTACGCTCCAAATAGATTTAAGAAAACTTGAAGGTTGCCTGTTCGAACGAATTACGTTGTAGGTTGACTTCAGGGTAAATTTTCCAAAGCTTTCTAGGTCCCAACAAGGAGTATCTGTGTTTCTCTTCGCAATAGGAACAGAAGCAATCTCTTTAGCTAGGTTTGGACCAACAAAGGTTTGTAAGGATCTTACACACCATCCTTCACTATTCCAGAATAAATTTGTTCTAATTTCACTGTGGAGTCCTTCTACTATCTCAATCATTTTCTTGCCATAAAACCACTTGTCTTGTGTAAAGGAAGCCTCGTCTGATGCAAGGGTCCAGAATACATGTTGCTCTACTTTGGCATGAACTTTACAGATACGATGCCATATCCTGGAGCTACGTCTCGAGAAAGAGGCCTCGACTGGATGTTTTCCTCTGTAATACTTGCTCCTCATGAACCTCACCCAAAGCGAGTCTGTTGTCCTGAGCTTCCACCATAATTTGAAAGAAAAAGCTTCAACTATATCCTCTAAGTTACGAACACCTATTCTTCCCTCACTCGGTGGATAACACATTCGTTCCCACGCTGCCCAATGTATTGTTTTGGTATCCGAATTTCCTCCCCAAAAGAACTTGTTAAAGATTCGATGGATTCGTTGTATAACTGATTTTGGCGGTTGAAGAATCTGTATTATGTATGTCGGTAAGGCATACAACACAGCTCTTATAAGCTGTAGATGACCTCCGTAAGATAAGTTGATACATTCCCACCCTTGGAGTTTCCCCCGAATCTTAGTAATCAGGTCTTCAAAAAGTACCACTTTTCTTCGACCTACATAGAGTGGTGCTCCCAGGTAAGTAATTGGCAAAGACTCTCTCTTGTAGCCGAGTTTATCCCTGACTTCATCATTACCTTGTCCAGAATTGCTTCCCATAATATAAGAACTCTTATCCCTGTTAACCTTTTGTCCGGAGCACTTTTCATAAGTCTCAAGTATTTCTCTTACTTGTTGTAGCGACCAAGGTCTATTATTAGTGAATATTATCGTGTCGTCGGCATAAGAGAGATGTGTAACCGCAGTGTTTCTAGTTCCGCTATAGCGGCTAGCTTCATCCATTCGAGCCAAGTTGTTCAAGAGAATACAGAGGTAGTCGGAAGTAATAACGACCAACGAAGGAGACAGTGGGTCACCTTGGCGTAGGTCTCTAGTAGAGTGAAAAAAGCCCGAAGATACTCCATTTATCAAATCGGAAAACCAACAGTTCCCTACACACCGTTTTACCATATCAATCCAAAATTCTGGGAATCCCTTCCTCCGAAGCATAACATATAAAAACTCCCATTCGATGCGGTCGTAGGCCTTAGCCATATCCAGCTTGAGAATAATGTTCTTTGCTTTGTCTTTGTTGTCTAAGCAATTAACCATTTCCTGGGCCAAAAGTATGTTATCGCTTATGTTCCGGCCAGGGATGAAGCCACTTTGGTTGGCAGAGATTACTTTAGGAAGGACGGCTGCAAGCTTGGAGTTGAGAAGCTTAGTTAGAACCTTATTTGAAACATTGCAAAGGCTAACTGGCCGGAATTGACTCCAATGTCCCGGGTTCTCAGTCTTCGGAATAAGGGTAACTGTCGTCGAAGTGTATGCCTTTTGGCTGTGGCGCCCCATTAAAGAAATCACGAATAGCTTCATATAGATCCTCGTTAATGGTCTCCCAAAAGAATTGGTAGAATTTTGCTCCGAATCCATCCGGACCCGCAGCACTTTGAGGACATATAGAGAATACCACTTCCCGTACCTCTTCCATAGAAGCCATAGTGCATAGCATATCTTTCTCCTCCAAAGTCAGGGTTGGTTGCACCAATTCCGTACATTCTAATGTGTCTATGTTACTAGGTTCTGACGTTAGTAGCCCTTCAAAGAAGTTATTCGCTGATCGACGAATATCAGCGTGATCCGTCAAATGTTGGCCACCCTCATTAATGAAATTTATGGCATTCCGAAATCTTTTCTTTTTAACAAGAGCATGAAAGTAATGAGTGTTTCGCTCTCCCTCTACCAACCACTTACAAGCCGCTTTTTGCCGCCAATAGTCTTCTTCCATTGCGAGACACTTCTTCCATTCCGCCGTAAGTCTGTTCATGTTCACTAAATTCTCTTCTGATGGATTATTATCGTATCTTTGCTCTGCCTTCAAGGCGTGTTCCTCTGCATTTTTAGCCCTGTCAAACACATTACCAAAAACCTCTAAATTCCATTGTTTCAGACATCCTTTCAATCTTCTCAATTTAAGTGGCAACTTCCATATTCCCCTCGCTGCTATTAGCTGCCTCCAATTCTCAGCAACAACCTCTCGGATTTTCGGGTGGCGAAGCCACATATCCTGAAATCTAAAAGAAGAAGGGTGCCGTTGTTGCTGGTTATCACAAGAAATGAGGAGAGGGCAGTGGTCCGATGAGCCGTGCGAAAGATGTTTTATTTGAGTGGATGTATATAGGTCAGACCATGCCTCAGACACTAGAACTCGATCGATTCTTTGCCATAGAGTTCCATTAGTCCAAGTGAAAGGAGCTCCTTCGAAAGGTGGTTCAACTAATCCACATCCTTGAATGAAGTCCACAAATTCTTCAATGCCAAGAAGGTCCGGAGTTCTGCCTCCTTGTCTTTCTTCTACGTTAGCAACGATGTTAAAGTCACCACGGACTGCTAATCTCAGCGTTATCCCTGAAGAATTCCCAAACGGCCTTCGAAGTGTGGTTTCGCTGCAAGCATGAACGATAGAAATAAAAACCAAAGAAGGCCATTCTGCATAGTTAATTTTCAGGTGGAGGAGTTGACGGTTATCACCCAGCACATCCACTTGCATTCCCTCACACGAGAAAAACCAGATGTGATTAGTAACGTTACAAATAACATTGCTAAATAGAAACTTATTGCACATAAAGTGAGTATCCAGTGTGATTTTGGGTTCAATAATAGCAAGAAACTTTAATTTATTCTTCCTACAGATTCTCTTTAAAATTCGCCGTCTACCTTTGTCGGCCATACCCCGTATATTCCAATTAAACATGTATTTCAATTAAACTTGTATAAATAAAATTCATAAATTTATCATGGAATGTAAGAATTAAAATAAATCCTAACTCCCAAAAAACTCACATGTGTAGTACGTACCTGAATAACTAGAAATCGGGGCGTTACAATAGCGAATGGGAGACACACAAAACTCACACCCTCGCTAGGCGGCCTAGACCCTCAAGAACCGAGCAAAATAAAAGAAAGGTAGCGGAAGCGTTAAAACATTCATACTTAATTTCCCAAGATCACAAAACATATAATAAGAGGGTTCAAGTTGTCATGCTGAGTCATAACCGAACATATACAACAAGTACAATGCCCACCGGGGCCAAAATATCAAAAGTATTCAAATTACATAAGTCAAAAGTGCATAAAGGTAAGGTACAAAACCACTACATATGCATGAGACCCGAGCTACACCATAAGTAAACTCGACAGACACTTGCCGCCTAGCTCGACTCAGAAGGTACCTGCAAACTCAAAAGAAAAGGGCTATAGAGCAAAGCACTTAATCAAAATCGAAAGGATCCATGAACTAAGAGTGGTTTTTGCAAGCCAAAGATTTTATCCGTGGTATATATATAAATATTAGGATCTTAGGTCAAAAGCCACACATCAAGTTTTAGATACTTAGAAGTCCACTCTTGCTTCATAGATCATACACAACCAACCAACTCGGCGAGTACGAGTTACACATCCAAACTTCCATAAACGAAAGGCATAACAAAGCAAAACAAAGCATAATCCGACCTTAACACCGGGTGATAGAAGGGTTGATCGACCCTAGCTATCCAAAAATCACGAGAGACAAGGTTTAATCACGACCTTGAAACCTTCGACGGTTACACCGCCGGCTCCAGAGAAACACCCTTCCCCAAACCTCCCGAGGTTGGGTGAGACTCTCAAATGGAGAATGTTGATGGCAGAGCTCGGCGACCCCACGACCGACCCGAGATTACCATACCACTCTCCGGGGCCCGAAACTTATCACAAATATCATACTTAGCAAAGCTTATCTTTCAAAGCCACATATCTCGCTCACACACGTACACACTCACAATTAACCAAACTTTTCCAAAACAAAAGCAAAATAGTTTATATACATATACAAAGCGTTTTCAAAGTCTTATAACAAACGGGACCAGCCCACAATATACATATCATACACGTATCTATCACCTGCAATATACATAATTAGCATACGAGGCTTCAAACCAATTCTTTGACCTATATTTTGAGCTATGGGACCCATCCTTCACCAATTCTTTGAACTTAAGCCATTTTGTAGCCACAAATGTAGCACCCCGAGCGCAAGGCGCCACATCCCCCGTACTAGAACCCGAGACGTGTAACGAAACGGAGAATCCGTACACACACCAAGCACTAGCGAACGGGTGACAAACAAAAGACCTTCCTAAGCTAGGCGGTCTAAACCCTCAAACAGAGCGCGCAAAAAGCAAACATACAAAAGTGGAAGCATTAAACGAACTTAAACAAAGCATATTTTCAAGGTTACAAACCACTTCAACCGGATTATTTACAAACTTAACAAAACGGTACCAAAAGTTACAAATACAAAATCAACTCTCAAAATATAAACCTCAAAAGGACAAAAGCAGAGTGAACTAAATACGAAAATGCAGACTCAACTATACTGACAAGACTCCGACAGACAGCAAACCGCCTAGCTCGAAACGACAGACCCATACATGCAAACTAAAAACATAAAGAGGGAGGGGTCAGTCACACTGACTGAGTGAGGGGCTACATACGCACGCGTACATACGTATAGAGAGCATAGCACATATCACATATCACATAAGGGATTTCATGAACCGGGGCGTGGTTTTTACATTCTAAACTATTTTCACACGTGATACTAGATATAGGGAATAAAAGAGTTAGGCCGAAGGCCAAAACAATCATATTTTATTAATTAAGAATCCACTCCCGTTTCATGAACTAATTCTTAATAGACTAATATAACAGAAATCAAACATAATTCACACACCAACCGTCAACCTAAAATGAGCCATCCCGAATTCAGAACACGCGCACACATCCGTTGACCTAAAATGAACCGTCCCGAATTCAGAACAAAAGCACACATCCGTCGACCTAAAATGAGGCGTCCTGGATTCAGAACACACACATGCTCAGACATATTCGGAATCAAAATCAGAATCACACTTACCTGAAACATATACACCCAACACACTTACCATAACCCACATCACACGTTCTTATCACCTGCATACAAACCATACCACACACCCATACATACTTACCACATGCACACTTATCAAACATACACACTTACATACTTATCACATTCATACGTATCATACATACACACATACATACGTATCATACATACACACATGCATATCCACACATATACACACGTGCACACACGTATCCTACATACTCATACACATACGTATATACACACATCATACGTAGACTTACACATAATGTATCTTATTCCACAACATATAACATAATCGCACATATTCATATCGGACACATATTTACATATACTTAAGGGTTATAATCACATGCATACATATCAGTCACATATCTTTAGGGTGTAACTATAACCTAACCTCACCTTACACTGACGAAATGGACCAAAAGGAACAAACCGATGCCTACGGAGAAATCTCGTCACCAACGGGATACTCCTCTGATCAAGACAAACATTAAAGACAGCCTTAGACTCAAAACGAACCATATAAATGCTCGACAAATGCATAGAGATGCAAATGATGCGATGCAAGTCACAAACGTTCAAACTTAGACACATCGAATCAATTACCACGTTATCAAATTCATAACACATAAATCAAACTCATAAGACATTATCTAATAGCATATCAAGAGCATATGCAAAGTTAAAACACATAAGAAAGCAAAAGATATAAATGGAGCAACAAGGGATCACATATGGAGCATATAAGTTCATATCGTACATATATGCATAAAAATTCCATAAACGACGTATAAAATAAACACATAGAATATCAATCAATCACATAATATATCACTTTATATCATAACACATGCATATTCAAATTTAAGTCACATAAACAAGGCAAGAGTTACAAAGAAATATCACACGTAGCACTTAAACGCATATCAATTCAATTCACTTTCGCAAAACTGGTTTTCGAAGGGAGTTTCAATCCTGCTTTTCTCGTTTCATGTTTCTTTCTTTATGTTATATTGTTAAGAACATCTCTAACATGAATTGAATCTAGGTTGGTGTGGATTGCTATCCCGACAATGGATTCTGAAGTAGAAAGAGACTTTCGAGGGACGGGTTGTCAAGCCGCGAGAAGAGCGTTCTTGGGTGGCTTGAAACGCTTCAAGAAAGAATAAAAGAAAAGTAAGTTTGCTATCTTTACGAATTTGGATACACGATTGCGAGTTCAAGATCCTTTTGTTGGAAAAATATTTAAATTCCGCTGCTTTCTGATTCGTGTTTTCCAACAAGTGGTATCAGAGCCACCTCGTTAATCGTGTTTCTGATTCGTCTCAATTATTCTGAATTTGGTAGAAATTCTTAGGCTTGATGCGATTGAGTATTTGTAATTGTTTTAGAAAGCCTGAATTACGAAATTGTATTTTTTCCTGAAAGTTTCTGAAAATTGGTTTTTGCAAAATTTAATTTTTGAAAAACTATTTTAGATTTGAAACTGTATAAACTGTTTTTGGATTTCTTGGATTGGTTTTGCTTTTGAACGAAAACACGAAACGAAAATACGGAATACGACGAACACGCGAAACCCCGCACGCGAAGGAGTCGCGCGCGCGGGCTTCGCGCATCACCGCCCGCCTGTCCTGCGCGCGCCTACTCCCTCCCGCAACCGCGCGGGAGGTGTTCCGGGAGCGCCTAGGCGCCCCGCCCAGGACTGCCGATGCCGTCCCGCCCAGGCTGGGCAACGATCCCGCAAGGCGTGCGGGATCAGTCGCCCAGCCAACCCGCACACGCCCGGAAGGGACACGCCCAGCAGGCGCGCAAGCATGCGCACGCAGTGCGCGCAGTGCGCGCGCGCTTGCAACTGGCGTGACCCTTTTTCGCGTACGGGCCCCGTTTTCATGATCCGGCTTTTTCGTGTTTCGTGCAATCCAGTCCCAATTTTTATTTTTATTTTAAAAATTTTATTTTTGAATATTTATTTTTAATTTTTGAATAAAACTTAAAATTGGGATTTTTGAGAAATTGAAACGGTTTATATTTTGGGAAAATACAATCTTTGGTAAAATTATTAATTTTCAGAAATTAATTGGAATTTTATTTGTTTTGGTAATTTGGGATTTATTGAAAACTTTTATAAATAAGACTCGCATCAAGTCGTGTTTTAAGTCATTAGGACTTGAAACGAGAATTTTAATTTATTGGCTAAATTTAAATTCTCGCTAAAGCATGTTAGGTGATCATGGGTTTAGATCTATGTATGGTTTTAATTTATGCACATGGATGGTTTAAATTGGGGTTGGAGCCCTATAGTTGCGTTTTTCAATTGAGGTTGGAGCCTCACTTATGTGCGTACTGTTATGTGATTTATTATGTGGCTTTCCATATTACTGTTTTTGAGGCCGGGGTATGCCCCGTGTAATTGTCTAAGGCCAATATGAAGATTGAGCCTTATTACTTTATGTCTTTTTCTTTTTATTGTAATTTGAGAGTAGAGATAGGTGGTGAGGTTTTATTTTCACTTTGGAGACAATGCACCCATGGAGTAAGATGGACCACATTCAAGTAACAAGGAGGCCATAAGTGAAGACCCCTTAAAATGTTAGGGAGGGGAATCTCAATTGTTAAATGTAATAGAGATAGGGCTCGTATTTTGTTACCGCTTTCCCTTATGTGATTTAAACTGTTTATGTGGCATGTATGTTAGAACTTGTGATTGTGGAGTGGCTCCCACATATCACGCATAAGATAGGTAGAACCCATGATCATTACATGTTAGTATCATGCTAGGACATGTTATCTGTTTATGTGCTTGTTTGAAATGCATTTAAGTTGTACTTGCATTAATCAAGACTAATTAAATTGGATAACATATATGTTGGTGAGGTCGAACCGAACAACTCTTCGGTTGATTCGAAAATTCCCATTAAATATTAAGCTCATTTCGAATAATAGGTATTTAATTCGAGATGCAAATTTTGAATTAAATTCCTAGCATTCCATCAATAGGTTTTAAGTTTAGTAAGTAAAGCTAGTTGTTGTCCGCGAGTCGTGGGATAGCTAGTGGAGCTTATTAGTTCTTAGTTACCTAATTGATCATTTTAAATGATCAATATTTCGTGGTTAATTTTGGCAAGGGCGATGTCCGCGAGTCGTGGGTCGTTAGAACTAAGTTTTGATCATGATCTTATGATTGATGGGTCTCGCTTAACGCCTAAGTAAATATGGATGTCGCACGAGTCGTGGGTCCATATTGAAAGATGGGTGATGCAAAAACAATTACTAAGAGTTCTAAAGGTGTTAGAATTGGTAAGTTGTACCTACCTAGGATTTTACTTAGAATGTCCGCGAGTCGTGGGTTCGAGGTAAAATGCTTAGGATCTTAGTACCCGTTGGGAAACGTGTTCCTCTTAGATCTTTGGGAATTATAGATCTTTGAAAAACAGTGGGAGCTACATTAGATTAAAGACCTTATCTTATGTATATCGTTATTATTCAGCATGCCCACATTTTCTCTGCTTAGCATTTAGGTTGTAGTTCTGTGATTCTCTACAATATGAAATGCAAACCCATTTGTATCCATCCTTAAGTCAAAAGAGTTGACTAAGTCCTAACTAACTCTGATTGGCTTCGGACCCTAAAATTCGTTTTAGATTCCGAATAGAGAAAGGCGTTCTCTAAAGGGCGAAGTTTTTCAATTGTGAAAATTCGACCCGGGCCAAAAGAGACGCAACCTGAGGTGATGGGATTTTTTCCAAACCACTTAAGAGCAATTGAACCACCTCATAAAATGTTACAATGTATAACATTATAGAATTATTCAATATTCCAAATGAGAAAACAAGTGCACACGAACAAGGTCTAAAGATCTTATTTGAAGATCTTATGGTCTCAATCATCAACCGAGAAAAGATTTCTCAATGCACTGATTGCTTACATTGCTTCCACCATCATTCAAACCCTTTATGCTCAACTAGAATGATGCTAATGCAGCATAGTTAATCATTTAGTTGATAATGGTTGAGAGTATCCTTAAGAAGGAATAAAAGGTTGTGATGGTTAATTCTTCTTCTAAACTCACTAAGTTAAAGGCTTGAAGGCCTAAAGAAGAAGAAACCCTTAAGAGCCCAATGGAGGGGCATGTAAGGGGTGCGCCCAAAAGACACTAGAGATCAAATAGGACGTTTGCTTCTATGGTAGCAAATAAGGACTTTGAAAGGGAACTGCAAAGAGTATGAGTACTTTGAAATGTTACCTCGTTTAGTAGTTCTACTAGGAATAGAATTCACTAGTCTTGAGTCAATTCTGCATAATCCATTGTGCAAAGACTCAAGGCACTAATGTTCTGAACATACAACGAGATAACAAAAGTAAGATGAAAAAGCTTCGAATTACTTTGGAACGTTGAGATATAAAAGGATTAGCAAGTCAGACACCTTAGGATCATTCTATGAAAATGAACCTATAGTGTTGACTTCCTGTGAATCCTGTCATGAGGGAAGCGTTCCTGAATCCCGTTTATAAGAAACATGGAACGTTCCAAAATTATAGTGGATTTCGATCCATGCTGATGAGTGTAAGATGCTTAATGTAAGTACTAGATACAATCGTCAGTTTAACCATTATGAATGAATGTACTTGTTAAAGTACAAATTCGAAACTTATATGAAATTCTTAGAATTTCGAAAGGAGGTTAGGAACCGAAGTAGTCATAAGTTATAGGTAAATCGATATGATCGAGATAGCCAATATCTTATTAACTAATTCCTTAGTCATCTTAGAGATAATAGGATTATCTCTCAGTAAACTAATTCGAGAACACCTTAGTGTTTCCGAATGAGGGAATGAAACCTTATAGGATATGGTCCATTCCATAGCAAGCTTTACTGACTTATAATCATTCTAGGAATAAACTCCTAGAATATGCAGTTAGAGATTTTGAATTTAGTACCTTCCAAAATCAGTCCTTCAGTTGCACTATGCAAAGTGGCATACTAAATTCCCTAATTATTCTTATCCAAGAATTCAATGGAATCCTCTTACTTGAAGAGGATAGTGGGAGATAAGCTTGAAATGAGTTCAAGTTTATACAATGATATTGGATATCAGGTTTGCGATTCCCAAAGGAATGTACCTTTCTTAAGGAATTGTTCCTATAGATGAAGAAAGGCAAGCAAGCAGACCTCAAAGAAATTTGAGGAAAAATATCCATGCCACATATAGAAGAAACGAGCCCATCTGATAAAACTTAGCCAAATTTTAGAGTATGTACACGTGTGAAACCCTTCTCTTAAGATGCGTTTAGAACGCGTTCCTAGATAGCCAAGGAATTACTTGAAGAGGAGACACTGTCAGATTTGGAATCTGAGTAGTGTAAGCAAGCCTTGAAATCCAATATGGATTCCATATACTTAAACCGAGTTTTGACCTTGGTTGATCCACCTGATAGGATCAAGCTCCTAGAGCTTCGAGTAAATGGAAAGCATTACAACCTTCTTGACGGTTGAAATGCAAAAGTCCATTTGGGTTGTGATTACCATATCCTCATATTCTGACTATGAGATATGATAAATGAATATGAGAACTATCTAGTTCAATATGAGATTGAAAGAGACTGAAATAAGGTATTTCTATAAATCTCATATTCAGTGGGAGTATGCATAAAGTATGCAAATCCCTAAAGTCAATCTGTGGATTGATAAAGGCTTCTAGGATTAGACAATTCGATTCCATAGGATAGTCAAATCGTTTGACACAGATGGAAGTCGAATAAGTCTCAAAGTGTACATAGGAAAGTTAGTGATGTAAGAGTCAATTTTTGGTTCTTTAGAAAACGACATCCTTCTCATTAGGAATGTCAAGGACGACGTGAAAGTTACCAATTCTTGTTTAAGAAACAATTTGACATGAAAGATCTTAGTGATTATCCTATATTCTCGACATTCAGATCTATAGAAGATAGATCTAAGAGAATAAAAGGATTATCACAAAATGAGTACATAACCACGGTACTAAAAGGAGTTTAGTATGGACAATGGAACATCTCTTTTGAAGAGTATGTGTCCTAAGATAACTTTGAGAAAGTTAGAATGTCCAAAATCCCTTTAAGTGAAAGGGTGCATAATGTATGAAAAGTTATGTACTAAATTAGATATGGCGCAACACTAAGCGTAGTAGGCCGAATCTAATATGACCTCAGAGAAGGTCATTAGATCTCTGTAAAGGATGTCCTCAGAGTACTTGAGAAGAAATGAGGATGTGTGTTAGTTTACAGAGCCCAAAAGATCTTATTGTTAGAAGGATATTTGATGTAACCGTTCATCAAACATAGATGATTATCAAATCATTGAAAGGATACAACTTCTACCAGAATGGTAATGCAATGTGTTGGAAAGGGGTTCCAAGGACGGACATTGCAAAACTCAACTATCGTAGTTGAGAACTTAGTCGTATTATATAATACTAAGTTAAGTGTTTGGGTAAGAAACTCCATCTAACTTGTTAGATGAAGTTCCTAGCATGAAAACAACTCCTTGATCATATTGTATGATAAAAAGGATGGTTGCTCAAGTAAGAGAACCAAGACCTCACCAAGAGACTGAATACGTGATTACGAATCACTTTATAAGGAAAAGGTGTTTCCTAAGAGATGTGTAAACAATAGGGTCAGATCAGCAGAGAATATAGTAGATCCATTTTGGAAACGCCCAAAGTCAATAGGGTCTCTAAGTGCATCTTGAGAAGATGGGACTTAGAGTACCTAAATGGCTTTTACGGGCAAGTGGGAGATTGTTAGGAATAGTGCCCTAGAAAGCCGATTCGACGTAATCTGCTTTGGGACTTTTCTTGTATCACATACATTCTTTGAATAATATACGATTGATCATAGGCAAACACTTCTTTATATGCCAATACGTGTTTTGAGTGTTTCCATTGTGTGTGCATGTATGAGAACTCCCCTAATCCTGATGACTTTAGGACTCTACCATTTAGGTGAAATGGTTCATGAAATGAGCCCTATATCACATAAGTCATGATTAGTAAAATACTACAAGCCGATGAGTCCTACAGACAGTGGGAGTGTCAACCTGACTCCTCTAAGGCTTGCTTGTGGGATCACGCCCTTAAGAAGGACCACCTTGTTTCATGGAGGTGCAAAGTGTATAGTTGATACGTGCGTGATACATGAGGGTGCTTACTTTAATAAGTAAGTTCACTGAGGTGCCCCGTGTGAGAACATTCCTAAATGGGAAAGGAAGTTTCTATTTCAGGAAAAGGAAACTTCCAGATTAGGAAATATCTCACGAGTCATTGATGTGATTAATTAATCCTTAGACTTGAGGTTCCTTGTCACTTTATGAATTAACTCTGTAGTCTTTGGTATAAGCTTTAAAGGGTGTCGCCTTAGACAACTGATTCAAGGCTTATGCTGGGGCTGCACAAGTGATTCATGAAAGTGAATGAGAATCAAGAAAGGACCTACACTTGCATATGCAAGGTGATCTCTTATTGTGTAAGTCATTCATATGCCATATGGAGTCCTTGGCCAAGGCAGTAGATCAAGACATCAAGAAAAGGGTTTCTTGGATTGAGATCAAATGGATATGAAATGCACTTAGCTTTAAGACCGGATTATTAGGGTTCTGACTATTCCCTTGCCCTAGATCTTGGTTGAGAGATAGTAAGTAGGAGGATTGTATCTCACATGAATCAATGACTTAAAGGTTCTGTCGAATCCGAATATTCCAATTCAGCTAGGGGTTAAACACCTGTTGCTAGACTATGGTCGTTTAATCTGTGGACTGATTAATTAATTAGTGAATTAATTAATTAGGGTCACTGCTAATTGAATTGAGAACCTAGAGGGTCACACACAATAACTTGGTTACATGAGTTGAGGCTTTAAAATGATTAAACGAGTTAATCAAGCCTAGAGGGTTCCACACGTGTGAAACCACACGTGTGGGTCACGTGACTGGACACGTGTCATTGTGACACCTGTGCCACACGTGATTGTTTAATAATATATTAAATAATTAATTTGTTAATTATTTAATAGACTTTGGTTTAATTTTGAATTAAAAAGAAAGTCTTATTTTGGAGAAAATAATCTAGTTAATTAATTATGAATTAATTAATTAGATAAAATAAGTTATTTATTTTAAATAAATAAAGTATAAAATTATCCAAAAATAGTTTGGATATTTTTAGCTCTCTTGAAAGTTGATTTGAATTAGAATTCAAAGTCAAAGTTGGAAAATACTTGATGATCAAGTAAATAGGAGAGAGAGGGACCAAATCCTTGCCCAACAAGGACTAGGTTCGGCGTCCCTCCCCTTTGCCTATATATAGGGGAGCTCATGCTCCCCTTTAGAGCTAATAAAGTTCTTTTTGTTCATGTGTTGAACACCATCCTTTCTCCAAGATAAACGAAACCCTAGGTTAAGCCTAAACACTAACTAGAGAAGTAGCATCCTTACTAGTTAGATTGTAGCCAAGTTGGTGGACTATCTCTAGAGACTTCAAGTTAGAAGTTTTGAAGATTCGAGCTTTACCAAAAGTGGGGATTAAGCAAAACGATCAGAAGGGATGATGAAACGATTCTGAACCCGATGTGAAGCGAATGAAAAAATCGAACCAAAGAAGATGGCGAAAACCGTTCGTCCATATCCTGAAGGATGAATTTTTTCACGAGGGTTTTGTGACTGGCAGTTTTCTACTTTTGCAAAACTGGTTTTCGAAGGGAGTTTCAATCCTGCTTTTCTCGTTTCATGTTTCTTTCTTTATGTTATATTGTTAAGAACATCTCTAACATGAATTGAATCTAGGTTGGTGTGGATTGCTATCCCGACAATGGATTCTGAAGTAGAAAGAGACTTTCGAGGGACGGGTTGTCAAGCCGCGAGAAGAGCGTTCTTGGGTGGCTTGAAACGCTTCAAGAAAGAATAAAAGAAAAGTAAGTTTGCTATCTTTACGAATTTGGATACACGATTGCGAGTTCAAGATCCTTTTGTTGGAAAAATTTTTAAATTTCGCTTCTTTCTGATTCGTGTTTTCCAACAATATCTTCATGTATGCATGAGTTTATGACTTGATATGGTATGCATTTGGTTGAGTTTTGACTTGGTTTCATGCATTTTGGCCTCCCACTTCGTTCTTGCCTTGTTTTTGCTTCGTTTTGCTGGTGGAGAGTGATCCATGGGAGTGGATTTTCAGTCTGAGTTTGTTTTATTTTGTTTACCCTTCAAACGAACTCTGATTAACCTGATGTTTGAACCGAAAGAAACCTCTTGAAGTCTAGAATATTATCCAATTGGAATTTCCTAAATACCTTTTCCCATTTGTGAGATATAGTGAATTCTTTTTTGTGTCGCCACTTCTTCAGAAATCTGCACTCATCCAACTTCGGGCCTACGCCATTTCCACCTCGCTTTGAACCATGATTTGATCCATATACCATTTAAAAGGTCTATTTGTCTAGTTTCTTATCCAACAAACCAAACTCAATTCCCATTTCTTAGACACAAGATATTCTCATTTTTCCACAGCCTATACGTTTCGAGAATTTCCAGTTTTGACCTCTTTTCGCCCGGAGCCACCCTTTTTGTGTTTTCTTCCATTTTGCTTGTACTTTTCCAACTTGTTTATCTTATATTTTTGTGTGATTGAGCTAATATGCTTGATGTTTGGAATTTACGTTATGACTTCAACTTTTGTATATGTATATGAACTTAATTGCTCGACGTGAAATATATGCTCTTAGGTGATATACGTGTTACTCTACGTGCATAATTGAGTTGTTGCTCCCTTTGTTCACCTTGTATGATCTCTTATTGTTACTTTATGTTATATATCCATTGCTAATATGTTAATTTATGTATTAACTTGCAAAAACTTGATTTATGGATTCATTTAATATGAAATATGTGAAATATGAACTCATATGACTTAAGTGTTACATTCCATTTGCATCATATGCATCATATGCATTTGCAGAGCGTATATTTGGTACATTTTGAGTCTAAGAGTATCCCTTGTCATTTCTTTTGTTCAGCTCTTGGTCCCGTGGGTAGCAAGGAAGTTCCCTAAGCGTCCGTTTGCGTCCGTTGCATATTCTTTTGCTCCACTTACGTGGAAAGGTGAGGTTTTGTTCTTTTAGTTAATATGACCTACAACCCTAATTTGTATTTTGAACCCGCATGAGATGTATATATATATATGTATATAGATACGTGTTGAATAAGTATTTCGTGGGATTTGTCCCGTTTTGTCATAAGACTTTGAAAACACTTTGTATACGTATATAAGCTATTTTACCTTTTGTTTTGGAAAATCTTTGGTAAGTGTGTGTGTGTAAGCGAGATAAGCTTTGTGATAAGTGTAAGTTTGGGCCCCGGAGGAGTGGTATGTGATCTCGGGTCGACCATGGGGTTACCGGGCTCTCTCATCAACATAATTCCTCAAAAGGGAGGCTTAGCCCATCCTCGGGAGGTCGAGGGGAAGGCGGGTCATCTTGAGCCGACGGTGTGCTAAGTGACCCGTCGAAAAAGCGGGCGGATCCCCCGTCTCATTAAATTTATAAGTGGGGTTGAGGGGTAGTGCCTCTCTCCCCAAACGGTGTTTAGGTGAGATTGATTTATGAGTTTTGCTTATGTTATGAAGTAAGTGGGTTGGAAGTCGTTCTCGCCGAGTTAGTTATGTTGTGTTTATGATTATGAAACGAGGGTGGATTTCTAAACTTTAAAACTTGGTTGATTTTGGCCTTCGACTTTAAACCCTCATCCTTATACGTAGTACCACGGGATAAAATGTTTTAGATTGCAAAAACCAAACCCGGTTCATGAACCCCCCTTCATCTTTGATTATGCTTGGTTCTTATATATATATATGTGTGGGTGCATGTGTTATCCCCCCCACCAGTCTTTAGGACTGACCCTCGTTGTTGTTTTCCCTTTTTCCCCCCTTTTGAGTTGCAGGTGCTTAGAGGTTGAGCTAGGTGGTTGTCTTGTGTCGTGGTTGTGGATAGCTCGAGTCCCATGCATTGTATTTTTGTTTCCTTACGCATTTTGCTAGTTTTCAAATATATATAAACTCATGCTTTAGAATTTTTGGATTTTGGATAATTGTATGACTTAATTTGGCCCGAGTTGGGCATGGCATGTTTAATTGTTTTAGTTACCCTTAGTTGGAAAGCATGTATGTTTGGTTATTTGAAATCCTGGTGCTTCCGCATTTGTTATGTAATTTTATTGCGCACTCTGAGTAGGGTCTAGACAACCTAGCTTAGGTTGTGTTTTGTTTATCACCCGTTCGCCATGGCTTGATGCGTGGGCGGAGTCCCCATTTCGTTTCACGTGTCGGGCTATGGTGCGGGGGATGTGGCGCCCTTCGCTCTCGGGTGTTACATCTACAATAATATTTGATATAATTAAAACACAAAAGTATATAAGCTAGCAATTTTTATATAATATCTCAATAAATATGATTATATTTAATTCAAATAATCATATATTTAACATTTTATATTTTAAATTAATAACAAAAAAGTATTTAAAAAATTAATTGAAATAATTGTATAAATATATTTAAAGACATAATATTAATAAGAAGTAAGTTATCCAAGTTGGTAAGGTAGTCACCATTCTTCCTTGGAGACCCGAGTTCGAATCCCTGCGTGCGTAATTATCGCGAGAATTAATTCTCACATTGGTTGGCTCGGTTGGCTGAAGCTCGGCCTGTGGCTTGTCTGAGGTGTTGGTGTGGCTCATTTTCAGAGTGTTTCGGGTCTCACAAATGAATTTATTTATTTTATTTTAATTTATTTATTTTTATTCTATTTCCGACGGCATACCGACGGAAAATTCCATTTGAAATCCATCGGTTAACTTAAAAATTAAATTATTGTTGCTTCATTGGAAATCCGTTGGTTTTCTGTTGGAAAAAAAATTCCGACGGAGAACCGACGAAAATCGTCCGTTGGTTTTCCGTTGGAAATTATTTTGTTGCAAAAAATAATTTTCCGTTGGAATTACGTTGGAAATATATTTCGAACGAAAAACCAACGGAACGGACCTATCGGGACCCAATTCCGACGATGTATTTTGCAACAGGCACCATCCCGTCGGTTTTCCCTCAGAAATTAGCTTTTCCAATGGAAAACCGACGGGTTTTTCTAAATTCCCAACGGAATTTGCCCGTCGATTTTCGGAGATTTTTTTTATAGTGAGAGCTCGAGAGGTTAGGCACCTACGTGCCGCATATCATGAACAATGAGGAGATGAAGACTTGGTACTTTATAGAAGGACTTCGGGATGAGTTCAAGGAGGCCTTAATTGCGGTGAATACGAGTACGTACGAAAAGCTATAACAAAAGCTTTACGGGCCGAAAATCGGAGATTAAGTAGGAGCGAGGGAAGATAACTAATGGAACCGAGAGATTAATTGGGAATTGACTCGAATCTATAAGTAGAAGAAAGATTCCATGTAACGGCCCAGTTTTTCTTATTTGTACAGCTTGACGTATGTGTTTACCAAATTGCGCGAAATGATTATTTATACGTGTTTTACATATTTAATTTTATTTTAAATGTATTAAATGTTAATTACTTTATTTTAATGTTATTAATATCAAACATATTTATATTTATATATATATATATATGTTAATTGTGGTACGAATTGTTTTATAATTTTCATGAACTTAGGTAATCCATGTTAATTAATTATGCATGCATGACATTATAAATTATATACATAAGTGATTTTACATTAATTGTAAAATTACGAATTTCTTGGTTGCATTGTTTATGAGTCTCCTTTACGTGCTTCCTTTCTATTTAAATTGATACCGATATTTCGTGCAAATTTAATATGTTGGACTTATATGTGTCGTGTAAATGATTATATGTTCATTTCATGATTTTGGTTACATTTGATTGAGTTTTGAATTTATTTTGTTTTTGGAATCCAAGTCGGGGGCTAACGAGTAATTAGCGCACCCTTGGTTCCGTAATTGATATCTTGAGCTTGGGAATTCGGATTCGAATTCCGTCACCTCCGTTGCCTTCGTATCGACGATTCGGAGACAATGGAACAAGCCTCATACCTTTTTGAGATCATTAAGACCTCTGAAATCCAACCGTAACGAACAACTCGTGCAAAAAGAACCCCTTTTGTTGACTAGTCTTCATGGTTGGACCCCTTAACACCTATTTAACCTATTCATCCTTTATGATCAGGAAAACCGACCCAAAACCCCCATTTTTCTGCTGCACTTGATCGAGAGAGAGGAAGAGAAGAAAAGAGGAGAGAGAACCTTGGCTACCTTTGTGATTTTGAGCTCAAATAACCTTCCTTCTTCACCAAACCTTCAAGGTATGAATATTTATGTATTCTCTACTCTCTTATACATGATTTAATCTATTTAATACAGGCTTTGGATCAGATTTGGTTAGGGTTTGAGTTATGAGTTTGATATGAACTTTTGGGGTAATTGCTCTTGTGACCCTGCTTGGTTGTGCAGCTGATTTCGTGGCTTTAAACTGAGTTTATGAGCTTGTTTCTTGGCCTATTTGTTTCCTAACTGATAGTATATGATGTTAGGATGATTTTATCTTTAGACCCTTTGATGAAATTATGAGATATGGAACTCCAAACTTGATGATCAAAACTACCTCCCCTGTTTTGGACTGCTGTGTGGAATCATGTCTTGTTGCTTGATCTAATGGCCTTCTTTTCGTGTGAAATTGCATGGAGATGATTTACACTCATTGTTTTATATGTTAGAGTTCTTGTTGCAAGCTTTTGGATCTATTTTAAGCCCCAATACCGGAATACATGACCTGTTCTTATGCGTGACAGAACTGGACTGCTGCTGTTGCATTTTTGTGGTTCGATGGTCATCCTAATGTTCTCCAATTCGTGTTAATTTGCATATACATGGAGTATATTAGTTGCTTATCATGTTAGTATTCATTCCCTAAAGTTTCAGCTTCAAATCCAACCCCTAAGTACTTCATCATGGCATGATTGAACAATTGAGCTCATATGTGGGGTTTTGGCGCCCCAGATTTGCTGCATGGTTTTGGTGCTCTTAACGTGTGATTTGGCCTTTTCTTTATAAATGAAAAATTCTCCTAACACGCTAAATATGTTGTATATCAAGTTTCATAAGATTTGGAGTTGATTTGGTATGCTTTTGGGACTGATTTTGTATAGGGTTTGTTCTGCAGGTAAGCTTTGTTTGCGTTTTTGAGTCTGTACCGTGACACCCCCGTGTCTCATTTGCCTTGTAATGTGAGACACCCCCGTGTCATGCCCTTTTTTCAGGTCTGTACTGAGACACCCCCGTTCAAATTGAGGGACACGGGCGTGTCCCTCCCCCTGCGCATTTCTTGTCTTTTCCTTTTCGGTTTTTTATTGTTTCACCTCTTTAATGCCTTTATCTTCATTTGTGATGAACTATGAACTTGTTTTACTATGTGTTGAGAGTATGTTGGTTTGATTTCATAACATTTGGATGAGATTTAGGCATGCTTTTATTGAATGCCGTTTATGTGCGTTTTTGTGTCATTTGTGATTTCCGTAACCATTTCCCCTATCAAATGAAGTCTTCTGGTTCTCAAACTTTGGAAATATATTATATTATGTAATGTGATGTATGTAGTAGAGTTTTGTGAAAGATTGAATACATTGGAATGTATGTAATTATTTATTCTCTAATTAGAAATGTGAAGGATATGAACTCGTTTGAATGCGAATGCTTCATTGAATGAATTAATTGAATGTTTATATGTCTTTAAGACATTAATAGTGCACATGAACATTTTATGATATAATATCATCTTTTAAGCATTCATATCATGTTCATTGCATGCCGCGCGTCTTATATGGTTCATTGGAGTCTCGAGTCTCACGAACAAGTCAAGTTGTCTTTTGTACAGTTTATCTCCAGGGTGGAGAATCTTGATCAACTAGGCACTGGGTAACTCGTATCCTTGTATCGCCATGTTCCAGGTGAGAGTGTTTTCGTTTTAGTTACATATTAACCCTACAACCTTATGTGACCAGCTTTGGCCAAAACCTTATATATATATATATATATATATGTTACTTTTAAAGTAAAGTTATCGAGTAAATATTGATCGAGTAAACCCCTTTTCAAATGAATTATGAAATATGATATGTTTCACATGAACTGATATGTTTTGGCGAGATTATGCATGTATGTTATGTTCACGGGTCCAGGAATTTAGTACATGTGGCTATCTGGGGAGGCAAGGGCCGACGGTGATCCCATGTGCTGATTGCATTATGTTAACAGCGAAACGGACCTTGTCAAGGAGTTTTTGACTAGGAAACGCTAACCGGGCTTTGAGGCCTCATGAACCTCATAGCCACAATGATATGTTTAGGTGGTCGGGCCTTGCAAACCCGTCCACCACCCGGAGGAAGAAGGTTGGAACTTATTTTATGATTATGATTATGATTATGATTATGTTATGATTGATAGGCACCGTGCGGGAAGGCCGGGACAAGGATTGCCCAAACGAATATGTTTTAGGATATGATATATGATTTGTGTGTATTATGATATATTGCATGATCACCTATTTAATGATGTTTGTCGTACACGGTCGGAGTTTGGTTGGAGTTGATGCACGCTCACTCGCCGAGCCTTTATGTTTATGTATAAATTATGAGCTTAATAAATTTAATATTGTTAGTCGTAAAGTTCGAGCATTCCTTAGTATCTTCTTGCCCTTTTTGGGAACTAACTTTAAACAAAACTTTTCTCGGGATTTATGACTTGCATGTGCGTGTTTTATATATATTTATCGTTCCTGCTCACTCAGTCTTCTAGAGACTGACCCTCTCCCTCCCCAACACTTTAGTGTGCAGGTTTGGCTTGGGAAGTTTCGAGCTAGGCGGAGTTGTGTTGAGTTCGAGTCGGTCAAGTTAAGTTAGAAGCGTCTCTACATTCACTTATGTATTTAAAATGTGCATGATTCAACTTTGTATGATTATGAACTTAAATCTTTGTATAATTGCTATTAAATTGCTCTTGTCGGGCTTTGGTTATGAGTTAAAAAGAGGCCTGAAGAGCCCAAGTCTGCTTATGGTTCGTGTGTTTGAATTTTAGTTTCCGATGTATTATGTTTGGTTGTTTAGTTCTGATTATAGGGTCTAAGTTCCGCCTAGCTTAGGAGGGTTTTCTTTTTGTCTCCCGTTCGCTATGGTTTGATACGGGTGCGGATTTACCATTTTGTTACTCGTGTTGAGCCATAGTGCGAGGGATGTGGTGCCTCACGTGCGGGGTGCTACATTCCATCAACATGGTACTCGATCTAAGAAGATCTGTGGAAATAAGCATAAGACCAGAGATTATCCGAGATCAAAGAGAGAGTCCCAACTATGTGCCTATTGTGGGGGAGACAACCATACCTATGAGGAGTTCCGGGATAGGTTGAAGAGATGCTACGCATGCATATCATCAGAACATATGGTTTTTGACTGTGAGCAATCGAGAGCTAACAAACAAAGGATGCATGAGAAAAGACTTCAGTTTGGGAGCCAACATGAATCCAAGGATGGAGGTATTTGCATTCATGGCACGTGTATCCATGACATATTCAATTTTGTACTTATTTACTCCTTGTATCGAAATTGTTGCTCGTAACATTTCTATGAGTTTAAGTGAAATTATGTGATGCATGGCATCGGCATATGTAACCTAACTTGCATATCTAGTAGTTGCTTTATAGATGATGTTTGTAATGGCTCGAAAACCCGCCTGTTGATATTGTTCGCTTTGGTGCCTAAAATCGACACCCTCACGGTTTTGTTCCTCCCAATGGCTAAGATCACCATCCGGGAAAAGGCCTCAACAGTGGGAGGTTTCCTCCCACTTATAAAGGCGGCTTAGTTCCCCTCCCCAACCGATGTGGGACAAGCACCTTTGGCTTTTACAGTCCACCCCCCTAAGAGGGACCAGCGTCCTCGCTGGCACACCGGCCCGGGCCCCGGCTCTGATACCATTTGTAATGGCCCGAAAACTCGCATGTTGATATTGTCCGCTTTGGTGGCTAAAATCGACATCCTCACAGTTTTGTTCCTCCCAACGGCTAAGATCACCATCCGGGAAAAGGCCTCAACAGTGCGAGGTTTCCACCCACTTATAAAGGGGGCTTAGTTCCCCTCCCCAACCGATGTGGGACAAACACCTTTGGCTTTTATGATGTTTCCCTACGATCGAGTATGATCGACGACATTAGAATATATTGGAAGGAATGGGTTGAGTTGGATACTTTCTTCGGGAGCCACGAACACGATGAAAATGGATTGGGTTGAAGAACCTATAAATTGAAATTGAAGATTTTAATTCGGGAGATAGAGCGCTAAGAAGTGTTTTAATGGTGGCGTAGCTTCGGGAAACTACCACCGGCGATAGAACAAGGATCCGACCCAAAATTTGGAGAGCAATTAAAACCAATCACAAATCTGGGGCATGGGGATTGATTGTGCCTTAGGAGAAGGAATTCGAAGGAAATTAGAGAATACCTTGGTCAGGCTCTCGAGGGACCTCAAAGGATCGGGATAAATTCTTGAATGAAACTGTAGGTTAAGAGCGAGATGGTAAGAAGCAAAGTTGGGAATGAAGAAGGATGCTTGAGTGAGGAGAAATTTTTTGGGAACATATAGGTATGGGAGATTGAACAACTTTGGGTCACCTAACAATACGGACAATGCAAGAGGATGTCTTCGGGCTAGAGGAAGAGTCTAATGAGAATCGACATCGTACTTTGGAACACCTTAATGAAGAGAACTATAATCGCAAGACAAGACCCCTCCCTTGGGGGATTTTTACAAAGAAGCACCCGAGTGGAAGAACACGAACTATAAGGTGGTCGGTGATAAATCAGATCAGAGGGATTTCCAATTCTTGGGATCGATAATAAGACCAAGAGAACACTTAAGAATTGAAGGGTGGATTAGGAGAATTTCCAAGAATAGAAAACAACTGTGGGATGAAATTTAAAGCATGAAGAGCATCGTGAACTTCAGGGCATAATCTTGAGCAAAGAGACTTCAGCTATGATCAAATCATCACAAAGATGAAATTTCCCACATCGGTGAAAGGTATCTTGAACATGAATATCATGTGCATCATGCATCTTTAATTTTATTTTATGCATTGAGTGTGCAAGTTACGTGAGTGTGGTTTGGTGAGGGTCGTGCTTTGCAAGAATTCAACGAGCCTCTTTGAAGAGTCGGTAACGTATGGAGGGGGGGTTCGAATGTTAGACACTTCGGACCTTAGATCGTGGATAAGAAAGAGATTCGATTTGAGCTTGGATTTTGTAAGCGGCATGAGATGTAGGTAGGCCCTTCGAGGGAACACTGAGCTCGGAGTTGACTCAAATGAACTCAAACGGTGAGAGTTGAATCTACTTTAGACCCTCTTTATAGTGTGAGTCGATCGAGTAATTCAAATGACCGGATTAACTTGATGATTCAAACCCCTTATGCTTGAAGACCTTACCGAGCTAACCCTTGTCGGGACGTCGTGAACCACGAACTTGGGTGAACACGGGAAGTTGTTTGAGCTTAAAACTCGAGCAGGCGAACCTGGGGACCAGGTTCTCTTAAAGGGTGAGTTTCTGACACCCCGACTTTTTGGCAATCCAGGTATGACGTCACGAGTGAGTTTAATTGCGTTATTAGTTGATTCTAATTGTAAATATGTGGCTTTGCATGTAACGCCCCGGTTTTCCCTTTTTGCATTACGTGATATTATATAAATTTCATAACATTAGATGCATTATATTTTCAAGAACTTATATGAAAGTATCGTTAACGTGAAAATTTACGTGAATTATTTGCTAATGTGGCTAAATACTCATATGTGTCCTTACTTGATCATTTATTTAAATGTATGGACTCAATTGCTTAATATGAGTTAGAGCTAAATGATCATATTCCAAGGAATGAAACTTAATTGCATGAACATACCAACTTGAGTAGCTAATTGCATAACTTAAACTCTTGTGAACTTGAGTACAATTTCCCCTTCTTCTTCCCCCTTATTACACGATATATACACACATATACACATACAATTCTTCTTCTTTTTCATTCAAACACAAGACACACATCTCCATCTCTCTTCCTCTCCATCTCGATCCAAACTAGGAAGCAAGAGACCAAGATTCCCTTCAATTTTCTTCAAGAATCAAGCTCAAGACTTCATCACCTTCATTTCCCCCTTCATCTCTTCCACTTCCAAGGTAAAATCATGCATATATCTCTGATAATTAATGAAGTATAATTTTGGGTTTTTGCTTCTTGTGATTTCTATGAGAATATATGTTATATATATGATGGTTTTGAGTTGGTTTCATGCATATATAGCTTAAGTTCTTGAAGTGTTGAGCTTATGTGATCATATTTCTATGTTGGAGGTTTCATGAATGCTTTTGATGGATCAAGCATATCATATTCATTTCTTTGTGGCCTAAATGATATGTAGGAGACTTATGCATGTTATATGATAGTTTTGAGGTGTTTAATTGTTGTAGTTTGGTGTTTGTTTGGTTTGGGAGCCAAATTTCGAGTCTGCCCTATTTTCCCTTCATATTGCTGCTGTAGGACGATCCACGGGCGTGGATTTTGACCCACGGCCGTGGATTTGTGTCCAGAAAGTTGGGATTTTATGCAGAGGAATCCACGGGTGTGGATTTTTGTACATGGAGAAATCCACGGCCGTGGATCCCCCTGTTTTCAGCCTGAGTTTGTTTTGTTACGTTTACCCCTCAAACAAGCTCCGATTGACCTGATTTTTAAACCGACGGAAACCTCTTGATGTCTAGAATAATTTCCAATTGCAATCACCTCAATATCTTTTCTAGTTTGTGAGATATGTTCAACTATTTTTGGTGTCGCCACTTTGTCAGAAAACTGCTTTCATCCAACTTCAGGCGCATGCCGTTTTAACCTCGCTTTGAACCAGAAAACGAGCCATATATCATCGGAAAGGTATTTGTGTCTAGTTTCATACCCAACAATAAAAACTCAATTCTAACTTCTATAACTCAAGATATCTCAGTTTTCCTACAGCTTATGCATTCCCGAAAACTGTCAACTTTTGCCCAACTTTGCAAAAATCCTTCATATTGCATTCCTTTCACTTCGTTGGCTCCTATCCCGGAGTTGAACTTTTTGAAGACTTCCTATCGAATGGCTCTAGCATGGTTGTTGGGGTTGAAAGCGTAGTTCGATGAGCTCTTAGAAGGTGGTCTCATCCATTGAATACTTCTTCGTGGAGTACTCTAGTCGTGCCTAAGAAGAGACGGGACCTTAGGGTGAGTATCGACTACCGTGAGCTACACAGTTCAACTTTGGAAGATAAACACCCTTTTCTTGCTTTGAAGAGTTCTTCATTCTGCCCCAGAGTTCCGTGGTTCGCACCGAGTTTGATCTTAGCAATGGTATAACCAACTACGTATTCGGGTAGAAGAACCGAGAATTACCTCAGAGTAAGAAGTCTCTCTTGTTGACGGGGTATATTAGGCGATTCTTTTCCTTGGGATTGCCAACCGTTGAATCGTTTGACAGGAAAGAGGTACTGTTTTAGAGTGGGAAGAGGTGGTGGAAGAGAGTCGCTTTTGGCATCTGCTTATGCCTAATCGGTGGCACTCAAGACTACTTCGTTTACAATCTAGGCACTAAGGAAGGCTTTGGTTGTGTGTTACTTGTGGGAGAGTTTTGTAACATCCCGACCGATCAGACTTTCAGGTATATTTTTATGTGCGCGATTTAATTAATTAATTACGTGAATACTTGATAGTTATTAATTATTATGTGGATATTTGATAATTATTTGGTTTAAGAATGAATTCGTTTTGAACGTTTAAACCCTCTATGCTTGAAATTTTGCCCTATTCGTATCCGATTTCAATTCTGTTTCTTACGAATTTTTGATATGCGTCAATTACTTGAGTTATGAACTTGACTATATGTTCATTTTATATTTTGTAATTTGTTTGGTTTGTCTTTTCATTTTAATTTTGGAGACGGAACCTAAAGGAGGCTAAAGAGCATTTAGCGCGCCTTGGGTTCCGGGAAGCACAAATTGAGCTCGGGAATTCGGATTCGAATTCCGTCACCTCCGTTGAACTCGTATCCATGATTCGGGTTCAATAAACATAGCCTCATATTTTTCTAAGCTCATTTAGACCTCCGAAATTTAACCGAAACAAGCTTCGTATGCCATTTTAGACCTTTGCCCACTCTTTTATTCATAACTTTTGATATATTTGACCAAATTAAATAAACCTTGGCCCCACATACTCCTAGCATACTCCTCTATCAGCCATAATCCCCTCATTTCGTTCCAACCTTGGAGAGAAGAGAGAAATAGCTGCTCAAAACCGAGACCAAGAAGGAAGCAAAATTTTACTATTCACCTTCCAACCTTTTGAGCTCAAATCCTCATCAAATCCTTCCATTTTCGAAAGGTAAGCTTGGAATTTGTTTCTCCATCTTCTCTTCTTTGTTTAGATACCTTATTTGCTCAATTTGGTGGTGATTTGATCAAGATATGAATATTTCTATGAATAGTAAGGGTTTTGCCAATTTTGAAATTATAGCTTGATCTCTTGGTGTTTTGTTAGAGTTTTTGCATCCTAATTGATCTTATGACATTATAATATAAGTGTATGGTCTGATTTTGCATGAGAATCTAGGAATCTTTAGGTTTCAATTTGGGTTTTTGGCATAAACTTGAAGATATGTATATCTCTTACATTCCTTCACTTGAATCTTGATGTTTAGCTTCGATTTTGACATGGATTGAGTGAATATATGACATATTATGATCCTAATATGTTCTATCTTGAGTTTGTATGAATTTGGATGAGTTTTGGAGAGTTTTGGGGCTGAAAATTCGAGTTTTTTTGGCTTCCGACTCAAATCCGCGGGGGTGGATTTTCCCTTTGAAAAAAATCCGCCGGGGTGGATTTGAGTCAGAAACTCCTGGAAAATCCATGGGGGTGGATTTTCCCTTTGAAAAAAATCCACCGGGGTGGATTTAGGTCAGTGACTCCTTTTGCCCCAAACTTCGATTTTCTTGTTTCGTTTCGCATTCTTTTCGCTTTCTCAACACTAATTTGATCCCCATGCTTCTTCTAACATGTTATATTGTGTGTTAAGATTTATGTTATGAATTTATAGTTCGTTTTACATCCTCGTTTATGATATGTGAGTTCATATGCAATGTGTGACCTTATATGACCTAAACATGAATTCATCTCATTTCATTTGCATCATTTACACGCATGTGCATTTGCCGAGCGTTTATGTGGTACATTTTGAGTCTAAGATTATCCCTTGTTATTTGTTTTGTGTAGTTGACCCTCCCGTTGACGACGAGGTTGTCCCTTAGGCGTCCGGTTCGCTTTCTTTTGTCACCGCTACGTGTTCGGAAGGTGAGGTTTTCTTCTTTTAGATATTATGACCTAAAACCCTAAATGTTTTTAAGCCCGCATGCGATTTATGTATACTATATGTTAAATATATGTATGGTATGTACTTTGAGGACTTGTTCTCTTTGTTATAAGTTTTTGAAAACGATTTGTATAAGTATATAAACTATTTTACATTTGTTTTGAAATCCTTTCGTTAAGTGTGAGTGTGTAAGCGAGCTTTGAACTTTGAAAGAGAAGTTTACGAAAATTATGAATTTTGAATTATGATTTGGGCCCGGAGAGTGGCATGGTATCTCGGGACGGCCGAGGGGTCGCCGGGCTCTTCCATCAACACTTTCCTTTAAGAGTCTCGCCTAACCTTAGGAGGTTGAGGAAGGGCGTTTCTCTTGAGCCGGTGGATTCAACCACCGAAGGTTTCAAGGAAGTAATTAACCTTGTTTCGTGTGAATTTGACCGATAGTTAGGGCCGTCAACCCTTCTATCACCCGAAGAAGGATGGTTTATGAATTTTGCTTTGATTAGGTCTTTGTTTGTGGGAGTTGGAGGTATAACTCGTACTCGCCGAGTTGTGTGAATTCGTATGATTTATAAAACGGGAATGGATTCTTAAATACTTAAAATTTGTGATTTTGGCCTATGGCCCTTACTTCTTTTCATTATATATAGTTATTATCACGGGAAATGTTTTAGTTTGCAAAAACCATCCCCGGTTCATGGATCCTTTTATGATTTTGATTAAGTGCTTTGCTCTATATGTATTATGAGTGTGTGTGTAGCCCCCTCACTAGTCATTAGGACTAACCCTCGTGGTTTTCCTTTCTTTTTCCCATCTTTGAGTTGCAGGTACCGTGGGAGTCGAGCTAGGCGGCAAGTTGTCTTCGAGTCTTACTTGTTTCATAGCTCGAGTCATCTTTATTGCATTCGTAGTGGTTTATGTCTTATGTTTATGAAATTTATTTTCCGAATACTCTGATACTTGAAATGTTTTGGCCCGGGAAGGGCATTGTAAATTTGTAATTGGAAATATTATGCTCTTATGACTATGTGATATGTATATATGTGATCTTGGGGAATTTTGTATGAATTGCTTTTATCGCTTCCGCTATACCATGAACTGTTTTGTGCTCTGACTGAGGGTTAGGCCGCCTAGCTAGAGAGTGAGTTTTGTTTGTCTCCCGTTCGCTATTGTTCGATGCGTGTATGGATTCTCCATTCCACTACACGTGTCGGGCTCTAGTGCGGGGGATGTGGTGCCCTACGCTCGGGGTGCTACATCCTTAGGTGGTATCAGAGCTCTCGGTTGCAAAACCGGAGCTCTAGAGTCGTGTCGGGTCTGTCTAGGTCGTTCGGCTTAGGGTTATGTGATTATTTGCATTCATCTTTACAATTATGTGAGTTAATTGTTTAAATTTTAATTAATTGCTTCCATGAACATACATTGAACCCCATGCATCAATATTTTCTTGATTTGTGAATTTTCAGGATGCCTCCACGAAGGAGAAATGATAGGGAACAGACCCCGGATCTTAATCAACCTCCTCCACAAGCACCACCACCTCCTCCATTGAATGCAGAAAATATTGTTCAGGCTCTCTTAAACCAGTTGCAACAGAATCAAAGGAATAATCCTTATGGGGAGGCTCAAGAGGGTCAAGTTACCCCGGCTTTTAGGGAATTTCGGAACAACAACCCTCCGAAGTGGTACGGCGGTGATGATATTAAAGCAGAGGAATGGTTGTCAGAAATTTCGGGGATTTGGGAAATATGCCCTGCACCATCTCATGAGAAGGCAGTTTGCACGGCTCGTTTTGTTCAGGGTCCCGCCTCTAATTGGTTGAAGGCTATGAGAGCTCGGTTAGAAAGAATGGGTGAAGAGTTTAACTGGGAAAGCTTCATAAGAGAATTTCGCCACAAGTATATCCCACCAAGTGCCCGTGAAAGAAGACTCCAGGAATTCACGGAGTTAAAACAAGGGAATCGTTCTGTTGAAGATTATATTTTGGAATTTGAAAGACTCGCCCCGTATGCCCCTCACATCACTAACGATGATACTCAGAAAGCCCGGAATTTTATTCATGGGCTGAGGTATGACGTTCAGAATGCTCTAAAGGCCGCTACTGTGGACACTTGGGAGAAGGCTACAAGGAAGGCACTGAAAGTAGAAGCTCATAATCTGAGGATGAAACCTCCGGCTTACTCTTCGGGGCAAGGTTCGAGCACCGGATCAAACTTGGGTAAGAGGCCTATCTCTCAACGTGGGCCTCCGGTCTTCAAGCCCAAAGGTTCTAATCTTTTTAATAAGAAGCCCCGACCCCAAGGACAAGCTGTGGTACCCGCTCTATCGGCCCCAATTGAGTGTTCTTATTGTGGGGGTCCCAATCATACTGAGGAGACGTGCCGAAAGAAATTGGGAAGGTGCTATGGTTGTGGGGAGCCCGGTCACATGATCAACGCTTGTCCTAAGAAGAAGGATCCTCAACCCTTGAATACTAGGCCTCCGAGAGCTCCTATCCAAGCCAGAGCCTATGCACTTGAAGGTGAAGAAGAGGATGCCGAGGTGGATGCAAATGCCGTCGTTGAAGGTACTATTAGCATTCATGGCATTCCATTACATGCATTATTTGATCCGGGAGCAACGCATTCTTTTATTGCTTCCCGGTGTGTTCCTGCACTTTCTTTACCTGTTGCTTGCTTTGATGATTCCTTTATTGTGAGTTCCCGACTCGGGGGCAGTTTGGTAGCGGACCGTGTGTTTCGTGGGTGCCCGGTTGTTGTTGAAGATCAAGAGTATCCGGCAGATTTGATTGAGATGCCTATCAAGAGATATGGGGTAATTTTAGGGATGGACTGGTTGTTTCGACACCGAGCCATGATGGATTGCTTCGCTAAGAAGGTGACATTGGGTTCTACGGTATTTGCGGGTCAGAGATTGAAGGCCTGCCCGTTTATATCCTTTATGGAAGCAAGTAAATTGTTCCGGGACGGTGCAACGGGCTACGTGGCCTATCTTTTGAATAAACCGAAAGATCAGGCCAAGCTCGAGGAGACGGAGATCGTGAAGGAGTTCCCCGATGTTTTTCCGGAGAATTTGGGGTCTTTGCCTCCGGATCGGGACGTCGAATTTGTAATAGATCTCTATCCCGGAGCGGAACCTTATGCGAAATCTCCCTACAGGATGGCTCCAGCGGAGTTGAAGGAGATGAAGGCGCAACTTGATGAGCTCTTAGAGTGTGGTTACATTCGCCCGAGCACTTCTCCGTGGGGTGCTCCTGTCCTGTTTGTAAAGAAGAAAGACGGGACATTGCGGATGTGTATTGACTACCGTGAGCTGAACCGGTTAACGGTTAAAAATAAATACCCACTCCCTCACATTGAAGAGTTGTTTGATCTCCTTCAGGGTTCGAGTGTTTATTCCAAGTTGGACTTGAGGCAAGGGTATTATCAATTGCGTATTCGGGAAGAAGATATACCGAAGACGGGTTTCAACTCTCGGTATGGGCATTTCGAGTTTGTGGTCATGCCTTTTGGTCTTACTAATGCCCCAGCCGCGTTCATGGATATGATGCACCGAATATTCCGGCCCTACCTCGATAAATTCGTGGTCATCTTTATAGATGATATTCTGGTGTATTCGAGGTCCGTTGAAGATCATGCGCGGCATTTGAGAATGGTATTATCTACACTTCGAGAACATAGATTGTTCGCCAAGTTTAGCAAGTGTGAGTTCTGGATTGAACGGGTTTCATTTTTGGGTCACTTTATCTCAGGGAATGGGGTTGAAGTGGATCCAGCAAAGATAGAAACGGTTATGTTATGGAAACAGCCGAAGAATGCCTCTGAAGTGAGAAGTTTTCTAGGGTTAGCGGGGTATTATAGGCGCTTTGTGAAAGACTTCTCGAAGATTGCTTCCCCGTTGACTCGGTTAACAAAGAAAGAGGTTAAGTTCGAGTGGGACGAGGCGTGTGAGAAGAGTTTTCAAACTCTTAAGGAGAGATTGACTTCTGCACCGGTTTTAACCCTACCCGAGGGTTCTGAAGGTTACTCGGTTTATACCGATGCATCGAAGGATGGGCTCGGTTGTGTCTTGATGCAAAATGGTAAAGTAGTAGCATACGCCTCGAGGAAGTTAAAAGAGCACGAGAAAAATTATCCCACTCATGATTTGGAATTAGCTGCGGTTGTTTTTGCTTTGATGAAATGGCGTCATTATCTTTATGGGGTTACTTTTGAAGTTTTTACCGACCACCAAAGCCTTAAGTATTTGTTTACACAGAAGGATTTAAATCTAAGGCAAAGACGTTGGGTTGAGCTACTTGAGGACTATGATTGTAGAATTCAATACCATCCGGGTAAGGCTAATGTAGTTGCGGATGCTTTGAGCAGAAAGGTTAGTATCTCGAGTTTGGGAGTAGGTTCAAGTAAACAGAGTTCGGTATCCTTGGTTTCAGAGGCCCGTTTGGTAAATATATCAGTACAACCGGATTTGAGGCAAAGATTGATTGAAGCTCAATCTAATGATTTGGAAATTCAAAGATTAGTAGCTAAGGCAAGGATTGATCCAGAGACAAAATTCGGGTTTGATGATTCGGGATTATTCCGGTTTAAGGCTCGGGTGTGTGTTCCAGATGAACTTAAGCAGTTGGTGTTGGATGAGGCGCATAAGTCAGCTTATACGGTACATCCCGGTACTACTAAGATGTATAGAGATTTAAGAAGTTTGTATTGGTGGAACGGCATGAAAAGAGATGTGGCCAATTATGTAAGAAGGTGCCAAACATGCCAAGTGGTGAAAGCTGAACATCAGAAACCGGGGGGAACTCTCCAACCACTTCCAATTCCTGAATGGAAGTGGGAGCAAGTGACGATGGACTTCGTGTCCGGCTTGCCAAGGACCAAAGGAGGTTTCGATGGAATTTGGGTCATAATTGATCGGTTTTCGAAGTCGGCTCACTTTCTCAAGGTCCGGATGTCCGATAAAGTGCCTAAGTTAGCCAAGTTGTACCGGAAAGAAATTGTGAGATTGCATGGTGCACCTGTCAGTATTGTTTCAGATAGGGATCCACGGTTTACAGCGAGTTTCTGGCAGGAATTACAAAAGTGTATGGGAACGAAACTTCAGTTTAGTACTGCATCTCACCCACAAACGGATGGACAATCCGAGAGGTTAATTAAATATCTTGAGGACATGCTTCGTGCTTGTGCCTTAGATTATCAAGACTCGTGGGATGAGCATTTGGACTTGGTTGAGTTCGCCTATAATAACAGTTTTCAGACATCGATTGGTATGGCTCCGTATGAGGCATTATATGGAAGGAAATGTCGATCACCTTTATTTTGGGATATTGATGAATGGAGATGGACAAAGGATGGTAAGCTCCACAGAGCGAAGAAACCAAAGGAAATCCAAGATACCATCGAGAAAGTGAAAGTGATTCGACAAAGGCTAAAGGCGGCTCAGGACCGACAGAAAAGTTATGCGGACAAAAGAAGACGACCCTTGGCGTTTGAAGCGGGAGATAAGGTTTTTCTAAAAGCATCTCCTAGAAAAGGGTTTGCTCGGATTGGTAAAGGCGGGAAGCTTAACCCGCGCTACTTAGGCCCCTTTGTAATTCTTGAACGAGTTGGGGAAGTAGCCTACCGACTTGATCTACCACCGAGTTTGACCGGGATACACAATGTTTTCCATGTCTCTCAACTCCGGAAACACTATCCCGATGAGTCTTCTATAATTCCAATCAAAGAGGTGCAACTAGAGCCGGATTTGACAATCAAGAAGTACCCGGTTAAAGTTTTGGACCGGAAGATGCAAGAATTGAGAAACCGGCAAATCCCCTTGGTAAAAGTCTTGTGGCGTGATCAGAAATCCGAAGAAGCCACTTGGGAAACCGAGGAGAAAATGAGACAGTTGTACCCGGAACTTTTCAAGACCTCGCTTCGGACCTGAGGACAGGTCCTTTTGAAGGAGGGAGGTTTGTAACATCCCGACCGATCAGACTTTCAGGTATATTTTTATGTGCGCGATTTAATTAATTAATTACGTGAATACTTGATAGTTATTAATTATTATGTGGATATTTGATAATTATTTGGTTTAAGAATGAATTCGTTTTGAACGTTTAAACCCTCTATGCTTGAAATTTTGCCCTATTCGTATCCGATTTCAATTCTGTTTCTTACGAATTTTTGATATGCGTGAATTACTTGAGTTATGAACTTGACTATATGTTCATTTTATATTTTGTAATTTGTTTGGTTTGTCTTTTCATTTTAATTTTGGAGACGGAACCTAAAGGAGGCTAAAGAGCATTTAGCGCGCCTTGGGTTCCGGGAAGCACAAATTGAGCTCGGGAATTCGGATTCGAATTCCGTCACCTCCGTTGAACTCGTATCCATGATTCGGGTTCAATAAACATAGCCTCATATTTTTCTAAGCTCATTTAGACCTCCGAAATTTAACCGAAACAAGCTTCGTATGCCATTTTAGACCTTTGCCCACTCTTTTATTCATAACTTTTGATATATTTGACCAAATTAAATAAACCTTGGCCCCACATACTCCTAGCATACTCCTCTATCAGCCATAATCCCCTCATTTCGTTCCAACCTTGGAGAGAAGAGAGAAATAGCTGCTCAAAACCGAGACCAAGAAGGAAGCAAAATTTTACTATTCACCTTCCAACCTTTTGAGCTCAAATCCTCATCAAATCCTTCCATTTTCGAAAGGTAAGCTTGGAATTTGTTTCTCCATCTTCTCTTCTTTGTTTAGATACCTTATTTGCTCAATTTGGTGGTGATTTGATCAAGATATGAATATTTCTATGAATAGTAAGGGTTTTGCCAATTTTGAAACTATAGCTTGATCTCTTGGTGTTTTGTTAGAGTTTTTGCATCCTAATTGATCTTATGACATTATAATATAAGTGTATGGTCTGATTTTGCATGAGAATCTAGGAATCTTTAGGTTTCAATTTGGGTTTTTGGCATAAACTTGAAGATATGTATATCTCTTACATTCCTTCACTTGAATCTTGATGTTTAGCTTCGATTTTGACATGGATTGAGTGAATATATGACATATTATGATCCTAATATGTTCTATCTTGAGTTTGTATGAATTTGGATGAGTTTTGGAGAGTTTTGGGGCTGAAAATTCGAGTTTTTTTGGCTTCCGACTCAAATCCGCGGGGGTGGATTTTCCCTTTGAAAAAAATCCGCCGGGGTGGATTTGAGTCAGAAACTCCTGGAAAATCCATGGGGGTGGATTTTCCCTTTGAAAAAAATCCACCGGGGTGGATTTAGGTCAGTGACTCCTTTTGCCCCAAACTTCGATTTTCTTGTTTCGTTTCGCATTCTTTTCGCTTTCTCAACACTAATTTGATCCCCATGCTTCTTCTAACATGTTATATTGTGTGTTAAGATTTATGTTATGAATTTATAGTTCGTTTTACATCCTCGTTTATGATATGTGAGTTCATATGCAATGTGTGACCTTATATGACCTAAACATGAATTCATCTCATTTCATTTGCATCATTTACACGCATGTGCATTTGCCGAGCGTTTATGTGGTACATTTTGAGTCTAAGATTATCCCTTGTTATTTGTTTTGTGTAGTTGACCCTCCCGTTGACGACGAGGTTGTCCCTTAGGCGTCCGGTTCGCTTTCTTTTGTCACCGCTACGTGTTCGGAAGGTGAGGTTTTCTTCTTTTAGATATTATGACCTAAAACCCTAAATGTTTTTAAGCCCGCATGCGATTTATGTATACTATATGTTAAATATATGTATGGTATGTACTTTGAGGACTTGTTCTCTTTGTTATAAGTTTTTGAAAACGATTTGTATAAGTATATAAACTATTTTACATTTATTTTGAAATCCTTTCGTTAAGTGTGAGTGTGTAAGCGAGCTTTGAACTTTGAAAGAGAAGTTTACGAAAATTATGAATTTTGAATTATGATTTGGGCCCGGAGAGTGGCATGGTATCTCGGGACGGCCGAGGGGTCGCCGGGCTCTTCCATCAACACTTTCCTTTAAGAGTCTCGCCTAACCTTAGGAGGTTGAGGAAGGGCGTTTCTCTTGAGCCGGTGGATTCAACCACCGAAGGTTTCAAGGAAGTAATTAACCTTGTTTCGTGTGAATTTGACCGATAGTTAGGGCCGTCAACCCTTCTATCACCCGAAGAAGGATGGTTTATGAATTTTGCTTTGATTAGGTCTTTGTTTGTGGGAGTTGGAGGTATAACTCGTACTCGCCGAGTTGTGTGAATTCGTATGATTTATGAAACGGGAATGGATTCTTAAATACTTAAAATTTGTGATTTTGGCCTATGGCCCTTACTTCTTTTCATTATATATAGTTATTATCACGGGAAATGTTTTAGTTTGCAAAAACCATCCCCGGTTCATGGATCCTTTTATGATTTTGATTAAGTGCTTTGCTCTATATGTATTATGAGTGTGTGTGTAGCCCCCTCACTAGTCATTAGGACTAACCCTCGTGGTTTTCCTTTCTTTTTCCCATCTTTGAGTTGCAGGTACCGTGGGAGTCGAGCTAGGCGGCAAGTTGTCTTCGAGTCTTACTTGTTTCATAGCTCGAGTCATCTTTATTGCATTCGTAGTGGTTTATGTCTTATGTTTATGAAATTTATTTTCCGAATACTCTGATACTTGAAATGTTTTGGCCCGGGAAGGGCATTGTAAATTTGTAATTGGAAATATTATGCTCTTATGACTATGTGATATGTATATATGTGATCTTGGGGAATTTTGTATGAATTGCTTTTATCGCTTCCGCTATACCATGAACTGTTTTGTGCTCTGACTGAGGGTTAGGCCGCCTAGCTAGAGAGTGAGTTTTGTTTGTCTCCCGTTCGCTATTGTTCGATGCGTGTATGGATTCTCCATTCCACTACACGTGTCGGGCTCTAGTGCGGGGGATGTGGTGCCCTACGCTCGGGGTGCTACAAGTTTAGCCTATATCTCGTGATGTACAAGGTCTCGAGACTTACTCCAGTCTTGGTTCAAGTTTGTTCGAGGACTTGAAGAACCGGTATAGATGTATTAGCGTAAGAAGAGACGTTGCAAACTTCGTGTAGCAATGTCCAATATGCCATCAGTTGAAGGCCGAGCATCAAGAACCGATTGGATTCTCTAACTACTTCCATATTCTAATTGGAAGTGGGAGCAAATGGCTAAGGACTATGTGTCCGGTTTGCTAAAGTTATGGAGATTTCGATGAGATTTGAGTGGTCACTCGTTTTAACGAGTTGGCCATTTTCTCATGGTTTCGTGGTTCGGTAAGGGCTTGAGAGCTTCGCAATTTAGAGATGAAGGCTCCTAGAGTTGAAGCGGGAGATCGAGATTCCTCGGAAGCATCTCCTACAGGAGGTTCGTTGTTCGTGAGGAACTAGTTAGAGTTTGGGTTCGACAGAGGTTTGAGATGAAGACTAGAAGTTTTTCTTCGGTAAGAGTTCTTGTGGCGGGATTTAAAAATCCAAGAAGCTACATGAGAACCGAATCAAAGTGGCGCAATGGAAGTGTAGAGTTAAGTTTCTTTCCAGCGTTGATCAAGACCTTGATTCGGACCTGAGGACAGGTCCTTTTTAACAGGGAGAGATTGTGACACCCCGGTTTTTCGGCCGTCCAGGTACACACTTACGAGAGAGCTAAATGTGCAATTTAAATTATTTTAATTTCATATTTAATTGAATTATACTTTATTACTTCAAATTCTTATATGAATTATTTGAATTTATATCAAATATTCGAATTATATGTCAAAATTTGCCTAAGTGATTTATGATATGAATTTTTATGAATTTTATAATATGTGAATTTAATTTCCGAGCATGGCAATTTTTGTGAATTATGTGATTCATGTGAATTAAGGGCTTAATTGTATGATTTATTTAATTTTGGACCTAATTAAAAAATAACTTTTTAATAAAATTTAATTTATTTTAATTCGTTTAATTATTATTTTAAAATTTTATTGATTATTTCTTTGAAAATTTAATTATATTATTTGAATAATATGCTTATTTGTTGAAATGTGTTGCGTTTGTGTTCGATTTGAGATCAAAATTTTGTGTCAATTTAATATGCATGAATTATACGTGTTATGAATTCGATTATGTGCTCGTTTTAATTTTCCGGACTTGTTTGATATGGTAACGAACCATATTATATTTGTTGGGGACTCGAGGGCCTAACTAGTTTTAGGGCGCCTTGTGTTCCGGAATTTATATCTTGAGCTAGGGAATTCGGATTCGAATTCCGGAAGTATCGCCGGACTTGTGAAAAAATTTTCGAGCAGATTCGCCACCTTGGAGTATTTTGGCCCTAACTAATTCATTTCTTAACCAAATCACTTGATTCTTGAGCCAAACTAACCGTACTTAAACCCTATAACCATACCTTAACCTCTCCTTTCTAAATCATGCCTGTAGAGAGAGAAAGAAGCTAGAAACTGAGAGAGAAAAGGGGGAAAGAAATCTGCACAATTCACTTTTGCAATTCCAAGCTCAATACTCCTCCGATTCGCCTCAAATTCAGAAGGTAAGTCCATGGATTTGTTCTATATCTTCTCCTCTTTAGTTTAAGTGTTGGTTGGCTGAATTTCATGGAGGTTTGAGCATGCAATGAATTTTTATGTGAATAGTTACTTTTTTCTTCAACCCTTGATTCCATGGCTGCTGTTCGGTTTTCTGTGAATTGAGGCATGATATGTGTTTCCCCTTGCTGCTATTGTGTGTATATGAGCTTAAATTTAATGTATGTGAAGTGCATATGAATTCACTATTGGAGCAATATGTGTTTCTTGAAGTTTTCTTTGTAATTTTTGAGCTTTGTGGATGCCGGTTGTTGCTCTCTTTATCGCTGCGTGAGTTGCTGCTGTTTGTAGAGTGTTGTGTGTGCATTTTTGCTGCTTCCTTTCCTCCATTTTGCTGTTGGGTGTTGCTGCTACTCGAGCTGCTGCTGCTACATAAAAGGGAAGAGAAAAAAGGGGAAATGTTACCTGTTGTTGCTGCTGCCTTTCCCGTCTGCATCATTCTCCCCGGCCGGGGAGAATCTGTTCGTGAGGTGTACCCGGCCGGGTATCTTCGATGCAGTAGCTTCCTACTTTTTTTCTTACTTCTTTTGCATGTATTTTGGTTGTGTTATATGCATGTGAAGTGTTTAAATGGCTGCATGTTTATATATATTATATCTTGTTGCATGCATGTTGTTAATGTGTGTGTAAGTGTATATATATATATTATTATGCATGGATGCATGTGTGTGTTTTAATGCATGAATTTGTATTATATATATGTAATATATGCTTGTACGTTATGTATATATATATGTGTGTGTGTGTGTGTGTGTGTATAATATAGTATATGATATATACTTAAGCATTGAATTAATTGTGTGAATTTTATTTGTTTAATTTTTGAATATTTCCTTGAAAATATGATCTTAAGTGGCATAAATTTTATGAATTCGATGAATGTATACGTGTATGAATTTATAAATGCTCGTGGTATGATATTATATGACTTAGTATGAATTTATTTGGCGTGTTATGAGTTTGATTCTTGAATTATTTGTGTGATATTTCATTAACTGCTCCATTATGCCAAGTATGAACTTATATGAAGTGCATTGCATCATTTGCATCCATATGCATTTGCCGAACATTTCTATGGTTTATATGGAGTCTTAACCTTGTTTCTTGTGTTTAGATGGTTCGAAGGGAGTTGCTCGTGGGGTGTTTTGGACCGTCCATTCGGTTTGTACGTCAAGGTGAGGTTTTAGGTTTGTTATAGATAATGTGACCTACGACCCTTTATGTTCGTTTTCAAGCCAGCATGCGACTATATTATGATATTTATATAATAGATATGTGTATATATGATATGTTTATGACTTTGTCATAAGATTAAATGTTTTGAATTATATATACGAGCACACATAAGCTTGAAATGTTTTGCAACGAGGATATGCTCCAAACCGTGTGTGTTCATGCTAGCTACGGATTACGATGACACGGAGAGGTACGTCTATAGCATACGCTAAGTTGCAAGGTAAGGTATGCACTAATAACGTACGTAAGCTTTGTAATGTTAATGATTTGTAATGAGCGAGAATGTAATGGTAATGTAATGTATTGGTAATGTTGGGCCCCGGAGCTTGCGAGCCAGGACACCCGGTACGGCAGCGGGTCGTTGGGTTAAGCCTGGGCGTAGTCTCTCCTCGGATAGGATCAACCCAGAACCCACTAGGAGGTTTGGTGGGGGATGGAATCCTCGGGTGTGAGCGTCATAAAACTCACGACCCATACATAACGTAATGGATGGTTAGGGTCGCGCAACCCTTCCATCACCGGAGAAGGAGGTTTGTTCTTTAATGTTACTTTTGTTTTGATTTGTAATGTTTGATTCATAGAGGAGCCCAGGATGGGATTTCTGCTCATACTCGTCGAGCTTTTTGTACGTTATGTTGATTATGAAACGAGATAGGAATTTTAAGTTAAAGATACGCTATACTTTTATACGATAAACATAAGTTTGTTTTAAAAATGGATTTTGGTGTGCAAAATCCTATTCCCGGTTCATAGTATTTTATCTAATATGTGTTATGCTCTATATATTTGTATCGTGTGAGTGTGTTTAGCCCCCTCACTCAGTCGAGTTGTAGACTGACCCCTCTCATTTTTCGCCCCTTTAGTTGCAGGTGCAGGGTTCAGGTCGTGCTAGGCGGTGGTCATCTTTTGGGTCTTTTGAGTCAAGTTGTTCGAGTCTTTTTGTATTCTGCATCTTTATCATTATACCTTGGAACTTTAAATATGTATAAGCCTATGATTATGTGTTTATGTATCTCATTGATTTGATATGATTCGAGACAGGTTTCTACGATAAGAATGAACCTGTTGTACTTGTGTATTTATGTATTATGTTTGATTTACTGGATTAGGTATCTATGCTAGTTGAACCCGTCGCCTGTTTATATTTGGGATCTTGCTTGATTGAATGTATTTGTGATCCTGTTGCTTCCGCATTTGATTTTGTTAACGTGGCGCACTCTATTTTAGGGTCTAGACCGCCTAGCCTAGGGGTATGTTTTTATTCTTCTTCCATTCGCCACGGCTTGGTGCGTGTGTGGAGTTCCCATTTCATTACACGTGTTGGGCTATGGTGTGGGGATGTGGTGCCCTTCGCTCCGGGGTGCTACAAACATCACATCAAGAGGTTAAACGAATCACTTTCGTGGAAGATTCCCGAACAACAGTGAACGGTACATCAAGCATCCTTGGCATGTGCATACATGCATCTTTAACTCAAACAATTTCGTGATGCTAAGTGCTTTGCTCGCTTGTTGTATTAGTTTTTTTTTTTTTGTAATGGATAATCGATGTCTTTGCTACTTCCTATTTGTTCCTTACGTGATGGTGTGTGTGCGAGTTTACTTAAGTATCCTTTTGGATTGCTTGTTTGAGAGACGGGGTTCTCTCATTACCTGTTTAGGAGACGGGCTCATTGCTTGTTAGAGAGACGGGGTTCTCTCTTTGCTTGTTTGAGAGACGGGGTTCCCTCACTGCGTGCTTAAGAGACGGGGTTCTCTTTCATTACTTGTTTGAGAGACGGGGCTTTCTCATTGCTTCCTTTAAAGTTCAGAACTCGGCGATGGACCTAGGGACCATGTCCTCTTAAGGGGGGGAGAGTTGTAACGCCCCGGTTTTCCCTTTTTGTATTATGTGATATTATATAAATTTCATAACATTAGATGCATTATATTTTCACGAACTTATATGAAAGTATCGTTAACGTGAAAATTTACATGAATTAATTGCAAATGTGACTAAATACTCATATGTGTCCTTACTTGATCATTTATTTAAATGTATCGAGTCAGTTGCTTAATATGAGTTAGAGTTAAATGATCATATTCCATGGAATGAAACTTAATTGCATGAACTTACCACCTTGAGTACCTAATTGCATAACTTAAACTCTTGTGGACTTGAGTACAATTTCCCCTTCTTCTTCCCCCTTATTACACGATATATGCACACATATACACATACAATTCTTCTTCTTTTTCATACAAACACAAGATACACATCTCCATCTCTCTTCCTCTCCATCTCGATCCAAACTAAGAAGCAAGAGACCAAGATTCCCTTCCATTTTCTTCAAGAATCAAGCTCATGACTTCATCTCCTTCATTTCCCCCTTCATCTTTCCCACTTCCAAGGTAAAATCATACATATATTGTTGATAATTCATGAAGTATAATTTAGGGTTTATGCTTCTTGTGATTTCCATGAGAATATATGTTATATATATGATGGTTTTGAGTTGGTTTCACGCATATATAGCTTAAGTTCTTGAAGTGTTGAGCTTATGTGATCATATTTCCATGTTGGAGGTTTCATGAATGATTTTGATGGATCAAGCATCTCATATTCATTTCTTTGTGGCCTAAATGATATATAGGTGACTTATGCATGTTTTATGATAGTTTTGAGGTGTTTAATTGTTATGGTTTGGTGTTTGTTTGGTTTGGGAGCCAAATTTCGAGTCTGCCCTGTTTTCCCTTCGTATTGCTGCTGTAGGACGATCCACGAGCATGGATTTTAACCCACAGGCGTGGATTTATGTCCAGAAAGTTGGGATTTTCCGCAGAGGAATCCACGGGCGTGGATTTTTGTACATGGAGAAATCCACGGCCGTGGATCCTCCCCTGTTTTCAGTCTGAGTTTGTTTTGTTCTGTTTACCCCTAAAACGAACTCCGATTGACCTGATTTTTAAACCGACGGAATCCTCTTGATGTCTAGAATAATCTCCAATTAGAATCACTTAAATATCTTTTCTAGTTTGTGAGATATGAACAATTATTTTTGGTGTCACCAAATTACAGGAAAACTGCTTTCATCCAACTTCAGGCCTATGCCATTTTCACTTCGCTTTGAACTAGAAAACGAGCCATATATCATTGGAAAGGTATTTGTGTCTAGTTTTATACCCAATTAGAAAAACTTAATTCTAACTTTTGTAACTCAAGATATCTCAGTTTTCCTACAGCTTATGCATTCCCGAAAACTTTCAACTTTTGCCCAACTTTGCCAAAACCCTTCATATTGCATTCCTTTCACTTCCTTGCCTCCCGTATGTGGCTTATATGAGTTATATACTTGGTTTATTGATAATTATGCTCTTTTTTTACATTCCTTGATTGTTATTGCATGACATACTAATCATGACTTTGTCATTCGTCGTAAATGGTTCATACGCGTCGTGTTTCACGAACACTTGTCCTTGTTGCACAGATCTTCTTCCTATTGACGAGGAGCAAGCTTCATAGTTGTATCCTTGTTAATTGTCGGCACAGGTGAGGTTTAATTCTAGATATATAGAACCCCTACAACCTTATGTGATGTTTTCGGTCAAAATGTATCTACATATCTATAGTTTTCCAAACCTTAATGATTTTCATCTGATTTCATGGAACGGATTGATTGATTAATTGATTGGGTGAGTAAGCATGTTCACTGGGGGCCCGAGGGTAGTGTATTGAGCTAACCGGGAAAACAAAAGGCTGAAGGGTAACTCTTGCACTATCGTCACCATTTTGGGATCACCTCTGAGTCCACCAGGAGGTTTGGTGGGAAGAAATCCCGTGCGTGGGAGTCATGTTGCAGACGTACACTATGCATGGATGGTTGGGTCTTGCAAGCCCACCATCACCCAGCGGAAAAAGGGTTTATGAAACTGCTAACTCTGCAATGTAATAACTTGCATGATCACTATTGAATGGAACCCTAAATATTGATTGTTCACTATTGGAGTAAAGGTTGGAGATTGCCCTCACTCGCCAGGCCACGAATTGAATTGATAATGATTGAATTGTTAATTTAATTAGTTGTAATCTCGGGCGAGAATTTATATTATTCTTGAACTTATATTGTTTTCTTTATAAAATCTTACCCGAGATTATAGCTTGTATGGTAATTGCGCTAATATTTAGTTAAACCCCTCACTCAGTCTTTCGTAGACTGACATCTCACATTTTCAGGTTGCAGGGTTCGTGCTAGGCGGGATAGAGTCTTTCATGTTCGGCCTAGCACTTGTCTTTCTCATTTTCTTGTACATTATTGATGCATATATGCATTGCTTTGTCTCTTGGTACCTATGTATTAAGTATGACTTATTTTGATATTTTTGGGAGATTTTATTTATGTAAATGATGGGAAGGATTATGTTATGAAGTGAATGTAAATTATGCTTCCGCTTTATTCGTTATGCATTGTTGTAATTAATTGAGGTTTAGTCCCGCCTAGCTAGAGAATCGTTTTTTTTTTATTGTCTCCCGTTCGCTATAGGCTTGATTCATTTATGGAGCATCCATACCATATGTGGATTGAACTATAGTGCGGGGGATGTGTGTAGCACCCCAAACGGAAGGCGCCACATCCCCCGCACTCATACACGACCCGTATATGAAATAGGAGATCCATACACGAGCCAAATCAGAGCGAATGGGGACTCACTCACTCACTATGCTAGGCGGGAACTAAACCTTCAAAACCAATTAATCAATGTCAACATGATAAATGTAATTGCGGAAGCGGAACATATATTCACAATTATATCAATCATAGTGACGGGTTCAACTAACATAGGTACCTAGTCCCGAAATTCAAACATAAACATAAATCATACATTCACGGGTTCACTCTATCCCTAGAAGCCTGTCCCGGATTCATATAAATATAACATTTCCAAAATACATTCTTGTATAACCTATTCAATTTACAAAATGCGTGCAAAGTGACTCAAACTCAAATATATGACTTGACCGACTCAGAACCCCACCTAGCACTCCAAAACCTGCAAAACAGAAAACAAAACCGGGTTCAGTCTATAGGAGACTGATGGGTCTAAAACAGGGCATAAGAATAATATAAGATAATATTTAAACATTCACATGCAAGTTATAATCCCAAATGAGGTTTTCAAAGTATTTCCCAAGTGGGTGAGATAATGAAACATCAAAGGGGATTATAACAACCAATTTCCATTAGGTCTTTCGTGGCCCGGCGAGTGGGCATGCATTATCTCCAACCATCACATTGTGTAGTTCATTAAACATTCATTCATTCATTCATTCTTTTCATGCATTACATTCTTTCTTTGTGCACATTCATGATCACGTACACCTTTTTCCTGCAGTTGGTGGACGGGTTAGCAAGACCCGACCACCTCCTTCATTGACCAAAAGGGGTTACATGACTCCCCAGACGGCACTCAGTATCCATTCCTCGCTAACTCCTATTGAGGTCCGGTTACGCCGTACATTGGTTGGAACTAATGTGAGGGATCACCGTCGGCACATGCCTCCACGGATAGCCGCTCACACCAAGTCCCTGGGCCCCATTTTGTGCATTCATTCATTCTTTCTCGCCAAAACATTCGGTAGGGTTCATAAAACAAAAGGCTTTACGTTGAAATCTTTGACTCTTGAAAATGACTCTATATACATATAATAATTTTGGCCGAAATCTTTACACATTAGGAGTATATAGGGTCATTTAACTAAATAGTAGAGAAACCCACCTGTATGCCTCTTACCGAAGAATACCAAGAAGAAAAGGAGACTCGAAATTAACCTATGAACCTGGCACGTCTCCGCCCTAGAGAAAACTGTACAAAGGACAATGTAGTGTACTAGTGAGACTCAAGACTCTAGATTAACCATATATGACGCACGACAATGTATTAATGTGTTATGATATGCATAAGATATAACAATGTGCCATGAAAATATTCATATGCACAATTAATGCCACTTAGACATGTAAACAAGCTATTCGCTCATTACATGAACAAATCGTGTCCGTTCATTATCATTCTTTCATTAATATCAATCAGTCATTCAATACTCAATTCATATCACGTTATAATGTCGGTTACAATGCACACGAATCATTTAGGGTAAAAAGGAATCCATCAACCACGTAGGGAATGCATTGGTTACAAGAAGAGTCACATTAGAACTTAAGCATTTATGCATATATGTCACGTTTACACATCATATATTCATTAATTCATATCATAAAGTAACTTAAAGGAAAGAGAAACCACTTAGAGCACCAAATGAATTCAAGGGAAGCATATACTACATTTTGATAGCTCAACAAAATCATATTGAATCAATCCATAAAATTCATATAATGGTCAAAACACATATATTAACAAGTTAAAAAAGAATGGGAATCATAAAAGAGGTGGGAGAAGATCAAACAAGCGAAGAGAAACGACAAAAACGAAACCGGAGTAACAAAAACCCCGCAGGACATAATTCACCCCCCATGGATTTTTCCAAAGGGAAAAATCCACCCCCATGGATTTCTATCAGAAACTCTACTGACTCAAATCCACCCCCGTGGATTTGGGTCAGTAGCCAAAAAACATAGCAAACAGGGCAAGTACGAAAGGGAAAGGTATAGATGCATCTAACCAACTCAAATAATGACCAAAAGCATACAATTTCACGCTATAAACTCATACATACATGCTTGATCACATTTAAACACCAAAAGCTCAAAGAAAGCAACAAAGATTAAAACACCACAACCATTCTTCAAGCTTTATTAATGGCAACCCAATAAATCCTCAACTACCAAGTAAAATAAGTCCATACAATCATAAATACATGTCTTGTAATCACCTACCACTCATGAGTATCAAAGAAAACCAAAGAGAACCAAGTTAATTCATCAAAATGCAAGAACCCTTCACTATTCATCATCTTCATCATACCCCAATCAAAACTTGATGAAATCATGCAATATCTATCATAAAATGACCACAAGGAGAAATACTACACAAATATGGGTTTACCTTCAAGAAATGGTGAGAAAAAGGTGAAGAGATGAGCTCAATTCTCTTAATTGAATAGGGTTCTTCTTCATTTTCCCTTTCTCTTCTTTTCTCTTTCTTGGCTGATATTTTGGGTTGTGAGGGGGGGTTTGGTTCGGTTGGGGGCCTGAGTGGAGAGTGAGAGAGTGTATCAACTGGGCTATGTAACGCCCCGACGAGGGCATCCACGCCTATCCCGTGCCACATTCTAGCTTGTATATAGAATTGCTATCCATATACCCGCCGGGACCGAAGTAAGCGGTGACAAATGGACAACCTAGCTAGGCGGTACTAGGCTCACAAAACGAGTAAAAAAACACAAGTATGCGGAAGCTTAAATCATAACATGACAACTGCATAAATTCATTCATTCACCAAATAAAGTGACCACCACTGTCCAGCATGAAATGCTCAAAGTACGGAATGTAAAATCATCCCAATGACCATCACGGTCCAAACTAGCATAATAAGACATCATATATATTAAATCCATAAATCCCAAAACAAACCATAAGACATAAGTAACAAAGGATACTACAAGCATAACGAGTACAAACTAGACCAGTTAAACAAGACTCTCAAAAGGCCCCGCCTTGCTTGACTCCAAAATGCAACCTGCGGACACGAAAGGTAAAGGGAGTCAGCTCAAAAGGAACCGGTGAGGAGAAGTTTACATAAATTAATAGCATAAGGGTTCAATGCATGCTCAAAACACGACGTGCATGATCCAACTCATAAGACGAGGAAATCTGACAAAACTTGGCTTATAAAGCCTACATATACATTTTGAAAACGGGAGTTTAAATCATCAAATATGATAGGCCATATGTGTCCACAATTTTGAAAAACATCTTATATATATATATAACTCCTCACCTTCACCAAGAACTTCGAAGGCTAACCACGACCAACAAGCTACTCGACCGGAGACTCACCACCTAACAAGACAAACGTAATAACAAAGGTAAGACTCGACTTAACACCAAATAAGATGACGCACGGCTTAAAAGAATGCAAATATGCTCATGATGTGCGATGAATGTCCAAGTATAGCATAATTGTAGCAATGATGATCACACAACATCGTATAAGTCATATAAAAAGCTTTCAAGTCATAAGATAAGCAAATAACAACATGTGAACCATACTTAGCACAATCTTACACATAATCGAAGCATGCAAGACATTATAATGGATATAAACATGATTCTAAGTCATATATATCATATTACGGGTGTAAGAAGTGCAAAGGAAGTGACAACGAAGCAAAACAATCAAGATCGCAAAAACTCAAAAATTAGACCCGAGAGCACCCAAACGGGCGTTTGGTGTTTGTGAAGGAAATGCAAACGGGCGTTTGGCCCTGAAAATTCGTCACGGTAGGTTCTCACACGGGGGTTTGGTGTTTCAATGCAATTTCCACATGGGTGTTTGGCATGCTACTGTTGCAAATGGATTTACGAACATATGCTTGAAAATGGTGAAAATTAAGCTCCAAATACTCCTAAATCATGCTCCATAGCTAATGCAATATGTATAAACGAATTTAAACATCAAATATCATGTTATGAACATTTCGGAATGAATATGCATCAAAATTCCAACAAATTACAAACATGAACTTCATCTTCTTCACACATTCAAACTCCAAGCTCAACAATGGTGAAATCTTCAATCATGCAATAAACATAAGGAAATTAATCATATTCTTCATGAAATTGCTCAAGGAACAAGAATCTAACATGAAATCAAGCAAAAACGTACAAGAACATGGACTTGCAAGAATTCTGCAAAAGCTTCAAAGGTCAACAATGATGGATTTCACATAAGAGCATAAAAGCAAGAAATTCTCATACCAGAATGTTCCCAACATCAAAATAAGCACATTGTCAACAAGAAATTCGAATTCAATCCAACACATAAGAACCCTAGTTCAAATTCAAGTTCAAAAGCTTCAAGAACGTAAACCCATTAAAGAAGCACATAAACTTTACCTTAAGAGCTGGAAATCGAAGAGAAAGTCGAGTTCTTCAAACTTGAATCTCTAGCTTCAATCTCTAATCTTGTCTCTTGAAAGTGGTTGAAGGTGTTCTTGAGAGAATATGAATAGGTTGGAGAGAAGAGTGAGGGAGAAAGAGGTTTGAATCTCTTGTTTTAACGTAAAATGAGTTTAGGGTGTTAAAATCTGAATTAGTAAATTGGGTCAGCTATTTGGGTCACGAACCGGGTCAATTGGAGCGGGTTATAAGTGAAATTGGGTCTCAAATTGGGTAAATTTTGAAATTGGGTCGCAGGTCAAGCTTAAAGGCTTAAAAAGTTGACTTTTCGTAAAATGGCCATATCTTCTTCGTCCGAAGTTCAAATGCAGCGATTCAAGAACCCACGAACTCGTAATCGAATTATCTACACAATTTCATTAAGTTCTATCTAGTTCCAGGCTTAGAAAATAAATGTGCCATTTAGTCCCTAAATTATGCTTTAATATCCAAATAAGCACATAGTTTCGATTAATCGCGAAGCATGCTATCAAAGCTCAATAAGAACAATACGAGCACATAACTAACACGTCAAATGATCATGTATTTCATAAAAATCATATATTTCACATAAACACGAAACGGTTATCATTTAAGGCATAATCTCACATAATTCATGCATAAAAAGGTAAATCATTCACTCTCGTAACAAAACTTACCTTAATCGAGAAACGGGGCATCACAACCTCCCCTCCTTAAAGAAATCTGGTCCCTAGATTCACCATCAGAAAACAACTCAGGGGGAAAACTCAGCATCTTCTCTTCCGTTTCCCAAGTTGCTTCTTCGGACTTAAGATCTTCCCAAAGTACCTTAACCAATGGAATTTATCGATTCCTTAACTCTTGAACCTTCCTATCCAAGATCTTTACCGGTTGTTGCTTAAATGTCAAGTCCGGATCTAATTGTGCCTTTTCAATCGGCATAGTTTCCATCTCATCCCGAAAATAGATCCTCAATTATGATACATGAAACACGTTGTGAATTCCCGTGAGATTCGAAGGCAAATCAAAGCGATAGGCAACTTTCCCAATGCGTTCCACAATCTCAAACGGACCAATGAACCTCGGATTTAACTTACCACCCTTTTCAATTCGTGAGAAACCCTTTCTCGGTGTTGCCTTCAAGAAAACCCGATCACCCACTTTGAATTCCTAATCTTTCCTTCTCCGATCGGCATAACTCTTTTGTCGATCTTGTGCCGCTTTCATATGTTGCTTAATCTTTTCCACTTTCTCAATTGCTCCCTTAATTAAATCGGGCTCGGTTCCTCGCTCCGAACCGTTTTCCTCGGTCCATTTCCATTTCTCAAGATCCCAATAGAGAGGAGACCTACACTTACGGCCATACAAAGCTTCATACGGTGCCATCTTGATCGAAGATTAGTAACTATTGTTGTAGGCAAATTCGACCAAAGTCAATTCCTTATCCCACTCATTCGAAAAGTCCAATATACAAGCCCTTAATAGATCCTCAAGAAACTTAATTACCCGTTCGGATTGTCCATCGGTTTACGGATGAAATACGGTACTAAAACTCAACTTCGTACCCCATAATCTATTAAGAACCTTCCACAACTTAGAAGTGAAACGAAGATCTCTATCCGAAATGATGCTAGCAGGTATCCCATGCAATCTCACAATTTCTCGGTGATACAACTCCGCTAATTTCTCCACTTTATCGGTCGATCGAATCGGTAGAAAGTGTGCAGATTTGGTGAGGCGATCTATGACAACCCAAATTCCATCAAACCTTTTTCGAACCCTCGGAAGCCCGGTCACGAAATCCATGGTGACTTGTTCCCATTTCTACTCGGGTATCGGTATCGGTTGCAACTTACCTGCCGGTAATTGATGTTCGGCCATAACTTGTTGACAAACCCGACATCTCCTGAAAAAGTTAGCCACATCTCGTTTCATTCCATGCCACCAAAAGTACTTCTTAAGATCCCGGTATATCTTGTTGCCACCCGGATGCATCGTATAAACAGTCCTATGTGCTTCTTCAAGCACTAACCTTTGCAACCCATCCGGTATACATAGTCGGCCCTTGTACCTAAAGATCCCCAAATCATCGAATCCAAACGTAGACTTCGGATTAGCTCTTGCCCGAACCACTTGTCTTTGAATCCACTCATGCTTTGATTGAGCATCTACGATTCGTTGCCTCAAATCCGGTTTTATAGTGATGTTAGCCAACCTCGATTGTGAAACAAGGATCTCGACTTCACCCTTTCCGGAAACGACCTCAAGATTAGCAATCTTTGCTTGCCGACTCAAGGCATCCGCAACTACATTCGCCTTCCCCGGATGATATTGAGCTCATATGTGGGGTTTTGGCGCCCCAGATTTACTGCATGGTTTTGGTGCTCTTAACGTGTGATTTGGCCTTTTCTTTATAAATGAAAAATCCTCCTAACATGCTAAATATGTTGTATATCAAGTTTCATAAGATTTGGAGTTGATTTGGTATGCTTTTGGGACTGATTTTGTATAGGGTTAGGTTTGCCGGTAAGCTTTGTTTGCGTTTTTGAGTCTGTACCGTGACACCCCCGGGTCTCATTTGCCTTGTAATGTGAGACACCCCTGTGTCATGCCCTTTTTTCAAGTCTGTACTGAGACACCCCCGTTCAAATTGAGGGACACGGGCGTGTCCCTCCCCCTACGCATTTCTTGTCTTTTCCTTTTCGGTTTTTGAATCAATCCATAAACTTTATATAATGGTCAAAACACATATATTAACAAGTTAAAAAAGAATGGGAATCATAAAAGAGGTGGGAGAAGATCAAACAAGCGAAGAGAAACGACAAAAATGAAACCGGAGTAACAAAAACCCCGTAGGACAGAATTCACCCCCCATGGATTTTTCCAAAGGGAAAAATCCACCCCTATGGATTTCTGTCAGAAACTCTGCTAACTCAAATCAACCCCCGTGGATTTGGGTCAGTAGCCAAAAAACATAGCAAACAGGGCAAAGGTATAGATGCATGTAACCAACTCAAAACATGACCAAAAGCATACAATTTCACGCTATAAACTCATACATACATGCTTGATCAGATTTAAACACCAAAAGCTCAAAGAAAGCAACAAAGATTAAAACACCACAACCATTCTTCAAGCTTTATTAATGGCAACCCAATAAATCCTCAACTACCAAGTAAAATAAGTCCATACAATCATAAATACATGTCTTGTGATCACCTACCACTCATGAGTATCAAAGAAAACCAAAGAGAACCAAGTTAATTCATCAAAATGCAAGAACCCTTCACTATACATCATCTTCATCATACCCCAATCAAAACTTGATGAAATCATGCAATATCTATCATAAAATGACCACAAGGAGAAATACTTCACAAATATGGGTTTACCTTCAAGAAATGGTGAGAAAAAGGTGAAGAGATGAGCTCAATTCTCTGAATTGAATAGGGTTCTTCTTCATTTTCCCTTTCTCTTCTTTTCTCTTTCTTGGCTGATATTTTGGGTTGTGAGGGGGGGTTTGGTTCGGTTGGGGGCCTGAGTGGGGAGTGAGAGAGTGTATCAATTGGGCTATGTAACGCCCCGACGAGGGCATCCACGCCTATCCCGTGTTACATTCTAGCTTGTATATAGAATTGCTATCCATATACCCGCCGGGACCGAAGTAAGCGGTGACAAATGGACAACCTAGCTAGGCGGTACTAGACTCACAAAGCGAGGAAAAAAACACAAGTATGAGGAAGCTTAAATCATAACATGACAACTGCATAAATTCATTCATTCACCAAATAAAGTGACCACCACTGTCCAGCATGAAATGCTCAAAGTACAGAATGTAAAATCATCCCAATGACCATGACGGTCCAAACTAGCATAATAAGACATCATATATATTAAATCCATAAATCCCAAAACAAACCATAAGACATAAGTAACAAAGGATGCTACAAGCATAACGAGTACAAAGTAGACCAGTTAAACAAGACTCTCAAAAGACCCCGCCTTGCTTGACTCCAAAATGCAACCTGCGGGCACGAAAGGTAAAGGGAGTCAGCTCAAAAGGAACCGGTGAGGAGAAGTTTACATAAATTAATAGCATAAGGGTTCAATGCATGCTCAAAACACGACGTGCATGATCCAACTCATAAGACGAGGAAATCTGACAAAACTTGGCTTATAAAGCCTACATATACATTTTGAAAACGGGAGTTTAAATCATCAAATATGATAGGCCATATGTGTCCACAATTTTGAAAAACATCTTATATATATATATAACTCCTCACCTTCACCAAGAACTTCGAAGGCTAACCACGACCAACAAGCTACTCGACCGGAGACTCACCACCTAACAAGACAAACGTAATAACAAAGGTAAGACTCGACTTAACACCAAATAAGATGACGCACGGCTTAAAAGAATGCAAATATGCTCATGATGTGCGATGAATGTCCAAGTATAGCATAATTGTAGCAATGATGATCACACAACATCATATAAGTCATATAAAAAGCTTTCAAGTCATAAGATAAGCAAATAACAACATGTGAACCATACTTAGCACAATCTTACACATAATCGAAGCATGCAAGACATTATAATGCATATAAACATGATTCTAAGTCATATATATCATATTAGGGGTGTAAGAAGTGCAAAGGAAGTGACAACGAACCAAAACAATCAAGATCGCAAAAACTCAAAAATTAGACCCGATAGCACCCAAACGGGCGTTTGGTGTTTGTGAAGGAAATGAAAACGGGCGTTTGGCCCTGAAAATTCGTCACGGTAGGTTCTCACACGGGGGTTTGGTGTTTCAATGCAATTTCCACATGGGTGTTTGGCATGCTACTGTTGCAAATCGGATTTACGAACATATGCTTGAAAATGGTGAAAATTAAGCTCCAAATACTCCTAATCATGCTCCATAGCTAATGCAATATGTATAAACGAATTTAAACATCAAATATCATGTTATGAACATTTAGGAATGAATATGCATCAAAATTCCAACAAATTACAAACATGAACTTCATCTTCTTCACACATTCAAGCTCCAAGCTCAACAATGATGAAATCTTCAATCATGCAAGAAACATAAGGAAATTAATCATATTCTTCATGAAATTGCTCAAGGAACAGGGATCTAACACGAAATCAAGCAAAAACGTACAAGAACATGGACTTGCAAGAATTCTGCAAAAGCTTCAAAGGTCAACAATGGTGGATTTCACATAAGAGCATAAAAGTAAGAAATTCTCATACCAAAATGTTCCCAACATCAAAATAAGCACATTGTCAACAAGAAATTCGAATTCAATCCAACACATAAGAACCCTAGTTCAAATTCAAGTTCAAAAGCTTTAAGAACGTAAACCCATTAAAGAAGCACATAAACTTTACCTTAAGATCTGGAAATCGAAGAGAAAGTCGAGTTCTTCAAACTTGAATCTCTAGCTTCAATCTCTAATCTTGTCTCTTGAAAGTGGTTGAAGGTGTTCTTGAGAGAATATGAATAGGTTGGAGAGAAGAGTGAGGGAGAAAGAGGTTTGAATCTCTTGTTTTAACGTAAAATGAGTTTAGGGTGTTAAAATCTGAATTAGTAAATTGGGTCAGCTATTTGGGTCACGAACCGGGTCAATTGGAGCGGGTTATAAGTGAAATTGGGTCTCAAATTGGGTAAATTTTGAAATTGGGTCGCAGGTCAAACTTAAAGGCTTAAAAAGTTGACTTTTCGTAAAATGGCCATATCTTCTTCGTCCAAAGTTCAAATGCAGCGATTCAAGAACCCACGAACTCGTAATCGAATTATCTACTCAATTTCATTAAGTTCTATCTAGTTCCAGGCTTAGAAAATAAATGTGCCATTTAGTCCCTAAATTTTGCTTTAATATCCAAATAAGCACATAGTTTCGATTAATCGCGAAGCATGCTATCAAAGCTCAATAAGAACAATACGAGCACATAACTAACACGTCAAATGATCATGTATTTCATAAAAATCATATATTTCACATAAACACAAAACGGTTATCATTTAAGGCATAATCTCACATAATTCATGCATAAAAAGGTAAATCATTCACTCTCGTAACAAAACTTACCTTAATCGAGAAACGGGGCATCACAACCTCCCCTCCTTAAAGAAATCTGGTCCCTAGATTCACCATCAGAAAACAACTCAGGGGGAAAACTCAGCATCTTCTCTTCCGTTTCCCAAGTTGCTTCTTCGGACTTAAGATCTTCCCAAAGTACCTTAACCAATGGAATTTGTCGATTCCTTAACTCTTGAACCTTCCTATCCAAGATCTTTACCGGTTGTTGCTTAAATGTCAAGTCCGGATCTAATTGTGCCTTTTTAATCGGCATAGTTTCCATCTCATCCCGAAAATAGATCCTCAATTATGATACATGAAACACGTTGTGAATTCCAGTGAGATTCGGAGGCAAATCAAAGCGATAGGCAACTTTCCCAATGCGTTCCACAATCTCAAACGGACCAATGAACCTCGCTTACCACCCTTTTCAATTCGTGAGAAACCCTTTCTCGGTGTTGCCTTCAAGAAAACCCGATCACCCACTTTGAATTCCTAATCTTTCCTTCTCCGATCGGCATAACTCTTTTGTCGATCTTGTGCCGCTTTCATATGTTGCTTAATCTTTTCCACTTTCTCAATTGCTCCCTTAATTAAATCGGGCTCGGTTCCTCGCTCCGAATCATTTTCCTCGGTCCATTTCCATTTCTCAAGATCCCAATAGAGAGGACCTACACTTACGGCCATACAAAGCTTCATACGGTGCCATCTTGATCGAAGATTGGTAACTATTGTTGTAGGCAAATTCGACCAAAGTCAATTCCTTATCCCACTCATTCGAAAAGTCCAATATAGAAGCCCTTAATAGATCCTCAAGAAACTTAATTACCCGTTCCGATTGTCCATCGGTTTACGGATGAAATACGGTACTAAAACTCAACTTCGTACCCCATAATCTATTAAGAACCTTCCACAACTTAGAAGTGAAACGAAGATCTCTATCCGAAATGATGCTAGCAGGTATCCCATGCAATCTCACAATTTCTCGGTGATACAACTCCGCTAATTTCTCCACTTTATCGGTCGATCGAATCGGTAGAAAGTGTGCAGATTTGGTGAGGCGATCTATGACAACCCAAATTCCATCAAACCTTTTTCGAACCCTCGGAAGCCCGGTCACGAAATCCATGGTGACTTGTTCCCATTTCTACTCGGGTATCGGTATCGGTTGCAACTTACCTACCGGTAATTGATGTTCGGCCTTAACTTGTTGACAAACCCGACATCTCCTGAAAAAGTTAGCCACATCTCGTTTCATTCCATGCCACCAAAAGTACTTCTTAAGATCCCGGTACATCTTGTTGCCACCCGGATGCATCGTATAAACAGTCCTATGTGTTTCTTCAAGCACTAACCTTTGCAACCCATCCGGTATACATACTCGGCCCTTGTACCTAAAGATCCCCAAATCATCGAATCCAAACGTAGACTTCGGATTAGCTCTTGCCCGAACCACTTGTCTTTGAATCCACTCATGCTTTGATTGAGCATCTACGATTCGTTGCCTCAAATCCGGTTTTATAGTGATGTTAGCCAACCTCGATTGTGAAACAAGGATCTCGACTTCGCCCTTTCCGAAAACGACCTCAAGATTAGCAATCTTTGCTTGCCGACTCAAGGCATCCGCAACTACATTCGCCTTCCCCGGATGATATTGTATGACACAATCGTAGTCTTCCAAGAATTCCATCAACCGATGTTGTCTCATGTTGAAATCCTTTTTTGTGAACAAGTAACGGAGACTCTTGTGATCGGTGAACACCTCAAACTTAATTCCATAGAGATAGTGTCGCCATTTGGCTAAGGCAAATATCACCGCGGCCAACTCAAGATCGTGTGTCGGGTAATTCTGCAGGTGCTCCTTCAATTTCCTCGAAGCATAAGCAATCACCCGACCATTTTGCATAAGCACACACCCCAACCCTTCCTTGGATGCGTCGGTGTAAACTAAAAACCCATCCGAACCTTTCGGTAAAGTCAACACCGGAGCCGATGTCAATTTCTCCTTAAGCACACGAAAGCTCTCTTCACAAGCTTCATCCCACATAAACTTTGTTTCCTTCTTAGTTAATCGTGTGAGAGGTGCGGCAATCTTAGAAAAATCCTTGACGAATCGGTGGTAATAACCTGCTAAGCCGAGAAAACTCCTTACTTCCGACACATTCTTCGGTTGCTCCCAAAGAGAAACTGTTTCTATCTTAGAAGGATCCACTGAAATCCCATCACCGAAAATAATATGCCCCAAGAATGATACCCGATCAATCTAGAAATCACATTTGCTAAACTTGGCGTACAACTTGTGCTCACGAAGCCTCTCAAGTGCCAAACGAAGATGTAGAGCGTGTTCCTCAACCGACTTAGAGAAAACCAGGATGTCATCAATGAATATTACAACGAACTTGTCCAAGAACTCCTTGAAAACACAGTGCATCAAATCCATAAAAGCTGTGGGTGCATTGGTTAGTCCGAAGGGCATCACAACGAACTCATAGTGTCCATATCTCGTGTTAATACCCATCTTCGGTATATCCGACTCTTTAATCCTTAGTTGATAGTATCCTTGTCGGAGATCGAGCTTCGAATATACCTTCGAACCTTGCAATAAGTCGAACAACTCTTCGATGTGCGGGAGGGGATACGTGTTCTTCACCGTCATCCTATTCAACTCCCGATAGTCTATGTACATACGAAGTGTCCCATCCTTCTTCTTCACGAACAACACCGGAGCACCCCAAGGTAAAGTATTCGGCTGTACAAACCCACACGCCAATAACTCGTCTAGTTGAGTTTTAAGTTCTTTGAGTTCGGCGGGAGACATTCTATACGGCGTCTTCGAAAACGGCTCGGACTCTTAGAATAGATAACTAACAAATTCGATCTCCCTTTCCGGTGGCAAAGTCCCCAAACTTTCCGGAAAGACATCGGGGAACTCATTTGCCACTTTTGTCTCTTCAAGCTTAATTTGATCTTTAGGCCGGTTCAACACATACGCCACAGACCCGGTAGCTCCATCTTGAATAAGCTTCTTAGCTTCCATCAAACAAATAAACAGACTCCCACGAACACTCGAACCCGTAATCACACAAGTACCCAACTCAACCTTCTTCCCAAAACAGTCCATCTTCGCCCGATACGCAAACAACCAATCCATATCGAGTATCACATCGTACTTCTTCATCGGAATAGCAATGAAGTTTACCGGGTAAACGCGCCCCTCAATACTCACCGGACAATTACGATACAAGCAATCAGTTCTAATCATACCACCCAAAGGAGAACGCACAATATAAAGCATATAGTCACTCGCAAGACGTAAATTTAACATAGTAGCCATAGAAGGTGTAATAAACGAATGGGATGCACCCAGATCATATAATGCATGTATGGGAATGTCATGTATGTGGAGTGTACCTTCCACCATGTCAGTAGGTTCGATCTAGGCTTTCTCTTGCTCCCCATCCAAAGCATAAGCACGAGCATGAGCCACGGGCCTTGTTCCATCACCCGGTCCTTTAGTCTTCGGTTTATCACAATTCTTCGCCAAGTGCTCGGTACTACCACAATTGAAGCATTTACCTTGTTTCCACCAACAATTCTCCCCAGAGTGTGAAGTACCCCCACAATGAGTACATGGCTCCTTCTTCTTAGTAGTTGGAGGAGTTTGCTTCCCCTTTCCTTTGTTGCCCATAAAACGACTCCTAGTAGATGGTTATGGTGACTTAGAGAACGATTGTGGAGTTGTCCTCTTAAATCCCGAACCGGAACCCGTAACACCCTTCTTAGTTCCAAGCCTTTGTTCTTCCGCTTCCACTTTCAAAGATAACTCGGTAACATCGGCCCAATTATCAATGTGCACCGGAGCCAAAGATCTTGAAATCTCCCCACGAAGTCCTTCCACAAATTTCTCACACTTGCGGTCTTCCTCATCGGTAATATGAGGTGCATATGGAGATAATCGGTTGAACTCGGCAATGTACTCGGTCACGAACATATTCCCTTGCACCAAATTCGTGAATTCCCTCTCACGGTGCTTCCTTGTTTGTTTCGGTATGTAGTGTGCCCGAAACTCTCTTGCAAACATCTCCCAAGTAACATTGTCTTCCCCAACCCCAAGGTGGGATATGGTGCTACGCCACCAATTATAAGACTCATCGCGTAGGAGATCAATAACACACAAAGCCTTCTCCGTTTCGGTACAAGTAACAACTCGAAAAACCCTCTCAATGGTAGTGATCCAATACTCCGCTTTCAAATCATCTGTAGTGCCCGGAAATATAGGTGGACGGTGCCTACTAAATCGGTCATAAACACTCTCAACCGGAACCGGTGGTGGAGGAGGTGCTTGCGCGGCTTGTTGTGCATTCACTGCTTGCACAAACTGAGTCATAAGAGCCATAAGATTTGCTGCGTTAGGTAGAGGCGGCGGTGGAGGTGGATTTTGATTATTCCCCGGAGGACCTTGTTCATTTCCACGAGCCGGAGAACGGTCACGACGACGTGGACGCACCCTATACAATTCAATCATGTATGCATGTTGGTTAGTCATATGCTCATGTCACGTAATTTCAAGTAAGAAATACGATTACATGAATTTAAAGCAAGAATTAACAAGATATAAGTAACATAGAGTCATATGCAAAAGTGGAATAAATAAACACAAAAGCACATTATCCCTATGCCATACGACCTAGACGACTCGAGACGACTCAAGAGCCCGGTTTTGAACCTTCGGCTCTAATACCAACCAAATAGGGGTGTAACGCCCCGACGAGGGCATCCACGCCTATCCCGCACTACATCCTAGCCTGTATATAGAATTGCTATCCATATACCCGCCAGGACCGAAGCAAGCGGTGACAAACAGACAACCTAGCTAGGCGGTACTAGACTCACAAAGCGAGTAAACAAACACAAGTACGAGGAAGCTTAAATCATAACATGACAAGTGCATAAATTCATTCATTCACCAAATAAAGTGACCACCACGGTCCAACATGAAATGCTCAAAGTACGGAATGTAAAATCATCCTAATGACCATCACGGTCCAAACTAACATAATAAGACATCATAGATATTAAATCCATAAATCCCAAAACAAAGCATAAGAGATAAGTAACAAAGTATGCTACAAGCATAACGAGTACAAATTAGACCAGTTAAACAAGACTCTCAAAAGACCCCGCCTAGCTTGACTCCAAAACGTAACCTGCGGACACGAAATGTAAAGGGAGTCAGCTCAAAAGGAACTGGTGAGGAGAAGTTTACATAAATGAATAGCATAAGGGTTCAATGCATGCTCAAAACACGACGTCCATGATCCAACTCATTTTCAAAGTAAATGCAAGTTTTAGAAAATATAGATCATAAACCACACAAAACTGGCTCGACGAGAACGAGCACTCCAACCGATCTTCCCAAACCAAGAAATCAAATCAAGCCATCCATTACACCGTTGATGACGAGGGTGTACGGCCCCCGATCATCCATAACATAGAGAATTCGGTCCATGAAACCTAGCTCTCTCCAAGAAGACTTCAACCCCGAAAACCTCCTCGGAGTCTTAGTAAAGTTGTCCATAGTGGGAACTTTGTATGAGGACATCCATCGGCCCTTGCCTTTGAGGAATATCACTCACCTCCATCCCCGAGCCCACATAAGAATTCCCCAAGCAAGCATCCTTGCAAGGTACATCAGAACATCGCTACACAACTCACGCATACATAATATTCAAGTGAAAGTTCTGAAACCATTTCGGGTATCTATCTCATATACCAAAACTCAAGTTTTACTTGTAAACCATTTTCCATAAGCAAATATTCATAACACGAGCAAAGCTCACAAAACTTGGCTTATAAAGTCTAAATATACATTTTGAAAATGGGAGTTTAAATCATCAAATATGATAGGCCATATGTGTCCACAGTTTTCAAAACATCTTATATATATATATAACTCCTCACCTTCACCAAGAACTTCGAAGGCCAACCACGAGCAACAAGCTACTCGACCGGAGACTCACCACCTAACAAGACAAACGTACTAACAAAGGTAAGACTCGACTCAACACCAAAATAAGACGACGCACGGCTTAAAAGAATGAAAATATGCTCAAGATATGCGAAGAATGTCCAAGTATAGCATAATTGTTGCAATGATGATCACACAACATCATATAAGTCATATAACAAGCTTTCAGGTCATAAGATAACCAAATAACAACATGTGAACCATACTTAGCACAATCTTCCACATAATCGAAGCATGCAAGACATTATAATGCATATTGTAACACCCCAAACGGAGAAGTGCCACATCCCCCGCACTATGACCCAGACCCGGAACATGAAATGAAAGTCCATGCCCGAATCCGAATCAGAGCGAACGGGAGACCAACTCACACACTAGGCTAGGCGGATCTAACTTGACCAAAACTCAGAGTGCGGAAGCAATTAAAACCAACAACAATAGATAGCGGAAGCATTTAAAACAAAACATGCAAAGCAGGTGACGGGTTCAACTAGCATAGATACCTAATCCCGAATATCAACATAAATTAATAATCATCAAGTGTCACAAGGGGCCGAATGAGGGTGCCACAAGGGGCTACCGAAAAGTAAAGTATAATCTCAAGTCTACAAGTCTTAAGTATAAGTAAAGTGTATGAGAGGATAAATGCAAATAGAAAGACTAGACCGATGAAGTGCAACTCAAAGGACTCACTTCCGCCTAGCAAACGCCAACAACCTGCAACTAAAAGTGTAAATGAGGGGTCAGTCAACTTGACCGAGTGAGGGGGCTAACGCACACCCACTGTATATATATATGGAGCATAGCACATATCAGAAGGGTGGACTCATGAACCGGAGATAGGTGTTGCATACCAAAGACATTTCTAAAAGTACCCAAAAGATAGTTATAAGTATAAGCTTTAGAAAACATTTCAGAAACTCTATCTCGATTCATGATTCCCAGACAGAACAGAACACATGCTCGGCGAGTACGAGCTTCCAACCTTTACTCCTCAGAACATATCATAAAATACAAAATCAATCCAACCGTCACACCAATGATGGAGGAGATGTACCGTCCCCAAACCATCCATAACAGACATACCCTCAAGGGGTAGCGAACCCACAAGAGTCCTCCCCGGCCTTAGCCGAAGGCTCAAGATACCACACCTTCCCTACAGCACGGGTCGCGTGAAGATATCTCAAATGGAACTAGCACAGTGGCTTATCCGACGGCCCTATGCCGTGCCGGTCTCCACTCGTACCAGCTCCTGGATCCACATAACATAACATACATACATACATACAGATGCCAATATTTCATGGCCAACTCGCTACATAATCACAACACAACTGTTTTTCCAAAATAGCTTACATATGCTTCAAAAACTGGTTTTTATATATATTCCTACGCTGCAGGGATAGCCCGCCCACGCAAGACTCACACACTTACATTCCCACGCTGCAGGGATAGCCCGCCCACGGAGAAGTGCAAGCATAAGGTCATAAAAATATCATATTCAACACATACATAACTATTATAAGGTATACTCGCATGCAGGGTTAGAAATCAACATGTAAAGGCCATAGGTCGCATAACTATACAAAATCCTAAACCTCACCTCATGAAAGTAGAGTCTGAGAGTGTGAAGGGCCAAACACTCTAAACCTCAGGCCCACCGGCACCACCAAACTCTGTGATAAGACATACAGAAACCCAGACTTAGACTCTATATGAACCAAACAAGACGCACGGCGTTGCTCAACATGATCGTGATTATGCATAAGTGTTCATGTTGTGCTTGGATAAGGTGCCGTGGTCATTCAAGGCATATCAATGCTCAACAAGATCATATTTACAAGCAACCATCATGCAATTCCATATCCAAAGATGCAAGATCAATTTAGGAAGTCAATGTATTCACAAAATGCATATTAAATCATCCAATGTCACCGGGTTCAATTATAATATTTGAATTAAGTATCAAGTTCATGACGAGTTATAAAGTGCATAAGTAAGAGCAACTTGATCATATAAACATACAAAGTTATTGTACGTAGATGGCATGCTTGTTACAAATAAAGAGTGCATTTAATCCACTTAAGATCATACTTTACAACTTCACAACATGTTTGGTACACAAGCTCAAGTCACATTCATAGTTTCATAAATATTACACTTACATCCCCTAAGTTGATTACTAAGCATAATTGTTCATTTAAAGTGTTTATACAATTATTCAACTAGGAATTAATTACTTACAAGCATTACAATTATCAATTTATCGTAATTCATAATATACCATTTTCAAGTAGTAAGAGTAAATCAAGATATTACAATTCTAACTCCTATCATGCATCAAGTCTCAAGTTGTTCAAGCATCTTTCATGTATCTCAATTTTATATTTGAAACACAATTTACAATAAACATAGCATTGAGAACGTCTCAAATTCATATAGAGAAATCACAACATTTTCGTTCTTCTAAAATACCATTCAAGTTCATTTAGTCACATAAAAGATTAGTTTCTAAATATTACACTAACACCCCTTCATATCTAAACACATAGCACAAATTCATCACATCGGGATTCAAATTGTAAATCGAAACATTCATGCATGTCACAATCCATTCAATACATGTTTTCGAATATGATTGGAAGACATCTCGATCAACAAACCAACAATAACCAATTTATTTGCACTTAAAACAATTAATTCAAATAATCACAATTACGCAAAAATAATTCATAATAAATAGATCGAGTGTCCGATTAACGAACGGAAAGTGGCGTTGAACTCACCACAACGAGACGAACATTTTGTCCGAAAGTCGCCGGAGTACCGCCACCGGACCCGCCGGAAAGTCGCCGGGCCGCCACCGGGCCGCCGTCAAAAGTCGCCGGAAAAATCCCGAAAAATCAATCCTGAATGAAGTCTTCGTGCCCGTTCCGAATCCTCGATCAATTTCTGTAAATTCCAAGCCGATTATCGTAGATCTGAAATCTAAGAGCACAAAAACCCTAAATCTTCAAACTCAAATTACTTCCAAACCGGTGAACCAAAATACGATCCGAAAGAGGTGTTGTCTTACCCATGACGAGATCTTCGAAAGCCCTAAGGTATATTTCCGGAAAAATCCTCGGAGCTAGTGCCGCCGTTGCACCGCCACTTTGCCGCCGTCGATCCGCCGCCAAACCACCGAATCTGGAGTCGCCTGATCACAGGTCACTAGTTCTCGTCGTTCCGAACAACTTTCGTGAAGAGCCCGAGACCAAAAGATGGCCGGAAAAGGCCCCCGTTGGCCGCCGAAGTTTCTGCCGCCGCCGCTACAGTAACTCGCGCTGACGCCGCGAGCTTTGGCCGGCGCGTTCAGAGCCGTCGCTGCTCCGATTGCCACGAATCCGACGTCAACCGAAGTGGCTGGAAGTCTACTTTCTGGGTCCCAGGCGCGTGTACCAAGGAAATGGCCGGAAAACGCCCCGAAACGCCGGCGAAGTGGCGGCGGTCTGACAGCTCCGCCGCTGCTACTGAAATCCGGCCATAACTCCGCCACCGTTCATCTTTAGGCCGTGAAATTGGTACTCTTATGTCGGTCTCGCCGAGATAATCGAAATGGACTATTCGTTTGTTGAATTCCGTCGAGAAACGATCGAGTTATGGGCTCGTAACCGAAGCCGCGATAGTAACCCGCGGGAGAGAGAAAGTGGGAGAGGAGAGAGAGAGAGAAAAGGGATTGGGAGAAATGTGTCTTGTGCACAAGCTATATACAACCGGGTATCCTTATCGCGTAGCAAAGATAAATATCGCGTACAATTAATCGTAAATAAAATTGGTAAAGTTACGAATAAACAATCAAGCTCCGAATTAATTTTACAAATAAAAGTGAAATAGAGATTTATCAATTAGAGTTTAATTCAATTTAATTTTAGAAACTTTTCGTATAATTTAGCGGCACTTTGTAAACACATGATTGACAATTAATCTCAAGGAATTCAAGTAAATCGAAATTAAACAAGTTAAGTAACATGATGGATTTAAAATCAACTTGACAATTATTTCATGGAATAAATTTGAATTAAATCAAATTAGAAGGTTAGGGTTAAATATGCATGTAATTAATCAAGTTGACAATTAATCTTAGAATAATTCGAATGAACACATATTAAATTGGATTTACATTAAATCACATAATTCAAGAACTCTTAAATTAAACACACATAAGTGTAGAGACTTACTTGTTGATGTCGTAAGAACGCCCTTCGAGAAAACGGGGCGTCACAACCTTCCCCCCTTAAGAGAACCTGGTCCCCAGGTTCCACTGCAAAAATGTAGATCCTCGAGTTGTAGTGCTCCAACCCTTCTCCCGAACTCGCGTGAGATCATAACTCTAATGGTGAGGCTTACTCCGGTCATCTACATCGAACCTCCTTTAGGATGTCTTGTTATCGTCTAGGTCCGTGCGAGTACTTGATCCGTTGGTGGTTTCGAACTCGGTCGGTCATTCCCATGATCGGATAGCTGCAACTGCACCCAACCTCGATGTCGTCTCAGACTCGCCACTTGCAACCCGTAGTCAGAGCAACACGTAACGCAACCACAACAAACAAGAGAGAATCCCATCTCTCAACAAGTAAGAGAGAGAGCCCCGTCCCTCAGCACCCACAAGAGAGAGAACCCCGTCTCTCGAGCAAACATAAAAGAGAGAACCCCGTCTCTCAAGCACATAATTGAGAGAACCCCGTCTCTCAACCTAAGTCGGGCAGATTCCAACATCTCCCAACATTCTAGTTAGAGAAAATCCAGCATTCCTCAAACTCCTAGATTCAAGAGAATCCAGCATCCCTGAATATCTAAATACAAGAGAATCCAACATCTCTCGCGCACAAAACTTAGAAAGATTCCAACATCTTTCTACCACATAAATAGAGAGTATCCTACATCTCTCCAACACGTAAAAAGAGGGAACCTAAGGTCTCTCTTGCACATAAATCCACTGATCAGTTATTCATACATACACACATCATAGTAACACTTGACGAAAAGTATGCGATGCATGTTTGGTGTACCTTATACAACTGATATCGGTGTCCCTTGAGTATAGATTCAACGCTCATACCTCAACTCAAGGGGGATATCGCGATGGAATCCCTATAAAACAAGGTTACAGTATGTATGTATGTTGTATGGGAAGTTAGTGAGCAATCAAGAGAGTTTTAAATCACATAGGCATGAATGGTTCACATAAATACATAACTCATTCATTCCAACACGGTTCATAACAAGTAGAAATTTCAAGTTACAATTACTAGATCAGGTATCCAAGTTATCACAATTAAAATAGCAATAGTCATCACCCACATCAAGCAAAACAAGGTAAGAGTATTTAAACGATGCATGTATGCAAATGCCATGAATGCTTGGCGTACCGTTAACCAAAGTGTAAAAATCTTGACAAGAAAGTCGAGATGAAGCAGTAGGAGTTGATTAAGCCGGTAATGATGCAACCTTCGTCATCTGAACTTCTTTGTCTTGAGTCTTCTCATAAAGTGGTAACTCAGCAAAGCTCGTTTATCACCAAACCCCTTACTAGACCGTAATCCTTGCTCAACTAGAATCATCCTCAGTTTCTCCCAAGAATTCTCATTTATGTGTTAAATCTTAGTCTGCTCATCTTCAAGGAGTTGTCCATGATTCATTTGTCAATTAGATATTTACCTCAGAGTTTCGTTGGATGATCGTGGTGCTAAGTACTTCCCAAAACAATCCATGGTATATAATTCTAAAACTTGAATAAAGTCTTTCAGCATCTAAGTGTTATATTCCCGCATCAACAATGTCTTCCATCTCATCTTAGAGAAACACCCAAAGAGCTAACAACCAATCTTGTCTTGTCGTTCGTTAACTCCAAATGGCACCAAAACCTTCAACACTCACCGATGGTTTGTAGCTCGTTGCTTAAGTAACATGGTTACCTATCCACATCCCTTGAACTTGATCGGATCGTATTTGATCGGATTCTTCTACATTAACTCGTTTCCATCAACAAGGTGACTACTTCCAAATAAACGAATCATCAAGGTGAAAATTCATCAAACTCCATCTTTCAATTGACTTTAAGATAGTAAGTCAACATAGCAAATCTCAGTCCTTCAACTCTGAACCTTTTCATGACCATTGATCTTGGTAAAGAATCCTTTCATCTTCGAATTATGGCGTGTTTCCGTTGTAGTACCAATAGGTAGTGTTGACGGAGGGAAATCTTAGTGTTGACTCATAGGGTACCCTGAAATTCGAACACTAAATTCGATGCATGGGAGTTAAAGTGCAAATGAAATGTAACACGTATATCACGTAAATGCAACAATTAGTTGTAATTTATAAAGCACATAAAATAAGATGTGGCATAATCAAAGTCACAATGTGCACACAATCATATAATCACAAAACAATTCATGCTGAAGGGTCAAAATATCAAGTCAAATAAATGCAATGCGCAGTTATTCCTATGCCGTACGACCTAGACAGACTCAACACGACTCAAGAGCTCGGTTTTTGCAACCTAGAGCTCTGATACCACTTAAGGATGTAACACCCCAAACGGAGAAGTGCCACATCCCCCGCACTATGACCCAGACCCGGAACATGAAATGAAAGTCCATGCCCGAATCCGAATCAGAGCGAACGGGAGACCAACTCACACACTAGGCTAGGCGGATCTAACTTGACCAAAACTCAGAGTGCGGAAGCAATTAAAACCAACAACAATAGATAGCGGAAGCATTTAAAACAAAACATGCAAAGCAGGTGACGGGTTCAACTAGCATAGATACCTAATCCCGAATATCAACATAAATTAATAATCATCAAGTGTCACAAGGGGCCGAATGAGGGTGCCACAAGGGGCTACCGAAAAGTAAAGTATAATCTCAAGTCTACAAGTCTTAAGTATAAGTAAAGTGTATGAGAGGATAAATGCAAATAGAAAGACTAGACCGATGAAGTGCAACTCAAAGGACTCACTTCCGCCTAGCAAACGCCAACAACCTGCAACTAAAAGTGTAAATGAGGGGTCAGTCAACTTGACCGAGTGAGGGGGCTAACGCACACCCACTGTATATATATATGGAGCATAGCACATATCAGAAGGGTGGACTCATGAACCGGAGATAGGTGTTGCATACCAAAGACATTTCTAAAAGTACCCAAAAGATAGTTATAAGTATAAGCTTTAGAAAACATTTCAGAAACTCTATCTCGATTCATGATTCCCAGACAGAACAGAACACATGCTCGGCGAGTACGAGCTTCCAACCTTTACTCCTCAGAACATATCATAAAATACAAAATCAATCCAACCGTCACACCAATGATGGAGGAGATGTACCGTCCCCAAACCATCCATAACAGACATACCCTCAAGGGGTAGCGAACCCACAAGAGTCCTCCCCGGCCTTAGCCGAAGGCTCAAGATACCACACCTTCCCTACAGCACGGGTCGCGTGAAGATATCTCAAATGGAACTAGCACAGTGGCTTATCCGACGGCCCTATGCCGTGCCGGTCTCCACTCGTACCAGCTCCTGGATCCACATAACATAACATACATACATACATACAGATGCCAATATTTCATGGCCAACTCGCTACATAATCACAACACAACTGTTTTTCCAAAATAGCTTACATATGCTTCAAAAACTGGTTTTTATATATATTCCTACGCTGCAGGGATAGCCCGCCCACGCAAGACTCACACACTTACATTCCCACGCTGCAGGGATAGCCCGCCCACGGAGAAGTGCAAGCATAAGGTCATAAAAATATCATATTCAACACATACATAACTATTATAAGGTATACTCGCATGCAGGGTTAGAAATCAACATGTAAAGGCCATAGGTCGCATAACTATACAAAATCCTAAACCTCACCTCATGAAAGTAGAGTCTGAGAGTGTGAAGGGCCAAACACTCTAAACCTCAGGCCCACCGGCACCACCAAACTCTGTGATAAGACATACAGAAACCCAGACTTAGACTCTATATGAACCAAACAAGACGCACGGCGTTGCTCAACATGATCGTGATTATGCATAAGTGTTCATGTTGTGCTTGGATAAGGTGCCGTGGTCATTCAAGGCATATCAATGCTCAACAAGATCATATTTACAAGCAACCATCATGCAATTCCATATCCAAAGATGCAAGATCAATTTAGGAAGTCAATGTATTCACAAAATGCATATTAAATCATCCAATGTCACCGGGTTCAATTATAATATTTGAATTAAGTATCAAGTTCATGACGAGTTATAAAGTGCATAAGTAAGAGCAACTTGATCATATAAACATACAAAGTTATTGTACGTAGATGGCATGCTTGTTACAAATAAAGAGTGCATTTAATCCACTTAAGATCATACTTTACAACTTCACAACATGTTTGGTACACAAGCTCAAGTCACATTCATAGTTTCATAAATATTACACTTACATCCCCTAAGTTGATTACTAAGCATAATTGTTCATTTAAAGTGTTTATACAATTATTCAACTAGGAATTAATTACTTACAAGCATTACAATTATCAATTTATCGTAATTCATAATATACCATTTTCAAGTAGTAAGAGTAAATCAAGATATTACAATTCTAACTCCTATCATGCATCAAGTCTCAAGTTGTTCAAGCATCTTTCATGTATCTCAATTTTATATTTGAAACACAATTTACAATAAACATAGCATTGAGAACGTCTCAAATTCATATAGAGAAATCACAACATTTTCGTTCTTCTAAAATACCATTCAAGTTCATTTAGTCACATAAAAGATTAGTTTCTAAATATTACACTAACACCCCTTCATATCTAAACACATAGCACAAATTCATCACATCGGGATTCAAATTGTAAATCGAAACATTCATGCATGTCACAATCCATTCAATACATGTTTTCGAATATGATTGGAAGACATCTCGATCAACAAACCAACAATAACCAATTTATTTGCACTTAAAACAATTAATTCAAATAATCACAATTACGCAAAAATAATTCATAATAAATAGATCGAGTGTCCGATTAACGAACGGAAAGTGGCGTTGAACTCACCACAACGAGACGAACATTTTGTCCGAAAGTCGCCGGAGTACCGCCACCGGACCCGCCGGAAAGTCGCCGGGCCGCCACCGGGCCGCCGTCAAAAGTCGCCGGAAAAATCCCGAAAAATCAATCCTGAATGAAGTCTTCGTGCCCGTTCCGAATCCTCGATCAATTTCTGTAAATTCCAAGCCGATTATCGTAGATCTGAAATCTAAGAGCACAAAAACCCTAAATCTTCAAACTCAAATTACTTCCAAACCGGTGAACCAAAATACGATCCGAAAGAGGTGTTGTCTTACCCATGACGAGATCTTCGAAAGCCCTAAGGTATATTTCCGGAAAAATCCTCGGAGCTAGTGCCGCCGTTGCACCGCCACTTTGCCGCCGTCGATCCGCCGCCAAACCACCGAATCTGGAGTCGCCTGATCACAGGTCACTAGTTCTCGTCGTTCCGAACAACTTTCGTGAAGAGCCCGAGACCAAAAGATGGCCGGAAAAGGCCCCCGTTGGCCGCCGAAGTTTCTGCCGCCGCCGCTACAGTAACTCGCGCTGACGCCGCGAGCTTTGGCCGGCGCGTTCAGAGCCGTCGCTGCTCCGATTGCCACGAATCCGACGTCAACCGAAGTGGCTGGAAGTCTACTTTCTGGGTCCCAGGCGCGTGTACCAAGGAAATGGCCGGAAAACGCCCCGAAACGCCGGCGAAGTGGCGGCGGTCTGACAGCTCCGCCGCTGCTACTGAAATCCGGCCATAACTCCGCCACCGTTCATCTTTAGGCCGTGAAATTGGTACTCTTATGTCGGTCTCGCCGAGATAATCGAAATGGACTATTCGTTTGTTGAATTCCGTCGAGAAACGATCGAGTTATGGGCTCGTAACCGAAGCCGCGATAGTAACCCGCGGGAGAGAGAAAGTGGGAGAGGAGAGAGAGAGAGAAAAGGGATTGGGAGAAATGTGTCTTGTGCACAAGCTATATACAACCGGGTATCCTTATCGCGTAGCAAAGATAAATATCGCGTACAATTAATCGTAAATAAAATTGGTAAAGTTACGAATAAACAATCAAGCTCCGAATTAATTTTACAAATAAAAGTGAAATAGAGATTTATCAATTAGAGTTTAATTCAATTTAATTTTAGAAACTTTTCGTATAATTTAGCGGCACTTTGTAAACACATGATTGACAATTAATCTCAAGGAATTCAAGTAAATCGAAATTAAACAAGTTAAGTAACATGATGGATTTAAAATCAACTTGACAATTATTTCATGGAATAAATTTGAATTAAATCAAATTAGAAGGTTAGGGTTAAATATGCATGTAATTAATCAAGTTGACAATTAATCTTAGAATAATTCGAATGAACACATATTAAATTGGATTTACATTAAATCACATAATTCAAGAACTCTTAAATTAAACACACATAAGTGTAGAGACTTACTTGTTGATGTCGTAAGAACGCCCTTCGAGAAAACGGGGCGTCACAACCTTCCCCCCTTAAGAGAACCTGGTCCCCAGGTTCCACTGCAAAAATGTAGATCCTCGAGTTGTAGTGCTCCAACCCTTCTCCCGAACTCGCGTGAGATCATAACTCTAATGGTGAGGCTTACTCCGGTCATCTACATCGAACCTCCTTTAGGATGTCTTGTTATCGTCTAGGTCCGTGCGAGTACTTGATCCGTTGGTGGTTTCGAACTCGGTCGGTCATTCCCATGATCGGATAGCTGCAACTGCACCCAACCTCGATGTCGTCTCAGACTCGCCACTTGCAACCCGTAGTCAGAGCAACACGTAACGCAACCACAACAAACAAGAGAGAATCCCATCTCTCAACAAGTAAGAGAGAGAGCCCCGTCCCTCAGCACCCACAAGAGAGAGAACCCCGTCTCTCGAGCAAACATAAAAGAGAGAACCCCGTCTCTCAAGCACATAATTGAGAGAACCCCGTCTCTCAACCTAAGTCGGGCAGATTCCAACATCTCCCAACATTCTAGTTAGAGAAAATCCAGCATTCCTCAAACTCCTAGATTCAAGAGAATCCAGCATCCCTGAATATCTAAATACAAGAGAATCCAACATCTCTCGCGCACAAAACTTAGAAAGATTCCAACATCTTTCTACCACATAAATAGAGAGTATCCTACATCTCTCCAACACGTAAAAAGAGGGAACCTAAGGTCTCTCTTGCACATAAATCCACTGATCAGTTATTCATACATACACACATCATAGTAACACTTGACGAAAAGTATGCGATGCATGTTTGGTGTACCTTATACAACTGATATCGGTGTCCCTTGAGTATAGATTCAACGCTCATACCTCAACTCAAGGGGGATATCGCGATGGAATCCCTATAAAACAAGGTTACAGTATGTATGTATGTTGTATGGGAAGTTAGTGAGCAATCAAGAGAGTTTTAAATCACATAGGCATGAATGGTTCACATAAATACATAACTCATTCATTCCAACACGGTTCATAACAAGTAGAAATTTCAAGTTACAATTACTAGATCAGGTATCCAAGTTATCACAATTAAAATAGCAATAGTCATCACCCACATCAAGCAAAACAAGGTAAGAGTATTTAAACGATGCATGTATGCAAATGCCATGAATGCTTGGCGTACCGTTAACCAAAGTGTAAAAATCTTGACAAGAAAGTCGAGATGAAGCAGTAGGAGTTGATTAAGCCGGTAATGATGCAACCTTCGTCATCTGAACTTCTTTGTCTTGAGTCTTCTCATAAAGTGGTAACTCAGCAAAGCTCGTTTATCACCAAACCCCTTACTAGACCGTAATCCTTGCTCAACTAGAATCATCCTCAGTTTCTCCCAAGAATTCTCATTTATGTGTTAAATCTTAGTCTGCTCATCTTCAAGGAGTTGTCCATGATTCATTTGTCAATTAGATATTTACCTCAGAGTTTCGTTGGATGATCGTGGTGCTAAGTACTTCCCAAAACAATCCATGGTATATAATTCTAAAACTTGAATAAAGTCTTTCAGCATCTAAGTGTTATATTCCCGCATCAACAATGTCTTCCATCTCATCTTAGAGAAACACCCAAAGAGCTAACAACCAATCTTGTCTTGTCGTTCGTTAACTCCAAATGGCACCAAAACCTTCAACACTCACCGATGGTTTGTAGCTCGTTGCTTAAGTAACATGGTTACCTATCCACATCCCTTGAACTTGATCGGATCGTATTTGATCGGATTCTTCTACATTAACTCGTTTCCATCAACAAGGTGACTACTTCCAAATAAACGAATCATCAAGGTGAAAATTCATCAAACTCCATCTTTCAATTGACTTTAAGATAGTAAGTCAACATAGCAAATCTCAGTCCTTCAACTCTGAACCTTTTCATGACCATTGATCTTGGTAAAGAATCCTTTCATCTTCGAATTATGGCGTGTTTCCGTTGTAGTACCAATAGGTAGTGTTGACGGAGGGAAATCTTAGTGTTGACTCATAGGGTACCCTGAAATTCGAACACTAAATTCGATGCATGGGAGTTAAAGTGCAAATGAAATGTAACACGTATATCACGTAAATGCAACAATTAGTTGTAATTTATAAAGCACATAAAATAAGATGTGGCATAATCAAAGTCACAATGTGCACACAATCATATAATCACAAAACAATTCATGCTGAAGGGTCAAAATATCAAGTCAAATAAATGCAATGCGCAGTTATTCCTATGCCGTACGACCTAGACAGACTCAACACGACTCAAGAGCTCAGTTTTTGCAACCTAGAGCTCTGATACCACTTAAGGATGTAACACCCCAAACGGAGAAGTGCCACATCCCCCGCACTATGACCCAGACCCGGAACATGAAATGAAAGTCCATGCCCGAATCCGAATCAGAGCGAACGGGAGACCAACTCACACACTAGGCTAGGCGGATCTAACTTGACCAAAACTCAGAGTGCGGAAGCAATTAAAACCAACAACAATAGATAGCGGAAGCATTTAAAACAAAACATGCAAAGCAGGTGACGGGTTCAACTAGCATAGATACCTAATCCCGAATATCAACATAAATTAATAATCATCAAGTGTCACAAGGGGCCGAATGAGGGTGCCACAAGGGGCTACCGAAAAGTAAAGTATAATCTCAAGTCTACAAGTCTTAAGTATAAGTAAAGTGTATGAGAGGATAAATGCAAATAGAAAGACTAGACCGATGAAGTGCAACTCAAAGGACTCACTTCCGCCTAGCAAACGCCAACAACCTGCAACTAAAAGTGTAAATGAGGGGTCAGTCAACTTGACCGAGTGAGGGGGCTAACGCACACCCACTGTATATATATATGGAGCATAGCACATATCAGAAGGGTGGACTCATGAACCGGAGATAGGTGTTGCATACCAAAGACATTTCTAAAAGTACCCAAAAGATAGTTATAAGTATAAGCTTTAGAAAACATTTCAGAAACTCTATCTCGATTCATGATTCCCAGACAGAACAGAACACATGCTCGGCGAGTACGAGCTTCCAACCTTTACTCCTCAGAACATATCATAAAATACAAAATCAATCCAACCGTCACACCAATGATGGAGGAGATGTACCGTCCCCAAACCATCCATAACAGACATACCCTCAAGGGGTAGCGAACCCACAAGAGTCCTCCCCGGCCTTAGCCGAAGGCTCAAGATACCACACCTTCCCTACAGCACGGGTCGCGTGAAGATATCTCAAATGGAACTAGCACAGTGGCTTATCCGACGGCCCTATGCCGTGCCGGTCTCCACTCGTACCAGCTCCTGGATCCACATAACATAACATACATACATACATACAGATGCCAATATTTCATGGCCAACTCGCTACATAATCACAACACAACTGTTTTTCCAAAATAGCTTACATATGCTTCAAAAACTGGTTTTTATATATATTCCTACGCTGCAGGGATAGCCCGCCCACGCAAGACTCACACACTTACATTCCCACGCTGCAGGGATAGCCCGCCCACGGAGAAGTGCAAGCATAAGGTCATAAAAATATCATATTCAACACATACATAACTATTATAAGGTATACTCGCATGCAGGGTTAGAAATCAACATGTAAAGGCCATAGGTCGCATAACTATACAAAATCCTAAACCTCACCTCATGAAAGTAGAGTCTGAGAGTGTGAAGGGCCAAACACTCTAAACCTCAGGCCCACCGGCACCACCAAACTCTGTGATAAGACATACAGAAACCCAGACTTAGACTCTATATGAACCAAACAAGACGCACGGCGTTGCTCAACATGATCGTGATTATGCATAAGTGTTCATGTTGTGCTTGGATAAGGTGCCGTGGTCATTCAAGGCATATCAATGCTCAACAAGATCATATTTACAAGCAACCATCATGCAATTCCATATCCAAAGATGCAAGATCAATTTAGGAAGTCAATGTATTCACAAAATGCATATTAAATCATCCAATGTCACCGGGTTCAATTATAATATTTGAATTAAGTATCAAGTTCATGACGAGTTATAAAGTGCATAAGTAAGAGCAACTTGATCATATAAACATACAAAGTTATTGTACGTAGATGGCATGCTTGTTACAAATAAAGAGTGCATTTAATCCACTTAAGATCATACTTTACAACTTCACAACATGTTTGGTACACAAGCTCAAGTCACATTCATAGTTTCATAAATATTACACTTACATCCCCTAAGTTGATTACTAAGCATAATTGTTCATTTAAAGTGTTTATACAATTATTCAACTAGGAATTAATTACTTACAAGCATTACAATTATCAATTTATCGTAATTCATAATATACCATTTTCAAGTAGTAAGAGTAAATCAAGATATTACAATTCTAACTCCTATCATGCATCAAGTCTCAAGTTGTTCAAGCATCTTTCATGTATCTCAATTTTATATTTGAAACACAATTTACAATAAACATAGCATTGAGAACGTCTCAAATTCATATAGAGAAATCACAACATTTTCGTTCTTCTAAAATACCATTCAAGTTCATTTAGTCACATAAAAGATTAGTTTCTAAATATTACACTAACACCCCTTCATATCTAAACACATAGCACAAATTCATCACATCGGGATTCAAATTGTAAATCGAAACATTCATGCATGTCACAATCCATTCAATACATGTTTTCGAATATGATTGGAAGACATCTCGATCAACAAACCAACAATAACCAATTTATTTGCACTTAAAACAATTAATTCAAATAATCACAATTACGCAAAAATAATTCATAATAAATAGATCGAGTGTCCGATTAACGAACGGAAAGTGGCGTTGAACTCACCACAACGAGACGAACATTTTGTCCGAAAGTCGCCGGAGTACCGCCACCGGACCCGCCGGAAAGTCGCCGGGCCGCCACCGGGCCGCCGTCAAAAGTCGCCGGAAAAATCCCGAAAAATCAATCCTGAATGAAGTCTTCGTGCCCGTTCCGAATCCTCGATCAATTTCTGTAAATTCCAAGCCGATTATCGTAGATCTGAAATCTAAGAGCACAAAAACCCTAAATCTTCAAACTCAAATTACTTCCAAACCGGTGAACCAAAATACGATCCGAAAGAGGTGTTGTCTTACCCATGACGAGATCTTCGAAAGCCCTAAGGTATATTTCCGGAAAAATCCTCGGAGCTAGTGCCGCCGTTGCACCGCCACTTTGCCGCCGTCGATCCGCCGCCAAACCACCGAATCTGGAGTCGCCTGATCACAGGTCACTAGTTCTCGTCGTTCCGAACAACTTTCGTGAAGAGCCCGAGACCAAAAGATGGCCGGAAAAGGCCCCCGTTGGCCGCCGAAGTTTCTGCCGCCGCCGCTACAGTAACTCGCGCTGACGCCGCGAGCTTTGGCCGGCGCGTTCAGAGCCGTCGCTGCTCCGATTGCCACGAATCCGACGTCAACCGAAGTGGCTGGAAGTCTACTTTCTGGGTCCCAGGCGCGTGTACCAAGGAAATGGCCGGAAAACGCCCCGAAACGCCGGCGAAGTGGCGGCGGTCTGACAGCTCCGCCGCTGCTACTGAAATCCGGCCATAACTCCGCCACCGTTCATCTTTAGGCCGTGAAATTGGTACTCTTATGTCGGTCTCGCCGAGATAATCGAAATGGACTATTCGTTTGTTGAATTCCGTCGAGAAACGATCGAGTTATGGGCTCGTAACCGAAGCCGCGATAGTAACCCGCGGGAGAGAGAAAGTGGGAGAGGAGAGAGAGAGAGAAAAGGGATTGGGAGAAATGTGTCTTGTGCACAAGCTATATACAACCGGGTATCCTTATCGCGTAGCAAAGATAAATATCGCGTACAATTAATCGTAAATAAAATTGGTAAAGTTACGAATAAACAATCAAGCTCCGAATTAATTTTACAAATAAAAGTGAAATAGAGATTTATCAATTAGAGTTTAATTCAATTTAATTTTAGAAACTTTTCGTATAATTTAGCGGCACTTTGTAAACACATGATTGACAATTAATCTCAAGGAATTCAAGTAAATCGAAATTAAACAAGTTAAGTAACATGATGGATTTAAAATCAACTTGACAATTATTTCATGGAATAAATTTGAATTAAATCAAATTAGAAGGTTAGGGTTAAATATGCATGTAATTAATCAAGTTGACAATTAATCTTAGAATAATTCGAATGAACACATATTAAATTGGATTTACATTAAATCACATAATTCAAGAACTCTTAAATTAAACACACATAAGTGTAGAGACTTACTTGTTGATGTCGTAAGAACGCCCTTCGAGAAAACGGGGCGTCACACATATAAACATGATTCTAAGTCATATATATCATATTAGGGGTGTAAGAAGTGCAAAGGAAGTGAAAACGAAGAAAAACAATCAATATCGCAAAAACTCAAAAATTAGACCCGAGAGCACCCAAACGGGCGTTTGGTGTTTGTGAAGGAAATGCAAACGGGCGTTTGGCCCTGAAAATTCATCACAGTAGGTTCTCACATGGGGGTTTGGTGTTTCAATGCAATTTCCACATAGGCGTTTGGCATGCTACTGTTGCAAATCGGATTTACAAACATATGCTTGAAAATGGTGAAAATTAAGCTCCAAATACTTCTAAATCATGCTCCATAGCTAATGCAATATGTATAAACGAATTTAAACATCAAATATCATGTTATGAACATTTAGGAATGAATATGCATCAAAATTCTAACAAATTACAAACATGAACTTCATCTTCTTCACACATTCAAGCTCCAAGCTCAACAATGGTGAAATCTTCAATCATGCAAGAAACTTAAGGAAATTAATCATATTCTTCATGAAATTGCTCAAGGAACAAGAATCTAGCACGAAATCAAGCAAAAACGTACAAGAACATGGATAAGCAAGAATTCTGCAAAAGCTTCAAAGGTCAACAATGGTGGATTTCACATAAGAGCATAAAAGCAAGAAATTCTCATACCAAAATGTTCCCAACATCAAAATAAGCACATTTTCAACAAGCAATTCGAATTCAATCCAACACATAAGAACCCTAGTTCAAAAGCTTTAAGAACATAAACCTATCAAAGAAGCACATAAACTTTACCTTAAGAGCTGGAAATCGAAGAAAAAGTCGAGTTCTTCAACCTTGAATCTCTAGCTTCAATCTCTAATCTTGTCTCTTGAAAATGGTTGAAGGTTTTCTTGAGAGAATATAAATAGGTTGGAGAGAAGAGTGAGGGAGAAAGAGGTTTGAATCACTTGTTTTAACATAAAATGAGTTTAGGGTGTTAAAATCTGAATTAGAAAATTGGGTCAGCTATTTGGGTCACGAACCGGGTCAATTGGAGCGGGTTATAAGTGAAATTGGGTCTCAAATTGGGTAAATTTTGAAATTGGGTCGCAGGTCAAGCTTAAAGGCTTAAAAAGTTGACTTTTCGTAAAATGGCCATATCTTCTTCGTCCGAACTTCAAATCGAGCGATTCAAGAACCCACGAACTCGTAATCGAATTATCTACTCAATTTCATTAAGTTCTACCTAGTTCCAGGCATAGAAAATAAATTTACCATTTAGTCCCTAAATTATGCTTTAATATCCAAATAAGCAGATAGTTTCGATTAATCACGAAGCATGCTATCAAAGCTCAATAAGAACAATACGAGCACATAATTAACACGTCCAACGATCATGTATTTCATACAAATCATATATTTCACATAAACACGAAACGGTTATCATTTAAGGCATAATCTCACATAATTCATGCATAAAAAAGTAAATCATTCACTCTCGTAACAAAACTTACCTTGATCAAGAAACAGAGCATCACAAGCTAGGTCATGGGTTTAGGGTCTAGGGGTGTTATTTAGGTCCGAAACTTGGGAAAAGTTAATGGTTTCGTCATTTTAGGCGTGAGGTGCTCGTTTCGGTTGAAATTCGGGAATCCAACTTGTCTTAGAAAAATGTGAAGCTTGTTCCATCGGATCTGAATCATCGATATGAGTCCAATGGAGGTGACAGAACTCGATTTCGAGTTCCCGAGCTCAAGATATCACATACGGAACCAAAGGTATGCTAATTGTTCGTTAGCCCCCGTTTTGGTTCCAAAACTCAAAATAAAATCAAAACTCAAGCAAAAGAATCCGAAAACATAAAACGAGCAAAAAGATATGATCATAATACATATAATTCACTCATACCAAGTTTTCACGAAAAGCGAAAATCAAATCGAATAGAAACGACACTCAAACAAGATCACATAGGCATAAACGTTTCAAGAATTTATATTCAAAATTAAACTAATAAGAGAAATAATAATTGAAATTATATAAAATTAATTTAATTGCACATTTTGGTAAACATATATGTCATACTTGAATAACGGAAAAACTGGGGCGTTACAATGTGGCTACCTTGCGTTCCGAATACTACATTGCATGCCATACATGTCAATTTATATCTTATTTTAATTATATGTGCATTAAAATTTAATCAATTGTACTTGGACTCAATCGTCCAATATTTGCAAATTAGGGACCTAATAGTAATTAGGGTGTTTTATCCTTCGTGGCTACCTTGAGCTCGGGAATTCGAATTCAAATTCCAACTTCGCCATTAGAGTTGTTTTGACGATTCGGGTTCAATGGATCTAGCTTCGCTATTCCTTGAAGCCGTTTGACCTTCCTACCGATTTAATTTTCAATTGAGTGAACCGAACCGAACCGAACTGGTTTTTCCTTGGCTTTATAAACTGAACTACTCCCTCTCCCCTTCATTCTTGTTTTAACATGATCAGAAGAAGAAAGAAGAGAAGAAAGGGTTTTTCCCCCACCCCACCTTTGAAGAATTCGTCTCCATTTTTCGGCCGATCAACGATCCAAGGCAAGCTATGAATTCCTCTCTTCGTGTGCTACGATTCTACTTGATTGAATCTTGTTTTATTACTTCATATCTTGAGCTTCATTGAAGATGATAAATAGTGTAAAAATATGAAAATTTGCTTCTAATGCCTCCATTTGTGATCTATTTGAGCTAACTTTGAAGTATATTGTTTGCGTGAGTCCCCTCGTAAATTTATTCATTGAAACCTTGTTTGATACTTTCTTATTTCTTAAAACTCCATGAATGTACCTTGCTTGGGATTCCATGGTAACTCCTTTAGTCCCTGTTATCATGCCTTGAATTTGAGATATGTGACAGAGCATGTGTTTGTGATGTTATACCTTAATTCTTGCTTGTTTTGGTTGAGACTTGAGGTGGTTTTCGTGATTTTTATTTCCTCCCGCGAGTACCCCTGCTTCTGAGCCTTTCATCACGCCCAAAAAAGTTCCCCGGGTGGGGAACTTTTAGCTTGAAATGGTATCCGGCCGGGGTCCTTCAGTGCAGAAAGTTTTTGCACTGTTTTCCCCGGGGGGGGGGGGGGGGGGAACTTTTGCCTTGTAATCTCCCCGACCGGGTACCCCATCAGTTGAGCTCCATTTGACCTGAAATTGGTACACGATCAACATATTTGAGTCTACAACACTCTCCAATTGGAATCACCTTAAAATTCATTTGAGATTGTCAGATATAGCCGTTTGAATTTTATGTCGCCACTTCATCCGAATTCTGCACTTGTTCAACTTCAAACCTCCGCCATTTTCGGATTGCTTTGAACCGTGATTCGATCCATATACCATTTGAAAGATCTATGTGTCTAGCTTCATTTTCAAGAAACAAAACTTAGTTCCCATTTCTCCAACTCAAGTTATTATCATTTTCCTACAACTTGTCCTTGTTTTGGTTGAGATTTGAGGTTGTTTTCGTGATTTTTACTTCCTCACGCGAGTACACCTGCTGCTGAGCCTTTCATCACGCCCAAAAAAGTTCCCCAGGTGGGGAACTTTTAACTTGAAATGTTCCCTGGGCGGGGTCCTTCAGTGCGGAAAGTTTTTGGACTGTTTTCCCCGGGGGGAGGGGGGGGGGGACTTTTGCCTTGTAATCTCCCCGACCGGGTACCCCATCATCTGAGCTCCATTTGACCTGAAATTCATACACGATCAACATATTTGAGTCTAGAACACTCTCCAATTAGAATCACCTTAAAATTCATTGGAGATTGTGAGATATAGCCATTTGAATTTTGTGTCGCCACTTCGTCCGAATTCGGCACTCGTTCAACTTCAAACCTCCGCCATTTTCGGATCGCTTTGAACCATGATTCGATCCATATACCATTTGAAAGATCTATGTGTCTAGTTTCATTTTCAAGAAACAAAACTTAGTTCCCATTTTTCAAAATGAAGTTATTATCATTTTCCTACAGCTTGTCCGTTTCTGAAAATTTTAAGCTTTTGCCCGTTTTTGCTGAGAACCATTTCTTAAGCTTTCTTCCACTTTTCTTTCATCTTTTCACCTCCGAACCCTTTCCTAACTTGTTATAACTCATGTATGTGTATGTATTTGTTCTTATATGCATTTTTATGTCACTTAAGTAATGTGAATTCTTTGCACCAAGCACATATGTACCTTGTTATGTATCTGCACTTTGTGAAATGCATTCCTTTGTATGAAATGAGTTTGAATATGAACCTTGCCTATGTGTTCGCCTCTTTTAAGTGACTATGCATACACTGTGTGTCTATGTGGGTCATCCTTGAGTCTAAGCTCTGGATTTTTGTCTTCAGTTTGTTAAGGTGCACTCGGGGTGGTGTTTTGTTAGCCGTGTTGATTCTGGGTTGATCAATCGTCTCGTTCTCTGTTCCGTTGGTGTAAGGTGTGGTTAGGTTATAGTTATACCCTAATGAAACTTGGTCGTTTTCTATGCATGCGGACTATAACCTTAAGTATATGTAAATATGTGTGAGATATGTAATTTTATGAACTTGCCATACGTTTGTAAGTATGAAACGCTATGTACAGGCCTATGTACGCTTGTTTTGATTTGATTTGTTATGTTTTGCAACATTAACCACACTCCAAACTATGTGCCTCTTATGAGCCAAGAGATACGAATTAAGGATTTGACACGGAGAGGTATTAATAGCGTGGTGGTTGGAAGGTAAGGTTTGATAAGTAAGTTATAGTTTGTTAATGTTAAGTACTGGGTTAAGTTTGTTCTGTTATGTAATGTAATGATTCGTGTTTAAGTATTGGGCCCCGGAGATTGTGGGTAAGGGAGACCAGGGACGGCCATGGGTGTTGGAAAACCCGAATCAGAAAGCAGCGGAATTTAAAAAATTTTCCAACAAAAGGATCTTGGACTCGCAATCGTGTAACCAAATTCGTAGAGATAGAAAACTTACTTTTCTTTTATTCTTTCTTGAAGCGTTTCAAGCCACCCAAGAACGCTCTTCTCGCGGCTTGACAACCCGTCCCTCGAAAGTCTCTTTCTACTTCAGAATCCATTGTCGGGATAACAATCCACACCAACCTAGATTCAAATCATGTTAGGGAAGTTCTTAACAATATAACATAAAGAAAGAAACATGAAGCGAGAAAGGCATGATTGAAACTCCCTTCAAAAACCAGTTTTGCGAAAGTAGAAATCTGCCAGCCATAAAACCCTCGTGAAAAAACTCATCTTTCAGGATATGGACGAACGGTTTTCGCCATCTTCTTTGGTTCGATTTTTTCACTCGTTTTCTGTTGGGTTCAGAATCGTTTCATCATCCCTTCTGATCGTTTTGCTTAATCCCCACTTTTGGTAAAGCTCGAATCTTCAAAACTTCTAACTTGAAGTCTCTAGAGATAGTCCACCAACTTGGCTACAATCTAACTAGTAAGGATGCTAGTTCTCTAGTTAGTGTTTAGGCTTAACCTAGGGTTTTATTTAATCTTGGAGAAATGAAGGTGTTCAACACATGAACCAAGAATTGTCTATATTAGCTCTAAAAGGAGCTCGAGCTCCCCTATTTATAGAGAGAGGGTGCCGATCCAAATCCTAGTTGGGAAAGGATTTGGTTCCTCTCTCTCCTATTACTTGATCATCAAGTATTTTCCAACTTTGACTTTGAATTCTAATTCAAGTCAACTTTTAAGAGAGCTAAAAATATCGAAATTATTTTTGGATAATGTTATACTTTATTTATTATAAAATAAATAAGTTATTTTTATCTAATTAATTAATTCATAATTAATTAACTAGATTATTTTTCTCCAAAATAAGACTTTCTTTTTAATTCAAAATTAAACCAAAGTCTATTAAATAATCAAAAAATTAATTATTTAATATATCATTAAACAATCACGTGTGGCACACGTGTCACAATGACACGTGTCCAATCACGTGACCCACACGTGTGGTTTCACACGTGTGGAACCCTCTAGGCTCGATTAACTCGTTTAATCATTTTTAAACCTCAACTCATGTAACCAAGTTGTTGTGTGTGACCCTCTAGGTTCTCAATTCAATTAGCAGTGACCCTAATTAATTAATTCACTAATTAATTAATCAGTCCACAGATTAAACGACCATAGTCTAGCAACAGGTGTTTAACCCCTAGCTGAATTAGAATGTTCGGATTCGACAGAACCTTTAAGTCATTGATTCATGTGAGATACAATCCTCCTACTTACTATCTCTCAACCAAGATCTAGGGCAAGGGAATAATCAGAACCCTAATAATCCGGTCTTAAAGCTAAGTGCATTTCATATCCATTTGATCTCAATCCAAGAAGCCCTTTTCTTGATGTCTTGATCTACTGCCTTGGCCAAGGACTCCATATGGCATATGAATGACTTACACAATAAGAGATCACCTTGCATATGCAAGTGTAGGTCCTTTCTTGATTCTCATTCACTTTCATGAATCACTTGTGCAGCCCCAGCATAAGCCTTGAATCAGTTGTCTAAGGCGACACCCTTTAAAGCTTATACCAAAGACTACAGAGTTAATTCATAAAGTGACAAGGAACCTCAAGTCTAAGGATCAATTAATCACATCAATGACTCGTGAGATATTTCCTAATCTGGAAGTTTCCATTTCCTGAAATAGAAACTTCCTTTCCCATTTAGGAATGTTCTCACACGGGGCACCTCAGTGAACTTACTTATTAAAGTAAGCACCCTCATGTATCACGCACGTATCAACTATACACTTTGCACCTCCATGAAACAAGGTGGTCCTTCTTAAGGGCGTGATCCCACAAGCAAGCCTTAGAGGAGTCAGGTTGACACTCCCACTGTCTGTAGGACTCATCGGCTTGGAGTATTTTACTAATCATGACTTATGTGATATAGGGCTCGTTTCATGAACCATTTCACCTAAATGGTAGAGTCCTAAAGTCATCAGGATTAGGGGAGTTCTCATACATGCGCACATAATGGAAACACTCAAAACACGTATTGGCATATAAAGAAGTGTTTGCCTATCATCAATCGTATATTATTCAAAGATTGTCTATGATACAAGAAAAGTCCCAAAGCAGATTACGTCGAATCGGCTTTCTAGGGCACTATTCCTAACAATCTCCCACTTGCCCGTAAAAGCCATTTAGGTACTCTAAGTCCCATCTTCTCAAGATGCACTTTGAGAGCCTATTGACTTTGGGCGTTTCCAAAGTGGATCTGCTATATTCTCTGCTGATGTGACCCTCTTGTTTACACATCTCTCAGGAAACACCTTTTCCTTATAAAGTGATTCGTAATCACATGTTCAGTCTCTTGGTGAGGTCTTGGTTCTCTTACTTGAGCAACCATCCATTTTATCATACAATATGATAAAGGAGTTGTTTCATGCTAGGAACTTCATCTAACAAGTTAGATGGAGTTTCTTACCCAAACACTTAACTTAGCGTTATATAATACGACTAAGTTCTCAACTACGATAGTCGAGTTTTGCAATGTCCGTCCTTGGAACCCCTTTCCAACACATTGCATTACCAATATGGTAGAAGTTGTATCCTTTCAATGATTTCACAATCATCTATGTTTGATTAATGGTTACATCAAATATCCTTCTAACAACAAGATCTTTTGGGCTCTGTAAACTATTACATATCCTCATTTCTTCTCAAGTACTCTGAGGACATCCTTTACAGAAATCTAATGACCTTCTCTGAGGTCATATTAGATTCGGCCTACTACGCTTAGTGTTGCGCCATATCTAATTTAGTACATAACTTTTCATATATTATGCACCCTTTCACTTAAAGGGATTTTGGACATTCTAACTTTCTCAAAGTTATCTTAGGACACATACTCTTCAAAAGAGATGTTCCATTGTCCATACTAAACTCCTTTTAGTACCGTGGTTATGTACTCATTTTGTGATAATCCTTTTATTCTCTTAGATCTATCTTCTATAGATCTGAATGTCGAGAATATAGAATAATCACTAAGATCTTTCATGTTAAATTGTTTCTTAAACAATTGGTAACTTTCACGTCATCCTTGACATTCCTAATGAGAAGGACATCGTCTTCTAAAGAACCAAAATTGACTCTTACATCACTAACTTTCATATGTACACTTTTAAGACTTATTCGACTTCTATCTGTGTCAAACGATTTGACTATCCTATGGAATCGAATTGTCTAACTCCTAGAAGCCTTTATCAATCCACAGATTGATCTTAGGGATTTGCATACCTTATGCATACTCCCACTGAATATGAGATTTATAGAAATACCTTATTTCACTCTCTTTCAATCTCATATTGAACAAGATAGTTCTCATATCTCATAGTCAGAATATGAGGATATGGTAAACACAACCCAAATGGACTTTTGCATTTCAACCGTCAAGAAGGTTGTAATGCTTTCCATTTACTCGAAGCTCTAGGAGCTTGATCCTATCAGGTGGATCAACCAAGGTCAAAACTCGGTTTAAGTATATGGAATCCATATTGGATTTCAAGGCTTGCTTACACTAGTCAGATTCCAAATCTGACAGTGTCTCCTCTTCAAGTAATTCCTTGGCTATCTAGGAACGCGTTCTAAACACGTCTTAAGAGAAGGGTTTCACACGTGTACATACTCTAAAATTTGGCTAAATTTTATCAGATGGGCTCGTTTCTTCTATATGTGGCGTGGATATTTATCCTTAAATTTCTTTGAGGTTTGCTTGCTTGTCTTTCTTCTTCTATAGGAACGATTCCTTGAGAAAGATACATTCCTTGAGACAAACAACCTTTGTCTAAGGGAATTGCAGAAACAATATTCAATATCGTTGTATAAACTTGAACTCATTTCAAACTTATCTCCCACTATCCTCTTCACTTAAGAGGATTCTACTAAATTCTTGGATAAGAATAATTAGGGAATTTAATATGCCACATTGCATAGTGCAACTAAAGGACTGATTTTGGAAGGTACTAAATTCAAAATCTCTAACTGCATATTCTGGGAGTTTATTCCTAGAATGATTATAAGTCAGTAAAGCTTGCTATGGAATGGACCATGTTGCATTAGATTTCATTCCCTCATTCGGAAACACTAAGGTGTTCTCGAATTAGTTTACTGAGAGATAATCCTATTATCTCTAAGATGAGTAAGGAATTAGTTGCTAAGATATTGGTTATCTTGATCATATCGATTTACCTATAACTTATGACTACTTCGGTTCCTAACCTCCTTTCGAAATTCTAAGAATTTCATATAAGTTTCGAATTTGTACTTTAACAAGTACATTCATTCATAATGATTAAACTGACGATTGTATCTAGTGCTTACATTAAGCATCTTACACTCATCAGCACGGATCGAAATCCACTATAATTTTGGAACGTTCCACGTTTCTTATAAACGGGATTCAGGAACGCTTCCCTCATGACAGGATTCACAGGAAGTCAACACTATAGGTTCATTTTCATAGAATGATCCTAAGGTGTCTGACTTGCTAATCCTTTTATATCTCAACGTTCCAAAGTAATTCGAAGCTTTGTCATCTCACTTACTTTTGTTATCTCGTTGTATGTTCAGAACATTAGTGCCTTGAGTCTTTGCACAACGGCTTATGCAGAATTGACTTAAGACTAGTAAATTCTATTCCTAGTAGAATTACAAAACGAGGTAACATTTCAAAGTACTCATACTCTTTGCAGTTCCCTTTCAAAGTCCTTATTTGCTACCATAGAAGCAAACGTCCTATTTGATCTCTAGTGTCTTTTGGGCGTACCCCTTACATGCCCCTCCATTGGGCTCTTAAGGGTTTCTTCTTCTTTAGGCCTTCAAGCCTTTAACTTAGGGAGTTTTAGAAGAAGAATTAACCATCTCAACCTTTTATTCCTTCTTAAGGATGCTCTCAACCATTATCAACTTAAATGATTAACTATGCTACATTAGCATCATTCTAGTTGAGCATAAAGGGTTTGAATGATAGTCGAAGCAATGTAAGCGATCAGTGCATTGAGAACTCTTTTCTCAGTTGATGATTGAGACCATAAGATCTTCAAATAAGATCTTTAGACCTTGTTCGTGTGCACTTGTTTCCTCATTTGGAATATTGAATAATTCCATAATGTTATACCTTGTAACATTTTTATGAGGTGGTTCAATTGCTTTTAAATGGTTTGGAAAAATCCATTCACCTCAGATTGCTTCTCTTTTGGCCCGGGTCGACTTTTCACAATTGAAAACTTCGCCCTTTAGAGAACGCCTTTCTCTAGTCGGATTCTAAAATGAATTTTAGGATCCGAAGCCATTTAGAGTTAGTCAGGACTTAGTCAACTTATTTGACTTAAGGATGGATACGAATGGGTTTGCATTTCATATTGTAGAGAATCACAGAACTACAACCTAAATGCTAAGCAGAGAAAATGTGGGCATGCTGAATTATAACGATATACAAAAGATAAGGTCTTTAATCTAATGTAGCTCCCACTGTTTTTCAAAGATCTATAATTCCCAAAGATCTAAGAGGAACACGTTTCCCAATGGGTACTAAGATCCTAGGCATTTTACCTCGAACCCACGACTCGCGGACATTCTAAGTAAGAACCCTAGGTAGGTACAACTTACCAATTCTAACACCTTTAGAATTCTTAGTAATTGTTTTTGCATCACCTATCTTTCAATATGGACCCACGACTCGTGCGACATCCATATTTACTTAGGCGTTAAGCTAGACCCATCAATCATAAGATCATGACCAAAACTTAGTTCGAACGACCCACGACTCGCGGACATCGCCCTTGCTAAAATTGACCACGAAATATTGACCATTTAAAATGATTAATTAGGTAACTAAGAACTAATAAGCTCCACTAGCTATCCCACGACTCGCGGACAATAACTAGCTTTACTTACTAAACTTAAAACCTATTGATGGAATGCTAGGAATTTAATTCAAAATTTGCATCTCGAATTAAACACCTATTTGTTCGAAATTAGCTTAATATTTAATGGGAATTTTCGAATCAACCGAAGAGTTGTTCGGTTCGACCTCACCAACATATATGTTATCCAATTTTATTAGTCTTGATTAATGCAAGTACACTTAAATGCATTTCAAACAAGCACATAAACAGATAACATGTCCTAGCATGATACTAACATGTAATGATCATGGGTTCTACCTATCTTATGCGTGATATGTGGGAGCCACTCCACAATCACAAGTTCTAACATACATGCCACATAAACAGTTTAAATCACATAAGGGAAAGCGGTAACAAAATACGAGCCCTATCTCTATTACATTTAACAATTGAGATTCCCCTCCCTAACATTTTGAGGGGTCTTCACTTATGGCCTCCTTGTTACTTGAATGTGGTCCATCTTACTCCATGGGTGCATTGTCTCCAAAATGAAAATAAAACCTCACCACCTATCTCTACTCTCAAATTACAATAAAAAGAAAAAGACATAAAGTAATAAGGCTCAATCTTCATATTGGCCTTAGACAATTACACGGGGCATACCCCGGCCTCAAAAACAGTAATATGGAAAGCCACATAATAAATCACATAACGGTACGCACATAAGTGAGGCTCCAACCTCAATTGAAAAACGCAACTATAGGGCTCCAACCCCAATTTAAACCATCCATGTGCACAAATTAAAACCATACATAGATCTAAACCCATGATCACCTAACATGCTTGGAATGCAAGAATTTAAATTTAACCAATAAATTAAAATTCTCGCTTTAAGCTCTAATAGCTTAAAACACGACTTAGATGCAATTCTTGTTCAAGAGCCTTTTTCAATAAAACCCGAAAAACTATAAACTAATAAAATTCAAATTAATTTCTGAAAATTAATAATTTTATTCTTCCAATATTTTCATAAAATAAAGATCGTAATTTTCCCAAAATTTAAATCGATTTTAATTTCTCAAAATCCCAATTTAATCAAAATTTTAAAATTAATTTTATTTTGATAAAACTGATTTCAAAAGATAAAATTAAAATAAAATTAAATCGGGATTTTTAAGGACCGAAACCACGAAACACGAAAACACGAAAACATGCCCGAAACCACCGGTTCATGAGGGCACCGCCGCGCGGCAGCATGCGCGCGCGCGCGCGCCAGCAGCGCGCACAGCGTGCGGCAGTTGCCGCCCGAGTGCGCACGCTGGGCGTGCAAGCCGCGCGCGCGTTGCGCGCAGCAGTGCCCCGCGTGTGCGGGCAGTCTCGGCCAGGCTCCCGCGCGGTTGCGGGAGGTGCTAGGCTGGACGTCCCGCGCGGTTGCGGGATGTGTGGGCGGTTGCGGGAGCCTCGTGCGGGCAGTCCCGCACGGTCGCGGGACTGGTGAGCGGCGACGATTGGCTAGGCCTCGCGTGCTACGCCTTAGCACGCGCGAGCCTGGCCTTTTTCGTTCGTAACGCGATTTCGTGTTTCGTATCTCAAGTTTCTCAGAACCAATTCAATCCAAAAATTAAAATTACGATTTAAACGAATTTCAACTGAAACAGCTTTTCAAAAACAGATTTAAGAAACAGTTTTCAGAAATTCAAGAAAAATTACAGTTTCGTATTTCAGGCTTTCTAAAAGAACTCATGAATACCTAATTCGCATCTAAGCCTAAGAATTTCTACCAAATTCAGAATAATTGAGACGAATCAGAAACACGATTAACGAGGTGGCTCTGATACCACTTGTTGGAAAACCCGAATCAGAAAGCAGCGGAATTTAAAAAATTTTCCAACAAAAGGATCTTGGACTCGCAATCGTGTAACCAAATTCGTAGAGATAGAAAACTTACTTTTCTTTTATTCTTTCTTGAAGCGTTTCAAGCCACCCAAGAACGCTCTTCTCGCGGCTTGACAACCCGTCCTTCGAAAGTCTCTTTCTACTTCAGAATCCATTGTCGGGATAACAATCCACACCAACCTAGATTCAAATCATGTTAGGGAAGTTCTTAACAATATAACATAAAGAAAGAAACATGAAGCGAGAAAGGCATGATTGAAACTCCCTTCGAAAACCAGTTTTGCGAAAGTAGAAATCTGCCAGCCATAAAACCCTCGTAAAAAAACTCATCTTTCAGGATATGGACGAACGGTTTTCGCCATCTTCTTTGGTTCGATTTTTTCACTCGTTTTCTGTTGGGTTCAGAATCGTTTCATCATCCCTTCTGATCGTTTTGCTTAATCCCCACTTCTGGTAAAACTCGAATCTTCAAAACTTCTAACTTGAAGTCTCTAGAGATAGTCCACCAACTTGGCTACAATCTAACTAGTAAGGATGCTAGTTCTCTAGTTAGTGTTTAGGCTTAACCTAGGGTTTTATTTAATCTTGGAGAAATGAAGGTGTTCAACACATGAACCAAGAATTGTCTATATTAGCTCTAAAAGGAGCTCGAGCTCCCCTATTTATAGAGAGAGGGTGCCGATCCAAATCCTAGTTGGGAAAGGATTTGGTTCCTCTCTCTCCTATTACTTGATCATCAAGTATTTTCCAACTTTGACTTTGAATTCTAATTCAAGTCAACTTTTAAGAGAGCTAAAAATATCCAAATTATTTTTGGATAATTTTATACTTTATTTATTATAAAATAAATAAGTTATTTTTATCTAATTAATTAATTCATAATTAATTAACTAGATTATTTTTCTCCAAAATAAGACTTTCTTTTTAATTCAAAATTAAACCAAAGTCTATTAAATAATCAACAAATTAATTATTTAATATATCATTAAACAATCACGTGTGGCACACGTGTCACAATGACACGTGTCCAATCACGTGACCCACACGTGTGGTTTCACACGTGTGGAACCCTCTAGGCTCGATTAACTCGTTTAATCATTTTTAAACCTCAACTCATGTAACCAAGTTGTTGTGTGTGACCCTCTAGGTTCTCAATTCAATTAGCAGTGACCCTAATTAATTCACTAATTAATTAATCAGTCCACAGATTAAACGACTATAGTCTAGCAACAGGTGTTTAACCCCTAGCTGAATTGGAATGTTCGGATTCGACAGAACCTTTAAGTCATTGATTCATGTGAGATACAATCCTCCTACTTACTATCTCTCAACCAAGATCTAGGGCAAGGGGATAATCAGAACCCTAATAATCCGGTCTTAAAGCTAAGTGCATTTCATATCCATTTGATCTCAATCCAAGAAGCCCTTTTCTTGATGTCTTGATCTACTGCCTTGGCCAAGGACTCCATATGGCATATGAATGACTTACACAATAAGAGATCACCTTGCATATGCAAGTGTAGGTCCTTTCTTGATTCTCATTCACTTTCATGAATCACTTGTGCAGCCCCAGCATAAGCCTTAAATCAGTTGTCTAAGGCGACACCCTTTAAAGCTTATACCAAAGACTACAGAGTTAATTCATAGAGTGACAAGGAACCTCAAGTCTAAGGATCAATTAATCACATCAATGACTCGTGAGATATTTCCTAATCTGGAAGTTTCCATTTCCTGAAATAGAAACTTCCTTTCCCATTTAGGAATGTTCTCACACGGGGCACCTCAGTGAACTTACTTATTAAAGTAAGCACCCTCATGTATCACGCACGTATCAACTATACACTTTGCACCTCCATGAAACAAGGTGGTCCTTCTTAAGGGCGTGATCCCACAAGCAAGCCTTAGAGGAGTCAGGTTGACACTCCCACTGTCTGTAGGACTCATCGGCTTGGAGTATTTTACTAATCATGACTTATGTGATATAGGGCTCGTTTCATGAACCATTTCACCTAAATGGTAGAGTCCTAAAGTCATCAGGATTAGGGGAGTTCTCATACATGCGCACATAATGGAAACACTCAAAACACGTATTGGCATATAAAGAAGTGTTTGCCTATCATCAATCGTATATTATTCAAAGATTGTCTGTGATACAAGAAAAGTCCCAAAGCAGATTACGTCGAATCGGCTTTCTAGGGCACTATTCCTAACAATGGGGTCGCCGATTATGACCCCTGTGCACATCTCCACAGTTTGATTCGGATTACATTTAATCTCACCAGGAGGTTTGGTGAGTGTTGGAGATCCTGAGGGTTTAGAGTAGCTTGCACTCCCCTCACCTGAAATGGATGGTTAGAGTCACGCAACATTCCATCGCCGGAGAAGGAGGTTTGCTCTGTAATGTTTCTTTTGTTTTTGATTTGTAATATATGATTCATATGAGGAGCCCGGGAAGGGATTTGTTACTCGTACCGGCCGAGTTATGTATGTAAGCTCTGTAAAGTCCGTGAAACGGGGATAGACTCTTAATTAAGATAATAGTTGGATCTTTTTGGAAGTATAAGTCAAGATATAAAATGTTTGATAAGATTTGAAACGATAAGTATGTTTTGCTATGCTTGATACGTGTGAATCCGTTAAGTTAAGCTTTGTTCTATTTTGTTAAGAATCCCAATATATATGTATCACGGGCAAAGTTTGGTATGTAAAAACTATCCCTGAGTTCTTGAACTGTGTGTTTGAATGTGCTTTGTCTATATATATATATATGTAGCGTGGGTGGGTAGCCCCTCACTCAGTCCGTGTGACTGACTCCCTCTCCCCTTTTTGTTTTTACTATGCAGGTTTGGATGGAGTTCGAGCTAGGCTGAGTCTGTCGAGTCGTTTGTCGAGTTTGAGTCCTTGCATACAGACTTCTATAATTTGTATAAGTTTGAACGTTTGTATGGATACCATATGATTTATTTTGATAAGTTATATTTTGGGACAGGCTTCAAGGAAATAGGTTGAACCCGTTTGCATTTATGATTTACGTTATTTTCGAGATTAGGTATTTATGTTAGTTGAACCCGTAACTTGCTACTTATGTTTTTAAATTTGAATGTCTGAATTGGTTCCGTATAGGCATTTGTTTTGGTATTGTCTTGAGTTGTAGAGTCTACGTTCCGCCTAGCTTAGGTGTGTGTCTGTCTGTCTCCCATCTCGTATGTGGATTGGGCTTAGGTGTGGGGGATGTGGTGACCCACCGTGTGGGGTGCTACAAATATAGCAAGAATTCATTCATTTCATCCACAATTCTAGGCTTAACTTGAAGATTCATGTAAAACAAATGCAAGAGATATATACATATTCATCTTCATATCAAAACTTCAAGAACTCAAATGGTATCCCCAAAATTCCTTAACCACCATGCAAAATCAGTTCATTCACTTACTCAAGGATGTCTTAAGATCAAATAGGATGCATAATTGCCAAAGAATTCACAAGAGATTCACCAAATTCAGCATGTAAGCTGTAACCCTTACTATTCACTAAGTTCATCATAACATGCTCATTACTCCATGGATTTCAGCAAATAAGGTGTCAAATTAAAGGAAAGAGGATGGATAGCACATTCATAAACTTACTTTTTGAATTTAGAGTGATTTGGTGAGGTATTGAGCTCAAAAGGTGAAAATGTGAACAGTATCTTGTCTCTCTTCCTTGAATCTAGGTTTTAACTGAAGAAAACCCTTAGTTTTCTTATGTTGGGATGAAATGAGAGGCTGTTTCAAGGGCTGTTTTGAAGAAAACCCTTAGCAAGGGCTGTTTCAATCCATAGATTGATCTTTGGAGTTTGCAAACCTTTTGCTCACTCCCACTGAATGTGAAACCTATGGGTTGATCCATATAAATGTCCTTATCAATGTCTCCATTGAGAAAGGCAGTTTTCACATCCATTTGCCATATCTCATAGTCGTAATATGCAGCTGTGGCAAGCATGATCCGTATGGACTTTTGCATTGCAACCGATGAGAAGGTTACATCAAAGTCCACACCGGGCCTTTGAGTGAAGCCTTTGGCAATGACCCTTACCTTATAGGCGGCAACGTTTCCATCTACTCTGAACTTTCTATTAAAGATGCATTTGCAACATATGGGTTTTACCCCATCAGGGAAAACAACCAAGGTCCAAACTTAGTTGGAGTACATAAAATCAATATCGGACGTCATGGCTTGTTTCCACTGATCAGAATCCAAATCTGACAGTGCGTCCTCATATGTTAGGGGATCATTATCCTCTTGAGAGATTTCATGGAGAAAACCATACCGTCTCTCAGGCTGTCTAGGAATGCATTCAAAACGCCTTAGAGGAGGATTTTCACGTGTATCGAAGTTCGTGATTGGTTGTGGGGTATTAGATTGAGGCATCTCTTGCATGGGTGGCATGGGATCATCTTAAATTTCTTCGAGTTCCGTGATCTTGCCTTTCATTTCTTTTAGGAACGGTTCCTCAAGTTGCATTTCTTGAAACTAACACCTTTTATTCGGTTTGATCATAGAAGTAGTATCCAATAGATTCCTTAGGATAGCCAACAAAGTAGCATAAGTTAGAACGAGCTTCTAACTTATCTCCCACTATCCTCTTCACATAAGCAGGACAATAATTCTTAAGTAAGAATAACTATGGATTTTACCATGCCACATTTCATAGGGCGTTTTAGGGACTGAGTTGGAAGGAACAAGATTCAGAATCTTGGCTACACTTTCTATAGCATAGCCCCAAAAGAAGGTGGTAAGTCAGTGAAACTCATCATGGAACGAACCATAACAAGTAGTGTAGCACCCCTGTACGTAGAGATACTATACCCCCGCACTATAGGCCGATCCACATACGAAATGGACAGTCCGTACATGAACTAACCTATAGCGAACGGGTGACAAGTAAAAGAAACAGGCAAGCTAGGCGGGACTATACCCCAAAGTAGTACGAATCCAAGACATAAAAGTTAAAAGCGGAAGCATAATATCAACATTACTTATAGGTACCATATTTACATGAAAAGTACAAATACTAATAGGTGCCAAATGTATCAATACATTATCATCTACAATATATTATATAGATAAAAGTCTCCAGATGATAACAATAACAATAATAGACTAACTCCGAGATACCACTATCAATAACATGAAAGTACATGAAGTGCTAGACTCAACTGGACGACAAGACATGAATCTGACTCCCCCCTAGCACACGACCGCGACAACCTGAAAGGTGGGGCGTCAGTCCATGGAAGACTGAGTGAGGGGCATAAGTATATATTAGTGCAATAACATACAAGTTATATTCTCGGGTAAAGATTTATAAAGATAAATAGAAGTTCAAGAATAAATTATTCTTCGCCCGAGAATACAACTGTCAATATTAAACACTTGTCATTTTCATGCAATCAATATATGGCCCCGGCGAGTGAGGGCGGTCTCCAACCTTACTCCAAGTGTACATGAAACATGCTTGCTTGTTTATTAATCAATAGGTGATCATGCAATTCAATTATCGTGACATCGTGCGATAGTGTAATCAAATAACACGTTCAGGGAATGGAAATCATGCAATAACCCGAGGACAATCCCTGGTGCCGGACCCATCCCCAGTCTCCTTCTTCCTCCGGCTGATGATGGGATTACAAGGCCCCATCATCCAAGCGTGTTGAGCCTAGGGTACATGAATCCCTAAGCCCGGAGCTCCTTCCTCCACTAACCTCCTAGCGGATTCAGGGGTGACCCAAAATGTGGTGAGGATAGTGCCAGAGTTACCCGTCAGCCCTTGCTTTCCCGGTTGGCTCTAGTCACTACCCTCGGGCCCAACGAGAACGGTCATGCTACTCGCCTAAACATGCATGAAATCATGACAATAATGGCTTGCTTGCTTGAAATACTTGTATTTTGGGAAAATGTTTATAATTATAATATGTTTTGGCCGAAAATAACACGTAAAGGGTGTAGGGTTCTATGTACCTAAAATAAAACCTTACCTTTTCTTACAAAATATAACAAGGATATGCTCTATGGAGCCTGCTCCTCGTCCACGACCTCGTGACCTGTGCAAACACGACGTGTATACGTGAGACATGACCTAAAACGGACCAAATATGACGAACGGCGGAAATGAAATATGGCATGATAACATCTTGTTTCAGTACATATTGGATCATATAATAGCAATTCGGGGTCAAAGAAGTCGTTCGATCGAGGGGCTAAAATCGTAATTTTATGCAGAGAATTTTGTTCTGTCAGACCCCTAGGAACGGTCGTTCCGGGTTCCCTTCGTAAATGGGAAGGGCCGTTCCCATAAACCCCAAAAATGCACCAACAATTTCCAATTTAAAACACGATGAAGCTGGGAACGGCCCTTCCGGCACGCAGGCCAAAATAGGAACGGCCGTTCCCAGTCTCGGCCTCCTATTTCATTTGAAAAGGAGGGAACGCCCGTTCCCACAAAGCCTTGAGGCTGGGAACGGTCGTTCCCAGTTCCGCAACTGGAAAGAAACAGAGAAGAACAGAGCATGGCTACGGGATAACAACAAAACTTCCAACAACTCCAATTTGATCAATACAAGGCATAAATTTCTGGAAATATGCATGCATATTTATTCAATAATCAATAACACTCCATTTACACACATAAATCATGGAAAATCATAAACAATCAAGGTTTCATATTCAAGCTCAAACTTGATCATTCAACTAAAATTTCCAAGAATTCATACCACAAATAATGTTATAATCATGAAATCATGCTTCAATCAACAAATAATCCATCTAGCATATAATTCCTAAACCCTAGTTCATGCATGTATGATCAAGACTCATCCACTCATGCACAACCAACCTTGGCAATGAAAGAAATGAAGAAGATGGATGAAGAAGATGATCAAGCTTCCCAAACTTGGATTAATTCTTGAAATTCTTGATGAAATGGATGAAAATCACTTCTCCCTTTTCTTCTTATTACCGAGAGAGAGAGGATGAGGATGTCGGTGAATTTTGATGATAAAATGATCAATGAAGCATATGGAAGCAATATACCGTGATTCATTTCTTGGAAATGTGTGAAATATTCAAATTGCTAATTAATCCTTCGGTTTATGAAACCATGCAGTCAAGTATGCATTAAGTCCTTGCAATGCTATGCAAATAAGTCCCTAGAGTTGAAGAAATATCTAATTAGGGACAATTTAGTAATTGAACACTCTCGGTAGTTATTTTACGTAATACATATTTTTTCATGACTTGAAATAATTTTCCAATGTTGTGAAATCACGTAATTCATATAAAAAATATTTCATGAATTTTATAAAAATATGAGATGACACGTAAGAAAATAGAAGTTCAAAAGAATTAAAATAAATCCTACGCTCAAAATCTCACACGTGGCGTGCTTACCCGTTCATCCGGAGCCGTGGCGTTACAAGTCTCCCCCCCTTAAAAGAATCTGGTCCCCAGATTTTCTAGTCTTGCGTGAACAACTCCGGGTGGAACCGTCTCATCTTATCCTCTGTTTTCCACGTAGCTTCCTCGGTCTTGTCATTTGGCCACAAAACTTTAACCATGGGAATCCTCCGGTTTCTCAACTCCTGAAATTTCTGATCCAAGATTTTAACCGGTCTCTCAACAAATGTCAAATTCGGTTCCAACTCAACTTCTTCCAGGGGGAGAATCGTAGTCTCATCGGGGTAATATTTCCTGAGTTGTGAAACATGGAACACGTTGTGGATCCCCGTAAGACCCTCAAATTACCAATTAGTTCCTATGTCGTTCGACCTAGACTTGACATGACACGACACTAGAACCTCGGTTTTGCAACCGGGCTCTAATACAACCTTAGATGTAGCACCCCTGTACGTAGAGATACTACACCCCCGCACTATAGGTCAATCCACGTACGAAATGGACAGTCCGTACATGAACTAACCTATAGCGAACGGGTGACAAGTAAAAGAAACAGGCTAACTAGGCGGGACAATACCCCAAAGTAGTACGAATCCAAGACATAAAAGTTAAAAGCGGAAGCATAATATCAACATTACTTATAGGTACCATATTTACATGAGAAGTACAAATACTAATAGGTACTAAATGTATCAATACATTATCATCTACAATATATTATACAGATAAAAGTCTCCAGATGAAAACAATAACAATAATAGACTAACTCCGAGATACCACTATCAATAACATGAAAGTGCATGAAGTGCTAGACTCAACTGGACGACAAGATATGACTCTGACCCCCGCCTAGCACACGACCGCAACAACCTGAAAGGTGGGGCGTCAGTCCATGGAAGACTGAGTGAGGGGCATAAGTATATATTAGTGCAACAACATACAAGTTATATTCTCGGGTAAAGATTTATAAAGATAAATATAAGTTCAAGAATAAATTATTCTTCGCCCGAGAATACAATTGTCAATATTAAATACTTGTCATTTTCATGCAATCAATACATGGCCCCGGCGAGTGAGGGCGGTCTCCAACCTTACTCCAAGTGTACATGAAACATGCTTGCTTGTTTATTAATCAATAGGTGATCATGCAATTCAATTATCGTGAAATCGTACGATAGTGTAATCATATAACACGTTCAGGGAATGGAAATCATGCAATAACCCGAGGACAATCCGTTGTACCGGACCCATCCCCAGTCTCCTTCTTCCTCCGGTGGATGATGGGATTGCAAGGCCCCATCATCCATGCGTGTTGAGCCGAGGGTACATGAATCCCTAAGCCCGGAGCTCCTTCGTCCACTAACCTCCTAGCGGATTCAGGGGTGACCCCAAATGTGGTGAGGATAGTGCCAGAGTTACCCATCAGCCCTTGCTTTCCCGGTTGGCTCTAGTCACTACCCTCGGACCCAACGAGAACGGTCATGGTACTCGCCTAAACATGCACGAAATCATGACAATAATGGCTTGCTTGCTTGAAATATTTGTATTTTGGGAAAACGTTTATAATTATAATATGTTTTGGCCAAAAATAGCACGTAAAGGGTGTAGGGTTCTATGTACCTAAAATAAAACCTCACCTTTTCTTACAAAATATAACAAGGATATGCTCTACGGAGCCTGCTCCTCGTCCACGACCTCGTGACCTGTGCAAACACGACGTGTATACGTGAGACATGACCTAAAATGGACCAAATATGACGAACAGCGGAAATGCAATGTGGCATGATAACATCTTGTTTCAGTACATATTGGATCATATAATAGCAATTCGGGGTCAAAGAAGTCGTTGGATCGAGGGGCTAAAATCATAATTTTATGAAGAGAATTTTGTTCTGTCAGACCCCTGGGAACGGCCGTTCCGGGTTCCCTTTGTAAATGGGAAGGGCCGTTCCCATAAACCCCAAAAATGCACCAACAATTTCCAATTTAAAACAAGCTGAAGCTGGGAATGGCCCTTCCGGCACGCAGGCCAAAATGGTAACGGCCGTTCCCAGTCTCGGCCTTCTATTACATTTGAAAAGGTGGGAACGCCCGTTCCCACAAAGCCTTGAGGCTGGGAACGGTCGTTCCCAGTTCTGCAACTGGAAAGAAACAGAGAAGAATAGAGCATGGCTACGGGATAACAACAAAACTTCCAACAACTCCAATTTGATCAATACAAGGCATAAATTTCTTGAAATATGCATGCATATTTATTCAATAATCAATAACACTCCATTTACACACATAAATCATGGAATATCATAAACAATCAAGGTTTCATGTTCAAGCTCAAACTTGATCATTCAGCTAAAATTTCCAAGAATTCATGCCACAAATCATGTTATAATCATGAAATCATGCTTTAATCAACAAATAATCCATCTAGTATATAATTCCTAAACCCTAGCTCATACATGTATGATCAAGACTCATCCACTCATGCACAACCAACCTTGGCAATGAAAGCAATGAAGAAGATGGATGAAGAAGATGATCAAGCTTCCCAAACTTGGATTAATTCTTGAAATTCTTGATGAAATGGATGAAAATCACTTCTCCCTTTTCTTCTTAATACCGAGAGAGAGAGGATGAGGATGTTGGTGAATTTTTATGATAAAATGATCAAGGAAGCATATGGAAGCAATATACCGTGATTCATTTCTTGGAAATGTGTGAAATATTCAAATTGCTAATTAATCCTTCTGTTTATGAAACCATGCAATCAAGTATGCCACAATTTAAAATATGTTCAATTAAGTCCTTGCAATGCTATGCAATTAAGTCCGTAGAGTTTAAGAAATATCTAATTAGGGACAATTTAGTAATTGAACACTCTCGGTAGTTATTTTCCGTAATACATATTTTTCCATGACTTGAAATAATTTTCCAATGTTGTGAAATCACATAATTCATATAAATAATGTTTCATGAATTTTATAAAAATATGAGATGACACGTAGGAAAATAGAAGTTTAAAAGAATTAAAATAAATCCTACGCTCAAAATCTCACACGTGGCGTGCTTACCTGTTCATCCGGAACCGGGGCGTTACAACTCTCTCCCCCTTAAAAGAATCTGGTCCCCAGATTCTCTAGTCTTGATTGAACAACTCCGGGTGGAACCGTCTCATCTTATCCTCTGTTTTCCACGTAGCTTCCTCGGTCTTGTCATTTCGCCACAAAACTTTAACCATGGGAATCCTCCGGTTTCTCAACTCCTGAAATTTCTGATCCAAGATTTTAACCGGTCTCTGAACAAGTATCAAATTCGGTTCCAACTCAACTTCTTCCATGGGGAGAATCGTAGTCTCATCGGGGTAATATTTCCTGAGTTGTGAAACATGGAACACGTTGTGGATCCCCGTAAGACCCTCAAATTACCAATTCGTTCCTATGCCGTTCGACCTAGACTTGACACGACACGACACTAGAACCTCGGTTTTGCAATGGGGCTCTGATACCACCTTAGATGTAGCACCCGTGTACATAGAGATACTACACCCCCGCACTATAGGCCAATCCACATACGAAATGGACAGTCCGTACATGAACTAACCTATAACGAATGGGTGACAAGTAAAAGAAACAGGCTAGCTAGGCGGGACTATACCCCAAAGTAGTACGAATCCAAGACATAAAAGTTAAAAGCGGAAGAATAATATCAACATTACTTATAGGTACCATATTTACATCAAAAGTACAAATACTGATAGGTACCAAATGTATCAATACATTATCATCTACAATATATTATACAGATAAAAGTCTCCAGATGATAACAATAGCAATAATAGACTAACTCCGAGATACCACTATCAATAACATGAAAGTACATGAAGTGCTAGACTCAACTGGACGACAAGATATGACTCTGACTCCCGCCTAGCTCTCGACCGCGACAACCTGAAAGGTGGGGCGTCAGTCCATGGAAGAGTGAGTGTGGGGCATAAGTATATATTAGTGCGATAACATACAAGTTATATTCTCGGGTAAAGATTTATAAAAATAAATATAAGTTCAAGAATAAATTATTGTTCGCCCGACAATACAACTGTGAATATTAAATACTTGTCATTTTCATGCAATCAATACATGGCCCCGGCGAGTGAGGGCGGTCTCCAACCTTACTCCAAGTGTACATGAAACATGCTTGCTTGTTTATTAATCAATAGGTGATCATGCAATTCAATTATCGTTAAATCTTGCGATAATGTAATCATATAACACGTTCAGGGAATGGAAATCATGCAATAACCCGAGGACAATCCGTGGTGCCGGACCCATCCCCCGTCTCCTTCTTCCTCCGGTTGATGATGGGATTGCAAGGCCCCATCATCCATGCGTGTTGAGCCGAGGGTACGTGAATCCGTAAGCCCGGAGCACCTTCCTCCACTAACCTCCTAGCGGATTCAGGGGTGACCCCAAATGTGGTGAGGATAGTGCCAGAGTTACCCGTCAGCCCTTGCTTTCCCGGTTTGCTCTAGTCACTACCCTCGGGCCCAACGAGAACGGTCATGCTACTCGCCTAAACATGCATGAAATCATGACAATAATGGATTGCTTGCTTGAAATATTTGTATTTTGGGAAAATATTTATAATTATAATATGTTTTGGCCGAAAATAGCACGTAAAGGGTGTAGGGTTCTATGTACCTCAAATAAAACCTCACCTTTTCTTACAAAATATAACAAGGATATGCTCTATGGAGCCTGCTCCTCGTCCAAGACCTCGTGACCTGTGCAAACACGACGTGTATACGTGAGACATGACCTAAAATGGACCAAATATGACGAACGGCGGAAATGCAATGTGGCATGATAACATCTTGTTTCAGTACATATTGGATCATATAATAGCAATTCGGGGTCAAAGAAGCCGTTGGATCGAGGGGCTAAAATCGTAATTTTATGTAGAGAATTTTGTTCTGTCAGACCCCTGGGAACGGCCGTTCCAGGTTCCCTTTGTAAATGGGAAGGGCCGTTCCCATAAACCCCAAAAATGCACCAACAATTTCCAATTTAAAACACGCTGAAGCTGGGAACGGCCCTTCCGGTACGCAGGCCAAAATGGGAATAGCCGTTCCCAGTCTCGGCCTTCTATTTCATTTGAAAAGGTGGGAACGCCCGTTCCCACAAAGCCTTGAGGCTGGGAACGGTCGTTCCCAGTTCTGCAACTGGAAAGAAACAGAGAAGAACAGAGCATGGCTACGGGATAACAACAAAACTTCCAACAACTCCAATTTGATCAATACAAGGCATAAATTTCTGGAAATACGCATGCATATTTATTCAATAATCAATAACACTCCATTAACACACATAAATCATGGAAAATCATAAACAATCAAGGTTTCATGTTCAAGCTCAAACTTGATCATTCAACTAAAATATCCAAGAATTCATGCCACAAATCATGTTATAATCATGAAATCATGCTTCAATCAACAAATAATCCATCTAGCATATAATTCCTAAACCCTAGCGCATACATGTATGATCAAGACTCATCCACTCATGCACAACCAACCTTGGCAATGAAAGAAATGAAGAAGATGGATGAAGAAGATGATCAAGCTTCCCAAACTTGGATTAATTCTTGAAATTCTTGATGAAATGGATGAAAATCACTTATCCCTTTTCTTCCTAATACCGAGAGAGAGAGGATGAGGATGTTGGTGAATTTTTAAGATAAAATGATCAAGGAAGCATATGGAAGCAATATACCGTGATTCATTTCTTGGAAATGTGTGAAATATTCAAATTGCTAATTAATCCTTCGGTTTATGAAACCATGCAATCAAGTATGCCACAATTTAAAATATGTTCAATTAAGTCCTTGCAATGCTATGCAATTAAGTCCCTAGAGTTTAAGAAATATCTAATTAGGGACAATTTAGTAATTGAACACTCTCGATAGTTATTTTCCGTAGTACATATTTTTCCATGACTTGAAATAATTTTCCAATGTTGTGAAATCACATAATTCATATAAATAATGTTTCATAAATTTTATAAAAATATGAGATGACACGTAGGAAAATAGAAGTTTAAAAGAATTAAAAAAAATTCTACGCTCAAAATCTCACACGTGGCGTGCTTACCTGTTCATCCGGAACCGGGGCGTTACAACTCTCCCCCCCTTAAAAGTATCTGGTCCCCAGATTCTCTAGTCTTGCGTGAACAACTCCGGGTGGAACCGTCTCATCTTATCCTTTGTTTTCCACGTAGTTTCCTCGGTCTTGTCATTTCGCCACAAAACTTTAACCATGGGAATCCTCCGATTTCCCAACTCCTGAAATTTCTGATCTTAGATTTTAACCGGTCTCTGAACAAATGTCAAATTCGGTTCCAACTCAACTTCTTCCACGGGGAGAATCGTAGTCTCATCGGGGTAATATTTCCTGAGTTGTGAAACATGGAACACGTTGTGGATCCCCGTAAGACCCTCAAATTACCAATTAGTTCCTATGCCTTTCGACCTAGACTTGACACGACACGGCACTAGAACCTCGGTTTTGCAACCGGGCTCTGATACCACCTTAGATGTAGCACCCGTGTACATAGAGATATTACACCCCCGCACTATAGGCCAATCCACATACGAAATGGACAGTCCGTACATGAACTAACCTATAGCGAATGGGTGACAAGTAAAAGAAACAAGCTAGCTATGCGGGACTATACCCCAAAGTAGTACGAATCCAAGACATAAAAGTTAAAAGCGGAAGAATAATATCAACATTACTTATAGGTACCATATTTACATCAAAAGTACAAATACTGATAGGTACCAAATGTATCAATACATTATCATCTACAATATATTATACAGATAAAAGTCTCCAGATGATAACAATAACAATAATAGACTAACTCCGAGATACCACTATCAATAACATGAAAGTGCATGAAGTGCTAGACTCAACTGGACGACAAGATATGACTCTGACTCCCGCCTAGCTCTCGACCGCGACAACCTGAAAGGTGGGGCGTCAGTCCATGGAAGAGTGAGTGTGGGGCATAAGTATATATTAGTGCGATAACATACAAGTTATATTCTCGGGTAAAGATTTATAAAAATAAATATAAGTTTAAGAATAAATTATTGTTCGCCCGACAATACAACTGTGAATATTAAATACTTGTCATTTTCATGCAATCAATACATGGCCCAGGCGAGTGAGGGCGGTCTCCAACCTTACTCCAAGTGTACATGAAACATGCTTGCTTGTTTATTAATCAATAGGTGATCATGCAATTCAATTATCGTTAAATCTTGCGATAATGTAATCATATAACACGTTCAGGGAATGGAAATCATGCAATAACCCGAGGACAATCCTTGGTGCCGGACCCACCCCTCGTCTCCTTCTTCCTCCGGTTGATGATGGGATTGCAAGGCCCCATCATCCATGCGTGTTGAGCCGAGGGTACATGAATCCCTAAGCCCGGAGCTCCTTCCTCCACTAACCTCGTAGCGGATTCAGGGGTGACCCCAAATGTGGTGAGGATAGTGCCAGAGTTACCCGTCAGCCCATGCTTTCCCGGTTGGCTCTAGTCACTACCCTCGGGCCCAACGAGAACGGTCATGCTACTCGCCTAAACATGCATGAAATCATGACAATAATGGATTGCTTGCTTGAAATATTTGTATTTTGGGAAAATATTTATAATTATAATATGTTTTGGCCGAAAATAGCACGTAAAGGGTGTAGGGTTCTATGTACCTCAAATAAAACCTCACCTTTTCTTACAAAATATAACAAGGATATGCTCTACGGAGCCTGCTCCTCGTCCACGACCTCGTGACCTGTGCAAACACGACGTGTATGCGTGAGACATGACCTAAAATGGACCAAATATGACGAACGGCGGAAATGCAATGTGGCATGATAACATCTTGTTTCAGTACATATTGGATCATATAATAGCAATTCGGGGTCAAAGAAGTCGTTGGATCGAGGGGCTAAAATCGTAATTTTATGCAGAGAATTTTGTTCTGTCAGACCCCTGGGAACGGCCGTTCCAGGTTCCCTTTGTAAATGGGAAGGGCCGTTCCCATAAACCCCAAAAATGCACCAACAATTTCCAATTTAAAACACGCTGAAGCTGGGAACGGCCCTTCCGGCACGCAGGCCAAAATGGGAATAGCCGTTCCCAGTCTCGGCCTTCTATTTCATTTGAAAAGGTGGGAACGCCCGTTCCCACAAAGCCTTGAGGCTGGGAACGGTCGTTCCCAGTTCTACAACTGGAAAGAAACAGAGAAGAACAGAGCATGGCTACGGGATAACAACAAAACTTCCAACAACTCCAATTTGATCAATACAAGGCATAAATTTCTGGAAATATGCATGCATATTTATTCAATAATCAATAACACTCCATTTACACACATAAATCATGGAAAATCATAAACAATCAAGGTTTCATGTTCAAGCTCAAACTTGATCATTCAACTAAAATATCCAAGAATTCATGCCACAAATCATGTTATAATCATGAAATCATGCTTCAATCAACAAATAATCCATCTAGCATATAATTCCTAAACCCTAGCGCATACATGTATGATCAAGACTCATCCACTCATGCACAACCAACCTTGGCAATGAAAGAAATGAAGAAGATGGATGAAGAAGATGATCAAGCTTCCCAAACTTGGATTAATTCTTGAAATTCTTGATGAAATGGATGAAAATCACTTATCCCTTTTCTTCCTAATACCGAGAGAGAGAGGATGAGGATGTTGGTGAATTTTTATGATAAAATGATCAAGGAAGCATATGGAAGCAATATACCGTGATTCATTTCTTGGAAATGTGTGAAATATTCAAATTGCTAATTAATCCTTCGGTTTATGAAACCATGCAATCAAGTATGCCACAATTTAAAATATGTTCAATTAAGTCCTTGCAATGCTATGCAATTAAGTCCCTAGAGTTTAAGAAATATCTAATTAGGGACAATTTAGTAATTGAACACTCTCGGTAGTTATTTTCCGTAGTACATATTTTTCCATGACGTGAAATAATTTTCCAATGTTGTGAAATCACATAATTCATATAAATAATGTTTCATAAATTTTATAAAAATATGAGATGACACGTAGGAAAATAGAAGTTTAAAAGAATTTAAAAAAATTCTAGGATCAAAATCTCACACGTGGCGTGCTTACCTGTTCATCCGAAACCGGGGCGTTACAACTCTCCCCGCCTTAAAAGTATCTGGTCCCCAGATTCTCTAGTCTTGCGTGAACAACTCCGGGTGGAACCGTCTCATCTTATCCTTTGTTTTCCACGTAGTTTCCTCGGTCTTGTCATTTCGCCACAAAACTTTAACCATGGGAATCCTCCGATTTCCCAACTCCTGAAATTTCTGATCCAAGATTTTAACCGGTCTCTGAACAAATGTCAAATTCGGTTCCAACTCAACTTCTTCCACGGGGAGAATCGTAGTCTCATCGGGGTAATATTTCCTGAGTTGTGAAACATGGAACACGTTGTGGATCCCCGTAAGACCCTCAAATTACCAATTAGTTCCTATGCCTTTCGACCTAGACTTGACACGACACGACACTAGAACCTCAGTTTTGCAACCGGGCTACGATACCACCTTTGATGTAGCACCCTGTACATAGAGATACTACACCCCCGCACTATAGGCCAATCTACATACGAAATGGACAGTCCGCACATGAACTAACCTATAGCGAACGGGTGATAAGTAAAAGAAACAGGCTAGCTAGGCGGGACTATACCCCAAAGTAGTACGAATCCAAGACATAAAAGTTAAAAGCGGAAGCATAATATCAACATTACTTATAGGTACCATATTTACATCAAAAGTACAAATACTGATAGGTACCAAATGTATCAATACATTATCATCTACAATATATTATACAGATAAAAGTCTCCAGATGATAACAATAACAATAATAGACTAACTCCGAGATACCACTATCAATAACATGAAAGTGCATGAAGTGCTAGACTCAACTGGACGACAAGATATGACTCTGACTCCCGCCTAGCACACGACCGCGACAACCTGAAAGGTAGGGCGTCAGTCCATGGAAGACTGAGTGAGGGGCATAAGTATATATTAGTGCAATAACATACAAGTTATATTCTCGGGTAAAGATTTATAAAAATATATATAAGTTCAAGAATAAATTATTCTTCGCCCGAGAACACAACTGTGAATATTAAATACTTGTCATTTTCATGCAATCAATACATGGCCCCGGCGAGTGAGGGCGGTCTCCAACCTTACTCCAAGTGTACATGAAGCATGCTTGCTTGTTTATTAATCAATAGGTGATCATGCAATTCAATTATCGTGAAATCATGCGATAGTGTAATCATATAACATGTTCAGAGAATGGAAATCATGCAATAACCCGAGGACAATCCGTGGTGCCAGACCCATCCCCTGTCTCCTTATTCCTCCGGTTGATGATGGGATTGCAAGGCCCCATCATCCATGCGTGTTGAGCCGAGGGTACATGAATCCCTAAGCCCGGATATCCTTCCTCCACTAACCTCCTAGCGGATTCAGGGGTGACCCCAAATGTGGTGAGGATAGTGCTAGATTACCCGTCAGCCCTTGCTTTCCTGGTTGGCTCTAGTCACTACCCTCGGGCCCAACGAGAACGGTCATGCTACTTGCCTAAACATGCACGAAATCATGACAATAATGGCTTGCTTGCTTGAAATATTTGTATTTTGGGAAAACGTTTATAATTATAATATGTTTTGGCCGAAAATGGCACGTAAAGGGTGTAGGGTTTTATGTACCTAAAATAAAACCTCACCTTTTCTTGCAAAGTATAACAAGGATATGCTCTACAGAGCCTGCTCCTCGTCCACGACCTCGTGACCTTGCAAACACGGCGTGTATACGTGAGACATGACCTAAAATAGACCAAATATAACGAACGGCGGAAATGCAATGTGGCATGATAACATCTTGTTTCAGTACATATTGGATCATATAATAGCAATTCGGGGTCAAAGAAGTCTTTGGATCGAGAGACTAAAATCGTAATTTTATGCAGAGAATTTTGTTCTGTCAGACCCCTAGGAACGGCCGTTCCGGGTTCCCTTTGTAAATGGGAAGGGCCGTTCCCATAAACCCAAAAAACGCGCCAATGATTTCCAATTTAAAACACGCTGAAGCTGGGAACGGCCCTACCGACACGCAGGCCAAAATGGGAACGGCCGTTCCCAGTCTCGGCCACCTATTTCATTTGAAAAGGTGGGAACGCCCGTTCCCACAAAGCGTTGAGGCTGGGAACGGTCATTCCCAGTTCTGCAACTAGAGAGAAACAGAGAAGAACAGAGCATGGCTACGGGATAACAACAAAACTTCCAACAACTCCTGTTTAATCAACATAGGGCATAAATTTCTGGAAATATGCATGCATATTTATTCAACAATCAATAACACACCATTTACACACATAAATCATGGAAAATCATCAAGAATCAAGGTTTCATGTTCAAGCTCAAACTTGATCATTCAACTAAAATTTCCAAGAATTCATGCCACAAATCATGTTATAATCATGAAATTATGCTTCAATCAACAAATAATCCATCTAGCATATAATTCCTAAACCCTAGCTCATACATGTATGATCAAGACTCATCCACTCATGCACAACCAACCTTGGCAATGAAAGAAATGAAGAAGATGGATGAAGAAGATGATCAAGCTTCCCAAACTTGGATTAATTCTTGAAATTCTTGATGAAATGGATGAAAATCACTTCTCCCTTTTCTTCGTAATACCGAGAGAGAGAGGATGAGGATGTTGGTGAATTTTTATGATAAAATGATCAAGGAAGCATATGGAAGCAATATACCGTGATTCATTTCTTGGAAATGTGTGAAATATTCAAATTGCTAATTAATCCTTCGGTTTATGAAACCATGCAATCAAGTATGCCACAATTTAAAATATGTTCAATTACGTCCTTGCAATGCTATGCAATTAAGTCCCTAGAGTTTAAGAAATATCTAATTAGGGACAATTTAGTAATTGAACACTTTCGGTAGTTATTTTCCGCAATACATATTTTTCCATGACTTGAAATAATTTTCCAATGTTGTGAAATCACATAATTCATATAAATAATGTTTCATGAATTTTATAAAAAAATGAGATGACACGTAGGAAAATAGAAGTTTAAAAGAATTAAAATAAATCCTACCCTCAAAATCTCACACGTGGCGTGCTTACATGTTCATTCGGAACTGGGGCGTTACAGCTCTCCCCCCCTTAAAAGAATCTGGTCCCCAGATTCTCTAGTCTTGCGTGAACAACTCCGGGTGGAACCGTCTCATCTTATCCTCTGTTTTCCACGTAGCTTCCTCGGTCTTGTCATTTCGCCACAAAACTTTAACCATGGGAATCCTCCGGTTTCTCAACTCCTGAAATTTCTGATCCAAGATTTTAACCGGTCTCTGAACAAATGTCAAATCCGGTTCCAACTCAACTTCTTCCACGGGGAGAATCGTAGTCTCATCGGGGTAATATTTCCTGAGTTGTGAAACATGGAACACGTTGTGGATCCCCGTAAGACCCTCAAATTACCAATTAGTTCCTATGCCGTTCGACCTAGACTTGACACGACACGACACTACAACCTCGGTTTTGCAACCGGGCTCTGATACCACCTTAGATGTAGCACCCCTGTACATAGAGATACTACACCCCCGCACTATAGGCCAATCCACATACGAAATGGACAGTCCGTACATGAACTAACCTATGGCGAACGGGTGACAAGTAAAAGAAACAGGCTAGCTAGGCGGCACTATACCCCAAAGTAGTACGAATCCAAGACATAAAAGTTAAAAGTAGAAGCATAATATCAACATTACTTATAGGTGCCATATTTACATCAAAAGAACAAATACTGATAGGTACCACATGTATCAATACATTATCATCTACAATATATTATACAGATAAAAATCTCCAGATGATAACAATAACAATAATAGACTAACTCTGAGATACCACTATCAATAACATGAAAGTGCATGATGTGCTAGACTCAACTGGACGACAAGATATGACTCTGATTCCCGCATAGCATACGACCGCGACAACCTGAAAGGTGGGGCGTCAGTCCATGGAAGACTGAGTGAGGGGCATAAGTATATATTAGTGCAATAACATACAAGTTATATTCTCGGGTAAAGATTTATAAAGACAAATATAAGTTCAAGAATAAATTATTCTTCGCCTGAGAATACAACTGTCAATATTAAATACTTGTCATTTTCATGCAATCAATACATGGCCCTGGCGAGTGAGGGCGGTCTCCAACCTTACTCCAAGTGTACATGAAACATGCTTGCTTGTTTATTAATCAATAGGTGATCATGCAATTCAATTATCGTGAAATCATGCGATAGTGTAATCATAGAACACGTTCAGAGAATGGAAATCATGCAATAACCCGAGGACAATCCGTGGTGCCAGACCCATCCCCTGTCTCCTTATTCCTCCGGTTGATGATGGGATTGCAAGGCCCCATCATCCATGCATGTTGACCAGAGGGTACATGAATCCCTAAGCCCGGAGCTCCTTCCTGGGTGACCCCAAATGTGGTGAGGATAGTGCCAGAGTTACCCGTCAGCCCTTGCTTTCCCGGTTGGCTCTAGTCACTACCCTCGGGCCCAACGAGAATGGTCATGCTACTCGCCTAAACATGCATGAAATCATGATAATAATGGCTTGCTTGCTTGAAATATTTGTATTTTGGGAAAATGTTTATAATTATAATATGTTTTGGCCGAAAATAACACGTAAAGGGTGTAGGGTTCTATGTACCTAAAATAAAACCTCACCTTTTCTTACAAAGTATAACAAGGATATGCTCTACAGAGCCTGCTCCTCGTCGACGACCTCGTGACCTGTGCAAACACGACGTGTATACGTGAGACATGACCTAAAATGGACCAAATATGACGAACGGCGGAAATGCAATGTGGCATGATAACATCTTGTTTCAGTACATATTGGATCATATAATAGCAATTCGGGGTCAAAGAAGTCTTTCGATCAAGGGACTAAAATCGTAATTTTATGCAGAGAATTTTGTTCTGTCAGACCCCTAGGAACGGCCGTTCCGGGTTCCCTTTGTAAATGGGAAGGGCCGTTCCCATAAACCCAAAAAACGCGCCAATGATTTCCAATTTAAAACACGCTGAAGCTGGGAACGGCCCTACCGGCACGCAGGCCAAAATGGGAACGGCCGTTCCCAGTCTCGGCTACCTATTTCATTTGAAAAGGTGGGAACGCCCGTTCCCACAAAGCGTTGAGGCTGGGAACGGTCATTCCCAGTTCTGCAACTGGAGAGAAACAGAGAAGAACAGAGCATGGCTACGGGATAACAACAAAACTTCCAACAACTCCTGTTTAATCAACATAGGGCAGAGAATTTTGTTCTGTCAGACCCCTGGGAACGGCCGTTCCGGGTTCCCTTTCTAAATGGGAAGGGCCGTTCCCATAAACCCCAAAAATGCACCAACAATTTCCAATTTAAAACACGCTGAAGCTGGGAACAGCCCTTCTGGCACGCAGGACAAAATGGGAACAGCCGATCCAGTCTCGGCCTCCTATTTCATTTGAAAAGGTGGGAACACCCGTTCCCACAAAGCCTTGAGGCTGGGAACGGTCGTTCCCAGTTCTGCAACTGGAAAGAAACAGAGAAGAACAGAGCATGGTTACGGGATAACAACAAAACTTCCAACAACACCAATTTGATCAATACAAGGCATAAATTTTTGGAAATACGCATGCATATTTATTCAATAATCAATAACACTCCATTTACACACATAAATCATGGAAAATCATAAACAATCAAGGTTTCATGTTCAAGCTCAAACTTGATCATTCAACTAAAATTTCCAAGAATTCATGCCACAAATCATGTTGTAATCATAAAATCATGCTTCAATCAACAAATAATCCATCTAGCATCTAATTCCTAAACCCTAGCTCATACATGTATGATCAAGACTCATCCACTCTTGCACAACCAACCTTGGCAATGAAAGAAATGAAGAAGATGGATGAAGAAGATGATCAAGCTTCCCAAACTTGGATTAATTCTTGAAATTCTTGATGAAATGGATGAAAATCACTTATCCCTTTTCTTCTTAATACCAAGAGAGAGAGAGGATGAGGATGTTGGTGAATTTTTATGATAAAATGATCAAGGAAGCATATGGAAGCAATATACCGTGATTCATTTCTTGGAAATGTGTGAAATATTCAAATTGCTAATTAATCCTTCGGTTTATGAAACCATGCAATCAAGTATGCCACAATTTAAAATATGTTCAATTAAGTCCTTGCAATGCTATGCAATTAAGTCCCTAGAGTTTAAGAAATATCTAATTAGGGACAATTTAGTAATTGAACACTCTCGGTAGTTATTTTCCGTAATACATATTTTTCCATGACTTGAAATAATTTTCCAATGTTGTGAAATCACATAATTCATATAAATAATGTTTCATGAATTTTATAAAAATATGAGATGACACGTAGGAAAATAGAAATTTAAAAGAATTAAAATAAATCCTACGCTCAAAATCTCACACGTGGCGTGCTTACATGTTTATCCGGAACAGGGGCGTTACAAGTAGGGTTCGATTCCTTCTCTCAGAAACTCCATTAAGCTGAAGAGTTCCCCGGAGGAGTCCACTGAAAGATAATTCCATTATCTCTGAGATGATTAAGGAATTCTTCACTAAGATACTCGCTATCACGATCAGATCGAAGTGTCTTGATCTTGTGACAAGTATGGTTCTCAACCTCCTTTTGAAATTCTAAGAATTTTTCAAAAGCCTCAGATTTGTACTTCATTAAGTATACATAACCATAACGACTAAAGTTGTCAGTAAAGGTTATGAAGTATTGATGATTGTTTCGAGTGCTTAAACTAAGCGTCCACAAATATTAGAATGGATCAAATCCAAGGTCTTTGTGGCTCGTTCCACACTCCCTTTGAAAGGAGTTTTGGACATCTTTCCTTTGAGACAGGATTCGCAGGAAGTTAACTGTTGAAGGGCATTTTCAGAGAATGTCCTTAAGGTTGTGAACTTGCTAATTCTGTTCTTAAAAATATGTCCTAATCTAGTGTGCCATAAAAATGTTGAGACTTCGTCATCTCTCTTACATTTTATTTCTCTTTGTATATTCAAAATATTACTATTTTGAGTTAGATAAAGTCCATTGTTTAATGTACCAAGACGTATTGAAGAATTATTCTTTTTAAGGAAAAAGTGACCATTCTTAATATTAATTTCATAACCTTTGCAATCAAGTATTGGAACTGAAATTATATTACGAATAATGTCTGGCACATAAAGGACTTTATTTAAAACTAAAACAGAATGACCTGAATCTAATCTAATTGTGCCTAAAGCTTAAGCTTCGACCGTTGAGCCGTCCCCAATCTTCAAGACACATTCTCCTCCCTTCAGCTACCGGACCTGTAACATCCCATCGTCCGACCCTCCAGGTACGTTGTAATGAGAGTGTTATTTGCGTTTTAACTTAATTAATTAGGCAATGGTGTGTTATTTTCATTATTACGTAATTATATGAAACTACTTGAATTATTTGATTTAAATGCCAAAATGTGCCTAAGTGTTTAAATTACTTGAAATCTTATAATATGTGAATTTATAATATATGAATTTATTTCCCGAGCATGCTAATTTCGTGAATTATGTGATAAACGTGATTTAAGGATGTAATTGTGTAATTTTATAATATGTGGACTTAATTGATATTTGGTTCTTGGACTTAATTGTAACTTTTTGAAAGTTTTGGACTCATTTGAAAAATGAGCCATTATAGTACACTTGCGTACATTTTAATTCGTATCTTGAGCTACGGCACTCGGATTCGAGTCCCTTCTTTGGTGTTCAACTCCTTTCGACGATCCGGATGCAATGGAATAAGTTTCGTAATTTTTCAATGCCGTTTAGACCTCTGACGACGTGAATTTCAGCCCCTCGTACCTTATTACACCCATATGACCTATATTTTGAGCTATGGGACCCATCCTTCATCAATTCTTTGAATTTTAAGCCATTTTCAGCCATATATCCTCTCATTTTCTTCCTCCCTCAGACGAGATTCAGCAGCCAAAAGCAAGGAGGAGAGATTTTCACTATTCATCATCTTCAAGCTCAAGATTTGCTCAAGACCCTCTAGTTTTCTTTGATCTTCAACAATCCGAGGTAAGATCCGTAATCCTTATGATTTTTGCTTCAATATATGCTCCATTTTGTGTCTTATACTTGAGGTTTTATGCATGATTGAAGAAAGGCATGAATAGTTAGGTTTTCTCCAAAATTTTGAATACATGCTCATACATGTTTATTATGAGTTCTAAGCTAGAGAATGAGTTCATTTATGCCCTTATATCTCGTTTCTTCGCATTAAATACATGGTGGTTATGTGTATTAACTTGTACCATTAATGAACTTGAGTTTATGAAAGAAAAATGGGGGATTTTGTGCTCAAAACCGAGCTGCTGTCACAACTCAAAGTTGCTGTCAATATGCTACTATTTTAATGAAGTTTTGCATGAATTTTGAGCATGAAATGCATGGTAAATGATCAGATTTCGTGGGGCCCTGTTACATGATGTTGTTGCCCTGTTTTAACCTTCATTTTAGATGCATTATGGTTGAGTTTGAGCATAAAACGAACTGCTGCACGTTGCTACTTCTTGCACTCATTTGCTGTCAATTTTGTGAAGTTTTGAGCTTGATTCTTGCATGATTTGATGCCTAACTTACATGTAAAGCTCCAGCCCTGTTTTATGATCATGTTGCGTGCAATTAACCTTCATTTAGATGCAAATTGATTGAGTTTTACGCTTGAAAAATGGGCTGCATACCTGCTTTGTGTTTTGTGCATGAAATTTGCATGGTTTTGGCATGAATTTCGTTGCTTAGCTGCTGCCCCTGTTATGTTATATTAATGCCTACCTTTAACCATCATTGTAGCTGCAAATGGATGAGTTTTATGCATGAAAAGTGACTGCAAAATCTGCTCCTTTCTTACCGAGTTGCTGTCAGGATTTCGTGCCTTGTTTGTTAATTCTTTGAGCTCCATTTCATGTGAAATTGCATGGTTATGAAGTATTTGAATTTCCTTACATGTTAGCTTTGTTTTCCCAAGCTTTTAACTCTTATTTCAACTCCAAAGTTGGTGAAATGGTTGCTTGAATTCATGCCCTTCTTTGCTCCAATTTTCTTCTACGTTTGAAGTGATCTTTGTTGCTCGAAGTTATGGCCTGTAAATATGATGTATTAATGTTCATTCCATGCATGATTTATGTGTTAATTTGTAGCACCCCAAGCGGTGGGGCACCACACCCCCGCACTATGACCCGACACGTGTACGAAATGGAAGTCCGCACACGCACCAAGTCACAGCGAACGGGTGACAAATGAAAAACCAACCTAAGCTAGGCGGTACCCAACCCTGTACAAATGCAATTATGCAAAACCTGAATGCGGAAGCGATACAAAATACGAATTCTCAAAAGCTTTAATCAGCAATCATAATTCATATATTTCAAAAGTAACTCAACATCAACTAAACGGGTTCAACTGCCCTAGAACCTGTCCCGATCAAGCATATAATGAAAACGGGTTCATCTAAACCGAGCACCTGTCCTAACCTGTCCCCAAATTCATACATCCAAATCATAAGTAACAACCTGCATAATATATACATATCATATACATAGTTTCCTTCACAAATCAAAACAAAGTACTTAACAAATCGAACAGACCGACACAGACTCGACAGACCCGACTCAAAGCCGCCTAGCTCAAACCTGCAAGAACTGAAAAGTGGAAAAGAAGGGGGAGGGTAAATCTCTAGAAGACTGAGTGAGCAGGGGCAATACATAAATATAGAAACATGCGCATGCAAGTCATAAATCCCGAGCAAGGTTTTATTTAAAGTTAGTTCCCAAAAAAGGCAAGAGAATGACTAAGTAATGGTCGGACTTTACGACTAATCATATTAAATTCATTAAGTTCATAAGTCATACATAAACATAAAGGCTCGGCGAGTGAGCGTGCATTATCTCCAACCAAACTCCGACCGTGTACGACAAATATCATTAATACATTGAATAGGTGATCATGCAATATATCATAATACTAACAAATAATATATCATATCCTAAAACATATTCGTTTGGGCAATCCGTGTCCCGGCCTTCCCGCACGGTGCCTATCAATCATAACATAATCATAGTCATAAAATAAGTTCCAACCTTCTTCCTCCGGGTGGTGGACGGGTTAGCAAGACCCGACCACCTCATACATAATGGCTAGAGGGGTTCATGAGGCCCCAAAAGCCCGACTAGCGTTTCCTCGCCAAAACTCCTAACGAGGTCCGTTCCGTCGTAAAACATAGTGGAACTAGCACATGGGATCACCGTCGGCCCATGCCTCCCCGGATAGCCACATGTACTAAGTCCCTGGGCCCGTGAACATATCATACATGCATAATCTCACCAAAACGTTTGATTCTTAAGAAACATAACATATTTCATAATTTAATAGAAAAGGGTTTACTCGATCAAAGTTTACTCGATGACTCTACTTTAAAAGTAACATATATATATATATATATATATGGTTTTTGGCCAAAACTTATCACATAAGGTTGTAGGGTTTAATATGTAACTAGAACGAAAACACCCTCACCTTGTACCACACAAAGCCAAAACCCAAAGCAAATGGTCCACCCCGGAACCTGCACGACCATAAGTCACCACCCCCGGTGCACATGTACCAACTGAACACACAAAACACAGTACAGAACTCAGACTCAGACTCAGACAACAATATAAAGACGCACGACACTTGCTCAAGCACTTAAGAAATGCAATCACATAAGCAAAGTTCACATTCATACTAATTACTTGCCAAATAAAATATCATATAACTCAACATATTCATAAAACACATTAAGAGGTGTTCTTATGCACAATTAATTCAAACAAACAAAATGGAAAGGCAATGCATGTCACATTATTTCATATAAATTCATATATCAAATAACCAATTCATATTCGTACGAATAACTTATTTCTTACGTACAAAAGTTTCTAATTAATCATATAAGTTTCATAAAATTCCTATATCGCATCATAGGTTTATTTTAAATTAAGTAATTAAACCTAAATTACAAACTTTCAAATTAAATCACCCAAGACATACTAATTCAATTCTGACTAAATCCTAAATTGCATAACAAATTCTTATATCATATAATAAATTCCAATTCAATTTAAGTGATTATACTAACTAAAAAGCTCAAGCTTAGGTATAATAATTTCTCTTAATCGAAATCGTAACTAACATATTTTTTTATCAATTAACAAGGATTAATTGAAGTCATACAATTTATATGTTTAGTGAAATTACACGAACACCCCTTTTACAAGGGCTACATTAAATCTAATGGCATGAAACGAAACTAATATCACCAATAATCATGAAATCATACATTCATCATTTATTACATATTTTCAAATACCATACAATGCATATTCATTAATTTACTGAGCATAAAAGAACGAATTACATTTTAAAACAATTAACAACTAATACACTTTCAGCATAACGGTTGTTCAAATTACAATTCAAAGTATCAATACATATCACAATTCATTTAATACATGATTTCATATCCATTGGCATACATATTGATCGACAAATACAACAATACACAATTTATTGCAATTAAAAAATTAATTCCAAATATTCAAATTATACAAAATAAATCACAATAAATCAACCGGGCATACGATTCACGAACGGAAAGTGGCGTTGGACTCACCACAACGAGGCGGACAAACTGTCGGAAGACCACTGGTGAAATCCGCGATTGCTGCACCTCGTCGGAACCGCCACCTGTGGTGATTTTTGCGTCGAACCGAGGCCGGAATCAACACCAGGGGGTCGAAAAACGTAAGGTTGGGTGGTTGTTGGCCGGCGAGGGTCTCCGGATCGCCGGCGGCGAAGGGGTGGCGCAAACCGCCACCTTCGGGCCACCACCGCGCCGCCGCTAGTCATTTTCGGGCCACGAAACTTGTATCATCGTGTCGGGCTCGTCGACCTCTTCGAAATGGACTATTGGTTCGTCAAATTCCGTCGAGTATAGACCGAGTTTGGAGTTGTGCGTGTTTCCACACCTTCACTGTATGTGCATCGCTAAAGCGGGAGAGAGAAGAGAGCAGGCTGAGGTCTGCTGCGTTTGGCACGAATTACGAGGATCCGGGGTATTATATCTCGAGTCCTCGTACACGAAAACGATCGAAAGAAGGGGTTAACGACATCAGAAATGGGCAAACTTAGAGTCTACGGACACGTTTCGCTACCCCGAACGCGAAGCAGGGTTCAAAAAGGTTGAACTCTTGACCGAACGAGAAATGACCGGAAATCCCCTTAAAAGAGAAAATTGCAAAAAGACCCCCAAACTCTAAAAGAGTTCAAAATAGGGCCACGCAAAGCACAAAAATCACCGAATTAAACACACAAGGAAGTTGAAACGTGGCGTACCTTATTTGCAAAACGAGCGGGGTGTTACAATCTTCCCTCCTTCAAAAGGACCTGTCCTCAGGTCCTATTACTGAGTCGTAAAGCTTCGAACTGGAAAACTTCAATCCATCTCCTGAAATCTTGTAGAGTCATAGCCCTGGCTGTAAAGTTTACTCCCACTAATTTCATCAACTCCCCTCAGAGTTCCGTAGTCCCAGAGGTTTTTTCAACACTTGACCGTTGGTCGCTTCAAACTCGTTCGATCCCCCACTAGGCCACTGCACCCAAAGCTCGATACCGTCGCTTCCTCGTCGATTGCAAACCAACATCAGACCACACGTAACTCAGCCGCGACAAACAAGAGAGAATCCCATCTCTCAACACGCAAGAGAGAGAGAGCCCTGTCTCTCGGCACATCAAAAGAGAGAACCCCGTCCCTCAGGCACAGAATTGAGAGAACCCCGTCTCTCAACCTAAGTCTGGCAGACTTCCACATCGTCCAAACATTCTAGTTTGAGAAAATCCAGCATTTCTCAAACCCCTAAATTCAAGAGAATCCACCATCTCCCAAATATCTAACTCCAAGAAAATCCAGCATCTCTTGCTCACATAGTTTAGAAAGAATCCAACATCTTTCTATCACATAAATAGGGAGAATCCCACACCCCCCTAACACGTAAATAGAGAGATCTCAACAACTCTCTAGTACACAAATTCACTTACTCAGCATTCATACATATACACACTAAAGTAACACTTGATGCAAAACATGTGATGCATGTTTAGTGTACCTTTACACTACTGATATCGGTGTCCCTAGAGTATTGATTCATCATCCATGCTCAACTCAAGGGGGATATCGCGATGGGATCACTGTAAGATAGAATAACACTGTGTATGTATGTGCATGAAGGGTTATTGAGTAACCAAAGAAATTATAAACACAGAGACACGAATAATTCACACAAATATTCCATTCAGTTTACAAGAATTCACAACAATAATAAATTTTAAGTTATGAAAATTAAAGCAGTTAGCTAAGTTATTATAATCGAATAACATCAAACATTACATGTTGTCACATATGTCAAGCAAAATAAAATACAATATCATTACTTATGAAATGCATGGGTGCAAATGCCATGAATGCTTAAGGTACCGTTCACCGTGGAAATGAAGTCGAGGTTGGCCATTCTTTAATTTGGAAGGATAATCGAATCCTTGACTGGCAGTGGTTCCAACCCTTCATTCAAACTTGCATTCTTTGGTATTCCCTCAGATTCTCGGGTACCCAAATGGTCTTGGACCGTCTCACTTGATTCTCGGAGTATAGTAATGCGTAGAATCTCTTGAAATCCCAACAAAATCCTCGGAAATCGGGAATTGCTATTTCTTTCAATTGTAAAAACTCTCAGGATAATCGTGGAGAGATAAATGAAGAATCTTTAAACAGTCTTGCTTAGTACACCCTCGTTCTAAATGATGTCCTTGTCCTCATTATTTGGTGGAGGTGATCTTCAATGACCTCGGCGCAAAATTCCATAGCTTTCAAAATTTTCCCCCTTTTTCCTTTGTGTAAGTGTAACCACTCTGGTGGGTATCTCTATAATAGTAATCTGATTCCCTACTTGGAATTCCCTGAATGGTACAAGTGCCTTGATTTTTTCATTGTCACCTTACGCCATCCAGAGTTAGAATTTCTGACTTTCGTATAAAACATATTACTGCCGAACGCCTCCAAGTAGTAAATACATATCCTAAAGGCACCTTGATAGCTAAAGGATCTCTTGTCTCTCTCATATTCGAGTATCTTCTTTTATCCACCCAATATCCTGACTGTGTTAGCTCGATCATACATCTTCTGGTCAACCTCGGTTCGAATCCCAATGTAGCTTCGACCCAGACAACACTTAGTGGATCAGGTAGGGGAACACCTAAATTACAACCACGAAGCTAATGCATGTGGGGTTAGGGATGTGAATGGCATACACTCATTAATCAGCAAAGAAAGCAGTCAGGTACGTAGAGCAAATGTTCGAAATAATTAAAATTTACTACAATGCATGATGCACGTGCTATGAATGCATAATACCCGTTTTCATAACGATAGCATTGATTCCTTGTTTTAAATTCTTGTAGAGGTCCATTGTCTCTCATTAGAGTATGGCTGCTTTGAATCTTCTGTCAAAAATTTGTAGAAGTGGGAAGAATTGTCACGATCATTTACAATTTGGCACCGAGATGTCACCCTGAAATTCACAAATTGAATAAATATCTATGCATGTGGGTTAGTACGTGGATATGTCATGTAATAGAAGCAATTAAGAACACTTAAGTAATACAGATCCAATACGTAATTTAATAAAATTTTAAAGCATAACAATGATAATTTTGCAAGAATCGTAATCATAGTGTGCACACAATCACATAAGCTCAGACAAATTCATGCAGAGAAGTCGAAACTTCACATCAGACGAATGCAATGCTCAAGTATTCCTATGCCGTCCGACTTAAACTGACACGACACGACTCCAGAGCACCGGTTCTGAACCTGGTAGCTCTGATACCACTTAAGATATAGCACCCCATGCGTTGGGGCACGACACCCCCGCACTATGACCCGACACGTGTACGAAATGGAAGTCCGCACACGCACCAAGTCACAGCGAACGGGTGACAATCGAAAAACCAACCTAAGCTAGGCGGTACCTAATCCTGTACAAATGCAATTATGTAAAACCTGAATGCGGTAGCGATACAAAATACGAATTCTCAAAAGCTTTAATCAGCAATCATAATTCATATATTTCAAAAGTAACTCAACATCAACTAAACGGGTTCAACTGCCCTAGAACCTGTCCCGATCAAGCATATAATGAAAACGGGTTCATCTAAACCGAGCACCTGTCCTAACCTGTCCCGAAATTCATACATCCAAATCATAAGTAACAACCTGCATAATATATACATATCATATACATAGTTTCCTTCACAAATCAAAACAAAGTACTTAACAAATCGAACAGACCGACACAGACTCGACAGACCCGACTCAAAGCCGCCTAGCTCAAACCTGCAAGAACTGAAATGTTGAAAAGAAGGGGGAGGGTCAGTCTCTAGAAGACTGAGTGAGCAGGGGCAATCCATAAATATAGAAACATGGGCATGCAAGTCATAAATCCCGAGCAAGGTTTTATTTAGAGTTAGTTCCTAAAAAGGGCAAGAGAATGACTAAGCAATGCTCGGACTTTACGACTAATCATATTAAATTCATTAAGTTCATAATTCATACATAAACATAAAGGCTCGGTGAGTGAGCGTGCATTATCTCCAACCAAACTCCGACCGTGTACGACAAATATAAATAATACATTGAATAGGTGATCATACAATATATCATAATACACACAAATCGTATATCATATCCTAAAACATATTCGTTTGGGCAATCCGTGTCCCGGCCTTCCCGCACGGTGCCTATCAATCATAACATAATCATGGTCATAAAATAAGTTCCAACCTTCTTCCTCCGGGTGGTGGACGGGTTAGCAAGACCCGACCACCTCATAAACAATGGCTAGAGGGGTTCATGATGCCCCAAAAGCCCGACTAACGTTTCCTCGCCAAAACTCCTAACGAGGTCCGTTCCGTCGAAAAACGTTGTGGAACTAGCACATGGGATCACCGTCGGCCCATGCCTTCCCGGATAGCCACATGTACTAAGTCCCTGGGCCCGTGAACATATCATACATGCATAATCTCACCAAAACGTTTGATTCATAAGAAACATAACATATTTCATAATTTATTAGAAAAGGGTTTACTCGATCAAAGTTTACTCGATGACTCTACTTTAAAAGTAACATATATATATATATATATATATATGGTTTTTGGCCAAAGCTTGTCACATAAGGTTGTAGGGTTTAATATGTAACTAGAACGAAAACACCCTCACCTGGTACCTGCACGACCATAAGTCACCACCCCGGGTGCACCTGTACCAACTGAACACACAAAATACTGTACAGAACTCAGACTCAGACTCAGGCAACCATATAAAGTCATACGGCAGTTGCTCAAGCACATAAGAAATGCAATCACATAAGCAAAGTTCACATTCATACTAATTACTTGCCAAATAAAATATCGCATAACTCAACATATTCATAAAACACATTAAGAGGTATTCTTATGCACAATTAATTCAAACAAACAAAATGGAAAGGCAATGCATGTCACATTATTTCATATAAATTCATATATCAAATAACCAATTCATATTCGTACGAATAACTTATTTTTTACGTGCAAAAGTTTCTAATTAATCATATAAGTTTCATAAAATTCCTATATCGCATCATAGGTTTATTTTAAATTAAGTAATTAAACCTAAATTACAAAGTTTCAAATTAAATCCCCCAAGACATACTAATTCAATTCTGACTAAATCATAAATTGCATAACAAATTCTTATATCATATAATAAATTCCAATTCAATTTAAGTGATTAGACTAATTAAAAAGCTCAAGCTTAGGCATAATAATTTCCCTTAATCGAAATCGTAATTAGCATATTTGTTTATCAATTAACAAGGATTAATTGAAGTCATACAATTTATATGTTTAGTGAAATTACACGAACATCCCTTCTACAAGGGCTACATTAAATCTAATGGCATGAAACGAAACTAATATCACCAATAATCATGAAATCATACATTCATCATTTATTACATATTTTCAAATACCATACAATGCATATTCATTAATTTATTGAGCATACAAGAACGGATTACATTTTAAAACAATTAACAACTAATACACTTTAAGCATAACGGTTGTTCAAATTACAATTCAAAGTATCAATACATATCACAATTCATTTAATACATGATTTCATATCCATTGGCATACATATTGATCGACAAATACAACAATACACAATTTATTGCAATTAAACAATTAATTCAAAATATTCAAATTATATAGAATAAATCACAATAAATCAACTGGGCATCTGATTGACGAACGGAAAGTGGCGTTGGACTCACCACAATGAGGTGGACAAACTGTCCAAAGACCACCGGAACGCCGCCGCCGGAGCCGCAGGAACAGTGGCGGGCCGCCGCTCGGCCGTCGAGGAGCGTGCCGAAAAAATCCCCAAAAATCACCCGTGCAAGGATTCCTCGTGCTCGTTCCAATTCCTCGATCAATTTCTGGAAATTCCAAGCCAAACTCCTCCAATTTCAAATCTAATAACACGAAACCCTAAAATGTTCAAATCGAAATTACTTCCAAACTGGTGAACAAAACTAGAATCCGAAAGAGGCATTGTCTTACCCGTAACGAGCTCTTTGAAAGCCATATAAGGGTTACCCGGAAAAATCCCCGGAACAGGCCTCCACCGCCTACAGCCACTGCGCCGCTGCCGTGCCGCCGCCTACACAGCGATTCGGATAAAAAGGAGACCGGAAATGAACTCACCATGTTGAACACGTCAGGAAGGGGTACCTGTTCGTCGGAGAAGAAGGTTGGAAGCCGCCAAACGCGGCGGCTACAGTAACGCGCGCCGCCGCCGCTGGCTTTGATCGGCGCGTGAGCCGCCGTCGGCTACCCAAAAGCTACGCCGCCAACATGGACAGAAACTCCGGTAAGTCCTCTAATAGGTTGTGGGGTGCGTGTCGAAGGATGGTCACCGGAAGCCGGTGAAATCGTCGGCAAAAACAGGCGCGAAATCCGCCATTGCTGCACCTCGTCAGCACCGCCACCTGCGGTGATTTTTGCGTCAAACCGAGGCCGGAATCAACACCAGGGGGTCGAAAAATGTAAGGTTGGGTGGTTATTGGCCGGCGAAGGGGTGGCGCAAACCGCCACCTTCGGACCACCACCGCGCCGCCGCTAGTCATTTTCGGGCCACGAAACTTGTATCATCGTGTCGGGACTATTGGTTCGTCAAATTCCGTCGAGTATAGACCGAGTTTGGAGTTGTACGTGTTTCCACACCTTCACTATGTGTGCATCGCTGAAGCGGGAGAGAGAAGAGAGCAGGTTGAGGTCCGCTGCGTTTGGCACGAATTACGAGGATCCGGGGTATTATATCTCGGGCCCTCGTACGCGAAAACGATCGAAAGAAGGGGTTAACGACGTCAGAAATGGGCAAACTTAGAGTCTACGGACTCGTTTCGCTGCCCCGAACACGAAGCAGCGGTAAAAAAGGTCAAACTCTCGACCGAACGAGAAATGACCGGAAAACCCCTTAAAAGAGAAAATTGTAGAAAGACCCCCAAACTCTAAAAGACTTCAAAATAGGTCCACGCAAAGCACAAAAATCACCGAATTAAACACACAAGGAAGTTGAAACGTGGCGTACCTTATTTGCAGAACGAGCGGGTGTCATAATCTTCCCTCCTTCAAAAGGACCTGTCCTCAGGTCCTATTACTGAGTCGTAAGGCTCCGAACTGGAAAACTTCAATCCATCTCCTGAAATCTTGTAGAGTCATAGCCCTGGCTGTAAAGTTTACTCCCACTAATTTCATCAACTCCCCTCAGAGTTCCGTAGTCCCAGAGGTTTGTTCAACACTTGACCGTTGGTCGCTTCAAACTCGTTCGATCCCCCACTAGGCCACTGCACCCAAAGCTCGGTACCGTCGCTTCCTCGTCGATTGCAAACCAACATCAGACCACACGTAACTCAGTCGCGACAAATAAGAGAGAATCCCATCTCTCAACATGCAAGAGAGAGAGAGCCCCGTCTGTCGGCACATCAAAAGAGAGAACCCCATCCCTCAGGCACATAATTGAGAAAACCCCGTCTCTCAACCTAAGTCAGGCAGACTTCCACATCTTCCAAACATTGTAGTTTGAGAAAATCCAGCATTTCTCAAACCCCTAAATTTGAGAGAATCCAGCATCTCCCAAATATCTAACTCCAAGAAAATCCAACATCTCTTGCTCACATAGTTTAGAAAGAATCCAACATCTTTCTATCACATAAATAGGGAGAATCCCACATCCCCCTAACACGTAAATAGAGAGATCTCAACAACTCTCTAGCACACAAATTCACTTACTCAGCATTCATACATATACACACTAAAGTAACACTTGATGGAAAACATGTGATGCATGTTTAGTGTACCTTTACACTACTGATATCGGTGTCCCTAGAGTATTGATTCATCATCCATGCTCAACTCAAGGGGGATATCGCGATGGGATCACTGTAAGATAGAATTACACTATGTATGTATATGCATGAAGGGTTAGTGAGTAACCAAAGAAATTATAAACACAGAGACACGAATAATTCACACAAATATTCCATTCAGTTTACAAGAATTCACAACAATAATAAATTTTAAGTTATGAAAATTAAAGCAGTTAGCCAAGTTATTATAATCGAATAACATCAAACATTACATGTTGTCACATATGTCAAGCAAAATAAAATACAATATCATTACTTATGAAATGCATGGGTGCAAATGCCATGAATGCTTAAGGTACCGTTCACCGTGGAAATGAAGTCGAGGTTGGCCATTCTTTAATTTGGAAGGATAATCGAATCCTTGACTGGCAGTGGTTCCAACCCTTCATTCAAACTTGCATTCTTTGGTATTCCCTCAGATTCTCGGGTACCCAAATGGTCTTGGACCGTCTCACTTGATTCTCGGAGTATAGTAATGCGTAGAATCTCTTGAAATCCCAACAAAATCCTCGGAAATCGAGAATTGCTATTTCTTTCAACTGTAAAAACTCTCAGGATAATCGTGGAGAGATAAATGAAGAATCTCTAAACAGTCTTGCTTAGTACACCCTCGTTCTAAATGATGTCCTTGTCCTCATTATTTGGTGGAGGTGATCTTCAATGACCTCGGCGCAAAAATTCCATAGCTTTCAAAATTTTCCCCCTTTTTCCTTTGTGTAAGTGTAACCACTCTGGTGGGTATCTCTATAATAGTAATCTGATTCCCTACTTGGAATTCCCTAAATGGTACAAGTGCCTTGATTTTTTCATTGTCACCTTACGCCATCCAGAGTTAGAATTTCTGACTTTCGTATAAAACATATTACTCCTGAGCTCCTCCAAGTAGTAAATACATATCCTAAAGGCACCTTGATAGCTAAAGGATCTCTTGTCTCTCTTATATTCGAGTATCTTCTTTTATCCACCCAATATCCTGACTGTGTTAGCTCGATCATACATCTTCTGGTCAACCTCGGTTCGAATCCCAATGTAGCTTCGACCCAGACAGCACTTAGTGGATCAGGTAGGGGAATACCTAAATTACAACCACGAAGCTAATGCATGTGGGGTTAGGGATGTGAATGGCAAACACTCATTAATCAGCAAAGAAAGCAGTCAGGCACGTAGAGCAAATGTTCGAAATAATTAAAATTTACTCCAATGCATGATGCACGTGCTACGAATGCATAATACCCGTTTTCATAACGATAACATTGATTCCTTGTTTTAAATTCTTGTAGAGGTCCATTGTCTCTCATTAGAGTATGGCTGCTTTGAATCTTCTGTCAAAAATTTGTAGAAGTGGGAAGAATTGTCACGATCACTTACAATTTGGCACCGAGATGTCACCCAGAAATTCACAAATTGAATAAATATCTATGCATGCGGGTTAGTACGTGGATATGTCATGTAATAGAAGCAATTAAGAACACTTAAGTAATACAGATCCAATACGTAATTTAATAAAATTTTAAAGCATAACAATGATAATTTTGCAAGAATCGTAATCATAGTGTGCACACAATCACATAAGCTCAGACAAATTCATGCAGAGAAGTCGAAACTTCACATCAGACGAATGCAATGCTCAAGTATTCCTATGCCGTCCAACTTAAACTGACACGACACGACTCCAGAGCACCGGTTCTGAACCTGGTAGCTCTGAGACCACTTAAGATGTAGCACCCCATGCGTTGGGGCACGACACCCCCGCACTATGACCCGACACGTGTACGAAATGGAAGTCTGTACACGCACCAAGTCACAGCGAACGGGTGACAAACAAAAAACCAACCTAAGCTAGGCGGTACCTAACCCTGTACAAATGCGACTATCCAAAACCTAAATGCGAAAGCGATACAAAATACGAATTCTCAAAAGCTTTAATCAGCAATCATAATTCATATATTTCAAAAGTAACTCATCATCACCTAAACGGGTTCAACTGCCCTAGAACTTGTCCCGATCAAGCATATAATGAAAACGGGTTCATCTAAACCGAGCACCTGTCCTAAGGTGTCCCGAAATTCATACATCCAAATCATAAGTAACAACCCGCATAATATATACATATCATATACATAGTTTCCTTCACAAATCAAAACAAAGTACTTAACAAATCGAACAGAACGACACAGACTCGACAGACCCAACTCAAAGCCGCCTAGCTCAAACCTGCAAGAACTGAAAAGTTGTAAAGAAGGGGGAGGGCCAGTCTCTAGAAGACTGAGTGAGCAGGGGCAATACGTAAATATAGAAACATGCGCATGCAAGTCATAAATCCCGAGCAAGGTTTTATTTAAAGTTAGTTCCCAAAAAGGGCAAGAGAATGACTAAGCAATGCTTGGACTTTACGACTAATCATATTAAATTCATTAAGTTCATAATTCATAGGTAAACATAAAGGCTCGGCGAGTGAGCGTGCATTATCTCCAACCAAACTCCGACCGTGTACGACAAATATCATTAATACATTGAATAGGTGATCATGCAATATATCATAATACACACAAATCATATATCATATCCTAAAATATATTCGTTTGGGCAATCCGTATCCCGCCCTTCCCGCACGGTGCCTATCAATCATAACATAATCATAGTTATAAAATAAGTTCCAACCTTCTTCCTCCGGGTGGTGGACGGGTTAGCAAGACCCGACCACCTCATACATAATGGCTAGAGGGGTTCATGAGGCCCCAAAGGCCCGACTAATTCAATTCTGACTAAATCAGAAATTGCATAACAAATTCTTATATCATATAATAAATTCCAATTCAATTTAAGTGATTAGACTAATTAAAAAGCTCAAGCTTAGGCATAATAATTTCTCTTAGTCGAAATCGTAATTAGCATATTTTTTTATCAATTAACAAGGATTAATTGAAGTCATACAATTTATATGTTTAGTGAAATTACACGAACACCCCTTCTACAAGGGCTATATTAAATCTAATGGCATGAAACGAAACTAATATCACCAATAATCATGAAATCATACATTCATCATTTATTATATATTTTCAAATACCATACAATGCATATTCATTAATTTATTGAGCATACAAGAACGAATTACATTTTAAAACAATTAACAACTAATACACTTTCAGCATAACGGTTGTTCAAATTACAATTCAAAGTATCAATACATATCCCAATTGATTTAATACATGATTTCATATCTATTGGCATACATATTGATCGACAAATACAACAATACACAATTTATTGCAATTAAACAATTAATTCTAAATATTCAAATTATACAAAATAAATCAACCGGGCATCCGATTGACGAACGGAAAGTGGTGTTGGACTCACCACAACGAGGCGGACAAACTGTCCGAAGACCGCCGGAACGCCGTCACCGGAGCCGCCGGAACGGTGGTGGGCCGCCGCCGGAGCGTGCCGAAAAAATCCCCAAATTCACCCGTGCAAGGATTCCTCGTGCTCGTTCCGATTCCTCGATCAATTTCTGGAAATTCCAAGCCAAACTCCTTCAATTTCAAATCTAACAACACGAAACCCTAAAATCTTCAAATCGAAATTACTTCCAAACCGGTGAACGAAAATCTAATCCGAAAGAGGCATTGTCTTACCCGTAACAAGCTCTTTGAAAGCCATATAAGGGTTGCCCAGAAAAATCCCCGGAACAGGCCTCCACCACCTACCGCCACTGCGCCGCTGCCGTGCCGCCGCCTACACCGCGATTCGGACAAAAAGGAGACCGAAAATGAACTCACCACGTCGAATACGTCAGCAAGGGGTGCCTGTTCGTCGGAGAAGAAGGCTGAAAGCCACCAAACGCGGCGGCTACAGTAACGCGCGCCGTCGCCGCTGGCTTTGATCGGCGCGTGAGCCGCCAACACGGACAGAAACTCCGATGAGTCCTCTAATAGGTTGTGGGGTGTGTGTCGAAGGACGGTCACCGTAAGCCGGTGAAATTATCGGCGAAAATAGGCGCAAAATCCGCCGTTACGGCACCTCGTCGGAACCGCCACCTGCGGTGATTTTTACGTCGAATAGAGGCCGGAATCAACACCAGGGGGTCCAAAAACGTAAGGTTAGGTTGTTGTTGGCTGGCGAGGTCATCGGATCGCCGTCGGCGAAGGGGTGGTGCAAACGCCACCTTTGGACCACCACCGCTCCACCACTAGTCATTTTCGGGCCACAAAACTTGTATCATCGTGTCGGGCTCGTCGAGCTCTTCGAAATGGACTATTGGTTCGTCAAATTCCGTCGAGTATAGACCGAGTTTGAAGTTGTGCGTGTTTTCACACCTTCACTTTGTGTGCATCGCTGAAGCGGGAGAGAGAAGAGAGCAGGTTGAGGTCCTCTGCGTTTGGCACGAATTACGAGGATCCGGGGTATTATATCTCGGGCCCTCGTACGCGAAAACGATCGAAAGAAGGGGTTAACGACGTCAGAAATGGGCAAACTTAGAGTCTACGGACTCGTTTCGCTGCCCCGAACGCGAAGCAGGGGTCAAAAAGGTCGAACTCTCGACCGAACGAGAAATGACCGGAAAACCCTTTAAAAGAGAAAATTGCAAAAAGACCCCCAAACTCTAAAAGAGTTCAAAATAGGGCCACGCAAAGCACAAAAATCACCGAATTAAACACACAAGGAAGTTGAAACGTGGCGTACCTTATTTGCAGAACGAGCGGGGTGTTACATAATTGGCCTGAGATGTTCCTTTAAGCTGCTGCTACAAATTCTTTTCGAACAAGAAGCATCAACGCGGTTGTGTTGATTTAAAGCTTAAATCAGACATAGCCGTGTTATGTTTTCGGTTTTCAAAATTAAATCGGACACGGTCGTGTCCATTTCGAATTGAAAACCAACACGGCCGTGTCATGCTTCTGAAATTGATAATTAATTTGGGATTCCAACAGGTACGTGCATGCATGCATATTTGGTCTTGAATTGTGATTTTGGAAATGACATGTTCACGTGAGAGAGGGCTGCATGTAATTGTTCCTATGCATAAATTGTTATTATGTGCATGTTTGTAGAATTATATGTATATTACATTAATGCATGTGTTTGTGTATATAAATAATATGCATGAATGTTTAGTTATTAATGCATGAAAATATTATGTTTGTGCCTGTGTGTGAACGTGTGTGCTTGCATGCATGTGGTGTGTGTTGTTACATGCATGTGCATGTATATATATAATATATGCTAAATTTGTTTATTAATTTGTATAATATGCTATGAACCTTAGTTTAATTTATTTATTTAATTTAAATGAGTGATATGTGCTACAAACCTTATTTAATTCTATGAATCGATTTGTTTATAATATTAACTTGTTATATGATATGTTATAATTCTTGGTTTGATTTTATGAATTTAATTAAATATAAGTTACATGTGATACATTGTATAATTTGAAATTTATATTTAATTTAGATGCTCGATTAATTATGCTCACACGTTCCTTTAAATGACTTAAGTATTTTTCTATGTGCTTGAATGAATTTGAACTTTGTCTATTTATTTAATATGTCAATCCCTTGTCTCTTTTATGACATGTATGCTAAGTGAATATGTTAAATGTCTTATATTGACTTCATGAATTTATTTGATACGAGATATGATCTTAAGTGATTTTTTATTTTAAGTGGTACATTTAACGTTTTCTTGCATTTATAAACTTAAATTTATGAATGCTTGAGATAAGCCTTAATATGGTATTTTATGAGTTTATTTGATGAGTGGTGAGTTTAATTCTTAAATTATTTGTGTGATATTTCTTTATTTGCCTCGATATGCCTAAGTATGAGCTTATTTGAAGTACATCGCATCATATGCACCCATATGTATCGCCGAGCGTCTAATTGGTTCATATTGAGTCTAAGGTTGTTTTTGTTATTTGTTTTGTCCAGTGGTTCGTCTCGGGGGTGACGATGTGGTTCCGTGAGCATTATTTTACTCTTCTTTTATCCCTGCTTCGTCTTGAAGGTGAGGTTTTGTTCTTTTAGTTAATATGACCTACAACCCTAATTTGTATTTTGAACCCGCATGCGATGTATATATATATATGTATATAAATACGTGTTTAATATGTATTTTGTGTGTTATGACCCATTTTGTCACGAGACCTAGAAAACGCTTTTATATGTATATATAAACACCCTATTTTCGTTGCTCTCTTGGAAAGATTTGATAAGTGTGTGTGTGAGCGAGATGATCTTCGTGATAAGTATAAGTGTAAGTTTAGGCCCTGGAGTAGTGGTATGTGATCTCGGGTCGGCAATGGGGTCGCCGAGCTCTCTCATCAACACAACTCCACAAAAGGGAGACTTAGCCCATCCTCGGGAGGTCGAGGGGAAGGCGGGTCTTCTTGAGCCGACGGTGTGCTACGTGACCCGTCGACGGATCGGGCGGATCCCCCGTCTCATTAAGTTGATAAGTGGGGTGTGAGGGGTAGCGCCTCTCTCCCCAAACGATGTAAAGGTGGGATTGATTTATGTACTTTGTTTTGCTTAGGTTATGGAGTAAGTGGGTTAGAACTCGTTCTCACCGAGTTATTATGATTTATTTATGGTTATGAAACGGGAGTGGCTTTCTAAACTTTAAAATTTGGTCGATTTTAGCCTTCCGCCTTAAACCCCTTTTTCCTTATACGTAGTATTACAGGTCAAAATGTTTTAGATTGCCAAAAACCACACCCGGTTCATGAACCCCCCTTCAGCTTTAGTTATGCTTTGTTCTTATGTATGTAAGGGTGCGTGTGTTAGCCCCCTCACCAGTCTTTATGTAATGCCCGAGCGTGAGACGTCACATCCCGCACCATGACCCGACCTGTATATGAAATGGATTTCCATACACGTGCCAAGTCATAGCGAACGGAGACATACACACTCGCTAAGCCAGGCGGGACTACCCTATCACTTAAACCCCAACAGCAACAACAACAATCAGAGTAACAGAAAAGCGGAAGCAATAATTCATATACCATATACTGAGCTATGTGCTCTAGATACCAACATGTATTCCATATATTGAGCTATATGCTCTAGGTACCAACATTTAAGTTCAAGTAAGCTTAGTAATTCTAATACAAACGTGTACACTCCATTCAAATACAATATCCAAAATACCAAAAGCGTAAACAAATGAGTGTAAAGATAAGAAATGCTAGACACTATGCAAGACTTCTCCGACTTGTATCCCACTTCGCATTCCCTCCTGCAAAAAGAAACTGAAACAACTCCGGGTTCACTCTGAGACAGACCGGTGGGTATAAAAATAGGCATAATATTATAATACAACGGAATTTAAACACATACATGCAAGCTATAATCCTTATTCGAGGTTTAGAAGCATTTTTCCCAAGTGGGAATTAAAATAGAACGAATAGGATTCTAACAATTCATTTCATTCATTAGGTCATTAGTGGCCCGGCGAGGGGGCGTGCATTATCTCCAACCAACACCTCGTGTAATTTGTTAATCATTCATTCATTCATTCATTCATTCATGCATTCATTCTTTCGTGCACATTCATTAGATAATTCCTTCGATCATTCATATACTCCTTCTTCCTCCGGTTAGGGATGGGTTTGCAAGGCCCGAACCCTCATTCATTGGTGATTGAGGGGTACATGAATCCCCATAAGCGCAGGTCCCCCTTCTTTCACTAATCTCCTAGTGAAGTCTAGGTTACCGAAATTGATGGAACTAGTATATGTGGATTCCCGTTAGCCCAAGCTTCCCTGGTTCACCAATATACTAAGTCCTGGGCCCCCATTCATTGTGAACATTCATTTCTCGCCAAAACTTTTGGTAGGATATTCAAATTAAAGGCTTTACATTTAAAACATTGATTCGTTGGAAAACTCGATATAGATATATATATCTTTGGCCAAAATCTTGTACATTGGGTATATTGGGGTCATATCTTTAACTAATAGAAGAAAAACCCACCTGGTAGACCAAAGAACCCGACAAAGCTCTCACTGCTCAACCCCATCTCCCACTGGGTCAATATCTGTGTGACAAAGGTAGTTTGAGACTCGATTATGACCACATTTGACGCTCGGCTATGCAATGACATGTTATGATATGCTTAAAACATAAGAACATGTCCAAATATGATCATGAATACCAGGGAATTCAATTAGCCAAATAATTCATCAAGTTTCGTTCAATATACGATAAAATCGTATTCGTTCATGTTCATAGCGTTCATAGCTTTCATATTTTTCATTCTTGCATTCATATAGTCCTTGAGGTCATATATCAATCATAATTTAAAGTTTAAAGGAATTCAAGTTGCATATAATTCACGAATACGAACCATAAATGCAATACAAGCAATAAAAGAGTTCCCCCAAAGCTGTCATTTCAAATGACACGGCCGTGTTGAGTTTTCAAAGGAAATGGACATGGCCGTGTCCGAGGTTTAAAAATCAAATTTTCCAAGTCGAGGGCTTGACACGGCCGTGTTGAGTTTTCAAAGCATTTGGACATGGTCGTGTCCGATTTTCTGAAAATAATTTTCCAAAGTCGAGAGCCCAACACGGCCGTGTCCATTTCAGTTCAAAGCTGACACGACCGTGTCAGCTCGTCGTCTTGAGAGGAAAAACAGAGCAGAAGCTCTGTTTTGGCAAGGGAAAAGCTTGCAAAACAGGGCAGCAACAAGGAAGCTCATATATACCACCTAGACATGCTTTCAAGCCACAAAACTCATGCAACTCACATAACTCATTCATATTTACAAGAATTCTTGCATAAAGTTGGCAAAAGATCATTCAATATCAAGCTTTCGATCATGGAAGCTTCAAGCTTCAACAATGGAAACTCCCACACAAATCACCTAATATGAGATTCAAGGATATAGAAATGATGAGGAGGTTACAAGCAACACTTTCCATGTAATAATTCTTACTTCAAACAAGGGAAATCCATAAAACCAAGAATTCATATTATTTTGTTCATATTCAAGCTTTTCTTCATACACATGATTCTCCAACCCAACTTAAGATACAATCGGAAGAAAATAGAGAGGAGGATGAGGGGAAAACAATACATACTTTACCTTGGAAGAAGATGGAAGATAGGTTGATTTTGAGCTCAAAGTTTGATTGATCAAAATAAGGGTTTCTTGGAGCTTCTTGCTTGTCTCTTGGGATGATGAATTGATCGATCAAAAATGGAAGCACAAGGAAGCAAATGCTGATATTTAGTAAGGAAACAAGAAGGATACGGGTCGGTGCAAGTCCGATTTGTTTAAGAAACGGTTCAAACAAGTTATAAAGTCGAGACTATAGAAAGGTTCGTTATCGAAGGTTCAAATGACATCGAAATGGTACAAGGTCAAGTTTAAAGGATAGGTATCGTCGAAACAAGTTCAACTCCGTTTACAGATCTCGATTTCGAGGTCCAGAGCTAAAGATATCGCGAAAACCGTTCAGGGTTGCCTATTATACAAATAGGTCCCTAAACTTTCAAAAAGTGGCAATTAAGCCCAAACTCAATTTCCAATTGAGTCCAAAACATTCAAATAAATTACAATCAAGCCCACGGATTACACTAAACACGTAATTTCATTCAATTAACACCGAATTCACGAAATTCACATTCTCACAATTTCATTCATATATTCATAGCTCACATTGACATTCATATGGAATTTAAGCAAATAAATCAAATTAGAAACGAATTCAAGTAATAATTCAAAATATGAAATCATATAATTAAATGTAAATGCACACGTAACACTTACCTGCACCTGTGAAAACACGGGGCGTTACAACCTCTCCCCCTTAAAGAGAATCCGTCCTCAGATTCATTGCTCGGTTGGAAACAATTCTGGGTAGAACTTCTTCATTTTCTCTTCCGTTTCCCATGTGGCTTCCTCCGTCTTATCACTTTCACCAAGGGAAACCGTCTGTTTTGAAGTTCTTGAAATTTCCGATCCAGAATCTTAAATGGTTTCTGAACGAAAGTGAGGTTCGGTTCAAGCTCAACCTCTTCAACCGGTATTACCACTGATTCATCGGGATAGTATTTCCGAAGTTGTGACACATGGAAAACATTGTGGATACCCGTTAAACTTGGAGGTAAATCCAATCTATAGGTTGTATCTCCGATTCTCTACAAAATCTCATAAGGTCCCAAATATCGGGGATTCAGCTTTCCACCCTTTCCAATTCGGGTGAATCCTTTTCGAGGTGAGGCTTTCAAGAACACTCTATCCCCAACTTCGAACTTAAGATCTTTCCTTCGTTTATCTGCATAACTCTTCTGTCGATCTTGAGCTGCTTTCATTCTTTGCCGAATAATTTGAACCTTTTCGATAGCATCCTGAATAGCCTTGGAAGGTTTCTCTTTCTTATCCCTTCTTTTCACACCTTCCTGTTTGCTCCACTTCCATTCTTCTAAATCGAAAAACAACGGGGACCGGCACTTTCTTCCATAAAGAAACTCATACGGTGCCATTTCTAATGAAGCTTGATAACTGTTATTGTAGGCAAACTCAATCAAGGGCAATTGTTCATTCGACGAACTCTAGAAATCCAACGCACATGCCCTCAACATATCCTCAAGATATCTGATTAACCTTTCAGATTGCCCGTCCGTCTGTGGATGAAAGGTTGTACTGAACTGAAGCTTGGTCCCCAAACACTTCTGTAATTCTTGCCAAAATCTAGAAGTGAACCTCGGATCCCCGTCTGAAACAATACTAGCTGGCACTCCATGTAACCGAACAATCTCATCACAATACCTCTTAGCCAACTTACCTATCTTATCTGACATCCGAACTGCAAGAAAATGGGCTGACTTGGTCAATCTGTCCACAATTGCCCAAATTCCATCGAATCCACCCTTCACTCTAGGTAAACCCGATACAAAATCCATTGCTATATGTTCCTATTTCCATTCGGGAATAGGTAGTGGCTGTAATAATCCTGATGGCTTCTGATGCTTAGCTTTCACTAACTGACAAGTCAGACACTACTTCACATAATTCACCACATCTCTCTTCAGCCCGTTCCACCAATAATACTGTTTCAAGTCCCGATACATCTTGTTTCCACCAGGATGTACCGAATAAGCAGTTTTATGAGCTTCATCCAAAATAACTCTTCTTAACTCCGTTGGAACTACCACTCTGTTCTTAAGCCAAAATATTCCCGTATCATCGAATCCAAACGGACACTCGGAGTCTGATCGAGCCTTTTCAATCAACTTCTGAATCTCAATATCTGTCCGTTGTGCCTCAAATATTTGTTGCCTTAACTCTGGCCGTACAGAGATGTTACCAATACGAGCCTTTATCTTAACCAACTCCATTGGTTGTCCAATATTTACCTTCAAATTGGATACACTAGCCTTCCTGCTCAATGCATCCGCGACCACGTTAGCCTTACCAGGGTGATACTTAATCACACAATCATAATCCTCAAAAGTTTCCATCCAACGACGTTGTCTCCTGTTCAAATTCTTCTGAGAAAATAAATACTGTAGGGTAAAAATCTCAAAAGAGGTTCCATACAAATAATGTCTCCACTTCCCTAAGGCAAAAATCACCGCTGCAAGTTCAAGGTCATGAGTGGGATAATTTTTCTCATGCTCTTTCAATTTCCTAGAGGCATAAGCAATTACTCTCCCATTTTGCATCAAAACACAACCTAAGCCTTCATGAGAAGCATCTGTATACACCACAAACCCTTCAATACCGTCCGGAAGGCCTAATATCGATGCAGAGGTTAACTTATCTTTCAAGATCTGAAAACTAGCTTCACACTTCTCATCCCATTCGAACTGAACCTCTTTCTTGGTTAATCGGGTCAATGGAGCCTCAATCTTAGAGAAGTCTTTAACAAATCTTCGATAATAACCGGCTAACCCCAAGAAAGTTCGAATCTCGGAGATATTCTTAGGACTCTGCCACTGAGAAACTGTCTCTACTTTCGTAGGATCTACTTCTAAGCCTTTGCTCGAAATAATATGACCCAAGAAACTCACCCTGTCAATCCAGAACTCACATTTACTGAACTTGGCATAAAGCTGGTTATCTCTTAAAGTCTCCAACACCAATCTCAAATGACGAGCATGATCCTCTTCCGACCTCGAATATACCAAAATATCATCAATGAAGATCACAACAAACTTATCGAGGTAGGGCCGAAAAATCCGATGCATCATATCCATAAAAGCTGCCGGCGCGTTGGTTAACCCAAATGGCATCACCACGAATTCCTAATGTCCATACCGGGTATTAAATCCTGTCTTAGGAATATCTTCTTCCTTAATCTTTAACTGATAATATCCTTGCCTTAAATCGAGCTTGGAATACACCCTTGACCCTTGTAGCATGTCAAACAAATCTTCTATATTAGGTAAAGGATATTTATTCTTTACAGTCATCCGATTCAACTCCCGGTAGTCAATGTACATTCTCAGAGTTCCATCTTTCTTCTTGACAAAGAGAACTGGTGCGCCCCACGGTGATGAACTCGATCTAATATATCCATTCTTGAGCAGATCTTCCAACTGAACTTTTAACTCCTGTAACTCTGCCGGTGCCATCCGGTAAGGAGTCTTAGAAAAAGATTCAGATCCCGGATATAAGTCTATTACAAATTCAATCTCTCGATCCGGAGGTAAAGAACCTAAAACTTCGGGAAACACCTCAAGATATTCCTTCACCACTTCTGTCTCTTCAAGTTTCGCCTGATCTTTTGGCTTATTCAAGATATAGGCGATATACCCCGTAGCTCCGTTCCTTATGAACTTGTGAGCTTCAGTAAACGACAAAAGAGGAGTAGTCTTCAATTCTTCTCCCAACTTAACCTTCTTGGTGAAACAATCAACCGTGGCATGATACCGAAACAACCAATCCATTCCCAGAATAACCCCGTATCTGTTCATCGGCATTACCACCAAATCTGCCTGATATTTTCTGCCTTCAAACCCAATCACACAATCTCTGACCACCTGATCCGTCTCAAGACTTTCACCCAACGGCGAACTCACCACATAACAAGCATTCAAACACATAACAGGCAAACATAAAGTATCAACTAATTTGCAAGAAATAAAAGAATGAGTAGCGCCAGGGTCAAATAATGCATGTATGTTCGTGTTATGGATGCATATCGTACCTTCCACCATGGCATTGGGATTATCTTCCACATCTTGCTCTTCACCCGCAAGGGCATACGCACGAGCCGGTATCATTGGCCTCTGAGCTCCCGGTTGATAGCCCGGAGTCTTGTCTGGACAAGTGTTAGCCAAATGTGTTGCCTTCCCGCAGATCAAACACTGACCCAACCTCCTTCTGCAAGTGTTGTAGGTGTGAGTAGGGCCTCCACAATACAAACATGGTGGCCTATCATGTCGAGGATCAGGAATAGCTGGAGGTACTTGTAGCTTCGGCGGTGTAGTTCCCGCAGCTCGAAACTTCTTGTTTTGGCCTTGGAATGGCTTAGAGGGGGATACCATAGGTCTTTTCCCTTTTCCAAATCCGGGTCTTTGCCGCATTTGCAGTCGTGGAAATGGATCCTTTTTCTTATATTCCTCTTCTAGCACCAACGCCCTCTGTACAGTATCAGCAAAAGACTCGAAGTTATGACCTGCTTACCAGTGTCGAAGATCCTGTCTCAGTCCAACAATAAACTTCTTCGCTTTTCTCTTCTCATCCCTTGTGATGTGAGGTGCATATTTGCCAAGCCGATTGAAAAGAGAAAGGTATTGAGCCACTGTTTGAGTTCCCTGTTTTAAATCCATAAACTCTTGTTCTTTTCTCTCCCGAACCACCTCAGGCACAAAAGCCTCTCGAAACTCCCTTATAAAGACTTCCCAATTAACTTCTTCTCCTTCCACCTCAAGCTTCTCTCGAGTACGTTCCCACCAATCATATGCTTCTCCATCCAGTTGAAAAATTGCAAATTGAGCTTTCTCTTGAGAGCTAAATTGTCTAACATTGAAAATCCTCTCAATCCTTGTCAACCATCCCTCCGATATTGCATCATCTACAGAACCCGAAAACCTTGGAGCATTATAACTCAAAAACAACCCATGATGATCCCTCGGGTTATTAGGAGGAGGTGCTTGTTACTTAGCTCGTGGTTGTACCGGAGGATCCTGAGCCCTTCTATCTTCAACATAATTGTACACCGCTTCCATAAAATGCTCCGTATTCATAGGCGGTTGTGGAGGATTAGGGGAATGATCACGGTGATGATGACATCCCGGAGACCTCTCCCGGTGCCTTCTAGGAGGCATCCTATTCAGTCAAACACTAACATGCATGCCAGATTTAGTCCATGCGTGACAATGCAATGAATTTAATCAATCATTTGAGTCAAGAATCAAGGCAATTTATCATACAAAATGCAAGTGTTCCAAATTAACAAGTAACTCCAACAGCCGAACGACCTACTGACTCCAAACGACACTAGAACCCTGGTTTTGTAACCCTGGGCTCTGATACCACTCAAAGGATGTAAAGCCCGAGCGCGAGACGTCACATCCCCCGCACCATGACCCGACCCGTATATGAAATGGATTTCCATACACGTGCCAAGTCATAGCGAACGGAGACATACACACTCGCTAAGCCAGGCGGGACTAACCTATCACTTAAACCCCAACAGCAACAACAACAATCAGACTAACAGAAAAGCGGAAGCAATAATTCATATACCATATACTGAGCCATGTGCTCTAGATACCAACATGTATTCCATATATTGAGCTATATGCTCTAGGTACCAACATTTAAGTTCAAGTAAGCTTAGTAATTCTAATACAAATGTGTACGCTCCATTCAAATACAATATCCAAAATACCAAAAGCATAACCAAATGAGTGTAAAGACAATAAATGCTAGACACTATGTAAGACTTCTCTAACTTGTATCCCGCCTAGCATTCCCTCCTGCAAAAAGAAACTGAAACAACTCCGGGTTCAGTCTTAAACAGACTGGTGGGTATAAAAATAGGCATAATATTATAATACAGCGGAATTTAAACACATACATGCAAGCTATAATCCTTATTCGAGGTTTAGAAGCATTTTTCCCAAGTGGGAATTAAAATACAACGAATAGGATTCTAACAATTCATTTCATTCATTAGGTCATTAGTGGCCCGGCGAGGGGGCGTGCATTATCTCCAACCAACACCTCGTGTAATTCGTTAATCGTTCATTCATTCATTCATGCATTCATTCTTTCGTGCACATTCATTAGATCATTCCTTCGATCATTCATATACTTCTTCTTCCTCCGGTTAGGGACGGGTTTACAAGGCCCGAACCCTCATTCATTGGTGATTGAGGGGTACATGAATCCCCAATAGCAGGGGTCCCCCCTTGTAGCACCCCGCACGTGAGGCACCACATCCCCCGCACTACGGTCTAACCCGAGCAACAAAATGGAGAGTCCGCACTCGGATCAAACCGTAGCGAACAGGAGACAAACAAAACAAACACCTAAGCTAGGCGGAACGTAAACCCTGTCAAGTAAAATCAACCAACAAAGCAGAGTACAGAGGAAGACTAAAGATCAAGCACAACATTGGCCACAGGCCTACAAAAATTAAACACACGGCTCACATGCAGACTTGGGCTCCTCAGGCCTCTTTTAAACAATTACAAAATCCAACAAGGGTAATTCAAATAACAAATGCATAAGTATACATATAGAAATCTTACATGTTGATCCGAATTCAAATAATACCAATGCAAATGTAGACTAAACTAACTCAGACCGACTAACTCAAAAGACTCGACTCAACTCCGCCTAGCTCCAAACTCCAAAGCAGACCTACACACTAAAAGATTGGGGAGGGAGAGGGTCAGTCTACAACTCGACTGAGTGAGGGGGCTAACGTTCACCAACACATATATACATATAGAGCAAAGCACGTATCAAACAAAAGACTATGAACCGGGAATAGGGTTTTACATACCAAAGCTATCTTCCAAAAGAACTCATATTTATACATATATTCATAAACTCATAAGCGGGAAAACTCGTAAGGATTCATAGATAAAAAAAAAAACGCATATGGATTCATATAAAACTCATAAGGATTCGAATAGATTCAGACCAGTTCACATATTCAAACTTACATGGATTCATATATATTGAAATTGATTCATAAATTCATAAATTCAAAGCTTAATCATATAAACCTCTTATAAAAATCGAAATCTCCTATCCCGTTTCATAATCACCAAAACAAAAGAATTCAAATACCCGGCGAGTACGGGTTTCCAACCTTACTCCTTAATCAAAAGACTCAAATGATTCGTAAGGATGCATAAACTCCTAAATTCATAGGATTCATAAATTCATAGATTCATATTCCCATATTCTAACCTTTCTCCGGAAGTCTACATGAGGGTTACGGGCCCACATCATGTAACTCAATATACGTGGGGTCGCGAGCCCACAACGTACCTTCTCCGGCCTCAGCCGAAGGCTCAAAGCACCACGCCTTCTCCATCTCCCTCAGAGTCGCGCGTAGATACTTCAAAGGAGCGTGTGCATAGGGGTGATAACCGGCGACCCTAACAGCCGCACAGGGTCTCCCTTACCCACACCTCCGGGGCCCAGGGATTCAAATAGATTCGTATGGATTCAGAAGACTCATAAAGAAACATACCTAACTCGCGAAACCTAGAAACATATGATTCATACTTAAGAAACATACCATAAGAAATATACCTTACCGTGCAACTCGGCATATGCTATACACGTACCTCTCCGTGTCTTCCAAATTCATAGTACGCTAAAGAAATCCATAGTTTGCTTGACGACACACGGTTTGGAGCATAGCCTCGTTGCAAAACCATTTTTAAGCTTATATATGCCCATACGTATAATTTCAGAAGAATTCGTATTAAATCGAATGAACAAGATTCATAACATATCATAAGACACATATTTAGTATATATATAATAGTATATTCGCATGCGGGCTTGAAAGCGAGCACATAGGGTCATAGGTCGCATTAACTAAAAAGAAACAAACCTAAACCTCACCTTACACCGACGTGGCTAAGAATGAGACAAATGATTCACCCCGGACTCAACTCGGATCACGAAACACCACCCCGGGTGCACCTGGACAAAACTGAAGATAATATGCAAAACTTAGACTCGAGGATGAACCATATAGACACACGGCATATGCTTAGTTGCGTAAGAGATGCAAATACTTAGTCAAACTCATATACGTATCAAATTCAAACAAGACGTACAAAAACACACATATCATAGCTTAACAAATTCATAATACACATTAAAGCATGTTCATGTGCACAATTAATGCATAATGAAGCATCTAAAAACATAATAAGGCGCATAAGCGATTCGTACAAACAACTCACATTACTTAAGAAACATAAAATGCATAAAAAGAGCAAATGCATATACATAAACAAGCTAAAACAAGTTAGGAATAAGTTCGGAGGTGGAAAGATACGAGAAAAACGGAATAAGAACACAAAAAGGGGTTCCGAGTGAAATTGGACTAAAGCTGACAGTTTTCCAACATGCACAAGCAGTAGGAAAATGATCATAACTTGAGTTTGAGAAATGGGAATTAATTTTTGCTTCTTTGAAATGAAAGTAGACACATATATCTTTAAAATGGTAGGTGGCTCGAATCGTGGTTCAAAGCGAGTCGAAAATGGCGTAGGTTTGAAATTGAACAAGTGCAGACTCTCGGCAAAGTGGCGACACCAAATTAAAACGATTATATCTCACAACCTAGAAGGAATTTTGGGGTGATTTCAATTGGAGATTGTTCTACACTCAATAAGGTTGAACATATCCAAAAATCAGCTCAATCTTAGGTCATATGATGGGGTACCCGGCCGGGGAAATACAAGGAAGAAATCTACCCAGCCGGGGAAAATAGTGCAGAAACTTTCTGCACTAAAACTACCCGCCCGGGTACAATTAACACACAAAACTACCTGGCCGGGTACTCCTTCTGGACGAGAAAAAGAAGCTGAAACAAGGGCTAAACATGGAGGAAACCAAAAATGATCAAAACCACCTCAAAACTCAACCAAATGCAATGAAAATCAAGGCACAAGTTCATGGAAACATGTTCTAACACATATCTTAAACTTAAGGCATGAAACAAACAAGAAACCAAGTTGCCATTTCATCTTCTTCAAGCCCCATTAATGGAGTTATATGCAATGCTCACCCAAAAAATGAAAATTCCAACATTTATGCAACAAGGGAACTCAAAAGAAGAACATATGTCAAATTTAGATCATATAATTCAAGTATGAAGGAAAGAGATCAAATTTTCATACAAACCTACTATTCATCATCATCTTCAATAGCATGGATCCAAGCAAGAAAGATGGAATTCAATCGGGAAGAAACTACACACTCGAAGAGAGAAATTCAAATCTTACCTTGATTCTTTAATTGGATGGTCGGATGGAGCACAAGCTTGAGCCAAAGCTTTAATGGCCAAAGGGTTTTCTTCTCTTCCTCCTTGCCTTGTGTTGAACTATCCAAAATGGGGAGAGAAAGGGAGATATTTTCAGCCTTAAAGGGGTGAAACGGGTCGGTTTACGGGTCGGGTCAAAAAGGATCCGGTCCACTCGGATCGGATTTTAAAACGGTAGGGGTATCAAACGGCTTTAGAAAATTAAAAGGTTAAATTCATCGAATTCGAATCCTCGAAACGAACTCAATGACAAGGTCGGAATTCGAATTCGAATTCCCGAGCTCGAGGTAGCCACGAGGGCTAAAACACCCTAATTAAAATTAGGTCCCTAATCGGCAAATATTGGACGATTGAGTCCAAGTACATTTAATAAATTCTAAAGCACACATGATTAAATAAAATTACAAATTGACACGTAAGGCATGCTAATCTCATAATTACTGAATGAAACTCTCCCGAGACATCGTACCTGGATTGCCGAGAAGACGGGGTGTTACAAACTCCCCCCTTAAGAGAACCTGATCCCCAGGTTCGCCTGCTCGAGTTTCAAGCTCGAACAACTTTCCGTATTCACCCAAGTTCGAGGTTCATGACGTCCCAACAAGGGTTAGCTCGAGAAAGGGCTTCAAGCACAAGGGGTTTGAATCTCCAAATCGATCCGATCACTTGAATTGCTCGATCGACTCGCACGAAGAAGAGGGTCTAAAGTAGATTCAACTCTCACCATTTGAGTTCATTTGAGTTAACTCTCGAGCTCAGTCACATTGCTTACACGACCTAGCTCCAACTGAATCTCCTTCTTGTCCACGATCTGAGGTCCGAAGTGTCTAACATTCGAACCCTTTCTTACACCGCCAAAATCTTCAAGAGGTTGTTGATCTAGTTGCAAAGCTCGACCCTCATCTCTCCGAAGCAACATTCTCGAACACTCAAAACATAAAATAAAACTAAAGATGCATGATGCACATGATATGCGTGTTCAAGGTACCTTTCACCGATGTGAGGAATCTCGTTTGGTAGTGCTTGATCAATACTCGAAACATTGTTGAAGTTCTTTCATCCTCGTTGTTATTTTTTGAATTACCTATGTGTACCAATGCCGTGGTAACCATCCCGCATTCCATTCCTTATTTAACTTTTGATCTTCAAATGTTACTCCCATCATGCCTCGAAGTTCCCAAAGCATTTTGTGTGGCTAGTCTCATCCCAATCTTTATCTCACAATTGTTGCATTACTCTTGAAAAATTTCCTAACTTAACCTTCAAATCTTAGGTGTTCTCTTGGTCTTGCTTTCGGTTTCAAGAATTGAATCCTTGGGCTCTAATTTATCACCAACGATTTTATAGCCCAGATTCCTTCACCCGAATACTTGCTCATAGAAATCCCAAAGAAGAGGTATTGTCTTGTAATCATAGTTTCTCTTCGTTAAGGTGCTCCAAAGTACAACGTTGACTCTTATCTTTAGCACCACTCTTCTAGGAATATAAGAAAAGTGGACTTGAAGTTTCCTTATCCTAGCACCTTTCTTCATTGTCAAAATACTTCTTGTCATCTTGCCCTTACCCCACGACTTCATTTGAGATTTTGTCTCGATCCTTTGGAGCCCGACCAAAGTCTTCTTCAATTCCCTTTTGAATTCTCTTCTCCATGGGGACGGTTGAAAATAATTCAATCTTTATGTCCCGAGAGTTTAAGAAATTATATTTTGTGCCCATTAAGAAAGTTCTCCACAATGTCCCTCGTAGATTAATTACTTTCCTTTTTTGTACTTTCATCATAGTATCTCCTTGGAAAAATTAACTCTCATTCAAAGCGGGTTCTAATTCTCTTGAATTTTCAGTCCGGCTGATCTACTACCCAAGCCAATCCTCTTAAACACCGTCTTCAAGTTACCCTTCACTTCAACACGATCGTCAAAGAGAGTCCACAATCTCAACCCTCACCCTAACCACCTCTTCCCAACTCATAACCTTCTATATTTGGAAGGAGCTACATCCTATCAAGCAACCACTAAATATGCATGTCGGGTTAACGTGAAAATGGAATGTATCACATAATTACCACTCAAACACATAAGGAAGTTACAAATGGCAATTATAGCGCAATAAGTAAATAATTACAGAACTTAAAGATGCCGTGGATGCACGTGCCATGAATGCAAATACCTCCATCATTGGATTCGTGTTAATTTCTAGATTGAAGCCTTTGCTCATGCATTCTTCGTTTGTTAGCCCTCGATTGCTCACAATCGGAAACCATATGTTCCGATGACCCGCACGCATAACATTTCTTCAACCTATCCCGACACGCGTCATATGTATGGTTGTCTCCTCTGTAATAGGCACATAATCGGGGCTCTTTCTTCAGTCTCGGGGGATTTTCGATCTTGTGTTTCTTCCCACGAATCTTCTTAGCTCGAGTACCACGTTGCTGGAATCTTTCATCCACTTGTAGGTTTGAACAAAATCCCAATTCAACTCCCGGTCCTGAATTCTCTTCTTCTTTACCTTTAGTTAGTCTCCGATTCTCAACCCTTAAAGCTCCTGTTGTAGCTTTATCCCATGTGCTCGTATCCTCCGCAATTAAGGCCTCTTTAAACTCATCACGAAGGCCTTCCATGAAGTGCCAACTCTTTACCTCATCGTTGCTCATAATATGTGGCACGTAAGTACCTAACCTCTCGAATTCGTTGATGTACTCCATGACCGTTTTGCCTCCTTGCTTTAGGGTACGAAACTCTTCAAACCTTCGATTTCGTAGAATGGCCGGTGTATACCTCCTTCTAAACTCCTGAATGAAGGTATTCCATGTCAATCCTTCGTTCGTGGCTTCAACTTGTGGGGCAACTCATTTCCACCATTGTCTCGCTTGTCCTTGTAGGAGTAGAATGGTAAGACAGGTTTTATCGTGGGAGTTGCCCGGCCATACCTCGAAGATGCTCTCAATTTCGGAGAGCCACTCTTCAGCTCGGATATCATTGCCTTCTCTAATTTGGGGAGTATTGAATGCTCTGAAATCTCGATATAATGTCGCCATCCGATTCATAGGTGGTGATTCGGTCATTATTTGTTCTCGATAATATGAAGGTTGACGTGATGATTGACCGAGACCTTGTCGACGTGGTGGCATCATAAAAAGTTCACAACTACAATATAGAAATATGTATGCCGGTTAGCACGTGAGGATGGCACATAATTAAACTAGGCAAGAGCAATCAACAAATGCAATGCAACACAGTATGTAAAGGCATCAAGTAGTTAGAAATCAAATTCAAAGTTCTGCAAACTCATAATTCAATGAACACATAACCACATTTTCCTATGCTGTTGGACTTAAACCGACAAAAGACGACTCTGGGCCCGGGTTTTGCAACCCAGAGCTCTGATACCACTTTAAGATGTAGCACCCCGCACGTGAGGCACCACATCCCCCGCACTACGGTCTAACCCGAGCAACGAAATGGAGAGTCCGCACTCGGATCAAACCGTAGCGAATAGGAGACAAACAAAACAAACACCTAAGCTAGGCGGAACGTAAACCCTGTCAAGTAAAATCAACCAACAAAGCAGAGTACAGAGGAAGACTAAAGATCAAGCACAAGCATTGGCCACAGGCCTACAGAAATTAAACACACGGCTGACATGCAGACTTGGGCTCCTCAGGCCTCTTTTAAACAATTACAAAACCCAACAAGGGTAATTCAAATAACAAATGCATAAGTATACATAAACAAATCTTACATGTTGATCCGAATTCAAAGAATACCAATGCAAATGTAGACTAAACTAACTCAGACCGACTAACTGAAAAGACTCGACTCAACTCCGCCTAGCTCCAAACTCCAAAGCAGACCTGCACACTAAAAGATTTGGGAGGGAGAGGGTCAGTCTACAACTCGACTGAGTGGGGGGGCTAACGTACACCAACACATATATACATATAGAGCAAAGCACGTATCAAACAAAAGACTATGAACCGGGAATAGGGTTTTACATACCAAAGCTATCTTCCAAAAGAACTCATATTTATACATATATTCATAAACTCATAAGCGGGAAAACTCGTAAGGATTCATAGATTAAAAAAAAAAAACGCATATGGATTCATATAAAACTCATAAGGATTCGAATAGATTCAGACCAGTTCACATATTCAAACTTACATGGATTCATATATATTCAAATTGATTCATAAATTCATAAATTCAGAGCTTAATCATATAAACCTCTTATAAAAATCGAAATATCCTATCCCGTCTCATAATCACCAAAACAAAAGAATTCAAATACCCGGCGAGTACGGGTTTCCAACCTTACTCCTTAATCAAAAGGCTCAAATGATTCGTAAGGATGCATAAACTCATAAATTCATAGGATTCATAAATTCATAGATTCATATTCCCATATTCCAACCTTTCTCCGGAAGTCTACATGAGGGTTACGGGCCCACATCGTGTAACTCAATATACGTGGGGTCGTGAGCCCACAACGTACCTTCTCCGGCCTCAGCCGAAGGCTAAAAGCACCACGCCTTCTCCATCTCCCTCAGAGTCGCGCGTAGATACTTCAAAGGAGCGTGTGCATAGGGGTTATAACCGGCGACCCCAACAGCCACACCGGGTCTCCCTTACCCACACCTCCGGGGCCCAGGGATTCAAATAGATTCGTATGGATTCAGAAGACTCGTAAAGAAACATACCTAACTCGCGAAACCTAGAAACATATGATTCATACTTAAGAAACATACCATAAGAAATATACCTTACCGTGCAACTCGGCATATGCTATACACGTACCTCTCCGTGTCTTCCAAATTCATAGTACGCTAAAGAAATCCATAGTTTGCTTGACGACACACGGTTTGGAGCATAGCCTCATTGCAAAACCATTTTTAAGCTTATATATGCCCATACGTATAATTTCTGAAGAATTCGTATTAAATCGAATTAACAAGATTCATAACATATCATAAGACACATATTTAGTATATATATAATAGTATATTCGCATGCGGGCTTGAAAGCGAGCACATAGGGTCATAGGTCGCATTAACTAAAAAGAAACAAACCTAAACCTCACCTTACACCGACGTGGCTAAGAATGAGACAAATGATTCACCCCGGACTCAACTCAGATCACGAAACACCACCCCGGGTGCACCTAGACAAAACTGAAGATAATATGCAAAACTTAGACTCGAGGACGAACCATATAGACGCACGGCATATGTTTAGTTGCGTAAGAGATGCAAATACTTAGTCAAACTCATATACGTATCAAATTCAAACAAGACGTGCAAAAACACACATATCATTGCTTAACAAATTCATAATATACATTAAAGCATGTTCATGTGCACAATTAATGCATAATGAAGCATCTAAAAACATAATAAGGCGCATAAGCGATTCGTACAAACAACTCACATTACTTAAGAAACATAAAATGCATAAAAAGAGCAAATGCATATACATAAACATGCTAAAACAAGTTAGGAATAAGTTCGGAGGTGGAAAGATACGAGAAAAACGGAATAAGAACACAAAAAGGGGTTCCGAGTGAAATTGGACTAAAGCTGACAGTTTTCCAACATGCACAAGCACTAGGAAAATGATCATAACTTGAGTTTGAAAATGGGAATTAATTTTTTCTTGTTGGAAATGAAAGTAGACACATATATCTTTAAAATGGTAGGTGGCTCGAATCATGGTTCAAAGCGAGTCGAAAATGGCGTAGGTTTGAAGTTGAACAAGTGCAGACTCTCGGCAAAGTGGCGACAGCAAATTAAAATGATTATATCTCACAATCTAGAACGCATTTTGGGGTGATTCCAATTGGAGATTGTTCTACACTCAATACGGTTGAACATATCCAAAAATCATCTCAATCGGAGGTCATATGAGGGGGTACCCGGCCGGGGAAAAACAAGGAAGAAATCTACCCGGCCGGGGAAAACAGTGCAGAAACTTTCTGCACTAAAACTACCCGCCCGGGTACAATTAACACACAAAACTACCCGGCCGGGTACTCCTTCTGGACGAGAAAAAGAAGCTGAAACAAGGGCTAAACATGGAGGAAACCAAAAATGATCAAAACCACCTCAAAACTCAACCAAATGCAATGAAAATCAAGGCACAAGTTCATGGAAACATGTTCTAACACATATCTTAAACTTAAGGCATGAAACAAACAAGAAACCAAGTTGCCATTTCATCTTCTTCAAGCTCCATTAATGGAGTTATATGCAATGCTCACCCAACAAATGAAAATTCCAACATTTATGCAACAAGGGAACTCAAAAGAAGAACATATATCAAATTTAGATCATATAATTCAAGTATGAAGGAATGAGATCAAATTTTCATACAAACCTACTATTCATCATCATCTTCAATAGCATGGATCCAAGCAAGAAAGATGGAATTCAATCGGGAAGAAACTACACACTCGAAGAGAGAAATTCAAATCTTACCTTGATTCTTCAATCGGATGGTCGGATGGAGCACAAGCTTGAGCCAAAGCTTGAATGGCCAAAGGGTTTTCTTCTCTTCCTCTCTTGCCTTGTGTCGAACTATCCAAAATGGGGAGAGAAAGGGAGATATTTTCAGCCTTAAAGGGGTGAAACGGGTCGGTTTACGGGTCGGGTAAAAAAGGATCCGGTCCACTCGGATCGGATTTTAAAACGGTAGGGGTATCAAACGGCTTTAGAAAATTAAAAGGTTAATTTCATCGAATTCGAATCCTCGAAACGAACTCAATGACAAGGTCGGAATTCGAATTCGAATTCCCGAGCTCGAGGTAGCCACGAGGGCTAAAATACCCTAATTAAAATTAGGTCCCTAATCGGCAAATATTGGACGATTGAGTCCAAGTACATTTAATAAATTCTAAAGCACACATGATTAAATAAAATTACAAATTGACACTTAAGGCATGCTAATCACATAATTACTGAATGAAACTCTCCCGAGACATCGTACCTGGATTGCCGAGAAGACGGGGTGTTACAAACTCCCCCCCCTTAAGAGAACCTGGTCACCAGGTTCGCCTGCTCGAGTTTCAAGCTCGAATAACTTTCCGTATTCACCCAAGTTCGAGGTTCATGACGTCCCGACGAGGGTTAGCTCGAGAAAGGGCTTCAAGCACAAGGGGTTTGAATCTCCAAATCGATCCGATCACTTGAATTGCTCGATCGACTCGCACGAAGAAGAGGGTCTAAAGTAGATTCAACTCTCACCGTTTGAGTTCATTTGAGTCAACTCTCGAGCTCAGTCACATTGCTTACACGACCTAGCTCCAACTGAATCTCCTTCTTGTCCACTATCTGAGGTCCGAAGTGTCTAACATTCGAACCCTTTCTTACACCGCCAAAATCTTCAAGAGGTTGTTGATCTAGTTGCAAAGCTCGACCCTCATCTCTCCGAAGCAACATTCTCGAACACTCAAAACATAAAATAAAACTAAAGATGCATGATGCACATGATATGCGTGTTCAAGGTACCTTTCACCAATGTGAGGAATCTCGTTTGGTAGTGCTTGATCAATACTCGAAACATTGTTGAAGTTCTTTCATCTTCGTTGTTATTTTTTGAATTACCAATGTGTACCGATGCCGTGGTAACCATCCCGCATTCCATTCTTCATTTAACTTTTGATCTTCAAATGTTACTCCCATCATGCCTCGAAGTTCCCAAAGCATTTTGCGTGGCTAGTCTCATCCCAGTCTTTATCTCACAATTGTTGCATTACTCTTGAAAATTTTCCTAACTTAACCTTCAAATCTTAGGTGTTCTCTTGGTCTTGCTTTCGGTTTCAAGAATTGAATCCTTGGGCTCTGATTTATCACCAACGATTTTATCGCCCAGATTCCTTCACCCGAATACTTGCTCATAGAAATCCCAAAGAAGAGGTATTGTCTTGTAATCATAATTCCTCTTCGTTAAGGTGCTCCAAAGTACAACGTTGACTCTTATCTTTAGCACCACTCTTCTAGGAATATAAGAAAAGTGGACTCGAAGTTTCCTTATCCTAGCACCTTTCTTCATTGTCAAAATACTTCTTGTCATCTTGCCCTTACCCCACGACTTCATTTGAGATTTTATCTCGATCCTTTGGAGCCCGACCAAAGTCTTCTTCAATTCCCTTTTGAATTCTCTTCTCCATGGGGACGGTTGAAAATAATTCAATCTTTATGTCCCGAGAGTTTAAGAAATTATATTTTGTGCCCATTAAGAAAGTTCTCCACAATGTCCCTCGTGGATTAATTACTTTCCTTTTTTGTACTTTCATCATAGTATCTCCGTGGAAAAATTAACTCTCATTCAAAGCGGGTTCTAATTATCTTGAATTTTCAGTCCGGTTGATATACATCCCAAGCCAATCCTCTTAAACACCGTCTTCAAGTTACCCTTCACTTCAACACGATCGTCAAAGAGAGTCCACAATCTCAACCCTCACCCTAACCACCTCTTCCCAACTCATAACCTTCTATATTTGGAAGGAGCTACATCCTATCAAGCAACCACTAAATATGCATGTCGGGTTAACGTGAAAATGGAATGTATCACATAATTACCACTCAAACACATAAGGATTTTACAAATGGCAATTATAGCGCAATAAGTAAATAATTACAGAACTTAAAGATGCCGTGGATGCACGTGCCATGAATGCAAATACCTCCATCATTGGATTCGTGTTAATTTCTAGATTGAAGCCTTTGCTCATGCATTCTTCGTTTGTTAGCCCTCGATTGCTCACAATCGGAAACCATATGTTCCGATGACCCGCACGCATAACATTTCTTCAACCTATCCCGACACGCCTCATATGTATGGTTGTCTCCTCTGTAATAGGCACAAAATCGGGGCTCTTTCTTCAGTCTCGGGGGATTTTCGATCTTGTGTTTCTTCCTACGAATCTTCTTAGCTCGAGTACCACGTTGCTGGAATCTTTCATCCACTTGTAGGTTTGAACAAAATCCCAATTCAACTCCCGGTCCTGAATTCTCTTCTTCTTTACCTTTAGTTAGTCTCCGATTCTCAACCCTTAAAGCTCCTGTTGTAGCTTTATCCCATGTGCTCGTATCCTCCGCAATTAAGGCCTCTTTAAACTCATCACGAAGGCCTTCCATGAAGTGCCAACTCTTTACCTCATCCTTGCTCATAATATGTGGCACGTAAGTACCTAACCTCTCGAATTCGTTGATGTACTCCATGACCGTTTTGCCTCCTTGCTTTAGGGTACGAAACTCTTCAAACCTTCGATTTCGTAGAATGGCCGGTGTATACCTCCTTCTAAACTCCTGAATGAAGGTATTCCATGTCAATCCTTCGTTCGTGGCTTCAACTTGTGGGAGTTGCCCGGCCATACCTCGAAGATTCTCTCAATTTCGGAGAGCCACTCTTCAGCTCGGATATCATTGCCTTCTCTAATTTGGGGAGTATTGAATGCTCTGAAATCTCGATATAATGTCGCCATCCGATTCATAGGTGGTGATTCGGTCATTATTTGTTCTCGATAATATGAAGGTTGACGTGATGATTGACCGAGACCTTGTCGACGTGGTGGCATCATAAAAAGTTCACAACTACAATATAGAAATATGCATGCCGGTTAGCACGTGAGGATGGCACATAATTAAACTAGGCAAGAGCAATCAACAAATGCAATGCAACACAGTATGTAAAGGCATCAAGTAGTTAGAAATCAAATTCAAAGTTCTGGAAACTCATAATGCAATGAATACATAACCACATTTTCCTATGCCGTTTGACTTAAACCGACAAAAGACGACTCTGGGCCCGGGTTTTGCAACCCAGAGCTCTGATACCACTTTAAGATGTAGCACCCCGCACGTGAGGCACCACATCCCCCGCACTACGGTCTAACCCGAGCAACGAAATGGAGAGTCCGCACTCGGATCAAACCGTAGCGAACAGGAGACAAACAAAACAAACACCTAAGCTAGGCGGAACGTAAACCCTATCAAGTAAAATCAACCAACAACGCAGAGTACAGAGGAAGACTAAAGATCAAGCACAAGCATTGGCCACAGGCCTACAGAAATTAAACACACGGCTCACATGCAGACTTGGGCTCCTCAGGCCTCTTTTAAACAATTACAAAACCCAACAAGGGTAATTCAAATAACAAATGCATAAGTATACATATACAAATCTTACATGTTGATCCGAATTCAAAGAATACCAATGCAAATGTAGACTAAACTAACTCAGACCGACTAACTCAAAAGACTCGACTCAACTCCGCCTAGCTCCAAAATCCAAAGCAGACCTGCACACTAAAAGATTGGGGAGGGAGAGGGTCAGTCTACAACTCGACTGAGTGAGGGGGCTAACGTACACCAACACATATATACATATAGAGCAAAGCACGTATCAAACAAAAGACTATGAACCGGGAATAGGGTTTTACATACCAAAGCTATCTTCCAGAAGAACTAATATTTATACATATATTCATAAACTCATAAGTGGGAAAACTCGTAAGGATTCATAGATAAAAAAAAAAACGCATATGGATTCATATAAAACTCATAAGGATTCGAATAGATTCAGACCAGTTCACATATTCAAACTTACATGGATTCATATATATTCAAATTGATTCATAAATTCATAAATTCAGAGCTTAATCATATAAACCTCTTATAAAAATCAAAATCTCCTATCCCGTTTCATAATCACCAAAACAAAAGAATTCAAATACCCGGCGAGTACGGGTTTCCAACCTTACTCCTTAATCAAAAGACTCAAATGATTCGTAAGGATACATAAACTCATAAATTCATAGGATTCATAAATTCATAGATTCATATTCCCATATTCCAACCTTTCTCCGGAAGTCTACACGAGGGTTACGGGCCCACATCGTGTAACTCAATATACGCGGGGTCGCGAGCCCACAACGTACCTTCTCCGGCCTCAGCCGAAGGCTCAAAGCACCACGCCTTCTCCATCTCCCTCAGAGTCGCGCGTAGATACTTCAAAGGAGCGTGTGCACAGGGGTGATAACCGGTGACCCCAACAACCGCACCGGGTCTCCCTTACCCACACCTCCGGGGCCCAGGGATTCAAATAGATTTGTATGGATTCAGAAGACTCATAAAGAAACATACCTAACTCGCGAAACCTAGAAACATATGATTCATACTTAAGAAACATACCATAAGAAATATACCTTACCGTGCAACTCGGCATATGCTATACACGTACCTCTCCGTGTCTTCCAAATTCATAGTACCCTAAAGAAATCCATAGTTTGATTGACGACACACGGTTTGGAGCATAGCCTCGTTGCAAAACCATTTTTAAGCTTATATATGCCCATGCGTATAATTTCAGAAGAATTCGTATTAAATCGAATTAACAAGATTCATAACATATCATAAGACACATATTTAGTATATATATAATAGTATATTCGCATGCGGGCTTGAAAGTGAGCGCATAGGGTCATAGGTCGCATTAACTAAAAAGAAACAAACCTAAACCTCACCTTACACCGACGTGGCTAAGAATGAGACAAATGATTCACCCCGGACTCAACTCGGATCACGAAACACCACCCCGGATGCACCTGGACAAAACTGAAGATAATATGCAAAACTTAGACTCGAGGACGAACCATATTGACGCACGGTATATGCTTAGTTGCGTAAGAGATGCAAATACTTAGTCAAACTCATACACGTATCAAATTCAAACAAGAAGTGCAAAAACACACATATCATAGCTTAACAAATTCATAATATACATTAAAGCATGTTCATGTGCACAATTAATGCATAATGAAGCATCTAAAAACATAATAAGGCGCATAAGCGATTCGTACAAACAACTCACATTACTTAAGAAACATAAAATGCATAAAAAGAGCAAATGCATATACATAAACATGCTAAAACAAGTTAGGAATAAGTTCGGAGGTGGAAAGATACGAGAAAAACGGAATAAGAACACAAAAAGGGGTTCCGAGTGAAATTGGACTAAAGCTGACAGTTTTCCAAGATGCACAAGCAGTAGGAAAATGATCATAACTTGAGTTTACGAGATGGGAATTAAGTTTTTCTTGTTGGAAATGAAAGTAGACACATATATCTTTAAAATGGTAGGTCGATCGAATCGTGGTTCAAAGCGAGTCGAAAATGGCGTAGGTTTGAAGTTTAACAAGTGCATACTCTCGGCAAAGTGGCGACACCAAATTAAAACGATTATATCTCACAATCGAGAACGAATTTTGGGGTGATTACAATTGGAGATTGTTCTATACTCAATAAGGTTGAACATATCTAAAAATTAGCTCAATCGGAGGTCATATGAGGGGGTACCCGGCCGGGGAAAAACAAGGAAGAAATCTACCCGGCCGGGGAAAACAGTGCAGAAACTTTCTGCACTAAAACTACCCGCCCGGGTACAATTAACACACAAAACTACCCTGCCGGGTACTCCTTCTGGACGAGAAAAAGAAGCTGAAATTGGGGCTAAACATGGAGGAAACCAAAAATGATCAAAACCACCTCAAAACTCAACCAAATGCAATGAAAATCAAGGCACAAGTTCATGGAAACATGCTCTAACACATATCTTAAACTTAAGGCATGAAACAAACAAGAAACCAAGTTGCCATTTCATCTTCTTCAAGCTCCATTAATGGAGTTATATGCAATGCTCACCCAACAAATGAAAATTCCAACATTTATGCAACAAGGGAACTCAAAAGAAGAACATATACCAAATTTAGATCATATAATTCAAGTATGAAGGAAAGAGATCAAATTTTCATACAAACCTACTATTCATCATCATCTTCAATAGCATGAATCCAAGTAAGAAAGATGGAATTCAATCGGGAAGAAACTACACACTCGAAGAGAGAAATTCAAATCTTACCTTGATTCTTCAATCGGATGGTCGGATGGAGCACAAGCTTGAGCCAAAGCTTGAATGGCCAAAGGGTTTTCTTCTCTTCCTCTCTTGCCTTGTGTTGAACTATCCAAAATGGGGAGAGAAAGGGAGATATTTTCAGCCTTAAAGGGGTGAAACGGGTCGGTTTACGGGTCGGGTCAAAAAGGATCCGGTCCACTCTGATCGAATTTTAAAACGGTAGGGGTATCAAACGGCTTTAGAAAATTAAAAGGTTCATTTCATCAAATTCGAATCCTCGAAATGAACTCAATGACAAGGTCGGAATTCGAATTCGAATTCCCGAGCTCGAGGTAGCCACGAGGGCTAAAACACCCTACTTAAAATTAGGTCCCTAATCGGCAAATATTGGACGATTGAGTCCAAGTACATTTAATAAATTCTAAAGCGCACATGATTAAATAAAATTACAAATTGACACGTAAGGCATGCTAATCACATAATTACTGAATGAAACTCTCCCGAGACATCGTACCTGGATTGCCGAGAAGACGGGGTGTTACACCCCTTCTGTCACTAATCTCCTAGTGAAGTCTAGGTTACCGAAATTGATGGACCTAGTATAAGTGGATTTTCGTTAGCCCAAGCTTCCCCGGTTCACCAATACACTAAGTCCCGGGCCCCCATTCATTGTGAACATTCATTTCTCGCCAAAACTTTTGATAGGATATTCAAATTAAAGGCTTTACATTTTAAACATTGATTTGTTGGAAAACTCGATATAGATATATATATATATATCTTTGGCCAAAATCTTGCACATTGGGTATATTGGGGTCATATCTTTAACTAATAGAAGAAAAACCCACCTAGTAGACCAAAGAACCCGAGAAAGCTCTCACTGCTCAACCCCGTCTCCCACTGGGTCAATATCTGTGTGACAAAGGTAGTGTGAGACTCGATTATGACCACATTTGATGCTCGGCTACGCAATGACATGTTATGATATGCTTGAAACATAAGAACATGTCCAAATATGATCATGAATACCAGGGAATTCAATTAAACACATCATTCATCAAGTTTAATTCAATATACGATAAAATCATATTCGTTCACGTTCATAGCGTTCATAGCTTTCATACTTTTCATTCTTGCATTCATATAGTCCTTGAGGTCATATATTAATCACAATTCAAAGTTTAAAGGAATTCACGTTGCATATAATTTACGAATACGAACCATAAATGCAATTCAAGCAATAAAATAGTTCCCCCAAAGCTGCCATTTCAAATGACACGGCCGTGTTGAGTTTTCAAAGGAAATTGACACGGCCCTGTCCGAGGTTTAAAAATCAAATTTTCCAAGTCGAGGGCTTGACACAGCCGTGTTGAGTTTTCAAAGCATTTGGACACGGCCGTGTCCGATTTTCTGAAAATAATTTTCCAAAGTCGAGGGTCGTGTCAGCTCGTCGTCATGCGAGGAAAAACAGAGCAGAACGAGGGAAAAGCTTGCAAAACAGGGCAGCAACAAGGAAGCTCATATATACCACCTAGACATGCTTTCAAGCCACAAAACTCATGCAATTCACATAACTCATTCATATTTACAAGAATTCATGCATAAAGTTGGCAAAAGATCATTCAATATCAAGCTTTCAATCATGGAAGCTTCAAGCTTCAACAATGGCAACTCCCACACAAATCACCTAATATGAGATTCAAGGATATAGAAATTATGAGGAGCTTACAAGCAACACTTTCCATGTAATAATTCTTACTTCAAACAAGGGAAATCCATAAAACCAAAAATTCATAATATTTTGTTCATATTCAAGCTTTTCTTCATACACATGATTCTCCAACCCAACTCAAGATATAATCGGAAGGAAATAGAGAGGAGGATGAGGGGAAAACAATATATACTTTACCTTGGAAGAAGATGGAAGATTGGTTGATCTTGAGCTCAAAGTTTGATTAATCAAAATAAGGGTTTCTTGGAGCTTCTTGCTTGTCTCTTGGGATGATGAATTGATTGATCAAAAATGGAAGCACAAGGAAGAAAATGCTGATATTTAGTAAGGAAACGGGTAGGATACGGGTCGGTCCAAGTCCGGTTTGTTTAAGAAATGGTTCAAACAAGTTATAAAGTCGAGGCTATATAAAGGTTCATTGTCGAGGGTTCAAATGACATCGAAATGTTACAAGGTCAAGTTCAAAGGATAGGTATCGTCGAAACAAGTTCAACGCCATTTACGGATCTCGATTTCGAGGTCCGGAGCTCAAGATATCTAGAAAACCGTTCAGGGTTGCCTATTATACAAATAGGTCCCTAAACTTTCAAAATGTGGCAATTAAGCCCAAACTCAATTTCCAATTGAGTCCAAAACATTCAAATAAATTACAATCAAGCCCACGGATTACACTAAACACGTAATTTCATTCAATTAACACTGAATTCACGAAATTCACATTTTCACAATTTCATTCATATATTCATAGCTCACATTGACATTCATATGGAATTTAAGCATATAAATCAAATTAGAAACGAATTCAAGTAATAATTCAAAATATGAAATCATATAATTAAATGTAGATGCGCACGTAACACTTACCTGCACGTGTGAAAACACGGGGCGTTACACTTTAGGACTGACCCTCATGGTTGTTTTCCCCTTTTTCCCCTTTTTGAGTTGCAGGTGCTTGGAGATTTGAGCTAGGCGGTTGTCTTGTGTCGTGGTTGGGGATAGCTCGAGTCCCATGCATTGTATTTTGTTTCCTTTCGCATTTTGCTAGTTTTTGAAATATGTATAAACTTATGCCTTAGAATTTTGGATTTTGGTTAATTGTAGGACTTAATTTGGCCCAGGTTGGGCATGATATGTATAATTGTTTTATTTACCCCTAGTTGGAAAGCATGTGTATTTGGTTATTTGAAATCCCGGTGCTTCCGCATTCATTATTTATTTTTTTTATTGCGCACTCTGAGTAGGGTCTAGACGGCCTAGCTTAGGTTGTGTTTTTGTTTGTCACCCGTTCGCCATGGCTTGATGCGTGAGCGGAGTCCCCATTTCGTCTCACATGTCGGACTATGGTGCGGGGGATGTGGTGCCCTTCGCTCCGGGGTGTTACATCCTTGCGTGGTATCAGAGCTCTAGGTTGCAAAACCGGAGCTCTAGCGTCTTATCGGGTTTATCTAGGTCGTTCGGCTTAGGATTATGTGATTATTTGCATTCACCTTCATCATTTTGTGACTTATATGATTTTATTTGTATTAATTGTTCACATGAACATGCACTACACCCTTTCATGCATTGATATTTCTTGAATTGTGGTTCTTATTCAGGATGCCATCTCAACACGCAACCATGGGAGAAGAACGAATGTCATCGATATACCAAGAATTTCGGAATTGCAACCCTCCTATGTGGTTTGGAGGCGATGATGTGAAAGCCGAGCAATGGATTTCTGAGATTTCATGGATTTAGGATACTCTATCGGGAACATCACAAGAAAGAGTGAATTGCACTTCCCATGTACTTAAAGGACAAGCTTCAATTTGGCTTAAGGAAATAAAATTCTGGTTTAAGAGGTCCGGGGAAGAGTTTACGTGGGAGAATTTTGTCCGGGAATTCCATAACAAATACATTCCTTCCGATGCAAGAGCAAAGAGACTTCAAGAATTTCGAGATCTCCAACAAGACTTAAGGATTGCCGAAAATTACATGGAGGAACTAGAGAGATTGGGCCCGTATGCCACACCGGTTATTAATAACTACCGACTTAAGGCCCAAAATTTCATGGAAGGACTCAAGGGTGAAATCCAACAAACCCTCTCTACTTCAACGGTCAACCATTGGTCGGAGGCAATGAAAAAGGTGGTTCAACATGAGATGGATAAGCAACATTTGAAATCCCACACTCTTCAATTGGGACAAGGATCCGGTTCGAGCTGAAGGTTGGGCAAGAGACCGGTGTCACAAGAAAAGCCTCACGGTTCTCAAGATGTTAAACCATCCAAGAAGAAGAAGAAGCCACGACAATCGAAATCGAATCCGGAGCTTACTCTAACGGTTCCAATTAGATGTGCTTATTGTAAGGGTCCAAATCATGTGGAAGATCAATGTCGGAAGAAGTTAGGTGCTTGCTTTAAGTGTGGTGAGATCGGACACATGGTGAATAGTTACCCATACAAGTTCAAGCCAACACCTTCAACGAGCTGTAACTCCGGGATTCCGATTCCAACCCAAGGGCAAGCCAATCTTAACCCCACTACTTCGGTGAAAGGTACACGAAGCATTAATGGCATCTCATCTCATGCATATTTTAATCTTGGGAAAACCTAAGTGTTTACTGCCTACTTCTTTATTCCTTGGTGCTTCTTGGCTCTTACTTGGTATATGTTTCCTTTTCTTCTTAGTTCTTCCTTGTTGTGTGCTTTTTTTTCCTTTTGTGTTAACTCTCTTTTGGAGAGAGTTTGGTGCGTTGAGTGCTCGAGAGTGTTTGGTGAGTTGCGAGGGTCGAGCTGCTTCCGGTGAGCGGTTTGGAGGTGCTTAGGTCCCGTTAAGTTGGGAAGTTGCTTTTAGGAGGTCCGTTCAGGGCTCAACGATATCAACGGGTTTTAGATTGAAGGCTAATTCGTTGATATTTCTTGTAGAAGAGCCGAGAATTGCCTAAAGTGAGAAATCTATTGTGTTAGCGGGGAATACTAGACAATCTTCTTTAAGAAAGCCAACCCGTTGACATTTGGGACAATTAAGAGGCACGGTTTTGAGTGGGAAGAGGCGGTTGAAGAGAGTCACCTTCGGTAGCGGCTTTTGCCTAACTGGAGGTGCGAAGCCTACTTCGTTTCCAACCGAGGCACAAAGGAAGGCCTTTGTTGTGTGTTGCTTGCAGAAGAGTTGTAGCCTACGCCTTGAAAGTGTAAGGTCACGAGTAATCCCACTCATGGTTTGAAGTTGTTCGAGTTTTAGGGGATCGGTTGTAGTGGCATGAGAAGGATGTTATGGACTTTGTGTAATAATGTCTATATGCCAAAGGCTGAGGATTCTCCAACTACACCCGAATTTTTAATTTGGGATGTGGGAGCAGACGACGCAGACTTTGTGTCCGGTTTGCTAATCAAGGAGGTAATATCTTAGAAGCCTATGATCTCCGAGGTTAGAGTGTGGTAGTGAAAGCTTGAAGTTCAGTTTGTCTTCGAAGTCGTTCAAGATCTCGTTTAGGACCTGAGGACAGGTCCTTTTGAAGGAGGGGAGTTTGTAACATCCCGCTCGTCCGGCCCTACAGGTACGTTGTAACGAGAGTGTTATTTGCGTTTTAAATTAATTAATTAAGCAATGGTGTGTTATTTTAATTATTACGTAATTATATGAAACTACTTGAATTATTTGATTTAAATGCCAAAATGTGCCTAAGTGTTTAAATTACTTGAAATCTTATAATATGTGAATTTATAATATATGAATTTATTTCCCGAGCATGCTTATTTCGTGAATTATGTGATAAACGTGATTTAAGGATCTAATTGTGTAATTTTATAATATGTGGACTTAATTGAAATTTGGTTCTTGGACTTAATTGTAACTTTTTGAAAGTTTTGGAGTCATTTGAAAAATGAGCCATTTTAGTACACTTGCGTACATTTTAATTCGTATCTTGAGCTACGGCACTCGGATTCGAGTCCCATCTTCGGTGTTCAACTCCTTTCGACGATCCGGATGCAATGGAATAAGTTTCGTAATTTTTTGATGTCGTTTAGACCTCCGACGACGCGAATTTCAGCCCCTCGTACCTTATTACACCCCTATGACCTATATTTTGAGCTATGGGACCCATCCTTCATCAATTCTTTGAATTTTAAGCCATTTTCAACCATATATCCTCTCATTTTCTTCCTCCCTCACACGAGATTCAGCAGCCAAAAGCAAGGAGGAGAGATTTTCACTATTCATCATCTTCAAGCTCAAGATTTGCTCAAGATCCTCTAGTTTTCTTTGATCTTCAATAATCCTAGGTAAGATCCGTAATCCTTGTGATTTGTGCTTCAATATATGCTCCATTTTGTGTCTTATAATTGAGGTTTTATGCATGATTGAAGAAAGGCATGAATAGTTAGGTTTTCTCCAAAATTTTGAATACATGCTCATATATGTTTCTTATGAGTTCTAAGCTAGAGAATGAGTTCATTTAAGCCCTTATATCTCGTTTATTTACATTAAATACATGGTGGTTATGTGTATTAACTTCTAGCATTAATGAACTTGAGTTTATGAAAGAAAAATGGGGGATTTTGTGCTTAAAACCGAACTGCTGTCACAACTCAAAGTTGCTGTCAATATGCTACTGTTTTAATGAAGTTTTGCATGAATTTTGAGCATGAAATGCATGGTAAATGATCAGATTTCGTGGGGCCCTGTTATATGATGTTGTTGCCCTGTTTTAACCTTCATTTTAGATGCATTATGGTTGAGTTTGAGCATAAAACGAACTGCTGCATGCTGCTACTTCTAGCACTCATTTGCTGTCAATTTTGTGAAGTTTTGAGCTTGATTCTTGCATGATTTGAGGCCTAACTTACATGTAAAGCTCCAACCCTGTTTTATGATCATGTTGCATGCAATTAACCTTCATTTAGATGCAAATTGATTAAGTTTTAGGCTTGAAAAATGGACTGCATACCTGCTGTCAATATGCTGTCAGTTTTGTGTTTTGTGAATGAAATTTGCATGGTTTTAGCTTGAATTTCGTTGCTTAATTGCTGGCCCTGTTATGTTATGTTAATGCCTACCTTTAACCATCGTTGTAGCTACAAATGGATGAGTTTTATGCATGAAAAGTGACTGCAAAATCTGCTCCTTTCTTACCGAGTTGCTGTCAGGATTTTGTGGCTTGTTTGTTAATTCTTTGAGCTCCATTTCATGTGAAATTGCATGGTTATGAAGTATTTGAATTTCCTTACATGTTAGCTTTGTTTTCCCAAGCTTTTAACTCTTATTTCAACTCCAAACTTGATGAAATGGTTGCTTGAATTCATGCCCTTCTTTGCTGCAATTTTCTTGCACGTTTGAAGTGATCTTTGTTGCTCCAACTTATGGCCTGAAAATATGATGTATTAATGTTCGTTCCATGCATGATTTATGTGTTAATTGGCCTGAGATGTTTCTTTAACCTGCTGCTACAAATTCTTTTCGAACAAGAAGCATCAACACGGCCGTGTTGATTTAAAGATTAAATCGGACATGGCCGTGTTGTGTTTTCGGTTTTGAAAATTAAATCGGACACGGCCGTGTCATGCTTCTGAAATTGATAATTAATTTGAGATTCCAACAGGTATGTGGATGCATGCATATTTGGTCTTAAATTGTGATTTTGGAAATGGCATGTTCATGTGAGAGAGGGCTGCATGTAATTGTTCCTATACATAAATTGTTATTATGTGCATGTTTGTAGAATTATACATATATTACATTAATGCATGTGTTTGTGTATATAAATAATATGCATGAATGTTTAGTTATTGATGCATGAAAATATTATGTTTGTGCATGTGTGTGAACGTGTGTGCTTGCATGCATGTGGTGTGTGTTGTTACGTGCATGTGCATGTATATGTATAATACATGCTAAATTTGTTTATTAATTTGTACAATATGCTATGAACCTTAGTTTAATTTATTTATTTAATTTAAATGAGTGATATGTGCTATAAACCTTATTTAATTCTATGAATCGATTTGTTTATAATATTAACTTGTTTTATGATATGTTATAATTCTTGGTTTGATTTTATGAATTTAATCTAATATGAGTTGCATGTGATACCTTGTATAATTTGAAATTTAGATTTAATTTAGATGCTCGATTAATTATGCTCTCACGTTCCTTTAAATGACTTAAGTATTTTTCTATGTGCTTGAATGAATTAGAACTTTGTCTATTTATTTAATATGTCAATCCCTTGTCTCTTTTATGAATTGTATGCTAAGTGAATATGTTAAATGTCTTATATTGACTTCATGAATTTATTTGATACGAGATATGATCTTAAGTGATTTTTGATTTTAAGTTGTACATTTAACGTTTTCTTGCATTTCTTGTTCTCTTTATAAACTTAAATTTATGAATGCTTGAGATAAGCCTTAATATGGTATTTTATGAGTTTATTTGATGAGTGGTGAGTTTAATTCTTGAATTATGTGTGTGATATTTCTTTATTTGCCTCGATAAGCCTAAGTATGAGCTTATTTGAAGTACATCGCATCATATGCACCCATATGCATCGCCGAGCGTCTAATTGGTTCATATTGAGTCTAAGGTTGCTTTTGTTATTTGTTTTGTCCAGTGGTTCGTCTCGGCGTTGACGACGTGGTTCCGTGAGCATTCTTTTACTCTTCTTTTATCCCTGCTTCGTCTTGAAGGTGAGGTTTTGTTCTTTTAGTTAATATGACCTACAACCCTAATTTGTATTTTGAACCCGCATGCGATGTATTTTACATTGCCAAAAACCACGCCCGGTTCATGAACCCCCTTCAGCTTTGATTATGCTTTGTTCTTATATATGTAAGGGTGTGTGTGTTAGCCCCCTCACTAGTCTTTAGGACTGACCCTCGTGGTTGTTTTCCCCTTTTTGCCCTTTTTGAGTTGCAGGTGCTTGGAGATTTGAGCTAGGCGGTTGTCTTGTGTCGTGGTTGGGGATAGCTTGAGTCCCATGCAATGTATTTTGTTTCCTTTAGCATTTTGCTAGTTTTTGAAATATGTATAAACTTATGCCTTAGAATTTTGGACTTTGGTTAATTGTAGAATTTTGGACTTTGGTTAATTGTAGGACTTTCCTTTACCCCTAGTTGGAAAGCATGTATATTTGGTTATTTGAAATCCCGGTGCTTCCGCATTTGTTATTTATTTATTTTTATTGCGCACTCTGAGTAGGGTCTAGGCCGCCTAGCTTAGGTTGTGTTTTTGTTTGTCACCCGTTCGCCATGGCTTGATGCGTGAGCGGAGTCCCCATTTCGTCTCACGTGTCCGACTATGGTGCGGGGGATGTGGTGCCCTTCGCTCCGGGGTGTTACAGGACCTCGCTTAGCATCTTTATATCCTTACAGATATGAGATCCACAACCGGTATCAAGTACCCAAGAGCTAGAATTAATAGAAAGATTTACTTCAACGAGAAATATACCTTTCTTTAGAGTAGCCTTGTACTCTTGGCAGTTTCTCCTCCAATGCCCAGGTTTGCCACAACGGAAGCAAACGTCCTCTTTCTGATCACGTTTCTTCTTTTGGGCTTTTCCCTTCGTGATGCCTCCATTGGGCCTAAGGGACTTCTTCTTCTTTTGGGTTTTCTTGCCCTTGCCTTTAGAAGGTTTAGACGAAGATGGAGCAGTAACCATCATAATCTTATTTTCCTTCTTCATCGTGCTTTTAGCAGTCACAAGCTGACTAATCAGCTCAGCTACACTAACATTTGCATGATTCATGTTGATGTTAAGGAGAAAAAGGTTGAATGATGGTGGGATCGAGGCTAGCAATAGATCCACTGAAAGCTCATCTCTCAGTGACATGTCCATGGAGGCAAGTTTCTCAATAAGAGCAAGAAACTTGAGTCCATATTCATGGACACTTGTACCTTCCTTCATTCTGAAATGGAATAATTCTTTTGAGGTGTTATACCTTGTAACATGTTCATGAGGATGTTAAAGTTGCTCTAAATGGTCGTAAATCTCCCAAGCGAATTCCATGGACTCATGTTGTCTTTGCATTTCCAGAGACGTGTTAGCAAGCATGAGACAACAGGGCTTGGAGATTATCATCCTTCCACTTCTGGATCGCGTCCCGCTAGCCCGGGTCGGAGCTTCCTCTTCGGGAACAGGCTCCGCCTAGTAGAGTACATAAGTTCTCTTCTGGGAATCTAGAACGATTTTTAGATTCCTAAGCCAATCAGAACAGTTGGGACTAGTCAACTTGTTTGACTCGAGGATCGATACTAGAGGGTTTTTGGCTACCATTTCAAAACACGTAGAGAATCACAAAATCTACGACCTAAATGAAAAACAAAGAACTAAGTGAGCATGCTGAATAATAACGATATACATGAGATTGAGTCTTTAATCTGTATAGCTCCAACCGTTTTTAGAAAATCTATAATTCCCAAAGATCTTAGTGGATACTTGTTATCCCAATGGGTACTAAGATCCTAAGCACTTTATCTCGAACCCACGACTCGCAGACATTCTTAATAAAGCCTAAGGTAGGTACAACTTACCAATTCCAACACTATGGAATTCTAGTAATGTTTTTACATCACCTATCTTTCAATATGGACCCATGACTCGTGCGACATCCATATTTACTGAGGTGTTAAGCTAGACCCATCAATCATAAGATCAAGATCAAAACTTAGTTCGAACGACCCACAACTCGCGGACATCACCCTCCCCAAAATTGACGTCGAAATATTGATCATTTATAATGATCAATTAGGAAACCAAGAACTAATAGATTTCACATAGTCACCCCACGACTCATGGACAGTAACTAGCTTCCTTTATTAAACTTAAATCCTATTGATGGAATGCTAGGAATTTAATTGAAAACTTGCACCTCGAATTAAACACCAATTTTTCAAAGATTAGCTTAATGTTTAATGGGAATTTTCGATTTAACCGGAGATTTGTCCGGTTCGACCTCACCAACATATATGTTATCCATTTTAATTAGTCTTGATTAATGCAAGTATTACTTAAATGCATTTCACACAAGCACATAGTAGATAGCATGTCGTAACATGTGATGATCATGGGTTCTACCTATCTTATGCGTGATATGTGGGAGCCACTCCACAATCACAAGTTCTAACATACATGCCACATAAAACAGTTTAAATCACATAAGGGAATTGGAAATAAAACGATGCCCTATCTATTACAATAATAGAAATCCTCTCTAACACTTCGACAGGTCTTCACTTATGTCCTCCATCTTGTTACTTGTTGTGTGGATCCATCTTACTCCATGGGTGCATTGTCTCCAAAATGAAAGAAAAAGACCTCACCACCTGTCTCTACTCTCAAATTACAATAAAAGGAAAAAGACAAAAAGTAGTAAGGGTCAATCTTCATATTGGCCTTAGACAATTACACGGGGCATACCTTGACCATAAAAAACAATAATATGGAAAGCCACATAATAAAAACATAACAGTACGCACATCAGTGGGGTACCGACCCCAATTGAAACAAACGCAACTGTGGGGCTCCAACCCCAATTTAAACCATTCATGTACATAAATTAAAACCATTCATAATACTAAACCCATGATCACCTAACATCCATAAATTGTAAGAATTTAAATTTGACCAATAAATTAAAATTCTCGCTTTAAGCCCTAATGACTTAAAATACGACTTAGATGCAATTCTTGTTCAAGAGCCTTATCTATAAAACCTGAAAAACAATAAACTAATAAAATTCCAATTAATTTCTAAAAATTAATAATTTTATTCTTTCAATAAAGTTCGTAATTTTCCCAATTTTTAAATCGTTTTAATTTCTCAAAATCCCAATTTAAATAATTATTTTAAAATAATTCTAATTTAATAACAATAAAATTTAATAAGAAAAACGAATTGGGATTGGATCAAACTAAAATATGAAACCAACATCACCGCCAAACGAGGCCCGAACTACACCAGCCCGCTTGCCTGCGCGGACTACGCATCACGCACGCCAGTAACAAAATTCGTAAAGAACGCTCGCTTGAGTAGTAGCTTTCTTGACACGTCCTAGCCGCCCAAGAACGCTCTTCACGCGGCTTCATCCCCAAAAGCTCCCTCGAATCTTTCAAGACTTCACGATAGTAGCCATCTAGAGAATTAGTTCACCAACCGCGACCACGATCCGAATAGGGACGATGCCAGTTCTATATTCGGTGTTTACGCTTTAAAGTGTTAGTGTATAATTATGGAGAAATGAGAATTTGTTATCAATCACCCATGGGATTCGAACCCCTCATATAAATAGGCTTAGGGTTCGAACCCCATTCCTTGTTGGACAAGGATTCCAAACTCTTTTGGAAAAGGATTTCTTTGCTTAGAGAGTAAGACTCTTATTTTGACCAAAAGTCTCCTTTTGACCAACTTGTCAAGCAAGAATAATATCTAACTCTCTTAAATATTTTATTTTATTTATTTATTAAATAATAAATAACTTGAACACTAATAATTAATTAATTCATAATTAATTATTTATTAGACTTTAATTCTCCAAATTAGGACTTTAATATTAATTCAAAATTAAAACAAAGTCCATTAAATAATTAACCCCTTAATTATTTAATATATACACATAAAACCACGTGACTACACGTGTCCCCAAGGACACGTGTGCTTCACACGTGTGGGCCCCCACCATTCTCTTAATGGTTCGATCAACTCGTTTAATCGATTAAAGCTTTAACCCACGTAACCGGGTTATTGTGTGTGACCCTCTAGGTTCTTAATTCAATTAGCAGTGAGCCTAATTAATTAATTCCCTAATTAATTAAGCAGTCCACAGATCAAACGACCATAGTCTAGCAACAGGTGTTTGACCCCTAGCTGAGTAAGAATGTCTCGATTCGACCGAACCTTTAAGACATTGACATATGTGAGATAGAATCCTCCTACGTCCCATCTCTCAATCAAGATCTAGGGCAAGTGAATAATTAGAACCCTAATAATCTTAATCTTAATGTTAAGTGCATTTCATATCCATTTGATCTCAATCCAAGAAACTCATTTCTTGATGTCTTTATCCACTGCCTTGGCCAAGGACTCCCAGATGGCATATGAATGACTTACATAATAAGATATCATCATCTTGCTAATGCAAACGTAGGTCCTTTGTCGATTCTCATATACTTTCATGTGCCACTTGTGCAGCCCCAACATAGCCTTGAATCAGTTGTCTAAGGCAACACTCTTTAAAGCTTACACCTAAGACTATAGAGTTAGCTCATAAAGTATCAATGGAACCTCAAGTCTAAGGATCACTTAATCACATCAATGACTCGTGAGATATTTCCTAATCTGGAAGTTCCTATTTCTAGATATAGAAACTCCCTTTCCCATTTAGGAATCTTCCCACACGATATACCTAAGTGTACCTACTTAGAATAAGTAAGCACCCCCATGTATCATGCACGTATCAACAATACACTTTGTACCCCATGAAACAAGGTAGTCTTTCTTAAGGGCGTGATCACACGAGCAAGCCTCCAACGAGTCAGGTTGACAGTCCCACTCTTTGTAGGACTCATCGGCTTGGAGTGTATTCTAATCATGACTTATGTGATATAGGGCTCGTCTCATTAACCACTTCACCTAAATGGTTGAGTCCTATGAGTCATATTGATTAGGGGAGTTCTTATACAAGCACAGTCAAAAGTAAACACACAATCCAACAAGAGCATATATAGAAGTGTTACCTTAATTCGTATTATTCAAAGATTTCCTTTGATTTGCAAAAAGGAAAGTACTAAAGCTGACTATTACATCGGCTTTCAGGGTACTATTCCTAACATTTAGGTTGCAGGTTTTGCTTGGAGTTCAAGCTATGCGGAGTCAGTCTTTGAAGTCTGTTTTCAAGTCGAGTCTGTTATATTAGTTAAGTTGTCTTACATTTTGCATTTCTTTATATTCGGATTTTGTACAAGCCATGTATGAATGTTTAACTGGACTATGTATTGAAACAAATTTTGGGATAGGTTTCTAAGGATAGTTGAACCCGTTGGATTTATGATTATTGTTGAATATTCGGGATTAGGTATTTATGGTAGTTGAATCCTTCACCTGTAGTTTGTGCTGTTATGATGATTGTATACTTTCGCTTCTTGTTGTTTGAATTTTGAAGTTCAGGGTCTATGTCCCACCTACCTTAGGTGTGAGTCTGTCAGTCTTCTGTTCGCCACTGCTTGGTTCATGTATGGAATTCCTCTTTCGTATTTAGATTGGTGCGGGGGATGTGGTGACCCACCGTGTAGGGTGAAACATCCTTAAGTGGTATCAGAGCCCCAGGTTACAAAATCGGGGTTCAGTGCCGTGTTGTGTCTATCTAGGTCAAACGGCATAAGACAATTTGATTATGTTAGCATGTGCATCATGATTTGTTAAGCAATGTGTTTGATTTCTATTAATTTTGTCAATTTTATTTTTTATAATGCATTGCATTAATTGTTGCAATTATGTGTTGTACATTCTACTTTGTGAATTGTGTGGTGCATGGCATTGGCATCTCTAACCGAACATACATAGGCTTGAGTGTTTACATCTCAGGATGTTATGGAATAAGACAACAAACTCTCCTCCATTGGATTGACTTCTTGGATGGCGTTTTGATTGAGCTAAATTAAGGTTCAAACTAAAGAGAGAGAGATTCGGGTTTGAAAGGGGTTCGACTTCAATCTTGATGGGGAATGTTGAGATGGGGATTATCAAGATGAAGGAATGTTCCTTAGTCGCAGTGGTATATCATGTGTTAAGGATAGGATGATAAAGAGAAATTAGCAAGGGAGTGCTTGAACGGATTTGTTATGCAAATTACGGGGAACTAGTTGATGTGGAGTTGATCTTGGGAGAATCTAAAGGCTAACGATGTGCTTTAGAAGAAAAAGTTGGGTTTCTCAATTTAATCGGGGATATTATCTTGGATAGGGACTACCGAGAAGTTCCAATTTGGATCAATAAAGAGATATAAAAAGGGCTTAGTAGCACGGAGTGATCGTGAAGGGATGTGGGGACAATCTCATCAGTCTAAAACCTTCAAAAAGTAGTGCAATCTAAAATTTTTATATGAATGTCAACAAAGATCGACATTTTACATGGGTTAAGGAAAAAAGTCCTCAAGGAATTTCATAAGGTCCTGGCACTTAAATAATACATTTACATCATCTGAATACCTTGAAAGAATGGGTATGTGGAGAAGGAAGATTATGTTTTTGAGGAGATTTATATCACCGGGCATAAGGCAAGGTTGATTGTAGATCCGGGCTCGAAGAATAATGCTGGAATTTTCAAATGGGAAATAATTAAGAAAAAGCATCGAGGAGTCCCATTAATGGTGTAATTCAAGCAAACACAAACCGTGTTAGAACAAAAGTTCGACTCAAGATTTGGCAAATAAATGTGATCAAGTATAAATCCGGGCCTTGGTGATCGATTTACTTTTCAACCGTGTCACTGGAAAAGGAGACCGATGAGAATTATTAGAGGACTTTGGTCGGCTTTGAATGGACTTCGAGGGAAAGAAATGAAATTATGGATAGAGGTTATCGGGCTAAGGGCAAGATAACATGGAGGAACTACCACCGCGGAGAAAGACACCCCCTCTTGAAGAATTTATGGAACATTTTTGTAAGGGAATTGGATTACATGGGCCACTAATTTACCGAGCAACGCGAGCCATGCAAATGACTAGTTTCAACGAATGAGGGAAAAACTAATGAGGAATTACCAAGAAACTTCGGGCACACTTTTCTTATATTTCAGGAAAGGAACGATGCTAACCGTGTGAATGTCTACACCATACTCAAGGAAATCCAGGTGGGAAGAAAGCAAGACCATTTCATGGAATCTCTACAAGGAATTGTACCAGTGGAAAACTTGGATCTCAAAGTTGTTGATGATCTACCAGACTCATGAACTATACAAAGAGTCATGATAATAAACGGAGCCCGAAGGATTCAATCCATGAGAATGAGAACAAGATCAAGAGAACACTTAAGAGTGGAAGATCAAACTAGAGGGATTTTCAAGGATAGGCAACAACCGTAGGATGAAGACCGGGGATGATATTCGAAGCATAAGATGCATCAAGAATTCCAAGGCATGATCGTGGGCAGAGTAAACTCCAACGTTGATCAAATCATCACAAATGCAAGATTCCAATGCAATGGTGAAAGGTACATGAAACATACATATCACGTGTGTGACGCCCCACTTCTCGATTAAGGTAAGTTTTGTCACGAGAGTGAACAGTTTACTTCTTTGCTTGAATTATGTGAAATTTTGCCTTAATTTGATAACCGTTTTATGCTTATATGAACAATATGGTTTGCATGAAATACATGAATACTTGATATGTTAATTATGTGCTCGTATTGTTCTTATTGAACTTTGATAGCATGGTTCGCGATTAAACGAAACAATGTGCTTATTTGGACATTTAAAGTATAATTAGGGACAAATTGGTAAATTTATATTTTCAAGCCTAGAACTCATTAGAACATAATGAATTTGGATAGATAATTCAATTATGAGTTCATGGGTTCTTGGATCGCTCAATTCGGACTTCGGACGAAGAAGTTATGGCCATTTTACGAAAAGTCAACCTTTTTACTCAATCCAGTTGACCTGCGACCCAATTTCGAATTTCACCCAATTTCACTTATAACCCGCTCCAATTGACCTAGTTCATGACCCAAATAGCTGACCCAATTGACTAAATCAGATTTTAACAATTCCAAGACTCACATTACGTTAGTTTACAAGATTCAAACCTTTCTCTCAAAACACTCTCAACAACCTATTCATATTCTCTCAAGAACACCCAAGAACACTTCAAGCCATTTCAAGAGACAAGATTGAAGATTAAAGCTGGGAAGTCAAGACTAAAGACCACGACTTTCTCTTTGATTTTCAGCTCTCAAGGTAAGCTTTATGTGCTCATTTATTGGGTTTGGGTTCTTGAAGGTTTGGAGCTAAGATTTGATCTAGGGTTCTTGTTTGTTGGATTTAATTCGAATTTGTTGATGGAAATATATTTCTCATGTTGCTAGGAACGATTTGATAAAAGAATTTCTTACTTTTATGCTCTTACGGGAAATCCAGCATTGTTGAACTTTGAAGCTTTTATGGAGAATTCTTACATGTTCATGTTCTTGTATGTTTTAGTTTGATTTTGTATTGAATTCTTGTTCCTTGAGTAATTTCATGAAGAATGTGATTAATTTCATTGAGCTTTATGTTTATTCATGTTGTATGAACTTTGAGGCATGATTTTGGAGTGTTTAGAGCTTAAATTTCACCATGTTTGAACTGGCGTTCGTAATTGAGTTTTGCAACAGTAGCATGCCAAACGGGGGTTTCAATTTTGAACTTAAACCCCAAAACCCCGTGTGGGAAGCCACTGTCACGATTTTTAAGCCCAAATGGGCATTTCCAAAATGCTCTATAAGGCCAAACGACTATTTATGTACCCTCTGGTCAAAAAATTTAGTTTTTATGTTCTTGATCATTTTGCTTTGTTTTCACTTTCTTTACACTTCTCCCACCCCTAGCATGATATATATGACTTGGAATCTTGTTCATGTGCATTGTAATGTCTTGTATACTCCGATTATGTGTAAGAATATGCTAAGTATGATTCAAATGTTGTTATTTGCATGATCTATGACTTGAAGGCATGTTGTATGATCCATATAACTTTGATTGATCATAATTCATAAACTTATGCCATCTTTGGAGATTCATAGTGCATCATTAGCATATTTGCATTTACTTTGAATCCGTGCGTCGTCTTAATTGGTTTTGAGTCTTATCTTACCTTGTTTGTACATTGTCTTGTTAGGTGGTGAGTCTCCGGAAGAGTAGTTGGTTTGCTCGTCATTGGCCTTTGGAGCTCTTGGTAAAGGTGAGGAGTTATGATATAAAATGTTTTCAAAACTATGGACACCTATAGCCTATCATGTTTGATGGTTAAAACTCCCGTTTTCAAAATGTATATGTAGGCTTTATAAGCCATGTTTTGTGAGTTTGTTCGTATTATGGATATTTGCTTATGGAAAATGGTTTACAAGTAAAAATTGAGTTGGTATATGGGATAGGTACCGAAAATGCTTTTGGTCGAACTTTTATACAATATTATGTACGTACGAGTTGTGTAGTGAGGTTATGATTTACCTTGCAAGGACGGTCGCTTGGGGAATCCTTTGATTGACCTCGGGGATGGAGGTGAGTGATATTCCGGGAAGTCAAGGGCTGACGGATGTCCTTATACAAAGTTCCCATTCTGGACAAGACTACTAAGACTCTGAGGAGGTTTCGAGGTTGCGGTTTTCTTGGAGAGAGCTAGGTTTCACGGATCGAATTCTCTATGATATTGATGGTTGGGGGCCGTACACCCTCGACATCAATGGCATGATGGATGGTTTGATTTGATTTCTTGGTTTGGGAAGTTCGGATGGAGTGCTCGTTCTCATCGGGCCGGTTATGTGTGTGATTCATGATCCGCATTTTATAAAGCTTGTTTTTTTTTGAAAAACTAATTTGGATCATGGATACCCTTGTTTTGAGCATGCATTGATCCCTCTTATATCACTTATATTATGTATACTTCTCCTCACCGGTTCCTTTTGAGCTGATCTCCTTTACCTTTTATGCCCGCGAGTTGCTTTTGGAGTCAAGCTAAGCGGGGTCGTGTTAAGAGTCTTGTCTTTGAGTCTAGTTTGTACTCGTTATGGTTGTAGCATACTTTATGGTTTCTGTTTATTCTTTCGGATTTATTTTTGGATTAGTATGTATGGAGTTGATGATGTTTTATTATGCTAGTTTGGACCGTGTTGGTCATTAGGATGATTTTACATTCCGCACCTTGAGCATTTTGTGCTAGACCATGATAGTCAATTAATTTGATGGATGAATGAATCTTATGTACTTGTTATGTTTGATTTCAGCTTCCGCATACTTGTGTTTGATTTACTCGCTTTGTGTGTCTAGTACCGCCTAGCTAGAATGTCCGTTTGTCACCGCTTGCTTCGGTCTTGGCGAGTATATGGATAGCAATTCTATATAAAAGCTAGGTCCGTAGCGTGGGATAGGCGTGGATGCCCTCGTCGGAGCATCACACCCCTGTAACGGCCCAGTCTTTCAGTCGTATAGCATGACGTATGTGTTTACCAATTTGCGCAAATTAATTGTTTATAAGTGTTTATATAATTAATTTTATAATTTAAATTGTTAAATATGTGATTAATTGAAATATATGAAATACTTTAGTGGAAATTTAATATATTGGAGATATGTGTCTCATGAACATGTATATATGCTCGTGTTACATTTTCGGATTCGTCTGATTGCGTTTTAAATTTATTTGGTATGATTGGAACCAAACCGGGGGCTAACGAGCATTTAGCGCACCCTTGGTTCCGTATGTCATATCTTGAGCTCGGAAACTCGGAATCGAGTTCCGTCAACATCATTAAACTCGTAAAGAAAATTCGGGTTTAATGAACTTAGCCTCATATATTTCCAAAATTATTTGAACCTCCGAAATTCAACCGGAATGCGCTACGTTCGTCAAAACTGCCACATCTCACCAAAATGGCCATATCTTTCACAAACCTTGACCAAATTAACCATGGTTTGATTCCTTGGAACCCTAACTCAACCCCCTAACATCCCTTAATCACCCCAAACCGAACTAACCCTCCACACTTAGAGAAATTTCAGCAAGGACCCCTGCTCTCCAGTTATTCCCGTAACCCTTGCCAAGCTTGGAGATTCAAGGCTCAAATCTCTTCCAAACTTCATCCAATCCACAAGGTAAGCTTAGGGCTGTAATATAAATTCATTTATGATTATTTTGAACCATACATCCCTAATTTGGAGCTTCAATCCATGGAGATTTGTAGGCATGAGTAAATAGTTAGGTTATAACATAAATTCTTGATCTCTTTGATTCCTTGGAGATTTTGTTTGTTTTAGAGCTTCAAAGTGATCATCTTAACTTCCTTATTTCATTTATGACCATGTATTTTGTGGTAGTTGAGAATTGGTTGAGTTTCCATTAATGAACTTGGAAGAAATTAAATAATTTGAGCCCTTTCATCTTCTTCCTCACATCTTGAACTGCTGCTGGGTTTTTAGGACTGAAATTATTGTCAAATGTTGCTCCTTTTTATCTTGTTTGTTATTGGATTGATGGTTGATTGTGTGTGTGAGCTTATGCTCTGTTTTACTTCCTTTTTGTCCCTGTTTTTGCTGTGAACTGCTGCTGTCAGCTGCTGCTCTTTTTGCTTGCTAAATTGTTGTCCGTTTTCAGTTAATTTCGAGGAGTTTATGGCTTCTTTTGCTGCGGAAATTTTGCCTTAATTGCCTGCTACCTACTGCTGTGATTTCTTACCATTGGAATAGGGGAAAGCTTTGTAATAAGCTACTGCTTCGCTTCTGTATTGCATCTCCCCGGCCGGGGAGATTTTAGGCATGATTTTGCCCGGCCGGGTACCCTTTATGCAGAAACCTTCTGCGTGAAAGTCCCCAGGCGGGGACTTTTGAGTGCAAAATCTCCCCGGGCTGGGAGATTGGATTGGGACGCTTTTGTGTGTGTGTGTTTATGTTTACATGCATGTAATGTGAAGTTGATTTAATGGTTGTGTTGCATGCATGTGTTATGTAGATGTATATATATATATATATATATATATATATAGAGATGTTTGATGTTTGCATACATGAGTTGATTTATTTGTAATATTTGCATGCATGTTATTATTGTGTGTGCATGGTTATTTATATATATATGCATGCATGGGTATTAAATTTCAATTGCTGCTGTTAAATGCATGCTGCTATACGTACCTATTTAATTCATGCATAATTATTTTATTTTGTGTATTTTTCATGTATTTTATAGGTAAATAAATAATATATATATTTTATGTATTATGTAAGAGCTTGGTTAATGATATATATTTAATTATTGTTTAATTTATTTAAAGTTTAGAATTAAATTGTTATCTATTTCGTGTTATTTAATTTTCGAACATGACTTGAATGTCTCTATTTACCTATTTTCTAATTGTAAATATGTTATACTACCTGTTATGATCATTATTTGAAATTCCTTGGATTGATTTGCTAGGAAATAGGAAATTATGAACTTGAATAGGAAATAGGAATGAAATGATAATATATATGTCTTTAAGTTATTAATCGTGCACATGAACGCGTTCATTACATAATATCATCTTTTATGCATACATGTCATATCATGTTATTTCATTGCCGTGCGTCACATATGGTTCATTTGGAGTCTTGAGTCTCATGGGTACACCCTATTGTTCTTTGTACAGTTGTCTCCAGGGCAGAGACTTGCCGGGTTCATAGGACACTTTCGAGTCTCCTTTTCTTCTTGGTATTGTTCGGTAAGAGGCGTACAATTGGGTTTATCTAGTATTTAGTTAAATGATCCTATATACTCCAAATGTGTAAATATTTCAGCCAAAATTTATTATATGTACATAGAGTCATTTTAAGTGTAAATGATTGCAACGTAGAGCTTCTATTTTTTAACCCTACCCAATGTTTTGATGAGAATGAATGAATGAATGCACAAAATGGGGCCCAGGGACTGGGTGTGGGTGGCTATCGAGGGGGCCCTGGGCCGACGGTGATCCCTCGCACTAGTTCCAACCAATGAACATCGTGACCGGACCTCGTTAGCAGTTAGCGGGGAATGGACGCTGAGTGCCATCTGGGGAGTCATGTAACCCCTTTTGGTCAATGCATAGGTGGCCGGGTCTTGCTAACCGGGCCACCACCCAGAGGAAAAAGGTGTAAATGATCATGAATGTTCACGAAAGAAAGTAATCCATGAAAAGAAAGAAAAAATGAATGTTTAATGAACTACACAAGGTGTTGGTTGGAGATAATGCACGCCCACTCGCCGGGCCACGAAAGACCTAATAGAAATTTATTGTTATAATCCCTTTTGATGATTTTCTTATTTTACCCACTTGGGAAATGCTTTAAACAATTCATTTGGGATTATAGCTTGCATGTGAATGTTTAAATACAATCTTATATTATACTTATGCCCTGTTTTTGTACCCACCAGTCTCTTAAAGACTGAACCCGATTTGTTTTCAGTTTCTTTGTAGGTTTGGAGTGCTAGGCGGGAAGTCGAGTCTGTCAAGTTCATTAGTTAAGTCTGGGTTACTTCATATGCATTTTGTAATTAGATTGAATTTTTCAAGAATAGACAAATGTTATGACTACGATTATGATTATGCAATTACGTTTATGTATGAATTTTCGGGAATAGGTCATTATACTAGTTGAAACCGTTATGTTGCATGATTTGGTACTAGATTATATGCTATACTTCCGCATTTGTCATTTATCTTTGTTCTTTATTATTTGGTTTCAAAGGTTTAGTTCCCGCCTAGCCTAATGAGTGAGTGAGTCCCCGTTCGCTGTAAGTTGGGTTCATGTATGGCCTTTCCCTTTCATGTGTGGATCAGGCTCATAGTGCGGGGGATGTGGCGCCTTCCATTTGGGTTGCTACATCCTTAAGTGGTATCAAAGCCCCACGTTGCAAAACCGGGGTTCGCGTGTCGTGATTGAGTTAGTATAGGTCATACGGCTTAGGAACTAGATAATAGTGTGTGCATTACATCGGTTTTGAGCATGAAATTGTCTGTCCTTTTGAATCTTGTTGAATTACCTGTTGCATTCTTATATTGGATCTATGTCTTTCGTCTTGAATACGTACCATGAGCATGCACTAATCGCATGCATATATCCTTGAAATGAGTTATGATTTATTGTAACGCCCCGACTTTTCGGACGTAAAGGTAAAGCGTATGTGTTTACCTAATTGCGCGAATTAATTGTTTTTACGTGTTTTATATTTAATTTTATTATAATTGTTATTATTTTATTATATTATATTATATTATTTTAACTTAATATTATTAATTTTATATATATATGTCTCGTAGATATATATATATTTATATATGTTTAATTATTTTATTATTGTTTAATGATTATACTAATTATATGTTATGTTAATTAATCATGTTTTAATTAATTATTTTATCATTCTATATATGTATATATATATTTATACGTACTATATATATATTTATGCATGGAAATTTTATTTATGCATGCATATTAATAATTTTGCATGCAAATCATCTTTATGCATGAGAATTAAATTGTTGCATGAATTGCATGGAGTTAATATATTATGCATGGAATTTTCTGTAATTATGCATGAATTGTTTGGAATATGCATGTTGTTCATTTTGTGCTCCGTTCTTATATGATATGATATCAAATTGCCACGATTTTGTAATATGTTGTACGTACGTGTGCTATGAATATGATTTTATACTCAATTTATGTTTTTGAATTCATTTGTTATGTTAACGAATTTAATTTCTTTTAAGGAACCAAATCGGGAGCTAACGAGCACTTAGCGTACCCTTGGTTCCGAATTTAATATCTTGAGCTCGGGAACTCGGATTCGAGTTCCGTCAACTCCGCTGAACTCGTAACGAAAATTCGAGTTTAGTAAACTTAGCCTTATAATTTTCCTAATTCATTTGAAACTCCGAAATCCAACCGAAAAACGAACGGAGACCAACTCGACCTTGTTACACTAATTCAGCCATATCTCACCCAAACCATAACCAAATTAACCATGGTTTGATCCTTTGAAACCCTAACTCAACCCTTTATCATGATATACTCAGCCTTGACCGAGATTATCATCACACAAACCCCAAAACTCAGCCAAAGCTTCTGTCTCTCTCTCCAGTCCCGAAACCCTTCTTCCTTTGAAGATTTTGGAGCTCAAATCTTCCCCAAACTTCAACCAATCATCAAGGTAAGTTAGGGATTGAATTATATGTTTAATTCTGTTCATTTTCATCCTTTCATTCACAAGATTGAGCATGGTTTCATCCATTTCTGGCCATTTTACCGAAAATTGGAGCTTTTGTACAAATTCTTGATCTCCCTTGATTCTTTATGGTTTTGATCGATTCCAAGCCTGATATTAATTGTTTTAACATCCTCATACCATTTATGATCATTGCTTTCGTGCTCGTTGAGATATATATGAGAGATCATTTATGAAATTTTCAGAACAATTCCACGGGAACTTCACGTATGCTTCCATGCTTTGATTGATCACGTTGGAATGATTTATGTGTTGAATATATGATATTTTGCTGCACATTTGATGGACTTTTGGACCTGAATGAAATAGGATTGATTGAGCTCAGACTTGCCCTGTTTTCTTCTCGTTTTTGCTCTGTTTTTCACGCTGGAAATTGCTGTCAAAACTGCCGATTTCCTTCTTCCTTTTTGCTGTCTCTTTCATGGCTTCTTGGTGTGGGATTAGCTGAGTTCCTTGCAGCAATTTGTGCCTTGTATTGTTGCCTTTCTTGCTCGTACATGGCTGCCTTTTCTTGCTCTGTTTCTGCACCATTTTTGTCAAAACAGAGACTGCCGCTGCTGCGTGTAACGGGCGTGTCTGTTTCCTCTCTTCTGGCGAGACACGGGGGTGCAGATGGGTCTGGGAATTCTGTACCTAGACACGGGCGTGTCTCGGTCTAGGTTTGGAGGGTGACACGGGGGTGTCACCCCCATTTTCTCTGAATGTTTGGCCGCGTTTCAGGGCCTGTTGCTGCTGCTGTTTTCCTGCGTTTTCTTCTTCTTCTGCTGTGTGTTGGCTGCTGCTGTATGATTGTGTATATATATATGTGTTAGAGTGTGCATGCATGGCTTGTGTGTGTGTGTGGTTTTGTGTTGTAATTGCATGCATGTTGTGTATAATATATAGTATATATAAATTTATGCATGTAATATATATAATATATATATACCTGCATGTTGTGTGTGTGGGTGTACGTGCATGTAATCTATATATATGTATTACATATAATTGCATGCATGGATTTATATATATATGAAAGATTTATGTTAATTTTGCATGCATGTGTGTGTGTGTACGTGAAGATATATATATATTTATATAATGTGTATATATGTTATTATATTATATGTTTATTATATATTTTAAATATTATTTGATTTAATTTAATTATTGAAATTAATTGATTTCCATTTCGCGTATTTAACTATCGACTTTTGATTGAACGTTTTATCTATTTCATTCCTAAATGTGAATATGAATATTATATGTGTTATGCTTATAAATTGAATATTAGATTAATTGATATGAATTATGAATTTATGAATTTGCGAATATTATGAATTTATGAATATTATGAATATTGTAAATTTATGAATTTATGGAATTATGAAATTGAATGAAATGTATGAACGAATGCATGAGTATATGTTTTAAATTTATTAATCGTGCACATGAACATTTTTATGATATAACATGATCATTTATGCATTCATGTCATATTCACCTCATTGCCGAGCGTCATATGTGGTCATTGCGTCTCATACCTTTTCTTTTGCACAGATTCGGGTTTGGTCGGAGGCAAGGGCGAGCATTGAGACGCTTGTGCTTTTATTTTGCTTGGTAAAGGTGGGTTTTTCTTCTATTAGTTAAAACAACCTTATAAATCCCTTATGTGCCAAGTTTAAGCCAAAATAATATATTTATATCAATCGAGTCATTTTGGGTAAATGATTTCAAACGTATGACCCCTTTTATTTATGAAACCCTACCTTATGTTTTGGCGAGACACATTTATTATTTATTACGGAACGGGCCCCGGGACTTAGTATATGTGGCTAACCGAGGAAGCAAGGGCTGACGGGGATCCCATATACTAGTCCCACTATTTAACAGCGGTACTGGACCTCGTCAGGAGATTGGCGGGGAAAGGGAGCTGAGTGCCATCTGGGGAGTCATGTAACCCCTTTTGGTCAAAGATCGGGTGGTCGGGCCTTGCAAACCCACCACCAACCCGGAGGAAGAAGGTGTATATGTATGATTATGATCATTTATGTATGTGCACGAAAGATATGTATGATAACCACTAATTATAATATGATTACACAAGGAGAAGGTTGGAGATTGTGCACGCTCACTCGCCGAGCTTAACCCTTATGAACAATTATGAATGAAAATGGACGTCGTAATCCCGTTGATGTTTCCTTTCTGTTTTAACCACTTGGTAAATTCCTTTCAAACTTCACACGGGATTAGGGCTTGCATGTATGTGTTTAATTTATGCGATATTATATATCTTATGCCCCGTTTTTTATACCCACCAGTCTCTTTTAGACTGAACCCGGTTGTTTTCAGCTGTTTTGTGCAGGTATAGGAGTGCTAGGCGGGAATACAAGTCGTCTAGGTCTTGTATTTATGTTTAGCACCTCTTTTCAGTCTCATATTCATACTCTTATTGCTACTTTTGTATTTGATCCTGTTATCGATTGGAGCGTTTTGATTTTGTAGGCCGTGAGTGCCGTTGCATATTTGAATGCCCTTGTATATCTTTTTTTTTTTTGGAGCTTGTTAGCTCATCGTATATTCGCTATGTAGTTCCTGCTTCCGCGAATTTTCTTTAACTCTGATTTTATGATTCCTGCACTGATTGGTTTAAGGGTTAGTCCCGCCTAGCATAGCGTGTGTGTTGTGTCCCCGTTCGCCGTAGATTTGGCACGTGTATGGACTTCCATTTCATATACGGGTCGGGTCTCGGTGCGGGGGATGTGGTACCTTACGCTCGGGTGCTACATCCTTAAGTGCTATCAGAGCTAGGGTTGTAAAACCCGGGCTCTAGTGTCGTGTTGAGTCAAGTTAGGTCGTTCGGCTTTAGGAACAACTTGTCAATGTGTTGCATATGCATTGTTTACGTGCTTGTGTGCTTTAAATCTTGAATTTGATCGAATTAATTGCACTTGCATGCATGGACTAAAGATAGCATGCATTTTAGTGTTTCTTGAACAGGATGCCTCCACGTAAACATAGTAAGAGATCTCCCGGACATAGTCGTCATCATGATCGATCCCCTACGCCTCCACCCCAACCACAAGCACCACCGATGGATATAGGGAATTTTATGGAAGCCGTTTTCAACTATGTCGAGCATAGGAGGGCTCAAGCTCCCCCACCGCAACAGGCAGAACAACAAGTTCCTCCACCAAATCATAATGACAATAGAGATCCTCATGGGGTGTTTCTGAGTTATAACCCCCCTCGATTTTCTGGTTCTATCAACGATGCGGTCTCGGAGGGTTGGTCGATTCGAGTAGAGAGGATACCTGGAGTTCGACAGTCTACTACGCAAAGGGAGGAAATCAAAAAGAAGAAGGATCCGGTTGTTAGAGCTCCTACGGGAAGAGGTTCCGGATCGAATTCGGGAAAGAGGCCGATGATTCAAGCTAGTCCGCCTCCTAAGGGTCCATTTAAGAAACCTCGGTTTGGAGGACAAGGGTCTAAGGCCGCACCGACTCGACCAAAGGCTCTACCCGTGGCACCAACAAGGGATCGACAAGGTTCGAGTGAAGCACGATTCTCCAAGCCACCATGTACATATTGTGGAGGGCCAACCCACAATTATCACAATTGCTGGAAGAGGTTGGGTTTATGCTTAATATGTGGAAAAGCTGACCATAGGGCGGATACTTGTCCCTACAAAGACCCCGAATATCAACGACGAGTTCAAAGGCCAATGATCCCGGCTCGTGCTTACGCCATCGAAGGTGAAGAGCGAGGTACAGAGATTGGTCCCACAGCTGCGGTAGAAGGTACCCTATGCATACATAACATGAGCATGCATATACTCTTTGATTCGGGTGTCACACATTCTTTTATTTCTTGTGACTTAGTTGCTATTCTGTGCTTGCCTGTTATTTGCTTTTTCTTCTTGTTGTTTGGTGAGTTCGCCACTGGGTGGTAGTCTTCAGACAGATCAGTTAGTTCGGGAGTGTTCAGTTATGATGGAAGGATAAGTTGTGGTAATCTTCATCGATGACATCTTGGTTTATTCGAGAACTCCGGAGGATTAGGCCAGGCATCTCAGGATTGTGTTGGATACCTTAAAGGGCATCGGATTGTATGTTAAGTTTAGCGAAGGCGAGTTTTGATTTGATCAGGTAGCATTTCTGGATCCTATTATTTCAAGGAAGGTTTGGGATGTGTATTGATGCAATGGAAGAGTGATCGCCTATGCCTCAAGGAAACTGAAAGAGCATGAACAGAATTACCCACTCATGATTTGGAATTAGTGGCAGTGATCTTTGCTTTGGGTAAGCAGAGACACTATCTTCATGGAATTTCGTTCGAGGTCTTTCCTAATTACAAGAGTTTCTAATACTTATTCTCACATAAAGAATGGAACAAGAGACAACGGCATTGGATGGAACTCTTGGCGGATCATGAGGGTACAATCCGATACCATTCCGGCAAAACTAAGTTGGTCGTGGATGCACTTAGTAGGGAAACTAGTGTGTCCGATGTGAAAGTGGGAATTGGAGATGAGAATGAGTTGTTCAGACTGAGGACTAGTATTCGGAATATGACGGTTCGACCAGATCTTAAACAGAGGCTATTTGATGCTCAGAGGATTAATCCCGAGGTTCAGAAATTAGCTGATTCCGAGTGTCCGTTTGGGTTGATGATACGGGACTTCCAAGATTCAAGAATAGGGTTGTTGTCCCGAAAGAATTAAACAGGATTATTCTTGAGGAAACCCATCGGTCAGGGTATTTGTTACATCCCGGAAGGAACAAGAGGTATAAGGATCTTAAGCGAATTTTATTGATGGAATGGATGAGAACAGGATGTTATTAACTTTGTGAAACACTGCGTGACTTGTCAAGTGATTAAGGCAGAACATCAAAAGCCATCGGGAATACTTCGATCATTGCCTATCCCGGATAGGAAGTGGGAACATTCTATGGATTTTGTTTCGGGATTACCAAGAGTGAGAGGAGGTTTCGATGGAAAGTGGGTTATCGTGGACAGGTTGACGAAATCCGCTCATTTTCTTGCAATCAGAATGTCCGATAAGTGAATAAGTTGGCCAAGAGATACAATGATGAGATTGTCAGGCTTCATGGTGTATCTGTTAGTATTGTCTCGGATCGGGATCCCAGATTTACTTCAAGGTTATGGCAAGAATTACAGAGGTGTTTGGGAACAAGGCTTCATTTCAGCACAGCTTTCCATCCTCCGACCGACGGATAATCAGAAAGATTGATTAAGTATCTGGAGGATCTGTTGAGAGCATGTGCATTGGACTTTCAAAGCTCATGGAATGAGCAATTGCCGTTAATCGAGTTTTCTTTCAGCAATAGCTATCAAGCCTCGATTGAAATGGTCCCTTATGAAGCTCCTTATGGACGCGTATATCGATTTCCGTTGTTCTTGGACTTGGAGGAATGGAATTAGACCAAGCAAGAAGGGATTAAAAGAGGGGAAAAGAAGGAAAAACCCTCTAAGGCTGTACAAGAGGTTATTGATAAGTTCCAGATAGTTAGACCACGGAGGAAGGCTGTTTAGGATCGACAAAAGATTTATGTAGGTCTTCGGAAGAAGAAATTGGAGGTTGAGATTGGAGATAAGGTTTTCGTAAAGGCTTCCCCACGAAAAGGATTCTCAAGGATTGAACGAGGGGATAAGATGTAAAGGTTTCACCCCGAGTTGTTTACGAGCGAGCAGTGAATCCGAGGACGGATTCTTTTAAGGGGGAGAGATTGTAACGCCCCGACTTTTCGGACGTAAAGGTAAAGCGTATGTGTTTACCTAATTGCGCGAATTAATTGTTTTTACGTGTTTTATATTTAATTTTATTATAATTGTTATTATTTTATTATATTATATTATATTATTTTAACTTAATATTATTAATTTTATATATATATGTCTCGTAGATATATATATATTTATATATGTTTAATTATTTTATTATTGTTTAATGATTATACTAATTATATGTTATGTTAATTAATCATGTTTTAATTAATTATTTTATCATTCTATATATGTATATATATATTTATACGTACTATATATATATTTATGCATGGAAATTTTATTTATGCATGCATATTAATAATTTTGCATGCAAATCATCTTTATGCATGAGAATTAAATTGTTGCATGAATTGCATGGAGTTAATATATTATGCATGGAATTTTCTGTAATTATGCATGAATTGTTTGGAATATGCATGTTGTTCATTTTGTGCTCCGTTCTTATATGATATGATATCAAATTGCCACGATTTTGTAATATGTTGTACGTACATGTGCTATGAATATGATTTTATACTCAATTTATGTTTTTGAATTCATTTGTTATGTTAACGAATTTAATTTCTTTTAAGGAACCAAATCGGGAGCTAACGAGCACTTAGCGTACCCTTGGTTCCGAATTTAATATCTTGAGCTCGGGAACTCGGATTCGAGTTCCGTCAACTCCGCTGAACTCGTAACGAAAATTCGAGTTTAGTAAACTTAGCCTTATAATTTTCCTAATTCATTTGAAACTCCGAAATCCAACCGAAAAACGAAACGGAGACCAACTCGACCTTGTTACACTAATTCAGCCATATCTCACCCAAACCATAACCAAATTAACCATGGTTTGATCCTTTGAAACCCTAACTCAACCCTTTATCATGATATACTCAGCCTTGACCGAGATTATCATCACACAAACCCCAAAACTCAGCCAAAGCTTCTGTCTCTCTCTCCAGTCCCGAAACCCTTCTTCCTTTGAAGATTTTGGAGCTCAAATCTTCCCCAAACTTCAACCAATCATCAAGGTAAGTTAGGGATTGAATTATATGTTTAATTCTGTTCATTTTCATCCTTTCATTCACAAGATTGAGCATGGTTTCATCCATTTCTGGCCATTTTACCGAAAATTGGAGCTTTTGTACAAATTCTTGATCTCCCTTGATTCTTTATGGTTTTGATCGATTCCAAGCCTGATATTAATTGTTTTAACATCCTCATACCATTTATGATCATTGCTTTCATGCTCGTTGAGATATATATGAGAGATCATTTATGAAATTTTCAGAACAATTCCACGGGAACTTCACGTATGCTTCCATGCTTTGATTGATCACGTTGGAATGATTTATGTGTTGAATATATGATATTTTGCTGCACATTTGATGGACTTTTGGACCTGAATGAAATAGGATTGATTGAGCTCAGACTTGCCCTGTTTTCTTCTCGTTTTTGCTCTGTTTTTCACGCTGGAAATTGCTGTCAAAACTGCCGATTTCCTTCTTCCTTTTTGTTGTCTCTTTCATGGCTTCTTGGTGTGGGATTAGCTGAGTTCCTTGCAGCAATTTGTGCCTTGTATTGTTGCCTTTCTTGCTCGTACATGGCTGCCTTTTCTTGCTCTGTTTCTGCACCATTTTTGTCAAAACAGAGACTGCCGCTGCTGCGTGTAACGGGCGTGTCTGTTTCCTCTCTTCTGGCGAGACACGGGGGTGCAGATGGGTCTGGGAATTCTGTACCTAGACACGGGCGTGTCTCGGTCTAGGTTTGGAGGGTGACACGGGGGTGTCACCCCCATTTTCTCTGAATGTTTGGCCGCGTTTCAGGGCCTGTTGCTGCTGCTGTTTTCCTGCGTTTTCTTCTTCTTCTGCTGTGTGTTGGCTGCTGCTGTATGATTGTGTATATATATATGTGTTAGAGTGTGCATGCATGGCTTGTGTGTGTGTGTGGTTTTGTGTTGTAATTGCATGCATGTTGTGTATAATATATAGTATATATAAATTTATGCATGTAATATATATAATATATATATACCTGCATGTTGTGTGTGTGGGTGTACGTGCATGTAATCTATATATATGTATTACATATAATTGCATGCATGGATTTATATATATATGAAAGATTTATGTTAATTTTGCATGCATGTGTGTGTGTGTACGTGAAGATATATATATATTTATATAATGTGTATATATGTTATTATATTATATGTTTATTATATATTTTAAATATTATTTGATTTAATTTAATTATTGAAATTAATTGATTTCCATTTCGCGTATTTAACTATCGACTTTTGATTGAACGTTTTATCTATTTCATTCCTAAATGTGAATATGAATATTATATGTGTTATGCTTATAAATTGAATATTAGATTAATTGATATGAATTATGAATTTATGAATTTGCGAATATTATGAATTTATGAATATTATGAATATTGTAAATTTATGAATTTATGGAATTATGAAATTGAATGAAATGTATGAACGAATGCATGAGTATATGTTTTAAATTTATTAATCGTGCACATGAACATTTTTATGATATAACATGATCATTTATGCATTCATGTCATATTCACCTCATTGCCGAGCGTCATATGTGGTCATTGCGTCTCATACCTTTTCTTTTGCACAGATTCGGGTTTGGTCGGAGGCAAGGGCGAGCATTGAGACGCTTGTGCTTTTATTTTGCTTGGTAAAGGTGGGTTTTTCTTCTATTAGTTAAAACAACCTTATAAATCCCTTATGTGCCAAGTTTAAGCCAAAATAATATATTTATATCAATCGAGTCATTTTGGGTAAATGATTTCAAACGTATGACCCCTTTTATTTATGAAACCCTACCTTATGTTTTGGCGAGACACATTTATTATTTATTACGGAACGGGCCCCGGGACTTAGTATATGTGGCTAACCGAGGAAGCAAGGGCTGACGGGGATCCCATATACTAGTCCCACTATTTAACAGCGGTACTGGACCTCGTCAGGAGATTGGCGGGGAAAGGGAGCTGAGTGCCATCTGGGGAGTCATGTAACCCCTTTTGGTCAAAGATCGGGTGGTCGGGCCTTGCAAACCCACCACCAACCCGGAGGAAGAAGGTGTATATGTATGATTATGATCATTTATGTATGTGCACGAAAGATATGTATGATAACCACTAATTATAATATGATTACACAAGGAGAAGGTTGGAGATTGTGCACGCTCACTCGCCGAGCTTAACCCTTATGAACAATTATGAATGAAAATGGACGTCGTAATCCCGTTGATGTTTCCTTTCTGTTTTAACCACTTGGTAAATTCCTTTCAAACTTCACACGGGATTAGGGCTTGCATGTATGTGTTTAATTTATGCGATATTATATATCTTATGCCCCGTTTTTTATACCCACCAGTCTCTTTTAGACTGAACCCGGTTGTTTTCAGCTGTTTTGTGCAGGTATAGGAGTGCTAGGCAGGAATACAAGTCGTCTAGGTCTTGCATTTATGTTTAGCACCTCTTTTCAGTCTCATATTCATACTCTTATTGCTACTTTTGTATTTGATCCTGTTATCGATTGGAGCGTTTTGATTTTGTAGGCCGTGAGTGCCGTTGCATATTTGAATGCCCTTGTATATCTTTTTTTTTTTTGGAGCTTGTTAGCTCATCGTATATTCGCTATGTAGTTCCTGCTTCCGCGAATTTTCTTTAACTCTGATTTTATGATTCCTGCACTGATTGGTTTAAGGGTTAGTCCCGCCTAGCATAGCTTGTGTGTTGTGTCCCCGTTCGCCGTAGATTTGGCACGTGTATGGACTTCCATTTCATATACGGGTCGGGTCTCGGTGCGGGGGATGTGGTACCTTACGCTCGGGTGCTACATTTATAGTTTATGAAGATAATATCAAACCATGGCCAAGTTCTACAATAACAACGATCTATTGCAAGTTCTTTCTTAAACATGGAAGATATGAAGGATGCACCGGGGAAGAATATAGAGAATTCGAGACATGTGGTCTTTCTAGATGGAGCTAGAGTTCAAGGGTTAGGATCCGGAATGGGAGGTTCGACTTTGGAGATGTAGCGGTAGAGGAATACTTGGTGAAGTAAGGGTTGATCGAGGGATGATGGTGACTTAGAAGATCGACATATGTGGTTCTACTACATAGGTTGCCTTAATGAGATTCAATAGGATCATTCAATCTAAGGAATGGAGTGAAGGCTTCTTGAATGTAATTTAGTTCAGGGTTCGCATCATTGAAGAGGTACCGAGGATTGAGAGGAGTCAAGGTAAAATAGATCCGGTGGGAATTGAACACCAAGGGTCGTTAAAAAAGGGCTTCTAAATAAACATGGTAATTAGAAATCGAGTTTGTAGAAGTCAAGATCTGGAAGAGTTTAGATTTGGGTGCTATGAATTTTGACTAAGATGGAAAACGAGTCGGGAAGGGAGTAGAGAAAGGCAAGTAACGTGGTAAATACAAATTTATGGAAGGTGGCAATTTTGGGGACGAGATTTCAGTTTGTTTTTCCAAATCCAAGCTAAATTGTCGTGTGTAAGGTAGAATTGGAAAATATGGAGCAACAAATGGAAACGATAAAGAAAGGCAAATACTCTTTGGAAGGAAATTATGCGCTCACATGTAGGCAATTGGAGAATAAGTTCAGTTCACCAATTTAAACTCATAAAGGAGAAGCATGGAATCTTGATTAAGGTGGTGATTAGAAGTAGGGTTTGGAACCACAGTAGGGGTCAATTTTGTAAGAGAGTTGGGGCAATGTGGAAGGGTTGATTTCCGAGGAGAAGTTTGGATGCTAATTTCGTGGATGAAGAAGAATATAGGGATCAAGAAATTGCAATCCTGGATGGTGGAAGAAATAATTTGATGTAAAGTATGATGCACGTGCTATGAATGTCTTGAACCTGTCACCAAGATGGCAAGCCGTTAGCTGGGTGGCTTGTCCTCGTTTCTCTAAGCACGGGCTTACTTTGACTTGCTGATTATTCCTTGTGTTTCCCACGGTCTTCAAGATTTCCATGAATCTTTGTGCATCAATTTCTTTCTTCCACCGTCCGGGATTATAATTTCTTGATCCCTAAATTCTTCTTCATCCACGGAATTAGCATCCAAACTTCTCATCGGAAATCAACCTTTCCACATTGCCCGAACTCTCTTACAAAATTGACCCCAATGTGGTTCGAAACCCTACTTCTAATCACCACCTTAATCAAGATTCCATGCTTGTCCTTTATGAGGTTAAATTGGTGAACTGAACTTGTTTTCCAATTGCTTACACGTGAGCGCATAATTTCCTTCCAAAGAGTATTTCCCTTTCTTTATCGTTTCCATTTGTTGCTCTATATTTTCCAATTCTACCTTACACATGACAATTTAGCTTGGATTTGGAAAAACGAACTCAAATCCCGTCCTCAATATTGCAACCTTCCATAAATTTGTATTTACCACGTTACTTGCCTCTTCTACTCCCTTCCCAACTTGTTTTCCATCTTAGTCAAAATCCATAGCACACGAATCTAAACTCTTCCCGATTTTGACTTCTACAAACTCGATTTCTAATTACCAGGTTTATTTAGAAACCCTTCTTTGACGACCCTTGGTGTTGAATTCCCACCGGATCTATTTTACCTTGACTCCTCTCAATCCTCGGTACCTCTTCAATGATCCGAACCCTGAACTAAATTACCTTCAAGAAGCCTTCACTCCATTCCTTAGATTGAATGATCCCATTTAATCTCATTAAGGCATCCTATGTAGTAGAACCACATATGTCGGTCTTCTAAGTTACCACCATCCCTCGATCAACCCTTATTTCACCAAGTATTCCTCTACCGCTACATCTCCAAAGTCGAATCTCCCATTCCGGATCCTAACCCTTGAACTCTAGCTCCATCTAGAAAGACCACAAGTCTCGAATTCTCTATATTCTTCCCCGGTGCATCCTTCCTATCTTCCATGTTTAAGAAAGAACTTGCAATAGATCGTTGTTATTGTAGAACTTGGCCGTGGTTTGATATTATCTTCATAATCTATAAATCATAACTCATTTCAAGGATATATGCATGCGATTGGTGCATGCTCATGGCACGTATTCAACACTAAAGACACGGATCTAATATAAGAATGCAACAGGTAATTCAACAAGATTCAAAAGAAAAAACAATTTCATGCTCAAAATCGATGCAATGCACACAGTATTATGTAGTTCCTAAGCCGTATGACATATACTGACTCAATCACGACACACGAACCCCGGTTTTGCAACCTGGGGCTCTAATACCACTTAAGGATGTAAGATCGTGGGAAAGACAAGGAATAATCAGCAACTCAAAGTAAGCCTGACAGGTGTCGAATCCGTCAAAAATAATTATAATTCCGGTCTATGACTAAAACAGAGTATAGTGTAAATGGGTCGAACCACAGAGATTGGGAGAAATTAATACAATTAAAATCACAGGATAATTCACAAGAAACAACAAGTAAAAGTAGGGGGGGTTTGGATTCTAACTAAACTAATTAAACTAATCTAATAAAACAATTAAAATCAACTAAAGTAAATACGAAGAATCACACGAAACCTAGGAAAATATCAATGAAGGAAACAACACCTAGCTAGAGGTTATAATTCAGTTTTCACATCGATCACGGACGCAAAGATAATTTCAACCAACTCAAATAGGCTAGCTATAGCAGATAGAGACACTCGACTCCGTCTCGTTTTCACTTAAATTCTCGAATAGCCTAGAGACACTCGACAGCTATTTTCCCTAATCCGTTCACAACCCCTAGAGACACTCGACAGGATTTAATGAACAGACAACATTAAAATCTATGAAAACACTAACCCGAATCAACCAAGTCATGACACGTGCAAGATTTAAACCCGATTATTAATTCCCTTAACAAGTTGAGAACTGCAACCAATCCTTCTCGTTAACGTACCACAAATATCAATCACGCATTACATACACTTCATGCAATCATGAATGGCTATATGCAATTAAATCTACTTCGATGATCGTGCACTATCATTAAGCAAATAAATCACAATAAACACGACACTCGAAGAATTAATAAATACTTGAATTATATTGAAAATTAAGAATAATTAGGTCTCACGATGTCTCAACCGAATCATAAATCTCTAGCTAAGTATTACGAAATTAACTATTCAAAACAATAAAATCTAAAAATATAAAACAAATAAAAACAAGGTCCAACTAAAAAAACAAGGAATTAAAATAAGAATTTATGAGGAATGATTTTAGCTCCGGACGACGTCTTCAAGACACTGACTCAATCCCCCAATTCCTCGAACTGCTGCGTCTCCCAAAGTGGCGTGTGTAAAAGTTCTGTCCTAGACTGCTGCCCAAAGGTGTGGTTATATATCACCATATTTAGCCAACACTAATCCTAGTCCAAAGAGGACTTGGTCTCCACGCCAATTGCTCACCAGGATTTGTCTTCCAAATTGAACTCCCAATCCAAAGCACACACTTGGGCCAAGAGAACAAAGCCCAAAACAAATCAGCACTAAAGTCCATTCCATGCACTTATTTCTTCCCAAAATATTGGGCTCTAATTAAATGGTCCCAAGGCATGTGTGTGGGCCTTACCACCCAGGCCCATCTTTAATTAAAGTTTGTCACTTCAATTCTTGCAATCATCTGCTGACTCTCGATCCTTTCAACACAAGAATATTAATTCAAGGGCAACACCTCAACCGCAACGCACGTTCACAACTCAGCAACAACTCCAACTTTTGAATTCATGGTCCAATTTCTCTTAATTAGCCCAGAAAATCCTCAAATTAACAAAATCGGCCCACGCTGCACTCATAAACACAAAATTGATCATGGCATCAATTTAAACTAATTAAAAGCACTTAACACATGTCCCTACACTCACAAAATAATGAGAATAATGCAAGTTAACAAATCCCCCCACACTTATCCATTCACTCATCCTCGAGGGAAATAAAAACAATGAAACATCACTCCCATCAAACATATTCACCAAAGCGAACCTCGAATTCTCGCCTAAACGAATCTAGTAATTAGACACATTACTCAATCACATAAAATTCAATCAATTAGTACAAAAATCATACCCTCGTGTGTAGTGTGAATTGAACAAAGACTGTACAAAGACTAGACAATGAAGTTAACATTTTTCGCATAAGAACCAATCATCAATTTCGAATACATCCTTCACTCCAATCTCCACTAATTTGATCAATTAATAACTCGGAATCGATAGGTCTTTCGAGCTTGTAATGTAGGCTTGGGTAAAGGTAGGAAAAAGTAAATCAAAGGCTAACATACCAAGCTTACACATTTTAAATAAATCCCAAGTGTTTCTCTTCATTCTTCCCCAAAAGACTCCCTTTTTCACAACTAAATCCCAACCCTTTATTGAATTTTCAACAAGACTCAAACTCTCTTTTTCTTTCTTTTCAAACTTTACTTTTTTTTTTTTTTCTTTTTTCTTCTCTCATTTTTCTTTTCTTTTCTTCCTGACTTCTTTTTTTTTTTTTTTTTCTCTTTTGTTTCATCAATCTCACAATTTTTTTTCTATTCAACACAATGAAACTATCTCTTCAAACCAATTCCAAAAGGGAAGTCTAGACATCATTAATACAATCCCAAAAAGAAAATGAGTAAGCAAGGCATAACAAAGATAAGGGTAGGAAATTGTATTGTGCACTCGGCTTGTAACGCGACTAAGAAAGAAATTTTGCACAATACTAAGGCTCAGCGGGGTCAATCGGGCAATGTTATTTAGTGAAAATCAAATAAAAGGCTAAAAACACCGACAAGAATGCCTAAGTCATCTCCCGAATTATTTGTCAACCAATTTATTTCGCCTCGAAGGGAATTAAAATGCATTCTAATTAATTTTCAGAAGTTTATTGAAAAACATAACTAACCTATCTAAGCAAAGTACATAAATCGTTCAATTAGTGCGCGAGAAATAAGGGCATAACAAAGTACTAATTAATCAAATTTTAAACAATCTTTCATGCATTTGATAGCCTAATAAGTTCTAGAAAAAATTCAAAGCTCAAGCTTAAGCAAACACGCTCCAAATAGGCATAAATTATTCACAATTTCTAACATCCTCAAATTCAAGCAAACAATAAGTCAAAACAATTAATGTAGAAAAAAAAATAAAAAAAAATCTAATTCAAGCACGTAAGCCAAACAATAAATAGACTTATCCCTCCCCCACACTTAAATCATGCATTGCCCTCAAGGCATAAGAAAATCGGGAGAAAAGAGGACTTCCCTAAAGTACAGATCTGGGGCTTTTTTTTTTTTTTTTTTTCCGCAAAAATAGTATGAGCGTAAGGTATGGCCACACCTAAGGGTTGAACCTGTACAGAAGCATCAGTAGTGTAACAGCAGTAGATCAGAAAAATTTGGACAATAAAGCGCTTCTGAAAGACAACCAAGAGCAGCGACCAACTGAAATGGAGGTAGAACCTCCATATAGATCCCCTCGACTATGTGGTGCTGATTCTTCTAATCCATTGCGCCCTCTAGATTGGGGATGATGACTCATAGGGGTTCTCAACATAATTCGATACTTTCTCAGCACAGACTCCATCAACCACCTATAAAATTGTTTTCCACGATCCCTTACAATGGCTCTTGGATTCCTGCACTCGAAAAATATGTGAGATCTGAGGAAAATAGTGGTTAAGTAATCGAGAACATCTGCATACCAGAGTGTGACCTTTAGGTATGGCCGTATCTTATGGTCAAACCCGTGGAAACGCTGTTCGCCAGCGAACTCGTCACGTATGGGTCTTAAATCTGCAAATTTTCCTCCTCCTTTGAATGCAGAACTCAGATCGTCTAAAAAGTTCTTGAGTTTCAAAATAGGTGCTTGAAACACGAAGGAATTTAATTTAGCTAAGTCATTTAATAATTTCGAATTTGAAGCCTTTATACTCAGAGGTCTAACATGTTCTAATGGAATAACCATATCATGTATATCATCATGCAAACCAACATGTTTTGGCTTACTCTCAAAATCTTCAACTACCAAATCTTGAAAGGATTCAAAACTTAGCTTTTCTATATTGTTAGGCTCAAAAGTTTCATTACTTGAGTTCTGTATCACATCAATGCTAAAATTACTAGATAAATCATCAGTATCTTTACTTGACTCATCAACATTAAATTTTGCAATATCACCATCAAATTCTAGAGTCAACAAGCCTTCTTGAACATCTATTTTAACATTAGCAGTACGGAGAAAAGGTCGCCCAAGTAAAATATCAGAAGTACTCAAAGAATTTTCATCTTGATAAATCACATAAAAATCAGCAGGAAAGACTAATCCATCTACTTGAACAAGTACGTCCTCTAATACTCCCTCCGGATATACAATAGATCGATCAACCATCTGAATTATGATACATGTATCTTTTAAAGGACCAAGATTCAGTGATGAATAAACAGATAAAGGCATAATATTAATGGGCGCACTCAAATCATACATTGTTTTCTTAATCTCAGTCTTGCCAATTTTACATGGAAGGGAAAACATACCTTGATCTCCACATTTAGGAGGTAATTTCTTTTGCAAAAAAGCGGAGACATTCTCTCCAACATTTAACCATTCATTACCTTTCAGTCTTCTTTTCTGGGTGCAGAGTTCCTCAAGATATTTCGCATGTCTGGGATTTTGCTGAATAGCATCCAACAAAGGAATGTTCACCTCAACCTTTCGAAACGTCTCAAGAACATTCTTTTCTTCCTCATGTTTCTTCATTTCTGCTAAACGTTGAGGGAATGGAGGTGGAACCACCAGGGGTTTGGGTTTCTCGACAATTTCGGACTCGCTGTATTGGTACGGGTATAAGGTATGGTCGTACCTTGAAGTAGTACCCTCTACCTGATCACCTTCGGACCCAGTTTTCTGTCCCTTATCCTTGTCCAGTGGTGACGGAAGTTCGTTACCACTTCTGAGCGTGATGACGCTGATATTATGCCTAGGATCCTCAGTTTGCGAAGGCAACTTCCTTTGATTTTCCAACCTACTCAACACAGCTGCAATCTGACCTAATTGACTCTCTAAATTCTGAATAGTGGATCCTAAAGTTTGCACCGTGGACTCCAAGTTTTCAATTTGATCAGCTAGTGGGTCGAGAAGTGGGTTCGGTTGTTGGCGTTGTGGAGGTATAGGTATAAAGTTTTGGAAGTTTGGTGGATTTGGTGCATAACTTATATTGGGGTGATTATACCATCCGGGATTGTACATGTTGGAGTATGAATTGTAAATCGAAGGTTGATAGCCAAGTGGGTCCACAATTTCGGAAGTGTATACTTGAAAGGAAGGACATGAGTCGGTGGGATGCAACGTGCTCGTGCAAACTTGACAGGCCTTCACTACTTGGGGTACACCTGCACCAAGGTTAGAAGCCAAAATACGTATCATATTCTTAATTTCATCAAAAAGTGAAGAGTTGACCTCGTTAACCTGTCGTGGGGTGTTTGCATAATTATTGAACTGTTGCGCATTCGTAAACATTGTTGGATGATTGCCTTTTCCGTGAATGCTCCTGTTCAGAAAAATGAATTAAAATCAATTAGTACTAATCCCCGGCAACGGCGCCAAAATTTGACAGGTGTCGAATCCGTCAAAAATAATTATAATTTCGGTCTACGACTAAAACAGAGTATAGTGTAAACGGGTCGAACCACAGAGATTGGGAGAAATTAATTCAATTAAAATCACAGGATAATTCACAAGAAACAACAAGTAAAACTAGGGGGGTTGGATTCTAACTAAACTAATTAAACTAATCTAATAAAACAATTAAAATCAACTAAAGTAAATACGAAGAATCACACGAAACCTAGGAAAATATCAATGAAGGAAACAACACCTAGCTAGAGATTATAATTCAGTTTTCACATCGATCACGGACGCAAAGATAATTTCAACCAACTCAAATAGGCTAGCTATAGCAGATAGAGACACTCGACTCCGCCTCGTTTTCACTTAAATTCTCGAATAGCCTAGAGACACTCGACAGCTATTTTCCCTAATTCGTTCACAACCCCTAGAGACACTCAACAGGATTTAATGAACAGACAGCATTAAAATCTATGAAAACACTAACCCGAATCAACCAAGTCACGACACGTGCAAAATTTAAACCCGATTATTAATTCCATTAACAAGTTGAGAACTGCAACCAATCCTTCTCGTTAACGTACCACAAATATCAATCATGCATTACATACACTTCATGCAATCATGAATGGCTATATGCAATTAAATCTACTTCGATGATCGTGCACTATCAATAAGCAAATAAATCACAATAAACACGACACTCGAAGAATTAATAAATACTTGAATTATATTGAAAATTAAGAATAATTAGGTCTCACGATGTCTCAACCGAATCATAAATCTCTAGCTAAGTATTACGAAATTAACTATTCAAAACCATAAAATCTAAAAATATAAAACAAATAAAAACAAGGTGCAACTAAAAAAACAAGGAATTAAAATAAGAATTTGTGAGGAATGATTTTAGCTCCGGACGATGTCTTCAAGACACTGACTCAATCCCCCAATTCCTCGAACTGCTGCGTCTCCCAAAGTGGCGTGTGTAAAAGTTCTGTCCTAAACTGCTGCCCAAAGGTGTGGTTATATATCACCACATTTAGCCAACACTAATCCTAGTCCAAAGAGGACTCGGTCTCTATGCCAATTGCTCATCAGGATTTGTCTTCCAAATTGAACTCCCAATCCAAAGCACACACTTGGGCCAAGAGAACAAAGCCCAAAACAAATCAGCACTAAAGTCCATTCCATGCACTTATTTCTTCCCAAAATATTGGGCTCTAATTAAATGATCCCAAGGTATGTGTGTGGGCCTTACCACCCAGGCCCATCTTTAATTAAAGTTTGTCACTTCAATTCTTGCAATCATCTGCTGACTCTCGATCCTTTCAGCACAAGAATATTAATTCAAGGGCAACACCTCAACCGCAACACACGTTCACAACTCAGCAACAACTCCAACTTTTGAATTCATGGTCCAATTTCTCTTAATTAGCCCAGAAAATCCTCAAATTAATAAAATCGTCCCACGCTGCACTCATAAACACAAAACTGATCATGGCATCAATTTAAACCAATTAAAAGCACTTAACACATGTCCCTACACTCACAAAATAATGAGAATAATGCATGCTAACAAAGCCCACGATTAGAGAAACGAGGACAAACTACCCAGCTAACGGCTTGCCATCTTGGTGACAGGTTCAAGATATTCATAGCAGATCATACTTTGAATCAAATTATTTAATTTTCCTTACTTATACTTGTGTGTGCATATCTATTTGACTTCCTTGCCTTAATGTGTTGCATATCAAATTGTTGCAAGTGTGCCACGTGCATCGACATTTTAACCCGACATGTATTTTAGTGTTTAATTGATAGGAAGTTCCTTCACTTCATCTATCCAGTATCATTTTAATCGAGCTAGATCCGAATTTAGATGAAAAGAAATAATGGGGTTGCTCATTATAAGGGAGATGATGTCGGGGAAAATAATTAACTTCAGGTAAGGGATAGGTTTATGGAAATGGGATTTCAGAAAGAGAAGCGAGACTGGAGTTGGCTTCGGGATGTTCGGATCGGATAAGAGTAGGAAAGGGGTTTCGGACATCAAGAGAATTAGAAGAAAATTTGAAAGGCAAAATCTTTGGGTTGCTATTCTAGCTAAAACCATCCCTAATGAAAAATTTCACATCAAGAATTCCGATGAAGGAAGGATAGCTAGAGTTCAGTATGTAAAGACAGAAATTTTAAGGGGGAGAGCAAGACCGAGAGATAAATTGGAAGATTGAAGTTGTGCCGAAGAAATATTTTAGTAGGAACAATGGGGATGCAAATTAAGGAAGACCTGGAAGTCCTAATGGTGGTGATCGGAAATAAATAAGATGACTTTAATGGTTAATCCGACAGAGAGCTTCGGTGAACTCCTAAATCAGTGTTTACAAGAGGAAGCCGAATCAAGTTATCATAAAAAGGGGGATGGTGTCAATAAAGATTAATTCAATGAGGTACTAAAGGGGTTTGGATAATGTGTAATAAAGACAATATTATTAAGTCATAGGTTGTTTCCATGGTAATCCAGAAAGAAACTTAAGAAGAGATAAAACCGAAAAGGATGATCCTTGGGGAAAAATTTAAATCAAACTTCAAGAATCATCCAGAACGTTCTGTCTTCGATTAGAGAATTTCCGGGGCCGAATACTGAATATAACATTAAAGGTTTAAAGAGAGTGAATGGATACCCTGAACAGAAGATAGAAAAAGATTTGTGTTGAGTTAGACCTTAGTGACAAATAACTCAAGATTAGGGCTGAACTTACAAGGTTGCCAAGAGTAGTTATCTTCGAGGATATGTTAGACTCCGATATGGGTAAAGATAGTAGTTATGGACCTGACATCAGGACGATGGTTCTATAGGGAATAATGAGGGATCGAAGAAGAGTAAAAGCAGTAAAAGTTAGAAAGAAATCAAGAATAAAATCTTTAGAGAATTTATCACCGCTTCACCGAGGTATACTAAAGCAACTAAAGTCAAGTCAAACACTAAGCTTGCTTTCGGAGCAGATCATGCATTGGACAAGAAAACTCACAACTTCAAGTTTTTCTACTACAGTGAACGGTATAGGAAACATCCATGACACCTGCATACCTGCAATTCTCATTTAAATAATTTCATGTTATGTGCTTTGATTTCTTACCGTGTTGAATTGCTTTGTATAATTGATGATTAATGTGAATGATACCTTGTACCTGGTCTTGTGTGACGTACGTGACTTTAATTTTTGTAATTGGTGTTAGATACCTTCCTTTTAGTATTGTTCTTTAATGTAACTATTTTATGTTGAGTTGCTCGGGAGTATTGGAGACTCCCTTGCAATATTGTTGTTTGAGAGACGGGGTTCTCTCATTGTTGTTGGAGAGACGGGGTTCTCTCATTGTTGTTTGAGAGACAGGGTTCTCTCATTTTGTTGGAGAGACGGGGTCTCTCTCCTTGTTGCTTGTGAGAGATGGGGAATCTCTCCGTGTTTGTTCGGGCGAGTAGTGAATCCGAGGATGGATTCTTTTAAGGGGGAGAGGTTGTAACGCCCAGTTTTTCAGTCATATAGCATGACGTATGTGTTTATCAATTTGTGCGAATTAATTGTTTATAAGTGTTTATATAATTAATTTTATTATTTAAATTGTTAAATATGTGATTAATTGAAATATATGAAATACTTGAACCAATCGTGCATGAATAACTTGTGTGCTCCCTAATAGCGCGTTTAAATTATTTAATTACCTAATTAATTGTTTATCATAATTACAATTTTGATTTTTTTTATTTAACCTTTTTAATAATATGTATTTCATCATATTGTAATAAATATTTAAAAAGGATTCTTAATTTTCAATTGAATTTTGAAATTAAAAGAGTTCTTGAAATATATTCATTTACGTGACAAGTTATGTGCCGTTACTATATGAAATGGAATCGAAATTTTTTGGAAACTTAATATGTTGGAGATATGTGTGTCATGAACATGTATACATGCTCGTGTTACATTTTCGGATTCGTTTGATTGCGTTTTAAATTTAATTGGTATAATTGGAACTAAACAGGGGGCTAACGAGCAATTAGCGCACCCTTGGTTCCGTATGTCATATCTTGAGCTCAGGAACTCGGAATCGAGTTCGGTCAACTTTATTAAAATCATAAAGAAAATTCGTGTTTAATGAACTTAGCTTCATATTTTTCCAAAATTATTTGAACCTCCCAAATTCAACCGAAATGTGCTACGTTCGTCAAAACTGCCACATCTCACCAAAATGGCCATATCTTTCACAGACCTTGACCAAATTAACCATGGTTTGATTCCTTGGAACCCTAAATCAACCCCCTAACAGCCCTTAATCACCCCAAATCGAAATATCCCTCCACCCTTAGAGACATTTCAGCAAAGACCCCTGCTCTCTAGTTATTCCCGTAACCCTTGCCAAGCTTGGAGATTCAAGGCTCAAATCTCTTCCAAACTTCATCCAATCCACAAGGTACACTTAGGGTTGTAATATAAATTAATTTGTGATTATTTTGAACCATACATCCCTAATTTTGAGCTTGAATCCATGGATATTTGTAGGCATGAGTGAATAGTTAGGTTATAACATAAATTCTTGATCTCTTTGATTCCTTGGAGATTTTATTGGTTTTAGAGCTTGAAAGTGATCATCTTAACTTCCTTATTTCATTTATGAGCATGTATTTTGCGGTAGTTGAGAATTGGTTGAGTTGCCATTAATGAACTTGGAAGAAATTGAATAATTTTAGCCCTTGCATCTTCTTCCTCACGTCTTGAACTGCTGATGCATTTATGGGACTAAAATTACTGTCAAATGCTGATCCTTTTTATCTTGTTTGTTACTGGATTGATGGTTGATTGTGTGTACGAGCTTCTGCTCTGTTTTACTTCCTTTTTGTCCCTGTTTTTGTTGTGAACTGCTGCTGTCAGCTACTGCTCTTTTTCCTTGCTAAATTGTTGTCCGTTTTCAGTTAATTTGGGGGAGTTTATGGCTTGTTTTGCTGTGGTATTTTTGCCTTAATTGCCTGCTACCTGCTGTTGTGATTTCTTACCATTGGAACAGGGGCAAGATTTGTAATGAGCTGCTGCTTCGCGTCTGTATTGTATCTCCCCGGCCGGGGAGATTTTAGCTATGATTTTGCCCGGCCGGGTACCCTTTATGCAGAAACCTTCTGCGTGAAAGTCCTCGGGCGGGGACTTTTGAGTGCAAAATCTCTACGGCCGGGGAGATTGGTTTGGGACGCTTTTGTGTGTGTATTTATGTTTACATGCATGTAATGTGAAGTTGATTTAACGGTTGTGTTGCATACGTGTGTTACGTAGATGTATATATATATATATATATATATATATATATATATATAGATATATATATGTTTGATGTTTGCATACATGAGTTGATTTATTTGTAATATTTGCATGCATGCTATTATTGTGTGTGCATGGTTACTTATATATAAATTCATGCATGGGTATTAAATTTCAATTGTTGTTGTTAAATGCATGCTGCTATATGTACCTATTTAATTCATGCATAATTGTTTTATTTTGTGTATTTTGCATGTATGTTGTACGTATATATATATATATATATATATATATATATATATATTATATATTATTTAAGAGCTTTGTTAATGATATATATTTAATTCTTGTTTAATTTCTTTAAAGTTTACAATTAAATTGTTATCTATTTCGTGTTATTTAATTTTCGAACATGACGTGAATGTCTCTATTTACCTATTTTCTAATTGTAAATATGTTATATTATATGATATGATCGTTATTTGAAATTCCGTGGATTGATTTGGTATGAAATAGGAAATTATGAACTTGAATAGATTCAAACGTTTCTTGAAAGGAATGAAATGATAGTATATAGTCTTTAAGTTATTAATCGTGCACATGAACGTGTTCATTACATAATATCATCTTTTATGCATACATGTCATATCATGTAATTTCATTGCCTTGCGTCATATATGGTTCATTTGGAGCCTTGGGTCTCACGGATACACCCTATTGTCCTTTGTACAGTTTTCGCCAAGGCGGAGACTTGTCGGGTTCATAGGACACTTTAGAGTCTTCTTTTATTCTTAGTATTGTTCGGTAAGAGGCGTACAGGTGGGTGTCTCTACTATTTAGTTAAATGACCCTACATACTACAAATGTGTAAAGATTTCGGCCAAAATTTATTATATGTATATAGAGTCGTTTTAAGAGTAAATGATTGCAACGTAAAGCTTCTATTTTTTAACCCTACCCAATCTTTTGGTGAGAATGAATGAATGAATGCACAAAATGGGGCCCAGGGACTTGGTGTGAGTGGCTATCAGGGAAAGCATGGGCCGACGGTGATCCCTCACACTAGTTCTAACCAATGAACGGCGTAACCGGACCTCGTTCGGAGTTAGCGAGGAATAGACGCTGAATGCCATCTGGGGAGTTATGTAACCCCTTTTGGTCAGTGCATGGGTGGCCGGGTCTTGCTAACCTGTCCACCACCCGGAGGAAGAAGGTGTAAATGATCATGAATGTGCACGAAAGAAGGTAATGCATGAAAAGAAAGAAAGAAAGAATGTCTAATGAACTACACAAGGTGTTAGTTGGAGATAATGCACGCCCACTGGTCTCGCTACGAAAGACCTAATGGAAATTTATTTTTATAATCCCATTTGATGATTTCTTTTTTTTACCCGCTTGGGAAATGCTTTAAACACTTAATTTGGGATTATAGCTTGCATGTGATTTCAACGGGATCATTCAATCCTCGCTATCTCTTCCATAATCCGAACCCTAAGTTAAAGTACCCTCAAGTTTCATTCACTCCATTCCTTAAGTTGAATGATCCCGTTGAATCCAATTATGGCACCTTATGTAGTAGAGTCATGTATGTCGATCTTTTAAGTCATAACCATCTCACGATCAATCCTTATTTTGCCAAGTGTCCTTCTACCACTGCATCTCTAAATTCGAACCTCCCATTCCGAATCCAAACCCTTGAACTCTAGCTCCATCTAGAAAGGCCACACATCTCGAGTTCTAAACATTCTTTTCCCGGTGTATCCTTCCTATCTTCCATGCCTCATAAAGGACTTGCAATAGATCGTCTTTATCGTAGAACTTGGCCGTCTTTTGATATTATCTTCATAACCTATAAATCATGACTCATTTCGAAGATATATGCATGCGATTAGTGCATGCCCATGGCACATATTTAACACGAAAATCCAATATAAAATGCAACAGGTAATTCGACAAAATTCAAAAGGAGAGATAATTTCATGTTCAAAATCGATGCAATGCACACATTATCACATAATTCCTAAGCCGTAGGACCTAGACTGACTCAATCACGACACAAGAACATTGGTTTTGCAATCGGGCTCTGATACCACTTAAGGATGTAGCACCCCAACCGGAAAGGCGCCACATCCCCCGCACTATGAGCCTGATCCACGCATGAAATGGAAAGTCCATGCATGAACCCAGCTCACAGTGAATGGGGACTTACTCACTTATAAAGCTAGGTGGGAACTAAACCTTCACAACCAAATAAAAAAGAACAAAGATAAATGACAAATGCGGAAGCATAGCATACTATTCAGTACCAATTCAAGCCACATAACGGGTTCAACTAGCATAAAGACCTATTCCCGAAAATTCAAACATAAACATAATTGCATGATCATAATCACAGTCATAACATTTGTCCATTCTTGAAAATTCAATCAAATTACAAAATGCATATGAAGTGACCCAAACTTAACCAATAGACTTTACAGACTTGACTCCCCGCCTAGCACTCCACACCTGTAAGAAAAACTGAAAACAATACGGGTTCAGTCTAAAGGAGACTGGTGGGTATAAAATGAGGCATAACATATATAATATCGCAGAATTTAAACACCCACACGTGCACGCTATAATCCCGTGCGAGGTTTTTATGATATTTCCCAAGTGGGTAAAACAAAGGAAAATAACGCTCGGGATTACAACTATCAAATTCATACATTCCATTCATAAGGTTTCATGGCCCGGCGAGTGGGCGTGCATAATCTCCAACCTTCTCCTCGTGTGTGCATAGTCCATTTGTTCATTCATTATCGATCATGCAACATTCATTCATTCATAATCATTCATAATCATAATCATAATCATATCATGCATATTCATAATCATAAACACTTATACCTTTTTCCTCCGGGTGGTGGACGGGTTTGCAAAACCTGGCCTGTAACATCCCGCTCGTCCGGCCATTCCAGGTACGCTTCTACGAGAGAGTTCTTTGTGTCTTTAATTATTTAACTATGCAATTATGTGCTATTTTAATGCTAAGGTGATTATTTGATATTACTTGAATTTGATTGTTTAATTTATAACTTGAGTTTTAACGTTTACGTATGCATGTCTTCTAATTTGCTCTGTATGTGCCCGAATTTAATTTTGTTTGTTGCGAATTTTGATATATGTGAATTACATGAGTTATGAACATGATTATATGCTTGTTGCATGTTTTAGAGTTTGATTTATGTGGTTCTTGGCTCGTTTTGTAAAAACGGGATTTGTGAGGGACTTGAGGGCGTAACGGGTTTAGCGCACCTCGTGTTCCGGAAGGCGTAACTTGAGCTCGGGAATTTGGATTCAAATTCCAGAAGATGCGTTGGACTCTTAACGAAGAATTCAAGCTAAGGAATCTAAATTTGTATTTTTCTAGGCCCATTTGACCCTCCGAAAGTCGACCGGAACAAGTACGTAGAGACAAAAAGATACCCTTTGACTAGTCTTGAGTGTGTGGGCCCCACCTTAACCCAAGATAAGCCTTAACCATGACTTTTATGCCTTGTATAAACTCCTCTCTCTTTCCTTCCCCAGCCATAATTTTGGACCCCTCTCCCCACCACAAGATATTTTGCTCCAAAGTGAAGAAAGGAAGAAAGCAAAGAAGAAAGAAGAGGAAGAAGAAGGGTTTGCCATTTTTGCTTGAAGCTTTGCCTCCAAGCTCCATATTTTCTCATCCATTTGAAGAGGTAAGTTCATTTTGGTATCCTCCATGATTTTGTGCTCACTTTGCCTTTGATTTTGCAAGTTTTAATCCATGATTGCTTGATATATGAGTTAGAGCTTGAATAGTGAGGGTTTTTTAGAAATTGCATGATCTAGCTTGCTTCCTTGTAATTCCTTTTTGTTTGAGGCATGTATTTAGTCCCTAAGACATCATATGTGATATATATAAAGTTTAATTGAGTGCTAGTTGAGAATCCATGACTTTGACATTGTTGAACTTTGGAGTTTTTGCATGATTTGCCTTAATCTCTTCCCTTGCATGAGTGTTGCTTGTTTGATCCGATTTTGTTGCTTTTCTTGCATGACTTTTGCTTCCCCAACCTTCCTATATGTGTTTTCTTTATGCTTGTGTGGTTTGGGATAAGTTTTAATGTGTTTTGGGGAGCAAAACCTTGGTTTTTCGTGGCTGGAGTAAATCCACGACCATAGATTTTATGCTTTGAAAACACCCACAACCGTGGATTTGTGTGGCAGATTTGGGGTGGTTTCTGGACTGGGATCCACGTTTGTTAAAAATCCACGGCCATGGATCTCAGGGGCCGAAACTTTTATGTTCCGTCTTCGTTTTCTTATTCGTTTTGTTTTATTCCCTCCCCGATCTTGATCCTAATTTGATGAATATTTGTTTATATGTATAAGATGCTTTGATATGACTTAGTATTACATGAATGTGATATGTTTATAAGTGATTAATGTGTCATGCATGTTGCATTAAGATTTCGAATTCGTTTGACGTAGTTTGCTCCTTATGTGATTCGATATATACCCTAAAGTGCATGAATGACTTTGTGCTTTGCTTACTTGACTTGCATGCAATTTCTTTGTTCTTATATGAAGTACGTGCACTAATTATGATCTATATTATGTGTTTTATGTGATGCATGAAGCTTATGAATTTGTTAACGTAAAATATGTGATTTATGCATCAATGTGATTCGGTATGAATTCATATGATATAAGCGCTACTTTGTTGCATTCCTTAAGCATCATACGCATCCATATGCATATGCCGAGCGTTTAAGTGGTCATTTTGAGTCTAAGTTTGCCTTGTGATCTTTGCTTTGTTTTTAGGTGTGCCCCTTGGTTGAAGAGGCGGTTTCTTAGGAGGGTTTGTGTTTGTTTCGTCGGTGTGGTCGGCAAGGTGAGGTTTCTTTCTTTTAGTTAGTATAACCTACAACCCTAAATGTGTTTTAAGCCCGCATGCGACATATACGTATATATGTTTATAGATATGAGTATGATATGTATTTTTTAGGAATTGGCCCTTTTGTTATGAAACGTTTGAAAAACGCTTTTATGTTAGTAAGCTCTATTTTCGTCTCTTTGCTTTGAAAATGGGTTGGGGTGTGTGTGTGTGATATGTTTTGGCGAGATAATCTTTTTGATATGTGTAAGTGTAAGTGTAAGTTTGGGCCCCGGAGTTATATGTAGTGGGAGACCCGGGACGACCATCGGGGTCGCCGGTTGCAACCCCCGGACACTTCTCCACTTTATAGCATCAACCCGAAACCCACTCGGAGGGAGGTGGGGGACGGAGTCCTTGGGCGTGAGTGTCATGAAATTCTCGACCCTAACGTATAAGCGTGGATGCGAAGGGTGGCCACCCTTCCATCCCATGGAGTAAGGAGGTATGTGTATGTGTTTGTTTTAAGTCTTTGTGTGTTAAGTTTCGAGTTTTGTCTTGTGAAGGAGGTTGGTTGTGCACTCGTACTCGCCGAGTGATATGTGTGTGTTATGTTTCCGTTTATGATTCATGAAATGGGTGAGGACTTCTAATTCTTAAAATTTGGTTGATTTTGGCCTTCGGCCCTAAACCTTTCTCTATATATGTATGCTATCACGTGTCAAAATAATTTGGATTGTAAAAACCACGCCGGGTTCATGAATACTCTAAGATTTGAATATGTTATGCTATGCTTTGCTCTATATCTATATACGGGTGTGTGTGTTAGCCCCCTCACCAGTCTTTAGGACTGACCCCTCTTCATTGTTTCTTTTTCCCCCTTTGTTTCTTGAGTTTGCAGGTGCAGGTCTTCGGTTCTTGCTAGGCGATGTCTTTTCTTTGGGTCGTTCTTGTATAGAAGAGTCTTTTGCATCCTTGCATCTTTACTTTCAGTTTTGGTACTATGTTTAAGCTTTGTGTGATTCGGACTTTGAGCTTTTGTTTTATGATTCATTTGGCCTTGGATGGGCATATTATGTGTAAGTTGTATTATTGATAGCATGTATGTTTGTATATTCGTGATCCTGATACTTCCGCATTCGTTTTGTTTTGTTTCGCGCTCTGTTTGAGGGTGTAGACCGCCTAGCTAGCATGTGGGTTTTTGGTTTATCACCCGTTCGTCGTGGTTTGATGCTTGGGCGGAGTCCCCATTTTGTTCCACGTGTTGGGCTTCGGTGCGGGGGATGTAGTGCCCTGCGCTCCGAGGTGTTACATCTCGAAGTGGTATCAGAGCTCTTGGTTGCAAAACCGGAGCTCTAGTGTTGTGTGAGTTTGTCTAGGTCGTTCGGCTTAGGATTATGTGTTTGTTTGCATTCACGATCTCATTTATGTGAATTATTTGAGGTCAACTATGTTAATCGTTCACATGAACATGCACTTGCTAATCGACATGCACCTATATTTCTATTGTAATTTTGAGATTTTCAAGACAACATCCATGGATCCAATAGCAACTTTGTACCGGGAATTTGGAACTTCTAAGCCTTCGCACTTCCGAGGAGGTAATGATATTGAGGCCGGAGAGTGGCTCTCGGAGATAGAAGCAGTATTTCGAGTATGGCCATGTGAAGCTCAAAACAAAGTCCGTCTTGTTGCCCTACTTTTACAAGGCCAAGAGAATTTATGGTGGGCAAGAGTCACTCATCAACTAGAAGCGACGGGAGAAGCATTGTTATGGGATGTATTCATTCGGGAATTTAGAAAAAGGTATACGCCCGCCATTCTACAAGAGCGAAGACTTGAAGAATTCCTCGCCCTTAAACAGGAAGACAACACCATTATGGAGTATTTGGAGAATTTCGAAAGGTTGGGTGCTTATGTGCAACATATTACAAGCGATGATTGGTTGAAAGCTAAGCACTTCATGAAGGGCCTTCGGGATGAGCTTAGAGAAGCTTTGAGCGCAAGAGATACGAGTACATGGAATCAAGCCTTTCAAAAGGCATTACGGGTCGAAACTCAGTTGATGACAAGAAAAGGGCATGAAAAGGTTACACCGGAACAATCATTTGAGCCCGGATCTTGTTCTAACCTACAAGTGGGAAAGAGAGCAATTCAACAAGGAGCACCGACCAAGAAGAGAAGTAACAAGAAGAAATCCAAGCCCCGGAAGACTCCTTGGTTCAAAAGGGAATTTCCACCGTGTGCTCATTGTGGAGGAACCAACCACACTTATGATGGATGTTGGATCCGGCTGAAGAGATGTTATGCTTGCGGGTCTTCAGAGCATAAGTCCCCGGAGTGTGATCGTTCGAGGGCTAATAAACAAAGAAGAAGGGATCAAAGGCTTCAAGTTGGAGATCAAATCAAACCCAAGAACCGAGGTAATTGCATTCATGGCACCACATTCACGCAAATTTATTTTGGGGAAACCCATTTTTGCTCTACTTCTCCTTATTTGTTGCCTCTCGTTTCTTGTTCTTCGTTTCCTAGTCGTTATTTGCCTTTGTTGTTGTTGTGGTGGTTGCTTTTCTTATTGTTGTGAGTTGAGAGTCCGAGTGTTTAGTGAGTTGTGAGGGCCGAGATTACCCGGTGGTTGTTCTCGAAGGCACCTAGTTCTCGTTAAGGTAACTTCGTTACCGTAGGCGTTGGTGGTTGCTTTTGGAGGTCCTTTCGGGCTCAACGATATTTTCGGGTGTTGGATTGAAGGCTAACCCGTCTATATCCTTTGTGGAAGCAGTTGGTTATTCCGGGACGGTGCAATAAGCTTTGTGACTTTCCTTTGGGTTAACCGAGAGGTTGAGTCAAGTTTAAGGAGACAAAGATCAAAGTAAGACAACTTGGTGTTTCTTTGAAGGTTGGAATTTGTTTCCACCCGATAAGGACGTCGAGGTTATCGTGGTCTCTATCCCGGAGTCGACCTTGTTCGAAGATTCCCTACCGGATGACTCTAGCGTAGATGTAGAGTTCAAGACGTAGTTGACACGCTCTTAGAAGGTAGTTTCATCAATTTGAGTACTTCTTCGTGGGCTGCTTTTGTCCTATCTAAGGAAGAAGATAGGGCGTTAAGATGAAAATATCTACCGTGAGCTACACAGGCTAACCGTGGTGGAAGAATACCCTTCTTGCTTGCTTCGAGGAAGTTACTCGTTCTTCTTCGACGTTCCATGGTCTTTGTTAAGGGTGGTTTCAACAAGGGTATTGTCGACTACGCGTTCTGGTAGAAGAACCGAGAAATGCCTCCGACAGTAAGTCATTAGTGTTATCGGGATTTAACCGGAGATTCGTCTTTGCAGAAACCGTTATCCCGTGACATTAAAGATAAGGAAGAGGCATGGTTCGAGTGGATAGGCTTTTGAAGAGAGTTACCTTGATTACACGAGGATACTCAAACTTCTCCGTTACAATCGAGGTACTAAGGAAGACTTCGGTTGTGCGTGGCTAACGGAGAGTTAGAGCCTATGTCTCAAGAAGTGCTTGGGCACGAGACTAAGTCCACTCATGGTTCATGACTTGAAGAGCCGGTAAGGGAGTTGTGGCATGAGAAAAGACATTGCAAACTTTGTGTAGCAATGTTTAACATGCTCTCGGTTGAAGATCGAGAACCTTTCCGGCATGGTTCTCCAACTACTTTCGAATCCTAAATTGAAAGTGGGAGCAAACTGGACACGAAGTTTGCTAATCTAAGGAGAATTACCGGGATATGATAAGACTTGGATGGGCATATTATATGTAAGTTGTATTAATGATAGCATGTATGTTTGTATATTCGTGATCCTGATGCTTCCGCATTCGTTTTGTTTTGTTGCGCACACTGTTTGAGGGTTTAGACCGCCTAGCTAGCGTGTGGGTTTTTGTTTTGTCACCTGTTCACCGTAGTTTGATGTGTGGGCGGAGTCCCCATTTCGTTCCACGTGTTGGGCTTCGGTGCGGGGGATGTAGTGCCCTGCGCTCCGGGGTGTTACATGGCAACCTCATACATAGTGGCTAGTGAGGTTCATGAGTCCTCAAAAGCCCGATTCCCCTCCCTCGCTAAAACTCCTAACGAGGTCGGTTGCATCATCATTTTTTGTTGGGACTAGTGCACGCAGATCACCGTCAGGCCGAGATTTCCCGGATAGCCACGTACACATAGTCCCGGGCCCTCATAATCATTGTGTTCACTGATCTCACGAAAACATTAAGTAAGGGTTCATAAATAAAAGGGGTCATACGTTTGAAATCATTTACGCAAAATTACTCGATATATATATATACTATTTTGGCTTAAAACATTTCATGTAAGGGATATATCGGGTCGTTTTAACTATTAGAAGAGAAACCCACCTGTACACCTCTTACCGAACAATACCAAGAAGAAAGGAAGACGCGAAAGTGTCCTAGGAACCCGGCAAGTCTCCGCCCTAGAGAAACTGTACAAAGGACAACGTAACATGTTCGTGAGACTCACGACTCCAAATGAACCATATATGATGCACGACATGTAATGAACATGATATGAGATGCATAAAAACGTGAATCATGTTATGAGGTCATATAATCAAATAATTCATTCAAGTACATTCATAGCATAAAGGTTTAATGCCCAAACAGTTCGTATCTTTCATTTTCATTCGTTCAAGGAAGCGTTCAAATTTATTCAAGTTCATAATTTCACATTTCATAACAATTCAATCAAAGAATTCAAATTAACGATCATATCACGTACTATAACACGTTTATAATTATAGAGTAGACCAATAAATACATTCAAATCAAAATCGAAAAATTAGATAAGAACATGAAATAGGTGGCAATTTAATTTCCATAAGTCAATTGAATCAAATAATATGTAATATCTATTAAAGATATATATATAAATATATGTGTACGTACATAATCATGCAAATTACCCATACACGCATTTAATCAACAAATATGCATGGATTTAAACATATATTATACAATATAAACATGCATGCATTTCATGCATTTATTTCATATATATATATATATATATATATATATATATGTCCGTATATAGCATGCAAACATTAATAATTAACCATATGCATGCATTCAACACCTAAATATATATATATATACTATGTACACACACACACACCCTGCATGAAATTAAGGTTACACATGCACACAACATTACATGCATTCATGACAAGAAATAAAGGGAAAAAGCAGCAGAAAACACGGCAACACACACATCGTCCAATTCAATCTCCCCGCCCGAGGAGATTTTGGTCAGCAAAAGTCCCCGTCCCGGGAGCTTCGTGCAGAACGTTTCTACACAAAGGCTACCCGGTCGGGCCTTTTTACGGCCAAAATCTCCCCGCCCGGGGAGATCTCTTTCAGTCGCGATGCAGCAGCCCCAAACAAAGCATAACCCCTGTTTTATTGCATGAATTTACAGCAGCAAGTAGCAGTAACATAAGGCATAATATACAGCAGCAAAATGCACCAACAACACCCATGAACTAACTAAAAATGGACTGCAACAGAGCAAGACAAACGCAGCAGCTAACAGCAGCAAAATCAAGCCAAAAACAGGGCAAAAGAAGGAAAAAACAGGGCAGCAACTTCATGCATAACAAGACCAACCAACAAGCAACAAGCAGGGCAAAAAGAAGCAGCCATTGACAGCAAATAAGGTCCCAAACGCAACAGCAGCAGTTCAGTTCATAAAGGAGAGAAAAGATGATCATTTCATGAATTTTCTTCAAAACTCCATTAAGGGCAACTCATGAATGCTTCAACTACCATGTAATACATCACCATAAATGCAAAGAAGAAGTCAAGACGATCATATTAATGCTTTGAATCAACCAAAACCATCAAGGAATGAAAGAAATCAACATATTTCTCCAAACCTAACTATTCATCATTACAGCCATAAACCCATGAAAGCATGCTCAAAATTGGGGATGAATGGATCAAAATGACTCATAATGAATGTATATTACAACCCTAAGCTTACCTTGTGGATTGGATGAAGTTTGGAAGAGATTTGAGCATTGAATCTCCAAGTATGGCAAGGGTTACGGGAAAACTGGAGAGCAGAGGATGTTGGTTGAGTTCTCTAAGTGTGAGGGTGGGTTCGGTTTAGGATGATTAAGGGATGTTAGGGGTTGAGTTAGGGTTCCAAGGAATCAAACCATGGTTAATTTGGTCAAGGTTTGAGAAAGTTATGGCCCTTTTTGTGAGATGTGGCAGTTTTGACAAACATAGCAATTTCGGTTGAATTTCGGAGGTTCAAATAATCTTGTAAAAATATGAGGATAATTTCATTAAACTCAAATTTTCGTTACGAGTTCAGCGAAGTTGACGAAACTCGAATCCGAGTTTCCTAGCTCAAGATATCACGAATGGAACCAAGGGTGCGCTAATTGCTCATTAGCCCCCGATTTGGATTCCACGAACAAAATAAATTCGAAACTAATGCAAATGAACCCGAAAACATGAAACGAGTATATATTCATATTCATGACACGTATATCTCTGACATATTAAATTTTTACGAAATTTCGATATCAAATCATATAAGAACGAAACGCGTTTATAACACTCATGAGCAATGCATAAACAAATTCATAATATTCCATAAAATATAACAAAATTTTAATTCATTTTTAATTATAAACTAAAGTGCACGAATTTAATATACATTTAATATTAATCTAATTTAGATATAAATCAAAGTGCACAAATTAAATTTAATTTTAATATTAATAAACTTAAGGTATAAATATATAATTAATTAACACTTTAACATTTAAAATATAAATTTAAATATGTATAAAAATAAAATATATAAAACACTTATAAACAATTAATTCGTGCAAATTGGTAAACACATACATCATACTAGAATACGAAAAAGTTGGGGCATTACATTTATAAAGCTTGCATTGTTATCGAAAACTAATTTTGATCATGAATGCCCTTGTTTTAAGCATGCATTGATCCCTCTTATATCACTTATATTATGTATACTTCTCCTCACCGGTTCCTTTTGAGTTGATCTCCTTTACCTTTCGTGTCCGCAGGTTGCTTTTGGAGTCAAGCTAGGTGGGGTCTTGCTGAGAGTCTTGTCTTTGAGTCTTGTTTGTACTCGTTATGCTTGTAGTATACTTTATGGTTACTATTTATGCTTTCGGATTTATTTTTGGATTAGTATGTAGGAGTTGATGATGTTTTATTATGCTAGTTTGGACCGTGTTGGTCATTAGGATGATTTTACATTCCGCACCTTGAGCATTTTGGGCTGGACCATGATGGTCATTTTATTTGATGGATGAATGAATCTTATGCACTTGTTATGTATGATTTAAGCTTCCGCATACTTGTGTTTGATTTGATCGCTTTGTGAGTCTAGTACCGCCTAGCTAGGATGTCCATTTGGCACCGCTTGCTTCGGTCTTGGCAGGTATATGGATAGCAATTCTATATACAAGCTAGGTCTGTAGCGCAGGATAGGCGTGGATGCCCTCGTCAGGGCGTTACAACAGGCATCATTCATCTTTTAAATTTTGCTATGCATGTGTTGTTCTTAGTTGTTGGTTGCCTTACGGGTGACTTGAGTGAATGAGTGCTTTTGCTACGAGGTAAGATGAGGGTTATGCTTTACAAAGGTATTCGGAACGAGTTCCAAGAGCCTACGATTAGAGGCAAGCAACAGTTCCAATGCCAACTTTGAATCCTAAGTTGTGGTTACGATAAAAGGCCCGTTTGGGTTGGAGAAGGAGTGGTGGGGGTTCTTTATCAACTCCACTCGTGATTCCGAGTTGTGAGTTGGTTTGGATGGATTCAAAAGGTGGGAGTTGAATCACTTTTGGCCCTCCTGTCGCGTGAGACATCTGAGCTACTCCTAATCAGGATTGAGTTTGTGTGAAGCTTAAAGTGAACAATTGAACCCCCCTTCGTGTTTGAGGACCTTTCTCGAGCCAACCCTTGTCGGAATATCGTGAACCTCGAACTTCGGTGAATACGGGAGAGTTTCTCGTAGTTCTAACTCGAGCGGTAGAACCTGGGGACCAAGTTCTCTTAAGGGGGAGAGATTGTGACGCCCCGTCTCTTTGGCAATCCAAGTACAGCGTCACAATAGAGTTTAATTCAGTATATCCGTGCTTCTTATGTAACGTCATATGCCTTACATGTTAACGTGTATTTAATTTTAAATTATGTGTGCTTTAGAATTTGATTAAATGTGTTTGGACTCAATTGTTCAAAATTTGGAAGATAGGGACCTAATTGTAATTAAGGTATTTTAGGCCTTTCGTGGCTATCTTGAGCTCAGGAATTCAAATTTGAATTCTGACTTCACCATTGGGTTTGTTTTGAGGATTCGGAACTGAAGGAATTAACCTTATATTTTTCTAAAACTGTTTGATTGCCCTATCATTTAAAATCCGATCTGAATGGACCAGATCTTTTGATCCTACCCGTTTCACTTGGAACCTGCCCGTTTTTTCCCTAAAAAGAGCTAAAAATCAGCTCTCCTTCTCCTCTCTCTCATTCACATTGAAACCCAAGGAGAAAAGAAGAAACAAGCCAAGCCCAACCCTTATCCTTTGAGCTTAAGATCTTCGCCGATTCTCGCCCGATCGACGACCCAATATAAGATTTGAATTCCTCTCTTCGAGTGCTTCATTTCTCTCCGATTGAATCTTGTTTTTCTTGTTTGTTTTCATGCCTACAATGAAGAAGATGAATAGTGCCAATATGTGAAAATTTGAGAATATGTCTTGTACTTTGATTCCCTCGCTTCAAGATTGAAATATGTTGCTCCCTCAAGCTTCCTTATTGCATATTTGGTGAAATATTGATTGTTTGTTGCATATTTCTTAAAACTCCATTAATGGAGCTTAAATAAGCTTTAATGGCAACTTGGTTTTTAGCTCGTTTCATACCGTTTTGATAGCATATTATGATAGAGCATGCGTATATGAACTGGTGTCTCGAATTTTGCTTGATTCGGAGGTGTTTTGGTGTTGGATTGAAGTTTGGGGTAGTTTTGAAACCACCCCCGACGAGATGTTGCTGCTGTTTTTTGTTTTTTCTCCCAGACAGGATCCAAACGGCCGTTTGGATCCCTAGTTGTTTTTGTAAATGCCCGTTTGGGAAGCCCTGTGTCACCCGAGAACCTTCAAACGACCGTTTTTGCTTTCAGAACAACTTTCAAATGGCCGTTTACCCCATCAAAGGTGCTCCGATTGATCTGAATTTTTAACAACATAAAGCTTTTGAAGTCTAGAGTATTATTGGAATCACCTTAAAATTCATCATAGTTTGTGAGATATAACCGTTTGAAATTTGTGTCGCCACTTCGCCAAAATTCTACTTTTGTTCAACTTGAAACCTACGCCATTTTTGGATCGCTTTGAACCACAATTTGAGCCATATACCATAGGAAAGATCTATTTGTCTAGTTTGATATCCAAGAAAAAAAACTCAATTCTCACTTCTACTCAAGATATTCCTTTTTCCTACGACTAGCGCGTTTTGGAAAATTTTCAGCTTTTGCCCATTTTCGCTCAGAAACACTTTTCGTGTTTTTCTTCTGATTTTATTTTACCTTTCCACCTCCGAACTTGTTCTTAACTTGATATATCATGTATATGTGTTTATAATTGTTCTAATTATGCAACTTACATGAACTTGTTTCTTGGTATTATACCTTAATTCTGCAAATTTGATTGATTATGTGAAACCTTGAGTGACTTCCTTCTACTTGAAATATACTTATATGCTTTTATATGATTTAATTGAATTTCAATTAGTTTCAAATGTGTCTATTTGGTCGTGTATGTAATCTTTTATGCAATTGCTTGTCGAATCACTGTTATATGACTTATGTGCTGGATTTGTTGTTTCACTTGCAACTTGAATTATTTGTACAAGGTGCCTAATTACTTGGACATGATACGAACAAGTATTATGCCGCATATATATCATGAATTATGTTTAAGGCCTACATACATGTATCCGTAGCTTTCATAAGCGTACGTCGTGCGTCTATGTGGTTCATTCTTGAGTTTAAGTCTTGTTCTTGTATTCAGTTTATCCAGGTACACCCGGGGTGGTGTTTTGTTGGCCAAGTTGATTCCGGGGTGGATCAAATGTCTTATCTTCGGCCTCGTCGGTGTAAGGTGAGGTTAAGATTATTAGTTATGACCGTAATGCAATGTTCTCGGTTTTGAATGCATGTGGTTCAATAAGCCTTTTATGTATGTAGATATGTGTAAGATATGTATTTGCTCGGATTTGGCATGAGTTCACAAGTATGATACGTAATGTACAAGCCTATATATGCTTATTTTCATTTCGATTTGTTATATATACGTATGTATGTATAAGTTATGTTCCTCTGTAGCGGGTTAAGTGAATGTTCTGTTATGATCTGTTCTGTAAATGTTGGGCCCTATGAGCTATGGGTAAGGAATCCCCGAGAAGGTATCGGGGCCGTCGGGGCTCGACCTATGTATAGTTCCATCCAAGGTATCATGCGCGACTCTGAGAGCTAGGAAAGGTGTGGTATTTTGATGCCTTCGGTGTAAAATCCGGGGAGGGTAGGTTGTGGGTTAGCTACCCCTCGTGGATTTGTTAAAGTTCTTGATGGTTATGGCCGTGCGTGGCTCTTCCATCATTGGTGTGGTGGTTGGATATGTTTATGAATTTCTGTTTTGATCTATTATGAGGACTAAATGTTGGAAGCTTGTACCCGCCAAGTAGTCTGTTCTGTTAAGACTTCGTGAAACGGGGATAGATTCTAAATTAAGTTAAAATTTGGAAACGCTTTATTAAGTTAAGCTAAATTCTGAAATATTTTAAGAAAGGATAAGTTTTGTTATGATTATGGCAAGATAAGATATAAACGTATATGTATGTTATCTATAAGATAAGCTTGTTTTGCTTTGTTTCGCAAGCAACCCTTATATGTATATACCAAGGGAAAATAATTTAGTGTGCAAAAACTATCCCTAAGTTCACGAACATTATGATTTTCGTACGTGCCTTGCTCCTTTATATATATATAGTGTGTATGGTTAGCCCCTCACTCAGTCAGTGTGACTGACCCTCTCCCTCCCCACATTTTTAGTTTGCAGGTTTTGCTTGGAGTTCGAGCTACGCGGAGTCAGTCTTTGAAGTCTATTTTCGAGTCGTGTCTGTTATATTAGTTAAGTTGTCTTGTATTTTGCATTTCTTTATATTTGGATTTTGTACAAGCCATGTATGAATGTTTAACTTGACTATGTATTGATAAGAATTTCGGGACAGGCTTTTAGGGATAGTTGAACCCATTGGATTTATTATTATTGTTGAATATTCGGGATTAGGTATTTTTGTTAGTTGAACCCGTCACCTGTTGTTTGTGTTGTTATGATGATTGTATACCCTCTCCCTTAGATGTTTGTTGTTTAAATTTTGAAGTTCAGGGTCTATGTCCCGCCTAGCTTAGGTGTGAGTCTGACAGTCTCCCGTTCGCCACTGCTTAGTTCATGTATGGAATTCCCAATTCGTATGTGGATTGGGCCTTGGTGCGGGGGATGTGGTGACCCACTGTACGGGGTGCTACACCCGAGGGTACCGAGGGTTATGCAGTGTATACATATGCTTCCAAGGAAGGTCTTGGTTATGTGTTGATGCAGAATGGTAAAGTGGTAGCTTATGCTTCGAGGAAGTTGAAGGAGCATGAGAAGAATTACCCTAATCGTAACCTTGAATTGGCCGTCGTTTTGTTTGCATTGTTGAAGTGGTGACACTACCTTTATGGTGTAACTTTCGACGTGTTCACCGATCGTCAAAGCCTCAAGTATCTCTTTTCTCAGAAGGATCTGAACGTGAGACAGAGACGTTGGATGGATTTTTTTAAAGGATTAGGACTGCACGATTCAGTACTACCCCGGTAAGGCTAATGTGGTAGTCGATGCCTTGAGTAGAAAGGCGAGTGTGGCTAATGCAGAAGCTAATTCTTCGAGATCGGGTTCAGAGATTCTGGTGTCAGAAACTTGGTTGGCTAATCTCACAGTTAAGCCAGATTTGGAACAATAGTTGTTAGAGGCTCAGACTTCGGATGTAGAGATTCAGAAGTTGGTTGCTCGATCAAGAGATGATCCAAATTCCAAGTTCAGCTTAGATTATTCGGGTTTGTGATGATTCGAAGCAAGAGTATGTGTCCCAGAAGAGCTCAAGAGGCTTATACTTGAGGAGGCACATCACTCAAGGTACTCGATCCATCCGGGAGGTACAAAGATGTATAGAGATTTGAGACAGCAATTCTGGTGGAGTACCATGAGAAGGGATGTCGCGAACTTCGTGAAATGATGTCTAACATGCCAAAGGGTGAAGACAGAGCACCAGAAATCGGGAGGAACTCTCCAACCGCTTCCTATTCCCGAATGGAAGTGGTAGCAAGTGACTATGGAGTTCGTATCCGGCTTGCCTAGAGTTAAAGGCGGGTTTGATGGAATATGGGTAATTGTTGACAGGTTCACTAAGTCGGCCCATTTCCTCAAGGTTCGGAGGTCTGACAAGGTGCCGATATTAGCCGAGTTGTACTACAGAGAGATCATCAGGTTGCATGGGATTCCGACTAGTATTGTTTCAGACCGAGATCCGAGGTTTACTTAGATCTTTTGGAAGAATCTTCAGAAGTGTTCGGGCACCCAGCTCAAGTTTAACACCGCTTCGTATCCTCAGACCGATGGACAATCTAAAAGGTTAATTTAGTATCTCGGGATATCCTTAGGGCGTGTGCTTTGGATTTTCAAGATAAGTGGGACGAGCACCTTTCGTTGGTTGAATTTTCTTACAACAACAGTTATCAGGCTTTGATCAAGATGGCTCCGTACGAGGCACTTTATGGGAGAAAGTGTAGGTCTCTTCTGTTTTAGGATATTGAGGATTGGAGGTGGACCGAGGAAGATAAGCTTGAGAGAGAAAAACATAAGGAGAAGATTGCTGCTACCATTGAGAAGGTTCAGCAAATCCATCAACGGATGAAAGTAGGTCGGGCTCATCAGAAGAGCTATGCAGATAAGAGGAGAAGGCCTTTGGAGTTCGAAATCGGAGACAGAGTCTTTTTAAAAGCATCTCCTAGAAAGGGCTTCACTCGAGTAGGTAAAGGTGGAAAGCTCAATCCACGATACCCTGGGCATTTTGAGATCCTAGAACGGATTGGTGAGACGGTGTATAGGTTGGACCTACGGCCAAGTTTAACCAGGATACACAACGTGTTTCACGTTTCTCAGCTCCACAAGTACTATCCCGGCGAAAGAACTATTCTCTCTGTTGAAGAAGTTCAGTTAGAGCCAGACTTGATAATCAAGAAGCACCCGATTACGATTCAGGACCAGAAGATTCAAGAGTTAATGAACTGACATATTCCCTTCGTCAGAGTTCTTTGGAGATATTACAAGTCCTACGAGTTGACTTGGGAGATTGAAGAGAAGATGAGGAGTTTTTACAACGAGTTGTTCAGTGCAGAGGTGAACCTGGGGGCCAGGTTCTCTGAAGGATGGGAGGTTGTGACACCCTGTTTGACTACACGTATAGGTTTATGGCACGTGTGAATTTAATTTCCGTATTTTTTTTTTATTTCCATATTATTTGATGCATTTTACACTTGAATTATATTCCATATACAAATATTTGAAGTTATTTGATATGAATATGCTCTCTTTGAACGTATGACTCGGTTTCGTGCTATACGTGTAAGTTTCAATTTATGAATTTGAATTCCGAGCATGCTAACTTTGTGAATTATGTGACGTATATGATTCTTGGACGTAATTGCAAGCTTTAAACTTGTTTTGGACCTGATTGATCTTTAGAGGACTCAATTGCTCTTTGTTTTAACTTTTGGGGCCATTTTGCAATTTGGTCATTCTTGAGTCTTTAATTTGTAACTTGAGCTAGGGAACTCGGATTCAGTTTTGTCTTCACCAATTAACTCAAATCGATGATTTGGACATAATGGAACAAGCCTTGTCCTTTTTTGATGTCGTTTCGACCCCTAACGTACCTAAAACGACCCTATAGCCACTTGTTAGCATGCCTATCATGACCTTATCCTTCCCTTGACTTTTATACCCCAAGAGATCAGCCAGCTATCTCTCCCCATTGGCTGAAAATTGGACTAAAGAGAGAAGGAAGAAGTAAAGAGAGTCTCCAAGCTTAACCTCCATTGTTACTACCTCAAGCTCAAGTTTTGTACCATTTCTTGCTCAATGTTTGAAGGTAAGCCATGATTCTTGATCTCCTTGCTCTTGTGGTTATTATGCACTCTTTGAATCATGGTTATATGCTAGAGATGGTGGAATTTGAAATACTTGATGAATAGTTAGGTTTTGGAGATTTTGAAGGTTATATACATCTCTTACCTAATTGTTGATTTAGAGTTTGATATGTTGAGCATGATGGAGTATTAATTGCATATCTTGAGCCTTATTTAATGTTAGAAGTATGGTTGTTGACTTGCCATTAATGTGCTTATAAGTTCTTGCAAGAATTTGATTCCATTTCATACCTTAAACTTGAACCCTACCTATACTCTCCTTTCTTGCTTGTTTTGTGGAAGTTTTTGTGCATGACTCCTTGTATTTTTGAAGCCTTAGAATGCCTTTATTTCTTTCCCTTGGATTTGTGGAGCTTGTGTGTGTGTAGTAGGGGTGTTAGGGCTGGAAATTGCACCTATTTCAGCCCCGGAGGGACTAACGCTCGTTAGGGCATATGTACACTCTGAGGGGTAACGACCGTTACCCCATCACCCCTGGGTTCTGACCCCGTTAACGGGCATTAGCCCTCTTCTATGTTAGAGAGGGTAACGGCCGTTACCTAGGTCAGTGGCCGTTAGGGCCTAACGGTCATTAGCCCCTCTGTTGAGCGTTTGTGTGTTGTTTGCTTGCTTTCTTGGTTTCTATGCTCGTTCCCTTGCCACTGACATGATATATATGCTTCATATACGTATTAAATTATGTGTTTTGAGTTTCATATTGAGTTTTTGGCTTGATTTGAAACGTTAATTGTAAGATATGATCAAGAATGGCTTAAGTGTTGCATTGTTGCACTTCATATGCATATCGTGCACTCATGAGCATTGTCAGGCATCTATTCGGTACATGTTTGAGTTTAAGTCTCGGTTGTTGTGTTCTTGTGTTTCAGAGCCTCTTCTGGAAGCCAACAAAACCGAGGTTTAGGTGGTTGTTTGCTCGTTTTGGCCCTTCTGCTTCCACTCTTTTCTTACAAGGTGATGTTTAGGACTTTTCTTTTAGAATATGAACCCTATGGCCTTTATGTGTTGATTTCTCACCCCGTATGTCACTACATATTTATTATATAGTAAATATGAGTACTTCAACTATGATTATGACCTTATGAATACGTTTTGGATTATAGAAATGGTATAAGTATGAGCATTCGTAATCTTGTGTTTTGAGCTCCTTTTGTACGTTTACATTTGGTATGAGCGAGGTACGCCCTGAAATATGGGGGTTTGATATGAATTGATTTGTTAGGCCCCGGGAATTATGGGTAAGGAACGCCTGGGACGGCAAGGGCCGTGGGGTTTGGCCTGTGCATGATTACCTTTGAAGTATTCACGCGCGAGTCGTGGAGGTAGGGAATGCGAGGTGTTTTGAGCACTCTGTGGATAACCGGGGAAGGCATGCATAATGTGGGTTAGCTACCCCGTATGTATTCGTATTGCAGGTGGAAAGGGTCCCGAACACCATTGATGTGGGGATGGATTGGTATTTGTGCTTTATGTATTGTATGTTATGTTTTGAGGAGATGTTGGAGGTCCATACTCGCTGGACGTTTGCTTATGTTTGTATTGTTGGATTATGGATCGGGATAGGATTTCTTTACATATGATATGCTAAGTTTCGAAACGATTTGGTATACAAAACCCTAGCCCGGTTCATGACCATCCCTTTTGATATATGCTTTGTTATATGTATCTTTATGTGTGTTGGTGTGTGTTAGCCCCCCTCACTCAGTCGAGTTGTAGACTGACCCTCTCCTTTACCCCCGTTTAGGTTGCTCGAGCTAGGGGGGAAAGTGCGTTGTGTCGAGTCATACTTGTTGACTTAGGTCGAGTCTGCATATGCTTATGTTGCATTTTGTTACTCTTTCTCTTAATAAGTTTATGTATTAAATTTGTAATTATGGATACTTTTGATACTCGATCTCATTTTGGGCCGTGTGGCTGTTGCGTAGCGCCCCAAGCGGTGGGCACCACACCCCCGCAGTATAACCCAACACGTGTCACGAAACGAAGACTCCGTACACATGCCGAGTCATAGCGAACGGGAAACAAAGCAAAACTCCAGGGCCTAAGCTAGGCGGTACCTAACCCTGTACGAAAGAAATAATGCAAAACAAGACAGCGAGAGCAGAACGAAAAGCCAACTTTTCGAAAACTTCTCAAACAAAAGGATGACAGCATCAAGCACACATCAAAATCAACTACACGGGTTCAACTAAACGATAGAACCTGTCCTATCCTGTCTCGAACAATCATACAATGAAACGGGTTCAACTAATCCAAGCACCTGTCCTAACCTGTCTCGAAATTCCAAACATTGGAATCATAATTGCAAACGTGTACAAAATAGATCTTATACAAAATTTATGAATCATAAATCAGAACAAAATACTTAACAAACTTAAACAAACCGACACAGACTCAACAGACACGACACACCGCCGCCTAGCACGAACTCCAACGACCTGAGCCTGCAACTAAAAACATAAAGGGGGAGGGGTCAGTCCAAAGACTGAGCGAGGGGCTACCCACACAAACCTACATATATATGGAGCACAGCATGTAGTAAAAGCAACGTTCGTGAACCCGGGGTTAGTTTTTGCACGCCAAAACAGTTTCTCGTGATAGTATATATATAGGATGACTTATCAAAACAGGACAAACAAAACGTAGCTTATACATAACTCATAAAACATACGTTCAAACTCATGCAGACTTAGCACACATATCGGAACATAAATTATGAGGTTAATAGCAAATCCAGTTTTATCTTAACTTAAGAGTCTGTCCCCGTTTCACGAACTTATAACCGAAAAACATAACGTAACTCGGCGGGTACGAGTACACATCCAACAACTCCTTCTTAACACACATAGACTTAAGCACAAGAAATCAAAATACGCATACCTCCACTTACACCGGTTGATGGGTGGGTTGTACATACCCAAACCATCCGCGCTGATATGTCAGGGTCGTGAGTTTCATGACACTCATGCCTAAGGACTCCATCCCCCACTAACCTCCTAGTGGGTTCCGGGTTGATCCTATAAAATGGAGAAGTCCACGGGGTTGCAACCGGCGACCCCATGGCCGTCCCGGGTCTCCCCTACCCACAACTCCAGGGCCCAAACTTACACTTATAGTTACACTTACACTTACACTTATCACGAAAATCGGAATCTTAAAACTGCTAGACTTACACTTACACATAGTACATGCATATCGTACTTATCATATCGTACGTACATATCACGCCGACCTCAAAACCATAACGATATCAAAGCTAACCGTACATAGGCTTATACATAGCTTCATACATTCAGACTTATAGCAAAGCCAACAAAATACGTATCCTACACATATCTACATATACATAAAGGCTTATAAGTCGCATACATTCGAAACCGGCACATTTCATTAGGGTATATCTATATCCTAACCTCACCTGGTACCAGACAAAGCTGAAGACACCGCAAATGGTCCACCCCGGAACCTGCACGACCAAAAGTCACCACCCCGGTGCACCTGAACCAACTAGACACACAAAACACAACACAAGGCTCAGACTCAGACTCAAACAACCACACAGAGACGCACGGCACATGCTCTAACACTTAAGGGATGCAATCACGTAAGCAGGGTTCAAATTCATATTAATTATATACAGAATAAAACATTAAGGCATGTTCATGTGCACACTTAATGCAAATAATAGAACTAAAAGGCAAGGCAAATCATATCATTTCATTTGTCACACAAACAATTCATTTATTGCACAACAAATTCAATTAACGGGGTTTAAGTAATTCAATCATGCAAATTTACACATTTCAGAAAATTAGATAAACCTCCCCTCTAGGTTAAACAATTAACAAACTTAACAAGTTGGGACTCACACTGCAAATCAAAACATATCACATTTCATATAGAAGCACGTAGTACAAGAACAACCAAATCACATAATAGCATGCTTCAAGTTTCATATGAATCACACAAGGTTACCTATCAAATCCCAACCATAATAAGTTCATATAATTCATACATGGCATACCCAATTCGTATATCACAGAACGTATTCAATTGACAAGGTTTACCTAATTAAATCAAACAAATTCATATCGTTTCCAAAATTACACATACACCCCTTCAAGTTAGACAATTAGCTCAATTCGACAAAACGGGATTCAAATTGCAAATCAACGCATCAACATATTTCATAATTCATTTAATACATGGTTTCGTATATGTTGAAAATCTTATTGATCGACAAATCAAGCAATTAACAATTTATTGCAATTAAAACAATTGATTCAAATATTGAAATTACACAAAATAAATCACAACAAATCAATCGGACATCCGATTAACAAACGGAAAGTGGCGTTGAACTCACCCCAACGAGAAGAACATTCTGACCGGACGCCGCCGGAATGCCACCACTGTAGCTACCGGAATTTGGCTGGACCGCCGCCGTCAAAGGTCATCAGAAAAATCCAGAAAAATCAACTGTGCAAGTACTCCTCGTGCTCGTTTCAATTCCTCGATCAATTTCTGAAAATTCCAAGCCAATCGTCTCCAATTTCGGATCTAATAACACGAAAACCCTCAAATCTTCAAAATCTAATTACTTCCAAACCGGTTAACGAAAATTGAATCCGTAAGAAGCATTGCCTTACCCGTGACGAGCTCTTCGAAACCCCTATAGTGGTCGCAGAAAAATATCCCCGGAGCTAGCCTCGCCGTTGCACCGCCGTTGTGCCACCGTGATCCGCCGCCAATTGGCCAAATCTGGAGTAGCGTGATCAAGAGATGATAGTTCTTGTCGTTCCGAACAACTTTCGTGAAGAGCCCGAGGCCAAAAGATCGACGAAAAAGGCCCCCGTTGGCCGCCAAAGTTTCTGCCGCCGATTACCTCACCGGAACAACCACCTACGGCCAAAATTCACTCAAATTGATGCCGGAAATGGACTCAGGGGGTCGGAAAACCTCAGAAAATACTAACCTTGGTCGGAAAAACTCGCCAGATCGCCGCCGTGCAACTGTTCACGCTCCACCGCCGCGAGCTTCAGGCGGCGCGTGAGCCGCCGTCCGGTGGCCAATAGCCGCGCCACCAACGCCATTCGATGCACCGAAAGATCTTCTTACTGGGTCTGGGGCGCGTGTCCCAAAATCGCCGCCGTAAGCCGTCGAAAATGGCCGGCGAAGTGGCGGCTCCGCCACTCCTTCCATCCGCGACTGTAAATCGGCGAAACGGGTCATCTCCGCTCGTCGGTTGGTCAAGATCTTGGTATGGTTGTGACCGCATCATCGAGATCTTTGAAATGGACTATTCATTCTTCGAATTCCTTCGAGAAATGACCGAGTTACGGGCTCGTAACCGAAGCCGGGTATAGTGCCATGGGAGAGAGAGTGGGAGAGGAGAGAGAGAGAAGAGAGAGAGAGAAAAAGGGGTTATGACCGGTTCACGTACGATCTCGTATACTTAACCCAAATCCGACGTGTTGAAAACCGTAAAATAAAACCCGAGTACAATAAAATAAGCTCACAAATTGCGAAATAATTTTATGTATTAAATCGAGAAAGAATTACCAATTAGTGCTTACTCAAATTTAAATTTAGAAAACCTTTCGTACAAATTAACGATGATTGAAAAACAATTAGTTAGCAATTAATTTACCAAGAATTCGAATAAATTCAAATTAAACAAATTGCATAACGTAAGGTATTAAAAATCAATTTTAGGAGTTATTCATGAAATATACTTGAATTAAATTACAAGGTTGAGGTTTACGTACCTAATAATTTAAATTAACAATTAATCATATTTAATTCGAAAAGATTAGCATACCAAATTGAATTCACAATTAATCATATAAGTTACATAATTAATAAATTAAACATTCAAGTAGAAGGACTTACCCGTAAATGTCATCGGGTTGTGCTACAGAGATGCAGGATGTTACAAACTTCACTCCTTCAAAAGGTCATATCCTCAGGTCGAGAAGCAAGATCTTGAATGATTCTGAAACGAATTCCACTTCACACTTCCGCTGTGCCACTCTGATCTCGGCGAACTGCAAACTCCTCAGGATACTTCTCCCTTAGTTGGCATCAACTCCCTTCATAGTGTCTCGTTGTCAGTGAAGTCCCACTGAGCACTTGACCATTGGTCACTTCAAACTCATTCGATCACCACTAGGCCACTGCACCCAAAGCTCCATATTGTCGCCTCCTCGTTGATTGCAGACTGCCGCCAGGCCACGCGTAACTCAATTACGACAAACAAGAGAGAATCTCATCTCTCAGCACGTAAGTGAGAGAACCCCGTCCCTCGGCACACACAATAGAGAGAAACCCCGTCTCTCAGGCACATAATTGAGAGAGCCCCGTCTCTCAAACAAAAAATCGAGATAACCCCATCTCTCAACCTGAGATTGACAGATTTCGCATCTCCCAGGCATTCTAGTTTGAGAAAATCCGGTATTTCTCAAACCCCTAAATTCAAAAGAATCCAACATCTTTCGAATACCTAAGTACAAGAGAATCCAACATCTCTCGTGCACAAAATCAGAAAGAATCCAGCATCTTTCTGTCATATAATTAGAGAGAATCCAGTATCTCTCTAACACACAAATAGGAAGAAGAATTAACTTTCCCCCTAGCACATAAACAGAGAGAATCAAATCTCCCTTTCAATCAAGCACATAAGCAGAATCAGGTATCACAACAATTAACACATAGCGCACTTGACAAATATATCACATAATAACAAGAGTTAATCAAATGAAGGATGCATGTATGCTCTTACCATGAATGCTTAATGTACCGTTCACCATGGTAGGAGAGTCAATGTTGCCAAATTTCTCTAACTCAAAGGATATTCAGATCCTTGATCAGCTGCGGTTACAATTTCCTGTTCAAGTTTGCATCCTTGGCATTTCCTTATAATCCTTGGTCATCCTTTGGTAGGAAGTGACAAGTCCCATAATGGTCGACTATGATTTTAGTTTCTTGTCAACACCCTACAACTTACAAATGAAATAGATGTCTATGCCTGTAGGTTAGTGTATGAATATGTTAAAAAAGGAAAACAAATAAGAGCACCTAGTTAATATAGATGCAATACAAAATTTATAAAATTTAAAGCATAACAATAAAAATGATACAAAAATCATAGGCATAGTGTGCACACAGTTACATAAGCTCAAACAAATTCATGCAAAGAAGTCAAAATTTCACATCAAACAAATGCAATGCACACATATTCCTATGTTGTACGACCTAGACTGACACGACACGACTCCAGAGCACCGGTTCTGAACCTGGAAGCTCTGATAACACTTAAGATGTAGCGCCCCAAGCGGTGGGCACCACACCCTCGCACTAAACCCGACAGGTGTCACGAAACGAAGACTCCACACACGCACCAAGTCATAGCGAACGGGAAACAAAACAAAACTCCAGGCCTAAGCTAGGCGGTACCTAACCCTGTATGAATGAAAGAATGCAAAACAAGACAACGAGAGCAAAACGAAATGCTCACTTTTCAAAAGCTTTTCATACTTTAACGTACAGCGCATTACAGGTATAAAATCAACTACACGGGTTCAACTAATCTAGCAAACCTGTCCTATCCTGTCCCGAATAATTACACAATCAAACGGGTTCAACTAATCCAAGTGTCTGTCCTAACCTGTCCCGAAATTCCAAACATTCGAATCATAAATTGCAAACATGTACAAAATAAATCTTATACAAAATTTATGAATCATAAATCAGAACAAAATACTTAACAAACTTAAATGAACAGACACCGACTCAACAGACTCGACACACCGCCGCCTAGCACCAACGAACCCCAAAGCAAAACCTGCAAACTAAAACATAAAAGGGGAGGGGTCAGTCCAAAGACTGAGCGAGGGGTTAACACACGCACGCTATATATATAGATAGAGCACAACACAAAGTAGAAGCATTATTCGTGAACCCGGGGTTAGTTTTTGCACGCCAAAACATTTACCCGTGATAGTATACATATAGGGAGACTTAAAACCAAACAAACAAATCTTAACTCAAACTTTTCTTAAAGTATAAACTCAGATTCATGCAGACACAGCACACATATCGGAGCATATTTTATTAGCTTAAAAGTATGTCAAATTTTATCTTAACTTAAGAGTCTAACCCCGTTTCATGAACTTATAACCGACAAACATAATGAAACTCGACGGGTACGAGTACACAACCAACCAACTTCTTCATAACACACGTAGACTTAAGCACACGAAATCAAAATACACATACCTCCTTACTCCGGGTGATGGAAGGGTTGTACACCCCTTCCCATCCGTGCTGACGGACAGGGTAGTTAGTTTCGCGACACTCACTTCCCAAGGCCTCCGTCCCCCACCTCCCTCCGAGTGGGTTTCGGGTTGATCCTATTAGTCAAGAAGTGTCCTGGGGTTGCAACCAGCGACCCCGATGGTCGTCCCAGGTCTCCCAAACCACACAACTCTGGGGCCCAAACTTACACTTACACTTACACTAATCACGAAAATCGGAAGCTTAAACCCGCTAGACTTACACTTATACATAGCACATGCATATCGTACTTATCATATCGTACGTACATATCACGCCGACCTCAAAATCATAACGAAATCAAAGCTACGCGTACATAGGCTTATACATAGCTTCATACTTTCAAACTTATAACAAAGCCAACAAAATATGTATCTTACGCATATCAACATATACATAAAGGCTAATAAGTCGCATGCATTCGAAAATCGGCACATTTCAATAGGGTATAACCATATCCTAACCTCACCTGGTACCAGACAAAGCTGAAGACATAGCAAATGGTCCACCCCGGAACCTGCACGACCCACTTGTCACCACCCCGGGTGCACCTGAACTAACTGAACACACAAAACATAACAGAAAACTCAAACTCAGACTCAGACAACTACACAAAGACACGCCGCACATGCTCAAGCACATAAGGGATGCAATCACATAAGCAGGATTCAAATTCATTTTAATTTCAAGCAAAACGAAACATTAAGGCATGTTCATGTGCACAATTAATGCAAATAAGAGAACAAAAAGGCAAGGCAAATCATATCATTGCATTTGTCACACAAATAATTCATTTATTACATAATAAATTCAATTAACAAGGTTAATCAATTCGTATCATGCAATTTACACATTTCAGAAAATTACATAAACCTCCCCTCTAGGCTAAACAATTAATAAATTTAACATGCTAGGACTCAAACTGCAAATCAAAACATATCACATTTCATATAGAACCACGTAGTACAAGAGCAACCAAATCACATAATAGCATGCTTCGAGTTTTATATAAATCACACGAGGTTACCTATCAATTTCCAACCATACTAAGTTCATATAATTCATACATGGCATACCCAATTCGTATATCACATAACGGATTCAATTAACAAGGTTTACCTAATTAAATCAAACAAATTCATATATTTTCCAAAATTACACATACACCCCTTCAAGTTAGACAATTAGCTCAATTAGACAAAACGGGAATCAAATTGCAAATCAAAGCATCAACATATTTCATAATTCATTTAATACATGGTTTTGTATACGTTTGAAATTCATATAGATCGACAAATCAAGCAATTAACAATTTATTGCAATTAAGACAACTAATTTCAAATATTCAAATTACACAAAATAAATCACAACAAATCAACTGGGTATCCGATTGACGAACGAAAAGTGGCGTTGAACTCACCACAACGAGAAGAACATTCTGACCGAACGCCGTCGGAATACCACCATTGTAGCTGCCGGAATTTGGCCGGGCCGCCGCCGAAGGTTGCCTGAAAAATCCCTCGTGCAAGTACTTCTCGTGCTCGTTCCGAATCCTCGATTAATTTTTGGAAATTCGAAGCCAAACGGCTCCAATTTCAGGTCTAACAACACGAAACCCTAAAATTTTCAAAGTCCAATTACTTCCAAACCGATGAACAAAAATCGAATCCGAAAGAGACATTGTCTTACCCGTGACGAGCTCTTCGAAACCCCTATAGTGGTTATCGGAAAATATCCAGGAGCTAGCCCCGCGGTTGCACCGTCGCTGGGCCGCTATGATCTGCCACCAAATGGCCGAATCTGGAGTCGCATGATCAAGGGATGATAGTTCTCGTCGTTTCGAACAACTTTCATGAAGAGTCCGTGGCCAAAAGATCACCGGAAAAGGCCCCCGTTGATCGCCGAAGTTTCTGCCGCCGATCGCCTCATCGGAACCACCACCTACAGCCAAAATTCACTCAAATTGATGCTGGAAATGGACTCAGGGGGTCGGAAAACCTTGGAAAACACTAACCTTGGTCGGAAAAACTCGCCGGAACGCCACCGTGTCACTATTCATGTGGCGGCGGCGAGAACTTCCAGCGTCCCGTGCGCCGCCACCACGGCCGCGATGGCCACACCACCAACGCCATTCGAAGTGCCGGGAGGTCTTCTTTCTGGTTCAGGAGCGTGTGTCCCAAAAGCGCCGCCGTAAGCCGTCAAAAGGGGCGGCGAAGTGGCGGCTCCGCCACTTTCTCCATCCTCGACTATAAATCACCAAAACGGGCCACCTCCGCTTGTTTTCGGGCTAAGATCTTGGTATGGTTGTGACCGTATCATCGAGATGTTCGAAATAGACTACTCATTTGTCGAATTCCGTCGAGAAACGACCGAGTTATGGGCTCTTAACCGAAGCCGCGCATAGTATCGCAGGAGAGAGAGTGGGAGAGGAGAGAGAGAGAGGAAAAAGGGTTATGACCGGTTCACGTACGATCTCGTATACTTAACCCGAACCCGACGTGTTGAAAAACCGTAAAATAAAACCCGAGTACAATAAAATAAACTTACAAATTGCAAAATAATTTTACGAATTAAATCGAGAAAGAATTTACCTATTAGTGCTTAATCAAATTTAAATTTAGAAAACCTTTCGTACAAATTAACGATGCTTCAAAAATAATTAGTTAGCAAATAATTTACGAAGAATTCGAATAAATTCAAATTAAACCAGTTGCATAACGTAAGGTATTAAAAATCAATTTTTGGAATTATTCATGAAATATACTTGAATTAAATTACAGGGTTCAGGTTTACTTACTTAATAATTTAAATTAACAATTAATCATATAAGTCACATAATTAAGAAATTAAACATTCAAGTAGAAGGACTTACCCGTAAACGTCATCGGGTTGTGCTACAGAGATGCGGGATGTTACATATGAGCCTCTATATATATGTAGATATGTGTGAGATACGTATATATTGGCCTTGCCTAAAGTTTGAAAGTATGAAGCTACGTATAAGCCTATGTACGCTTAGCTTTGATTTTAATTATGCTTTTGAGGCCGGTGTGATATGTACGTATGATAGCATAAGTACGATATACATGTGCTATGTGTAAGTGTAAGTCTAGCGGCTTTAAGCTTTCGATTTTTGTGTGTTTATAAGTGTGACTTTCGTATTGGGCCCCGGAGTTGTGTGTAATGGCAGACGCGGGACGACCAAGGGGTCACCGGTTACAACCCCTGTACACTTCTCCAACTTATAGGATCAACCCGGACCCCACCAGGAGGTTGGTTGGGGAATGGAATGCTCGGGCGTGAGTGTCATGAAACTCACGACCCATACATATAAGCGTGGATGGTTTGGGTGTGCACAACCCACCCATCAACCGGTGTAAGAGGAGGTATGTGTTAGGATTTCGTGTGTTTAAGTCTTTGCGTGTTGTGAAGGAGTTGGATGGTTTTGCGCTCGTACCCGCCGAGTTTCGTTAAGTTATGTTTGTCGGTCATATGTTCGTGAAACGGGGTTACACTCTTAAGTTAAGATAAAAGTTGATTTGATTTCAACCTAATAAGTTAAGTTCTGGTATGTGTGTGCTAAATCTGCATGAATCTAAGCTTATGCCTTAAGAGACGTAAGAATTAAGATTTGTTTCGTTGGTTTGATAAGTCTCCCTATAAGTATACTATCATGGGAAAATGTTTTGTCATATAAAAAAAACTAACCCCGGTTCACGAACATTGCTTCAACTACGTGCTATGCGCTCTATATATATGTAAGTGTGCGTGTGTAACCCCTCACTCAGTCTTTGGACTGACCCTCCTCCCTCCCCATGTTTTTAGCTTTGCAGGTTCGTTTTAGAGTTCGAGCTAGGCGGCTGGTTGTGAAGTCTGTTTTGTTTCGAGTCTCTGTATAAGTTTGGAGTCGTTTTGCATTTTGCATTTGAAATGTTTAAGTTTGTAAGATATGATCATGTTTATGTATATGAACATGTTGTTTAACTTATGTGAATATTCGGGACAGGCTTCTAGGGCTAGTATGAACCCGTTTGATTTATGATTTATGACTTAAGCTTATGTTGATTTTCGGGATTAGGGATTTATGCTAGTTGAACCCGTTGTTTGTGTGATTGAAATTTTATGATTGGCATGTTAAGCTTCCGCATTCGCGCACTTTGCATTTTGTTTTTTTTGTGGTCTCTGCGTCCCGCCTAGCTTTCGTGTGTGTGTGTGTCTCCCGTTCGCCTATGCTCAGTTCATGTGTGGGCTTCCATCTCGCATGTAGATTGGGTCTAGGTGCGGGGATGTGACATCTCATCGTGCGGGGTGTTACACCGTCTCTCCAATGAACCAGGTACGAGGTCACAAGAGAGTTGATTTACGTAGTTATGTTCTTCTAATTTTACTTATATGTTAATCTTTTGCTAAGTAACTTTTATGCCTCAAGTGTTCTTATTTGACATTTTCTTTCTCATTCTTAACTTCTTCTATTTGATTTATTTCCAAACTTCGTGACTGCGTGATATATTTGAATTATATGTTTTATGAACTTTTTTATATGTTTATTTTATTCTTTGAGACTTGTTTGTTCGAGACCCTTTTTGTGGAATCGGGACTTAAGGGCACTTTGGGCACATTGGGTTCCGGATTGCGTAACTTGATCTCGAGAATTCGGATTCAAATTTCGTCACCACATTGAACTTGTCTCGACAATTTGGGGACAATGAAATAAGCCTCAAAACCTTTTAAGCCCATTTGGACCTCCGAATCTCCTTCCGAACCGAACAGCTCAACTGGTGTGCACTATCCTGCCCGTTTTGGTCATATCCAACCCGTTTTAGCTCCATTTGACCCAAGACTTGAACCCTTTTAACCCTAACGCACTCCTCTACCCCTAATATCAGCCCCATTTTGACCAACAAAGGATAAAGAGAAGAAAAGTCAGCTCCAAGCCAAGAGAGAAGAGAATCCCTTTCACTATTCACACCTTGAGGATTTTGAGCTCAATCTTCATCTTTTCCTTCTACAAGATTCAAGGTATGAATGGATCCTTACTCTCCACCTTCTTGTGTTCATTTTCATCCAATTAATTCTTGTCTTTTCTTGAGATTTCATGAGTTTTGAATAACATGATGAATAGTAAGGGTTTATGTGAGAATCTTGAATCATATGCATCTCTTCTTGTTATTTCTTGACTTAATGCTTGTTATGTGACCACTTAAGCTTCCTTTTTACCTGTATGAACTTGTATTTGTTGATGCTTGAGTGTGTGAAGAGATGTCATTGTTGCTTTTGAGCTTAAATGTAAGAACTTGAAGCATTTGCATCCTTTCTTTGCTCTTCGGATTTCCTGAGTTTGGGATGTGTTATAAGTCGGTTTTATGCATGGTTTTTTAGTATCATTGCAACCGTTTCATTCCCTTATGTGTTGATTATGTCGCTGCCTTGTTTGAGTAAGTTTGCAGGGGTGAACAGTGTCGATTTCGCGAAGAAGACAAAGTTGGGGCAACTAACGCCCGTTAGCCGCCCGGAGAGCTTTTTGGCCTAACGACCGTTAGCAGGCTCCTGGTGGATTTGTACCCACTAACGGCCGTTAGTGGGGAGATGAAGGAGGGGGACTAATAGGTTCGCTTGCTTTGTTCGTCCGTTTGTCCGTTTTGCCTATTTCCCTCCCCGTTCTGGATCCTTGTGTGTTATGTGCTTGTTTTTATGTATGAATTGATATGTCTTGACTTGTTATTATTTGATTTTGACATGTTTTATGTATGAATTATATGTTGTGGTATGAGTATGCAAGTTTTGCTAAGATTTCGATATTTGTATACGAATGTGAACTTGATTGCTCGATGTGCTATCTCTTGTTATCTCTTTTGCATCACTTGCATCCATTCGCATTTGTCGAGCATTTAAATGGTTCATGATTGAGTCTAAGTCATAAGTTATGTTTGTTTTCTCAGACTTTGGTTCGGGAGATGTCGGATCCACCATTTAGCTTCTTCTTGGTCGTCAACGCTCGTCTGTGAGCTCTTTTGGTAAAAGGTGAGGTTTTAGGATTTTCTTTTAGTTAATGCGACCTACAACCCAATGTGCTCATTTTCAAGCCCGCATGCGAATATACTATTATATTTATATAATAGATATGTGCTTATACGGTATGTTTGTGGTTTTGCCAAACGGTTCAGCTTTTGAAAACTATAAGTATAAGCGTATGTAAGCTAAATGTTTTGCAACAAGGCTATGCTCCAAACCGTGTGTCTTCATGTCAGCTTCGGGTTAGAATGACGTGGAGAGGTACGTTATGGCATATGCTAAGTTGCAAGGTAAGATTTGCTCTGAATGGTACGTATGTTACGTTATGTTATGCTATGTTACGGGCGAGTTATTATAAGTCTGGTATGGTATGATACGTTATGAATTGTTCAGTTTGATGGGCCCCGGAGTTGTGGGTAAGGGAGCCCTGGGACGGCCATGGGGTCGCCGGTTATCTCCCCTGTGCACATTCTCCAAGTTTGATAGGATGGACCCAGAACCTTTGGTTGGGGGATGGAGTCCTCGGGTGTGAGTGTGATGAAACTCACGACCTGTTATGGATGGTTTAGGGTCGCACAACCCTTCCATCACCCGAAGGAGGTTGGTACGTATGATATGTTATGTTTTATGTTTTCGTTTGATATGTTATGAAGAGTTGGGGTGGTTTGTGCTCGTACTCGCTGAGCTTTCGTATGTTATGTTGATTGTGAAACGGGATAGGAGCTTCTTGTTATGATATGATATGAATATGTTAAGGTTGCTATGTTTTGATAAGTATATGTATAAGTTTGTTCTGAAAATGGTTTTAATGTGCAAAACCCTTGTAGCACCCGAGCGTTAGGTACCACATCCCCCGCACCGGGACCCGACCCGTATATGAAATGGGAGTCCATACACGTGCCAAATCCACGGCGAACGGGGACGCAACACACACGCTATGCTAGGCGGGACTAACCCTTAAACCAAACAGTGCAAGAATCATAAAATCAGAGTTAAATAAAATTCGCGGAAGCAAGAATAACATAGCATATACAATGAGCCACCAAGCTCCAAAAATAGATATACAAAAGCATTACATAATCAACGGCGCTCATGGCCTACAAAAATCATAACGCTCCAAACTAAAACTATAATCATAAGCAAAATATCAACAAGAGTATGAATATGAGACAAAAGGAAGTGCTAAACATAAATGCAAGACCTAGACGACTTGTATTCCCGCCTAGCACTCCTATTCCTGCACAAAACAACTGGAAACAACCGGGTTCAGTCTAAAAGAGACTGGTGGGTATAAAACGGGGCATAAGATACATAATATCGCATAAATTAAACACATACATGGAAGCCCTAATCCCATGTGAAGTTTAGTAAGACTTTACCAAGTGGTTAAAACAAAAAGGAAACATCAACGGGATTACGACGTTCATATTCATTCATAAATTCATTCGTAAATGTTCATAAGGGTTTATGGCCCGGCGAGTGGGCGTGCACAATCTCCAACCTACTCCTCGTGTAATCATAATTAATTATTCAATAATTCATTATCATACATAAATCTTTTGTGCTCATAAATACATGATCATAATCATTCATATACTCCTTTTTCCTCCGGGTGGTGGACGGGCTTGCAAGACCCGGCCACCGGTTCATACATGGGCCAATGGGGGTAAATGAATCCCCCAAGGGCACTCAGCTCCCATTCCCCGCTAAAACTCCTAGCGAGGGCCGGTATCACCGTAGTTTGGTTGGGACTAGTATATGGGATCCCCGTCAGCCCTTGCTTCCTCGGTTAGCCACATATACTAAATCCCGGGGCCCGTGCAATCATAAATCATAAATATCTCGCCAACATAAGGTAGGGTTCATAAATAAAAGAAAGGGTCATACGTTTGAAATTATTTACCCGAAATGACTCGATATAAATATATATACGATTTTGGCTTAAAACTTTGCACATAAGGAATATATAAGGTTGTTTTAACTAATAGAAGAAAAACCCACCTTTACCAAAGCAGAAATAAAGGCACAAGCGTCTCAAGGCTCGCCCTCGTCTCCGACCAAACCCGAATCTGCGCAAAAGAAAAGGTATGAGACTCAATGACCACATATGACGCTCGGCAATGAAGTGTACATGACGTGAATGCATAAATGATCATATTATATCATAAAAACGTTCATGTGCACTATTAATAAATTTAAACATATAATCATTCATTCGTTCATATATTTCATTCAATTTCATAAGTTCATAAATTCATATAAATTTCATAAATTCATAAATTCATAATATTCATAAATTCATAAATTCATAATTCACATTTAGGAATAAAATAAATAAAACGTTCAATCAAAAGTCAGTAGAATAAATATGTGAAATAGAAGTCAATTAATTTCAATAATTAAATTAAATCAATTCATATTTAAAATATATAATAAATATATATAATATAATATATATATAATAATATATTTTAATATACAATATATATATATAATATATACATATATAAACACGTACACACACCCACGCATGCATGCAATAGATACTATATATTATATACATAATCATGCAAACATAACCACAAAACCATGCACACACAAACTCACTCCCATGCATGCATACTATAAGACATTCTGCACACACATTACACAAAATACACAGCAGCCCAGCAACCATGCAAACACCAAAAACAGCAGCAGCAATATATCAAGGAAGACGCAGCAGAGATCAAGCAAAACGGGGTGACACCCCCGTGTCACCCACCAAGCCTGGACCGAGACACCCCCGTGTCTCGGTACAGAAAATCCAGGCCTTGCAGCACCCCCGTGACTCGCCGGAAACACAACAAAGACACCCCCGTGTCGCACAGCAGCAGCTCCCTCTTACAGACAGCAAAATACGCAGAAAACAGGGCAACTAAAAGCGCAGGAAAAGCAAGCAACAAATGCAACATTACAAGGCACAAATTGCTGCAAGAACTCAACAAGATTACATGCTAAAAGCCACGGAAATGGACAGCAACCACATGAAGGAAATTACAGCAGTTTTGACAGCAATTCCTCACGCCAAAACAGAGCAAAACTCGAAGAAAAACAGGGCAAGCTTGCATTCAATCCTTCTCCATCCATTTACTCAGTTAAGACCAACAAATAAGCAGCAAAATATCATGTATTCAACAAGTAAATCAGTTCCAAAAGCGATCAATCAAGGCATGGAAGCATACGTGACGTTCATGTGGGATTTTCTGAAAATTGTCATAAATGATATATCATAAATACTTCAACAACCACGAAATCAATGACCATAAATGATATGAGGAAGTCAAAACAATCAATCTCAAGCTTGGAATCGAACAAAATCAATGAGAAACGAAGAAGATCAAGGATTTGCCTAAAATCCTTTATTTTCGGTAAAAGCCCAGAAAATCATGAAACCATGCTCAAAATCATGAATGGAAGGATGAAAATGAACAGAATTAAACATACAATACAACCCTTAGCTTACCTTGATGATTGGTTGAAGTTTGGATGAGATTTGAGCTCCAAAATCTCCAAGGTTTGAAGGGTTACGGGACTGGAGAGAAAAACAGTAGTTTTGGCTGAGTTTTGGGGCTTGTGTGAGGATAATCTCGGTTAGGGCTTGATATGTCATGCTAGGTGGTTGAGTTAGGGATCTAAGGAATCAAACCATGGTTACTTTGGTTATGGTTTGGCCAAGATATGGCTGAATTAGTGCAACAAGGTCAAGTTGGTCGCCGATTCGTTTTTCGGTTGAAATTCGGAGGTTCAAACGACTTAGGAAAAATGTAAGGCTAAGTTTACTAAACTCGAATTTTCGTTACGAGTTCAGCGGAGTTGACGGAACTCGAATCCGAGTTCCCGAGCTCAAGATATTAAATTCGGAACCAAGGGTACGCTAACTGCTCGTTAGCTCCCGTTTTGGTTCCTCAATTAAAATTAAATTCGTTAACATAACAAATGAATTCAAAAACATAAATTGAGCATAAAATCATGTTCATAACACATATATGTACGACATATTATAAATTCGTGCCAATTCGATATCATATCATATAAGAACGAAGCACAAAATAAACGAATAAACTCAATCATGCAATTCATGCATATTCATATAATTTTCCATGCACATTTAATAATCTCCATGCATGAATATATTAATCCCATGCAGAAATGAAATTCATGCATAATTTAATTCCCATGCATAAATATGATTTGCATGCATAATTATATTAAATCCCACGTATAATATATATATATAAATAAGTAATTAATTAAAACATGATTAATTAATATAACATATAATTAGTATAATCATTAAATTAATAATATAATAATTAAACATATATATATATATATATATAATTAATAATATTAAAATAAAATATTATAATATAATATAATAAAATAATAACAATTATAATAAAAATTAAATATAAAACACGTAAAAACAATTAATTCGCGCAAATTAGTAAACACATACATCGTACCTTTACGTCCGAGAAATCGGGGCGTTACAACCCTACTCCCCGTTCATAGTGTTTTATTTAATGTGTGCTTTGATCTATAAGTATATGTGTGTAGGTGTGCGTTAGCCCCCTCACTCAGTCGGTGGACTGACCCTCTCCTTTCAACTTTTAGTTTGCAAGTTTTGGTTCGTGCTAGGTGGAGTAACGTGTCGGTCGGGTTCTCTAGTCTGCTAGATCGAGTTGCATTCCATTTGCATACGGTTGTAATTTTGTATGAGCTTTGTATGTGGTATTCGAACTATTAATTGTTGGATTTTAGTATGTTGTAATGTATGATTATTCGGGATAGGCTTCTAGGGATAGTTGAACCCGTTGTATTATTTGATTTATATTTTGAATTCCTTATGCATGCTTCCGCTATGTTCTTTGTTTTCGCACTCTGTCTTGTTTTAGCTCCGCCTGGCTTAGCGTGTGCATAGGTCCCCGTTCGCTTAGTCATGGACTTATGCATGGATTTCTATTTCATATGTGGGTTCAGGTTTAGTTACGGGGGATGTGGTGGCTCGCAGCTTCAGGCGCTACAGCGTATGAGGGGTGCCTTATGAAGAACCAAAGGTTTAGTAGGCGTGGAGCACGGGGCGTGACGTGTAAAGATAATCACGTAACCAAATCTAATTGCAAGAGGGATGTTGATGTGGAGCTTGTATATTTTGCCAGATCAAATAATAATAATAATAATATTATAATTTATATTTTTGAAATGATTAAAGGTAAAGAAGATATAGATATTACCGAATTCTAGATTTCTTCATTTTATTATCATATTTCATATTTTTTGTACTTACTTTAATCATTCTTTAAGAACTAAATTTCTCAATGTTTTGATTAAAAAAAGAGCTATATGCACTCAACCCTCTTGTATTATTTGAAATAAGTGTAGAAAACCTCGTATTATAAAAAATCTCATAAAAAAACTTATGTTTTTTAAACTTCGCATAGAAAACCTTTGACCTACAATTGTATTATTCAGTTGTACAAATTTTCCTTAGAAATAGGTTGTTTTTGTATTTATATGCATAGTCTTTTAGTTTTTATGATTTTAGTTTTTACTCATCATTATAAAATTTCTCAAATAGGTCTTAACATATTTTATGTACTCCCTTCGTTTTTGTTTTTGATTGTATATTACTTATTATTAGTGATATTTCTTTATAAATCATTATTTTTCATTTTTTGCTTCCCAATAAAAATTTATATGGCATTACTGTTGGAATTTTGATATATTTATTTATCAAAATCTAATAATTATTGAATGAGAAAATTAAGATTAAAGTTAATAATTAATATAGACACACTTATATAGTCAATGTTTTCTAAAAGACACAACCCTTGGAATTAATAGTTGTGATGAATAGTTGTCACTTTATCAAAGAAAGGTGTGTTGTAGCATTGTGTTTTTTGGTAATCGTGTCTTATTAATTATAAACTAGAAATGAAAAGATAAGCACACTTTTGAAAAGGTACATTGTCATTTATAAATAAACCCCACCATTATGCATTTCACACAATTCAATTCTAGAATTACATACAAATATACTTAAAAGCATTTAAGTTCTAAGAGAGTTCTAAACACTTAGAGTTCGTTGATCTCATAATTTGTAGTGCTACTATTACGAGAAGTAACCTTTGTATCTTGGGAGACGATTGCCGCTAATCCGTAACCACTTGAGCGGGGCAATTTCGTCTTAAGGAAAGAGAGTTTAACTCTTGCCTCGACCTTTGCAATTGTCGTAGTAAAATCAAGCCCTTTGTTGCTAAAAAATATCCAACAATTTATATATCCTTTCCAATATTTACTTTTATATTCTTTCATAATTCGTTGAAAATTTTCATCTATAAATATTTTTTATGCAATTTTAATGATTAAAATTGAGTTTTGTTGTTCGTGCGGCTCAAACTACACATAAGGGTTTTTTACGCTTATTTTTACGAAATACGAAATTTTTTATACCAATTTTTAAAATATAAAATTTATCATATATGTTTTATATTTTACATGATTTTTCCCACGATTATTCCTTAGAAAAACATATTCTTCATTTAGAATTTCTTCGATATTAGGTTTCGACAAAAGCACGTAATATATCGTGGTTGTACGATATTCTTCCTTCAAAAGTGGAACAAAAGGTCAAAATTTTCCTCAATTTATATATAATCCACTGACATGGACAAAAAAATATAAATAGAAATATAATAGATTGATATAATAAAAGACTAATTTCAATGCACTACTGTGGAATGCGGACCATTCTTTTTTTTTTTTTTTTTTTTTGACAGTGAAAGCCCTCAGCAGGGAGGGCGCAACTTAGGCCAAACAGTCGGCCGAGAGAAAATCAACAAGAAAGGGCGGAGTAATGGAACCACCCACGCAAGCCGGAGCTGCATTGTGAGCTAATGTATGAGCCACGACATTGGCATCACGTCTGACAAAAAGGAAAAGACAACAACAGAAGGAGCCAGCCAAAAATCTAATGTCTTGGACCAGATTACCGATCGAAGAGCAGTCATCCAGAGTCGCTTAAATTTTGTTAATGAGGTTGAGCAATCGCTCTCAATATAGATGTTCTGCCATCCCTTATCCGGGGTAAATTCCAAGGCACGGGCCACGGCAACAGCTTCCGGCTCCATGGAGCTCTCAAATCTATCGCAAAGCCAACCCAAACAAGTCCCGTCATGGTCACGAGCCACAATCCCAATACCCACGTCCCCTTTGTTAGCAAACAAAGCCCCGTCCACATTAAGTTTAACAACACCTTGGTCAGGCGGAGACCAACTGCTCCCAAAATCATCACCAGTCGAGGGATGGGAAATAACAAAGGGGGGGAGGATCGTGAAGAGAGAGTGCAAACTCAACCAACTCATCCGGGCGCCAACAACAACCTTCCGTTCTTACCTTATTTCTGAACCACCACAAACCCCACAAGATCAAGGAAAATCTCACACACTCGCCCAAATCAAAAGAAGAGAAGATCATCTCGATCCACTCATGGACTCCCCCCGAGAAATTCGAAATGGTAGTCCAGGGGAGGAGCGAGATTGCCCAAACCTGGCAAGCAAAGGGACACGCAAAAAGAGTGTGTTTAATATCCTCCAAATCAGCGCCGCAAGTAAGGCAAGAGCTATCAACAGTACAGCGTCTAGAACGGAGTTTTGAGGAGGTCGGGAGAATGTCATGAACAAGTCTCCATAGGAAGACCCGAACCTTCAAAGCCACATAGAGTTTCCAAATATTCTTCCAAATCAAACCATTACTAGAGAAAGAGGAGGAGGCACGGGAAGCTCTATCAAGAGCAAGAGCCACCCGGTGTACGCTACGGACCGGAAAAGTGCCGCTTTTCTCAAAATGCCAAATAAGTTTATCTTCACGTTCAGAACGACCCAACGGAATGCTTCGGATAAGAGCAGCGTCACTAGGGCAAAAGGTTTCATCAATCAACTTTAGATCCCAAATAGCGGAATTAAGGAGAAGGAGTTGGCTAACTCGAGTGATCGTAGGGTCCCGTGGCTTCCGAATAAGAGGACCATAAGAGTTTTGTAACGCCCCGGTTCTGGATGAATAGGTAAGCACGCCACGTGTGAGATTTTGAGCGTAGGATTTATTTTAATTCTTTTAAATTTCTATTTTCCTACGTGCCATCTCATATTTTTATAAAATTCATGAAGCATTATTTATATGAATTATGTGAATTTATATCATTGGAAAATTATTTCGAGTCATCGAAAAATATTTGTTACGAAAAATAATTACCGAGAGTGCTTTAATTACCAAATTGTCCCTAGATATCTATTTCTTTAAATTTTAGGGACCTAATTGATTACATTTGAAAACTACCTATCCTCAATTGCATAACTTCAACATTTCAAGGATTAGATAGCAAATATTAGCATTTCACATATTTCAAAATTGGATGAATCGTTATATCATCTCCAAGCTTCCATTGATCTCATATCATCCAAAAATTACCCAACATATTGCTCCTTCTTGCTTTCGGTTCATCCAAGGAAAAAAAGGGGAAGAGAATTTCATCCTTTTCATCAAGAATTTCAAGAAATAATCCAAGTTTTGGAAGTTTATCATCATCATCATCTTCATCTTCCATTCTTTTCCATTCACGGTTGGTATTTGCATGAATTCATGATTCTTAATCACATATATGATAGCTAGGGTTTGAGAATTATGTGCTAAATGGATTATTTGCTTTTCAAAGCATGATTACATGTTTCCACCATGGTTTATTTCATGAATTCTTGCAAAATATGGAATTTTCTATTGAAATTATACTTGAGCTTGAAAGTGGAATAACTTGAAAGATCAAGCATGGATGATGATTTCTTTTGTGTCTTATGTTTCTATGAACTTGTATACATGTTTGTATTTCCAGAATTATGACTTTTGTGGAAGAAACTTTGCTTTTGCTTTGGTTGTTGTTGTGTCGTAGCTCATCCCCTGCTTCTGCTCTGTTCTTGCCAGTTGCAGAAGCTGGGAACAGCCATTCCCGCCTCAAGGCTTTTTGGGAACGGTCGTTCCCACGCTTCCAATTCAAATTAGGCGGCCGAGCCTAGGAACGGCCGTTCCCATTTTGGCCTGAGTGCCGGAAGGGCCGTTCCCACTTAAGGCGCGCTTTTATTTAAAAAAAAACCACTGGCGCGTTTTCAAGGGCCACGGGAACGGCCCTTCCCATTTTCAAAGGGAAGCCGGAACGGCCGTTCCCGAGGGTCTGACAGAACAAAAGTTTCTGCACAAAAATGAAATTTTAGCACCATGATCCGATGATTTCTTTGACCCCAAATTTCTATTATATGATTGATTATGTGCCGAAACAAGATGTTTTCATGCCACATTGCATATTGCTCGTCGTCTCGTTGGATTTCCAGCGTTCATCATATTTGGTCCATTTTGAGTCATGTCTCACGTATACACGTCGTGTTTGCACAGGTCACGAGGTCGTGGACGGGGAGCAGGCTCCGTAGAGCATATCCTTGTTCTGTTTTGTAAGAAAAGGTGAGGTATAGTTTAGGTATATAGAACCTTATAACTCTTATGTGTTGATTTCAGCCAAAACCTATTATAATTATAAACATTTCAAACTATAAACATTTTCAAGCAAGCAAGCCATGATTGATTATGATTTCAAGCATGTTTTGGCGAGTCATGATTGCACTTGGGCCCGAGTGTAATTCTTGAGCCGACCGGGAAAGCAAGGGCTGACGGGTAACTCCTAAATTATCTTCACCTTATTGGGATCACCCCCGAAGTCACTAGGAGATTAGTGGTGGAAGGAGTTCCGTGCGTAGGGAGTCATGTTCCCTTCGTACACCATGTCGTGGATAGTTGGACCTGGCAAACCCACTATCACCCGGAGGAAGAAGGAAACTGGGATGAATCCGGCACGTCGGATTATCCTAGGGTTATTGCATGTTTTCAAGCATGAATATGTCTAAATGAGCACTAAATGAAATGTATGATCACGTATTGAATTAATCATGCAAGCACGTATTGATCACAATTGGTGTAAAGGTTGGAGAATAGCCCCACTCGCCGAGGCCACATGTTCATGAAATGATCAAGTTAACGTGTTAAAATTATTAGTTGTAATCTCGGGCAAAGATCAAGTTAATCTGGAATTATGTATTTATTTCATTTCTAAGTCATCACCCGAGGCTACAACTTGCATGTGATATGTATTATATATAAGTATTGCCCCTCACTCAGTCTTCGGTAGACTGATACTTTACTTTTTAGGTATTTGTGAGCGTGGTCGTGCTAGGCGGGAGTCCGGTCAGGTCTTGCATTTCTCGGGTCTAGCATTGTACCTTTCATGTATAGAACTTTTGATAGCATCATGTTATGATCGTTGTTATCACCTTTTGAATACTCGAGCATGTATCTAATATAAGGAGATGATAATGTATTGATAGTTAATGTTGGTATCTATTATATATCTATTTTGGTAAATATGGTACCTATACGTATTTATTGAATTGCTTCCGCTTTTAAATTCATGTTTTGATTTAATTATGTTGGGGAGTGTCCCGCCTAGCTCGTTTATTTTGATTATCACCCGTTCGCTATAGTTTTGGTTTATGTACGGATTGTCCATTTCGTATGTGGATCAAGGCTATAGTGTGGGGGATGTAGTGCCTTGGGGGTTAGGGTGCTACATCTACAGGTGGTATCAGAGCCCGGTTGCAAAACCGAGGTTCTCGAGCCGTGTCGAGTCAGTCTAGGTCATACGGCATAGGATTTCTTGTTACTTGAGAGTCTGCATTTAATTGAATTACTTGATTTACCTGAATTCCTGCATTACTTGAGATATTTGATCCACTTTGAACGTGTGTTTATTGACATTATGGAATTATATGCACACATTTGCATTTATTAATCCAACCACGCATGTGTAGTGATTTGATTACAGCATGGATCGTGATAGACATCATCGTGACCGATCTCCGAGACATCGGCATCATCATCATCACCGGCACCATCGCCGTGAGAGATCACCTCCTCCTCCACCTGCTCAGGCACAGCCTCAGGATTTTATAAACGCGGTTGTAGGGCTGATTGATCAGAGGTTACAAGAACGGGTTCCTCCACCACCACCACCACCAGTAGCACCCCAGGAGAACCCAATTTCTACCATTTTACGTGAATTTCAGAATCAGCGTCCCCCGAAGTTCTATAAGGGCGACGACATACAGGCAGAGATGTGGCTGAAAGAGATTGAGAGGATTTGGCAGCTTATACCTTGTGATACTTAGGAGAAGGCTCGCTGCACCCTTACTTTGATCCAGGGTGAGGCTTACTCCTGGTGGGAGAGCACACAGATAGTTTTGGAGGCTGTTGGTATCGATATTACCTGGGAGGTCTTTATGCGGGAGTTTAGAAACAAATTTATTCCTCCAGCTTCCCGTACCCGCAGGTTGAGGGAGTTTACAGAGCTTAAGCAAGGAGGGAGGTTCGTTGGCCAGTACATTGCCGAGTTCGAGAGACTTTCTCGCTATGCACCCAACATAGCGAATGATGACTTTCACAAGGCGATGCAGTTTGTACAGGGACTCGGTCCAGATATTCAGGACGCCCTGAAAGCAGCTAACACGAGCACCTGGGCTAAAGCTACCGCTAAGGCTTTGAAAGTTGAGGATTCTGACATTGCCAGGAGGTCTATTCTGCGTACAGGACAGGCTTCGGGCTCGAGATCAGGACAGGGGTCGAGTGCAGGAAAGAGGCCTATAGTTTATTCTGCGCCTCCAGTACCCAAAGACTCCGAGAAGAAGTTTAAAGCCGCAGGACCGTCACAGAAGGCTCCAAGAGCTCCAGCACCACCACAGCCACTTTAGAGACTAGGCTGTAGATTTTGTGGGCTCACTACACATAACTATGATAACTGCAGATGACGATTGGGCTTATGTTTGATTTGCGGGAGTGACGAGCACAGAGTTGATGGTTGCCCGGATCGCCAGGATCCGCCACCTGTAGGTCCGAGGCCACTTGTGAGAGCTCGGGCCTATGCATTAGTCGGAGAGGAGCAGGATGCTGAGATCGACCAGGCAGCGGTAGTTGAATGTACTATTTTCATCCATGGCACGAACATCCATACATTGTTTGATCCAGGAGCTACACATTCCTTTCTTGCGCATTCTATTGCTATTACATTATCCTTGCCTGCTATGTGCTCTTCTATGCGCTATTTAGTTAGTACTCCTTTCGGTAGTAGGCGAGAGACGGATCAAGTTTACAGGGATGTTCCAGTGGTGATTGAAGGCCGAGAGTTCTTGACAGATTTCATTGTTATGCCGATGGAAAGATATGGGTCTATTCTGGGGGTGGAATGGCTGTATAGACACGGTGCTACGATAGATTGCCGAACAAAGAAAGTACAGTTGGGTTCAGATGTTATTACGGGTTGGACTTCGAAGACAGTACCCCTACTTTCATTCTTAGAGGCTCAGAAATTAGTTAGAGATGGGGCAACCGGGTTTATTGCCTACATTCTGAATAAGCCGAAAGATCAAGTGAAATTGGAAGATACAGAAGTGGTAAAGGAATTTCCCGAGGTGTTTCTAGAGAAGTTAGATTCCTTGCTTCCTGAACGAGAGATAGAGTTTGTGATTGATCTTTACCCGAATGCAAAGCCATACTCAAAGACTCCATATCGGATGTCTCCAGTAGAATTGAAAGAATTAAAAGTTCAGCTTGAGGCATTATTGGAAGTTGGGTACATTCGGCCGAGTTCTTCACCTTGGGGAGCACCGGTTTTATTTGTAAAGAAAAAAGACTGAACTTTGAGAATGTGCGTCGATTATCGGGAGTTAAACCGGATGACTATTAAGAACAAGTATCCCCTCCCACACATCGAGGAGTTATTCGATATACTTCAGGGTTCTAAAGTCTATTCAAAATTGGATTTAAGATAGGGATACTATCAGCTGCGAATCCGAGCAGAGGATGTTCCTAAGACGGGATTCAATACTCGGTACGGGCACTACGAGTTCGTGGTTATGCCATTTGGATTAACTAACGGCCCTGCAGCTTTTATGGACATGATGCATCGGATTTTCAGACCTTTCCTCGATAAGTTTGTGGTCATTTTCATCGATGATATTTTGGTATTCTCAGAGTCAGCCGAGGAGCACGCGAGGCATCTTAAGCTCATTCTACAGACTTTGAAATAGCACCAGTTGTTTGCTAAATTCAGCAAGTGTGAATTTTGGATCGATCGGGTTTCTTTCTTGGGACATGTGATTTCGGGTAAAGGTTTAGAAGTTGATCCCTCGAAAATTGAGGCCGTGCTTAAATGGGAGAAACCGAAGAATGCCTCGGAAGTTAGAAACTTCTTGGGATTGGCCGGCTATTACAGGAGGTTTGTTCAGGATTTTTCTAAGATTGCTGCACCGTTAAACCGACTGACAAAGAAGGATGTTAAATTCGTCTGGGACGAAAAGTGTGATCAAAGTTTCAACTTTCTGAACGAAAAGTTAGTCTCAGCACCGGTGTTAGCTCTTCCCGAGGGTTCAGAGGAGTATGCAGTATATACAGATGCTTCTAAGGAAGGCATAGCTTGTGTTTTGACTCAGAAAGGAAAGGTGATTGCTTATGCTTCCCGAAAGCTAAAGGAGTATGAAAGGAACTATCCGACACACGATCTAGTGCTTGTAGCTGTGATGTTTGCTCTCGGGAAATGGAGACATTACTTATACGGGACTTCCTTTGAGATTTTTACCGACCACAAGAGCCTCTAATATTTATTCACGCAGAAGGATTTGAATATGAGGCAACGGCGTTGGATGGAAAAGTTAGAAGATTATGATTGCACGATCAAGTACCATCCAGGAAAAGCCAATGTGGTCGCCGATGCACTTAGCAGGAAGGCGAGTGTATCAAATTTGGAAGTAAAGGAAAGTGATGAAGTGGCTCCAATTAGACTAAACGCTCGGGTTTCTAATATCACCATTCAGCCAGAATTGAAGTATCAGTTATTTGAAGCTCAGAATAATGATCCGGAAGTTCAGAAGCTAGTAAGCAAGGCTAGGGCTGATTCGGAGAGTCCTTTTGGGATTGATGAGGCTGGTTTGCTTCGATTTAAAAAAACAGAGTGGTAGTGCCTGAAGAATTAAAACGGGTTCTACTTGAAGAAGCTCACAAGTCAGCATATTTGATCCACCCAGGAGGAAATAAAATGTATAAGGGTTTGAAGCAATATTATTGGTGGAACGGGATGTAAAGGGACGTGGCTGAATATGTGAAACATTGTTTGACTTGTCAGAGGGTAAAAGCTGAACATCAAAAGCCCGCGGGACTTCTACAACCGTTACCTATTCCTGAATGGAAGTGGGAACAAGTGACGATGGACTTTGTTTCCGGATTACCTAAGGTGAAAGGTGGGTTTGATGGAATTTGGGTAATCGTGGATAGATTCACTAAGTCTGCTCACTTCCTACCGGTCCGAATGTCTTATAAGATTCCAAAATTAGCCGAGATTTATAACCGAGAAATTATCCGGCTTCACGGGATTCCGGTGAGTATAGTTTCAGATCGGGATCCAAGGTTCACATCTAAGTTGTGGCAGGAATTGCAGGCCATTTTGGGGACAAGACTCAAGGTCAGTACGGCATTTCACCCGCAAACAGACTGTCAAACAGAAAGGTTAATCAGATATTTGGAAGATCTACTTCGGGCGCGCGCGATGGATTTTCAGAATTCTTGGCAAGAGCAGCTACCTTTGATTGAATTTGCATATAATAACAGTTTTCAGGCTTCGATCGGGATGGCTCCTTATGAACTTTTATATGGAAGAAAGTGTCGATCTCCATTGTTCTTCGACTTGGAAGAGTGGAAATGGTCGAAACAAGAAGGGGTAAAGAAAGGGGAGAAATTTGAAAAACCATCCAAAGTCGTTCAGGCTATGATTGAGAAAGTGCAAACAATTCAACAACGGATGAAAGCCGCGCAAGATAGGCAAAAGAGCTATGCCGATACACGCCGAAGAGATCTAGAATTTGAAGTTGGTGACCGCGTATTTTTGAAGGTGTCACCAAGGAAAGGTTTCACCCGGATCGGGAAAGGAGGAAAGCTTAATCCTCGATATTTAGGTCCTTTCGAGATTCTTCAAAGAATAGGCTAAGTAGCCTATCAGTTGGACCTACCCCCCGAGTCTTACGGGGATTCACAACGTGTTTCACGTATCTCAGTTGAGAAAGTATTACCCCGATGAGACCACGAATCTCCCCGTGGAAGAAGTCGAATTGGAACCGAACTTGACATTTGTTCAGAGGCCGGTTAAAATCTTAGATCAAAAATTTCAGGAGTTAAGAGACCGGAGGATTTCCATGGTTAAGGTTTTGTGGAGAAGCGATAAAACCAAGGAAGCTACGTGGGAAACCGAGGATAAAATAAAACGGTTCCACCCGGAGTTGTTCTCGTAGGACTAGAGAATCTGGGGACCAGATTCTGTTAAGGGGGGGAGAGTTGTAACGCCCCGGTTCCGGATGAACAGGTAAGCACGCCACGTGTGAGATTTTGAGCGTAGGATTTATTTTAATTCTTTTAAATTTCTATTTTCCTACGTGCCATCTCATATTTTTATAAAATTCATGAAGCATTATTTATATGAATTATGTGAATTCATATCATTGGAAAATTATTTCAAGTCATGGAAAAATATTTGTTACGAAAAATAATTACCGAGAGTGCTTTAATTACCAAATTATCCCTAGATATCTATTTCTTTAAATTTTAGGGACCTAATTGCATAACTTTTCCAAGGACCTAATTGATTACATTTCAAAACTACCTATCCTCAATTGCATAACTTAAACATTTCAAGGATTAGATAGCAAATATTGGCATTTCACATATTTCAAAATTGGATGAATTGTTATATCATCTCCAAGCTTCCATTGATCTCATATCATCCAAAAATTACCCAACATATTGCTCCTTGTTGCTTTCGGTTCATCCAAGGAAAAAAAAAGGGGAAGAGAATTTCATCCTTTTCATTAAGAATTTTAAGAAATAATCTAAGTTTTGGAAGTTTATCATCATCATCATCTTCATCTTCCATTCTTTTCCATTCAAGGATGGTATTTGCATGAATTCATGATTCTTAATCACATATATGATAGCTAGGGTTTGAGAATTATGTGCTAAATGGATTATTTGTTGTTCAAAGCATGATTACATGATTCCACCATGGTTTATTTCATGAATTCTTGCAAAATATGGAATTTTCTATTGAAATTATACTTGAGCTTGAAAGTGGAAAAACTTGAAAGATCAAGCATGGATGATGATTTCTTTTGTGTCTTATGTTACTATGAACTTGTATACATGTATGTATTTCCAGAATTATGACTTTTGTGGGAGAAACTTTGCTTTTGCTTTGGTTGTTGTTGTGCCGTAGCTCATCCCCTGCTTCTGCTCTGTTCTTGCCAGTTGCAGAAGCTGGGAACGGCCATTCCCGCCTCAAGGCTTTTTGGGAACGATCGTTCCCACGCTTCCAATTCAAATTAGGCGGCCGAGCCTGGGAACGGCCGTTCCCATTTTGGCCAGAGTGCCGAAAGGGCCGTTCCCACTTAAGGCGCGCTTTTATTTTAAAAAAAGGCTGGCGCGTTTTGAAGGGCCACGGGAACGGCCCTTCCCATTTTCAAAAGGAAGCCGGAACGACCGTTCCCGAGGGTCTGACAGAACAAAAGTTTCTGCACAAAAATGAAATTTTAGCACCATGATCCGATGATTTCTTTGACCCCAAATTGCTATTATACGATTGATTACGTGCCAAAACAAGATGTTTTCATGCTACATTGCATATTGCTCGTCGTCTCGTTGCATTTCCGCTGTTCGTCATATTTGGTCCATTTTGAGTCATGTCTCACGTATACACGTCGAGTTTGCACAGGTCACGAGGTCGTGGACGAGGAGCAGGCTCCGTAGAGCATATACTTGTTGTGTTTTGTAAGAAAAGGTGACGTTTAGTTTAGGTATATAGAACCTTATAACCCTTAATTGTTGATTTCAGCCAAAACCTATTATAATTATAAACGTTTTCAAACTATAAACATTTTCAAGCAAGCAACCCACGATTGATTATGATTTCAAGCATGTTTTGACGAGTCATGATTGCACTTGGGCCCGAGGGTAATTCTTGAGCAAACCGGGAAAGCAAGGGCTGACGGGTAACTCCTGAATTATCCTCACCTCATTGGGATCAACCTCGAAGCCACTAGGAGATTAGTGGTGGAAGGAGTTCCGTGCGTAGAGAGTCATATTCCCTTTGTACACCATGTCGTGGATAGTTGGACCTTGCAAACCCACTATCACCCGGAGAAAGACGGAGACTGGGGATGAATCCGGCACGTCGGATTATCCTCGGGTTACTGCATGTTTGTAAGCATGAATATGTCTAAATGAGCACTAAATGAAATGTATGATCACGTATTGAATTAATCATGCAAGCACGTATTGATCACAATTGGTGTAAAGGTTGGAGAATAGCCCCACTCGCCGGGGCAACATGTTCTTGAAATGATCAAGTTAACGTGTTAAAATGATTAGTTGTAATCTCGGGCAAAGATCAAGTTAATCTTGAATTATATATTTATTTCATTTCTAAGTCTTCACCCGAGGCTACAACTTGCATGTGATGTGTATTATATATAAGTATTGCCCCTCACTCAGTCTTCGGTAGACTGATACTTCACTTTTCAAGTACTTGTGAGCATGGTCGTGCTAGGCGGGAGTCCGGTCAGGTCTTGCATTTCTCGGGTCTAGCATTGTACCTTTCATGTATAGAACTTTTGATAGCATCATGTTATGATCGTTGTTATCTCCTTTTGAATACTCGAGCATGTATCTAATATAAGGAGATGATAATGTATTGATAGTTAATGTTGATATCTATTATATATCTATTTTGGTAAATATGGTACCTATACGTATTTATTGAATTGCTTCCGCTTTTAAATTCATGTTTTGATTTAATTATGTTGGGGAGTGTCCCGCCTAGCTCGTTTATTTTGAATATCACCCGTTCGCTATAGTTTTGGTTTATGTACGGATTGTCCATTTTGTATGTGTATTAAGGCTATAGTGCGGGGGATGTAGTGCCTTGGGGGTTAGGGTGCTACATCTACAGGTGGTATCAGAGCCCGGTTGCAAAACCGAGGTTCTCGAGTCGTGTCGAGTCAGTCTAGTTCGTACGGCATAGGATTACTTGTTACTTGAGAGTCTGCATTTAATTGAATTACTTGATTTACCTGAATTCCTGCATTACTTGAGATATTTGATCCACTTTGAACGTGTGTTTATTGACATTATGGAATTATATGCACACATTTGCATTTATTAATCCAACCACGCATGTGTAGTGATTTGATTTCAGGATGGATCGTGATAGACATCATCGTGACCAATCTCCGAGACATCGGCATCATCATCACCGCCGCCACCATCGTCGTGAGAGATCACCTCCTCCTCCACCTGCTCAGGCACAGCCTCAGGATTTTATGAATGCGGTTGTAGGGCTGATTGATCACAGGGTACAAGAACAGGTTCCTCCACCACCACCGGCACCAGTAGCATCCCAAGAGAACCCAATTTCTGCCATTTTGCGTGAGTTAAAATCAGCGTTCCCCGAAGTTCTATAAGGGCGACGACATACAGGCAGAGATGTGGCTGAAAGAGATTGAGAGGATTTGGTAGCTTATACCTTGTGATACTCAGGAGAAGGCTCGCTGCACCCTTACTTTGATCCAGGGTGAGGCTTACTCCTGGTGGGAAAGCACATAGTTAGTTTTGGTGGCTGCTGGTATCGATATTACCTGGGAGGCCTTTGTGCGGGAGTTTAGAAACAAATTTATTCCTCCAGCTTCCCCGTACCCGCAGGTTGAGGGAGTTTACAGAGCTTAAGCAAGGAGGGAGGTCCGTTGGCCAGTACATTGCCGAGTTCGAGAGACTTTCTCGCTATGCACCCAACATAGCGAATGATGACTTTCACAAGGCGATGCAGTTTGCACAGGGACTCAATCCAGATATTCAGGACGCCCTGAAAGCAGCTAACACGAGCGCCTGGGCTAAAGCTACCGCTAAGGCTTTGAAAGTTGAGGATTCTGACATTGCCAGGAGGTCTATTTCGCGTACAGGATAGGCTTCGGGCTCGAGATCAGGACAGGGGTCGAGTGCAGGAAAGAGGCCTATAGTTTATTCTGCGCCTCCCGTACCAAAAGACTCCGGGAAGAAGTTTAAAGCCGCAGGACCGTCACAGAAAGCTCCAAGAGCTCCAGCACCACGACAGCCACCTTGGAGACCAGGCTGTAGATTTTGTGGGCTCACTACACATAACTATGATAACTGCAGACGACAATTGGGCTTATGTTTGATTTGTGGGAGTGACGAGCACAGAGTTTATGGTTGCACGGATCGCCAGGATCCGCCACCTGCAGATCCGAGGCCACTTGTGAGAGCTCGGGCCTTTACATTAGCCGGAGAGGAGCAGGATGCTGAGATCGACCCAGCAGCGGTAGTTGAAGGTACTATTTACATCCATGGCACGAACATCCATACATTGTTTGATCCAGGAGCTACACATTCCTTTCTTGCGCATTCTATTGCTATTACATTATCCTTGCCTGCTATGTGCTCTTCTGTGCGCTATTTAGTTAGTACTCCTTTCGGTAGTAGGTGAGAGACGGATCAGGTTTACAGGGATGTTCCAGTGGTGATTGAAGGCCGAGAGTTCTTGACAGATTTCATTGTTATGCCAATGGAAAGATATGGGTCTATTCTGGGGATGGATTGGCTGTATAGGCACGGTGCTACGATAGATTGCCGAGCAAAGAAAGTGCAGTTGGGTTCAGATGTTATTACGGGTTGGACTTCGAAGACAGTACCCCTACTTTCATTCTCAGAGGCTTAGAAATTAGTTAGAGATGGGGCTACCGGGTTTATTGCCTACATTCTGAATAAGCCGAAAGATCAAGTGAAATTGGAAGATACAGAAGTGGTAAAGGAATTTCCCGAGGTGTTTCTAAAGAAGTTAGATTTCTTGCCTCCTGAACGAGAGATAGAGTTTGTGATTGATCTTTACCCGAATGTAGAGCCATACTCAAAGACTCCATATCGGATGGCTCCAGCAGAATTGAAAGAATTAAAAGTTCAGCTTGAGGCATTATTGGAAGTTGGGTACATTCGGCCGAGTTCTTCACCTTGGGGAGCACCGGTTTTATTTGCAAAGAAAAAAGACGAAACATTGAGAATGTGCATCGATTACCGGGAGTTAAACCGGATGACTATTAAGAACAAGTATCCCCTCCCACACATCGAGGAGTTATTCGATATACTGCAGGGTTCTAAAGTCTATTCAAAATTGGATTTAAGATAGGGATACTATCAGCTGCGAATCCGAGCAGAGGATATTCCTAAGACGGGATTCAATACTCGGTACGGGCACTACGAGTTCGTAGTTTTGCCATTTGGATTAACTAACACCCCTGCAGCTTTTATGGACATGATGCATCGGATTTTCAGACCTTTTCTTCGATAAGTTTGTGGTCATTTTCATCGATGATATTTTGGTATTCTCAAAGTCAGCCGAGGAGCAAGCGAGGCATCTTAAGCGCATTCTACAGACTTTGAAAGAGCATCAGTTGTTTGCTAAATTCAGCAAGTGTGAATTTTGGATCGATCGGGTTTCTTTCTTGGGACATGTGATTTCGGGTAAAGGTTTAGAAGTTGATCCCTCGAAAATTGAGGCCGTGCTTAAATGGGAGAAACCGAAGAATGCCTCGGAAGTTAGAAGCTTCTTGGGATTGGCCGGCTATTACAGGAGGTTTGTTCAGGATTTTTCTAAGATTGTTGCACCGTTAACCCGATTGACAAAGAAGGATGCTAAATTCGTCTGGGACGAGAAGTGTGATCAAAGTTTCAACTTTTTGAAGGAAAAGTTAGTCTCAGCGCCGGTGTTAGCTCTTCCCGAGGGTTCAGAGGAGTATGCAGTATATACAGATGCTTCAAAGGAAGGCTTAGGTTTTGTTTTGACTCAGAAAGGAAAGGTGATTGCTTATGCTTCCCGAAAGCTAAAGGAGTATGAAAGGAACTATCCGACACACGATCTAGAGCTTGCAGCCGTGATCTTTGCTCTCGGGAAATGGAGACATTACTTATACGGGACTTCCTTTGAGATTTTCACGGACCACAAGAGCCTCCAATATTTATTCACGCAGAAGGATTTGAATATAAGGCAACGGCTTTGGATGGAAAAGTTAGAAGATTATGATTGCACGATCAAGTACCATCCAGGAAAAGCCAATGTGATCGCCGATGCACTTAGTAGGAAGGCGAGTGTATCAAATTTGGAAGTAAAGGAAAGTGATGAAGTGGCTCCAATTAGACTAAAGGCTCGGGTTTCTAATATCACCATTCAGCCGGAATTGAAGTATCAGTTATTTGAAGCTCAGAATAATGATCCGGAAGTTCAGAAGCTAGTAAGCAAGGCTAGGGCTGATTCGTAGAGTCCTTTTGGGATTGATGAGACCGGTTTGCTTCGATTTAAAAACAGAGTGGTAGTGCCTGAAGAATTAAAACGGGTTCTACTTGAAGAAGCTCACAAGTCAGCATATTTGATCCACCCAGGAGGAAATAAAATGTATAAGGATTTGAAGCAATATTATTGGTGGAACGGGATGTAAAGGGACGTGGCTGAATATGTGAAACATTGTTTGACTTGTCAGAGGGTAAAAGCTGAACATCAAAAGCCCGCGGGACTTCTACAACCGTTACCTATTCCTGAATGGAAGTGGGAACAAGTGACGATGGACTTTGTTTCCGAATTACCTAAGGTGAAAGGTGGGTTTGATGGAATTTGGGTAATCGTGGATAGATTCACTAAGTCTGCTCACTTCCTACCGGTCCGAATGTCTTATAAGATTCCAAAATTAGCCGAGATTTATAACAGAGAAATTATCCGGCTTCACGGGATTCCGGTGAGTATAGTTTCAGATCGGGACCCAAGGTTCACATCTAAGTTGTGGCAGGAATTGCAGGCCATTTTGGGGACAAGACTCAAGGTCAGTACGGCATTTCACCCGCAAACAGACTGTCAAACAGAAAGGTTAATCAGATATTTGGAAGATCTACTTCGGGCGCGCGCGATGGATTTTCAGAATTCTTGGCAAGAGCAGCTACCTTTGATTGAATTTGCATATAATAACAGTTTTCAGGCTTCGATCGGGATGGCTCCTTATGAACTTTTATATGGAAGAAAGTGTCGATCTCCATTGTTCTTCGACTTGGAAGAGTGGAAATGGTCGAAACAAGAAGGGGTAAAGAAAGGGGAGAAATTTGAAAAACCTTCCAAAGTCATTCAGGCTATGATTGAGAAAGTGCAAACAATTCAACAACGGATGAAAGCCGCGCAAGATAGGCAAAAGAGCTATGTCGATACACGCCGAAGAGATCTAGAATTTGAAGTTGGTGACCGCGTATTTTTGAAGGTGTCACCAAGGAAAGGTTTCACCCGGATCGGGAAAGGAGGAAAGCTTAATCCTCGATATTTAGGTCGTTTCGAGATTCTTGAAAGAATAGGCGAAGTAGCCTATCGGTTGGACCTACCCCCGAGTCTTACGGGGATTCACAACGTGTTTCACGTATCTCAATTGAGAAAGTATTACCCCGATCAGACCACGATTCTCCCCGTGGAAGAAGTCGAATTGGAACCGAACTTGACATTTGTTCAGAGGCCGGTTAAAATCTTGGATCGGAAATTTCAGGAGTTAAGAGACCGGAGGATTTCCATGGTTAAGGTTTTGTGGAGAAGCGATAAAACCAAGGAAGCTACGTGGGAAACCGAGGATAAAATAAAACGGTTCCACCCGGAGTTGTTCTCGCAGGACTAGAGAATCTAGGGACCAGATTCTGTTAAGGGGGGGAGAGTTGTAACGCCCCGGTTCCTGATGAACAGGTAAGCACGCCACGTGTGAGATTTTGAGCGTAGGATTTATTTTAATTCTTTTAAATTTCTATTTTCCTACGTGCCATCACATATTTTTATAAAATTCATGAAGCATTATTTATATGAATTATGTGAATTCATATCATTGGAAAATTATTTCGAGTCATGGAAAAATATTTGTTACGAAAAATAATTACTGAGAGTGCTTTAATTACCAAATTATCCCTAGATATCTATTTCTTTAAATTTTAGGGACCTAATTGCATAACCTTTCCAAGGACCTAATTGATTACATTTCAAAACTACCTATCCTCAATTGCATAACTTAAACATTTCAAGGATTAGATAGCAAATATTGGCATTTCACATATTTCACAATTGGATGAATCGTTATATCATCTCCAAGCTTCCATTGATCTCATATCATCCAAAAATTACCCAACATATTGCTCCTTCTTGCTTTCGGTTCATCCAAGGAAAAAAAAGGGGAAGAGAATTTCATCCTTTTCATCAAGAATTTCAAGAAATAATCTAAGTTTTGGAAGTTTATCATCATCATCATCTTCATCTTCCATTCAAGGTTGGTATTTGGATGAATTCATGATTCTTAATCACATATATGATAGCTAGGGTTTGAGAATTATGTGCTAAATGGATTATTTGTTGTTCAAAGCATGATTACATGATTCCACCATGGTTTATTTCATGAATTCTTGCAAAATATGGAATTTTCTATTGAAATTATACTTGAGCTTGAAAGTAGAAAAACTTGAAAGATCAAGCATGGATGATGATTTCTTTTGTGTCTTCTATTTCTATGAGCTTGTATACATATATGTATTTCCAGAATTATGACTTTTGTGGGAGAAACTTTGCTTTTGCTTTGGTTGTTGTTGTGTCGTAGCTCATCCCCTGCTTCTGCTCCGTTCTTGCCAGTTGCAGAAGCTGGGATCGGCCATTCCCGCCTCAAGGCTTTTTGGGAACGGTCGTTCCCACGCTTCCAATTCAAATTAGGCGGCCGAGCCTGGGAACGGCCGTTCCCATTTTGGCCTGAGTGCCGGAAGGGCCGTTCCCACTTAAGGCGCGCTTTTATTTAAAAAAAAACCGCTGGCGCGTTTTGAAGGGCCACGGGAACGGCCCTTCCCTTTTTCAAAGGGAAGCCGGAACGGCCGTTCCCGATGGTCTAAAAGAACAAAAGTTTTTGCACAAAAATGAAATTTTAGCACCATGATCCGATGATTTCTTTGACCCCAAATTGCTATTATATGATTGATTATGTGCCAAAACAAGATGTTTTCATGGCACATTGCATATTGCTCGTCGTCTCGTTGCATTTCCGCCGTTCGTCATATTTGGTCCATTTTGAGTCATGTGTCACGTATACACGTCGAGTTTACACAGGTCACGAGGTCGTGGACGAGGAGCAGGCTCCGTAGAGCATATACTTGTTGTGTTTTGTAAGAAAAGGTGAGGTTTAGTTTAGGTATATAGAACCTTATAACCCTTATGTGTTGATTTCAGCCAAAACCTATTATAATTATAAACGTTTTCAAGTAAGCAAGCCATGATTGATTATGATTTCAAGCATGTTTTGGCGAGTCATGATTGCACTTGGGCCCGAGGATAATTCTTGAGTCAAACGGGAAAGCAAGGGCTGATGGGTAACTCCTGAATTATCCTCACCTCATTGGGATCACCCCCGAAGCCACTAGGAGATTAGTGGTGGAAGGAGTTCCGTACGTAGGGAGTCATGTTCCCTTCGTACACCATGTCGTGGATAGTTGGACCTTGCAAACCCACTATCACCCGGAGGAAGAAGGAGACTGGGGATGAATCCGGCACGTCGGATTATCCTCGGGTTATTGCATGATTTCAAGCATGAATATGTCTAAATGAGCACTAAATGAAATGTATGATCACGTATTGAATTAATCATGCAAGCACGTATTGGTCACGATTGGTGTAAAGGTTGGAGAATAGCCCTACTCGCCGGGGCCACATGTTCATGAAATGATCAAGTTAATGTGTTAAAATGATTAGTTGTAATCTCGGGCAAAGATCTAGTTAATCTTGAATTATATATTTATTTCATTTCTAAGTCTTCACCCGAGGCTACAACTTGCATGTGATGTGTACTATATATAAGTATTGCCCCTCACTCAGTCTTCGGTAGACTGATACTTCACTTTTCAGGTACTTGTGAGCGTGGTCGTGCTAGGCAGGAGTCCGGTCAGGTCTTGCATTTCTAGGGTCTAGCATTGTACCTTTCATGTATAGAACTTTTGATAGCATCATGTTATGATCGTTGTTATCACCTTTGGAATACTCGAGCATGTATCTAATATAAGGAGATGATAATGTATTGATAGTTAATGTTGGTATCTATTATATATCTATTTTGGTAAATATGGTACCTATACGTATTTATTGAATTGCTTCCGCTTTTAAATTCATGTTTTGATTTAATTATGTTGGGGGATGTAGTGCCTTGGGGGTTAGGGTGCTACAAGTTTGGTCTGGGTAGCCATCTATCGCACCAGATATGTACTGAATTACCAAAACCATTGCGCCACTTTGATCCCGCCTTCGAGATAGGCTTGGCCGCCAAAATACTTATCCAAAAAAATCAGTGTTAGGGAAGTATCTCGCTTTAAGAACCTGACTAAGGAGGTAATCCGGGAATGAAATAATTAGCCAGGCATGTTTGGCTAAGAGAGCAAGATTGAAGGCTTTGAAATTTCTGAAACCAAGTCCACCTTGGCATTTATGGAGACAAAGTTTATCCCAAGCGAGCCAGTGAATACGGTTACGATCTTTGTTGCTCCACCAGAAGTTTGCCGAGAACGAGTCGAGCTCTTTAATAAAGGAATCCGGTAATTTAAAACAGCTCATAGAATAAGAGGGGATCTGTCGCACCCCGCACGTGAGGCACCACATCCCCCGCACTAAGGCTCAACACGAGTAACGAAATTGTAAATCTGCACCCGTATCAAACCCTAGCGAACGGGAGACAAACATAAAAACCTTCCTAAGCCAGGCGGAGCTAGACCCTACAACGAATACCAATCCCCAAAGTATAATGCATTGCAAAGTCAAAGTTCAAGTATACCAACCACAAGCGGAATTTGGGCTCTTCAGGCCTCTTTTAATTCAATAGCAAAACTCAGTAACAGCAATTCAAAAACAATTACATAATTATTCGAGTTCATGGTATAATAGAACGAATCATACATAATTCTGATACAGATATGAGTGCAAAGACTCTCCTAACCTAACTTGACCAACACAACGACTCCAACGCCTCCGCCTAGCTCGAAACTCTGAAGCCAAACCTGCACCCTAAAGTGTTGGGGAGGGAGAGGGTCAGTCTCTAGAAGACTGAGTGAGCAGGAGCGATAAATATATATACAAAACATGCACATGCAAGTCATAAATTCCGAACAAGGTTTTATTTGGAATTAGTTCCCAAAAAGGGCAAGAAAATAGGTGAACAATGCTCGATTTTTACGACTAATTCATATTAAATTCATTACTCTCATAAATCATACATAATTATAAGGCTCGGCGAGTGAGCGTGCACAATCTCCAACCAAACTCCGACTGTGTACGACAAATATCATTAGTATGTTGATTAGGTGTTCATGCGATATATCATAATACATGCAAACCATATATCATAAATCATATTCGTTTGTGCAATCCGTGTCCCGGCCTTCCCGCACGGTGCATAATCATAACATAACATATATAAGAAAAGGCGTAAATCATAACCAACCTTCTTCCTCCGGGTGGTGGACGGGTTAGCAAGACCCGACCACCTCAGACATAGGCCAATGGGGTTTCATGACTCCCCCAAAGGCACTCAGCTCCCATTCCCCGCTAAATCTCCTAGCGAGGGCCGGTATCACCGTAGTTTGGTTGGGACTAGTATATGGGATCCCCGTCAGCCCTTGCTTCCTCGGTTAGTCACATATACTAAGTCCCGGGGCCCGAGAAATCAGAAATCCTAAATGTGTCTCGCCAAACATATCAATTCATACATATGATACATACTATAAGAAATCATACCTTACCGTGTAATTCGGCATATGCTATATGCGTACCTCTCCGTGTCATCCTAATCCGTAGCTAGCATGAAGACACACGGTTTGGATCATAGCCTCAATACAAAACCATTTTTAAGCTTATATACGCTCATACATATAATTCAGAAGAATTTACTTGATAACTTTATTTGAAAACCATATATATATAATCATAAGGTTTTGGCCAAAGCTTTTCACATAAGGTTGTAGGGTTTGTTACATAGCTAAAACAAAAACCACCCTCACCTGAACCGTGAAGAAACAAGGATCGAGCACCAAGTGCCTGAACGATCAAAAGCTCTCCACCCTGGAGATAAACTGTACAAAAGACCACAAGACGTGTTCGTGAGACTCAAGACTCTAAATGACCCATATATGACGCACGGCAATGCACAAGCATGATATGAAGGCATAAAGATCATATTAAGTCATGAAAATCATATAACCAATTCATTCACTTGTTAGATCATAAATCATTCAAATTCTTCAGTTCATATATCCAATCAATTTATTTCAAGAACTCAAATAGGAGCATAGAACATATTCAAGCTCTCCCAACAAGCTACTATATACCTCATATTACATAGTAGAGCATATATCCAAGGTTTGACAACAAGACGAAGTCATATGATATAGAAAATAAGTGATGCAATTCATAAACGACAAATAAACACACATAAACGGCATTAAGAAAAAGCATGCCTATAACACATCCAAATGCCATGAAATTAAACCACAATACTCCTAACATATAGTAAAACAAGTTCATAGTTCAACACAAAAGGAGATAAAGCCATTCAAGAGGTGAAACAAATCAAAAACCGAAAAGGAAGCAACACGGACTGCACAGGGGAAGGGACACGGGGGTGTCACCTTCCTTAGCCAAACTGAGCCACGGGCGTGGCTCAGTACAGAGCTGCCCAGAAGGTGTGACACGCCCGTGTCTCACTCTTATGAGTAAATGAGACACGGGGGTGTCACGGTACAGAACTTATTCACACTTAAAAATTTTCTGGCAAAAACTGAACCCAAACAAACTCAATCCAAAGTCCTACCAAATGAACTCCAAATACTCTGAAACTTAATATACAACATATTTGGCATGTTATGAACATTTTTCATTTAGAGTGCAAAGGCTAAATCACACGTTAAGATCATCGAATCCATGCAACAAAACTGGGTCGCCAAAATCGCACATATGAACCCTAATGATTCTATCATGCCTTGATCAAGTACTTAGGGCTTGAATTTGGATCTGAAACTTTGGGGAAAGCATGATAACATACTAAAAAACTAATATAATTCATATATATGCAAAATGGTACAATTTAAAGCACATTAGAATGACGAACAAGTTACAAAACGAAACAGCAACAAGTCTGTCATGGAACATGCATAAAACAGGCCATGTACTTCGGTTTGAGGCTTCAAATGGATCCAAATACTTAAAACATGAATGCTAACATATAAAGTAATGAGTGTACATCAACTTCATGCAATTTCACACGAAATGGAGATCATTTGATCAAGCCACAACACAATATTTCACACAGCAGTTCGACAACAGGGGAAGTAGTTTGATCATCAAGTTTGGAGCTCCATATCTCATAATTTCATTAAAGGGTCAAGAGATGAAATCCTCCTAATATCATATAATATCATTTAGGAAAGAAATGGGTCAAGAAACAAGCTCATATGATCATGTACAAGCAAGAAAATCAGCCACACAAGCAAATAGGTCACTAGAACAAAAATCCCTAAAACTTCATACCAAACTCATAATTCAAACCCTAATCAAATCTGATCCAAAACATGATGTAAGTAGATGAAATCAAGTATAATAGAGTAGAGAAGACATAAATATTCATACCTTAAAGATCTGGTGAAAGAAGATGGTGATTTGAGCTCCAAAATCACAAAGGGCCAAGGGTTTTCTTCCTTTCTTCTCTTCTCCCTTCTCTCGATCAGACCCAGCAGAAATGAGGGAGATATGGTTCGGTTTTTGCTGCTAAAAGGGAGAGGAAGGAGTTAACTCTAGGTACAAAGGTCATGGTTAAGGTATGGTTAGGTTAAGAGGTGTTATGGGGTCCCACCATGAAGACTAGTCAACCAAAAGGAGTTCTTCTTGCACGAGTTGCTCGTTACGGTTGGATTTCGGAGGTCTTAATGATCTCAAAAAGGTATGAGGCTTGTTCCATTGTCTCCATATCATCGATACGAAGACAACGGAGGTGTCAGAATTCGAATCCGAATTCCCGAGCTCAAGATATCACGTACGGAACCAAGGGTGCGCCAATTGCTCGTTAGCCCCCGACTTGGTTCCACAAATCAAATTAAATTCATAAACACGCCAAATGAATCCGAAAACATAAACCGAGCATATAGGCATGTTCATAACACACATATTTACGACATACTCAATTTTCATACCAATCCGATATCATTACATATATGAACGAAGCACAAACAAAACACTCATGCTCATGAACGAATTCATTGTTATAAATAAATTACTAAACTTAATTTCCATATTAAATTAAAACCAACTAATAACATGTTGAAATTAATTAACAGAATTACCGAAATAGTTAAGGTAACACGAAACCTTAATTAAGAAATTAAACACTAAATATCAAGTTGAAATAAAATGAATTAAATTAAAGTAACAATAGTTTACAGTTTAAATCAAATATAAACATTTATAAACAATTAATCATATAATTAAATAATTAAATTGCGCAATTTATAAACAATCACGTCACATTATTATTACTGAAAAACTGGGGCGTTACAATCTCTCCCCCTTAAAAAGAATCCGTCCTCGGATTCAAAACACGCTTGAAATCAAACAATGAGAGATTCCCCGTCTCTCACAAACAACAAGGAGAGAGCCCCGTCTCTCAAGCAGCAATGAGAGAATCCCCGTCTCTCCAACATCAATGAGAGAACCCCGTCTCTCGCAAGCAAAGAGAGTACCCCGTCTCTCAAACAAAAATAAGAGAATCCCCGTCTCTTAACCGAAAATAAAGCAAGGAAGTCTCCAATACTCCCAAGCAACTCACGCAAAAATCAAATTTAAAAGCACGTAAGGCACCCAAAGCAAGTAACAAATGTCGCCCACATTGATATCCAATTACTCCAAGTAATTTAACACAATACAAGATTAAAGCACCTAACATAAAAATTATATAAGTTAAAATTGCATGGATGCATGTATCATGAATGCTATAAGTACCGTTCACCGAAGTTTCAAAGTTTAGAACTGAGAGTTGTCGTTGTCCAGTGTAGGATCCATCCTGAAGATAGCTCAGTGGTCAGCTTGTCTTGAACCTCTTCAAGGTTCCTCGGTGAAGCTATTGATAAATCCTTTAAGGATCATACTCTTGGATCCGTTCTGACTTGTACTATTTCCAGTCTTCACCATTTCCCACAATCTTCGTTCGACCATCCAATTCTTTTTAATTAACCACGCTTGGCCTCCCGAATACCCTTAGATCATCTGTCTCGAGGTTAGACCTATAGCTTCTATCTTGCTCATACCAAAGTTTAAAATACCCTCAAGGATAACTACTCCTGTCAATCTTGACGATTCGATCCCTACCTTGGGGTATTCGTCATTAGGATCTACCTTAACAAATCCATTCATTCCCTTTGACCCCTTCAGGTTATATTTGGCATCTAGCTCCCTTTTTCATGAATCGAAGATAGAGTGTTCTTGATGACTCTTGAAGTTCGATGTAAATCCTCCAATGATCATCTTCTCCGGTTTGGTTTCTTCGTGGATTTCCTTCCGGGTCACCTTTGATAGAACCGATAACTTAATAATGTTGTCTCGGATCCCTTAATACTTCTACTAAATAAATCTTGGTCGACAACATTACCTCATCTAATAGTTTGATCCAATTTTCCTTTAGTTAATTCCATCTTAGGAGGTCACAGAAACTCCCATATAATTTCATCACTCCCAAATTCGGAATTCCAGGCATAGAGTCGTTTAGTAAACTTTCTTCTTTATATCTCGAAAAATCTTTCCCCGAATTTGGCATCGTCACTTCTCTCTTAACAACTTAACCAATACCGTCCTCTTATTCATTTCCAATGGCCACCATTAGGATTTCCGGATTCTCCTTAATTTGCATCCCCGTTGTTGCTATTGACATATTTATTCGAGCACTCCTTCCATCCTCCATTTTATCTCTCGGTCGTGCTCTCCCCCTTAAAATTTTGCTCTTTCATATCGAACTCCCTCAAACTCTCTTCCCTATTCTTATTCGATCCGAACACCCCAAAGATGAATCTAATCTGACTTTCCTTCGGAGGTCCTTTCCACTAACCTATCCCTTACCTGAAGTTCTTTATTCCCCAATTGTCTTTCTTGTCATGTGCCACGCCATTATTTCCTTTCCCTTAACTCAGATATGGTTCGAGCGAGGATATACTTGACAATTGAGGTGCCAGATCTTCCTATCAAGTAAACACTAAAATGCATGTCGGGTAAAGATGGCAATGCATGTGTCACGTTTACATCAAGAATTTATACAATACCTTAGCGTAACGAAACCAATTAGAAATGCACGGATAAAATAAGGTTAAAAGAATAAATAATTAATGTAGAATATGATGCACGTGCTATGAATGCTTTGGAACCTGTCACCGATGTGGGAAGTTATTAGCTCGGTAGCTTTCCTCGTTCTTCCGATCCCAAGGTCACTTGACCTGGCAATTATTCCTTGTCTTTCCCACGGTCTTCGAGATTCCAATGTATCTTTATAAATCAACTTGTATCTTCCACTTCCAAGGAGTTAGCATCCAATCTATTCTCTAAATTCGACCTTTACTTCCAATCATCGTCTCAATCAAGAATCCCGCACTTACCCTTTCGAAAGTTCAATTCACCTCCCACTGCTTACATTTGAGCGCAGGATTTCCTTTCAAGGAGTGGTTGCCTTTCTTTACCGTTTCCATTTGTTGCTTCATATCCTCCATTTCAACTTCACAACATGACAATTCAGCTTGGTTTTGGAAAAACAAACTCGTCTCCCACTCAACACCTTGCTCAAGATTACCGTGACTATTGTTTATGAGTTTCCCATCACGATCGAAATCCAAAGCACCCACGTCCAACTCTTCCCGGTCTTAACTTTGACAGGCTTAATTTCAATTCCCAAGGCTTAGTCAGAAATCCTTCTTTGTCGACCCCAGGTGCACAACTCCAACCTCACCCATTTTATCTTAGTTTCTCCTAATTATTGATAACTCTTCAACGATCCTATCCCGAATCAAAATATCTTCAAGGTTTGTTCATTTCATTCCTTAGGTTGAAAGATCTCGTTGAATCCAATTAATGCACTTCAAGTAGCGGATTCACATAAGTTGTTCTTCTGAGTCACAACCATCCCTTGATTAACTCATATTCCTATTTCACCAAATATCCCTCTGCCATCGCATCGCCGAAGTCAAACCTCCCATTCTGAATCCTAACCGTTAATTGTAACTCAGTCTATGAAGCCACGCATCTAGCATTCTCCACATTCTTCCCAGAGTATCCTGCCCATCTTCCGTGTCTCAGAAAGGTTTGCAATCAATCTTCTTTGTCGTAGAACTTGGCCGTGGTTCGATATTATCTCCATAACTCATAAATCATAGCTTACTTCAAGAATAGATACATGCGATTAGTGCATGCTCATGACACATTTTCAACAATTAATGCAAGGATCCTTATGTAATTGCAACAGATAGTCTAGCAAAATTCAATAAGGAAAGCCAAATTCATGTTCAAGATCAATGCAATGCACACATTGTCATATAGTCCCTAAGCCGTACGACCTAGACTGACTCACACACGACACGAGAACACCGGTTTTGCAATCGGGCTCTGATACCACTTAAGAATGTCGCACCCCGCACGTGAGGCACCACATCCCCCGCACTAAGGCTCAACACGAGTAACGAAATTGTAAATCCGCACCCGTATCAAACCCTAGCGAACGGGAGACAAACATAAAAACCTTCCTAAGCCAGGCGGAGCTAGACCCTACAACGAATACCAATCCCCAAAGTATAATGCATTGCAAAGTCAAAGTTCAAGTATACCAACCACAAGCGGAATTTGGGCTCTTCAGGCCTCTTTTAATTCAATAGCAAAACTCAGTAACAGCAATTCAAAAACAATTACATAATTATTCGAGTTCATGGTATAATAGAACGAATCATACATAATTCTGATACAGATATGAGTGCAAAGACTCTCCTAACCTAACTTGACCAACACAACGACTCCAACGCCTCCGCCTAGCTCGAAACTCTGAAGCCAAACCTGCACCCTAAAGTGTTGGGGAGGGAGAGGGTCAGTCTCTAGAAGACTGAGTGAGCAGGAGCGATAAATATATATACAAAACATGCACATGCAAGTCATAAATTCCGAACAAGGTTTTATTTGGAATTAGTTCCCAAAAAGGGCAAGAAAATAGGTGAACAATGCTCGATTTTTACGACTAATTCATATTAAATTCATTACTCTCATAAATCATACATAATTATAAGGCTCGGCGAGTGAGCGTGTACAATCTCCAACCAAACTCCGACCGTGTACGACAAATATCATTAGTATGTTGATTAGGTGTTCATGCGATATATCATAATACATGCAAACCATATATCATAAATCATATTCGTTTGGGCAATCCGTGTCCCGGCCTTCCCGCACGGTGCATAATCATAACATAACATATATAAGAAAAGGCGTAAATCATAACCAACCTTCTTCCTCCGGGTGGTGGACGGGTTAGCAAGACCCGACCACCTCAGACATAGGCCAATGGGGTTTCATGACTCCCCCAAAGGCACTCAGCTCCCATTCCCCGCTAAATCTCCTAGCGAGGGTCGGTATCACCGTAGTTTGGTTGGGACTAGTATATGGGATCCCCGTCAGCCCTTGCTTCCTCGGTTAGCCACATATACTAAGTCCCGGGGCCCGAGAAATCAGAAATCCTAAATGTGTCTCGCCAAACATATCAATTCATACATATGATACATACTATAAGAAATCATACCTTACCGTGTAATTCGGCATATGCTATATGCGTACCTCTCCGTGTCATCCTAATCCGTAGCTAGCATGAAGACACACGGTTTGGAGCATAGCCTCAATACAAAACCATTTTTAAGCTTATATACGCTCATACATATAATTCAGAAGAATTTACTCGATAACTTTATTTGAAAACCATATATATATAATCATAAGGTTTTGGCCAAAGCTTTTCACATAAGGGTTGTAGGGTTTGTTACATAGCTAAAACAAAAACCACCCTCACCTGAACCGTGAAGAAACAAGGATCGAGCACCAAGTGCCTGAACGATCAAAAGCTCTCCACCCTGGAGATAAACTGTACAAAAGACCACAAGACGTGTTCGTGAGACTCAAGACTCTAAATGACCCATATATGACGCACGGCAATGCACAAGCATGATATGAAGGCATAAAGATCATATTAAGTCATGAAAATCATATAACCAATTCATTCACTTGTTAGATCATAAATCATTCAAATTCTTCAGTTCATATATCCAATCAATTTATTTCAAGAACTCAAATAGGAGCATAGAACATATTCAAGCTCTCCCAACAAGCTACTATATACCTCATATTACATAGTAGAGCATATATCCAAGGTTTGACAACAAGAAGAAGTCATATGATATAGAAAATAAGTGATGCAATTCATAAACGACATATAAACACACATAAACGGCATTAAGAAAAAGCATGCCTATAACACATCCAAATGCCATGAAATTAAACCACAATACTCCTAACATATAGTAAAACAAGTTCATAGTTCAACACAAAAGGAGATAAAGCCATTCAAGAGGTGAAACAAATCAAAAACCGAAAAGGAAGCAACACGGACTGCACAGGGGAAGGGACACGGGGGTGTCACCTTCCTTAGCCAAACTGAGCCACGGGCGTGGCTCAGTACAGAGCTGCCCAGAAGGTGTGACACGCCCGTGTCTCACTCTTATGAGTAAATGAGACACGGGGGTGTCACGGTACAGAACTTATTCACACTTAAAAATTTTCCGGCAAAAACTGAACCCAAACAAACTCAATCCAAAGGCCTACCAAATGAACTCCAAATACTCTGAAACTTAATATACAACATATTTGGCATGTTATGAACATTTTTCATTTAGAGTGAAAAGGCTAAATCACACGTTAAGATCATCGAATCCATGCAACAAAACTGGGTCGCCAAAATCGGACATATGAACCCTAATGATTCTATCATGCCTTGATCAAGTACTTAGGGCTTGAATTTGGATCTGAAACTTTGGGGAAAGCATGCTAACATACTAAACAACTAATATACTTCATATATATGCAAAATGGTACAATTTAAAGCACATTAGAATGACCAACAAGTTACAAAACGAAACAGCAACAAGTCTGTCATGGAACATGCATAAAACAGGCCATGTACTTCGGTTTGAGGCTTCAAATGGATCCAAATACTTAAAACATGAATGCTAACATATAAAGTAATGAGTGTACATCAACTTCATGCAATTTCACACGAAATGGAGATCATTTGATCAAGCCACAACACAATATTTCACACAGCAGTTCGAAAACAGGGGAAGTAGTTTGATCATCAAGTTTGGAGCTCCATATCTCATAATTTCATTAAAGGGTCAAGAGATGAAATCCTCCTAATATCATATAATATCAGTTAGGAAAGAAATGGGTCAAGAAACAAGCTCATATGATCATGTACAAGCAAGAAAATCAGCCACACAAGCAAATAGGTCACTAGAACAAAAATCCCTAAAACTTCATACCAAACTCATAATTCAAACCCTAATCAAATCTGATCCAAAACATGATGTAAGTAGATGAAATCAAGTATAATAGAGTAGAGAAGACATAAATATTCATACCTTAAAGATTTGGTGAAAGAAGATGGTGATTTGAGCTCCAAAATCACAAAGGGCCAAGGGTTTTCTTCCTTTCTTCTCTTCTCCCTTCTCTCGATCAGACCCAGCAGAAATGAGGGAGATATGGTTCGGTTTTTGCTGCTAAAAGGGAGAGGAAGGAGTTAACTCTAGGTACAAAAGTCATGGTTAAGGTATGGTTAGGTTAAGAGGTGTTATGGGGTCCCACCATGAAGACTAGTCAACCAAAAGGAGTTCTTCTTGCACGAGTTGCTCGTTACGGTTGGATTTCAGAGGTCTTAATGATCTCAAAAAGGTATGAGGCTTGTTCCATTGTCTCCGGATCGTCGATACGAAGACAACGGAGGTGTCGGAATTCGAATCCGAATTCCCGAGCTCAAGATATCACGTACGGAACCAAGGGTGCGCTAATTGCTCGTTAGCCCCCGACTTGGTTCCACAAATCAAATTAAATTCATAAACACGCCAAATGAATCCGAAAACATAAACCGAGCATATAGGCATGTTCATAACACACATATTTACGTCATACTCAATTTTCATACCAATCCGATATCATTACATATATGAACGAAGCACAAACAAAACACTCATGCTCATGAACGAATTCATTGTTATAAATAAATTACTAAACTTAATTTCCATATTAAATTAAAACCAACTAATAACATGTTGAAATTAATTAACAGAATTACCGAAATAGTTAAGGTAACACGAAACCTTAATTAAGAAATTAAACACTAAATATCAAGTTGAAATAAAATGAATTAAATTAAAGTAACAATAGTTTACAGTTTAAATCAAATATAAACATTTATAAACAATTAATCATATAATTAAATAATTAAATTGCGTAATTTATAAACAATCACGTCACATTATTATTACTGAAAAACTGGGGCGTTACAGGATCGCCTGAAGAACAACCTTGATCAAAATTTCCTTACCAGCAGAAGATAAATTATTTTCAGAGAAACTAGAAACTTTCTTCCTAATACGTTCCTTGAGTGAGGCAAATAAAGATTTCTTAGATTTTCTTGCAACAGAAGGAAGGCCCAATTAGAGATCAAATTTATCCACTCTCTGTACGCCTAAGCGAGAAGCTAAACATGAACCAGCCTCAGGGGTCACATTCCGGCTAAAGACAATCGAGGACTTTTGGAAATTTACCACCTGACCCGAGGCTTTAGAAAACAAGTCAAGAACACCGGTAATACCATCAAAAGCCTGCTCATCAACCCGACCACACACAAGCGTGTCATCAGCAAAGAGTAAGTGAGAAATGCGCGGGGCATTCTTACAAATAGCGACCCCCTGCAGAATACCTTTGCTCTCCAGATCCTGTAAACAAAGTGAAAAGACTTATGCGCAAAGAAGGAACAGGTAAGGCGAGAGAGGGTCACCCTGGCGAATGCCTCTCTCCGGGGTTACTGGACCAAATTGAGCACCATCAAGAATAAAGGAGAAAGAAACCAAAGTAATATAAGCAGAGATAAGATGAATCAGAGAAGAAAGGAAACCTAACCGTTCAAGCACCCGCGCTAGGAACCTCCACTCAACTCTATCCAACGCCTTGCTCATATCAAGTTTCAAGCCAAAGGAACCATCTTTTCCCCTGGTTTTCTTTTTCAGAAAATGAGTGATCTCAAAAGCAAGTAGAACATTATCAGTAATAAAGCACTTAGGAACAAAAGCAGACTGCGACATAGAAATAACTTTATCAAGAACAGGTTTAATACGGTCGCAATATATTTTAAGGCCATTTTATAAATCACATTACAAAGACTAATTGGACGGAATTGGGTGATAATATCAGGTTTTTGACACTTCGGAATAAGCACAATATGAGTGAAATTAAGTTCACAAGAGAAAATCCCTTTGTTGAGAAAGTTAAGCACAGAAGCAGTAACATTCCGTCCAACCACATGCCAGAATTTTTGGAAAAAGAAAGGGGGGAGCCCGTCGGGGCCGGGAGATTTCAGGGGGTACATGCTAAAAATAGCGCACTTAACCTCGTTGGCGACTTAAGGCCGAGCCAGCACAGCTCTCATGGAATCTGTGATTTTAGGCTCGACCAAACCAATGACCTTCTCCAAATCCAAATCAGAACATCAGGACGGACGACAATTGTATCAGACTGTCCATTAATAAAATTTAAAGAATTACGATGACAAAATAAAAGGTTCAAATCTCATAATCTCATCGGGACCGACTTGACTATCACTTTTGGATCAAAATTCAAAGCTAATAATTTGTTGGAACTTGGAAGATTATATTAGCACAATTTCCTTTCCTTTGATAAGGACCGACTTGACAAAATCAATTTTTCGCACTCCGCCTCCACGCACCAACAAAAATGGGCCAGCACGTGCTTTCTCAACAAACTGGTGGTAGTTGAGAGTAATACTATATTTCCTTGGATAAGGAGAACACCAATATTTTACCAATCATATTTAATCCACTTCTACTAGCTGACCCAAAAAATATTTAATCCACAACTTTACCTTTATTTTGTATTTGTTTATACAGCTAATAATTTGTTGGAAGATTATATTAGCACAATCTGACATTTGATCTAAACAGATAAACTTTTTTATTGACATCGGTAAATAAAATCAAAATTTATGGCTATGATATCGTTTATTAGTCTTAATAAAGGGCTTCACAGTAATTCACATCTCCTCGTAAGTTACACAAATTTTAGTTTAATTTTCCATGTAAAAAAAAATTTGGGCCAATTTTTTAAAAGGACCAAATATCCCTAATATTTATTTAAAACCCCCCAATTCAATTTTTATACATTTACAATCCCCAATACACAAAACATTTTTTCTAAACACCCAATCACCTAAAAAGTCTACTTTACCCCTATTTTTTTACTTTTTCCACTCCATTTTTACTTCTTCCACACCATCATCTTCTTCCTCAAGAAATTCGTCGGAGCTCCGCCGCCGTCACCACCGGATCGCCGCCGGAGGTGGTCTAAAAATTCCCGAAAAATTCATCGGGCACGTACTCCTTGTCCTCGTTCCATATCTTCGATTAGTTTTTCAAAATTCCAAGCCATTTGTCCCCAATTTCAAATCTAAAAATTTTAGATCTAAAAAAAAAAACGACGATAACTCTCAAACCGCATGACGAAAATCGAATCCGTTCCGTGAAATATGTTTATCATGTCGAGAACTTCAAGATTCATACCATTTTCGTTGAAAAATATCGCCGGGCGGAAAACCTATTTTCTATTGAAATTTGCAGGTTTCCGGCGGACCTCCCGACGCCTTCTTCGGCCATTTTCAATAGACGTGGTTGGTACCAATGAAATCGCGACGTCGAAATAAGTTAAAACACGTAGTCCCATCTCCGGAAAGTGCCCGGAGACGGTGGCGGCGCCGCCGCAGGTGAACCTGCGGGTTCAACAGAAAAAAGATGAAGAAGAAAGGGAAAAAAAAAAGGAAAAAGAAAAAGAAAAAAGGGAAGGAAAAAAAAGGGTATTGGGGGTAATTCTTTAAATTTTATTAAGGGTATTTTAGTCTTTTTACGTGAAATAGGGGGTTTAGGAAAACTTTTATGAATATTTGGTCCTTAAAACATATAAAAAACCAATTGGGGGTTTAGGGAAAGTGTTGTGGTATACTAGGGACCTTTCATTAATTCTCCGAAAAAAATTATATTAACTCTCCAATTCAACTTTATAATTTGACTTCACTCTCATTTACCTAAATTGACTGCAATACCCTTATTTATTTCGTTTTTCTTTTCATACTTCATTTTTAAAAATGGGTACTATAACTTTGACGAGTAATACTCTATTTTTAAATTTGAATACTTTAAAAGGTAAGTACTTTAACTTTTACAAAAAATACTTTTTTTTTCTTTTTTTCTTATTTTTTCTTATCCGAATTCAATTTTAAACTTAAATACTTTAACATTAAAAATAATTCTCTACTTTTAAATTTGGATACTCTATTTTATAATTTGTATACTCTGGTTCATAATTCGAAAACTTTATAATACTTTGATTTATAATTTGGACACTTTATTTCATAATTTCATTACTCTATTTTATAATATGGATACCTTATATTTTCGAATTAATACTTCAAAATATAAATCAACAAGTAATTTTTATCCCACCATCCACCTACACAAAAAAAATATATATTAATTTTTACATGTGAAGTATGAAAATTATATTTTGAAATATTAACATACAAAATAAAAGTATAAAATCATGTATAATAAAAGTGTTTGTGAATTCTTTTAGAGAATTAAAACGGATAGAAATTTAGTTCTTAGCCGGCAATCAACACAATATAAATATAAATAACAATTAAAAGATAGGGTTAATTACACTTAACACTCAAATTAGACAGGGTAACTACAATTCACCACCATTTCTAAATTAAATTACAGACACTATCCTTCAAGAAATAAGTAATTACATTTAACCTCCATTTTCGTTTGAAAATTGCTAACGTGAAAAAAATTTAATTGAAAACCCAAAAATACCTTCCATTGACTTTAGGGTTAACTGTAATTAATTATACTAATATGGGGGTTAAGTGTAATATTTGTAATAAAGTTTTCAAGCTGTCATTTTTGGACAAAATATAACTGTTATAATGGTTATATTCCTCTTTCAGCTACAATTTATTAATATGAATTAAATATTTTTTTTATTATTAATATTAATTAATTAATTATGATTAACGATCAATTAAAAACATAACTAATTGTGGTGATTTTATTATTGAATGTTTTATTTATTATTGAAAAAATCCTCCTACATATACATACTTAGTAAAACTTTTAATATTGAACCATTTCAGTTAGATTTGATTCGACTTGAGTATGTTTTTTTTTTTTTTTATAAAAAAAATTTTAGTAAAGACAATTTGCAGCTTTGATTGTATGATACAAATTCTAATTTTCATATTTTAGAGTTTGTTCAAATGTCCTTGTCGATAAGTATCTATTATAAAGTACTAAATTACTTTACTTAAGGATAGGATACTAGTTCAAAATAAGACTTGTTTAATCTAAAGAAAATATTAGCGAATTTTACAAATGAAACTAAATATATAAAATCATATAAAATATGAAATAAGTGCATAGTCAATTGTAGTTGAAAGAGAAAGATTGTCGTTATAAAGTCTATATTTTGTCCAAAAATAACGGTTAAAAAACTTTATTTAAAATATTACACTTAACCCCCATATTGGTATAGTTAATTACAGTTAACCCCAAAGGGTAATATCAGAATAAAAAAATTGACCAAAGTCAACGAAGGGTATTTTTAGGTTTTCAATTAAAATTTTGCCAACTTCAACAATTTTCAAACGAAAATGGGGTTAAGTGTAATTACTTTTTTCTTGAAATGTGGTGTCTGTAATTTAATCTAAAAATGGTTGTGAATGGTAATTACCCCGTTTAATTTGGGGGTTAGGTGTAATTTACCCTTAATAATATTATTTATCTTATTTGCTCACACATCAAGTGTAGAATTTATTAGTATATAATTATTAGCATAACACAGTAATATTTTAATTTAGTGTGAACATATTCAGGATTGGTTGTTACAAGCGGTTTAGAATGACATATTTCATTTTTAAAACGATATAATTTAAATAGAATACAAAAGATATTTTATAGTTATAGCTAAGTTATTATTACTAATATGCAACATCGGGTGAACTTTAATCAAACTCCTAAAACTGACCTAATTTCTCTCAAATGAAGCTCTCCACATTTCAAGAGCCGTCCGGTTCAGCCGCCGCCGCCTGTGGTTTTTTGGCTGTCCCTTGCAACAAATTTTGCCATCAGGCACCCACGGCCGGCGGCGTCAACATCTCCACCGCCAATTGAAATTTTCGACCAAATCAGCAATAGTCGCTAGCCTCTCTTAGCCCCAACACCAGTTTACTGTAGTCGGAGATGTTCCACGGTTGTCTTATGTCGTGTCTTTGCATGCGGCGCCGAACCTTGTGGCTCCAACTGCCTCGTGCACACAACCTAAGTCTATAACACCCTGACTTTTCGGCCGTATAGGTATGACGTCATGAGTATGCTAAGTGCGCATTTAAATTAATTAAGTATGCAATTATATGATTTAAATGACTTTTGAATATTTGTTATATACTTTATGTTTTTAAATCTAACTAGGGGTGTACATATACCCGCCAAATCTGTCCGAACCGCATCAAACCGTCCGAAAACCGCCAGTTGAAATTAAGAAAAACATAACCGCGGTTGGAAAATATTACAACCCGCTACTTTTCGGTCGGGTGGTGTGTTTAATAATTCAAATCCGCCTAATCGCAACCTGATCGCTATATATATATTTATATTTTATTCGTAATTGTAATTACATGAATAGATTATATACAATACAAATATTATGTATATTATATGAGTTATACATATAATATATATTTTTGTGTTGAACTAATATTTTACAAATTTCTTGATAAACTATAAAATTATACTACGTGATGTATATTTATATGATTATATTATTTATTTAATAATATATATCACTTTTTTCATCCATTTTGAAATCATTATGTATTTGTGTTGCAATAAGTTATTAAACTAGAATAAATTCTCATATTCTTTATATCTTTTTGGTTATTGAATTAAAATTATGACTATAAAATATTTTTATTGAAAAAATATATATAAAATCCATCTAACCGCCAATTCGCCCGTACAACCGCACCCACCCAACCCGAATCGTTTGGTTTGAAAAAATAATTATACATTTACGGTTTGTATTTTTTCAAAACCGCATACTTCGAGTCGAGTGATATTTTACTATAAAACCGCCCGCACCCGACCGCGTACACCCCTAAATCTAACGTTTTATGCTCTTTTCAACTCGTTTACAACCCGTTTAACTCTGTTTTCAATTTTAATTTTGTAAACAACTTGCTATGCATGAAAAATATGAATTATGATTAATGTGTTTATATGCTTTATACATGTTTTAGAACTTTTTTGGTTGAGTTTTTAATTGTTTGGGTGAAACGGAACTTAAAGGGGCTAAAGAGCATTTAACGCACCTTGGGTTTTGTGCGGCGTAACTTGGGCTCGAAAATTCGGATTCGAATTCTGACACCACCGTTGGACTCATTTCGATGATTCAGACTCAACGGACAAGCCTCATAACTTTTTAAGCCCGTTTGAACCTCCGAAATCTTGCTGAACCGAACAGCTTGAACTGGTGTGCACAATCCTGCCCGTTTTAGCTCCAAATTACCCCAAACTTGAACCCTTATCACCCAACTTTACCCTTATCTGATTTGTCAAGCCCCATTTCGAACCACAAGCAAGAAAGAAGAGAAAAAGCAGCTCCAAGGCAAGAAAGGAAGAAATCCCATCACTATTCACACCCTTGAGATTTTGAGCTTATATCTCTCCCATCCTTCATCCAATCCAAGAGGTAACCATATCTTTGTGTTCTCCATCCATTTGTGCTTCTTTGCATTCATGAAACTTAGATTTTGAGCTTGATTTGCTTGAGATATGGGTAAGAGCATGAATAGTGGTGAATGGTAAGGATTTATGTTCTTGTATGAAATTATATGCTTTTCCTTGTAATTTCTTTTGGTTTAGTGCATGATATATGATAACAAGACCTTCATTTATGTTTCTATGTCCATGTTTTAAGTGATAGTTGAGTTTTTATGGAGTTACCATTAATGCTTCAAGCTTTAAATGCAAGATATGTATGTGTTTGAACCTCCTTCACTTGCTCCTTGTTGTACTTCGGTTTTTGCTTAGTTTTAGGCCTTAATTTTGTGAGTTTTTTACGCGTTAACATGCCTTTATGTGTTACCTAGCTTTGGTATAAGTTTTGTGGGGTTTTGGAGTTGATTTACAAGTGTTCGAGCGAACAAGACGAAGCAGGGGCAAGCTAACGCCCGTTAGCTTTCTTGAAGGTAACGACCGTTAGTAGAACTTGGGATCTCTGTACCCACTAACATGTTGGAAAACACAAATTAAAAGCAGTGGAAGTTTAAAAATTTTTCCAAAAGGGATCGTGATCTTGCAATGTTCATTTCAAAACTTTTGGGATTTCAAGAAACTTACAAGAATTGAAGCTTTCTTGAAACGTATTGAGCCGCCCTCAAACGTTCATGCGGCATGAAATCCCTGTTTCTTGAACGGTTCTTTATTTGAGATTCCAAAGTAGAAATCCTCTAGAATAATAATCCCCACCAACCTAGATTCAAATCATGTTAGTGAGTATGCTAGTACTACAACATGTGTATTAAAGAAACAAGAAACGAGATAGAATTAAGAGCATGGTTAAATCTCCCTTCAAAACCCCTGTTCGAGGAAGATCAAACTGCCATACCCTTTGCCTTAAAAAACGTGTCATAGGATCGCCATCTCTACAAACGGACTTCGTTTTCCCAAGAAACTCATTTTTTGCAATCTGATTATGCCATTGAAAAAATCTTTCCATCAGCCCTTGATATATATATGGGGTTTCCTAAATCCTAAGTCAGTTTTAGGAACAGGATTCCTAGTTTGACTTTTCTTCTATTTTTCTTTCTCTCCAAGAAATAACATCTTATCTAAAGATGATATTATTCTTCTAGAAAAAGCTCCTTCTAATAAAATTAGGAATATTTAATTATTCAAATAATAATTAAATATCTTGTCTGTGACACTGCATTCTACAGTTCGGTCAGGTAGTTGTGTGATTTAATTATTAATTGCGCTTTAAATTAATTATACTTGAATTATATGAATTATTTGAATTTAATTGAATTTATATGAATTATTTGAACTTAATTAAATTGTGAATTGCGAACCCTAAACCTTTTAAACCGATTAAACCGAACCAACTAAATCGGAAAACTTTAAACTAAACCTGTGAACAGAACCGGTTCAGCCATAAACGCTGAACCATTTCTTCTTCTCATTCACGTAATAACACAGCAGCAACAAGAGCAAGAGAAGCTTCAAACCCTTCAACTTTGATCAATCCTTCCCAAGCCAATATCTCACTCGTTTCTCCACCAATTCGCGAGCTTGAGTAAGTTTCGGAAACCTCTTGATTTGCTCTTCGATTCTATGCCTTTATCTTGAACTCTTTTGGTGTATTTATTGAGTTTGATCAACCTACATGAATAGTAAGGGTTTTTGCCTTAAATTGAATTTGTGAGCTATGTGTTGGTTTCCTTTGATATTTGACATCATTTATGAGCTCTACATGTTGCCTAAGTCATAATTATTGCATGAAATTGGTTGGAGATTAGGTTATATGCTTCTTGCCATTGTTGAGCTTTGAATTCATGAGTATGGGTTTTGATCAATATAGCTTCGATTCTTGTTTTTCTCGGGTTTTGAGCATGCATATATGATTCTTACTTGATATTTGTTGTTATGTTTGAGTTTTACTTGGTTTGGTTGAGTTTTGGCCAAGTTTGGCCAATTTGCTTCGTTTCCCCTGGTCTGCCGAGAACAAACCTGCCCCCTTTTGAAAAATGGAAACAGCCGTTTCGGTTAGGTGGGAGTTCAAGTCTGAGTCTTGGAAACGGCCATTTCGAGCAGAGGGGAGAGTCAGTAGCATCTAAAACGGGCGTTTAGAGTTTGCGTTGATTTTGCAAAAAGCCGTTTCAGAGCTCTCGGTTTGATGCTGAAGCAATCGAAACGGCCATTTGGATTTTTAACTAAGTAACTAAACGACCGTTTCGAAGGCCGGTGTAAATTTTGTGATTTTCAACTTTTTCGGTTTGCTTCCTATGCTTCTTAAATGCTTTTATATGTCTCATATGCTCGATAATTTGCTACTTTGGTGTTTGTAACTTGTCGTATAACTTGGCTATGCTTGAGATTGAAATGTTGTGTATCTATTTGGTTAAAGGAATTCATTTTATTTGATAAATGACTTGCATTACATCTCATGCATACTTTACATTTGTCGTGCATCATATTTGGTCCATATAGAGTCTAAGTCTTGGGTTCTTGTGTTTTCTTTCAAACGAGGTAGCCGGTGACGAGCTCGAGACCTAGCTTTGCTCACTTCCGCTTTTTTTTTTCAAGCACAAGGTGAGGTTTAGGATTTTGTATAGCTATTGACCTAAAACCTCTATGTGACATTTTGAAGCCCCACATGCGGGTATATACATTATATATATATAAATAAGTGTTGGATATTATATGTTTATGATGTTATGGAACAAATTTGATTTGAAAAGGTATTAATGAAAGCATATGTAAGCTATTTTGAAAAGTCTTTTATGTTCAAGTTCGGTAGTGAGTTTTGCCATGAAAGATTGGTATATGTTACGTGTATGTGAATGTGGATCCAAGGAGCTATGGGTAAGGAATCCCTGGGATGGTATTGGGCCGTCGGGGCACCGCCTGTACATAGTCTCCATCCAAGGTATCACGCGCGACCCCGGGAGCTAGAGAAGGTGTGGTATTTTGATGCCTTCGGTGTGAAAGCCGGGGAGGGCACGTTGTGGGTTAGTTACCCCACGTGAGTTTGTTAAGGTTATGGATGGTACGGCTACGCGCATGGCTCTTCCATCATTGTAGTAGAGGCTGGATATGTTTCTGATTTTTGTTTTATTTTGATATGAGGGGTAAAGGTTGGAAGCTCGTTCTCGCCGAGCCTGTGATATGATCTGTTATGGGAATTATGAATTGGAATAGAATCTTTGAAATGGTTTTAAGTATATATATGTTTGTTTTGAAATATTTTGGTTTGTAAAACCTATTTTGGTTCATATATCCACTTTTGTTATGTGCTATGCTTTATATATATAGTGTGCGGGTGTGCGTTAGCCCCCTCACCCAGTCAGTTGACTGACCTCTCGTTTTCTATTTCAGTTTTAGGTGCTTCTTTTGACCTCGAGCTAGGTGGAGAAGTGTGTCCTTCGAGTCGCACTTACGGGTCTAGGTCTTGTTTTGCATATTACATACACTTCATCTCATTTTGTAACTATAACTTGAATATTTGGGACTTGATTACTTTTGTTTTGATGAGGCCGTGAGGGCCATTGTACATGATGATTATGTGTTGGTACCAATAAGTATTTATGATATGTACATAATCTACTTGTCTTGATTTTATTTGTTTAGCTTCCGCGCACTCTGATTAGTTTAGTTAGCTCCGCCTGGCTTAGTGAGTGAGTTGGTCTCCCATTCGCTAAGGTTCGGATTCGAGTATGGACTTTTCATTTCATAACCGGGTTTGGATCTTGGTGCGGGGGATGTGGTCCCTACGTTACGGTGCTACATCCTTAAGTGGTATCAGAGCGTGTGTAACACCCCCAGAGTGAAGGGTGCCACATCCCCCGCACTAAGGTCCAACACGAGTAGCGAAATGGAAGTCCGCACCCGTATCAGACCATAGCGAACGGGAGACACACAAAACTCACACCCTCGCTAGGCGGCCTAGACCCCCAAGAACTGCAAGAATTAAAATCAGAGTAACGGAAGCAATTTATAATCAACATATATCCCAAGATCACATATACATTTCAAAAGTGGGGAAGGGTCAACCATTCACGCCAGTTTATAAACAGAATAAACAATGCCATCTCGGCCCAAAATAGAGTAAGTGTAATCATAAATACATAATCCAAAATACAGCAATAAGAGTAGAAGTAATCCACTACGAATGCATGAAGACCCAAGCTAAACCACAAGTAAACCCAAAAGACACTTGCCGCCTAGCTTGACTCGGAAGAACCTGCAAACTCAAAAGAAATGAAAAAGGGGAAAACAACAACGAGGGTTAGTCCTAGCGACTAGTGAGGGGGCTAACTCACTCACCCGATATATATATAGAGCAAAGCACTTACTCAAATGGAAAGATCCTTGAACCTAGAGTGGTTTTTGCAAGCCAAATTAATTCCCGTGATATAGATATATATAAGTTAAAGGAAAGGGAAAAGGGCAAAACAAGACTCCAAGTTTTAGGTGAATTTAGAATCCGCTCTCGTTCCGTAGATCATACAAAGCTTAACCAACTCGGCGAGTACGAGTCACACACATCCCCAACTTCCAAATACAAAGAACAAAGCAAAGCAAAACAAATCAGAATCCATCCCCAACACCGGTTGATAGAAGGGTTGATCGGCCCTAACTATCCACATACACAAACGAGACAAGGTTTAATTACTACCTTGAAACCTTCGGCGGTTGCCTCCGCCGGCTCAAGAGAAACACCCTTCCTCAACCTCCTAAGGTTGGGCGAGACTCTCAAATGGAGGTGTTGATGGAAGAGCTCGGCGACCCCCCGGCCGTCCCGAGATTACCATACCACACTCCGGGGCCCAAACATATCACGAAAGTCACACAAATATTCCTCAAAGCTTATCTTTCAAAGCCGCATCTCGCTCACACACACACACACACTTAAGGAAAACTAAACTTTTCAAGCAAAAGCAAAATAGCGTATATACTTATACAAACGTTTTCAAATTCTTATAACAAATGGGATAAATCCTGCAACATAAGTATCATACACTTATTTACCATATATTATACATATCCACATGCGAGGCTTCAAATCAAGTAGGGTTATAGGTCGAATAACTAAAAGAACAAAACCTCACCTTGTCAACGGTCGAAGTGGAGTCAAAAAGAGGAAACCGGACACCTACGGTGCAAGCTCGTCCCCTACAGAAAGATTCTCTGAACAAGGCAAACAACAAGAGACGCACTTAGACTCAATATGAACCACATTGACGCTCGGTACATGTGTATGTATGGTTATGATGCAAATGATATGAAATGAGTCCACATTTAGATCATTTATGAGCATTCAAAGCACATTCAAACATATACCATAAACGAGGCAAGGAAAAAAAAAACAACAAGAAACAACGGAAATAAAACAAAACGAACGAAACTAGAGTTCCTAGGAGACACGCCCGTGTCCCCCGGGAAGGGCAAGCTGAGACACCCCCGTGTCTCAGTACAGAAACTAAACAACAGAACCTGGAGGTGACACGCCCGTGTCACCAAGAAAAGGCAAGCCGAGACACCCCCGTGTCTCGTACAGAAAACGAGCGATGAACTCAAAAGGTGACACGCCCATGTCACCAACAAAGGGCAAACCGTGACACCCCCGTGTCACGGTACAGAAAAACGCAGACGGCTCAACAGTAACTCAGCAACCCCAAAACAAAACCTCACCCCCCCAAACTCCAACTACCAAGCAAGGAAAAGAAATAAATGCTAAGAAACAAGTCCTTGGAGCATACTATCAACATCAAAACTCAAGAAAACAAGAAAGGAGCAAGAATTAATCAAATCATCCCAACACCTACTATTCACAAGCTTGCCAAATCTCATGATTCAACCAAAGAATTGAGCTCAAAAACACATAAAAGAGAGAAGAGTAAGTGTAGATGACAACCATGAACTTACCTTTCAATTTGGAGAAGTTTTGATGAAGATTTGAGCTTAAAATCACAAGGTTGGCCAAAAGGCTTCTTCTTCTTCCTTGCTTCCTTGTACCGATCAGTTTTGGGAGAGAGAGAGGAGGATTGGCTCGGTTTCAAGGGGATTTGGGGCTGAAATGGTTAGCTAACTCAAGTGTATTTCAAGGTTAAGGGCTTGGTTGGGTTAAGGTGGGGTCCACAACTCAAAGCTAGGTCAAAAGGTGGCTCTCAAGTGTAAGGGGCTCGTTACGGGTGAAATACGAAGGTCTTAACGAGCTTAGAAAAATGTGAGGCTTGTCCCATCGAACCCGAATCGTCGAAACGAGTTCAATGGAGGTGACGGAATTCGAATCCGAATTCCCGAGCTCAAGATACACGTCCCGGAACCCAAGGTGCGCTAAGTGCTCTTTAGCCTCCTTTAGGTCCCGTCTCCAAAACGAACCCAAAAAGGCAACTAAAACAAATACCAAAACATATAACGAGCATGTAAACGAGTTCACAAAACATATAATTAACAAATATCACGAATTCACCAAAAATTAGAATTAAATATGAACCCGAAACGAATAAAATACCCAACAAGAAAAGTTAAACGTTCAAGGGTAATCAAAATCATATTAAAGCAAATAAGTTCAAATAACTTCAATAATTCACGTTAGAAATGAAATATCACATAAGGAAATAATTGAATAGCGCACATAAGAGGTTACCTGAAAAGTCTGATCAGTCGGGATGTTACAGCGTGGTTGCAAAACCGGGGCTCTAGTGTCGTGTTGAGTCTGTCTAGGTCGTACGACTTAGGGCAATGTGATTATGTGAATATATGACTTGATTACTTGAATACTTGTTTTACTCTATTAATTGTATACATGATCATATACTAACCTACATGCATCTATATTGTTTGAATTTGTGAATTTCAGGATGCCTCCACGAAGAAGGGTTCGTGAACAAACACAGGATTTAAATCAACCACCTCCCGAGAATGCACCTCCGCCACCACCTATGAACACGGAGAATATAGTTCAAGCTCTTCTCAACCAATTATAACAAAATCAAAGAAACCAAACACCTCCGGTTGAAGGGCAAGAAATCTCCGCCGTGTATAAGGACTTCCGAAATAACAATCCTCCAATGTGGTATGGAGGTGATGATATCATGGTGGAGGAGTGGTTATCAGAGATAAGGGGTACTTGGGAAATATGTCTAGGGAGTTCCCAAGATAAAGCGGTTTGCACGGGGCGATTCATACAAGTGGCAGTTTGGCTCAAGAGTGTTCGATCCAAGTTAGAGAGGACTGGGATGGAGTTCAATTGGGAGACTTTTGTGCAAAAATTCTATGAGAAGTACTTTCCTCCAAGAGTTCACCGATTTGAAGCAAGGTAATCGGACGGTGGAGGAGTATATATTGGAATTTGAGAGGCTTGCACCTTACGCCACTCATATCACTGACAACGATACTCACAAGACCAGATAATTTCTTCATGGGCTTCGGCATGGACTTCAAGTGGCTCTCCAAGCCGTAAATGTGAGTACCTGGGCTAAGGTCACTAAGAGGGCAATTCAAGTTGAGGCCCAAAAGACAAGATTGAAGCCTCCACCTTTCTCTTCGGGTCAAGGTTCGGGTTTCGATTCTGGATTGGGTAAGAGGCCCATTTCTTATGCTCCTCGAGCTCCTGCTACACCGGTTTTTCGTCCCCAGGGTTTCGAGAACAAAAAGCCCCGTATTACCGGTCCTGTGGAACCTCTTGCGCCTTCAGTTTTGTCGGCTCCGGCTCCACCTCTTTGTGCTTATTGTCAAGGAAAGCATTCTGTTAAGAAGTGTTGGTGTTGAGTGTGCAATTCGCATGAATATTAGCATTGATTAGACTATAAATGTGTGTCATTTGATGCGTTTATGTGTTTATTTGGCTCTAGTTAGGTAATTATTGCATTGGAGATGAGAAACGACATTCCAAGGCGAATTCATGCATTTTTGGAGGAAAAAGAGGTAACACCCGTTACCTTTTGGGAGAATAAAGTCAGTAACCCCCGTGAACAGATACAGGAGCAAAGCCTTTGGCAAATTGCGTTACCCCAGGGCAGTAGGAAAGTGGTAACGCCCATTACCACTAATAAAAGCGTTATGGTGATTTTAGCAGTAACGGGCGTTAACGGTATTTGTGCATGGATGGGTAACGCCCGTTACCAGAGTCGGTGAGAGAGCAATTACGGTTGCTATTTAAGTGCGTTTTGGAGTCTTTTTGAGAGAGATTTTCTTCCAGGTTTTGACCTAGTCTGGAGAGAAGACAACGAAGTTTCAAAGAGGAGTTTCAGAGAATTCAAGAAGAAGAAAGGATTGAATTCCTAGAACGATTTCAGTTTCCGGTTTTATTATCGCTTGATTATCAAACTAGTTCCCTTAAGTTTAGTTTTAATTAGTTTTTGTTTGCTAGATTCATTTTTCAGATTTTACTAAATGTTTATGGTTCTGATGTTTAGACTTTGTTTAGTTTTGATGAACACGAATTCTTTTAATACAATTTTCTTTAGTTTTATGAGTTTTGCTTTAATTATGAGTAGCTAATTCTCTAGGGCTAGGGGAGTGGCGATGAATGCATGATAGGTGTTCGATATGGTGCTTGAATGACTTATGTTAATTCTTCGTTTGAAAACAGGTTTGAATTGACTTGCGATGGCCTGATCACCCTTAGCATGTGTTATAATTGCCTATAGATCGAGAGATTGATGGTAATTTAGATTATTTTCATAACTTGTAAGTTGTAGAATACAAAGAGATTTGGTTCTAGCTTATACAACAGTAATCTTATTCCATGCCTAGTCGCTAGAATATTGAATTGCACTAGTCTTGTTCCTATGGTTTAATTAACTATCGGTGATTGCGAGAGCAACATTGAACACTAATTAAGTACTTGGTTACACCTTGAGAGAGGGTAACACAAATATTAGTGACTAGGTTGTAGATTTACACTTGTCAAACGAGTATCATATTAACTCTTGATTGTATGATTCATTACTTTCCCTGCCTACTTAGTTTACTGAAGTTAATTCACGTGTGTTTTAGTTGTTACTTGCGTTTATCCCTAGTTATTTAATTAATTATGTCTTTAGTAGATTAATAGATAACAACAATTGCTTTTCGTTAGCTCTTTAGATTAGAAAGAAGTGTTGAGTAGTGATTGATTTCCCTTCCCTGTGGGTACGATCCTATTGTGCTACAAATATTAGTGTACACTTGCACGATTGGTTTTAACTTAAGTAGAACACAACAAGAGTTGGAAGCTTTTGGGCAAGTGCTACGTGTGCAGGTCTTCTGAGCACAAGATCGATACTTGCCCGAAGAAGAGGCCAACTGTTCAGGCTAGTGTTTACGCTCTTGAGGGAGAGGAGGAAGCTGCTGATGTTGATCCAAATGCTGTGATAGATGGTACAATAAACATTCATGGTATATCATTACATGCATTGTTTGATCCCAGGGCCATGCATTCTTTTATTTCCCGGGGATGTTGTTGCCTCTTTGCCTTTGCTTGCTGAATTAACTGCGAATGTGTATATGGTAAGTTTCCCTTTGGGAGGTTGTTTGGAGACAGATAGGGAGTTCTGGGAGTGCCCGGTGTGTTTTGAAGATCGAGTTTTCTGTGCTGATTTAATAAAGATGCCCATGAAGAAGTATGGAGCGATTCTTGGTATGGATTGGCTTTACAGACATCGAGCAGTTAAGGATTGTCATGAGAAGAAGGCCTCTCTAGGTTCAGTGGTATTTAAGGGTGAGAGGTTGAAGTCCAGCCCCTTTGTGTCTTTTATGGAAGCAAGTAAGCTCCTCCGGGACGACACGATAGGTTTTGTGGCTTACCTTCTGAACAAACCGAAGGACCAAGCCAAGCTTCAGAAGACAGAGGACGTAAGAGAGTTTCCGGATGTTTTCCCTAAGAGTTTGGGTTCTTTGCCACTCGACAGGGACATCGAGTTCGTGATCGACCTCTATCCCAGAGCTGATCCTTTCTCTAAGACACCGTACCGGATGGCTCCTGTTGAGTTAAAGGAGTTGAAGACTCAGCTTGATGAGTTCCTGGCTTGCGGTTATATCCGTCCAAGCATCTCTCCGTGGGGTACACCTGTTCTATTTGTGAAGAAGAAAAATGGGACCTTGAGGATGTGTATAGATTATCACGAGCTGAACCGGATGACAGTGAAGAATAAGTATCCGCTGCCTCATATTGAAAAGTTATTCGACATCTTGCAAGGTTCACAAGTGTAATCTAAGTTGGATTTGAGGCAGGGATATTACAAACTTTGAATTCGGGAGGAAGATATTCCAAAGACCGTATGCAATACCCGGTATGGGCACTTCGATTTCGTGGTGATGCCGTTTGGGTTGACCAATACCCCGGCTGTGTTCATAGACATGATGCACCGAGTGTTTAGACCATTCCTTGACAAGTTTGTGGTGATTTTCATAGATGACATCTTGGTATACTCGAAGTCTACAGAAGAGCACACACATCACCTCAGGATTATCTTGGAGACTCTTAGAGAGCACAAGCTTTATGCTAAGTTTAGCAAGTGCGAGTTTTGGATCAACAGAGTCACATTCCTAGGCCACATAATTTCAGGCAAGGGAATTGAAGTTGATCCTTCTAAGATAGAGACTGTGGCTCAATGGGAGAGATCGAAGATTGCATCCGAAGTGAGAAGTTTTATTTGGGTAGCAGGTTACTATTGTTGGAAAACACGAATCAGAAAGCAGCGGAATTTAAAAAATTTTCCCAACAAAAGGATCTTGAACTCGCAATAGTGTATCCAAATTCGTAAGGATAGAAAACTTACTTTTCTTTTATTCTTTCTTGAAGCGTTTCAAGCCACCCAAGAACGCTCTTCTCGCGGCTTGATCCCCTCTCCTTGGTAAAGCTCGAATCTTCAAACTTCTAACTTGAAGTCTCTAGAGAAAGTCCACCAACTTGATCACAATCTAACTAGTAAGGATGCTAGTTCTCTAGTTAGTGTTTAGGCTTAACCTAGGGTTTTATTTTATCTTGGAGAAAGGAAGGTGTTCAACACATGAACCAAAAGAATTGTCAATTAACTCTAAGGGGAGCTCGAGCTCCCCTATATATAGGAGGGAAGTGGCCGAAAATTCCTAGTCATTTATGGGCTAGGATTTTGGTCTCCTCTCTCCTATTACTTGATCATCAAGTAATTTGACTTTGACTTTGAATTCTAATTCAAATCAACTTTCAAGAGAGCTAAAAATATCCAAACTATTTTTGGATAATTTTATACTTTATTTATTTAAAATAAATAACTTATTTTATCTAATTAATTAATTCATAATTAATTAACTAGATTATTTTTCTCCAAAATAAGACTTTCCTTTTAATTCAAAATTAAATCAAAGTCTATTAAATAATTAACACATTTAATTATTTAATATATATCATATATATACATATACACGTGTGAGGCACGTGTCCCAAGGACACGTGCTCCTCACGTGACCCACACGTGTGATTTCACACGTGTGGAACCCTTTAGGCCCGATTAACTCGTTTAATCATTTTCAAGCCTCAACTCATGTAACCAAGTTGTTGTGTGTGACCCTCTAGGTTCTCAATTCAATTAGCAGTGACCCTAATTAATTAATTCACTAATTAATTAATCAGTCCACAGATTAAACGACCATAGTCTAGCAACAGGTGTTTAACCCCTAGCTGAATTGGAATGTTCGGATTCGACAGAACCTTTAAGTCATTGATTCATGTGAGATACAATCCTCCTACTTACTATCTCTCAACCAAGATCTAGGGCAAGGGAATAATCAGAACCCTAATAATCCGGTCTTAAAGCTAAGTACATTTCATATCCATTTGATCTCAATCCAAGAAACCCTTTTCTTGATGTCTTGATCTACTGCCTTGGCCAAGGACTCCATATGGCATATGAATGACTTACACAATAAGAGATCACCTTGCAAATGCAAGTGTAGGTCCTTTCTTGATTCTCATTCACTTTCATGAATCACTTGTGCAACCCCAGCATAAGCCTTGAATCAGTTGTCTAAGGCGACACCCTTTAAAGCTTATACCTAAGACTACAGAGTTAACTCATAAAGTGACAAGGAACCTCAAGTCTAAGGATCACTTAATCACATCAATGACTCGTGAGATATTTCCTAATCTGGAAGTTTCCATTTCCTGAAATATAAACTTCCTTTCCCATTTAGGAATCTTCTCACACGGGGCACCTCAGTGAACTTACTTATTAAAGTAAGCACCCTCATGTATCACGCACGTATCAACTATACACTTTGCACCTCCATGAAACAAGGTGGTCCTTCTTAAGGGCGTGATCCCACAAGCAAGCCTTAGAGGAGTCAGGTTGACACTCCCACTGTCTGTAGGACTCATCGGCTTGGAGTATTTTATTAATCATGACTTATGTGATATAGGGCTCGTTTCATGAACCATTTCACCTAAATGGTAGAGTCCTAAAGTCATCAGGATTAGGGGAGTTCTCATACATGCACAGCCAAAGTAAACGCATACCAAACAAGAGCATATAAAGAAGTGTTGCCTAAATTCGTTATTTCATTCAAAGATTGTCTGTGATACCAGGAAAGTCCCAAAACGGATTATGACTAATCGGCTTTCTAGGGCACTATTCCTAACAATCTCCCACTTGCCCGTAAAAGCCATTTAGGTACTCTAAGTCCCATCTTCTCAAGATGCACTTTGAGAGCCTATTGACTTTGGGCGTTTCCAAAGTGGATCTGCTATATTCTCTGCTGATGTGACCCTCCTGTTTACACATCTCTTAGGAAACACCTTTTCCTTATAAAGTGATTCGTAATCACGTGTTCAGTCTCTTGGTGAGGTCTTGGTTCTCTAACTTGAGCAACCATCCATTTTATCATACAATATGATAAAGGAGTTGTTTCATGCTAGGAACTTCATCTAACCAGTTAGATGGAGTTTCTTACCCAAACACTTAACTTAGGGTTATATAATACGACTAAGTTCTCAACTACGATAGTCGAGTTTTGCAATGTCCGTCCTTGGAACCCCTTTCCAACACATTGTATTACCATTCTGGTAGAAGTCGTATCCTTTTAATGATTTCATAATCATCTATGTTTGATGAACGGTTACATCAAATATCCTTCTAACAACAAGATCTTTTGGGCTCTGTAAATTAATACATATCCTCATTTCTTCTCAAGTACTCTGAGGACATCCTTTACAGAAATCTAATGACCTTCTCTGAGGTCATATTAGATTCGGCCTACTACGCTTAGTGTTGCGCCATATCTAATTTAGTATATAACTTTTCATACATTATGCACCCTTTCACTTAAAGGGATTTTGGACATTCTAACTTTCTTAAAGTTATCTTAGGACATATACTCTTCAAAAGAGATGTTCCATTGTCCATACTAAACTCCTTTTAGTATTATGGTTATGTACTCGTTTTGTGATAATCCTTTTATTCTCTTAGATCTATCTTCTATAGATCTGAATGTCGAGAATTTAGGATAATCACTAAGATCTTTCATGTCAAATTGTTTCTTAAACAAGAATTGGTAACTTTCACGTCATCCTTGACATTCCTAATGAGAAGGATGTCGTTTTCTAAAGAACCAAAATTGACTCTTACATCACTAACTTTCATATGTACACTTTTAAGACTTATTCGACTTCCATCTGTGTCAAACGATTTGACTATCCTATGGAATCGAATTGTCTAACTCCTAGAAGCCTTTATCAATCCACAGATTGACTTTAGGGATTTGCATACCTTATGCATACTCCCACTGAATATGAGACTTATAGAAATACCTTATTTCAGTCTCTTTCAATCTCATATTGAACAAGATAGTTCTCATATTCATTTATCATATCTCATAGTCAGAATATGAGGATGTGGTAAACACAATCCAAATGGACTTTTGCATTTCAACCGTCAAGAAGGTTGTAATGCTTTGATTCACTCGAAGCTCCACGAGCTTGATCCTATCAGGTGGATCAACCAAGGTCAAAACTTGGTTTGAGTATATGGAATCCATATTGGACTTCAAGGCTTGCTTACACTACTCAGATTCCAAATCTGACAGTGTCTCCTCTTCAAGTAATTCCTTGGCTATCTAGGAACGCGTTCTAAACGCATCTTAAGAGAAGGGTTTCACACGTGTACATGCTCCAAAATTTGGCTAAGTTTTATCAGATGGGCTCGTTTCTTTTATATGTGGCGTGGATATTTATTCTCAAATTTCTTTGAGATCTGCTTGCTTGTCTTTCTTCTTCTATAGGAATGATTCCTTAAGAAAGATACATTCCTTGAGACAAACAACCTTTGTCTAAGGGAATCGCAAAAATGATATCCAATATTGTTTATATAAACTTGAACTCATTTCAAGCCTATCTCCCACTATCCTCTTCACTTAAGAGGATTCCACTAAATTCTTGGACAAGAATAATTAGGGAATTTAGTGTGCCACATTGCATAGTGCATCTAAAGGACTGATTTTGGAAGGTGCAAAATTCAAAATCTCTAACTGCATATTCTGGGAGTTTATTCCCATAATGATTATAAGTCAGTAAAGCTTGCTATGGAATGGACCATATCCTATAAGGTTTCATTCCCTTATTCGGAAACACTAAGGTGTTCTCGAATTAGTTTACTGAGAGATAATCCTATTATCTCTGAGATGACTAAGGAATTAGTTGCTAAGATATTGGCTTATCTCGATCATATCGATTTACCTATAACTTATGACTACTTCGGTTCCTAACCTCCTTTTGAAATTCTAAGAATTTCATGTAAGTTTCGAATTTGTACTTCAACAAGTACATTCATTCATAATGATTAAACTAACGATTGTATCTAGTGCTTACATTACGAATCTTACACTCATCAGCATGGATCGAAATCCACTATAATTTTGGAACGTTCCATGTTTCACCTAAACAATGTTCCGGAACGCTTTCCCTTTGAGATAGGATTCACAGGAAGTCAACTCTATAGGTTCATTTTCATAGAATGATCTTAAGGTGTCTGACTTGCTAATCCTTTTATATCTCAACGTTCCAAAGTAATTCGAAGCTTTGTCATCTCACTTTTGTTATCTCGTTGTATGTTCAGAACATTAGTGCCTTGAGTTTTTGCACAACTGATTATGCAGAATTGACTAAAGACTAGTGAATTCTATTCCTAGTAGAATTACTAAACAAGGTAACATTTCAGAGTACTCATACTCTATGCAGTTCCCTTTCAAAGTCCTTATTTGCTACTATAGAAGCAAACGTCCTATTTGATCTCCAGTGTCTTTTGGGCGTACCCCTTACATGCCCCTCCATTGGGCTCTTAAGGGTTTCTTCTTCTTTAGGCGTTCAAGCCTTTAACTTAGGGAGTTTAGAAGAAGAATTAACCATCTCGACCTTTTATTCCTTCTTAAGGATGCTCTCAACCATTGTCAACTAAATGATTAACTATGCTACATTAGCATCATTCTAGTTGAGCATAAAGGGTTTGAATGATGGTGGAAGCAATGTAAGCAATCAGTGCATTGAGAACTCTTTTCTCAGTTAATGATCGAGACCACAAGATCTTCAAATAAGATCTTTAGACCTTGTTCATGTGCACTTGTTTCCTCATTTGGAATATTGAATGATTCCACAATGTTATACCTTGTAACATTTTTATGAGGTGGTTCAATTGCTCTTAAGTGGTTTGGAGAAATTCATTCACCTCAGATTGCTTCTCTTTTGGCCCGGGTCGAATTTTCATAATTGAAAACTTCGCCCTTTAAAGAACACCTTTCTCTATTCGGAATCTAAAACGAATTTTAGGATTCAAAGCCAATTTAGAGTTAGTTAGGACTTAGTCAACTCTTTTGACTTAAGGATGGATACGAATGGGTTTGCATTTCATATTGTAGAGAATCACAGAACTACAACCTAAATGCTAAGCAGAGAACTAGGTGAGCATGCTGAATTATAACGATATACAAAAGATAAGGTCTTTAATCTAATGTAGCTCCCACTGTTTTTCAAAGATCTATAATTCCCAAAGATCTAAGAGGAACACGTTTCCCAATGGGTACTAAGATCCCAAGCATTTTACCTCGAACCCACGACTCGCGGACATTCTAAGTAAGAACCCTAGGTAGGTACAACTTACCAATTCTAACACCTTTAGAACTCTTAGTAATTGGTTTTTGCATCACCTATCTTTCGATATGGACCCACGACTCGTGCGACATCCATATTTACTTAGGCATTAAGCTAGACCCATCAATCATAAGATCATGACCAAAACTTAGTTCGAACGACCCACGACTCGCGGACATCGCCCTTGCTAAAATTGACCATGAAATATTGATCATTTAAAATGATCAATTAGGTAACTAAGAACTAATAAGCTCCACTAGCTATCCCACGACTCGCGGACAATAACTAGCTTTACTTACTAAACTTAAAACCTATTGATGGAATGCTAGGAATTTAATTCAAAATTTACATCTCGAATTAAACACCTATTTGTTCGAAATTAGCTTAATATTTAAGGGGAATTTTCGAATCAACCGAAGAGTTGTCCGGTTCGACCTCACCAACATATATGTTATCCAATTTTATTAGTCTTGATTAATGCAAGTACACTTAAATGCATTTCAAACAAGCACATAAACAGATAACATGTCCTAGCATGATACTAACATGTAATGATCATGGGTTCTACCTATCTTATGCGTGATATGTGGGAGCCACTCCACAATCACAAGTTCTAACATACATGCCACATAAACAGTTCAAATCACATAAGGGAAAGCGGTAACAAAATACGAGCCCTATCACTATTACATTTAACAATTGAGATTCCCCTCCCTAACATTTTGAGGGGTCTTCACTTATGGCCTCCTTGTTACTTGAACGTGGTCCATCTTACTCCATGGGTGCATTGTCTCCAAAATGAAAATAAAACCTCACCACCTATCTCTACTCTCAAATTACAATAAAAAGAAAAAGACATAAAGTAATAAGACTCAATCTTCATATTGGCCTTAGACAATTACACGGGGCATACCCCGGCCTCAAAAACAGTAATATGGAAAGCCACATAATAAATCACATAACAGTACGCACATAAGTGAGGCTCCAACCTCAATTGAAAAACGCAACTATAGGGCTCCAACCCCAATTTAAACCATCCATGTGCATAAATTAAAACCATACATAAGTCTAAACCCATGATCACCTAACATGCATAAATTGCAAGAATTTAAATTTACCAATAAATTTAAAATTCCTTTTAACTTTAAGTTCGACTAACTCAAAGTAATCGGAAAAACAGTTCCTTGTTCAAGAACAATTTCAAAATCAAAAGCTAGAATCTGATAAAATTCAAGTTAATTCAAAAATTAACAATTTTATTAAAATCATTATTTCAAAAATAATAATTATACTTTTCCCGAATAATTAAAATTGACTTTGATTCCCGAAATTCCCAAATTATAATTTTATTTGAAAATTAAAATTTTTCCAGAAAAAAAAAATTTTTAAAATAATTTTAAAATAAAATTTGGGCCAAAAACACGAAAAGTCGCTTCGCGTCACAGGGGTGTGCGGGCGTGTGCGGGCAGTCCCGCACAGGGGCGTGCGGGCGATCCCGCACAGCACCGCGCAGACGCGTGCGGGCAGTCCCGCACAGGGTGTGCGGGCGATCTCGCACAGGGCTGGGCGGACGCGTGCGGGCAGTCCCGCACAGGGATGTGCGGGCGATCCCGCACAGGCTGTTCCGGACGCGTGCGGGCAGTCCCGCACAGGGGTGTGCGGGCGATCCCGCACAGGGCTGGGCGGACGGTGCGGGCAGTCCCGCACATGGGTGTGCGGGCGATCCCGCACAGGCTGTTCCGGACCCATCCGCGTGCGGCGACGACGAGCGACAAACTCGCTTGGTCCTCGTCGTCCCGCACCGTTTTCCGTACAAAATTTTCAAAAAAATTTTCGTCTCGATTCGGGAATCAAAATCGCGATTTTAATAAATCTAAAATAAAACCCCTTTTTTTTTTTTCAGAAAACGATTTTCTCAATTTATCAGGAAACCTCTCAGATTCAAAAGCTCAGATTACGATACAAATTCAAGAATACCTAACTGTAACTCAGATTCAAGAATTTCTCAAAATTCAGTTTAATTGAGACGAATCAGACACACGATTAACGAGGTGGCTCTGATACCACTTGTTGGAAAACACGAATCAGAAAGCAGCGGAATTTAAAAAATTTTCCCAACAAAAGGATCTTGAACTCGCAATCGTGTATCCAAATTCGTAAGGATAGAAAACTTACTTTTCTTTTATTCTTTCTTGAAGCGTTTCAAGCCACCCAAGAACGCTCTTCTCGCGGCTTGATCCCCTCTCCTTGGTAAAGCTCGAATCTTCAAACTTCTAACTTGAAGTCTCTAGAGAAAGTCCACCAACTTGATCACAATCTAACTAGTAAGGATGCTAGTTCTCTAGTTAGTGTTTAGGCTTAACCTAGGGTTTTATTTTATCTTGGAGAAAGGAAGGTGTTCAACACATGAACCAAAAGAATTGTCAATTAACTCTAAGGGGAGCTCGAGCTCCCCTATATATAGGAGGGAAGTGGCCGAAAATTCCTAGTCATTTATGGGCTAGGATTTTGGTCTCCTCTCTCCTATTACTTGATCATCAAGTAATTTGACTTTGACTTTGAATTCTAATTCAAATCAACTTTCAAGAGAGCTAAAAATATCCAAACTATTTTTGGATAATTTTATACTTTATTTATTTAAAATAAATAACTTATTTTATCTAATTAATTAATTCATAATTAATTAACTAGATTATTTTTCTCCAAAATAAGACTTTCCTTTTAATTCAAAATTAAATCAAAGTCTATTAAATAATTAACACATTTAATTATTTAATATATATCATATATATACATATACACGTGTGAGGCACGTGTCCCAAGGACACGTGCTCCTCACGTGACCCACACGTGTGATTTCACACGTGTGGAACCCTTTAGGCCCGATTAACTCGTTTAATCATTTTCAAGCCTCAACTCATGTAACCAAGTTGTTGTGTGTGACCCTCTAGGTTCTCAATTGAATTAGCAGTGACCCTAATTAATTAATTCACTAATTAATTAATCAATCCACAGATTAAACGACCATAGTCTAGCAACAGGTGTTTAACCCCTAGCTGAATTGGAATGTTGGGATTCGACAGAACCTTTAAGTCATTGATTCATGTGAGATACAATCCTCCTACTTACTATCTCTCAACCAAGATCTAGGGCAAGGGAATAATCAGAACCCTAATAATCCGGTCTTAAAGCTAAGTACATTTCATATCCATTTGATCTCAATCCAAGAAACCCTTTTCTTGATGTCTTGATCTACTGCCTTGGCCAAGGACTCCATATGGCATATGAATGACTTACACAATAAGAGATCACCTTGCAAATGCAAGTGTAGGTCCTTTCTTGATTCTCATTCACTTTCATGAATCACTTGTGCAACCCCAGCATAAGCCTTGAATCAGTTGTCTAAGGCGACACCCTTTAAAGCTTATACCTAAGACTACAGAGTTAACTCATAAAGTGACAAGGAACCTCAAGTCTAAGGATCACTTAATCACATCAATGACTCGTGAGATATTTCCTAATCTGGAAGTTTCCATTTCCTGAAATATAAACTTCCTTTCCCATTTAGGAATCTTCTCACACGGGGCACCTCAGTGAACTTACTTATTAAAGTAAGCACCCTCATGTATCACGCACGTATCAACTATACACTTTGCACCTCCATGAAACAAGGTGGTCCTTCTTAAGGGCGTGATCCCACAAGCAAGCCTTAGAGGAGTCAGGTTGACACTCCCACTGTCTGTAGGACTCATCGGCTTGGAGTATTTTACTAATCATGACTTATGTGATATAGGGCTCGTTTCATGAACCATTTCACCTAAATGGTAGAGTCCTAAAGTCATCAGGATTAGGGGAGTTCTCATACATGCACAGCCAAAGTAAAAGCATACCAAACAAGAGCATATAAAGAAGTGTTGCCTAAATTCGTTATTTCATTCAAAGATTGTCTGTGATACCAGGAAAGTCCCAAAACGGATTATGACTAATCGGCTTTCTAGGGCACTATTCCTAACAACTATAGGAGATTTGTGAAGGATTTCTCCAAGATTGCTTGCCCGTTGACTGGTTAACAAAGAAGGAGGTAAAGTATGAGCAGGATGATGAGTGCGAGAGAAGTTTTCAAACCTTGAAGGAAAGGTTAACTTTAGCACCAGTTCTTACCCTACCTGAGGGATCCGAGGGCTATTTAGTTTATAACAATACTTCGAAGGAAGACCTCGGATGTGTGTTGATGCAAGATGGCCGAGTGGTGGCCTATGCTTCTGGGAAGTTAAAAGAACACGAAAAGAACTACCCCACTCATGATCTTGAGCTTGCAGCGGTCGTGTTTGCTTTGTCCAAATGGCGCCACTATCTCTACGGGACTACTTTTGAGATATTCACGGATCATAAGAGCCTCAAGTATCTTTTTACTCAGAAGGAACTTAACAACAAACAGATGCATTGGATGGAATTCTTAGAGGATTATGACTGCACGATTCAGTAACATCCTGGTACAGCTAATGTAGTGGCCGATGCTTTGAGCAGGAAAGCAAGTGTTTCAGGTTTGAGTGCAGAGTCTTCCAGGCAGGGTTCAGCAGTTGTGGTTTCAGTGGCTCGGTTGGCTAATATCACGGTTCAACCTAATTTAAAACAAAGGTTGATTGATGCTCAGGCTACAGATACAGAGATTCAGAGATTGATAGCCTGATCAAGAGTGGATCCAGAGACTAAGTTTGGGTTTGATGATTCGGCTTTGTTCAGGTTGAAGACAAGGGTTTGTCTGCCAGAAGAACTCAAGAGGCTAGTACTTGATGAAGCTCACCATTTAGGGTATTCCATTCATCCCGGTGGTACTAAGATGTACCGAGATTTGAAGGAATTATTTTGGTGGAATGGTATGAAGAGGGATGTTGCAAACTTTGTGAAGCGATGTCTCACGTACCAAGTGGTGAAGGCTGAACACCAAAAATCGGGAGGAACCCTGTAACAACTTCCAATCCCCGAATGGAAATGGGAGCAAGTGACAATGGACTTCGTATCCGGCTTGCCGGGATCAAGAGGAAGGTCTGATGGAATTTGGGTGATAGTCGAAAGTCTGACCAAGTCCGTTCCTTTTCTCAAGGTGAAGATGTCCTACAAGACTCCCAAGCTAGCAAAATTATATTTGTGATGAGATTGTGAGGTTACATGGAGCTCCTGCTAGTATTGTTTCAGATTGTGATCCTCGGTTTACAGCTAAGTTCTGGCAAGATCTTCAGAAACGGATGGGTACAAGACTTAATTTTATCACCCCTTTTCATCCTCAGACGGATGGACAATCAGAGAGATTAATTAAGTATTTGGAGGATTTATTAAGAGTGCATGCTTTGGATTTCAAGGAAAAGTGAGACAAGCATCTAGCTCTGGTTGACTTTGCCTATAATAACAGTTACCAAGTTTCTATTGGTATGGCTCCCTACGAGGTTGTAGCGTAGGCACCACATCTCCCGCACTATGGCTCAACACGAGTAACGAAATGGTAAATCCGCACCCGTATCAAACCATAGCGAACGGGAGGCAAACAGAAAACCTTCCTAAGCTAGGCGGAACTTAGACCCTGCAAATGTAACTAACCAACAAGACATAATGCAACGGAGAACTAAATCCAAACACATGCATTGGCCACGGGCCTGCAGAAATTAAACACACGAACCACAGGCAGACTTGGGTTCCTCAGGCCTCTTTTAATTCATAACAAAACCCGACAAGGCAAATCAAGAACAATTACATAAGGATTCAAGTTCATAACATTATAGAATCGAATCAAGCATAACTTAAATACATATGCGAGTGTAGAGACTCTCCTAACTTAACTTGACCGACTCGAACTCAACACAACCCCGCCTAGCTCGAACTCCAAAGCCAAACCTGCACACTAAAGTGTTGGGGAGGGAGAGGGTTAGTCTCTAGAAGACTGAGTGAGCAGGAGCGAAATAGATAAATATAAAACATGCACATGCAAGCCGTAAATCCCGAGCAAGGTTTTCTTTAAAGTTAGTTCCCAAGAGGGCAAGAGAATAACCAAGCAATGCTCGGACTTCACGACTGATCAAATTAAATTCCTTAAATTCATAATTCATACATAAACATAAAGGCTCGGCGAGTGAGCGTGCATCATCTCCAACCAAACTCCGACTGTGTACGACAAATATCATTAATACCTTAAATAGGTGATCATGCAATATATCATAATACACTCAGATCATATATCATATCATAAAACATATTCGTTTGGGCAATCCGTGTCCCGGCCTTCCCGCACGGTGCATAACAATCATATTCATAAAACAAGTTCCAACCTTCTTCCTCCGGGTGGTGGACGGGTTTGCAAGGCCCGACCACCAAAACATATCATTGTGGCTATGAGGTTCATGAGGCCTCAAAGCCCGGTTAGCGTTTCCTCGTCAAAAACTCCTTGACGAGGTCCGTTTCGCCGTTAAACATAATGTAATCAGCACATGGGATCACCGTCGGCCCTTGCCTCCCCGGATAGCCACATGTACTGAATTCCTAGGCCCGTGAACATAACATACAAGCATAATCTCGCCAAAACATTTCAATTCATAAGAAACATAACATAATCCATAATTCATTTGAAAAGGGTTTACTCGATAACTTTACTTTAAAAGTAACATATATATATGTATATAAGATTTTGGCCAAAGCTTGTCACATAAGGTTGTAGGGTTTAGTACGTAACTAGAACGAAAACACCCTCACCTAGAACATGGCGATACAAGGATACGAGTTACCGAGTGCCTAGTTGATCAAGATTTCTCCACCCTGGAGATAAACTGTACAAAAACAACGTGACATGTTCGTGAGACTCAAGACTCTAAATGAACCATATATGACGCTCAGCATGATATGAATATGATATGAATGCGTAAAAGATAATATTATGTCATGAAAATGTTCATGTGCACTATTAAGGAATTTAAAGCACATAATCAAACCATTCGTTCATTCATTTCATTCAAATTCATAAATTCATAATTCTTATCAATTAATCTAAGAATTCATTTAATATCCATAACACGTAATATTCGTATTTACAATTATAAATAGAATAAATAAAACGTTCAATCAATAATCGGTATATTAAATACGTGAAATAGTTATCAATTAATTTCTAAAATTGAATTAAATCAAATAATATTTAATATATATATATATATATATATATATATATATATATATATATATATATATATATATATATATACACGTACCATTCTAAGGAAATCAAGCATGCATGCAATTTAAACATATTAAATACATTCATTACATACTTAATATATTTATATATATATATTTATATCACGTAACATACCTATATATATATAACATGCATGCAAATTAAATTTACAAGACCATACATGCATATTAGATATAGATATATAACACTTCCATGCACACAAATAATACATGCATTGATCTCTAAATATAACATACACACACAAGTTCAATTCCATGCATACATACAAAGAGCACAACATACACTGCAGTTACAGGAGAAGGAAGCAGCAACGGGTCCAAGTATATACATACATACGCTGCAATTCAAGGAGGAAACGACAACCACAAAAGAAAAGAAAAGAAAGGAACAGAAGCAACAGCAGAATATATACATATATAGACGCACACACCCACATAGAGCGAACAAGGAAAAACAGAGCAACAAGAGAGAAGGAAAGAACAACAATACCAAAAAGGGAAAAGCAAGAGCAGAGGCTGCAACGCAGGCTACTCGCCCAGGTAGCTTCTCAACGTGCACTTCCCCGGCCGGGGAGAGAGGATGCAGAAGCTACTGCATCAGGGGTACCCGGCCGGGTACTATCATGAATAAACTCTCACCGCCCGGGGAGAGTATTACGGCAGCAGCAGGCAGTACTGCAGTAACACCAAACAGGGGAAGGAAATGGAATGAAAAACCAGGCCAAGAAAAGCACGTAAACTTCCACCAACTCAAGCCAACATAACAAAGAAATAAAGGCCATAAATACATAGCAAATCAAGCTTGAAAACGATCTCACAACACGCAGCAGCTACAAGGATTTAAGCAGCAGTTCACGTCAGGAAAAACAGGGGAAAACCGGGAAAAACAGGGCAAGACTTCTCATGATCAATCAACCATCAATTACATGACCATAAATGAAATAAAGGAAGTAAAGTGATCCCCTTCATGCTTTGAAATCGAGAAAAAACATCTAGTATACAAGAAGATCAAGAAAATCAACCTAAACCTAACTATTCACTCAAGTCATTCAAACTCCATGAAAACTGACTTAGAATTACGGATAAAGGGATCAAAATGACCAGAGATGCATGTATAACATAATCCTAACTCACCTTGTTGATTGGATGAAAATTGGGAGAGATTTGAGCTCCAAAATCTCAAGAAAGGCCAAAGTGACAGGAATACTGGAGTACAGGAACTTTGGCTGAATTTTCTTGCTCTTTTCAGGGTTGGTTCGGTTGAGAGAGTATATGGGATGGTAGAGAGTTGAACTAGGATTACAAGGACTCCAACCATAGTTAATTTGGTTAAGAATTGAAAGAGTTATGGTCATTTTAATGAAAGGTGGTAATTTTGGTGCCGTTTCGTTTTTCGGTTGGATTTCGGAGGTTCAAATGATTTCGGAAAAATATAAGGCTAAGTTCATTAAACCCGAATCTTTGATACGAGTTCAACGAAGTTGACGGAACTTGAATCCGAGTTCCCGAGCTCAAGATATCACGTACGGAACCAAGGGTGCGCTAATTGCTCGTTAGCCCCTGATTTGGTTCCTCAAATCAAATTAAATTCGTTAACATATCAAACGAGTTCGAAAACATAAACTGAGCATTTAGGCATGTTCATAACACATATATTTACGACATACTATAATTTCACGACATTTCGATATCATTTCATATATGAACGAAGCACAAATAAACGTTCAAGTGCATAACCTTAAAGAATTCATACATAATAAATTAAAACTAATATTCAAATTCTTTTATCAAATAAAATTCAAAGTCAACGGATTTGAATAAATGAATTAACATGATTAGAATATGATTAGTTAATATAACACTTAATTAATAATTAATCGCATAAATAATTTAATTGAGCAATTTATAAACAAATATGACATATTAATATAAATGAGAAAGCGGGGCGTTACAGAGGCACTTTATGGAAGGAAGTGTAGATCGCCTCTCTTTTGGGATATTGAGGATTGGCGGTGGATAGAAGAGGATAAGCTTGAGAGAACAACACCTCGGGAGAAGTTGGACAAAACCACTGCCAAGGTTAAACAAATTCAGCAGAGGATGAAGGCAGCTCAGGACCGTCAAAAGAGCTATGCGGATAAGAGAAGAAGACTCCTTGAGTTTGAAGTAGGAGATCGAGTTTTCTTGAAAGCATCTCCTAGGAAGGGCTTTCCTCGAATAGGTTGAGGTGGGAAGCTTAACCCTAGATACCTTGGACCTTTTGAAATCCTTGTGAAGGTTGGGGAAGTGGCGTATAGGTTAGACCTACCGCCAGAGTTGACCGGGATACATAATGTGTTTCACTTTTCTTAGCTCAGGAAATACTATCCTGATGAAGCAACCATACTCCATGTTGAAGAAGTACAACTTGAGCCGGATTTGACAATAGTAAGGCATCTGGTTGAGATTCAAGACCGTAAGATGCAAGTTTTGAGAAACCGGCAGATTCCCTTGGTCCGAGTGTTGTGGAGATATCAGAAATTTGAGAATCTACTTAGGAGACTGAGGAGAAGATGACACAGTTGTATCCGGATTTGTTCTCGGGTTGAGTAGTGAACCTGGGGACCAGGTTCTCCGAAGGGGGGGAGGTTGTGATACCCCGTTCTATACTTCGGTCAGGTAATTGTGTGATTTAATTATAATTGCATTTAAAATTAATTTTACTTGAATTATATGAACTTATATGAATTATTTGAATTTAATTGAATTTATATGAATTATTTGAACTTAATTGAATTGTGAATTATGGATCCTAAAACTTTTAAATAGATTAAACCGAACCAACCAAATCGGAAAACTTTGAACCGAATCGGTTCAGCCGTAAAGGCTGAACAATTTCTTCTCCTCCTCATTCACGTAATAACATAGTAGCAACAATATAAAATCCCGCTCGTCTGGCCATATAGGTACGTCGTAACGAGAGAGATACGTGTGCTTTTACATTTAATTAAGTAATTATATGTTTATTAAATTGTTTACGTGCTTAATTGAATGTTTATGTGAATTATTTGAACGTATTTGCTTGTTTCATGTCGTTTTTGATCCATTAGACTTGGAATTAATTTTTGATTTTTGTGATTTCATGTTATGCATGAATTATATGTGTTATGAATGTGTTTTATGTTCATTTCATGATTTTGTGTTCGTTTGATACGGTTTTCGAACCGTTTTATTTGTTAAGGGACTCGAAGGCCTAGCTTATTTTAGCGCGCCTTGTGTTCTGGGAGGCGTATCTCGAGATCGAGAATTTGGATTCAAATTTTGGAAGTGAAGATAGACTTGTAACGAATACAGGAAGTTAGAAAACTTGGCCTCATAATTTTCTAAGCCCGTTTGATCCTCTGAATTTTGCCCGAAACGCGATTCGTGTGACAGATTTGCGACCCTCGCCCATTTTGCTCATAACCGACCCGTTTCTTAACTGAATCAACCCATTTTTAAACCCATATAACCCTCTTTTAACCCTATTTCCCTCCCTCCCTCCCTCGCTCAATTCGGTTTAACGCAGGAGACAAGCAAGAAAGAAGCAGCAAACTGAGACCAAGGAAGAAGGAAGAGAGAAAGGGGTTGTCACTATTCATTCTTGCGATTTCTTGCTCATTTGACCTCCGATTCACTTCAAATTTGAAAGGTGAGTACATTTATGTGATCTCCATCTCCTTATCTTTACTTTTCACCAGGTTTTATTCATTTTCATGGAGAATCAAGCATGATATGGTCATGTGTGTGAATAGTTAGGTTAAATGATTTATTTGATGAATTCTTGCATATCTTTGATCCATTTCTTGTTTTAGAGCTGAATATATGATAAATATAACTTGCTTGTTTCATATTTAAGCATGAATTTCGTTGAAAATGTGCTGAAATTCGAACCACCATTGATGAACTCCGTGAGAGCTTGAATATAAACTTATATTCCAACCTTTTTGCATCCTTATTGTTGCGTGTGAGTTTGTTGCGTGTTTGGTCATTGTTTTGTACTTCTTTTTGCTGCCTTTCCTCCGTCCTTTGCTGCTGTGTCGTTGTCCTTATTGCTTCTACCATGGAGAGCAAAGAAACAGGGCTAGAAGCTTGAAGAAAAAGGCAGCTTGCGCCCGTTAATGGGCGTTACCTCGTGGAGGTTTTGTGGAGATAACGGGCATTACCTCCATGGCCTTTTGAAGCTTTATGCTTCTACCTCCATTAACGGGGGTTAACCCTTTTGGTCTAAGGATTGGTAACCCCCGTTACCCCCTCTCTTGTGGTGGAGTTCGTGTGTGTTGGTTGTTGTACGGCCGGTTTCGTTTCATTGTCCGTTTCTTGCTTCGTTTATGATTTTAATTGTTTTCTCCCACCCCAATCTTGATCCCAACATGTTAATATATGGTTATATGATATGTATCATTAATTTTTTGATTTTATGGCCTTGTTTAATGAGTGAAAACGTGACGTATTTGCTGTTACACTTTCTTGCATCCTTTCGCCATCTTATGAATTCAAATTCATGAATGCACATAATATGTTGTAATATGATGTGTTATCATCATTATGTTAAATGTATGAATTTATTTGATGTGAATTCGATGTTCCTATATGTAATATATGACCTAATATGCTTGGTAAGCTCGGATGCTCGCCTCACCAACACTCTCGGATGCTCGCCTCACCAAACTCTCTCCAAGGAGAGAGTCAACACCGAAGGAAAAAGGAAACCACAAGCAAGCAACGAGCAAGAACACACAAGTACCAAGAAACAACGAAGAAAGAAAGTAACATATAATGAAAATAAAAGATGCATGTATGAAGTGCCATGAATGCTTAATGTACCTTTCACCATGGCGGTAGTGTTGAGTTCGTTGTCAAAATCTTCATTTTTGCTTGCATCCACTTAAATTTGGCTCGAATTCTTGGAACCACGGTTGTTCTTCACAGGCTTTGGATCCTTGTTCTTCGGATAAGTACTTGCCTTGTGATCCAACTCTCCACACTTGAAGCACGCACCTAGTTTCTTCTTACAAACTTCTTCGGTATGGTTTGGGCCTTGGCAATAAGAACATCAAATTGCTTCCGATGGGGAAGGCATCGGATCCACCTTTGCTAGTTGAAGTTTCATCTTCTTGGTGTCGTTAATATCTCGAAATTTTTGAAGTTCCTCTCGGGACACGGGTCTCTTGCTTGAACTCGAACTCGAACCTAATTCTTGTTCCACATAAGAGGAGTGAGACTCCATCCTTTGTTTATCCACCTCCATTTGAACCGCCTTTCTAACTTCCTCGGACCATGTGTGCACCCGTGAAGCTTGAAAAAACTTGGTACCTATAAGTATTGAATGAATGTTATTGCTTCCGCTTTTCTTACTCTGACTTGATTGTTGATTATGTGGTTTGGGGTTAGTCCCGCCTAGCTTTGTTGTCGGTTTTTCTTCTTATCTCCCATTCGCTATAGTGTCGATTCATGTATGGATTGACCATTTCATATGTGGATTGGGGCTATAGTGCGGGGGATGTGGTGCCTAGCGTTCCGGGCGCTACAACGTGACCCGACGAGTGAGGGCGATCTCCAACCTTACTCCGACTGTGTACAATGCATGCTGGCTTTATTAATCAATAGGTGATCATGCAATTCAGTTATCGTGCAATCGTGCATATTCTATTCAAGCAAGATAATAAATAAGTGTAATCATGACAATAACCCGAGGACAATCCGTGGTGCTAGACCCGTCCCCAGTCTCCTTCTTGCTCCGGGTGATGGTGGGATTGCAAGGCCCCACCATCCAATCTCATTGAGCAGAGGGTACATAAATCCCTAAGCCCGGAACTCCTTCCTCCACTAATCTCCTAGCGGATTCAGGGGTCATCCCAATGTGGTGAGGATAGCATTCGAGTTACCCGTCAGCCCATGCTTTCCCGGTTGGCTCAAATCACTATCCTCGGGCCCAACGTGAGATGCTTTACTCTCCAAAACACGATCCATCAATCAATCACGATACATGACTTGCTTTTCATGAACATGGCTTGTTTACAATTGTTATAAGTTTAGAAATCACTATAAGTAAGTATATATACCTTTTGGCTTGAAATTCCACATAATGGTTATACGGGTTCTATATAACTAGCAATTAAACCTCACCTTTACCGATAAAAGACGAGTAGAATACAGTCTACGGGGCTTGCTCCTCTTCCCGGTGAAGCTGGTCTGTGCAAGATAGATGTGTACACGTGAGACATGACTCAAAATGGACCAAATATGACGAACGGCGAAAATGCAACGAGATGACGAGCAATACATAATGTGGCATGCAAACATCATGTTTTGACATGTAATCAATCATATAATAGCAATTTTGGATCAAATAAATGTTTGGGTTAAAATCCCAAAAATCCAATTTTATGCAGTAGCTTTTGTTCTTTCAGCGAGGTGGGAACGGCCGTTCCGGTCCTCAGTGTAAACTGGGAAGGGTCGTTCCCATAGTCCCAAGAAACGCCCCTGTGCTTTTATTTTTAAAAGCGCGACTTATGCTGGGAACGGCCCTTCCGGCTCGCAGGCCAAAACGGGAACGGTCGTTCCCATGCGCGCACCCGCTTTAAATTCAAATGAGTAGTAACGGCCGTTCCCAGAATGAACTGGGGACGGGAAGGGCCGTTCCCGTTCCTCTGTAATTGCAGAAACAGAGCAGAATAGGGGAGGCTCTCAGGATAAATTCAACAACACCAAAATATCATCAAATCCACATTTAAATGCAAGAAATCTGGTAATTCATATGCATACATGTTCAAAGTGCAATAAAACACGAATTAAACCATTAAACCATGCTTGATCATTACAATTTCCCACTTTCAAGCTCATACATAATTTCATCACAAAAGCTCAACTTCTTCAAGAATTCATGTCTCAATCCAAGTTATAATCACATATTCATACATCTACTAACACATAATCCATATATCTCATAAATCACAAACCCTAGCTTTAACTAAAATGACCAAGACCCATGAATTTCATGCCTACACCCACATTGAAGTTAAAGAAATGCAGAAAGAAGATGAAGATGGATGCTAAGCTTCAAAGCTTGGATTTTTCCTTGAAAATCTTGATGAAATTGGATGAAATGATGAAAATCTCTTCTATCTTTTTCCTTGAAGAAACCGAGAGCAAGAGAGCAAATAAGTTGGGAGATTTTTGGGATGGAATGGATCAAGGAACCTTAGAGAAGCATATTACGTGATTCACCAATTTTTGAAATGTGTGAGATGCATAAATTGCTATTTAGTCCCTCAAAGATTCAAATCATGCAATTAGAGATTAAAGGCTTGAGAATTGATCAATTAAGTCTAAGGAAATAAAATGCAATTTGGTCCTTGAATTTTAAAGAAAGATCATTTAAGGAGAAGTTGACAATTAAATCATATTCGGCAATTATTTCACGCAATAAATATTTTCATGTCATGAAATAAATTCTAAGATTAATGTGAATTCATAAAATTCCATGAAAGTATGATAAAATATAATTTATAAAATTATAATAAACATAAGAATATAATTAATGAAATTCGCGGCGTTACAATTCTCCCCCCCCCCCCTCCCCTTAAGAGGACATGGTCCCCAGGTCCACTGTCGAGTTTAAAATGATGCACAAGCCATAAGAGAACCCTGTCTCTTAAACAATGAATGAAAGAACCCCGTCTTTCAACAAGAAATGGGACCCCCGTTTCTCGGCAAGAAATGAGAGAGCCCTGTCTCTCAACAAGAAAGGAGAGAACCCCGTCGCTCAACAAGAAAGGAGAGAACCCCGTCTCTCAACATGTACGAAGCTAATTCAAGGAGCCGATTGTAAACACAATTTCATAAACGTCACATAAACAAGTAGAGCCATATTAATTACATAAATATTATTCATAAATAACTAGTTTGTAACTGACGAGAAATTAAATATAATAACAATAAGATCCATGATGCATGTGATATACATGATTAGGTGTACCGTTCACCGTTGGTTGTGTCAAGCATATAATTGGTACCTCCTTCTTCTTTGACCAGATTCACATTTGCATTTTGCACCCCTCTCTCAAGGACACCTTCCCAAGCCCGGACAAGTATTCTCTCATTCCCGGTAGATTTCCCTCGTAGCTTTGAGCAAATATCTATTTGATGCTCTTCGCTCCCACAATACTGACATAAACCCAACCGTCTTCTACAACCCTCGTAATTATGGTTGTCACGCCCACAATATGTGCAAAGAAGCTTCCCGGAAGATGTTGTTGAAGCTGGGATACGTGGAGTTCCCGAACTCGATCCAAGTGATTGTTTCTTTTTCTTTCGAGATCTTTCTTGAAGTGCCAGGGTATAATAAGAGATAGGTCGCTTTCCTTTGTTGAAGTTCTGCACTAATTTTGAACCTGAAGCCTGCCCGGATTGAGGATTAGACCTTCTTGTCTCCAACGAGGTGGTGTCTCGAACCGTCTCTTGGAAGTCACCTGGAATCAGCCCCCACACTCTTTTGATTTTCTTAAGTTGTAACTCAGCGGAATCCTTATTTCCTTCAAAGGATCTTGAGGGTGGTTGATTCTGAAATTCCTTAAATGCTATCGAAATTTGGCCCGGCTGTGGTGCTGAAACTAGTGGCACAAAGGAGACATACTCTCTTATCTTCTGATCCACCAAACCAACTAAGGAATCGAAAAACTCCTGAGGTTGAACCGGAGGGGGTAATTGCGGGGAAACCTTAGGCACTTGTTCACGATGAGTGAGACCTTGAGACATCTTGTAATCAAGATACTAAATATGCATGTTTAATTAATATGTCAATGCATGTAACACACTTGGAAGTAATAACTTCAACATTTTGGAATAATTATGTTCAATCGGGAAAGCACACATAAATATAGAAATTTAAAGTAGCGTATGATGCACGTGATTATGGATGCATTGAACCTGTCACCGTAGTAATGGGAAACTTTAGCTCGGCATGTAATTCCTTATTGGTTGAATTTTAAACTCATCTTGAACCGCTGATTATTTCTTGTCTTTCCCACGGTCTTCTAATATTCGGAATTACCTAGAACAACTTGGACATTCCCATGGCTTGGTATTACAATTATTCGAACCCAGAATCCACTACGCTCATGAAATTAGCGTCTTGCCTGTTCTTTAATAATCACTCCCCAATTACTACCCGAATCTTCTTCATGGTCGCCACTTTGATCACAACTTCCTTGGTTTAATCTTTAGGAGTTCAAATAATTAAATGAACTCTCCTTCCAATTATTTATACTGGATCGCCTGAAATTCACCCGGAAATTCTTTGCCTTTCTTTATCGCTTCTTTTTGTTACTTCATATCTTCTAATGTGACCTCACAACACGACAATTCAGCTTGGATCTAGAAAATTTCCCAACTGGATAAACCTTTAGCATAATTGTCTTCCAACTTTATACCCACTGGAGTGCTAAACTTCCTTTATTCCTTCCCTTAATTGAAATTCCAAACCATGCTATTTCCACATTTTCCTTTTGCTTCATTTCCACGAAAGTTAAGATTTGTTGCCTCTTACCATAATTACCTCCTTGATCAACAATTTTCTTGCATTAACTCGTGTGATTGTAAGACCCCAAATATGAACTCTTGAATTCAACTCTTCTCCACTTATGGAGTTAGCTTCCGAACTTCCCTTGAAGAATCAATCTCCAATTATTGTCCCAATACATCAAGTTACCATCGTGATTGAAATCCTTTAAATCTAATCTTTATGAAATGAATAGATTGTAGAACATGTCTCTTTACTCGCCTATGCCTTGAACATATAATTTCCTTTCCTTTGTTCCTCATCCTTTACCGTTTTCGTTTGCTATTCCATATCTTCTGCTTCGCTCTCTAAACATGACAATTCAACTTGAATCTGAAAAATCAGCTCAATCCACCCGACTATAGAATCCCTAGCATCTAACCTTCCATGAATAGCCCATCCGACTCTACTAACTCGATTTGAATTATTAGAATGATTTTCTTCTCTTACTTGAATTTGCTTCCCAATTAACTGAATCTTAATTTGACAACATGCCCGAATCTTGAATAATTAGTAACTCGATTCTCCCTTCACCTAGCTCTCGAATGAAATATAAATTTCCACGGTTGATTCTTTTATTTCGGACCTTATTCTTTGAATCACTACCCAATAGTAGAAGTTAATAGCCCTCAACACCGTGTATGAATTTCCTTGGCTCATCTCTACCCTTCCAAGCGAAAGAAGTAGTACTTGTAGTATGCTGAGGTTATCATACAAATTGGCCGTGGGGTTGATCTCATTTCCTTAACCTGTAACTCACAATTTACTTTGAAAATAAATGCATGTGGGTGAGGCGTGCTCATGTCACACAATTGCCACATAATTGATACCCACAATAAGATTTTAATATAAAATGCAACAAATACTTTATCAATGTTTAAAATAAAACACGTTGATCACCTAATTCAAATAATTCAAGATCAATTAATTAACAATTAATAGCAGAAATCAATACAAGACACAGATTATCAAGTAATTTAATTAATTCAAAGAATGCAAACAGATTCAAATAATATGCAAGACTCTCAATTACCAAGTAATTCCTATGCCGTTCGACCTAGACTTGACGCGATACGACACTAGAACCTCGGTTTTGCAACCGGGCTCTGATACCACTTAAGATGTAGCACCCCTATACGTAGAGATGCCACACCCCCGCACTACGAAATGGGTAGTCCGTACATGAACTAACCTATAGCGAACGGGTGACAAGTAAAAGAAACAGACTAGCTAGGTGGGACTATACCCCAAAGTAATACCAAATCAAAACATAAAATTCAGAAGCGGAAGCATTATATCATTAATAAATATAGGTACCATATTTATATCCAAAAGCATCGATACTAGTAGATACCAACATAAATCAATACATTATTATCTTCCTTATTATACATGCAAAAGTCTCCAATTGTTACAATAAACATATCATACTAACTCCGAATATCAAGTTCAATAACATGGAAGTGTATGAAGTGCTAGACTCAGCTGGACGACCTGACACGACTCTGACTCCCGCCTAGCACACGACCGCGACAACCTGAAAGGTGGGGCGTCAGTCCATGGAAGACTGAGTGAGGGGCATAAATATATATTCGCGCAATTAACATGCAAGTTATAACCTCGGGTAAGGTTTTATAATTAATAGTAATATAAGTTCATAATAACATAGAACTCGCCCCGAGATTACAACTATCAATATTAAATACTTTGATCAATTCCATGCATTCAATACGTGTAATACGTGACCCGACGAGTAAGGGCGATCCCCAACCTTACTCCAACTGTGTACAATACATGCTGGCTTTATTAATCAATAGGTGATCATGCAATTCAGTTATCGTGTAATCGTGTATATTGTATTCAAGCAAGATAATCAATAAGTGTAATCATGACAATAACTTGAGGACAATCCGTGGTGCTGGACCCGTCCCCAGTCTCCTTCTTCTTCCGGGTGATGATGGGATTGCAAGGCCCCACCATCCAATCTCATTGAGCACAGGGTACATGAATCCCTATGCCCGGAACTCCTTCCTCCACTAATCTACTAGCGGATTCAGGGGTCATCCCAATGTGGTAAGGATAGCGTTCGAGTTACCCGTCAGCCCATGCTTTCCCGGTTGGCTCAAATCACTATCCTCAGGCCCAAAGTGAGATGCTTTTTTCACCAAAACACGATCCATCAAGCAATCACGATACATGACTTTCTTTTCATGAACATGGCTTGTTTACAATTGTTATAAGTTTAGAAATCACTATAAGTAAGTATATATACCTTTTGGCTTGAAATTCCACATAATGGTTATACAGGTTCTATATAACTAGCAATTTAACCTCACCTTTACCGATAAAAGACGAGTAGAATACAGTCTACGGGGCTTGCTCCTCTTCCCGGTGAAGCTGGTCTGTGCAAGATAGACGTGTACACGTGAGACATGACTCAAAATGGACCAAATATGACGAACGGTGAAAATGCAACGAGATGACGAGCAATACATAATGTGGCATGAAAACATCATGTTTTGACATGTAATCAATCATATAATAGCAATTTTGGATCAAATAAATGTTTGGGTTAAAAGCCCAAAAATCCAATTTTATGCAGTAGCTTTTGTTCTGTCAGCGAGGTGGGAACGGCCGTTCCGGTCCTCAGTGTAAACTGGGAAGGGCCGTTCCCATAGTCCGAAGAAACGCCCTTGCGCTTTTATTTTTAAAAGGGCGACCTACGCTGGGAACGGCCCTTCCGGCTCGTAGGCCAAAATGGGAACGGCCGTTCCCATGCGCACACCTGCTTAAAATTCAAATGAGTGGGAACGGCCGTTCCCAGAATGAACTGGGGACGGGAAGGGCCGTTCTCGTTCCTCTGTAATTGCAGAAACAGAGCAGAACAGGGAAGGCTCTCGGGACAAATTCAACAACACCAAAATATCATCAAATCCATATTTAAATGCAAGAAATCTGGTAATTCATATGCATACATGTTCAAAGTGCAATAAAACACGAATTAAACCATTAAACCATGCTTGATCATTACAATTTCCCACTTTCAAGCTCATACATAATTTCATCACAAAAGCTCAACTTCTTCAAGAATTCATGTCTCAATCCAAGTTATAATCACATATTCATACATCTACTAACACATAATCCATATATCTCATAAATCACAAACCCTAGCTTCAACTAAAATGACCAAGAACCATGAATTTCATGCCTACACCCACCTTGAAGTTAAAGAAATTGAGAAAGAAGATGAAGATGGATGCTAAGCTTCAAAGCTTGGATTTTTCCTTGAAAATCTTGATGAAATTGGATGAAGTGATGAAAATCTCTTCTATCTTTTTCCTTGAAGAAACCGAGAGCAAGAGAGCAAATAAGTTGGGAGATTTTTGGGATGGAATGGATCAAGGAATCTTGGAGAAGCATATTACGTGATTCACCAATTTTTGAAATGTGTGAGATGCATAAATTGCTATTTAGTCCCTCAAAGATTCAAATCATGCAATTAGAGATTAAAGGCTTGAGAATTGATCAATTAAGTCCAAGGAAATAAAATGCAATTTGGTCCTTGAATTTTAAAGAAAGATCATTTAAGGAGAAGTTGACAATTAAATCATATTCGTCAATTATTTCACGCAATAAATATTTTCATGTCATGAAATAAATTCTAAGATTAATGTGAATTCATAAAATTCCATGAAAGTATGATAAAATATAATTTATAAAATCATAATAAACATAAGAATATAATTAATGAAATTCGCGGCATTACACTCCGCCTTCAATGGCGGAGCACGAACCAAACCACAGATACACACGCACTACAACCCCAAAATCATGTAATGATCACACCACGAAGCATATACGACATATAGTTCACATATTTACAAGTTAGAGCTCGTGAAACGGGCTCGAACACATCAAATCCCGACCCCCTATACTATTCATCATCTCTCCCACAAGGCCACTTAGACACGGATTGATACCACAAAATATACGTAGAATTAAAGCACGTAACGAGAAAAATACGATAGTTACCTTGGTTCTTTGATGGGTGATCGGACGGGGCACAAGCTCGAGCCAAAGCTTGAGGGCCAAAAAAAGGGGGGTTTTGCTTCTCCTTCTCTTCTCTCTTCATGGCTGAAACATGAAAGTAAGGGGAGAGAGAGTGGCATGGCCCTTTTTAGGGCCGGGCAAATGGGTCGGGTGGAACGGGCAGGGTCAAACGGTATCCGGTCCATTCGGATCGGATTTTAAAACAGTAGGGTGATCAAATGGCTTTAGAAATTAAATAGTCAATTCATTGAATCCGAATCCTCAAAACGAACTCAATGAGAAGGTTGTAATTCGAATTCGGATTCCCGAGCTCAAAACACCCTAATTATAATTAGGTCCCTAACTTGTAATTATTGGACGATTGAGTTCAAGTACGAATTAAATAAATTCTAAGGCGCATGTAATTAAAATAAAGTTATAAGTTGACATGTAGGCATGTGACAACACATAAATCACAAAATTACTTAATTAGACCCTCTAGTGACCTTGTACCTGGCTAGCCGAAAAAACGGGGTGTCATATACATGGGGGTGCTTGCTTATTCTAAGTAAGTACATTGAAGTGTCCCGTGTGAGAAGATTCCTAAATGGGAAAGGATGTAACATCCCGCTCGTCCGGCCGCACAGGTACGCACTTTCGAGAGTGTTTCATACGCGCTTTATTTATTTATTTATGCCTTTACGTGATTATTTAATTGAACTTATGCCTAATTGACAATTTGAATAATAATTTGTTATTCTTTGTTAAGTAATTTGTTCGTTTTGACCCCCGTTTGATTCCCCGTGTGACCCGTATTTGCTCCTAAGTATGTGACTAAATGATATGCATGAAATATGTGTGATATGTATATGTCTACGTGCTTGTTTTTAAGTTTTTGAGTTCGTTTGATAAGGTTCTCAAACCGTTTTATTTGTTAGGGACATAAGGGCCTAACTTGTTTTAGCGCACCTCGTGTTCCGGAAGGCGTAACTTGGGCTCGGGAATTTGGATTCGAATTTCGAAAGAAGCGTCGAACTTGTAACGAAGAATGAAAGATTTGGAACCTGAGTTTGTAATTTTCTAAGCCCGTTTGATCCTCTGAATTTTGCCCGAAACACGCCTCTTCTGACAGCTTTGCCATGTTCGCCCATTTTAATCATATCCGACCCGTTTCTTATCCGAATCACCCCATACTTGAACCCATTTGACCCTAACTTAACCCTCGTTCAACCCTTTTTGTCCTCATTTCGGACTCAAGCCAAGAGAAATGAAGAAAGTAGCAGTTCTTACCGAGAGAGAGAGAGGAAAGGGGGAGAAACACTATTCCTTTGGCCATTTCTTGATCCATACAACTCGAAATCACCTCAAATTCAAAAGGTAAGTCCGGTATTTCATTATCCATCTTCTCCTCTTTGATTTGAGTGATTATTTGCTGAATTTGGTGGAGTTTAAAGCATGTTATGGATAATTAGATGAATAGTAAGGGTTCAGATGAATTTGATGAATTTGGCATGAATTCTTGTGTTTCTTGTTGGTTGGTTGCATCATTTATGATCTTAAGAAATCCTTTATTAATTTTATGGTCTCAATTCAGTTGGTGGTTGCATATATTTATGGATTTAATTATTGCATTTGTATGAAAAAGAAGAGCATGAGTGTTTGGTCCATTTTCTTCCATTCCTTGCATGTTTGTTCGGTTTTTGCTTGTTATTAGGACCTAAAATGGATGTTTATTTGTTATATGATCATTCCCTTGCATGCTAGATTGGTTTAGGCTTGGTTTAGCGTGGTTTTGTGCTGCTGTTGCTCTATTTTTCGGCTGTTGCATGCGCGGTCGCAATCGTGATCGGGATTACTTCATTTCCAGTCGCGGCCGTGACTCCTTGTTGGCCTGGTTTCAACCTTGGCTGCTGTGTGAGTTTCTGGAGAGTATGGTCACGCCCATGACCACCTTTGTGTTGTTTTGGTGTCGCGCCCGCGACCCCATTTCAGCCTTATTTCGAGTTGTTGCTCTTGTGTTGTTTGTTTTCCGATTTGTTCATGTGTTGCTTGTCTCTCCTTGCCCTTATATGATTATTATATGATATATATGATATGTTAACATGTCATATTATGTGTTAAGTGCTATGTTATGAATTTATGGCTTGATTTAGGTGATCGTTTTTGAATTATGATCTCATACGTGCAACATGCTCTCATACGTACGCTTATGACTTTATGGTTTGTTTAAGTGCCTTGAATGATTTTTCTTTGCTCTTATATGATATAAAATGTCTTCTTAATGTGTTGTATGATATGTCATGCATGTTATATGAATTTTGTGAATTTATTTTGGTAAGTTTGATGCTTTTACGTGCGATATATGACCTAATGTGCGTTATATGCCCTTTAATGTGTTAGCATTCATCAATGTGCCGTTTCTTTACCCCGTTGATATGTGTTTGACTCTTTTATCGTATTCATGCATGCCGAGTATGCTCTATGACGTGTTATGTTCGTTGCATGAATTTTATGAATTTATTTTACGTGAATTGTGAGACATATGATTTGATATTAACTTGCATGCGTTATATGTTAATGCATTGCATCTCTTATGCATCTTTTGCATCAGTATGCTTATGCCGAGTTTCTATATGGTTCATTTGTGACTCTAAGTATGTCTTTCGTCCTTTGTCTTGTTCAGAGCTTTGTTTTGGGGGAAAGGAGGTGGTCTTTTAGGTGGGTTCCGGTTTGCTTCGTCCGTGTGGTCGACAAAGTGATGTTTCTTTCTTTTAGTTATTATGACCTACAACCCTTGATGTGATTTAACCCCGTATGTGACTATGTATATGTATATGTATAAGTACTTAGATATGTGTTTGATACGTATTTTGTGGGATTTTGGCCCTTTTGTTATGAAATATTTGAAAACGCTTTTTTATATATGTAAGAGATATTTTCGTTTGTTTGTTTCGAAAAGGTGTTGGTGTGACTATGCTTTGAACCGCGAGTTATGTTTTGAAAATTATGTTGAATTTTGGAAATTAAGAACTGTCGAACAATTTGAACAATTTGATTGGGCCCCGAAGATTTGTACGAAGGAGACCCGGGACGGTGTGGGCCGTCGTGTAGTCCCTAGTACGGTCTTCAACTTAAGGATCAACCCTGAACCCACTAGGAGGCTTGGTGGGGGAAGGAGTCCTCGGGCGTGAGCGTCATGAAACTCACGATCCATACTGTATGACCGATGGTTAGGGGAGTATACACCCTTTCATCACCCGAAGAAGAGGTATGTTTGTCTGATTCTGAATTATGTTTGCTGTTGATTTATATGTTGGGTTTATGAACGGAGTTAGGTGGGTCTGAGGCTCGTACTCGCCGATTCGTGTGTGTGAGTTTGAACTTGTTTGTGAAACGGGAGTTGACTCATAAGTATTAAAATTTGGTTGATTTTGGCCTTTGGCCTTAAACCTTTTTCTATATCTAATATCACGTGTTAATTGTTTTGGATTGTAAAAACCACGCCCCGGTTCATGAACTTTCTAATTTTGAATATGCTCTGCTCTATGTATATGTATGTGTGAGTGTGTTAGCCCCCTCGCCAGTCATTGGGACTGACCCCTCCTCGTTGTTTTCTTTTTCCCCTTCGATTTTGTTGAGTTTGCAGGGGCAGGTTGGCGCGTGCTAGGCGGCGGTCTTTTGTTTCGTTTTTTTTGAGTTGGTCGGTCGGTCTTTGCATGTTTACATTTTTGCATTTGTTTTACGTTTAGATATGTATGAAATTTGTATAAGATATGATTCCGAATTTGAGCTTAGAACTTTGTATGATTTATTTGGCCTTGGATGGGCACTTTATGTATAATTTGCAATATTTTTAGCATGTATGTTGGTATATGTGATTCCTTGTGCTTCCGCAGTTGGTTTTGTTTTAATATGCACGCTCTGTATTAGGGTCTAGACCGCCTAGCTAGTGTGTGGGTTTTTTTTGTTTGTCACCCGTTCGCTGTTGCTTGGTGTGTGTGCGAAGTCTTAATTTCATTACACGTGTCGGGCTACAGTGCGCGGGGACGGGGGTAGTGCCCTACGCTTCGGGGTGCTACATCCTAAAGTGGTATCAGAGCTCCTGGTTGCAAAATCGGTGCTCTAGAGTCGTGTTAGTCTGTCTAGGTCGTTCGGCTTAAGATTATGTGTTTGTTTGCATTCACTATCTCATTTATGTGAATTATTTGTTATTATTTGTCTTAATCGTGCACATGAACATACACCGAAACCCCGCATGCATCAATATTTCTTGGAAACTGTCTTCTTATTTCAGGATGTCACTTCCATATCAACCAAGATCACTGGGGAAAAGAACAAAGGAAACAAGTGCTTTCAGTCCATAAGGAGTTTAGAGAATTTTGGTCTTCCGAGGTGAATTAAAGATGATGATGCCAAGATCGAGAAGAGCTATCCGAGACGGAATGGTTTTAGAAGACTTACTCAAGAATATTTCAAGAAAGGTGAAGTGAATTTTTCTCATCCAAAGTGTAAGATCGAGTTTCAAGAATTTCAATCAAAAAGAATTCGAAAATGAAGAGTTTAGGGAGAGTTCACTTAGGAGATTTTATTCGGGGTTGCTACAAGCACTTTCCTCTACGATCAATGGGAAGTAAATTTTGCGAGTTCTTCGACTTCAAGCGAGAATCAAAGAAGATGGATATTTTTAAGATTGGAAATTGAGATTAATACCGAGAGAGATAGCTCTAAAGTTCAAAGTCAAATCCCGGCGTGTAGAGATAAATTCCACAAGTCTTTCAAAACTCCAAAGGATGCATACTATTGGAAAACACGAATCAGAAAGCAGCGGAATTTAAAATTTTTTCCAACAAAAGGATCTTGAACTCGTAATCGTGTATCCAAATTCGTAAAGATAGAAAACTTACTTTTCTTTTATTCTTTCTTGAAGCGTTTCAAGCCACCCAAGAACGCTCTTCTCGCGGCTTGACAACCCGTCCCTCGAAAGTCTCTTTCTACTTCAGAATCCATTGTCGGGATAGTAATCCACACCAACCTAGATTCAATTCATGTTAGAGATGTTCTTAACAATATAACATAAAGAAAGAAACATGAAACGAGAAAAGCAGGATTGAAACTCCCTTCGAAAACCAGTTTTGCGAAAGTAGAAAACTGCCAGTCACAAAACCCTCGTGAAAAAATTCATCCTTCAGGATATGGACGAACGGTTTTCGCCATCTTCTTTGGTTCGATTTTTTCATTCGCTTCACGTCGGGTTCAGAATCGTTTCATCATCCCTTCTGATCATTTTGCTTAATCCCCACTTTTGGTAAAGCTCGAATCTTCAAAACTTCTAACTTGAAGTCTCTAGAGATAGTCCACCAACTTGGCTACAATCTAACTAGTAAGGATGCTAGTTCTCTAGTTAGTGTTTAGGCTTAACCTAGGGTTTCGTTTGTCTTGGAGAAAGGATGGTGTTCAACGCATGAACCAAAAGAATTTCATTAGCTCTAAAGGGGAGCATGAGCTCCCCTATATATAAGAAAGGGGAGGGACGAAATTCCTAGTCCTTAATGGGCTAGGATTTTGGTCTCTCTCTCTTATTACTTAATCATCAAGTAATTTTGACTTTGACTTTGAATTCTAATTCAAATCAACTTTCAAGAGAGCTAAAAATATCCAAACTATTTTTGGATAATTTTATACTTTATTTATTTAAAATAAATAACTTATTTTATCTAATTAATTAATTCATAATTAATTAACTAGATTATTTTTCTCCAAAATAAGACTTTCTTTTTAATTCAAAATTAAACCAGAGTCTATTAAATAATTAATCACATTAATTATTTAATACATAAATAAATATACACATATATTTATACACGTGTGTGACACGTGTCACAATGACACGTGTCACTCACGTGAGCCACACGTGTGGAACCCTCTTGGCTTGATTAACTCGTTTAATCATTTTAATGCCTCAAATCATGTAACCAAGTTGTTGTGTGTGACCCTCTAGGTTCTCAATTCAATTAGCTGTGACCCTAATTAATTAATTCACTAATTAATTAATCAGTCCACAGATTAAACAACCATAGTCTAGCAACAGGTGTTTAACCCCTAGCTGAATTGGAATGTTCGGATTCGACAGAACCTTTAAGTCATTGATTCATGTGAGATACAATCCTCCTACTTACTATCTCTCAACCAAGATCTAGGGCAAGGGAATAATCAGAACCCTAATAATCCGGTCTTAAAGCTAAGTGCATTTCATATCCATTTGATCTCAATCGAAGAAGCCCTTTTCTTGATGTCTTGATCTACTGCCTTGGCCAAGGAGTCCATATGGCATATGAATGACTTACACAATAAGAGATCACCTTGCATATGCAAGTGTAGGTCCTTTCTTGATTCTCATTCACTTTCATGAATCACTTGTGCAGCCCCAGCATAAGCCTTGAATCAGTTGTCTAAGGCGACACCCTTTAAAGCTTATACCAAAGACTACAGAGTTAATTCATAAAGTGACAAGGAACCTCAAGTCTAAGGATCAATTAATCACATCAATGACTCGTGAGATATTTCCTAATCTGGAAGTTTCCATTTCCTGAAATAGAAACTTCCTTTCCCATTTAGGAATGTTCTCACACGGGGCACCTCAATGAACTTAGTTATTAAAGTAAGCACCCTCATGTATCACGTACGTATCAACTATACACTTTGCACCTCCATGAAACAAGGTGGTCCTTCTTAAGGGCGTGATCCCACGAGCAAGCCTTAGAGGAGTCAGGTTGACACTCCCACTGTCTGTAGGACTCATCGGCTTGGAGTATTTTACTAATCATGACTTATGTGATATAGGGCTCGTTTCATGAACCATTTCACCTAAATGGTAGAGTCCTAAAGTCATCAGGATTAGGGGAGTTCTCATACATGCTCACGTAATGGAAACACACAAAACACGTATTGGCATATAAAGAAGTGTTTGCCTATAATCAATCGTATATTATTCAAAGATTGTCTGTGATACAAGAAAAGTCCCAAAGCAGATTACGTCGAATCGGCTTTCTAGGGCACTATTCCTAACACATACATGATCCGGGATGATAAGAGAAGTGGAGGTGAATGACCAAAGAATGAATTTTCACCCCTCCTATGTAGAACGAGAACTTGGACCGAATTCAAGTGCAAACAAGAGATTCGTGTTTACAAGGAAATCCTCAACAATTTTCCAAGCCACCAATAATATCTTGAAGATGATTTCCAAAGAAGAAGAATCTGATGACTCTCCACCGGAACTAATTTTGTACCCATATTGCCAAAGTTTGAATCACGTGGAAGAAATTCATACAAAGAGATTGAAAGAGTACTTCAAGCATGGGGAAATTTCAACACTTAAGGAGAGATTGTCCGAAGACTAACAAGAAGTTGAAGCTTACAAATGCCGTGACTTGAAGATCTCGGTTCAAGTATAAGATGACCCTTTAGCAAACAAGAAGTTGACACCGAATTCAACACTTCTACCATGGTGAACGGTACATTAAACATACATGGCATATCATCCATGCATATTTTTTTTTCTTGGGGAAACCTACTCTTTGTTTATTTTCTCTCGCTTCGTTGCTCTTTGTGCTTGGTGTTGTTGCCTGTGTTGCTTCCTGCGCTTGTTTTGTTGCGTGTGTTGCTTTCTTTTGTGGGGGACTCTCTTCTTGAAGAGAGTTAGTGAGTTGAGAGTTCGGGTGTTTGTGAGTTGCGAGGGCCGAGGTCGTCGGTGGACTTCTTGAAGGCGCCTTCTCCTTCTTCTTGTTGAGGTACAGGGTTACCTTAAGGCGTGGGTTGTTCATTCGAGCGTAGTGCTGAGTTGGTGGTTGCTCTTGGGAGGTCCATTCGGGGCTCAACGATATTTTCGGGTGTTAGAAGGCTAACCCGTTTGTATCCTTCGTGGAGGCGGTTGGTTATTCCGGGACGGTGCAACAAGCTTTGTGGCTTATCTTTGGGATAACCGAGGATCGAGCCAAGCTTAAAGAGATGAAGGTCGTAGTAAGACTTCTTTAATGTTTCCTTGAATGTTGGAATTCGTTTCCTTTACAATAGGGACATTGAAGTGGTCGTGACCTTTATCCCGGAATTGAACCTTGCTTCGGGACTCCAGAGTTGTGGGAGTTCAAGACGTAATTGATGAGCTCTTAGACGGTAGTATCATCAATTCGGGTACTTCTTTGTGGAGTACTTGGTCCTATCAAGAAACGACGGGATTTAAGGTGAATTTAATCTACCGTGAGCTACACAGGTTAATTGTGGAAGATGAATACCCTTTGCTTGCTTTGAAGTGGTGTTCATGTTTTCCAGGAGTTCTGTGGTCTGCTCCGAGTTGGGTTTCAGTAAGGGTATTACCAACTACGCATTTGAGAAGAAGAACCGAGAATTGCCTCAGAGAACAAGTCTATAGTGTTATCGGGATTCCACAGCGTTTGTCTTCTTTCAGTGGCCATCCCATGACACGGACGTAAGAAGAGGCACGGTTAGAGTAGGATGAGGTGTTTGAAGAGAGTTGCCTTTGGTGTAACTTTGCTTAACCGAGGTTACTCAAGACTACCTTATTGCAATCGAGGCACTAAGGAAGGCTTTGGTTGCTCATGGCTTTCGGGAAAATATAGTCAACACCTCTAGTAGTGCAAGGTCACAAGTTACCTCATTCTTGGTTCGAGGGTTTGAATGTAACAGCCCGAAAACCCGCCTGTAGATATTGTCCGCTTTGCTGTCCATAAGTCGGCATAGCCTCACGGTTTTGTTCTTCCCGGTGGAATTTAAGCCAAAGGCGCCCACCCAGGAAAAGGCCTCTATAGGGAAGAGGTATCCACCCCCTTATAAGGAAGGCTTAGTTCTCCTCTTCCTCCGATGTGGGACATTACATCCACCCCACCACGGGAGCCCAGCGTCCTCGCTGGCATACCGGCCTGGGCCCTGGCTCTAATACCATTTGTAACAGCCCGAAAACCCGCCTGTAGATATTGTCCGCTTTGCTGTCCATAAGTTGGAATAGCCTTACGGTTTTGTTCTTCCCGGTGGAATTTAAGCAAAAGGTGCCCACCCAAGAAAAGGCCTCTACAGGGAAGAGGTATCCACCCCCTTTATAAGGAAGGCTTAGTTCTCCTCTTCCTCCGATGTGGGACATTACATTGAAGAACCGGTAAAGATATCTTGGGACAAGAAAGGACATTGTAAACTTCGTGTAACAATGTTTAAAGTGCCATCGGTTGAAGACCGAACGTTAAGGACCGGTAGTTTCTCCAACTACTTCTAATTTCTAATTGGAAGTGGGAGCAAACGGCGAAGGACTTCGTGTCCGGCTTGCTAAGGCTAAGTAGATCTCGATGAGAATTAAGTGGTGACTTGTCTCAACGAGTGGACCTAAATTCTCATGGCTTAGGTGGTTCGACGAGGTTCCAAGAGCTTCGTGGTTCGTAAGATAAGACCCCGAGAGTGGAAGTGAAAGATCGAGACTTCTTTAGAAGCATCTCTTACAAGGGGATTTGCTTGGATTAGGTAGGTACCACAAAGTTGCCGGGAAACGTAAAGTCTTCCTTATTCCTAATTAGGGGAGTAGTACCCCGAGGAGTCTACAGTTTGCCTAGGTCAGAGCGGTACTGGGGAAGTGTAGAGTGGAGTTTATTTCAGAGGCGTTCAAGATCCTGCTTTAGGACCTGAGAACAGGTCCTTTTGAAGGGGGGAAGTTTATAACACCCTGCTCATCTAGCCGCACAGGTAAGCACTTTCGAGAGTGTTTTGAACGCGCTTTATTTATTTATTTATTTATTCCTTTACGTGATTATTTAATTGAACTTATGCCTAATTGACGATTTGAATAATAATTTGTTATTCTTTGTTAAGTAATTTGTTCGTTTTGACCCCCGCTTGATTCCCCGTTCGATTCATGTGACCCGTATTTACTCCTAAGTATGTGACTACGTGATATGCATGAAATATAAGTGATATGTATATGTCTACGTGTTTGTTTTAAGTTTTTGAGTTCGTTTGATACGGTTCTCGAACCGTTTTATTTGTTAGGGACATAAGGGCCTAACTTGTTTTAGCGCACCTCGTGTTCCAGAAGGCGTAATTTGGGCTCGGGAATTCGGATTCGAATTCCAGAAGAAGCGTCGGACTCGTAACGAAGAATGGAAGCTTTGGAACCTGAGTTTGTAATTTTATAAGCCCGTTTGATCCTCCGAATTTCGCCCGAAACACGCCCCTTGTGATAGCTTTGCCATGTTCGCCCGTTTTAATCATATCCGACCCGTTTCTTATCCGAATTGCCCCATACTTGAACTCATTTGACCCTAAATTAACCCTATTCTAACTCATTTGCTCCGCATTTCGGACTCAACCAGGAGAAAGGAAGAAAACAGCAGTTCTTATCGAGAGAGAGAGGAAAGGGGGAGAAACACTATTCCTTTGGCCATTTCTTGCTCCATACAACTCGGAATCGCCTCAAATTCGAAAGGTAAGTCTAGTATTTCATTCTCCATCTTCTCCTCTTTGATTTGAGTGCTTATTTTCTGGATTTGGTGGAGTTTAAAGCATGCTATGGATAATTTGATGAATAGTAAGGGTTTAGATGAATTTGGCATGAATTCTTGTGTTTCTTGTTTATTGGATGCATCATTTATGATCTTAAGGCATCCTTTATTAGTTTTATGGTCTCAATTCAGTTGGTGGTTGCATATATTTACGGATTCAATTAATGCATTTGTATGAAAATGAAGAGCATGAGTGTTTGATCCATTTTCTTCCATTCCTTGCATGTTTGTTCGGTTTTTGCTTGATATTAGGACCTGAAATTGATGTTTGTTTGTTGTATGATCATTCCCTTGCATGCTAGATTGGTTTAGGCTTGGTTTGGCATGGTTTTGTGCTGCTGTTGCTCTGTTTTTCGGCTGTTGCGTACGAGGTCACGACCGCGACCGGGATTAGTTCATTTCCAGTCGCGGCCGCGACTCCTTTTTGGCCTGGTTTCGACCTTGGCTGATATGTGAGTTGCTGGAGCGCGACCACCTTTGTGTTGTTTTGGGGTCGCGGGCTTGTTTCGAGTTGTTGCTCTTGTGTTGTTTGTTTTCCGGTTTGTTCGTGTGTTGCTTGTCTCTCCTTGCCCTTATATGATTAATATATGATGTGTATGATATGTTAACATGTCATATTATGTGTTAAGTGCTATGTTATGATTTTATGGCTTGATTTATGTGCTCATTTTTGAATTATGATCTCATACGTGCAACATGCTCTCATACGTGCGTTTATGACTTTGTGCTTTGTTTAAGTGCCTTGAATGATTTTTCTTTGCTCTTATATGATATGAAATTTCTTCTTAATGTGTTGTATGATATGACATGCATGTTATATGAATTTTGTGAATTTATTTTGGTAAGTTTGATGCTTTTATGTACGATATGTGACCTAATGTGCGTTATATGCCCTTTAATGTGTTAGCATGCATCAATGTGCCGTTTCTTTACCCCGTTTGATATGTGTTTGATTCTTTTATTGTATTCATGCATGCCTAGTATGTTCTATGATATGTTATGTTCGTTGCATGAATCTTATGAATTTATTTTACGTGAATTATGAGACATATGATTTGATATGAACTTGCATGCATTATATGTTACTGCATTGCATCTCTTATGCATCTTTTGCATCTGTATGTAAGTGCCGAGCGTCTATATTGTTCATTTGTGAGTCTAAGTCTGTCTTTCGTCCTTTGTCTTGTTCAGAGCTTTGTTTCGGGGGAAAGGAGGTGGTCTTTTAGGTGTGTTTCGGTTTGCTTCGTCCGTGTGGTCGAAAAGGTGAGGTTTCTTTCTTTTAGTTATTACGACCTACAACCCTTGATGTAATTTAAGCCCGCATCTGACTATGTATGTGTATAAGTACTTAGATATGTGTTTGATATGTATTTTATGGGATTTTGGCCCTTTTATTATGAAATATTTTAAAACGCTTTTATATATATGTAAGAGATATTTTCATTTGTTTGTTTCGAAAAGGTGTTGGTGTGAGTATGCTTTGAACCGCGAGTTATGTTTTGAGAATTATGCTGGATTTTGGAAATTAAGAACTTTCGAACAATTTGAACAATTTGATTGGGCACCGAAGATTTGTGCGAAGGAGACCCGGGACGGTGTGGGCCATCGGGTAGTCCCTAGTACAGTCTTCAATTTAAGGATCAACCCTGAACCCACTAGGAGGCTTGGTGGGGGAAGGAGTCCTCAGGCGTGAGCGTCATGAAACTCATGACCCATACTGTATGACCGATGGTTAGGGGAGTATACACCCTTCCATCACCTGGAGAAGAGGTATGTTTGTCTGATTCTGAATTATGTTTGTTGTTGATTTATATGTTGGATTTATGAACGGAGTTAAGTGGGTCTGAGGCTCGTACTCGTCGAGTCGTATGTGTGAGTTTGAACTTGTTTGTGAAATAGGAGTGGATTCATAAGTATTAAAATTTGGTTGATTTTGGCCTTCGGCCTTAAACCTTTTTCTATATCTAATATCACGTGTTAAATGTTTTAGCTTGCAAAAACCACATCCCGGTTCATGAACTTTCTAATTTTGAATATGCTCTGCTCTATGTATATGTATGTGTGAGTGTGTTAGCCCCCTCGCCAGTCATTAGAACTGACCCCTCCACGTTGTTTTCTTTTTCCCCTTCGGTTTTGTTGAGTTTGCAGGGGCAGGTTGGCGCGTGCTTGGCAGCGGTCTTTTGTTTCGTTTTGTTCAATTTGGTCGGTTGGTCTTTGCATGTTTACATTTTTGCATTTGTTTTAAGTTTAGATATGTATGAAATTTGTATAAGATATGATTTCGAATTTGAGCTTAGAACTTTGTATGATTTATTTGGCCTTGGATGGGCACTTTATGTATAATTTGCAATATTTCTAGCATATATGTTGGTATATGTGATTCCTGGTGCTTCCGTATTTGGTTTTATTTTAATATGCGCGCTCTGTATTAGAGTCTAGATCGCCTAGTTAGTGTGTGGGTTTTTTTGTTTGTCACTCATTCGCTGTGGCTTGGTTCGTGTGCGGAGTCTCCATTTCGTTACACGTGTCGCGCTCTGTGTAGTGCCCTACGCTCCGGGGTGCTACAAAGGAAGTTTATATTTTTGGAAATAGAAACATCCAGATTAGGATATATCTCACGAGTCATTGATGTGATTAAGTGATCCTTAGACTTGAGGTTCCATTGACAACTGATTCAAAGCTTATGCTGGGACTGCACAAGTGGCACATGAAAGTGTATGAGAATCGATAAAGGACCTACACTTACATTAGCAAGTTGATCTTTTATTGTGTAAGTCATTCATATGCCATCTAGGAGTCCTTGGCCAAGGCAGTGGATCAAGATATCAAGAAATGAGTTTCTTGGATTGAGATCAAATGGATATGAAATGCACTTAACTTTATGATCAAGATTATTAGGGTTCTAATTATTCCCTTGCCCTAGATCTTGATTGAGAGATGGGATGTAGGAGGATTGTATCTCATATAAATCAATGACTTAAAGGTTCTTTCGAATTGAGACATTCTTATTCAGCTAGGGGTCATACACCTGTTGCTAGACTATGGTTGTATGATCTGTGGACTGATTAATTAATTAGGAATTAATTAATTAGGGCCACTGCTAATTGAATTAAGAACCAAGAGGGTCACACATAACAACCCGATCACATGGGTTAAGGCTTGAAATTGATTAAACGAGTTGATCGGACCAGTAGGAGACTGGTGTGGTCCACACGTGTGGGGCACGTGTCCCTAGTGACACGTGTAGCGTGTGTATGTAATTAACTGATTAATCTTGATTAATTATTTAATGGACTTTAAATTAATTATGAATTAATATTAAAGTTCTAATTTGGAGAAATAAAGTCTAATAATTAATTAATTTAGAATTAATTAATTATTAGTCTTCAAGTTATTTATTTTAAAATAAATAAAGTAAAATAGATATTATGTCTTGCTTGACAAGTTGGTCAAAAGGAAACTTTTGGTGAAAGTAAGAGTCTTTCTCTCTAAGCAAGAAATCCCTTAGCTTGACGGTTAAGGAATCCTATTTCAACATGGAGTGGGGTTCGAACCCCTAGTGCTATAAGTACAAGGGGTTCGAACCCTATAAGGGATTATAGACAAATTCTCCTTCTCCAAATATTATACTCTAAACCCTAGAGCCTAAACACGGAATATAGAACTAGAATCCTCCCGATTCGGATTGTAGTCGAGGTTGGTGGACTAATTCTTTAGAGGACTACTATCGTGAAGTCGTGAAAGATTTGAAGGAGCTTTTGGGCCAAGTCGTGTGAAGAGCGTTCTTAGGTGGCTAGACCGTGTCAAGAAAGCTTCTATCTAACTGAGTTTCTTGATCTCTACAAATTTGAGAATAGGAATTACAAGATTCGATTCTATCTTATTGGGAAAAATTTTAAATTTCGCTACGTTTCTATTTCGTTTTCCCAACACTATGTTATGCATGGGAATGGTCGTTCCAAGGCCACTGTGACACTTTTATGTATGATTTTTGTTGTTTACTTGATCCTTTTGAATCGTTATGTGAATTATATGTTATGATTTAACTTCAATTTCATTCTTAGATGATAGTACTTCATTTAATTTAAAGAATTCGTGTGAATACTTGTCTTATGCTATGCCACTTGACCTATGTGATCCATACCATTGCATGATGCATTTCATTCATGATTATATGTTACAGTGCATCTTAATTGGTTCATATAGAGTCTAAGTCATGGGCTTTTGTATGTTTGTTTCAGAGGACATTGATGGTGGTGAGCCCGAGGCTTAGTGGTGTCCGGTTTCCACTCTCTTTTCTTCAAGCACAAGGTGAGGTTTAGAATTTTTGTATAATTAAGCGACCTATGACCTTAAGATGATGATTTCAATCTTTGCATGCTATTATATGCTATATATGATTAGATATGTGTCGAATATGATATGATTATGACCTTGTGGACCATCCTTGGTTTTGGAAATTTAGGGCTTGGGATCCCCTATTATAATATCCTGTTACATCTCTTGTTAGCACCATTGGATTAATGACACGTGGTTGGAAAGAAAAAACATGCTCAAATACATAATTAGTTTCTCTCTCTTATTTTAAAGTCTGCTATCTCCTAATTGACTCCTAACTGGCGTCTCTCTCTCTCTCTCTGCCCCCTCTAATAAAAACCCATAAATCTGTATCTCAAACATCGAGATTCAAACTTTATGCACACAAACATATTAATACTTAATTTATTTTGGCACATACAATTTCTTTCAAGAATTCTAACAACACCAACGATTTATCTGTTTGTATTTGGCCATTTTTTTAAAAATAATTTAAAAATAAATTAAAATCTGGTTCCTTCTGTTTTCCCTTCAAGGCTTCCAATATGTTTGGCGATGATGTGTTTTTTTATCCCAATTCCATTAATTCAGCCCAACGTAATTAGTTCCCCTCAAGAACTCGAAACCTTTATAAACCCTAACCCTAATCCCTCCTCACACACCAACCCTTCCAGCAAGAAGCGAAGAAACCTAACTGGTACACCTACTAATTAAGTTGCTAATCATCTCAATTATAATGTAATCAATCAATTAATTATATAATTAACTCATTAATTTATAGATCCAGCTGTAGCAGAAGTGATTGCACTATCACCAAGATCCCTGAGGCGAGGAATAAATTCATCTGCAAGATCTGCAGCAAGGGTTTCCAGATGGAGTAGAACCTCAGCAGGAAACATGGAGGGAAGAAGTGGAAGCGTGAGAAGTGTGGAAGAAATACCAGTTCGGTCGGACTGTGAAGCCCAAGATTTGTTGAACAAGGAAGTACAATTGTGATGCAGATTTTGATCAGCTGTTCGTGATTTTGTAAAATAGGGAAGAAAGAATTATGTGTCTACTGAGTGTTTATTAGAGGTTAGAGAGGGAGGGAGCCGTCAGGAGATAGCGGGCGTTAAAATAAGAGAGACTAATTATGTATTTGAGCATGTTTTTTCCTTCAAGCAACGTGTCATCAATCCAACAGTGCTAACATGAGATGTAATAGGATATTATAACAGGGGATCCCAGCCGAAATTTAGTATGAAGGCATATGTAAGCTATTTTGGAAAATTATGATATGTTATGATTCTGTGGCGAGTTGGCCATGAAATATTACCATCTATATGTATGTAGGTATGTGGATCCGAGGAACTAGGGGCAAGGAGCCCCCGGGACGATTAGGGCCGTAAGGATATACCTGTGCTTAGTTCCATTTGAAGTATCATTGCACGACTCAGGGAGATAGGGGAGGCGTGATACTTTGAGCCTTCGATGTAAAAGCCGGGGAGGACACTTGTGGGTTCACTACCCCTTATGGGTCTATTTTTTATGGATGGTTAGGGCCAAAGCGTGGCTCTTCCATCACCGGCATAGAGGATGGATATGATTTTGTATTTCTATTTTGTTATGATATGAGGAGTAAAGGTTGGAATCTCGTACTTGCCGAGCATATGTTATGATCTGTTATGGGAATCATGAATCGGAATAAGGTTTCTGAAAATACTTTCTAAGTATAAATATAAGTTTGTTTTCAAATGTTTTGGTATGCAGTCAGTTGACTGACCCCTCGTTTTATCTATTAGTTGCAGGTTCCTTTTGGCTTGAGCTAGGCGGAAGTGAGTCTTCTGAGTCACACTTGTCAGTCTAGTGGTATTAGGATGCATTTGTCGCATACTCTACTTATGTTATGTATTTATGTTTCGCACTTGGAGATTATGTTTTATGATTTACTTAGACTTGAACCCGTATGGGGTTAGTATGCTAGTACTTGGATATGTTGGACACTTTGATGATACTTATGCTGGTTTATTATGTTGACTAATGAATTAATATTCGGGACTAGGTATCTATGCTAGTTGAACTTATCACCTGTTTTGCATGTTGATTTAATTGCTTCCGCTATTTATTTGCTTCCGAACTCTGAGTTGTTGGGAAAACGGAACAGAAACATGGTGAAAATTTAAAAATGTTCCCAAAAGATAGAATCAAATCTTTCAATTCCTACTCCCAAATCCGTAGAGATCAAGAAACTCACTTAAATAGTAGCTTTCTTGGCACGTTCTAGCCGCCCAAGAACGCTCTTCACGTTGCTTGATCCCCAAAAGCTCCTTCGAATCTTTTAAGACTTCACGATATTAGCCCTCTAGAGAATTAGTCCACCAACCTCGACCACGATCCGAATAGGGAGGATGCTAGTTCTATATTCGGTGTTTAAGCTCTAAGGGGTTAGTGTATAATTATGGAGAAAGGAGAATTTCGTATCACCCATCAAGGGGTTCGATCCCCTTGTATTTAAAGGGATAGGGTTCGAACTCCATCTCCTAATGGAGATAGGATTGGCTAACCCACTAGCTTCTTATTTCTTGCTTGGAAAGAAAGTTTTCCAACTTTGACCAAAATTCTTAAGTTTTGACCAACTTGATGAGCTAGACAATATCTAACTCTCTTAGATATTTGTTTTTACTGTATTTATTAAATAATAAATAACTTGAAGACTAATAATTAATTAATTCATAATTAATTATTTATTAGACTTTATTTCTCCAAAATAGGACTTTAATATTAATTCAAAATTAAATCAAAGTCCATTAAATAATTAACACATTAATTATTTAATATATACACATAAATACACGTGTCATACACGTGTCCTTGGTACACGCCTTGCACACGTGTGATCCACACGTGTGGGCCCTACCATTCTCTTAATGGTTCGATCAACTCGTTTAATCGTTTAACCGAGTTGTTGTGTGTGACCCTCTAGGTGCTTAATTCAATTAGCAGTGACCCCAATTAATTAATTCCCTAATTAATTAATCAATCCACAGATCAAACGACCATGGTCTAGCAACAGGTGCTTGACCCCTAGCTGAATTAGAATGTCTCGATTCGACAAAACCTTTAAGTTATTGACATATGTGAGATACAATCCTCCTACGTCCCATCTCTCAATCAAGATCTAGGGCAAGGGAATAATTAGAACCCTAATAATCTTGATCTTAATGCTAAGTGCATTTCATATCCATTTGATCTCAATCCAAGAAACTCTTTTCTTCATGTCTTGATCCACTGTCTTGGCCAAGGACTCCTAGATGGCATATGAATGACTGACACAATAGGAGATCAATTTGCTAATGCAAGTGTAGGTCCTTTATCGATTCTCATATACTTTCATGTGCCACTTGTGCAATCCTAGCATAGGCCTTGAATCAGTTGTCTAAGGCGACACCCTTTAAAGCTTACACCTAACACTACAAAGTTAGCTCATAAAGTATCAATGGAACCTCAAGCCTAAGGATCACTTAATCACATCAATGACTCGTGAGATATTTCCTAATCTGGAAGTTACTATTTCCAGATATAGAAACTTCCTTTCCCATTTAGGAATCTTCTCACATGGGATACCTCAGTGTACTCACATAGAATAAGCAAGCACCGCCATGTATGACGCACGTATCAACAATACGCTTTGCACTCCATGAAACAAGGTGATCCTTCTTAAGGGCATGATCACACGAGAAAGCCTCGAACGAGTCAGGTTGACACTCCCACTATCTATAGGACTCATCGGCTTGGAGTGATTTCTAATCATGACTTATGTGATATAGGACTCGTCTCCTAAATGGTTGAGTCCTATAAGTCATATTGATTAGGGGAGTTCTTATACAGGCGCAGTTAAAGTAAACATACAATCAAACAAGAGCATATAAAGAAGTGTTGCCTTAATTCGTATTATTCAAAGATTATTTGTGATTTGCAAAAAGGAAAGTACTAAAGCAGACTATTACATCGGCTTTCAGGGAACTATTCCTTACATGAGTTTGTTGAGTTAGCTCCGCCTAGCCTAGTGTGTGAGTTGGTCTCCCGTTCGCTATGATTCGGACTTGGGTACGGACTTTCCATTCCGTGACCGGGTTTGGATCTTAGTGCGGGTGATGTGGTGCCTCCCGTTTGGGGTGCTACATGTTTATCTTGTTCAGAGGAGTTTCCCATTGGTGACAAGGTCGTTGGTCTTCGTCGGTGGAAGGTGAGGTTAGGTTATAGTTAAACCCTAATGAAACGTGCCTGATATGTATGCATGTGAATAAGCCCTACGTATAGGTAAGTATATGAGAACTATGAATATGTATGATATGATCTATATATTTTAGAATATGTATGATATGCTAGATTTGGGATATGATATGTTAGGTATGGTTACGATTATGTTATAAATAAATTAAAGATATGAAACCACTATGAACATGAATATGTTAAGAATCCGATATGAACATGTTAAGATATGAAATGCTAGGATTATGTATATGGAAATGCTATGTATATGACATGTATTGAATATGAATACGATCTTGATATGTTTATGTTTATGCTAGGGATACGATTATGCTACGAGTATGACTACGCTATGAGTATTCATAGGCTAGAATATGTATAAGACCTGTTTTGAATATGAATATGATCTTGCTATGAATATGTTTTGATTATGTTATGAACATGCTATGAACACGAATATGAGTACGAATATGTATATGATTTGGATATGAGTCTTATTATGCTCTTGAACATGACATGCCTTGATCTTGACTTGACACGTTTGGGGCTCGGTGATCATGGGTAAGGGAGACTCGAGGTACCGGGTATTACTTCTGTGCATGATCATCGGGATGTGGGATAGGGGATCCGGGGATGGATATTACCGTATACACATTTCCCTCTTGCTTGAAGCATTGCCTTGTATGTTCGGTTACGTTATGCTAATATGTTACAACAGTTCGTGAAACAGGGAGTGGATTATCATTTAATAAAAGTTAGTTGTTTTAGCCTTCTGCCTAACTCTCTTTCTCTGCCTATATATATTATCATGTAAGCATATGATTTAGAATGCAAAAACCAAGCCCCGGTTGATGAAGTCCCAACTTGATGCGTGCTATGCTCCGTATATGTATGTACGCGTGCATGTGTAGACCCTCACTCAGTCCGTGTGACGGCCCTCCCTCCTTATGTTTTTAGTTTGCAGGTACCCGTCGTGTGGTTCGAGCTAGGAAGTTTGCAGTCTTTTGGAGTCTTGTTAGTTTAGTTTGAGTCTGCATTTTCGTACTTAGTTCATTTTGCACTTGTACTCTTGAAGTTTGTAGCTTGGGACTTGGTTTTGTATTTGTTACTTTCGGTCGTTGTGGCAGTATGTATACAATCTGTTTTAAGTGATTGTAACTTTGATCATGTGCTTTGTTTAAGTTTGTTTAATACTTCTACTCTTGTATGTTTGAAATTTTGCACGCTCTGTTTGAGGGTCTAGACCACCTAGCTTAGGTGTGGCTTTTGTTTTGTCTCCCGTCCGCCAGTGCTTGGTGCGTGTACGGATTCTCTTTTTTGTTACACGTGTCGGACCCTATTATAGGGGATGTGGCGCCCACCGATTGGGGTGCTACAGTCTAGGTCGTTCGGCTTAGGAATATGTGTGTTTGTTTGCATTCAATTTTACTTTAACGTGATTTGTGTGCTCTTACTTGTATTAATTGTTGTGATGCCCCGATAATTCGGCCATACAGGTATGATGTAAGTGTTTACCAAATTGCGTGAAATAATTATTCATACGTGATTTACATATTTAATTTTATTGTTTAATTATATTAAATGTTAATTACTTTATTTTAAATGTTATTAATATCTTATATGATTATATAAATATGTATATATGTTAATTATGTTAACTATTATATTCTAAGTTATTTAATATTTAGTATTTTTGTGAAATTCATATCAATTGATATCTATTGCATAAATCGAACTTGTTTGCAACGTGAATTAATTTCCCGAGCTTGACTTAATTTCGTTGTGACCTTATTTGATCATTTCCTGAACTTTGAGGACTTAATTACATTGGACTTAATTGCTCGCTTGTTATGGAATTGAACCTAATTGCATGACTTAGATAATAGGAGGACTTAATAGCAAATTGGCCACTTCTTTCTCCTTCATAGCAGCAAATCACGTATCATGCCTCTCATTCTCATACAAACACATTACATACACATTGTTCTTTCTTTCTCCTTTCAACCGAGACAAACCCTCATCAAGTAGAGGACTATTTCATCATTCAAGCTTCATATTTGTGGGTTTTGTGATCATTCAAGCATCATCTCTTCATCTTAGCTTCCATTTCTTTCATTGAGGTATTTTTTGGAGCATGGATGATTTTCTTGAAATTTTTGGTATGAAGAGGGCTTTGCTATATGTTGGTTTATGTGTGTATTTGTTGTTGGAAATATGTTTGTGAATGGTAAGCTTAAGATTTATGCCTATATCTTGAGATTTATGGACTTGGAGCATGAATGATGAAATGGGTTTGTATTGATGAATTCTTTGATGATCTAAGGTGGAAATATGTGTTTTTATGAATTGTTAATGATTTATATGTAAGCTAGTATGGTTCTAGCATGAAATCTATGCGGTTGAACTTGATTATGGATCATTTGTTGGTTGTTGTTTTTGTTTCGTTCTTGTTCTGCTGTTGCTCTGTTTTTTTTTTCTGCTGCGTACAGTTGACACGGGCGTATCAACTTTGCCTTGTTCAGCGAGACACGAGGGTGCATGTTGGTCTGGTTTTGCAGTACCATGACACGGGGGTATCACGGTTTGCCTTGTATTGGTGACACGGGCGTGTCACCTTCTGATTTCATACTCCGCTGTACCGTGACACGGGGGTGTCAAGGGTTGCCTTGTAATGGTGACACGGGCGTGTCACCTTCTGCTTTCTTGCTTATTGTGGTTGCATGCTTTTGTACGTGCATGTGTTATATATATATATATATATATATTAGTTATGTATTAATTTTTATTTGGTTTAATTGGATATATGTAATTGTTTATTTCTAATTTTAAATGTGATTTAACTTGCGCCTCGATTCTATATGAAGTTCTTGAATCAGTTTGTTTGAAATTGTGGAATTATGAGTTCGAATGAAATGAACGAATGAGTGAATGACTTGATTATATGATTTAATTCCTTAATAGTGCACATGAACATAATCTTGTCTTTTACATATTCATATCATGATCATTGCATTGCCGAGCGTCTTATTTGGTCATATTGAGTCTCACCTCACCTTCCTTGCACAGATTTTGATCCTGTTGGAGACGAGGCCGCTCAGTGAGGCTTTCGTGTCTTCTTTTGTCGGTTTCAGGTGGGTTTCTCTTCTATTTAGATAAAACGACCCGATATATCTCCCTATGTGAAAGGTTTTAAGCCAAAGCAATATGATTATAAATATATATTGAGTCTTTTCTCGAGTAAATGATTGCGAACGTATAACCCTTCTTTTAGGAATCCTACCCTATGTTTTGGTGAGATATGATTGATATGATTGTTATGAATTCACGGGCCCTGGAACTTAATACCTGTAGCTATCCGGGGAGGCAAGGGCCGATGGTGATCCCATGTGTTAGTTCCAACCAATTACGGTGATACTGGACCCCGCTAGGAGATTAGCAGGGAATGGGAGCTGAGTGCCTTTGGGGGATTCATGTACCCCCTCTGGCCTATGTATGGACCGGTGGTCGGGTCCAGCAAACCCGTCCACCACTTGGAGGGAAAAGGTGTATATGTATGATTATGAATCGTATGATTGTGCACAAATATGATATGTATGATAACCAATGAAACTATGAATATGAATACATAAGGTGTTGGTTGGAGATTATGCACGCTCACTCGCCGAGCTTGAAATCCTATGAATATTTATGAATGAATATGACCGTTATAAACCCGTAGATGTCTTTCCTTGTCACACCCACTTGGGGAAATCTTTTAAAACTTCTTATGGGTTTATAGCTTGCATGTATATGTTTAAATTCTGCCATACTTATATACTATGCCTGTTTTATGCCCACCAGTCCCTTTTGGACTGAACCCGTTTTGTTTTCAGTGACTTTTGTGCAGGTTAAGGAGTGCTAGGCGGGAATGCAAGTCGTCTAGGTCTTGCATTAGTGTTTAGCACTCTTATTTTGTTACACTCGCACTCATGTTTCCCCTTTTGTATTTGAATATGGTTATCGAGCGTCATGTTGTCAGAACTTGAAATACTTGGTTGGTTTAGGTATACCTAAATTCTATTTTTGGAGCTTGAAGGCTCATGGTACTTAGTTATATGATTGTTCTTACTTCCGCTTTATTGGTGTTACTCTGATTTATGGTTTAAGGGTTAGTCCCGCCTAGCGTAGAGAGTGTGTGTGTGTGTCCCCGTTCGCCGTGACTTAGCTCGTGTGTGGATTATCCATTTCATATGCGGGTCGGGTCTCGGTGCGGGGGATGTGGCACCTTGCGCTCGGGTGTTACAATTGTTCACATGAACATGCACAAAACCCTCACGCATCGATATTTTCTTGAATTTGTGCTACTTCAGGATGCCTCCAAGAAGAAGAGATCATGATAATGCTCTTCCACTACCACCACCAACTGCAGAGGGTATTATACGAGCCCTCTTGGACTATCTTCAACAAAAGCCACTGCAACCAATTCCTCAAGGTGAAGGACAAAGAAGAGTTGCCACTTCGGTTTATAAGGAATTTTGGGATAACAACACTCCAAAGGGGCTTGGAGGTAATGATATTGAAATGGAACAATGGTTAACTGAGATCACGGGGATTTGGGAGATTTACCGGGCTACTTCACAAGAGAAGGCAATATGCACCGCTCGTTTCATTCAAGGACAAGCTTCAAATTGGTTGAAGGGAATGAGGGCTCGTTTGGAAAGGAACGACGAATAATTTAATTGGGAAAATTTTGTGTGGGAATGTCGTGACAAGTACATCCCTCCAAGTTCTCGAGAAAGAAGATTACAAGAATTCTTGGACCTTCAACAAGGATACCGAACGGTTGAGGATTACATACTCTAGTTTGAGAGGCTTGCTCCTTGTGCCTCTCACATTACGGATGATGATGCTTTAAAGGCCCGAAATTTCGTGCACGGCTTAAGAGAAGACATCCAATGGGCCTTGCAAGCTGCCACGGTTGATACTTGGGCTAAAGCTATAAGGAAGGCTCTTATGGTTGAGGCCCAAAAGCAACGATTAGAGCCCCAAACCTTCCACCTGGGGCAAGAGTTTGAATCAAGTTCAAGTTTGGGAAAGAGGCCTGTATTTCAAGATGAGCCTCAAATTTTCGACCTCAAAGAGCTCCTCAATGCCATCAAGAAGCCCCGACTTCCCATTTCGGACCCGATACCCGCTCTAACGGCACCTATCCAATGCTCCTATTGTAAGAGACCGAATCACACGGAAGAGACTTATAGGAAAAAATTGAGAAGCTGCTTTGGATGTAGAGAGATAGGACATAAGATGAGATTCTGCCCTACAAATTGCGTTTAGACTTTCTCATCGTGTGAGATAAATTGAGCTGCTTCTAGACGGATTCAAGATTGTGAAGGAGCCCTCCATCAACATTTGAAGAAATCAAACCCCTTGTGCTAGAAGACCTTTCCAGGCTAATCCTTGTCGGGACGTCATGAACCTTGAACATGGGATGAATATGGGAAGTCGCTCTTGCTAGGAACTCGAGCGGAGAGGGCCTAAGGACAGGTCCTTTTTAAGGGAAAGAGTTTGTAACATCCCGACTTCCACTCAGGAATAGGCAACGGCTGTAGAAGACCCCCGGGTTTTTGATGCTCGGCTTTAACTTTCTGACAAGTTATGTAATGTTTCACATACTCGGCTACGTCTTTCTTTAATCCATTCCACCAATAATATTGTTTCAGATCCTTATACATTTTGTTTCCTCCAGGGTGGAGAGAGTAAGCCGATTTATGAGCCTCTTCGAGCAACATCCGTTTCAACTCTTCGGACTCGGTTCTTGAAACGAAGAAGACCGGTTTCATCAAATCCGAATAGAAATTCCTGATTAGCTCTTACCTTAGCTATTAATCTCTGCACTTCCAGATCATTATTTTAAGCCTCAAATAATCCATATTTCATGTGATACCCGTACTATAGCTCGGTCCACATACGAAATGGAGAATCCGTACATAAACCAAACGTATATCTAATGGGTGACAATAAAAAAATGATTCTAGTTAGGCGGGACTAACCCCAAACCAATCAACCAATGCATAAAAATTTAAGCGAAAGTATAACATATACCAACGATCAAGTACTATCTACATCAAAGTATACAATCTCCAACTTATAACAATATGTACAATCTCCCATAATATAATCATCAAGTCATAAGTAATCTATATGCAACCATAACATGAAGGTGGACTATGCTAGATACAAATTAAAGACTCCCAAAGACTCTAATTCCCGCTTAGCACGCACCATCGGGCCCATAGTGCAGTACAATATACTCGCCAAAATAAGATTGGTTCAATACAATAATACGGTGTATTTTTAATCATTTGAGGTTTTGTGAAAAGTTATATATATATATATATAGATACATTTTGGCCAAAAATCCACATAAGGGTTTTAAGGGTTCTATGTATCTAGAATTAAACCTCACCTGTATAGACAAAACAAGAAAAGACATGAGCCTAAGATGTCTGCTCCTCGTCCTCTAGAAGCTTGTCTGTGCAATAAAATAAGTGTACATGAGACATGACTCTTATGAGCTAATTAAGATGAACGGCACAATCATGCAAGCATACGACGTGAATTGACAATTATGGCATATCATGAATATGTTCATGTATACAGCTAATGTCCCAAGGACCACATAAACGACCACAAAACTCAAGGTATGAAAAGTACACAATATGTGTCTCCAGTTGACAATCCTGGCCAGGACTAGGTTTGTGCTAAAAAGGATCCCGGCCGGGGATATTTTTAACAAGAGCAATTTTCTAATGGTTCCCCGCCGGGATGATTTTTAAACTAAAAGGGTTCCCGGTCGGGAGCCTCTGCTCGAGAAACAGGGCAACAGCAGGGCATTTTCGAAGCTTAAAAAAATCAACCTAAAAACCATTCTCAAGCTAGGACAATCACTTGTAACATGTATACACACATCATACTTTATTTGGGCATCAAATAATACCATGTAACATGCTTAAATCACCAAGAAGCTCAATATAAAACCCATAAGTTTTCATGCTATCCACTTTGATATACTTCAAGAATTATGCATGGAATTCAAGTTTAAAACTCATGATCATACTTCTAATAATAATTAACCAAGTTATCAAACCCAAATCCTAACCCTAGCCTCATCAACCAATCCAAGAATTCAATCATCACATCATCTCTACCTTCAAAGAAATGGAGAAGAAGGAAAGTGAAACCAAGATGGACAATTAGAGCTTCAAACTTGTGATTTGCCAAAAAATATAGCTTGGAAATGATGAAATCTCTCCTTCCCTCTTGGAGTTTGGATCGTGAGAAATGGAAGCAAAGTGTGTGTATGTATGAAATGTTGTATGAATGAGGAGAAATGTTAGGTGATATGCATCTCTTATAAAAGATTAAATGCCACAATTGTAATTTAGTCCTTCAAGTTGATAAGTTCATGTAATTAGCTTCCAACTTATGAAATGTGGTCAATTAACTCCAATTCAATTCCATGCAATTAAATCCTCAAGTTACGAAAATGATCAGTTAAGGACAATTAATCCAATAGGCATGCTCGGCAATAATTCACATAGCAATCGAATACAATTCGTGCAATAATTCATGATTTAATAACAATTTCACATATTTTTACTTAAACATGTTGAGATGGAATTCATATAATGTCATGAAATGTATAAATTAATAAATGAAAGAATTAAAATAAATCCTAACTCTCGTAAACTCACACGTGGCGTGCTTACCTGAACATCCAGAAAAACTGGGGCGTTACACACAGGCCAGGCCTCAACGGTCCAATACCGTCCCGGGGATTTCTTACCCATAGCTCCTTAGATCCACATTCACATAACATTCACATACCAATCTTTCATGGAAAAACTCGCTAAACTTGAACATAAAAGACTTTTCCCAAAATAGCTTATATATGCCTACATATTAACTTTCCAAATCAAACCCGTGCACAAAATCATAAACTTATCATATTCAACACTTATTTAACTATATATATAATATATAGTCACTTGCGCGGCTCGAAAATGTCACATAAGGCTTTAGGTCGTTAACCAGGCCTGGCGCAGGTTCTAGATCCGAAAAGTCGAGTCTCGGATCATACAAAATCCTAAACCTCACCTTGTGCGTAGAAAAGAAAGGAGTGAGAGTGATCAAGCTATACCTCCGGCTCGTTACCGACAACCTCGTCTGAAAAGAGAACACAGAAGCCCAAGACTTAGACACTATATAAACCAATTACAATGCTCGGCCAATGCATGATTCATGAATGAATGCAAAATAATATGAAACGTATCATATAATTCACATATCATAGCAAATAAAATTTATTTGCAATTAACCATGCAATTAAAATCAAGTAATAGCATCAAACATGCAAAAGATTAACAATATAAGTCATATAAAAGTATAATTAAACAAAAGAGAAGCAGTTGCAACTCCCAGGTCTCGGGAACCCTGGGAATGGCCTTGCTTCTGTAGGGAACAGCTGTTCCCGCGATCACTTAAAAGTTTCTGGAAGATGGGAACGACCGTTTTGGGCTGAATAAGGAAATGGGAAGGGTCGTTCCCAACTACCCGACTGCTCCTCGCGCGTCTGTAAGGTTTTTGGCCTGGGAACGGTCCTTCCCATCTCTAGTACTCAGAGAAAACCCATTCCAAACCGGGAAGGGCCGTTCCCAGTTTAAAGCTGGGACGGGAACGGCCGTTCCGGCCTGGTACGAGAGGCAAAACAGAGCAGTTTTGTTACAGCAGCAAGGGAGACTACAAAAATGGCCAAAATGGCCAAAAACCAATACCATGGAGCTACAACAACTTACCAAATCATGCAAATAATTCACATAAATCATATAGGACATGTAGGGATGCATAAAACTCAATTATATCATGAATCAAAGCCAAAATCATCAAATGTAAGTTCAAGCATAATCCAAGTTCATTAATGGCAAGAATCAAAATACTCAACTACCAAAGGATATCTTGCAATAAATACAATACATATGACATGTACAACATATTTATGAAATTAGAATTCAAATATACCAATCATATGTCATATAATCTCAAATTTTGTATAAACCCTTACTATTCACATGTTGATCAAAGAGATTCATATATAGCTCCATAAATTAAAATTAAACAGTAGAAATGAAGAACACGACGAGAGAATTCCGAAACATACTCAAGTTCAAGAAAAGGTTGAGAATTGGGGGAGAACTTGGCTCTTGAAGATCAAAGGATGAAATGAACTTAGGGCTTGGTTTCTCTTGGCTTTGTTGCTACTGTATGTTACGTAAATGAGCAAGAAAAAAAATGGTTCAGCCTTTAAGGGCTGAACCGGTTCGGGCCACGGGTTCGGTTCAAGCTGGTTCGATTTAAAAGCATAAGGTCCAACCAAGGTTCAATCCAAATATTTTAAATAATTCAAGTATGAATTCAATTCAAATAAAATCATATAATTCATATACAATTAAATTAAAGCGCAATTAATAATTAAATCACCTAATTAGCTGTACCGACTGTAGAATGGGGTGTCACAAGAAACCCTGAACGTGCTGAGTGATGCACATGCGCCAAAGTTTCCTTCTTTAAACAAAACTTAGCACAAAAAACCCTATGTTCATAAAAATTTGCATAAAAATCCCTGGCGGCTTAAATAAGTTTATATATACCAAATAAATGAGTTTAACACATGAAACGCAAAAATTTGTAGAAACATAAAAATAAGACGTAATATGACATACCAAATAGCATAGACTTAAGATGAATAAAAGATATAAGAAATTTCTTATAAGATGCTTAGAAAAAATAGAAAGTAAAATATATAAGGATGAAAAATTACTAAAAAAATTACAAATATTAAAGAAATTACCACTTTTTACAAGAAAAGATTTCATTCCAATATAAGAAAGAAAAATTAAAAATTTACAAGAAATGAAAAATATATGCCTACAAATAATGAATAAAATACAAAACAACTTATAAAATATTAAAAAAAAATTAAAAAAGGAAGAAAAAGATTTAGAAATAAATTATGAATAATTAAATTTCATTCTTATAAATAATCTTGAAAATAAAATAAAACTTTATAAAAAAATTCATAAAAAGTTTACATCAATTATTAACATATTGAGCATTCTAGAATCTTTTTGAAAGATTTTATAAATTTTGGGGTCAAAACTAAAAATATAGAAACTATAAGATCATTTACAAAAAGACAAAAATGAAAATTCTCAACAAAAAATTGCACAACCCGCACGTAAGGCATATTGTCAGGTGCAGGTTTTCCGTGCATATTTGAAAACATAGAGTCTTCTATAACAATTTTTAAATCATAAGTTTTTTCTTGATATTTAAGCATAACACAAGGTTTTATAGGCTACTATATCCCTAACTTGTTAGTGAGAAAGTTGCTCGTGCCTTTGGAGAAAGAGCTCCTCCTAAACAATCAAAATTACATGAATCTACATAATATATATGTATATTATTTATAATAAAAAAAAATATAATATTTCATGTACAAAATCAAGTAAGTAACTGAAATCACATATTTTTTTCTTATATTATTGCCACGCACAGCTCACTTAGCTGCAAATATAAGCTATAGTTAGATTAGATATAAACAAGCCAGCTGGCCTGTTACTTTGGGTTGAGGTCAACACCTCCCATTACACGTGTTACCATCCGGTTGGTACACTCTGTATATATACATGTATAAACTGAACAATATTGGATCATAATAGAGATTACAGTTTTTCCTTTCTTCAAGATCTCTCTCGATTTCTCTCGTTTCCTTCTTGATTGATTCTAGATTTATCATGGTATCAGTTGAACCTTCCGCTTGATTTCTCAGATTTCTTGTTGTGCTTGCTTCTCAAATCGTTTTGTTGTGTTTTTTTTTTTCCGATCATGGCGACGGTTGAAGCGATTGCCGCAGCTGAGTCCAGGCTCACCGCCTCCAGTCCATTGTTTCTCCATGCTAATGAGAGTCCTGGTCTTGTTCTTGTCTCGCCACCTCTGGATGGTGCAAATTATCATACTTGGGCGAGACCTATGAAAATGGCACTCCTTTCCAAGAACAAATTCGCCTTTGTTTCGGGTGAATTACAGGTACCCCTGACTACTGATCCTCTGTTTCCTGTTTGGGTTCGCTGTAATACGATGGTGTTATCCTGGATTTCGAAAGTTGTTTCCCCTTCAATTGGACAATCCATCCTTTGGTTGGATAAAGCGTCAGATGTCTGGGTAGATTTGCGTGATCGCTTTTCTCAGGGCAATGCATTTCGCATTGCAGAGCTCCAAGAAGAAATTCATGCTGTCAAGCAGGGCAATGCTTCTGTCTCGGACTATTTCACTAAACTCAAGATTCTCTGGGATGAATTCTATAATTTTCGTCCGTTGCCATCTTATCCCTGTACTCCTAGTTGTTCTTGTGGATCTATTGTCAAGTTCAAGGAGTATCAACAGACTGATTGTGTCATTCGCTTTCTCAATGGGTTGAGCGACAAGTTCTTTGGTGTTCGCTCTTAGATTATGTTGATGGATCCTCTCCCCTCTTTGACGAAAGTGTTTTCCATGGCTGTGCAACAGGAACGCCAGTTCTCTGTAGAATCTGATCACAGATCCTTTGTGGCCCCATCTTTCAGCAATTCGAATTTTAAGCCTTCCTTCTCCAAAGGTGCAGGCACCTCCAAGTCTGGTTCTAATCAAGGTTTTGGCCGTGGATTTCCCAAATTTCAGGGCAATAAGGCACAGATTGGTACAGGCAAAGCTTGCCGCCATTGTGGGGGTCCCAATCACACAGAGGCAACCTGTTATCGCAAGCATGTGTTTCCTCCCAACTTTCGTTTCAACAATCCAGTTGCTGCTGCTTTATACGCTACTGATCCGCAGCAAGATGTCCCTCAAGAAGAGTTGCACTCTCAGCCTCCATCAGTCAATCAATTGACTCCTGTTCACAATTCTGAGTCTCAAGAATCATCTACGATTTCTCTAACTGCAGAGCAATTTCAGAGGCTAGTTAACATGCTTCAAGCTCCATCTGATGTCTAGCAACCTCATCATGTCAACAATATCTCTGTAGCTCTAGGTTCATCAGGACGTTGTGAGTCAGGTATATATTGCCTTTCAGCTAACTCACATTATCAAGATTGTTGGATACTTGACACAGGTGCAACAGATCATATTTATCATTCTTTATCTTTGTTTGCTGGCATTGCACCTATATCCCCAGTCTTGGTAAAGTTGCCCAATGGTACTCATATCACTGTTGATAGAGCAGGCTCAATCATTGTTTCTAATAGTCTAACACTGGAGGGTGTGTTATTCATTCCTGATTATAAGTTCAACTTATTATCTGTCCCTCAGTTAACAAAACGAACTGGTTGTGGTTTTGTGTTTCAAAATGATTTTTGTGTGATACAGGATTCAAAGACTTTGCAGATGATTGGTTCAGCTAGGATGCATAATGGACTCTATGTTTTGCTTGGCTCTAGTACATTTCACAATAGGCATTGTAGTAGTATCAATGTTGTTGATTCTTGTTCTGTAAATTCAGGAAATATATGGCATTTTAGACTTGGCCATGTTTCTGAATCTGTCATGCAACTTTTACATTCTATTGATTCAACTATCACTTGTACGACCAATTTATCTTCTTGTGATACTTGTCATCTATCAAAGCAAAAGAGGTTGCCCTTTTCTTCCAGTACCACTGTCTCTAGTGCAATTTTTAATCTCATTCATGTTGATATATGGGGACCATATTCAGTTCCTTCTATTCTTGGGCATCGATATTTTGTTACTATTGTAGATGATTTCTCTAGATTTACCTGGGTTGCACTTGTCAAACAGAAGTCTGAGGTAAGGAAACAACTCCAATCTTTTATTGCTTTGGTGGAAACTCAATTTAACACTAAGATTAAGATTGTCCGAACTGACAATGGCCCTGAGTTTTCAATGACCGAATTCTACAATAATAAAGGCATAATACATCAATCCTCTTGTGTGGAAACTCCACAGCAAAATGGTATAGTAGAAAGGAAACATCAGCACATATTAAATGAGGCTCGCGCTTTGCTTTTTCAGTCAAATGTACCAAAGAATCTTTGGTCATACTGCATTATACATGCAGTTTACTTGATTAATAGGATGCCATCCCCCTTGTTACAGAATCAGACACCATTTCACATTCTCTATGGTGTTAATCCAGTTTTCTCTGACATTAAGATATTTGGTTGTCTTGCTTTTGCATCTACTCTCACTGCTAATAGATCCAAATTTGATCCTAGAGCCAGAAAGTGCATCTTCCTTGGATTCAAGCAAGGAACAAAAGGTTATGTATTGCAGGACATCAACTCTTTGGAGATTTTTGTTTCAAGAAATGTCAAATTTGTAGAGAGTTGTTTTCCTCTTGTATCTTCCACAAGCAACTCTGATCAGTTTATACTCACTTTGCCTAACTCTTTAGATATTCGCTACACTGATAATCTTGGTTCTCTTTCAGTTTTACCTCCACAGGATGCCTCCTTTTCTGATTTAGATCAACAACCAGCTTCTCCAGCTGATTCTATTGGTGGGGCTGACAACATGTCTCCAGCTGCTTCTGATCAATCATAGCAATCCTTGGATTCCACCACAGCTTCTCATTCCATTAACTCCACCTCACATAACTCAGCACCAGTCAAGCCTCACAGGACAAGAACGGCACCTCAATATCTAAGAGATTATCACTGCAATATCCTCAAAACAGTTTCAGGTGTATCTAAACCTTATCCTTTATCAGATGTATTGAGTTATGATAAGTTGGCTCCTTCTCACAAAAGTTATATACTTAATATCACTACTCAAACAGAACCAAAGACTTATAATCAGGCTATTAAGCATAAGGAATGGCAAGAAGCCATGAATAAAGAGATTGCAGCTCTAGAACAAACTAAAACTTGGAAAATTGTTGATCTCCCACCTGATAAACATCCCATAAGCTGCAAATGGGTATACAAAATCAAACATAAGGCTGATGGTAGTATAGAAAGATATAAAGCTAGGCTTGTAGCCAAAGGATACACACAAACTGAAGGTTTGGATTACTTTGATACATTTAGTCATGTTGCCAGAATTACTACCATTAGACTTCTTCTTGCTCTAGTTGCTCAAAATAATTGGTTGTTACAACAACTTGATGTCAACAACGCTTTCTTGCATGGCGATCTTGAAGAAGAAGTCTATATGACTGTTCCTCAAGGTTACACAGTTGAAGGGAACAACAAAGTTTGCAGACTCACAAAGTCTCTCTATGGCCTTAAGCAGTGTAGCACCCCTATACGTAGAGATACCACACCCCCGCACTATAGGCCGATCCACATACGAAATGGACAATCCGTACATGAACTAACCTATAGCGAATGGGTGACAATTAAAAGAAAAGACGAGCTAGGCGGGACTATACCCCAAAGCAATACAAAACCAAGACATAAAAGTTAAAAGCGGAAGCATAATATCAACATTACTTATAGGTACCATATTTACATCAAAAGTATAAATACTAATAGGTACCAACAAATATCAATACATTATCATCTCCTATATATTATACAAGCAAAAGTCCCCAAATATACCAAGAACTATAACGTACTAACTCAGGACATGACAAAAGCAAGATCATGGAAGTATGTGCAATGCTAGACCAGGCTGGACGACAAGACATGACTCCGACTCCCGCCTAGCACACGACCGCGACAACCTGAAAGGTGGGGCGTCAGTCCATGGAAGACTGAGTGAGGGGCAATACATATATATTAGCGCAGTTAACATGCAAGTTATAACCTCGGGTAAGGTTTTATAATTAAAAGTATTATACGTTCACAATAATAGAGAACTCGCCCGAGATTACAACTATCAATATTAATTACTGGTTCGTTTCATGCAATCAATCAATACATGGCCCCGGCGAGTGAGGGCGGTCTCCAACCGAACTCCAAATGAACATGTACATGCTTGCTTGATTATCAATAAATAGGTGATCATGAAATTCCATTATCGTGCAATAGTGTAATCATATAACACGTTCATGGAATGGAAATCATGCAATAACCCGAGGCGCATCCGTGGTGCCGGACTCGTCCCCAGTCTCCTTCTTCCTCCGGTTTGATGATGGGATTGCAAGGCCCCAACATCCAATCACATTGAGCAGAGGGTACATGAATCCCTAAGTTCGGAGCTCCTTCCTCCACTAACCTCCTGGCGGATTCAGGGGTGACCCCAAACATGATGAGGATAGTGCCAGAGTTACCCGTCAGCCCTTGCTTTCCCGGTTGGCTCTAGTCACTACCCTCCGGCCCAAACGTGAACGATCATGCTACTCGCCTAAACATGCACGAAACAATACATGGCTTGCTTGCTTGCTTGAACACGACTTGAAATGATCAATGATTTATAGAGACTATAAATATAAATACCTTTTTGGCTGAAATATCACATAAGGGATATACGGGTTCTATATAACTAACAATTAAACCTCACCTTTACCGACAAAAGACACGTAGGGCATGGCCTACGGGGCTTGCTCCTCGTCCCTACGAAGCTGGTCTGTGCAAAATAGACGTGTACATGTGAGACTTGACTCTAAATAGACCAAATATGACGAACGGCAAAATGCAACGAGATGACGTGCAAATCATAATGTGGCATGAAAACATCTTGTTTCAGTACATATGGGATCATATAAAAACAATTCGGGGTCAAAGAAGTCGTTGGATCGAGGGACTAAAAATGTAATTTTATGCAGTCACATTTGTTCTGTCAGCGGCATGGGAACGGCCGTTCCGGCCCTCAGTGTAAAATGGGAAGGGCCGTTCCCATGGTCCCAAGAAACGCCCCTGCGCTTTTCATTTAAAAGTGACGCTTTTATTCTGGGAACGACCCTTCCGGCTCGCAGGCCAAAATGGGAACGACCGTTCCCATGTGCGCGCCGTCTATGAGTTCAAAGGGGTGGGAACGGCCGTTCCCAGAATGAACTGGGGTCGTGAAGGGCCGTTCCCGCTCCTCTGCAAGTGCAGAAACAGAGCAGAACAGGGGAGGCTCTCGGGCCAAAACAACCACTTCCAAAACATCATCAAACCCACTTTAACATGCAAGAATTTTGGGCACAAGCATGCATACATGATCAAGATACAATAAAACCCCATATAAACACTTAAATCCCCCAAGAACACCAAGAATTTCCACTTTCATGTTCCTATCTAATCCACCATAAAAGCTCAAACACCTCAAGAATTCATGCTTCAATTCATGATATAATCATATATTCCTTCCTCAAGTAGCATATAATCCATTTATTACACAACTCATAAACCCTAACTTCACCATAAATCATCAAGGTTCACATAATCAAGCACATACTCACCTTGAATGAAAGAAATGGATGAAGAAGATGAAGATGGATAGTTGAGCTAAAAGCTTGGGAATATTTCTTGAAAATCTTGGATGATTTGATGAAATCTTTGTTTCCCCTTTTCCTCTTGAAGAACTGAAGCAGAAAAGCATTATGTTGGGAGAAAAATGGATGAAAATGGATCAAGGAAGCTTGGAGATGCATTTACGTGATTCACCATCCTTGAAATTGATGAAATAATCAATTTGCAATTTAACCCCTCAAGAAATTAAGTCATGCAATTAAGTATGTATAGTTTTGAAATATGATCAATTTAGTCCTTGAAAATGTTATGCAATTTGGTCCCTAAAGGTTAGGAAGAAAATCAAATAGGGATAATTTCGTAATTAAACCATACTCGGTGAATATTTTACGAAATGAATATTTTCAAGTCATGAAAGAAATCCTCAGTTTGATATGAATTCATAAAATTTCATGAAAGTATTATAAAATATAATTTATAAAATTATTTTAAACATAAGATATTAATAAATAAAATTCGGGGCGTTACAAGCAGGCTTCTAGACAATGGTTTTCCAAATTATCCACTTCACTTATTTCACAAGGCTATACTCAATCACTTTCTGACTATAGCTTATTTATTAAGAATTCAGACAACAAATCCACTGCTCTGTTGGTGTATGTGGATGATATCATCCCTACAGGTAACAGTCAAGAAGAAATCAATAATATCAAAGCTTTTCTGGATGATTCTTTCAAAATAAAGGACCTGAGATCACTCAAATTCTTCCTTGGATTAGAAATTGCAAGAACAAAAGATGGTATCTCCATGAATCAGAGAAAGTACACCCTAGATTTACTTGCTGACACAGGCTTACTAGCTGTAAAGCCATCTCCAACACCAATGGAATCCAACTTAAAGATATCAACTGAAGGTCAGAAATATGAAGACATTGCCACGTACAGGAAATAAATTGGAAAGCTGTTGTATCTCTGTACAACAAGACCTGACATATCCTTTAGCGTTCAGCAGCTTAGCCAATTCTTGTCTGCTCCAACACTCCAACACTACCAGGCTGCAATTAGAATACTAAGATATATTAAGAAAGCTCCAGGCCAGGGTTTGTTCTTCCCAGCAACGCCAAACAAAGATCTCAAAGCTTTTAGTGACTCAGACTGGGCCGGTTGTTCAGACTCAAGACGAAGCATCACCGGGTTCTGTGTATTCCTTGGTGATTCACTCATTAGCTGGAAATCAAAGAAACAAACTACCGTGTCTAGATCATCTTCAGAAGCCGAATACCGCGCCTTGGCAGCTACTACTTGTGAAATACAATGGATCAAATACCTCTTGAGGGATCTGTGCATTCCTGATCCCAAGCCTGCCATCATCTATTGCGATAACAAATCCGCACTACATATCGTTGCAAATCCGACATTTCATGAAAGGACAAAGCATATCGCAATAGACTGTCACGTCGTTCGCGAAAAACTACAAAACGGAACCATACATCTGCTCCCACTTCACACTTCAGCTCAAATAGCAGATATCTTTACCAAGCCCCTCTGCAGCACTCCATTCTACAACCATTTGGCCAAACTTGGCCTGATCAACATACACGCCAGCGTTTGAGGGGGGGGTATTGCCACATATAGCTCACTTAGCTGCAAATATAAGCTATAGTTAGATTAGATATAAACAAGCCAGCTGGCCTGTTACTTTGGGTTGAGGTCAACACCTCCCATTACACGTGTTACCATTCGGTTGGTACACTCTGTATATATACATGTATAAAATGAACAATATCGGATCATAATAGAGATTATAGTTTTTCCTTTCTTCAAGATCTCTCTCGATTTCTCTCGTTTCCTTCTTGATTGATTCTAGATTTATCATATATCATTGTATTTATATCCAACTTGTACTTTCAAGAACATTTGTTGTGAAGATGAAAAATATTTGGACGGCCAAATCCTACCAAACTAAACTGAAGAAGATTTATTGGATAAGTACAGTTCTTTATGCTCTTGCCTCTTGAAGAAAGAGTCCATCCTAAACCATCAAAATTATAAAATTATATAAATCTACATAACATACGTGTATATTATTTATGATAAAAAAACTTAATATTTCATGTACAAAATCAAGTAAGTAATTGAAATCACAATTTTCTTTTTACATATTTATATACGCCATATAAAATTATTATTACAACCTTAGACTAACTTAATATTGAAAATACCTCCAACATAAGTAACCATGAATGATGAAACACTAGTACACTACATCCCAATTCCCACCTACCATCCATCTCGTGTTCCCTTTAAAAAATTCAAACAAAACAAACTAAAATACTTTTCCAATGTGCCCCGCAGCGTATTGCCCTTTCGCATTGCGACCAAACACCATCTAACGCTAGACTTTACCTACTCAGTTATCAATTATACATCCCTCGTGGTGTATCCTCACCAACACTGCCACTTCTATATATACACACAGACACATCTCACAAGGAGTGTGTGTACAATCTTCTCACTAAGAAAAAAATGGAAGGAAAGAACTTCCTCCGATGTCTCTTCTTCATCTTCAGCTTAGTTTTGGTTATGCTTTTCACGGCCTTCAACTTCCCCGGCGGGATTCCCGACAAGGAGGTTCTGCTCGGTTGCGACGCCGGCTCCGCCTGGTGCGCGTCCAAGAACCGCATCCTCCGCCGCCCGAAGGCGGAGGCGCTCCTCCGCGACCACACGGCGGATGTGCCCCGCCACCCGCTCGATCCGCTCACCGTCGGCGAGATGAACAAGGTGCATAAGGTGATTAAGTCCTTCTTCGGGGGGAAAGTGTACACGGTTCACTCGCTTGTGCTGGAGGACCCGGAGAAGGCGATGGTGTTGAAGTGGCGGAAGGGGGAGGAGCTCCCGCGACGGAGGGCGTACGTAATCGCACGCGCCGCCGGGAAGAACTACATGCTGACGGTGGATGTGGAGAGCGGCGAGACGGTGGAGCATGATACCAGCCACATGTCTGGGTTCCCGCTGGTGACCCTTGAGGATATGCAGGGCGTGTTGTTTGCGCCGCTGAGGCATGAGCATTTCAACCGTACGATTAGGGAGAGGGGAGTTGATCCTAAGGACGTCGTTTGCTTGCCCTTCTCGCCGGGATGGTTCGGTACTTACCATTTTACCCCTGTGGTTTTTTTTGAATTTAACTCGGTTTGCAAATTTTTTACTTTACGGAGTCAATGTTTGGTTCTTGGTAAATATCAGTCTTTAATGGCTGCTGCTGTTTTTGTTTTATTTATTCGACTTCTTGGTGCACAAAAACTCTAAAAGGATGCACTGCACTATGTGAGCACTGTTTGGTTTCCTTGTGATAGCATTTTATAATATCTTGAGATTTTTATTGTTTTTCTACTTTTGGGATATGTCAATATGTTGCTTTCTTTCCTTGCTGTAAAGCATGGGGCAAGTGGTTTTATGTTTTCACTGTCTTTTCCAAGTTCAAAGGCCTAAGTGATTCTTGGCCTATTATAAAGGATAAATTACACTTACATCCCCTATGAGATATGGTGTACCAACTCCTCCCACCAAACCTTCCATGTTACGAGTGCCTCTATGGAAGATTCATTCTAGTATTCAATAAATTTAATTACGCATTTATATTTAGTTCTCTTCTATTTTGGTTAATCAGGCAAAGCTGAGGACGGAAGAAGAATTGTGAAACTAGAATGCTTCACAATGAAGGACACTGCAAACTTCTACATGAGGCCAATTGAAGGCATTATTGTAGTGACAGACTTGGACACACAAGAGATACTCGAAGTTGTGGAGAAGGGGAAACACATTCCAATCCCAAAAGCCGAGGGCACGGACTACCGTTTATCAGCCATAAACGGCCCTGCCATCAAGCTCCCGAACCCCGTATCAATGGAGCAGCCCAACGGGCCAAACTTTGTGATTGAAGACAATCATTTGGTCAAATGGGCAAATTGGGAATTTCACTTGAAGCCTGACCCGAGAGCCGGAGTCATGATTTCACAGGCCAAAATCCGAGATGCAGATACTGGAATCGTGAGGAATGTGATGTACCAAGGGTTTTCGTCTGAGCTTTTTGTCCCATATATGGATCCTGAAGAAGCTTGGTATTTCAAGACATATATGGATGCTGGTGAATACGGGTTTGGGCTCCAGGCTTTGGCTCTTGAACCGCTTAATGATTGTCCAAGAAATGCCAAATATATGGATGCGGTATTTGCAGCTTCTGATGGGACACCGTATGTTAGGGCGAATATGGTTTGTGTGTTTGAGAGATATGCTGGCGATGCTGCATGGAGGCACACTGAGAGCCCGATCACTGGCAATTTGGTAAAAAACCGAGTTCTATTAACTATTTTGGTTACTTTATATTTTTGTACTTGGTCTATATATATATGTACATATATATATATATTCGATTGTGAAAATTTGTTTGTTGCTGTAGATTCGTGAGGCCAGGCCGAAGATTACGCTGGTAGCGAGGATGGTGGCGTCTCTTGCCAACTATGACTATATTGTGGATTGGGAGTTCCATGCTGATGGGCTAATTCATGTTAAGGTTAGTACTACCAGTTTTTTTAGTACAAAAACTTGCATTGTTTTGTGGAAAAAACTTGGGGTATGTTCTTGAGATTCATTATATGCTGCCAAAAAGCTTCCGTAATTGTTATTTTGGGTACGTATTAAGACATTTTTTCTTAATTAATCCACTCATAATTATTTTGTAAAACAAGTAAGAGGTGCGGGGAGGGACAGCTAATATTTGGTGAAACTGACCGTTTTTCTCTTTAGAATGGGCATGGGGGCGGTACGCAACTTGCTCAATATGTAATAGACTTGGGTGAAAGGTGCTCTTTTTCGAGTTCTTGGGACTTGACAATTGACATGTTTAAACTTATAACACATCTTTTTTTTCTATTTACTTTTCTGATGAAATCTTATATTGCTACCTTAAACCAGCATTTACCCTGAACATAAAAATTTCAACAACTTCACCAAAGTTTCATCATTAATCATTACTATTCTATTTCTAATGTGATAACCACTTTCCCAGGTTGCACTCACGGGCATAGCCATCGTAAAGGGCACCACATATGTCAACATGAACGAAGTGAAGGAAAATGAGGACCTTTTCGGTACCCTTGTTGATGAGAACATAATAGGAGTCGTCCACGATCACTACATCAATTTCTATCTCGACATGGACATTGATGGTGAAGACAACTCCTTTGTGAACGTCCATCTTCAAAGAGAATACACCAATGGAAGGTCTCCAAGAAAGAGCTACATGAAAGTGAACAAGACCGTTGCGAAAACTGAGAAAGAGGCACAAATCAAATTGAGTTTGTATGATCCATCAGAATTCCATGTGGTCAACCCTAACAAGAAGACCAAAGTGGGCAACCCCGTTGGATACAAAATTGTCCCAGCTGGCACGGCAGCTAGCTTACTCGACCCTGAAGATCCTCCCCAGAAGAGAAGTGCATTCACAAATAACCAAATTTGGGTTACTCGATATAACAAGTCCGAGCGATGGTCGGGTGGGTTGTTTGCCTACCAGGGTCATGGTGAAGATACTCTTCAAGTTTGGTCTGACAGGTAATTAACCACTTTGCTATCCCTTTCTTTGGGCCTGCATGTGTGTATAAGGGGGAATCTGGTATTTTAATTTGGGGTGGCGGTTTGAGAAAGTAACAAACATTTAGAACAACAAATATTTAAAATTTTTTAAGGATTGTTTTTACATACACTAATATGTATATATATTTCGAAATTATATATCTCCCCTTGTATATCAAAATTTGAACCTCTCGTAGTTGGAGTTATAGTATGCATAAACATACCCTTAGTTTTGAGGTTTGATAATTACAACTGCATAGGTACATATTAAATCCAAATTTCTTTCATCATCAATAGACCTATCAAGGGTTGCTACTGAAATTACTGCCACTTTTGAGCCAAGTTTCTGTCACTCTAGAAAATTCCATAGCTCCCCTGTAGCCAAATTCGTGGTATGGTTGTGCTCTTGGTGATTTTGAGAGTCCAGGAAGAGGCCAATTGGCGTTCATATAATAATTGATGCTGTATTTATGCAGGGATCGGGACATTGAGAACAAAGACATAGTGTTGTGGTATACATTGGGTTTCCATCACGTTCCATGCCAAGAGGATTTCCCAATGATGCCCACCATATCTTCAGGCTTCGACCTAAAGCCTGTTAATTTCTTTGAGAGAAACCCTGTGCTGAAGGTTGCGCCATACGTTGAAAATGACCTGCCAGTTTGCAAAGCTGCTGCATCAGCTTGACAAAAACATACATATATGTATTGCCTGGCTTCATGGTTGGGGAAATTTAAAACCCCACGCCAGAGGAAGTCAAGATGAAGGGATCAATATCCTGGTTTTCGGCTTCGGCCATGGCCTATTCTTGATCTGGAAAATTTTAAGGTTAGAGGGAGTTGAATGAATGTAGTTAGGTGTTAAAAGAATTATAGCATTGTAGTTTGGATTGGATGAACACTTGTTATAGTTGTTTCTTAGTGAAAATGATCTTCCTTCCCTCTATATGGAGTCTTGCATTGATATATGGCTGAAATGAATAATATCTGGAATGGAGATGGTATTTACATCTATTATACTATTATATATTTGAAAATCATGTTTGATTTTTTGTTGTGCATTCGATGATATGGGATTTTGTGAATTTTTTGAAATTTTTAATTAAATAAAAAAAATATGATTGGTTGATTTTTATTTTATATATTATTTCATTATGAAAATAAAAGTAACTAAGGAAAATAATTATCTTTGACAATATTTATTATAGACTTTCTATGTATGAACTTTTTAAAATTATATATATTTATATCAATATAAATAAATATCTTAATTAATGCGTTTTAAATTAAAAAAGATTGAATTGATAATTTTATATATCAAGACATCCATCCCATAATTAGGGTGATATTTAATACTATTGCTAATTAGGATTAAAAAAATTGATAAAGAAAAATTAAAACAAAAATCTTTATTTGTATACTATTTTGTTATGAAAATAAATATTACTAACGAAAATAATTATTTTTTACAATATTCATAATATATTTTCCATGTATGATTTTTTTTTTAAAATTATGCATATTTTTATTAGTCTGTCTAGGGTAAATCCTTCTTTGCATCCCAACCTTTGGGGGGTTTTGTACTTTAGTACTCAATCTTTAAATTTTGACGAATTAGTACCCAATCTTCAAAATTTGTTAAATTACAATACCCAGGTCAAAATTCAGGCATAATATTTCAAAATCTGATGGAATATTCTAGTCAAGATGAAAAATTTAAGGACAATTCGGTTATTTCAATTTTTTATATTTAAAAAAAAAAATTAAAAAATACATAAAATAAAAAAAATGAATATATATAATTAATATTTATGATATTTACTTATATATATATATATATATATATATACCACTACATGCCGCCGGCGCCTCCTCCTCTACCAGGGCCGCTACCTCCTCGTTCTCCACCTCGCACCCACCTCTGCTCGCCACCAACCACCAAAATCCGGGTACAACCAGCTCTCCAATCTTTTTCCTTCCCTACTTTTATGGGATAATAATGTTAGAAATAGTGCCCTAGAAAGCCGATTCGGCGTTATCTGCTTCGGGACTTTCCGAATATCACAGACAATCTTTGAATAATATACGATTGATTATTATCATAGGCAAATAATTTTTACATGCAATACATGTTTTGTGTGTTTCCATTATGTGCGCATGTATTAGAACTCCCCTAATCCATAAGGCTGTTAGGGACTTTGTCATTAGGTGAATGACACATGAAACAAGCCCTAACTCAAGGTCGGATTAGAAACCACTCCAAGTTGATGAGTCCATCAAACAGTGGGAGTGTTGATTAGGCTCGATTGAGACTTGCTCGTGGGATTGCGTCCTTAAGAAGGAGCATCCTGTTTCATGGGTGTAAAGTGCATAAGTTGATGCGTACGCAATACATGAGGGTGCTCATTATTAGAACAGGTACACTGAGGTGTCCCGCGTGAGAAGATTCCTAAATGGGAAAGGAAGTTTCCACTTCAGGAAGAGGAAACTTCCAGATTAGGAAATATCTCACAGGTCAATGGCGTGAGTAAAGTAATCCTTTGACTTGAGATTCCATTGATGTTTTGTGGGCTAACTCTGTAGTCTTAGGTATAAGCTTTAAAGGATGTCTCACTAGACAACTGATTCAAGGCTTATGCTGGGACTGCACAAGTGGCACATGGAAGCATATGAGAATCAACAAAGGACCTACACTTGCTTTAATGCAAGAAGATCTCTTATTGTATAAGTCGTTCATATGTCATCCTAAACCCTCGGCCGAGGTAGTGGATCAAGACATTAAGAAAAGAGTTTCTTGGATTGAGATTAAATGGATATGAAACGAACTTAGCTTTGTGATTGAGATTAGTGGGCCTCTCATTATTCTCATGCCCTAGATCTTAATCGAGAGATGGCATGGTAGGAGGGTCGTACCTCACAAGTTGTCATTGACTGAAAGGTTCTTTTGAATATATATTCATTGTTCGGGTAGGGGTCACACACCTGTTGCTAGACTATGGTCGTGTGATTTGTGAACTAATAAAGCGTATTAGTCTCATTGCTAACTGAAAATGAACCTAAGGGGTCACACACAAATGCCAGATTCAAAAGATATTGAAGGAAAGATCAAATAGTTGATTGGAACGAGACCACACGTGTAAATGTACACGTGTGGCACGTGAGCTCGAGTTGTGCGTGTGGTCCAATTGAGAAATTGGACCATATGTTAATTAATTGGAGAATTAATTATAAAGCCCAAGTATGAGTAATTAAGAGAATTAATTATAAATCCCTAATATAATTAATTAGGAGAATTAATTATAAAGCCAAATAAAATTAATTAGAGAATTAATTTGAGCCCGTAAGAATTAATTAAGAATTAATTCTAAAGCCCTTCATGGAATTAATTGAGAGAATTAATTCTAAGTATTTAAGTATTTAATTATTTAGTTGTTCTAATTTGATTAGAATAAATAAATAAATAAATATTAAATATCTTCTATTTGTTAGTCTAGTAGATATTAATTCTAATATGATTAGAATAAATATTATTAGAATAAGATATTTAATTATTATTAGAATAATTGAATATTCCTAATTAATTAGGAACTCTCTTTCTAGAAGTATAGATATCTTATTTTGAATAAGATTCCTATTACTTGGAGAGGAAGCAAATAGAAGAAAAGTCAAAGTTGGAATCCGATTCCAACTAGACTTGAGGGGTTCGATGTTGGAAAACACGAATCAGAAAGCAGAGGAATTTAAAAAATTTTCCCAACAAAAGGACCTTGAACTCGCAATCGTGTAACCAAATTCGTAAAGATAGAAAACTTACTTTTCTTTTGTTCTTTCTTGAAGCGTTTCAAGCCACCCAAGAACGCTTTTCTCGCGGCTTGATCCCCTCTCCTTGGTAAAGCTCGAATCTTCAAACTTCTAACTTGAAGTCTCTAGAGAAAGTCCACCAGCTTGATCACAATCTAACTAGTAAGGATGCTAGTTCTCTAGTTAGTGTTTAGGCTTAACCTAGGGTTTATTTGATCTTGGAGAAAGGAATGTGTTCAACACATGAACCAAAAGAATTGCCAATTAGCTCTAAAGGGGAGCATGAGCTCCCCTATATATAGGAAAGGGGAGGGGCGGCCGAAATCCTTGTCCTCATAGGCAAGGGTTTTGGTTCCTCTCTCCTATTACTTGATCTTCAAGTAATTTCCAACTTTGACTTTGAATTCTAATTCAAGTCAACTTTTAAGAGAGCTAAAAATATCCAAACTATTTTTGGATAATTTTATACTTTATTATAAAATAAATAACTTATTTTTATCTAATTAATTAACTAGATTATTTCCTCCAAAATAAGACTTTCTTTTTAATTCAAAATTAAACCAAAGTCTATTAAATAATTAACACATTTAATTATTTAATACATATATATATATATAATATATATATATTCACACGTGTGATTTCACACGTATGGAACCCTCTTGGCCCGATTAACTCGTTTAATCGTTTTCAAGCTTCAACTCATGTAACCAAGTTATTGTGTGTGACCCTCTAGGTTCTCAATTCAATTAGCAGTGACCCTAAATAATTAATTCACCAATTAATTAATCAGTCCACAGATTAAACGACCATAGTCTAGCAACAGGTGTTTAACCCCTAGCTGAATTGGAATGTTCGGATTCGACAGAACCTTTAAGTCATTGATTCATGTGAGATACAATCCTCCTACTTACTATCTCTCAACCAAGATCTAGGGCAAGGGAATAATCAGAACCCTAATAATCCGGTCTTAAAGTTAAGTGCATTTCATATCCATTTGATCTCAATCCAAGAAACCCTTTTCTTGATGTCTTGATCTACTGCCTTGGCCAAGGACTCCATATGGCATATGAATGACTTACACAATAAGAGATCACCTTGCAAATGCAAGTGTAGGTCCTTTCTTGATTCTCATTCACTTTCATGAATCACTTGTGCAGCCCCAGCATAAGCCTTGAATCAGTTGTCTAAGGCGACACCCTTTAAAGCTTATACCTAAGACTACAGAGTTAACTCATAAAGCGACAAGGAACCTCAAATCTAAGGATCAATTAATCACATCAATGACTCGTGAGATATTTCCTAATCTGGAGGTTTCCATTTCCTGAAATAGAAACTTCCTTTCCCATTTAGGAATGTTCTCACACGGGGCACCTCAGTGAACTTACTTATTAAAGTAAGCACCCTCATGTATCACGCACGTATCAACTATACACTTTGCACCTCCATGAAACAAGGTGGTCCTTCTTAAGGACGTGATCCCACAAGTAAGCCTTAGAGGAGTCAGGTTGACACTCCCACTGTCTGTAGGACTCATCGGCTTGGAGTATTTTACTAATCATGACTTATGTGATATAGGGCTCGTTTCATGAACCATTTCACCTAAATGGTAGATTCCTAAAGTCATCAGGATTAGGGGAGTTCTCATACATGCACAACTAAAGTAAACGCATACCAAACAAGAGCATTTAAAGAAGTGTTGCCTCAATTCGTTATTTTATTCAAAGATTGTCTGTGATTACAATAAGGAAAAGCACAAAGCGGATATACAATCGGCTTTTAGGGCACTATTCCTAACAATCTCCCACTTGCCCGTCAAAGCCATTCTAAAGCTACTCTAAGTCCCATCTTCGGAAGATGACCTTGGAAAGCTTCTCGACTAAGGGGTTTAGTAAGTGGATCTGCCACGTTCTCTGTTGATGTGACCCTCTCAATTTGCACATCTCCTCTTTTGATAATATCACGGATTAGGTGATACTTCCTCATAATGTGCTTGGTCCGTTGGTGAGATCTTGGTTCTCTTGCTTGAGCAACCGCCCCAGTGTTGTCACAAAACACAGTAATGGGGTCTTTCATGCTAGGAACAACATTCAACTCTTGAATGAAGTTTCTAATCCAAACTCCTTCCTTAGCTGCATCATTTGCAGTTAAGTATTCGGCCTCAGTGGTCGAATCTGCAGTGGTTGTTTGCTTGGAACTCTTCCAACTCACTGCTCCGCCGTTTAGGCAGAAAATGTATCCTGACATTGACTTAAAATCATCTAAGTCTGATGCAAAGCTTGCATCGCAGTATCCTTCGACAGTAAGATCTTTCTGACCTCCGTAAACTAAGAATAAATCTTTAGTACTTTTCAAGTACTTAAGAATATTCTTCACGGCAGCCCAGTGACCATCTCCAGGGTCAGATTGGAAACGACTTGTCACACTAAGTGCATAAGCCACATCCGGTCGAGTACATAACATTGCATACATTATGCTACCTATTGCTGACGCATAAGGTGTATGAGTCATTCTCTCCTTCTCAAGGTGAGTCTTAGGACACATCTTCTTTGAAAGACATGTTCCTACACTCATAGGAAGGTTCTTAACCTTTGCTGACTCCATATTGAATCTCTTCAATACTTTGTCAATGTACATCGACTGTGATAGTCCTATTAACCTTCTAGATCTATCTCTATAGATTTTAATTCCAAGGATATAGGACGCATCACCAAGATCTTTCATCTCGAATTGGTTCGATAACCATAACTTAGTCACTTTCATGTCATCCTTCGAATTCCCAATAAGAAGGATGTCATCAACATAAAGTACTAAGAATTGCACTGAGGTCTCTAATTCCTTTCTATACACACATGATTCATTCGAAATTTGCATGAAGCCAAACGCTTTGACTGATTCATCAAATCGAATGTTCCAATTCCTAGAAGCCTGTTTCAATCCATAGATTGATCTTTGGAGTTTGCAAACCTTTTGCTCACTCCCACTGAATATGAAACCTATGGGTTGCTCCATATAAATGTCTTTGTCAATATCACCATTGAGAAAGGCAGTTTTCACATCCATTTGCCATATCTCATAGTCATAATATGCAGCAATGGCAAGCATGATTCGAATGGACTTTTGCATTGCAACTGGTGAAAAGGTTTCGTCAAAGTCCACGCCGGGTCTTTGAGTGAATCCTTTTGCAACCAGTCTTGCTTTGTAGGCTGCAATGCTTCCATCAACTCCAAGCTTTCTCTTAAAGATCCATTTGGAACCTATGGGTTTGACCCCATCAGGCAAATCTACCAAGGTCCAAACTTGGTTGGAGTTCATGGAATCCATTTCAGATTTCATGGCTTCTATCCACTGTTCAGAGTCAGAATCTGAAAGTGCCTCCTCATATGTTAAAGGATCATTATCCTTTTGAGAGATTTCATGGAAGAATCCATACCATCTCTCCGGCTGTCTAGGAGTGCGTTCAGAACGCCTTAGAGGAGGATTTACATGTGTATCGAAATTCGTGATTGGTTGTGGTTGATCAGAGTGGGACGTTTCTTCAGTGGGTGGTGTGGGGTCACTTTGTACTTCTTCTAATTCTATGATCTTGCCTTTCTTTTCTTTAAGGAACAGTTCCTCCAGAAAAGTAGCATTTCTGGAAACAAACACCTTTTGCTCAGATTTATCATAGAAATAGTATCCTATGGATTCCTTAGGTTAACCTACAAAGTAGCATAAGTTAAAATGAGATTTTAACTTATCTCCTACTGTCCTCTTCACGTAAGCAGGACAACCCCAAATTCTTAAGTAAGAATAACTAGGGATTTTACCATGCCACATCTCATAGGGCGTTTTAGGGACTGACTTAGAGGGAACTAGATTCAAAATCTTGGCTGCACTTTCTAGGGCATAACCCCAGAAAGAAGGTGGTAAGTCAGTGAAACTCATCATGGAACGAACCATATCAAGTAGGATTCGATTCCTTCTCTCAGAAACTCCATTAAGCTGAGGAGTTCCCAGAGGAGTCTACTGAGAGATAATCCCATTATCTTTGAGATGATTAAGGAATTCTTCACTGAGATATTCGCCTCCTCGATCAGATCGAAGTGCTTTTATCTTGTGACCAGTTTGGTTCTCAACCTCCTTTTGAAATTCTAAGAATTTCTCAAAAGCTTCAGATTTATACTTCATTAAGTATACATAACCATACCGACTAAAGTCATCAGTAAAGGTTATGAAATACTGATGATTGCTTCTAGTGCTTACACTAAGCGGTCCACAAACATCAGTATGGATCAAATCCAAAACCTTAGTGGCACGTTCCACAGTTCCTTTAAAAGGGACTTTGGACATTTTTCCTTTGAGACAGGATTCGCAAGAAGTTAACTCCTTAAGATCATTTTCAGAGAATGATCCTAAAGTGTTTATTTTGCTAATTCTGTTCTTGGAAATGTGTCCTAATCTAGCGTGCTATAAGGGAGCTGAAACTTTGTCATCTCTCTTACGCTTTGTTTCTCGTTGTATATTCATAATATTGATATTTTGAGTTAGGTAAAGTCCATTACTTAGAGTACCGATATGAACGGAAGAGTTGTTCCGTTTGATAAAGTATTTACCATTCTTAATATAAGTTTCATAACCTTCACAATCTAATATTGGAACTGAAATTATATTACGAATAATGCTCGGTACATAAAGGACTTTATTTAATACTAACTCAAAACCACCTAAATCTAATCTAATTGTGCCTAAAGCTCGAGCTTCAACGTTTGAGCCATCGCCGATCTTCAAGACACATTCTCCTTCTTTGAGTTGTTGGATTTCACTTAGCATCTGTACATCATTACAGATATGAGTTCCACAACCGGTATCAAGTACCCAAGAACTAGAATTAATAGAAAGATTTACTTCAACGAGAAAGATACCTTTCTTTAGAGTAGCCTTGTACTCTGGGCAGTTTCTCCTTCAATGTCCCGCTTTGCCACAATGGAAGCAAACATCCTCTTTCTGATCACGCTTCTTCTTTTGGGCCTTCCCCTTCGAAATGCCACCAGTGGGCCTAAGGGGTTTCTTCTTCTTCTTTTGGGCTTTCTTGCCCTTACCTTTAGAAGGCCCAGAAGAGGAAGATGAAGCATTCACCATCAAAACCTTATTGTCCTTCTTGATCGTGCTTTCAGCAGTCACAAGCTGACTAATCAGCTCAGCTACAGTAGCATCAGCATGATTCATGTTGAAGTTAAGGACAAATGGGTTGAATGATGGTGGGAGCAAAGCTAGCAACAAATCCACTGAAAGCTTATCTTTCAGTGGCATGTCCATGGAAGCAAGTTTCTCAGTAAGGGCAAGAAACTTGAGTCCATATTCATGGACACTTGAACCTTCCCTCATTCTTAAGTGGAACAATTCCTTTGAAGTGTTATACCTTGTAACACGTTTATGAGGGCGGTAAAGTTGCTCTAAGTGGTCGTAAATCTCCCAAGCAAATTCCATGGCCTCATGTTGTCTTTGCATGTCCGGAGACATGTTAGCCAACATAAGGCAACGGGCTTGGAGATTATCATCCTTCCACTTCAGAATCGCGTCCCGCTCGGCCCGAGTGGGAGCCTCCCCTTCGGGACTAGGCTCCCCTTCGAAGAGAACATAAGTTCTCTTCTCAGAATCTAAAATGATTTTTAGATTCCTCAGCCAATCAGAATAGTTGGGACCAGTCAACTTGTTTGACTCGAGGATCGATACAAGAGGGTTTTTAGTTGCCATTTCAAAACACGTAGAGAATCACAGAATCTACGACCTAAATGGTAAAACAGAGAACTAGTGAGCATGCTGAATTATAACGATATACAAAAGATAAGGTCTTTAATCTATTGTAGCTCCCACTGTTTTTCAAAGATCTATAATTCCCAAAGATCTAAGAGGAACACGTTTCCCAATGGGTACTAAGATCCTAGGCATTTTACCTCGAACCCACGACTCGCTGACATTCTGAGTAAGAACCCTAGGTAGGTACAACTTACCAATTCTAACACCTTTAGAACTCTTAGTAATTGTTTTTTGCATCACCTATCTTTCAATATGGACCCACGACTCGTGCGACATCCATATTTACTTAGGCGTTAAGCTAGACCCATCAATCATAAGATCATGACCAAAACTTAGTTCGAACGACCCACGACTCGCGGACATCGCCCTTGCTAAAATCGATCATGAAATATTGATCATTTAAAATGATCAATTAGGTGACTAAGAACTAATAAGGTCCACTAGCTATCCCACGACTCGCGGACAATAACTAGCTTTACTTACTAAACTTAAAACCTATTGATGGAATGCTAGGAATTTAATTCAAAATTTGCATCTCGAATTAAATACCTATTTGTTCGAAATTAGCTTAATATTTAATGAGAATTTTCGAATCAACCGGAGAGTTGTCCGGTTCGACCTCACCAACATATATGTTATCCAATTTTATTAGTCTTGATTAATGCAAGTACACTTAAATGCATTTCAAACAAGCACATAAACAGATAACATGTCCTAGCATGATACTAACATGTAATGATCATGGGTTCTACCTATCTTATGCGTGATATGTGGGAGCCACTCCACAATCACAAGTTCTAACATATATGCCACATAAACAGTTCAAATCACATAAGGGAAAGCGGTAACAAAATACGAGCCCTATCTCTATTACATTTAACAATTGAGATTCCCCTCCCTAACATTTTGAGGGGTCTTCACTTATGGCCTCCTTGTTACTTGAATGTGGTCCATCTTACTCCATGGGTGCATTGTCTCCAAAATGAAAATAAAACCTCACCACCTATCTCTACTCTCAAATTACAATAAAAGGAAAAAGACATAAAGTAATAAGGCTCAATCTTCATATTGGCCTTAGACAATTACACGGGGCATACCCCGGCCTCAAAAACAGTAATATGGAAAGCCACATAATAAATCACATAACAGTACGCACATAAGTGAGGCTCCAACCTCAATTGAAAAACACAACTATAGGGCTCCAACCCCAATTTAAACCATTCATGTGCATAAATTAAAACCATACAGAGATCTAAACCCATGATCACCTAACATGCTTTTGCGAGAATTTAAATTTAGCCAATAAATTAAAATTCTCGTTTCAAGTCCTAATGACTTAAAACACGACTTAGATGCAATTCTTGTTCAAGAGCCTTTTCAATAAAACCCGAAAAACAATAAACCAATAAAATTCCAATTAATTTCCAAAATTAATAATTTTATTCTTTCATTATTTTCAGAAAATAAAATTCATAATTTTCCCAAAATCCAAATCGCTTTAATTTCTCAAAAATCCCAATTTAATCAAAATTTTAAAATAATTTTATTTTAGCAAAACTGATTTTTAAAATAAAATTAAATCGGGATTTTCAAGGACCGAAAACACGAAACACGAAACACGAAGATTGGCCCGAAACCATCCGCCCAAAGGAGGGCACCGCCGCGCGGCATTAGACGCACGCGCGCGCGCGCCAGATGCGCGCACAGCGTGCGGCAATTGCCGCCCGCGTGCGCGCGTTGGGCGCGCGCCTCGTGCGCTTGTCGCGCGCAGCGATGCCCGCCCGATGGCGGGCGGTCTTGGCCAGGGCGTCCCGCTCTGTTGCGGGATGGTGCGGGCGGCTGTCCCGCGCGGTTGCGGGACAGGCGAGCAGTCGCGCCTAGGCGCTGGCGGAAGGGCCTCCCGCGCGGTTGCGGGAGGGCTGGGCGGTGGCGACGGGCTGGGCGTGCGACTTGCTAGCACGCCTAGGCTCGTCCTATTTCGTGTTCGTTTCGTATTTTTAAAGTTTCTCCAAAACCCGTTTCAATAAAAAATTCGATTTAGATAAATTTCAACTAAAACAATTTTCAAAAACACGATTTGAGAAAACAGTTTTAGAAATTCAGGAAAAATTACAGTTTCGTATTTCAGGCTTACTAAAAGAAATCATGAATACCTAATTCGCATCTAAGCCTAAGAATTTCTACCAAATTCAGAATAATTGAGACGAATCAGAAACACGATTAACGAGGTGGCTCTGATACCACTTGTTGGAAAACACGAATCAGAAAGCAGCGGAATTTAAAAAATTTTCCCAACAAAAGGACCTTGAACTCGCAATCGAGTAACCAAATTCGTAAAGATAGAAAACTTACTTTTCTTTTGTTCTTTCTTGAAGCGTTTCAAGCCACCCAAGAACGCTCTTCTCGCGGGTTGATCCCCTCTCCTTGGTAAAACTCGAATCTTCAAACTTCTAACTTGAAGTCTCTAGAGAAAGTCCACCAACTTGATCACAATCTAACTAGTAAGGATGCTAGTTCTCTAGTTAGTGTTTAGGCTTAACCTAGGGTTTATTTTATCTTGGAGAAAGGAAGGTGTTCAACACATGAACCAAAAGAATTGCCAATTAGCTCTAAAGGGGAGCATGAGCTCCCCTATATATAGGAAAGGGGAGGGGCGGCCGAAATCCTTGTCCTCATAGGCAAGGGTTTTGGTTCCTCTCTCCTATTACTTGATCTTCAAGTAATTTCCAACTTTGACTTTGAATTCTAATTCAAGTCAACTTTTAAGAGAGCTAAAAATATCCAAACTATTTTTGGATAATTTTATACTTTATTATAAAATAAATAACTTATTTTTATCTAATTAATTAATTCGTAATTAATTAACTAGATTATTTCCTCCAAAATAAGACTTTCTTTTTAATTCAAAATTAAACCAAAGTCTATTAAATAATTAACACATTTAATTGTTTAATACATATATATATAATATATATATATTCACACGTGTGATTTCACACGTGTGGAACCCTCTTGGCCCGATTAACTCGTTTAATCATTTTCAAGCCTCAACTCATGTAACCAAGTTGTTGTGTGTGACCCTCTAAGTTCTCAATTCAATTAGCAGTGACCCTAATTAATTAATTCACCAATTAATTAATCAGTCCACAGATTAAACGACCATAGTCTAGCAACAGGTGTTTAACCCCTAGCTGAATTGGAATGTTCGGATTCGACAGAACCTTTAAGTCATTGATTCATGTGAGATACAATCCTCCTACTTACTATCTCTCAACCAAGATCTAGGGCAAGGGAATAATCAGAACCCTAATAATCCGGTCTTAAAGTTAAGTGCATTTCATATCCATTTGATCTCAATCCAAGAAACCCTTTTCTTGATGTCTTGATCTACTGCATTGGCCAAGGACTCCATATGGCATATGAATGACTTACACAATAAGAGATCACCTTGCAAATGCAAGTGTAGGTCCTTTCTTGATTCTCATTCACTTTCATGAATCACTTGTGCAGCCCCAGCATAAGCCTTGAATCAGTTGTCTAAGGCGACACCCTTTAAAGCTTATACCTAAGACTACAGAGTTAACTCATAAAGGGACAAGGAACCTCAAGTCTAAGGATCAATTAATCACATCAATGACTCGTGAGATATTTCCTAATCTGGAAGTTTCCATTTCCTGAAATAGAGACTTCCTTTCCCATTTAGGAATGTTCTCACACGGGCCACCTCAGTGAACTTACTTATTAAAGTAAGCACCCTCATGTATCATGCACGTATCAACTATACACTTTGCACCTCCATGAAACAAGGTGGTCCTTCTTAAGGGCGTGATCCCACAAGCAAGCCTTAGAGGAGTCAGGTTAACACTCCCACTGTCTGTAGGACTCATCGGCTTGGAGTATTTTACTAATCATGACTTATGTGATATAGGGCTCGTTTCATGAACCATTTCACCTAAATGGTAGAGTCCTAAAGTCATCAGGATTAGGGGAGTTCTCATACATCCACAGCTAAAGTAAACGCATACCAAACAAGAGCATATAAAGAAGTGTTGCCTCAATTCGTTATTTTATTCAAAGATTGTCTGTGATTACAATAAGGAAAAGCACAAAGCGGATATACAATCGGCTTTTAGGGCACTATTCCTAACATTCGAAACCCTAGCCCTATTTATAGACTAAGGGGTTCGAGATTGTCACCTTATGCGTGACTAAGAGATCACGCCCAAACGACACGATGGCTTCATGGTGGGATAATTCTCTTGCTCTCTTTCTTCTCGTTTTATGTTTCTTTCTTTATACATATCTTAGTAATAACATACTCACTCACATGATTTGACTCTAGGACTTGTGTGGATTATTACTCTAGAGGAGACCTCTAGTAGAAAGAATCTTTCGAGGGACGAGGGTTGCCATTACCGCATGAAGCACGTTTGAGGGTGGCTCAAAACGTGTCAAGAAAGTGACGATTCTTGTAAGTTCATAAATCCCTAAGATTAGAAATAGAAATTACAAGTCCGATCTTGCTTTTTGGGAAAAAGTTTAAATTCCGCTACGCTTTCTGATTGTGTTTTTCCCAACAAGTGGTATCAGAGCTACATTGCAAGGTCTATTTCTAATCTATCTTTTAATTGAATTTTGAGAAATTCTTGAATCTGAGTTACAGTTAAGTATTCTTGAATTTGTTTCTTAATCTGAGATTTTGAATCTGAGATGTTTCTTGAAAAATTGAGAAAAAGGTTTTCTGAAAATTTATTAGATTTGTTTTAAATTTTAGATTAATTGAAATCGTGATTTTAATTCCGAGTTTAAATAATTTTTTTTTGAATTTTTGCATGAAAATCTGTGCGAGATGACGAGGACCAAGCGAGTTCGTCGCTCGTCGCCGCCGCACATGAAAAGGTTGTGTCAAGGGCCGGAAACAGCTCGACGTGCTCGTCAGGCGCAACCGGGCAATAGGAGGCTGCCCAGTCCCGTCAGCCGTGCGCTGCAGCCCTGCTCTGCGCTGCCGCTGGGCTACTCCTTCCTTCGGCGCGTGCCTGCTGCCTGCCTGTGCGGCCGCCTGCGGGTGGACGCCTCTCGACGCGAATTTTCGTGTTTTTGGCCCCAAACTTTATTTTAATATTATTTTAAAAATTACTTTTTATTGAAAATATTTTATTTTTGAAATAAAACTATAAATTTGGGAATTTTGCGAATTAAAGTCATTTTTAATTTTTCGGAAAAATTAATATTATTATTTTTGAAATAATAATTTCATAAAATTGTTAATTTTGAATTAACTTGAATTTTCTCAGATTTGAGCTTTTGATTTTGAATATATTCTTGAGCAAGGAACTGTTTTCAGATTACTTTGAGTTAGTAGAACTTAAAGTTAAAGGAATTTTAAATTTATTGGTAAATTTAAATTCTTGTTATTTTAGAATATTAGGTGATCAAGGGTTAGTTTTGTGGATGTTTTAATTTATGCACATGAATGGTTTAAATTTGGGGTTGGAGCCCCATATTTGCGTCTTCAAATTGGGGTCGGTGCCCCACTTATGTGCGTACTGTTATGTGTTTATTATGTGGCTTTCCATATTACTGTTTTTGAGACCGGGGTATGGCCCGTGTATTTGTCTATGGCTAATATGAAGATTGAGCCAAATTATTTTATGCAAAGAGTGTAGATTTTAGAAAGTGAGGTTTTTATTTTACTTTGGAGATTTGCACCCTTGGAATGGGCGATGTCCGCGAGCCGTGGGTCGTTCCAGACTAAGTTTAATCATGATCTTATGATTGATGGGTTCTACTTAACGCTTAAGTAAATATGGATGTCGCACGAGTCGTGGGTCCATATTGAAAGATGAGTGATGCAAAAAATATTACTGAGAGTTCCATAGAGATGGAATTGGCAAGTCATACCTACCTAAGGCTTTATTGAGGATGTCCGTGAGTCGTGGGTCCAAGATAAAGTGCTTGGGATCTGAGTACCAATCGGGAAAACAAGTTTCCTCTAAGATCATTAGGATTTTAAGATCTTCCAAAAACAGCGAGAGCTAAATACGATAAAAGACTTAAATCCTATGTATTACGTTATTATTTAACATGCTCACATTTTCTTTGCCTAGCATTTAGGTTGTAGTTCTGTGATTCTCTACAATATGAGATGCAAACCCATTCGTATCCATCCTTAAGTCAAACAAGTTAACTATGTCCTAACTAACTCTAATTGGATTTGGACCCTAAAATTCGTTTTAGACTCTGAATAGAGAAAAGTGTTCTCTATAGGGCGAGATTTTCACTTATATGTGAAAATGTAACGCCCCGATTTTTCAGTCGTACAAGTATGACGTATGTGTTTACCAATTTGTGCGAATTAATTGTTTATAAGTGTTTTATATATTTTATTTTATTATAAATTATTTTATTTATATTTATTTTATTTTCGTTAATTAGTATATTTAGTTTTATAATTAAGTGTTAATGTTAATTAACTATAGCCTTAATTTTATTATTAATTTCAACATATCTTTGACTTTTATTTAATTTAAAAATGGAAATTAAATTTTATTAATTAATTTGAAATGTTATGAAATTGCTAATGTTTGCGCATGAGTATTTTAATCGTGCTTCATTCTTATAAGAAGAGCATGTTCCTCCAGCATCACCAACTCCACCATTACAACCGACCCAAATTTCTATTGTATGTAGGGAGTTTCAGAACCAGCAACCCCCAAAGTTATATAAAGGAAATGACACCCAGGCAGAACAGCGGTTTAAGGAGATTAAAAGAGTTTGGGAACTTGTTCCATGTGACTCTCAAGAGAAGGTTCGATGCACCACATCTTTGAATGCGAGGAGGCCTAATCTCCACCCTGGACAGCCTTCAGGTTCAGAATCAGAACCGAATTCTAACAACGGAAAGCGGCCTATCTTGTATCATACCCCGTCGCCTCAGGAGGGACCTCAGAAGAAGAAGTCTCGATCAACTAGATTGGGGTTGGGAGTTTCACCTACCTCGGTCTCAATATTAACCTCGGTGAAACCTCTTTTCGCCTATGGTGGATGTGACACACATACTTACGAAGGTTGTAGAAGGCGTTTGGCTTTATGTCTGTGTTGTGGAAGTAATGAGCATAAGATAGACACGTGTCCAAAGCGAAGAGAGTTATCTAACATGGGTCAGAGGCCACCTACTAGGGCTCATGCTAATGTTATAGAGAGAGAGGTGCAGAATGCGAATATGGACCCGACCATGGTAGTAAAAGGTACCAACTACACGCATGGCACCATGAACGGTGAACGGTACACTTAATCATGCGTAGCACGTGCATCATGAATTTTGACATTCTTGTATATAATTTCTTGTTAGTTGCAACTTGTTTGCATATGAATGGTAATTGATGTAATCAACATGATCATATTTGCTCTTTATGTGAAAACTATATAAATGTTTATATAATCGTTCTCTTGAATTGTTCTCTCATTGCTTGTTGAGAGACGGAGTTCGCTTATTGCTTATGGAGAGATGGGGTTCTCTCATTGCTTGTTAGAGAGACGGGGCTCTCTCATTGTTTGCTAATTTTAGAACTCGACAGTGGACCTAGGGACCAGGACCTTTTAAGGGGGGAAGAATTGTAACGCCCCGGTTTTTCCATTCATGTGTTATGTGATATTATATTAATTTTCATAACGTTATATGCATTATATTTCCATGAACTTATATGAAATTGTTGTTAATGTGAGAAATTACATGAATTAATTGTTAAGTGCCTAATTGCTTATATGTGACCTTACTTGATCTTTTTCTAAATATATGAACTTAATTGCATTAGTATGTATGGATTTAATTGATCATTTTCCTTGGAATAAAACTTGATTGCATACATTCAATTAATTGAAGAACTTAAGTGCAAAAAGTGGTGAGTCATGCATTATAGTGGAAGACTTTATATTATATTATATACATATCATCTCTTCCATTTCATTCCCCACATTTCATCAAGACTTCACACACACACACACACACACTAAATTTCGATCAAAACACCAAGAGAGGAAAGGGAAGATTTCATCTCAAATTCCATGCTTTAATTCAAGGAGGAATTGCACAAGTTAAAGCATCATCATTATCTTTTCATTTCATCCTTTCCTTCTTTAATTTCAAGGTATAATATGGAATGTATGAATTTATGAATCATAGTTGAGATAGGGTTTGATGGTTTTAGTATGATTTCTTAGTTATTCATGATTAGAAGCATGCCTAGGATCATGATAGTTGAAAGCTTACATGAATTTATGCGTTATGTAAAGTTGATGACATGAAAGTTTATGGGTTTTGAATTATGGTGGGCTTTATTTGAATTTTTATGAATCAAAGCTTGGTTTGGACTTTATTTAATTGTTTTGGTTGGTTTTGGGTTGGATTGGGAGCCATTTTTGAGCCTTGCCCTGTTTTGCTTCGTATATGCTACTGTAGCATGATCCACGGGCGTGGATCTTTCCCTATTTTCAGCGTGCATTTGTTCTGTTCCGTTTACCCCTAAACGAACTCCGATTGAGCTGATTTTTGAACCCAAGGAAACCTTTTGAAGTCTAGAACAACCTCCAATTAAAATCATCTCAATATGTTTTCCCATTTGTGTGATATTATCAATTGTTTTTGGTGTCGCTACATTATCGACAATCTGCATTCATTCAACTTCGGGTCTACGCAAGTTTCACCTCGTTTTGAACCATGATTCGTTCCATATATCCTTGGAAAGATCTATTTGTCTAGTTTCATTTTCAACAAACAAAACTCAATTCCAACTTCTACAACTCAACATATTCCAGTTTTCCTACAGCATGCGCATTTTTGAAAATGGTCAATATTTGTCGAACTTCACCAAAACCCTTCTTATTGCACTCCTTTCACTTCCTTGGCTTCTTTGTGTGACTTATATGAGTTATGTACTTGATTTATTGATAAGTATGCTCCTATTTGACACTTCTTGATACTTTATTTGGGAATTTAGATACATTCATGATATTTATTGATTGTAAAGGCATGATTGACATCGCATGCCTTTGTCGTTTGTCTTAAATGGTTGATATGAGTCGAGTCTCATGTACACTTGTCCTTGTTGTACAGATCACATTCCCGGTGACGAGGAGCACGCTTCTTAGGGTGTTTCCTTGCTCCTTTTGGTTGGTAAAGTAAAGGTGAGGTTTAAATTCTAGATATATAGAACCCATACGACCCTATGTGATGTTTTAAGCCAAAATATAGCTATATCTCTATAGTTTTCCAAACCTTAATGGTTTTCAACTGATTTCATGGAACGGATTGATTAATTGACTATATTGGCGAGTAAACATGTTCACTGTGGGCCCGAGGGTAGTGTATTGAGCCAACCGGGAAAGCAAGGGCTGACGGGTAACTCTTGCACTATTCTCACCATTTTGGGATCTCCTCTGAATCCACCAGGAGGGTTGGTGGAGGAAGAAATCCCGTGCATGGGAGTCATGTTCCTGACGTACACTATGATCGGATAGTCGGGTGTTGCAAGCCCACCATCACCCGGAGAAAAAAGGGTTCATGAAACTGCTAATAGATTGTACGTAATTACTTGTATGATCATTTAATAAATTGAAACACTCATGATTGTTCACTTTTGGAGTAAAGGTTGGAGAATGCCCTCACTCCCTGGGCCACAGATTGAATTGATAATGATTGAATTGTTAAATTGGATTAGTTGTAATCTCGGGCGAGGATTCACTCTATTCTTGAACTTATATTGTGTTCCTTTATAAAAGCTTACCCGAGATTATAGCTTGCATGATGTGCGCTTATATTTATTTAAAACCCTCACTCAGTCTTTCGTAGACTGACACCTCACATTTTCAGGTTTGCAGTGTGCGTGCTAGGCGGGATTGAGTCGGTCTTTTACTTTGGGTCTAGCACTTGTCCTTCTCACTTTCATGTATTTATTGATGCATATCTCTTACTTATGAATTGTTTTGGGTATCTATGTATATTAGGACTTGTTATTGGAGAAGTTGGGAATTATATATATATAGATAATGAAACTGGACTGAATCAATGGTATTGTATATTGTTATGCTTCCGCGTTATCCCTTATCCATTGTTGTAACTAATTGAGGGTTAGTCCCGCCTAGCTAGAGAGTCATTTTTTTTATTGTCTCCTGTTCGCTATAGCCTTGATTCATGTATAGACCATCCATTCCATATGTGGATTGAACTATAGTGCGACGGATGTGGCTACCTCGCTTTCCGGGTGCTACATCCTAAGCTGGTATCAGAGCCCGGTTGTAAAACCGCGGTTCTAGTGTCGTGTCTTGTGAGTCTAAGTCGTACGACATAATATTATTTGATAATGTGAGAGTTTTGCATTCTATGCGAACTTACTTGAATCTATTTGAACTACTTGATAATTTGTACATTGCATAGATTCTTGGCGTTAGTTGTTGATTCATTGATATTAGATTGCTGAAATTTTATGCGTCAACTTGTTTTACTTTATATATTGTTGAATTATTTGTTACATTTTGCATCAAATTTGCGGCTTTGGTATCAATTATGTGTCATGGGCATGTACTAACTGCATGCATTTAGCTTGAATTGGTTTTTGATTTATAGGCTATGAAGATCATATCAAACCATGGCCAATTTCCATGACAACAACGAATTATTTCTAGCCTTACTTTCAACCTTAGAAGATGCAAGGAATGTGCTAGGATTATATATGGAAATTTGGGGAGTCGTGGCCTTTGCTAAGTGGGGCTATGGCTCGAGTGGTAGAGTCCGGAATAAGAGGTCAATGTATAGGAAAATTCACAAGCTATAGTAGATGGTGAATCCTCGATGAGGTAGAAGTTGGGGTGTCGGATGATTATGATTCACGGGATCAACATGCATGCCTACATTACGAAGATTATCTACCGGATGCCATAGGATCATCCCATCTAGGAGCGAAGTGAAGAAAACCCTGAAGTTACTTTAGTTCAAGGTTCGGATCAATGAGGATAATTAAGAGGGCTTGAGGGAAAAAAAATCGGTTGTTGAGAGATAAGGAACAAAGGTAGTCAAGGACGAGTATCCAAGTGAATCAAGTTATTTGAATTTAAGTTCGGAGTAGAGGATTTGGAATATATCAAGATCATTGAATGGTGAGCAAAACAAATCGTCAAAGAAGGACTTCTAAATAAATCAAGTTACTAGAAGCCAAGTTTGGAGTAAAAGAAGGAAGAGAGGAACTGAAATATATCGGATTCCGGGTAAGATAGAACGAGTTCAAGGAATTTGGATAGACATTCTCCAGAGGGTATTAAGCATTTCGGATTGAGGGGTTAGATCGATGAAGAAGAATGAAGAGACTAAGAAAAAGGGAAATTGAATTCACTACGGATTTCGAGTAAGGAAGAAGTTGAATTGGAAGATATGGAGCAACAAATGGAAATGGTAAAGAAAGGCAATTAACTTTTGGAGGGAAATTATGTGTTCAGTGTGTAAGCAATTAGAAGGTGAATTCGTTTAACTATTCGAATTCATAAAGAATAAATCGAGGAAGCTTTGATCAAAGTAACAACTAAGGGGGGAGACTAGGACAACCTTTGGAGATTGATTCCTCTAGAGAAATTAAGATATCAACTCCATGGGTATAGAAGAATTTGAATTCAAGAATCACAATCTCGGAGCATAATGTTATACAAGTCGAAGCAAGGAAGTTTTGATCAAGGAAATAATTAACGTGAAGGTTTGGGCACCACTAAGAAATCGATAATTGGGAAATGGTTGGGTTCGAGAAATGTCGATTTCGGGCCATGGATAGACACAAGTTAATGCCAGGGAGTTCTAAAGATTTTGAAGACCGTGGGAAAACAAGATATGACCAACAATTCGAGACAAGTTTGTGATTCAACGAACGAGGAAAATGTCGGGTTAAAGCTTATCATTATTACGGTGACTGGCTCAATGCATTCATGAGCATATGCAGCATACATAACATTAATATAATTTGACTCTTAAAGTACGTATGTTCATTATGCTTGGTATCTGTGATTGCATAGTTAACGTGTTGAATACATTGTTTTACATTATTTAAATTCTTTTACTTATATGCACATCTTTAATTGTTATAATTTTTTTTCAATGTGTCGTATCTTATTTGGAACTACTTGAACTTATTTGAATTTATTTGAACTAGTTGAATTATGTGAATTATGTGCTTTATTTACATCTTGTATCCATTTGCATCCACTAATCCAACATGCATACCTAATGTATTGATTACAGGATGCCTCGAGGTCGCACTTGCCGTGACCGTTCTCCTCGAGTTCCTCCACATCCATCCCTTCCGGTTCAACCTCAGTACTACACCCCTATACGTAGATATACCACACCCCCGCACTATAGGCCGGTCCACATACGAAATGGACAATCCGTACATGAACTAACCTATAGCGAACGAGTGACAAATAAAAGAAAGGACGAGCTAGGCGGGACTATACCCCAAAGCAATACAAAACTAAGACATAAAAGTTGAAAGCGGAAGCATTAATTCATAAATACATATAGGTACCATATTTACATCAACGATATAAATACTAATAGATACCAACAGATATCAATACATTATCATCTCTTATATATCATACAAGCAAAAGTCCCCAAATATACCAAGAACTATAACGTACTAACTCAGGACATGACAAAAGCAAGATCATGGAAATGTGTGTAGTGCTAGACCCGGCTGGATGACAAGATACGACTCAGACTCCTGCCTAGCATACGACCGTGACAACCTGAAAGGTGGGGTGTCAGTCCATGGAAGACTGAGTGAGGGACATAAATATATATTAGCGCAATTAACATGCAATTATAACCTCGGGTAAGGTTTTATAATTAAAAGTAATATAAGTTCACAATCACATAAACTCGCCCGAGATTACAACTACCAATATTAAGTACTTTAATCGTTTTCATGTTTCAATGCGTGCAATACGTGGCCCGGCGAGTGAGGGCAATCTCCAACCTTGCTCCAACTGTGTACAATACATGCTTGCTTTATCTTTTAATAAGTGATCATGCAATTAAGCTATCGTGCAGGTGTATTCAAGCAGAACAATCAACACATGCAATCATGACAATAACCCGAGGACAATCCGTGGTGTCGGACCCGTCCCCAGTCTCCTTCTTCCTCCGGTGATGGTGGTGTTGGAAAACACGAATCAGAAAGCAGCGGAAATTTAAAAAATTTCCAACAAAAGGATCTAGGACTCGCAATCGTGTAACCAAATTCGTAGGGATTAGAAACTTACTTTCTTAATTGTCTTTCTTGAAGCGTTTCAAGCCACCCAAGAACGCTTTTCTCGCGGCTTGATCCCCTCTCCTTGGTAAAGCTCGAATCTTCAAACTTCTAACTTGAAGCTCTCTAGAGATAGTCCACCAACTTGACTACAATCTAACTAGTAAGGATGCTAGTTCTCTAGTTAGTGTTTAGGCTTAACCTAGGGTTTCGTTTATCTTGGAGAAAGGATGGTGTTCAACACATGAACCAAAAGAATTGCCAATTAGCTCTAAGGGGAGCTCGAGCTCCCCTATTTATATAAGGGGGAGGATCGAAAATCCTAGTCCTTATGGGCTAGGGTTTTGGTCTCTCTCTCTCCTATTACTTGATCATCAAGTATTTTGACTTTGACTTTGAATTCTAATTCAAATCAACTTTCAAGAGAGCTAAAATATCCAAACTATTTTTGGATAATTTTATACTTTATTTATTTAAAATAAATAACTTATTTTATCTAATTAATTAATTCATAATTAATTAACTAGATTATTTTTCTCCAAAATAAGACTTTCTTTTTAATTCAAAATTAAACCAAAGTCTATTAAATAATTAACAACTTCATTATTTAATATCCAATTAAATAGTCACGTGTGGCACACGTGTCATAATGACACGTGTCCAGTCACGTGACCCACACGTGTGATTTCACACGTGTGGAACCCTCTAGGCCCGATTAACTCGTTTAATCATTTTAAAGCCTCAACTCATGTAACCAGGTTGTTATGTGTGACCCTCTAGGTTCTCAATTCAATTAGCAGTGACCCCAATTAATTTATTCACTAATTAATTAATCGATCCACAGATTAAACGATCATAGTCTAGCAACAGGTGTTTAACCCCTAGCTGAATAGGAATGTTCGGATTCGACAGAACCTTTAAGTCATTGACTCATGTGAGATACAATCCTCCTACTTACTATCTCTCAACCAAGATCTAGGGCACGAGAATAATCAGAACCCTAATAATCCGATCTTAAAGCTAAATGCTTTTCATATCCATTTGATCTCAATCCAAGAAACCCTTTTCTTGATGTCTTGATCTAGTGCCTTGGCCAAAGACTCCATATGGCATACGAATGACTTACACAATAAGAGATCACCTTGCAAATGCAAGTGTAGGTCCTTTCTTGATTCTCATTCACTTTCATGAATCACTTGTGCAGCCCCAGTATAAGCCTTGAATCAGTTGTCTAAGGCGACACCCTTTAAAGCTTATACCTAAGACTACAGAGTTAACTCATAAAGTGACAAGGAACCTCAAGTCTAAGGATCAATTAATCACATCAATGACTCGTGAGATATTTCCTAATCTGGAAGTTTTCATTTCCTGAAATAGAAACTTCCTTTCCCATTTAGGAATGTTCTCACACGGGGCACCTCAGTGAACTTACTTATTAAAGTAAGCACCCTCATCTATCACGCACGTATCAACTATACACTTTGCACCTCCATGAAACAAGGTGGTCCTTCTTAAGGGTGTGATCCCACAAGCAAGCTTTAGAGGAGTCAGGTTGACACTCCCACTGTCGGTAGGACTCATCGGCTTGGAGTGTTTTACTAATCATGACTTGTGTGATATAGGGCTCGTTTCATGAACCATTTCACCTAAATGGTAGTGTCCTAAAGTCATCAGGATTAGGGGAGTTCTCATACATGCACAGCTAAAATACGAAATGGACAATCCGTACATGAACTAACCTATAGCGAACGGGTGACAAATAAAAGAAAGGACGAGCTAGGCGGGACTATACCCCAAAGCAATGCAAAACAAAGACATAAAAGTTGAAAGCGGAAGCATTAATTCATAAATACATATAGGTACCATATTTACATCAACGATATAAATACTAATAGATACCAACAGATATCAATACATTATCATCTCTTATATATCATACAAGCAAAAGTCCCAAAATATACCAAAAACTATAACGTACTAACTCAGGACATGACAAAAGCAAGATCATGGAAATGTGTGCAGTGCTAGACCCGGCTGGATGACAAGACACGACTCAGACTCCTGCCTAGCACACGACCGCGACAACCTGAAAGGTGGGGTGTCAGTCCATGGAAGACTGAGTGAGGGACATAAATATATATTTAAGCGCAATTAACATGCAATTATAACCTTGCGTAAGGTTTTATAATTAAAAGTAATATAAGTTCACAATCACATAAACTCGCCCGAGATTACAACTACCAATATTAAGTACTTTAATCGTTTTCATGTTTCAATGCGAGCAATACGTGGCCCGGCGAGTGAGGGCAATCTCCAACCTTGCTCCAACTGTGTACAATACATGCTTGCTTTATCTTTTAATAAGTGATCATGCAATTAAGCTATCGTGCAGGTGTATTCAGGCAGAACAATCAATACATGCAATCATGACAATAACCCGAGGACAATCCGTGGTGTCGGACCCGTCCCCAGTCTCCTTCTTCCTCCGGTGATGGTGGGATTGCAAGGCCCCACCATCCAGTCTCATTGAGCAGAGGGTACATGAATCCCTAAGCCCGGAGCTCCTTCCTCCACTAATCTCCTAGCGGATTCAGGGGTGACCCCAAATGTGGTGAGGATAATGTTCGAGTTACCCGTCAGCCCATGCTTTCCTGATTGGCTCAAACCACTACCCTCGGGCCCAACGTGACATGCTTTACTCGCCAAAACACGGTCAATCAATCAATCATGATACATGACTTGCTTGCAATTGTGTATAACTTTAGAAAACATTAGAAATAAGTATATATATACCTTTTTGCTTGAAATCCACATAAAGGTTATACGGGTTCTATATACTAACAATTAAACCTCACCTTTACCGACAAAAGACAAGTAGGGCACGGCCTACGGGGCTTGCTCCTCGTCCCTACGAAGCTGGTCTGTACAAAATAGACGTGTACACGTGAGACATGACTCAAAAAGGACCAATTATGACGAACGGCGAAAAAGCAACGAGATGACGTGTAATGTATAATGTAGCATGAAAACATCTTGTTTTAGCATGTAATCAATCATATAATAGCAATTCGGGGTCAAAGAAATCATCGGATCATGGGGCTAAAAATGTAATTTTGTGAATAAAGTTTTGTTCTGTCAGACAGGTGGGAATGGCCGTTCCGGATTCCCTTTGAAAATGGGAAGGGCCGTTCCCATAAGCCCCAAAATGTGCCAGCGATTTTTAAACTTGACAGCGCGCTTTATCTGGGAACGACCCTTCTGGCAGCAAGGCCAAAATGGGAACGGCCGTTCCCAGGCTCGGCCGCCCAATTTCATTTGAAAGAGTGGGAACACCCGTTCCCACAATGCCTTGAGGCTGGGAACGGTCGTTCCCAGTTTCTGCAACTGAAGAAACAGAGCAGAACAGGGGAAAGCTACGGGAAACAACAAACAAGCAACCAAGTTCCAATTTTGATCCCCAAACGCTATAAATTCTGGAAATATGCATGTATACATGTTCAAAGGATGGTAATATAACACTTAAACACATCAAACATGGAAAACCGTCAAGAATTCAAGATTTCATGTTCAAGCTAGTATTGATCATTCAAGCTCAACTTTTCCAAGAATTCCATGAATTAATCATGTTATAATCACATATTCATGCCTTGATCACCAAATAATCCATTTAGAACATAGTTCTCAAACCCTAGCTCACATATATTTGATCAAGAATCAAGTAGCAAACCATATACCCACCTTGGAAGAACAAGAAATGGATGAAGAAGATGACGATGGATGATAAACTTCAAAGCTTGGGATTTTCCTTGGAAACTTGGATGATTTTCATGAAATCTATTCTTCCTTGCTTGAGGTTTATGGTTCGGTGGAAAAGGGAGCAAGATGACGATGGTTTTTTTGGATGAAAATGGACAAGGAAGCTTGGAGATGGTTATACGGTGATTCATCAAGTTTTGAAATATGTGAAATGTATAAATTGCAATTTAGTCCCTCAAATATTTAAGTCATGCAATTAAGGATGAGGGGCTTTGAAGATTGATTAATTAAGTCCTTGAAAATGTTATGCAATTTGGTCCCTAAATTTAAATAATGAACGTATAGGGGCAAGTCGACAATTAAATCATATTCGTAATTATTTCACGAAATAAATATTTTCAAGTCATGTAAGAAATTCTAACTTTAATATAAATTGATGGAATTTCATGAAAGGCTGGTAAAATATAATTTTTAAAATTATTTTGAACATAAGAATGTAATTAATGAAATTCGGGGCATTACGATTCTCCCCCCCTTAAAAAGGACCTGGTCCCCAGGTCCACTGTCAAGTTTTTAAACTAATGCGCAAGCCATAAGAGAACCCCGTCTCTTGGACAAGAATGAAAGAACCCCATCTTTCACAAGAAGTGAGAAACCCCGTTTCTCAGCAAGGAGTGAGAGAGCCCCGTCTCTCAACTAGAAATGAGAGAGCCCCGTCTCTCAACATACACTAAAGTAGTTCAAGGAGTAGATTGTAAAAATAATGGCATGAACGTCACATAGGCAAACAGAACCATACTACTTACATATATATCATATAGCCAATTAAATCCGTTTTAATCACACAATTACCATTCATAATTACTAATTTACAATAAACAAGAAATTGCATACAATAGCGATAAAATCCATGATGCACGTGATATGCATGGTTAAATGTACCGTTCACCGTTGATTGTGTCATGTATATAATTGGTACCTTCTTCTTCCCGAACTAAATTCACAGTTGTAGTTTTCACCCCCCCTCTCATGAACCCCTTCCCGGGGTCGAACAAGCAATCTTTCATCCCTGATAGACTTCTCTCGCCGCTTTGAGCATGCGTCTATTTGATGCTCATCGCTCCCACAGTAGAGACATAATCCTAACCGTCTTCTACAACCCTCATAAGTGTGGTTATCACGTCCACAATAATTGCAAAGAAGTTTCCCGGAAGATGTTGTTGAAGCTAGGGTACGTGAAGTTCCCGAACTCGATCCTAGGGATTGTTTCTTTTTCTTCCGAGACCTTTCTTGAGGTGTTGGGATATGTTGAAAGATAGGCCGCTTTCCTTTGTTGGTAGTCTGTCCAGATTTTGAACTTAAGGTCTGCCCGGGTTGAGGATTAGACCTTCTTGCCTCCAACGAGGTGGTGTCTCGGACCTTTTCTTGGGAGCCACTTGGAGTTAGTTCCCACACTCTTTTGATTTTCTTGAGTTGTGACTCGGCGGGATCCTTATTTCCTTCAAAGGATCTTGAAGATTGTTAGTTCTGAAATTCCCTAAACGCTATCGAAATTTGGCCCGACAGTGGTGATGAAGCTAGTGGCACTGAGGAAACATATTCTTTTATCTGCTGATCAACCAAACAAACCAAGGAATCGAAGAACTCCCGAGGCTGGACCGGAGGGGGTAAACGTGAGGAAACCCTAGGCACTCGTTCATGATGAGGGTAACCTTGAGACATCCTATAATCAAGACACTGAATATGCATGTGGAATTAATATGTCACTGCAGGTACACACTTGGATATAATGAAATCAATATATTGGAACAATTAAATTCAAGCGGAAAAGCACACATAAATATAGAAATTTTAAATTTTTTTTTTTAAAATTTAAAGTAGCTTATGATGCACGTGCTTATGGATGCATTGAACCTGTCACAGTAGTAATGGAAAGATTTATCTCAGCACGTAATTCCTCATTTGTTGAATTATAAACTTGTCTTGAACCGTTGATCATTTCTTGTTTTCCCCACGGTCTTTTAGTCTTAAGAATTTTCTAGCCCCAACTTAGACATTTCCACAGCTGGAGATTGTGATTTCTTGAACCCGAAGTCTTCTATGCTCATGGAATTAGCATCCTGTCTTTTGTTTAATGCTCACTCTCCAATTGTTGCCCGAGTCTTTTCATGGTTGTCACTTTAATCAAAACTTCCTTGTTTGCTCGTTAGGAGTTCGATTAGTTAACTGAACTCTCCTTACAATTGTGTACACTTGATCGTCCGAAATTCACCTAACAATTCTTTGCCTTTCTTTATCGTTTCCATTTGTTGCTTCAGGTCTTTTAACTTGACCTCACAACACGACAATTCAGCTTGGATCTAGAAATACCCAACTAGATAAAATCTTTAACATGATTGTCTTTCAACTTCATATCTACGGGAGTGCTAAGCTTCCTTTATCCCTTTCTTAATTGAAATCCCAAACCACACTATTTTTCCATCTCTTCTCTCACTTTATTTCCACGAAAGTTAATCTTTGATGCCTCTTACTATACTTACCTCCTTAATCCCAAAATTTTCCTTGCGTTAACTTGGGTAATTATATGATCCCCAAACAAGAACTCTTGAATTCAATTTCTGTTCCACTTATGGAATTAATTTCCTGACTCCTCTCGAACAATAAGTCTCCAGTTATTATCCTGAATCACCAAGTTGGCGCCGTGGTTGAAATCCTTCAAGTCTACTCTTTACAATTTGAATCGGTTATAAAACTCATCTTCTTACTTACCTACTTTTGAGCATATAGTTTCCTTTCCTTTGTTCTTCATCATTCTTTGCCGTTTTCATTTGTTACTCCAAATTTCCCGATTCCCGCTCTCGCACGGCAATCCAAATTGAATCTGGAAAATAAACTCATTCCACCCGATTATAGAGCTTCTCGCATCATAGCTTCCCCTAACAGACTATTTGATTCTTCTAATCTCAATCGGAATTATTGAAATTGTTTTCTTTCCTTGCTTAAATCTTGTTTCCAACTAACTGAATTCCTTACTTGGCTATTCTTCTGATTCTTGAATACTTAATTTCCCCAATTATTCCTTCACCTTGTCCTCGAATGAAATAGACTTCTTACCTGGTAGATGCACCATTTTTGGTAGTACAAAATTCCCACAGTTAATTTTTCATTCCGGATCTCACCCCTTAAATCACAACTCGATGAACTTGTCTTCAAACCTTTTTCCATACTTGATTCTTAATCTAAAATTCCTGGGTAGCACTCTCTGTGAATTGATGATCCGAGTTGGTAATTCTTAAATTCAAATGCTTCTACTTGTTGCTCCATATCTTCCAATTCAACCACATCATAGTCGACAATCTTTAAAGCCCTTTCCCGAGAATACCCATTTTTCTTCCAACCCCTCGAATCAATCGCTAACGGCAATCCGGTTATTCTCCCTAGTCTAGTACTTTGCCTTTCCTGACTGCTTTCATTTACCGCTCCATATCTTTCAGTGTATTCTCTCAACACGACAATTTATCTTGAATCAGAAAATAAACTCGTCTTACCCGAATGTAGAATCCCGAACATGTTGGTTTTCCATAACTGGTAGTTCGATCTTTCTGACGGTCGTGTTAGAAATTTGAATCCAATTGATTGGAACCCAAATGTAATTCCCAACTTGTACTTCGATCAGGGATACTTAACTGACTTTCCTTCCAAGCCCTGATTTTGGCCTCAACTTACACACCCTTCTCAAATCCTATAGTAGCCCAAAATTATCGAGCAATTGGCCATGGTTTGATATCATTTCCACAACCTGTACTCACAACCTTCTTTGAAATAAATTCATGTGGGTAAGGCGTGCTCATGTCACATAATGATCACATAATTAATGCTCACGACGAAAATTTAATATAAATGCAGCAGGTAATTTATCAATGTTTAAAATAAAACACGTTAAGCACATAGTTTCAAATAATTCAAGATCAATTAATTAACAATAAGTAGCAGAAATCAATGCAAAGCACAGGTTATCAAGTAATCTAATTAATTCAGAGAATTCAAACAGATTCAAATAATATGCAAGACTCTCAAATTACCAATTAGTTCCTATGCCGTTCGACCTAGACTTGACACGACACGACACTAGAACCTCGATTTTACAATCGGGCTCTGATACCACTTAAGATGTAGCACCCCTATACGTAGAGATACCCGCACCCCCGCACTATAGGCCGGTCCACATACGAAATGGACAATCCGTACATGAACTAACCTATAGCGAACGGGTGACAAATAAAAGAAAGGACGAGCTAGGCGGGACTATACCCCAAAGCAATACAAAACTAAGACATAAAAGTTGAAAGCGGAAGCATTAATTCATAAATACATATAGGTACCATATTTACATCAACGATATAAATACTAATAGATACCAACAGATATCAATACATTATCATCTCTTATATATCATACAAGCAAAAGTCCCAAAATATACCAAGAACTATAACGTACTAACTCAGGACATGATAAAAGCAAGATCATGGAAATGTGTGCAGTGCTAGACCCGGCTGGATGACAAGACACGACTCAGACTCCCGCCTAGCACACGACCGCGACAACCTGAAAGGTGGGGTGTCAGTCCATGGAAAACTGAGTGAGGGCCATAAATATATATTAGCGCAATTAACATGCAAGTTATAACCTCGGGTAAGGTTTTATAATTAAAAGTAATATAAGTTCACAATCACATAAACTCGCCCGAGATTACAACTACCAATATTAAGTACTTTAATCGTTTTCATGTTTCAATGCGTGCAATACGTGGCCCGGTGAGTGAGGGCAATCTCCAGCCTTACTTCAACTGTGTACAATACATGCTTGCTTTATCTTTTAATAAGTGATCATGCAATTAAGTTATCGTGCAGGTGTATTCAGGCAGAACAATCAATACATGCAATCATGACAGTAACCCGAGGACAATCCGTGGTGTCGGACCCGTCCCTAGTCTCATTCTTCCTCCGGTGATGGTGGGATTGCAAGGCCCCACCATCCAGTCTCATTGAGCAGAGGGTATATGAATCCCTAAGCCCGGAGCTCCTTCCTCCACTAATCTCCTAGCGGATTCAGGGGTGACCCCAAATGTGGTGAGGATAATGTTCGAGTTACCAGTCAGCCCATGCTTTCCTGATTGGCTCAAACCACTACCCTCGGGCCCAACGTGACATGCTTTACTCGCCAAAACACGGTCAATCAATCAATCATGATACATGACTTGCTTGCAATTGTGTATAACTTTAGAAAACATTAGAAATAAGTATATATATACCTTTTTGCTTGAAATCCACATAAAGGTTATACGGGTTCTATCTAGTAACAACTAAACCTCACCTTTACCGACAAAAGACAAGTAGGGCACGGCCTACAGGGCTTGCTCCTCGTCCCTACGAAGCTGGTCTGTGTAAAATAGACGTGTACACGTGAGACATGACTAAAAAAGGACCAATTATGACGAACGGCGAAAAAGCAACGAGATGACGTGCAATGTATAATGTAGCATGAAAACATCTTGTTTTAGCATGTAATCAATCATATAATAGCAATTCGGGGTCAAAGAAATCATCGGATCATGGGGCTAAAAATGTAATTTTGTGAAGAAAGTTTTGTTCTGTCAAACAGGTGGGAACGGCCGTTCCGGATTCCCTTTGAAAATGGGAAGGGCAGTTCCCATAAGGCCCAAAATGTGCCAGCGATTTTTAAACTTGACAGCGCGCTTTATCTGGGAACGGCCCTTCCGGCACCAAGGCCAAAATGGGAACGGCCGTTCCCAGGCTCGGCCGCCTAATTTGATTTGAAAGAGTGGGACCTCCCGTTCCCACAATGCCTTGAGGCTGGGAACGGTCGTTCCCAGTTTCTGCAACTGAAGAAACAGAGCAGAACAGGGGAAAGCTACGGGAAACAACAAACAAGCAACCAAGTTCCAATTTTGATCCCCAAACGCTATAAATTCTGGAAATATGCATGTATACATGTTCAAAGGATGGTAATATAACACTTAAACACATCAAACATGGAAAACCGTCAAGAATTCAAGATTTCATTTTCAAGCTCGTATTGATCATTCAAGCTAAACTTTTCCAAGAATTCCATGAATTAATCATGCTATAATCACATATTCATGCCTTGATCACCAAATAATCCATTTAGCACATAGTTCTCAAACCCTAGCTCACATATATTTGATCAAGAATCAAGTAGCAAACCATATACCCACCTTGGAAGAACAAGAAATGGATGAAGAAGATGATGATGGATGATAGACTTCAAAGCTTGGGATTTTCCTTGGAAACTTGGGTGATTTTCATGAAATCTCTTCTTCCTTGCTTGAGGTTTATGGTTCGGTGGAAAAGGGAGCAAGATGACAATGATTTTTTTGGATGAAAATGGACAAGGAAGCTTGGAGATGGTTATACCGTGATTCATCAAGTTTTGAAATATGTGAAATGTATAAATTGCAATTTAGTCCCTCAAATATTTAAGTCATGCAATTAAGGATGAGGGGCTTTGAAGATTGATCAATTAAGTCCTTGAAAATGTTATGCAATTTGGTCTCTAAATTTAAAAGAATGAACATATGGGGGCAAGTCGACAATTAAATCATATTCGTAATTATTTCACGAAATAAATATTTTTAAGTCATGTAAGAAATTCTAACTTTAATATAAATTCATGGAATTTCATGAAAGTTTGGTAAAATATAATTTATAAAATTATTTTGAACATAAGAATGTAATTAATGAAATTCGGGGCGTTACACTCAGGATTTTTTCAATTCCGTGGTTCGTCTTGTTGATCAGAGGATAAGAAGAGTATGTTCCTCCAGCATCACCAACTCCATCAGTACAACCGACCCAAACTTCTATTGTATGTAGGGAGTTTCAGAACCAGCAACCCCCAAAGTTATATAAAGGAAATGGCACCCAGGCAGAACAATGGTTTAAGGAGATTGAAAGAGTTTAGGAAATTGTTCCATGTGACTCTGAAGAGAAGGTTCGATGCACCACTTCTTTGAATGCGAGGAGGCCTAATCTCCACCCTGGACAGCCTTCAGGTTCAGAATCAGGACCGAATTCTAACAACGGAAAGCGGCCTATCTCGTATCATACTTCATCACCTCAGGAGGGTCCTCAGAAGAAGAAGTCTCGATCAACTAGATTGGGGTTGGGAGTTTCAGCTACCTCGGTCACAATATTAACCTCGGTGAAACCTCTTTTCGCCTATTGTGGATGTGACACACATACTTATGAAGGTTGTAGAAGGCGTTTGGCTTTATGTCTGCGTTGTGGAAGTAATGAGCATAAGATAGACACGTGTCCGAAGCGAAGAGAGTTAAACAGGGGTCAGAGGCCACTGCTAGGGCTCATGCTAATGCTATAGAGAGAGAGGTGCAGAATGCGAATATGGACCCGACAATGGTAGTAAAAGGTACCAACTACACGCATGGCACCATCAACGGTGAACGGTACACTTAATCATGCATAGCACGTGCATCATGAATTTTGACATTCTTGTATATAATTTCTTGTTAGTTGCAACTTGTTTGCATATGAATGGTAATCGATGTAATCAACATGATCATATTTACTCTTTATGTGAAAACTATATAAATGTTTATATAATTGTTCTCTTGAATTGTTCTCTCATTGCTTGTTGAGAGACGGGGTTCTCTCATTGCTTATGGAGAGACGGGGTTCTCTCATTGCTTGCTAAAGAGACGGGGCTCTCTTATTGTTTGCTAATTTTAGAACTCGACAGTGGACCTGGGGACCAGGTCCTTTTAAATGGGGGAGAATTGTAACGCCCCGGTTTTTCCATTCATGTGTTATGTGATATTATATTAATCTTCATAACGTTATATGCATTATATTTCCATGAAATTATATGAAATTGTTGTTAATGTGAGAAATTACATGAATTAATTGTTAAGTGCCTAATTGCTTATATGTGACCTTACTTGATCTTTTTCTAAATATATGAACTTAATTGCATTAGTATGCATGGATTTAATTGATCATTTCCCTTGGAATAAAACTTGATTGCATACATTCAATTAATTGAAGGACTTAAGTGCAAAAAGTTGTGAGTCATGCATTATAGTGGAAGACTTTATATTATATTATATACATATCATCTCTTCCATTTCATTCCCTACATTTCATCAAGACTTCACACACACATATACTAAATTTCGATCAAAACACCAAGAGAGGAAAGGGAAGATTTCATCTCAAATTCCAAGCTTTAATTCAAGGAGGAATTGCACAAGTTGAAGCATCATCATTATCTCTTCATTTCATCCTTTCCTTCTTTAATTTCAAGGTATAATATGGAATGTATGAATTCATGAATCATAGTTGAGATAGGGTTTGATGTTTTTAGTATGATTTCTTAGTTATTCATGATTAGAAGCATGCCTAGGATCATGATAGTTGAAAGCTTACATGAATTTATGGGTTATGTAAAGTTGATGACATGAAAGTTTATGGGGTTTTGATTGATGAATTTTTATGCATCAAATCATGTTTTCATGGAGTATATGAGTTACATACATGATATATGTTGGTTTGGAGTGTATTTAATTGTTGTGGTTGGTTTTGGGTTGGATTGGGAGCCATTTTTGAGCCTTTCCCTGTTTTGTTTCGTATATGCTGCTGTAGCATGATCCACAGGTGTGGATCTTCCCCTGTTTTCATCCTGAGTTTGTTCTCTTCCGTTTGCCCCTTAAACGAACTTCGATTGACCTGATTTTTGAACCCACGGAAACCTTTTGAAGTCTAGAACAACCTCCAATTAAAATCATCTCAATATCTTTTCCCATTTGTGGGATATTATCAATTGTTTTTGGTGTCGCTACTTTATCGAAAATCTGCATTCATTCAACTTCAGGTCTACTCAATTTTCATCTCGTTTTGAACCATGATTCGTGCTATATATACTTGGAAAGATCTATTTGTCTAATTTCATTTCCAACAAACAAAACTCAATTCCAATTTCTACAACTGAAGATATTTCAGTTTTCCTACAACATGCGCATTTCTGAAAATTGTCAATATTTATCGAACTTCACCAAAACCCTTCTTATTGCACTCCTTTCACTTCCTTGGCTTCTTTGTGTGACTTATCTGAGTTATGTACTTGATTTATTGATAAGTATGCTCCTATTTGACACTTCTTGATACTTTATTTGGGAATTTAGATACATTCATGATATTTATTGATTATAAAGCCATGATTGACATCGCATGACTTTGCCGTTCATCTTAAATGGTTGATATGAGTCGAGTCTCATGTACACTTATCCTTGTTATATATATCATGTTCCGGGTTGTAGCACCCCTACAGGTGGAGATGCCACACCCCCGCACTATAGGTCGATCCACATACGAAACGGGTAATCCGTCAATGAACTAACCTATAGCGAACGGGTGACAATGCAATAAAATGATAAGCTAGGCGGCATTAACTCATACATGCAACATAATAAAGCGGAAGCATAATTCGTTCAATATCAATTACCAACATCAAGTGAACTATATTCTAACTTTGCATATCAATACATTATCATCTCCAAATATAAAATAATAACATTAATCATAACTTCGTATATAACAACAAATAACCAAATACACGAACCGTGTTTGATTCGACTACATGAACTGGACTCGACTTGATTCTCATCTAACGTGCACCTGCAATAACCTGAATGGTGGAGGCGGCAGTCTGTGAAGACCGAGTGAGGGGTTTAAATAATATTAGTGCAGATAACATGCAAGCTATATTCTCGGGTAAAGTTTTAGAAAAGATAAATGTATAAGTTCAATAATAAAGTACTCTTCGCCCGAGAATACAACTATCAGTATTAAATACTTGTTCATTTTCATGCATTTAATACATGGCCCCGGCGAGTGAGGGCAGTCTCCAACCTTACTCCAAATGTATATGAAACATGCATGTTTTGTTTAATAATAGGTGATCATGTAATTCAATTAACGTGCAATTGTGCGATAGTATAATCAAGTAACACATTCATGGAATGAAAATCATGTAATAACCCGAGGACAATCCGTGGTGTCGGACCCGTCCCCAGTCTCCTTCTTCCTCCAGTGATGGTGGGATTGCAAGGCCCCACCATCCAATCTCATTGAGTAGAGGGTACATGAATCCCTAAGCCTGGAACTCCTTCCTCCACTAATCTCCTAGCGGATTCAGGGGTCATCCCAATGTGGTGAGGATAGCTCGAGAGTTACTCATCAGCCCTTGCTTTCCCGGTTGGCTCAAGCTACTATCCTCGGCCCCAATGTGAACGGCCATGCTACTCGCCTAAAACGTGCACGATACATGGCTTGCTTTTCATGAACATGACTTGCTTGCATGAGATAACTTGCTTGTAATCATAAGTATTTTCATGGAAAATTATAAATATAACTACCTTTTGGCCGAAAGCTCACGTAAGGGTTGTATAGGTTCTATAAAACTAGAATTAAACCTCACCTGACAGGCGCCACAACGACTCGTGAATGTGTGAACGTGCTCACTGATCATACTCTCCGCCTTGGAGAATAACTGAACAAGAAACGGGACAATATACTTGCATGACACCACCATTCAAGAATATTACCCCATAAGATGCACGACATGATCAAGTAACGAGACATCGTGCAATGAACAATGTAGCATGTAAATATCATGTTTTGGCATGTAATTAATCATATAATAACAATTTGGGGTCAATTAAGGGTAAAGAAAAGGAATTGGAAATCTCATTTTTATACAGAATGTTTCTGCCTCTCCAAAGGCCTGGGAACGGCCGTTCTGGCCCTTAGTTCAAAATGGGAAGGGCCGTTCCCAGCTCCTCGAAGTTGCTCCCCGAAGATGGGAACGGCCGTTCCGACTTACAAGCTAAAACGGGAATGGCCGTTCCCGTCCTCGCCGCCATGCACACAATTCAAACATGGGAACGGCCGTTCCCCAAAACAACTGGGAATGGAAAGGGTCGTTCCCGTTACACGAACAATATAGAAGCAGGGCAGAAGAACAGTGTAACAGCCCGAAAACCCGCCTGTCGATATTGTCCGCTTTGGTGGGCTGAGCGACACCACCCTCACTGTTTTGTTCTTCCCGTTGGAATTTAAGCTCGAAGGCGCCCACCCAGGAAAAGGCCTCAACAAGGGAAAGGTATCCACCCCTTTATAAGGAAGGCTTCGTTCTCCTCCTCTTCCGATGTGGGACAAGCACTTTGAGCCTTACAGTCCACCCCCCCATAAGGGCCCAGCGTCCTCGCTCGCACACCGGACCGGGTCCCAGCTTTGATAGCATTTGCAACAGTCCGAAAACCCGCCTATCGATATTGCTTGCTTTGGGCAATCCGGTATAACCCGGCCTTCCCTCACGGTTTTGTTTCTCCCGGTGGAATTTAAACCCGAAGGTGCCCACCCAGGAAAAGGCCTCAACAGGGAAGAGGTATCCACCCCCTTATAAGGAAGGCTTCGTTCTCCTCCTCTTCCGATGTGGGACAAGCACTTTGAGCCTTACAAACAGGGGAGGTACGAACCAACCTCCCAATCATCCCAATCACTCATAATTCAACTCCATAAGCTATAATTCATGAAAGGAAATATGTGTACATGCTTAAAGTGCAATAAGACCCAACATAAACACTTGTTTCATGCCTTGATCTTCACAATCATCATTTCAAGCTCAAATACCAACTTAGCATATAACTCCATAATTCTCAAGATTTATGCATGAAATTCAAGTCTAAAGCTTAGGATCATGCTTTTAACATAACATGAACAAGTTGACAATCATAAATTCTAACCCTAGCTTCAAGAGCTATTCTCAAGAATTCACCTATATAACCATATATACATTGGAATGAAAATAGATGGAAGAAGATGATGAAAATAGGCGATTGAGCTCCCAAAACATGAATTTCATTGGAACAACTTGATTAATTTGATGAAATCTCCTCTCCCCTTCTTGATGGATTGGTTCGGTGAGAAGGGAGCAAGATGGATGATGATTTTAATGAAAAATGAAATAAAGAGCAGCATGAAGAAGCATATAACGTAATATCCCTTCCTCAATTTTGATGAAATACATAAATGGCAATTTAATCCTCAAGCTATTCAAGTTATGCAATTAAGGTTACAAGGTTTGGAAATGCTCAATTAAGTCCACTAATGTTTTCATACAATTTGGTCCTTTAATTTAAATAAGTGATCGATTAATGACAATAAACAATTAAATCACGTTCGGTAATTATTTCAGGTAGCAAGTAAATCAAATTATAAAATGATTCTCAATTAGTTGGCACGCATTTCATATATTTTCACGTAAACATTTTGAAATGCATTTTATAAAATTAATATAACACGTATAAATTGAATAAATGTAACACCCCAAACGGAGGATGCCACATCCCCCTCACTAGGACCCCGACCCGGTCATGAAATATAAAGTCCATGCCCGAATCCGAATCATAGCGAACGGGAGACCAACTCACACACTAGGCTAGGCGGATCTAACTTGACCAAAACTCAGAGTGCGAAAGCAATTAAAACCAACAACAATAGATAGCGGAAGCATTTAAAACAAAACATACAAAGCAGGTGACGGGTTCAACTAGCATAGATACCTAATCCCGAATAATAGATCAACAAACATAACGAGTGACGGGTTCAACTAGCATAAATCCCTTGTCCCGAATATCAACATAAAGTAATAATCATCAAGTGCTACAAGGGCTGAATGAGAGTGCCACGCAGGGCTACCGAATAGTAAAGTATAATCTCAAGTCTACAAGTCAAAGCATAAGTAAAGTGTATGAAAAGACAAATGCAAATAGAAAGACTAGACCGACGAAGTGCAACTCAAAGGACTCACTTCCGCCTAGCAAACGCCAACAATCCTGCAACTAAAAGTGTAAATGAGGGGTCAGTCAACTTGACCGAGTGAGGGGGCTAACGCACACCCACAATATATATATATAAGGAGCATAGCACAGAATAAAAAGGATGGACTCATGAACCGGGGATAGGTGTTACATACCAAAACATTTTGAAAGAACCCGAATAAGATATAGATATAAATTTAGGAACCATTTTCCAAAAAGACTCTATCCCGATTCATAATTCCATAACATAACATAATCAACTGCTCCGCGAGTACGAGCTTCCCACCTTTACTCCTCAGAACATAAATCACAATCAATCCAACCGCTACACCAATGATGGAGGGCATGTACAGTCCCCAAAACCATCTATAATAACACCGTCTAAAATAGACTCGATCTCAAGAGGGTAGCGAACCCACAAGAGTCATCCCCGGCTTTAGCCGAAGGCTCAAGATATCACGCCTCCCTCATCACCCTAAGGTCGCGCAATGATATCTGAAATGGAAACTACGCACATGGTTGAAACTCCGACGGCCCTAACCGTCACGGAGGCCCCATTACCCGTAGCTCCTCGGATCCACAATATAACAGGACAGAACAAATACCATATAACATGGCTAACTCGCTATAGAATCGTAACACAACTGAATTTTCCAAAATAGCTTACATATGCCTCAAAAACTGGTTTTTATACATATTCCTACGCTGTGGAATTTAAGCCACGAAGGCTCCCACACACGCAGGACGCACGCAAAAGCGCATAAACATATCATATCCAACACGTATGTATTTATAATAAGATATACTCGCATACAAGGGTAGAAATCAGCATGTAAAGGCCATAGGTCGCATAACTATACAAAATCCTAAACCTCACCTCGTGAAAGTAGAGTCTGAGAGTGTGAAGGGCCAAACACTCTAAACCTCAGGTCCACCGGCACCACCAAACTCTGTGACAAGACATACAGAAGCCCAGACTTAGACTCTATATGAACCAAACAAGACGCACGGCGTTGCTCAACATGATCGTGGTTATGCATAAGTGTTCATGTTGTGCTTAGATATGGTGTCGTGGTCATTCAAAGCATATCAATGCTCAACAAGGTCGTATTTACAAGCAACCAACATGCAATTCCATATCCAAAGATGCAAGATCAACTTAGGAAGTCAATGTATTCACAAAAATGCATATTAAATCATCCAATGTCACGGGGTTCAATTATAATATTATAATTAAGCATCAAGTTCATGTCGAGTTATAAAGTGCATAAGTAAGAGCAACTTGATCATATAAACATACAAGGTTGTTGTACGTAGATGGCATATTTGATACAAATAAAGAGTGCATTTAATTCACTTAAGATCATACTTTACAACTTTACAACATGTTTGATACACAAGCTCAAGTCACATTCATAGTTTCATAAATATTACACTTACATCCCCTAACTTATTTATAAAAGTTTAGAATGATTACACATACATCCCCTAACTTATTTATAAAAGTTTATACAATTATTCAACTAGGAATTAATTACTTACAAGCATGACAATTATCAATTTATCGTAATTCATAATATACTATTTTCTAGTAGTAAGAGTAAATCAAGATATTACAATTCTAATTCCTATCATGCATCAAGTCTCAAGTTATTCAAGCATCTTTCATGTATCTAAATTTTATATTTGAAACACAATTTACAACAAACATAACATTGAGAACGTCTCAAATTCATATAAAGAAATCACAACATGTTCGTTCTTCTAAAATATCATTCAAGTTCATTTAGTCACATAAAAGATTAGTTTCTAAATATTACACTAACACCCCTTCATATCTAAACACATAGTATAAATTCATCACATCGGGATTCAAATTGTAAATCGAAACATTCATGCGTATCACAATCCATTCAATACATGTTTTCGTATATGATTGGAATACATCTCGATCAACAAACCAACAATAACCAATTTATTTGCACTTAAAACAATTAATTCAAATAATCACAATTACGTAAAATAATTCGTAATAAACAGATCGAGTGTCCGATTAACGAACGGAAAGTGGCATTGAACTCACCACATCGAGACGAACATTCTGACCAAACGCCGCCGGAACGCCACCACTGTATCTGCCGAAATTTGGCCGGACCGCCACCGAAGGTTGCCGGAAAAATCCCGAAAAATCAGTCCTGAATGAAGTCTTCGTGCCCGTTCTGAATCCTCGATCAATTTCTGAAAATTCCAAGCCGATTGTCCTAGATCTGAAATCTAAGAACACGAAAACCCTAAATCTTCAAACTCAAATTACTTCCAAACCGGTGAACCAAAATGCGATCCGTAAAAGCTATTGTCTTACCCATGACGAGCTCTTCGAAAGCCCTAAGGTAGCTCTCCGGAAAAATCCTCGGAGATAGCGCCGCCGTTGCACCGCCACTTTGCCGCCGCCATCCGCCGCCAAACCACAGAATCTGGAGCCGCCTGGTCACAGGCCACTAGTTCTCGTCGTTCCGAACAACCATTGTGAAGAGCCCGAGGCCAAAAGATGGCCGGAAAAGGCCCCCGTTGGCCGCCGAAGTTTCTGCCACCGCCCACGTCGCCGGAACCACCACCTACGGCCAAGATCTGGTGAAATTGATGCCGGAAATGAACTCAGGGGGGTCGAAAAACCTTGGAAACTATCAAGCCCCGTCGAAAACCACGGCCGGAAGCGGCGGAATCGCGCCGCTACAGTAACCCGCGCTACCGCCGCGAGATTCAGACGGCGCGTGCGGCTCCTTCGTTGCTCCGATGGCCGTGCCGCTGACGTCAACTGATGTGCCGGGATGTCTACTTTCTGGGTCTCCGGCGCGTGTAACAAGGAGGTGGCGGAAAAACGCCGCGAAACGCTGGCGAAGTGGCGGCGGTCTGACAGCTCCACCGCTGCTACTGAAATCCGGCCATAACTCTGCCACCGTTCGTCGTTAGGCCATGAAATTGGTACTCTTGCGTCGGTCTCACCGAGATAATCGAAATGGACTATTCGTTTGTTGAATTCAGTCGAGAAAGGATCGAGTTATGGCCTCATAACCGAAGCCGTGCATAGTGACCCGCGGGAGAGAGAGAGTGGGAGAGGAGAGAGAGAGAGAGAGAAAAGGGATTGAGAGAAATGTGTCTTGTGCACAAGCTATATACAACCGGGTATCCTTATCGCGTAGCAAAGAGAAATATCGCGTACAAATAATCGTAAATAAAATTGGTAAAGTTACGAATAAATATTCAAGCTCCGAATTAATTTTACAAATTAAAATGAAATAGAGATTTACCAATTAGATTTTAATTCAATTTAATTTTTAGAAACCTTTTGTACAATTTAACGACACTTCGTAAACACATGATTGATAATTAATCTCAAGGAATTCAAGTAAACTGAAATTAAACAAGTTAAGTAACATGATGGATTTAAAATCAACTTAACCATTAATTTTAGAATAATCCAAATGATCACAAATTAAATTGGATTTATATTAAATCACATAATTCAAGAACTCTTAAATTAAACACACATAAGTGTAGAAACTTACTTGTTGATGTCGTAAGGACGCCCTTCGAGAAAACGGGGCATCATAATAAATGAAAATAATAAGATAAAGTCCTAACGCTTGAAACTCACACGTGTCGAACGTACCTGACTGTCTGGAAATTGGGGCGTTACACGGGTGACGAGGAGCACACTCCTTAGGGTGTTTCCTTGCTCCTTTTGGTTGGTAAAGTAAAGGTGAGGTTTAAATTCTAGATATATAGAACCCATACGACCCTATGTGATGTTTTAAGCCAAAATATAGCTATATCTCTATAGTTTTCCAAACCATAATGGTTTTCAACTGATTTCATGGAGCGGCTTGATTGATCGACTATATTGGCGAGTAAGCATGTTCACTGTGGCCAGAGGGTAGTGTATTGAGCCAACCGGGAAAGCAAGGGCTGACGGGTAACTCTTGCACTATCCTCACCATTTTGGGATCACTTTTCTGAATCCACCAGGAGATTTGGTGGAGGAAGAAATCCCGTGCATGGGAGTCATGTTCCTGACGTACACTATGATTGGATAGTCGGGTCTTGCAAGCCCACCATCACCCGGAGGAAAAAGGGTTCATGAAACTGCTAATTGATTGCATGTAATTACTTGTATGATCATTTAATAAATTGAAACACTCATGATTGTTCACTTTTGGAGTAAAGGTTGGAGAATGCCCTCACTCGCCGGGTCACTGATTGAATTGTTAAATTGGATTAGTTGTAATCTCGGGCGAGGATTCACTCTATTCTTGAACTTATATTGTGTTCCTTTATAAAAGCTTACCCGAGATTATAGCTTGCATGATATGTGCGCTTATATTTATTTAAACCCCTCAGTCAGTCTTTCGTAGAATGACACCTCACATTTTCAGGTTTGCAGGGTGCGTGCTGGGCGGGATTGAGTCGGTCTTTTACTTTGGGTCTAGCACTTGTCCTTCTCACTTTCATGTATTTATTGATGCATATCTCTTACTTATGAATTGTTTTGGGTATCTATGTATATTATGACTTGTTATTGGAGAAGTTGGGAATTATATATATATAGATAATGAAACTGGACTGAATAAATGGTATTGTATATTATTATGCTTCCGCGTTATCCCTTATACATTGTTGTAACTAATTGAGGGTTAGTCCCGCCTAGCTAGAGAGTCATTATTTTTATTGTCTCCTGTTCTCTATAGGCTTGATTCATGTATGGACCGTCCATTCCATATGTGCATTGAACTATAGTGCGGCGGATGTGGCTACCTCGCATTCCGGGTGCTACATCCTAAGCTGGTATCAGAGCCCGGTTGCAAAACCGCTGGTTCTAGTGTCGTGTCTTGTGAGTCTAAGTCGTACGACATAGGATTATTTGATAATGTGAGAGTTTTGTATTCTATGTGAACTTACTTGAATCTATTTGAACTAATTGAACTACTTGATAATTTGTAAATTGCATTGATTCTTGGCATTAGTTGTTGATTCGTTGATATTAAATTGCTAAAATTTTATGCGTCAACTTGTTTTACTTTAAATATTGTTGAATTATTTGTTACATTTTGCATCAAATTTGTGGCTTCGGTATCAATTATGTGTCATGGGCATGTACTAACTGCATGCATTTAGCTTGAATTGGTTTTTGATTTATAGGCTATGAAGATCATATCAAACCATGGCTAATTTCCATGATAACAACGAATTATTTCTAGCCTTACTTTCAACCTTAGAAGATGCAAGGAATGTGCCAGGATTATATATGGGAATTTGGGGAGTCGTGGCCTTTCCTAACTGGGGCTATGGCTCGAGTGGTAGTGTTCGGAATAAGAGGTCAATGTATAGGAAATTTCGCAAGCTATAGTAGATGGTGAATCCTCGACGAGGTAGAAGTTGGGGTGTCTGATGATTATGATTCACGGGATCCACATGCATGCCTACACTACGAAGATTATCTACCGGATGCCATAGGATCATCCCATCTAGGAGCGAAGTGAAGAAAACCCTGAAGTTACTTTAGTTCAAGGTTCGGATCAACGAGGATAATTAAGAGGGCTTGAGGGAAAAAAAAATCGGTTGTTGAGAGATAAGCAACAAAGGTAGTCAAGGACGAGTATCCAAGTGAATCAAGTTATTTGAATTTAAGTTCGGAGTAGAGGATTTGGAATATATCAAGATCATTGAATGGTGAGCAAAACAAATAGTCAAAGAAGGACTTCCAAGTAAATCAAGTTACTAGAAACCAAGTTTGGAGTAAAAGAAGGAAGAGAGGAACTGAAATATATCGGATTCCGGGTAAGATAGAACGAGTTCAAGGAATTTGGATAGACATTCTCCAGAGGGTATTAAGCATTTCGGGTTGAGGGGTTAGATCGATGAAGAAGAATGAAGAGACTAAGAAAAAGGGAAATTGAATTCACTACGGATTTCGAGTAAGGAAGAAGTTGAATTGGAAGATATGGAGCAATAAATGGAAACGGTAAAGAAAGGCAATTAACTTTTGGAGGGAAATTATGTGTTCAGTGTGTAAGCAATCAGAAGGTGAATTCGTTTAACTATTCAAATTCATAAAGAATAAATCGAGGAAGCTTTGATCAAAGTAACAACTAAGGGGGGAGACTAGGACAACCTTTGGAGATTGATTCCTCTAGAGAAATTAAGATACCAACTCCATGGGTATAGAAGAATTTTAATTCAAGAATCACAATCTCGGACCATAAAGTTATACAAGTCGAAGCAAGGAAGTTTTGATCAAGGAAATAATTAAGGTGAAGGTTCGGGCACCACTTAGAGATCGATAATTGGGAAATGGTTGGGTTCGAGAAATGTCGATTTCGGGCCATCGATAGGCACAAGTTAATGCCAGGGAGTTCTAATGATTTAGAAGACCGTGGGAAAACAAGATATGACCAACAATTTGAGACAAGTTTGTGATTCAACGAACGAGGAAAATATCGGTTAAAGCTTATCATTATTACGGTGACTGGCTTAATGCATTCATGAGCATATGCACCATACATAACATTAATAAAATTTGACTTTTAAAGTACGTATGTTCATTACGCTTGGTATCCGTGATTGCATAGTTAACGTGATGAGTACATTGTTTTACATTATTTAAATTCTTTTACTTATATGCACATCTTTAATTGATATAATTTTTTTTCAATGTGTTGCATCTTATTTGGAACTACTTGAACTTATTTGAATTTATTTGAACTAGTTGAATTATGTGAATTATGTGCTTTATTTACATCTTGTATCCATTTGCATCCACTAATCCAACATGCATACCTAGTGTGTATTGATTGTCGGATGCCTCGAGGTCAGACTTGCCATGACCATTCTCCTCGAGTTCCTCTACATCCATCCCTTCTGGTTCAACCTCAGGATTTTTTCAATTCCGTGGTTCGTCTTGTTGATCAGAGGATAAGAAGAGTATGTTCCTCCAGCATCACCAACTCCATCATTACAACCGACCCAAATTTCTATTGTATGTAGGGAGTTTCAGAACCAGCAACCCCTAAAGTTATATAAAGAAAATGACACCCAGGCAGAACAACGGTTTAATGAGATTGAAAGAGTTTAGGAAGTTGTTCCATGTGACTCTCAAGAGAAGGTTCGACGCACCACTTCTTTGAATGCGATGAGGCCTAATCTCCACCCTGGACAGCCTTCAGGTTCAGAATCAGGACCGAATTCTAACAACGGAAAGCGCCCTATCTCGTATCATACCCCGTCACCTCAGGAGGGACCTCGGAAGAAGAAGTCTCGATCAACTAGATTGGGGTTGGGAGTTTCACCTACCTCGGTCTCAATATTAACCTCGGCGAAAACTGTTTTCGCTAATTGTGGATGTGATACACATACTTACGAAGGTTGTAGAAGGCATGTGGCCTTATGTCTACGTTGTGGAAGTAATGAGCATAAGATAGACACGTGTCCGAAGCGAAGAGAGTTATCTAGCAGGGGTCAGAGGCTACCTGCTAGGGCTCATGCTAATGCTATATAGAGAGAGGTGCAAAATGCGAATATGGACCCGACCATGGTAGTAAAAGGTACCAACTACATGCATGACACCATCAACGGTGAACGGTACACTTAATCATGCATAGCACGTGCATCATGAATTTTGACATTCTTGTATATAATTTCTTGTTAGTTGCAACTTGTTTGCATATGAATGGTAATTGATGTAATCAACATGATCATATTTGCTATTTATGTGAAAACTATATAAATTTTTATATAATAGTTCTCTTGAATTGTTCTCTCATTGCTTGTTGAGAGACGGGGTTCTCTCATTGCTTATGGAGAGACAGGGTTCTCTCATTGCTTGCTACAGAGACGGGGCTCTCTCATTGTTTGCTAATTTTAGAACTCGACAGTGGACCTTGGGACAAGGTCCTTTTAAATGGGGGAGAATTGTAACGCCCTGATTTTTCCTAATTGCTTATATGTGACCTTACTTGATCTTTTTCTAAATATATGAACTTAATTGCATTAGTATGCATGGATTTAGTTGATCATTTCCCTTGGAATAAAACTTGATTGCATACATTCAATTAATTAAAGGACTTAAGTGCAAAAAGTGGTGAGTCATGCATTATAGTGGAAGACTTTATATTATATTATATACTTATCATCTCTTCCATTTCATTCCCCACATTTCATCAAGACTTCACACACACACACACACACACACTAAATTTCGATCAAAACACTAAGAGAGAAAAGGGAAGATTTCATCTCAAATTCCAAGCTTTAATTCAAGGAGGAATTGCACAAGTTGAAGCATCATCATTATCTCTTCATTTCATCCTTTCCTTCTTTAAGTTCAAGGTATAATATGGAATGTATGAATTCATGAATCATAGTTGAGATAGGGTTTGATGTTTTTAGTATGATTTCTTAGTTATTCATGATTACAAGCATGCCTAGGATCATGATAGTTGAAAGCTTACATGAATTTATGGGTTATGCAAAGTTGATGACATGAAAGTTTATAGGGTTTTGATTGATGAATTTTTATGAATCAAGCATGTTTTCATGGAGTATATGAGTTATATACATGATATATGTTCGTTTGGAGTGTATTTAATTGTTGTGGTTGGTTTTGGGTTGGATTGGGAGCCATTTTTGAGCCTTGCCCTGTTTTGCTTCAGATATGCTGCTGTAGCATGATCTACGGGTGTGGATCTTCCCCTGTTTTCAGCGTGAGTTTGTTCTGTTCCGTTTACCCCTTAAACGAACTCCAATTGACCTGATTTTTGAATCCACGGAAACCTTTTGAAGTCTAGAACAACCTCTCATTAAAATAATCTCAATATATTTTCCCATGTGTGAGATATTATCAATTATTTTTGGTGTCGCTACTTTATCGACAATTTGCATTCATTCAACTTCGGGTCTACGCAATTTTCACCTCGTTTTGAACCATGATTCGTGCTATATATCCTTTGAAAGATCTATTTGTCTAGTTTCATTTCCAACAAAAAAAACTCAATCCCAATTTCTACAACTCAAGATATTTCAGTTTTCCTACAACATTCGCATTTCTAAAAATTGTCAATATTTATCGAACTTCACCAAAACCCTCCTTATTGCACTCCTTTCACTTCCTTGGCTTCTTTGTGTGACTTATATGAGTTATGTACTTGATTTATTGAGAATTATGCTCCTATTTGACACTTCTTGATACTTTATTTGGGAATTTAGATACATTCATGATATTTATTGATTGTAAAGGCATGATTGACATCGCATGACTTTGCCGTTCGTCTTAAATGGTTGATATAAGTCGAGTCTCATGTACACTTGTCCTTGTTGTACAGATCACGTTCCGGGTGACGAGGAGCACGCTCCTTAGGGTGTTTCCTTGCTCCTTTTGGTTGGTAAAGTAAAGGTGAGGTTTAAATTCTAGATATATAGAACCCATACGACCCTATGTGATGTTTTAAGCCAAAATATAGCTATATCTCTATAGTTTTCCAAACCCTAATGGTTTTCAACTGATTTCATGGAACGGATTGATTAATTGACTGTACTGGCGAGTAAACATGTTCACTGTGGGCCCGAGGGTAGTGTATTGAGCCAACCGGGAAAGCAAGGGCTGACGGGTAACTCTTGCACTATTCTCACCATTTTGGGATCTCCTCTGAATCCACCAGGAGGGTTGGTGGAGGAAGAAATCCCGTGCATGGGAGTCATGTTCCTGGCGTACACTATGATCGGATAGTCGGGTCTTGCAAGCCCACCATCACCCGGAGGAACAAGGGTTTATGAAACTTCTAATTGATTGCACGTAATTACTTGTATGATCATTTAATAAATTGAAACACTCATGATTGTTCACATTTGGAGTAAAGGTTGGAGAATGCCCTCACTCGCCGGGCCACGGATTGAATTGATAATGATTGAATTGTTAAATTGGATTAGTTGTAATCTCGGGCGAGGATTCACTCTATTCTTTAACTTATATTGTGTTCCTTTATAAAAGCTTACCCGAGATTATAGCTTGCATGATATGTGCGCTTATATTTATTTAAACCCCTCACTCAATCTTTCTTAGACTGACAACTCACATTTTTAGGTTTGCAGGGTGCGTGCTAGGCGGGATTGAGTCGGGCTTTTACTTTGGGTGTAGCACTTGTCCTTCTCAGTTTCATGTATTTATTGATGCATATCTCTTACTTATGAATTGTTTTGGGTATCTATGTATATTATGACTTGTTATTGGAGAAGTTGGGAATTATATATATATAGATAATGAAACTGGATTGAATCAATGGTATTGTGTATTATTATGCTTCCGCGTTATCCCTTACACATTGTTGTAACTAATTGAGGGTTAGTCCCGTCTAGCTAGAGAGTCATTTTTTTTATTGTCTCCCGTTCGCTATAGGCTTGATTCATGTATGGACCGTCCATTCCATATGTGGATTGAACTATACTGCGAGGGATGTGGCTACCTCGCCTTCCGTGTGCTACAGGTTGTGTGCTTAGTTGAACCCGTTGTTAGGTTGCATGTCGGATTTAATTTATATTTATGATATGTATTGGGCTTGTAGCCACTAATGAAATTCATGTTTGGTTCTATTACTTCCTCACTGCAGTTCGAGTATTCTTTGATTGATTGATTGGTACAAGGTTAGATTTTCGCGTAGCTAGGATCTTTTATTTTGTCACCCGTTCGCTATGAGACCGGTTCATGCTTGGACTTTCCATTTCATGTCTGGACTAGACTTATAGTGTAGGGGATGTGGTGCCTATCGTTGTGGGTGCTACATCCTGAAGTGGTATCAGAGCCCTAGGTTGCAAAATCGGGGTTTCTAGCGTCGTGACGTGTCAAGTGTAGGTCGAATGGTATAGGAACTAATTGTCAACGTGTGAATTGCAATGTTCATGAGCTCTCCTCTTGGAAAATGTTTGCAGACAGATCGGGTTGTCCGGGATTGTTAAGTGTTGTTGGAAGGAAAAGATTATCCAGCAGACTTCATCGTGATGCATATGAAGAAATACGGGGTAATTTTGGGTATGGATTGGCTATTCAAGCACCGGGCTATCGTTGATTGTTTTGCAAAGAAAGTGAAGTTGGGTGAAGAGATTACTCTGGGAATTGGATCGAAAACGGTAACATTGTTGTCTTTCACGGAAGCTCACAAGTTAGTAAGAGATGGAGCATATCTCCTTAATAAACCGAAGGATCAAACACGGTTTGAAGAGACCGCCATGATGAAGGAATATCCTGATGTATTTTTGGAAAATTTGGGTTCTCTACCGGCGGATAGGGAGATTGAGTTTGTAATTGATTTATATCCAGGATCAGCCCCATATTCCAAGACTCCTTATCGGATGGCTCTGACAGAATTGAAAGAATTGAAGATTCAGCTTGAAGAGTTGCTCCGAATTGGGTATATTCGACCGAGTTCATCTCCTTGGGGTGCTCCAGTACTTTTTGTTAAGAAGAAGGACGAGACATTGAGAATGTGCATTGACTATAGGGAATTGAACCGGATGACTATAAAGAATAAGTATCCTTTACCCCACGTCGAGGATCAATTCGATATGTTGCAAGGATCGGGCGTGTATTCGAAATTGGATTTGAGACAAGGGTACTACCAATTAAAGATCCGAGAAGTAGACATTCTAAAGACAGGATTCAACACCCAGTATGAGCATTATGAGTTCGTAGTGATGCCCTTTGGTTTAACTAATGCCCCTGCAACATTTATGGATACGATGCATAGAATTTTCCGTCCCTATCTCGACAAGTTTGTGGTGATCTTCATTGATAACATTTTAGTATATTGTCGGACAGTTGAAGATCATGCTCGACATCTCAAGTTAGTGTTGGATACACTGAGAGAACACCGATTGTATGCGAAGTTCAGTAAGTGTGAATTTTGGATTGATCGGGTTGCTTTTCTAGGCCACGTCGTTTCAAAGAAGGGTTTGGAAGTAGATCCCTCGAAAATTGAGACGGTTTTACAGTGGCAAACTCCAAAGAATTCCTCAGAGGTAAGAAGTTTCTTGGGTTTAGCGGGCTATTATCGGAGATTTGTACAGGACTTTTCAAGAATCGCCGCTCCATCAACCCGATTGACTAAGAAAGAGACTAAATTTGAGTGGGATTCGGCGTGTGAGGCGAGTTTCCAATTGTTAACGGAGAAATTAACCACAGCACCTGTGTTAGCACTTCCCGAAGGTAGCGAAGGATATATGGTTTACACGGATGCCTCGAAAGAAGGCTTGGGTTGCGTATTAAAGTAGAAAGGGAAAGTGATCGCCTACGTCTCTAGGAAGTTGAAAGAACACGAAAAGAATTATCCCTTGCATGATCTCGAACTTGTAGCCATGGTATTTGCTTCGGGAAAATGGAGACATTATCTTTATGGAATTTTATTTGAGATTTTCTCCGACCACAAGAGTCTCCAGTACTTGTTTTCTCAGAAGGAGTTAAATATGAGAGAAAGGCGTTGGATGGAATTTCTCGAGGATTATGATTGTGCAATTAAATACTATCCTGAGAAAGCCAACGTGGTCGCGGATGCAATAAGCAGGAAAGCTAGTGTATCTAATTTGGAAGGAACGAGTGGAGATAAAGAAGAGCCAATTAAGATAAGAGCTCGTATCTCTAATATCTCGATTCATTCGGATTTGAGACAACGGATATTTGAGGCACAAAGGAATGATCTTGAGGTTCAGAAGTTAGCCGAGAAAGCTCGGGAATATCCTGAGAGTCCGTTTGGGTTTGATGACACGGGACTTCTAAGGTTTAAGACTATGGTGGTTGTACCGGAAAAATTGAAATGGATTATTTTGGAAGAAGCTCACCGGTCAGGGTATTCGATACATCCCGGGGGAAACAAAATGTATAAGGATTTGAAGCAGTTTTATTGGTGGAACAGACTTAAAAGGGATGTAGTAAACTTTGTGAAACAGTGCTTAACTTGTCAGTTAGTGAAAGCGGAGCATCAGAAGCCGTCGGGGCTACTTCAACCGTTACCTATTCCAGAGTGGAAATGGCAACAAGTGGCGATGGATTTCGTTTCGGGTCTTCCGAAAGTGAAGGGTGGTCTTGATGGAATTTGGGTAATCGTGGATCGGTTAACAAAATTGGCACATTTCCTTGCTATTTGGATGTCGGATAAAGTGACTAAGTTAGCTCAGAAGTATGTTGGTGAAATTGTCCGACTTCATGGAATACCGGATAGTATTATTTCAGACGGAGATCCGAGGTTCACTTCGAGATTTTGGCAAGAATTGCAAAGAAATCTGGGAACAAGGCTTCAATTCAGCAGAGTTTTCCATCCTCAGACGGACGGACAGTCAGAAAGGGTAATCAAATATTTGGAGGATATGTTGAGAGCATGTGCATTGGCTTTTCCGAGTTCGTGGAACGAGCAATTGCCTTTGATTGAGTTTGTTTATAACAACAGTTTTCAGGCTTTGATAGAAATGGCACCCTATGAGGCTCTCTACGGACGAAAATGTCGGTCTCCGTTGTTCTTTGATTTAGAAGAGTGGAATTGGACCAAACAGGAAGGTGTAAAACGAGGGGAGAATAAGGAAAAGCCTTCCAAGGCCGTGCAAGAAGTGATTGATAAGGTCCAAATAATACAACAACGGATGAAAGCAGCTTAGGATCGACAAAAAAGTTATGCGGAACACCGGAGGAAGAATCTTGAATTTGAGGTGGGCGATAGGGTCTTTCTAAAGGCTTCACCAAGGAAAGGATTTTCGAAGATTGGAAAAGGAGGAAAACTAAATCCTCGGTATTTAGGCCCGTATGAGATTTTGGAGAGAATCGGGGTTACAGCTTACCATTTGGACCTACCTCCGAGTTTGACCGGGATTCACAAAGTATTCCATGTTTCTCAGCTTCGGAAGTACTATCCAGATTAATCGGAGATCCTACCCGTTGAAGAAGTGGAACTTGAACCTAACCTTACTTCGTTCAGAAGCCGGAAAATCCCACTAGTTAAGGTCTTATAGAGAAGTGACAAAACATAAGAGGCTACGTGGGAGACGGAGGATAAGATGAAAAGAGTCCACCCCGAGTTATTTCCGGATAATCAGTGAATCCGAGGATGGATCCTTTTAAGGGGGAGAGGTTATGACGCCCCGCTGTTTCGATCATTCAGGTATGACTTGTGTGCTCTATAATTGTGCTTTTAAATTATTATAATTACATGATTATATGATTTAGTTTATTACTAATTGAAATTATTGATGATTTGAATTATTTTGAATTGAATTTATATGAATTCTTGAACTATTTGCGCTTGTATGACTTGTTTGCTTGCCGTTTCTATGTGAAATGAATTCAAAATTGCGTGGAAATTTAATATGTTGGAGATATGTGTGTTATGAACAATGATATATGATCGTTTCATGTTTTCGGATTCGTTTGATTGCGTTTTAAATTTATTTGGTATGATTGGAACCAAACATGGGACTAATGAGCACTTAGCGCACCTTTCGTTCCGTATGTGATATCTTGGGCTCGGGAACTCAGAATCGAGTTTCGTAAACTTCCTTGAACTCGTATAAAAAATTAGGGTTTAATAAACTTAGCCTTATATTTTTCCAAAATTATTTGAAGCTCCAAAATTTAACGGAAAACCGAAAAGGACGCATAAACTGCCACCTTTTACCAAAATGGCCATAACTTCTTAAAACCTTGACCAAATTAACCATGGTTAGATCCCTTGGAACCCTAACTCAACCCTATAACACCCCATACTCAGCCCCAACTGAAAAAACCCTCATACTTAGAGAAAATTCAGCAAAAATCCCCTGCTCTCCTGTCCTTCCGATCACCTTGTCACCCTTGGAGATTCAAAGCTCAAATCTCTTCCAACCTCCATCTAATCCATAAGGTGAGTTTAGGATGATGATATACATTCAATAGGGGTCATTTTGAACCAGGTATCCCCAATTTTAAGCATGCTTTCATGGAGATATGAAGATGATGATGAATAGTAGGTTATATGCCATATTGTTGATCTCATGCATTCCTTGGAGTTTTGGTTGATTTAAAACATGAAAATGATTGTCTTAGCTTCCTTTTTTCATTTATGATCCTGAATTTTGTGGTAGTTGAAGGTTTGGTGAGATGCCATTAATGGAACTTTGTAGTAATTGCATGAAAAGATCATCTATTTCTCCTCCTCACGTTTGATCACTTTGGGACCATGTTTAAGTGTTGTTTTGGAGTTCTTTTGTTGCATATTAGTGGTTAAATCAAAGCTGGGCTTTTTGTGTAAGATTTGGCATGGATACTGCTCTGTCTTCATCACATTTTTCAGCTGGTTTTGGGCGGTCGCGGCCGCGATCACGATTAGTAGAAAATCGGTAGCGGCCGCGACATGTGAGTGTAATTGTTGCATTGTCTCACAGGTCGCGCCTGCAACCTGAATTAGTTCATTTTTGGTCGCGCCCACTACCTTATTTTGGCCAAGTTTCGAGTTGTTGAAAAATTGGAGGAAAAATTCGAATTTATTGGGTAGCGGCCGCTACCATTTCATGAAGGAAATTGGAGGCATGGGCCGACGGTGATCCCTTACACTAGTTCCAACCAAATCACGGCATAACCGGACCGCGTTAGGAGTTAGTGAGGACCATGAAAGACCTAATGGAAATTGGTCGTTATAATCCCCTTTGATGATTTCTTTGTCTCACCCACTTGGGAAATGCTTTGAAAACCTCATTTGGGATTATAACTTGCATGTGAATGTTTAAATATTTCCTTATATTATACTTATGCCCTGTTTTATACCCACCAGTCCCTTTTGGACTTAACCCGGTTGGTTTTCAGTTTGTGCAGGTTTTTGGGATTTGCTAACAGGGAATCCGAGTCTTTGGGATTTGTATTTGAGTCTAGCATCTCTTTTGATATAGTACACTCATTTCATGTTGATTATGATTGATATTGTATTTTTAGAGCGTATATGGTAGACTAGGCCGTGATGGCACTTTTGTATACTTGCACACTTGCATTGATTATTTTTGGAGCTTGAATGCTCATTGTATATATTACGATAAGTTAATGCTTCTGCTTTATTGTTTTACTCTGCTTTTATGGTTTAAGGGTTAGTCCCGCCTAGTATAGAGTGTGTGTAGTGTCCCCATTCGTCGTGATTTAGCTCGTGTATGGATCATCTATTTCATATATGGGTCGGGTCTCGGTACGGGGGATGTGGTACCTTGTGCTCGGGTGCTACATCCTCAAGTGGTATCAGAGCCACGGGTTACAAAACCCGGGCTTTCGAGTCGTGTGAGTCTATCTAGGTCATTCGGCCTAGGGACTACTTGACAATGTGTTGCATATGCATCTCTTTTGTGCTTAATTGCTATGAATTTCGAATTTTGAGTGAATTAATTGCATTATCATGCATGAACTAAAAATTGCATACATTTTCAGTGTTTACTGACAGGATGCCTCCACGTAGACATCGGGATCGATCTCCAGATCGGCACCGTCGCCAAAATCGTTCTCCTACACCTCCACCACCACGACCACCGTCTGCAGAGGCCTTCGTTAATTATGTTATTAACATCGTTGATCAGAGGTTTCGGGATTATGTACCACCGGCACCTCCAGCACCACCTGCACCCGCAGTGCCACCAGAGGCACCGATTTCTATTATACATAGGGAGTTCCAGATTCAACGTCCTCCTAAGTTCATCAAAGGAAACGATATACAAGCAGAGATGTGGTTAAAAGAAGTTGAGAGAATCTGGGAGCTCATTCCATGCGAATCTCGGGAGAAGGCTCGATGTACCATTACTTTGATACAGGGTGAAGCCTGTAACATCCCGACTGATCAGACTTTCAGGTAACCTATTATGTGTGCTATTTAATTCTTTATTAAAGATTACGTGATATTTAATTGCTAACGTGAAATAATTGAAGTTATTTGAACTTAATTGCGTTGGTATGAATTCGGTTATTTTTGAACGTTTAACTTTCTTTGCTTCGTATTTTGTTCATTTCGGATTCGAATTTAATCCTGATTTTTGTGAATTCATGATATGTGTTAATTATATACTTTATGGACTCGTTTATGTGTTCGTTTTATGTTTTGATATTTGCTTTGCTTGCCTTTTTGGGTTCGTTTTGGAGACGGGACCTAAAGGAGGCTAAAGAGCATTTAGCGCACCTTGGGTTCCGGGACGCGTATCTTGAGCTCGGGAATTCGGATTCGAATTCCGTCACCTCCGTTGAACTCATCTTGACGATTCGGGTTCAATGGGACAAGCCTCGTATTTTTCTATGTTCATTAAGACCTTCGAATTTTAACCGAAACGAGCCCCTTGTGCCTAAGAACCATCTTTTGACCTACTATTGCCTTGTGGACCCCACTTGAACTTAACCAAACCCTTAACCATGACTTATGGCTTGAGTTAACACCGATTTCAGCCCCTTAACCCCCCTAAAACTGATCCATTCTCTCCCTCCCACAAGACATCGATCAGCTCTAGCAAGGAAGAAAGAGAAGAAGAAACCCCTTTTGCCATTTTGATGATTTTGAGCTCAAATCACAACCAAAGCTTCTCAAATTTGAAAGGTAAGTTTAGGATTGTAATCCACTCTCTCTCCTCTCTCTTTATATTCTCCTGAGTTGATTTCCATTGTGGATTGTTGAGTTATGCCAAGCATGTGAATAGCAGTTGTTGGAGGAAATTGTTGATTCTTGCTTCCATTCTTGTTTTCTTGATTCTTGGTGATGATATATTGCTCCTAGGACTTGATTCTTAGAATTTATTGCATATTCTCTCATGGTAGTTGGATTATGAGTGATTGGCCATTAATGAATTCTTGAGATTTGAATGATATATCTTGATGATTTCTCCCCCTTTTCTTGCTTTGTTTCTTACATAATTTGGAGTTGAACTTGTTGCTTCATTGAACCATTATATGACTTGGATTGCTTGGTTTATTACTTCCTTTACTTACCATTATGTGTTGCCTTGGTCTCTTGTTGGTTTGGTTGAGTTTTGCATGAATTTGGAGCTTAGAATTCAAAAATCCCGCATCTGGACCAGATCCACGGCCATGGAATTTTATGCTTTGAAAAACCAGGGCCGTGGATATGGGGACAGATTTTGGCAAGTTTCTGCCTTGACATCCATGGCGGTGGATGTCTCCTTTGAAAAGATCCACGGCCCTGGATTTCAGGGTAGAAACATTTTGAGTTCCGAACTTCGTTTTCTCGATTCGTTTTGTTTTCCTTTCATTTCCCCACCCCTTTCTTGGTCCCTTGCCTTGATTACTCGTATCTTATGTGTTGTGGTTGTGTTGTACAAAGTGTTTTGTTGTTCTTTCCCAAGTTGTGAATTCATTTCTTAGAAACGTGCAAGCTTTGTTCTCATTGTTACTTTGTTATGCTTATGGCATCCTATACGCATCATATACATTCATATGCATTTACCGAGCGTCAATGTGGTTCATGTTGAGTCTAAGAGTACCCCTCGTTGTTTGTTTTGTTCAGAGGATCTTACCGTGGACGACGAGGTTGCCCCCTGAGCACTCGGTTTACCCCCCCCCCCCCCCCCCCTTTTGTCTCCGCTACCCATGTTAAGATGAGGTTTTTGTTCTTTTAGCTATTCGACCTATGAACCTATTTGGTTTGAAGCCTCGCATGCGAATACGTATAATATATGGTAAATATGTGTATGATACATATGTTGCGCGATTGTCCCATTTGTTATAAGAGTTGGAAAACGTGCTGTATGAATATATAAGCTATTTTGGCTTTGTTTGAAAAGTTTAGCTTTGTGCAAGAGTGTGTGTGTAAGAGAGATGTGGCTTTGAAAGATAAGCTTGGCGATAAGTATGTGTGATTTCCGTGATCTGGTTGGGCCCCGGAGTGTGGTATGGTAATCCCGGGACGGCCGAGGGGTCACCGAGCTCTTCCATCAACATCTCCATTTGAGAGACTCACCTAACCTTGGGAGGATTGAGGAAGGGTGGTTCTCTTGAGCCGGCGGAGTTAACCGTCGAAGGTTTCAAGGTCGTAATTAAACTTTGTCTCATCTATGTTTGTGGATAGTTAGGGCCGATCAACCCTTCTATCAACCGGTGTTGGGGATGGATTCTGATTTGTTTTGCTTTGCTTTGTTCTACGTATTTGGAAGTTCGGAGTGTGACACGTACTCGCCGAGTTGGTTTAGTTTGTGTGTGATCTAAGAAACGAGAGTGGATTTCAAATATCTAAAATTTGGTTTTGGCTTTGGCCTTTTCTTCTCTATTAAACCTAAATATATCTATATCACGGGAATTACTTTGGCTTGTAAAAACCACTCTCGGTTCAAGGATCCTTCCGGTTTGATTAATTGCTTTTCTCTATATATATATCTCGGGTGTGTGAGTTAACCCCCTTACTAGTCATAGGACTAACCCTCGTTGTTGTTTTTCCCCTTTTTCCTTTCTTTTGAGTTTGCAGGTTCTTGCGAGTCAAGCTAGGCGGCAAGTGTCTTTTGGGTTTACTTGTGGTTTAGCTTGGGTCTCATGCATCGTAGTGGGTTACCCTTCTTTTGCTTACGTACTTCTGGATTATGTATTATGACTACTCTTATTATTTTGGCCTTGATGGCATTTGTATATGATCTAGCATGTAGCTTGTGTACTTGACCCTACCCCTTTTGATTATGTATATATGTGATCCTGGGATTTGTATATGTCTTGAGAATTGCTTCCGCTACTCTGATTTTATTTGCACAGTTTTTGAGGGTCTAGGCCGCCTAGCGTGGGTGTGAGTTTTGTATGTCTCCCATTCGCTACGGTTTGATACGGGGTGCGAGCTCTCTATTTCGTTACCCGTGTTAGACCTTAGTGCGGGGGATGTGACACCTTTCGCTCCAGGGTGTTACAAAGCCTACTCTTGGTGGGAAAGTACACGGATTGTCTTGGATTCAGCTGGAGAGGAGATAAATTGGGAGGTCTTTACCCGGGAGTTCAAGAATAAGTTTATCGCTCCTTTCACCCGTACTCGAAGACTAAAGGAATTCACCAAATTAAAACAAGGAGAAAAGTCAATTGCGGAGTAAATTTCGGAATTTGAGAGGCTATCTCGCTATGCACCTAATATAGCGAGTGATGAATTCCACCAGGCAATGTAGTTTGTTCAGGGACTTTGACCGGATATCCAGGCATCTCTTGAGGCGGTCAACACGAGCACTTGGGCGAAGGCTACTTCCAAGGCCTTAAAGGCTGATGATTCTGTGAATGCTCGGAGATCATCTCACCGTCAGGGACAGGGATCAGGTTCAGTCTCGGGATTCAATCCGGGGAAAAGGCCCATGACTTCACCAGCTCCCCCACAAAAAGGACCCTTCAAGAAGCCTCGAACAGGAGGTCAGAATGCTCTAACTCCACGAGCACCTCAGGCTCCACCAGCTCCTACGGGATCCCACAAGGATCAACCTCCGTGTATTCATTGTGGAGGACCAACCCACTCCTACAACACTTGCCGAAGAAGATTAGGGTTGTGCTTGATTTGTGGAAAAGGGGACTATATGGCTTTTGCATGCCCGAACAAGACTCCAGGATATCAAGTTGGAGCTCAGAGGCTCCTAATTCGGGCTCGAGATTATGCCCTTGAGGGTGAGGAGCAGAATGTTGAGGTAGATCTAAACACCGTGGTGGAAGGTACCATTTGCGTGCATAACACGAGCATCAATGCATTATTCGATCCGGGTGCTACGTATTTCTTTCTTTCTTGTGATCAAGTTGTCCCTTTGTATTTGCCTGTTATTTGTTCGAATTGTTGCTATTTTGTGAGTTCTCCGCTTGGAAGAAGTTTGCAGACAGATAGGGTTGCCCGGGGTTGTTCAGTATTGATAGAAGGGAAAGATTATCCGGCAGATTTCATTGGGATGCCTATGAAGAAGTACGAGATAATTTTGGGTATGGACTGGCTATTCAAGCACCGGGGTACAGTTGATTATTTTGCCAAGAAAGTAAAATTGGGTGAGGAGTTGATCGTGGGAATCGGATCGAAGGTGGTACCACTTTTATCCTTCATGAAAACTCACAAGTTAATAAGGGATAGGGCCACGGGATTCATTTCTTATCTCCTTAATAAACCAAAGGATCAATCGAGCTTTGAGGAGACCACCGTGGTGAGGGAATACCCTAATGTATTTTCGGAAAATTTGGGTTCTCTACCGCCAGACCGAGAGATTGAGTTCGTAATTAACTTATATCTGGGATCAGAACCTTATTCTAAGACTCCTTACAGAATGGTCCTGGCGCAGTTGAAAGAGTTAAAGATTCAACTTGAGGAGTTACTTAAGACCGGGTACATTTGACTGAGTTCATCTCCTTGGTGTGCTCTAGTTCTTTTTGTCAAGAAGAAGGACGGGACGTTGAGAACGTGTATAGAATTGAATCGGATGACCATAAAGAATAAGTATCCTTTACCCCACATCGAGGATTTGTTTGATATGCTACAAGGTTCAGGGGTTTACTCGAAATTAGATTTGAGACAAGGGTACTATCAGTTGAAAATCCGGGAAGAAGATATTCCGAAGATGGGATTCAACACCCGGTACGGGTATTATGAGTTCGTGGTGATGCCTTTCGGTTTAACTAATGCCCCTTCAACGTTTATGGATAGGATGCATAGAATTTTTCGTCCCTATCTTGACAAGTTCGTGGTAATCTTCATTGATGACATTCTTGTGTAGTCCTCGATAGCTAAAGATCACGCTCGACATCTCAGAGTAGTGTTGGATACGTTGAGAGAGCATCGGTTGTATTCGAAGTTTAGTAAGTGTGAATTTTGGATTGATCGGGTTGGTTTTCTAGGCCACGTTGTTTCAAGTAAGGGTTTGGAAGTGGATCCTTCAAAAATTGAGACAGTTTTATAGTGGCAAAGTCCAAAGAATGGCTCAGAGGTAAGAAGTTTCTTGGGTTTGGCGGCCTATTATCGGAGGTTCGTGAAGGATTTTTCGAAGATTGCCGGTCTTTAACCCGATTGACTAAGAAAGAGGCTAAATTTGAGTGGGATGAAAAGTGCGAGGCGAGTTTTCAACTATTGAAGGAAAAGTTGGCCACTGCACCAGTGTTAGCACTTCCCGAAGGCACTGAGGGATACACGGTTTATACGGATGCCTCGAAGGAAGGTTTGGGATGTGCTTTGATGCAGAATGGTAAAGTGATAGCCTATGCCTCAAGGAAATTGAAGGATCATGAACAAAACTATCCCACTCATGATCTCGAACTCGCAGCCGTGATCTTTGCTTTGGGAAAGTGGAGACACTATCTTTATGGAATTTCTTTCGAGATCATTTCCGACAACAAGAGTCTCCAGTATTTGTTTTCTCAGAAGGAGTTGAACAAGAGACAAAGGCGTTGGATGGAGATTTTAGCGGATTATGGGTGTACAATCCGATACCATCCCGGAAAAGCCAACGTGGTCGCGGATGAGCTCAGTAGGAAGGCGAGCGTGTTGAATGTGAAGGTGGAAATTGGGAATGAAACTGAGTCTTTCAAGATGAGAGCTAGTATTCGGAATATTACCGTTCAACCGGACCTTCGACAAAGATTATTTGAGGCACAGAGTCTGGATCCCGAGGTTCAGAAATTAGCACAGAAAGCTAGAATTGATCCAGAGAGTCCGTTTGGGTTTGATGACACGGGACTTCTAAGGTTTAAAAACAGAGTTGTTGTACCGGAAGAGTTGAAGAGAATTATATTGGAAGAAGCTCACCGGTCAGGGTATTCGATACATCCCGGAAGAAATAAAATGTATAAGGATTTAAAGCAATTTTATTGGTGGAATAGACTTAAGAGGGATGTAATCAACTTCGTGAAACATTGCTTGACGTGCCAAGTTGTGAAAGCTGAGCACCAGAAGCCATCGGGGCTACTTCAACCGTTACCTATCCTGGAATGGAAATGGCAACAAGTGGCAATGGACTTTGTTTTGGGTATCCCAAGAGTGAAGGGTGGTCTTGATGGAATTTGGGTGATTGTGGATAGGTTGACAAAATCGGCAAATTTTCTTGCTATTCGGATGTCAGATAAGATGACCAAGTTAGCTAAGAAGTATGTTGATGAGATTGTCCGACTTCATGGAGTGCCGGTTAGAATTGTATCAGACCGGGATCCAAGGTTCACTTCGAGATTTTGGTAAGAACTGCAAAGAAATTTGGGAAGAAGGCTTCAATTCAGCACAACTTTTCATCCTCGGACGGACCGGCAGTTAGAGAGGTTAATTAAATATTTGGAGGATATGTTGAGAGCATGTGCATTGGATTTTCCGAGTTCGTGGAACGAGCAATTACCTCTGATTGAGTTCACTTATAATAATAGCTATCAAGCCTCGATAGAAATGGCGCCTATGAAGCTCTCTACGGATGGAAATGGAGGTCTCCGTTGTTCTTTGATTTGGAAGAGTGGAATTGGACCAAACAGGAAGATGTAAAACGAGGGGAGAAGAAGGAAAAGCCCTTTAAGTCCGTACAAGAGGAGATTGATAAGGTCCAATTGATTCAGCAACGGATGAAGGCAGGCTCAAGATCGACAAAAGAGCTATGCTGATCAACGAAGAAAGAATCTTGACACTACAAGAAATCCTGCATATTTTGACGGAAAATTCCGAGGGACGTCTTCCATCGGAAAATCCGAGGGAATTCCGACGGGCTTCCATTTAAAAAAAAAAAAATAAAAATGAAATAATTCCAATGGGATTCCGAGGGAAATCCGGTCGGTAGTTTAAAATATGAAATTTAAAAAGTTCTCCTAAATAATTCTGACGGGATTCCGAGGTTTTTAAAATATAAAATTTTCAAATAGAAATATAAATAAAATTTAAATAATATATTTTTTTATTAAATAAAGAAAAAAATATAACAAATGGAAATTAAATATTTCCGATGGGATTCCGAGGGAAATCCCCGTCGATTTTTTAAAATATAAATTTTGAAAATAAGATTAAATATTTTCGACCGGATTCCTTTCTAAAATAATAAAATATAAAAATAAAAACAAATATCTTGAGAGTTAAAAATGAAATTTGAGCATTATATTCGATTTGCGTAAAAAACCCTCCCTCAAAATTCATTTTACAGCATTTGAAATCCATGCGTGAAAAAACGGTCCCCCGCCCTCCTCCCACTGTGCCGCCGCTGCCGCCCGCCTCCTACTGCACTAGCGCCACTCGTCATCGCCTGAGCAGGACACCAACGCTCGTCATTGCTTGAGCAGGGCACGCGCAAAATCCCTTTTATCTCCCGCACCTCCGCCTCTGCTTGCACGCGCCTCTGCCCACACCGCCGCCGCTTGCCTCTTCCTACACCGCCGCCGCTCTCCTTCGCTACCGCTCAGCCTCCGTTATTCTGCTCATCGCCGGCGCAGTGCAAGGTCAATTACACCTCTATTTTTTCTAATCTTCCCGATTCTGTTGCATAATACTGGAGGAGTTTGTTTGCGAATGGCGTTCATCGTTAGCAAGGCTTTGATTTGATGGTTATTTTTGGTGTAATTGAGATGGAGATCAATTATAGTGCAATGTGTTATGTTGTTTTGTATTTTGATCATTGTTTCAGGTGAATGGTTGCACAGGAAAAATGGGGAGGGTTGTGCTTGAAGCCACCATGTCTGCGGGGCTTAACCCTGTTCCTGTAGCACTAGGGGGTTTTGAAGATGAGCGAAAAATCTTGGATTTCAGTGGGAAGCAGATTGAAGTTCATGGTCCATCTGACAGAGAATCTATCTTATCTTCGGTGTTTAAAGATTATCCAAACCTTGTTGTAGTGGACTACACAGTGCCAGCTGCTGTCAATGGTAATGACTTATTTTCTTATTACTTTTTCTTTATGAAGTTAATTTGCGGGGAGCATGTTGGAGCTCTTACAATGAGCGAACCTAATGGTAATTCATTTTCACCTATTATATACAATCCATACTTTCTTAGCAAGTACCTTTTATTGCCACTTGAATAACTTTCTTTGTATTACTTAGCTAGCTCGGATGTTGTTAGCATGAAATGCAGGGCGGATCGTACCGATTGGGGTTACATTCTAAACGGGAATAAAATGTGGTGCACAAATGGCATTGTTGCTCAAACTCTGGTATCATGAATTCGAATCATAATCGGTGCTTGTTGTTTCTGAATTAATTTATAATTGATTGGGAAATTGAGTGAGTATTGAAATGTTGCTTTAATAAGTATCTTTTGTTATATGCCTGTTTAAGAATATAAACCTTCGGCTGCTTTCTGAATTAATAAAAGTGCTTGAATGCAAACTGTCTTTGATTATGGTCTGCTTTATCATTTTTCTGTCTCGTGGTTAGAGAAATAACTATGATGAAGGATATATGAATGACCTTATCAATTCAGTTTCTTTTATTCTATCACCATAAACCGTTGAAAAAGAGATCCCAGGTAAAAGGAGATAATTTTTATGTTTATAATTTGGTTTCTGTACGTATCAGACTTTTGCTTATCACAGCTTCTTTTCATATGCTTTTGGAATTTTCGAGCCATATCTTGTTTGAAATGTATTTGGGTGGAAAATGAAATATGTCTCATATTTGAGAGAATTAATCATTTAAAAGTGTTTGAAACTTTGAAGTTTGGATTCTATGTTCTCCAAATCAATTATGTCAAGAAAATAAAAGGGAGTGGTATATTCCTGCATGATATTGCAGTAGAATACTATTAAATGTACTTGTGCTAGGATTATTTGAATCTTGTTTAACTATAGCTGTGCAGATTTGCCTCCCAAGTTTAGTGGCTATTATCTGTATTGTCAAGAAAGGGGAAATATATCCAGGCATAGGGATTTGTATTCTAAGCAAACATAGTTGTACATTATTGGGAGAAAATTTTTTTGATCAGTTGCTTTGGAGTTTGATCATGTATCTCATTTAACTTGAAGTATTGAATTTCCAGTGTAACCGACCTTGTATTTTTGTGAAGCAGAACGAGCGTGAGAATACTAGTGAATCAATTACAAGCTATATATAAATGGTTGTTGGGACTGAAACTTTTCATTTTCATGATGATATTCGCATCATATTACATTTGATCTGCCTTGTCAATAAACATTTATATCTTCTTGTTCTTTCTTGTTGTACTTGTGAATAAATTTTTGGATACCTCTTGCTTGTTATTGTCTAATTCCTCAATGTTATTTGCCGTGTCTTTCTCCCAACCAAAATGAGGATGGCTCTTTGCTATTTGCATAGCATACCTTCATTCATATCCTGTACCTTGTGCTGATGCTCCTTTTGCCATGTTCATTTGTTGTTTGTCCTTGGCCAAATCATTATGCCTTTTGTTTTGCGTTGCTGAACTTGAGAGCTCACAAGTTCTTATTTGTGGTCTATCGATTCCCTTTACTGAACATCATGATCTGAATAATTTCCTTGCTGCTAGTTTGTTCATGTATAATAGCAGGAGGAGCTGGAAGGAAAGTGGAGGCTTTAGCTTCATGTCAGAGCTCATACCAAAGTACTCTCAGGGAAGATTCAATTGTTTACATTTGTCTCCCTTCATGTTTTAATAATACATACTCTACGCATTTGAGCTACTGGAATATCTTGATGCAGATCAGTTTTGGGACTAGTAACATGCTAACGGAGGACTACAATAGCTTATACATCCAATACTTTTGGTGGTCATATGAAATAAAACCCTCTCCCATGTGATGGTGGTGATTTTAGAATTTTAATATTATCATATGTTTATAAAATATTAAAAGCACATTTTAGTATTCTTAGAGAATGTTATTGCAACTAATGTGATTGTGCTAATTCTCAAATGATTTTGAAATATAGGGCTTAGTTAGAATTTGTATTGCACTTATGGATATGTTAAAGCAGGGTAATAGATAATCTTGTTTAATATATTATATTATTTTCGTATTACAATATAAGGGCTTGTGGATTCAAAATTACAAAAAAAAAAAAAAAAAAAAAAATATTTGATTTGGTTTGATTTGGGCAGCAACAAAAGTTGATTTAGCTATGTTTGGTAGGTCATGCCTCTCTCCTCATGCACTGAGTCTCTTTGTAGGAACAAATGTTAAATGTATACGAGATAAGAGGTGCGAGAAATATACGTACGTCCACATCTTAATCCATAGTTTCCCTACAATTCTTCAACACTATCACTGTTGAAATTAATTCCTATACAAAATCTCTTATCTAATTATCCCATTCCCATATCATATTTCTACTTATCCCATAAGTTACAAACTCACCAACCTCAAGTTAGGAATCTCCTATTAACTTTTGTTTCTGATCGTCAATGGCGGCTCGTGTTGGAATTCGTCAACCCTAACGCAGCGGAAATTAAAATATTAGGGATTATAAAAAAAACATTTATCGGAATTCCAAACAAGATCAACTTTGATTCAAGATTACGATTTAAACAAAAGAAGAATCAAATACCTCTTTCGCTTCCAATTGATGACGAGGACAAGAAGGTTTTCCAAAACCTACCCGCTTCTCTTCTATCCGATCTTCTTCCAAGAATCCTACAAAGAATTCCTCTAAGGTAGTCCATGACCTGTAATTGAACAACTATTCAATTAGCACACTAGAACACTAATTAGATATTGATTATCTAATAGTATTCTCAATACAGTATTAAGAGATGAGAGAGAAGAGAGACTTGGAAAGAAAGCAGAAAAGAAGAAAACAACAATGTTTGATTTCTCTCCCTTATCTTGCTTAAATACTTAGCCCTAGGTCAAAAGCCCTACCCAATGGGCCAGTGTTGGGCTTATATTTAATTACTACTTAATTAAATTAAAAACCCCATATTCATTTTAATCAGTGGACTTAATTTAATCACATTAATTAAATCACAAGTCCAATATCTAATTAAATTTGTGGACTTAAAGATTAATTACTCCTAATTAAATTTCAAGTCCAATTAATTTAAATACACTTATTTAAATTAATGTTAACTCTTTAACATCTATTCTCAATAGCTTAATAATTAATCATAAATTAATTAATAGAATTATGAATTAATTACTCTCTCATAAATTAAACTCTTTTAATCTATCAATCAATCTATATTGATCTTTAGATAATCTTGTTGTTCAATTCGAGTCATTGTGTAACCCCTTAGGTTCACCAATGAATAGTAGTAGGCCCACATTCTTAACGTGGTATTTCAGATAACAATTTATCTTATCGATTCAATTGAACCCTTTCAATTAATCACTGTTTAATTAAAACTTCTTTTAATTAATGAGTACCTACAGATCATGATCGATGTCTAGTGACAAGCTCATGACCACCCATCCAATAGGTGAAGATTGTGCTGTGAACCTTTAAGTCTCATGGATACCGTGAGATAAGATCCTTCTATCGCCTAATCCCCGATTAGGACTTAGGGTATGAAAATGATAGAACCCTATTAGTCCTAATGCTATGAATTAATTCTAATAGCAATTCCATTTGATCTAACACTCTAGGAAACCCATTTCCAAATTTAGATCTCACTACCTTGGGTATGGATTTAAGTGGAATGTGCTACAATATAACTCATGGGTGATTCACTCGTTCTTCTAGACGAGCGATAGATTCTATGTTGGCCTCTCATATGCCCCCATACATGATTCGAACAATGCCAACATACAACCATAACGAACCCATGATCTCTAGGCGCATATCAAACATTGCCCTTGTCATGCACAGAGCATCAATGGAGCCTCAAGTCTAAGGACCATTTAGACAACACCATAACTAGGGAACTAACCTCATCATTAAGGCATAAAAGCCTTACCCCATTGAGGTGTCCCCATCGGGATCCTCAGTGTACTTTTTCACTAACAAGCACCCCCATATGCATGTGAATGTCTCTACATTCAATACTTATGAAACAAAGTAACCTTTCTAAAAGGCACGTCGTATGAGCAAGTCTCAAATGAGTCAAGTTAAAATCCTCGTGCTTATTAGACTCTACGACTTGGAGTTGGTTTAGGTCACGCCATAGAGACTTGTTTCATAACCTCCATCCCTATGGGAGGTCAAGTCCCATAGCTCAGTATGACCTTGAGGTTTCATCCATACACAAATAGTTATAATATGCAATTAATAAACTTGAATGAGATATGATGAATTGGCCACATAGAATTAAATGACTATGAAACGTTACATTTATTATTTCATTAATGTCACAAATTGCTGTTAATAAAAGTAGTTTACAAAAAGAGGCCTAAACTATTTGGCTCTTCCAGGGAACTACTCTAACAATCTCCCAGTTGCCCTCAGAGCCAATTGCCCATAGTCTTGAGGCCCATCTCCTGGAGATTCCCTTCAAAGAACTTTTGGCTAAGAGGTTTAGTAAGCGGGTCAGTTACGTTTTCTGCTAAAGACACACGTTCCATAATAACGTTGTCTCTATCTACGATTTCTCTAATTAGATAAAATCTTCTCAGGATGTGCTTAGACCGTTGATGAGCTCTTGGTTCCTTTGTTTGCACAACCGCTGCGTTATTATCATAAAAGACAAAAACTGGGTTAGCAATGCTAGGCACTACATCCAACTCTTGGATGAAGTTTTTCATCTACACATCTTCTTTCGCTGCCTCTGATGCAACTATGTACTCCGCTTCACAAGTGGAGTCAGCAGTAGTTTCCTGTTTGGAACTCTTCCAACTTACTGCACCACCATTTAACCGAAATATGAATCCGGAAGTGGATTTAAAGTCGTCTACATCCGAATGGAAGCTTGAGTTGGTGTATCCTTCTAATTTCAGTTCTCCCTTTCCGTCGTATACAAGAAATAAATCCTTAGTCCTTTTCAAGTACTTAAAAATGGATTTCACGACAGACCAGTGACTCTCACCAAAGTTTGACTGAAATCGACTTGTAACGCTCAAAGCGTATGCTACATTAGGTCTAGTACATAACATAACATACATTATGCTCCCTATTGCAGATGTATAGGGTATACGAGACATCATATCCTTCTCTTCTTCAGTGGTAGGACACATTGATTTAGAGAGGATCAACCCATGTCTCATTGGCAGGAATCCTCTCTTAGATTCCTCTATACTGAACCGTTTCAGTACTTTGTCTATGTACTGAACTTGGGACATACCTATTAATCTCTGTGATCTATCTCTATAGATTTTTATACCAAGAATAAAGGAAGCTTCTCCCAAGTCCTTGATGGAAAACTGAGTAGACAACCATGTCTTTGTTGTTTGAAACACATTTTTCTCATTCTCAATGAGTAAGATATCGTCTACGTACAACACCAAAAATTGCACGACTCGCCCATTAATTTTCTTGTAAACACATGGTTCATACTCGTTCTTGATAAAGCCAAATGAGTTGACTGTCTCATCAAAACGGATGTTTCAACTTCTAGACGCCTGTTTGAGTCCATATATGGACCTCTGGAGTTTGCAAACTTTCTGTTCGCTCCCACTAGAAATGAAACCTTCCGGTTGTTCCATATAAATGTCTTTATCTAAATCTCCGTTTAGAAAAGCTGTTTTCACATCCATCTGCCATATTTCATAATCATAGTACACAGATATGGTGTAACAGCCCAAAACAGGGCCTGGATGAAAACAGTAAGTTAAGGTCATTGGTAAAGCGTTTATAGACCGTGATCCAACTTTTTGAATCATCATGCATTGCATTCTTACATGAACTTTGTGCTCGTTTATGATTTGACATGTTTTAAGGGGGGATTCTTTACCTTTGATACAGTTTACAATTCATAACCCGAGCCTACCTTGTTCATATTGCTACTCGAACCCTAGAGGTTCATCAAACATGTTTCCCAATCGTTTGAACTTGTTTTCCGAGCTCAGAAAGTCTTTCTTGAACCATAAGGGTATTTTTGGAACTTACCGACCAAAGTTACTATTCATCAGAAAATGAGCTTTTGATTCTGATACCTTTTTCTACCCAAGTTACAGTCGAATCGATCCTTGAGTCGAGATGAGTCTTTTGATATTATTCTTGGCTTGGAAATCTATTCTGGAACTCAGTTTTATTGAAAATGTTTTCGAAAACCCTAGTTCACTATTCCTTTCTCAAACGGTTTTCATTCGGAAAATGTTTTCTCTTTGGATTTGCATTACTTGAACTATTTCAAGATTTTTGAAAAGTTTTACAACTCTTGATTCAAACCCTAGCTTGAAATTTTGAAGCGTACTTTCGTACGTGAGAATTCACTATTCATTCTACGTTTTCAACTTTTTAACGGTAAAACGTTTTATAGTCGATTTTGGACTCAAAACGCTTCTCGATTTATTTCTTGAATTTTGGAAACAATCCGGACTTGAAAATCATTCTAGAAAGTCATTTTTCACTCATTTCGAGTTTCGAGCTCAAAACTTTTATTCACTAAAACTAATGTATCTTTCAAACGGTAAATCCGATTTCGACGAATGAATATGCGTTTCGAAGGTAATTTTCTTGCCGTCAGAATGATTATACTTCCAGCCACTTATCCTCGAGCCTTGGGGGACGAAATTACAGAAATACCCCCAGCAGCCCATTTTTAGCTTCATATGCCTAAAGCTTCCAAGAGAATCTATCCAAATTTTGCTCTCCTACCCTTCTCCACATTTTATTTCCAAGGTGAGGGGCTTCTCTTCAACTATAAATAGAGGCCAAGAGGCATTTAATTCCTTGCTCAATGTTGTGTTAACAACACCCTTTCTCTCCCTCTCCTCCCCCTCTTGCCGTCGGCCACCCCCCCAATTAGAGCTAGGTTTGTTTTATTTTATGCTTTAGTTTATGTTATGCTTAGTTTAGTATATGTTTTTATGTTATGGTATGTTTATATTATGTTTAGGTTGGGTCTTAGGGTCTTCCCTAAGCCATATAGGATTTTATTTTATGCATTTATTATATAGTTTTCATGATATGTTTTGATAGTTGTTTATATGTTTTAATTGTCTAGTATATGCTTGAATATGTTATGAATTACTCTAGTATATGCTATGATCATGTGATATGATTGTTATATTATGAGAATTGATGCATGATTATGGAATTTGAATTATGTTCATGCATGCTAGCTAATGGATTAGTGATTTACAATTAATTATGTCACAACTTGTTACATGTTGATATTGGAATTAAATTGTTACATGTTACATGCCCAAAGGTTCATGATATATGATATGATATGAGATGAGAAATGTTGTGACATGTTGTCACATTGTTATATGACTCTTGAATTATGAATTGAGCTTATGATATGATTTGGATTAATGGATTAGTGCCTTGATTATGTTATACACTTTAATAGTGTCACATGTTATAACCTAAGATAGAATAGTGTTTCATAACTTGATCTTATGCCTTAATTGGATCTCTTAACTATAGGTTATACCTTTAACCTAGATCACACTTGATTATATGAACATGAACTTGAAACTATAGGTTATAATCAAGATCATAATTTAATTAGGGTGTGCGTGTGTGTGCATGCCGTGTGTATGTGTGTGTTCATGCATAGTGTGTGTGTGTACCGTGTGTGTGTGGGTGTGTGTATAGTAAGGGTTTGACCCGATATGTGAATAGTAACCTGTGAATAGTAATCGTGAATAGTAATGTTGAATGGTACTTTTGAATAGTGCTTTTGAATAGTAAAAATGAATTAAAACTTGTGCTTTCTTAATAGACATTTGCACCTAGGGTTTCCATATCCAGGGTCTAAAATGTGTTTTCAAAATGTGTTTTCTTTCGTGGACTTGTTTCTTAACCTAAGGTTTGCGATAGGATTCATAATTTGACTAAAGCTTACTCGGTTATAGTAAGATCATAGTCTAACGTTAAGAGTAACTCACTTTGAAGTATTCCTTTGTGTGTTACCATTCTTGAATACCTTAAATGGTATTACTCTCTTGTGTTACATGTTCTTTACATGTTCCTTGTTCATTTGTTTCATGCATTTCATATGCATCTTGGTTAGTAGTGGGTCTTAGTTCTTAAGCTCACTCTAGTACACCACCTACAGGAGTTCAAGTTGAGCACTGGGATCCCCAGGGCACCGCATAATCTGTCTACCTGCCTTTTGTTACTATTAGGTGAGGTGAAGTTATAAATGTTTTCCAACTGGAAGCACGATTATATTATCGTATCATATGTTTTGAAATTCAAAGCTAAACCTTGTTTTGAACTATCCCTTTTATCGGGACATTCTCTTGAAAGGATCATTCATACTTTAATAGTATACCTTGATCAACAATACATGTTTTCCAAAGTTCTGCATTCTTGTTCAAAGACAGTTACATGTTTTGCATATGTTTTCAAAGTACAGTTTACAGACAGAATCATATGTTTTCAGACAGAATCATATGTTTTACAGACAGCATCACATGTTTTCAGACAGAATCATATGTTTTACAGACAACATCATATGTTACAATTACAGTTTCACATGCTATTGTTAGCATACTGGAGTGGTACTCTGGTCACTGCTAAATCTTAAATGCAAGCATACAGTTTACAGTTTGGGCCCGGCGGTTATGTGTGGAGGTGATGCTCGGGAGGTGAGTGCCAACGACATCACCAATAACGGCCGCCACACTTAGACAATTGACACCGACTTTTAACAGGAGGTTTGTTAAGTCAGGACAATCTGTCTGGGAACGGACAGCAAATCTGTTCCCATTACATGTTTACAGGTCGCCTAGGGCTAGCTACCCGAAGTGACAACCGGTGGAGGATGGTGCATGTTTGTATGCGTTGGTAAGAGTTGTTGTTTACCTTGGTCCGATAGTCTACTATGTGCGGAGTTGTTGTTGACCTTGGTCCGATGCTCTACTATATGTGGGGTTATTGTTGATCTTGGTCCGATACTCTACTATACATGGAATTATCGTTGATCCTAGTCCGATACTCTACCGAATCATGTTTTTCTGGAGTAAGGATGGAGGAGCCTAGCTTGCGGGTAAAATTCTGTTTCATAAAGGATGGTTCATATCTGAAAAAGTTCACTTTACCCTTATCCCGTTTTATGAAAGAATTATGAACCATCAACAACATATGTGTGCGCGTGTGATAGCATTCATGAAAATGTTTTATAACGTGCATTCTTTACAGCATCACATTCAAAGAGTTCTATCAACCGAACTTGTTTCGAGTTCTTCTTTAAAGCATTGCAATTAACATTTCTGAACTTTACTTCAAGTTCTTTATCACTCAGTACTTTCTTTTAAGTATTCCCTCACTTAGTCCTTTTGACTAATACCTCTCCCGTTTTCTTGCCTCGTGGTTTCAGGTCTTGCAGCCGCAGTCTAGAGGTATCTTGAAGCTCTAGATTGTCATTTTTGTTTCAGTCAGGACTTAGTATTACTTCCTCTTTTGCGTCCTGCATATGTTTTATGGCTGCATCACTTTATGTTTCTGTATATGTTTCCGAATACTTGAGTATCTTTGTTATACTCTTTCTGCTACTCTGTTACCGATATTTTGAACTCTGCTGTATCGGTACTTATATGTGAATATGTTATATGTTCTGATATGCCGAGTCTCTCTTACACGATCAATATGTTCTTGCTTGTTACATGCCATCACACACATGTTTTGAAGAGTTTTAAAATACTCTGATTTTCCGCTGCATAGCCACATCGTTGTACATGTATAGTTCTGATAGATAGTCGTTCGCTGGAGTATTTCTTGAGTGATGGCTCACAGCATTACTTGAGATGTGCTTCAGTACGGGGGTTGAGACGCCGCTCTCCTCTTGTTCTGGTACGGGTGGGGCCGTTACATATGGCTAGAATTATCCGAATGGATTTAGGCATTTATACAGGGGAATACGTTTCTTCAAAGTCAACACTTGGCCTTTGAGTGTATCCCTTAGCAACTGACCTAGCCTTGTAGGTCGCCACTTCTCCATCAGCTCCAAGCTTTCGCTTGTAGATCCATTTACATCCTATGGCTTTCTCGCCTTTAGGAAGATCTACTAAGGTCCATACCATGTTGGAGTACCTAGAGTCCATTTCGAAATTCATGGCTTGCTGCCATATCATCGAATCTCTATCCGATATTGCATCACCATATGATCTCGGATCACTATCCGATTGACCGGTTTCAGTTAGTAAATTGAGTCGGTCTGGCGGTCTAATTGTTCTTGCAGATCTACGAGAGCTTGTGTTTACTTCTTGTTGTGGGAAAGAGGGAGGTTCCATTGCTTGATCATTTGTAGGATCGTCTCGAACTTCACTAAGTTCTGCTATCTTACCTGACTTTTTAACTAGAAACTCTTTTTCTAGAAAAGTGGCATTCCTCGAGACAAATACCTTTTGTTCCGAGAGATCATAAAAATAGTAACCCATAGACTCTCTAGGGTATCCTACAAATTTACACAAACTGGATCTGGAATCCAATTTGTCTCCCACTAGTCTCTTGACGTATGCAGGACATCCCCAAACTCTAAGGTATGAATAAGTAGGGGGTTTCGAAGACCACATCTTATATGGTGTTTCGGGCACAGATTTAGAAGGAACTAAATTGGTTATCTTCGCGGCCGTTTCAAGGGCATAACCCCAAAATAATATTGGAAGATCCGTGAAACTCATCATGGATCGGACCATATCCAATAAAGTCCGATTTCATCGCTCGGACACCCCATTTAACTGAGGAGTCCCGGGCGGAGTCCATTGTGAGATAATCCCATTATCTTTTCAAATAACCAAGAAAGAGATCACTTAAATACTCGCCACCTCGATCTGATCGCAGAGCCTTAATTTTGCGATCCGTTTGGTTCTCAACCTCCATCTTATACTCTATGAACTTTTCAAAGGTCTTAGACTTATGCTTCATCAGGTACACATACCCATATCTACTGAAATCATCAGTAAATGTGACGAAGTAATTACATCCATTTCGGGTACTAACATTTAGTGGTCTACAAACGTCTGTATGGATCAAATCCAAAAGATTTTGGCTTCGCTCTACATGCCCTTTAAAAGGGGACTTAGTCATCTTTCCCTTTAAACAAGATTCACAAGTGGTTAACTTGTTTAGATCATTCGTACTGAATGATCCTAAGTTACCCATCTTTAGAAGCCCATTCTTGGAGATATGTCCAAGTCTAGCATGCCAAATCTGTGCTGAAGTTTGGTCATTTGATTTTTGTTTGTTTTCTCGTTCGACATTTAGGAGATTTAAGTTAGTATTAGTTAAATACAAACCATTTTGTAAAGACCCTAATGCATGTGAAGAACCATTCTTCAAAATGTAAAACATAGCATTAGTAATAGAGTAGGAAAAACCTCCAAGTCTAGTACAGGAATGGAAATAATGTTTTTAACTAACTCAGGAACAAATAAAACATTGTTTAAGACTAAAATAAAACCATCTCCTAACATTAACCTAACATGTCCTATGGCTTTTGCAGCAACTCTTGCTCCATTGCCCACTCGAAGAACATGTTCTCTTTCATCAACCTCACGGACGTTGCTCATTCCCTGTAACATATTACAGATGTGAGAAGCGCATCCAGAGTCTAATACCCAATTATTAGAATTGAATGAAAGGTTAATTTCAATGAGATTTATACCTTTTGTAAGGGTAGCTAAGTTCTCCTTACAGTTCCTTTTCCAATGCCCTTGTTTCTTGTAATGGAAGCACTGATCCTCAGCTTGATTGGGCTCCGTCTTAGTGTTCGCTTTCTTAACCCCGCCAGTGGGCTTAAGAGTCTTTTTCTTCTTTTGGAAACTCTTTCCTTTGCCCTTCTTAAGCTTTGCAGCCTTAGTCTGGGAGGAAGATGAACCTACTAAGAAAACAGCCTTGTCCTTCTTCATAGTTCACTCGGCAGTTATGAGCATGTTCATCAATTCCTCAACTGAAACTTTAGCTCCATTCATATTGAAGTTTATTATGAACTGTTTGAACGAAGGTGGCAAAGAAGTTAAGATCAAATCTACATAAAGCTCATTATCCATGATCACCTCGAGACTTGCAAGCTTTTCAATAAGGCCTAAAGCCTTAATGCAGTGTTCATGAACACTTGGTCCTTCAGCCATCTTAAGTGAGAATAACTCATTAGATGCTACGCATCGATTAATCCAATTGATCGGGTTGTAAATCTGTTCCAAGTGAAGATGGATCTCAGCCGAGTGGCGCATCTCAGCATGCTGCCTCTGCAACTCGGGAGATATAGTGGCAAGCATCAGACATCTAGCCTGTAGATCATCTTCTTGCCACTTGAGAGCTGTTTCCCTCTCATCGGTTGTTATGTCATCAGGTATGACATCGGGAGGAGACTGTGTCAATACATAGGACCTCTTTTCGGAATCCAAGGCAATCTTGAGATTGCAAAGCCAATCAGTGTAATTCGAGCCAGTAAATTTATTGGCCTCAAGGATAGCACTAAGTGGATTTTTAGACATCACGATTTTAGCAGAAAATCTACATGTAAGCAGAAAACGTAGTATGAGTGACGGATATGAAATAATAACAATTACAAATGATATGGACTTTTATCAAATGTAGTCTCCCACTATTTTAATCAAACTCCTTTGACCCCCTTATAATTTTAGAAAAATCATGTTTCTCAAATAGTGGGTATTAAGACCCCCAAGCACTTATCATCGGACCCACGACTCGTGAGACATCCGACTTTAAGCCCCAAGGTAGACAACCTTATCATCAATTGTATCTCTATACAACTCTTAATATTATTTTGCATTATCTTTCATATAGACCCACGACTCGTGCCACATCTATACTAATCAGTATTTAAATCCGACCCGTCAATCCCTAAGAGTTCTCCATCACCATTATGAATATCCCACGCCTCGTGGCCAATAACATAATTTTGACTTTGAAAAATTGCATCTTTTATGCAAAGAATTATTTTAGTTCAATTAATCTCGTTATTTCGTATTCCACGCCTCGTGGCCAATACTTAATGATTTGATTAATTCTAAAACAAATAATTCTATTGACGGAATGCTTGGAAATTTATAAAATTGAATTTTATCCTTTAATTTCCATTTGGATTTAATATTTATATTGTCTGAGACTATCTAACACGGTTCGGGGTATAAGAATTTAAAAAATTCCACCAAGACTCATCAATTGTAATTATTATCTTGTTTTATCTTAATTAATGCATGAACACATTTATGTAGATAAAGATAGCATTCATAACAAGATAATAAAGGCCTAGCATGTTCGTATAAAATGGATAATCATGGGCTTCCTATGCATGGTCCATAATAGCCATTTTATGGACCATGGTTCTATTCATGCATCAAACGGAATTAAACACACAAAGAGAGCACTTAAATAGAATCATATTCTATTACATCAAAATAATTGCACCCAAACACTTTTGGGGCCTTGATGGGCTTCTTATTCCGTTGCTTGCTCCGTCTCGTTTCTCCATCTCCTAATCTAATTAGAGATCTCACCTTAAAACTACTCTCTTTACAAAATAAAGGGGGTTTACATTTTAAGGGGGAGAAAATGAAAAACAATGCTTACAACAATTGAATAAGAGGCTCACAGGCTCTCTTTAAAACCAATATTAAAATGCATAAATAAAATATAACCATACAAAAGCCTAAATAAAGCCCATGATTGATCCAACCATACATCCAATGCATTGCATAAAATAAATTTACCAAGTAAATAGTCATTATGCAATTTAAAGTCTTTAATTAATTTCTAAAATTATTTATTGACCAAGGATTATCTTTTAATTCACTAATTGAATTAATCCTTCAATTTTAATTAAAGTGAATTCTCTAATCCAATTTAATTCCCATTAGATCTCTATCTAATAACTCATGCTTCTATTTTGGGCAAAAATAATTAATTTTCTAGTAAAAAATTTTTACAAAATTAATTATAAACATTTAGTTTTTAAAACAATTTTAAAAACTGTGGCTCTTTAAAACAAAAATAAAAACTGTGCCATTACTAACTTAACAAGTGAGTTAGCAAAGCTGGTAGGGAGGCTTATCTCATTCAATGGGACGCAGGTTCAAAACCCAGTCGAGACCAAGTGAGTTAGTAACCTTTCTAAAAGGCACGTCATATGAGCAAGTCTCAAACGAGTCAAGTCAACATCCCCGTGCTTATTAGACTCTTCGACTTGGAGTTGGTTTAGGTCATGCCATAGAGACATGTTTCATAACCTCCATCCCTACGCGAGGTCAAGTCCCATAGCTCAGTATGACCTTGGGGTTTCATCCATACATAAACTGTTATAATATGCAATTAATAAACTTGAATGAGATATGATGAATTGGACACATAGAATTAAATGACTATGAAACGTTACATTTATTATTTCATTAATGTCACAAATTGCTGCTAAGAAGAGTAGTTTACAAAAAGAGGCCTAAACCATTTGGCTCTTCTAGGGCACTACTCTAAAAGCTCGTACAATCTCCTCTCTTCTTACCCGCCCTTTGCTTTCTTGTCTTCCTTGCGCCGCAGGTATATATGTTTTCTTTTATTCTGCATACAGATGCAAAGATTGTGTTTTTATGGTTATGGATGTGCAGGATTAGAAATACAGACCTTTTTTGATCTGGAAATTATTTCTGATCTACAAATTTGTGTATCATTTTGATGGTAAAGAGGATTTGATATTAATAAATAGCATGATTCTGTTTGTATGATTGTTGGCATGATCAGATGAAGTTTACATTTTAGTGCAAATTGAAGTCATTGTGATTCTTGGATTTTTTGCGAGGTGGACTAATAAGAATCAAGTTATGTAGGAAAAAGAGGAACTCACCGCTACAACACGACTGCTGCTGGCGGAGGTGGCGACGAGGATCTGATCAAGCCACCTGTTAGTGTAGAATATAATAAGCTTCTCATCAATGGCCAATTCGTCGATGCAACATCAGGTTAGCTTTTAATATGATCTCTACAAAAACGTTTATCTACAACAATGGAATTCATTGTTGAAAGTGAAAAGGGTATGGATTAGTTTCTTTACTCTGTTGCCCTTTTTATAAACAGAGATGGTGACTCTATTTAACATTGCCAAAGTTTTAATCAAATAAATAAATCTGACTAGGTGGATTTCGATTTATAGGTAGTATATACACTCAATGTTCATAGCAGATCCTATTGGACACTAGAAGCAGCTTCTATTCCCATTTATGAATACTTGCTTCAAGTGGAGTCCATCTTAATTGGAGATAAAGTAGCTATTGAAGATCTGATACAAACAACACAGGCATTCAAATGTTAATTGCTTTAAGTTATATTTGTTGTTATATTGGTAGATAGGATTGGTTTTTATATTTATTGTTACAAGAATTTTTTGTTTAGGTGATGGTGTTTACTAAATTGATGTGGCAGCTATGGGACAGGAAGTTTTTGTATGGATTAGTGTGTAATTGAAATGTTATTTGATGAATTAATCTTGAATAAATAATTTTGAGTTGTTGTAAAATTATTATTTTTTAATTTATTTTAATAAAACCCGACGGGATTCCCCCTCGGAATCGTTTAATTTTTTTTACTTTAAACAAATCCGATGGAATTCCGAGGGAAATTCCATCAGAATTGTTTAAGTTTATATTTTTATTTTAATAAATCCAACGGGATTCCGAGGGGATTCCTGTCGGAATAGTGTAATTTAATTATTTTTATTTTGATTATTTTTTAAAAATCCGACGGGATTTCCCTCAGAATCCCATCGGAAATATTTTATTTTATTTAAAAATTTTGATTTTATTGTCCCTCGGAATTCCGTCGGTTTTCCGTCGGTTTTTGAATTCCTAGAAGGGTTTTTCCTATGGATTGTGTTCCGACGGAATTCCGAGGGAACGTTCCGTCGGAATTTGCAGGATTTCTTGTAGTGTGAATTTGAAGTGGGAGATAGAGTCTTCTTAAGGGCTTCTCCGGGAAAAGGGTTAGCGAGGATTGGAAAGGAGGAAAATTAAACCCTCGTTATTTGGGACCGTATAAGATTTTGTAGAGAATCGGAGATACAACTTACCGTTTGGACCTACCTCCAACTTTGACCGAAATTCATAATGTATTTCACGTTTCTCAACTTCGGAAGTATTACCCGGATGAGTCCGAGATTCTACCCGTTGAAGAAGTTGAACTTGAGCCTAACCTCACCTTCGTTCAGAAACCAGTGAAGATTTTGGATCGAAAATTTCAAGAACTAAGAAACCGGCGAATCCCACTAGTTAAGGTGTTATCGAGAAGTGATAAAATAGAAGAGGCTACGTGGGATACGGAGGATAAGATGTAAAGATTTCATCCTGAGTTGTTTTCGGGTAATCAGTGAATCCGAGGACGGATTCTTTTAAGAGGGAGAGGTTGTAACGCCCCGACTTTTCAGTCGTATAGGTATGGCTTATGTGATAATTATGTGCACGTTTAAATTATTTTAATTACGTAATTATATGATTTACTTTTATTATTATTTAAATTCTTGAATATTAGAAATTGTTTGAATTGAACTTATATGAATTTTGAACTATATGCGCATATGTGAATTGTTTGCGTGCCGTTTCTATATGAAATGAATTCGGAATTTCGTGGAAATTTAATATGTTGGAGATATATGTGTTGCGAATGTGTATATATGCTTGTTTCATATTTTCGGATTCATTTGTATGAGTTCTGAATTTATTTTGTTCCTTGGAACCAAAACGTGGGCTAACGAGCAATTAGCGCACCCTTGGTTCCGTATGTGTTATCTTGAGCTCGGGAACTCGGATTCGAGTTTCGTCAACTTCGTTGAACTTGTATAGAAGATTCGGGTTTAATGGAATTAGCCTCATATTTTTCCAAAATTATTTGAACCTCCGAAATTCAACCGAAAAGTGACTCGTTTGCAAAAACTGCCACACTTTACTAAAATTGCCATAACTCCTACAAACCTTGACCAAATTAACCATGGCTGGAGTCTTTGGAACCCTAGTTCAGCCCAATATCACTCTCCACTCTGTCCCAACCGAACCACACTCCATACACAAGAGAAAAACTCAGCTAAGCTCCCAGTTTCCAGTTCCATTTTCGCCACCCACAAGATTGGAGATTTTTGGAGCTCAAATCTCTATCAACCTTCAACTAATGCCTTTCGGTTTAACTAATGCCCCTTCAACGTTTATGGATAGGATGCATAGAATTTTCCGTCCCTATCTTGACAAGTTCGTGGTAATCTTCATTGATGACATTCTTGTGTAGTCCCCGATAGCTAAAGATCACGCTCGACATCTCAGAGTAGTGTTGGATACGTTGAGAGAGCATCGGTTGTATTCGAAGTTTAGTAAGTGTGAATTTTGGATTGATCGGGTTGGTTTTCTAGGCCACGTTGTTTCAAGTAAGGGTTTGGAAGTGGATCCTTCAAAAATTGAGACAGTTTTATAGTGGCAAAGTCCAAAGAATGGCTCAGAGGTAAGAAGTTTCTTGGGTTTGGCGGCCTATTATCGGAGGTTCGTGAAGGATTTTTCGAAGATTGCCGGTCTTTAACCCGATTGACTAAGAAAGAGGCTAAATTTGAGTGGGATGAAAAGTGCGAGGCGAGTTTTCAACTGTTGAAGGAAAAGTTGGCCACTGCACCAGTGTTAGCACTTCCCGAAGGCACTGAGGGATACACGGTTTATACGGATGCCTCGAAGGAAGGTTTGGGATGTGCTTTGATGCAGAATGGTAAAGTGATAGCCTATGCCTCAAGGAAATTGAAGGATCATGAACAAAACTATCCCACTCATGATCTCGAACTCGCAGCCGTGATCTTTGCTTTGGGAAAGTGGAGACACTATCTTTATGGAATTTCTTTCGAGATCTTTTCCGACAACAAGAGTCTCCAGTATTTGTTTTCTCAGAAGGAGTTGAACAAGAGACAAAGGCGTTGGATGGAGATTTTAGCGGATTATGGGTGTACAATCCGATACCATCCCGGAAAAGCCAACGTGGTCGCGGATGAGCTCAGTAGGAAGGCGAGCGTGTTGAATGTGAAGGTGGAAATTGGGAATGAAACTGAGTCTTTCAAGATGAGAGCTAGTATTCGGAATATTACCGTTCAACCGGACCTTCGACAGAGATTATTTGAGGCACAGAGTCTGGATCCCGAGGTTCAGAAATTAGCACAGAGAGCTAGAATTGATCCAGAGAGTCCGTTTGGGTTTGATGACACGGGACTTCTAAGGTTTAAAAACAGAGTTGTTGTACCGGAAGAGTTGAAGAGAATTATATTGGAAGAAGCTCACCGGTCAGGGTATTCGATACATCCCGGAAGAAATAAAATGTATAAGGATTTAAAGCAATTTTATTGGTGGAATAGACTTAAGAGGGATGTAATCAACTTCGTGAAACATTGCTTGACGTGCCAAGTTGTGAAAGCTGAGCACCAGAAGCCATCGGGGCTACTTCAACCGTTACCTATCCTGGAATGGAAATGGCAACAAGTGGCAATGGACTTTGTTTTGGGTATCCCAAGAGTGAAGGGTGGTCTTGATGGAATTTGGTTGATTGTGGATAGGTTGACAAAATCGGCAAATTTTCTTGCTATTCGGATGTTAGATAAGATGACCAAGTTAGCTAAGAAGTATGTTGATGAGATTGTCCGACTTCATGGAGTGCCGGTTAGAATTGTATCAGACCGGGATCCAAGGTTCACTTCGAGATTTTGGTAAGAACTGCAAAGAAATTTGGGAAGAAGGCTTCAATTCAGCACAACTTTTCATCCTCGGACGGACGGGCAGTTAGAGAGGTTAATTAAATATTTGGAGGATATGTTGAGAGCATGTGCATTGGATTTTCCGAGTTCGTGGAACGAGCAATTACCTCTGATTGAGTTCACTTATAATAATAGCTATCAAGCCTCGATAGAAATGGCGCCTATGAAGCTCTCTACGGATGGAAATGGAGGTCTCCGTTGTTCTTTGATTTGGAAGAGTGGAATTGGACCAAACAGGAAGATGTAAAACGAGGGGAGAAGAAGGAAAAGCCCTTTAAGGCCGTACAAGAGGAGATTGATAAGGTCCAATTGATTCAACAACGGATGAAGGCAGGCTCAAGATCGACAAAAGAGCTATGCTGATCAACGAAGAAAGAATCTTGACACTACAAGAAATCCTGCATATTTTGACGGAAAATTCCGAGGGACGTCTTCCATCGGAAAATCCGTGGGAATTCCGACGGGCTTCCATTTAAAAAAAAAAAAAAAAATGAAATAATTCCAATGGGATTCCGAGGGAAATCCAGTCGGTAGTTTAAAATATGAAATTTAAAAAGTTCTCCTAAATAATTCTGACGGGATTCCGAGGTTTTTAAAATATAAAATTTTCAAATAGAAATATAAATAAAATTTAAATAATATATTTTTTTATTAAATAAAGAAAAAAATATAACAAATGGAAATTAAATATTTTCGATGGGATTCCGAGGGAAATCCCCGTCGATTTTTTAAAATATAAATTTTTAAAATAAGATTAAATATTTTCGACCGGATTCCTTTCTAAAATAATAAAATATAAAAATAAAAACAAATATCTTGAGAGTTAAAAATGAAATTTGAGCATTATATCCGATTTGCGTAAAAAACCCTCCCTCAAAATTCATTTTACAGCATTTGAAATCCATGCGTGAAAAAACGGTCCCCCGCCCTCCTCCCACTGTGCCGCCGCTGCCGCCCGCCTCCTACTGCACTAGCGCCACTCGTCATCGCCTGAGCAGGACACCAACGTTCGTCATTGCTTGAGCAGGGCACGCGCAAAATCCCTTTTATCTCCCGCACCTCCGCCTCTGCTTGCACGCGCCTCTGCCCACACCGCCGCCGCTTGCCTCTTCCTACACCGCCGCAACTCTCCTTCGCTACCGCTCAGCCTCCGTTATTCTGCTCATCGCCGGCGCAGTGCAAGGTCAATTACACCTCTATTTTTTCTAATCTTCCCGATTCTGTTGCATAATACTGGAGGAGTTTGTTTGCGAATGGCGTTCATCGTTAGCAAGGCTTTGATTTGATGGTTATTTTTGGTGTAATTGAGATGGAGATCAATTATAGTGCAATGTGTTATGTTGTTTTGTATTTTGATCATTGTTTCAGGTGAATGGTTGCACAGGAAAAATGGGGAGGGCTGTGCTTGAAGCCACCATGTCTGCGGGGCTTAACCCTGTTCCTGTAGCACTAGGGGGTTTTGAAGATGAGCGAAAAATCTTGGATTTCAGTGGGAAGCAGATTGAAGTTCATGGTCCATCTGACAGAGAATCTATCTTATCTTCGGTGTTTAAAGATTATCCAAACCTTGTTGTAGTGGACTACACAGTGCCAGCTGCTGTCAATGGTAATGACTTATTTTCTTATTACTTTTTCTTTATGAAGTTAATTTGCGGGGAGCATGTTGGAGCTCTTACAATGAGCGAACCTAATGGTAATTCATTTTCACCTATTATATACAATCCATACTTTCTTAGCAAGTACCTTTTATTGCCACTTGAATAACTTTCTTTGTATTACTTAGCTAGCTCGGATGTTGTTAGCATGAAATGCAGGGCGGATCGTACCGATTGGGGTTACATTCTAAACGGGAATAAAATGTGGTGCACAAATGGCATTGTTGCTCAAACTCTGGTATCATGAATTCGAATCATAATCGGTGCTTGTTGTTTCTGAATTAATTTATAATTGATTGGGAAATTGAGTGAGTATTGAAATGTTGCTTTAATAAGTATCTTTTGTTATATGCCTGTTTAAGAATATAAACCTTCGGCTGCTTTCTGAATTAATAAAAGTGCTTGAATGCAAACTGTCTTTGATTATGGTCTGCTTTATCATTTTTCTGTCTCGTGGTTGGAGAAATAACTATGATGAAGGATATATGAATGACCTTAACAATTCAGTTTCTTTTATTCTATCACCATAACCCGTTGAAAAAGAGATCCCAGGTAAAAGGAGATAATTTTTATGTTTATAATTTGGTTTCTGTACGTATCAGACTTTTGCTTATCACAGCTTCTTTTCATATGCTTTTGGAATTTTCGAGCCATGTCTTGTTTGAAATGTATTTGGGTGGAAAATGAAATATGTCTCATATTTGAGAGAATTAATCATTTAAAAGTGTTTGAAACTTTGAAGTTTGGATTCTATGTTCTCCAAATCAATTATGTCAAGAAAATAAAAGGGAGTGGTATATTCCTGCATGATATTGCAGTAGAATACTATTAAATGTACTTGTGCTAGGATTATTTGAATCTTGTTTAACTATAGCTGTGCAGATTTGCCTCCCAAGTTTAGTGGCTATTATCTGTATTGTCAAGAAAGGGGAAATATATCCAGGCATAGGGATTTGTATTCTAAGCAAACATAGTTGTACATTATTGGGAGAAAAATTTTTTGATCAGTTGCTTTGGAGTTTGATCATGTATCTCATTTAACTTGAAGTATTGAATTTCCAGTGTAACCGACCTTGTATTTTTGTGAAGCAGAACGAGCGTGAGAATACTAGTGAATCAATTACAAGCTATATATAAATGGTTGTTGGGACTGAAACTTTTCATTTTCATGATGATATTCGCATCATATTACATTTGATCTGCCTTGTCAATAAACATTTATATCTTCTTGTTCTTTCTTGTTGTACTTGTGAATAAATTTTTGGATACCTCTTGCTTGTTATTGTCTAATTCCTCAATGTTATTTGCCGTGTCTTTCTCCCAACCAAAATGAGGATGGCTCTTTGCTATTTGCATAGCATACCTTCATTCATATCCTGTACCTTGTGCTGATGCTCCTTTTGCCATGTTCATTTGTTGTTTGTCCTTGGCCAAATCATTATGCCTTTTGTTTTGCGTTGCTGAACTTGAGAGCTCACAAGTTCTTATTTGTGGTCTATCGATTCCCTTTACTGAACATCATGATCTGAATAATTTCCTTGCTGCTAGTTTGTTCATGTATAATAGCAGGAGGAGCTGGAAGGAAAGTGGAGGCTTTAGCTTCATGTCAGAGCTCATACCAAAGTACTCTCAGGGAAGATTCAATTGTTTACATTTGTCTCCCTTCATGTTTTAATAATACATACTCTACGCATTTGAGCTACTGGAATATCTTGATGCAGATCAGTTTTGGGACTAGTAACATGCTAACGGAGGACTACAATAGCTTATACATCCAATACTTTTGGTGGTCATATGAAATAAAACCCTCTCCCATGTGATGGTGGTGATTTTAGAATTTTAATATTATCATATGTTTATAAAATATTAAAAGCACATTTTAGTATTCTTAGAGAATGTTATTGCAACTAATGTGATTGTGCTAATTCTCAAATGATTTTGAAATATAGGGCTTAGTTAGAATTTGTATTGCACTTATGGATATGTTAAAGCAGGGTAATAGATAATCTTGTTTAATATATTATATTATTTTCGTATTACAATATAAGGGCTTGTGGATTCAAAATTACAAAAAAAATAAAAAATAAAAAAATATTTGATTTGGTTTGATTTGGGCAGCAACAAAAGTTGATTTAGCTATGTTTGGTAGGTCATGCCTCTCTCCTCATGCACTGAGTCTCTTTGTAGGAACAAATGTTAAATGTATACGAGATAAGAGGTGCGAGAAATATACGTACGTCCACATCTTAATCCATAGTTTCCCTACAATTCTTCAACACTATCACTGTTGAAATTAATTCCTATACAAAATCTCTTATCTAATTATCCCATTCCCATATCATATTTCTACTTATCCCATAAGTTACAAACTCACCAACCTCAAGTTAGGAATCTCCTATTAACTTTTGTTTCTGATCGTCAATGGCGGCTCGTGTTGGAATTCGTCAACCCTAACGCAGCGGAAATTAAAATATTAGGGATTATAAAAAAAACATTTATCGGAATTCCAAACAAGATCAACTTTGATTCAAGATTACGATTTAAACAAAAGAAGAATCAAATACCTCTTTCGCTTCCAATTGATGACGAGGACAAGAAGGTTTTCCAAAACCTACCCGCTTCTCTTCTATCCGATCTTCTTCCAAGAATCCTACAAAGAATTCCTCTAAGGTAGTCCATGACCTGTAATTGAACAACTATTCAATTAGCACACTAGAACACTAATTAGATATTGATTATCTAATAGTATTCTCAATACAGTATTAAGAGATGAGAGAGAAGAGAGACTTGGAAAGAAAGCAGAAAAGAAGAAAACAACAATGTTTGATTTCTCTCCCTTATCTTGCTTAAATACTTAGCCCTAGGTCAAAAGCCCTACCCAATGGGCCAGTGTTGGGCTTATATTTAATTACTACTTAATTAAATTAAAAACCCCATATTCATTTTAATCAGTGGACTTAATTTAATCACATTAATTAAATCACAAGTCCAATATCTAATTAAATTTGTGGACTTAAAGATTAATTACTCCTAATTAAATTTCAAGTCCAATTAATTTAAATACACTTATTTAAATTAATGTTAACTCTTTAACATCTATTCTCAATAGCTTAATAATTAATCATAAATTAATTAATAGAATTATGAATTAATTACTCTCTCATAAATTAAACTCTTTTAATCTATCAATCAATCTATATTGATCTTTAGATAATCTTGTTGTTCAATTCGAGTCATTGTGTAACCCCTTAGGTTCACCAATGAATAGTAGTAGGCCCACATTCTTAACGTGGTATTTCAGATAACAATTTATCTTATCGATTCAATTGAACCCTTTCAATTAATCACTGTTTAATTAAAACTTCTTTTAATTAATGAGTACCTACAGATCATGATCGATGTCTAGTGACAAGCTCATGACCACCCATCCAATAGGTGAAGATTGTGCTGTGAACCTTTAAGTCTCATGGATACCGTGAGATAAGATCCTTCTATCGCCTAATCCCCGATTAGGACTTAGGGTATGAAAATGATAGAACCCTATTAGTCCTAATGCTATGAATTAATTCTAATAGCAATTCCATTTGATCTAACACTCTAGGAAACCCATTTCCAAATTTAGATCTCACTACCTTGCGTATGGATTTAAGTGGAATGTGCTACAATATAACTCATGGGTGATTCACTCGTTCTTCTAGACGAGCGATAGATTCTATGTTGGCCTCTCATATGCCCCCATACATGATTCGAACAATGCCAACATACAACCATAACGAACCCATGATCTCTAGGCGCATATCAAACATTGCCCTTGTCATGCACAGAGCATCAATGGAGCCTCAAGTCTAAGGACCATTTAGACAACACCATAACTAGGGAACTAACCTCATCATTAAGGCATAAAAGCCTTACCCCATTGAGGTGTCCCCATCGGGATCCTCAGTGTACTTTTTCACTAACAAGCACCCCCATATGCATGTGAATGTCTCTACATTCAATACTTATGAAACAAAGTAACCTTTCTAAAAGGCACGTCGTATGAGCAAGTCTCAAATGAGTCAAGTCAAAATCCTCGTGCTTATTAGACTCTACGACTTGGAGTTGGTTTAGGTCACGCCATAGAGACTTGTTTCATAACCTCCATCCCTATGGGAGGTCAAGTCCCATAGCTCAGTATGACCTTGAGGTTTCATCCATACACAAATAGTTATAATATGCAATTAATAAACTTGAATGAGATATGATGAATTGGCCACATAGAATTAAATGACTATGAAACGTTACATTTATTATTTCATTAATGTCACAAATTGCTGCTAATAAAAGTAGTTTACAAAAAGAGGCCTAAACTATTTGGCTCTTCTAGGGAACTACTCTAACAATCTCCCAGTTGCCCTCAGAGCCAATTGCCCATAGTCTTGAGGCCCATCTCCTGGAGATTCCCTTCAAAGAACTTTTGGCTAAGAGGTTTAGTAAGCGGGTCAGTTACGTTTTCTGCTAAAGACACACGTTCCATAATAACGTTGTCTCTATCTACGATTTCTCTAATTAGATAAAATCTTCTCAGGATGTGCTTAGACCGTTGATGAGCTCTTGGTTCCTTTGTTTGCACAACCGCTGCGTTATTATCATAAAAGACAAAAACTGGGTTAGCAATGCTAGGCACTACATCCAACTCTTGGATGAAGTTTTTCATCTACACATCTTCTTTCGCTGCCTCTGATGCAACTATGTACTCCGCTTCACAAGTGGAGTCAGCAGTAGTTTCCTGTTTGGAACTCTTCCAACTTACTGCACCACCATTTAACCGAAATATGAATCCGGAAGTGGATTTAAAGTCGTCTACATCCGAATGGAAGCTTGAGTTGGTGTATCCTTCTAATTTCAGTTCTCCCTTTCCGTCGTATACAAGAAATAAATCCTTAGTCCTTTTCAAGTACTTAAAAATGGATTTCACGACAGACCAGTGACTCTCACCAAAGTTTGACTGAAATCGACTTGTAACGCTCAAAGCGTATGCTACATTAGGTCTAGTACATAACATAACATACATTATGCTCCCTATTGCAGATGTATAGGGTATACGAGACATCATATCCTTCTCTTCTTCAGTGGTAGGACACATTGATTTAGAGAGGATCAACCCATGTCTCATTGGCAGGAATCCTCTCTTAGATTCCTCTATACTGAACCGTTTCAGTACTTTGTCTATGTACTGAACTTGGGACATACCTATTAATCTCTGTGATCTATCTCTATAGATTTTTATACCAAGAATAAAGGAAGCTTCTCCCAAGTCCTTGATGGAAAACTGAGTAGACAACCATGTCTTTGTTGTTTGAAACACATTTTTCTCATTCTCAATGAGTAAGATATCGTCTACGTACAACACCAAAAATTGCACGACTCGCCCATTAATTTTCTTGTAAACACATGGTTCATACTCGTTCTTGATAAAGCCAAATGAGTTGACTGTCTCATCAAAACGGATGTTTCAACTTCTAGACGCCTGTTTGAGTCCATATATGGACCTCTGGAGTTTGCAAACTTTCTGTTCGCTCCCACTAGAAATGAAACATTCCGGTTGTTCCATATAAATGTCTTTATCTAAATCTCCGTTTAGAAAAGCTGTTTTCACATCCATCTGCCATATTTCATAATCATAGTACACAGATATGGTGTAACAGCCCAAAACAGGGCCTGGATGAAAACAGTAAGTTAAGGTCATTGGTAAAGCGTTTATAGACCGTGATCCAACTTTTTGAATCATCATGCATTGCATTCTTACATGAACTTTGTGCTCGTTTATGATTTGACATGTTTTAAGGGGGAATTCTTTACCTTTGATACAGTTTACAATTCATAACCCGAGCCTACCTTGTTCATATTGCTACTCGAACCCTAGAGGTTCATCACACATGTTTCCCAATCGTTTGAACTTGTTTTCCGAGCTCAGAAAGTCTTTCTTGAACCATAAGGGTATTTTTGGAACTTACCGACCAAAGTTACTATTCATTAGAAAATGAGCTTTTGATTCTGATACCTTTTTCTACCCAAGTTACAGTCGAATCGATCCTTGAGTCGAGATGAGTCTTTTGATATTATTCTTGGCTTGGAAATCTATTCTGGAACTCAGTTTTATTGAAAATGTTTTCGAAAACCCTAGTTCACTATTCCTTTTTCAAACGGTTTTCATTCGGAAAATGTTTTCTCTTTGGATTTGCATTACTTGAACTATTTCAAGATTTTTGAAAAGTTTTACAACTCTTGATTCAAACCCTAGCTTGAAATTTTGAAGCGTACTTTCGTACGTGAGAATTCACTATTCATTCTACGTTTTCAACTTTTTAACGGTAAAACGTTTTATAGTCGATTTTGGACTCAAAACGCTTCTCGATTTATTTCTTGAATTTTGGAAACAATCCGGACTTGAAAATCATTCTAGAAAGTCATTTTTCACTCATTTCGAGTTTCGAGCTCAAAACTTTTATTCACTAAAACTAATGTATCTTTCAAACGGTAAATCCGATTTCGACGAATGAATATGCGTTTCGAAGGTAATTTTCTTGCCGTCAGAATGATTATACTTCCAGCCACTTATCCTCGAGCCTTGGGGGACGAAATTACAGAAATACCCCCAGCAGCCCATTTTTAGCTTCATATGCCTAAAGCTTCCAAGAGAATCTATCCAAATTTTGCTCTCCTACCCTTCTCCACATTTTATTTCCAAGGTGAGGGGCTTCTCTTCAACTATAAATAGAGGCCAAGAGGCATTTAATTCCTTGCTCAATGTTGTGTTAACAACACCCTTTCTCTCCCTCTCCTCCCCCTCTTGCCGTCGGCCACCCCCCCCAATTAGAGCTAGGTTTGTTTTATTTTATGCTTTAGTTTATGTTATGTTTAGTTTAGTATATGTTTTTATGTTATGGTATGTTTATATTATGTTTAGGTTGGGTCTTAGGGTCTTCCCTAAGCCATATAGGATTTTATTTTATGCATTTATTATATAGTTTTCATGATATGTTTTGATAGTTGTTTATATGTTTTAATTGTCTAGTATATGCTTGAATATGTTATGAATTACTCTAGTATATGCTATGATCATGTGATATGATTGTTATATTATGAGAATTGATGCATGATTATGGAATTTGAATTATGTTCATGCATGCTAGCTAATGGATTAGTGATTTACAATTAATTATGTCACAACTTGTTACATGTTGATATTGGAATTAAATTGTTACATGTTACATGCCCAAAGGTTCATGATATATGATATGATATGAGATGAGAAATGTTGTGACATGTTGTCACATTGTTATATGACTCTTGAATTATGAATTGAGCTTATGATATGATTTGGATTAATGGATTAGTGCCTTGATTATGTTATACACTTTAATAGTGTCACATGTTATAACCTAAGATAGAATAGTGTTTCATAACTTGATCTTATGCCTTAATTGGATCTCTTAACTATAGGTTATACCTTTAACCTAGATCACACTTGATTATATGAACATGAACTTGAAACTATAGGTTATAATCAAGATCATAATTTAATTAGGGTGTGCGTGTGTGTGCATGCCGTGTGTATGTGTGTGTTCATGCATAGTGTGTGTGTGTACCGTGTGTGTGTGGGTGTGTGTACAGTAAGGGTTTGACCCGATATGTGAATAGTAACCTGTGAATAGTAATGTTGAATGGTACTTTTGAATAGTGCTTTTGAATAGTAAAAATGAATTAAAACTTGTGCTTTCTTAATAGACATTTGCACCTAGGGTTTCCATATCCAGGGTCTAAAATGTGTTTTCAAAATGTGTTTTCTTTCGTGGACTTGTTTCTTAACCTAAGGTTTGCGATAGGATTCATAATTTGACTAAAGCTTACTCGGTTATAGTAAGATCATAGTCTAACGTTAAGAGTAACTCACTTTGAAGTATTCCTTTGTGTGTTACCATTCTTGAATACCTTAAATGGTATTACTCTCTTGTGTTACATGTTCTTTACATGTTCCTTGTTCATTTGTTTCATGCATTTCATATGCATCTTGGTTAGTAGTGGGTCTTAGTTCTTAAGCTCACTCTAGTACACCACCTACAGGAGTTCAAGTTGAGCACTGGGATCCCCAGGGCACCGCATAATCTGTCTACCTGCCTTTTGTTACTATTAGGTGAGGTGAAGTTATAAATGTTTTCCAACTGGAACCACGATTATATTATCGTATCATATGTTTTGAAATTCAAAGCTAAACCTTGTTTTGAACTATCCCTTTTATCGGGACATTCTCTTGAAAGGATCATTCATACTTTAATAGTATACCTTGATCAACAATACATGTTTTCCAAAGTTCTGCATTCTTGTTCAAAGACAGTTACATGTTTTGCATATGTTTTCAAAGTACAGTTTACAGACAGAATCATATGTTTTCAGACAGAATCATATGTTTTACAGACAGCATCACATGTTTTCAGACAGAATCATATGTTTTACAGACAACATCATATGTTACAATTACAGTTTCACATGTTATTGTTAGCATACTGGAGTGGTACTCTGGTCACTGCTAAATCTTAAATGCAAGCATACAGTTTACAGTTTGGGCCCGGCGGTTATGTGTGGAGGTGATGCTCGGGAGGTGAGTGCCAACGACATCACCAATAACGGCCGCCACACTTAGACAATTGACACCGACTTTTAACAGGAGGTTTGTTAAGTCAGGACAATCTGTCTGGGAACGGACAGCAAATCTGTTCCCATTACATATTTACAGGTCGCCTAGGGCTAGCTACCCGAAGTGACAACCGGTGGAGGATGGTGCATGTTTGTATGCGTTGGTAAGAGTTGTTGTTTACCTTGGTCCGATAGTCTACTATGTGCGGAGTTGTTGTTGACCTTGGTCCGATGCTCTACTATATGTGGGGTTATTGTTGATCTTGGTCCGATACTCTACTATACATGGAATTATCGTTGATCCTAGTCCGATACTCTACCGAATCATGTTTTTCTGGAGTAAGGATGGAGGAGCCTAGCTTGCGGGTAAAATTCTGTTTCATAAAGGATGGTTCATATCTGAAAAAGTTCACTTTACCCTTATCCCGTTTTATGAAAGAATTATGAACCATCAACAACATATGTGTGCGCGTGTGATAGCATTCATGAAAATATTTTATAACGTGCATTCTTTACAGCATCACATTCAAAGAGTTCTATCAACCGAACTTGTTTCGAGTTCTTCTTTAAAGCATTGCAATTAACATTTCTGAATTTTACTTCAAGTTCTTTATCACTCAGTACTTTCTTTTAAGTATTCCCTCACTTAGTCCTTTTGACTAATACCTCTCCCGTTTTCTTGCCTCGTGGTTTCAGGTCTTGCAGCCGCAGTCTAGAGGTATCTTGAAGCTCTAGATTGTCATTTTTGTTTCAGTCAGGACTTAGTATTACTTCCTCTTTTGCGTCCTGCATATGTTTTATGGCTGCATCACTTTATGTTTCTGTATATGTTTCCGAATACTTGAGTATCTTTGTTATACTCTTTCTGCTACTCTGTTACCGATATTTTGAACTCTGCTGTATCGGTACTTATATGTGAATATGTTATATGTTCTGATATGCCGAGTCTCTCTTACACGATCAATATGTTCTTGCTTGTTACATGCCATCACACACATGTTTTGAAGAGTTTTAAAATACTCTGATTTTCCGCTGCATAGCCACATCGTTGTACATGTATAGTTCTGATAGATAGTCGTTCGCTGGAGTATTTCTTGAGTGATGGCTCACAGCATTACTTGAGATGTGCTTCAGTACGGGGGTTGAGACGCCGCTCTCCTCTTGTTCTGGTACGGGTGGGGCCGTTACATATGGCTAGAATTATCCGAATGGATTTAGGCATTTATACAGGGGAATACGTTTCTTCAAAGTCAACACTTGGCCTTTGAGTGTATCCCTTAGCAACTGACCTAGCCTTGTAGGTCGCCACTTCTCCATCAGCTCCAAGCTTTCGCTTGTAGATCCATTTACATCCTATGGCTTTCTCGCCTTTAGGAAGATCTACTAAGGTCCATACCTTGTTGGAGTACCTAGAGTCCATTTCGAAATTCATGGCTTGCTGCCATATCATCGAATCTCTATCCGATATTGCATCACCATATGATCTCGGATCACTATCCGATTGACCGGTTTCAGTTAGTAAATTGAGTCGGTCTGGCGGTCTAATTGTTCTTGCAGATCTACGAGAGCTTGTGTTTACTTCTTGTTGTGGGAAAGAGGGAGGTTCCATTGCTTGATCATTTGTAGGATCGTCTCGAACTTCACTAAGTTCTGCTATCTTACCTGACTTTTTAACTAGAAACTCTTTTTCTAGAAAAGTGGCATTCCTCGAGACAAATACCTTTTGTTCCGAGAGATCATAAAAATAGTAACCCATAGACTCTCTAGGGTATCCTACAAATTTACACAAACTGGATCTGGAATCCAATTTGTCTCCCACTAGTCTCTTGACGTATGCAGGACATCCCCAAACTCTAAGGTATGAATAAGTAGGGGGTTTCGAAGACCACATCTTATATGGTGTTTCGGGCACAGATTTAGAAGGAACTAAATTGGTTATCTTCGCGGCCGTTTCAAGGGCATAACCCCAAAATAATATTGGAAGATCCGTGAAACTCATCATGGATCGGACCATATCCAATAAAGTCCGATTTCATCGCTCGGACACCCCATTTAACTGAGGAGTCCCGGGCGGAGTCCATTGTGAGATAATCCCATTATCTTTTCAAATAACCAAGAAAGAGATCACTTAAATACTCGCCACCTCGATCTGATCGCAGAGCCTTAATTTTGCGATCCGTTTGGTTCTCAACCTCCATCTTATACTCTATGAACTTTTCAAAGGTCTTAGACTTATGCTTCATCAGGTACACATACCCATATCTACTGAAATCATCAGTAAATGTGACGAAGTAATTACATCCATTTCGGGTACTAACATTTAGTGGTCTACAAACGTCTGTATGGATCAAATCCAAAAGATTTTGGCTTCGCTCTACATGCCCTTTAAAAGGGGACTTAGTCATCTTTCCCTTTAAACAAGATTCACAAGTGGTTAACTTGTTTAGATCATTCGTACTGAATGATCCTAAGTTACCCATCTTTAGAAGCCCATTCTTGGAGATATGTCCAAGTCTAGCATGCCAAATCTGTGCTGAAGTTTGGTCATTTGATTTTTGTTTGTTTTCTCGTTCGACATTTAGGAGATTTAAGTTAGTATTAGTTAAATACAAACCATTTTGTAAAGACCCTAATGCATGTGAAGAACCATTCTTCAAAATGTAAAACATAGCATTAGTAATAGAGTAGGAAAAACCTCCAAGTCTAGTACAGGAATGGAAATAATGTTTTTAACTAACTCAGGAACAAATAAAACATTGTTTAAGACTAAAATAAAACCATCTCCTAACATTAACCTAACATGTCCTATGGCTTTTGCAGCAACTCTTGCTCCATTGCCCACTCGAAGAACATGTTCTCTTTCATCAACCTCACGGACGTTGCTCATTCCCTGTAACATATTACAGATGTGAGAAGCGCATCCAGAGTCTAATACCCAATTATTAGAATTGAATGAAAGGTTAATTTCAATGAGATTTATACCTTTTGTAAGGGTAGCTAAGTTCTCCTTACAGTTCCTTTTCCAATGCCCTTGTTTCTTGTAATGGAAGCACTGATCCTCAGCTTGATTGGGCTCCGTCTTAGTGTTCGCTTTCTTAACCCCGCCAGTGGGCTTAAGAGTCTTTTTCTTCTTTTGGAAACTCTTTCCTTTGCCCTTCTTAAGCTTTGCAGCCTTAGTCTGGGAGGAAGATGAACCTACTAAGAAAACAGCCTTGTCCTTCTTCATAGTTCACTCGGCAGTTATGAGCATGTTCATCAATTCCTCAACTGAAACTTTAGCTCCATTCATATTGAAGTTTATTATGAACTGTTTGAACGAAGGTGGCAAAGAAGTTAAGATCAAATCTACATAAAGCTCATTATCCATGATCACCTCGAGACTTGCAAGCTTTTCAATAAGGCCTAAAGCCTTAATGCAGTGTTCATGAACACTTGGTCCTTCAGCCATCTTAAGTGAGAATAACTCATTAGATGCTACGCATCGATTAATCCAATTGATCGGGTTGTAAATCTGTTCCAAGTGAAGATGGATCTCAGCCGAGTGGCGCATCTCAGCATGCTGCCTCTGCAACTCGGGAGATATAGTGGCAAGCATCAGACATCTAGCCTGTAGATCATCTTCTTGCCACTTGAGAGCTGTTTCCCTCTCATCGGTTGTTATGTCATCAGGTATGACATCGGGAGGAGACTGTGTCAATACATAGGACCTCTTTTCGGAATCCAAGGCAATCTTGAGATTGCAAAGCCAATCAGTATAATTCGAGCCAGTAAATTTATTGGCCTCAAGGATAGCACTAAGTGGATTTTTAGACATCACGATTTTAGCAGAAAATCTACATGTAAGCAGAAAACGTAGTATGAGTGACGGATATGAAATAATAACAATTACAAATGATATGGACTTTTATCAAATGTAGTCTCCCACTATTTTAATCAAACTCCTTTGACCCCCTTATAATTTTAGAAAAATCATGTTTCTCAAATAGTGGGTATTAAGACCCCCAAGCACTTATCATCGGACCCACGACTCGTGAGACATCCGACTTTAAGCCCCAAGGTAGACAACCTTATCATCAATTGTATCTCTATACAACTCTTAATATTATTTTGCATTATCTTTCATATAGACCCACGACTCGTGCCACATCTATACTAATCAGTATTTAAATCCGACCCGTTAATCCCTAAGAGTTCTCCATCACCATTATGAATATCCCACGCCTCGTGGCCAATAACATAATTTTGACTTTGAAAAATTGCATCTTTTATGCAAAGAATTATTTTAGTTCAATTAATCTCGTTATTTCGTATTCCACGCCTCGTGGCCAATACTTAATGATTTGATTAATTCTAAAACAAATAATTCTATTGACGGAATGCTTGGAAATTTATAAAATTGAATTTTATCCTTTAATTTCCATTTGGATTTAATATTTATATTGTCTGAGACTATCTAACACGGTTCGGGGTATACGAATTTAAAAAATTCCACCAAGACTCATCAATTGTAATTATTATCTTGTTTTATCTTAATTAATGCATGAACACATTTATGCAGATAAAGATAGCATTCATAACAAGATAATAAAGGCCTAGCATGTTCGTATAAAATGGATAATCATGGGCTTCCTATGCATGGTCCATAATAGCCATTTTATGCACCATGGTTCTATTCATGCATCAAACGGAATTAAACACACAAAGAGAGCACTTAAATAGAATCATATTCTATTACATCAAAATAATTGCACCCAAACACTTTTGGGGCCTTGATGGGCTTCTTATTCCGTTGCTTGCTCCGTCTCGTTTCTCCATCTCCTAATCTAATTAGAGATCTCACCTTAAAACTACTCTCTTTACAAAATAAAGGGGGTTTACATTTTAAGGGGGAGAAAATGAAAAACAATGCTTACAACAATTGAATAAGAGGCTCACAGGCTCTCTTTAAAACCAATATTAAAATGCATAAATAAAATGTAACCATACAAAAGCCTAAATAAAGCCCATGATTGATCCAACCATACATCCAATGCATTGCATAAAATAAATTTACCAAGTAAATAGTCATTATGCAATTTAAAGTCTTTAATTAATTTCTAAAATTATTTATTGACCAATGATTATCTTTTAATTCACTAATTGAATTAATCCTTCAATTTTAATTAAAGTGAATTCTCTAATCCAATTTAATTCCCATTAGATCTCTATCTAATAACTCATGCTTCTATTTTGGGCAAAAATAATTAATTTTCTAGTAAAAAATTTTTACAAAATTAATTATAAACATTTAGTTTTTAAAACAATTTTAAAAACTGTGGCTCTTTAAAACAAAAATAAAAACTGTGCCATTACTAACTTAACAAGTGAGTTAGCAAAGCTGGTAGGGAGGCTTATCTCATTCAATGGGACGCAGGTTCAAAACCCAGTCGAGACCAAGTGAGTTAGTAACCTTTCTAAAAGGCACGTCATATGAGCAAGTCTCAAACGAGTCAAGTCAACATCCACGTGCTTATTAGACTCTTCGACTTGGAGTTGGTTTAGGTCAAGTCCCATAGCTCAGTATGACCTTGGGGTTTCATCCATACATAAACAGTTATAATATGCAATTAATAAACTTGAATGAGATATGATGAATTGGACACATAGAATTAAATGACTATGAAACGTTACATTTATTATTTCATTAATGTCACAAATTGCTGCTAAGAAGAGTAGTTTACAAAAAGAGGCCTAAACCATTTGGCTCTTCTAGGGCACTACTCTAAAAGCTCGTACAATCTCCTCTCTTCTTACCCGCCCTTTGCTTTCTTGTCTTCCTTGCGCCGCAGGTATATATGTTTTCTTTTATTCTGCATACAGATGCAAAGATTGTGTTTTTATGGTTATGGATGTGCAGGATTAGAAATACAGACCTTTTTTGATCTGGAAATTATTTCTGATCTACAAATTTGTGTATCATTTTGATGGTAAAGAGGATTTGATATTAATAAATAGCATGATTCTGTTTGTATGATTGTTGGCATGATCAGATGAAGTTTACATTTTAGTGCAAATTGAAGTCATTGTGATTCTTGGATTTTTTGCGGGGTGGACTAATAAGAATCAAGTTATGTAGGAAAAAGAGGAACTCACCGCTACAACACGACTGCTGCTGGCGGAGGTGGCGACGAGGATCTGATCAAGCCACCTGTTAGTGTAGAATATAATAAGCTTCTCATCAATGGCCAATTCGTCGATGCAACATCAGGTTAGCTTTTAATATGATCTCTACAAAAACGTTTATCTACAACAATGGAATTCATTGTTGAAAGTGAAAAGGGTATGGATTAGTTTCTTTACTCTGTTGCCCTTTTTATAAACAGAGATGGTGACTCTATTTAACATTGCCAAAGTTTTAATCAAATAAATAAATCTGACTAGGTGGATTTCGATTTATAGGTAGTATATACACTCAATGTTCATAGCAGATCCTATTGGACACTAGAAGCAGCTTCTATTCCCATTTATGAATACTTGCTTCAAGTGGAGTCCATCTTAATTGGAGATAAAGTAGCTATTGAAGATCTGATACAAACAACACAGGCATTCAAATGTTAATTGCTTTAAGTTATATTTGTTGTTATATTAGTAGATAGGATTGGTTTTTATATTTATTGTTACAAGAATTTTTTGTTTAGGTGATGGTGTTTACTAAATTGATGTGGCAGCTATGGGACAGGAAGTTTTTGTATGGATTAGTGTGTAATTGAAATGTTATTTGATGAATTAATCTTGAATAAATAATTTTGAGTTGTTGTAAAATTATTATTTTTTAATTTATTTTAATAAAACCCGACGGGATTCCCCCTCGGAATCGTTTAATTTTTTTTACTTTAAACAAATCCGATGGAATTCCGAGGGAAATTCCATCAGAATTGTTTAATTTTATATTTTTATTTTAATAAATCCAACGGGATTCCGAGGGGATTCCTGTCGGAATAGTGTAATTTAATTATTTTTATTTTGATTATTTTTTAAAAATCCGACGGGATTTCCCTCAGAATCCCATCGGAAATATTTTATTTTATTTAAAAATTTTGATTTTATTGTCCCTCGGAATTCCGTCGGTTTTCCGTCGGTTTTTGAATTGCCAGAAGGGTTTTTCCTATGGATTGTGTTCCGACGGAATTCCGAGGGAACGTTCCGTCGGAATTTGCAGGATTTCTTGTAGTGTGAATTTGAAGTGGGAGATAGAGTCTTCTTAAGGGCTTCTCCGGGAAAAGGGTTAGCGAGGATTGGAAAGGAGGAAAATTAAACCCTCGTTATTTGGGACCGTATAAGATTTTGTAGAGAATCGGAGATACAACTTACCGTTTGGACCTACCTCCAACTTTGACCGAAATTCATAATGTATTTCACGTTTCTCAACTTCGGAAGTATTACCCGGATGAGTCCGAGATTCTACCCGTTGAAGAAGTTGAACTTGAGCCTAACCTCACCTTCGTTCAGAAACCAGTGAAGATTTTGGATCGAAAATTTCAAGAACTAAGAAATCGGCGAATCCCACTAGTTAAGGTGTTATCGAGAAGTGATAAAATAGAAGAGGCTACGTGGGAGACGGAGGATAAGATGTAAAGATTTCATCCCGAGTTGTTTTCGGGTAATCAGTGAATCCGAGGACGGATTCTTTTAAGAGGGAGAGGTTGTAACGCCCCGACTTTTCAGTCGTATAGGTATGGCTTATGTGATAATTATGTGCACGTTTAAATTATTTTAATTACGTAATTATATGATTTACTTTTATTATTATTTAAATTCTTGAATATTAGAAATTGTTTGAATTGAACTTATATGAATTTTGAACTATATGCGCATATGTGAATTGTTTGCGTGCCGTTTCTATATGAAATGAATTCGGAATTTTGTGGAAATTTAATATGTTGGAGATATATGTGTTGCGAATGTGTATATATGCTTGTTTCATATTTTCGGATTCATTTGTATGAGTTCTGAATTTATTTTGTTCCTTGGAACCAAAACGTGGGCTAACGAGCAATTAGCGCACCCTTGGTTCCGTATGTGTTATCTTGAGCTCGGGAACTCGGATTCGAGTTTCGTCAACTTCGTTGAACTTGTATAGAAGATTCGGGTTTAATGGAATTAGCCTCATATTTTTCCAAAATTATTTGAACCTCCGAAATTCAACCGAAAAGTGACTCGTTTGCAAAAACTGCCACACTTTACTAAAATTGCCATAACTCCTACAAACCTTGACCAAATTAACCATGGCTGGAGTCTTTGGAACCCTAGTTCAGCCCAATATCACTCTCCACTCTGTCCCAACCGAACCACACTCCATACACAAGAGAAAAACTCAGCTAAGCTCCCAGTTTCCAGTTCCATTTTCGCCACCCACAAGATTGGAGATTTTTGGAGCTCAAATCTCTATCAACCTTCAACCAATTAAAAAGGTGAGTTTAGGGTTGTAATATACATTCATTTCTAGTCATTTTGATGCATGTATCCCTAAATTTGAGCTCATATTCATGGAGCTTTGAAGGCATAAGTGAATAGTTAGGTTTAGAACCATTTTCTTGATCTCATGAATGCCTTGATGCTTTTAATTGTTTTATGGCATGAAAGTGATCACCTTAGCTTCGTTATTTCAGTTATGGACATGTATTTTATGTTAGTTGAAGATTTAATGAGGTTCCATTAATGATACTTGGAAAAAATTTCATGAAATTATCTGTTACCTCCTTTGCTCACGTATGGATGGCTTTGGTGCATGATTGAGTGTTGTTTTGAGATTTTTTTTTTTTTTTTGTATATTTTTGGCTCTTTAACACCTGATCATGTGGGTATATGAATGGTTTAAGCTTCGGTTCGTTTCTCCCCTGTTTTTGGCTGTATTCTGCTGCTGTTCGTGCATGTCGCGGCCGCGATCGCTTCCTACTTATTCTTAGTCGTTGCCTCGACTGCAATTTTTTTTTTGGCTTCTGTAATGGCATTCGCAGCCGTGCGCATTTTGTGAAGGGTAGCATCGTGGCCCCGACCCCCTCTTATTCTTTGCTTGAAATTTCATTTTTCAAACTTAATTTTATTGGTTTTCTTGGCTTATTTCCGGTGCGTACACTTCATTAACATGTCTTATAGAGGGTGATCTTGTGTGTTATGAATCTGTATGATTTTTCATGGATTATTTTACAAGTTATGCCTCAATGTGTCATCATTGTTCCAAGAACGTGCATGCATGGTTCTTTGCTATCAAAATGAACCCTAATTGCTTATTTAATTTCCCCTTTTACGATTATATGATGTGTATATATGTTAGTATGTTTGATGATTGACATTTGAATTCTTGGATTGATTTGGTATGAAATATGGAAGTTATGAACTCGAACGAATGTGAACGTTTCAAGAATGAATGAAATGAATGATTATGTGCTTTAATGCATCTTCTGGACATATTATACCTATTATTGCCCATTATACCATATGATTGTAATGCCGAGCGTCTTAATTGGTCATATTGAGTCTCACTTCACTTTTCTTGCACAAATTTCGGTCCAGTTGGAGATGAGGCTGATCAGTGAGGCTCTTGTGCTCTCCTTTTTGCCGTTTTAAGGTGGGTTGCTGTACTAATTAGTTAAATGACCCTATATACTCCCAATGTGTAAAGATTTCGGCCAAAATTATTATATATATATAGAGTCGTTTTCAAGATTCAATGATTTCAACGTAAAACCCTTCTTTTATGAACCCTACCGAACGTTTTGGCGAGAAAGAATGAATGAATGCACTGAAAGGGGGCCCAGGGACTTAGTGTGAGTGGCTATCCGGGGAGGCATGGGCGGACGGTGATGCCTTAAACTAGTTCCAACCAAATCACGGTGTAATTGGACCTCGTTAGGAGTTAGCGAGGAATGGACGCCGAGCGCTATCTGGGGAGTCATGTAAGCCCTTTTGGTCAATGAATGGGTGGCCGGGCTTTGCGAACCTGTCCACCACCCCGGAGGAAGAAGTTGTAAATGATCATGAATGTGCACAAAGAATATAATGCATGAAAAGAAAGAAAGAATGAATGTTTAATGCATTGCATAAGGTGTTGGTTGGAGATAATGCACGCCCACTCGCCGGGCCATGAAAGACCTAATCGAAATTGGTTGTTATAATCCCCTTTCATGATTTCTTTATCTCACCCAGTTGGGAAATGCTTTCAAAACCTCATTTGTGATTATAACTTGCATGTGAATGTTTAAATATTGCCTTATATTATACTTATGCCCTGTTTTATACCCACCAGTCCCTTTTGGACTTAACCCGGTTGGTTTTCAGTTTGTGCAGGTTTTTGGGATTTGCTAGGCGGGAATCCGAGTCTTTGGGATTTGTATTTGAGTCTAGCATCTCTTTTGTTATAGTACACTTATTTCAGGTTGATTATGACTGATATTATATTTTTGGAGCGTATATGGTAGACTAGGCCGTGATGGCACTTTTGTATACTTGCACACTTGTATTGATTATTTTTGGAGCTTGAATGCTCATTGTATATATTATGATAAGTTAATGCTTTCGCTTTATTGTTTTATTCAGCTTTTATGGTTTAAGGGTTAGTCCCGCCTAGTATAGTGTGTGTGTAGTGTCCCCGTTTGTCGTGATTTAGCTCGTGTATGGATCATCCATTTCATATACGGGTCGGGTCTCAGTGTGGGGGATGTGGTACCTTGCGCTCGAGTGCTAAAATTCTTGTAATTTCTTGAATCCCTAAGATTAGAAATAGAAATTGCAAGTCTGATCTTGCTTTTTGGGAAAATTTTAATGGGTAACGCCGCCTTCTGTAGTCCTCGAGTAGCCCGCCGATCTCGTACCGGCCACCACTCTCGCAGCAGTGCTGCCAGAAAGAGGCCAAGATTTTTGGGGTAGAGATTTCTTGTAGTGCCCAAGCGCGAGGCACTACATCCCCCGCACCGAGACCCAACCCATATATGAAATGGGTAATCCATACACGTGCTAAATCATGGCGAATGGGAACACCACGCACAAACTATGCTAGGCGGGACTAACCTTTAAACCATCAATAACAGAATGCAATAAAACAGAGTAAAGCAATAAGCGGAAGCTAAACGAGATCATCATATATGCCATGAGCTTCAAGCTCCAAAAATAATTACAAGTATCCAAATATTAAAAGGCCATCACGGCACAACCATTATGTACGCCCAACATATTGATAAAGATAATCAAAATACAAAGTATAAACATGAGTGTAGTTGAACCGAAAGAATGCTAGACTCGAATGCAAAATACCTAAAAGACTTGAATTCCCGCCTAGCACTCCTCGTAACCTGCACGAAACAACTGAAAGCAAACGGGTTCCGTCCAAAAGGGACTGGTGGGTATAAAACGAGGCATAATATATAAATAATACGGAAATTAAACACGTTCATGCAAGTTATAATCCCAAAAGATGTTTTAGAACATTTCCCAAGTGGGCAAAACAAGAAAGTCATCAAACGGGATTATAACAGTTATATTCAATCAATAGGTTATTCGTGAGCCCGGGGTGAAGGCTAAGGCTCCAACCTCGACCTTGTGTAATTATTCAAGTGTTCATTAGGTTTTCATACATACAGTCATTCATGGGTAATAAATCGATCAATCATAATCATTCTATCATTCAAGTAAACCCTTTTTTCCTTTGGGCGGTGGACGGGCTTGCAAGACCTGGCCACCTCAATCATTATGGCGAGTGGGGTACATGAATTGTAACAGCCCTAAACAGGGCCTAGTTAGAATTGGTAAACCTTGAAAGAAAGTGAAAGCGTTTATAGACTTTGATCCGTCAAATGTTCTTCATGCATCATATTTCTATGTGTTTTAAGTTGTTCTTACGTGCTATTATGTGACTTTGGGAGAGATCTCATCTAAAACCCCATATTACTATTCATTTCCGAGCCTCCATTCCCTCAATAGAATCCTAAAGACTCAAATTTGTATCTCTTGAATATTATAACTCATATCTCTTGCCCTAAACCCATTTTCAAAAATTATTGATTAAAATTACCATTAGGTCCCTTGATCACTATTCATTCCATAAAATTAGGAATTTCCCGGAACACTTTTCCTATCAAATATTACAGTCAAATGAATCCTTGAATCATTTCGAGAATTTTGATATCATCTACAAACCCTGATTCCTATCCTAACTCAAGTAGTATCGAAAATCACTTCAAAACCCTAGTTACTATTCTTACCATAAACAACTTTTTATTCGTTCACTTTTCGATATTCAATATTATAGTCAAAACGATCCTTGAATTATTTTATGAATTTTCATATATTTACCAAAACTTGATTCCAACCGTAGCATATTTTATAAATATTTTCCTTTTTAAAAAAATTATCATTTTATTTTAAATAATTAGCTTTCATTCAACATTCGAAATTTTACTTAAAACGTTTCTTGAATTTTTCTCTAAGCTATGATAAATTTTACAACCTTTAAACATCATCATAGCTTCGTCTATATAATTTTCTCATGATTTTCATCATCTTTAACGTTCATAATTTGTAAACAAAAAATCTAAATATTCCACATTTATAATCACGACTAAGCTTATTTTTCACTTGTTCTTTCATTAATTTACTACTTCAAGTTTTCATCTCTCGACTCTTGAATAAATTTTATATTATTTTACATTTATTTTTATTCAATATGACATCATTCATGACAAAATAAGCTTCTAGAAGATTTAAATAAATGAATATAATTTCTCCACATTTCTTATATTATTACCAAGCATTTGTTTAAAATGTAGTTTAACCACATCTCTTAAATAATTACCAAGCATTTGTTTAGGTCATGAAGCATCCACATCTCCCCTAAACTCTTACGAATTGCAACATAAGCCCCTCATTCCTACCTATAAATACCCTTCCAAGCATCATTTCTAACTCACAAAATCAACACACAAAATCTCTCCCTCTCTCTCCCTAGGTTCGCCCATCCCCTCTCTCTCTAAGGTATGAGTCTTGTTCTTTTATTATTTCATGCTTTATAATATTTTCTTAGGGTGTTTATGAGTATAGCATGCTTAGATTTAATTAACTTATGCTTTAGGAATTTATTTTATGAAATGTATGCTATTTATGCTAGTTTAGGAAAAATATGATAATATATGTGAATTTTATTTAATTAAATGCATGAATTATGATATGATATAGTATATACATATGTTTAAGTGTTCATGAACTTGTTTAATTAAATTCATGTCAAGAATAATTTATTTAGAATTATTTTTCATAGAAAATTAATATATCTTGCTATATTATGCTTCAAATTCTATGTTATAAATATGAATATGATCAAGCATGTTACACACCCTCTTTGAATATTCAAATGGACTTAAGAACATGTTCATGTTGTTCTTGAATGATTTTAGGTGCACGTGTGATAGTGTGTGAGTGTGTGTGTTCGATTTTATGTTATAAAGTGATTAATTCATAAGAATTTGAATAGTAAATGTTTTCAATAGTAACTTTGACTTTTTGGTCAACACATATGGTGATAATTTCGAAATTAATATTAAAATAATTATTAAATAGGTTTTGGAATTTTTAAAGGAAGATTTTATCCGAATTTCCGAAAATTGGTAATCTTGTAAACATTTTCTAAAATATAACCTACATTGTCAAATTAAATCCTAAATTTCATTTCAAATCTTATAATTAGGATCATGATGTGATTAGTAAATATTCAATTAGTTAAAGATTTCATAAAACTTAATTAATTAAAGAAATTCACTTAAACGGTGAAAATAAGGGTTTACTGGGTAAAATTAAAGTTTCAAAGATCATTTAAACGTTTCATATTATTGTTTTGAAATTTAAAACGTTCAAGGTTTCAAACATTAAAGAATTAGTATTTTATCCATGTTTTGAATTTCAAATAAAAATATTCATTTAGGATTTTCAAATCGGATATTTTCAAATATCATTTCCAAAATAAGATTTCTTTATGGACTTCTTTTATAACACAGAAGCTTATTGAGATTCCTAATTTGATTAATAATTACTTGATATAATAATGGATTTTATTTTATAAGTCTTGTTTGAATGTTAAAGTTGTATATTACAAAAATATTTTTATGTGATCACCTATCATGCTATGGTATGCTTTATTGTGGAAACTTGTCCGTGTGATTAGTATTGGTTATGGAATAGAAACTTATAGTGATCACCGCTCATAGGTGAAGATCTGGACGGACTAGGGCTCCGGTATTACTACATAATACCTGGTTACTGTAGGTGAGGTTAAATGTTTTCAACTGGGATCATGAGTCTATATATATATCAAACGTTTTACGGCCTACTCTAATACAGATCCAAGTTTTATTCCTTTATAACTGATACTAATCTTTTGGGAAAAATACATTAATATCAACTTATATTGTTCTAGTATACAAGATCAATCATTTTAAAGTATTCATGTTGTCTCGTCTTCTTATAGAAATTAAAGTATTTCATGTTAAAATATCTCGGTACTATGCTACCGTTTATCGGGTATCGTTAAATGCAAGCAAAATATATTTTCTTATTGTGGGCCCGGTGGTCTTGGTAGAAGTAGTAGTCCGGGAGGCATGGGCTGAGGTCTACTATTATACCAGCCGCCAACTAGATCTTGACGATGGTCTAACTAGAGGTTAGTTATTCCACACCAAGTGACGGGAAAAGGTACGTCCCTCCCAAATTCATGTAAATCGTCACTAAGGGTGGCTCCCTGAGTTGACACCGGAGGAAGAAGGATGGTATCGTTGTATTTTGTTTTATTGCGTAACGACATCTTGATCAATGTTGTTACGATTATTCTTGGCTTTTGGAGAACGTCTAGCTTGCGGGCACCATATTGTTTCACAAAGGGGTTCATATTTTCTTAAAAGTATAGCATATAATCCCCCTATCCCTTTTATCTTCAAATAAATATGAACCCAATATTGATATTGTTGTAGTATTTTCCTATTATCGGATACTGACCAAGGAGTTTCTTGGTTAGTCCGGCTATGTATACTGATTTCTCATTCCTCTCAAAATTTTACTTCATTACTATAAAAGATCCTTTCAAATAAAAGTTTCTTGGTAAAAATCCTAAAGTTTTATAGTATCACTCAACCACCCCTCACTTAGTCACTTCGACTAACCCCTCGCTCTTTTCAAATTCATGATTTCAGGTATTGCTATCGCTCATTAGCTGGTATCTTGAAGCATAGAGAGTCCATTATCTTACGCACAATAGATCAGGTTTCTTAACTAAACCAAGTTAGACTATAATCTCGTATAGTTACTATATTACTCTAGTATCATACTCTTAGATTGTGAACGACTTTACCCCTACAATATTGCTTCTAAGTTTTCATGAGTTTTAAATTATTCCAAATTCTTTTATTTACTGCCCCAAACACAAGCTGTTGTTTGAAATGTTTCAAATTCCGCTACCATGTTTTCTTACTCTGATATCGTATAGCATCGTCCGTTCGCCGGCGTGCCTCTCAGGTGCTAGGTCTCACATCCACCTGCGAAGTGCGACGGTGCGGGGTTGTAGCGTATTTGGGGGCGCTACATGAATCCCCAAAATCTCGATTCCCATTCCCCGCTAAACCTCCTAGCGAGGGCCGGTATCACCGTAGTTTGGTGGAACTAGTATACGGGTTCACCGTCAGCCCATGTTTCCCCGATTAGCCACGTACACTAAGTCCTAGGGCCCCCATTCAGTGCAATCAATCATGTCTAGCCAAAATAATACGTAGGGTATTCAATAAAGAAAAGGGTTTAACGTTCAAAATCATTGACTCTTCAAAGACTCGATATATACATATATTAATTTGGCTTAAAACCAAAAACATTGGGATTATATCAGGTCATTTAACTAAATAGAAGAGAAACCCACCTTGAAAGCAAAAGAAAGGGTGCAAGAGCTTCACTGATCGGCCTCGTCTTCATTCGGACCAAAATCTGTGCAAAAGAATGTGAAGTGAGACTCAAAATGATCAAATACGACGCACGGTGATACACTAATCGTGATATGAAATGCATAAGAAATGTAATCATGTCTTGAAAGTGTTCTTATGCACAATTAACACATTAGAGTCACTTAAACATTCAAGATCATTCATTAACATTCCTTACATTCATGATCATTCCAATCCAATTCAATTCAATGCATAATCAATACATAACAATCATAATGCATAAATCATCTAGTTCACGTTAAATATAAATCATGAATGAAGCGTGAAAACAAGACAAGAAGCTACGAAAGAACTCACCAAAGCTGCCATCAAGAGGGACACGGCCGTGTTGTATTTTCAAAGGGTTTGGACACGGCCGTGTCCGATGTTTGAAAAATAAAACTCCCAAGTCGAACAATTGACACGACCGTGTTGGGTTTTCAAAGGATTTGGACACAACCGTGTCCGATTTTTGAAAAATATTTCTTCACAAGTTGAGAGATCAACACGGCCGTGTCCATTTTTAGTACAGTCACGACATGGCCTTGTCAAGTCTTCGTGTTCAAAATGAAGAACAGAGCAAAGCTCTATTTCTTACGAGGGAAAAGCTTTAAAATAGGGCAGCAACAAGATGGCTCTTGGGCAACCACTCCAAGCATAAAATGATCACAAAAGCAAGGCAAATCCAACACATAATCATCTCCAAACCTCTGAGCAAGAAAAAGAAAGCAAAGGTTGATCAAACAATCATCTTCTCCAACAAGAAATTCAAACTCCATTCATGATATAGCATTCAGTACTCAACAACCTCAAAAACTAAGTTCATAAATACAAGAAGGATTCCCGAGCTCATGTTACAACACTCGGAACCAAAGATGCGCTAAATTCCCTTTTAGCCCCGATTTGGTTCCAAAATTCAAAAAAAATTCAAAACCAATTCAATCAAGTCCGAAATCAAATAATGAGCATTAAAACATGATCATAACATATAACGCCCCGTTTCCCGACAAGTCAGGTACGACGTCACGAGAGAGTTTAATTTAGTAATTATGTGATTTATGTGACGTCGCATATTAAGTGTGTCAACGTGAAATTATCTTCCCGAATATGAGTTAATTTCTTTTGTGACCTTACTTGAGCATTTTCATGAATTTGGGGACTTAATTGCATTGGGCCTAATTGAATAATTGTTATGGAATTGAACTTCATTGCATAACTTGGATTGGAGCTAATTGATCTTTTGGGGTAGGGATATTACTTGATTGTATTCATTTAAATAACCTAGGGACTTGTTTGCAAATTGGGTGCATTTGTCATGTTAGTGGATGATAAAATATACCAAGTATATGCATCTCTTCCATCACTTGCTCATACTTACATTTCATACAAGAGAACTCCACACACACACCTACTAGAAAACGGTTTTTACACCTCAAGAGAAGGAGAAGAATTCATCTCATAATCCAAGCTATTTTTGAGGAATTTTGAAGCTAGAAGCATCAACATCTTCATCTCTTCATCCTCATCTCATTCTTCTTTCATTTCAAGGTATAACGTGAGAATTGATTGAATTTCTTGATTGACTATATGAGTAGGGTTTGATGTTAGCTTGATGCTTTCATGTGTATTCATGATTAGAAGCATGTTTAGCTCTTCTTTCCTTCATTTCTTGCATGAAACGTGAAGATATGTGGAAGTTGGAGTATATTAATAATTATGGGGTTTTAGGGCCTAATTCTTGGTGATTTGATGCATATTTTTTGGTTCGATCGTTGTTTAATTGAAGTATATTGTGTATATGTTGTGTTTGATCATTTGTATTGGATTGATTTTGGGGTTTTGGTTGGATTTTGTTGTTGTCTGTGTTTGCCCTGTTTTTTCTGCTGCGCACAGTTGACATGGGCGTGTCAACTTTGCCTGGTACAGCGTGACACGGGGGTGCAGGTTTGTCTGGGTTTTCTGTACCGTGACATGGGGGTGTCACGGTTTGCCTTGTTTTGGTGACACGGGCGTGTCACCTTCTTTTCTCGCTTTTGTCCGTTGTACTGTGACATGGGGGTGTCACGGTTTGCCTTGTTTTGGTGACACGGGCGTGTCACCCTCTGTGTTTCATGCTTGTTTTGGCTGCATGCTACTGTACATGCATGGGTTTTATGTATACTGGTTACGTATTAATTGTTATTTGGTTTAATTGTTATATAATTTAATTTCCTAATAGTGCACATGAACATAATCTTATCTTTTACATATTCATATCATGATTATTGCATTGCCGAGCGTCTATCTGGTCATTATTGAGTCTCCTCTCACGAGTACACATTGCTTCCTTTCTTGTCCAGTTCTTCTCCAGGGCGAAGATCATCGATCGAGTGAACACTTTCTTGCTCGTCGTTTTGTTCTGTTACTGACACTTGTCAGGTGAGGTTTAATTTCTAGATACATAGAACCATTACAACCTTTACGTGAACTTTCGGCCAAAAGGTATCTATATATCTATAGTTTTCTAAACTCTATTGATTTTTCCACTGCCCTATTGAAATTGTACTGTATTGATTGATCGATTGATTGATTGACGATTTTGGCGAGTATATTGTACAACACTATGGGCCCGAGGATAGTGACTTGAGCCAATCGAGGAAGCATGGGCTGACGGGTAACTCTATAGCTATCCTCACTGAACTGGGATGACCCCTGAATCCACTAGGAGATTAGTGGAGGAAGGAGTTCCGGGCTTAGGGAATCATGAACCCTCTGCCCAGACTGACTGGATGGTGGGGCCTTGCAATCCCCCATCACCCGGAGGAAGAAGGATGGACTGAAACTGTTAATTGTCCACTGTAAATAGATTGCTTGATCAACTAATCACCTAATAACTGAATGAGTGTACACAGTCAGAGAAAGGTTGGAGATTTGCCCTCACTCGCCGGGCCACTGATTGATTGATTAAAATTGACGGAAGTGTGTAATCTGATAGTTGTAATCTCGGGCGAGTTCTAAGTATTTTTGAACCTATTTCGTTTTCTATTATAAAACCTTACCCGAGGTTACGACTTGCATGTTATTTGCGCTTATATATTATTATGCCCCTCGCTCAGTCTTGTGGAGACTGACACCTCACTTTTCAGTTTTGTAGGTGGTGTGCTAGGCGGGTGTCAGAGTTGTGTCTTGTCTTTCCCTTCGAGTCTTTTTCCAGTCTCTCCACTTACACTCACTGCATATTGTATTTTAATTACTGTATTGAATTTGCTACTGGATTAGTATGCTATTTATTGAATTAGTAGAACCTGTGTTTACTTTCCTTGAACTTGCATTCATTTTATTGATACTGATTAGGTAATTGCCTCACTTCCGCACCTTGGTCATTGTTGAATGTTTCCAGGTTAGATTCCGCCTAGCTAGGACTGTCTTTTCATTCTCTTCCGTTCGCTGTGAGTTTAGTTCATGTATGGATCATTCTATTTCATATGTGGACCGAACTCACAGTGCGGGGGATGTAGTGCTCACGTCACGGGGTGCTACATAACACATATATATCAATCATACCAAAATTTCACAAAAATCGGAAATCAATTCAATTGCAAACGACACGTATTCAAGTTCATATAAGTTTAAACGTTAAATTCAAATAATTCATAACAATTCATCATATAATTTAAATAATAATCAAATAATATATAAAGTAAACATATAACAACATAATTACATATTTAAAATGCGCAAATGCGTGAACACATAAGTTATACCTGTACGACTGAAAAGTCGGGGTGTTACAACCTCTCCCCCTTAAAAGAATCCGTTCTTGGATTCACTGATCACCCGAAAACAGTTTGGGGTGGAGTTTTTCATCTTCTCCTTCATTTCCCACGTAGACTCTATTGGGAATAGTGCCTTAGAAAGCTATTATGCTTTGGGACTTTCCCTATATCACAGACAATGTTTGAATGATATACAATTGATTGTAATCACAGGCGAACAATTCTTATGTGCTAATATGTGTTTTATGTGTTTCCAATATGTGTGCATGTCTAGAACTCCCCTAATCCGATGTGGCCATTAAGAACTTTGTCATTATGGGAATGACATATGAAACAACTTCTTAACTCCAAAGGCGAGGATTAGAGACTTCTCCAAGTTAATGAGGCCGACAGACAGTGGGAGTGTCGACTTTGCCTCTGTTGAGACTTGCTTGTGTAGTTGTGTCCTTAAGAAGGATCATCCTATTTTGTGACGCCCCGTATTCTCGAAAGGCATCCTGATGACATTTACAAGTAAGTCTCTACACTTGTGCGTGTTTAATTTAAGAGTTCTTGAATTATGTGATTTAATGTAAATCCAATTTAATATGTGTTCATTCGAATTATTCTAAGATTAATTGCCAACTTGATTAATTACGCGCATATTTAACCCTAACCTTTTAATTTGATTTAATTCAAATTTATTCCATAAAATAATTGTCAAGTTGATTTTAAATCCATCATGTTACTTAACTTGTTTAATTTCGATTTACTTGAATTCCTTGAGATTAATTGTCAATTATGTGTTTACGAAGTGTCGTTAAATTGTATGAAAGGTTTCCAAAATTAAATTGAATTAAACTCAAATTGGTAAATCTCCATTTCATTTTAATTTATAAATTTATGCGGAGCTTGAATGTTTAGTCGTAACTTTACCGATTTTATTTACGATTATTTGTACTATTTGTACGCGCTATTACTTGCTACGCGATAAGGATACCCGGTTGTATATAGCTTGTGTACAAGACACATTTCTCCCAATCCCTTTTCTCTCTCTCTCTCTCCTCTCCCACTCTCTCTTTCCCGCGGGTACCATGCGCGGCTTCGGTTACGAGCCCATAACTCGATCATTTCTCGACGGAATTCAACAAACGAATAGTCCATTTCGATTATCTCGGCGAGACCGACGTAAGAGTACCAATTTCACGGCCTAACGACGAACGGTGGCGGAGTTATGGATGGATTTCAGTAGCAACGGCGGAGCTGTCAGACCGCCGCCACTTCGCCGGCGTTTCGTGGCGGTTTCCGGCCATCCCCTTGTTACACGCGCCACATACCCAGATAGAGGACTTCCTGGCGCATCGGTTGACGTCGGCAGCGCGGCAATCGGAGTAGAGAAGGTGCCGCACGCGCCGCCCAAAGCTCGCGGCGGCGGGGCGAGTTACTGTAGCACCAGCGGCAGAAACTTCGGCGGCCAACGGGGGCCTTTTCCGGCCATCTTTTGGTCTCGGGCTCTTCACGAAAGTTGTTCGGAACGACGAGAACTAGTGACCTGTGATCAGGCGACTCCAGATTCGGTGGTTTGGCGGTGGATCGGCGGCGGCAAAGTGGCGGTGCAATGGCGGCACTAGCTCCGAGGATTTTTCCGGAAAGCTACCTTAGGGCTTTCGAAGAGCTCGTCATGGGTAAGACAACACCTCTTTCGGATCGCATTTTGGTTCACCGGTTTGGAAGTAATTTGAGTTTGAAGATTTAGGGTTTTCGTGCTCTTAGATTTCAGATCTAGGACAATCGGCTTGGAATTTCCAGAAATTGATCGAGGATTCGGAACGGGCACGAAGACTTCATTCAGGACTGATTTTTTGGGATTTTTCCGGCGACTTTTGACGGCGGCCCGGTGGCGGCCCGGCGACTTTCCGGCGGCTCCGGTGGCGGCACTCCGGCGACTTTCGGGCAGAATGTTCGTCTCGTTGTGGTGAGTTCAACGCCACTTTCCGTTCGTTAATCGGACACTCGATCTATTTATTATGAATTATTTTGCGTAATTGTGATTATTTGAATTAATTGTTTTAAGTGCAAATAAATTGGTTATTGTTGGTTTGTTGATCAAGATGTCTTCCAATCATATTCGAAAACATGTATTGAATGGATTGTGACATGCATGAATGTTTCGATTTACAATTTGAATCCCGATGTGATGAATTTGTGCTATGTGTTTAGATATGAAGGGGTGTTAGTGTAATATCTAGAAACTAATCTTTTATGTGACTAAATGAACTTGAATGGTATTTTAGAAGAACGAACATGTTGTGATTTCTTTATATGGATTTGAGACGTTCTCAATGTTATGTTTGTTGTAAATTGTGTTTCCAATATAAAATTGAGATACATGAAAGATGTTTGAACAACTTGAGGCTTTATGCATGATAGGAGTTAGAATTGTAATATCTTGATTTACTCTTACTACTTGAAAATGGTATATTATGAATTAGGATAAATTGATAATTGTAATGCTTGTAAGTAATTAATTCCTAGTTGAATAATTGTATAAACACTTTAAATGAACAATTATGCTTAGTAATCAACTTAGGGGATGTAAGTGTAATATTTATGAAACTACGAATGTGATTTGAGCTCGTGTACCAAACATGTTGTGAAGTTGTAAAGTATGATCTTAAGTGAATTAAATGTACTCTTTATTTGTATCAAGCATGCCATCTACGCACAACAACTTTGTATGTTTATACGATCAAGTTGCTCTTACTTATGCACTTTATAACTCGACATGAACTTGATGCTTAATTCTAATATTATAATTGAACCCTGTGACATTGGATGATATAATATGCATTTCGTGAATACATTGACTTCCTAAATTGATCTTGCATCTTTGGATATGGAATTGCATGATGGTTGCTTGTAAATATGACCTTGTTGAGCATTGATATGCCTTGAATGACCACGACACCTTATCCAAGCACAACATGAACACTTATGCATAACCACGATCATGTTGAGCAATGCCGTGCGTCTTGTTTGGTTCATATAGAGTCTAAGTATGGGTTTCTGTATGTCTTATCACAGAGTTTGGTGGTGCCGGTGGGCCTGAGGTTTAGAGTGTTTGGCCCTTCACACTCTCAGACTCTACTTTCACGAGGTGAGGTTTAGGATTTTGTATAGTTATGCGACCTATGGCCTTTACATGTTGATTTCTACCCCTGCATGCGAGTATACCTTATAATAGTTATGTATGTGTTGAATATGATATTTTTATGACCTTATGCTTGCACTTCTCCGTGGGCGGGCTATCCCTGCAGCGTGGGAATGTAAGTGTGTGAGTCTTGCGTGGGCGGGCTATCCCTGCAGCGTAGGAATATATATAAAAACCAGTTTTTGAAGCATATGTAAGCTATTTTGGAAAAACAGTTGTGTTGTGATTATGTAGCGAGTTGGCCATGAAATATTGGCATCTGTATGTATGTATGTATGTTATGTTATGTGGATCCAGGAGCTGGTACGAGTGGAGACCGGCACGGCATAGGGCCGTCGGATAAGCCACTGTGCTAGTTCCATTTGAGATATCTTCACGCGACCCGTGCTGTAGGGAAGGTGTGGTATCTTGAGCCTTCGGCTAAGGCCGGGGAGGACTCTTGTGGGTTCGCTACCCCTTGAGGGTATGTCTGTTATGGATGGTTTGGGGACGGTACATCTCCTCCATCATTGGTGTGACGGTTGGATTGATTTTGTATTTTATGATATGTTCTGAGGAGTAAAGGTTGGAAGCTCGTACTCGCCGAGCATGTGTTCTGTTCTGTCTGGGAATCATGAATCGAGATAGAGTTTCTGAAATGTTTTCTAAAGCTTATACTTATAACTATCTTTTGGGTACTTTTGGAAATATCTTTGGTATGCAACACCTATCTCCGGTTCATGAGTCCACCCTTCTGATATGTGCTATGCTCTCTATATATATACAGTGGGTGTGCGTTAGCCCCCTCACTCGGTCAAGTTGACTGACCCCTCATTTACACTTTTAGTTGCAGGTTGTTGGCGTTTGCTAGGCGGAAGTGAGTCCTTTGAGTTGCACTTCATCGGTCTAGTCTTTCTATTTGCAATTTATCCTCTCATACACTTTACTTATACTTAAGACTTGTAGACTTGAGATTATACTTTACTATTCGGTAGCCCCTTGTGGCACTTGATGATTATTAATTTATGTTGATATTCGGGATTATGTATCTATGCTAGTTGAACCCGTCACCTGCTTTGCATGTTTTGTTTTAAATGCTTCCGCTATCTATTGTTGTTGGTTTTAATTGCTTCCGCACTCTGAGTTTTTGTCAAGTTAGATCCGCCTAGCCTAGTGTGTGAGTTGGTCTCCCGTTCGCTCTGATTCGGATTCGGGCATGGACTTTCATTTCATGTTCCGGGTCTGGGTCATAGTGCGGGGGATGTGGCACTTCTCCGTTTGGGGTGTTACATCCTTAAGTGGTATCAGAGCTCTAGGTTGCAAAACCGAGCTCTTGAGTCGTGTTGAGTCTGTCTAGGTCGTACGGCATAGGAATAACTGCGCATTGCATTTATTTGACTTGATATTTTGACCCTTCAGCATGAATTGTTTTGTGATTATATGATTGTGTGCACATTGTGACTTTGATTATGCCACATCTTATTTTATGTGCTTTATAAATTACAACTAATTGTTGCATTTACGTGATATACGTGTTACATTTCATTTGCACTTTAACTCCCATGCATCGAATTTAGTGTTCGAATTTCAGGGTACCCTATGAGTCAACACTAAGATTTCCCTCCGTCAACACTACCTATTGGTACTACAACGGAAACACGCCATAATTCGAAGATGAAAGGATTCTTTACCAAGATCAATGGTCATGAAAAGGTTCAGAGTTGAAGGACTGAGATTTGCTATGTTGACTTACTATCTTAAAGTCAATTGAAAGATGGAGTTTGATGAATTTTCACCTTGATGATTCGTTTATTTGGAAGTAGTCACCTTGTTGATGGAAACGAGTTAATGTAGAAGAATCCGATCAAATACGATCCGATCAAGTTCAAGGGATGTGGATAGGTAACCATGTTACTTAAGCAACGAGCTACAAACCATTGGTGAGTGTTGAAGGTTTTGGTGCCATTTGGAGTTAACGAACGACAAGACAAGATTGGTTGTTAGCTCTTTGGGTGTTTCTCTAAGATGAGATGGAAGACATTGTTGATGCGGGAATATAACACTTAGATGCTGAAAGACTTTATTCAAGTTTTAGAATTATATACCATGGATTGCTTTGGGAAGTACTTAGCACCACGATCATCCAACGAAACTCTGAGGTAAATATCTAATTGACAAATGAATCATGGACAACTCCTTGAAGATGAGCAGACTAAGATTTAACACATAAATGAGAATTCTTGGGAGAAACTGAGGATGATTCTAGTTGAGCAAGGATTACGGTCTAGTAAGGGGTTTGGTGATAAACGAGCTTTGCTGAGTTACCACTTTATGAGAAGACTCAAGATAAAGAAGTTCAGATGACGAAGGTTGCATCATTACCGGCTTAATCAACTCCTACTGCTTCATCTCGACTTTCTTGTAAAGATTGTTACGCTTGGGTTAACGGTACGCCAAGCATTCATGGCATTTGCATACATGCATTGTTAAATACTCTTACCTTGTTTTGCTTGATGTGGTTGATGACTACTGCTATTTTAATTGTGATAACTTGGATACCTGATCTAGTAATTGTAACTTGAAATTCCTACTCGATATGAACCGTTGCTGAGATGATGAATGAGTTATGTACTTATGTGAACCATTCATGCCTATGTGATTTAAAACTCTCTTGATTGCTCACTAACTTCCCATACAACATACATACATACTGTAACCTTGTTTTATAGGGATTCCATCGCGATATCCCCCTTGAGTTGAGGTATGAGCATTGAATCTGCGCTCAAGGGACACCGATATCAGTTGTATAAGGTACACCAAACATGCATCGCATACTTTTCGTCAAGTGTTACTGATGTGTGAATGTATGAATAACTAATCAGTAGATTTATGTGCAAGAGAGACCTTAGGTTCCCTCTTTTTACGTGTTGGAGAGATGTAGGATACTCTCTATTTATGTGGTAGAAAGATGTTGGAATCTTTCTAAGTTTTGTGCGCGAGAGATGTTGGATTCTCTTGTATTTAGATATTCGGAGATGCTGGATTCTCTTGAATCTAAGAGTTTGAGGAATGCTGGATTTTCTCAAACTAGAATGTTGGCAGATGCTGGAATCTGTCCGACTTAGGTTGAGAGACGGGGTTCTCTCAATTATGTGCTTGAGAGACGGGGTTCTCTCTTTTGTGTGTGCTCGAGAGACGGGGTTCTCTCTCTTGTGGGTGCTGAGGGACGGGGCTCTCTCACTTACGTACTGGGAGATGGGATTCTCTCTTGTTTGTTGTGGTTGCGTTACGCGCTGATCTGACTACGGGTAGCAAGTGGTGCATCTGAGACGACATCGAGGTTGGGTGCAGTTGCAGCTATCCGATCATGGGAATGACCGATCGAGTTCGAACAACTAACGGATCAAGTACTCGCACGGACCTCGACGATAACAAAACATCCTAAAGGAGGTTCGATGTAGATGACAGGAGTAAGCCTCACCATTAGAGTTATGTTCTTATGTGAGTTTCGGAGAAGAGTTGGAGCACTACTACACGAGGATCTACATTTTTGCAGTGGAACCTGGGGACCAGGTTCTCTTAAGGGGGGAAGGTTGTGACGCCCCGTATTCTCGAAAGGCATCCTGATGACATTTACAAGTAAGTCTCTACACTTGTGCGTGTTTAATTTAAGAGTTCTTGAATTATGTGATTTAATGTAAATCCAATTTAATATGTGTTCATTCGAATTATTCTAAGATTAATTGCCAACTTGATTAATTACGCGCATATTTAACCCTAACCTTTTAATTTGATTTAATTCAAATTTATTCCATAAAATAATTGTCAAGTTGATTTTAAATCCATCATGTTACTTAACTTGTTTAATTTCGATTTACTTGAATTCCTTGAGATTAATTGTCAATTATGTGTTTACGAAGTGTCGTTAAATTGTATGAAAGGTTTCCAAAATTAAATTGAATTAAACTCAAATTGGTAAATCTCCATTTCATTTTAATTTATAAATTTATGCGGAGCTTGAATGTTTAGTCGTAACTTTACCGATTTTATTTACGATTATTTGTACTATTTGTACGCGCTATTACTTGCTACGCGATAAGGATACCCGGTTGTATATAGCTTGTGTACAAGACACATTTCTCCCAATCCCTTTTCTCTCTCTCTCTCTCCTCTCCCACTCTCTCTTTCCCGCGGGTACCATGCGCGGCTTCGGTTACGAGCCCATAACTCGATCATTTCTCGACGGAATTCAACAAACGAATAGTCCATTTCGATTATCTCGGCGAGACCGACGTAAGAGTACCAATTTCACGGCCTAACGACGAACGGTGGCGGAGTTATGGATGGATTTCAGTAGCAGCGGCGGAGCTGTCAGACCGCCGCCACTTCGCCGGCGTTTCGTGGCGGTTTCCGGCCATCCCCTTGTTACACGCGCCACATACCCAGATAGAGGACTTCCTGGCGCATCGGTTGACGTCGGCAGCGCGGCAATCGGAGTAGAGAAGGTGCCGCACGCGCCGCCCAAAGCTCGCGGCGGCGGGGCGAGTTACTGTAGCACCAGCGGCAGAAACTTCGGCGGCCAACGGGGGCCTTTTCCGGCCATCTTTTGGTCTCGGGCTCTTCACGAAAGTTGTTCGGAACGACGAGAACTAGTGACCTGTGATCAGGCGACTCCAGATTCGGTGGTTTGGCGGTGGATCGGCGGCGGCAAAGTGGCGGTGCAATGGCGGCACTAGCTCCGAGGATTTTTCCGGAAAGCTACCTTAGGGCTTTCGAAGAGCTCGTCATGGGTAAGACAACACCTCTTTCGGATCGCATTTTGGTTCACCGGTTTGGAAGTAATTTGAGTTTGAAGATTTAGGGTTTTCGTGCTCTTAGATTTCAGATCTAGGACAATCGGCTTGGAATTTCCAGAAATTGATCGAGGATTCGGAACGGGCACGAAGACTTCATTCAGGACTGATTTTTTGGGATTTTTCCGGCGACTTTTGACGGCGGCCCGGTGGCGGCCCGGCGACTTTCCGGCGGCTCCGGTGGCGGCACTCCGGCGACTTTCGGGCAGAATGTTCGTCTCGTTGTGGTGAGTTCAACGCCACTTTCCGTTCGTTAATCGGACACTCGATCTATTTATTATGAATTATTTTGCGTAATTGTGATTATTTGAATTAATTGTTTTAAGTGCAAATAAATTGGTTATTGTTGGTTTGTTGATCAAGATGTCTTCCAATCATATTCGAAAACATGTATTGAATGGATTGTGACATGCATGAATGTTTCGATTTACAATTTGAATCCCGATGTGATGAATTTGTGCTATGTGTTTAGATATGAAGGGGTGTTAGTGTAATATCTAGAAACTAATCTTTTATGTGACTAAATGAACTTGAATGGTATTTTAGAAGAACGAACATGTTGTGATTTCTTTATATGGATTTGAGACGTTCTCAATGTTATGTTTGTTGTAAATTGTGTTTCCAATATAAAATTGAGATACATGAAAGATGTTTGAACAACTTGAGGCTTTATGCATGATAGGAGTTAGAATTGTAATATCTTGATTTACTCTTACTACTTGAAAATGGTATATTATGAATTAGGATAAATTGATAATTGTAATGCTTGTAAGTAATTAATTCCTAGTTGAATAATTGTATAAACACTTTAAATGAACAATTATGCTTAGTAATCAACTTAGGGGATGTAAGTGTAATATTTATGAAACTACGAATGTGATTTGAGCTCGTGTACCAAACATGTTGTGAAGTTGTAAAGTATGATCTTAAGTGAATTAAATGTACTCTTTATTTGTATCAAGCATGCCATCTACGCACAACAACTTTGTATGTTTATACGATCAAGTTGCTCTTACTTATGCACTTTATAACTCGACATGAACTTGATGCTTAATTCTAATATTATAATTGAACCCTGTGACATTGGATGATTTAATATGCATTTCGTGAATACATTGACTTCCTAAATTGATCTTGCATCTTTGGATATGGAATTGCATGATGGTTGCTTGTAAATATGACCTTGTTGAGCATTGATATGCCTTGAATGACCACGACACCTTATCCAAGCACAACATGAACACTTATGCATAACCACGATCATGTTGAGCAATGCCGTGCGTCTTGTTTGGTTCATATAGAGTCTAAGTATGGGTTTCTGTATGTCTTATCACAGAGTTTGGTGGTGCCGGTGGGCCTGAGGTTTAGAGTGTTTGGCCCTTCACACTCTCAGACTCTACTTTCACGAGGTGAGGTTTAGGATTTTGTATAGTTATGCGACCTATGGCCTTTACATGTTGATTTCTACCCCTGCATGCGAGTATACCTTATAATAGTTATGTATGTGTTGAATATGATATTTTTATGACCTTATGCTTGCACTTCTCCGTGGGCGGGCTATCCCTGCAGCGTGGGAATGTAAGTGTGTGAGTCTTGCGTGGGCGGGCTATCCCTGCAGCGTAGGAATATATATAAAAACCAGTTTTTGAAGCATATGTAAGCTATTTTGGAAAAACAGTTGTGTTGTGATTATGTAGCGAGTTGGCCATGAAATATTGGCATCTGTATGTATGTATGTATGTTATGTTATGTGGATCCAGGAGCTGGTACGAGTGGAGACCGGCACGGCATAGGGCCGTCGGATAAGCCACTGTGCTAGTTCCATTTGAGATATCTTCACGCGACCCGTGCTGTAGGGAAGGTGTGGTATCTTGAGCCTTCGGCTAAGGCCGGGGAGGACTCTTGTGGGTTCGCTACCCCTTGAGGGTATGTCTGTTATGGATGGTTTGGGGACGGTACATCTCCTCCATCATTGGTGTGACGGTTGGATTGATTTTGTATTTTATGATATGTTCTGAGGAGTAAAGGTTGGAAGCTCGTACTCGCCGAGCATGTGTTCTGTTCTGTCTGGGAATCATGAATCGAGATAGAGTTTCTGAAATGTTTTCTAAAGCTTATACTTATAACTATCTTTTGGGTACTTTTGGAAATATCTTTGGTATGCAACACCTATCTCCGGTTCATGAGTCCACCCTTCTGATATGTGCTATGCTCTCTATATATATACAGTGGGTGTGCGTTAGCCCCCTCACTCGGTCAAGTTGACTGACCCCTCATTTACACTTTTAGTTGCAGGTTGTTGGCGTTTGCTAGGCGGAAGTGAGTCCTTTGAGTTGCACTTCATCGGTCTAGTCTTTCTATTTGCAATTTATCCTCTCATACACTTTACTTATACTTAAGACTTGTAGACTTGAGATTATACTTTACTATTCGGTAGCCCCTTGTGGCACTTGATGATTATTAATTTATGTTGATATTCGGGATTATGTATCTATGCTAGTTGAACCCGTCACCTGCTTTGCATGTTTTGTTTTAAATGCTTCCGCTATCTATTGTTGTTGGTTTTAATTGCTTCCGCACTCTGAGTTTTTGTCAAGTTAGATCCGCCTAGCCTAGTGTGTGAGTTGGTCTCCCGTTCGCTCTGATTCGGATTCGGGCATGGACTTTCATTTCATGTTCCGGGTCTGGGTCATAGTGCGGGGGATGTGGCACTTCTCCGTTTGGGGTGTTACATATTTCATGGGGTGTAAAGTGCATAAGTTGATGCGTACACAATACACAAGGGTGCTTATTCTAAGAACAAGTTCACTGAGAGTGTCCCGCGTGAGAAGATTCCTAAATGGGAAAGGAAGTTACTAGAACTTCCAGATTAGGAAATATCTCACATGTCAATGACGTGAGGAATTAATCCTTAGACTTGAGATTTCACATTGTCTCATATGAGCTAACTCTATAATCTTTGATATAGGCTCAAAAGGGTGTCGCCATATAAACACCTAAACCACGACCTAGGTTGGGATTACACAAGTGGCATATGAGAATTGTTGGAATCAATAAATGACCTAAACTTGTTGTAGGCAAGATGATCTCTTATTACACAAGTCATTCATGATTCCATCCTAAAATCCTTGCGCAAGGTGGTTAGATCAAGACATCAAGAATATGGGGTTGTCTTGGATTGAGATCAAATGGAATATGAAGTGAACTTTGTTTTAAGATTAAGGTTTGTAGGGCTCCCGATATTCCCATGCCCTAGATCTTAATTGATAGATAGGATGGTAGGAGGGTTGTAACACCCCGTTCGTTTGTCCGTACAGGTACGTGCCACGTGTTGGTTTAATTTTCGTAATTGCATTTATTTTTCCGATGCTAATTGTTTATAAATTGATATATGCTCAATTATTTGATATTTATATGAATTATATGAAATTACTTGGAACCAATTGATTTAAATGTCACAAAAATGCCTAAGTGTTTTTAGTATTTGAAATTTTGTAATATTTGAATTTTCATGACATGTATTTAATTTTCTAGTATGCTAATTTCTTGAATTATATGAATCTAATTGAATTATATTTAATTTGGACTTAATTTCATGAGTTTTAATATTTGAGGACTTAATTCAAAATAGGCTTTGGGCCTATTTGACAGTTTTTGAAAGTTTAGGGACCTATTTGAAAATAGGACCCCTTGAACTTCTTTAATACGTATCTTGAGCTACGGAATTTAGATAAGAGATCCTTCTGCAGCGATGAACTTGTTTCGAAAATCCGAACCAATGGAATTAACCTCGTAACTTTTCGATGTCGTTTGAACCTCCGACGAAGCCATCTTCAGCCCATTTCTACCAAAATTCAAGAGATGGCCCCACCTTGACATATGGAACTGATCTCAGCCTCATTCTATAGCATTTCTCCCTCATTTCTTCCTTATTTTCATGAGATGCAGCAGCTTTGGAGACAAGGAAGGAAACTCCACTATTCATCATCTTCAACCTTCATTTTTACTCAAGATCTCTTAAGCTCCTTTCGATCTTAAACAATCTGAGGTAAGATCCATGTCCCTTGTGATTTTTGCTTCAATATACGCTCCTTTTTGTGTCTTGAATTCAAGGTTTCATGCATGAAGAGATTAGATAGGTGAATAGTTAGGTTTTCATTCAAATTTGGAATACATGCTCTTATGTGTTTATCTTGACTTCTAAGCTATAGAGTGAGTTTATTTATGCTTTTATATCTTGTTTCTTTGCATTAAATACATGGTTGTTGAGTATATTAACTTCCATTAATACACTTGAGCTTTTGAATGAAAATTGGGGGATTTTGGCATAAATATGAACTGCTATCATGACCTCGTGTTGAACGTGATTATGCTGTCATTTTTGTGAGTTTTGCATGAATTTGGTTCCTCAAATGCATGGAAAATGATTTGAACTCATGGTGCCCTGTTATATGATGATGTTGCCCTGTTTTCATGCATTTGTCAACAACATTAGAATGGTTTTGAGCATGAAAATAGTTGCTGTCATAACCTTGCTGATGCTGTCGTTGTTGTGATTCGGGTGCGATTTCGCATGAATTCTTGCATGATTTGAAGCATAAATTTCATGTGTATTACCAGCCCTGCTCCTTGGTCATGTAGCTTGCATTTAACGTTCATTTTGTTGCAAATTGGTTGAGTTTTATGCTAGAAAATGGATTGCATACCTGTTGCATTTGTGCTATCAGTTTTGTGGCATTTTGAGCATGATTTTGTACATGGAATGGCTTGAATTTTTGCATAATCTTGGCTTGAAGTTGTTTTTATTCGTGCCCCTAATTTTCTCCCCCATGTAGTAACCCTGCAGATGTTGTTTTTCCTTCTGTAACAATCTCGCCGTCCGGGGAGATTTTGTGTTTTACCCTTCCCCAGGCGGGGAGCCTGCTGCCGAGACTGTTGCTGCTTGTTCTTGGTTTTATTGTTTGTGCATGGTTATGTAATTTGCTACTTGTTTGCATGAAGTGTTTTGCATGTGCATGTAATTGTTTTGTTGTTTTGTGCATGTATGTGTATTGTGTAATTGTGTGTGTGTGTGTTTACGTGCATGCATGATATGTATATATATATATATATATATATATACTTATTATGCTATGCTATTGAATCTGTTAAGTACATATATAATGTGTTAATAGTATTAGTTTTATTTGCTAATTATATATAATAATCTATTATATATTCTTACTATGAATCGTATTTTAATTTATGAATTTAAATTAAATGAATGATAATTGTTATTACCTAAATTTAATTTCTTGAATTGATTTATTTATAATATTAACTTGTTACATGATTTGTTATAATTCTTGGTTTAATCTTAGGAATTGATTTAATATGAGATATACGTGTTACAACTTGAATGGCTAAGTTTTGCATTCTTACATCTCATATACATAAGTTACATACATTCGCTCCGTCGTGCGTCTATTTGGTACATAATTGAGTCTAAGTCTCGGGTTTTTTGTTCGTTTATCATAGGGAAGGTCCCCATTGTCGGTGTTAAGCCCGAGATATAGGTTGTGATGGTCGGCATACTCTTATCTTTTATTTTGCGCACAAGGTGAGGTTTAGGATCTTTTCTTTTAGTTAAATGACCTATAACTCCTACTTGCTCGTGTTTCTAGCCCACATGCGATCATATATTATATATAGTTAAATATGTGTTGAATATGATATGTTATGATCTTGTGAACACCTTCGGATTTTGAAAGTATGTATACGGGCGTACATAAGCTTGAGGTTTGAAACCCTTATGATATGATATGATACTATATGCTATGTTGTGAAATGTAAGCGAGATAATCCATGAAAGATTGGTATATGTATGTTATGTTCTGTATGTTTGGGCCCCGGAGCTATGAGGAAGGACACCCGGGATGGCATCGGGCCATCGGGATCATCACTCCTTAGCATAGTTTCCATATGATCCCAAGTGTCACGCGAGACCCTGGGAGGTTAGGGAAGGCGTACTCTACGACGCTCACGGTGTAAAAACAGGGAAAGACTCGTAGTGGGATCGCTACCCCTCGAGGTTATGTTATGTATGGATAGTTAGGGTTTATGTAGCCCTTCTATGTCGAAGATTAGGTGGATTGTTATGTATGATTTTGGTTTTCTTATGTGAATATGGGAGGTAAGGTTGGAAGCTCGTTACTCGCTTTAGCATTATGATTTATGTTTTGGAATTGTGAAACGGGGATAGTTTATGAAACGATTTCGACATAGTATACTTTTCAAAACGCTTTGGTATGCAAAACCAATTCCCGGTTCATGATTCCTCCTTTTGATATGTACTTTGCTCTATTATAAATAGTGTGTGGGTGTGCGTTAGCCCCCTCACTCAGTCGGTGGACTGACCCCTCTCTTATTTTTTTCAGGTTACATGTAACACCCCAGACGGAGGATACCACATCCCCCGCACTAGGACTCAGACTTGGTCATGAAATAGGAAGTTCATGCCCGAATCCGAATCATAGCGAATGGAGACCAACTCACACACTAGGCTAGGCGGATCTAACTTGACAAACTCAGAGTGCGGAAGCAATTAAATCAACATACTAAACAATTGACGGGTTCAAACTAGCATAGATACCTAATCCCGAATATCAACATACATACCAGGTGATGGGTTCAACTAGCATAGATACCTAATCCCGAATATCAATTCATATTCCAACATAATAAACAACATAAGTATCATCATAATATCTATTAACATCCAAGTACTAGCTTACTAACCCCACACGACTTTGTATCTAAGTAGAACATAAACATAACATTCAAGTGTGAAACATAAATACATAACATAAGTAGAGTATGTGACAAATGCATCCTAACACCAACTAGACTGACAAGTGTGACTCAGAAGACTCACTTTCGCCTAGCTCAAGCCAAAAGAACCTGCAACTAAAAGATAAAACGAGGGGTCATTCAACAGACTGAGTGAGGGGGCTAGCGCACACCCACATATATATATAGAGCACAACACATAACATAAGGGTGTATTCATGAACCGGGACTAGGGTTTTGCACGCTAAAACAGTTGGAAATACCCAAAATTGTATAAGTTTGGAAAACCATTTAGAGAAGCCTATCCCGTTTCACAAATCCCATACATTCATAACATATCCTCGGCGAATACGAGCTTCCAACCTTTACTCCTCGTAACCGAATTGAACATAAAGAGAATCAATCCATCCTCTACTCCAATGATGGAAGAGCTACGCGTTGGCCCTAATCATCAATAACAGAAACAGTCACAAGGGGTAGCGAACCCACAAGTGCGCTCCCCGGCTGTACACCGAAGGCTCAAGATATCACGCCTCTCTTATCTCTATGAGTCGCGCAATGATATCTCAAATGGAACTACGCACAGGTATATCCTGTAGCACCCGGAACGCCGAGATGCCACACCCCCGCACCATAAGTCTAGCTCACACAGGAAATGGGTAGTCCATATATGAACCGGACTCATGGCGAACGGGTGACAATAAAAAAACTCACTAGCTAGGCGGGACTAACCCTCAAACCAATCAAGTTCAAATCTAGGGATTTAAAGCGTAAGCATAATAATTCCATTAACATATATCAAATATCTCAAAAGAATTAACTTACAACTGTATATCAATACATATAGGTACCATATTTACATCAAAAGTATATATATATAGTAGTAGGTACCAACACTTATCAATACATTAGCATCTCCTATACATCACACATATATAAATATCCAAAAACCACTAACATGATACTCCACAATCCATACATGAAATGAAATGCTAGACTCAAAGGTAAAGACCTGACTCAACCCCGCCTAGCCCTCAACCTGCAAAACTGAAAATGTGAGGTGTCAGTCTATGAAAGACTGAGTGAGGGGTTTAAATAAATATAAGCGCAATTACCATGGAAGCTATAATCTCGGGTAAGTTTTCATAAAAGAAGCAATATAAGTTCAAATATTAAAGTAATTCTCGCCCGAGATTACAACTAATCAATTTAACAATTCAATCATTATCAATTCAATCCGTGGCCCGGCGAGTGAGGGCAATTCTCCAACCTTTCACCATAAGTGTACAATCATGAGTGTTTCAATTTATTAGATTATCATGCAAGTAATTACAGTGCACAATTAGCAGTTTCATGGACTCCTTTTTCCTCCGGGTGATGGGGGGCTTGCAAGACCCTAACCATCCATGCATGGTGTACGTCAGGAACATGACTCCCACGTACGGGATTTCTTTCCTCCACCAAACCTCCTGGTGGATTCAGAGGTGATCCCAAAATTGGTGAGGATAGTGCAAGAGTTACCCGTCAGCCCTTGCTTCCTCGGTTGGCTCAATACACTACCCTCGGGGCCAAACGTGAACATGCTTTACTCGCCAAAACATTCAATCAATCAATCCGTTCAATCCGTTCAATTCATTAAATCCATTGTAAATCAATAAGATTTGAAAACTATAAATATACGTATACTTTTGGCCGAAAACACACGTAGGGTTGTAAGGGTTCTAAGTAGCTAGAATTAAACCTCACCTTTACTTTACCAACCAAAAGAAGCAAGGAAACACCCTAAGGAGCGTGCTCCTCATCACCAGGAATGTGATCTGTATAACAAGGACACGTGTACGTGAGACTCGACTCATATGAACCATTTAAGATGAATGACAAAGTCATGGATCAATATATAATGCAATAACAATCAAGGAATCAAAGCGAGGAGAAAATGGCGGACGGTTGAAGTTAGGCGAGTGTAGTTTGTCGGGAAAGCAGTGACACCAAAAATAATTGATCATAACTCATAAATGGGAAAATATATTGAGGTGATTCCAATTGGAGGTTATTCTAGACTTCAAGAGCTTTCCAAAGAATCAAAAATCAGGTCATTTGGAGTTCGGATGAGGGAGTACCCGGCCGGGTAAAATTCAAGGGAAAAGTTCCCCGACCGGGTAGGCATTACAGAAGCTCTCGGGGGGGAAAACTACCCACCCGGGTACTGTTCCAGAGGTGAAAAAAAGGGCAAAACAAGGGAAGCTTCGGGGGAGGAAGAAAAGGGATGCAAACCCAAAGCAAAATCAACCAAAATGCTCCAAACACTCATATAACATGTATATAACTCATATGTTAGGAATAGTGCCCTAGAAAGCCGATTCGAAGTAATCCGTTTTGGGACTTTCCTAGTATCACAGACAATCTTTGAATAATATACGATTGATTAATATCATAGGCAAACACTTCTTTATATGCTTTTGTTTGGTATGCGTTTACTTTAGCTGTGCATGTATGAGAACTCCCCTAATCCTAATGACTTTAGGACTCTACCATTTAGTTGAAATGGTTCATGAAACGAGCCCTATATCACATAAGTCATGATTATTAAAATACTCCAAGCCGATGAGTCCTACAGACAGTGGGAGTGTCAACCTGACTCCTCTAAGGCTTGCTTGTGGGATCACGCCCTTAAGAAGGACCACCTTGTTTCATGGAGGTGCAAAGTGTATAGTTGATACGTGCGTGATACATGAGGGTGCTTACTTCAATAAGTAAGTTCACTGAGGTGCCCCGTGTGAGAAGATTCCTAAATGGGAAAGGAAGTTTCTATTTCAGGAAATGAAAACTTCCAGATTAGGAAATATCTCACGAGTCATTGATGTGATTAATTGATCCTTAGACTTGAGGTTCCATGTCACTTTATGAGTTAACTCTGTAGTCTTTGGTATAAGCTTTAAGGGGTGTCGCCTTAGACAACTAATTCAAGGCTTATGCTGGGGCTGCACAAGTGACTCATGAAAGTGAATGAGAATCGAGAAAGGACCTACACTTGCATTTGCAAGGTGATCTCTTATTGTGTAAGTCATTCATATGCCATATGGAGTCCTTGGCCAAGGCAGTAGATCAAGACATCAAGAAAAGGGTTTCTTGGATTCAGATCAAATGGATATGAAATGCACTTAGCTTTAAGACCAGATTATTAGGGTTCTGATTATTCCCTTGCCCTAGATCTTGGTTGAGAGATAGTAAGTAGGAGGATTGTATCTCACATGAATCAATGACTTAAAGGTTCTGTCGAATCCGAACATTCCAATTCAGCTAGGGGTTAAACACCTGTTGCTAGACTATGGTCGTTTAATCTGTGGACTGATTAATTAATTAGTGAATTAATTAATTAGGGTCACTGCTAATTGAATTGAGAACCTAGAGGGTCACACACAACAACTTGGTTACATGAGTTGAGGCTTGAAAATGATTAAATGAGTTAATCGGGCCTAGAGGGTTCCACACGTGTGGGTCACGTGAGGAGCACGTGTCCTTGGGACACGTGCCTCACACGTGTATATGTATATATATATGATATATATTAAATAATTAAATGTGTTAATTATTTAATAGACTTTGGTTTAATTTTGAATTAAAAAGAAAGTCTTATTTTGGAGAAAAATAATCTAGTTAATTAATTATGAATGAATTAATTAGATAAAATAAGTTATTTATTTTAAATAAATAAAGTATAAAATTATCCAAAAATAGTTTGGATATTTTTAGCTCTCTTGAAAGTTGATTTGAATTAGAATTTAAAGTCAAAGTCAAATTACTTGATGATCAAGTAATAGGAGAGAGAGAGAGACAAAAATCCTAGCCCATAAAGGACTAGGAATTTTCGGTCCTCCCCTCTTATAAATAGGGGAGCTCGAGCTCCCCTTAGAGCTAATTGACAATTCTTTTGGTTCATGTGTTGAACACCATCCTTTCTGCAAGATAAACGAAACCCTAGGTTAAGCCTAAACACTAACTAGAGAACTAGCATCCTTACTAGTTAGATTGTAGCCAAGTTGGTGGACTATCTCTAGAGAGCTTCAAGTTAGAAGTTTTGAAGATTCGAGCTTTACCAAAAAGTGAGGATCAAGCAAAACGATCAGAAGGGATGATGAAACGATTCTGAACCCGACATGAAACGAATGAAAAAATCGAACCAAAGAAGATGGCGAAAACCGTTCGTCCATATCCTGAAGTATGAATTTTTTCACGAGGGTTTTGTGACTGGCAGTTTTCTACTTTCGCGAAACTGGTTTTCGAAGGGAGTTTCAATCTTGCTTTTCTCGTTTCATGTTTCTTTCTTTATGTTATATTGTTAAGAACTTCCCTAACATGAATTGAATCTAGGTTGGTTTGGATTGCTATCCCGACAATGGATTCTGAAGTAGAAAGAGACTTTCGAGGGAGGGTTGTCAAGCCGCGAGAAGAGCGTTCTTGGGTGGCTTGAGACGCTTCAAGAAAGAATAAAAGAAAAGTAAGTTTTCTATCTCTACGAATTTGGTTAGACGATTGCAAGTCCTAAATCCTTTTGTTGGGAAAATTTTTTTAAATTCCGCTGCTTTCTGATTCATGTTTTCCAACATCATATATATCAATTAGGAATCAAGTAGCCCATTAAACCATGCTCAAATCATCAAGGAATCATCAATCAAAACCCATATAAAATCATGAACTCCAACTTCCATATTATTCAAGAAATCAAGCAAGCTTCCAAGATTAATGATCCTAAGCATGCTTCTAATCACTTATACACAAGAATCATATCATAATCAACAAACCCTACTTCAAATAAGTTCAAGAGATTCATATAAATACTCCATCTATACCTTAAAGTGAAGGAAAGAAGGGATGATATGATGGGATGATGAAGATGCTCCAACTTATGCAATTAACTTCCTTGATTCAAGCTTGAAATGATGAAATCTCCTTCTTCTCTTCCATGGTGTTTTGATCGTGTATTAGTGTGTGTGTGTGCGTGGTTTGATGAAATGTGATGAAATGAAAAAGTGGGGAATATGATATACATAAGATATATTATGTATGTAATGTATAGATATAATGTATATATGTATAAAGTAATAAAGTGAAGATATTATGTATATTATATGTATATAAATCTTTAGTGCTCTTATTCTTATATACATATATAATGAATGTGTGAGTGTATTAGGGTAACATGATTACATGAATGTATATATATGTATATAATGCATGTTGATAATTAATTGCATGAGTGAATGAGATTAGAAAAATAACAATCTCATAAAATGTCTAAATATATAAATAGGTACACATATATATATACATATATATACATGTAAATGAAAATGTGTTATCAGAAGAAAAATATAAATTATGCATATAATAAGAAATGCATTGAAATGAAATTAAAATGAATATCATGATATGAAAGTTATAACAATAACACATAATGCATGAATGGAAAAACCGGGGCGTTACAACTCTCCCCCCCTTAGAAGAATCTGGTCCCCTGATTCACTGTCGAGTTTAAAAATGATGCACAAGCAATAAGAGAACCCCGTCTCCTAAACACGAAATGAAAGAACCCCGTCTTTCAACAAGAAATGAGAGAACCCCGTCTCTCAACAAGAAATGAGAGAACCCCGTCTCTCAAACACACACGAAAACAAAACAACGATTCAAGAAAGCAAATTATAAAACATTCATATAAGTGTCACATAGGCAAGTAGAATCTTATTAATCATATAAGTATCAATCATAGACAACCAATTTGCAACTAACAAGAAATTAAACACACAATAAATAAGATCCGTGATGCATGTGATATGCATGGTTAGGTGTACCGTTCACTTCTGATTGTGTCATGCGTGTAATGGATACCTTCTGCTATCACGTTTAGATCCGCGTTTACATCCTGCACCTCTCTCTCTAGCATACAAGAACGGACTTGGACAAGTGGCGTTGGTCTCCAGGAGGATAACCCCTTTCGCTTCGAGCACGTGTCAACTCGGTGTTCATTACTTCCACATCGCAAGCATAAGCCCAAACGCCATCTACAATTCTCATAAGTGTGGTTGTCGCCTCGACAATAAGCACAAAGAAGCTTTCCCGAAGATGTTGTTGAAGCCGGGGTACGTGAAGTTCCTAAACCTGACTCAAATGACCGATTCTTTTTCTTTCGAGACCTCCCTTGAGGTGTTGGGATAGGGTGAGAGATAGGCCGCTTCCCTTTGTTGGAAGTCTGTCCTAATTTTGAACCTGAAGCCTGCCCGGGTTGAGGATTAGACCCTCTTGCCTCCAAAGAGGTAGTGTCTCGGATCTTCTCTTGGGAGTCACCTGGGATTAATTCCCACATCCTTTTAATTTTCTTAAGTGGTGACTTAGCTTGATTATCACTTCTTTCAAAGAACTTTGAGGTTTGTTGGTTCTGAAACTCCTTAAAATCTATCGAAATTTGGCCCGGTTGTTGTGATGAAGCTAGTGGCACCGAGGAAACATATTCTCTTATCTTCTGATCAACCAAACAAACTAAAGACTCGAAAAACTCCTGAGGTTGAACCGGACGGGGTAAATGCGGGGAAACTCTAAACACTCGTGCACGATGAGGGTGACCTTGAGACACCCTGTAATCAAGACACTAGATATGCATGTTGGATTAATATGCCAATGCAAGTAACGCACTTGAAAATAATAGAATCAACATATTGAAACAATTAAGTTCAATCGGAAAACACACATGAGTAAAGAAATTTAAAAATTTAACATAGCGTATGATGCACGTGCTTGTGGATGCATTAAACCTGTCACCGTAGTTACATTTCATGTTTGCTGGGTTATAAATTTGTCTTGCGTCTGTTAATCATTTCTTGTTACCCACGGTCTTCTAATTCTCCAGGATTTGCTAGCATCAACTTGAACATTCCCATGGCTTGAGATTACAATTGCTTGAATCCGAAGTCCTCTGCACTCATGAAATTAGCATCTAGCCCTGTCTTTAATAATCGCTCTCCAATTATTGCCCGAGTCTTCTTCATAGTTGTCAGTTTACTCAAAACTTCCTTGGTTTCCTCTTTAGGAGTTCGAATAATTAATGAACTCTCTTTCCAATTGTTTTTACTTGGTCACCCGAAATCCACCCAGAATTCTTCACCTTTCTTTATTGTTCCTATTTGTTGCCTCATGTCTGTTAACATGACCTCACCACACAACAATTCAGCTTGGATCTAGAAAATATCCAACTCGATAAAACCTTTAGCCTAATTGTCTTTCCAACTTTATCTCTGCTGTAATGCTGAACTTCCTTTATTCCTTCCTTAGTCGAAATCCTAAACCATACCATTTCCCATATTTTCCTTGCTTCATTTCCCTGGAAGTTAAGCTTTGTTGCTTATTACCATAATTACCTCCTTGATCAAGATTTTCTTGCATTAGCTTGAATAATGGTATGGTCCCTAATTCGGAACTCTTGAACTCAAATTCTTCTCTACTTATGGAGTTAATTTCCCAACTTCCCTCGACGAACCAATCTCCAAGTATTGTCCCGGTTCTTCTAAGTACCACCTTGATTGAAATTTCTTAAATCTATTCCTTAGTAATTGAATCAATTATGTGGTTTATCTTCTTACTTGCCTACGCCTTGAGCATATAATTTCCACCCAAAAGTTCTCTATCCTCTTTTACCATTCTCATTTGTTGCATTAACTCCTTATTCCCTACTTCGGGGTCCCAACACGACCATTCAACTTGATTCTGGAAAATGAACTCAATCCACCTGATTATAGAACTCTAGCATCCTAACTTCCCATAACGGATTACTTGATTCCCCTAGCTCAATCAGGATTGCCGGAGTTGTTTTCTTCTCTTGTTTAGATTTCGCTTCCAACCAACCAAGTTCCTTATCTTGGCCACACTTCCAAGTCTTGAATAATTAATTTCCCTCGATTCTTCCTTCACCTCATCCTTGAATAAAATAGACTTCCTCGCCCGGTTGATGCACCCTTTGTGGTAATATTAATTCCTATAGTTGGTTCTTTCATTCCGGATCTTATCCTTTAAATCATAACCCGATGGAAGAGGTTAATTCCCCTCAGCTCCGCTTATGAAGTCCCTGGCCCATTATCTAATACTTTCAAGCTCGAGAAGTAACACTTGTAATATACGAGGTTGTCTAAAGGTTGGCCGTGGTTGGATATTATTTTTACAACCTGTATTCACAACTTCCTTTGAAAATAAATGCATGTGGGTAAGACATGCTCATGTCACAAAATTGTCACATAATTAATGTCAAGAATTTAATATAAAATGCAATAGGTAATTCATCAATGTTTAAAATAAAACATGTTAAGCAAATATTTCAAATAATTCAAGATCAATTAATTGGCAATTAACAACATAATTCAACACAATGCTCAAATTATTCAATAACTCAAAATTTTCAAAAGATCCAAGTAGTCAAATAATTTCAAACAAGAAGCAAAACCCTCAAATTAGCAATTAATTTCTATGCCGTTCGACCTAGACTCGACATGACACGACGCTAGAACCGCGGTTTTGCAACCGGGCTCTGATACCACCTAAGATGTAGTACCCGGAACGCCGAGATGCCACACCCCCGCACCATAAGTCTAGCTCACACAGGAAATGGGTAGTCCATATATGAACCGGACTCATGGCGAACGGGTGACAATAAAAAAACTCACTAGCTAGGCGGGACTAACCCTCAAACCAATCAAGTTCAAATCTAGGGATTTAAAGCGTAAGCATAATAATTCCATTAACATATATCAAATATCTCAAAAGAATTAACTTACAACTGTATATCAATACATATAGGTACCATATTTACATCAAAAGTATATATATATAGTAGTAGGTACCAACACTTATCAATACATTAGCATCTCCTATACATCACACATATATAAATATCCAAAAACCACTAACATGATACTCCACAATCCATACATGAAATGAAATGCTAGACTCAAAGGTAAAGACCTGACTCAACCCCGCCTAGCCCTCAACCTGCAAAACTGAAAATGTGAGGTGTCAGTCTATGAAAGACTGAGTGAGGGGTTTAAATAAATATAAGTGCAATTACCATGCAAGCTATAATCTCGGGTAAGTTTTCATAAAAGAAGCAATATAAGTTCAAATATTAAAGTAATTCTCGCCCGAGATTACAACTAATCAATTTAACAATTCAATCATTATCAATTCAATCCATGGCCCGGCGAGTGAGGGCAATTCTCCAACCTTTCACCATAAGTGTACAATCATGAGTGTTTCAATTTATTAGATTATCATGCAAGTAATTACAGTGCACAATTAGCAGTTTTATGGACTCCTTTTTCCTCCGGGTGATGGGGGGCTTGCAAGACCCTAACCATCCATGCATGGTGTACGTCAGGAACATGAATCCCACGTACGGGATTTCTTTCCTCCACCAAACCTCCTGGTGGATTCAGAGGTGATCCCAAAATTGGTGAGGATAGTGCAAGAGTTACCCGTCAGCCCTTGCTTCCTCGGTTGGCTCAATACACTACCCTCGGGGCCCAACGTGAACATGCTTTACTCGCCAAAACATTCAATCAATCAATCCGTTCAATCCGTTCAATTCATGAAATCCATTGTAAATCAATAAGATTTGAAAACTATAAATATACGTATACTTTTGGCCGAAAACACACGTTGGGTTGTAAGGGTTCTAAGTAGCTAGAATTAAACCTCACCTTTACTTTACCAACCAAAACAAGCAAGGAAACACCCTAAGGAGCATGCTCCTCATCACCAGGAATGTGATCTGTATAACAAGCACACGTGTACGTGAGACTCGACTCGTATGAACCATTTAAGACGAACGACAAAGTCATAGATCAATATATAATGCAATAACAATCAAGGAATGTCAATTAGGAGCATGATTATCAATTAAACAAGTATATATATCATATAACTCACATATGGGAGCCAAGGAAGTGAAAGAAATGCAATAAGAAAGGTTTTGGTGAAGTTTGGCCAAAACTGACAATTTTTAGAAATGTACATGTTCAGGGAAAACTGGAATATCTTTAATTCTAGAAGTGGGAATTGAGTTTTTCTTGTTGTATAGGAAACTAGACACAAAGACCTTGCCGAGCATATAAGGCTCGTTTTCTAGTTCAAAGCGAGGAGAAAATGGCGGACGGTTGAAGTTAGGCGAGTGTACTTTGTCGGGAAAGCAGCGACACCAAAAATAATTGATCGTAACTCATAAATGGGAAAATATATTGAGGTGATTCCAAATGGAAGTTGTTCTATACTTCAAGAGCTTTCCAAAGAATTAAAAATCAGGTCATTTGGAGTTCGGATGAGGGAGTACCCAGCCGGGTAAAATTCAAGGGAAAAGTTCCCCGACCGGGTAGGCATTACAGAAGCTCTCGGGGGGAGGAAGAAAAGGGATGAAAACCCAAAGCAAAATCAGCCAAAATGCTCCAAACACTCATATAACATGTATATAACTCATATATATCAATTAGGAATCAAGTAGTCCATTAAACCATGCTCAAATCATCAAGGAATCATCAATCAAAACCCATATAAAATCATGAACTCCAACTTCCATATTATTCAAGAAATCAAGCAAGCTTCCAAGATTAATGATCCTAAGCATGCTTCTAATCACTTATACACAAGAATCATATCATAATCAACAAACCCTACTTCAAATAAGTTCAAGAGATTCATATAAATACTCCATCTATACCTTAAAGTGAAGGAAAGAAGGGATGATATGATGGGATGATGAAGATGCTCCAACTTATGCAATTAACTTCCTTGATTCAAGCTTGAAATGATGAAATCTCCTTCTTCTCTTCCATGGTGTTTTGATCGTGTATTAGTGTGTGTGTGTGTGTGGTTTGATGAAATGTGATGAAATGAAAAAGTGGGGAATATGATATACATAAGATATATTATGTATGTAATGTATAGATATAATGTATATATGTATAAAGTAATAAAGTGAAGATATTATGTATATTATATGTATATAAATCTTTAGTGCTCTTATTCTTATATACATATATAATGAATGTGTGAGTGTATTAGGGTAACATGATTACATGAATGTATATATATGTATATAGTGCATGTTGATACTTAATTGCATGAGTGAATGAGATTAGAAAAATAACAATCTCATAAAATAAGTCTAAATATATAAATAGGTACATATATATATACATATATATACATGTAAATGAAAATATGTTATAAGAAGAAAAATATAAATTATGCATATAATAAGAAATGCATTGAAATGAAATTAAAATGAATATCATGATGTGAAAGTTATAACAATAACACATAATGCTTGAATGGAAAAACCGGGGTGTTACAACTCTCCCCCCCTTAGAAGAATCTGGTCCCCAGATTCACTGTCGAGTTTAAAAATGATGCACAAGCAATAAGAGAACCCCGTCTCCTAAACACGAAATGAAAGAACCCCGTCTTTCAACAAGAAATGAGAGAACCCCGTCTCTCAACAAGAAATGAGAGAACCCCGTCTCTTAAACACACACGAAAACAAAACAACGATTCAAGAAGCAAATTATAAAACATTCATATAAGTGTCACATAGGCAAGTAGAATCTTATTAATCATATAAGTATCACTCATAGACAACCAATTTGCAACTAACAAGAAATTAAACACACAATAAATAAGATCTGTGATGCATGTGATATGCATGGTTAGGTGTATCGTTCACTTCTGATTGTGTCATGCGTGTAATGGATACCTTCTGCTATCACGTTTAGATCCGCGTTTACATCCTGCACCTCTCTCTCTAGCATACAAGAACGGACTTGGACAAGTGGCCTTGGTCTCCCAGAGGATAACCCCTTTCACTTCGAGCACGTGTCAACTCGGTGTTCATTACTTCCACATCGCAAACATAAGCCCAAACGCCATCTACAATTCTCATAAGTGTGGTTGTCGCCTCGACAATAAGCACAAAGAAGCTTTCCCGAAGATGTTGTTGAAGCCAGGGTACGTGAAGTTCCTAAACCTGACTCAAATGACCGATTCTTTTTCTTTCGAGACCTCACTTGAGGTGTTGGGATAGGGTGAGAGATAGGCCGCTTCCCTTTGTTGGAAGTCTGTCCTAATTTTGAACCTGAAGCCTACCCGGGTTGAGGATTAGACCCTCTTGCCTCCAAAGAGGTAGTGTCTCGGATCTTCTCTTGGGAGTCACCTGGGACTAATTCCCACATCCTTTTAATTTTCTTAAGTGGTGACTTAGCTTGATTATCACTTCTTTCAAAGAACTTTGAGGTTTGTTGGTTCTGAAACTCCTTAAAATCTATCGAAATTTGGCCCGGTTGTTGTGATGAAGCTAGTGGCACCGAGGAAACATATTCTCTTATCTTCTGATCAACCAAACAAACTAAAGACTCGAAAAACTCCTGAGGTTGAACCGGACGGGGTAAATGCGGGGAAACTCTAAACACTCGTGCACGATGAGGGTGACCTTGAGACATCCTGTAATCAAGACACTAGATATGCATGTTGGATTAATATGCCAATGCAAGTAACGCACTTGAAAATAATAGAATCAACATATTGAAACAATTAAGTTCAATCGGAAAACACACATGAGTAAAGAAATTTAAAAATTTAACATAGCGTATGATGCACGTGCTTGTGGATGCATTAAACCTGTCACCGTAGTTACATTTCATGTTTGCTGGGTTATAAATTTGTCTTGCGTCTGTTAATCATTTCTTGTTACCCACGGTCTTCTAATTCTCCAGGATTTGCTAGCATCAACTTGAACATTCCCATGGCTTGAGATTACAATTGCTTGAATCCGAAGTCCTCTGCACTCATGAAATTAGCATCTAGCCCTGTCTTTAATAATCGCTCTCCAATTATTGCCCGAGTCTTCTTCATAGTTGTCAGTTTACTCAAAACTTCCTTGGTTTCCTCTTTAGGAGTTCGAATAATTAATGAACTCTCTTTCCAATTGTTTTTACTTGGTCACCCGAAATCCACCCAGAATTCTTCACCTTTCTTTATTGTTCCTATTTGTTGCCTCATGTCTGTTAACATGACCTCACCACACAACAATTCAGCTTGGATCTAGAAAATATCCAACTCGATAAAACCTTTAGCCTAATTGTCTTTCCAACTTTATCTCTGCTGTAATGCTGAACTTCCTTTATTCCTTCCTTAGTCGAAATCCTAAACCATACCATTTCCCATATTTTCCTTGCTTCATTTCCCTGGAAGTTAAGCTTTGTTGCTTATTACCATAATTACCTCCTTGATCAAGATTTTCTTGCATTAGCTTGAATAATGGTATGGTCCCTAATTCGGAACTGTTGAACTCAAATTCTTCTCTACTTATGGAGTTAATTTCCCAACTTCCCTCGACGAACCAATCTCCAAGTATTGTCCCGGTTCTTCTAAGTACCACCTTGATTGAAATTTCTTAAATCTATTCCTTAGTAATTGAATCAATTATGTGGTTTATCTTCTTACTTGCCTACGCCTTGAGTATATAATTTCCACCCAAAAGTTCTCTATCCTCTTTTACCATTCTCATTTGTTGCATTAACTCCTTATTCCCTACTTCGCGGTCCCAACACGACCATTCAACTTGATTCTGGAAAATGAACTCAATCCACCTGATTATAGAACTCTAGCATCCTAACTTCCCATAACGGATTACTTGATTCCCCTAGCTCAATCAGGATTGCCGGAGTTGTTTTCTTCTTTGTTTTGATTTCGCTTCCAACCAACCAAGTTCCTTATCTTGGCCACACTTCCAAGTCTTGAATAATTAATTTCCCTCGATTCTTCCTTCACCTCATCCTTGAATAAAATAGACTTCCTCGCCCGGTTGATGCACCCTTTGTGGTAATATTAATTCCTATAGTTGGTTCTTTCATTCCGGATCTTATCCTTTAAATCATAACCCGATGGAAGAGGTTAATTCCCCTCAGCTCCGCTTATGAAGTCCCTGGCCCATTATCTAATACTTTCAAGCTCGAGAAGTAACACTTGTAATATACGAGGTTGTCTAAAGGTTGGCCGTGGTTGGATATTATTTTTACAACCTGTATTCACAACTTCCTTTGAAAATAAATGCATGTGGGTAAGACATGCTCATGTCACAAAATTGTCACATAATTAATGTCAAGAATTTAATATAAAATGCAATAGGTAATTCATCAATGTTTAAAATAAAACATGTTAAGCAAATATTTCAAATAATTCAAGATCAATTAATTGGCAATTAACAACATAATTCAACACAATGCTCAAATTATTCAATAACTCAAAATTTTCAAAAGATCCAAGTAGTCAAATAATTTCAAACAAGAAGCAAAACCCTCAAATTAGCAATTAATTTCTATGCCGTTCGACCTAGACTCGACATGACACGACGCTAGAACCGCGGTTTTGCAACCGGGCTCTGATACCACCTAAGATGTAGTACCCGGAACGCCGAGATGCCACACCCCCGCACCATAAGTCTAGCTCACACAGGAAATGGGTAGTCCATATATGAACCGGACTCATGGCGAACGGGTGACAATAAAAAAACTCACTAGCTAGGCGGGACTAACCCTCAAACCAATCAAGTTCAAATCTAGGGATTTAAAGCGTAAGCATAATAATTCCATTAACATATATCAAATATCTCAAAAGAATTAACTTACAACTGTATATCAATACATATAGGTACCATATTTACATCAAAAGTATATATATATAGTAGTAGGTACCAACACTTATCAATACATTAGCATCTCCTATACATCACACATATATAAATATCCAAAAACCACTAACATGATACTCCACAATCCATACATGAAATGAAATGCTAGACTCAAAGGTAAAGACCTGACTCAACCCCGCCTAGCCCTCAACCTGCAAAACTGAAAATGTGAGGTGTCAGTCTATGAAAGACTGAGTGAGGGGTTTAAATAAATATAAGCGCAATTACCATGCAAGCTATAATCTCGGGTAAGTTTTCATAAAAGAAGCAATATAAGTTCAAATATTAAAGTAATTCTCGCCCGAGATTACAACTAATCAATTTAACAATTCAATCATTATCAATTCAATCCATGGCCCGACGAGTGAGGGCAATTCTCCAACCTTTCACCATAAGTGTACAATCATGAGTGTTTCAATTTATTAGATTATCATGCAAGTAATTACAGTGCACAATTAGCAGTTTCATGGACTCCTTTTTCCTCCGGGTGATGGGGGGCTTGCAAGACCCTAACCATCCATGCATGGTGTACGTCAGGAACATGACTCCCACGTACGGGATTTCTTTCCTCCACCAAACCTCCTGGTGGATTCAGAGGTGATCCCAAAATTGGTGAGGATAGTGCAAGAGTTACCCGTCAGCCCTTGCTTCCTCGGTTGGCTCAATACACTACCCTCGGGGCCAAACGTGAACATGCTTTACTCGCCAAAACATTCAATCAATCAATCCGTTCAATCCGTTCAATTCATTAAATCCATTGTAAATCAATAAGATTTGAAAACTATAAATATACGTATACTTTTGGCCGAAAACACACGTAGGGTTGTAAGGGTTCTAAGTAGCTAGAATTAAACCTCACCTTTACTTTACCAACAAAAAGAAGCAAGGAAACACCCTAAGGAGCGTGCTCCTCATCACCAGGAATGTGATCTGTATAACAAGGACACGTGTACGTGAGACTCGACTCGTATGAACCATTTAAGACGAACGACGAAGTCATGGATCAATATATAATGCAATAACAATCAAGGAATGTCAATTAGGAGCATCATTATCAATTAAACAAGTATATATATCATATAACTCACATATGGGAGCCAAGGAAGTGAAAGAAATGCAATAAGAAAGGTTTTGGTGAAGTTTGGCCAAAACCGATAATTTTTAGAAATGTACATGTTCAGGGAAAACTGGAATATCTTTAATTCTAGAAGTGGGAATTGAGTTTTTCTTATTGGATATGAAACTAGACACAAATACCTTTCCGAGCATATAAGGCTCGTTTTCTAGTTCAAAGCGAGGAGAAAATGGCGGACGGTTGAAGTTAGGCGAGTGTAGTTTGTCGGGAAAGCAGCGACACCAAAATTAATTGATCATAACTCATAAATGGGAAAGATATTGAGGTGATTCCAATTGGAGGTTGTTCTAGACTTCAAGAGCTTTCCAAAGAATCAAAAATCAGGTCATTTGGAGTTCGGATGAGGGAGTACCCGGCCGGGTAAAATTCAAGGGAAAAGTTCCCCGACAGGGTAGGCATTACAGAAGCTCTCGGGGGGGAAAACTACCCGCCCGGGTACTTTTTATGCACAAAAAGTACCCGGCCGGGTACTGTTCCAGAGGTGAAAAAAAGGGCAAAACAGGGGAAGCTTCGGGGGAGGAAGAAAAGGGATGAAAACCCAAAGCAAAATCAACCAAAATGCTCCAAACACTCATATAACATGTATATAACTCATATATATCAATTAGGAATCAAGTAGTCCATTAAACCATGCTCAAATCATCAAGGAATCATCAATCAAAACCCATATAAAATCATGAACTCCAACTTCCATATTATTCAAGAAATCAAGCAAGCTTCCAAGATTAATGATCCTAAGCATGCTTCTAATCACTTATACACAAGAATCATATCATAATCAACAAACCCTACTTCAAATAAGTTCAAGAGATTCATATAAATACTCCATCTATACCTTAAAGTGAAGGAAAGAAGGGATGATATGATGGGATGATGAAGATGCTCCAACTTATGCAATTAACTTCCTTGATTCAAGCTTGAAATGATGAAATCTCCTTCTTCTCTTCCATGGTGTTTTGATCGTGTATTAGTGTGTGTGTGTGTTTGTGTTATTTGATGAAATGTGATGAAATGAAAAAGTGGGGAATATGATATACATAAGATATATTATGTATGTAATGTATAGATATAATGTATGTATGTATAAAGTAATAAAGTGGAGATATTATGTATATTATATGTATATAAATCTTTAGTGCTCTTATTATTATATACATATATAATGAATGTGTGAGTGTATTAGGGTAACATGATTACATGAATGTATATATATGTATATAATGCATGTTGATAATTAATTGCATGAGTGAATGAGATTAGAAAAATAACAATCTCATAAAATAAGTCTAAATATATAAATAGGTACATATATATATACATATATATACATGTAAATGAAAATATGTTATAAGAAGAAAAGTATAAATTATGCATTTAATAAGAAATGCATTGAAATGAAATTAAAATGAATATCATGATATGAAAGTTATAACAATAACACATAATGCATGAATGGAAAAACCGGGGCGTTACATATCCCCGACGGCCCTAACAGTCCTGGGGACTCCTTACCCATAGCTCCTCGGATCCACAACAGAACAGAACAGAACAGATACCATATATTATGGCCAACTCGCTACAGCAGCATAACATAACAAAATTTTTTCCAAAATAGCTTACATATGCCTTTATAATTAATTTTACAAATCCAAGGGTGGTCCACAATTTCATAATGATATCATATCCAACACATATCAAATCATATATATTATATAACCACAAGCAAGGATTGAAATCATCATATTAGGGTCATAGGTCACTTAACTATACAAAATTCCTAAACCTCACCTTGTGCAAGTAGAGTCTGAGAGTGTGAAGGGCCAAGCACTCTAAACCTCGGACCCATAGCATAGTTCACATATTCCACCAAATCATGCAATTAACAAAGTATGAAGGTTTAACAAAGCGTTTGAAATCATATTAAAGGATATAAGTCATAAAGCAATTCAAACAGATCAGCAATGATAACATGCATTATTCTCATATTTTCGTGTGCTTATGGCTGCTTATTAGTGTTTAATATTGATATATATTGGTGTTGTGATGTATTTTTGTGTTTTTAGTGCAGTTGAGCCATTTTCTAATTTAATGGAGTTTATGGGCTGGAAATATACAAGAAATCGTGGCTAACTGTTTTGGTTAGATCAAGGCTGGATAAGGGAGACTTTGGGCCGAAATTACATACACTTTTTGAAGGACCATGGGATGAATATTTTCGTTGAAGACAAGCATTAATGCCTTGGAATTAATTCTTAATGGTCCACTGTAAAGTTGCTGAATTAGCTTGGAATTGGAGTGGATATTAATTGTTGATGGGCCTACTTGAATTAATCGAAGAAGCCTATAATTAAAGGCCAACTTGGGGAGCAAGCCATTAAAGTCCAAATTGGACTAGGATTACGTGATTGAGCAAAGATTGGGAAGCTATTTAATTGCCTTGGACCGCAGCCACTTAGGAAGAATAAGGGGTGCGCAGCAATTCTGGGGGCGTGAGGGCAGTAGCTTGAAGACTTTCGAGAGCATCGAGATCAATTCTTCTTCCTTTAATTAGTTTCTGCTTTTATGTTTTGAACATGATTTTCATGTGTAGCTAATTTTCTTAGTACCTAGTTAGGAATTTACAATTTATGTTTTTCACATCGTGAGACCTAATTGACGTTTATAATTCAATTTTAATTCAAGTATTTATTAATTCTCCGGGTGTCGTGTTTATTGTGATTTGTTTGCTTAGTGATAGTGCACGATCATCTAAGTAGATTTAATTGCATATTGCTATTCTTGACTGCATGAAGTATACGTAGTGCTTGATAGATAATTAGTGGCGCATTAACGATAGGAAATCGTAAAGTCGAATCTGATTCGTTAAGGGAGTTAATAATTGAATTTAAATCTTGCACGTGTCGTGACTTGGTTAATTTGGATTAGTGTTTTCTTAATTCTTAGTGCTATCGATTCATTAAATCCTGTCGAGTGTCTCTAGGGGTTGTGAGTTGATTACTGAATAACTGTCGAGTATCTCTAGGTTATTCTATTATGTACGAGAAAACGAGGCGGAGTCGAGTGTCTCTATCTGCTATAGTTAGTCTATTTGAATATCTGAATTTATTTTTACGTCTATGATCGATGTGCTAACTGAATTGTAATTCCTATCTAGGTATTGTCTCCCCACTGATTTATCAAAACCTACTTTCAAGTTATCTATTGTTTCTATAGTTTAATTTAATTGCTTTATTAGTTTAGTTTAATTAGTTTAGTTAAATCCAAAACCCCCCTTACTTTTACTTGTTAGTTGTTAATTCTGGTGAGTTTTCCTGTGATTAATTAGAATTATTTTCAACCAATCTCTGTGGATTCGACCCGTTTGCACTATACTCTATTCTATTTTATTCGTAAACCGGATTATAATTTATTTTGACGAATTTGACACCTGTCAAATTTTGGCGCCGGTGCCGGGGATTGGTGCTAATCGAATTTAATTTTTTTTTATGAACAGGAGCATTCGCGGAGTTGACGAACCAATTTCCGATCCCGAGATCGAAAAAAACAACGAAATCGTTAAGGAAACAAGTTAAGAAACACACGAACTTAGCGGGAAATTCCAATCTGGTCCAATCTGAAGAATCCAGCACTGAGTCGGAATACCCAGAAGACGAACAGAAAGGATTGACTGCGAAGTTTGATCGTACCCTAACGATAGCAGTGCCACCAGCAGCAGAACGTAGGACCATGGAAGACCTGGTGCGCCCTGATAACGCATAGCAACCCCTCTGTATCACTTTTCCGGAGGTGCGTGCTGGCTTCGAGCTAAAGACGGGTACAATTCACCTACTCCCCGTCTTTCGCGGTTTGGAAAACGAAAACCCTCACCAACATTTGAGTAAATTTCACACGGTTTGCTGCTCAACAAAACCTCATGGAGTTACCGAGGATCAAATCAAGCTCCGTGCCTTCCCGTTCTCCCTGCAAGATGCAGCAGAAAAATGGTTGTACTCTCTACCGTCAGGGACCATTACTACTTGGCAGCAAATGCACGATAAATTCTTAGACAGGTTTTTCCCAGCTAAGCGATACTTGGATCTCCTTCAAGAGATAATTACCATCAAGCAAAAGGAACATGAAGGCCTGCATGAGTATTGGGAACGATACCGGAACTTTCTTGCAATGTGCCCACGTCACAACCTGCCGGAAAATTTAGTCGTCCATAACTTTTATAGGGGCCTGATGCCTGCTGACAAAAGGCAGTTGGATGCTTCGAGTGGAGGTTCCATTATGATCAAAACGCCTGTAGAATTGACTGACATGATTAGCAGAATCTCTAGAGCCTCACAAAAATACTATGCTAAGTCCGACACAACGAGACAGGTAAATTCTTCCCAGTTCGATGAACTCAAGAGTATGATAACTGCTTTGGCCTCTAACCTTACTGCAGGTACTACTCAAGTAGCAATGGTTTTTCAGTTGTGGTCAAGTACCTTACACCCCACTGATGCATGCCCCTCCCTTCAAGAGGGCATGTTGGAGAATGTTAACACTGCAGGGTACCAACAACAGAACTATAATCCTTACTCACATACCTATTTCCAGAATTTTGTACCTAGGCCCCCACAGCCTCAGAACCCTCCCCTTAACCCCCAAGCTATCCGATTCAACAACTTGGAGTCCACCGTTCAAAACTTGGGTTCATCGGTTAAAAATTTGGAGACCCAATTGGGACAAATCGCTGCTGCGTTGAGTAGGTTGGAAAACCAAGGAAAGTTGCCTTTGCAGACGGAGGAACCTAGGCAGAATGTCAGCGCAGTCATGCTCAAGAGTGGCAAGGAGCTTCCGCCACCACCAGAGAAAGAACAGGGATTAAAAACGAGGTCTACTGATGATCGGACTAAAGGTACTATTTCAAGGGATGACCCTACTGTAACCACGAACCGAGGCAGCCAGGCAGAGATTGTCGTACAACCTAAGCCCCTGGTGATACCACCTCCATTCCCTCAACGTTTGGCTGAGACGAAAAGGCAGAAGGAAGAAAAGAACATTCTAGAGACATTCCGGAAGGTCGAGGTGAACATACCGCTACTTGATGCCATTCAACAGATACCCAGGTATGCTAAGTTTCTCAAAGAACTCTGTACAAATAAGAGGAAATTAAAGGGAAATGAAAGGGTTAGTGTGGGTGAAAACGTGTCTGTTGTTTTACAAAAGAAACTCCCTCCTAAGTACCATGATCAAGGTATGTTTTCAATACCATGCAAGATTGCAAATTTGGGAATTAAGAATGCAATGTGTGATTTAGGTGCATCTATTAATGTTATGCCTTTATCTGTTTATAATGCACTTAATCTTGGTCCCTTGAAAAGTACAGGTGTTATCATTACAATTGGCGGACCATTCTATCGTATACCCGGAAGGCGTTTTGCAAGATGTCCTCGTTCAAGTCAACAATTTAGCCTTCCTGGCTGATTTCTTCGTATTGGACATGGAGGATAAATCCTCTGATATCCTTTTGGGTCGCCCCTTTTTTAGCACTACTAATGCTAAAATAGATGTTAAAAAAGGCTTGTTGACTCTAGAATTTGATGGTGATATTGTGAAGTTTAATTTTTATGAGTCAAGTAAAGGTCTTAATAAATTTTCTAGTGTTTTTAGCATTGATGTGATAGAAAACCTGCCTAATGAGCTGAACAAGTTAGATGAACTAAGTTTTGAAAATCTTGAGAGTAAGCCAAAATATATTGGGTTGTCTGATGATCCTTGTGGGATGGTTTTACCATTAGAGGCTTTTAAATCTATGAATAGGGATGTTCTGATTCTTGATGTGCCTATTGCTATAACTGAACTAAATTCCTTCGTGTTTCAGGCACCTATTTTGAAACTCAAGAAATTTTTGGACAATCTGAGTTATGCCTTCAAATCTGGAGGAAATTATGCAGACTCAAAGCCGACACAAGCTGAATTACTGTATAAGCAGTTTTTCAGGACACGTGACCGTAAGATGTGGCCACGCTTTGAGGTCACGCACTGGTATGCTGACATTATTGATTATTTAACCACTATTTTCTTCAGATCTCACATATTTTTTGAGTTCAGGAACCCAAGAGCCATTGTGAGGGATCGTGGAAATATTTTTTATAAGTGTCGAATTGTGTTGAGAAGCTCTAGGAATCATCATCCCCAATCTAGAGGGCGTAATGGATTAGAAGATTCAACACCACATAGTCGAGGGGATCTATATGGAGGTTCTACCCCCATTTAAGTTGGTCGCGGCTCTTGGTTGTCTTTCAAGCACGCCTTGTTTGCCCAAATTTTGCCGATTTGCTGCTGTTACACTACTGATGCATCTGTACAGGTTTGATAGAAAGGTTTGGCCATACCTGGATCCCATACAATTTTTGCGAAAAAAAAAAAAACGCCCCAGATTCACAATTCAGGGAAGTTCTCTTTTCTCTTGATTTTTTTTATGCCTTGAGGACAATGCATGATTTAAGTGTGGGGGGAGGGATAAAACTATTTACTGATTGGCTTACGTGCTTGAATTCGACTTTTTTTTTCTGCATTAACTGTTTTTACTTGTTGTTTACTTGAATTTGAGGATGTTAGAAATTGTGAATAATTTATTCCTGTTTTGAATGTGTTTGCTAAGCTTGAGCTTTAAATTTTTGCTAAAACTTATTAGGCACTTGAATACATGAAAGATTGTGAGAAAATTGATGAATTAGTATGACTTCATGCCCATAATTTTCACGCATTAATTGAACAGTTTATGTACTTTGTTTAGATGGCTCGGTTATATTTTTCAATAAAGTGCTGAAAATTGATTAGAATCCACTTTAGCTCCCTTCGAGGCGAAATAGATTGGTTGACAAGTAATTCGAGAGATGACTTAGGCATTTATTGTCGGTGTTTGTAGCCTTTTTTCTGATTTTCACTAAATAAAATAGCCCGATTGACCCCGCTGAGCCTTAGTATTGTGCAAATATTTCTTTCTTAGCCACGTTACAAGCCAATTGCACAATACAATTTCCTACCCACATATTTGTTACACCTTGCTTACTCATTTTCTTTTTGGGATTATATTGTTGATGTCTAGACTCCTTTTATTTGGTTTGAAGAGAAAAGTTTCATTATGTTTAGAATAGAAAAATTGTGAGATTGATGAAACAAAAGAGAAAAAAAAAAAGGAGCGAAGTCAAGAAGAAAAGAAAAGAAAATGAGCTGAAAAATAGAGAAAAAACAAATTGGAAAAAAAAAGAAGCAAGAGTAAAAAGAAAGAAAAAAAGAGAGTTTGAGTGTTGTTGAAAATTCAATAAAGGGATGAGAATTGATTGAAGAAAAGTGGAGTATTGGGAAGAAGGAAGGGAAACATTTTGGGATTAATTTTAAATGAGTAAGCTTGGTGTTTGAGCAGTTGATTTACTTTTTCCTACCCCGACCCAAGCCTACATCACAAGCTTGAAAAACCTTTCGATCCCGAGTTATGAGTTGGTCAAATTAGTGGAGATTGGGGTGACGGTGCATTCAAAATTGATGATCGGTTCTTGAGCGAAAAATTCTAACTTGTTTGTCTAATCTTTCTACATTCTCTTGTTCAATTCACACTACACACGAGGGTATGATTTTTGTACTAATTGATTGAATTTCATGTGATTGAGTAATGTGTTTAATTTGCTAGATTCGTTTAGGCGAAAATTCGAAGTTCGCTTTGGTGAATATGTTTGACAGGAGTGACGTTTCATTTGATTTTTATTTCCTTCGAGGACGAGTGAATGAGCAAGTGTGGGGGAATTTGATAACATGCCTTATTCTCATATTTTCGTGTGCTTATGGCTGCTTATTACTGTTTAATATTGATATATATTGGTGACGTGATGTATTTTCGTGTTTTTAGTGCAGTTGAGCCTTTTTCTAATTTAATGGAGTTTATGGGCTGGAAATATGCAAGAAATCGTGGCTAACTCTTTTGGTTAGATCAAGGCTAGATAAGGGAGACTTTGGGCCGAAATTACATACACTTTTTGAAGGACCATGGGATGAATATTTTCGTTGAAGACAAGCATTAATACGTTGGAATTAATTGTTAATGGTCTACTGTAAAGTTGCTGAATTAGCTTGGAATTGGAGTGGATATTAATTGTTGATGGGCCTGCATGAATTAATCAAAGAAGCCCATAATTCAAGGCCAACTTGGGGAGCAAGCCATTAAAGTCCAAATTGGACTAGGATTACGTGATTGAGCAAAGATTGGGAAGCTATTTAATTGCCCTGGACCGCAACCACTTAGGAAGAATAAGGGGTGCGCAGCAATTCTGGGGGCGTGAAGGCAGTAGCTTGAAGACTTTCGAGAGCATCGAGATCAATTCTTCTTCCTTAAATTAGTTTATGCTTTTATGTTTTGAACAGGATTTTCATGTGTAGCTAATTTTCTTAGTACCTAGTTAGGAATTTACAATTTATGTTTTTCACATCGTGAGACCTAATTGACGTTTACAATTCAATTTTAATTCAAGTATTTATTAATTCTCAGGGTGTCGTGTTTATTGTTATTTGTTTGCTTAGTGATACTACACGATCATCTAGGTAGATTTAATTGCATATTGCTATTCTTGACTGCATGAAGTATACGTAGTGCTTGATAGATAATTAGTGGCGCATTAAAGATAGGAAATCGTAAAGTCGAATCTGATTCGTTAAGGGAGTTAATAATCGAATTTGAATCTTACACGTGTCGTGACTTGGTTAATTTGGATTATTGTTTTCTTAATTCTTAATGATGTCGATTCATTAAATCCTGTCGAGTGTCTCTAGGGGTTGTGAGTTGATTAGGGAATAACTGTCGAGTGTCTCTAGGTTATTTTATTAGGTACGAGAAAACGAGGCGGAGTCGAGTATCTCTATCTGCTATAGCTAGTCTATTTGAATATCTGAATTTATTTTTGCGTCTATGATCGATGTCCTAACTGAATTGTAATTCCTAGCTTGGTATTGTCTCCCCACTGATTTATCAAATCCTACTTTCAAGTTATCTATTGTTTCTATAGTTTAATTTAATTGCTTTATTAGTTTAGTTTAATTAGTTTAGTTAAATCCAAAACCCCCCTTACTTTTACTTGTTACTTGTTAATTCTGGTGAGTTTTCCTGTGATTAATTAGAATTATTTTCAACCAATCTATGTGGATTCGACCCATTTGCACTATACTCTACTCTATTTTAGTCGTAAACCGGATTATAATTTATTTTGACGGATTCGACACCTGTCAAATTTTGACGCCGTTGCCGGGGATTGGTGCTAATCGAATTTAATTTTTTTTATGAACAGGAACATACCATGGGAACGGTCCTTCCCAAAGAATCACCCCAGCGAACATGGGAACGGCCGTTCCGGGTATAAGGCATAAATGGGAACAACCTTCTAATATTCATCAGCATGACATCAGCCCTGGCTGGGAAGGGCCGTTCCTGCCCTAAGGCCAAAATGGGAACGGTGGTTCCGGCCAGATCTGGGGACAGTCTTGTGCAGAACCGTGACAGCTACGGGAAAATAATTCCAAGGCCAAAAATGGCAGATTTTACACAAAATCAACCATCAAAATTCCACGAAAATCATACATATCATCACATAAATCATGTTCATCATATATCATAGCTCAAGATCTCGTAGAATCATCAATCAAGGCATAATCATCAAGTTAGGTCAAGAGTTCATATTTCACAATATTTTCCCAAATCATCTCAGATATTCAGTTTCATGCCAAGATTCATGGATAACAATGAAATACAAATCAAGGGAAATCCATAGCTTACCTCAGCTTGCGAAATGATGAAGAAACGAGGGAGATATGAGCTCTTGACGGTGTGGAATGGCTTAAGCCTTCATCTTTCTTTGGAGCTCTCCATGGCTGATATGTCTTGTGTGAAATGAAGCTAGGTTAGGGTTTCCAAGATATAATATGAGGCTAGAGGCTTTATTAGGATTTGGGCTCAAATAAATGACTTTCGGCCCAATAGGTCAAAATTAAAAGGTTTAAGGTCTAAACGGTTTCCGAAAAATATTAAAGTACATTCCATTGGATCCGAATCACCAAATCAAGTCCAATGGTGGTGTCAGAATTCGAATTCCAATTCCCGAGCTCATATCGGTCCCAAATGCACCTGAAGTTACCTAATTTAAATTAGGCCCAAACTCCCAAAAATTGTAAATAGGCCCAAGTCCTATTTCAATTCAACACCAACATTTAAATTCAAGTAGCCACGTTTCCCATTAACCCATTACTTCTCAAGTTGTCATGCAAGAATTCATATTTTATATTTTCCATTTTAGCCCATTAAGTCACGTATTTAATAAATGTTGATATTTAAACACATCAAAGGAAATTACCCACATACGTGCGTAACGTAACTCTCTCGTGACGCATACCTGTATGATTTATCGGATGGGGCATCACAATATTCCCCCCTTAGGATAACCTGGTCCCCAGGTTCGCTGCTCGGCTTTGAACAAACCCTGACACAAGTACTTCATTTCCTCCTTAATCTCCCAACGTTCCTCCCATTTCTGTCCTTTCTATCACCCGATCTTGAATCTCGTCCGGATACTTCACAATCATCAAGTCTGAAGTAAATTATAATTCTTTTATCGTAAAAATAGTCTTCTCTTCGATGTAGAACCAACGTCTCTTCAAGGACATCCCGTTCTTACTTCTTGTAGTCTGTAGAACCAACGTCTCTTCAAGGACATCCCGCAACCAACACACACAGAGAGAATCCCATCTCTCAGCACAAAAGGTGAGAGAACCCCGTCTCTCGAACACAGAAAGCAAGAGAACCCCATCTCTTGAACACAAAAAGCGAGAGAACCCCGTCTCTCCATCACACAAGAGAGAGCCCCGTCTCTCGAGCAGACAATTGAGAGAACCCCGTCTCTCAGCCTAAGTTGGACAGATTCTAGCATCTTCCAACATTCTAGTTCAAGAAATTCCAACATTTCTCAACCCCTATATTCAAGAGAATCCAGCATCTCCTGAATATCTAAGTACAAGAGAATCCAACATCTCTCGTGCACAAAGCTTAGAAAGAATCCAGCATCTTTCTATCACGTAAGTAGAGAATCCTGTAACTCTCTAACACATAAATTGAGAGAATTAACATCTCCCAAGCACATAAACAGAGAGAATTAAATCTTTCTCACAATGAAAATGAGAGATTCTGACATCTCTCTAGCACAAAAATACAATTATTTAAAGCACTTGTGCCTACGCACATCAATGAAGCACAGTTGAAATTCACAACAATCAAAGCATATCACAATTGGCAAGTATATCACATAATAATAAGAGTCAAATGAACGATGTACGTATGCTCATTCCATGAATGTTTATTGTACCTTCCACTGTGCCATTCTGATCAACCTCTACTGCTTCCTCCTTTCCATCAAGAGCATATGCACGAGCTTGAATAGTTGGCCTCTTCTTCGGACAGGTGTCCATCATGTGATCCGCAGAACCACATACCAAGCATCTACCCAAATATCTCCAACACTTCTCCAATGGATGAGAACCCTGACAGTGAGAGCAATGGGCCTGAGTTCGGGCCGGTAAAACTGGAGGTGCTGCGGGAGTAGTAGTTTGGGGCTTCTTGTTGATAATACCCTGTGGTCCGACGGGGGTAGTGGAAACAACAGGTCCTTGTTGGTTCTTGAGTGGAAGACACCGCTCTCGTACTCGTCACTTCTTAGCTCTCGATCGATCACAATCAGAAATCTTATGCTTCGGTGACCCGCAACGGTAATATCTCCCCAACCTCTCCCAACACGTATCGTACACATGGGTGTTTCCTCCACAATAAGTGCACAACTGGGGTTCGTTCCTCGGCTTTGAAGTACTCCCGATCTCGTGTCCCTTTCCACGGATTCTTTTACCTCGAGTCCCATGCGGATGGAATCCTCCTCCCATCGGAGAGTTCGAACACACTCTCACCCCAAGTCCGATCCCCGATGTATGTCCTCTTCTGTCCAACTCTCTCATGCCAACCTCCACCGCTAATGCTCCCTCAGTGACCTCCTCCCAAGTGCCGTGTTCCCCACAAGTACAAACTCCTTAAGTTCACTCCGTAGACCCTCCAAGAAATGCCTAGCCTTCATCCAATCATTAACCATGATGTGGGGTACAAACATACCCAACCTCCCAAACTCCTCCATGTAACCCTCAACAGTCCTATTCCCCTGCTTCAATGTGAGGAAGGCTTCCAATCTTCGCTTCTGTAGGGTGGCCGGTGTGAACCTCTTCCTAAACTCCAGGATGAACACATCCCATGTCAATCCTTCACCTGTTGCCCCAAAACTCTGAACAATTTCTCCCAACCATTTTTTTGCCGGTCCACGTAAAAGAAGAGGGGTAAGTCGTGCCATATTGTGAGAGTTGCATGGCCACGCTTCAAATAAGCCCTCTATCCCCGAAAGCCACTATTAGCACAGATTTCATCACCTCCTTCGGATAGAGCAGGGTTGAAAGACTTGAACTCCAGATACAACCTTGCCACGGGTTTCATAGGTGGTAAGTCGGTTGGAAGTTGCCCTTGATTGTACAAATTGGGTTGAGAAGGCTGACCGTAGGGTATCATCCTGAAAATCTCAACAACTACAACACATGTATATGTATGTCGGTTAGTAAATGCTCATGACACATAACAAACCAAGCATCAACATCAAAGGCGACTAATGTTCCACGTTATATAAATTCAGCAAAGTGATGACAATTCAATTATAGGGATGATCGAACTGAGATGGTCATGCACATATAACCAAGTTGTCCTATGCCGTTCTACCTAAACAGACTCAACACGATGCAAGAGCTCGGTTTTACAACCTAGAGCTCTGATACCACTTAAGGACGTAGCACCCTAGACGGAGGATACTACATCCCCCGCCCTAGGACTCAGACTAGATCATGAAATAGGAAGTCCATGCCCGAATCCGAATCATAGCGAACGGGAGACGAACTCACACACTAGGCTAGGCGGATCTAACTTGACAAACTCAGAGTGCGGAAGCAATTAAATCAACATACCAAACAATTGACGGGTTCAAACTAGCATAGATACCTAATCCCGAATATCAACATACATAACAGGTGACGGGTTCAACTAGTATAGATACCTAATCCCGAATATCAATTCATAATCCAACATAATAAACAACATAAGTATCATCATAATATCTATTAACATCCAAGTACTAGCTTACTAACCCCACACGGGTTTGTATCTAAGTAGAACATAAACATAACCTTCAAGTGTGAAACATAAATACATAACATAAGTAGAGTATGCGACAAATGCATCCTAACACCAACTAGAGTGATAAGTGTGACTCAGAAGACTCACTTTCGCCTAGCTCAAGCCAAAAGAACCTACAACTAAAAGATAAAACGAGGGATCAGTCAACTGACCGAGTGAGGGGGCTAACATACACCCACAGTATATATATAGGGCACAAATAACATACGGGTGAACTCATGAACCGGGACTAGGGTTTTGCACGCCAAAACAGTTGGAAATACCCAAAATAGTATAAGTTTGGAAAACAATTTAGAGAAGCCTATCCCGTTTCATAAATCCCATACATTCATAACATATGCTCGGTGAGTACGAGCTTCCAACCTTTACTCCTCGTAACCGAACAAAACATAAAGCAGAATCAATTCATCCTCTACTCCAATGATGGAAGAGACACGCGTTGGCCCTAACCATCAATAACAGAAAGACTCACAAGGGGTAGCGAACCCACAAGTGCCCTCCCCGACTGTACACCGAAGGCTCAAGATATCACGGCTCCCGTATCTCCCTGAGTCACGCAATGATATCTCAAATGGAACTACGCACAGGTATATCCCCGACGGCCCTAACCGTCCCGGGGACTCCTTACCCATAGCTCCTCAGATCCACAGCAGAACAGAACAGAACAGAACAGATACCATATATCATGGCCAACTCGCTAAAGAAACATAACATAACAGATTTTTTTCCAAAATAGCTTACATATGCCTTAATAATTAATTTTACAAATCCAAGGGTGGTCCAAAAGGTCATAATCATATCATATCCAGCACATATCTAATCATATATAGTATATAACCGCATGCAAGGATTGAAATCATCATATTAGGGTCATAGGTCACTTAACTATACAAAAATCCTAAACCTCACCTTGTGCAAGTACAGTCTGGGAGTGTGAAGGGCCAAACACTCTAAACCTCGGGCCCACCAGCACCACCAGACTCTGTGACAAGACATGCAGAAGCCCAGACATAAACTCTATATGAACCAAGTAAGACGCACGACGTATCAAGAGATGATTAATATGTAATATGGAATGAAGTGTACACATAGATCACATAGCATAGTTCACATATTCCACCAAATCATTCAATTAATAAAGTTTAAGGTTTAAGAAAGCGTTTGAAATCATATTAAAGGATATAAGTCATAAAGCAATTCAAACAGATCAAGCAACACGGGAAAAAGGCAAGTATTCACATGAATTCATTCAATTAAATGGAGTACTATCATCAAAGATTGCAATTGAAGTCATATCATAACATATAATCCACATAACGAGTCAAAAGGGTCAAGTAAACACAAAAGGACAAGCATAAAAGGGGAACAGGGGGGTTGGGAACGGCCCTTCCCATGCAAAACATAGCTTGGGCATGGTCCTTCCTGAAGAATCACACCAGCGAACATGGGAACGGCCATTCCGGGCATAAGGCATAAATGGGAACGGCCCTTCCCATATTCATCAGCATGACATCAGCCCTGGCTGGGAAGGGCCGTTCCGGCCCCAAGGCCAAAATGGGAGAGGCCGTTCCGGCCAGATCTGGGGATAGTCCTGTGTAGACCCTTGACAGCTTCGGGAAAACAATTCCAAGGCCAAAAAAGGCAGATTTTACACAAAATCAACCTTCAAAATTCCACGAAAATCATACATATCATCACATAAATCATGTTCATCATATATCCTAGCTCAAGGTCTCATGGAATCATCAATCAAGGCATAAACATCAAGTTAGGTCAAGAGTTCATATTTCACAATATTTCACCAAATCATCTCAAATATTCAGTTTCATGCCAAGATTCATGGATAGCAATGAAATACACATCAAGGGAAATCCGTAGCTTACCTCAACTTTCAAAATGATGAAGAAACGAGGAGATATGAGCTCTTGAAGGTGTGGAATGGCTTAAGTCTTCATCTTTCTTTGGAGCTCTCCAAGGATGATATGTCTTGTGTGAAATGAAGTTTGAAATGAAGCTAGGTTAGGGTTTCCAAGATATAATATGAGGCTAGAGGCTTTATTAGGATTTGGGCTCAAATAAATGACTTTCGGCCCAATAGGTCAAAATTAAAAGGTTTAAGGTCTAAACAATTTCTGTAAAATATAAAGTAAATTCCATGGGATCCGAATCAAGTCCAATGGTGGTTTCGAAATTCGAATTCGAATTCTCGAGCTCATATCGGTCCCAAATGCACCCGAAGTTACCTAATTTAAATTAGGCACAAACTCCAAAAAATTGCAAATAGTCCCAAGTCCTATTTCAATTCAACACCAACATTTAAATTAAAGTAGCCACGTTTCCCATTAACCCATTACTTCTCAAGTTGTCATGCAAGGATTCATATTTTATATTTTCCATTTTAGCCCAATAAGTTACGTATTTAATAAATGTTGAGATTAAACACATCAAAGGAAATTAACCCACATACGTGCGTAACGTAACTCTCTCGTGATGCATACATGTATGATTTATCGGAGAGCTTGTGCTAGACAGAGAAGTGCGTTAGTTGGGTCACACTTGGTCATATAGGTCGAGATAGATTGCATTTGGCCTCACATGCATATCTTGTGTTTTGTACCCTTGGGACTTATGTTTGGGATTTATGAAATTCGAATATTGTATATATATTTGATCTCTTGGCTCTAGTTTGAATATTTGGTGATATTGCTTCCGCTATCCTATTGTTTGATTGGTATTTGTTTTATTTTCGCGCACTCTGAGTTGGTGTTAGCTCCGCCTAGCTTAGTGGGTGTGTTGGTCTCCCGTTCGCTATGACTTGGACCTGAGTACGGACTATCCATTTCATATTCGGGTTCGGGTCGTAGTGCGGGGGATGTGGTATCCCACGTGCGGGGTGCTACATCCTTAAGTGGTATTAGACCTTTGGGTTGCAAAACCGGAGTTCTAGTGTCGGATTGTGTCCAGTATAGATCGTACGGCTTAGTAACAACGTGTTAATGTGTGTATTGTATTAAGATATGTGAAATATTATTTTCTATGTGCTTTAAATTGTGGTTTCAATTCATAAATTGTTGTACTCATATCTTATATGTGCACTTGTTGCCTGGATTATGAGTCATACTCATTTACAAACCGCGCGCATTATACATTCTCTAGTTTGTGCATTGTAGGTTGATCTCTTACTCCCTAGATTACTCATATAAAGAGTACAATCGACAGCTCAATTCGTTAACTATGGCCCCTAAATTGAGACTTGGATTGACTAAAGGTGAAGGCACCTCAAAGCCCTCAAGTTACCTCGTTGTTAATCTATGTACCAAGATACTGGGCAAGATAGCTCGTTTTTATGGGAGGGAACTTTTGCCCCAATCGAACACGTCACATTACGAAGAACAAGGCTCTTGTACTCATTGTAAAGGACTGAATCATACATACGAGACTTGTATAAAGTGGTTGGGAACGTGTTACAAGTGCGGTGCTCCTGATCACAAGATTCAAGCATGTCCTCACCTAGTGTGCAATTGAATGAGTTTGGAAGGTTGGCTAGGTTCATGGAGAAAATTGAGAATGATCTTCAAGATGAAACATCCGGAATCAAGCCTAGTGCATGGACTAAGGCGACTTAGAAGGCTCTTAAAGTCGAGTCAAAGAGGTTGAAAGAAAAGAGCAAGGAAGTGAGATTCAAACTGGAAACTAGTTTGGGATCGTGCTTAGATCGGAATGAGGGAGTACTTCGGCCGGATAAGAGTAAGAAGAAAAAAAGGGGGGGGGGAGCCCTCACAAAATAGAGCTCGAGTTATGGAATGGCAACGGAAGAAGCTTAAGACCGTGAAAACCCTACGATCGGAAAGAGTGGTTCAACCATGCGCCCATTGTAGGGGTACCAACCATACTTATGATGGACGTTGGGACCGGTTGAAGAGATGTTATGCTTGCGGTTCCCCGAAGCACAAGATTTCCGAGTGTGAACGAATAAGAGTCAATAAGCAACAAAAACGGGATCAGAGGCTTCGAGATGATGCTCCACTTCAACCTAAGGCTAACGAAAGAGGTACTTACATCCATAGCATGTGCATTCATACCATGTTACGTTATTATTATAATTGCATATAATATATGCCTTGAGTGAATTGGTTGATTGTTGCTTTGTTGCTTTATTGATGACAACGTGGTGCATAACATTTACATTCTTAACCCGACATGTACAATTTAGTGCTTACTTGATAGCTCGTTGCACTACATACTCTGTCAAGAAAATGATTCTCGGTTTGAAAATGTAATTCGAGAATTGGGAATGGTAGTGTTGATGAGGAAACCTTCAATGCTTCTTGTATTTTAATGGAGGAGCAACTTGCATGGAAGAAGAGTCCTTATAGGAGAATCCAAATTGTGTCGGCAAGGAGATTGAGACGACTTCTCTTAGTGGCAATTCCAGGAATTTCAAACGATGAGAGTGCTCGCCATTGATGGGAACTCTTCTTGAATATATCCGATAATAGGAGAGAAAAGAGCTAGGTTGACTTGAAAGACCTGAAATGAAGGGAGTTCACGAAGATATTGAAAGAATGAGAAGTAACCGAGTTCTTTGTTATTAACATTGAGGATCGAGTATCGAAGAAATTCAAGTTTTGGGTGAAGTAGAAGATATTTCCATGAAGGGAGAACTAAGACCGAGTTTCTAATTAGAAAATATTCAAGGAGAGGTTGAAATAAAAATTCGAATCGGAGTCTGAGGATATGGGTTAGACCTCAATCCTAAGAAGTGAAGGTAAGGGAACCACGGTTCAAGTGGAGAAATGGAAGAAAAAGGATTTGAAGATGCTACTAAAGGTAACTTCGATGATCCTATGTGATTGTCAGTTCCATTTTGGTGAGAGTTCGAAATTTGATTGAGATTTGGAAGACAACTCCGAGGAAAGACGATTCAAATTTAATCCCACACTTATATAAGGGATTGTTAAGCAATACAAATCGAAGCTATTTGGGTTAACGTTGTGAAAGAGAAGTCAAGTGGGCGAAGAGGTTGGTTGTCAGACATGCGATTCGTCAAAGAAGTGTTAAGTCAAGAATTGTGAACTACAAGCTTTGCAAAATTAACCTTGGTTCTTCAATTAAGCCTCTTAATGTCAAGAACTTCGAAAACAACGGTGAATGGTACACAAATCATTCATGGCTCGAGCATCATGCATTTTCAACTTATTATCTAGCTTGTATTTGTTCGTTATTGCATGTGTTCGATCTTTGTTGGATGTTTAGTTATCTTGAGAGACAACTCCGAGTGTACGTATGTGTAGTCACGTGGGAGGACAAGGGCCATGTTTTCAATGGACTTCTGAGGCGAACAACAACGTGGGATAGCTCCGTATGGAGGATCTCTTGAGAAGAAGGTGCGGGTGGAGCGAGTTCGGTAACTTTGCTACTTGTGTATCATCGAGCTCTTGGGTTGGCTTGAGATGAATCAAACGGTGGGTGATGAATTAATCTTTAGACCCTCCTACCGTGCGAGACATTCGAGTTGCTCTTAGCCCGAATCAAGCTCGTGATGGAGTACCACACCAAGACTTCAAGAAAGCGATCAAACCCTTTGTGCTTGAAGACCTTACCGGGTTAATCCTTGTCGGGATGTCATGAACCCCAAATATGGGATGAATACGGAAAGTTGTTCGAGCTTGAAACTCGAGCAGAAGAACCTGGGGGCCAGGTTCTTTTAAGGGGGAGGTTACTGTTAGAGTAGTGCCCTAGAAGAGCCAAATAGTTTAGGCCTCCTTTTGTAAACTACTCTTATTAGCAACAATTTGTGACATTAATGAAATAATAAATGTAACATTTCATAGTCGTTTAATTCTATGTAGCCAATTCATCATATCTCATCCAAGTTTATTAATTGCATATTATAACTGTTTGTATATGGATGAAACCCCAAGGTTACATTAAGCTACGGGACTTAACCTCGCATAGGGATGGAGGTTATGAAATAAGTCTCTATGGCGTGATCTAAACCAACTCCAAGTTGAAGAGTCTAATAAGCACGAGGATGTTGACTTTACTCGTTTCAAACTTGCTCATATGACGTGCCTTTTAGAAAGGTTACTTTGTTTCATAAGTATTGAATGTAGGGACATTCACATGCGTATGGGGGTGCTTGTTAGGGAACAAGTACACTGAGGATCCCGATGGGGACACCTCAATGGGGTAAGGCTTTTATGCCTTAACGATGAGGTTGGTTCCCTAGTTATGGTAGTGTCTAAATGGTCCTTAGACTTGAGGCTCCATTGATGCTCTGTGCATGAGAAGGGTAAAGTTTGATATGCGCCTAGAGATTCATGGGTTCCATGAATCTCGTTATAGTTGTATGTTGGTATTGTTCGAATCATGTATGGGGGCATATGAGATGCCAACATAGAATCTATCGCTCGTCTAGAAGAACGAGTGAATCACCCATGAATTCTATTGTAGTACATTCCACTTAAATCCTTGCGCAAGGTAGTGAGATCTGAATTAGGAAATGAGTTTCCTAGAGTGTTAGATCAAATGGAATTGCTATAAGAATTAATTCATAGCATTAGGACTAATAGGGTTCTATTATTCCCATGCCCTAGGTCCTAATCGGGGATTGGACGATAGAAGGATCTTATCTCACGGTATCCATGAGACTGAAAGGTTAACAACATAAACTTCACCTGTTGGATGGGTGGTCATGAGCTTGTCACTAGACATCGATCATGATCTGTAGGTACTGATTAATTAAAAGGAGTTTTAATTAAGCAATGATTAATTGAAAGAGTTCAATTAAATCAATAAGATAAAAGATTATCTGAAACACCACTTTAAGAATGTGGACCTACTGCTATTCATTGGTGAACCTAAGGGGTCACACAATGACTCGAGTTAAACAACGTGATTATCTAAAGATCAATAGAGATTGATCAATAAATTAAATGAGTTCAATTTATAATATGAGAGAGTAATTAATTAATAACTGTATTAATTAATTTATGCTTAATTGTTAAGCTACTGAGAATAGATGTTAAAGAGTTAACATTAATTTAAATAAATGTATTTAAATTGTGTTGGGCTTGAAATTTAATTAAGAGTAATTAATTTTTAAGTCCATCAATTTAATTAGACATTGGACTTTTGATTTAATTATTGTAATTAAATTAAGTCCACTAATTAAATAAGTGTTGGGCCTTTTAATTTAATTAAAGCCCATCATATTGACTAGCCCATAGGGTTTTTGACCTAGGGCTAAGCATATAAGCAAATTTGTGAGAAGAAATCAAATCATCGTTGTTTTCTTCTTTTCTGCTTTCTCTCCAAGTCTCTCATCTCTCAATACTGTATTGAGAATGCTATTAGATAATCAATATCTAATTAGTGTTCTAGTGTGCTAATTGAATAGTTGTTCAAATACGGGTCGTGGACTACCTTAGAGGAATTCCGCGTGGGATTCTTGGAGGAAGATCGGATAGAAGAGAAGCGGGTAGGTTTGGGAAAACCTTCTTGTCATCGTCATCAATTGGAAGCGAAAGAGGTATTTGATTCTTCTTCCGTTTAAATTGTAAATCTGAATCAAAGGCTGATCTTAATTGGAATTCCGATAAAACTTGTTTTATTATCCCTAAAATTTTTAATTTTCGCGCCGTTAGGGTTGACGAATTCCAACAGTGGTATCAGAGCCATATTTTGATCGATTTACGATTTTTAATTCCTTGTATTAATTTGATTAATATGTAGATGCGTATTATGTTTGTTTTAATTTGATATTCGTTTGGGCAAAAGTTTTAAAATTTGAAGAAAAGTTCTTGGTTTAAAACTTATGTGAAAATTATGAGATTTTATGAAAGATATTGAAAATTTTGTTTTTCGAGAATTCATCAAATTATAATTTTGTTTATATTTTATTTTAAATTGTTTTAAATAAAATTAAACTGTGCAGTGTGTGCGTGTGGCTGCTGCTTTAGGGCTGCGACTTGGGCTTGCCCTTCCAGATTGGGGCAGCAACGGGTCGGGCCACCTTCAGCAGAAAGCTGGGCCTCGCTGTGCATCCCAATGGCAGCGAAGCAAACTGGGCTTCGGCGAGTGGTGATCCAGCAGCTCATGTGTGGGCCCCCACACATGGGCAACCCCCATTCTTTTCACAAAATTTTTTATAAAACTGGGGAAGCTCGGTGTCGAACCTGCGACACTCAGCAGTGCAACTGCTCCATCAACCGGTTGAGCTAACTCAACTTGTTGAATTAATTTTGGTAAGTTTTAATTTTACCTTCTAAAGCCACAGTTTTAAAATTGTTTTAAAACTAAATCTTTATAATTAATTTTGTAAAATCGTTTTACTTGAAAATTAATTATGTTTGCCCAAATACGAATTGTTAAAATAGAAACATGATTTTATTAGATAGAGATCTAATGGAAATTAAATTGGATTAGAGAATTCAATTTAATTTAAATTGAAGGATTAATTTAATTAGTGAATTAAAAGATAATCCTTGGTCAATAAATAATTTTAGAAATTATTTAAAAACTTTAGATCGCATAATGACTATTTACCTGGTAAATTTATTTTATGTAATGCATTGGATGTATGGTTGGATCAATCATGGGCTTTATTTGCGCTATGTATGGTTTTTATTTTATTTATGCATTTTGATATTGGTTTTAAAAGAGAGCCTGCGAGCCTCTTATTCAATTGTTGTAAGCGTTGTTTTTATTTTCTCCCCCTTACTATGTAATCCCCTTTATTTTGTAGAGAGAGTAGTTTTAGGGTGAGATCTCTAATTAGATTAGGAGATGGAGAAACGAGACGAAGCAAGCAACGGAATAAGAAGTCCATCAAGGCCCCAAAAGTGTTTGGGTGCAATTATTTTGATATAATAGAATAGGATTCTATTTGAGTGCTCTCTTTGTGTGTTTAATTCCGTTTGATGCATGAATAGAACCATGGTCCGTAAAATGGCTATTATGGACCATGCATAGGGAGCCAATGATTATCCATATTATAGCAGCATGCTAGGCTTTTATTATCTTGTTATGAATGTTATCTTGATGTGCATAAATATGTTCATGCATTAAGCAAGATAAAATAAGATAATAATTACAATTGATGACTCTTGGTAGAATTTTTGAAATTCTTTAACCCCGAACCGTCTTAGATAGTCTCAGACAATATAAATATTAAATCCAAATGAAAATTGAAGGATAAAATTTAATTTTACAAATTTCCAAGTATTCCGTCAATAGAATTATTTGTTTTAGAATTAATCAAATCATTAAGTATCGGCCACGAGGCGTGGGATACGAAACAATGAGATTAATTGAACTAAAATAATTCTTTGCATAATAGATGCAATTTTTCAAAGTCAAAATTATGGTATTGGCCACGAGGCGTGGGATATTCATAATGGCGATGGAGAAATCTTAGGGATTGACGGGTCGGATTTAAATACTGATTAGTATAGATGTCGCACGAGTCGTGGGTCTATATGAAAGGTAATGCAAAATAATATTAGGAGTTGTATAGAGATACAATTGATGATAAGATCGTCTACCTTAAGGCTTAAAGTCGGATGTCTCACGAGTCGTGGGTCCGATGATAAGTGCTTGAGGATCTTAATACCCACTATTTGAAAAATATGATTTTTCTAAAATCTATAAGGGGGTCAAAGGAGTTTGATTAAAATAGTGGGAGACAACATTTGATAAAAGTCCATATCATCTGTAATTGTTATTATTTTATATCCGTCACTCATACTACGTTTTCTGCTTACATGAAGATTTTCTGCTAAAATCATGATCTCTAAAAATCCACTTAGTGCTATCCTTGAGGCCAATAAATTGACTGGCTCGAATTATGCTGATTGGCTCCGCAATCTCAAGATTGTCTTGGATTCCTAAAGGAGGACCTATGTATTGACACAGTCTCCTCCCGATGTCATACCTGATGATATGGAAGCCGATGAGAGGGAAACAACTCTCCAGTTACAAGAAGATGATCTACATGCTAGATGTCTGATGCTTGCCACTATGTCTCCCGAGTTGTAGAGGCAGCATGCTGAGATGCGCCACTCGGCTGAGATCCATCTTTACTTGGAACAGATTTACAAGCCGATCAATAGGATTGCTCGATTTGCAGCATCTAATGAGTTATTCTCACTTAAGATGGCTGAGGGATCGAGTGTTCATGAACACTGTATTAAGGCTTTAGGCCTTATTGAAAAGCTTGCAAGTCTCGAGGTGATCATGGATAATGAGCTTTACATAGATTTGATCTTAACCTCTCTGCCACCTTCATTCAAACAGTTCATATTAAACTTCAATATGAATGGAGCTACAGTCTCAGTTGAGGAACTGATGAACATGCTCGTAACTGCCAAGCGAACTATGAAGAAGGATAAAGTTGTTTTCTTTGTAGGTTCATCTTCATCCCAGACTAAGGCTGCAAAGCCAAAGAAGGGTAAAGGAAAGGGTTTTCAAAAGAAGAAAAAGACTCTTAAACCCACTGGTGGGGTTAAGAAAGCGAACACTAAGAAGAAGACCAATCAAGCAGAGGATCAGTGCTTCCATTGCAAGAAACAAGGGCATTGGAAAAGGAACTGTAAGGAGTACTTAGCTACTCTTACAAAAGGTATAAATCTCATCGAAATTAACCTTTCATTTAATTCTAATAATTGGGTATTAGACTCTGGATGCGCTTCTCACATCTGTAATACGTTACAGGGAATGAGCAATGTAGCACCCGGAACGCCAGGCACCACATCCCCCGCACTATAGCTCCAATCCACCTATGAAATGGACTATCCATACATGAATCGAAGCTACAGCGAACGGGAGACAATAAAATGACTCAAGGCTAGGCGGGTACCCTCAATTTAACCAACCAATCAATCTAATCAGAGTATTGAAGCGCGGAAGCATTAACATTCAATAGATACATATAGGTACCATATTTACACTGTCAATACATGATCATCTCCCGGTAATATATCAAGGCAATACAAAATATTCCCAAATAACTATACATACAAAATGTGGGAATGAAGTGTGCTAGACCCAAATTTAAAGACCAAATGACTCTAAATTCCCGCCTAGCACGCCCTGCAAAACACTGAAAAGTTGAGGTGTCAGTCCAACACGGACTGAGCGAGGGGTATAAATAAATATAAGCGCACATACATGCAAGCTATAACCTCGGGTAATAATTTTGGAAAACAATACAATCCAATAGGTTAAAAGGAATACTATCGCCCGAGATTACAACTATTCCAATTTCAATTCAATCAGTTTCAATTCAATCAATAGTGGCCCGGCGAGTGGGGCAATTCTCCAACCTTACACCGACTGTGTACAATCAATCAATCAATCATTCAATTATTAGGTGATTAGGTGATCAAGCAATTCCTTAATGTGCACAATTAGCAGTTTCAATAACTCCTTCTTCCTCCGGGTGATGGTGGGATTGCAAGGCCCCACCATCCAATCAATCTGGGCAGAGGGTACATGAATCCCTAAGCCCGGAACTCCTTTCCCACCCTAATCTCCTAGGGGGTTCAGGGGTCATCCCAATTTGGTGAGGATAGCTATCGAGTTACCCGTCAGCCCATGCTTTCCCGGTTGGCTCGAGTCACTACCCTCGGGCCCACAGTGCAATACAATACTCGCCCAATCAATCAATCAATCAATCAATTTCTTTTCAATAGTTCGATAAAACATTTGAAAACCAATCTCATTTGAAAACTATAAGTATAATTATAGGTTTTTGGCTTAAAAATCACATAGGGTTGTACGGGTCCTATGTATCTAAAATTAAACCTCACCTGACGACCCAAAATATATCCAAGGAAACAGCTCACGGGGCCTGCTCCTCGTCACCAGGAAGCTGGTCTGTGCAAGAAAGACAAATGTCCGTGAAACACGACTCAATATGTACCAAATAGGACGAACGGCAAAATGCGACGAAATGACGGGAAAAATACAATGCACCTTAAAATTATCGCGTTTCAACATGTAACTAATCATATAACATCAATTAGGGATCAATTAATTGATTGGAAGGGGGTGTTGAAAATTTAATTTTATGCAGTAGGTTTTGCTCTACAATCGCCGTGGGAACGGCCGTTCCGGCCTTCCCTTGAAAATGGGAAGGGCCGTTCCCATGGTCTGAAGAAAGCGCGCCAACGTTTTTTAAATATAAACGCGTCTTGGCTGGGAAGGGCCGTTCCGGCTCGCAGGCCAAAGTGGGAACGGCCGTTCCCAGTCCCGCTAGCCTGAGTCTCAGTATCATGGGAACGGCCGTTCCAGTTTTGAACTGGGGCTGGGAAGGGCCGTTCCCAGAATACGTGAGCAAAGAATGCAGAGCAGAAAACAGAGCAACCATGGCAATCCCTCCAAACAACCATAAAAATGGATCTAAACCAAGTTCAAATGAAGATATTAGATGAAATAAATATGCTAGCATGTATATTGATCAATAACAAATCATAAAACACATATTTGCACATTAGATCATCAATAATCCATCAATATAAACCCATATACTCCATCATGCATCAAACTCATAAAACTCAATATAAATGCATCAAACTCAAGCTTAATGACCACAATTAATTTTCCAACAACCAATACACAATTCATTCAATGCATAACAAAGCCCTAGTCAACATATATTTTCAATAAAATCATTCATTCACCATATTTACCTCAAGAGAAATAAATGGAAGCTAAGATGATGAGATGATGATGATGAAGCTCCAATGATCCCAAAACCCACAAATATTAACTTGAATGGAAGAAATCTCTCACTCCTTCACTTAGGGTTTGTCACGGTTGAACAAGGAAGCAATTGGAACAAAGATGAAATTTTTGTATGAAGAATGAAGCAAGGTACGTGAATGCTGCTACTTGAAAGAGAGGAGAGAGCCAATTTTGCAATTAAATCCTTTCATTTAATAAGTTATGCGATTAAGTCCAAATCCCATTTTTCATGATCCATATAGTCCAATGCAATTAGGTCTCACATTCTTGTAAATGAACAATTAAGGACATAAAGAAAATAAATCACGTTCGAGAAAATATTTCACATTGCAATCACATTCGATAATTTTGAAAAATATGATATGATATGAATTTTCAATAAAATGACAAGAATACAATTTTATAAAATTATGTTATGCTATAGAAAATTAAAGAAATGGACAATTAATAATTAATTTACAACTCTCAAACGCACACGTGTCGTTCATACCTGAAATGCCGAAAGCTGGGGCGTTACAATCCTCCCTCCTTATAAGAATCTGGTCCCCAGATTCACTGATCGGAAGGGAACAACTCTGGATGGAACCGTCTCATTTTGTCTTCGGTCTCCCACGTGGCTTCTTCGGTCTTATCACTTCTCCAAAGAACCTTAACCATAGGGATCCTCCGGTTTCTTAATTCCTGAAACTTCTTATCCAATATCTTAACCGGTTTCTGAACAAAGGTAAGACTCGGTTCCAATTCCACTTCTTCAACAGGAATGATCTCGGTTTCATCGGGGTAGTATTTCCTCAGCTGAGACACGTGAAATACATTATGAATCCCCGTGAGGCTCGGTGGTAGGTCCAATCTGTAAGCAACTTCTCCAATTCTTTCCACAATCTCATAAGGACCTAAATAACGAGGTTTAAGTTTACCTCCTTTCCCAATCCGAGCAAATCCTTTACGTGGAGACGCCTTCAAGAATACCCGGTCTCCAACCTCAAACTCGAGATCTCTTCTGCGACGATCGGCGTAGCTCTTCTGTCTGTCTTGAGCTGATTTCATCCGTTGTTTTATTAATTGGACTTTCTCAATCATAGCTTCAACGGCCTTGGAAGGTTTTTCCAATTTCTCACCTTTCTTAACACCTTCCTGTTTAGTCCACTTCCACTCTTCCAAGTCAAAGAACAACGGAGAACGACACTTCCGTCCATAAAGTAGCTCATACGGTGCCATTCCAATCGAAGCCTGAAAACTATTGTTGTATGCAAACTCAATCAAAGGTAGCTGATCATGCCAGGAAGACTGAAAATCCAAAGAACAAGCTCGAAGCAAATCCTCGAGATACCTTATTAATCTCTCGGACTGACCATCCGTCTGAGGATGAAAAGCTGTACTAAACTGGAGCTTCGTACCCAAAACCTCTTGCAATTCACGCCACAACCTCGAAGTGAACCGTGGATCTCTGTCTGAAACGATACTGACTGGAATCCCGTGAAGTCTAACAATCTCCCGATTATAAAGCTCGGCTAGCTTGCGAATCTTATACGACATCCGAACCGGCAGAAAATGTGCAGACTTCGTCAAACGGTCCACAATCACCCAAATCCCATCAAATCCACCTTTCACCTTAGGTAATCCGGACACGAAATCCATCGTCACCTGTTCCCACTTCCACTCAGGAATAGGTAACGGCTGAAGTAGACCTCCCGGTTTCTGATGCTCGGCTTTCACCTTCTGACAAGTGAGACAGTGCTTCACAAACTCGGCCACATCTTTCTTCAATCCACGCCACCAATAATATTGCCTTAAATCCTTATACATCTTGTTTCCTCCGGGGTGGATAGAATAAGCCGATCTGTGAGCTTCCTCGAGCAACACCCGTTTCAACTCCTCGGGTACAACCACTCGGTTCTTGAAACGAAGAAGACCGGTTTCATCGAACCCGAATGGACACTCTGGATCAGCTCTTGCCTTAGCTACCAATTTCTGAACTTCCAAATCTGTACTCTGAGCCTCAAACAATCTGTGCTTCAACTCTGGCTGGACCGAAATATTAGAGACTCGAGCCTTTAAGATAATTGGCTCGATTCCACTACTTTCACCCACTTCCAAGCTCGACACACTAGCCTTCCTACTAAGTGCATCGGCGACCACGTTGGCTTTACCGGGATGGTACTTGATCGTGCAATCATAATCTTCTAACCTTTCCATCCAACGCCGTTGCCTCATATTCAATTCCTTCTGAGTGAATAAATACTGGAGGCTTTTGTGGTCGGTGAAAATCTCGAAGGACACCCCGTACAAATAATGTCTCCACTTTCCAAGTGCAAAGACTACGGCAGCAAGCTCAAGATCATGTGTCGGATAATTCTTCTCATGCACTTTCAACTTCCGGGATGCATAAGCAATCACTTTACCCTTCTGAGTCAACACACATCCCAAGCCTTCCTTGGAAGCATCCGTATAAACAGCATATCCTTCAGAACCTTCCGGAAGGGCTAACACTGGAGCAGACACTAACTTCTCCTTCAAGAAAGTGAAACTCTTCTCACAGTCTTCATTCCAATCGAATTTCACATTCTTCTTCGTCAACCGGGTTAAAGGAGCTGCTAACTTGGAGAAATCCTTCACAAACCTCCGGTAATAACCTGCCAATCCCAAGAAACTCCTAATCTCAGAGGCATTCTTAGGTTTCTCCCACTTCAACACTGACTCAATCTTGGAAGGATCGACTTCCAAACCGTTGCCCGAAATCACGTGACCCAAGAATGACACCCTGTCAATCCAGAACTCACACTTGCTAAACTTGGCAAACAACTGATGCTCCTTCAAAGTCCTCAATACCAACTGAAGGTGTCTTGCATGCTCCTCGGCAGACTTCGAGAAAACCAGGATATCATCAATAAAAATGACCACGAACTTATCCAGAAAAGGCCTGAAGATCCTGTGCATCATATCCATAAAAGCTGCTGGGGCATTAGTCAATCCAAACGGCATCACAACAAACTCATAATGCCCATACCGAGTGTTAAATCCTGTCTTAGGAATATCCCCTGATCGGATACGTAGCTGGTAGTAACCTTGTCTCAAATCCAATTTCGAGTAAACTTTCGAACCCTGAAGTATGTCAAACAACTCCTCGATGTGTGGAAGAGGATACTTGTTCTTGATCGTCATCCTGTTCAACTCCCTATAATCTATGCACATTCTCAAGGTCCCGTCCTTCTTCTTTACAAACAAAACCGGTGCACCCCAAGGAGAAGAACTCGGTCTGATATACCCAATCTCCAACAACGCATCAAGTTGAGTCTTCAACTCTTTCAACTCAGCTGGAGCCATACGATACGGAGTTTTAGAGTACGGCTCTGCGTTAGGGTACAAGTCGATCACAAACTCAATTTCCCGTTCTGGAGGTAAAGAATCCAATTCCTCAGGAAAGACCTCGGGAAAATCCTTCACTACTTCTGTCTCTTCCAGCTTACTCTGATCCTTTGGTTTGTTAAGGATATAAGCAATGAAACCCGTGGCTCCCTCTCGAACCAACTTATGAGCTTCAGAGAACGAAAGTAGCGGTACAGTCTTGGAACTCCAACCCACAATCAAATCTGATCCCAACTGAACCTTCTTCGCCCTGCAATCAACTGTGGCAGAATGTCTGTACAACCAGTCCATACCCAGAATAGATCCATAGCAAGTCATCGGCAGCTCAATGAAATCTGACAAGAAAACCCGACCCTCGATGCTCACCGGAACCTCACTGAACACCCGATCAGATTCTATACTACCACCAAAAGGAGTGCTAACCACATAACATGCAGAAGAACGAGAAACAGGCAAAGGCAAAGAAACAGATATAGCACTCGAAAGAAAGGAGTGAGTAGCTCCTGGATCAAACAACGTATGAATGTTCGTGCCATGTATGCAAATGGTACCTTCAACTACCGCGGCTGGATCAACATCAGCATCCGGCTGCTCTCCATCCAAAGCATAAGCCCGAGCCCTAATCAGTGGTCTCGGTGCTCCCGGTGGTGGTATCCTGCGATCCGGACATCCATCTACCAAATGCTCATCGCTCCCACAAAGTAAGCATAGACCCAAACGCCTCCTGCAGTTATCATAGACGTGTGTCCTCTGTCCACAGAAGGTACAGTAAGGTCTCTCAGGTGGTGGTGGCAAAGCTGGAGCAACTGGTGCAGCTGGAGCTCGAATCACTGGTCCTGCTGGTCGGGGCTTCTTCCCTGGGCCCTGTGGAGCTGGTGGTGGAGAAGAATATACCATCGGCCTCTTGCCTGAAGCAGAACCCGAGCCAGAACCCTTAAACCCTGATCCGGCACCTCTGAACCCTGATCCAGAACCTCTGAATCCCGATCCTGAACCTGAGCCTGAACCTGAGCCTGAACGGTAAGAAGACCGCCTCGCATTCACTGAATCCTCAACCAATAGAGCCTTCTTGGTAGCCTTTGCCCACGTGCTCGTGTTGACCGCCTCAATCGCTGCCTGAATATCCGGTCTAAGGCCCTGTACAAACTGCATCGCCTTATGGAAATCATCACTCGCTATATTAGGAGCATAGCGGGACAATCTCTCATACTCAGCGATATACTCTGAAACTGACCGGCTTCCCTGCTTGAGTTCTGTAAATTCCTTCAATCTTCTAGTGCGAGAAGATGGAGGAATGAACTTGTTCTGAAACTCTCTAACAAACACTTCCCAATTCACTTCCTCGCCTGCAGCCTCTAACACTATCCGGGCACTCTCCCACCAAGAGTAGGCCTCACCCTGAATCAGAGAAATGGTACAACGGGCCTTCTCCCTGGAATCACACGGGATAAGCTCCCAAACCCTCTCGATCTCCCTAAGCCACTGCTCGGCCTGAATATCGTTACCCTTATAAAACTTGGGAGGACGCTGGTTCTGAAACTCCCTGAAAACAGCTGAAATCTGTGCCCCTGGCTGTGGTGGTGGAACTGGTGGTGCTGGAGGAACATGATCCCGGACTCTCTGGTCAATAAGACCCACCACTGCATTCATAAAATCCTGTGGCTGAGCCTGAGGAGGTGGAGGAGGAGGTGGTGATCTCTCCCTGTGATGATGTCGATGATGTCTGGGAGAACGATCACGGTGATGTCTATCACGAGCCATCCTGAAATCCAGTAACTATTATGCATGTTCGATTAGTCAATGCCAATGTGTGCAAATAATTCAAAATTGCACATAAGTTTAGAATTCCAATAATTCACCAATTTCAAGTAGGTCAGATAGGTTCAAGTACCAAATATCAATGCAAGACTCGCAAATTGACAATTAGTTCCTATGCCGTGCGACCTAGACTCACAAACTCGACACTAGAGACCCGGTTTTGCAACCGGGCTCTGATACCACCGTAGGATGTAGCACCCGGAACGCCAGGCACCACATCCCCCGCACTATAGCTCCAATCCACCTATGAAATGGACTATCCATACATGAATCGAAGCTACAGCGAACGGGAGACAATAAAATGACTCAAGGCTAGGCGGGTACCCTCAATTTAACCAACCAATCAATCTAATCAGAGTATTGAAGCGCGGAAGCATTAACATTCAATAGATACATATAGGTACCATATTTACACTGTCAATACATGATCATCTCCCGGTAATATATCAAGGCAATACAAAATATTCCCAAATAACTATACATACAAAATGTGGGAATGAAGTGTGCTAGACCCAAATTTAAAGACCAAATGACTCTAAATTCCCGCCTAGCACGCCCTGCAAAACACTGAAAAGTTGAGGTGTCAGTCCAACACGGACTGAGCGAGGGGTATAAATAAATATAAGCGCACATACATGCAAGCTATAACCTCGGGTAATAATTTTGGAAAACAATACAATCCAATAGGTTAAAAGGAATACTATCGCCCGAGATTACAACTATTCCAATTTCAATTCAATCAGTTTCAATTCAATCAATAGTGGCCCGGCGAGTGGGGCAATTCTCCAACCTTACACCGACTGTGTACAATCAATCAATCAATCATTCAATTATTAGGTGATTAGGTGATCAAGCAATTCCTTAATGTGCACAATTAGCAGTTTCAATAACTCCTTCTTCCTCCGGGTGATGGTGGGATTGCAAGGCCCCACCATCCAATCAATCTGGGCAGAGGGTACATGAATCCCTAAGCCCGGAACTCCTTTCCCACCCTAATCTCCTAGGGGGTTCAGGGGTCATCCCAATTTGGTGAGGATAGCTATCGAGTTACCCGTCAGCCCATGCTTTCCCGGTTGGCTCGAGTCACTACCCTCGGGCCCACAGTGCAATACAATACTCGCCCAATCAATCAATCAATCAATCAATTTCTTTTCAATAGTTCGATAAAACATTTGAAAACCAATCTCATTTGAAAACTATAAGTATAATTATAGGTTTTTGGCTTAAAAATCACATAGGGTTGTACGGGTCCTATGTATCTAAAATTAAACCTCACCTGACGACCCAAAATATATCCAAGGAAACAGCTCACGGGGCCTGCTCCTCGTCACCAGGAAGCTGGTCTGTGCAAGAAAGACAAATGTCCGTGAAACACGACTCAATATGTACCAAATAGGACGAACGGCAAAATGCGACGAAATGACGGGAAAAATACAATGCACCTTAAAATTATCGCGTTTCAACATGTAACTAATCATATAACATCAATTAGGGATCAATTAATTGATTGGAAGGGGGTGTTGAAAATTTAATTTTATGCAGTAGGTTTTGCTCTACAATCGCCGTGGGAACGGCCGTTCCGGCCTTCCCTTGAAAATGGGAAGGGCCGTTCCCATGGTCTGAAGAAAGCGCGCCAACGTTTTTTAAATATAAACGCGTCTTGGCTGGGAAGGGCCGTTCCGGCTCGCAGGCCAAAGTGGGAACGGCCGTTCCCAGTCCCGCTGGCCTGAGTCTCAGTATCATGGGAACGGCCGTTCCAGTTTTGAACTGGGGCTGGGAAGGGCCGTTCCCAGAATACGTGAGCAAAGAATGCAGAGCAGAAAACAGAGCAACCATGGCAATCCCTCCAAACAACCATAAAAATGGATCTAAACCAAGTTCAAATGAAGATATTAGATGAAATAAATATGCTAGCATGTATATTGATCAATAACAAATCATAAAACACATATTTGCACATTAGATCATCAATAATCCATCAATATAAACCCATATACTCCATCATGCATCAAACTCATAAAACTCAATATAAATGCATCAAACTCAAGCTTAATGACCACAATTAATTTTCCAACAACCAATACACAATTCATTCAATGCATAACAAAGCCCTAGTCAACATATATTTTCAATAAAATCATTCATTCACCATATTTACCTCAAGAGAAATAAATGGAAGCTAAGATGATGAGATGATGATGATGAAGCTCCAATGATCCCAAAACCCACAAATATTAACTTGAATGGAAGAAATCTCTCACTCCTTCACTTAGGGTTTGTCACGGTTGAACAAGGAAGCAATTGGAACAAAGATGAAATTTTTGTATGAAGAATGAAGCAAGGTACGTGAATGCTGCTACTTGAAAGAGAGGAGAGAGCCAATTTTGCAATTAAATCCTTTCATTTAATAAGTTATGCGATTAAGTCCAAATCCCATTTTTCATGATCCATATAGTCCAATGCAATTAGGTCTCACATTCTTGTAAATGAACAATTAAGGACATAAAGAAAATAAATCACGTTCGAGAAAATATTTCACATTGCAATCACATTCGATAATTTTGAAAAATATGATATGATATGAATTTTCAATAAAATGACAAGAATACAATTTTATAAAATTATGTTATGCTATAGAAAATTAAAGAAATGGACAATTAATAATTAATTTACAACTCTCAAACGCACACGTGTCGTTCATACCTGAAATGCCGAAAGCTGGGGCGTTACAAGCAACGTCCGTGAGGTTGATGAAAGAGAACATGTTCTTCGAGTAGGCAATGGAGCAAGAGTTGTAACAAAAGCCGTAGGACATGTTAGGTTAATGTTAGGAGATGGTTTTATTTTAGTATTGAACAATGTTTTATTTGTTCCTGAGTTAGTTAAAAACATTATTTCCATTCCCGTACTAGACTTGGAAGGTTTTTCCTTCTCTATTACTAATGCTATGCTTTACATTTTGAAGAATGGTTCTTCACATGCATTAGGGTCTTTACAAAAAGGTTTGTATTTAACTAAGACTAATTTGAATCTCCTAAATGTCGAATGAGAAAACAAACGAAAATCAAATGACCAAACTTCAGCAAAGATTTGGCATGCTAGACTTGGACATATCTCCAAGAATAGGCTTCTAACGATGGGTAACTTAGGTTCATTCAGTACGAATGATCTAAACGAGTTAACCACTTGTGAATCCTGTTTAAAGGGAAAGATGACTAAGTCCCCTTTTAAAGGGCATGTAGAGCGAAGCCAAAATCTTTTGGATTTGATCCACACAGATGTTTCCGGACCACTAAATGTTAGTACCCGAAACGGCTGTAATTACTTCATCACATTTACTGATGATTTCAGTAGATATGGGTATGTGTACCTGATGAAGCATAAGTCTGAGGCCTTTGAAAAGTTCATAGAGTATAAAACAGAGGTTGAGAACCAGACAGATCGCAAAATTAAGGCTCTTCGATCAGATCGAGGTGGTGAGTATTTAAACGATCTCTTTCTTGGCTATTTGAAAGATAACGGGATTATCTCACAGTGGACTCCGCCCGGGACTCCTCAGCTGAAGGGGGTATCCGAGCGACGAAATAGGATTTTATTGGATATGGTCCGATCCATGATGAGTTTCACGGATCTTCCAATATCGTTTTGGGGTTATGCCCTTGAAACGGCTGCGAAGATAATTAATTTAGTTCCTTCCAAATCTGTGCCCGAAATACCATATAAGATGTGGTTTTCAAAACCCCCTATTTATTCATACCTTAGAGTTTGGGGATGTCCTACATACGTCAAGAGACTAGTGGGAGACAAATTGGATTCCAGATCCAGTTTGTGTAAATTTGTAGGATACCCTAGAGAGTCCGTGGGTTACTATTTTTATGATCCCTCAGAACAAAAGGTGTTTGTTTCGAGGAATGCCACTTTTCTAGAAAAAGAGCTTCTAGTTGAAAAGTGAGGCAAGATTGCAGAACTTACTGAAGTTCAACAAAAACCTACAAATGATCAAGCAATGGAACCTCCCTCTTTCCCACAACAAGAAGTAAACATAAGCCCTCGCAGATCTGCGAGAACGATTAGACCGCCAGACCGACTCAATTTACTAACTGAAACCGGTCAATCGGATAGCGATCCGAGATCATATGATGATGCAATATCGGATAGAGATTCGACAAAATGGCAGCAAGCCATGAATTCCGAAATGGACTCTATGTACTCCAACAAGGTATGTGTAACGCCCGAGCGCGAGACGTCACATGGATTTCCACACACGAGCAAATCACAGCGAACGGAGACAGACACACTCGCTAAGCCAGGCGGGACTAACCTATAACTTAAACCCCAACAACCACAACAAACAGAGTAACAGAAATGCGGAAGCAACCATTCATATATTATATATTGAGCTAAATGCTCTAGGTACCAACATGTAATTCATATATTGAGCTATACGCTCTATGTACCAATATTTCATGTACGATACATATAGGTACCATATCCTGTACGCTCCATACATATACAAAATCCAAATGTAACAAAAGTAATCATATGCGTGTAAAGGAAAGGCTAGACACGATGAAAGACTCTCCCTGACTGGTATCCCGCCTAGCATCCCCCTTCCTGCAAAAACAACTGAAACAACTCCGGGTTCAGTCTTAGACATACTGGTGGGTATAAAAGATAGGCATAATATCATCATATCGCAGAATTGAAACACATACATGCAAGTTATAATCTTTATTCGAGGTTTAGAAACATTTCTCCCAAGTGGGAACATAAAGTACAACGAATAGTATTATAACAAGTCATTTCATTCATTAGGTCATTAATAGCCCGGCGAGAGGGCGTGCATTATCTCCAACCACCACCACGTGTAATCCATTAATCATTCATTCATTCGTTCATTCATTCATACATTACATTCTTTCATGCACATACATTCGATCGTTCATATACTCCTTTTTCCTCCGGGTAGGGAACGGGTTTGCAAGGCCCGAGCCCTCATTCATTAATGCTAGAGGGGTACATGAATCCCCAAAAGCGTGGGACCCCTTTCATTCACTAATCTCCTAGTGAAATCCAGGTTGTCGAAATTGTTGGAACTAGTATATGTGGATTCCCGTCAGCCCATGCTTCCCCGGTTCACCAATACACTAAGTCCCGGGCCCTCATTCATTGTGATCATTCATACATTTCTCGCCAAAACATTTTGGTAGGGCATTCATAAAAAGGCTTTCGATCAAAACATTTGCTCGTTAAAAACTTGGTATAAATACCTATATAGGGTTTTGGCTAAAATCTTGCACATTAGGTGTTCGGGTCATATTGTTATCTCATAGAAGAAAAACCCACCTGATAGACAAAAGAACCCGACAAAGCTCTCACTGCCCGACCTCGTCACCCACTGGATCAAGATCTGTGTGACAAAGGTAGTGTGAGACTCAATTATGACCAGACTAGCTCGGCTATGCAATAACATGCTATGGAATGTTTAAAATGCAATAATATGTTCAATTATGGTCATGAATATCATAGAATTCAATTAAACACATAATTCACCAAGTTTCGTTCATTATACGGTAAAACCGTATTCGTTCCCGTTCATATTGTTCATACTTTCATACTTTGCATTCATAAGTCATCAATATCATATACCAATCATAAACCAAAGCTTGAATATAATCAAGTTACATATAATTCATAAATACGAATAATAAACGCAAAACAAGCAATAAAAGAGTTCCCCCAAAGCTGCCATTCAAATGACACGACCGTGTTGAGTTTTCAAAGGAAACGGACACGGCCGTGTCCGAGGTTTAAAATCCGAAAAATTCAAAGTCGAGGGATTGACACGGCCATGCTGAGTTTTCAAAGCGTTTGGACACGGCCATGTCCGAGATTTAAATTCAGAAAAATCAAAGTCGAGAGACCAACACGACCGTGTCCATTTTCAGTTGAAAGCTGACACGGCCGTGTCAGCTCATCGTTTTGAAAGAGAAAACAGAGCAAAAGCTCTGTTTCTCGAGGAAAAAGCTTACAAAAACAGGGGTAGCCATAAGGAAGCTCTTATACACACTTAGACATGCTTATAATTCATAAAACTCATATATATCATGCAATCCATTCAAATAAGTAAGGATTCACACCCGAAGTTGGCCAAAGATCACCCAAACACAAGCTTTCATTCATGGAAGCTTCAAGCTTCATTAATGGCACATTATGCTATACACAACCAACATGAAATTCAAGATATGGAAATGATGAGGAAGTTATAAGGTTCATATTTCATGCATCAATCCCCAAATAAACTATGAGACACCAAGGTTCAAGATCAAACCCTCTATTCATGCTCATACTCAACACACAATAATCCTTCACTCATGCCAAGCTTTCCATAGAATAAAAGATAGAGGAGAAGATGGAGATTCTAAATCCTAACTTACCTTGGAAGAAGATGGAGGATTGATCAAGCTTGAGCTCAAAGCTTGGATGAACAAAACAAGGGTTTTCTTGAAGCTTTCTCTCCTCTCCCTCTTGGAATGGTGATGATCGATGAATGTGATGAAGCAAGGAAAAAGGGAATGCCGATATTTAGTGCTAGATGGGTAGAATACGGGTCGGTCAAGTCCGGTTCGTTTAGTAAACGGTTAAAACAAGTTATAAAGTCGAGGTTGTGAAAAGATTCATTGTCGAAGGTTCAAACGGTATCAAAACAATACAAGGTCAAGTTTAATGGATAGGAAACGTCGATACGAGTTCAACGCCGGTTACGGATCTCGATTTCGAGGTTCGGAGCTCAAGATATCACGAAAACCGTTCAGGGTTGCCTATATTCAAATAGGTCCCTAAACTTTCAAAAAGTGGCAATTAAGCCCAAACTCAATTTCCAATTGAGTCCAAAACATTCAAATAAGTTACAATCAAGTCCACGATTACGCAAAACACACAATTTCATTCAATTAACACCAAATTCACAATATTCACATTCCCACAATTTCATTAATATATTCATAATTCAAATTAGAATTCATATAAAATTAAACAATTAAATCAAATTAGGAACGAATTCAATTAGTAAAACAAGATATGAAATCATATAATTAAGTGTAAATGCGCACGTAACTCTTACCTGCACGTGTGAAAACACGGGGCGTTACAACCTCTCCCCCTTAAAGAGAATCCGTCCTCGGATTCATTGCTCGTTCGGAAACAATTCAGGGTAGAACTTTTTCATCTTCTCTTCCGTTTCCCATGTGGCTTCTTCCGTCTTATCACTTCGCCACAACACCTTCACCAAGGGAAACCGTCTGTTCCGAAGTTCTTGAAATTTTCGATCCAGAATCTTAACTGGTTTTTGAACAAAAGTGAGATTCGGTTCAAGCTCAACCTCTTCAACCGGTATAATCACTGATTCATCGGGATAGTACTTCCGAAGTTGTGATACATGGAAGATATTGTGAATACCCGTTAAACTTGGAGGGAAATCCAATCTGTAAGCTGTATCTCCGATTCTCTCCAAAATCTCATAAGGTCCCAAATATCGGGGATTCAACTTTCCTCCTTTTCCAATTCGGGTAAATCCTTTCCGAGGTGAAGCTTTCAAGAACACTCTATCCCCAACTTCAAATTCAAGATCTTTTCTTTGCTTATCTGCATAACTTTTCTGTCGATCTTGAGCTGTTTTCATCCGTTGTCGGATAATTTGAACCTTTTCAATAGCATCTTGAATAGCTTTGGAAGGTTTATCTTTCCTTTCACCTCTTTGTACCCCTTCTTGCTTACTCCACTTCCATTCCTCCAAATCGAAAAACAACGGGGATCGGTACTTTCTTCCATAAAGAAACTCATACGGTGCCATTTCTATAGAAGCTTGGTAACTGTTATTGTAGGCAAACTCAATCAAGGCCAATTGTTCATTCCATGAACTCGAGAAATCCAACGCACACGCCCTTAACATATCCTCAAGATATCTGATTAATCATTCGGATTGCCTGTCAGTCTGTGGATGAAAAGCTGTACTGAATTGAAGTTTAGTTCCTAAACACTTCTGTAATTCTTGCCAGAACTTGGAAGTGAATCTCGGATCCCTGTCTGAAACAATACTAGATGGCACTCCATGTAACCAAACAATCTCATCACAATACCTCTTAGTCAGCTTACCTATCTTATCTGTCATCCGAACTGCAGGAAAATGTGCTGATTTGGTTAACCTGTCCACGATTACCCAAATTCCATCGAATCCACCTTTCACTCTAGGTAAACCCGATACAAAGTCCATTGCTATCCGTTCCCATTTCCATTCTGGAATAGGTAGTGGCTGTAACAATCCTGACGGCTTCTGATGCTCAGCTTTCACTAGCTGACAAGTCAGACAATGCTTCACATAATCCACTACATCTCTCTTCAATCCGTTCCACCAATAATACTGTTTCAAGTCCCGATACATCTTGTTTCCACCAGGATGTACCGAATAAACCGTTTTATGAGCTTCATCCAAAATAACTCTTCTCCACTCCGTTGGAACTACCACTCTGTCCTTAAACCGAAAAATTCCCATATCATCGAATCCAAACGGACACTCGGAGTCTGATCGAGCCTTCTCAATCAACTTCTGAATCTCAACATCCGTCCGTTGTGCCTCAAATATCTGTTGCCTTAACTCTGGACGTACTGAGATATTACCAATACGAGCTTTTATCTTAACCAATTCAATTGGTTGTCCAATATTTACCTTCAGATGGGATACACTAGCCTTCCTGCTCAATGCATCCGCGACCACGTTAGCTTTACCAGGGTGATACTTAATCACACAATCATTATCCTCGAGAGTCTCCATCCATCTTCGTTGCCTTCTATTCAACTCCTTCTGAGAGAATAAGTACTGAAGACTCTTATGATCGGTGAAAATCTCAAAAGAAGTTCCATACAAATAATGTCTCCACTTCCCTAAGGCAAAAATCACCGCTGCAAGTTCAAGGTCGTGAGTGGGATAATTCTTCTCATGCTCTTTCAATTTCCTAGAGGCATAAGCAATTACTCTCCCATTTTGCATCAAAACACAACCTAAGCCTTCATGGGAAGCATCCGTATACACCATAAACCCTTCAATACCATCCGGAAGTGCAAGTATCGGTGCAGAAGTTAACTTATCCTTCAAGAGCTAAAAACTAACTTCACACTTCTCATCCCACTTAAACTGAACTTCTTTGTTGGCTAATCGGGTTAACGGAGCCGCTATCTTAGAAAAATCCTTAACAAATCTTCGATAATAACCGGCTAAACCCAAGAAACTTCGGATCTCAGAAACATTCTTAGGACTCTGCCACTTAGAAACTGCCTCTACTTTCGAAGGATCCACTTCTAATCCTTTGCTCGAAATAATATGTCCCAAGAAACTCACCCTATCAATCCAAAACTCGCATTTACTAAATTTGGCATAGAGCTGGTTATCTCTTAAAGTTTCCAATACCAATCTCAAATGCCGAGCATGATCCTCTTCTGACCTTGAGTATACCAAAATATCATCGATGAAGATCAAAACAAACTTATCCAAATACGGTCGCAAAATCCGATGCATCATATCCATAAAAGCTGCCGGCGCGTTAGTTAATCCAAATGGCATCACCACGAATTCATAATGTCCATACCGGGTATTAAATCCTGTCTTAGGAATATCTTCCTCCTTAATCTTTAACTGATAATATCCCTGCCTTAAATCAAGCTTGGAATATACTCTCGACCCTTGTAGCATATCAAACAAATCCTCTATATTAGGCAAAGGATATTTATTCTTTACGGTCATCCGATTCAACTCCCGGTAGTCAATACACATCCTCAAGGTTCCATCTTTCTTCTTAACAAAGAGAACCGGCGCGCTCCACGGTGACGAACTTGGTTGAACATAACCGTTCTTGAGAAGATCTTCCAGTTGAACTTTTAACTCCTGTAACTCTGCCGGTGCCATCCGGTAAGGAGTTTTAGAATAAGGTTCAGATCCCGGATATAAGTCTATTACAAATTCGATCTCTCGATCCGGAGGCAAAGAACCTAAAACTTCGGGAAACACCTCAATATTCCTTCACCACTTCTGTCTCTTCGAGTCTCACCTGATCTTTCAGCTTATTCAAGATATAGGCAATAAATCCCGTTGCCCCATTCCTTATCAACTTATGAGCCTCAGTAAACGACAAGAGAGGTGCAATCTCTGATTCTTTCCCCACTGTCACTTCTTCTCCCAACTTAACAGTCTTGGTGAAACAATCAACCGTGGCGTGGTACCGAAACAACCAATCCATTCCCAGAATAACCCCATATCTGTTCATCGGCATTACCACCAAATCTGCCTGATATACTCTGCCTTCAAACCCAACACACAATCTCTGACCACCCGATCCGTCTCAAGACTTCCACCCAACGGCGAACTCACCACATAACAAGCATTTAAGCACGTAACAGGCAAACACAAAGTATCAATTAATTTACAAGATATAAAAGAATGAGTAGCGCCAGGGTCAAATAATGCATGTATGTTCGTGTCATGGATGCATATCGTACCTTCCACCATAGCATTGGGATTGGCTTCCACATCTTGCTCTTCACCCGCAAGGGCATATGCATGAGCTGGGATCATCGGCCTCTGAGCTCCCGGTTGATAGCCCGGAGTCTTATCTGGACAAGTATTGGCCATATGCGTTGTTTTCCCGCAAATCAGACACTGTCCCAACCTCCTTCTGCAAGTGTTGTAGGTGTGAGTAGGGCCTCCACAATACATACAAGGTGGCCTATCATGTCGAGGATCAGTAGCAGCTGGAGGTGCTTGTGGCTTGGGCGGTCCAGCTCCTGTAGGTTTAAACCTTTTGTTTAGCCCTTGTAACGGCTGAGAGAGAACCACCATAGGTCTTTTCCCTTTAGCAAACCCCGATCCTTGTCCCATTAGCATACGAGGAATGGGGTCCTTTTTCTTGTATTCCTCTTCCAACACCAATGCCCTCTGTACCGTGTCAGCAAAAGATTCAAAGTTATGGCCGGCGTGCCCGTGTCTCAGATCCTGTCTCAATCCTACAATAAACCTCTTTCCCTTTCTCTTTTCATCCCTTGTAATGTGAGGTGCATACTTGCCAAGCCTGTTGAAAAGAGAAAGATACTGAGCCACCGTTCGAGTCCCTTGCTTTAGATCCATATATTCTTGTTCTTTCCTTTCTCGAACGACTTCCGGCACAAAAGCTTCTCTAAACTCCCTTAGAAAAACTTCCCAATTAATTTCTTCTCCTTTCACTTCGAGCTTCTCTCTAGTACGTTCCCACCAATCATATGCCTCCCCATCCAGTTGGAAAATAGCAAACTGGGCCTTTTCTTGAGATGTGAATTGTCTAACATTGAAAATCCTCTCAATTCTTGTCAACCATCCCTCCGATATAGCATCATCCACCGAACCGGAAAACCTTGGTGGATTATAACTCAAAAATAACCCATGATGATCTCTCGGGTTATTTGGAGGAGGTGCTTGATGTTCAGCCTGCGGTTGTACTGGAGGATCCTGAGCCCTTCTATGCTCCACGTAGTTATATACCGCTTCCATAAAATGCTCCATATTCATAGGCGGTTGTGGAGGATTAGGAGAACGATCTCTAAGATGATGACGATTCGGAGACCTTTCCCGATGTCTTCTAGGAGGCATCCTGTTCACTCAAACACTAACATGCGTGCTAGATTTAGTTCATACGTGACAATGCATTAAATCAATCAATCATTCAAGTCAGAGATCGAAACACCTTATCACATAAGAATGCAAATGCTCCAAATTAACAAGTAATTCCTACAGCCGAACGACTTACTGACTCAACACAACACTAGAACCCTGGTTTTTCAACCTTGGGCTCTGATACCACTCAAAGGATGTAACGCCCGAGCGCGAGACGTCACATCCCCCGCACCATGACCCGACCCGTATATGAAATGGATTTCCACACACGAGCTAAATCACAGCAAACAGAGACAGACACACTCGCAAAGCCAGGCGGGACTAACCTATAACTTAAACCCCAACAACCACAACAAACAGAGTAACAGAAATGCGGAAGCAACCATTCATATATTATATATTGAGCTAAATGCTCTAGGTACCAACATGTAATTCATATATTGAGCTATACGCTCTATGTACCAATATTTCATGTACGATACATATAGGTACCATAACCTGTACGCTCCATAGATATACAAAATCCAAATGTAACAAAAGTAATCATATGCGTGTAAAGGAAAGGCTAGACACGATGCAAGACTCTCCCTGACTGGTATCCCGCCTAGCATCCCCCTTCCTGCAAAAACAACTGAAACAACTCCGGGTTCAGTCTTAGACAGACTGGTGGGTATAAAAGATATGCATAATATCATCATATCACGGAATTGAAACACATACATGCAAGTTATAATCCTTATTCGAGGTTTAGAAATATTTCTCCCAAGTGGGAACATAAAGTACAACGAATAGGATTATAACAATTCATTTCATTCATTAGGTCATTAATAGCCCGGCGAGAGGGCGTGCATTATCTCCAACCACCACCACGTGTAATCCATTAATCATTCATTCATTCGTTTATTCATTCATACATTACATTCTTTCGTGCACATACATTCGATCGTTCATATACTCCTTTTTCCTCCGGGTAGGGAACGAGTTTGCAAGGCCCGAGCTCTCATTCATTAATGCTAGAGGGGTACGTGCATCCCCAGAAGCTTGGGACCCCTTTCATTCACTAATCTCCTAGTGAAATCCAGGTTGCCGAAATGATTGGAACTAGTATATGTGGATTCCCGTCAGCCCATGCTTCCCCGGTTCACCAATACACTAAGTCCCGGGCCCTCATTCATTGTGATCATTCATACATTTCTCGCCAAAACATTTTTGTACGACATTCATAAAAAGGATTTTGATCAAAACATTTGCTCGTTAAAAACTTGGTATAAATACCTATATAGGGTTTTGGCTAAAATCTTGCACATTAGGTGTTCGGGTCATATTGTTATCTAATAGAAGAAAAACCCACCTGATAGACAAAAGAACCCGACAAAGCTCTCATTGCCCTCGTCACCCACTAGATCAAGATCTGTGTGACAAAGGTAGTGTGTGACTCAATTATGACCACATTAGACGCTCGGCTATGCAATAACATGCTATGGAATGCTTAAAATGCAATAATATGTTCAATTATGGTTATGAATATCATAGAATTCAATTAAACACATAATTCACCAAGTTTCGTTCATTATACGGTAAAACCGTATTCGTTCCCGTTCATATCGTTCATACTTTCATACTTCGCATTCATAAGTCATCAATATCATATACCAATCATAAACCAAAGCTTGAATATAATCACGTTACATATAATTCATAAATATGAATAATAAACGCAAAACAAGCAATAAAAGAGTTCCCCCAAAGCTGCCTTTCAAATGACACGGCCGTGTTGAGTTTTCAAAGGAAACGGACACGGCCGTGTCCGAGGTTTAAAATCTGAAAAATTCAAAGTCGAGGGATTGACACGGCCGTGCTGAGTTTTCAAAGCGTTTGGACACGGCCGTGTCCGAGATTTAAATTCAGAAAAATCAAAGTCGAGAGACCAACATGACCGTGTCCATTTTCAGTTGAAAGCTGACACGGCCGTGTCAGCTCATCGGTTTGAAAGAGAAAACAGAGCAAAAGCTCTGTTTCTCGAGGAAAAAGCTTGCAAAAACAGGGGTAGCCATAAGGAAGCTCTTATACACACTTAGACATGCTTATAATTCATAAAACTCATATATATCATGCAATCCATTCAAATAAGTAAGGATTCACACCCGAAGTTGGCCAAAGATCACCCAAACACAAGCTTTCATTCATGGAAGCTTCAAGCTTCATTAATGGCACATTATGCTATACACAACCAACATGAAATTCAAGATATGGAAATGATGAGGAAGTTATAAGGTTCATATTTCATGCATCAATCCCCAAATAAACTATGAGACACCAAGGTTCAAGATCAAACCCTCTATTCATGCTCATACTCAACACACAATAATCCTTCACTCATGCCAAGCTTTCCATAGAATAAAAGATAGAGGAGAAGATGGAGATTCTAAATCCTAACTTACCTTGGAAGAAGATGGAGGATTGATCAAGCTTGAGCTCAAAGCTTGGATGAACAAAACAAGGGTTTTCTTGAAGCTTTCTCTCCTCTCCCTCTTGGAATGGTGATGATCGATGAATGTGATGAAGCAAGGAAAAAGGGAATGCTGATATTTAGTGCTAGATGGGTAGAATACGGGTCGGTCAAGTCCGGTTCGTTTAGTAAACGGTTAAAACAAGTTATAAAGTCGAGGTTGTGAAAAGATTCATTGTCGAAGGTTCAAACGGTATCAAAACAATACAAGGTCAAGTTTAATGGATAGGAAACGTCGAAACGAGTTCAACGCCGGTTACGGATCTTGATTTCGAGGTCCGGAGCTCAAGATATCGCGAAAACCATTCAGGGTTGCCTATATTCGAATAGGTCCCTAAACTTTCAAAAAGTGGCAATTAAGCCCAAACTCAATTTCCAATTGAGTGCAAAACATTCAAATAAGTTACAATCAAGTCCACGATTACGCGAAACACACAATTTCATTCAATTAACACCGAATTCACAATATTCACATTCCCATAATTTCATTCATATATTCATAATTCAAATTAGAATTCATATAAAATTCAACAATTAAGTCAAATTAGGAACGAATTCAATTAGTAAAACAAGATATGAAATCATATAATTAAATGTAAATACGTACGTAACTCTTACCTGCACGTGTGAAAACACGGGGCATTACAGTATGGACCTTGGTAGATCTTCCTGAAGGTGAGAAAGCTATAGGAGGTAAATGGATCTACAAGCGAAAGCTTGGAGCTGATGGAGAAGTGACAACCTACAAGTCTAGGTTGGTTGCTAAGGGATACACTCAAAGGCCAGGTGTTGACTTTGAGGAAACGTATTCCCCTGTAGGAATGCCTAAATCCATTCAGATACTTCTAGCCATAGCTGCGTACTATGATTACAAATTTTGGAAAATGGATGTGAAAACGGTTTTTCTAAATGGAGATTTAGATAAAGACATTTATATGGTACAACCGGAAGGTTTCATATCCAGTGGGAGCGAACAGAAAGTCTGCAAACTCCAGAGATCCATGTATGGACTCAAACAGGCGTCTAGAAGTTGGAACATCCGTTTTGATGAGACAGTCAAATCGTTTGACTTTATCAAGAACGAGTATGAACCATGCGTTTACAAGAAAATCAATGGGCGAGTCGTACAATTTTTGGTGTTGTATGTAGATGATATCTTACTCATTGGGAATGAGAAAGATGTGCTGCAAACAACAAAGACTTGGTTGTCTACTCAGTTTTCCATGAAGGGCTTGGGAGAAGCTTCCTTTACTGTCGGTATAAAAATCTATAGAGATAGATCACAGAGATTAATAGGTATGTCCCAAGTTCAGTACATAGACAAAGTACTAAAACGGTTCAGTATGGAGGAATCTAAGAGAGGATTCCTGCCAATGAGACATGGGTTGATCCTCTCTAAATCAATGTGTCCTAACACTGAAGAAGGGAAGGATAAGATGTCTCGTATACCCTATGCATCTGCAATAGGGAGCATAATATATGTTGTGTTATGTACTAGACTTGATGTCGCTTATGCTTTGAGCGTTACAGTCGATTTCAATTAAACTTTGGTGAGAGTCACTGGTCTGCCGTGAAATCCATCCTTAAGTACTTGAAAAGGACTAAGGATTTATTTCTTGTATATGGCGGAAAGGGAGAATTGAAATTAGAAGGATACACCGACTCAAGTTTCCAGTCGGATGTAGACGACTTTAAATCCACATCCGGATTCATATTCCGGTTAAATGGTGGTGTAGTAAGTTGGAAAATTTCCAAACAGGAAACTACTGCCGACTCCACTTGTGAAGCGGAGTATATAGATGCATCAGAGGCAGCGAAAGAAGGTGTGTGGATGAAAAACTTCATCCAAGAGTTGGATGTAGTGCCTAGCATTGCTGACCCGGTCGTTGTCTTCTGCCACAATAACGGAGCGATTGCACAATCAAAGGAACTAAGAGCTCATCAACGGTCAAAGCACATCCTAAGAAGATTTCATCTAATTAGAGAAATCGTAGAAAGAGGCGACGTTATTGTGGAACGTGTAACCTCGGAAGAAAACGTAGCAGACTCGCTTACTAAACCTCTTAGCCAAAAAGATCTTTGAAGGACATCTCCAGGAGATGGGCCTTAAGGCTATGGGCAATTGGCTCTGAGGGCAAGTGGGAGATTGTTAGAGTAGTGCCCTAGAAGAGCCAAATAGTTTAGGCCTCTTTTGTAAACTACTCTTATTAGCAACAATTTGTGACATTAATGAAATAATAAATGTAACGTTTCATAGTCGTTTAATTCTATGTGGCCAATTCATCATATCTCATTCAAGTTTATTAATTGCATATTATAACTGTTTGTATATGGATGAAACCCCAAGGTCATATTAAGCTACGGGACTTAACCTCGCATAGGGATGAAGGTTATGAAATAAGTCTCTATGGCGTGATCTAAACCACCTCCAAGTCGAAGAGTCTAATAAGCCCGGGGATGTTGACTTGACTCGTTTGAGACTTGCTCATATGACGTGCCTTTTAGAAAGGTTACTTTATTTCATAAGTATTGAATGTAGGGACATTCAAATGCGTATGGGGGGGCTTGTTAGGGAACAAGTACACTGAGGATCCCGATGGGGACACCTCAATGGGGTAAGGCTTTTATGCCTTAATGATGAGGTTGGTTCCCTAGTTATGGTAGTGTCTAAATGGTCCTTAGACTTGAGGCTCCATTGATGCTCTGTGCATGACAAGGGCAATGTTTGATATGCACCTAGAGATTCATGGGTTCATTATGGTTGTATGTTGGTATTGTTCGAATCATGTATGGGGGCATATGAGATGCCAACATAGAATCTATCGCTCGTCTAGAAGAACGAGTGAATCACACATGAATTCTATTGTAGTACATTCCACTTAAATCCTTGCGCAAGGTAGTGAGATCAGAATTAGAAAATGAGTTTCCTAGAGTGTTAGATCAAATAGAATTGCTATTAGAATTAATTCATAACATTAGGACTAATAGGGTTCCATTTTTCCCATGCCCTAGGTCCTAATCGGGGACTGGACGATAGAAGGATCTTATCTCACGGTATCCATGAGACTGAAAAGTTCACAACATAAACTTCACTTGTTGGATGGGTGGTCATGAGCTTGTCACTAGACATCGATCATGATCTGTAGGTACTGATTAATTAAAAGGAGTTTTAATTAAACAGTGATTTTGAAAGAGTTCAATTAAATCAATAAGAAAAAAGATTATCTGAAATACCACTTTAAGAATGTGGACCTACTGCTATTCATTGGTGAACCTAAAGGGTTACACAATGACTCGAGTTGAACAACGTGATTATCTAAAGATCAATAGAGATTGATCAATAAATTAAATGAGTTCAATTTATAATATGAGAGAGTAATTAATTAATAACTATATTAATTAATTTATGCTTAATTGTTAAGCTATTGAGAATAGATGTTAAAGAGTTAACATTAATTTAAATAAGTGTATTTAAATTGTGTTGGACTTGAAATTTAATTAAGAGTAATTAATTTTTAAGTCCATCAATTTAATTAGACATTGGACTTTTGATTTAATTATTGTAATTAAATTAAGTCCACTAATTAAATAAGTGTTGGGCCTTTTAATTTAATTAGTAGTAATTTAATCTATAAAGCACGGACACTCCAAAATTTACCCCCGTGCAGTGTCGGACACGGACACGGCTCCGACACGGCACCGACACGTGTCCGACACACCAAAATGTGTCCAAAAATTAAAAAAAAATTCCGACACGCCGGGGACACGGCTCGGACACGGCGTGGAATGTGTCCGACATGGCTCGGACACTTCGACACGAAAAATTCAATAAAAAATTAATTTTTAATTTATTTTTCCTAAAAATTTAAGGATATAATTTAAAAAAAAAAGGAATTATATAAATGTGCTAAAAGATGTATAATATTAATTTAAATTTAATTTTTTTATAATATCATTATATAAAAAATGTATTAGTATTATTTTAATGATTTAAAATGTTGAATTGGAAAATGACGTATGTTATTTAAATTTGTAATATTGAATATTTTATGAATATTTTATTCTATATAAATTAACATATATATATATTTTATTTATTTATATATAATATAGTCGTGTCGGAGCCGTGTCGTGTCCTAAATTTTTTAAAAAATCCGTGTCGCCGTGTCCGTGTCGTGTCGTGTCCGTGTCGCCGTGTCCGTGTCTGTGCATCATAGAATTTAATTAAAGCCCATCATATTGACCAGCCCATAGGGTTTTTGACCTAGGGCTAAGCATATAAGCAGATTTGTGAGAAGAAATCAAATCATCGTTGTTTTCTTCTTTTCTGCTTTCTCTCCAAGTATCTCATCTCTCAATACTGTATTGAGAATGCTATTAGATAATCAATATCTAATTAGTGTTCTAGTGTGCTAATTGAATAGTTGTTCAAATACGGGTCGTGGACTACCTTAGAGGAATTCCGCGTGGGATTCTTGGAAGAAGATCGGATAGAAGAGAAGCCGGTAGGTTTTGGAAAGCCTTCTTGTCATCGTCATCAATTGGAAGCGAAAGAGGTATTTGATTCTTCTTCCGTTTAAATTGTGAATCTAAATCAAAGGCTGATCTTAATTGGAATTCCGATAAAGCTTGTTTTATAATCCCTAAAAATTTTAATTTCCGCTGCGTTAGGGTTGACGAATTCCAACAGTTACAATATCCCGTTCGTTCGTCCATGTAGGTACATGCCACGTGTGGGTTTAATTTTCGTAATTGCCTTTATTTTTCCTACATTAATTGTTTATATATTGATATATGCTCATTTATTTGATATTCATATGAATTATATGAAATTACTTGGAACTAATTGATTTAAATGTCATAAAAATGCCTAAGTGTTTTTAGTATTTGAAATCTTGTAATATTTGAATTTTCATGACATGTATTTAATTTTCCAGTATGCTAATTTCTTGAATTATATGAATCCTATGATGCACAGACACGGACACGGCGACACGGACACAACACGACACGGACGCGGCGACACGGATTTTTTTAAAAATTTAGGACACGACACGGCTCCGACACGGCTATATTATATATAAATAAATAAAATATATATATATGTTAATTTATATAGAATAAAATATTCATAAAATATTCAATATTACAAATTTAAATAACATACGTCATTTTCCAATTCAACATTGTAAATCATTAAAATAATACTAATACATTTTTTATATAATGATATTATAAAAAAATTAAATTTAAATTAATATTATACATCTTTTAGCACATTTATATAATTCCTTTTTTTTTAAAAAAAAATTATATCCTTAAATTTTTAGGAAAAATAAATTAAAAATTACTTTTTTATTGAATTTTTCGTGTCGAAGTGTCCGAGCCGTGTCGGACACATTCCACGCCGTGTCCGAGCCGTGTCGGACACATTCCACGCCATGTCCTAGCCGTGTCCGAGCCGTGTCCCCGGCGTGTCAGAAATTTTTTTTAATTTTTGGACACATTTTGGCGTGTCGAACACGTGTCGGTGCCGTGTCGGAGCCGTGTCCGTGTACGACACTGCACGGGGGTAAATTTTGGAGTGTCCGTGCTTTATAGTATGAATCTAATTGAATTATACTTAATTTTGACTTGCTTTGGGCCTATTTGACACTTTTTGAAAGTTTAGGACCTATTTGAAAATAGGACCCTTGAACATCTTTAATTCGTATCTTGAGCTATGGAACTCAGATCCAAGATCCGTCTACGATGATGAACTTGTTTCGATGATCCAGACAAAATGGAATTAACCTCGTAATTTTTCGGTGCCGTTTGAACCTCCGACGAAGCCATTTTCAGCCCATTTCTGCCAAAATTCAAGAGATGGCCCCACCTTGATTTATGGAACTGATCTCAGCCTCATTTTATACCATTTCTTCCTTATTTTCACGAGATAAATTAGCTTTGGAGACAAGGAAGGAAACTCCACTATTCATCATCTTCAACCTTCATTTTTGCTCAAGATCTCTTAGCTCCTTTCGATCTTCAATAATCCGAGGTAAGATCGGTGCTCCTTGTGATTTATGCTTCAATATATGCTCCTTTTTATGTCTTGAATTCAAGGTTTCACGCATGAAGAGATTAGATGGGTGAATAGTTAAGTTTTCATACAAATTTTGAATACATGCTCTTATGTGTTTATCTTGACATCTAAGCTAGAGAGTGAGTTCATTTATGCTTTTATATCTTGTTTCTTTGCATTAAATACAAGGTTGTTGAGTATATTAACTTCTACCATTAATACACTTGAGCTTATGAATGAAAATTGGGGGATTTTGGCATAAATATGAACTACTGTCATGACCTCATGTTGTACGTGATTATGCTGTCATTTTTTGTGAGTTTTGCATGAATTTAGTGCATGAAATGTTGGAAAAGTGCCCTAGAAAGCCAGTTAGTCATAATCCGTTTTGGGACTTTCCTAATATCATAGACAATCTTTGAATATGTACGATTGATTAATATCATAGGCAAACACTTCTTTATATGCTCTTCTTTGGTATGCGTTTACTTTATCTGTGCATGTATGAGAACTCCCCTAATCCTGATGACTTTAGGACTCTACCATTTAGGTGAAATGGTTCATGGAACGAGCCCTATATCACATAAGTCATGATTAGTAAAATACTCCAAGCCGATGAGTCCTATCAACAGTGGGAGTGTCAACCTGACTCCCCTAAGTCTTGCTTGTGGGATCACGCCCTTAAGAAGGACCACCTTGTGTCATGTAGGTGCAAATTGTATAGTTGATACGTGCGTGATACATGAGGGTGCTTACTTTAATAAGTAAGTTCACAGAGGTGCCCCGTGTGAGAAGATTCCTAAATGGGAAAGGAAGTTTCTATTTCAGGAAATGGAAACTTCATGATTAAGAAATATCTCACGAGTCATTGATGTGATTAATTAATCCTTAGACTTGAGGTTCCATGTCACTTTATGAGTTAACTCTGTAGTCTTAGGTATAAGCTTTAAAGGGTGTCGCCTTAGATAACTAATTCAAGGCTGATGCTGGGGCTGCACAAGTGACTCACGAAAGTGAATGAGAATCGAGAAAGGACCTACACTTGCGTTTGCAAGGTGATCTCTTATTGTGTAAGTCATTCATATGCCATATGGAGTCCTTGGCCAAGGCAGCAGATCAAGACATCAAGAAAAAGGGTTTCTTGGATTGAGAGCAAATGGATATGAAATGCACTTAGCTTTAAGACCAGATTATTAGGGTTCTAATTATTCCCTTACCCTAGATCTTGGTTGAGAGATAGTAAGTAGGAGGATTGTATCTCACATGAATCAATAACTTAAAGGTTCTGTCGAATCCTAACATTCCAATTCCGCTAGGGGTTAAACACCTGTTGCTAGACTATGGTCGTTTAATCTGTGGACTGATTAATTAATTAGTGAATTAATTAATTAGGGTCACTGCTAATTGAATTGAGAACTTAGCGGGTCACACACAACAACTTGGTTACATGAGTTGAGGCTTTAAAATGATTAAACGAGTTAATCGGGCCCAGAGGGCCCACACATGTGAAACCACACGTGTGGGTCACGTGACTGGACACGTGTCATTGGGACACTTGTGCCACATGTGTTTATTTGATTAAATATTAAATAATTAATTTATTAATTATTTAATAGACTTTGGTTTAATTATGAATTAAAAAAGAAAGTCTAGTTTTGGAGAAAAATAATCCAGTTAATTAATTATGAATTAATTAATTAGATAAAATAAGTTATTGATTTATTAATAAATAAAGTATAATAATATTCAAAAGGGTTTGGATATTTTAGCTCTCTTAAAAGTTGATTTGAATTTGAATTCAAAGTCAAAGTCAAAATTACTTGACGATCAAGAGAGTAATTGGCAATTCTTTTGGTTCATGTGTTGAACACCTTCCCTTCTCCAAGATCAAATAAACCCTAGGTTAAGCTTAAGCACTAACTAGAGAACTAGCATCCTTACTAGTTAGATTGTAGCCAAGTTGGTGGACTATCTCTAGAGAGCTTCAAGTTAGAAGTTTTGAAGATTCGAGCTTTACCAAGGAGTGGGGATCAAGCAAAACGACCAGAAGGGCTGGTGAAACGATTCTGAACCCAACAGAATATGAGTGAAAAAATCGAACCAAAGAAGATGGTGAAAATCGTTCGTCCATATCCTGAAGGATGAATTTTTTCAAGAGGGTTTTATGGCTGACAGATTTCTACTTTCGTAAAACTGGTTTTCGAAGGGAGTTTCAATCATGCCTTTCTCGTTTCATGTTTCTTTCTTTATGTTATATCGTTAAGAACTTCCCTAACATGATTTGAATCTAGGTTGGTGTTGATTGTTATCCCTATAATGGATTTTGAAGTAGAAAGAGACTTTCGAGGGACGGGTTGTCATTGCCGCATGAAGCGCGTTTGAGGGCGGCTCAAAACGTGTCAAGAAAGCTACTACCCAAGTAAGTTTCTTTATCTCTACGAATTTGGATTCATGATTGCCAGTTTCGATCCTTTCGTTGGAAAATTTTTAATTTTTCGCTACTTTCTGATTCCTGTTTTCCAACAAGTGGTATCAGAGCCACCTCGTTAATCGTGTTTCTGATTCGTCTCCACTTAACTGAATTTGGTAGAAATTCTTAGGCTTGATGCGATTGAGTATTTGTAATTGTTTTAGAAAGCCTGAATTACGAAACTGTATTTTTTTCCTGAAAGTTTCTGAAAATTGGTTTTTACAAAATTTAATTTTTGAAAACTATTTTAGATTTGAAACTGTATAAACAGTTTTTGGATTTCTTGGATTTGTTTTGCTTTTGAACGAAAACACGAAACGAAAACCCGAATTACGATGAACAAGCGAAACCCCATGCGCGAAGGAGTCGCGCGCGAGGGCTCCGCACGCACCGCCCACCTGTCCTAGGCGCGCGCAGGCATCACCGCCATCGTCCTCCCGCAAGCGTGCGGGAGGCCTTTTGGGAGCGCGTAGGCGCGCCTGCCCAGGGCTGCCGGGAGTGGCCGCCCGACAAGGGCGAGCGCGCAGTGCGCGCACTCGGGCGGCCTTGGCCGACCGCGACGCGCGACCCCTTTCACATACGGGGCCCCATTTTTCGTGATCTGTTTTCGTATTTCGTGCAATCTAGTCCCAATTTTTATTTTAATTTTAAAATTTTATTTTATCAATATTTATTTTAATTTTTGAATAAAACTTAAAATTGGGATTTTTGAGAAATAGAAACTGTTTGTATTTTGGGAAAATACATCTTTAAAAAAATTATTAATTTTCAGAAATTAATTGGAATTATATTTGTTTTGGTAGTTTGGGATTTATTGAAAACTTTTATAAATAAGACTCGCATCAAGTCGTGTTTTAATTTATTGGCTAAATTTAAATTCTCGCAAAAGCATGTTAGGTGATCATGGATTTAGACTTATGTATGGTTTTAATTTATGCACACGGATGGTTTAAATTGGGGTTGGAGCCCTATAGTTGCGTTTTTTCAATTGAGGTTGGAGCCTAACTTATGTGCATACTGTTATGTGATTTATTATGTGGCTTTCCATATTACTTTTTTGAGACCGGGGTATGCCCAGTGTAATTGTCTAAGACCAATATGAAGATTGAGTCTTATTACTTTATATCTGTTTGTTTTTATTGTAATTTGAGAGTAGAGATAGGTGGTGAGGTTTTATTTTCATTTTGCAGACAATGCACCCATGGAGTAAGATGGACCACATTCAAGTAACAAGGAGGCCATAAGTGAAGACCCCTTAAAATGTTAGGGAGGGGAATCTCAATTGAAAATGTAATAGAGATAGGGCTCGTATTTTGTTACCGCTTTCCCTTAAGTGATTTAAACTGTTTATGTGGCATGTATGTGACACCCCGATCCGCCGGACGAAGAGGTACGCATTATGTGCGCGTTTTAATTATTAATTATGTGATTTGTTTATTTGTTTAACCTCTTTTCTTATTCCTTTCTTACCTAAATTACTTGTATTATTTGAAATTACGTGAATTACGTGAATTATGTGAACGTACGTCAAACGTGAATTCCTTGTTGCTCGTTGTTACGTGTTTCGTGATTTTCGATTCTTGAGCGTGTTTATGTGTCTAATATGGTTCGAGAACTTGATTATATGTTTTTGTGTTGGTCTTGAGCCCTCCGTATTCTTTTTGGACCAAAATACCTACCCGAATACTTATACGTACATGAAACACACCTAAAATACCTATGTGGGACCCATAGCCCTACTTGTTGACTTTCTCTTTCTCTCTCATATACCAAATCAGCCCCTTTTCCTCATTTTTTCCTCCCCAAATGGTGACCTATCAGAAAAAGAAGAGTAAGGAAGCTTAAAACCTTCAAACTCCATTGTTGTGCAAGACCCCAAGCTCCAAGACTCTTGGGTGTTTAACTTCTTTACTTGGTAAGTTTATTTTTGTAATCTACATGCTTAAGTGACCTCATTTATGCATCTTGATCTTTGAATTTATGTTGGGAAGCATGTTTTGGGTAAGAGGGTGAATAGTAAGGGGGTCTCATGGCACTTGTTGCATTCTTGCTTTTCCTTGGTTCTTGTTACAGTTGTAAGCATTCATTGTGGTGGTTGTGGCATATTCTTGGGTCATTTATTGATTCCTTTGTTTGGTAGTTGGATTAGGGGGGTTATAGCATTTGTGAGACTTGTGGGTTTGTGGGAGAAAGCTAGGGTATTGGAGTACTTGATCAATTTGTGCCTTACGTATGTCTATTTGATGATTTCAAGCATGCTTGTTGGATTTTGATTCAGTTTTGGGCAAGAACCCTTGATCCCCTTCTCCCCATTTGAGCATTTGAATGCCATATAATGTGATAGATGAGTTTTATTTACTTTGGTGACTTTATGTTGAGTTTTGATTTCATTTTGGCTTTTTGAATGCAAACCTTAACGGTTTTTGCTCTTAAATGCCTTTGTGTGCGTTTCTTTGAGAATGTGCATTTGATCTCATGTCTCTTTGATGCTTTTTAATACCAAATATGTTAATGCCTGATTTCATAGCTTTATGTTGGTGTTGAGTTTGGCTTTGGAGTGTTCTTGCTTGGTTTGAATTTATTTTGGCCGAATTTGCACTTTTAAAGTCGGCAGTTGAGTAGATACTCAAAATTATTTTCACTGGTACTCAAAAGTACAGGGGCGTTTTACTTGAAACCATCAGTTGAGTAAGTACTCAAAATTTTTCCGCCGGTACTCAAAAGTACAGGGGATCTAGGAAATTTTCTACTATTCATTTTGATCTCTAAGCTTGTTTATCATGTTATATAGTGTGTCCTTTTGAATGTATTAGAATTTGATTTGATTCTGAATTCGTTTGATCAAGATTTGGTTCAATATGCTTCATTATGTTCCTTAAGATACGTTTGTGCATCTTATACGCATCCATTGCATTCATAAGCATTGTCGAGCGTCTAATTGGTACATTTTTTAGTCTAAGTCTTGGGTATTATGTTTGTTTGTCTCAGAGCTACCCCAGGACGTTGTTGAGCCCGAGGCTTAGGTGTCGGATCAACCCTTTTTGCTACCGGTTCATTTGTTTCAAGGTGAGGTTTAGGATCTTTCTGTATTAGTTATTGACTATGGCCGAAATGTGATGATTTTAATCCCGCATGCGAATATATATATATCTTATATATTCTTTTGTGTATGACTGTTTAAGATACGATTATGGCCTTATGAGAACTTTTACAAACTTTATGGAAAAGATATACGTATAAGCGTAAGTAAGCTTAAGTTTTGGTATGTTTTTATTATGTTTGGTGCGAGGTAAGCCCTGAAATATGGGATTTGGTTCCGATAAGTATGTTGGGCCCCGGGAATTGTGGGTAAGGAGCTCCGGAACGGCAAGGGCAGTTGGGTTATACCTGTGCATGATTCCCATTCGTGGTGGCACGCGCGATTCGAGGAGGTTGATGAGGCGTGGATCCTCGAGCACGTTGTGGGATCGCAACCCCCGTGCATATGTTAAGTAGGCGAATTGGGTTTGATTCCCGATTGCCATTGGATGGGGAAGGATTGATTTATGATTCTGATATGTTTTATAATATTCTGAGGAGTTAGGGATGATTCGTACTCGCTGGATCTTTGTTTCTGTTTGTGCTAGATGGATTATGAATCGGGATGGGATTTCTTTGTATATATATGTATTCTTTTAAATGTTTTGGCTTGCAAAACCCTAGCCCGGTTCATAGACATCGCCTTTGTTACTTGCTTTGTTATACTTATATAGTGTGTGGGTGTGCGTTAGCCCCCTCACTCAGTCAAGTGTTTGGACTGACCCTCTCCTTTTCCCACCTTTAGTGCAGGGTTGCTCGAGCTAGGCGGGGAAGTGCGTCTGGTATCGTACTAGCTGGTCTAGGTTGAGTCTGCATTTCATACTTTTGTGTTTCGGAGTTTTATGAACTCTTGTTTGATATTTTCGGATTCTTGATCTTGTATATTATTCTTTTGTCCCGGTGTGGTAATGTGAATATTAATACTGGTATTAATGAATGTTGATCTTGGTTGCTTCCGCTTATCTGCTAATTCTTTTTCACACTCTGTTCTCCGGTTTAGCCCCGCTTAGCCTAGTGGGTGTGTTTTGGTCCTCGTTCGCTTAGACTAGGGCTCATGTATGGACTTCCATTTCATGCGTGACTCCAAGTCCAGGTGCGGGGGATGTGGATGACCCGCGCTCGGGCGTCACAATGTATGTTAGAACTTGTGATTATGGAGTGGCTCCCACATATCATGCATAAGATAGGTAGAACCCATGATCATCTCATGTTAGTATCATGCTAGGACATGTTATCTATTTATGTGCTTGTTTGAAATGCATTTAAGTGTACTTGCATTAATCAAGACTAATAAAATTGGATAACATATATGTTGGTGAGGTCGAACCGGACAACTCTCCGGTTGATTCGAAAATTCCCATTCAATATTAAGCTAATTTCGAATAAATAGGTATTGAATTCGAGATGCAAATTTCGAATTAAATTCCTAGCATTCCATCAATAGGTTTTAAGTTTAGTAAGTGAAACTAGTTTGTGACACCCCGACTTTCTGACCGTACAGGTATGACGTGTGTGCGTAATTTATTTTATTTGAATTCTTATTCTTTATTCTTTTAATTCTTATTTTAAATATTTCTTATGGATTTGAATGAAATTTTTATATGATTATGAATGCTATTTGTTAAGATTTGATTCGTTCATGCTTGAAATTGAATCCATAATTTTCTGTTGTTTTAGTATGATAGAGAATTTAGTGTTATGAACTTGGATATATGCTCGTTACATGTTTTCGAATCTATTTGTTGAGCTTTTGAATTAATTGCTAAGTTCGGAACCAAAAGGAGGTTAAAACGCTTTTAGCGCACCTTGGGTTCCAATATGTGCAATTTGAGCTCGAGAATTCGGATTCGAATTCCGTCACCACTTTGGAACTCGTTTCGACGATTCGGGTTCGATGGACTAAGCCTTATAACCATTTAAGCTCATTTGGTAATCCGAAATCCGACCGGAACCTTACCTCGCTCTTATATGACTACCTTTCACTTAATTGCACCTTAGTCCCTCAACTCTTGACATATTACCCTCAAGCTTGACCCCACACTCCACCAAAACAATGCATAATCATCTCTCTCCCTTTCTTAATCGGTATACACAAGGAAAAAGAGAGATAAGTGCAGCAACTTGGAGCTTAAACCCTTCACCCGTCACTATTCACCACAAGGAGATATTGAGCTCTAATCTCCATTTTCTTCCAACATCTTCAAGGGGTAAGATAGTTTTTTTATGTACATGATTATATGGTCATTTTGAGCTATTAATTCCATGCTTTGGGCTATGTTTGATGCACATATGGAACATGACATGAATTTTAAGGGTTTGATGATCACCTTGGTTTCTTGGACTTAAGCTTTGATTTGAGGATATATATAGGATCTCTTATGACTCTAATATGCTTATATTATCTTCCTTTTCATTATGGATGAGTGTGGTGGAAGTTGCCATTGATGAAATTCGAATTCTTGCCTGAGAATTCTTGATATATATGATTATTCTTGAGCTTTTGGGGTGATTGGATGATTGTATGTTATTTAGGGAGTGATTTTCCTTCATTTGCATGAGTTTTGTGGCTTGAGGTTGTTGCTTGTTGTTGCTGCGTGCTCCCCTGCTCCTTGCTCTGTTTTTTTCACAGAGAGTTACTGTTGCTGCTGCTATTTTTTTTCGAAGACGATGGGCCAACCCGACCGTGTCAGCTTTATGCATGTTTTGGACACGGCCGTGTCAGCCTCTCGACTTGGAGCAATTTATTTTTTTAAAATCGGACACGGCCGTGTCCATTTTGTACTGAAACTCAACACGGCCGTGTCAGCCTCTCGAATTAAGCTCCTGGATTTATTTTAACTGGACACGGCCGTGTCCATTTTGAACTAAAACCCAACACGGCCGTGTCATTTGAAAATATGGCGGCGACAATTGCTCGTTTATTCGCTTTGTTGCTTTTCTTTGTGTTTTCTTTCCTCGTTTATGACGTGTATGCAATGTTAGCTTGTTATATTACGCATTATGTGCCTTGTTTTGAACTTATGATCTTATTTTCTATGAATTGTGTGAAAATGATTTGGTAGGATTCATTTGTCATGATTATGCATTTCATTTGCCTTAATTGCATCCCTAAGCATTTTCGAGCATCTAATTGGTACATATTTGAGTCTAAGTCTTGGGTCTTGCGTTCTTTTGTTTCAGAGCCTCTTCACGAAGTTAAAGAGCCCGAGGTTTAGGTGTTCGGTTGCTTCTTTTGTCCGATTTTCACTCCGCTTCCACTTCAAGGTGAGGGTTAGGATCCTTTCTAATAGATAAGCGACCTATGGCCTTTATGTGATTGATTTCCTATTCCGCATGTGGCTATATATATGTAATATATGGTTAAATACGAATGTTTATGATACGTTTATGATTTTATGAAAATGGTATAAGTATGGGCATATATGAGCTTATGATTTTGAATCTTTTGTACGTTTCCTTTATGATTCTGCGAGAGGTACCCTGAAAGATGGGATTATTGGTATGTTTCTTCTGAATCCGGGCCCAGGGATTGTGGGTAAGGACGCCCGGTATGGCATGGGCCGTCGGGTTAAGCCTGTGCACATCCCATTTGAGGTTGTGGCGTGCGACTCTTGGAGGTTGAGAAGGCGCTATTACCTTGAGCCCTCGGTGAATAACCGGGGAAGGCATATCGTGGGTTAGCTACCCCGTATGTATATAGAATCCATATGGGTGGAGAGGGTTTGATTCCCGATCACCAAGGCATTGAGGAGTTATGAATTTATGAATTCTTATGTATTTATGATTTGTGTGAGGAGTTGAGGAGGTCCGTACTCGCCGGACATCTATGTTTCGTTTGTGCTTTGGTGGTTGTGAAACGGGTTGGGATTTTCTTTGTATTATCTATATATGTTTTAAAAGGATTTGATATGAAAAACCCTAGCTCGGTTCATGATCGACCCCTTTTGATTATATGCTATGCTCTATATGTAGTTATGGTGTGGGTGTGCATTAGCCCCCCTCACTCAGTCGAGTTTTGACTGACCCTTTCCTTTTAACACTTTAGTTGTAGGTTTCTCGAGCTAGGCGGGGAAGTGCGTCGGTCGTGTCGTACTTTCGAGTTTAGGTCGAGTTAGCATATTTACTTGATGCATTTTGATCACTTTTATGAATGGTTTTGAATCCTACATATGTATTCAGAGATTATGTTAATACTTGACCTATTTTTGGGCCGTTGTATATGATGTATATGTTAGCATAGAGCTCCTTTGCGATCCTTATGATATTGCTTCTGCATTCTTATTGTTTGTTTGCGCGCTCTGTTCGTGTTGTAGCCCCGCTTAGCCTAGCGTGTGAGTGTAGGTTCCCGTTTGCTTAGACTTGGGCTCATGTATGGAGATCCATTTCATATGTGGGTTCGGGTTTAAGTGCGGCGGATGTGGTGGCCCACCGTTCTGGGCGCTACCTCTTAAAGTGGTATCAGAGCTCTCGGTTGCAAAACCGAAGCTCTACAGTCGTGTTGAGTTTGTCTAAGTCGTTCGGATTAGGACAATGTGATTATGTGCATTTATGTGCCTCATTCACTTGAATTTTTATGAATTGTGCACATGATCATGTACTAACCGCACGCATGTGTATTGGAATTCTTTGGATGTTATAGTATACCTCCGAGAAGAGATCATCATCGTGACAGGTCTCCGGGCCATAGACATCACCGGGATCGTTCCCTACAAGCCGAGAACAATATGGAACCTGAGGGATTCATGGCGAGATTATGTGCATATTTGGATACCCGATATCGCCAGAATACACCTCCGGTTGTCAATCATGAAGGAGGGCAAGTCACTCATATTCTACGGGAGTTCAGGAATCTAAATCCCCCCAAGTTTGAAGGTGGAAATGATACTCAAGCGGAGGAGTGGCTAATCCAAATAGAAAGAATTTGGGAGTTGATACCGTGTGAAGCCATTGAGAAGGCAAGGTGCAGCCTCACAATGGTGCAAGGCCAAGCTTATAGTTGGTGGACTAGCATCCGAGCCCGTTTGGATGCCTCAGGTGATGAGATTAATTGGGAAACATTTGCTCGGGAGTTTCGTAACAAGTATATTCCAATCGCCGCTAGGGACCGAAGACTCCAAGAGTTCATGGATTTGAAACAAGGTGAGAAGACGGTCACCGAATACATCGATGAGTTTGACCGTTTGTCAAGATATGCTCCCAACATTGCTAACGATGACCGCCACAAGGCTTTGAAGTTTCTTCGAGGGTTAAGAGAAGATATGAAGGACGCACTCGAAGCGGTTGATACCGACACTTGGGCGTTAGTTACCGAGAAGGCTTTGAAGGTAGAGGATCGAGTGGTTGCTAGGAGGAGGAAGACTTTTCAGACTGTACAAGGTTCTAGCTCCGGAGGTCAGAATAAATATGGAAAAAGGCCAGCTTATCAAACTTTTGCACCGGTAAAGCCTCAAAACAAGCAATTCAAGCCGGCAGGCCAACAGGCTCAACCTCTAGCCTTACCAGCACCACCTCAAGTCCAATGAAAATACTGCAAGGGTAACCATCTTGTTGAAAATTGCTTCAAACTTCACAAGAGGTGCTACGGGTGTGGTTCGCCGGATCACATGCTTAATCAATGCCCGAACAAAAGGCCAGGACAGCCAGCGGGGAATAATCAGAGGCCCACAATTCAGGCTAGAGCCTATGCACTTGGGGCCGAGGAAGAGGAAGCTGCAGATCTTGATCCTAATGCCGTGATTGAAGGTACCGTAAGCATTCATGGCACTACATTTCATGCATTATTCGATCCCGGGGCATCTCATTCATTTATTTCTCGGGATCTTGCTTCTTCGTTGTGCTTGCCTGTTACCCTCTGTGCGCATGATTATGTGGTTAGTTCGCCTCTTGGCGGTAGTCTTGTTACTTGCAGGATTTATCGGGGTTGTCCAGTGAGTTTTGAAGACGGGGTTTTCCTCGCCGATTTGATTGAAATGCCGATGAAGTGGTATAATGTAATCCTCGGAATGGATTGGTTATCTGAACATGGGGCTCAGATGGATTGTCGGGAGAAGAAGGTTTCCTTTGGTTCAGTGGTGTTTAAGGGCGAGAAGGTGAAGCCAAGCCCGTTTATTTCTTTCGTTGAGACGAGTAAACTGGTCCGGGACGGTGCGACAGGTTTCGTAGCCTATCTTTTGAATAGACCGAAGGATCAGGCTAAACTTGAGGAGACGGAGGTCGTGCGGGAGTATACCGATGTATTACCTGAGACATTGGGTTCTTTGCCACCCGAGAGGGACATCGAGTTCGTAATCGACCTTTATCCCGGAGCAGAGCCTTTTTCGAAGACTCCCTATAGAATGGCTCCTGTAGAGTTAAAGGAGTTAAAAACGCAGCTTGATGAACTTCTAGCTTGCGGTTACATTCGTCCGAGCATTTCTCCGTGGGGTGCTCCCATTCTATTTGTAAAGAAGAAAGACGGAACGCTACGAATGTGTATAGACTACCGTGAGTTGAACAGGATGACCGTGAAGAACAAATACCCTTTGCCTCACATCGAGGAGTTATTTGATATTTCACAAGGCTCGAAAGTCTACTCCAAGTTAGATTTGAGGTAGGGCTACTATCAGCTGCGAATTAGGGAGGAGGATACTCCGAAGACTGGTTTTAATACTAGATATGGGCACTTTGAATTCGTTGTCATGCCGTTTGGATTAACTAATGCTCCAGCTGTATTTATGGATATGATGCACCGAGTGTTCAGGCCTTTTCTTGACAAGTTCGTGGTGATCTTTATAGACGACATTCTGGTGTATTCTAGGTCGGCTGAAGAGCATGCACAACATTTACGGATCGTTTTGGAAACTTTGAGGGAACATAAGTTCTATGCAAAGTTCAGCAAGTGTGAATTTTGGATCGACTGAGTTATGTTTTCGGGATATATAATTTCAAGTGATGGGATTGAAGTTGATCCATCTAAGGTTGAGTCCGTGCTTCGTTGGGAGAGACCGAGAAATGTCTCAGAGATTCGGAGTTTTCTTGGGTTGGCCGGTTATTACCGCAGATTTGTTAAGGATTTCTCTAAAATTGCCGCCCCGTTGACTCGCTTAACTAAGAAGGAAGTGAAATTTGAATGGGATGATAAGTGTGATGCGAGTTTTCAGACTTTGAAGATGAAGTTAACTTCAGCACCAGTTCTTACCCTACCCGAGGGTACAGAGGGTTATGCAGTTTATACGGATGCTTCGAAAGAGGGTCTTGGTTGTGTTTTGATGCAGCACGGTAGAGTGGTAGCTTATGCTTCAAGGAAGTTGAAGGAGCATGAGAAGAATTACCCTACCCACGATCTTGAATTAGCTGCCGTTGTGTTCGCTTTGATGAAGTGGCGACACTATCTCTACGGTGCAACGTTCGAGGTGTTTACGGATCACCAAAGCCTCAAGTATCTCTTTTCTCAGAAAGATCTGAATGTAAGACAGAGGCGTTGGATGGAGTTATTAGAGGACAACGATTGCACCATTCAATACCATCCGGGTAAAGCGATCGTGGTCGCTGATGCCTTGAGTAGAAAGGCGAGTGTAGTTAATTTGGAAGCCGGTTCTTCAAGCTCAGGATCAGAAATCATGGTTTCGGGAACTTGGTTGGCTAATCTTACGATAATACCGGATTTGAAACAGCAGTTGTTGGAAGCTCAGGCCTCGGATGCCGAGATTCAGAAGTTGGTAACCCGTTCCAGAGAGGATCCGAATTCTAAGTTTGGGATGGATGATTTCGGTTTGTTAAGGTTCGAAGCGAGAATATGTGTCCCAGAAGAGCTCAAGAGGATTATACTTGAGGAGGTACATCGCTCGAGGTACTCGATTCATCCGGGAGGTACTAAGATGTATCGGGACCTGAAAGAGAAATTCTGGTGGAATGGCATGAAAAGGGACGTCGCGAACTTTGTGAAGCGATGTCTAACGTGTCAAAAGGTGATGGTAGAGCACCAGAAGCCGGGAGGAACTCTCCAACCACTTCCTATTCCCGAGTGGAAGTGGGAGCAAGTGACGATGGACTTCGTGTCCGGCTTGCCTAGAGTTAAAGGAGGGTTTGATGGAATATGGGTAATTTTTGACAGATTGACTAAGTCTGCCCATTTCCTCAAGGTTCGGATGTCTGAGAAAGTTCCTAAGCTAGCCGAATTGTATGTTCGGGAGATTGTAAGGTTACATGGAGTTCCGGCTAGTATTGTTTTGGATCGGGATCCACGGTTTACTTCGATCTTTTGGCAGAATCTTCAGAAGTGTTTGGGCACTAAGCTCAAGTTTAGCACAGCTTCGCATCCTCAGACGGACGGCCAATCTGAAAGGCTAATTCAATATTTAGAGGATATGCTTAGAGCATGTGCTTTGGACTTCCAAGATAAGTGGGGTGAGCATCTACCTTTGGTTGAGTTTGCTTATAACAACAGTTATCAGGGTTCGATTAAGATGGCTCCGTACGAGGCACTTTATGGAAGGAAGTGCAGGTCTCCTCTATTTTGGGATATCGAGGATTGGAGGTGGACCGAAGAGAATAAGCTCGAGAGAGCTGAGTCTAAGGAAAAGATTGTCGATACCATTGAAAAAGTTCATAAGATTTGACAAAGGATGAGAGCAGCTCAAGCCCGTCAAAAGAGTTACGCCGATAAGAGAAGAAGGCCCTTGGAGTTCGAAGTCGGAGATAGAGTGTTTTTGAAGGCGTCTCCTAGAAAAGGCTTCACTCGTATAGGTAAAGGTGGAAAGCTTAGTCCTCGTTACCTTGGGCCGTTTGAAATTTTGGAAAGAATCGGAGAAACAGCGTATAGATTGGATTTACCGCCGAGTATGACCGGAATACACAATGTGTTTCACGTCTCTCAACTCCGTAAGTATTATCCCGATGAGTCAACGATTCTCCCAGTTGAAGAGGTTCAGTTAGAGCCGGATTTAACCATAGAAAAGCATCCAGTTGCAATTCAGGATAGGAAGATGCAAGAACTGAGAAACCGGCAGATTCCTTTAGTCAGGGTACTTTGGAGGGATCAGAAATTCGAGGAATCGACTTGGGAAACTGAGGACAAAATGAGAAGGTTATATCCGGAGTTGTTTGAAAACTCGGTTCGGACTTGAGGACAAGTCCTTTTTAAGGGGGAAGGATTGTGACACCCCGACTTTCAGACCGTACAGGTATGACGTATGTGCGTAATTTATTTTATTTGAATTCTTATTCTTTATTCTTTTAATTCTTATTTTAAATATTTCTTATGGATTTGAATGAAATTTTTATATGATTATGAATGCTATTTGTTAAGATTTGATTCGTTCATGCTTGAAATTGAATCCGGAATTTTCTGTTGTTTTAGTATGATAGAGAATTTAGTGTTATGAACTTGGATATATGCTCGTTACATGTTTTCGAATCTATTTGTTGAGCTTTTGAATTAATTGCTAAGTTCGGAACCAAAAGGAGGTTAAAACGCTTTTAGCGCACCTTGGGTTCCAATATGTGCAATTTGAGCTCGGGAATTCGGATTCGAATTCCGTCACCACTGTGGAACTCGTTTCGACGATTCAGGTTCGATGGACTAAGCCTTATAACCTTTTAAGCTCATTTGGTAATCCGAAATCCGACCGGAACCTTACCTCACTCTTATATGACTACCTTTCACTTAATTGCACCTTAGTCCCTCAACTCTTGACATATTACCCTCAAGCTTGACCCCACACTCCACCAAAACAATGCATAATCATCTCTCTCCCTCTCTTAATCGGTATACATAAGGAAAAAGAGAGATAAGTGCAGCAACTTGGAGCTTAAACCCTTCACCCTTAACTATTCACCACAAGGAGATATTGAGCTCTAATCTCCATTTTCTTCCAACATCTTCAAGGGGTAAGATAGTATTTGATATGTACATGATTATATGGTCATTTTAAGCTATTAATTCCATGCTTTGGGCTATGTTTGATGCACATATGGAACATGACATGAATTTTAAGGGTTTGATGATCACCTTGGTTTCTTGGACTTAAGCTTTGATTTGAGGATATATATAGGATGTCTTATGACTCTAATATGCTTATATTATCTTCCTTTTCATTATGGATGAGTGTGGTGGAAGTTGCCATTGATGAAATTTGAATTCTTGCCTGAGAATTCTTGATATATATGATTTAGGGAGTGATTTTCCTTCATTTGCATGAGTTTTTTGGCTTGAGGTTGTTGCTTGTTGTTGCTGCGTGCTCCCCTGCTCCTTGCTCTGTTTTTTTCACAGAGAGTTACTATTGCTGCTGCTATTTTTTTTCGAAGACGATAGGCCAACCCGGCCGTGTCAGCTTTATGCATGTTTTGGACACGGCCGTGTCAGCCTCACGACTTGGAGCAATTTATTTTTTTAAAATCGGACACGGTCGTGTCCATTTTGTACTGAAACTCAACACGGCCGTGTCAGCCTCTCGAATTAAGCTCCTGGATTTATTTTAACCGGACACGGCAGTGTCCATTTTGAACTAAAATGTTCGACACGGCCGTGTCATTTGAAAATATGGCGGCGACAATTGCTCGTTTATTCGCTTTGTTTCTTTTCTTTGTGTTTTCTTTCCTCGTTTATGACGTGTATGCAATGTTAGCTTGTTATATTACGCATTATGTGCCTTGTTTTGAACTTATGATCTCATTTTCTATGAATTGTGTGAAAATGATTTGGTAGGATTCATTTGTCATGATTATGCATTTCATTTGCCTTAATTGCATCCCTAAGCATTTTCGAGCATCTAATTGGTACATATTTGAGTCTAAGTCTCGGGTCTTTCGTTCTTTGGTTTCAGAGCCTCTTCACGAAGTTAAAGAGCCCGAGGTTTAGGTGTTCGGTTGTTTCTTTTGTCCGATTTTCACTCCGCTTCCACTTCAAGGTGAGTGTTAGGATCCTTTCTTATAGATAAGCGACCTATGGCCTTTATGTGATTGATTTCCTATTCCGCATGTGGCTATATATATGTAATATATGGTTAAATACGAATGTTTATGATACGTTTATGATTTTATGAATCCCCTTTCGGAATTTATGAAAATGGTATAAGTATGGGCATATATGAGCTTATGATTTTGAATCTTTTGTACGTTTCCTTTATGATTCTGCGAGAGGTACCCTGAAAGATGGGATTATTAGTATGTTTCTTATGAATTCGGGCCCAGGGATTGTGGGTAAGGACACCCGGTACGACATGGGCCGTCGGGTTAAGCCTGTGTAAATCCCATTTGAGGTTGTGGCGTGCGACTCTTGGAGGTTGAGAAGGCGCTATTACCTTGAGCCCTCGGTGAATAACCGGGGAAGGCATATCGTGGGTTAGCTACCCCGTATGTATAGAGAATCCATATGGGTGGAGAGGGTTTGATTCCCGATCACCAAGGCGTTGAGGAGTTATGAATTTATGAATTCTTATGTATTTATGATTTGTATGAGGAGTTGAGGAGGTCCGTACTCGTCGGACATCTATGTTTCGTTTATGCTTTGGTGGTTGTGAAACGGGTTGGGATTTCCTTTGTATTATATATATATGTTTTAAAAGGATTTGGTATGAAAAACCCTAGCTCGGTTCATGATCGACCCCTTTTGATTATATGCTATGCTCTATATGTAGTTATGGTGTGGGTGTGCGTTAGCCCCCCTCACTCAGTCGAGTTTTGACTGACCCCTTACTTTTAACACTTTAGTTGCAGGTTTCTCGAGCTAGGCGGGGAAGTGCGCCGGTCGTGTCGTACTTTCGAGTTTAGGTCGAGTTGGCATATTTACTTGATGCATTTTGATCACTTTTATGAATGGTTTTGAATCCTACATATGTATTCGGAGATTATGTTAATACTTGACCTATTTTTGGGCCGTTATATATGATGTATATGTTAGTATAGAGCTCCTTTGCGATCCTTATGATATTGCTTCCGCATTCTTATTGTTTGTTTGCGCGCTCTGTTCGTGTTGTAGCCCCGCTTAGCCTAGTGTGTGAGTGTAGGTTCCCGTTCGCTTAGACTTGGGCTCATGTATGGAGATCCATTTCATATGTGGGTTCGGGTTTAAGTGCGGGGGATGTGGTGGCCCACCGTTCTGGGCGCTACATAGTTATTGTCCGCGAGTCGTGGGATAGCTAGTGGAGCTTATTAGTTCTTAGTTACCTAATTGACCATTTTAAATGATCAATATTTCGTGATCAATTTTGGCAACGGCGATGTCCGCGAGTCGTGGGTCGTTCGAACTAGGTTTTGATCATGATCTTATGATTGATGGGTCTAGCTTAACGCCTAAGTAAATATGGATGTCGCACGAGTCGTGGGTCCATATTGAAAGATAGGTGATGCAAAAACAATTACTAAGAGTTCTAAAGGTGTTAGAATTGGTAAGTTGTACCTACCTAGGATTTTACTTAGAATGTCCGCGAGTCGTGGGTTCGAGGTAAAATGCTTAGGATCTTAGTACCCATTGGGAAACGTTTTCCTCTTAGATCTTTGGGAATTATAGATCTTTGAAAAACAGTGGGAGCTACATTAGATTAAAGACCTTATCTTTTGTATATCGTTATAATTCAGCATGCTCACTAGTTCTCTGCTTAGCATTTAGGTTGTAGCTCTGTGATTCTCTACAATATGAAATACAAATCCATTCGTATCCATCCTTAAGTCAAACAAGTTGACTAAGTCCTAACTAACTCTAAAATGGCTTCAGATCCTAAAATTCATTTTAGAATCCGAAAAGAGAAATTGTTCTCTATAAGGCGAGATTTTCATTTACTTGAAAATTTGACCGGGCCACAAGAGAAGCAACCTGAGGTGAATGGATTTTTCCAAACCACTTAAGAGTAATTGAACCACCTCATAAAAATGTTACAAGCTATAACATTATGAAATTATTCAATATTCCAAATGAGGAAACAAGTGCACACGAACAAGGTCTAAAGATCTTATTTGAAGATCCTGTGGTCTCGATCGTCAACTGAGAAAAGAGTTCTCAATGTACTGATTACTTACATTGGTTCCACCATCATTTAAACCCTTCATGCTCAACTAGAATGATTGCATTGTAGCATAGTTGATCATTTAGCTGATAATGGTTGAGAGCATCCTTAAGAAGGACTAAAAGTTATGATGGTTAATTCTTCTTCTAAACCCACTAAGTTAAAGGCATGAAGGCCTGAAGAAGAAGAAACCCTTAAGAGCCCATTAGAGGGGCATGTAAGGGGTACGCTGTAACACCCCAAGCGGTGGGCCATCACACCCCCGCACTATGACCAAACACGTGTACGAAATGGAGAGTCCGCACACGCACCAAGTCATAGCGAACGGGTGACAAACGAAGAACGCACCCACTAGCTAGGCGGTACCTTACCCTGTACGAATAAAAAGATGCGAAACATGACAGTGGAAGCAATGCAAAAAGCCAACTTTCCAAAAACTTTTTATACTTTAAACATTCCGCGCATTATAAGCATAAAATCAACTACACGGGTTCAACTAATCCAGCAAACCTGTCCTATCCTGTCCCGAACAATTACACAATAAAACGGGTTCAACTGGCCCTAGAAACCTGTCCCGATCAATCATGCAATCAAGACGGGTTCAACTAATTCAAGCACCTGTCCTAACCTGTCCCGGTAATTCCGAACATTCAATTCATAAATCCAAACCTGCACAGAACATATCATATACAGAATTTACGAATTAAAAATCAGAACAAAATACTTAACAAACTGAAACGTGCAGACACAGACTCAAAAGACACGACACACCGCCGCCTAGCACGAACTCCAACGCGAACCCAAACCGAAACCTGCACACTAAAAACATAAACGGGGAGGGGTCAGTCCAAAGACTGAGCGAGGGGCTACCCACACACACCTACATATATATAGAGCACAACACGTAATAAAATTAACGTTCGTGAACCCGGGGTTAGTTTTTGCACGCCAAAACAGTTTCCCGTGATAATATATATATAAGGTGACTTATCCGAAACAGAACAAACAAAACCTAATTGATACATAACTCAAAACATACGTTCAAACACATGCAGACTAGCACACGTTCATGCGGACTTAGCACACATACCGGAGCATATTTTATTAGATTGAAAGTACACCAAATTTTATCTTAATTTAGGAATCTACCCCCGTTTCACGTACTTGAGACTGACAGACACAACTCAAAACCAAAATGCAAATCATAAAACATAAGGCAAACACACATACCTTTCACCGGATGATGGAAGGGCTGTACACACCCTAACCATGCACACTAATCTGTCAGGGTATGAGTTTCGTGACACTCACACCCAAGGACTCCATCCCCCACCTTCCTCATGGTGGGTTCCGGGTTGATCCTATCGTCGGGGCCCCAGGCATAACGCAAAAATCACACTTACACTGATCACGGAAATTGGAAACTTAACCCACAACACACAGACAAATAGACGAACTGACATATCTCATGCATATCGTACTTATCATATCGTACGTACATATCACACAGACCGACTTTAAAAGCATAACAAATCGAAATCAAGCATGCATAGGCTCATACATAGCGTTTCGTACTTTCAAACTTATAACAAAACCATCAAAGTACATATTTCACACATATCTACGTATATACAAGGCTTATAAATCGCACACATTCGAAAACGAGCACATTGCAATAAGGTATAATAATATCCTAACCTCACCTGGAACCAAACACAGCCGAAGACACAGCAGATGGTTCACCCCGAAACCTGCACGACCACAAGTCACCACCACGGGTGCACCTGTACCAACTGGACACACAAAACACAACACACGACTCAGACTCAGACTTAAACAACCCCATAGAGATGCACGGCAAATGCAATCACACAAACAGGGATCAAATGCCTAGCAATTATTTGCAGAAGAAACATTACATAATTTAATCAAATTATATTATTCATTTATCACATAAACAATTCATGGATTGTATAACAAATTTAATTAACAAAGTTTACTTAATTCATTTCATGCAAATTCACGTAGTACCTTCCATACAATTGACACATATTAATAAATCAAATAATTCATAATAGCATGCTTCCTAATTCATACAAATTTCACGAAGTTACAAATCAAATCCCAACCCTACTCAATTCATTCAATTCATATTTTACATATTCAATTCATGTATTACATATTAGATTTAATTACTAAGGTTTACCAATTCAAATTAAACAATTCAGGCGTTTCCAGAAATTACACAAACCCCCCCTCTTAAATTTAACAAATAACAAATTCAACAAACCAGAATCAAATTGCAAATCAAGACGTCCAAATATATCAAATTATATTTCATACAATCATTTCATATACATTGAAGTACAATTCGATCGGCAAATCAAGTATATCGCGTTAAAATGATAATTAGAACAAATAATTAAATATTCATAATTATACAAATAACGGAAAGCGACAACGGACTCACCATAACAAGACGGACATTCTGTCCGAAGCCCGCCGGATCGCCGCCACCGGAGCCGCAGGAACAATGGCGCGCCGCCGCCGGAGCGTACCGAAAAAATCGCAAAAAATCATTCGTACAAGTACTCCTCGTACTCGTTCCAATTCCTTAACCAATTTCTGCAAATTCCAAGCCAATTGTCTCCAATTTCAAATCCATGAATACGAAAACCCTAAAATCTTCAAACTTCAATTAGTTTCAAACCGATGAATCAAAATAAGATCCGAAAGACGCATCGGCTTACGCTTGACGAGCTTTACAAAAGCCCTAAGCTTTCTCGCGGGAAAAATCCCCAGAGGTGGTGCCGCCGTTGAACCGCCTCGATCCGCCACCAAATGGCCAAATCAGGAGTCGCGTGATCGATGGCCGATAGTTCTCGTCGTTCCGAACAACTTTCTTGAAGGGCCCGAGGCCAAAAGATCACCGGAAAAGGGCCCCGTTGGCCGCCGAAGTTTCTGCCGCCACTCCCATCATCGGAACCACCACCTATGGCCAAAATTGGGTGAAATCGATGCCGGAAATGGACTCAGGGGGTCGGAAAAGGGTAGGAAACACCAACCTTCGTCGAAAAAGAACGCCGGAGCGGCGAAAACGCCACCGCTACAGTGACGGGCGCCGCCGCCGCGAGCTTCAGGCGGCGCGTGCGGCACCGTCGCAGCCCCGATGGCCGTACCGCCAATTCCATCCGCTGCGCCGGAGGCCCTTCTTCTTGGGTGTGGGGCGCGTGTCGCGGGAAAGTGGCCGGAAGCCGCCACGAGGGGGGGCGAAGTGGCGGTGGTCCGCCCCATTTTCTGTCGTGACTGAAAATCACTGAAACCAGCCTCCTCTATTCGTCGGTTGGTCGAGATCTTTGTACGGTTGTGACCGGGGAGAAGAGAGAGAGAGCTGGGTCTGCTGCGTTTGGCACGAAAAGCGAGAATCCGGGTATATATCTTGGGTCCTCGTACACGAAAACGGTCGGAAGAAGGGGTTAACGACTTCAGAATTGGGCAAACTCAGAGTCTACGAACTCGTTTTGATGCCCCGAACACATTGAAGGGGTCAAAATGGTTAAAATCTCGTTCGAACGATAAATGACCGAAAAACCCCTAAAAAGAGAAAATTACAAAAAGGCCCCTAAACTCTTAAAGAGTTCAAAACAGGGCCGACCAAAGCACAAAATCACCTAATTAAACAATAAAAAGGTTGAAAAGTGACGTACCATATAAATCGGACGAACGGGATGTTACATACGTCCAAAAGACACTATAGATCAAATAGGACGTTTGCTTCTATAGTAGCAAATAAAGACTTTGAAAGGGAACTACAAAGAGTATGAGTACTCTAAAATGTTACCTCGTTTAGTAATTCTACTAGGAATAGAATTCACAAGTCTTGAGTTGATTCTGCATAATCTGTTGTGCAAAGACTCAAAGCACTAATGTTCTCAACATACAACGAGATAACAAAAGTAAGTGAGATGACAAAGCTTCGAATTACTTTGGAACGTTGAGACATAAAGGGATTAGCAAGTTAGACATCTTAGGATCATTTCACGAAAATGAACCTGGAGAGTTAACTTCCTATGAATCCTATCTTAAAGGGAAACGTTCCCGGAACATTGTTTAGGTGAAACGTGGAACGTTCCAAAATTATAGTGGATTTCGATCCATGCTGATGAGTGTAAGATGCTTAATGTAAGGACTAGATACAATCGTCAGTTTAATCATTATGAATGAATATACTTGTTGAAGTACAAATTTGAAACTTATATGAAATTCTTAGAATTTCAAAAGGAGGTTAGGAACCGAAGTAGTCATAAGTTATAGGTAAATCGATATGATCGAGATAGCCAATATCTTAGCAACTGATTCCTTAGTCATCTTAGAGATAATAGGATTATCTCTCAGTAAACTAATTCGAGAACACCTTAATGTTTCCGAATAAGGGAATGAAACCTAATAGGATATGGTACATTCCATAGTAAGCTTTCCTGACGTATAATCATTCTAGGAATAAACTCCTAGAATATGCAGTTAGAGATTTTGAATTTAGTGCCTTCCAAAATCAGTTCATTAGGTGCACTATGCAATGTGGCATACTAAATTCCCTAATTATTCTTGTCCAAAAATCTAGTGGAATCCTCTTAAGTGAAGACGATAGTGGGAGATAAGCTTGAAACAAGTTCAAGTTTATACAACAATATAGGATATCATTTCTGCGATTCCCTTGGACAAAGGTTGTTTTTCTCAAGGAATGTACTTTTCTTAAGGAATCGTTCCTATAGAAGACGAAAGGCAAGCAAGCAAACCTCGAAGAAATTTGAGGATAAATATCCACGCCACATATAGAAGAAACGAGTCCATCTGATAATACTTAGCCAAATTTTAGAGTATGTACACGTGTGAAACCCTTCTCTTAAGACGCGTTTAGAACGCGTTCCTAGATAGCCAAGGAATTACTTGAAGAGGAGATATTGTTAGATTTGGAATCTGAGTAGTGTAAGCAAGCCTTGAAATCCAATATGGATTCCATATACTCAAACCAAGTTTTGACCTTGGTTGATCCACCTGATAGGATCAAGTTCGTGGAGCTTCGAGTGAATTAAAGCATTATAACCTTCTTGACGGTTGAAATGCAAAAGTCCATTTGGATTGTGTTTACCACATCCTCATATTCTGACTATGAGATACGATAAATGAATATGAGAACTGTCTTGTTCAAATTGAGATTGAAAGAGACTGAAATAAGGTATTTCTATGAATCTCATATTCAGTGGGAGTATGCATAAGGTATACAAATCCCTAAGTCAATCTGTGGATTGATAAAGGCTTCTAGGAGTTAGACAATTCGACTCCACAGTCAAATCATTTGATACAGATGGAAGTCGAATAAGTCTCAGAGTGTACATATGAAAGTTAGTTATATAAGAGTCAATTTTGGTTCTTTAGAAGACAAAATCCTTCTCATTAGGAATGTCATGGATGACGTGAAAGTTACCAATTCTTGTTTAGGAAACAATTTGGCATGAAAGATCTTAGTGATTATCCTAAATTCTCGACATTGAGATCTATAGAAGATAGATCTAAGAGCATAAATGGATTATCACAAAACGAGTGCATAACCACGGTACTAAAAAGAGTTTAGTACGGACAATGAAACATCTCTTTTGAAGAGTATGTCTCCTAAGATAACTTTAAGAAAGTTAGAATGTCAAAAAATCCCTTTAAGTGAAAGGGTGTATAATGTATGAAATGTTATGTACTAGACTTGATATGGCGCAACACTAAGCGTAGTGGGTCAAATCTAATATGACCTCAGAGAAGGTCATTAGATTTCTATAAAGGATATCCTCAGAGTACTTGAGAAGAAATGAGGATATGTATTAGTTTACAGAGCCGAAAAGATCTTGTTGTTAGAAGGATATTTGATGTAACCGTTCATCAAACATAGATGATTATGAAATCATTGAAAGGATACAACTTCTACCAGAATGGTAATGCAATGTGTTGGAAAGGGGTTCTAAGGACGGACATTGCAAAACTCGACTATCGTAGTTGAGAACTTAGTCGTATTATATAACGCTAAGTTAAGTGTTTGGGTAAGAAACTCCATCTAACTGGTTAGATGAAGTTCGTAACATGAAACAACTCCGTTATCAGATTGTATGATAAAATGGATGGTTGCTCAAGTAAGAGAACCAAGACCTCACCAAGAAACTGAACACGTGATTACGAATCACTTTGTAAGGAAAACGTGTTTCCTAAGAGATGTGAAAATAAGAGGGGCGCATCAGCAGAGAACTTAGCAGATCCACTTTGGAAACGCCCAAGGTCAAAAGGCTCTCAAAGTACATCTTGAGAAGATGGGACCTAGAGTACCTTAATGGCTTTTACGGGCAAGTGGGAGATTGTTGGAAAAGTGCCCTAGAAAGCCGGTTAGTCATAATCCGTTTTGGGACTTTCCTAATATCACAGACAATCTTTGAATATATACGATTGATTAATATCATAGGCAAACACTTCTTTATATGCTCTTGTTTGGTATGCGTTTACTTTATCTGTGCATGTATGAGAACTCCCCTAATCCTGATGACTTTAGGACTCCACCATTTAGGTGAAATGTTCATGGAACGAGCCCTATATCACATAAGTCATGATTAGTAAAATACTCCAAGCCGATGAGTCCTACCGACAGTGGGAGTGTCAACCTGACTCCTCTAAGGCTTGCTTGTGGGATCACGCCCTTAAGGAAGGACCACCTTGTTTCATGTAGGTGCAAAGTGTATAGTTGATACGTGCGTGATACATGAGGGTGCTTACTTTAATAAGTAAGTTCACTGAGGTGCCCCGTGTAAGAAGATTCCTAAATGGGAAAGGAAGTTTCTAATTCAGGAAATGGAAACTTCCAGATTAAGAAATATCTCACGAGTCATTGATGTGATTAATTGATCCTTAGACTTGAGGTTCCATGTCGCTTTATGAGTTAACCCTGTAGTCTTAGGTATAAGCTTTAAAGGGTGTCGCCTTAGATAACTGATTCAAGGCTGATGCTGGGGCTGCACAAGTGACTCATGAAAGTGAATGAGAATCAAGAAAGGACCTACACTTGCGCTTGCAAGGTGATCTCTTATTGTGTAAGTCATTCATATACCATATGGAGTCCTTGGCCAAGGCAGTAGATCAAGACATCAAGAAAAGGGTTTCTTGGATTGAGATCAAATGGATATGAAATGCACTTAGCTTTAAGACCAGATTATTAGGGTTTTAATTATTCCCTTACCCTAGATCTTGGTTGAGAGATAGTAAGTAGGAGGATTGTATCTCACATGAATCAATGACTTAAAGGTTCTGTCGAATCCGAACATTCCAATTCCGCTAGGGGTTAAACACCTGTTGCTAGACTATGGTCGTTTAATCTGTGGACAGATTAATTAATTAGTGAATTAATTAATTAGGGTCACTGCTAATTGAATTAAGAACTTAGAGGGTCACACACAACAACTTGGTTACATGAGTTGAGGCTTTAAAATGATTAAACGAGTTAATCGGGCCTAGAGGGTCCCACACGCGTGAAACCACACGTGTGGGTCACGTGACTGGACACGTGTCATTGGGACACGTGCCACACTTGTTTATTTGATTAAATATTAAATAATTAATTTATTAATTATTTAATAGACTTTGGTTTAATTTTGAATTAAAAAAGAAAGTCTAGTTTTGGAGAAAAATAATCTAGTTAATTAATTATGAATTAATTAATTAGATAAAATAAGTTATTGATTTATTAATAAATAAAGTATAATAATATCCAAAAGGGTTTGGATATTTTAGCTCTCTTAAAAGTTGATTTGAATTTGAATTCAAAGTCAAAGTCAAAATTACTTGATGATCAAGTAGTAGGAGAGAGGGACCAAAATCCTTAGTCCATAAGGACTAGGATTTTCGGCCACCCCTCCCTTTCCTATATATAGGGGAGCTCATGCTCCCCTTAGAGAGTAATTGGCAATTCTTTTGGTTCATGTGTTGAACACCTTCCCTTCTCCAAGATCAAATAAACCCTAGGTTAAGCCTAAATACTAACTAGAGAACTAGCATCCTTACTAGTTAGATTGTAGCCAGGTTGGTGGACTATCTCTAGAGAACTTCAAGTTAGAAGTTTTGAAGATTGGAGCTTTACCAAGGAGTGGGGATCAAGCAAAACGACCAGAAGGGCTGGTGAAACGATTCTGAACCCAACAGAATACGAGTGAAAAAATCGGACCAAAGAAGATGGCGAAAATCGTTCGTCTATATCCCGAAGGATGAATTTTTTCACGAGGGTTTTATGGCTGGCAGATTTCTACTTTCGCAAAACTGGTTTTCGAAGGGAGTTTCAATCATGCCTTTCTCGTTTCATGTTCTTTCTTTATGTTATATCGTTAAGAACATCCCTAACATTATTTGAATCTAGGTTGGTGTGGATTGTTATCCCTATAATGGATTCTGAAGTAGAAAGAGACTTTCGAGGGATGGGTTGTCATTGCCGCATGAAGCGCGTTTGAGGGCGGCTCAAAACGTGTCAAGAAAGCTACTACCGAAGTAAGTTTCTTGATCTCTACGAATTTGGATTCATGATTGCGAGTTTCGATCCTTTTGTTGGAAAATTTTTAATTTTCCGCTGCTTTCTGATTCCTGTTTTCCAATATGAAATTCATGAAAATGATTGGAACTTACGGTGCCTTGTTATATGATGATGTTACCCCGTTTTCATGCATTTTTCAACAGCAGTAGAATGGTTTTGAGCATGAAAATAGTTGTTGTCATAACCTTGCTGCTGCTGCATCGCTGTTGTGATTCAGGTGCGATTTCGCATTAATTCTTGCATGATTTGAAGCTTAAATTTCATGTATGCTGCCAGCCCTGTTCCTTGGTTATGTAGCTTGCATTTAACCTTCATTTTGTTGCAAATTGGTTGAGTTTTATTCTAGAAAATGGACTGCATACCTTTTGCATTTGTGCTATCAGTTTTGTGGCATTTTGAGCATAATTTTGTGCATGGAATGGCTTGAATTTTTGCATGATCTTGGCCTGAAGTTGCTGCTGTTCGTGCCCCTAATTTTCTCCCCCATGTAGCAGCCCTGCTGTTGCTGTTTTTCCTTGTGTAACGATCTCCCTGGCAGGGGAGATTTTGTGTTTTATCCTTCCCCAGGTGGGGGGCCTGCTGCCGAGACTGTTGCTGCTTGTTCTTGGTTTGATTGTTTGTTCATGGTTGTGTAATTTGCTACTTGTTTGCATGAAGTCTTATCCATGTGTATGCAATTGTTTTGTTATTGTGTGCATGCATGTGTATTGTGGAATTGTGTGTGTGTGTTTACGTAGGTGCATGTTATGTATATATTTGTATACTTAATATGCTATGCTATTGAATCTGTTAAGTACGTATATAATGTGTTAATAGTATTAGTTTTATTTGCTAATTATATATAATAATCTATTATATATTCTAACTATGAACCGTATTTTAATTTATGAATTGAAATTAAAAGAATGATAATTGTTATTACCTAAATTTAATTTCTTGAATTGATTTATTTATAATATTAACTTGTTACATGATGTGTTATAATTCTTGCTTTAATCTTAGGAATTTATTTATACGAGATATACGTGTTACAACTTGAATGACTTAAGTGTTGCATTCTTACATCTCATATACATAAGTTACATACATTTGCATCGCCGTGCGTCTATTTGATACATATTTGAGTCTAAGTCTCGGGTTTTGTGTCTGTTTGTCATAGGGAAGGTCCCCGTTGTCAGTGTTGAGCTCGAGATATAGGTTGTGATGGTCGGCACACTCTTATCTTTTGTTTTGCGCACAAGGTGAGGTTTAGGATCTTTTCTTTTATTTAAATGACCTATAACTCCTACTTGCTCGTGTTTCTAGCCCGCATGCGACTATATATTATATATAGTTAAATATGTGTTGAATATGATATGTTATGATCTTGTGAACACCTTCGGATTTTGAAAGTATGTATACGGGCGTATATAAGCTTGAGGTTTGAAACCCTTATGATATGATATGATACGATATGCTATGTTGTGATATGTAAGCGAGATAAGCTATTAAAGATTGGTATATGTATGTTATGTTCTGTATGTTTCGGCCTCGGAGCTACGAGAAAGGACACCCGGGTTGGGATCAGGCCATCGGGATCATCACTTGTTAAGTGAAGAATTTGCATGAATTTAAACATTAATTAGAGTATATTTTTGTGCCATTTAATGCATTTATGTGTTTATTTTGCTCTATTTAGGTTTTAAGGAGTTGGAGTTAAGAAACGGCGATGCGAAGCGAATTCACGTATTTTTGGAGGAAAAAGAAGTAACTCCCTTTACCCCTTGGACGTGCATTATTGTTAACCCCCGTTAAAGGACAAAGGAGTATAACCTTTTACTGAAGTATGGGAGTAACGCCCGTTACTCCCTGGCAGAACAGCTCTGGTAACACCCGTTACCCCTAGGTAGAGGGAAAGTGGTAACACCCGTTACCACTTATAAAATCACGAATACGATTTCAGGCTTGTAACGGGCGTTAATGAGATTTATGCATGGAATGGTAACGCCCGTTACCTAGGGTGGCAAGATAGATTCTGAGGAGCTATTTATTTGCGTTTTTTGGAGTATTTTTTGACAGCCTTCTTCCGGTTCGTGACCTAGTTTGGATAGAGAGACACAGAGCTTTTGGAAGGAGTTGTTCAGAGAATTTAGAGAAGACGAAAGGATTGAATTCTTCAAACAATTTCGGTTTTTCCGATTTTATTTATTATTTTAATCATCAAACTAATTCCTCCAAGTTTAGTTTTAATTCGGTTAGATGTTAGATTCATTTTTCCAAAGTTCTTGAATGTTTATTTGTTGGTTTTTGAGACCTTGTTTTGATTGGATGAACATGAATTTTTGAATACAATTTCCTTTAGTTTTATGAGTTTTGATTTTATTATGAGTAGCTAAACCCCTAGGGCTAGGGGAGTGATGATGAATGCATGTTAAGTGTGTGATATAATGCTTGAATGACTTGTTCTAATTCTTAGTTTTGAGAACTGATTCAATTTGAAGTGCAACGGTCTGGCCAACCTTAGCATAATCTAGAACTACCTGTGAGTTGAAAGATTAATGGTAATTGAGATTGTTTTCATAAATCGTAGGTATAGAATGCAAAGGGATTTGGTTCTTAATCTATACAACGGTAAATCTGTTTCCATGTCAAGCCGCTAGAATTTGATTTGCACTAGTCTTTGTCTTGCTAGATTAATTAATTCATTAATGATTGTGAGAGCAACGTTGAGTTTAATTGAACACTTGGTTAGACCTTGAGAGAGGATAATACAAATTTAAATGACTAGGTTGTAGAATTGTACTTGTCAAACGAGTATTATATTGAATCTTGAATGTATGAACTACTCCTCCCCAGCCTATTTAGTTTACTAAAATTAATCCGTGTGTGTCAGTAGTCGATTGCGTTTTATTCTAGTTAGTTATTTTAATTTTGTTTTAGTAGAGTAATAAACAACTTGATTTGTTTGGTCTCTAGATTGGAAAAAGATATTGAGTTGTGAAACCCGATCTTTCTGTCGTACAGGTATGATGTATGTGCGCATTTTAAATTCCGTAATTGTGCAATTACATGTTTAATTAATGTTAATTATCTTTTCTTTAATTATTTGAATTTATACATTAAACATTTATGCTTCTTTCTTTGGTAATTTCTTCGTTTGAGTTTGTATTTGAATTATGATTTTTGTGTCGTTTTGTTATGCATGAGCTTTACATGTTATAAACTGGTGAATATGCTCATCTTGTGATATCGGTTTAATTGTTGAGCTTTTGGAGTTTTATTTCGTTTGTAACCTAAAGGAGGCTAAAACGTTTTAGGCGCACCTTAGGTTCCGGTTTGTGTAACTTGAGCTCAAAAATTCGGATTCGAATTCTGTCACTTTCATTGGAATTCGGGCTCAATGGGCTAAGCTTTGTGTGATTCGAAAGCCTTTGGACACTTCGAAACTCGACCGAAACCAACCTCGGGACCTTATCACTACCTTTCACTAAATTGCACTTTAGTCCCTCATTTTTCAACCTTTTCACACAAAACTTAGGCCCACATTCCACCGACTCAATGCATGACCATCCCTCTCCTTCTCCATCTCGGTTCAATCAAGAGAAAGGGAGAAAAGTACAGCAACCTTGGAGAACAAAACTTCCATTTTTCTCCATCATCTTCAAGGGGTAAGACTATATGTGATATGTATATATATATGTGATCATTTTAGCCATTAATTTCATACTTTGAGCCAAAGTTGATGAATATATGGAGTTTGAATTGATTATTGAGGGTTTGATGATCTCTTCCAATCCGTGGAGTTATGCTTTGATTTGAAGATGTATATATAATCTCGTATGCTTCTAATATGATTATATGTCCTATTTTTAGTTATGGTTAAGTGTGTTGAGTGTAACCATTATTGAAATTCAAATTCTTGTATGAGAGAACTTGAAATATATGTTGATTCTTAAATATTTTCCTTGGGTGAATGATTATACGTTGAATATGAAGTGTTTCGCTACGTTTTCCATGAATTTCATGGCTTGAACTTACAACTTGGAGCTGCTGCGTGATGCCTTGTTTTGCTCCCTTGTTTTCGAGCATGAACACTATAGCTGCTGCTATTTTTTTTCGAAGAAGAAAGGCCAACACGGCCGTGTTATCTTTGAACGTGATTTGGACACGGCCATGTCAGCACTTCGACTTGGAGCAAATTATTTTTGTAAAAGCCGTGTCCGTTTTGAACTAAAACTCAACACGGCTGTGTCCAACGTTCGAGTTTGGCTCCGGAATTTATTATAATCGGACACGGCCATGTCCATTTTGTTAGGAATAGTGCCCTTAAAGCAACTTTTGGCTTTAGTATTTCCTTGTAATATCACAAACTGTCTTTGAATAATTAACGAGGTGATTTTGTTCATAGGCAATCACTTCTTTATGTGCTTATTTATGTCTGTTTGGGTTGACTATGCTTTGCATGTATTGAACTCCCCTAATCCGATGAGGTCGTTAAGAACTTTGTGGTTATAGGAGCTACACATGAAACAAGTTCTTAACTCCATAGGCGAGGATTAGAAACTTCTCCAAGTCGAGAGTCCGACAGACAGTGGGAGTGTCGACCTTTACTCTGCTAAGACTTGTTTGTGTGATTATGTCCTTTTGAAGGATCACTCAGTTTTATGGAGTGATAAGTGCATACAATGATGCGTTCATAATACATGAGGGTGATTGTTACAAAAACTTCATCACTGAGATGTCCCGTGTGAGAACATTCCGAAATGGGAAAGGTAGTTTCCAAAAACTTCTAGATTAGGAAATATCTCACAGGTCAATAACGTGATTCATTAATCCTTAAACTTGAGATTCTGTAATGTCGCATATGAGCTAACTCTGTAATCTTTGCTATAGGCTCAAAAGGGGGGTCGACATACTGACATCTGAACCACGGCCTATGTTGGGATTACACAAGTGGCATATGTAGAATTAGTAGAATCAATAAAGGACCTACACTTGTTGTAAGAACAAGAATGATCTCTTACTGATTGAGTTGTTCGTAGTCCATTAAACTTGAACCCTTGGCCAAGGTGGATAAAAGATCATGACATCAAGAAAATGAGGTTTTCTTGGATTGAGGTCTAAATGGATATGAAACGAACTTAACTTTAAAGATCAAGAACATTTAGGCTCTAAGAATATTCCCATACCTTAGTTCTTAATTGAGAGATGGAGTTGTAGGAGAATCGTATTCACTGTATGTTATTGATTGAAAGGTTCTTCGATTTATTTCGTTATTCGGCTAGGGGTCACACACCCATTCCTAGATTACGGTAGTGTGATATGTGAAGTGATTAATTAATTAGGGAATTAATTAATTGCTGTAACAGCCCGAAACAGGGGCAAGTTGGAAATTACAAAAATACCCCTATAGCTCAAAAATATTCCTACATTTCCCGAAATACTTTCATTACCCAATATTTTAACCAAAAGAATCCTCACATTATTTTGAGGATCGTGATAATCTCCGTGAACCATAATTCCCATCCTAACTCCCGTAGTATCAAAAACCGGCAAAAACCCTAGCTTATGATTCGATCATCAATAAATCCCTACTCATCTACCTTTTGCTATCCAAAATTATAACTAAAACGATCCTTAAATTATTTTATGAATTTTCATGCATTTGCCAAAAACTCGATCTCACCATAGTATATTTTATAAATATTTTCCTTTCTGAAAATCATCATTTTATTTTGAACAAATTAGCTTTTATTCATTAGTCGAAATTATACTTGAAACGATCCTTGAAGTTTTCTCTACATTATAGTGATTTTTCCCAACTTTAAACTCTATCATAGCTTCGTTTATATAATTTTCCTATGATTTTCATCATCTTTAATATTTATAATTTATAAACAAAAGCTCTAAATATTTCACATTTATAATCAAAACAAAGCTCGTTTTTCACCTATTCTTTCATTAATTCAGTACTACAATCTTTTACCTCTCGACTCTTGAATAAATTTTATATTATTTTACATTTATTTTTAATCAAAATGACATCATCCATGACCACATGGTCTTCTAGAAGGATTAAACAAATGAATGTAATTTCTCCACATTACTTAGTTAATTACCTAGCATTTGTTTAACATGTAATTTAACCACATCTCCTAATTTATTACCAAGCATTTGTTGAAATCATAAGCAACCACATCTCCCATAAAATTTCATTTATTGCTTAAAGACCCCTCATGACTACCTATAAATACCCCCCTCAAGCCTCATTTATACCTCACAAATCAACACACAAAATCACTCTCTTCCCCCCATTCTCACGCCACTCTCTCATTTCTCTCTCTAAGGTATGTTTTTCTTTTATTATTTCATGCTTTATATTATGTTCTTAGTATAATATAGTCATAGCATACTTAGATTTAATTAAATTATGCTTTAGGAATTTATTTTAGGAAATATGTGCATAGTTGTTAATTTAAATACAATGTGTGTACATTATGGGATTTTATTTAATTAAATGCATGAGTTATGATATGATATGATATGAATATGTGTTTAAATAATTATGATCTTGTTTGATTAAATTCATGCCCAGAATAATTTATTTAGAATTATTCTCATAGAGAATTCATTTATTTTGCTATATTATGCTTTAATCTTATGTTATGAATATGAATGTGATAGAACATGTTACACACCCTCTTTGAATATTCAAATAGGCTCAAGAACATGTTCATGTTGTTCTTGAATAATTTTAAGTGCACATGTGATAGTGTGTGAGTATGTGTGTTCGATTTTGTGTTATAAAGTGTTTAATTCATAAGGAATTGAATAGTAAATGTTTTCAATAGTAACTTTGACTTTTTGGTCAACCCATAAGCTGATAATTTCGAAAATAATATTAAAATAATTATAAAATTAGTTTTGGAATTTTTAAATAAAGATTTTATCCGAATTTTCCAAAAATCGGTAAATTGTGAATTATTTTCAAAATATAACCTACATTGTCAAATTAAATTCTAAGTTCCATTTCTAATTTTATAATTAAGATTATAAGATGATTAATAAATATTTAAGTGGTTAAAGAATTCATGAAACCTGATTAATTACTTAATTTCCCTTAAACGGTTAAAATTAGAGTCTACCGGGAATTCTTTAACATGACATAATTTATGTGTTTACTTGATGTAATCCTTTTATGCATGAACATTATGTGTTTTATGTGCTTATTTGATTAATATAAGGAACCTAGTTCTAAGTCTATAATAGTTAATACTTTCAGGCGCACTGGAATCCACGTTACAATGTCTGACTACCGGTATAGGTGAGGGTTAAAATGTTTTCAACTGGAATCATGCTATATATATATATCTATATAAAAACTATTTTCAAGCCTACCCATCATATTGATTTACTACCCTATATACATATTGTTGTACTACAATGTCCCTCTTAAGGGAAAAATACTTTCATGCCGTAATCAACGTCTTACTAAGACATTATATATTTCAAGTCCACTTTATCAAAACATTGATTCCGGGTTATGCAAGCAAAATATTGTTCTTGATTCATGTTATAGGCCCCCGCTGTAGCCGTAGCGAGCAATTACCCTGAAGGTATCGGGCCGAGGGTATTGTTGGTGCTGCGGACTGCCACCACCTCTAGGTAGTGGTTTAACTGGAGGTTAGTTACTCCACGCCAAGGGATGAGGGAGAGATAGCTGCCTCCCGAATCTAGTTCGTGGTCTCTAGGGTTTGATTCCCTATTCACATCAAGGAGTAGTGGAGTTAATATTCTTGGTTTTATTGAAGTATCGGAGCCTGATCAGCCCGATACTATTTTACCAACTATTCAAGGAGTTATGGGTGGAAAGGCCTAGCTTGCGGGCAATAATGTTCTTGTTACAAACGGTTCATATTTCTACAAATATTCCAAACTACCCCTATCCTTGTTTTACAATTATTATGAACCGTTTCCTATTTGCTATATCCTATTGCTATTATTTCAGATCAAGATCTTCTTGATCATATACATATATATATATACACATATATATATAAGTTATTATACCCCCCTTCACTTAGTCACTTTGACTAACCCTCTTGCCTATTTTTAAAATACATGATTTCAGGAATCAATGAATGACAACTAGAGGTATCTTGAAGCACTACAACCGTAGGTTGGATCCGATCCTACGAGTACACTGTCTTGAACCTACTCTCTGTAGAAACAAACCATCTCATACTTTGTCCTTGCATGTCAACCTGTTGTACTCTTCTGCAAACTACTTTGATCAATAATGATAATCCTTGCTCATTGTACGTTATCCTCCCCGTTCATTGGTAAAGTTGAATCTCTTTATCTTCCGCTGCACTGTGTCACATACTCCATTCATATTATCCTGACCGTTCGCCGTAGTATTTCCTGGGTGTTGGGTCTAACCTCCACTCAGGGAGTATTGCGGTGCGGGGTTGTAGTGCTGGGGAGGCGCTACAATTAAAGTGTTATCAGAGCCCCAGGTTGCGGAAATCTGGGGTTCATCATTCATAGAATCTCATATGTACTCTCGTGTCTTTAGTGCTTAAATTGTGATCAATCACTGTTGGGGCGGCCGACCAGCATGTGATTTGTTACAATTGTAGTACTAAACCCTTCTTCGATCAAGTCAAGTATACAGTCTTAATCCATACCAAAATCTCAAGTTCTATCAAATCCTTCAATTATCAAATTCTTGGTAGATTCGGTTACAAGATCTACATCTCCTTCATCATACTAGTGTTCCTCACTCATGGAAGCACTTCACTTATACTTTCTAATTCGTTCAAATCCTAAGTTATTAGAATTGCTTCAAGATACCAGTAGGACCGAAAACTAACTTATTAATTTTCTGTGCCTTTATATGTACTTTATCTCCGCTAAAGATGTTGTGTCTGTTAATTGCTATTACTTGGAAATTTTAATTTTGTGATCATCTGCACATCATTCTCAACTACCATGCATTATATTATCTCTATAAGGGTGGTTGCAGTTTAAAATTGTCATCCCCAAAGTTGTTAAAGGTATGCATTCTAAACACGCCAGTTACTGATCCTGGCGCCATGCATTCATTGCATCACTTATGTGCGCATTCAAATTTCTTACTTGAACAATTGCCTTATGTGTTTAAAAGTAAGTTCTCTTTTGGAAACCTGTTTATCATGGATAGCGGATACAAACATTACTTAAAGTTATTATGGAACATGAGGAGAATCTGAGGACAGATTCTTTTTAAGGGGGAAGGATTGTAACAGCCCGAAACAGGGGCAAGTTGGAAATTACGAAAATACCCCTATAGCTCAAAAATATTCCTACATTTCCCGAAATACTTTCATTACCCAATATTTTAACCAAAAGAATCCTCACATTATTTCGAGGATCGTGATATTCTCCGTGAACCATAATTCCCATCCTAACTCCCGTAGTATCAAAAACCGGCAAAAACCCTAGCTTATGATTCGATCATCAATAAATCCCTACTCATCTACCTTTTGATATCCAAAATTATAACTAAAACGATCCTTAAATTATTTTATGAATTTTCATGCATTTGCCAAAAACTCGATCTCACCACAGTATATTTTATAAATATTTTCCTTTCTAAAAATCATCATTTTATTTTGAACAAATTAGCTTTTATTCAATAGTCGAAATTATACTTGAAACGATCCTTGAAGTTTTCTCTACATTATAGTGATTTTTCCCAACTTTAAACTCTATCATAGCTTCGTTTATATAATTTTCCTATGATTTTCATCATCTTTAATATTTATAATTTATAAACAAAAGCTCTAAATATTTCACATTTATAATCAAAACAAAGCTCGTTTTTCACCTATTCTTTCATTAATTCACTACTTCAATCTTTTACCTCTCGACTCTTGAATAAATTTTATATTATTTTACATTTATTTTTAATCAAAATGACATCATCCATGACCACATGGTCTTCTAGAAGGATTAAACAAATGAATGTAATTTCTCCACATTACTTAGTTAATTACCTAGCATTTGTTTAACATGTAATTTAACCACATCTCCTAATTTATTACCAAGCATTTGTTGAAATCATAAGCAACCACATCTCCCACGAACTTTCATTTATTGCTTAAAGACCCCTCATGACTACCTATAAATACCCCCCTCAAGCCTCATTTATACCTCACAAATCCACACACAAAATCACTCTCTTCCCCCCATTCTCACGCCACTCTCTCATTTCTCTCTCTAAGGTATGTTTTTCTTTTATTATTTCATGCTTTATATTATGTTCTTAGTATAATATAGTCATAACATTCTTAGATTTAATTAAATTATGCTTTAGGAAATTATTTTAGGAAATATGTGCATAGTTGTTAATTTAAATACAGTGTGTGTACATTATGGGATTTTATTTAATTAAATGCATGAGTTATGATATGATATGATATGAATATGTGTTTAAATAATTATGATCTTGTTTGATTAAATTCATGCCTAGAATAATTTATTTAGAATTATTCTCATAGAGAATTCATATATTTTGCTATATTATGCTTTAATCTTATGTTATGAATATGAATGTGATAGAACATGTTACACACCCTCTTTGAATATTCAAATAGGCTCAAGAACATGTTCATGTTGTTCTTGAATAATTTTAAGTGCACATGTGATAGTGTGTGAGTATGTGTGTTCGATTTTGTGTTATAAAGTGTTTAATTCATAAGAAATTGAATAGTAAATGTTTTCAATAGTAACTTTGACTTTTTGGTCAACCCATAAGCTGATAATTTCGAAAATAATATTAAAATAATTATAAAATTAGTTTTGGAATTTTTAAATAAAGATTTTATCCGAATTTTCCAAAAATCGGTAAATTGTGAATTATTTTCAAAATATAACCTACATTGTCAAATTAAATTCTAAGTTCCATTTCTAATGTTATAATTAAGATTATAATATGATTAATAAATATTTAAGTGGTTAAAGAATTCATGAAACCTGATTAATTACTTAATTCCCCTTAAACGGTTAAAATTAGAGTCTACCGGGAATTCTTTAACATGACATAATTTATGTGTTTACTTGATGTAATCCTTTTATGCATGAACATTATGTGTTTTATGTGCTTATTTGATTAATATAAGGAACCTAGTTCTAAGTCTATAGTAGTTAATACTTTCAGGCGCACTGGAATCCACGTTACAATGTCTGACTACCGGTATAGGTGAGGGTTAAAATGTTTTCAACTGGAATCATGCCTATACATACGTATCTATATAAAAACTATTTTCAAGCCTACCCATCATATTGATTTACTGCCCTATATACATATTATTGTACTACAATGTCTCTCTTAAGGGAAAAATACTTTCATGCCGGAATCAACGTCTTACTAAGACATTATATATTTCAAGTCCACTTTATCAAAACATTGATTCCGGGTTATGCAAGCAAAATATTGTTCTTGATTCATGTTATGGGCCCCGGCTGTAGCCGTAGCGAGCAATTACCCGGAAGGTATCGGGCCGAGGGTATTGTTGGTGCTGCGGACTGCCACCACCTCTAGGTAGTGGTTTAACTGGAGGTTAGTTACTCCACGCCAAGGGATGAGGGAGAGATAGCTGCCTCCCGAATCTAGTTCGTGGTCTCTAGGGTTTGATTCCCTATTGACATCAAGGAGTAGTGGAGTTAATATTCTTGGTTTTATTGAAGTATCAGAGCCTGATCAGCCCGATACTATTTTACCAACTATTCAAGGAGTTATGGGTGGAAAGGCCTAGCTTGCGGGCAATAATGTTCTTGTTACAAACGGTTCATATTTCTACAAATATTCCAAATTACCCCTATCCCTGTTTTACAATTATTATGAACCGTTTCCTATTTGCTATATCCTATTGCTATTATTTCAGATCAAGATCTTCTTGATCATATACATATATATATATATACACATATACATATAAGTTATTATACCCCCTTCACTTAGTCACTTTGACTAACCCTCTCGCCTATTTTAAAATGCATGATTTCAGGAATCAATGAATGACAACTAGAGGTATCTTTAAGCACTACAACCGTAGGTTGGATCCGATTCTAAGAGTACATTGTCTTGAGCTTATTCTCTGTAGAAACAAACCATCTCATACTTTGTCCTTGCATGTCAACCTGTTGTACTCTTTTGCGAACAACTCTGATCAAAAATGCTAATCCTTGCTCATTGTCCGTTATCCTCCCCGTTCATTGGTAAAGTTGAATCTCTTTATCTTCCGCTGCACTGTATCACGTACTCCATTCATATATTATCCTGACCGTTCGCCGTAGTATTTCCTGGGTGTTGGGTCTAACCTCCACTCAGGGAGTATTGCGGTGCGGGGTTGTAGTGTTGGGGAGGCGCTACAATTGCTATTACTGCTAATCGAATAATGAACCTAAAGGGTCACACACAAGTGCCAGGACACGACGGTTATGGTAGGATGTTAATATGATTAAAAAGGATCAAAATAGTTGATCGAAACGGAGCAACACCAGTGGGCATCGCCACGTGTCAATGACACGTGACTGCCACGTGTCACGCAAGCATGCGTGGCTGCCACGTGTCACGTACACATGGCTGTTGCGTGGCTTCGTCGTGTGGTTTATTTCACACGTGAATTCTTTTCTAGAAATTAATTGATTAAAATGTAATTAATTAATTTTAGTCTTTTAATTAATTATTGAATTAATTGTTAAGACTATTCTCAGATAAACTTAACCCAATAAATAATTAATTGGGAATTAATTTATTTATTGAATACTGACTTTTAACTTTAGGAAAGTTGAAAAGTCCAACTTCCTATTGTAGTATAGAGAAGAATATTCTTGCAGGACTTGGAGAACAAGTTGGGAACTTATTTTCTCCAATTAAATCAATAATTAAATTAGTTAATTAGTGAGCAAGAAAACAATCTAATTGGTTCTTGGAAACCCTAGGGGTTCGAATCAACCAAGTATAAATACTAGGGATGGTACTTCTCTTATGCTTTAGACCAACACTCACGAAGTGTTAAGTTCTGAGAAAATTAAAAGAAAAGTTTTCAAAGCAAAACCCTAGCCATTAACACAAGCTATAGAACTAGTATTCTCACTTGCTTGATCGTGTTCTAGGACTGGTATGGATACGCTTTGGAGGGCTTCTACTTTGGAGTCTAATTCGAAGGACCGTTCGAGGGACTTTTCGCTTGAAGGGTGTTTGTTATGCGGTAACAACATCACAAAGAAATCTTCAATTAAAGTGAGTTTCTTGTTATTCCCAATGTTAAAGTATGAAAATTGCAAGACAATGAGTAAACTTGTGGAAAAATTTTAAACTTTCGCTGTTCAAATCTTTCGTGTTTTCCAACAAGTGGTATCAGAGCCACCTTGTAACATTCGTATTGTATCTTTATTGCTTTTGGAATTTTGATGAAAATTCTTGAATTTGAGTATATGTTGTGTATTCATAGTTTTTGTTTGAAATACGAAGTTGCCGGATCAAAATTGTTTCTTGAAATTTAAGAAAAAATTATTTTTCGTTTAAATCTGTTTTAAAGTGGTTTAGATTCAGATTGATTTGAACTATTTTAATTCGAAATTAGATTTTCAATTTGTTCAAATTGCGAATCGAAAAACGGGATCGGACTCCTAGGCGCTACGCGCGCATGACGCACACGACCGCCGCACCATCCCTTACAAGGCGCGCAGCTTCTGCGTGAGCAGTTTGCGCGCGGTCTCCGCGCGGGCCTGGTGGGATCTTGTTGGCAGTGTCCGCACACCTGGGTGGGCTGTGTTCGAAGCAGCGCCTGCTCGCGCGCGCCTCGCCTAGGGTTCTCGGACTTCGGTTTTTCCTTTCTGTTTTCTAAGTTTCGTAATATCCCATTTTGTAAAATCTGATTTTATTTTAAAATTAGATTTTAATTTTATAAAATTATTTATTTGAGATAATTATAAAATTTGGGATTTTGTGAATTAAAGTTAAGTTCTAATTTTTCGAGAAAATAATAAATATCACTTTGAATGATATTTTAGACAAAAATTAAATTTGGAATTAATTGTTATTTTGTCTAGATCCGATGATTCGATTTTGAATAAATTCTTGAATAATGAACTATATTCAAATTACTTAAGTTAATTGGAACTTGAAGTAATGGGAATTTTAAATTTAATTGGTAAATTTAGCTTTAAGAAGAAGCATGCTAGTTTAGATGATCATGAGTTAGTCTTATGTATGGTTTTAAATTCTGTACATGGGTGATTTCAATTGGGGTCACAGCCCCATGGTTACGCGTTGTCAATTGGGGTTGGAGCCCTATTTATAGGCGTACCGTTATGTGTTTATTATGTGGCTTTCCTTATTATTGTTTTTGGGCCAGGGTATGCCCCGTGTACTTGTCTATGGTCAATATGAAAATTGAACCATATTACTTTATGTAAAGAGAGTAGAACTTAGGAAGTGAGGTTTTATTTTCATTTTGGAGACAAGCAACCATGGAATAAGATGGATCCATAAGGAGCACTTGAAGAACGGTGGCCATAAGAAGACCCCTCAAAATGTTTGGAAGGATTTCTATTAAATGAAATAGATAGGGCGTTTTCTTTTTTCCATTAAATTCTGTACCCCTATGTGATATGAATTGTCTTACGTGGCATGAATGTTAGAACTAGTGATTTTGGAGTGGCTCCCGAAATCACATATAAGATAGGATACCCATTGATGGTGAAGGAATTGGATTCTAAAGATGCAACCAACACTTTAAGATTTTGTTTTGGAAGGGAAGACCATCACAGACACGGAGCCTCAGGGAATGCAGCTAGGATAACACCAAGGGAATGCAATTAGGATGCAGTTATGGTGAAGGTAATGCAGAGCTTGAGAAGAAGAAAATGGAGGAAAGTGTGCACAATTTTTTTTAGTGCAGAGTGTTCTAGAGAAGATGACTTGAGGAAGAATGCAGGGGTTTCTTCCTATTTATATGTTAGGGGTGGGGGTGCTTTGGGTATTTTGGCCAAGTGGTCCCAAACCTGTGTTGCCCTAACACGTGGCGAACCGTGATGGTATGAAAGCGATGTCTCTGAAAAAATGGGCAGCGTGTCAGGTACTAGGTGCTCACTGCCACTGTGTCAGAGGTTGTTGGCGTGGGTAGTGCGATGGGAGGCTTAAGATCTGTCATGCAAGCGTACGGATGCCTTACTTGGGGAAGATCTTATCCGAGCGCAGGTGACGCTCGAAGGGACGCACGAGAGGGTTTCCTCTGGTAGATGACCCACGAGCGTCAGATAAGCGAGCGTAAGAAAGAAAGTGCCCTCGTGAATTGTTCCCCTGGGAAGGATGACCCTGAGGGGTCTTAGTACGAGCGTTGAGTCTGACCATGGAACCTTCCGCTTGAACAGTGGGCCGAGACCCATGGGCCTGGATTAGCCAACAAGTGAACGGGCCGGGTTGGTCCGCAAGCCTAGTAATGCGAGCGTCCAAGCTCTAAGTCAGTAGATGGCGACACGTGGACGGCTCTGATCCGAGCGCTATTTTGGGTCTCATCATTTTGCCCCCAAAATTCCGTAGTAGCGCTTGAGCGTACTGTAGAATTTAAGAGAAGCGAGCCTTGAATTTCTGAATACCCGAGGGTCAAGTTTCAGGAATGGAGGGACTGTTTGTCTTCTGCAACGGCCCTCTTCTGACATGGCCATAAATGAAGTCCCATCCGCATTTAATGCGGAGTGGAGACATGGGCGCGTGGGAAGCTGAGTGGGCGTGTGCACGTGGGCAGGCGTGAGGCGGTTACCTTTCAAATCCCCAAACCCTAATCAATGTAAATTACTCCCCTATAAATAGAGGTTGGGAAGACTTCTTCTCTCCTTTGCGCATTTGAATTTTTTAAGCAAAACAGCAGCATATTCCTTGCCATTTCTTGCGATTTCCAGGAACTTCTTCAGCAAACCTTTCCTTCCACCTTAGGTAATCCTTTGCGACTTCTGTTTTTACTTCTTCTAACCGTAGATTTAAGTTGCGTTTGAGTGGTGCACTTAAGGGAGGAACCTTTTCCGTTATTGAATCCGCACCAGAACTCTTTTTTCTCACTGATCTCTTGTTTGATAGCCCCATCTTCAAGAACAGAAAAACATCAATGCCTGATAATGCTGAAGATAATTATGTGAGGGAGATATAGGAGATGTCCATTAGGAGTTCTTCCCCTCATGACGATATTCCCACAGCTGTTCCAATAGCAAGGACCCCAGAGGAAGCAGGCGATGAGGAACTGGGGGCGGCTGTTCAAGGAATGAACGAGAGCAACCCAGGCGGTGTAGACCAGTTGTTTCAGGAGATGGATTTATCCTTGAGGATGCAGCGACAAGGGGAAAGGGTATTCCCCTTGCTTAACAGCGTTGTACGGCCACAGGATCATCAGGTAACTGTAGCGATCGTGGCTCCCGAAGGTGAGGTCGGCCCATCCGAGCGCCAGGCTGAGGGCGAGCCCCCCCACAAGCGTCGCCGCCAGGGAAAGGAGTCGTTGATACAAGTGAGGGTAAATAACCCTCTCCAAACTGATAGGACCCCAAAAGAAATTGTCACGCCCCAGGTCCGATGGCCCATTGGACGCGGGTGCAAGTCTCCAAGCCCACCGAGTATAACCTGAAATTGGGCCTAAACCACTGCCCAAAAGGGATATCCATTTGTTATAATTGGACTCTTTAACTTTTAAACTGAACTTAACTCTTATACTTCACCGATGTGCGACAGGGGTATCACAATCACCCCTCCTTCAGAATCGCGACGTCCTCCTCGCGGCATGACATATAGCCCATGACCGACTCGTCTGTGTTGGGACTCTAGAGGTGGCTCCTACGGGCTCAAGAGGTGGCTCCCATACATGTAGCACTTTGCCCCGTAGGCTCAAGAGGTGGCTCCCATGTGCGTAGCACTTTGCCTCGTATAGCATTTAGCTCCTGCGGCTGATGAGCGGCTCTGATACCATTTGTCATACCTCGGGTCCGAGCCCACCGAGTATACCCTGAAATTGGGCCTAAACCACTGCCTAAAAGGGATATCCATTTGTTATACTTGGACTCTTTAACTTATAAACTTAACTTAACTCTCATGCTTTACCGATGTGGGACAAGGGTATCACAAAAATAGAGAGCATTTTGACACCCGAAGATCTAGAAAACTTGAGGGCCAAGGTATATTGGGATGAGGCAGTACTCCCCATTCGTCTACCCGTGGAGGGGGAGAGGGCCAATCGTCCGCCACCTGGGATGATGACCGTCAACCTCGATTCCGTGCTGGCCGGTGGTTTAAGATTTCCTATTCCGCCCGCTGTTGCTAAGATTTACAACTATCTCGCCCTTAGCCCATCTCAAATTCTCCCCAACGGCACAACCCTGATAAATACTTTTGTGATCCTGATGAGGGTCACTTGTCATGAGCCTTCGATAGATAACTTCAACAGTCTAATCCAGGTAGCCCGTTCGCCAAGTTCATCCCCGAAAGATGGGTTTTATTACGCCCAAGCTAAATCTGGATTTAAGATGATTGACTAGCCCTCGGCCTCATACGGCGAGAATTGGAAGGAGAAATATTTTTTCGTGGGGGCGCCCGGGGGAATTTTTAGAGCTCACCGAGGGTGGATAGTTCATGGAGAGGGGCCCCTTGTTAGGGATAGATATGAAAATAAGGTCTTTGAGCGTTGGGCGAAGAATTTGGCCCTCGTGATGAAAAATGAGAGGAAGTGGATAAAGGCCAAAGACTTAATGAAGCATGAGGAAGTATTGGTGCTCAATCCTCCCGCTCGGACCATGTTCCGCGATGGTTAGATTCTAGGAACTAACATCTCTAACATTTAGACTAGCATTAACACTTCATCCTTCATTTTGTACAAATATTCCTTAAATACTTTGCTGATGCTCGTTTAATTTTCCAATTTGCAGGCGTAGAAATGCTCATGGCAGGAATTGACACAGAGAGTATTGCTCAGATGATTAGAGCACAGCACAAAGTAGAAGCAATGTTCGTGAATCCAGGGGTTAGTTTTTGCACGCCAAAAATATTTTCCCGTGATAGTATACTTATAGGGGCTTAAAATCAAACAACCAAATCTTAACTCAAATGTTCTTAAAACATAAGTTCATATTCTTGCAGACTTAACACACATATCAGAGCATATCTTATTAATTTAAAAGTATATCCATTTTTATCTTAATTTAAGAATCTACCCCCGTTTCACGAACTTATGACAGACAGACAGACAGAACACACTTACTCATATCAGAACAAAACTCATAAAATAATCCCACCTGCACACCATTGAGGAAGAGAGGTGCCCCTCTCAACGCACCACTGAACGAAACATGTGAACCAGAGGATCCCGCCCGGTTCCTTCGACGGCCATGCCAAAATGCACTCCTTCGGCATAGGAGAACTAAGTCTCCCGTTGTTGGAGAAGTGCACAGGGGTCGTAACCGGCGACCCCAATGGTCGTCCCGGATCTCCCTTACCCACAATCTCTGGGGCCCATCACACAGATAAACAGACATACCGGAAACTTAACTTATCACACACAGACAGACGAACATAACTCATGCATATCGTGCTTATCATATCACACGTACATATCACGCAGACTGACTTCGAAATCATAACAGAACTGAGACAAAACATACATAGGCTCATACATAGCGTTTCGTATTTTCAAATCAAATCATATGACAAAACCAGCAAAATACGTACTTCGCACATATCTACATATACATAAGCCTTATAAACCGCATGCATTCGAAAACGAGCACGTTGCAATAGGGTATAACTATATCCTAACCTCACCTGGTACCAAACACAGCCGAACACAAAGCAGAAGGTCCACCCCGGTACCTGCACGATTCACTTGTCACCACCCCGGGTGCACCTGAACCAACTGAACACACAAAACAGACCACAAGGCTCAGCCTCAAACTCAGACAACCACACAGGGACGCACATAAGCAGGATTCAAATCCATATTAATTTCAGGCAAAACAAAACATTAAGGCATGTCCATATGCACAATTAATGCAATTAAGGGGACTCGAAAGGCAATGGAATTCACATATAACATTTCGTAAATTTATACGTATTATAAAGCCAAACAAATCATATAATAATATGCTACAAATTCTATTTAAAGATCACGAAGTTACATATCAAATTCCAATTTACGTGATTAACATATTTATTTACCAAGTGACAATTTAAAGTTCAATTAATTCAAATCACGCAAGTTTACATATCACATTTTATACAAAATTCATATAATAGCACGTTACGAATCCCTTTAAGCTTACGAAGTCATATATCAAATTCTAATTATGTTATTCAATATTACCAAGTTCATACAATTTATATGTTTAGTGAAATTACATATACACCCCCTTTAAGATAGCCAAATAGCTCAAATTCGATACATCGGAATTCAAATGGCATATCAAAGCATCAATATAATCCATAATTCATCTAATACATGATTTCGTACTCATTGAAATACAATTCGATCGACAAATCAAGCAATTAGCAATTAAAACAATTAATTTCAAATATTCAAGTTATACAAAATAAACCACAACAAATCAACCGGACATCCGATTGACGAACGGGAAGTGGCGTTGGACTCATCACAAAGAAACGGACCTACTGTCCGAAAGTCGCCGGAATGCCGCCACCGTAGCCGGCCGAACAGCCACCGGCCGCCACCGGAACACCGCCTCCGGTGGTCGGAAAAATCCCCGGAAGGACAGAAACGTGTGTCTCGGCCTGCTCGACAAAAGCCCTCAATCAATTTCAGAAAATACCAAACACGCCGGACTTCGTTGACGAAAAACCGAACCAAAATCCTAGTACGAAAACTGAAATTAAATACAAACCGCTAAAGGAAAATAAAATCCGGACATACCGTTGGAAAGCCCGTAACGAGCTCTACGAAAGCCCCCAGCCAAAACCCGGAAAAAGTCGCCAGAAAATCGGACCGCCGGTCCAGGCCCGGTTCGCCGCCGCCGACCGGTTCTCGAGTCGGGGCCAACACCATCCGCTAGTTTCCGTCGTTCTAAGCAACTTTCGTGAAGCGACCAACACCAAAACCGGCCGGGAAAAGGGCCCAAATCGCCGCCGAAGTTCTGCCGCCGCGCCACCGGGGATTCCGCCATCTCCGCCGCGATTCGCTCAAAAAGGAGGCCGGAAATGGAACGGGAAGGGTAAAAAACGTAGGGTAGGGTAGTGGTTGGCCGGCGAAAGTCGTCGGATCGCCGATGACGAAGTGGTGGCACCACCCGCCACTTTCAGGCTGCCGCTGCGCTGCCGTGGGTCGTCGGTTGGCCACGATCTTGGTACGGTTGTGACGGGCTCGTCGAGCTGATGAATTTCGACTATTGATTCATCGAATTCCGTCGAGAAACGAGGGAGAACGAACATGTGTGTGAAATCACACCTTCGAGTGCGTGAACAGTAATGCTCGCGGGAGGAAGACGATGCAGGCTGAGGTCTGATCTTTGGCACGAATTACGAGGATTCGGGGTATATATCTCGGGTCCTCGTACGCAAAAACAGTCGGAAGAACGGGCTAACGAAGTCAGAATTGGGAAAACTCAGAGTCTACGGACTCGTCTCGATGCCCCGAATGCGTTGAAGGGGTCAAAAAGGTCGAAAACTCGATCAAACGAGAAATGACCAAAAGACCCCTAAAAAGAGAAAATTTCAAAGGGGCCCCTAAACTCTAAAAGAGTTCAAAATAGGGCCACGAAAAATATAAAATCACATAATTAAACACATTAAAAGGGTTGAAACGTAGCGTACCTCATAAATCGGACGAGCGGGATGTTGCACATTCTATAGGGAGTCTTCAAAAAAGGCTCTGCTCCGGGATAGAGGTCTATTACAAACTCGATGTCCCTATCGGGCGGTAGAGAACCCAACATCTCAGGGAAAACATCGGCATACTCTTGTACGACCTCCGTCTCCTCAAGTTTAGCCTGATCCTTAGGTTTATTCAAGAGATAGGCCACAAAACCTGTAGCACCCCAAGCGGTGGGGCACCACACCCCCGCACTATGACCCGACACGTACACGAAATGGAAAGTCCGCACACGCGCCAAGTCACAGCGAACGGGTGACAAACAAAAACCACTCCTAAGCTAGGCGGTACCTAAACCCTGTTCAAGCGCAAATATGCAAGACCTGAATGCGGAAGCGATACAAAATATAAATTCTCAAAAACCTTAATCAGCAATCATAATTCATATATTTCAAAAGTAATTCAACATCTACTAAACGGGTTCAACTGTCCTAGGAACCTGTCCCGATCAAACATATAATCAAAATGGGTTCATCTAAACCGAGCACCTGTCCTAACCTGTCCCGAAAATCATACATCCAAATCATGAGCACCACCCTGCATAATATATACATGTCATATACAAAGTTTTCTACCCAAATCAAAACAAAGTATTTAACAAATCAAACAGACCGACACAGACTCAACAGTCCCGATTCAAGGCCGCCTAGCTCAAACCTGCAAGAACTGAAAAGTGGAAAAGAAGGGGGAGGGTCAGTCTCTAGAAGACTGAGCGAGCAGGAGCGATAAATATATATAAAAACATGCACATGCAAGTCATAAATTCCGAACAAGGTTTTATTTGAAGTTAGTTCCCAAAAAGGGCAAGGGAATGATTAATCAATGCTCGGATTTTATGACTAATCATATTACTTCATTACATTCATAAATCACACATATACATAAGCTCGGTGAGTGAGCGTGCACAATCTCCAACCAAACTCCGACCGTATACGACAATTATCATTAATATGTTGATTGGGCGATCATGCAATATATCATAATACATGCAGACCATAAATCATAAGTCATATTCGTTTGGGCAATCCGTGTCCCGGCCTTCCCGCACGGTGCATAACAATCGTAACATAACATAACATATTCATAAATCAGTTCCAACCTTCTTCCTCCGGGTGGTGGACGGGTTTGCAAGGCCCGACCACCTCAAACATGGGCCAATGGGGTTTCATGACTCCCCCAAGGGCACTCAGCTCCCATCCCCCGCTAAACCTCCTAGCGAGGGCCGGTATCGCCGTACATAAATGTGGTGGGACTAGTACAAGGGATCACCGTCGGCCCTTGCCTCCCCGGATAGCCACTTGCACAAGTCCCGGGGCCCGTGAACATAAATACATGCATAATCTCGCCAAAACATTTCATTTCATAAGGAACATGACATATTTCATAATTCATTTGAAAAGGGTTTACTCGATCAATATTTACTCGATGACTCCACTTTGAAAATAACATATATATAGGTATATACATAAGGTTTTGGCCAAAACTTGTCACATAAAGGTTGTAGGGTTTAATATATAACTAGAACGAAAACACCATCACCTGGTACCAGACAAAGCCAAAACCTAAAGCAAGTGGTCCACCCCGGAACCTGCACGACCACAAGTCACCACCCCGGGTGCACCTGTACCAACTAAACACACAAAACACAGTACAGAACTCAGACTCAGACTCAGACAACCATATAAAGACGCACGGCACATGCTCAAGTACTTAAGAAAGGCAATCACACAAGCAAAGTTCATAATCATACTAATTACTTACAAAATAAAATATCACATAACTCAACATATTCATAAAGCACATCCAGAGATGTTCTTATGCACAATTAATTCAAAAAAACAAAATGGAAAGGCAATGCATGTCACCTTATTTCATATAAATTCATATATCAAATAACCAATTCATATTCGTACGACTACTTATTTCTTACATGCAAAAGTTTCTAATTCAATCATATAAGTTTCATACAGTTCACATATCGCATAATAGATTTATTCTAAATTAAGTAATTAAACCTAAATTACAAAGTTTCTAATTTAATCATATAAATCTTATTCAATTCAGATATTGCATACCAGGTTCATATAACGCGCATTTACAAAGCAATGAAATCAATTCACATATAACATTTCATAAAATTGCACGTATTTCAAAGCCAACTAAATCATATCATAGCATGCTACAAATTTTATTTAATTAAATCAAACAAACTCATATATCACATTTCATACAAATTCACATAATATAAGGCCAATTAATTCATATAACATGTTACGAGTTCCATTTAGATTCACGAAGTCATTTATCAATTTCCAACTATATCAACAACAACATGAATTCTTACATTCATAATTTATTTCATGTTTTCAAATGCCATACAATGCATATTCATTAATTATCAAGCATACAAGAACAAATTACATTTTAAAACAATTAACAATTAATACAATTCGGCATTACGGGGTTCAATTCACAATCCAAAGCATCATTACATATTACATTTCATTTAATACATGATTTCATATTCATTGGAATTCATTCCGATCGAGAATTCTAAGTATATGACGATTAATTCGCATTAAAACAATTAAATCGAATAAGTCCCAAATACACAAATAAATTCGTAACAAATAAACCGAGTGTCCGATTGACAAACGGGAAGTGGCGATGGACTCACCACAACGAGGCGGACAAACTGGCCAAAGCCCGTCGGATCGTCGCCACCGGAGCCGCCGGAACAGTGGCGGGCCGCCGCTCGGCGGCCACCGTAGCGTGCCGGAAAAATCCTGAAAAATCACCCATGCAAGGATTCGTCGTGCTCAATCCAAATCCTCGATCAATTTCTACAAATTCCAACCCAAACTCCTCCAATTTCAGTTCCAATAACACGAAACCCTAAAATCTTCAAATCGAAATTACTTCCAAACCGGTGAACGAAAATCGAATCCGAAAGAGGCATTGGCTTACCCGTGATGTGCTCTTTCAAACCCCTATGTTGTTCGCCGGAAAAAGTCACCGGAGATGGCCGCCGCCGTGAAGCACCGTCGCGCCACCACTTTTGCTCTGCCGCCGCCGCTCCGACGAAATTCAAGTGGCGAGACTGACCTCAAACAACTCAACTCGTCGTCCTGTATCTTTCCCCTCAAGTCCCATCGCCGGACAACGATCGGAGCACCAAACCCGCCACCAAACGCCGCCGCACTGCAACTCGCCGGAACCACCACCTGCGGTGGTTTTTGCTTCGAACCGAGGCCGGAAACATCAGCAGCGGGTCGGAAAACATAAGGTTGGGTGGTTGTTGGTCGGCGAGGGTCGCCGGATTGTCGCCGGCGATGAGGTGGCGTAACCCGCCACCTTCGGACCACCACTGCGCCGCCGTCAGCCATTCTCAGGCCACGAAACTGGTATCATCGTGTCGGGCTCGTCGAGCTCTTCGAAATGGACTATTGGTTCGTCAAATTCCGTCGAGTATAGGCCGAGTTTGGAGTTGTGTATGTTTTTACACCGCGAGTGTGTGTGTACAGTACTGCATCGCGGGAGAAGAAGAGAGAAAGCTGAAGTCTGAAGTTCTGGCAAGGATTACGAGGATCTGGGTATTTATCTCGGGTCCTCGTACACGAAAACGATCGGAAGAAGGGGTTAACGAAGTCAGAATGGGGCAAACTTAGAGTCTATGGACTCGTCTCGCTGCCCCGAACGCGAAGCAGGGGTCAAAAAGGTCGAACTCTCGACCGAACGAGAAATGACCGAATAACCCCTAAAAAGATAAAATTACAAACAGTCCCCTAAACTCTAAAAGAGTTCAAAATAGGGCCAGACAAAACACAAAATAATATAATTAGACATATAATAAAGTTGGAACGTGGCGTACCTTATACGTCGGACGAGCGGGGTGTTACACTCTTCCCTCCTTCAAAAGGACCTGTCCTCAGGTCCTATTACTGAGTCATAAAGCTTCGAGTTGGAATACTTCAATCCGTCTCTTGAAATAGTGTAGAGTCATAGCCCTGGCTGTGGAGTTTACTCCTACTAATTGCATCAACTCCCCTCAGAGTTCCGTAGTCACAGAGGTTTGTTCAAACACTTGACCGTTGGTCGCTTCAGACTCGTTCAATCTCCACTAGGCCACTGCACCCAAAGCTCGATACCGTCGCACCCTCATCGCTTACTAGCTGCTGTCTGGCCACCCGTAACTAAGCCACAACAAACAAGAGAGAACCCCATCTCTCAGCACGCAAGAGAGACAACCCCGACTCCCAGCACATCAAAAGAGAGAACCCCGTCCCTCAGGCACAGAATTGAGAGAACCCCATCTCTCAACTACGTAATCGAGAGAGCCCCGTCTCTCAACCTAAGTCTGGCAGACTTCCACATCTTCCAAACATTCTAGTTTGAGAAAATCCAGCATTTCTCAAACCCCTAAATTCGAGAGAATCCAGCATCTCCCAAATATCTAACACCAAGAGAATCCAGCATCTCTTGCTCACATAATTAGAAAGAATCCAACATCTTTCTATCACATAAATAGGGAGAATCCCACATCCCCCTAACACGTAAATAGAGAGATCTCAACAACTCTCTAGCACACAAGTTCACTTACTCAGCATTCATACATACACACATTAAAGTAACACTGGATGTAAAACATGTGATGCATGTTTAGTGTACCTTATCACAACTGATATCGGTGTCCCTAGAGTATAGACTCATCATCCATGCTCAACTCAAGGGGGATATCGCGATGGAATTTCTGTAAAATAAAATCACAATATGCTTGTATGTGCAAGAAGGATTAGTGAGTAACCAAAGAAATTATAAACATAGAGACACGAACAATTCACACAAGTATTTCATTCAGTTTACAAGAATTAACAACAAAACAACAAATTTTAAGTTAGGAAAAATTAAAGCAGTTAGTCACGTTATTACAATCGAGCAACATCAATCATTACACGTTGTCACATACATCAAGCAAAATGAAATATAATTACTTATAAAATGCATGGGTGCAAATGCCATGAATGCTTAAGGTACCGTTCACCGTGGAATTGAAGTCGAGGTTGACAATTCTTTAATTTGGAAGGATAATCGAATCCTTGCTTGGCAGTGGTTCCAATCCTTCGTTCAAACTTGCATTCTTTAATATTCCCTCATATTCTCGGGTACCCAAATGATCTTGGACCGCCTCACTTGATTCTCGGAGTAAAGTGATCCGTGGGGTCTCTTGAAATCCTAGTAAAATCCTCGGTAATCGGGAATTGCTATTTCTTCCAACGGTAAAATCTCTCAGGACAATCGTGGAGAGATAGATGAAGAATCATTAAACAGCCTTGCTTAGTACACCATCGTTGTAAATGATGTCCTCATCCTCATTATTTGGTGGAGTTGACCCTCAATGTCCTCGGCACAAAATTCCATAGTTTCCAAAATTTTCCCCCCTTTTTCCTTTGTGCAAGAGTAACTACTCTGGTGGTGTCTCTATAATAGTAATCCGATTCCCTCTTTAGAATTTTCTGAATTGTACAAGTGCCTTGATTCCTTCATTGTCCCCTCATGCCATTCAGATTTAGAAATTCTGACTTCCTTATAAAATTTGCTAACCCCGAGTACCTCCAAGTAGTTAAGTATATATCCTGAAGGCACCTCGTTAGTTAAAAGGTCTCTTGTTTCCCTTGTATACAGACATCTTCTTTTATCCACTCTATAGCCCGAGTTTGTTAAATCAACTGTCCACTTTCTGATCCACTCCTATTCAGATCCCAATGCAGCTTCCACTAAAATCAGTACTCGTTGAAACAGGCAACAAAATCACCTAAATATAACCACAAAACTAATGCATGCGGGATTAGGGATGTAAATGGCAGGCACTCATATCCAGCAAAGTAGGCAGTCAAGCACGTAGAACAAATGTTCAAAATAATTATAATTTAATCCAATGCATGATGCACGTGCTATGAATGCATAATACCTGTTTCCATAAGGTTAGCATCTAGCTATTGTCGAATTCTTTCAGAAATCCATTTATCCTTTATTCAATCAATCAAGGCATGGTAGTTTTGAATCCTCTGTCATCAATTTATAAAAGCAGGAAATGTTGTCACTATCAATTAAAATTTTTTTTTTCATCAATCCAACTCCCTGCAATTCACAAATTGAATAAATATCTATGCATGCGGGTTAATACGTGGATATGTCAAGTAATAAAAACAATTAAGAACACTTAAGTAATGCACATGCAATACGCAATTTAATAAAATTTAAAGCATAACAGTGATAATTTTGCAAGAATCATATTCATAGTGTGCACACAATTACATAAGCTCAGACAAATTCATGCAGAAAAGTCAAAATTTCACATCAGGCGAATACAATGTACAAGTATTCCTATGCCGTCCGACCTAGACTGACACGACACGACTCCAGAGCACCGGTTCTGAACCTGGCAGCTCTGATACCACTTAAGATGTAGCACCCCAAGCGGTGGGGCACCACACCCCCGCACTATGACCCGACACGTACACGGAATGGAAAGTCCGCACACGCGCCAAGTCACAGCGAATGGGTGACAAACAAAAACCACTCCTAAGCTAGGCGGTACCTAAACCCTGTTCAAGTGCAAATATGCAAGACCTGAATGCGGAAGCGATACAAAATATAAATTCTCAAAAACCTTAATCAGCAATCATAATTCATATATTTCAAAAGTAACTCAACATCTACGAAACGGGTTCAACTGTCCTAGGAACCTGTCCCGATCAAACATATAATCAAAATGGGTTCATCTAAACCGAGCACCTATCCTAACCTGTCCCGAAAATCATACATCCAAATCATGAGCACCACCCTGCATAATATATACATGTCATATACAAAGTTTTCTACCCAAATCAAAACAAAGTATTTAACAAATCAAACAGACCGACACAGACTCAACAGACCCGATTCAAGGCCGCCTAGCTCAAACCTGCAAGAACTGAAAAGTGGAAAAGAAGGGGGAGGGTCAGTCTCTAGAAGACTGAGCGAGCAGGAGCGATAAATATATATAAAAACATGCACATGCAAGTCATAAATTTCGAACAAGGTTTTATTTGAAGTTAGTTCCCAAAAAGGGCAAGAGAATGATTAATCAATGCTCGGATTTTATGACTAATCATATTACATTCATAAATCATACATATACATAAGCTCGGCGAGTGAGCGTGCACAATCTCCAACCAAACTCCGACCGTGTACGACAATTATCATTAATATGTTGATTAGGCGATCATGCAATATATCATAATACATGCAGACCATAAATCATAAGTCATATTCGTTTGGGCAATCCGTGTCCCGGCCTTCCCGCACGGTGCATAACAATCATAACATAACATAATATATTCATAAATCAGTTCCAACCTTCTTCCTCCGGGTGGTGGACGGGTTTGCAAGGCCCGACCACCTCATACATAGGCCAATGGGGTTTCATGACTCCCCCAAGGGCACTCAGCTCCCATTCCCCGCTAAACCTCCTAGCGAGGGCTGGTATCGCCGTATATAAATGTGGTGGGACTAGTACAAGGGATCACCGTCGGCCCTTGCCTCCCCGGATAGCCACTTGGACAAGTCCCGGGGCCCGTGAACATAAATACATGCATAATCTCGCCAAAACATTTCATTTCATAAGGAACATGGCATATTTCATAATTCATTTGAAAAGGGTTTACTCGATCAATATTTACTCGATGACTCCACTTTGAAAATAACATATATATAGGTATATACATAAGGTTTGGGCAAAAACTTGTCACATAAAGGTTGTAGGGTTTAATAGATAACTAGACCGAAAACACCGTCACCTGGTACCAGACAAAGCCAAAACCCAAAGCAAGTGGTCCACCCCGGAACCTGCACGACCACAAGTCACCACCCCGGGTGCACCTATACCAACTGAACACACAAAACACAGTACAGAACTCAGACTCAGACTCAGACAACCATATAAAGACGCACGGCACATGCTCAAGGACTTAAGAAAGGCAATCACACAAGCAAAGTTCATAATCATACTAATTACTTACAAAATAAAATATCACATAACTAAACACATTCATAAAGCACATCCAGAGATGTTCTTATGCACAATTAATTCAAATAAACAAAATGGAAAGGCAATGCATGTCACCTTATTTCATATAAATTCATATATCAAATAACCAATTCATATTCGTACGAATACTTATTTCTTACATGCAAAAGTTTCTAATTCAATCATATAAGTTTCATACAGTTCACATATCGCATAATAGATTTATTCTAAATTAAGTAGTTAAACCTAAATTACAAAGTTTCTAATTTAATCATATAAATCTTATTCAATTCAGATATTGCATACCAGGTTCATATAATGCGCATTTACAAAGCAATCAAATCAATTCACATATAACATTTCATAAAATTGCACGTATTTCAAAGCCAACTAAATCATATCATAGCATGCTACAAATTTTATTTAATTAAATCAAACAAACTCATATATCACATTTCATACAAATTCACATAATATAAGGCCAATTAATTCATATAACATGTTACGAGTTCCATTTAGATTCACGAAGTCATTTATCAATTTCCAACTATATCAACAACAACATGAATTCATACATTCATAATTTATTTCATGTTTTCAAATGCCATACAATGCATATTCATTAATTCTCAAGCATACAAGAACAAATTACATTTTAAAACAATTAACAATTAATACAATTCGGCATTACGGGGTTCAATTCACAATCCAAAGCATCATTATATATTACATTTCATTTAATACATGATTTCATATTCATTGGAATTCATTCCGATCGACAATTCTAAGTATATGACGATTAATTCGCATTAAAACAATTAAATCGAATAAGTCCCAAATACACAAATAAATTCGTAACAAATAAACCGACTGTCCGATTGATAAACGGGAAGTGACGATGGACTCATCACAACGAAGCGGACAAACTGGCCGAAGCCCGTCAGATCGCCGCCACCGGAGCCGCCGGAACAGTGGCGGCCGCCGCTCGGCCTCCGCCGAAGCGTGCCTGAAAAATCCTGAAAAATCACCCGTGCAAGGATTCGTCGTGCTCAATCCAAATCCTCGATCAATTTCTGCAAATTCCAACCCAAACTCCTCCAATTTCAGTTCCAATAACACGAAACCCTAAAATCTTCAAATCGAAATTACTTCCAAACCGGTGAACGAAAATCGAATCCGAAAGAGGCATTGGCTTACCCGTGATGTGCTCTTTGAAACCCCTATGCTGTTCGTCGGAAAAAAGTCATCGGAGATGGCCGCCGCCGTGAAGCACCGTCGCGCCACCACTGTTGCTCTGCCGCCGCCGCTCCGACGAAATTCAGGTGGCGAGACTGACCTCAAACAACTCAGCTCGTCGTCCTGTATCTTTCCCCTCAAGTCCCGTCGCCGGACAACGATCGGAGCACCAAACCCGCCACCAAACGCCGCTGCACTGCAACTCACCGGAACTGCCACCTTCGGTGGTTTTTGCATCGAACCGAGGCCGGAAACGTCACCAGCGGGTCGGAAAACATAAGGTTGGGTGGTTGTTGGCCGGCGAGGGTCGCCAGATTGTCGCCGGCGATGAGGTGGCGCAACCCGCCACCTTCGGACCACCACTGCGCCGCCGTCAGCCATTCTCAGGCCACGAAACTGGTATCATCATGTCGGGCTCGTCGAGCTCGTCGAAATGGACTATTGGTTCGTCAAATCCCGTCAAGTATAGGCCGAGTTTGGAGTTGTGCATATTTTTACACCGTAAGTGTGTGTGTACAGTACTGCATCGCGGGAGAAGAAGAGAGAAAGCTGAAGTATGAAGTTCTGGCACGGATTACGAGGATCTGGGTATTTATCTCGGGTCCTCGTACACGAAAACGATCGGAAGAAGGGGTTAACGAAGTCAGAATGGGGAAAACTTAGAGTCTACGGACTCGTCTCGTTGCCCCGAACGCGAAGCAGGGGTCAAAAAGGTCGAACTCTCGACCGAACGAGAAATGACCGAATAACCCCTAAAAAGAGAAAATTATAAACAGGCCCCTAAACTCTAAAAGAGTTCAAAATAGGGCCAGACAAAACACAAAATAATATAATTAGACATATAATAAAGTTGGAACGTGGCGTACCTTATACGTCGGACGAGCGGGGTGTTACAAAACCTGTCGCACCATCCCGGACCAGTTTACTTGCCTCAACAAAGGAAACAAACGGGCTTGACTTCACCCTCTCGCCTTTAAACACAACTGAACCAAAAGAGACCTTCTTCTCCCGACAATCCATCATAGCCCCATGCTCATACAACCAATCCATACCAAGAATTACATCATACCTCTGCATCGGCCTCTCGATCAACTCAACCAGAAAAACACGACCCTCAAAACTCACCGGACACTCCCGATACAATCTACAAGTAACCAAACTTCCCCCGAGGGGAGATGTGACGCCCCGTTTCTCGATCAAGGTAAGCTTGTTACGAGAGTGAACGATTTACTTTTCTTTGCATGAATTATGTGAATAATATGCCTTAATTGACCGTTATGCTTGAACTTATGTGGATTATATGACATGTATGAAATACGTGACTATTTGATATGGTAATTATGTGCTCGTATTGCTTCCATTTGGCTTCGATGGCATGCTTCGTGTTTAATCAAAACTATGTGCTTATTTGGACATTAAAGTATAATTTAGGGACTAAATGGTAAATTTATTTTCTAAGCCTGGAACTGGACAGAACTTAATAAAATTGAGTAGATAATTTGATTATGAGTTCGTGGGTTTTTGAATCGCTTGATTTGGAGTTCGGACGAAGAAGTTATGGCCATTTTACGAAAAGTCAACCTTTTTATAAGACTTATAACCCAATTCCGAATTTAGCCCAATTTGAGACCCAATTTCACTCCTAACCCGCTCCACTTGACCCTGTTCGCGACCCAAATAACTAAATCAGATTTTAACACCCAACATCCCATTTCACGTTATTTGAAAGATTCAAACCCTTATCTCCCTCACTTTTCTCTCCAACCCATTCATCTTCTCTCAAGAACACCTTCAACCATTTTCAAAAGACAAGATTGGAGATTGAAGCTAGAGATCCTAGACTCAAGACCAAGCTATTCTCTTTGATTCTCAGCTCCTAAGGTAAGGTTTTGTGTAAATGCTTGGGTTATGCTTTGAGCTTGAAGTTCTTGGTAGAAGCATGAACTAGGGTTGAATTTTATGAGTTTAATCCATGTTTTCTTGATGAATTCGTGTTCTAAGTATGCTATTTGGACCCTAGAAACATGTTTAGGTTCGATTCCATCTATTCTCTTGATTTCACCATTTTTGAGTTTTTGAAGATTTGAAGAAATTCTTGCATGTCTAAAATTTATTTGATTTCTTGCAATCTTGGTGTTGTAGAATGATTATGCTTGAGTTTTTATGAGGTTTGGAATCAATTTTAGTTGAATTCATGTTAGGATTAGAGATTCACCATTGAAGAGCATGCTTGAACTATGAAGCTTTTATGCATATATGTAATTCTTGCTTAAATAATTTAATTCTTGGATTTTATGCTTATATTATGTTCTTATATGATGTATAAATGTTTTATGATGCTTAATTGAGGTTTTGGAATCTTAATTTCATGTTTTGGGGTGTTTAGAACTCATTCCCTTCGAATTCGTAGTGGTTGTCACGTTTTTTTTTAAGTTCTGGGCAGAATCCACTAGGGTGGATTTTTGCAGTGTAAAAAATCCATGGGGGTGGATTTGAGGCAGTAGCTTCTGGACAATCCGGGAGGGTGGATTTTTTGTGAAGGAAAATCCATGGGGGTGGATTTTCCCCAACCTTGTTTTCTTGACTTGTTTCGCTTGTTTTGACTCTTTTATGTCCTTTTCTTGTTTCTATAATACCTTTAATGAGTTGTGGCCTTATTATATGTGGTAGAACTTCTTGCATATCACTTGTTTTGATCTTGTTGCCTTTATCAAGTTTAAGTTGTCACATTTTGCTAAGTTATACATTTACTTGAACTTGTATGACTTCCTACGTTATGTGTAACCTTGACATGCTATACATGCTCATGATTAATCCTCACATTTCATTAAGTGCATGATATGACTCCATAAGCATACATAACTCTCATAAGTGACTTGTTACTTAAGCCGTGCGTCGTTTACTTGGTTTGGGTCGAGTCTCACCTTTGTTAGTACGTTTGTCTTGTTAGGTGGTGCGTCTCCGGCCGAGTAGTTCGTTGCTCGCGGTCGACCTTCGAGTTCTTGGTAAAGGTGAGGAGTTATATATATGTAAAATGTTTTCAAAACTGTGGACACCTATAGTCTTTCATATTTGTTGGTTTTGAACTCCCATTTTGAAAACGTATATTTAGGCTTTATAAGCCAAGTTTTGTGAGCTTTGCTCGTATTATGAATATTTGCTTGTGGAAGACGGTTTACAAGTAAAACTTGAAGTTTTGGTATATGGGATAGATACCCAAAATGGTTTTGAGACTTCCGTTCGAATATTACTTATGTGTGAGTTGTGTAGCGAGGTTATGTATACCTTGCAAGGACGCTTGCTCGGTTGGATCTTTTGATAGCGCTCGGGGCGGAGTAAGTGGTAAGACCGGGAACGCAAGGGCGGACAGTTAAACCCTTACGAAGTACCCACTTTTGGACAAGTTTGCTAAGACTCCGAGGAGGTTTCGGGGTTAAGGTAAGCTTGGGGGAAGGTCGGTTTCATGGACCCACTTCTCCATGGTTCTTTTGCGATGTTCGGCGGCTGTACACTCCCGACATCAACGGTGTAAGAATGGATTGGTTTGATTTCTTTTGGTTGGGGAAGTAAGGATGGAGTGCTCGTACTCGCCGAGCCGGTGCTTCGGTTCATGATTCGATTTTTCTAAAACTTGCATTGTTTTCCAAAAGAATTCGGATCATGAACATCTTTGATTTGAGCATGCATTGACCTCTTATATTTAAGCTATGTAACCTTCTTCTCACCGGTTCCGTTTAAACTGACCTCCTTTACCTTTCGTGTCCGCAGGTCGTGTTTTGGAGTCTTGCTAGGCGGTGTCTTGCTTTGAGAGTTGTGTCGAGTTTAGCTTGAACTCGTTGTGTCTTTACATACTTCTTATTTATGTCGCTTATGTTTTTGGATTTATGGATTTAGAATGTATGATGTTATTATGCTAGTTTGGACCGTGTTGGTCACTAGGATGATTTTACATTCCGTATTTTGAGCATTACGTGCTGGATCGTGACGGTCATCTGCTTGTTGAATATATATTTCTCTTAGACCTTGTTGAATGAATTTATGCACTTGATATGTTATGATTTAAGCTTCCGCATACTTTTGATTGTTTACCCGCTTTGTGAGTCTAGTACCGCCTAGCTAGGATGTCCGTTTGTCACCGCTTGCTTCGTTCTTGGCGGGTATATGGATAGCAATTCTATTTACAAGCTAGGACCGTAGCGCGGGATAGGCGTAGATGCCCTTGTAGGGGCGTTACAGGAGAACTCACCACATAATCATCCGCAGATAAGGATACAGACAAAGATATAGAAGAAGCAATACCCCGGGAAATAAAAGAATGACTAGCCCCGGGATCAAATAATGCATGCAATGTAGTGCCATGGATGCTAATGGTACCTTCAACAACGGCGTTCGGATCAATTTCCACAGCTTCTTCCTTCTCAGCTCCCAAAGCATAGGCCCTAGCTTGGATAGCGGGCCTTTGGTTGCCTCCCTGAGCATGTCTCTATCTCTTTTTCGGGCAGGTACTCAACATGTGGTCCGGTGCTCCACAACCATAACACCTCTTGTGCAATTTGAAGCAATTTTCCCCGAGGTGATTCCCTTGACAATGGGTGCATTGAACTTTAGATGGAGCAGGAAGAGCCAAAGGTTGATTCGGTCGATTGGGTCCCGTGGGTCGGGGTTGTTTGTTTTGAGGCTTAGCTTGTGGAAAAATTTGAAATGTCGGCCACTTCCCGAATTTGTTATAACTTCCTGAACTAGACACTTGTCCGGTATGTGTTCTTTTCCTCCTCATCACCACCTGATCTTCTACCCTCAAAGCCTTGTCCGTTACCTTTGCCCAAGTACTTGTATTTGAAGCATCTAAGGCATCTTTCATATCCTCACGAAGTCCTTGGAGAAACTGAGAGGCTTTAGCTTCATCATCGTTAGCAATATTGGGAGCATAGTGGGCAAGCCTTTCAAATTCGTTAATATAATCCGTCACAGACATGCTTCCTTGCTTGAGATCCATGAATTCCCTTAAGCGCCGGCTCCTTGTAGCTTTTGGGACATATTTGTTCTTGAATTCCCAAACAAATACCTCCCAAGTAATTTCCTCTCCGGAGGCCTCCAATTTCCCTTGTACACTTGACCACCAGTTGTAAGCTTGGCCTTGAATCATAGTAAGTGTGCATTGAAGCTTCTCCATGGGTCCACATGGTATGAGATTCCATAGCCGGTTGGTTTGCACTAGCCACTCTTCAGCTTGAACATCATTACCACCAATGAAGACCGGTGGATTTTGATTCTTGAACTCCCAGAGAGTAGCAATAATAAGATTCCCTCCATGATTTCCAGCTGGCTGGGCATTATTTCTCTCTTGCTTTCGGTGATCTAAATATTCTGTAAGCCTTTCCATAAAATTGCCCTGGTCCATTTGTGGTGCTGGTGGTGGATTATTGTTCTCTTCTTGTTGGGGAGAGAGATTGCGGTGATGGCGCATACAGGGGATCTATCCCAGCGATGGTGTCTTCTAGGAGGCATGGTTCTGCAAAAATCAAGAAATTCCAGTTCATATGCGTACGGGTCAGTATATGTTCATGTGCACAATTAATCAAGGATAAACAATTAATCACATGAAGTTACATTACCACATTGTCCTAAGCCGTACGACCTAGACAGACCCAACTCGACTCTAGAGTGTCGGTTTTGCAACCGGGAGCTCTGATACCACTTTAGGATGTGACGCCCGGAGCGATGGGCCAGCACATCCCCCGCACCTAAACCCGAACCCACATATGAAATGGCCTTCCATACATGAGCCCAAGTCCAAGCGAACGGGGACCTACACTCATACACTAGGCTAAGCGGGACTAAAACCGGAACAGAGCGTGCAAAATAACATACAAATATGCGGAAGCAACAAACAGGATCAAAAGAGCTCATCATACAACAAAATTATCATAACTACATGGCCTCACGGCCAAAAAGATCGAGTATATCTTACAAGTATTCATAAATCTCCATAATATACAATCCAAATATCAAATGCATAGTAAGAATAACCAAAAGCAGGAAAGTATGTATGCAACTCGACCTAGACTCGAAAGTACAACAAGACTGGAAGCACTTCCCCGGCTAGCTCGGAACAACCTGCAACTGGGTAGGGAAAAGGAAGGGTCAGTCACAACTCGACTGAGTGAGGGGGGTTAAACGAACACCCACACCTAAATACATATAAAACATAGCAATTAACAATGGTGATGGCCATGAACCGAGTTAAGCTTTTTCATACCAAAACATTTTCAAAAGCATAACATATAATATGTAAAGAAATCTTAACCCGATTCACCAACCGTTGAACAATGTATAAATATGTCCGGCGACAACGGACTTCCCCTTTACTCCTCGTAACATAACATAAAATATAAATCATAAATCAAATCCAACCCCAACAACCTTGGTATTTCGGGAATCAAACCCTCTCCACCTACTTACTTATGTACAAGGGGTAGCTAACCCACAATGTACTCGGAGCATCACGCCTCATCAACCTCCAAGAATCGCGTGTAATACTACGAATGGGAATCATGCACAGGCTTAACCCGACGGCCCTTGCCGTCCCGGGCATCCTTACCCACAATTCCCGGGGCCCAATATACCTTACCAATACCAATTCCCATATTTCAGGGCTTACCTCGCTCATAGATAACGTAAACCAATAAAAGGATTCAAATTATAAGCTTACATATGCTCGTACTTATACCGATTTTATAAACATGAAGCTTATTCATAAGATCATAAACATATCTTAAACACACATATTTAACTATATATAAGATATATAGTCGCATGCGGGATGAGAAATCAACACATATTAGGCCATAGGTCGCTTAACTTGAAGATAAAAATCCTAAACCTCACCTTGTAGCAAAAGAATAGAAACCGGGTCAAAAGAAGCGACAACCGCCTAAACTTCGGGTTCGTGGGTGTCCGGAAGAGGCTTTGAAACAAAAGGACACAAGACCTGAGATATAGACTCAAATATGAACCAATTAGATGCTCGCAAATGCTCGTGAATTCAATGTATGCATATGAAGTGCATAAACGTATTACATAACACATATAGAAACAGAACTCGTTCAAATCATATCAAATAAATTCAAAAATCTAGTATAATTTTAACACATAATAATACATGTTAGCAAAGCTTAGGGATCATATAAGGGGTGGGAGAGAAGCAAACAAGCGAAGAAAACAAGAAAACAAAGTTCAGAGTAAAAAGGAGTCGCTGCCCTAAATCCACCCCGGTGGATTTTTTTCAAAGGAGGAATCCACCCCCATGGATTCAAGGCAGTCAGCTCTCTGCCTCAAATCCATCCCGGTGGATTATTTTCAAAGCCAAAAATCCACCCCGGTGGATTTGGGTCAGAGGCTAAAATTCGAAAATAGGGCTTGCAAACTCCATGAAAACTTCTTCCAAACCAAAGCATCAACAACAAGACATGAAATGGTGCAAATAAACCACAAAATTAAGCAAGGAAAACATCCCAAATCATCTCCACTCATGCATACTACAAACCGGAAATGAAAAGAAGCAAAGAAGCTAAAGTTTCTTCAAGTTCCTCCCAAGTTCTCAAAAGATCATTAATGGAAAATTCATAATACTTTCACCTACCATGAAAAAAAGAGCATATGCAAGCAATAAATAAGCCAAGTGAATCAATATATAAAGCTTCAAACTCAAAGAAAGCAAGAGATGTACTAGTTCTTCAAAATTCTTCAAAACCTAACTATTCATGACTCCAAGAAAATCTCATAAACTCCAATATTAAATCATGATATAAGAAGTGTAAAAATAACATAAGATGTAAGAGAGCAAGAATCATGGCTTACCTTGAAGAAAAGGACCAAGACATGGCTAAATCTTGAGCTTTAAGGTCACAACAATGGAGGAAAATGGCTTGGGACTCTTCTTCTTCCTTCTCCTTGCTTTGGTTCGAAATTCTCAATACAAAGGGGAGGAGAGAGCTGATTTTGGTGATTAAAAGTCAAGGGTAGGGGTATGGGTAGGTCTATTAGTCTCCAAGTAGGCTTATAGGCGCGATCTAGGTACGTAGGGCGGAAATTGCATCCTTGGGGGTCAAAACGGTATCGAAAAAGTTCAATGCTTGTTCCATTGTATCTAAATCATCGATTCGAGTACAATGGCAAAGAGGGAACTCGAATCAGAGTTCCCAAGCTCAAGTTACGAGAAGATGACTCAAGAGTGGCTGTCACACCCCAGCTTTCGGCAATTCAGGTACGATCGACACGTACGCGTTTGAGAGTTAGATTTTAATTTTATTTGATCATTTCTTTAATTTTCCATTTCATGACACAATTTTATAAAATTATACTCTTGGTATTTTTATTGAAAATTCATATCATATCATATTTATCGCATATATTGAATGTGATTGCAACGTGAATTAATTTCCTGAATGTGAGTTAATTTCTTCTAGGTCCTTATTTGCTCATTTTCATGACTTTGGGGATCTAATTGCATTGGACCAAATTCATCAATTGTTACGGAAATGGACCTAATTGCATAACTTACAAAGTGAAAGGACTTAATAGCAAAATTGGCCATCTCTTCCCCTTTCTTAGCAGCATTCACGTACCATTACATTCCCATTTCATACAAACATTTCATCTTTGCTCCATTTTGATTCCTTGTTCAACCGAGACAAACCCTTCTTGGAAGAGAGGGAGATTTCATCTTGCAAGCATCATATTTGTGGGATTTGTGATATTTGAAGCATCACCAACATCATATCTTCTTCTCATCTCTTATTTCTTTCATTTGAGGTAATTATGGAGAATGGATGAATTCTTTGAATATGTGGTATAGTTAGGGCTTTGTTATGTGTTGATTAGATTGTGTATTGGTTGTTGGAAATATGTTTGTGATCATTAAGCTTAAGTTTGGTGCATATATCTTGTGAATTATGGACTTGGAGCATGAGTGAGTATATGGGTTTGGATTGATGGATTATTGATGATCTAACATGGAAATGAGTGTTTAAATGAGTTGTTATTGATTATATGTAAGCTAGTATGTTTGTTGCATCAAATATATGCATTACATCTTGGCTTGAAGCCATTTTTGTGGTTGATTGTTGTTAATCCATTGCTGCTCTGTTTCTGTTCTTCATTCAGCTGCTCACGTATTTTGGGAACGGCCCTTCCCAACCCCAGTTTCAAACTGGAACGGCCATTCCCATGATTCTGCGTCAGCAAGGCCAGCGAGACTGGGAACGCCCTTCCCATTTTCAAAGGGAGGCCGGAACGGCCGTTCCCATAGCGTCTGTAGACCAAAAAGCTACTGCATAAAAATTGATTTTCACCACCATCATCCAATCACTTCTTTGACCCCTAATTGCTATTATATGATTACATACATGTCGAAACGCGATATTTTCATGGTACATTGCATTTTTCCCGTCATCTAGTTGCATTTTCGCCGTTCATCATATTTGGTACATTTTGACCAGCTTCCTGGTGACGAGGAGCAGGCCCCGTGATCTGTTTCCTTGGTTGTTTTTGGGTCGTTCAGGTGAGGTTTAATTTTAGATACATAGGACCCGTATAACCCTATGTGAAAATTTGAGCCAAAACCTATCTATATATTTATACTTTTCAAACGAGATTGGTTTTCAAATGACTTATTGAACTATTGATTAATTGATTGATTGATTTGGCGAGTATTGCATTGCACTGTGGGCCCGAGGGTAGTGACTAAAGCCAACCGGGAAAGTATGGGCTGACGGGTAACTCGAAAGCTATCCTCACCAAATTGGGATGACCCCTGAACCCCCTAGGAGATTAGGGGAGGAAGGAGTTCCGGGCTTAGGGATCCATGTACCCTCTGCCCAGATTGATTGGATGGTGGGGCCTTGCAATCCCACCATCACCCGGAGGAAGAAGGTGCCATTGAAACTGCTAATTGTGCACAGTAATAAATTGCTTGATCACTTAATCACCTAATAATTAATTGATTGATTGATTGTATACAGTCGGTGTAAGGTTGGAGAATTGCCCCACTCGCCGGGCCACAAATTGATTGTATTGAATTGGTTAAATTGAAATTGAATTAGTTGTAACCTCGGGTGATAGTATCTCTTTTATTCTATTAAATTGTATTGTTATTTTACCAAATTATTACCCGAGATTATAACTTGCATGTATGTGCGCTTATAATTATTATACCCCTCGCTCAGTCCGAGTTGGACTGATACCTCAACTTTTCAGTTGTTTTGCAGGGCGTGCTAGGCGGGAATTTAGAGTCCAGTTGTCTTTAAATTTGGGTCTAGCACACTTCATTCCCACATTTTGTTCATGTATAGCTACTTGGGATATTTTGTATCATGCCTTGTTACCTATTTTGGAGATGATATTGTATTGATGATGTGAATGTTGGCACCTATTAGTAAATAAATAAATATGGTACCTATAAGTATTGAATGAATATTATTGCTTCCGCTTTTATTTACTCTGAACTGATTGTTGGGTTGGTTTTTAATTGAGGGTACCCGCCTACCATTGTGTCGTTTTATTATCTCCCGTTCGCTATGGCTTTGATTCATGTAAGGATTGTCCATTTCATATGTGGATTGGGGCTATAGTGCGGGGGATGTGGTGCCTAGCATTCCGGGTGCTACATCCTACAGTGGTATAAGAGCCCGGTTGTAAAACCGGGTCTCTAGACATTGGCATCTACTAATTGAACATGCATAATAGTGAATTGATTTTAGGATGGCTCGCGATAGACATCACCGTGATCGTTCTCCTAGACATCGACATCATCGCCGGGAGAGATCACTACCTCCTCCTCCACCTTCTCAGGCTCAGCCACAGGATTTTATAAACGCAGTGGTGGGTCTTATTGATCAGAAAGTCCGGGATTATGTTCCTCCAGCACCACCAGTTCCACCACCACAGCCAGGGGCACAGATTTCAGCTGTTTTTAGGGAGTTCCAGAACCAGCATCCTCCCAAGTTTTACAAAGGGAATGATATTCAGGCCGAGCAGTGGCTAAGGGAGATTGAGAGAGTTTGGGAGCTCATTCCTTGTGAGTCCCAGGAGAAGGCCCGTTGTACCATTTCTTTGATTCAGGGCGAGGCCTATTCTTGGTGGGAGAGTGCCCGGATTGTGTTAGAGGCTGCAGGCGAGGAAGTGAATTGGGAAGTGTTTGTCAGAGAGTTCAGAAACAAGTTCATTCCTCCATCTTCTCGCACTAGAAGATTGAAGGAATTTACATAACTTAAGCAAGGAAGCAAGTCGGTCTCAGAGTATATTGCCGAGTTTGAGAGATTGTCCCGCTATGCTCCTAATATAGCGAGTGATGATTTCCATAAGGCGATGCAGTTTGTTCAGGGCCTTAGACCTGATATTCAGGCAGCGATTGAGGCGGTCAACACGAGCACGTGGGTGAAGGCTACCAAGAAGGCCTTGTTAGTTGAGGATTCAGTGAATGCTAGGCGGTCTGCTTACCGTTCAGGCTCAGGGTCCGGATCGGGATTTAGATGTTCTGGATCGGGTTTCAGAGGTGTCGGATCAGGGTATAAGGGTTCAGGTTCGGGTTCTGCTTCAGGCAAGAGGTCGATGGTTTATTCTTCTCCACCACTAGCTCCACAGGGGGCAGGGAAGAAGCCCCGACCAGCAGGACCAGTGATTCAAGCTCCAGTTGCTCCAGCTTTGCCACCACCACCCGAGAGGCCTGCTTGTACCTTCTGTGGACAGAGGACACACATTTATGAGAACTGCAGGAGGCGTCTGGGTTTATGCCTACTTTGTGGGACCGACGAGCATATGGTAGACGGTTGTCCAGATCGCAGGATGCCACCACCGGGAGCACCAAGACCACTGATCAGGGCTCGTGCTTATGGTTTGGAGGGGTGAGCAGCAGGATGCTGATATTGATCCAGCCGCGGTAGTTGAAGGTACCATTTGCATACATGGCACGAACGTTCATACGTTGTTTAATCCGGGAGCTACTCACTCCTTTCTTTCGAGTGCTATATCTGTTTCTCTGTCTTTGCCTGTTACTCGCTCTTCTACATGTTATGTGGTTAGTACACCGTTTGGTGGTAGTTTAGAATCTGATCGGGTGTTCAGAGAGGTTCCGGTGAGTATCGAGGGTCGAGTTTTCTTATCAGACTTCATTGAGCTGCCGATGACTTGCTATGGATCCATTTTGGGCATGGATTGGTTGTACAGACATTCTGCCACAGTTGATTGCAGGGCAAAGAGGGTTCAGTTGGGATCAGACTTGGTAGTGGGTTGGAGTTCCAAGACTGTGCCTCTACTTTCTTTCTCAGAAGCTCATAAGTTGGTTCGAGATGGAGCCACGTGTTTCATTGCTTATATTCTCAACAAACCCAAGGATCAAAGTAAGCTGGAAGAAACGGAAGTAGTGAAGGAGTTTCCCGAGGTCTTTCCTGAGGAATTGGATTCTTTACCTCCAGAATGGGAAATTGAGTTTGTGATTGATTTGTACACTAATGCAGAGCCGTACTCCAAGACTCCGTATCATATGGCTCCGGCCGAGTTGAAAGAGTTGAAGACTCAACTTAATGCATTGTTGGAGATTGGGTATATTAGCCCGAGTTCTTCTCCCTGGGGTGCACCGGTTTTGTTCGTAAAGAAGAAGGACGGGACTTTGAGAATGTGTATAGACTATAGGGAGTTGAACCGGATGACGATCAAGAACAAGTATCCTCTTCCACATATCGAGGAGTTGTTTGACATACTTCAGGGATCTAAAGTCTACTCGAAATTGGATTTGAGACAAGGATACTATCAGCTGCGAATCCGAGTAGAGGATATTTCCAAGACAGGATTTAATACTCGGTATGGGCATTATAAGTTTGTAGTGATGCCGTTTGGTTTGACTAATGCCCCATCAGCTTTTATGGATATGATGCACAAGATCTTCAGGCCTTTTCTGGATAAGTTCGTGGTCATCTTCATAGATGATATTCTGGTTTTCTCGAAATTTGTCGAGGAGCATGCAAGGCATCTTCAGTTGGTGTTGAGAACTTTGAAGGAAGATCCGTTATTTGCCAAATTCAGCAAGTGTGAGTTTTGGATTGACAGGGTGTCATTCTTTGGTCAAGTGATTTCGGGTAATGGTTTGGAGGTTGATCCTTCAAAGATGCAGTCGGTTTTGAAGTGGGAGAAACCTAAGAATGCCTCGGAGATCAGGAGTTTCTTGGGATTGGCAGGTTATTACCGGAGGTTTGTTAAGGGTTTCTCCAAGTTAGCAGCTCCTTTAACTCGGTTGACGAAGAAGAATGTGAAATTTGATTGGAATGAAGATTGTGAGAAAAGTTTCACTTTCTTGAAAGAGATGTTAGTTTCTGCTCCAGTGTTAGCCCTTCCGGAAGGTTCTGAAGGATATGCTGTTTATACGGATGCTTCTAAGGAAGGCTTGGGATGTGTGTTGACTCAGAAGGGTAAGGTAATTGCTTATGCATCCCGGAAGTTGAAAGAGCATGAAAAGAATTATCCGACACATGATCTTGAGCTCGCCGCCGTAGTCTTTGCACTTGGAAAGTGGAGACATTATTAGTACGGGGTGTCTTTCGAGATTTTCACCGACCACAAAAGCCTCCAGTATTTATTCACTCAGAAGGATTTGAATATGAGGCAGCGGCGTTGGATGGAAAGGTTGGAAGATTATGATTGCACGATTAAGTACCATCCTGGTAAAGCCAACGTGGTCGCCGATGCACTTAGTAGGAAGGCTAGTGTGTCGAGCTTGGAAGTGGGTGAAAGTAGTGGAATCGAGCCAATTGTTCTAACGGCTCGAGTTTCTAATATTTCGGTCTAGCCGGATTTGAAGCACAGGTTGTTTGAGGCTCAGAGTACGGATATGGAAGTTCAGAGATTGGTAGCTAAGGCAAGAGCTGATCCGGAGTGTCCATTCAGGTTCGACGAAACCGGTCTTCTTCGTTTCAAGAACCGAGTGGTTGTACCCGAAGAGTTGAAACGGGTTTTGCTCGAGGAAGCTCACAGATCGGCTTATTCTATCCACCCCGGAGGAAACAAGATGTATAAGGACTTAAGGCAATATTATTGGTGGCGTGGATTGAAGAAGGATGTGGCCGAGTATGTGAAGCATTGTCTCACTTGTTAGAAAGTGAAAGCCGAGCATCAGAAACCGGGAGGTCTTCTTCAGCCGTTACCTATTCCTGAGTAGAAGTGGGAACAGGGGACGATGGATTTCGTATCCGGATTACCTAAAGTGAAAGGTGGATTCGATGGGATTTGGTTGATTGTGGATCGTTTGACGAAGTCTGCACATTTTCTGCCGGTTCGGATGTCATATAAGATTCGCAAGCTAGCCGAGCTTTATAACCGGGAGATTGTTAGACTTCACGGGATTCCGGTTAGTATAGTTTCAGACAGAGATCCACGGTTCACTTCGAAGTTGTGGCGTGAATTACAAGTGGTTTTGGGTACGAATCTCCAGTTTAGTATAACTTTTCATCCTCCGACGGATGGTCAGTCCGAGAGATTAATAAGATATCTCAAGGATTTGCTTCGAGCTTGTTCTTTGGATTTTCAGTCTTCTTGGCATGATCAACTACCTTTGATTGAGTTTGCGTACAACAACAGTTTTCAAGCTTCGATTGGAATGGCACCGTATGAGCTACTTTATGATCGGAAGTGTCGTTCTCCGTTGTTCTTTGACTTGGAAGAGTGGAGATGGACTAAACAGGAAGGTGTTAAGAAAGGTGAGAAATTGGAAAAACCTTCCAAGGTCGTTGAAACTATGATTGAGAAAGTCCAAATAATAAAACAACAGAAAAGCTACGCCGATCGACGTAGAAGGGATCTCGAGTTTGAAATTGGAGACCGGGTATTCTTGAAGGCGTCTCCACGTAAAGGATTTGCTCGGATTGGGAAAGGAGGTAAACTTAAACCTCGTTATTTAGGTCCTTATGAGATTTTGGAAAGAGTTGGAGAAGTTGCTTACAGATTGGACCTACCACCGAGCGTCACCGGGATTCATAATGTATTTCACGTGTCTCAGCTGAGAAAATACTACCCCGATGAAACCGAGATCATTCCTGTTGAAGAAGTGGAATTGGAACCGAATCTAACCTTTCTTCAGAAACCAGTTAAGATCTTGGATAAGAAGTTTCAGGAATTAAGAAACTGGAAGATTCCCATGGTTAAGGTTCTTTGGAGAAGTGACAAGACCGAAGAAGCCACGTGGGAGACCGAAGACAAGATGAGACGGTTCCATCTAGAGTTGTTCCCTTCCGATCAGTGAATCTGGGGACCAAATTCTTTTAAGGAGGGAGGATTGTAACGCCCCAGCTTTCGGCAATTCAGTTATGATCGACACGTGTGCGTTTGAGAGTTAGATTTTAATTTTCTTTGATCATTTCTTTAATTGTCCATTTCATGTCATAATTTTATAAAATTATATTCTTGGTATTTTTATTGAAAATTCATATCATATCATATTTATCGCATATATTGAATATGATTGCAACGTGAATTAATTTCCCGAATGTGAGTTAATTTCTTCTATGTCCTTATTTGCTCATTTTCATGACTTTGGGGATCTAATTGCATTGGACCAAATTGATCAATTGTTTTGGAAATGGACCTAATTGCTTAACTTACTAAGTGAAAGGACTTAATAGCAAAATTGGCCATCTCTTCCCCTTTCTTAGCAGCATTCACGTACCATTACATTCCTATTTCATACAAACATTTCATCTTTGCTCCATTTTCTTTCCTTGTTCAACCGAGACAAACCCTTCTTGGAAGAGAGGGAGTTTCATCTTGCAAGCAACATATTTGTGGGATTTGTGATATTTGAAACATCACCAACATCATATCTTCTTCTCATCTCTTATTTCTTTCATTTGAGGTAATTATGGAGAATGGATGAATTCTTTGAATATGTGGTATAGTTAGGGCATTGTTATGTGTTGATTAGATGGTGTATTGGTTGTTGGAAATATGTTTGTGATCATTAAGCTTAAGTTTGGTGCATATATCTTGTGAATTATGGACTTGGAGCATGAGTGAGTGTATGGGTTTGGATTGATGGATTATTGATGATCTAACATGGAAATGAGTGTTTAAATGAATTGTTATTGATTATATGTAAGCTAGTATGTTTGTTGCATCAAATATATGCATTACATCTTGGATTGAAGCCATTTTTGTGGTTGATTGTTGTGACTCCATTGCTGCTCTGTTTCTGTTCTTCATTCAGCTGCTCACGTATTTTGGGAACGGCCCTTCCCAACCCCAGTTTCAAACTGGAACGGCCATTCCCATGATTCTGCGTCAGCAAGGCCAGCGAGACTGGGAACGCCCTTCCCATTTTCAAAGGGAGGCCGGAACGGCCGTTCCCATAGCGTCTGTAGACCAAAAAGCTACTGCATAAAAATTGATTTTCACCACCATCATCCAATCACTTCTTTGACCCCTAATTGCTATTATATGATTACATACATGTCGAAACGCGATATTTTCATGGTACATTGCATTTTTCCCGTCATCTAGTTGCATTTTCGCCGTTCGTCATATTTGGTACATTTTGACCAGCTTCCTGGTGACGAGGAGCAGGCCCCGTGAACTGTTTCCTTGGTTGTTTTTGGGTCGTTCAGGTGAGGTTTAATTTTAGATACATAGGACCCGTATAACCCTATGTGAAATTTTGAGCCAAAACCTATCTATATATTTATACTTTTCAAACGAGATTGGTTTTCAAATGACTTATTGAACTATTGATTAATTGATTGATTGATTTGGCGAGTATTGTATTGCACTGTGGGCCCGAGGGTAGTGACTAAAGCCAACCGGGAAAGTATGGGCTGACGGGTAACTCGAAAGCTATCCTCACCAAATTGGGATGACCCCTGAACCCCCTAGGAGATTAGTGGAGGAAGGAGTTCTGGGCTTAGGGATTCATGTACCCTCTGCCCAGATTGATTGGATAGTGGGGCCTTACAATCCCACCATCACCCGGACGAAGAAGGTGCCATTGAAGCTGCTAATTGTGCACAGTAATAAATTGGTTGATCACTTAATCACCTAATAATTAATTGATTGATTGATTGTACACAGTCGGTGTAAGGTTGGAGAATTTCCCCACTCGCCGGGCCACAAATTGATTGTATTGAATTGGTTAAATTGAAATTGAATTACTTGTAACCTCGGGCGATAGTATCTCTTTTATTCTATTAAATTGTATTGTTCTTTTACTAAATTATTACCCGAGATTATAACTTGCATGTATGTGCGCTTATAATTATTATACCCCTCGCTCAGTCCGAGTTGGACTGACACCTCAATTTTTCAGTTGTTTTGCAGGGCCTGCTAGGCGGGAATTTAGAGTCTAGTTGTCTTTAAATTTGGGCCTAGCACACTTCATTCCCACATTTTGTTCATGTATAGATGCATGGGATATTTTGTATCATGCCTTGTTACCTATTTTGGAGATGATATTGTATCGATGATGTGAATGTTGGTACCTATTAGTAAATAAATAAATATGGTACCTATAAGTATCGAATGAATATTATTGCTTCCGCTTTTATTTACTCTGAACTGATTGTTGGGTTAGTTTTTAATTGAGGGTACCTGTCTAGCCTTGTGTCGTTTTATTGTCTCCCATTCGCTATGGCTTTGATTCATGTATGGATTATCCATTTCATATGTGGATTGGGGTTATAGTGCGGGGGATGTGGTGCCTAGCGTTCCGGGTGCTACATTGGCTAAATTGCAAATTGGCCCAAAAGTTTGCAATAAAAATCAATTTAGTCCAAACCAAAACAAACAAGTACAAAACACAATTAAATCATACAATTAAGTCCAATAATCAAATAATCAACGTTATACACAAATTAGGCATGCTCGGGTTCAAACTCCAAATCTCAAATGATAAGAATTCAAGTCAAACGTGCAAGTAGGGTAAACTCGTATCAAAATTCTCACATAATTCATATAAGAGATTAATAAAGGATTATACATCAAATGAAATGCATCAAATAATATGAAAATAAATGCAAATACGGAAATCAAACTCACACGTGGTACGAACCTATACGTGCGAGCGGACAGGGTGTCAAAGGGTTTCCTCTGGCAGATGACCCACGAGCGTCGGATAAGCGAGCGTAAGAAAGAAAGTGCCCTCGTGAAGTGTTCCCCTGGGAAGGATGACCCTGAGGGGTCATAGTACGAGCGTTGAGTTTGACAAGGGAACCTTCCGCTTGAACAGTGGGCCGAGACGCATGGGCCTGGATTAGCCAACAAGTGAACGGGCCAGGTTGGTTCGCAAGCCCAGTAATGCGAGCATCCAAGCTCTAAGTCAGTAGATGGCGACACGTGGACGACTCTGATCCGAGCGCGGTTTTGGGTCTCATCACCCATGATCATCACATAATTAGTATCATGCTAGGACATGTTATCTGCTAATTTCCTCTGTGATGCACTTTATGTGAAACTGCATTAAGAAGACAATTTAAATTTTGATAACATTATATGTTGGTGATGTCATTAAAAAATCTCATTTAAATATTGAGCAAAATTCGAATAAATAGGTGTTTTATCAAGGTAATAAAATTCCTAGTATTCCATCAATAGGATTTAAGACTTAATAAGTGAAACTAATTACTGTCTCACGAGTCGTGGGGTAATTAGTGTAGCTTATTAACTCTTAGTTTCCTGATTAACTATTTTAGATAATTAATATTTCTTGACCATTTTAGAATGGGCGATGTCTCACGAGTCGTGGGTCGTTCCGGGCTAAGTTTGGTTGAGATCTTATGATTGATGGGACCTGCTCAACACTAAAGTAGATATGGATGTCTCACGTGTAGTGTCCCCTAACACTACAACCCCACACCGTAGCACTTCCCGAGTGGATGTGAGTGCTAGCACTCGAGAAATACTTCGGCGAACGGACAGGACAATGCAATACCAAAACATGGAATTTAAAGTACAGTAGAAGATAAACAATTTAAAACAGAAGAGTTTGATATCTCAAGTCAATCGAAATTTATATTACTAGGTTAAGAAGTAAGATATTTATAGTGATAAGTCTAGAGCCAACACAAGAGTGCTTATTAAAAGATGTAAATGCACTCTTAATATAATCCTGATTTGCTAATATAGGACACCTTAAAGCTTCAAGATACCTCTAAGGCATCGTTCCGTGGATTCCTGAAATCATGCATTTGAAACCAGGCGAGGGGTTAGTCAAAGTGACTAAGTGATGGAGGATAATATCTTATAGATATACGTATAAGTATGTATAAATGTATATAGAATCAAGAAGGTCTTGATCTAAAATAATATCAATAGGATAAGCAATCATAATCCGGTTCATAATAGGTTAAAAAACAGGGATAGGGAAAATTTGGAATATTTGTAGAAATATGAATCGGTCAATAAAAGAATTTTATTGCCAACAAGCGAGGCTTCTCCATCCGTAACTCCTTAAATATTTGGTAAAACAGTAACGACACTGTACATGGTACCGATACTTTAATAAAACTAATATGATAATACCTCCGCTGCTCCTTGGTGTGAATAGGGGAGTAAACCCTAGAGACGGTAAACAATAATCGGGAAGTAGTGTTCCCTTATCTCTTGGCGTGGAATGACTAACCTCCAACTAAACCACTACCAGGAGTTGGTGGCAGTCCTCATCACCAACAATACCCTCGGCTCGATACCTTCCGGGTTATTTGTAACAACCCTACTCAGGGCCAAGTCGAGAAAGGTAAGTAAAGGGGTAACTTAGGAAGCGGTTATAGTCTCGATCTTTGTTAATTCTCTCATGCATTGCATTTTATGTGACTTATGTGCTTTAATATGTTATAATTTAATAAAAAGTTCGTGAATTTAATTCCTTCTTCTATTTAGCATGTATCTCGAAACTCTTTCCCTAAAATCCTAGAATTCTAATATTCATTCGCTTCTAGCACCTAAAACCCCTTCATACACTTCAAAACCCATTCCTACAGTTTTAAGTTGGAAATTACGAAAATACCCCTATAGCTCAAAAATATTCCTACATTTCCCCGAAGCACTTTCATTACCCAATATTGTAACCAAAAGAATCCTCACATTATTTCGAGGATCGTGATACTCTCCGAGAACCATAATTCCCATCCTAACTCCCGTAGTATCAAAAACCGCCGAAAACCCTAGCTTATGATTCGATCATCAATAAACCCTTACACATCTACTTTTTGATATTCAATATTATAGCTAAAACGATCCTTAAATTATTTTATGAATTTTCATGCATTTACTAAAAACTCGATCTCACCATAGCATATTTTATAAATATTTTCCTTTCTAAAAATCATCATTTTATTTTGAACAAATTAGCTTTTATTCAATAGTCGAAATTATACTTGAAACGATCCTTGAATTTTCCTCTACGGTATGGTGATTTTTCCAAACTCTAAACTTTGTCCTACCTTCGTTTATATAATTTTCTCATGATTTTCATCATCTTTAATATTCATAATTTATAAACGAAAACTCTAAATATTTCACATTTATAATCAAAACAAAGCTCATTTTTCACTCATTCTTTCATCAATTCACTACTTCAAGTTTTTACCTCTCGACTCTTGAATAAATTTTATATTATTTTACATTTATTTTTATTCAAGATGACATCATCCATGACCACATGGTCTTCTAGAAGGATTAATTACATGAGCATAATTTCTCCACATTTCCTAAGTAATTACCAAGCATTTGTTCATAATATAATTTAACCACATCTCCTAATTAATCACCAAGCATTTGTATGAATTAGGAGACATCCACATCTCCCTTAAACTCTTAGAAATTGCTCTAAAACCCCTCATGACTACCTATAAATACCCCCCTCAAGCCTCATTTATACCTCACAAATCAACACACAAAATCACTCCCTCTCTCCCTAGCTCACGCCCCAACCCTCTCTCTCTCTACAAGATATGTTTTCTTCTATTATTTCATGCTTTATATTATGTTCTTAGTATAATAATAATAGTAGCATGTCTAGGATTAATTAAATTATGCTTTAAGAATTTATTTTATGAAATATGTGCATAATTGTTAGTTTAAATACAATGTGTGTACATTATGGAATTTTATTTAATTAAATGCATGAATTATGATATGATATAATGTGAATATGTATTTAAATGCTTATGATCTTGTTTGATTAAATTCATGCTTATAGTAATTTAATTAGAATTATTTTTCATAGAGAATTCATATATTTTGCTATATTGTGCTTCAATCTTATGTTATGAATTGAATATGATAGAACATGTTACATACCCTCCTTGAATATTCAAATGAGTTCAAGAACATGTTCATAATGTTCTTAGATGTGTGTGTGTGCATGTGTGTGCCGTGAGTTATGTGTGTGTGTGTGTGAAGTTGATTTTGTGTTATAAAATGTTTAATTCATATGAAATCGAATAGTAAATGTTTTCAATAGTAATTTTGACTTTTTGGTCAATCAAAATACTATTAATTTCGAAATTATTATAAAAAATAATTATAAAATGAGTTTTGGAATTTTTAAAGAAAGATTTTTCCCCGAATTTTCCAAAAATCGGTAAACTATGTAATATTTTCAAAAGATAACCTACATTGTCAAATTTAACCATAAATCTTATTTCAAATCTTATAATTATAATTATCATATGGTATATATATATATATATATTTGATTAGCTAAAGATCTCGTAAACCCTAAATTATTAATCAAATTCCCTTAAACGGGTAAATTTAGGGTTTACCGGGAAATCTTTAACATATTACATGATGTTTACCTTATGGTGTGTATGATTGATTAATTTGAATATTAGAACCTAGTTCTAAGCCAGTAGTAGTTATTACTTTCAGGCGAGGATATAATTGAACAGTGGAATCCCAAGGATTTTATCTAGACCGTCAAGACACTCGGTGAGGGTTAAAATGTTTTCAACTGGAATCATGCCTATACATACGTATCTATATAAAAACTATTTTCAAGCCTACCCATCATATTGATTTACTGCCATATATATATATATATATATATATATATATATATATTACTTTACTACACTATCCCTTTTAAGGGAAAAATACTTTCTTGCCGGAATCAACGTTTTCCTAGAACATTATATATTTCAAGTCCATTTTATCAAAACATTGATTCTGGGTTATGCAAGCAAAATATTGTTCTCGATTCCTGTTATGGGCCCCGGCTGTATCCGTAGCGAGCAATTACCCGGAAGGTATCGGGCCGAGGGTATTGTTGGTGCTGCGGACTGCCACCACCTCTTGGTAGTGGTTTAACTGGAGGTTAGTTACTCCACGCCAAGGGATGAGGGAGAGATAGCTGCCTCCCGAATCTAGTTCATGGTCTCTAGGGTTGGCTCCCCTATTGACACCAAGGAGTAGCGGAGTTATTGTCTTATTGGTTTTATTGAAGTATCGGTGTCTTGATCAACACCGTTACTATTTTATCATGATTTAAGGAGTTACAGATGGAGAGGCCTAGCTTGCGGGCATTCAAGTTCTAGTTACAAACAGTTCATATTTCCACAAATATTCCAAGTTACCCCTATCCCTATTTTTACAAATATTATGAACCGTTCTCTATTTGCTATATCCTATTGCCAATATTTTGATCAAGATCTTCTTGATTATATAAATATATATATATACATATATTTATACTTATAATTTATTACACCCCCTTCACTTAGTCACTTTGACTAACCCTCTCGCCCGGTTTCAAATGCATGATTTCAGGAATCCACGGAGCGACGCCTTAGAGGTATCTTGAAGCTTTAAGGTGTCATATCTTAGTCAATCAGGATTATACTAAGAGTGCATGTACCTATGTCAATAAGCACTCTCCTATGAAATTAGATCTTTGGCTGTAATTACTTATCCAACGTAATGATATGTGTTTGGTCATGTATTATCCCCTTATATTGCTCAAGTTTATTTTCCGTTGCGTTTAAATTTCATACACTGGTATTGTATAGTCTTGTCCGTTCGCCGGAGTATTTCTCGAGTGCTAGGTCTCACATCCACTCGGGAAGTACAACGGTGCGGGGTTGTAGTGTTAAGGGGCGCTACATTATTGCTCGATACGGATACAGCCAGGGCCCATAACATGAATCAAGAACAATATTTTGCTTGCATAACCCGGAATCAATGTTTTGATAAAGTGGACTTGAAATATATAACGTCCTAGTAAAACGCTGATTCTGGGATGAAAGTATTTTTCCCTTAAGAGACATTGTAGTACAATAATATATATAGAGGGTAGTACATCAAAATGATAGGTAGGCTAGGAAATAGTTTTTATATAGATACATATGTATAGCATGATTCCAGTTGAAAACATTTTAACCCTCACCGAGTGTCTTGACGGTCTAGATAAAATCCTTGGGATTCCACTGTTCAATTATCTCCTCGTCTGAAAGTACTACTATCGGCTTAGGACTAAGTCTTAATACTCAAATAAACAATGCACAAGAAATTCTAACAAGCTAGAGTTATATTTTTGAAATTGTTATTTAATCCCCCTTTTTTTTAAATTCAGAGTAAAAGTTATTTCTAAAAATTCAAAATATTATTTTATATTAATATTTGAAATCTCTACAAGATTTTATGAGTCAAAGTCTTCATTTGAAATTAAAAGTCAAAGTTACTATTGAAAAACGGTTACTCTTTAATCATAGGGGATTAAACACTCTTAAACACAAAATTAAACACACACTTACACACACTAGTCACACGGTACACACACATACTTCAAGAACATCAAGAACATGTTCATAAGTCTATTTGAATATTCATAGGACATATTAACATCTAGATCATATTCTTATTCTTAACATCAGATTTGAGACATAATGTAGCAAAATATATAAATTTCTCATGAAAAGTAATTTCTAATTAAATTTCCTAAGCATGCATTCATTCTAATATTCAAGGACTTATTCAGGAGCATATGAACACATATTCATATAATAAACATGCATTTTTATAATTTAAATTCCTAAGTTTAATTCATGAAATATAAATTCCTACAATAAAATCTCCTATCATAAATTTCTAAATATAATATAAAGCATATAGAATATAAATTAAATTGCATAATTTAAATAAAACTTAAATTAAAGCATAAATTGAAACATAATTTAAAACATAAATTAAAGCATAAAAAAGCTAACCTTGAGAGTGTGGGTGTGTGTGTGGCGTGAGTTGAGGGAGAGGGAGAGGGAGAGGGAGAGGAGAGTTTTGTGTGTAGGAATTGAAGGAATTTGTGAGGTATAAAATGGTATCTGAAGGGTATTTATAGGTAGGGATTAGGGGTCTTTGTAACGCCCCGGTTTTTCGTTTAAACTAATGTGTCGTATTTGTTTATAAATTACGCAATTAAATTAGCTAACTATGCGCTCAAATATAAGCAATTGGAGGTGAATTGAATTCACAAAGGATAAGCACGGGATTCTTGATTGAGGTGACGATTAGTAGTAAAGGTCGAATTTCGAGGAGAAGTGTGGAGGCTAATTCCGTAGATGTGGAAGAATTAGGGATCAAGAAATTGCAATCTCGGATAATGGAAGGTACTAGTGATTTACAAAGATTCATGGAAATCTAGAAGACCGTGGGAAAGATAAGGAATAATCACTAAGTCAAAGTAACCTCGGGATTTGGAGGAACGAGGAAAAGCTATCGAGCTAACAACTTACCACATTGGTGACAGGTTCCAAAACATTCATAGCACGTGAATCATACTTCGCATCAATTATTTATTCTTCTGGACTTATGCTTATCTGTACATTTCTATTTGTTTTCGTTGCGCTAATGTGTTGCATAAATGCTTGATGTAAACGTGACACATGCATTGACGTCTTTACCCGACATGCATTTTAGTGTTTACTTGATAGGAAGCTCTAGCACCTCATTTGTCAAGTATATCTTCGCTCGAACCATATCTGAGTTAAGGCAAAGGAAATAATGGGGTGGCACATGACAAGAAAGACGATTTGGGAAATAAAGAACTTTAGGGAAGGGGTAGGTTGGTGGAAAGGAATTCCGAAGGAAAGTGAGATTAGATTTAGCTTCGGGATGTTCGGATCGAATAAGGATAGAGAAGAGGGATTGAGGGAGTTCGACATGAAAGAGCAAAAATTTTAAGGGGGAGAGCACGATCGAGAGATAAATTGGAGGATGGCAGTACTGCTCGAATAAATATGTTAATAGCAACAACGGGGATGCAAATTAAGGAGAATCCGGAAATCCTAATGGTGGCCATTGGAAATGAATAAGACGACTGTAATGGTTAAGTTGTTAAGAGAGAAGTTGCGATGCCAAATTCGGGTGAAGATTTTTCGAGATATAAAAAAAAAAAGGTTTATTGAACATTTCTATGTCTGGAATTCCGATTTGGGGGTGATGAAATTATAAGGGAGTTTCTGTGACCTTCTAAGTTAGAATTAACAAGGGAAAATTGAATCAAGCTATTATATGAGGGGTTGGTGTCGATCAAGATTTATTCAACAAAGTATGAATGGGTCCGAGACAATATTTTTAAGTTATCGGTTATATCAAAGGTGATCCAGAAGGAAACTTAAGAAGGGACCAAATAGAAAAGGATGATAATTGGAGGATTACATCAAGCTTCAAGAGTCATCAAGAACCTTCTATCTTTGATTAAAGAAATATGGGACCAGTTATCGAATATAACATTGAGGGGGTCAAAGGGAGTGAACGGACAATAGGAACGGAAGGTGGGAAAAGATTTGTGTTGAGAGGGACCGTGAGAATAAACATTGTAAGATCGGGATTGAATCATCAAGGTTGCCCAGAGTGGTTATCCTCGGGGATATGTTAAGCACCGATATGGGTAAGGATGGAAGATATGGACTGGACATCGGAACAAATATTCTAAACGTAAAGGTGAATGTCAATTGGATTACTTGGAAGAGTTAGTCTGACTGAAAGAAAATAATAGAGGTTAAGGAAGGATTGAAGAAGTTGAGTAGCAATAAAAGTCGGAAGGGGTCTAAGAGTATAATTCTTAGAGTATTCATCAATTGCTTTACCGGGATACCCTGAAGAGGTTCAAGACAAGCTGAACACTAAGCTTATCTTCAGGACAGATCATGCACTGGACAACGACAACTCACAACTTTAAATTTTGCAACTACGGTGAACGGTACGTATAGCATCCATGATACATGCACCCATACAAATTTAACTGGAATAATTTTTATGCTATGTGTTTCGATTCCTTATCGTGTTAAATTACTTGGAGTAATTGATGATCAACGTGGGCGCCTTACGTGATTTTAATTTTGGATTTTGCGTGTGTGGCTTGGGAGTATTGGAGACTTCCTTGCTCTATTTTTGGTTGAGAGACGGGGTGCTCTCGTTGTTTGTAAGATACGGGGATTCTCTTATTTTGTTCGAGAGACGGGGTACTCTCTTTGCTTGCGAGAGACGGGGTTCTCTCATTATTGTTGTGGGAGAGACGGGGTTCTCTCATTGATGCTCGAGAGACGGGGCTCTCTCCTTGTTGTTTGTGAGAGACGGGGAATCTCTCATTGATTGTTTTTAGGCGTGTTGTGAATCCGAGGATGGATTCTTTTTAAGGGGGAGAGATTGTAATGCCCCGATTTTTGGTTTAAACTAATGTGTCGTATTTGTTTATAAATTACGCAATTAAATTAGCTAACTATGTGATTAATTGTTTATAAGTGTTTCGTATTTAATTTTATTATTTAATTTTATTATAAATTGCTACTTAAGTATTATGTTAATTAATTATGCATTAATCCTTTGCATTAATTTATTCAAATCCGTTGACCTTGGATTATATTTAAAATGGAATTTAAATTTTAGTTTTAAATTATAATGCATGAATTTATTAAAGTTATGCGCATGATTGTTTGTTTATGCTTCGTTCTTATATGAAATGATATCGGAATGTTATGGAAATTTAGTATGTCGTAAATATGTGTGTTATGAAAATGTCTATATGCTCGGTTTATGTTTTCAAATTCATTTGAAGTGTTAACGAATTTATTTTGAATTTTGGAACCAAATCGGGGGCTAACGAGCAATTAGCGCACCCTTGGTTCCGTACGTGATATCTTGAGCTCAGGAATTCGAATTCGAATTCCGTCACCTCCGTTGCCTTCGTATCGACGATTCGGAGACAATGGAACAAGCCTCATACCTTTTTGAGATCATTAAGACCTCCGAAATCCAACCATAATGAACAACTCGTGCAAGAAGAACCCTTTTGTTGACTAGACTTCTTGGTGGGACCCTTTAAGCCAACCTAAACCTAACCATACTTTAAACCATGGTTGTGTACTTGAGTTAGCCCCTTTCTCCTCCTCTTTAATCAGCAAAAACGAGCCAAACACCCCCCCCCCCACCATTTTCTGCTGCTACTGATCGAGATAAGGAGAGAAGAGAAGAGAAGAAGAAACTTTGCCCCTTTTGTGATTTTGAGCTCAAATCACCATCTTTCTTCACCAAATCTTCAAGGTATGAATATTTATGTATCCTCTACTCTTCTATGCTGGATTTCATCCATTTATTTCTTGTTTTCATTCAGATTTGATAAGGGTTTCATTAAGAACATGTTTAGGTTTTTGAGGGATTCTTGCCTTCTTGGAGTAGCTTAGGTTTGGGGCTGATTTCTTGCATGAAACTTGGTTATTTGAACTTGTTTCTCTTCCTTTTTGATACCCAAGCCATGCTAGATGATTTATGGATGATTTCTCTTTAGAACCCTTGGATGAAATGAGAGTTTTTGAGCATGAAACTTGAGGTTGGATCCCCTCCCCTGTTTTTCGAACTGCTGCTGCACATTTTGCCTTTTGTTATTTGATTTCGTGCTTGAAAACTGATATTATGAGCTTGTTTTCTTGTCCATTCGATGCCTAACTGATAGTAGGTGATGTATGAATGATTTACTCTTCAGATTCTTTGGAGAAATTATGAGATCTTAAGCTTGAAACTAGATTGCAAAATTGCCTCCCCTGTTTCGTGACTGTTGTGTGAAATTATGGTTTGTTTCTTGATCAAATGACCTTCTTTACTTGTGAATTTGCATGGATATGATGTACACTCATTAATTTATATGTTAGCATTCATGTTGCAAGCTTTTGGATCCATTTTAAGCCCCAAAACCGAAGTACATGACCTGTTCTTATGCATGATCCATGACAGACCTGCTGCTGTTGCGTGTTGTGACTTGTTGATCATTCTAATGTGTTTCAATTCGTGCCATTTTGCATAAATATGATGTATATTAGTTTTTTAGTATGTTATCATTCATTCCCCAAGGTTTTAGATTCAGATTCAACCCCTAACTACTTGATCGTGGCATGATTGAACAATTGAGCTCATATGTGCCGTTTTGGCGCCCCAGGTGTACTGTATGATTTTGGTGATCTTAACGTGTGATTTGGACTTTTTAGTCTAAATGAAAAATGCTCCTAACATGCTTAATATGTTTTATATCAAGTTTCATAAGATTTGGAGTTGATTTGGTATGTTTTTGGGACTGATTTTTGTGTGGGGTTGTTTACCGGTAAGCTTTGGTTGCATTTTTGAGTCTGTACCGTGACACCCCCGTGTCTCATTTGCCTTATAGGTTGAGACACCCCCGTTTCATGGCCTTTTTGCAGTTCTGTACTGAGACACCCCCGTGTTTCAGTCTAGTTTAATTGAGGGACACGGGCGTGTCCCTCCTCCTGCGCATTTCTTGTCTTTTCCTTTCCGGTTTGTGATTGTTTCACCTTTTTAATGCCTTTATCTTCAATTGTGTTGAACTATGAACTTGTTTTTCTATGTGTTAGGAGTATTGTGGTTTAATTTGATGACATTTGGATGAGATTTAGGCATGCTTTTGGTGAATTGGTCTTACGTGGCTTGAATGCTTCTATATGAAATGTTAAGTACCTTCTAGTATTCTTTTGATGTCTTAAGTGATACTCTTTGCCTTTTATTTATTATACTCATTGTAAACATGTTGAAAGGTATAATGTGACTATGGTTTTAAAGATATTGTTATGAATTTCGATAGATATGAAAAGATTGAACTTGAATGAATATGAACGTTTATAATATCAAGTGAATGGCTCGTCTATTTGATTTAAAGACGTTAATAGTGCACATGAACATGTTCATTACATAATATTATTTCTTATGCACTTATATCATGTTTATTACATGTCGTGCGTCATATTTGGTTCATTTACAGTCTTGAGTCTCACGAACACGTTACGTTGTCTTTTGTACAGTTTATCTCCAGGGTGGCGAGATCTTGATCTTTCAGACACTCGGTAACTCGTATCCTTGTATTGTCTTGTTTCAGGTGAGGGTGTTTTCGTTCTAGTTATGTATAAAACCCTACAACCGTATGTGACAAGCTTTGGCCAAAAACCTAATATAGTTTTATTTGGTTTTCAAATGAAATGCACCGAGTAAATATTGATCGAGTAAACCCTTTTCAATGATTTAAGAATTATGTTATGTTTCTTATGAATTGATATGATTTGGTAAGACATGATTATGATTGCACGGGCCCAGGGACTTAGTACATGTGGCTATCCGGGGAGGCATGGGGCGACGGTGATCCCATGTGCTAGTTCCACTATATTACGGCGAAACGGACTTCGTGAAGGAGTTTTTGACGGGGAAACGCTAACCGGGCTTTGAGGCCTCATGAACCTCATAGCCATAATGATATGTTTAGGTGGTCGGGCCTTGCAAACCCGTCCACCGCCGGAGGAAGAAGGTTGGAACTTGCTTTATAAATATGATTATGTTATGTTATGAATGTTTTGCACCGTGCGGGAAGGTCGGGACACAGATTGCCCAAACAAATTTGTTTTATGATATATGATATGCGTGTATTACGATATATTGCATGATCATCTATTTAAAGTATTATTGATAGGTGTCGTACATAGTCGGAGTTTGGTTGGAGATGATGCACGCTCACTCGCCGAGCCTTTATGTTTATGTCTAAATTATGAAACTAATGAATTTAATATGAATTAGTCATAAATTTCGAGCATTGTTTATTTATTTTCTTGCCCTTCGTGGGAACTAACTTCCAATAAAACCTTTGCTCGGGATATATGACTTGCATGTGCATGTTTCTTATATATATATGTATCGCTCCTGCTCACTCAGTCTTCTAGAGACTGACCCTCTCCCTCTCCAACACTCTAGTGTGCAGGTTTGGCTTTGGAGTTTCGAGCTAGGTGGAGTTATGTTGAGTTTGAGTCGGTCAAGTTAAGTTAGAAGCGTCTCTGCATTCACCTTATGTATTTAAATTGTGAATGATTTGACCTTGTAAGTTATGGATTTGAATCTTGTATATTGGTATTGAATTGCTTTTGTTGGGCTTTGATTATGAGTTTAAAAGAGGCCTGAAGAGCCCAAGTCTGCTTATGGTTTGTGTGTTTGAAATTTTAGTTGTCCGACGCATTATGTTTTGTTGATTGGTTATTATTGCAGGGTCTAAGTTCCGCCTAGCTTAGGAGGGTTTTCTGTTTGTCTCCCGTTCGCTATGGTTTGATACGGGTGTGGATTTACCATTTCGTTACTCGTGTTGAGCCATAGTGCGGGGGATGTGGTGCCTCCCCGTGCGGGGTGCTACATCCTTAAGTGGTATCGGAACCCGGTTACAAAAACGGTGTTCTCGTGTCGTGAGTGAGTCAGTCTAGGTCTTACTGCTTAGGAACTATATGACAATGTGTACATTGCATTGATCATGAACATGAAATTTGGCTTTCCTTTTGAATTTTGTGGAACTATCTCCTGCATTATTATATAGATCCTTGTCCTTAGTGTTGAATATGTGCCATGAACATGCACTAATCTCATGCATATATATTCCCGAAAGGAGTTATGATTTCCAGGTTATAAAGATAGTATCAAACCACGGCCAATTTCTGTGATCACAACAATCTATTGCAAATTCTTTCGGAGGCACGGAAGATAGGAAGGATGCCAGGGGAGGAATGTGGAGAATGCTAGATGCGTGGCTTCATAGACTGAGTTGCAATTAACGGTTAGGATTCAGAATGGGAGGTTCGACTTTGGCAATGCGATGGCAAAGGCACATTTGGTAAAATAGGAATAGGAGTTAATCAAGGGATGGTTGTGACTCAAAAGATCAAATTATGTGAATCCACTACTTGGAGTGCTTTAATTGGATTCAACGGGATCTTTCAACCTAAGGAATGAAGTGAACAAAACCTTGAAGGTATTTTGGTCCCGGATTTGGATCATTGAAGAGGTATCAATAATTAACAGGAGCTAAGATAAAAGGGGTCCGGTAGGGGTTATGCACCAAGGGTCTACAAAGAAGGACTTCGAACTAAACCTAGTGATTAGAAGTCGGGTTTCTAGAAGGCAAGTACCTGGGTAAATACAAATAGAGGGACGGTGGCGATATTGAGAACAGGATTTGAGTTCGTTTTTTCAAATCCAAGATGAATCGTCATGTTGTGAAGTTGAATTGGAAGATATGGAGCAACAAATGGAAACGGTAAAGAAAGGCAAACACTCCTTGCAAGGAAACCATGCGCTCAAATATAAGCAATTGGAGGTGAATTGAATTCACAAAGGATAAGCGCGGGATTCTTGATTGAGGTGACGATTAGAAGTAAAGGTCGAATTTCGAGGAGAAGTGTGGATGCTAACTCCGTAGACGTGGAAGAATTAGGGATCAAGAAATTGCAATCTCGGATAGTGGAAGGTACTAGTGATTTACAAAGATTCATGGAAATCTCGAAGACCGTGGGAAAGGCAAGGAATAATCACTAAGTCAAAGTAACGTCGGGATTTGGAGGAACGAGGAAAAGCTATCGAGCTAACAACTTACCACATTGGTGACAGGTTCCAAAACATTCATAGCACGTGAATCATACTTCGCATCAATTATTTATTCTTCTGGACTTATGCTTATCTGTACATTTCTATTTGTCTTCGTTGCGCTAATGTGTTGCATAAATGCTTGATGTAAACGTGACAAATGCATTGACATCTTTACCCGACATGTATTTTAGTGTTTACTTGATAAGAAGCTCTAGCACCTCATTTGTCAAGTATATCTTCGCTCAAACCATATCTGAGTTAAGGGAAAGGAAATAATGGGGTGGCACATGACAAGAAAGACGATTTGGGAAATAAAGAACTTTAGGGAAGGGGTAGGTTGGTGGAAAGGAATTCCGAAGAAAAGTGAGATTAGATTTAGCTTCGGGATGTTCGGATCGAATAAGGATAGAGTAGAGGGATTGAGGGAGTTCGACATGAAAGAGCAAAAATTTTAAGGGGGAGAGCACGACCGAGAGATAAATTGGAAGATGGCAGTACTGCTTGAATAAATATGTTAATAGCAACAACGGGGATGCAAATTAAGGAGAATCCGGAAATCCTAATGGTGGCCATTGGAAATGAATAAGACGACTGTAATGGTTAAGTTGTTAAGAGAGAAGTTGCGATGCCAAATTCGGGTGAAGATTTTTCGAGATATAAAAAAAAAAAAAAAAAAAAGGGTTTATTGAATATTTCTATGTCTGGAATTCTGGTTTGGTGGTGATGAAATTATAAGGGAGTTTCTGTGACCTTCTAAGTTAGAATTAACAAGGGAAAATTGAATCAAGCTATTATATGAGGGGTTGGTGTCGATCAAGATTTATTCAATAAAGTATGAAGGGGTCCGAGACAATATTAGTAAGTTATCAGTTATATCAAAGGTGATCCAGAAGGAAACTTAAGAAGGGACCAAATAGAAAAGGATGATAATTGGAGGATTACATAAAGTTTCAAGAATCATCAAGAACCTTCTGTCTTTGATTAAAGAAATATGGGACCAGTTATCGAATATAACATTGAGGGGGTCAAAGGGAATGAACGGACAATAGGAACGGAAGGTGGGAAAAGATTTGTGTTGAGAGAGACCGTGAGAATAAACATTGTAAGATCGGGATTGAATCATCAAGGTTTCCCAGAGTGGTTATCCTCGGGGATATGTTAAGCACCGATATGGGTAAGGATGGAAGATATGGACTGGACATCGGAACAAATATTCTAAACGTAAAGGTGAATGTCAATTAGATTACTTGGAAGAGTTAGTGTGACTGAAAGAAAATAATAGAGGTTAAGGAAGGATTGAAGAAGTTGAGTAGCAATAAAAGTCAGAAGGGGTCTAAGAGTATAATTCTTAGAGGATTCATCAATTGCTTTACCGGGATACCCTGAAGAGGTTCAAGACAAGCTGAACACTAAGCTTATCTTCAGGACAGATCATGCACTGGACAACGACAACTCACAACTTTAAATTTTACAACTACGGTGAACGGTACTTATAGCATCCATGATACATGCACCCATACAAATTTAACTTGAATAATTTTTATGTTAGGTGTTTCGATTCCTTATCGTGTTAAATTACTTGGAGTAATTGATGATCAACGTGGGCGCCTTACGTGATTTTAATTTTGGATTTTGCATGTGTGGCTTGGTAGTATTGGAGACTTCCTTGCTCTATTTTTGGTTGAGAGACGGGGTGCTCTCGTTGTTTGGAAGAGACGGGGATTCTCTTATTTTGTTCGAGAGACGGGGTACTCTCTTTGCTTGCGAGAGACGGGGTTCTCTCATTATTGTTGTGGGAGAGACGGGGTTCTCTCATTGATACTCGAGAGACGGGGCTCTCTCCTTGTTGTTTGTGAGAGACAGGGAATCTCTCATTGATTGTTTTTAGGCGTGTTGTGAATCTGAGGACGGATTCTTTTTAAGGGGGAGAGATTGTAACGCCCCGATTTTTCGTTTAAACTAATGTGTCGTATTTGTTTATAAATTACGCAATTAAATTAGCTCACTATGTGATTAATTGTTTATAAGTGTTTCGTATTTAATTTTTTTATTTAATTTTATTATAAATTGTTACTTAATTATTATGTTAATTAATTATGCATTAATCCTTTGCATTAATTTATTCAAATCCGTTGACCTTGGATTATATTTAAAATGGAATTTAAAGTTTAGTTTTAAATTATAATGCATGAATTTATTAAAGTTATGGGCATGATTGTTTGTTTATGCTTCGTTCTTATATGAAAGGATATCGGAATGTTATGGAAATTTAGTATGTCGTAAATATGTGTGTTATGAACAAGTCTACATGCTCGGTTTATGTTTTCGAATTCATTTGAAGTGTTAACGAATTTATTTTGAATTGTGGAACCAAATCGGTGGCTAACGAGCAATTTGCGTACCCTTGGTTCCGTACGTGATATCTTGAGCTTGGGAATTCGGATTCGAATTCCGTCACCTCCGTTGCCTTCGTATTGACGATTCGGAGACAATGGAATAAGCCTCATACCTTTTTGAGATCATTAAGACCTCCGAAATCCAACCGTAACGAACAACTCGTGCAAGAAGAACCCTTTTGTTGACTAGTCTTTTTGGTGGGACCCTTTAAGCCAACCTAAACCTAACCATACTTTAAACCATGGTTGTGTACTTGAGTTAGCCCCTTTCTCCTCCTCTTTCATCAGCAAAAACGAGCCAAACACCCCCCCCCCCCCACCATTTTCTGCTGCTACTGATCGAGATAAGGAGAGAAGAGAAGAGAAGAAGAAACTTTGCCCCTTTTGTGATTTTGAGCTCAAATCACCATCTTTCTTCACCAAATCTTCAAGGTATGAATATTTATGTATCCTCTACTCTTCTATGCTGGATTTCATCCATTTATTTATTTTTTTGCTTGAGATTTGATAAGGGTTTCATTTAGAACATGTTTAGGTTTTTGAGGGATTCTTGCCTTCTTGGAGTAGCTTAGGTTTGGGGCTGATTTCTTGCATGAAACTTGGTTATATGAACTTGTTTCTCTTCGTTTTTGATACCCAAGCCATGCTAGATGATTTCTCTTTAGAACCCTTCGATGAAATGAGAGTTTTTGAGCATGAAACTTGAGGTTGGATCCCCTCCCCTGTTTTTCGAACTGCTGCTGCACATTTTGCCTTTGTTACTTGATGTCGTGCTTGGAAACTGATATTATGAACTTGTTTTCTTGTCCATTCGATGCCTAACTGATAGTAGGTGATGTATGAATGATTTACTCTTTAGATTATTTGGAGAAATTATGAGATCTTAAGCTTGAAACTTGATTGCAAAATTGCCTCCCATGTTTCGTGACTGCTGTGTGAAATTATGGTTTGTTGCTTGATCAAATGACCTTCGTTTCGTGTGAATTTGCATGGATATGATGTACACTCATTGCTTTATATGTTAGCATTCATGTTGCAAGCTTTTGGATCCATTTTAAGCCCCAAAACCGAAGTACATGACCTGTTCTTATGCATGATCCATGACAGACCGGCTACTGCTGTGTGTTGTGACTTGTTGATCATTCTAATGTGTTTCAATTCGTGCCATTTTGCATATATATGATGTATATTAGTTTTTTAGTATGTTAGCATGCATTCCCCAAGGTTTTAGATTCAGATTCAACCCCTAAGTACTTGATCATGGCATGATTGAACAATTGAGCTCATATGTGCGGTTTTGGCGCCCCAGATTTGCTGTATGATTTTGGTGCTCTTAAGGTACGATTTGGACTTTTCACTCTAAATGAAAAATGCTCCTAACATGCTAAATATATTGTATATCAAGTTTCATAAGATTTGGAGTTGATTTGGTATGTTTTTGGGATTGATTTTTGTATGGGGTTGTTTGCCGGTAAGCTTTGGTTGCATTTTTGAGTCTGTACCGTGACACCCCCGTGTCTCAGTTGCCTTATAGGGTGAGACACCCCCGTGTCATGGCCATTCTACAGTTCTGTACTGAGACACCCCCGTGTCTCAGTCTAGTGTAATTGAGGGACACGGGCGTGTCCCTCCTCCTGCGCATTTCTTGTCTTTTCCTTTCCGGTTTGTGATTGTTTAACCTTTTTAATGCCTTTATCTTCAATTGTGTTGAACTATGAACTTATTTTGCTATGTGAAAGGAGTATTGTGGTTTAATTTCATAACATTTGGATGAGATTTAGGCATGCTTTTGGTGAATTGCTCTGACGTGGCTTGAATGCTTCTATATGAAATGTTAAGTACCTTCTTGTATTCTTTTGATGTCTTAAGTGACACTCTTTGCCTTTTATTTATTATAATCATTGTAAACATGTTGAAAGGTATAATGTGACTATGGTTTTAAAGATATTGTTATGAATTTCGATAGATATGAAAAGATTGAACTTGAATGAATATGAACGTTTATAATATCAAGTGAATGGCTCGTCTATTTGATTTAAAGACGTTAATAGTGTACATGAACATGTTCATTACATAATATTATTTCTTATGCACTTATATCATGTTTATTGCATGACGTGCGTCATATTTGGTTCATTTAGAGTCTTGAGTCTCACGAACACGTTACGTTGTCTTTTGTACAGTTTATCTCCAGGGTGGAGAGATCTTGATCTTTCAGACACTCGGTAACTCGTATCCTTGTATCGTCTTGTTTCAGGTGAGGGTGTTTTCGTTCTAGTTATGTATAAAACCCTACAACCGTATGTGACAAGCTTTGGCCAAAAACCTAATATAGTTTTATTTGTTTTTCAAATGAAATGTACCGAGTAAATATTGATCGAGTAAACCCTTTTCAATGATTTACGAATTATGTTATGTTTCTTATGAATTGATATGTTTTGGCGAGACATGATTATGATTGCACGGGCCCAAGGACTTAGTACATGTGGCTATCCGGGGAGGCATGGGCCGACGGTGATCCCATGTGCTAGTTCCACTATATTATGGCGAAACGGACTTCGTCAAGGAGTTTTTGACGGAGAAACGCTAACCGGGCTTTGAGGCCTCGTGAACCTCATAGCCATAATGATATGTTTAGGTGGTCGGGCCTTGCAAACCCGTCCACCGCCGGAGGAAGAAGGTTGGAACTTGCTTTATAAATATGATTATGTTATGTTATGATTGTTATGCACCATGCGGGAAGGCCAGGACACGGATTGCCCAAACAAATATGTTTTATGATATATGATATGCGTGTATTATGATATATTGCATGATCACCTATTTAAAGTATTATTGATAGGTGTCGTACATAGTCGGAGTTTGGTTGGAGATGATGCACGCTCACTCGCCGAGCCTTTATGTTTATGTCTAAATTATGAACCTAATGAATTTAATATGAATTAGTCGTAAAGTTCGAGCATTGTTTATTTATTTTCTTGCCCTTCGTGGGAACTAAATTCCAATAAAACCTTTGCTCGGGATTTATGACTTGCATGTGCATGTTTCTTATATATATATGTATTGCTCCTGCTCACTCAGTCTTCTAGAGACTGACCCTCTCCCTCCCAAACACTCTAGTGTCCAGGTCTGGCTTTGGAGTTTCGAGCTAGGCGGAGTTATCTTGAGTTTGAGTCGGTCAAGTTAAGTTAGAAGCGTCTCTGCATTCACCTTATGTATTTAAATTGTGAATGATTCGACCTTGTAAGTTATGGAGTTGAATCTTGTATATTGCTATTGAATTGCTTTTGTTGGGCTTTGATTATGAGTTTAAAAGAGGCCTGAAGAGCCCAAGTTTGCTTATGGTTTGTGTGTTTGAAATTTTAGTTGTTCGATGCATTATGTTTTGTTGATTGGTTATTATTGCAGGGTCTAAGTTCCGCCTAGCTTAGGAGGGTTTTCTGTTTGTCTCCCGTTCGCTATGGTTTGATACGGGTACGGATTTACCATTTCGTTACTCGTGTTGAGCCATAGTGCCGGGGATGTGGTGCCTCCCTTGCAGGGTGCTATAGTCTTAGTGAAATTTCTAAAAATATGTTAGAGATGTGGGAATTTCTAAATCACATAAGTGTTGTGAATTTTTGGAGGAAATGTGAAAGAAATTAAATTTATACAAATGTGTGAGATTCTTGTAAGAGATGTGGAAGAATTAGACTCATATCTCTAAACTTTCTATTTTTAGAAGTTGCTATTTTTAGAAGGTTATGTCATGAATGATGTCATAGTAAATAAAAATAAATATAAAAGATTATAAAATTTATTCAAGAGTCGAGAGACGAGAACTTGAAGTATTAAAATAATGAAAGAGTGATTGAAAAATAAGCTTCGTTATGATGAAAAATGTGGAATATTTAGGTTTTTCGGTTACAAATCATGAACGTTAAAGATGATGAAAATCATGATAAAATTATATAAACGAAGCTATGATGAAGTTTAAAGGTTGGAAAAATTATCATAGTTTAGAGAAAATTTCAAGAAACTTTTTAAGTATAATTTTAAATATTTAATGAAAGTTAATTGTTTAAAATAAAATGATAACTTTTACAAAGGAAAATATTTATAAAATATGATACGGTTGGAATCAAGTTTTGGTATGAGTATGAAAATTCATAAAATAATCCAAGGATCGTTTTAACTATAATATTGAATAGGGAAAACGTTAAAATTCGCAAATCTCAAAATATAGTGTTGAAGTAGGGTTTTTGACCGATTTTGGTTACTACGGGAGTTATAATGAGAATTAGGATTCGGGAATTATACCATAATTCATAAAAGTTTACAAGGATTCATTTGAACCTAATATTTGATAGGTAAAAGTGTCTCTACAAATTTCTACATTTAGGAATGAATAATAACTAACTATAAGTACTTCCTTCCTAACCTTTTTCTGACCTATTTTTTCTTGGGCCCAAATCAGGGCTGTTATATCACGAGTCGTGGGTCCATGATTGAAAGATTAGTGATACAAAAATATTACTAGTAATTCCATGGAGATGGAATCGACAATTAGTACCTACCTATGAGTCTTAGACCTTTGGATGTGTCACGAGTCGTGGGTCCAAAACTAAGATTGCTTGGGATCCTTGTACCCACTGAGAAAATAAGTTTCTTCTAAAGTCGTTGGGATTTCTAGACTTTCTAAAAACAGTGGGAGAACATATTTCTCAAGAACTTGATCCCACATTTGCTCCTTTTGTTAAGGTGAGGCTTAGGAACTTTATACTAGTTATTCACCTACGACCCAATTATATGATGATTTCACACCCGTATGCGAATATATTTTATATAATTATATGCAAGTGCTTAAGATATGTTTATGATTTTATAAAAACGTTTGAATTTTATGGAACTGGTATAAGTATAAGCGTATATAAGCTTAATATTTCAAATCCTTTTGTACGTTAATGTTTTGATTCGTATGGGAATATATTCGCTAAAATTCCCTAAAATTCAAACGTTTTCACAAATTCAAACATTTCCCATACGAATCAAATTCCCACACGAATATAAAATACCATACAAATCAAATTCCCATACGAATCAAATTCCCATATTCGTATGGAGCTAGTTGTGCCCTAAAATATGGGAATTTGATTTGTATGGTATGTTAGGCCCCGGGAACTATGGGTAAGGAATGCCCGGGATGGCAAGGGCTATTGGGTTTGGCCTGTGCGTGGTTCCCTTTGACATATTCACGTGCGACTTATGGAGGTTGAGAAGGAGTGGTATCTTGAGCCCTCGGTTGCTAACTGGGGAAGGCATGTGGGTTCGCTACCCCATATGTTTTTGTTATGTAAGTGACTAGGGTTAGATTCCCGAATCACCATGGTTCTGAGGATGGATTAAGTTATGATTTCAGTTTTATATTATGCTTTGAGGAGTTAAGGGAAGTCAGTTCTCGCTTTGTTTATGCTGTTTATAGATGGTTATGAATTGAGTAGGATTTCTTTAGGTATATTATGTTATCTCTTTGAAATGTTTTTGTATGCAAAACCCTAGCCTCGGTTCATGACTATCCTTTTGATGTATGCTCTGTTTATATGTAAGTGTGTGGGTGTGCGTTTAGCCCCCTTTCAGGTGAGCACGAGGCCTAAGTGTGTGAGTTGTAGACTGACCCTCTCTTTTCCCCCCTTTCAGGTCAGCTCGAGCTAGGCGGGGAAGTGCATCGAGTCGTGTCGTACTTAACTATTTAGGTCGAGTTTGCATTCCATATTTATAGCTTTTGTGTACTTTATCCCTAATCTGATTTTGTATCTCGTGGAGATTTGAATACTTGTAATTAATTTTGGGCCTCGTGGCTTTGGTTTATATGTTATGGTATGTTTTAACTGAGCTCGTTTGGATCCTGTTTGTTGCTTCCGCTTTTGCTTTAATTTCCTTGCACGCACTGTAGTATGTTAGCCCCGCATAGCCTAGTGTGTGTGTGTAGGTTCCCGTCCGCTTACACTTAGGCTCATGTGTGGAGGTCCATTTCATATGTGGGCTTGGGTTTAGGTGCGGGTCACTGTTCCGGGCCCTACATGAGTAGTGATTGATTTCCCTTCCCTGTGGGTACGATCCTGTTGTGCTATGCGTATATCTTAGGTGTACTCTTGCACGATTGGTTTAACTTAAAATCACAACAAGTTTTTGGTGCTGTTGCCGGGGAAGGCGTTTTAAATCAATATTGCCTAAATATTTTGATCTAGTGCTTTAGACCATTATTTACTTTGAGTTCATAGTCTTCTATCATTGTGGAATTAAACTAACGATTCTTTTTCCTTTTGTGCAGGTCCACGGTACATGCGACGAACTCAAGATCCGGAACTAGTACCCTATGATCCGGAGATCGAGAGAACACTAAGTGCTATCATGAGGAAACGAAAGAAAGAGAAGAAACCAACTACCATACCGATGGCTGACCCACCTTAAGATCCACCACTACCGACCATTAGAGAATACAATGTGCCGAATGCTGGGGCGATTCAGAATACAACCCGCCCCCCTATTGCAACAAACAACTTTGAGATTAAACCAGCTATAATCAATTTGCTGCAGAACAACCCGTTTTATGGATTACCACTGGAGGATCTGAGATCAGATCTTGAGTTCTTTCTCGAAGTGTGTGATACCTTCAAGATCCACAATATCACCACCGATGCTATCCGAGTCAGAATTTTCCCCTTCTCATTAAGGGAACGAGCTAAAGCATGGTTATGTACAATACCTAAGGAGTCTTTTCAAATTTGGGATGCACTTTTTCAGGCCTTCCTAGCTAAGTTTTTCCCATTGAGAAAAACTACGAAGTACAGGAATGATATTCAAGGTTTCAGACAATTAGATAGGGAATCCTTCTACGAGGCTTGGGAGAGATTTAAGGATTTGCAAAAGAAGTGCCCACATCATGGCATTCCCGGTTGGCTATTGATTCAGACATTGTACAATGGGATGTCTCCAACTTTCAGAGGAGCGATGGATGCTGTAGCTGGCGGGGCTTTCTTGTCGAAATCTGAAACGGTCGTTGCTGAACTGTTAGATCACATGTCACAAACTGATGTCTTTGTACACGAAAGGAGCCAATCCCAACCAACCAAGGTTGCAGCAGGAATCTTAGAGCTAGATGGTCTAACCGCCATTAATGCCAAGTTTGAGGCTCTTAACAAGAAACTAGACCAACTTTTTGTGAATGCAGTTGGGATATAAGCCCAACCAGGTCAGGTAACTTGTGAAATTTGTAGTGGTCAACATGCATTTAACGTTTGTCCTTATACTGATGCAGGTGAGCAGGTGGAAGACCAAGTCAAATATGCAAATAACCCAAACACCTACAACCTAGGTTGGCAGCACCAACCACTACAGCACCCTAGACTACTATTTCAACCTAGACTTCAAGCACCACCTCAACCAAATCTCCTCCAAAGACCAGGCCAATACCTAATGTAACCACAACCTCCACCATACATTCCTCATACTCAAGCTCTACTGGAACAAAAACAGGGATGGGAGGCTGCAATTGAGAAGTTCATAGTCGTATCCTCAGACAGGTACCGGAAATTAGAGAATCAAGTAGAACAGGTGGTCACTCAGAACAGGAATTTGGAGACTCAGATTGGTCAGATTGCCAGTCTTTGAATATGAGAGGTCCAGGGAATACTCCGAAGGAGCATTACAAAGCCATTGCCCCTGAGAAGTGGTAAGGAATACGAAGGACTAAAAATGCCTATAGACTCTGATGGAGATAATACTGTTGATAAGAAAGTTGAAGAGGCGGTTGAGACCAACAAGGGACAAGCAGAGGATAAAAAGGAAGAGCCCCCTTCAAAGCCAAAGGTGAATGTGGCACCTAAGGATTATGTGCCACCAGTTCATTTCCCTCAAAGGTTGCAGAAACAAAAGTTAGAGAAACATTTTGAGAAGTTTTTTAGCATATTCAAAGAGCTACACATCAACATTCCTTTTCAGAGGCACTAACACAAATGCCAACCTATGTTAAGTTTCTGAAGGAGATCTTGTCAAACAAAAGGAAATTAGAGGAGTATGCCACAATCGCACTTACTGAGGAGTGCAGTGCCATTATTCAGCATAAGCTTCCCCCGAAGCTCAAAGATCCAGGGAGTTTTTTCCATCCCTTGTACTATTGGAAATTTAACTTTCAATTAAGCTTTATGTGATCTTGGTGCTAGTGTGAGTTTAATACCTTTATCTGTCTGCAGAAAATTACGTTTGGACGCTCTGAAACCGACCACAGTCTCACTCCAATTAGCTTATTGGTCGATCACTTATCCCACGGGAATTTTGGAGAATGCACTTGTGAGGGTTGGAATGTAGCACCCCAAGTGGTGGGGCACCACACCCCCGCACTATGACCTGACACGTGTACAAAATGGAAAGTCCGCACACGCACCAAGCCACAGCGAACGGGTGACAAACGAAAAACCAACCTAAGCTAGGCGGTACCTAAACCCTGTACAAGTGCAAATATGCAAAACCTGAATGCGGAAGCAATACAAAATACAAATTCTCAAAAACCTTGATCAGCAATCATAATCCATATATTTCAATAAGTAAATCTATGTCAACTAAACGGGTTCAACTGGCCCTAGAAACCTGTCCCGATCAAACATATAATCAAAACGGGTTCATCTAAACCGAGCACCTGTCCTAACCTGTCCCGAAATTCATACATTCGAATCATAATTATAATCCTGTGCAAAACCATATCATAAGTAAGGTTATCATAAATTGAAACAAGGTATATAACAAACTCAGACAAACTGACGCATCTTACATAAACTAGGCTCCAAACATAAAACGAAGCAATGTACTTAACAACTTAAACGAACAGATACAGACTCAACAAACACTGACAGCCGCCTAGCTCAAACCTGCAAAAACTGAAAAGTGGAAAAGAAGGGGGAGGGTCAGTCTCGAGAAGACTGAGCGAGCAGGAGCGATACATAGATATAGCAACATGCGCATGCAACTCATAAATCCCGAGCAAGGTTTTATTTAAGGTTAGTTCCCAAGAGGGCAAGATAATAACTAAGCAATGCTCGGATTTTACGACTAATCATATTGAATTCATTAGGTTCGTAATTCATACAAAATCAATAAGGCTCGGCGAGTGAGCGTGCATCATCTCCAACCAAACTGCGACCGTGTACGATAAATATCTTTAATACATTGAAAACGTGATCATGCAGTATATTATAATACACACAAATCATATAACATAGTCGTTTGGGCAATCCGTGTCCCGGCCTTCCCGCACGGTGCATAACAATCATAACATACTCATAATCATAAAATAAGTTCCAACCTTCTTCCTCCGGGTGGTGGACGGGTTAGCAAGACCCAACCACCTCATACATAGGCCAATGGGGTTTCATGACTCCCCCAAGGGCACTCAACTCCCATTCCCCGCTAAACCTCCTAGCGAGGGCCGGTATCACCATAAATGTGGTGGGACAAGTACAAGGGATCACCGTCGGCCCTTGCCTCCCCAGATAGCCACATGTACTAAGTCCCTGGGCCCGTGAACATATCATACATACATAATCTCGCCAAAACATTTGATTCATAAGAAACATAACATATTTCATGATTTATTAGAAAAGGGTTTACTCGATCAAAGTTTACTCGACGACTCTACTTTAAAAGTAACATATATATATATATATATATAAGGTTTTCGGCCAAAGCTTGTCACATAAGTTTGTAGGGTTTAATATGTAACTAGAACGAAAACACCCTCACCTGGTACCAGACAAAGCCAAACCTAAAGCAAATGGCCCACCCCGGAACCTGCACGACCACAATTCACCACCCCGGGTGCATCTGTACCAACAGAAAACACAAAACAAAGTACAGAACTCAGACTCAGACAACCATATAAAGACGCACGACACATGCTCAAGTACTTAAGAAATGCAATCACATAAGCAAAGTTCATAATCATACTGATTACTTGTAAAATAAAATATCAAATAGCTCAACATATTCATAAAACACATCAAGAGATGTTCTTATGCATAATTAATTCAATCAAACAAAACGGAAAGGTATGCATGCCACATTATTTCATATAAATTCATATATCAAATAACCAATTCATATTTGTACGAATAATTTATTTATTTCGTGTAAAAGTTTCTAATTTAACCATATAAGTTGCATACAATTCATATATCGCATAATAGGTTTATTTTAAATTAAGTAATTAAACCTAAATTACAAAGTTTCAAATTAAATCATCCAAGACACACTAAGTCAATTCTTGCGAAATCCTAAATTGCATAACAAATTCTTATATCATATAATAATTTCTAATTCAAGTCATATTTCACATTTCATACAAAATCCACATATTACAAGCCCCATTGAATCGTATAATAGCATGTAACGAATTCATTTAGACCCACGAGTTTACAAACCACCGCCACCGGAGCCACCGGAACAGAGGCGGGCCGACGCTCGGATGCCGCCGGAGCGTGCTGGAAAAATTCCCAAAATTAACCCATGCAAGGATTCCTCGTGCTCGTTCCAATTCCTCGATCAATTTCTGGAAATTCCAAGCCAAACCCCTCCGATTTCAAATCTAACAACACGAAACCCTAAAATCTTCAAATCGAAATTACTTCCAAACCGGTGAATGAAAATCGAATCCGAAAGAGGCATTGTCTTACCCGTAACGAGCTCTTCGAAAGCCATATATAGGTTGCCCGGAAAAATCCCCGGAATAGGCCTCCACCGTCAACCACCACTGCGCCGCTGTCGTGCCGCCGCCTACGCCGTGATTCGGACAAAAAGGAGATCAGAAATGAACTCACCACGTCAAACACGTCAGAAAGGGGTACTGTTCGTCAGACAAGAAGGCCGGAAGCCGCCAAACGAGGCGGCTACAGTAACGCGCACCGCCGCCGCTGGCTTTGATCGGCGCGTGAGCCGCCGTCGGCTATCCAAAAGCTGCGCTGCCAACACGGACAGAAACACCCGTGAGTCCTCTAATAGGTTGTGGGGTACGTGTCGAAGGAAGGTCACCGGAAGCCGGCGAAATCGCCGGCTAAATCCGCCGCTGCTGCACCTCATCGGAACCGCCACCTGCGGTGATTTTTGCGTCGAACCGAGGCCGGAATCAACACTAGGGGGTCGAAAAACTTAAGGTTGGGTGGTTGTTGGCCGGCGAGGGTCGCCGGTTCGCCGCCGGCGAAGGGGTGGAGCAAACCGCCACCTACGGACCACCACCGCGCCACCGCTAGTCATTTTGGGGCCACGAAACTTTTATCATCGTGTCGGGCTCGTCGAGCTCATCAAAATGGACTATTGGTTCGTCAAATTCCGTCGAGTATAGGTCGAGTTTGGAGTTGTACATGTTTCCACACCTTCACTGTGTGTGAGTCGCTGAAGCGGGAAAGAGAAGAGAGCAGGCTGAGGTCTGCTGCGTTTGGCACGAATTACGAGGATCCGGGGTATTATATCTCGGGTCCTCGTACGCGAAAACAAACGGAAGAAGGGGTTAACGATGTCAGAAATGGGCAAACTTAGAGTCTACGGACTCGTTTCACTGCCCCGAACGCGAAGCAGGGGTCAAAAAGGTCGAACTCTCGACCGAACGACAAATGACCGAAAAACCCCTTTAAAAGAGAAAATTACAAAAAGGACCGTAAGCTCTAAAAGAGTTCAAAATAGGGTCACGCAAAGCACATAATCACAGAATTAAACACACAAGAAAGTTGAAACGTGGCGTACCTTATTTGTAGGACGAGCGGGTGTTACATGGAAAGTTTTACCTACCGGTAGACTTTCAAGTGCTTTATATGGAAGAAGATAGAGATGTGCCATTAATTCTAGGCAGACCTTTCCTAGCCACAACCGGGGCATTGATAGATGTGAAGAACGGAGTGCTAAGTCTAAGAGTGGGGGAAGAACAATTGGAGTTTAAGTTGTTCAAGGCCGTAAAGGGACCAGTGATCGATTGAAAAGATTTACATGGTAACTGTAGCACCCCGCACGTGAGGCACCACATCCCCCGCACTATGGCTCAACATGAGTAACGAAATGGTAAATCCGCACCCGTATCAAACCATAGCGAACGGGAGACAAACAGAAAGACCCTCCTAAGCTAGGCGGAACTTAGACCCTGCAAATATAACTAATCAACAAGACATAATGTAACAGAGAACTAAAACCAAACACATGCATTGGCCACGGCCTGCAGAAATTAAACACTCGAACCACAGGCAGACTTGGGCTCCTCAGGCCTCTTTTAAATTATAACAAAGCCCGACAAGGCAATTCGATAACAATTACCTAAAGATTCAAGTTCATAATATTACAGAATCGAATCATGCAGGATTTAAGTACAAATACGAGTGCAGAGACTCTCCTAACTTAACTTGACCATCTCAAAGACTCCATACACTTCCGCCTAGCTCGAAACTGCGAAGCCAAACCTGCGCACTAAAAGGTTGGGGAGGGAGAGGGTCAGTCTCTAGAAGACTGAGTGAGCAGGAGCGATATACATATATATATAAAACATACACATCCAAGTCATAAATCCCGAGCAAGGTTTTATTTGAAATAAGCTCCCAAAAAGGGCAAGAGAATAACCAAGCAATACTCGGATTTTACCACTAATCATATTAATTCGTTACGTTCATAATTCATACATAAATATAAGGGCTCGGCGAGTGAGCGTGCATCATCTCCAACCAAACTCCGACTGTGTACGACACATATCATTAATACTTTAAATAGGTGATCATGTAATATATCATAATACACGCAGATCATATATCATATCACAAAACATAATCGTTTGGGCAATCCGTGTCCCGGCCTTCCCGCACGGTGCATATCAATCATAAACATAATCATAATCATAAAAATCAGTTCCAACCTTCTTCCTCTGGGTAGTGGACGGGTTAGCAAGACCCGACCACCTCATACATAGGCCAATGGGGTTTCATGACTCCCCCAAGGGCACTCAACTCCCATTCCCCGCTAAACCTCCTAGCGAGGGCCGGTATCGCCGTAATATAGTGGAACCAGCACATGGGGTCACCGTCGGCCCATGCCTCCCCGAATAGCCACATGTACTAAGTCCCTGGGCCCGTGATCATATCATACATGCATAATCTCGCCAAAACATTTACTTTATACTTAGGATACGTACTATAAGAAAACATACCTTACCGTGCAACTCGGCATATGCTATACACGTACCTCTCCGTGTCATCCTAATTCGTAGCTAGCATGAAGACACACGGTTTAGAGCATAGCCTCGTTGCAAAATCATTTTAAGCTTATATTCGCCCATACGTATAATTTCAGAAGAATTTACTCGATAAATCTACTTTAAAAGTAATATATATAAGGTTTTTGTCCAAAGCTTGTCACATAAGGTTATATGGTTTAATACATAACTAAAATGAAAACATCCTCAACTGAAACATAACGATACAAGGATACGAGTTATCGGGTGCCTGAAAGATCAAGATCTCTCCACCCTAGAGATAAACTGTACAAAAGACAACGTAATTTGTTCGTAAGACTCAAGACTCCAAATGAACCATATATGACGCACAACAATGTATGATCATGATATGAATGTATAAAAAAATGATATTATGTAACGAGCACATTCATGTGCACGATTAACGTATTTAAATTACATAGAGTGAAGTCATTCATTGATTCATTTCCATTAAAATTCATAAATTCATTTTTCATATCAATTCAATCCAACGATTTCATACAACAATTATAACACGTGCTATTTCACGTTTAAAATTAGCAATTAAACAAATAGAAATATTCAAGTCATAAATTTCACATTTTATAACAATTCCATTAAAGATTTCAAATAACGATTATCATGTACTAAGACACGTTGACATTTAGAAAATGAACATTTAATTACATTCAAATCATAATCAAAAATTAAATAACATGAAATAGATAGCAATTAAATTCTCAAATTCAATTAAATCAAATAATATTTAATATATAATAAACATTTATATATATAAATATATATGTACATTATCATGCATGCAATTTAACATGCACAAAACATAATTTTCATGCATGCAATTTAACAAAACATAATCTCCATGCACACATAATTATATATATAGATTTATACGTAAATATATATGCTCCCAAAATAACATGCATGAAAACATTTAAATTCTATTCATATGCATGCCTTCCACCACTTCCCATGCACATATATCATGCATTAGAAGCATTTCATGCAAAGAAAGAATAGAAAGAAGGCTACAGCACAAACGGTAACATAAAATCAATCTCCCCGCCCGGGGAGATTTTGTGCAGCAAAAGTCCCCGCCCGGGGAGCTTCGTGCAGGAAGTTTCTGCACAAAGGCTACCCGGCCGGGCCTTTTCACGGCCAAAATCTCCCCGTCCGAGAAGATCTCTAACAGTCACGCAGTAGCAAGAATAACGAAGCTTCTCCCCTGATTTCTTGGCATAAATTACAGCAGCAGCTAAGGAAGCACTCAGGCAAGTTATGCAGCAACAATATGACAGCAAGAACTCCTACCAAACTGATAAAATCAGTAGCTAAGCAGGGGAAATACGCAGCAGTTCAACAGCAGCAACACAGTCCGAAAAACACGGCAAAATCACGTAAAAACAGGGCACAACTGATCTCATTTATCCCCAACATGTTCAGGTAAGTTAAGCCATCCAAAATGCAGTAAAACAACTCCAAATTAGCATATAAGTCAGCCCCAAGGAAGCTCAGACGTGAGATGAAGATATATGAGTTTAATTCATGAATTTCCTCAAAGTGTCCTTAATGACAACTCATGAATACTTCAACTACCATGTAATCAATGATCATAAATGAGAAGACGATGTCAAAACAATCATATTCAAGCTTGGAATCACTCAAATCCATCGAGAAACGAATGAGATCCACACAATTGCTCAAAACCTACTATTTTTCAAATTCATCCAAAAACTCATGAAACCGTGATCAAAATTGGGGATGCATAGCTTAAAATGACACATATTTAATGTATATTACAACCCTAAGCTTACCTTGTGGATTAATGGAGGTTTGGAGGAGATTTGAGCTTTGAATCTCCAAGGTGCACAAGGGTTACGGGAAAACTAGAGAGCAGAATGTTTTGGCTGAGTTTTCTTTATGTGATGAAGGTTATCTCGGTTTGGGGTGTTTAATTCTGGTTAGAGGGTTGATTTGGGGTTCTAAATCATCCAACCATAGTTAATTTGGTCAAGGTTTGTATAAATTATGGCATTTTTAGTAAAAGGTGGCAGTTTTGTCGGCGTTTCGTTTTTCGGTTGAATTTCGGAGGTTCAAATGATTCCGGAAAAATATAAGGCTAAGTTTATTAAACCCGAATCTTTGATACGAGTTCAACAAAGCTGACGCAACTTGATTCCGAGTTCCCGAGCTCATGATATCACGTATGGAACCAAGGCTGCGCTAATTGCCCGTTAGCCCCTGATTTGGTTCCACAAATCAAATTAAATTCGTTAACACTTCAAACAAGTTCGAAATCATAAACCGAGCATCTAGGCATGTTCATAACACATATATTTATGACATACTACAATTTCACGACATTTCGATATCATTTCATATAAGAACGATGCACAAATTAAACAACCATGTACATATTCATAAAATTGCATGCATAATAAAAAAATTAACTAAATAAATTAAATTCTATTTTAAACATAAATCAAGGTCAACGGATTTATTTGAATAACTTAATTAACATGGTTAAGCATGATTAATTAGCATAACATTTAATTAACAATATGAAATATTAAACACTTAATTATTAACTTAAAATAATTACTAAAATAACGAAATAAATAAAATGATATTAAATTGAATTAAAATAAAATAAAATAAAACACTAACAATTTGTAATGAAATTGAATATAAAACACGTATAAACAGTTAATCACATAATTAAATAATTTAATTGCACAATTTATAAACAAATACTACATATTAGTATAAATGAAAAACTGGGGCGTTACAGTAACATATTTTACTTCAATTTCAATGCTTCAAGTTGATCCTCTTGAACTTTGTTTGCGGGGAATGGAAGAGGAAGTAGATGGGGAGGAATTGCTTGAAGAAATTGCTGCCTATTCAAGGGAACTTGAGGCAACCCCATTCGTACCATTCTGACAAAGGTTTGTTTATGAGGAGTTGGGTACAGGTAAGCCCACTCCTCCTCCTTCAATTTTTTAGTCTCCTAGTTTGGAATTGAAGCCCCTCCCCAATCATTTGAAATATGCATTCTTAGGTGAATCTGATACATTGCTTGTTGTTGTCTCTGCTGAATTGTCTGACATACAACTAGATGCTTTAATAAGGGTTTTGAGAGATCATAAGAGAGGAATAGGGTGGACTATTTCTGACATTAAGGGGATTAGCCCAACTATCTGCTTGCATAAAATTTTGATGGAAGATGAGCATAAACCCTCTGTAGAACACCAACGTAGGTTAAACCCGAATATGAAAGAAGTTGTTAAAGCTGAGGTAATTAAATTGTTAGATGCCGGGATCATCTATCCCATCTTAGATAGTAAGTGGGTTAGTCATGTTCAGGTTGTGCCTAAAAAAGGGGGGATGACTGTAGTCAAGAACGAGCATAATAAATTGATTCCTACTAGGACATTCACGGGATGGAAAGTTTGTATTGACAATAGGAAGTTAAATACTACAACACGAAAGGATCACTTTCCCCTTCCCTTCATTGATCAGATTTTAGAGACATTAGTTGGGCATGCATATTACTGTTTCCTGGATGGGTATTCGGGATATAATCAGATCGCTATAGCCCCGGAAGATCAGGAAAAATGCACTTTTACTAATCATTATGGTACGTTTGCTTTTAGGAGAATGTCGTTTGGATTGTGTAATGCCCCGACTACATTTCAGAGATGCATGATGGCTATTTTTTTTTATTTCATTGAGCGTAGCATGGAAATTTTTATGGATGATTTTTCTATGTTTGGTTCTTCTTTTGATTCTTGTTTGCAGAATTTAACCCAAGTTCTACAGAGATGTAAGGAGACTAATTTAGTGTTGAATTGGGAAAAATGCCACTTTATGGTGAAGGAAGGAATTGTACTTCGCCACAGAGTTTCGAAAAAGGTAATTGAAGTCGACAAGGCTATGATTGAAGTGATTGCAAAGTTGCCACCACCAACGAACATTAAGGGAGTTAGGAGTTTCCTTGGTCATGCTAGATTTTATCTCTGGTTTATCAAGGATTTCTCAAAAATTACTTTACCTCCTTCCAAGCTTTTACAGAAAGGATGCTGAGTTTGTTTCCAATAATGATTGTTTAATTGCTTTTCACAGGTTGAAGAAAGAACTTACTTCAGCACCCATCATGGTGGCACCGGATTGGAACTTACCGTTGGAGCTCATGTGTGATGCTAGTGATTTGGCCATAGGGGCTATCCTTGGCCAAAGAAGGCAGAAACTTTTACATGGTATTACATACTCTAGCAAAGCGCTTAATGATGCACAACTTAATTATGCCACCACTGAAAAAGAACTGTTAGCTATTGTACATGCATTTGACAAGTTTCGTTCTTACTTGATAGGTTCTAAAACTATGGTCTATACGGATCACGCCGCCATTAAGTACCTCTTGTCCAAGAAAGATAGCAAACCACACCTCATAAGGTGAATTTTGTTGCTTCAGGAGTTTGATTTGGAGATTCGGGATAAGAAGGGGACTGAGAATGAGGTAGCTAACAACTTGTCAAGATTAGAATTTGAGGAGACAGTTGAGGATAAAGAGGAAGCTATAGTGGAGAATTTCCCGGACGAGCAACTGTTTCAGGTGGATTCTGGAGTAACATGGTGTGCAGATTTTGTGAACTACTTGGTGAGTAGAATTGTACCTCCTGACCTAAGTTTCCACCAGAAGAGAAAGTTTCTTTCAGATGCCAAGTATTATTACTGGGAGGAACAATTGCTATATAAGCACTGTTCCGATGATTTGGTGAGCAGATGTGTACCTCAGGATGAGATTAAGGAGGTGCTCTATCAGTGTCATGCTAGCCCTTATGGAGGTCACGCTAGTGCAAATAAGACTGCCGCGAAAGTCTTACAATCAAGATTCTGGTGGCCTTCGCTGTTTAAGGATGCACACGACTTTGTCACTGAGTGTGATTCATGTCAGAGGACGTGAAATATAGGGAAGAGAGATGAAATGCCTCTGAGATATATTCTGGAGATTGAGCTCTTCGACGTATCGAGCATCGACTTCATGGGTCCGTTCCCTTCATCACTTGGAAATAGGTACATCTTTGTGGGGGTGGCTTACGTATCTAAGTGGGTTGAAGCCATAGCGGCACCCACTAACGATGCCAAGGAAAAATATTTTCAGTCAATTTGGAGTCCCGCGAGCTCTTGTTGGTGATGGAGGCTCTCACTTTTGCAATAAACCTCTTGAAACTCTTTTAAAAAGGTACGGAGTTTACCATAGAGTGGCTACTCCATATCATCCCCAATCGAGCGGGCAAGTTGAAATTTCCAATAGGGAGATTAAGCAAATTCTAGAGAAAACAGTGAGTAGATCAAGGAAGGATTGGGCATCCAAGTTGGATGATGTATTATGGGCATATAGAACTGCTTTTAAGATACCTATCGGAACATCACCTTATAAGTTAGTTTATGGGAAGCATGCCATCTTCCGCTTGAGCTTGAGCATAAAGCGTATTGGGCTATTAGATCCATTAATTTTGATCTTAAGCAAGCTGGCGAGAAGAGAGCGCTACGATTACATGAGCTAGAGGAGTTCCGGCTCACTGCGTAAGAAAATGCCAAGCTTTATAAGGAAAGAACGAAGAAATGGCATGATAAGCATATCCGGGTTAAGGAGTTCGAAGTGGGACAATTGGTTCTGTTGTTCAACTCTCGATTGAAGTTGTTCCTAGGGAAATTGAAATCCCTTTGGTCCGGTCCATTTCGGGTTATTAAGGTAATGCCAAGTGAGACCGTGGAAATAGGAACCGAAGCTTCTGGCACGTTTGTGGGGAATGGACAGAGGTTGAAGCCGTATCTAGTTGGTGAGCCCATCGAAAAACACACTTCACATGTGTTACTGGATCCCACAAATTAATCCTGTTTTCGTAGTCAAGCTAACGACTATAACTTAGAACTACCTTCTCCTTTCTCTTCTTTTCTTTCCTTGTGTTTTTTTCGTTTCACTCGTTCTTCTCGTACTTATTTGTGGGTATCTCCCTAGTTTGGCAGGTATTTGAGGCGTTGTTGGAGTTTGGAGTTTTGTATGACAACAAGGACCGTGATTTGAGATTTAATGTCTATATTGAGGTCCATTTATTTTGTGTGTTGCGTATGCATGATATTGAGTTGTGTGTGTGGAGAATAGATTGATGCGATTAATTTCAATATGTGTTGAGATGATACGTATTTTGAGATTGGTGCACTATGGTTTGACTGCATTTTCTGAGTTAATTTTATAATTAACGTGATTAAGCACTATCCGATTTTTGTTTCTGTTAAATTGAAGTTTTGGGCGGATTTGTAGTAACGAGCGTTACCCCCTCTTAGGCAATTTTTGGTAACGCCCGTTAATGGGGTAAGTAATGTTGGTAACAGGCGTTACCCCCTCTCAGTTATGTTTTGGTAACACCCGTTAACCGGTACAGGCGTTCAAGCCAGGGTGAGTAAGGGGTATTACCTATAGCACGTTTTATTTCAGTAACACCCGTTACCTTGGGAAATCGTGAATTTTAAAGTTTTCGTTTCGCATTTTTAAGTATAACATTCCAAAATTTTAAACCTAAACCTCACCCCCTCTCCCCAAACACAAGGACACGGAGCAACAGTTCTCACGCCACCACCACTCGCACATCGTCGCCTCAACCCGCAGCCACCGCTGGTTGTCCGGCGAGTCTCCCCCACACACATACGCACACTCATCTCCCCTTTGGTAGTTGCTAAGTTTCCCTTTCTTTGGTAAATATTGAAGTGTTTTCCTAGTTTAGACTTTGAACCCTAGGTTAAATTATTCCACCTTTTGGACAAATTTTGGGTTGAATTTGATGATTTTGATGCATGATAGAATTAGGGTTGATGAATTGGAACGATTTTCACTTGAAATTAGTTAAATTTTAGGACAACCCTAATCTTTCATATCACTTTGCTACTTTGAGTCCGAATTTGGGATGCATGTGGGTGATTTTGAGCTTAGATTGTGCTAATGTAAGGTAATCTTGCTTTGAGTTGGTAGATTAAAGAAATTAAGCTAAAACTCATACCCTAGGTTCATGCCCACAAGGTGTTTGATGTATTTTCTGAGTGAACTTTAATTGATATTTGTGTACTTTGCCTTGGTATATTGCTATATTTCAGGTAATATGGGGCGTTCTAAACGTGCTCGCACTGATGGAGCCTCATGTTCGGGAGTTTCTAGGGCCCACCCCCAAAGTGAGTCTCGGTAAGTAGTCGTCGAAGGGGTTGGGAATCCATATGATCGGGTCCTTTCAAGAACAGTCTTTGCCACTAAATTCTTTAAATGGGATGTCTTGATACACATGGGAGTATGGGATGAGATACGGACATTGTTTGTCAATTTTGGATGGTTGCAGTTCTTAGAGGAATCTGTGTACACGTATCCTGAACTCACTGCTACATTTTTCACCACCATGAAGTGGGATCTTGGGTTGAATGAGCCACTCTCCTTTTCTTTAGATGGTACTAGGACCTTTACCTATCGCATACATACGTTGAAGAGGGTGTTTGGGTTTCCTGTTGACTGTGATTACCGACTCCCCAATTGGGGGCCTGATAAGCGAGAGTGTGTTTGGAGATCTTTCCCGTTGAAACCAAATGCACCCAACTATCATGTCAAGAACATGAAGGCTACCTATTTGGATAGTTTGGTATGGTGGATAGTGCATAAGATTCTCAGTACTAGCTTCTGTGCCGGGAGTGAGAGTGAGGGTAACATCCAAGTGACTGAGTTGGGTATTATGTGGACAATGAAAAAGGGGAAGAAGTTGGACGGCACGAAGGACTTGATGGAGGGAATGCAGGATGTGGCAAACCGGTCCAAGGGAGATATAGGCCATAGAGCCTATGTTACTATGATTGCCAAGGGTGTGGAATGGAGGCTCAGGAAGGCGGAGCCGTTGACCAAGTATCCGTTTTTGGATGAGGCCAATTGGAAGCATATGAGGTTGATTACTGAGTGGCCTGAGTGGCCTCTGCAAGGTAGGTTGTAGCCATGGTGGCCGGAGAGGACGCTACGTATGATGAGTTGTCAGATGAGCTCAAGGCTACGGTGGACCAGATTCCGGATATGCCTGAGGGGAGGAATGACGCTCCTAGACATGTTCCCCAGGAGGAGGGTGATGAGCCTATGCCGGTGCGTGCTTTGAATATTAGTACGGCCGCGATGAGAAGCCTCTAATGCTCGCCTTCCAAGGATCGAGACAGGGATGACGGAGTGGAGGACTGAGATGGGGGATTTCAGGGTTCATGTTAATCAGAGGTTTGATGATTGGACGACTCATGTTGATGAGCAGTTTCAGGGCCTCCACCAGTACCTAGATAGGTATTTCGGTGACCCGGCGCATCCTCCTGAGCAGTGATCTTGTGCCCTTGGTTATGTTGTTTTTGTTAATTTGTCTTTGGGTCTGTATTATTGATAGTTCTGAATACTTTTCATACTCGTGCTACCTTTCTCTTTGCTTATGTCTAAACTCTTTTGATTTTGATGCAACGTGCCCCTGCTTGACTTGAATTTGTGACTTGTGTGTGATACTTGTTGGATGCATGTTGATTGCCATTTGCCTTTACACTTGATCCGTGTTTTCTAGTCACTAATTTCCAGTTTTGGAAGTTTTGTTAGAACGTTGTCGGGTCTTCGATTGTTGAGAGAGTTTTCTTGATCTTTAACTCTTTATTTTGCATGCGGACGTTGCAAAGTTTAAGTATGGGGGAGGAGTATATGTTTGATTGAGAATTATATGGATGCGTGATGCTTAGGGTCATGATTTTAAAGTTGTGAATTGTTAGGAAATGAGAAATTTTAAGAAAATTTGAGAATTTTGAAAATTTTTCCCCATTTTGAACTTTTTCTTTGAAATTTGATTGTTGAGCTTTTGCTAGAATGAGTTAGGCTATTTGAATTGAAGAAACTTTGCATGAGATTGGATAACTTAGTATGTTAGTATGCCCTTATACGTTGAGCACTTTTGAACGGGATGATGTACTTTGCTTAAGAAGGTGAATTAATGATTTCCAAATAAGTCTAAGATTTGATTAGGATGCATTTTAGTCCTATTGAGGCGAAAATTAGAGTTAATGAAAGATTAAGGAAGTGAAGTAGGCATTCGTTGTCCGAGTATTATAAGCTTTCTTTTTAGCCATTTTTCACTAAATAACGTGATCTTATTGACCCCGCTGAGCCTAATTGTTGTGCAAAGATTTTTATAGCCACGTTATAAGCCTAATGCACAACAAAAATAACCCACTTTGTTAATTTTTACACCAAGGCTTGCTCGTGTGATTTTATAGTGAATATTAATTTGTGGATCCCTTTTGATTGTTCTTGTGAGTGAATTTGAGATATATGTACAAGAAAGAAAAAGAATGAGAAAAAGTCGTGAAAAAGAAAAGATATGAAAAAGAGAGGAAAGAGCAAAAGAAAAGAAAAGACAAATTGTGCAGAGTGCGGAATTGAAAGAGTGGGATACAAATGCCCAAGTGTGAGGGAAGTGTTTAATGGCGAATGGAAGTGCCGTGTTTTGAAAAGATTAAATGATGTAAGCTTGGTAAGTAGTCACTTGATCCAAAACTTCCATAACCTTACCCAAAGCTTACATTACAAGCTCGAAAGCCTTACCGATCCTGTGTCTTGATTTAACTCCATTAGTGGAGATAGGTGCGAAGAGTGTATTTCGAAGTTGATGATTGGAACTTAGGAGGAAGTTCTGAATTTGTCATTCTAATCTTTGTATATTGTTTCGTTCGAATCACACACTACACAAGGGTACACTTTTCATACTATTGTTGATGATCTTGTGTTTATGAGTACTTGATTTGATGGGTTAGACTTTTTTGGTTGAAGGTTCGATGATTGCTTTGAAGTCGAGGTTTGATGGGGATGTGTTTTCTTATTTTCGTATTTCTCGAGGACGAGCAATAGGCAAGTGTGGGGGAATTTGTTGAGTGAAGAATTCGCATGAGTTTAAGCATTAATTAGAGTATACTTTTATGCCGTTTGATGCGTTTATGTGTTTATTTTGCTCCATTTAGGTATTTAAGGAGTTGGAGTTAAGAAACGGCGTTGCGAGGCGAATTCATGTATTTTTGGAGGAAAAAGGAGTAACTCCCGTTACCTCTTAGACGTGCATTATTGTTAACCCCCGTTAAAGGACACAGGATCATAACCTTTTGGCGAAGTATGGGAGTAACGCCCGTTACTCCCTGGCAGAACAACTTTGGTAATGTCTGTTACCAGAGGCAGTAGGAGGAGATATTTGGCGTAGGAGGGGTAACGCCCGTTACCCCTGGTCAGAAGGAAAGTGGTAATGTAACAGCCCAAAACAGGGCCTGGATGCAAACGGTAAGCTAAGGGCATTGGTAAAGCGTTTATAGACTGTGATCCAACTTTAAAACCTTCATGCATTCCATTCTTACATGATCAAAGTGCTTATATGTGACCGACAGTGTTTTAAGGGGGAATTCTTGACCTTTGATACAATTTACTATTCATAACCCGAGCCTACCTTGTTCATATTGTTACTCGAACCTTGGAGGTTCCCCACACATGCTTCCCAATTGTTTCAACTTTTTTGCCCAAGCTCAGGGAGTCTTTCTTGAACCATAAGGGCATTTTTGGAGCTTACCGACCAAAGTTACTATTCATTTGAAAATGAGCTTTTGATTCTGATATCTTTTCCTACCCACGTTTACAGTCAAATCGATCCTTGAGTCGAGATGAGTCTTTTGAAATTATTATTGACTTGGAAATCTATTCTGAGCTTTGCTTTATTGAAAATGTTTACGAAAACCCTAGTTTACTATTCCTCCTACGAACGGTTTTCATTCGGAAAATGTTTTCTCTTTGGATTTGCATTAATTGAACTATTTTAAGATTTTTGAGATGTTTCACATCCCTTGATTCAAACCCTAGCTTGCGATTTTGAAACGAATATTTGTACGTGAGAATTCACTATTCATTCTACGTTTTCAAATTTTATCGTTAAAACGTTTCATAGTCGATATTGCACTCAAAACGCTTCTCGATTTATTTTATGATTTTTCAAAATATTCAAGACTTGAAAATCATTCCCGAAAATCGTTTTACATTTGTGTTTAAGTTTAGGGTTCAAACTTTCTATACTTTGAACTAATGTATCTTTTAAACGGTAAATCCGATTACGACGTATTAATAGGCGTTTCGAAGCTAATTTTTGTGCCAAAGGAATGAGCAAACTTCCATCCACTTATCCTCGACCTTTGGTAGTGAAAAGACTGAAATACCCCCAGCAACCCCCTATTCTTGTTACATGAGGGTGAAGCTTCCAGGAGAAGTTATTCTAGTCTTGCTCTCATACCCTTCCTTATACTTTATTTCCAAGGTAAGGGGCTTATCTTCAACTATAAATAGAGGGCTTGAGGCATCATATTCCTTCCTCAAAGTTGTGTTAACAACACCCTTTCTCTCCCTCTCCTCCCCCTCTTGCCGTGAGCATCCCACCCCTTGAATAGGTTAGATGTTGTTTTATTTTATGTTACGTGACGCCCTGTATTCTCGAAGGGCGTCCTGACGACATTAAGAAGTAAGTCTCTACACTTGTGTGTGTTTAATTTAAGAGTCCTTGAATTGTGTGATTTAATATAAATCCAATTTAATATGTGATCATTTGGATTATTCTAAGTTTAATTGTCAAGTTGATTTTAAATCCATCATGTTACTTAACTTGTTTAATTTCGGTTTACTTGAATTCCTTGAGATTAATTATCAATCATATGCTGACGAAGTGTCGTTAAATTGTACGAAAGGTTTCTAAAATTAAATTGAATTAAACTCTAATTGGTAAATCTCTCTCTTTCATTTTAATTTATAAAATTGATTCGCAGCTTGAATGTTTATTCGTAACTTTACCAATTTTATTTACGATTATCTGTACTCGTTATTACTCTTTGCTAAGCGATAAGGATACCTGGTTGTATATAACCTGTGCACAAGACACATTTCTCCCAAATCTCCGTTCTCTCTCTCTCTCTCTTCTCTCTCTTCTCTCTCTCTCCTCTCCCACTCTCTCTCCCGCGGTCACTATGCGTGGCTTCGGTTACGAGCCCATAACTCGTTCGTTTCTCGACGGAATTCAACAAATGAATAGTCCATTTCGATAATCTCGGTGAGACGTACGCAAGAGTACCAATTTCGCATCCTAACGATGAATGATGGCGGAGTTATCGCCGGAATTCAGAAGCAGCGTCTGAGGTGTCGGACCACCGCCACTTCGCCGGCTATTCACGGCGGTTTTCGGCCCTCTTCTTGAAGCACGCGCCCCATGCCCATAAACTAGACGTTTTTCGGCGGTGTTTTTCGACAGGGCTTGATGGTTTCCTAGGTTTTTCGACCCCCTGAGTTCATTTCCGGCATCAATTTCACCAAATTTTGGCTGTAGGTGATGGTTCGGCGACGTGGGCACCGGTAGAAACTTCGGAGGCCAACGGGGCCCTTTTCCGGTGATCTTTTGGCCTTGGGCCCTTCACGAAAGTTGTTCGGAACGGCGAGAACTAGTATCCTTTGATCACGCGACTCCAGATTCGGCGGTTTGGCGGCGGATCGCGGCTGTGCAGCGGCGGCGCAATGGCGGGGCTAGCTCCTGGGATTTTCTCAGGCAACCACCTTAGGGCTTTCGAAGAGATCACGGGTAAGACAATGCCTTTTACGGATCGCATTTTGGTTCACCGGTTTGGAAGTAATTTGAGTTTGAAGTTTTTGGGGTTTTCGTATTCTTGGATTTAAGATCTAGGACGATTGGCTTGGAATTTTCAGAAATTGATCAAGGATTTGGAATGAGCACGAGGACTACTTTCTCGGGTAATTTTTTGGGATTTTTCCGGTGACTTTCGACGGCGGCCCGGTGGCGGCCTGGCGACTTTACCGTGGCTCCGGTGGCTGCACTCCGGCAACTTTCGGACAGAATGTCGGTCTTGACGCGATGAGTCCAATGCCACTTTTCGTTCGTTAATCGGACACTCGATCTATTTATTACGAATTATTTTGTGTAATTGTGATTATTTGAATTAATTGTTTTAAGTGCAAATAAATTGTGTAAAGCTCAACGTGCTTGTCCCACATCAGAAGAAGAGGAGAACGAAGCCTTCCTTATAAGGGGGGTGGATACCTCTTCCCTGTTGAGGCCTTTTCCTAGGTGGGCGCCTTCGGGCTTAAATTCCACCGGGAGAAACAAAACCGTGAGGGTGGTGTCGCTTAGCCCACCAAAGCAGACAATATCGACAGACGCGTTTTTGGGCTGTTACAAATTGTTTATTGTTGGTTTGTTGATCGAGATGTATTCCAATCATATTAAAAAATATGTATTGAATGAATTGTGATATGCATGAATATTTTGATTTACAATTTGAATTCTGATGTGATGAATTTACGCTATTTGTTAAGTACGAAGGCGTGTTAGTGTAATATTTAGAAACTAATCTTTTATGTGACTAAATGAACTTGAATGATATTTTAGAAGAACGAACATGTTGTGATTTCTCTATATGAATTTGAGACGTTGTCAATGTTATGTTTGTTGTAAATTGTGTTTCAAATATAAAATTGAGATACATGAAAGATGCTTGAAGAACTTGAGACTTGATGCATGATAGGAGTTAGAATTGTAATATCTTGATTTACTCTTACTACTCGAAAATGGTATATTATGAATTACGATAAATTGATAATTGTCATGTTTGTAAGTAATTAATTCCCAGTTGAATAATTGTATAAACACTTTAAACGAACAATTATGTTTAATAATCAACTAAGGGGATGTATGTGTAATAATTCTAAACTTTTATAAATGACTTAGGGGATGTAAATGTAATATTTATGGAACTATGAATGTGACTTGAGCTTGTGTACCAAACATGTTGTGAAGTTGTAAAGTATGATCTTAAGTGAATTAAATGCACTCTTTATTTGTATCAAGCATGCCATCTACCTACAAAAACTTTGTATGCTTATACGATCAAGTTGCTCTTACTTATGCACTTTATAACTCGTCATGAACTTGATGCTTAATTCTAATATTATAATTGAACCCTATGACATTGGATGATTTAATATGCATTTTTTGAATACATTGACTTCCTAAATTGATCTTGCATCTTTGGATATGGAATTACGTGTCGGTTGCTTGTAAATATGACCTTGTTGAGCATTGATATGCCTTGAATGACCACGACACCTTATCCAAGCACAACATGAACACTTATGCATAACGACGATCATGTTGAGCAACGCCGTGCGTCTTGTTTGGTTCATATAGAGTCTAAGTCTAGCTTCTGTATGTCTTGTCACAGAGTTTGGTGGTGCCGGTGAGCCCGAGGTTTAGAGTGTTTGGCCCTTCACACTCTCAGACTCTACTACTACGAGGTGAGGTTTAGGATTTTGTATAGTTATGAGACCTATGGCCTTTACATGTTGAATTCTACCCTTGCCTGCGAGTATACCTTACTATAGATATGTATGTGTTGAATATGATATGTTTATGATCTTATGCTTGCATTCAGCGTGGGCGGGCTATCCCTGCAGCGTGGGAACGTAAGTGTGTGAGTCCTGCGTGGGCGGGTGCCTTCAGGCTATATCCCTGCAGCGTAGAAATATATGTAAAAATAAGTTTTGAAGCATATGTAAGCTATTTTGGAAAACAGTTGTGTTTTAATTCTGTAGCGAGATTGCCATAAAAGATTGGCGTATGTTATGTTATGATTTGTTCTGTTGTGGATCCAAGGAGCTATGGGATAGACAGCCCTGGAACGGTGTAGGACCGTCAGGGATCAGTCTGTGTGTAGTTCCATTTGAGATATCTTCACTCGACCCGTGCTGTAGGGAAGGTGTGGTATCTTGAGCCTTCGGCTAAGGCCGGGGAGGACTCTTGTGGGTTCGCTACCCCTTGAGGGTGAGTCTATTTTAGACGGTTTATTCTTTATGGTATGCGGACGGTACATCTCCTCCATCATTGGTGTAGAGGATAGATTGATTTTGATTTATGTTATGAGGAGTTGAGGTTGGAAGCTCGTACTCGCCGAGCAGTTGATTATGTTATGTTATGGAATTATGAATCGGGATAGAGTCTTTCTGGGAAATGGTTTCTAAACTTATATTTATATATATTTGGGTTATTTCGAAATGTTTTGGTATGCAACATCTATCCTCCATTCCTGAGTCCATCCTTTTATTCTGTGTTATGCTCGTTATATATAAATATATATTGTGGGTGTGCGTTAGCCCCTCACTCGGTCAAGTTGACTGACCCCTCATTTACACTATTAGTTGCAGGTATGTTGGCGTTTGCTAGGCGGGAGTGAGTCGTTTGAGTTGCACTTCGTCGGTCTAGCCTTTCTAGTTGCATTTGCCTTTCATACACTTTACTTATGTTTTGACTTGTAGACTTGAGATTATACTTTACTATTCGGTAGCCCTGCGTGGCACTCGTATTTGGCCCATTGTGGCAGTTGATGAATATTACTTTATGTAACACCCCGGAGCGGAGGGCGCCACATCCCCACACCATAGCCCAATACGGTTAACGAAATGGGAACTCCGGTCCCGCATTGAACCATGGCGAACGGGTGACAACAAAAACAAATCTAGGCTAGGCGGTCTAGACCCTGAATAGAGTGCGCAACAAAATAAATCAAAAGTGCGGAAGCTGCAGGATCACATAACAAAACCAAATCTATACATACAAACTTACGGCAAAATAAACAGTTTACATCATGTTTTGCCTACTCTGGGCCAAATAGGACAAGCATAGCTTCTAATTACAAAAACATAGCTTATAAGTAGTTATACATAGTACCAAATATACATAGTACCAAAGCGGAAAAGTAAATATGCAAATGCAAGTAGTCTACAAGGACTCGAACAACTCCCAAGACTCGAAAGATGACCGCCGCCTAGCCAAACTCTCAACCGAGCACCTGCAAAGCTCAAAACAAAAGGGGAAAAAGAAAAGAAGCAACGAGGGTCAGTCCTAGAGACTGGTGAGGGGGCTACACACGCACACATACGTATAAGTAGGAGCATAGCATATTCAAATCGAAAATGTTCATGAACCGGGTGTGGTTTTTGCACTCCAATAGGTTTTAACCCGTGATACTATATATATATAAAGAAAAGTTTAGGGCCAAAGGCCAAAATCAACCAAATTTTGTAAATTGTAAGCCACCCCCGTTTCACAAACCATACCGGATACAGAAGCAAAACGTAAAAGTAATAACACGGCGAGAACGAGTTCTCACACACTTAGTCCTACCAAAACAAAACTCATAAACAATCCCACCTTTACACAATTGGGGAAGAGAGGTGCCCCTCTCCGCCCTCCACAGAACGAAACTGATGAACCGGAGGATCCCGCCCGGTTCCTTCGACGGCCAACCTTAAAGTGCTCCGTCGGCATAGGAGAACTAAGTCTCCCGTAAATGGAGTCGTGTTGATGAGAGAGCCCGGTGACCCCATGGCCGACCCAAGATCACATACCACTTCTCCGGGGCCCAAACTGATCACAGAACTCAAACACACATCTCTCAAAGCGTATACTTATCACGAAAAGCTTATCTTGCCAAAACTTAACACGAACACACGCCAACCCTTTTCAAACCAAACGAACGAAAATAGCTTACTTATACATAAAAGTATTTTCAATGGATTTATAACAAAAGTGCCAATTCCCGCAAAATACATATCAAACACTTATCTATATATTTATATATAGATATAATTCACATGTGGGCTTAAATTACAAGTAGGGTTGTAGGTCATAATAGCTAAAAAGAAAGAAACCTCACCTCCGAGAAACAACGGGAACAAACGGAGCAAACGGACGTCTAAAAGACAACCTCGCCAACCAAGGAACGAACCTAAAGGCAAAACAAAGACAAAAGACAAACTTAGACTCAATATGAATCACATTAGACGCTCGGCGGATGTGTATATATGTTTATGATGCAAAGAGTACGAAATGAATCCACATTAGGTCATATAGGAGCATTCGAGGCATATAATGTCCTATCTCATAACCGAGGGCAAAGAATAAACCATAAATTCACGAGATCAAGCTTAACACATCGTACAACAAGTTAATCTTGCATACACATCATAAATGAGGCCAGAAAGATCAACAAGAAGCAACAAAACGACGAAAGAAACTCCTCCCGGCCATCACCTACTAAGTGGGCACGGCCTCGTCCAAAATGCAAAGGAATCGGACACGACCGTGTCCGGTTTAAATAAAATCAGGACCCAAAGTCAAGAGCTTGACACGGCCGTGTCCATTTCCAGTTATAACATGACACGGTCGAGTCATGCGTTCGGCTTGGAAATTTTTTTTAACATAGCAAGTCCGAATTTGAGGGGAAAAACAGGGCATTTCGGTTCAAGCCTTCAAGGAGTCTCTTATGCCATCAAAAATACATAAACCAAACATGGAATTAACACTAATTCATCATATATTCATACCATATAAGTAGCAACAACTTCAGCTCCAAAATATACAAGAATTAAAGCAAGAAAAAGGGAGGGAATGTATCAAGATATATCATCCAAGTCTCAAGCATTCATCAAAGGCCAATCACTCATATCTCAACTACCAAGGAAGTAGATGCAATAAATACTTAGAATCAAGTCATAGAAGCAATATATAATCACCAAGGTTCAAGGAAACAAGAATGGAAGCAAGAATCATCAAATTCATCCAATCTCTACTATTCACATGCTTACCAAATCTCATGAATCAACCAATGAAATCAGCTCAAAAGAACATAAAAGAGAGAGGAGAGAGTGTAGACTACAATCATAAACTTACCTTTCGAATTTGGGAAGATTTGGATGTGATTTGAGCTCAAAATCATCAAAATGGCCAAAGGGGGTTTTCTTCTCTTCCTTTCTCCTTGGAGCTGATCGAGATTATGGGGGAGAGGAGAATGGAACGGTTCTCTTGGGTTAAGGGGCTGAAATGGGGTGTTAACTCAAGCTATAGTTCATGGTTAAGGGTTTGGTTAAGTTCAAGTAGGGTCCACCAAGCTTAGTTAGGTCAAAAGGTAGTTCTTAGGCGAAAAGGGCTCGTTTCGGTTGAAAAACGGGGAGTCAAATGGGCCTAGAAAAATATGAATCTTGATTCTTCATCTTTCTTTGTTCGATACGAGTCCAACGCATTTTCCAGAATTCGAATCCGAATTCCCGAGCTCAAGTTACGCCTTCCGGAACACAAGGTGCGCTAAAGCTCATTAGGCCCTTATGTCCCTAAAACATAAAACGGTTTCAAAACCGTATCAAACGAACTCAAAAACAAGTAACAAACATAAAGACACATTCATAACACATGTAAGTCACACATAGCACGTAATCACAAAAATCGAAAATGAAAATGGACACAAACGGGGCAAGAACGAAACAAAGAAGACGGACACGTATAAGTAAATCACGTAAGGTCAAATAAATTTCAAGTAATTCAAATATATCACATAGTAAGTATAATAAACACAGAATTCACATAATTAAATAATTAAAAGCGCACATAGCTCACCCGTGAAGGCGTACATGGAAAGGCCGGACGAGCGGGATGTTACACTTTATGTTGATATTCGGGACTAGGGATCTATGCTAGTTGAACCCGTCACTTGTTATGCTTGATTGATATTCGGGACTAGGTATCTATGCTAGTTGAACCCGTCACTTGTTATGCTTGATTGATATTCGGGACTAGGTATCTATGCTAGTTGAACCCGTCACTCGGTATGCTTGATTGATATTCGGGACTAGGCATCTATGCTAGTTGAACCCGTGACTTGTTTTGAATGTTGATTGAAATGCTTCCGCTATCTTGTTTGAATGTTTGAATTGCTTCCACGCTCTGAGTTTGTCGAGTTAGATCCGCCTAGCATAGCGTGTGTGTTTGTCTCCCGTTCGCTCTGATTCGGATTCGGGCATGGACTTCCATTTCATGACCGGGTCTGGGTCTCAGTGCGGGGGATGTGGCACTCCTCCGTTTGGGGTGTTACATCCTTAAGTGGTTTCAGATCTCTAGGTTGCAAAACCGAGCTCTTGAGTCGTGTTGAGTTTGTCTAGGTCGTACGGTATAGGAATAACTGCACATTGCATTTGTTTGACTTGATACTTTAACCCTTCGGCATGAATTATTTCGTGATTATATGATTGTGTGTACATTGTGACTTTTATTATGTCTTATTTTATGTTCTTTATAAATTACAACTAATTTTTGCATTTACGTGATATACGTGTTACATTTCATTTGCATCTTTAACCCGCATGCATCGAATTTAGTGTTTGAATTTCAGGGTGCCCCATGAGTCAACACTAAGATTTCCTTCCATCAACACTACCTATTGGTACTACAACGAAAACATGCCATAATTCGAAAGTGAAAGGATTCCTTACCAAGATCAATATTCATGAAAAGGTTCAGAGTTGAAGGAATGAGATTTGCTATATTGACTTACTACCTTAAAGTCAATTGAAAGATGAAGTTTGACGAATTCTAACCTTGAGGATTCATTCATATGGAAGTAGTCACCTTGTTGAGGAAATGAGTCAATAGAGGATAGTCTGATCAAGTAGAACCATTTTGAAGGATTTTGATGAGCTTTCGCCTTGATGATTCGTTTATTTGGAAGTAGTCACCTTGTTGAGGAAATGAGTCAATGGACGAGAGTCTGATCAAGTAGAACCGTTTTGAAGGATTTTGATGAGCTTTCGCCTTGATGATTCATTTATTTGGGAGTAGTCACCTTGTTGATGGAAACGAGTTAATGTAGAAGAATCCCATCAAATATGATCCGATCAAGTTCAAGGGATGTGGATAGGTAATCATGTTACTTAAGCAACGAGCTACAAACCATCGGTGAGTGTTGAAGGTTTTGGTGCCGTTTAGAGTTAACAAACAACAAGAGAAGATTGGTTGTTAGCTCTTTGGGTGTTTCTTCAAGATGAGATGGAAGACACTGTTGAGGTGGGAATAGAACACTTAGATGCCGAAAGACTTTATCCAAGTTTCAGGATCATATACCATGGATTGCTTTGGGAAGTGCTTAGCACCACGATCATCCAACGAAACTCTGAGGTAAATATCTGATTGACAAACGAATCATGGACAACTCCTTGAAGATGAACAGACTAAGATTTAACCCATAAATCAAAATTCTTGGGAGAAACTGAGGATGATTCTAGTTGAGCAAGGATTATGGTCTAGTAACGGGTTTGGTGATAAACGAGCTTTGCTTAGTTACCACTCTATGAAAAGACTCAAGACAAAGAAGTTCAGATAACGGGGGTTACATCATTGTCGGCTTAATCAACTCCTACTGCTTCATCTCGACTTTCTTGTCAAGATTTTTACACGTCGGTTAACGGTACGCCAAACATTCATGGCATTTGCATACATGCATCACTTAAATACTCTTACCTTGTCGTGCTTGATGTGGGTCACGACCATTGTTGTTTTAATTATGATAACTTGGATACCTGATCTAGTATTTGTAACCTGAAAATTCTACTTGTTATGCACCGTTGCTGAAATGAATGAGTTATGTACTTATGAGAACTATTTATGACTATGATTTAAAACTCTCTTGATTGCTCACTAACTTTTCATATAACATACATACATCATGTAACCCTGTTTTATACGGATTCCATCGCGATATCCCCCTTGAGTTGAGGTATGAGCGTTGAATCTATACTCAAGGGACACCGATATCAGTTGTATGAGGTACACCAAACATGCATCGCATACTTTTCGTCAAGTGTTACTATGATGTGTGTATGTATGAATAACTGATCAGTGGATTTATGTGCAAGAGAGACCTGAGGTTCCCTCTTTCTATGTGTTGGAGAGATGTAGGATTCTCTCTATTTATCTGATAGAAAGATGTTGGAATCTCTCTAAGTTTTGTGCGCGAGAGATGTTGGATTCTCTTGTACTTAGATATTCAGGGATGCTGGATTCTCTTGAATCTAGGGGTTTGAGGAATGCTGGATTTTCTCAAACTAGAATGTTGGGAGATGTTGGAATCTGCCCGACTTAGGTTGAGAGACGGGGTTCTCTCGATTATGTGCTTAAGAGACGGGTTTATCTCTTTTATATGTGCTCGAGAGACAGGGTTCTCTCTCTTGTGGGTGCTGAGGGACGGGGCACTCTCACTTAAGTGTTGAGAGATGGGATTCTCTCTTGTTTGTTGTGGTTGCGTTACGCGTTGATCTGACTAGGGATAGCAAGTGGTGCATCAGAGACGATATCGAGGTTGGGTGCAATTGCAGCTATCCGATCATGGGAATGACCGACCGAGTTCGAAACAACTAACGGATCAAGTACTCGCACGGACCTCGACGATAACAAGACATCCTAAAGGAGGTTCGGTGTAGATGACAGGAGTAAGCCTCGCCATTAGAGTTATGATCTCACGCGAGTTCGGGAGAAGGGTTGGAGCACTACAACTCGAGGATCTACATTTTAGCAGTGGAACCTGGGGACCAGGTTCTCTTAAGGGAGGAACGTTGTGACGCCCCGTATTCTCGAAGGGCGTCCTGACGACATTAAGAAGTAAGTCACTACACTTGTGTTTGTTTAATTTAAAAGTCCTTGAATTATGTGATTTAATATAAATCCAATTTAATATGTGATCATTTGGATTATTCTAAGTTTAATTGTCAAGTTGATTTTAAATCCATCATGTTACTTAACTTGTTTAATTACGGTTTACTTGAATTCCTTGAGATTAATTATCAATCATATGCTTACGAAGTGTCGTTAAATTGTACGAAAGGTTTCTAAAATTAAATTGAATTAAACTCTAATTGGTAAATCTCTCTCTTTCATTTTAATTTATAAAATTAATTCGGAGCTTGAATGTTTATTCTTAACTTTACCAATTTTATTTACGATTATTTGTACGCGCTATTACTCTTTGCTACGCGATAAGGATACCCGGTTGTATATAAATTGTGCACAAGACACATTTCTCCCAAATCTCCTTTCTCTCTCTCTCTCTTCTCTCTCTCACCTCTCCCACTCTCTCTCCCGCATTCACTATGCGCGGCTTCGGTTACGAGCCCATAACTCGTTCGTTTCTCGACGGAATTCAACAAACGAATAGTCCATTTCGATGATCTCGGCGAGAAGTACGCAAGAGTACCAATTTCACAACCTAACGACGGACGGTGGCGGAGTTATCATCGGAATTCAGAAACAGCGGCGGAGATGTCGGACCACCGCCACTTCGCAAGCCGTTCGCGACGGTTTCTGGCCCTCTTCTTGAAGCACGCGCCCCATGACCAGAAACTAGACTTCCCGGTGCATTTTTCTGTGCAAGCGGCACCGCCATCGGGGCGGCGAGGAGGCCGCATGAGCCGCCTGAAGCCCGCGTTGGCGGCGCGTTTTACTGTAGCGGCGGGTTTCGCCGCCTTTGGGCCGCGTTTTTCAGCGGGGCTTGAAGGTTTCCAAGGTTTTTCTACCCCCTGAGTTCATTTCCGGCATCAATTTCACCAGATTTTATCAGTAGATGGTGGTTCCGGCGACGTGGGCGGCGGCAGAAACTTCGGCAGCCAACGGCGCCCTTTTCCGGCGATCTTTTGACCTCGCCTCTTCACGAAAGTTGTTCGGAGCAGCGAGAACTAGTAGCCTGTGATCACGCGACTCCAGATTCGGCGGTTTGGTGGCAGATCGCGGCTGTGCAGCGCCGGCGCAATGGCGGGACTAGCTCCGGGGATTTTCTCCGGCAACCACCGTAGGGCTTTCGAAGAGCTCGTCACGGGTAAGACAATGCCTTTTACGGATCGCATTTTGGTTAACCGGTTTGGAAGTAATTTGAGTTTGAAGTTTTAGGGGTTTTCGTATTCTTGGATTTAAGATATAGGACGATTGGCTTGGAATTTTCAGAAATTGATCAATGATTTGGAGTGAGCACGAGGACTACTTTCTCGGGTAATTTTTCAGGATATTTCTGGCGACTTTCGGTGGCGGCCCGGTGGTAGCCCGGTGACTTTTTGGCGGCTCCGGTGGCGGTACTCCGGCGACTTTCGGACAGAATATTGGTCTCGACGCGGTGAGTCCAACTCCGCTGTAACATCCCGTTCGTCCGGCCATTTCAGGTACGCCTCTACGGGAGAGATACGTGTGCATTTCATTATTTAATTATGCGATTATGTTCTATTTTAATGCTTATGTGATTATTTGAATTTATTTGATATCATTTGTTTAAGCTATAACTTGAGTTTTAACGTTTATGCATGAGTGCTTTGTAATTTGCTCTGTATGTGCCAGATTTTGATTTCGTTTCATGCGAATTTTGATATATGTGAACTACGTGCGTCATGTATGTGATTATGAACTCGTTACATGTTTTAGAGTTTGATTTATGTGATTCTTGGCTCGTTTTGTAAAAACGGGATTTTTTTTAGGGACTTGAGGGCCAAATGAGTTTAGCGCGCCTCTTGTTCCGGAAGCTGTAACTTGAGCTCGGGAATTCGGATTTGAATTCCGGAAGATGTGTTGGACTCGTAGCGAAGTAAGAAAACCAAGGAACCCAAGTTTGTAATTTTCTAAGCCTGGTTGACCCTCCGAATTTAAATCAGAACGAGCATGTAGCGACAAGAAAACACCTATGTTGACTAGTCAAGCTTTGTGGGTCCCATTTAACCTTAACCAAGCCCTTAACCATGCCCATATGACCTTAGTTAAGCCCTCTCTCCCCCTTTTCAGCTGAATTTTGGACCCCCCTCACCCACCACAAGATATTTTTCCCAAATTGAAGAAAGAAGAGGAGAAGAGAAGATGAAGAAGGGTTTGGCCATTTTGCTCAAGTTTTGAACTCAAGCTCCACCATTTCTCAACCATTCGAAGAGGTAAGCTCATATTTGACTCCTCAATGCTTGTGTTCTCACTTTGTCTTTGATTTTACAAGATTTGATCCATGAATTCTTGAGATATGATGTATACTATGAATAGTGAAAGGTTTGTTGATTTTGTGCTTTCTTGCTTGTTCTCTTGCAATTTATTTGAGTATGAAGCCTGTATTTATATCCTAAGACATCATATGTGATATATATGAAGTTGAATTGAGTGCTACTTGAGAATCCTTGACTTTGCCATAGTTAAAATTTGGAGCTTTTGCATGCTTTGCTTTTATCTCTTCCCTTACATGAGTGTTGCTTGTTTGGTCCAATTTTATGGCCTTTCTTGCAGGAGTTTTGCTTCCCCGACCTTCCTATATGTGTTCCTTGATGCTTGTGTGGTTTGGGATGAGTTTTATTGTGTTTTGGGGAGCAAAACCTTAGATTTTCGCGGCTGGAAGGATCTCCCCGTGCGGGGAGATTTTGGCTTGGAAATTACCCGATGCAGAAACTTTCTGCATGTTAAAGTACCCGGGCAGGTACTTTTAAGTTCAAAATTTCCCTGGGCGGGGAGATGGAGTGCAGGGTACGGTCGTAACTTACACTGTAGCTTTCGGGAGGATTTCTTTGGTTGATTCCTTTGCTTTTTGTTGGTTTTTCTTGTCTCGTTTATGACTTGTATACTTGATTAACTTGTTACTTTATGTCGTGAATCCTTGACTTGTTTTATACCCTAGTTTGTGGATTATGATCTTATATGCAAAGTGTGCTCCCGTATGACTCAAGTGTGAATTTATTTTATGTCCTTTGCATCATGAAAATCCATATGCATATGCCGAGCGTCTAAGTGGTTCATTTTAAGTCTAAGTGTGTCTTGTGATCTTTGCATTGCTTTTAGGTGTGCCCGTGGTTGAAGAGGCGGTTTCTTAGAAGGGTTTGTGTTTGTTTTGTCGGTTTGTTCGGTAAGGTGAGGTTTCTTTCTTTTTTATTATGACCTATAACCCTATATGTGATTTCAAGCCCGCATTTGACCTATACGTATATATATATACTTAGATACGTGTTCGATATGTAACTTGTGGGAATTCGCCCTTTTGTTATAAAACGTTTGAAAACGCTTTTATGTATAAGTAAGCTATTTTCGTTCTTTTGTTTTAAAAAGGGTTGGCGTGCGTGTGTGCTTAGTTTTGGCGAGATAAGCTTTTTGTGATAAGTGTAAGCATGAATCTCGTTTGGGCCCCGGAGTTGTGTGGTTCGGGCGACCCGGGACGACCATCGGGGTCGCCGGTTGCAACCCCAGGACACTTCCCCACAAATAGGAACAACCCGAACCCACTCGGAGGGAGGTGGGGGACGGAGTCCTTGGGACGTGAGTGTCATGAAACTCACGTCCCTGACATATCAGCATGGTGGATGTGAAGGGTGGCCACTCTTCCATCCCATGGAGTAAGGAGGTTTGTGTTTATCTCTGTTTTGTATCTTCGCGTGATAAGCTCTGGGTTTTGCATTTTGAAGGAGATTAGTTGGAACTCGTTCTAGCCGAGTTACTAGGTTAAGCTTTGTTTTCGTTATGGATATGTTTCTGTCTAAGATTCGTGAAACGGGGGGGGACTTCTAATTCTTAAAATTGGTTGATTTTGGCCTTTGGCCCTAAACCTTCTTTGTATATGTATTATCATGTGTTAAAATGGTTTGGAATACAAAAACCACACCCGGTTCATCAATACCCTAAACAAGTGTATGCTTTGCTCGTGTGAGTTTGTCTAGGTCGTTCGGCTTAGGATTATGTGATTGTTTGCATTCACGATCTCATTTATCTGACTTATTTGTTATTAATTGTGTTAATTGTTCACATGAACATGCACTTGCTAATCGACATGCACCTGTATTTCTATTGTAATTTTGAGAATTTCAGGATTTGACGGTGTTGACAAGAACCTTGGACAATTCTCACATCAATACTCCCACCCGAATCAAGAACCATCAACATCAAAAGTGTCACCTATGGATCCAATAGCAATCTTGTACCGGGAGTTTGGAACTTTCAATCCTTCGCACTTTCCGAGGAGGTAATGATATTGAAGCCGGGGAATGGCTCACGGAGATAGAGGCAATATTTCGAGTATGGCCATGTGAATCTCAAAATAAGGTTCGCCTAGTCACCCTACGTTTACATGGACAAGCAAATTTATGGTGGACAAGAATTACTCACCAACTCGAGTGTAACAGCCCTAACCTGGGCCGAGTTGGAAAAGGTAAAGTAAAGGGGTTATTCAAGAAGCACTTATAATCTCGGTCCTTATTTATTCTCTTCATGCATTACATTCTATGTGACTTATGTGCTTCTATGTGTTACACTTTAATTAAATGATCGTAGATTTAATTATTTCCTTTATTTAACTCGTACCTTGAAACTCTTCTCGTAAAATCCTAGAATTCTAGTATTCATTCCCTTTTAGCACCTAAAACCCTTTCATATGCTTCAAAACCCATTCCTACAGTTTTAGGGTGGAAATTACGAAAATACCCCTACGACTCAAAAATATTCCTACGTTCCCCGAAACACTTTCACTACCCAATGTTGTAACCAAAAGAATCCTCACATTATTTCGAGGATCGTGATACTCTCCGTGAACCATAATTCCCATCCTAACTCCCGTAGCATCAAAAACCAGCGAAAACCCTAGTTTATGATTCGATCATAAATAAATCCTTGCTCATCTACTTTTTAATATTCAATATTATAACCAAAACGATCCTCAAATTATTTTATGAATTTTCATGCATTTACCAAAAACTCGATTTCACCATAGCATATTTTATAAATATTTTCCTTTCAAAAAATCACCATTTTATTTTAAACGATTAGCTTTTATTCAAGAGTCGAAATTATACTTAAAACGATCCTTGAATTTTTCTCTACATTATAGTGATTTTTCCAAACTCTAAATTTTATTATAGCTTCGTTTATATAATTCTCCTATGATTTTCATCATCTTTATTATTCATAACTTATGAACGAAAAGTCTAAATATTTCACAATTATAATCAAAACGAAGCCCGTTTTTCACTCGATCTTTCATTAATTCACTACTTCAAGATTTTACCTCTCGACTCTTGAATAAATTTTACATTTATTTCTATTTCAAGATGACATCATCCATGACCTCATGCTCTTCTAGAAGGATTAATTAAATGAACATAATTTCTCCACATTTCCTAACTAATTACCTAGCATTTGTTCATAATATAATTTAACCACATCTCCTAATTAATCACCAAGCATTTGTATGAATTAGGAGACATCCACATCTCCCTTAAACTTTCATTTATTGCTTAGAGACCCCTCATGACTACCTATAAATACCCCCTCAAGCCTCATTTATACTTCACAAATCAACACACAAAAATCACTCCCTTTCTCCCCAATACTCACGCCACTTTCTCCCTCTCTCTACAAGGTGAGTTTTTCTTCTATTATTTCATGCTTTTTATTATGTTCTTAGTATAATAATAATAGTAGCATGTCTAGGATTAATTAAATTATGCTTTAGGAATTTTATTTTATGAAATTTGTGCATAATTGTTAGTTAAATACAATGTGTGCACATTATAGAATTTTATTTAATCAAATGCATGAATTATGATATGATATAATGTGAGTATGTATTTAAATGATTATGATCTTGTTTGATTAAATTCATGCCTAGAATAATTTATTTAGAATTATTTTTCATAGAAAGTTTATATATTTTGCTATATTATGCTTCAAATCTTATGTTATGAATATGAATATAATCAAGCATGTGTAGAACATTTTATGAATACTTGAAGATATGAATAAATTCATGTTTAGGAATTTATTTATGAATCATATTTCATGAAAAGTTTATATATTATGCTCATTTATTCTTTAATCTTATGTTATGACTATGAATTTGATCGAGAATGCCTAGAACATCTTATGGATATTCAAACACGATGAAGAACATGTTCTTGATGTTCTTGAAATATGTGTGTACCGCGTGCTAGTGTGTGTAAGTGTGTGTTTGATTTTATGTTTAAAAGTATTTAATCCCCTATTTTTAAATAGTAACCGTTTTTCAATAGTAACTTTCACTTTTGACTTTAAATATGAATTTTGACCAATAATATCATGTAGTAATTTCAAGAATTAATATAAAATAAAATTTGGTTTTATTTAAGAAAGGACTTTTGTCTAACGATTTCAAAATCGGGGATTGAATAACGTTTTCAAAATCGGGTTCACCTTTATTAAAAATAAACCTTAATTTGGATTTATAAATTGAATAAGAATTTCTTGGTTAATTCGGTTGTATGACTTTGGTATCAGTGTGTTTTATAATAATATTTCAATTCTAGATTACCGAATTTCCTGTACCTTACTGTTACTCCTTGTTACAATATGCCTTAATTGTACTCATTCACGTGTCGCATTAGTATAGAAAGAACCTAGTTCTCTAAGTCCGTAGTAGTTCACTACTTTCAGGAACTAGGTCTGGACAGTGGAACCCCGAATACTTTACTTGATTCCGTATCGTAGCAGGTGAGGTTAAAATATTTTCAACTGGGATCATGAGTCTACATATAAAATATTTTATTATTTATCCTAATAAGGATTCAGTCTTATTTTCCCTAATTATAGTATTACCCCCTTTCTGGGAAATATCTGATATAAGGATATCTATTATCCTATTATATAAAACAAAATCCTTGTTCAAGTATATGTTACAAACATATCATACTCAAGTCCATTTTGGCGAGTATTGATATGATGTAACTCAATTCTGTATCCAAAATGCAAGATCTGTATCTGTATCTGTATCTGTTGGGCCCGGTGGTACGGTAGAACTAATAGCCGGGTGGCAAGGGCCATCGTCTATTACTATACCTGCCGCCAAATCTGATCTTAATGTTGGTTTAACTGGAGGTTAGTTATTCCACATTAAGTGACGGGAAAGGTACGTCCCTCCCTCTGTCTGTATCTGGATCTCAAGGGGTTGCTCCCGACAGATCATGGAGGAAGAAGGCTGGATTGATTCTGTTATTTCTGATTTCATTCTATTTAAGGAGTAAAGGATGGAGAACGCCTACTTGCAGGGCATTAATACTTTATTGTCGTATGGTTCATATTTTCAAGAATCTGATACCCAGTCCCCTTATTCCCCTTTTCTCAAAATAAATATGAACCAAATATTTATATTAATTATTATTTTATTGATTTCCGGTATAGTACTATTAATATATTATTTTATTAATGGTATCAAACTCCAACTTTTTTAGTCAAACACTTTTCAAATATACCTATACGTATATACGTAGTTCCAACTACCCCCTCACTTAGTCACTTTGACTAACCCTCGCACTTTACAACTCATGGTTTCAGGTTTAACGGGCGCTTACTAGAAGGTATCTTGAAGCCTAGTGTGTCTTCTCGTTAGCATAATAGTCAAGGTTATTTAGAATAAGTTATGCTTCTGAGCTTGTAATTATCTATTATGGCATGGTCACTACTTTTGATACCTATACTACGCCATTACTGGCTTATTTATTGCATTCCCCTATCATAGTTTTGAAAGTTTTTAAATTATAAGATTTCCGCTGCAGTGTTTAATACTCTGATATTGTATAGCACTGTCCGTTCGCCAGAGTGTTTCTCGGGTGCTAGGCCTCACATCCACTCGGGAGATACTTTGGTGCGGGGTTGTAGTGTATAGGGGCGCTACAACTAAAGTGGTATCAGAGCAACCGGGTTACTCTAGTACCCTAGGTGCTCTTTCTTGAAAAATTTAAGTTTTTCAAAAATACGACACTTTAAAATACTTTATTGTTACTCTTCTGCATGTTCATATCTCGAGTCCTAGGGATTGCTTCAAGATACCGTAGGGCCGTTAGTGCATCATGCTTATTCCGTGTACATATTATGTGTTCATAACTTCAGTGTTATATTTGAATTTATTACCTTGTGTCAATCTGTGAATCTGTGAATCATTATTTAACCTCCATGCATTATATTTTCCAATGCGATTGTGATTCTAGCATCATAATGTCACCACCAAGGACTCCACACAATCAGACACCATCAGCCACAACAACTCCTATAGGAGCACTAGATATAGCAGAGGCCTTTAGACAGTTTATGCAGACATACGTGCCAGTACCTAGTCATGGAAATGAAAAAACCTTGGAAAAGTTTCTTCAGTTAAATCCACCAAAGTTCTTCGGGGAACCCAATGACCTTAAGGCAGAAAATTGGATTGCAAGCCTTGAAAAGATATATGAGGCAATGGATATTTACCCCGAAGATCCAAAACTAGTACAATATGCAACCTTCTTATTGGAAGAGGCAGCATTAAGTTGGTGGAAGCATGTCAAGCAGAGATGGTTGGATACCGGAATTCAAAGTAATTGGATTGAGTTCGTAAGGGAATTTCAGCATAAGTACATTCCTCAAGTAACCAGGGATGCTCGAGAGGCCGAGTTCATGAACTTAGTACAAGGGTATATGTCAGTAGCTGAATACGAGGCCAAGTTTGTTAGGTTAATACAATATGCACCACACATCTTGAGTGACGAGCGTCGCAAAACAAAGAGGTTTGTTGATGGACTGAAACCGGACCTACGATGGGCATTAGCTCCTTTTGATATTGAGGGATATACCCGGGCTGTGGATAAAGCCCTAAACACTGAGGCAACACACAAGAGTATTCGCCTGAATTCAAAACATCAAGACCCAACTAACGATAAACTACCACAAGGAGAGAAACGAGTTGCCAGCCAAATTGCTCATATACAAAAGAAGAAACCTAGGCATGCCCAACAACAATCCTCGCAAGTTCCCCTAAAGGTCCAAGATGAAACCACTTGTGACTTCTGTCATGGGCCGCGGCATACTGAAGAAAATTGTTGGAAAAAGGCCGGCTTATGTTTACGATGTGGTAGTGATGAACACCAGATCCGTGAATGCCCAAAGAAAGCCAAGCAAGGGCAACCAAGGAGAGGAAAAATTATTGTCGGAACTTCAAGAAATCCATTAGGAAAAGGCAAGGCCTATGCTGTGGACGGAGATGTGCATCCTAAACCTTCAAGTAATGTGAAGGGTACGGTACATGTTCTTTACACGCCAGTTAAGGTCCTATGACCCTGGCGTCATGCATTCATTCATTGCATTACAATTATGTGCTTATTTATTTTCTGAGTGCCTTTTCTAGGGATTTGGGTCATTATGATATATATATATAAACACTTCTCTTCTGGGCTAGTAATCATTCCTACCCCCTAGTTTATGAAGTAATTAACGACAAAATATGAGATCATCCTAGAAAAGGATGAAAGATATTAACAAAATTATTTTATGACAAAATGAGAATCTGAGGACAGATTCTTTTTAAGGGGGGTGGATTGTAACAGCCCTAACCTGGGCCGAGTTGGAAAAGGTAAAGTAAAGGGGTTATTCAAGAAGCACTTATAATCTCAGTCCTTATTTATTCTCTTCATGCATTACATTCTATGTGACTTATGTGCTTCTATGTGTTACACTTTAATTAAATGATCGTAGATTTAATTATTTCCTTTATTTAACTCGTACCTTGAAACTCTTCTCGTAAAATCCTAGAATTCTAGTATTCATTCCCTTTTAGCACCTAAAACCCTTTCATATGCTTCAAAACCCATTCCTACAGTTTTAGGGTGGAAATTACGAAAATACCCCTACGACTCAAAAATATTCCTACGTTCCCCGAAACACTTTCACTACCCAATGTTGTAACCAAAAGAATCCTCACATTATTTCGAGGATCGTGATACTCTCCGTGAACCATAATTCCCATCCTAACTCCCGTAGCATCAAAAACCGGCGAAAACCCTAGTTTATGATTCGATCATAAATAAATCCTTGCTCATCTACTTTTTAATATTCAATATTATAACCAAAACGATCCTCAAATTATTTTATGAATTTTCATGCATTTACCAAAAACTCGATTTCACCATAGCATATTTTATAAATATTTTCCTTTCTAAAAATCACCATTTTATTTTAAACGATTAGCTTTTATTCAAGAGTCGAAATTATACTTAAAACGATCCTTGAATTTTTCTCTACATTATAGTGATTTTTCCAAACTCTAAATTTTATTATAGCTTCGTTTATATAATTCTCCTATGATTTTCATCATCTTTATTATTCATAACTTATGAACGAAAAGTCTAAATATTTCACAATTATAATCAAAACGAAGCCCGTTTTTCACTCGATCTTTCATTAATTCACTACTTCAAGATTTTACCTCTCGACTCTTGAATAAATTTTACATTTATTTCTATTTCAAGATGACATCATCCATGACCTCATGCTCTTCTAGAAGGATTAATTAAATGAACATAATTTCTCCACATTTCCTAACTAATTACCTAGCATTTGTTCATAATATAATTTAACCACATCTCCTAATTAATCACCAAGCATTTGTATGAATTAGGAGACATCCACATCTCCCTTAAACTTTCATTTATTGCTTAGAGACCCCTCATGACTACCTAAAAATACCCCCTCAAGCCTCATTTATACTTCACAAATCAACACACAAAAATCACTCCCTTTCTCCCCAATACTCACGCCACTTTCTCCCTCTCTCTACAAGGTGAGTTTTTCTTCTATTATTTCATGCTTTATATTATGTTCTTAGTATAATAATAATAGTAGCATGCCTAGGATTAATTAAATTATGCTTTAGGAATTTTATTTTATGAAATTTGTGCATAATTGTTAGTTAAATACAATGTGTGCACATTATAGAATTTTATTTAATCAAATGCATGAATTATGATATGATATAATGTGAGTATGTATTTAAATGATTATGATCTTGTTTGATTAAATTCATGCCTAGAATAATTTATTTAGAATTATTTTTCATAGAAAGTTTATATATTTTGCTATATTATGCTTCAAATCTTATGTTATGAATATGAATATAATCAAGCATGTGTAGAACATTTTATGAATACTTGAAGATATGAATAAATTCATGTTTAGGAATTTATTAATGAATCATATTTCATGAAAAGTTTATATATTATGCTCATTTATTCTTTAATCTTATGTTATGACTATGAATTTGATCGAGAATGCCTAGAACATCTTATGGATATTCAAACATGATGAAGAACATGTTCTTGATGTTCTTGAAATATGTGTGTACCGCGTGCTAGTGTGTGTAAGTGTGTGTTTGATTTTATGTTTAAAAGTATTTAATCCCCTATGTTTAAATAGTAACCGTTTTTCAATAGTAACTTTCACTTTTGACTTTAAATATGAATTTTGACCAATAATATCATGTAGTAATTTCAAGAATTAATATAAAATAAAATTTGGTTTTATTTAAGAAAGGACTTTTGTCTAACGATTTCAAATTCGGGGATTGAATAACGTTTTCAAAATCGGGTTCACCTTTATTAAAAATAAACCTTAATTTGGATTTATAAATTGAATAAGAATTTCTTGGTTAATTCGGTTGTATGACTTTGGTATCAGTGTGTTTTATAATAATATTTCAATTCTAGATTACCGAATTTCCTGTACCTTACTGTTACTCCTTGTTACAATATGCCTTAATTGTACTCATTCATGTGTCGCATTAGTATAGAAAGAACCTAGCTCTCTAAGTCCGTAGTAGTTCACTACTTTCAGGAACTAGGTCTGGACAGTGGAACCCCGAATACTTTACTTGATTCCGTATCGTAGCAGGTGAGGTTAAAATATTTTCAACTGGGATCATGAGTCTACATATAAAATATTTTATTATTTATCCTAATAAGGATTTAGTCTTATTTTCCCTAATTATAGTATTACCCCCTTTCTGGGAAATATCTGATATAAGGATATCTATTATCCTATTATATAAAACAAAATCCTTGTTCAAGTATATGTTACAAACATATCATACTCAAGTCCATTTTGGCGAGTATTGATATGATGTAACTCAATTCTGTATCCAAAATGCAAGATCTGTATCTGTATCTGTATCTGTTGGGCCCGGTGGTACGGTAGAACTAATAGTCGGGTGGCAAGGGCCATCGTCTATTACTATACCTGCCGCCAAATCTGATCTTAATGTTGGTTTAACTGGAGGTTAGTTATTCCACATTAATTGACGGGAAAGGTACGTCCCTCCCTCTGTCTGTATCTGGATCTCAAGGGGTTGCTCCCGACAGATCATGGAGGAAGAAGGCTGGATTGATTCTGTTATTTCTGATTTCATTCTATTTAAGGAGTAAAGGATGGAGAACGCCTACTTGCAGGGCATTAATACTTTATTGTCGTATGGTTCATATTTTCAAGAATCTGATACCCAGTCCCCTTATTCCCCTTTTCTCAAAATAAATATGAACCAAATATTTATATTAATTATTATTTTATTGATTTCCGGTATAGTACTATTAATATATTATTTTATTAATGGTATCAAACTCCAACTTTTTTAGTCAAACACTTTTCAAATATACCTATACGTATATACGTAGTTCCAACTACCCCCTCACTTAGTCACTTTGACTAACCCTCGCACTTTACAACTCATGGTTTCAGGTTTAACGGGCGCTTACTAGAAGGTATCTTGAAGCCTAGTGTGTCTTCTCGTTAGCATAATAGTCAAGGTTATTTAGAATAAGTTATGCTTCTGAGCTTGTAATTATCTATTACGGCATGGTCACTACTTTTGATACCTATACTACGCCATTACTGGCTTATTTATTGCATTCCCCTATCATAGTTTTGAAAGTTTTTAAATTATAAGATTTCCGCTGCAGTGTTTAATACTCTGATATTGTATAGCACTGTCCGTTCGCCAGAGTGTTTCTCGGGTGCTAGGCCTCACATCCACTGGGGAGATACTTTGGTGCGGGGTTGTAGTGTATAGGGGCGCTACATCGAGGCAATGGGAGAAACATTGGTATGGGATGTATTCGTTTGGGAATTTAGAAAAAGGTATACGCCTGCCATTCTACAAGAGCGAAGACTTGAAGAATTTCTTGCCCTTAAGCAAGAAGAGAGCACCGTTATGGAATATTTGGAGGAATTCGAAAAGTTGGGTGCTTATATGCCGCATATTACAAGTGGTGATCGGTTGAAGGCTAAACACTTCATGGAGGGCCTTCGAGACGAGTTTAGAGAAGCTTTGGTTGTAAGGGATATAAGTACATGGAATCAAGCCGTTGAGAAGGCATTACGGGTTGAAACTTGGTTGATGACAAGAAAAGGACATGAAAAAGAGGCACCGGAACCATCATTTGACCCCGGATCATGTTCTTACCTACAAGTGGGAAAGAGAGTGATTGGACGAGGTGCATCGACCAAGAAGAGAAGCAACAAGAAGAAATCCAAGCCTCGGATAGCTACTTGGTCCAAAAGAGAATTTCCACCGTGTGCTCATTGTGGAGGGACCAACCACACCTATGATGGATGTTGGATCCGGTTGAAGAGATGTCGTGCTTGCGGGTCTACGGACCACAAGTTGCAGGATTGTGATCGTTCGAGGGCTAGCAAACAAAGAAGAAGGAATCAAAGGCTCCAAGTTGGAGATCAAATCAAACCCAAGAAGCGAGGTAATTGCATTCATGGCACCACATTCATGCATATTCTTAGTGGGGAAACCCACTTTGTTTTACTTTTCTTCTTTGTTATTTCTTGTTGCTTGCTTGTTGCTTTCCTTGCACTTGTTATTGTTGCTTTCCTTGTTGTTGTGAGTTGAGAGCCCAGGTGTTTGGTGAGTTGTGAGGGCCGAGCTTGCCCGGTGGTTGTTCTTGAAGGCGCCTAACCCTTGTTAAGGTAACATCGTTGTCGTAGGCGTTGGTGGTTGCTTTTAGGAGGTCCTTTTTGGGCTCAACGATATTTTCGGATGTTGGATTGAAGGCCAACCCACCTATATCCTTTGTGGAAGCGGTTGGCTATTCCGGGACGGTGCAATAAACTTTGTGGCTTTCCTTTGAGTTAACCTAGAGGTCTAGCCAAGCTTGCAGAGACGAAGATCGAAGTAAGACACCTTGGTGTTTCTTTTAAGGTTGGAATTTGTTTCAACTCGATAAGGACATCGAGGTTTTCGTGGTCTGTATCCTGGAGTCGACCTTGCTTGAAGATTCCCTACCGGATGACTCTAGAGTGGATGTAGAGTTCAAGATGTAGTTGACACGCTCTTAGAAGGTAGTTTCATCAATTCGAATACTTCTTCGTGGAGTGTTCTTATCCTATCTAAGAAGAAGACGGGTCGTTAAGATGAAAATAACTACCGTGAGCTATGCGGGCTAACCGTGGTGGAAAGAATACCCTTCATGCTTGCTTTGAGGGGTTGCTCATCCTTCTTCAGCGTTCCGTGGTCTTTGTTAAGGATGGTCTCAACAAGGGTATTGCCGACTACGAGTTCTGGTAGAAGAACCGAGAAGTGCCTCCGAGAGTAAGTCTCTAATGTCATCGGGGTTCAACCGGAGATTTGTCTTTGCAAAAGCCATCATCCCGTGAAATGAAAGACAAGGAAGAGTCTCTAATGATTATTTGAATTTATTTGATATCATTTGTTTAAGCTATAACTTGAGTTTTAACGTTTATGCATGAGTGCTTTGTAATTTGCGCCGAATGTGCCAGATTTTGATTTCGTTTCATGCGTATTTTGATATATCTAAACTACGTGAGTCACGTATGTGATTATGTACTCGTTACATGTTTTAGAGTTTGATTTATGTTGTTCTTGCCTCGTTTTGTAAAAACGGGATTTTTTGAGGGACTTGAGGGCCTAATGAGTTTAGCGCGCCTCTTTTTCCGGAAGCTGTAACTTGATCTCGGGAATTCGGATTTGAATTCCGGAAGATATGTTGGACTCGTGGCGAAGTAAGGAAACCAAGGAACCCAAGTTTGTAATTTTCTAAGCCCGTTTGACCCTCCGAATTTCTGTCGGAACGAGCACGTAGCGACAAGAAGCCACCTATGTTGACTAGTCAAGCTTTATGGGTCCCATTTAACCTATGTTGTGCAAAGCATGATTAAATGATCATATCTTGAATTATGGCATGAATAATTCATGAGATTCTTGAATATTTAGCATGAATGATCAAGTGTGATCATGAGCTTGGAAACTTGGAATTCTTGATAATATTTCATGCTTTGAGTGTTTAAGTGTTATGATATCATTTTTTGAGCACATATGCATCATATTACCAGAAAATTGCAACTTTGTTGATTGAAAATGGAATTTTGTTGCTTTATTGCTCATTGCCGAGAGCCTCCCCTGTTTTGCTCTGTTTCTGTAAGTTGCAGAAACAGGGAACGGCCGTTCTTAGCCTTAAGGCATTGTGGGAACGGGTGTTCCCCTCTTTTAAACAAAAACAAGGCGGCCGAGCATGGGAACGACCGTTCCCATTTTGGGCTTGCGCCGGAAGGGCCGTTCCCAGCTAAGGCGCATTTCTAAAAATTGAAATCGTTGGCGCGTTTTGGGGATTCATGGGAACGACCGTTCCCATTTACAAAGGGAACTCAGAACGGCAGTTCCCACCTGGATTGCAGAACAAAATATTCTGCATAAAATTACATTTTTAGCCCCTCGATCCAACGACTTCTTTGACCCCGAATTGCTTTTATATGATCCCATATGTACTGAAACAAGATGTTTTCATGCCACATTATGATTTGCACGTCATCTCGTTGCATTTTGCCGTTCGTCATATTTGGTCTATTTAGAGTCAAGTCTCACATGTACATGTCTCTTTTGCACAGACCAGCTTCGTAGGGACGAGGAGCAAGTCCCGTAGGCCATGCCCTACGTGTCTTTTGTCGGTAAAGGTGAGGTTTAATTGTTAGTTATATAGAACCCGTATATCCCTTATGTGATATTTCGGCCAACAAGGTATTTATATTTATAGTCTCTATAAATCATTGATCATTTCAAGTCGTGTTCAAGCAAGCAAGCAAGCCATGTATTGTTTCGTGCATGTTTAGACGAGTAGCATGATCGTTAATGTTTGGGCCCGAGGGTAGTGACTAGAGCCAACCGGGAAAGCAAGGGCTGACGGGTAACTCTGGCACTATCCTCATCACGTTTGGGGTCACCCCTGAATCCGCTAGGAGGTTAGTGGAGGAAGGAGCTCCGGGCTTAGGGATTCATGTACCCTCTGCTCAATGAGATTGGATGTTGGGGCCTTGCAATCCCATCATCAAACCGGAGGAAGAAGGAAACTGGGGACGAGTCCGGCACCACGGATGCGCTTCGGGTTATTGCATGATTTCCATTCCATGAACGTGTTATATTATTACACCTTTGCATGATTGCACGATAATGGAATTGCATGATCACCTATTTATTGATAATCAAGCAAGCATGTACATGTTCATTTGGAGTTCGGTTGGAGACCGCCCTCACTCGCCGGGGCCATGTATTGATTGATTGCATGAAACGAACCAGTAATTAATATTGATAGTTGTAATCTCGGGCGAGCTCTCTATTATTGTGAACGTATAATACTTTTAATTATAAAACCTTACCCGAGGTTATAACTTGCATGTTAACTGCGCTAATATATATGTATTGCCCCTCACTCAGTCTTCCATGGACTGACGCCCCACCTTTCAGGTTGTCACGGTCGTGTGCTAGGTGGGAGTCGGAGTCATGTCTTGTCGTCCAACCGGGTCTAGCATTGCACATAGTTCCATGATCTTGCTTTTGTCATGTCCTGAGTTAGCACGTTATAGTTCTAGGTATATTTGGGACTTTTGCTTGTATAATATATTGGAGATGATAATGTATTGATATCTGTTGGTACCTATTAGTATTTATACTTTTGATGTAAATATGATACCTATAAGTAATGTTGATATTATGCTTCCGCTTTTAACTTTTATGTCATGGTTTTGTATTGCTTTGGGGTATAGTCCCGCCTAGCTCGTCTTTTCTTTTAATTGTCACCGTTCGCTATAGGTTAGTTCATGTACGGATTGTCCATTTCGTATGTGGATCGGCCTATAGTGCGGGGGTGTGGTATATCTACGTATAGGGGTGCTACATCTAAGGTGGTATCAGAGCCCGGTTGCAAAACCGAGGTTCTAGTGTCGTGCCGTGTCGTGTCAAGTCTAGGTCGAACGACATAGGAATTAATTGGTAATTTGAGAGTTTTGCATATTATTTGAATCTATTTGAATTCTCTGGATTAATTCGATTACTTGACAACCGGTACTTTGCATTGATTTCTGATATTTATTGTTAATTAATTGATCTTGAATTATTTGAAATTATGTGCTTAACGTGTTTTACTTTAAATACTGATAAATTACCTGCTGCATTTATATTAAATCTTGGTAGTGAGCATTAATTATGTGATCATTATGTGACATAATCACGCCTTACCCACATGCATTTATTTCAAAGAAGGTTGTGAGTTACAGGTTGAGGAAATGATATCAAACCACGGCCAATTTCTCGGTAATCTTGGGCTATTATAGGATTTGAGAAGGAGAGTCAATTAAGTACCTCCGATCGAAGCACAAGCTTGGGAATTGCATTTGGGTTCAGATCAATTGGATTCAAAATTCTTAACACGACAGCCAGGAAGAGCAAATAACCAGTTATGGAAAACCAACATTTTCAGGATTCTACATTCGAGTAAGACGAGTCTATTTTTTGATTCAAGTTAAATTGTCATGTTGAGGGAATACATTGAAGGATAGGGGGAACGGTAAATGAAAGCACTCAAGAGAGGCAAAGTACTAGACTAGGGAGAATAACCGGATTGCCGTTAGCGATGGATTCGGAAAAAAAAAAAAAAAAAGATAGAAAAGAGAGGGGTTCCTGAGATGTCTAAACCGGGAGTTTAATAATAAGGAAAAGGGGTATTCTCGGGAAAGGGTTTTAAAGATTGTCGAATATGATGTCATTGAATTGGAAGATATGGAGCAACAAGTAGAAGCACTTAAATTTGAGAATTACCAACTTGGATCATCAATTCACAGAAAGTGCTACCAAGGAATTTTAGACTAAGGATCAAGTACGGAAAAGGTTCGAAGACAAGTTCACCAGGTTATGATTCCAAAGAATGAAATTTGGAGTGAGAAAATCAGTTAAGGGAGATCGTGTTGCCAAATGAGAGCATCAAGCGGGCAAGGAAGTCTATTTCATTCGTGAACAAGGCGAAGGAAGATTGGGGTACTAATCATTCGAGATTCAGGTGTGTTGTTAAATTGAGACTTAGTTAATTGGGAAGCAAATTCAAGTAAGAGAAGAAGATCATTTCGATAATTTAAATCGAGCTAGTAGCTTTGGATGATCTACTCATGAAAGGTAAAGATGCTAGCGACTCTATAATCGGGTGGGATGAGTTTATTTTCCGGATTCAATTTGGAGGGCGTGCAAGAGTGTGAATTGGGAGATTTGGAGTAACAAATGAAAACGGCAAAGGATGATAAAGAATTTTGGAAGGAAATTATATGCTCAAAAGTAGGATAATAACTGGAGACTTATTGTTCGAGAGGAGGCAGGAAATTAATTCCATAAGTGGAACAGAAATTGAATTCAAGAGTTCTTGTTTGGGGAGCATATAATTACCCAAGTTAACGCAAGGAAAATTTTGGGATTTCACTTAAGAAAGGAATAAAGGAAGCTCAGCACGCCAGTGGATACGAAGTTGAAAGATAATCATGCTAAAGGTTTTATTAAGTGGGCACATTTCAAGATCCAAGTTGAATTGTCATGTTGTGGGGTAATATTAAAAGATATTAAGCAACAGATGGAAACGATAAAGAAAGGCCACGAATTGTTAGGTAAAGGTTGGGTGATCGAGTGCAAACAATGGAAAAGGGAATTCATTCAATTATTCAAACTCTTAAAGAGTAAACAAGGGAGTTTGGATCAAAGTGGCAACCATGAAGAGGATTCGGGCAACAATCGGGGAGTAACTATTAAAGAGTAATCTAGATGTTAATTCCGTGAGCATAGAAGACTTCGGGTTTCAGAAATCATAATACTGAGCCGTGGGAATGTTCAAGTGGATGTTAGATAAATCTGAAGAATAGAAGACCGTGGGAAAACAGGAAATGATTACCAGCTCAATACAAGTTTATAATTCAACGAACAAGGAGTTACATGTCAAGATAAAAATTTCCATTACTCCGGTGACGGGTTCAATGCATCCATAAGCACGTGCATCATACGCCATTTAAATTTTTAAATTTCTATTCATATATATGTTTTCTCGTTTGAGCTTAATTATTCCAATATGTTGAACTTTATCATTTCCAAGTGTGCTACCTGCATTGGCATATTAATTCAACATGCATATCTAGTGTTTGAATTGTAGGATGTCTCAAGATCACCCTCATTGTAAGCAAGTGCCTAGGGTTTTCCCGCATATGCCCCCTCCCATTCAGCCTCAGGAGTTTTTCGAGTCCTTGGTTCGTTTAGTGGATCAGAAGATAAAAGAGTATGTTTCCTCAGCGCCACGAGTCTTATCATCACAGTCGGGCCAAGTTTCAATAGCATTTAGGGAATTTCAGAACCAACCATCTTCAAGATCCTTTGAAGGAAATAAGGATTCCACCGGGTCACAACTCAAGAAAATCAATAGAGTGTGGGAACTAACTCCAAGTGGCTCCCAAGAAAAGGTCCAAGGCACCACCTCGTTGGAGGCAGGAAGGTCTAATCCTCAACCCGGGCAGACCTTAAGTTCAAAATCAGGACAAACTCTCAACAAAAGAAAGCGATCTATCTCTTATCATACCCCGACACCTCCAGAAAGATCCCGAAAGAAAAGGAAACAATCACTTGGATCGAGTTCGGGAGCTTCACGTACCCCAGCTTCAACAACATATTCCGGGAAACTTCTTTTCAACTATTGTGGATGAGATAATCACACTTATGATGGCTGTAGGAGACGGTTGGGATTATGTCTCGACTGTGGGAGTGATGAGCATCAAATAGACACGTGCTCAAAGCGGCGAGAGAAGTCTATGAGGGATGAAAGATTGCTTGTTCGGGCTCGGGAAGATGTTCGTCAGTGAGGGGTACAAACTGTGAATGTGAAGTCGGTCAGGAGGGAAGAAGGTACCAATTATATGCATAGTACAACCATCGGTGAACGGTATATTTAGCCATGCATATCACGTGCATAATGAATTTTATTGTTATTGTATTTAAATTCTTATTCATTGCAAGTTAGTTAATTATGAGTAGTAAGTATGTGATTAAAATGGTGGTACTTGTCTACATGATATTATGAAAATAAAATGATTTTTATTTGTCTATATGATATTTATGAAATTAATATGATTCTATTTGTTTATGTAACATTCATGCCATTGTTTCTACAATTTGTTTCTTGAATTATTTTCGTGCATGTTGAGAAACGGGGCTCTCTCCCCTTCTTGTTTTTGAGAGACGGGGCTCTCTCACTCCTTGCTGAGAAACGGGGTTTTCTCATTTCTTGTGAAAGACGGGGTCCTTCATTCATGCTCAAGAGATCGGGTTCTCTTATGAATTGTACATAACTTCAAAACTTGACAGTGGACCTAGGGACCAGGTCCTTTTGAGGGGGGGAGAATTGTAATGCCCCGAATTTTATTTATTAATATCTTATGTTTAAGATAATTTTATAAATTATATTTTATAATACTTTCATGAAATTTTATGAATTTATATCAAACTGAGGATTTCTTTCATAACTTCAAAATATTCATTTCGTAAAATATTCACCGAATATGATTTAATTACGAAATTGTCCCTACTTAATTTTCTTCCTAACCTTTAGGGATCAAATTGCATAACATTTTCAGGGCCTAAATTGATCATATTTCAAAACTATACATACTTAATGGCATGACTTGAATATTTGAGGGATTAAATGGCAATTTGATTATTTCACAAAAATCAAGGATGGTTATTCACATACAAAGCTTCCTCAAGCTTCTTCATTCATTTTTATCCTAAAAATCACCAACATATTTGCTCCTTGCTTGCTCGGTTCTTCAAGAAGAAAAGGGAAGAAGAGATTTTATGATCACCATCAAGTTTGCTCAAGAAATCCCAAGCTTTTAAGCTCCAAATCATGCATCTTCCTCTTCTTCATTTCTTGATCTTCAAAGGTGATAGTTACATGAATTGATGATTCTTGATTCTTGAGCATATTTGAATGAGCTAGGGTTTGAGAATTGCATGCTAGATGAACTCTTTGTTGTGCAAAGCATGGTTAAATGATCATATCTTGAATTATGGCATGATTAATTCATGAGATTCTTGAATATTTATCATGAATGATCAAGTGTGATCATGAGCTTGGAAACTTGGAATTCTTGATAATATTTCATGCTTTGAGTGTTTAAGTGTTATGATATCATTTCTTGAGCACATATGCTTCATATTACCAGAAAATCGTAACTTTGTTGATTGAAAATGGAATTTTGTTGCTTTCTTGCTCATTGCCGAGAGCCTCCCCTGTTTTGCTCTGTTTCTATAAGTTGCAGAAACAGGGAACGGCCATTCCTAGCCTTAAGGCATTGTGGGAAAGGGCGTTCCCCTCTTTTAAACAAAAACGAGGCGGCCGAGCATGGGAACGGCCGTTCCCATTTTGGCCTTGCGCCGGAAGGGTCGTTCCCAACTAAGGCGCATTTCTAAAAATTAAAATCGTTGGCGCGTTTTGGGGATTCATGGGAACGACCGTTCCCATTTACAAAGGGAACTCGGAACGGCAGTTCCCACCTGGATTGCAGAACAAAATATTCTGCATAAAATTACATTTTTAGCCCCTCGATCCAACGACTTCTTTGACCCCGAATTGCTTTTATATGATCCCATATGTACTGAAACAAGATGTTTTCATGACACATTATTGTTGGAAAACACGAATCAGAAAGCAGCGGAATTTAAAAATTTTTCCAACAAAAGGATCTAGGACTCGCAATCGTGTAACCAAATTCGTAGAGATAGAAAACTTACTTTTCTTTTATTCTTTCTTGAAGCGTTTCAAGCCACCCAAGAACGCTCTTCTCGCGGCTTGACAACCCGTCCCTCGAAAGTCTCTTTCTACTTCAGAATCCATTGTCGGGATAGCAATCCACACCAACCTAGATTCAATTCATGTTAGAGATGTTCTTAACAATATAACATAAAGAAAGAAACATGAAACGAGAAAAGCAGGATTGAAACTCCCTTCGAAACCAGTTTTGCGAAAGAAGAAGACTGCTAGTCACAAAACCCTCGTGAAAAAACTCATCCTTCAGGATATGGACGAACGGTTTTCGCCATCTTCTTTGGTTCGATTTTTTCACTCGTTTTCTGTTGGGATCAGAATCGTTTCATCATCCCTTCTGATCGTTTTGCTTGATCCCTACTTTTTGGTAAAGCTCGAATCTTCAAAACTTCTAACTTGAAGCTCTCTAGAGATAGTCCACCAACTTGGCTACAATCTAACTAGTAAGGATGCTAGTTCTCTAGTTAGTGTTTAGGCTTAACCTAGGGTTTTATTTAATCTTGGAGAAAGGAAGGTGTTCAACACATGAACCAAGAATTGTCTATTAGCTCTAAAGGGGAGCATGAGCTCCCCTATATATAGGAAAGGGGAGGGGCGGCCGAACCTAGTCCTAATGGACAAAGGATTTGGTCCCTCTCTCTCCTATTACTTGATCATCAAGTATTTTCCAACTTTGACTTTGAATTCTAATTCTAGTCAACTTTTAAGAGAGCTAAAAATATCCAAACTATTTTTAGATAATTTTATACTTTATTTATTATAAAATAAATAACTTATTTTTATCTAATTAATTAATTCATAATTAATTAACTAGATTATTTTCCCCAAAATTAGACTTTCCTTTTAATTCAAAATTAAACCAAAGTCTATTAAATAATTAACTAAATTAATCATTTAATATATATATATAAATTCACGTGTGTGACACGTGTCACAAGGACACGTGTCACTCACGTGACCCACACGTGTGGCTTCACACGTGTGGAACCCTCTAGGCTCGATTAACTCGTTTAATCATTTTCAAGCCTCAACTCATGTAACCAAGTTGTTGTGTGTGACCCTCTAGGTTCTCAATTCAATTAGCAGTGACCCTAATTAATTAATTCACTAATTAATTAATCAGTCCACAGATTAAACGACCATAGTCTAGCAACAGGTGTTTAACCCCTAGCTGAATTGGAATGTTCAGATTCGACAGAACCTTTAAGTCATTGATTCATGTGAGATACAATCCTCCTACTTACTATCTCTCAACCAAGATCTAGGGCAAGGGAATAATCAGAACCCTAATAATCCGGTCTTAAAGCTAAGTGCATTTCATATCCATTTGATCTCAATCCAAGAAACCCTTTTCTTGATGTCTTGATCTACTGCCTTGGCCAAGGACTCCATACGGCATATGAATGACTTACACAATAAGAGATCACCTTGCATATGCAAGTGTAGGTCCTTTCTTGATTCTCATTCACTTTCATGAGTCACTTGTGCAGCCCCAGCATAAGCCTTGAAGCAGTTGTCTAAGGCGACACCCTTTAAAGCTTATACCAAAGACTACAGAGTTAACTCATAAAGTAACATGGAACCTCAAGTCTAAGGATCAATTAATCACATCAATGACTCGTGAGATATTTCCTAATCTGGAAGTTTCCATTTCCTGAAATAGAAACATCCTTTCCCATTTAGGAATGTTCTCACACGGGGCACCTCAGTGAACTTACTTATTAAAGTAAGCACCCTCATGTATCACGCACGTATCAACTATACACTTTGCACCTACATGAAACAAGGTGGTCCTTCTTAAGGGCGTGATCCCACAAGCAAGCCTTAGAGGAGTCAGGTTGACACTCCCACTGTCTGTAGGACTCATCGGCTTGGAGTATTTTACTAATCATGACTTATGTGATATAGGGCTCGTTTCATGAACCATTTCACCTAAATGGTAGAGTCCTAAAGTCATCAGGATTAGGGGAGTTCTCATACATGCGCACGTAATGGAAACACACAAAACACGTATTGGCATATAAAGAAGTGTTTGCCTATGATCAATCGTATATTATTCAAAGATTGCCTGTGATACAAGAAAAGTCCCAAAGCAGATTACGTCGAATCGGCTTTCTAGGGCACTATTCCTAACAATCTCCCACTTGCCCGTAAAAGCCATTTAGGTATTCTAAGTCCCATCTTCTCAAGATGCACTTTGAGAGCCTATTGACTTTGGGCGTTTCCAAAGTGGATCTGCTATATTCTCTGCTGATGTGACCCTCTTGTTTACACATCTCTTAGGAAACACCTTTTCCTTATAAAGTGATTCGTAATCACGTGTTCAGTCTCTTGGTGAGGTCTTGGTTCTCTTACTTGAGCAACCATCCTTTTTATCATACAATATGATCAAGGAGTTGTTTTCATGCTAGGAACTTCCTCTAACAAGTTAGATGGAGTTTCTTACCCAAACACTTAACTTAGTATTATATAATACGACTAAGTTCTCAACCACGATAGTTGAGTTTTGCAATGTCCGTCCTTGGAACCCCTTTCCAACATATTGCATTACCATTCTGGTAGAAGTTGTATCCTTTCAATGTTTTCATAATCATCTATGTTTGATGAACGGTTACATCAAATATCCTTCTAACAATAAGATCTTTTGGGCTCTGTAAACTAATACATATCCTCATTTCTTCTCAAGTACTCTGAGGACATCCTTTACAGAGATCTAATGACCTTCTCTGAGGTCATATTAGATTCGGCCTACTACGCTTAGTGTTGCGCCATATCTAATTTAGTACATAACTTTTCATACATTATGCACCCTTTCACTTAAAGGGATTTTGGACATTCTAACTTTCTCAAAGTTATCTTAGGACACATACTCTTCAAAAGAGATGTTCCATTGTCCATACTAAACTCCTTTTAGTACCGTGGTTATGTACTCATTTTGTGATAATCCTTTTATTCTCTTAGATCTATCTTCTATAGATCTGAATGTCGAGAATATAGGATAATCACTAAGATCTTTCATGTCAAATTATTTCTTAAACAAGAATTGGTAACTTTCAGGTCGTCCTTGACATTCCTAATGAGAAGGATGTCGTTTTCTAAAGAACCAAAAATTGACTCTTACATCACTAACTTTCCTACGTACACTTTGAGACTTATTCGACTTCCATCTGTGTCAAACGATTTGACTATCCTATAGAATCGAATTGTCTAATCCTAGAAGCCTTCATCAATCCACAGATTGACTTTAGGGATTTGCATACCTTATGCATACTCCCACTGAATATGAGATTTATAGAAATACCTTATTTCAGTCTCTTTCAATCTCATATTGAACAAGATAGTTCTCATATTCATTTATCATATCTCATAGTCAGAATATGAGGATATGGTAAACACAACCCAAATGGACTTTTGCATTTCAACCGTCAAGAAGGTTGTAATGCTTTCCATTTACTCGAAGCTCTAGGAGCTTGATCCTATCAGGTGGATCAACCAAGGTCAAAACTCGGTTTAAGTATATGGAATCCATATTGGATTTCAAGGCTTGCTTACACTACTCAGATTCCAAATCTGACTGTGTCTCCTCTTCAAGTAATTCCTTGGCTATCTAGGAACGCATTCTAAACGCATCTTAAGAGAAGGGTTTCACACGTGTACATACTCTAAAATTTGGCTAAGTTTCATCAGATGGGCTCGTTTCTTCTATATGTGGCGTGGATATTTATTCTCAAATTTCTTTGAGGTCTGCTTACTTGTATTTCTTCTTCTATAGGAACGATTCCTTAAGAAAGATACATTCCTTGAGACAAACAACCTTTGTCTAAGGGAATCGCAGAAATGATATCCAATATTGTTTGTATTAACTTGAACTCATTTCAAGCCTATCTCCCACTATCCTCTTTACTTAAGAGGATTCCATTGAATTCTTGGATAAGAATAATTAGGGAATTTAGTATGCCACTTTGCATAGTGCAACTGAAGGACTGATTTTGGAAGGTACTAAATTCAAAATCTCTAACTGCATATTCTAGGAGTTTATTCCTAGAATGATTATAAGTCAGTAAAGCTTGCTATGGAATGGACCATATCCTATAAGGTTTCATTCCCTCATTCGGAAACACTAAGGTGTCCTCGAATTAGTTTACTGAGAGATAATCCTATTATCTCTAAGATGACTAAGGAATTAGTTACTAAGATATTGGCTATCTCGATCATATCGATTTACCTACAACTTATGACTACTTCGGTTCCTAACCTCCTTTCGAAATTCTAAGAATTTCATATATGTTTCGAATTTGTACTTTAACAAGTACATTCATTCATAATGATTAAACTGAGGATTGTATCTAGTGCTTACATTAAGCATCTTACACTCATCAGCACGGATCGAAATCCACTATAATTTTGGAACGTTCCATGTTTGACCTAAACAATGTTCCGGGAACGTTTTCCCTTTGAGATAGGATTCACAGGAAGTCAACTCTATAGGTTCATTTTCATAGAATGATCCTAAGGTGTCTGACTTGCTAATCCTTTTATATCTCAACTTTCCAAAGTAATTCGAAGCTTTGTCATCTCACTTACTTTTGTTATCTCGTTGCATGTTCAGAACATTAGTACCTTGAGTCTTTGCACTATGGATTATGCAGAATTGACTCAAGACTAGTGAATTCTATTCCTAGTAGAATTACTAAACGAGGTAACATTTCAAAGTACTCATACTCTTTGCAGTTCCCTTTCAAAGTCCTTATTTGCTACCATAGAAGCAAACGTCCTATTTGATCTCTAGTGTCTTTTGGGCGTACCCCTTACATGCCCCTCCATTGGGCTCTTAAGGGTTTCTTCTTCTTTAGGCCTTCAAGCCTTTAACTTAGGGAGTTTTAGAAGAAGAATTAACCATCTCAACCTTTTATTCCTTCTTAAGGATGCTCTCAACCATTATCAACTTAAATGATTAACTATGCTACATTAGCATCATTCTAGTTGAGCATAAAGGGTTTGATTGATAGTCGAAGCAATGTAAGCAATCAGTGCATTGAGAACTCTTTTCTCAGTTGATGACCGAGACCATAAGATCTTCAAATAAGATCTTTAGACCTTGTTCGTGTGCACTTGTTTCCTCATTTGGAATATTGAATAATTCCATAATGTTATACCTTGTAACGTTTTTATGAGGTGGTTCAATTGCTTTTAAGTGGTTTGGAGAAATCCACTCACCTCAGATCGCTTCTCTTTTGGCCCGGGTCGAATTTTCACAATTGAAAAACTTCGCCCTTTAGAGAACGCCTTTCTCTAGTCGGATTCTAAAATGAATTTTAGGACCCGAAGCCATCTAGAGTTAGTCAGGACTTAGTCAACTTATTTGACTTAAGGATGGGTACGAATGGGTTTGCATTTCATATTGTAGAGAATCACAGAACTACAACCTAAATGCTAAGCAGAGAAAATGTGGGCATGCTGAATTATAACGATATACAAAAGATAAGGTCTTTAATCTAATGTAGCTCCCACTGTTTTTCAAAGATCTATAATTCTCAAAGATCTAAGAGGAACACGTTTCCCAGCGGGTACTAAGATCCTAAGCATTTTACCTCGAACCCACGACTCGCGGACATTCTAAGTAAAATCCTAGGTAGGTACAACTTACCAATTCTAACACCTTTAGAACTCTTAGTAATTGTTTTTGCATCACCCATCTTTCAATATGGACCCACGACTGGTGCGACATCCATATTTACTTAGGCGTTAAGCTAGACCCATCAATCATAAGATCATGATCAAAACTTAGTTCGAACGACCCACGACTCGCGGACATCGCCCTTGCCAAAATTAACCACGAAATATTGATCATTTAAAATGATCAATTAGGTAACTAAGAACTAATAAGCTCCACTAGCTATCCCACGACTCGCGGACAATAACTAGCTTTACTTACTAAACTTAAAACCTATTGATGGAATGCTAGGAATTTAATTCAAAATTTGCATCTCGAATTAAATACCTATTATTCGAAATGAGCTTAATATTTAATGGGAATTTTCGAATCAACCGAAGAGTTGTTCGGTTCGACCTCACCAACATATATGTTATCCAATTTAATTAGTCTTGATTAATGCAAGTACAACTTAAATGCATTTCAAACAAGCACATAAACAGATAACATGTCCTAGCATGATACTAACATGTAATGATCATGGGTTCTACCTATCTTATGCGTGATATGTGGGAGCCACTCCACAGTCACAAGTTCTAACATACATGCCACATAAACAGTTTAAATCACATAAGGGAAAGCGGTAACAAAATACGAGCCCTATCTCTATTACATTTAACAATTGAGATTCCCCTCCCTAACATTTTGAGGGGTCTTCACTTATGGCCTCCTTGTTACTTGAATGTGGTCCATCTTACTCCATGGGTGCATTGTCTCCAAAGTGAAAATAAAACCTCACCACCTATCTCTACTCTCAAATTACAATAAAAATAAAAAAAAAAAGACATAAAGTAATAAGGCTCAATCTTCATATTGGCCTTAGACAATTACACGGGGCATACCCCGGCCTAAAAAACAGTAATATGGAAAGCCACATAATAAATCACATAATAGTACGCACATAAGTGAGGCTCCAACCTCAATTGAAAAACGCAACTATAGGGCTCCAACCCCAATTTAAACCATCCATGTGCATAAATTAAAACCATACATAGATCTAAACCCATGATCACCTAACATGCTTTTGCGAGAATTTAAATTTAGCCAATAAATTAAAATTCCCGTTTCAAGTCCTAATGACTCAAAACACGACTTGATGCGAGTCTTATTTATAAAAGTTTTCAATAAATCCCAAATTACCAAAACAAATAAAATTCCAATTAATTTCTGAAAATTAATAATTTTATCAAGATGTATTTTCCCAAAATATAAACCGTTTCAATTTCTCAAAAATCCCAATTTTAAGTTTTGTCCAAAATTAAAATAAATATTCAAAAATAAAATTTTAAAATTAAAATAAAATTGGGACTGGATTGCACAAAACACGAAAAGGCCGGATCGCGAAAAACGGGACCCGTACGCGAAGAAGACCGCACGCACGCGGCGCACGCGACAGCCGCGCACAGCGCGCGGCTTTCCCGCAAACATGCGGGCGGGGTGGGCGGCCAGTCTCGGCCGCCCTGGGCGGGCGCGCCTAGAGGCTCCCGCACGGCGTGCGGGAGGGGCTGGGCGGGACGCCCTGCGCACGCCTAGGTCAGGCGGGCGGTGCGCGCGAAGCCCGCGCGCGCGACGCCTTCGCGCGCGGGGTTTCGCGTGTTCGTCGCGATCCGGGTTTTCGTTTCGTGTTTTCGTTCAAAAACAAAACCAATCCAAGAAATCCAAAAACAGTTTATACAGTTTCAAATTTAAAATTGTTTTTCAAGATTAAATTTTATAAAAACCAATTTTCAGAAACTTTCAGGAAAAACTACAGTTTCGTAATTCAGGCTTTCTAAAACAATTACAAATACTCAATCGCATCAAGCCTAAGAATTTCTACAAAATTCAGTATAATTGAGACGAATCAGAAACACGATTAACGAGGTGGCTCTGATACCACTTGTTGGAAAACACGAATCAGAAAGCAGCGGAATTTAAAAATTTTTCCAACAAAAGGATCTAGGACTCACAATCGTGTAACCAAATTCGTAGAGATAGAAAACTTACTTTTCTTTTATTCTTTCTTGAAGCGTTTCAAGCCACCCAAGAACGCTCTTCTCGGGGCTTGACAACCCGTCCCTCGAAAGTCTCTTTCTACTTCAGAATCCATTGTCGGGATAGCAATCCACACCAACCTAGATTCAATTCATGTTAGAGATGTTCTTAACAATATAACATAAAGAAAGAAACATGAAACGAGAAAAGCAGGATTGAAACTCCCTTCGAAACCAGTTTTGCGAAAGAAGAAGACTGCTAGTCACAAAACCCTCGTGAAAAAACTCATCCTTCAGGATATGGACGAACGGTTTTCGCCATCTTCTTTGGTTCGATTTTTTCACTCGTTTTCTGTTGGGATCAGAATCGTTTCATCATCCCTTCTGATCGTTTTGCTTGATCCCTACTTTTTGGTAAAGCTCGAATCTTCAAAACTTCTAACTTGAAGCTCTCTAGAGATAGTCCACCAACTTGGCTACAATCTAACTAGTAAGGATGCTAGTTCTCTAGTTAGTGTTTAGGCTTAACCTAGGGTTTTATTTAATCTTGGAGAAAGGAAGGTGTTCAACACATGAACCAAGAATTGTCTATTAGCTCTAAAGGGGAGCATGAGCTCCCCTATATATAGGAAAGGGGAGGGGCGGCCGAACCTAGTCCTAATGGACAAAGGATTTGGTCCCTCTCTCTCCTATTACTTGATCATCAAGTATTTTCCAACTTTGACTTTGAATTCTAATTCTAGTCAACTTTTAAGAGAGCTAAAAATATCCAAACTATTTTTGGATAATTTTATACTTTATTTATTATAAAATAAATAACTTATTTTTATCTAATTAATTAATTCATAATTAATTAACTAGATTATTTTCTCCAAAATTAGACTTTCCTTTTAATTCAAAATTAAACCAAAGTCTATTAAATAATTAACTAAATTAACCATTTAATATATATATATAAATTCACGTGTGTGACACGTGTCACAAGGACACGTGTCACTCACGTGACCCACACGTGTGGCTTCACACGTGTGGAACCCTCTAGGCTCGATTAACTCGTTTAATCATTTTCAAGCCTCAACTCATGTAACCAAGTTGTTGTGTGTGACCCTCTAGGTTCTCAATTCAATTAGCAGTGACCCTAATTAATTAATTCAATAATTAATTAATCAGTCCACAGATTAAACGACCATAGTCTAGCAACAGGTGTTTAACCCCTAGCTGAATTGGAATGTTCAGATTCGACAGAACCTTTAAGTCATTGATTCATGTGAGATACAATCCTCCTACTTACTATCTCTCAACCAAGATCTAGGGCAAGGGAATAATCAGAACCCTAATAATCCGGTCTTAAAGCTAAGTGCATTTCATATCCATTTGATCTCAATCCAAGAAACCCTTTTCTTGATGTCTTGATCTACTGCCTTGGCCAAGGACTCCATATGGCATATGAATGACTTACACAATAAGAGATCACCTTGCATATGCAAGTGTAGGTCCTTTCTTGATTCTCATTCACTTTCATGAGTCACTTGTTCAGCCCCAGCATAAGCATTGAATCAGTTGTCTAAGGCGACACCCTTTAAAGCTTATACCAAAGACTACAGAGTTAACTCATAAAGTAACATGGAACCTCAAGTCTAAGGATCAATTAATCACATCAATGACTCGTGAGATATTTCCTAATTTGGAAGTTTCCATTTCCTGAAATAGAAACTTCCTTTCCCATTTAGGAATGTTCTCACACGGGGCACCTCAGTGAACTTACTTATTAAAGTAAGCACCCTCATGTATCACGCACGTATCAACTATACACTTTGCACCTCCATGAAACAAGGTAGTCCTTCTTAAGGGCGTGATCCCACATGCAAGCCTTAGAGGAGTCAGGTTGACACTCCCACTGTCTGTAGGACTCATCGGCTTGGAGTATTTTACTAATCATGACTTATGTGATATAGGGCTCGTTTCATGAACCATTTCACCTAAATGGTAGAGTCCTAAAGTCATCAGGATTAGGGGAGTTCTCATACATGCGCACGTAATGGAAACACACAAAACACGTATTGGCATATAAAGAAGTGTTTGCCTATGATCAATCGTATATTATTCAAAGATTGTCTGTGATACAAGAAAAGTCCCAAAGCAGATTACGTCGAATCGGCTTTCTAGGGCACTATTCCTAACAATTATGATTTGCACGTCATCTCGTTGCATTTTTCCGTTCGTCATATTTGGTCTATTTAGAGTCAAGTCTCACGTGTACACGTCTATTTTGCACAGACCAGCTTCGTAGGGACGAGGAGCAAGCCCCGTAGGCCATGCCCTACGTGTCTTTTGTCGGTAAAGGTGAGGTTTAATTGTTAATTATATAGAACCCGTATATCCCTTATGTGATATTTCGGCCAACAAGGTATTTATATTTATAGTCTCTATAAATCATTGATCATTTCAAGTCGTGTTCAAGCAAGCAAGCAAGCCATGTATTGTTTCGTGCATGTTTAGACGAGTAGCATGATCGTTCACGTTTGGGCCCGAGGGTAGTGACTAGAGCCAACCGGGAAAGCAAGGGCTGACGGGTAACTCTGGCACTATCCTTATCATGTTTGCGGTCACCCCTGAATCCGCTAGGAGGTTAGTGGAGGAAGGAGCTCCGGGCTTAGGGATTCATGTACCCTCTGCTCAATGAGATTGGATGTTGGGGCCTTGCAATCCCATCATCAAACCGGAGGAAGAAGGAGACTGGGGACGAGTCCGGCACCACGGATGCGCTTCGGGTTATTGCATGATTTCCATTCCATGAACGTGTTATATGATTACACTATTGCACGATTGCACGATAATGGAATTGCATGATCACCTATTTATTGATAATCAAGCAAGCATGTACATGTTCATTTGGAGTTCGGTTGGAGACCGCCCTCACTCGCCGGAACCAGTAAGTAATATTGATAGTTGTAATCTCGGGCGAGTTCTCTATTATTGTGAACGTGTAATACTTTTAATTATAAAACCTTACCCAAGGTTATAACTTGTATGTTAACTGCGCTAATATATATGTATTGCTCCTCACTCAGTCTTCCATGGACTGACGCCCCACCTTTCAGGTTGTCGCGGACGTGTGCTAGGCGGAGTCGGAGTCATGTCTTGTCGTCCATCCAGGTCTAGCATTGCACATACTTCCATGATCTTACTTTTGTCATGTCCTGAGTTAGTACGTTATAGTTCTTGGTGTATTTGGGACTTTTGTTTGTATAATATATAGGATATGACAATGTATTGATATCTGTTGGTACCTATGTGTATTTATACTTTTGATGTAAATATGGTACCTATAAGTAATGTTGATATTATGGTTCCGCTTTTAACTTTTATGTCATGGTTTTGTATTGCTTTGGGGTATAGTCCCGCCTAGCTCGTCTTTTCTTTTAATTGTCACCGTTTGCTATAGGTTAGTTCATGTACGGATTGTCCATTTCGTATGTGGATCGGCCTATAGTGCGGGGGTGTGGTATCTCTACGTATAGGGGTGCTACAGGTGGGGACTTCTAATTCTTAAAATTGGTTGATTTTGGCCTTTGGACCTAAACCTTCTTTGTATATGTATTATCACGTGTTAAAATGGTTTGGAATGCAAAAACCACACCCGGTTCATGAATACCCTAAACAAGTATATGCTTTGCTCTGTATATTTATGTACGGGTGTGTGTGTTAACCCCCTCACCAGTCTTTAGGACTGACCCCTCTTCGTTGTTTCTTTTTTTTTCCTTTTGCTTCTTGAGTTTGCTGGTGCAGATTTCGGTTGGTGCTAGGCGGTGTCTTTTGCTTTAGGTCGTTCGAGTTTGTTAGTAGTGTCTTTTGCATCCTTGCATCTTTACTTTCAGGTTTGGTACTACGTATAAATATGTATAAATATTGTACTATGTATAAGCTTCGTATATGTTATGATTCGGATTTGAGCTTCTGTTGTGTGATTCTTTTGGCCTTGGATGGGCATAATATGTATAATTTTGTAATATATTGGCATGTATGTTTGTATTTTGTGATCTTGGTGCTTCCGCATTTGATTTTTGTTTTGTTGTGCGAACTGTTTGAAGGTCTAGACCGCCTACCTAGCGTGTGGGTTTTTGTTTGTCTCCGTTCGCTGTATCTTGGTGTGGGTGCGGAGTTCCCATTTCGTTACTCACATTGGGCTATGGTGCGAGGGGATGTGGCGCCCTTTGCTTCGGGGTGTTACAACCGCTTTTCGTTCGTTGATCGGACACTCGATCTATTTATTACGAATTATTTTGCGTAATTGTGATTATTTGAAATAATTGTTTTAAGTGGAAATAAATTGTTTATTGTTGGTTTGTTGATCGAGATGTATTCCAATCATATTCAAAAATATGTATTGAATGAATTGTGATATGCATGAATATTTTGATTTACAATTTGAATTCCGATGTGATGAATTTACGCTATTTGTTAAGTACGAAGAGGTGTTAGTGTAATATTTTGAAACTAATCTTTTACGTGACTAAATGAACTTGAATGATATTTTAGAAGAACGAACATGTTGTATTTCTCTATATGAATTTGAGACGTTCTCAATGTTATGTTTGTTGTAACTTGTGTTTAAATATAAAATTGGGATACATGAAAGATGCTTGAACAACTTGAGACTTGATGCATGATAGGAGTTAGAATTGTAATATCTTTATTTACTCTTGCTACTCGAAAATGGTATATTATGAATTACTATAAATTGATAATTGTCATGTTTGTAAGTAATTAATTCCTAGTTGAATAATTGTATAAACACTTTAAATGAACAATTATGCTTAGTAATCAACTAAGGGGATGCATGTGTAATAATTCTAAACTTTTATAAATGACTCAGGGGATGTAAGTGTAATATTTATAGAACTATGAATGTGACTTGAGCTTGTGTACCAAACATGTTGTGAAGTTGTAAAGTATGATCTTAAGTGAATTAAATGCACTCTTTATTTGTATCAAACATGCCATCTACCTACAACAACTTTGTATGTTTATATGATCAAGTTGCTCTTACTTATGCACTTTACAACTCGTCATGAACTTGATGCTTAATTCTAATATTATAATTGAACCCTGTGACATTGCATGATTTAATATGCATTTTGTAAATACATTGACTTGTTGGAAAACACGAATCAGAAAGCAGCGGAATTTAAAATTTTTTCCAACAAAAGGATCTTGAACTCGCAATCGTGTATCCAAATTCGTAAAGATAGAAAACTTACTTTTCTTTTATTCTTTCTTGAAGCGTTTCAAGCCACCCAAGAACGCTCTTCTCGGGGCTTGACAACCCGTCCCTCGAAAGTCTCTTTCTACTTCAGAATCCATTGTCGGGATAGCAATCCACACCAACCTAGATTCAATTCATGTTAGAGATGTTCTTAACAATATAACATAAAGAAAGAAACATGAAACGAGAAAAGCAGGATTGAAACTCCCTTCGAAACCAGTTTTACGAAAGAAGAAGACTGCTAGTCACAAAACCCTCGTGAAAAAACTCATCCTTCAGGATATGGACGAACGGTTTTCGCCATCTTCTTTGGTTCGATTTTTTCATTCGCTTCACGTTGGGTTCAGAATCGTTACATCATCCCTTCTGATCGTTTTGCTTGATCCCCACTCTTTAGTAAAGCTAAAATCTTCAAAACTTCTAACTTGAAGCTCTCTAGAGATAGTCCACCAACTTGGCTACAATCTAACTAGTAAGGATGCTAGTTCTCTAGTTAGTGTTTAGGCTTAACCTAGGGTTTCGTTTATCTTGGAGAAAGGATGGTGTTCAACACATGAACCAAAAGAATTTCATTAGCTCTAAAGGGGAGCATGAGCTCCCCTATATATAGGCAAAGGGGAGGGACGCCGAACCTAGTCGTTGTTGGGCAAGGATTTGGTCCCTCTCTCTCCTATTTACTTGATCATCAAGTATTTTCCAACTTTGACTTTGAATTCTAATTCAAATCAACTTTCAAGAGAGCTAAAAATATCCAAACTATTTTTGGATAATTTTATACTTTATTTATTTAAAATAAATAACTTATTTTATCTAATTAATTAATTCATAATTAATTAACTAGATTATTTTCTCCAAAATAAGACTTTCTTTTTAATTCAAAATTAAACCAAAGTCTATTAAATAATTAACAAATTAATTATTTAATATATTATTAAACAATCACGTGTGGCACACGTGTCACAATGACACGTGTCCAGTCACGTGACCCACACGTGTGGTTTCACACGTGTGGAACCCTCTAGGCTTGATTAACTCGTTTAATCATTTTAAAGCCTCAACTCATGTAACCAAGTTGTTGTGTGTGACTCTCTAGGTTCTCAATTCAATTAGCAGTGACCCTAATTAATTAATTCACTAATTAATTAATCAGTCCACAGATTAAACGACCATAGTCTAGCAACAGGTGTTTAACCCCTAGCTGAATTGGAATATTCGGATTCGACAGAACCTTTAAGTCATTAATTCATGTGAGATACAATCCTCCTACTTACTATCTCTCAACCAAGATCTAGGGCAAGGGAATAATCAGAACCCTAATAATCCGGTCTTAAAGCTAAGTGCATTTCATATCCATTTGATCTCAATCCAAGAAACCCTTTTCTTGATGTCTTGATCTACTGCCTTGGCCAAGGACTCCATATGGCATATGAATGACTTACACAATAAGAGATCACCTTGCATATGCAAGTGTAGGTCCTTTCTTGATTCTCATTCACTTTCATGAATCACTTGTGCAGCCCCAGCATAAGCCTTGAATCAGTTGTCTAAGGCGACACCCTTTAAAGCTTATACCAAAGACTACAGAGTTAATTCATAAAGTGACAAGGAACCTCAAGTCTAAGGATCAATTAATCACATCAATGACTCGTGAGATATTTCCTAATCTGGAAGTTTCCATTTCCTGAAATAGAAACTTCCTTTCCCATTTAGGAATGTTCTCACACGGGGCACCTCAGTGAACTTACTTATTAAAGTAAGCACCCTCATGTATCACGCACGTATCAACTATACACTTTGCACCTCCATGAAACAAGGTGGTCCTTCTTAAGGGCGTGATCCCACAAGCAAGCCTTAGAGGAGTCAAGTTGACACTCCCACTGTCTGTAGGACTCATCAGCTTGGAGTATTTTACTAATCATGACTTATGTGATATAGGGCTCGTTTCATGAACCATTTCACCTAAATGGTAGAGTCCTAAAGTCATCAGGATTAGGGGAGTTCTCATACATGCACACATAATGGAAACACTCAAAACACGTATTGGCATATAAAGAAGTGTTTGCCTATGATCAATCGTATATTATTCAAAGATTGTCTGTGATACAAGAAAAGTCCCAAAGCAGATTACGTCGAATCGGCTTTCTAGGGCACTATTCCTAACAATCTCCCACTTGCCCGTAAAAGCCATTTAGGTAATCTAAGTCCCATCTTCTCAAGATGCACTTAGAGACCCTATTGACTTTGGGCGTTTCCAAAGTGGATCTGCTATATTCTCTGCTGATGTGACCCTTTTGTTTACACATCTCTTAGGAAACACCTTTTCCTTATAAAGTGATTCGTAATCACGTGTTCAGTCTCTTGGTGAGGTCTTGGTTCTCTTACTTGAGCAACCATCCTTTTTATCATACAATATGATCAAGGAGTTGTTTTCATGCTAGGAACTTCATCTAACAAGTTAGATGGAGTTTCTTACCCAAACACTTAACTTAGTGTTATATAATACGACTAAGTTCTCAACTACGATAGTTGAGTTTTGCAATGTCCGTCCTTGGAACCCCTTTCCAACACATTGCATTACCATTCTGGTAGAAGTTGTATCCTTTCAATGATGTCATAATCATCTATGTTTGATGAACGGTTACATCAAATATCCTTCTAACAATAAGATCTTTTGGGCTCTGTAAACTAATACATATCCTCATTTCTTCTCAAGTACTCTGAGGACATCCTTTACAGAGATCTAATGACCTTCTCTGAGGTCATATTAGATTCGGCCTACTACGCTTAGTGTTGCGCCATATCTAATTTAGTACATAACTTTTCATACATTATGCACCCTTTCACTTAAAGGGATTTTGGACATTCTAACTTTCTCAAAGTTATCTTAGGACACATACTCTTCAAAAGAGATGTTCCATTGTCCATACTAAACTCCTTTTAGTACCGTGGTTATGTACTCATTTTGTGATAATCCTTTTATTCTCTTAGATCTATCTTCTATAGATCTGAATGTCGAGAATATAGGATAATCACAAAGATCTTTCATGTCAAATTGTTTCTTAAACAAGAATTGGTAACTTTCAGGTCGTCCTTGACATTCCTAATGAGAAGGATGTCGTTTTCTAAAGAACCAAAAATTGACTCTTACATCACTAACTTTCCTATGTACACTTTGAGACTTATTCGACTTCCATCTGTGTCAAACGATTTGGCTATCCTATGGAATCGAATTGTCTAATCCTGGAAGCCTTTATCAATCCACAGATTGACTTTAGGGATTTGCATACCTTATGCATACTCCCACTGAATATGAGATTTATAGAAATACCTTATTTCAGTCTCTTTCAATCTCATATTGAACAAGATAGTTCTCATATTCATTTATCATATCTCATAGTCAGAATATGAGGATATGGTAAACACAACCCAAATGGACTTTTGCATTTCAACCGTCAAGAAGGTTGTAATGCTTTCCATTTACTCGAAGCTCTAGGAGCTTGATCCTATCAGGTGGATCAACCAAGGTCAAAACTCGGTTTAAGTATTTGGAATCCATATTGGATTTCAAGGCTTGCTTACACTACTTAGATTCCAAATCTGACAGTGTCTCCTCTTCAAGTAATTCCTTGGCTATCTAGGAACGCGTTCTAAACGCATCTTAAGAGAAGGGTTTCACACGTGTACATACTCTAAAATTTGGCTAAGTTTTATCAGATGGGCTCGTTTCTTCTATATGTGGCATGAATATTTTTCCTCAAATTTCTTTGAGGTCTGCTTGCTTGCCTTTCTTCTTCTATAGGAATGATTCCTTAAGAAAGGTACATTCCTTTGAGACAAACAACCTTTGTACAAGGGAATCGCAAAACTGATATCCAATATCATTGTATAAACTTGAACTCATTTCAAGCTTATCTCCCACTATCCTCTTCAAGTAAGAGGATTCCATTGAATTCTTGGATAAGAATAATTAGGGAATTTAGTATGCCACTTTGCATAGTGCAACTGAAGGACTGATTTTGGAAGGTACTAAATTCAAAATCTCTAACTGCATATTCTAGGAGTTTATTCCTAGAATGATTATAAGTCAGTAAAGCTTGCTATGGAATGGACCATATCCTATAAGGTTTCATTCCCTCATTCAGAAACACTAAGGTGTTCTCGAATTAGTTTACTGAGAGATAATCCTATTATCTCTAAGATGAGTAAGGAATTAGTTGCTAAGATATTGGCTATCTCGATCATATCGATTTACCTATAACTTATGACTACTTCGGTTCCTAACCTCCTTTCGAAATTCTAAGAATTTCATATAAGTTTCGAATTTGTACTTTAACAAGTACATTCATTCATAATGATTAAACTGACGATTGTATCTAGTGCTTACATTAAGCATCTTACACTCATCAGCATGGATCGAAATCCACTATAATTTTCGAACGTTCCACGTTTCTTATAAACGGGATTCAGGAACGCTTCCCTCATGACAGGATTCACAGGAAGTCAACACTATAGGTTCATTTTTATAGAATGATCCTAAGGTGTCTGACTTGCTAATCCTTTTATATCTCAACGTTCCAAAGTAATTCGAAGCTTTGTCATCTCACTTACTTTTGTTATCTCGTTGTATGTTCAGAACATTAGTGCCTTGAGTCTTTGCACAATGGCTTATGCAGAATTGACTTAAGACTAGTAAATTCTATTCCTAGTAGAATTACTAAACGAGGTAACATTTCAAAGTACTCATACTCTTTGCAGCTCCCTTTCAAAGTCCTTATTTGCTACCATAGAAGCAAACGTCCTATTTGATCTCTAGTGTCTTTTGGGCGTACCCCTTACATGCCCCTCCATTGGGCTCTTAAGGGTTCACTACAAGAAAACAGCTAATTTCCGACGACAGCAACCGTCGGAAATCCGTCGGAAATCCGTCGGAAACACTATATTCCGACGGATTTCCGACGGAAAAAATAGTCGGATAAAGCCTCCTCGGAAAATTTTTCCGACGAACTACCGACGAACCACCGACGGAACTGAACAAATCACAAAAGGAAATTACCGACGGACTATCCGTCGGAAAAGCGTCGGAAATTTCAATATTCCGACGGATATTCCGTCGGTAAGTGGTCGGAAAATTTAATGAAAAAATAATATAATGAATTTTCCGACGGATTTTCCGTCGGTAATCCGTCGGAAAGTTGGGAAATTAAAAATCATATAATAAACTTTCCGACGGATATTCCGTCGGTAATCCGTCGGAAAGTTGGAAAATTAAAAATCATAAAATAAACTTTCCGACGGATTTTCCGTCGGTAATCCGTCGGAAAGTTGGAAAATAAAAAATAATATAATAAATTTTCCGACGGATTTTCCGTCGGTAATCCGTCGGAACGTTGGAAAATTAAAAATCATATAATAAACTTTCCGACGGATATTCCGTCGGTAATCCGTCGGAAAGTTGGAAAATTAAAAATCACAAAATAAACGTTCCGATGGATTTTCCGTCGGTAATCCGTCGGAAAATGGAAAAATTCGGAAATTCATTGTTCATTTTCCGACGGATTTCCGTCGGAAGTCCGTCGGAAAAGAATTTAATTTTTTTTTATTATTTTTTTTTTTCTTATTCCTCCCTGTTCGAAATAACAAAATTATCTAGCTGAATTCCAACAAATTTAGCCAATATCCATCAATTCAATAATACCAAATTCATCCAAAATATAATCTTCCGATCGATTGAATCTTGATAAACTACTACTACTACTAATGTCACCAACGACAAAATAGCTATAACAACTACTGGTGACAAAATAGCTATAACAACTACTACTAATGTCACCAACGACAAAATAGCTATAACAACTACTACTAATGTCACCAACAACAAAATAGCTATAACTACTAACATCTATATACAATACTACAATTAAAATATTGTACTTCATCAACATACCAACACATCTCATATATATGCCTCACTCGCTATCATCACTTTCTTCCTCATCTTCATAGGGTATAGGTGTTCTTTTCTTGCTCTTACCTCTACCCTTGTATTTTTTCTTCGTACGGGCTTGTGATGATTTCAACATCTCACTAAATTGACGCATTTGTTCTTGCATAGTTTCGTTCAATTGTTGTTGCATTGAATTCATCACATTAGTTGCCGACTTATTAGCCACCTCATTAATCGCTTGTGAAAGCTCCTCCCTCGTCACATAAGGTCCGGCCTGAGATGAAGAGAAACTTGATGAATGGGCAGAAAATTTCGAGGGGCCTAAGATGTGTTTCATGTGGTTTAGCCCGATAATACGGCCTTTCTTGTCCCATCCCCCAGCAGCCTTTATCCACAACTCTGTGTCATCAAGTACCGGACTGTTGGGGTCCTCCAACAACCTTTGGGTCTGCTCGGCCTTCAACTCATCAAACTTTGCCTATGTAGACATATAAATTAAACTAAAACACTAAATATATCAATTTTATAATGTAACTAATTTAGACGAAACTTTAAAACAATATAAATGCACCTCAGTATCACGTCCCTTGGATGGAGGCAAGTCTGCAACCGCTTTACCCCTATCCTCTCGCCTCACATAGCCGACTCTATGTATCTCCCTCATCCCCATACGCTGTTGAGTTTGTTGTTCTGCTATAGCAATGTGTGTGTCCATGCTAATGGAACCCCCAGTGTAAACAGATGCCCCTTTATTTGATTTTCTATTACGTGCATTTGTTTCACACTTAGCAATAAACTTAGGGTCCTTCCATTGAAGACACAATGAAGCATACACCTCATCGAGCATCCATTCCGGTTTCTTCTTAGTATGTCGGATAACGTAGTACATATCAGACATCCTTAGCGCTAGGCGACGCTTAAATGCTCTGTACATATGAGCTTCATGTTCAGGCTGCCATTCACAATATTTCTGCATAATAAGATTAAAAGAATTACATTAGATGCAATAGAAAAAAAGTAATTATGTTGTTTAGCGACCTTTCAAATAAAAGAACTACATTAGATGAAATAAAACAATCCCCAGCACGTCCATAACACTAATTAAGATTAATAAAAACATCTATTTTACAATAAATCTCTCAACCAGCACCAAGTATACCAAATGATTTGCTAATTGATACATAGAATTAAAGATAGAGATTTGAACACAAATGTACCTTCTTTAATTGGACACATTCATGAAAAGAGAATCAATCTTGTGAAGATTCTTTAACTTAATCTTTACATGGTTTTTTTTTTAAATTACGTCATTATAATCAATTAGCTCTAAGCGCCACCACTTTCTCATTTCATTAAGCTATTTAAGGTAATTACCTTCCAGTTTTCGAACCAACTCAACCATTCTAGTTCAAGCAAATCAGTGGCTTTGGCGTAGGCTCGAGTTAGTCGGCATTTCAATACATTAACTAATGCACTCGTCCCTTCTCTGCTGTGAACATAGCTAAATCAAGAAAATGGAACAATTTTCAGTTTTAGCAAAATATTAACTAAGAATGTTATTCAAAATTTAAAATAAATATAAGCTCACTTGAATCTCCCTTTAGGTTCTAAGAAGTATTTTGTAGAAGGTGCCAAATGCGGACGGTTATATACATTACTTATCCTAGTAGGTCCAATTGGACGCCCCTCCTCCTCCTGCCCCTCCTCCTCCTGCCCCACCCCCTCCTCCTCCTCTTCCTCCTCCTCTTCGTCTCTTGGATTGCTATTCCGGATAAGATCAGGAGATGGAGTCAGATGATCATCAACAGGCGAGGATGCTGGGTTACTGTTAGGTGATGCAGTGGTGGTAGTGGATAATGTGCTCGTGTGAGAAGGACGAGTTGTGGATCTCATCGCTGCATTTGGAGCATATACAACACGTTTCTTCTTACCAACACTCCCACCGCCTCTTAATCCACCAACACTCCCATCGCTGCATTTGGAGCATATATATGCATTTGGAGCATATCGATGCAATGGTGTAGCTTCATGAGTCTCATGAACAAGGGATTTGTTACATCAGATACATGCAATAAGCTAGAGGAAACGGTGCAAACAACAGTCACACACAACACAAACACATTTCTCACAGTTTATGCATGACATTCAAGAATAAAATCAAAGAAAGCTCAGAATCAAGTTAAGCTTATGATAAACACACACTGATTGTAGACCATATCACGGAGAAAGGGTAATCTTGCTTGAAGTCAAAGTCCCAACCCAAACCCACAACTGATTAACCAAAAGTTCCACAAATCCAGACCTCTAACAACAAAACCCACATCAGGATCTACCCACATTCTTCTGCAAATCGTCAAAACACACACACTCCTAAATCCCAGTTCCACAAAACAAATACTGAAGGTCAAAATTAAAAATGAAGAAATAAATACGTTAAAAAATACCTAAATCGAGCTATTTATCCGCACATCTACCAGTTCTCTACGAAATGCCTGAAAACAAAGGTCATTATGTGAATGTGTGTTCAAAAACCAGTTCTTCCAGTTCTTTTACGCTTGAGAAAAACCCATGATTTTAGTTTCTAGAAATTTTAATGAGATTAGAGGCTAATGACTTACAATTTCGGGAAAGAAATATAGCAGGGTTACCTAGAAACGGAGGCGGCGGAGGCGGAGACGGAGAAAGAAACGGTCTGAGAAAGATAAGAAATGCCCCATTAGAGAAGAAAATTGAGAGAGACACAGGCAGGAAGACAATGACTTACCTGTGCGGTGATGGGCGCTGGCGGAGATGGAGGTGGACCGAAGGGTTGTAAGGAGAAGGAGACGGTGGTGTTAATTAATGGCTGAGAAATGAATTCTGCAGCATAGGGCTTTTTCATTCGCGGTAGGTGAAATATTAAGTGCGCCAACTATATTTTTTTTTTTTAAAAATTTTAAATGTTCCGACGGAATTAACGACGGATATTCCGTCGGAATTCCGTCGGTGTATTCTAAAATATATTTTTTAATATTACGTTAATATTTACCGACGGTATTCCGACGGATATATTCGTCGGTAATATCACCAATTTTGTAAAAATTACCGACGGAATTTTCCGTCGGAAATCCGTCGGAATATTATTAAAATATATCAAAATACAACATTTAGAGTTTTCCGACGGATTTTCCGACGGAAGAATCCGTAGGAAATTGGCTCGAAATTTATATTGGCATTTACCGACGGAATACCGACGGGTATTCCGTCGGAAATTTTGTTTTCCCATTTTTAATATTTTTTGCTATTTCCGTCAGAAATCCGTCGGTATTCCGTCGGAAAAATCTAATTTTCCGACGGAAAGGATTCCGTCGGAAATTTCCGTCGGAAATTAGCTGTTTTCTTGTAGTGGTTTCTTCTTCTTTAGGCCTTCAAGCCTTTAACTTAGGGAGTTTTAGAAGAAGAATTAACCATCTCAACCTTTTATTCCTTCTTAAGGATGCTCTCAACCATTATCAACTTAAATGATTAACTATGCTACATTAGCATCATTCTAGTTGAGCATAAAGGGTTTGATTGATAGTCGAAGCAATGTAAGCAATCAGTGCATTGAGAACTCTTTTCTCAGTTGATGACCGAGACCATAAGATCTTCAAATAAGATCTTTAGACCTTGTTCGTGTGCACTTGTTTCCTCATTTGGAATATTGAATAATTCCATAATGTTATACCTTGTAACGTTTTTATGAGGTGGTTCAATTGCTTTTAAGTGGTTTGGAAAAATCCATTCACCTCAGATTGCTTCTCTTTTGGCCCGGGTCGACTTTTCACAATTGAAAACTTCGCCCTTTAGAGAACGCCTTTCTCTAGTCGGGTTCTAAAATGGATTTTAGGATCCGAAGCCATTTAGAGTTAGTCAGGACTTAGTCAACTTATTTGACTTAAGGATGGATACGAATGGGTTTGCATTTCATATTGTAGAGAATCACAGAACTACAACCTAAATGCTAAGCAGAGAAAATGTGGGCATGCTGAATTATAACGATATACAAAAGATAAGGTCTTGAATCTAATGTAGCTCCCACTGTTTTTCAAAGATCTATAATTCCCAAAGATCTAAGAGGAACACGTTTCCCAATGGGTACTAAGATCCTAAGCATTTTACCTCGAACCCACGACTCGTGGACATTCTAAGCAAAATCCTAGGTAGGTACAACTTACCAATTCTAACACCTTTAGAACTCTTAGTAATTGTTTTTGCATCACCTATCTTTCAATATGGACCCACGACTCGTGCGACATCCATATTTACTTAGGCGTTTAAGCTAGACCCATCAATCATAAGATCATGATCAAAACTTAGTTCGAACGACCCACGACTCGCGGACATCGCCCTTGCCAAAATTAACCACGAAATATTGATCATTTAAAATGATCAATTAGGTAACTAAGAACTAATAAGCTCCACTAGCTATCCCACGACTCGCGGACAATAACTAGCTTTACTTACTAAACTTAAAACCTATTGATGGAATGCTAGGAATTTAATTCAAAATTTGCATCTCGAATTAAATACCTATTATTCGAAATGAGCTTAATATTTAATGGGAATTTTCGAATCAACCGAAGAGTTGTTCGGTTCGACCTTACCAACATATATGTTATCCAATTTTATTAGTCTTGATTAATGCAAGTACACTTAAATGCATTTCAAACAAGCACATAAACAGATAACATGTCCTAGCATGATACTAACATGTAATGATCATGGGTTCTACCTATCTTATGCGTGATATGTGGGAGCCACTCCACAATCACAAGTTCTAACATACATGCCACATAAACAGTTTAAATCACATAAGGGAAAGCGGTAACAAAATACGAGCCCTATCTCTATTACATTGAACAATTGAGATTCCCCTCCCTAACATTTTGAGGGGTCTTCACTTATGGCCTCCTTGTTACTTGAATGTGGTCCATCTTACTCCATGGGTGCATAGTCTCCAAAATGAAAATAAAACCTCACCACCTATCTCTACTCTCAAATTACAATAAAAAGAAAAAGACATAAAGTAATAAGGCTCAATCTTCATATTAGCCTTAGACAATTACACGGGGCATACCCCGGCCTCAAAAACAGTAACATGGAAAGCCACATAATAAATCACATAACAGTACGCACATAAGTGAGGCTCCAACCTCAATTGAAAAACGCAACTATAGGGCTCCAACCCCAATTTAAACCATCCTTGTGCATAAATTAAAACCATACATAGATCTAAACCCATGATCACCTAACATGCTTTAGCGAGAATTTAAATTTAGCCAATAAATTAAAATTCTCGTTTCAAGTCCTAATGACTTAAAACACGACTTGATGCGAGTCTTATTTATAAAAGTTTTCAACAAATCCCCAATTACCAAAACAAATAAAATTCCAATTAATTTCTGAAAATTAATAATTTTACCAAAGATTGTATTTTCCCAAAATATAAACCGTTTCAATTTCTCAAAAATCCCAATTTTAAGTTTTATTCAAAAATTAAAAATAAATATTCAAAAATAAAATTTTTAAAATTAAAATAAAAATTGGGACTGGATTGCACGAAACACGAAAAAGCCGGATCACGAAAACGGGGCCCGTACGAGAAAAAGGGTCACGCCAGTTGCAAGCGCGCGGGCGCGCGCGACTTGGCCGCGCGCTGTGCGCGCACTGCGCGCATGCTTGCGCGCCTGCTGGGCGTGTCCCTTCCGGGCGTGTGCGGGCGGGCTGGGCGACTGATCCCGCACGCCTTGCGGGATCGTTGCCCAGGCTGGGCGGGACGGCGTCGGCAGTCCTGGGCGGAGCGCCTAGGCGCTCCCGGAACACCTCCCGCGCTATTGCGGGAGGGAGTAGGCGCACGGCCTGCGCGCGCCTAGGACAGGCGGGCGGTGCTGCGCGAAGCCCGCGCACGCGACTCCTTCGCGTGCGGGGTTTCGCGTGTTCGTCGTATTCCGTATTTTCGTTTCGTGTTTTCGTTCAAAAGCAAAACCAATCCAAGAAATCCAAAAATAGTTTATACAGTTTCAAATCTAAAATAGTTTTCAAAAATTAAATTTTGCAAAAACCAATTTTCAGAAACTTTCAGGAAAAAATACAGTTTCCTAATTCAGGCATTCTAAAACAATTACAAATACTCAATCGCATCAAGCCTAAGAATTTCTACCAAATTCAGAATAATTGAGACGAATCAGAAACACGATTAACGAGGTGGCTCTGATACCACTTGTTGGAAAACACGAATCAGAAAGCAGCGGAATTTAAAATTTTTTCCAACAAAAGGATCTTGAACTCGCAATCGTGTATCCAAATTCGTAAAGATAGAAAACTTACTTTTCTTTTATTCTTTCTTGAAGCGTTTCAAGCCACCCAAGAACGCTCTTCTCGGGGCTTGACAACCCGTCCCTCGAAAGTCTCTTTCTACTTCAGAATCCATTGTCGGGATAGCAATCCACACCAACCTAGATTCAATTCATGTTAGAGATGTTCTTAACAATATAACATAAAGAAAGAAACATGAAACGAGAAAAGCAGGATTGAAACTCCCTTCGAAAACCAGTTTTGCGAAAGTAGAAAACTGCCAGTCACAAAACCCTCGTGAAAAAATTCATCCTTCAGGATATGGACGAACGGTTTTCGCCATCTTCTTTGGTTCGATTTTTTCATTCGCTTCACGTTGGGTTCAGAATCGTTACATCATCCCTTCTGATCGTTTTGCTTGATCCCCACTTTTTGGTAAAGCTAAAATCTTCAAAACTTCTAACTTGAAGCTCTCTAGAGATAGTCCACCAACTTGGCTACAATCTAACTAGTAAGGATGCTAGTTCTCTAGTTATTGTTTAGGCTTAACCTAGGGTTTCGTTTATCTTGGAGAAAGGATGGTGTTCAACACATGAACCAAAAGAATTTCATTAGCTCTAAAGGGGAGCATGAGCTCCCCTATATATAGGCAAAGGGGAGGGACGCCGAACCTAGTCCTTGTTGGGCAAGGATTTGGTCCCTCTCTCTCCTATTTACTTGATCATCAAGTATTTTCCAACTTTGACTTTGAATTCTAATTCAAATCAACTTTCAAGAGAGCTAAAAATATCCAAACTATTTTTGGATAATTTTATACTTTATTTATTTAAAATAAATAACTTATTTTATCTAATTAATTAATTCATAATTAATTAACTAGATTATTTTCTCCAAAATAAGACTTTCTTTTTAATTCAAAATTAAACCAAAGTCTATTAAATAATTAACAAATTAATTATTTAATATATTATTAAACAATCACGTGTGGCACACGTGTCACAATGACACGTGTCCAGTCACGTGACCCACACGTGTGGTTTCACACGTGTGGAACCCTCTACGCTTGATTAACTCGTTTAATCATTTTAAAGCCTCAACTCATGTAACCAAGTTGTTGTGTGTGACCCTCTAGGTTCTCAATTCAATTAGCAGTGACCCTAATTAATTAATTCACTAATTAATTAATCAGTCCACAGATTAAACGACCATAGTCTAGCAACAGGTGTTTAGCCCCTAGCTGAATTGGAATATTCGGATTCGACAGAACCTTTAAGTCATTGATTCATGTGAGATACAATCCTCCTACTTACTATCTCTCAACCAAGATCTAGGGCAAGGGAATAATCAGAACCCTAATAATCCGGTCTTAAAGCTAAGTGCATTTCATATCCATTTGATCTCAATCCAAGAAACCCTTTTCTTGATGTCTTGATCTACTGCCTTGGCCAAGGACTCCATATGGCATATGAATGACTTACACAATAAGAGATCACCTTGCATATGCAAGTGTAGGTCCTTTCTTGATTCTCATTCACTTTCATGAATCACTTGTGCAGCCCCAGCATAAGCCTTGAATCAGTTGTCTAAGGCGACACCCTTTAAAGCTTATACCAAAGACTAGAGTTAATTCATAAAGTGACAAGGAACCTCAAGTCTAAGGATCAATTAATCACATCAATGACTCGTGAGATATTTCCTAATCTGGAAGTTTCCATTTCCTGAAATAGAAACTTCCTTTCCCATTTAGGAATGTTCTCACACGGGGCACCTCAGTGAACTTACTTATTAAAGTAAGCACCCTCATGTATCACGCACGTATCAACTATACACTTTGCACCTCCATGAAACAAGGTGGTCCTTCTTAAGGGCGTGATCCCACAAGCAAGCCTTAGAGGAGTCAGGTTGACACTCCCACTGTCTGTAGGACTCATCGGCTTGGAGTATTTTACTAATCATGACTTATGTGATATAGGGCTCGTTTCATGAACCATTTCACCTAAATGGTAGAGTCCTAAAGTCATCAGGATTAGGGGAGTTCTCATACATGCACACATAATGGAAACACTCAAAACACGTATTGGCATATAAAGAAGTGTTTGCCTATGATCAATCGTATATTATTCAAAGATTGTCTGTGGTACAAGAAAAGTCCCAAAGCAGATTACGTCGAATCGGCTTTCTAGGGCACTATTCCTAACATGACTTGCTAAATTGATCTTGCATCTTTGGATATGGAATTGCATGTCGGTTGCTTGTAAATATGACCTTGTTGAGTATTGATATGCCTTGAATGACCACGACACCTTATCCAAGCACAACATGAACACTTATGCATAACGACGATCATGTTGAGCAACGCCGTGCGTCTTGTTTGGTTCATATAGAGTCTAAGTATGGGCTTCTGAATGTCTTGTCACAGAGTTTGGTGGTGCCGGTGAGCCCGAGGTTTAGAGTGTTTGGCCCTTCATACTCTCAGACTCTACTACTACGAGGTGAGGTTTAGGATTTTGTATAGTTATGCGACCTATGGCCTTTACATGCTGATTTCTACCCTTGCCTGCGAGTATACCTTATTATAGATATGTATGTGTTGAATATGATATGTTTATGATCTTATGCTTGCATTCTGCGTGGGCGGGCTATCCCTACAGCGTGGGAACGTAAGTGTGTGAGTCCTGCGTGGGCTGGTGCCTTCGGGCTATATCCCTGCAGCGTAGGAATATGTATGCGTCCTGCGTGGGCGGGTACCTTCGGGCTATATCCCTGCAGCGTAGGAATATATATAAAAACCAGTTTTGAAGCATATGTAAGCTATTTTGCAAAACAATTGTGTTTTAATTCTGTAGCGAGATTGCCATGAAAGATTGGCGTATGTTATGTTATGATTTGTTCTGTTGTGGATCCAAGGAGCTATGGGATAGACAGCCCTGGAACGGTATGGGACCGTCAGGGATCAGTCTGTGATATGTTTATGCATTTATGGTATAGTTTTTGTGATATGTTTGAATAGTTGTGCATATGTTTTAATTGTTTAGTATATGTTTGAATAAGTTATGAAATGCTCTAGTATATGCTATGATCATGTGATATGGTTTTTATATTATGAGAATTGATGCATGATTATGTAATTTGGATTATGTTCATGCATGTTATCTAATGGAATAGGCGTTTCGAAGCTAATTTTTGGGCCAAAGGAATGAGCGAACTTCCATCCACTTATCCTCGAGCTTTGGTAGTGAAAAGACCGAAATACCTCCAGCAGCCCCCTATTCTTGTTGTATGAGTGTGAAGCTTCCAAGAGAAGCTATTCTAGTCTTGCTCTCATACACTTCCTTATACTTTATTTCCAAGGTGAGGAGCTTATCTTCAACTATAGATAGACGGCTTGAGCCATCATATTCCTTGCTCATAGTTGTGTTAACAACACCCTTTCTCTCCCTCTCCTCCCCCTCTTGTCGTGAGCATCCCACCCCTTTAATAGGTTAGATGTTGTTTTATTTTATGTTATGTTTTAGTTTAGTTTATGTTTTTATGTTATGGTATGTTTATATTATGTTTAGGTTGGGTCTTAGGGTCTTCCCTAAGCCATATAGGATTTTATTTTATGCATTTATGGTATAGTTTTTATGATATGTTTGAATAGTTGTGCATATGTTTTAATTGCTTAGTATATGCTTGAATATGTTATGAAATACTCTAGTATATGCTATGATCATGTGATATGGTTGTTATATTATGAGAATTGATGCATGATTATGGAATTTGAATTATGTTCATGCATGTTATCTAATGAAATAGTAAGCTATGATCAATTATGTTATAGCATGTTACATGTTGTTACTGAATTTAATTGGTTACATGTTACATGCCTAATGTTCATGATATGATATGAATTATGTTGAGACATGTTATTATATGGTTATATGATTCATGAATTATGAATTGAGCTTATGATATGATATGGATTAATAGAATAGTGCCTTGATCATATGTTATACACTTTAATAGTGTCACATGTTAAAACCTAAGATATAATAGTGTTTCATAACTTGATGTTATGCCTTAATTAGGCCTCTTAACTATAGGTTATACCTTTAACCTAGATCACACTTGATTATAATAACATGAACTTGAAACTATAGGTTATAATCAAGATCATAATTGAATTAGGATGTGTGCATAGTAATATGGAATAGTAATGCTAAATAGTAATTTTAAATAGTGCTTTTGAATAGTAAATAGGAAATAAAGCTTCTGACTTCTTAATAAAACTTCTAAGGTGTAAAATATGTTTTCAAAATGTTTTTTCTTTCGTGGACTTGTTTCATAACCCATGTTTTTGCAATAGGATTCATAATTTGATTAATTCTTAATCGATTATAGGAAGATCATAGTCCCACATTATGAGTAACTCACTTTAACGTATTCCTTTGTGTGTTACCTTTCTTGGATACCTTAAATGGTATTACTCTCTTGTGTTACATGTTCCTTGTTCAATTGTTTCATGCATTTTATATGCATCATGGTTAGTAGTGGGTCTTAGTTCTTAAGCTCACTCTAGTACACCACCTACAGAAGTTAAAGTCGAGCACTGGGATCCCCAGGACACAGCGTAATCTATCTACCTACCTTTTACTACCATTAGGTGAGGTGACGTTAAAACGTTTTCCAACTGGAACCATGATTGTACTTTGGTATCATATATTTTGAAATTCAAATTTAAACCTCATTTTTAAGTATCCCTTTTATCGGGACATTCTTTTGAAAGGATCATATCATACTTCACAAGTGTACCTTGATCTAAAGCACGTGTTTTCCAATGTTCTACATTCTTGTTCAGAGACAGATAAATGTTCTGCATATGTTTTCAAAGTACAGTTTCACATGTTCATATGTTTTACAAGACAGCATCATATGTTTTACAGACAACATCACATATTTACTAACAGCATCACATGTTACAGTTACAGTTTCACATGTTAATATTTAGCACCCGGAGTGGTACTATGGCCACTGCTAATCTGAAATGTAAGCATATAGCTTACAGTTTGTGCCCGACAGTTATGTGTAGAGGTGATGTTCAGGAGGTGTGCGCCAACGACATCACTAATACCGGCCGCCACAACAGACAATTGACACCGACTTTTAACAGGAGGTTTGTTAAGTTAAGTCGGGACAATCTGTCTGGGAATGGACCGCAAACTCTATTCCCATTACATGTTTACAGGTCGCCTAGGGCTAGCTACCCGAAGTGACAACCGGTGGAGGATGGTGCATATTTATATATGTTGGTGGGTTATTGTTGACCTTGGTCCGATACTCTACTATATGTGGAGCTATTGTTGATCCTAGTCTGATACTCTACTTGATCATGTTTTCTAGAGTAAGGTTGGAGAAGGCTAGCTTGCGGGCAAAATTCTATTTCATAAATGATGGTTCATATTTGGAAAAGTTCACTGTACCCTTATCCTGTTTCTAAAAGTATTATGAACCATTCATAGCATATGTATGCGTGTGTGACAGCATTCATAAAAGAGTTTTGAAACTTGTATTCTTTTTCAACATTGCATCAAAAGAGTTTTATCAATCGAACATGTTTCAAGTTCTTCTTTAAAGCTTTCCATTAACAGTTCTGAGCTTTAATTCAAGTTCTTTATCACTTCAAGTACTTCCTTTAAAAGCATTCCCTCACTTAGTCCTTTTGACTAATACCTCTCCCGTTTTCTTGCCTCGTGGTTTCAGGTCTTGCAGCCGCAGTCTAGAGGTATCTTGAAGCTCTAGATTCTCATTTTTGTTTCAGTCGGAACTTAGTATTATTCTCTTTTGTGTCCTGCACATGTTATATGGCTGCATCACTATATGTTTCTGGATATTTGAGTATCTTTGTAATACTCTTCTTGCTACTCTGCTACAGATACCTTGAACTCTGTTATATAGGTATCAAATGTGAATATGTTATATGTTCTGACATGCCAAGTCTCTCTTACCGATCGACATGTTCTTGCTTGTTTACATGCCACCATGCACTTGTTTTCAAAAGTTTTGAAATGCTCTGGTTTTTCGCTGCATAGTCACATCGTTATACATGTATAGTTCTGAGATTGATAGCCGTTCGCAGGAGTAGTTCCTGAGTGATGGCTCACACCATTACTTGAGGGGTGCTTCAGTGCAGGGGTTGAGGTGCCGCTCTCCTCATGTTATGGTACGGGTGGGGGCGCTACAGCCTGAGGTGGTATCAGAGCATCGGGTTAAGTAAGAAGAGACTTAACCTAGATTACTCTCATGTTGCATCATGGATTGTTCACGTATTATATCCAGGATCATTCTCATATTGTATCGAGACAGGATATTTAGAGATTGCATGGTTCTGTTATCTGTATTTCATATCTGTGGTATCTTCTGTATAGCTATGGTACTTCAACCACCCCAGGATCCTAATCATCAGCAGATGGATGAAGCTTTCTTTGAGCAGTTTGAGGCCCCGCGTACTGTGGCAGTTTCTCGCCATAGAGGCACTCGTTTCTATACCTGGTGCAGGTCTAGGAACAATGGCAGACCTGGGTATTCCTATCTTAACAGAGTTATGTACTATCTCAGGTCTGAGAGAGATGGTTACTTTCAGGAGTATCAGAGGACCGTGAGGTCAGGTTGGAGTCTATGCGCCATCAGGATTAGTCACTGCAACACCAGATTGATAGGGACATTGGTTGTGAGCATACTGCAGAGATGACTCATGTGGCTGAGCAGAGGGCTGCTCGTATTGTTGAGCTGGAGGCAGATCTTATGCAGATGACTATCGACCGCGACACCTCTATGGATGGTCACTAGCACTACCGTACACACATAAGAGCTCGCCTGTATGATGCCTATCACTTGTCCGATGAGCAGGCAGTTGAGGAGGTCGAGGTTCAGGAGGTTAGTCAAGCCTCTCAGGTGCTTGAGCCTATGCAAGAGCTGCCTGATGGAGGCGATGGAGGATCTGATGATGATGATGCTGATGGTGGAGATGACCAAGTAGGACACGGACAGGGCTAGGTCGTTGTTGTTTCTGATGGCACCACCATGGGTTCTTTGGACCATAGTTATTAGGGTTTGTTGCTGATGGGAGGTTTCTGTATATAGTACTGATGTATATATATATCTATCTATGGATGGCGGACATATAGCCAGGACAGTTCAGGCTGACTTTTGGATGAGGGGATGTATAACTATTGTGATACCCCAGTTTCTTCGGCAAACCAGGTATTACGTCACTTGAGTGTTTACCGACGTTTTATTTCCTTTTGATTTAACTTGTGTGTTTATTTAATTGTTTAAGTGATTTATATGCCGTTAACGTTTGAGTTTTACAGTTTAATTTTCGTATTTAATTTCTACTACTTGATTTTTAATTCCGAACTTCGTAAATATGTGCTATACTTGAATTATGTGATTTATAAACTCGTTAACATGTTTATATTATTCGTTTATACTTGTTTGAATTGGTCGGAGACCATTCTTTGTCTTTAGGGATTCGAGGGCCTAACGAGTTTTAGCGCGCCTCGGATTCTGGAGGCCATATCTTGAGCTCGGGAATTCGGATTTGAATTCTGGAAGTGGCGCCGGACTCGTAACGAGATTTGAAAGCTAATGAACCTAGCCTTATATTTTTCTAAGCCCATTTGATACTCCTAAATTTGACAGAAACAAGCTACGAGTGCCTAAATGACCACCTTTCACTAAATTGCCCATAAGTCCTTCAATTTTAAACTTTTTTACATGAATCTTGGTCCCACTTAACCCCATCTTAGCAAACTATCACTCCATTCTCTCTCCATTTCGTTCAACCCAAGGAAAAAGGGGAAAGTAGCTGCAAACTTTGGAGAAACCATTCTCATCTCGTCACTATTCACCAAGGAAGTGTTTGGAGCTCAAATCATCATCAAACTCAACCATATTCAAGGGGTAAGTGTATGATTGATATCTATATCCTTTTGTAGTCTTATTACTTCTAGAATTTCTGAATTTGAACCATTATTGATTGAGATATGATGTATGGAGTGAATAGTAAGGGTTATGTGTATATATATGAGATCTCTTGCCATCTTTGGGTTATAGCTTGAGTTGATGTATGATTTTTGATCACTTGAACTTCATTATTGGGTATATGAGCTTAAATTTCATGGTAGATGAGTATTATATGAGTTTCCATGATTTAACCTTACATTTCTTGAAGTTTAAGATGCATACATGTTGATCCTTTCATCCCCTTTCATTTCCGGTTGTTATGTGCTTTTGTGTGAAGAATTTGCTCATGTTTTATGCTCCATTTCATGTCTACATGTGCTGCTTTGGTTTTCCTCTTCCTCCATCTCGTAACAGCCCCGTTCTTGCTCTTTTTCCCGCTGTAAACCTCTACTCGGGCGGGTAGATTTTGTGAACAAAACTCCCCGGGCGGGTACCGCTTTATGTAGAAACTTTCTGGACTGTTTTACCCGGGCGGGTAACTTTTGTCTTGTGATTTACCCGACCGGTTACCCCTTCATACAAACTCGGTTTGAGTTGATTTTTGGATATGTCTAAACTTCTTGAGTCTATAACAATCTCCAATTGAAATCACCCCAAAATACGTTCTAGATTGTGAGATATAATCATTTTAATTTGGTGTCGCCACTTCGTCGAGAGTCTGCACTCTTTCAACTTCAAACCTACGCCATTTTCGCCTCGCTTTGAACCATGATTTTAGTCACCTACCATTTTATAGATGTATGTGTCTAGTTTCATTTCCAAGAAACAAAACTCAATTCCCATTCCTGAAACTCAAGATATTCCTGTTTTCGTACTGCTTGTCCGTTTCGGAAATCTGTCAGCTTTGGCCCCTTTTCATTCGAAGCCCTATTTTGTGCTTTTATTTCGTTTTTCTCATTAATTCCCACCCCGATTGTGATCCTAATATGTTAATATGTTGTAATATGTTATGTTTCATTAATTATTTTAAGTTTATGACCTTGTTTGCTAAGTGTAATTGTACGTGAATTTATGATCAATATGTGAAACGCTTAACACTTTCTTGCATCTCTTGTTATTTCTTTGTACTTCAAGCTTATGAATGCATATGGTATGTTAATATATGATACATTATGATCTTATTTAACATGATATGAGTTTAATCCTTGAATTCCTTATGTGATATTTCATTATTTGCTCTGATACACCTAAGTATGAACCTATATGATATGCATTGCATCCGTTTGCATTAGTATGAGTCGCCGTGCGTCTAATTGGTTCATGATTGAGTCTAAGTCTTGAGTATGTATATGTTTGTCCCAGATTTGGGTTCGGGAAATGTCGGATCCACCATTTAGCTTCTTCTTGGTCGTCAACGCTCACTCCTAAGCACTTTTGGTAAAAGGTGAGGTTTTAGGATTTTTATTTTAGTTAAAGCGACCTACAACCCTACATGCTCGTTTTCAAGCCCGCATGCGAATATATACTATATTTATATTAAATATGTGTCCTACGATATGTTATGAATTTTGTTAATTCGATTTGATATGAATCCTTCTGAAATTATACATATGGGCGTATATAAGTTTAAAATTGGTTTTGCAACGAGGCTATGATCCAAACCCTGTATCGTTAAGCAAACTATGGATTTCCCTCAGCATATTGTGAATTAGGAAGACATGGAAAGGTATGTGTATAGCATATGCCGAGTTGCACGGTAAGGTATGTTTCTTATGGTATGTTTCTTAAGTATAAATCGTATGTTTCTAGGTTTTGCGAGTTAGGTATGAATCCTTATGAATCTTACGAATGCTTATAAATCCTTACGAATCTTATGAATCTCTGGGCCCTAGAGGCGTGGGTAAGGGAGACCCGGTGCGGCTGTTGGGGTCGCCGGTTATCACCCCTGTGCTCGTGCTCCCTAAGGTACGTTGCGGGATCGCTACCCCACGTATCGGTATCGAGTTGCACGATGTGGGCCTGTAACCCGCGTGCAGACTTTCGGAGAAGGTGGATGGAATACGGGAATATGTGTTTTATGAATTTTATGTATTTATGTTTCAATACGATTCTTATGAATTCTTTTGTTAAAGTTGACCTGTACTCGCCGGGTATTTGAATTCTTTTTGTTATTTTGATTGTGAAACGGGATAGGATCTTTCGATTTCAATAAGAGATTTTATGTTAAGGTTTGAATTATTATGAATATAAGAATCCATATGAGTTTTAATATGAATCCCTATGAATTTTAATATAAATCCATATGCGTTTTTTAATCTATGAATCCTTTCGAGTTTTCAAACTTAAGAAGATATGAACATACGTATAAATATGAGATCTTTTTGGAAAATGGTTTTGGTATGCAAAACCCTACTCCCGGTTCATAATCTTTCGTTTAATACGTGCTTTGCTCTATATATATATATGTGTGTGGGTGTGCGTTAGCCCCCTCACTCAGTCGGTGGACTGACCCTCTCCTTTCAACTTTTCAGTTTGCAGGTTGGGCTTGCTAGGCGGAGTCTTGAGTCGGTTGGGTTCAAGTCTTCTAGTTCGAGTTGTATTTTCATTTGCATTCAGTCATGCTTTTGTATATTAATCGATTGTGGTAATTGAAGTATGTATATGTTATGCATATGTTAATGAATTATGTACGAATTTCTATTTTGTATATTTTGTGGATTTATCTTCTTGGATTTTGTTATATGCTTCCGTTCTTTTTTTCTTACGAGCTCTGGTCCGGTCTTAGATCCGCCTGGCCTAGCGAGTGAGTGTAGGTTCCCGTTCGCTTAGTCTTGGGCTCATATATGGATTTCTATTTCATATGTGGGTTCGAGGCCAGCTGCGGGGGATGTGGTGGCTCGCCGCTTTGGGCGCTACAACTATGGTAGATGATCCCTGACTTTTGGCACCACGGATGACGGTTCAGATGACTTGGTACCTATTGTAGGTTATTTCCAGCAGGGTTGGATGGATTTGTAAGGCCTGTATGCGAGTCAACTCGATAGTGTCGGGTCCTCCCCATTTTGATTTGATACTGTTAACATGTAGCCTATAGTAAAATTTTACCAAACCTTGCATCAGTTATAACACTTTCGGCTTTATATATCTGTTTACTACTTTCCATAACTGTCATTGCATGAGTCCTAGAGTGCTTCAAGATACCATTAGGACCAATAGTAGGATCATGTCATTTCATTTATTGATAGCATGCTATTATTCTTGTTGATATGTTGATTATGCTTCTGAATATGTTGATCATGTTTCAGGATATGTTATACATGTTTCTGATATGTTGATATGTTACACGAGCTTCTATTGCCGTTTACATATTTTCTGATAGTTATTTCTGATTATATGATCTGTTGGGATCTTTGCTGATATGTTGTTGTGGGAATGTGTTGTTCTCATACTTATATATGACTACGTGGAAATGTGAATACGTGGTTATGGATTCTATGAATCATTATATGTCATGCATCGAATATATATCTGAATGCTTATGAATTCAGTAACAACATGCCACCGAGAAGAGCACCACGGAACCGTGTACCACCACTGCCACCCCAAAGAGATGATATGCCACCCCGAGATACTACACCGCCCCGTCACCCAGAAGGGAGGAAACCCCGGAATTAAGAGATGTGCTACGACAATTTATGAGGGCTTGCGTGCCGAGAGATAATCCTCATAATGAAAGGTCACTGGAAAAGTTTCTGAGGATGAATCCACCTAAGTTCTATGGAGAACCGAACGACCTAAAGGCTGAGAATTGGATCACTAGTCTTGAGAAGATTTTCGAGGCTATGGAAATCTACCCAGAGGATCGTGAACGGGTTCGGTACGCTACTTTTCTTATGGAAGGAGCTGCATACAATTGGTGGAAATGTTGAAGGAAGCTGGGTTGAGTTTATCAGAGAGTTTCAGCAGAAGTACACCCCTCAAGTGATTCGTGACGCACGAGAGGCTGAGTTTATGAATCTGGTTCAAGGAACTATGAATGTGATGGAGTATGAGGCTAGGTTCGTGAGACTGATCAAGTATGCGCCTCATATTCTGACTGATGAGCGTCACAATACAAAGAGGTTTATCGATGGACTAAAGCCTGAACTTCGGTGGGTACTTACTTACTTGGATATTGAGAACTACAACAGGGCCGTTAACAAGGCACTAAAGGTTGAAGTAGCCCACAAGGAGATCAAGATAACTGTTGTACATCAAGGACCTTCTAACCCTAAGCCTTATCAAGGGAACAAGTGACCTTCCGGATCTTTTCCCCAAGGAACCGGGAAGAAACCCATGGTAGCACCACAGCAGCAGAAAGCTCCACAAAAACTGAAGCAGAAGGCCCCACATCAACAACAGAGGGCACCGCAGCAGCAAAGAGCACCTCAGCCAGGTCATGAGGAAATTTTTACAGATATTGTCACCGAATGGGACACACTGAGGAGAACTGTCACAAGAAAGTTGGACAGTGTTTCGTGTGTGGTTCCCCTGAGCACCAGATGGATAACTGCCCGATCAAGATCAATAGATTTGGGGTCCAAGATAAAGGAAAAACAGTGGTGGGTACGACGAACAAACCAGTGGTCAAAGGCAGAGCGTATGTTTTGGATGGTAATGAGGAGGTTGATCCTTCATCTGTTGTGGAAGGTATTATGCACATTCTTAACACGCCAGTTAAGGTCTTATATGACCCTGGTGCTATGCATTCATTTGTTTCATCTAAATTGTGTGCGCATTTATAGTTTCCACTTGAATACTTGCCATATAAATTTGAAGTGAGTTCTCCTTTGGGAACTTGCCTTGTTACGGATCAAGTATATAAATGCTGCCCTATATGTATTCGTACCCATTGTTACCCGACGGATCTTATTGAGTTGCCGATAACAAGATACGACGTTATACTTGGTATAGATTGGTTGTTTATGTGCCAAGCTAAGTTGGATTGTTACAAGAAAGAGGTCATCTTGGAAGAAGATGAAAGTCGGACATCAGAAGGGAAAGTAGAGAAGTTATCGATGGTTTTCACGACAGAAGCTAAGAAACTGATTCAGAAAGGAGCTAATGGATTCATTGCTTATCTTTCGAATAGACCGAAAGATCAACTTAAGATTGAAGGTCTACTCTAAGTTAGATCTTACACAAGGGTATTATCAATTGAAGATCAGGGAAGCAGATATTCCGAAGACTGCTTTCAGTAGCCGATACGGACATTATGAGTTTGTACTAATGCCGTTTGGTTTGACGAACGCACCAGCTGCATTCATGGTTCTGATGCACCGTATATTCAAGCCATTCCTCGACAAGTTTGTAGTAATCTTCATCGACGATATTTTAGTGCTTTCAAAGACACCGGAGGAACATGCTGAACATCTTCGAATCATGCTACGCACTATGCTGGATCACAAGCTATATACAAAGTTTAGCAAATGTTAGTTCTGGCTAGAGAGAGTTACGTTTCTCGGATATATCATATCAGGGTCTAGAATCAAAGTAGATCTCTCGAAGATTGAAATGATCATGGATTGGAAGTCACCGAAGAATCCTTCAGAAGTGAGGAGTTTTCTGGGATTAGCTGGTTACTGCCGAAGGTTTGCCAAAGATTTCTCAAAGATAGCTACACCTCTCACTAAGTTGACAAAGAAGGAAGGGAAATTTGAATGGACTGAGAAGTGTGAGCAAAGTTTTCCAAGATTGAAGGAGATGCTAACAACTGCACCCATGTTAGCATTGCTATGAGGAAAAGAAGGTTATACTATCTACACCGATGCTTCAAAAGAAGGACTACGAGGAGTTTTGATGCAGAATGGAAAAGTGATTGCGTATGTATAAAGGAAACTCAAGATGCATGAGGTTAAATACCCGACACAAGATTTGGAGTTGAATATGCGACATAGGAGACAGATGGAATTTTTGGAGGACTACGATTGCATTATTCAGTACCATCCAGGAAGAGCGAATGTTGTAGCCGATGCACTAAGCAGGAAAGTTCGTTTGGCACAGATTTCTGCCAATCCCGAGACTGATCAAAGAGAAAGAATGGAGGTGATCATTGATCGATTGTCTAAGTCAGCTCACTTTCTGCCAGTGAAGACGACGTACAAGGTCAACACGTTGGCAAAGCTGTATCAGCAAGAGATTTTCAGACTACATGGAGTTCCGAACAGTATAGTGTCGGACAGAGAACCGAAATTCACGTCGCAGTTATGGCAAGGAATGCAGACTTTGATGGGAACGAAGTTGAACTTCAGTATTGCATCACATCCTCAGACGGATGGACAATCAGGAAGAATGATTAAATACTTGGCAGATATGCTAAGAGCTTAAGCTTTGGACTTCCAGGAAAGTTGGAAAGACTGTTTACCTCTTGTGGTGTTTGCATACAACAATAGTTATCATGGTTCTATTAAAGTTGCTCCATATGAAGTCCTGTATGGAAGGAAATGTAGATCCCCATTATACTGGGATTTGGATGATGCAAGATGTATTGAGGAGTTACCAAGCAGAGTGAATTTAGCTAAATGGATAAGTGAAGCGATGGAGAAGATTTAGATCATCCGTCAAAGAATGAAAGCTACCCAAGACAGGCAAAAGAGTTATGGTGATAACAGATTTGGAATTCGCAGTGGGCGAAAAGGTATTTCTGAAGGCATCGCCAAGGAAAGGGTTTACCCGAATTCGAAAACGAGGAAAGCTAAACCCGTGACATGTTGGACCGTATGAGATACTGGAGAGAGTCGGACTGATTGCTTATAGATTGGATTTACCTACGAGTCCTATAGGAATCCACAATGTATTCCATGTATCTCAGCTTCGCATGTGTTTCTCGGATTAGACTGAGGTTGTGCCTGTAGAGGAGATACCGTTGGAACCGAATTTGACTTATGTTTTGAAGCCCGCTAAGATTCTAGATAGGAAGTTTCAGGAATTAAAGAATAAGAATATTCCTTTAGTTAAAGTCCTTTGGAAGGGACATGGGACAAAAGAGGCAACCTGGGAGACAGAAGAGAAAATACAGAAGCACCACCTCGAGTTGTTTGTAATTACAGCGGAAGAATCTTAGGACAGATTCTCTCTAAGAAGGGGTAATTGTAACAGCCCAAAATAGGGCCTGGATGCAAACGGTAAGCTAAGGGCATTGGTAAAGCATTTATAGACTGTGATCCAACTTTAAAACCTTCATGCATTGCATTCTTACATGATCAAAGTGCTTATATGTGACCGACAGTGTTTTAAGGGGGAATTCATGACCTTTGATACAATTTACTATTCATAACCCGAGCCTACCTTATTCATATCGTTAATCGAACCCTGGAGGTTCACCACACATGCTTCCCAATTGTTTCAACTTGTTTCCCAAGCTCAGAGAGTCTTTCTTGAACCATAAGGGCATTTTTGGAACTTACCGACCAAAGTTACTCTTCATTTGAAAATGAGCTTTTGATTCTGATATCTTTTCCTACCCAAGTTTACAGTCAAATCGATCCTTGAGTCGAGATGAGTCTTTTGAAATTATTATTGACTTGGAAATCTATTCTGAGCTTTGCTTTATTGAAAATGTTTACGAAAACCCTAGTTCACTATTCCTCCTACGAACGGTTTTCATTCGGAAAATGTTTTCTCTTTGGATTTGCATTACTTGAACTATTTTAAGATTTTTGAGATGTTTTACAGCCCTTGATTCAAACTCTAGCTTGAGATTTTCAAACGAATGTTTGTATGTGAGAATTCACTATTCATTCTACGTTTTCAACTTTTTATCGGTAAAACGTTTCATAGTCGATATTGGACTCAAAACGCTTCTCGATTTATTTTATGATTTTTCAAAATATTCAGGACTTGAAAATCATTCCCGAAATTCGTTTTACACTCGTGTTTATGTTTAGGGTTCAAACTTTCTATACTTTGAACTAATGTATCTTTTAAACGGTAAATCCGATTTTGACGTATGAATAAGCGTTTGGAAGCTAATTTTTGTGCCAACGGAATGAGCAAACTTCCAGCCACTTATCCTTGAGCTTTGGAAGTGAAAAGACCGAAATACCCCTAGCAGCCCCCTATTCTTGTTACATGAGTGTGAAACTTCCAAGAGAAGCTATTCTAGTTTTACTCTCATACCCTTCCTTATACTTTATTTCCAAGGTGACGGGCTTATCTTCAACTATAAATAGAGTTCTTGAGGCATCACATTCCTTGCTCAAAGTTGTGTTAGCAACACCCTTTCTCTCCCTCTCCTCCCCCTCTTGCCTTGAGCATCCCTACCCCTCTTGAATAGGAATCGTTCCTAAGAGAGAAGAAAGGTAAGCCCAAAGACTTCAAAAGGTTTGAGGACAAAACCCATGCCACAAATAGGAAGAGAAAAACCGTTTTGATAAAACTTAGCCAATTTTAAGAGATAGTACACAAGTGAACTGTCCTCCTTCAATGCGTTCAGAACGCGTTCCTAGGTAGCCCGTAAGATAATATTGTTTTTCCTTAAGATCTTCTTAAGTGGATATAGATCCATTTACTTATAAAGAGGTGCTGTTAGATTTGGAATCTGAGCAGTGAAAAACAAACTATGAAATCTGAAATGGATTCCATGTGTTCAAATTAAGTTTGGACCTTAGTTGAACTACTTGATAGGATCAAGCTTGTCTAATCAATATGAGATTGATGAAGACATAAATATGAAAAATCCATAGATTTCACATTTACTGGAGTAAGCAAAAGGTTTGTAGACTCTAAATGGTCAATTTATGAAATTGGATCAGGCTTCTAGGAATTAGAGTATTCGAATTATTGAAATAGTCAAAGTTGTTTGACTTGAAATTTGAACAAGGCGTGTACAAGAAAGTGTTAGAGACTAAAATTTCAACTTTTGGTACTTTGCGGAGATCACATCCTTCTCATTGGGAATGTGAAGGATGACATTAAAGTCACCAAAGCATGGTTAGGAACCATTTTTTAGATGAAAGATCTTGTTGATAGATCCTCCATTCTTGAGACAAATATCTATGGTGATAGATTTAAGAGAATAATAGGATTATCATAGTTGAGGTACATAAACGTTGTACTAAATTGGTTTAGTATGGAAGATTCCTATAGAATCTCCAATAGACAATGGAACATCTCTTTTGAAGAGGATGTGTCCTAAAATAACTCTTAGAAAGTTAGAATGTCCAAAAACCCTCTTATGGAAAAGGGACCTTAATGTATGTAAAATTATGTAAGCGAAAAGATTTGGCACAGCACATAGCGTAATGGGCCAATTCTAAATGTAACCTTAGAGAAGATCACTGGATTGCTGTAAAAATACCCTCTAAGTACTTTAGAAGAAATGAGCATATATTTTAAGAGTCCGGCAAGATCTTGTCATTAAAGGATTATTTGATGTAATCATTGCATCAAAAATATATATATTGATCTATGAGAGGATACACGTTTTGCCAAGACGGCAAAATAGTGCTTTGGAAAGAGTTCCAATCGAGAGGCACTATAGATTCGACTATAAGGTTGAATACTTAGTCGTATTGAATACCACTAAGTTAAGTGTTTGGGTAAGAAACTCCATCTAATGGGTAGATGAAGTTCCTAGCATGAAACAACAACATTATCATATGGTATGATGAAAAGAATAGTTGCTCGAGTAAGAGAATTGAGACCTCACCAAGGGACCAGACGCTTGATTATGAATCACGCAAATAAGGAAATCGTGTTTCTTTAATGATGTGCAAATTAAAAACATTCACATCAGCAGAGAATATAGCAGATCTACTTTGGAAACACCCAAAGTCAATAAGGCTCTGAAGGTGCATCTTGGGAAGATGGGACCAAGAATGGACCTGAAAGGCTTTTACGGGCAAGTGGGAGATTGTTGGGAATAGTGTTTGTTATGCTTTGGGACATTCCCTATATCACATACAATCTTTGAATGATATACGATTGATTGTAATCACAGGCGAACACTTCTAATGTGCTAATATGTGTTTTGTGTGTTTCCATTACGTTTGTATGTCTAGAACTCCCCTAATGCGATGAGGCCATTAAGAACTTTGTTATTATGGGAATGACACATGAAACAAGTTCTTAACTCTGAAGGCGAGGATTAGAAACTTCTCCTAGTCAATGTAGCGCCCAGAGCTGCGAGCCACCACATCCCCCGCACCTAGACCCGAACCCACATATGAAATAGAAATCCATACATGAGCCCAAGAATAAGCGAACGGGAACCTACACGCACTCGCTAAGCCAGGTGGAGCTAAAAAAAGACCAGAGCACGCAAAAACCACAGAAAGCGGAAGCATACATCAAAATCAAGAAGATAAATCCACAAAATGGGTTCAACTATCCCTAGAAGCCTGTCCCGAAATATATAAATCAAGAATTCATATATAATTCATTAACAAATGCATAAAAATTACTATAACGCCCCAGTTTTTCAGTCGTATAGCATGACGTACGTGTTTATCAATTTACACGAATTAATTATTTATAAGTGTTTATATAATTAATTTTATTATTTAAATTATTAAATATGAGATTAATTGAAATATATGAAATATTTGAATTAGAATTGATACGAATACTTGAACCACTCACGCGTGAATAACTTGTATGCTCCCCAATTGCGCGTTTAAATTATTTAATTGCCTAATTAATTGTTTATCATAACTACAATTTTCATTTTTAATTAACCTTTTTAATAATATATATTTAGTCATATTTTAATAAATATTTAAAATGGATTTTTAATTTTCAATTGAATTTTGAAATTATATGAAATCTTGAACTATATTCATTCACGTGACAAGTTGCGTGTCGTTACTATGTGAAATGAATTCAAAATTTCGTGGAAATCTAACATGTTGGAGATATGTGTGTCATGAACATGTATATATGCTCATTTTACATTTTTGGCTTCGTTTGATTGTGTTTTAAATTTAATTGGTACGATTGGAGCCAAACCGGGGGCTAATGGACACTTAGCGCACCCTTAGTTCCGAATGTGATATCTTGAGCTCGTGAACTCGAAATCGAGTTCCGTCAACTTCCATGAACTTTTAATAAAAATTTGGGTTCAATGAACTTAGCCTCATATTTTTCTAAGACCATTTGAAACCCCGAAATTTAACCGAAAACCGAAACGAATGCAAAAACTGCCACACTTTACTAAAATTGCCATAAATCCCACAAACCATGGCCAATTTAACCATGGTTGGATCCTATGGAACCCTAGTTAAGACCACTAACACCCCATACTCTCTCCCAATCGAACGAACAATCAATCAAACAAGAAAAACTCAGCCAAACCCCTACTTCCAGTTTCATCCCGTCACCCTTCCCAAGCTTGCAGATTCAAAGCTCAAATCTCTTCCATCTTCCATCCAATTCACAAGGTGAGCTTAGGGCTGTGAAATAAATTCATTAAGTGTCATTTTGAGCCATGCATCCCTAATTTTGAGCTCATATACATGGAGTTTTGAAAATATACATGAATAGTTAGGTTTTGGTGCCAATCCTTGATCTCATGCATTGCTTGATGGTTTTGATTGTTTTAAAGCATGAAAGTGGATATCTTAACTTCCTTATTCCAATTATGACCATGTATTTTCTGATAGTTAAAGGATTTGTGACTTGCCATTAATGAATATTGGAAGAAATTGCATAATATGATCACTTGCACCTCATCGCTCACGTTTGATCACTTTGATGCTTGTTTAAATGTTGTTTTAGTTTGGTTCTGAGGTGTATTTTCTGCCTTCACTTACATGATCTTGTTGGTTGAGTTTTGGTGTGGTTATTGCTCTGTTTTGCTGTGTTCTGCTCCAGATTCGAGCAGGTCGCGGCCACGATCGGACCTAAAACAATCTTGGTCGCTGCCTTGACTCGTGCGTGCGTGAATTGGTTTGCTCACACAGGTCACGCCCGTGACCTGAATTACATACATTTCAGGTCACCCCTGTGACCCAAATTTGGGCATGTTTCAAGATGTTGAGTATTGCATGAAACTTGGCTGAAAAATAGGGTAGCGGCCGCTACCATTTTGTGGGCAAAATGGGTCGCGGCCGCGACTTCAAGAATCTTCATGGATTTACAAAATTCAACCTTCTTTTACATGGCCTTGTTAGATTGTTTTTAGTTCATTCACTTCATTAACATGTTACATAATATGTTAACTTGTGTATTACGAAGTTTTATAATTTTTCATGAATTATTTTCCGAGTTATGGCTCAATATGTCTTCCTTGCTCCAAAATGGTACATGCATGCATTGATGCTTCATGTTTGGACCCTAAATGACGTTGTGCTTCTTCTCTATGATTTATATGATGTTTACATGTTATACTACATGTTAAGATCGTTATTTGCATTTCTTGAATTAATTTGGTATGAAATATCGAAGTTATGAACTTGAACGGATTTAAATGTTTCTTGAAATGAATGAAAGGATTGTTTATATATCTTTAAGATATTAATTGTGCACATGAAAGTTTCCAAGACATAATATCATTTCTTATGCATTCATAACCTATGTTATACTTATCGTATATAGCTTATGGCTCGAATTGATGCAAGATATGAAAGATAAAAAACGCGTGAATATGAATCCTCCCCGTTTTGAACGTTTTGATGGGTTACTTGATTATATGACTTCATAACATGAATTATATTTCTTATGCATCTCATATCATGATCAATGAATTGTCGTGCGTCATATATGGTTCATTTGGGGTCTTGAGTCTCATGAATCCACTGCATTCACCTTTGTACAGTTTTCTCCAGGGTCCAGATGCCGGGTTCATAGGTTTTCCTCAAGCCTTCTTTTCTCCTTGGTATCGTTCGGTAAGGTATAACAGGTGGGTTTCTCTACTATTTAGTTAAATGGCCTTATATATCTCCAATGTGAAAAGATTTCGGCCAAAATTTATTATATGTATATATAGTCGTTTCAAGAGTAAATGATTGCAACATAAAACCTTTATTTTATGAACCCTACCAAATGTTTTGGTGAGAATGAATGAATGAATACACAGAATGGGGCCCATGGACTTAGTGCGAGTGGCTATCCGGGGAGGCATGGGTTGACAGAGATCCCTTACTCTAGTTCCAACCAAACTACTGTGATACCGGACCTTGCCAGGAGATTGGCGAGGAGTGGGAGCTGAGTGTCATCTAGGGAGTCATGTAACCCCTTTTGGTCAATGAAGGAGGTGGCCGGGTCTTGGTAACCCGTCCACCAACCGGAGGAAGAAAGTGTAAGTGATCATGATTATGCACGAAGAAAGATTGTAATACATGAAAAGAAAGAAAGATAGAATGTTTAAAGAATTACGCAAGGTGTTGGTTGGAGATAATGCACGCCCACTCATCGGGGCAAGAAAGACCTAACGGAAATTGGTTGTTATAATCCCCGCTGATGATTTATTTATCTCGCCCACTTGGGAAATATTTCGAAAACCTCAAATGGGATTATAACTTGCATGTGAATGTTTAAATATTGTCTTATATTATACTTATGCCTTGTTTTATACCCACCAGTTTCCTATAGACTGAACCCGGTTTTGTTTTCAGTTCTTTTGCAGGTTTTGGAGTGCTAGGCGGGGTTCTGAGTCTGTCAAGTCTCGTAGTTAAGTCTAAGTCACTTCATATGCATTGTGTACATACATTAGCTTATACAAGAATGTTTATTTTGAAAATTTTTATTTATATGAATTCGGGACTGGCTTCTAGGGGTAGTTTGAGCCCGTACATTATAATTTATGTTATGTATGAACTTCCAGGACTAGGTATCTATGTTAGTTGAACTCGTCTCTATGATTAATATAATTTTTTAATATATGCTCCGCTTCCGCAATTGGAATTATCTTGTTGAATTGTTTATTTGGTTTCGAAGTTTAGTTCCCGCCGAGCATAGTGAGTGAGTTCGTCCCCGTTCGCTCTGAACTGGCACGTGTATGGATTTCCCATTTCATATATGGGTCGGGTCTGAGTACGGGGGATGTAGCGTCTTGTCTGTGGGATGCTACATCCTTAAGTGGTATCAGAGCCCCAGCTTGTAAAATCGGGGTTCGCGTGTCGTGATTGAGTCAGTCTAGGTCATATGGCTTAGGAATTACATGATAATGTGTGCATTGTATCGATTTTGAGCATGAAATTATCTTTCCTTTTGAATTTTGTTGAATTACCTGTTGCATTATTATTTGGATCCGTACCTTTCGTGTTAAATAAGTGTCATGAGCATGGACTAATCGCATGCATATATCTTTGAAATGAGATATGATTTATAGGTTATGAAGATCATATCAAACCACGGCCAAGTTCTACGATCACAACGATCTATCGCAAGTTCTTTCTTAAACATGGAAGATAGGAAGGATGCACCGGGGAAGAATATAGAGAATTCGAGATGTGTGGCCTTCCTAGATGGAGCTAGAGTTTAAGTATTAGGAACCGGAATGGGAGGTTCGACATTGGAGATGCAGCGGTAGAGGAATACTTGGTGAAATAAGGGGTGATCGAGGGATAGTGGTGACTTAGAAGATCAATATATGTGGCTCTACTACATAGGTTGCCTTAATGAGGTTCAATGGGATCATTCAACCTAAGGAATGGAGTGAAGGCTTCTTGAAGGTAATTTAGTGCAGGGTTCGGATCATTGAAGAGGCATCGATGATTGAGAGGAGTCAAGGTAAAATAGATTCGGTGCGAATTAAGCAATAAGGGATGTCAAAGAAGTGTTTCTAAATAAACCTGGTAATTAGAAATCGAGTTTGTAGAAGTTAAGATCGGGAAGAGTTTGGATTCGGGTGCTCTGGATTTTGATTAAGATGGAAAACGAGTCAGAAAGGGATTAGAAAGAGCCAAGTAACGTGGTAAATACAAATCCATCGAAGGTGACAATACTAAGGAGATTTGATTTCATTTTCCAAATCCAAGCTGAATTGTCGTGTTGTGAGGTGGAATTGTGAAATATAACACCTCGGAGCGAAGGGTGCCACATCCCCCACACTATGGCCCAACCCAAGTAACGAAATGGAGGGTTCGCACCCGAATCCAACCATAGCGAACGGGGAGACACATAAAACTCACACCCTTGCTAGGCGGCCTAGAACCTCAAGAACAGAGCAAAATAACACAAAGTAGCGGAAGCGTTAAAACATTCATACTTAAATTCCCAGGATCACAAAACACATAATAAGAGGGTTCAAGTTGTCATGCTAAGTCATAACCGAACATATACAACAAGTACAATGCCCACTGGGGCCAAAATATCAAAAGTATTCAAATTACATAAGTCAAAAGTGCGTAAAGGTAAGGTACAAAACCATTACATATGCATAAGACCCGAGCTACACCACAAGTAAACTCGATAGACACTTGCCGCCTAGCTCGACTCAGAAGGTACGTACAAACTCAAAAGAAAAGGGGAAAAAGGGGAAACAACGAGGATTACTCCTAGAGACTAATGAGGGGGTTAACTGACACACCCAATATACATATAGAGCAAAGCATTTAATCAAAATCGAAAGGATCCATGAACTAAAAGTGGTTGTTGCAAGCCAAAGATTTTATCCGTGGTATACATATACATATTAGGATTTTAGGCCAAAAGCCACATATCAAGTTTTAGATACTTAGAAGTCCACTCTTGTTTCATAGATCATACACAACCAACCAACTCGGCGAGTACGTGTTACACATCCAAACTTCCATACAGGAAAGGCATAACAAAGCAAAACAAAGCATAATCCGACCTTAACACCGGGTGATAGAAGGGTTGATCGACCCTAGCTATCCAAAAATCGGGAGAGACAAGGTTTAATCACGACCTTGAAACCTTCGACGGTTACACCGCCGGCTCAAGAGAAACACCCTTCCCCAAACCTCCCGAGGTTGGGTGAGACTCTCAAATGGAGAATGTTGATGAAAGAGCTCAGCGACCCCACGGCCGACCCGAGATTACCGTGCCACTCTCCGGGGCCCAAACTTATCACAAAAATCATACCTAGCAAAGCTTATCTTTCAAAGCCACATATCTCGCTCACATACGCACACACTCACACTTAACCAAACTTTTCCAAAACAAAAGCAAAATAGTTTATATACATATACAAAGCGTTTTCAAAGTCTTATAACAAACGGGACAAGCCCACAATATACATATCATACACGTATCTATCATATAATATACATAATTCGCATGCGAGGCTTCAAACCATATAGGGGTTGTAGCTCAAATAACTAAAAGAAAGAAAACCTCACCTTAATATGGGTAGCAGAGACAAAAGAGTAAACCGGGCACTCAAGGGGCAACCTCGTCATCAACGGGATGATTCTCTGAACAAAACAAACAACAAGGGGAACTCTTAGACTCAACATGAACCACATTGACACTCGGTAAATGTATATGACTGCGTTTGATAAGTATGAGATGCCAAAAGCGTAAGAAAGTAACAATGCGAACAAAACTTGCACGTGTCTAAACAAATAAATTCACAACTAGGAAAAGAACAACAAAACAGTTAACATAACACAACCATAACAAAACGAAAGGAAAACAAAACGAATCGAGAAAACAAAGTTCGGAACTCAAAATGTTTCTGCCCTGAAATCCAGGGCCGTGGATTTTTTTCAAAGGCCGTGGATGTGAAGGCAGAAACTTGCCGAAATCTGTCCCCATATCCACGGCCGTGGTTTTTTCAAAGCACAAAAATCCAGGGTCGTGGATCTGGTCCAGATGCGAAAATCCTTGAATTCCAAGATCCAATTTCTTGTAAACTCAAACCAAACCAACAAGGGACGAAGGCAACACAATGGGAAAAATCAATGAAGGAATCCAAGCAATCCAAGTCATATAATGGTTCAATGAAGGAACAATTCAAGCAAAGGGGTGAAGGGGAAAAATCATTCAAAACCTCCAAGAATCAACAATGGTGGAAGCATGGATTCAACTCCAACACTTAAACCAAGTTCAAATAACTCAAGAAGGAAGTCTTAGGCATACTTATCTAGCATTAAACTCAAGCAAATCACAAGGAAGCAAGCTAAAATCTATGAAAGTCCTTAAACCCTACTATTCACCTTATGTGCCAAAACTCATGCAAATCAAAGCTATAGCTGAAGAGATTGCACTTAAAAGAACTACATAACCATGGAGGACTCAAAATTATACTGACCTCTTGAATTTGATACGAAAAGGAGGAGCTAAGAGTGCAAAATCTTCAAAAATGCAATAGTGTTACCTTCTTCCTTGGGTTCTCTCTTGGGGCTGAGTTTGGGGAACTTTTCTTCCTTCTTGGGGTGGTTTGCACGAAATGGGAGAGGGAGAGAGGGTATATGCTGATTTAGGTGCAAAGTAACCAAGGTTAAGGGGTTAGGTTGGGGTTTAGCGGTCCCACAAGTGAGACTAGTCAACAAAAGAGGTTATTCTTGTCACAAGGGCTCGTTCCGGCAGGTTTTTGGGGGTCTAAAAGGGCTTAAAAAAGTGTGAGGTTAGGCTCCAAAGCTTTCAAATCTCATCGCGAATCCAACGCCTCTTCCAGAATTCGAATCCGAATTCCCTAGCTCAAGATAAGCCGTCCGGAACCCGAGGTGCGCTAAATGCCCTTTAACCGTCCTCTAGGTTCCGAAAAACAGGACGAACAAAAAACTCAAACAAGAAAACCCAAAACCACATAAAAAGCATGATAACATGTACCTAATTTACATAGTTCACATATATTGAGAATTCACAAAAATCAAAATCAAATTCGAGCACGTAGAGCGTAAAATTCAAGCAAAAGAACACAAATGCTCAAGGAATTCAAAAAGGAACTAAACAAGTAGATTCAAAATTAACAAATAAGCATTAAAAGTAATTCAAACGACATACTTAAATAAATAAATTGCACTCGTAACACCCCGTAAAGTCATACCTGTAGATCCGGATGATCGGGATGTTACAACCTCCCCTCCTTCAAAAGGACCTGCCCTCAGGTCCGAAACTAGGGTCTTGAAAAGATCCGGATACAAATGTACCATCTTAGACTCTGTCTTCCACGTGGTTTCCTCGGATTTCTGATCTCGCCACAACACCTTAACAAGAGGTATTTACCGGTTTCTCAATTCTTGCATCTTTCGGTCCAAAATCTTAATCGAGTGCCTCTTGATTGTCAAATCCGGCTCAAGTTGCACCTTTTCAATCGGTAAAATAGAAAACTCATCGGGATAATGCTTCCGGAGTTGAACATGGAAAACATTATGAATCCCGATTAAGCTCGGTGGTAAATCAAGTCGGTATGCTACTTCCCCAACTCGATCAAGGATCTCAAAGGGGTCTAAGTTGCGTGGGTTAAGCTTCCCACCTTTACCAATCCGAGCAATCCCTTTTCTAGGAGATGCCTTTAAAAAGACCTTATCTCTGGCTTCAAACTCCAAGGGACGTCTTCTCTTATCCGCATAACTCTTCTGTCGATCCTGTGCTACGTTCAACCTCTGTTTAATCATCTTCACTTTCTCAATGGTATTCTGAATTTCCTTTGTTTTCTTAGCTCTCTCGAGCTTTCCATCTCTAGACCATGTCCACTCATCAATATCCCAAAAGAGAGGGGACCGACACTTTCTCCCATAGAGAGCTTCATACGGGGCCATACCAATTGAGGACTGGAAACTATTATTGTAGGCGTACTCGACCAAATCCAACTGCTCATCCCACGAATCCTGAAAATCCAAGGCACAAGCACGAAACATGTCCTCAAGATATCTTATTAACCTCTCAGATTGACCATCCGTTTATTGGTGAAAAGCAGTGCTAAACTGAAGTTTCGTCCCCAAACACTTCTGCAACTCTTGCCAAAAATTTGATGTGAACCGAGGATCCCTATCTGAAACAATACTGACCGGTGCACCATGTAACTTGACAATCTCTTTCCGATACAACCGGGCGAGCTTAAGTACCTTATCGGACATTCAGACTTTGAGAAAATGGGCCGACTTCGTCAACCGATAAATGATAACCCTCCCGTCGAAACCTCCTTTGGTCCTTGGCAAGCCGGACACAAAGTCCATCGGCACTTGCTCCCATTTCCATTCGGGAATTGGAAGTGGTTGGAGAGTTCCTCCCAGCTTTTGGTGTTCGGCTTTCACCACTTGGCACGTTTGACATCTCCTCATGTAGTTAGTCTCTTCATGCTATTCCATCAATATAGAGTCTTCAAATCTCTGTACATTTTTGTGGTACCGGGATGTACCGTATAGGCCGACTTATGTGCCCAAAACTAACCTCTTCAACTCTTCCGGAACACAAACCCGTGCCATAAACCGAAACAAACCCGAATCATCGAACCCAAACTGAGTCTCTGGATTAATCCTTGCTTTCGCCACCAATCTCTGTATTTCTGGATCATTAGATTGAGCTTCAATCAATCTTTGCCTCAAAACCGGTTGAACAGAGATATTTGCTAGGCGAGCTTCTGAAACTAGAGTTACCGAAACCTTCTTACTCAAACTCAATTCGAAACCCGAAACACTAGCTTTGCGGCTCAAAGCATCTGCAACTACATTGGTTTTACCCGGATGGTATTGATTTCGGCAATCATAATCCTCAAGAAGTTCCACCCAACGTCGTTGCCTTAAATTCAAATCCTTTTGGGTGAATAAATACTTCAAACTTTGGTGATCGGTAAACACATCAAAAGTAGCTTCATAGATGTAGTGACGCCACTTCAACAAAGCGAACACTATCGGCGCAAGTTCCAAATCATGAGTGGGATAGTTTCTCTCGTGATGCTTTAACTTCCTTGAGGCGTAGGCTACTATTTTGTCATTCTGCATGAACACACAACCGAGCCCTTCCTTCGAAGCATCCGTGTAGACTGAGTAGCCTTCTGAACCTTCGGGTAAGGTTAAAACTGGTGTTGTAGTCAACCTCTCCTTAAGAGTTTGGAAACTCTTCTCACACGCCTCATCCCACTCGAATTTAGCCTCTTTCTTTGTTAACCGGGTCAACGAGGAGGCAACCTTTGAGAAATCTTTCACAAAGCGCCTATAATACCCTGCTAATCCCAGAAAACTTCTCACATCTGAGACATTCTTCGGTTGCTTCCAAAGCATAACCGTCTCAATCTTCGCCGGATCCACTTCTACACCTTTTCCCGAGATGAAGTGACCCAAGAAAAAAACTCGATCCAATAAAAACTCGGACTTACTAAACTTGGCAAACAAGCGGTGCTCTCAAAGTGTCGTCAAAACCGTCCTTAAGTGTTGCGTATGCTCTTCCACGGACCTCGAATACACCAAAATATCATCTATAAAGATGACCACGAATTTATCGAGTTAAGGCCGGAATATCCGGTGCATCATGTCCATAAACACAGCTGAGGCAATAGTAAGACCAAAAGGTATTACCACAAACTCAAAATGCCCATACCGAGTGTTTGAACCCGTCTTCGGTACATCTTCTTCCCGGATGCGCAATTGATAATTCCCTTGCCTCAAATCCAACTTAGAGTAGACACACGAACCTTGAAGAAGATCAAACAACTCTTCTATGTGAGGAAGTGGGTGTTTGTTCTTAATCGTTAACCGGTTCAAATCATGGTAGTCAATACACATCCATAACGTCCCATCCTTCTTCTTTACAAACAGGACGGGAACACCCCATGGAGAAGCACTTGGGCGGATGTAACCACATTCGAAGAGCTCATCAAGTTCCGCCTTCAGCTCCTTTAACTCGGCCGGAGCCATCCTATAGGGGGACTTCGCATATGGTTTTGATCCGGGATAGAGATCGATTACAAACTCAATGTCTCGATCCGGAGGTAGAAACCTCAAACTCTCCGGAAAGACATCGGGAAATTCCATCACAATCTCCGTCTCTTCGAGCGTGGCTTGATCTTTTGGCTTGTTTAAAAGATAAGCCACATAGCCCGTCGCACTGTCCCGGAATATCTTGTTAGCTTCCATAAAGGAAATAAATGGGCAAGTCTTCAACCTTAGGCCCGAGAATTCCGTAGAACCCAAAGTAACCTTCTTCTCAAAACAATCCATCTTAGCTCGGTGCCGATACAACCAATCTATCCCCAAAATCACCCCAAACTTCTTTATAGGCATCTGAAGCAAATCAGCCGAATACTCTTGATCTCCCACAACCACCGGACAACCATGGTAAACACAGTTCGTAACCAAATTTCCACCAAGAGGAGAAGTAAAAATATAGGAATCATCAAAGCAAGCAACAGGCAAGGAAAGCGCATGACAAGCCAAGAAGCAATAAATGAATGTGTTACTCCCGGATCAAACAATGCATGTATTGGAATGCTACGTATGCTAATGGTACCTTCAATAACGGCATTGGCATCCACTTCCACGTTTTCCTCTTCTCCTTCCAACGCATAAGCTCTTGCTTGGTTAGGGGCTCTCGGAGGCATCACATTCAAGGGTTGAGGAGCTCGAGCCTGAGGGACTCTCATTTGTCGGTAAGCATTGATCCAATGACCTTCTTCACCAAATATATAACAACTCTTGAGTTTCTTCCGGCGTGTCTCCTCCGTATGATTGAGGCCTTTGCAATAAGCACATTGTATCGGCGCCGGTAGGGCTGGAGTAGGGGGTTGGGCTTTCTTGTTAGAAACATTAAAACCTTGGGTTTTGAAGACCGGAGGCCCACTTTGTGATGCAGGCCTCTTGCCCAAATTAGAACCCGAACCTTACCCCGAAGAATAAGTTGGAGGCCTCAATCTCAGCCTATTAGCTTCCACTTTAATACCCTTTCGAGTAGCCTTCTCCCAAGTATCCACGGTTGCAGCTTGTAAACCATTCTGAATCTCATACCTCAATCCATGTATAAAATTCCGAGCTTTTTGAGTTTCATTATTTGTAATGTGAGGAGCATACAGGGAAAGCCTCTCAAATTCCATGATATAATCTTCTACGTTTCTATTTTATTGCTTCAACTCCGAGAATTCCTGGAGTCTTCTTTAACAGGCACTTGTCGGGGATATACTTATGACCAAATTCTCTTGTGAAACTTTCCCAATTGACCTCCTCTCCACTCCTCTCTAATCGGGCTCTCAAAGACTTGAGCCAATTCGATACAGGACCTTGAATAAACCGGGCCGCGCAAACAACTTTCTTATGAGAAGGAGCGGGGCAGATTTCCCAAATTCCCGTAATCTCTGATAGCCATTCCTCAGCTTTGATACCATCGCCTCCATACCATTTAGGTGGGTTATTATTTCTGAACTCGTTGAAGGCCGGAGTTACTTGTCCCTCTTGCCCGTCCCATGGAGGGTTATTCCTCTGATTCTGCTAAAGTTGATTCAAGAGAGCTTGTACAATATTCTTGGCATTCAAGGGCGGTTGAGGAGGTGGTCCTTGCCCTGGTGGTGGAGGATGATTAAGATCGGGTGTTTGCTCCCTATCCACTCTTCTTCGTGGCGGCATCCTGAAAATCACAATTTCAAGAAATATCGATGCATGTGGTTCAGTACATGTTCATGAGATTAAATGTCATGAATTTAGATAAATAAGTCACATAAGAATGCGAGTGAATGTAAAGAATCACATTATCCTAAACCGAACGACCTAGACAACTCAACACGACTCCAGAGCTCCGGTTTTGCAACCCAAAGCTCTGATACCACACAAGGATGTAACACCCCGGAGCGAAGGGTGCCACATCCCCCGCACTATGGCCCAACCCGAGTAATGAAATGGAGGGTTCACACCAGAATCCTACCATAGCGAAAGGGAGACACACAAAACTCACACCCTCGCTAGGCGGCCTAAACCCTCAAGAACCGAGCAAAATAAAACAAAGGTAGCGGAAGCGTTAAAATATTCATACTTAAATTCCCAAAATCACATAACATATAATAAGAGGGTTCAAGTTGTCATGCTAAGTTATAACCGAACATACGATGCCCACTGGGGCCAAAATATCAAAAGTATTCAAATTACTTAAGTCAAAAGTGCATAAAGGTAAGGTACAAAACCACTACATATGCATGAGACCCGAGCTACACCACAAGTAAACTCGACAAACACTTGCCGCGTAGGTCGACTCAGAAGGTACCTGCAAACTCAAAAGAAAAGGGGAAAAAAGGGAAAACAACGAGGATTAGTCCTAGAGACTAATGAGGGGGCTAACTCACACACCCAATGTACATATAGAGCAAAGCACTTAATCAAAATCGAAAGGATCCATGAACTAATAGTGGTTGTTGTAAGCCAAAGATTTTATCCGTGGTACACATATACATATTAGGATTTTAGGCCAAAAGCCACACATCAAGTTTTAGATACTTAGAAGTCCACTCTTGTTTCATGGATCATACACAACCAACCAACTCGGTGAGTACGAGTTATACATCCAAACTTCGATACACGAAAGGCATAACAAAGCAAAATAAAGCGTAATCCGACCTTAACATCGGGTGATAGAAGGGTTGATCGACCCTAGCTATCCAAAAATTGCGAGAGACAAGGTTTAATCACGACCTTGAAACCTTCGAAGGTTACACCGCCGGCTCAAGAGAAACACCCTTCCCCAAACCTCCCTAGGTTGGGTTAGACTCTCAACTGAAGAATGTTGATGGAATAGGTCGGCGACCCCACGGCTGACTGAAGATTACCATGCCACTCTCCAGGGCCCAAAACTTATCACAAAAATCATACCTAGCAAAGCTTATCTTTCAAAGCCACATATCTCGCTCACTCACGCACACACTCATACTTAACCAAACTTTTCCAAAACAAAAACAAAATAGTTTATATACATATAAAAAGCGTTTTCAAAGTCGTATAACAAACAGGACAAGCCCACAATATACATATCATACACGTATCTATAATATAATATACGTAATTCGCATGCGAGGCTTCAAACCACATAGGGGTTGTAGGTCAAATAACTAAATAAAGAAAACCTCACCTTAACACGGGTAGCGGAGACAAAAGAGTAAACCGGGCACTCAAGGGGCAACCTCGTCGTCCACGGGAAGATTCTCTGAACAAAAAAAACAACAAGGGGGACTCTTAGACTCAACATGAACCACATTGATACTCGGTAAATGTATATGAATGCGTTTGATGCGTATGAGATGCCAAAAGCGTAACAAAGTAACAATGAGAACAAAACTTGCACATGTCTAAACAAATAAATTCACAACTAGGAAAAGAACAACAAAACACTTAGAATAACACAACCACAACACATAAGATACAAGTAATCAAGGTAAAGGACCAAGAAAGGGGTGGGGAAACGAAAGGAAAACAAAACGAATCGAGAAAACGAAGTTCGGAACTCAAAATGTTTCTACCCTGAAATCTAGGGCCGTGGATTTTTTTCAAATGGGACATCCACGACCGTGGATGTCAAGGTAGAAACTTGCTGAAATCTGTCCCCATATCCACGGCCGTGGGTTTTTCAAAGCACAAAAATCCAGGGTCGTGGATCTGGTCCAGAGGCGAAAATCCTTGATTTCCAAGCTCCAATTTCTTGCAAACTCAAACCAAACAAACAAGGGACCAAGGCAACACATAATGGCAAGTAAGGGAAGTAATAAACCAAGCAATCCAAGTCATATAATGGTCCAATGAAGCAACAATTCAAGCAAAGGGGTGAAGGGGAAAAATCATTCAAAACCTCCAAGAATCAACAATGGTAGAAGCATGGATTCAACTCCAACACTTAAACCAAGTTCAAATAACTCAAGAAGGAAGTCTTAGACATACTTATCATGCATTGAACTCGAGGAAATCACAAGGAAGCAAGCTAAAATCCATCAAAGTCCTTAAACCCTTACTTTTCAACTTATGTGCCAACACTCATGTAAATCAAAGCTATAGCTCAAGATATGCACTTAAAAGAACCACATAACCATGGAGGACTCAAAAATATACTTACATCTTGAATTTCATAAGAAAAGGAGGAGCTAAGAGTGCAAAATCATCAAAAATGCAATAGTGTATCCTTCTTCCTTGGGTTCTCTCTTGGGGCTGAGTTTGGGGAACTTTTCTTCCTTCTTGGGGTGGTTTGCAAGAAATGGAAGAGGGAGAGAGGGTATATGCTGATTTAGGTGCAAAGTAACCAAGGTTAAGGGGTTAGGTTGGGGTTTAGGGGTCCCACAAGTGAGCCTAGTCAACAAAAGAGGCTATTCTTATCACAAGGGCTCGTTCCGGAATGTTTTCGGGGGTTTAAAAGGGCTTAGAAAAGTGTGAGGTTAGGCTCCAAATCTTGAAAATCTCGTTGCAAATCCAACGCCTCTTTCGAAATTCGAATCCGAATTCCCTAGCTCAAGATACGCCGCCCGGAACCCAAGGTGCGCTAAATGCCCTTTAACCGTCCTCTAGGTTCCGAAAAACAAGACGAACACAAAACTCAAACAAGCCAACCCAAAACCACATAACGAGCATGCTAACACGTACATAATTCACATAGTTCATGTATATCGAGAATTCACAAAAATCAAAATCAAATTCGAGCACGTAGAGCGCAAAATTCAAGCAAAAGCACACAAACGTTCAAGGAATTCAAAAAGGAACTAAACAAGTAGATTCCAAATTAACAAATAAGCATTAAAAGTAATTCAAACGACATACTTAAATAAATAAATTGCACACATAACACCCCGTAAAGTCATACCTGTAGATCCGGATGATCGGGAAATTACATGAAATATAGGTTAACAAATGGAAACGATAAAGAAAGGCAAGGACTTTTTGGAAGGAAATCATGCGCTCAAGTATAAACAATTGGAAAACAATTTTAATTCACCAATCTAAACTCATAAAAGGATAAGCATGGGAATCATGATCACGATGATGATGAGAAGTAGGGTTCGGAACCATATTAGGGTTCAATTTTGTAAGAGAGTTTGGGTAATGTGAAAGGGTCGATTTTCGAGGAGAAGTTCAGATGCTAATCCCGTGGATGTAGAAGAAATTAGGGATCAAGAAATTGCAATCCCGGATGGTGGAAGAAACAAGTTGATGCACAAAGATTCATGGAAATCTTGAAGACCGTGGGAAAGATAAGGAATAATCAGCAAGTCAAAGTAAGCCGTGATTAGAGAAACAAGGAGAAGCAACCCAGCTAAAGGCTTGCCATCTTGGTGACAGGTTCAAGACATTCGTAGCACGTGCATCATACTTTGCATCAAATTATTTAATTTTCCTTACTTATCCTTGTGTGTGCTTCTCTATTTGATTTCATTGCCCTGATGTTTTGTATATCAAATTATTGCAAGTGTGCTACGTGCATCGACATTTTAACCCGACATGCATTTTAGTGTTTATTTCATAGGAAGTTCCTTCACCTCATTTATCAAGTATCATTTCAATCGAGCCACATCTCAATTTAGATGAAAAGAAACAATGGGGTTGCACATTACAAGGGAGATGACGTCGGGGAAATAAAGAGCTTCAAGTAAAGGATGGGTTGATGGAAATGGGATTTCAGAAAGACAAGCGAGACTAGAGTTGGCTTAGGGTGTTCGGATCGGACAAGAGTAGGAAAGGGGTTTCGGACATCAAGAGAATTAGAAGAGAAGTTGAAAGGTAAAATCTTTGGGTTGCTATTCTAGCTAAAACCCTCCCTAATGAAAATTTTCACATCAAGAATTTCGATGAAGGAAGGATAGTTGGGGTTCAGCATGTAAAGGTAGAAATTTTAAGGGGGAGAGCACTACCGAGAGGCAAATTGGAATATTGACGTTGTGTCCGAAGAAATATTTTAGTAGGAACAACGGGTATGTAAATTAAGGAAGACCTGGAAGTCCTAATGGTGGTGATCGAAAATGAATAAGACGGCTTTATTGGTTAAGCTATTAAGAGAGAAGCTAAGTTGCTAAATTCGGGTTGAAGATTATCACAGGGTATAAAGGAGAGGGTTCATTGAATAACTCTATATATGGAATTCCGATTTTAGAGATGATGGAATTATGCAGGAGTTTCGGTGAACTCCTAAATTAGTGTTGACAAGAGGAAGCCGAATCAAGTTATCGTAGAAAGGGGATGGTGTCAATAAAGACTGATTCAATGAGGTACTAATGGGGTTTGGACAATGCGTAATAAAGATAATATTATTAAGTCATCGGTTGTTTCCATGGTAATCCAGAAAGAAACTTAAGAAGAGATAAAACCAAAAAGGATGATCCTTCGGGGAAAATTTAAATCTAACTTCAATAATCATGAAGAACGTTCTATCTTCGATTAGAGAATTTCCGGGGCCGAATACTAAATATAACATTAATGGTTCAAAGAGAGTGAAGGGATACCCTGAACAGAAGATAGAAAAAGATTCGTGTAGAGATAGACCGTAGTGACAAATAACTCAAGATTAGGGCTGAACTTACAAGGTTGCTAAGAGTAGTTATCTTCGAGGTTTTGCTAGACTCTGATATGGTTAAAGATAGTAGTTATGGACCTGACATCGGGACGATTGTTCTAAAGGTAATGATGAGGGATCGAAGAAAAGTAAAAGTAGTAAAAGTTAGAAGGAAATCAAGAATAAAATTTTTAGAGAATCTATCACTGCTTCACTAGGGTATATTGAAGAAACCAAAGACAAGTCAAGCACTGAGCTTGCTTTCGGAGAAGATCATGTATTGGACAACAGAACTCATAACTTCAAAATTCTCTACTACGGTGAATGGTACATGAAGCATCCATGACACATGCATACATACAATTCTCATTTAAATAATTTCGTGTTATGCGGTTTGATCTCTTACCATGTTGAACTGCTTTGTATAATTGATGATTAACGTGAATGATACCTCATACCTGCCCCTGTGTGACGTGCGTGACTTTAATTGTTGTAATTAGTGTTAGATACCTTCCTTTTGGTATTGTTCTTTAATGTAACTTTTTTTTTTTTTTTTTTTTTTTGTTGTGTTACTCAGGAAAATTGGATACTCCTTTGCATTGTTTGAGAGATGGGGTTCTCTCATTACTGTTGGAGAGACGGGGTTCTCTCATTGTTGCTCGAGAGACGGGGCTCTCTCCTTGTTGCTTGTGAGAGACGGGGAATCTCTTATTGTTTGTTCGGGCGAGTAGTGAATCCGAGGACGGATTCTTTTAAGGGGGAGAGGTTGTAACGCCCCAGTTTTTCAGTCGTATAGCATGACGCATGTGTTTATCAATTTGTGAGAATTAATTGTTTATAAGTGTTTATATAATTAATTTTATTATTTAAATTGTTAAATATGAGATTAATTGAAATATATGAAATATTTGAATTGGAATTGATACGGATACTTGAACCACTCGCGTGTGAATAACTTGTATGCTCCCTAATTGCGCGTTTAAATTATTTAATTGCCTAATTAATTATTTATCATAATTAAAATTTTGATTTTTAATTAACCTTTTTAATAATATGTATTTCGTCATATTTTAATAAATATTTAAAATGGATTTTTAATTTTCAATTGAATTTTCAAATTATATGAAATCTTGAACTATATGCATTCACGTGACAAGTTGCCTGTCGTTACTATATGAAATAAATTTAAAATTTCGTGGAAATTTAATATGTTGGAGATATGTGTGTCATAAATATGTATATATGCTCGTTTTACATTTTTCGGATTCGTTTGATTGCGTTTTAAATTCAATTGGTATGATTGAAACCAAACCGGGGGCTAATGGGCACTTAGTGCACCCTTGGTTCAGAATGTGATATCTTGAGCTCGGAAACTCGAAATCGAGTTTCGTCAACTTCGTTGAACTCGTAACAAAAATTCAGGTTCAATGAACGTAGCCTCATATTTTTATAAGACCATTTGAAACCCCTAAATTTGACCGAAAACCGGAACAGATGCAAAAACTGCCACACTTTACTAAAATTGCCTTAACTCCCACAAGCCTTGAGCAAATTAACCATGGTTAGATCCTATGGAACCCTAGTTAAGCCCAATAACACCCTATACTATCTCTGAACCAAACCAACCCTTACTCAAACAAGAAAAACTCAGCCAAACCCCTGCTTCCAATTTCATCCCATCGCCCTTCCCAAGATTGGAGATTCAAGGCTCAAATCTCTTCCATCTTCCATCCAATTCACAAGGTGAGCTTAGGGTTGTGAAATACATTCATTAAGTGTCATTTTAAGCCATGTATCCCTAATTTGGAGCTCATATTCATGGATTTTTGAAGATATGCATGAATAGTTAGGTTTTGGTGCCAATCCTTGATCTCATGCATTCCTTGATGGTTTTGATTATTTTAAAGGATGAAAGCGGTTATCTTTACTTTCTTATTCCAATTATGACCATGTATTTTCTGATAGTTGAAGGGTTTGTGACTTGCCATTAATGAGTATTAGAAGAAATTGCATAATATGATCACTTGCACCTCATTACTCACGTTTGATCACTTTGATACTTGTTTAAGTTTTGTTTTAGTTTGTTTCTGAGGTGTATTTGCTGCCTTTACTTACCTGATCTTGTTGGTTGAATTTTGGCGTGGTTATTGCTCTGTTTTGCTGCGTTCTGCTCCAGATTCGAGCAGGTCGCGACCGTGATCGGACCAATAACAATCTTGCTCGCGACCGCGACTCGTGCGTGCGTGAATTGGTTTGCTCTCACATGTCACGCCCGCAACCTGAATTACATACATTTCAGGTCGCCCCCGTGACCCAATTTTGGGAATGTTTCGAGATGTTGAGTATTGCATTAAAATTGGCTGAAAAATAGGGTAGCGGCCGCTACCATTTTGTGGGTAAAATGGGTTGCGGCCGCGACCTTCATGAATTTGCATGAATTTTCAAAATTCAACCTTCTTTTACATGGATTTGTTAGATTATTTTTAGTTCATTCACTTCATGTACATGTCATATAATATGTTAACTTGTGTACTATGAAGTTTTATAATTTTTCGGGAATTATTTTCCGAGTTATGGCTAAATATGTCTTCCTTGCTCCAAAATGGTACATGCATGCATTGATGCTTCATGTTTGAACCCTAAATGACGTTGTGCTTCTTCTCAATGTTTGAATTTCTTGAATTAATTTGGTATGAAATATCGAAGTTATGAACTTGAACGGATTTAAATGTTTCTTGAAATGAATGGAAAGATTGTTTATATATCTTTAAGATATTAATTGTGCACATGAAAGTTTCCCTGACATAATATCATTTCTTATGGATTCATAAGGCCTATACCAAAGACTACAGAGCTAGCCCACAAAGCATCAATGGACTGTCAAGTCAAACGGATAACTTTACTCATGCCATTGACCTGTGAGATATTTCCTAATCTGAAATTTTCCTCTTCCTGAAGTGGAAACTTCCTTTCCCATTTAGGAATCTTCTCACGGGGGACACCTCAGTGTACCCGTTCTAATAACGAGCACGCTCATGTATTGCGTACACATCAACTTATTCACCTTACACCCCATGAAACAAGATGCTCCTTCTTAAGGACGCAATCCCACAAGCAAGCGTCAATCGATCCTAATCAACACTCCCACTGTTTGTTGGACTATTCGACTTGGAGTGGTTTCTAATCCGGCCTTGAGTCAGGGCTTGTTTCATGTGTCATTCACCTAATGACAAAGTCCCTAACAGCCTTATGGATTAGGGGAGTTCTAATACATGCGCACATAATGGAAACACACAACACATATTGCATATAAAGAAGTGTTTTCCTATGATAATAATCAGTCGTGTATTATTTAATGATTTTCTGTGATACAAGGAAAGTCCCAAAACGGATTATGACTAATCGACTTTCTGGGGCACTATTCCCAATGATCTCCCACTTGCCTGTAAAAGCCATTTAGGTACTCTAAGTCGTATCTTCTCAAGATGTACTTTGAGAGCCTATTGACTTTGGGCTTTTCCAAAGTGGATCTGCTATGTTCTCTGCTGATGTGATGCTCTCATTTACACATCTCTAAGGAAACACATTTTCCCTATTAAGTGATTCGTAATCACGTGTTCGGTTTCTTGGTGAGGTCTAAGTTCTCTTACTTGAGCAACCATCCATTTAATCATACAATATGAGAAAGGAGTTGTTTCATGCTAGAAACTTGTCTAACTAGTCAGATGGAGTTTCTGTAACAGCCCGTAATGGGGCCTGGTTGAAATGGTGAGTTAAGGGCAGTGGTAAAGCATTTATAGACCATGATCCAACTTTACAAAACCTCATGCATTGCATTCTTATCTGATCAACGTGCTCCTATGTGATTTTTGTACGTCAAGGGGGAATTCCTTATCTTTTACCACTTTACTATTTATTTACCGAGCCTACTTTACCCATCTTGTCACTCGAACCCTGAAGGTTTATAATCCATGTTTTCCAATCATTTGAACTTGTTTTCCGAGGTTCAGAGTCCTTTCTTTAGCATTAAGGGCATTTCGGGTAATTACCGTCCAAAGTTACCATTCATCTTTCAAAAGAGTTTTGATTCGGACACCTTTTACTACTCAAATTTATAGTGAAATTGATCCTTGAGTCGATACGAGTCTTTTGAAATCATTCTTCACTTGAAAATCGATTTCAAACTTCATTTCAAATTAAACGTTTATTTTAAAACCCTAATTCAGTATTCCTTCTACGAACGGTTTTTCGTTCGGAGAACTTCTACTCTTCAAATTTGGGTTTAAAGTACTTCTTGATTCATTTCATGATTTTTGAGATTGATTACGTCTCTTCTTTCAACCCCTAACTCGAGTGTTGAACAAAACGTTTTTAAAAAAATAAAATTACTATTCACACTACCTTTCAAACCTTTTATCGGTAAAGCTTTTTATAGTCAATATTGGGCTCAAAACGATTGTCAATTTATTTTACAGCGTTTTAAAACAATCCGGACTTTCAAATCATGTTCGGAGGCCATTTTTCATTCATATTCGTTTAAAACGTTCAAATTTGTATTCTTTAAAACTAATATATCTTTCTAACCGTAGTTCTGTTTTCCTCAAGTAAATATTCGTTTCGAAGCTAATTTTGGTCCGATTCACACAAGTCAACTTCCATCAGCTCGCTTTCATGTTTACCATGTTAAATTACCTAAATACCCTTCATTTCCCATTTTTATTTAATTCCTAAGGTCAAGCTTACAAGAGAAGCCACTACCATTTGCTCTCCTACCCTTGGAGATAGTTTTATTGCAAGGTGAGGGGCCTCCCAACAAGTATAAATACCCCCTAACTCAGTCATTTCCTCTTGCACCAAGTCTTGTGTTGACAAGCACTCCTCTCTCCCTCCTTTTCCCTCTAGCGCCGAAGCACTTCCCCTCCTCTTAGGTTAGTTGTTTTATTTATTTTATGCTAGAGTTTTATGTTATGTTTTAGTTTAGTTTATTTTATTTTATGCATTTATGGTATAGTTTTTATGATATATTTGAATAGTTGTTCATATGCTTTAATTGTTTATAATATGCTATGATATGTTCTGAATTAGTTTAATATATGCTATGATCATGCTTTAGGGATTATATATGTTGTATATTGATGTAATTTATGATATTTAAATTATGTTCATGCATTTTATTTAATGGAATAATATTATATGATCAATTATGTCACAACATGTTACATATTGTCAATTGATTTAATTGTCACATATTATATGATCAATGCTCATGCTATGCTATGACTTATGTTATGATATGATGCTACATTGTTAAATGATTCATATATTATGAATTGATGTTATGTTGTGACTTGGATTAATTGAATATTATTTGATCATATCTTATACACTTGATTAGTGTCACACCTTATAAGCAAAGATAGAATAGTACTTTAATTAGACCTTGTAACCTTAGGTTATACCTTTTAATATATATCACACATGCTTCTAATAATATGAACTTGAACCATAGGTTATACCAATATCATAATTTGATTAGAGAGAGAGAGAGAGAGTGTGTGTGTGTGTGTGTGTGTTGTGTGTGCATGGTGTGCGTGTGTGTGTGCATGTATGTGTGTGTGTTCGTGTGTGTGCATGAGTGTGTGTTTAGTGTGTGGGTTTGACCCGAACCCTTTGACCCGATATGTGAATAGTAATCTTGAATAGTAATCTAGAATAGTACTTTTGAATATTAAGATGAAATAAAATTCGGGATACCTAATTAGACGTTTGCACTTAGGGTTTCCCAACCTCAGGTATAAAATATCTTTTCAAAATGAGTTTTCTTTCGTGGATTTGTTTCACCTTAGGATTACATTAGGATTCATAATTTGACTAATACTTATTCGGCTTTAGTAAGATCATAGTCTCACGTTAAGATAACTCACTTCAACGTGTCTCTTTATGTGATACCTTATCTCTAATACATTAAATGGTATTACTCTCAGGTGTTATCTCCTTATGTGACTTCATCATTCATATGCATCATGTAGAGTGGTTCTTAGTTCTTAAGCTCACTTTAGTACGTCACTTACAGGAGTTAAGGTTGACCACTGGGATCCCCAGGGTACTGTTTAATCATACTATGCATCTTTACCTATTACTAGGTGAGGTTAATTATTTCAAAATGGAAGCATGATTATATCTATCGTATCAAATATTTTCAAAACCAATACCTAGTTCTTTCAATGCATTACTTTAAGTTATTCCCTTATCGGGACAACTCTTTGATCAATAATTTATTCAAATATCATCTTCTTTATCTTTCAAGTATCATATTCATCTCATTTATCGTTTCAAACAATCATATTCATTTATTCAAAGTTATCGTTCATCGTTCATCATCGTATCATTTATATATATCCTTCACGGACTTCATTATATCAAGCATTCGGATTTACTCCGGATGTTCATTCATATGCAAGCTTTATCATTCAACGTTATTGGGCCCGACGGTTATGCGTGGAAGTGATGCTCGGGAGGTGAGCGGCATCAACATCACTAATACTGGTCGTCACCATTAGACAATTGACACCGACTTTAATTGGAGGTTGGTTAAGTCAGGACAATCTGTCAGAGAAAGGACCGCAAACCCTTATTGTGACGCCCGGAGCGGCGGGCCACCACATCCCCCGCACCTAAACCCGAACCCACATATGAAATGGATTTCCATACATGAGTCCAAGTCTAAGCGAACGGAACCTACACTCACTCCTTAGGCTAAGCGGGGCTAAAACTCGGACAGAGCGCGCAAAATCAAACATACAAATATGCGGAAGCCATAACAAGGATCGAAAAGAGCTCTATAACTAACATTTACATCATATACAATGGCCTCACGGCCCCAAAAGATCGAGTATATACATCAAAAGCCCTTAATTCAGCAAAATGTAATTCTAACATCAAATACATAATAAAAGTATCCCAAAATGCAAGAAGTATGGATGCAACTCGACCTAGACACACAAGTACAAGACCAAGACTCGCACTTCCCCGCCTAGCTCGAAACAACCTGCACTGAAGGTGGGAAAAGAGAGGGGTCAGTCAAAACTCGACTGAGTGAGGGGGCTAAACGCACACCCACACCTAAATACATATAGAGCAGAGCATATTACAAAGGTGATAGACATGAATCGAGGCTAGGGTTTTACATACCAAATCATTTTCCAAAGATAGCATATAATATAAAGGAAAACCTATCCCGATCCATAATCTATCAAACATGACATAAACATAAGTCCGGCGAGAACGGACTATCCCTTACTCCATCAAACATAACATAAAATCGAATTCAAATCACATCCACCCCACATCCATGGTGTATCGGGAATCAAACCCTAACACCTACATTACCAAACACATACGGGGCAGCTAACCCACGATATGCCTTCCCCGGTTATCCACCGAGGGCTCAAGATACCACGCCTTCCCAACCTCCATAGGTCGTACGTGAATATCTCAAATGAGAACGTGCACAGGGGTCATAACCGGCGACCCCGTGGTCGTCCCAGGTCTCCCTTACCCACGTCTCCGGGCCCAACAAACCAAATCAAACCAAACTCCCATCTTTCAGGGTACAACTCGCTCATACATATCATATACGAATAACGAATTTCAAATATAGCTTACTTATGCCAATACTTATACCAATTTCGAAAACGTAAAGCTTATTTCACAAGATCATAACATACCTTAAGCATTCGTATTTAATACATATATATAAGTATATATTCGCATACAGGGTAAGAAAACAACACGTAATAGGTCTTAGGTCGCTTATCTAGTACAAAGGATCCTAACCTCACCTTTGCAAAAGTAGAAGGAAGGCAAAACGGGCGAACGAACACTTAAACCTCGGGCTCACGAACTTCCGGAAGAGGCTCTGAAACAAAAGAAGACAAGACCCGAGACTTAGACTCAATAATGTACCAAAGAAGACGCCCGGCAAAATGCATGGATCATGTTCACAACAAAATATCACAATCAAGTCATATAATTGCATGGTTATAACAATTAATCATGCAAAAGAGAAGCAATTAAAATCATAAAAATGCATAATTAAAGCAAAGAGAAGTAGTAGCAACTTCTAGGTTTTGAATTTTTCCAAAGGGGAAAATCCACCCCCATGGATTTTTCTAAAGGGGAAAATCCACCCCCATGGATTTTCCAAGAGCTACTGCCTCAAATCCACCCTCGCGGATTTTTCCTTAAGGAAAAATCCACCCCCGTGGATTTGCTCCAGAAGAGAGGGGTTCCGGACATGGGAACGGCCGTTCCCGTTCCCAGTACAACTGGGAACGGTCGTTCCCACTCTCGGTCATGAACAGTATGGCCTGGGAACGGTCGTTCCCAGTTTAAAACTGGGCGGGAACGGCCGTTCCGGCCTGGTTCGAAAAGCTGGAGCAGAGTTTTACACAGAAAACAGGGGAAGCTCGAAAATATGCCAAAAATGGCCAAAACCCAACCTTTAAAGTTGCCATAACTTCTCAAAATGCACATACAATTCAAATATATCATACTTTACATATGCACACTCAAATAATGCAAGAAAACGGAATTTAAAAGCATGATCAAGGTTAAGCAAAATTCAAACAAAAAATTATGATCACTCATAACTCCTCCACCAACCATGGATTACATGCAATAAATGCAACATATATAACATACACAACTCATACAAAAGGCTAGAAATCAATCATCTCAAGCAAAGAGCAAGAAATCACTATAAGAGCTAAACCCTTACTATTCAAGTAGGGGAGCAAAGGCAAAGCAAACTCATACCAAACTCAGAAATTAAACCATGGAAACATAGAGCATGACGAGGGGATTCCGAAACCTACCTAAGCTCGAGAAAAGACGAAGAAACGAGAGAGTTATTGGCTTAGAAAGTTGGATGATCAAAGCTTGGGGTTTTGGCTCTCTTGCTTGCTTGAATTGCTGCTGAACGTAATGCGGGAGAAGAGAGAATGGTTCAGCCTTTAAGGCTGAGCCGGTTCGGTTCACGGGTTCGGTTCAAGGTTCCCGGTTCAAGTTGGTTCGGTTCAACAAATACAGGCTCAAATAAGGTCCACTCAAATTAAAACGAATAATTCACATGCACATTCATTCAAATAATTCATATAATTCACATATTTCATGTAAATTCAAATAATTCATATAAGAATTAAATTTAAATAATTCAAATAAATAAGTAGAATAAATATAAAATGCGTAAACAATAATTTTAAATGCGCACATACGTCATACCTGTACGGTCTGAAAGTCGGGGTGTCACAATCCTTCCCCCTTAAAAAGGACTTGCCCTCAAGTCCGAACCGAGTCCTCAAACAACTCTGGATATAATTTCCTCATTTTCTCCTCAGTTTCCCAAGTCGATTCCTCGGATTTCTGATCCCTCCAAAGTACTCTGACCAAAGGAATCTGCCGTTTTCTCAATTCTTGCATCTTCCGGTCCTGAATTGCAACCGGATGCTTTTCTATTGTTAAATCCGTCTCTAACTGAACCTCTTCAACTGGAAGAATAGTTGCCTCATCGGGATGGTACTTACGGAGCTGAGAAACATGAAAAACGTTGTGTATCCCGGTCAAATTCGGTGGGAGATCCAATCTGTACGCCGTTTCTCCAATTCTTTCCAAAATTTCAAATGGCCCTAGGTATCGTGGACTGAGCTTTCCACCTTTACCTATTCGAGTGAAACCTTTCCTTGGAGATGCCTTCAGAAAAACTCTATCTCCGACCTCAAACACTAAGGGCCTTCTTCTCTTATCGGCGTAGCTTTTCTGTCGAGCCTGAGCTGCCCTCATTCTTTGTCTAATCGTATGAACCTTCTCAATAGTAGCAACAATGTTTTCCTTAGGTTCTGCCCTCTCCAGTTTATTCTCCTCGGTCCATTTCCAATCCTCGATATCCCAGAACAAAGGCGACCTACACTTCCTTCCATAAAGTGCTTCATAAGGAGCCATCTTAATCGAACCCTGATAACTGTTGTTATAAGCGAATTCAACTAGAGCCAGATGCTCATCCCACTTATCCTGAAAATCCAAAGCACACGACCGAAGCATATCTTCTAAGTACTGAATTAACCTTTCAGATTGACCGTCCGTTTGAGGATGTGAAGCGGTGCTAAACCTGAGCCTGGTGCCCAAACATTTTTGGAGATTCTGCCAGAAGATCGAAGTAAACCGTGGATCCCGATCCGAAACGATACTAGCCGGAATTCCATGTAGTCTTACAATCTCTCGAACATATAACTCGGCTAGCTTTGGAACTTTCTCGGACATCCGAACCTTGAGGAAATGGGCAGACTTAGTCAATCTGTCGACAATTACCCAAATTCCATCAAACCCTCCTTTGACTCTAGGCAAGCCGGACACGAAGTCCATAGTCACTTGCTCCCACTTCCACTCGGGAATAGGAAGTGGTTGGAGAGTTCCTCCCGGCTTCTGGTGTTCTGCCTTCACCTTTTGACACGTCAGACATCGCTTCACGAAGTTCGCGACGTCCCTTTTCATGCCATTCCACCAGAATTTCTCTTTCAGGTCCCGATACATCTTAGTACCTCCCGGATGAATCGAGTACTTCGAGCGATGTGCCTCCTCAAGTACAATCCTCTTGAGCTCTTCTGGGACACATATTCTCGCTTCGAACCTTAACAAACCGGAATCATCTAATCCAAACTTAGAATTCAGGTCGTTCTTGGAACGAGCTACCAACCTCTGAATCTCTGTATCTGAATTCTGTGCTTCCAACAACTGTCCTTTCAAATCTGGTATTACTGTAAGATTAGCCAACCAAGTTCCCGAAACCAAGATCTCTGATCCCGAACTTGGAGAACCTGCTTCCAAATTAGCCACACTCACTTTTCTACTTAAGGCATCGGCGACCACGTTTGCTTTACCCGGATGGTATTGAATGGTGCAATCGTAATCCTCTAATAACTCCATCCAACGCCTCTGTCTTACGTTTAAATCCTTCTGAGAAAAGAGATACTTGAGGCTTTGGTGATCTGTAAATACCTCGAACGTGGTACCGTAGAGATAGTGTCGCCACTTCATCAAAGCAAACACAACGGCAGCTAATTCAAGATCGTGGGTAGGGTAATTCTTCTCATGCTCCTTCAATTTCCTCGAAGCATAAGCTACCACTCTACCGTGCTGCATCAAAACACAACCCAGACCTTCTTGCGAAGCATCTGTATAAACCGCATAACCCTCGGTACCCTCGGGTAAAGTAAGAACCGGTGCTGAAGTTAATTTCACTTTCAATGTCTGAAAACTCGCCTCGCACTTATCATCCCATTCGAATTTCACTTCCTTCTTAGTCAGACGAGTCAATGGAGCGGCAATTTTTGAAAAATCCTTAACAAACCTTCGATAGTAGCCGGCCAACCCAATAAAACTCCTGATCTCTGAGGCATTTCTAGGTCTCTCCCAACGAAGCACGGATTCAACCTTAGATGGATCAACCTCAATCCCATCACCTGAAATTATATGACCCAAAAATACAACTCGGTCGATCCAGAATTCGCATTTGCTGAATTTTGCGTACAACTTGTGTTCCCTCAAAGTTTCCAAAACGATCCGAAGATGCTGAGCGTGCTCTTCAGTGGACTTAGAATACACCAGAATGTCGTCTATAAATATAACCACGAACTTGTCAAGAAACTGCCTGAACACTCGGTGCATCATGTCCATAAATACGGCTGGAGCATTAGTTAATCCGAACGGCATGACAACAAATTCAAAATGCCCATAGCGCGTATTAAAACCAGTCTTCGGAATATCTTCCTCCCTAATTCGCAATTGGTAGTAACCCTGCCTCAAATCTAACTTGGAATAGACTTTTGAGCCTTGCAGAATATCAAATAACTCCTCGATGTGAGGCAAAGGGTATTTGTTCTTCACTGTCATCCGATTCAGCTCACGGTAATCTATACACATCCGTAACGTCCCATCCTTCTTCTTTACAAATAGAACGGGAGCACCCCACGGAGAAATGCTCGGACGAATGTACCCGCAAGCCAAAAGCTCATCAAGCTGCGTTTTTAACTCCTTTAACTCTGCAGGAGCCATTCGGTAGGGAGTCTTCGAGAAAGGCTCTGCTCCGGGATAAAGGTCGATTACGAACTCGATGTCCCTATCAGGCGGTAGAGAACCCAAAGTCTCAGGGAAAACATCGGTATACTCTCGCACGACCTCCGTCTCCTCAAGTTTGGCCTGATCCTTCGGTCTATTCAAAAGATAGGCCACAAAACCTGCCGCACCGTCCCGGACCAGTTTACTCGCCTCAACAAAAGAAATAAACGGGCTTGACTTCACCTTTTCGCCCTTAAACACCACTGAACCAAAAGAAACTTTCTTATCTCGACAATCCATCTGAGCCCCATGTTCATACAACCAATCCATACCCAAGATTACATCATACCTCTGCATCGGCATTTCAATCAAATCTGCGAGGAAAACTCGGCCTTCGAAGCTAACCGGACAACCCCGAAAAACCCTGCAAGTTACTAAACTACCACCAAGAGGAGAGCTAACCACGAAATCATGCGCACACAAGGAAATAGGCAAGCACATAGAAGCGGCAATATCCCGGGAAATAAAAGAATGAGTGGCCCCGGGATCAAATAATGCATGTAATGTAGTGCCATGAATGCTTATAGTACCTTCGATCACGGCATTTGGGTCGATTTCCACAGCTTGCTCTTCCTCAACTCCCAATGCGTAAGCCCTAGCTTGGATTGCAGGCCTCGGGTTATCTTGCTTCTTCGGGCATGTGTTCACCATATGATCCTGTGCCCCACAAATGAAACACCTCTTATGAAGCCTAAAGCAATTATCCACGTGATGAGGACCCTTACAATAGGTACATTGCACTTTAGGTGGAGCCGGAAGTGCTAAGGGTCGATTCGGTTGATTAGGTCCCGCGGGTCGAGGTTGTTTATTTTGAGGCTTGGCTTGTTGAAAAGTTTGAAATGCCGGCCTCTTTCCAAACTTATTGAAATTCCCCGAGCTAGACCCTTGCCCGGTATGAGTACTCTTCCTCCTCATCACAACCCGTTCTTCAACTCTTAGAGCTTTGTCCGTGACTTTCGCCCAAGTACTTGTGTTAGAAGCCTCTAGAGCATCTTTCATATCCTCCCGAAGTCCTTGTAGGAATTGAGAAGCCTTGCTTTCATCATCATTGACAATGTTCGGGGCATAACGAGAAAGCCTCTCAAACTCGTTGATATAATCAGTGACGGACATACCTCCTTGTTTGAGCTCCATAAATTCTCTCACCCTTCGATTCCTTGTAGCTTTGGGAATATATTTATTCTTGAATTCGCGAACAAACACCTCCCATGTGATCTCCTCCTCGGTAGCCTCTAATCTTCCTTGCAAACTTGACCACCAACTATAAGCTTGGCCTTGGATCATGGTAAGTGTGCACTGTAGTTTCTCCATAGGCCCACACGGTATGAGATTCCATATCCGGTTAGTTTGCACGAGCCATTCTTCTGCTTGGACATCATTTCCACCCACGAAAACCGGTGGATTTTGGTTCTTAAACTCCCGAAGAGTAGCTGTAATTAGATTTCCTCCATGATTCCCAGCTGGAGGTGCGTTGTTTCTTTCCTGAGCCCTTTGTTCCAAATATACCGCTAATCTCTCCATAAAATTGCCCGGATCCATTTGAGGTGGTGGTGGTGGATTATTATCTTCCGGGTGTGGAGAATGATCTCGGTGATGACGATGTTCCGGAGATCTATCTCGGTGGTGGTGTCTTCGGGGAGGCATATTTCTACAAAGGAAAAGATTCCAATTCATATGCGTGAGGGTTAGTACATGTTCATGTACACGATTAACAAGAAGATAACCAATAATCACATAAATGCATATAACCACGTTGTCCTAAGCCGTACGACCTAGACTCACCCGACTCAACTCTAGAGCTCCAGTTTTGCAACCGAGAGCTCTGATACCACTTTCAGGATGTGACGCCCGGAGCGGCGGGCCACCACATCCCCCGCACCTAAACCCGAACCCACATATGAAATGGATTTCCATACATGAGTCCAAGTCTAAGCGAACGGAACCTACACTCACTCCTTAGGCTAAGCGGGGCTAAAACTCGGACAGAGCGCGCAAAATCAAACATACAAATATGCGGAAGCCATAACAAGGATCGAAAAGAGCTCTATAACTAACATTTACATCATATACAATGGCCTCACGGCCCCAAAAGATCGAGTATATACATCAAAAGCCCTTAATTCAGCAAAATGTAATTCTAACATCAAATACATAATAAAAGTATCCCAAAATGCAAGAAGTATGGATGCAACTCGACCTAGACACACAAGTACAAGACCAAGACTCGCACTTCCCCGCCTAGCTCGAAACAACCTGCACTGAAGGTGGGAAAAGAGAGGGGTCAGTCAAAACTCGACTGAGTGAGGGGGCTAAACGCACACCCACACCTAAATACATATAGAGCAGAGCATATTACAAAGGTGATAGACATGAATCGAGGCTAGGGTTTTACATACCAAATCATTTTCCAAAGATAGCATATAATATAAAGGAAAACCTATCCCGATCCATAATCTATCAAACATGACATAAACATAAGTCCGGCGAGAACGGACTATCCCTTACTCCATCAAACATAACATAAAATCGAATTCAAATCACATCCACCCCACATCCATGGTGTATCGGGAATCAAACCCTAACACCTACATTACCAAACACATACGGGGCAGCTAACCCACGATATGCCTTCCCCGGTTATCCACCGAGGGCTCAAGATACCACGCCTTCCCAACCTCCATAGGTCGTACGTGAATATCTCAAATGAGAACGTGCACAGGGGTCATAACCGGCGACCCCGTGGTCGTCCCAGGTCTCCCTTACCCACGTCTCCGGGCCCAACAAACCAAATCAAACCAAACTCCCATCTTTCAGGGTACAACTCGCTCATACATATCATATACGAATAACGAATTTCAAATATAGCTTACTTATGCCAATACTTATACCAATTTCGAAAACGTAAAGCTTATTTCACAAGATCATAACATACCTTAAGCATTCGTATTTAATACATATATATAAGTATATATTCGCATACAGGGTAAGAAAACAACACGTAATAGGTCTTAGGTCGCTTATCTAGTACAAAGGATCCTAACCTCACCTTTGCAAAAGTAGAAGGAAGGCAAAACGGGCGAACGAACACTTAAACCTCGGGCTCACGAACTTCCGGAAGAGGCTCTGAAACAAAAGAAGACAAGACCCGAGACTTAGACTCAATAATGTACCAAAGAAGACGCCCGGCAAAATGCATGGATCATGTTCACAACAAAATATCACAATCAAGTCATATAATTGCATGGTTATAACAATTAATCATGCAAAAGAGAAGCAATTAAAATCATAAAAATGCATAATTAAAGCAAAGAGAAGTAGTAGCAACTTCTAGGTTTTGAATTTTTCCAAAGGGGAAAATCCACCCCCATGGATTTTTCTAAAGGGGAAAATCCACCCCCATGGATTTTCCAAGAGCTACTGCCTCAAATCCACCCTCGCGGATTTTTCCTTAAGGAAAAATCCACCCCCGTGGATTTGCTCCAGAAGAGAGGGGTTCCGGACATGGGAACGGCCGTTCCCGTTCCCAGTACAACTGGGAACGGTCGTTCCCACTCTCGGTCATGAACAGTATGGCCTGGGAACGGTCGTTCCCAGTTTAAAACTGGGCGGGAACGGCCGTTCCGGCCTGGTTCGAAAAGCTGGAGCAGAGTTTTACACAGAAAACAGGGGAAGCTCGAAAATATGCCAAAAATGGCCAAAACCCAACCTTTAAAGTTGCCATAACTTCTCAAAATGCACATACAATTCAAATATATCATACTTTACATATGCACACTCAAATAATGCAAGAAAACGGAATTTAAAAGCATGATCAAGGTTAAGCAAAATTCAAACAAAAAATTATGATCACTCATAACTCCTCCACCAACCATGGATTACATGCAATAAATGCAACATATATAACATACACAACTCATACAAAAGGCTAGAAATCAATCATCTCAAGCAAAGAGCAAGAAATCACTATAAGAGCTAAACCCTTACTATTCAAGTAGGGGAGCAAAGGCAAAGCAAACTCATACCAAACTCAGAAATTAAACCATGGAAACATAGAGCATGACGAGGGGATTCCGAAACCTACCTAAGCTCGAGAAAAGACGAAGAAACGAGAGAGTTATTGGCTTAGAAAGTTGGATGATCAAAGCTTGGGGTTTTGGCTCTCTTGCTTGCTTGAATTGCTGCTGAACGTAATGAGGGAGAAGAGAGAATGGTTCAGCCTTTAAGGCTGAGCCGGTTCGGTTCACGGGTTCGGTTCAAGGTTCCCGGTTTAAGTTGGTTCGGTTCAACAAATACAGGCTCAAATAAGGTCCACTCAAATTAAAACGAATAATTCACATGCACATTCATTCAAATAATTCATATAATTCACATATTTCATGTAAATTCAAATAATTCATATAAGAATTAAATTTAAATAATTCAAATAAATAAGTAGAATAAATATAAAATGCGTAAACAATAATTTTAAATGCGCACATACGTCATACCTGTACGGTCTGAAAGTCGGTGTGACAATAATTCATATAAGAATTAAATTTAAATAATTCAAATAAATAAGTAGAATAAATATAAAATGCGTAAACAATAATTTTAAATGCGCACATACGTCATACCTGTACGGTCTGAAAGTCGGGGTGTCACACTTATCTTAGTCATCGTTTATTGTCACCTAGGACTAGCTACCCGAAGTGACACGAGAGAAGGGTGGTGCATGTGTGTATGTTCAAGATGTTGCTGATCTCAGTCCAACATCGCTAATCGTTCATTGTTTTCAAGGAGTAAGGGTGGAAGATGCCTAGCTTGCGGGTATAAATCATTTTATAAACATTGGATCATATTTATCAAAGTTATCCTTTACCCCTATCCCGCTTTATTAAAATCATATGAACCAAATCATCTCATATGTGTACGCATGTGACATCATCATTTGCATATCAAATGTTTTCATTAAGTATTTATCTTTCAATTCATTCTTCAAGGTAAACTTTATTCATTTCAAATATCCTTTCATTTCAAGAGTATTCCTTTTAAGTACTCACTCACTTAGTCACTTTGACTAGTACCTCTTCCTGTTTTCTAGCCTCATGGTTTCAGGTCTTGTAGCCACACTCTAGATGTATCTTGAAGCTTTAGAATGTCTAGTTTGCCCGAGTCAGGACGTATATGTTACTAATCTATTTTGTGTCCTGCATTATGATATATGGCTGCATATGTTCCTAGCTTTATTCTGTAACTTGATACACTGCTACTTTGTTTACAATATGCTCCCGTGACATTGTCCAATTACTTATATCATATCATTGCTTGTCTCTTCTACTTAAACGTGCCTGTATTATTCATCATATGTGCTCATTACTTGTCACCACCACGCATGGATTTAACAGTTTCAAATTTTCCTAATTTCCGCTGTGTTATCATCAAACATTCATCTTGATCTTCATCAACCGTTCGCCGGTGTATTTTTTAAGTGATGGCTTACACCATTATTTGATGAGTATATCAGTGGGCCGCTACGGCTTCTTACCCAAACACTTAACTTAGCAATATTCAATACGACTAAGTTCTCAACTACAAAGCTGAATTTTGCAACATTCGTGCTTGGAACGTCTTTCCAACATGTTGCATTACCATTCAGGTAGAAGTTGTCTCCTTTTAATGATTTACAATCATCTATGTTTGATGTAATGATTACATCAAAATATCCTCTAATAACAAGATCTTATTGGGCTTTATAAAGATATCCTCATTTTTCTAAAGTACTTTGAGGGTATATTTTTTACAGCAGTCTAGTGACCTTCTCTAAGGTCACATATTAGATTCAGCCCACTACGCTTAGTGTTGCGCCATATCAAGTCTAGTACATAACATTGCTTACATTATGCACCCTTTCACTTAAAGGGGTTCTGACATTCTAACTTTCTTAAAGTTATCATAGGACACATACTCTTCAAAAGAGATGTTCCATTGTCCATACTAAACTATTTTATTACCGTGGCTATGCACTTGTTGTGACAATCTATTTATTCTCTTAGATCTATCTGTATAGACCTCAGAGTCAAAATTTAGGATAGTCACTAAGATCTTTCATGTCAAATTGTTTTCTAAACATATTTTGGTGACTTTCATTTTATCATTCGCATTCCTAATGAGAATGATGTCATATCTGAAGTACCAATGGTTGAAACTAAAGTCTCTAATTTTCATATATACACTTGAGACTTATTCGAATTCCTTGTGTGTCAAACGATTTGACTTCCATGTGGAATCGAATTCTCGAACTCCTAGAAGCCTTCATCAATCTACAGATTGACTTAGGGGTATTAGATTCATAGAAATACCTATTTTAGTCTCTTTCAATCTCCTATTGAGTAAGATCGTTTACGTATTCATTTATCATATCTCATAGTCAGAATATGAAAATATGGTAAACATAATTCGAATGGACTTCTGCATTTCAACCGCCAAGAACATTATAATGCTTTCATTTACTCCAAGCTTTCGCTTGTAAATCCATTTGCAACCTATGGGCCTGATCCTATTAGGTGGATCAAACAAGGTCCTAACTAGGTTTGAGTATATGGAATCCATATCGAATTTAATGACTTATTTATACTATTCAGATTCCAATTCCGATAGTGCCTCCTCACATGTAACTCTTAGGCTTTGTTAGAATACGTTGAATCTAATTTAGATTCCATGGCTCTGACCCAATGTCAGTGTCTATATCTTTTATAGCTTCATCATGCGTGATAGGATCAGATATTTCATGTGACGCCCGTAGCGGTGGGCTACGACATCCTCCTCACCTAAACCCGAACCCACATATGAAATGGATTTCCATACATGAGTCCAAGCCTAAGAAAACGGGAACCTACACTCACTCCCTAGGTTAAGCGGCGCTAAAAATCCAACATAGTGCGCAAAAAAAATACTTAAATACGCGGAAGCATTAAACAGGATCTAAAGAGCTCGAACAAATACGCATATTATCATGTACATGGCCTCACGGCCTAAAAAAAAATGAGTATATGCATCAAAAGTTCATAAATCTCCAAATTATACAAGTCATATTAAAAAATACAAAACATGTAGAGATCAAATTAGAGAATGTATGTAACTCAACCTAAACGAATACGTACACGACCAAGACACGTACTTCCCCGCCTAGCTCGAGACAACCTGCACTAAAGGTGGGAAAAGAGAGGAGTGAGTCAAAACTCGACTGAGTGAGGGGGCTAAACACTCACCCACACCTAAATACATATAAAGCAAAGCAATTAACAAAGGTGATGGTCGTGAACCGAGCTAAAGTTTTTCATACCAAAACGTTTAAACATAACATATAATACATAAAGAAATCCTAACTCGATTCACAATCCGTCAAACAAACAATAACGTAACATAAGTCCGGCGAGAACGGACTATCCCTTACTCCTTTAAACAAAACATAAAACCAAATTCAAATCACAATTCCAACCCCACATCCATGGTGTATCGGGAATCAAACCCTAAGCACCTACATTACCAACACATACGGGGTAGCAAACCCACGATATGCGTTCCCCGGTTATCCACCGAGGGCTCAAGATACCACACCTTCCCAACCTCCAAGGGTCGCACGTGAATATCTCAAATGAGAGCGTGCACAGGGGTCATAACCGGCGACCCCATGGTCGTCCCGGGTCTCCCTTACCCACGCCTCCGGGGCTCAACATACCATAACAAACCAAATTCCCATCTTTCAGGATTTAACTCACCCATATTTATCATATACGAATAACGAATTTAAAAACATAGCTTACTTATGCCAATACTTATACAAATTCCGAAAACGTAAAGCCTATTCACAAAGTCATAACATAGCTTAAATGTTGGAAAACAGGAATCAGAAAGCAGCGGAAATTTAAAAAAACAGGCTATTCCATCTAAGGCATAAGATGAACCGAGGAATCCAACCAAATTTTCCAACAAAAAGGAATCGAAACTCCCAATCGTGAATCCAATTTCGTAGAGATTAGAAACTTACTTTTCAATAATCTTTCTTGAAGCGTTTCAAGCCACCCAAGAACGCTCTTCTCGCTGCTTGATCCCCTCTCCTTGGTAAAGCTCGAATCTTTAAAAAACTTCTAACTTGAAGCTCTCTAGAGATAGTCCACCAAATTGACTACAATCTAACTAGTAAAGATGCTAGTTCTCTAGTTAGTGTTTAGGCTTAACATAGGGTTTATTTGATCTTGGAGAAAGGATGGTGTTCAACACATGAACCAAAAGAATTGTCAATTACCCTCTAAGAGGAGCTCGAGCTCTCCTATACATAGGAAGGAGAGGGGCGGCCCAACCTAGTCCTATTGGACTAAGGATTTGGTCCCTCTCTCTTATTACTTGATCATCAATTAATTCCAAACTTTGACTTTTGAATTCTAATTCAAATCAACTTTTAAGAGAGCTAAAATATCCAAACCCCTTTTGGATAATTTTATACTTTATTTATTAATAAATAAATAACTTATTTTATCTAATTAATTAATTCGTATTTAATTAAATAGATTATTTTTCTCCAAAATAAGACTTTGTTTTTTATTCAAAAATTAAACCAAAGTCTATTAAACAATTAACACATTAATTATTTAATCACATATACATATATATGCACGTGTGACACATGTGTCCCCAAGGACACGTGTCACTCACGTGACCCACACGTCTGGAACCCTCTCGGCATGATCAACTCTTTTAATCATTTCAAAACCCCAGCTCATGTAACCAAGTTGTTGTGTATGACCCTCTAGGTTCTCAATTCAATTAGAAGTGGCCCTAATTAATTAATTCACTAATTAATTAATCAGTCCACAGATTAAACGACCATAGTCTAGCAACAGGTGTTTAACCCCTAGCTGAATTAGAATGTCTCGATTCGACAGAACCTTTAAGTCATTGATTCATGTGAGATACAATCCTCCTACTTATTATCTCTCAACCAAGATCTAGGGCAAGGGAATAATCAGAACCCCAATAATCTGGTCTTAAAGCTAAGTGCAGTTCATATCCATTTGATCTCAATCCAAGAAAACCTTTTCTTGATGTCTTGATCTACAGCCTTGGCCAAGGACTCCATATGGCATATGAATGACTTACACAATAAGAGATCACCTTACAAATGCAAGTGTTGGTTCTTTCTTGATTCTCATTCACTTTCATAAGTCACTTGTGGAGCCCCAGCATAAGCCTTGAATAAGTTGTCTAAGGCGACACCCTTTAAAGCTATACCTAAGACTACAGAGTTAACTCGTAAAGTGACATGGAACTTCAAGTCTAAGGATCAATTAATCACATCAATGACTCGTGAGATATTTTCTAATCTGGAAGTTTCCATTTCCTGAAATAGAAACTTCCTTTCCCATTTAGGAATCTTCTCACACGGGGCACCTCAATGAACTTACTTATGGAAGTAAGCACGCTCATGTATCACGCACGTATCAACTTTATACTTTGCACCTCCATGAAACAAGATGATCTTTCTTAAGGGTGTGATCCCACAAGCAAGCCTTAGAGGAGTCAGGTTGACACTCCCACTGTCTTTAGGACTCATCGGCTTGGAGTATTTTACTAATCAGGACTTATGTGATATAGGGCTCGTTTCATGAACCATTTCACCTAAATGGTAGAGTCCTAAAGTCATCAGGATTAGGGGAGGTCTCATACATGCACAATTAAAGTAAACGCATACGAAACAAGAGCATATAAACAAGTGTTGCCTCAATTCGTTATTTTATTCAAAGATTGTCTGTGATTACAATAAGGAAAAGTACAAAGCGGATATACAATCGGTTTTCTAGGGCACTATTCCTAACAATCTCCCACTTGTCGGTCAAAGCCATTCTAAATCTACTCTAAGTCCCATCTTCTGAAGATGACCTTGGAAAGCTTCTCGACTAAGGGGTTTAGTAAGTGGATCTGCCACGTTCTCTGTTGATGCGAACCTCTCAAGTTGCACATCTCCTCTTTGGATAATATCACGGATTAGGTGATACTTCCTCGTAATGTGTTTGGTCAGTTGGTGAGATCTTGGTTCTCTTGCTTGAGCAACCGCCCCAGTATTGTCACAAAACACAGTAATGGGGTCTTTCATGTTAGGAACAACATTCAACTCTTGAATGAAGTTTCTAATCCAAACACCTTCCTTAGCTGCATCATTTGCAGCTAAGTATTCAGCCTCAATGGTCGAATCTGCAATGGTCGTTTGCTTGGAGGTCTTCCAACTCTCTGCTCCGCCGTTTAGGCAGAAAATGTATCCTGACATTGACTTAAAATCATCTAAGTCAGATGCAATGCTTGCATCGCAGTATCCTTCGATAGTAACATCTTTCTGACCTCCGTAAACTAAGAATAAATCCTTAGTACTTTTCAAGTACTTAAGAATATTCTTCACGGCAGCCCAGTGACCATCTCCAGGGTCCGATTGGAAACCACTTGTTACACTAAGTGCATAAGCCACATCCAGTCGAGTACATAACATTGCATACATTATGCTACCTATTGCTGATGGATAAGGTGTATGAGTCATTCTTTCCTTCTCAAGGTTAGTCTTAGGATACATCTTCTTAGAAAGACATGTTCCTACACTCATACGAAGGTTCTTAACCTTTGCTGACTCCATATTGAATCTGTGACACACTGATATTTAGAAAAGTAAGAAATTATTGTGACACCCCGCCTCTTCGGCATTCCAGGTACGGCGTCACGGATGAGTTTAATTCTGTAATTTGCGTGAATTTTGTGATTAGCATGCTTATATGTCGATGTGAGATTTGTTTTAATACGTGTGCATTAGAATTTAATTAATTGTTCTTGGGCTCAATCGCTCAATATTTGCCGAATTAGGGACCTAATTTTATTTAGGGTGTTTTAGCCTTCGTGGCTACTTTGAGCTCGGGATTCGAATTCGAATTCTAACCTTGTCATTGGGTTCGTTTCGATGATTCGGATTCAATGAATTAACCTTTTATTTTTTAAAGCCATTTGATAGCCCAACCGTTTTAAAATCCGATCCGAGTGGACCGGATACTGTTCGACCCTACCCGTGTGTCCGACCCGTTTTAGCCCATAAAGGGCTGAAAATATCAGCCCTCTCCTCCATTTTTCTAACGTGGAGCAAGAGAGGAGAAGAGAGAGGAGAGGATTTCCCCCTTTGGCCATTCCAAGCTTTAGCTCGAGCTTGCTTCGTCCGATCATCCGATCGAAGTTCCAAGGTAAGCAATGTGATCCTTTCATTACATACTTCATTCCTACCGATTGAATTCCTTCATTGTTGCTCGATTACTTGGTTATGGCAGATTGATGAATAGTGCCTAAATGCGATAACTTTCTCCCAAGGCGTTTATTTACGATTTAAATTGATGCTAATATGTTATATATGTGTAATTTGATGCATTTTGGTGTATTAATTGGTTGGAATGAGGTTTGGGGCGGTTTTGGACCTTTTCCCGTCGAACCCCTGCTTCTTTGCTGCTCTTTTTCGGAGAAGATGACCCAACATGGCCGTGTCGAACCCTAGTTCATTTCCATCACGGCCGTGTCAGGCTCTCGAGTTTGAATTTTTTTAACCCGACACGGCCGTGTCAGTTTTCAGGCCAATATTGACACGGCCGTGCTGACCTCGTTTAAACTCTGATTGACCTGATTTTTGAACCTACGGAAACCTTTTGAAGTGTAGAACATCCTCCAAATGGAATCACCTTATTATCTTTTATCATTTGTGAGATTTAATCGTTTGAAATTTGTGTCGCCACTTTACCGAAATTCAGCATTCGCGTAACTTCGAACCTACGCCATTTTCGCCTCGCTTTGAACCACAATTCGAGCCACCTACCATTTGAAACATCTATGTGTCTAGTTTCATTCCCACGAAACAAAACTTAATTCCCCTTTCTCAAACTCGAGTTATGATTGTTTTCCTACAGCTTGTCTGTTTCGAAAAATTTCCAACTTTTGCCCGTTTTGCTCGGAACCGTTTCTTATGCTTTTCTTCAGCTTTTCTTGCACCTTTTGACCTCCGAACCCATTCCTAAATTGTTTTATATTATGTTATGTGTATGTATTTGTTCTTATATGCATTTTATGTCGCTTTAGTAATGTGCTTTGTGATCATACATGAATAAGTGCCACCATTTGCCTTTCTTTTACCTTTGTATGCATTGATAGTGCACTTGAGCATGCTTTAATGTGTTTTAAGCATATGATAAGCTATGAAATGCATTTCCTTGTATGAAATAAGTTTGAATATGAATTTTGTTTAGGTAGTTGAATCTCTTATGTGCCTATGCATACGCCGTGCATCTGTGTGGTTCTTCTTTGGGTCTAAGTCCTGCTTTTTGTCTTCAGTTTGTCCAGGTGCACCCGGGGTGGTGTTTCGTGAGCCGTTTTGATTCCGGGGTGGATCACTTGTGTCGTTCTTGGCTTCCTCTGGTATAAGGTGAGGTTAGGTATAGTTAAACCCTATAAAATGTGTTTGTTTTTTAATGCATGCGAATTATAACCTTAAGTATAAGTAAATATGTGCAAAATATGTAAGTTTATGAATTTGCTAAGACTTTCCAAGTACGATAAGCTATGTACGAGCCTAGATACGCTTGTTTTGGTTTGTTATGGTTTGTTTAAGTTGTAACGTTAACTATGCTTCAAACCGTGTGCCTCTTATGAGCCGGGAGCTACGAGCTATGGATATCTTATGGATTTGACACGGAGAGGTATGAATAGCATAGTTGTTGCAAAGTAAGGTATGTTATGTAGCGGGTTAGGTTATGGTATGCTTCTTATGATTTGTTTGGTATGTTTGGGCCCCGGAGTTGTGGGTAAGGGGGACCCGGGTCAGCCATGGGGTCGCCGGTTTATGACCCCGTGCACATCTCCACAGTTTGATAGGAATAACCCTGAACCCTCCAGGAGGTTTGGTCGGGGGTTGGGAACCTGATGGTTTGAGTGTTCGCGCTCCCCTCATATGATTTGGATGGTTTGGGTCACGCAACCCTTCCATCACCGGAGAAGGAGGTATGTATGATACGTTTGCTATGTTATGTTTTGTTTGTTATGTATGTTTATTTTGAGGAGCCCAGGATGGGATTAGGTGCTCGTACCCGTCGAGTTATGTATGTATGCTTTAGTAAAGTTCGTGAAACGGGGATAGACTCTTAAATTAAAATAAAATATGAACCTTTTGAATATGTAAGCTAAGATTTGATTTGATTCGATATGATTTGCTATGAATTAATGATCTGGTTTTATATGAAATCCTTTAAGCTTTGGTTTGCTTTGTTTCTTTTAGAATCCCTATATATATATATCACGGGTTAAACTTTGGTATGCAAAAACTATCCCTGAGTTCACGCACTATGTGATTGTTATGTGCTTTGGTCTTATACATATAGCGTGTGTGTGTAGCCCCTCACTGAGTCTGTGTGTCTGACCTCTCTCCCCTTTCGTTTTAGTTGCATGTTCAGGTTGTGGAGTTCGAGCTAGGCGGTTTTGAGTCGGGTCTGTCGAGTCCGTGTCTGTCTGTTTGTTTCGTTAAGTGCTTAGCTCGTTATTGTGTAAGAAGTTATGTATACGTTTATGATATATTTTATGCAAGTTTGTATTGATTTGAATGTATGAATTTCGGGACAGGTTAGGACAGGTTCGTGGATTTAGTTGAACCCGTTTGTATTTTCATTTATGTTATATTCAGGATTAGAGATCTATGCTAGTTGAACCCGTCAACTGCTGCTTTTAATTTAAGTCTGTTTGTGTGATTGCTTCCGTATACGCTTCGTTCTTTGTAGGTTGGTTTAATTTGCAGGGTCTAAGTTCCGCCTAGCTTAGGTGTGTGTCTGTCCGTCTCCCGTTCGCCTCTGCTTGGTTCATGTACGGGTTTCCCATCTCGTATGTGGATTGGGCTTAGGTGCGGGGGATGTGGTGACCCACCGTACAGGGTACTACATCCTAAAGTGGTATCAGAGCGTTGGGTTGCAAAACCTGAGCTCAGAGTCGTGTTATATCAGTCTAGGTCGAACGGCATAGGACAACGTGGCTATGTGCTTGCATTTGCATTGTGATTTGTTGTGATATGTATTTGGATTCTTAACATTTGGTTGATTTTACATTTCCTGATGTATTGCATTTATTTAATTGCTCTTACTTGATTTAATTATGTGTCATTCTCACGTACTAACCGGCATGCATGTCTTATATTGAGGTTGTTGAGAATTTCAGGATGCCACCACGTAGACAAGATGTTGGTCAACCACCACATCGACATCATTACAATCAAGGGCAAAATCACACCGAGATGCAACCTTTGAATCCGATGGCAACCTTATATCGAGACTTCAGGACCTTTAAACCTCCCCAATTTAGAGAAGGCAATGATATCAGGGTGGAAAAGTGGCTCTCCGAGATTGAAAGTATATTCGAGGTATGGCCGTGAGACTCACAAGATAAGGCTCGCCTTGCCTTACTACTTTTGCAAGGTCAAGCAAGATAGTGGTGGAAAAGAGTTGCTCCACAATTAGAAGCAACGAACGAAGGATTGACATGGGATACCTTCGTTCAAGAGTTTAGAAGAAGGTACTCACCGGCTATTTTACGAGATCGAAGATTTGAGGAGTTTCGTACTCTAAAACAAGGATGTAAAATGGTCATGGAATACATCGAAGAATTTGAGAGGTTAGGCACCTACGTACCACATATCATGAACAATGAAGAGATGAAGATTTGGTATTTCATGGAAGGACTACGAGATGAGTTCAAGGAGGCCTTAATTGCCGAGGATATGAGTACTTGGGACAAGGCTACCACGAAAGTTTTAAGGGTTGAAAATCGGAGAATAACAAAAGGCAAGGAAGAAGAGGAGTTGAGACTGAGAGGTGAATTAGGATTTTGCTCGAACCTACAAATGGAAGAAAGAATCGAACCTCCCGGTATCCAAGCTAAGAAGAAAAGGATTCGAGGAAAGAAACATAAAACTGGGGTCCTTCGAGACCAAGGAAAGAATCTCAACCGTGTGCTTACTGTGAAGGAACTAATCATGCCTACAATTCGTGTTATGATAGACTGAAGAAGTGTTATGCGTGCGGATCAAAGGAGCATATGATTTCCGACTGTGAGCAATCCAGAGCTAACAAACAAAGGATGCGTGAAAAAAGGCTTCGATTTGGAAACCAGCATGAATCCAAGGATGGAGGTATTTGTATTTATAGCACGTGCATTCACGACATTTTTAGGTTCTGCAATTATTTATTTATTGTGTTATAATTGCCATTATAACATATTTTTTTTATGTGTTTGAGTGGTAATTATGTGATGCATCCCATTTACACGTTAACCCGGCATGCATATTTAGTGTTTGCTTGATAGGATGTCGTTCTTTCAATCTCCAAGTTTGTGCCCGAGGAAGTTAGAAAAGATGGTTAGAGAAAGAGGCAGAATTAGGGACCCTCTTGAGATCGGGTTGAAGATTGCATCATATATGAAGAAGGTGTTGAAGGGTATAGGATTGGAAAGTCTACAAATGGGATTGAAGATTCAAGGGAATGGGAATCCACTTTGAAGGAGAGCTAATTTCTTCAAGGAGGGACTACAATGAAAGTTCCGAATAGGGAAGAAATTAATCCACGAGGGACATTGTGAAGAACTCTACTAATGGGCACAAAATTGGGTTAACCAAAATCTTGGGGCATGGAGATTGATTCATTTTTTTTTAGCCGCGCCCTTGGAGAAGAGTTTCGAGGAGAACCAATGGGAGACTTTTTTTGGGATTTTGGGGGACTTCAATGGATTGAGGTAAAATCCTGAATGAAGTCATAGGCTAAAGGCGGGATGACAAGAAGTAAAATTTGGCAATGAAGAAGGGCACTCGGACGAGAAGGAATTAGGAAATATGTTGATGTTTAAGTTGGGGGACTTCAAGATTTCCTAACAACAATGATAACGCAAGGAGATGTCCCCGGGTTAGAGGCGGAGTTTGATGAGAATTACTGAGAGGCTTGGGATGCAATTCTCTTATATTCCAGGAAAAGAGTACGAGGTACTTTCGAGCACCTTAACGAAGAGGATTATGATTAGAAGACAATACCTGTAATGCCCGAGCGCGAGACGTCACATCCCCCGCACCATGACCCGACCCGTATACGAAATGGATTTCCATACACGTGCCGAATCATAGCGAACGAAGACATACACACTCGCTAAGCCAGGCAGGACTAACCTATAACTTAAACCCGAACAACAATCACAACAACCAGAGCAATAAAAGATAGCGGAAGCAATCATTCATATATTACATATTGAGCTAGAGCTCCAGGTACCAACATGTAATTCATATATTGATTGAGCTATACGCTCTATGGACCAATAGTTCAGGGAAGATACATATAGGTACCAATATTCATGTACGCTCCACACATATACAATTCAAAAGTAGATAAAGTAATCAAATGCGTGTAAAGGAAAGGCTAGACACGATGCAAGACTCTCCCTGACTGGTATCCCGCCTAGCATCCCCTTTCCTGCAAAAACAACTGAACAACTCCGGGTTCAGTCTTCGACAGACTGGTGGGTATAAAAACAGAGGCATAATCTCTTAATATTGCGGAATTGAAACACATTCATGCAAGTTATAATCCTTATTCGAGGTTTAGAAGCATTTCTCCCAAGCGGGGACATAAAGTACAACGAATAGGATTATAACAATTCATTCGTTCCTTAGGTCATTAATAGCCCGGCGAGAGGGCGTGCTGTAGCACCCCGACATGTAAGGACGCCACACCCCCGCACTATAGGTCGATCCACATATGAAATGGTCAGTCCATACATGAATCAACCTATAGCGAACGGGTTACAATGCAAGTACAACAACAAGCTAGACGGGACTAATTTATACATGCAACAGGACAAAGCGGAAGCAGTCTATACTATTGATCATTTAACAGGTAATGTAGGCTTGGATTTTACATATCAATACGTTATCATCTCCTAAATACCTAACAAGTAACATTAACAATAATTTCTTGAAAAAGGATAAATAAATAGATGCACCGTGCGGCTGACTGCGGGCTTGACATAGCTCGATTCTCGACTAGAAGGTACCTGCAAAAATATTGCATATATATATATATATCAATTACATGAATAACTATATTACTCTATTAACACCACCACTCCCATCACACCAACCTCCAACCACTCCAGTACTCCAACTCCCATTCACTCCATCACTCCCAGAACCTTCATCACTCCAATATCTACATCACTCCAGTCACGATAACACGATAATGGGAAGGTAGCGAGCCTTCACCATTCACGATAACACGATAGGGTTTGTTCTTCCTGTGGTTGGACGGACAACCATTGGCACGGAAACCAATCCAGCGCCCTCACTAAAGGGGGACCTGGCCAGGAGAACGCGTTATTCCTGTGGTTGGACGGACAACCACTGGCCCGAAGACCAGCCCAGCGCCCTCAATAAGGAGGACCTGGCCAGGAGAACGCATGTACACGATAGCCACGATGATCACGATAACACGGTACTCACGAATTGCTTTGCATGATCTGGACAATAATACGATAATCACGGTACGTGCATGGCTTGACATGACCTGACTTGCTTGCTAACAGTTGACACGACGATTCATGAACGTATGGACGTGCTTATTGATCACGATCTCCGTTCTGGAGTACACTGGGCAAGAAATAGAACAATTGCACCCTCATTAGATCATGACATGATAAAACTATTAGATATAACACACGGCACATTCAAGTAACGAGATAACATGCAATGAACAATGTAGTATAATATATTCATATTATGACATGCTATTGATCATATAATATCATGTTTGGGTCATTTGAATTATTAAAGAAAGAATTGGAAATGCCAAGTTTATGCAGAAACTTTCTGTCTCTCCAGGGGTCAGGGAACGGCCGTTCCGGCCCCGTAGTTCAAAATGGGAAGGGCCGTTCCCCACTCCCGAAGCTGCTCCCGAAGATGGGAACGGCCGTTCCCGTCTGTGAAACAACGTGGGACCGGTCGTTCCCCTCCTCGCCGCCTGCACAATATTCAAATTAATGGGAACGGCCGTTCCCCGATTTTAAAGGGAACGGGAAGGGCCGTTCCCGTTTTATAGAAAATGCAGCAGAACAGGGGACGAAGCAAGGGATGCACGAACACACCCCAAATCTCTTGAAATTCATACAATTCCATTCCATAAACTATAACTCATGCAAGGAAATATATATACATGCTTATAGTATGCTAAGACCCAATATAAACACACAAATCATGCTCAATCATCAAGAATTTAAAGTTAGACCTCATAAACATATATTTCACCAAACTCCATAATTCTCAAGATTTAGGCATGGAATTCAAGTCTAAAGCTTATAGTCATGCTTCTAACGATTAAAACACAAGCTATTTCATACAAATCCTAACCCTAGCTTCATATATAAATTCCAAGAAAACATGTATGCTTCCCTCTCTTTCCTTGAAGAACTTAGAAGATGAAGATGAGGGTGAGATGATGAAGAAGCTTCAAGCTTGCAGGTAATCAATGGAATGGAAGATAGCTTGATGATGATGAAATTCCATTTCCCTTTCTTCTTTCATGGATGAACCGAGAGAGATGAGGATGATTCTATGTCTTGGAAAATGGAATGAATATGGAAGAAGAATGAAGAAGCCTATATCACGTAATTCATGCCTTGATTTTAATGAAATAATGTAAATTGTAATTAAGTCCCTTTGATTAATCAAGTTATGCAATTAAGGATATAAGGTTTGGAAAATGATTAATTTAGTCCAAGAATATATTTATACAATTTAGTCCTTGGATTTAAAGAAATATAAATTAAGGACAATTAAGAATATATAACAATTAAGGCATATAGGACAATTAATTCGCGTACCTGGAAAGCTGAAAATTGGGGCATTACAATTCTCCCCCCCTTAATAGAATCCGTCCTCGGATTCACTCGCGAGCATGTAGTGGCATAAGTAAATGCAATGCACGAATTAGCAATTAATCCCTAAACTGCATGACCTAAACTTGACACGACACTAGAACCTCGGTTTTGCAAACCGGGCTCTGATACCACTTTACATGTAGCACCCCGACATGTAAGGACGCCACACCCCCGCACTATAGGTCGATCCACATATGAAATGGTCAGTCCATACATGAATCAACCTATAGCGAACGGGTTACAATGCAAGTACAACAACAAGCTAGACGGGACTAATTTATACATGCAACAGGACAAAGCGGAAGCAGGCTATACTATTGATCATTTAACAGGTAATGTAGGCTTGGATTTTACATATCAATACGTTATCATCTCCTAAATACCTAACAAGTAACATTAACAATAATTTCTTGAAAAAGGATAAATAAATAGATGCACCGTGCGGCTGACTGCGGGCTTGACATAGCTCGATTCTCGACTAGAAGGTACCTGCAAAAATATTGCATATATATATATATATCAATTACACGAATAACTATATTACTCTATTAACACCACCACTCCCATCACACCAACCTCCAACCACTCCAGTACTCCAACTCCCATTCACTCCATCACTCCCAGAACCTTCATCACTCCAATATCTACATCAATCCAGTCACGATAACACGATAATGGGAAGGTAGCGAGCCTTCACCATTCACGATAACAGGATAGGGTTTGTTCTTCCTGTGGTTGGACGGATAACCATTGGCACGGAAACCAATCCAGCGCCCTCACTAAAGGGGGACCTAGCCAGGAGAACGCGTTATTCCTGTGGTTGGACGGACAACCACTGGCCCGAAGACCAGCCCAGCGCCCTCAATAAGGAGGACCTGGCCAGGAGAACGCATGTACACGATAGCCACGATGATCACGATAACACGGTACTCACGAATTGCTTTGCATGATCTGGACAATAATACGATAATCACGGTACGTGCATGGCTTGACATGACCTGACTTGCTTGCTAACAGTTGACACGACGATTCATGAACGTATGGACGTGCTTATTGATCACGATCTCCGTTCTGGAGTACACTGGGCAAGAAATAGAACAATTGCACCCTCATTAGATCATGACATGATAAAACTATTAGATATAACACACGGTACATTCAAGTAACGAGATAACATGCAATGAACAATGTAGTATAATATATTCATATTATGACATGCTATTGATCATATAATATCATGTTTGGGTCATTTGAATTATTAAAGAAAGAATTGGAAATGCCAAGTTTATGCAGAAGCTTTCTGTCTCTCCAGGGGTCTGGGAACGGCCGTTCCGGCCCGTAGTTCAAAATGGGAAGGGCCGTTCCCCACTCCCGAAGCTGCTCCCGAAGATGGGAACGGCCGTTCCCGTCTGTGAAACAACGTGGGAACGGTCGTTCCCCTCCTCGCCGCCTGCACAATATTCAAATTAATGGGAACGACCGTTCCCCGGTTTTAAAGGGAACGGGAAGGGCCGCTCCCGTTTTACAGAAAATGTAGCAGAACAGGGGACGAAGCAAGGGATGCACGAACACACCCCAAATCTCTTGAAATTCATACAATTCCATTCCATAAACTATAACTCATGCAAGGAAATATATATACATGCTTATAGTATGCTAAGACCCAATATAAACACACAAATCATGCTCAATCATCAAGAATTTAAAGTTAGACCTCATAAACATATATATCACCAAACTCCATAATTCTCAAGATTTAGGCATGGAATTCAAGTCTAAAGCTTATAGTCATGCTTCTAACGATTAAAACACAAGCTATTTCATACAAATCCTAACCCTAGCTTCATATATAAATTCCAAGAACACATGTATGCTTCCCTCTCTTTCCTTGAAGAACTTAGAAGATGAAGATGAGGGTGAGATGATGAAGAAGCTTCAAGCTTGCAGGTAATCAATGGAATGGAAGATAGCTTGATGATGATGAAATTCCACTTCCCTTTCTTCTTTCATGGATGAACCGAGAGAGATGAGGATGATTCTATGTCTTGGAAAATGGAATGAATATGGAAGAAGAATGAAGAAGCCTATATCACGTAATTCATGCCTTGATTTTAATGAAATAATGTAAATTGTAATTAAGTCCCTTTGATTAATCAAGTTATGCAATTAAGGATATAAGGTTTGGAAAATGATTAATTTAGTCCAAGAATATATTTATACAATTTAGTCTTTGGATTTAAAGAAATATAAATTAAGGACAATTAAGAATATATAACAATTAAGGCATATAGGACAATTAATTCGCCTACCTGGAAAGCTAAAAATTGGGACGTTACACGTGCATTATCTCCAACCACCACCACGTGTAATCCATTCATCATTCATTCATTCATTCATTCATTACATTCTTTCGTGCAGATACATTAGAACATTCATTCATTCATTCATATACTCCTTTTTCCTCAGGGTAGGGAACGGGTTTGCAAGGCCCGAGCCCTCATTCATTAATGCTAGAGGGGTACATGAATCCCCAAAAGCCGGGACCCCTTTCATCCACTAATCTCCTAGTGAAATCCAGGTTGCCGAAATTGTTGGAACTAGTATAAATGGATTCCCGTCAGCCCATGCTTCCCCGGTTCACCATTACACTAAGTCCCGGGCCCTCATTCATTGTGATCATTCATACATTTCTCGCCAAAACATTTTGGTAGGACATTCATAATAAAGGCTTTCGTTCAAAAACATTTGCTCGTTAAAACTTGGCATAAATACCTATATAGGGTTTTGGCTAAAATCTTGCACATTAGGTATTCGGGTCATATTGTTATCTAATAGAAGAAAAACCCACCTGGTAGACAAAAGAACCCGACACGCTCTCACTGCCCGACCTCGTCACCCACCGGATCAAGATCTGTGTGACAAAGGTAGTGTGAGACTCAATCATGACCACATTAGACGCTCGGCTATGCAATAACATGCTATGGAATGCTTAAAATGCAATAATATGTTCAATTATGGTCATGAATATCAAAGAATTCAATTTAAACACATAATTCACCAAATTTCATTCATTGTACGGTAAAACCGTACTCATTCCCGTTCATAAGCCATCAATAGCATATATCAATCAGAAAACATTACTTTAACATAATCATATTGCATATAATTCATAAATACGAATAATAAACGCAAAACAAGCAATAAAAGAGTTCCCCCAAAGCTGTCATTTCAAATGACACGGCCGTGTTGAGTTTTCAAAGGGAACGGACACGGCCGTGTCCGAGGATTAAAATCGGAAAAATTCAAAGTCGAGGGCTTGACACGGCCGTGTTGAGTTTTCAAAGCATTTGGACACGGCCGTGTCCGAGATTAAAATTCAGAAAAATCAAAGCCGAGAGCCCAACACGGCCGTGTCCATTTTCAGTTCAAAGCTGACACGGCCGTGTCAGCTCGTCGTCTTCGAAAAAAAACAGAGCTGAAACTCTGTTTTCTATGTGGGAAAAGCTTTAAAAACAGGGCAGCTACAAGGAAGCTCATATATTGCACAAGGACGCGTACTCAAGCCACAAAACTCATGCAAATAATATAACTCATTCATATGTGCAAGAATTCATACATAAAATTGGCAAAAGATCACTTAACAACAAGCTTTCATTCATGGAAGCTTCAAGCTTCATTAATGGCACATCATGCTATACACAACCAACATGAGATTCAAGCATATAAAATTGATAAGGAAGCTACAAGGGTCATATTTCATGCATCAAGTTTCACTTTAAACCTTTAATACCAAGGAGCAAGCCCAAACCCTCAATTCATGCTCATATTCACAACCCAAGAATCCTTCACTCATGCCAAGCTTTCCATAGAAGAAAAGATAGAGGAGAAGATGGAGATTTTAAATCCTAACTTACCTTGGAAGAAGATGGAGGATTGATCAAGCTTGATCTCAAACCTTGGAGGATAAAAATGGAGGGTTTCTTGGAGTTTCACCTCTTCTCTCTTGAATGATGATGATCGATGAATGAGGAGACAAAGGAGAAAGGGAATGCTGATATTTAGCTAAAATGGGTAGGATTCGGGTCGGTTCAAGTCCGGTTCATTTAGAAAACGGTTCAACAAGTTATAAAGTCGAGGTTGTGGAAAGATTCGTTGTCGAGGGTTCAAACGGTATCAAAACAATACAAGGTCAAGTTTAATGGATAGGTAACGTCGAAACAAGTTCAATGCCTGTTACGGATCTCGATTTCGAGGTCCGGAGCTCAAGATATCGCGAAAACCGTTCAGGGTTGCCGATACTCAAATAGGTCCCTAAACTTTCAAAAAGTGGCAATTAAGCCCAAACTCAATTTCCAATTGAGTCCAAAACATTCAAATAAGTTACAATCAAGCCCACATATTACACGAAACATGTAATTTCATTCAATTAACACCGAATTCACAAAATTCACATTCTCACATTTTCATTCATATAGTCATAATTCAAATTAGAACTCATATAAAATTTAAACAATTAAAACAAATTAGAAACAATTCAATTAATAAAACATAATATAAATTCATATAATTAAATGTAATTGCGCACGTAACTCATACCTTCACGTGTTAAAACACGGGGCGTTACAACCTCTCCCCCTTAAAAAGAATCCGTCCTTGGATTCATTGCTCGGTCGGAAACAACTCTGGATAGAACTTCTTCATTTTCTCTTCCGTTTCCCAAGTGGCATCTTCTGTCTTATCACTTCGCCATAACACCTTCACCAAGGGAAACCGTCTGTTTCGAAGTTCTTGAAATTTTCGATCCAAAATCTTCACCGGTTTCTGAATGAAAGTAAGATTCGGTTCAAGCTCCACTTCTTCAACCGGTATGATCACGGACTCATCGGGGTAGTACTTCCGAAGTTGTGACACATGGAAGACATTGTGAATACCCATTAAACTTGGAGGCAAATCCAATCTGTAAGCTGTATCTCCGATTCTCTCCAAAATCTCATAAGGTCCCAAATATCGGGTATTCAACTTTCCTCCTTTTCCAATTCGGGTAAATCCTTTCCGAGGTCAAGCTTTCAGGAACACCCTATCTCCAACTTCAAATTCAAGATCTTTCCTTCGCTTATCTGCATAACTTTTCTGTCGATCTTGAGCTACCTTCATCCGTTGTCGGATAATCTGAACTTTTTCAATAGTATCCTGAATAGCCTTGGAAGGTTTATCTTTCCTTTCACCTCTTTGTACCCCTTCTTGCTTACTCCACTTCCACTCTTCCAAATCGAAAAATAACGGAGATCGGCACTTCCTTCCATAAAGAAACTCATACGGTGCCATTTCTATCGAAGCTTGGTAACTGTTATTGTAGGCAAACTCAATCAAGGGCAATTGTTCATTCCATGAACTCGAGAAATCCAATGCATACGCCCTTAACATATCCTTAAGATATCTGATTAATCTTTCGGATTGCCCGTCAGTCTGTTGATGAAAAGCTGTACTGAACTGAAGCTTAGTTCCCAAACACTTCTGTAACTCTTGCCAGAACTTGGAAGTGAATCTCGGATCCCTGTCTGAAACAATACTAGCTGGCACTCCATGTAACCGAACAATCTCATCACAATACCTCTTAGCCAGCTTACCTATCTTATCTGACATCCGAACGGCAAGAAAATGCGTTGACTTGGTTAACCTGTCCACGATTACCCAAATTCCATCGAATCCACCTTTCACTCTAGGTAAACCCGATACAAAATCCATCGCAATCTGTTCCCACTTCCATTCGGGAATAGGTAATGGCTGTAACAATCCTGACGGCTTCTGATGCTCAGCTTTCACTCGCTGACAAGTCAGACCATAACTTACCACATCTCTCTTCAATCCCTTCAACCAATAATACTGTTTCAAGTCCCGATACATCTTGTTTCCACCAGGATGTACCGAATACACAGTTTTATGAGCTTCATCCAAAATAGCTCTTCTCAACTCCGTTGGAACTACCACCCTGTCCTTAAATCGAAAAATTCCCATATCATCGAATCCAAACGGACACTCGGAGTCTGATCGAGCCTTCTCAATCAACTTCTGAATCTCAACATCCATCTGTTGTGCCTCAAATATCTGTTGCCTTAATTCTGGACGTACTGAGATGTTACCAATACGAGCCTTTATCTTAACCAATTCCATTGGTTGTCTAATATTTACCTTCAAATTGGATACACTAGCCTTCCTGCTCAATGCATCTGCAACCACATTAGGTTTGCCTGGGTGATACTTAATCACACAATCATAGTCCTCGAGAGTCTCCATCCATCTTCGTTGCCTTCTATTCAACTCCTTCTGAGAGAATAAGTACTGAAGACTCTTATGATCGGTGAAAATCTCAAATGATGTTCCATACAAGTAATGTCTCCACTTCCCCAAGGCAAAAATCACCGCTACAAGTTCAAGGTCGTGAGTGGGATAATTCTTCTCATGCTCTTTCAATTTCCTAGAGGCATAAGCAATTACTCTCCCATTTTGTAACAAAACACAACCTAAACCCTTCAATCCCATCAGGAAGTGCAAGTATCGGTGCAGAAGTTAACTTATCTTTCAAGAGCTGAAAACTAACTTCACACTTCTCATCCTACTTAGACTGAACCTCTTTCTTGGTTAATCGGGTTAACGGAGCCGCTATCTTAGAAAAATCCTTAACAAATCTTCGGTAATAGCCGGCTAAACCCAAGAAACTTCGGATCTCAGAAACATTCTTAGGACTCCGCCACTTCGAAACTGCCTCTACTTTCGAAGGATCCACCTCTAATCCTTTGTTCGAAATGATATGTCCCAAGAAACTCATACTGTCAATCCAAAACTCGCATTTACTGAACTTGGCATAGAGTTGGTTATCTCTTAAAGCTTCCAATACCAATCTCAAATGCCGAGCATGATCCTCTTCTGACCTTGAGTACACCAGAATATCATCGATGAAGATCACAACAAACTTATCCAAATACGGCCGGAAAATCCGATGCATCATGTCCATAAAAGCTACCCGCGCGTTAGTTAATCCAAATGGCATCACCACAAATTCATAATGTCCATACCGGGTATTAAATCCCGTCTTAGGAATATCTTCCTCCTTAATCTTTAACTGATAATATCCCTGCCTTAAATCGAGCTTGGAATACACTCTTGACCCTTGTAGCATGTCAAACAAATCCTCTATATTAGGCAAAGGATACTTATTCTTTACTGTCATCCGATTCAACTCCCGGTAGTCAATGCACATCCTCAAGGTTCCATCTTTCTTCTTAACAAAGAGGACCGGCGCGCCCCACGGTGACGAACTTGGTCGAATATATCCATTCTTAAGAAGATCTTCCAACTGAACTTTCAACTCCTGTAGCTCTGTCGGTGCCATCCGGTAAGGAGTCTTCGAATAAGGTTCAGATCCCGGATATAAATCTATTACAAATTCAATCTCTCGATCCGGAGGCAAAGAACCCAAAACTTCGAGAAACACTTCCAGATATTCCTTCACCACTTCTGTCTCTTCGAGTTTCGCCTGATTTTTCGGCTTATTCAAGATATAGGTAATAAATCCCGTTGCCCCATTCCTTATCAACTTATGAACCTCAGTAAATGACAAAAGAGGTGCATCATCTGCTTCTTTCCTTACTACCACTTCTGTTCCCAACTTGACTGTCTTGGTGAAACAATCGACCGTGGCGTGGTACCGAAACAACCAATCCATTCCTAGAATAACCCCATATCTGTTCATCGGCATTACCACCAAATCTGCCTGAAATTCTCTACCTTCAAACCTAAACACACAGTCTCTGACCACCCGATCTGTCTCAAGGCTTCCACCCAACAGCGAACTCACCACATAACAAGCATTTAAGCACGTAACAAGCAAACACAAAGTTTCAATTAATTTGCCAGATATAAAAGAATGAGTAGCGCCAGGGTCAAATAATGCATGTACGTTCGTGTCATAGATGCATATCGTACCTTCCACCATAGCATTGGGATTGGCTTCCACATCTTGCTCTTCACCCGCAAGGGCATATGCACGAGCTGGGATCATCGGCCTCTGAGCTCCCGGTTGATAGCCTGGAGTCTTGTCTGGACAAGTATTGGCCATGTGTGTTGCCTTCCCGCAAATCAGACATTGTCCCAACCTCCTTCGGCAAGTATTGTAAGTGTGAGTAGGCCCTCCACAATGCATACAAGGTGGTCTATCATGTCGAGGATCATTAGCAGCCGGCGGTGTTTGTGGCTTTAGTGGTGCAGTTCCCATGGGTCGAAACTTCTTATTCTGCCCTTGAATTAGCAAAGGAGGAGATACCATAGGCCTTTTCCCTTTTCTGAACCCCGATCCTTATCCCATTTGCATACGAGGTAAGGGGTCCTTTTTCTTGTACTCCTCTTCCAAGACCAGAGCCCTTTGTACAGTGTCAGCGAAAGATTCGAAGTTATGGCCTGCATGCCCGTGTCTTATGTAGCACCCACACGTAGGGCCACATCCCCCGCACCATAATCCAAACCCGAATACGAAATGGAATGTCCGCACCCGAATCCGAATCATAGCGAACGGGAGACCAAACACACACTCTAGGCTAGGCGGAGCTAAACCAAACGGAAACAGAGTGCGCGGAAGCGAATAAATAAAAGCAACAAACAAACATCACATATATATACGTATAGGTACCAACACTTAATTAGTCATATAATATTTACATATAGATACCAACACGTTTCTGTACAAAAGCCATCCCGGCTCGATCAAAATAGTCAGCAAGTATATACAAATCAGAACTATACAACTACAAAATAATAAAGTGCAGGTATGAAAATGCACCTAACGAAACCTAGACCGACAAGTGTATAAAGCAGACACACTTCTCCGCCTAGCTCACGCTCCCAAAACCTGCAACTAAAAGAGTAAACGAGGGTCAGTCAACTGACTGAGTGAGGGGGCTAACGCACACCCACACCCTACATATATATAGAGCAGAGCACAAAGCAAAGGGCGAAATTATGAACCGGAATAGGTTTTTCAAACTAAAACTTTCCAAAACAAATACATATACTTTAAAACATTTCATAAACACTATCCCGATTCATACTTCTCAAACATACATAACAAAACATAATGCTCGGCGAGAACGAGCTTCCAACCTTTACTCCTCAGAACAAACAAAACAGAAATCATACATATCAACCTCTACACCAATGATGGAAGAGCCACCGGCGGCCCTAACCATCCAGACATATACAGACTCACGAGGGGTAGCGAACCCACATCGTGCCCTCCCCGGTTTTTACGCCGAAGGCATCGAAATATCACACCTTCCCAAACTCCCAGGGGTCGCGTGTGATATATCGGATGGAGACTACGCACAGGCCGAACCTCCACGGCCCGAACCGTCCCGAGGGTTCCTTACCCGTAGCTCCTTGGATCCACACATACAAATCATATCATATCAAATGCCAAATCTTTCATGGCAATCTCGCTAGCAGAATTGTAAAGCCTTTCCAGAACATAGCTTACATAAGCTTATTTAATATCTTTTCCCAAAACAAAGTTGTTCACAAGATCATAAACATATTCTAATCAACACGTACATATCTATATGTATACTATATAGTCACATGCACGGCTCGAAAACATCACATAAGGCTTTAGGTCGCTTAGCTAATAAAATTCCTAAACCTCACCTTGTGCGTGACAAAAAGCGAGCCAACGTGAACAACCTACGCCTCAGGCTCGTCAACTGGGACCTCCTCTGAAAAGAAAACACGAAAGCCCAAGACTTAGACTCTATATGAACCAAAGAAGACGCTCGGCAAAATGCATGATTCATGTTCATAGATAAAATGTCACAATTAAATCATAGAATTCACAAATCATAGCATAACATATTTATTTACAATCTATTATGCAAAACAATCAAATTATAACAATTAAAATGCAAAAGAAAAGCATTTAAAATCATACAAATGCATAAACAAGGCAAAGAGAAAAAGTGGCAAAATCCACCCCCATGGATTTTTTCCAAAGGGAAAAATCCACCCTAGCGGATTTTTCCAGAGCTACTGCCTCAAATCCACCCCCGTGGATTTTTCCAAGAAAAATCCACGCCCGCGGATTTGACCCAGTAGGAGGGTTCCGGCCATGGGAACGGCCGTTCCCGTTCCCAGTACAAGCTGGGAACGGTCGTTCCCACTCTCGGCATGAACAGTATTGGCCTGGGAACGGTCGTTCCCAGTTTGAAACTGGGCGGGAACGGCCGTTCCGGCCTGGTTCGAAAGCTGGAGCAGAAAAATTTTACAGAAAACAGGGAAGCTCCAAAATGGTGCCAAAAATGGCCAAAAACCAACCCTTTAATTTGCCACAACTTCTCAAAATGCACAAACAATACATATAAATCATGCTTGACATATAAACACTCAAATAACTCAAGAATACGGAATTAAAATGCATGATCAAGGAAATGCAATATTCAAGCAAAAATCATGACCATCAATAAATACTCCACCAACCATGGATTTAATGCAATAAAGACAACATATACAACCTATATAGCTCATAAATGAAGCTAGGAATCAAACACATCAAGCAAAGAGCAAGTATCCAAGTTTTTCATTAAACCCTTACTATTCACGTAGGGAAGCAAAGGCATGCTAAACTCACTCCAAACTCAGAATTTAAATCATAGAAACGACGAGCACGACGAGGGGATTCCGAAACATACCTAAGTTCGAGAAAAGACGAAGAAACGAGAGAGAACTTGGCTTGGGAAGTTGGATGATCAAACTTGGGGTTTAAGCTCTAGCTTGGCTTTGTTGTTGCTGAAATTACGTGAAGAATGAGGGAGGAGAGAAATAGTTCAGCCTTTAAGGCTGGACCGGTCGGTTCACGGGTTCGGTTCAAGGTTCTCGGTTCAAGTTGGTTCGGTTCAACAAATACAGGTTCAAATAAGGCCAACTCAAATTAGAACGAATAAATCGCATGCAACATTCATTCACATAATTCATATAAGTTCAAATAATTCAAAATAGTCCTATACAAATAATCTAAAACGCAAATAATATTAAATCACATAATTTACCTGTACCGACTGTGAGTCGGGGTGTTACATCTTAGATCCTGTCTCAATCCTACAATAAACCTCTTTCCCTTTCTCTTTTCATCTCTTGTAATGTGAGGTGCATACTTTCCAAGCCTGTTGAAAAGAGAAAGATATTGAGCCACCGTTCGAGTCCCTTGCTTTAGATCTATAAATTCATGTTCTTTCCTTTCTCGAACGACTTCAGGAACAAAGGCTTCTCTAAACTCTCTTAGAAACACTTCCCAATTAATTGCTTCTCCTTCCACCTCGAGCTTCTCCCTAGTACGTTCCCACCAATCATACGTCTCTCCATCCAGCTGGAAAATAGCAAACTGGGCCTTTTCTTGAGATGTGAATTGTCGAACATTAAAAATCCTCTAAATCCTTGTGAGCCATCCTTCTGATATAGCATCATCCACCGATCTGGAAAACCTTGGTGGATTATAGCTAAAAAACAACCCATGATGATCTCTTGGGTTATTTGGAGGAGGTGCTTGATGTTCAGCCTGCGGTTGTACTGGAGGATCCTGAGCCCTTCTATGCTCCACGTAGTTATACACCGCTTCCATAAAATGCTCTATATTCATAGGCGGTTGTGGAGGATTAGGAGAACGATCTCTATGATGATGACGATCCGGAGACCTTTCCCGATGTCTTCTCGGAGGCATCCTGTTCACTCAAACACTAACATGCGTGCTAGATTTAGTTCATGCGTGACAATGTATCAAATAAATCAATCACTCAAGTCAGAGATCGAAACACCTTATCACATAAAAATGCAAATGCTCCAAATTAACAAATAATTATTACAGCCGAACGACCTATTGACTCCACACGACACTAGAACCCTGGTTTTGCAACCTTGGGCTCTGACACCTGTAATATCCCACATCGGATTGGAGGGTGTATTGAAGCTGCTTTATAAGTAGTGGAGTTCCCCTCCCCTGAGTAGAGGCCTTTTGGGCCACTGGGGTAACCAGTGGTTCGAAACGTAAAACCGTGCGGCTTGGACCAAAGCGGACAATATCGAAGGGCGGGTCTTAGGGCTGTTACTGTAATGGTATCAGAGCCAGGGCCCGGGTTCGGTGTGCCAGCGAGGACGCTGGGCCCCTATGGGGGGGTGGATGTAATATCCCACATCGGATTGGAGGGTGGATTGAAGCTGCTTTATAAGTAGTGGAGTTCCCCTCCCCTAAGTAGAGGCCTTTTGGGCCACTGGGGTAACCAGTGGTTCGAAACGTAAAACCGTGCGGCTTGGACCAAAGCGGACAATATCGAAGGGCGGGTCTTAGGGCTGTTACTATACCACTAAAAGGATGTAACGCCCGAGCGCGAGACGTCACATCCCCCGCACCATGACCCGACCCGTATACGAAATGGATTTCCATACACGTGCCGAATCATAGCGAACGGAGACATACACACTCGCTAAGCCAGGCGGGACTAACCTATAACTTAAACCCCAACAACAATCACAACAACCAGAGCAATAAAAGATAGCGGAAGCAATCATTCATATATTACATATTGAGCTAGAGCTCTAGGTACCAACATGTAATTCATATATTGATTGAGCTATACGCTCTATGTACCAATAGTTCAGGGAAGATACATATAGGTACCAATATTCATGTACGCTCCATGCATATACAATTCAAAAGTAGCAGAAGTAATCAAATGCGTGTAAAGGAAAGGCTAGACACGATGCAAGACTCTCCCTGATTGGTATCCCGCCTAGCATCCCCTTTCCTGCAAAAACAACTGAACAACTCCGGGTTCAGTCTTCGACAGACTGGTGGGTATAAAAATAGAGGCATAATCTCATAATATTGCGGAATTGAAACACATTCATGCAAGTTATAATCCTTATTCGAGGTTTAGAAGCATTTCTCCCAACCGGGGACATAAAGTACAACGAATAGGATTATAAGAATTCATTCGTTCCTTAGGTCATTAATAGCGCGGCGAGAGGGCGTGCATTATCTCCAACCACCACCACGTGTAATCCATTCATCATTCATTCATTCATTCATTCATTACATTCTTTCGTGCACATACATTAGAACATTCATTCATTCATTCATATACTCCTTTTTCCTCCGGGTAGGGAACGGGTTTGCAAGGCCCGAGCCCTCATTCATTAATGCTAGAGGGGTACATGAATCCCCAAAAGCCGGGACCCATTTCATCCACTAATCTCCTAGTGAAATCCAGGTTGCCGAAATTGTTGGAACTAGTATAAATGGATTCCCGTCAGCCCATGCTTCCCCGGTTCACCATTACACTAAGTCCCGGGCCCTCATTCATTGTGATCATTCATACATTTCTCGCCAAAACATTTTGGTAGGACATTCATAATAAAGGCTTTCGTTCAAAAACATTTGCTCGTTAAAAGTTGGCATAAATACCTATGTAGGGTTTTGGCTAAAATCTTGCACATTAGGTCTTCGGGTCATATTGTTATCTAATAGAAGAAAAACCCATCTGGTAGACAAAAGAACCCGACACGCTCTCACTGCCCGACCTCGTCACCCACCGGATCAAGATCTGTGTGACAAAGGTAGTGTGAGACTCAATCATGACCACATTAGACGCTCGGCTATGCAATAACATGCTATGGAATGCTTAAAATGCAATAATATGTTCAATTATGGTCATGAATATCAAAGAATTCAATTTAAACACATAATTCACCAAATTTCATTCATTGTACGGTAAAGCCGTACTCGTTCCCGTTCATATCGTTCATACTTTCATACTTTGCATTCATAAGTCATCAATAGCATATATCAATCATAAAACATTACTTTAATATAATCATATTGCATATAATTCATAAATACGAATAATAAACGCAAAACAAGCAATAAAAGAGTTCCCCCAAAGCTGCCATTTCAAATGACATGGCCGTGTTGAGTTTTCAAAGGGAACGGACACGGCCGTGTTCGAGGATTAAAATCGGAAAAATTCAAATTCGAGGGCTTGACACGGCCATGTTGAGTTTTCAAAGCATTTGGACACGGCCGTGTCCGAGATTAAAATTCAGAAAAATCGAAGCCGAGAGCCCAACACGGCCGTGTCCATTTTCAGTTCAAAGCTGACACGGCCGTGTCAGCTCGTCGTCTTAAAAAAAAACAGAGCTGAAACTCTGTTTTCTGCGTGGGAAAAGCTTTAAAAACAGGGCAGCCACAAGGAAGCTCATATATTGCACAAGGACACGTACACAAGCCACAAAACTCATGCAAATAATATAACTCATTCATATGTGCAAGAATTCATACATAAAATTGGCAAAAGATCACTTAACAACAAGCTTTCATTCATGGAAGCTTCAAGCTTCATTAATGGCACATCATGCTATACGCAACTAACATGAGATTCAAACATATAAAATTGATAAGGAAGCTACAAGGGTCATATTTCATGCATCAAGTTTAACTTTAAACCTTTAATACCAAGGAGCAAGCCCAAACCCTCAATTCATGCTCATATTCACAGCCCAAGAATCCTTCACTCATGCCAAGCTTTCCATAGAAGAAAAGATAGAGGAGAAGATGGAGATTTTAAATCCTAACTTACCTTGGAAGAAGATGGAGGATTGATCAAGCTTGAGCTCAAAGCTTGGAGGATAAAAATGGAGGGTTTCTTGGAGTTTCTCCTCTTCTCTCTTGAATGATGATGATCGATGAATGAGGAGACAAAGGAGAAAGGGAATGCTGATATTTAGCTAAAATGGGTAGGATTTGGGTCGGTTCAAGTCCGGTTCATTTAGAAAACGGTTCAACAAGTTATAAAGTCGAGGTTGTGGAAAGATTCATTGTCGAGGGTTCAAACGGTATCGAAACAATACAAGGTCAAGTTTAATGGATAGGTAACATCGAAACAAGTTCAACGCCGGTTACGGATCTCGATTTCGAGGTCCGGAGCTCAAGATATCGCGAAAACCGTTCAGGGTTGCCTATACTCAAATAGGTCCCTAAACTTTCAAAAAGTGGCAATTAAGCCGAAACTCAATTTCCAATTGAGTCCAAAACATTCAAATAAGTTACAATCAAGCCCACATATTACACGAAACATGTAATTTCATTCAATTAACACCGAATTCACAAAATTCACATTCTCACATTTCCATTCATATAGTCATAATTCAAATTAGAACTCATATAAAATTTAAACAATTAAAACAAATTAGAAACAATTCAATTAATAAAACATAATATAAATTCATATAATTAAATGTAATTGTGCACGTAACTCATACCTGCACGTGTGAAAACACGGGGTGTTACAATACCTCTGCTTTAGGATTTCTACGAGTAAGTCTTCAAGTGAAAGAATCCGGATTAAGGCCGTTGGTGATGGATTAGAGCTCGAGGGATGTAATTCTTGGCACCAATAATAAGACCAAGAGAACATCTAAGAGTGAAAGATTGGGTTAAAGAAAATTCCGAGGATAGGCAACAAATACGGGATAAAGATCGGGATGAAATTTGAAGCAAAGGGCACCGTGAACCTCAAGGCGAAAATATAGACAAAAGGGACTTCCACTTTGAGCACATCATCATAAGATCAAATTTTCCCACATCGGTGAACGGTACACTTAAACATGCATTTCACGTACATCATGCATTTTAGTTTTGTTTTATGTTTTGAGTGCTCGAGAGTGGTGTCTTGGTAAGATGAGGGTCGAGCTTTGCAACGAGATCAACAACCCCTCGACGATTTTGGTGGTGTATGAAGAAGGTTCGGATGTTAGACACTTCGGACCTTAGATCGTGGACAACAAGAGATTCGGTTTGAGCTTGGTTGTGGAGTGGTGTGGACGAGCTTAAGAGTTGACTCAAATGACTCAAACGGTGAGAGTTGAATCTATTTTAGACCCTCTTAATTTTGCGAGTCGAACGAGCAATTCAAATGACAGGATCGATTTAGAGATTCAAACCCCTTGTGCTTGCAGACCTTTCTCGAGCTAACCCTCGTCGGGACATCATGAACCTCGAACTTGGGTGAATACAAAAAGTTGTTCGGGCTTTAAAATCGAGCAGGGGAACCTGGGGACCAGGTTCTCTTAAGGGGGGAGTTTGTGACACCCCGCCTCTTCGGCATTCCAGGTACGGCGTCACGGGTGAGTTTAATTCTGTAATTTACGTGAATTATGTGATTAGCATGCTTATATGTCGATGTGAGATTTGTTTTAATACGTGTGCATTAGAATTTAATTAATTGTTCTTGGGCTCAATCGCTCAATATTTGCCGAATTAGGGACCTAATTTTATTTAGGATGTTTTAGCCTTCGTGGCTATTTTGAGCTCGGGATTCGAATTCGAATTCTAACCTTGTCATTGGGTTCGTTTCGATGATTCGGATTCAATGAATTAACCTTTTATTTGCTAAAGCCATTTGATAGCCCAACCGTTTTAAAATCCGATCCGAGTGGACCGGATACCATTCGACCCTACCCGTTCGACCCTACCCGTGTGTCCGACCCGTTTTAGCCCTTAAAGTGCTGAAAATATCAGCCCTCTCCCCCATTCTTCTAACGTGAAGCAAGAGAGGAGAAGAGAGAGGAGAGGATTTCCCCCTTTGGCCATTCCAAGCTTTGGCTCGAGCTTGCTTCGTCCGATCATCCGATCGAAGTTCCAAGGTAAGCAATGTGATCCTTTCATTACGTACTTCATTCCTACCGATTGAATTCCTTCATTGTTGCTCGATTCCTTGGTTATGGCGGATTGATGAATAGTGCCTAAATGCGATAACTTGCTCCCAACATGTTTATTTACGATTTAAATTGATCCTAATATGTTATATATGTGTAATTTGATGCATTTTGGTGTATTAATTGGTTGGAATGAGGTTTGGGGCGGTTTTGGACCTTTTCCCGTCGAACCCCTGCTTCTTTGCTGCTTTTTCGGAGAAGACGACCCAACACGGCCGTGTCAAACGCTAGTTCATTTCCAACCCGGCCGTGTCAGGCTCTCGAGTTTGAATTTTTTTAACCCGACACGGCCGTGTCAGTTTTCAGGCCAATATTGACACGGCCGTCCTGACCTCGTTTGAACTCCGATTGGCCTGATTTTTGAATCTATGGAAACCTTTTGAAGTGTAGAACATCCTCCAAATGGAATCACCTTATTATCTTTTATAATTTGTGAGATTTAATCGTTTGAAATTTGTGTCGCCACTTCACCGAAATTCAACATTCGCCCAACTTCGAACCTACGCCATTTTCGCCTCGCTTTGAACCACAATTCGAGCCACCTACCATTTGAAACATCTATGTGTCTAGTTTCATTCCCAAGAAACAAAACTTAATTCCCCTTTCTCAAACTCGAGTTATGATCGTTTTGCTACGGCTTGTCCGTTTAGGAAAATTTCCAACTTTTGCCCGTTTTGCTCGGAACCGTTTCTTATGCTTTTCTTCATATTTTGTTGCACCTTTTGACCTCCGAACCCATTCCTAAATTGTTTTATATTATGTTATGTGTATGTATTTGTTCTTATTTGCATTTTATGTCGCTTTAGTAATGTGCGTTGTGATCATACTTGAATAAGTGCCACCATTTGCCTTTCGTTTACCTTTGTATGCATTGATAGTGCACTTGAGCATGCTTTAATGTGTTTTAAGCATATGATAAGCTATGAAATGCATTTCCTTGTATGAAACAAGTTTGAATATGAATTTTGTTTAGGTAGTTGAATCTCATATGTGCCTATGCATACGCCGTGCGTCTATGTCGTTCTTCTTTGGGTCTAAGTCCTGCTTTTTGTCTTCAGTTTGTCCAGGTGCACCCGGGGTGGTGTTTCGTGAGCCCTTTTGATTCCGGGGTGGATCACTTGTGTCGTTCTTGGCTTCCTCTGGTATAAGGTGAGGTTAGGTATAGTTAAACCCTATAAAATGTGTTTGTTTTTTAATGCATGCGAATTATAACCTTAAGTATAAGTAAATATGTGCAAAATATGTAAGTTTATGAATTTGCTAAGACTTTCCAAGTACGATAAGCTATGTACGAGCCTAGGTACGCTTGTTTTGGTTTGTTATGGTTTGTTTAAGTTGTAACGTTAACTATGCTTCAAACCGTGTGCCTCTTATGAGCCGGGAGCTACGAGCTATGGATATCTTATGGATTTGACACGGAGAGGTATGAATAGCATAGTTGTTGCAAAGTAAGGTATGTTATGTTAATTTTGTTATGTAGCGGGTTAGGTTATGGTATGCTTCTTATGATTTGTTTGTTATGTTTGGGCCCCGGAGTTGTGGGTAAGGGGGACCCGGGTCGGCCATGGGGTCACCGGTTTATGACCCCGTGCACATCTCCACAGTTTGATAGGAATAACCCTGAACCCTCCAGGAGGTTTGGTAGGGGGTTGGGAACCTGATGGTTTGAGTGTTCGCGCTCCCCTCATATGATTTGGATGGTTTGGGTCACGCAACCCTTCCATCACCGGAGAAGGAGGTATGTATGATACGTTTGCTATGTTATGTTTTGTTTGTTATGTATGTTTATTTTGAGGAGCCCAGGATGGGATTAGGTGTTCGTACCCGTCGAGTTATGTATGTATGCTTTAGTAAAGTTCGTGAAACGGGGATAGACTCTTAAATTAAAATAAAATATGAACCTTTTGAATATGTAAGCTAAGATTTGATTTGATTCGATATGATTTGCTATGAATTAATGATCTGGTTTTATATGAAATCCTTTAAGCTTTGGTTTGCTTTGTTTCTTTTAGAATCCCTATATATATGTATCACGGGTTAAACTTTGGTATGCAAAAACTATCCCTGAGTTCAGGCACTATGTGATTGTTATGTGCTTTGCTCTTATACATATAGCGTGTGTGTGTAGCCCCTCACTTAGTCTGTGTGTCTGACCCCTCTCCCCTTTCGTTTTAGTTGCAGGTTCAGGTTGTGGGTCTGTCGAGTCCGTGTCTGTCTGTTTGTTTCGTTAAGTGCTTAGCTCGTTATTATGTAAGAAGTTATGTATACGTTTATGATATATTTTATGCAGGTTTGTATTGATTTGAATGTATGAATTTCGGGACAGGTTAGTGGATTTAGTTGAACCCGTTTGTATTTTGATTTATGTTATATCCGGGATTAGGGATCTATGCTAGTTGAACCCGTCAACTTCTGCTTTTAATTTAAGTCTGTTTGTGTGATTGCTTCCGTATACGCTTCTTTTTTGTAGGTTGGTTTAATTCGCAGGGTCTAAGTTCCGCCTAGCTTAGGTGTGTGTCTGTCTGTCTCCCGTTCGCCTCTGCTTGGTTCAGGTACAGGTTTCCCATCTCGTATGTGGATTGGGCTTAGGTGCGGGGGATGTGGTGACCCTCCGTGCAGGGTATTACAATTACAAATTAAGAAAATATTACGTCACAACATGCATACATATTATTTGGCATATTAATTGGGCAATTTATTTGATTAAATTTATAATGTTACTTGATCCAATTATATTTATTAAATCATTACATATTTATTTGACAAAAATGTTTATATGCAAATTTAGATTCTATAAGTACTAATTTTGAATAGACGAAAATATTTATGTCTAGTTTTAAATTATTTTAATACTAATTTTACATGCACCCAAATATTATATTTCAATGAACAAGTTTTCAATTCAAAGGTTATCAAAAATTTAAAATAAATACGTTTTTTTTTATCAAATAATAATAATAATAATGTAATAGAATGGCACCCCATTGTTGCTACCTGATTCACATGCATAACTTAATATCTTTTGTTATAAGCCATAAGAAATATTAAATACTTCCTTAATTAGGAAGATATGGACGTGTCCCTCATTCCAACCCACCACACTAACAATGAGTGATTCAGCACTTAAAAGGAATTAACAAAACAATTGTTTTTCCATTAACTCTCTCATCCCTCTCTTTCACTCTCGGACAGAAAGAAAGAAAGAGAAAAGAAGGTAAGCCCCTATTTCCCTTCCCATGACTTCCATTAATGTAAATGATAAATTTGATTGTGTAGTGTGTCTTTCCTTTCCTCAATTTGACTGTATTGTTTTATTTACTAATCATGTTTTTCATTTTTTTGAATATTTGTCTTGAACTCCACTATAACTTAAATTCACCAAATTAATTTTTTTGGTAGAAGTATTGAATTTTATATTTATCATAATTCGTATGTTAATTTCGGCATAGTTAGATTTATTAACAATAATGAGTAATTAGTATACGTAATATTTAATTTATGAAACATAAATATGGTTATCACTGAACATACTTTTAATATTCATGAACATATTAGCTAGAATTTTGTATTTTAAACTAATGATTACTAGAGTTCTTTTTTAAATTAAAAATACTTTGGTTAGCATATACGTTTAAAATAGATTAAATAACCTACTAATTTCACTTTAGGTAATTATGATATTAATACATGACTTGTAATTCCTAATATTAATAACATTCTCTGTTACGCAGAGAATTATTGACGGGATATACTATGTTTGACAATAACCACATTTTAGGATTTTTTTAAAAATAATAATAAAAAATAAATAAAAAATAAATAATAAAAATAAATAATAAAAATAAAAATAAAATAAAATGTAGATGTTGTTAATTACAAGTTAGATTTCAAATTACTATCATTACGTTATTTTAAGGAAATTAAAGACTTTGTATATTATTTTATAGTTAATGTTGGCATAAGTCAAATAATCATCTGGGAACATGATTTAGGTTATTCATATTATAATTTTGTTGATATGAAACATGTTTATTTTCTAAAACTGGATTCAGGCAACGGTATTTAGATTTAGCACTTTTTGACCTAGAGTCGTGTTTGTCCTTTTGTCAGGCAAACTAGGACCAGCTGCGAATCAGTACGGTGAGGAAACTTTACCTTTAAAACTGAAATACGTATATTTATATTATTATACCAGCCTTCGTAACACCTTTATTTGACGATTTCGATTTCTACTCCTTTCATGTTATACCTATGTATGTAAATAGTTGTTTATTGATTACTAGTTTTAAGACAAACGATTGGTTATTAAACATGGGTTCTTACCTATAAGTACTGCATCAAATCCTTCGTTTTATTTGAAAAGAATCTACCGTTCTTGTTAACGAGCTATTCTGTTCCATTATTGTTTGATTGCACTCGTGGGGACGCCCACGGGGTAGTTCTGGGCCACGGGGTTACTCTCAATATCAGACCGTCTGGGCGGTATCGGGCTGCGGTCCTAGCTGTGCGAGGTAACGACCACATGTTGACGTTACCATTCGGAGATGGTCTCGAGTGATTAGCTGAAGAGATGATCTCACGGGCACGGGGGACTCTCGACCTCTGTTAGTTGGGGGATACCCCGACTCTGGTGTTTGTAGTTATTTGATTTTGGTTTTAGGCGAAAAGGGGAGAGATTGTTCATAGCTCGTTCATATGCATGTATATCATATGTATACTGTTCCTTGCCTGCTCATCCATCGATTATGGTTTTGTCATAATTTACTGCTCTGTATTCTTCTGCCTACCTCACTAAGTCAGTATGACTTATTCCTCTCTTTTGACCAGTATTTCAGATCTTTTTGAGCGAGGCCCGGAGTTTGGTGAGCAGCCCTTAGATTAGAGACGTTAGAGTTGTCTTGCCTGCTGTTTTGCTGTTGATGTACAACACTCCACCTCGGGGGATGTATATGTCTATATGGTCTATAAGCTTAAGCCCCGCATAAGGGCGAAAGCGTTCACTTTTGTCTGGTACTTGTTTTGTCGTTGTCGTCATCGGGGTCGGTATGTAAGTTCTGTTATTTTATTTTATTTTGGACTTTTGTTTTTAGGACCACTACCTTTTATAATTAAGTTGTGTTATCGTTTCCGCTGTTTTTAGTTGTTTTGGTTTCACTTTGAGTTGTTATTCTAGATTACCGTAGTTTCTCTTTTTACTTATGAGGCTGAATCAGGGTAAGCGCTTACCAAACCTTTGTTAGGAATAGTGCCCTAAAAGCCGATTGTATATCCGCTTTGTGCTTTTCCTTATTGTAATCACAGACAATCTTTGAATGAAATAACGAATTGAGGCAACACTTCTTTATATGCTCTTGTTTGGTATGCGTTTACTTTATCTGTGCATGTATGAGAACTCCCCTAATCCTGATGACTTTAGGACTCTGCCATTTAGGTGAAATGGTTCATGAAACGAGCCCTATATCACATAAGTCATGATTAGTAAAATACTCCAAGCCGATGAGTCCTACAGACAGTGGGAGTGTCAACCTGACTTCTCTAAGGCTTGCTTGTGGTATCACGCCCTTAAGAAGGACCACCTTGTTTCATGGAGGTGGAAAGTGTATAGTTGATACGTGCGTGATACATGAGGGTGCTTACTTTAATAAGTGAGTTCACTGAGGCGCCCCGTGTGAGAACATTCCTAAATGGGAAAGGAAGTTTCTATTTCAGGAAATGGAAACTTCCAGATTAGGAAATATCTCACGAGTCATTGATGTGATTAATTGATCCTTAGACTTGAGGTTCCTTGTCACTTTATGAGTTAACTATGTAGTCTTAGGTATAAGCTTTAAAGGGTGTCGCCTTAGATAACTGATTCAAGGCTTATGCTGGGGCTGCACAAGTGACTCGTGAAAGTGAATGAGAATCAAGAAAGGACCTACACTTGCATTTACAAGGTGATCTCTTATTGTGTAAGTCATTCATATGCCATATGGAGTCCTTGGCCAAGGCAGTAGATCAAGACATCAAGAAAAGGGTTTCTTGGATTGAGATCAAATGGATATGAAATGCACTTAGCTTTAAGACCGGATTATTAGAGTTCTGATTATTCCCTTGCCCTAGATCTTGGTTGAGAGATAGTAAGTAGGAGGATTGTATCTCACATGAATCAATGACTTAAAGGTTCTGTCGAATCCGAACATTCCAATTCAGCTAGGGTTTAAACACCTGTTGCTAGACTATGGTCGTTTAATCTGTGGACTGATTAATTAATTAGTGAATTAATTAATTAGGGTCACTGCTAATTGAATTGAGAACCTAGAGGGTCACACACAACAACTTGGTTACATGAGTTGAGGCTTGAAAATGATTAAACGAGTTAATCGGGCCAAGAGGGTTCCACACGTGTGAAATCACACGTGTGGCTCACGTGAGTGGCACGTGTCACTGTGACACGTGTCACACACGTGTGTATATATATATTATATATATATATTAAATAATTAATTAGTTAATTATTTTATAGACTTTGGTTTAATTTTGAATTAAAAAGAAAGTCTAATTTTGGAGAAAATAATCTAGTTAATTAATTATGAATTAATTAATTAGATAAAATAAGTTATTTATTTTTATAATAAATAAAGTATAAAATTATCCAAAAATAGTTTGGATATTTTTAGCTCTCTTAAAAGTTGACTAGAATTAGAATTCAAAGTCAAAGTTGGAAAATACTTGATGATCAAGTAATAGGAGAGAGAGGAACCAAATCATTTCCCAACTAGGATTTGGATCGGCACCCTCTCTCTATAAATAGGGGAGCTCGAGCTCCTTATGGAGCTAATTGACAATTCTTGGTTCATGTGTTGAACACCTTCCTTTCTCCAAGATTAAATTAAACCCTAGGTTAAGCCTAAACACTAACTAGAGAACTAGCATCCTTACTAGTTAGATTGTGATCAAGTTGGTGGACTTTCTCTAGAGACTTCAAGTTAGAAGTTAGAAGATTCGAGCCTTACCAAAGGAGAGGGGATCAAGCCGCGAGAAGAGCGTTCTTGGGTGGCTTGAAACGCTTCAAGAAAGAATAAAAGAAAAGTAAGTTTTCTATCTTTACGAATTTGGTTACACGATTGCGAGTTCAAGGTCCTTTTGTTGGGAAATTTTTTTTTAAATTCCGCTGCTTTCTGATTCGTGTTTTCCAACAAGTGGTATCAGAGCCACCTCGTTAATCGTGTTTCTGATTCGTCTCAATTATTCTGAATTTGGTAGAAATTCTTAGGCTTAGATGCGAATTAGGTATTCATGAGTTCTTTTAGAAAGCCTGAATTACGAAACTATAATTTTTCCTGAATTTCTAAAACTGTTTTCTCAAATTGTGTTTTTGAAAATTGTTTTGATTAAAATATGTTTAAATCGAAGTTTTTAATTTTGGATTGAACCGGGTTTTCGAGAAACCCAGAAATACGGAACGAACACGAAAAGCAACGAGCCTAGGCGTGCTAGCACGTCGCACGCCCAGGCCCGTCGCCGCCGCCCAGTTCCTCCCGCAACAGCGCGGGAGCCGTTCCAGGTGCGCCCGCCCAGCCCGTCCCGCAACCGCGCGGGACGCCTGCCCAGTCCGCCTAGTCGCGGCGGGCGCATGATGCGCGAGCGGCAACTGCCGCGCGCTGTGCGCGCGCTGCTGCGCGTCTGTGCCTCGCGCGGCTAGGCCCCTTTTCGGGCCCGTTTTCGTGTTTCGTGTTTTTCGTGTTTTCAGTCCGTAAAATCCCGATTTAATTTTATTTTAATTTTATCTTTTAAAATCAGTTTTGTTAAAATAAAATTATTTTAAAATTTTTGATTAAATTAGGATTTTTGAGAAATTGAAGCGATTTGGATTTTGGGAAAATTATGAACTTTATTTTCTGAAAATAATGAAAGAATAAAATTATTAATTTTGGAAATTAATTGGAATTTTATTGGTTTGTTGTTTTTCGGGTTTTATTGAAAAGGCTCTTGAACAAGAATTGCATCTAAGTCGTGTTTTAAGTCATTAGGACTTGAAACGAGAATTTTAATTTATTGGCTAAATTTAAATTCTCGCAAAAGCATGTTAGGTGATCATGGGTTTAGATCTATGTATGGTTTTAATTTATGCACATGGATGGTTTAAATTGGGGTTGGAGCCCTATAGTTGCGTTTTTCAATTGAGGTTGGAGCCTCACTTATGTGCGTACTGTTATGTGATTTATTATGTGGCTTTCCATATTACTGTTTTTTAGGCCGGGGTATGCCCCGTGTAATTGTCTAAGGCCAATATGAAGATTGAGCCTTATTACTTTATGTCTTTTTCTTTTTATTGTAATTTGAGAGTAGAGATAGGTGGTGAGGTTTTTATTTTCATTTTGGAGACAATGCACCCAAGGAGTAAGATGGACCACATTCAAGTAACAAGGAGGCCATAAGTGAAGACCCCTCAAAATGTTAGGGAGGGGAATCTCAATTGTTAAATGTAATAGAAATAGGGCTCGTATTTTGTTACCGCTTTCCCTTATGTGATTTAAACTGTTTATGTGGCATGTATGTTAGAACTTGTGATTGTGGAGTGGCTCCCACATATCACGCATAAGATAGGTAGAACCCATGATCATTACATGTTAGTATCATGCTAGGACATGTTATCTGTTTATGTGCTTGTTTGAAATGCATTTAAGTGTACTTGCATTAATCAAGACTAATAAAATTGGATAACAAATATGTTGGTGAGGTCGAACCGGACAACTCTCCGGTTGATTCGAAAATTCCCATTAAATATTAAGCTAATTTCGAACAAATAGGTGTTTAATTCGAGATGCAAATTTTGAATTAAATTCCTAGCATTCCATCAATAGGTTTTAAGTTTAGTAAGTAAAGCTAGTTATTGTCCGCGAGTCGTGGGATAGCTAGTGGAGCTTATTAGTTCTTAGTTACCTAATTAATCATTTTAAATGGTCAATATTTCGTGGTCAATTTTAGCAAGGGCGATGTCCGCGAGTCGTGGGTCGTTCGAACTAAGTTTTGGTCATGATCTTATGATTGATGGGTCTAGCTTAACGCCTAAGTAAATATGGATGTCGCACGAGTCGTGGGTCCATATTAAAAGATAGGTGATGCAAAAACAATTACTAGGAGTTCTAAAGGTGTTAGAATTGGTAAGCTGTACCTACCTAGGGTTCTTACTTAGAATGTCCGCGAGTCGTGGGTTCGAGGTAAAATGCCTAGGATCTTAGTACCCATTGGGAAACGCGTTCCTCTTAGATCTTTGGGAATTCTAGATCTTTGAAAAACAGTGGGAGCTACATTAGATTAAAGACCTTATCTTTTGTATATCGTTATAATTCAGCATGCTCACTAGTTCTCTGTTTTACCATTTAGGTCGTAGATTCTGTGATTCTCTACGTGTTTTGAAATGGGAACCAAAAACCCTCTTGTATCGATCCTCGAGTCAAACAAGTTGACTAGTCCCAACTATTCTGATTGGCTGAGGAATCTAAAAATCATTTTAGATTCTGAGAAGAGAACTTATGTTCTCTTCGAAGGGGAGCCTAGTCCCGAAGGGGAGGCTCCCACTCGGGCCGAGCGGGAAGCGATTCAGAAGTGGAAGGATGATAATCTCCAAGCCCGTTGCCTTATGTTGGCTAACATGTCTCCGGACTTGCAAAGGCAACATGAGGCCATGGAATTTGCTTGGGAGATTTACGAGCACTTAGAGCAACTTTACCGCCCTCATGAACGTGTTACAAGGTATAACACTTCAAAGGAATTGTTCCACTTGAGAATGAGGGAAGGTTCAAGTGTCCATGAATATGGACTCAAGTTTCTTGGCCTTACTGAGAAACTTGCTTCCATGGACATGCCACTGAAAGATGAGCTTTCAGTGGATTTGTTGCTAGCTTCGCTCCCACCATCATTCAACCCATTTGTCCTTAACTTCAACATGAATCATGCTGGTGCTACTGTAGCTGAGCTGATTAGTCAGCTTGTGACTGCTGAAGGCACGATCAAGAAGGACATTATGGTTTTGATGGTGAATGCTCCATCTTCCTCTTCTGGGCCTTCTAAAGGTAAGGGCAAGAAAGCCCAAAAGAAGAAGAAGAAACCCCTTAGGCCCACTGGTGGCATATCGAAGGGGAAGGCCCAAAAGAAGAAGCGTGATCAGAAAGAGGATGTTTGCTTCCATTGTGGCAAAGCGGGACATTGGAGGAGAAACTGCCCAGAGTACAAGGTTACTCTAAAGAAAGGTATCTTTCTCGTTGAAGTAAATCTTTCTATTAATTCTAGTTCTTGGGTACTTGATACCGGTTGTGGAACTCATATCTGGAATGATGTACAGATGCTAAGTGAAGTCCAACAACTCAAAGAAGGAGAATGTGTCTTAAAGATCGGCGATGGCTCAAACGTTGAAGCTCGAGCTTTAGGCACAATTAGATTAGATTTAGGTAGTTTTGAGTTACTATTAAATAAAGTCCTTTATGTACCGAACATTATTCGTAATATAATTTCAGTTCCAATATTAGATTGTGAAGGTTATGAAACTTATATTAAGAATGGTAAATACTTTATCAAACGGAACAACTCTTCCGTTCATATCGGTACTTTAAGTAATGGACTTTACCTAACTCAAAATATCAATATTATGAATATACAACGAGAAACAAAGCGTAAGAGAGATGACAAAGTTTCAGCTCCCTTGTGGCACGCTAGATTAGGACACATTTCCAAGAACAGAATTAGCAAGATAAACACTTTAGGATCATTCTCTGAAAATGATCTCAAAGAGTTAACTTCTTGCGAATCCTGTTTCAAAGGAAAAATGTCCAAAGTCCCTTTTAAAGGAACTGTGGAACATGCCACTAAGGTTTTGGATTTGATCCATACTGATGTTTGTGGACCGCTTAGTGTAAGCACTAGAAACAATCATCAGTATTTCATAACCTTTACTGATGACTTTAGTCGGTATGGTTATGTATACTTAATGAAGTATAAATCTGAAGCTTTTGAGAAATTCTTAGAATTTCAAAAGGAGGTTGAGAACCAAACTGGTCACAAGATCAAAGCACTTCGATCTGATCGAGGAGGCGAATATCTTAGTGAAGAATTCCTTAATCATCTCAAGGATAATGGGATTATCTCTCAGTGGACTCCTCCGGGAACTCCTCAGCTTAATGGAGTTTCTGAGAGAAGGAATCGAACCCTACTTGATATGGTTCGTTCCATGATGAGTTTCACTGACTTACCACCTTCTTTCTGGGGTTATGCCCTAGAAAGTGCAGCAAAGATTTTGAATCTAGTTCCCTCTAAGTCAGTCCCTAAAACGCCCTATGAAATGTGGCATGGTAAAATCCCTAGTTATTCTTACTTAAGAATTTGGGGTTGTCCTGCTTACGTGAAGAGGACAGTGGGAGATAAGTTAGAATCTCGTTCTAACTTATGCTACTTTGTAGGTTATCCTAAGGAATCCATAGGATACTACTTCTATGATCAATCTGAGGAAAAGGTGTTTGTTTCCAGAAATGCTACTTTTCTGGAGGAACCGTTCTTTAAAGAAAAGAAAGGCAAGATCATAGAATTAGAAGAAGTACAAAGTGACCCCACACCACCCACTAAAGAAACGTCCCACTCTGATCAACCACAACCAATCACGAATTTCGATACACATGAAAATCCTCCTTTAAGGCGTTCTGAACGCAATCCTAGACAGCTGGAGAGATGGTATGGATTCTTCCATGAAATCTTTCAAAAGGATAATGATTCTTCAACATATGAGGAGGCACTTTCAGATTCTGAGTCTGAACAGTGGATAGAAGCCATGAAATCCGAAATGGATTCCATGAACTCCAACCAAGTTTGGACCTTGGTAGATTTGCCTGATGGGGTCAAACCCATAGGTTGCAAATGGATCTTTAAGAGAAAGCTTGGAGTTGATGGAAGCATTGCAGCCTACAAAGCAAGACTGGTTGCAAAAGGATTCACTCAGAGACCCGGCGTGGACTTTGACGAAACCTTTTCACCAGTTGCAATGCAAAAGTCTATTCGGATCATGCTTGCCATTGCTGCATATTATGACTATGAGATATGGCAAATGGATGTGAAAACTGCCTTTCTCAATGGTGACATTGACAAAGACATTTATATGGAACAACCCATAGGTTTCACATTCAGTGGGAGTGAGCAAAAGGTTTGCAAACTCCAAAGATCAATCTATGGATTGAAACAGGCTTCTAGGAATTGGAACATTCGATTTGATGAATCAGTCAAAGCGTTTGGCTTCATTCAAATTTCGAATGAATCATGTGTGTATAGAAAGGAATTGGAGACCTCAGTGCAATTCTTAGTACTTTATGTTGATGACATCCTTCTTATTGGGAATTCGAAGGATGACATGAAAGTGACTAAGTTATGGTTATCGAACCAATTCGAGATGAAAGATCTTGGTGATGCGTCCTATATCCTTGGAATTAAAATCTATAGAGATAGATCTAGAAGGTTAATAGGACTATCACAGTCGATGTACATTGACAAAGTATTGAAAAGATTCAATATGGAGTCAGCAAAGGTTAAGAACCTTCCTATGAGTGTAGGAACATGTCTTTCAAAGAAGATGTGTCCTAAGACTCACCTTGAGAAGGAGAGAATGACTCATACACCTTATGCGTCAGCAATAGGTAGCATAATGTATGCAATGTTATGTACTCGACCGGATGTGGCTTATGCACTTAGTGTAACAAGTGGTTTCCAATCTGACCCTGGAGATGGTCACTGGGCTGCCGTGAAGAATATTCTTAAGTACTTGAAAAAGTACTAAAGATTTATTCTTAGTTTACGGTGGTCAGAAAGATCTTACTGTCGAAGGATACTGCGATGCAAGCTTTGCATCTGACTTAGATGATTTTAAGTCAATGTCAGGATACATTTTCTGCCTAAACGGCGGAGCAGTGAGTTGGAAGAGTTCCAAGCAAACAACCACTGCAGATTCGACCACTGAGGCCGAATACTTAGCTGCAAATGATGCAGCTAAGGAAGGTGTTTGGATTAGAAACTTCATTCAAGAGTTGAATGTTGTTCCTAGCATGAAAGACCCCATTACTGTGTTTTGTGACAACAATGGGGCGGTTGCTCAAGCAAGAGAACCAAGATCTCACCAACGGACCAAGCACATTATGAGGAAGTATCACCTAATCCGTGATATTATCAAAAGAGGAGATGTGCTAATTGAGAGGGTCACATCAGCAGAGAACGTGGCAGATCCACTTACTAAACCCCTTAGTCGAGAAGCTTTCCAAGGTCATCTTCAGAAGATGGGACTTAGAGTAGCTTTAGAATGGCTTTGACGGGCAAGTGGGAGATTGTTAGGAATAGTGCCCTAAAAGCCGATTGTATATCCGCTTTGTGCTTTTCCTTATTGTAATCACAGACAATCTTTGAATGAAATAACAAATTGAGGCAACACTTCTTTATATGCTCTTGTTTGGTATGCGTTTACTTTATCTGTGCATGTATGAGAACTCCCCTAATCCTGATGACTTTAGGACTCTGCCATTTAGGTGAAATGGTTCATGAAACGAGCCCTATATCACATAAGTCATGATTAGTAAAATACTCCAAGCCGATGAGTCCTACAGACAGTGGGAGTGTCAACCTGACTCCTCTAAGGCTTGCTTGTGGGATCACGCCCTTAAGAAGGACCACCTTGTTTCATGGAGGTGGAAAGTGTATAGTTGATACGTGCCTGATACATGAGGGTGCTTACTTTAATAAGTGAGTTCACTGAGGCACCCCGTGTGAGAACATTCCTAAATGGGAAAGGAAGTTTCTATTTCAGGAAATGGAAACTTCCAGATTAGGAAATATCTCACGAGTCATTGATGTGATTAATTGATCCTTAGACTTGAGGTTCCTTGTCACTTTATGAGTTAACTCTGTAGTCTTAGGTACAAGCTTTAAAGGGTGTCGCCTTAGACAACTGATTCAAGGCTTATGCTGGGGCTGCACAAGTGACTCGTGAAAGTGAATGAGAATCAAGAAAGGACCTACACTTGCATTTGCAAGGTGATCTCTTATTGTGTAAGTCATTCATATGCCATATGGAGTCCTTGGCCAAGGCAGTAGTTCAAGACATTAAGAAAAGGGTTTCTTGGATTGAGATCAAATGGATATGAAATGCACTTAGCTTTAAGACCGGATTATTAGGGTTCTGATTATTCCCTTGCCCTAGATCTTGGTTGAGAGATAGTAAGTAGGAGGATTGTATCTCACATGAATCAATGACTTAAAGGTTCTGTCGAATCCGAACATTCCAATTCACCTAGGGGTTAAACACCTGTTGCTAGACTATGGTCGTTTAATATGTGGACTGATTAATTAATTAGTGAATTAATTAATTAGGGTCACTGCTAATTGAATTGAGAACCTAGAGGGTCACACACAACAACTTGGTTGCATGAGTTGAGGCTTGAAAATGATTAAACGAGTTAATCGGGCCAAGAGGGTTCCACACGTGTGAAATCACACGTGTGGCTCACGTGAGTGACACGTGTCACTGTGACACGTGTCACACACGTGTGTATATATTTATATTATATATATATATTAAATAATTAATTAGTTAATTATTTAAGAGACTTTGGTTTAATTTTGAATTAAAAAGAGAGTCTAATTTTGGAGAAAATAATCTAGTTAATTAATTATGAATTAATTAATTAGATAAAATAAGTTATTTCTTTTTATAATAAATAAAGTATAAAATTATCCAAAAATAGTTTGGATATTTTTAGCTCTCTTAAAAGTTGACTAGAATTAGAATTCAAAGTCAAAGTTGGAAAATACTTGATGATCAAGTAATAGGAGAGAGAGGAACCAAATCCTTTCCCAACTAGGATTTGGATCGGCACCCTCTCTCTATAAATAGGGGAGCTCGAGCTCCTTATGGAGCTAATTGACAATTCTTGGTTCATGTGTTGAACACCTTCCTTTCTCCAAGATTAAATTAAACTCTAGGTTAAGCCTAAACACTAACTAGAGAACTAGCATCCTTACTAGTTAGATTGTGATCAAGTTGGTGGACTTTCTCTAGAGACTTCAAGTTAGAAGTTAGAAGATTCGAGCTTTACCAAAGGAGAGGGGATCAAGCCGCGAGAAGAGCATTCTTGGGTGGCTTGAAACGCTTCAAGAAAGAATAAAAGAAAAGTAAGTTTTCTATCTTTGCGAATTTGGTTACACGATTGCGAGTTCAAGGTCCTTTTGTTGGGAAAATTTTTTTTAAATTCCGCTGCTTTCTGATTCGTGTTTTCCAACAACCTTGACTAGGCCGTGCGGGCGGCACTCCGTGGGGCCATCTAGGTCTGGGGATTCCGTCGGTGCGTCGCAGTGGTGGTATCAGAGCTCTAGGTTGGGAAACCTGGAGTTTGGGAGTTTGAATTCTTGACAAATAGTTAAGGATTTGAGTCTACAGTGTTATAAGATATTTGTTTATGTGCCTTGTGTGCCTTTATGTTATTTATTTGTTATAACTTAGAGTCAGTCGGATGTGTTGTGACAGGATGGCAGATGCTGATCAGATTGAGCCATACACTCCATGTGACCCATTCCCTACCGAGCCAGAGCATCATCCAGAGCAGATGTATGGTATTACGTATAGAGGAGGCTTGAGGGCCCGAGGTCGATGTAGATTCATCCGTGATTGGGATTGTTACGGGGGTTCCTTGGAGGAGGAGTTACACGCAGAGAGAGCTCATGCAAGGGATCTACGTAGAGACCTCAGTCAGGTCACTAGAGAGAGGGATTCTGCCCGCATGGAGTTGGAGGCAGCCAGGGGTCTTATTCGGAGGTTTCAGCTTGATATGGAGGCTATGAGGAGCGATAGGGACCATTACCAGATGTTTTGGCGACGGGCACATCGTTTGGTGGAGGAGTTGCATCGTTCTATTAGTATGGAGGTTAGGGAGGACAGAGAGTTTGATGTTGGACCATCTCATGTCCGGCCATCTGTCTTACGGTCACCACCATTCCTGTCACACGCTCCGATAGGTTCCCCACCCCACTGAGCTAGTTAGGGGTCTCGTATGCTTTTGTTTTGTTAAGCCGTTAGGCTAGTATTTTGCTCTGTACATATATTTTGTGCTATGCACCGTAGGCATATCACTTGTATAGTTGTACTTATGTGAAAGTGTCTACTTATGTGACTAGTGCATGATGTTCGGGTAACCCAGGGGTGGTACCCGATGACCTGATGTATAACTCTATCTTTTGACATCTTATGTATATAGTGGATGGTTATGTTAAATACGTGTTTATTTTAAATTTTTTATTGTATTAACATCATCCGATAAAACTGTCACATGCATAATAGAATGGCTTCTAGAAGAACACGCCAACACCCTGATGCCCCAACAGACAATGGTGGTAAAGCTGGGCCATCCAATCAGAGGCAGCGTAATAATGAGACCGCTGAATTGGTTGATGCATTTCGGCAATTGGCACAGGTTGTTCAGCAGCAACAACAATATCTACTACAACAACAACAACAGCAACCACCACCCCCTCCACCAGGACCAGTTGAACACAACCAGCAGGAACAAATAATAGATAGGTTCTTGAGGCTTCAACCACCGAAGTTCTATGGAGAACCAGACGATAGAAAAGCTGAGAACTGGCTCTTTGCTTTGGAGAAAAACTTCTGTGTACTCTACTGTACTGACGAAAAGAAGATCGAGTGCACTATATACGTGATGGATGATGCTGTATCTTATTGGTGGCGTCTTACTGAAGAGAAATGGATGAGGGAGTAAACTCCTCAAACTTGGGAAAATTTCAAGGCTGAATTTACCAGAAAGTTCATCTCGCTTGTCAAGAAGAATGCCCGAGAAAAAGAGTTCCTTAGTTTGATACAAGGAGTGTCCTCAGTAGTTCAGCATGAGGCAAATTTCACTTGCCTACTTCCTTATGCACCACACATAATGACAGATGAACGACGTAAGGTTCAGAAATTTGTTGATGGCCTAAGGATTGATCTACAGTATCCCCTGATGACAGCAGACCTCCTCGACTACACCACAGCTGTTGAGAAAGCTCTGGAGGTGGAGGCTAAGCTTCAGAATATTCGTCTGATCAACCAGAAGATAGATAGGAATGGAGCATCAGGATCAGAGAATCGAGAAAAACCATTCAATAGATCAATGAAAGGAGTAGGCCAGAAGCCAGCTAAAGCACCCGATGGAAGGCAAGGAGTCGGATTTGGGGGAAGAGGTTGTGCCCACTGTGGTAATCGTATTCACATTGAAGCAAATTGCTGGAAAAAGGCTGGGAAATGTTTAGTATGTGGAATGGATCAACATCTGAAGAACAAGTGGCCTAAAGCTACAACTAATCAGGGATATATGGGAAATCATCGCGTACCCGGGGTTGGTCGTGGTCAACTGATGGCAAACAGACCTGGAAGACCAAATGTACAGGCCCGAGCATACGCCCTAGGAGGTGGAGAAAATCCCTATCCCAATGCCGTCGTGGAAGGTATGCTTTGCATCCATGGCATGCATATTAAAGCTTTATTTGATTCGGGTGCCACATATTCATTTATCTCATCACATCTCATGCATCGACTCCCCTTAGATATAAAATTATTACCATATCATTACGAAGTGGTTTCACCAATGGGTCCCCAATCCCTCACCAACAAGATTGTTTGAGATTGCCCTATTGAGTTTGAAGCCAACCGATATCCAGCAGATCTAATCGAGCTATCAGTTCAGGATTATGAAGTAATACTTGGTATGGATTGGTTGTCCCGTTACAAAGCACAATTGGATTGTTACAACAAACGAGTCAAATTGGAAGAAGGCGGGATTCAAGATTCAGAAGTGATAAATAGGGTTGCTGAAATCGCCCCATTAACAACACCCTCAGAAGCTAAGAAGTACATCAAGGAAGGAGGATCCGGATTTATAGCCTACATACTAAATAAGCCCAAGGATCAAGTTAAGATGGAAGAAGTACCCGTGGTCAATGAATTTCCAGGAATTTTCCCAGAAACCTTGGAGTCTTTACCACCACCATGAGAAGTTGAGTTCGTCATCGATCTTACTTCTGGACCCGAACCTTATTCCAAGACTACGTATCGAATGGCGTTGCCCTAGCTACAAGAGTTGAAGACTCAATTAGAAGAACTGCTAAAGATCGGATATATTTGTCCAAGCACATCACCGTGGGGAGATCCAGTATTTTTTTTGAAAAAGAAGGATGGGACGCTACGAACGTGTATCCACTATCGGGAATTAAACCGAATGACAATCAAGAACAAGTATCCATTGCCACATATAGAAGAACTATTTGACTCATTACAGGGGTCGAAAGTATATTCTAAATTGGACTTAAGACAAGGATACTATCAGCTTCGTATCAAAGGAGAGGATGTATCCAAGACTGGCTTCAACACTCGGTACGGTCATTTTGAATTTGTTGTCATGCCGTTCGGGCTAACCAACGCACCTGCAATATTTTTGGACATGATGCACCGTATCTTCCAACCATATTTAGATCAATTTGTGGTAATTTTCATTAATGACATACTGATATACTCAAGGACTCCAGAAGAACATGCCGATCACTTACGTATTGTGCTATGGACTCAAGAGGAACATAAGCTTTACAATTTTGGAGTAGATCCATCCAAAATCGAGGCCGTGAATAATTGGAAGCAACTAAAGACACCTACTGAAGTCAGAAGTTTCCTAGGACTTGCAGGCTACTACCAACGATTTGTTAAAGATTTCTCAAAGATTGTTGATCCATTGACTCGATTAACACGCAAGGAGACTTTTTTCCTATCGAGTGACAAGTGCGAAGCAAGTTTTCAAGAGTTAAAAAGATGTTTGACTACGGCACCCATATTAGCACTACCAGATGGACTAAATGACCTGGTGGTGTACACTGATGCCTCACTAGAAGGACTAGGATGTGTTCTAATGCAACGGGGTAAAGTAATAGCTTATGCTTCAAGAAAACTTCATCCACATGAACAAAATTATCCTACCCATGATTTGGAGCTTGTCGCAGTTGTTTTTGCCTTGACCAAGTGGAGACCCTACCTGTATGGAGTGACTTTTGACATATATACTGACCATCCAAGCTTGAAGTGCTTATTTGCCCAGAAGAACCTGAACATGCTTCAACGCCGATGGATGGAATTATTAGAAGACTATGATTGCTAAACACCGCGATAGGATTTATGTTCCACCCTCTCTTCGAAGTGTGATCTTGGATGAAGCACACAAAACAAGGTACACCGTACACCCAGCCGGAACTAAGATGTACAGGGATCTCAAGAAACAATATTGGTGGAATGGAATGAAGCGCGACATAGCAGATTTTGTAAAAGTGCGTTTGACTAGCCAGAAGGTCAAAGGAGAGTATCAGAAACCTGCAAGACTTTTACAACCTCTTCCAATACCAACTTGGAAATGGGACGAGATTACGATGGATTTTCTGGTAGGATTACCAAGGGTCAGAGGTGGATATGATAGCATTTGGGTTATCGTTGACCGATTAACGAAGTCAGCTCACTTCCTACCTGTCAAGACCACTGATAATGTGAAGAAATTAGCGGGTCTTTACATACAAGAAATCATAAAGTTGAAAGGAATTCCCTCTAGTATCGTATCCGACAGAGATCCCAAGTTCACATCCAAATTATGGCAAGATATTCAGGAACTGTAGCACCCGGAACGCCGAGATGCCACACCCCCGCACTATAGCTCAGTCCACATACGAAATGGATGATCCGTACATGAACTAAGACTATAGCGAACGGGTAACAATAAAACTCAAAAGCTAGGCGGGTACCCTCAAATAATAACAATAAACAATTCGGTGCAATAAAAGTGGAAGCAATAACATTCAATACTTATAGGTACCATATTTATATATATTTACTAATAGATACCAACATTTACATATCAATACAGCATCGTATCCAACATGACTAAGGCATAATATAAAATATAAGAAGTATCAATACATGAACCAAAATATGAGGTGAAGTGCTAGACCTGAATAAAAGACAAGCTAGACTCTAATTCCCGCCTAGCACGATCCTGCAAAACTGAAAAGTTGAGGTATCAGTCCAACATGGACTGAGCGAGGGGTTTATAAATAAATATTAGCACAATTACCATGCAAGCCATAATCTCGGGTAAAGGTTTATAAAAGAGAAGCAATATAAGTTTAATAGTAAAAGACAACTAGCCCGAAATTACAACTAATCAATTTAACAATACAATCAATTCAATTCAATTCAATCAGTGGCCCGGCGAGTGAGGGCAAATCTCCAACCTTTCTCCGACAGTGTACAATAATTTAGTTGTAATTAATTAAGTGATCAAGCAATACAAATTAGTGCACAATTAGCAATTTAAGTCCATCCTTCTTCCTCCGGGTGAAGGGGGATTACAAGGCCCCACCATCCAATCCAACGGGGCATAGGGTTCATGAGTCCCTATGCCCGGAGCTCCTTCCTCCACTAATCTCCTAGTGCATTCATCGGTAACCCCGAAAATGGTGAGGATAGTGCAAGAGTTACCCGTCAGTTCTTGCTTCCTCGGTTGGCTCAATACACCACCCTCAGGCCCAAAGTGAACATGTTTACTCGCCAAAACTATCAATCAATCAATCAATCAATCAACCTATTCGATGAAATCAGTTGAAAATCAAGAGAGTTTGGAAAACTATAGATATATAGATACATTTTGGCTTAAATCATCACATAGGGTTATATGGGTTCTATATATCAAGAATTGAACCTCACATGACGAGCGATGGCACAAGACAAGGATATAAGAAAGGCCCAACCGATCATTGATCTCCGCCCTGGAGAAAAACTGGACAAGAAAGGGAATAGTGGAAACTCATGAGACGAGACTCAATATGAGACCAAGTATGACGCACGCCCATGCTCATGTAAATAAATAAAACCAAGCTATCAATTAACACATGGCATGTATAAACACCAATTAACATCTAAGAGGTGAAATTAATATCAAGCAGTCATGTATTCGTATTATTCATTTATTCCAAGTTCCATTCAGATAAGGCATGGAATCACACAATCACGTTTGAGCAATTAAGTACCAAGAAGTGTCAAGTAGGAGCACACTTATCAATTTATCAAGCATAAATATCATACAATTCACATATGTGAGCCAAAAGAGTGAAAGAAATGCAGTAAGAAAGGTTTTGGTGAAGTTTGATAAAAACGAACAATTTTAAGAAATGTACATGCTGAGGGAAAACGGGAATATCTTAAATTCTTGAAGTGGGAATTAAGTTTTATTTATCGAGAATGAAACTAGACACAAAGACCTTTCCGTGGATATATGCCTCGTTTTCTAGTTCAAAGCGAGGACAAAATGGCATAGGCTTGAATTTGAATGATTGCAGTTGTCGATAAAGCAGTGACACCACAAATAATTGATAAAATCTCACAAATTCGAAAATATAATGAGGTGATTCTAATTTGAGGTTGTTCTACACTTCAATATCTTTCCGTCGGTTCAAGAATCAGGTCAATCGGAGTTCGTATGAGGGAGAACGAAGCAAAACAAACTCAGGCTGAAAACAGATGAAGATCCACGGCCCTGGATTTCTCCATGTACAAAAATCCACGCCCGTGGATTCCTCTGCCGAAAATCCAAGTTTTCTGGACTCAAATCCATGGCCGTGGGTCAAAATCCATGCCCGTGGATCGTCCTACAGCAACAATACGAAGGGAAAACAGGGTAGGCACGAAATTTGGCTCCCAAATCAAACCCACACGAAACCAAGGCAAGAAATCAACTCAAAACTATCATATATCATTCATATATCAATTAGGCACCAATTAATCCATTAAATATACATCAATCATCAAGGAATCATCATTCAAAACCCCATATATTCTCATGATTTCCAACCTTCACATAACTCGTTAATTGATGCAAGTTATCAAGTATAATGAGCCTAAGCATGCTTCTAATCATATATGCACAAGTTATTCATCAGGGATCATAACTGTAACGCCCGAGCGTGAGACGTCACATCCCCCGCACCATGACCCGACCCATATATGAAATGGATTTCCACACACGAGCCAAATCATAGCGAACGGAGACATACACACTCGCTAAGCCAGGCGGGACTAACCTATAACTTAAACCCCAACAACAACAACAACAATCAGAGTAACAGAAAGGCGGAAGCAATCATTCATATACTATATACTGAGCTAGATGCTCTAGGTACCAACATGTATTCCATATATTGAGCTATATGCTCTAGGTACCAACATTTAAATCTGAATAAGATACATATAGGTACCATATACATGTACGCTCCATACATAAAGAAAATCCAAAAGTATCAATAAAAGTAAACGTATGAGTGTAACGAAAGAAAGGCTAGACACTATGCAAGACTCTCTCTTAGACTTGTATCCCGCCTAGCATCCCTTCCTGCAAAAACAACTGAAACAACTCCGGGTTCAGTCTTAGACAGACTGGTGGGTATAAAAAGATAGGCATAATATTAATATATCGCGGAATTGAAACACATACATGCAAGTTATAATCCTTATTCGAGGTTTAGAAGCATTTTTCCCAAGCGGGAATTAAAATACAACGAATAGGATTATAACAATTCATTTCATTCATTAGGTCATTAGTGGCCCGGCGAGAGGGCGTGCATTATCTCCAACCAACACCTCATGTAATCCATTATTCATTCATTCATTCATTTATTCATTCACATATTGCATTCTTTCGTGCACATACATTAGATAATTCATTCAATAGTTCATATACCACCTTCTTCCTCCGGGTAGGGAACAGGTCTGCAAGGCCCGAACCCTCATTCATTAGTGCTAGAGGGGTACATGAATCCCCAAAAACGCGGGTCCCCTTTCAGTCACTAATCTCCTAGTGAAATCCAGGTTGCCGAAATTCTTAGAACTAGTATAAATAGATTCCCGTCAGCCCAAGCTTCCCCGGTTCACCACTACACTAAGTCCCGGGCCCCCATTCATTGTGATCATTCATTTCTCGCCAAAACATTTTGGTAGGATAACATCATAAAGGCTTTCGTTCGAAAACATTTTTTCGTTAAAACTCGATATAAAAACATATATAGGGTTTTGGCCAAAAACTTGCACATTAGGTGTTCGGGGTCATATTGTTAACTAATAGAAGAAAAACCCCACCTGGTAGACAAAAGAACCCGACAACGCTCTCGCTGCCCGACCTCGTCACGCACTGGATCAAGATCTGTGTGACAAAGGTAGTGTGAGACTCAATATGACCACATTTGACACTCGGCTATGCAATATCATGTTAAGGAATGCCTAAAATGAAATAATATGTTCAAATATGGTCATGAATGTCATAGAATCCAATTAAACACATAATTCAACACGTTTCGTTCATTATACGATAAAAATCGTATTCGTTCCCGGTCATATCATTCATACTTTCTTACTTTTCATTCTTGCATTCATATGGTTATCAATATCATAAATCAATCATAAGACATAGCTTGAATATAATCACGTGACATATAATCCACCATTACGAGCCATAAACGAGATATAAGCAAGAAAAGAGGTTCCCCAAAGCTGCCATTTCAAATGACACGGCCGTGTTGAGTTTTCAAAGGATTTGGACACGGCCGTGTCCGAGGTTAAAATAAGAAAAATTCAAAGTCGAGAGCCCAACACGGCCGTGTCCATTTTCAGTTCAAAGCTGACACGGCCGTGTCAGCTCATCGTCTACGAAAAAAACAGAGCAAAAGCCCTGTTTTTGCATGGAAAAAGCTTGCAAAAACAGGGGCAGCAAAAAGGAAACTCTTATACACCCTTAGACATGATCTCAAGCCATAAAATTCACAAATAATATGCAATCCATTCATATATGCAAGAACTTATACTTAAAGTTGGCAAAAGGTCATCCAAAATCAAGTTTTCATCCATGGAAGCTTCAAGCATCAACAATGGCAAGTCATGCTATAATCAACCAACACAAAATCCTAGCATATAGAAACGATAAGGAAGCTACGAGCAACACATTCCATGCATCAACTGTCACTTAAAACTATTGAAATCCCAAGTTCGAGATCAAACCCCAATTCATGCTTTCATTCAAACCACAAGAATCCTTCACTCATGCCAAGCTATTCATAGATGAAAAGATAGAGGAGAACATGGAGATTCTAAATCACTAATTACCTTGAAAAGAGATGAAGGATTGGTTAAGCTTGAGCTCAAAGCTTGGATGATCAAAATGGAGGGTTTTCTTGGAGCTTCTCTTGTGTCTCTTGGAGCTAATGATGATCGATGAATGTGGATGCAAGGAGATAGAAATGCTGATATTAAGTGATAAAATGGGTAGGATACGGGTCGGTTCAAATCCGGTTTGTTTAAGAAACGGTTCAAACAAGTTATAAAGTCGAGGCTATGGAAAGGTTCGATGTCGAAGGTTCAAACGATATCGAAAAAGTATGAGGTCAAGTTTAATGGATAGGTAACGTCGAAACAAGTTCAACGCCGATTACGGATCTCGGTTTCGAGGTCCGAAGCTCAAGATATCGTGAAAACCGTTCAGGGTTACCTATATACAAATAGGTCCCTAAACTTTCAAAAAGTGGCAATTAAGCCCAAACTCAATTTCCAATTGAGTCCAAAACATTCAAATAAGTTATAATCAAGTCCACGAATCACACGAACATGTAATTCCATTCAATTAACACCGAATTCACAAAATTTACATTCTCACAAATTCATTCATATATTCATAGCACATATTGGAATTCATATAGAATTTAATCAAATAAATCAAATTAGAAACGAATTCAATTAGCAAATCAAATTATAAAATCACATAATTAAATAAAAATCCGCACGTAACACTTGCCGGCACGTGTGAAAACACGGGTCGTTACAACCTCTCCCCCTTAGAGAGAATCCGTCCTCGGATTCCTTGTTCGGTCGGAAACAATTCGGGGTAGAACTTCTTCATTTTCTCTTCCGTTTCCCACGTGGCTTCTTCCGTCTTATCACTTCGCCACAATACTTTCACCAAGGGAAACCGTCTGTTTCGAAGTTCTTGAAATTTCCGATCCAAAATCTTAACTGGTTTCTGAACGGAAGTGAGATTCGGTTCAATCTCCGCTTCTTCAATAGGTATGATCACTGATTCATCGGGATAGTACTTCCGAAGTTGTGATACATGGAAGACATTGTGAATGCCCGTTAAACTTGGAGGAAAATCCAATCTATAAGCTGTATCTCCGATTCTCTCCAAAATCTCATAAGGTCCCAAATATCGGGGATTCAACTTTCTTCCTTTTCCAATTCGGGTAAATCCTTTCCGAGGTGAAGCTTTCAGGAATACCCTATCCCCAACTTCAAATTCAAGATCTTTCCTTCGCTTATCTGCATAACTCTTCTGTCGATCTTGAGCTGCTTTCATCCGTTGTCGAATAATTTGGACCTTTTCAATAGCATCCTGAATAAGTTTAGAAGGTTTATCTTTCCTTTCACCTCTTTGTACCCCTTCTTGCTTACTCCACTTCCATTCTTCCAAATCGAAAAACAACGGGGATCGGCACTTTCGTCCATACAGAAACTCATACGGTGCCATTTCTGTAGAAGCTTGATAACTGTTATTGTAGGCAAACTCAATCAAGGGCAGTTGTTCATTCCATGAACTCGAGAAATCCAATGCACACGCCCTTAACATATCCTCAAGATATCTCATTAACCTTTCGGATTGCCCGTCAGTCTGTGGATGAAAAGCTGTACTGAATTGGAGCTTAGTCCCCAGACATTTCTGTAACTCTTGCCAGAACTTGGAAGTGAATCTCGGATCCCTGCCTGAAACAATACTAGCTGGCACTCCATATAACCGAACAATCTCATCACAATACCTCTTAGCCAACTTACCTATCTTATCTGACATCCGAACTGCAAGAAAATGGGTTGACTTGGTTAACCTGTCTACGATTACCCAAATTCCATCGAATCCACCCTTCACTCTAGGTAAACCCGATACAAAATCCATTGCTATCTGTTCCCATTTCCATTCGGGAATAGGTAGTGGCTGTAATAATCCTGACGGCTTCTGATGCTCAGCTTTCACTAATTGACAAGTTAAACACTGCTTCACATATTTCACCACGTCTCTCTTCAACCCGTTCCACCAATAATACTGTTTCAAGTCCCGATACATCTTGTTTCCACCAGGATGTACCGAATAAACAGTTTTATGAGCTTCATCCAAAATAGCTCTTCTCAATTCTGTTGGAACTGCCACTCTGTTCTTGAATCGAAAGATTCCCGTATCATCGAATCCAAATGGACACTAGGAGTCTGATCGAGCCTTCTCTATCAATTTCTGAATCTCAACATCCGTCCGTTGTGTCTCAAATATCTGTTGCCTTAACTCTGGACGTACTAAGATGCTACCAATACGAGCCTTTATCTTAACCAACTCCATTTGTTGTCTAATATTTACCTTCGAATTGGATACACTAGCCTTCTTGCTCAATGCATCCGAGACCACGTTAGCTTTACCCGGGTGATACTTAATCACACAATCATAATCCTCGAGAGTCTCCATCCACCTTCGTTGCCTTCTATTCAAATCCTTTTGAGAAAACAAATACTGAAGACTCTTATAATCGGTGAAAATCTCAAAAGAAGTTCCATACAAATAATGTCTCCACTTCCCCAAGGCAAAAATCACCGCTGCAAGTTCCAGGTCGTGAGTGGGATAATTCTTCTCATGCTCTTTCAATTTCCTAGAGGCATAAGCAATTACTCTCCCATTCTGCATCAAAACACAACCTAAGCCTTCATGGGAAGCATCCATATACACCACCAACCCTTCAGTACCATCCGGAAGTGCAAGTATCGGTGTAGAAGTTAACTTATCTTTCAAGAGCTGAAAACTAGCTTCACACTTCTCATCCCATTTAAACCGAACCTCTTTCTTGGTTAATCGGGTCAACGGAGCCGCAATCTTAGAGAAATCTTTAACGAATCTTCGATAATAACCGGCTAAACCCAAGAAACTTCGGATCTCGGAAACATTCTTAGGACTCTGCCAATGTGAAACTGCCTCTATTTTCGAAGGATCCACTTCTAATCGTTTGCTCGAAATGATATGTCCCAAGAAGCTCACCCTGTCAATCGAAAACTCGCATTTACTGAACTTGGCATACAGTTGGTTATCTCTTAAAGTCTCCAATACTAATCTCAAATGCTAAGCATGATCCTATTCTGACCTTGAATACACCAAAATATAATCAATGAAGATCACAACAAACTTATCCAAATACGGCCGAAAAATCTGATGCATCATGTCCATAAAAGCTGCCGGCGCATTAGTTAATCCAAATGGCATCACCACGAACTCATAATGTCCATACCGGGTATTAAATCCTGTCTTAGGAATATCTTCCTCCTTGATCTTTAACTGATAATATCCCTACCTTAAATCGAGCTTGGAATACACTCTTGAACCTTGTAGCATGTCAAACAAATCCTCTATATTAGGCAACGAATATTTATTCTTTACAGTCATCCGATTCAACTCCCGGTAGTCAATACACATCCTCAATGTTCCATCTTTCTTCTTAACAAAGAGAACTGGCGCGCCCCACGATGATGAACTCGGTCGAATATAACTATTCTTAAGAAGTTCTTCCAGCTGAACTTTTAACTCCTGTAACTCTGCCGGTGCCATCCGGTAAGGAGTCTTAGAATAAGGTTCAGATCCCGGATATAAGTCTATTACAAATTCGATCTCTCAATCCGGAGGCAAAGAACCTAAAACTTCGGGAAACACTTCAAGATATTCCTTCACCACTTCTGTCTCTTCGAGTTTCGCCTGATCTTTCGGCTTATTCAAGATATAGGCAATGAATCCCGTTGCCCCATTCCTTATCAACTTATGAGCCTCAGTAAACGATAAAAGAGGTGTAATCTTAGATTCTTTCCCTACTACCACTTCTTCTCCCAACTTAACTGTCTTGGTGAAACAATCAACCGTGGCTTGATACCGAAACAACCAATCCATTCCCAGAATAACCCCATATCTGTTCATCGGCATTACCACCAAATCTGCTCGATATTCTCTGCCTTCAAACCCAAACACACAATCTCTGACCACCTGATCCGTCTCAAGACTTCCACCCAACGGCGAACTCACCACATAACAAGCATTTAAGCACATAACAGGCAAACACAAAGTATCAATTAATTTACAAGATATAAAAGAATGAGTAGCGCCAGGGTCAAATAATGCATGTATGTTCGTGTTATGGATGCATATCGTACCTTCCACCATAGCATTGGGATTGGCTTCCACATCTTGCTCTTCACCCGCAAGGGCATATGAACGAGCTGGGATCATCGGCCTCTGAGCTCCCGGTTGATAGCCCGGAGTCTTATCTGGACAAGTATTGGCCATATGTGTTGTCTTCCCGCAAATTAGGCACTGACCCAACCTCCTTCTGCAAGTGTTGTAGGTGTGAGTAGGGCCTCCACAATATAAACATGGTGATCTATCATGTCGTGGATCAGAAGTAATCGGAGGTGCTTGTGGCTTTGGCGGTGCAGTCCCTGCAGGTCGAAACTTCCTATTTTACCCTTGAAATGGTTGAGGAGGAGATACCATAGGCCTTTTCCCCTTTCCAAACCTCGATCCTTGTCCCATTTGCATACGAGGTAAGGGGTCCTTTTTCTTATACTCCTCTTCCAATACCAAAGCCCTTTGTACAGTGTCAGCAAACGACTCAAAATTATGGCCTGCATGTCCGTGTCAGAGATCCTGTCTCAATCCAGCTATAAACCTCTTTCCATTTCTCTTTTCATCCCTTGTAATGTGAGGTGCATTGTGACGCCCCGAGTTTTCACACGTGCAGGTAAGTGTTACGTGCGTATTTATATTTAATAATATGACTTTATATTTTGAATTGTTAATTGAATTCGCTATAATTTGATTTATTTGTTTAAAAATTTCTTATGATTGTCTATGTGAACTATGAATATATGATCGGATTTGTGAAAATGTGAATTCTGTGAATGTGGTGTTAATTGAATGAAATTACGTGTTCCGTGTAATCCGTGGGCTTAATTGTAAGATATTTGAATGTTTTGGACTCAATTGGAAATTGAGTTTGGGCTTAATTGCCACTTTTTCAAAGTTTAGGGACCTATTCGTATAATAGGCAACCCTGAACGGTTTTCGCGATATCTTGAGCGCCGGACCTCGAAATTGAGATCCGTAACCGGCGTTGAACTTGTTTCGACGTTACCTACCCTTTGAACTTGACCTTTTATCTTTTCGGTATCATTTAAACCCTCGACAATGAACCGTTCCATAACCCGATTTTATAACTTGATTGAACCTTTTCTTAAACGAACCGGACTTGGACCAACCCGTATCCTACCCATTTTTCGTTATTAGATATCAGCATTTTGCTTTCTTTCTCCCCATTTTCATCGATCAAAATCAGCCAAGGCTAGAGCAAGGAAGAGATAGCCAAGAAACCCTCCATTTTTAACCATCCAAGCTTTGAGCTCAAGTCTAGCTTGCATCCGATCTTTTCCCAAGGTGAGCTAGGATTTGTAACCTCCATCTCCTCCTCTATATTCTTATCTAAGCAAAGCATGATAGAAGTTGAGGACTTATGTGTTTGAATATATGAGCATAAAGTGAGGGTTTGGTTTGATCCTTGGTTTTCATGGTTTGAAGTGAAATTTGATGTTCGATAAATGATTCTTGTAAGCTTTCCATCATTCTTACATGTTTGAATTCAAGGGTTGATGATTAGAGCATGACTTGCCATTGTTGAAGCTTGAAGCTTCCATGAATGAAAGTTTGACTTGGATTGATCTTTTGCCAACTTTGGATGTGGATTCTTGCATATATGAATGAATTGCATGATTTGTATGAATTATGTAGCTTGAAAGCATGTATTTAGGTGGTTTAAGAGCTTCTTGGTGGTTGCTCTGTTTTTGCAAGCTTTTCCCTCGCGTAACAGAGCTGATGCTCTGTTATTTCTTTCAAAACGATGAGCTGACACGGCCGTGTCAGCTTTGAACTGAAAATGGACACGGCCGTGTTGGGCTCTCGACTTTGTTTTTTTCAGATTTTAATCTCGGACACGGCCGTATCCAAATCCTTTAAAAATGTAACACGGCCGTGTCAAGCCCTCGACTTTGAATTTTCTGATTTTTAAACCTCGGACACGGCCGTGTCCATTTCCCTTTGAAACTCAACACGGCCGTGTCATTTGAATTGGCAGCCTTGGGAAGTCTCTTTTCTTGCTTGAATTGCATGTGCGACTCGTATTCGTGGGTTATATTGAACGTGACTCCAAGTAAGCTAGGTTTATGATTGTTATATAATGCAAGAATGCAAGCATGATAGTTATGATCGGTTATATGTTTCAAGACATTAATAGTGCACACGAACATGTCCATTATATTTGTTTATGCGTTCATATCATAAGCATGGCATTGCCGAGCGTCTTAATTGGTCATTTGAGTCTCATTCGCTTGTTTTGCACAGATTTTGATTCCTTTGGAGACGAGGCCGGTCAGTGAGGCTCGTGTGTTCTTCTTTTGCCGTTCGAGGTGGGTTTTTCTTCTACTTAGCTATATGACCCTATAAATACCTTAATGTGGAAAGTTTTCGACCAAAGTATATATATATAGAGAGAGAGAGTCATTTTCATAGAGTAAATGTTTACAACGTAAAGCCTTAATTTCTAAATCCTACCAAATGTTTTGGCGAGAAAGAAAGAATGAATGTTATGCACGAATGGGGCCCAGGGACTTAGTGTGAGTGGCTATCCGGGGAGGCATGGGCCGACGGTGATCCTTCACATTAGTTCCACCAAATTAACGGCGTAACCGGACCTCGTTAGGAGTTAGCGAGGAATGGACGTTGAGCGCCATCTGGGGAGTCATGTAACCCCTTTTGGTCAATGAATGGGTGGTCGGGTCTTGCAAGCCCGTCACAAAACCGGAGGAAGAAGGCGCAAATGTTAATGAATGTGCACACAAGATTGAAATGCATGAACATAATGAAAGAATGAATGTTTAAATGTTTTACACAAGGTGTTGGTTGGAGATAATGCACGCCCACTCGCCGGGCCAATAATGACCTAATGTTAATGATTTGTTATAATCCCTTTTGATGATTTTCATTCACCCACTTGGGGAAATTCTTTAATACCTCACTTGGGATTATAGCTTGCATGTGAATGTTAAATTACCGTCATATATACTATTTATGCCCTGTTTTATACCCACCAGTCTCTTTTGGACTGAACCCGTTTGGTTTTCAGCTGTTTTGTACAGGTGTCAAGGGAGCTAGGCGGGAATACGAGTCGTAGTTCTTGTATTCGTTTCTAGCTCTTATGTTTTGATGTTACACTTGCATACTCGTACATTTGGTAATTGTATATGAATGTTGTTTTGGGCCGTGATGGCATGTATATGTTGATTTCGATTTAGAGCGTACTTGTATTGAGATTTAACTTCCGTGAATTTAAATGTTGGTACATAGGGCATAGAGCTCAATATATGCAATAAATGTTGGTACCTAGAGCATATAGCTCAATCTATGATTTATGATTTGTTGCTTCCGCTTTTCTGGTATTCTGCTACTTTGTTTGTTGAGGTTGTTTGGGGTTTTAGTGATAGGCTAGTCCCACCTGGCTTAGATGTGTGTGTGTGTGTCCCCGTTCGCCGTGATTTGGCTCGGGTATGGATCGTCCATTTCATATACGGGCCGGGTCATGGTGCGAGGGATGTGGTACCTCGCACTCGGGTGCTACATCCTTAAGTGGTATCAGAGCTTAGGGTTACAAAACCCGGGCTTTCGTGTCGTGTGAGTCTCTCTAGGTCGTTCGGCTTAGGAACTAATTGACAATGTGTTGCATATACCTGTCTTTTGTGCTTGATTGATTCAAATTTCGGATTGTGGTTGAATTACTTGCATTATCATGCATGAGCTAAGCCTAGCACGCATTTTAGTGTTTATTGACAGGATGCCTCCACGTAGATACCGTGATCGATCTCCAGGACGACATCATCATCGTGATCGTACTCGTACGCCTCCACCTCCACAGCCACCGCCAGCTGAGGCCTTTGTTAATTCGGTTATCAACATTATAGACCAGGGGCTTCGAGATTATGTACCACCAGCACCTCCGGTACCACCTGCACCTGCTGTACCGCATGAGACACCGATTTCGGTTATACTTAGGGAGTTCCAGAACCAAAGACCTCCTAAGTTTTTCAAGGGGAATGATATGCAGGCAGAAATGTGGTTAAAAGAAGTCGAGAGGATATGGGAGCTCATTCCATGTGAGTCCCGAGAGAAGGCTCGATGCACCATCACTTTGATACAAGGGGAACCTACTCGTGGCGGGAAAGCACACGAATTGTATTGGAAGTAGTTGGAGAAGAGATTAATTGAGAAGTCTTTTCAAGGGAATTCAAGAATAAGTTCATCCCTCCCTCCTCCCGTACTCGAAGATTGAGGGAATTCACCGAATTGAAGCAGGGATCTAGATCTGTGGCCGAGTACATTTCGGATTATGAGAGATTGTCTCGTTATGCACCTAACATAGCAGGTGATGATTTTCACAAGGCTATGCAATTTATTCAGGGACTTCGACCAGACATTCAGGCAGCTCTTGAGGCGGTTAACACGAGCACTTGGGCGAAGGCTACTTCTAAAGCCTTAAAGGTTGAGGATTCTGTAAATGCTAGAAGGCCAGCTTATCGCCAGGGACAAGGGTCAGGATTCGGCTCAGGATTTATTAAAGGGAAGAGGCCGATGAATTCACCAGCTCCACCCCCAAAAGGACCTTTCAAGAAGCCTAGAGCAGGAGATCAGATTGCATCCATTCCACGACCACCTCAGGCTCCACCAGCTCCTAAGGGATCTTGCAATGATCAGCCTCCGTGTACTTATTGTGGATGGCCAACCCATTCTTACAACACTTGCCGAAAGAGATTGAGGTTGTGCTTGATATGTGGAAAGGGGGATCATATGGCTTTTTCATGGCAGGACAAGACACCAGGGTATCAAGCTGGAGCTCCGAGACCGATGGTTCAGGCACGAGCTTATGCCCTTGAGGGTGAGGAGCAGAAAGTTGAAGCTGATCCAAATGCTATGGTGGAAGGTATCGTTTGCATTCATAACACGAGCATTCACGTATTATTCGATCCGGGTGCCACTCACTCTTTTATATCTTCTGATTTATGTGCCCCTCTGTGTTTATCTGTTACTTGTTCAAATTCTTGTTATTTTGTGAGTTCGCCTCTTGGAGGTAGTTTGTAGACAGACCGGGTTGTCAGGGGTTGTTCGGTGTTGATAGAAGGGAAAGATTACCCGGCAGATTTCATCGTGATGTCTATGAAGAAGTATGGGGTAATTTGCGGGATGGATTGGTTGTATCGGCACCGGGCCGAAGTGGATTGTTTTAAGAAGAAGATTAAATTGGGTGATGAGTTGATTGGAGAAGTTGGGTCGAAGGATATACCTCTATTGTCGTTTACGGAAGCTCGTAAATTGGTGAAGGATGGAGCCATGGGAGTTATAGCCTATCTCCTTAATAAACCCAAGGAGCAATCAAGTTTTGAGGAGACGGCTGTAGTAAAGGAATATCCCGACGTATTTCCAGAGAATTTGGGGTCTCTACCACCGGATCGGGAGATTGAATTTGTTATTGATTTATATCCAGGATCAGAACCGTATTCCAAGACTCCTTATAGAATGGCTCCGACCACAAGATGGATTCCGACGTATTTCCAGAGATACATGGTTTATACGGACTCCTTGAAAGAAGGGTTGGGATGTGTTTTGATGCAGAAGGGTAAGGTGATAGCTTATGCCTCGAGGAAATTAAAGGATCATGAGCAGAATTTTCCCACTCACGATCTCGAGCTTGCAGCAGTGATCTTCGCTTTGGGAAAGTGGAGACACTATCTCTATGGAGTTTCTTTTGAGATCTTTTCCGACCACAAGAGTCTTCAGTATTTGTTCTCTTAGAAGGAATTAAACAAGAGAATGAGGCATTGGATGGAGATGTTGGCGGATTATGAGTGTACGATTCGTTACCATCCCGGAAAAGCTAATGTAGTTGCGGATGCACTTAGCAGGAAGGCTAGTGTGTCTAGTGTGAAAGTGGAAGTTGGAGAAGAATCTGGGTCTTTCAAGCTGAGAGCTAGTATTCAGAACATCACGGTTCAACCGGACATTCAACAAAGATTGTTTGAAGCGCAAAGGATGGATTCCGAGGTTCAGAAGTTAGTGCAGAAAGCTAGAAATGATTCAGAGAGTCCGTTCGGATTCGATGACACCGGGCTTCTAAGGTTCAAGAACAGAGTCGTGGTTCTGGAAGAATTGAAACGGTTGATATTGGAAGAAGCTCATCGATCAGGCTATTCGATACATCCCGGGGGAAATAAGATGTATAAGGATTTAAAGAAATTTTATTGGTGGAATGGACTTAAGAGGGATGTGATCAATTTCGTGAGGCATTGCTTGACTTGCCAGGTTGTGAAAGCAGAACATCAGAAACCATCAGGGTTATTTCAACCGTTACCTATCCCAGAATGGAAATGGCAGCAAGTGGCGATGGATTTCGTTACGGGTCTTCCACGAGTGAAAGGTGGTTTGGATGGAATTTGGGTAATGGTGGATCGATTAACGAAATCGGCACATTTTCTTGCTATTCGGATGTCGGATAAGGTGAATAAATTGGCTAAGAAATATGTTGATGAAATTGTGCGACTTCATGGTGTACCGGTCAGCATTGTATCAGATCGGGATCCGAGGTTCACTTCTAGGTTTTGGTAAGAATTGCAAAGGAATCTGGGAACAAGGCTTCAATTCAGTACAGCTTTCCATCCTCAGACAGACGGGCAATCCGGGAGATTAATCAAATATTTGTTTATGCATTCATATCATAAGCATGGCATTGTGGAGCGTCTTAATTGGTCATTTGAGTCTCATTCGCTTGTTTTGCACAGATTTTGATTCCTTTGGAGACGAGGCCAGTCAGTGAGGCTCGTGTGTTCTTCTTTTCCCGTTCGAGGTGGGTTTTTCTTCTACTTAGCTATATGACCCTATAAATACCTTAATGTGGAAAGTTTTCGACCAAAGTATATATATATATATATATATATAGAGTCATTTTCATAGAGTAAATGTTTACAACGTAAAGCCTTAATTTCTAAATCCTACCAAATGTTTTGCCGAGAAAGAAAGAATGAATGTTATGCACGAATGGGGCCCAGGGACTTAGTGTGAGTGGCTATCCGGGGAGGCATGGGCCGACGGTGATCCTTCATATTAGTTCCACCAAATTAACGGCGTAACCGGACCTCGTTAGGAGTTAGCGAGGAATGGACGTTGAGCTCCATCTGGGGAGTCATGTAACCCCTTTTGGTCAATGAATGGGTGGTCGGGTCTTGCAAGCCCGTCACCAAACCGGAGGAAGAAGGCGTAAATGTTAATGAATGTGCACACAAGATTGAAATGCATGAACAGAATGAAAGAATGAATGTTTAAATGTTTTACACAAGGTGTTGGTTGGAGATAATGCACGCCCACTCGCCGGGCCAATAATGACCTAATGTTAATGATTTGTTATAATCCCTTTTGATGATTTTCATTTACCCACTTGGGGAAATTCTTTAAAACCTCACTTGGGATTATAGCTTGCATGTGAATGTTAAATTACCATCATATATACTATTTATGCCCTGTTTTATACCCACCAGTCTCTTTTGGACTGAACCCGTTTGGTTTTCAGCTGTTTTGTGCAGGTGTCAAGGGAGCTAGGCGGGAATACGAGTCGTAGGTCTTGCATTCGTTTCTAGCTCTTATGTTTTGATGTTACACTTGCATACTCGTACTTTTGGTAATTGTATATGAATGTTGTTTTGGGCCGTGATGGCATGTATATGTTGATTTCGATTTAGAGCGTACTTGTATTGAGATTTAACTTCCGTGAATTAAAATGTTGGTACATAGGGCATAGAGCTCAATATACGCAATAAATGTTGGTACCTAGAGCATATAGCGTAATCTATGATTTATGATTTGTTGCTTCCGCTTTTCTGTTATTCTGCTACTTTCTTTGTTGAGGTTGTTTGGGGTTTTAGTGATAGGCTAGTCCCGCCTGGCTTAGATGTGTGTGTGTGTGTCCCCGTTCACCGTGATTTGGCTCGGGTATGGATCGTCCATTTCATATACGGGCCGGGTCCTGGTGCGGGGGATGTGGTACCTCGTGCTCGGGTGCTACATGCATATTTACCAAGTCTATTGAAAAGAGAAAGACACTGAGCCACCGTTCGAGTCCCCTGCTTCAGATCCATAAATTCTTGTTCTTTTCTTTCTCGGACAACTTCAGGAACAAGGGCTTCTCTAAACTCCCTTAAAAAGACTTCCCAGTTAACTTCTTCCCCTTCCACTTCAAGCTTCTCTCTAGTACGTTCCCACCAATCATATGCTTCTCCATCCAGTTGAAAAATGGCAAATTGAGCTTTCTCTTGAGAGGTAAATTGTCTGACATTGAAAATCCTCTCAATTCTGGTTAACCATCCCTCTGATATCGCATCATCTACTGAACCGGAAAACCTTGGAGGATTATAACTCAAAAACAACCCATGATGATCTCTCGGGTTATTAGGAGGAGGTGCTTGATGTTCAGCCTGCGGTTGTACTGGAGGATCCTGAGCCCTTCTATGTTCCACGTAGTTATATACCGCCTCTATAAAGTGCTCCATATTCATAGGCGGTTGTGGAGGATTAGGAGAACGATCTCTATGATGATGATGATCCGGAGACCTTTCCCGATGTCTTCTAGGAGGCATCCTGTTCACTCAAACACTAACATGCGTGCTAATTTTAGTTCATGCGTGACAATGCATTAAATTCAATCAATCATTCGAGTCAAGAATCAAAACACCTTATCATATAAAATGCAAATGTTCCACATTGTCATGTAATTCCAACAGCCGAACGACCTACTGACTCAACACGACACTAGAACCCTGGTTTTGCAACCTTGGGCTCTGTTACCACTCAAAGGATGTAACGCCCGAGCGTGAGACGTCACATCCCCCGCACCATGACCCGACCCGTATATGAAATGGATTTCCACACACGAGCCAAATCATAGCGAACGGAGACATACACACTCGCTAAGCCAGGCGGGACTAACCTATAACTTAAACCCCAACAACAACAACAACAATCAGAGTAACAGAAAGGCGGAAGCAATCATTCATATACTATATACTGAGCTAGATGCTCTAGGTACCAACATGTATTCCATATATTGAGCTATATGCTCTAGGTACCAACATTTAAATCTGAATAAGATACATATAGGTACCATATACATGTACGCTCCATACATAAACAAAATCCAAAAGTATCAATAAAAGTAAACGTATGAGTGTAACGAAAGAAAGGCTAGACACTATGCAAGACTCTCTCTCAGACTTGTATCCCGCCTAGCATCCCTTCTAGCAAAAACAACTGAAATAACTCCGGGTTCAGTCTTAGACAGACTGGTAGGTATAAAAAGATAGGCATAATATTAATATATCACGGAATTGAAACACATACATGCAAGTTATAATCCTTATTCGAGGTTTAGAAGCATTTTTCCCAAGCGGGAATTAAAATACAACGAATAGGATTATAACAATTCATTTCATTCATTAGGTCATTAGTGGCCCGGCGAGAGGGTGTGCATTATCTCCAACCAACACCTCCTGTAATCCATTATTCATTCATTCATTCATTCATACATTACATTCTTTCGTGCACATACATTCGATCATTCATTCAATTGTTCATATACCACCTTCTTCCTCCGGGTAGGGAACGGGTTTGCAAGGCCCGAACCCTCATTCATTAGTGCTAGAGGGGTACATGAATCCCCAAAAGCGCAATCCCCTTTCAGTCACTAATCTCCTAGTGAAATCCAGGTTGCCGAAATTGTTGGAACTAGTATAAATGGATTCCCGTCAGCCCAAGCTTCCCCGGTTCACCACTACACTAAGTCCCGTGCCCCCATTCATTGTGATCATTCATTTCTCGCCAAAACATTTTGGTAGGATAACATCATAAAGGCTTTCGTTCGAAAACATTTGTTCGTTAAAACTAGATATAAATACATATATCGGGTTTTGGCCAAAAACTTGCACATTAGGTGTTCGGGGTCATATTGTTAACTAATAGAAGAAAACCCCACCTGGTAGACAAAAGAACCCGACAATGTTCTCACTGCCCGACCTCGTCACCCAATGGATCAAGATCTGTGTGACAAAGGTAGTTTGAGACTCAATATGACCACATTTGACGGTCGGCTATGCAATATCATGTTAAGGAATGCCTAAAATGAAATAATATGTTCAAATATGATCATGAATGTCATAGAATCCAATTAAACACATAATTCAACACGTTTCGTTGATTATACGATAAAAATCGTATTCGTTCCTGGTCATATCGTTCATACTTTCATACTTTTCATTCTTGCATTCATATGGTTATCAATATCATAAATCAATCATAAAACATAGCTTGAATATAATCGCGTGGCATATAATCCACCATTACAAGCCATAAACGAGATATAAGCAACAAAAGAAGTTCCCCAAAGCTGCCATTTCAAATGACACGGCCGTGTTGAGTTTTCAAAGGAAATGGACACGGCCGTGTCCGAGGTTTAAAAATCCAAAAATTCAAAGTCGAGGGCTTGACACGGCCGTGTTGAGTTTACAAAGGATTTGGACACGACCGTGTCCGAGGTTAAAATCAGAAAAATTCAAAGTCGAGAGCCCAACACGGCCGTGTCCATTTTCAGTTCAAAGCTGACACGGCCGTGTCAGCTCATCGTCTCCGAAAAAAAACAGAGCAAAAGCCCTGTTTTTTGCGTGGAAAAAGCTTTCAAAAATGGGGGCAGCAATAAGGAAGCTCTTATAAACCCTTAGACATGATCTTAAGCCATAAAATTCACATATAACATGCAATCCATTCATATATGCAAGAACTTATACTTAAATTTGGCAAAAGGTCATCCAAAATCAAGCTTTCATCCATGGAAGCTTCAAGCATCAACAATGGCAAGTCATGCTATAATCAACCAATAGAAAATCCTAGCATATAGAAACGATAAGGAAGCTACGAGCAACACATTCCATGCATCAACTCTCACTTAAAACCATTAAAATCCCAAGTTCTAGATCAAACCCCAATTCATGCTTTCATTCAAACCACAAGAATCCTTCACTCATGCCAAGCTATTCATGGATGATAAGATAGAGGAGAAGATGGAGATTCTAAATCACTAATTACCTTGAAAGGAGATGGAGGATTGGTTAAGCTTTAGCTCAAAGCTTGGATGATCAAAATGGAGGGTTTTCTTGGAGCATCTCTTGTGTCTCTTGGAGCTGATGATGATCGATGAATGTGGAAGCAAGGAGATAGAAATGCTGATATTAAGTGATAAAATGGGTAGGATACGGGTCGGTTCTAATCCGGTTTTTTTAAGAAACGGTTCAAACAAGTTATAAAGTCTAGGCTATGGAAAGGTTCATTGTCGAAGGTTCAAACGGTATCGAAAAGGTACGAGGTCAAGTTTAATGGATATGTAACGTCGAAACAAGTTCAACGCCGGTTACGGATCTCGGTTTCGAGGTCCGAAGCTCAAGATATCGCGAAAACCGTTCAGGGTTGCCTATATACAAATAGGTCCCTAAACATTCAAAAAGTGGCAATTAAGCCCAAACTCAATTTCCAATTGAGTCCAAAACATTCAAATAAGTTACAATCAAGTCCACGAATCACACGAACACGTAATTCCATTCAATTAACACCGAATTCAAGAAATTCACATTCTCACAAATTCATTCATACATTCATAGCACATATTGGAATTCATATAGAATTTAATCAAATAAATCAAATTAGAAACGAACTCAATCAGCAAATCAAATTATAAAATCACATAATTAAATAGAAGTGCTCACGTAACACTTACCGGCACGTGTGAAAACACGGGGCGTTACAATAACCCTAACTTCGCATAAGCTTAAGATATTCATCACATATACATACATATACCTTGAAAGAATGGATCAAAAGAAGAAAGGAACTATGGAGATGATGATACTTCAAAGTTATGCAAATAACCCTCTTGAAATCAAGCTTGATAATTGTGTATGTGTGTATATATGATGAAATGTATGGAATGAAATGTGGGAGAGATGATATACTTAACATATATTATATCTTCCACTAAAGTGCATGAATCAACACTTTTTGCATTCTAGTCCCTCAAGAATATGAATGCATGCACTCAAGTCTAATTCCATGGAAAGTGAGTATCTAACTCCGTTTAAGTCATGCAACTAAATCCACACATTTACATATATGAGCATTTAAGGTCATATAAGAGCATTTAGTCACATTAACAATTAATTCATAAAAGCTCAAGGAAATATTTTGCATCTAATGTTATGAAAAATATATATAAAGTATCACCTAATATCAATTAAGCACATTATCAATTATTTCATGTAAATTTCACGTTAAGGATAATTCACATAAATGCATAGAAATATAATACATATAATATTATGAAATGTAGGTAAATTATCACATAATGCATAAATTGAAAACGGAGCGTTACAACTCTCTCCCCCTTAAGAGGACCTGGTCCCCAGGTCCGTACTTGAGTTCTAAATCTTTAAAACAAGCGGTGAGAGAGCCCCGTCTCTCAAACAAGCAAAGAGAGAACCCCGTCTCTTAAACAAGCAAGGAGAGTACCCCGACTCTCACATAAGTGAGGAGAGTACCCAGACTCTCACACAAGCAAGGAGAGTACCCCGACTCTCACCAAAGCAAGGAGAGTACCCCGACTCTCACAAAAGCAAGAAGAGTACCCCGACTCTCACAAAAGCAATGATCCTAAAAGAACACTTAATTAAACCTTCATACAAAACTTCACGAAATGAACAAGTACAAGAAGTCAAATACCAACTAGTCTTACAAAAGCAATTAACAAATACAAAGAACCATACGAGGTGATAATAAAATGTACATTGCACGTGATATGCATATTTTGGTGTACAGTTCACCATGGTCTTAGAAAACTTCAATGGCAGTGACTTGATTTAATACTTGATTCTTTGATTGGAACCCTTCTAACCAAAATACTATTCCTCGAGTGCCTGACGTATGTATATACTTCAATAATTACTCAATCTTCATCCCGCGATCCAACTTCCTATACTTTATACCACCATAGTTCTCAGATTCACTTGTTGACTATGCACTTGATAGTAATCCGACCCACTCATTCTTCTCACAATTTATAGTTGACCTCCTCCGATACTATTTGTTAACTCGAAGTCTAACTTTTATCCTTCATAATATTCTCGGTTCAAGTAACTCTCAGGTGATCCCTTGCGATAGAGAATGTTCCCGTCAAATTGTTATTATCTAGCACCATGGTAGTAGTGTCGCCCTTCTTTGGTCACTTCATACAAATCTTGAATAATAGTCGCTTTCCTCGTAAAATTCTCGCCTTTGATCAAAGTATGCTCAATAAACTTATAGAAGTTATTATCTCTCCCCTTCTTTATCAAATTTCTTTTAATTTCCGCTTCGCTCAAGATAAGCCTCCTTATAGCTTTAGAAATCTCCATCTGAGAACTTTAAGTGCATGAGCTTTGAGATATTGCAGACTTAGTCCACACGGTTCTGATAGAGGGAAAGAAAAACCACTTTTCTTGAAGTTTCCCGGCTGACTCTCCCCCTTAAGAAAATAAAACACATACATATATGTTCCGTCTCATTTCTTGAACTTGTTCTACCATTTCTCAAATCAAGGAATCTCTTCTTCTTAATTCTCTTGAAGTACCTATGACCTCCGATCTTGTTCCTGAAAATTCCTCCATCCCGGTGGAAAATCGAAACGAACACAAAGTCCACCATCCCATCTCGAATGCTCACCTCCGGTTCTTAAATCACTTAACCTTTTCTGAAATTATTCTCACAAAATTTTATCCAAATCTTGAAGATCATCAAGTGCCAAAGTTTTCTAATCCTTTCCCTTCTCCGTTTCGAAGAAATCCCGTTGTTAATAACTCTTGTATTTTTGTTTCTTCTATTGAAAGTAACTCGTTTGAGCCCATCAATAACTTTGAAATCATATCCTCGGTCGACTCTCCCCCTTAAGAATACCTATTCCTACCCATTGGCTCGCAACATCACTTCTTAAATTGAACATTCTCAATTCCTTAAATTTAGCTTCCTTAGTATAAGTGATTCTAACCACGCCACTTAGCCGAAAATTTTCTCACATGACTTTTGCAACGATCAGTAGGAACAACAACCCACTTCTACCAATCTAACTCTCGGCTATTTCTCAGACCTCTAAATTACTCTTCCTCTTATTATCCCTTTTCAACCCCATTAATTCCTTGTCATAATTCGGTTATATCTAGGTTAAAGTAATGGTTGATACATGAATTGGGGAGAGTTCCTATCAAGAAAACACTTAACAATGCATGTCTGGTTAATATGCCAATGCATGTGTCACACTTGTAAGTAATAAAATACATAAGTTGGAAAAATTAAGCTCAATTAGGAATGCATATAGAATTAAGGAAATTTAAATAATTTAAACAATGTATGATGCACCTGCTCATGAATGCGTTGAACCTGTCACTGTAGTTGCATATTTAGCTTGATACTTTTCCTTGTTTGTTGATTTACGAGCTTGCCTTGAATTGGTTGGTCATTTCTTGTTACCCACGGTGTTCCAATTTCTTCAAAATCCCCAACATCAACTTGTACATTTCCATCACTCGAGAATCGAAATTTCTTAAACTCGATTCCGTCCCCAGGTATTCCTTCCAATTTATCAATTCTAAGTGTGGCTCGAGCCTTCACCTTAAACATCTTCTTGACCAAAGTTTCTTTTAGCAACTCGCATAACTTTGTAAGCAAAATTATGATCCTTGAACTCAAATGCTTCTACTTCCATGATGCCTTGCCTTCTTAATCGATTCCCTTGTTGCTCCATATCTTCCAATTCAACCGCCCAACCCGACAATTCAGCTTGGATATGGAGAATAGACCCAATCCGATCAAACATAGAATCTTTAGTACTCTAATTTACCACGAGCTTGCAATCACCATATTAGTCGTTCTCTTCACTTTCCCCATCCGATTTCTTTCTTAACCCGAAATCCAAAATATCTCGATCCTTATAGATCTACATCAATTACATTTTTGTTCAACTTTCCAACTAGTTGAAGATCCTCACTTGTTTACACATCTGAACGTCGAATCATTAGTGCCCTCAAAGTCTCATTCCTTGAGTTAAATAAGTCTCCTAAAATCATTGCCTCCCCGTTGACAGAAACCTCGAATCTTAAAACACCTTCGAGATTTTCTTCACTTCGCTCTTGAATGAAATGATCCTACGGATTCCCATTGAAAAGGCTTTTGCAGTATAGGCGTGTGACTGTTAATCTTGCAAGTTGTAGACATCACACCCTACCACTATCCCGTTAAATATCTACCAACTTCATTAGAGCTTGTAAGTTACTCCCACCTTTGGTCCTTCTATTCCCGAATCTTAACACTTAAAGTATAACCCAATTAGAGCGATCCATGACTCTTGAATTCTTGTATGAAGTTCCCCGGTGCATTCCTTACAACTCCAAAGCTAGAGGGAGGAACTTGCGGTAGATTGAGATTATCGGAGAAATTGGCCATCTTGAATTCTTGTATGAAGTTCCCCGGTGCATTCCGTACAACTCCAAAGCTAGAGGGAGGAACTTGCGGTAGATTGAGATTATCGGAGAAATTGGCCATCTTGAATTCTTGTATGAAGTTCCCCGGTGCATTCCTTACAACTCCAAAGCTAGAGGGAGGAACTTGCGGTAGATTGAGATTATCGGAGAAATTGGCCGTGGTTTGATATAATCTTTATAATCTATAAGTCAGAAATCAATTCAAAGCTAAATGCATGCGGTTAGTGCATTCTCATGCCACATAATTAGCACTTAAACACATATTTCATACAAAATGCAATAATTAATTCGACTAAATTAAAGAAAACACATTAATCATATAAATTCCCAAACCATAGAAGGTCATCTAATCATCAAGTAGTAACACGAATCAATGTCATGCACAAGTCATCAAGTAGCTCAAGGACGTTCAGGTAAGTTCAACTAAATTCAAATAAGTTCAAGTAGTTCCAAATAATATGCAAGACTCGCAAATTATCAATTAATCCTATGCCGTTCGACCTAGACTTGAGACGACATGACGCTAGAACCACGATTTTGCAACCGGGCTCTGATACCACCTAAGATGTAGCACCCGGAACGCCGAGATGCCACACCCCCGCACTATAGCTCAGTCCACATACGAAATGGATGATCCGTACATGAACTAAGACTATAGCGAACGGGGTGACAATAAAACTCAAAAGCTAGGCGGGTACCTTCAATTAATTCCAATAAACAATTTGGAGCAATAAAAGCGGAAGCAATAACATTCAATACTTATAGGTACCATATTTATATATATTTACTAATAGATACCAACATTTACATATCAATACAATATCGTATCCAACATGACTAAGGCATAATATAAAATATAAGAAGTATCAATACATGAACCAAAATATGAGGTGAAGTGTTAGACCAGAATAAAAGATAAGCTAGACTCTAATTCCCGCCTAGCACTGTAACAACCTGAAAACCCGCCTGTCGATATTGTCCACTTTGGTGGGCTAAGCAACACCACCCTCACGGTTTTGTTTCTCCCGCAGGAATTTAAACTCGAAGGTGCCCAGCTAGGAAAAGGCCTCGACAAGGGAAAGGTATCCACCCCCTTATAAATGAGGCTTTGCTCCCCTCTCCAACCGATATGGGATAAGCACCTTAGGCTATTACAGTCCACCCCCCTAAGAGGGCCCAGCGTCCTCGCTGGCACACCGGCCCGGGCCCCGGGTCTGATACCATTTGTAACAGCCCGAAAACCAGCCTATCGATATTGTCCGCTTTGGTGGGCTAAGCGATACCACCCTCACTGTTTTGTTTCTCCTGTTGGAATTTAAACCCGAAGGTGCCCAGCCAGGAAAAGGCCTCAACAAGGGAAAGGTATCCACCCACTTATAAATGAGGCTTTGTTCCCCTCTCCAACCGATGTGGGACAAACACCTTAGGCTATTACAAGCACGATCCTACAAAACTGAAAATTTGAGGTGTCAGTCCAATACGGACTGAGCGAGGGGTTTATAAATAAATATTAGCGCAACTACCATGCAAGCCATAATCTCGGGTAAGGGTTTATAAATGAGAAGCAATATAAGTTTAATAGTAAAAGACAACTCGCCCGAGATTACAACTAATCAATTTAACAATACAATCAATTCAATTCAATTCGATCAGTGCCCCGGCGAGTGAGGGCAAATCTCCAACCTTTCTCCGACAGTGTACAATAATTCAGTTGTAATTAATTAAGTGATCAAGCAATACAAATTAGTGCACAATTAGCAATTTTCGTCCATCATTCTTCCTCCGGGTGATGGGGGATTACAAGGCCCCACCATCCAATCCAACGGGGCAAAGGGTTCATGAGTCCCTATGCCTAGAGCTCCTTCCTCCACTAATCTCCTAGTGGATTCAGGGGTAACCCCAAAAATGGTGAGGATAGTGCAAGAGTTACCCGTCAGCCCTTGCTTCCTCGGTTGGCTCAATACACTACCCTCAGGGCCCAAAGTAAACATGCTTACTCGCCAAAACAATCAATCCGTTCCGTGAAATCAGTTGAAAATCAAGAGAGTTTGGAAAACTATAAATATATAGATACATTTTTGCTTAAATCATCACATAGGGTTATATGGGTTCTATATATCTAGAATTAAACCTCAGTTGACGAGCGACGTAATAAGACAAGGATATAAGAAAGGCCCTACCGATCATTGATCTCCACCCTGGAGAGAAACTGGACAAGAAAGTGAATAGTGGAAACTCGTGAGACGAGACTCAATATGAGACCTAGTATGACGCACGGCCATGCTCATGTAAATAAATAAAACCAAGCTATCAATTAACACATAGTATGTATAAACACCAATTAACACCTAGGAGGTGAAATTAGTATCAAGCAATCATGTATTCATATTACTCAATTATTCCAAGTTCAATTCATATAAGGCATGGAATCACACAATCACGTTTGAGCAATTAAGTACCAAGAATTGTCAAGTAGGAGCACACTTATTAATTTACCAAGCATAAATATCATACAATTCACATATGGGAGCCAAGAGAGTGAAAGAAATGCAATAAGGAAGGTTTTGGTGAAGTTTGGTAAAAACGGACAATTTTAAGAAACATACATGCGGAGGGAAAACTGGAATATCTTAAATTCTAGAGGTGGGAATTGAGTTTTGTTTATTGGTAATGAAACTAGACACAAAGAACTTTCCAAGGATATATGGCTCGTTTTGTAGTTCAAAGCGAGGAGAAAATGGCATAGGCTTGAATTTGAATGATTGCAGTTTGTCGGCAAAGCAGCGACACCAAAAATAATTGATAAAATCTCACAAATGCGAAAAGATAATGAGGTTGTTCCAGGTTGTTCTAGACTTCAAGATCTTTCCGTCGGTTCTAGAATCAGGTCAATCGGAGTTCGTATGAGGGAGAACGAAGTAAAACAAACTCAGGTTGAAAACAGATGAACATCCACGACCGTGGATTTCTCCATGTACAAAAATCCACGCCCGTGGATTCCTCTGCCGAAAATCCAAGTTTTCTGGACTCAAATCCACGACCGTGGGTCAAAATCCATGCCCGTGGATCGTCCTACAGCAGCAATACGAAGGGAAAACAGGGTAGGCACGAAATTTATGGCTTGCTGCCATTTCATCGAATCTCTATCCGATATTGCATCACCATATGATCCCGGATCACTATCCGATTGACCGGTTTCAGTTAGTAAATTGAGTCGGTCTGGCAGTCTAATTGTTCTCGCAGATCTACGAGGGCTTGTGTTTACTTCTTGTTGTGGGAAAGAGGGAGGTTCCATTGCTTGATCATTTGTAGGTTCGTCTCGAACTTCACTAAGTTCTGCTATCTTACCTGACTTTTTAACTAGAAACTCTTTTTCTAGAAAAGTGGCATTACTCGAGACAAATACCTTTTGTTCCGAGAGATCATAAAAATAGTAACCCACAGACTCTCTAGGGTATCCTACAAATTTACATAAACTGGATCTGGAATCCAATTTGTCTCCCACTAGTCTCTTGACATATGCAGGACATCCCCAAACTCTAAGGTATGAATAAGTAGGGGGTTTCGAAGACCACATCTTATATGGTGTTTCGGGTACAGATTTAGAAGGAACTAAATTGGTTATCTTCGGGGCCGTTTCAAGGGCATAACCCCAAAATAATATTGGAAGATCCGTGAAACTCATCATGGATAGGACCATATCCAATAACGTCCGATTTCATCGATCGGACACCCCATTTAACTGAGGAGTCCCGGGCGGAGTCCATTGTGAGATAATCCCATTATCTTTTCAAATAACCAAGAAAGAGATCACTTAAATACTCGCCACCTCGATCTGATCGCAGAGCCTTAATTTTGCGATCCGTTTGGTTCTCAACCTCCATCTTATACTCTATGAACTTTTGAAAGGCCTCAGACTTATGCTTCATCAGGTACACATACCCATATCTACTGAAATCATCAGTAAATGTGACGAAGTAATTACAGCCGTTTCGTGTACTAACAGTTAGTGGTCCACAAACGTCTGTATGGATCAAATCCAAAAGATTTTGGCTTCGCTCTACATGCCCTTTAAAAGGGGACTTAGTCATCTTTCCCTTTAAACAGGATTCACAAGTGGTTAACTTGTTTAGATCATTCGTACTGAATGATCCTAAGTTACCCATCTTTAGAAGCCCATTCTTGGAGATATGTCCAAGTCTAGCATGCCAAATTTGTGCTGAAGTTTGGTCATTTGATTTTCGTTTGTTTTCTAGTTCGACATTTAAGAGATTTAAGTTAGTATTAGTTAAATACAAACCATTTTGTAAAGACCCTAACGCATGTGAAGAACCATTCTTCAAAATGTAAAATATAGCATTAGTAATAGAGTAGGAAAAACCTTCCAAGTCTAGTACAGGAATGGAAATAATGTTTTTAACTAACTCAGGAACAAATAAAACATTGTTTAAGACTAAAATAAAACCATCTCCTAACATTAACCTAACATGTCCTATGGCTTTTGCAGCAACTCTTGCTCCATTGCCCACTCGAAGAACATGTTCTCTTTTATCAACGTCACGGACGTTGCTCATTCCCTGTAATATATTACAGATGTGAGAAGCGCATCCAGAGTCTAATACCCAATTATTAGAATTGAATGAAAGGTTAATTTCAATGAGATTTATACCTTTTGTAAGGGTAGCTAAGTTCTCCTTACAGTTCCTTTTCCAATGCCCTTGTTTCTTGCAATGGAAGCACTGATCCTCAGCTTGATTGGGCTCCGTCTTAGTCTTTGCTTTCTTAACCCCACCAGTGGGTTTAAGAGTCGTTTTCTTCTTTTGGAAACTCTTTCCTTTGCCCTTCTTAGGCTTTGCAGCCTTAGCCTGGGAGGAAGATGAACTTACTAAGAAAACAGCCTTGTCCTTCTTCATAGTTAACTCGGCAGTTACGAGCATGTTCATCAATTCCTCAACTGAAACTTTAGCTCCATTCATATTGACGTTTATTATGAACTGTTTGAACGAAGGTGGCAGAGAAGTTAAGATCAAATCTACATAAAGCTCATTATCCATGATCACCTTGAGACTTGCAAGCTTTTCAATAAGGCCTAAAGCCTTAATGCAGTGTTCATGAACCCTTGATCCTTCAACCATCTTAAGTGAGAATAACTCGTTAGACGCTGCGCATCGATTAATCCAATTGATCGGGTTGTAAATCTGTTCCAAGTGAAGATGGATCTCAGTCGAGTGGCGCATCTCAGTATGCTGCCTCTGCAACTCGGGAGACATAGTGGCAAGCATCAGACATCTAGCCTGTAGATCATCTTCTTGCCACTTGAGAGTTGTTTCCCTCTCATTGGCTGTTTTGTCATCAGGTATGACATCGGGAGGAGACTGTGTCAATACATAGGACCTCTTTTCGGAATCCAAGGCAATCTTGAGATTGCAAAGCCAATCAGTATAATTCGAGCCAGTAAATTTATTGGCCTCAAGGATAGCACTAAGTGGATTTTTAGACATCACGATTTTAGCAGAAAATCTACATGTAAGCAGAAAACGTAGTATGAGTGACGGATATGAAATAATAACAATTACAAATGATATGGACTTTTAACAAATGTAGTCTCCCACTATTTTAATCAAACTCCTTTGACCCCCTTATAATTTTAGAAAAATCATGTTTCTCAAATAGTGGGTATTAAGACCCCCAAGCACTTATCATCGGACCCACGACTCGTGAGACATCCGACTTTAAGCCTCAAGGTAGACAGCCTTATCATCAATTGTATCTCTATACAACTCTTAATATTATTTTGCATTACCTTTCATATAGACCCACGACTCGTGCGACATCTATACTAATCAGTATTTAAATCCGACCCGTCAATCCCTAAGATTTCTCTATCACCATTATGAATATCCCACGTCTCGTGGCCAATACCATAATTTTGACTTTGAAAAATTGCATCTTTTATGCAAAGAATTATTTTAGTTCAATTAATCTCGTCATTTCGTATTCCACGCCTCGTGGCCAATACTTAATGATTTGATTAATTCTAAAAGAAATAATTCTATTGACAGAATGCCTGGAAATTTGTAAAATTGAATTTTATCCTTCAATTTCCATTTGGATTTAATATTTATATTGTCTGAGGCTATCTAACACGGTTCGGGGTATAAGAATTTAAAAAATTCCACCAAGACTCATCAATTGTAATTATTATCTTGTTTTATCTTAATTAATGCATGAACACATTTATGCACATAAAGATAACATTCATAACAAGATAATAAAGGCCTAGCATGTTCGTATAAAATGGATAATCATGGCCTTCCTATGCATGGTCCATAATAGCCATTTTATGGACCATGGTTCTATTCATGCATCAAACGGAATTAAACACACAAAGAGAGCACTTAAATAGAATCGTATTCTATTCCATCAAAATAATTGCACCCAAACACTTTTGGGGCCTTGATGGGCTTCTTATTCCGTTGCTTGTTCCGTCTCGTTTCTCCATCTCCTAATCTAATTAGAGATCTCACCTTAAAACTACTCTCTTTACAAAATAAAGGGGGTTTACATTTTAAGGGGGAGAAAATGAAAAACAATGCTTACAACAATTGAATAAGAGGCTCACAGGCTCTCTTTAAAACCAATATTAAAATGCATAAATAAAATAAAACCATACAAAAGCCCAAATAAAGCCCATGATTGATCCAACCATACATCCAATGCATTGCATAAAATAAATTTACCAAGTAAATAGTCATTATGCGATTTAAAGTCTTTAATTAATTTCTAAAATTATTTATTGACCAAGGATTATCTTTTAATTCACTAATTGAATTAATCCTTCAATTTTAATTAAAGTGAATTCTCTAATCCAATTTAATTCCCATTAGATCTCTATCTAATAACTCATGCTTCTATTTTGGGCAAAAATAATTAATTTTCTAGTAAAAAATTTTTACAAAATTAATTATAAACATTTAGTTTTTAAAACAATTTTAAAAACTGTGGCTCTTTAAAACAAAAATAAAAACTGTGCCATTACTAACTTAACAAGTGAGTTAGCAAAGCTGGTAGGGAGGCTTATCTCATTCAATGGGATGAAGGTTCAAAACCCAGTTGAGACCAAAATTTTCTTTTGTTTTTTATTTTTTTGAACATATGTTGCTGCCTTAGGCAGTAGCCGCGACCCACCACTTTCACACACGCACCCACTGTGCACGGGACTGCACAGTGCAGTCCCTTCACCCCCTTTTTTTTTTTTTTTTTGTTAAATTTTATTTTAAAACAATTTTAAAATAAAACACAAATAAAAATCATAATTTTATGAAATCATGAAAAACAGTCCTTTTTCCGATTTTCACAAAATCTCATAATTTTCATATAGTTTTAAAACAAGAACTTTTCTTCAAATTTTAAAACTCATGCCCAAACGAATCTCAAATTAAAACAAGTACGACAGGCATCAAAATATTAATCAAATTAATACAAGGAACTAAAAATTGTAAATCAATCAAAATATGACTCTGATACCACTGTTGGAATTCGTCAACCTTAACGCAGCGGAAATTAAAACATTAGGGATTATAAAAAAAAATATTTTATCGGAATTCCAAACAAGATCACCTTTGATTCAAGATTTACGATTTAAACAAAAGAAGAATCAAATACCTCTTTCACTTCCAATTGATGACGAGGACAAGAAGGTTTTCCAAATCCTACCCGCTTCTCTTCTATCCGATCTTCTTCCAAGAATCCCACGCGGAATTCCTCTAAGGTAGTCCACGACACGTAATTGAACAACTATTCAATTAGCACACTAGAACACTAATTAGATATTGATTATCTAATAGTATTCTCAATACAGTATTGAGAGATGAGAGAGAAGAGAGACTTGGAGGGAAAGCAGAAAAGAAGAAAACAACAATGTTTGATTTCTCTCCCTTATCTAGTTTAAATACTTAGCCCTAAGTCAAAAACCCTATGGGCCAATCTTGGGCTTATATTTAATTACTACTTAATTAACTTAAAAACCCAATATTCATTTTAATAAGTGGACTTAATTTAATTACATTAATTAAATCACAAGTCCAATATCTAATTAAATTTGTGGACTTAAAAATTCATTACTCCTAATTAAATTTCAAGTCCGATTAATTTAAATACACTTATTTAAATTAATGTTAACTCTTTAACATCTATTCTCAATAGCTTAATAATTAAGCATAAATTAATTAATACAATTATTAATTAATTACTATCTCATAAATTAAACTCTTTTAATTTATCAATCAATCTCTATTGATCTTTAGATAATCTTGTTGTTCAATTCGAGTCATTGTGTGACCCCTTAGGTTCACAATGAATAGTAGTAGGCCCACATTCTTAACGTGGTATTTCAGATAACAATTTATCTTATTGATTCAATTGAACCCTTTCAATTAATCACTATTTAATTAAAACTTCTTTTAATTAATCAGTACCTTACGGATCAAGATCGATGTCTAGTGACAAGCTCATGACCACCCATCCAATAGGTGAAGGTTGTGCTGTGAATCTTTCAGTCTCATGGATACCGTGAGATAAGATCCTTCTATCGCCTAATCCCCGATTAGGACCTAGGGCATGGGAAGTATAGAACCCTATTAGTCTTAATGCTGTGAATTAATTCTAATAGCAATTCCATTTGATCTAACACTCTAGGAAACCCATTTTCTAATTTATATCTCACTACCTTGTGCAAGGATTTAAGTGTAATGTGCTACAATATAACTCATGGGTGATTCACTCGGTCTTCTACACGAGTGATTGATTCTATATTGGCCTCTCATATGCCCCCATACATGATTCGAACAATGCCAACATACAACCATAAGGCGCATATCAAACATTGCCCTTGTCATGCACAGAGCATCAATGGAGCCTCAAGTCTAAGGACATTTAGACACTACCATAACTAGGGAACCAACCTCATCATTAAGGTATAAAAGCCTTACCCCATTGAGGTGTCCCCATTGGGATCCTCGGTGTACTTGTTCACTAACAAGCACCCCCATACGCATGTAAATGTGTCTACATTCAATACCTATGAAACAAAGTAACCTTTCTAAAAGGCACGTCGTATGAGCAAGTCTCAAACGAGTCAAGTCAACATCCCCGTGGATATTACACTCTTCGACTTGGAGTTGGTTTACGTCACGCCACAGAGAGTTGTTTCATAACCTCCATCCCTATGCGAGGTCAAGTCCCATAGCTCAGTATGACCTTGGGGTTTCATCCATACATAAACTGTTATAATATGCAATTAATAAACTTGAATGAGATATGATGAATTGGACACATAGAATTAAATGACTATGAAACGTTACATTTATTATTTCATTAATGTCACAAATTGCAGCTAATAAGAGTAGTTTACAAAAAGAGGCATAAACCATTTGGCTCTTCTAGGGCACTACTCTAAAAGTTCGTACAATCTCCTCTCTTCTTACCCGCCCTTTGCTTTCTTGTCTTCCTTGCGCCGCAGGTATATATGTTTTCTTTTATTCTTCATACAAATGCAAAGATTCTTTTTTTATGGTCATGGATGTGCTGGATTAGAAATACAGTCCTTTTTTTATCTGGAAATTATTTCTGATCTACAAATTTGTGTATCATTCTGATGGTAAAGAGGATTTGATATTAATAAATAGCATGATTCTGTTTGTATGATTGTTGGCATGATCAGATGAAGTTTACATTTTAGTACAAATTGAAGTCATTGTGATTCTTGGATTTTTTGTGGGGTGGACTAATAAGAATCAAGTTATGTAGGAAAAAGAGGAACTCACTGCTACAACACGACTGCTGCTGGCGGAGGTGGCAACGAGGATCTGATCAAGCCACCTGTTAGTGTAGAATATAATAAGCTTCTCATCAATGGCCAACTCGTCGATGAAGCATCAGGTTAGCTTTTAATATGATCTCTACAAAAACGCTTATCTACAACAATGGAATTCATTGTTGAAAGCGAAAAGGGTATGGATTAGTTTCTTTACTGTGTTGCCCTTTTTATAAACAGAGATGGTGACTCTATTTAACATTGCCAAAGTTTTAATCAAATAAATAAATCTGACCAGGTGGATTTCTATTTACAGGTAGTATATGCACTCAATGTTCATAGCAGATCCTATTGGACACTAGAACCAGCTTCTATTCCCATTTATAAATACTTGCTTCAAGTGGAGTCCATCTTAATTGGAGATAAAGTAGCTATTGAAGATCTGATACAAACAACACAGGCATTCAAATGTTAATTGCTTTAAGTTATATTTGTTGTTATATTAGTAGATAGGATTGGTTTTTATAGTTATTGTTACAAGAATTTTTTGTTTAGGTGATGGTGTTTACTAAATTGATGTGGCAGCTATGGGACAGGAAGTTTTTGTGTGGATTAGTTTGTAATTGAAATGTTATTTGATGCATTAATCTTGAATAAATAATTTTGAATTGTTGTAAAATTATTATTTTTTAATTTTTTTTAATAAAACCCGACGGGATTCCCCCTCGGAATCATTTAATTTTTTTTACTTTAAACAAATCCGATGGAATTCCGAGGGAAATTCCGTCAGAATTGTTTAATTTTATATTTTTATTTTAATAAATCCGACGGGATTCCTGTCGGAATAGTGTAATTTAATTATTTTTATTTTGATTATTTTTAAAAAATCCGACGGGATTTCCCTCAGAATCCCGTCGGAAATATTTTATTTTATTTAAAAATTTTGATTTTATTATCCCTCGGAATTCCGTCGGTTTGTGAATTCCGAGAAGGGTTTTTCCTATGGATTGTGTTCCGACGGAATTCCGAGGGAACGTTCCGTCGGAATTTGCAGGATTTCTTGTAGTGTGAATTTGAAGTGGGAGATAGAGTCTTCTTAAGGGCTTCTCCGGGAAAAGGGTTAGCGAGGATTGGAAAGGAGGAAAATTAAACCCTCGTTATTTGGGACCGTATAAGATTTTGTAGAGAATCGGAGATACAGCTTACCGTTTGGACCTGCCTCCAACTTTGACCGAAATTCATAATGTATTTCATGTTTCTCAACTTCGGAAGTATTACCCGGATGAGTCTGAGATTCTACCCGTTGAAGAAGTTGAACTTGAGCCTAACCTCACCTTCGTTCAGAAACCAGTTAAGATTTTGGATCGAAAATTTCAAGAACTAAGAAACCGGCGAATCCCACTAGTCAAGGTGTTATGGAGAAGTGATAAAATAGAAGAGGCTACGTGGGAGACGGAGGATAAGATGAAAAGATTTCATCCCGAGTTATTTTCGGGTAATCAGTGAATCCGAGGACGGATTCTTTTAAGGGGGAGAGGTTGTAACGCCCCGACTTTTCAGTCGTATAGGTATGGCTTATGTGATAATTATGTGCACGTTTAAATTATTTTAATTACGTAATTATATGATTTACTTTTATTATTATTTAAATTCTTGAATATTCGAAATTGTTTGAATTGAACTTATATGAATTTTGAACTATTTGCGCATATGTGAATTGTTTGCGTGCCGTTTCTATATGAAATGAATTCGGAATTTCGTGGAAACTTAATATGTTAGAGATATAGGTGTTGTGAATGTGTATATATGCTTGTTTCATATTTTCGGATTCATTTGCATGAGTTTTGAATTTATTTTGTTCCTTGGAACCAAAACGTGGGCTAACAAGCAATTAGCGCACCCTTGGTTCCGTATGTGTTATCTTGAGCTCGGGAACTCGGATTCGAGTTCCGTCAACTTTGTTAAACTTGTATAGAAGATTCGGGTTTAATGAAATTAGCCTCATATTTTTCCAAAATTATTTGAACCTCCGAAATTCAACCGAAAAGGGACTCGTTTGCAAAAACTGCCACACTTCACTAAAATTGCCATAACTCCTACAAACCTTGACCAAATTAACCATGGTTTGAGTCTTTGGAACCCTAGTTCAGCCCAATATCGCTCTCCACTTTATCCCAACCGAACCACACTCCATACAAAAGAGAAAAACTCAGCTAAGCTCCCAGCTTCCAGTTCCATTTTCGCTACCCACAAGTTTGGAGATTTTTTGAGCTCAAATCTCTATCAACCTTCAACCAATTCAAAAGGTGAGTTTAGGGTCGTAATATACATTCATTTGTATTCATTTTGATCCATGTATCCCTAAATTTGAGCTCATATTCATGGAGTTTTGAAGGCATGAGTGAATAGTTAGGTTTAGAACCATTTTCTTGATCTCATGAATGCCTTGATGCTTTTGATTGTTTTATGGGATCAAAGTGATCACCTTAGCTTCCTTATTTCAGTTATGGTCATGTATTTTATGCTAGTTGAAGATTTAATGAGGTTCCATTAATGATACTTGGAAGAAATTTCATGAAATGATCTCTTACCTCCTTTGTTCACGTATGGATGGCTTTGGTGCATTATTGAGTGTTGTTTTGAGGTTTTTTTTTTTTTTTTTTTTTTTTGTATATTTTTTGCTCTTTAACACCTGATCATGTTGGTATATAAATGGTTTATGCTTTGGTTCGTTTCTCGCCTGTTTTTGGCCCTATTCAACTGTTGTTCATGCATGTCGCGGCCGCGATCGCTTCCTACATATTCTTAGTCGCGGCCGTGACTGCAATTTTTTTTTTGGCTTCTGTAATGGCATCGCAGCCGTGCGCATTTTGTGAAGGGTAGCATCGTGGCCTGACCCCCTCTCATTATTTGCTTGAAATTTCATTTTTCAAACATAATTTTATTGGTTTTCTTGGCACGTTTCCGGTGCGTACACTTCATTAACTTGTCTTATAGTGGGTTATCTTGTGTGTTATGAAGTTGTATGATTTTTCATGGATTATTTTACGAGTTATGCCTCAATGTGTCATCATTGTTCCAAGAACGTGCATGCATGGTTCTTTGCTATCAAAATGAACCCTAATTGCTCATTTAATTTCCCCTTTTACGATCATATGACGTGTATATATGTTAGTACGTGTGATGATTGACATTTGAATTTCTTGGATTGATTTGGTATGAAATATGGAAGTTATGAACTCGAACGAATGTGAACGTTTCAAGAATGAGTGAAATGAATGATTATATGCTTTAATGCATCTTCTGGACATATTATACCTATTATTGCACATCATACCATATCATTGTAATGCCGAGCGTCTTAATTCGTCATATTGAGTCTCACTTCACTTTTCTTGCACAAATTTCGGTCCAGTTGGAGACGAGGCCGATCAGTGAGGCTCTTGTGCTCTCCTTTTTGCCGTTTTAAGGTGGGTTTCTGTACTAATTAGTTAAATGACCCTTTATACTCCCAACGTGTAAAGATTTCGGCCAAAATTATTATATGTATATAGAGTCGTTTTCAAGATCCAATGATTTCAATGTAAAGCCCTTCTTTTATGAACCCTACCGAACGTTTTAGCGACAAAGAATGAATGAATGCACTGAAAGGGGGCCCAGGGACTTAGTGTGAGTGGCTATCCAGGGAGGCATGGGCGGACGATGATCCCTTACACTAGTTCCAACCAAATCACGGTGTAACTGGACCTCGTTAGGAGTTAGCGAGGAATGGACGCTGAGCGCTATCTGGGGAGTCATGTAAGCCCTTTTGGTCAATGAATGGGTGGCCGGGCTTTGCAAACCTGTCCACCACCCCGGAGGAAGAAGTTGTAAATGATCAGGAATGTGCACAAAGAATATAATGCAAGAAAACAAAGAATGAATGAATGTTTAAGGCATTACACAAGGTGTTGGTTGGAGATAATGCACGCCCACTCGTCGGGCCATGAAAGACCTAATCGAAATTGGTTGTTATAATCCCCTTTGATGAATTCTTTATCTCACCCACTTGGGAAATGCTTTGAAAACCTCATTTGTGATTATAACTTGCATGTGAATGTTTAAATATTGCCTTATATTATACTTATGCCCTGTTTTATACCCACCAGTCCCTTTTGGACTTAACCCGATTGGTTTTCAGTTTGTGCATGTTTTTGGGATTTGCTAGGCGGGAATCCGAGTCTTTGGGATTTGTATTTGAGTCTAGCATCTCTTTTGTTATAGTACACTCATTTCAGGTTAATTATGATTGATATTGTATTTTTGGAGCGTATATGGTAGACTAGGCCGTGATGGCACTTTTGTATACTTGCACATTTGTATTGATTATTTTTGGAGCTTGAATGTTCATTGTATATATTATGATAAGTTAATGCTTCCGCTTTATTGCTTTATTCAGCTTTTATGGTTTAAGGGTTAGTCCCGCCTAGTCTAGTGTGTGTGTCCTGTCCCCATTTGTCGTGATTTAGCTCGTATATGGATCATCCATTTCATATACGGGTCGGGTCTCAGTGTGGGGGATGTGGTACCTTGCGCTCGGGTGCTACAATTCTTGTAATTTCTTGAATCCCTAAGATTAGAAATAGAAATTGCAAGTCTGATCTTGCTTTTTGGGAAAAATTTTAAATTCCGCTGCACTTTCTGATCGTGTTTTTCCCAACAGATAACGGGTAACGCCGCCTTCTGTAGTCCTCGAGTAGCCCGCCGATCTCGTACCGGCCACCGCTCTCGCAGCAGTGCTGCCAGAAAGAGGCCAAGATTTTTGGGGTAGAGATTTCTTGTATTGCCCAAGCGCGAGGCACTACATCCCCCGCACCGAGACCCAACCCATATATGAAATGGGTAATCCATACACGTGCCAAATCACGGCGAATGGGAACACCACACACAAACTATGCTAGGCGGGACTAACCCTTAAACCATCAATAACATAATGCAACAAAATAGAGTAAAGCAATAAGCGGAAGCTAATTTAGATCATCATATATACCATGAGCTTCAAGCTCCAAAAATAATTACAAGTATCCAAATATTAAAAGGCCATCATGGCACAACCATTATGTACGCCCAACAAATTCATCAACATAATCAAAATACAAAGTATAAACATGAGTGTAGTTGAACTGAAAGAATGCTAGACTCAAATGCAAAATACCTAAAAGACTTGAATTCCAGCCTAGCACTCCTCCTAACCTGCACGAAACAACTGAAAGCAAACGGGTTCCGTCCAAAAGGGACTGGTGGGTATAAAACCAGGCATAATATATAAATAATGCGGAAATTAAACACGTTCATGCAAGTTATAATCCCAAAAGATGTTTTAGAACATTTCCCAAGTGGGCAAAACAAGAAAGTCATCAAACGGGATTATAACAGTCATATTCAATCAATAGGTTATTCGTGAGCCCGGGGTGAAGGCTAAGGCTCCAACCTCGACCTTGTGTAATTATTCAAGGGTTCATTAGGTTTTCATATATACAGTCTTTCGTGCGTAATAAATCGATCAATCATAATCATTCTATCATTTAAGTAAACCCTTTTTTTCTCTGGGCGGTGGACGGGCTTGCAAGACCTGGCCACCTCAATCATTATGGCTAGTGGGGTACATGAATTGTAACAGCGCTAAACAGGGCCTAGTTGGAATTGGTAAACCTTGAAAGAAAGTGAAAGCGTTTATGGACTTTGATCCGTCAAATGTTCTTCATGCATCATATTTCTATGTGTTTTAAGTTGTTCTTACGTGCTATTATGTGACTTTGGGAGAGATCTCATCTAAAACCCCATATTACTATTCATTTCCGAGCCTCCATTCCCTCAATAGAATCCTAAAGACTCAAATTTGTATCTCTTGAATATTATAACTCATATCTCTTGCCCTAAACCCATTTTCAAAAATTATTGATCAAAATTACCATTTGGTCCCTTGATCACTATTCATTCTATAAAATTAGGAATTTCCCGTAACACTTTTCCTATCAAATATTACAATCAAATGAATCCTTGAATCATTTCGAGAATTTTGATATCATCCACAAACCCTGATTCCTATCCTAACTCAAGTAGTATCGAAAATCACTTCAAAACCCTAGTTACTATTCTTACCGTAAACAAATTTTTATTCGTTCACTTTTTTATATTCAATATTATAGTCAAAACGATCCTTGAATTATTTTATGAATTTTCATATATTTACCAAAACTTGATTCCAACCGTAGCATATTTTATAAATATTTTCCTTTTTAAAAAAAATATCATTTTATTTTAAATAATTAGCTTTCATTCAACATTCGAAATTTTACTTAAAACATTTCTTGAATTTTTCTCTAAGCTATGATAAATTTTACAACCTTTAAACATCATCATAGCTTCGTCTATATAATTTTATCATGATTTTCATCATCTTTAACGTTCATAATTTGTAAACAAAAAATCTAAATATTCCACATTTATAATCACGACTAAGCTTATTTTTCACTTGTTCTTTCATTAATTTACTACTTCAAGTTTTCATCTCTCGACTCTTGAATAAATTTTATATTATTTTACATTTATTTTTATTCAATATGACATCATTCATGATAACATAAACTTCTAGAAGATTTAAATATAATTTCTCCACATTTCTTATATTATTACCAAGCATTTGTTTAAAATGTAGTTTAACCACATCTCTTAAATACTTTCCAAGCATTTGTTTAGGTCATGAAGCATCCACATCTCCCCTAAACTCTTAGGAATTGCAACATAAGCCCCTCATTCCTACCTATAAATACCCTTCCAAGCATCATTTCTAACTCACAAAATCAACACACAAAATCTCTCCCTCTCTCTCCCTAGGTTCGGCCATCCCCTCTCTCTCTAAGGTATGAGTCTTGTTCTTTTATTATTTCATGCTTTATAATATTTTCTTAGGGTGTTTATGAGTATAGCATGCTTAGAATTAATTAAATTATGCTTTAGGAATTTATTTTATGAAATGTATGTTATTTATGTTAGTTTAGGAAAAATATGAAAATATATGTGAATTTTATTTAATTAGGAAAAATATGAAAATATATGTGAATTTTATTTAATTAAATGCATGAATTATAATATGATATAGTATATTCATATGTTTAAGTGTTCATGTTCTTTTTTAATTAAATTCATGTCAAGAATAATTTATTCAGAATTATTTTTCATAGAAAATTAAAGAGGCCCATCATATAAGAAAAATCCCAAAGATCTCGAGGTGTTAAGAAATCCAAGAATAGGAAACCTTGACTATTAAAACCAACTCCGGTGCCCACTCTATCGGCACCAATTCGTTACGCTTATTGCGAAGGCCCGAATCACACGGAGGAGAAATGTCAGAAGAAGTTAGGTGCTTGTTATGGATGTGGTAAGATCGGACATATGGTGAGTGTTTGCCCAACTAAACCGAATCCAAGACCTATGAAGAACCGTAGCTCCGAGATCCAGATTCAATCCCATGTGCATGGCGAGCTTGATACGACCGTAATGGTGAAAGGTACACGAAGCATTCATAGCATTTCGTCTAATGCATATATTATATTCCAGGGAAGCCCGTGTGTGTTTGTTGCTTTACTCTTTGTTCTTTAGTGCTTCTTGGTTTTACTTGTTGTGTGCTTCCTTTCCTTCTTAGTATTGCTCATTGTGTGCTTTCTTTCCTTTTGTGTTAACATTCTTTTGGAAAGAGAGTTTGGTGGTGTGGAGTGTTCGTGAGCGTTTGGTGAGTTGTGAGGGCCGAGCTGCTTCCGGTGGATTTATTTGGAGATGCTTTGTTTTGTTGCGGTTGGGAAGAGGCGGTTGAAGAGAGTTACCCACGGTATCAGCTTTTGCCTAACCGGAGGTAAGAAAGGCTACTTTGTTTCCAACGAAGGCACAAAGGAAGGCCTTTGTTGTGTGTTGCTTGCAGGAGAGTTGTAGCCTATGCCTTGAGAAGTGCAAGGTCACAAGTCTATCCCGCTCTTGGGTTGAAGTTGTTCGAAGTTCTGGGGAAACCGGTTGTAGTGGTATAAGAAGGATGTTATGGACTTTGTGTAATAATGTCTATGTTCCAACGGTTGAGGATTCTCCAAATACTGCCGAATTTTATTTGGGAAGTGGGGGCAAACGACTAGGACTTGGTGTCCGATTTGCTAATTAAGGAGATAATTTCTCGAGAAGCCTGCCAGTCTCTGAGATTAGAGTGGTGCAGTGGTAGTGTGGAGTTAGGTTTATCTTCGAACCCATTCAAGACTCTGCTTAGGACCTGAGGATAGGTCCTTTTGAAGGAGGGGAATTTGTAACTTCCCACTCGTCCGACCGTACAGGTACATTGTAACGAGAGTGCTAATTGCGCATTTAAATTATTTAATTATGCAATTGTTTGATATTTTAAATGTTTATGTGAATTTATTGAATTTAATTGTTTAAGTATGAACTTGATTTTAAATGTTTACACTTTTATACCATGTGATTTGCTCTATTTATATCCGACTTCAATTCCGTATTTTTGTGAATTTTTTATATGTGTGAATTATGTGAGTTATGAACTTGTTTATATGCTCTTTTTATGTTTTGAAACTTTTTTGGTTTGTCTTTTGATTCGTTTTTGGGACGGGACCTAAACGAGGCTAAGGTATTTAGCGCACCTTGGGTTCCGGACGGCATATCGTGAGCTCGGGAATTGGGATTTGAATTTCGTCACCTCTGTTGGACTTGTTTTGATGATTCGAGTTCAATGGAATAAGCCTGGCACGTTTTTAGGTTAATTTACACCTTCGAAATTCGACCGAAACGAGCACCTCGTACCTAAATGACACCTTTTAGCCTACCCTTGAGAGGTGGGACCCTTCTTAACCCTAACCAAGCCTAAACCTTGACTAATGGCCTTGAGTTAACTCAATCTCTGCTCCATAACCCCTGAGATTCGAACCTCACCTCCCACATCACAAGAAATCTCAGCTCAAGTGAAGAGAAGAACCCCTTTTTGCTCTTTTTGTGATTTTGAGCTCTAATCACTTTCTTGCTTCTCCATCTCTTAAAGGTAAGTATATTTATGTATTATCCACTCTTTTATGCATGTTTTGATCCATATTATTCATGTTTTTCATCAGATTTAATAAGGGTTTGGGATGATACATGAATAGGAAGTTGAAGGTGATTCTTGCTCCCTTGGCATAACTTGTGTTTGTGGCTGTTTTGGGTGATTAAACCTGATCATATGAGCTTGTTTTTCTCCTTTATTGATACTTAACACTTGGTATATGAGTTATGGATGATTTTCCATTGAAACCCTTTGGTTATTTGACGAGTTTTTGAGCTTGAAACTTGTTGCAAAATCTGGTCCTTCCTTACCGAACTGCTGTCAGGATTTTGTGATTTTTGTTGATTTCTTGAACTCCATTTCATGTGAAATTGAATGGTTATGAATTATTTGAGTTGCTTTACATGTTAGCTCTGTTTTCCCCAGGTTTTAGCCTTTAATTCAGTCCCAAACTTGATGAAATGGCTGATTGAATTCATGTGTTTCCTTGCTTCCGTTTTCTTGCATATTTGAAGTGATCCTTGTTGCTGAAAATTATGGGCTGAATATATGATTTTTTGATGTCCATTTCATTCTTGTTTTAGTGTGTTTTCCTGGCCTAAGAGATTCCCTATTGGCTGGCCACGAAATGCCCTGTTTTGCTCCCAAAACCGAAAGCTGTGCAACTCTTTTTTTGTAAAAAATTTGGACATGACACGACAATGTCCAAAATTAGTTGATTCTTGAAATTTCCGTGTTGTGTTCTCGAGTTGGCGCCCTGATTTTTTAAAATCGGACACGGCGATGTCCGTTTTATGTGTATTTTGGACATGGCCGTGTCAGCTTCGTAATGGTGGCCAGGGGGAGTTTCTTTCGTCGTTTCATTGCTTTTCATTGGCTTTTCTCATCTGGTTCATTACTTTTATGCATGATTAACTTGTTATATTATGTGTTAAGCTTTATGTTATGAATTCATGGCTCGTTTTACAAGCTTGTTTCCAAGTTATATACTCATATATTCTATATGCTACCTTATGTGCATACTTGAATCAATGCTCCATTTATTCGCCTCGCATGATCTCTTCTTGCTACTTTTATAATACGTATACATTGATAACATGTTGTATTATATGTTACCTTGTGTCATATGAATTTATGATTGATTTTAGATGCTCGTTTTTTATTTATGCTCTCATGTGCTCCTAAGTGACTTAAGTGCTTTGCAATATGCATGAAAGAGTTAGAACATTGTTTATTTGCATAATGTGCTGATCTCTTATTTCTTGTATGATTTGAGTGATATGTTAACATGTTAAATTATGTGTTACCTTTATAGTATTGCATTTATGAATCCGTTTAATATGAAATACATAAAATATGAACGCATATGCCTTAAGTGTTGCATTTCATATGTATTTTATGCATCATTTGCATTCACCGAGTGTCAATTTGGTACATTTTGAGTCTAAGAACTTCCTTTGTTGTTTCCTTTGTTCAGAATTTGGTTCGGTGAGTAACAAGGAGGTCCCATAGGCGTCCGTTTGCATCCGTTTTATATCCTTTTCGCTCCACTACATTGGAAAGGTGAGGTTTTCTTCCTTTTAGATAATATGACCTACAACCATATGTGTTTTGAAGCCCGCATGCGAACTATGTATATTATATGATAAATATGTGTATGATATGTACTTTGAGGGCTCTTCCCATTTTGTTATAAGATTTTGAAAAGGGCTTTTATATGTACATAAGCTCTATTTTGATCTTCTTTTTTAAAAGCTTTAATTATGTGTGAGTGTTTAGCGAGGTTTGATAGTTGAGAAATAAGCTTACGAAATTATGATTTTTAAGTTATGAATGGGCCCGAGAGAGTGGTATGGCATCTCGGGACGGCCGTGGGGTCGCCGAGCTCCCCCATCAACACTTTCCAATTGAGAGTCTCACCCGACCTTAGGGCGGGAGCCACCACCGAAGGTTTCAAGGACGTGATTAAGCCTTGTCTCGTGTGACTTGTGACTGATAGCTAGGGCTTGCTACCCTTCTATCACCCAGAGGAGTATTTATCATTTATGTTTAGTTCTCATTATGTCTTTGATTATGAAAGGATTTTGGATGGAGAACTCGTACTCACCGAGTTAGTGTGATTATGTAGAAATCTATGAAATGGGAATGGACTCTTAATTACTTAAAATTCGTTATTTTGGCCTTTGGCCCTCAACTTCTTCTAAGTATATATATCTATTATCACGGGAAATATTTTAGCTTACAAAAACCATCCCCGGTTCATGGATTCTTTCCGAATTGCTATGTTCTTTTCTCTATACGTATTTATGGGTGTGTGTGTTAGCCCCCTTACCAGTTTTTAGGACTGACCCTCGTTTTCATTTCTCTTTTTCCCCTTTTGTTAAGTTGCAGGTACTTTTGGGAGTTTCAAGCTAGGCGGTTGTCTTAGTGTCGTGGTTTAAGGATAGCTCGAGTCACGTACAGTGTATTTCGTTTATTTTATGCCCTTTGTTAATTTTGGAATATGTTTAATTCGGTACTTAGACTCTGGCCTGGGATAAGATTTGTATACTTGTTTTGTATTTAATTTGTATGAGTTATATATGATAACTATGTTATGATAATTGCTAGCATGTTACGACTTGAATTTAATCGCTTCAGTGAATGATGTTTATTGCGTGCTCTGTATTAGGGTCTAGACCGCCTAGCTAGGTTGTGTATTTTGTTTGTCACCCGTTCTCCATGGCTTGGTGCGTGTGCGGAGTTCCCATTTCATTACACATGTCGGGCTTTGGTGCGGGGGATGTGGTGCCCTTTGCTCCGCTGTGCTACATCCTTAAGTCCGACCTCCAGGTTGCAAAACTGGAGCTCTAGTGTCGTGCCACGTTCGTCTAGGTCGTTCGGCTTAGGATTACGTGATTATTTGCATTCACTTTCATCATTATGTAACTTATTTGATTTTATTTGTATTAATTGTTTGCACGAACATACACTAAACCCTCTCATGCATCGTTATTTTCTTGAATTGTGTTTCTTATCCAGGATGTCATCTCAATATACGTTCACGGTAGGAGAACGAATGCCGTTGATATATCGAGAATTTCAAAATTGTAACCCTCCGATGTGGTTTGGAGGTGATGATGTGAAGGCCGAACAATGGATTACCGAGGTTTCATGGATATGGGATACTCTATCGGGGGTATCATAAGATAGGGTGATTTGCACCTCTCGGTTAATTCAAGGCCAAGCTTCAATTTGGCTTAAGGAAGCAAGATCGTGGTTCGAAAGGTCCGGGGAAGAGTTTACATGGGAGGACTTTGTTCAGGAATTTCACAACAAGTATATTCCCTCAAGTGCAAGAGTGAAGAGATTTCAAGAATATTTAGATCTTCAACAAGACTTGAAAATGGCAGAGAATTATATGGAGGAGCTTAAGAGATCGGGCCCTTATGCTACCCAAGTTGTCAACAACTACCGACTTAAAGCCCAAAATTTTATGCAAGGACTTAAAAGTGAGATCCAACAAGCCCTCTCTACTTCAACGATGAACCAATGGTCGGAAGCAATGAAAAAGGTAGTTCAATATGAGATGGAAAAGCAACGTCCGAAGTCCCACACTCTTCAATTGGGATAAGGATCTAGTTCAAGCTCGAGTTTGGGCAAGAGGCCCATCATATAAGAAAAATCCCAAAGATTTCGAGGTGTTAAAAAATCCAAGAACAGGAAACCTTGACTATTAAAACCAACTCCGGTGCCCACTCTATCGACACCAATTCGTTACGCTTATTGTGAAGGCCCGAATCACACGGTGGAGAAATGTCGGAAGAAGTTAGGTGCTTGTTATGGATGTGGTAAGATCGGACATATGGTGAGTGTTTGCCCAACTAAACCGAATCCAAGACCTATGAAGAACCGTAGCTCCGAGATCCCGATTCAATCCCAAGTGCATGGCGAGCTTGATACGACCGTAATGGTGAAATGAACACGAAGCATTCATAGCATTCCGTCTAATGCATATATTATTTTCCAGGGAAGCCCGTGTGTGTTTGTTGCTTTACTCTTTGTTCTTTAGTGCTTCTTGGTTTTACTTGTTGTGTGCTTCCTTTCCTTCTTAGTATTGCTCATTGTGTGCTTTCTTTCGTTTTGTGTTAACATTCTTTTGGAGAGAGAGTTTGGTGGTGTGGAGTGTTCGTGAGGGTTTGGTGAGTTGTGAGGGCCGAGCTGCTTCCGGTGGATTTATTTGGAGATGCTTTGTTTTGTTGCGGTTGGGAAGAGGCGGTTGAAGAGAGTTACCCACGGTATCAGCTTTTGCCTAACCGGAGGTACGAAAGGCTACTTTGCTTCCAACCAAGGCACAAAGGAAGGCCTTTGTTGTGTGTTGCTTGCAGGAGAGTTGTAGCCTATGCCTTGAGAAGTGCAAGGTCACAAGTCTATCCCGCTCTTGGGTTGAAGTTGTTCGAAGTTCTGGGGAAACCGGTTGTAGTGGTATAAGAAGGATGTTATGGACTTTGTGTAATAATGTCTATGTTCCAACGGTTGAGGATTCTCCAACTACTGCCGAATTTTATTTGGGAAGTGGGGGCAAACGTCTAGGACTTGGTGTCCGATTTGCTAATTAAGGAGATAATTTCTCGAGAAGCCTGCCATTCTCTAAGATTAGAGTGGTGCAGTGGTAGTGTGGAGTTAGGTTTATCTTCGAACCCATTCAAGACTCTGCTTAGGACCTGAGGATAGGTCCTTTTGAAGGAGGGGAATTTGTAACTTCCCACTCGTCCGACCGTACAGGTACATTGTAACGAGAGTGCTAATTGCGCATTTAAATTATTTAATTATGCAATTGTTTGATATTTTAAATGTTTATGCGAATTTATTGAATTTAATTGTTTAAGTATGAACTTGATTTTAAATGTTTACACTTTTATACCTTGTGATTTGCTCTATTTATATCCGACTTCAATTCCGTATTTTTGTGAATTTTTTATATGTGTGAATTATGTGAGTTATGAACTTGTTTATATGCTCTTTTTATGTTTTGAAACTTTTTTGGTTTGTCTTTTGATTCGTTTTTGGGACGGGACCTAAACGATGCTAAGGTATTTAGCGCACCTTGGGTTCCGGACGGCATATCGTGAGCTCGGGAATTGGGATTTGAATTCCGTCACCTCTGTTGGACTTGTTTTGATGATTCGAGTTCAATGGAATAAGCCTGACATGTTTTTAGGTTAATTTAGACCTCCGAAATTCGACCGAAACGAGCACCGTGTACCTAAATGACACCTTTTAGCCTAACCTTGAGAGGTGGGACCCTTCTTAACCCTAACCAAGCCTAAAACTTGACTAATGGCCTTGAGTTAACTCAATCTCTGCTCCATAACCCCTGAGATTCGAACCTCACCTCCCACAACATAAGAAATCTCAGCTTAAGTGAAGAGAAGAAGGGAAGAGAAGAACCCCTTTTTGCTCTTTTTGTGATTTTGAGCTCTAATCACTTTCTTGCTTCTCCATCTCTTAAAGGTAAGTATATTTATGTATTATCCACTCTTTTATGCATGTTTTGATCCACATTATTCATGTTTTGCATCAGATTTAATAAGGGTTTGGGATGATACATGAATAGGAAGTTGAAGGTGATTCTTGCTCCCTTGGCATAACTTGTGTTTGTGGATGTTTTGGCTGATTAAACCTGATCATATGAGCTTGTTATTCTCCTTTATTGATACTTAACACTTGGTATATGAGTTATGGATGATTTTCCATTGAAACCCTTTGGTTATTTGATGAGTTTTTGAGCTTGAAACTTGTTGCAAATCTGGTCCTTCCTTACCGAACTGCTGTCAGGATTTTGTGATTTTTGTTGATTTCTTGAACTCCATTTCATGTGAAATTGAATGGTTATGAAGTATTTGAGTTGCTTTACATGTTAGCTCTGTTTTCCCCAGGTTTTAGCCTTTAGTTCAGTCCCAAACTTGATGAAATGGCTGATTGAATTCATGCGTTTCCTTGCTTCCGTTTTCTTACATATTTGAAGTGATCCTTGTTGCTGAAAATTATGGGCTGAATATATGATGTTTTGATGTCCGTTTCATTCTTGTTTTAGTGTGTTTTCATGGCCTAAGAGATTCCCTAATGGCTGGCCACGAAATGCCTTGTTTTGCTCCCAAAACCGAAAGCTGTGCAACTCTTTTTTTTTTAAAAAATTTGGACATGACACGACAATGGCCAAAATCAGTTGATTCTTGACATTTCCATGTTGTGTTCTCGAGTTAGGGCCCTGAGTTTTTAAAATCGGACACGGCGATGTCCGTTTTATGTGTATTTTGGACATGGCCGTGTCAGCTTCGTAATGGTGGCCAGGGGGAGTTTCTTTCGTCGTTTCATTGCTTTTCATTGGCTTTTCTCATCTGGTTCATTACTTTTATGCATGATTAACTTGTTATATTATGTGTTAAGCTTTATGTTATGAATTCATGGCTCGTTTTACAAGCTTGTTTCCAAGTTATATACTCATATGTCCTATATGCTACCTTATGTGCATACTTGAATCAATGCTCCATTTATTCGCCTCGCATGATCTCTTCTTGCTACTTTTATAATACGTATACATTGATAACATGTTCTATTATGTGTTACCTTGTATCATATGAATTTATGATTGATTTTAGATGCTCGTTTTTTATTTATGCTCTCATGTGCTCCTAAGTGACTTAAGTGCTTTGCAATGTGCATGAATGAGTTAGAACTTTGTTTATTTGCATAATGTGCTAATCTCTTATTTCTTGTATGACTTGAGTGATATGTTAACATGTTAAATTATGTGTTACCTTTATAGTATTGCATTTATGAATCCGTTTAATATGAAATATGTAAAATATGAATGCATACGCCTCAAGTGTTGCATTTCATATGCATTTTATGCATCATATGCATTCGCTGAGCGTCAATTTGGTACATTTTAGTCTAAGAACCTCCTTTGTTGTTTCCTTTGTTCAGAGTTTGGTTCGGTGAGTAACAAGGAGGTCCCATAGGCATCCGTTTGCATCCGTTTTATATCCTTTTTGCTCCACTACGTTGGAAAGGTGAGGTTTTCTTCCTTTTAGATAATATGACCTATAACCCAATATGTTTTGAAGCTCGCATGCGAACTATGTATATTATATGATAAATATGTGTATGATATATACTTTGAGGGCTCGTCCCATTTTGTTATAAGATTTTGAAAAGGGCTTTTTTATGTACATAAACTCTATTTTGATCTTCTTTTTTAAAAGCTTTAATCATGTGTGAATGTGTAGCGAGCTTTGAGATTTGAGAAATAAGCTTATGAAATTATGATTTTTAAGTTATGAATGGGTCCCGGAGAGTGGTATGGCATCTAGGGACGGCCGTGGGGTCGCTGAGCTCCCCCATCAACACTTTCCGTTTGAGAGTCTCACCCGACTTTAGGAGGTTGAAGAAGGGCGTTTCTCTTGAGCCGACGGGAGCCACCGTCGAAGGTTTCAAGGACGTGATTAAGCCTTGTCTCGTGTGACTTATGACCGATAGCTAGGTCTTGTGTAGCACTCGAGCACAAGGTACCACATCCCCCGCACCGAGGCCCAACTCGAATATGAAATGGACACTCCATACCCGAGCTTAGTCACGGTAAATGGGGACATACACACACGCTATACTAGGTGGGACTAACCCTTAAACCATAAAGTCAGAGTAAAACAATAAAGCGGAAGCATAACTATCATACAACCTGTACAATGAGCATCAAGCCCCAAAATAGATCATATACATCATTCACATGCCATCACGGCTCAAACATGTACGCTCCCTATCAAAATTCATATACAATGATCATAAATATGGGTATGCAAGTGTAAGACCCAAAATACAAGAGCTAGAGACAAATGCGAGACACCAGACTTGAATTCTCGCCTAGCTCCCCTGACACTTGCATAAAATAACTGAAAACCAAATGGGTTCAGTCCAAAAGGGACTGGTGGGTATAAAAACAGGACATAGGTATAATATAAGGTAGTAATTAAACATTCACATGCAAGCTATAATCCTAAATGAGGTTTTCAAAGAATTTCCCAAGTGGGTGAGTTAAAGAAATCATCAAAAGGGATTATAACACTCAATTTCCATTAGGTCCTTCGTGGCCCGGCGGGGGGCGTGCATTATCTCCAACCAACACCTTGTATAGTTCATTGAACGTTCATTCTTTCTTTCTTTTCATGCATTACATTCTTTCGTGCACATTGATTATCATTTACACCTTCTTCCTCCGGGTTGGTGGCAGGTTTACAAGGCCCGACCACCCATTCATTGACTAAAAGGGGTTACATGACTCCCCTAGTGGCACTCAGCTCCTATTCCTCGCCAATCTCCTGGCGAGGTCCGGTATCACCGTAGTTTGGTTGGAACTAGAGTAAGGGATCACCGTCGGCCCATGCCTCCCCGGATAGCCACTCACACTAAGTCCCTGGGCCCCATTTTGTGTATTCATTGATTTATTCTCGCCAAAACATTTGGTAGGGTTCATAAAATAAAGGCTTTACGTTGTAAACATTTACTCTTAAAACGACTCTATATGTATATAATAAATTTTGTCCGAAATCCATACACATTAGAAGTATATAGGGTCATTTAACTAAATAGTAGAGAAACCCATCTTAGAACGACAAAAAAAGAGCACAAGAGCCTCACTGACCGGCCTCGTCTCCAACTGGATCAAAATCTGTGCAAGGAAGGTAAAGTGAGACTCAAAATGAACATATAAGATGCTCGGCAATGTAATGATCATGATATGAATGTATAAAAGAGGATATTATGTAATGTACACGTTCATGTGCATGATTAATATCTTAAAGACATATAAGTTATCATTCCATTCCTTTTAAGAAACATTTAAATTCGTTCAAGTTCATAACCTTCACATTTCATACCAAATCAATCCAAGGAATTCAAATAACGATCATAACATGTAATATATCACTTATACCTATCATACAAGTCATAAGATAAGGAATACATGAGCAATTAGGGTTCAAATTAGGAGCAAAGGTCTATGTATGCACATGAGACATAACTCGTAATATATTCCACGAAAAATCATAAAATTTCATAACACACAAGATAACACAATATATGACATGTTAATGAAGTGTATGAACCACAAACAAACCAAGCAAACCATGCAAATAAGGTTTGAATTTCGAAAATCCATGCAGTGGTGTGAAGGGTCGCGGCCGCGACCTATTTCCTTCATGAAATGGTAGCGGCCGCTACCTAATAAAATCCTAATTTTTCCTCCATTTTCAAGAATACGTGAGCAGCCCCATTTTAAGCATTGGTCGCGACATGAAATATATGCAATTCAGGTCGCGGGCGCGACCTGAAATCAATCCAAATGTGTGAGTGAGTCGCGGCTGCGACCCTGTGCGTACCAGGAAAAATAACGCAGGAAAACAGAGCAGCAGCCATGCCAACTTCGATCCAACATATTTAGGTAAGATATAGCAACAAATATGCAACAAAACAACTCCATAACAACACTCAAACTTGCTCTCAAAGTGATCAACCGTGAAGAGAAGAAATAGGTGATCATTTCATGCAATTTCTTAAAAGTTCCATTTATGGCATCTCATAAATCCTTCAACTACCATTTAATCAATGATCATAAATAAAAAGAGGAAGCTTAGATGATCAGTTTCATGCCATAAAATAAGCAAAAGTACCAAGGAATGGATGAGATCAAAATTTGGCTCCAACACCTACTATTTATCATCTTCTCCAAAACCCCATATATACATGCTCAAATTTGGGGATTCATGGTTCAAAATGACACATAATGAATGTATATTACAACCCTAAGCTTAACTTTTGGATTGGATGAATTTTGGAAGAGATTTGAGCCTTGAATCTCCAAGCTTGGCAAGGGTTATAGGAATACACTGGAGAGCAGGGGTTTTTGCTGAAATTTCTCTAAGTGTGGAAGTTTGGTTCGGTTTGGGGTGGTTAGGATCTTCTAGAGGGTTAAGTTAGGGTTCCAAGGAATCCAACCATGGTTAATTTGGTCAAGGTTTGTGAAAGTTATGGCCATTTTGGTAAAAGGTGGCAGTTTTGACGAGCGTAACACATTTATGGGAACGTGTTGAATGAACTAATCGGTTATATGGCTTCATAACATGAATTACACCTCGTATGCATCTCATATCATGTGCATAGCATTATCGTGCGTCGTATATGGTCATTTTGAGTCTCACACTACCTCTTTTGCACAGATTTGGGTCCAGTCGAAAACGTGGGCGAACCTTGAGGCTCTTGTACTTCTCTTTGGCCTTTTAAAGGTGGGTTTCTCTTCTAATAGCTATAATCACCGATATAGCCCTTATGTGAAATGTTTTGAGCCAAAATAGAATATTTATATATCAAGTCTTTCAAGAGTAAATGATTTCAAAGGTAAGCCCTTCTTTTATTAATTCCTACCTTATGTTTTGGCGATAAAATGTTTATGAAAGCACGACCCCAGGGACTTAGTACATGTGGCTATCCGGGGATCCAAGGGCCGACGGTGATCCCATGTACTAGTTCAACCAAACTACGGTAATACCGGACCTCCCTAGGAGATTAGCGAGGAATGGGAGCTGACGGTGATCCCATGTAATAGTTCAACCAAACTACGGTAATACCGGACCTCCCTAGGTGATTAGCGAGGAATGGGAGCTGAGTGCCCTTGAGGGATTCATGTACCCCCATTGGCCTATATATGTATGATAATGAATAAGTTATGTAATGGTTACATAAGGTGTTGGTTGGAGATTGTTCACGCCCCCTCGCCGGGCCATGAACCTCTTTATGAACAAATAAATAAATACGATAGTTGTAATCCTGTAGATGTTCTTCTTGTTTTACCCACTTGGGAAATTTTATAAAAACTTCACTAGGGATTATGGCTTGCATGTATGTGTTTAGTTTTCGCGGTATTATATACTTATGCCCTGTTTTATACCCACCAGTCTCCTTTAGACTAAACCCGGTTTATTTTTAGTTGTGTTATGCAGGTTGGGGAGTGCTAGGCGGGAATTCAAGTCTTATGAGTCGTGTATTTGTATCTATCACTTTCTTTACACTCATATTGTCATTTTGTATTATGAATATGCATACTTGCGCGCTTACAATTTTTGTTAGGCCGTGTGGGTCGTGGAACGCTTGGAATATTTGTATATTTATTTTGGAGTTTGATGGCTCATTGTATATGATATATGTTGATGATTGCTTCAGCGTTTTACCATTACTCTGATTTTATATCGTCTTATTCCTGTATGGTTTAAGGGTTAGCTCCCGCATAGCATAGCGTGTAGCACCCCGAAGCGCAGAGCACTACATCCCCCTTACCATAGCCTAACACGTGTAACGAAATAGGAACTCCGCACACGCATCAAACTACGGCGAACGGGAGACAAACAAAATCTCTCCTATGCTAGGCGGTCTAGACCTTAAATCAGAGTGTGCAATCAGATTTAATAACACATGCGGAAGCTCTAGGATTCAAATTACAAACATACATGCTTTTATAATAGGCATGAAATAACTAATTATACATGTTATACCCAACCCGTGCCAAATTAAATTCATATAAGTTCCAAAGTTCGATATATAAAACATAACTTATACATAATTCAGAAATTCATAAATAAAAATGCAAAGTATGCAAAGGACTCCACTAAGGACTCGAACAACTCTAAAATAAAAGACCGCCGCCTAGCACGAACTCCCCAAAAGAGCACCTGCAACTTACAAAAGAACAAAGGGAAAAAGAGAACAATGAGGAGGGCTCAGTCCTAAAGACTGGTGAGGGGGCTAACACACTCACACGTACATATATATAAGAGCAGAGCATATTCAAATTAAAGAGTTCATGAACTGGGGCGTGGTTTTTACATTCTAAATCATTTTTATCCTGTGATACTATATATAAGGAAAAAGGTTTAAGGCTGAAGGCCAAAATCAACCAATTTTATAAACTTCAAGTCCACTCCCTTTCACACGAACCATATTCATAATCAAAAGCATAACAACTCGGCGAGAACGAGTTTCAAACACACCTAACTCCTTTCCTAATCATAAGAAACCAAATCATATAAACCTACCACTTCTCCGGCGATGGAAGGGGTCGTACGCGCCCCTAACCATCTTAACAGTTGAGGAGAGTGCTCAATGCTTCTCCAACCCTCGGGACTCCGTCCCCCAACCAAACCTCCTGGTGGGTTCCGGTACATCTTTTCCTACATATGGAGGCCATGCTTATGAGTAGACCTGACTGCCCGACACCGTCCTGGGGCTCCTTCGCACAAACCTCCGGGGCCCAGTTCATAGTTCATAATTCATAATTTTCGAAATTTCATAATTTTTCCGACTTATATTTCAAAGTCAAATCTCAAAACTTCAAAACATTCACACACCCCAACCCTTTTCAAATCAAACAAATGTAAAATAGGTTACGTATATGTATAAAAGCGTTTTCAAATGATTCCATAACGAAACGAGATAATTCCCTCAAAATACGTATCATACAAATATCTAAGTATATATATATATATATATATACATAAGTCACATGCGGGCTCGAAATACAGGTAGGGTTGTAGGTCGTTTTAACTAAAAGGAAGAAAACCTCACCTTGTCGACCACACCGAACGAAACGAACCCAAGACACTTCTAAAACTCCTCCTCGTCACCCACGGAACAAACCTAAGGACAAAACGAAGGACAAACGATGACTTAGACTCAAAATGTACCAATTTAGACGCTCAGCAAATGCATATGAATGCAATTGATGCTCAAAGAATACAAGGAGGTTACATATAGATCGTATAATGGCATAATTAATCAAATTAAATCAAATAACATACATTACATAATAAACGGACTTATAATATTCATGCTCATATCACCTTATACAATAAGTTAGACATGCATGCATACAAGAAAAGAGGCAAGAAAATATCAAACGGAGCAAGGAATTGTCACATTAATTCATATATTCATGTTTAAGTGCATGTAGAGCATGTTAAGACACATATCACGTATAAAATCATCGAAATTACTTAATAAATTCATAATAAAATGTGTAGCACGTAATATATATCAAGTAAGTCATGCATACACTTCATAAAATTCGAAAAGATAACATTCAAAGCAAACAAATACGTTATGAAACCATGCATGTACATTTAAACACATAGGGAGAACGTTGGTCATTTATTTCACGAGAACGCATTGAATTCACAAGATAAGTTCATAATTTAACACGTAACACATTATAACAAATTACCTACACATACAAGACAAGAAAAAAGAAAGAAAAACAAGGAAAACACGAACGAAAGCGAAAATGAAAAGCAATAGCCGTACCAGTTCGAACCAAGCCTCAAAAGGGGTCGCGAGCTTCAAGGTGGTCACGGGCGCGACCACCATCATCCCCAGCCTGTGCAGCAAGAACAAGTCGAAACTGGGCAGAAAATGGGTCACGGTCGCGACCCAAAAGTGCCTGGAAATGGTCGCGGCCGCGACCGCTGTAGCAGTCGTGGAAATTGGCATTTCTTCCCCTGTTCATATTCTCCAAAGCAACAACCTCATAGCAGCAGCTTCCAGAAACAAAAGGCAAGGAAAAAGCCAACAAAAAACACACAAAACAACAGCCATACATGCCATACACGAAAAGGAAACAAAATAGAAGGCAAGAGAGGACATATCATCTTCAACCTTAAGCTTCTTCAAATTTCATCAATGGTGGTCCGAAATTCAGCAACTTTCTAAGAAATTCATGCTTATAATCTTAACATAGAACTCATATAGATCACATAGGTAGCCTAAAGTAAAGAAAAGGATCAAAGATTGGCAATAAATCATCCAAACATGCATCTAACCTAACTATTCACACAACTCATCATGACACGCTAAAAAATGGATGAAAATGGACCAAATCAGATTCAAAAGAAAAGAAAGAAGATAGAGGTTCGAATTCTGAACATACCTTTCAATTTTGGCGAAGATTGGAGGTCGAACGAGCTCAAAAACATGAAGGATGAATAGTAGCTGCTCTTCTCTTCCTTTTCTCCCCTGCTGCTATGTTTTTGCTTCTTTTCTTCTTATCCCTTAGGCTGAACCAAAATGATAGAGGGAGAGTGAGATAGCGGGTTAAAAGAGGAGAAAATGGGTTCGAAAATAGGTCAATCGGATAAGAAACTGGTCGGATATGAGCAACACGGGTGAGGGTCCCAAATCTGTCACAAGGGTTGCGTTACGGGCGAAATACGGAGGATCAAACGGGCTTATAAAAATACGATGCTAAGTTATCTAGCTTCCATTGTTCGTTACGAGTCCGATGTCATCTTCGAAATTCGAATCCAAATTCCCGAGCCCAAGATGTGCCTTCCGGAACCCAAGGTGCTTTAAAACAAGTTAGGCCCGTAAGTCCCTAACAAATAAATAGGTTCGAAAATCATATCAAACAAACACAAAACATGCAACGAACATAAAAAAAAATGCATTCATAGCACAAATAGTTCATGTATATCACGCAATCAAAAAATTTAGAAACGAAAATGGGTTCAAACTGATTAAAACAACGTAAAAAGGTAAAAATGTTCAAATATTTCACATAAGGTTCAAATAAACTTCAAATATTAAATCATATAGTTTGACTATTTCACATAAAGTATAAAATAAACACGTAAATTGCGTAATTAAAATAATTAAATACGCACTTAGCACTCTCGAACTGCGTACCTGTACAGCCGATCGAATGGGATGTTACATAGCGTGCGTGATGTGTCCCCGTTCGCCGTGATTTAGCACGTGTATGGACTTTGAATTCATATACGGGTTGGGTTTCGGTGAGGGAGATGTGGTGCCTTGCGCTCGGGTGCTACATCCTTAAGTGGTATCAGAGCCAGGGGTTGCAAAACCCGGGCTCTCGTGTCGTGTTGAGTCAATCTAAGTCGTACGACTTTAGGAACAATTTGTCAATGTGTTGCATATGCATTCTTTATGTGCTTATGTGCTCTAAATTTCAATTTTTGTTTGATTAGTTGCATTCTCATGCATGGACTAAAATAACACGCATTTCAGTGTTTGTCTAATAGGATGCCTCCATGAAGAGACAGACATACGTCTCCGGATCGACGTCATCATCGTAACCGTTCTTCGTCACCACAACAACAAGAGCCCTAACAACTACAACCACCTCCAATGGAAATGGGGAATTTTATGGAAGCGGTCTTTAATTATGTTGAACATCGTAGAGCTCAAGCACCACCACCACAATAGCCGGTTGAGCAAGAAGCTCCTCCCCCAAATGATACGAACCCTCATGGGGTATTTCTGAGTTATGTTCCCCCTAGGTTTTCTGGTTCTACGGATGATGCGGTCTCCGAAGGATGGTTGATTAGAATCGAGAGAATTTTCAGTGTTCGGTAGTTCACCACCCAAGAAAAGGCCCAATTTGCCATATTTCAATTAGATGGTGAGGCTTATTCGCGGTGGGAGAGAACAAGGGAGAAGTTGGAGGCTGATGGTGAAGAAGTTTTTAAAAGGGAGTTTCGGGAAGCTTTTGTGCCCGAGGTTGTTAGGGAACGCAAGGAGCAGGAATTCATGGATTTCAAACAAGAGAATCGGACCGTTGCTCAATATCTCGCCATGTTCAATAGGCTTGGAAAATATGCTCCTCATATCACTCGGGTTGACAAGAGGAAAGTGAGAAAATTTATTGCGGGATTGAGACAGGATTTGAGGCATGGGCATGCTGGCATAATTTAGAGTCCTTCGCGGACATGGTGCAGAGAGCTTTGGTTCAGGAGGAGGGATACAAGAAAAGGGATCCGTTTGTCAAATCTTATATGGGCCAAGGATCAAGATCGGGAAAGAGACCCATGGTTCAAGCTTCTCCACCAACTAAGGGTCCTTTCAAGAAACCACGAATTGGAGGGCAAGCCCCACAAGCTCCAAAGGCTCTACTAGTGGCACCGACATCTACAACATCACGCCGAGATGTACCCCCTTGCGTTCATTGTGGAGGATCGACCCACACCTATAATAATTGCCGAAGAAGGTTGTCCTGACAAGAATCCAGGGTTTCGAAGAGGAGTTCCGAGGCCTATGATCCAAGCACGAGCATATGCCCTTGAAGGCGAGGAGCAGTATGCTGAGGTCGACCCTACTGCAGTGGTGGAAGGTACTATATGCATTCATGCCATGAATATTTATGCACTTTTCGATCCAGGTACAACGTATTCCTTTATTTCGTGTGAATTAGTTGCTATTCTGTGTTTGCCTGTTACCTGCTTAAATTCTTGTTATTTGGTGAGTACTCCTCTCGGGGGAAGCCTTCAGACAGATCAGGTGGTCTGGGATTGTTCAGTGAGTTTGGAAGGAAAAGATTACCCTGCAGACTTTATAGTTATGCCTATGAAGAAGTATGGGGTTATTTTGGGTATGGATTGGTTATTCAGGCATCGGGCAATAGTTGATTGTTTTGCGAAGAAGATTAAATTGGGTGAAGATTTTATTGTTGGTGTTGGCTCGAAGACGGTACCTCTTTTGTCCTTTACAGAAGCTCATAAATTGGTAAGAGAGGGAGCAATGAGATTTATTGATTATCTTCTCAATAAGCCGAAAGATCAAGCCAAGTTTGAGGATACAACCGTTGTAAAGGAATTTCCCGATGTTTTTCGGGAGAAATTGGGTTTGTTGCCATCGGATCGTGAGATTGAATTTGTAATAGACTTATATCCGGGATCCGAGCCGTATTCTAAGACCCCTTATCGTATGGCACCGGCCGAGTTGAAGGAGTTAAAGATTCAACTTGAAGAGTTGCTTAAGATAGGGTAAATTCGGCCAAGTTCTTCACCTTAGGGTGCACCGGTTCTTTTTGTCAAGAAGAAGGATAGGACATTGAGAATGTGCTGTAGCACCCGAGCATAAGGTACCACATCCCCCGCACCGGGACCCGACCCGTATATGAAATGAAAGTCCATACACGTGCCAAATCCAAGGCGAACGGGGACACGACACACACGCTATGCTAGGCGGGACTAACCCTTAAACCAATCAACTCAAGAATCATAAAATCAGAGTTAAAGAAAATTGCGGAAGCAATGACGACAAAGCATATACAGTGAGCCACCAAGCTCCAAAAATAGATATACAAGAGCATTCAAATATGCAACGGTACTCACGGCCTACAAAATCATAACGCTCCAATCTATACTATGATCAAATACAAAAGTAACAACAAGAGTATGAATATGAGACTGAAAAGAAGTGCTAAACATAAATGCAAGACCTAGACGACTTGTATTCCCGCTTAGCACTCCTATACCTGCACAAAACAGCTGAAAACAACCGGGTTCAGTCTAAAAGAGACTGGTGGGTATAAAAACGGGGCATAATATATATTATATCGCATAAATTAAAAACATACATGCAAACCCTAATCCCGTGTGAAGTTTGATAAGAATTTACCAAGTGGTTAAAACAAAAAGAAAACATCAACGGGATTACGACGTTCATTTTCATTCATAATTGTTCATAAGGGTTTAAGCTCGGCGAGTGAGCGTGCACAATCTCCAACCTTCTCCTCGTGTAATCATATGATAATTATTGGTTGTCATACATATCTTTCGTGCACATACATAAATGATCATAATCATACATATACACCTTCTTCCTCCAGGTGGTGGACAAGTTAGCTAGACCTGACCACCGGTTCATACATAATGGCTAGTGAGGTACATGAATCCTCAAAAGCCCGACTAGCATTTCCTCATCAAAACTCCTAACAAGGTCCGTTTCGTCGTAAATTTGGTTGGAACTAGTGTATGGGGTCACCGTCGGCCCTTGCCTCCCCGGATTGCCACATACACTAAGTCCCTGGGCCCGTGAACATAACATACATGCAAGCTCGCCAAAACATAAGGTAGGATTTCATAATAAAAAGGGGTCATACGTTTGAAATCATTTACCCAAAATGACTCGATTTATATAAATATACTATTTTGGCTTAAAACTTTGCACATAAGGGATTTATAGGGTTGTTTTAACTAGTAGAAGAAAAACCCACCTTTACCAAAGCAAAAGAAAGGTACAAGCGTCTGAAGGCTCGCCCTCGTCTCCGACCAAACCCGAATCTGTGCAAAAGAAAAGGTATGAGACTCAATGACCATATATGACGCTCGACAATGAGGTGAATATGACATGAATGCATAAATGATCATATTATATCATAAAAATGTTCATGTGCACGATTAAGGAATTTAAATCATATAATCAAATCATTCGTTCATATAATTCATTCAATTTCATAATTTCATAAATTCATATGTTCATATAAATTTCATAAATTCATAACATTCAAAACATTCATAACGCATATCAATTAATTCAAGAATTCATTTAATAAGCATAACACATAACATTCAAATTCACATTTAGGAATAAAATAAATAAAACGTTCAATCAAAAGTCGATAATTAAATACTCGAAATGGAAATCAATTAATTTCTAGAATTGAATTAAATCAAATAATATTTAAAATATATAATAAATATATATAATATAATATATATATATATAATCATATATATAATAATATACAATATATATATAATATATACATATATATACACTTACACACACGAACATACTCATGCATGCATGAATCATATATATATACTATATATTAGACACATGCAACACTCACACAACACACAAGCAATGCACACACACAACACCAAACACAACCATGCATTCGTATAGCAACAGCAGCAGACCAAGGCACGCAGCAAGACAGCAGTCTAAACACACAGCAACAATCCCAGAACGCAGGCAAAAAAATTCAGAAAAACGGGGTGACACCCCCGTGTCACCCTCCCAGCCTGGACCGAGACACCCCCGTGTCTCGGTACAGCAGCTCCAGCCCACACAGCACCCCCGTTCCTCGCTGGAACAGGTAAAAACGGCACCCCCGTGCCACGCACCAGCAACCCCCTGGAACAGACAGCAAAACGCGCAAAAACAGGGCAGAAATTCCCAGCAAGAAAGAAGGCAACAAAGGCAGCTATACAAGGTACAAAATGCAGCATAAACTCAACAAGAACACACACCACAAAGCCACGAACTGGACAACAAAGGAAAGAAGGGAAAACAGCAGCTTTGACAGCTGAAAACCAGCGTGAAAAACTGGGCCAAGCTTACGGAAAAACAGAGCAAGAACGAATCACTCCTTCTCCATCTATACATCTCAGTTAAGGCCAACAAATAAGGAGCAAAACAACATAAAACCAACAAGTGAATTAGTCCCAAACAAGCTCACACAAGAAGGCAACCGTACGTGACATACGTGTGGGATTTTCTCAAAAGATCATAAATGATATCTCATAAATATTTCAACCAACATGAAATCTATGATCATAAATGATATGAGGATGTCAAAACAATCAATCTCAAGCTTGGAATCAATCAAAACCATTGAGAATCGAAGGAGATCAAGAATTTGCCCAAAATTCTCTATTTTCGGAAAAACAGTCCAGGATGAAGAAACCATGCTCAAATTCATGAATGAAAGGGTGGAAATGATCAGAAATGAACATATAATACAACCCTAAGCTTACCTTGTTGATTGGATGAAGTTTGGATGAGATTTGAGCTCCAAAATCTCCAAGGGATGAAGGGTTACGGGACTGGAATAAGAAGCAGTAGCTTCGGCTGAGTTTTTGGGGATTGTGTGAGGGTTATCTCGGTTAGGGCTTGAAATATCATGATAGGTGGTTGAGTTAGGGTTTAAAGGAATCAAACCATGGTTAATTTGGTTATGGTTTGGATGAGATATGGCTCATTTTGTACAGCAAGGTCAAATTGGTCGCCGATTCGTTTTTCGGTTGGATTTCGGAGGTTCAAACGACTTAGGAAAAATATAAGGCTAAGTTTACTAAACTCGAATTTTCGTTACGAGTTCAGCGGAGTTGACGGAACTCGAATCCAAGTTCCCTAGCTCAAGATATTAAATTCGGAACCAAGGGTACTCTAAGTGCTCGTTAGCCCCCGTTTTGGTTCCTCGAAACAAATTAAATCCGTTAACATATCAAATAAATACGAAAACATAAACCGAGCATAAAATTATGTTCATAACACATATATTTACGACATACTACAAATTCGTGGCAATTCGATATCATTTCATAAGGGAACGAAGCACCAAATGAATAATAAGCACATTCCATGCAAAAAAAAAAAAAAAAAAATTTCCCATGCAAAAACATTTGAATAAATAAATTAAATCTAATATTAAATAAATTATATTAAGCACGTAATTAATTAACTAAAATATGATTAATTAACATAACATATAATTAGCATAATCATTAAATTAATACTAATATAAATAAACGTATACATATATACTTAAAGAAATATATATATATATATATATATATAATACGATATATATATATATATTAGAATTAATAATATATTAAAATAAAATATAATAAAATAAAATAATGACAATTTATAATAAAATTAAATATGAAACACGTAAAAACAATTAATTCGCGCAAATAGGTAAACACATACGCCCTACCTTTATGTCCGAAAAGTCGGGGCGTTACAATCTCTCCCCCTTAAAAGAATCCGTCCTCGGATTCATTGCTCCCTCGAAAATAACTCGGGGTGAAACCTTTTCATCTTATCCTCCATCTCCCACGTAGCCTCTTCGGTTTTATCACTTCTCCAAAGAACCTTGACTAGTGGAATACGCCAATTTCGAAGTTCCTGAAACTTTCGATCCAATATCTTAATCGGCTTCTGAACGAAGGTGAGATCCGGTTCTAATTCCACTTCTCCAACCGGTAGAACCTCGGACTCGTCTCGATAATACTTTCGGAGCTGTGAAACATGAAACACGTTATGAATTCCAGTCAAACTCGGAGGCAAGTCCAATCGATAGGCCGTATCCCCAATCTTCTCCAAAATCTCATATGGTCCCATGTACCGAGGGTTTAATTTTTCTCCTCGTCCGATTCTTGAGAACCCTTTTCGTGGGGAAGCCTTTAAGAAAACCTTATCTCCAATCTCAAACTCCGAATTCTTCCTCCGAAGATCTGCATAACTCTTTTGTCGATCCTGAGCAGCCTTCATGCGTTGTCTAATTATCTGGACCTTATCAATAGCCTCTTGTACAGTCTTAGAGGGTTATTCCTTCTTTTCCCCTCTTTTAATCCCTTCTTGCTTGGTCCAATTCCATTCCTCCAAGTCAAAGAACAACGGTGATCGACATTTACGTCCATAAAGAGTTTCATAAGGGGCCATTTCAATCGAGGCTTAATAGCTATTGTAGTAAGCAACCTCGATTAACGGCAACTGCTCATTCCACGAGCTTTGAAAGTCCAATGCACATGCTCTCAACAGATCCTCCAGATACTTAATCAACCTTTCTGATTGTCCGTCGGTCTGAGGATGGAAAGCTGTGCTGAATTGAAGCCTTGTTCCCAAACACTTCTGTAATTCTTGCCATAACCTTGAAGTAAATCTGGGATCCCGATCCGCGACAATACTAACAGGTACACCATGAAGCCTGAAAATCTCATCAATGTATCTCTCGGCCAACTTACTCACTCTTGGTAATCCCGAAACAAAATCCATAGCTATTTGTTCCCATTTCCACTCCGGGATAGGCAATGGTCGAAGTAGCCCCGATGGCTTTTGATGTTCTGCCTTTACCACTTGACAAGTCATACAATGCTTCACGAAGTTGATAACATCCCGTTTCAATCCGTTCCACCAATAGAATTGCTTAAGATCCTTATACATCTTGTTCCTCCGGGATGTATCGAATACCCTGACCGATGGGCTTCCTAAAAAACAATCCTTTTTAACTCTTCCGGGACAACAACTCTATTCTTGAATCTTAAAAGTCCCGTATCATCAAACCCAAACGGACACTCTGAATCAGCTCGAGCTTTCCCAGCTAATTTCTGAACCTCGGGATCAATCCTCTGAGCATCAAATAACCTCTGTTTAAGATCTGGTCGAACCGTAATATTCCGAATACTAGCCCTCAATCTGAACAACTCATTCTCATCTCCAATTTCCACTTTCACATCGGACACACTAGTTTTCCTACTAAGTGAATCCGCGACCAAATTGGCTTTGCCGGGATGGTATCGGATTGTACACTCATAATCCGCCAAAAGTTCCATCCAACGCCGTTGTCTCTTATTCAATTCCTTTTGCGAGAATAAGTATTGGAGACTCTTGTGATTGGAGAAGACCTCGAACGAAATTCCATAAAGATAGTGTCTCCACTTACCCAAAGCAAAGATCACTGCCGCTAATTCCAAATCGTGAGTGAGGTAGTTCTGTTCATGCTCTTTCAATTTCCTTGAGGCATAGGCGATTACTCTTCCATTTTGCATCAACACACATCCCAAACCTTCCTTTGAGGCGTCCGTATAAACTGTATATCCTTCTGTACCTTCGGGAAGTGCTAATACAGGAGCGGTGGTCAACTTCTCCTTTAAAAGTTGGAAGCTAGCTTCATATGCCTCGTCCCACTCAAACTTAACCGTTTTCTTAGTCAATCGGGTTAAAGGAGCCGCAATCTTTGAGAAATCCTGAACGAATCTCCGATAGTAGCCTGCCAAACCCAAGAAACTCCTTTCTTCTGAAGCATTTTTCGGGCTTTGCCATTGAATAACCGTCTCAATCTTAGAAGGGTCTACTTTCAAACCTTTCCTTGAAATAATATGACCCAAAAATGCTACCCGATCAATCCAAAACTCGCATTTGCTAAACTTAGCATACAACCGATGTTCCCTTAAGGTATCCAACACAATTCTGAGATGCCTTACATGATCCTCCGGAGTTCTCTTCCCGGATCTTCAATTGATAATATCCTTGTCTCAAGTCCAATTTTGAGTAAACCCCCGAACCTTGTAACATGTCGAATAAATCCTCAATATGGGGCAAAGGATATTTATTCTTTACGGTCATCCGATTAAGCTCTCGGTAATCTATACACATTCTTAAGGTTCCATCCTTTCTTAACAAAGAGAACCGGAGCACCCCAATGTGACGAACTTGGCCGTATATATTCAACTTTGAGCAATTCCTCTAATTGAATCTTTAACTCTTTCAATTCAGCCGGATATTCTTTCCCTTCAATCAAAACTGAACACTCCCGAATCAACTGATTTGTCTGAAGACTACCACCCAGTGGCGAACTCACCAAATAATAAGAAGAAAGACAAATAACAGGCAAGCACAGAGTGGCAACTATATCACAAGAAATAAAGGAATGCGTGGCACCCGGATCAAAGAGTGCATGAATGCTCATGTTATGTATGCATAGGGTACCTTCTACCACTGCTGTGGGATCGATCTCTGCATCTTGCTCTTCACCTTCGAGGGCGTAAGCACGAGCCTGAATCATTGGCCTTTGAACTCCCTTTTTAAATCCCGCATTCTTGTCGGGGCATGTATCCGCCATATGATCAGCTTTTCCACATATTAGGCATAAACCCAACCTCTTCCAGCATTTGTAATAGTTGTGAGTTGGCCCTCCACAATATGTGCATGGTGGCTTGGACAATCGTGCTTCACTTGGAATTTGTCGATCTGAAGATGTTACGGGTAAAGCCTTTGTAGCTTGGGAAGCTTGTCCTCCCATTCGTGGTCTCTTGAAAGGACCTTTGGGTGGGGGAGTAGCTTGAACCATAGGTCGCTTTCCCGACCTTGTTCCAGAACCTCGCCCCATCGATGGCCTAAAAATCGGATCTTTCTTCTTATACTCCTCTTCTTGAACTAGAGCCCTTTGTACCGTATCGGCAAAAGACTCGAAATTGTGCCCCGCTTGCCCGTGTCTCAAGTCATGTCTCAATCCCGCTATGAATTTCCTTGCTTTCCTCTTCTCATCCCGGGTGACATGAGGAGCATATTTCCCAAGTCTATTGAATACGGCGAGATATTGAGTCACTGTACGCGTACCTTGCTTTCGATCCATGAATTCTTGCTCCTTCCTCTCTCTTACTACTTCCGGTACAAAGCAGTCTCTGAATTCTCTCTAATCGTATCAACCAACCCTCCGAGACCGCATCGTCAATGGAACCAGAAAACCGAGGGGGGTTATAGCTTAGAAACACCCCATGAGGATCTCTATTGTTATGTTTTAGTGGAGGAGCTTGTTGTTCTGCTTGTTGTGGTGGGGGAGCTTGAGCCCTCCTATGCTCGACATAGTTGAAAACTGCTTCCATAAAATTCCCCATATCCATCGGTGGTGCTTGTGGTTGAGGTGGAGGCGTAGGAGATCGATCATGATGACGACGATGTCCGGGAGATCTCTCACGATGTCTACGTGGAGGCATCCTGTTCAAGAAATACTGAAAATGCATGCTATTTTTAGTCCATGCATGCAAGTGCAATTAATTCGATTAAAATTCAAGATTTAAAGCACACAAGCACGTAAACAATGCATATGCAACACATTGACAAGTTGTTCCTAAAGCTGAACGACTTAACTGACTCAACACGACACTAGAGCCCGGGTTTTGCAACCCTAAGCTCTGATACCACTTAAGGATGTAGCACCCGAGCGTAAGGTACAACATCCCCCGCACCGGGACCCGACCCGTATATGAAATGAATGTCCATACACGTGCCAAATCCACGGCGAACGGGGACACGACACACACGCTATGCTAGGCGGGACTAACCCTTAAACCAATCAACTCAAGAATCATAAAATCAGAGTTAAAGAAAATTGCGGAAGCAATGACGACAAATCATATACAGTGAGCCACCAAGCTCCAAAAATAGATATACAAGAGCATTCAAATATGCAACCGCACTCACGGCCAACAAAATCGTAACGCTCCAATCTATACTATGATCAAATACAAAAGTAGCAACAAGAGTATGAATATGAGACTGAAAAGAAGTGCTAAACATAAATGCAAGACCTAGACGACTTGTATTCCCGCCTAGCACTCCTATACCGGCACAAAACAGCTGAAAATAACCGGGTTCAGTCTAAAAGAGACTGGTGGGTATAAAAACGGGGCATAATATATATTATATCGCATAAATTAAACACATTCATGCAAGCCCTAATCCCATGTGAAGTTTGATAAGAATTTACCAAGTGGTTAAAACAAAAAGAAAACATCAACGGGATTACGACGTTCATTTTCATTCATAATTGTTCATAAGGGTTTAAGCTCGGTGAGTGAGCGTGCACAATCTCCAACCTTCTCCTCCTGTAATCATATGATAATTATTGGTTGTCATACACATCTTTCGTGCACATACATAAATGATCATAATCATACATATACACCTTCTTCCTCCGGGTGGTGGACAAGTTAGCTAGACCTGACCACCGGTTCATACATAATGGCTAGTGAGGTACATGAATCCTTAAAAGCCCGACTAGCATTTCCTCGTCAAAACTCCTAACGAGGTCCGTTTCGTCGTAAATTTATGCAATCTCGCCAAAACATAAGGTAGGATTTCATAATAAAAAGGGGTCATACGTTTGAAATAATTTACCCAAAATGACTCGATTTATATAAATATACTATTTTGGCTTAAAACTTTGCACATAAGGGATTTATAGGGTTGTTTTAACTAGTAGAAGAAAAACCCACCTTTACCAAAGCAAAAGAAAGGTAAAAGCGTCTCAAGGCTCGCCCTCGTCTCCGACCAAACCCGAATCTGTGCAAAAGAAAAGGTATGAGACTCAATGACCACATATGACGCTCGACAATGAGGTGAATATGACATGAATGCATAAATGATCATATTATATCATAAAAATGTTCATGTGCACGATTAAGGAATTTAAATCATATAATCAAATCATTTGTTCATATAATTCATTCAATTTCATAATTTCATAAATTCATATGTTCATATAAATTTCATAAATTCATAACAATCAAAACATTCATAATGCATATCAATTAATTCAAGAATTCATTTAATAAGCATAACACATAACATTCAAATTCACATTTAGGAATAAAATAAATAAAACGTTCAATCAAAAGTCTATAATTAAATACGCGAAATGGAAATCAATTAATTTCTAGAATTGAATTAAATCAAATAATATTTAAAATATATAATAAATATATATAATATAATATATATATATAATCATATATATAATAATATACAATATATATATAATATATACATATATATACACGTACACACACGCACATACTCATGCATGCATGAATCATATATATATACTATATATTAGACACATGCAACACTCACACAACACACAAGCAATGCACACACACAACACCAAACACAACCATGCATTCGTACAGCAACAGCAGCAGACCAAGGCACGCAGCAAGATAGCAGTCTAAACACACAGCAGCAATCCCAGAACGCAGGCAAAAGAATTCAGAAAAACGGGGTGATACCCCCGTGTCACCCTCCCAGCCTGGACTGAGACACCCCCATGTCTCGGTACAGTAGCTCCAGCCCACACAACACCCCCGTTCCTCGCTGGAACGGGTAAAAATGGCACCCCCGTGCCACGCACCAGCAACCCCCTAGAACAGACAGCAAAACGCGCAGAAACAGGGCAGAAATTCCCAGCAAGAAAGAAGGCAACAAAGGCAGCTATACAAGGTACAAAATGCAGCATAAACTCAACAAGAACACACACCACAAAGCCACGAACTGGACAGCAAAAGAAAGAAGGGAAAACAGCAGCTTTGACAGCTGAAAACCAGGGTGAAAAACTGGGCCAAGCTTACGGAAAAACAGAGCAAGAACGAATCACTCCTTCTCCATCTATACATCTCAGTTAAGGCCAACAAATAAGCAGCAAAACAACATAAAACCAACAAGTAAATCAGTCCCAAACAAGCTCACACAAGAAGGCAACCGTACGTGACATACATGTGGGATTTTCTCAAAAGATCATAAATGATATCTCATAAATATTTCAACCACCATGAAATCTATGTTCATAAATGATATGAGGATGTCAAAACAATCAATCTCAAGCTTGGAATCAATCAAAACCATTGAGAATCGAAGGAGATCAAGAATTTGCCCAAAATCCTTTATTTTCGGAAAAACAGTCCAGGATGAAGAAACCATGCTCAAATTCATGAATGAAAGGGTGGAAATGATCAGAAATGAACATATAATACAACCCTAAGCTTACCTTGTTGATTGGATGAAGTTTGGATGAGATTTGAGCTCCAAAATCTCCAAGGGATGAAGGGTTACGGGACTGGAATAAGAAGCAGTAGCTTTGGCTGAGTTTTTGGGGATTGTGTGAGGGTTATCTCGGTTAGGGCTTGAAATATCATGATAGGTGGTTGAGTTAGGTTTTAAAGGAATCAAGCCATGGTTAATTTGGTTATGGTTTGGATGAGATATGGCTCATTTTGTACAGCAAGGTCAAATTGGTCGCCGATTCGTTTTTCGGTTGGATTTCGGAGGTTCAAACGACTTAGGAAAAATATAAGGCTAAGTTTACTAAACTCGAATTTTCGTTACGAGTTCAGCGGAGTTGACGGAACTCGAATCCGAGTTCCCGAGCTCAAGATATTAAATTCGGAACCAAGGGTACGCTAAGTGCTCGTTAGCCCCCCGTTTTGGTTCCTCGAAACAAATTAAATCCGTTAACATATCAAATAAATACGAAAACATAAACCGAGCATAAAATCATGTTCATAACACATATATTTACGACATACTACAAATTCGTGGCAATTCAATATCATTTCATAAGAGAACGAAGCACAAAATGAATAATAAGCACATTCCATGCAAAAAAAAAAAAAAAATTCCCATGCAAAAACATTTAAATAAATAAATTAAATCTAATATTAAATAAATTATATTAAGCACGTAATTAATTAACTAAAATATGATTAATTAACATAACATATAATTAGCATAATCATTAAATTAATACTAATATAAATAAACGTATACATAAATACTTAAAGAAATAAATAAATATATATATATATATATATATATATATATAATACGATATATATATATATATATTAGAATTAATAATATATTAAAATAAAATATAATAAAATAAAATAATGACAATTTATAATAAAATTAAATATGAAACACGTAAAAACAATTAATTCGCGCAAATAGGTAAACACGTACGCCCTACCTTTACGTCCGAAAAGTCGGGGCGTTACATGTGCATAGATTACCGAGAGCTAAATCGGATGATGATAAAGAACAAGTATCCTTTGGCCCACATTGAAGATTTATTTGACATGTTACAGGGTTCAGGGGTGTATTCGAAGTTGGATTTAAGACAAGGATACTATCAGTTGAAAATTCGGGAAGAAGATATTCCGAAGATGGGATTCAACACCCGGTATGGGCATTATGAGTTCGTGGTGATGCCCTTTGGATTAACTAATGCTCCGGATGCTTTTATATTCATCGATGATATTCTTGTTTATTCGAGGACTCCAGAAGATCATGCTCGACATCTCAGAATTGTGTTGGATACCTTAAGAGAGTACCAATTATATGCTAAGTTTAGCAAATGTGAATTTTGGATTGACCGGGTAGCTTTTCTAGGCCACATTGTCTCGAGTAGAGGTCTAGAAGTAGATCCTTCGAAGATTGAGGTAGTCTTCAAGTGGAAAATTCCGAAGAATGCCTCAGAAGTAAGAAGTTTCTTGGGTCTGGCTGGTTATTATCGGAGATTCATGTAGGACTTTTCGAAAATTGTTGCCCCTTTGACCCGACTGACTAAGAAAGAGGCTAAATATGAGTGGGATGAGGCGTGTGAGGCTAGCTTTCAGCTCTTGAAGGAAAAGTTGACAACTGCACCTGTGTTAGCACTTCCCGAAGGTACAGAAGGATATACAGTTTACACGGACGCCTCAAAGGAGGGTTTGGGATATGTTTTGATGCAGAATGGAAAAGTGATTGCTTACACCTCGAGGAAGTTGAAGGAGCATGAACAGAACTACCCCACTCATGATCTCAAACTCGCAGTTGTGATTTTTGCTTTGGGCAAGTGGAGACACTATCTTTACAGAGTTTCTTTCGAGATCTTTTCCGACCACAAGAGTCTCCAGTATTTATTCTCTCAGAAGGAGTTGAACAAGAGACAACAGCGTTGGATTGAAATCCTGGCCGATTATGAGGGTACAATCCGATACCATCCTGACAAAGCCAACGTGGTCGCAGATACGCTTAGTTGGAAGGCTAGCGTGTCTAACGTGCAAGTGGAAATTAGTGATGAGGATGAGTGTTCAAGTTAAGAGCGAGTATACGGAATATTTTAGCACAGAAAGCTCGAGTAGATCCAGAATGTCCGTTTGGGTTTGATGACACGGGACTTCTAAAGTTTGAAAACAGAATTGTTGTGCCAGAGAAATTAAAGCGGATTATTCTTGAAGAAGCTCATCGGTCAGGGTATTCGATACATCCCGGAGGGGACAAAATGTACAAGGATTTAAAATAATTTTATTAGTGGAATGGTTTGAAACGGGATGTGATCAACTTCGTGAAGCATTGTAAGACGTGTCAAGTGGTAAAGGCGGAATATCAAAAGCCATCGGGGCTACTTCAACCATTATCGATCCCGGAGTGGAAATGATAACAGATTGCTACGGATTTCGTCTCGGGTTTTCAAATAGTGAAAGGTGGTCTTGATGGGATTTGGGTAATTGTAGACCGTTTGACGAAATCGACTCGTTTTCTTACTATTCGGATGTCCGACAAGGTGAGTGAACTAGCCAAGAAGTATTGTGATGAGATTGTACGACTTCATGGAGTACCGGTTAGTACCGTGTTGGATCGGGATCCAAGGTTTACTTCGAGGTTATGGTAAGAGCTTCAGAAGAATTTGGGATCAAGGCTACAATTTAACACATCTTTCCAAACTCAAATAGACGGGCAGTCTGAGAGATTAATTAAGTACTTAGAGGATATGTTGAGAGCTTGTACTTTGGATTTTTAGAGCTCTTGGAATGAGCAGTTTCTGTTGATCGAGTTTACTTATAACTATAGCTACCAATCCTCGATTAAGATGGCGCCTTATGAAGCTCTCTATGGCCGGAAGTGTAGGTCTCCATTGTTTTTCGACCTTTAGGAGTGGAATTGGACTAAACAAGAAGGCGTGAAGAGACCTCTAAAGCCATTCAAGATGTAATAGATAAGGTCCAAATAATTTAACAACGGATGAAGGCAGCTCAAGATCGACAGAAGAGCTATGCTTATGACCAAAGAAAAGATCTTAAGTTCGACGTTGGAGATAAGGTCTTTTTGAAGGCGTCTCCAAGGAAAGGGTTTTCGAGGATTGGAAGAGGAGGGAAATTAAACCCTCGGTATTTGGGACCATATGAGATTTTGGAGAAGATTGGGGATATAGCCTATCGTTTGGATTTACCTCCGAATTTAATCGGGATTCACAATGTATTTCATGTTTCGCAACTCCGAAAGTATTACCGAGATGAATCCGATGTTTAACCGGTTGAAGAAGTGGAACTAGAGCCAAATCTCACCTTCGTTCAGAAGCCGATTAAGATTTTAGACCAGAAGTATCAAGAGCTCAAAAATCGGCGTATTCCACTAGTCAAGGTTCTTTGGAGAAGTGATCAAACGGAAGAGGCTACGTGGGAAACAGAGGAAATGATGAAGAAGTTTCACCCCAAGCTATTCCCGGGCGATCAGTGAATCCGAGGAAGGATTCTTTTAGGAGGGAGAGGTTGTGACTCCCCGACTTTTCGGCTGTACAGGTATAACTTATGTTTTTACGTAATTGTGCATTTAAATTATTTAATTATGTAATTAATTGTTTTTTATAATTATAATTTTAATTAATCATTTTAATTATTTTTATTTTGTTAAATTTTTAATGAATATTTTTAAAATGGAATTTAATTTTATAATTGAATTATGAAATTTAAATGGATTCTTAAATATTATGCACTTAAGTGTTTTGACCGCGTGCCGTTCCTATCTGATTTGATTCCAAAATTTTGTGAAAATTTAGTATGTTGTAGATTTATGTGTTATGAACATGTCGTTATGCTCGTTTCTTATTTACGATCTCGTTTGATGTGGTAACGAATTTTATTTTGGGAACTAGACCAAAACGGGGGCTAAAGAGTATTTAGCGCACCTTTGGTTCGGGTGACATATCTTGAGCTCGGGAACTCGGATTCCAGTTCCGTCACCTCGGTTGAACTCATATCGAAGATTTGGGTTCAATAGAACAAGCTTTATATTTTTCTAAACCCGTTTGTACCTCCGAAACTGAACCGAAACAAGTTTCGTTCGCAGATTTGCCACCCTTAGCCATTTTCTCCATAACTTGGCCAATATTCCACCAAATTACGCAAACTCGGGACCCACAAGCTCACAACTTGAAGCTCTACCTGATCCCACCTCTCTCATTACGTTCCCAGAACAAGAGAGAGAGAGAGGAAACTCAACCAAACTTGGAGAAAGAACACTATTCCCATCACTATTCCTTTCTTGAGATTTTGGGCTCAAATCTCTTCCAAACTGAACCAAATTCAAGAGTTAACTTTGTGATTGTTTTCTCCATTTAATTGTGGTCATTTTAATCCTTCGATTTTAGATTTTGGCTTAGTATTGATTGAGATGTGAATATTTGAATGAATAGTAAGGGTTTATGTTCATTTGATGAATCTTTCATGTTTCCTTGGGATTTCTTTGAGTTTAATGCATGGAAAATGATCCTAAGACTTCCATTTATACTCCTTAGAACTGATTTTTCTTGGTAGTTCAGAATTAATTGAGAAGTCATGTAGCACCCCGCACGGTGGGTCACCACGTCCCCCGCACCTAACCTCAATCCACATACGAGATGGGAAACCCGTACATGAATCAAGCAGAGGGGAATGGGATACCGACAAACACACACCTATGTTAGGCGGAACGTAGACCTAGTCAAATAAAATAAATCACAAAAATAAACACATGCGAATGCGAAAAAAATATCATATATTCGAATAAGAAATCACAAGTAGCAGGGGACGGGTTCAACTAGCATAGATACCTCATCCCGAATATTAACATAAATCATAAATGCAAACGGGTTCAAACTGTTTCCTAGAAGCCTGTCCCGAAATATCAAATTCAAAAAATATCAACATATACATAATCAAATGTTCAAACTTATACAAATCCAAAATAAGCTAAATGCAACAGACTCGAATGAAACAAAGACTCGACAGACTCCAAGGACTCGACACGCCGCCTAGCTCAACTCCACGTAACACCTGCACACTAAAAACAAAAGGGGAGAGGGGTCAGTCACATGGACTGAGTGAGGGGCTACCCACACATGCTATGTATGTAAAAAAGCAGAGCACATTCACATACACTATTCGTGAACTCAAGGATAGTTTTTCACGCTAAAACATTTACCCGTGATATGTACGTATAGGGATTTCTAATGAAAACGGAAGAAGAGACCAAATTTATACGTAACAAACATTCAAAACATAACTTATCATTTCAAATCATTTCTTACGTTAAATCATACTTTCGAAAGATTCATATTTTATCTTAGTTAAAAAAAGTCTATCCCCGTTTCATGAACTTAACAAGACATACATACAAAACTCGGCGGGTACGAGTACCTAGTCCCATCCTGGGCTGCTCAGACTAAACAGGCAAACAAATACATTCAAACATAAAACATACTTATACATGAACCTCCTTCTTTGGCGATGGAAGGGTTGTGCGACCCTAACCATCCATAACAGAAGAGGGGAGCGTAAGCACTCAAATCCTCAGGTTCCCATCCTCCTACCAAACCTCCTGGCCGGGTCCCGGGTTAGTCCTATCGGAGTGGAGATGTGCACATAGGTCATAACCGGTGACCCCATGGCCGTTCCGGGTCTCCTTTACTCACATCTCCGGGGCCCATCATTAGCATTACATTCATTACGTAATAAACCCGCAACATTAAATTAACATTATCAAACCTTAACTTAAGTATAAGGCATTAACTAGTAACAACCAGACTATTCATACCTCTCCGTGTCAAATCCTTTACTCGTATCTTCCGGCTCACAAGAGGCACTTGGTTTGAAGTGTACTGAACGAATACATTAACAAATCAAACAAGCATACATAGGCTTGTACATAGCGTATTATACTTGCAAAGGCTTAGCAAATTCATAAACTTACATATTTCGCACGTATTTACTTATACTTAAGGTTATAGATAGCATGCATAGAAAGTAGGCACATTTAATAAGGTTTAACTATAACCTAACCTCACCTTACACTAACGAGGCCGAGAATAAGACAAGTGGTCCACCCCGGAATCACCACGGCTCACGAAACACCACCCGGGTGCTCCTGCACAAACTGAAGACATAAAACAAAACTTAGACTCAAGGATGAACCACATAGATGCACGGTGTATGCATAGGCACTTAAGAGATGCAAATACATAGGCAAAGTTCATAGTCAAACTTGTAGCACCCCGGAGCGAAGGGTACCACATCCCCCGCACCACAGCCCGATACGTGTAACGAAATGGAAAATTCGCACCCGCACCAAGCTATAGCGAAAGGAAGACAAACAAAAACTCTCACCTAAGCTAGGCTGCCTAGACCCTATTACTGAGTACGCAACAAAAATAAAACATACGTGGAAGCAACAAGATCAATAAATACTATCAACATACGTGCTCAAGGGAATAAAGTTATACATGCAACGCCACTCCAGGGCCAAATAAAAACTTACAAATTCCAAGTTGGGGTCTTAATCAGAATTTTATACATATATCCAAAATACCAAAGCGAAAGATAAAGATGCAGTATGCAAAAGACTCGACTCGGACGACCTAAAAGAAAACCGCCGCCTAGCTCACACCCAACCCTGTACCTGCAACTCCAAAAGATCAAATAATTCAAGTATGAAGGCAAGAGATCAAATTTTCATATTTTTACACTATTCATCATCTTTATGAAAGCCATAGATTCCAGTAAGAAAAATAAGATACAATCGGAAGGAAACAAAGCACTCGAAGAGTAGAATTCAAAACTTACCTCGAATTATTGATCGGGCGAGAAATGGAGATGAAATCTTAAGCTCAAGGTATGTGGGGGGAAAACCCTTTCTCTTCTCTTCTTATTCTCTTTTCCACGTTGAAAGCAAGAATGAAGGGGAGAGGGAGTGGTTCGGTTTATAAGGCCAAGAAAAACCGGTTCGGTTCGATTTAAGACGGGTTCGGTTCAATCGGTTTGAAATTAAATCGGTAGGGAGGTCAAACGCCTTCAGAAAAAGCGAGGCTAGATCCATCGGACCCGTATCGGTGAAACAAATCCAATGGGGAAGTCGAAATTCGAATTCGAATCCCCGAGCTCAAGTTAGCCACGAAACGGCTCATACCCTAATTATAATTAGGTCCCTAATTTGAAATATTAGACGATTAAGTCCAAGTATATTTAATTAAATTCTAATGTGCACATGAATAAAATAAAATACATATTGACACTTAGAGCATGCGAATACACATAAATCACAAAAATATAGAATTAAACTCTCATTTGACGTAATACCTGGTTCGTCGGAGAGACGGGGTGTCACAAACTGCCCCCTTTAAGAGAGCCTGGTCCCCAGGTTCGCCTGCTTGAGTTTCAAGCTCGAACAACTTCCCATATTCACCAAAGTTCGAGGTTTATAACGTCCCGACAAGGGTTAACTCGATAAGGTCTTCAAGCACGAGGGGTTTGAATCTCTAAATCTATCCGGTCATTGAATTACTCGATCGACTCGCACGATAAGAGGGTCTAAGGTAGATTCAACTCTCTCCGTTTAAGTTCATTTGATTCAACTCTTGAGCTCGGTATTCTCTTGAAGGGTATAGCTACAACTCACGCCGCTTACATAACCGAGCTCTAATTGAATCTCCTTCTGGGCCACTATCTAAGGTCCAAAGTGTAGAACATCCGAACCCTCTTCATACATCACCGGCTGTTCGAAGGAGCTTGTTGAATTGTTGCAAAGCACGGCCCTCATCTTACCGGAGCAACACTCTCGAACACTCAAAATACAAAACAAGATTAAAGATGCATGATGCACGTGATATGTATGTTTAAATATACCATTCACCGATGTTGGAAATCTTAATTTGTGATGGAATTCCGATCTACGCCAAAGTCTTTGTTGAAGTCCCTTTTTCACTATTGATGCTAGGCCTTGGAAATTCTTGATGTATCCCAACACTTCAACGCCTCGACCTTGTAGCACCCGAGCGCAAGGTACCACATTCCCCACACCGAGACCCGACCCGAATATGAAATGGACAATCAATACCCAAGCTAAGTCACGGTGAACGGGGACATACACACTTGCTATGCTAGGCGAAAGCTAACTTTTGCTACCAAAGAAGCATTCCAACAGAAATAAAACTAGTGGGGAAGCAAAGTACATTAAAAAATAACAAGATAAGCAAGTAAAGGGTTCAACTAGCATAGATTCCTAATCCCGAAATTCAATAAAATCATAAAACATCAATTACGGATTCTTTCTATTCCTATAAGCTTATCTCGAACTTATAATGGTAGGAATAATCAATACAAATCATACATTCTTCATAACTCCACAATTCATGGTACACTATGTATACGAACAGACCCTGACTCGACCGAAAGACTTAACAGACTTGACTTCCCGCCTAGCACTCCAAACCTGTAAGAAAACTAAAAATAATCCGGGTTCAGTCTATATGAGACTGGCGGGTATAAAATGAGGCATAAGTATAGTATAAGACGATATTTAAACATTCACATGCAAGTTATAATCCCAAGTGAGGTTTTCAAAGCATTTCCCCAAGTGGGCGAGATAAAGAATCATCAAAAGGGATTATAACATTCATTTTCATTCTTTAGGTCTTTCGTGGCCTGGCGAGTGGGCGTGCATTGTCTCCAACCAACACCTTGTGTAATTCATTAAGCATTCTTTCTTTCTTTCTTTTCATGCATTACTTTCTTTGGTGCACATTCATGGTCATTTACACCTTTTCCCTTCGGTTGGTGGACGGGTTAGCAAGACCTGACCACCTCCTTCATTGACCAAAAGGGGTTACATGACTCCCAAGATGGCACTCAGTGCCCATTCCTCGCTAACTCCTAACGAGGTCCGGTTACGCCGTTCATTGGTTGGAACTAGCACGAGGGATCACCGTAGACCCATGCCTTCCCGGATAGCCACTCACTCTAAGTCCCTGGGCCCCATTATGTGCATTCATTCATTCTTTCTCGCCAAAACATTTGGTAGGGTCCATAAAATAAAGGCTTTACGTTACAAACATTTACCCTTGAAACGACTCTATATACATAAATTAGTTTTGGCTGAAAGCTTTACACATTGAAGCTATATAGGGTCATTTAGCTAGATAGTAGAGAAACCTACCTGTACAACTCTTACCGAACAATACCAGAAGAAAAGGAGACTCGTGAGTGTCCTATGAACCTGACAAGTCTCGGCCCAGGAGAAACTGTATAAGAAACAATATAACGTGCTTGTGAGACTCAAGACACCAAATGAACCATATATGGCGCACGACAATGAAATGATCATGATATAAATGTATAAAAGATCATAATTTATAATAAACACGTTCATGTGCACTATTAATGTCTTAAAGACATACAAACATTCATTCCATTCCTTTCATGAAGCGTTTAAAGCCGTTCAAGTTCATAACCTTCACATTTAAATCAAACTGATCCACGAATTTCAAATACTGATCAAAACATATAGTATAACATGTTTACGATTAGGAATAGGTAAATAGAAACATTCAAGTCATATTCGGAAATTAAATAACATGAAATAGATAACAATTAAATTCCAAAATTAAATGTACTAAAAAACACTTAAATATATATAATTAATCATGATTTAAATATATATATATATATATATCCTACGCACAACATGCATGCATATACTAAAACAAAACAAATTAAAATCATAACATGCATGCATGCAATTTACAACAAAACAAATTAAATTAATACTCATGCATGCATGCAAAGATATATATATAACTACGTGGCCATGCATGCTTGCAAAATTGGACATTAGAAAACAAATAAGAAACCATCATATGAATTTTAAAAAATGAATTTTGTGCAGAAGGTGCATGGGTCGCGGCGGTGACCCAATTCCTTCATGAAATGGTAGCCCCATATTTTCCAACAAATTTTTCCGCTACCCTATTTTCCAACAAATTTTTCCTCCAAATGCAGAATACGTGAGCAGCCCCATATTCAGTCGTGGGCGCGACTGAATTACATGCACTTTAGGTCGTGGGTGCGACCCTGTGCGCAACAGCAAAACAACGCAGCAAACAACATGAAAACAGAGCAGCAGCTGTTCTAACTCCAATCCAACATAATCAGGTATGTAAATGCAGTAAAAGAACAATATTGCAGTCCCAATTTAACACCCAAACTTGCAGCCAAGGTCATCAAACGTGAGCAAGGGAAGTATAAGATCATTTCATGTAATTTGAACCAAATTCCATTAATGACATCTAACCAATCCTTCAACTAACATGTAATACATCACCATAAATGCAAAGAAGGAGTGAAGACAATCATATTCATGCTTTGAATCAACCAAGTTCCTCAAGGAATGAAAGAGATCAACATATTTCTCTATACCTAACTATTTCATCTTCTTCTCCAAAAACTCATGAAAGCATGCTCAAAATTGGGGATGAATGGATCAAATTGACTCATAATGAATTTATAATACAACCCTAAGCTTACCTTGTGGATTGGATGAAGTTTGGAGGAGATTTGAGCTTGAATCTCCAAGGTTGGCAAGAGCTATGGGATTTTCTAGAACAGGGGATTTTTGGCTGAATTTCTCCAAGTGATGAGGGTTGGTTCGGTTAGGGGGAGTAAGACCAGGTAGGGGGTTGAGTTAGAGTTCCAAGGGCTCAAACCATGGTTAATTTGGTCAAGGTTTGAATGAGATATGGCTCTTTTGGTAAAAGGTGGTAGTTTTGGCTTCCTTTGCATGTTTCGGTTGAATTTCGGAGGTTCAAATAACTTTGGAAAAATATAAGGCTACGTTCATTAAACTCGAATTTTCGTTATGAGTTCAGCGAAGTTGACGAAACTCGAATCCGAGTTTCCTAGATCAAGATATCACATAAGGAACCAATGGTGCGCTAATTGCTCGTTAGCCCCCTTTTTGGATTTCAAAATCAAAATAAATTCGAAACTCATGCAAACGAACCCGAAAACATGAAATGAACATATATTCATATTCGTAACACGTATATCTCCGACATATTAAATTTTCACGAAATTTCGATATCAAATCATATAAGAACGAAGCACGTTTATAACACTCATAAGCCTTGAATTTAAAAATCCAAACATTTCCGAATAAATAACAAAATTTAAACTCATTTGTTTAAATATAAACCAAAGTGCACTAACTAAATATACTGTAAAATCAAAGTGTACGAATTAATTTAATTCTAATATTAATAAACTTAAAATATAAATAATTAACATTTTAATATTTAATATAAAATTAAGTAAACAAAACACCCATAAACAATTAATTCGCGTAATTTGGTAAACATATACGTCATACAAGAAAACGAAAAAGTTGGGGCGTTACAATCTCTCCCCCTGAAAGGAATCCATCCTCGAATTCACTACTTGCCCGCAATAAACAATGACAGAACCCCGTCTCTCACAAGAAACAAGTAGACAACCCCGTCTCTCAAGCAACAATGAGAGAACCCCGTCTCTCACAAGCAACAATGAGAGAACCCCGTCTCCCATAAGAAACAATGAGAGAACCCCATCTCTCACAAGCAAAGAGAGCACCCCGTCTCTCGAACAAAACAAAGCATGGAAGTCTCCAATACTTCCGAGCAACACAACACAAAACAATTACAATAATTAAGGTTACGTAAGGTACTCAAGGCAGGTAATGGATATCATCCACATGAATCATCAATTATATCAAGCAATTTTAACAAAATAAGGGATCCTAGTATCATAGATGCTTCATGTACCGTTCACCGTAGTTGTATAATTTAGAATTGTGAGTTTTGTTGTCCAATGCATGATCTGCCGCGAAAGTGAGCTCAGTGCTTGACTTGTCTTTAAGCTCTTCAGGGTACCCCGGTGAAGCAATGATAGATCCTCTAAGGATCTTATTCTTTATTCCCGTCTGACTTGTACTGCTTCTAATCTTTTGCTTCGGTCCTTCCTCAATCCCTATAAGTTTCCTTCAGTCAGACCAACTCTTTAACAACCGAGCTTTGATCCCCCGTATACTATTAGATCATCCGTCCCGAAATCAGATCCATAGCTATTTTCTTTATCCATATGAAAACCTAACATACCATCAAAGATAACTACCCTTGGTATCCTTAAAAGTTCATTCCCGACCTTAATATATATGTCAAACAAATCTTTTCCTATCTTCCGTTCATTTTACCCTTTTCACTCTCTTTCAACCTTTAAGGTGAAATTCGGTATTTGGCCCCTACAGTTCTTTAATCGAAGGTAGGATGTTCTTGATGATTCTTGAAGTTTGATTTAAATTTCCCAATGTTCCTCCTTGCCGGTTTTATCTCTTCTTAAATCTTTTTCCAAACTCATTGAACCAAGCTTTATTGACAGCATCCCTTTCTATGATAACTTGAATCGGTTGCCTCTTGACAACTCAACTTAGGAGTTTCTCTAAACTCCTTCGTAACTTCTTTCTCCAAATCGAACTTACATACGTAGAAAGATTCAACGAGCTATCTTCTCTATTCCCCGTGAAAATCTTCAACCCGAAATTAGTGGCTTAGCTATCATTTTAATGGTCAACCCCTAAAGTCATCTTATTCATCTCCGCTCACCACCATAAAATTCCCAGATCTTCCCTAATTGCATTTCAGTTATTTCTACTAATTATTTCTTCGGCCATGACCTCAAGTTTCAAATTTGCCTCTTGGTCATGCTCTCCCCCTTAAAATTTCTATCGTGACACATTGAACTCCATTGATCCTTCTTTCATCGAAATTCTTGATGGAAAAATTTCCGGGGGGAGGGGGGGGGGGGGGATTTTTGAACATAGTAACCCAAAGATTATACCTCTCAACTTCCCTTCCACTTCTCTTGAAAATCAAAACCCCTTCTCTATTCTTGTTTGATCCGAACACCTCGAAGCCAAATCTAGTCTCACTTTTTATTTGAAATTCCTTTCCATCAACCTATCCCTTACTTGAAATTCTTTATTTCCCTAAGTCATCTTCCTTATAGTGTGCCATCCCATTATTTCTTTTCCTCTTAACTCAGATGTGGCCCAGTCGAAGAGATACTTGATAAGTGAGGTGAAAGAACTTCCTATAAAGTAAACACTAAAATGCATGTCGAGTAAAGATATCAATGCACGTGTCATGCTTGTAACAATTAAATATGCAGCACATTAGAGCAACGAAATCAAATAGAAATGCACGCACGAACATAAGTAAAGAAAAATAAATAAATGATGCAAATTATGATGCACGTGCCATGAATGTTTTGGAACCCGTCACCAAGATGGCAAGTGGTTAACTTGATAGCTTGTTCTCATTTCTCCGACTACGACTTACTTTGATGTGTTGATCATTTCTTGTCTCTCCCACGGTCTTCAAGATTTCCATGAGTCATTGTGCATCAACTTGTACCTTCCACGGTCCGGAATTACAATTTCGCGATCCCTAATTTCTTCGACATCCCCTGAATTAGCATCTGAATTTCTCCCCGAGAATCACCCTTCAACATTGCCCAAACTCTCTTATATAATTACCCCGACTGTGTTTCCGAATCCTATTTCGAATCATCCCCCTGAATTAGATTCCCGTGCTTATCCGTTATGAGTTTAGATTGGGGAATTGAACTTGTTTTCCAATTGCTTACACTTGAGCGCATAATTTCCTTCCCAGAAGTCTTTGCCTTTCTTTGTCATTTCCATTTGTTGCTTCATCTCTCCCAATTCGACATCCCACAAGATAGTTCAACTTGCATTAAAGGGATGAACTGAAATCCCATTCACAACATTGTTACCTTCCGCGAACATGCATTTATTACGTTGTTTGAATATTTCCAATCTCTTTCCGCTTTTCCATCTTAGTTGAATTCCAGAGCCCCCGGACTCGTTTCTTCCCGATCTTGACCTTGACAACCTCTTTTCTAGCCATTAGGTTTACTTAGAAATCCCTCTTTGACGACTCTTTATGTTTAATCCCCGCCGAATGTGTTTTATCTTGAATCTTCACAATCCTCGCTATCTCTTCCATAGTCCGAACCCCGAGTTAAAGTACCCTCAAGGTTCATTCACTACATTCCTTAAGTTGAATGATCCCGTTGAATCTAATTATGGCATCCTATGTAGGAGAGTCGCATATACCCATCTTAGGAGTCATAACCATTCCCCGATCACTCTTATCTTATCAAGTGTCTCTCTACCATTGCATCTCTAAAGTGGAACCTCCCATTCCGGATCCTAACCCCAAAACTCTAGCTCCACCTATAAAGCCACGCACCTCGAATTCTCTTTATTCTTCTCCGGTGCATCCTTCCTATCTTCCGTGCATCAGAAAGAACTTGTAATAGATCATTGCCATCGTGGAACTTGGCCGTGGTTTAATATTATCTTCATAAGCTACAAATCATCACTCATTTCAAGGAGATATGCATGCGATTAGTGCATGCTCATGTCACGTATTCAACACGGAAGGCATGGGTTCAACGTAAGAATGCAACAGGTAATTCAACAAGATTCAACAGAGAAGGCAATTCATTCCCAAAATCGATGCAATGCACACATTATCGTATAGTTCCTAAGCCGTACGACCTTGACTGACACAATCACGATACGAGAACCCGGGTTTTGCAACCCGAGGTTCTGATACCACTTAAGGATGTAGCACCGGAGCGTAAGGAACCACATCCCCCGCACCGAGACCCGACCCGAATATGAAATGGACAATCCATGTAGCACCCGGAACGCCAAGCACCACATCCCCCGCACTATAGCCCCAATCCACATATGGAATAGCCAATCCATACATGAATCAAAGCTAAGCGAACAGGAGACAATAAAATGACTCAAGGCTAGGCGGGTACCCTCAATATAAAACCAATCAACAAGGAAGTCAGAGTATTAAAAAGCGGAAGCAATAACATTCATTCGATATGTATGGGTACCATATTTATTTATTTACTTATAGGTACCAACATTCACACAATCAATACATTATCATCTCCCAACCATATAGATAACAAGGCGATATACAAAATATCCCAAATAGCTATACATAACAAAATGTGGGAATGAAGTGTGCTAGACCCAAATTTAGAGACCACTAGACTCTAAATTCCCGCCTAGCACGCCCTGCAAAACACTGAAAAGTTGAGGTGTCAGTCCAAAACAGACTGAGCGAGGGGTATAAATAAATATAAGCGCACCAACATGCAAGTCATAGCCTCGGGTAATATTTTCGGAAAACAATACAATTTGGTAAAAGAAGAGAGGTCATCGCCCGAGATTATAACTAATTCAATTTCAATTTAATCAATTCAATACAATCAATTCGTGGCCCGACGAGTGGGGCAATTCTCCAACCTTACACCGACTGTGTACAATCAATCAATCAATTAATTATTAGGTGATTAGGTGACCAAGCAATTCATTAATGTGCACAATTAGCAGTTTCAATAACGCCTTCTTCCTCCGGGTGATGGTGGGATTGCAAGGCCCCACCATCCAATCAATCTGGGCAGAGGGTACATGAATCCCTTAGCCCGGAACTCCTTCCTCCCCTAATCTCCTAGAGGGTTCAGGGTTCATCCCAATTTGGTGAGGATAGCTCTCGAGTTACCCGTCAGCCCGTGCTTTCCCGGTTGGCTCGAGTCACTACCCTCGGGCCCACAGTGCAATACAATACTCGCCAAATCAATCAATCAATTTCTTTCAATAGTTCGGTAAAACATTTGAAAACCAATCTCTTTTAAAAACTATAAGTTATATAGATAGGTTTTGGCTTAAAATTCACATAGGGTTGTACGGGTCCTATGTATCTAAAATTAAACCTCACCTGAACGACCCAAAAATATCCAAGGAAACAGCTCACGGGGCCTGCTCCTCATCACCAGGAAGCTGATCTGTGCAAGAAAGATAATTGTCCGTGAAACACGACTCAAAATGTACCAAATATGACGAACGGCGGAAATGCAACGAGACGACGGGAAAAATACAATGTACCATAAAAATATTACGTTTCAACATGTAATCAGTCATATAATAGCAATTAGGGGTCAAAGAAGCCGTCGGAACGGGGTGCTAAAAATGTAATTTTATGCAGTGAATTTTGGGCACTTTCTGGACTATGGGAACGGCCGTTCTGGCTTCCCTTTGAAAATGGGAAGGGTCGTTCCCATGGCTACAGAAAACGCGCCAGCGTTTTCAAAAAGGGAAAAACGTTTTAGCTGGGAACGGCCCTTCCGGCTCAAAGGCCAAAATGGGAACGGCCGTTCCCAGTCTCGCTGGCCAACTATCTCAGCATCATGGGAACGGCCGTTCCAGTTTTGAACTGGGATTGGGAAGGGCCGTTCCCAAAATACGAGAGCAGCTGTATGCAGAGCAGAACAGAGCAGCAATGGCAACACAACAATCAACCACCAAAAATGGATTCAAGCCAAGTTTAAATGCATACATATGATACAATAAATATGCTAACATGCATTCTGATCATTAACAACTCATAAAAACACATGATTCCATGTTAGATCATCAATAATCAATCATTTGAAACCCATATACTCAATCATGCTTCAAGTCCACAAAACTCAAGATAATTGCATCAAACTCAAGCTTAAAGATCACAAACATACTTCCAACAATGAATACACAGTATACTCAAGTCAATACAAAGCCCTATATATCACATATTTTCAATAAAATCATTCAATCTCCATAATTACCTCAAATGAAAGAGATGAGAGACCAGATGAAGATATGATGTTGATGATGCTCCAAATATCACAAATCCCACAAAAATTGATGCTTGCAAGATGAAATCTCCCACTTAACTTGGTCGGGTTGGTCTCGGTTGAAGAAGGAAGCAAGAACAAGGGATGAAATGTTTTGTATGAAAAGGAAATGTGTTGGTACGTGAATGCTGCTATGAAGAGAAGAAGAGATGGCCAATTTGCAATTAAATCCTTCCATTTATTAAGTCATGCAATCAAGTCCAGATCCCATATTAAATGATCAATGTGGTCCAATGCAATTAGATCCCATATTCATGAAAATGAGCAATTAAGACCATAAAAGAAATAAATCACATTCGGGAAAATAATTCACATTGCATTCACGTTCAATAAATCCAAAAAATATGATATGATATGAATTTTCAATAAAATATCAAGAATATAATTTTATAAAATTATGTCATGCTATGAAAAATTAGAGAAATGAACAATTAATAATTAAAAGTCTAACTCTCAAACTCACACGTGTCGATCATACCTGAAATGCCGAAAGCTGGGGCGTTATAATCCTCCCTCCTTCAAAGAATCTGGTCCCCAGATTTACTAATCAGAAGGGAACAACTCTGGATGGAACCGTCTCATTTTGTCTTCGGGCTCCCACGTGGCTTCTTCGGTCTTATCACTTCTCCAAAGAACCTTAACCATGGGAATCCTCCGATTTCGTAATTCCTGAAACTTCTTATCCAATATCTTAACCGGTTTCTGAACAAAGGTAAGACTCGGTTCCAATTCCACTTCTTCAACAGGAATGATCTCGGTTTCATCGGGGTAGTATTTCCTCAGCTGAGACACGTGAAATACGTTATGAATCCCCGTAAGGCTCGGTGGTAGGTCCAATCTGTAAGCAACTTCTCCAATTCTTTCCAAAATCTCATAAGGACCTAAATAACGAGGCTTAAGTTTACCTCCTTTCCCAATCCGAGCAAATCCTTTACGTGGAGACGCCTTCAAGAATACCCGGCCTCCAACCTCAAACTCGAGATCCCTTCTGCAACGATCGGCGTAGCTCTTCTGTCTGTCCTGAGCTGATTTCATCCGTTGTTTTATTAAGTGGACTTTCTCAATCATAGCTTCAACGGCCTTGGAAGGTTTTTCCAATTTCTCACCTTTCTTAACACCTTCCTGCTTAGTCCATTTCCACTCTTCCAAGTCAAAGAACAACGGAGAACGACACTTCCGACCATAAAGTAGCTCATATGGTGCCATTCCAATCGAAGCCTGAAAACTGTTGTTGTACGCAAACTCAATCAAAGGTAGCTGGTCATGCTAAGAAGACTGAAAATCCAAAGAACAAGCTCAAAGCAAATCCTCGAGATACCTTATTAATCTCTCGGACTGACCATCCGTCTGAGGATGAAAAGCTGTACTAAACTGGAGCTTCGTACCGAAAACCTCTTGCAATTCACGCCACAACCTCGAAGTGAACCGTGGATCTCTGTCTGAAACGATACTAATCGGAATCCCGTGAAGTCTAACAATCTCCCGGTTATAAAGCTTGGCTAGCTTGCGAATCTTATACGACATCCGAACCGGCAGAAAATGTGCAGACTTCGTTAAACGGTCCACAATCACCCAAATCCCATCAAATCCACCTTTCACCTTAGGTATTCCGGACACGAAATCCATCGTCACCTGTTCTCACTTCCACTCTGGAATAGGTAACGGCTGAAGAAGACCTCCCGGTTTCTGATGCTCGGCTTTCACCTTCTGACAGGTGAGACAATGCTTCACAAACTCGGCCACATCTTTCTTCAATCCACGCCACCAATAATATTGCCTTAAATCCTTATACATCTTGTTTCCTCCGGGGTGGATAGAATAAGCCGATCTGTGAGCTTCCTCGAGCAATACCCGTTTCAACTCATCGGGTACAACCGCTCGGTTCTTGAAACGAAGAAGACCGGTTTCATCGAACCCGAATGGACACTCCGGATCAGCTCTTGCCTTAGCTACCAATCTCTGAACTTCCAAATCCGTACTCTGAGCCTCAAACAACCTGTGCTTCAATTCTGGCTGGACCGAAATATTAGAAACTCGAGCCTTTAAAATGATTGGCTCGATTCCACTACTTTCACCCACTTCCAAGCTCGACACACTAGCCTTCCTACTAAGTGCATCGGCGACCACGTTGGCTTTGCCGGGATGGTACTTGATCGTGCAATCATAATCTTCCAACCTTTTCATCAAACGCCGTTGCCTCATATTCAAATCCTTCTGAGTGAATAAATACTGGAGGCTTTTGTGGTCAGTGAAAATCTCGAAGGACACCCCGTACAAATAATGTCTCCACTTTCCAAGTGCAAAGACTACGACAGCAAGCTCAAGATCATGTGTCGGATAATTCTTCTCATGCTCTTTCAACTTTCGAGATGCATAAGCAATTACTTTACCCTTCTGAGTCAACACACATCCCAAGCCTTCCTTAGAAGCATCCGTATAAACCGCATATCCTTCAGAACCTTCCGGAAGGGCTAACACTGGAGCAGACACTAACTTCTCCTTCAAGAAAGTGAAACTCTTCTCACAATCTTCATTCCAATCAAATTTCACATTCTTCTTCGTCAACTGGGTTGAAGGAGCTGCTAACTTGGAGAAATCCTTAACAAACCTCCGGTAATAACCTGCCAATCCCAAGAAACTCCTAATCTTAGAGGCATTCCTAGGTTTCTCCCACTTCAAAACCGACTCAATCTTGGAAGGATCGACTTCCAAACCGTTGCCCGAAATCACGTGACCCAAGAATGACACCCTGTCAATCCAGAACTCACACTTGCTGAACTTGGCAAACAACTGATGCTCCTTCAAAGTCCTCAATACCAACTGAAGGTGTCTTGCATGCTCCTTGGCAGACTTCGAGAAAACCAGGATATCATCAATAAAAATGACCACGAACTTATCCAGAAAAGGTCTGTAAATCCTATGCATCATATCCATAAAAGCTGATGGGGCATTGGTCAAACCAAACGGCATCACAACGAACTCATAATGCCCGTACCGAGTGTTAAATCCTGTCTTAGAAATATCCCCTGCTCGGATACGCAGCTGGTAGTATCCTTGTCTCAAATCCAATTTCTAATAGACTTTCGATCCCTGAAGTATGTCAAACAACTCCTCGATGTGTGGAAGAGGATACTTGTTCTTGATCGTCATCCGGTTCAACTCCCTATAGTCTATACACATTCTCAAGGTTCCGTTCTTCTTCTGTACAAACAAAACCGGTGCACCCCAAGGAGAAGAACTCGGTCTAACGTACCCAATCTCCAACAACGCATCAAGTTGAGTCTTCAACTCTTTCAACTCGGCCGGAGCCATACGATACGAAGTCTTGGAGTATGGCTCTGCATTCGGGTACAAATCAACCACAAACTCAATTTCCCGTTCTGGAGGTAAAGAATCCAATTCCTCAGGAAAGACCTCGGGAAATTCCTTCACTACTTCCGTTTCTTCCAGCTTACTCTGATCCTTAGGTTTATTGAGAATATAAGCAATGAAACTCGTGGCTCCCACTCGAACCAACTTATGAGCTTCAGAAAAAGAAAGTAGCGGTACAGTCTTGGAACTCCAACCCACTACCAAATCTGATCCCAACTGAACCTTCTTCGCTCTGCAATCAACTGTGGCAGAATATCTGTACAACCAATCCATGCCCAAGATAGATCCATAGCAAGTCATCGGCAGCTCAATGAAGTCTGATAAGAAAACTCGACCCTCGATGCTCACCGGAACCTCTCTGAACACCCGATCAGATTCTAAACTACCACCAAACGGCGTACTAACCACATAACATGCAGAAGAACGAGTAACAGGTAAAGGCAAAGAAACAGATATAGCACTCGAAAAAAAGGAGTGAGTAGCTCCCGGATCAAACAACGTATGAATTTTCGTGCCATGTATGCAAATGGTACCTTCAACTACCGCGGCTGGATCAATATCAGCATCCTGCTGCTCACCCTCCAAAGCATAAGCACGAGCCCTAATCAGTGGTCTCGGTGCTCCCGGTGGTGGTATCCTGCGATCTGGACAGCCATCTACCAAATGCTCATCGCTCCCACAAAGTAGGCATAAACCTAGACGCCTCCTGCAGTTATCATAGACGTGTGTCCTCTGTCCACAGAAGGTACAATAAGGTCTCTCGGGTGGTGGTGGCAAAGCTGGAGCAACTGGAGCTCGAATCACTGGTCCGGCTGGTCGGGGCTTCTTCCCTGGGCCCTGTGGAGCTGGTGGTGGAGAAGAATAAACCATCGGCCTCTTGCCTGAAGCAGAACCCAAGCCTGAACCCTTAGACCCTGATCCGGCACCTCTGAAACCTGATCCAGAACCTCTGAATCCCGATCCAGACCCTGAGCCCGAACCTGAACCTGAACGGTAAGTAGACCACCTCGCATTCACTGAATCCTCAACCAATAGAGCCTTCTTGGTAGCCTTCACCCAGGTGCTCGTGTTGACCGCCTCAATCGCTACCTGAATATCCGGTCTAAGGCCCTGAACAAACTGCATCGCCTTATGGAAATCATCACTCGCTATATTAGGAGCATAGCGGGACAATCTCTCGAACTCAGCGATGTACTCTGAGACCGACCTGTTTCCTTGCTTAAACTCTGTAAATTCCTTCAATCTCCTTGTGCGAGAAGATGGAGGAATGAACTTGTTCTGGAATTCTCTGACAAAGACTGCCCAATTCACTTCCTCACCGGCAGCAGCTAACACAATCTGTACACTCTCCCACCAAGAGTAGGCCTCACCCTGAATCAAAGAAATGGTACAACAGGCCTTCTCCCGGGATCCACACGGGATAAGCTCCCATATCCTCTCAATCTCTTTCAGCCACTGCTCGGCCTGAATATCATTTCCTTTGTAAAATTTGGGAGGATGCTGGTTCTGAAACTCCCTGAAAGCAGCTGAAATCTGGCCTCCAGGCTGTGGTGGTACAACTGGTGGTGGTGGAGGAACATAATCCCGAACTCTCTGATCAATAAGACCCACCACTGTGTTCATGAAATCAAGTCACTATTATGCATGTTCGGTTCGTAAGTGGCAATGTGTGCAAATAAATTCACAAATTGCACATAAGTTCAAAAATTCAAACAATCCACCAAACTCAAGTAAGTTCCAAAAAGGCCAAGTAGGTTCAAATAAATCAAATAATGCAAGACTCTCAAGTTGACAATTAGTTCCTATACCGTGCGACCTAGACTCACAAGACACGACACTAGAGACCCGGTTTTGCAACCGAGCTTTGATACCACCGTAGGATGTAGCACCCGGAACGCCAGGCACCACATCCCCCGCATTATAGCCCCAATCCACATATGGAATGGTCAATCCATACATGAATCAAAGCTATAGCGAACGGGAGACAATAAAATGACTCAAGGCTAGGCGGGTACCCTCAATATAAAACCAATCAACAAGCAAGTCAGAGTATTAAAAAGCGGAAGCAATAACATTCATTCGATATGTATAGGTACCATATTTATTTATTTACTTATAGGTACCAACATTCACACTATCAATACATTATCATCTCCCAACAATATAGATAACAACGATATACAAAATATCCCAAATAGCTATACATAACAAAATGTGGGAATGAAGTGTGCTAGACCCAAATTTAAAGACCACTAGACTCTAAATTCCCGCCTAGCACGCCCTGCAAAACACTGAAAAGTTGAGGTGTCAGTCCAAAACAGACTGAGCGAGGGGTATAAATAAATATAAGCGCACCAACATGCAAGTCATAGCCTCGGGTAATATTTTCGAAAAATAATACAATTTGGTAAAAGAAGAGAGGTCATCGCCCGAGATTATAACTAATTCAATTTCAATTTAATCAATTCAATACAATCAATTCGTGGCCCGGCGAGTGGGGCAATTCTCCAACCTTACACCGACTGTGTACAATCAATCAATCAATTAATTATTAGGTGATTAGGTGACCAAGCAATTCATTAATGTACACAATTAGCAGTTTCAATAACGCCTTCTTCCTCCGGGTGATGGTGGGATTGCAAGGCCCCACCATCCAATCAATCTGGGCAGAGGGTACATGAATCCCTTAGCCCGGAACTCCTTCCTCCCCTAATCTCCTAGAGGGTTCAGGGTTCATCCCAATTTGGTGAGGATAGCTCTCGAGTTACCCGTCAGCCCGTGCTTTCCCGGTTGGCTCGAGTCACTACCCTCGGGCCCACAGTGCAATACAATACTCGCCAAATCAATCAATCAATCAATCAATTTCTTTCAATAGTTCGGTAAAACATTTGAAAACCAATCTCTTTTAAAAACTATAAGTTATATAGATAGGTTTTGGCTTAAAATTCACATAGGGTTGTACAGGTCCTATGTATCTAAAATTAAACCTCACCTGAACGACCAAAAAATATCCAAGGAAACAGCTCACGGGGCCTGCTCCTCGTCACTAGGAAGCTGATCTGTACAAGAAAGATAATTGTCCGTGAAACACGACTCAAAATGTACCAAATATGACGAACGGCGGAAATGCAACGAGACGACGGGAAAAATACAATGTACCATAAAAATATTGCGTTTCAACATGTAATCAGTCATATAATAGCAATTAGGGGTCAAAGAAGCCGTCGGAACGGGGTGCTAAAAATGCAATTTTATGCAGTGAATTTTGGGCACTTTCTGGACTATGGGAACGGCCGTTCCGGCTTCCCTTTGAAAATGGGAAGGGCTGTTCCCATGGCTACAGAAAACGCGCCAGCGTTTTCAAAAAGGGAAAAACGTTTTAGCTGGGAACGGCCCTTCCGGCTCAAAGGCCAAAATGGGAATGGCCGTTCCCAGTCTCGCTGGCCAACTATCTCAGCATCATGGGAACGGCCGTTCCAGTTTTGAACTGGGATTGGGAAGGGCCGTTCCCAAAATACGAGAGCAGCTGTATGCAGAGCAGAACAGAGCAGCAATGGCAACACAACAATCAACCACCAAAAATGGATTCAAGCCAAGTTTAAATGCATACATATGATACAATAAATATGCTAACATGCATTTTGATCATTAACAACTCATAAAAACACATGATTCCATGTTAGATCATCAATAATCAATCATTTGAAACCCATATACTCAATCATGCTTCAAGTCCACAAAACTCAAGATAATTGCATCAAACTCAAGCTTAAAGATCACAAACATACTTCCAACAATGAATACACAATATACTCAAGTCAATACAAAGCCCTATATATCACATATTTTCAATAAAATCATTCAATCTCCATAATTACCTCAAATGAAAGAGATGAGAGACAAGATGAAGATATGATGTCGATGATGCTCCAAATATCACAAATCCCACAAAAATTGATGCTTGCAAGATGAAATCTCCCACTTAACTTGGTAGGGTTGGTCTCGGTTGAAGAAGGAAGCAAGAATAAGGGATGAAATGTTTTGTATGAAAAGGAAATGTGTTAGTACGTGAATGCTGCTATGAAGAGAAGAAGAGATGGCCAATTTGCAATTAAATCCTTCCATTTATTAAGTCATGCAATCAAGTCCAAATCCCATATTAAATGATCAATGTGGTCTAATGCAATTAGATCCCATATTCATGAAAATGAGCAATTAAGACCATAAAAGAAATAAATCACATTCGGGAAAATAATTCACATTGCATTCACGTTCAATAAATCCGAAAAATATGATATGATATGAATTTTCAATAAAATATCAACAATATAATTTTATAAAATTATGTCATGCTATGAAAAATTAGAGAAATGAACAATTAATAATTAAAAGTCTAACTCTCAAACGCACACGTGTTGATCATACCTGAAATGCCGAAAGCTGGGGCGTTACAATCCATACCCGAGCTAAATCACGACGAATAGGGATATACACAATCGCTATGCTAGGCGAGAGCTAACTTTCGCTACCAAAGAAACATTCCAACCGAAATAAAACCAGTGAGAAAGCAAAGTACATTAAAAAATAACAAGATAAGCAAAGAGTAACGGGTTCAACTAGCATAGATTCCTAATCCCGAAATTCAATAAAATCATAAAGCATCAATTACGGATTCTTTCTATTCCTATAAGCTTATCTCGAACTCATGATGGTAGTAATAATCAATACAAATCATACATTCTTCATAACTCCACAATTCATGGTACACTATGCATATGAACAGACCCTGACTCGACCGAAAGACTTAACAGACTTGACTTCCCGCCTAGCACTCCAAACCTGCAAGAAAACTGAAAACAATCCGTGTTTAGTCTATATGAGACTGGTGGGTATAAAATGAGGCATAAGTATAGTATAAGACGTTATTTAAACATTCACATGCAAGTTACAATCCCAAGTGAGGTTTTCAAAGCATTTCCCCAACTGGGCGAGATAAAGAATCATCAAAAGGGATTATAACATTTATTTTCATTCTTTAGGTCTTTCGTGGCCTGGCGAGTGGGCATGTATTAACTCCAACCAACACCTTGTGTAATTCATTAGACATTCTTTCTTTCTTTCTTTTCATGTATTACTTTCTTTCATGATCATTTACACCTTCTCCCTCTGGTTGGTGGACGGGTTAGCAAGACCTGACCACCTCCTTTATTGACCAAAAGGGGTTACATAACTCCCCAGATGGCACTCAATATCCATTCCTCGCTAACTCCTAGTGAGTTCCGGTTACGCCGTTCATTGGTTGGAACTAGCATGAGGGATCACCATCGGCCCATGCCTCCCCGGATAGCCACTCACACTAAGTCCCTAGGCCCCTTTTTGTGTATTCATTCAGTCTTTCTTGCCAAAACATTTGGTAGGGTTCATAAAATAAAGGCTTTACGTTACAAACATTTACCTTTGAAACGACTGTATATACATATATTAGTTTTGGCCGAAAGCTTTACACATTGAAGGTATATAGGGTCATTTAGCTAGATAGTAGAGAAACCCACCTGTACAACTCTTACCAAACAATACCAGAAGAAAAGGAGACTCGTGAGTGTCCTATGAACCCGACAAGTCTCCGCCCTGGAGAAACTGTACAAGAAACAATATAACGTGCTTGTGAGACTCAAGACACCAAATGAAACATATATGACGTACGACAATGAAATGATAATGATATAAATGTATAAAAGATCAAAATATGTGATGAACACGTTCATGTGCACTATTAATCTCTTAAAGACATTCAAACATTCATTCCATTCCTTTCATGAAGTGTTTAAAGCCGCTCAAGTTCATAACCTTCACATTTAAATCAAATTGATCCAAGAATTTCAAGTACCGATCATAACACATAGTATAACATGTTTATAATTAGGAAATAGGTAAATAGAAACATTCAAGTCATATTCAAAAATTAAATAACGTGAAATAGATAACAATTAAATTCTAAAATTAAATGAATTAAACAACACTTCAAATATATACAATTAATCATGCTTTATATATATAAATATATATATACTACGCACAACATGCACACATATACTAAAACAAAACAAATTAAAATCATAACATGCATGCATGCAATTTACAGCAAAACAAATTAAATTAATACTCATGCATGCATGCAAAGATATATATATAACTACATGGCCATGCATGCATGCAAAATTGGACATTAGAATACAAATAAGAAACCATGCATATGAATTTTAAAAACTGAATTTTGTGCAGAAGGTGCATGGGTCGCTGCCGCGACCCATTTCCTTCATGAAATGGTAGCGGCTGCTACCCTATTTTCCAACAAATTTTTCCTCTAAATGCAGAATACGTGAGTTGTAACATCCCGATCGTCCGATTTATAAGGTACGTCACTATTTAACCTTTTTATGTGTTTAATTATGTGATTTTATACTTTGCGTGGCCCTCTTTTAAATTCTTTATGAGTTTAGGGGCTTGTTTGCAATTTTATCTTTTTAGGGGTCTTTCGGTCATTCCTCGTTCGATCGAGATTTCGACCTTTTTGACCCCTTCAACGCGTTCGGGGCATCGAAATGAGTCCGTAGACTCTGAGTTTGCCCCATTCCGACTTCGCTAGCCCGTTCCTCCGACCGTTTTCGCGCACGAGGACCCGAGATAAATACCCCGGATCCTCGTTTTGCGTGCCATAATTCCAGCTTCAGCCTCTCTCTCACTCTTTCCGCGTTTCACGACACATACACATAATGGAGGTGTGTTTTCACACATAACCCAAACTCGCTCGTTTCTCGACAGAATTCGACAATCCAATAGTGCTTTTCGATTATCTCGACGATGCGGTCACAACCGTACCAAGAACTCGACCAACCAACGCCCGACGGCGGAGATATCCGCCATTTTCAGACGCGGCTGGAGGAGGGTGGCGGAGCCGCCACTTCGCCACCCATTCGCGGCGGTTTTCGGCGCCTTTCCGGTGACACGCGCCATGGACCCAGTTAGAAGACTTTCCCGCGCATCGAATGACGTTGGCGGCCCGGCCAATGGCCACCGGACGGCGACGAACGCGCCGCCTGAAGCTCCCGCCGCCGCGTGTGAACAGTGACACGGTGGCGCTCTGGCGACCTTTTCCGACCAAGGTTAGTGTTTTCCAAGGTTTTCCGACCCCCTGAGTCCATTTCCGGCATAGTTTTCACCCAATTCTGGCCGTAGGTGGTGGTTCTGGGGCGGTGTGCGACGCCAGAAACTTCAGAGCTCAACGGGGGCCTTTTCCGGCGATCTTTCGGCCTCGGGGCCTTCACGAAAGTTGTTCGGAACGACGAGAATTAGGAAACCCTATTTGCTCGACTCCACATTTTGCCATTTGGTGGCGGTCCGCGGCGGCACAGTGGCGGCGCACCGGTGGCGCCACCTCCGACGATTTTTTCGGCGAGAAAGCTTAGGGCTTTCATAAAGCTCGTCAAGGGTAAGCCAATGCCTCTTTCGGATCTCACTTTGGTTCACCGGTTTGAAAGTAATTAAAGTTTGAAGATTCTAGGGTTTTCGTATTCTTGGTTTTTAAATTGGAGACTTTGGGCTTGGAATTTGCAGAAATTGATCGAGGAATTGGATTGAGCACAACGAATCCTTGCATGGGTGATTTTTTGGGATTTTTCCGGCATGTTCCGGCGGCGGTCGAACGGCGGCCGACCACTATTCTGGCAGCTACAGTGGCGGCGATCCGGCGGGCTTTGGACAGAATGTCCGCCTCGTTGTGGTGAGTCCAACACCACTTTCCGTTCATCAATCGGACACTCGGTTTATTTTCTACGAATTTATTTGTGTATTTGAGAATTATTTGATTAATTGTTCTAATTGTAAATTAATTGTCATATGCTTGAATTGCCGATTGAAATGTATTCCGTTATGTATGAAATCATGTATGAAATGAAATGTGGCAAATATGAACATTGTAATTCGCAATTTGAATCCCGTTTTGGTCTGATTGAGCTAAGTGTCTAATTTAAAAAGGGTGTATGTGTAATTTTGGAAATGATATGAATTTATTTGATTTAATTAGGTAGACCTTGTTAATTGAATCCGTTCTGTGATAAATGAATTGTTGTGTGACAAATGAATTTGATAAATGACTTATGTGAAACTTTTGAGATTTAATTAGGAACTTTTGTATTTAAAAATAGTTTAATTGTACAAATATGAATTTGGTATGCTCTATATGAATTAATATGGAATAATTTGAATTGCTTTGTCTCCCTATCTTTCTGGTTTGTGTTAATTATGCTCTTTATGATTTAGTTGGAATTCAGGTATGTAATCTTATGATTTTAATTGAATTAGGAAGCATGCTATTATGATTTATTTGGTTTATTAATATGTGTCAATCGGTATGAAAGATGCTAACTTGGTCAAATTGAATCCGTTATGTGATATATGAATGGGGTATGCCATGAATGAATTATATGAACTTAGCATGGTTAGAATTTAATATGTAATTTCGTGAGATTTAAATGAAATTCGAAACATGTTATTATATCATTTGTTTGTTCTCGTACTACATGCTTTTATATGAAATGTGATATGTGAACTTGCGTGATTTGAATTAATTGAACTTTAATTTGTCACTTAGTAAATAAATATGTTAATCACGTAAATTGGAATTTGATATGTAACTTCGTGATCTTTAAATAGAATTTGTAGCATTTTTTTATATGATTTGTTTGGCTTTGTAATACGTATAAATTTATGAAATGTTATATGTGAATTTAATTTGATTGCTTTGTAAATGTGCAATATATGATTTGATATGAAATAATGTGAATTCCATTGCTTTTCGAGTTCCCTTAATGGCATTAATTGCGCTTATGGACATGCCTTAATATTTTGTTTTGCTTGAAATTAATATGAATTTGAAACCTGCTTATGTGATTGCATCTCATAAGTGCTTCAGCATTGCCGTGCGTCTCTGTATGGTTGTCTGAGTTTGAGTCTGAGCCCTGTGTCGTGTTTGTGTGTTCAGTTGGTTCAGGTGCACCCGGGGTGGTGACAAGTGAGTCGTGCAGGTTCCGGGGTGGACCTTCTGCTTTGTCTTCGACTGTGTTTGGTGCCAGGTGAGGTTAGGTTATAGTTAAACCCTAATGATATGTGCCGATATGTATGTGAATATAAGCCCTATGGATATGCCTGATATGATTTATGTTCTAGAATCTGATTATGCTAGGATCTGATATGATAGGATTATGAATATGCTATGGTTATGCCTATACTTTGACTGCTGATATGATATGCCTCTGATATACCTCCGGATATGATTTGCGCTTGCCTTGGACCTTGTTGTGCCTCTGATTCTGGTATGTTTCCGACTCTGCTTTGTTTGGGGGCCCGGTGATTATGGGTAAGGAGCCTCGGGGCGTCGAGCATTACTCCTATGCATGATCATCGGGATGTGGGTAAGGAGCCTCGGAGCGTCGAGTATTGCTCCTGTGCACATTTCCCCTCTGATTTGATGGTTTGACTCTGCTTTGTTTGGGGCCCGGTGATTATGGGTAAGGAGCCTCGGGGCGTCGAGCATTACTCCTGTACATGATTATCGGGATGTGGGTAAGGAGCCTCGGAGCGTCGAGTATTACTCCTGTGCACATTTTCCCCTTTTGTCTGAACGTTTGTTTGGTGTGTTTGTTTTCGTTAAGTTAGTTTGTTAGGAAATTATTCGGGAAACGGGAGTGGATTTCTAATTAATAAAATTAGGATTGTTTTGACCTTTGGCCTAACTCTTTTACTCTCCTATATCTAGTATCACGTGAGAAATATTTTAGAATGCAAAAACCACGCCCTGGTTCACGAACTCCCCTTTATGATATGTGCTGTGCTCCATATATGTATATATGCGTGTGTGTGTAGCCCCTCGCTCAGTCTTTGGACTGACCCCTCCCCTTTTATTTTTTTAGTTTACAGGCTTTGCTTTGGAGGTCGCTGGAGTTCGTGCTAAGCCGCTGTGTGTCGGGTCTGTCGAGTCTGTGTCCGTCTGTTTAAGTTTATTAAGTTCTGGCTCTGGTTTATGATTTGTAAATGTTATATAAGATATGTTTGCATTTATGATTTGAATTTATGGAATTCGGGAAAGGTTAGGACAGGTGCGCGGATTAGTTGAACCCGTTGTGAATATATGATTGCTCGGGACAGGTTAGGACAGGTTTGCTGGATTAGTCGAACCCGTTTAGTTGATTTTGATGTTTTGTATGATACTGTGTGTTTAAGGTATGAAAGTTTTTGTAAGTTGGCATTTCGTACTACTTCCGCTGTCATGTTTCGCATATTTTCTTTTGTACAGGGTTAGGTACCGCCTAGCTAGTGTGTGCGTTTTCGTTTGTCACCCGTTCGCTGTGACTTGGTGCGTGTGTGAACTCTCCATTTCGTACACGTGTCGGGTCATAGTGCGGGGGATGTGGCACCTCACGTGCGGGGTGTTACATCTATAAGTGGTATCAGAGCAACCAGGTTCAGAACCGGTGCTCTGGAGTCGTGTCGTGTCAGTTTAGGTCGTACGACATAGGAATACTTGTGCATTGCATTCGCCTGATGTGAAATTTTGACTTCTCTGTCTGAATTTGTCTGAGCTTATGTGATTATGTGCACACTATGATTACGATTTTTGCAAATTATCATTGTTTTGCTTTAAATTTTTAGTAAATTACTTGCTGCACCTGCATTAATTAGGTGCTCTTAATTGTTTTCATTACTTGACATACCCACATACTAACCCTCATGCATAGATAATTGTCCAATTTGTGGATTGCAGGGTGACATCTCGACGCCGAATTGCCATTGATCATGACAACACTCCCCACTTCTACAAAATTATGAAGGAAGATTCGAAACTTCCGTTTTCTGACTACTTGGATGAAAAGCAAATGGACCTCTACAAGAAATTATAACAAGGAATCAATGCTACTGCTATGAAAATGGGTATTATGCATAGATGGCACGTGCATCATGCATTGGAGTAAATTTTAATTATTTTGGACATTTGTTCTACGTGCTTGATTGCCTTCTTTGCTGGATATGAGCGCATGCCATTTACATCCCTAACCCCGCATGCATTAGTTTCGTGGTTTTATTTAGGTGACTTTCTTATCTGTTCCAACGACTGCTGATTTTAGTGGAAGTTGCATACAGATTGGAATAGGGGTGTATCAGAAAGTGTACAGTTAATTTGGCAAACTCCGGGCATAGGGTGGATACAAAGAAGATATTTGTATACGAGGGAGACTAGAGATCTTTTAGCTATCAAGGCGCCTTCAGGATATATATTCTATATATTTGGGGGTACCCAGGAGTAACATGTTTTTTTTTTTAAGACATCAGAATTTCTAACTCTGGATAGTGTGAGGTGACAATGAAGAGATCGAAGTACTTGTACCATTCAAAGATTGTTAAGTGGAGGTCAGATTAATAGAAAGACACCAACGAAGATAGCTATCTACACTAAGGGGAAAAAGGATAAACTATATGAACTACCGAATTTTGGTGACGATGTCATTGAGGGTCAACTTTATCAAATACTAAGGACGGGGAACATCATTTATAAACGACTGTGTGAAGCAGGACTGTTTGAAGATTCTCCGCTTATCTCTCCATGATTGCTCTGAGAAGTTCTACCATGGGAAGATATAACAATTTCTGATTACTGAGGATTTTATTGGGATTTCAAGAGATTCCATGGATCACTTTTCTGCGAGAGGCAAGTGAGATGGTTCAAGACCCCTTGGTAACCCGCAGATTCGAAGAAAATACTAAAGAATGCAAAATTTGAACGGGAAGTTGGAACTACGGCCAGTTAAGAATTTGATTATCCTTTCAAGATAAAGAATTGTCAACCTCGACTCTACCACTACGGTGAACGGTACATTGAGCATTCATGGCATTTGCACCCATACATTTCATAAGTAATTACATTTTATTTTGCTTGTCTAATGTGACAATGTGTAATGTTTGATGTTACTTCGATTGTAATAACGTGACTAACTGCTTCAATTTTCATATCTTAAAATTTATTGTTGTTGGGAATTCTTGTAAACTGAATAGATTACGTGCTTGCGTGAACTGTTCGTGCTTCAGTGTTTATAATTTCCTTAATGGATCACTAACCCTTCATGCACATACCTACATATTATAATTTTATTTTACAGTGATCCCACCGCGATATCCCCCTGGAGTTGAGCATGGATGATGAGTCTATACTCTAGGGATACCGATATCAGTCGTGTAAAGGTACACTATACATACATCCCATGTTTTGCATCCAGTGTTATTTTGACGTGTGTAAGTTTGAATGCTGAGTAAGTGGACTTGTGTGCTAGAGAGTTGTTGAGATCTCTCTATTTATGTGTTAGGGAGATGTGGGATTCTCCCTATTTATGTGATAGAAAGATGTTGGATTCTTTCTATTTATGTGAGCAAGAGATGCTGGATTCTCTTGGTGCTAGATATTTGGGAGATGCTGGATTCTCTCGAATTTAGGGGTTTGAAGAAATGCTGGATTTTCTCAAACTAGATTGTTTGGAAGATGTGGAAGTCTGCCAGACTTAGGTTGAGAGACGGGGCTCTCTCGATTACGTGGTTGAGAGACGGGGTTCTCTCAATTCTGTGCTGGGAGACGGGGCTCTCTCTCTTGCGTGCTGAGAGATGGGATTCTCTCTTGTTTGTTGCGGCTTAGTTACGGGTGGCCAGACAGCAGCTAGTAAGCGATGAGGGTGCGTCGGTATCGAGTTTTGGGTGCAGTGGCCTAGTGGTGATCGAATGAGTTGAAGTGACCAACGGTCAAGTGCTCAGTGGAACTTCAGTGACAACGGGTCACCATATATAGAGTTGATGCCAGCTAAGGGAGAAGTATCCTGCAGAGATTGCAGTTTGCCTAGATCAGAGTTGCGCAGCGGAAGCTTGAAGTGGAATTCGTTTCAGCGTCGTTCAAGATCCGACCTTAGGACCTGAGGACAGGTCCTTTCGAAGGAGGGAAGTTTGTAACATCCCGATCGTCCGATTTATAAGGTACGTCACTATTTAACCTTTTTATGTGTTTAATTATGTGATTTTATGCTTTGTGTGGCCCTCTTTTAAACTCTTTATGAGTTTAGGGGCTTGTTTGCAATTTTATCTTTTTAGGGGTCTTTCGGTCATTCCTCGTTCGATCGAGATTTCGACCTTTTTGACCCCTTCAATGCGTTCGGGGCATCGAAACGAGTCCGTAGACTCTGAGTTTGCCCCATTCCGACTTCGTTAGCACGTTCCTCTGATCGTCTTCGCGTATGAGGACCCGAGATAAATACCCCGGATCCTCGTTTTGCGTGCCATAATTCCAGCTTCAGCCTCTCTCTCTCTCTCCCCGCGTTTCACGACACATACATACAGTGGAGGTGTGTTTTCACACACAACCCAAACTCGCTCGTTTCTCGACGGAATTCGACAATCCAATAGTGCTTTTCGATTATCTCGATGACGCGGTCACAACCGTACCAAGAACTCCACCAACCGGCGCCCGACGGCGGAGATATCCGCCATTTTCAGACGTGGCTGGAGGAGGGTGGCGGAGCCGCCACTTCGCCACCCATTCGCGGCGGTTTCCGGCGCCTTTCCGGCGACACGCCCTATGGACCCAGTTAGAAGACTTTCCCGCGCATCGATTGACGTTGTCGGCGTGGCCAATGGCCACCGGACGACGGCAAACGCGCCGCCTGAAGCTCCCGCCGCCGCGCGTGAACAGTAACACGGCGGCGCTCCGGCGACCTTTTCCGACCAAGGTTAGTGTTTTCCAAGGTTTTCCGACCCCCCGAGTCTATTTCCAGCATCGTTTTGACCCAATTCTGGCCGTAGGTGGTGGTTCCGGGGAGGTATGCGGCGGTAAAAACTTCGGAGCTCAACGGGGGCCTTTTCTGGCGATCTTTTGGCCTCGGGCCCTTCACAAAAGTTTTTCGGAACGACGAGAATTAGTAAACCCCATTTGCTTGACTCCACATTTTGCCGTTTGGTGGCGGTCCGTGGTGGCACAGTGGCGGCGCACCGGTGGCGCCACCTCCGACGATTTTTCTGGCGTGAAAGCTTAGGGCTTTCATAAAGCTCGTCAAGGGTAAGCCGATGCCTCTTTCGGATCTCACTTTGGTTCACCGGTTTGAAAGTAATTGAAGTTTGAAGATTCTAGGGTTTTTGTATTCTTGGTTTTTAAATTGGAGACTTTGGGCTTGGAATTTGCAAAAATTGATCGAGGAATTGGATTGAGCACAATGAATCCTTGCACGGGTGATTTTTCGGGATTTTTCCGGCACGTTCCGGCGGCGGTCGAACGGCGGCCGACCACTATTCCGGCAGCTACAGTGGCGGCGATCCGGCGGGCTTCGGACAGAATGTCCGCCTCGTTGTGGTGAGTCCAACACCACTTTCCGTTCGTCAATCGGACTCTGTTTATTTTCTATGAATTTATTTGTGTATTTGAGAATTATTTGATTAATTGTTCTAATTGTAAATTAATTGTCATATGTTTGAATTGCCAATTGAAATGTATTCCGTTATGTATGAAATCATGTATGATATGAAATGTGACAAATATGAACATTGTAATTCGCAATTTGAATCCCGTTTTGGTCTGATTGAGCTAAGTGTCTAATTTAAAAAGGTTGTATGTGTAATTTTGGAAATGATATGAATTTATTTGATTTAATTAGGTAGACCTTGTTAATTGAATCCGTTCTGTGATAAATGAATTGTTGTGTGACAAATGAATTTGATATATGACTTATGTCAAACTTATGAGATTTAATTAGGAACTTTTATATTTAAAAATAGTTTAATTGTACAAACATGAATTTGGTATGCTCTATATGAATTAATATGGAATAATTTGAATTGCTTTGTCTCCCTATCTTTCTGGTTTGTGTTAATTGTGCTCTTTTTGATTTAGTTGGAATTCAGGTATGTAATCTTATGATTTTAATTGAATTAGGAAGCATGCTATTATGATTTATTTGGTTTATTAATATGTGTCAATCGGTATGAAAGATGCTAACTTGGTCAAATTGAATCCGTTATGTGATATATGAATTGGGTATGCCATGAATGAATTATATGAACTTAGCATGGTTAGAATTTAATATGTAATTTCGTGAGATTTAAATGAAATTCGAAACATGTTATTATATCATTTGTTTGTTCTCGTACTACATGCTTTTATATGAAATGTGATATGTGAACTTGCGTGATTTGAATTAATTGAACTTTAATTTGTCACTTAGTAAATAAATATGTTAATCACGTAAATTGGAATTTGATATGTAACTTCGTGATCTTTAAATAGAATTTGTAGCATTTTTTTATATGATTTGTTTGGCTTTGTAATACGTATAAATTTATGAAATGTTATATGTGAATTTAATTTGATTGCTTTGTAAATGTGCAATATATGATTTGATATGAAATAATGTGAATTCCATTGCCTTTCGAGTTCCCTTAATGGCATTAATTGCGTTTATGGACATGCCTTAATATTTTGTTTTGCTTGAAATTAATATGAATTTGAAACCTGCTTATGTGATTGCATCTCATAAGTGCTTCAGCATTGCCGTGCGTCTCTGTATGGTTGTCTGAGTTTGAGTCTGAGCCCTGTGTCGTGTTTGTGTGTTCAGTTGGTTCAGGTGCACCCAGGGTGGTGACAAGTGAGTCGTGCAGGTACTGGGGTGGACCTTCTGCTTTGTCTTCGACTGTGTTTGGTGCCAGGTGAGGTTAGGTTATAGTTAAACCCTAATGATATGTGCCGATATGTATGTAAATATAAGCCCTATGGATACGCCTGATATGATTTATGTTCTACAATCTGATTATGCTAGGATCTGATATGATAGGATTATGAATATGCTATGGTTATGCCTATACTTTGACTGCTGATATGATATGCCTCTGATATACCTCCGGATATGATTTGCGCTTGCCTTGGACCTTGTTGTGCCTCTGATTCTGGTATGTTTCTGACTCTGCTTTGTTTGGGGGCCCGGTGATTATGGGTAAGGAGCCTCGGGGCGTCGAGCATTACTCCTGTGCATGATCATTGGGATGTGGGTAAGGAGCCTCGGAGCGTCGAGTATTACTCCTGTGCACATTTCCCCTCTGATTTTATGGTTTGACTCTGCTTTGTTTGGGGCCCGGTGATTATGGGTAAGGAGCCTCGGGGCGTCGAGCATTATTCCTGTGCATGATCATCGGGATGTGGTTAAGGAGCCTCAGAGAGTCGAGTATTACTCCTGTGCACATTTTCCCCTTTTCTCTGAACGTTTGTTTGGTGTGTTTGTTTTCGTTAAGTTAGTTTGTTAGGAAATTGTTCGGGAAACAGGAGTGGATTTCTAATTAATAAAATTAGGATTGTTTTGACCTTTGGCCTAACTCTTTTACTCTCCTATATCTAGTATCACGTGAGAAATATTTTAGAATGCAAAAACCACGCCCTGGTTCACGAACTCCCCTTTATGATATGTGTTGTGCTCTATATATGTATATATGCATGTGTGTGTAGCCCCTCGCTTAGTCTTTGGACTGACCCCTCCCCTTTTATTTTTTTAGTTTGCAGGCTTTGCTTTGGAGGTCGCTGGAGTTCGTGCTAGGCGGTTGTGTGTCGGGTCTGTCGAGTCTGTGTCCGTCTGTTTAAGTTTATTAAGTTCTTGCTCTGGTTTATGATTTGTAAATGTTATATAAGATATGTTTGTGCAGGTTTGCATTTATGATTTGAATTTATGGAATTCGGGACAGGTTAGGACAGGTGCTCGGATTAGTTGAACCCGTTGTGAATATATGATTGCTCGGGACAGGTTAGGACAGGTTTTCTGGATTAGTCGAACCCGTTTAGTTGATTTTGATGTTTGTATGATACTGTGTGTTTAAGGTATGAAAGTTTTTGTAAGTTGGCATTTCGTACTACTTCCGCTATCATGTTTCGCAAATTTTCTTTTGTACAGGGTTAGGTACCGCCTAGCTAGTGTGTACGTTTTCGTTTGTCACCCGTTCGCTGTGACTTGGTACGTGTGTGAACTCTCCATTTCGTACACTTGTCGGGTCATAGTGCGGGGGATGTGGTGCCTCACGTGCGGGGTGTTACATGAGCATCCCCATATTCAGTCGCGGGCGCGACTGAATTACATGTACTTCAGGTCGCGGGCACGACCCTGTGTGCAATAGCAAAACAACGCAGCAAACAACATGAAAACAGATCAGCAGCTGTTCCAACTCCAATCCAACATAATCAGGTATGAAAATGCAGCAAAAGAACAATATTGCAGTCCCAATTTAACACCCAAACTTGCAGCCAAGGTCATCAAATACGAGCAAGGGAAGTATAAGATCATTTCATGCAATTTCAACCAAATTCCATTAATGGCATCTAACCAATCCTTCAACTATCATGTAATACACCACCATAAATGCAAAGAAGGAGTCAAGACAATCATATACATGCTTTGAATCAACCAAATTCCTCAAGGAATGAAAGAGATCAACATATTTCTCTATACCTAACCATTTCATCTTCTTCTCCAAAAACTCATGAAAGCATTCTCAAAATTGGGGATGAATGGATCAAAATGACTCATAATGAATGTATAATACAACTCTAAGGTTATCTTGTGGATTGGATGAAGTTTGGAGGAGATTTGAGCTTGGATCTCCAAGGTTGGCAAGAGCTACGGGATTTTCTGGAACAGGGGATTTTTGGCTGAATTTCTCTAAGTGATGAGGGTTGGTTCGGTTAGGGGGAGTAAGAGCAGGTAGGGGGTTGAGTTAGGGTTCCAAGGGCTTAAACCATGGTTAGTTTGGTCAAGGTTTGAATGAGATATGGCTCTTTTGGTAAAAGGTGGCAGTTTTGGCTTCCATTGCATGTTTCAGTTGAATTTCGGAGGTTCAAATAACTTTGGAAAATTATAAGGCTAAGTTCATTAAACTAGAATTTTCGTTGCGAGTTCAGCGAAGTTGACGAAACTCGAATCCGAGTTTCCTAGCTCAAGATATCACATAAGGAACCAATGGTGCGCTAATTGCTTGTTAGCCCCCGTTTTGGATTCCAAAATCAAAATAAATTCGAAACTCATGCAAACGAACCCGAAACATGAAACGAACATATATTCATATTCATAACACGTATATCTCCGACATATTAAATTTTCATGAAATTTCGATATCAAATCATATAAGAACGAAGCACGTTTATAACACTCATAAGCCTTGCATTTAAAAATCCAAACATTTCCGAATAAATAAGAAAAATTAAACTCATTTGTTTTAATATAAACCAAAGTGCACTAATTAAATATACTTTAAAATCAAAGTGCACGAATTAATTTAATTCTAATATTAATAAACTTAAAATATAAATAATTAACATTTTAATGTTTAATATAAAATTAAATATACAAAACACCCATAAACAATTAATTCGCGTAATTTGGTGAACACATGCGTCATACAAGAAATCAAAATGGTTGATCGTGTCAAAAAATCAGGTGAAACGGAGTTCGTATGATGGGGTACCCAGCCGGGAAAAAACAAGGCAAAAATTTACACGGTCCGGGAGAGCAGTGCAGAAACCTTCTGTACTAAAGTAACCGCCCGGGTACTTTTTAGTACCAAAAACTCCCCGCTCGGGGAGTCATTCTGGGCAGCAAAAACATATCAGAAACAGGGGTGTTCGAGGGAGAAACCAAAAATTACAAAATCCACCTCCAAACTCAACCAAATCAAGCAAGAATTCAGGTATAATATCACACATACATGCTCTATCACATATCTCAAACTCAAGGCATAAAAATGAGGGTTAAACAAGTTGCCATTAAAGCACCTTGAAGCTCCATTAATGGAGTTTCAAGTAAAATCACTCAACACTTAAAAATTCCAACAAATATGCAACAAGGGAGCTCAAAAGGAGAACATACATCAAATTTAGATCATATAATTCAAGTATGAAGGCAAGAGATTAAATTTTCATATTTTTACACTATTCATCATCTTTATGAAAGCCATAGATTCGAGGAAGAAAAATAAGATAAAATCGGAATGAAACGAAGCACTCGAAGAGTAGAATTCAAAACTTACCTCGCATTATTGATCGGGCGAAAAATGGAGATGAAATCTTAAGCTCAAGGTATGTGGTGGGAAAACCCTTTCTCTTCTCTTCTTCTTCTCTTGATCACGTTGAAAGCAAGAATGAAGGGGAGAGGGAGTGGTTCGGTTTATAAGGCCAAGAAAAACCGGTTCGGTTCGGTTTAAGATGGGGTTCGCTTCAATCGGTTAGAAATTAAATTGGTAGGGAGGTCAAACGGCTTCAGAAAAATGCGAAGCTAGATCCATCGGACCCGAATAGGTGAAACAAATCCAATGGCAAAGTCAGAATTCGAATTCGAATCCCCGAGCTCAAGTTGGCCACGAAACCGCTCATAAACCCTAATTGTAATTAGGTCCCTAATTTGCAAATATTGGACGATTGAGTCCAAGTACATTTAATTAAATTCTAATGCGCACATGAATAATATAAAATACATATTGACACTTAGAGCATGAGAATTCCCATAAATCACAAAAATACAGAATTAGACTACCCCGTGACGTAATACCTGGTTCGTCGGAGAGACGGGGTGTCACAAGTCATTAATGGAATTTGAAAGAAATTAATGAAACTTTAATTCTTTTCTTCCTTGCTCACGTATGAGTTGTTGCTGCGAATATGGGACTGGAATTGCTGAGATTTGCTGCACCTTATTACCTTGTTATGTTGCTTGATTGTTGGTTCAGGTTGTGTGTGATGGCTGCTCTGTTTTGCTTTCGTTTCCCTTGTTGTTGCTGCCGCTGCGTTGTTCTCGTTCGTGCAGTCTCCCCTGGCAGGGAGAATTTAGCTATGAAAGTCCCCCGCCGGGGACTTACCTTCAAAAGACTTCCAATAGCTTTTTCCCAAGTCGGGGAGTTGTGGAGAAGAATTCTTCCCCAGGCGGGGAACTCCTTCTGTGTTTTGTTTTGTTTTTTTTTCTTAATTTGTTGCAATCTGTTCTTGTTTGTGTGCTGTGTATATTATGTATTAAGTAGTGCATGTGTGTGTGTATAGCTTGGGCTGTCAATTTGCTGTAATTTAAATTTTCATTGTGTGTTTATGTGCAAGTGTGTGCTTGTGTTTTTGGTGTTTGTGCATGCATGTGTATAATATTGTGCGTACGTGTATATATATAATTACTTGTATGCATGAGTTTATGTGTGGTGCATGTTAATTATATTGTATTGTGCATGAAATATATATATATATTACATGTGTGTGTATGTATATATATGCATGAGAATTGTATGTATATTATATATTTGTGCATGAGAATTGTATATATATTATATATTTGTACATGAGAATTGTATATATATTTATGCATGCATGTACTTATATATATATATAGTTATGTATATTATATATATTATGTATTAGTTAACTTATTTGGATTTATGGAATTAAATTGTTATCTATTTCACCTTTTACATATTTAAATGATTTGAATGCCTTTATCTTGCCTATTCTCTAATTGTAAACTTATTATCTTTGAGCTATAATTGTTATATAAAATTCATTACTTGAATTGCGATGAACTATGAAACGATTGAACGTGAAACCTTTAAGTATGGAATGTTTTGAATGAACTAATGGGTTATATGGCTTCATAACTTGAATTATACCTCGTATGCATATCATATCATGTGCATAGTATTACCGTGCATCGTATATGGTCATTTTGAGTCTCATACTACCTCTTTTGCACAGATTTGGGTCCAGTCGGAGACGTGGGTGAACCTTGAGGCTCTTGTGCTTCTCTTTTGCCTTTTAAAGGCGGGTTTCTCTTCTAATAGCTATAATAACCGATATAGCCCTTATGTGAAATGTTTTGAGCCAAAATAGTATATTTATATATCGAGTCTTTCTATAGTAAATGATTTCAAACGTAAGCCCTTCTTTTATAAATTCCTACCTTATAGTTTGGCGAGAACATGATTATGAAAGCACGGGCCCAAGGACTTATTACATGTGGCTATCCGGGGAGGTAAGGGCCGACGGTGATCCCATGTACTATTTCCAACCAAACTACGGTGATACCGATCCTCGCTAGGAGATTAGCGAGGAATGGGAGCTGAGTGCCCTTAGTGGATTCATGTACCCCCATTGGCCTATGTATGAGGTGGCCGGGTCTTGCAAGCCCATCCACCACCCGAAGGAAAAAGGTGTATGTGTATGATTATGATCATGACTATGAATGTGCATGAAAGATATATGTATGATAATGTATAAGTTTTATAATGGTTACACAAGGTGTTAGTTGGAGATTGTGCACGCCCCTCGCCGGGCCATGAACCTTTTTATGATCGAATGAATGAATACGATAGTTGTAATCCCGTGGTGTTCTTCTTGTTTTATCTACTTGGGAAATTTTATAAAAACTTCACTTGGGATTATGGCTTGCATGTATGTGTTTACTTTCCGCAGTATTATATACTTATGCCCTGTTTTATACCCACCAGTCTCCTTTAGACTGAACCCGGTTTGTTTTCAGTTGTGTTATGCAGGTTGGGGAGTGCTAGGCTGGAATTCAAGTCTTATGAGTCGTGTATTTGTATATAGCACTTTCTTTACACTCATATTGTCATTTTGTATTATGAATATGTATACTTGGGTGCTTACAATTTTTGTTAGGTGGTGTGGGTCGTGGAACGCTTGGAATATTTGTCTATTTATTTTGGAGCTTGATGGCTCATTGTATATGATATATGTTGATGTTTGCTTCCGCGTTTTACCATTACTCTGATTTTATATCGTCTTACTCTTGTATGGTTTAAGGGTTAGCTCCCGCCTAGCATAGCGTGTGTGTTGTTTCCCCGTTCGTCTTGATTTGGCCCGTGTATGGACTTTCCATTTCATATGTAGGTCGGGTCTCGGTGCGGGGGATGGGCTTTCCATGAAGCTGCCTTGCGCTCGTATGCTACATCCTTCATGAATCTCCCCAGGAGGGGAGAGTTATGACGAAAATCTCCCCGGGGGAGGGGTGTAGCATCCCGCTACTTCGGCACTTCCAGGTGTGCATCACGAGAGAGTTTAATTCCGTATTTACGTGATTCGCATGCTTTATATGTCAACGTGTAATTTATTTAAGTTTTGTGCGCTTTAGAATTTAATTAATTGTTTGGGCTCGAATGCCCAATAATTGAAGTTTAGGGACCTAATTAATTAGGGTGTTTTGGCCTTCGTGGCAATCTTGAGCTCGGGAATTCGAATTCGAATTCTGACCCCTTCATTGAGTTCGTTTCAACGATTCGGATTCGATGAAATTAACTTTATATTTTCAAAGCCGTTTGTTAGCCCTACCGTTTTAAATCCGATCCGAATGGACTAGATACCGTTTGACCCTACCCGTTTTTCCCGACCCGTTTCTTGGCCTTAAGAGGAACCAGACCCTCTTTTATTCCCCATTTTGATCGGTTCAAGCAAGGATAAGAGGGAGAAGAGAAGAGAAGAGAAAGCCACCCAACCTTTCGAGCTCAAGAACCCCAACCCCCGTTCATCCAATCAACGATCCAAGGTAAGATTTGTGATCCTCTCCTTACGTGTTCCGATTCTACCGATTGATTCTTGCTTTATCACCTTATTTATTGAGTTTGGAGAATTCGATGAATAGTATAGGTTTCGTGTTTTGGGTGTTCGGACTCTTTTCGAAGTCCGATTTATGCTCTAATGTGATATATATATGTGATATACCTTGATTTTGAGTGTTTTCGGTGTATTATATGATTGGTATGTGGTTTGGGGTGGTTTGGGAACCACCCCCGTCGACCCCTTGCTTTCCTGCTCTTTTTTTTTCGGAGAAGACGACCCAACACGGCCGTGTCAACCCCTAGTTCATTTCCGACACGGCCGCGTCAAGCCCTCGAGTTGGAATTTTTTTTATTCCGACACGGCCGTGTCAGTTTCCAGGCTAATTTTGACACGGCCGTGCTGACCTCGTTTGAACTCGGATTTGCCTGGTTTTTGAACCTACGGAAACCTCTTGAAGTATAGAACATTCTCCAATTGGAATCACCTCAAAATTCGTTCTATATTGTAAGTTATAATCGTTTGAAATTTGTGTCACCATCCCTCCGAAATTCTGCTTTCGTCCAACTTCAAACGTACGCCATTTTCGGCTGGCTTTGAACCACGTTTTGAGCCACCTACCATTTTAAAGATATTTGTGTCTAATTTCAGTTTCAAGAAAAAAACTCAATTCCGATTTCTCAAACTCAATTTATAACCATTTTACTACAGCTTGTCTGTTTCGGAATAATTTCCAGTTTTTGCCGGTTTTGCTCGGAACCATCTCTTATGCTTTCCTTCCGCTTTTCTTGCACCTTGCCACCTCCGAACTCATTCCTAACTTCTTTTATCTTGTGTATGTGTATATGCTTGTTGCTATATGTGTTTTATGTTGCTTATTTAATATGAATTATTTGCACGAAGCATCAATGCACCTTGTTATGTATCTCCGCCTTGTAATATGAATTGTTTCTGCGCATGAACGTGTTATATGATTATAAATGAATATATTAATCTATGTAATGTCTTGGATTACATGTAATTGATTCGAATATGTGTTATGCCTACTTGATTGCATCTCTTATATGCATGAACATACGCCGTACGTCTATGTGGTACATTCTTGAGTCTAAGTCTTGTCTTTTGCCTTTAGTTTGTCCAGGTGCACCCGGGGTGGTATTTTATTCGTCAGTTCATTCCGGGGTGAATCAAGTGCTTTGTCTTCGGCTTCGTTTGGTTCGAGGTGAGGTTAGGATATAGTTATACCCTAATGAAATGTGCCGGTTTTCGAATGCATGCGACTTATAAGCCTTTATGTATATGTAGATATGTGTAAGATGCGTATTTTGTTGGCTTTGGAATAAGTTTGAAAGTATGAAGTTATGTATAAGCCTATGTAAGCTTAGCTTTGATTTTGTTATGATTTTGAGGTCAGTCTGCGTGATATGTACATACGATAGCTAAGTACGATATGCATGAAATATGTCTGTCTGTCTATAGCGGGTTAAGCTTCCGATTTTCATGATCTGTGTATGTGTGGGGCCCCAAATTCTATGTATGGGATGTACCGGAACCCACCTGAGCGTAGGTTGGGGGATGGAGTCCGAGGGTTTGAGCAGCATTGAGCACTCCCCTCTTCCGCTTCTGGATGGCTAGGATCGCGCAACCCTTCCATCATACCTACCTAGTATGTTTTGTTTTGTTCTGTTTTGTTTAGTCTGTCTTTGTGCTCGTACCCGCCGAGTTTCGTATGTCTGTCGGTTATAAGTTCGTGAAACGGGGGTAGATTCTCAAACTAAGATAAAATTTGATATACTTTTAACCTAATAAAACATGTTTGGATATGTGTGCTTCGTCTGTATGTTTTGAATGTACGCATTAAATAAGTTAAGTTTCGTTCGTTTTATTTTGGTAAATCACCCTGTATATATATTATCATGGGCAAATGTTTTGGCGTGCAAAAACTACTCCCGGCTTCATGAACATCTTCTTTTTACGTGCTTTGCTATGTATATTATGTATAGCGTGCGTGTGTTAACCCCTTGCTCAGTCAAGTGTGACTGACCCCTCCCTCTTTATGTTTTTAGCTCTGCAGGTTTGCTTTGGAGTTCGAGCTAGACGGTGTGAGTCTCTTGGAGTCGAGTCTTGTATTATTTGAGTCCTTGCATTTGCATTTTGAATTCAGTTTTAGTTTTGTATTATTGACCTATGAACGAATATGTTTAAGTATGATTTGTTCATTTATGATTTGAAATCGGGACAGGTTAGGACAGGTGCTCGGATTAGATGAACCCGTTTTGATTATATGATTATTCGGGACAGGTTAGGACAGGTGCTCGGATTAGGCGAACCCGTTTGTATTTATGATTTATGTTATGATTTAATTTTGGGATTAGGAATTATGCTAGATTGAACCCGTCAACTGTTTGCATGATTTGAATTTTTGTTTGGCATGATCACGCTTCCATATATTCGTTAAGTATTGTGTGTGCAGGGTCTACGTCCCGCCTAGCTCAGAGTTTGAGTTTGTTTTGTTTGTCATCGATCGCTATGGTTTGGCACGTGTGCGGAGTCCTTGTTTCGTTACACGTGTTGAGCTATGGTGCGGGGGGTGTGGTGCCCACCGTTGGGGCGCTACAAGGGGGATGGGTGTTGGCTCTTTTCTTTGTTTGTTTGTTTTCCCTTTTCGATTCTTGATCTTCTCTTGATTCGTACTCGTTTCTTATTTGTTATTTGATGCATTATGTTATGGTATGGATTAGGAATGATTATTTATGACTTATATACATTGTATACATGCTATATTACGAGTTATATGCATTGTATTAATTTATGGTTTCGTTTGATATGAAACTTTCGAGTTATGAACGTATATGTCTTAAGTCATACGTGTAGTCTTTTCTTGCATCATTTACCTTCTTTATGCATTTTAAACTTATGAATGCTTATGATAAGCTATAATATGATGTGTTATGAGCTTAAATCATGATTTTATTGTGAGATATTATGTTAATTGCTCCGTTATGCTTAAGTATGAAAGTTTATGAAGTGCATTGCATCCATTTGCATTCCTATGCATCACCGTGCGTCTAATTGGTTCATGATTGAGTCTAAGTCATAAGTTTGTGTTTGTTTGTCTTAGATTTGGGTTCGGTAGGTGTCGGTTCCACCATTTAGCTTCTTCTATGTCGTCAACGCTCTTCCGGGAGCACTTTTGGTAAAATGTGAGGTTTTAGGTTTGTTTCTTTTAGTTAATGCGACCTACAACCCTATGTGCTCATTTTCAAGCCCACATGTGAAAATACCATTATATTTATATAATAGATACGTGTTTATACAATATGTTTATAATCTTGTCAAATGATTACGGGTTTTGAAAACTATAAGTATAAGTCTATGTAAGCTCATGTTTTGCAACGAGGCTATGCTCCAAACCGTGTGTCTTCATGCTAGCTGTGGATTAGGATGACACGGAGAGGTACATTTATAGCATATGCTAAGTTGCAAGGTAAGGTATGCTCCGATAAGGTATGTTAGTTATGATTTGGCTAAGTTTGGTATGTAGCTAGTTATGATATGTTATGTAATGGTTTGTGTTTGCCCCCCCTCCCCCCCTCCCGAGATGTGGGTAAGGGAGACCCGGGACCACCATGGGGTCCCCGGTTATGACCCTTGTGCACGTTCTCATTTGAAGTATTCACGTGCGACTCGTGGAGGTTGAGGAGGTGTGGTGTTTTGGGCCCTTCTTGGATAACCGGGAAAGACACAACATGGATTAGCTACCCCATGTGTTTTTGGTAATGGTAATGTGTAGTAAGGGCTTGCTCCCCGAACTACAAGTCGTTGGGGTTGGATTGATTTATGAATTATGTTTTCCGCTTTAATACGTATGTTATGAATTGGGAAGGTTGTGTAAGGCCCGTACTCGTCGGGTATAAGAATCGGTTATGATATGTTGATTATGAAACGGGATAGGAGCTTTCCTTTATGGTATGATACGAATATGTTAAGTTTGTTATGTTTCGTTAAGTATAAGTATAAGTTTGCTTTGAAAATGACTTTAGTATGCAAAACCCTATCCCGGTTTATAGTCTTTTGTTTATTACGTGATTTGCTCTATATGTATATGTGTGTAGGTGTGCGTTAGCCCCCTCACTGAGTCGGTGGACTGACCCTCTCCTTTCAACTTTTCAGTTTGCAGGTTTTGGGTCGTGCTAGGCGGAGTCATGAGTCGGTCGAGTTCTAGTCCCCTATTCGAGTTGCATTTTCATTTACATTCGGTCACATTTTGTATATGATTCGATTTTGCCAATTGAAGTATGTATATGTTATGCATTTGTTAATAAATTATGTATGAATTCTTGATTTATATATCCAGGACAGGCTTCTAGGGATAGTTGAACCCGTTTTTGTGGATTTATCTTCTTGATTTTGATGTATGCTTCCGCTTTCTTTGGTTTTGTTCGCTCTGGTCTTGTCTTAGCTCCGCCTAGCTTAGCGAGTGCGCTTAGTTTTTGGCTCTTGTATGGATTTCTATTTCATATGTGGGTTCGAGTCTAGGTACGCGGGATGTGGTGGCTCGCCGCTCCGGGCACTACATTTTATGTCCTTGTTTATGAGTTATGATCTCATATGCTCCATATGCTACCCTACGTGCATATTTGAATTAATGCTCCATTTATTCATCTTATATGATCTCTTCTTGCTACTTTTATATTATGTATGCATTGTTACCATGTTGTTATATGTGTGACCTTGCCTGATATGAATTTTTGATTGAATTTAGATGCTCGTTTTTTATTTGTGCTCCCATGTGCTCTCATTTGGATTAAGTGCTTTCTAATATGCATGAATGAGCTAATATTTCATTTATTCATTTAATATGCTAATCTTTTATTTATTTTATAACTTGAGTAATATGATAACATGTTAATTTATGTGTTAATTTGAATGTATTAGATTTATAGGACTGTTTAATATGAAATACAGGAAATACGAATGCACATGCCTTATGTGTTGCATTTCATATGCACTATATACATCATATGCATTTGCCAAGGGTATATTTGGTATATATTGAGTCTAAGAGTATCCTTTGTTTTTTTCCTTTGTTCAGAATTTGATCCCAGGGGTAACGAGGAGGTCCTATAGACGTCAGTTCTGTATCCTTTTGCTCCACTACGTTGGAAAGGTAAGGTTTTCTTTCTTTTAGTTAAATATGACCTCCAACCCTACGTGTTTTGAAGCCCGCATGCAAATTATGTATATTATGTGATAGATATACGTATGATATGTACTTTGAGGGCTCTTCCCATTTGTTATAAAGCTTTGAAAAACGTTGTTATACGTATATAAGCTCTATTTTTTTTTGTTTTGAAAAGCTTTGATAAGTGTATGTATGTATAAGTGAGCTATGAGCTTTGAAAGATAAGCTTTGACGTATATGTGAATTTTGGACTTTGCTTTGGGCCCTGGAGAGTGGTATGGTAACTCGGGACGGCCGCGGGGTCGACGAGCTCTCCTATCAACACTTTCCATTTGAGAGTCTCACCCGACTTTAGGAGGTTGAGGAATGTAACATCCCGCTCGTCCGACCGTACAGGTACGCACTTTCGAGAGTGTTCTATACGCATTTTATTTATTTAATTATGCTTTTACGTGTTTATTAAATTGATTATATGCCTAATTGATTATTTGAATAATTATTCATTACACTTTGTTAAGTATTTGTTCGTTTGGGCCCCGTTTGATTCCCCGTTCGATATGTTCGACCCCATATTTTCTCCCAAGTATGTGAGTACGTGATATGCATGAAATATGTTTATTATAAATTTGTCTACGTGTTTGTTTTATGTTTTTGAGTTTGTTTGATACGGTTTTTAACCGTTTTTTTTGTTAAGGGACTCGAGGGCCTAACTCTTTTTAGCGCACCTCTTGTTCCAGAAGGCGTAACTTTGGCTCGGGAATTCGGATTTGAATTCTGGAAGAAGCATCGGACTCATAATGAAGAATGGAAGCTAAGGGACTTACTTTGGTAATTTTTGAAGCCCGTTCGGACCTCCTAATTTCGCCCGAAACACGACCCTTGTGACAGAGTTGCCAAGTTCGCCAGTTTTAATCATAACCGACCCATTTCTTATCCGAATCGCCCCATACTTGAACCTATATGACCCTAATTAAACACGACCCTCTTATCCGAAGAACATGTATGTTTGATCCATTCTCTTCCATTCCTTGCACGATTAGTTTGTTTTTTGCATGTTAAATGACCAGAATATGATGTATAATTATTATATGATCTTTCCCTTGTATGCTAGAATGGTTTAGGATTTGATTTTGGTGGATTTTTGCTGTTGTTCCCCTGTTTTCCTGCTGTTGCATTGTGCGTAGCGGCCGTAACCGGGATTAGTGTAATTTTGGTAGTGGCCGCAACCCCTTTTTGGCTTGGTTTCGACTTTGTGCTGATGTGTGTGCTGGAGGAGTTGGTGGTCGCACCCACGACCACCCTTTAGCTATTTTGGGGTTGCGGGTTGTGTAACTTTCGAGTTGTTGCTGTTGTGTTGTTCATTTTCCGGTCTGTTTGTGTGTTGCTTGTCTTTCCTTGCTCTTATATGATTAATATATGATATAAATGATATGTTAACATGTCATATTATGTGTTAAGTGTTAGGTTATAAATTTATTTTTTGTTTTACGTGTTCTTTTTGAATTATGGTCTCATATGCGCAACATGCTCTCATACATGCGCTTATGACTTTACGCTTCGTTTAAGTGCCTTGTATGTTTTTTCTTTGGTCTTAAATGATATGAAATGTCTTCCTAATATGCTGAATGATATGTTGTGCATGTTATGTGAATTTTATTAATTTATTTGACGTGAATTATGTGATTTAAGGGTTGATACGAATTTATATGCACTTTATGTCACTTTGTTGAATTTTATTCGTATCTTTTGCATTCGTTGCCCCTTGAATGCACTTTAAATTTATGAATGCTCTTGATATGCTATTATATGATAAGTTATGATTTTAATTGATGCGTTCTGAGTTTAGTTTGTTAGTTAGTTGTTTGATATTTCGTTATTTGCCTCGAAGTGCCTAAGTGTGGATTTATATGAAGTGCATTGCATCATTTGCATCCGTTTGCATTCACCGAGCATCTAATTGGTACATTTTGAGTCTAAGTTTGTCCTTTGCTCTTTGTTTTGTTCAGAGCTTCGTTCCTTTGGTGTCAACGAGGTCCTTTAGGTGTGCTTTGGTTGGTTTTCATTCGCTTGGTTCGACAAGGTGAGGTTTCTTTCTTTTAGTTATTATGACCTACGACCCATGATGTGGTTTAAGCCCGCATGCGACCTAAGTATATGTATAAGTAATTAGATATGTGTTTGATACGTATTTTGTGGGATTTTGACCCTTTTGTTATGAAATATTGGAAACCACTTTTATGTATATTTAAGAAATATTTTCATTTGTTTGTTTCAAAAGAGTTGGTGTGTGTGTTTTGAAACAACGAGTAATGTTGGATTTAGAAAAATTAAGAACTTTTGAACTTTTGTATGATCAATTAGATGGGCTCCGGAGATTCGTGCGAAGGAGACCCGGGACGGTGTGGGCCATCGGGTAGTCCCTAGTATGGGCTTCAACTTAAAGATCAACCCTGAACCCACTAGGAGGCTTGGTGGGGGAAGGAGTCCTCGAGCATGAGCTTCATGAAACTCACGACCCATACTGTGTGTCCCATGGTCGGGGTGGCGCCACCCTGCCATCACCCGAAGAAGAGGTATGTTTCTTTTATTCTGAATTATGTCTTGCTCTGATCAAGATCTTTGATTTATGAACGGAGTTAGGGTGGTCTGAGGTTCGTGCTCGCCGAGTTGTGTGTGTGATTCTGAACTTGGTTTGTGAAACGGGAGTGGATTCTCAATTATTAAAATTTGGTTGATTTTGGCCTTCGGACTTAACTCTTTTATTCCTTATATCTAGTATCACGTGTTAAAAGTTTTGGATTGCAAAAACCACACCCCGGTTCATGAACCCTCTAATTTTGAATATGTTATGCTCTATGTATACATATGTGTGAGTGTGTTAGCCCCCTCACCAGTCTCTAAGACTGACCCCTCGTCGTTGTCTTCTTTTTTCCCTTTCTGTTTTGTTGAGTTTGCAGGTTGGTGCGTGCTAGGCGGTGGTTCTTTGTTTAGTTTTGTTCGAGTTCGTCAGTTGGGTCCTTGCATCTTTACATTTTTGCATTCGTATTATGTTTAAGCTTTGTATGAAGATTTGTATAAATTTTGATTCAGAACTCGAGTTTAGAACCTTGTATGAATTATTTGGCCTTGGATGGGCATAATATGTATTAATTTGAGCAGGTATGTTTGTATTTGAATCCTGGGCTTCCGTTTTTTATTTTAATTTTGTTATGCGCGTTCTGTATTAGGGTCTAGACCGCCTAGCTCGTGTGTGTGTTTTTGTTTGTCACCCGTTCGCTGTGGTTTGGTGTGTGTGCGGAGTTTCCATTTCGTTACACGTGTTGGGCTATAGTACGGGGGGTGTAGTGCTCTGCGCTCCGAGGTGCTACAACCTAAAGTGGTATCAGAGCTCTTGGTTGTAAAACCGGAGCTTTAGAGTCGTGTTTGGTCTGTCTAGGTCGTTCGGCTTACGACTATGTGTTTGTTTGCATTCATTATCTCATTTATGTGAATTATTTTTTAATATTTGTCTTAATCGTGCACATGAACATGCACTGAAACACCGCATACATCGATATTTCTTGGAAATTGTGTTTCATTTCAGGATATCATCTCCATATCAACCAAGATTACCGGGAAAAGGTCAAAGAAAACAAGTACTTTCAGTCCATAAGGAGTTTAGAGAATTTTGGTCCTCCAAGGTAACTCGAAGGGGATGATACCGAGGTCGAGAAGAGATATCCGAAATGGAATGGTTTTAGAAGTCTTAATCGGGGATATTTCAAGAAACGTGAAGTAAATTTCTCACCCGAAGTTTAAGATCGAGCTTCAAGAATTTCAAGCAAAAAGAAGTCTAAAATGAAAGAGCTTGGGGAGAGTTAACTTAGGAGCTTTTATTTGGGGTTGCCATAAGTACTTTCCTCTATGATCAATGGGAAGTAAATTCTGCGAGTTCTTAAACTTCAAGCGAGAACCGAAGAAGATGGATAATTTTAAGATTGGAAATTGAGGGATTAATGCCGAGAGAGATGGTTCTAAAGTCCAAAGTCAAATCCCGGCGTGTAGAGATGAATTCAACAAGTCTTTTAAAACTCCAGGGGTATATACATGATCCGAGATGATAAGAGAAGTAGAGATGAATGAACGACGAATAAATTTTCACACCTCTCATGTGAGACGAGTACTCGGTTCAAGTTTAAGTGAAAACAAGGGATTCATACTACAAGGAAATCTTCAACAATTTTCCAAGCCACCAATAACATCTTGAAAGTGATTTCCAAAGAAGAACCCGATGTTTCTCCATCGGAACAAATTTCGTACCCCTATTGCCGAAGTCCGAATTACATAGAAGAAATCCATACAAAAAGATTGAAAGAATGCTTCAAGTGTGGAGAAATTTCAACACTTGGTGAGAGATGGTCCAAGGAATAACAAGAAGTAGAAGCCTACGAAGCGCCGACACTTCAAGATCTCGGTTCAAGTACAAGATAACTCTTTGGCAAACAAGAAGTTGACAAGGAACGTAACACTTCCGCCATGGTGAAGGGTACACTAAACATACATGGCATATCATTCATGCATATTTTATCTCGGGGAAACCCACTTGCTTGTTTAATTTCTTTCACCGTGTTGCTTCTTGCGCTTGTTTGTTATGTGTGTTGCTTTCTTGTGTTAGGAACTCTCTTCTTGAGGAGAGTTAGTGAGTTGAGTGCTCGGGTGTTTGTGAGTTGTGAGGGCCGAGGTTATCGGTGGACTTCTTGAAGGTGCCTTCTTCTTCTTCTTGTTGAGGTACAGGGTTACCTTAAGGCGTGGGTTGTTAGTTCGAGCGCAGTGCTGATTTGGTGGTTGCTCTTAGGAGGTCCATTCGGGGCTCAACGATATTTTCGGGTGTTATATTGAAGGTTAACCCGTTAGTATCCTTGTGGATGCGGTTGGTTATTCTGGGACGGTCCAACAAGCTTCGTGGCTTACCTTGGGATAACCGCGGGTCGAGCCAACCTTAAAGAGACAAGGGTCAGAGTAAGACTTCTTTAATGTTCCTTGAAAGTTGGGATTCGTTTCCTTCCAATAGGGACATCGAAGTGGTCGTAATCCTTATCCCGGAATTGAACCTTGCTTTGAGACTCCCTTCCGGTTAGATTAGCAGGGTTTGGGAGTTCAAGACGTAGTTGAAGAGCTCTCAGAAGGTAGTATCAACTGTTTAGGTACTTCTTCGTGGAGTACTGGGTCCTGTCGGAAAAAACAGGATTTAAGGTGAATTAACCTACCGTGAGCTGCACGGGTTAACTATGGAAGATACATACTCTTTGGTTGCTTCGAAGTGGCGTTCGTGTTTTCCAGAGGTTCTGTGGTCTGCACCGAGTTGGGTTTCAAGAAGGGTATTGCCAACTACGCATTTGTGAAGAAGAACCGAGAATTACCTCAGGGAACAAGTCCCTAGTGTTATTGGGATTCAATAGTGGATTTGTCTTCTTTCAGTGGCAATCCCATGACACGGACGTTAAGAAGAGGCACGGTTGGAGTGAGATGAGGTGTTTGAAGAGAGTTACCTTTTCACCGAAGGTATTCAAGACTACTTTGTTGCAATCGAGGCACTAAGGAAGGCTTTGGTCGCTCGTGGCTTTCGGAAGAATGTAGTCCACACCTCTAGTAGTGCAAGGTCACAAGGTTACCTCATTCTTGGTCCGAGGGTTTGAAGAACCGGTAGAGATGTGTTGGCATAAGAAAGGACATTGTAGACTTCGTGTAACAATGTTTAAAGTGCCATCGGTTGAAGACCGAACATTAAGAACCGGTAGTTTCTCCAAGTACTTCCGATTTTTTATTTGGAAGCGGTTGCAAAAGGCGAAGAACTTCTTGTCCGGTTTGCTAAGGCTAAGGAGATCTCGAGGAGATTTAAGTGGTGGTTCGACAAGGTTTTGAGAGCTCTGTGGTTCGGGAGAGAAGACCCCGAGAGTTGAAGTGAGAGATCGAGACTTCTTTCGAAGCATCTCTTGCACGGGGATTTGCTTGGAATTGGTAAGTGGTGCAGTGGAAGCGTGGAGTGCAGTTCGCTTCGGAGTCGTTCAAGATCCTGCTTTAGGACTTGAGGACAGGTCCTTTTGAAGGGGGGAGTTTGTAACATCCAGCTCATCCGACCGTACAGGTACGCACTTTCGAGAGTGTTCCGTATGCATTTTATTTATTTAATTATGCTTTTACGTGTTTATTAAATTGATTATATGCCTAATTGATTATTTGAATAATTATTCGTTACACTTTGTTAAGTATTTGTTCCTTTTGGCCCCGTTTGATTCCCCGATCGATACGTTCGACCCCGTATTTGCTCCCAAGTATGAGACTACGTGATACGCGTGAAATATGTTTATTATGAATTTGTCTACATGTTTGTTTTATGTGTTTGAGTTTGTTTGATAAGGTTTTGAACCGTTTTATTTGTTAAGGGACTCGAGGGCCTAACTCGTTTTAGTGCACCGCTTGTTCCGGAAGGCATAACTTGGGCTTGGGAATTCGGATTTGAATTCCAGAAGAAGCTTCAGACTCATAACAAAGAATGGAAGCTAAGGAACCTAATTTTGTAATTTTTAAAGCCCTTTCGAACCTCCGAATTTCGCCCGAAACACGACCCTTGTAACAAATTTGCCATGTTCGCCCGTTTTTATCATAACCGACCCATTTCTTATCCGAATCACCCCATACTTGAACCCATAAGACCCTAATTAAACCCTCTTTCATACCATTTCCTTCCGATTTCATTCCATCCAAAATAAAAGAGGGAAAAGCAGCAGTTTCATCCGAGAGAGAGAGAGAGAGAAAGAGAAGGGGAAAACACTATTCATTTAGCCATTTCTTGCTCCAAAAAACTCGGAATCGCCTCAAATTTTAAAGGTAAGTCCCGTATTTTGTTCTCCATCTTCTCTTATTTGTTTTGAGTGCTCATTTTCGAAATTTGATGGAGAATTGCTTGAGTTATGGCTTATGTGACGAATAGTAAGGGTTTAGATGAATTTGATTACTTTTGCATGAATTCTTGTGATTCTTGTTGGTTTGATGCATCATTTATGAACCTGAGACATCCATTATTAATTGTATGAACTCATTTCAGTTGGTAGGTGCATTTAATTGAGTTTATCATTAATGCTTTGTTTGATAAAATGAAGAACATGTATGTTTGATCCATTCTCTTCCATTCCTTGCATGATTAGTTCGGTTTTTGCATGTTAAATGACCAGAATATGATGTATAATTATTATATGATCTTTCCCTTGCATGCTAGAATTGTTTAGGATTGGGTTTTGTTGGATTTTTGCTGTTGTTCCCCTGTTTTACTGCTGCAGCGTTATGTGTCGTAGCCGCGACCGGGATTAGTGCTATTTTATTAGTAGCTACGACCCCTTTTTGGCCTGGTTTCGACTTTGAGCTGCTGTGTGTGCTGGAGGAGTTAGCTATTTTGGGGTCGCACCCTCGACCCCATTTTGTGCAACTTTCGAGTTGTTGCTATTGTGTTGTTCGTTTTCCGGTTTGTTCGTGTGTTGGTTGTGTTTTCTTGCTCTTATATGCTTAATATATGATATAAATGATATGTTAACATGTCATATTATGTGATAAGTGTTAGGTTGTGAATTTGTGGCTTGTTTTAAGTGTTCGTTTTTGAATTATGGTCTCATATGTGTAACATGCTCTCATATATGCGTTTATGACTTTATGCTTCATTTGAGTGCCTTGTATGATTTTTATTTGCTCTTAAATGATAAGAAATGTCTTCCTAATATGCTGAATGATATGTTATGTATGCTATGTGAATTTTATGAATTTATTTGACGTGAATTATGTGATTTACGGGTTGATACGAATTTATATGCACTTTATGTCACTTTGTTGCATTTTATTCGTATCTTTTGCATTCGTTGCCCCTTGAATGAACTTTAAATTTATGAATGCTCTTGATATGCTATTATATGATAAGTTATGATTTTAATTGATGCGTTCTGAGTTTAATTTGTTAGTTAGTTGTTTGATATTTCGTTATTTGCCTCGAAGTGCCTAAGTGTGAATTTATATGAAGTGCATTGCATCATTTGCATCCGTTTGCATTCACCGAGTATCTAATTGGTACATTTTGAGTCTAAGTTTGTCCTTTGCTCTTTGTTTTGTTCAGAGCTTCGTTCCTTTGGTGTCGACGAGGTCCTTTAGGTGTGCTTTGGTTGGTTTTCATTCGCTTGGTTCGACAAGGTGAGGTTTCTTTCTTTTAGTTATTACGACCTACAACCCTTGATATGATTTAAGCCCGCATGCGACCTAAGTATATGTTTATGTAATTAGATATGTGTTTGATACGTATTTTGTGGGATTTTGGTCCTTTTGTTATGAAATATTTGAGAACGCTTTTATGTCTATGGAAGAAATATTTTCATTTGTTTGCTTCGAAAGAGTTGGTGTGTGTGTTTTAAAACTGCGAGTAATGTTTTGAAACTATGTTGGATTTAGAAAAATGAAGAACTTTCGAACATTTTAACAATTTGATCAATTAGATGGGCCCCGGATGTAACACCCCAAACGGAGGATGCCACATCCCCCGCACTAAGACCCAGACACGGTCACGAAATGGAAAGTCCATGCCAGAATCCGAATCAAAGCGAACGGGAGACCAACTCACACGCTAGGCTAGGCGGATCTAACTTGACAAACTCAGAGTGCGGAAGCAATTACAACCAACAACAATAGATAGTGGAAGCATTTAAAACAGAACATGCAAAGCAGGTGACGGGTTCAACTAACATAAATACCTAGTCCCGAATCAATTCATAATCCCACATAATGAACAACATAAGTATCATCATAATATCTACTAACTTCCAAATACTAGCTTACTAACCCCACACGGGTTTAAGTCTAAGTAGAACATAAACATAACCTTCAAGTGTGAAAACATAAATACATAATATAAATAAAGTATGCAACAAATGCATCCTAATACCAACTAGACTGACAAGTGTGACTCAGGAGACTCACTTCCGCCTAGCTCAAGCCAAAAGGAATCCTACAAACTAAAAGGTAAATGAGGTGTCAGTCAACTGACTGAGTGAGGGGGCTAACGCACACCCATAATATATATATATATACAGAGCACAACACATATCAAAAGGGTGGACTCATGAATCGGGAATAGGTGTTGCATACCAAAGCGTTTCAAAGCAAGACCCAAATATAGAAATATAGATATACATAGAAAACATTTTCAGAAACTATATTCCGATTCATGATTCCCATAACATATCATACCATATGCTCGGCGGGTACGAGCTTCCAACCTCAACTCCACATATCATAACAAAACAGAAATAACATACCAACCTCAACTCCGGGTGATGGTAGGGTTGCGCGACCCTAACCATCCATACGGTCGAGGGGAGTGCTAATGCTACTCAAACCCTCAGGACTCCGTTTCCCAACCAAACCTCCTGGTGGGTCCCGGTACATCCTCTTTATACAGATGGAGACTACGCACAGGTATATCCCCGATGGCCCTAACCGTCCCGGGGGCTCCTTACCCGTAGCTCCTGGGCCCCATAACAGAACAGAACATAACATATGTCAATCTTTCATGGCAAATCTCGCTACATAATCACAACACAACGGTTTTTCCAAAATAGCTTACATATGCTTCAAAAATGGGTTTTTATAAGTATTCCTACGCTGCAGGGATAGCCCGCCCACGCAGGACTCACGCACTTACATTCCCACGCTGTAGGGATAGCCCGCCCACGGAGAAGTGCAAGCATAAGATCATAAAAATATTATATTCAACACATACATATCTATAGTAAGGTATACTCGCATGCAAGGGTTGAAATTAGCATATTAAGGCCATAGGTCGCATAACTATAGAAAATCCTAAACCTCACTTGAGAAACGATGAGATGCAAAAACTGAGAAGACGAATGCATACTCGATCAGGTTGTCTCCACTCTGGAGATTACTGTACAGAAAAGGGAATACAGTGCACTCATGAGACAAAGACTCGGACATGAACCACAAAGACGCACTGCGATGATTATGAGATGACAAGGAATGATATGATATGCACATAAAAATTACAAGGATGCCATGAAAGTGTTCATGCACACAATTTAGTATCTCGCAACATACACAACAAATATCAATTATAAAATCCAACATTCCTCATTGCAAAATATATATTGAGATTGTCAAATGTAGGATGCCATGAAAGTGTTCATGCACACAATTTAGTATCTCGCAACATACACAACAAATATCAATTATAAAATCCAACATTCCTCATTGCAAAATATATATTGAGATTGTCAAATGTCCGAGTAAATAGTAAATTACAACTACGTATCTAATAAATCTCACACTCCCCAAAACGAAACCAACAGCTACTCTAGTTATACATATATCTACTATACATATTTATATATACATACAATACCTATTCAAGAACCACAAGTTAAAGGTCTGGGTTAACTATCACATATACACGCCCCATTCCCAAACATTAAATGATGGTGCCATTTATTTATTAGTTCAAATTTTGTTACTGAAATTTATTAACACATACTAGTAAACTTAGTATATATATATATATATATATATATACCACACGCATACACACCATTTGTGTACTAGATTATTAATTTAAAGTCCACTAGTCAAGTTTATCAAACAATTGTTAACATCCATCAATCAGATCGTTAAAGCTTTCAAAATAAGTGTCAGTTTCTAAGTATTAAACCTACTTAGTTCAAATATTAAACTTTAACAAAATTCGGATCATTAAATCTCATACTTAACCAATTGCTCACATTTTAAATTAATATATCATAATCATAAATTGGTTTAATTACTAACTATAGAATGGTACGAATTTCATAGCATAGGCATTACCTCAACAAAACATTGCAATTCACTCCAAAGTATAATCACGAAATTTCATTCCCAACATATACAATATTACAACAACCATTCTAATTAAACTAATTCATAATACTAACATAATTTAAGTCCGATTATACTATTCAACTAATTAAATGAATACACAGGTATACTCAAGAAACAACAACAACATCACAGTTATTCAATAGACCCCAACTCGTATGGCAAGAAATCATCAGAATTCAAATTGTAATTTGATTGACTGACAAAACAAATTCACTTAAGTAGTTCATAGTACACTTACACTTAGAAATTCATAAACTGAACAATTTAAACAGAAATCTAAATTAGATAAGAAATTACTTAAAGGAAAAGGGGAAAATTTGGATTTAAAATTCAATTAGGAGGAGCAAAGCTATGACGGAATCTTGACTACCGATTGTTGTTGCCGAGTCTGAACTTGAGAAATGAAGAAGGTGGTCGTGCAGCAGAAACGGCCTACGAAGAGGTGAGTCCAGGCGATGCTGAAAGGTACCACCGATTGTTGTCTTGCTTCTTCTTCTAGGTTGAGGAAGAGGAACGGACGAAGGTTGGAGGTGGTGGTTGTCAACAGAGACGAGGCGGTGGTGTCTAACTGCGATGAAAAGCTGATTAGCAACGTTCGGTAGCGGTTTCAAGGAAGAGGGCCGCCGGAGTGCTGTGGCTGGCCATGGTGGTGAAACAGTAGGATCAGGTGGGAGAGGCTTTCGTCCCTGTTCAGATCTGGGCGAGGGCGGAGAGAACAGAGTTGTGGTAGCGCTGGTCGAAGCCACGGCGGCGGGGTTGCTGAGTGAGGAAGCTCCGATGACTGCCTCTTTCCAGATTGAAGTCGAAGTGGTCAGAGGTGGAGTGGGGTTGCTAGATCTGAGTTATGACGGTGGCGGTGGTGGTTGAGTGGTTGCAGCGACGGAGAGGGGTTTCTCCCGTCGGAGGTTGACGGAGCTGAACGAAGGCGGTGATGGTGATTCTCCGGAATCCATGGCTGTCCGAAGCAATTTCCGGCAAGGAGGCGGCGGCTGCTCTGCTGTGTTGAGGAGGAGAGAGAAAAGGGTGATGATGGTGGTGTCGGGATGGTGTGGCTGAGGAAGATGGTGTCGCCGGCGGCAGTGGCGGATTTTGTTGCTGCGCCGCTGCTATGGAGAGTGAAAGGGGAGGAGAGACGAAATGAGGAAGAAGGGAAATAATGAGTGCAGCTAGGGTTCCTCGTATATCAAAGGGTCCCAATTCCTGAAATTCAGAGTAGGTCATTCGAAAAATAAGTCAATGCGATTGAGTCCTCATGAATTCCAATCATGCAATTAAGTCCACGGATTTTAGATAGGTTCAATTAAGCCCAGATTAAAGATTTTAGAATTATAAATTCAGCCCCAAGGTTTAAAGTTGTTTCCATATAAGTCAAATTCAATTTCTTATAATTAGAAATTGACCCCCGAAGTTTAATAATTACAAATTAGCCCAGATAATTTAAATTAAAGAGCAATTAGGAACTAAACACATATTTCAATCAAGTTCACATATTTCCATAAGATTGAAATTGAGTCAATTAGACTATTAAAACGTAAATAAGACAATTCCAACACAAACAGAGCTAAATAAATAAAATCTAATCGCACGAGAATGATATTGTATCTTGCTCCAAAAATACGGGGTGTTACAACCTTCCCCCCTTAAGAGAACCTGGTCCCCAGGTTCCACTCCTGAGCTAGAAAAGCTTCGAGTTGATAGTGTCTTAATCCTTCTTGAGGAGTTGCGTAAAACATAGCCTCCGTTGTGGAGTTTACTCTCATTGTCTTTACTGAACCTTTCTCACGAGGTCTCGTTGTCATTGGGTTCCGTTTGAGTACTAGACTGTTGCTTTCATCAAGTTGTTCGGTCATTCCCATAAGACGAATAGTTATCGCTGCACTCAACTTCGGCGGCGTCGCAAACTCGTCACTTGCAGACCATTGTCAGGACAATGCGTAACGCAACCGCAACAAACAAGAGAGAATCCCATCTCTCGGCACGTAAAGCGAGAGAGTCCCGTCCCTCGCGCACACACAAGAGAGGGAACCTCGTCTCTCAAGCACACAATTGAGAGAACCCCATCTCTCCGGCACAAAATTGAGAGAACCCCGTCTCTCAAGCACACAATTGGGAGAACCCCGTCTCTCCGGCATAGAATTGAGAGAACCCCGTCTCTCAAGCACATAATTGAGAGAACCCCGTCTCTTAACCTAAGTCTGATAGATTTCCACATCTCCCAAACATTCTAGTTTGAGAAAATCCAGCATTTCTCAAACCCTTAGATTCAAGAGAATCCAGTATCTTCGAATATCTAAGTACAAGAGAATCCAACATCTCTCGTGCACAAAACTTAGAAAGAATCCAACATCTTTCTATCACATAAATAGAGAGAATCCTACATCTCTCCAACACGTAAAAAAAATAAGGGAGCCTAAGGTCTCGCTTGCACATAAACCTACAGATCAACATTCATACGTACGCAAATCAGAGTAACACTTGTTTAAAAGTATGCGGTGCATGTTTTGTGTACCTTACATAACTGATATTGGTATCCCTTGATTACAGATTCAACGCTCATACCTCAACTCAAGGGGGATATCGCGATGGAATCCCTGTAAAATAAGATTATAATATGTATGTATGTTATATGCGAGGTTAGTGAGCAATCAAGGGAGTTTTAAATCACACAGACATGCTTAATCCACATAAACAGGTAACTTATTCATTTCAGCAATAGTCCACCAAAAAAGATATTCTAGGTTATCAATGATAGATCAGGTAGCCACGTTATCACAATCAGCACAACGACAATCATCACACACATCGAACAAAATAAGATAAGAATACTAGCGATGCATGTATGCAAATGCCATGAATGTTTGGCGTACCGATCACCGTAGTGTCAAACACTTGATAGGAAGTTGAGACGAAATGGTAGGAGTTGATTAAGCCGATAATGATGCAATCTTCGTCATCTAAATTTCTTGTCTTAAATCTTTTGATGTACAGAGGCAATTCAGCAATTATGTCCATCATCCAATTCTCTACTAAACCATAATCCTTGCTCCACCAGAATCATCCACAGTCTCCTTCAAGAACTCTGACTTATGTGTTAAACCTTAGTCTGCTAATCCTCAAGAGATTGCCCACAATTCAATCGCCAATCAGAAATCTATCTCAGAGTTACATTGGACGGTCATGGTATTAGGCACCCCCAAAGCAATTCATGGGTTTCGATTCTAAAACTTGAGTAAAGTCTTTCGACATCTAAGTGATCTATTCTCATCTTGGCAGAATCTTCCATCTCAGCAGAATCTTCCATCTCACCTTTGAAGAAAACACCCAGAGAGCCAACAACCCATCTTGCCTTGTTGTTTGTTAACTCTAAATGGTACCAAAACCTTCAACCCTTACCGATGGTTTGTAGCTCGTTGCTTAAGTTAGCACCAACATGGTTACTTATCCGCATCCCTTGAACTTGATCGGATCGAACTTCATCGGATTCTTCTACATTAACTTGTTTCCATCAACAAGGTGACTACTCCCAAATGAATGAATCATCGAGGCGAAAGTTTATCAAAATCCTTCAAAACGGTTTCTACTTGCTCAGATTCTCCTCCATTGACTCATTTCCATCCACAAGGTGACTACTTTCAATGAACGAATCATCAAGGTGAAAATTCGTCAAACTCCATCTTTCAATTTGACTTTGAGATAGTAAGTAAATATAGCAAATCTCATTCCTTCAACTCTGCACCTTTTCTTGACCATTGATCTTGGTAAAGAATCCTTTCATCTTCGAATTATGGCGTGTTTTCTTTGTAGTGCTAATAGGTGGTGTTGACGGAGGGAAATCTTAGTGTTGACTCATAGGGCACCCTGAAATTCAAACACAAAATTCGATGCATGCAGGTTAAAGATGCAAATGAAATGTAACACGTATATCACGTAAATGCAACTATTAGTTGCAATTTATAAAGCACATAAAAATAAGATGTTGCATAATCAAAGTCATAATGTGCACACAATCATATAATCACGAAACAATTCATGCCGAAGGGTTAAAGTATCAAGTCAAGCAAATGCAATGCGCAGTTATTCCTATGCCGTACGACATAGACAGACTCAACACGACTCAAGAGCTCGGTTTTCCCTCCCCCGCACTAAGACTCAACCCCGTCTCTCAAGCACACAATTGAGAGAACCCCGTCTCTCCGGCACAGAATTGAGAGAACCCCGTCTCTCAAGCACATAATTGAGAGAACTCCGTCTCTCAAACTAAGTCTGATAAATTTCCACATCTCCCAAACATTCTAGTTTGAGAAAATCCAGCATTTCTCAAACCCTTAGACTCAAGAGAATCCAGCATCTTCAAATAGCTAAGTACAAGAGAATCCAACATATCTCGTGCATAAAACTTAAGAATCCAACATCTTTCTATCACATAAATAGAGAGAATCCTACATCTCTCCAACACGTAAAAAAAAAAGGGAGCCTAAGGTCTCTCTTGCACATAAACCTACAGATCAACATTCATACGTACGCAAATCAGAGTAACACTTGTTTAAAAGTATGCGGTGCATGTTTGGTGTACCTTACACAACTGATATCGCTATCCCTTGAGTACAGATTCAATGCTCATACCTCAACTCAAGGGGGATATCGCGATGGAATCCCTGTTAAATAAGATTATAGTATGTATGTATGTTATATGCGAGGTTAGTGAGCAATCAAGGGAGTTTTAAATCACAAAGACATGCTTAATCCACATAAACACGTAACTTATTCGTTTCAGCAATAGTCCACCAAAACAGATATTCTAGGTTATCAATGATAGATTAGGTAGCCACGTTATCACAATCAGCACAACGACAATCATCACACACATCGAATAAAATAAGATAAGAATACTTAAGCGATTCATGTATGCAAATGCCATGAATGTTTGGCGTACCGATCACCGTAGTGTCCAACACTTGACAGGAAGTTGAGATGAAATGGTAGGAGTTGATTAAGCCGATAATGATGCAATCTTCGTCTGCTAATCCTCAAGGGATTGCCCATAATTCAATCGCCAATCAAAAATCTATCTCAGAGCTACGTTGGACGGTCATGGTATTAGGCACTTCCCAAAGCAATTCATGGGTTTCGATTCTAAAACTTGAGTAAAGTCTTTCGACATCTAAGTGATCTATTCTCATCTCGGAAGAATCTTCCATCTTAGCAGAATCTTCCATCTCACCTTTGAAGAAAACACCCAGAGAGCCAACAACCCATCTTGTCTTGTCGTTTGTTAACTCTAAATGGTACCACAACCTTCAACCCTCACTGATGGTTTGTAGCTCGTTGCTTAAGCTAGCACCAACATGGTTACTTATCCGCATCCCTTGAACTTGATCGGATCGAACTTCATCGGATTCTTCTACATTAACTTGCTTCCATCAACAAGGTGACTACTCCCAAATGAACGAATCATCAAGGCGAAAGTTCATCAAACTCCTTCAAAACGATTTCTACTTGCTCAGATTCTCCTCCATTGACTCATTTCCATCCACAAGGTGGCTACTTTCAATGAACGAATCATTAAGGTGAAAATTCGTCAAACTCCATCTTTCAATTTGACTTTGAGATAGTAAGTCAATATAGCAAATCTCATTCCTTCAACTCTGCACCTTTTCTTGACCATTGATCTTGGTAAAGAATCCTTTCATCTTCGAATTATGGCATGTTTTCTTTGTAGTGCTAATAGGTGGTGTTGACGGAGGGAAATCTTAGTGTTGACTCATAGGGCACCCTGAAATTCAAACACAAAATTCGATGCATGCGGGTTAAAGATGCAAATGAAATGTAACACGTATATCACGTAAATGCAACTATTAGTTGCAATTTATAAAGCACATAAAAATAAGATGTTGCATAATCAAAGTCATAATGTGCACACAATCATATAATCACGAAACAATTCATTCCGAAGGGTTAAAGTATCAAGTCAAACAAATGCAATGCGCAGTTATTCCTATGCCGTACGACCTAGACAGACTCAACACGACGCAAGAGCTCGATTTTACAACCTAGAGCTCTGATACCACTTAAGGATGTAACACCCCAAACGGAGGATGCCACATTCCCCGCACTAAGACCCAGACCCGGTCACGAAATGGAAAGTACATACCCGAATCCGAATCAAAGCAAACGGGAGACCAACTCACACGCTAGGCTAGGCGGATCTAACTTGACAAACTCAGAGTGCGCAAGCAATTACAACCAACAACAATAGATAGTGGAAGCATTTAAAACAGAACATGCAAAGCAGGTGACGGGTTCAACTAACATAAATACCTAGTCCAGAATCAATTCATAATCCCACATAATGAACAACATAAGTATCATCGTAATATCTACTAACTTCCAAATACTAGCTTACTAACCCCACAAGGGTTTAAGTCTAAGTAGAACATAAACATAACCTTCAATTGTGAAAACATAAATACATAATATAAATAAAGTATGCGACAAATGCATCCTAATACCAACTAGACTGACAAGTGTAACTCAGGAGACTTACTTCCGCCTAGCTCAAGCCAAAAGGAAACTTGCAAACTAAAAGGTAAATGAGGTGTCAGTCAACTGACTGAGTGAGGGGGCTAATGCACACCCACAATATATATATATATACAGAGCACAGCACATATGAAAAAGGGTGGACTCATGAACCGGGAATAGGTGTTGCATACCAAAGCGTTTCAAAGCAAGACCCAAATATATAAATATAGATATACTTAGAAAACATTTTCAGAAACTCTATTCCGATTCATGATTCCCATAACATGTCATACCATATGCTCGGCGAGTACGAGCTTCCAACCTCAACTCCTCATATCATAACAAAACAGAAATAACATACCAACCTCAACTCCGGGTGATGGTAGGGTTGCGCGACCCTAACCATCCATACAGTCGAGGGGAGTGCTAATGCTAGTTAACCCCTCAGGACTCCGTTTCCCAACCAAACCTCCTGGTGGGTCCCGGTACATCCTCTTCATACAGATGGAGACTACGCACAGGTATATCCCCGACGGCCCTAACCGTCCCGGGGGCTCCTTACCCGTAGCTCCTGGGCCCCATGACAGAACAAAACATAACATAACTTAACATATGCCAATCTTTCATGGCAAATCTCGCTACATAATCACAACACAACGGTTTTTCCAAAATAGCTTTCTTATGCTTCAAAAACTGGTTTTTATAAGTATTCCTACGCTGCAGGGATAGCCCGCCCACGCAGGACTCACGCACTTACATTCCCACGCTGCAGGGATAGCCCGCCCACGGAGAAGTGCAAGCATAAGATCACAAAAATATTATATTCAACACATACATATCTATAGTAAGGTATACTCGCATGCAAGGGTTGAAATTAGCATATTAAGGCCATAGGTCGCATAACTATACAAAATCCTAAACCTCACCTGAGAAACGACGAGACGCAGAAACTGAGAAGACGAATGCATACTCGATCAGGTTGTCTCGACTCTGGAGATTACTGTACAGAAAAGGGAATACAGTGCGCTCATGAGACAAAGACTCGGACATGAACCACAAAGACGTACTGCGATGATTATGAGATGACAAGGAATGATATGATATGCACATAGAAATTACAAGGATGCCATGAAAGTGTTCATGCACACAATGTAGCATCTCGCAACATACACAACAAATATCAATTATAAAATCCAACATTCCTCATTGCAAAATATATATTGAGATTGTCAATTGTCCGAGTAAATAGTAAATTACAACTACGTATCTAATAAATCTCACACTCCCCAAAACGAAACCAACAGCTACTCTAGTTATACATATATCTACTATACATATTTATATATACATACAATACCTATTCAAGAACCACAAGTTAAAGGTCTGGGTTAACTATCCCATATACACGCCCCATTCCCAAACATTAAATGATGGCGCCATTTATTTATTAGTTCAAATTTTGTTACTGAAATTTATTAACACATACTAGTATACTTAGTATATATATATATATATATATATACCACACGCATACACACCATTTGTGTACTAGATTAATAATTTAAAGTCCACTAGTCAAGTTTATCAAACAATTGTCAACATCCATCAATTAGATCATTAAAGCATTCAAAATAAATGTCAGTTTCTAAGTATTAAACCTACTTAGTTCAAATATTAAACTTTAACAAAATTCGGATCATTAAATCTCATACTTAACCAATTGCTCTCATTTTAAATTAATATATCATAATCATACATTGGTTTAATTACTAACTCTAGAGTGGCATGAATTTCATAGCATAGACATTACCTCAAAAAAACATTGCAATTCACTCCAAAGTATAATCACGAAATTTCATTCCCAGCATATACAATATTACAACAACCATTCTAATTAAACTAATTCATATTACTAACATAATTTAAGACCGATTATACCATTCAACTAATTAAATGAATACACAGGTATACTCAAGAAACAACAACAACATCACAGTTATTCAATAGACCCCAACTCGTATGGCAAGAAATCATAAGAATTCAAATTGTAATCTGATTGACTGACAAAACAAATTCACTTAAGTAGTTTATAGTACACTTACACTTAGAAATTCGTAAACTGAACAATTTGAACAGAAATCTAAATTAGATAAGAAATTACTTAAAGGAAAAGGGGAAAAATTGGGTTTAAAATTCAATTAGGAGGAGCAAAGCTGTGACGGAATCTTGACTACCGATTGCTGTTGCCGAGTCTGAACTTGAGATATGAAGAAGGTGGTCGTGCAACAGAAACGGCCTGCGAAGAGGTGAGTCCAGGCGATGCTGAAAGGTACCACCGATTGTTGTCTTCCTTCTTCTTCTAGGTTGAGGAAGAGGATCGGACGAAGGTTGGAGGTGGTGGTTGTCGACAGAGACGAGGCGGTGGTGTCTAACTGTGACGAAAAGCTGATTAGCAACGTTTGCTAGCGGCTACAAGGAAGAGGGCTGCCGGAGTGCTGTGGCTGGCCATGGTGGTGAAACAGTAGGATCAGGTGGGGGAGGCTTTCGTCCCTGTTCAGATCTGGGCGAGGGCGGAGAGAACAGAGTTGTGGTGGCGCTGGTCGAAGCCACGGCGGCGGGGTTGCTGAGTGAGGAAGCTCCGGTGACTGCCTCTTTCCAGATCGAAGTCGAAGTGGTCAGAGGTGGAGACCGTACCGGTATGACGTATGTGCGTAATTTATTTTATTTAAATTCTTAATCTTTATTCTTTTAATTCTTATTTTAAATATTTCTAATGAATTTGAATGAAATTTTATATGATTGTGAATGTTATTTGTTAAGATTTGATTCGTTCATGCTTGAATTGAATCCGGAATTTTTTGTTGTTTTAGTATGATAGAGAATTACGTGTTATGAACTTGGATATAAGCTCGTTATATGTTTTCGAATCTATTTGTTGAGATTTTGAATTAATTGCTAAGTTCGGAACCTAAAGGAGGTTAAAATGCTTTTAGCGCACCTTCGGTTCTAATATGTGTAATTTGAGCTCGGGAATTCGGATTCGAATTCCGTCACCACCGTGGAACTCGTTTCGACGATTTGGGTTCGATGGACTAAGCCTTATAACCTTTTAAGCTCATTTGGTAATCCGAAATCCGACCGGAAACTTACCTCGCTCTTATATGACTACCTTTCACTTAATTGCACCTTAGTCCCTCAACTCTTGACATATTACCCTCAAGCTTGACCCCACACTCCACCAAAACAATGCATATTCATCCCTCCCACTCCCATTCTCGGTTCAAGCAAGGAAAAAGAGGAAAAGTGCAGCAACTTTGGAGTTCAAGCTCAAAACCCGTCACTATTCACCCTTGGGAGAGATTGAGCTCTAATCTCCATTTTCTTCAAACATCTTCAAGAGGTAAGATATTATTTGATATGTACATGATTATATGGTCATTTTGAGCTATTAATTCCATGCTTTGGGCTATGTTTGATACACATATGGAACATGACATGAATTTTAAGGGTTTGATGATCACCTTGGTTTCTTGGACTTCAGCTTTGATTTGAAGATATATATATGATCTTTTATGACTCTAATATGCTTATATGATCTTCCTTTTCATTATGGATGAGTGTGGTGGAAGTTTCTATTGATGAAATTTGAATTCTTGCATGAGAATTCTTGATATATATGATAATTCTTGATCTTTTGGGATGATTGGATGATTGTAAGTTAATTAGGGAGTGATTTTCCTTCATTTGCATGAGTTTTGTGGCTTGAGGTTGTTGCTTGTTGTTGCTGTGTGCTCCCCTGCTTCCTTGCTCTGTTTTTTCACACAGAGTTACTGTTGCTGCTGCTATTTTTTTTCGAAGACGATAGGCCAACACGGCCGTGTCAGCTTTATGCATGTTTTGGACACGGCCGTCTCAGCCTCTTGACTTGGAGCAATTTATTTTTTAAAACCGGACACGGCTATGTCCATTTTGTACTGAAACTCAACACGGCCGTGTCAGCCTCTCGAATTAAGCTCCTGAATTTATTTTAACCGGACACGGCCATGTCCATTTTCAACTAAAACCCAACACGGCCGTGTCATTTGAAAATATGGCGGCGACAATTGCTCGTTTTATCGCTTCGTTATTTTTCTTTGTATTTTCTTTCTTCGTTTATGATTCGTATGCATTGTTAGCTTGTTATATTACGCATTATGTGCCTTGTTTTGAACTTATGATCTCATTTTCTATGAATTGGGTGAATATGATTTGGTAGGATTCATTTGTCATGGTTATGCATTTCATTTGCCTTATTGCATCCCTAAGCATTTCCGAGCGTCTAATTGGTACATATTTGAGTCTAAGTCTCGGGTCTGGTGTTCTTTTATTTCAGAGCCTCTGCAGGATACCGTCGAGCCCGAGGTTTAGGTGTTTGGTTACTTCTTTTGATCGGTTTTTACATTCCAGGTGAGGGTTAGGATCTTTTCTTGTAGATAAACGACCTATGGCCTTTATGTGATTGATTTCCTATCCCGCATGTGGCTATATATGTATTATATGGTTAAATATGAATGTTTATTATACGTTTATGATTTTATGAATCCCCTTTACGAATTTATGAAAATGGTATAAGTATGGGCATATATGAGCTTATGATTTCGAATCCCTTGTACGTTTCCTTTATGATTCCGCGAGATGTGCCCTGAAAGATGGGATTATTGGTATGTTTCTTATGAATCCGGGCCCAGGGATTGTGCGTAAGGACGCCCGGTACTGCATGGGCTGTCGGGTTAAGCCTGTGCACCTCCCATTTGAGGTTGTGGCGTGCGACTCCTGGAGGTTGGGAAGGCGCTATTACCTTGAGCCCTCGCTGAATAACCGGGGAAGGCATATCGTGGGTTAGCTACCCCGTATGTATATAGAATCCATATGGGTGGAGAGGGTTTGATTCCCGATCACCAAGGCGTTGAGGAGTTATGAATTTATGAATTCTTATGTATTTATGATTTGTATAAGGAGTTGAGGAGGTCCGTACTCGCCGGACGTTTACGTTTTCTATTATGCTTTGGTGGTTGTGAAACGAGTTAGGATTTCCTTTGTATTATATATATGTTTTTTTTTAAAATGATTTGGTATGAAAACCCTAGCTCGGTTCATGATCGACCCCTTTGGTTTTATGTGACGCTCTATATGTATTTATGGTGTGGGTGTGTGTTAGCCCCCCTCACTCAGACGAGTTTTGACTGACCCCTTCCTTTTAACACTTTAGTTGCAGGTTGCTCGAGCTAGGCGGGGAAGTGCGTCGGTCGGGTCGTACTTTCGAGTTTAGGTCGAGTCGGCATATTTACTTGATGTATTTTGATCACTTTTATGAATTGTTTTGAATCCTACATATGTATTCGGAGATTATGTTATTACTTGACCTATTTTTGGGCCGTTGTATATGATGTATATGTTAGTATAGAGCTCCTTTGCGATCCTTATGATATTGCTTCCGCATTCTTATTGTTTGTTTGCGCGCTCTGCTCGTGTTGTAGCCCCGCTTAGCCTAGCGTGTGAGTGTAGGTTCCCGTTCGCTTAGACTTGGGCTCATGTATGGAGATCCATTTCATATGTGGGTTCGGGTTTAAGTGCGGGGGATGTGGTGGCCCACCGTTCTGGGTGGTATATCTTAAAGTGGTATCAGAGCCCTCGGTTGCAAAACCGAAGCTCTACAGTCGTGTTGAGTTTGTCTAGGTCGTTCGGAGTAGGACAATGTGATTATGTGCATTTATGTGCCTCATTTACTTGAATTTCTATGAATTGTGCACATGATCATGTACTAACCGCACGCATGTGTATTGGAATTCTTTGGATGTTATAGTATGCCTCTGAGAAGAGATCATCATCGTGACAGGTGTCCGGGCCATAGACATCACCGGGATCGTTCCCCACAAGCCGAGAACAACATGGAACCTGAGGGATTCATGGGGAGATTATGTGCATATTTGGATACCCGATATTGCCAGAATACACCTCCGGTTGTCAATCATGAAGGAGGGCAAGTCACTCATATTCTACGGGAGTTCAGGAATCAGAATCCCCCCAAGTTTGAAGGTGGAAATGATACTCAAGCTGAGGAGTGGCTAATCCAAATAGAAAGAATTTGGGAGTTGATACCGTGTGAAACCGTTGAGAAGGCAAGGTGCACCCTTACAATGGTGCAAGGCCAAGCTTACAGTTGGTGGACTAGCATCCGAACCCGTTTGGATACCTCAGGTGATGAGATTAATTGGGAAACATTTGCTCGGGAGTTTCGTAACAAGTATATTCCAATCGCCGCTAGGGACCGAAGACTCCAAGAGTTCATGGACTTGAAACAAGGTGAGAAGACGGTCACCGAATACATTGATGAGTTCGACCGTTTGTCAAGGTATGCTCCCAACATTACCAACGATGACCGCCACAAGGCTTTGAAGTTTCTTCGAGGGTTAAGAGAAGATATGAAGGATGCACTCGAAGCGGTTGATACCGACACTTGGGCGTTAGTCACCGAGAAGGCTTTGAAAGTGGAGGATCGAGTGGTTGCTAGGAGGAGGAGGACTTCTCAGGCCATACCGGGTTCTAGCTCAGGAGGTCAGAACAAATATGGAAAGAGGCCAGCTTTCCAAGCTTTTACACCGGTAAAGCCTCAAAACAAGCAATTCAAGCCGGCAGGACGAAAAGCTCAACCTCTAGCATTACCAGCACCACCTCAAGTCCAATGCAAATATTGCAAGGGTAACCATCTTGTTGAAAATTGCTTCAAACTTCACAAGAGGTGCTACGGTTGTGGTTCGCCGGATCACATGCTTAATCAATGCCCGAACAAAAGGCCAGGACAGGCAGCGGGGAATAATCAGAGGCCCGCAATTCAGGCTAGGGCTTATGCACTTGGGGCCGAGGAAGAGGAAGCTGCAGATCTTGATCCTAGTGCCGTGATTGAAGGTACCGTAAGCATTCATGGCACTACATTTCATGCATTGTTCGATCCCGGGGCATCTCATTCATTTATTTCTCGGGATCTTGCTTCTTCATTGTGTTTGCCTGTTACCCTCTGTGGTTAGTTCGCCTCTTGGTGGTAGTCTTGTTACTTGCAGGATTTATCGGGGTTGTCCAGTGAGTTTTGAAGACAGGGTTTTCCTCGCGATTTGATTGAAATGCCGATGAAGAGGTATGATGTAATCCTCGGAATGGATTGGTTGTCTGAACATGGGGCTCAGATGGATTGTCGGGAGAAGAAGGTTTCTTTTGGTTCAGTGGTGTTTAAGGGCGAGAGGGTGAAGTCAAGCCCATTTATTTCTTTCGTTGAGGCGAGTAAACTGGTCCGGGACGGTGCGACAGGTTTCGTAGCCTATCTTTTGAATAGACCAAAGGATCAGGCTAAACTTGAGGAGACGGAGGTCGTGCGGGAGTATGCCGATGTATTCCCTGAGACATTGGGTTCTTTGCCACCCGATAGGGACATCGAGTTCGTAATCGACCTTTTTCCCGGAGCAGAGCCTTTTTCGAAGACTCCCTATAGAATGGCTCGCGCAGAGTTGAAGGAGTTAAAGACGCAGCTTGATGAGCTTCTAGCTTGCGGTTAAATTCGTCCGAGCATTTCTCCATGGGGTGCTCCCGTTCTATCTGTAAAGAAGAAAGACGGAACGCTACGAATGTGTATAGACTACCGTGAGTTGAACAGGATGACCATGAAGAACAAATACCCTTTGCCTCACATCGAGGAGTTATTTGATATTTTACAAGGCTCGAAAGTCTACTCCAAGTTAGATTTGAGGCAGGGCTACTATCAGCTGCGAATTAGGGAGGAGGATATTCCGAAGACTGGTTTTAATACCAGATATGGGCACTTTGAATTCGTTGTCATGCCGTTTGGATTAACTAATGCTCCAGCTGTATTTATGGATATGATGCACCGCGTGTTCAGGCCTTTTCTTGACAAGTTCGTGGTGATCTTTATAGACGATATTCTAGTGTATTCAAGGTCGGCTGAAGAGCATGCTCAACATCTACGGATCGTTTTGGAAACTTTGAGGGAACATAAGTTGTATGCAAAGTTCAGCAAGTGTGAATTCTGGATCGACCGAGTTATGTTTTTGGGACATATAATTTCAGGTGATGGGATTGAAGTTGATCCATCTAAGGTTGAGTCCGTGCTTCGTTGGGAGAGACCGAGGAATGTCTCAGAGATCCGAAGTTTTCTTGGGTTGGCCGGTTACTACCGTAGATTTGTTAAGGATTTCTCTAAAATTGCCGCCTCGTTGACTCACCTAACTAAGAAGGAAGTGAAATTTGAATGGGATGATAAGTGTGAGGCGAGTTTTCAGACTTTGAAGGTGAAGTTAACTTCAGCACCAGTTCTTACCCTATCCGAGGGTACAGAGGGTTATGCAGTTTATACAGATGCTTCAAAAGAGGGTCTTGGTTGTGTTCTGATGCAGCACGATAGAGTGGTAGCTTATGCTTCAAGGAAGTTGAAGGAGCATGAGAGGAATTACCCTACCCACGATCTTGAATTAGCTGCCGTTGTGTTCGCTTTGATGAAGTGGCGACACTATCTCTACGGTGCAACGTTCGAGGTGTTTACGGATCACCAAAGCCTCAAGTATTTCTTTTCTCAGAAAGATTTGAATGTAAGACAGAGGCGTTGGATGGAGTTATTAGAGGATTATGATTGCACCATTCACTACCATCCGGGTAAAGCGAATGTGGTCGCCGATGCCTTGAGTAGAAAGGCGAGTGTGGTTAATTTGGAAGCTGGTTCTTCAAGCTCAGGATCAGAAATCATGGTTTCGGGAACTTGGTTGGCTAATCTTACGATAATACCGGATTTGAAACAGCAGTTGTTAGAAGCTCAGGCTACGGATGCCGAGATTCAAAAGTTGGTAAATCGTTCTAAGGATGACCCGAATTCTAGGTTTGGGATTGATGATTTCGGTTTGTTAAGGTTCGAAGCGAGAATATGTGTCCCAGAAGAGCTCAAGAGGATTAGACTTGAGGAGGCACATCACTCGAGGTACTCGATTCATCTGGGAGGTACTAAGATGTATCGGGACCTGAAAGAGAAATTCTGGTGGAATGACATGAAAAGAGACGTCGCGAACTTCGTGAAGCGATGTCTAACGTGTCAAAAGGTGAAGGCAAAGCACCAGAAGCCGGGAGGAACTCTCCAACCACTTCCTATTCCCGAGTGGAAGTAGGAGCAAGTGACGATGGACTTCGTGTCCGGCTTGCCTAGAGTTAAAGGATGGTTTGATGGAATATGGGTAATTGTGGACAGATTGACTAAGTCTGCCCATTTCCTCAAGGTTCGGATGTCTGAGAAAGTTCCTAAGCTACCCGAGTTGTACGTTCGGGAGATTGTAAGGTTACATGGAGTTCCGGCTAGTATTGTTTCGGATCGGGATCCACGGTTTACTTCAATCTTTTGGCAGAATCTTCAGAAGTGTTTGGGCACTAAGCTCAAGTTTAGCACAGCTTCGCATCCTTAGACAGACGGCCAGTCTGAAAGGCTAATTCAATACTTAGAGGATATGCTTAGAGCATGTGCTTTGGACTTCCAAGATAAGTGGGATGAGCACCTACCTTTGGTTGAGTTTGCTTATAACAACAGCTATCAGGGTTCGATTAAGATGGCTCCGTACGAGGCACTTTATGGAAGAAAGTGCAGGTCTCCTCTATTTTGGGATATTGAGGATTGGAGGTGGACCGAAGAGAATAAGCTCGAGAGAGCCGAGTCTAAGGAAAAGATTGTCAATACCATTGAAAAAGTTCATAAGATTCGACAAAGGATGAGAGCAGCTCAAGCCCGTCAAAAGAGTTACGCCGATAAGAGAAGAAGGCCCTTGGAGTTCGAAGTCGGAGATAGAGTCTTTTTGAAGGCATCTCCTAGAAAAGGCTTCACTCGTATAGGTAAAGGTGGAAAGCTTAGTCCTCGTTACCTTGGGCCGTTTGAAATTTTGGAAAGAATCGGAGAAACAGCGTATAAATTGGATTTACCGCTAAATATGAACGGGATACATAATGTGTTTCATGTCTCTCAACTCCGTAAGTATTATCCCGATGAGTCAACAATTCTCCCAGTTGAAGAGGTTCAGTTAGAGCCGGATTTAACCATACAAAAGCATCCAGTTGCAATTCAGGATAGGAAGATGCAAGAACTGAGAAATCGGCAGATTCCTTTGGTCAGGGTACTTTGGAGGGATCAGAAATCCGAGGAATCGACTTGGGAAACTGAGGACAAAATGTGAAGGTTATATCCAGAGTTGTTTGAGAACTCGGTTCGGACTTGAGGACAAGTCCTTTTTAAGGGGGAAGGATTGTGACACCGCGACTTTCAGACCGTACCGGTATGACGTATGTGCGTAATTTATTTTATTTAAATTCTTAATCTTTATTCTTTTAATTCTTATTTTAAATATTTCTTATGAATTTGAATGAAATTTTATATGATTATGAATGCTATTTGTTAAGATTTGATTCGTTCATGCTTGAATTGAATCCGGAATTTTTTGTTGTTTTAGTATGACAGAGAATTACGTGTTATGAACTTGGATATATGCTCGTTATATGTTTTCGAATCTATTTGTTGAGCTTTTGAATTAATTGCTAAGTTCGGAACCTAAAGGAGGTTAAAACGCTTTTAGCGCACCTTGGTTTCCAATATGTGTAATTTGAGCTCGGGAATTCGGATTCGAATTCCGTCACCACCGTGGAACTCGTTTCCACGATTTGGGTTCGATGGACTAAGCCTTATAACCTTTTAAGCTCATTTGGTAATCCGAAATCTGACCGGAAACTTACCTCGCTCTTATATGACTACCTTTCACTTAATTGCACCTTAGTCCCTCAACTCTTGACATATTACCCTCAAGCTTGACCCCACACTCCACCAAAACAATGCATATTCATCCCTCCCACTCCCATTCTCGGTTCAAGCAAGGAAAAAGAGGAAAAGTGCAGCAACTTTGGAGTTCAAGCTCAAAACCCATCACTATTCACCCTTGGGAGAGATTGAGCGCTAATCTCCATTTTCTTCCAACATCTTCAAGGGGTAAGATATTATTTGATATGTACATGATTATATGGTCATTTTGAGATATTAATTCCATGCTTTGGGCTATGTTTGATACACATATGGAACATGACATGAATTTTAAGGGTTTGATGATCACCTTGGTTTCTTGGACTTAAGCTTTGATTTGAAGTTATATATATGATCTTTTATGACTCTAATATGCTTATATGATCTTCCTTTTCATTAAGGATGAGTGTGGTGGAAGTTGCCATTGATGAAATTTGAATTCTTGCATGAGAATTCTTGATATATATGATAATTCTTGAGCTTTTGGGATGATTGGATGATTGTAAGTTGATTAGGGAGTGATTTTCCTTCATTTGCATGAGTTTTGTGGCTTGAGGTTGTTGCTTGTTGTTGCTGCGTGCTCCCCTGCTTCCTTGCTCTGTTTTTTCACGCAGAGTTACTGTTGCTGCTGCTATTTTTTTCCGAAGACGATAGGCTAACACGGCCGTGTCAGCTTTATGCATGTTTTGGACACGGCCGTGTCCATTTTGTACTGAAACTCAACACGGCCATGTCAGCCTCTCGAATTAAGCTCCTGAATTTATTTTAACCGGACACGGCCGTGTCCATTTTGAACTAAAACCCAACACGGCCGTGTCATTTGAAAATATGGCGGCGACAATTGCTCGTTTTATCGCTTCGTTGTTTTTCTTTGTATTTTCTTTCTTCGTTTATGATTCGTATGCATTGTAAGCTTGTTATATTACGCATTATGTGCCTTGTTTTGAACTTATGATCTCATTTTCTATGAATTGGGTGAATATGATTTCGTAGGATTCATTTGTCATGGTTATGCATTTCATTTGCCTTATTGCATCCCTAAGCATTTCCGAGCGTCTAATCGGTACATATTTGAGTCTAAGTCTCGGGTCTGGTGTTCTTTTGTTTCAGAGCCTCTGCAGGATACCGTCGAGCCCGAGGTTTTACATTCCAGGTGAGGGTTAGGATCTTTTCTTGTAGATAAACGACCTATGGCCTTTATGTGATTGATTTCCTATCCCGCATGTGGCTATATATGTATTATATGGTTAAATACGAATGTTTATGATACGTTTATGATTTTATGAATCCCCTTTACGAATTTATGAAAATGGTATAAGTATGGGCATATATGAGCTTATGATTTCGAATCCCTTGTACGTTTCCTTTATGATTCCGCGAGATGTGCCCTGAAAGATGGGATTATTGGTATGTTTCTTATGAATCCGGGCCCAGGGATTGTGGGTAAGGACGCCCGGTACTGCATGGGCTGTCGGGTTAAGCCTGTGCACCTCCCATTTGAGGTTGTGGCGTGCGACTCCTGGAGGTTGGGAAGGCGCTATTACCTTGAGCCCTCGGTGAATAACCGGGGAAGGCATATCGTGGGTTAGCTACCCCGTATGTATATAGAATCCATATGGGTGGAGAGGGTTTGATTCCCGATCACCAAGGCGTTGAGGAGTTATGAATTTATGAATTCTTATGTATTTATGATTTGTATGAGGAGTTGAGGAGGTCCGTACTCGCCGGACGTTTATGTTTTCTGTTATGCTTTGGTGGTTGTGAAACGAGTTAGGATTTCCTTTGTATTATATATATGTTTTTTTTTTAAATGATTTGGTATGAAAACCCTAGCTCGGTTCATGATCGACCCCTTTGGTTTTATGTGACGCTCTATATGTATTTATGGTGTGGGTGTGCGTTAGCCCCCCTCACTCAGTCGAGTTTTGACTGACCCCTTCCTTTTAACACTTTAGTTGCAAGTTGCTCGAGCTAGGCGGGGAAGTGCGTCGGTCGGGTCGTACTTTCGAGTTTAGATCGAGTCGGCATATTTACTTGATGTATTTTGATCACTTTTATGAATTGTTTTGAATCCTACATATGTATTCGGAGATTATGTTATTACTTGACCTATTTTTGGGCCGTTGTATATGATGTATATGTTAGTATAGAGCTCCTTTGCGATCCTTATGATATTGCTTCCGCATTCTTATTGTTTGTTTGCGCGCTCTGCTCGTGTTGTAGCCCCGTTTAGCCTAGTGTGTGAGTGTAGGTTCCCGTTCGCTTAGACTTGGGCTCATGTATGGAGATCCATTTCATATGTGGGTTCGGGTTTAAGTGCGGGGGATGTGGTGGCCCACCGTTCTGGGTGCTACATGAGTTATGACGGTGGCGGTGGTGGTTGAGTGGTTGCAGCGACGGAGAGGGGTTTCTCCCCGTCGGAGGTTGACGGAACTGAACGAAGGTGGTGAGGGTGATTCTCCGGAATCCATGGCTGTCCGAAGCAATTTCCGGTAAGAAGGCGGCGGCTGCTCTGCTGTGTTGAGGAGGAGAGAGAAAAGGGTGATGATGGTGGTGTCGGGATGGTGTGGCTGAGGAAGATGGTGTCGCCGGCGGCAGTGGCGGATTTTGTTGCTGTGCCGCTGCTATGGAGAGTGAAAGGGGAGGAGAGACGAAATGAGGAAGAAGGGAAATAATGAGTGCAACTAGGGTTCCTCGTATATCAAAGGGTCCCAATTCCTGAAATTGCGAGTAGGTCCTTCAAAAAATAAGTCAATGCGATTGAGTCCTCATGAATTCCAATCATGCAATTAAGTCCACGGATTTTAGATAGGTTCAATTAAGCCCAGATTAAAGATTTTAGAATTATAAATTCAGCCCCAAGGTTTAAAGTTTTTTCCTTATAAGTCAAATTCAATTTCTTATAATTAGAAATTGACCCCCGAAGTTTAATAATTACAAATTAGCCCACATAATTTAAATTAAAGAGCAATTAGGAACTAAACACATATTTCAATCAAGTTCACATATTTCCATAAGATTGCAATTGAGTCAATTAGACTATTAAAATGTAAATAAGGCAATTCCAGCACAAACAGAGTTAAATAAATAAAATCTAATCGCACGAGAACGATATCGTATCTTGCTCCGAAAATACGGGGTGTTACACCGGAGATTCGTGCGAAGGAGACCCGGGACGGTGTGGGCCGTGGTGTAGTCCCTAGTACGGTCTTCAACTTAAGGATCAACCCTGAACCCACTAAGAGGCTTGGTAGGGGAAGAAGTCCTTGGGCGTGAGCATCATGAAACTCACGACCCATACTGTGTGTCCGATGGTCGGGGTGGCGGCACCCTGCCATCACCCGGAGGAGAGGTATGTTTCTTTGATTCTGAATTATGTCTAGTTCTGATTTAGATCATTGATTTATGAACGAAGTTAGGGTGGTCTGAGGCTTGTGCTCGCCGAGTTGTGTGTGTGATTCTGAACTTGGTTTGTGAAATGGGAGTGGATTCTCAATTATTAAAATTTGGTTAATTTTGGCCTTCGGTCTTAACTCTTTTATTCTGTATATCTAGTATCACGTGTTAAATGTTTTGGATTGCAAAAACCACACCCCGGTTCATGAACCCTCTAATTTTGAATATGCTATGCTCTATGTATATGTATGTGTGAGAGTGTTAGCCCCCTCACCAGTCTCTAGGACTGACCCCTCCTTGTTGTTTTCTTTTTTCCCCTTCTGTTTTGTTGAGTTTGTAGGTTGGTACGTGCTAGGCGGTGGTTCTTTGTTTAGTTTTGTTCGAGTTCGTCAGTCGAGTCCTTGTATCTTTACATTTTTGTATTCGTATTATGTTGAAGCTTTGTATGAAGATTTGTATAAATCTTGATTCAGAACTTGAGTTTAGAACCTTGTATGAATTATTTGGCTTTGGATGGGCATAATATGTATTAATTCGAGCATGTATGTTTGTATTTGAATCCTAGGCTAGTGTGTGTGTTTTTGTTTGTCACCCGTTCGCTGTGGTTTAGTGCGTGTGCGGAGTTTCCATTTCGTTACACGTGTTGGGCTACAGTGTGGAGGGTGTAGTGCTCTGCGCTCCGGGGGTGCTACAAGGAAGGGTGTTTCTCTTGAGCCGGCGGTAGTAATCGCCGAAGGTTTCAAGGACGTAATTAAGCCTTGTCTTGTGTGTATTTTGTCTCATGTGTATTGTAACAGCCCAAAACAGGGCCTGGATGAAAACAGTAAGTTAAGGCAGTGGTAAAGCGTTTATAGACCGTGATCCAACTTTTTGAATCATCATGCATTGCAATTTTACATGAACTTTGTGCTCGTATATGATCTGACATGTTTTAAGGGGAATTCTTGACCTTTGATTCAGTTTACTATTCATAACCCGAGCCTACCTTGTTCATATTGCTACTCGAACCCTAGAGGTTCATCACACATGTTTCCCAATCGTTTGAACTTGTTTCCCGAACTCAGAAAGTCTTTCTTGAGCCATAAGGGTATTTTTGGAACTTACCGACCAAAGTTACTATTCATCAGAAAATGATCTTTTGATTCTGATACCTTTTTCTACCCAAGTTACAGTCGAATCGATCCTTGAGTCGAGACGAGTCTTTTGAAATCATTCTTGGCTTGGAAATCCATTCCGGAACTTTGTTTTATTGAAAACGTTTTTGAAAACCTAGTTTACTATTCCTTTTACGAACGGTTTTCATTCAGAAAATGTTTTCTCTTCGGATTTGCACTACTTGAGCTATTTCAAGATTTTTGAGATGTTTTACAACTCTTGATTCAAGTCCTAGCTTGAAAATTTGAAGCGTACGTTCGTACGTGAGAATTCACTATTCATCCTACGTTTTCAACTTTTTAACGGTAAAACGTTTTATAGTCGATTTTGGACTCAAAACGCTTCTCGATTTATTTCTTGAATTTTAGAAGCAATCCGGACTTGAAAATCATTCTAGAAAGTCGTTTTTCACTCATGTCGAGTTTCGAGCTCAAAACTTCTATTCACTAAAACGAATGTATCTTTCAAACGGTAAATCCGATTTCGATGAATGAATATGCGTTTCGAAGCTAATTTTCTTGCCGTCGGAATGGTTAAACTTCCAGCCACTTATCCTCGAGCCATGGGGGACGAAATTACAGAAATACCCCCAGCAGTCCCATTTTAGCTTCAACATGCCTAAAGCTTCCAAGAGAATCTATCCAATTTTTGCTCTCCTACCCTTCTCCACATTTTATTTCCAAGGTGAGGGGCTTATCTTCAGCTATAAATAGAGGCCAAGAGGCATTTGAATCCTTGCTCAAAGTTGTGTTAACAACACCCTTTCTTCTCTCCCTCTCCCCCTCATTGCCGTCGGCCTCCCCCCTTTGGTAGCTAGGTTAGTTGTTTTATTTTTATGTTATGTTTTAGTTAGTTTATGTTTTATGTTATGGTATGTTTATATGATGTTTAGGTTGGGTCTTAGGGTCTTCCCTAAGCCATATAGGATTTTATTTTATGCATTTATTATATAGTTTTCATGATATGTTTTGATAGTTGTTTATATGTTTTAATTGTTTAGTATATGCTTGAATATGTTATGAATTGCTCTAGTATATGCTATGATCATGTGATATGGTTGTTATATTATGAGAATTGATGCATGATTATGGAATTTGAATTATGTTCATGCATGTTAGCTAATGGAATAGTGATTTACAATTAATATGTCACAACTTGTTACATGTTGTTATGGAATTAAATTGTTACATGTTACATGCCTAAAGGTTCATGATATATGATATGCTATGACATGATATATGTTGTGACATGTTGTCACATTGTTATATGACTCTTGAATTATGAATTGAGCTTATGATATGATTTGGATTAATGGATTAGTGCCTTGATCATGTGGTACACTTTAATAGTGTCACATGTTATAACCTAAGATAGAATAGTGTTTCATAACTTGATCTTATGCCTTAATTGGATCTCTTAACCATAGGTTATACCTTTAACCTAGATCACACTTGATTATATTAACATGAACTTGAAACTATAGGTTATAATCAAGATCATAATTTGATTAGGGTGTGTGTGTGTGTGCATGCCGTGTGTGTGTGTGTGTTCGTGCATGGTGTGTGTGTGTACCGTGTGTGTGTGGGTGTGTGTATAGTAAGGGTTTGACCCGACCCTTTGACCCGACATGTGAATAGTAACCTGTGAATAGTAATCGTGAATAGTAATCTGGAATAGTACTTTTGAATAGTGCTTTTGAATAGTAAAAATGAATTAAAACTTGTGCTTTCCTAATAGACATTTGCACCTAGGGTTTCCATATCCAGGGTCTAAAATGTGTTTTCAAAATGTATTTTCTTTCGTGGACTTGTTTCTTAACCTAAGGTTTGCGATAGGATTCATAATTTGACTAAAGCTTACTCGGTTATAGTAAGATCATAGTCTAACGTTAAGAGTAACTCACTTTGACGTATTCCTTTGTGTGTTACCTTTCTTGAATACCTTAAATGGTATTACTCTCTTGTGTTACATGTTCCTTGTTCATTGTTTCATGCATTTCATATGCATCTTGGTTAGTAGTGGGTCTTAGTTCTTAAGCTCACTCTAGTACACCACCTACAGGAGTTAAAGTTGAGCACTGGGATCCCCAGGGCACCGCATAATCTGTCTACCTACCTTTTGGTACTATTAGGTGAGGTGAAGTTATAAATGTTTTCCAACTGGAACCACGATTATACTATCGTATCATATGTTTTGAAATTCAAAGCTAAACCTCGTTTTGAACTACTCCCTTTTATCGGGACATTCTCTTGAAAGGATCATTCATACTTTAATAGTATACCTCGATCAACAGTACATGTTTTCCAAAGTTCGGCATTCTTGTTCAAAGACAGTTACATGTTTTGCATATGTTTTCAAAGTACAGTTTACAGACAGTTTCACATGTTTTCAGACAGAATCATATGTTTTACAAACAGCATCATATGTTACAGTTACAGTTTCACATGTTATAAGTTAGTATATTGGAGTGTTACTCTGGTCACTGCTAATCTTAAATGCAAGCATACAGTTTACAGTTTGGGCCCGGCGGTTATGTGTGGAGGTGATGCTCGGGAGGTGAGCGCCAACGACATCACCAATACCGGCCGCCACACTTAGACTATTGACACCGACTTTTAACAGGAGGTTTGTTAAGTCAGGACAATTTGTCTGGGAACGGACAGCAAATCTGTTCCCATTACATGTTTACAGGTCGCCTAGGGCTAGCTACCCGAAGTGACAACCGGTGGAGGATGGTGCATGTTTGTATGTGTTGGTAAGAGTCGTTGTTGACCTTGGTCCGATAGTCTACTATGTGCGGAGTTGTTGTTGATCTTGGTCCAATGCTCTACTTTATGTGGGGTTATTGTTGATCTTGGTCCGATACTCTACTAACGTGGAATTATTGTTGATCCTGGTCCGACACTCTACCGAATCATGTTTTCTGGAGTAAGGATGGAGAAGCCTAGCTTGCGGGCAAAATTCTGTTTCATAAAGGATGGTTCATATCTGGAAAAGTTCACTTTACCCTTATCCCGTTTTATGAAAGAACTATGAACCATCAACAGCATATGTGTGCGCGTGTGATAGCATTCATGAAAATGTTTTATAACGTGCATTCTTTTACAGCATCGCCTTCAAAGAGTTTTATCAACCGAACTTGTTTCAAGTTCTTCTTTAAAGCATTGCATTTAATAGTTTCGAACTTTACTTCAAGTTCTTTAATTCAGTACTTTCTTTAAAGTATTCCCTCACTTAGTCCTTTTGACTAATACCTCTCCCGTTTTCTTGCCTCGTGGTTTCAGGTCTTGCAGCCGCAGTCTAGAGGTATCTTGAAGCTCTAGATTGTCATTTTTGTTTCAGTCAGGACTTAGTATTACTTCCTCTTTTGTGTCCTGCATATGTTTTATGGCTGCATCACTTTATGTTTCTGTATGCGTTTTTGAATACTTGAGTATCTTTGTTATACTCTTTCGGCTACTCTGTTACCGATATTTGAACTCTGTTATATCGGTACTTATATGTGAATATGTTATATGTTCTGATATGCCGAGTCTCTCTTACACGATCAATATGTTCTTGCTTGTTACATGCCATCACGCACATGTTTTGAAAAGTTTTTAAATACTCTGATTTTCCGCTGCATAGCCACATCGTTGTACATGTATAGTTTTGATAGACAGCCGTTCGCTGGAGTATTTCTTGAGTGATGGCTCACACCATTACTTGAGAGGTGCTTTAGTGCGGGGGTTGAGACGCCGCTCTCCTCTTGTTCTGGTACGGGTGGGGGCGTTACAGCCTGAGGTGGTATCAGAGCATCGGGTTAAGTAAGAAGAGACTTAACCTAGATTGCTCTCATATTGCATCATGGATTGTTCACGCATTGCATCCAGGATCATTCTCATATTGCATCGAGACAGGATATTTGGGGATTACATGGTTCTGTTATCTGGATTTCATATCTGTGGTATCTTCTGTATAGCTATGGCAGTTCAGCCACACCAGGATCCTAATCAGCAGATGGATGAGGCTTTCTTTGAGCAGTTTGAGGCCCCGCGTACTGTGGCAGTTTCTCGCCGTGGAGGCACTCGTTTCTACACCTGGCGCAGGTCTAGGAACAGTAGCAGGCCTGGGTATTCCTATCCTAATAGAGTTGTGCACTATCTCGAGTCTGAGAGAGATGGTTACTTTCAGGAGTATCAGAGGACCCGTGAGGTCAAGTTGGAGTCTCTGCGCTATCAGGATCAGTCACTGCAGTACCAGATTGATAGGGACATCGCTCGTGAGCATGCTGCAGAGATGACTCATATTGCTGATCAGAGGGCTGCTCGTATTGCTGAGCTGGAGGCAGATCTTATGCAGATGACTATTGATCGCGACACCTCTATGGAGCGTCACCAGCACTACCGTGCCCGCGTGAGAGCTCGCCTGTATGATACCTATCACTTATCCGATGAGCAGGCAGTTGAGGAGGTCGAGGGTCAGGATGTCAGTCAGGCTTCTCAGGAGCCCGAGCCTATGCAGGAGCAGTCTGATGGAGGCGATGGAGGATCTGATGATGATGATGATGGCGGAGATGATCCAGCAGGACACGGACAGGGTGAGGTCGTTGCCGTTTCTGATGACACCACCAGGGGTTCTTTGGATCACAGTTATCAGGGTTGATTGCTGATGGGAGATTTCTGTATATAGTACTGATGCATACATATCTATCTATGGATGGCGGACGTATAGCCGGGACAGTTCAGGACTGACTTTTGGATGAGGGGATGTATAGCTCTGGTAGATGATCCCCGACTTTTGGCACCACGGATGACGGTTCAGATGACTTGGTACCTACTAGGTTATTGTCAGCAGGGTTGGACGGATTGGTAAGGCCTGTAAGGGAGTCAACTCGATAGTATCGGGTCCTCCCCATTTTGAATTAATACTGTTAACATGTGGCCTGTAGTAAATTTTACCAAACCTTGCACAGTTATAACACTTTCGGCTTTATGTTGGATATCTGTTTACTGCTTTCCATAACTGTCATTGCATGAGTCTTAGAGTTGCTTCAAGATACCATTAGGACCGTTGATAGGATCATGCCATTTCATTTATTGTTAGCATGCTATTGTTCTTGATATGTTTAATACGCTTCTGGATATGTTGATCATGCTTCTGATCATGTTACAGTTCTTGTTGATATGACAGTATACGTTCTGTTCCCGTTTTACATGTTGATCATGTTTTGGGATATGTTATACATGTTTCTGATATGTTGATATGTTACCCGAGCTTCTGTTTTCATGTTGTCTGACAATTGTTTCTGATTATATGATATGTTTGAAGATCTTGAATCTTTGCTGACATGTTGTTATGGGAATGTGTGTTCTCATACTTATATGTGACTACGTGAGAATGTGAATACATGGTTACGGATTCTGTGAATCATTATATGTCATGCATCGAATATATGTATCTGAATGCTTATGAATTCAGTAACAATATGCCACCGAGAAGAGCACCCCGGAATCGTGTACCACCACTGCCACCCCAAAGAGAGATCACGCCACCCCAAAGAGATGTCACGCCACCCCCTGAAAGAGAAAGAACTCCGGAATTAAGGGATGTGCTACGACAATTTATGAGGGCTTGTGCACCGAGAGATAATCCTCCTAATGAAAGGTCATTGGAGAAGTTTCTGAGGATGAATCCGCCTAAGTTCTATGGAGAACCGAACGACCTAAAGGCTGAGAATTGGATTACCAGTCTTGAGAAGATTTTCGAGGCTATGGAAATCTACCCAGAGGATCGTGAACGAGTTCGGTATGCTACTTTTCTTATGGAAGGAGCTGCATACAATTGGTGGAAGCACGTTCAGCATATGTGGATTGAGAATAACGTCGAGGAAAGTTGGGATGAGTTTATCAGAGAGTTTCAGCAGAAGTATACGCCTCAAGTGACTCGTGATGCACGAGATGAGTCTGGTTCAGGGAACTATGAATGTGATGGAGTATGAGGCTAGGTTTGTGAGGCTAATCAAGTATGCGCCTCATATTTTGACTGATGAGCGTCGCAAGACGAAGAGATTTATCGATGGACTGAAGCCTGAACTTCGATTGGCACTTGCTTCTTTGGTAATTGAGACCTACAACCAGGCTGTTGATAGAGCGCTAAGGGTTGAAGCTGCACACAAGGAGATCAAGATAACTACTGCCCGTCAAGGACCTTCTAACCCTAAGCCTTATCAAGGGAATAAGCGACCTTCCGGATCTTTTCCCCAAGGAACTGGAAAGAGGCCAATGATAACACCACAGCGTCAGCAGCAGAATGCTCCACCGAAACAGCAAGCACAGAAGCAGAAAGCGCCACAGCAGTATCAGAAGGCGCCACAACAGCAGAGAGCACCTCAGCCAGGTCCAGAGGAAATTGTTTGTCGATATTGTCGCCGAACGGGACACACTGAGGAGAACTGTCGCAAGAAAGCTGGACAGTGTTTCGCGTGTGGTTCCCCTGAGCACCAGATGGATAGTTGCCCGCACAAGATCAGGAGATTTGGGGTCCAGGATAAAGGAAAAGCAGTGGTGGGTACGACGAACAAACCGGTGGTCAGAGGCAGAGCTTATGCTTTGGATGGTAAGGAGGAGGTTGATCCTTCGTCTGTTGTGGAAGGTATTGTGCACATTCTTAACACGCCAGTTAAGGTCTTGTATGACCCTGGTGCTACGCATTCTTTTGTTGCTTCTGAATTATGTGCGCATTTACAGTTTCCGCTTGAATACTTGCCATATAAATTTGAAGTGAGTTCTCCTTTGGGAACTTGCCTTGTTACGGATCAAGTATATAAACGCTGCCCTATATGTATTGGTACCCGTTGTTACCCGACGGATCTTATTGAGTTACCGATGACGAGATACGAAGTTATACTTGGTATGGATTGGTTGTCTAAGTACCGAGCTAAGTTGGATTGTTACAAGAAAGAGATCATCTTGGAAGAAGATGAAAGTGGGACATCAGAAGGGAAAGTTGAGAAGTTATCAGTGATTTCTTCGATGGAAGCTAAGAAGTTGATTCAGAAAGGAGCTAGTGGATTTGTGGCTTATCTTTTGAATAGACCGAAAGATCAACTTAAGATCGAAGAAGTGGAAGTGGTGAACGAGTTCCTAGATGTGTTTCCTGAGCATTTAGATTCGTTACCTCCTGACCGAGAGTTGGAGTTTACGATCGAGACGATATCAGGAGCTGAGCCGTATTCAAAGACACCTTACAAAATGGCTCCAGCTGAATTAGATGAACTGAGAAAGCAATTGGACGAACTGATTGAGTCTGGATATGTTCGACCGAGCACATCGCCGTGGGGAGCACCTGTGCTTTTCGTTAAGAAGAAGGATGGATCATTGCGTTTATGCATTGACTATCGGGAGCTGAACAGGATAACAATAAAGAATAAGTATCCTCTCCCTCATATTGAAGAGCTGTTCGATATACTTCAAGGATCGAAGGTCTACTCCAAGTTAGATCTTAGACAAGGGTATTATCAGTTGAAGATCAGGGAAGCAGATATTCCGAAGACTGCTTTCAATAGCCGATACGGACATTATGAGTTTGTAGTAATGCCGTTTGGTTTGACAAACGCACCAGCTGCATTCATGGATATGATGCACCGTATATTCAAGCCGTTTCTTGACAAGTTTGTAGTGATCTTCATCGACGATATTTTGGTATTTTCGAAGACACCGGAGGAACATGCTGAACATCTTCGAATCGTGTTACGCACTTTGCTGGATCACAAGCTATATGCAAAGTTCAGTAAATGCGAATTCTGGCTTGAGAGAGTTACATTTCTCGGACACATCATATCAGGATCTGGAATCGAAGTAGATCCCTCGAAGATCGAGACGATCATGGATTGGAAGTCACCGACACTACAAGAAATTCGCCGAAATCCGACGGAAAATTCCGAGGGAAACAGGCCGTCGGAATTCCCTCGGAATTCCCGAGGGAATTCCGACGGGATTCCGACGGAATTTGTTTTTTTTTTTAAAAATAAAAATTAAATAAATCCGACGGAAATTCCGTCGGAATTCCATCGAATTTTTTAAAAAATAAAATTTAAAAATAATATTAAATAATTCCGACGGAATTCCGATGGGATTCTCGTCGGTTTTTTTAAATATAAATTATAAAAATAGAAATTAAATAATTCCGACGGGCATTCCGTCGGAATTCCGTCGGATTTTTTAAAAATAAAAATTAAAAATAATATTAAATAATTCCGACGGAACTTTCCGTCGGAATTCCGTCGGATTTTTTAAAAATAAAAATTAAAAATAATATTCTTCCATCGGATTTTTTAAAAATAAAAATTAAAAATAATATTAAATAATTCCGACGGGATTTCCGTCGGAATTCCGTCGGTTTTATCTATGCTTAAATTGAATTCTTATGACGTATTATAATATTTGTAGTTATAATTAATATTTTCTTAGAACTCAATTTTAAATATAGTCTACAAAATTTATGATTTTATTATTTCAAATGATATATAAATATTTGTATCAAACTAAACCATTGAATTGATCTAGCTCAACTGGTTTACCTTGGTTTCCATAAGGTCTTACTACCACAACGTCGGGTGTTCGAATCCCCAGGGGCGCATTAAGTTTTTATTTTTCCAGTAAATTCCGACGGAATTCCGAGGGAAATTCCGTCGGAAATAATTAATTAAAATTTTTTTTTCCAGTAAATTCCGACGGAATTCCGAGGGAAATTCCGTCGGAAATAATTAATTAAAATTTTTTTTCCAGTAAATTCCGACGGAATTCCGAGGGAAATTCCGTCGGAAATAATTAATTAAAAATTTTTTTTAAAGCAAATTCCGACGGAATTTCCCTCGGAATTCCGTCGGAATTTTTTAAATTTAATTTTTTTTTTATGATTTTTGTCCCTCGGAATTCCGTCGGTTTTCCGTCGGTTTTGAATTCCGAGGGAGGGTTTTCCTACGGCATGTGTCCCGTCGGAATTCCCTCGGAATTCCGTCGGAATTTACTATTTCCGTCGGAATTCCCTCGGAATTTTCCGTCGGAATTTGCAGGATTTCTTGTAGTGCGAAGAATCCTTCAGAAGTGAGGAGTTTTCTGGGATTAGCTGGTTACTACCGGAGGTTTGTCCAAGATTTCTCGAAGATAGCTACACCTCTCACTAAGTTGACAAAGAAAGAAGGGAAGTTTGAATGGACGGAGAAGTGTGAGCAAAGTTTTCAAAGATTGAAGGAGATGCTAACAACTGCACCCGTGTTAGCGTTACCCGAAGGAAAAGAAGGTTATACAGTCTACACCGATGCTTCGAAAGAAGGATTAGGAGGAGTTTTGATGCAGAATGGGAAGGTGATTGCGTATGCATCAAGGAAACTCAAAACGAATGAAGTCAACTACCCGACACATGATTTGGAGTTAGCCGCGATAGTTTTTGCCCTTGGGAAATGGAGACATTACCTGTATGGAGTTACGTTTGAGATCTTTACTGATCATAAGAGCCTGCGATATCTATTCACTCAGAAGGAGTTGAATATGCGACAGAGGAGATGGATGGAATTTCTGGAGGACTACGATTGCATTATTCAATACCATCCAGGAAAGGCGAATGTTGTAGCCGATGCACTAAGCAGGAAAGTTCATTTGGCACAGATTTCTGCCAATCCCGAGGTTGATCAAAGAAAAAGAATCGAGGTGATAACTAAAGCTCGAATTGCTAACGTTGTGATGATATCACCATTGAAAGAACAAGTGTTGGAAGCTCAGAAGAACGACGAGTGGATTAAGAAATGTCTCGAATCTAAGGAGAAAGATGATGAGACCAAGTTCAAGGTTGATGAACATGGAATATTGAGGTACAAAGGTCGAGTATGCGTACCAACTGTTTTGAGGAAAGAGATTCTCGATGAAGCGCATAAGACTAAGTACACGATACATCCCGGAGGCACTAAGATGTATCAAGATGTTAAGACGCATTTCTGGTGGAACGGAATGAAGAGAGACATAGCCAACTATGTCACGGAGTGCTTAACTTGTCAGAAAGTTAAAGCTGAGCACCAGAAGCCGAGTGGGAAGTTGCAACCATTACCGATTCCGACATGGAAGTGGGAGCAAATCACGATGGATTTTGTCACTGGATTACCCAAAGTCACAGGAGGACAAGATAGTATCTGGGTGATCATTGATCGATTGACAAAGTCAGCACACTTTTTGCCAGTAAAGATGACGGATAAGGTCAGCACGTTGGCAAAGCTGTATCAACAAGAGATCGTTAGATTACATGGAGTCCCGAACAGTATAGTCTCGGACAGAGATCCGAAATTCACGTCGCACTTGTGGAAAGAAATTCAGACTTTGATGGGAACGAAGTTGAACTTCAGTACTGCAGCGCATCCTCAGACGGATGGACAATCTGAAAGGATGATCAAATACTTGGAAGATATGCTAAGAGCTTGCGCTTTAGACTTCCAGGAAAGTTGGAAAGAGTGTTTACCTCTTGTGGAGTTTGCATACAATAATAGTTATCAAGCTTCTATTAAAGCTGCTCCATATGAAGCTCTGTATGGAAGGAAATGTAGATCCCCGTTATACTGGGATTTGGATGAAGCGAGATGTACTGAGGAAGGACCGATCAGAGTGAATTCTGCCAAATGGATAAGAGAAGCGACAGAAAAGATTCAGATCATTCGCCAGAGAATGAAAGCTGCCCAGGACAGGCAGAAGAGTTATGCTGATCGACGAAGAAGGGATTTGGAATTCGCAGTAGGCGAAAAGGTATTTCTGAAGGCATCGCCAAGGAAAGGATTTTCCCGAATTGGGAAAGGTGGAAAGTTAAACCCAAGATATGTTGGACCGTATGAGATACTGGAAAGAGTCGGACTGACTGCTTATAGATTGAATTTGCCTGTAGGTCTAACAGGAATCCACAACGTATTTCATGTATCTCAGCTTCGCAAGTGTTTCTCGGATGAGACAGAGGTTGTGCCGGTAGAGGAGATACCGTTGGAACCGGATTTGACTTATGTTTTGAAGCCCGCTAAGATTCTTGATAAGAAGTTTCAAGAGCTGAGGAATAGGAAGATTCCATTAGTTAAAGTCCTTTGGAAGGGACATGGGACAGAAGAGGCAACCTGGGAGACAGAAGAGAAAATGCAGAAGCATCACCCTGAGTTGTTTGCAGTTACAGCAGAAGAATCTGAGGACAGATTCTCTTTAAGGAGGGGTGATTGTAACAGCCCAAAACAGGGCCTGGATGAAAACAGTAAGTTAAGGCAGTGGTAAAGCGTTTATAGACCGTGATCCAACTTTTTGAATCATCATGCATTGCAATTTTACATGAACTTTGTGCTCGTATATGATCTGACATGTTTTAAGGGGAATTCTTGACCTTTGATTCAGTTTACTATTCATAACCCGAGCCTACCTTGTTCATATTGCTACTCGAACCCTAGAGGTTCATCACACATGTTTCCCAATCGTTTGAACTTGTTTCCCGAACTCAGAAAGTCTTTCTTGAGCCATAAGGGTATTTTTGGAACTTACCGACCAAAGTTACTATTCATCAGAAAATGATCTTTTGATTCTGATACCTTTTTCTACCCAAGTTACAGTCGAATCGATCCTTGAGTCGAGATGAGTCTTTTGAAATCATTCTTGGCTTGGAAATCCATTCCGGAACTTTGTTTTATTGAAAACGTTTTTGAAAACCCTAGTTTACTATTCCTTTTACGAACGGTTTTCATTCAGAAAATGTTTTCTCTTCGGATTTGCACTACTTGAGCTATTTCAAGATTTTTGAGATGTTTTACAACTCTTGATTCAAGTCCTAGCTTGAAAATTTGAAGCGTACGTTCGTACGTGAGAATTCACTATTCATCCTACGTTTTCAACTTTTTAACGGTAAAACGTTTTATAGTCGATTTTGGACTCAAAACGCTTCTCGATTTATTTCTTGAATTTTAGAAGCAATCCGGACTTGAAAATCATTCTAGAAAGTCGTTTTTCACTCATGTCGAGTTTCGAGCTCAAAACTTTTATTCACTAAAACGAATGTATCTTTCAAACGGTAAATCCGATTTCGATGAATGAATATGCGTTTCGAAGCTAATTTTCTTGCCGTCGGAATGGTTAAACTTCCAGCCACTTATCCTCGAGCCATGGGGGACGAAATTACAGAAATACCCCCAGCAGTCCCATTTTAGCTTCAACATGCCTAAAGCTTCCAAGAGAATCTATCCAATTTTTGCTCTCCTACCCTTCTCCACATTTTATTTCCAAGGTGAGGGGCTTATCTTCAGCTATAAATAGAGGCCAAGAGGCATTTGAATCCTTGCTCAAAGTTGTGTTAACAACACCCTTTCTTCTCTCCCTCTCCCCCTCATTGCCGTCGGCCTCCCCCCTTTGGTAGCTAGGTTAGTTGTTTTATTTTTATGTTATGTTTTAGTTAGTTTATGTTTTATGTTATGGTATGTTTATATTATGTTTAGGTTGGGTCTTAGGGTCTTCCCTAAGCCATATAGGATTTTATTTTATGCATTTATTATATAGTTTTCATGATATGTTTTGATAGTTGTTTATATGTTTTAATTGTTTAGTATATGCTTGAATATGTTATGAATTGCTCTAGTATATGCTATGATCATGTGATATGGTTGTTATATTATGAGAATTGATGCATGATTATGGAATTTGAATTATGTTCATGCATGTTAGCTAATGGAATAGTGATTTACAATTAATATGTCACAACTTGTTACATGTTGTTATGGAATTAAATTGTTACATGTTACATGCCTAAAGGTTCATGATATATGATATGCTATGACATGATATATGTTGTGACATGTTGTCACATTGTTATATGACTCTTGAATTATGAATTGAGCTTATGATATGATTTGGATTAATGGATTAGTGCCTTGATCATGTGGTACACTTTAATAGTGTCACATGTTATAACCTAAGATAGAATAGTGTTTCATACCTTGATCTTATGCCTTAATTGGATCTCTTAACCATAGGTTATACCTTTAACCTAGATCACACTTGAATATATTAACATGAACTTGAAACTATAGGTTATAATCAAGATCATAATTTGATTAGGGTGTGTGTGTGTGTGCATGCCGTGTGTGTGTGTGTGTTCGTGCATGGTGTGTGTGTGTACCGTGTGTGTGTGGGTGTGTGTATAGTAAGGTTTGACCCGACCCTTTGACCCGACATGTGAATAGTAACCTGTGAATAGTAATCGTGAATAGTAATCTGGAATAGTACTTTTGAATAGTGCTTTTGAATAGTAAAAATGAATTAAAACTTGTGCTTTCCTAATAGACATTTGCACCTAGGGTTTCCATATCCAGGGTCTAAAATGTGTTTTCAAAATGTGTTTTCTTTCGTGGACTTGTTTCTTAACCTAAGGTTTGCGATAGGATTCATAATTTGACTAAAGCTTACTCGGTTATTGTAGCACCCCGCACGTGAGGCACCACATCCCCCGCACTATGGCTCAACACGAGTAACGAAACTGTGACTCCGCCCCCGTATCAAACCATAGCGAACGGGAGACCAACATAAAAACTTTCCTAAGCCAGGCGGAGCTAGACCCTGCAATGAAACCAATCCACAAAGTATAATGCATTGCAAAGCCAAAGTTCAATCATACAAGTCATAAACGGAATTTGGGCTCTTCAGGCCTCTTTTAATTCAATAGCAAAACTCAGTAACAGCAATTCAATAACAATTACATAATTATTCGAGTTCCAGAGACTATGAAATCGAATCATACATAAATCCAATACATGAATGAGTGCAAAGACTCTCTTAACCTAACTTGACCGACACAAAGACTCCAACACCTCCGCCTAGCTCGAAACTCTGAAGCCAAACCTGCACACTAAAGTGTTGGGGAGGGAGAGGGTCAGTCTCTAGAAGACTGAGTGAGCAGGAGCGATACATATATATAAAACATGCACATGCAAGTCGTGAATTCCGAACAAGGTTTTTATTTGAAATCAGTTCCCAAAAAGGGCAAGAGAATGACTAATCAATGCTCGGATTTTATGACTAAGTCATATTAGTTTCATTACATTCATAAATCATACATAAATATAAGGCTCGGCGAGTGAGCGTGCACAACCTCCAACCAAACTCCGACCGTGTACGACAAATATCAATAATATATTGATTAGGCGATCATGCAATATATCATAATACATGCGGACCATAAATCATATCATAAATATATGCGTTTGGGCAATCCGTGTCTCGGCCTTCCCGCACGGTGCATAATTCTATCAAAACATATACATAAGAAGAGGCATAAATCCTAATCAACCTTCTTCCTCCGGGTGGTGGACGGGTTAGCAAGACCCGACCCCCTAAGACAATGGCCAATGGGGTTTCATGACTCCCCCAAAGGCACTCAGCTCCCATTCCCCGCTAAATCTCCTAGCGAGGGCCGGTATCACCGTAGTTGGTTGGAACTAGTATATGGGATCCCCGTCAGCCCTTGCTTCCTCGGTTAGCCACATATACTAAGTCCCGGGGCCCGTTAAATCAGAAGTCATAAATCAGAAATGTGACTCGCCAAAACATATCATAATTCATAAATACATAGCATAATTCATAAATCTTTTGAAAAGGGTTTACTCAATCAATACATACTATAAGAAATCATACCTTACCGTGTAATTCGGCATATGCTATATACGTACCTCTCCGTGTCATCCTATTCCGTAGCTAGCATGAATACACACGGTTTGGAGCATAGCCTCATTACAAAACCATTTTTAAGTTTATATACGCTCATACGCATAATTCAGAAGGATTTACTCGATAACTTCATTTGAAAACCATATATATATAATCATAAGGTTTTTGGCCAAAGCTTTTCACATAAGGGTTGTAGGGTTTATTACATAACTAAAACGAAAACCACCCTCACCTTAACCGTGAAGAAACAAGGATCGAGCACCAAGTGCCTGACGATCAAAAGCTCTCCACCCTGGAGACAAACTGTACAAAAGACCACAAGACGTGTTCGTGAGACTCAAGACTCTAAATGAACCATATAAGACGCACGGCAATGCTCAAGCATGATATGAAGGCATAAGGATCATATTAAGTCATGAAATGTTCATGTGCATGATTAAGACATTAACTCGTATATCCAAGTCATTCACTCAATCATTCATTATCATTCAATTCATATTCCCAATCAATTTATTTCAAGAACTCAAATAGGAGCATAGAACATATTCAAGCTCTTCCATAATGTTACCACATACTTCATATTACATAACATAGCATATATTCAAGGTTTGACAACAAGAAGAAGTCTTATGATATAGAAAATAAGTGATGCGATTCGTAAACGACATATAAACACACATAAACGGCATTCAATAAAAGCATGCCTAAAACACATCCAAATATCATGAAATTGCACCATAATACTCCTAACACATAGCCAAACAAGTTCATAGTTCAACACGAAAGGAGATAAAATCAATAAGGAGGGGAAACAAATCAAAAACCGAAGAGGAAGTAACGAAGACTGCGCATGGGAAGTGACACGGGGGTGTCACCAACCCTAGCCCAACTGAGCCACGGGCGTGGCTCAGTACAGAGCTGCCCAGAAGGTGTGACACGCCCGTGTCTCCCTCTTATGAGTAAATGAGACACGGGGGTGTCACGGTACAGAACTTGAAGCGCATGCAAGACCTAACCGGCAAAACTGAACTCAAACAAACTCAATCCAAAGGCATACCAAATGAACTCCAAATGCTCTGAAACTTAATATGAAACATATTTGGCATGTTATGAACATTTTTCATTTAGATTGCAAAGGCTAAATCACACGTTAAGATCATCGAATCCACGCAACAAAACTGGGTCGCCAAAATCGCACATATGAGCCCTAATGATTCTATCATGCCTTGATCAAGTACTTAGGGGTTGAATTTGGATCTGAAACTTTGGGGAATGCATGCTAACATACCAAACGACTAATATACATCATATATATGCAAAATGGTACAATTTAAAGCACATTAGAAGGACCAACAAGTTACCAAACACAACAGCAACAATTCTGTCAAAGATCATGCATAAGAACAGGCCATGTCTTGCGGTTTTGAGGCTTCAAATGGAACCAAATACTTAAAGCATGAATGCTAACATATATAACAATGAGTGTACATCAACTCCATGCAATTTCACACGAAATGGAGGCCATATGATCATGCAACAACACAAAATTTCACACAGCAGTCACAAAACAGGGGAAGTAGTTTGATCATCAAGTTTGAAGCTCCAAATCTCATAATTTTATAAAAGGAGCAAGAGATGAAATCCTCCTAACATCATATACTATCAGTTGGGAAGGAAATAGATCAAGAAACAAGTTCATATGATCATGTTTAAGCAAGAAATTCAGCCACACAAACAAATAGGTCACTAGAGCAAAAATCCCTAAAAGTTCATACCAATCTCATAATTCAAACCCTAATCAAATCTGATCCAAATCATGATTTAAGTAGATGAAATGAAGCATAATAGAGTAGAGAAGACATAAATATTCATACCTTGAAGATTTGGTGAAGGAGGGAAGAGATTTGAGCTCAAAATCATAAAGATGGCCTAGGGTTTCTATCTTCTCTTCTCCTCTCTCTCTCTCGATCAGTTTCAGCTGAAAAAATGGAGATATGGTTCGGTTTTCAGAGGTAAAAGGGAGAAGATAGAGCTTAACTCAAGGTAGATAAGTCATGGTTAAGGTATGGTTAAGTTTAGGGAGGGTTATGGGTCCCACCATGAAGACTAGTCAACCAAAGGATCTCTTCTTGCACGAGTTGTCCGTTACGGTTGGATTTCGGAGGTCTTAATGATTTCAAAAAGGTATGAGGCTTGCTCCATTGTCTCCAAATCGTCGATACGAAGGCAACGGAAGTGTCGGAATTCGAATCCGAATTCCCGAGCTCAAGATATCACGCACGGAACCAAGGGTGCGCTAATTGCTCGTTAGCCCCCGACTTGGTTCCAAAAATCAAAATAAATTCGTAAACACGTCAAATGAATCCGAAAACATAAACCGAGCATAGAAACATGTTCATAACACACATATTTACGACATACTAAATTTCCACGACATTTCGGTATCAATACATATATAAACAAAGCACAAATAAAACACTCATGCGCATGAACGAATTCATATAGCTATAAATAATTTACTAAAACTTAAATTCCATATTAATTAAATTAAAACCAACTAATAACATGTTGAAATTAATTAACGAAATTACCAAAATAGTTAAGGTAACACAAAACCTTAATTGAGAATTTAACACTAAATATCAAAGTAAAATAAAATGAATTAAATTAGAGTAATAATAGTTTACAGTTTAAATCGAATAAAAACACTTATAAACAATTAATCGTATAATTAAATAATTAATTTGCGCAATTTATAAACAAATACGCCACATTATTAAAACTGAAAAACTGGGGCGTTACAATCTCTCCCCCTTAAAAGGAATCCGTCCTCGGATTCAAAACACGCTTGAAATCAAACAATGAGAGATTCCCCGTCTCTCACAAACAACAAGGAGAGAGCCCCGTCTCTCGAGCAGCAATGAGAGAACCCCGTCTCTCCAACAACAATGAGAGAACCCCGTCTCTCGAGCAACAATGAGAGAACCCCGTCTCTCGCAAGTAAAGAGAGTACCCCGTCTCTCAAACAAAAATAAGAGAATCCCCGTCTCTTACAAACAGAGAGAGCACCCCGTCTCTCAACCGAAAATAAAACAAGGAAGTCTCCAATACTTCCAAGCAACTCACGCAAAACCAAATTTAAAATCACGGAAGTCACCCGAAGCAAGTAATAACATCACCCACATTGATATTCAATTACTCCAAGTAATTTAACACAGTAGGAGATCAAAGCACTTAACATAAAAATTATATAAGTTATATTTGCATGGATGCATGTATCATGAATGCTATAAGTACCGTTCACCGTAGTTGCAAAATTCAGATTTGTGAGTTGTCGTTGTCCAAGGTATGATCTGTCCCGAATGTAACTCAGTGCCCAGCTTGTCTTGTACCTCTTCAGGGTTCTCCGGTGAAGCGATTGATGAATCCTTTTAAGGATCATGTTCTTAGATCCGTTCCGACTTGTACTGTTTCCAGTCTTCACCATTTCCCTCAATCCTCATTCGACCAACCAACTCTCTTTTAATTAACCGAATTTGACTTCCTGAATGCCCTTAGACCACCCGTCTCGAAGTTAGGTCCATAGCTACTAGCTTACCCATATCGGAGTTTAAAATACCCTCAAGGATAACTACCTCTGACCACCTTGACGATTCAATCCCTACCTTGAGGTATTCGTCATTAGGATCGACATTAACACGAATCCTTTTCCATTTCCGTTCATGTCATCTATTCATACTCTTTAACCCCCTCAAGGCTATATTCGGTATTTGGCCCCACATTTCTTGAGTCGAAGATAGAATGTTCTTGATGACTCTTGGAGTTCGATGTAAATCCTCCAATGATCATCTGTTTCTATTTGGTCCCTTCTCAAGCTTCCTTCTGGATCACCTTGGATAGAACCGATAACTTAATAATGTTGTCTCGGATCCCTTAGTACTTTTACTGACTAAATCTTGAGTGACAACATCCCCTCATATAATAGATTGATCAAATTTTTCTTTAGTTAATTCCATCTTAGGAGGTCACAGAAACTCCCATATAATTTCATCACTCCCAATTCGGAATTCCAGACATAGAGTCGTTCAATAAACTCTCTTCTTTATTTCTCGAAAAATCTTCCCCCGAATTGGGCATCGTCACTTCTCTCTTAACAACTGAACCATTACCGTCCTCCTAATCATTTCCAATGGCTACCATTTGGATTTCCAGCTTTTCCTTAATTCGCATCCCCGTTGTTACTATTGACATATTTATTCGGGCACTACTTCCATCCTCCAATTTATCTCTTGGTCGTGCTCTCCCCCTTAAAATTGCTCTTTCATGTCGAACTCCCTCAATCCTTCTTCCCTATTCTTATCCGATCCGAACACTCCATTACTTCCTTTCCTTTAAATCAGATATGGTTCGGTTGAACTGATACTTGATAGTTGAGGCGAAAGGACTTCCTATCAAGTAAACACTAAAATGCATGTTGGGTTAAAATGACAGTGCATGGGTCACATTTACATCAAGCAATTATACAATACATTAGCGCAACAAAACCAATTAGAAATGCAAAGATAACATAAGGTCAAAAGAATAGATCATTAATGTAAAATATGATGCACGTGCTATGAATGCTTTGGAACCTGTCACCGATGTGGAAAGTTATTAGCTCGGTAGCTTTCCTCGTTCTTCCGATCCCAAGGTCACTTGACCTGGTAATTATTCCTTGCCTTTCCCACGGTCTTCGAGACTTCCACGCATCTTTATAAATCAACTTGTATCTTCCACTGTCCGAGATTGCAATTTCTTGATCCCTAATTCTTCCACGTCCCCTGAGTTAGCATCCACACTTCTCCTCGCAATTCAACCTTTACTTCTAATCGTCACCTTAATAAAGAATCCCGTGCCTATCCCTTGTGAATTCAATTCACCTCCCACTGCTTACATTTGAGCGCATGATTTCATTGCAAGGAGTGGTTGCCTTTCTTTACCGTTTCCATTTGTTGCTTCATATCTTCCATTTCAACTTCACAACATGGCAATTCAACTTGATTTTAGAAAAACGAACTCATCTCCCAATCCACACCTTGTTCAAGATTCCCGTGACGATTGTTTATGAGTTTCCCATCACGATCGACATCCAGAGCACCCAAGTCCAACTCTTCCCGGTCTTGACTTCGACAGACTTGATTTCAATTCACTAGGCTTAATCAGAGATCCTTCTTGTCGACCCCAGATACACAGCTCCTACCGGACCCATTTTATCTTCGTCTCTCCTAATTATTGAAACCTCTTCAACGATCCAATCCGGGATCAAAATATCTTCAAGGTTCGTTCACTTCATTCTTTAGGTTGAAAGCTCTTGCTGAATCCAATTAAACACTCCAAGTAGCAGATTCTCATAAATTAGTCTCTTGAGTCCCAACAATCCCATGATTAACTCCTATTCCGATTTCACCAAATGTCTCTCTGCCATCGCATCTCTAGATTCAATCTTCCCATTCCGAATTCTCATCCCTGACTCTAGCTCCATTTGGGAAGTCTCACATCTCTAATTCTCTACATTCTTCCCAGAGTATCCTGTCCATCTTCCATGTCTCAGAAAAGTTTGCAATCGATCTTCTTTGTCGTAGAACTTGGTCGTGGTTTGATATTATCTCCATAACCTATAAATCATAGCTTACTTCAAGAATAGATGCATGCGATTAGTGCATGCTTATGACACGTAGTTAAATGAATCAAAGCACATAGAATGCAAATTGCAACACTTAAAGCAACTAAATGAAAGCGTAGATGGTATACATATATTAAGCAATTTCCAACAGTTAGTGTCAAATATTCATGCCAAAACGATGCAATGTACACATTAACAAGTTGTTCCTATGCCGTGCAACCTAACTGACTCAAACACGACTCAAGAACACCGGTTTTGCAACCGGGCTCTGATACCACTTAAGGATGTAGCACCCCGCATCAAACCATAGCGAACGGGAGACCAACATAAAAACTTTCCTAAGCCAGGCGGAGCTAGACCCTGCAATGAAACCAATCCACAAAGTATAATGCATTGCAAAGCCAAAGTTCAATCATACAAGTCATAAACGGAATTTGGGCTCTTCAGGCCTCTTTTAATTCAATAGCAAAACTCAGTAACAGCAATTCAATAACAATTACATAATTATTCGAGTTCCAGAGACTATGAAATCGAATCATACATAAATCCAATACATGAATGAGTGCAAAGACTCTCTTAACCTAACTTGACCGACACAAAGACTCCAACACCTCCGCCTAGCTCGAAACTCTGAAGCCAAACCTGCACACTAAAGTGTTGGGGAGGGAGAGGGTCAGTCTCTAGAAGACTGAGTGAGCAGGAGCGATACATATATATAAAACATGCACATGCAAGTCGTGAATTCCGAACAAGGTTTTTATTTGAAATCAGTTCCCAAAAAGGGCAAGAGAATGACTAATCAATGCTCGGATTTTATGACTAAGTCATATTAGTTTCATTACATTCATAAATCATACATAAATATAAGGCTCGGCGAGTGAGCGTGCACAACCTCCAACCAAACTCCGACCGTGTACGACAAATATCAATAATATATTGATTAGGCGATCATGCAATATATCATAATACATGCGGACCATAAATCATATCATAAATATATGCGTTTGGGCAATCCGTGTCTCGGCCTTCCCGCACGGTGCATAATTCTATCAAAACATATACATAAGAAGAGGCATAAATCCTAATCAACCTTCTTCCTCCGGGTGGTGGACGGGTTAGCAAGACCCGACCCCCTAAGACAATGGCCAATGGGGTTTCATGACTCCCCCAAAGGCACTCAGCTCCCATTCCCCGCTAAATCTCCTAGCGAGGGCCGGTATCACCGTAGTTGGTTGGAACTAGTATATGGGATCCCCGTCAGCCCTTGCTTCCTCGGTTAGCCACATATACTAAGTCCCGGGGCCCGTTAAATCAGAAGTCATAAATCAGAAATGTGACTCGCCAAAACATATCATAATTCATAAATACATAGCATAATTCATAAATCTTTTGAAAAGGGTTTACTCAATCAATACATACTATAAGAAATCATACCTTACCGTGTAATTCGGCATATGCTATATACGTACCTCTCCGTGTCATCCTATTCCGTAGCTAGCATGAATACACACGGTTTGGAGCATAGCCTCATTACAAAACCATTTTTAAGTTTATATACGCTCATACGCATAATTCAGAAGGATTTACTCGATAACTTCATTTGAAAACCATATATATATAATCATAAGGTTTTTGGCCAAAGCTTTTCACATAAGGGTTGTAGGGTTTATTACATAACTAAAACGAAAACCACCCTCACCTTAACCGTGAAGAAACAAGGATCGAGCACCAAGTGCCTGACGATCAAAAGCTCTCCACCCTGGAGACAAACTGTACAAAAGACCACAAGACGTGTTCGTGAGACTCAAGACTCTAAATGAACCATATAAGACGCACGGCAATGCTCAAGCATGATATGAAGGCATAAGGATCATATTAAGTCATGAAATGTTCATGTGCATGATTAAGACATTAACTCGTATATCCAAGTCATTCACTCAATCATTCATTATCATTCAATTCATATTCCCAATCAATTTATTTCAAGAACTCAAATAGGAGCATAGAACATATTCAAGCTCTTCCATAATGTTACCACATACTTCATATTACATAACATAGCATATATTCAAGGTTTGACAACAAGAAGAAGTCTTATGATATAGAAAATAAGTGATGCGATTCGTAAACGACATATAAACACACATAAACGGCATTCAATAAAAGCATGCCTAAAACACATCCAAATATCATGAAATTGCACCATAATACTCCTAACACATAGCCAAACAAGTTCATAGTTCAACACGAAAGGAGATAAAATCAATAAGGAGGGGAAACAAATCAAAAACCGAAGAGGAAGTAACGAAGACTGCGCATGGGAAGTGACACGGGGGTGTCACCAACCCTAGCCCAACTGAGCCACGGGCGTGGCTCAGTACAGAGCTGCCCAGAAGGTGTGACACGCCCGTGTCTCCCTCTTATGAGTAAATGAGACACGGGGGTGTCACGGTACAGAACTTGAAGCGCATGCAAGACCTAACCGGCAAAACTGAACTCAAACAAACTCAATCCAAAGGCATACCAAATGAACTCCAAATGCTCTGAAACTTAATATGCAACATATTTGGCATGTTATGAACATTTTTCATTTAGATTGCAAAGGCTAAATCACACGTTAAGATCATCGAATCCACGCAACAAAACTGGGTCGCCAAAATCGCACATATGAGCCCTAATGATTCTATCATGCCTTGATCAAGTACTTAGGGGTTGAATTTGGATCTGAAACTTTGGGGAATGCATGCTAACATACCAAACGACTAATATACATCATATATATGCAAAATGGTACAATTTAAAGCACATTAGAAGGACCAACAAGTTACCAAACACAACAGCAACAATTCTGTCAAAGATCATGCATAAGAACAGGCCATGTCTTGCGGTTTTGAGGCTTCAAATGGAACCAAATACTTAAAGCATGAATGCTAACATATATAACAATGAGTGTACATCAACTCCATGCAATTTCACACGAAATGGAGGCCATATGATCATGCAACAACACAAAATTTCACACAGCAGTCACAAAACAGGGGAAGTAGTTTGATCATCAAGTTTGAAGCTCCAAATCTCATAATTTTATAAAAGGAGCAAGAGATGAAATCCTCCTAACATCATATACTATCAGTTGGGAAGGAAATAGATCAAGAAACAAGTTCATATGATCATGTTTAAGCAAGAAATTCAGCCACACAAACAAATAGGTCACTAGAGCAAAAATCCCTAAAAGTTCATACCAATCTCATAATTCAAACCCTAATCAAATCTGATCCAAATCATGATTTAAGTAGATGAAATGAAGCATAATAGAGTAGAGAAGACATAAATATTCATACCTTGAAGATTTGGTGAAGGAGGGAAGAGATTTGAGCTCAAAATCATAAAGATGGCCTAGGGTTTCTATCTTCTCTTCTCCTCTCTCTCTCTCGATCAGTTTCAGCTGAAAAAATGGAGATATGGTTCGGTTTTCAGAGGTAAAAGGGAGAAGATAGAGCTTAACTCAAGGTAGATAAGTCATGGTTAAGGTATGGTTAAGTTTAGGGAGGGTTATGGGTCCCACCATGAAGACTAGTCAACCAAAGGATCTCTTCTTGCACGAGTTGTCCGTTACGGTTGGATTTCGGAGGTCTTAATGATTTCAAAAAGGTATGAGGCTTGCTCCATTGTCTCCAAATCGTCGATACGAAGGCAACGGAAGTGTCGGAATTCGAATCCGAATTCCCGAGCTCAAGATATCACGCACGGAACCAAGGGTGCGCTAATTGCTCGTTAGCCCCCGACTTGGTTCCAAAAATCAAAATAAATTCGTAAACACGTCAAATGAATCCGAAAACATAAACCGAGCATAGAAACATGTTCATAACACACATATTTACGACATACTAAATTTCCACGACATTTCGGTATCAATACATATATAAACAAAGCACAAATAAAACACTCATGCGCATGAACGAATTCATATAGCTATAAATAATTTACTAAAACTTAAATTCCATATTAATTAAATTAAAACCAACTAATAACATGTTGAAATTAATTAACGAAATTACCAAAATAGTTAAGGTAACACAAAACCTTAATTGAGAATTTAACACTAAATATCAAAGTAAAATAAAATGAATTAAATTAGAGTAATAATAGTTTACAGTTTAAATCGAATAAAAACACTTATAAACAATTAATCGTATAATTAAATAATTAATTTGCGCAATTTATAAACAAATACGCCACATTATTAAAACTGAAAAACTGGGGCGTTACAGTTATAGTAAGATCATAGTCTAACGTTAAGAGTAACTCACTTTGACGTATTCCTTTGTGTGTTACCTTTCTTGAATACCTTAAATGGTATTACTCTCTTGTGTTACATGTTCCTTGTTCATTGTTTCATGCATTTCATATGCATCTTGGTTAGTAGTGGGTCTTAGTTCTTAAGCTCACTCTAGTACACCACCTACAGGAGTTAAAGTTGAGCACTGGGATCCCCAGGGCACCGCATAATCTGTCTACCTACCTTTTGGTACTATTAGGTGAGGTGAAGTTATAAATGTTTTCCAACTGGAACCACGATTATACTATCGTATCATATGTTTTGAAATTCAAAGCTAAACCTCGTTTTGAACTACTCCCTTTTATCGGGACATTCTCTTGAAAGGATCATTCATACTTTAATAGTATACCTTGATCAACAGTACATGTTTTCCAAAGTTCGGCATTCTTGTTGAAAGACAGTTACATGTTTTGCATATGTTTTCAAAGTACAGTTTACAGACAGTTTCACATGTTTTCAGACAGAATCATATGTTTTACAAACAGCATCATATGTTACAGTTACAGTTTCACATGTTATAAGTTAGTATACTGGAGTGTTACTCTGGTCACTGCTAATCTTAAATGCAAGCATACAGTTTACAGTTTGGGCCCGGCGGTTATGTGTGGAGGTGATGCTCGGGAGGTGAGCGCCAACGACATCACCAATACCGGCCGCCACACTTAGACTATTGACACCGACTTTTAACAGGAGGTTTGTTAAGTCAGGACAATTTGTCTGGGAACGGACAGCAAATCAGTTCCCATTACATGTTTACAGGTCGCCTAGGGCTAGCTACCCGAAGTGACAACCGGTGGAGGATGGTGCATGTTTGTATGTGTTGGTAAGAGTCGTTGTTGACCTTGGTCCGATAGTCTACTATGTGCGGAGTTGTTGTTGATCTTGGTCCAATGCTCTACTTTATGTGGGGTTATTGTTGATCTTGGTCCGATACTCTACTAACGTGGAATTATTGTTGATCCTGGTCCGACACTCTACCGAATCATGTTTTCTGGAGTAAGGATGGAGAAGCCTAGCTTGCGGGCAAAATTCTGTTTCATAAAGGATGGTTCATATCTGGAAAAGTTCACTTTACCCTTATCCCGTTTTATGAAAGAACTATGAACCATCAACAGCATATGTGTGCGCGTGTGATAGCATTCATGAAAATGTTTTATAACGTGCATTCTTTTACAGCATCGCCTTCAAAGAGTTTTATCAACCGAACTTGTTTCAAGTTCTTCTTTAAAGCATTGCATTTAATAGTTTCGAACTTTACTTCAAGTTCTTTAATTCAGTACTTTCTTTAAAGTATTCCCTCACTTAGTCCTTTTGACTAATACCTCTCCCGTTTTCTTGCCTCGTGGTTTCAGGTCTTGCAGCCGCAGTCTAGAGGTATCTTGAAGCTCTAGATTGTCATTTTTGTTTCAGTCAGGACTTAGTATTACTTCCTCTTTTGTGTCCTGCATATGTTTTATGGCTGCATCACTTTATGTTTCTGTATGCGTTTTTGAATACTTGAGTATCTTTGTTATACTCTTTCGGCTACTCTGTTACCGATATTTGAACTCTGTTATATCGGTACTTATATGTGAATATGTTATATGTTCTGATATGCCGAGTCTCTCTTACACGATCAATATGTTCTTGCTTGTTACATGCCATCACGCATATGTTTTGAAAAGTTTTTAAATACTCTGATTTTCCGATGCATAGCCACATCGTTGTACATGTATAGTTTTGATAGACAGCCGTTCGCTGGAGTATTTCTTGAGTGATGGCTCACACCATTACTTGAGAGGTGCTTCAGTGCGGGGGTTGAGACGCCGCTCTCCTCTTGTTCTGGTACGGGTGGGGGCGTTACATGTATTTTGCTGATAACTAGGGCTTGCTACCCTTCTATCACCCCGGAGAAGAATGGTTTATGATTTATGTTTTGATTATGGTTATGCCTTTGAATATGAGAAGTTGGGAGGGAGAACTCGTACTCGCCGAGTTAGTGTGATTATGAATAAATCTATGAAACGGGAATGGACTCTTAAATACTTAAAGTTGGTTGTTTTAGCCTTTAACCTTTAACTTCTTTTAAGTATATATATTTAATATCACGGGGAAATGTTTTCGCTTGCAAAAACCATCCCCGATTCATGGATTTTTTTAAATTTGATAAATGCTATGATCTATACATATAAATGGATGCGTGTGTTAGCCCCCTCACCAGTCTTTAGGACTAACCCTCATTGTTGTTTCGTCTTTCCCCATTTTCTTTCGAGTCACAGGTGCTTTTGGAGGTTCGAGCTAGGTGGTTGTCCTTTTGTTGTTGTTTGAGGCTAGTTCGAGTCATATGCATTGTATTTCATTTTATTCTACGCATTTTGATAATTCTGGGAATATGTATAATTTGACACTTAGATTTTGGTCTAGGATAAGTTTTGTATAATGGTTTTGTATATAAATTGTGTAAGTTGTGAATGATGGATATGATATGTTAATTACTAGCATGAAATGATTTGTAGTTAATCGCTTCCGTGAATTTATGTTTAATGCACGCTCGGTATTAGGGTTTAGACCGCCTAGCTAAGGTGTGTACTTTGTTTGTCACACGTTCGTCATGTGTTTATGTGTGTGCGGAGTTCCTATTTCGTTACATGTGTTGGGCTATAGTGCGGGGGATGTTGGTGCCCTTCGCTCGGGGTGCTATACCAAGGAACAAGGAAGAAGAGCAAACAAGAAGCAAACCTGCATTTTTCTTCGTTTCTTGAGCTCAAGGTGATCATACTTCATCCTTTCTTCATGGTAAGATAAGTTTTGGATTCTTCTTCATTTTGTGCATCTTTTCTTCCACATGAATCATATTTTGAGCTAGGAATTCATGCAGTATGAGAAGCGTGATGAATAGTTAGGTTTTAATGTTGATTTTGAATTCTTGGATAAAACTTGTGTTATATGAACTTCTAAGTGTGTCTCCTTGATCTCTAGAGCTTCGTTAATGCATATATGTGCTTAAAATTCAAGTAGATTAATTGTATGATGTTCCACCATTAATGAAGCATGAGTTTGAAGCTTGAGAACTTGATTTGGGTTGGGATATTCTTGATTTAAAGTGGCTGATCAAGTTTTAGTGAATGTGTGCAAGTTTTTCCCTAATTTTTGCATGTGTTGTGGTCCGTTTCCTTGCTCCTTTCCTGTTGTTGGTGGTGCTGCGTGTTGCTGCCATAAACAGGGGAATTGGAGCCCTGTTGCTGCATGAAAAATTGGGGGAAGAAGAAGGGGATGGATACTGCTATGAGTCACCCCCATGTATGCCCACATGGGCGTGTCCTCCAAGAACTTTTTGAGGCGGAATTTTTGTGCTCAGACACGACCGTGTCTCCTTTTTACTTTAAAGGGAGACATAGCCATGTCCCTTCTCTAATTTTGAAGTTCTGCAATGAGACACGGCCATGTCTCTCTTTTGCCTTGAGGGGAGACACCATGCTTGCATATAGGTAGTATTTTGTTCGCCGTTACCTATTCAAACGAGCTCCTATTGACCTAAAATTTTAACCACGGAAACCTTCTGAAGTCTAGAGTAATATCCCGTTCGAATCACATTAAAATCATTCTTTGATTGTGAGACATAATTGATCCATTTTGGTGTCGCCACATCGCCGAAAATCTGCTTTCGTCCCACTTCAAGCTTACGCCATTTTCACCTCGCTTTGAAATAAAATTCAAGCCATATATCTTTGGAAAGACCTAATTTTCTAGTTTCATATCCAAAAAGCAAAACTTAATTCCAACCCCTAGAACTTGAGATATTCCCTTTTTTCTACAGCTTGCGCGTTTTCGAAAACTGTCAACTTTTACCGAAAACCATTTCCTTGCGTTCCTTTCACTTCTTCAACTTCCGTATGTGATTTAATTGATCTCCTTTGCCCCAAAATTGTATCTATGATACTAATAGCTTATTTAATGATGTGTTATGACTTTTTTTATAAATTTTATGGCTTGAGATACGAGGTATAAACGTGACTTTCATGTATAAACGTTTAACCCCTACAATGTGACCTTGTTTGCCATGATGGAATTCTTTATGTGTTTAATGGATTCCTTTCACCTTAAATTTATTCATATGCATTTTTAACATGTATTATAACTTGATATGAATTGATTATTAAATAAACGATTGATATAGAATGAAAGAATGATAATGAATGGACACGATCTATTCGTGTAATGAATGACTGAATCATTTATGTGCCTAAGTGGCATTAATTGTGCACATGAACATGTTCGTAGCACATTGTTATATCTTATGCATATAATATCACGTTAATGCATTATCGTGCGTCATATATGGTTCATTTGGATTCTTGAGTCTCACGAATGCACCGTGTTATCTTTTTTACAGTTTTCTCCAGGACGGAGACTGTTGGGTTCATAGGCTATCTTCAAGTCTTCTTTTTTTCTTAGTCTTCTTCGGTAAGGTGTAGCCAGGTGGGCTTCTATTCTATTAGATATAAATTGATCCGATATATCCAACGTGAAAGTTTTAAGCCAAAGTACTATATATATATATATATATCGAGTCTTCTTAAAGAGTCAATGATTTCACGTTAAAACCTTTTTACCTTTGAAATAAATCCTTGCCCAATGTTTGGTGAGATCCTTACCCCACTCATGATCTCGAGTTAGCCGCTGTGGTTTTCGCTTTGGCGAAGTGGCGCCATCATCTCTACGGGGTTCCTTTTGAGATCTTCTCCGATTACTAAAGCCTCAATTTTCTATTCACTCAGAAGGAATTGAATATGAGCTAAAGACGTTGGATGGAATTTCTTGTAGATTATGATTGTACCATCGATTACCATCCGGGAAAGCTAATGTGGTTGCGGATGTGCTGAGTAGAAAGGCTAGGGTATCTTCTTTGGAAGTTGATTCGGGAGAAAGTATCAAGCCTACCATCTTGAAGGCTCATGTGTCTAATATTACGATACAACCCGACTTGAAACATAGATTATATAAAGCTCAAGCTACTAATCCCGAGATTCAAAAATTGGTGTTGAAGGCCCAAGATGATCCAGAGTGTCCGTTTGGTTTTGATGATACGGGGTTGTTGAGATTCAAGACTAGAGATTGTGTACCCGAGGAGTTGAAACGTGTGATCCTTGAAGAAGCTCACAGGTCGGCTTATTGTATCCACCCGGAAGGTACAGAAATATATCAGGACTTAAAGAAGTTCTATTGGTGGAGAGGTTTGAAGAAGGATGTAGCCAAGTTTGTGAAACATTTCAAGACGTGCCAAATGGTAAAGGTGGAACACCAGAAGCCCGGAGGCTTATTACAACCTTTACCTATTCCAGAATGGAAGTGGGAACAAGTCACCATGGATTTCGTGTCCGGATTACCCAAAGCTAAGGGTGAGCTTGATGGAATTTGGGTGATAATTGATCGGTTAACCAAGTCATCACACTTCCTTGCAGTCCGGATGTCTGACGGGATAAGCAAGCTAGCAGATAAGTATTGCAGAGGGACAGTCAGACTTCATAGTACTCCTCTCATCATTTTGTCAGACAAGGATCCGAGATTTACTTCCAAGTTGTGGCAAGAGATTCAGAATAAGTTGGGTACTAAGCTCAAGTTCAGTACAGCTTCGCATCCTCAGACGGACGGGCAGTTAGACAGGTTGATTCAGTATTTAGAGGATATGCTTCGGGCTTGTGCATTGGATTTCCAAACGAAGTGGGATATATATTTACACTTGATCGAGTTTGCTTATAATAATAGCCACCAATCCTCGATCAAAGCGGCCCCTTATGAGATCTTGTATGGTCGGAAGTGTAGATCGCCCTTGTGATGCCCCGTCTCTTAGGCAATCCAGGTACAGCGTCACGAGAGAGTTTAATTTCGTATAATTGTGAATTATGTGGCTAGCATGCCCTAAGTGTCAATGTGAATTTAATTTTATTACGTGTGCCTTAGAATTTAATTAAATGTACTTGGACTTAATTGTCCAATATTTGAAAATTAGGGACCTAATTGCAATTAGGGTGTTTTAGGCCTTCGTGGCTATCTTGAGCTTGGGAATTCGAATACAAATTTCAACCTTACCATTGTATTCATTTTGACGATTCGGATTCAATAGAATTAACCTTATATTTTTCTAAAGCCATTTGATCGCACTGCCGTTTTAAAATTCGATCCGAAAGGACCAAATACCATTTAACCTGACCCATTTAATGGACCCATTTTCAACCTTAAAGGCTGAAAATTTCCCCCTTTTCTCCTCATTTTTGATCGGTCAACACCAAGAAGAAAACATGAGAGAATTTTTCCCCATTTTGGCCATTAAGCTTCGGAGCTTGAGCTTTCGACATCCAACCATTGGATCGATGATACAAGGTAAGATTTGTATTTACCTCATTACGTGTTTGGATTTAATACCTCTTTCGTGCCTCGAATATGTGCCTACATACTATGTGGCGAAGATGATGAATAGCCAGGTTGGGAGTTTCGTGTGTTTAAGCTCGTTTCATGAGCTCTTACGTGCAAATATGTCTTCTATGTGCTGAATATGCTTTATTGTGTTAAGTTTGTAGGATTTAGTATCGTGTGTGGTTGTGTGTGTTGTTATTGTTGCTTTTTTGTAGCGCCCCCACTTTGCTGGTAGAGAGCAGCGCCCTAACCCCCGCACTGAAGCACCCTTCAAGTAATGGTGTGAGCCATCACTCAAGAAATACCCCAGCGAATGACATGTCCATTAACGATTAAAAATAATAATGTTTAGCTATGTGGCTTATGCAGCGAAAAATCAGAGTATTTTAAAACTTTTCAAAACATGTGCGTGATGACATATAAACAAGCAAGTAGTGATCGTTAAGCAGAAGAGACTATTAACATTACTATATTAATTGAACATTTTCACGGGAGCATATGATAGCAATTGTATCCATATTCAAGTAGCAGAAGGATTATTACAAAAGCATTAAAGCAAGGTATCAATGCAGCCATATAACATATGCAGGACACAAAATAGATTAATAAAGTAAAGTCCTGACTCAAACAAAATGAACACTCTAGAGCTTCAAGATACCTCTTGTAGTTCCATGTCGTCTGAAATCTATCGTGCGTGGTGCCAAAATTCAGGGATCTTCTACCATAGCTATACATCCCCTTCGCCAAAACAATCTTGTCCATGCCCTGCTAGATCAGCCTCATCATCATCAGATCCATCATTACTTCCATTAGACTGCTCCTAGTCCTGCCTCTGTTCCTTGATCGACACCAAGTATAGAAGTGAGTACCTCCTCGCTGAGAAACAACCACAGTACGTGAAGCCTCGAACTGCTCCAAAAAGGCCTCATCTATTTGCTGCTGGTTAGGATCATAACGTACCTGAACTGCCATGGCTATACAAAAGATACCATGGATATGAATGCAAGAAGATAGAACCACGCAACTTCAAATAATCTTCCATGATGTGAGCAATCCAGGTCAAGTCTCTTCTTACTTAACCTAGCGCTCTGATAACACTTCAGGCTGTAGCGCCCCCACTTTGCTGGTAGAGAGCAGCACCCCAACCCAAGCACTGAAACACCCCTCAATTAATGGTGTGAGCCATCACTCAAGAAATACCCCAGCGAACCGCATGTCCATTAACGATTAACAATAATAATGTTTAACTGTGTGGCTTATGCAGCGGAAAATCAGATTATTTTAAAACTTTTTAAAACAAGTGCGTGATGGCATATAAACAAGCAAGTAGTGATCGTTAAGCAGAAGAGACTATTAACATTATTATATCAATTGAACATTATCACTGGAGTATATAATAGCAATTGTAGCAGTATCCAAGTAGCAGAAGGATTATTACAAAAGCATTAAAGCAAGGTATCAATCCAGCCATATAACATATGCAGGAGACAAAATAGATTAATTGTAATGCCCCAATCTTTCAATTATCCAATATGTCATTTAATGTGAAATAATTGCCAATTATGACTTAATTATTTAATTGCCTAATTGACCTTAAGTGATCATTTATCTTAATTTGAGGACCTAATTGCATGAAATAGTCTTGGACTTAATTGATCGTTTTCCATGAGATTGAACTTAATTGCATGACTTATGAATTGGAGGGATTAAATTGCAAATTGTGCTTAGACTTATAATATCTAGCATTTATCATTTGATTGCATCAAAATATTTACACACTTGATCCCTTCCCTCTCTCCCTCATCTCGATTTAAAAACCCTACCAAGAAGAGAAGGGATTTCAACCATTCAAGCTATATTTGTGAAGGAAGTTTAGGTTAGGATCATCATCATCATCATATCTTCATCCTTTCTTCTATTTCTTCCATTTAAGGTAACCTTGGAGGTTTATATGAATTCTTGAATCTTGAGTAGTAACTAGAGATTATGGTTTAAGATTGTTTAGTTATGTTTTACTTGGTGGAAGCATGAATACTTGGTTATAGCTTGAATTTAATGTACATATTATGAGATTTATGAGCTTGGAGCATGAGTGAGTATATGGGTTTCAAATGATGAATTCTTGATGATCTAGTGTGGAAATATGTGTTTTTATGAGTTATTATTGAACTATAAGTATGTTAGCATGTTTATTTCATGAATTATATGTATTTGGAGCTTGATTTGTGATCATTTGTTGATTTGTGGTTGGGTTCGTATATTCCCCTGCATAACTGCCCTGTTTTTCCATGTCACGTACGGGCGTGTCACTTTTTCCTTCTTCAGCTTGACACGGGGGTGCATGATGGTCTGGTTTTTCTGTACTGTGACACGGGGGGGTGTCACGGTTTGCTTTGTAAAGGTGATACGGGCGTGTCACCTTCTATTTACACGCATATTGTCCGTTGCACCCAGACACGGGGGTGTCACGGCTTAGTGTATATTTGTGACACGGGCGTGTCACACTCTGTTTTCCTGCATATTTGGTTGCATGCTACTGTACGTGCTATGCTCCTATGTGAATCTTTGAATTAGTTTGATTGAAAATGTGGATTTGTGAGTTCGAATGACTTGATTATATGATTGCACGTCATGTTATGCCGTTCGTCCTAATTGGTTCATTGAGTCGTGTCTTATGTACACTTGTCTTTGTTGCACAGACCAGCACACCAGTGACGTGGAGTGGGCTTCTTAGGCCGTGTTTTTCTCTTTATTTTGTCGGTACAGGTGAGGTTTAATTTCTAGATATATAGGACCATTACAACCCTATGTGGTGTTTTAAGCCAAAAGGTATCTATATATCTATAGTTTTCCAAACTCTATTGATTTGCAATTGATTTACTAAACTGTATTGAATTGATTGATCGTGTTTTGGGCGAGTATATTGTATCGTGCACTGTGGGCCCGAGAGTGAGTGTTTGACCCAACCGGAAAAGCATGGGCTGACGGGTAACTCTTACACTCCTCTCAACCGTGGGGATGAACCCTGAATCCACCAGGAGGTTTGGTGGAGGAAGGAGTCCCGTGCGTGGGAGTCATGTTCCCGACGTACACCGTGTTTACCGTGGATGGATCGGGCCTTGCAAACCCATGATCATTGGAGGAAGAAGGAGTCATTGAAACTGCTACGTGTGCACTGTAATTGATTGTGTGATCACTTACTTAATTAACTAAAAGTATCGTGATTGTACACTGTTGGAGTAAGGTTGGAGAATAGCCCTCACTCGCCGGGCCACTGATTGATTGATTGAAATTGATTAAATTGTTAAATCTGATAGTTGTAATCTCAGGCGAGCTCTTTGTTGTTTTGAACTTAGATTGATTTCGGTTATAAAACCTTACCCGAGGTTATGATTTGCATGTTATCTGCGTTTATATCTATTATGCCCCTCGCTCAGTCTGTGGTAGACTGACACCTCACCTTTCAGTTTTGCAGGTTGTGTGCTAGGCGGGATTGGCGTCGAGTCAAGTCTTTCTTTTCGGGTCTAGCACATGTCCATCCTAATTTGTTGCATATGTATTGTTAATTTTGGATTATATAAAATGTTATGTATTTGAGAGATGATAATGTATTGATAGGAATTTAGAAATGGTTTGCTTGGTAAATGCTCGTGAATCGCAGGCTTATGTTTGTTCCTTTTTGCATTGTAGTAATTGGTTTGGGGTTAGTCCCGCCTAGCTAGTCAAGTCTTTATTTTCTTGTCACCCGTTCGCTATGGCTCAGTTCATGTATGGATTGTCCGTTTCATATGTGGACTGAGCTATAGTGCGGGGGATGTGGCACCTTTGCATTCCGGGTGTTACATCCTTAGGTGGTATCAGAGCCTGGTTGCAAAACCGGGTCTCTTGTGTCGTGTCTTGTGAGTCTAGGTTGTGCGGCATAGGAATTATTTGTCAACTTGAGAGTCTTGGATCTTTAACTGAAATTATTTGACTTATTTGAAATTATTTGAATAACTTGAAGTCATTGAATTATGTGAATTATTTGTGACTTGAGACTTAATTCCAATCATTAGCATCCACTGATGCCACATGCATCCTTAGTGTCTTGAATACAGGATGCACCGAGGTCATCATCATCATGATCGTTCTCAGGGACATCGACATCGTCGGCATCATCATCGAGAGAGACCACCACCCCCTCCAGCTCAACCACAGGACTTCATGAATGCTGTGGTTGGCCTTATAGATCAGAGGATGAAAGAGCATGTTCCTCCCGCACCGCCTGCTCTATCGGTGCAATTAGAAGCACCTATCTCAACTGTACTTCGGGAATTCCAGAATCAACACCCTCCTAAATTCTTCCACGACAATGATACCGAGGCGGAGATGTGGTTAAAGGAAGTAGAGAGAATTTGGGAGCTTATACCATGTGAGTCTCGAGAGAAAGCTCGTTACACCATTACATTGATCCAAGGAGAGGATTACTCTTGGTGGGAAAGTACTAAGATAGTGTTGGAGGCCGCCGGGGAGGAAATTAATTGGGAGGCCTTTACTCGACAGTTTAGGAACAAGTTCATTCCACCTTCAGCGCGCACTAGGAGATTGAAGGAGTTCACGGAATTAAAGCAAGGAAGGATGTCAGTTTCGGAGTATATAGCCGAGTATGAGAGGCTATCTCGCTATGCACCTAATATAACGAGTGATGACTTTCATAAAGCAATGCAGTTTGTGCAAGGACTTCGACCGGACATACAAGAGGTATTAGAAGCGGTCAATATGAGCACGTGGGCCAAAGCTACTGTCAAAGTTTTGAAAGTTGAGGATGCCGTAAATGCTAGGAGTTCTACCTCACTAGCGGGATCGACTCAGAAGACTCCACCTAAACAGGCTTTGTCACCATCTCCAGAAAAACCTCTCTGCACTTATTGTGGACGTGACAACCACACTTATGATGGTTGTAGGAAGCGGTTGCGTCTGTGTTTCCGTTGTGGGAGTGCTGAGCATCAGATAGATACATGTCCGGAGCGACAAGAACTATCCACCGGGGGTCAACGACCATTTAACAGGCAAGAACAACGGTGAACGGTACATCTAAACATGCATATCACGCGCATCATACGCTTTCTTATTTTATATATTTGTATCCCTCATGGTTGCTATTTGTTTTTGTGTGAATAATTGAAATGTTGATCTTCGTACTTGCTCCATATGTGACGTTGTATGTAAGTGTTATTTAAGTTTGTGCGTGGTGTGTTTGTGTGAGAGACGGGGTTCTCTCTTCTGTGTGAGAAACGAGGTTCTCTCTTCTGTGTGAGAGACGGGGTTCTCTCTTCTGTGTGAGAGATGGGGTGCTATCTTGTTTATTGAGAAACGGGGCTTCCTCCTTAATTGTTTGGGGAGACGGGGTTCTCTCGTCTTGTGTTTTAATTTGTAGTTAGGGTAGTGGACCTGGGGACCAGGTCCTGTTAAGGAGGGGTGATTGTAACGCCCTAATCTTTCAATTATGCAATATGTCATTTAATGTGAAATAATTGCCAATTATGACTTAATTGTTTAATTGCCTAATTGACCTTAAGTGATCATTTCTCTTAATTTGAGGACCTAATTGCATGAAATAGTCTTGGACTTAATTGATCGTTTTCCATGAGATTGAACTTAATTGCATGACTTATGAATTGGAGGGATTAAATTACAAATTGTGCTTAGACTTATAATATCTAACATATATCATTCGATTGCATCAAAACATTTACACACTTGATCCCTTCCCTCTCTCCCTTATCTCGATTCAAAAACCCTACCAAGAAGAGAAGGGATTTCAACCATTCAAGCTATATTTGTGAAGGAAGTTTGGGTTAGGATCATCATCATCATCATATCTTCATCCTTTCTTCTATTTCTTCCATTTAAGGTAACCTTGGAGGTTTATATGAATTCTTGAATCTTGAGTAGTAACTAGAGATTATGGTTTAAACTTGTTTAGTTAAGTTTTAGTTGGTGGAAGCATGAATACTTGGCTATAGCTTGAATTTAATGTACATATTATGAGATTTATGAGCTTGGAGCATGAGTGAGTATATGGGTTTCAAATGATGAATTCTTGATGATCTAGTGTGGAAATATGTGTTTTTATGAGTTATTATTGAACTATAAGTATGTTAGCATGTTAATTTCATGAATTATATGCATTTGGAGCTTGATTTGTGATCATTTGTTGATTTGTGGTTGGGTTCGTATATTCCCCTGCATAACTGCCCTGTTTTTCTGCGTGCGTGACACGGGCGTGTCACTTTTTCCTTCTTCAGCTTGACACGGGGTGCATGGTGGTCTGGTTTTTCTGTACTGGGACACGGGGGTGTCACGGTTTGCTTTGTAAGGGCGACACGGGCGTGTCACCTTCTATTTACACGCATATTGTCCATTGTACCCAGACACGGGGGTGTCACGGCTTAGTGTATATTTGTGACACGGGCGTGTCACACTCTGTTTTCCTGCATATTTTGGTTGCATGCTACTGTACGTGCTATGCTCCTATGTGAATCTTTGAATTAGTTTGATTGAAAATGTGGATTTGTGAGTTCGAATGACTTGATTATATGATTGCACGTCATGTTACGCCGCTCGTCCTAATTGGTTCATTGAGTCGTGTCTTATGTACACTTGTCTTTATTGCACAGACCAGAACACCAGTGACGTGGAGTGGGCTTCTTAGGCCGCGTCTTTCTCTTTATTTTGTCGGTACAGGTGAGGTTTAATTTCTAGATATATAAGACCATTACAACCCTATGTGGTGTTTTAAGCCAAAAGGTATCTATATATCTTTAGTTTTCCAAACTCTATTGATTTGCAATTGATTTACTGAACTGTATTGAATTGATTGATCGTGTTTTGGGCGAGTATATTGTATCGTGCACTGTGGGCCCAAGAGCGAGTGTTTGAGCTAACCGGGAAAGCATGGGCTGACGGGTAACTCTTACACTCCTCTCAATCGTGGGGATGAACCCTGAATCCACCAGGAGGTTTGGTGGAGGAAGGAGTCCCGTGCGTGGGAGTCATGTTCTCAACTTACACCGTGTTTACCGTGGATGGATTGGGCCTTGCAAACCCACCAGCATTGGAGGAAGAAGGAGTGATTGAAACTGCTACGTGTGCACTGTAATTGATTGTGTGATCACTTAATTAATTAACTAAAAGTATCATGATTGTACACTGTTGGAGTAAGGTTGGAGAATTGCGCTCACTCGTCGGGCCACCGATTGATTGATTGAAATTGATTAAATTGTTAAATCTGATAGTTGTAATCTCGGGCGAGCTCTATGTTGTTTTGAACTTAGATTGATTTCGGTTATAAAACCTTACCCGAGGTTATGACTTGCATGTTATCTGCTCTTATATCTACTATGCCCCTCGCTCAGTCTGTGGTAGACTGACACCTCACCTTTCAGTTTTGCAGGTTGTGTGCTAGGTGGGATTGGCGTCGAGTCAAGTCTTTCTTTTCGGGTCTAACACGTGTCTATCCTAATTTGTTGCATATTTATTGTTAATTTTGGATTATATGAAATGTTATGTATTTGAGAGATGATAATGTATTGATAGGAATTTAGAAATGGTTTGCTTGGTAAATGTTCGTGAATGGCAGGCTTATGTTTATTCCTTTTTGCATTGTGGTAATTGGTTTGGGGTTAGTCCCGCCTAGCTAGTCAAGTCTTTATTTTCTTGTCACCCGTTCGCTATGGCTCAGTTCGTGTAAGGATTGTCCGTTTCGTATGTGGACTGAGCTATAGTGCGGGGGATGTGGCACCTTTGCGTTCCGGGTGTTACATTAATAAAGTAAAGTCCTGACTCAAGTAAAATGAACACTCTAGAGCTTCAAGATACCTCTAGACTGCGGCAGCAAGACCTGAAACCATGAGGCCAGAAAACAGGTAGAGGTATTAGTCAAAGTGACTAAGTGAGGGATATCTTTAAAAGAAAGTACTTGAAGTAAACGTTTGAAGTAAATTTCACAAGGTAAAACCTTTAATGCGAAGCTTTAAGGAAGAACTTAAGAATAAGTTCAAGTGATAAAACCCTTTGATGCAATGCTATAAGAAATGAGAGTTTTCAAAACACTTTCATGAATGCTATCACACGCGCACACATATGCTATGATTTGGTTCATATGATTTTCATAAAACGAGATAAGGGTAGGGAACAACTTTGCAAGATATGAACCAACTTTATGAAAACATTGACGCCCGCAAGTTAGGATTCTCCATCCTTACTCCAGAAAACATGACCATTAATAGGGTGTCGGACCGAGATCAACAACACCCTAACACATACACACATGCACCATCCTCCACTAAGTTTCACTTCGGGGAGCGACCCCTAGGTGACCATTAACCATTGATTTGGGAATAGATTTGCGGTCCATTCCCGACAATTGTCCTGACTTAACCAAACCTCCTGATTAAAGTCGGTGTCAATCACCTTGTGTGGCGGCCGGTAGTAGTGATGTCGTTGGCGCTCACCACCCGAGCATCACCTCTACACATAACCGTTGGGCCCATACCATTAACCATTGATTGCTTGCACCATTGATGACATCCAAAATAAATCCGAATGTATGAACCATTGAACATATGCATTGAACCATTGATGCAATACTTTGAAAACATAAACCATTGATGCATTACTTTGAAAACGTGTGCTATTGATGCTATACTTTTAAAACATAAACCATTGATGCTATACTTTGAAAACATGTGCCTTTGATCAATGAATAACAAATAGGATTGGGTTCTTTGAAGAATCCTCCTTATAAAGGGTATTTCAAAACAAGAATGGTAAAGCACTAGGCTTTGAGTTTCAAAACAACTGAATCTTTAAGTATTCATGGTTCCAGTTGAAAACATTTTTAACCTCACCTATTAGTAACAGTAGATAGGATAGATTATGCAGTGCCCTGGGCATTCCAGTGCTCAACCTTAACTCCTGTAAGTGTGTACTACGGTGAGTTTAAGAACTAAGACACACTTCTATAACGATGCACATAAACATATAAAACAAGTACAAAACATGTAAGGACAAGAGAGTAATACCATTTAAGGTATTAGTGAAGGATAACACACAAAGGAATCCTTAAAGTGAGTTATCATTAATGTGGGACTATGATCTTACTATAATCGATTAGGAATTAATCAAATTACGAATCCTAAACGTATACCTTAAGGTTATAAAACAAGTCCATGAAAGAAACACATTTTGAAAAGATATTTTAGACCCAGGGTTTAGAAAACCTAGGTTCAAACGTCTAAGATCAAAGTTCAAGTTTTATTTCATTTTACTATTCAAAAGCACTATTCAAAAGTACCACTCCAGATTACTATTCACAGGTTACTATTCACATATCTGGTCAAAGGGTCGGGTCAAACCCTTACACTAAACACACATAAACACGGCACACACACATACCATGCACGTACACATACACACACACGGCATGCACACATACACACACCCTAATTCAATTATGATCTTAATTATAACCTATAGTTCAAGTTCATGTTGTTATAAGCAAGTGTGATTTAGGTTAAAGGCATAACCTATGATTAACAAGTCTAATTAAAGCATAATATCAAGTTATGAAATACTATTCTATCTTAGGTTATAACATGTGAAACTATCAAAGTGTATAACATATGATCAAGTACTATTCCATTAATGCATATCATATCATAAGCTCAAGTCATAACATATGAGTCATGTAACATTGTAACAATGTAATAACTTATCATAGAAATAAGTCATATATAGCATATCAAGACCATTAAACATGTAACATATATCAATTGAGACCATATAGTAACATGTAACAAGTTATGATATAATTGATCATAGGTTACTATTCCATTGCATAACATGCTTGAACATAAATTAGATATCATAATCATGCATCAATTATCATCATATAACAGCTCCATAACATAATCATATCATATACAAAAGCAATTCATAACATTTCATAGCATATACTAAACAATTAAATTATAATTCACTACTAACAAACATATCATAAAAACTATATAATAAATGCATAAAATAAAATCCTATATGCCTTAGGGAAGACCCTAAGACCCAACCTAAACATAATATAAACATACCATAACATAAAAACTTAAACTAAACTAAAACATAACATAAAATAAAACTACAAACCTAGAGAGGGGGTGAGGCCTTGGATCGGCAAAGAGGGGGAGGAGAGGGAGAGAAAGGGTGTTGTTAACACAACATTGAGCAAGGAAAATGAATGACATGAGGGCTCTATTTATAGTTGTTGGGAAGCCCCTCACCTTGTAATAAAAGTATAAGTAAGGGTAGGAGAGCAAAATATTAAAGCTTCTCATGTAAGCTAACTTAGTCTTGGAACAAGAGTAGGGTTGACAGGGGCATTTCGGTCATTTTTAACACCCAAAACCCGAGAATAAGTTTCTGGAAGTTACCTCATTCCGTTGGCACAAAAATTAGTTTCGAAACGCATATTCATACGTCGAAATCGGATTTACCGTTTAAAAGATAATTCATTTTAGTGAATAAAAGTTTTGAGCCCGAAACTCGACACGAGTGAAAAACGACTTTCGAGAATGATTTTCGAGTCCGGATTGTTTCCGAAATTCAAGAAATAAATCGAGAAGCATTTTGAATCCAATATCGACTATAAAACATTTTACAGAAAGAAAGTTGAAAACGTAGAATGAATAGTGAATTCTTACGTACATACGTACGCTTCAAAATTTCGAGCTAGGGTTTGAATCAAGGGCTGTAAAACATCTCAAAAATCTTGAAATAACTCAAGTAGTGCAAATCCAAATAGAAAACATTTTCCAAATGAAAACCGTTCGTAGTAGAAATAGTGAACTGGGGTTTTTCGTAAGCATTTTCAATAAAACGGAGTTCGGAATAGAATTTCAAGTCAAGAATGATTTCAATAGACTCGTCTCGACTCAAGGATCAATTTGATTGTAAACTTGGGTAGGAAAAGATATCAGAATCAAAAGCTCATTTTCAGATGAATAGTAACTTTGGTCGGTAAGTTCCCAAAATGCCCTTATGGTTCAAGAAAGGTTTCCGGAGCTTGGAAAATAAGTTCAAGGGATTGGAAAACATGTGATATGAACCTCTAGGGTTCCATTGAAGCATTGGGTAATATAAGCTTGGGAAATGAATAGTAAATTGTATCGAAGGTCAAGAATTCCCCCTTAAAACATGTCAGATCACATATGAGCACAAAGTTCATGTAAGAATGCAATGCATGAAGGTTTATAAACTTGGATCACGGTTTATAAATGCCTTACCAATGCCCTTAGTTTACCGTTTTCATCCAGACCCTGTTTTGGGCTGTTGCATTTCCCATCGCCATGGATGCTTCTGCTCTTCTTTTTCAAGCAGACCAGGCCGAAACGACCATTTTAGGTTTGCCTTGTGGCTCCAAATGGCCTTCTATGTGAGTTTCACGTTCGCACTGAGGGCCAGAACCACCGTTTTGAGTTTTGGCCTGTGGCCAGAAAGGCCGTTCCAGGCGGCGCTTCTTGGGTTTGTGTAGAGCCATTCAAAACGACCGTTTTCAGTTTGAACTGTCGGTCCAAACGACCATTTGGAGGGCGCCTGTCCGGGGTCAGGAGGTGCTGAAACGGCCATTTGGGAGTTGTTCTTGTTTTCGAAACGGTCCTTTCTGGGGGCTCTGTGTTGTTTTTGAGTTTTGCCTGTTTCATGATTATTTTTTATGCCTTTTACTTGCTTCTATAAAGTTGAGACGAATGAAAAAGGATTATCATTAAAAGACTTATATCAAACTTCAAGAATCATTAGGAATGTTTTATCTTCAATTAGGGAATTGAATGGGCCCAAAACCGAATGCAACCTTAAAGGCTTTAAGAGGATGAAGGGATAACCAAGAAGAAGATAGGAAAGGATTCGCGCTGAGATAAACCATGTAACGCCCCGGTTTCTCATTTATACTAATATATCGTAATTGTTTATAAATTGCGCAATTAAATCATTTAACTATGTGATTAATTGTTTACAAGTGTTTTAAATATTTAATTTTATTATAAATTGTTATTATTTTATTTTTTTTATTTATAATATTGCATTTCGTTAATTTAATATTTTATTTTGTTAATTAAGTAATTAATGTTAATTAAATTATAACCTTAATTATGTGAATTAATTTTAAAAATCCGTTGACTTTGCTTTAATTTAAAATAGAATTTAAATGTTAGTTTTAATTTATAATATATGAATTTACTAAGGTTATGCACATGAATGTTTATTTGTGCTTCGTTCTTATATGAATTGATATCGAAATGTCGTGAAAATTTAGTATGTCACAAATTTATGTGTTATGAACATGGCTATATGCTCGGTTTATGTTTTCGAACTCGTTTGACGTGGTAACGAATTTAATTTGAATTGTGGAACCAAATCGGGGGACTAACGAGCAATTAGCTCACCCTTGGTTTCGTATGTGATATCTTGAGCTCGGGAACTCAGATTCGAGTTCTGTTAACTTCGTTGAACTCGTATCAAAGATTTGGGTTTAATGAACTTAGCCTTATAATTTTCCGAAATCATTTGAACCTTCGGAATCCAACCGAAAAACGAAACGGCACCAAAATTGACACATTTCACTAAAATGGCCCTAACTTGTTCAACCCATAACCAAATTAACTATGGTTGGAGTATTTGTAACCCTAGTTCAGCCCACTATCATCCCATACTCATCCCCAACCGAACACACCCTCACACAAGTAAGAAAATTCAGCCAAAGCTACTGCATTCCAGTTTCCCGTCACTTTGTCATTTTAGGAGATTTGGAGCTCAAATCTCTGTCAACTTTCATCCAATCAACAAGGTGAGTTAGGATTATGTTATACATGCATCTCTGGTCATTTTGATCCATTCATCCCTAATTCTAAGTCAGTTTTCATGGAGTTTGGATGATTTGAGTGAATAGTTAGGTTTAAGAGTGTTTTGATGAATTCTTGAATTCCTTTGGCTTATAACTTGTTTCGGTGATACATATATGATTCTTTTACCTCATTTATGACTGAGTATGCTTGTATTAGTTGGTGGTTAAAAGTTGGGTGAGATATCATTAATGAATTTGTTATGAATTGAATGAGCTTCAAACTGATTTTTCCTCCCTCCTTCACGTACCGAACTACTGCTAGTTTTTAGGATTCATTTTGAGGTTATATGCTGTGTCTTTTTACCTTATTTGCTATTGAATTGCCCTTGCTGGGCCTTGTTATGAGTTAAAAAGAGGCCTGAGGTGCCCAAGTCTGCTTATGGTTCGTGTGTTTAATTTCTGCAGGCCGTGGCCAATGAATGTGTTTGGATTTAGTTTTTCGCTGCATTATGTTTTGTTGGTTGACTATTTTGCAGGGTCTAAGTTCTGCCTAACTTAGGAGGGTTGTTTTGTTTGTCTCCCGTTCACTATGGTTTGATACGGGTGCGGACTTCCCATTTCGTTACTCGTGTTGAGCCATAGTGCGGGGGATGTGGTGCCCAGCACCGCCTCGGCGTCCTTACCCACGCCTCCCGGGCCCAGGGAATCATAAGATTCGTAAGGAAACATAGGACTCATACGAAACATACCTAACTTGCGAAACCTACAATCATACGATTCATACTTAAGAAACATACCATACCGTACAACTCGACATATGCTATACACGTACCTCTCTGTGTCTTCCAAATTCATAAGATGCTAAAGGAGATCCATAGTTCACTTGACACCAAACGTTTTGGAGCATAGCCTCGTCGCAAAACCATTTTAAGCTTATACATGCCCATAAGTATAATTTCAGAAGAATTCATATAAAATCGAATTATCAAGATTCATAACATATTATAAGACACATATTTAATATACATATAGTATATATTTGCATGTGGGGTGAGAAAACACCACATTAAGGCCATAGGTCGCTTATCTAAAAGAAAAGATCCTAACCCTCACCTTTTACCGAAAGTGCTCACGAGTGAGCGTTGACGACCAAGAAGAGGGTAAATGGTGGAACCGACACCTCCCGACCTAAATCTAGGACAAACAAATACATACGCAAGACTTAGATGCGATCATGAACCAATTAGACGCACGGCGACTCATACTAATGCAAACGGATGCAATGCATATCAGATAGATTCATACTTAGGCATATCGGAGCAAATAATGAAATATCACATAAGGAATTCAAGGATTAAAATCATATCATATTAAATAAGCTGATAATGTATCATATATTAACATACAATATGCATTCATAAACTTGAAGTTCAAAGAAATAACAAGAGATGCAAGAAGGCATTAAACGTTTCACATGTTGATCATAAATTCACGTACAATTACACTTAGCAAACAAGGTCATAAACTTAAAAATAATTAATGAAACATAGCATATTACAACATATTAACATATTAGGATCATAATCGGTGTGGGAATTAATGAGAAAAATGGAATAAAAGCACAAAATAGGGCTTCGAGGGAAAAGGGGCCAAAGCTGACAGTTTTATCGAAACGAACAAGTTGTAGGAAATCGAGGATAACTTGAGTTTGAAAAATGGGAATCAAGTTTTGTTTCTTGGAAATGAAACTAGACACACAAGGCTTTCCAAATAGATATAGAACTAATTTTATTTCAAAGGGAGCCGAAAATGGCGGAGGTTTGAAGTTGAACAAATGTAGAGTTTCGACGAAGCGGCGACACCAAAATCAAACGATTATATCTCACAATCTAGAACGAATTTTAAGGTTATTCCCCTTGGAGAGTGTTCTAGACTCAAATATGTTGATCATGTCCGAAAATCAGGTCAAACGGAGTTCGTATGAAGGGGTAACCGGCCGGGTAAATAACAAGGCAAAAGTTATCCTCCCGGGGAAAACAGGACAAAAAGTTTCTGCATAAAGGGGTACCCGCCCGGGGAGTTTTCTTCACGAAATCTACCCACCCGGGGAGAGGCTATCAGCGTGAAAAAGATCAAGAACAGGGCTGTTACGAGGTGGGGGAAGAAAGGCAACCAAAGCAGCACATAAAGGCATGAAATGGAGCATAAAACATGAGCAGATTCTTCACACTAAAGCACACAACAACCGGCCAAGACATGGGATGAAAAGGATCAACATATATGCATCTTCAACTTCAAGGAATGCAAGGTTCATCCATGAAAACTCATCAACCATGCAATGACCAACTAATTTCAGTTCATATGATCAATAATGAAGCTCATGTGGTCACAAAGATAGTCTCAAACTAAGGAATCATCCAAAGAAAGTCATGAAATCTCAAAATACGCATATGCCCTAACTATTCATTCTCAAGCTTCAAAACCATATCAAACCTTGGCTAAAATCTGCAATTTATGGATGAAAAAGACCACATAAGGATGTACATAACAATCATACACTTACCCCTTGAATTTGGTTGAGTTTGATGAAGATTTGAGCTCCAAACTCTTCCTTAGTGAATATTGACGGGAATGAACTCTTGTTTCTCCAAAGAGCTGCAACTTTTCCTCTTTCTCTTGTGGAAACCGAAGATGAGGAAGTAGGGGGAGAAAGTGGGTTATGTTTGGGTTGGGTTATGTTTGGGTTGTGTGGGACCAAGTTTCACTCAAAAAGGTTAAAAGATGAGGGACTAATGTGCAATTTAGTGAAAGGTGATCATTTAGGCACTAGCAGCTTGTTTTGGTTAAATTCCAAAGGTCCAAATGAACTTATAAAAATAAAAGATTTGGTAGGATTAAAGATGGTTGTGTTAGGATTACATAGGCTCAAGAATGAGTGAATTTGGTTAGGGAATGAATTAATTATGGCCAAAACCGTAAAGGGTGGCAAAGCTACGAAAGGCTCACGTTTCGGGCAAAATACGGGGGTACGAATGGGCTTAGAAAAATATATAGCTAGGTTCCTTAGCTTGAAAATCTCGTTATGAGTCTGGTGCCACTTCCAGAATTCAAATCCGAATTCCCGAGCTCAAGATATGCCGTCCGGAATCCAAGGCGCGCTAAAGCTTGTTAGGCCATCGAATCCCAAAGTAATAGAAATGGTCTCCGACCAATTTAGACAAATAAAAATGAATAAAATAAATAAGTAAACGAGTTCATAAATCAAATAATTCAAGTATATCACATATTCACGAAATTCAGGAATTAGAATCGAGTAAAAGAAATTAAATACGAGAGTTACAACGTAAAACGTAAACATTTAAGGCCTATAAATCACTTAATCAATTTAATCAACATATAAATTAAATCGAAAAGAAAACGTCCGAAAACACTCAAGTAACGTCATACCTGGCTTGCTGAAGAAACGGGGTGCCATAATCCTCCCCCCTTAAGAGAACCTGGTCCCCAGGTTCGCCTGCTCGACTTTCAAGCTCGAACAACTTCCCGTATTCACCCAAGTTCGAGGTTCATGACGTCCCGACAAGGGTTAGCCCGGTAAGGTCTTCTTGCACAAGGAGTTTGATCACTTCTTGAAATCTTGATGGAGAATTTCCTCATCGTTTGATCCGTGTTACGAGCAACTAAAATATTTCGCACGATAGGAGGGTCCAAGTTTGATTCATCACCCATCGTTTGATTCATTCCAACTACTCAAAAGCTCGGTATTACACGAATGGTGTGGTTACCGAACCTCCACCACTTGCATCTCCTAATTCAAGAAGTCCCTTTGTCAGAGAGCTAAATCACCAATCCTTGCTCGCTCCGGAAGACCGTTGCAAACACGACCCTCAACTTACCGTGAAAACCACACACACGAGCAAAACACACAACAAACACACACACGCACAAGTAAAGCACACGACAATCATATAATGATTAAAGATTCATGATGTACGTGCCATGAATGATGTATGTACCGTTCACCATTTCTCGGAGTCCTTCACATTGATAAGATTGAGCGAAGGGTCAAGGTTAGTATCGTAGCGTTCGTTGCTCGAATTCCTCGACTTCGGTTTTCTTGAACGAATCCTTAGCTTGATAATTTCATTCCTTATTTCAACTTCATCTCTAATTGACGATACTTAGCCCCAAGAAATTTTCTTTTCTCGCTCAGAAATCCCCTAATTGTTATGAGGGATTGTTTCAATTCTTTTCCTCCGAAGACTTTCAAACTCCATCTTTCTACGATCCTTTAAAGTTCTTCATTTCCTCTTGATATAACCGCGAATTATTTACCCCCAAAATCTCATACTCTATCTTATTCTTTTTTTTTTTTTCGATGTCCTTGAATAACAAGTCGACCATTTTACTTCCCCGGAAAATTTAGAACTTTTGACTTCTTAGCTCCTCAAAACTCCCATTCCTTCACTTGGTATTAATATCCGTAATAATTTCTCATTGATGAAAATGGCTCTCACCATGGAAATTTTGGATTAGTCAAGAAGAGAACCTTCAATCTCTCTTCAATTATTCCGATTAAGCTTCCCAATAGAGCTCTCCTTCATCCGATAGTTGTGTACTCAAAGAAGGAAAAGCTAGTGATCTTTCTCTAATGCTCCACCATCTCCTCAGTCTCGATATTCACGTTGAATAGTGAATCAATCGCTTCCCCTCCTAGGAATTGGGTTTAGCTACTTGTTTCCGGTTTCACTTCCCATCTCAATATTCTCTTGATTATTCATCATTGAAAATGTCTTCCTTTTCGAATTTCAAACCGATGCATCAAGTAGGTAAGAACAAGACTCACTTGATGTGTTACCAATCTTCTTCTCTTGATTATGTCGTTAACTTCCTCTCTTCATATCAACCGAATCCCTGGAGTCACCATTTTCTTCTTACCCGATTTACACCATCATGAACGGGGAACTTCTCACCATTGCAAGCTATCGTGAAAACATTAAACTTATGCATGCCGGGTTAGGTTTGCGTATGCTATGCTTCACGTTGTCACCAATTTAAACAAGAAACAACAAGTAATGGCAATATGCAATGCACATTCCAAGTAAGTATAAAATACAATATGGAATGGATGCTCGTGCAATGGATGCAATTACCTCCTGAGTGTTTCTTTGGCCTTTGACGATCACATTCCTTCAACTTGTGCTTTGACGATCCACATCCAAAGCATCGGGCCAATCTCTTCCAACAATCCTCGTAAGCGTGAGAATTTCTTCTACAGTGAGCACACGGTGGTTGCTCTATGGATGGAAGTTCCTTCATTTCCTTTCGGTCCCATTTGAGAATCCTCTCGGTTCCTCTTTGATCCCAATCCCGAGCTATTTCCCGATTCCATTCTTCTTACTTAGCTCTTTTCTTTCAGTTTCTTGGATTCAACTCGAAGAGCTTCCCGGGTGCTCTTAATCTAAGCTCTAAACTCGATCCCGGTTTCCATTTCTTGAAGGTCTTCCCTAGCTTCATCCATAAATTGGGCCACTCATCGGATTCGTTTGGTCTTCTTAGGTAGATACGATGGCATACATTGATCTTGTGTTCGGAAGAACCGCATCTAGTAAACCTACCCAATCTTCTCCAACAACTTCCATAACTATGATTGGGTCCTCCGTAATGGGTGTATGGAATTGGTTCTTCGGGAAACAATCCGCCCGACAAGAATATAAGATCTTTTACAACAAATCAAGCCATTTCACCCCTCATCTTAGTAGATTGATTATCGGTACGATGATTCAGCAGTCGTGAAGAGACTTCATCTCTACTTGATCCCAATTTCAGCTTAGGGGCCATAATCATTTAGATGAGTAGTTAATCGTTATATGATGTTAACCTATAATAATCAAGGAAGACGGAAATATGATGCATGCGGTTAGTGAGTGATTATGGCACGTGAATGGAACAATTAATGCACATAAAGTATGCAACAACAACAATTAATGAAAAGAAAGCAACAATTTTAGAACACATAATTCAAGAGAGTCACATATCTTAATGCAATGCACAGATTAGCACGTTGTTCCTACACCGTACGACCTATACTTGACACAACACGACACTAGAACTCTGGTTTTGTAACCCAGAGCTCTGATACCACTTTAAGATGTAGCGCCCGGATCGACGAGCCACCACATCCCCCGCACCTAGTCCGGAACCCACATATAAAATAGGAATCCGTACATGAGCCCAAGACTAAGCGAACGAGAACCTACACACACACGCTAAGCCAGGCGGAGCTAAAACAGAACCAGAGCGCGCAAAACAATAAGAAAACGAAAGCATAAATTAAAAATTCAAGAATATAAATCCACAAACGCGTTCAACTATCTTTAGAAACCTGTCCCGAAAATACAAATAAAACAAAAGTACAGAAGATTAAATCATAGATCATACACAAATGCATAATGTATACATACTTCAGTGATCAAAACCGAATTATATATAAAATACGACCGAATGCGATTGCTAATGCAACTCGATCTAGGAGACTAGAAATGGACCGACTCACAACTCCGCCTAGCACAACTCAAAACCTGCAACTTGAAAAGTGAAAAGGAAAGGATCAGTCCACTGACTGAGTGAGGGGGCTAACGCACATCAGCACATATCTACATATAGACCAAAGCACGTATTAAACAAAAGACTATGAACCGAGAATAGGGCTTTACATACCAAAGCCATTTTCCAAAAGAACTCACACTTATTCATATATTCGTATATTCTTAAGTCTGAAAAATCGTAAGGATTCATAGATTCAGAAACGCATATGGATTCATATTAAAACTCATAGGGATTCATATATTCAGATAGATTCATAGTTTAATGTAGAAATCTCATATTGAAAACAAACTCTCCTGTCCCGTTTCATAATCAACATAATAAAACAAACTTAAATTACCCGGCGAGTACTGGTCAACTCTACTTCATAACAAAAGAATTCATAAGAATCGTAAAGAAACATAAATGCATAAAATTCATAAGATTCATATTCCCGTATTCCATCCACCTTCTCCGGAAGTCTGCACACGGGTTATGGGCCCACATCGAGCAACTTGATACCGATACGTGGGGTAGCGATCCCACAACGTACCTTAGGGAGCACGGGCACAGGCTTAATGTAACGCCCCAGTTTTTTTTATTTATACAGCATGACGTACGTGTTTATCAAATTTCGCGAAATAATTATTTATACGTGATTTACATATTTAATTTATTTTAAATGTATTATATGTTAATTACTTTATTTTTTATGTTATTAATATTAAAAATATTTATATATATATTAACGTGGTATGAGTTGTTTATTAACGTATTTTCATGAACTCATGGAATCCATTTTAATTAATAATTATGCATGCATGTATTTATTATGAATTTGAATTTTTATATTATTTGGAAATATTATGAAATTTTATTGTTACATTGCGTATGAGTGACATTTACGTGATTCGTTTCTATTTAAATTGATGCCATAATCTCGTGAAAATTTAATATGTTGGACTTATACGTGTCTTGTATATGAATATATGCTTGTTTCGTATTTTCAGATTCAATTGCATGTGTTTCGGATTTATTTTAATTTTGGAATCCAAGTCGGGGGCTAACGAGCAATTAGCCCACCCTTGGTTCCGTAATTGATATCCTGAGCTCGGGGATTCGGATTCGAATTCCGTCACCTCCGTTACCTTCGTATCGATGATTCAGAGACAATGGAACAAGCCTCATACCTTTTTGGGATCATTAAGACCTCCGAAATCCAACCGTAACGAACAACTCGTGCAAGAATAACCCTTTTGTTGACTAGTCTTCATGGTGGGACCCCTTAACACCTCTCTAACCTAACCATACTTTAACCCATGATTTGTGTACTAGAGTTAAGCCTTTCTTCCCCCTTTTGGTCAGCCAAAACCGAGCCAAACCCTCCTTTTTCTGCTGCACTTGATCGAGAGAGAGGGAGATATGAAAAGAGGAAGAACCTTGGCTACCTTTATGATTTTGAGCTCAAATCACTTCCCTTCTTCACCAAATCTTCAAGGTATGAATATTTATGTATTCTCTACTCTTTTATACATATTTTCATCCATTTATTCCTGGTTTTGATTCAGATTTGGTTAGGGTTTGAGTCATGAGCTTCATATGAATATTGGGGGTAATTGCTCTTATAACCTTGCTTGGTTGTGCAGCTGATTTCATGGCTTTAAACTGAGTTTATGGACTTGTTTCTTTGCCTCTTTGTTTCTTAACTGATAGTATGTGAAGTTGGGATGATTTTCTCTTAAGACACTTTGTTGAAATTATGTGATTTAGATCCCCAAACTTGATGATCAAAACTGCCTCCCCTGTTTTGGAACTGCTGGGACATTTTATGGCTTTTGCTTGATCAAATGACCTTCTTTTCGTCTGAATTTGCATGGTTATGATGTACACTCATTGATCTATATGTTAGCATTCGTGTTGGAAGCCTTTGGATCCATTTTAAGCCCCAAAACCGAAATACATGACCTGTTCTTATGCATGATCTGTGACAGCTGTTGTTGCATTTTTGTTGTAGTTTGTTGGTCATTCTAATGTGCTTCAATTCATGCCATTTTGCATATATATGATTTATATTAGTTATTTAGTATGTTAGCATTCTTTCCCCAAGTTTTTAGACCCAATTCAGCCCCTAAGTACTTGATCATGGCATGATTGAACCAATCGGACACATATGTGCGTTTTGGACGCCCCAGAATTGATGCATGGTTTTGGTGCTCTTAACGTGTGATTTGGACTTTGAACTCTAAATGAAATATGCTCCTCACATGCTAAATATGTTTTATATTAAGTTTCATAAGATTTGGAGTTGATTTGGTATGCTTTTGGACTGATATTGTATAAGGTTTGTTTTGCCGGTAAACCTTGTTTTCATTTTTGGGTCTGTACCGAGACACCCCCGTGTCTCATTTGCCTTGTATTGTGTGACACCCCCGTGTCATGCCCTTTTTGCCTGTCTGTATTGAGACACCCCCGTGTCTCAGTATACTTAAGTTGAGGGACACGGGGGTGTCGCTTCCCCTGCACATTTCTTGCCTTTTCCTTTTCGGTTTTTGATTGTTTCACCTCTTTAATGCCTTTATCTTCATTTGTGATGAACTATGAACTTGTTTTACTATGTGTTGGGAGTATTGTGGTTTAATTTCTTAACCTTTGGGTGAGATTTAGGCATGCTTTTGATGAATGCCGTTTATGTGCGTTTTGTGGCGTTTGTGATTTACGTAACCCATTTCTCCTATCATATGAATTCTTCTTGTTCTCAAAAGTTGGAAATATGTTACATTATGTAAAATGAATACGTTTGAATGTGTGTTGAACTTAATTTACTTCAATGCTCTTGTTTGCCTAAATGTTGGATCTTGTGCTTTGAATTTTTTGAATTGAATGTAATTATTTGACTACTCTATAATTATAAACATGTTCAAAGGTATAATGTGACTATGGTTCCAAGATTTTTGTTAGATATTGCTATGAATTATGAAAGATATGAAAAGATTGAACTTGAATGAATATGAACGTTTATAATCTCAAATGAATGGCTCGTCTATATGATTTAAAGACGTTAATAGTGCACATGAACATGTTCATTACATAATATTATTTCTTATGCACTTGTATCATGTTCATTACATGCCGTGCGTCATATTTGGTTCATTTAGAGTCTTGAGTCTCACGAACACGTTACGTTGTCTTTCGTATAGTTTATCTCCAGGGTGGAGAGATCTTGATCTTTCAGGCACTCGGTAACTCGTATCCTTGTATCGTCATGTTTCAGGTGAGGGTGTTTTCGTTTTAGTTATGTATAAAACCCTACGACCTTATGTGACAAGCTTTGGCCAAAATCTTATATACATATATATGTTACTTTTAAAGTAAAGTTATCGAGTAAATATTGATCGAGTAAACCCTTTTCCAATGAATTATGAAATACGTTATGTTTCTTATGAATGGATATGTTTTGGCGAGATTATGCATGTATGTTATGTTCACGGGCCCAGGAATTCAGTACATGTGGCTATCCGGGGAGGCAAGGGCTGACGGTGATCCCATGTGCCGATTCCATTATGTTTAACGGCGAAACGGACCTCGTCAAGGAGTTTTTGACGAGGAAACGCTAACCGGGCTTTGAGGCCTCGTGAACCTCATAGCCACAATGATATGTTTAGGTGGTCGGGCCTTGCAAACCTGTCCACCACCCGGAGGAAGAAGGTTGGAACTTGTTTTATGAATATGATTATGTTATGATATGATTGTTGTGCACCGTGCGGGAAGGCCGGGACACGGATTGCCCAAACGAGTATGTCTTATGATATGATATATGATCTGAGTGTATTATGATATATTGCATGATCACCTATTTAAGGTATTAATAATATTTGTCGTACACGGTCGGAGTTTGGATGGAGTTAATGCACGCTCACTCGCCGAGCCTTTATGCTATGTATGAATTATAAACTTAATAAATTGAATATGATTAGTTGTAAAGTTCGAGCATTGCTTAGTTTTGTTCTTGTCCTTTTTGGGAACTAATTTTAAATAAAACCTTGCTCAGGATTTATGACTTGCATGGGCATGTTTTATATATACGTATATCGCTCCTGCTCACTCAGTCTTCTAGAGACTGACCCTCTCCCTCCCCATCCTTTTAGTGTGTAGGTTTGGCCTTGGAGTTTGAGGTAGGCGGAGTTGTGTGGAGTCTTGAGTTGGTCAAGTTAAGTTAGGATAGTCTCTGCACTCGCATATGTATTTAAATTATGCATGATTTGATTCTGTACGATTATGAACCTGAATCTTTATGTATTTGCTATTGAATTGCCTTGTCGGGCTTTGTTATGAATTAAAAGAGGCCTGAGGAGCCCAAGTCTGCCTGTGGTTCGAGTGTTTAATTTCTGCAGGCCTGTGGCCAATGCATGTGGTTGGATTTAGTTCTCCGTTGCGTTATGTCTTGTTGATTAGTTATATTTGCAGGGTCTAAGTTCCGCCTATCTTAGGAAGGTTTTTCTGTTTGTCTCCCGTTCGCTATGGTTTGATACGGGTGCGGATTTATCATTTCGTTACTCATGTTGAGCCGTAGTGCGGGGGATGTGGTGCCTCCCGTGCGGGGTGCTACACTTAACCCGGCGGCCCAACACCGCCTCGGCGTCCTTACCCACGTTTCTAGGGCCCAGGGATTCATAAGATTCGTAAGGAAACATAGGACTCATACGAAACAAACCTAACTCGTGAAACCTAGAATCATATGATTCATACTTAAGAAACATACTTTACCATGCAACTCGGCATATGCTATACACGTACCTCTTTATGTCTTCCAAATTCATAAGATGCTAAAGGAGATCCATAGTTCACTTGACACCACACGGTTTGGAGCATAGCCTCGTTGCAAGACCACTTTAAGCTTATATATGCCCATACGTATAATTTCAGAAGAATTCATATAAAATCGAATTAACAAGATTCATAACATATTATAAGGCCATAGGTCGCTTATCTAAAAGAAAAGATCGTAACCCTCACCTTTTACCGAATGTGCTCATGAGTGAGCGTTGACGACCAAGAAGAAGGTAAATGGTGGATCCGACACCTCCCGAACCAAAATTTGGGACAAACAAATACGTACTCAAGACTTAGACTCGATCATAAATCAATTAGACGCGCGGCGACTCATACTAATGCAAACGGATGCAATGCATATCATATAGATTCATACATAGGCATATCGGAGCAAATAATGAATTATCACATAAGGAATTCAAGGATTAAAATCATATCATATTAAATAAGCTCATAATGTATCATATATTAACATAACATATGCATTTATAAACTTGAAGTTCAAAGAAATAACAAGAGATGAAAGAAGGCGTTAAACGTTTCACATATTGCTCATAAATTCACGTACAATTACACTTAGCAAACAAGGTCATAAACTTAAAAATTATTAATGAAACATAACATATTACAACATATTAACATATTAGGATCATAATCGGGGTGGGAATTAATGAGAAAAATGGAGTAAAAGCACAAAATAGGGCTTCGAGTGAAAAGGGGCCAAAGCTGACAGTTTTATCGAAATGAACAAGTTGTAGGAAATCGGCTATAACATGAGTTAGAAAAATGGGAATGAAGTTTTGTTTCTTGTAAATGAAACTATACGCACAAGTCTTTCCAAAGAGATATGGCACGAATTTTTGTTCAAAGGGAGCCGAAAATGGCGGAGGTTTGAAGTTGAACAAATGTAGAGTTTCGGCGAAGTGGCGACACCAAAATCAAACGATTAGATCTCACAATCTAGAACGAATTTTAAGGTGATTCCAATTAGAGAGTGTTCTAGACTCAAAGATGTTGATCGTGTCTGAAAATCAGGTCAAACGGAGTTCGTATGAAGGGGTAACCGGCCAGGTAAACAACAAGGCAAAAGTTATCCGCCAGGGGAAAACAGGATAGAAAGTTTCTGTATATAGGGGTACCCGCCTGGGGAGTTTTCTTCACGAAATCTACCCGCCCGGGGAGAGGTTATCAACATGAAAAAGAGCAAGAACAGGGCTGTTACGAGGTGGGGGAAGAAAGGCAACCAAAGCAGCACATAAAGGCATGAAATGGAGCATAAAACATGAGCAACTTCTTCACACAAAAGCACACAACAACCAGCTAAGACATGGCATGAAAAGGATAAACATATATGCATCTTAAACTTCAAGGAATGTAAGGTTCATCCATGAAAACTCATCAACCATGCAATCACCAACTAATTTCAGTTCATATGATCAATAATGAAGCTCATGTGGTCACAAAGATAGTCTCAAACCAAGGAATCATCCAAAGAAAGTCATGAAATCTCAAAATATGCATATGCCCTAACTATTCATTCTCAAGCTTCAAAACCATATCCAACATTGGCTAAAATCTGAAATTTATGGATGAAAAAGACCACATAAGGATGTACATAACAATCCTACACTTACCCCTTGAATTTGGTTTAGTTTGATGAAGATTTGAGCTCCAAACTCTTCCTTATTGAATAGTGACGGGAATGAACTCTTGTTTCTCCAAAGAGCTGCAACTTTTCCTCTTTCTCTTGTGGAAACCGAAAATGAGGGAGTAGGTGGAGCAAGTGGGTTATGTTTGGGTTGTGTGGGACCAAGTTTCACTCAAAAAGGTTAAAAGATGACGGACTAATGTGCAATTTAGTGAAAGGTGGTCATTTAGGCACTAGCAGCTTGTTTCGGTTAAATTCCAAAGGTCCAAATGAACGTATAAAAATAAAAGGTTTGGTAGGATTAAAGATGGTTGTTTTAGGATTACATAGGCTCAAGAACGAGTGAATTTGGTTAAGGAATGAATTAATTATGTGAAAAACCGTAAAGGGTGGCAAAGCTACGAAAGGCTCATGTTTTGGGCAAAATACGGGGGTACGAATGGGCTTAGAAAAATATAAAGCTATGTTCCTTAGCTTGAAAATCTCATTACGAGTCCGTCACCACTTCTAGAATTCCAATCCGAATTTCCGAGCTCAAGATATGCCGTCCGGAATCGAAGGCACGAAAGCTTGTTAGGCCCTCGAATCCCAAAGTAATAGAAATGGTCTCCGACCAATTCAAACAAATAAAAACGAATAAAATAAACACCTAAACGAGTTTATAAATCAAATAATTCAAGTATATCACATATTCACGAAATTCAGGAATTAGAATCGAGTAAAATAAATTAAATACGAGAGTTACAACGTAAAACTTAAACATTTAAGGCCTATAAATCACTTAATCAATTAAATCAACATATAAATTAAATCGAAAAGAAAACGTCCGAAAACCCTCAAGTGATGTCATACCTGGCTTGTGGAAGAAACGGGGTGTCACAAGAGAGGAGTGGCTTAAGTGTTTTTAGGTCAAAGGTTAGGCTGTAGGGGCGTTGGGTTAGGTCTGAAACTCAAGAATAGTCAACTGTTGTCATTTGGTACAAGGTGCTAATTTTGGTTGATTTTCGGAGGTTCAAATAGCTTTAGAAAAATATGAGGCTTATTCGACTGACTCCGAATCATCAACACAAAGTCAACGGAGGTGACGAAACTCGAATCTGAGTTCCCGAGCTCAAGTTACGCCGCCCGGAATCCAAGGCGCGCTAAATGCCTTTTAGCCCCTTCTTGGTTCTGATCACACAAACGAATCCAAAACTCAAATAAATGAGAATAAAATCATGCAACGAGTATACAAACACGATTATAAGATACATAATTCACTCATACCATGTTTTCGCGAAAATCGAAAATCAAATCGGAATCGAACAAGGCATGTTCATAGTCATATAAACAAAACGTTCAAAAATTCAAATAAAATTTAAAACGAACAACAAATAAATCAAAGTATGACAAGTAATGAAATAAATAATGAAAATTAAAACAAATAAACAATTGAAGTGCCCAAATAGTAAACACATACGTCATACCTGTAAGGCCGAAAAATCAGGGCATTACGTTATATTTAATTATTTATTTATTCATAATAAATAACTTGAAGCTAATAATTAATTAATTATTTATTATGTAGCGCTCGGAGCGGCGAGCCACCACATCCCCCGCACCTAGCCCCGAACCCACATATGGAATAGAAATCCGTACATGAGACCAACACTAAGCGAACGGGAACCTACACACACTTGCTAAGCTAAGCGGAGCTAAGACAGGACCAGAGCGCACAAAACAATAAGAAAGCGGAAGCATATAATAAAATCCAAGAAGATAAATCCACAGAACGGGTTCAACTAGCCCTAGAAGCCTGTTTTGGAAATATACATAATTCAAATATCAAATCCAAATCATATACAAAGTATAACTGAATGTGAATGAAAATACAACTCGAACTAGGTGACTAGAACTCGACCGACCTACGACTCCGCCTAGCACGAACCATGACCTACAAATAGAAAAGTTGAAAGGAGAGGGTCAGTCCACCGACTGAGTGAGGGGGCTAAGACACACCAACACACGTGTACATATAGAGTAAAGCACATAATAAACAAGAGACTATGAACCGGGAAAGGGTTTTACATACCAAAGTCATTTTCGAATCAAACTTATACTTAACAAAACAAAGTAAACTTACTGTGATCGTATCATAACATAAAGGAAAGCTCCTATCCCGTTTCATAATCAACATAACTTATTGAATTCTTATACCCGACGAGTACGGGTCTTACTCGAACTCCCAAATTATTAACATATGTATTAAAACAGAAAACATAAATCGTAAATCAATCCAACCCCAACAACATGTAGCTCGGGGAGCAAACCCTCACTACTCTTACCAATGCACAAGGGGTAGCTAACCCACATTGTTCTTGAAGCACCCCGCCTCCTCAACCTTCAAGAGTCGCGCATAAGTACTTCAAATGGGAATCGCGCATAGGCTTAACCCGACGACCCTTGCCATCCCAAGCGTCCTTACCCATAATTCCCTGGGCCCGACATACTTGAACATAACTTAACATACCATAACTAGCAACATAAATTACTTAGAATGTAACAAACTCACATACCTTAGCATACCTTACATTACAACTCGGCTTATGCTTTTAACGTACCTCTCCTTGTCATCCTAAATCATAGCATGATGAAGATGAGCATAACTTACATGAAGACACTGTTTGGAGCATAGCCTTGTTGCAAAACATTTCAAGCTCATGTATGCTTGTACATATACTTCAAAACATTTAATCGGAGGACAAAGTCATAAACATATATTATAAGCACGTATTTATTATATAAATATCCTAATATGGTCACGTGCGGGCATAAAAACGAGCACATAGGGTTGTAGGTCGTATTAACTAAAAAGAAAACAAACCTAAACCTCACCTTTTACAAAAAAAACCCACGGATGAGCGTTGACAACCAAGAAGAAGCCAAATGGTGGAACCAATACCTCCCAAACTCAAATCTGGGACCAAAAAATACATGGAGGTATCAAAGCAACATCAAAAGGGCAAAGAAAGGTCCAAGAACAACCATAAAATACTCCTTCATCAAGCAAGAAAATCGTAACAAACCGAATCAAGAGCAAGGAGGCAAAAAATTTCACATAAGCTTCAAGTTCTACAAGAGGTCAGCCATGGAGGATCGATTTCTAAGAAATTACCATGAGATACCTCAACACTCATGCACTAGAGAAGTTATATAGATCAAGAACATAGCTTCAAATTAAGAAAAGCTCCAAAGAATTGCAAGAAATCATCCAAAGTTCATGAAACCCTTAGTATTCACATCATAGTTCCAATCATGCTCAAAACTCCATGAAAATGAGAATAACATAGCTCTAAATGACCACAAGAATGAGGGGAACAAGATCATATAGTTACCTTTCAACGTGGAGAAGAAATGAAGGTGTCTTGAGCTCAAAATTCCCTATTGATGTATACTGATGGGAATGGTTTCTTCTCTCCAAAGAAGCTGAAAATTTCCTCCCTTTCCTAGTCTTGACTGAGAATGAGGTGGAGGGGGTGGTAGTGTATTGAGTTGGGGTGATGTGAGGCCAAGAATCAAGTCAAAAGGTTGAATATTGAAAGAGTTATGCCTAAAATACCCCAAGGTGGCAAATCTGCGTGTGCTGTTCGATTCGGATGAAATACGGGGATACAAATGGGCTTAGAAAAATATAAGGCTAGGTTCCTTAGTTTTCAAATCTCGTTAGAAGTCAGGCGTCAGTTCTGGAATTCGAATCCAAATTCCCGAGCTCAACATATGGCCTCCGGAATCCGAGGCGCGCTAAAACTCGTTAGGCCCTCTAATCCCAAAAATAAAGAAATGGTCTCCGACCAATTCGAACAAGTATAAACGAATTAGATAAACATTTAAACAAGTTCATGAATCATGTAATTCAAGTACGTCACGTATTCACGTAGTTTGGGAAAATAACTTCAAGTATCAGAAATTAAAAACGAAAGTTAAAGTGTAAAACTTAAACAATTAGTGCACAAAGGACACTGAAAATTAATTCAATGTATAAATAGAATCAAAAGAGAAATTAGAACGTTGAAAACCCTCTCGTGACATCATACTGCCTTGCCGGAGAAACAGTGTGTCACATATTAGACTTAAATTCTCCAAATTAGAACTTTAATATTAATTCATAATTAAATTAAAGTCCATTAAATAATTAATCAATATTAATTATTTAATCACCGCACTCACGTGACACGTGTCACGCCAAGGACACGTGTCCCACACGTGTGGTCCTCACTAATCTCTCATTTGTCCGATCAACTCATTTAATTGATTTAAGCCTTAACCATCGTGACCGAGCATTTGTGTGTGACCCTCTAAGTTCTTAGTTCAATTAGCAGTGACTAATTAATTAATTCTCAAATAATTAATCAGTCTACAGATCACATGTAACGCCCCGTTTTCAATTATACCTTACGTGATATTATGTGAATTACATTACAAAGTGTTTACGTGAAATTATTATAAATGTCCTGACATTATATGTATTATGTGACATTACGTGAGTTATGATTCTAAGTGATTATATGAAATACGTGTCAAATTTTGAAATTATTGTATGATTTGTTCCTATGTGAGACTGAGTTAATTTTTTCGAATGTGATTTATATGTCAACTAGAAAATTATTACATAATTTATTTCCAATTGATATGTGCATTAATTGCTAATATGTGACCTTATTTGGCCATTTCATAAATATATGGATCTAATTTCCTTTCATAATGTGGGAGTTGATGATCATATTTCATGGAATGGAACTTATTTGCATTAATTCAATAATTGAGGGGCTTAAGTGTAAAATGTAATGATTCATGTAGTATTGTGGGGGATTATAATATATTATATATTTATATCATCTCTATCAAAATTCATTCCTCATTTCATACAAGAGTTTCACACACACACACACCAAGAACCGATCTAAACACCACAGAAGGAAGGGGAAGGATTTCATCATATTTCAAGCTTCAATTCAAGAAAGAATTTCATAAGTGGAAGCTTCATCATCCTCACTTCATTTCATCCCTTCTTTCTTGCATCCAAGGTAGATATGGAGAATTAATTTTATTCTTGAAGCCATGAGCTAAGTAGGGTTTATGAATATTGATATGCTTTCTTGTTTATGTGGGATTAGAAGCATGATTATGATCTTTAGACTTGGAAACTTGCATGAATTCTTGATGGACATGAATTTTGGTATCATGAGATTATATAGGGTTTTGTTGATGGATTCTTGTTGATTTGATGCATGTTTCCTTGGATTATATGATGTTTAATTGATATATATGATCATGTACATGCTATGTGTTAGTTTAAAAGTATTTATTTGATGTAGTTTGGTGATTGAATGGTTTGGGATCCAATTCCCGTGACTATGACCTGTTTTTCCCCTATTTTCCGACCCAGAGGTCACCTAACGGTCGTTCGGTTTCTTCATGAACAAGGTTCAACAGAACAGAACCGTCTGCCTCTTCGAATGGTCGTTCCTGGTTTTGTACATGGATTTCAAACGACCGTTCACTATTCAAATGAACTCCATTTGACCTGATTTTTGAACTCATGGAAACCTATTGAAGTCTAGAACATCCTAAAATTAGAATTAGCTCAATATCTTTTCTCATTTTTGAGTTATGATCATTTGAAAATTGTGTGTCTACTTTGCCGAAATTCTGCATTGACTCAACTTCAAACCTACGCCATTTTCACCTCAATTTAAAACAAGATTCATACCATATACCATTGAAAAGATCTAAATTTCTAGTTTCATTTCCAAAAAACAAAACCTAATTCCAACTTCTAGAACTTGAGATATATCCAATTTTGTACAGCTTGTTCATTTCCGAAAAACTGTCAACTTTCGTCAAAATCCATCTTCTTGCATTCCTTTCACCCCCTTGACTTCCGTATGTGTTATAATTGATTCATATTATTATTTAACATGTTATATTATGTTGTAGGTTGTATATTTTAAATTTATGGCCTAATTGGAATGCCCGTTTTTTAATTATGAACTCATATGCTTTTATGTGTTACCTTGTATTGCTTCCTTTGTATTTGTTGCCCTTATACGAATGTTAACTTTATAAATTCCCAATGTATGATATTATATGCATTTTAAACATGTTTAAATATGTGCTATAAATACTATATGAATTTTATGGCCCGATTTGATATGAATCTTGAAAGATTGAAAGGCATGAATATGAAACCACCATGTGTTGAACGTTTTGAATGAATTACTTTCTTATATGACATCATAACATGATTTATACTCCTTATGCATCTCATATCATGTACACAACATGTCGTGCGTCTATGTGGTTTGATGTTGAGTCAATTCTCACGAGTACACGTTGTTCCTTCTCTTGTACAGTTTGTTTCCAGGGTGGAGACTTCCGATTTGAATAAGCACCTGCATTACTCATGCTTTATGTCTCGTGGTATTCCAGGTGAGGGTGTTTTCGTTTTAGTTAAATATTAAACCCTACAACCTTATGTGATATGTTTGACCAAAAACCTAATGTATATCTATATATGGTTTTCAAATAAAGTTTTCAAGTAAACCTTTTCACAAGGAGTATCATAAATATTATGTTTTTTATGAATTAAATGTTTTGGTGGGAATATGTTATGTTCACGGGCCCAGGAATTTAGTACATGCGGCTATCCGGGGAGGCAAGGGCCGACGGTGATCCCATATGCTAATTCGATCTATATTTTACGATGGAACGGACCTCGTTAGGAGTTTTAACGAGGAAACGCTAGTCGGGCTTTTGGGGCCTCATGAACCCCTCTAGCCATTATGTATGAGGTGGTCGGGTCTTGCAAACCCGTCCACCACCCGGAGGAAGAAGGTTGGAACTTATTCTATGAATATGATTATGTTATGATTGTTATGCACCGTGCGGGAAGGCCGGAATACGGATTGCCCAAACGACTATGTCTTATTTTATGTTATATGACTTGTGTGTATTATAATATATTACATGATAACGTATTCAATGTATTAATGATATTTAACGTACACGGTCGGAGTTTGGTTGGAGATGATGCACGCTCACTCGCCGAACCTTAATGTTTATGTATGATTTATGAACTTAATGAATTTAATATGATTAGTCGTAAAGTCCGAGCATTGCTTAGTTATTTTCTTGCCTTCTTCGGAGCTAACTTTAAATAAAACCTTGCTCGGGATTTATAACTTGCATGCGCATGTTTCTATATATATATGTATCACTCCTGCTCACTCAGTCTTCTAGAGACTGACCCTCTCCCTCCCCAACCTTTTAGTGCGCAGGTTTAGCATTGGAGTTTCGAGCTAGGCAGAGTTTTGTTGAGTCTTTGAGTCAGTCAAGCTAAGTTAGTAGAGTCTTTGCAGTCGCATATATATTTAAATTGTGTATGATTCGACTTTGTAAGATTATGAATTTGAATCTTTATGTATTTGTTATTGAATGGCCTTGCCGGGCTTTGTTATGAGTTAAAAAGAGGTCTGAGCAGCCCAAGACTGTTTCTGGTTCGTGTGTTTAATTTCTGCAGGCCCGTGGCCAACGCATGTGTTTGGATTTTAGTTTTTCGATGCATTATGTTTTGTTGGTTGGTTATATTTGCAGGGTCTAAGCTCCGCCTAGCTTAGGTGGGTGGTTTTGTTTGTCTCCCATTCGCTATAGTTTGATACGGGTGCGGACTTCCCATTTCATTACACGTGTTGAGCCATAGTGCGGGGGATGTGGTGCCTGACGTGCGGGGTGCTACATCCTTCAGTGGTATCAGACCCTAGTTGCAAAACCGCGGTTCTAGCGTCGTGTCGTGTCAAGTCTAGGTCGAACGGCATAGGATTAATTGATAATTTCTGAGTCTTGCATTTTATTTGGAATTACTTAAACTTAATTGAATCCATTTGAACTTACCTGAATATCTTTGAGCTACCTGATGATTTGTGCATGACATTGATTCATGTTATTACTTGATGATTAACTGACCTTCTATGGCTTGGAATTTATGTGTTTAACGTGTTTTACTTTAAATGTTATTGAGTTATTGGATGCATTTCGCATCAAATCTATGTCCTTGGCATCAATTATGCGACATGAGCATGTATAACCGCATGCATTTATTCTTGAAATGGTTGTGAGTTTAGGTTATGAAGATAATATCAAACCACGGCCAATCTTTACGACAACCTTAGCTTATTACAAGATCTTTTCTATAGTCTAGAAGGGTAAAGGAATGCACCGGGGAAAAATTCATCCAATGATTCAAGAGCCGTGGTCTTCATTCATCAAGTTAAAATTTAAGTCATAAGGTCCGAATAGAAGAAGTAATTGTGGGAGTAATTCACAAGCTACAGGAAGTTAGAGGGAAGTTCTCCAGCTATGGTATCAAGGGTGAACCACAATATGGTGGAAAGTTGGAGTGTAATGATTTTACTCATAAGATCCACATGTATGCCACGCTATGAAAATTTTTCAACCGGATTTTTGTAGGAACCTTCACCCATGAGAAAAATGAGCAAAGTCTCGAAGATATTTAGGTTGGGAGTTCCAACATCAAGAAGTGATGTTTATAACTTGCAAAATAAACACGTGAGATTATATTATTAAAGAAGTTGGTTAACCGGGGATAAGAGGTTCATTTAACGCATGAGAGAGAAGAATAGAAGATGGAGGTAACCTGTAACGCCCCGACCTTTCGGTCAAACAGGTATGACGTATGTGTTTACTAATTTGAGCGATTTAATTACTTAATTGCTTAAATTTCATTATTTATTTCATTCTTTCCATACTTGAATTTATTTCTTGTTGCATTTGAATTCGTCACCTCCATTGAATCCGTATCGACGATTCGGAGACAATGGGACAAGTCTCATGCCTTTTTAAGATCATTTAGATTCTCAAATTTCAACCGAAACGAGCACCTCGTGCTTAAAAACGACAAACCTTTGACTTTTCTCTAACCTACGGCCCTAATCAACGACCCTAGACCCTAAAACCATGACCTACTCCCACTTGCATCATTCTCTCTTCCTTCCCACTTGCCCCAACCGAGCCATCCCTCACTCACAACCCCCTCATTCAGCCACTAAGTGCAAGAAAGGAGAAAGAAGAAAAAGAGAAAAACCCCATTGCAAAACCTTGGAGAATTTGGGCTCATCTCCCTATCTTTCCTCACTTTTTCTTGAAGGTAAGCTTATTTTTGAGTAGTATAGCTCATTGTGATTATTTTATGCTAAGTCTTGCATGGTTTCATCCATTTATGAATTAGGAATGAAGAAGATGATGAATAGTAGATTTCTTGCAATTTTGTTGATTAACTTGAATCCCTTGGATTTCCTTTGAGTTGCATGAGTAATATGTGTTCCTTAGGTATGTAATTAGATGGTTATGAACTTGTTTTGCATGGTTGTGGAATATTTTTGGATTTTCCATTGATGGATCTTGGAGTTATAATTTGGATGTTAATTCCTTGATGCTTTAATTGGAGTTCTTGTTGTTTAATGTGATATAGCTTGAATAATGAGTTAATGACCTGATTTTACATGATTTTGGGTTGAGATTTGTGAGTTGGTTTTGTGCCTTTTAGCTTCCATTTCGGTTTTTGCCTTGTTTTTGTGTTTTTTGGCCGCTGACTTAAATCCACGGGGGTGGATTTTTTCTTTGAAAAAAATCCGCGAGGGTGGATTTAGGTCAGTCAGTTTCTGAAAATCCGTGGGGGTGGATTTTTCCCTTTGGAAAAATCCGCGAGGGTGGATTTAGGTCAGTCAGTTTCTGAAAATCAATGGGGGTGGATTCTCTCCTGCGGTTTTTTCGTCATTCCGGTTCCGTTTTTCTTCTTTTTCTCCGCTTGTTTGATCTTCCTCCACCTCTTTTATGACTTCTATGCTACGTTAATATGTATTATTATGTGTTATGATTAATGTATCAAGTTTATAGCTTGTTTTGTTATGTTTTATGAACGAATGAGCTTGGAACTCCCACTTATTGAATGCAATGAATGATTTTGAACGTTTATGTGACTTTATTGTGTTAATTGTGCATAAGAATACTTCCATGACTTGAGAACATTTTCTTATGCATCTCATATCATCCACATTGCATTGTCGTGCGTCGTATATGGTCATTTTGAGTCTCACACTACCTCTTTTGCACAGATTCGGATTTAGTTGGAGACGAGGGTGTCGTTTGAGGCTCTACTCTTATCCTCTTATTGCTTCAAGGTGGGTTTCTCTTCTACTAGCTAAAATGACCCTATATAAACCTAATGTGCAAAGTTTTAAACCAAATGTATAATATACCTATATAGAGTCTTTTCTCGAGTAAATAATTTCAAACGTAAGCCTTTCTTTTATGAATCCTACCTTATGTTTTGGCGAGACATGATTGTTAATGATGCACGGGCCCAGGACCTAGCACATGTGGCTATCCGGGGAGGCTAGGGCCGACGGTGATCCCATGTGCTAGTCCCAACCATTTAACAGAGACCTGAACTCGCTAGGAGATTAGCGTGGAATGGTAGCTGAGCGCCCTTGTGGGATTCATGTACCCCCCTGGGTCAATGTATGAGGTGGTCGGGCCTTGCAAACCCGTCCACCACCGGAGGAAGAAGGTGTATATGTATGATTATGAATCGTATGAATGTGCACATAAGATTAATATGCATGAAAATAAATGAATTATGAATATGATTACACGAGGTGATGGTTGGAGATAATGCACGCCCACTCGCCGGGCCATGAAACCCAATAATTATTTATGAATGAATATGATAGTCGTAATTCCATTGATGTTTTCTTTGTTTTGCCCGCTTGGGAAATTCTTATCAAACTTCAAATGGAATTAGGGCTTGTATGTATATGTTTAAATTCCGTTGTATTATATATTATGCCCCGTTTTTATACCCACCGGTCTCTTTCAGACTGAACCCGGTTTGTTTTCAGTTGTTTTGTGCAGGTTTGGAGGTGCTAGGCGGGAATACGAGTCGTCTAGGTCTTGCATTAGTGTCTAGCATTTCCTTTTACACTCATATCTACTTATTCTTATTACTCTTGTTTTATGATTATTTATGGAGCGTATATTATGTTATTTTGTGCCGTGATGGCTTTTGTACAGGTTGTAAGTGTTGGTACCTATATGTAAACACGATATGTATTGCTATGTGTTGGTACCTATAAGTACTTATGATGAATTGCTTCCGCTATTGTTATGGTCACTCTGATTTAATTATGTTTTGGTTATGCTTGGTTTAAGGGTTAGCTCCCGCCTAGCTTAGTGTGTGTGTTGTGTCCCCGTTCGCCGTGATTTGGCACGTGTATGGATTTCCCATTTCATATACGGGTCGGGTCTCGGTGCGGGGGATGTGGTGCCTCACGCTCGGGCGCTACATCCTTAAGTGGTATCAGAGCCAAGGGTTGCAAAACCCCAGCTTTTGTGTTGTGTGAGTCAGTCTAAGTCGTACGGCTTTCTAGGAATAACTTGTCAACGTGTTGCATATGCATTTCTTATATGATTATGTTCTCTATTCTTTGACTTTTGCTTAAATTAATTGCATGCACATGCATGGACTAAAGAAGGCATGCATTTCAGTGTTATATTGACAGAATGCCTCCAAGAAGAGATAGAGATAGATCTCCAGAGCGACGACATCGCCGAGACCGAATTCCTACACCTGAACAACAACAACCGCCTCCAATGGATATGGGAAACTTTATGGAAGCGGTCTTCAATTATGTTGAGCACGGAAGGGCTCAAGCTCCTCCACCACAACAAGCCGAGCAACAAGCCCCTCCACCGAACAACAATAGGGATTCTCATGGAGTATTTTTAAGCTACAATCCTCCTCGGTTCTCCGGTTCTATTGATGATGCGGTTTCTGAGGGTTGGCTAACAAGATTGGAAAGGATCTATGGGGTTCGACAGTTCACTACCCAAGAGAAGGCTCAATTCGCCATTTTTCAATTAGATGGCGAGGCATATGATTGGTGGGAGAGAACAAGGGAAAAGTTAGAAGTTGATGGAGAAGAGGTTACATGGGAAGTGTTCAAAAGCGAATTCCGGGAGTGTTTTGTGCCTGAGGTTGTAAGAGAACGAAAGGAGCAAGAGTTCATGGATTTGAAGCAGGGCAATCGCTCCGTGGGCCAATATATTGCAACTTTCAACAGACTTGGGAAATATGCTCCTCACATAACTCGGGATGAGAAGAGAAAATCCAAGAAGTTCATCGCCGGACTAAGACAGGATCTGAGGCATGGTCAAGCTGGACACAATTACTTGTCTTTTGCTGATACTGTGCAACAAGCTTTGGAGCAAGAGGAGGAATTCAAGAAGAAAGATCCAGTTTTTAGGGCTCCCGTGGGACAAGGATCGGGATATGGCTCGGGATCGGGTAAGAGACCTATGGTACAGGCGGTTCCACCTAAAGGTCCCTTCAAGAAGCCTCGGTTTGGAGGACAAGCCCCGTAAGCCCCAAAAACTTTACCAGGGGCACCGGCATCTATAGCACAGAAGTACCCCCATGTCTTTATTGTGGAGGTCCGACTCATGCCTACAATAACTACCGGAAGAGGTTGAACTTATGTCTTATATGTGGGAAAGCTGACCATAGGGCAGATGTGTGTCCCGACAAAACTCCAGGCTTTCAAAGAGGAGCTCAAAGGCCCATGATCCAAGCCCGTGCTTATGCCCTTGAGGGCGAGGAGCATGATGCTGAGATTGATCCTACCGCCGTGGTGGAAGGTACCATACACATTCATGACATGAGCATTCATGCACTCTTTGATCCGGGTGCCACGCATTCCTTTATTTCTTGTGATCTAGCTGCTTCTTTGAGCTTGCCTGTTATCTGTATATCTTCTTGTTAATTGGTGAGTTCTCCTCTAGGAGGGAGTTTGCGGACGGATCAATTGATACGAGACTGCTCAGTGTTGCTGGAAGGGAAAGAGTATTCGGCGGATTTTATTGTCATGCCTATGAAGAGATATGGGGTTATTTTGGGAATGGATTGGCTGTCTCGGCATCGGGCTACGGTTGATTGTTTCGCTAAGAAGATTAAGTTGGGTGAAGAAGAAATTGTTGGTACTGGTGCGAAAGCGGTTCCTCTAGTATCTTTCATGGAAGCTCATAAATTGATTAGGGATGGAGCTATGGGATTTATAGCTTATCTCCTTAACAAGCCGAAAGATCAAGTAAAGTTCGAGGACACCACCGTTGTTAAAGAATATCCCGATGTTTTTCCGGAAAATTTGGGTTCTTTGCCACCAGATCGGGAGATAGAGTTTGTGATAGATTTACATCCGGGATCCGAACCGTATTCTAAGACTCCTTATAGAATGGCACCGGCCGAGTTGAAGGAATTAAAGATTCAACTTGAGGAGTTACTTAATATTGGATATATTCGGCCAAGTTCTTCACCATGGGGCGCACCGGTTCTTTTCGTCAAGAAAAAGGATGGAACTTTAAGAATGTGCATAGATTACCGGGAATTGAATCCGATGACAATTAAGAACAAGTATCCTTTACCCCACATTGAGGACTTATTTGATATGTTACAAGGTTCGGGGGTATATTCGAAGTTGGACTTAAGACAAGGGTACTATCAATTGAAAATCCGGGAAGAGGATATTCCAAAGACAGGATTTAACACCCGGTATGGGCATTATGAGTTCGTGGTGACGCCTTTTGGATTGACTAATGCTCCGGCTGCATTTATGGACATGATGCACCGAATTTTTCGGCCCTACTTGGATAAGTTTGTGGTTATCTTCATTGATGACATACTCGTGTATTCAAGGACACCGGAAGATCATGCTCGACATCTCAAAGTGGTTTTGGATACCTTGAGAGAGCACCGGTTATATGCTAAGTTCAGCAAATGCGAGTTTTGGATTGATCGGGTAGCTTTTCTAGGCCACATTGTCTCGAGGAAAGGTTTGGAAGTAGACCCTTCAAAGATCGAGACGGTTTTACAGTGGCAGAGTCCAAAGAATGCCTCAGAGGTAAGAAGTTTCTTGGGTTTGGCTGGCTATTATCGGAGATTCGTGAAGGATTTTTCAAAGATTGCTGCCCCTTTGACCCGACTAACTAAGAAAGAGGCTAAATTTGAGTGGGGTGAAGCATGCGAGGCGAGCTTTCAACTTTTGAAGGAAAAGTTGACAACTGCACCAATATTAGCACTTCCCGAAGGTATTGAAGGATATACGGTTTATACGGACGCCTCAAAGGAAGGCTTGGGTTGTGTCTTGATGCAAAATGGAAAGGTGATTGCCTATGCCTCAAGGAAATTGAAGGATCACGAACAGAATTACCCCACTCATGATCTCGAGCTAGCGGCTGTGATCTTCGCTTTGGGAAAGTGGAGACACTATCTGTATGGAATATCATTCGAGATCTTTTCCGACCACAAAAGTCTCCAGTATCTATTCTCTCAGAAAGAGTTAAACAAGAGACAAAGGCGTTGGATGGAAATGTTGGCGGATTATGAGTGTACAATCCGATACCATCCCGGAAAAGCCAACGTGGTCGCGGATGCACTTAGTAGGAAGGCTAGTGTATCCAATGTGAAATTGGAAACGGGAGTTGATGAGGAATCATTCAAGTTAAGAGCTAGTATTCGGAGTATCACGGTTCAATCGGATCTTCAACAGAAATTGTTTGAGGCTCAAAGAATTGATCCTGAAGTTCAGAAATTGGTAGAAAAGGCTCGAGATGATCCAGAATGTCCATTTGGTTTCGATGATACGGGACTTCTAAGATTCAAGAATAGAGTTGTGGTACCGGGAGAATTAAAAAGGATTATTCTTGAGGAAGCTCATCGATCAGGATATTCGATCCATCCCGGAGGAAACAAGATGTATAAGGATTTGAAACAATTCTATTGGTGGAATGGTTTGAAACGGGATGTGGTTAATTTTGTAAGGCATTGTATGACGTGCCAAGTGGTAAAAGCTGAACATCAAAAGCCATCGGGATTACTTCAACCTTTACCTATTCCGGAATGGAAGTGGGAGCAGATAGCTATGGATTTCGTTTCCGGGTTACGCAGAGTGAAAGGTGGGTTTGATGGAGTTTGGGTGATCGTGGATCGATTAACGAAGTCTGCTCATTTTCTTGCCGTCAGAATGTCCGACAAAGTAAGTAAGCTAGCCAAGAGATATTGTGATGAGATTGTACGACTCCATGGAGTACCGGTTAGCATCGTGTCAGATCGGGATCCTAGGTTTACTTCAAGGTTTTAGCAAGAGCTTCAAAAGAATTTGGGAACAAGGCTTCAATTTAGCACAGCTTTCCATCCTCAGACAGACGGACAGTCGGAGAGGTTGATCAAGTATCTAGAGGATATGTTGAGAGCATGTGCATTGGACTTTCAAAGCTCTTGGAACGAGCAGTTGCCATTAATCGAGTTTGCTTACAATAATAGCTTTCAAGCCTCGATAGAGATGACACCTTATGAAGCTCTCTACGGACGGAAGTGTAGGTCTCCGTTGTTTTTCGATTTAGAAGAGTGGAATTGGACCAAACAAGAGGGTGTGAAGAGGAAGGAAAAGAAGGAAAAACCCTCTAAGGCTGTTCAAGATGCTATTGATAAGGTCCAAATTGTTAGACAACGGATGAAAGCGGCTCAAGACCGACAAAAAAGTTATGCAGATAAACGAAGAAAAGATCTTGAGTTCGAGTTAGGAGATAGAGTCTTTTTGAAAGCTTCTCCAAGGAAAGGATTTTCAAGGATCGGGAAAGGAGGGAAGTTGAATCCTCGATATTTGGGTCCGTTTGAGATCTTGGAAAGAATTGGAGATACGGCGTATCGTTTGGATTTACCTCCTAATTTAACCGGAATTCACAATGTATTTCATGTTTCACAACTTCGGAAGTATTATCAAGATGAATCCGAAATCATATCGGTTGAAGAAGTGGAACTAGAACCGAATCTGACCTTTGTTCAAAAGCCGATTAAGATTGTGGACCGGAAGTTTCAAGAACTTAGAAATCGGCGTATTCCACTAGTCAAGGTTCTTTGGAGAAGTGATAAAACCGAAGAGGCTACGTGGGAAACGGAAGAAAAGATGAAGAAGTTCCACCCTGAATTGTTTCCGGGCGAGCAATGAATCCGAGGACGGATTCTTTTAAGGGGGAGAGATTGTAACGCCCCGACCTTTCGGTCAAACAGGTATGACGTATGTGTTTACTAATTTGAGCGATTTAATTACTTAATTGCTTAAATTTCATTATTTATTTCATTCTTTCCATACTTGAATTTATTTCTTGTTGCATTTGAATTTTATTTGATTTTCCAACGTATTTACTTATATGCGTATGATTATGCCATGTTTGATTCCGATTCGATTTCCGTTTTTCGTGATAACTTGGTGTACTTGAATTATGTGTATTATGATCTTACCTATATGTTCGTTTCATGATTTTGTTCTTGGTTGCATGAGTTTTATGTTTATTTGGATTCTTGGAACCAAAACGGGGGCTAACGGGCAATTAGCGCACCCTTGGTTCCATAGGTGATATCTTGAGCTCGGGAACTCGGATTCGAGTTCTGTCACCTCCATTGAATCCGTATCGACGATTCGGAGACAATGGGACAAGTCTCATGCCTTTTTAAGATCATTTAGATTCTCAAATTTCAACCGAAACGAGCACCTCGTGCTTAAAAACGACAAACCTTTGACTTTTCTCTAACCTACGGCCCTAATCAACGACCCTAGACCCTAAAACCATGACCTACTCCCACTTGCATCACTCTCTCTTCCTTCCCACTTGCCCCAACCGAGCCATCCCTCACTCACAACCCCCTCATTCAGCCACTAAGTGCAAGAAAGGAGAAAGAAGAAAAAGAGAAAAACCCCATTGCAAAACCTTGGAGAATTTGGGCTCATCTCCCTATCTTTCCTCACTTTTTCTTGAAGGTAAGCTTATTTTTGAGTAGTATAGCTCATTGTGATTATTTTATGCTAAGTCTTGCATGGTTTCATCCATTTATGAATTAGGAATGAAGAAGATGATGAATAGTAGATTTCTTACAATTTTGTTGATTAACTTGAATCCCTTGGATTTCCTTTGAGTTGCATGAGTAATATGTGTTCCTTAGGTATGTAATTAGATGGTTATGAACTTGTTTTGCATGGTTGTGGAATATTTTTGGATTTTCCATTGATGGATCTTGGAGTTATAATTTGGATGTTAATTCCTTGATGCTTTAATTAGAGTTCTTGTTGTTTAATGTGATATAGCTTGAATAATGAGTTAATGACCTGATTTTACATGATTTTGGGTTGAGATTTGTGAGTTGGTTTTGTGCCTTTTAGCTTCCATTTCGGTTTTTGCCTTGTTTTTGTGTTTTTTGGCCGCTGACTTAAATCCACGGGGGTGGATTTTTTCTTTGAAAAAAATCCGCGAGGGTGGATTTAGGTCAGTCAGTTTCTGAAAATCCATGGGGGTGGATTTTCTCCTGCGGTTTTTTCGTCATTCCGGTTCCGTTTTTCTTCTTTTTCTCCGCTTGTTTGATCTTCCTCCACCTCTTTTATGACTTCTATGCTACGTTAATATGTATTATTATGTGTTATGATTAAAGTATGAAGTTTATAGCTTGTTTTGTTATGATTTATGAACGAATGAGCTTGGAACTCCCACTTATTGAATGGAATGAATGATTTTGAACGTTTATGTGACTTTATTGTGTTAATTGTGCATAAGAATACTTCCATGACTTGAGAACATTTTCTTATGCATCTCATATCATCCACATTGCATTGTCGTGAGTCGTATATGGTCATTTTGAGTCTCACACTACCTCTTTTGCACAGATTCGGATTTAGTTGGAGACGAGGGCGTCGTTTGAGGCTCTACTCTTATCCTCTTATTGCTTCAAGGTGGGTTTCTCTTCTACTAACTAAAATGACCCTATATAAACCTAATGTGCAAAGTTTTAAACCAAATGTATAATATACCTATATAGAGTCTTTTCTCGAGTAAATAATTTCAAACGTAAGCCTTTCTTTTATGAATCCTACCTTATGTTTTGGCGAGACATGATTGTTAATGATGCACGGGCCCAGGACCTAGCACATGTGGCTATCCAGGGAGGCTAGGGCCGACGGTGATCCCATGTGCTAGTCCCAACCATTTAACAGAGACCTGAACTCGCTAGGAGATTAGCGTGGAATGGTAGCTAAGCGCCCTTGGGGGATTCATGTACCCCCCTGGGTCAATGTATGAGGTGGTCGGGCCTTGCAAACCCGTCCACCACCGGCGGAAGAAGGTGTATATGTATGATTATGAATCGTATGAATGTGCACATAAGATTAATATGCATGAAAATAAATGAATTAAGAATATGATTACACGAGGTGATGGTTGGAGATAATGCACGCCCACTCGCCGGGCCATGAAACCCAATAATTATTTATGAATGAATATGATAGTCGTAATTCCATTGATGTTTTCTTTGTTTTGCCCGCTTGGGAAATTCTTATCAAACTTCAAATGGAATTAGGGCTTGTATGTATATGTTTAAATTCCGTTGTATTATATATTATGCCCCGTTTTTATACCCACCGGTCTCTTTTAGACTGAACCCGGTTTGTTTTCAGTTGTTTTGTGCAGGTTTGGAGGTGCTAGGCGGGAATACGAGTCGTCTAGGTCTTGCATTAGTGTCTAACATTTCCTTTTACACTCATATCTACTTATTCTTATTACTCTTGTTTTATGATTATTTATGGAGCGTATATTATGTTATTTTGTGCCGTGATGGCTTTTGTACAGGTTGTAAGTGTTGGTACCTATATGTAAACACGATATGTATTGCTATGTGTTGGTACCTATAAGTACTTATGATGAATTGCTTCCGCTATTGTTATGGTCACTCTGATTTAATTATGTTTTGGTTATGCTTGGTTTAAGGGTTAGCTCCCGCCTAGCTTAGTGTGTGTGTTGTGTCCCCGTTCTCCGTGATTTGGCACGTGTATGGATTTCCCATTTCATATACGGGTCGGGTCTCGGTGCGGGGGATGTGGTGCCTCACGCTCGGGCGCTACATAACCCATGTAGCTCTACCGGGAATCGAGATACTATGTATTTTGGGTAAACAAAGAAGTCGGATAAGTGGAAATTAAAGAGAAGGACAGAGATAGTGGTTTCAAGTTCATGGAAAGTCAAGATATTCATGATTCCATCTTCGGTTCGATTGACTTGATTTTTGGATCCAAGATGAATTACTGTGTGGAGAGGTTAAATTGGGAGATATGGAACAACAAATGGAAACTGTGAAAGAAGGTAACGAGCTTATCGAAGGAAACTATGTGCTTGAGAGTAAGTAATTGGAGGGTGAGTTCATTCAACTATTTTAACTTATACAAATTAAATCGAGGACTTCAATTGAGGTGATAGTTAGTGAAGACTTCGGATAACAATTAGAGATTATTTTTCGAAAGAAGGTGAGTTATCAATTTCACGGAAGTAGAAGTATTGGAGTTCAAGAATCATAATTTTGATTATCAAGTTATACGAGTTGAGATAAGGAAACTTCGAACAAAAAGATGTTTAAGGTGGAGGGTCGAGCAACACTTAGAATTAATAATTTGGAAGGAATAATCGGGAAAAGGAATCGAGTTCAAGAAATTTCAATCTTGAGCCATGGAAATATATAAGGGGATATATGGGAAACTTTGAAGATTCGAAGACCATGGGTAAACAAGAAACAATTAATCAACTCGAGACAAGCCATAATTGAAGCAATGAGGAATAAGTGTCGGGTCAAAGTTTACGACAACTATAGTGACAGGTTCAACGCATTCATAGCACTTGCATCATACGTTGTTTAAAATTATTTAAATTCCTCTATTTATATGCATATCTTTAATGGATATAATTGTTACAACGTGTTGCATTTTTAATTGCTTACAAGTGTTATGTGCATCGGCATCTTAACCCAACATGCGTTTTAAGTGTTTTTTGGATAGGAACTCTCCCCGCCTTATTTATCAAACATTACTTCAACAGAGATAAACCGAGGTATGATAAAGGGAAATAATTGGGGGGCAAAATGTGGATCAAAAAGGGGAAAGAATAATTGCAAGGTCGGGAAACTCAGTAGGAGTGGGAATGGAAGAAGTGGGTCGCTAATCTTACTAATCACTTCAAAAAGTAAACATGAGATAAAATGTCGGAACAAGTGGGGAGATTTGATGCCGTTTGTATCAAAGAAGCTGAGTCGACCGGGGAAATGACTTCAAAGTTATTGATGGGCTCAAATGGGTTACTTTCAATAGAAGAAACAAAGCTGCAAGAGTTATCACCAACGGGATTTCTTGGAAATGGAAAGAGGGAAGGAATTAGAAGATTTTAATACTTGATGAACTTCTCGATTCGGATGAAAATTAGGTTAGAGTAATTTCAGAAAAGCTAAGTGCTTCAAGAACCGGAGGGTAATATTCGAGAAAGGATGGTGGACTTAGTGCTCGTTTCGATTTCTAACCGGGAAGAAGGAATTTTTAGGAACAAGATCGGAAGGGATAGGTACTTCAAGAGAATTAAAAGAAGAGAATCTGTGACTTGAGAAATGGGTAGAACAAGTGCAAGAAGTTAGACAGACGATATTTTATTTTCTTGAGGGGGAGAGCCGGCCGGGAAACAATTTAAAGTCGATGTTTAGACCCCACTTGGGGAAGTTGAAACTTCAAGAAAAGAAAAATAGTTCTTTTGAGAACCCTCTATCGGAATCATCTGAACGAAGCTTTCCATACCTTAAATCTCCTACGCCTGAAGTTTCTGAATATAGATTCCTAAAGCTATAAGGAGGCATATCTTTAGCAGAGCTGAAAGTAAACGAAATTTAATAAGGAATGGGAGAGAGAATGACTTCTATAAGTTGATTGAGCATACTTTAATCAAAGGTGAGAATTTTACAAGGAAAGTGACTGTCCTTCTAGATTTACGCAAAGTGACCAAGGAAGTGCGACACTATTACCTTGGTGCTAGATAATAACAACTTGACGGGAACATTCTCTATCGCAAAGGATCACAGGAGAGTTACATGAACTGGGTATTGGAAACGAAATTCGTTAAAGGGGAATTACAACATGAACAAGATAGATTATAAATTTATCGGTCATTTTTTTTTATAAATGATGAACCGGGAATAGTATGAAGGATAAAAGCTAGACTTCGAGTTATCAAATAATTAGCCCGGGCATCGGAGGAAGTCAACTATATTTGGTAAGAAGAATGAGTGGGTCGGATTACTACCAAATGCATAGTTAAAAATTGAATCTTCGAACCGTGGTGGTAGAAAGGATAGAAAATTTGATCACGGGATGAAGGTTGAGTATTTATTGGAGTATATACTTACTTTAGGCACTCGAGGAATGACATTATGGTTAGAAGGGATTCCGTTCAAAGAATCAAGTATTAAATCAAGTCATTGCCATTGAAGTTTTCTAAGACCATGGTGAACAGTACACCTAAACATGCATATCACGTGCAATATACATTTTATTATCGCCACGTATGGTTCTTTGTATTTGTTAATTCCTTTTGTAAGACTAGTTGGTATATTTGACTTCTTCTACTTGTTCATTACGTGAAATTCTGTGTGAATGTTTAAATAAGTGTTCTTTTGGGTTCCTTGCTTGTGTGAGAGTCGGGGTATTCTCCTTGCCTGTGCGAGAGTCGGGGTACTCTCCTTGCCTGTGCGAGAGTCGGGGTACTCTCCTTGCTTGTTTAGAGACGGGGTTCTCTTGTAACACCCCATATTTTCGGAGCAAGATGCGATGTCGTTTCGTGCGATCAAGACGTTTATTTATTTAACTCTGCTTGTGTTTGAATTACTTTATTTATGTTTTAATAGTTTAATTGACTCGATTGCAACCTTATGAAAATATGTGGACTTAATTAAAATATGTGTTTAGTGTCTAATTGCTCTTTAAATTAAATTATGTGGGCAAAATTATAATTATCAGAAATTGGAGATCATTTTCAAATTATAAGAAAATTCAATTGCACTTAATTGTGCACTACTTTAAATCTTGGGGGTACTTTTATAATTTTCTAATCTCTAATTGGATCTAATTGAACCCTAATTGAATTTTGTGAACTTAATCGCATCAACAAATTTCTTGTGGGACTTGTTTGCAATTTTGGAAGAGATGGTCTTCTTAACCGAGAAACCCTAGCTGCTGTGATTTATTTCCCTTCTTCCTCCCTTCCGGCTTTCAACAGACAGTAGCAGCGTAGCACCATCGCTAGCCATCATCGTCAGCTACCTTCGCTCACCGACAACAGCTCTACCCCGGTGACGCTGCATCACCGCCGCCTCCTTCTTCCACCCCTCTTTTTTCTCTCCGTCAGAGATAGAGCAGCGGCGCAACAACTCCTCCATCTTCGCCTCTCCACCACCAACAGCGGATCTGTCCGTGACCCAGCCACCACCCTTACTCCGCCGTCGACCACCTGACAGCCACCGTCGAACCACCACCATCACCAAGTTCCAGCAACGGCACAGCAACAACCCGACCATCTGTCTCTTGCCCAGATCTGGAAAGAAGGCTAAACCCGCAGCACCACCATTCCAGAACCACCTTCCCGTTGGCGAAACCATAGCCGACCACCATCTCTGACTGACACCGCCACAGGCCACGTTCCCTTCCGGTCGCCCCAGCCACCGACAAAGCCACTATCATCGCTGCTGATTTCCTTTCTTCTCTAGTAACCTCATCCAGTCGGCGTTCCCCTTTCACCGGTATAGCTACCCTCAACCGTTAAAGGGAGGAAAAACCCTTCTTACCTCTGTTCTGCTAACGCCGCGGCCCACCGACGCCAACGATCCTTGTCGCCGCCGGCTTCTTGAGACGGCAACCTTCGCCAACCACCATTATGCAGATGTTCGGACACCACCCAGCAACAGCAACAACAAATAGCTACTTTGCCACCTTCAATAGCTGCTTGGCCACCCTTTTTATCAATTATCGCGGCTGCTTCTCAATTGTAAACCCCCTGTTTCCTCCTCACTTTGTGTGGGTTTCATTGTCAGTTTATGTTTTTGGCAATTAAGGTTATATATTGTATTGCAATTTATTCTTAATTCGTTTAGAATTTAATATAAATTTCATGTCCTATTGTATCCAAATGTTCTTATGAATTTCAGTTGTGGTGTAGTTGAAAGAATACAAATAATTGTACATACTCAGGTGGTAAGGAATTGATTTTTGAAACGGTGTTGGTTGCATGCGTTCATGTAGTGAATTGTAATTTCAAAGGAGAACTTGTGTTTATTGATGAATTAATTGAAGTGTTATTATTGTCTACCAAGTGCCTTTTATTTACAAAATTTGTGAGCTGTGTAATTGTGTAATTTTCACTATGTGGCCTAAGGGAGTTAATTTAAAATGGAATTTCATATTAACTAACTAGTGAGGTGTTGTATTAAGTTAGAGCATTAATTATGAGTTGTACACATGTGTGTATGCCTGAGTAATGAGTATATAATTATATAAATATGCTATGTGTCTTGATTGCATATTATGAATTCGACTGTACATGGTTGTTATCAAAATCGGTGGTTTAATTGTGTTTAATTTGTAAAATTTGGATTTTGTGAGTTTTTAAATTTGGGATGTAAATGGATTTGGAAATTCGTATTGTATCTAATGAATTTTGGTCCCAATTTTGGTATCATTACATATGTGAACTCGTATAAATAAATAGATAAGAGATTTAATTGACAAATGATGACTATCTTAATCCGTCTGTAAGTAATTGGCTAAGTGATAATTCATTAAATGTGTGAATGTTGTTTGTCATTCAATCGTTGTTGGTATGAGTTCATTCATATGGAAATTAACTGAATTGAGCTTCTATTATTAATGGCAACTAGTGGGGTATCATTAAATGATTTACTAGCCATATGCAATTTAGTGCAGTTATGAATAGCTGCGTATAAATATTTATATACATGCACATTTTACTTAATTATGGATTAATACATTTGAGTTGAACGAATTAAGTATTTATTTAATTTATACACATTAACTTGTATATCACGAACCACCTGTGTACTTGAATTGTGTGATTGACTATTTTATGGGACATTAATTATACACATGAACACTTTCATGTATTCCATGTCATCTCATAAGTAATGTCGTGCGTCTCTGTGGTTCATATCTGGGTCTTGTCTCATAAGTACTTTGTGTTTCCCTTTTTGTCAGTGATCTCCAGGGTGGAGACAATCCGATCGAGTATGCACCTGTCTTGTCAGTTCTTGTATATCGTCGCTTCTCAGGTGAGGTTTAGGATTTTGTATAGTTAAACGACCTATGGCCCCAGTATGATGATTTCAATCCCCGCATGTGATTATATACTATATATACGATTAAATATGTGTTAGATATGATATGATTATGACCTTATGATACAACTTCAGTTTTGGAAATTAAGTATGAAGGCATATGTAAGCTATTTCGGAAAGTTAAGTTATGTTATGATTATGTAGCGAGATTGCCATGGAAGTTGGTATATGTTATGTTCTGTTCTGTTATGGGGCCCAGGAGCTACGGGTAAGGAGCCCCCGGGACGGTATCGGGCCGTCGGGGATATACCTGTGCGTAGTCTCCATCTGTATGAAAAGGATCTACCGGGACCCACCAGGAGGTTTGGTTGGGAAACGGAGTCCTGAGGGTTTGAGTAGCATTGGCACTCCCCTCGACTGTATGGATGGTTAGGGTCGCGCAACCCTACCATCACCCGGAGTTGAGGTTGGTATGTTATTTCTGTTTTGTTATGATATGAGGAGTTGAGGTTGGAAGCTCGTACTCGCCGAGCATATGGTATGATATGTTATGGGAATCATGAATCGGAATAGAGTTTCTGAAAATGTTTTCTAAGTATATATATGTATATATATTTGGGTTTTGCTTTGAAACGCTTTGGTATGCAACACCTATTCTCGGTTCATGAGTCCACCCTTTTGATATGTGCTGTGCTCTGTATATATATACTGTGGGTGTGCGTTAGCCCTCTCACTCTGTCAGTTGACTGACACCTCATTTATCTTTTAGTTTGCAGGTTTCCTTTTGGCTTGAGCTAGGCGGAAGTGAGTCTCCTGAGTCACACTTGTCAGTCTAGTTGGTATTAGGATGCATTTGTCGCATACTTTATTTATGTTATGTATTTATGTTTCACACTTGAAGGCTATGTTTATGTTCTACTTAGACTTAAACCCGTGTGGGGTTAGCAAGCTAGTATTTGGACGTTAGTAGATATTATGATGATGTTTATGCTGTTTATTATGTTGGGTTATGAATTGATTCGGGACTAGGTATTTATGCTAGTTGAACCCGTCACCTGCTTTGCATGTTTTGTTTTAAATGCTTCCGCTATCTATTGTTGTTGGTTTTAATTGCTTCCGCACTCTGAGTTTGTCAAGTTAGATCCGCCTAGCCTAGTGTGTGAGTTGGTCTCCCGTTCGCTATGATTCGGATTCGGGCATGGACTTTCTATTTCGTGACCGGGTCTGGGTCTTAGTGCGGGGGATGTAGCATCCTCCGTTTGGGGTGTTACATCCTTAAGTGGTATCAGAGCTCTAGGTTGCAAAACCGAGCTCTAGTGTCGTGTTGTGTCTGTCTAGGTCGTACGGCATAGGACAAATTGGTTATGTGCGCATCCGCATTATGATTTGATGAGCTATGCATTTGAATTTTCATCACTCTACTGAATCTATACTATGTGATGCATTGCATTCTTTGGTAACTCTTGATTGCTTTTGTAGCGCCTCCCCATCACTACAACCCCGCACCGCAATACTCCCTGAGTGGAGGTTAGACCCAACACCCAGGAAATACTACGGCGAACGGTCAGGATAATATGAATGGAGTATGTGACACAGTGCAGCGGAAGATAAAGAGATTCAACTTTACCAATGAACGGGGAGGATAACGTACAATGAGCAAGGATTATCATTATTGATCAAAGTAGTTTGCAGAAGAGTACAACAGGTTGACATGCAAGGACAAAGTATGAGATGGTTTGTTTCTACAGAGAGTAGGTTCAAGACAGTGTACTCGTAGGATCGGATCCAACCTACTGTTGTAGTGCTTCAAGATACCTCTAGTTGTCATTCATTGATTCCTGAAATCATTCATTTTAAAAATAGGCGAGAGGGTTAGTCAAAGTGACTAAGTGAAGGGGGTATAATAACTTATATGTATATGTGTATATATATATATGTATATGATCAAGAAGATCTTGATCTGAAATAATAGCAATAGGATATAGCAAATAGGAAACGGTTCATAATAATTGTAAAACAGGGATAGGGGTAGTTTGGAATATTTGTAGAAATATGAACCGTTTGTAACAAGAACATTAATGCCCGCAAGCTAGGTCTTTCCATCCTTAACTCCTTGAATAATTGGTAAAATAGTATCGGGCTGATCAGGCTCTGATACTTCAATAAAACCAAGAATATTAACTCCACTACTCCTTGATGTCAATAGGGAATCAAACCCTAGAGACCACGAACTAGATTCGGGAGGCAGCTATCTCTCCCTCATCCCTTGGCGTGGAGTAACTAACCTCCAGTTAAACCACTACCATGAGGTGGTGGCAGTCCGCAGCACCAACAATACCCTCGGCCCGATACCTTCCGGGTAATTGCTCGCTACGGCTACAGCCGGGGCCCATAACAGGAATCAATAACAATATTTTGCTTGCATAACCCGGAATCAATGTTTTGATAAAATGGACTTGAAATATATATAATGCTCTAGTTAAACGTTGATTCCGGCATGAAAGTATTTTTCCCTTAAGAGGAACATTGTAGTACAATAATATGTATATAGGGTAGTAAATCAAAATGATAGGTAGGCTTGAAAATAGTTTTTATATAGATACATATGCATAGCATGATTCCAGTTGAAAACATTTTAACCCTCACCTATACCGGTAGTCAGACATTGTAACGTGGATTCCAGTGCGCCTGAAAGTATTAACTACTATAGGCTTAGAACTAGGTTCTTAATGTTAATCAAATAAGCACATAAAACACATAATGTTCATGCATAAAAGGATTACATCAAGTAAGCACATAAATTATGTCACGTTAAAGAATTCCCGGTAGACTCTAATTTTAACCATTTAAGGGAAATTAAGTAATTAATCAGGTTTCATGAATTCTTTAACCACTTAAATATTTATTAATCATATTATAATCTTAATTATAACATTAGAAATTGAACTTAGAATTTAATTTGACAATGTAGGTTATATTTTGAAAATAATTCATAATTTACAGATTTTTGGAAAATTCGGATAAAATCTTTATTTAAAAAAATTCCAAAACTAATCTTATAATTATTTTAATATTATTTTCGAAATTATCAGCTTATGGGTTGACCAAAAAGTCAAAGTTACTATTGAAAACATTTACTATTCAATTTCTTATGAATTAAACACTTTATAACACAAAATCGAACACGCATACTCACACACTGTCACATGTGCACTTAAAATTATTCAAGAACAACATGAACATGTTCTTGAGCCTATTTGAATATTCAAAGAAGGTACGTAACACACTTGATCATATTCATATTTATAACATAGAATTTGAAGCATAATATAGCAAAATATATTAATTCTCTATGAAAAATAATTCTAAATAATTTATTCTTGACATGAATTTAATTAAACAAGATCATAATTATTTAAACATATATTCATATCATATCATATCATAACTCATGCATTTAATTAAATAAAATGCATATATGTTATCACATTTTCCTAAACTAGCATAAATAGCATATATTCCATAAAATAAATTCCTAAAGCATAATTTCATTAAATCTAAGTATGCTATGACTATATTATACTAATAACATAATATAAAGCATGAAATAATAAAAGAAAAACATACCTTAGAGAGAGAGAGGGAGAATGGCGTGAGAAATGGAGAGAAGAGAATGATTTTGTGTGTTGATTTGTGAGGTATAAATGAGACTTAAGGGGGGTATTTATAGGTAGTCATGAGGGGTTTCTAAGCAATAAATGAGAGTTTATGGGAGATGTGGTTGCTTATGATTTCAACAAATGCTTGGTAATAATTTAGGAGATGTGGTTAAATTACATTATGAACAAATGCTTGGTAATTAACTAGGTAATGTGGAGAAATTATGCTCATTTGTTTAATCTTTCTAGAAGATCATGTGGTCATGGATGATGTCATTTTGAATAAAAATAAATGTAAAATGATATAAAATTTATTCAAGAGTCGAGAGGTAAAAGATTGAAGTAGTGAATTAATGAAAGAATGGGTGAAAAATGAGCTTTGTTTTGATTATAAATGTGAAATATTTAGAGCTTTCGTTTATAAATTATAAATATTAAAGATGATGAATGTAACGCCCCGACTTTCTGGACGTAAAGGTAGGACGTATGTGTTTACCTAGTTGCGCGAATTAATTGTTTTTAAGTGTTTTATATTTAATTTTATATTAATTGTTATTATTGTATTATATTATAGTATATTATTTTATTTTAAAATTATTAATTTTATATATATATGTCTCGTACATATATATATGTTTAATTATTTTATTATTAATTTAATGATTATGCTAATTATATGTTATGTTAATTAATCATGTTTTAATTAATTACTTAATTATATATATATTATATATATATATACGTGGAAAAATATATTTATGCATGGAGAATTTATTTATGCATGCAAATTAATATATATGTGCATGAAATCATATTTATGCATGGGAATTTAATATGCATGAGTTTCACTTCATTTTGCATGAAAAATTTGCATGAATTGCATGTACGAGTTTGTTCGTTTATTTTGTGCTTCGTTCTTATATGATATGATATTGAATTGGCACGAATTTGTAATATGTCGTACATATATGTGTTATGGACATGATTTTATGCTCAAATTATGTTTTTGAATTCATTTGTTATGTTAACGAATTTAATTTTAATTGAGGAACCAAAACGGGAGCTAACGAACACTTAGCGTACCCTTGGTTCCGAATTTAATATCTTGAGCTCGGGAACTCGGATTCGAGTTCCGTCAACTCCGCTGAACTCGTAACGAAAATTCGAGTTTAGTAAACTTAGCCTTATAATTTTCCTAATTCATTTGAAACTCCGAAAGCCAACCGAAAAACGAAACGGCATCCAACTTGACCTTGTTGCACTAATTCAACCATAACTTGGCCAAACCACAACCAAATTAACCATGGTTTGATTCCTTTTAACCCTAACTCAACCACCTATCTAGATATTTCAAGCCTTGACCGAGATTATCATCACACAAACCCCAAACATCAGCCAAAGCTACTGTTTTTTCTCCAGTCCCGTAACCCTTCATCCCTTGGAGATTTTGGAGCTCAAATCTCCTCCAATCATCAAGGTAAGCTTAGGGTTGTATTGTATGATTAATTCTGATCATTTTCATCTTTCCATTCATGATTTTGAGCATGGTTTCTCCATTTCTGGACTGTTTTCCGAAAATAGAGGATTTTGGGCACAATGTTGATCTCCTTCGATTCTCTATGGTTTTGAGTGATTCCAAGCCTGAGATTAATTGTTTTGACTTCCTAATATCATTTATGATCTTTGATTTCGTGTTTGTTGAGATATATATGAGATATCATTCATGAAATTTTCAGAAAATTCCACATGAAGGTCACGTATGCTTCCATGCCTTGATTGATCACTTTTGGAACTGATTTACTTGTTGAATTTGTGTTGTTTTGCTGCGTATTTGATGACCTTTTGGACCTGATCTGAGTCGCATGAGTTGAGAGCAAGCATGCCCTGTTTTTCCCGCAACTGTGCCCTGTTTTTCTTCATGCAGAGTTGCTGTCATTTTGCTGTAATTCCCTTCATGCTTTTGCTGCCTTTTCCTGGTCCTTGTGGGGGTAGTTTAGATGAGTTTCTAGCAGCTTTTCCTGCTCAATTTTGCTACCTTTCTTGCCTGAATTTCTTGCTTGAAGTGGCTGCCTTTTTCTGCCCTGTTTTTGTGCGTTTGTGTTGTCCGGAACTGGAGTTGCTGCTGCGTGTAACGGGCGTGTCTTTTTCCTCTCTTCTGGCGAGGAACGGGGGTGCAGTTGGGTCTGGGAATTCTGTACCGAGACACGGGGGTGTCTCGGTCTAGTTTTGGAGGGTGACACGGGGGTGTCACCCCGTTTTTCTTGAACCATTCCTGTGTCTTCCTTGAGTTTTGCTGCTACTATTTTGGTGTTTGCATGGTTGCTGGGCTGCTGAATATTTGTGGATTGTGTTGTAGTGTGCATGCATGGAATGAGATTGTGTGTGCATGGTTCTGTGTTTGTTAATGCATGCATGTGTGTAAAATATGGTATATATATATTGTGCATGTATTATATATATAAGCATGTATGGGGTGTGTTTGTGTGTGTACGTGTGTTGCATGCATGTTTGTGTATAATATATAGTATATATTTATGCATGTAATACATTATATATATATATATGCATGCATGGGTAGGTTTGTGTGTGTGTACGTATATATATATATATTATATATATTATATGTTATTATATATTTAGTATATTATATTATATGTATATTTATTATATATTTTAAATATTATTTGATTTAATTTAATTATTGAAATTAATTGACTTCCATTTCGCGTATTTATTCTACTGACTTTTGATCGATCGTTTTATTTATTTGATTCCTCAATGTGAATTTGAATAATATGTGTTATGCTTCTTAAATGAATTTTAGATTAATTGATATGCATTATGAATTTATGAATTTATGAATATTATGAATTTATGAAAATTATATGAATATTATGAATTTATGAAATTATGAAATTGAATGAAATATATGAACGAACGATTGGATTATATGCTTTAAATTCTTTAATCGTGCACATGAACATTTTAATGATATAACATGATCATTTATGCATTCATGTCATATGCACTTCATTGCCGAGCGTCATATGTGGTCATTGAGTCTCATGCCTTTTCTTTTACACAGATTCGGGTTTGGTCGGAGACGAGGACGAGCATTGAGATGCTTGTGCCTTTATTTTGCTTTGGTAAAGGTGGGTTTTTCTTCTACTAGTTAAACGACCCTATAAACCCTTTATGTGCAAAGTTTTAAGCCAAAATAATATATTTATATAAATCGAGTCATTTTGGGTAAATGATTTCAAACGTATGACCCCTCTTAATTATGAAACCCTACCTTATGTTTTGGCGAGATTGTATGTATGTTATGTTCACGGGCCCCGGGACTTAGTATATGTGGCTAACCGAGGAAGCAAGGGCTGACGGGGAGCCCATATACTAGTTCCAACCAAATCTACGACGATACGGACCTCGTCAGGAGTTTTGACGAGGAAACGCAGGTCGGGCTTTTGAGGATTCATGTACCTCACTAGCCATTATGTATGATCCGGTGGTCAGGTCTAGCTAACTTGTCCACCACCCGGAGGGAAAAGGTGTATATGTATGATTATGATCATTTATGTATGTGCACGAAAGATATGTATGGCAACCACTAATTATGATATGATTACACGAGGAGAAGGTTGGAGATTGTGCACGCTCACTCGCCGAGCTTAAACCCTTATGAACAATTATGAATGAATATGAACGTCGTAATCCCGTTGATGTTTTCTATTGTTTTAACCACTTGGTAAATTCCTTTCACACTTCACACGGGATTAGAGCTTGCATGTGTGTGTTTAATTTCTACGATATTATATATCTTATGCCCCGTTTTTATACCCACCAGTCTCTTTTAGACTGAACCCGGTTGTTTTCAGTTGTTTTGTGCAGGTATAGGAGTGTTAGGCGGGAATACAAGTCGTCTAGGTCTTGCATTTATGTTTAGCACTTCTTTTCAGTCTCATATTCATACTCTAGTTACTACTTTTGTATTTGATCATAGTTTAGATTGGAGCGTTATGATTTTGTAGGCCGTGAGTGCCGTGGCATATTAGAATGTTTTTGTATATCTATTTTGGAGCTTGTTAGCTCATTGTATATATGCTATGTTATTCTTGCTTCCGCGAATTTTATTTAACTCTGATTTTATGTTTCTTGAGTTGAATGGTTTAAGGGTTAGTCCCGCCTAGCCTAGCGTGTGTGTTGTGTCCCCGTTCGCCGTGGATTTGGCACGTGTATGGACTTCCATTTCATATACGGGTCGGGTCTCGGTGCGGGGGATGTGGTACCTTACGCTCGGGTGCTACATCCTTAAGTGGTATCAGAGCTTAGGGTTGCAAAACCCGGGCTCTAGTGTCGTGTTGAGTCAGTTAGGTCGTTCGGCTTTAGGAACAACTTGTCAATGTGTTGCATATGCATTGTTTACGTGCTTGTGTGCTCTAAATCTTGAATTTTGATCGAATTAATTGCACTTGCATGCATGGACTAAAGATAGCATGCATTTTAGTGTTTCTTGAACAGGATGCCTCCACGTAGACATCGTGAGAGATCTCCCGGACATCGTCGTCATCATGATCGATCCCCTACGCCTCCACCTCAACCACAAGCACCACCGATGGATATGGGGAATTTTATGGAAGCGGTTTTCAACTATGTAGAGCTTAGAAGGGCTCAAGTTCCCCCACCACAACCAGCAGAACAACAAGCTCCTCCACTAAACCATAACAATAGAGACCCGCATGGGGTGTTTCTGAGCTACAACCCCCCTCGATTTTCTGGTTCTATCGATGATGCGGTTTCGGAGGGGTGGTTGATCCGACTAGAGAGGATATTTGGGGTCCGACAGTTTACTACACAAGAGAAGGCTCAATTTGCTATATTCCAACTTGATGGAGATGCATACGAATGGTGGGAACGAACAAGGGAGAAAGTTGAGGTCGATGAAGAGGAAGTAACTTGGGAGGTCTTTAAAAGAGAATTCAGAGAATGCTTTGTGCCGGAGGTAGTGAGAGAGAGAAAGGAGCAAGAGTTCATGGATCTAAAGCAAGGAACGCGTACGGTGACTCAATATCTCACAGTATTTAACAGACTTGGGAAATATGCTCCTCATGTCACCCGGGATGAGAAGAGAAAGTCAAGGAAGTTCATTACGGGGTTAAGACAGGATTTGAGACACGGTCAGGCGGGTCACAATTTCGAGACTTTTGCCGATACGGTACAAAGGGCTCTAGTCCAAGAAGAGGAGTATAAAAAGAAAGATCCGATTTTTAGGCCACTGATGGGGCGAGGTTCTGGAACAAGTTCGGGAAAACGACCTATGGTTCAAGCTACTTCCCCTCCTAAGGGTCCGTTTAAGAAGCCAAGAATGGGAGGACCAACTCCGCCGGTTCCAATAGCTTTGCCTGCACCAACAAGGGATCGACAAGGTCCGAGTGAAGCACGATTATCCAAGCCACCATGTACATATTGTGGAGGGCCAACTCACAATTATCACAAATGCTGGAAGAGGTTGGGTTTATGCCTAATATGTGGAAAGGCTGATCATAGGGCGGATATATGCCCCGACAAGACTCCGGGATTTAAAAAGGGAGTTCAAAGGCCAATGATTCAGGCTCGTGCTTACGCCCTCGAAGGTGAGGAGCAAGATGCAGAGATCGATCCCACAGCAGTGGTAGAAGGTACCCTATGCATACATAACATGAGCATTCATGCACTCTTTGATTCGAGTGTCACGCATTCCTTTATTTCTTGTGACTTAGTTGCTATTCTGTGCTTGCCTGTTATTTGCTTTTTCTTCTTGTTGTTTGGTGAGTTCGCCACTGGGTGGTAGTCTTCAGACAGATTAGTTGGTTTGGGAGTGTTCAGTTCGGTTGGAAGGATAAGTTGTGGTAATCTTCATCGATGACATCTGGGTTGTTCGAGAACTCCGGAGGATCATGCCAGGCATCTCAGGATTGTGTTGGATACCTTAAGATAGCATCGGTTGTATGCTAAGTTTAGCAAAGGCGAGTTTTGGATTGATCAGGTAGCGTTTCTGGGTCATATTATTTCAAGGAAAGGTTGAAGGTAGACCTTTCTAAGATTGAGACGATTATTCAATGGCGAAGCCCGACAAATGTTTCAGAAGTAAGGAGTTTCTGGGGTTTGGCAGATTACTATCGAAGATTTGTACAGGACTTTCGAAGATTACTGCTCCTTTAACCCGAGTGACTAAGAAGGTGGTTAGGTTTGAGTGGGACGAGGCATGTGAGGATAGCTTTCAACTTGTAAAAGAAAGTTGACCACCGCTCCTGTTTTAGCACTTCCCGAAGGTACAGAAAGATATACAGTTTATACGGACGCCTCAAAAAGGAAGGTTTGGGATGTGTGTCGATGCAAAATGCAAGAGTAATCGCCTAGGCCTCAAGGAAATTGAAAGAGCATGAACAGAACTACCTCACTCATGATTTGGAGTCAGCGGCAGTGATCTTTGCTTTGGGTAAGTAGAGACACTATCTTTATGGAATTTCGTTCGAGGTCTTCTACGATCACAAGAGTCTCCAATACTTATTCTTTGGCGGATTATGAGTGTACAATACGATACCATTCCGACAAAGCCAATTTGGTCGCGGATGCACTTAGTAGGACAACTAGTGTGTCCGAAGTGAAAGTGAAAATTGGAGATGAGAATGAGTTGTTCGGACCGAGGACTAATATTCGGAATATTACAGTTCGACCAGATCTTAAACAGAGGTTAATTGATGCCCAGAGGACTGATCCCGAGGTTCAGAAATTAGCTGAGAAAGCTCGAGCTGATTCAGGATGTCCGTTTGGGTTTAATGATACGGGACTTCTAAGATTTAAGAATAGAGTTGTTGCCCCGGAAGAGTTAAAAAGGATTATTCTTGAGGAAGCCATCGGTCAGGGTATTTGTTACATCCCGGAGGAACAAAAGGTATAAGGATCTTAAGCGATTCTATTGGTGGAATGAGTAGTTACAGTTAAGTGAGTTTGCTTACTACAACAGTTATTAAGCCTCGATTAAAATGGCTCTTATGAAGCTCCTTATGGACGTAAATATCGGTTACCGTTGTTCTTGGACTTGGAGAAATGGAATTGGACCAAGCAAGAAGGGATTAAAAGAGGGGAAAAGAAGGAAAAACCCTCTAAGGCTGTACAAGAGGCTATTGATAAAGTCCAGATAATTAGACCACGGATGAAGGCTGCTCAGGATCGACAAAAGATTTATGCAGGTCTTCGGAAGAAGAAATTGAAGTTTGAGTTAGGAGATAAGGTTTTCTTAAAGGCTTCCCCACGAAAAGGATTCTCGAGGATTGAACGAGGAGGAAAATTAAACACTTGGTATATGGGACCATATGAGATTTTGGAGAAGATTGGGGATACGGTTATCGATTGGACTTGCCTCCGAATTTAACTGGAAATCATAACGTGTTTCATGTTTCACAGCTCCGAAAGTATTATTGAGATGAGTCCGAGGTTCTACCGGTTAAAGAAGTGGAATTAGAACTGGATCTCACCTTCGTTCAGAAGCCGATTAAGATATTGGATCGAAAACTTCAGGGACTTGAAATCGGCGTATTCCACTAGTCAAGATTCTTTGGAAAAGTGATAAACCGAAGAGGCTACGTGGGAGACGGAGGATAAGATGTAAAGGTTTAACCCCGAATTGTTTCCGAGCGAGCAATGAATCCGAGGACGGATTCTTTTAAGGGGGAGAGATTGTAACGCCCCGACTTTCTGGACGTAAAGGTAGGACGTATGTGTTTACCTAGTTGCGCGAATTAATTGTTTTTAAGTGTTTTATATTTAATTTTATATTAATTGTTATTATTGTATTATATTATAGTATATTATTTTATTTTAAAATTATTAATTTTATATATATATGTCTCGTACATATATATATGTTTAATTATTTTATTATTAATTTAATGATTATGCTAATTATATGTTATGTTAATTAATCATGTTTTAATTAATTACTTAATTATATATATATTATATATATATATACGTGGAAAAATATATTTATGCATGGAGAATTTATTTGTGCATGCAAATTAATATATATGTGCATGAAATCATATTTATGCATGGGAATTTAATATGCATGAGTTTCACTTCATTTTGCATGAAAAATTTGCATGAATTGCATGTACGAGTTTGTTCGTTTATTTTGTGCTTCGTTCTTATATGATATGATATTGAATTGGCACGAATTTGTAATATGTCGTACATATATGTGTTATGGACATGATTTTATGCTCAAATTATGTTTTTGAATTCATTTGTTATGTTAACGAATTTAATTTTAATTGAGGAACCAAAACGGGAGCTAACGAACACTTAGCGTACCCTTGGTTCCGAATTTAATATCTTGAGCTCGGGAACTCGGATTCGAGTTCCGTCAACTCCGCTGAACTCGTAACGAAAATTCGAGTTTAGTAAACTTAGCCTTATAATTTTCCTAATTCATTTGAAACTCCGAAAGCCAACCGAAAAACGAAACGACATCCAACTTGACCTTGTTGCACTAATTCAACCATAACTTGGCCAAACCACAACCAAATTAACCATGGTTTGATTCCTTTTAACCCTAACTCAACCACCTATCTAGATATTTCAAGCCTTGACCGAGATTATCATCACACAAACCCCAAACATCAGCCAAAGCTACTGTTTTCTCTCCAGTCCCGTAACCCTTCATCCCTTGGAGATTTTGGAGCTCAAATCTCCTCCAAACTTCAACCAATCATCAAGGTAAGCTTAGGGTTGTATTGTATGATTAATTCTGATCATTTTCATCTTTCCATTCATGATTTTGAGCATGGTTTCTCCATTTCTGGACTGTTTTCCGAAAATAGAGGATTTTGGGCACAATGTTGATCTCCTTCGATTCTCTATGGTTTTGAGTGATTCCAAGCCTGAGATTAATTGTTTTGACTTCCTAATATCATTTATGATCTTTGATTTCGTGTTTGTTGAGATATATATGAGATATCATTCATGAAATTTTCAGAAAATTCCACATGAAGGTCACGTATGCTTCCATGCCTTGATTGATCACTTTTGGAACTGATTTACTTGTTGAATTTGTGTTGTTTTGCTGCGTATTTGATGACCTTTTGGACCTGATCTGAGTCGCATGAGTTGAGAGCAAGCATGCCCTGTTTTTCCCGCAACTGTGCCCTGTTTTTCTTCATGCAGAGTTGCTGTCATTTTGCTGTAATTCCCTTCATGCTTTTGCTGCCTTTTCCTGGTCCTTGTGGGGGTAGTTTAGATGAGTTTCTAGCAGCTTTTCCTGCTCAATTTTGCTACCTTTCTTGCCTGAATTTCTTGCTTGAAGTGGCTGCCTTTTTCTGCCCTGTTTTTGTGCGTTTGTGTTGTCCGGAACTGGAGTTGCTGCTGCGTGTAACGGGCGTGTCTTTTTCCTCTCTTCTGGCGAGGAACGGGGGTGCAGTTGGGTCTGGGAATTCTGTACCGAGACACGGGGGTGTCTCAGTCTAGTTTTGGAGGGTGACACGGGGGTGTCACCCCGTTTTTCTTGAACCATTCCTGTGTCTTCCTTGAGTTTTGCTGCTACTATTTTGGTGTTTGCATGGTTCCTGGGCTGCTGAATATTTGTGGATTGTGTTGTAGTGTGCATGCATGGAATGAGATTGTGTGTGCATGGTTCTGTGTTTGTTAATGCATGCATGTGTGTAAAATATGGTATATATATATTGTGCATGTATTATATATATAAGCATGCATGGGGTGTGTTTGTGTGTGTACGTGTGTTGCATGCATGTTTGTGTATAATATATAGTATATATTTATGCATGTAATACATTATATATATATATATGCATGCATGGGTAGGTTTGTGTGTGTGTACGTATATATATATATATTATATATATTATATGTTATTATATATTTAGTATATTATATTATATGTATATTTATTATATATTTTAAATATTATTTGATTTAATTTAATTATTGAAATTAATTGATTTCCATTTCGCGTATTTATTCTACTGACTTTTGATCGATCGTTTTATTTATTTGATTCCTCAATGTGAATTTGAATAATATGTGTTATGCTTCTTAAATGAATTTTAGATTAATTGATATGCATTATGAATTTATGAATTTATGAATATTATGAATTTATGAAAATTATATGAATATTATGAATTTATGAAATTATGAAATTGAATGAAATATATGAACGAACGATTGGATTATATGCTTTAAATTCTTTAATCGTGCACATGAACATTTTAATGATATAACATGATCATTTATGCATTCATGTCATATGCACTTCATTGCCGAGCGTCATATGTGGTCATTGAGTCTCATGCCTTTTCTTTTACACAGATTCGGGTTTGGTCGGAGACGAGGACGAGCATTGAGACGCTTGTGCCTTTATTTTGCTTTGGTAAAGGTGGGTTTTTCTTCTACTAGTTAAACGACCCTATAAACCCTTTATGTGCAAAGTTTTAAGCCAAAATAATATATTTATATAAATCGAGTCATTTTGGGTAAATGATTTCAAACGTATGACCCCTCTTAATTATGAAACCCTACCTTATGTTTTGGCGAGATTGTATGTATGTTATGTTCACGGGCCCCGGGACTTAGTACATGTGGCTAACCGAGGAAGCAAGGGCTGACGGGGAGCCCATATACTAGTTCCAACCAAATCTACGACGATACGGACCTCGTCAGGAGTTTTGACGAGGAAACGCAGGTCGGGCTTTTGAGGATTCATGTACCTCACTAGCCATTATGTATGATCCGGTGGTCAGGTCTAGCTAACTTGTCCACCACCCGGAGGGAGAAGGTGTATATGTATGATTATGATCATTTATGTATGTGCACGAAAGATATGTATGGCAACCACTAATTATGATATGATTACACGAGGAGAAGGTTGGAGATTGTGCACGCTCACTCGCCGAGCTTAAACCCTTATGAACAATTATGAATGAATATGAATGTCGTAATCCGGTTGATGTTTTCTATTGTTTTAACCACTTGGTAAATTCCTTTCAAACTTCACACGGGATTAGGGCTTGCATTTGTGTGTTTAATTTCTGCGATATTATATATCTTATGCCCCGTTTTTATACCCACCAGTCTCTTTTAGACTGAACCCGGTTGTTTTCAGTTGTTTTGTGCAGGTATAGGAGTGCTAGGCGGGAATACAAGTCGTCTAGGTCTTGCATTTATGTTTAGCACTTCTTTTCAGTCTCATATTCATACTCTTGTTACTACTTTTGTATTTGATCATAGTTTAGATTGGAGCGTTATGATTTTGTAGGCCGTGAGTGCCGTGGCATATTAGAATGTTTTTGTATATCTATTTTGGAGCTTGTTAGCTCATTGTATATATGCTATGTTATTCTTGCTTCCGCGAATTTTATTTAACTCTGATTTTATGTTTCTTGAGTTGAATGGTTTAAGGGTTAGTCCCGCCTAGCCTAGCGTGTGTGTTGTGTCCCCGTTCGCCGTGGATTTGGCACGTGTATGGACTTCCATTTCATATACGGGTCGGGTCTCGGTGCGGGGGATGTGGTACCTTACGCTCGGGTGCTACAATGAAAATCATAGGAAAATTATATAAACGAAGCTATGATAGAGTTTAAAGTTGGGAAAAATCACTATAATGTAGAGAAAAATTCAAGGATCGTTTCAAGTATAATTTCGACTATTGAATAAAAGCTAATTTGTTCAAAATAAAATGATGATTTTTAGAAAGGAAAATATTTATAAAATATGCTATGGTGAGATCAAGTTTTTGGCAAATGCATGAAAATTCATAAAATAATTTAAGGATCGTTTTAGTTATAATTTTGGATATCAAAAGGTAGATGAGTAGGGATTTATTGATGATCGAATCATAAGCTAGGGTTTTTGCCGTTTTTTGATACTACGGGAGTTAGGATGGGAATTATGGTTTACGGAGAGTATCACGATCCTCGAAATAATGTGAGGATTCTTTTGGTTAAAATATTGGGTAGTGAAAGTGTTTCGGGAAATGTAGGAATATTTTTGAGCTGTAGGGGTATTTTCGTAATTTTCAACTTGCCCCTGTTTCGGGCTGTTACAATCCTTCCCCCTTAAAAAGAATCTGTCCTCAGATTCTCCTCATGTTTCATAATAACTTAAGTAAAGTTTGTATCCGCTATCCATGATAAGCAGGTTTCCAAAAGAGAACTTACTTTTAAACACATAAGGCAATTGTTCAAGTAAGAAATTTGAATGCGCACATAAGTGATGCAATGAATGCATGGCGCCAGGATCAGTAACTGGCGTGTTTAGAATGCATACCTTTAACAACTTTGGGGATGACAATTTTAAGCTGCAACCACCCTTATAGAGATAATAATGCATGGTAGTTGAGAATGATGTGCAGATGATCGCAAAATTAAAATTTGCAAGTAATAGCAATTAACAGACAAAACATCCTTAGCGAAGATAAAGCAATATAAAGGCACGGGAAATTAATAAGTTAGTTTTCGGTCCTACTGGTATCTTGAAGCAATTCTAATAACTTAGGATTTGAACGAATAAGTGAAGTGTTTCCATGACTTAGGAATACTAGTATGATGAAGGAGATGTAGATCTTGTAACCGAATCTACCAAGAATTTGATAATTGAAGGATTTGATAGAACTTGAAATTTTGGTATGGATTAAGACTATATAGTTGACTTGATCGAAGAAGGGTTTAGTACTACAATTGTAACAAATCACATGCTGGTCGGCCGCCCCAACAGTGATTGATCACAATTTAAGCACTAAAGACACGACAGTACATATGAGATTCTATGAATGATGAACCCCAGATTTCCGCAACCTGGGGCTCTGATACCACTTTAATTATAGCGCCTCCCCAGCACTACAACCCCGCACCGCAATACTCCCTGAGTGGATGTTAGACCCAACACCCAGGAAATACTACGGCGAGCGGTCAGGATAATATGAATGGAGTATGTGACACAGTGCAGTGGAAGATAAAGAGATTCAACTTTACCAATGAACGGGGAGGATAACGTACAATGAGCAAGGATTATCATTATTGATCAAAGTAGTTTGCAGAAGAGTACAACAGGTTGATATGCAAGGACAAAGTATGAGATGGTTTGTTTCTACATAGAGTAGGTTCAAGACAGTGTACTCGTAGGATCGGATCCAACCTACGGTTGTAGTGCTTCAAGATACCTCTAGTTGTCATTCATTGATTCCTGAAATCATGCATTTTGAAAATAGGCGATAGGGTTAGTCAAAGTGACTAAGTGAAGAGGGGTATAATAACTTATATGTATATGTGTATATATATATATGTATATGATCAAGAAGATCTTGATCTGAAATAATAGCAATAGGATATAGCAAATAGGAAACGGTTCATAATAATTGTAAAACAGGGATAGGGGTAGTTTGGAATATTTGTAGAAATATGAACCGTTTGTAACAAGAACATTAATGGCCGCAAGCTAGACCTTTCCATCCTTAACTCCTTGAATAATTGGTAAAATAGTATCGGGCTGATCAGGCTCCGATACTTCAATAAAACCAAGAATATTAACTCCACTACTCCTTGATGTCAATACGGAATCAAGCCCTAGAGACCACGAACTAGATTCGAGAGGCAGCTATCTCTCCCTCATCCCTTGGCGTGGAGTAACTAACCTCCAGTTAAACCACTACCAAGAGGTGGTGGCAGTCCGCAGCACCAACAATACCCTCGGCCAGATACCTTCCGGGTAATTGCTCGCTACGGCTACAGCCGGGGCCCATAACAGGAATCAATAACAATATTTTTCTTGTATAACCTGGAATCAATGTTTTGATAAAATGGACTTGAAATATATATAATGTTCTAGTTAAACGTTGATTCCGGCATGAAAGTATTTTTCCCTTAAGAGGAGCATTGTAGTACAATAATATGTATATAGGGTAGTAAATCAAAATGATAGGTAGGCTTGAAAATAGTTTTTATATAGATACATATGTATAGCATGATTCCAGTTGAAAACATTTTAACCATCACCTATACGGGTAGTCAGACATTGTAACGTGGATTCCAGTGCGCCTGAAAGTATTAACTACTATAGGCTTAGAACTAGGTTCTTAATGTTAATCAAATAAGCACATAAAACACATAATGTTCATGCAAGCACATAAAACACATAATGTTCATGCATAAAAGGATTACATCAAGTAAACACATAAATTATGTCACGTTAAAGAATTCCCGGTAGACTCTAATTTTAACCGTTTAAGGGAAATTTAGTAATTAATCAGGTTTCATGAATTCTTTAACCACTTAAATATTTATTAATCATATTATAATCTTAATTATAACATTAGAAATGGAACTTAGAATTTAATTTGACAATGTAGGTTATATTTTGAAAATAATTCATAATTTACCGATTTTTGGAAAATTCGGATAAAATCTTTATTTAAAAAAATTCCAAAACTAATTTTATAATTATTTTAATATTATTTTCGAAATTATCAGTTTATGGGTTGACCAAAAAGTCAAAGTTACTATTGAAAACATTTACTATTCAATTTCTTATGAATTAAACACTTTATAACACAAAATCGAACACACATACTCACACACTATCACATGTGCACTTAAAATTATTCAAGAACAACATGAACATGTTCTTGAGCCTGTTTGAATATTCAAAGAAGGTATGTAACACACTTGATCATATTCATATTTATAACATAGAATTTGAAGCATAATATAGCAAAATATATTAATTCTCTATGAAAAATAATTCTAAATAAATTATTCTTGACATGAATTTAATTAAACAAGATCATAATTATTTAAACATATATTCATATCATCTCATATCATAACTCATGCATTTAATTAAATAAAATGCATATATGTTATCACATTTTCCTAAACTAGCATAAATAGCATATATTCCATAAAATAAATTCCTAAAGCATAATTTAATTAAATCTAAGTATGCTATGACTATATTACACTAAGAACATAATATAAAGCATGAAATAATAAAAGAAAAACATACCTTAGAGAGAGAGAGGGAGAATGGCGTGAGAAATGGAGAGAAGAGAGTGATTTTGTGTGTTGATTTGTGAGGTATAAATGAGACTTAAGGGGGGTATTTATAGGTAGTCATGAGGGGTTTCTAAGCAATAAATGAGAGCTTATGGGAGATGTGGTTGCTTATGATTTCAACAAATGCTTGGTAATAATTTAGGAGATGTGGTTAAATTACATTATGAACAAATGCTTGGTAATTAACTAGGTAATGTGGAGAAATTATGCTCATTTGTTTAATCCTTCTAGAAGATCATGTGGTCATGGATGATGTCATTTTGAATAAAAATAAATGTAAAATGATATAAAATTTATTCAAGAGTCGAGAGGTAAAAGATTGAAGTAGTGAATTAATGAAAGAATGGGTGAAAAATGAGTTTTGTTTTGATTATAAATGTGAAATATTTAGAGCTTTCGTTTATAGATTATAAATATTAAAGATGATGAAAGTCATAGGAAAATTATATAAACGAAGCTATGATAGAGTTTAAAGTTGGGAAAAATCACTATAATGTAGAGAAAAATTCAAGGATCGTTTCAAGTATAATTTCGACTATTGAATAAAAGCTAATTTGTTCAAAATAAAATGATGATTTTTAGAAAGGAAAATATTTATAAAATATGCTATGGTGAGATTGAGTTTTTGGCAAATGCATGAAAATTCATAAAATAATTTAAGGATCGTTTTAGTTATAATTTTGGATATCAAAAGGTAGATGAGTAGGGATTTATTGATGATCGAATTATAAGCTAGGGTTTTTCCCGTTTTTTGATACTACGGGAGTTAGGATGGGAATTATGGTTTACGGAGAGTATCACGATCCTCGAAATAATGTGAGGATTCTTTTGGTTAAAATATTGGGTAGTGAAAGTGTTTCGGGAAATGTAGGAATATTTTTGAGCTGTAGGGGTATTTTCGTAATTTTCAACTTGCCCCTGTTTCGGGCTGTTACAGCCTTAGTACGTGGCATGAGCATTTACTAATCGACAGGCATATTTCGGTATTGAAGTTGTTTAGATTTTCAGGATGTCACCGCGTCAACAATACCACAGTCAACCTTCTCATCCAAATCTGAACGATCGGGGATATTCTTCGACTGAATTACCACCAATGAATTTGATGGCGATGATGTACCGAGAATTTAGGACATTTAATCCTCCCCAATTTCGAGAAGGAAATGATATAAGGGCCGAAGAGTGGCTTTTGGAAATAGAGGGCATTTTTGAGATATGGCCATGCAATTCTCAAGATATGGCTCGCCTTGCTACGTTCCTCCTACAAGGACAAGCAAGGCAATGGTGCAAAAGACTTGCCCAACAATTAGAGGCAACGAGCGAGGAGTTGACATGGGATGTGTTTCTTCGAGAATTCCGAAAGAGGTTTGCACTGGTCATTTTACAAGAACGAAGATTCGAAGAATTCCTCACTTTAAAAAAAGGAGAAAGAACCGTTGTGGACTACCTAGGAGAATTTGAGAGGTTGGGCATTCATGTGCCCCACCTTATGAGTAATGATCGGGTCAAGGCTAGATACTTCATGGAAGGTCTTCAGGATGAGTTCAAGGAAGCCTTAATTGCTGAGGATACAAGCACATGGGATAAGGCCACGGAGAAAGCATTACGAGTTGAAAATAGGTGGTTGACAAAAAGTAAGGAAAGAAATGTGTCGGGGCCTAGACTTGAGCTGGGCTTATACTCAAATTTATACGTGAGAGAGAGATCCGATCAATAGGGAACTCGAACCAAGAAGATTCGTGGAAAGAAGCATAAGAACAGAAACCCTCGAAAGCTGAAAGAAGAAATCCAACCGTGTACCCATTGTGGGGGAACCAACCATGCTTACGACGCGTGTCGGGATCGATTGAAGAGGTGCTATGCTTGTGGGTCGAAGGAGCACAAGGTTTTCGATTGTGATCGATCGAGAGCTAACAAACAACAAATACGAGATCAACAACTTCAAATTGGAGATCAAGATGAACCCGAATATTGAGGTATTAGCATTCATGGCATTTGCACACATGCATCACTTAAATACTCTTACCTTGTTTAGCTTGATGTGGATGATGACTATTGTTGTTTTAATTGTGATAACTTGGATACCTGATCTAGTATTTGTAACTTGAAATTTCTAATTGTTATGAACTGTTGCTGAAATGAATGAGTTATGTACTTATGTGAACTATTCGTGCCTATGTGATTTAAAACTCTCTTGATTTCTCACTAACTTCTCATATAACATACATACATACTGTAACCTTGTTTTACAGGGATTCCATCGCGATATCCCCCTTGAGTTGAGGTATGAGCGTTGAATCTATACTCAAGGGACACCGATATCAGTTGTATAAGGTACACCAAACATGCATCGCATACTTTTCTTCAAGTATTACTATGATGTGTGTATGTATGAATAGCTGATCAGTGGATTTACGTGCAAGGGAGACCTTAGGCTCCCTCTTTTAATTGTTGGAGAGATATAGGATTCTCTCTATTTATGTGATAGAAAGATGTTGGATTCTTTCTAAGATTTGTGCACGAGAGATGCTGGATTCTTTTGTACTTAGGTATTCGGGAGATGCTGGACTCTCTTGAATTTAGGGGTTTCAGAAATGCTGGATTTTCCCAAACTAGAAGGTTTGGGAGATGTGGAAATCTATCAGACTTAGGTTGAGAGACGGGCTTCTCTCATTATGTGTTTGAGAGACGGGGTTCTCTCAACTGTGTGCTTGAGAGACGGGGTTCTCTCAATTATGTGCGCGAGAGACGGGGTTCTCTCTCTCGTTTGTACAGAGGGACGGGGCTCTCTCACTTTACTTGCCGAGAGATGGGATTCTCTCTTGTTTGCTGCGGTTGCGTTACGTGTTGTCCTAGCTACGGTCTGCAAGTGATGAGTTTGCGATGCCATCGAAGTTGAGTGCAGTGAGAACTATTCGTTTTATGAGAATGATCGAACAACTTGATGTAAGCAACAGTCCAGTACTCGAATGGATCCCAATGGCAACGAGACATCGCGAGAAAGGTTCGGTAAAGACAATGAGAGTAAACTTCATAACGGAGGCTGAGTTTTATGTAACTCCTCGAGAAGGGTTAAGACACTATCACTTGAAGCTTTTCCAGCTCAACAGTGGAACCTGGGGACCAGGTTCTCTTAAGGGGGGAAGGTTGTAACACCCCATATTTTCGGAGCAAGATGCGATGTCGTTTCGTGCGATCAAGACGTTTATTTATTTAACTCTGTGTGTGTTTGAATTACTTTATTTATGTTTTAATAGTTTAATTGACTCGATTGCAACCTTATGAAAATATGTGCACTTAATTAAAATATGTGTTTAGTGTCTAATTGCTCTTTAAATTAAATTATGTGGGCAAAATTATAATTATCAGAAATTGGAGATCATTTTCTAATTATAAGAAAATTCAATTGGACTTAATTGTGCACTACTTTAAATCTTGGGGGTACTTTTATAATTTTCTAATCTCTAATTGGATCTAATTGAACCCTAATTGAATTTTGTGAACTTAATCGCATCAACAAATTTCTTGTGGGACTTGTTTGCAATTTTGGAAGAGATGGTCTTCTTAACCGAGAAACCCTAGCTGCTGTGATTTATTTCCCTTCTTCCTCCCTTTCGGCTTTCAACAGACAGCAGCACCGCAGCACCATCGCTAGCCATCATCATCGGCCACCTTCGCTCACCGACAACAGCTCTACCCCGGTGACGCTGCATCATCGCCGCCTCCTTCTTCCACCCCTCTTCTTCCTTTCCGTCAGAGATAGAGCAGCGGCGCAACAACTCCTCCATCTCCGCCTCTCCACCACCCACAGCGGATCTGTCCACGACCCAGCCACCACCCTTACTCCGCCGTCGACCACCTGACAGCCACCGTCAAACCACCACCATCACCAAGTTCCAGCAACGGCACAGCAACAACCCGACCATCTGTCTCTTGCCCAGATCTGGAAAGAAGGCTAAACCCGCAGCACCACCATTCCAGAACCACCTTCCCGTTGGCGAAACCATAACCGACCACCATCTCTGACAGACACCGCCACAGGCCACGTTCCCTTCCGGCCGCCCCAGCCACCGACAAAGCCACCATCATCGCTGCTGATTTTCTTTCTTCTCTAGTAACCTCATCCAGTCGGCGTTCCCCTTTCACCGGTATAGCTACCCTCAACTGTTAAAGGGAGGAAAAACCCTTCTTACCTCTGTTCTGCTAGCGCCACCGCCCACCGACGCCAACGATCCTTGTCGCCGCCGGCTTCTTGAGACCGTAACCTTCGCCAACCACCATTACGCAGATGTTCGGACACCACCCAGCAACAGCAGCAACAAATAGCTACTTCGCCACCTTCAATAGCTACTTGGCCACCCTTTTTATCAATTGTCGCGGCTGCTTCTCAATTGTAAACCCCCTGTTTCCTCCTCACTTTGTATGGGTTTCATTGTCAGTTTATGTTTTTGGCAATTAAGGTTATATATTGTATTGCAATTTATTCTTAATTCGTTTAGAATTTAATATAAATTTCATGTCCTATTGTATCCAAATGTTCTTATGAATTTCAGTTGTGGTGTAGTTGAAAGAATACAAATAATTGTACATACTCAGGTGGTAAGGAATTGAATTTTGAAACGGTGTTGGTTGCATGCGTTCATGTAGTGAATTGTAATTTCAAAGGAGAACTTGTGTTTATTGATGAATTAATTGAAGTGTTATTATTGTCTACCAAGTGCCTTTTACTTACAAAATTTGTGAGTTGTGTAATTGTGTAATTTTCACTATGTGGCCTAAGTGAGTTAATTTTAAATGGAATTTCATATTAACTAACTAATGAGGTGTTGTATTAAGTTAGAGCATTAATTATGAGTTGTACACGTGTGTGTATGCCTGAGTAATGAGTATATAATTATATAAATATGCTATGTGTCTTGATTGCATATTATGAATTCGACTGTACATGGTTGTTATCAAAATCGGTGGTTTAATTGTGTTTAATTTGTAAAATTTGGATTTTGTGAGTTTTTAAATTTGGGATGTAAATGGATTTGGAAATTCGTATTGTATCTAATGAAATTTGGTCCCAACTTTGGTATCATTACATATGTGAACTCGTATAAATAAATAGATAAGAGATTTAATTGACAAATGATGACTATCTTAATCCGTCTGTAAGTAATTAGCCAAGTGATAATTCATTAAATGTGTGAATGTTATTTGTCATTCAATCCTTGTTGGTATGAGTTCATTCATATGGAAATTAACTGAATTGAGCTTCTATTTTTAATGGCAACTAGTGGGGTATCATTAAAGATTTACTAGCCATATGCAATTTAGTGCAGTTATGCATAGCTGCGTATAAATATTTATATACATGCACATTTTACTTAATTATGGATTAATACATTTGAGTTGAACGAATTAAGTATTTATTTAATTTATACACATTAACTTGTATATCACGAACCACCTGTGTACTTGAATTGTGTTATTGACTATTTTGTGGGACATTAATTATACACATGAACACTTTCATGTATTCCATGTCATCTCATAAGTAATGCTGTGCGTCTCTGTGGTTCATATCTGGGTCTTGTCTCATAAGTACTTTGTGTTTCCCTTTTTGTCAGTGATCTCCAGGGTGGAGACAATCCGATCGAGTATGCACCTGTCTTGTCAGTTCTTGTATATCGTCGCTTCTCAGGTGAGGTTTAGGATTTTGTATAGTTAAACGACCTATGGCCCCAGTATGATGATTTCAATCCCCGCATGTGATTATATACTATATATACGATTAAATATGTGTTAGATATGATATGATTATGACCTTATGATACAACTTCAGTTTTGGAAATTAAGTATGAAGGCATATGTAAGCTATTTCGGAAAGTTAAGTTATGTTATGATTATGTAGCGAGATTGCCATGGAAGTTGGTATATGTTATGTTCTGTTCTGTTATGGGGCCCAGGAGCTACAGGTAAGGAGCCCCCGGGACGGTATCGGGCCGTCGGGGATATACCTGTGCACAGTCTCCATCTGTATGAAAAGGATCTACCGGGACCCACCAAGAGGTTTGGTTGGGAAACGGAGTCCTGAGGGTTTGAGTAGCATTGACACTCCCCTCGACTGTATGGATGGTTAGGGTCGCGCAACCCTACCATCACCCGGAGTTGAGGTTGGTATGTTATTTCTGTTTTGTTATGATATGAGGAGTTAAGGTTGGAAGCTCGTACTCGCCGAGCATATGATATGATATGTTATGGGACTCATGAATCGGAATAGAGTTTCTGAAAATGTTTTCTAAATATATATATGTATATATATTTGGGTTTTGCTTTGAAACGCTTTGGTATGCAACACCTATTCCCGGTTCATGAGTCCACCCTTTTGATATGTGTTGTGCTCTGTATATATATACTGTGGGTGTGCGTTAGCCCCCTCACTCAGTCAGTTGACTGACACCTCATTTATCTTTTAGTATGCAGGTTTCCTTTTGGCTTGAGCTAGGCGGAAGTGAGTCTCCTGAGTCACACTTGTCAGTCTAGTTGGTATTAGGATGCATTTGTCGCATACTTTATTTATGTTATGTATTTATGTTTCACACTTGAAGGCTATGTTTATGTTCTACTTAGACTTAAACCCATGTGGGGTTAGCAAGCTAGTATTTGGACGTTAGTAGATATTATGATGATGCTTATGCTGTTTATTATGTTGGGTTATGAATTGATTCGGGACTAGGTATTTATGCTAGTTGAACCCGTCACCTGCTTTGCATGTTTTGTTTTAAATGCTTCCACTATCTATTGTTGTTGGTTTTAATTGCTTCCGCACTCTGAGTTTGTCAAGTTAGATCCGCCTAGCCTAGTGTGTGAGTTGGTCTCCCGTTCACTACGATTTGGATTCGGGCATGGACTTTCTATTTCGTGACCGGGTCTGGGTCTTAGTGCGGGGGATGTGGCATCCTCCGTTTGGGGTGTTACATCTCTCATTATTTGCTTAAGAGACGGGGTTCTCTCATTGTTTGTTTGAGAGACGGTGCTCTCTTATTGCTTATTTTAAAGTTCAGAACTCAAGGTTTGTAACACCCGAGCGCATGGTGTCACATCCCCCGCAACGAGACCCGACCCGAATATGAAATGGACAATCCATACACGAGCCAAGTCACGGCGAACGGGGACAAACACACCCTCTATGTTAGGCGGGACTAACCCTTGAACCAAAAATTCAGAACAAACAATAAAGTGGAAGCAATAAACGGACATACATCAAGTATACATACAATGAGCATCACACCTCCAAAATAAGTTATTTACATTATTAATTGCCGTCACGGCTCAAAACAAGTACGCTCCAAACAACATTCATATACAATGATCACAAGTGCAAAATGCGAGTGTAAGACCAATAAACAAAAGGGCTAGAAACGAAAACAAGACCTAGGACTCGAAATCCCGCCTAGCTCCCTTGACACCTGCACAAAACAAGTGAAAGCCAAACGGGTTCAGTCCAAAAGGGACTGGTGGGTATAAAAGCAGGGCATAGTATAATATATGACGGTATTAAACATTCACATGCAAGCTATAATCCCAAATGAGGTTTTTAAAGAGTTTCCCAAGTGGTTGAATAGAAATCATCAAAAGGGATTATAACGATTCATTTACATTAGGTCAAGGTCATTAGTGGCCCGGCGAGTGGGCGTGCATTATCTCCAACCAACACCTAGTGTAATTCATTAACATTCATTAACATTCATTCATTCATTCATTCTTTCATTCTTTTCATGCATATCATTCTTTCGTGCGCATTCAATAACATTTACACCTTCTTCCTCCTGGTTGGTGGCGGGTTTGCAAGGCCCATCCACCCATTCATTGACCAAAAGGGGAACATGACTCCCCAGATGGCACTCAGCGTCCATTCCTCGCTAACTCCTAACGAGGTCCGGTTACGCCGTTCATTGTTGGGACTAGTGTGAGGGATCGCCATCATCCCTTGCCTCCTCGGGTCACATATAGTTGTAAGTTCACACACCCTGGACAAATCCATCCTGTATCCCTTACTTGCCACTCACACCAAGTCCCTGGGCCCCATTCATTGTGAACATTCAATCATTCTCGCCAAAACATTAGGTAGGATTCATTAAATAAGGGCTTTACGTTTGCAATCATTTACACGAGAAAAGACTCAATATATATATAATCGTATTACTTTGGCTTAAAACCTTTCAGATAGGGAGATATATCGGGTCGCTTTATCTAAGTAGAAAAGAAACCCACCTTAAACGGTAACAAGGAGAACACACGAGCCTCACAGACCGGCCTCGTCTCCAACGGACTCAAAATCTGTGCAAGAGAGGTGAGGTGAGACTCAATATGACCAAATAAGACGCTCGGTAATGAAATGATTATGAAATGAATGTATAAGAGATGCTATAATGTAATGAACACATTCATGTGCACTATTAAAGTCTTAAAGAGATATAAACATTCAATTTATTCATTCAATGAAGCATTTGAATTCAAACGAGTTCATATCCTTCACATTTCACGTCAAAGGAATTTAAATTATATAATCAAGTCATTCACTATCATTCACTTTCATTCGACATTAGAAGCGTTCACTTTCATTCGAATCATAATTTCACATTTCAATCAATTCAATTCAAGAATTTCAAAAATAACCATAGCACAAGTTAAATCACATTTAAATTAGAACATAAACAATTAAACATATTCAATCGCATTTACAATTAGAGAATAAACAATTAAATACATTCAATTAAATTTAGAAAATTAAATCAGACACGAAATAGATAATAATTAAATTATATAATTCAATTAAATCAAATAACATTTAATATTTAATAAACATATATAAATATATATATAAATATATAATATATATGCATGCTACGTACCACACATGCAACAATCATTCCATGCAATTTCTTAAAATGCATCCAGCATTTATACATGCATGCAACTCATGCATTAGGCTAATTTCATAAAATGCATGCAATTAACATTCAAGGCCATGCATGCACGTACACACACAATATGCATGCAAACATTATGCATTAACAATCAACATTCATGCAGGAAAGAAAAGAAACGAGCAGCAGTAGCAGCAGTTCACGGCAACACCAAGATACGCTTGGAATTACAAGGTGACACCCCCGTGTCACCATCAAAGAACAAACCGAGACACCCCCGTGTCTCGATACAGAGAAAACCGCCCCTCTAGCACGGCCATTACCAGCTGAAAAGGAATAGAATGACACCCCCGTGTCGGAACGCAGCAGCTCAACCAAATCACAGGTATAAACCCCTGTTTTCCTAGCTTAAACGCAGCAACATCTCAAGCAACAAATAGGCAACATATGTAGCAATAAATGGCATGAAATGCAACAAGAATTCAGCCCCAAAACAACCCCCAAAACTGACAGCAAAAGAACAAGAACGCAGTAGCGTTGACAGCAACATCTCAGTCCCAAAACAGGGCAAAACTCACGCGAAAACAGGGCATGATTGATTTCCCTTAGTCCCAACAAGCTCAGGTAAGTTAAGCCATAAAAAATACAGCAAAACAACTCCAAATTAGCATACAAGTCAGCCTCAAGGAAGCTCAGACGTGAGATGAAGATATATGAGTTTATTTCATGAATTTCCTCAAAGTGCCCTTAATGATAACCCATGAATACTTTAACTACCAAGTAATCAATGATCATAAATGAGAAGAGGATGTCAAAACAATCATTTTTAGGCTTGGAATCAATCAAATCCATGAAGAATCGAATGAGATCAACAAAAAGCTCTAAATCCCTTATTTTCGAATTCAGTCAAGAAACTCATGAAGCCATGATAAAATTTGGGGATGAATGAATGAAAATGACTCATATTGAATTTACATAACATATCCAAGCTTACCTTGTGGATTAATGGAGGTTTGGAAGGAGATTTGAGCTTGAATCTCTTGGTAAAGCTTGAGTTACGGGGAAAAACTGGGAAGCAGAAGGTGTTTGGCCAATTTTTAGCAATTGGGAAGGGTTATCTCGGTTTGGGGGGTTAATGGATGAATAAAGGGTTGAGTTAGGGTTCCATAGAGTCTAACCATAGTTAATTTAGTCAAGGTTTGAGCAAGATATGATCATTTTAGTGCAACAAGGTCAGTTTCATCGCCGTTTCATTTTTCAGTTGAATTTCGGGGTTTCAAATAACGTTAGAAAAATATAAGGCTAAGTTTACTAAACTCAAATTTTCGTTACGAGTTCAGCGAAGTTGCCGGAACTCGAATCCGAGTTCCCGAGCTCAAGATATTAAATACGGTACCAAGGGTGCGCTAAGTGCTTGTTAGCCCCCGACTTGGATTCTAAAATTCAAATTAAATCCGAAACACATGCAAATGAATCCGAAAATACGAAACGAACAAATATTCGTATACAAGACAAGTATAAGTTCAACATATTAAATTCGCATAAAATTCCGGTATCAATTCAAATAGAAACGAAGCACGTAAATCTCACTCAAACGCAATGTAACAATAAAATTCATGATATTCTAAATAATATAAAAACACATACGTAGATATATATAACTTATAATACATGCATGCATAATTATGATATTAATAACAAATACATGCATTACAAAATTCATGCTCACGTACACTATTAATATATATATATATATGTATAAATATATTAATAAATACGTAAATAATTTAGGTAACATGCATGCAAAATTATTGATTTTAATAACAAATTCACTAATTAAAAATCAATTAGCGCATTAACATATTAATAATATATAAATTAATATTAATAAAACTTAAAATATAATAATTAACATAATTAACATTAATTAAATATATGAAACACGTATACATAATTATTTCACGCAATAAGGTAAACACATATGTCATGTTGTACAAAATAAGAAAAACGGGGGCGTTACAAGGTTGGACCTGGGGACCAGGTCCTCTTAAGGGGGAGAGAATTGTAACGCCCCGTTTTCAATTATACCTTACGTGATATTATGTTAATTACATTACTAAGTGTTTACATGAAATTATTATAAATGTCATGACATTATATGTATTATGTGACATTACGTGAGTTATGATTCTAAGTGATTATATGAAATACGTGTTGAATTTGGAAATTATTGTATGATTTGTTCCTATGTGAGACTGAGTTAATTTTTCCGAATGTTATTTATATGTCAACTAGAAAATTATTACATGATTTATTTCCAATTGATACGTGCATTAATTGCTAATATGTGACCTTATTTGGCCATTTCATAAATATATGGATCTAATTTCATTTCATAATTTGGGAGTTGATGATCATATTTCATGGAATGGAACTTATTTGCATTAATTCAATAATTGAGGGGCTTAAGTGTAAAATGTAATGATTCATGTAGTATAGTGGGGGATTATAATATATCATATATGTATATCATCTCTATCACAATTCATTCCTCATTTCATAAAGGAGTTTCACACACACACACACCAAGAACCGATCTAAACATCATAGAAGGTAGGGGAAGGATTTCATCATATTTCAAGCTTCAATTCAAGAAAGAATTTCATAAGTGGAAGCTTCATCATCCTCACTTCATTTCATCCCTTCTTTCTTGCATCCAAGGTAGATATGGAGAATTAATTTTATTCTTGAAGCCATGAGCTAAGTAGGGTTTGTGAATATTGATATGCTTTCTTGTTTATGTGGGATTAGAAGCATGACTATGATCTTCACACTTCGAAACTTTCATGAATTCTTGATGGACATGAAGTTTGGTATCATGAGATTATATCGGGTTTTTTTTATGGATTCTTGATGATTTGATGCATGTTTCCTTGGATTATATGATGTTTAATTGATATATATGATCATATACATGCTATATGTTAGTTTAGAAGTATTTATTCGATGTAGTTTGGTGATTGAATGGTTTGGGAGCAAATTCTCGTGACTATGCCCTGTTTTTCCCCTGTTTTCCGACCCAAAGGTCACCGAACGGTCGTTCGGTTTCTTCATGAACGGTGGTTCAACTGAACAGAACCGTCTGCCTCTTCGAACGGTCATTCCTGGTTTTGTACGTGGATTTCAAATGACCGTTCATCTATATTTTATGACGGAACGAACCTCGTTAGGAGTTTTAACGAGGAAACGCTAGTCGGGCTTTTGGGGGCCTCATGAACCCCTATAGCCATTAGTATGAGGTGGTCGGGTCTTGCAAACCCGTCCACCACCCAGAGGAAGAAGGTTGGAACTTATTCTATGAATATGATTATGTTATAATTGTTATGCACCGTGCGGGAAGGCCGGAATACGGATTGCCCAAACGACTATGTCTTATGTTATGTTATATGACTTGTGTGTATTATAATATATTGCACGATCACGTATTCAATGTATTAATGATATTTGACGTACACGGTCGGATTTTGGTTGGAGATGATGCACGCTCACTCGCCGAGCCTTAATGTTTATGTATGATTTATGAACTTAATGAATTTAATACGATTAGTCTTAAAGTCTGAGCATTGCTTAGTTATTTTCTTGCCTTCTTCGGAGCTAACTTTAAATAAAACCTTGCTCGGGATTTATGACTTGCATGCACATGTTTCTATATATATATGTATCACTCCTGCTCACTCAGTCTTTTAGAGACTGACCCTTTCTTTCCCCAACCTTTTAGTGCGCAGGTTTGGCATTGGAGTTTCGAGCTAGACAGAGTTTTGTTGAGTCTTTGAGTCAGTCAAGTTAAGTTAGTAGAGTCTTTGCACTCGTATATGTATTTAAATTGTGTATGATTCGACTTCGTAAGATTAAGAATTTGAATCTTTATGTATTTGTTATTGAATGGCCTTGTCGGGCTTTGTTATGAGTTAAAAAGTGGTCTGAGCAGCCCAAGTCTGCTTGTGGTTCGTGTGTTTAATTTCTGCAGGCCCGTGGCCAATGCATTTGTTTGGATTTTAGTTTTCCGAGGCATTATGTTTTGTTGGTTGGTTATATTTGCAGGGTCTAAGTTCCGCCTAGCTTAGGAGGGTGGTTTTGTTTGTCTCCGGTTCGCTATGGTTTGATACGGGTGCGGACTTCCCATTTCATTACTCGTGTTAAGCCATAGTGCGGGGGATGTGGTGCCTCACTTGCGGGGTGCTACATCACACTACCATAGTCTAGCAACAGGTGTGTGACCCTTGCTAAATAAGAATATCTCAATTCAAAAGAACCTTTATGTCATTGACATATGTGAGATAAAGTCCTCCTACATCCCATCTCTCAATCAAGATCTAGGGCAAGGGACTAATCAGAACCCTAATAATCGCGATCTTAAAGTTAACTGCATTTCATATCCATTTTGATCTCGATCCAAGAAACCTTTTTCTTAATCTCAATCCACTGCCTTGGCCAAGGACTCCAATATAGCATATGAATGACTTACACAACAATAGATCAACTTGTTTTCACAAGTGTAGGTCCTTTATCCATTCTCATATGATTCCATGTGCCACTTGTGCAGACCCAGCATGAGCTTTGAGTCGCTTGTCTAAGGCGACAACCTTTAAAGATCATACCTAAGACTACAGAGTTAGCCCACAAAGCATCGATGGAATATCAAGTCTAAGGACTACTTAATCTCATCAATGACTCGTGAGATATTTCCTTCTGGAAGTTTCTATTTCCAGAAATAGAAATTTCCTTTCCCATTTAGGAATCTTCTCACACGGGACACCTCAGTGTACCTACTTAGAATAAGTAAGCACCCCCATGTATCACGTACGTATCAATCAATACACTTTACACCCCATGAAACAAGATGGTCCTTCTTAATGGCGTGATCACACGAACAAGCCTCGAACGAGTCAAAGCGACCCTCCCACTGTCTTTTGGACTGTAGCACCCGCAGTGCCTGGTCACCACATCCCCCGCACCTAGACCCGAACCCACATATGAAATGGATTTCCATACATAACCCCAAGACTAAGTGAACGGGGACCTACACGCACACACCAGGCTGAGCGGGGCTAAGACAAAACAGAGCACGCCAAACAGTCAGACATATAAGCAGAAGAAACAAACAGGATCCATAAAAGAGCTCAATGGAAACATATAACTTATATACCCCTGCTGCACGACCCAAAAAGATTGAGTATACAAAAGTATCCCATAAATACAATTTTAATACATAAACGTAATAAGAGAAAGAGTATTCAAAATGCAACAAAGACATATGCCAACTCGACCTAAGTGAACAAGTATGACTCGACACGATGCACTTCCCTACCAAGCTCGAGAAACCTGAAAGGGGGTAAACGAGAGGGTCAGTCTACAACTCGTCTGAGCGAGGGGGCTATCGCACACACACACACACACATGTAAATACGATTATATAATAGAGCATATATCAAAATGGATGGTCATGAGCTGGGCTAGGGTTTTGCATACCAAATCATTTCAAAACTTAGCATATCATACGTAAAGAAATTCTATCCCGATTCATAATACAACAATACAAACATAAGAATATGTCTGACGAGTACAGACCTCCAACATCTCGTCATATCATAAGATAAAATTCGTAAAACACAAATACCGATCCATCCCCACATCAATGGTGCTCGGGAGTCAAACCATCTCCACCTGCAATATGAATACGTACGGGGTAGCTAACCCACACTATGCCTTCCCCGGTTATCCACCGAGGGCTCAAAGCACCACGCCTACCCTACCTCCACGAGTCGCGCGTGAATACTTCAAAGGGAATCATGCATAGGCGAAACCCGACGGCCCTTGTCATCCCGGGAATTCCTTACCCATAATTCCTGGGGCCTAACTTAGCAATTCATACCAGACTTTCATATTTCAGGGCATACCTCGCTCATACCAAACATAAACGTACAAAAGGAGTTCGAAACATAACCTTACATATGCTCATACTTATACAATTTCCATAATCCGAAACGTATTTATAAGGTCATAATCATAGCTGAAGCACTCATATTTACTATATAATAAATATATAGTCGCATGCGGGGTGAGAAATCAACACGTAAAGGCTATAGGATTCATATTCTAAAAGAAAAGTCCTAAAATTCACCTTGAAGTAAAAGAGTGGAAGCAGAAGGGCTAAAATGAGCAAACAACCACCTAAACCTCGGGTTCGTTGGCTTCCGAAAAAGGCTTTGAAACACAAGAACACAACACCCGAGACTTAGACTCAAAACGTACCAAATAGACGCCCGACAATGCTCATGAGTGTAAGGTATGCATATGAAGTTCAAGAATGCATCATTTAGGTCATTCATGCTCATAACTTCCAAATAACGTATCAAGTCAAACCATAATCATAATATAATTCAACAAACATACAAAGCATACATATCATATACGAGGTATAGAATGAGTAAACAAAGTAAGAAAGCAAGAAAACAACATAAAAACACGCAACAGAGGGGCTAACGGCCTTTAGCCCCAAGCAACACGCAAGGCCTTACCGGCCGTTACCTAGGTCAGTGGTCATTGACATAGGACTAACGACCATTACCCTTTCTAACACTGAAGAGGGATAATGCCCGTTAATGGGGTCAGGGGACAAGGGTGGAGACGTAACGGCCATTATCCCCTTCCAAGCACAAATGCCCTAACGGGCGTTAGTGCCTAAGGGATCGAAATAGGAACAAATTTCAGCCCTAAACACCCTTGCAAAACACACCCAAACTTCGAAACAACAAAGACAACACAAAAGGGCGTGCTAAGGCTTCAAATATTTAAGAATTCAATCACAAAATCTCCATAAAATCGAGCCACAAAAGAACAAGGAGAGAAAGCATAAGTAGAAGTCAAGTATGGGCATGAAATGGAATCAAATTCTTGCAAGGACTTATAAGCACATTAATGGCAACCAAACAACCATGCTTGTAACATTAAATAGGGCTTAAGATATGAAATTAATACCCCTTCATGCTCAGCATATCAAGCTCTAAATCAACAAATAGGCAAGAGATACATAAATCCTTCAAAATTTCCAAAACCCAACTATTCATCAAGTATCCCAAATTCCACCATCTCTAGCATATAATCATGATTCAAAGAGTGTATAATGATCACAATAATGAAAGATTCACAAATCCTAACTTACCTTGAAGGATTGGAGCAAGATAAGCACAAAACATGAGCAAGGCTTAACAATGCAAGAAGGCTCTGGAGCTTCTCTTTCCTTCTTCCTTCTCTCTTTGGTTCGAAAATCAGCTTATGGGGAGAAAGAGACGATTGATTTCTTGGTTTCAAAAGTCAAGGAGATTACAAGGTAATGATAGGCTAGCAAATATGTAACACCCCGTCTCTCCGACGAGCCAGGTATGACGTCACGAGAGGTTTTCCGATGTTTTAATTCTTCTTTTGATTTAATTTATACGTTGAATTAATTGTTTAAATGATTTATATGCTCTAATTGTTTAATTTTCATGTTTTAACTTTTGTATTTAATTTTCCAATTTTGAATTTTATTTCCCGAGTATGCTAATTTCGTGAATTATGTGATATACATGATTTAAGTATGTAATTGTTTGACTTTAAAATTTTTGGACTTAAATGAAAACTTGGCTTTGGACTTAATTGCAACTTTTTGAAAGTTTTGGACCTAATTGAAAAATAGCCACTTTAATAAAATTTTATTTATTTAATTCATTCAATTTAATTTATTTTAATTTATTATTCTTGCAATTTAATTTTTATTATTTGAATAATATGCTCATTTGTTGAAATGTGATGCGTTTGTGTTCGATTTGAGATCGAAATTTTGTGCTTTTCTGATATGTTGGAGATTTGTGAGTTATGAATTCGTTTATGTGCTCGTTTTACATTTTCGGACTTATTCGAAATGGTAACGCACCATTTTAATTGTTTTGGGGACTCGAGGGCCTAACTAGTTTTAGCGCTTGTGTTCCGGAATTTATATCTTGAGCTCGGGAATTCGGATTCGAATTCCGGAAGTGGCGCCGGACTCATAACGTGATTTGCAAGCTAAGGAACTTGTTCTCACATTTTTATAAGCCCATTTGATACTCCAAAATTTGCCCGGAAAAACTGACTCACGCACATATGACCACCTTTCACTAATTTGCACATAAGTCCCTCATCTTTTAACCTTTTCATATAAAACCTGGGCCCACAATCCACTAACTCAATTCTCTATCAGTATTTGCTTCCTTAATACTGATCCACAAATTAGAAAGAAGAGGAAAAATCAAAGTTTGGAGCAGCAACAGTCCATTCCCGTCACCTTCACCCCAAGGCCATATTTGAGCTTAAAACTTCATTTTCTTCCATCATCATCAAGAGGTAAGTACATATATTTTTATCTCCATACTTATGTGGTCTTTTTCATCTATAAATTCCAAATTTTGAGCCATGTTTGGTAGGGTTTTGCTCCATGATATGAATAGTTAGGTTTATGTTCTTATTTGAATTCCATGACTTCCTTAGTGTTTCTTCTTGATTTGAGGCTGGAATCTTGATCACTTATGCTTCAATTATTATTATATATACCTGACTTTGATGGTGGTTGAAGTATGGAGAAGTTACCATTAATGTTCTTGAGAATATGGTAGTGTTATGCATGAGTTTGGCACCAATTTCCTTCCTTCCAGCCTACTGTTCATTTTTGCCTTGATTGCTGGAGTTGATGACCTGATTTGCTCCCTTCTTTCATGCTTTATCATGTCTAGATGGAGTGGTATTTGTTTGGTATGAGATACAGGGCTGAACAGGGTTGATTTGCATCTCCTTCGCGACTGAACTCGTCTCCCCGGGCGGTGAGATTTTGAGCAAGAATGTACCCGGCCGGGTACTTCTAATGCAGATTGATTCTACATAAAATGTACCCGGTAGGGTACTTTTATGAGCAAAATATCCCCCGGGCGGGGAGATGGGGTGATGAATGGCTACACTTTATTTCATTCCTTTTCGCATGATGTACCAGAACTTTGCATGGATTTCTTTTGTCCCTTTTTGCATGGTTGTTATGTGAGAATGCTTGAATGGTTGAGAATAATTCATGATTTGAATCATTGACAACTTTGTTTGGAATTTCTTTATGCTATTCATGGCTTTATTTGTGATAAAGGCTTCTAGTACGTGTGATATATATATATGTAAAACATATAATAAATGTTATAAGATGATTTGCAGCAGCCATGTGTCTTTAATGCATGACATTAATTAATGTTCAATTTGCATGCATGTACGTATATACTATATGTTATATGTTATTTATTTAATTTATTTGATTTAGTTTATGTGATTTAATCTTTATTCGATCTCACACGCATGACTTTCATGTTCCGTTTTGTGCTACCTAATGCCCTCTTTTTATTCATTTATAACTTATATGCTATGTGAACATGTTATACCATATGTTAAATGGCTTGAATGAATTTTATAAATTTATTTGATACAAGTTTTACGTGATTTGAATTGAACGCCTTAAGTGGCATCTTCTAGCATTTCATTTGCATCCATTTGCATTCTTTTGCATCGCCGTGCATTTTATTGGTTTATGACTGAGTCTAAGTCGTAAGTTTGTATTTGTTTGTGTCAAAGTTTGGTTCGGGAGGTGTCGGTTCCACCATTTAGTTCCTTCTTGACCGTCATTGCTCATCTTTTGGTACGTTCGGTAAAGGTGAGGTTTAGTTTGTTTTCTTTTAGTTAATGTGACCTACGACCCTATATGCTCGTTTTTAAGCCCGTATACGAATATATATACTATATGTATATTAAATATGTATCTTATAATATGTTATGAATCGTGTTAATTCGATTTAATACTAATTCTTTTGAAATTATACGTATGGGCGTATATAAGCTTAAAATGGTTTTGCAACGAAGTTATGCTCCAAACCCTGTAGTGTCAAGCGAACTATGGATCTCCCTCAGCATATTATGAATTTGGAAGACACGGAGAGGTACGTGTATAGCATATGCCGAGTTACACGGTAAGGTATGTTTCTTAAGTATGAATCATATGTTTCTAGGTTCCGCAAGTTAGGTATGTTTCTTATGAGTCTTATGTTTCTCACGAATCTTATGAATCCCTGGGCCCCGGAGGTGTGGGTAAGGGAGACCCGGTGCGGCTGTTGGGGTCGCCGGTTATCACCCCTGTGCACACGCTCCTTTGAAGTACCTACGCATGACTCTGAGGGAGATGGAGAAGGCGTGGTGCTTTGAACCTTCCGCTAAGGCCAGAGAAGGTACGTTGTGGGTTCGCGACCCCACGTATATTGAGTTGCACGATGTGGGCCCATAACCCGCGTGCAGACTTCCAGAGAAGGTTGCAATACGGGAATATGAATATTTGAATTTATGAATCTTATGAATTTATGAGTTTATTCTTCCTTATAAATCTTTTGAGTCTCTTGATTAAGAAGTAAGGCTGGAGACCCAAACTTGCCGGGTATTTGAATTCTTTTGTTATGTTGATTATGAAACGGGATAGGAGAGTTTGTTTTCAATATGAGATTTCTACGCTAAGTTATGAATCGGTCTGAATCTATTTGAATCCCTATGAGTTTTAATATGAACCTATATGCGTTTTCGAAATCTATGAATCCTTACGAATATATGAATAAGTATGAGTTCTTTTGGAAAAATGGCTTTGGTTTGTAAAACCCTATTTCCGGTTCATAGTCTTTCGTTTGATACGTGCTTTGCTCTATATATATGTGTGTGTGAGTGTGCGTTAGCGCCCTAACTCAGTCAGTGGACTTACCCTCTCCTTTCAACTTTTCAGTTTACAAGTTGGGCTTGCTAGGTGGAGTCTTGAGTCGTTCGGGTTCAAATCTTCTAGTTCGAATTGCATTTTCAGTTGCATTCAATCATGCTTTTGTATATGGTTCGATTGTGGAAATTGATGTATGTATATGTTATCATATGGTTAATGAATTTGTATTTTGTATCTTTTTGTGGATTTATCTTCTTGGATTTCGTTACATGCTTCCGTTTTCTTGTTGTTTTGGGCGCTCTGGTCCTGTCTTAGCTCCGTCTAGCTTAGCGTCTGTGTGTAGGTTCCGGTTCGCTTAGTCTTGGGCTCATGTGTGGATTTCTATTTCATATGTGGGTTCGGGGCTAGGTGCGGGGGATGTGGTGGCTCGCCGCTCCGGACGCTACATCTTAAAGTGGTATCAGAGCTCCGGGTTGCAAAACTGGAGTTCTAGTGTTGTGTTGTGTCAAGTATAGGTCGTACGGCGTAGGAACAACGTGTTAATGTGTGTATTACATTAAGATATGCGACTTTCTTGAATTATGTGTCTTAAAATTTCTACTTTCTTTTTCATTACTGTTGTTGTTGCATACTTTATGTGCGCTAGTTGTTCCATCTACGTGCCATAATCACTTACTAACCGCATGCATCGTAGTTTTGCCTCCCTTATGTGTTGTAAGTTAATATCTCAAAACGGTCAACTCCTCAACTCAACGACCATGGCACTAAGTTGAAATTGGGATAAAGTAGAGATAAAGACTCTTCATAATCGTGTAGTTCTCACAAAGATAACCAATCCACCAAGGTGATGGGCAAGATAGCTCGATTTGAAGGAAGAAATTTTATGTTCTTGTCGAGCACATCATTTTTGAAGAGCAAATCGCATACACCATTGTGGAGAACCTAATCCTAGCAATAAGAGGTGTTGAAAAAAAGAGTTGTGGTATAATTAAAAGGAGAAGATTGGTACCACATTACGTAAATCTCCTTCGTACCTACTTGAGGTATCGGCTTAGAATTTGAGAAGGAAGGTCTTTTCAACGATGAATAATCAAGAAGAGTATTGAAGCGAGAAGTGGAACCCGAAACAAGTATTGAACCCAATTCTTAGGAGGTGAAGAGATTGATTTGCTATTCAACCTAAATATCAAGGTCGGGTGGATGGTGGTGCACTAAAGAAGGATCAATAGCTCTTCCTTCCTCAAGTGTATAAATATTCAAAGGAAGAAAATATTGTTGGGGAAAACTTAAAATTAAAAAATTTAAGGGAAATCAAAGGTCCTCTTCTTTCTCGATTATTTTCGAGAGTTGCTTCGGCTAGAGCATTTTCATCAGTAAGAAACTTACCATAGATACCATTTAGTAAAGGAAGGAATGGGAATTGTTGAGAAATTAGGAAGTTGGAAGTTTAAATCTTCTGAGGGAATAAGAAGGTCGACTCATGTTCTTATAATACTCGAAAGGAATTGAAGGAATCCAAAGAATTAGTTCAAATCTTGGAGGGGATTAGAGAAGATTTTCAAGAAATGGAAACCGGGATCGCGTTTAGAGCTTGGAGCAGAGTATCCGGGAAGCTCTTCGGGTCGAATCTAAGAAATGGAAAGGAAGGAGCCGAGTAAGAAGAATGGAATCGGGAGGTAATTGCATTCATTGCGTGAGCATCCATCCCCATTGTATTTTTATACTTATTTATTATGTGGGTTACGTATCGCTATTACTTGTTGCTTCCTTGTTTGAATTGTTGGCCAACATGACGCATATCATGAGCAAACCTAACTCGACATGCATGAGTTTAATGTTTTCTTGATAGCTTGCAATTGAGGGAAGTCTTCCTTCGTGATGGTAAAAATCGGGGTAAGAAGGAAATAGTGACTCCGAAGTTTCGGTTGAAATTATAACAAAAAGTTAAGGGACACTACGTAATGGGAATGATTCTCCAACGATGGGTATTCAAGGAAGTGTTAAAGGGAGAAACTGAAACTACGATTCGGGAACAAGTATTCGGACCCAATTTCTAGAGGGTAAACAAATAACCCTGGGTTCTAGCGTAATTTTAATCAAGCTCCACAAGACCGTCTAACCCGAGTAAAGAGCAAAAGGAAAATCTTGAAAATGCCTTAACTCGAGGTCCAGACTAATGATAAATCGATGGGATTCGCACGAACCTAGGCAAGCTAAGTTCTTTAAGGGATAAGCAATGAAGGTCGAAAAAGAAGGTTCGAATATAACAGGGTGTAGTGGATTATGGGCACTACGGACCATCAAGGAAGAATTCTAATTAAACCAATCCATTGGGAGTCAAGCTCGGGCAATATGAAGGAGAAGAAGAAAAATTGGGATACCTCGGATTTCGGGGATTGGAGTTCACTCTCCAGATCCAAATTGGATTGTCAGGCTGTGAAGTTGAATTAGGAGATATGAAGCAACAATTGGAAAAGATAAAGAAAGGCAAAGTGGTTTGGAAGGAGATCATTTACCCAAGTGTAAGCCAATAGGGGACAAGTCATACGGCCAATTCAAATCCATAAAGAGTGGAATCGAGGTAATTCAATCAAGGTGGTAACTAGGTGGAGATTCAGAACAACAACGGAAGATCGACTATCAAAAAGAGGCCAAGAGATTAATTCTATGAACATCAAAGAATTAGGATTTTGGGCTCTAAAAGATTTACGAGCGATGGAGATTGTGAAGGAGTGATCACTACGGCGTGCCACTTGATGACTCTGAGGAGTGCCTCTTCACCAGACCCTATAATACAAAAGAGAGATGTCGAGAAACCGGGATTTAAATTAGACAAGGTATAGGGATCTCCTAGAAAAAGTTGGTTGAGAAACTTCAAGACAACCAGAGGTCATGATACGATAATGGTCAATTGATTAGGGTGAGTCAAGATTAAACGGGTTATAAAAGACTCTGGACGGGAGAAGAACTTAAATAATTTCTCATGCCAATTAAGGGGATTGAAGATGGTGAAAGAAACTACACGGGTAATAAGTATCGTCAGATTAAGGATAAAATTTGGGATATGGAATGGAATTAACGAGCTAAAGATCCATACAATAAAACCGTGATCGAGGAATTAGGGTCACAAATTCCAAGATGTCAACCTTGACTCTCCACTCCATCTCATTAATGTGAAGGACGTCGAGTAATGGTGAACGATACATATATCATTCATGGCACGTGCATCATGCATCTTTGATTGTTATGGTATTGTTGTGTGTTTTACTCATATGCGTGTGCGTTTTGTCGAGTATGTGGTTTTACGGTAAGGCGAGGGTCGTTGTTGTAACGGTCTTCCGGATCGAGCAAGAAGTGGTGATTAAGCACTCCAACAAAGGGACTTCTTGCCTTCAAGGTGCGAGTGATGGAGGTTCGGTAACCACACCATTCGTGTAATACCGAGCTTTTGAGTAGTTGGAATGGATCAAATGATGGGAGATGAATAAACCTTGGACCCTCCTATCGTGCGAGGCATTTTAGTTGCTCCTAGCACGGATCAAGCGGTGAGGATTTTCTCCAACAAGATTTCAAGAAGTGATCAAACCCCTGGTGCACGAAGACCTTACCGGGCTAACACTCGTCGGGACGTCATGAACCTCGAACTTGGGTGAATACAGAAAGTTGTTTGAGCTTGAAACTCGAGTAGGCGAACCTGGGGACCAGGTTCTCTTAAGGGGGGAGGATTGTGACACCCCGTCTCTCCGACGAGCTAGGTATGACGTCACGAGAGGTTTTTTTGACGTTTTAATTCTTCTTTTGATTTAATTTATACGTTGAATTAATTGTTTAAGTGATTTATATGCTCTAATTGTTTAATTTTCATGTTTTAACTTTTGTATTTAATTTTCCTATTTCGAATTTATTTCCCGAGTAAGCTAATTTCGTGAATTATGTGATATACGTGATTTAAGTATGTAATTGTTTGACTTTAAAATTTTTGGACTTAATTGAAAACTTGTCTTTGGACATAATTGCAACTTTTTGAAATTTTTGGACCTAATTGAAAAATAGCCATTTTAATAAAATTTTATTTATTTAATTCGTTTAATTTAATTTAATTTAATTTATTATTCTTCAAATTTAATTTTTATTATTTGAATAATATGCTCATTTGTTGAAATGTGTTGTGTTTGTGTTCGATTTGAGATCGAAAGTTTGTGTTTTTCTGATATGTTGGCGATTTGTGAGTTATGAATTCGTTTATGTGTTCGTTTTACATTTTCGGACTTGTTCGAAATGGTAACGCACCATTTTAATTGTTTTGGGGACTCGAGGGCCTAACTAGTTTTAGCGCGCCTTGTGTTCCGGAATTTATATCTTGAGCTCGGGAATTCCGATTCGAATTCCGGAAGTGGCGCAGGACTGGTAATGAGATTTTCAAGCTAAGGAACCTATTCTCACATTTTTCTAAGCCCATTTGAAACTTCGAAATTTTCCCGGAAAAACTGACTCGCGCACATATGACCACCTTTCACAAATTTGCACATAAGTCCCTCATCTTTTAACCTTTTCATATGAAACCTGGGCCCACAATCCACTAACTCAATTCTCTATCAGTCTTTGCTTCCTTAATACCGATCGACACACAAGAAAGAAGAGGAAAAATCAGAGTTTGGAGTAGCAGCAGTCCTTTCCCATCACCTTCACCCCAAGGCCATATTTGAGCTTCAAACTTCATTTTCTTCCATCATCTTCAAGTGGTAAGTACATATATTGTTATCTCCATACTTATCTGGTCTTTTCCATCTATAAATTCCAGATTTTGAGCCATGTTTGGTAGGGTTTTGCTCCAAGACATGAAGTACCTACGTGTGACTCTGAGGGAGATGGAGAAGGCGTGGTGCTTTGAGCCTTCAGCTGAGGTCGGAGAAGGTACGTTGTGGGTTCGCGACCCCACGTATACTGAGTTGCACGATGTGGGCCCGTAACCCGCGTGCAGACTTCCGGAGAAGGTTGGAATACGGGAATATGAATCTTTGAATTTATGAATCTTATGATTTTATGAGTTTATGCTTCCTTATGAATCTTTTGAGTCTTTTGATTAAGGGGTAAGGTTGGAGACCCGTACTCTCCGGGTATTTGAATTCTTTTCTTATGTTGATTATGAAACGGGAATGGAGAGTTTGTTTTCAATATGAGATTTCTACGCTAGTTATGAATCGGTCTAAATCTATTTGAATCCCTATGAGTTTTAATATGAACCTATATGGGTTTTCGGAATCTATGAATCCTTACGAATATATGAATAAGTATGAGTTATTTTGGAAAAATGACTTTGGTTTGTAAAACCTTATTCCTGGTTCATAGTCTTTCGTTTAGTACGTGCTTTACTCTATATATATATGTGTGTGAGTGTGCGTTAGCCCCCTCACTCAGTCGGTGAACTGACCCTCTCCTTTCAACTTTTCAGTTTACAGGTTGGGCTTGCTAGGTGGAGTCTTGAGTCGGTCGGGTTCAAGTCTCGTAGTTCGAGTTTTATTTTCAGTTGCATTCAGTCATGCTTTTGTATATGGTTCGATTGTGCAAATTGATGTATGTATATGTTATCATATGGTTAATGAATTTCTATTTTGTATATTTTTGTGGATTTATCTTCTTGGATTTCGTTACATGCTTCCGTTTTCTTATTGTTTTTTGCGCTCTGGTCCTGTCTTAGCTCCGTCTGGCTTAGGGTGTGCCTCTAGGTTCCCGATCGCTTAGTCTTGGGCTCATGTATAGATTTCTATTTCATATGAGGGTTCGGGGCTAGGTGCGGGGGAAGTGGTGGCTCGACGTTCCGGGATCTACAAAATAATTGGCTATATGGACGTTTTAGGTACGTATGGCTGAAATTTGCGTCGTTAGGGGTCAAAATGGCATCGAAAGAGGACAAGGCTTGTTCCATTCTCTTTGAATTATCGATCCGAGTCCAATGGTGAAGAAAAATCTTGAATCCGAGTTCCCTAGCTCAAGCTACGAATTAAAAACTCAAGAGTGGCCAAATTGCAAAATGGCCCAAAAAGTTGAAACAAAAAGCAATTGAGTCCTCTAAAGATCAATCAAGTCCAAGACAAGTTTAAAGCTTGCAATTAAGTCCAAGAATCATATAAGTCATATAATTCACGAAGTTAGCATGCTCGGAATTTAAATTCATAAATTGAAACTTACACGTATAGCACGAAACTAAGTCATTCGTTAAAATAGAGCATATTCATATCAAATACTTCAAATATTCATGTAAGGAATATAATTTAAGTATAAAATGCATCAAGTAATATGAAAATAAATGCAAAATACGAAAATTAAACTCACACTGTTGGGAATAGTGCCCTAGAAAACCGATTAGTCACAATTTGTTTTGGGACTTTCCTTATATCACAAACAATCTTCGAATAATATACGATTCATCCTTATTATAGGCAAAAACTTTTTTATGTGCAATACATGTTTTTTGTGTTTCTATTATGTGTGCATGTATTAGAACTCCCCTAATCCATAAAGCTGTTAGGGACTTTGTCATTAGGTGAATGACACATGAAACAAGCCCTAACTCAAGACCGGATTAGAAACCACTCCAAGTCGATGTGTAACACCCCGAGCGAAGGGCGCCACATCCCCCGCACCATAGCTCAACACGTGAAACGAAATGGAGACTCCGTCCACGCATCAAGCCATGGCGAACGGGTGACCAACAAAATTCAAACCTAAGCTAGGCGGTCTAGACCCTACTCAGAGCGCGCAAGGAAAACAAATAGCGAATGCGGAAGCACCAGAAACTCACAAAACAAATAAACATACTCGAGACATATCAAAAATATGATTCAAGTTATATAAACCTTTACAATTTCGAATTTAAGTCATAAATTATACATATAACGTGACTTAGCAAAATGCATAAAGGAAACAAAGTACAATGCATGACTCAAGCTACCCAAAACAAGACTCAAAGACAACCGCCTAGCTCCAACTCCTCAGAACGAATACTTGCAAACTCAAACAAAAAAGGGGGAAAAAGATAGAAATAACGAGGGTCAGTCCTAGAGACTGGTGAGGGGGCTATCACACGCACCCATACATATGCATAAGAGCAAAGCATATACAAAGCTGAAAGGGTTCACGAACCGGGCACGGTTTTTCCATTCTAAAACATTTAACCCGTGGTAATATATACAAAGAAAGAAGTTTGGGGCCGAAGGCCAAATTCAGTCAAGTTTTAGAGTTTAGAAATCCGCCCCGTTTCACAACCATAACCGAAACATAACGACCCGAAAGCTTAAAAATCCAACCCACTTACTCCAGAAACAAAGGCGAAGCGAAACACAAGACGAATCATAAATCAATCCCACCTCCACACCGTTTGGGGAAGAGAGGTGCCCCTCTCAACCCACTATAGAACGAAACTTGTGAACCGGAGGATCCCGGTTCCTTCGACGGCCAGCCAAAATGCGCTCCGTCGACATAGGAGAACTAAGTCTCCCGTTGGTGGAGAAGTGCACAGGGGTCGTAACCGGCGACCCCGATGGTCGTCCCGGGTCTCCCTTACGCACAACTCCGGGGCCCAAACAGATCAAAACTAACAGAAAATCGGAGACTTGCTTGAATCCGATACAAACAAAACAAAGCCTAAACTTATCACACTTACCAGACGAAACTTATACTCACACACACAGACAGACAAACATATCTTATACATATCGTACTTATCATACGAAACTTATCCACAGATCATACCACACTTACACACACACCATCTTATCAAAGCTTATCAAAACAAACGAAAATAGAGCTTATATACTTATAAAAGCATTTTCAAAGCCTCTTGACAAATGGGACAAAACCCACAAAATACATATCAAAACACATATCTATATATATACATATATGTATCGAACGCGGGTTCGAAATAAAAATAGGGTTTTAGGTCATCATAACCTAAGAGCAAAGCAAAGAGCAAGAGGCGAACAAAAGGAGACAAACAAACCACTTCCTCACATCGGAATGAACCTAAGAGCAAAGCAAAGAGCAAGAGGCAAACTTAGACTCAAATTGAACCATATTGATGCTCGGCAAATGCATATGAATGCGAGTGATGCCTATGAAGCTTAACAAACTGACCAATAACACATACGAGTTCATATTCATGCGTAAGTCTCATAAATCATATCAAACGGATTCACAGATTTCATATAACGATCATATCATACTATACAGCATGTTATCAAAGCATTCATAGCATAGAAGGAGCAAAGAATGATCATGCAAGGCATATAAACGAGGCATGGAGTCATAAACACACGTTAGAGGAGCATATCGCACATTTGCAGTCATAATTCAAAAACGAGCAAACCAAACAAGCCATAAATTCATATTACATAAGTTAACACATAATACATTAAGCTAATAATGCATATAGGCCACAAACGGAACAAGAAAAAGCAACGAAAAGCAAGGGAACGGAAAAGAGTTACACTTAAAAATCAAACCGAGGGGAATGACACGCCCTTGTCATCCCAGAAGCCTAAACCGAGACACCCCCGTGTCTCAGTACAGGCAGGAAACAAAGCTACAAAAAGGGGGTGACACGCCCGTGTCACTCCAGAAGAACAAACCGAGACACGGGGGTGTCTCGGTACAGAGGCAAAAAGGGGGTGAAAAGAGTTGACAGCTGCGGTTTAAAAAAGGGGAAAAACAAAGAGCAAAACAAGGGCTGAAAGAGAGGGACTCTAAGGTCTCAAATACACACATACCATGCATGAAATACCCACAAAAGAATCACGTTAAAAGGCCAAAGAATGCAGCAACAAAGATCCTTTAAAGCAAGCAACAAAATTGGACAAAGAAGAGCAAATCATGCATTCATGCCATAATCACCAACTTAGGGGCTGAGTTTGGAGTTAAAAGTTTGGGGAATGAATGCTAACACGTTAAGAAACTAATATACTCCATGTATATGCAAATTGACACGAATTGGAGCACATTAGAACCATCAAATGATCATAAAAATGTAACAGCAGCAGTTTAGTTCGCCCATGCCGATAAACAGACCATGCACTTCAAATTTGGGGTCAAGATGCAAGTTAAAAACTAGGAAAGGCTAAGCTAACATAAAGAGCAACTCAAATACTTCATGCTCATGCAAATTCACACGAAAATAAGTACAAGAGATCAACCAAATACTTTAAGTACCACAGCAGCAGTTAGGTTTGCACATAACATACAAACAAGCTTCACGTTGTGGTTTAGGAGCTGAAAATGGATCTAAAATCTTGCAAGAGCAGGGCTAACATGTAAAGAAATTAGTATACAACATCTCCATGCAAATTCACACGAATTGGAAGCCATTAACTCAAGAACCAAAGCACAAATCAACACAGCAGTTCCAAAAGAGGGGAGCAGTTTTTAAGGTTCAAGAACTCAAGCTTGCAGCCATAATAAAGCATGAATTCAGGGCAAAACGAAGCACATTCATAGAACAACATGTATAATACATAACCAAGCATTAGCACACGAAATTGGAGGCGAGAATTCCAACATTTGGTCTCAAAAACGTGACAGCAGTCCAGTGAAAAAGAGCAGATTTGCAGCAGTTCGGTTTTCAAGTTTCATGGCCAAAAACTCAAAGTTTCAATTATGTTATCAATGGTAGATCATATATTACACAACTAACATGAAGTATAAGTCATACATTGAAGTTAAGAAGCTCAAATAATCAGTTAACATGCATCAAACCTCCATGAAACTCAAGCTAAGACAAGGATTCAAAAATGAAGTCTAACCCTAACTATTCATGCAAGCCTCCATTCCCTTATTAAATCTGATGCATTTCATGAATTTCAAGGATCAAATGAAGCATAGAAGAGAGGAGAATACATAAATATACTTACCTTTAAGAGTTCATGAAGTATGGAAGAGATCAAGCTCCAAAATCTCAAAACATGGAAAGGGCTTCTTCTTCTCTTCTCTTTTCTCCATGGACCAGCTGCTCTTCCTCCTCTTGTGGGTATGTTGGACGAAATGAAAGGGTAGGGAAGGGACAGGGCTGAGTTAATATCATATAAACCAAGGTTAAAGGCTTGAGCATGGTTAAATTGGCCCCACAAGTGTAAGACTAGTCAAAAATGGTGGCTTTGGCGCAAGCTGTTCGTTCCAGGCAAAAAACGAGGGTCCAAATGGGCTTAGAAAAATACCAAATCAGGTTCCTTGGCTTCATCTCTTTGTTACGAGTCCAACACATCTTCCGGAATTCAAATCTGAACTCCCTAGCTCAAGTTATGGCCTCCGGAGCAAGAGGCGCGCTAAAACTAGTTAGGCCCTCATGTCCCTCATCAAATACCAAAGGTTTAAAACCTCGACAAACGAACACGAAAACTTAAAACGAGCATGCAAACACATTCATAACTCACATATATCACGCATATCAAAATTTCACAAAAATCGAAATTGAATTCCGACACATAACGAGCAAAATACGAGCATACGAAACTTAAACGTTTAAAATTCAAAGTTCATAAATATAAACAATTAATTTCATATCAATTCAAATAATCATATAAGCATTAAAATAACATGAAATACGTAATTAAATAATTTAAAGCACATAAAACCCTCTCGTTACGACGTACCTGGAAATCCGAACGATCGGGATGTTACAAACTCTCCTCCTTCAAAAGGAGCTGTCCTCAGGTCCTAAGGAGAATCTTGAACATCTCGGAAGACAAGCCCAATCCACACTTCCGCTGTGCTACTCTGATCCCAAACTTCTCGAAACCCTATCTCCTTAATTGGTGAACCGGACACAAAGTCCTAGTCGTTTGCCCCCACTTCCCAAATAAAGATTTGGGAGTAGTTGGAGAATTATCAACCTTGGCACACAGACATTACTACACAAAGTCCATAACGTCTTTCTTATGCCAGAACAACCGATCTCCAAAAACCCCTAACAACATCAAACCTAGAGTGGGATTAGCTCATGACCTTGTATTCCTTAAGGCGTAGGCTACCGTTCTTCTACGAGTAACACACAACAAAGGCCTTCCTTTGTGCCTCGGTTGGAAACAAGGTAGCCTTTTGTACCTTCGGTTAGGCAAGAGCCAGTACCGTGGGTAACTCTCTTCAACCGCGTCTTCCCACTCAAAACCGTGCCTCTTACTCTGAGACAATCCTCGGTTCTTCTACGGGAAATACCAACGGGTTAGCCTTATATCTAATACCCGAAGATATCGTTGAGTCCCTGACGGACCTCCTAAAAGCATCCGCTATCTTCAACGAGAACAAGACGCCTTCAGACAAGCCGACCAAAAGCAGCTCGACCCTCACAACTCACCAAACACTCACGAACACTCCACACCACAAGCTCTCACCATAAGAAAGTACTAACACAAAAAGAAAATAAATAAAGCACACAACGAACAAGAGCCAAGAAGGAAAAGAAATACGTAACAAGCAAAACTGGGAAATAAAGGAAGCACACTTCAAACAAGAAGCAAGAAGAGAAAGAATCACTCAATAGGCAAGAACCAAGGGTGAAAGCAATTACGCAATAAATGCAATCAAGAACCACCGAAGAACAAGGAATAAAGCAATAAACATGTGGGTTTCCCCGAATAATAAAATATACGTGAAATGTAATGCCATGAATACTTCATGTACCGTTCACCATCGAAGTAGAATTGAGCTCGGTGTTAGCTCCGTGATTTCCAAAGTGCCAACTTGAACTTGAACCGGGATCTTGAAGTCATGGTATTCTTTAAACATCTCAAATTCTTTTCCTTCGGATACTCCCACCTTTGGTATTGGAATCTTTCCTTGTTTGATATTGGCGACCTCATGAAATTCTTCAACTTCCCTTTTCCATGTGATTCGAGTCTCTACACTATGAACACTGACTTGCTTCCGGTAAGAAAATATTAAATCCTTCTTTAGTAATTGAATCTTCTTACACTCCGAGTCATTGAAATCTCGAATTTCTAAGGATTTCTCTTATCTTGTGAATTTCTCGTCTTGCCTTAAAATATTTCATCTCGAAATATTCTTCCAATTAGTGGCACTTGAAACAATTCCTAGTTTCTCTTAATGTGATCCTTCCGCTTCAGTATTGAGATCTCCTTTTTCTTACGTTGTTGGCATCTTGAAATCTCTCGAGAATTTCTGGAAGTTTGGATTCCCTTTCTTGATCTTCAAACCCCAAACCGATCTTTTCTTCTCGTAAGTGATGGCGGAACTCCCTTCATGGATTACCCATTCCTTCATAGCTCCATTTATCTTGCATCCTCGAACCATTCACATACCCTCAGAATTTGAAGATTCGATCGAATTCCATGCCTACTTGCTTGCAAATAACTTCGAACTCTAGGATAGTACTCGAAGGTACCCTAACTTTCAAACCCTTAAATGAAATCATCTATCTTCTCCCATTCTTCAATTTGAAATCTTCTTATCATCAAACTTGAAAGGAAGGTAGTTGTGCAAAGGTCCCTAATAGGACTCCCTCATGAGAATTCTTCTCGGACTCATCAAATCTCAACTTCACTCTCTTGATCACCTAGAACTTGACCTTGATATCCCTATTTCAAACCGCTTCAAAAGATAAAAATCTCTAAACCCCTTATAGCCCGAATATACCTGTCTCCCTTGTCCTTTTCCCGGTAATACCCGTTGATGTCGAAGGAGTATCGTGAAATAAAACAAATTTCCAAGAAGGTATCGATGCATGCGGGGTTTCTAGTGCATGTTCATGTGAACTATTAATACAAATAATATCGAATAATATCAAGTAAGTCACATGAGTGATGTAGTGAATGCCAACAAACACGAAATCCTAAGCCGAACGACCCAGACAAACTCGACACGACACGAGAGCTCCGGTTTTGCAACCTAGAGCTCTGATACCACCTAAAGATGTAACACCCCGAGCGAAGGGCGCCACATCCCCCGCACCATAGCTCAACACGTGAAACGAAATGGAGACTCCGTCCACGCATCAAGCTATGGCGAACGGGTGACCAACAAAATTCAAACCTAAGTTAGGCGGGCCAAACCCTACTCAGAGCGCGCAAGAAAAACAAATAGCGAATGCGGAAGCACCAGAAACTCACAAAACAAATAAACTTACTCGAGACAAATCAAAAATATGATTCAAGTTATATAAACCTTTACAATTTCGAATTTAAGTCATAAATTATACATATAACGTGACTTAGCAAAATGCGTAAAGGAAACAAAGTACAATGCATGACTCAAGCTACCCAAAACTAGCTCCAACTCCTCAGAACGAATACCTGCAAACTCAAACAAAAAAGGGGGAAAAAGATAGAAATAACGAGGGTCAGTCCTAGAGACTGGTGAGGGGGACTATAACACGCACCCATACATATACATAAGAGCAAAGCATATACAAAGCTGAAAGGGTTCATGAACCGGGCACGATTTTTGCATTCTAAAACATTTAACCCGTGGTAATATATATAAAGAAAGAAGTTTGGGGCCGAAGGCCAAATTCAGTCAAGTTTTAGAGTTTAGAAATCCGCCCCCTTTCACAACCATAACCGAAACATAACGAACCGAAAGCTTAAAAATTCAACCCACTTACTCCAGAAACAAAGGCGAAGCGAAACACAAAACGAATCATAAATCAATCCCACCTCCACACCGTTTGGGAAAGAGAGATGCCCCTCTCAACCCACCACAGAACGAAACTTGTGAACCGGAGGATCCCGCCCGGTTCCTTCGACGGCCAGCCAAAATGCGCTCCGTCAGCATAGGAGAACTAAGTCTCCCATTGGTGGAGAAGTGCACAGGGGTCGTAACCGGCGACCCCGATGGTCGTCCCGGGTCTCCCTTACCCACAACTCCAGGGCCCAAACAGATCAAAACCAACAGAAAATCGGAGACTTGCTTGAATCCGATACAAATGAAACAAAGCCTAAACTTATCACACTTACCAGATGAAACTTATACTCGCACACACGGACAGACAGACATATCTTATACATATCATACTTATCATACGAAACTTATCCACAGATCGTACCACACTTAAACACACACCCTCTTATCAAAGCTTATCAAAACAAACCAAAATAGAGCTTATATACTTATAAAAGCGTTTTGAAAGCCTCTTGACAAACGGGACGAAACCCACATAATACATATCAAAACACATATCTATATATATACAAATATGTATCGCATGCGGGTTCAAACTAAAAATAGGGTTTTAGGTCATCATAACTAAAAGGAAAGAAAACGTCACCTGGACGACCAATCCGAACAAAACGGACCAAAAGGAGACAATCGAACCACTTCCTCATATCGGAACGAACCTAAGAGCAAAGCAAAGAGCAAGAGGCAAACTTAGACTCAAAATGAACCATATTGACGCTCGGCAAATGCATAAGAATGCGAGTGATGCCTATGAAGCTTAACAAATTGACCAATAACGCATATGAGTTCTTATTCATGCGTAAGTCTCATAAATCATATCAAACGGATTCAAAGATTTCATATAACGATCATATCGTACTATACAACATGTTATCAAAGCCTTCATTGCATAGAAGGAGCAAAGAATGATCATGCAAGGCATATAAACGAGGCATGGAGTCATAAACACACATTAGAGGAGCATATCACACATATGTAGTCATAATTCAAAAACGAGCAAACCAATCAAGCCATAAATTCATATCACATAAGTTAACACATAATACATTAAGCTAATAATGCATATAGGCCACAAACGGAATAAGAAAACGCAACGAAAAGCAAGGGAACGGAAAAGAGTTACACTTAAAAATCAAACCGAGGGGAATGACACGCCCGTGTTATCCCAGAAGCCTAAACTGAGACACCCCCGTGTCTCAGTACAGGCGGGAAACAAAGCTACAAAAAGGGGGTGACACGCCCGTGTCACTCCAGAAGAACAAACCGAGACACGGGGGTGTCACGGTACAGAGGCGAAAAGGGGGTGAAAAGAGTTGACAGCTGCGGTTTAAAAAGGGGAAAAACAAAGAGCAAAACAAGGGCTGAAAGATAGGGACTCTAAGGTCTCAAATACACACATACTATGCATGAAATACCCACAAAAGAATCACGCTAAAAGGCCAAAGAATGCAGCAACAAAGATCCTTTAAAGCAAGCAACAAAATTGGACAAAGAAGAGCAAATCATGCATTCATGCCATAATCACCAACTTAGGGGCTGAGTTTGGAGTTAAAAGTTTGGGGAATGAATGCTAACATGTTAAGAAACTAATATACTCCATGTATATGCAAATTGACACGAATTGGAGCACATTAGAACCATCAAATAATCATAAAAATGTAACAGCAGCAGTTTAGTTCGCCCATGCCGATAAACAGACCATGCACTTCAAATTTGGGGTCAAGATGCAAGTTAAAAACTAGGAAAGGCTAAGCTAACATAAAGAGAAACTCAAATACTTCATGCTCATGCAAATTCACACGAAAATAAGTACAAGAGATCAACCAAATACTTTAAGTACCACAGCAGCAGTTAGGGTTGCACATAACATACAAACAGGCTTCACGTTGTGGTTTAGGAGCTGAAAATGGATCTAAAATCTTGCAAGAGCAGGGCTAACATGTAAAGCAATTAGTATACAACATCTCCATGCAAATTCACACGAATTGGAAGCCATTAACTCAAGAACCAAAGCACAAATCCACACAGCAGTTCCAAAAGAGGGTAGCAGTTTTTAAGGTTCAAGAACTCAAGCTTGCAGCCATAATAAAGCATGAATTCAGGGCAAAACGAAGCACATTCATAGAACAACATGTATAATACATAACCAAGCATTAGCACACGAAATTGGAGGCGAGAATTCCAACATTTGGTCTAAAAAACGTCACAGCAGTCCAGTGAAAAAGAGCAGATTTGCAGCAGTTCGGTTTTCAAGTTTCATGGCCAAAAACTCAAAGTTTCAATCATGTTATCAATGGTAGATCATATATTACACAACTAACATGAAGTATAAGTCATATATTGAGGTTAAGAAGCTCAAATAATCAGTTAACATGCATCAAACCTCCATGAAACTCAAGTTAAGACAAGGATTCAAAAATGAAGTCTAACCCTAACTATTCATGCAAGCCTCCATTCCCTTATTAAATCTGATGCATTTCATTAATTTCAAGGATCAAATGAAGCATATAAGAGAGGAGAATACATAAATATACTTACCTTTAAGAGTTCATGAAGTATGGAAGATATCAAGCTCCAAAATCTCAAAACATGGAAATGGCTTCTTCTTCTCTTCTCTTTTCTCCATGGACCAGCTGCTCTTCCTCCTCTTGTGGGTATGTTGGACGAAATGAAAGGGTAGGGAAGGGATAGGGCTGAGTTAATATCATATAAACCAAGGTTAAAGGCTTGAGCATGGTTAAATTGGCCCCACAAGTGTAAGACTAAACACCCTTGCAAAACACACCCAAACTTCGAAACAACAAAGACAACACAAAAGGGCGTGCTAAGGCTTCAAATATTTAAGAATTCAATCACAAAATCTCCATAAAATCGAGCCACAAAAGAACAAGGAGAGAAAGCATAAGTAGAAGTCAAGTATGGGAATGAAATGGAATCAAATTCTTGCAAGGACTTGTAAGCACATTAATGGCAACCAAACAACCATGCTTCTAACATTAAATTGGGCTTAAGATATGAAATTAATACCCCTTCATGCTCAGCATATCAAGCTCTAAATCAACAAATAGGCAAGAGATACATAAATCCTTCAAAATTTCCAAAACCTAACTATTCATCAAGTATACCAAATTCCACCATCTCTAGCATATAATCATGATTCAAAGAGTGTATAATGATCACAATAATGAAAGATTCACAAATCCTAACTTACCTTGAAGGATTGGAGCAAGATAAGCACAAAACATGAGCAAGGCTTAACAATGCAAGATGGCTTGGGAGCTTCTCTTTCCTTCTTCCTTCTCTCTTTGGTTCGAAAATCAGCTTATGGGGAGAAAGAGACGACTGATTTCTTGGTTTCAAAAGTCAAGGAGATTACAAGGTAATGATAGGCTAGCAAATATGTAACACCCCGTCTCTCCGACGAGCCAGGTATGACGTCACGAGAGGTTTTCCGATGTTTTAATTCTTCTTTTGATTTAATTTATACGTTGAATTAATTGTTTAAATGATTTATATGCTCTAATTGTTTAATTTTCATGTCTTAACTTTTGTATTTAATTTTCCAATTTTGAATTTTATTTCCCGAGTATGCTAATTTCGTGAATTATGTGATATACATGATTTAAGTATGTAATTGTTTGACTTTAAAATTTTTGGACTTAAATGAAAACTTGGCTTTGGACTTAATTGCAACTTTTTGAAAGTTTTGGACCTAATTGAAAAATAGCCACTTTAATAAAATTTTATTTATTTAATTCATTTAATTTAATTTATTTTAATTTATTATTCTTGAAATTTAATTTTTATTATTTGAATAATATGCTCATTTGTTGAAATGTGATGCGTTTGTGTTCGATTTGAGATCGAAATTTTGTGCTTTTCTGATATGTTGGAGATTTGTGAGTTATGATTTCGTTTATGTGCTCGTTTTACATTTTTGGACTTATTCGAAATGGTAACGCACCATTTTAATTGTTTTGGGGACTCGAGGGCCTAACTAGTTTTAGCGCTTGTGTTCCGGAATTTATATCTTGAGCTCGGGAATTCGGATTCGAATTCCGGAAGTGGCGCCGGACTCATAACGAGATTTTCAAGCTAAGGAACCTGTTCTCACATTTTTATAAGCCCATTTGATACTCCAAAATTTGCCCGGAAAAACTAACTCACGCACATATGACCACCTTTCACTAATTTGCACATAAGTCCCTCATCTTTTAACCTTTTCATATAAAACCTGGGCCCACAATCCACTAACTCAATTCTCTATCAGTATTTGCTTCCTTAATACTGATCCACAAATTAGAAAGAAGAGGAAAAATCAAAGTTTGGAGCAGCAACAGTCCATTCCCGTCACCTTCACCCCAAGGCCATATTTGAGCTTAAAACTTCATTTTCTTCCATCATCATCAAGAGGTAAGTACATATATTTTTATCTCCATACTTATGTGGTCTTTTCATCTATAAATTCCAAATTTTGAGCCATGTTTGGTAGGGTTTTGCTCCATGATATGAATAGTTAGGTTTATGTTCTTATTTGAATTCCATGACTTCCTTAGTGTTTCTTCTTGATTTGAGGCTGGAATCTTGATCACTTATGCTTCAATTATTATTGTATGTACCTGACTTTGATGGTGGTTGAAGTATGGAGAAGTTACCATTAATGTTCTTGAGAATTTGGTAGTGTTATGCATGAGTTTGGCACCAATTTCCTTCCTTCCAGCCTACTGTTCATTTTTGCCTTGATTGCTGGAGTTGATGACCTGATTTGCTCCCTTCTTTCATGCTTTATCATGTCTAGATGGAGTGGTATTTTTTTGGTATGAGATACAAGGCTGAACAGGGTTGATTTGCATCTCCTTCGCGACTGAAATCGTCTCCCGGGGCGGTGAGATTTTGAGCAAGAAAGTACCCGGCCGGGTACTTCTAATGCAGATTGATTCTACATAAAATGTACCCGGTAGGGTACTTTTATGAGCAAAATATCCCCCGGGCGGGGAGATGGGGTGATGAATGGCTACACTTTATTTCATTCCTTTTAGCATGATGTACCAGAACTTTGCATGGATTTCTTTTGTCCCTTTTTGCATGGTTGTTATGTGAGAATGCTTGAATGGTTGAGAATAATTCATGATTTGAATCATTGACAACTTTGTTTGGAATTTCTTTATGCTATTCATGGCTTTATTTGTGATAAAGGCTTCTAGTACGTGTGATATGTATATATGTAAAATATATAATAAATGTTATAAGATGATTTGCAGCAGCCATGTGTCTTTAATGCATGACATTAATTAATGTTTGATTTGCATGCATGTACGTATATACTATATGTTATATGTTATTTATTTAATTTATTTGATTTAGTTTATGTGATTTAATCTTTATTCGATCTCACACGCATGACTTTCATGTTCCGTTTTGTGCTACCTAATGCCCTCTTTTTATTCATTTATAACTTATATGCTATGTGAACATGTTATACCATATGTTAAATGGCTTGAATGAATTTTATAAATTTATTTGATACAAGTTTTACGTGATTTGAATTGAACGCCTTAAGTGGCATCTTCTAGCATTTCATTTGCATCCATTTGCATTCTTTTGCATCGCCGGGCATTTTATTGGTTTATGACTGAGTCTAAGTCGTAAGTTTGTATTTGTTTGTGTCAGAGTTTGGTTCGGGAGGTGTCGGTTCCACCATTTAGTTCCTTCTTGACCGTCATTGCTCATCTTTTGGTACGTTCGGTAAAGGTGAGGTTTAGGTTTGTTTTCTTTTAGTTAATGCGACCTACGACCCTATATGCTCATTTTTAAGCCCGTATACGAATATATATACTATATGTATATTAAATATGTATCTTATAATATGTTATGAATCGTGTTAATTCGATTTAATACTAATTCTTCTGAAATTATACGTATGGGCGTATATAAGCTTAAAATGGTTTTGCAACGAAGCTATGCTCCAAACCCTGTAGTGTCAAGCGAACTATGGATCTCCCTCAGCATATTATGAATTTGGAAGACACGGAGAGGTACGTGTATAGCATATGCCGAGTTACACGGTAAGGTATTTTTCTTAAGTATGAATCATATGTTTCTAGGTTCCGCGAGTTAGGTATGTTTCTTATGAGTCTTATGTTTCTCACGAATCTTATGAATCCCTGGGCCCCGGAGGTGTGGGTAAGGGAGACCCGGTGCGGCTGTTGGGGTCGCCGGTTATCACCCCTGTGCACACGCTCCTTTGAAGTACCTACGCATGACTCTGAGGGAGATGGAGAAGGCGTGGTGCTTTGAACCTTCGGCTAAGGCCAGAGAAGGTACGTTGTGGGTTCGCGACCCTACGTATATTGAGTTGCACGATGTGGGCTCGTAACCCGCGTGCAGACTTCCAGAGAAGGTTGCAATACGGGAATATGAATATTTGAATTTATGAATCTTATGAATTTATGAGTTTATTCTTCCTTATAAATCTTTTGAGTCTCTTGATTAAGAAGTAAGGCTGGAGACCCGAACTTGCCGGGTATTTGAATTCTTTTGTTATGTTGATTATGAAACGGGATAGGAGAGTTTGTTTTCAATATGAGATTTCTACGCTAAGTTATGAATCGGTCTGAATCTATTTGAATCCCTATGAGTTTTAATATGAACCTATATGCGTTTTCGGAATCTATGAATCCTTACGAATATATGAATAAGTATGAGTTCTTTTGGAAAAATGGCTTTGGTTTGTAAAACCCTATTTCCGGTTCATAGTCTTTCGTTTGATACGTGCTTTGCTCTATATATATGTGTGTGTGAGTGTGCGTTAGCGCCCTAACTCAGTCAGTGGACTTACCCTCTCCTTTCAACTTTTCAGTTTACAAGTTGGGCTTGCTAGGTGGAGTCTTGAGTCGTTCGGGTTCAAATCTTCTAGTTCGAGTTGCATTTTCAGTTGCATTCAGTCATGCTTTTGTATATGGTTCGATTGTGGAAATTGATGTATGTATATGTTATCATATGGTTAATGAATTTCTATTTTGTATCTTTTTGTGGATTTATCTTCTTGGATTTCGTTACATGCTTCCGTTTTCTTGTTGTTTTGGGCGCTCTGGTCCTGTCTTAGCTCCGTCTAGCTTAGCGTGTGTGTGTAGGTTCCGGTTCGCTTAGTCTTGGGCTCATGTGTGGATTTCTATTTCATATGTGGGTTCGGGGCTAGGTGCGGGGGATGTGGTGGCTCGCCGCTCCGGACGCTACATCTTAAAGTGGTATTAGAGCTCCGGGTTGCAAAACTGGAGTTCTAGTGTTGTGTTGTGTCAAGTATAGGTCGTACGGCGTAGGAACAACGTGTTAATGTGTGTATTACATTAAGATATGCGACTTTCTTGAATTATGTGTCTTAAAATTTCTACTTTCTTTTTCATTACTGTTGTTGTTGCATACTTTATGTGCGCTAGTTGTTCCATCTACGTGCCATAATCACTTACTAACCGCATGCATCGTAGTTTTGCCTCCCTTATGTGTTGTAAGTTAATATCTCAAAACGGTCAACTCCTCAACTCAACGACCATGGCACTAAGTTGAAATTGGGATAAAGTAGAGATAAAGACTCTTCATAATCGTGTAGTTCTCACAAAGATAACCAATCCACCAAGGTGATGGGCAAGATAGCTCGATTTGAAGGAAGAAATCTTATGTTCTTGTCGAGCACATCATTTTCGAAGAGCAAATCGCATACACCATTGTGGAGGACCTAATCCTAGCAATAAGAGGTGTTGAAAAAAGGAGTTGTGGTATAATTAAAAGGAGAAGATTGGTACCACATTACGTAAATCTCCTTCGTACCTACTTGAGGTATCGGCTTAGAATTTGAGAAGGAAGGTCTTTTCAACGATGAATAATCAAGAAGAGTATTGAAGCGAGAAGTGGAACCCGAAACAAGTATTGAACCCAATTCTTAGGAGGTGAAGAGATTGATTTGCTATTCAACCTAAATATCAAGGTCGGGTGGATGGTGGTGCACTAAAGAAGGATCAATAGCTCTTCCTTCCTCAAGTGTATAAATATTCAAAGGAAGAAAATATTGTTGGGGAAAACTTAAAATTAAAAAATTTAAGGGAAATCAAAGGTCCTCTTCTTTCTCGATTATTTTTGAGAGTTGCTTCGGCTAGAGCATTTTCATCAGTAAGAAACTTACCATAGATACCATTTAGTAAAGGAAGGAATGGGAATTGTTGAGAAATTAGGAAGTTGCAAGTTTAAATCTTCTGAGGGAATAAAAAGGTCGACTCATGTTCTTATAATACTCGAAAGGAATTGAAGGAATCCAAAGAATTAGTTCAAATCTTGGAGGGGATTAGAGAAGATTTTCAAGAAATGGAAACCGGGATCGCGTTTAGAGCTTGGAGCAGAGTATCCGGGAAGCTCTTCGGGTCGAATCTAAGAAATGGAAAGGAAGGAGCCGAGTAAGAAGAATGGAATCGGGAGGTAATTGCATTCATTGCGTGAGCATCCATCCCCATTGTATTTTTATACTTATTTATTATGTGGGTTACGTATCGCTATTACTTGTTGCTTCCTTGTTTGAATTGTTGGCCAACATGACGCATATCATGAGCAAACCTAACTCGACATGCATGAGTTTAATGTTTTCTTGATAGCTTGCAATTGAGGGAAGTCTTCCTTCGTGATGGTAAAAATCGGGGTAAGAAGGAAATAGTGACTCCGAAGTTTCGATTGAAATTATAACAAAAAGTTAAGGGACACTACGTAATGGGAATGATTCTCCAACGATGGGTATTCAAGGAAGTGTTAAAGGGAGAAACTGAAACTACGATTCGGGAACAAGTATTCGGACCCAATTTCTAGAGGGTAAACAAATAACCCTGGGTTCTAGCGTAATTTTAATCAAGCTCCACAAGACCGTCTAACCCGAGTAAAGAGCAAAAGGAAAATCTTGAAAATGCCTTAACTCGAGGTCCAGACTAATGATAAATCGATGGGATTCGCACGAACCTAGGGAAGCTAAGTTCTTTAAGGGATAAGCAATGAAGGTCGAAAAAGAAGGTTCGAATATAATAGGGTGTAGTGGATTATGGGCACTACGGACCATCAAGGAGGAATTCTAATTAAACAAATCCATTGGGAGTCAAGCTCGGGCAATATGAAGGAGAAGAAGAAAAATTGGGATACCTCGGATTTCGGGGATTGGAGTTCACTCTCCAGATCCAAATTGGATTGTCAGGCTGTGAAGTTGAATTAGGAGATATGAAGCAACAAATGGAAAAGATAAAGAAAGGCAAAGTGTTTTGGAAGGAGATCATTTACCCAAGTGTAAGCCAATAGGGGACAAGTCATACAAATCCATAAAGAGTGGAATCGAGGGAATTCAATCAAGGTGGTAACTAGGTGGAGATTCAGAACAACAACGGAAGATCGACTATCAAAAAGAGGCCAAGAGATTAATTCTGTGAACATCAAAGAATTGGGATTTTGGGCTCTAAAAGATTTACGAGCGATGGAGATTGTGAAGGAGTGATCACTAGGGCGTGCCACTTGATGACTCTGAGGAGTGCCTCTTCACCAGACCCTATAATACAAAAGAGAGATGTCGAGAAACCGGGATTTAAATTAGACAAGGTATAGGGATCACCTAGAAAAAGTTGGTTGAGAAACTTCAAGACAACCAGAGGTCATGGTACGATAATGGTCAATTGATTAGTGTGAGTCAAGATTAAACGGGTTATAAAAGACTCTGGACGGGAGAAGAACTTAAATAATTTCTCATGCCAATTAAGGGGATTGAAGATGGTGAAAGAAACTACACGGGTAATAAGTATCGTCAGATTAAGGATAAAATTTGGGATATGGAATGGAATTAACGAGCTAAAGATCCATACAATAAAACCGTGATCGAGGAATTAGGGTCACAAATTCCAAGATGTCAACCTTGACTCTCCACTCCTTCTCATTAATGTGAAGGACGTCGAGTAATGGTGAACGATACATATATCATTCATGGCACGTGCATCATGCATCTTTGATTGTTATGGTATTGTTGTGTGTTTTACTCATATGCGTGTGCGTTTTCTCGAGTATGTGGTTTTAGGGTAAGGCGAGGGTCATTGTTGTAACTGTCTTCCGGATCGAGCAAGAAGTGGTGATTAAGCACTCCAACAAAGGGACTTCTTGCCTTGAAGGTGCGAGTGATGGAGGTTCGGTAACCACACCATTCGTGTAATACCGAGCTTTTGAGTAGTTGGAATGGATCAAATGATGGGAGATGAATAAACCTTGGACCCTCCTATCGTGCGAGGCATTTTAGTTGCTCCTAGCACGGATCAAGCGGTGAGGATTTTCTCCAACAAGATTTCAAGAAGTGATCAAACCCCTGGTGCACGAAGACCTTACCGGGCTAACCCTCGTCGGGACGTCATGAACCTCGAACTTGAGTGAATACAGAAAGTTGTTTGAGCTTGAAACTCGAGTAGGCGAACCTGGGGACCAGGTTCTCTTAAGGGGGGAGGATTGTGATACCCCGTCTCTCCGACGAGCCAGGTATGACGTCACGAGAGGTTTTTTCGACGTTTTAATTCTTCTTTTGATTTAATTTATACGTTGAATTAATTGTTTAAGTGATTTATATGCTCTAATTGTTTAATTTTCATGTTTTAACTTTTGTATTTAATTTTCCTATTTTGAATTTATTTCCCGAGTAAGCTAATTTCGTGAATTATGTGATATACGTGATTTAAGTATGTAATTGTTTGACTTTAAAATTTTTGGACTTAATTGAAAACTTGTCTTTGGACTTAATTGCAACTTTTTGAAATTTTTGGACCTAATTGAAAAATAGCCATTTTAATAAAATTTTATTTATTTAATTCGTTTAATTTAATTTAATTTAATTTATTATTCTTCAAATTTAATTTTTATTATTTGAATAATATGCTCATTTGTTGAAATGTGTTGTGTTTGTGTTCGATTTGAGATCGAAAGTTTGTGTTTTTCTGATATGTTGGCGATTTGTGAGTTATGAATTCGTTTATGTGTTCGTTTTACATTTTCGGACTTGTTCGAAATGGTAACGCACCATTTTAATTGTTTTGGGGACTCGAGGGCCTAACTAGTTTTAGCGCGCCTTGTGTTCCGGAATTTATATCTTGAGCTCGGGAATTCCGATTCGAATTCCGGAAGTGGCGCAGGACTGGTAACGAGATTTTCAAGCTAAGGAACCTATTCTCACATTTTTCTAAGCCCATTTGAAACTTCGAAATTTTCCCGGAAAAACTGACTCGCGCACATATTGCCACCTTTCACAAATTTGCACATAAGTCCCTCATCTTTTAACCTTTTCATATGAAACCTGGGCCCACAATCCACTAACTCAATTCTCTATCAGTCTTTGCTTCCTTAATACCGATCGGCACACAAGAAAGAAGAGGAAAAATCAGAGTTTGGAGTAGCAACAGTCCTTTCCCATCACCTTCACCCCAAGGCCATATTTGAGCTTCAAACTTCATTTTCTTCAAGTGGTAAGTACATATATTGTTATCTCCATACTTATGTGGTCTTTTCCGTCTATAAATTCCAGATTTTGAGCCATGTTTGGTAGGGTTTTGCTCCAAGACATGAAGTACCTACACGTGACTCTGAGGGAGATGGAGAAGGCGTGGTGCTTTGAGCCTTCAGCTGAGGTCGGAGAAGGTACGTTGTGGGTTCGCGACCCCACGTATATTGAGTTTCACGATGTGGGCCCGTAACCCACGTGCAGACTTCCGGAGAAGGTTGGAATATGGGAATATGAATCTTTGAATTTATGAATCTTATGATTTTATGAGTTTATGCTTCCTTACGAATCTTTTGAGTCTTTTGATTAAGGAGTAAGGTTGGAGACCCGTACTCTCCGGGTATTTAAATTCTTTTCTTATGTTGATTATGAAACGGGAATGGAGAGTTTGTTTTCAATATGAGATTTCTATGCTAGTTATGAATCGGTCTAAATCTATTTGAATCCCTATGAGTTTTAATATGAACCTATATGGGTTTTCGGAATCTATGAATCCTTACGAATATATGAATAAGTATGAGTTATTTTGGAAAAATGGCCTTGGTTTGTAAAACCTTATTCCTGGTTCATAGTCTTTCGTTTAATACGTGCTTTACTCTATATATATATGTGTGTGAGTGTGCGTTAGCCCCCTCACTCAGTCGGTGGACTGACCCTCTCCTTTCAACTTTTCAGTTTACAGGTTGGGCTTGCTAGGTGGAGTCTTGAGTCGGTCGGGTTCAAGTCTCCTAGTTCGAGTTTTATTTTCAGTTGCATTCAGTCATGCTTTTGTATATGGTTCGATTGTGGAAATTGATGTATGTATATGTTATCATATGGTTAATGAATTTCTATTTTGTATATTTTTGTGGATTTATCTTCTTGGATTTCGTTACATGCTTCCGTTTTCTTATTGTTTTTTGCGCTCTGGTCCTGTCTTAGCTCCGTCTGGCTTAGGGTGTGCCTCTAGGTTCCCGTTCGCTTAGTCTTGTGATCATGTATAGATTTCTATTTCATATGAGGGTTCGGGGCTAGGTGCGGGGGAAGTGGTGGCTCGACGTTCCGGGCTATACAAAATAATTGGCTATATGGACGTTTTAGGTACGTATGGCTGAAATTTGCATCGTTAGGGGTCAAAATGGCATCGAAAAAGGACAAGGCTTGTTCCATTCTCTTTGAATTATCGATCCGAGTCCAATGGGGAAGAAAAATCTTGAATCCGAGTTCCCTAGCTCAAGCTACGAATTAAAAACTCAAGAGTGGCCAAATTGCAAAATGGCCCCAAAAGTTGAAACAAAAAGCAATTGAGTCCTCTAAAGATCAATCAAGTCCAAGACAAGTTTAAAGCTTGTAATTAAGTCCAAGAATCATATAAGTCATATAATTCACGAAGTTAGCATGCTCGGAATTTAAATTCATAAATTGAAACTTACACGTATAGCACGAAACTAAGTCATTCGTTCAAATAGAGGATATTCATATCAAATACTTCAAATATTCATGTAAGGAATATAATTTAAGTATAAAATGCATCAAGTAATATGAAAATAAATGCAAAATACGAAAATTAAACTCACACTGTTGGGAATAGTGCCCTAGAAAACCGATTAGTCACAATTTGTTTTGGGACTTTCCTTATATCACAAACAATCTTCGAATAATATACGATTCATCCTTATTATAGGCAAAAACTTTTTTATGTGCAATACATGTTTTGTGTGTTTCTATTATGTGTGCATGTATTAGAACTCCCCTAATCCATAAAGCTGTTAGGGACTTTGTCATTAGGTGAATGACACATCAAACAAGCCCTAACTCAAGACCGGATTAGAAACCACTCCAAGTCGATGTGTAACACCCCGAGCGAAGGGCGCCACATCCCCCACACCATAGTTCAACACGTGAAACGAAATGGAGACTCCGTCCACGCATCAAGCCATGGCGAACGGGTGACCAACAAAATTCAAACCTAAGCTAGGCGGTCTAGACCCTACTCAGAGCGCGCAAGGAAAATAAATAGCGAATGCGGAAGCACCAGAAACTCACAAAACAAATAAACATACTCGAGACATATCAAAAATATGATTCAAGTTATATAAACCTTTACAATTTCGAATTTAAGTCGTAAATTATACATATAACGTGACTTAGCAAAATGCATAAAGGAAACAAAGTACAATGCATGACTCAAGCTACCCAAAACAAGACTCAAAGACAACCGCCTAGCTCCAACTCCTCAGAACGAATACTTGCAAACTCAAACAAAAAAGGGGGAAAAAGATAGAAATAACGAGGGTCAGTCCTAGAGACTGGTGAGGGGGCTATCACACGCACCCATACATATACATAAGAGCAAAGCATATACAAAGCTGAAAGGGTTCACGAACCGGGCACGGTTTTTGCATTCTAAAACATTTAACCCGTGGTAATATATACAAAGAAAGAAGTTTGGGGCTGAAGGCCAAATTCAGTCAAGTTTTAGAGTTTAGAAATCCGCCCCGTTTCACAACCATAACCGAAACATAACGACCCGAAAGCTTAAAAATCCAACCCACTTACTCCAGAAACAAAGGCGAAGCGAAACACAAGACGAATCATAAATCAATCCCACCTCCACACCGTTTGGGGAAGAGAGGTGCCCCTCTCAACCCACCATAGAACGAAACTTGTGAACCGGAGGATCCCGGTTCCTTCGACGACCAGCCAAAATGCGCTCCGTCGACATAGGAGAACTAAGTCTCCCGTTGGTGGAGAAGTGCACAGGGGTCGTAACCGGCGACCCCGATGGTCATCCCGGGTCTCCCTTACGCACAACTCCGGGGCCCAAACAGATCAAAACCAACAGAAAATCGGAGACTTGCTTGAATCCGATACAAACAAAACAAAGCCTAAACTTATCACACTTACCAGACGAAACTTATACTCACACACACAGACAGACAGACATATCTTATACATATCGTACTTATCATACGAAACTTATCCACAGATCATACCACACTTACACACACACCATCTTATCAAAGCTTATCAAAACAAACGAAAATAGAGCTTATATACTTATAAATGCGTTTTCAAAGCCTCTTGACAAATGGGACAAAACCCAAAAAATACATATCAAAACACATATCTATGTATATACATATATGTATCGAACACGGGTTCGAAATAAAAATAGGGTTTTAGGTCATCATAACCTAAGAGCAAAGCAAAGAGCAAGAGGCGAACAAAAGGAGACAAACAAACCACTTCCTCACATCGGAATGAACCTAAGAGCAAAGCAAAGAGCAAGAGGCAAACTTAGACTCAAAATGAACCATATTGATGCTCGGCAAATGCATATGAATGCGAGTGATGCCTATGAAGCTTAACAAACTGACTAATAACACATACGAGTTCATATTCATGCGTAAGTCTCATAAATCATATCAAACGGATTCACAGATTTCATATAACGATCATATCATACTATACAACATGTTATCAAAGCATTCATAGCATAGAAGGAGCAAAGAATGATCATGCAAGGCATATAAACGAGGCATGGAGTCATAAACACACGTTAGAGGAGCATATCGCACATTTGCAGTCATAATTCAAAAACGAGCAAACCAAACAAGCCATAAATTCATATTAAATAAGTTAACACATAAGACATTAAGCTAATAATGCATATAGGCCACAAACGGAACAAGAAAAAGCAACGACAAGCAAGGGAACGGAAAAGAGTTAAACTTAAAAATCAAACCGAGGGGAATGACACGCCCGTGTCATCCCAGAAGCCTAAACCGAGACACCCCCGTGTCTCAGTACAGGCAGGAAACAAAGCTACAAAAAGGGGGTGACACGCCCGTGTCACTCCAGAAGAACAAACCGAGACACGGGGGTGTCTCGGTACAGAGGCGAAAAGGGGGTGAAAAGAGTTGACAGCTACGGTTTAAAAAAGGGGAAAAACAAAGAGCAAAACAAGGGCTGAAAGAGAGGGACTCTAAGGTCTCAAATACACACATACCATGCATGAAATACCCACAAAAGAATCACGTTAAAAGGCCAAAGAATGCAGCAACAAAGATCCTTTAAAGCAAGCAACAAAATTGGACAAAGAAGAGCAAATCATGCATTCATGCCATAATCACCAACTTAGGGGCTGAGTTTGGAGTTAAAAGTTTGGGGAATGAATGCTAACATGTTAAGAAACTAATATACTCCATGTATATGCAAATTGACACGAATTGGAGCACATTAGAACCATCAAATGATCATAAAAATGTAACAGCAGCAGTTTAGTTCGCCCATGCCGATAAACAGACCATGCACTTCAAATTTGGGGTCAAGATGCAAGTTAAAAACTAGGAAAGGCTAAGCTAACATAAAGAGCAACTCAAATACTTCATGCTCATGCAAATTCACACGAAAATAAGTACAAGAGATCAACCAAATACTTTAAGTACCACAGCAGCAGTTAGGTTTGCACATAACATACAAACAGGCTTCACGTTGTGGTTTAGGAGCTGAAAATGGATCTAAAATCTTGCAAGAGCAGGGCTAACATGTAAAGAAATTAGTATACAACATCTCCATGCAAATTCACACGAATTGGAAGCCATTAACTCAAGAACCAAAGCACAAATCAACACAGCAGTTCCAAAAGAGGGGAGCAGTTTTTAAGGTTCAAGAACTCAAGCTTGCAGCCATAATAAAGCATGAATTCAGGGCAAAACGAAGCACATTCATAGAACAACATGTATAATACATAACCAAGCATTAGCACACGAAATTGGAGGCGAGAATTCCAACATTTGGTCTCAAAAACGTGACAGCAGTCCAGTGAAAAAGAGCAGATTTGCAGCAGTTCGGTTTTCAAGTTTCATGGCGAAAAACTCAAAGTTTCAATCATGTTATCAATGGTAGATCATATATTACACAACTAACATGAAGTATAAGTCATATATTGAGGTTAAGAAGCTCAAATAATCAGTTAACATGCATCAAACCTCCATGAAACTCAAGCTAAGACAAGGATTCAAAAATGAAGTCTAACCCTAACTATTCATGCAAGCCTCCATTCCCTTATTAAATCTGATGCATTTCATGAATTTGAAGGATCAAATGAAGCATAGAAGAGAGGAGAATACATAAATATACTTACCTTTAAGAGTTCATGAAGTATGGAAGAGATCAAGCTCCAAAATCTCAAAACATGGAAAGGGCTTCTTCTTCTCTTCTCTTTTCTCCATGGACCAGCTGCTCTTCCTCCTCTTGTGGGTATGTTGGACGAAATGAAAGGGTAGGGAAGGGACAGGGCTGAGTTAATATCATATAAACCAAGGTTAAAGGCTTGAGCATGGTTAAATTGGCCCCACAAGTGTAAGACTAGTCAAAAATGGTGGCTTTGGCGCAAGCTGTTCGTTCCAGGCAAAAAACGAGGGTCCAAATGGGCTTAGAAAAATACCAAATCAGGTTCCTTGGATTCATCTCTTTGTTACGAGTCCAACACATCTTCCGGAATTCAAATCTGAATTCCCTAGCTCAAGTTATGGCCTCCGGAGCAAGAGGCGCGCTAAAACTAGTTAGGCCCTCATGTCCCTCATCAAATACCAAAGGTTTAAAACCTCGACAAACGAACACGAAAACTTAAAACGAGCATGCAAACACATTCATAACTCACATATATCACGCATATCAAAATTTCACAAAAATCAGAATTGAATTTCGACACATAACGAGCAAAATACGAGCATACGAAACTTAAACGTTTAAAATTCAAAGTTCATAAATATAAACAATTAATTTCATATCAATTCAAATAATCATATAAGCATTAAAATAACATGAAATACGTAATTAAATAATTTAAAGCACATAAAACCCTCTCGTTACGACGTACTTGGAAATCCGAACGATCGGGATGTTACAAACTCCCCCCCTTCAAAAGGAGTTGTCCTCAGGTCCTAAGGAGAATCTTGAACATCTCCGAAGACAAGCCCAATCCGCACTTCCGCTGTGCTACTCTGATCCCAAACGTCTCGAAACCCTATCTCCTTAATTGGTGAACCGGACACAAAGTCCTAGTCGTTTGCCCCCACTTCCCAAATAAAGATTTGGGAGTAGTTGGAGAATTATCAACCTTGGCACACAGACATTACTACACAAAGTCCATAACGTCTTTCTTATGCCAGAACAACCGATCTCCAAAAACCCCTAACAACATCAAACCTAGAGTGGGATTAGCTCGTGACCTTGTATTCCTTAAGGCGTAGGCTACCGTTCTTCTGCGAGTAACACACAATAAAGGCCTTCCTTTGTGCCTCGGTTGGAAACAAGGTAGCCTTTTGTACCTTCGGTTAGGCAAGAGCCAGTACCGTGGGTAACTCTCTTCAACCGCGTCTTCCCACTCAAAACCGTGCCTCTTACTCTGAGACAATCCTCGGTTCTTATACGGGAAATACCAACGGGTTAGCCTTATATCTAATACCCGAAGATATCGTTGAGTCCCTGACGGACCTCCTAAAAGCATCCGCTATCTTCAACGAGAACAAGACGCCTTCAGACAAGCCGACCAAAAGCAGCTCGACCCTCACAACTCACCAAACACTCACGAACACTCCACACCACAAGCTCTCACCATAAGAAAGTACTAACACAAAAAGAAAATAAATAAAGCACACAACGAACAAGAGCCAAGAAGGAAAAGAAATACGTAACAAGCAAAACTGGGAAATAAAGGAAGCACACTTCAAACAAGAACCAAGAAGAGAAAGAATCACTCAATAGGCAAGAACCAAGGGTGAAAGCAATTACGCAATAAATGCAATCAAGAACCACCGAAGAACAAGGAATAAAGCAATAAACATGTGGGTTTCCCCGAATAATAAAATATGCGTGAAATGTAATGCCATGAATACTTCATGTACCGTTCACCATCGAAGTAGAATTGAGCTCGGTGTTAGCTCCGTGATTTCCAAAGTGCCAACTTGAACTTGAACCGGGATCTTGAAGTCATGGTATTCTTTAAACATCTCAAATTCTTTTCCTTCAGATACTCCTACCTTTGGTATTGGAATCTTTCCTTGTTTGATATTGGCGACCTCATGAAATTCTTGAACTTCCCTTTTCCATGTGATTCGAGTCTCTACACTATGAACACTGACTTGCTTCCGGTAAGAAAATATTAAATCCTTCTTTAGTAATTGAATCTTCTTACACTCCGAGTCATTGAAATCTCGAATTTCTAAGGATTTCTCTTATCTTGTGAATTTCTCGTCTTGCCTTAAAATATTTCATCTCGAAATATTCTTCCAATTAGTGGCACTTGAAACAATTCCTAGTTTCTCTTAATGTGATCCTTCCGCTTCAGTATTGAGATCTCCTTTTTCTTACGTTGTTGGCATCTTGAAATCTCTCGAGAATTTCTGGAAGTTTGGATTCCCTTTCTTGATCTTCAAACCCCAAACCGATCTTTTCTTCTCGTAAGTGATGGCAGAACTCCCTTCATTAATTACCCATTCCTTCATAGCTCCATTTATCTTGCATCCTCGAATCATTCACATACCCTCAGAATTTGAAGATTCGATCGAATTCCATGCCTACTTGCTTGCAAATAACTTCGAACTCTAGGATAGTACTCGAAGGTACCCTAACTTTCAAACCCTTAAATGAAATCATCTATCTTCTCCCATTCTTCAATTTGAAATCTTCTTATCATCAAACTTGAAAGGAAGGTAGTTGTGCAAAGGTCCCTAATAGGACTCCCTCATGAGAATTCTTCTCGGACTCATCAAATCTCAACTTCACTCTCTTGATCACCTAGAACTTGACCTTGATATCCCTATTTCAAACCGCTTCAAAAGATAAAAATCTCTAAACCCCTTATAGCCCAAATATACCTGTCTCCCTTGTCCTTTTCCCGGTAATACTCGTTGATGTCGAAGGAGTATCGTGAAATAAAATAAATTTCCAAGAAGGTATCGATGCATGCGGGGTTTCTAGTGCATGTTCATGTGAACTATTAATACAAATAATATCAAATAATATCAAGTAAGTCACATGAGTGATGTAGTGAATGCCAACAAACACGAAATCCTAAGCCGAACGACCCAGACAAACTTGACACGACACGAGAGCTCCGGTTTTGCAACCTAGAGCTCTGATACCACCTAAAGATGTAACACCCCGAGCGAAGGGCGCCACATCCCCCGCACCATAGCTCAACACGTGAAACGAAATGGAGACTCCGTCCACGCATCAAGCTATGGCGAACGGGTGACCAACAAAATTCAAACCTAAGTTAGGCGGTCTAGACCCTACTCAGAGCGCGTAAGAAAAACAAATAGCGAATGCGGAAGCACCAGAAACTCACAAAACAGATAAACATACTCGAGACAAATCAAAAATATGATTCAAGTTATATAAACCTTTACAATTTCGAATTTAAGTCATAAATTATACATATAACGTGACTTAGCAAAATGCGTAAAGGAAACAAAGTACAATGCATGACTCAAGCTACCCAAAACTAGCTCCAACTCCTCAGAACGAATACCTGCAAACTTAAACAAAAAAGGGGGAAAAAGATAGAAATAACGAGGGTCAGTCCTAGAGACTGGTGAGGGGGACTATCACACGCACCCATACATATACATAAGAGCAAAGCATGTACAAAGCTGAAAGGGTTCATGAACCGGGCACGATTTTTGCATTCTAAAACATTTAACCCGTGGTAATATATATAAAGAAAGAAGTTTGGGGCCGAAGGCCAAATTCAGTCAAGTTTTAGAGTTTAGAAATCCGCCCCCTTTCACAACCATAACCGAAACATAACGAACCGAAAGCTTAAAAATTCAACCCACTTACTCCAGAAACAAAGGCGAAGCGAAACACAAAACGAATCATAAATCAATCCCACCTCCACACCGTTTGGGGAAGAGAGATGCCCCTCTCAACCCACCACAGAACGAAACTTGTGAACCGGAGGATCCCGCCCGGTTCCTTCGACGGCTAGCCAAAATGCGCTCCGTCAGCATAGGAGAACTAAGTCTCCCATTGGTGGAGAAGTGCACAGGGGTCGTAACCGGCGATCCCGATGGTCGTCCCGGGTCTCCCTTACCCACAACTCCGGGGCCCAAACAGATCAAAACCAACAGAAAATCGGAGACTTGCTTGAATCCGATACAAACGAAACAAAGCCTAAACTTATCACACTTACCAGACGAAACTTATACTCGCACACACGGACAAACAGACATATCTTATACATATCATACTTATCATACGAAACTTATCCACATATCATACCACACTTAAACACACACCCTCTTATCAAAGCTTATCAAAACAAACGAAAATAGAGCTTATATACTTATAAAAGCGTTTTGAAAGCCTCATGACAAACGGGACGAAACCCACATAATACATATCAAAACACATATCTATATATATACAAATATGTATCGCATGCGGGTTCAAAATAAAAATAGGGTTTTAGGTCATCATAACTAAAAGGAAAGAAAACCTCACCTGGACGACCAATCCGAACAAAACGGACCAAAAGGAGACAAACGAACCACTTCCTCACATCGGAACGAACCTAAGAGCAAAGCAAAGAGCAAGAGGCAAACTTAGACTCAAAATGAACCATATTGACGCTCGGCAAATGCATAAGAATGCGAGTGATGCCTATGAAGCTTAACAAATTGACCAATAACGCATACGAGTTCATATTCATGCGTAAGTCTCATAAATCATATCAAACGGATTCAAAGATTTCATATAACGATCATATCGTACTATACAACATGTTATCAAAGCATTCATAGCATAGAAGGAGCAAAGAATGATCATGCAAGGCATATAAACGAGGCATGGAGTCATAAACACACATTAGAGGAGCATATCACACATATGCAGTCATAATTCAAAAACGAGCAAACCAATCAAGCCATAAATTCATATTACATAAGTTAACACATAATACATTAAGCTAATAATGCATATAGGCCACAAACGGAACAAGAAAATGCAACGAAAAGCAAGGGAACGGAAAAGAGTTACACTTAAAAATCAAACCGAGGGGAATGACACGCCCGTGTTATCCCAGAAGCCTAAACTGAGACACCCCCGTGTCTCAGTACAGGCGGGAAACAAAGCTACAAAAAGGGGGTGACACGCCCGTGTCACTCCAGAAGAACAAACCGAGACACGGGGGTGTCACGGTACAGAGGCGAAAAGGGGGTGAAAAGAGTTGACAGCTGCGGTTTAAAAAGGGGAAAAACAAAGAGCAAAACAAGGGCTGAAAGATAGGGACTCTAAGGTCTCAAATACACACATACCATGCATGAAATACCCACAAAAGAATCACGTTAAAAGGCCAAAGAATGCAGCAACAAAGATCCTTTAAAGCAAGCAACAAAATTGGACAAAGAAGAGCAAATCATGCATTCATGCCATAATCACCAACTTAGGGGCTGAGTTTGGTGTTAAAAGTTTGGGGAATGAATGCTAACATGTTAAGAAACTAATATACTCCATGTATATGCAAATTGACACGAATTGGAGAACATTAGAACCATCAAATGATCATAAAAATGTAACAGCAGCAGTTTAGTTCGCCCATGCCGATAAACAGACCATGCACTTCAAATTTGGGGTCAAGATGCGAGTTAAAAACTAGGAAAGGCTAAGCTAACATAAAGAGAAACTCAAATACTTCATGCTCATGCAAATTCACACGAAAATAAGTACAAGAGATCAACCAAATACTTTAAGTACCACAGCAGCAGTTAGGTTTGCACATAACATACAAACAGGCTTCATGTTGTGGTTTAGGAGCTGAAAATGGATCTAAAATCTTGCAAGAGCAGGGCTAACATGTAAAGCAATTAGTATACAACATCTCCATGCAAATTCACACGAATTGGAAGCCATTAACTCAAGAACCAAAGCACAAATCCACACAGCAGTTCCAAAAGAGGGTAGCAGTTTTTAAGGTTCAAGAACTCAAGCTTGCAGCCATAATAAAGCATGAATTCAGGGCAAAACGAAGCACATTCATAGAACAACATGTATAATACATAACCAAGCATTAGCACACGAAATTGGAGGCGAGAATTCCAACATTTGGTCTCAAAAACGTGACAGCAGTCCAGTGAAAAAGAGCAGATTTGCAGCAGTTCGGTTTTCAAGTTTCATGGCCAAAAACTCAAAGTTTCAATCATGTTATCAATGGTAGATCATATATTACACAACTAACATGAAGTATAAGTCATATATTGAGGTTAAGAAGCTCAAATAATCAGTTAACATGCATCAAACCTCCATGAAACTCAAGCTAAGACAAGGATTCAAAAATGAAGTCTAACCCTAACTATTCTTGCAAGCCTCCATTCCCTTATTAAATCTGATGCATTTCATTAATTTCAAGGATCAAATGAAGCATATAAGAGAGGAGAATACATAAATATACTTACCTTTAAGAGTTCATGAAGTATGGAAGAGATCAAGCTCCAAAATCTCAAAACATGGAAATGCTTCTTCTTCTCTTCTCTTTTCTCCATGGACCAGCTGCTCTTCCTCCTCTTGTGGGTATGTTGGACGAAATGAAAGGGTAGGTAAGGGATAGGGCTGAGTTAATATCATATAAACCAAGGTTAAAGGCTTGAGCATGGTTAAATTGGCCCCACAAGTGTAAGACTAGTCAAAAATGGTGGCTTTGGCGCAAGCTGTTTGTTCCGGGCAAAAAACGAGGGTCCAAATGGGCTTAGAAAAATACCAAATCAGGTTCCTTGGCTTTATCTCTTCGTTACGAGTCCAACGCATCTTCCGGAATTCGAATCCGAATTCCCTAGCTCAAGTTATGGCCTCCGGAACAAGAGGCGCGCTAAAACAAGTTAGGCCCTCATGTCCCTCATCAAATACCAAAGGTTTAAAACCTCGACAAACGAACACGAAAACTTAAAACAAGCATGAAAACACATTCATAACTCACATATATCACGCATATCAAAATTTCACAAAAATCGGAATTGAATTCCGACACATAACGAGCAAAATACGAGCATACGAAACTTAAACATTTAAAATTCAAAGTTCATAAATATAAACAATTAATTTCATATCAATTCAAATAATCATATAAGCATTAAAATAACATTAAATACGTAATTAAATAATTTAAAGCACATAAAACCCTCTCGTTACGACGTACCTGGAAATCTGAACGATCGGGATGTTGCACGATGAGTCCAACAAACAGTGAGAGTGTTGATTAAGCTCGATTGAGGCTTGCTCGTGGGATTGTGAAACTTTATAAGAGAAGGATAACTAGATAAAAGGATAAACACACCACGATGTAGAGTGGTTCACCCATCAATAGTCAAAACAACAACTCGACGGAGTTACTCCACTACCTGAGGGCTTATACTCAGGATTTTAGAAACAACTTTATTAAGGTCACTACCGGACTGAATACAAAAAGTGTTGGGAAATATGTTCTGTAAGAAATTGAAACTTATAGTACTAGCTTTAAACTACCACTCAGCCTGTAAAGAACTATCCTCACAACCAACACTCTTGGAAGAAATAATAGAGAGATTTGAACACTCAAACTGTCGGTTCACTTATGTTACTAAAACTGTTGGGAATGAGTTTGATAGTCTGCTATTTATAGCTTTCCACCTCCAACGTTAACTTTCCCTAGAGGCCTTGATTGATTCTCAATCAAGGAGTGATGACTTTTTCCTTTCCTAGCCCAAAGGCTCTTTGCCTTTATTACACAAGATCTCTTTAGTCAATCATGGATATCAATAGTCAATCATGGATTTCCTGCAATCACAAATCTGCTATGTACAGAGAAATATTATATTGGCAATCGTCATCAATCAAAAACTTTATTATTATTTGGTAAGATAAGCTTAACAAACTCCCCCCCCCCCCTTTTTGATGATGACAAAAAAAAAAAAGACGGTTGCTGGTATGAGATTGAATAACCTAAGTTTGGAATTCCTATAAGTGAACTCCCCCTGTTTTGAGGACAATATGCTCCCCTGTTATGATGTAACAATTTTAAGTGAAAGAATTAATTGGATAGAAGTAGAGATAACTTCCTCCCCTGTCAATATGCATTCAATAGGATATTTAGAGAGAAATAGAAGAATAGGCTCCCCCTGTTTAAATCGCATACCAAGCACTGTAATTCCAAGGATAGTTAATACCATCCAATACTTAGTTTATATAATTTAAGCATGTAAAGAAAAAGTTTAAGATAATAGTCTAAACATGCAGTACTTAAACCGAATAAGCAATCAAAAGTTTAAAGCTTGAATAAAGCAGAGTCATGGTGATGGGGCATATAGGAAGTCGGTCAGTTGTTGCCTGTTCTTTTGTTATTGTTGTCATTGTTGTCTCCCCCTTCATCAGCATAAAGGTCCACTAGAATATCAACAAGGTCAATATGACTTGGAAAAGCATCATTGATGATTTTCTCAATTTGATCGAGTTTTGCGGCCAGTCGGGAGCTAGCCTCTTTGATGTCACGAACTTCTTTGGAGAGGGTGGTGATACCATCGGACAATTTTCCGATAGAGAGCTCCATAGTGCAATCCTTTCGGAGTTTTTTACTCGGAAGAGATCCCGGAGATGAAGTACCATGATTTTCATCAGTTTTGTCCGAATATTTAACATTGCCTTTGAACCACATTGGAAGAGGTGCTGGAGAGTAAAAGATTTTCATTTTTTTTAGGCTCCGAATATCAACATACTTGTGGTACTTGCGATTTTCCTTCCAATTATCTGGGAAAGGAATCTCTTTATACCTTTTCAATAGATGGGTCATCAACATGAAGTAGGGAAGGTGAGTTCCTTCAGAGTCACAGTACATCATGCAGCGCAGGATGACATACCCAAGATTTACCCTTATACCTTTTATGGCCATGAATAAAATGAAGGTGGACATGTAACACATGTCGGCAGAGTGATTTCCGCTTTCAACGGAGGCAGACAGAATAGTCATGGCAATGAGTTTGTGCATCAAGAAGTGTTCAGTCTTTATGGCATTCAAAGATTTACTCGCCCTAAGTGGAAAGTCTTGATTATTCCAGAGAATTTCTTTTGCTTCAGCCCAACTGAAGCGAGGGTGATCAGGCCACTTTCCAATCCCAAAATATTTGATACCAGTATTTTAAAGACCCAGTAAGGAGTTAATAGATTTAGGAGTAAGCTTAATATCTTTTCCCAAAACATATGATTTGATCATACCCCCATCCCCACCGTTTTTCTTAAAAAAACGAGAGTTTGCATAGAAAAGGTTAGCAAGAAGGGGATAACAAGTTTCGTCAATACCCATAAAATCATTCAAGCCAGATTTCGAAACATATCAGTAGGAGCAGATTTTGGTAAGCATGCAAAAAGCACAGACATACCCCTGTTATACCGATGGTTCACAAGCTCTTGAAAGTATGCCTTGGCCTCCTTATCTAAGAATTTTACGTCGTTCGAAATGTCATCAAATTCGAGGTTTGATGAGTCGTGTACCACTTCTGCCAGTGGAGGAAAATCATCATCTGTAAAGGTGTCATAGACGACTTGATCTTGATTTTTCAGAGACTTTCTGGAGTAATTTTCCTGATCCGATGGAGATGCAGAGACATAGTATGGCATAGGTTTGGGTGGCTTAGAAGGGAGATTTTTTGAGGGCTGGGGAAGGAGATGGAGCAGCGGTTCATTATTTTTCGGTGAAGTGGGAGAGTTTGAGGAGACTTTTCTCTTACTCATGAAGATGATTAGTAAATACAAGTTGTGTACGGTGAAGGAAAACTGGGATAATGAGTCGATATTTAAAGGGATGAAGTCATACCAGGATTCAAACAGTCCTTCAATCACGTGAAGTGATTTAGGGTTGCCATTGGAGATAGAATTCTAAGTTGGAAACTGTCCGCCATTACTGGGATTCTTCTATGGGATGGATTTTAAGTTTGTTTCGGAGATAACAAAATCATTCTTCAGAAAGGGATTTCGTAAAAAGGTCAACTAGCTGATTCTCAGTTTCCACGAAAAAGATTTCGATATCCTTGTTTACTACGTGATCCCGCAGAAAATGGTGGCGGATTTCTATGTGTTTCATTCTGGAGTGAAAAACAGGATTCTTGGAAATTCATATCGCGCTAGTATTATCGCAATATAGGGGGATATGATTGAATTGTAATCCATAATCTGATAGAGTTTGCCTTATCAAAATTAGTTGTGTGCAACAGCTTCCGAGGGCTAAATATTCTGCTTCGGTAGTTAAGACAGAATTTGACAAGTGCCGCTGGTACTCTTTCTGTCAAGTTTGCAGCCTACGTAGTCCGCATTTGAGAAGCCAATAAGGTCGATATGTGCAGTTCTTGGATACCATAGCCCCAATTTTCTGGTTCCATTTAGGTAGCGCAATATTCGTTTTATGGCATGAAAATGAGATTCCTTTGGTTTTGATTCGAACTGAGCACATAAACTGGTAGCAAATAAAATATCGGGACGACTAGCAGTTAAATGTAAGAGATTTCCAATGATGACTCGAAAAAATTTTTCATCGATATCTTGTCCGTCCTCATCTTTTTCTAATTTAATAGAAGAACTCATGGGAGTAGATGCAGGTTTAGATTCTTGCATGTTATACTTTCTCAAAAATTCATTAGTGTATTTATCTTGAGAGATAAAAATTCCACCAACTGTTTGTTTTATTTGAAGTCCCAAGAAATAATTTAGCTCTCCCATAAGACTCATTTCAAACTCATTTTGCATGCAAGTACTAAACTTTTCACATAAAAGAGGATTTTGGCTACTAAAAATGATGTCATCCACATAAATTTGTACAATTAAGAGATCATCATGCACATGTTTTATGAAAAGGGTGGTGTCGGTGGTTCCAATTATAAAGTCATTATCTAATAAATAATTCCTTAACCTCTCATACCAGACTCTTGGAGCCTGTTTCAACCCATATAGAGCTTTGTTGAGTTTAAAAACATGATTTGGAAATGTTTGATTTTCAAAACCAGGAGGTTGAGCAACGTATACTTCTTTATTAATGAAGCCGTTTAGGAAAGCGCTTTTAACATCCATTTGGTGCAATATAAAATTTTTATGTGATGCAAAGGCGAGAAGGATTCGAATTGATTCTAACCTGGCAACAGGAGCGAAACACGAGGTGAAGGTTGAAGAATTCGCTAACTGGCCGGGCTCATGTATTGGCCTAATGAATGAATGAATAAAAATTGATTGTTGTAATCCCGCGTGTTGTTTTATTTGTTTTTACCCACTTGGGAAATATTTCAAAACCTCACCCAGGATTATAGCTTACATGTGTATGTGTATAAATTATGTACTATTATTGTATTAAGCCCTGTTTTATATGCACCAGTCTCTTAAAGACTGAACCCGTTTTGTTTTCAGTTTTCATGCAGGTTTGAAGTGCAAGGCGAGAAGTCGAGTCTGTCAAGTCTATTGGTTAAGTCTAAATTTGTTCATACGCATATTGTAAATTGAATTAGTTTATACGAACGAATATATGAATGCTTTGTTAAATTATTTTGAATTCGGGACATGCTTCTAGGGATTGATTGAACCCGTGAAGTTTTGTTTTATGATCTATGTTTGAAATTTTGGGACTAGGTATTTATGCTAGTTGAACCCGTCACTTATTGCCTATACTGTGATTAAGTACATGTTTTGCTTCCGCGCACGTTTTATTCCTCTGTTATTGTTTTGAATTTTGCCTATGTGGTTTCGAATGTTAGCTCCCGCCTAGTATAGTGAGTGAGTGAATCCCCGTTTGCTCTGATCTGGCACGTGTATGGATTACCCATTTCATATGTAGGTCGGGTCTTAGTGGAGGGGATGTAGCGTCACGCGCTCGGGCTCTACAAGTAAAGCCTTCCAAGGCTGGAGGAGGTAACGGGCATTATCTCCTCAAAGGGTAATGCCTTAACGGGCGTTAACCCACTCACCTGCACAAAACCGAGAGCAGCCATGGCGGCTCTCCCCTGTTCTTCCCCATCAACCTCTACAGTAGTAGCACGACAACAAAGCAGCAACCCAAGGTAGCAAAAGCACAACAGAAACAACACAAAACTCATGCACAACACATCTAAAGGTCACAGCAAGACAAATAATCAAAAAGGGGAAAGAATCAAACTCATTCGTGAAGCTTTCATGGAGGTTCAGCTATGGTTGATCAATATTCAAGAAAATTCCAGAAAATTCATACAGATAAATGAAGTAAGCAAGTCATATAGATCATATACCATTCGCTAATTCAAGAAATGAAGCAAAGATGGCGTGGATTCCTCAAAATATTCATATAACCTAACTATTCATGTAGATGATCATAACATGTTCTAATCTTCATAAAAATGGACAAAATCAATTTAAAAAGAAAGTTAAGGAGATAGATATCACAAAAATATACTCACCTTTCGAATTGGACGAATAAAGGAGGTTGAACGAGCTCAAAACTCCAAGTTATGAATAGTGATTACTCTTCCTCTTTCTTTTTTCCTTTCTCTCTCGGTTGCTGCTTTTTTCTTTCTTTCTAACTGGGTTGGTCCGAAATGAGGGGTATAGGGAGAGATAGGGTATTGAATAAGGGTCACATGGGTTAAAAACGGGTCGATTCAGATATGAAACGGGTTGATTATGGCAAACTGGGCGGGGGTGGTAAAACTATCACACGGGTCGCGTTTTGGGAAAAATTTGGAGAATCAAATGGGATTAGAAAAATACAAAACTAGGTTCCTTAGCTTCCATTCTTCGTTATGAGTCCGGATCTTCTTCTAGAATTTGAATCTGAATTCCCGAGCTCAAGATATAAATTCAGGAACACAAGGCGCGCTAAAACGAGTTAGGCCCTCGAATCCCTAACAAATAAAACGATTCGAAAACCGTATCAAACGAAATCAAAAACATGCAACGAATATAAAAACACATTCATAATACATATAATTCATGAATAGTACGTAATCACAAAAGTTAGAATAAAAAACGATCTCAAACGGATTAAAAACTAGGCAAACAATGCATAAACATTCAAATAATACATATAAGATTCAAATACAATTTCAAATACTAACTCACATAATTCGCGTAATTAAATAATTTAAATGTGCAGTTAGCACTCTCGATTCGTGTACCTATACGGCCGAATGAGCGGGATGTTACATTATGCATCAGCAATAGGAAGCATAATGTATGCAATGCTATTTACTCGACCGGATGTGGCTTATGCACTCAGCCTGACTAGCCGATTCCAATCTGACCTTGGTGAAGGTCACTGGACTACTGTAATGAATATCCTTATGTACATAAGAAGAACTAAGGTTTTTTTCTTGGTTTACGGAGGCCAGCAAGATCTTGTCATTAGATGATACTGTGATGCAGGGTTTGCATCAGACATAGATGACTTTAAATCCATGTCAGGATACATATTCTGCCTGAATGGTGGAGCATGAGTTGGAAAAGTTCCAAGCAAGCGACCACTGCAGATTTGACCACTGAGGCCTAATACTTAGATGCAAACGATACTGCTAAGGAAGGTGTTTGGGTAAGAAACTTCATCCACGAGTTGAGTATAGTCTCTAGCATTAAAGACCCCATCATAGTGTTTTATGACAATATAGGGCCGTTGCTCAAGCGAGAGAACCAAGATCTCACCAAAGGACCAAACACATTTTAAGGAAGTATCACCTAATTCGTGATATTATTAAGAGATGAGATATGTAAATTCAAAGTGTGACATCGATAGAGAACATGACAGATCCACAAACTAAACCTCTTAGTCAACAGGCTTTCGAAGGACATCTTCAAAACATGGGACTTAGGATAGCACCTGAATGGCTTTGATGAGCAAGTGAGAGATTGTTAGGAATAGTGCCCTCAAAGCAACATTTATGCTTTACTATTTCCTTGTAAAATCACAAACAGTCTTTGAATAATAAATGAAATGATTTTGTTCATAGGCAATCACTTCTTTATGTGGTTATTTATGTCTGTTTGGTTTTGACCGTGTTTTGCATGTTTTAAACTCCCCTAATCCGATGAGGCCGTTAAGAACATTGCCTTTTGAGAACAACACATGAAATAAGTTCTTAACCCCATAGGCGAGGATTAGAAACTTCTCCAAGTCGATGAGTCCGACAGACAGTGGGAGTGTCGACCTTGACTCCATTGAGACTTGCTTGTGTGATTATATCCTTGTGAAGGATCACTCAATTTCATGGAGTGATAAGTGTATATGAGGATGCGTTCATAATACATAAGAGTGATTATTACAAGAACTTCATCACTGAGATGTCCCTCGTGAAAACATTCCTAAATGGGAAATGAAGTTTCCAGAAACTTTCAGATTAAGAAATATCTCACAGGTTAACGACGTGATTAATAATCCTTTCAATTGAGATTCTGTAATGTCTCATATGAGCTAACTCTGTACTCTTTGATATAGGCTCAAAAGGGTGTTGCCATATAGACACCTGAACCACGGCCTATGTTGGGATTACACAAGTGGCATATGTAGAATTAGTATAATCGATAAAGGACCTACACTTGTTAAGAACAATAATAATATTCCATTGAATATTAAACCCTTGGCCAAGGTGGATAGAAGATCAAGACATCAAGAAAATGGGGTTTTCTTGGATTGAGATCTAAATGGATATGAAACGAACTTAACTTTAAAGGTCAAGAATAACAAGTTTCTGAGTATTATTCCCATGACTTAGTTCTTGATTGAGAGATAGAGTTATAGGAGGATCGTATTTCACTGATTGTCATTGACTGAGTTCTTCGATTCATTTCGTTATTCGGCTAGGCATCATACACCCATTGCTAGATTATGGTAGTGTGATTTGTGAACTAATTAATTAATTATGAGAATTGATTAATTAATGTCAATACTAATCAAATAATGAACCTAAAGGGTCACAAACAAATGCCAAGTCATGAGGGTTTTGGTAGGAAGTCAATTGGATTAACAAAGGATCAAATTGTTTATCAAAATGCAGCCACGAACACGTGGGCCAATGCCACGTGTCATATACCTGACTGTCACATGTCACGCAACAGTGTGTGCTGGGTGGTGGCCCCAAAATACTAGCGGTATGGGACCGCATTTTAAAATTTTTCTTATAATATAGGTATTAAAATATTTCTAAAACATTATAAATCAATAACGGAATACTAGCCAGATCTACTTAAGTATATACGTGCAATTGATAATAAATTTGAAATCACTAAGCAGATAAATTTCTAATATGCAATTAACACTTAAGAACATATAATTTATCATGCTTAAAATAATATAACTGTAAAATATTACCCTACTCCAAATATGGCTATCTAAAGCCATTTTTCCAGCTCCTCTCCTTTTCGTAAGAGCGACAGAGCTTCTGTCACACCCTGTTTCTTTGGCAAGTTAGGTATAACATCACGAGAGGGTTTACTGACGTTTTAATTTCTCTTTTGATTTAATTTATATGTTGATTTAATTGTTTAAGTGATTTTACGCCCTAAGTGTTTAAATTTCACGTTTTAACTCTTATCTATTTCATTTTTCGTGCATCATAATTGGTTCATATTGAGTCGTGTTTCACACGTGTCTTATTTCTCTTGTCCAGAGGATTTTCTAGGTGTTGGCGAGCCAGTTTTGTAGGGTTCAGGGAGTCCGGTTGTCCTTCTTTTCTCTTGTTCAGGTGAGGAGAAGTTAGGACTATAATATATGAAACCCTACGACCCTTTACATGATGATTTAGCCAAAATCTATATATATATATATATATGTATATATATATCTTGTTATTTTTGAAAGATGTTTTTGTTTTCAAAGCACTCGTGACTTGTACTTGATCTTGATCTTCACGTGTTTTGGCGAGACTCTTGCACTGATCATGGGGTCCAGGGGCTTGTGTATTGAGAGAACCAGGAAAGCGAGGGCCAACGGCCATCTCTTGTACAAGTCCCAAACTTGTTGGACCAACCCGGATATCCCCCAAGAGGTTTGGTGGATTGATGGGACTCCGGACCTTGGGAATCATGTACCCACTATCCATTGTTTTTGTCGTAGATACGAGAGCTAGCTACCCGGACCATTACACTAAGAGAAAAAAGGAGTAATTGTGCACTTGAATAAATACCTCGTGTAATAAGTGATAACCCTAATTCTTGTATGAAAACCTAATAAGATCTTGACTTGTACACAAAAGGAGTAAGGTTGGAGACTGCTCACTCACCGAGCTACTTGGTCACTTGTTTTGATTAAATCTTGATACTATAATTCCATATATCGACTCTAAACTTAACTTCTTGTTATTCCTTTTAAAACTTTATATGGAATTATAGTTTGCATGACTTTACCGCTTTCTATATATTATTTATTCCTTTCACTCAGTCTTGTAGAGACTGACCCCTCCCCTTTTTGTCCGTCAAGTACTCGTTGCAGGCGTTGCTAGACGGGAAATTACATATGTGTAGTGTATTTTCTTGTCTAGCTAGGTTACTCATACTCTGTATCACTCACTTTATATTTTGTATTGATATGATATTGAGGCCATGTAAGCCCTTACTCATGTCACTTGGATTGTATTTGGTACTAGGGAGAAATTTACGCCTGAGTTATGATTTCCTTTGATGTCAGCTTCCGGTACTCTTGTTATTACTATTACTACAATTCGATGGTTGCTTGAATTGTTCATACAGGGTTAGTCCTGCCTAGCCAAGGTCCGTGTCGTGTCTCCGTTCTCTATGATTGGACTTGTATGCGGACTATATTCGTATATGAGTTTGGTCCTAGTGCGGGGGATGTGGTGGTCCCCATTCGGGTGTCACAGCTTCCCCGTAATATCCCTGGTTCGACCCTTGGAGTGTAGGCTCCGCAAGCATTTCCCCAAATGCTTGAGAAAATATTTTTTATAGAAAAAATTCATTTTTCTAAAACTAGAAAATTCCCCAAATTTCTAATAATTAGGTGTGTTATATATTAATTATATGAACACCTAATTATGTAATTAATAAATCCTTAATTAAAGGGATTAACAAAAAAAATGAGAGAGTCTCGTTTAAGCCAAAGTTGGCTGAAAATTTTAGTGAATAAAATGAACAAAGCATTGCCCTATTTATAGCTAAAATGTAAGGGGCAAAATGGTTATTTTACACGGTTCAAGTGGCTGCAGCGTACAAACCTCGTCCACTTCGGCCAATCAAATTACACCATCTTGTAGCATTCTCCACCGCGAACTCAACGCCACCAACCACACACTGCCTCGTGTCGACATGCGCCACCATGTGCCGCCACAAGTTGGCCAAGTGGTTAGCGTGTGTGCATACGCGTAGATACCCTAGATCTTGACACGTGTTCGGGTCTGGTCCTACCCAGACCCGACCTGTGACGCCCCGAGCGTGGACTTATCACAACCTCGCACTGGAATCCAACATGTATACGAAATGGAAAATCCTATACGTGCTAGGAGCTAGCAAATGGGAGACACTCAAGACCGCTCCTATCTATGCGGCGCTATACAGACGGTCAACAACAATTAAACGCATAGTGGAAGCAAACAGATCAAGTAAACAACAATGCGAAAGGTCAGCATTAACTAATTTACATAAATAATGTAATATCCCGATCGTTCGGACTCCCAGGTACGCCCTAACGAGAGTGTTTAGCGCATTTTTATTTAATTTAATTATGCTATTGAGTGTTATTTTAATTAATTATGTGATTATTTGAAATTATATGAAATTATTTATTTAACTTATAACTTGAATTTTAAACGTTTTGTTTACGTGTTGTATAATTTGCTCCATATGCATTTGATTTTAATTCCGACTTTTTTTTGTTAAATCTTGGTATATGTGAATTATGTGAGTTATGAACGTGTTTTCATGCTCGTTAGGTGATTTAGAGTTCGTTTACTTTGGTTCTTGGCTCGTTTTGTGAAACGGGATTTGTGAGGGGCTCGAGAGCCCAACTAGCTTAGCGGGCCTTGGGTTCCGGACACCGTAACTCGAGGTCGGGAATTCAGATTTGAATTCCGAAAGATGCGTCGGACTCATAACGAAGAAAGGAAACCAAGAAATCAAAATTTTTTATTTTCTAAGCCCGTTCGAACCCCCGAATTTCAGCGAAACGTAGCCTCACGTGCCAATTAGACCCATTTGTACTCTTTTGCCCATAACTTGATCAATTCTTTACCAAATTTAGTGATTCTTGGACCCACATTCTTGTGAATTAATCCCCTATCACCCCATCAGCCATAAATTTAGTCCATGGCAGCGGAAGATAAGGAAAAGGGGGTTTTTGCATCTGCCGGCCGAAATCCCAAAGAGAGGAAAAGAGATATTATTCCTTTTTCAAGTTTTGAGCTCAATACTTCACCAAATCGCCTCAAATTTGAAAGGTAACCTTATGAATCTATTCTCCATCCTTTCCTCTTTAATTTGACAACTTATTTGCTATTTTACATGGATTAATGAGGGAGATATTGTTAGTTGGATGAATAGTAAGGGTTTGGACTCTTTTGATGAATTTGCTTGATTCCTTCCATTTCCTTTGAATTTGATACGTCTTACATGAGACTAAGACATTAGTGATTTTATGAACTTATAATGCATGATGGTTTAGGAACTTTCAGGTTTCACTTGATGAGCATGAAGGTCTTGTATGAATGTGAAAATGGATTTTCGTTTGTTGCCTTTCTCCCTCAATTTGCAGCTGTTTTAGGTCTGATTTTGGGCTCTTTATGCATGTATTATATGATCCTAACTTACCTCTGCATGTTAGCATGAATTAGGTGTTGGGAATAGTGCCCTGAAAATTCAATTTATTGAATTAATAAAACTGAATTTACAGCGAGTTGTGAGTATTTCACACATTAATAATTAATGACGTGTGGTGGTATTCTCATATGAAATGTGTTTCATAGGAAAAGACTTTGAATACCGAAATCACGTGTCATTAAAGTTCTAGTCGGTAAGATAAGAATATGTTCTTATCAAGACTATAACGTGGTTATATAAGATGATTAGTCTTTCGTCATAGGGAATGGTGATTCCAATTATAACACGTTGATGATTTTCAATAGGATTGGAAACATCGAACTGGACCACTGAGATTATTTATTTTATACTGCTATCTAAAATGAATAAAATCTCAGGAAGCATTGTACTCTTAATCCTGATAATATTTCGGCTTTAGGCATGTAGTGTTAGTCACTGTAACATACTCGAAGTGAGGTCTCGGTAACGGGTGGCCAAAATACTTTGTATGATTCGGTGACAACATGAAATGTGCTAAAGAGTTATATTGATCGAGGAATCTGTGGCCTTGCTGGAGGGTAAAACATATCCTTGAAATAGATTTACAAAAGTTCGAATTAAGACTTTGGCCAAAGCACTTCGTGTGATAACGTCACCGAAGTTGTATGTTGAATGTGTTTCACATACAGAGAATTTGAACTTAAGGTGAATCAATAAATTTCAAATTGGAGATGAAAAATAAATGATAGTAGTTGTAATTTATTTTTCATGGATATCTACACGGAGGAGTAAAATGCGAAATTATTCTAGATCGAGAAATTCGTGAATAATTTAATTAATTTTAGAGTGCAACAATATTTATTTAGTGGAATTAAATATTGTTAAACGGTAATTAATTATTGTCATGAGATGATAATATATTAATCCGTTTGGAGCTAAAATTAATTAGTCCTGCAGGTCCCTCTGCAAGCCCCAAATTGAAAACCCAAAGAGAAAATAATAAAAGGAGAAAGAGAAATGAATTCTTCAAAGTGTTTGAAAATAGCCAAGGAATTTATTTTAAGAAAATAAATTAAAGTTCCAAAGAGTTGGAAATGCCCGGAATTTTATTTTGGAGAAAATAAAATTTTCATCGAAAAAAAAAAAAAAAAAAAAAAAAAAGGAATTCGATGATGACGTGGCAGCTGACGTGGCAGTACACGTGGCATACCACGTCAGCAGGCGGGTCCCAGGTGGCGTTGACTAGGTGCCGCGTGGCGCGCCAAGTGGACGGCCGGGATTGCGCCACGTAGGCATGATGTAACGGTCCAGATTTGGTCTGGAACCGGGCCGGTCAACGGGTCGGATGACCCGGTCAAACGGGTCAGGGTTCCGGGTCTGCGGATCGGGTTTCGGATAGGGTCAAACCGGGTTCTGATTCGGGTAGGACCAACCCGGACACGTGGCCGAATCAGAATCGGCCACGTCATGGGCAACCCTAGCCGAAGGTGCAATGCACGCGCCACCTTGTGGCCGCGCGTGCGGGCGCGTGGGGTCGAATTCCGGCGATCGGCCGGCGGCGTTGGACTCGTGGTGACGAGACCTTCAACGTGGTCACCTTAGTTTTCGTGTCCAAGTTGCACACGCAAGTGGGGTTGTGAAATGACCATTTTACCCTTGCTTTTGTATCCAAAATGACCGTTTTACCCTCATATATTTGCCTATAAATAGGCTGATACCCACCCCATTTCTCTCATTCAGTTTTGGGATGGTTTTGGCCAAATTTTGGCTTTGAAACCAAGTCCCATTTTTCTCCTACTTAATTCCGATTTATTTCGGAATTAATTTTAATTAGGTGTTTATATAAAACGCCTAATTTCGGGAGAATAAACCCTGAAAGGGTTTTTTAGTTTAAATTTTTTCTCTAAGTATTTAGAGAAATACTTTCGGAGCCCACGCTCCGAGGGTGTCCCTGGGGATATTGCAGGGAAGCTCTGCCGGTCTCACGAAAGGGCAAGGAGTTGGAAAAATGTCGTTAGATAGCCATGATTGCAGTACGGTAATAGTTATCGGTTATTTTATTTTAAGCATGATAAATTATGTGCTCTTAAGTGTTAATTGCATGTTAGATATTTATCTGCTTAAGTGATTTAAAATTTATTATCAATTGCATGTATATACTTGAGTAGATCCGGCTAAGTTTTCCGCTTTGTATTAAAATGTTTTAGAAATATTTTAATACTTGTATTATAATAAAAATTTTAAAATGTGGTCCCGGAATGCTACTGTTGTGGGCCCGCATCCCATCATGTGGTATCAGAGCCGTACTCTAGATATATACATGCATTGATATGATGCATGTGATGTATAATTTTAAATCTGATACTGTGCACGTAAATTCTGTCAAAGAATACTGGTTTTTAAGTGGGACCGTTTGTGACCCCTCCAGTGTTTCTGGGAATTTACGTGGAATGGTAATTTTCTGGGAATCGATTTCAATAATCTTCCTGGTTAATTACCGAATCAGTAAACATGATTTAAATTATGAGATAATTTATTTATAACATGTTTACTTTATGCCATTTTTTTTAAGCATGATAATTATGTGATAATTATAACAGCATGCTTAATTGATTTAATTTATGGCATATTTATTTTGTGTCATTTAAAATTTTAAGCATGATAATTATGTGATAATTATATGAAAGGATGCTTAATTATTTTATTTTATGGCATGATCATGATAATATGAGATATTATGACATTTACAATTATTCGTATTTTATTTAATGTGATTAAATAAATAATGTTTAATAGAGATTGAACGAGATGCATAATTGGACTAATATTTTTCGGCCTAATTAATAAATTGTTATTATTGCCTTAAAATATTATTATTGGGATTTTAAATATGATTTAGTAATCCTAGTGGGAGAATATTAATTAGATTAATTACTTCCAACAATAAGACGCCAAAAGTGATTATTAAATAATCAACAGATAATCCACACCTTTTAAAAATTCAAGTGGGAGCGAGATGAAAAGAGTTGGATTCTCACGGCCTCCATCACCCGTCTATAGTATAGTGGATGTATACTACTCCCTTCGGCGGGTATATATTCGCGGTATACAAGATTAGACTTCTACGGATAGAATGAAATACGGGGAAGTCAGCTCGACCACGCCTCCGTGGAGTGTCTTGACCTACTCGTACGGACTTCTAGGTAATGGTACACACTTGACTAAGTAATGTATTAACCTCCCTTCGGAGCTCTGTTACATTTACTTAGAGGCCAAGGGTTGACGTGGTGGATTGACATTGTTTGGTAAAAGTTACCTAGATGACATGTTAATTAAGAATAGTTCTTGCTTTTCTAAGCGGTTTTCGACCTCGCCTCCGGGGAGTCAATTGCAGTTAGTTAAGTCACCATTGCGTAAACCAAAATGCTTACGTGGATTTCATTTATTGGTTGGACGCAGAAGAAAGTGAAATACATAATCATAACCTGCATTTATTTATTTATTTCAGTTTTATAATTACGATCTCTCTTAGCCCACTCCAAACTGTATGTCTATAAGGAAATAGGCTAGTAAGGGTTCAACTACGCTGACTAAGTAATAAATCTTGACATCATGTTGGGACACGAAAGTTTACGTACTCACTGAACCTTATCCGAAAATTTCGGAAACTACAACCAGTCAGGATTAGAAAGACGTTTATTCTAAATAGATCAAGTGTAATGATCTGGCTAGTCTTATATCCTGACATCTGTTTTAAATGTTCTTGAGCATCAGACACATGAGATGTCTACTGATAAGAACATGTTTTGGAAACAGAATCGTACGAAGGTACGAGCCACGAAAAAGGTTGTTAGTCAAAGATGTTTTGAAGGATCACTGTTTCAGAATCATATTATGGATATGATAACTAATCTTAACAAGATTGAAAGCCTCTGTGCTTAAATAAACAATCTTAACAGATAGGATACGATCCTATACTTTTTGCCTAAGTCATTTGAACGTTCAAGATTATTTTAAATAATTTTTTTTAAAAACCAATGAACGACCTCAATATGGCAGAAAGGGTGATATAGACTAAGGGAAAAAGTTCTCTTTAATCAGACATCAATATCCACGGGCAGTAAGTGGAAGAAAGAAAAGGAAAAGTTCCCAATCGAAGGTTCAGAAATAGAAAGTCAAATCCGACAATGGAAAAGTGTTTCTATTTCGGTGGTAATGGGTATTGGAAAAGGAAATTATCCAAAATACTTAGTCTGTCTGTTTGTTACGCCGTTTAGATAAGATATGAAGATATCTTACTCGTTGAAAATATGTTTAGTTGGAAATTCACCGGACTCCTGGTATGTGAATTTGAGATCAACTAATCATATTTGCAAGTTGTTGCGAAGATTCAAACCAACCAGAAAGGTTGAAAAACGGCTAACACATAACTACTGCTCGGGGATAATACAAGTGTAATTGTATTAGCAGTAAAGACTATAAAGTCGTATTTTGGCAAAAGGGTTTTAATATTATACGTGCCATATAAACAGAAATGTAATTTCAGTGGGTTATTTGATAACTAATAGTTTAATTGTTTGTTTTGAACAAAAGTTTACCACTAAGCAAATAAAAGGTTTATTTGCTCTGGCACAATAAAAGATGGTCTTTTATACCTCAATGAAAACCCTAATTCAAGTTTAACATTAAGAAGCTTGACTTACCATCTAAGAAGAAAAACTTCTTCGTGGCACCTATCTATTGGTCAATTGAATCTTAATAGGATCCAAAGACTGATTGTTGAGTCCTATTGACTTGAAAATAGTATCAATCTACGAATCCTATTTAGAAGGTTAAAGTGACCAAGAAACCTTTTTGAGACAAAAGGTATTTAAGCCATGAAGTTGCTTGTGTCAGTTCATGCGGATATGTGATCCTATGATTATTCAAGCAAGAGGAAGTTTTGGATATTTCATCATTCGTTTGAATGATTACTCTAGATACATATATGTTTATTTGATGAGACTTAAGTCTGTAATTGTTGAAGAGTTCAAAGAATATAAGACTGAAGTCAAAGAATCAAATTAGAAAACATATCAAGGCACTTCGATTAGGTCGAAGTAGTGATAAGTATCTAAGTTCAGAGTTAAACCGAATTTCTCAAATGAGATTGGATCTCAACTATATATATGAGATACGTCTTAGCAAAGATGTATTGCAGAAAGGAGAAATAGAACTCTGATAATGATGGTAAGATTCATGAAGAGTCTTGCTACCCTATGAATTTCGTTTTGGGGTCTTGCACACAAAACGACAAACCTAGTTCTATCTAAGTCAGTTCCTAAAACACTGATGGATCTGTAGCTAGGGTGAAAACCCTGTATCTTTTATCTTCGGATTTAAGGTAGCCTGGTCCACGAGTTAAGGATGGATCCTGACAAGTTAGAATAAAGAACAAAGGTTTACTTGTTCTAAGGTTATCCTAAGAAGAACAAGAGGTGGTATATTTTGTAATTTGAGAAATCACAAAAGATGTTTGTGAATATTTGAAAGATAATTGCATAGATAACCACAAAGGGTAAAAGCAAAGTAGTGTTAAAAGAAATAACAGTATTAGATACTGATTTCCATAAACCCGCGATGACTGAAAATATATTGGATACATGTAATGTACCAAATACAACATGTGATGTAGAGACGTGTACACGAGAGCATCATTATAGTGGGAGGATTGTCAGGACACCTGACAAGATACCTAAGATTAATCCAAGTGGTTGAATCTAACGTATCTGATCCTATCACGTGTAATGAAGCTGTAAAAGATATAGACGCTGACCGTTTGGTCAATATCCATGGAATCTAAGTTAGAATATCTGTATTCTAACAAAGTCTTGAACTTGTAGAGGCGCCTGAAGGCATTAAACCCTATTAGATAAAATTGGGTTCTACAAGACGATAAAAGGAGAAATGGACGAAAAAGTAGAGACTTTAGAGCAAACTTTTGGCAAGGGATTTTACCCAGAAAGAAGAAATCATTTATGAGGTCTTCTCGCCTATAGAAATGCTTAAGTCCATTATCCTCTCCATTTTATCTCATTATCGATTATGAGATTAGATAAATGGATGTAAAGACAATGTTCTTGAATGGGCAACTTCAAGAAAAAGAGATACATGGCATAACCGGAAGGTTTCACAGCCAGAAATCAGGTGCATATAATGCGAGCTTAATAGATCGATTTATGATCTTAAGCAAGCGTCTAGATTATGGAGCATCAGAATTATAAGGCAATTTAGATTCTTTGGATTTGTATAATTGCCTGATGAACCATGAAGTGTACAAAATGACATCATGATAGCGTTGTAACGTTTTCACTTTGTAAGTAATTAATATTCTGCTCATTGGGAATGATGCAAGAATTTTGTCAATGGTCAAGATTCGGACGTCAAATCATTTTGACAAGAAAAGACCTATGTGAGACCAATGTTATTCCAAGGATCAGACTTTTGTCGTGATCATAGGAATAAGGAGATTGGTTTATCACAAGAAGCATATATGGATAAGATGCTGGCAAGGTATAATATGACAAATTCCAAGAAAGGTTCATTACCTTTTAGATATGGAATTTATCTATCTCGGGATCAGTGTCCTGAGATAACTGAAGAGATAGAAGACATTATTAGAGTTCCGCAGCGGAAGCTTTATGTATGTCATATTATGTACAAGGCCAGCTGTCTATTATGAAATAGGTCTAAGTCAGCAGATATTAGTCAAACCCTAGAATCTGATACTGGGTAGTAGTGAAAGCATATATTGGAGTACTTGAGAAGGACTTGAGATTATATGCTTGTCTACCACAGTGGTGAGCTCATTTCAATAGAGTATAGAGATTCAGACTTACAATCTGATTTGTATTCTAGATGTTTGACATTAGAATACGAGTATACTCTTGAAAGAGCAACCGTTATTTGGAGAATGTTAAGCAGACTAGTATTGCTTACACCGTCATGGAAGTCAAATACATGGCAGCTTGAGAAGTAGCCAGTTAGATGTATTAGTTTCATGATTTCCTAGTTGTTGGCTCAGAGAAACGTCTAGTAGATTCCTTCACTAAAGTATTGGCGCGAAAGAGTGCAAAACGAGTTTTGACACTCATGAGGAAGGAATAAGACTTAGATGTGTAGCCAAATTGAATTTAGGGCAAGTGGGAGATTGTTGGGAATAGTGCCCTGAAAATTCAATTTATTGAATTAATAAAACTGAATTTACAGCGAGTTGTGAGTATTTCACACATTAATAATTAATGACGTGTGGTGGTATTCTCATATGAAATGTGTTTCATAGGAAAAGACTTTGAATACCGAAATCACGTGTCATTAAAGTTCTAGTCGGTAAGATAAGAATATGTTCTTATCAAGACTATAACGTGGTTATATAAGATGATTAGTCTTTCGTCATAGGGAATGGTGATTCCAATTATAACACGTTGATGATTTTCAATAGAATTGGAAACATCGAACTGGACCACTGAGATTATTTATTTTATACTGCTATCTAAAATGAATAAAATCTCAGGAAGCATTGTACTCTTAATCCTGATAATATTTCGGCTTTAGGCATGTAGTGTTAGTCACTGTAACATACTCGAAGTGAGGTCTCGGTAACGGGTGGCCAAAATACTTTGTATGATTCGGTGACAACATGAAATGTGCTAAAGAGTTATATTGATCGAGGAATCTGTGGCCTTGCTGGAAGGTAAAAGATATCCTTGAAATAGATTTACAAAAGTTCGAATTAAGACTTTGGCCAAAGCACTTCGCGTGATAACGTCACCGAAGTTGTATGTTGAATGTGTTTCACATACAGAGAATTTGAACTTAAGGTGAATCAATAAATTTCAAATTGGAGATGAAAAATAAATGATAGTAGTTGTAATTTATTTTTCATGGATATCTACACGGAGGAGTAAAATGCGAAATTATTCTAGATCGAGAAATTTGTGAATAATTTAATTAATTTTAGAGTGCAACAATATTTATTTAGTGGAATTAAATATTGTTAAACGGTAATTAATTATTGTCATGAGATGATAATATATTAATCCGTTTGGAGCTAAAATTAATTAGTCCTGCAGGTCCCTCTGCAAGCCCCAAATTGAAAACCCAAAGAGAAAATAATAAAAGGAGAAAGAGAAATGAATTCTTCAAAGTGTTTGAAAATAGCCAAGGAATTTATTTTAAGAAAATAAATTAAAGTTCCAAAGAGTTGGAAATGCCCGATGATGACGTGGCAGCTGACGTGGCAGTACACGTGGCATGCCACGTCAGCAGGCGGGTCCCAGGTGGCGTTGACTAGGTGCCGCGTGGCGCGCCAAGTGGACGGCCGGGATTGCGCCACGTAGGCATGATGTAACGGTCCAGATTTGGTCTGGAACCGGGCCGGTCAACGGGTCGGATGACCCGGTCAAACGGGTCAGGGTTCCGGGTCAGCGGGTCGGGTTTCGGATAGGGTCAAACCGGGTTCAGATTCGGGTAGGACCAACCCGGACACGTGGCCGAATCAGAATCGGCCACGTCATGGGCAACCCTAGCCGAAGGTGCAATGCACGCGCCACCTTGTGGCCGCGCGTGTGGGCGCGTGGGGTCGAATACCGACGATCGGCCGGCGACGTTCGACTCGTGGTGACGAGACCTTCAACGTGGTCACCTTAGTTTTCGTGTCCAAGTTGCACACGCAAGTGGGGTTGTGAAATGACCATTTTACCCTTGCTTTTGTATCCAAAATGACCGTTTTACCCTCATATATTTGCCTATAAATAGGCTGATACCCACCCCATTTCTCTCATTCAGTTTTGGGATGGTTTTGGCCAAATTTTGGCTTTGAAACCAAGTCCAATTTTTCTCCTAGTTAATTCCGATTTATTTCGGAATTAATTTTAATTAGGTGTTTATATAAAACGCCTAATTTCGGGAGAATAAACCCTGAAAAGGGTTTTTTAGTTTAAATTTTTTCTCTAAGTATTTAGAGAAATACTTTCGGAGCCCACGCTCCGAGGGTGTCCCTGGGGATATTACAGGGAAGCTCTGCCGGTCTCACGAAAGGGCAAGGAGCTGGAAAAATGCCGTTAGATAGCCATGATTGCAGTACGGTAATAGTTTTCGGTTATTTTATTTTAAGCATGATAAATTATGTGCTCTTAAGTGTTAATTGCATGTTAGATATTTATCTGCTTAAGTGATTTAAAATTTATTATCAATTGCATGTATATACTTGAGTAGATCCGGCTAAGTTTTCCGCTTTGTATTAAAATGTTTTAGAAATATTTTATTACTTGTATTATAATAAAAATTTTAAAATGTGGTCCCGGACTGCTACTGTTGTGGGCCCGCATCCCATCATTAGGAAGAGTTTTGGGTGGTTTTAAGCCTGTTATTTCATGTTTCAAACTACTGTCGCTAGTGGTCGCGGCCGCGTTCGCTACCAGTTCACTTTTAGTGGCGACTGCAACCACTTCTTCCTCTTGTTTCGACCTTGGTCGCGACCGCGACCATTTTCAGGTCATTTTTGGTCGCGAGGGCGACTCTGTTTTGCCCTACTTTCAAGTTGTTCATGTGTGTTGTGTTGTTTTAGCTTCGTTTGCATTTTTCGTCAACTTCTTTCTCCTTTTTCACTTCTTGTGCATTATATACTTGATGAATTATATGTTATATGATTTGTTATGAATTAATTTTGTGAATTTGATGTTTTCATACGTAATATTATGTGTTAGGATGTAGGTTGTAAATTCATGGCTGGTTTTATATGCTCGTTCCCAAGTTATGATCTCATACGTTCTATATGTTACCTTAAGTGCATACTTGAATCCATGCTCCCTTTATTCGCCTTGTATGACCTCTTCTTGCTATTTTCTTTATTACATGCATGTATAGATAACATGTTGTAAATGTGTTACCTTGTATAATATGAGTTTGTGATTGAATTTAGATGCTCGTTTATGATTTATGCTCTCACGTGCTCTTACGTGACCTAAGAGCCTTTTAACATGCATGAATGAACTAGAACCTATATTTTGTGGGAATTTCCCCGTTTGCTATGAAATTATTTGAAAACGCTTTTATATATATACGTAACCTATTTTCGTTTGTTTGATTTGAAAAGGGTTGGTGTATGTGAACGTTTTGAAAATATTGAGATTACGACTTTGAATTGGAAGTCGAAAAATTATGAAATTTCAAAATTATTAAAAGTATGAATCATGACTTATGAAATGGGCCCGGGGAAGTGGTATGTGATTCTCGGGTCGGCCATGGGGTCGCCGAGCTCTCTCAGCAACACAACCCCAATTTTACGTAGAGCGGGCAGGATCCCCCGACTCACACTTTTTGATAGGAGAACGGGGTTGAGGAAGGCCTCCTTATCCCCAACCGGAGAAGAAGGATTGTTTATGAATTTTGTATGTATTTCGCTTTGATTATGATTATGAAAGGGTGTAAGTGGGTTTGAACTCGTTCTCGCTGAGTAGTTATGATGTTGATTATGAATACGGTTTGTGAAACGGGAGTGGACTATAAAATACTAAAATTGGTTGATTTTGGCCTTCGGCCTTAAACCTTTTTCCTTATATATAGTATCACGGGATAAAATGATTTAGAATGGAAAAAAAAAACCATGCCCCGGTTCATGAACTCTTTAATTTTGAATATGCTATGTTATTACGTATATGTATGTGTGCGTGTGTTAGCCCCCTCACTAGTCTTTAGGACTGACCCTCGTTTTTGTTCTTTTTTTTCCCCGTTTTATTTAGTTGCAGGTGCTTTTAGGAAGTTCGAGCTAGGCAGTTGTCATTGAGTCGTCGGTTAAGGATAGCTTGAGGCACACACATCGTATTTCATTTAATTTATGTACTTTGATAATTTTGGAATATGTATAATTTATGTACTTAGACTGTAGCCTGGGATAACATTTGTATACTTGTTTTGTAATTAAAATTGTATAACTTGAATATGATAGCTATGATATGAGAATTGCTAGCATTTTAGAATTTGAAACTTATCGCTTCCAGAAATTTATGTTTATTGCGCGCTCTGCATTAGGGTCTAGACTGCCTAGCTCGGGTGTGTATTTTATTTGTCACCCATTCGCCATGACTTGGTGCGTGTGCGGAGTTCCCATTTCGTTACACGTGTCGAGCTATGGTGCAGGGGATGTGGTGTCGTTCGCTCTGGGGTGCTACATCCTAAAGTGGTATCAGAGCTCTTGGTTGCAAAATCGGAGCTCTAGAGTCGTGTCGGGTCTGTCTAGGTCGTTCGGCGTAGGATTATGTGCTTGATTGCATTCACTCTCATATTTACATGATTTAATTGAATTAATTGAATTATTTGTGTTAATAGTTCACATGAACATGCATTAAACCCCGCACACATCGATATTTTGGAATCATTTTTCTTATTTCAGGATGACTTCTCAACATCAACATGCATTTTTGAAGGAAGGAGAAGAAGAACAAGAATCTCCGGTCTACAAGAAATTTAAAGAGTTAGATCCGCCGAATTGGCTTGGAGGTGATGAAGTTAGGGTCGAAGAATGGTTGTCCGAAATACTAGAGATTTGGAAAAATTGTTCGGGAACCTCGCAAGAGAAAGTGAAGTGTACTTGTTGTTTGTTCTAAGGCCGAGCTTCAAAATGGATAAAGGAACTAAGATCGAGAGTGGAAGAATCCGGGGAAGAGCTCACTTAGGAGAGATTTATTCGAGAATTTTGCTACAACTACATCCCTCCAAGTACAATGGTTAGAAGATTTAGAATTCTTGGATCTCAAGCAAGAATTGAAGAAAATGGACAATCTTATATCGGAGCTTGCAAGTTCAGGAGTCGGCAAAGATTGTCCTAATATCCAGAGTTATTTACAAGAATGGAAGGATAATATTCTTCAATTTTTCCAGGCTTCACCGGTACATACATGGTCCGAGGAAGTTAAAAGAGTGGTCCAAGATGAAATTAATAATCAAAGGATGGAATCTCACTCTTCTTACATGGCACAAGAATCAGGTTTGAGTTCTAGTTCAAGCAGGAGATTCGTATTTCAAAAGAGGCCTCAAGAATTCCAAGATGCCAATAACGATAAAAAGAAGAGAAAAATTCGATCATCAAAAAGGGGATTTAATGCCTCCTCCATCGGAGATAATTCAATGCTCGTATTGTCAAGGCCCGAATCATACGGAAGAAGTTTGTCGGAAGATGATCGGTAGATGTTACAAGTGTGGAGGATCGGGAAACTTAGAAAATGGTTGTCCGGAGGACAAGAATCCAAAGCCTATGAAGAGTCATAGTTCCAAGAATCCAAATGAAATTCGAGTTGACGCAATAGAAAATGAAGAATCCAACCACGAGTTCGACACTACCGCCACGGTGAAACGTACACTAAAGCATTCATGGCATCTCATCTCATGTATATTTTAATCTCTGGGAAACCCATTTGTTTGTTGCTTTTATTTATTTGTTCTTTAAGTGTTTCTTGGCTTTTACTTGTTATGTGTTTGCGTTCTTTCTTAGTTCTTGTTTTTTACATGTTCCTTTCCCTTCTTGGTTCGTGTTTTGGTGTGCTTTCTTCACTTCTTAGTTGTTGCTTGTGATGTGCTTTCTCTTCCTTTTGTGTTAACTTTCTTTTGGTGGGAGTTTGGTGTTGTTGAGTGTTCGTGAGTGTTGGGTGAGACATGAACGTCGAGCTGCTTCCAGTGGGCTTGTTTGAAGGCGCTTTGTTCTCACTAAGATTGGTGTTTACTTTTAGGAGGTCCGTTCGGGGCTCAACGGTATCTACAGGTTATAGAGAGAAGGCTAACCCGTTGATATTCCTCGTAGAAGAGCCGAGCATACCTTAGAGCAAGAAGTCTATCGTGTTAGCAGGGAATACTAGGAAATCTTCTTTAAGAACGTCAACCCATGGACATGTATGACGAATAAGAGGTACGATTTTGAGTGGAAAGAGGTGTTGAAGAGAGTTATTGTAACAGCCCTAAATAGGGCCTAGTCGGAATTGGTAAGCCTTGAAAGAAAGTGAAAGCGTTTATAGACTTTGATCCGTCAAATGTTCTTCATGCATCACATTTCTATGTGTTTTAAGTTGTTCTTATGTGCTATTATGTGACTTTGGGAGAGATTTCATCTAAAACCCCATATTACTATTCATTTTCGAGCCTCCATTCCCTCAATAGAATACTAAAAACTAAAATCTGTATTTCTTGAATACCTTAACTCACATCTCTTGTTTTAAAATCATTTTCGGAAATTTAACATCAGAGTTACGATTTTATCCCCATGTCATTATTTATCCACTAAACGATATCCTCTTATCCCATTCGTAGAACCTTAGAGGCATGAAACCTATATTTTTCTATCACTTACATATGCCTTCCATGACCCGAAACTCTTTACAAAAATTGTTGATCAAAATTACCATTAGGTCCCTTGATCACTATTCATTTCATAAAATTAGGAATTTCTCGAAACACTTTTTCCTATCAAATATTATAGTTAAATGAATCCTTTAATCATTTCGAGAATTTTGATATCATCCACAAACCCTAATTCCTATTCTAACTCAAGTAGAATCGAAAATCACTTCAAAACCCTAATTACTATTCTTACCGTAAATAACTTTTTATCCGTACACTTTTTGCTATTCAATATCATAGTCAAACCGATCCTTGAATTATTTTATGAATTTTCATACATTTACCAAAACTTGATTCCAACCGTAGCATATTTTATAAATATTATCCTTTTTTAAAAATTATCATTTTATTTTAAATAATTAACTTTCGTTCAATATTCAAAATTATACTTAAAACGTTTCTTGAATTTTTCTCTAAACTATTATAATTTTTCCAACCTTTAAAATTCATCATAGCTTCGTTTATATAATTTTCTCATGATTTTGATCATCTTTAACGTTCTTAATTTATAAACGAAAACTCTAAATATTTCACATTTATAGTCATAACGAAGCTTATTTTTCACTCGTTCTTTCATTAATTTACTACTTCAAGTTTTCACCTCTCGACTCTTGAATAAATTTTATATCATTTCATATTTATTTTTATTCAACATGATATCATCCATGACAACATAGGCCTTCTAGAAAGTTTAAATAAATGAATATAATTCACCCACATTTCTTATATAGCTTCCAAGCATTTGTTTAAAATGTGAGACAATCACATTTCCTACATATCTACCAAGCATTTGTTTAGGCTATGAAGCATCCACATCTCCCCTAAACTCTTAGGAATTGCACAAAAAACCCCTCATTCCTACCTATAAATACCCCTCTCAAGCATCATTTCTAACTCACAAAATCAACACAAAAATCACTCTCTCTCCCCCCTAACCATACGGCATTCCCTCTCTCTCTCTACAAGGTGAGTTTTTCTTTTATTATTTCATGCTTTATATTATTTTCTTAGTATAATAATAATAGTAGCATGCTTAGATTTAATTAAATTATGCTTTAGGATTTTATTTTATGAAATATGTGCATAATTGTTAGTTTTAAATACAATATGTGTACATTATGAAATTTTATTTGATTAAATGCATGGATTATTATATGATATAATGTGAGTGTATATTTAAATGATTATGATCTTGTTTGATTAAATTAATGCATAGAATAATTTATTTAGCATTATTTTTCATAGAGAATTTATATATTTGCTATATTATGCTTCAAATTCTATGTTATAAATATGAATATGATTAAGCATGTTACACACCCTCTTTGAATCTTCAAATAGACTTAAGAACATGTTCTTAGTGTTCTTGGACATGTGTGTGTGTGTGTGTGGCGTGTGAATAGTATGTCTGTGTGTGTGTGAGTTTGATTTTATGTTATAAGGTGTTTAATTCATAAGAAATTGAATAGTAAATTTTTCAATAGTAATTTTGACTTTTGGTCAACCCATATTCTGATAATTTCGAAATTTATATTAAATTAATTATAAAATTAGTTTTGGAATTTTTTAAATAAGGGTTTTATCCGAATTTTCCAAAAATCGAAAATTGTGAAACATTTTCCAAATATAACCTACATTGTCAAATTAAATCCTAAATTTCATTTGAAATCTTATAATTAGGATCATGATGTGATTAATAAATATTTAATTAGTTAAAGATTTCATAAAACCTAATTAATTAAAGAAATTCACTTAAACGGTGAAAATAAGGGTTTACCGGGTAAAATTAAAGTTTACCGGATTTTTCTAATATATTACCCTTTTAGGTGTAAATATTATGTGATTAAAATAAATAAGATTTCCTTATTAAAATTTATGAACTTATTTTATAATATAAAAGTTTACTAAGATTCATAATTTAATAACCGCTTGTTTTACAAGTCTTGTTTGAATGTTAAAGTAGTTTTTTATCAGAACATTATTATGTGATCTCATTCCATGATTATGACATGTTTTATGATAACTTGTCCATGTGAGTAGTTTTGGTTACGAAATAGAAACTTATAGTTGATCACCACTCACAGGTGATGATCTGGACGGATTAGGACTCCGGTATTATTACATAATACCTTGTTACTGTAGGTGAGGTTAAACGTTTTCAACTGGGATCATGAGTATATATATATATATATATATATGAAACATTTTATGACCTACCATAATACCATTCAATTTTTATTCTTTTATAAATGATACTGTCCTTTTGAAATTACTTTGATATCAGCTTATATGGTTCCAATATACACAATCAATTATTTTAAAGTATTCATAACATCTTGTCATAAACAATTAAAAGTATCTCCTGCTAAACTATCTCGGTACTATGCTACCGTTTATCGGGTATCGTTAAATGCAAGCAAAATATATTTTCTTATTGTGGGCCCGGTGGTCTTGGTAGAAGTAGTAGTCCAGGAGGCATGGGCCGAGGTCTACTATTATACCAGCCGCCAACTAGATCTTGGTGGTGGTCTAACTGGAGGTTAGTTATTCCACATCACGTGATGGGAAAAGGTACGTCCCTCCCAAGTTCATGTATATCGTAACTAGGGGTAGCTCCCTGAGGTGACACCGGAGGAAGAAGGATGGTATCGTTGTATTTCTTTTATTAAGTAACGACATCTTGATCAATGTCGTTACGGATATTCTTGGCTTTCAAGGAGTTAAGGTTGGAGAACGCCTAGCGTGCGGGCACCAAATTGTTTCACAAAGGGGTTCATATTTTTCTTAAAAAGTATAGCACATAATCCATCTACCCCTTTATCTTCAAATAAATATAAACCCAATATTGTTATTGTTGTAGTATTTTCCTATTATCGGGTACTAACCAAGGAGTTTCTTGGTTAATCCCACTATGGATACTGATTTCGCAATACTCTCAAAATTATTACTTCATTCTTATTCAATTACTATTAAAGATACTTTGAAATAAAAGTCTCTTGGTAAAAATCCTAAAGTTTTATAGTTTCACTCAACCACCCCTCACTTAGTCACTTTGACTAACCCCTCGCTCTTTTCAAATTCATGATTTAAGGTATTGCTATCGCTCATTAGTTGGTATCTTGAAGCATAGAGAGTCAAATTAGATCAGGTTTCTTAACTAAGCCAAGTTAGACTATAATCTTGTATATTTATTACATTACTCCAGTATCATACTCTTAGATCATGAACAACTCTAACCCTACGGTATTGCTTCTAAATTTTCATGAGTTTCAAATTATTCCAAATTCTTTTATTTACTGCCCCAAACATAAGTTGTTGTTTTAAATGTTTCAAATTCCGCTGCCATGTTTTCTTACTCTGATATCGTATAGCATCGTTCGTTCGCCGGCGTGCCTCTCAAGTGCTAGGTCTCACATCCGCCTGGGAAATGCGAAAGTGCGGGGTTGTAGCGTATTTTGGGCGCTACAGTTACTCACGGTATTGGCTTTTGCCTAACCGGAGGTACGAAAGGCTAACTTGTTTCCAACCGAGGCATAAAGGAAGGCCTTTGTTGTGTGTTGCCGGTAGTACGCCTTGAGAAGTGCAAGGTCACAAGTTTATCCCACTCATGGTTTGAAGTTGTTCGGACTTTTTTGAGACCGGTTGTAGTGGCATAAGAAAGATGTTATGGACTTTGTGTAGTAATGTCTATGTGCCAACGGTTAAGGATTCTCCAACTACTCCCGAATTTTTATTTGGGAAGTGGGGGCAAACGACTAGGACTTTCTACCCGGTTTGGTAAGTAAGGATGTAAGGTCTCGAGAAGTCTGTCATTATCCGAGGTTAGAGTGTTGTAGTGTGGAGTTGGTTTGTCTTCGGAACTGTTCAACACCCTTTAGGACCTGAGGACAGGTCCCTTTGAAGGAGGGAAGTTTGTAGCATCCCGATCGTTCGGAATCCCAGGTACGCCCTAACGAGAGTGTTTAGAGCGTTTTTAATCAATTTAATTATGCTATTGAGTGTTATTTTAATTAATTATGTGATTATTTGAAATTATACGAAATTGTTTATTCAACTTATAACTTAAATTTTAAACGTTTTGTTTACGTGTTGTATAATTTGCTCTATATGCATTTGATTTTAATTTCGATTTTTTTTTTTGTGAAATCTTGGAATATGTGAAATATGTGAGTTATGAACGTGTTTGCATGCTTGTTACGTGTTTTAGAGTTCGTTTACTTTGGTTCTTGGCTCGTTTTTGTGACATGGGATTTGTGAGGTGCTCGAGAGTCTAACTAGCTTAGCGCGCCTTGAGTTCCGGACGCCGTAACTCAAGGTCGAGAATTCAGATTTCAATTCCGGAAGATGAGTCAGACTCCTAACGAAGAAAGGAAACCAAAGAATCTGAATTTTTAATTTTCTAAGCCTGTTCGATCCCCCGAATTTCAGCCATACCGAGCCTCACGTGCCAATTAGACCCCTTTGTACTCTTTCGCCCATAAGTTGATCAATTATATACCAAATTGAGTGATTCATGGACCCACATTCTTGTGACTTAAACCCCTAACACCCCATCAGCCATTAATTTCATCCGAGGCACAGGAAGAGAAGGGAAAAGGGGGGTTTTTGCATCTGCTGGCCGAAATCCCAAACAGAGGAAGAGAGACACTATTCCTTTTTCAAGTATTGAGCTCAATACTGCATCCTTTCCTCTTTAATTTTACACCTTATTCGCTGATTTCCATGGATTAATGTGTGAGATATTGTTAGTTGGATGAATAGTAAGGGTTTGGACTCTTTTGATGAATTTGCTTGATTCCTTCCATTTCTTTTGGATTTGATGCATCTTATATGAGACTAAGACATCAGTGATTATATGAACTTGTATTGCATGATGGTTTAGGAATTTTTAGGTTTCACTTGAAGAGCATGAAGGTTTTGTATGAATGTGAAAATGGATTTTCGTTTCTTGGTTTTCTCCCTCAATTTGCAGCTGTTTTAGGTCAGATTTTGGTCTCTTTATGTATGTATTATATGATCCTAACTTACCTCTACATGTTGGCATGAATTAGGAAGACTTTTGGGGTGGTTTTGAACCTGTTCTTTCATGTTTCAAACTGCTGTCGCTAGTGGTCGTAGTCGCGATCGCGACCAATTCACTTTTGGTCGCATCTGTAACCACTTTTTCCTCTTGTTTCGACCTTGGTCACGACCGCGACCATTTTCAGGTCATTTTTAGTCACGGGGGCGACCCTGTTTTTCCCTACTTTCAAGTTGTTCTTATGTGTTTGTTGTTTTCGCTTCATTTGCATTTTTCGTGAACTTCTTTCTCCTTTTTCACTTCTTATGCATTATATACTTGATGAATTATGTGTGATATGTTTTGTTATGAATTCATTTCGTGAATTTGATGTTTTTATACGTAATATTATGTGTTAGGATGTAGGTTGTCAATTCATGGCTCGTTTTACATGCTCGTTTCCAAGTTATGATCTCATACGTTCTATATGTTACCTTAAGTGCATACTTGAATCCATGCTCCCTTTATTCGCCTCGTATGATCTCTTCTTGCTATTTTCTTTATTATATGCATGCATAGATAACATGTTTTAATATGTGCTACCTTGTATAATATGAGTTTGAGATTGAATTTAGATGCTCCTTTATGATTTATTCTCTCAGGTGCTCTTACGTGACCTAAGTGCCTTTTAACATGCATGAATGGACTAGAACCTTGTTGATTTGTTGAATGTGCTAATCTTTTGCTACTTGTATGACTTGAGTGATATGTTAACGTGTTAAATTAGGTGTTACCTTCATAGTATTGCATTTATGGATCTCTTTAACACGAAATACGTGAAATTTGAACGCATATACCTTAAGTGTTGTATTTCATATGCATTCTCCGAGCATCTATTTGGTACATTTTGAGTGTAAGGTTATCCATTGTTGTTTCCTTTGTTTAGAATTTGGTCCCGTTGGTAACGAGGAGGTCCCGTAAGTGTCCGTTTTTATATCCTTTTGCTCCACTAAGTTGAAAAGGTGAGGTTTTCTTTGTTTCTGGTTAAGTGACCTACAACCTCTATATATATTTTAAGCCCACATGTGACTTACGTATATATATCAATATTTATGTAAATACCTGTTTGATTAGTATTTAGTGGGAATTGCCCCGTTTACAATGAAATTATTTGAAAACTCTTTTATATATATACGTAACCTATTTTCGTTTGTTTGATTTGAAAAGGTTGGTGTGTGTGAACGTTTTGAAAATAGCGAGATTACGACTTTCAAATGGAAGTCGAAAAATTATGAAATTTCAAAATTATTAAAAGTATGAATTATGACTTATGAAATGGGCCCGGGGAAATGGTATGTGATTCTCGGGTCGGCCATGGGGTCACCGCTCATCAACACTACCCCAATTTTATGTAGGGAAATTCGCCCGTCCTCGGGGGTTCGAGGGGAAAGCGGTTTCTTGAGAACCGGCGGTTAAAATCCATCGGAGAGCGGGTAAGATCCCCCGACTCACACTTTTTGATGGGGAGAATGGGGTTGAGGAAGGACTCCTCATCCCCATCCGGAGAAGAAGGATTGTTTATGAATTTTGAATGTATTTCGCTTTGATTATGATTATGAAATGGTGTAAGTGGGTTTGAACTCGTTCTCGCCGACTAGTTATGATTTTGATTATGAATACGGTTTGTAAGACGTGAGTGGACTATAAATTAATAAAATTGGTTGATTTTGGCCTTCGGCCTTAAATCTTTCTCCTTATATATAGTATCACGGGATAAAATGATTTAGAATGCAAAAAAAAAAAAAAAAACCACACCCCGATTCATGAACTCTTTAATTTTGAATATGCTATGCTCTTACATATATGTATGTGTGCGTGTGTTAGCCCCCTCACCAGTCTTTAGGACTGACCCTCATTTTTGTTCTTTTTTTTTCCCCGTTTTGTTTAGTTGCAGGTGCTTTTGGGAAGTTCGAGCTAGGCGGTTATCTTTGAGTCGTCAGTTAAGGATAGCTCGAGTCACATGCGTCGTATTTGATATAATTTATGTACTTTGATAATTTTGGAATATGTATAATTTCTGTACTTAGACTCTGGCCTGGGATAAGATTTGTATACTTGTTTTGTAATTAAAATTCTATAAGTTGAATATGATAGCTATGATATGAGAATTGGTAGCATTTTAGAATTTGAAGCTTATTGCTTCCGTAAATTTATGTTTATTGCGCGCTCTGTATTAGGGTCTAGACCGCCTAGCTAAAATTTGTCACCCGTTCTCCATGGCTAGGTGCGTTTGCTGAGTTCCCATTTCGTTACACGTGTCGGGCTATGGTGCGGGGGATGTGGTGCCCTCCGCTCCGGGGTGCTACAAATAAAGTTCACGACTAACATATCAAAAGTAATGTGGTAGAAAATTTAGTATTACATCACATACCAATATCATCATTAACTAATATCATACATGCTAGCATCAAAACTAGGACTCGACTCAAAAGAAGGCTAGACAACCTGCCGCCTAATCAACTCCCAAAACCTGCAATCAATACAAGGGGACATGAAGCAAAGAGAAAGAGGGTCAGTCGAGTGTCTGGCGAGGGATAACATTATACAAGTTGTAATTAATGCAATAACAAGATATGCAATGCACGATAACACTTTGCCTCAACCGAATATAGCCCATGTTACAATATAATAAATTTCATTACAATCAAAGGGCTTATATCGGGTTAAGGGTTTTCAAGCAGTCAATGGGTACCGAGTTATACCCATTCTCCAACCTTACTCCACAAGAAAATAAAATAAAATAAATCTCTTTTTCCTTCGGGTGATGGAAGGGTTAATTTCTCCCTAACCATTGATTTGTTACGTAAGTCGTAGCCCATTCGGTACTATGCTCCTTCGGCCGAAGCCAGTCGCAAGTAATACGTGATATCCACTACCTCCGAAGATAGCACATACACCCATAGAGGTCGCAGAGTAGGTTCACCGCCAACCCTATGCTTTCCCGGATCCCCTAAGCTACGTTACCTCGGGCCTAACAATCACAAGCACTCGTTATGCATTGCATGCAAGATACATTTTCATTTCCCATTGAGAGTCATGAACACACGCTTGAGGACATATAGGTATAACTCACTTGATATTAGAAAACTATTTCCCTTAAAACCGGGAAAATAGTAGGTAATGGCTTGTTTATTACATAAATACATATATGTATAATAGTTCAGGTGAGGAACAATCAAATCGTGCTGGCTATAATATCGGTATAGTATTGATTACAGCAAGGGAATAACCTCACCTTGACAACCTCGACAAAGGAGAACCAAAACAAGATACAATCTAAACCACCGGGTCCTTGCGAGGATCACCTGAACAAAAGACTCGAATACGGTTGACATTAGACTCAAACGGACCAACTAGAGACACTAGGTGATGCAAAACAATGCCATGAAATCAGACTATAATTACATGAAGAATTAGCTTTCACATTGAAGATTGATAAGTCAAAATTAAGTTTTGTTTGTTGGAAATTAAATTATACAAACAGGGATTTCCAACCATATCTCAGATTTTAGTTCAACGTGGACCAAAAACGGCATAGGTGCAAAGTTGAGCAAAGACAGATTTTCGACAGATTGGTGACATAATTTTGGATCGATCATATCTCCCTCGTCATAAATCATTTTCCAATTGGAGAATGCTCTACGCTCAAAGAGGTTTCAGTGTTCTGAAACTCAGCTCAATCAGAGATCATTTGAGGGGATACCCGGCCGGCAAAAATCTAAGGCAAAAGTTTTCCGCCCGGGGAAGATGTTGCAGCTGGAAAACAAACACAAACAGGGGAAAATAGGGTAGGAAAAGGGAAGGGAGCAAATTGTTCACCCAACCATCCGATTTTGCAAAGATACACTTAGAATCAAATATATTTATTTCATAACATAAAAGATTATTTAGAAACATTCAAAGAGCAAATATATACCAAAAACTCATGCTTAATATTCATTATCATCAACCTTAAAACCCATCAACTCCATTAATGAACCTCAAGCTTTCCTAACTCATGATTCATGCATGATGACTTCTTGAATTCTTCCTATTGTATGATTTCTAACATGTTTACTTCTACCACTTTCCTCATAACATGCTTTTCAATATGATTCTCGATAACCTAGCTTCCATGGAAACATATTCATGGACATGCATGCAAATTCATGCAATAAAAGGGAATTAAGCCACAAAGATAAGTTTATGCATGAGAATAACATGAAATTCACCTTGAATTTTGGAAGAACTTGGATTGAAGTGAAGGTGTGTGAGTAAGGGGAGTGGATCGTGAGATGAGGGAGCAAGGAAGAAGAAGGCTTTGTGTTCTTAAAATTTTTGGAATGAAATGGAAGAAAATGATATTTCATTAAAAGCATACAAATATTAAATAAAATACATGAGTCATAAAGTTAATCTTGACTTTAAGAAGAAATTTAATTAGCTATCCCTCATGTTTTAAAGTTTATGCAATTAAGTGATCACACTTTTGAATTAGTAGTATCTAAAGCCAAATAAATTTCATTGAAGTACTCATACTTGGCAAATTTGGCAATTAAGGACAAATAGTCTGCAATTAATACGTCAAACAAATATAACATGTAACGCCCCGTGTTTTCACACGTGCATGTAAGAGTTACGTGCGCAATTACATGTAGTTATATGAGTTTATATCTTGTTTTACTAATTGAATTTGTTTCTAATTTGATTTAATTGTTTAAATTTTATATGAATTCTAATTTGAGTTATGAAAATATGAATGAATTTGTGAGAATGTGAATTTTGTGAATTCGGTGTTAATTGAATGAAATTATATGTTTCGTGTAATTCGCGGACTTGATTGTAACTTATTTGAATGTTTTGGACTCAATTGGAAATTGAGTTTGGGCTTAATTGCCACTTTTTGAAAGTTTAGGGACCTATTTGTATATAGGCAACCATGAACGGTTTTTGCGATATCTTGAGCTCCGGACCTAGAAATCGAGATCCGTAACCGGCGTTGAGCTTGTTTCGACAATACCTATCCGTTCAACTTGACCTTATACTTTTTAGATACCGTTTGAACCTTCGACAACGAACCTTTCCTCAACATCGACCTTGTAACTTGTTGAACCGTTTACTAAACGAACCGGACTTGAACCGACCCGTATTCTACCCATTTTATCACTTAATATCAGCATTTGTTCCCTTATGCATTTCATTTCATCGATTATCATCATCTCAAGAGGCCAAGGAGAAGCTTGAAGAAAACCCTTGTTTGATCAATCTAACCCTAAGCTCAAGATCAACTATTGTTCAGTCTTCTTCCAAGGTAAGATATGGATTGTTTTTCTCTCATTCTCCTCTCCATTTTCTTCCGATTATATCTTGGTATGAGTTGGGGAATCATGTGTTATGAGAAAAAACTTGAAATGAATCAAATGGTATGAATTCTTGGTTCCATGTCTTTCCATGGTTTTCAATGATAGTTGATGCATGCAATGTGTTGCTTGTAGCTTCCTTATCATTTTTATATGCTTGGATCTCATGTTGGTTGTGTATAGCATGATGTGCCATTGATGAAGCTTGAAGCTTCCATGGATGAAAGCTTGATATTGAATGATCTTTTGCCAATTTTGATTATGAATTCTTGCACATATGAATGGATTGCATGTTATATGTGAATTATATGACTTGAATACATGTCTAAGTGGTTCAAAAGTGCTTCCTTGTTGCTGCCCTGTTTTGCAAGCTTTTCCCTCGAAGAAACAGAGCTTATGCTCTGTTTCTCTTGTGAAGATGACGAGCTGACACGGCCGTGTCAGCTTTGAACTGAAAATGGACACGGCCGTGTTGGGCTCTCGACTTTGATTTTTTTTGAATTTAATCTCGGACACGGCCGTGTCCAAACGCTTTGAAAACTCAACACGGCCGTGCCAAGCCCTCGACTTTGAATTTTTTTGATTTTAAACCTCGAACACAGCCGTGTCCGTTTCCTTTGAAAACTCAACACGGCCGTGTCATTTGAAATGACAGCTTTGGGGGAACTCTTTTTTTGCTTGTTTTGCGTTTATTGCTAGTATTTGTGAATTGTATGCAACGTAAATGTATTAAAGTTAAGTTTTATGATTGATATTTGATATTGATGACCATATGAATGAAAGTATGAATGATATGAACGGGAATGAATACGGTTTTACCGTATAATGAACGAAACGTGGTGAATTATGTGTTTAATTGAATTCTATGATATTCATGACCATATTTGAACATAATATTGCATTTTAAGCTTTCTATAGCATCATTGCATAGCCGAGCGTCTAATGTGGTCATGATTGAGTCTCACACTACCTTTGTCACATAGATCTTGATCCAGTGGGTGACGAGGTCGGGCAGTGAGAGCTTTGTCGGGTTCTTTTTGTCTACCAGGTGGGTTTTTCTTCTATTAGATAACAATATGACCCCAAACACCTAATGTGCAAGATTTTGGCCAAAACCCTATATAGGTATTTATACCAAGTTTTAATGAGCAAATGTTTTCGAACGAAAGCCTTTATTATGATTGTCCTACCAAATGTTTTGGCGAGAAATGAATGATCACAATGAATGAGGGCCCGGGACTTAGTGTAGTGGTGAACCGAGGAAGCTTGGGCTGACTGGAATCCATTTATACTAGTTCCAACAATTTCGGCAACCTGGATTTCACTAGGAGATTAGTGAATGAAAGGGGTCCTGCGCTTTTGTGGATTCATGTACCCCTCTAGCATTAATGAATGAGGGTTCGGGCCCTTGCAAACCCGTTCCCTACCCGGAGGAAAAAGGAGTCTATGAATGAACGAATGAATGTTCTAATGAATGTGCACGAAAGAAAGAATGCATGAACGAATGAATGAATGAATGAATGATTAATGAATTACACGAGGTGGTGGTTGGAGATAATGCACGCCCTCTCGCCGGGCCACGAATGACCTAATGAATGAAATGAATGGTTATAATCCTATTCGTTGTATTTATTTTCCCACTTGGGAAAAAGGATTCAAAACCTCGAATAAGGATTATAATTTGCATGTACGTGGTTAAATTCCACAATATTATGATATTATGCCTATTTCTTTTTATACCCACCAATCTGTCTAAGACTGAACCCGGAGTTGTTTCAGTTGTTTTTGCAGGAAGGGGGATGCTAGGCGGGATACCAGTCAGGGAGAGTCTTGCATCGTGTCTAGCCTTTCCTTTACACGCATATGATTACATTTTGTTCATTTTGGGATTTTGTATATGTATGGAGCGTACATGGATATGGTACCTATATGTATCTTACATGAAATATTGGTACATAGAGCGTATAAATCAATATATGAATTACATGTTGGTACCTAGAGCATTTAGCTCAATATATCATATATGAATGATTGCTTCCTCTTTTCTATTGCTCTGTTGTTACTTTGATTGTTGTTGGGGTTTAAGTTGTAGGCTAGTCCCGCCTGGCTTAGCGAGTGTGTATGTCTTCGTTCGCTATGATTCGGTACGTGTATGGAAATCCATTTCGTATACGGGTCGGGTCATGGTGCGGGGGATGTGACGTCTCGCGCTCGGGTGTTACATCCTTTGAGTGGTATCAGAGCCCAAGGTTGCAAAACTAGGGTTCTAATGTCGTGTTGAGCCAGTAGGTCGTTCGGCTGTAGGAATTACTTGTTAATTTGGAGCATTTGCATTTTTTTATGATAAGGTGTTTTGATTCTTGACTGGAATGCTTGATTGAATTAATGCATTGTCACGCATGAACTAAAATTGGCACGCATGTTAGTGTTTGAGTGAACAAGATGCCTCCTAGAAGACATCGGGAAAGGTCTCCGGATCGTCATCATCATAGAGATCGTTCTCCTAATCCTCCACAGCCGTCTATGAATATGGAGCACTTTATGCAGACGGTATATAACTATGTGGAACATAGAAGGGCTCAGGATCCTCCAGTACAACAGCAGGCTGAGCAACCAGCACCTCCTCCAAATAACCCGAGAGATCATCATGGGTTGTTTTTGAGTTATAATCCACCAACGTTTTCCGGTTCGGTGGATGATGCGATATCCAAGGGATGGCTCACAAGGATTGAGAGGATTTTTAATGTTCGCCAATTTACCTCTCAAGAGAAAGCTCAATTTGCCATTTTCCAACTGGATGGAGAGGCGTATGATTGGTGGGAACGTACTAGAGAGAAGCTCGAGGTGGAAGGAGAAGAAGTCAATTGGGAAGTTTTTGTAAGGGAGTTCAGAGAGTCTTTTGTTCCTGAAGTTGTGCAAGAAAGAAAAGAACAAGAATTTATGGATCTGAAGCAAGGGACGCGGACGGTGGCTCAGTATATTTCTCTTTTCAATCGGCTTGGCAAGTATGCACCCCACATTACAAAGGATGAAAAGAGAAAAGGAAAGAGGTTTATAGCTGGATTGAGACAGTGTAACGCCCCGATTTTTTTCTAATTAACTTTTTGCGCTTCATTATAATTTTAAAAAATTCTTGAAGCATTATTTATATGAATTACTTGAATTAATATCATCGAAAATATCATTTCATGACACGGAAAATATTTATTGCATGAAATCAATACCGAGAGTGTTTCAAATTACCAAATTGTCCCTAAATATTCAATTTAAAACTTTGGGGACTTAATTGCATGATTCTTCAAGGACATGATTGATCACTTTCAAAACCTACCTATACCTTATTGCATGACTTAAACAACCAAAGGATTGAATGGAAAATTAGCACAATTCACACAAATCAATGGGATGAATCACGTAACAACTTCATCTCCATTCTTCCTTGATCACTTTCATCCAAATCTCACAAGTATCTTCATTTTCTCTCTCTCGGTTCCAAGGAAAGAAAAGGAAGAATTGAATTTCATCCAAGATTTCAAGAAATCATCCAAGTTTTGGGAAATCGATCATCATTTTCATCTATCTTCTTCATTTCTTTCACTTTAAGGTTGGTTTTGCATGAAACCATGATTCTTGATCATGTTTGAGTTGGTTAGGGTTTGGAATTTATATGCTAGATGGATTGATTGGACATGGAAGCATGAATATGTGATCATATCATGAATTATGGCATGATTTATTCATGAATTCTTGAATATTTGAGCTTGTATGATCAATAGGATCATGAACATGAAACCTTGAATTCTTGATCATAATTCATGTTTTGGGTGTTTAAAGTGTTATATTATCACCTTTGAACATATATGCATCGTGCTTCCAGAAAATCATAGCTTGGTTGATTGAAATTGGGATTTTGGTTGCCTTGTTGATCATTCCCGTAGCTCTGCCCTGTTCTGCTCTGTTTTTCTTCAGTTGCAGAACTGGGAACGACCGTTCCCAGCCTCAAGGCATTGTGGGAACGGGCGTTCCTACCTTTTCAAATAAAAGGGGCGGCCGAGACTGGGAACGGCCGTTCCCATTTTGGCCTGCGTCCCGGAAGGGCCTTTCCCAGCTCCAGCAGGTTTTAAATGGGAAAACGTTGGCGCGCTTTTGGGGAGGAACGGGAACGACCGTTCCCATTTACAAAGGGAACTCGGAACGGCCGTTCCCACCTGACATGCAGAACAAAATATTCTGCATAAAATTACGATTTCAGCCCCTCGATCCAACGACTTCTTTGACCCCGAATTGCTATAATATGTGCTGATATGTAGTGAAACAACATGTTATCATGCCACATTGTATTTTCGTGGTCGTCTCGATACATTTTGGCCGTTCGTCATATTTGGTCCATTTTAGGTCATGTCTCATGTATACACGTCGTGTTTGCACAGGTCACGAGGTCGTGAACGAGGGACAAGCTCCCTAGAACGTATCCTTGTCGCATTTCGCAAGAAAGGTGAGGTTTAGTTAATAATTGTATAACACCCTATAACCTTTATGTGAACTTTCAAGTCAAAAAGGTATTTGCCTATTTTCTTAAACTCTTTCTAAACGTTTAAAACAATTTCAAGCAAATCGGACTCATGCAAAGCAATGCATGTGGTTCGATTAATAACATGATCATGCAAAGCAATGCATGTATTGTACTATTCGTGATTATTTAGTGGCGAGTAGCATGATAGCACATTGGGCCCGAGGGTATGTGTACGAGTCAACCGGGAAAGCATCGGGCTGACGGGTAGCTCTATACACACCCCTCAACACTGGGATGACCCCTGAATCCACCAGGAGGTTGGTGGAGGAAGGAATCCCGCACGTGGGAGTCATGTTCCTGACGTGCGTAGCATGGATGGATAGGGCTTTGCAAACCCACCATCACCCGGAGTGAAGGAGTTCATGAAATGAATATGTGTACACCATAAATGAATTGCTTGTTCACTGAGACTTCAACTGGCCTGTAATATTTCACTATTGGTGTAAGGTTGGAAAAGCCCTCACTCGCCAGGGTCACGTATCAATAATATGAATTTTAACTAATAAACTTGATAGTTGTAATCTCGGGCGATGGATATTGTAGTTTAAACTTATGTTACTTTTATAACTAAAACATTACCCGAGGTCACAACGTGCATGTTATCTGTGCTATACATATATTTACTGCCTCACTCAGTCTTCCATGGACTGACACCCCACCTTTCAGGTACTTGAGAGCGGTCGTGTGCTAGGCGGGAGTCGAGTCCGGTTGCATTCCGCTGAGTCTAGCATTTCATTTTGTGTATAGAACTTTTGGTATCATGTTCGGGACATTACTAGCATATGATGGATATGTGTATTATGCAAGGGATGGTAATGTATTTATAGTTAAATACAGTACATATACATAGGAATTATTCGATACTTCCGGTTTATTTTATTGCATGTATGGTTTAGTTCCCGCCTAGCTTGTTGGTATTGCATTGTCACCCGTTCGCTATAGTTTTGATTTATGTATGGACTTTCCATTTCATACGTGGATCGAGGCTATAGTGCGGGGGTGTGGCACCTCCACGTGAAAGGGGTGCTACATCTAAGGTGGTATCAGAGCCCGGTTGCAAAACCGAGGTTCTCGAGTCGTGTCAAGTAAGTCTAGGTCGAACGGCATAGGATTACTTGTTACGCGAGAAGTCGGTGTTTAATGAAATTATGTGAATTACTTGATTCTTGAATTATTTGAATTTCTGAAGTTCTTTGAAATGTGTGCTGCATTAACTTTATGAAATTATTTGCACACATTTTGCATCTATTAACCAAACCATGCATGTTTAGTGATCTCATTTCAGGATGGATCATGGTAAACATCATCGTGACCAGTCCCCGAGACATCATCATCATCGCCGCCACCATCGTCATGAGGAGTCATCCCCTTCTCCACCTCCTCAAGCCCAGCCCCAGGATTTTATGAACGCCGTGGTAGGGTTAATCGATCAGAGGATACAGGAAAGGGTTCCTCCAATACCACCTACGCAGATAGCACCACCAGATAATCCTATTTCTGCTATACTTCGGGAATTTCAAAACCAACAACCCCCGAAGTTCTACAAGGGTGATGACATTCAGGCTGAAATGTGGCTCAAAGAGATCGATAGGATTTGGCAGCTCATTCCTTGTGACTCCCAGGAAAAAGCTCGCTGCACTCTCACTTTGATTCAGGGCGAGGCGTATTCCTGGTGGGAAAGTATTCAGATCGTATTAGAGGCTGCCGGGGAAGCTATCAATTGGGAAGTATTTGTTAGAGAATTCCGAAACAAGTTTATTCCTCCAGCTTCACGTACTCGGAGGTTGAGAGAATTTACTGAATTAAAGCAAGAAGGAAGATCTGTGGGTGAGTACATAGCAGAATTTGAACGCTTATCCCGCTATGCACCCAACATAGCGAGTGACGATTTCCATAAAGCAATGCAATTTGTGCAAGGACTCAGACCGGAAATACAGGATGCTTTGAAAGCCGCTAATACAAGTACCTGGGCCAAAGCTACTGCTAAGGCGTTGAAGGTTGAGGATTCAGATAATGCAAGGAGGCCTGTTCCTCATCTCGAACAGGATGTAGCCTCCGGATCAAGACTAGATTCTAATGTAATGAAAAGATCCATTAGTGATTCGGTTCTACCACCTCCGGAAAGATCTAAAAAAGAAGAAGTCCCAGAATAATAAATCAGTTTCAGGGAGTGCTTCTACTATGACTTCGCCATCACAGTCAGGAAAGATTCTTTGCACATATTGTGGGCGCGATAATCATACCTACGAGACTTGTCGGGAATGATTAAATTTATGTATGAGATGCGGGAGTAAAGAACATCAAGCAAATATGTGTCCAAGGCGAAGAGAAAGAACAAGAATAGCCCGAGGTATCAACTACATTCATAGCAACTTCAACGGTGAACGGTATCATTAAACATGCATATCACGGGCATCATGAATTTTATTATTAATGAAATTATTGCTAGCAACAATGTGCTTCAGTGTGGAAGATAAATAGATGTGATTGGCGTGACAATTTGCCTCTTTTGTAATAAATGTTTCCAGCATTGTTTGGATTATTACTTGGTACCTGTCGAGAGACGGGGTTCTCTCCTTTCTTGTTGAGAGACGGGGCTCTCTCCTTCCTTGATGAGAAACGGGGCTTTCTCATTTTATCGAAAGACGGGGTTCTTTCATTTATGTTTAAGAGACAGGATTCTCTTATAGCTCGTACTTTATTTGCGAACTCGAAAGTGGACCTGGGGACCAGGTCCTTTTAAGGGGGGGAGAATTGTAACGCCCCGATTTTTTCTAATTAACTTTTTACGCTTCATTATAATTTTAAAAAATTCTTGAAGCATTATTTATATGAATTACTTGAATTAATATCATCGAAAATATCATTTCATGACACGGAAAATATTTATTGCATGAAATCAATACCGAGAGTGTTTCAAATTACCAAATTGTCCCTAAATATTCAATTTAAAACTTTGGGGACTTAATTGCATGATTCTTCAAGGACATGATTGATCACTTTCAAAACCTACCTATACCTTATTGCATGACTTAAACAACCAAAGGATTGAATGGAAAATTAGCACAATTCACACAAATCAATGGGATGAATCACGTAACAACTTCATCTCCATTCTTCCTTGATCACTTTCATCCAAATCTCACAAGTATCTTCATTTTCTCTCTCTCGGTTCCAAGGAAAGAAAAGGAAGAATTGAATTTCATCCAAGATTTCAAGAAATCATCCAAGTTTTGGGAAATCGATCATCATTTTCATCTATCTTCTTCATTTCTTTCACTTTAAGGTTGGTTTTGCATGAAACCATGATTCTTGATCATGTTTGAGTTGGTTAGGGTTTGGAATTTATATGCTAGATGGATTGATTGGACATGGAAGCATGAATATGTGATCATATCATGAATTATGGCATGATTTATTCATGAATTCTTGAATATTTGAGCTTGTATGATCAATAGGATCATGAACATGAAACCTTGAATTCTTGATCATAATTCATGTTTTGGGTGTTTAAAGTGTTATATTATCACCTTTGAACATATATGCATCGTGCTTCCAGAAAATCATAGCTTGGTTGATTGAAATTGGGATTTTGGTTGCCTTGTTGATCATTCCCGTAGCTCTGCCCTGTTCTGCTCTGTTTTTCTTCAGTTGCAGAACTGGGAACGACCGTTCCCAGCCTCAAGGCATTGTGGGAACGGGCGTTCCCACCTTTTCAAATAAAAGGGGCGGCCGAGACTGGGAACGGCCGTTCCCATTTTGGCCTGCGTCCCGGAAGGGCCGTTCCCAGCTCCAGCGGGTTTTAAATGGGAAAACGTTGGCGCGCTTTTGGGGAGGAACGGGAACGACCGTTCCCATTTACAAAGGGAACTCGGAACGACCGTTCCCACCTGACATGCAGAACAAAATATTCTGCATAAAATTACGATTTCAGCCCCTCGATCCAACGACTTCTTTGACCCCGAATTGCTATAATATGTGCTGATGTGTAGTGAAACAACATGTTATCATGCCACATTGTATTTTCGTGGTCGTCTCGATACATTTTGGCCGTTCGTCATATTTGGTCCATTTTAGGTCATGTCTCATGTATACACGTCGTGTTTGCACAGGTCACGAGGTCGTGAACGAGGGACAAGCTCCCTAGAACGTATCCTTGTCGCATTTCGCAAGAAAGGTGAGGTTTAGTTAATATTTGTATAACACCCTATAACCTTTATGTGAACTTTCAAGTCAAAAAGGTATTTGCCTATTTTCTTAAACTCTTTCTAAACGTTTAAAACAATTTCAAGCAAATCGGACTCATGCAAAGCAATGCATGTGGTTCGATTAATAACATGATCATGCAAAGCAATGCATGTATTGTACTATTCGTGATTATTTAGTGGCGAGTAGCATGATAGCACATTGGGCCCGAGGGTATGTGTACGAGTCAACCGGGAAAGCATCGGGCTGACGGGTAGCTCTATACACACCCCTCAACACTGGGATGACCCCTGAATCCACCAGGAGGTTGGTGGAGGAAGGAATCCCGCACGTGGGAGTCATGTTCCTGACGTGCGTAGCATGGATGGATAGGGCTTTGCAAACCCACCATCACCCGGAGTGAAGGAGTTCATGAAATGAATATGTGTACACCATAAATGAATTGCTTGTTCACTGAGACTTCAACTAGCCTGTAATATTTCACTATTGGTGTAAGGTTGGAAAAGCCCTCACTCGCCAGGGTCACGTATCAATAATATGAATTTTAACTAATAAACTTGATAGTTGTAATCTCGGGCGATGGATATTGTAGTTTAAACTTATGTTACTTTTATAACTAAAACATTACCCGAGGTCACAACTTGCATGTTATCTGTGCTATACATATATTTACTGCCTCACTCAGTCTTCCATGGACTGACACCCCACCTTTCAGGTACTTGAGAGCGGTCGTGTGCTAGGCGGGAGTCGAGTCCGGTTGCATTCCGCTGAGTCTAGCATTTCATTTTGTGTATAGAACTTTTGGTATCATGTTCGGGACATTACTAGCATATGATGGATATGTGTATTATGCAAGGGATGGTAATGTATTTATAGTTAAATACAGTACATATACATAGGAATTATTCGATACTTCCGGTTTATTTTATTGCATGTATGGTTTAGTTCCCGCCTAGCTTGTTGGTATTGCATTGTCACCCGTTCGCTATAGTTTTGATTTATGTATGGACTTTCCATTTCATACGTGGATCGAGGCTATAGTGCGGGGGTGTGGCACCTCCACGTGAAAGGGGTGCTACAGACAGGATCTCCGACATGGGCATGCAGGCCATAATTTTGAGTCTTTTGCTGACACTGTACAACGGGCTCTGGTATTGGAAGAGGACTATAAGAAAAAGGACCCCTTACCTCGTGCGCAAATGGGACAAGGATCGGGGCTTGGAAAAGGGAAAAGGCCTATGGTATCTCCTCCTCGGCCATTTCAAGGGCAAAATAAGAAGTTTAAACCCATGGGAGCTGCACCGCCGAAACCACAAGTACCTCCGGCTACTTCTGATCATCGCCATTATAGGCCGCCTTGTTTATATTGTGGAGGCCCTACCCACACGTACAATACTTGCAGAAGGAGGTTGGGTCAGTGTCTAATATGTGGGAAGACAACACATATGGCCAATAATTGTCCAGATAAGACTCCGGGCTATAACCGGGAGCTCAGAGGCCGATGATCCCAGCTCGTGCATATGCCCTTGCGGGTGAAGAGCAAGATGTGGAAGCCAATCCTAATGCTATGGTGGAAGGTACGATATGAATCCATAACACGAACATACATACATTATTTGACCCTGGCGCTACTCATTCTTTTATTGCTTGAAAATTAATTGATACTTTGTGTTTGCCTGTTACGTGCTTAAATGCTTGTTATGCGGTGAGTTCGCCGTTGGGTGGAAGTCTTGAGACGGATTGGGTGGTCAGAGATTGTGTGTTTGGGTTTGAAGGCAGAGAATATCGAGTAGATTTGGTGGTAATGCCGATGAACAGATTTGGGGTTATTCTGGGAATGGATTGGTTGTTTCGGTACCACGCCACGTTTGATTGTTTCACCAAGACAGTTAAGTTGGGAAAAGAAGTGGTATTGGGGAAAGAGTCAGAGATTGCACCTCTTTTGTCGTTTACTGAAGCTCACAAGTTGATAAGGAATGGGGCAATGGGATTTATTGCCTATATCTTGAATAAGCCGAAAGATCAGACGAAACTCGAAGAGACAGAAGTGGTGAAGGAATATCTTGAGGTGTTTCCCGAAGTTTTAGGTTCTTTGCCTCCGGATCGAGAGATCGAATTTGTAATAGACTTATATCCGGGATCTGAACCTTATTCTAAGACTCCTTATCGGATGGCACCGGCAGAGTTACAGGAGTTAAAAGTTCAGCTGGAAGATCTTCTCAAGAACGGTTATATTCGACCGAGTTCATCACCGTGGGGCGCGCCGGTTCTCTTTGTTAAGAAGAAAGATGGAACCTTGAGGATGTGTATTGACTATCGGGAGTTGAATCGGATGACTGTAAAGAATAAATATCCATTGCCTAATATAGAGGATTTGTTTAACATGCTACAAGGGTCAAGAGTGTATTCCAAGCTTGATTTAAGGCAAGGATATTATCAGTTAAAGATCAAGGAGGAAGATATTCCTAAGACAGGATTTAATACCCGGTATGGACATTATGAATTCGTGGTGATGCCATTTAGATTAACTAATGCGCCGGCAGCTTTTATGGACATGATGCATCGGATTTTCCGGCCGTATTTGGATAAGTTTGTTGTGATTTTCATCGATGATATTTTGGTGTACTCAAGGTCAGAAGAGGATCATGCTCGGCATTTGAGATTGGTATTGGAAACTTTAAGAGATAACTAGCTTTATGCCAAGTTCAGTAAATGTGAGTTTTGGATTGACAGGGTGAGTTTCTTGGGACATATCATTTCGAGCAAAGGATTAGAAGTGGATCCTTCGAAAGTAGAGGCAGTTTCTAAGTGGCAGAGTCCTAAGAATGTTTATGAGATCCGAAGTTTCTTGGGTTTAGCCGGTTATTACCGAAGATTTGTTAAGGATTTTTCTAAGATTGCGGCTCCGTTAACCCGATTAACCAAGAAAGAGGTTCAGTTTAAGTGGGATGAGAAGTGTGAAGTTAATTTTCAGCTCTTGAAGGATAAGTTAACTTCTGCACCGATACTTGCACTTCCGGATGGTATTGAAGGGTTTATGGTGTATACGGATGCTTCCCATGAAGGCTTAGGTTGTGTTTTGATGCAGAATGGGAGAGTAATTGCTTATGCCTCTAGGAAATTGAAAGAGCATGAGAAGAATTATCCCACTCACGACCTGGAACTTGCAGCGGTAATTTTTGCCTTAGGGAAGTGGAGACATTATTTGTATGGAACTTCTTTTGAGATTTTCACCGATCACAAGAGCCTTTAGTACTTATTCTCTCAGAAGGAGTTGAATAGAAGGCAATGAAGATGGATGGAGACTCTCGAGGATTATGATTGTGTGATTTATTATCACCCGGGTAAAGCTAATGTGGTCGCGGATGCATTGAGCAGGAAGGCTAGTGTATCCAATTTGAAGGTAATATTGGACAACCAATGGAATTGGTTAAGATAAAGGCTCGTATTGGTAACATCTCAGTACGTCCAGAGTTAAGGCAACAGATATTTGAGGCACAACGGACGGATGTTGAGATTCATAAGTTGATTGAGAAGGCTCGATTAGACTCCTAGTGTCCGTTTGGATTCGATGATACGGGAATCTTTCGATTTAAGGACAGAGTGGTAGTTCCAACGGAATTGAGAAGAGCTATTTTGGATGAAGCACATAAAACTGTCTATTCGGTACATCCTGGTGGGAAGAAGATGTATCGGGACTTGAAACAGTATTATTGGTGGAACGGGTTGAAGAGAGACGTAGTGAATTATGTGAAGCATTGTCTGACTTGTCAGCTAGTGAAAGCTGAGCATCAGAAGCCTTCAGGATTGTTACAACCACTACCTATTCCCGAATGGAAATGGGAACAGATAGCAATGGATTTTGTATCGGGTTTACCTAGAGTGAAAGGTGGATTCGATGGAATTTGGGTAATCGTGGACAGGTTAACCAAGTCAGCGCATTTTCTTGCAGTTCGGATGTCAGATAAGATAGGTAAGTTGGCTAAGAGGTATTGTGATGAGATTGTTCGATTACATGGAGTGCCAGCTAGTATTGTTTCAGACAGGGATCCGAGATTGACTTCCAAGTTTTGGCAAGAGTTACAGAAGTGTTTGGGAACTAAGCTTCAGTTCAGTACAGCTTTTCATCCACAGACGGATGGGCAATTTGAAAGGTTAATCAGATATCTTGAGGATATGTTAAGGGCGTGTGAGTTGGATTTCTCGAGTGCATGGAATGAACAATTGCCCTTGATTGAATTTGCTTACAATAACAGTTACCAAGCTTCTATAGAAATGGCACCGTATGAGTTTCTTTATGGAAGAAAGTCATGATCCCCGTTGTTTTTCGATTTGGAAGAATGGAAGTGGAGTAAGTAAGAAGGGATACAAAGAGGTGAAAGGAAAGATAAACCTTCCAAAGCTATTCAAGATGCTATTGAAAAGGTTCAAATTATCCGACAATGGATGAAAGTAGCCCAAGATCGACAGAAAAGTTATGCAGATAAGCGAAGGAAAGATCTTGAATTTGAAGTTGGGGATAGGGTATTCCTGAAAACTTCACCTCGGAAAGGATTTACCCGAATCGGAAAAGGAGGAAAGTTGAATCCCCGATATTTAGGACCTTATGAGATTTTAGAGAGAATCGGAGATACAGCTTATAGATTGGATTTGCCTCCAAGTCTAACGGGTATTCACAATGTCTTCCATGTATCACAACTTCGGAAGTACTATCCCCATAAATCAGTGATCATACCGATTGAAGAAGCAGAGCTTGAACCGAATCTCACTTTTGTTCAAAAACCAATTAAGATTCTAGATCAGAGATTTCAAGAACTTCGAAACAGATGGTTTCCCATGGTGAAAGTGTTCTGGCGAAGTGATAAGACGGAAGAAGCTACGTGGGAAACGGAAGAGAAAATGAAGAAGTTCTATCCCGAGTTGTTTCCGACCGAGCAATGAATCCGAGGACGGATTCTCTTTAAGGGGAAGAGGTTGTAACGCCCCGTGTTTTCACACGTGCAGGTAAGAGTTACGTGCGCAATTACATGTAGTTATATGAGTTTATATCTTGTTTTACTAATTGAATTTGTTTCTAATTTGATGTAATTGTTTAAATTTTATATGAATTCTAATTTGAGTTATGAAAATATGAATGAATTTGTGAGAATGTGAATTTTGTGAATTCGGTGTTAATTGAATGAAATTATATGTTTCGTGTAATTCGCGGACTTGATTGTAACTTATTTGAATGCTTTGGACTCAATTGGAAATTGAGTTTGGGCTTAATTGCCACTTTTTGAAAGTTTAGGGACCTATTTGTATATAGGCAACCATGAACGGTTTTTGCGATATCTTGAGCTCCGGACCTCGAAATCGAGATCCGTAACCGGCGTTGAACTTGTTTCGACGATACCTATCCATTCAACTTGACCTTATACTTTTTAGATACCGTTTGAACCTTCGACAACAAACCTTTCCTCAACATCGACCTTGTAACTTGTTGAACCGTTTACTAAACGAACCGGACTTGAACCGACCCATATTCTACCCATTTTATCACTTAATATCAGCATTTGTTCCCTTATGCATTTCATTTCATCGATTATCATCATCTCAAGAGGCCAAGGAGAAGCTTGAAGAAAACCCTTGTTTGATCAATCTAACCCTAAGCTCGAGATCAACTCTTGTTCAATCTTCTTCCAAGGTAAGATATGGATTGTTTTTCTCTCATTCTCTCATTCTCCTCTCCATTTTCTTCCGATTATATCTTGGTATGAGTTGGGGAATCATGTGTTATGAGAAAAAACTTGAAATGAATCAAATGGTATGAATTCTTGGTTCCATGTCTTTCCTTGGTTTTCAATGATAGTTGATGCATTCAATGTGTTGCTTGTAGCTTCCTTATCATTTTTATATGCTTGGATCTCATGTTGGTTGTGTATAGCATGATGTGCCATTGATGAAGCTTGAAGCTTCCATGGATGAAAGTTTGACATTGAATGATCTTTTGCCAATTTTGATTATGAATTATTGCACATATGAATGGATTGCATGTTATATGTGAATTATATGACTTGAATACATGTCTAAGTGGTACAAAAGAGCTTCCTTGTTGCTGCCCTGTTTTGCAAGCTTTTCCCTCGAAGAAACAGAGCTTATGTTCTGTTTCTCTTGTGAAGATGACGAGCTGACACGGCCGTGTCAGCTTTGAACTGAAAATGGACACGGCCGTGTTGGGATCTCGACTTTGATTTTTTCTGAATTTAATCTCGGACACGGCCCGCTTTGAAAACTCAACACGGCCGTGTCAAGCCCTCGACTTTGAATTTTTCTGATTTTAAAACTCGGACACGGCCGTGTCCGTTTTCTTTGAAAACTCAACACGGCCGTGTCATTTGAAATGGTAGCTTTGGGAGAACTCTTTTATTGCTTGTTTTGCGTTTATTGCTAGTATTTGTGAATTGTATGCAACGTAAATGTATTAAAGTTATGTTTTATGATTGATATTTGATATTGATGACCATATGAATGAAAGTATGAATGATATGAACGGGAATGAATACGGTTTTACCGTATAATGAACGAAACGTGGTGAATTATGTGTTTAATTGAATTCTATGATATTCATGACCATATTTGAACATAATATTGCATTTTAAGCTTTCCATAGCATGATTGCATAGCCGAGCGTCTAATGTGGTCATGATTGAGTCTCGCACAACCTTTGTCACACAGATCTTGATCCAGTGGGTGACGAGGTCGGGCAGTGAGAGCTTTGTCGGGTTCTTTTTGTCTACCATGTGGGTTTTTCTTCTATTAGATAACAATATGACCCCGAACACCTAATGTGCAAGATTTCGGCCAAAACCCTCTATAGGTATTTATACCAAGTTTTAATGAGCAAATGTTTTCGAACGAAAGCCTTTATTATGATTGTCCTACCAAATGTTTTGGCGAGAAATGAATGATCACAATGAATGAGGGCCCGGGACTTAGTGTAGTGGTGAACCGAGGAAGCTTGGGCTGACGGGAATCCATTTATACTAGTTCCAACAATTTCGGCAACCTGGATTTCACTAGGAGATTAGTGAATGAAAGGGGTCCTGCGCTTTTGGGGATTCATGTACCCCTCTAGCATTAATGAATGAGGGTTCGGGCCCTTGCAAACCCGTTCCCTACCCGGAGGAAAAAGGAGTCTATGAATGAACGAATGAATGTTCTAATGAATGTGCACGAAAGAAAGAATGCATGAACGAATGAATGAATGAATGAATGATTAATGAATTACACGAGGTGGTGGTTGGAGATAATGCACGCCCTCTCGCCGGGTCACGAATGACCTAATGAATGAAATGAATGGTTATAATCCTATTCGTTGTATTTATTTTCCCACTTGGGAAAAAGGATTCAAAACCTCGAATAAGGATTATAATTTTCATGTACGTGGTTAAATTCCGCAATATTATGATATTATGCCTATTTCTTTTTATACCCACCAGTCTGTCTAAGACTGAACCCGGAGTTGTTTCAGTTGTTTTTGCAGGAAGGGGGATGCTAGGCGGGATACCAGTCAGGGAGAGTCTTGCATCGTGTCTAGCCTTTCCTTTACACGCATATGATTACATTTGTTCATTTTGGGATTTTGTATGTGTATGGAGCGTACATGGATATGGTACCTATATGTATCTTACATGAAATATTGGTACATAGAGCGTATAGCTCAATTTATGAATTACATGTTGGTACCTAGAGCATTTAGCTCAATATATAATATATGAATGATTGCTTCCGCTTTTCTATTGCTCTGTTGTTACTTTGATTGTTGTTGGGGTTTAAGTTATAGGCTAGTCCCGCCTGGCTTAGCGAGTGTGTATGTCTCCGTTCGCTATGATTCGGCACCTGTATGGAAATCCATTTCGTATACGGGTCGGGTCATGGTGCGGGGGATGTGACGTCTCGCGCTCGGGCGTTACATAACATATACTCTCGAACATTCACACACGTTTTACCTATACCGAAAGACGGGGTGTTATAATCTTCCCCCTTCAAAGAATCTGTCCTTAGATTCTATTGACTGTTATCTAAGAGCTCAGGATAGAACCATATCATTTTCTCTTCCGTTTCCCAAGTAGCTTCTTCATTCTTTTTATCTTTCCAGAGAACTTTAACCAACCGAATGCTCTTGGTCCTTAGTTCCCGAATTTTCCAATCCAAGATTTTCACAGGTTTCTGGAAAAAAGTTAAGTCTGGTTCAAGAGGTGTTTCCTCCATGGGTAAAACCTTGGAGTCATCGGAAAGATACTTCTTTAATTGAGAAACATGGAAAACATTATGTATCCCGGTGAGATTAGGTGGTAAATCCAAGCGATAAACGGCTTCTCCAATTCTTACCAATATCTGAAATAGTCCCAAGTATCGTGGACTAAGCTTTCCCCCTTTCCCAATTCTTGCAAACCCTTTTCGAGGAGTTTCCTTAAGGAATACTTTATCCCCAACTGCAAATTCTAAGGCGCATCTCCGACGATCGGCGTAACTTTTCTGACGATCCTGAGCAGCTTTCATTTTTTGTTAGATTATATTTACCTTATCTATAGCCTTCTGAATGGTTTCTGGTTTATGTACCCTTTCAAGTCCGTCTTTAGAACATCGCCACTCATCTATATCCCAAAACAACGGAGATCAACATTTACACCCATAAAGAGCTTTATACGGAGCCGTCCGGATTGAATTCTGATAACTGTTGTTATACGCAAACTCTATAAGGGTTAAGTGCTTATCCTACTTACCACTGATGTAGCACCCGGAATGCCTAGATGTCACACCCCCGCACTATAAGTCGATCCACATACGAAATGGATAGTCTGTACATGAACCAACCTATAGCGAACGGGTGACAATTAAAAAAACAATCTAACTAGGCGGGACTAAACTTCAATTATAAACCACATGCATAACAATCAAAGAAAAGCATAATATAAGTCTATACAATCATCTTTGAAATTCATTTCCCATTATTCAATATGCACAATTTCAAGTATACCAAGCTCTAGTTATAAAATACATATGCATCAATAATGTACATGAACTGTGCTAGATTCGAAATAAAGATCACTTGACTTAACTCGACTCCCACCTAGCGCCAACCCTTGAAAACCTGAAAAGTGTGAGGTGTCAGTCTATGAAAGACTGAGCGAGGGGTTTATAAATAAATATTAGAGCAATTACCATGCAAGTCATAGTGTCGGGTAAGGTTTCATAAAAGGGAAGCAATATAAGTTCAATAATAAAATACAGCTCGCCCGAGATTACAACTAACTAATTTAACAATACAACCGTTATCACTTCAATTCAATTAGTGGCCCGACGAGTGAGGGCAATTCTCTAACCTTACTCCGACAGTGAACATTGCCAATATTTAGATTATCAATGGTTAAGTGAGCATGCAAGTTATTACAGTGCACAATAAGCAGTTCCAGTCCCTTCTTCCTCTGGTGATGGTGGGATTACAAGGCCCCACCACCCAATCTCATTGAGCATAGGGTTCATGAGTCCCTATGCCCGGAACTCCTTCCCTCACTAATCTCCTAGTGGGTTCAGGGGGCATCCCAACGTTTGTGAGGATAGTGCAAGAGTTACCCTTCAGCCCTTGCTTCCCCGGTTGGCTCAATACACTATCCTCGGGCCCAAAGTGAACATGTTTTACTCACCAAAACAATCAATCAATCAATCAATCAGTTCAATGGAATCAGTTGAAAATCAATAGACTATAGAAAACTATAGATATATAGATACATTTTGGCTTAAATCATCACATAGGGTTATATGGGTTCTATATATCTAGAAATTAAACCTCACCTGACGAGTGACGGAACAAGACAAGGATAAAAGAAAGGCCCAACCGATCAGTGATCTCCGCCCTGGAGAAAAACTGGACAAGAAAGGGAATAGTGGAAACTCGTGTAAATAAATAAAACTAAGCTATCAATTAACACCTAGCATGTATAAACCCCAATTGACACCTAAGAGGTGAAATTAATATCAAGCAATCGTTTATTCATATTTTTCAATTATTCCAAGTTCAATTCATGTAAGGCATGGAATCACACAATCACGTTTGAGCAATTAAGTACCAAGAAGTGTCAAGTAGGAGCATAATTATCAATTTACCAAGCATATATATCATAGAATTCACATATGGGAGCCAAGAGAGTGAAAGAAATGCAATAAGGAAGGTTTTGGTGAAGTATGACAAAAACGGGCAATTTAAGAAACGTACATGCTGAGGGAAAACTGGAATATCATTAATTATAGAAGTGGGAATTGAGTCTTGTTTCTTGGGAATGAAACTAGATACAAAGACCTTTCCGATGATATATGGCTCGTTTTCTAGTTCAAAGCGAGGAGAAAATGGTACAAGCTTGAAGTTAGGCGAGTGCAGTTTGTCGGGAAAGTGGCGACACCTGAAAGAATTGATTATATCTCATACACTAGAAAAGATATTGATATGATTTCAATTGGAGGTTTTTCTAGACATCAAGAGGTTTCCAACGGTTCAAAAATCAGATAATTTGGAGTTCGGATGAGGGAATAACCGGCTGGGTAAAGTTCAAGGGAAAAATTCCCCGGCCGGGTAAAGGGGTCCAGAAGCTCTACGGGTACCCTTCCAGAGCTGGAAAAAGGGGCAAAACAGGGGTTGCTTCAGAGGAGAAAGAAAAGGAATCAAAACCCAAAGTAAACTCAACCAAAATGCTCCAAAACAATCTTATATCATGCATATTACTTGGAGACATCATTAAGTTAACATTTAATCCAAGGAAACATGCTTAGATCATCAAAATTCATCATTCAAACCCTATATATATGTATCATGATATTCAACTTCCAAATAACTCAAGAATTAAGCATGGAATTCAAGGTTAAAGTTCATAATCATGCTTCTAAATTCAACTAACCAAGAAATCACATCATATTCATCAAACCCTACTTTATATATATTCAAGAGATTCAATCAAGTTCTCTATCTATACCTTTAATATACAAGAAAGAATGGATGGAATGATGAAGAGATGATGATGCTTCCAACTTATGCAATATTCCTCGAGATCAAGCTTGCTATTGAGATGAAATATTCCTCCTTTCCGCCTTGGTGTTTTGATCGAGATAAGTAGGTGTAAGTGTGTGTATTTTTCTATGAAAATGATGAATGAGAGAAAATGAGAGAGAAGAGATACATATGATATAATATATCTTCCACTAAAGTGTATGAATCATCACTTTTTGCATTCTAGTCCCTCAAGAATATGAATGCATGCACTCAAGTCTAATTCCATGGAAAGTGAGTATCTAACTCCATTTAAGTCATGCAATTAAATCCACACATTTACATATATGAGCATTTAAGGTCATATAAGAGCATTTAGTCACATTAACAGTTAATTCATAAAAGCTAATGGAAATATTATGCATCTAATGTTATGAAAAATATATAAAGTACCACATAATATCAATTAAGCACATTATCAATTATTTCATGTAAATTTCACGTTAAGGATAATTCACATAAATGTATAGAAATATAATACATATAATATTATGAAATGTAGATAAATTATCACATAATACATAAATTGAAAATGGGGCGTTCCAACTCTCTCCCTCTTAAGAGGACCTGGTCCCCAGGTCCATACTCGAGTTCTAAATCTTTAAAACAAGCGGTGAGAGAGCCCCGTCTCTCAAACAAGCAAAGAGAGAACCCCATCTCTCAAACAAGCAAGGAGAGTACCCCGACTCTCACACAAGCAAGGAGGGTACCCCGACTCTCACACAAGCGAGGAGAGTACCCCGACTCTCACAAAAGCGAGGAGAGTACCCCGACTCTCACAAAAGAAAGGATCCCAAAAGAACACTTAATTAAACATTCATACAGAACTTCACGAAATGAACAAGTAGAAGAAGTCAAATACCAACTAGTCTTACAAAAGCAATTAACAAATACAAGAACCATACGTGGTGATAATAAAATGTACATTGCACGTGATATGCATGTTTTGGTGTACCGTTCACTATGGTCTTAGAAAACTTCAATGGCAGTGACTTGATTTAATACTTGATTCTTTGATCGGAACCCTTCTAACCAAAATGCCATTCCTCGAGTCACTGACGTATGTATATACTTCAGTAATTACTCAATCTTCATCCCGCGATCCAACTTCCCATACTTTATACCACCATAGTTCGACGATTCAATTCTTGAATATGCACTTGATAGTAATTCGACCCACTCATTCTTCTCACAATTTATAGTTGACCTCCTCCAATACCCGGGCTAATTATTTGGTAACTCGAAGTCTAACTTTTATCCTTCATAATATTCCCGGTTCAAGTAACACTCATGTGATCCCTTGCGATAGAGAATGTTCCCGTCAAATTGTTATTATCTACCACCATGGTAGTAGTGTCGCCCTTCTTTGGTCACTTCGTGCAAATCTTGAATGATAGTCGCTTTCCTCGTAAAATTCTCGCCTTTGATCAAAGTATGCTCAATAAGCTTATAGAAGTCATTATCTCCCCCCTTCCTTATCAAATTTCTTTTAATTTCTGCTTTGCTCAAGATAAACCTCCTTATAGCTTTAGAAATCTCCATCTGAGAACTTTAAGCGCATGAGCTTTGAGATATTGTAGACTTCGTCCACATGGTTCTGATAGAGGGAAAGAAAAACCACTTTTCTTAAAGTTTCCCGGCCGACTCTCCGCCTTAAGAAAATAAAACACATACATATATGTTTCGGCTCATTTCTTGAACTTGTTCTACCATTTCTCAAATCAAGGAATCTCTCTTTCCTAATTCTCTTGAAGTACCTATGACCTCCGATCTTGTTCCCGAAAATTCCTCCATCCCGGTTGAAAATCGAAACGAACACAAAGTCCACCATCCCTTCTCAAATGCTCACCTCCGGTTCTTGAATCACTTAACCTGTTCTGAAATTGTTCTCACAAAAATTTTATCCAAATCTTGAAGGTTATCAAATGTCAAAATCTTCTAATTCTTTCACTTCTTCCATTTCCAAGAAATCCCATTGTTGCGACTCTTGAAATTGTGTTGCTCCTAGTAGAATAGCCTACTTACACAAAATTCCAAATTTCAACTCATCTCCAGTTGATTCTTCCTCTTAGACTTTCCATTCTTATTCATTGAGCTCGTGTATCAATTCCTAGTTTGAAGAATATCAATTCTATCTAGTGTTTCCTTGATATAATTGATTCTAACCATGCCACGTGGCCGGAAATTTTCAAGTTACTCTTGAAACGATTGACAGGGGTAACAACCCACTCCTATCACTCCAACTCCCGATTACTTCTCCGACCTCCAAATGGCACTTTCTCTTTATCCTTACATCCCCATAAATTCTTTGTCATAAGTCGGGTATGTCTCGATTAAAGTAATGGTTGATACATGAATTGGGGAGAGTTCCTATCAAGAAACACTTAACAATGCATGTCAGGTTAATATGCCAATACATGTGTCACACTTGTAAGTAATAAAATACACAGGTTGGAAAAAAAAAATCAAGCTCAAATAGTAATGCAGATATAATTAAAGAAATCTAAATAATTTAAACGATGTATGATGCACGTGCTCATGCATGCGTTGAACCTGTCACCGTAGTTGCATCTTTTAGCTTGGCACTTTTCCTTGTTTGTTGATTTACGAGCTTGCCTTGAATTGATTGGCCATTTCTTGTTACCCACGGTCTTCCAATTTTCTTCAAAATCCCCAACATCAACCCGTACATTTCCACATTTTTCCTAACTTCAACTGGTACCGTTCCATGACCGATATTGTAATCTCTTAAACCCAATTCTTTCTCAATTATCGATCTCTAAGTATCATCTGGATCTTCCCCGTAGCTATCACCTTGATTACCATTTCGTTAGTTTAACTGGTATAACTTTATGGTCTGGAATTGTGATTCTCGGATTTGAATTCTCCTAAACTATCAAAGTTAATATCTTAGTTTCCTCCCAAGAATTAATTTCCAATTGTCGTCCGACTCCTCCCCATAATTAACACCTTAACCAAAGTTCCCTTATACCAACTTGTATAACTTTACAAATCAAAATGGTCGAATGAACTCGTCCTTCAAGTATTCATAATTGAGTGCATAACCTCTCTCTAAAAAAACTCTTTGCCTTTCTTTATCGTTTCCGTTCGTTGCTCGACCCTTCACCTTAAACATCGAATCTTTAGTACTCTAATTTACCACGAGCTTGGAATCACTACATTAGTCGTTCTCTTCACTTACCCAATCCGACGTCTTTCTTAACCCGAAATCCAAAATATTTAAATTCCTTGTAGACCTACATCAATTACATTGTTGTTCAACTTTCCAACTAGTTGAAGATCCTCACTTGTTTACACATCTGAACCTCGAATCATTAGTGCCCTCAAAGTCTCATTGCTTGAGTTAAATAAGTCTCCGAAAATCATTGCCTCGCCGTTAACAGAAACCTCGAATCTTAAAACACTTCAAAGATTTTCTTCAGTTTGCTTCTAAAATTAATTCGTCTGTTCCACACCTTATCAGTCGAACCATAATCCGTTAGAGAGAGAACCATAGCTCTTGAATTCTTGTGTGAAGTTTCCCCGGTGCATTCCTTACAACTCCAAATCTAGAGAAAGGGCTTGCGATAACATGGGATTGTAGTAGAAATTGACCGTGGTTTGGTATGTCTTTATAACCTATATATCAAAATTAATTCAAAGCTAAATGCATGCGGTTAATACATGCTCATGTCACATAATCGACACCAAAGACATGGATTTGATGCAAAATGTAACAAATAATTCAACAAAGTGGAAATTAAAACACTTTGATCGCACAAAGTTCAAGCAAATTTTAATAGTAAGAAGTCAACGAGTAAAGCCAATAATCAATGCAATGCACAAGTTATCAAGTAATTTTAAAGATTCAAGTAATCAAGTAATTTCAAATAAAATGCAAGACCCTCAAGTTTTCAATTATTTCCTATGCCGCACGACTTAGACTCGCAAGACACGACGCTAGAACCTCGGTTTTGCAATCGGGCTCTGATACCACCTAAGATGTAGCACCCGGAACGCCTAGATGCCACATCCCCGCACTATAAGTCGATCCACATACGAAATGGATAGTCCGTAAATGAACCAACCTATAGCGAACGGGTGACAATAAAAAAATAATCTAGCTAGGCAGGACTAACCCTCAATTATAAACCACATGCATAACAATCAAAGAAAAGCATAATATAAGTCTATACCATCATCTTTGAAATTCATTTCCCATGATTCAATATACACAATTTCAAGTATACCAAGCTCTAGTTATAAAACACATATGCATCAATAATGTACATGAATTGTGCTAGACTCGAAATAAAGACCACTTGACTTAACTCGACTCCTGCCTAGCGCCAACCCTTGAAAACCTGAAAAGTGTGAGGTATCAGTCTATGAAAGGCTGAGCGAGGGATTTATAAATAAATATTAGCGCAATTACCATGCAAGTCATAGTCTCGGGTAAGGTTTTATAAAATGGAAGCAATATAAGTTCAATAATAAAATACAGCTCACCTGAGATTACAACTAACCAATTTAACAATACAACTGTTATCACTTCAATTCAATCAGTGGCCCGGTGAGTGAGGGCAATTCTCCAACCTTACTCCGATAGTGAACATTGCTAATATTTAGATTATCAATGGTTAAGTGAGAATGCAAGTTATCACAGTGGACAATAAGCAGTTTCAGTCCCTTCTTCCTCCGGTGATGGTGGGATTGCAAGGCCCCACCACCCAATCTCATTGAGCATAGGGTTCCTGAGTCCCTATGCCCGGAACTCCTTCGCCCACTAATCTCCTAGTGGGTTCAGGGGGCATCCCAAGGTTTGTAAGGACAGTGCAAGAGTTACCCGTCAGCCCTTGCTTCCCCGGTTGGCTCAATACACTATCCTCGGGCCCAAAGTGAACATGTTTTACTCGCCAAAACAATCAATCAATTAATTAATCAGTTCAATGGAATCAGTTGGAAATCTGTAGAGTTTAGAAAACTATAGATATATAGATACATTTTGGCTTAAATCATCACATAGGGTTATATGGGTTCTATATATCTAGAAATTAAACCTCACCTGACGAGCGACGGAACAAGAAAAGGATTAAAGAAAGGCCCAACCGATCAGTGATCTCCGCCCTGGAGAAAAACTAGACAAGAAAGGGAATAGTGGAAACTCGTGAGACGAGACTCAATATGAGACCAAGTATGACGCACGACCATGCTCATGTAAATAAATAAAACCAAGCTATCAATTAACACCTAGTATGTATAAACCCCAATTAACACCTAAGAGGTGAAATTAATATCAAGCAATCATGTATTCATGTTATTCAATTATTCCAAGTTCAATTCATATAAGGCATGGAATCACACAATCACGTTCGAGAAATTAACTACCAAGAAGTGTCAAGTAGGAGCATACATATCAATTTACCAAGCATATATATCATAGAATTCACATATGGGAGCCAAGAGAGTGAAAGAAATGCAATAAGGAAGGTTTTGGTGAAGTATGACAAAAACGGGCAATTTAAGAAACGTACATGCTGAGGGAAAACTGGAATATCTTTAATTCTAGAAGTAAGAATTGAGTTTTGTTTCTTGGAAATGAAACTATACACAAAAACCTTTCCGATGATATATGTCTCATTTTCTAGTTCAAAGCGAGGAGAAAATGGTACAAGCTTGAAGTTAGGCGAGTGCAGTTTGTCGGGAAAGTGGCGACACCTGAAAGAATTCACTATATCTCACAAACTAGGAAAGATATTGAGATGATTCCAATTGGAGGTTGTTCTAAACTTCAAGAGGTTTCCAACCGTTTAAAAATTAGGTCATTTTGAGTTCGGATGAGGGAGTAACCGGCCGGGTAAAGTTCAAGGGAAAAATTCCCCGGCCGGGTAAAGGGGTCCAGAAGCTCTACGGGACAAAAGTACCCGCCCGGGTACCCTTCCAGAGCTGGAAAAAGTACCCGCCCGGGTTGTAACACCCCAACCGAAGGATTCCACATCCCCCGCACTAAGACCCAAACCCGGTCATGAAACTTAGAGCGCGAAAGCAAAATAAATCAATCATCAACGAACAGCGGAAGCAATTAAAACAACATGCAGAACATAATAGGTGACGGGTTCAACTAGCATAGATACCTAGTCCCGAAAAGTCTATATTAATAAATGATATGATCCAGAATTAAACAGGCATACATAACTTGTCCAAAACCGAATGTAATAAAAGACAACCTTAAACGAAGACAACAGACTCGACATAACAACTGAACACAAAGACTGACTCACGCCGCCTAGCTCAAACTCCAAAGCAAAGCCTGCAAACTAAAAGATAAAATGAGGGGGGTCAGTCAACTGACTGAGTGAGGGGGCTAACGCATACCCACAATATATATATAGAGCATAGCAAATATAAAAAAGGTGGATTCATGAACCGGGGATAGGTGTTGCATACCAAAACATTTCAAAACAAAACCCAAATAGATATAAGTTTACAAAGCATTTTCCGAAAGACTCTATCCCGATTCATAATTCCTATAATAGATCATAACATATGCTCAACGAGTACGAGCTTCCAACCTATAATAGATAATAAAATAGAAATAACATACCAACCTCAACTCCGGGTGATGGTAGGGTTGCGCGACCCTAACCATCCATACAATCGAGGGGAGTGCTAATGCTACTCAAACCCTCAGAACTCCGTTTCCCAACCAAACCTCCCGATGGGTCCCGGTACATCCTCTTCATACAGATGGAGACTACGCACAGGTATAACCCCGATGGCCCTAACCGTCCCGGGGGCTCCATACCCGTAGCTCCTGGGCCCCATAACAGAACAAAACAGAACATAATATAACGTACGCCAATCTTTCATGCCAAATCTCGCTACATAATCACAACACAACGGTTTTTCCAAAATAGCTTACATATGCTTCAAAAACTGGTTTTTATAAGTATTCCTACGCTGCAGGGGTAGCCCGCCCACGCAGGACTCATGCACTTACATTCCCACGCTGCAGGGATAGCCCGCCCACGGAGAAGTGCAAGCATAAGATCATCAAAATATCATATTCAACACATACATATCTATAGTAAGGTATACTCGCATGCAAGGGTTGAAATTAGCATATTAAGGCCATAGGTCGCATAACTATACAAAATCCTAAACCTCACCTGAGAAGCGATGAGAAACGAGGACTGACAAGACGAATCCAAACTTGATCGGGTTGTCTCCGCCGTGGAGATTACTGAACATAAAGGAAACACAAAGTACTTATTAGACAAGACTCAGACATGAACCACATAGACGCACGGCAATAACATGAAGTGGTTTGACGTGTTATAAAAATGTTCATGTGTACAAGTAATATTTCACTTTGCAAATTAGACATATAATTAATCTCAAACAATTCAATAAGCAAACCAATTAAACGAATCCAAACTGTGTTATCCAGAAACCAATCAATTTAATTTAAGTAGGTTCACCTCACATGGTACAATGTAGTAAGTCAAGATACTACAACTACACAAGGTATACGTATGCATAAATTCTTGTAATTATAAGATTAAGAGTTCTAGTTCAATAATTTAAATATTAAAATGGAACAGTTATGCATATACATTTATAAAATTCCATACATCAATAATCATGACACACAATTTGTAAGTAATGAAACTCATTGTCCCCAATTTATTATATTCAGTACAGATCTAAAGTTTAACTAAAATTTCAATTCAAATTAGATTAGCAAAGATATACAAATATGTTTAATCATTCTAATTCTTAAGAGTCACCATACTTGATTACTTAGAGTTACCAATTGAAAATTCATTAGATAGGTTACAACCCAAATTTCAATTCGGTTATAGAAATTCCTACCAAATAACTATATTAATTATTAATATTCAATTACAACAAACAAAATACTTCATTTATTACTTAACCAACATGCTAAAACCGTCACTTTGAGAATTAAACATTTAAAAGAATAATAGCTCTAGACTTTGAAGGGTGTGATATTCAGTCTCTTCTTACATTAATCAATCTTCATTCAATTGCAAAACTTGGATATATACACATGTTACACACGTAGGGCAATTCCACTATTATTCTAAGAACATACTTGTTCGTTCTATTTATTTAAATTGGAGTGACACGAAACAGTTACACCATAATTAGCCTATTCCCATTAGAAATATAATCCAATCCAATACAGAAAGAAATTAGAATTTCTTCATGAATCAAATCCAATTTTAGCAAGAGATGAAATATATATATATATATATATATATATATATATATATATATATATATATATAGACTATAGCATACAACCAATAGGTTCATTTCGGCAACTCAGATTCATATATTCTAAATTGTATCATATTTACTTTGAAATGTAGAAATCATACAAATTCAAATCTAATTAATTCAATTCTCGACAATCTAATTTAATCTTATTTCTGATGCAATACAGAAACCTAGTACACACTTAAATCAGTCCATTACAAAACATATGAAATTGATTTACAGAGTAATTAAACAAAATTTAATTAAGGGTAAACAATGTCTGACGGTTTACCAAAGAGATTGGGGGAAGAAGAAGCAGTGGATGGCGACAACTCCGACGGTTGTTGGAGAAAAGAAAAACAGCGGAGGTGGCGGCATCTGGCGCGATTCTAGTGGGTGGTGGTGGAAGTGCTCGCCGCTCTGAATCTGGCGGTTGGCCGGCTAGAGCGGCGGAGATGGTGGCAAAATGGTGGTTGACTGAGGTGGAGGAACAAGGGTGGAGGGAAGAGACAGTGGCGATCTGATATGACTGCAGCGCCGCGACTGCTACATGTTGAAGACGAAGGGAAAAGAGGAAACAGGATTGTGCTGCGATTTCGGCCGCCTTTCCAGATCTGGGCAAGAGAGATAGAAATGGTTGAAGGTGGTGGTGCTTCGCCGGGATGGAAGCTGATGGCGGAAACGGCACGGTGGCAATGGCGTGAAAGGTGGTTGAGGTTGAACGTCCGCCGCTCTTATCTCTAACGGAGGGAAAGAAGAGGGACAGAAGAAGGGTGGTGATCGAAGCTGGAAGCACCGGCTAGTAGAGGTTGCTGGCGGAAGCTGCGGTGGCGGCGGCGCTTGGTTGCAAACAAGGTTTGAAGAGGGCACCGCCGCTGCTGTTGTTGTAAAAATCGAAAGGAGATCTGGGGGGAGAAAGGCTTGCGGTGGTGGAGTTGTGTAAGGAGAACAAGAGGGAGTGAAGAGTGGTGGTTGGTCATAGTTCTCCGGTGGAAGTGGCGGTTGGCGACGGCTTCGCGATGGAGAGCGGTGGCGTCGCTACTGAAGCTCGAGAGGGAGAGAGATGAGGAAATGAAAGAAAGCTGCTAGGGTTTGGGGTTTCACGGTATAAAAGGGAGTCCCACGTTCTGAAGTTGCCGATTAGTCCCTCAAGAATTAAGATGATGCAATTGAGTCCTCAAATTCCAAGAGTAGTCAATTGAGTTCAAGAATCTTAAGAAGTGATCAATTTAGTCCAATTAAAGGTTAGGAAATTATAAAAGTACCCCCAAGATTTAGAGTAGTGCCCAATTAAGTCCAAATTGAATTTCTTATAATTAAAAATAGATCCCCAACTTTTATTAACCTCAAATTAGCCCACATAATTTAAATTAAAGAGCAATTAGGTACTAAACACATATTTCAATTAAGTCCACATATTTTCATGGGATTACAATTAAGTCAATTGAACAATTAAAACATGAATAAAGTAATTCAAACACAAGTTGAGTTAAATAAATAACAATCTAATCGCACGAAAACGACTTCATATCTTGCTCTGAAAATGCGGGGTGTTACACGGGTACCCTTCCAGAGCTGGAAAAAGGGGCAAAACAGGGGTTGCTTCGGAGGAGAAAGAAAAGGAATCAAAACCCAAAGCAAACTCAACCAAAATGCTCCAAAACAATCATATATCATGCATATACCTTGGATACATCATTAAGTTAACATTTAATCCAAGGAAACATGCTTAGATCATCAAAATTCATCATTCAAACCCTATATATATATCATGATATTCAACTTCCAAATAACTCAAGAATTAAGCTTGGAATTCAAGGTTAAAGTTCATAATCATGCTTCTAAACTCAACTAACCAACAAATCACATCATATTCATCAAACCCTACTTTATATATATTCAAGAGATTCAATCAAGTTCTCCATCTATACCTTTAATATACAAGAAAGAATGGATGGAATGATGAAGAGATGATGATGCTTCCAACTTATGCAATATTCCTCGAGATCAAGCTTGCTATTGAGATGAAATATTCCTCCTTTCCCCCTTGGTGTTTTGATCGACATAAGTAGGTGTAAGTGTGTGTATTTTTGTATGAAAATGAAGAATGAGAGAAAATGAGAGAGATGAGATATATATGATATAATATATCTTCCACTAAAGTGTATGAATCATCACTTTTTGCATTCTAGTCCCTCAAGAATATGAATGCATGCACTCAAGTCTAATTCCATGGAAAGTGAGTATCTAAATCCATTTAAGTCATGCAATTAAATCCACGCGTTTACATATATGAACATTTAAGGTTATATAAGAGCATTTAGTCACATTAACAATTAATTCATAAAAGCTCATGGAAATATTATGCATCTAATGTTATGAAAAATATATGAAGTATCACATAATATCAATTAAGCACATTATCAATTATTTCATGTAAATTTCACGTTAAGGATAATTCACATAAATATATAGAAATATAATACATATAATATTATGAAATGTAGATAAATTATCACATAATGCATAAATTGAAAATGGGGCGTTACAACTGAAGTCAAGAATACAATCTCACAGCATATCTTCCAAGTACCTGATCAACCTTTCAGATTGCCCATCTGTTTTAGGATGTGAAGTGGTGCTAAAATTTAAACGAGTCCCAAGGTGTTTCTGCACTTCTTGCCATAATTTTGAGGTAAATCTCGGATCACGGTCTGATACAATTCTAATGGGAACTTCATGAAGTTGGACTACTTCTCTGAAATATAGATCGGCTAACTTGCTCACCTTATCAGACATTCGAATCTGGAGAAAATGCACGGATTTTGTAAGACGATCCACTTTCACCCAAATTCCATCAACACCACCTCAAGCTTTAGGCAAGCCCGATATGAAATCCATCATAACTTGTTCCCATTTCCATATTGGAAGAGGTAATGGTTGTAATAGACCTCTCGACTTTTGGTGTTCCCCTTTGACCAGCTGGCATGTTAAACATTTCTGAACATATTCGGTGATTTCCCGCTTCATGCCAGGCCACCAATACAGGCACTTTAAATCCCGATACATCATGTTTCCACCTGGATGTACGGAATACACAGCTCGGTGTGCTTCTCTTAAGATCTCTTGTCTCAATTCTGAAAGAACACACACTCGATCTCGCAGCCTAAATATACCATGATCATCGAATCCGAAGGGGGACTGAAGATTATCCTTAGCTCTTTCAATCTAATTCTGTACCCAATTATCTGTAGCTTGTGCATCCTTAATTCTCTACCTTAAATCCAGCTGAATAGAGATGTTAGCTATTCTAGCTCTCACAGCTCGAGCTTCAAGTTCCATATTACCACTAGAGCCAACTTCAAGATTTACAAGTTTCCCTTTTCGACTCAAGGCGTCTTGCCATGACATTTGCTTTACCCGGATGGTATTTGATGGCACAATCATAATCCTCGAGGAACTTCATCCATCGGTGTTGTCTCATATTTAGTTCTTTCTGGGTAAACAAGTACTTGAGACTTTGATGATACTTAAACACTTCAAAGTAGGTGCCATAAAAGTAATGATGCCATTTTGGTAAAGCAAACACCACGGCGGCAAGTTCTAAATCATGCGTGGGATAATTCAATTCTTGAAGCATATGCTATTACCTTGCAATGTTGCATGAGAACATATCCCAATCCTTCTTTCGAAGCATCCGTGTAAACGGTGAACCCTTCTAAACATTCTGGCAAAGTTAGAATTGGGGCTGAAGTTAGCTTTTCTTTCAATTTCTGAAAACTCTTTTCACAAGCCTCATTCCACTCAAATTTACCCTCTTTCTTAGTCAACCGGGTAAGAGGATCAGCTATCTTGGAGAAATCTTGAACGAATCTTTGATAATAACCGGCAAGACCCAAAAAACTGTGTACTTTAGAGGCATTCTTTGGCCTTTCTCACTGCATCACTATCTCAATCTTTGAAGGATCCACTTCAATTTGCATCACTATCTCAAGCTTACTCGGTCGATCCAAAATTCACATTTTCTAAACTTAGCATATAACTTGTGCTCCACAAGAGTTTCAAGTACAATTCGGAGGTGCTGGGCATGCTCTTCTGCAATCTTAGAATATAATAGAATATCATCGATGAAGATTATGACGAACTTATCAAGATATGGCCGGAAAACTTGATGCATCATATCCATGAAAGCAACCGGCGCATTAGTTAATCCAAAAGGCATCACGACAAACTCAAAATGGCCATACCGTGTATTGAACCCGGTTTTGGAATGTCACTTTCCTTGATCCGTAATTGGTAGTACCCTTGCCTTAGATCAAGCTTAAAGTAGACCCGCGAACCCTGAAGGAGATCAAATAACTCTTTAATATGAGGAAGCAGATATTTATTCTTGATTGTCATTCGATTAAGCTCTCTATAATCAATACATATACGTAGAGAACCATCCTTCTTCTTTACAAAAAGCACGGGCGCACCCCACGGTGAAATACTTGGGCGGATATACCCACATGCTAAGAGATCATCCAACTGAGTTTTCAACTCGTTTAGTTCAGCTGGAGCCATTCGGTAAGGTGTTTTCAAAAATGGCTCTGCTCCCGGGGTAAAGATCAATCACGAAGTCTATATCCCTTTCTGGAGGTAAGGTACCTAAGTGTTCTGGAAACACATCGATAAACTCGTTAACCACTTCTGTCTTCTCCAATTTTACCTGATCTTTTGGCCGGTTTAACAAGTATGCAATATATACAGTTGCTCCACCCCAGACCATCTCTTTTGCTTCCATCAAAGAAATGAAAGGAATCTCAGTCGAACCTCTACTCGGAACTGTTTCTATTCCCCACACAACTTTTTTAGCAAAATAATCCACTAGAGCCCGATGCTCATATAGCCAATTCATACCCAGAATAACTCCATAACGTCTCATCGGTAAATCTATCAAAGTAACAGGATACTCTTTGCCCTCTATCGTCATCGGATAATTCTTAAATACACGATCAGTTTCTATTCGACCTCCCAACGGTGAACTTATAATTAAATTAAACTCATCACATACAGTAAATAAACGAGAAGAGACGATTATTTCATGTGCAATAAATGAGTGTGTAGCACCCAAATCATACAAGGTATGAATGCATGCATCATGTATGTAAGTGGTACCTTCAATAACGGCGGTCGGATCGATCTCAATGTCCTCCCCATCTTCCCTCTCCAATGCATAAACTCGACCATACACTGTCGATTTCTTTTTCTTCTTGTTTGGACAGGTCTCAACAGTGTGCTCCAGATTACCACAAACTAAACACTTTTCCAACTTTAGCCAAGAATCATCCTCCAAATACGAAGGCTTTCAATAATACCCGCATGGCACCCCGGATGGGCGAGATGAAGGTGCAGGCGCCCCGGATAGGCGAGAAGGCTAAGATGGTGATCCTGATTATTTAGGCTTCTTTTCATTATCCTTGGAGGATTGGGCTGTATAGTACGAAGCTCATTTAGAACCAGACCCGGATCCCGGAATCCCATAAGCTCCTTCCTTCCAAAGTTGAGCTACTTGAGCTTCAATCATGGCCGCCTTACGCGTTGCTTTCTCCCAACTATCAACATTCTGACCTAGCAATTCTTTCCTTATACCATGTTTTGTTGCTCTTTTGATCCTCATCTACTGTAATGTGTCGGGCATACGGGGCTAGTCGGTTAAACATAGCAATATACTCCTCCACGGAATGGTTGCCTTACTTTAGCTCCATGAACTCTGCCTCTTTTTGGTCCCGAGCCACACGAGAAATGTATTTAGCCCGAAACTCTCTAACAAAGACCTCTCACGTAACCTGAACTCCTAACTGATCTAACTTAAGCTAACTTCTTCCCACTCATCATAGGCCGCATCTTGTAGAAGATGAATAGCACATCTAGCCATCTCTACTTGACTGCAAGGGCAGATCTGAAAAATCCGACGGATCTGTTTAATCCAATGCTCGGCCTGTATATCATCGGTAGTACCAAAAAACTAAGGTGGATTATTCCTTTTAAACTTCTCATAGGCCGAGGGTGTTATCCTTGGAGATACTGAAGAATAGCAGCCGCTACAGCATCATTTGCATTTACTGGTGCCGGAGGTGAAATAGGGTCCTGAGGTACCGGAGGTGGAGGAACTTGTCCTTGTGGATCAGGGAGTGGAGTTTGCTCAACAATGTCGCGTAAATACCTACGCGGAGGCATTATCCTGTAAAGCAGACTTGAATTGATATGCATGAGGATTAATATGCACATAGCAAACTTAAAACATAATTAAGATAATGATTCAATCACAAGACAAGCAAGAGCACGTTATTCTTATGCAGAGCAACTAGACCGACAGACACGACGCTACAGCCTCGGTTGTTGCAACCTGGAGCTTTGATACTACTTAAAGATATGATGCCCCGAGCGTGGACCTATCAACATCCCCCGCACTGGAACCCAACATGTATACGAAATGGAAAATCTGTAGACACGCTAAGAGCTAACAAACGGGAGACACTCAAGACCACTCTTATCTAAGCGGCGTTATACAGATTGTTACAATAATTAAACGTATAGTGGAAGCAAACTCATCAAGTAAACAACAATGCGAAAGCTCATCATTAACTAATTTACATAAATAAAGTTCACGACTAACATATCAAAAGAAATGTGGTAGATAATTTAGTATTACATCACATGCCAGTATCATCATTAACTAATATCATACATGCTAGCATCAAAACTAGGACTCGACTCAAAAGAAGGCTAAACAACCAGCCGCCTAGTCGACTCCCAAAACCTGCAATCAATACAAGGGGACAAGAAGTCAAGAGAAAGAGGATCAGTTGAGTGATTGGCGAGGGATAACATTATACAAGTTGCAATTAATGCAATAACAAGATATGCAATGCACGATAACACTTCATCTCGACCGAATATAGCCCATGTTACACAACAATAAAATTCATTACAATCAAAGGGCGTATATCGGGTTAAGGGTTTTCATGCAGACAATCGGTACCGAGTTATACCCGTTCTCCAACCTTACTCCACAAGATAATACAATAAAATAAATTCCTTTTTCCTGTGGGTGACGGAAGGGTTAATTACTCCTAACCATCGATTTTTCACTTAAGTCATAGGCCATTCAGTACTATACTCCTTTGGCCGAAGCCGATCACAGGTAATACGTGTTATCCACTACCTTTGAAGATGACACGTACACCCATAGCGGTCGCAGAGTAGGATCACCATCAGCCCTATGCTTTCCCGGATCCCCTCAGCTACGTTACCTCGGGCCGAATAATCACAAGCACTTGTTATGCAATGCATGCAAGATACATTTTCATTTCCAATTGAGAGTAATGAACACACGCTTGAGGACATAAAGGCATAGCTCATTTGATATTAGAAAACTATTTCGGGTAAAACGGGGAAAATAGTAGGCAATGGCTTATTTATTACATAAGTACATATAAGTATGATAGTTCAGGTGGGGAACAATCAAATCGTTCAGGCCATAATATCGGTATAGTATTGATTATAGTAAGAGAATAACCTCACCTTGACCACCTCAACAAAGGAGAACCGGAACAAGACACAATCTAAACCACCAGGTCCTTGCGAGGATCACCTGAATAAAAGACATGAATACGGTTGACATTAGATTCAAACGGACCAACTAAGGGCGCTTGACGATGCAAAACAATGCCATGAAATGATATGAGTGTAGATTCATATGCATTGTGACTATAATTACGTAAGGAATGGGTAAATATGACTAACCATGTGACTTTAAGAATTAACTTTCACATTGAAGATCATTTAGAACAAGTTTAGACGTCATTAATGCAACTTTAGTAAAATGATATACCTATGTAAGAGCATCTACACTTGAAATAAAGAATATATAGCACATATGAGGTTCAATAAATGGATAGTAATGATAAAAAACGCAAGAAATGGGCATTTAGGCACAACTTAACAAAACTGACAGTTTTCTCCAAATGCGCAATCTGTAAAGAATGGAGTACATCTTAAGATTGAGAAGTCAGAATTAAGTTTTGTTTGTTGGAAATGAAATTAGACAAATAGGTCTTTCCAACCATATATGGCTCAGATTTTAGTTCAAAGTGGGTCAAAAATGGCATTGGTGCAAATTTGAGGAAATGCAGATTTTCAACTGATTGGCGACACAATTTTGGATCGATCATATCTCCCTCCTCAGAGATGATTTCAAGGTAGTTCTAATTGGAGAATGATCTAAACTCAAAGAGGTTTTAGTGGTCTGAAATTTAGCTCAATCAGAGTTCATTTGAGGGGGTACCCGGCCAGGGAAAGTCTAAGGCAAAAGTTTCCCGCTAGGGGAAACTGTCCAGAAAATTTTCGGGACAAGAGTCCCCGCCCGGGAACACTTTCTTCATGAAATTTCCCCGCCCGGGGAAGATGTTGCAGCTGGAAAACAAACAGAAACAGGAGAAGACAGGGGAGGAAAAGGGAAGGGAGCAAATTGTTCAGCCAACCATCCGATTTTGCAAAGATACACTTAGAATGAAATATATTCATCTCATCACACATAAAAGCGCATTTAGAAACATTCAAGGAGAAAATATATACCAAAAACTCATGTTTAATATTCATCATCATCAGAGGAGATTTGAGGTATTCTCGGATCATAAGAGTCTTCAGTATTTGTTCATGCAGAAAGAGCTTAACTTGAGACAGAGGAGATGGGTTGAGTTCTTAGAGGACTATGATTGCACGATTCAGTACCATCCGGGTAAGGCAAATGTGGTTGCCAACGCGTTGAGCAGGAAGGTCAGTATTTCGAGTTTAGTGGCTGGGTTTTCTGAGCAGAGTTGAACTGTTTTGGTTTCGGTGCTAGGTTAGCCAACATCACGGTTCAGCCTGATTTGAAGCGGAGATTCTTGGAGGCTCAGTCTACGGATCCCGAGATTCAAAGGTTGGTTGCTCGTTCTAGAGATGATCCAGATACTAAGTTTGGGTTTGATGATTCTGGTTTGTTCAGGTTCATGGCAAGAGTGTGTGTGCCTAACCAGCTCAAGAGGGTAATACTTGAAGAGGCGCACCGCTCCGGTTATTCCACTCACCTAGGAGGTACGAGGATGTACCGGGACTTGAAGGAGTTATATTGGTGGAGTGACATGAAGAGGGATGTCGCATTCTTTGTGAAGCGATGTGTGACATGCCAAATGGTTAAGGCAGAACATAAAAAACCGGCAGGTACTCTCCAACCACTTCCGATACCGGAGTGGAAGTGGGAGCAGGTGACTATGGACTTTGTGTCCGGCCTGCCGAGGTCTAGGAGAGGATTCGACGGGAATTGGGTAATGATAGACCGTTTGACTAAGTCTGCCCATTTCCTTATAGTTCGGATGACGGATAAGGTACCTAAGTTGGCTGAAATGTATGGTAATGAGATAGTGAGACTACATGGAGTTCCTGCTAGCATAGTGTCAGATCGGGATCCTCGGTTTATAGCTAGTTTTTGGCAGGATCTTCAGAGGCGCTTAGGTACAAAGCTTAAGTTTAGCACCGCATCACATCCTCAGACTGATGGACAATCAGAGAGGCTGATTAAGTATCTCGAGGATATGTTAAGGGCATGTGCATTGGATTGTAAGGATAAATGGGATAAGCACTTGACCTTGGTTGAGTTCTCTTACAACAACAGTTACTAGGCTTCGATTGGTATGGCCCCTTACGAGGCATTCTATGGGAGGAAGTGTAGGTCGCCACTGTATTGGGATATTGAGGATTGGCGATGGACTAAGGAGGATAAGCTCACAAGAGCAAAGGCTTCGGCTAAGATTGAGAAGACGGTTGAGAAGGTTAAGTTGATTCGGCAGAGAATGAAAGCGGCTCAGGATAGACAGAAGAGTTATACGGATAAGAGGAGAAGGCCCCTCGAGTTTGAGGTCGGAGATCGTGTCTTCTTGAAGGCATATCCTAGAAAGGGCTTTTCTCATATTGGTAGAGGAGGGAAGCTAGCATTCGATATCTTGGACCGTTTGAGATTTTGGAGAGGATTGGAGAGGTGGCATATAGGTTGGACCTACCGCCGAGTTTGACTGGGATTCGTAATGTGTTCCACGTCTCACAGCTTCGTAAGTTCTACCTCGATGAGTCGATGGTTTTACCGGTTGAAGAGGTACAACTTGAGTCCGATTTGACGATTGTGAAGCACCCAGTTGAGATTCAGGATCGGAAAGTACAAGTGTTGAGAAACAAGCAGATTCCCTTGGTCAGAGTGTTGTGGAGAGATCAGAAATATGAGGAATCAACTTGGGAGACTGAGGAGAAGATAAGGAAGTTGTATCCGGAGTTGTTTCTTGCAGCGAACCTGAGGAAAGGTTCTCCTAAGGGGGGGAGATTGTGACGCCCCGTCCGATAAATCGTACAGGTATGCGCCACGAGAGAAGTTACCTTACGCACTTATATGATTTAATTTCCTTTTTATGTGTTTAATTCGAACTTTGATTAAAAATGTGACTTAATTGACTTAAATCCAAAATGGTAAAATATGAATTCTTGCATGACAACTTGAGAATGGAACTTGGATGAATTTAAATTAATTGTTGGAGTTGGATTTAAATAGGACTTGGACCTATTGATGTGTTTGGGCCTAACTTGAGTTAGGTGAGTTTGGGTCATTCGGGACCAATATGAGCTTGGGAATTCGAATTCGAATTCCGACACCACTATTGGACTTGATTTGGTGATTCGGGTCCAACGGAATTTACTTTATATTTTTCGGAAACCGTTTAGACCCTAAACCTTTTAATTTTGACTTTTGGGCCGAAAGTCATTTATTTGAGCCCAAATCCTATTTAAGCCTTTAGCCTCATATTATATCTTGGAAGCCCTAACCTTGACCTAAAACTATTAGCCACCATATAAATAGCTTTTTCCCTTTTCATTTCATTTCAAACCACATAAGTTAACCTCAAAAAGAATAATGGAGAAATTTCAAGAGAAGATCAAGACTTGAACCATCTTTCATTCTAAGAGCTCATATTCTTTGATTCCTCATTCCTTCACAAGACAAGGTAAGATTTGGATCTCTTTTGATGAGTATTTCATTTCTATTCTTGGATTGGAGCATGAAATTGTTAACATGAACTTGAATGATGAGATCTTGAATTCCTTGAGCAAGTTTTGATGATTTGAATGCTCCTTATTTGTCTTAGTTGCTGGAAATTCGTGTATGGAAGACTAGGGATTCATATCTTCATGTTTAAGCTTGAAATTCATGAAAATGGGTGTTGGAGATTTGGGCAAAAGCCTTCCTAAACTTGAATTAATTGATGTTGTGATGCTAAGCAGATTTATATGATGTTATACTTGAATTTCGTGATGTTTTATGGTAGATTTCGTGTTGATTTGTTGATTTTTGGTGTTCCCCTTCTTCTTCCCAAAACTGTCCAGTTTCTGCTCCAGATCTTTGGCCGGAACGGTAGTTCCCATTTGTGTTTTAAGCCCGGAATGGCCCTTCCAGGCTAGGGTTTGGATTTGGCGGCCGAACATGGGAACGACCGTTCCCATGTGTGCTTGGTCTGGGAATGGCCGTTCCTAGCCTCGCTAGGCCTTGGCGTGGGAAGGCCCATTCCCATGTTATGTTGTGCATGGGAATGGCCGTTCCCATGCATATGTGACCCTTTCTACTTGCTTTTTCGTGCATATTTGATTCGTTTGAGTTGCTGCTTGACTTGTATGATCCGTTATGACACGGAATGAATCTCTAAACCTTAATACTTTAATACTTGCATGAATTACTTGAATATTTGAATTATCCCTTGTGACCAATTTGATAAACATCATTCCATTTCGCATGTCAATCATACTTTGTTTGCCGTGCATCTTACTTGGTTCATGTAGAGTCTAAGTTTGGGCTTTTGTATGTCTTGTCACAGAGTTTGGTGGTGCCGGTGAGCCCAAGGTTTAGAGTGTTTGACCCTTCAGACTTTCAGACTCTACTACCACGAAGTGAGGTTTAGGATTTTGCATAGTTATGCAACCTATGGCCTTTATATGCTGATTTCTACCCTTGCATGCGAATATATCTATTATAAATACGTATGTGTTGGATATGATATGTTTATGACCTTGTGAATCAGCTCTGTTTTGGAAAATTAGATATGAAAGCATATGTAAGCTGTTTTGAAAAGTTATGTCATGATATGATTTGTTCTGTAGCGAGTTAGCCATGATATATGGTATCTGTTCTGTTATGGATCCGAGGAGCTATGGGTAAGGAATCCCTGGGACGGTATAGGGCCGTCAGGGCTCGACCTGTGCATAGTCTCCATTTGAGATATCATCGCGCGACTAAGAGAGATAGGGGAGGGGTGATATCTTGAGACTTCGGTGTACAGCCGGGGAGGACTCTTGTAGGTTCGCTACCCCTTGAGGGTTTGTCTATTTTGGATAGTTTGGGGACGATACATCTCCTCCATCATTGGTGTGACGGTTGGATTTGATTTTGTATTCTATGTTTTTTATATGTTCTGAGGAGTAAAGGTTGGAAGCTCGTACTCGCCGAGCATGTGATCTGTTCTTTCTGGGAATCATGAATCGAGATAGAGTTTCTGAAATATTTTCTAAAATTTATATATCTATCTTTTGGGTACTTTTGGAAATGTCTTTGGTATGCAACACTTATCTCCGGTTCATGAGTCCACCCTTCTGATATGTGTTGTGCTCTATATATATATTATGGGTGCACGTTAGCCCCCTCACTCGATCTAGTTGACTAACCCCTCATTTAACTTTTAGTTGTAGGTCAGTTGGCTTTTTCTAGGTGGGAGTGAGTCCTTTGAGTTGCACTTCGTTGGTCTAGCCTTTCTAGTTGTATTTGTCTTTCATACACTTTACTTATGTCATGACTTGTAGACTTGAGGTTATACTTTATCTTTCTGTAGCCCTGCGTGGCATTTGTATTCGGCCCCTTTGTGGCACTTGATGATTATTACGTTATGTTGATCGGATATTCGGGACTAGGTATCTATGCTAGTTGAACCCGTCACCTGTTATGCTTGTTGATATTCGGGACTAGGTATCTATGCTAGTTGAACCCGTCACTTGTTTTGAATGTTGATTTAAATGCTTCCGCTATCTTGTTTTCAATGTTTAAATTACTTTCACGCTCTAAGTTTTATCGAGTTAGATCCGCCTAGCATAGCGTGTGTGTTTATCTCCCGTTCGCTCTGATTCGGATTCGGGCATGGACTTCCATTTCATGACCGGGTCTGGGTCACAGTGCGGGGGATGTGGCATCCTCCGTTTGGGGTGTTACATAAGGTAGGGATACATAAGAAGGGCTGTACGTTTGAAAACATTTACTCTAGCAAAGACTCAAAATATATATGTATAATACTTTGGCCTAAACACTTCACATAAGGGATATATCGGGTCGTCATAGCTGTTAGAAGAGAAACCCACCTTGTAACAGCCCTACTCAGGGCCAAGTCGAGAGAGGTAAGTAAAGGGTAACTCAGGAAGCGTTTATAACCTCGATCCCTATTAATTCTCTTCATGCATTGCATATTATGTGACTTATGTGTTCTTATGTGTTATAATTTAATTAAATGTTCGTAGATTCAATTATTTTCTCTATTTAACTCGTACCTTGAAACTCTTTTCATAAAAACTTAGAATTCTAGTATTCATTCCCTTCTAGCACCTCAAAATCCCTTCATATGTTTCAAAACCCATTCCTACAGTTTTAGGTTGGAAATTACGAAAATACCCCTACAGCTAAAAAAATATTCCTACCTTTCCCGAAATACTTTCATTACCCAATATTTTAACTAAAAGAATCCTCACATTATTCTAACTCCCGTAGTATCAAAAACCGGCGAAAACCCTAGCTTATGATTCGATCATCAATAAACCCTTACACATCTACTTTTTCATATTCAATATTATAACCAAAACGACCATTAAATTATTTTGTGAATTTTCATGCATTTACTAAAAACTCGATTTCACCATAGCATATTTTATAAATATTTTCCTTTCCAAAAATCATCATATTATTTTGAACAAATTAGCTTTTATTCAATAGTCGAAATTATACTTGAAACGATCCTTGAATTTTTCTCTACATTATAATGATTTTTCCAAACTCTAAACTTTATCATAGCTTCGTTTATATAATTTTCCTATGATTTTCATCTTCTTTAATATTCATAATTTATAAACGAAAACCTAAATATTCCACATTTATAATCAAAACGAAGCTCATTTTTCACTCATTCTTTTATTAATTCATTACTTCAAGTTTTTACCTCTCGACTCTTGAATAAATTTTATATTATTTTTACATTTATTTTTATTCAAGATGACATCATCCATGACCACATGATCTTCTAGAAGGATTAATTACATGAATATAATTTTTCCACATTACATAGTTAATTACCTAGCATTTGTTTAACATGTAATTTAACCACATCTCCTAAATAATCACCAAGCATTTGTATGAATTAGGAGACATCCACATCTCCCTTAAACTCTTAGAAATTGCTCTAAAACCCCTCATGACTACCTATAAATACCCCCCTCAAGCCTCATTTATACCTCACAAATCAACACACAAAATCACTCCCTCTCTCCCTAGCTCACGCCCCAACCCTCTCTCTCTCTACAAGGTATGTTTTCTTCTATTATTTCATGTTTTATATTATGTTCTTAGTATAAAAATAATAGTAGCATGTCTAGGATTAATTAAATTATGCTTTAGGAATTTATTTTTATGAAATATGTGCATAATTGTTAGTTTAAATACAATGTGTGTACATTATGGAATTTTATTTAATTAAATGCATGAATTATGATATGATATAATGTGATTATGTATTTAAACGCTTATGATCTTGTTCATGCTAAGAGTAATTTATTTAGAATTATTTTTATAGAAAGTTCATATATTTTGCTATATTATGCTTTAATCTTATGTTATGAATATGAATATGATCAAGTGTGTTACATACCTTCTTTGAATATTCAAATAGGCTTAAGAACATGTTCATGTTGTTCTTGAACAATTTTAAGTGCACGTGTGATAGTGTGTGAGTGTGTGTGTTCGATTTTATGTTATAAAGTGTTTAATTCAAAAGAAATTGAATAGTAAATGTTTTTAATAGTGATTTTGACTTTTTGGTCAAAATTAATTAATTAATTTCGAAATTAATATAAAAATAATTATAAAATAGGTTTTGGAATTTTTAAAGAAAGATTTTCCCCAAATTTTCCAAAAATCGGTAAACTATGTACTATTTTCAAAAGATAACCTACATTGTCAAATTTAACTATAAATCTTATTTCAAATCTTATAATTATAATTATCATATAGTATATATATATTTGATTATTTAAAGATCCCATAAACCCTAAATTATTAATCAAATTCCCTTAAACTGGGTAAATTTAGGGTTTACCGGGAAATCTTTAACATATTACATAATGTGTACCTTATGGTGTGTGTGATTAACTAATTTGAATATTAGAACCTAGTTCTAAGCCAGTAGTAGTTATTACTTTCAGGCGAGGATATAATTGAACAGTGGAATCCCAAGGATTTTATCTAGACCATCAAGACACTCGGTGAGGGTTAAAATGTTTTCAACTGGAATCATGCCTATACATATGTATCTATATAAAAACTATTTTCAAGCCTACCTACTATTTTGATTTATTACCTTATATACATATTACTCTACTACAATGTCCCTCTTAAGGGAAAAATACTTTCATGCCGGAATCAATGTTTTACTATAACATTATATATTTCGAGTCCATTTTATCGAAACATTGATTCCGAGTTATGCAAGCAAAATATTGTTCTTGATTCATGTTATGGGCCCCGACTGTATCCGTAGCGAGCAATTACCCGGAAGGTATCGGGCCGAGGGTATTGTTGGTGCTGCGGACTGCCACCACCTCTTGGTAGTGGTTTAACTGGAGGTTAGTTACTCCACACCAAGGGATGAGGGAGAGATAGCTGCCTCTCGAATCTAGTTCATGGTCTCTAGGGTTGGCTTCCCTGTTGACACCAAGGAGTAGCGGAGTTATTATCATATTGGTTTTATTGAAGTATCGGTGTCTTGATCAACCCCGTTACTATTTTATCATGATTTAAGGAGTTACGGATGGAGAGGCCTAGCTTGCGGGCATTAAAGTTCTTGTTACAAAGGGTTCATATTTCTACAAATATTCCAAGTTACCCCTATCCCTATTTTACGAATATTATGAACCGTTCTCTATTTGCTATATCCTATTGCCAATATTTTGATCAAGATCTTCTTGATTATATAAATATATATACATATACTTATACCTATAATTTATTACACCCCCTTCACTTAGTCACTTTGACTAACCCTCTCGCCTATTTTAAAATGCATGATTTCAGGAATCCACGGAGCGACGCCTTAGAGGTATCTTGAAGCTTTAAGGTGTCATATCTTAGTCGATCAGTATTATATTAAGAGTGCATGCACATGTTTCAATAAGCACTCTCGTGGTGGCCTTAGACTAATCACTGTAATTACTTATCCAACTTAATAATATGTGTTTCGTTATATATTATCCCCTTTTATTGCTCAAGTTTATTTTTCGTTGCGTTTAAATTTTATACTCTGGTCTTGTATAGTCTTGTCCGTTCGCCGGAGTATTTCTCGAGTGCTAGGCCTCACATCCACTCGGGAAGTACAACGGTGCGGGGTTGTAATGTTATGGGGCGCTACAACTAAAGTGGTATCAGAGCCCGGTTAAGTTAAGAAGAGACTTAACTGAAAGGGTGCTCTATCCTCTTGTTTGTTGCACTATATGTTAAGGTTGCTTCAAGATACCAGTAGGATCGTAAGTTAACATATTATTCTTCTGTGTCTTTATATGCCTTATCTCTGCTACGATTTAGGTGATATTACGTGTATTGATTGTCTCTACTTGGAAAATTTCTACCTAAGTGATTATCTGTAAGTCATTCTTAACCATCATGCATCATATCCTTTCTAAAGTTCATTACAGCTCATAATGTCTCCCCGAAGAACCGCCCAAGAAAGTACTCCACCAAGAGAAGATGTATCCTCGACCGGAGGAAATTCTGAGCTAGTAGATGCTTTAAAGGAGATAGTGCAAACCTGCGCTAATGGATCAAAAGGTAACAATGATAAGTCCTTAGAAAAGTTTCTACGGATGGATCCACCTAAGTTTTTCGGAGAACCCAATGATGTAAAGGCCGAAAATTGGATAGCGAGTCTTGAGAAAATCTTTGAAGCAATGGGTACTAGTCCTGAAGAACCTGAAAGAGTTCAGTATGCTGTCTTCATGCTAGAAGAAGCGGTCCAAAGTTGGTGGAAATATACAAAACGAGTTTGGGCAGAAAATCAGGTGAATCATGGGTGGAATGACTTTGTAAGAGTATTCTACGACAAGTATATTCCCCATGTGGTTAGAGATGCCCGAGAAGAAGAATTTATGAATCTAGTTCAAGGCAAAGCATCAGTGGCCGAATATGAAGCTCAGTTCGTTAGGCTAATCCAGTATGCCCCACATATCCTACATGATGAACGTCGCAAAATTAAACGGTTTATTGATGGTCTTAGATCCAATCTTCGATGGGCCTTAGCTCCATTTGAATTGGGAGCCTACACTAAGGCTGTAGAAATGGCTATGAAAACGGAGGCCACACATAAGGAAGTCCATCTGGCAAACAATCGTTCCGAGCCACCCTATAAGTCATCCCAGGAATCCAAACGTCCCGCTGAACCATTTAAGTCAACTTTCGGAAAGAAACAAGTACAATCCTGGCCCAGGCCTCAACAGGCACCACCAAAACTTCAGGAGGAGATTATTTGTGAGTACTGTCAGAGGCGGGGGAATACTGAGGAGGAATGTCGAAGGAAGGCTGGTACATGTTTATGGTGCGGAGACCCTGATCATCAAATAGAAAATTGTCCGAAAAGACCAAAACCAAGGAATAAAGGGAAGGCTATGGAAGGAACATCTGGGAAGCCGACGGTCAAAGGACGAGCTTATGCTGTGGAAGGAAACATGAAACCAAATCTTGCCAATAATGAGGGTACGGTACACACTCTAAACACGCCAGTTACTACTTAATATGGTGCTGGCGCCACGCATTCATTGCATCACTTATGTGTGCATTTAAACTTCTTACCTGAACAATTGTCATATGTGTTTAAAGTAAGTTCTCCTTTGGAAACTTGTTTATCATGGATAGAGGATACAAACATTATCTAAAGCTATTATGAAACATGAGTAGAATCTGAGGACAGATTCTTTTAAAGGGGGGAAGATTGTAACAGCCCTACTCAGGGCCAAGTCGAGAGAGGTAAGTAAAGGGTAACTCAGGAAGCGTTTATAACCTCGATCCCTATTAATGCTCTTCATGCATTGCATATTATGTGACTTATGTGTTCTTATGTGTTATAATTTAATTAAATGTTCGTAGATTCAATTATTTTCTCTATTTAACTCGTACCTTGAAACTCTTTTCATAAAAACTTAGAATTCTAGTATTCATTCCCTTCTAGTACCTAAAACCCCTTCATATGTTTCAAAACCCATTCCTACAGTTTTAGGTTGGAAATTACGAAAATACCCCTACAGCTCAAAAAATATTCCTACCTTTCCCGAAATACTTTCATTACCCAATATTTTAACTAAAAGAATCCTCACATTATTCCGAGGATCGTGATACTCTTCGAGAACCATAATTCCCATCGTAACTCCCGTAGTATCAAAAACCGGCGAAAACCCTAGCTTATGATTCGACCATCAATAAACCCTTACACATCTACTTTTTGATATTCAATATTATAACCAAAACGACCCTTAAATTATTTTGTGAATTTTCATGCATTTACTAAAAACTCGATTTCACCATAGCATATTTTATAAATATTTTCCTTTCCAAAAATCATCATATTATTTTGAACAAATTAGCTTTTATTCAATAGTCGAAATTATACTTGAAACGGTCCTTGAATTTTTCTCTACATTATAACGATTTTTCCAAACTCTAAACTTTATCATAGCTTCGTTTATATAATTTTCCTATGATTTTCATCTTCTTTAATATTCATAATTTATATACGAAAACCTAAATATTCCACATTTATAATCAAAACGAAGCTCATTTTTCACTCATTCTTTTATTAATTCATTACTTCAAGTTTTTACCTCTCGACTCTTGAATAAATTTTATATTATTTTTACAATTATTTTTATTCAAGATGACATCATCCATGACCACATGATCTTCTAGAAGGATTAATTACATGAATATAATTTTTCTACATTACATAGTTAATTACCTAGCATTTGTTTAACATGTAATTTAACCATATCTCCTAAATAATCACCAAGCATTTGTATGAATTAGGAGACATCCACATCTCCCTTAAACTCTTAGAAATTGCTCTAAAACCCCTCATGACTACCTATAAATACCCCCCTCAAGCCTCATTTATACCTCACAAATCAACACACAAAATCACTCCCTCTCTCCCTAGCTCACGCCCCAACCCTCTCTCTCTCTACAAGGTATGTTTTCTTCTATTATTTCATGTTTTATATTATGTTCTTAGTATAAAAATAATAGTAGCATGTCTAGGATTAATTAAATTATGCTTTAGGAATTTATTTTTATGAAATATGTGCATAATTGTTAGTTTAAATACAATGTGTGTACATTATGGAATTTTATTTAATTAAATGCATGAATTATGATATGATATAATGTGATTATGTATTTAAACGCTTATGATCTTGTTCATGCTAAGAGTAATTTATTTAGAATTATTTTTATAGAAAGTTCATATATTTTGCTATATTTTGCTTTAATCTTATGTTATGAATATGAATATGATCAAGTGTGTTACATACCTTCTTTGAATATTCAAATAGGCTTAAGAACATGTTCATGTTGTTCTTGAACAATTTTAAGTGCACGTGTGATAGTGTGTGAGTGTGTGTGTTCGATTTTATGTTATAAAGTGTTTAATTCAAAAGAAATTGAATGGTAAATGTTTTTAATAGTGATTTTGACTTTTTGGTCAAAATTAATTAATTAATTTCGAAATTAATATAAAAATAATTATAAAATAGGTTTTGGAATTTTTAAAGAAAGATTTTTCCCAAATTTTCCAAAAATCGGTAAACTATGTACTATTTTCAAAAGATAACCTACATTGTCAAATTTAACTATAAATCTTATTTCAAATCTTATAATTATAATTATCATATAGTATATATATATTTGATTATTTAAAGATCCCATAAACCCTAAATTATTAATCAAATTCCCTTAAACGGGGTAAATTTAGGGTTTGCCGGGAAATCTTTAACATATTACATAATGTGTACCTTATGGTGTGTGTGATTAATTAATTTGAATATTAGAACCTAGTTCTAAGCCAGTAGTAGTTATTACTTTCAGGCGAGGATATAATTGAACAGTGGAATCCCAAGGATTTTATCTAGACCATCAAGACACTCGGTGAGGGTTAAAATGTTTTCAACTGGAATCATGCCTATACATATGTATCTATATAAAAACTATTTTCAGGCCTACCTACTATTTTGATTTATTACCTTATATACATATTACTCTACTACAATGTCCCTCTTAAGGGAAAAATACTTTCATGTCGGAATCAACGTTTTACTAGAACATTATATATTTCAAGTCCATTTTATCGAAACATTGATTCCGAGTTATGCAAGCAAAATATTGTTCTTGATTCATGTTACGGGCCCCGGCTGTATCCGTAGCGAGCAATTACCCGAAAGGTATCGGGCCGAGGGTATTATTGGTGCTGCGGACTGCCACCACCTCTTGGTAGTGGTTTAACTGGAGGTTAGTTACTCCACGCCAAGGGATGAGGGAGAGATAGCTGCCTCCCGAATCTAGTTCATGGTCTCTAGGGTTGGCTTCCCTATTGACACCAAGGAGTAGCGGAGTTATTATCATATTGGTTTTATTGAAGTATCGGTGTCTTGATCAACGCCGTTACTATTTTATCATGATTTAAGGAGTTACGGATGGAGAGGCCTAGCTTGCGGGCATTAAAGTTCTTGTTACAAACGGTTCATATTTCTACAAATATTCCAAGTTACCCCTATCCCTATTTTACTAATATTATGAACCGTTCTCTATTTGCTATATCCTATTGCCAATATTTTGATCAAGATCTTCTTGATTATAAAAATATATATACATATACTTATACCTATAATTTATTACACCCCCTTCACTTAGTCACTTTGACTAACCCTCTCGCCTATTTTAAAATGCATGATTTCAGGAATCCACGGAGCGACGCCTTAGAGGTATCTTGAAGCTTTAAGGTGTCATATCTTAGTCGATCAGGATTATATTAAGAGTGCATGTACATGTTTCAATAAGCACTCTGGTGGTAGCCTTAGACTAATCACTGTAATTACTTATCCAACTTAATAATATGTGTTTCGTTATATATTATCCCCTTTTATTGCTCAAGTTTATTTTCCGTTGCGTTTAAATTTTATACTCTGGTATTGTATAGCCTTGTCCGTTCGCCGGACTATTTCTCGAGTGTTTGGTCTCACATCCACTCGGGAAGTACAACGGTGCGGGGTTGTAGTGTTAAGGGGCGCTACACACCTGTACACCTTACCAAACAAAATCAATAAAACAAGGAGACTTGAGGATAGCCTAAGAACCCGGCATGTCTCCGCCCTGGAGAAAACTGTACAAAAGTTAACACAGTGCATTCGTGAGACTCAAGACTCCAAATGAACCATAAATGACGCACGGCAATGCAATGAACATGATATGAAGTGCATATGAGACAATAACATATTATGAAGGTGTTCATGTGCACAATTAATGCATTAGAATTACATAAACGAGCAATTCATTCAAGTTCAATCAATACATAAAGGTTTGAAGTTCATTCGTTTCATATCTTTCATGATTCGTATCAAATCGAGCCATCACCTTAAAACATTAATCATAACACACTTATCAACATGTTTACAATGCATATGAATCATTTAGAGATTCAAGGAATTCATTAAACACATAGGGAATACATTGGTAACAAGAAGAGTAACATTATATAACTTAAATGTTTATACATATATGTCACGTTTGTCCAACACAACTCAAGTCATAAAGTTCATAATCAAATCATAACATGTCATTTAATAATCAATTAATATCATAAATACAAGTTTTAGGCACAAGAGATCAATTAAAACACGTACGAAAGTCAAGCGGGTGAAAGGAACGTAAGGAAATAGATTTCGGTGAAAGTTGACAGTTTTTGGAAACGAACAAGCTGTATGAAATTGGAGATATCTCGATTTCTAGGAGTTGGAATTAAGTTTTGTTTGTTGGAAATGAAACTAGACAAATAGAGATTTTCAATGGTATGAGGCTCAAATCGTGGTTCAAAGCGAGGTAAAAATGTCGTAGGCCCGAAGTTGGATGAATGCAGATTTCTGGTGAAGTGGCGACACCAAAAAAAATTGAGTATATCTCACAAATGAGAAAATATATTGAGGTTATTCCAATTAGAGAATGTTCTAGACTTCAAAAGGTTTCAGTGGTCCAAAATTCAAATCAACCAGAGTACGTTTGAGGGGTAAACGGAATAAAACAAACTCAGACAGAAAACAGGGAAGGATCGATGGCCGTGGATTTTTCCTTTATAAAAATCCACGCCTGTGGGAAGGCCTCCAGGTCCTGGACACGAATCCACGGCCGTGGGTCAAAATCCACGCCCGTGGATCCTTCTACAGCAACAAAACTCGACAGCAACGAAGCTCAAATAAGAAGGCATGAAAAGGGCAAGCAAACTCACTCCAAATCACTTAAAACATGTAATATATTTTGTAGGAGCATCAAATTCAAGTTTAGGGCAATTAGAACACATTAAACCACAAACCCACATACATATACACATATATATATATACATACAATGTAGATACACATTCTTGCTCCAAGAATACCAACAATCAAGCATAACATCTAAAGATCATTATAAATTCAAGCATATACACACAAAGATTCAAGTTATAAAGCAATAATCACATACCCCTAGCTCCTACATCAATTCATTCATATTTGAACATATATATACACATATACCTTTGATGAGAAGGAGGAGAAAGGGAAGGAATGACTAAAGCTTGAATCCTTGCTTGAAAATGGGAGAAATCTCCTTGTCTCCTTGCTTGCTTGATGGATCGATCAAATGGTGAAGGAAGGAGAAGTTGGGAACCCTTATTTGCTAGGAGAAAATGAAAGAAGAAGAATGAGATTATTGCGGGGGGGGGGGGGGGGGGGGGGGGTGAATCGTGTAATTAAGGGAGAGAGTGAGGGGAATTTGAACTTTGGTCCTCCAAGAATTTAAGTGCTTCAATTAGGGTACCGAGGTTTGGTAGTTTAGCAATTGGATCAAATTCAAGGTTCCGTTGAGTCCAAGGATTTCATATAAGCTCAAATACGTACATATTCGAAATAGAACATTCAAATAACAAATAAACATATTAAAACGAGTTTAAGTAACATAATCACTTAAGTCACATAATAGCAATTAGTACACAAAATTATTAAACGAAACAATCAATTAGCAACTAAAACATAATTAAAATCACATAAAACTCGGTCTAAACCCACTCGTGTCGTCATACCTGACTTGTCGAGAAATCGGGGCGTTACAAAATTTTTGGAATGAAATGGAAGAAAATGATATTTCATTAAAAGCATATAAACATTAAATAAAATACATGAGTCATAAAGTTAATCTTGACTTTAAGAAGAAATTTAATTAGCTATCCCTCATGTTATAAAGTTTATGCAATTAAGTGATCACACTTTTGAATTAGTAGTATCTAAAGCCAAATAAATTTCATTTAAGTACACATACTTTGCAAATTTGGCAATTAAGGACAAATAGTTAGCAATTAATAAATCAAACAAATATAACATATACGCTCGAATGTTCACACACGTTTTACCTGTTCTTAAAGATGGGGCATGACAGGACCCGGTTCGATCCTACCCGTTGACCCGACGAACCGACCCATTGATTTACCCAATCAATAATCAATCTGGGCTATCCGCTTGCACTGACGCGGCGCGATCTGCGCCGTGTACTTGGTGCCCAGTCAGTGCCACCTCATGCCCGATCCGTTGATGTGGCGTGATACGTCAACATGCTACGTCAACAACCTTTTTTTTTTTTTGGTTAAAAATTTTATTTTCTCCAAACAAAATTTCGGGCATTTCCAACACTTGGAACCTTGATTTATTTTCTTAAATAAATCCCTTGGCTATTTTCAAACACATTGAAAATTCATTTCTCTCTCTCCTTTTAATATTTTCTCTTTAGATCTTTAGAGGGGCTTGTAGGGGGACCTGCAGGACTAATTAATTTTAGCTCCAAACGAGTCAATCTATTATCATCACTTGATAATAATTGATTACGGTTTTACAGTATTTAGTTCCACTAAATAAATATTGTTGCACTATAAAATTAATTAAATTATTCACGAATTTCTCGATCTAGAATAATTTCTCATTTTACTCCGCTGTGTAGATATCCATGAAAAATAAATTGCGACTACTATTATTTATTTTTCACATTTAATATGAAATTTCTTGATTCGCCTTAAGTTCAAATTCTCCGTATGTGAAACACATTCAACATACAACTTCGGTGACGTATCACGCGAAGTGCTTTGGCCAAAGTCTTAATTCGAACTTTTGCAAATCTATTTCAGGGATATCTTTTACCTTCTAGTAAGGCAACATATTCCTTGATCAATATAACTCTTTAGCACACTTCATGCAGTCACCGAACATCCAAAGTATTTTGGCCACCGTTACCGACTCCTCACTTCTGAGTATATTATAGTGACTAACACTACACGCCTAAAGCCGAAATACTATTTGGATTAAGAGTATAATGCTTCCCGAGATTTTATTCATTTTAGATAGCAGTATCAAATGAATAATTTAAGTGGTCCAGTTCGATGTTTCTAATCCCATTGAAAATCATCAACGTGTTATAATCAGAATCACCATTCCCTATGACGAAAAACTAATCATCTTATATAACCACGTTATAGTCTTGATAAGAACATATATTCTTATCTTGCCAACTAGAACTTTAATGACACGTGATTTCGATATTTAAAGTCTTTTCTATGAAACACATTTCATATAAGAATACCATCACAAGTCATTAATTATCAATATGTGAAATACTCAAAACTTGAGGTAAATTTAGTTTAATTAAACCAACAAATTGAATTTTCAAGGCACTAATCCCAACACTATCCCACTTGCCCTAAATTCAATTTGGCTAAACATCTGAGTCTTATTCTTTTCACATAAGTGTCAAAACTACTTTTGCACCTTTTGTGCTAATACTTTAGTGGAGGAGTTTAATAGATGTTTCACAGAGCCAACTTTTAGGAAATCCTTAAGCTAATACATTTAACTGGTTGCTTCTCAAGCTACCATGTATTTAACTTCTATGGCGGAGTAAGCAACACAAGTCTGCTTAATATTCCTCCAATTTAACTTCTCCTTTTAGAGTAAACATGCATCCTAATGTCAAACATTTAGAATGCATATCAGATTTAAAATCCGAATTTGTGTCGTCTATAGAAATGAGCTCACCACTATTGTAGACTAGCATATATTCTAAAGTCATTTTCATGTACTCCAATATATGCTTTCACTACTACCCGGTTCTAGATTCTAGAGTTTGACTAATATCTGTTGACTAGATCTATTATATAATAGATATCTGCAATTATACACGATATGACATATATAAAGCTTTCACTGCGAAACTCTAATCATGTCCTCTATCTCTTCGGTTGTCTCAAGACACTGATTATTCCAAGATAGATAAATTCCATATCTGAAAGGTAATCAATCTTTCTTGGAATTTATCATATTGTAACTTGTCAGTATCATATCCTTATATGCTATTTGTGATAAATCAATCATTTTATTCTTATGATCACAGAAGTCTGATCCTTAGAATGTCATTGATCTCACTTAGGCCTTTGTGTGTCAAACTGATTTAACAATCGAATTTTACCTGATGATCCAATGAACAGAACATCAATTACGTACGAAGCTAAAATGTTATAACATTATCATGATGCCTTTTGTACACCAATGGATCATCAAGTAATTGGACAAATCTAAAGGATTTAAATTGCCTTATTAATTCTGATGTTCCATAATCTAAACGGTTACTTAAGATCATAAAAGGATCTATTAAACTTGCATACTATATGCACCTGATTTCTGGCTGTGAAGCCTTCAAGTTGTACCATATATCTCTTCTTCTTGAAGGTGCCCGTTCAAGACATAGTCTTTGCATCCATTTATTTAATCTCATAATCAATAATGAGATACCATGCAGAGGAGAGTGGACTTAAGCATTGCTACCAGTGAGAAGACCTCATAAATGATTTCTTCTTTCTGGGTAAAATCCGTTGCCATAAGTTTTGCTCTAAAATCTCTACTTTTTCATCCATTTTCTCTTTTTATTTTCTTGCAGAACCCAATTGCATCTAATGGATTTGATGCCTTCAGGTGCTTCGAAAAGTTCAAGACTTTGTTAGAATACTAAGATTCTAACTAAGATTCCATGGCTTTTGACCAAAATGTAACATCCCGACTGATCAGACTTTTCAGGTAACCTATTATGTGCGCTATTTAATTATTCATTTAAGTGATTATGTGATATTTAATTTCTAACGTGGATTTAACTGCTTAAACGTTTAACTTTCCTTTGCTTTGTATTTTGCTTGTTTTGAATCCGTATTTAATTCTGATTTTTGTGAATTCGTGATATGTGTTAACTATATGTTTCATGGACTCGATTATGTGCTCGTTGTATGTTTTGGTATTTGTTTTGATTGCCTTTTTGGGTTCGTTTTGGAGACGGGACCTAAAGGAGGCTAAAGAGCATTTAGGGCACCTTGGGTTCCGGGACGCGTATTTTGAGTTCGAGAATTCGGATTCGAATTCCGTCACCTCCGTTGGACTTGTTTCGACGATTTGGGTTCAATGGGACAAGCCTCACATTTTTCTAAGTTCATTAAGACCCTCGAATTCCACCCGAAACGAGCCCCTTATGTGACACCCTGATATTTAGAAAAGTAAGAAATTATAAATTAAGAAAATATTACATCATAACATGCATACATATTGCTTGGCATATTACCTGCGTAATTTATTTTTTAAAATTTTACTGCTACTTCATTAAATTATATTTACCAAATAACATTTAATAAAGATCTTATAGAAATAAGTAGTTTTGCTGCTAAAATAAAATTTCACAAAACTTAGTTAAATATGATTTAGATAAATTAATAAATGTTGGGAATTGACATCTTAGCAGCAACATTTTATTTTATTTAATATAATGATAATTGCATGAACGAAATTATTTGTTATATAATAATGCTAAGTTTTGTTGTCTTTTTAAACCATTTCGTGACATCAAATATGCATATCCTATGTTTCAGGTAGTGGTTACTTTAAAGTTTCAACACATGCATGCACATTAATTAAATGGGAGCATTATTGGAATAGCCATAATTTGTTAAAACAAAAATAGTAATAATAAATAGATTATAAAATAAAATATAAAATAGAGTATAAGCTATTAAAACTATTTGAATACCTTCTGCTATAGTAAGTTTCCCTTTTAAACTTAAAAACAAATGTAAACAAATTGACAAATGAATTAATTCACCTTGCCAATCCTAAACTTATTGATTGCCACCTGCTCCCGTAATCATTAAGAGTTATTCTGAAGTACTCAACAAATTAGATAAATACATTTCTAAGAGAAACATATTCGTTCACGGCAATAAGGTATGTTCTCGAACCCCTTTTCCTGTGTTCTTAAATTGCTCTATATGAATTTGTATGTATGAGTTTGACATTTAATACTTTAATCTACTATCATAACTGCACTACTTGTATTGATATGAATTTAGTTAGTATTTTCCTGCAAACAAGTTTAGTAATTAGCGAGTATCATGTGATTAATAAATAACCAAAAAAAAAAAAAATTTGTCATAAGAATCTTTGAACAAATCATAAATTTTTCTATCGGCTTATGCTAAATAAATATTTTAATGTTGGGTTGGAGCTATTACCGAATAAAATTGCTTGAGGTTTTGATGAGTTGAACACATATTTTATACCAAATTATTAATAAATTACGCATTAGCCTAAATTTTCAGCAAATTACATGATAGTGATTTGCTAACTAGATAGTGATTTTACTTGTAATGATTACTTTAACTCCGGCACTATATGATTCATTCTTTTCAATTACGTAAAGTTTTATTTAATTAGTTAAATATAGGATAGTGGAAATTAATTAGTTGTTAAATGCTTAACAAATAGTTAGTGATATAGACATAATAAAAAGGCCTTTTTGCATTTAGTATTTTTTTTAGTTTTTCCGAACTACTTAGAAGAATTGATTTTTAAATTATTTTTCAAAATAATTGATGAAGTCTTGGATGCATGATATTCACCAATTCCAGTTGTTAGGTGATCACGTGATTATGTTATTTGGCAACATATCATTCTCAGTTATATCTTTTCAAGTATTTCATGTATTAATTGGAGTCTGTAGTTCCAATAGTCATAATGATGTCCTGGACATTTGCCTTTAGGTTAGTTGTTATTGTTATTTCAAATTAGGTTAGATTTAATTATAACGAGATTAACGGGAATCATAGGTTAGATAAAGCTTTTAATAATTTTTTTATGAGTGTTGGAATTTTCATTTGGAAATCTAATATACACCTTTGGTACTTGTGGGCATACCTTATTACGAAAATGAATACAATTAATATAGTAATTTTAGCTATGTTATTGGTTGGAATTTGGTTAATGGAGTGCATCTATGTATGTACTCTATAATTGTACATGCGTATGTGACATGCAACTGTCATTACAATTTATTTATTTTACTGTTAGTCTTGAGGTAAGACTAGGATTTTTAGGTTTAGCACTTTTTGACCTAGAGTCGTGTTTGTCCTTTTGTCAGGTGAACTAGGACCAACCGCGAATCAGTACGGTGAGAGAACTTTACCCTTTAAAACTGAAATACGCATATCTATATTATTATACCAGCCTTCGTAAGACCTTTATTTGACGATTTCGATTTCTATTCCTTTCATATTGTTATACCTATGTATGTAAATAGCTGTTTATCAATTATTAGTTTTAAGACAAATGATTTGGCTAGTAAACATGGTTTCTTACCTATAAGTACTGCATCAAATCCTTCGTTTTATTTGAAAAGAATCTACCGTTCTTGTTAACGAGCTATTATGTTCCATTATTGTTTGATTGCACTCGTGGGGATGCCCACGGGGTAGTTCTGGGCCACGGGGTTACTCTCAATATCAGACCGACTGGGCAGTATCGGGCCGCGGTTGTAGCTGTGCGAGGTAATGCCCATATGTTGACGCTACCATTTGGAGATTCGGAGATGGTCTCGAGTGGTGAGCCAAAGAGATGATCTCGCGGGCACGTGGGACTCTCGACCTCTGTTAGTTGGGGGATACCCCGACTCTGGTGTTTGGAGTTATTTTATGATTTTGGTTTTAGGTGATAAAAGGGGAGAGGTTGTTCATAGCTCGTTCATGTGCATGTATATTCTATGTATACTGTTCCTTGCCTGCTCATGCATTGATTATGGTTTTGTCATTATTTAAAGTTCTGCATCCTTCCGCCTACCTCATTAAGTCAGTTTGACTTACTCCTCTCTTTTAACCCGTATTTCAGACTTGTTGAGCGAGGCCCGGAGTTAGGTGAGCAGCCCTTGGATTAGAGACGTTAGAGCTGTCTTGCCTGCTGTTTTGTTGTTGATGTACAACACCCCACCTCGGGGGATGTATATGTCTATATGGTTTGTAAGCTTAAGGCCCGCATAAGGGTAAAAGCGTTCACTTTTGTCTGGTACTTATTTTGTCGTCATCTTCCTCGGGGTCGGTATGTAAGTTCAGTTATTTTATTTTGTTTTGGACTCTTGTTTTAGGACCACTACCTTTTATATTAAGTTATGTTATCGTTTCCGCTGTTTTCAGTTGTTTTCGTTTTCACTTTGAGTTGTTACTCTAGATTACCGTAGTTTCATTTTTTTCGCTTATGCGGCTGAATCAAGGTAAGCACTTAGCAAACCTTGACTAGGCCGTGCGGGCGGCACTCCACGGGGCCCTCCAGGTCTGAGGATTCCGTTGGGGCGTCACAGTGGTGGTATCAGAGCTCTAGGTTGGGAAACCTGGAGTTTGGGAGTTTGAATTCTTGACAGATAGTCAGGGATTCGAGTTTATAGTGTTATAGGATATTTGTGTATGTGCCTTGTGTACTTTTGTGTTCCGTATGCTTTTGTTTTGCTAAACTGTCAGGCTGGTATTTTATCTTATATATATATATTTTGTGTCATTTTAGGCCTTATAACTTGTATAGTTGTACATATGTGAAAGTGTCTACTTCTGTGACTAGTGCATGATGTTTGGGTAACCCAGGGGTGGTACCCTATGATCTGATGTATAACTCCATCTTTTAATATATTATGTGTATAGTGGATGGTTATGTGAAATACATGTTTGCCTTAATTGTCTTACATCATCCGATAAACTGTCACATGCATAATAGAATGACTCTTGGAAGAACACGCTAACAAATGCCCCAACATACAACTGTGTTAAAGCTGGGTCAGCCAATTGCAAACAGACCTGGAAGACCAAATGTACAGGCCCGAGCATACGCCCTAGGAGGTGGAGAAAATCCCGATCCCAACGCTATGGTGGAAGGTATGCTTTGCATCCATGGTACGCATATTAAAGCTTTATTTGATCCGGGTGCTACGCATTCATTTATATCATCACATCTCATGCATCAACTCACTTTAGATATAAAATTATTACCGTACCATTACGAAGTGGTTTCACCAATGGGTCCCCGATCCCTTACCAACAAGATGGTTCGAGATTGTCCAGTTGAGTTTGAAGGCAACCGATATCCAGTAGATCTAATTGAGCTATCAATTCAGAGTTATGAGGTAATACTTGGTATAGATTTGTTGTACCGTTACAAAGCACAACTGGATTGTTACAACAAACGAGTCAAACTGGGAGAAGATGGGATTCAAGATTCAAAAGTGATAAACAGGGTTGCTGAGATTACCCCATTAATAACATCATCAGAAGCCAAGAAGTACATCAAGGAAGGAAAATCCGGATTTATAGCCTACATACTAAATAAGCCCAAGGATTAGGTTAAGATGGAAGAAGTACCCGTGGTCAATGAATTTTCTAGAATTTTCCCCGAAACCTTGGAGTCTTTACCACCAGCACGAGAAGTTGAGTTTGTTATCGGTCTTACTCCTGGAGCCGAACCTTATTCCAAGACTCCGTATCGAATGGCGTTACCCGAGCTACAAGAGTTGAAGACTCAACTAGAAGAACTGCTAAAGATCGGATACATTCGTCCAAGAACATCACCGTGGGGAGCTCCAGTATTATTTGTGAAAAAGAAGGATGGGACACTACGAATGTGTATCGACTATCGGGAATTAAACCGAATGACAATCAAGAACAAGTATCCATTGCCACATATTGAAGAACTATTTGACTCATTACAGGGGTCGAAAGTATATTCTAAATTGGACTTAAGACAAGGATACTATCAACTTCGTATCAAAGGAGAGGATGTATCCAAGACTGGCTTCAACACTCGGTACGGTCATTTTGAATTTGTTGTCATGCCGTTCGGGCTAACCACTGCACCTGTAGCAGTTATGGACATGATGCACCGTATGATCTTCCGACCATATTTAGATCTGTTTGTGGTAATTTTCATTGATGACATACTGATATACTCAAGGACTCCAGAAGAACATGCCGATCACTTACGTATTGTGCTACGGACTCTAGAGGAACATAAGCTTTACGCAAAGTTTAGTAAGTGTGAATTTTGGATAGACCGAGTCGCATTTTTGGGACACGTGATATCTGAAAAAGGAGTTGGAGTAGATCCATACAAAATCGAGGCCGTGAATAATTGGAAGCAACCAAAGACACCTACTGAAGTCAGAAGTTTCCTAGGACTTGCAGGCTACTACGGACGATTTGTTAGAGATTTCTCAAAGATTTCTGATCCATTGACTCGATTAACACGCAAGGAGACTTCTTTCCTATGGAGTGACAAGTGCGAAGAAAGTTTTCAAGAGTTAAAAAGACGTTTGACTACGGCACCCGTATTAGCACTACCAGATGGACCAGATGATCTAGTGGTGTACACTGATGCCTCACTGGAAGGACTTGGATGTGTTCTAATGCAACGGGGTAAAGTAATAGCTTACGCTTCAAGAAAGCTTCATCCACATGAACAAAATTATCCTACCCATGATTTTGAACTTGCCGCAGTTGTCTTTGCCTTGACCAAATGGAGACACTACCTGTATGGAGTGACTTTTGACATATATACTGACCATCAAAGCTTGAAGTACTTATTTACCCCAGAAGAACCTGAACATGCGTCAACGCCGATGGATGGAACTATTAGAGGACTATGATTGCAAAATTTTATATCACCCTGGTAAAGCTAGTGTGGTGGCAGATGCACTTAGCAGGAAGGCGGAAGTATCTCACATTTCAGTTGACTCCACAAGCTCTATCAGTTCGAGAGACAAGCTGAAAATGCAACCTCGTACACAATTCATGAGTCTTGTCATACAACTAGAACTCACAACACAAATCAAGGAGGCCCAGATAGCAGATTAGTGGTGCCAAGAGCAATTGACACGAGCTGAAACTGATCCACAAGCTACTCTACAGTTAGATAACTTGGGAATTGCCAAACACCGTGATAGGATATATGTTCCACCCTCTCTTCGAAGTGTGATCTTGGATGAAGCTCACAAAACAAGGTACACCGTACACCCAGGCGGAGCTAAGATGTACAGGGACCCTAAAAAATAATATTGGTTGAATGGAATGAAGCGCGACATAGCAGATTTTGTAAAAGCGTGATAAGATGTTTGACTTGCCAGAAGGTCAAAGGAGAGCATCAGAAACTTGCAGGACTTTTACACCCTCTTCCAATACCAACCTGGAAATGGGATGAGATTACAATGGATTCTCTGGTCGGATTACCAAGGGTCAGAGGTGGATATGATAGCATTTGGGTTATCGTTGACCGATTAACGAAGTCAGCTCACTTTTTACCTGTTAAGACCACAGATAATGTAAAGAAGTTAGCGAACCTTTATGTACAAGAAATCGTAAAGTTTCATGGAATTCCCGCTAGTATCGTATCCGACAGAGACCCCAAGTTCACATCCAAATTATGGCAAGATATTCAAGAACAACTAGGTACGAAGCTACAATTTAGTACGGCTGCACACCCCCAGACAGATGGCCAATCAGAAAGATTAATTGGGTACCTCGAAGATATGCTTCGGATGTGTGTCCTCGACTATAATGAGAGTTGGCACAAGCAACTAGCATTGATAGAGTTCGCCTACAATAATAGTTATCAATACTCTATCCAGATGGCCCCGTATGAAGCTTTATACGGGAGGAAGTGTCGATCGCCCTTGTATTGGGATTTAGATGAATGGAGACAAACTGAGAATGGACACCATTGAGCAACAAAACCAGAACTAATTCAGGACGCAATTGAAAAAGTACAAGCCATTAGATTGAAGATGAAGATTGCCCAAGACCACAAGAAAAGTTATGCTGATCGCCGAAGAAAGAAATTGGAGTTTGAAGTAGGTGACCGAGTATTCCTCAAACTCTATCCTAGAAAAGGAATCCAAAGATTTGGTAAAGGAGGAAAGCTGAGCCCACGATATATCGGACCATTTGAGATCACTGAACGGGTTAGAGAAGTAGCATACCGATTGGATCTACCACCAAACCTTACAGGAATTCGCAATGTTTTCCATATCGTGCAACTGCGCAAATATCACCCCGATGGATCTCATATAATACCATCCGAAGAGATACCATTAGAACCAAATCTCACATATACAGACAAACCAGTGCGCATTTTGGACCGCAAGTATAAAGAACTTCGGAATAGAAGGATCCCGATGGTAAAAGTACAATGGAGAAATCAAAAGACAGAAGAAACTACTTGGGAACTGGAAGAGAAGATGAAGAAATACTATCCGGGATTGTTTACCAGCAGCAGATAGAATCTGGGGACCAGATTCTTTCAAAGGGGGGAGAGTTGTGACACCCTGATATTTAGAAAAGTAAGAAATTATAAATTAAGAAAATATTACATCATAACATGCATACATATTGCTTGGCATATTATCTGCGCAATTTATTTGTTTAAATTTTATTGCTACTTCTGTAACGCCCCCACCCGTACCAGAACAAGAGGAGAGCGGCGTCTCAACCCCCGCACTGAAGCACCTCTCAAGTAATGGTGTGAGCCATCACTCAAGAAATACTCCAGCGAACGGCTGTCTATCAGAACTATACATGTACAACGATGTGGCTATGCAGCGGAAAATCAGAGTATTTTAAAACTTTTCAAAACATGTGCGTGATGGCATATAACAGGCAAGAACATATTGATCGTGTAAGAGAGACTCGGCATATCAGAACATATAACATATTCACATATAAGTACCGATACAGCAGAGTTCACAATATCGGTAACAGAGTAGCAGGAAGAGTATAACAAAGATACTCAAGTACTCAGAAACATAAAGTAATGCAGCCATAAAACATATGCAGGACGCAAAAGAGAAAGTAATACTAAGTCCTGATTGAAACAAAAATGACAATCTAGAGCCTCAAGATACCTCTAGATTGCGGCTGCAAGACCTGAAACCACGAGGCAAGAAAACGGGAGAGGTATTAGTCAAAAGGACTAAGTGAGGGAATACTTTAAAGAAAGTACTGAATTAAAGAACTTGAAGTAAAGTTCGAAACTGTTAAATGCAATGCTTTAAAGAAGAACTCGAAACAAGTTCGGTTGATAAAACTCTTTGAATGTGATGCTGTAAAAGAATGCACGTTAAAACATTTTCATGAATGCTATCACACGCGCACACATTTGCTGTTGATGGTTCGTAGTACTTTCATAAAACGGGATAAGGGTAAAGTGAACTTTTCCAAATATGAACCATCCTTTATGAAACAGAATTTTGCCCGCAAGCTAGGCTCCTCCATCCTTACTCCAGAAAACATGATTCGGTAGAGCATCGGACCAGGATCAACGATAATTCCACCTATAGTAGAGTATCGGTCCAAGATCAACAATAACCCCACATATAGTAGAGCATCGGACCAAGGTCAACAACAACTCCGCACATAGTAGACTATCGGACCAAGGTCAACAACAACTCTTACCAAAGCATACACACATGCACCATCCTCCACCGGTTGTCACTTCGGGTAGCTAGCCCTAGGCGACCTGTAAACGTGTAATGGGAACAGATTTGCTGTCTGTTCCCAGACAGATTGTCCTGACTTAACAAACCTCCTGTTAAAAGTCGATGTCAATTGTCTAAGTGTGGCGGCCGGTATTGGTAATGTCGTTGGCGCTCACCTCCGAGCATCACCTCCACACATAACCGCCGGGCCCAAACTGTAAACTGTATGCTTGCATTTAAGATTAGCAGTGACTAGAGTACCACTCCAGTATGCTAACTATAACATGTGAAACTGTAACTGTAACATATGATGTTGTCTGTAAAACATATGATTCTGTCTGAAAACATGTGATTCTGTCTGTAAACTATACTTTGAAAACATATGCAAAACATGTAACTGTCTTTGAACAAGAATGCAGAACTTTGGAAAACATGTGCTGTTGATCAAGGTATACTATTAAAGTATGAATGATCCTTTCAAGAGAATGTCCCGATAAAAGGGATAGTTCAAAACAAGGTTTAGCTTTGAATTTCAAAACATATGATACGATAGTATAATCGTGGTTCCAGTTGGAAAACATTTATAACTTCACCTCACCTAATAGTAACAAAAGGCAGGTAGACAGATTAAGCGGTGCCCTGGGGATCCCAGTGCTCAACTTTAACTCCTGTAGGTGGTGTACTAGAGTGAGCTTAAGAACTAAGACCCACTACTAACAAAGATGCATATGAAATGCATGAAACAAATGAACAAGGAACATTTAAAGAACATGTAACACATAAAGGAATACGTCAAAGTGAGTTACTCTTAACGTTAGACTATGATGTTACTATAACCGAGTAAGCTTTAGTCAAATTATGAATCGTATCGCAAACCTTAAGTTAACAAACAAGTCCACGAAAGAAAACACATTTTTGAAAACACATTTTAGACCCTGGATATGGAAACCCTTGGTGCAAATGTCTATTAAGAAAGCACAAGTTTTAATTTATTTTTACTATTCAAAAGCACTATTCAAAAGTACTATTTCACGATTATTATTCACAGGTTACTATTCACAGGTTACTATTCACATGTCGGGTCAAAGGGTCGGGTCAAACCCTTACTATACACACACCCACACACACACACCATGCACGAACACACACACACACACACGGCATGCACACACACACACACCCTAATTAAATTATGATCTTGATTATAACCTATAGTTTCAAGTTCATGTTAATATAATCAAGTATGATCTAGGTTAAAGGTATAACCTATGGTTAAGAGATCCAATTAAGGCATAAGATCAAGTTATGAAACACTATTCTATCTTAGGTTATAACATGTGACACTATTAAAGTGTATAACATAATGAAGGCACTAATCCATTAATCCATAACATACCATAAGCTCAAATCATAATTCAAGAGTCATATAACAATGTGACAACATGTCACAACATATATCATATCATATCATATATCATGAACCTTTGGGCATGTAACATGTAACAATTTAATTCCAATATCAACATGTAACAAGTTGTGACATAATTAATTGTAAATCACTAATCCATTAGCTAGCATGCATGAACATAATTCAAATTCCATAATCATGCATCAATTCTCATAATATAACAATCATATCACATGATCATAGCATATACTAGAGCAATTCATAACATATTCAAGCATATACTAAACAATTAAAACATATAAACAACTATCAAAACATATCATGAAAACTATATAATAAATGCATAAAATAAAATCCTATATGGCTTAGGGAAGACCCTAAGACCCAACCTAAACATAATATAAACATACCATAACATAAAAACATAAACTAAACTAACATAACATAAACTAAAGCATAAAATAAAACGAACCTAGCTCTAGAGGGGGGGAGTGCCGACGGCAAGAGGGGGAGGAGAGGGAGAGAAAGGGTGTTGTTAACACAACATTGAGCATGGAATGAAATGCCTCTTGGCCTCTATTTATAGTTGAAGAGAAGCCCCTCACCTTGGAAATAAAATGTGGAGAAGGGTAGGAGAGCAAAATTTGGATAGATTCTCTTGGAAGCTTTAGGCATGTTGAAGCTAAAATGGGACTGCTGGGGGTATTTCTGTAATTTCATCCCCCAAGACTCAAGGATAAGTGGCTGGAAGTTTAACCATTCCGATGGCAAGAAAATTACCTTCGAAATGCATATTCATTCGTCGAAATCGGATTTACCATTTGAAAGATACATTAGTTTTAGTGAATAAAAGTTTTGAGCTCTAAACTCGACATGAGTGAAAAACGACTTTCTAGAATGATTTTGAAGTCCGGATTGTTTCCAAAATTCAAGAAATAAATCGAGAAGCGTTTTGAGTCCAAAATCGACTATAAAACGTTTTACCGTTAAAAAGTTGAAAACGTAGAATGAATAGTGAATCCTCACGTACGAACGTACGCTTCAAAATTTCAAGCTAGGGTTTGAATCAAGAGTTGTAAAACATTTCAAAAATCTTGAAATAGCTCAAGTAATGCAAATCCGAAGAGAAAACATTTTCCGAATGAAAACCGTTCGTAGAAAGAATAGTGAACTAGGGTTTTCGAAAACATTTTCAATAAAACAAAGTTCCAGAATAGATTTCCAAGCCAAGAATAATATCAAAAGACTCGTCTCGACTCAAGGATCGATTCGACTGTAAACTTGGGTAGAAAAGGTATCAGAATCAAAAGCTCATTTTCTAATGAATAGTAACTTTGGTCGATAAGTTCCAAAAATACCCTTATAGTTCAAGAAAGACTTTCTGAGCTCGGAAAACAAGTTCAATCGATTGGGAAACATGTGTGATGAACCTCTAGGGTTCGAGTAGCAACATGAACAAGGTAGGCTCGGGTTATGAATAGTAAACTGTATCAAAGGTCAAGAATTCCCCCTTAAAACATGTCAGATCATATACGAGCACAAAGTTCATGTAAGAATGCAATACACGATGATTCAAAAAGTTGGATCACGGTCTATAAACGCTTTACCACAGCCTTAACTTACTGTTTTCATCCAGGCCCTGTTTTGGGCTGTTACAATCACCCCTCCTTAAAGAGAATCTGTCCTCAGATTCTTCCGCTGTAACTGCAAACAACTCAGGGTGATGCTTCTGCGTTTTCTCTTCTGTCTCCCAGGTTGCCTCTTCTGTCCCATGTCCCTTCCAAAGGACTTTAACTAAAGGAATTTTCCTATTCCTCAACTCTTGAAACTTCCTGTCTAGAATCTTAGCGGGCTTCAAAACATAAGTCAGATCCGGTTCCAACGGTATCTCCTCTACCGGTACAACCTTTGTCTCATCCGAGAAACACTTGCGAAGCTGAGATACATGAAATACGTTGTGGATTCCTGTTAGACCTACAGGCAAATCCAATCTATAAGCAGTCGGTCCGACTCTCTCTAGTATCTCATACGGTCCAACATATCTCGGGTTTAACTTTCCTCCTTTTCCAATTCGGCAAAACCCTTTTCTTGGCGATGCCTTCAGAAATACCTTTTCGCCCACTGCGAATTCCAAATCCCTTCTTCGTCGATCAGCATAACTCTTCTGCCTGTCCTGGGCAGCTTTCATTCTTTGGCGAATGATCTAAATCTTCTCCGTCGCTTCTCTTATCCATTTAGCTGAATTCACTCGGATCGGTCCTTTCTCAGTACATCTTGCTTCATCCAAATCCCAGTATAACGGGGATCTACATTTCCTTCCATACAGAGCTTCATATGGAGCAGCTTTAATAGAAGCTTGATAACTATTATTGTATGCAAACTCCACAAGAGGTAAACAATCTTTCCAACTTTCCTGGAAGTCCAAAGCGCAAGCTCTTAGCATATCTTCCAAGTATTTGATCATCCTTTCTGATTGTCCATCCGTCTGAGGATGCGCTGCAGTACTGAAGTTCAACTTTGTTCCCATCAAAGTCTGAATTTCTTTCCACAATTGCGACGTGAATTTCGGATCTTTGTCCGAGACTATACTGTTCGGGACTCCATGTAATCTGACAATCTCTTGTTGGTATAGCTTTGCCAACGTACTGACCTTATCCGTTGTCTTAACTGGCAAAAAGTGCGCTGACTTTGTCAATCGATCAATGATCACCAAGATACTATCTTGTCCTCCTCTAACTTTGGGTAATCCAGTGACAAAATCCATAGTGATTTGCTCCCATTTCCATGTCGGAATCGGTAATGGTTGCAACTTCCCACTCGGTTTCTGGTGCTCAGCTTTAACTTTCTGACAAGTTAAGCACTTCTTGACATAGTTGGCTATGTCTTTCTTCATTCCGTTCCACCAGAAATGCGTCTTAACATCTTGATACATCTTAGTGCCTCCGGGATGTATCATGTACTTAGTCTTGTGCGCTTCTTCGAGAATCTCTTTCCTCAAAACAGTTGGTACGCATACTCGACCTTTGTACCTCAATATTCCATGTTCATCAACCTTGAACTTGGTCTCATCATCTTTCTCCTTAGATTCGAGACATTTCTTGATCCACTCGTCGTTCTTCTGTACTTCCAGCACTTGTTCTTTCAAAGGTGATATCATCACAACGTTCGCGACTCGAGCTTTAGTTATCACCTCCATTCTCTCTCTTTGATCAACCTCGGGATTGGCAGAAATCTGTGCCAAACGAACTTTCCTGCTTAGAGCATCTGCTACAACATTTGCCTTTCCTAGATGGTACTGAATAATGAAATCGTAGTCCTCCAGAAATTCCATCCATCTCCTTTGTCGCATATTCAACTCCTTCTGAGTGAATAGATATCGCAGGCTCTTATGATCAGTAAAGATCTCAAACGTAACTCCATACAGGTAATGTCTCCACTTTCCAAGAGCAAAAATTATCGCGGCTAACTCCAAATCATGTGTCGGGTAGTTGACTTCATGCGTTTTGAGTTTCCTTGATGCATACGCAATCACTTTTCCATTCTGCATCAAAACTCCTCCTAGTCCTTCTTTCGAAGCATCGGTGTAAACAGTATATCCTTCTTTTCCTTCTGGTAACGCTAACACGGGTGCAGTTGTTAGCATCTCCTTTAATCGTTGAAAACTTTGCTCACACTTCTCCGTCCATTCAAACTTCCCTTCTTTCTTTGTCAACTTAGTGAGAGGTGTAGCTATCTTCGAGAAATCTTGGACAAACCTCCAGTAGTAACCAGCTAAGCCCAGAAAACTCCTCACTTCTGAAGGATTCTTCGGTGATTTCCAATCCATACTCGTCTCGATCTTTGAGGGATCTACTTCGATTCCAGATCCTAATATGATGTGTCTGAGAAATGTAACTCTCTCAAGCCAGAACTCACATTTACTGAACTTTGCATATAGCTTGTGATCCAGCAAAGTGCGTAACACGATTCGAAGATGTTCAGCATGTTCCTCCGGTGTCTTGGAAAATACCAAAATATCATCGATGAAGATCACTATAAACTTGTCAAGAAACGGCTTGAATATATGGTGCATCATATCCATGAATGCAGCTTGTGCGTTCGTCAAACCAAACGGCATTACTACAAACTCATAATGTCCATATCGGCTGTTGAAAGCAGTCTTCGGAATATCTGCTTCCCTGATCTTCAACTGATAATACCCTTGTCTAAGATCTAACTTGGAGTAGACCTTTGATCCTTGTAGTATGTCGAACAGCTCTTCGATATGAGGGAGAGGATACTTAGTCTTGATTGTCATCCTGTTCAGCTCCCGATAGTCAATGCATAAACGCAATGATCCATCCTTCTTCTTAACGAAAAGCACAGGCGCTCCCCACGGCGATGTGCTCGGTCGAACATATCCTGACTCAATCAACTCGTCCAATTGCTTTCTCAGTTCATCCAGTTCTGCTGGAGCCATTCTGTAAGGTGTCTTCGAGTACGGCTCAGCTCCTGATATTGTCTCGATCGTAAACTCCAACTCTCTGTCAGGAGGTAACGAATCCAAATGCTCAGGAAACACATCTAAGAATTCATTCACCACTTCCACTTCTTCGATCTTAAGTTGATCTTTTGGTCTATTCAAAATATAAGCAACAAATCCAATAGCTCCTTTCCGAATCAACTTCTTAGCTTCCATCGAAGAAATCACTGATAACTTCTCAACTTTCCCTTCTGATGTCCGACTTTCATCTTCTTCCAAGATGATCTCTTTCTTGTAACAATCCAACTTAGCTCGGTACTTAGACAATCAATCCATACCAAGTATAACATCGTATTTTGTCATCGGTAACTCAATAAGATCCGTCGGGTAACAACGGGTACCAATACATATAGGGCAGCGTTTATATACTTGATCCGTAACAAGGCAAGTTCCCAAAGGAGAACTCACTTCAAATTTATATGGCAAGTATTCAAGTGGAAACTGTAAATGCGCACATAATTTAGAAGCAACAAATGAACACCAGGGTCATACAAGACCTTAACTGTTGTGTTAAGAATGTGCACAATACCTTCCACCACAGACGAAGGATCAACCTCCTCCTTACCATGCAAAGCATTAGCTCTGCCTTTGACCACCGGTTTGTTCGTCGTACCCACCACTCCTTTTCCTTTAACCTGGACCCCAAATCTCCTGATCTTGTGCGGGCAACTATCCATCTGGTGCTCAGGGGAACCACACGCGAAACACTGTCCAGCTTTCTTGCGACAGTTCTCCTCAGTGTGTCCCGTTCGGCGAAAATATCGACAAACAATTTCCTCTGGACCTGGCTGAGGTGCTCTCTGCTGTTGTGGCGCCCTCTGGTACTGCTGTGGCGCTTTCTGTTTCTGTACTTGCTGTTTCGGTGGAGCGTTCTGCTGTTGACGCTGTGGTGTTACCATTGGCCTCTTTCCTGTTCCTTGGGGAAAAGATCCGGATGGTCGCTTATTCCCTTGATAAGGCTTAGGGTTAGAAGGTTCTTGACGTGCAGTAGTTATCTTGATCTCCTTGTGTGTAGCTTCAACCCTTAGCGGTCTATCAACAGCCTGGTTGTAAGTCTCAATAACCAAAGAAGCAAGTGCCAACCGAAGTTCGGGCTTCAGTCCATCAATAAACCTCTTCGTCTTGCGACGCTCATCATTCAGAATATGAGGCGCATACTTGATCAGCCTCACAAACCTAGCCTCGTACTCCATCACATTCATAGTTCCCTGAACTAGACTCATAAACTCAGCCTCTCGTGCATCACGAGTTACTTGAGGCGTATACTTCTACTGAAACTCTCTGATAAACTCATCCCAACTTCCTTCAACGTTATTCTCAATCCACATGTGCTGAACGTGCTTCCACCAATTGTATGCAGCTCCTTCCATAAGAAAAGTAGCATATCGAACTCGTTCACGATCCTCTGGATAGATCTCCATAGCCTCGAAAATCTTCTCAAGACTTGTAATCCTATTCTCAGCCTTTAGGCCATTCGGTTCTCCATAAAAGTTAGGCGGATTCATCCTCAGAAACTTCTCTAATGACCTTTCATTTGGAGGATTATCTCTCGGTACACAAGCCCTCATAAATTGTCGTAGCACATCCCTTAATTCCGGAGTTCCTTCCCGTTCAGGGGGTGGCGTAACATCTCTTTGGGGTGGCGTGACATCTCTTTGGGGTGGCAGTGGTGGTACACGATTCCGGGGTGCTCTTCTCGGTGGCATGTTGTTACTGAATTCATAAGCATTCAGATACATATATTCGATGCATGACATATAATGATTCACAGAATCCGTAACCACGTATTCACATTCTCAGGTAGTCACACATAAGTATGAGAACAACACATTCCCATAACAACATGTCAGCAAAGATTCAAGATCTCCAAACATATCATATAATCAGAAACAATTGTCAGACAACATATAAACGAGAATAGAAGCTCGGGTAACATATCAACATATCAGAAACATGTATAATACATCCCAAAACATGATCAACATGTAAAACGGGAACAGAACGTGTACTGTCATATCAACAAGAACTGTAACATGATCAACATATCCAGAAGCGTATTCCACATATCAAGAATAATAGCATGCTAACAATAAATGAAATGGCATGATCCTATCAATGGTCCTAATGGTATCTTGAAGCAACTCTAAGTCTCATGCGATGACAGTTATGGAAAGCAGTAAACAGATATCCAACATAAAGCCGAAAGTGTTATAACTGTGCAAGGTTTAGTAAAATTTACTACAGGCCACATGTTAACAGTATTAATTCAAAATGGGGAGGACCCGATACTATCGAGTTGACTCCCTTACAGGCCTTACCAATCCGTCCAACCCTACTGAAAATAACCTAGTAGGTACCAAGTCATCTGAACCGTCATCCGTGGTGCCAAAAGTCGGGGATCATCTACCAGAGCTATACATCCCCTCATCCAAAAGTCAGTCCTGAACTGTCCCGGCTATACGTACGCCATCCATAGATAGATATATATGCATCAGTACTATATACAGAAATCTCCCATCAGCAATCAACCCTGATAACTGTGGTCCAAAGAACCCCTGGTGGTGTCATCAAAAATAGCAACAACCTCACCCTGTCCGTGTCCTGCTGGCTCATCTCCGCCATCATCATCATCATCAGACCCTCCATCGCCTCCATCAGACTGATCCTGCATAGGCTCGGGCTCCTGAGAGGCCTGACTGACATCCTGACCCTCGACCTCCTCAACTGCCTGCTCATCGGATAAGTGATAGGTATCATACAGGCGAGCTCTCACGCGGGCACAGTAGTGCTGGTGACGCTCCATAGAGGTGTCGCGATCGATAGTCATCTGCATAAGATCTGCCTCCAGCTCAGCAATACGAGCAGCCCTCTGATCAGCAATATGAGTCATCTCTGCAGCATGCTCACGAGCGATGTCCCTATCAATCTGGTACGGCAGTGACTGATCCTGATGGCGCATAGACTCCAACCTGACCTCACGGGTCCTCTGATACTCCTGGAAGTAACCATCTCTCTCAGACTCGAGATAGTGCACAACTCTGTTCGGATAGGAATACCCAGGTCTGCCACTGTTCTTAGACCTGCGCCAGGTGTAGAAACGAGTGCCTCCACGGTGAGAAACTGCCACAGTACGCGGGGCCTCAAACTGCTCAAAGAAAGCCTCATCCATCTGCTGATTAGGATCCTGGTGTGGCTGAACTGCCATAGCTATACAAAAGATACCATAGATATGAAATCCAGATAACAGAACCATGCAGTCCCCAAATATCCTGTCTCGATGCTAAATGAGAATGATCCTGGATGCAATGCGTGAACAATCCATGATGCAACATGAGAGCAATCTAGGTTAAGTCTCTTCTTACTTAACCCAATGCTCTGATACCACCTCAGGCTGTAACGCCCCCACCAGTACCAGAACAAGAGGAGAGCGGCGTCTCAACCCCCGCACTGAAGCACCTCTAAAGTAATGGTGTGAGCCATCACTCAAGAAATACTCCAGCGAACGACTGTCTATCAGAACTATACATGTACAACGATGTGGCTATGCAGCGGAAAATCAGAGTATTTTAAAACTTTTCAAAACATGTGCGTGATGGCATATAACAAGCAAGAACATATTGATCGTGTAAGGGAGACTCGGCATATCAGAACATATAACATATTCACATATAAGTACCGATACAGCAGAGTTCAAAATATCGGTAACAGAGTAGCAGGAAGAGTATAACAAAGATACTCAAGTACTCAGAAACATAAAGTAATGCAGCCATAAAACATATGCAGGACGCAAAAGAGAAAGTAATACTAAGTCCTGACTGAAACAAAAATGACAATCTAGAGCTTCAAGATACCTCTAGACTGTGGCTGCAAGACCTGAAACCACGAGGCAAGAAAACGGGAGAGGTATTAGTCAAAAGGACTAAGTAAGGGAATACTTTAAAGAAAGTACTGAATTAAAGAACTTGAAGTAAAGTTCGAAACTGTTAAATGCAATGCTTTAAAGAAGAACTCGAAACAAGTTCGGTTGATAAAACTCTTTGAATGTGATGCTGTAAAAGAATGCACGTTAAAACATTTTCATGAATGCTATCACACGCGCACACATTTGCTGTTGATGGTTCATAGTTCTTTCATAAAACGGGATAAGGGTAAAGTGAACTTTTCCAGATATGAACCATCCTTTATGAAACAGAATTTTGCCCGCAAGCTAGGCTCCTCCATCCTTACTCCAGAAAACATGATTCGGTAGAGCATCGGACCAGGATCAACGATAATTCCACGTATAGTAGAGTATCGGACCAAGAGCAACAATAACCCCACATATAGTAGAGCATCGGACCAAGGTCAACAATAACTCCGCACATAGTAGACTATCGGACCAAGGTCAACAACAACTCTTACCAACGCATATAAACATGCACCATCCTCCACCGGTTGTCACTTCGGTTAGCTAGCCCTAGGCGACCTGTAAACGTGTAATGGGAACAGATTTGCTGTCCGTTCCCAGACAGATTGTCCTGACTTAACAAACCTCCTGTTAAAAGTCTGTGTCAATTGTCTAAGTGTGGCGGCCGGTATTGGTAATGTCGTTGGCGCTCACCTCCAGAGCATCACCTCCACACATAACCGTCAGGCCCAAACTGTAAACTGTATGCTTGCATTTAAGATTAGCAGTGACCAGAGTACCACTCCAGTATGCTAACTATAACATGTGAAACTGTAACTGTAACATATGATGCTGTCTGTAAAACATATGATTCTGTCTGAAAACATTTGATTCTGTCTGTAAACTGTACTTTGAAAACATATGCAAAACATGTAACGGTCTTTGAACAAGAATGCAGAACTTTGGAAAACATGTGCTGTTGATCAAGGTATACTATTAAAGTATGAATGATCCTTTCATGAGAATGTCCCGATAAAAGGGATAGTTCAAAACAAGGTTTAGCTTTGAATTTCAAAACATATGATACGATAATATAATCGTGGTTCCAGTCGGAAAACATTTATAACTTCACCTCACCTAATAGTAACAAAAGGTAGGTAGACAGATTAAGCGGTGCCCTGGGGATCCCAGTGCTCAACTTTAACTCCTGTAGTTGGTGTACTAGAGTGAGCTTAAGAACTAAGACCCACTACTAACCAAGATGCATATGAAATGCATGAAACAAATGAACAAGGAACATGTAAAGAACATGTAACACACAAAGGAATACGTCAAAGTGAGTTACTCTTAACGTTAGACCATGATCTTACTATAACAGAGTATGCTTTAGTCAAATTATGAATCCTATCGCAAACCTTAGGTTAAGAAACAAGTCCACGAAAGAAAACACATTTTTGAAAACACATTTTAGACCCTGGATATGGAAACCCTAGGTGCAAATGTCTATTAAGAAAGCACAAGTTTTAATTCATTTTTACTATTCAAAAGCACTATTCAAAAGTACTATTTCACGATTATTATTCACAGGTTATGTAACGCCCCGGTTTCCGGATGAACAGGTAAGCACGCCACGTGTGCGTTTTGAGTGTAGGTTTATTTTATTTCTTTAATTTATAATATATTCTTACGTGGCATTCATAATTTTTATAAATTTCACGAAACCTTATTTATATCAATTATATGATTTCATATCATTCAAAATATTATTTCATGGCACGAAAAATATTTCTTGCATGAAATTTATACCGAGAGTGATAAAAATTACCAATTGTCCCTAGTTAGATATTTTCTATAATTCTAGGGACTTAATTGCATAATCTTTTAGGGATTTGATTGAGCATATTTTAAATTGTTGCATACCTAATCGCATGACTTCGTAAGACCAAGGATTAAATTGCAATTTCTACCATTTCACAAAAATCAAGGGATGAATCACGTAATAATGTCTTCCATGAGCTTCCTTGAGCTCATTTCATCCAAAATTTGCCAAAACATATTCATCTCTCTCTCGGTATTTCAAGAAGAGGAAAGGAAGAGTGGATTTTCAATCAATCATCAAGATTTCAAGAAATATTTCAAGGAATTTGGGAGTCATCATCATCATCATCATCATACTTCTTCATTTCTTTCACCTTCAAGGTTGGTAGCATGGAAGGGATGATTTTTGATTGTGTTTGACATGTTAGGGTTTAGGAATTTCATGTTATATGAATTATGTGTTGTGCAAAGCATGATTCTAGGATCATATCATGAATTATTGCATGATTTCTAGCTTGAATATTTGAATATTTGGCATGAGTGATCAAGTTTGATCATAAGCTTGAAACCTTAGAAATCTTGTTGATATTGCATGTTTTATGTGTTGAAGTGTGATATTGTTATGCTATAAGTGTATATGCATCATATTTCCAGAAATTATAGCTTTTGGGGATCAAAAATGGAGTTTGTTGCTTCCTTTTGTTCTTTGCCGAGAGCCTCCCCTGTTTCTGCTCTGTTTTCTTCAGTTGCAGAAGCTGGGAACGACCGTTCCCAGTCTCAAGGCTTGTTGGGAACGGGCGTTCCCATTTCTTTTCAAATAAAGGGACGGCCGAGCATGGGAACGGCCGTTCCCATTTTGGCCTTGCGCCGGAAGGGCCGTTCCCAGCTCAAAGGCGCGTTTAAAATGGGGAAAACGTTGCCGCGTTTTCTGGGCAACGGGAACGACCGTTCCCATTTTACAAAGGGACCCGGAACGGCCGTTCCCACCTGTGATGCAGAACAAAAGTTTCTGCATAAAATTACGAAAATGACCCCTCGATCCAACGACTTCTTTGACCCCGAATTGCTATAATATGTGTGAATATGAGGTGAAACAACATGTTATCATACCACATTGCATTTTCATGATCGTCTCGACACATTTCCGCCGTTCGTCACATTTTGGTCATTGTAGTTCATGTCTCACATACGTACATCGTATTTGCACAGGTCACGAGGGCGTGGACGGGGAGCAAGCTCCTTAGAACACTTCTTTATTATATTTTGCAAGAAAGGTGAGGTTTTGTTTTGGTAAAACGAACCCTATAACCCTTATGTGCTAGTTTTCGGCCAAAACGTATTATACTTATAAATGATTTTCAAACCATGAACGTTTCCAAGCAAGAAAGTATTGATTATCATGATTTCAAGCATGTTTGGCGAGTACATGATTGCACGTGGGCCCGAGGGTAATTCTTGAGCCAACCGGGAAAGCAAGGGCTGACGGGTAACTCCTGAATTATCCTCACATTGTTGGGATCACCCCCGAAGCCACTAGGAGATTAGTGGTGGAAGGAGTTCCGTGTCTAGAGGGTCATGTCCTCTACACACACCATGTCGTGGATAGTCGAGCCTTGCAAACTCGCTATCACCCAGAGGAAGAAGGAGACTGGGGATTAATCCGGCATGTCGGGTTATCCTCGGGTTATTGCATGATTTCAAGCATGAACTTGTTTATATGAGCACTAATTAAATTGCATGATCACGTATTTATCAAGCAAGCAAGCATGATCACGTATTGTTCACGATTGGGAGTTCGGTTGGAGATTGCCCTTGCTCGCCGGGGCCACATGTTCATGACATTGACAAGCATGATTAAAATAAACGTGATAAAATGATTGGTTGTAATCTCGGGCAAAGATTAAGTTCTTGAATTATATATTCCTTTCATTTCCAAAGTCTTCACCCGAGGCTACACCTTGCATGTGATGTGTGTATATATTTATTGCCCCTCACTCAGTCTTCGGTAGACTGATACTTCACTTTTCAGGTACCTTTTGAGCGTGGTCGTGCTAGGCGGGCGTTGTTCGAGTCTTTTGCATCCTCACAAGTCTAGCACCTTTCATGTATAGTACTTTGAGACATTTCATGTTATGATAGTTATTGTCATGTTTTGAATACTTAATGATGTATCTTATTTAGAAATGGTAATGTAGGGATAGTTAATGGGTACCTATATTTATCTATGTAATAAATATGGTACCTATATATATGAATGACTTTATTGCTTCCGCTTTTCTGTTCATGTTTGTTTAATTATGTTAGGGAGAGTGTCCCGCCTAGCTCGTCATTTTTATTGTCACCCGTTCGCTGTGGTCTTGGTTTATGTATGAACTGTCCATTTCATACGTGGATCGAGGCTATAGTGCGGGGGATGTGGCGCCTTGGGGTTTAGGGTGCTACATCTACAGGTGGTATCAGAGCCCGGTTGCAAAACCGAGGTTCTCGAGTCGTGTCAAGTCAGTCTAGGTCGCATGGCATAGGATTATGTGGTATTTGGGAGTCTGCATTTGGTTGATTTACCTGATTTACTCATTTCTTCGCATGAATTGAGCTACTTGATCTTCCTTGAACACGTGCTATTTGATACTATGGAAATTGTGTGCACACATTTGCATTTATTGATCAAGCCACGCATGTTTAGTGATCTAATTTCAGGATGGAGCACGACAGACGTTCCAGTGACCGATCCTCGAGGCACAGGCATCATCACCGCCGACATCATCGCTGCGAGAGATCACCCCCTCCTCCGCCTGCTCAGGCACAGCCCCAGGACTTCATAAATGCAGTAGTGGGGCTAATTGATCAGAGGTTACAAGAAAGGGTTCCTCCACCACCTCCAGCACCAGTAGCACCTCCGGAGAACCCTATTTCTGCTATTTTGCGAGAGTTTCAGAATCAGCGTCCCCCGAAGTTCTATGAGGGAGACGATATACAGGCAGAGATGTGGCTAAAAGAGATTGAAAGGATTTGGCAGCTTATTCCTTGCGACAGTCAGGAGAAGGCCCGCTGTACACTTACTCTTATTCAGGGCGAGGCCTACTCCTGGTGGGAGAGCACTCAGATTGTTCTGGAGGCAGCCGGGACCGAGATTACTTGGGAGGTCTTTGTACGGGAGTTCAGAAACAAGTACATTCCTCCAGCTTCCCGTACCCGCAGGTTGAGGGAGTTTGCAGAATTAAAGCAGGGAGGCAGGTCTGTGGGTCAGTATATCGCCGAGTTCGAGAGACTTTCTCGCTATGCACCCAACATAGCGAATGACGACTTTCACAAGGCGATGCAGTTTGTTCAGGGGTTGAGGCCGGACATCCAGGATGCACTGAAAGCGACTAATACCAGCACCTGGGCAAAAGCTACTGCAAAGGCCCTGAAAGTTGAAGATTCCGATAGTGCTAGGAAAGCTACTCAGCGAGCAGGACAGGCTTCAGGCTCGAGATCAGGCCAGGGATCGAGCGCGGGAAAAAGGCCGATGACTTATTCTATACCTCCAGCTCAGAGGGATACCGGGAAGAAACCTAAGTACACCGGGCCATTTCCGAGAGGTCCAAGAGCTCCAGCACCACCCCAGCCACCTCAGAGACCGGGATATAGATGGTGTGGAAACCCTACGCACACCTATGATAACTGTAGGCGCCGGCTAGGTCTGTGTCTGATCTGTGGGAGTAACGAGCACTTGGTTGATGGTTGTCCGGATCGTCAGGATCCACCACCTACAGGACCGAGGCCACTGGTGAGAGCTCGGGCTTATGCACCAGCTGGAGAGGAGCAGGATGCCGAGATAGATCCCGCCGCAGTAGTTGAAGGTATTATTTGCATTCATGGCACGAACATCCATACATTATTTGATCCGGGAGCTACACACTCCTTTCTTACACACTATATTGCTATTACTTTGCCTTTGCCTGCTATGTGTGCTTCTGTGCGTTATATAGTTAGTACTCCTTTCGGTAGTAGGCGAGAGACAGATCAGGTTTACAGGGATGTTCCAGTTGTGATTGAAGGCCGGGAGTTTCTGACAGATTTTATTGTGATGCCAATGGAGAGATACGGGGCTATTTTGGGGATGGATTGGCTTTACAGACATTGTGCTACTGTGGATTGTCGGGCTAAGAAGGTTCAGTTGGGTTCAGAGGTTGTTACGGGCTGTACTTCAAAGACCGTACCCCTACTTTCGTTTTCAGAGGCTCAAAAGTTAGTCAGGGACGGGGCTACAGGGTTCATTGCTTACATTCTGAACAAGCCCAAAGATCAGGTGAAATTAGAGGACACAGAAGTGGTAAAGGAATTTCCCGAGGTATTTCCAGAGAAATTGGATTCCTTACCTCCTGAACGAGAGATTGAATTTGTGATCGATCTTTTTCCGAATGCTGAGCCGTATTTAAAGACTCCTTACCGGATGGCTCCAGCTGAATTAAAAGAATTAAAAGTCCAGCTGGAAGCATTGTTGGAAGTTGGGTACATTCGGCCGAGTTCTTCGCCATGGGGAGCACCAGTGTTGTTTGTAAAGAAAAAAGACGGGACTCTAAGAATGTGCATCGATTACAGGGAGTTGAACAGGATGACTATCAAGAACAAGTATCCCCTCCCACATATTGAGGAGTTATTCGATATACTCCAGGGTTCCAGGGTATATTCAAAATTGGATTTAAGACAGGGATACTACCAGCTGCGAATCCGAGCAGAGGATATTCCAAAGACAGGATTCAATACTCGGTACGGGCACTATGAGTTCGTGGTTATGCCGTTTGGATTGACTAATGCCCCTGCAGCTTTTATGGATATGATGCACCGGATATTCAGGCCTTTCCTCGACAAGTTTGTGGTGATTTTCATTGATGATATTCTGGTTTTCTCGAAATCAGCCGAGGAGCACGCGAGACATCTCAGGCTCGTTCTTCAGACACTAAAAGAGCATCAGTTGTTTGCTAAGTTCAGCAAGTGTGAATTTTGGATCGATCGGGTTTCATTCTTGGGGCATGTGATTTCAGGAAAAGGGTTGGAAGTCGATCCCTCGAAAATTGAGGCCGTGCTTAAGTGGGAGAAACCAAAGAATGCCTCGGAGATTAGAAGCTTCTTGGGATTGGCCGGTTATTACAGAAGGTTTGTTCAGGATTTCTCCAAGATTGCGGCACCGTTAACCCGGTTGACTAAGAAGGATGTTAAGTTTGTCTGGGATGAGAAGTGTGATCAAAGTTTCAACTTTTTGAAAGAAAAGTTAGTCTCAGCTCCGGTGTTAACGCTTCCAGAGAAGAGTATGCAGTGTACACAGATGCTTCTAAGGAAGGCTTAGGTTGTGTTTTGACTCAGAAAGGAAAAGTGATTGCCTATGCTTCCCGAAAGTTAAAGGAATATGAAAGGAATTATCCAACACATGACCTAGAGCTTGCAGCCATGATCTTTGCTCTCGGGAAATGGAGACATTATCTTTACGGGACTTCCTTTGAGATTTTTACCGACCATAAGAGCCTCCAGTATTTATTCACACAGAAGGATTTGAATATGAGGCAACGGCGTTGGATGGAAAAGTTGGAAGATTATGATTGTACAATTAAGTACCATCCCGGGAAAGCCAATGTGGTCGCCGATGCACTTAGCAGGAAGGCGAGTGTATCGAGTTTGGAAAGTGAGGAAGTTGCCCCGATTGTACTAAAGGCTCGGGTTTCTAATATCACAGTTCAGCCGAAATTAAGGTATCAGTTATTTGAGGTTCAGAATAAGGATCCGGAAGTGCAGAGGCTTGTAAGTAAAGCTAAGGATGACCCGGAGAGTCCGTTCGGGTTTGATGAGACTGGGTTGCTTCGGTTTAAGAACAGAGTAGTAGTACCTGAAGAGTTGAGACGGGTCCTACTTGAAGAAGCTCACAAGTCAGCTTACTCGATCCACCCAGGAGGAAATAAAATGTATAAGGATTTGAAACAATATTATTGGTGGAACGGGATGAAGAGAGACGTGGCAGAGTATGTGAAACATTGTCTGACCTGTCAGAAAGTGAAAGCTGAGCACCAAAAACCCGCGGGACTTTTACAACCGTTACCTATTCCCGAGTGGAAGTGGGAACAAGTAACAATGGACTTTGTTTCCGGATTACCGAAGGTTAAAGGCGGGTTTGATGGAATTTGGGTAATCGTGGATAGATTTACGAAGTCTGCTCACTTTCTACCGGTCCGGATGTCCTATAAGATTCCGAAGTTGGCTGAAATCTATAACAGAGAGATCATTCGACTTCATGGTATTCCGGTGAGCATAGTTTCAGATCGAGACCCGAGGTTTACTTCTAAGTTGTGGCAGGAATTACAGGCTGTCTTGGGTACGAAACTTAAATTCAGCACAGCATTTCACCCTCAAACAGATGGCCAAACTGAAAGGTTAATCAGGTATTTGGAAGATCTTCTTCGGGCTTGCGCGATGGATTTTCAGAACTCGTGGTCAGAACAGCTTCCCTTGATCGAGTTTGCTTATAATAACAGCTTTCAGGCTTCGATCGGGATGGCTCCTTACGAGTTACTTTACGGAAGAAAGTGCCGATCTCCGTTGTTCTTCGACTTGGAAGAATGGAAATGGTCGAAACAGGAAGGGGTAAAGAAAGGTGAGGTTTTGTTTTGATAAAACGAACCCTATAACCCTTATGTGCTAGTTTTCGGCCAAAATGTATTATACTTATAAATGATTTTCAAACCATGAACGTTTCCAAGCAAGAAAGTATTGATTATCATGATTTCAAGCATGTTTGGCGAGTACAAGATTGCACGTGGGCCCGAGGGTAATTCTTGAGCCAACCGGGAAAGCAAGGGCTGACGGGTAACTCCTGACTTATCCTCACATTGTTGGGATCACCCCCGAAGCCACTAGGAGATTAGTGGTGGAAGGAGTTCCGTGTCTAGAGGGTCATGTCCTCTACACACACCATGTCGTGGATAGTCGAGCCTTGCAAACTCGCTATCACCCGGAGGAAGAAGGAGACTGGGGATTAATCAGGCATGTCGGGTTATCCTCGGGTTATTGCATGATTTCAAGCATGAACTTGTTTATATGAGCACTAATTAAATTGCATGATCACGTATTTATCAAGCAAGCAAGCATGATCACGTATTGTTCACGATTGGGAGTTCGGTTGGAGATTGCCCTTGCTCGCCGGGGCCACATGTTCATGACATTGACAAGCATGATTAAAATAAACGTGATAAAATGATTGGTTGTAATCTCGGGCAAAGATTAAGTTCTTGAATTATATATTCCTTTCATTTCCAAAGTCTTCACCCGAGGCTACACCTTGCATGTGATGTGTGTATATATTTATTGCCCCTCACTCAGTCTTCGGTAGACTGATACTTCACTTTTCAGGTACCTTTTGAGCGTGGTCGTGCTAGGCGGGCGTTTTTCGAGTCTTTTACATCCTCACGAGTCTAGCACCTTTCATGTATAGTACTTTGAGACATTTCATGTTATGATAGTTATTGTCATGTTTTGAATACTTAATGATGTATCTTATTTAGAACTGGTAATGTAGGGATAGTTAATGGGTACCTATATGTATCTATGTAATAAATATGGTACCTATATATATGAATGACTTTATTGCTTCCGCTTTTCTGTTCATGTTTGTTTAATTATGTTAGGGAGAGTGTCCCGCCTAGCTCGTCATTTTTATTGTCACCCGTTCGCTGTGGTCTTGGTTTATGTATCAACTGTCCATTTCATACGTGGATCGAGGCTATAGTGCGGGGGATGTGGCGCCTTGGGGTTTAGGGTGCTACAGGTTACTATTCACAGGTTACTATTCACATGTCGGGTCAAAGGGTCGGGTCAAACCCTTACTATACACACACCCACACACACACGGTACACACATACACCATGCACGAACACACACACACACACGGCATGCACACACACACACCCCCTAATTAAATTATGATCTTGATTATAACCTATAGTTTCAAGTTCATGTTAATATAATCAAGTGTGATCTAGGTTAAAGGTATAACCTATGGTTAAGAGATCCAATTAAGGCATAAGATCAAGTTATGAAACACTATTCTATCTTAGGTTATAACATGTGACACTATTAAAGTGTATAACATAATGAAGGCACTAATCCATTAATCCATAACATACCATAAGCTCAAATCATAATTCAAGAGTCATATAACAATGTGACAACATGTCACAACATATATCATATCATATCATATATCATGATCCTTTGGGCATGTAACATGTAACAATTTAATTCCAATATCAACATGTAACAAGTTGTGACATAATTAATTGTAAATCACTAATCCATTAGCTAGCATGGATGAACATAATTCAAATTCCATAATCATGCATCAATTCTCATAATATAACAATCATATCACATGATCATAGCATATACTAGAGCAATTCATAACATATTCAAGCATATACTAAACAATTAAAACATATAAACAACTATCAAAACATATCATGAAAACTATATAATAAATGCATAAAATAAAATCCTATATGGCTTAGGGAAGACCCTAAGACCCAACCTAAACATAATATAAACATACCATAACATAAAAACATAAACTAAACTAACATAACATAAACTAAAGCATAAAATAAAACAAACCTAGCTCTAGAGGGGGGGAGTGCCGACGGCAAGAGGGGGAGGAGAGGGAGAGAAAGGGTGTTGTTAACACAACATTGAGCAAGGAATGAAATGCCTCTTGGCCTCTATTTATAGTTGAAGAGAAGCCCCTCACCTTGGAAAAAAAATGTGGAGAAGGGTAGGAGAGCAAAATTTGGATAGATTCTCTTGGAAGCTTTAGGCATGTTGAATCTAAAATGGGACTGCTGGGGGTATTTCTGTAATTTCGTCCCCCAAGACTCAAGGATAAGTGGCTGTAAGTTTAACCATTCCGACGGCAAGAAAATTACCTTCGAAACGCATATTCATTCATCGAAATCGGATTTACCGTTTGAAAGATACATTAGTTTTAGTGAATAAAAGTTTTGAGCTCTAAACTAGACATGAGTGAAAAACGACTTTCTAGAATGATTTTCAAGTCCGGATTGTTTCCAAAATTCAAGAAATAAATCGAGAAGCGTTTTGAGTCCAAAATCGACTATAAAATGTTTTACCGTTAAAAAGTTGAAAACGTAGAATGAATAGTGAATCCTCACATACGAACGTACGCTTCAAAATTTCAAGCTAGGATTTGAATCAAGAGTTGTAAAACATTTCAAAAATCTTGAAATAGCTCAAGTAATGCAAATCCGAAGAGAAAACATTTTCCAAATGAAAACCGTTCGTAGAAGGATTAGTGAACTAGGGTTTTCGAAAACATTTTCAATAAAACAAAGTTCCAGAATAGATTTCCAAGCCAAGAATAATATCAAAAGACTCGTCTCGAATCAAGGATCGATTCGACTGTAAACTTGGGTAGAAAAGGTATCAGAATCAAAAGCTCATTTTCTGATGAATAGTAACTTTGGTTGGTAAGTTCCAGAAATACCCTTATGGTTCAAGAAAGACTTTCTGAGCTCGGAAAACAAGTTCAATCGATTGGGAAACATGTGTGATGAACCTCTAGGGTTCGAGTAGCAACATGAACAAGGTAGGCTCGGGTTATGAATAGTAAATTGTATCAAAGGTCAAGAATTCCCCATTAAAACATGTCAGATCATATACGAGCACAAAGTTCATGTAAGAATGCAATGCACGGTGATTCAAAAAGTTGGATCACGGTCTATAAACGGTTTACCACTACCTTAACTTACTGTTTTCATCCAGGCCCTATTTTGGGCTGTTACAACTTTATTAAATTGTATTTTCCAAATAACATTTAATAATGATCTTATAGAAATAAGTAGTTTTGCTGCTAAAATAAAATTTCACAAAACTTAGTTAAATATGATTTAGATAAATTAATAAATGTTGGGAATTGACATCTTAGCAGCAGCATTTTATTTTATTTAATATAATGATAATTGCATGAACGAAATTATTTATTATATAATAATGCTAAGTTTTGTTGTCTTTTTAAACCATTTCGTGACATCAAATATGCATATCCTATGTTTCATGTAGTGGTTGCTTTAAAGTTTCAACACATGCATGCACATTAATTAAATGGGAGCATTATTGGAATAGCCATAATTTGTTAAAACAAAAATAGTAATAATAAATAGATTATAAAATAAAATATAAAATAGAATATATGCTATTAAAACTATTTGAATACCTTCTGCTATAGTAAGTTTCCCTTTTAAACTTAAAAACACGTGTAAACAAATTGACAAATGAATTAATTCACCTTGCCACTCCTAAACTTAGTGATTGCCACCTGCTCCCGTAATCATTAAGAGTTATTCTGAAGTACTCAACAAATTAGATAAATACATTTCTAAGACAAACATATTCGTTCACGGCAATAAGGTATGTTCTCGAACCCCTTTTCCTGTGTTCTTAAATTGCTCTATATGAATTTGTATGTATGAGTTTGACATTTAATACTTTAATCTACTATCATAACTGCACTACTTGTATTGATATGAATTTAGTTAGTATTTTCCTGCAAACAAGTTTAGTAATTAGCGAGTATCATGTGATTAATAAATAACAAAAAAAAAAAAAAAAGAATTTGTCATAAGAATCTTTGAACAAATCATAAATTTTTCGATCGGCTTATGCTAAATACATATTTTAATGTTGGGTTGGAGCTATTACCGAATAAAATTGCTTGAGGTTTTGATGAGTTGAACACATATTTTATACCAAATTATTAATAAACTACGCATTAGCCTAAATTTTTAGCAAATTACATGATAGTGATTTGCTAACTAGATAGTGATTTTACTTGTAATGATTACTTTAACTCCACGACTATATGATTAATTCTTTTCAATTACGTAAAGTTTTATTTAATTAGTTAAATATAGGATAGTGGAAATTAATTAGTTGTTAAATGGTTAACAAATAGTTAGTGTATTTTTTTTAGTTATTCCGAACTACTTAGAAGAATTGGTTTTTCAATTATTTTTCAAAATAATTGATGAAGTCTTGGATGCATGATATTCACCAATTCCAGTTGCCAGGTGATCACGTGATTATGTTATTTGGCAACATATCATTCTCAGTTATATCTTTTCAAGTATTTCATGTATTAATTGGAGTCTGTAGTTCCAATAGTCATAATGATGTCCTGGACATTTGCCTTTAGGTTAGTTGTTATTGTTATTTCAAATTAAGTTAGATTTAATTATAACGAGATTAACGAGAATCATAGGTTAGAAAAGCTTTTAATAATTTTTTTACGAGTGTTGGAATTTTCATTTGGAAATCTAATATACACCTTTGGTACTTGCACTACAAGAAAACGGTCAATTTCCGACGGAATCAAGTCCGTCGGAAAATTATTATTTTCCGACGGAATACCGATGGTTTTCCGACGGAATTTGTTCAAAAATATAAAAATAAAAATAAATATTTTCCGACGGAAATTCCGTCGGTAATCCTTCAGAAACATTTCCAACGGACAATTCCGTCGGTAATTCCGTCGGAAAATATAAAAATATAAAAATAAAAATAAAAATAAATATTTTCCGACGGAATACCGACGGTTTTCCGATGGAATTTTTTGAAAAATATAAAAACAAAAATAAATATTTTCCGACGGAAATTCCGTCGGTAATCCGTCGAAAACTATAAAAATATAAAGATATAAAAATAAAAATTAATATTTTCCGACGGAAATTCCATCGATAATCCGTCGGAAAATATAAAAATATGAAAATAAAAATAAATATTTTCCGACTGAAATTCCGTCCGTAATCCGTCGGAAACTATAAAAATATAAAAATATAAAAATAAAAATAAATATTTCCGACGGAAATTCAGTCGGTAATCCGTCGGAAGCTATTAAATTTAATTAAATAATTTTTTTTTCTAATTACTAATTTTATTTTTAAATGTACAAATATCTTATAATGTAACTTATAATTAATATATTAATTTTAGAAAAAATTCTTATTATCGTACTCTATATATTTTCAATAGATCGGAGAACTCTTAATTCTAATGAGTTTTATTTTCATTTGAATAAGTACTTTTAAAAAATTCCAATAAATATGATTATATTTAATTCATATAATCATATATTTAAAATTTTATATTTTAAATAAATAACAAAACGTATTTAAATAATTATTTGAAATAAGTATGTAAATATAATTAAAGACAAAATATTAACAATAAGCAAGTTATCCAAGTTGGTAAGGGGGTCACCATTCTCTCTTGGAGACCCGAGTTCGAATCCCCGCGAGCGCAATAATCGTGGGAATTAATTCTCGCATTGGGTTGGCTCGCCGAGCTTAAGCTCGGCTCGTGGCTCGTCTGAGGTGTTGGTGTGGCTTGTTTCTGGGGTGGTTCGGGTCTCACAAATGATTTTTTTATTTTTTTTAGATTATTTACTTTTATTCTATTTTCGGAAAATATGATTTCCGACGGATTTTCCGTCGGAAAGTCGTTTATTATTTTTAACATTTCGTTAAAATTTCTTTCCGACGGATTTTCCATCGGAACGTCGTTTATTATGTTTAACATTTCGTTAAAATTTCCGTCCGAAATCCGTCGGTAATCCGTCGAAAATGTTTCCGACGGATAATTCCGTCGGTAATCCGTCGGTAAATTTTTCCGAGGACTAGTTATGCGACAACAATCATCCGTCGGAAATTCGTCGGTATTTGATGTTTCCGACGGATTTCCAACGGAATTCCGACGAACAGTGCCGTCGGAATTCCACTGTTTTCTTGTAGTGTTGTGGGCATACCTTATTACGAAAATGAATACAATTAATATAGTAATTTTAGCTATGTTATTGGTTGGAATTTGGTTAATGGAGTGCATCTATGTATTTACTCTATAATTGTGCATGCGTATGTGACATGCAACTGTCATTACAACTTATTTATTTTACTGTTAGTCTTGAGGTCAGACTAGGATTTTTAGGTTTAGCACTTTTTGACCTAGAGTCGTGTTTGTCCTTTTGTCAGGTGAACTAGGACCAACCGCGAATCAGTACGGTGAGAGAACTTTACCCTTTAAAACTGAAATACGTATATCTATATTATTTTACCAGCCTTCGTAAGGCCTTTATTTGACGATTTCGATTTCTATTCCTTTCATATTGTTATACCTATGTATGTAAATAGCTGTTTATCAATTATTAGTTTTAAGACAAATGATTTGGCTAGTAAACATGGTTTCTTACCTATAAGTACTGCATCAAATCCATCGTTTTATTTGAGAAGAATCTACCGGTCTTATTAACGAGCTATTATGTTCCATTATTGTTTGATTGCACTCGTGGGGATGCCCACGGGGTAGTTCTGGGCCACGGGGTTACTCTCAATATCAGACCGACCGGGCGGTATCGGGCCGCGGTTGTAGCTGTGCGAGGTAATGCCCATATGTTGACGCTACCATTTGGAGATTCGGAGATGGTCTCGAGTGGTGAGCCGAAGAGATGATCTCACGGGCACGTGGGACTCTCGACCTCTATTAGTTGGGGGATACCCCGACTCTGGTGTTTGGAGTTATTTTATGATTTTGGTTTTAGGTGATAAAAGGGGAGAGGTTGTTCATAGCTCGTTCATGTGCATGTATATTCTATGTATATTGTTCCTTGCCTGCTCATGCATTGATTATGGTTTTGTCATTATTTAAAGTTCTGCATCCTTCCGCCTACCTCATTAAGTCAGTTTGACTTACTCCTCTCTTTTAACCCGTATTTCAGATCTTGTTTAGCGAGGCCCGGAGTTAGGTGAGTAGCCTTTGGATTAGAGACGTTAGAGCTGTCTTGCCTGCTGTTTTGTTGTTGATGTACAACACCCACCTCGGGGGATGTATATGTCTATATGGTTTGTAAGCATAAGCCCCGCATAAGGGTAAAAGCGTTCACTTTTGTCTGGTACTTGTTTTGTCGTCATCTTCCTCGGGGTCGGTATGTAAGTTCAGTTATTTTATTTTTTTGGGACTCTTGTTTTAGGACCACTACCTTTTATATTAAGTTATGTTATCGTTTTCGCTGTTTTCAGTTGTTTTCGTTTTCACTTTGAGTTGTTACTCTAGATTATCGTAGTTTCATTTTTTCGCTTATGCGGCTGAATCAGGGTAAGCACTTAGCAAACCTTGACTAGGCCGTGCGGGCGGCACTCCACGGGGCCCTCTAGGTCCGAGGATTCCGTTGGGTGTCGTACCTTACGTTTGACAGCTACCTTTTGACTAATATAAGCTTGTGGACCCCTCTTAAACCCAACTAAGCCTTAACCATGATTTGTGTCTTGAGTTAGCTACCCATTTCAGGCCCTAACCCCCCTTATACCGATCCATTTCTCCTCTCTGCCCACAAATATCGATCAGCAAGCAAGGGAAAAGAAGGAAGAAAAACCACTTTGTCCATTTTGTGATTTTTTTAGCTCAAATCTTCACCCAAGCTTCTCAAATTTGAAAGGTGAGTTCATGGTTGTAATCTACACTCTCTCTTCTCTCTTTTATGTGCTCTTGAGTTGATTTCCTTGGTTGATTTAAGAGATTTGGAAAGCATGTTGATTAGGGAGAATTGGTTGATTCTTGCTCCTTTCTTGTTTCCTTGAGATTGGATGATGATATATGACTTATATGATTTGATTCTTTACATTTATTGCATCTCCTTTCATGGTAGTTGAGGTATGACTGATTTTCCATTAATGAACTCGTGAGCTTTGATGAGATAATTTGATGCATTCTTTCCCCATTCTTGCCTTGTTTGCTTGCATTTTGTGGCTGAAGTTATTTTAATTTGTTGGGCATGAATCTTGGATGAATTGGTGTCATTTTGATGCTTGTTATATGTATTTTTGGTTGGCATAAGAGTCTGCTTGTAACACCCGAGCGCAAGGTGTCACATCCCCCGCACCGAGACCCGACCCGAATATGAAATGAACCATCCATACCCGAGCTAAATCACGGCGAACGGGGACTTACACACACTCTATGCTAGGCGGGACTAACCCTTGAACCATAAAACAACATTTATTGCATCTTGAGTTGATTTCCTTGGTTGATTTAAGAGATTTGGAAAGCATGTTGATTAGGGAGAATTGGTTGATTCTTGCTCCTTTCTTGTTTCCTTGAGATTGGATGATGATATATGACTTATATGACTTGATTCTTTACATTTATTGCATCTCCTTTCATGGTAGTTGAGGTATGACTGATTTTCCATTAATGAACTCGTGAGCTTTGATGAGATAATTTGATGCATTCTTTCCCCATTCTTGCCTTGTTTGCTTGCATTTTGTGGCTGAAGTTATTTTAATTTGTTGGGCATGAATCTTGGATGAATTGGTGTCATTTTGATGCTTGTTATATGTATTTTTGGTTGGCATAAGAGTCTGCTTGTAACACCCGAGCGCAAGGTGTCACATCCCCCGCACCGAGACCCGACCCGAATATGAAATGAACCATCCATACCCGAGCTAAATCACGGCGAACGGGGACTTACACACACTCTATGCTAGGCGGGACTAACCCTTGAACCATAAAACAACATAAAACATTAAAGCGGAAACAATAAACGAACATACATCAAATACATGTACAATAAGCGTCACCGCTCCAAAAATAAGTCATATACACCCTCAAATGCCATCAAGGCTCAAAACACGTACGCTCCACTAGAGTTCATAAACAATGATCAAAAGTGCAATATGTGAGTGTAAGACCAAAATACAAGGGTTAAAAGGAATTGCAAGACCTATGACTCGAAATCCCGACTAGCTCCCTTGACACCTGCACAACACAACTGAAAGCCAAACTGGTTCAGTCCAAAAGGGACTGGTGGGTATAAAAGAAGGGCATCATATAATATATGACGGTAAGTAAACATTCACATGCAAGCTATAATCCTAAGTGAGGTTTTAAAGAATTTCCCAAGTGGGTGAATAGAAATCATCAAAAGGGATTATAACAATTCATTAACATTATGTCATTAGTGGCCCGGCGAGTGGGCGTGCATTATCTCCAACAAACACTTCGTGTAATTCATTAACATTCATTAGCATTCATTCATTCTTTCTTTTCATGCATATCATTCTTTCGTGCGCATTCAATAACATTCCACCTTCTTCCTCCGGGTTAGTGGCGGGTTTGCAAAGCCCATCCACCCATTCATTGACCAAAAGGGGAACATAACTCCCCAGATGGCACTCAGCGTCCATTCCTCGCTAACTCCTAACGAGGTCCGGTTACGTCGTTCATTAGTGGGAGTAGTGTGAGGGATCGCCGTCAGTCCTTGCCTCCTCGGGTCACCACTCACACCAAGTCCCTGGGCCCCATTCATTGTAAACATTCATTCATTCTCGCCAAAACATTAGGTAGGGTTCAAGAAAGAAAGGCTTTACCTTGAAATCATTTACTCTAGAAAACGACTCTATATACATATAATAGTTTTTAGCTGAAATCTTTACACGTTGGGGTATATAGGGTCATTTATCTAATAGTAGAGAAACCCACCTTAAACGGAAACAAGGAGAACACACGAGCCTCACAGACCGGCCTCGTCTCCAAAGGAGTCAAAATCTGTACAAGAGAGGTGAGGTGAGACTCAATATGACGAAATAAGACGCTCGGCAATGCAATGCTCATGATATGAATATGTAAAAGAAAAGATTATGTTAGGAAAATGTTCATGTGCACAATTAATACATTTAAATCATATAAACGATCCTTTCATTCGACATTAGAAGCGTTCATATTCATTCAAGTCATAAATTCACATTTCAATCAATTCAATTCAAGAATTCAGATAGGGGCATAACACGTATTAAATCGCATTTAAAATTAGAACATAAACAATTAAGCACATTCAATCGCATTTACGATTAGAAAATAAACAATTAAATACATTCAATTAAATTTAGGAAATTAAATTAAACATGAAATAGGTAACAATTAAATTCTATAATTCAATTAAATCAAATAACATTTAATATATAAAAAATATACATACTTATAATATAATATATATATATATATATATATTTAATTAAAACTTTACATGCATGCAAAACAATATGCAGGCAAAACAATATAAAGATGCATGCAAATTCAAATTTAGCAAATTCCATACATGCATTCTCATGCATTAAGCTAGTACATGCATGCAAAATTCATGCACAGCAACTCTATGCATTCACATTTCATGCATACTACAACGATTAGCAACCAATCATGCAGGAAAGAAAAGGAAACAAGCAGCAGCAGCTTCACGGCAACACAAACATGCATGGAACATTACAAGGTGACACCCCCGTGTCACCCACAAAGAACAAACCGAGACACCCCTTTGTCTCGGTACAACAATATCAGACATTCAAGCACCCCCGTTCCACGTTGAAAAGAAACAGACCGACACCCCCGTGTCGGAACGCAGCAGCTCAACAATTGAACTCTGTTTCTTGGCGAAAAACAGAGCAACAACTCAAACAAGAGATGCAACAATACAAGACACGAAATGCAGCAACAATTCAACCTTAACATTGCACAAAACTGACAGCAACAACAAGACTCAGCGCAACAGTCTGACAGCGGGAATGCCAGTCCAAAAACAGGGCATAAATCATCCTCTTTATCTCCACATATTTAAGTCAGTTTAGGCTATCAAATGTGCAGCAAAACAACTCCAATTCAATGTATAAATCAGTTCCAAAAGAGCTCAAACGGGTGAGGCAGTCCTACATGACCTTTTCATGAAAGTTTCTCAAGGTGCCATAAATGATAACTCATAAATACCTCAACTACCATGTAATCTGTAGCACCCCAACGCAAGGTACCACATCCCCCGCACCGAGACCCGACCCGTATATGAAATAGAAGTCCATACACGTGCCAAATCCACGGCGAACGGGGACACAAAACACACGCTATGCTAGGCGGGACTAACCCTTAAACCATTCAACTCAAGACAATATAAAATCAGAGTTATAATGAAACGCGGAAGCAAGATCAACATATATTATATACAATGAGCCACCAAGCTCCAAAATTAGGTATACAAAATCATTCAATTATCCAAGGCCACACGGCCTACAAAATCATAGCGCTCCATACTAAGATCATATACAAAATAGGAATAAGAGTATAAGGGCATGAAATGCTGAAAAGAAGTGCTAAACATAAATGCAAGACCTATACGACTTGTACTCCCGCCTAGCACTCCTATTCCTGCACAAAAACAACTGAAAACAAACCGGGTTCAGTCTATACGAGACTGGTGGGTATAAAACGGGGCATAAGATATAGTATTGCGGAAATTAATCACATACATGCAAGTAATTATCCCGAATGAGGTTTTAAAGTGGATTTCCCCCAGTGGGTGAAACAAATGAAGGCATCATCGGGATTACTACTATCATATTAATCATTAAGGTATTCATGGCCCTGGCGAGGGGGCGTGCACTATCTCCAACCAACACCTTGTGTATTTATAATCAATTATTCATTCATTCATTATCATACATATCTCTTTTGTGCTCATACATATCATGATCATAATCATTCATATACACCTTCTTCCTCCTGGTGGTGGACGGGCTTGCAAGACCCGGCCACCGGTTCATACATAGGCCAATGGGGATACATGAATCCCCCAAGGGCACTCAGCTCCCATTCCTCGCTAAACCTCCTAGCGAGGGCTGGTATCACCGTAGTTTGGTTGGGACTAGTACATGGGATCCCCGTCAGCCCTTGCTTCCTCGGTTAGCCACATATACTAAGTCCCGGGGCCCGTGCAATCATAATCATGTCTCACCAAAAACATAAGGTAGGGTTTCATAAATAAAAGGGTCATACGTTTGAAATCATTTACCCAAAATGACTCGATTTTTATATGTATACTAATTTGGCTTAAATCTTGCACATAAGGGATATATTGGATCGTTATAGCTATTAGAAGAGAAACCCACCTTTTTCAAGCAAAAGAAAGGCACAAGCGTCTCAATGCTCGCCCTCGTCTCCGACCAAACCCGAATCTGTGCAAAAGAAAGGTATAAGACTCAAAATGACCATATATGACGCTCGGCAATGAGGTGAATATGACATGAATGCATAAAAGGTCATATTATATCATGAAAATGTTCATGTGCACTATTAAGGAATTTAAGGCATATAATCAATCCATTCGTTCATTCATTTCAATCAAATTCATAAGTTCAAAATTCATTTAATAAGCAAAATACGTAATATTCATGTTTACAATTAGAAATAGAATAAATAAAACGTTCAAGCAAAATCAGTAAATTAAATACACGAAATAGAAATCAATTAAATTCTATAATTGAATTAAATCAAATAATATTTAAAATATATATATATATATATACATATAATCACACGTACACGCGTATATATATATATATATATATATATATATATATATTATACATGCATGCAAGTAATATCACAAGCCATGCAAACACACACAAATAATATATATATATATATATGTAATATATAGGGTTGGCAATGGGGCGGGTCTGGATAGGACCCGGCGGGTCTGGACCCGCCCCGTGACGGGTCTGGATCCAATCCAGATCCATTAAGGCATAAATGGGTCGAGATCCAGATCCAGACCCGTTAGACCCGTTGGATCTGTTGGACCCGTTGGATCTATTTTTGGACCCGTTGGATCCGGATCTTGTCTAGACCCGTTATGTATCCGTTTATTCATTTTGCTCCATTTTGTTATATTTTTGTTCCGTTTGATCAATTTTTCACATGTTCAACCCGTTTTAGATATGTTTTAATAATTTTATACACGTTGGCTCATTTTCGATCCATTTTAATATATTTGGATCCGCTCGATTAAATATAGTTTTTGAGAAATTGACAACTATTACACTTTAGTGATCCAAGTTGCTATATGAATCTAACATATGTAAAAAAAAAAAAAAAGAGCTAATTCAAGAATTATTTTACTTTTAATTTTAAAATTTGACAAATACATGCATCTAAATTATTCAATTTCAAAATTTCTATATTTTTATTATATTTTCAAATATGAATATGGAGAAAGGAAAATCTCATTAGAGTTATTAATTCCTTCTACATGAACTCAAATTACAATTTTATAATGAACCCTCTAATATTGAGATTCACCTACAACACCGGTCTCACATTCGCTAATACTTTCTTCAACATCTTCTTCTTCATCATCAAATAGGGGTGGAGAATTACCTACAAGAATTAATCAAAGAAATATTAACAACTTGTACAGAATTATATTAATATAATAATAAATAAATTTTACTTACCGTTCATCCCAACGGAAGTCCATAACCAACGTCGAGCACACATCAATGCCTCCAAAGTAGTTGGGTTGAGCCTGTTACGATGAGGACTAATCAATCTTCCACTAGTGCTAAATGCAGACTCGGATGCAATGGTTGAAATAGGGATCGCTAAAATGTCTTTCGCCATCTTTTGCAAAGTAGGATACTTAATCCCATTTGTCTTCCACCAACTAAGTACATCAAAATCTTCACTTCTTGGCAAGACATTTTCACTTAGATACATGTCCAATTCAGACGTTTGAGATAATACGGCAGAAGGTGTAGTCTTTGAAGCTGCAAATCTATCAAATGCCGCCAAAGGATCACTGGTGACACGAGAAACACCAGTAGTACTTCCACTAGATCCTACACCGCTCATATTTGAGCTACCTCCCCCCAAAACTGCAATTCTAGCCTTGTAATCCGCCAACATATCATAACAATTTTTTCGAATTTCATCTACTTTGACCTTTTTTTCATCTGATTCGACACCGTAAATCAACGAAAAGTAGAATTCTACAATTTCCAATTTGAATCTCGGGTCTAATACTGCAGCAACTCCCATCACGACATTGCAAGTCTTCCAATACTTGTCATACTTATCTAACATCTTACTTGCCATATCTCTAATCATGTCGTGTGTACTCAATAACCACTCGTCTAATCTCAATTTGATATTGCAAATTTTTGAGAAATAAAGGTTAGACGTGGGATAGAGTGTACCCGAGAATGTGAGAGTCGTGTCATAGAAAATCTTCAACTTTTCGCAAATTGTGATTGCATCCATCCAATCTTTTTCAGTGGGTAGGCATTTGTAATTTTTATCTCGAAACTTCAACCGTGGAAAAACAACCCTATACTCTATTGCCGTTTCTAGCATCAAATAGGTTGAATTCCACCGAGTTCTACAATCAAGAGATAATTTCTTCGTGCAAGCAACATGCATTTGATTCGCAACTTCATCAAATTTTTCTATTCTAGCAGAGGAAGCACTCCAATATATAACACTATCACGTATTCTATCAACAGCATGCGCAATTACTTCCAATCCATCTCGCACAATTAAATTCAAAATATGTGCCCAACATCGCATATGCAATACCCTACCACCTAAAGGTAAATCTAACCTTTCTAGTTTTTCCAACAAAAAAGTGAGCATGGAATCATTGTAGGCGGCATTATCCACTGTAATTGTAGACACCTTTCTATCTATGTTCCAATCCATCAATGATTCAAGCACCACATCGGAGATTGCTTCAGCAGTATGTGGAGCCGGAACATATGCAAATCTATATGAAATAATAAAATAATATAAGTGTGTATCCAAAATTACATAAATATACAATGAAGTACTTTAAGTGAAACATACCTCAAAATACAACTTCTCAAATTCCACGAATCGTCGATATAATGCGCAGTAATTGCAATAAAACCCTTCTTTGTATTGTTTGATGTCCACATGTCAGTTGTGATAGCAATTCGGCAATTAAGTTTCTCCAACAACTTGTAGCACTTAGCTTTCTCAATCTTGTAAATCAACAATATATCCTTTTTTAGTGTATTTCTTGAAATCATCTTGAAACACGGCTGAAGACTAGCAACAAATCTCCGAAAACCAACATGATCAACAATGCTTAAAGGATAATCATGTAGGATAACCATCTCGGCGAGTTTAGCTCTCGAGTCCTCTTGGCTGAAAACATGTGCTGCAAGTTCTTGTGGGCTTGGACGAGCAGGTATTTGTCTGTTCTTACAACTTTTATTAAGATGCTTGCTTAGATGACTAGTTCCTGAATCAGCTTTAGCTATGAGCTTAGCACCGCAATAGTTACAAATCGCATAATATTTATCGCCAATCTTCACTCTCTTGAAATGATTCCATACTGTAGAAGTTCTTTTTCTCTTTTGTCCAACAACAGACCCGGACCCTATTTCATCCTCACCTAAATCTAAATCATCTCCACGTACTGCAGTGTTACTTTCTTCACGATCAAAAGAACCTTGGCCAGATTCCATATCACCTAATAAAATAGATAATAAAATAGGAATCAAACATTAATCTACACAAACTTAGTCAAGAAAAAAGAAAGAACAAGTAAAAAGAATAAGATGTAGAAACCAAACAGAAAAATCATAGAACTTCAGGGTATATTGGTGTAATTATCCTTTTACTTTTTAACAAAGTTTAACTTGCACTTGAGATGAAAATTAAGTTTCTTGGACTGAATTTTACTACAGGAAGAACAGTTCTAGAGGCAGCCATATATGTGTATAACTTTCACTTAGTTTTACAAGCTTATACCCAGCACATTTAGCCCATGTAAATATGTAACTTTAACCACATGTAATCATCTTTAAACACATTAGTTGGTCTTAATAATTTTTAATACCTTTAATCCTATGATTGGCCAAAATATTTAAACCGGACTCATATTTACTACAGGAAGAACAGTTCGAGTTTCTACTCATATGTAACACCAACAAAAGGCTTAATTTGGTCATTCACAAAATCATGAAATGCACCTTAATCTTGAACTTCATTGTCAACTTCATCCGCCACAAGTTACAAAGTATAATAGCCACTTTAATCAGTTTCATAGCTCGAACCTTAAACTCAAGAGATGCAAACTTTTTGACACATTTATCAAACGCAACAAGATCACTTCGAAATCAATCAGAGTACAATTAGAAGAGAAAGGGACACTCAATGGAACCAAGAAAAGCACAATCTGGCATAAATTGGAACTCTATCAACAACAGCCTTTCCATCCATTAATTATCTTCCAAATCAAATCAAACACCCTATTATTTTCAAACCCATTTCACTATCCAGAATCCCAACAAAAAGAAAACTGAATCAGATTCCACGCCCAAACATTGGTGAACACGCATAAATCTCAAATACATAAATATCGATCCACACAGATATCAAATCCCCGCGCATAACCCTAGCTTTTCCCAGAAATTACTCACGAATTGCGGTGTTTAAGAGAGGAATAACTCACCGAAATCCGTAAATCTTTCAGAAATTTCTTGCTTTCTTGAGGAATCTGTCTTCAGTGAAATTTCTCCGTTAATTTCTTCGATTTTTGCAGCGGCTGTAGAAACTGAGCTTTAATAGGGATAAGTTATCTTTTTTTTCTTTTTTTTTTTTTTTAATACTGGAGCGGGTCTGGAGCGGACCCGTTAAGGATCCATTTATTTGGGATCCATTTATTTGGGATCCAGACCCGCTCCAGGACCCATTGGAGCGGGTCCTTAACGGGTCTCCTGGGGCGGGTCCGGGTCCTGGACCCATTGGACCCTGCCCATTGCCATCCCTAGTAATATACACAACACACATGCAGCATGACCTACACACACAATATATATATATATATATATACAGTAACACCCATACCATGACTGCCCAAAAAGCTTATAACCTCACGCACATACTTGCACCAAGAAGAACAGCTACAGCAGCAAGGATTGAACAACAGCCACACACACACACACCCTCGCAGCAAGACAAGGAAAGAAGAAGCAGCAACAAGAAAGGAAATGAAAAGAAAGAAGAAGAGAACAGAAGTAGCAGAAGAAAAGAGGCAGAAGCAAAATGCAGTGGCTACCTTCCCGGGTAGCCAAGCCTTCTCCAATCTCCCCGGCCGGGTAGGGGTTACAGAAGGTTTTGCAGCAGAAGTACCTGACCGGGCACTTTCCAAGAGGAAACTCTCCCCGGTCGGGGAGAGTGTTGCGGCAGTAACAGAAGGTCAAGCAACAAAACGAAAACAGGGGAGGAGAAAGGGGAGTATAATCCAAGCCAAAACAAGTTCAAACTAAGCAACCAAAACGAGCTAACATCAAAAGGAATTAAAGACAACAAAACTCAACAAATCCAGCAAGAATCACACGCAGCAAAACTGGAAAAGACAGCAGTTCATGCGTGGAAAAAAAACAGGACAAAGCTGAAAAGAACAGAGTAAGCTTAAACGCGATCAATCAATCAGTAACACAACTGCAAAATAGGATAACAAGGGACAACATATGACATCAAAACAACTCTCAAAGGCTAGCAGCAGAAGTGTACGTGCAACAGAGCAAATTCCAGTTTGAAACTCATTCAATACATATTCATTCATTAAAGATATCTCACCAACCTCATAACCATCAATGAATACAAGCATACTCTGTATTAAATGAAGTAAAAGAATCATATATATATATATCATCAAAGCTAGTCATAGATCAAGAGAGTTCAAGAAATCATCAAAATACTTCAAAACCTAACAGTTCAATCTCAATCTTTAAAACCACATGAAATCTGAGCTAAAATTAGTGATGAAAGGATAAGAATAACCAGAGATGCATGTACAACGTAATCCTAACTTACCTTGTTGATTGGATGAAAGATGATTGAGATTTGAGCTCCAAAATCCCAAGGATTGCACAGTTACGGGAATAACTGGGTTGCAGGAGCTTTGGCTTAACTTTCTGGTTTGTGTGAGGGTTAGATCGAGATGGAGCAGTTAAGAGCTGATAGAGGTTTGAACTAGGGTTAAAAGGCCACCAACCATAGTTAATTTGGTTAAGTTTTGAACAACTTATGGCCAATATAGTGAATGGTGGTCATTTGGATGCCGTTTCGTTTTTCGGTTGGATTTCGGAGGTTCAAATGATTTCGAAAAATTATAAGGCTAAGTTTATTAAACTCGAATCTTCCATATGAGTTCAACGAGGTTGACGGAACTCGAATCCGAGTTCCCGAGCTCAAGAAATCACGTACGGAACCAAGGGTGCGCCAATTGCTCATTAACCCCCGATTTGGTTCCAAGAATCAAATTAAATTCGTTAATGTAACACCCCAAACGAAGGATGCCACATCCGCCGCACTAAGACCCAGACCCGATCACGAAATGGAAAGTCCATGCCCGAATCCGAATCATAGCAAACGGGAGACCAACACACACACTAGGCTAGGCGGATCTAACTTGACAAACTCAGAGTGCGGAAGCAATTAAAACCAACAACAATAGATAGCGGAAGCATTTAAAAAAAAACATGCAAAGCAGGTGATGGGTTCAACTAGCATAAATACCTAATCCTGAATAAATTCATAATCCAACATAATAAACAGCATAAGCATCTTCATAATATCTAATAATATCCCAGTACCAGCTTACTAACCCCACACGGGTTTAAGTATAAGCAGGTCATAAACATAATCTTCAAGTACGAAACCTAATTACATAACGTAAGTAGAGTATGCGACAAATGCATCCTATCACCAACAAGACTGACAAGTGTGACTCAGATGACTCACTTCCGTCTAGCTCAATCCCAAAAGAAACCAGCAAACTAAAAGATAAAATGAGGGGTCAGTCAACTGACTGAGTGACGGGCCTAACGCACACCCACAATATATATATACAGAGCACAACACATATCAAAAGGGTGGACTCATGAGCTGGGAATAGGTGTTGCATACCAAAGCGTTTCAAAGCAAAACCCAAATATGTACATATATATATACTTAGAAAACACTTTCAGAAACTCTGTTCCGATTCATGATTCCAATAACATATCATACATATGCTCGGCGAGTACGAGCTTCCAACCTCAACTCCTCATATCATAACAAAACAGAAATAACTTACCCACCTCAACTCCCGGTGATGGTAGGGTTGCGCGACCCTAACCATCTAGACAGTCGAAGGGAGTGCTAATGCTACTCAAACCCTCAGGACTCCGTTTCCCAACCAAACCTCCTGGTGGGTCTCGGTACATCCTCTTCATACAGATGAAGACTACGCACAGGCCGAGCCCTGACGGCCCTATACCGTCCCAGGGATTCCTTACCCGTAGCTCCTGGGCCCTAGAACAGAACAGAACATACGCCAATCTTTCATGGCAATCTCGCTACAGAATCAGAACACAAATGGGTTTTCCAAAATAGCTTACATATGCCTAAAAAACTGGTTTTTATATATATATATATATTCCCACGCTGCAGGGATAGCCCGCCCACGCAGGACTCACGCACTTACATTCCCACGCTACAGGGATAGCCCGCCCACGCAAGAATGCAAGCATAAGATCATAAAAATATCATATTCAACACATACATATTCATAGTAGGGTATACTCGCATGCAAGGATAGAAATCATCATGTAAAGGTCATAGGTCGCTGATCTATACAAAATCCTAAACCTCACCTGAGAAGCGACAAGATGTGAGAACTGACAAGATTGGTGCAACTCGACCGGTTATCTCCGCCCTTGAGATCTCTGTACAGAAAAGGAAAATACAGTGTACTCGTGAGACACGACTCAAACATGAACCATAGAGACGCACGACAATGATTATGAGATGACGTGCAATAATATGACATGTTCACAGAAATTACAAAAATGCCATGAAAGTGATCATGTGCACAATTAATATCCCACATAGCAAACAACCACATAATTCAAATGTACGTGTAGTCCAATATATATAAATTAAATAAATTCCTAATTCAACCTTCTCACGTATTAAACGAATTATGACATTCACCATAATTGAATAAGATGTACACAAATTTAGGTGCAAATCTAGTATATAGTTACACCAACTATGTACGGTTAGTAAATCATTTAGTGATATAACACTTGTTACCACTAATATTAGGAGATCATTTCAAGTTAATATCCATCATAATCAATCTCATACTAACATGATTTGAGTAGTTAATAACAGATGCATTTAATGAAACATTCACTAATCTTAAACATTTCACCTAGTAATATATATAACAATTTGGGAATTATCCAATATAGCAAACAATTCAATTTGTTTACAATATAATATACATATACACTAATTATCTTTACCTCAGACACACACATACACATAAACAGGCTAAAATAATAATCAAATACCCAATAACCCTCCCATTAATAATTTACACACATGCATTCAATACACATTATCATTATTAAAGCTTAAATCTATTATACTAATTGATTCCATAATTTACACCCACGTACACTCACAAGGCACAGTTACAAATAAATTTAATTTGTTTGTAACATAGACTCAGCATACACGCACACACCCAAATTTCAAATTCAATACAATCTCATAAATCCAAATTACAGCATATATTTCGTATAGGTACTCAAATTTATTTTTATATATATATATATACCAACACTCACGCATACACACGACATCAAACACAAATTCACAAGTTACTAAACCAACTTATGATAACCAACAGATTCTGCAATTTCAGTATCATCAAGCTTGAAATATATATTAATTTAATTTATTCAATAATTAAACCAAATTACAATACACGATCAGATCATTTAACTTACACATCTAATTAAACTCAAAAAACTGAAATAATAGATTTAACAGATACACTAATTACAATTAGCGCAATTCAATTATGCAGAGGTAGGTGGAATATACAATCAAAGAGAGCAGCAGTGATAGTAGTGATGACGATGATGACTGCGGCTAGAAGATGGTTGTACCGGAGTTGAATCTGACGGCAAGGTGGTGGCGACATCAGAGAGCAAAGCTGAAAGCTCTATGATGGTTGATCGATGGCTGAGCGGTAGTGGCAGATATGTGATGGTGGCTTTCGGCTTGGGGTGGTCGCTGGAACGACGGTGGTGGCACTGATTCGATGAAGGTGGAAGGTTTTCAACCCTTCTCAAATCTGGGCGAAAAGAGAGAGAAAGAGGTGGTTTTTTGTTGCTCCTTCCTTAGCTTTAGCAGAAACACAGCGGTGACTGAAGTTAGATGCGGCGGCAACGAGGCGGGGTGAAGCAGTTACTCTTCTGTTTCTCTGAAAGAAGGGGATGGTGCCACAATGGGACAGAACACGAGGAGAGATAAAGATGATGGCGGCCAGCGTCTGTCTCGCCGAAGGTGGTGGCGGTAAAAGAGCTTTCCCCCAAATCTTCTCAGATCTGGAGCGAGAGAGAGTCGATGTGTGCGCCGGAGTGAAGAAATTGGCGGTATCTCGTCAGAGGCTGCCGGAATCCATGGCTGTCCAAAGCTGGTGGATGGTGGTCGACTACCACGGTGGTGATCTTTCAGTGACGAGGAGGCTGGGTGGTGGCGTTGGAGTTCAGAGATGATGATCGGCGAGAAGGAGCAGATCTCGCCAGCGGTGGTTCAGAAATGGAGAGATGGCGGTGCTGTGGTGGCGGAGGGTGGCGCGGAGGCGCCATATCTGGCGTGGTGGTGGAGCTGTTCTCGCTGCTGCTGAGTGCGTAAGGGAAGGATGAGAGAATAGCTGGTGTGGTGGAGTGGTGTCGGTGGTGTAGGACGCTAAAGAGGAGGGTGGTGGTTACCGGAGGAGGCGGTGGCGCATGAAGATGTTGGTGGAGGTTGCGCCGCTGCTGGTCATTGGAGAGAAGGGGAAGAAGAGGGAATGAAGAAGAGAATAAAATGACAGCAGCTAGGGTTACGGGATAAAAAAGGGTCTCTTCTTTCAAAATTGCAATTAAGCCCCTCGAGATTTTAAGTCATGCGATTGAGTCCCAAACTTCAATTAGGGTTCAAATAGATCCAATTAGATATTTAGAAATTATAAAAGTACCCCAAATATTTAAAGTGGCCTCCAATTAAATCCAATTGAGTTTCTCATAATTAGAAATTGACCCCCAAAGTTAAAAAATTACAATTTAGCCCACACAATTCAAATTAAGGAACAAATAGGTATTAAACACACATTCCAATTAAGTCTACATATTTACATAAGTTTACAATCGAGTCAATTAAACAATTAAAACATAAATAAGGCAATTCAAGCACAAGCAAAGTTAAATAAATAACAGTCTAATCGCACGAAAACGACATCGTATCTTGCTCCGAAAATGCGGGGTGTTACACCCTTCCCCCCTTAAGAGAACCTGGTCCCCAGGTTCTACTCCTGAGCTGGTAAAGCTTCAAGCTGATAGTGTCTTATCCCTTCTCGATGAGTTGCGTAAAACATAGCCTCCGTTGTGAAGTTTACTCTCATTGTCTTTTTTGAACCTTTCTCGCGATGTCTTATTATCATTGGGATCCGTTTGAGCATGGGACCGTTGCTTACATCAAGTTGTTCGACCATTCTCCTAAGACGAATAGTTGTCACTGAAATCAACTTCGATGGCATCGCAAACTCGTCACTTGCAGACCATAACCAGGTCAATACGTAACACAACCGCAGCAAACAAGAAAGAATCCCATCTCTCGGCAAGTAAAGTGAGAGAGGCCCGTCCCTCGGCACAAACAAGAGAGAGAACCCCGTCTCTCGCGTACATAATTGAGAAAACCCCGTCTCTCAAGCACACAGTTGAGAGAACCCCGTCTCTCAACCTAAGTCTGATAGATTTCCACATCTCCCAAACCTTCTAGTTTGAGAAAATCCAGCATTTCTCAAACCCCTAAATTCAAGAGAATCCAGCATCTCCCGAATACCTAAGTACAAGAGAATCCAGCATCTCTCGCGCACGAAGTTTAGAAAGAATCCAACATCTTTCTATCACATAAGTAGAGAGAATCCTACATCTCTCCAACACGAAAAAAAAGAGGGAGCCTAAGGTCTCTCTTGCACATAAATCCACAGATCAACATTCCTACATACACAAATCAGAGTAACACTTGATGAAAAGTATGCGGGCCATGTTTGGTGTACCTTGATATCGGTATCCCTTGAGTATAGATTCAACGCTCATACCTCGACTCAAGGGGGATATCGCGATGGAATCCCTGTAAAACAAGGTCACAGTAAGTATGTATGTTATATGCGAGGTTAGTGAGCAATCAAGGGAGCTTTAAATCGCATAGACATGCTTAATCCACATAAACACGTAACTTATTCATTTCAGTAATAGTTCACCAGAAACAGATACTCCAGGTTATCAATGCTAGATCAGATATCCAAGTTATCACAGTTAAAACCGTAGTCATCACACACATCAAGCAAAATAAGATAAGAGTATTTAAGCGATGCATGTATGCAAATGCCATGAATGCTTGGCGTACCGATCACCATAGTGTCAAACTCTTGACAGGAAGTTGAGACGAAGTGGTAGGAGTTGATTAAGCCAATAATGATGCAATCTTCGTCATCTGAACTTCTTGTCTTAAATCTTTTGATGTGAAGAGGCAATTCCGCAATTATGTCCATCATCCAACTCTCTACTAAACCATAATCCTTGCTCAACCAGAATCATCCACAGTCTCCTTCAAGAACTCTTGACTTATGTGTTAAACCTTAATCTGCTCATCCTCAAGGAATTGCCCATAATTCGATTGCCAATCAGAAATCTATCTCAGAGCTACGTTGGACGGTCGTGGTATTAGGCACTTCCCAAAGCAATTCATGGGTTTCGATTCTAAAACTTGAGTAAAGTTTTCGACATCTAAGTGATCTATTCCCACCTCAGCAGAATCTTCCGTCTCAACAGAATCTTCCATCTCACCTTGAAGAAAACACCCAGAGAACCAACAACCAATCTTGTCTTGTCGTTTGTTAACTCTAAACAGTACCAAACCTTCAACACTCACCGATGGTTTGTAGCTCGTTGCTTAAGTTAGCACCAACATGGTTACTTAACCGCATCCCTTGAACTTGATTGAATCGAACTTGATCGGATTCTTCTACATTAACTCGTTTCCATCAACAAGGTAACTACTTCCAAATGAACGAATCTTCAAAGCGAAAGTTCATCAACCTCCTTCAAATCGGTTCTACTTGATCAGATTCTCTTCCATTGACTCATTTCCCTCAACAAGTTGACTACTTTCAAATGAACGAATCCTCAAGGCGAAAGTTCGTCAAACTTCATCTATCAATTGACTTTAAGATAGTAAGTCAATATAGCAAATCTCATTCCTTCAACTCTGAACATTTGCATGACCATTGATCTTGGTGATGGCTCCTTTCATCTTCGAATTATGGTGTATTTCTGTTGTAGTTCCAATAAGTTGTGTTGATGGAGGGAAATCTCAATGTTGACTCATAGGACACCCTGAAATTCAAACACTAAATTCGATGCATGCTGGTTAAGGATGCACATGAAATGTAACATGCATGTCACGTAAATGCAACAATTAATTGTAATTTATATGGCACGTAAAATGTGATATTGCATAATCGAAGTCATAATGTGCACACAATCATATAATCTCGGAACAATTCATGCCGAAGGGTCAAAATATCAAGTCAAACAAATGCAATGCGCAGTTATTCCAATGCCGTACGACCTAGACAGACTCAACACGACCCAAGAGCTCGGTTTTGCAACCAAGAGCTCCTATACCACTTAAGGATATAACACCCCAAACGAAGGATGCCACATCCCCCGTACTAAGACCCAGACCCGATCACGAAATGGAAAGTCTATGACCGAATCCGAATCATAGCGAATGGGAGACCAACACACACACTAGGATAGGCGGAACTAACTTGACAAACTCAGAGTGCGGAAGCAATTAAAACCAACAACAATAGATAGTAGAAGCAATTAAAACAAAACATGCAAAGCAGGTGACGGGTTCAACTAGCATAAATACCTAATCCCGAATCAATTCATAATACAGCATAATAAACAGTATAAGCATCTTCATAATATCTAATAATATCCCAGTACCGGCTTACTAACCCCACACGGGTTTAAGTATAAGCAGGTCATAAACATAATCTTCAAGTACGAAACCTAATTACATAACGTAAGTAGAGTATGCGACAAATGCATCCTATCACCAACTAGACTGACAAGTGTGACTCAGAGGACTCACTTCCGCCTAGCTCAATCCCAAAAGAAACCAGCAAACTAAAAGATAAAATGAGGGGGTCAGTCAACTGACAGAGTGAGGGGCCTAACGCACACCTACAATATATATATACAAAGCACAACACATATCAAAAGGGTGGACTCATGAGCCGGGAATAGGTGTTGCATACCAAAGCGTTTCAAAGCAAAACCCAAATATGTATATATATAAATATACTTAGAAAACATTTTCAGAAACTCTATTCCGATTAATGATTCCAATAACATATCATACCATATGCTCGGCGAGTACGAGCTTCCAACCTCAACTCCTCATATCATAACAAAACAGAAATAACTTACCAACCTCAACTCCGGGTGATGGTAGGGTTGCGCGACCCTAACCATCCAGACAGTCGAGGGGAGTGCTAATGCTACTCAAACCCTCAGGACTCCGTTTCCCAACCAAACCTCCTGGTGGGTCTCGGTACATCCTCTTCATACAGATGGAGACTACGCACAGGCCGAGCCCTGACGGCCCTATACCGTCCCAGGGATTCCTTACCCGTAGCTCCTGGGCCCCAAAACAGAACAGAACATACGCCAATCTTTCATGGCAATCTCGTTACAGAATCAGAACACAAATGGGTTTTCCAAAATAGCTTACATATGCCTAAAAAACTGGTTTTTATATATATATATATATTCCCACGCTGCAGGGATAGCCCGCCCACGCAGGACTCACGCACTTACATTCCCACGCTGCAGGGATAGCCTGCCCACGCAAGAATGCAAGCATAAGATCATAAAAATATCATACTCAACACATACATATTTATAGTAGGGTATACTCGCATGCAAGGATAGAAATCATCATGTAAAGGCCATAGGTCGCTTAACTATACAAAATCCTAAACCTCACCTGAGAAGCGACAAGATGTGAGAACTGACAAGATTGGTGCAACTCGACCGGTTATCTCCGCCCTGGAGATCTCTGTACAGAAAAGGAAAATATAGTGTACTCGTGAGACACGACTCAAACATGAACCATAGAGACGCACGACAATGATTATGAGATGACGTGCAATAATATGACATGTTCACAAAAATTACAAAAATGCCATGAAAGTGATCATGTGCACAAGTAGTATCCCATATAGCAAACAACCACATAATTCAAATGTACGTGCAGTCCAATATATATAAATTAAAAAAATTCCTAATTCAACCTTCTCACGTATTAAACGAATTATAACATTCACCATAATTGAATAAGATGTACACAAATATAGGTGCAAAACTAGCATATAGTTACACTAACTATGTACGGTTAGTAAATCATTTTAGGGATGTCACACTTGTTACCACTAATATTAGGAGCTCATTTCAAGTTAATATCCATCATAATCAATCTCATACTAACATGATTTGAGTAGTAAATAGCAGATGCATTTAATGAAACATTCACTAATCTCAAACATTTCAACTAGTAATATATATAACAATTTGGGAATTATCCAATATAGCAAACAATTCAATTTGTTTACAATATAATATACATATACACTAATTTTCTTTACCTCAGACACACACATACACATAAACAGGCTAAAATAATAATCAAATACCCAATAACCCTCCCATCAATAATTTACACACGTGCATTCAATACACATTATCATGATTAAAGCTTAAATCTATTATACTAATTGATTCCATAATTTACACCCACGTACACTCACAAGGCACAGTTAGAAATTAATTTAATTTGTTTGTAACATAGACTCAGCATACACGCACACACCCAAATTTCAAATTCAATACAATCTCACAAATCCAAATTACAGCATATATTTCGTATAGGTACTCAAATTTATTTATATATATATATATATACCAACACTCACGCATACACACGACATCAAACACAAATTCACAAGTTACTAAACCAACTTATGATAACCAACAGATTCTGCAATTTCAGTATCATCAAGCTTAAAATATATATTAATTTAATTTATTCAATAATTAAAACAAATTACATTACACGATTAGATCGTTTAACTTACACATCTAAATAAACTCAAACAACTGAAATAATAGATTTAACGGATACACTAATTACAATTAGCGCAATTAAATTATGCAGAGGTAGGTGAAATTTACAGTCAAAGAGAGCAGCAGTGATAGCAGTGATGAAGATGATGACTGCGGCTAGAAGATGGCAGTACCGGAGTTGAATCTGACGGCAAGGTGGTAGCGGCATCAGAGAGCGAAGCTGAAAGCTCTATGATGGTTGACCGATGGCTGAGCGGTGGTCGCAGATATGTGATGGTGACTTTCGGCTTGGGGTGGTCGTTGGAACGATGGTGGTGGCGCTGATTCGGTGAAGGTGGAAGGTTTTCAGCCCTTCTCAAATCTGGGCGAAAAGAGAGAGAAAGAGGTGGTTTATTGCTGCTCCTTCCTTAGCTTTAGCAGAAACAGCGGTGACTGAAGTTAGATGCAGCGACAACGAGGTGGGGTGAAGCAGTTACTCTTCCGTTTCTCTGAAAGAAGGGGATGGTACCACAACGGGATAGAACACGAGGAGAGATAAAGATGATGGCGGCCGGCGTCTGTCTCGCCGAAGGTGGTGGCCATAAAAGAGCTTTCCCCCAAATCTTCTCAGATCTGGAGCGAGAGAGAGTCAAAGTGTGCACCGGAGTGAAGAAATTGGCGGTATCTCGTCAGAGGCTGCCGAAATCCATGGCTGTCCAAAGCTAGTGGATGGTGGTCGACTGCCACGGTGGTGATCTTTCAGTGACGAGGAGGCTGGGTGGTGGAGTTGGAGTTCGGAGATGATGATCGGCGAGAAGGAGCAGATCTCGCCAGCGGTGGTTCAGAAATGGAGAGATGGCGGTGCTGTGGTGGCGCGGAGGCGCCATATCTGGCGTAGTGGTGGAGCTGTTCTCGCTGCTGCTGAGTGCGTAAGAGAAGGACGAGAGAATGGCTGGTGTGGTGGAGTGGTGTCGGTGGTGTGGGACGCCAAAGAGAATGGCGGTGGTTACCAGAGGAGGCGGTGGCGGCATGAAGATGTTGGTGGAGGTTGCGCCGCTGCTGCTCTTTGGAGAGAAGGGGAAGAAGAGGGAATGAAGAAGAGAATAAAATGACAGCAACTAGGGTTACGGGATAAAAAGGGGTCTCTTCTTTCAAAATTGCAATTAAGCCCCTCGAGAGTTTAAGTCATGCGATTGAGTCCCAAACTTCAATTAGGGTTCAAAAATTACAATTTAGCCCACACAATTCAAATTAAGGAACAAATAGGTATTAAACACACATTCCAATTAAGTCCACATATTTACATAAGTTTGCAATCGAGTCAATTAAACAATTAAAACATAAATAAGGCAATTCAAGCACAAGCAAAGTTAAATAAATAACAGTCTAATCGCACGAAAACGACATCGTATCTTGCTCCGAAAATGCGGGGTGTTACAGTTAACATATTGAACGAGTTCAAAAACACAAAACGAGCATATAGGCATGTTCATAACACATATATTTACGACATATTACAATTTCACGGCATTTCGATATCATTTCATATAAGAACGATGCACAATTTAAACAACCATGCACATGTTCATAAAATTCATGCATAATAAAATTTAAACTAAGTAAATTAAATTAAATTATAAACATAATTCAGGGTCAACGAATTATTTTAAAATTTAATTAATTAATATAGTTAAAGTATGATTAATTAGCATCACACTTAATTAACAATATAATTAACATAAACCACTTAATTAACCTTAATCGTTAGATTAGTAATAAATTTAGATAATTACTTAAAATAACGTAATATGGATAAATAATATTAAATTAAAATAAAATATAATAAATAAAATAATAACAATTTATAATAAAATTAAATATAAAACACGTAAGAACAATTAATTCGCGCAAATTGGTAAACACATACGTCGTACCTTTACGTCCGAAAAGTCGGGGCGTTACAATCTCTCCCCCTTAAAAGAATCCGTCCCCGGATTCATTGCTCGCTCGGAAATAATTCGGGGTGAAATTTTTTCATCTTTTCCTCCGTTTCCCACGTAGCCTCTTCGGTTTTATCACTTCTCCAAAGAACATTGACAAGTGGAATACGCCGATTTCGAAGTTCCTGAAATTTTCGATCCAATATCTTAATCGGCTTTTGAATGAAGGTGAGATCCGGTTCTAACTCCACTTCTTCAACCGGTAGAACCTCGGACTCTTCTCGATAATATTTTCGGAGTTGTGAAATATGAAACACATTATGAATTCCAGTCAAACTCGGAGGCAAGTCCAATCGATAGACCGTAACCCCAACTTTCTCTAGAATCTCATACGGTCCCATATACCGAGGGTTTAATTTTCCTCCTCGATGAATCCTGGAGAACCCTTTTCGTGGAGATGCCTTTAAGAAAACTCTATCACCAACCTCAAATTCAAGGTTCTTTCTCCGAAGGTCGGCATAACTCTTTTGTCGATCCTGAGCGGCCTTCATCCGTTGTCTAATTATCTGGACCTTGTCAATAGCCTCTTGTACCGCCTTAGAGGGTTTTTCCTTCTTTTCCCCTCGTTTAACTCCTTTCTGCTTGGTCCAATTCCATTCCACCAAATCAAAGAACAACGGAGATCGACATTACGTCCGTAAAGAGCTTCATATGGGGCTATTTCAATCGAGGCTTGATAGCTATTGTTGTAAGCAAACTCGATTAACGGCAACTGTTCATTCCACGAACTTTGAAAGTCCAATGCACATGCTCTCAACATGTCCTCCAGATACTTAATCAACCTCTCTGATTGTCCGTCAGTCTGAGGATGGAAACCTGTGCTGAATTGAAACCTTGTTCCCAAACACTTCTGTAATTCTTGCCATAACCGTGAAGTAAACATTGGATCCCGATCCGAGGCAATGCTAATAGGTACTCCATGGAGCCTGACAACCTCATCATCATACCTCTTAGCCAATTTACTCACTTTATCGGACATTCTGATAGCAAGAAAATGGGCTGATTTCGTCAACCTGTCCACAATAACCCAAATTCCATCAAAACCGTCCCTCACTTTTGGTAATCCCGAGACAAAATCAATGGCGATTTGTTCCCATTTCCACTCCGGGATAGGCAAAGGTTGAAGTAGCCCCGATGGCTTTTGATGTTCTGCCTTTACCACTTGACAGGTCATACAATGTTTCACGAAGTTGATAACATCCCGTTTCAAACCATTCCACCAATAGAATTGCTTTAAATCCTTATACATTTTGTTCCCTTCGGGATGTATTGAATACCTTGACCGATGGGCTTCCTCAAGAATAATCTTTTTTAACTCTTCTGGCACAACAACTCTATTCTTGAATCTTAGAAGTCCTGTATCATCAAACCCAAACGGACACTCTGAATCAGTTCGAGCTTTCTCAGCTAATTTCTAAATCTCGGGATCAATCCTCTGAGCATCAATTAATCTCTGTCTGAGATCCGGTTGAGCCATAATATTCCGAATACTAGCCCTTAGTTTGAACATCTCATTCTCATCTCCAATTTCCACCTGCACATTGGATACACTAGCTTTTCTACTAAGCGCATCCGCGACCAAATTGGCTTTGCCGGGATGGTATCGGATTGTACACTCATAATCCGCCAAAAGTTCCATCCAACGCCGTTGTCTCTTGTTCAATTCCTTTTGTGAAAATAAGTATTGGAGACTCTTGTGATCGGAGAAGACCTCGAACGAAATTCCATAAAGATAGTGTCTCCACTTACCCAAAGCAAAGATCACTGCCGCTAATTCCAAATCGTGAGTGGGGTAGTTCTGCTCATGATCTTTTAATTTCCTCGAGGCATAGGCGATTACCTTTCCATTCTGCATCAATACACATCCCAAACCTTCCTTTGAGGCATCCGTATAAACTGTATATCGTTCTGTACCTACGGGAAGCGCTAATATTGGGGCAGTGGTCAACTTTTCCTTTAAGAGTTGAAAGCTAGCCTCACACGCCTCGTCCCACTCAAACTTAACTGCCTTCTTAGTCAATCGTGTTAAAGGAGCCGCAATCTTTGAAAAATCCTGTACAAATCTTCGATAGTAGCCTGCCAACCCCTAGAAACTCCTCACTTCTGAAGCATTTTTCGGGCTTTGTCATTGAATAACCGTCTCAATTTTAGAAGGATCTACCTCCAAACCTTTCCTTGAGATAATATGGCCCAGAAATGCTACCCGATCAATCCAGAACTCACATTTGCTAAACTTAGCATACAACCGATGTTCTCTTAAGGTGTCCAACACAATTCTGAGATGCCTAGCATGATCTTCCGGAGTTCTCGAATAAACCAAAATGTCATCAATGAATATCACCACAAACTTATCCAAATAGGGCCGGAAAACTCGGTGCATCATATCCATAAAAGCAGCCAGAGCATTAGTCAGTCCAAAAGGCATCACTACGAACTTATAGTGTCCATACCGGGTGTTAAATCCCGTCTTCGGAATGTCCTCTTCCCGGATCTTTAATTGATAGTATCCTTGTCTCAAGTCTAATTTTGAATATACCCCCGAACCTTGTAACATGTCGAATAAATCCTCAATATGGGGCAAAGGATACTTGTTCTTTACGGTCATTCGATTAAGCTCCCGGTAATCTATACACATTCTCAAGGTTCCATCCTTTTTCTTAACAAAGAGAACCGGAGCACCCCAAGGTGACGAACTTGGCCGCATATATCCAACTTTGAGTAATTCCTCTAATTGAATCTTTAACTCTTTTAATTCGGCCGGTGCCATCCGATACGGAGTCTTAGAATACGGTTTGGATCCCGGATATAAATCGATAACAAATTCAATCTCACGGTCTGGTGGCAGAGAACTCAAATTCTCCGAAAACACATCGGGAAAATCCTTAACAACCACGGTATCCTCCAACTTGACTTGATCTTTTGGCCTAATAAGAAGATACGCTATAAATCCCGTTGCTCCTTCTCTCATCAACTTATGAGCTTCCATGTAAGACAAGAGAGGTACCGTTCTTGATCCACTACCAATCACCAATTCATCACCCAAAATCACCTTCTTCGCAAAACAATCAACATTGGCCCGATGCCTGGACAACCAGTTCATACCCAAAATAACTCCATACCTCTTCATAGGCATAATGATTAAATCAGCCGGATATTCTTTCCCCTCAATCAGAACTGAACACACCCGAACCAACTGATCTGTCTGAAGACTCCCACCAACTGGCGAACTCACCAAATAACAAGAAGATAAAGAAATAACAGGCAAGCACAGAGTGGCAACTAAATCACAAGAAATAAAGGAATGCGTGGCACCCGGATCGAAGAGTGCATGAATGTTCATGTTATGTATGCATAGTGTACCTTCCACCATAGTAGTCGGATCAATCTCTGCATCTTGCTCCTCACTCTCGAGAGCATAAGCATGAGCCTGGATCATTGGCCTTTGAACTCCTTTTTGAAATCCGGGGTTCATGTCGGGACAAGTATCCGCCATATGGTCACCTTTTCCACATATGAGGCACAAATTAAACCTTCTTCGACAATTGTTGTAGGTATGGGTCGGTCCCCGCAATAAGTACATGGAGGTACATCCGGGCGTGAGTTGGTAGATACCGGTGCCATAGGTAGAGCCTTTGGTCGAGTCGATGCGGCCTGAGAACCTTGTCCTCCAAACCGAGGCTTCTTAAAAGGACCTTTACGAGGGGGAGTAGCTTGAATCATCGGCCTCTTTCCCAAATTCGATCCGGAACCTCTTCCCATTGGAGCTCTAAAAATTTGATCTTTCTTCTTGAATTCTTCTTCTTGTTCCAACGCCCTTTGCACCGTGTCCGCGAAGGAGACAAAGTTGTGACCCGCCTGGCCATGTCTCAAATCTTGTCTTAATCCCGCAAAAAATTTCCTTGATTTTCTCTTCTCATCCCGGGTGACATGAGGGGCATATTTCCCAAGCCTATTAAATACTGTGAGATATTGAGTCACCGTACGCGCGCCCTGCTTCAAGTCCATGAACTCTTGCTCCTTCCATTCTCTTACCACCTCCGGTATAAAACACTCTCGAAATTCTCTCTTGAAGACCTCCCAAGTAACTTCCTCTCCATCCACTTCAAGTTTCTCCCTTGTTCTTTCCCACCACTCATAAGCATTGCCATCTAATTGGAATATGGCAAATTGAGCCCTTTCTTGCGTAGTAAACTGTCGGACTCCAAATATCCTCTCCAATCGAATCAACCAACCCTCCGAAACTGCATCATTAATAGAACCGGAAAACCGAGGGGGGTTGTAGCTCAGAAACACCCCATGAGGATCCCTATTATTATTATGGTTTGGTGGAGGAGCCGGTTGTTCTGCTTGTGGTGGTGGGGGAGCTTGAGCTCTCCTATGCTCAACATAGTTAAAAACTGCTTCCATAAAATTTCCCATATCCATTGGTGGTGCTTGTGGTTGTGGTGGAGGCGTAGGGGATCGGTCATGATGACGGCGACGCCCTGGAGATTTCTCACGGTGTCTACGTGGAGGCATCCTGTCCAAGAAACACTGGAATGCATGCTTTTTTTAGTTCATGCATGCAAATGCAATTAATTCAATCAAAATTCGTAATTTAAAGCACACAAGCACGTAAACAATGCATATGCAACACATTGACAAGTTGTTCCTAAAGCCGAATGACTTAATTGACTCAACACGACACGAAAGCCTGGGTTTTGCAACCCTAGGCTCTGATACCACATAAGGATGTAGCACCCGAGCGCAAGGTACCACATCCCCCGCACCGAGACCCGACCCGTATATGAAATAGAAGTCCATACACGTGCCAAATCCATGGAAAACGGGGACACAACACACACGCTATGCTAGGCGGGACTAACCCTTAAACCATTCAACTCAAGACAATATAAAATCAGAGTTATAATGAAACGCGGAAGCAAGATCAACATATATTGTATACAATGAGCCACCAAGCTCCAAAATTAGGTATACAAAATCATTCAAGTATCCAAGGCCACACGGCCTACAAAATCATAGCGCTCCATACTAAGATCATATACAAAATAGGAATAAGAGTATAAGGGCATGAAATGCTGAAAAGAAGTGCTAAACATAAATGCAAGACCTAGACGACTTGTATTCCTGCCTAGCACTCCTATACCTGCACAAAAACAACTGAAAACAAACCGGGTTCAGTCTATACTAGACTGGTGGGTATAAAACGGGGCATAAGATATAGTATTGCAGAAATTAATCACATACATGCAAGTAATAATCCCGAATGAGGTTTTAAAGTGATTTTCCCCAAGTGGGTGAAACAAATGAAGGCATCATCGGGATTACTACTATCATATTAATCATTAAGGTATTCATGGCCCTGGCGAGGGGGCGTGCACTATCTCCAACCAAGACCTTGTGTATTTATAATCAATTATTCATTCATTCATTATCATAAATATCTCTTTTGTGCTCATACATATCATGATCATAATCATTCATATACACCTTCTTCCTCCGGGTGGTGGACGGGCTTGCAAGACCCGGCCACCGGTTCATACATAGGCCAATGGGGGTACATGAATCCCCCAAGGGCACTCAGCTCCCATTCCTCGCTAAACCTCCTAGCGAGGGCCGGTATCACCGTAGTTTGGTTGGGACTAGTATATGGGATCCCCGTCAGCCCTTGCTTCCTCGGTTCGCCACATATACTAAGTCCCTGGGCCCGTGCAATCATAATCATGTCTCGCCAAAAACATAAGGTAGGGTTTCATAAATAAAAGGGTCATACGTTTGAAATCATTTACCCAAAATGACTTGATTTTTATATGTATACTAATTTGGCTTAAATCTTGCACATAAGGGATATATTGGGTCGTTATAGCTATTAGAAGAGAAACCCACCTTTTTCAAGCAAAAGAAAGGCACAAGCGTCTCAATGCTCGCCCTCGTCTCCGACCAAACCCGAATCTGTGCAAAAGAAAGGTATAAGACTCAAAATGACCATGTATGACGCTCGGCAATGAGGTCAATATGACATGAATGCATAAAAGGTCATATTATATCATGAAAATGTTCATGTGCACTATTAAGGAATTTAAGACATATAATCAATCCATTCGTTCATTCATTTCAATCAAATTCATAAGTTTATAATTCATTTAATAAGCAAAATACGTAATATTCATGTTTACAATTAGAAATAGAATAAATAAAACGTTCAAGCAAAATCAATAAATTAAATACGCGAAATAGAAATCAATTAAATTCTATAATTGAATTAAATCAAATAATATTTAAAATATATAATATATATATATATATATATATATATTATTTGTGTGTGTTTGCATGGCTTGTGATATTACTTGCATGCATGTATAATATAAACATGCATGCAAGTAATATCACAAGCCATGCAAACACACACAAATAATATATATATATATATATATATATATATATATATATATATATATATATATATATATGTAATATACACAACACACATGCAGCATGACCTACACACACAATATATATATATATATATATATATATATATATATATATATATATATACAGTAACACCCATGCATGTAACCTCATACGAAACAACAGCCATGCATGCAACTCCACCAAACAACAACCATGACTGCCCATAAAGTTTATAACCTCACGCACATAATTGCACCAAGAAGAACAGCAGCAGCAGCAAGGACTGAACAACAGCCACACACACACACCCTCGCAGCAACACAAGGAAAGAAGAAGCAGCAACAAGAAAGGAAATGAAAAGAAAGAAGAAGAGAAAAGAAGTAGCAGAAGAAAAGAGGCAGAAGCAAAATGCAGTGGCCACCCGCCCAGGTAGCCAAGCCTTTTCCAATCTCCCCGGCCGGGTAGGGGTCACAGAAGGTTTTGCAGCAGAAGTATCCGGCCGGGCACTTTCCAAGAGGAAACTCTCCCCGGTCGGGGAGAGTGTTGCGGCAGTAACAGAAGGTCCAGCAACAAAACGAAAACAGGGGAGGAGAAAGGGGAGTATAATCTAAGCCAAAACAAGCTCAAACTAAGCAACCAAAACGAGCTAACATCAAAAGGAATTAAAGACAACAAAACTCAACAAATCCAGCAAGAATCACACGCAGCAAAACTGGAAAAGACAGCAGTTCATGCGTGGAAAAAAAACAGGGCAAAGCTGAAAAGAACAGAGCAAGCTTAAGCGCGATCAATCAATCAGTAAAACAGCTACAAAATAGGATAACAAGGGACAACATATGACATCAAAATAATTATCAAAGGCTAGCAACAGAAGGGTACGTGCAGCAGAGCAAATTCCAGTTTGAAACTCATTCAATACATATTCCTTCATTAAAGAAATCTCACCAACCTCATAACCATCAATGAATACAAGCATACTCTATAATAAATGAACTAAAAGAATCATATATATATATATCATCAAAGCTAGTTATAGATCAAGAGAGTTGAAGAAATCATCAAAATACTTCAAAACCTAACTGTTCAATCTCAATCTTTAAAACCACATGAAATCTGAGCTAAAATTAGTGATGAAAGGATAAGAATAACCAGAGATGCATGTACAACATAATCCTAACTCACCTTGTTGATTGGATGAAAGATGATTGAGATTTGAGCTCCAAAATCCCAAGTATTGCACAGTTACGGGAAGAACTGGGTTGCAGGAGCTTTGGCTGAACTTTCTGGTTTGTGTGAGGGTTAGATCGAGATGGAGCAGTTAAGAGCTGATAGAGGTTTGAACTAGGGTTAAAAGGCCACCAACCATAGTTAATTTGGTTAAGTTTGGAACATGTTATGGCCAATATAGTGAAAGGTGGTCATTTGGATGTTGTTTCGTTTTTCGGTTGGATTTCGGAGGTTCAAATGATTTCGGAAAATTATAAGGCTCAGTTTATTAAACTCGAATCTTCGATACGAGTTCAACGAGGTTGACGGAACTCGAATACAAGTTCCCGAGCTCAAGAAATCACGTACGGAACCAAGGGTGCGCTAATTGCTCATTAGCCCCCGATTTGGTTCCAAGAATCAAATTCAATTCGTTAACATATTAAACGAGTTCAAAAACACAAAACGAGCATATAGGCATGTTCATAACACATATATTTACGACATACTACAATTTCACGGCATTTCGATATCATTTCATATAAGAACGATGCACAATTTAAACAACCATGCACATATTCATAAAATTCATGCATAATAAAATTTAAACTAAGTAAATTAAATTAAATTATAAATATAATTCAGGGTCAACGGATTATTTTAAAATTTAATTAATTAATATAGTTAAAGTATGATTAATTAGCATCACACTTAATTAACAATATAATTAACATAAACCACTTAATTAACATTAATCATTAGAGTAATAATAAATTTAGATAATTACTTAAAATAACGGAATATGTATAAATAATATTAAATTAAAATAAAATATAATAAAATAAAAAATAACAATTTATAATAAAATTAAATATAAAACACGTAAGAACAATTAATTCGTGCAAATTGGTAAACACATACGTCGTACCTTTACGTCCGAAAAGTCGGGGCGTTACATAATCAATGATCATGAATGAGAAGAAGATGTTAAAACAATCAATTTCAGGCTTGGAATCAATCAAATCCATGAAGAAACGAAAGAGATCAACAAAAAGCTCTAAATCTAACTATTTTCTAATTCAGTCTAAAACCTCATGAAACCATGATCAAATTTGGGGATGAAAGGATGAAAATGATCAGGAATGAACATATATTACAACCCTAAGCTTACCTTGTTGATTGGATGAAGATTGGATGAGATTTGAGCTCCAAAATCTCCAAGGACACAAGGGTTACGGGGAATGACTGGAATTTCAGAGACTTTGGCTGAGATTTGTGGTTTGTGTGAGGGTTGGTTCGGTTAGGGGATGGTATAGCAGGTTAGGTGGTTGAGTTAGGGTTCCATAGCTTCCAACCATGGTTAATTTGGTCAAGGTTTGAACAAGATATGGTCATTTTAGTGCAGCAAGGTCAGTTTGGTCGTCGTTTCGTTTTTCGGTTAAATTTCGGAGGTCCAAATGACTTTAGAAAAATATAAGGCTAAGTTCACTAAACTCGAATTTTCGTTACGAGTTCAGTGAAGTTGACGGAACTCGAATCCGAGTTCCCGAGCTCAAGATATTAAATACGGAACCAAAGGTGCACTAATTGCTCATTAGCCCACGACTTGGATTCCAAAATTAAAATAAATCCGTAACACATGCAAATGAATCCGAACATACGAAAAGAACAAATATTCATATGTAAGACACGTATAAGGTCAACATATTAAATTTGCATGAAATTTCGGTATCGATTCATATAGAAACGAAGCACGTAAATGTCACTCATACGCAATGTAACAATAAAATTCATAATATTAACAAATAATATAAAGTTAAATGCGTATAATTAATTTATAAATATAAATGCATGCATAAATTATGATTACAATGTATTGCATGGGTGCATGCAAATATATTTAAACAATACGTGCACAAATAACATATATATATTTATTATATAAATATATTTAATATTAGTATCATTAAAATAATATATATATATTTAATATTAATATTATTAAAATAAAGTAATTAACATTTATTACATATAAAAAATAAAATTAAATATGTAAAACACGTATAATTAATTATTTCGCTCAATTTGGTAAACACATACGTCATGTTGTAATAATAAAAAAACTCGGGCGTTACAACCTCTCCCCCTTAAAAGAATTCGTCCTCGGATTCACTATCAGCCTGAAACAATTAATGAAGGAACCCCGTTCCTCACAAACAACAAGGAGAGAATCCCCGTCTCTCAAACAGCAATAAGAGAACCCCGTCTCTCAAAAGCAACAAAGAAAGAACCCCGTCTCTCAGAAGCAACAAAGAGAGAACCCCGTCTCTCAAACAAAAATTAGAGAACCCCGTCTCTCAAAAGCAACAACGAAGAACAAACACCAAAGAGAAAACATCAAAATATCCAATTACGACAACTTAGTCAAAACAATCACATAAAGCCAGGGAACAATAATGACTTACTTACATCCAATATCAATTGCACACCCATAATTAATAAATCAAAGAGTCAAAGGGCAAATTAGCAAAATTATTTAATTAACAATGCGTGTATGCATGCCATGGATGTCTGAGGTACCGTTCACCATCGAAATGAATTTGAAACCCAAAGCCTTCCTGGTCCCAAGGTATGGTCTGAACCCAAAAACTAGCTCAACTCTTGGCATGTCTTTAATATCTTCAATGTGTCCACCTTCTTCCATTTCTCGGTTATACGTTAACCCTGATCCAATCAATCTACTTTTCCAGACGAGTTTTACCCTACATCTTCAAATTTCGGACCGGTCTCCTTCACTGTTCATGCATCCTTCTCTAGTTTGGTGAAACATCTGAAATTCAATAACCTTTTTGATTAATAATCACAGCCTTCTTGACGAGTTCTTTTCAAACCGGATTGTGATCATTGGTTCCCCAAAATTTTGGATTAATCTCTTCGTGGATCGTTTCCTCATCCCTTCATCCTCTTAAAGTCATTAAGCATTCATTAGATTGTGGTTCACCCAAATTTCTAATCGAGGGGAAACTTCCTTGATACTTCTTAAGATTCAATTCAAGTCCTTCTATGGTCACTTCTTTCTAATTCCTTTCTGCTCAAATTCTTCTAACTTGTTATGGAGAACGACTAGCGATGCAGTAGGGTTTTATTTTGTTAATTGATGTCTGAACTCCTCCAATACTTAGCCATATTACCCTCTATAGTTGCCATCACGAACGCATGAATTTGATTTAATTTATGTTCCCTGAAGCGATTTAATGGTCTTGCAGAAGCTCTTCCACCATTTCATTATTTTCCAAAAATCTAAATCCCATGTATAAAAATGCTCGCCATACCCTCTCCTCAATATCCCGTGGTGGCCTTCAACACTAACTTAATACTTAACACTCACTTTAATGGTTTAACCGTTGAGACTCTTTTATTTATTTCCGATCACACCATTAGGACTTCGAGTTCTTCCTTAGTTTGCAATTCCGTTACTCCTACGAAAATATTTCTTCGAGCGTCAATTCAATTTTTTTCAATTTGTTCCTCGTTCGTGCTCCCCCCCTTAAATTTCTATTGTCACGTGTTGAACTCCATCGATTCTTCTTTTGTCGAAAACCCCAAAGTTTTGCTTTTAACTCCCTTCTAATTCGCTTAATATCAGAAGCCCCTTTCCTATTCTTGTCCGATCCAAACACCCCGTAATCAACTGTAATCTCACTTCTCTTTATGAATCCCCGATTCCATTAACTTATCCCTTACTTGAAATCCTGTATTTTCCCGACGTCACCTTCCTTGTAACGTACCATCCCATTATTTCTTTTCTTCTTAACTCAGATGTGACCCGATCGAAGAAATACTTGATAAGTGGGATGAAAGAACTTCCTATCAAATAGACACTAGAATGCATGTCGGGTTAAAATGATAATGCACGTGGCATACTTGAAACAATTAAATATGCCGCACATTAAAGCAACAAAATCAGATAGGAATGCGTGCACAAACATAAGTAAAGCAAATAATAATTTGATGCGAAATATGATGCACGTGCCATGAATGTTTTGGACCTGTCAGCAATATAGTAAGTTGTTAGCTCAGTAGCTTTTCCTCGTTCCTTCAATCAAGTGGTTACTTTGACTTGCTAATCATGCCTTGTCTTTCCCACGGTCTTCAAGTTTTCCATGAATCTTTTCGCATCACTTGTATCTTTCACTGTCTGAAATTGCAATTTCACGATCCCTGATTTCTTCGACAACCACTGAATTGACCTCTGCATTTCCACCCCGAGAATCACCCTTTAACACTGCCCAAATTCTCTTACAAAATCGAACCCTAATGAAATTCTGAACCCTACTTCCAAGACTACCCTGCTTATCCTTTATGAGTTGAGATTAGTGAAAAAGAATCATTTTGCTTATACTTGAGCACATGATTTCCTCCCAAAGAGTCTTTGCCTTTCTTTACCGTTTCCATTTGTTTCTCCATATTTCCAATTCGACCTCTCCACCCGACAATTGAGCTTGGATTTGGAAAACGAACTCAATTACCGTCAATTGCCTTTCTCTACTCCCTTCCCTACTCGTTTCTATCTTAGTAGCAAAATTTAAATTCTTCTCGATCTTCACCTCCACAATCTCGATTTCTAATTTCCAGGTTTATTTAGCAACCCTTCTTTGACAATTCTTGGTACTCAATTCCCATCGAATTTATTTTACCTGGACTCCACTCAGTCCTCGGTACCTCTTCCATGGTCCCAACCCTGAACCAAAATACCTTCAAGGTTCATTTACTTCATTCCTTAGGTTGAGCAGTCCTGTTGAATCCAATTATGGCATCTTATGTAGGAGAGCCATATATACCCGTATTCGGAGTCATAATGGTTTTCCCCCAATCAATTCTTATCTTATCAAGTGTCTCTCTCTACCATTGCATCCCGAAAGTGGAACCTCCAATTTCTTGAACTCTAGCTCTATCTATGAGGGCTACGCCTCTCGAATCCTCTATATCTTTTCCCGATACATCATTCCTATCCTCCATGCCTCAGAAAGAACTTGCAGTAAGACATTGTTAGCATGATACTTGGTCGTGGTTTGATAGTATCTTCATAACCTGTAAATCATAACTGTAACACCCCAAACGGAGGATGCCACATCCCCCGCACTAAGACCCAGACCCAGTCACGAAATGGAAAGTCCATGCCCGAATCCGAATCAAAGCGAACGGGAGACCAACTCACACACTAGGCTAGGCGGATCTAACTCGACAAACTCAGAGTGCGGAAGCAATTAAAACCAACAACAATAGATAGCGGAAGCATTTAAAACAAAACATGCAAAACAGGTGACGGGTTCAACTAACATAGATACCTAGTCCCGAATATCAATTTATAATCCAACATAATAAACAGCATAAGCATCATCATAATATCTACTAACATCCAGATACTAACTTATTAACCCCACACGGATTTAAGTCTAAATAAAACATAAACATAACCTTCAAATGTGAAACATAAATACATAACATAAATAAAGTATGCGACAAATGCATCCTAATACCAACTAGACTGACAAGTGTGACTCATGAGACTCACTTCCGCCTAGCTCAAGCCAAAAGGAGACCTGCAAACTAAAAGATAAATGAGGTGTCAGTCAACTGACTGAGTGAGGGGGCTAACGCACACCCACAATATACATATACAGAGCACAGCACATATCAAAAGGGTGGATTCATGAACCGGGGATAGGTGTTGCATACCAGAACATTTCAAAACAACCCAAAATAGATATAGATATAAGTTTAGAAACCATTTTCCAGAAAACTCTATCCCGATTCATGATTCCCATAACATATCATATCATATGCTCGGCGAGTACGAGCTTCCAACCTCAACTCCTCATATCATAACAAAACAGAAATAACATACCAACCTCAACTCCGGGTGATGGTAGGGTTGCGCGACCCTAACCATCCATAATAAAACCGTCTAAAATAGACTCGACCTCAAGGGGTAGCGAACCCACAAGAGTCCTCCCCGGCCTTAGCCGAAGGCTCAAGATATCACGCCTCCTCCATCACCCTAAAGTCGCGCAATGATATCTCAAATGGAACTACGCAATGGATAAATGCCCCGACGGCCCTAACCGTCCCGGGGGTACCCACTCCCGCAGCTCCTCGGAACGCAATGGATAAATGCCCCGTCGGCCTTAACCGTCCCGGGGGTACCCATTCCTGCAGTTCCTAGGATCCATAACATAATATAACAGGATAGAACAGATACCATATAACATGGCCAACTCGCTAAAGAAACATAACACAACCGATTTTTCCAAAAGGCTCACATATACCTCCATATTAGTTTTCCAAAACCAAAGGTGGTCCATAAGATCATACCCATATCATATCCAACACATACTAAATCATAAGTATAAGATATACTCGCATGCGGGGATTAAAAACAGCACATTAAGGCCATAGGTCAATAACTATACAAAATCCTAAACCTCACCTGAGAAACGACGAGACGCAGAAACTGAGAAGACGATGAAAACTTGATCGGGTTATCTCCTCCAAGGAGATCACTGACAGAAAGGGAAACACGAAGTACTTATGAGACAAGACTCAAACATGAACCATAAAGACGCACGGCAAGGGTCATGAGATGCTACGACATGAATCCAAGAATTATAAAATGGTATGATATGTCGTGAACGTAGTCATATGCACAATTAATACCCCACATAGAAAATAAATACACAATTCAATTATCGCATGAATCAATTAGCCACTCATCATGTTTATAACAATCTAATCTCTAATCAAGACGAGGCAAGCTAACCACTAGGACCCACACCGTTTCCATTTAGTTACAATTATCTTATTAGATCAAATCACATAACAACTTACAAGGAAGTTACATTTTTACAATACTATAATATCTCAACCTATATTTCTTAACAATGAAATTCCTAATTAAACTAGCTCAATTAATACATGTCAGTGCCGAAATTGATTAGAAGGTTAAATCATGTGTATACATAATAAACCAAAAGATATTTATATACAGACACAACACCCGTGCACCCAATTTCCAATTCATCATACCAACCAATTAACGCAGCACCACACTAACTCTTTAAGTGAGTAGATTCCGTTAAAACTAATACCATTTACAAGATACCATATGAAAATCAAGTTTAAACAATACCTTCCATTGCATACGAGATTCATATAAAACATACTAACCTTTACTATAGCTTTAACGAATTACAACATTTACCAAAATTTACATTACCAAAACGTTAAACTATGCATTTTACGATTTCTGAATATGCAGCTTACATACATCACCTAACCTCAACCCAAGTTGATACCATAATCTTATTAAACGCAAATTAACCAATTAAATCAGCTATTAGTCAAACACAAGATTATATTAACAGTTTCACAATTTATGATTTAGGCATCGTGTTATAAATAAATTTACATAAATCTAGCATCCCCTTTATTCAAAGCTACAAACACACAGGTATAGCATACGTATTTTATAAAATATGTACAGATTACCAGATTTCTTCTCATTAGCGACTTTAAATTAACATTTAAGCATACAACAAATCTTATTTAATAACTTATATGCACTTAATCCACCATTTGAAATTTAATTATATCTATGATCGAAATAATACAAATTTCCCAAGCATCTAAATAACGATTCATTATCTCAATCACCAAAGGCACCAAGAGTCATTCTAATCAACAAAAACCAAGATCCTGCACTAAAAAAGAATTCATGGAAATATCCATTACAATTGGAATTACACGATTTATTAAGAAATTAAGGATGAGAACAAGGGGTTTTACAATTGCAAAGGCGCAGCGGCTATCGGTCGTCGATGAGAGAGGCTTGGCTACAACTGCTCCCTCTATTTCCTCTTGGTTGATGGCAGGAAAGATGGCAGCGGCCTGATGCTTGGCGATCGAAGGATTTCGGCCTTATTACTGAAGTCTCAAGAGAGAAACTCCGGCAGTGGCGCCCAACTGTGTGATTGAGCTAGGGCTTTGCCCGAACGGATGGCACCTGTTGTGTTGTTGTTCCTCTTTGAAAATGAGAAAAGGGATAAAACGGGTAGGTGGAGAGAGGGCAAACCAGAAGGGAAGGAGAACCGGTAGTTGACGTCGGCCGTGTCTATCGGATCCGAGAATATCGGGCCTAGAGGGCGGCCTGGTAAGGGAAGAAACGGCAAGGCGGTGCGTCGACCGAGAGAAGAAAACAGAGAAAAGATGGTGGTGGTGAAATGATGGGATCAGGTGGAGTTCTTCCACACCTGTCCAGATCTGAGCGCGGGTGGTGGTGCTAGCAGAGTTGGCGGTGAGAAGGTGGTGTCGCCGGCGATGGTAGCGGCGCTGTGTGCAGCTGTTGCCGTTGCTGCTATCTGCTAAAACCGAAAGGGAAAAGAAGGAATAGGGTGCTGCCGTGGCGGCGTTGCTGAGAATGGCAGAGGGTGGCGAGATGATCGGCGCTGGAAGTGCCAGCGGCGAGTGGTCGCTGACGGAAGGATGGTGGTGGTTGTCGGAGGAGGTGGCGGCGGCAGTTCGCTGGTGGTTGAAGATGCCCGCGCCGCTGCTGTCTGCTGAATTGAAAGGGGAAAAGAGAAAGAAACGGGGAAATATAATGGTGGTGCTCGGTGGTGTGGCTGAGGAAGAAGGCACCGCCGACGGGCAAAAGTAGCTGGCGACGATGGCGGATGTTCTGTTGCTGCGCCATTGGTGAAAGAGGGAGAAGGAGGCTGCGCAGCTGTTGGAGACTGAAGAAATGGGATGAGAATGAATGGCAGCATTAGGGTTTCGGGGTGTAAAGAGACCATTTCTTCCAAAATTGTAATTTAGCCCCTCAAGAATTTAAGTAACGCGATTGAGTCCTCCAATTTCCAATAAGATCAATTAAGTCCAAGTAGAGATTAGGAAATTATAAAAGTACCCCCAAAAATAAGAGTAGTGTCCAATTAAGTCCAATTAAATTTCTCATGATTAGAAATTGGTCCCCAATTTTAATTAATTCCAAATTACCCCACCTAATTTAAATTAAGAGAGCAATTAGGTATTACACACATATATCAATTAAGTCCACATATGTCAAAAGGATGCAATCGAGCCAATTTAAACAACTAAAACATAAATAAAGAAATTCAAACACACACAGAGTTAAATAAATAACAATCTAATCGCACGAAAATAACATCGTATCTTGCTCCGAAAATGCGGGGTGTTACACCCTTCCCCCCTTAAGAGAACCTGGTCCCCAGGTTCCACTGCTGAGCTGGAAGGCTTCGAGTTAATAGTGCCTTAACCCTCCTCGAGGAATTGCGTAAAACATAGCCTCCATTGTGAAGCTTACTCTCGTTGTCTTTACTAGACCTTTCTTGTGACGTTTCGTTGTTATTGGGATCCGTTTGAGCACTGGATCATTGATTACATCAAGTTTGTTCGGCCACTCCCATGAGACGGATAGCTGCCATTGCACTCAACTTCGATGGTGTCGCAACTCGTCACTTGCAGATCGTATCCAGGACAACGTGTAGTACAACCACAACAAACAAGAGAGAATCCCATCTCTCAGCACAAAAGTGAGAGAGCCCCGTCTCTCGAGCGCAGATTCGAGAGAACCCCGTCTCTCAAGCACATAATTGAGAGAACCCCGTCTCTCAAGCACACAATGAGAGAACCCCGTTTCTCAACCTAAGTCTGACAGATTCCAGCATCTCCCAAACATTCTAGTTTGAGAAAATCCAGCATTTCTCAAACCCCTACATTCGAGAGAATCCAGCATCTTCCGAATATCTAAGTACAAGAGAATCCAACATCTCTTGTGCACAAAGTTTAGAAAGAATCCAACATCTTTCTATCACATAAGTAGAGAGAATCCTACATCTCTCCAACACATAAAAGAGGGAACCTAAGGTCTCTCTTGCACATAAATCCACAGATCAATATTCATACATATACATATCAGAATAACACTTGACGAAAAGTATGCGATGTATGCTTGGTGTACCTTACACAACTGATATCGGTATCCCTTGAGTATAGATTCAACGCTCATACCTCAACTCAAGGGGGATATCGCGATTGAATCCCTGCAAAACAAGGTTACAGTATGTATGTATGTTATATGCGAGGTTAGTGAGCAATCAAGAGAGTTTTAAATCCCATAGATATACTTAATCCACATAAACACGTAACTTATTCATTTCAGCAAAAGTTCACCAAAAACAGATATTCCAGGTTATCAATGCTAGATCAGGTAGCCACGTTATCACAGTCAGAACAACGACAATCATCACACACATCAAACAAAACAAGATAAGAATATTTAAGCGATGCATGTATGCAAATGCCATGAATGCTTGGCGTACCGATCACCGTAGTGTCAAACTCTGGACAGGAAGTTGAGACGAAGTGGTAGGAGTTGATTAAGCCGATAATGATGCACTCTACATCATCTGAACTTCTTGTCTTAAATCTTTTGATGTGAAGAGGCAATTCAGCAATTATGTCCATCATCCAACTCTCTACTAATCCATAATCCTTGCTCACCCAGAATCATCCACAATCTCCTTCAAGAACTCTGACTTATGTGTTAAACCTTAGTCTGCTCATCCTCAAGGAATTCCACAATTTGATTGTCAATCCAAAATTTATCTTTGAGCTATGCTGGACAATCAAGATGTTAAGCATTTCCCAAGGTAAGTCATGGCACACGATTTTGAAACGCGAATAAGATCATGAATCTTTTTGTGTGAAGAGGTAACCCAGCAAGTATGCTTATAATCCAACTCTTTACCAGACCGTAGCCCTTGTTCAACCAGAATCATCTTCGGTTCCCACCAAGGATCCTAATTCATGTGTGAAACCTTAACCTGGTCATCTTCGAGAAATTGCCCATAAATCGGTCGTCAATTAGAAATCTATCTCAGAGTTAAGCTCGGCGCTAGTGGTATTAGTCATTTCCCAAAGAAATCCATGTTATATAATTCTAAAACTTGAATAAAATCTTTTGGCATCTATGTGATCTATTCCCATCTCAGTAGAATCTTCCATCTCAGCAGAATGAATACACCCAGAGAGCCTACAACCAATCTTGTCTTGTTGTTTGTTAACTTTAAACGGCACCAAAGCCTTCAACACTCACCGATGGTTTGTAACTCGTTGCTTAAGTAACATGGTTACCTATCCAAAACCCCTGAACTTGATCGGATCTTATTCGATCGGATTCTTCCACATTAACTCGTTTTCATCAACAAGGTGACTACTTCTAAATGAATGAATTCCCAAGGTGAAAATTCGTCAAACTCCATCTTTCAATTGACTTTAAGGTAGTAAGTCAATATAGCAAATCTCATTCCTTCAACTCTGAACATTTTTCATGAACATTGATCTTGGTAAAGAATCCTTTCATCTTCGAATTATGGTATGTTTTCGTTGTAGTGCCAATAGGAGTGTTGACGGAGGGAAATTTTCAGTGTTGGCTCTTAGGGCACCCTGAAATTCAAACACTAAATTCGATGCATGCGGATTAAGATGCAAATGAAATGTAACAAGTATATCACGTAAATGCAACAATTAGTTGTAATTTAGAAAGCACATAAAATAAGATGTTGCATAATCAAAGTCATAATGTGCACACAATCATATAATCACGAAACAATTCATGCCGAAGGGTCAAAATATCAAGTCAAACAAATGCAATGCGCAGTTATCCCTATGCCGTACGACCTAGACAGACTCAACACGACTCAAGAGCTCGGTTTTGCAACCTAGAGCTCTGATACCACTTAAGGATGTAACACCCCAAACGGAGGATGCCACATCCCCCGCACTAAGACCCAGACCCAGTCACGAAATGGAAAGTCCATGCCCGAATCCGAATCAAAGCGAACGGGAGACCAACTCACACACTAGGCTAGGCGGATCTAACTCGACAAACTCAGAGTGCGGAAGCAATTAAAACCAACAACAATAGATAGCGGAAGCATTTAAAACAAAACATGCAAAACAGGTGACGGGTTCAACTAACATAGATACCTAGTCCCGAATATCAATTTATAATCCAACATAATAAACAGCATAAGCATCATCATAATATCTACTAACATCCAGATACTAACTTATTAACCCCACACGGATTTAAGTCTAAATAAAACATAAACATAACCTTCAAATGTGAAACATAAATACATAACATAAATAAAGTATGCGACAAATGCATCCTAATACCAACTAGACTGACAAGTGTGACTCATGAGACTCACTTCCGCCTAGCTCAAGCCAAAAGGAGACCTGCAAACTAAAAGATAAATGAGGTGTCAGTCAACTGACTGAGTGAGGGGGCTAACGCACACCCACAATATACATATACAGAGCACAGCACATATCAAAAGGGTGGATTCATGAACCGGGGATAGGTGTTGCATACCAGAACATTTCAAAACAACCCAAAATAGATATAGATATAAGTTTAGAAACCATTTTCCAGAAAACTCTATCCCGATTCATGATTCCCATAACATATCATATCATATGCTCGGCGAGTACGAGCTTCCAACCTCAACTCCTCATATCATAACAAAACAGAAATAACATACCAACCTCAACTCCGGGTGATGGTAGGGTTGCGCGACCCTAACCATCCATAATAAAACCGTCTAAAATAGACTCGACCTCAAGGGGTAGCGAACCCACAAGAGTCCTCCCCGGCCTTAGCCGAAGGCTCAAGATATCACGCCTCCTCCATCACCCTAAAGTCGCGCAATGATATCTCAAATGGAACTACGCAATGGATAAATGCCCCGACGGCCCTAACCGTCCCGGGGGTACCCACTCCCGCAGCTCCTCGGAACGCAATGGATAAATGCCCCGTCGGCCTTAACCGTCCCGGGGGTACCCATTCCTGCAGTTCCTAGGATCCATAACATAATATAACAGGATAGAACAGATACCATATAACATGGCCAACTCGCTAAAGAAACATAACACAACCGATTTTTCCAAAAGGCTCACATATACCTCCATAATAGTTTTCCAAAACCAAAGGTGGTCCATAAGATCATACCCATATCATATCCAACACATACTAAATCATAAGTATAAGATATACTCGCATGCGGGGATTAAAAACAGCACATTAAGGCCATAGGTCAATAACTATACAAAATCCTAAACCTCACCTGAGAAACGACGAGACGCAGAAACTGAGAAGACGATGAAAACTTGATCGGGTTATCTCCTCCAAGGAGATCACTGACAGAAAGGGAAACACGAAGTACTTATGAGACAAGACTCAAACATGAACCATAAAGACGCACGGCAAGGGTCATGAGATGCTACGACATGAATCCAAGAATTATAAAATGGTATGATATGTCGTGAACGTAGTCATATGCACAATTAATACCCCACATAGAAAATAAATACACAATTCAATTATCGCATGAATCAATTAGCCACTCATCATGTTTATAACAATCTAATCTCTAATCAAGACGAGGCAAGCTAACCACTAGGACCCACACCGTTTCCATTTAGTTACAATTATCTTATTAGATCAAATCACATAACAACTTACAAGGAAGTTACATTTTTACAATACTATAATATCTCAACCTATATTTCTTAACAATGAAATTCCTAATTAAACTAGCTCAATTAATACATGTCAGTGCCGAAATTGATTAGAAGGTTAAATCATGTGTATACATAATAAACCAAAAGATATTTATATACAGACACAACACCCGTGCACCCAATTTCCAATTCATCATACCAACCAATTAACGCAGCACCACACTAACTCTTTAAGTGAGTAGATTCCGTTAAAACTAATACCATTTACAAGATACCATATGAAAATCAAGTTTAAACAATACCTTCCATTGCATACGAGATTCATATAAAACATACTAACCTTTACTATAGCTTTAACGAATTACAACATTTACCAAAATTTACATTACCAAAACGTTAAACTATGCATTTTACGATTTCTGAATATGCAGCTTACATACATCACCTAACCTCAACCCAAGTTGATACCATAATCTTATTAAACGCAAATTAACCAATTAAATCAGCTATTAGTCAAACACAAGATTATATTAACAGTTTCACAATTTATGATTTAGGCATCGTGTTATAAATAAATTTACATAAATCTAGCATCCCCTTTATTCAAAGCTACAAACACACAGGTATAGCATACGTATTTTATAAAATATGTACAGATTACCAGATTTCTTCTCATTAGCGACTTTAAATTAACATTTAAGCATACAACAAATCTTATTTAATAACTTATATGCACTTAATCCACCATTTGAAATTTAATTATATCTATGATCGAAATAATACAAATTTCCCAAGCATCTAAATAACGATTCATTATCTCAATCACCAAAGGCACCAAGAGTCATTCTAATCAACAAAAACCAAGATCCTGCACTAAAAAAGAATTCATGGAAATATCCATTACAATTGGAATTACACGATTTATTAAGAAATTAAGGATGAGAACAAGGGGTTTTACAATTGCAAAGGCGCAGCGGCTATCGGTCGTCGATGAGAGAGGCTTGGCTACAACTGCTCCCTCTATTTCCTCTTGGTTGATGGCAGGAAAGATGGCAGCGGCCTGATGCTTGGCGATCGAAGGATTTCGGCCTTATTACTGAAGTCTCAAGAGAGAAACTCCGGCAGTGGCGCCCAACTGTGTGATTGAGCTAGGGCTTTGCCCGAACGGATGGCACCTGTTGTGTTGTTGTTCCTCTTTGAAAATGAGAAAAGGGATAAAACGGGTAGGTGGAGAGAGGGCAAACCAGAAGGGAAGGAGAACCGGTAGTTGACGTCGGCCGTGTCTATCGGATCCGAGAATATCGGGCCTAGAGGGCGGCCTGGTAAGGGAAGAAACGGCAAGGCGGTGCGTCGACCGAGAGAAGAAAACAGAGAAAAGATGGTGGTGGTGAAATGATGGGATCAGGTGGAGTTCTTCCACACCTGTCCAGATCTGAGCGCGGGTGGTGGTGCTAGCAGAGTTGGCGGTGAGAAGGTGGTGTCGCCGGCGATGGTAGCGGCGCTGTGTGCAGCTGTTGCCGTTGCTGCTATCTGCTAAAACCGAAAGGGAAAAGAAGGAATAGGGTGCTGCCGTGGCGGCGTTGCTGAGAATGGCAGAGGGTGGCGAGATGATCGGCGCTGGAAGTGCCAGCGGCGAGTGGTCGCTGACGGAAGGATGGTGGTGGTTGTCGGAGGAGGTGGCGGCGGCAGTTCGCTGGTGGTTGAAGATGCCCGCGCCGCTGCTGTCTGCTGAATTGAAAGGGGAAAAGAGAAAGAAACGGGGAAATATAATGGTGGTGCTCGGTGGTGTGGCTGAGGAAGAAGGCACCGCCGACGGGCAAAAGTAGCTGGCGACGATGGCGGATGTTCTGTTGCTGCGCCATTGGTGAAAGAGGGAGAAGGAGGCTGCGCAGCTGTTGGAGACTGAAGAAATGGGATGAGAATGAATGGCAGCATTAGGGTTTCGGGGTGTAAAGAGACCATTTCTTCCAAAATTGTAATTTAGCCCCTCAAGAATTTAAGTAACGCGATTGAGTCCTCCAATTTCCAATAAGATCAATTAAGTCCAAGTAGAGATTAGGAAATTATAAAAGTACCCCCAAAAATAAGAGTAGTGTCCAATTAAGTCCAATTAAATTTCTCATGATTAGAAATTGGTCCCCAATTTTAATTAATTCCAAATTAGCCCACCTAATTTAAATTAAGAGAGCAATTAGGTATTACACACATATATCAATTAAGTCCACATATGTCAAAAGGATGCAATCGAGCCAATTTAAACAACTAAAACATAAATAAAGAAATTCAAACACACACAGAGTTAAATAAATAACAATCTAATCGCACGAAAATAACATCGTATCTTGCTCCGAAAATGCGGGGTGTTACAATAACTCATTTCGGAGATATATGCATGCGATTTGTACATGCTCATGGCACATATTCAACACGAAAGGCACGAATTCAATATGAAATGCAACAAGTAATTCGACAGGATGAAAAAGAAAGAAAATTTTATGTTCAAGACCGATGCAATGCACACATTATCACATAGTTCCTATGTCGAACGACCTAGACTGACCCACACGACACGAGAACCCGAGTTTTGCAGCCCTAGGCTCTGATACCACTTAAGGATATAACACCCGAGCGCAAGGTGTCACATCCTCCGCACCGAGACCCGATCCGAATATGAAATGAACGATCCATATCCAAGCTAAATCATGGCGAACGGAGACATACACACACTCTACGCTAGGCGGGACTAACCCTTGAACCATAAAACAACATAAAACATTAAAGCGGAAACAATAAACGAACATACATGAAATACATGTACAATAAGCGTCACCGCTCCAAAAATAAGTCATATACACCCTCAAATGCCATCAAGGCTCAAAACACGTACGCTCCACTAAAGTTCATAAACAATGATCAAAAGTGCAATATATGAGTGTAAGACCAAAATACAAGGGTTAAAAGCAATTGCAAGACCTATGACTCGAAATCCCGCCTAGCTCCCTTGACACCTGCACAACACAACTGAAAGCCAAACGGGTTCAGTCCAAAAGGGACTGGTGGGTATAAAAGCAGGGCATAATGTAATATATGACGGTAAGTAAACATTCACATGCAAGTTATAATTCCAAGTGAGGTTTTAAAGAATTTCCCAAGTGGGTGAATAGAAATCATCATAAGGGATTATAACAATTCATTAACATTAGGTCATTAGTGGCCCGGCGAGTAGGCGTGCATTATCTCCAACCAATACCTCGTGTAATTCATTAACATTCATTAACATTCATTTATTCTTTCTTTTCATGCATATCATTCTTTCGCGCGCATTCAATAACATTCCACCTTCTTCCTCCGGGTTGGTGGTGGGTTTGCAAGGACCATCCACCCTTTCATTGACCAAAAGGGGAACATGACTCCCCAGATGGCACTCAGCGTCCATTCCTCGCTAAATCCTAACGAGGTCCGGTTACGCCGTTCATTAGTGGGACTAGTGTGAGGGATCGCCGTCAGCCCTTGCCTCCTCGGGTCACCACTCACACCAAGTCCCTGGGCCCCATTCATTGTGAACATTAATTCATTCTCGCCAAAACATTAGGTAGGGTTCAAGAAAGAAAGGCTTTACGTTGAAATCATTTACTCTAGAAAACGACTCTATATACATATAATAGTTTTTAGCTGAAATCTTTACACGCTGGGGTATATAGGGTCATTTATCTAATAGTAGAGAAACCCACCTTAAACGGAAACAAGGAGAACACACGAGGCTCACAGACCGGCCTCGTCTCCAATGGACTCAAAATATGTGCAAGAGAGGTGAGGTGAGACTCAATATGACCAAATAAGACGCTCGACAATGCAATGCTCATGATATGAATATGTAAAAGATAAGATTATGTTATGAAAATGTTCATGCGCACAATTAATACATTTAAATCATATAAACGATCCTTTCATTCGACATTAGAAGCGTTCATATTCATTCAAGTCATAAATTCACATTTCAATCAATTCAATTCAAGAATTCAAATAGGGGCATAACACGTATTAAATCACATTTAAAATTAGAACATAAACAATTAAACACATTCAATCGCATTTACAATTAGAAAATAAACAATTAAATACATTCAATTAAATTTAGGAAATTAAATTAAACATGAAATAGGTAACAATTAAATTCTATAATTCAATTAAATCAAATAACATTTAATATTTAATAAACATATATAAATATATAATAAATATACATACTTATAATATATATATATATATATATATATATATATATATATATGCATACGCAGATCATGGATGCAAACAATATGCATGCAAAAACAATTTAATTAAAACTTTACATGCATGCAAAACAATATAAAGATGCTTGCAAATTCAAATTTAACAAATTCCATGCATGCATTCTCATGCATTAAGCTAGTACATGCATGCAAAATTCATGCACAACAACTCCATGCATACTACAACCATTAGCAACCAATCATGCAGGAAAGAAAAGGAAACAAGCAACAGCAGCTTCACAGCAACACAAACATGCATGGAAAATTACAAGGTGACACCCCCGTGTCACCCACAAAGAACAAACCGAGACACCCCCATGTCTCGGTATAGCAATATCAGACATTCAAGCACCCCCGTTCCACGCTGAAAAGAAACAAATTGACACCCTCGTGTCGGAATGCAGCAGCTCAACAATTAAACTCTGTTTCTTGGCCAAAAACAGAGCAACAACTCAAGCAAGAGATGCAGCAATACAAGGCACGAAATGCAGCAACAATTCAGCCTTAACAATGCACAAAACTGATAGCAACAACAAGACTCAGCGCAGCAGTCTGACAGCGGAAATTCCAGTCCAAAAACAGGGCATAAACCAAACGAAAACAGGGCATAAATGATCCTCTTCATCTCCACATATTTAAGTCAGTTTAGGCTATCAAATGTGCAACAAAACAACACCAATTCAATGTATAAATCAGTTCCAAAAGAGCTCAAACGGGTGAGGCAGTACTACGTGACCCTTTCATGAAAGTTTCTCAACGTGCCATAAATGATAACTCATAAATACCTCAACTACCATGTAATCAATGATCATAAATGAGAAGAGGATGTTAAAACAATCAATTTCAGGCTTGGAATCAATCAAATCCATGATGAAACGAAAGAGATCAACAAAAAGCTCTAAATCTAACTATTTTCTAATTCAGTCAAAAACCTCATGAAACTATGATCAAATTTGGGGATGAAAGGATGAAAATGATCAGGAATGAACATATATTACAACCCTTAACTTACCTTGTTGATTGGATGAAGATTGGATGAGATTTGAGCTCCAAAATCTCCAAGGACACAAGGGTTACAGGAACGACTGGAATTTCAGAGACTTTGGCTGAGATTTGTGTTTTGTGTGAGGGTTGGTTCGGTTAGGGCATGGTATAGCAGGTTAGGTGGTTGAGTTATGGTTCTATATCATGAAACCATGGTTAATTTGGTCAAGGTTTGAACAAGATATGGTCATTTTAGTGCAGCAAGGTCAGTTTGGTGGCCGTTTCGTTTTTCGGTTGAATTTCGGAGGTCCAAATGACGTTAGAAAAATATAAGGCTAAGTTCACTAAACTCGAATTTTCGTTACGAGTTCAGCGAAGTTGAGGGAACTCGAATCCGAGTTCCCGAGCTCAAGATATTAAATACTAACCAAGGGTGCGCTAATTGGTCGTTAGCCCCCGACTTGGATTCCAAAATTAAAATAAATCCGTAACACATGGAAATGAATCCAAATATACGAAACGAACAAATATTCATATATAAGACACGTATAAGTTCAACATATTAAATTTGCACGAAATTTCGGTATCGATTCATATAGAAACGAAGCACGTAAATGTCACTCATACGCAATGTAACAATAAAATTCATAATATTAACAAATAATATAAAGTTAAATACGTATAATTAATTTATAAATATACATGCATCCATCAATTATGATTACAATGTATTGCATGAGTGCATGCAAATATATTTAAAGAATACGTGCACAAATAACATATATATAATTATTATATAAATATATTTAATATTAGTATCATTAAAATAATATATATATATATATATATTTAATATTAATATTATTAAAATAAAGTAATTAACATTTAATACATATAAAAAATAAAATTACACTCCTTATGCTGTAATTTGGTAAACACATACGTTATGCTGTAATAATAAAAAAACTGGGGCATTACACTCCTTAGAGCAAGGACCGAAAAACCCCTGTTTTTCCTTCATTTTTCGGACTTGCAGCGCCAAAATTTTTCCAGCCCGAACGCCTGACACGGCCGCGTTACGTTACAAAGGAAAATGGACACGATCGTATTGAGCTCTCGGAAATGTTTTTTTTCAAATTATTTCGCCTAACACGGCCGTGTCCGTCCTCTTTGTATTTCTGACACGACCATGTCCATCAGGGTACCGTCCGAGGAGATTTCTTTCGCCTTTTCGTTGCTTCTTGTTGATCTTTATTACCTCGTTTTTGATGTGTATGCATGATTAACTTGTTATATGATCTGTTAAGCCTTATGTTATGAATTGGTGCTTTGATTTACCTCCTCATTTATCATATATGTTCCTATGTACAATGTTTGCTCGTAAATAGCATAAATGTGGATACATTTCATATCTTTTGCATCATAAGCATACATATGCATGTACCGAGCGTCAATGTGGTTCATATTGAGTCTAAGAGTGTTCCTTGTTGTTTCTCTTGTTCAGAGGATCTTCCTGTTGAGGACGAGCTTGCTCTGTAGGTATCCGGTTGTCACACTTTTATCTCCACTACGTTCGTTGTCAAGGTGAGGTTTTTGTTCTTTTAGTTATTCGACTTATGACCCTATTTGATTTGAAACCTCGCATGTCAATACGTATAATACATGGTAAATAAGTGTATGATACTTATGTTGCGGGATTTGTCCCATTTGATATAAGTGTTTGAAAACATTTTGTATAAGTATATAAACTATTTTGCTTTTGTTTGAAAAGTTTAGTTTTGTGCAAGTGTGTGTGTGTAAGCGAGATGTGGCAATGAAAGAAAAACTTTGTGATGTTTGTGTGATTTCAGTGATCTGTTTGGGCCCCGGAGTGTGGTATGGTAATCTCGAGACGGCCGAGGGGTCATCGAGCTCTTCCATCAACACCTCCATTTGAGAGTCTCACCCAACCTTGGGAGGTTGAGGAAGGGTGTTTCTCTTGAGCCGGTGGAGGCAACCGCTGAAGGCTTCAAGGTAGTGATTAAACCTTGTCTCGTCTGTGTATTTGGATAGTTAGGGCCGATCAACCCTTCTATCAACCGGTGTTGGGGATGGATTCTGATTTGTTTTGTTTTGCTTTGATCTTCGGATATGGAAGTTGGGATGTGTGTGACTCGTACTCGCCGAGTTGGTTTAGCTTTGTATGATATCTGGAACGAGAGTGGATTCTAAAATTACCTAGAACTTGGGATTTGGCATTTGCTCCTTTTGCCTTTTCTTTAACCTATGTATATCTATATCACGGGAATTAATTTGGCTTGCAAAAACCACTCTCGGTTGAAGGATCCTTCCGTTTTGATAAATGCTTTGCTCTATATGTATATCTGGTGCGTGAGTTAGCCCCCTCACTAGTCACTAGGACTAACCCTCGTTGTTTTTCCCTTTTTCCTTTCTTTTGAGTTTGCAGGTTCTTCCGAGTCAAGCTAGGCGGCAAATGTCTTTTGGTTTACTTGTGGTATAGCTTGAGTCTGCATGCATCGTAGTGGATTACTTACCCTCTCACTTATGTATTTTGGATTATGTATTTTGAATACACTTGTGCTATTTTGGCCGTGATGGCATTGTATATTTTGTATATGATCTTGCATGTAGCTTGTGTACTTGACCCTCCCCCTTTTGATTATGTATATATGTGATCTTGGGAATTATGTTGAATGTGAATTTCTTTCGCTACTCTGATTTTTATTTTACGCAGTTTTTAAGGGTCTAGGCCGCCTAGCGAGGGTGTGAGTTTTGTGTGTCTCCCGTTCGCTATGGTTTGATACGGGTGCGAACTCCCTATTTCGTTACTCGTGTTAGACCTTAGTGCGGGGGATGTGGCACCCTTCGCTCCGGGGATGTTACATCCTTGCGTGGTATCAGAGCTCTCGGTTGCAAAACCGGAGCTCTGGAGTCGTGTTGAGTCTGTCTAGGTCGTTCGGTATAGGAGTATGTGATTATTTGCATTCATCTACATCTCTACGTGACTTATTTGTTTTAAATTCTTGATAATTGACTACATGATCATGAACTGAACCCCATGCATTGATATTTCTTGATTTGTGTATTTTCAGGATGTCTCCAAGAGGGAGTGCAGATAGGGAGCAGACTCCTAATCTTAATCCACCCCCTCCACAAGCACCTCCACCTCCTCCGATGAATGCTGAGAATATTGTGCAGGCTCTTCTTAACCAGCTTCAGCAGAATCAGAGAAATAATCCACAATGGGAAGGACAAGGTGGACAAGTAACTCCGGCCTTCAAGGAGTTCAGAAATAACAACCCACCGAAGTGGTATGGAGGAGATGAGATACAAGCAGAAGAGTGGCTGTCAGAGGTTGCGGGAATTTGGGAAATTTGCCCCGCTCCTTCGCATGAGAAAGCTGTTTGCACGGCCCGGTTTGTTCAAGGTCCCGCATCCAATTGGCTCAAAGCTATGAGAGCTCGATTGGAGAGAAATGGAGAGGAGTTTGATTGGGAAAGCTTTGTAAGAGAATTTCGTCAAAAGTATGTTCCACCTAGTGCTCGCGAGAGAAGACTTCAGCAATTTACAGAATTGTGACAAGGGAACCGTTCGGTTGAAGAGTATATCTTAGAATCTGAAAGACTTGCACCGTATGCCACACATATCACCAATGATGACACCCAGAAGGCCCGGAACTTTATTCATGGTTTGAGATATGAGATCCAGAATGCTCTTAAGGCGGCTACAGTGATACGTAGGAGAAGGCTACGAGGAAGGCGATCAAAGTGGAGGCCAATAACACGAGATTGAGGTCGACCTACTCCTCGGGGCAAGGTTCGAGTTCTAATTTGGGGAATGGGCCCGCGTCCCATTGTGGGCCTCCAGTCTTCAAACCCCAAGGTCCTAATACGTCAGTCAAGAAAGCTCGACCTCCGGTACCTGCCACGCCAGCTTTACCTGCTCCGATACAATGTAGTTATTGTAAGGGTCCCAATCACACCGAGGAGTCATGCCGGAAGAAATTGAGAAGATGTTATAGGTGTGGAGAGCCCGGTTATTTGATTAGTACTTGTCCTCAAGTGAGAGCACCTCAGCCTCGAGCTCCTCAACCGTTGAATGTGATGCCTCCGAGGGCATCGATCCAAGCGAGAGCTTATGCTTTAGAGGGCGAGGAAGAGAATGTTGAAGTGGATGCCAACGCCGTTGTTGAAGGTACTATCCATATTCCTAGCATTCCATTGCATGCATTGTTTGATCCGGGAGCAACGCATTCATTTATTGCTTCCCGGCTTGCTTCTACTCTTCCCTTGCCTGCTGCTTGCTTCGATGATTCTTTTGTTGCTTCTTCTACCCTTGGTGGTACTTTGTCTACGAATTGTGTTTACCGTGGTTGTCCGGTGGTTGTGGAAGATCAAGAGTATCCGACAGATTTGATCAAGATGCCTATCAAGAAGTATGGGGTGATACTGGGTATGGACTGGTTGTATCGTTACCGAGCGATGGTGGATTATTTTGCTAAGAAGGTCACTTTGGGTTCTACGGTCTTTGCGGGTCAGAGGTTGAAGACCTGCCTATTTATTTCCTTCATGGAAGCGAATAGACTGTTCCGGGACGGTACGACGGGCTACGTGGCCTACCTTTTGAATAAGCCAAAGGATCAGGCCAAGCTCGAGGAGACGGAGATCGTGAAGGAATTCCCCGATGTGTTTCCGGAGAACTTGGGATAAATCTCTATCCCGGAGTAGAACCGTATGCGAAATCTCCCTATAGGATGGCTCCAGCCGAGTTGAAGGAGTTGATGACGCAATTGGACGAGCTCTTAGAATGTGGTTACATTCGCCCGAGCACTTCTCCGTAGGGTGCTCCGGTCCTGTTTGTAAAGAAGAAAGACGGGACTTTGCGAATGTGTATTGACTACCGTGAGCTGAACCGGTTAACGGTTAAAAACAAATACCCACTTCCTCACATTGAAGAGTTTTTCGATCTCCTGCAAGTTTCAAGTGCTTATTCTAAGTTGGATTTAAGGCAAGGGTATTACCAGTTGCGTATCCGGGAGGGAGATATACCGAAGACAGGTTTCAACACAAGATATGGGCATTTCGAGTTTGTGGTCTTGCCTTTTGGTCTTACCAATGCCCCAGCCGCGTTTATGGATATGATGCACCGAATATTCCGGCCTTACCTCGATAAATTCGTGGTCATTTTTATAGATGATATTCTGGTGTATTCGAGGTCCGAGGAAGAGCACGCGCGGCATTTGAGTATTGTCTTGTCTACACTTCGGGAGCACAAGTTGTTTGCCAAGTTCAGTAAGTGCGAGTTCTGGTTGGATCGAGTTTCCTTTTTGGGTCACTTCATTTCTGGGAATGGTATAGAAGTGGACCCGGCGAAGATTGAGACGGTTATGCTTTGGAAGCAACTTAAGAATGCCTCGGAAGTGAGAAGTTTTCTCGGCTTAGCAGGGTAATATAGGCGCTTTGTGAAAGACTTCTCGAAGATTACTTCCCCGTTGACCCGGTTAACTAAGAAAGAGGTTAAATTCGAGTGGGATAAGACGTGTGAGAAGAGTTTCCAAACTCTTAAGGAAAGATTGACTACTGCACCGGTTTTAACCCTACCCGAGGGTTCAGAAGGCTACTCAGTTTACACTGATGCTTCGAAGGAAGGTCTCGGTTGTGTGTCAATGCAGAATGGTAATGTTGTAGCCTACGCCTCAAGGAAGTTAAAGGATAACGAGAAAAATTATCCCACTCATGACTTGGAACTCGCGACAGTGGTGTTTGCTTTGATGAAATGGCGACATTACCTCTACGGAGTTACTTTTCAAGTGTTCACCGACCATCAAAGTCTTAAGTATTTGTTTACTCAAAAAGATTTGAACGTAAGGCAGAGAAGGTGGATGGAGCTACTTGAGGACTATGATTATAAGATTCAGTACCATCCGGGTAAAGCTAACGTGGTAGTGGATGCTTTGAGTAGGAATGCTAGTATTTCAGGTCTGGAAGCAGGTTCTAGTGGACAGGGTTTGGTGGTTTTGATTTCAGGGGCTCGCTTGGCTAATATTTCAGTCCAACCAGATTTGAAGCAGAGATTGATAGAAGCTCAATCTGTGGATCCCGAGATTCAGAAATTGGTAACTAAGTCAAGGATTGATCCTGAAACTAAGTTTGGAATTGATGATTCAGGGTTGTTCAGATTTAAAACTAGGGTTTGTGTTCCTGATGAACTTAAGCAGTTGGTTCTTACTGAAGCCCACAAATCAGCATATGCAGTACATCCTGGTACCACCAAAATGTACAAGGATTTAAGGACTTTATATTGGTGGAACGACATGAAGAGAGATGTTGCTAACTATGTTAGAAGATGTCAAACATGCCAAGTGGTGAAAGCAGAACACCAGAAACCGGGAGGAACTCTCCAACCACTTCCAATACCCGAGTGGAAGTGGGAGCAAGTGACAATGGACTTCGTGTCCGGCTTGCCAAGGACCAAAGGAGGTTCCGATGGAATTTGGGTGATTGTTGATCGGTTGACGAAGTCGGCACATTTTCTTAAGGTAAAGATGTCTGATAAGGTTCCTAAGTTGGCCCGGCTATATCGAAAGGAGATTTTTAGGTTACATGGTACTCCAGTCAGCATTGTTTCAGATAGAGATCCTCGGTTCACATCCAGTTTCTGGCAGGAATTACAGAAGTGTTTGGGGACGAAGCTTCAATTTAGTACTGCATTTCACCCACAGACGGATAGCCAGTCTGAAAGGCTAATAAGATATCTCAAGAAAATGCTTCGTGCTTGTGCCTTGGATTATCAGGATTCTGGGATGAACAGTTGGATTTGATTGAGTTTGCCTACAACAACAGCTTCCAGTCTTTTATCGGCATGACACCGTACGAGGCTTTATATGGAAGGAAATGCCGATCCCCTCTCTTTTGGGATATAGATGAGTGGAGATGGACTAAAGATGGAGAGCTCGAAAGGGCTAAGAAACCCAAGGAGATTCAGGATACCATCGAGAGCATGAAAGTGATTAGATAGAGGTTGAAAGCGGCACAAGACAGGCAGAAAAGTTATGCAGATAAGAGAAGATGACCCTTAGAGTTTGAGAAAGGAGATAAGGTCTTTTTAAAGGCATCTCCTAGAAAAGGGTATGCTCGGATTGGTAAAAGCGGGAAGCTTAACCCTCACTACTTAGGCCCCTTTGAGATCCTTGATCGAGTTGGGAAAGTAGCCTACAGACTTGATTTACCACCGAGTTTGATCGGGATTCACAATGTGTTTCATGTCTCACAGCTTCGGAAATATTATCCCGATGAGTCTTCTATTCTTCCAATTGAGAAAGTTCAGTTAGAGCCGGATTTGACTTTTAAGAAGTATCCGGTTCAACTCTTGGATCGGAAGATGCAAGAGTTGAGAAATAGACAAATCCCTCTTGTGAAGGTTTTGTGGCGTGATCAAGAATCCGAGGAAGCCACTTGGGAGACCGAGGATAAGATGAAACAGTTGTATCAGGATCTTTTCAAGACCTCGCCTCGGACCTGAGGACAGGTCCTTTTGAAGGAGGGAGGTTTGTAACATCCCGACTGATCAGACTTTTCAGGTAACCTATTATTTGCGCTATTTAATTATTCCTTTAAGTGATTATGTGATATTTAATTTCTAACATGGATTTAACTGCTTAAACGTTTAACTTTCCTTTGCTTTGTATTTTGCTTGTTTTGAATCCGTATTTAATTCAGATTTTTGTGAATTCGTGATATGTGTTAACTATATGTTTCATGGACTCGATGATGTGCTCGTTGTATGTTTTGGTATTTGTTTTGATTGCCTTTTTGGGTTCGTTTTGGAGACGGGACCTAAAGGAGGCTAAAGAGCATTTAGCGCACCTTGGGTTCCGGGACGTGTATTTTGAGCTCGGGAATTCGGATTCGAATTCCATCACCTCCGTTGAACTCCTTTCGACGATTCCAAGTTCATTAAGACCCTCGAATACCACCTGAAACGAGCCCCTTACATTTGAGACCTACCTTTTGACCTAATATAAGCTTGTGGACCCCGCTTAAACCCAACTAAGCCTTAACCATGATTTGTGTCTTGATTTAGATACCGATTTCATCCCTTAACCCCCCTTATACCGATCCGTTTCTCCTCTCTCCCCACAAATATCGATCGGCAAGCAAGGGAAAAGAAGGAAGAAAAACCCCTTTGTCCATTTTGTGATTTTTTGAGCTCAAATCTTCACCCAAGCTTATCAAATTTGAAAGGTGAGTTCATGGTTGTAATCTACACTCTCTCTTCTCTCTTTTATGTGCTCTTGAGTTGATTTCCTTGGTGGATTGAAGAGATTTGGATAGCATGTTGAAGAGGGAGAATTGGTTGATTCTTGCTCCTTTCTTGTTTCCTTGAGATTGGATGATGATATATGACTTCTATGACTTGATTCTTCAAATTTATTGCATCTCCGTTCATGGTAGATGAGGTATGAGTGATTTGCCATTAATGAACACTTGAGCTTTGATGAGATAATTTGATGCATTCTTTCCCTATTCTTGCCTTGTTTGCTTGCATTTTGTGGCTGAAGTTATTTCAATTTGTTGGGCATGAATCTTGGAAGAATTGGTGTCATTTTGATGCTTGTTATATGCATTTTTGGTTGGCATAAGAGTCTCCTTAGAGCAAGAACCGAAAAACCCCTGTTTTTCCTTTATTTTTCGGACTTGCAGCGCCAAAATTTTTCCAGCCCGAACGCCTGACACGGCCACATCAGGTTACAAAGGAAAATGGACACGGCCGTGTTGAGCTCTCGGAAATGTTTTTTTTCGAATTATCACGCCTGACACTGCCGTGTTCGTCCTCTTTGTATTTTTGACACGGCGGTGTCCATCAGAGTGGCGTCCGAGGAGATTTCTTTCGCCTTTTCATTGCTTCTTGTTGATCTTTATTGCCTCATTTTTTATGTGTATGCATGATTAACTTTTTATATGATGTGTTAAGCCTTATGTTATGAATTGGTGCTTTGATTTACCTCCTCGTTTATGATATATGTTCCTATGTGCAATGTTTGCTCGTAAATGGCATAAATGTGGATGCATTTCATATCTTTGGCATCATAAGCATACATATGCATATACCGAGCGTCAATGTGGTTCATATTGAGTCTAAGAGTGTTCCTTGTTGTTTGTCTTGTTCGGAGGATCTTCCTGTTGAGGACGAGCTTGCTCCGTAGGTGTCCGGTTGTCACACTTTTGTCTCCACTACGTTCGTTGTCAAGGTGAGGCTTTTGTTCTTTTAGTTATTCGACCTATGACCCTATTTGATTTGAAACCTCGCATGCGAATACGTATAATATATGGTAAATAAGTGTATGATACTTATGTTGCGGGATTTGTCCCATTTGTTATAAGAGTTTGAAAACGTTTTGTATAAGTATATAAACTATTTTGCTTTTGTTTGAAAAGTTTAGTTTTGTGCAAGTGTGTGTGTGTAAGCGAGATGTGGCATTAAAAGATAAGCTTTGTGATGTTTGTGTGATTTCTGTGATCTGTTTGGGCCCCGGAGTGTGCTATGGTAATCTCGGGACGGCCGAGGGGTCGCCGAGCTCTTCCATCAACACCTCCATTTGAGAGTCTCACCCAACCTTTGGAGGTTGAGGAAGGGTGTTTCTCTTGAGCCGGAGGAGGCAACCGCCGAAGGCTTCAAGGTAGTGATTAAACCTTGTCTCGTCTGTGTATTTGGATATTTAGGGCCGATCAACCCTTCTATCAACCTGTGTTGGGGATGGATTCTGATTTGTTTTGTTTTGCTTTGATCTTCGGATATGGAAGTTGGGATGTGTGTGACTCGTACTCGCCGAGTTGGTTTAGCTTTGTATGATCTATGGAACGAGAGTGGATTCTTAAATTACCTAAAACTTGGGATTTGGCATTTGCTCCTTTTGCCTTTTCTTTAACCTATGTATATCTATATCACGGGAATTAATTTGGCTTGCAAAAACCACTCTCGGTTGAAGGATTCTTCCGTTTTGATAAATGCTTTGCTCTATATGTATATCGGGTGCGTGAGTTAGCCCCCTCACTAGTCACTAGGACTAACCCTCGTTGTTGTTTTTCCTTTTTTCCTTTCTTTTGAGTTTGCAGGTTCTTCCGAGTCAAGCTAGGCGGCAAGTGTCTTTTGGTTTACTTGTGGTATAGCTTGAGTCTGCATGCATCGTAGTGGATTACTTACCCTCTCACTTATGTATTTTGGATTATGTATTCTGAATACACTTGTGCTATTTTGGCCGTGACTGTAACACCCCGCTCGACCTGCAAATAAGGTACGCCACGTTTCCACTTCCTTGTTTGTTTAATTCGGTGATTTTTGTACTTTGCGAGGCCCTATTTTGAACTCTTTTAGAGTTTAGGGGGCCTTTTTGAAATTTTCTCTTTTAGGGGTTTTTCGGTCATTTCTCGTTCGAAAGAGATTTCGATCTTTTTGACCCCTGCTTTGCGTTCGGGGCATCGAAACGAGTCCGTAGACTTTGAGTTAGCCCCATTCTGACTTCGTTAGCCCGTTCTTCCAATCTTTTTTGCGTACGAGGACCAGAGATATATACCCCGGATCCTCGTTTTGCGTGCCAGAACTTCAGCTCCAGCCTCAGCCGTCTTCTTCCCGTGATCCGGCATTGTTCAAGCAGTAGAGGTGTGAAAACACACACATGTCCGTTCTCACTCGTTTCTCGACAGAATTCGACGTTCGAGTAGTGGAAATTTATCAACTCGACGAGCCCGACATGATGGTACAAGAATCGGGACCTGAAATTCAGCGGTGGTAGAGCTACGGCGAGCAGCAGGTGGCGTTCCTTAGAGCCGCCACTTCGTCGCCTCTTCGCGGCAGTCTCCGACGACTTTTCTCCGACACGCGCCACCCCATCTGTTAGGAGATATCCCGGCATAATTCCAATTCAAGCAGCGTGGCCAACGGTGGTCGGACGGTGGCGCACGCACCGACTGAAGACCGGCGGCGGTGGTTTTCGGCGTATTTTGGCCTCCTGAGTCCAATTCCGGGGTCGATTTGAGCAAACGATGGCTGGAGATGGCTGAACCGCCGAGTGGCACACCGCAGGTCTTTGGGCGACGGTTTGAAGCTTTTCCGGTGATCTTTTGGCGACGGTTCCTTCTGAGAAGTTGTCTAACTCGACGAGATTGACTTGTTCGTATAGGCGGCGCCACCGGAGACGGTGGACCGGTGGCGGACCGGCTCTGGACCGGCGGCCCCCTTTTTCGACTGTTTTTTCGGCATATTGGCTAGGGGCTTTCGAAGGCCTCGCTACGGGCTTTCCATCGGTATGATCGGATTTCATTTTCGTTTTACGTTTTGCGTTTAATTTCAGTTTTCGTCATTCGGATTTAGTTCGGTTTTTCGTCAACGAAATCCGGTGTGCTTGGTATTTTCTGAAATTGGTTGAGGGCTTTGGTCAAGCAGGCCGAGACGTACGTTTCTGTCCTTCCGGGGAATTTTCCGACCACCGGAGGTGGTGGTCCGGCGGCTGTGCGTGGCGGTTCAGCTGGTTCCGGTGGCGGCGTTCCTCTCGTCGTGGTGAGTTCAAAGCCACTTTCCGTTCGTCAATCGGATGCCCGGTTGATTTATTGTGATTTGTTTTGTATAATTTGAATATTTGGAATTAATTGTTTTAATTGCCATAAATTGTATATTGATATATATGCCAACGGATATAAAATCATGTATTAAGTGAAATGTGATATGTATGAATATATTGATTCGCAAATTGGACCCTGATATGTTGAATTCATGCTATTTGTTTAAACTTGAAGGGGTGTATGTGTAATTTCACTAAACATATAAATTGTATGACTTCAATTAATCCTTGTCGATTGATAAACAATTATGCTAATTATGATTTCGATTAAGATAAATTGTTATGGCTAAGCTTGAAGCTTTTTAATTAGTCTAATCACTTAAATTGAATTGAATTGGAACTTATTATATGATATAAGAATTTGTTATGCAATTTATGATTTAGTAGGAAATGAATTACTATGTCTTGGATGATTTAATTTGAAACTTTGTAATTTAGATTTAATTACTTAATTTAGAATAACCCTAATATGCGATATACGAATTGTATGAAACGTATATGATTCAATTAGAACTTTTGCACTTAAGAAATAAGTTATTCGTACGAATATAAATTGGTTATTTGATATATGAATTTAAATGAAATAATGTGACATGCATTGCCTTTCCAATTTGTTTGTTTAAATTGATTATGCATAAGAACCTCTCTTGATCTACTTTATGAATATGTTGAGCTATGTGATATTTTATTTTGCAAGTAATTAGTATGAATGTGAACTTTGCTTATGTGATTGCATTTCTTAATTGCTTGAGCAAGTGCCATGCGTCATTATATGGTTGTCTGAGTCTGAGTCTGAGTTCTGCACTGTGTTTGTGTGTTCAGTTGGTACAGGTGCACCCGGGGTGGTGACTTATGGTCGTGCAGGTTCCGGGGTGGACCATTTGCTTTGGGTTTTGGCTTTGTCTGGTACCAGGTGAGGGTGTTTTCGTTCTAGTTACCTATAAAACCCTACAACCCTTATGTGACAAGTTTTGGCCAAAACCTTATGTATATATATATGTATATATTTTATTTTCAAAGTGGAGTCATCGAGTAAATTATTATCGAGTAACCTTTTCTCCAAAATTATGAAATATGTTATGTTTCTTATGATTGATATGTTTTGGCGAGAGTATGCATGTATGATATGTTCACGGGCCCAGGGACTTAGTACATGTGGCTAACCGGGGAGGCATGGGCCGACGGCGATCCCATGTACTAGTTCTACTATGTTTTACGGTGATACCGGCCCTCGCTAGGAGGTTTAGCGGGGAATGGGAGCTGAGTGCCCTTGGGGGAGTCATGAAACCCCATTGGCCTATGTATGAGGTGGTCGGGTCTTGCTAACCCGTCCACCACCCGGACGAAGAAGGTTGGAACTTATTTTATGATTATGATTATGATTATGTTATGATTGATAGGCACCGTGCGGGAAGGTCGGGACACGGATTGCCCAAATAAATATGTTTTAGGATATGATATATGATTTGTGTGTATTATGATATATTTCATGATCACCTATTTAGTGTATCAATGATATTTGTCGTACACGATCGGAGTTTGGTTGGAGATAATGCACGCTCACTCGCCGAGCCTTTATGTTTATGTATGAATTATGAACTTATGAATTTAATATGATTAGTCGTAAAGTCCGAGCATTGCTTAGTTAGTCTCTTGCCCTTTGTGAGAACTAACTTTAAATAAAACCTTGCTCGGGATTTATGACTTGCATGCGCATGTTTTTATATATATTTACCGCTCCTGCTCGCTCAGTCTTCTAGAGACTGACCCTCCCCCTTCTTTTCCACTTTTCAGTTCTTGCAGGTTTGAGCTAGGCGGCTTTGATTCGGGTCTATTGAGTCTGTGTCGGTTTGTTTGATTTGTTAAATACCTTGTTTTGTTTTGTGAAGGAAACTATGTATATGATATGTATATATTATGTAGGTTGGTACTCATGATTTGGATGTATGAATTTCGGGACAGGTTAGGACAGGTGCTCGGTTTAGATGAACCCGTTTTGATTATATGTTTGATCGGGACAGGTTTCTAGGGCAGTTGAACCCGTTTAGTTGATGTTGAGTTACCTTTTGAAATATATGAATTATGATTGCTGATTAAAGTTTTGAGAATTCGTATTTTGTTTCACTTCCGCGTTCAGGTTTTGCATAATTGCACTTGTACAGGGTTTAGGTACCGCCTAGCTTAGGTTGGTTTTTCGTTTGTCACCCGTTCGCTGTGGCTTGGTGATTGTGCAGACTTTTCATTTTGTACACGTGTCGAGTCATAGTGCGGGGGTGTGGTGCCTCACCGCTTGGGGTGCTACAGTGACGGCATTGTATATTTTGTATATGATCTAGCATGTAGCTTGTGTACCTGACCCTCCCCCTTTTAATTATGTATATATGTGATCTTGGGAATTATGTTGTAACATCCCGACTGAGCAGACTCTTCAGGTAACTTATTATGTACGCTATTCAATTAATTCTTTACGTGATTATGTGATATTTAATTGTTAACAAGGATTAATTGAAGTTATTTGAACTTAATTGCCAACGTGGATTTAATTGCTTACACATTTAACATCCCTTCACTCTGTATTTGGCTCGTTTCGGATCCGTACTTAATTCTGAATTTTGTGAATTTGTGATATGTGTTAGTTATAATGTTTATGAACTCGATTATGTGCTCGTTACATGTTTTGGTATTTGTTTTGGTTGCCTTTTTGGGTTCGTTTTGGAGTCGGGACCTAAAGGAGGCTAAAGAGCATTTAGTGCACCTTGGGTTCCGGGATGCGTACTTTGAGCTCGGGAATTCGGATTCGAATTCCGTCACCTCCATTGAACTCGTTTCGACGATTCGGGTTCGATGGGACAAGCCTCACATTTTTCTAAGTTCATTAAGATCTTTGAATTTCACCCGTAACGAGCCCTTGCGCTTGAGAGCTACCTTTTGACCTAGCTTTGAGTGGTGGACCCCACTTAAACCCAACTAAGCCTCAACCATGATTTGTAGCTTGAGTTAACTTACCATTTCAGCCCCTAAACCCCCTCTTAACAGAGCCATTCTCTCCCTCTCTCCCCCAATATCGATCAGCACAAAGGAAGCAAGAAGAGAAAGAAACCCCTTTGTCCAACCTTATGATTTTGAGCTCAAATCTTCACCCAAGCTTCTCCAAATTGAAAGGTAAGTTCATGGTTGTCTTCTACTCTCTCTCTCTTTTCTCTTTTATGTAATTTGGAGCTGAATTCTTTGGGGGGTTTATGAGATTGAGCAAACATGTATTTAGTTGTTGTTGGGAGAATTTGTTGATTCTTGCTCCTTCCTTGTTTCCTTGAGATATGATGATGATTTAATGCTTCTATGACTTGATTCTTGCCATTTATTACTCCTCCTTTCATGGTAGTTGGTATATGATCAATTTGCCATTAATGAAGTTTGAGATTGGATGATATACTTGATGTATTTTTCTTTCCCCTTTTCTTGACTTGATTACTTGCATTTTTGGAGCTGAATTTGTAGCTACTTGTTGGTCTTGAATCTTTGGTGGATTGGTGTCTTTCTGATGCTTGTTGTATGTGTGCTGATTGGCCTAAGAGACTCCTTGAAGCTCCCAACCGAAATACCCTGTTTTTGCTTCCATTTTCAGCAAATTTTCGCTAAAACTTGCTCAGGCCGAAGGCCTGACACGGCCGCGTCAAGTTTCAAAGGAAAATGGACACGGCCATATTGAGCCCTCGACCTTTATTTTTCTGAATTTTTCCGCCTGACACGGCCGCGTCAGTTTACAAAGGAAAATGGACAGGGCCGTGTCAAGCCCTCGGAAAAGTTTTTTTTTCGAATTTATTTTTCTGACACGGCCGTGTCCGTTCCCCTTTGTTTTCTGACACGGCCGTGTGAATCAGGGTGACTTCCGGGGAGATTTCTTTCGCCTTTTCGTTGCTTCTTGGTGGTCTTTCTTGCCCCGTTTGTGATGTGTTTGCATGAGTGACTTGTCATATGAAGTGCTAAGTCTTATGTTATGAATTTGTGCTTTGATTTACATCCTCGTTTATGATATATGCTCTTATATGAATTACTTGATCGTAAATCGCCTTAATATGAATTCATTTCATATCATTGGCATCATAAGCATACATACGCATGTACCGAGCGTCAATGTGGTTCATATTGAGTCTAAGAGTGTTCCTTGTTGTTTGTCTTGTTCAAGGGATCTTCCTGTTGAGGACGAGATTGCTCCGTAGGTGTCCGGTTTCCTCTTTTTATCTCGACTACGTCCGTTGTTAAGGTGAGGTTTTTGTTCTTTTAGTTACACGACCTATAACCCTATGTGATTTGAAGCCTCGCATACGAATACGTATTATATATGGTAAATATATGTTTAATACATATGTTACGGGATTATCCCCTTTGTTATGAGAATTGAAAAACGTTTTGTATAAGTATATAGACTATTTTGCTTTCGTTTGAAAAGTTTAGTTTTATGCAAGTGTGTGTGGGTAAGCGAGATTTGGCTTTGAAAGATAAGCTTTGAGATATGTTTGTGTAACCTTTGTAATCTGTTTGGGTCCCGGAGTGTGGTATGGTAATCTCGGGTCGGCCGAGAGGTCGCCGAGCTCTTCCATCAACACCTCCATTTGAGAGTCTCACCCAACCTTAGGAGGTTGAGGAAGGGTGTTTCTCTTGAGCCGGCGAAGGCAACCACCGAAGGATACAAGGTAGTAATTAAACCTTGTCACATTTCTGTGTATGGATAGTTAGGGCCGATCAACCCTTCTATCACCCGGAGTTGGGATGGATTATGTTCTGTTTTGATTTGCTTTGTCTTTCGGACCTGGTAGTTTGGAGTGTAACTCGTACTCGCCGAGTTGCTTTAGTTCTGTATGATCTATGGAACGAGAGTGGATTCTTAAATTACCTAAAACTTGGGATTTGGCATTTGACCTTTTTCTTTCTCTTTAATCTAAGCATATATATATCATGGGAATTAATTTGGCTTGCAAAAACCACTCTCGGTTCGAGGATCCTTCCGTTTTGGTTAATTGTTCTGCTCTATATATGTATATCGGGTGCGTGAGTAGCCCCCTCACTAGTCACTAGGACTAACCCTCGTTGTTGTTTTCCCCTTTTTCCTTTCTTTTGAGTTGCAGGTTCTCTTGAGTCAAGCTAGGCGGCAAGTGTCTTTTGGAGTTTACTTCTGGTTTAGCTTGAGTCTTCATGCATTCGTAGTGGTTTACTTTCTCTTTTGCTTATGTACTTGGAGATATTGTATTCTGATTACACTTATGCTATTTTTGGCCGAGATGGCATTGTACATATTGTATATGATCTAGCATGATAGTTGGAATCCTCGACCCTACCCTCTTTTGATGATGTATATATATATGTGTTGATCTTGGGATATATATATTTAGCTAGTGAATTGCTTTAATTGCTTCCGCTACTCTGATTTTATTTTTGCGCAGTTATTGAGGGTCTAGGCCGCTTAGCGAGGGTGTGAGTTTTGTGTGTCTCCCGTTCGTCACGGTTTGATACGGGTGCGAACTTCCATTTCGTTACTCGTGTTGGACCTTAGTGCGGGGGATGTGGCACCCTTCGCTCCGGGGGTGTTACATCCTTGCGTGGTATCAGAGCTCTCGGTTGGAAAACCGGAGCTCTGGAGTCGTTTTGAGTCGGTCTAGGTCGTTCGGTTTAGGAGTACGTGATTATTTGCATTCATTTACATCTCTATATGATTTATTTGTTTTCAATTCTTGATGATTGACTACATGTTTATAAACTGAACCCCATGCATCGATATTTTCTTGATCCGTGTATTGTCAGGATGCCTCCAAGAAGAAGAGGAGATAGAGAGCAAACACCGGATCTGAATCAACCTCCTCCACAAGCACCTCCACCTCCTCCATTGAATGCTGAGAATATAGTGCAGGCTCTTTTGAATCAACTTCAGCAGAATCAACGAGATAATCATCAGGGCGAAGGACAAGAAGGACATGTTACACCGGTATATCGTGAATTCAGAAACAACAATCCTCCTAAATGGTTTGGGGGAGATGACATTCAAGCATAGGAGTGGCTATCCGAGATTAATGGAATATGGGAGATTTGTCCGGCCCCTTCTCAAGATAAAGCAATATCTATCGGCCGTTTCATCCAAGGTCAGGCTTCAAGATGGTTGAAAGCTACGAGGGCAAGATTGGAAAGAATGGGCGAGGAATTCAATTGGGAAAACTTTGTTCGAGAATTCCATAACGAGTACATTCCACCGAGTGCACAGGAAAGGAGACTCCAGCAATTTTCTGACTTGAAGCAAGGGAATAGGACGGTGGAAGAGTATATCATTGAGTTCGAGAGGTTGGCTCCCTATGCTACACATATCACCGATGTGGATTCTTTGAAGGCCCGGAATTTTATTCACGGTTTGAAAAAGGAAATTCAAGAAGCTTTGGAAGCGGTCTCCGTTGATACTTGGGAGAAAGCTACCCGGAAGGCTTTAAAGGTGGAAGCTCAGAAATTGAGGCTTAGGCCCAGGTGTTTCCTTCGGGGCAAGGTTCGGGTTCAAGCTCTTACTTGGGTAAGAGATCCTCCGTTCAAAGTGGATCTCCGGTTTTCAAGCCCAAAGGTCCTATCAATTTCAACAAGAAACCCCGACCTCAAGGACAAGCTATGGTACCCGCTCTACCGAAGTGACTTGAGTGCTCCTATTGCAAGGGTCCAAATCACACCGAGGAGAATTGTCGGAAGAAGTTAGGAAGATGTTACGGATGTGGGGAGCCCGGTCATATAGTCAACGCGTGTCCAAAGAGAAGAGATCCGAGGCCTCTTAATGTTATGCCTCCGAGAGCACCGATCCAAACGAGGGCTTATGCTTTGGAGGGCGAGGAAGAGAATGTAGAGGTGGATGCTAACGCCGTTGTTGAAGGTACCATCCACATTCATGGTATTCCATTGCATGCATTGTTTGATCCGGGAGCAACGTATTCATTTATTGCTTCCCGGCTTGCTTCTATTCTTCCTTTGCCTTTTGCTTGCCTAGATGATTCCTTTATTGTTTCTTCTCCCCTTGGTGCTACCTTGTCTACGAATTGTGTTTACCGTGGTTGTCCGGTGGTCGTGGAAGGTATAGAGTATCCGGCAGATTTGATCAAGATGCCTATCAAGAAGTATGGGGTGATTTTGGGTATGGACTGGTTGTACCGTTATCGAGCTATGATGGATTCTTTTGCCAAGAAGGTGACTTTGAGTTCTACGGTCTTTGCGGGTCAGAGGTTGAAGACCTGCCCGTTTATTTCCTTTATGGAAGCAAGTAGAATGTTCCGGGATGGTGCGACGGGCTACGTGGCCTACCTTTTGAATAAGCCAAAGGATCAGGCCAAGCTCGAGGAGACGGAGATCGTGAAGGAATTCCCCGATGTGTTTCCGGAGAACTTGGGATCTTTACCTCCGGATCGGGACGTCGAGTTTGTAATAGATCTCTATCCCGGAGCAGAACCGTAGGCGAAATCTCCCTACAGGATGGCTCCAGCCGAGTTGAAGGAGCTGAAGACGCAATTGGACGAGCTCTTAAAATCTGGTTACATTCGCCCGAGCATTTCTCCGTGGGGTGCTCCGGTCCTGTTTGTAAAGAAGAAAGACAGGACTTTGCGGATGTGTATTGGCTACCGTGAGCTGAACCGGTTAACGGTTAAGAACAAATACCCACTCCCTCACATCGAAGAGTTGTTCGATCTTTTGCAAGGTTCAAGTGTTTATTCTAAGTTGGATCTCCGACAAGGGTATTACCAGTTAAGTATCAGGGAGGGTGATATACCGAAGACGGGTTTCAACACAAGATATGGGCATTTCGAGTTTGTGGTCATGCCTTTTGGTCTTACCAATGCTCCAGCCGCGTTTATGGATATGATGCACCTAATATTCCGGCCTTACCTTAATAAATTCGTGGTCATCTTTATAGATGATATTCTGGTGTATTCGAGGTCCGAGGAAGAGCACGCGCGGCATTTGAGTATTGTCTTGTCTACCCTTCGGGAGCACAGATTGTTCGCCAAGTTCAGTAAGTGCGAGTTCTGGTTGGATCGAGTTTCCTTTTTAGGCCACTTCATTTCTGGGAATGGTATTGAAGTGGATCCAGCGAAGATTGAGACGGTGTTGGTTTGGAAGCAACCTAAGAATGCCTCGGAAGTAAGAAGTTTTCTCGGGTTAGCAGGGTATTATAAGCGCTTTGTGAAAGATTTCTCGAAGATTGCTTCCCCGTTGACTCGGTTAACTAAGAAAGAGGTGAAATTCGAGTGTGATGAGGCGTGTGAGAAGAGTTTCCAAACTCTTAAGGGAAGATTGACTACTGCACCGGTTTTAACCCTACCCGAGGGTTCAGAAGGCTACTCAGTTTACACCGATGCTTCGAAGGAAGGTCTTGGTTGTGTGTTGATGCAGAATGGCAAAGTGGTAGCCTACGCCTCAAGGAAATTAAAGGATCATGAGAAGAACTATCCCACTCATGACTTGGAACTCGCGGCAGTAGTGTTTGCTTTGATGAAATGGCGACATTATCTTTATGGAGTCACTTTTGAAGTGTTCACCGACCACCAGAGTCTTAAGTATCTGTTTACCCAGAAGGATTTGAACGTGAGACAGAGAAGATGGATGGAGCTACTCGAGGATTATGATTGTAAGATTCAGTACCATCCAGGTAAAGCCAATGTGGTGGCGGATGCTTTGAGTAGGAAGGCTAGTGTCTCAAGTTTGGAAGCAGGTTCTAGTAAGTAGAATTCAGTGGGTTTGATTTCAGAGGCTCGTTTGGCTAATATTTCGGTTCAACCGATTTTGAGGCAGAAGTTGTTAGAGGCTCAGTCTGTGGATCCTGAGATTCAGAAATTGGTAATTAAGTCAAGGGTTGATCCGGAAACCAAGTTTGGATTTGATGATTCGGGGTTGTTTCGATTCAAGGCCCGAGTTTGTGTCCTTGAGGATTTAAGCAGTTGGTACTTGATGAAGCTCACAAGTCAGCGTATGCAGTACATCCCGGTACCACCAAAATGTACAAGGATTTAAGGACTTCATATTGGTGGAACGGCATGAAGAGAGACGTGGCTAACTATGTTAGAAGATGTCAAACATGCCAAGTGGTGAAAGCAAAACACCAGAAACCGGGAGGAACTCTCCAACCGCTTCCAATACCCGAGTGGAAGTGGGAGCAAGTGACAATGGACTTTGTGTCCGGCTTGCCAAGGACCAAAGGAGGTTCCGATGGGATTTGGGTGATTATTGATCGGTTGACGAAGTCAGCCCATTTTCTTAAGGTGAATATGTCCGATAAGGTTCCTAAGTTGGCCCGGTTGTATCGGAAAGAGATTGTCAGATTGCATGGTTGCCCGGTTAGCATTGTCTCAGATAGGGATCCTCGGTTTACGTCCAGTTTCTGGCAGGAGTTACAGAAGTGTTTGGGTACAAAGCTTCAGTTTAGTACTGTATTTCACCCACAGACGGATGGCCAGTCTGAAAGGCTAATAAGGTATCTCGAGGACATGCTTCGTGTTTGTGCCTTGGATTATACGAATTCGTGGGATAAACAGTTGTGTCCGGAGCTTTTCAAGACCTCGCCTCGGACCTGAGGACAGGTCCTTTTGAAGGAGGGAGGTTTGTAACATCCCGACTGATCAGACTCTTCAGGTAACTTATTATGTGCGCTATTCAATTAATTCTTTACGTGATTATGTGATATTTAATTGTTAACAAGGATTAATTGAAGTTATTTGAACTTAATTGCCAACGTGGATTTAATTGCTTAAACGTTTAACTTCCCTTCACTCTGTATTTGGCTCGTTTCGGATCTGTACTTAATTCTGAATTTTGTGAATTTGTTATATGTGTTAGTTATATGCTTTATGAACTCGATTGTGTGCTCGTTACATGTTTTGGTATTTGTTTTGATTGCCTTTTTGGGTTCGTTTTGGAGTCGGGACCTAAAGGAGGTTAAAGAGCATTTAGCGCACCTTGGGTTCCGGGATGTGTACTTTGAGCTCGGGAATTGGGATTCGAATTTCGTCAACTCCATTGAACTCGTTTCGACGATTCGGGTTCGATGGGACAAGCCTTACATTTTTCTAAGTTAATTAAGATCTCTGAATTTCTCCAGTAACGAGCCCTTGCGCTTGAGAGCTACCTTTTGACCTAGCTTTGAGTGGTGGACCCCACTTAAACCCAACTAAGCCTCAATCATGATTTGTAGCTTGAGTTAACTTACCATTTCAGCCCCTAAACCCCCTCTTAACCGAGCCATTCTCTCCCTCTCTCCCTCAATATCGATCAGCACAAAGGAAGCAAGAAGAGAAAGAAACCCCTTTGTCCAACCTGATGATTTTGAGCTCAAATCTTCACCCAAGCTTCTCCAAATTGAAAGGTAAGTTCATGGTTGTCTTCTACTCTCTCTCTTTTCTCTTTTATGTAATTTGCAGCTGAATTCTTTGGTGGGTTTATGAGATTGAGCAAGCATGTATTTAGTTGTTGTTGGGAGAATTTGTTGATTCTTGCTCCTTCCTTGTTTCCTTGAGATATGATGATGATTTAATGCTTCTATGACTTGATTCTCGCCATTTATTACTCCTCCTTTCATGGTAGTTGGTATATGATCAATTTTCAATTAATGAAGTTTGAGATTGGATAATATACTTGATGCATTTTTCTTTCCCCTTTTCTTGACTTGATTACTTGCATTTTTGGAGCTGAATTTGTAGCTACTTGTTGGTCTTGAATCTTTGGATGATTGGTGTCTTTTTGATGCTTGTTGTATGTGTGTTGATTGGCCTAAGAGACTCCTTGAAGCTCCCAACCGAAATACCCTGTTTTTGCTTCCATTTTCAGCAAATTTTCGCTAAAACTTGTTCAGGCCGAAGGCCTGACACGGCCGCGTCAAGTTTCAAAGGAAAAAGGACACGGCCGTGTTGAGCCCACGACCTTTATTTTTCTGAATTTTTCTGCCCGACACGGCCGCGTCAGTTTACAAAGGAAAATGGAAACGGCCGTGTCAAGCCCTCGGAAAAGTTTTTTTTTCCGAATTTATTTTCCTGACACGGCCGTGTCCGTTCCCCTTTATTTTCTGACACGGCCGTGTCAATCAGGGTGACTTCCGGGGAGATTTCTTTCGCCTTTTTGTTGCTTCTTGGTGGTCTTTCTTGCCCCGTTTGTGATGTGTTTGCATGAGTGACTTGTCATATGATGTGCTAAGTCTTATGTTATGAATTTGTGCTTTGATTTACATCCTCGTTTATGATATATGCTCTTATATGAATTACTTGCTCGTAAATGGCCTTAATGTGAATTTATTTCATATCATTGGCATCATAAGCATACATACGCATGTACCGAGCGTTAATGTGGTTCATATTGAGTCTAAGAGTGTTCCTTGTTGTTTGTCTTGTTCAGCGGATCTTCCTGTTGAGGACGAGATTGCTCCGTAGGTGTCCGGTTTCCTCTTTTTGTCTCCACTACGTCCGTTGTTAAGGTGAGGTTTTTGTTCTTTTAGTTACGCTACCTATAACCCTATGTGATTTGAAGCCTCGCATGCGAATACGTATTATATATGGTAAATATGTGTTTAATACATATGTTACGGGATTGTCCCCTTTGTTATGAGAATTGGAAAACGTTTTGTATAAGTATATAGACTATTTTGCTTTCGTTTGAAAAGTTTAGTTTTATGCAAGTGTGTGTGGGTAAGCGAGATTTGGCTTTGAAAGATAAGCTTTGAGATATGTTTGTGTAACCTTTGTAATCTGTTTGGGCCCCGGAGTGTGGTATGGTAATCTCGGGTCGGCCAAGGGGTCGCCGAGCTCTTCCATCAACACCTCCATTTGAGAGTCTCACCCAACCTTGGGAGGTTGAGGAAGGGTGTTTCTCTTGAGCCGGCGGAGGCAACCGCTGAAGGATACAAGGTAGTAATTAAACCTTGTCACATTTCTGTGTATGGATAGTTAGGGCCGATCAACCCTTCTATCACCCGGAGTTGGGATGGATTATGTTCTGTTTTGTTTTGCTTTGTCTTTCAGATCTAGTAGTTTGGAGTGTAACTCGAACTATCCGAGTTGGTTTAGTTCTGTATGATCTATGGAACGCGAGTGGATTCTTATATTACCTAAAACTTGGGATTTGGCATTTGGCCTTTTTCTTTCTCTTTAATCTAAGCATATCTATATCACGTGAATTAATTTGGCTTGCAAAAACCACTCTCGGTTCAAGGATCCTTCCGTTTTGGTTAATTGTTCTGCTCTATATATGTATATCGGGTGCGTGAGTAGCCCCCTCACTAGTCACTAGGACTAACCCTCGTTGTTGTTTTCCCCTTTTTCCTTTCTTTTGAGTTGCAGGTTCTCCCGAGTCAAGCTAGGCGGCAAGTGTCTTTTGGAGTTTACTTGTGGTTTAGCTTGAGTCTTCATGCATTCGTAGTGGTTTACTTTCTCTTTTGCTTATGTACTTGGAGATATTGTATTCTGATTACACTTATGCTATTTTTGGCCGAGATGGCATTGTACATATTGTATATGATCTAGCATGATAGTTGGAATCCTCGACCCTACCCTCTTTTGATGATGTATATATATATGTGTTGATCTTGGGATATATATATTTAGCTGGTGAATTGCTTTAATTGCTTCCGCTACTCTGATTTTATTTTTGCGCAGTTATTGAGGGTCTAGGCCGCTTAGCGAGGGTGTGAGTTTTGTGTGTCTCTCGTTCGTTACGGTTTGATACGGGTGCGAACTTCCATTTCGTTACTCTTGTTGGACCTTAGTGCGGGGATGTGGCACCCTTCGCTCCGGGGGTGTTACATCCTTGCATGGTATCAGAGCTCTCGGTTGGAAAACCGGAGCTCTGGAGTCGTTTTGAGTCGGTCTAGGTCGTTCGGTTTAGGAGTACGTGATTATTTGCATTCATTTACATCTCTATATGATTTATTTGTTTTCAATTCTTGATGATTGACTACATGATCATAAACTGAACCCCATGCATCGATATTTTCTTGATCCGTGTATTGTCAGGTTTCCTCCAAGAAGAAGAGGAGATAGAGAGCAAACACCGGATCTGAATCAACCTCCTCCACAAGCACCTCCACCTCCATTGAATGCTGAGAATATAGTGCAGGCTCTTTTGAATCAACTTCAGCAGAATCAACGAGATAATCATCAGGGCGAAGGACAAGAAGGACATGTTATACCGGTATATCGTGAATTCAGAAACAACAATCCTCCTAAATGGTTTGGGGGAGATGACATTCAAGCAGAGGAGTGGCTATCCGAGATTAATGGAATATGGCAGATTTGTCCGGCCCCTTCTCAAGATAAAGCAATATGTACCGGCCGTTTCATCCAAGGTCAGGCTTCAAGATGGTTGAAAGCTACGAGGGCAAGATTGGAAAGAATGGGCGAGGAATTCAATTGGGAAAACTTTGTTTGAGAATTCCATAACAAGTACATTCCACCGAGTGCACGGGAAAGGAGACTCCAGCAATTTTCTGACTTGAAGCAAGGGAATAGGACGGTGGAAGAGTATATCATTGAGTTCGAGAGGTTGGTTCCCAATGCTACACATATCACCGATGTGGATTCTTTCAAGGCCTGGAATTTTATTCACGGTTTGAAAAAGGAAATTCAAGAAGCTTTGGAAGCGGTCTCCGTTGATACTTGGGAGAAAGCTACCCGGAAGTCTTTAAAGGTGGAAGCTCAGAAATTGAGGCTCAGGCCCCCGGTGTTTCCTTCGGGGCAAGGTTCGGGTTCAAGCTCTTATTTGGGTAAGAGATCCTCCGTTCAAAGTGGATCTCCGGTTTTCAAGCCCAAAGGTCCTATCAATTTCAACAAGAAACCCCGACCTCAAGGACAAGCTGTGGTACCCGCTCTACCGAAGCCAGTTGAGTGCTCCTATTGCAAGGGTCCAAATCACACCGAGGAGAATTGTCGGAAGAAGTTAGGAAGATGTTACGGATGTGGGGAGCCCGGTCATATAGTCAACGCGTGTCCTAAGAGAAGAGATCCGAGGCCTCTTAATGTTATGCCTCCGAGAGCACCGATCCAAGCGAGGGCTTACGCTTTGGAGGGCGAGGAAGAGAATGTAGAGGTGGATGCCAACGCCGTTGTTGAAGGTACCATCCACATTCATGGCATTCCATTGCATGCATTGTTTGATCCGGGAGCAACGCATTCATTTATTGCTTCCCGGCTTGCTTCTATTCTTCCTTTGCCTGTTGCTTGCCTAGATGATTCCTTTATTGTTTTTTCTCCCCTTGGTGCTACCTTGTCTACGAATTTTGTTTACCGTGGTTGTCCGGTGGTCGTGGAAGGTATAGAGTATCCGGCAGATTTGATCAAGATGCCTATCAAGAAGTATGTGGTGATTTTGGGTATGGACTGGTTGTACCGTTATCGAGCTATGATGGATTCTTTTGCCAAGAAGGTGACTTTGAGTTCTACGGTCTTTGCGGGTCAGAGGTTGAAGACCTGCCCATTTATTTCCTTTATGGAAGCAAGTAGAATGTTCCGGGACGGTGCGACGGGCTATGTGGCCTACCTTTTGAATAAGCCAAAGGATCAGGCCAAGCTCGAGGAGACGGAGATCGTGAAGGAATTCCCCGATGTGTTTCCGGAGAGCTTAGGATCTTTACCTCCGGATCGGGACGTCGAGTTTGTAATAGATCTCTATCCCGGAGCAGAACCGTATGCGAAATCTCCCTACAGGATGGCTCCAGCCGAGTTGAAGGAGCTGAAGACGCAATTGGACGAGCTCTTAGAATGTGGTTACATTCGCCCGAGCACTTCTCCGTGGGGTGCTCCGGTCCTGTTTGTAAACAAGAAAGACGGGACTTTGCGGATGTGTATTGGCTACCGTGAGCTAAACCGGTTAACGGTTAAGAACAAATACCCACTCCCTCATATCGCAGAGTTGTTCGATCTTTTGCAAGGTTCAAGTGTTTATTCTAAGTTGGATCTCCGGCAAGGGTATTACCAGTTGTGTATCAGGGAGGGTGATATACCGAAGACGGGTTTCAACAAAAGATATGGGCATTTCGAGTTTGTGGTCATGCCTTTTGGTCTTACCAATGCTCCAGCCACGTTTATGGATATGATGCACCGAATATTCCGGCCTTACCTCGATAAATTCGTGGTCATCTTTATAGATGATATTCTGGTGTATTCGAGGTCCGAGGAAGAGCACGCGCGGCATTTGAGTATTGTCTTGTCTACCCTTCGGGAGCACAGATTGTTCGCCAAGTTCAGTAAGTGCGAGTTCTGGTTGGATCGAGTTTCCTTTTTAGGCCACTTCATTTCTGGGAATGGTATTGAAGTGGATCCAGCGAAGATTGAGACGATGTTGCTTTGGAAGCAACCTAAGAAAGCCTCGGAAATGAGAAGTTTTCTCGGGTTAGCAGGGTATTATAGGCGCTTTGTGAAAGATTTCTCGAAGATTGCTCCCCCGTTGACTCGGTTAACTAAGAAAGAGGTGAAATTCGAGTGGGATGAGGCGTGTGAGAAGAGTTTCCAAACTCTTAAGGGAAGATTGACTACTGCACCGGTTTTAACCCTACCCGAGGGTTCAGAAGGCTACTCAGTTTACACCGATGCTTCGAAGGAAGGTCTTGGTTGTGTGTTGATGCAGAATGGCAAAGTGGTAGCCTACGCCTCAAGGAAATTAAAGGATCATGAGAAGAACTATCCCACTCATGACTTGGAACTCGCGACAGTAGTGTTTGCTTTGATGAAATGGCGACATTATCTTTATGGAGTCACTTTTGAAGTGTTCACCGACCACCAGAGTTTTAAGTATCTGTTTACCCAGAAGGATTTGAACGTGAGACAGAGAAGATGGATGGAGCTACTCGAGCATTATGATTGTAAGATTCAGTACCATCCGGGTAAAGCCAATGTGGTGGCGGATGCTTTGAGTAGGAAGGCTAGTGTCTCAAGTTTGGAAGCAGGTTCTAGTAACCAGAATTCAGTGGGTTTGATTTCAGAGGCTCGTTTGGCTAATATTTCGGTTCAACCGGTTTTGAGGCAGAAGTTGTTAGAGGCTCAGTCTGGGGATCCCGAGATTCAGAAATTGGTAATTAAGTCAAGGGTTGATCCGGAAACCAAGTTTGGATTTGATGATTCAGGGTTGTTTTGATTCAAGGCTCGAGTTTGTGTCCCTGAAAGATTTAAGCAGTTGGTACTTGATGAAGCTCACAAGTCAGCGTATGCAGTACATCCTGGTACCACCAAAATGTACAAGGATTTAAGGACTTCATATTGGTGGAACGGCATGAAGAGAGACGTGGCTAACTATGTTAGAAGATGTCAAACATGCCAAGTGGTGAAAGCAAAACACCAGAAACAGGGAGGAACTCTCCAACCGCTTCCAATACCCTAGTGGAAGTGGGAGCAAGTGACAATGGACTTTATGTCCGGCTTGCCAAGGACCAAAGGAGGTTCCGATGGGATTTGGGTGATTATTGATCGGTTGACGAAGTCAGCCCATTTTCTTAAGGTGAAGATGTCCGATAAGGTTCGTAAGTTGGCCCGGTTGTATCGAAAAGAGATTGTCAGATTGCATGGTTGCCCGGTTAGCATTGTCTCAGATAGGGATCCTCGGTTTACGTCCAGTTTCTGGCAGGAGTTACAGAAGTGTTTGGGTACAAAGCTTCAGTTTAGTACTGCATTTCACCCAGAGACGGATGGCCAGTCTGAAAGGCTAATAAGGTATCTCGAGGACATGCTTCGTGCTTGTGCCTTGGATTATCCGAATTCGTGGGATGAACAGTTCTATCCGTAGCTTTTCAAGACCTCGCCTCGGACCTGAGGACAGGTCCTTTTGAAGGAGGGAGGTTTGTAACATCCCGACTGATCAGACTCTTCAGGTAACTTATTATGTGCGCTATTCAATTAATTCTTTACGTGATTATGTGATATTTAATTGTTAACAAGGATTAATTCAAGTTATTTGAACTTAATTGCCAACGTGGATTTAATTGCTTAAATGTTTAACTTCCCTTCACTCTGTATTTGGCTCGTTTCGGATCCATACTTAATTCTGAATTTTGTGAATTTGTTATATGTGTTAGTTATATGCTTTATGAACTCGATTGTGTGCTCGTTACATGTTTTGGTATTTGTTTTGATTTCCTTTTTGGGTTCGTTTTGGAGTCGGGACCTAAAGGAGGCTAAAGAGCATTTAGCGCACCTTGGGTTCCGGGATGCGTACTTTGAGCTCGGGAATTCGGATTCCAATTCCGTCGCCTCCATTGAACTTGTTTCGACGATTCGGGTTCGATGGGACAAGCCTTACATTTTTCTAAGTTAATTAAGATCTTCGAATTTCACCAGTAACGAGCGCTTGCGCTTGAGAGCTACCTTTTGACCTAGCTTTCAGTGGTGGACCCCACTTAAACCCAACTAAGCCTCAACCATGATTTGTAGCTTGAGTTAACTTACCATTTCAGCCCCTAAACCCCCTCTTAACCGAGCCATTCTCTCCCTCTCTCCCTCAATATCGATCAGCACAAAGGAAGCAAGAAGAGAAAGAAACCCCTTTGTCCAACCTTATGATTTTGAGCTCAAATCTTCACCCAAGCTTCTCCAAATTGAAAGGTAAGTTCATGGTTGTCTTCTACTCTCTCTCTTTTCTCTTTTATGTAATTTGGAGCTGAATTCTTCGGTGGGTTTATGAGATTGAGCAAGCATGTATTTAGTTATTGTTGGGAGAATTTGTTGATTCTTGCTCCTTCCTTGTTTCCTTGAGACATGATGATGATTTAATGCTTCTATGACTTGATTCTCGCCATTTATTACTCCTCCTTTCATGGTAGTTGGTATATGATCAATTTTCCATTAATGAAGTTTGAGATTGGATGATATACTTGATGCATTTTTCTTTCCCCTTTTCTTGACTTGATTACTTGCATTTTTGGAGCTGAATTTGTAGCTACTTGTTGGTCTTGAATCTTTGGTGGATTGGTGTCTTTTTATGCTTGTTGTATGTGTGTTGATTGGCCTAAGAGACTCCTCGAAGCTCCCAACCGAAATACCCTTTTTTTGCTTCCATTTTCAGCAAATTTTCGCTAAAACTTGCTCAGGCCGAAGGCCTGACACGGCCGCGTCAAGTTTCAAAGGAAAATGGATACGGCCGTGTTGAGCCCACGACCTTTATTTTTCTGAATTTTTCCGCCCGACACGGCCCCGTCAGTTTACAAAGGAAAATGGACACGGCCGTGTTAAGCCCTCGGAAAATTTTTTTTTCGAATTTATTTTCCTGACACGGCCGTGTCCGTTCCCCTTTGTTTTCTGACACGGCCGTGTCAATCAGGGTGACTTCCGGGGAGATTTCTTTCGCCTTTTCGTTGCTTCTTGGTGGTCTTTCTTGCCCCGTTTGTGATGTTTTTGCATGAGTGACTTGTCATATGATGTGTTAAGTCTTATGTTATGAATTTGTGCTTTGATTTACATCCTCGTTTATGATATATGCTCTTATATGAATTACTTGCTCGTAAATGGCTTTATGTGAATTCATTTCATATCATTGGCATCATAAGCATACATACGCATGTACCGAGCGTCAATGTGGTTCATATTGAGTCTAAGAGTTTTCCTTGTTGTTTGTCTTGTTCAGCGGATCTTCCTGTTGAGGACGAGATTGCTCCGTAGGTGTCCGGTTTCCTCTTTTTGTCTCCACTATGTCCGTTGTTAAGGTAAGGTTTTTGTTCTTTTAGTTACGCGACCTATAACCCTATGTGATTTGAAGCCTCGCATGCGAATACGTATTATATATGGTAAATATGTGTTTAATACAAATGTTACGGGATTGTCCCCTTTGTTATGAGAATTGGAAAACGTTTTGTGTAAGTATATAGACTATTTTGCTTTCGTTTGAAAAGTTTAGTTTTATGCAAGTGTGTGTGGGTAAGCGAGATTTGGCTTTGAAAGATAAGCTTTGAGATATGTTTGTGTAACCTTTGTAATCTGTTTGGGCCCCGGAGTGTGGTATGGTAATCTCGGGTCGGCCGAGGGGTCGCCGAGCTCTTCCATCAACACCTCCATTTGAGAGTCTCACCCAAACTTAGGAGTTTGAGGAAGGGTGTTTCTCTTGAGCCGGCGGAGGCAACCGCCGAAGGATACAAGGTAGTAATTAAACCTTGTCACATTTCTGTATATGGATAGTTAGGTCCGATCAACCCTTCTATCACCCGGAGTTGGGATGGATTTTGTTCTGTTTTGTTTTGCTTTGTCTTTCGGATCTGGTAGTTTGGATTGTAACTCGTACTCGCCGAGTTGGTTTAGTTCTGTATGATCTATGGAATGAGAGTGGATTCTTAAATTACTTAAAACTTGGGATTTGGCATTTGGCCTTTTTCTTTCTCTTTAATCTAAGCATATCTATATCACGGGAATTAATTTGGCTTGCAAAAACCACTCTCGGTTCAAGGATCCTTCCGTTTTGGTTAATTGTTCTGCTCTATATATGTATATCGGGTGCGTGAGTAGCCCCCTCACTAGTCACTAGGACTAACCCTCATTGTTGTTTTCCCCTTTTTCCTTTCTTTTGAGTTGCAGGTTCTCCCGAGTCAAGCTATGCGGCAAGTGTCTTTTGGAGTTTACTTGTGGTTTAGCTTGAGTCTTCATGCATTCGTAGTGGTTTACTTTCTCTTTTGCTTATGTACTTGGAGATATTGTATTCTGATTACACTTATGCTATTTTTGGCCGAGATGGCATTGTACATATTGTATATGATCTAGCATGATAGTTAGAATCCTCGACCCTACCCTCTTTTGATGATGTATATATATATGTGTTGATCTTGGGATATATATATTTAGCTGGTGAATTGCTTTAATTGCTTCAGCTACTCTGATTTTATTTTTGCGCAGTTATTGAGGGTCTAGGCCGCCTAGCGAGGGTGTGAGTTTTGTGTGTCTCCCGTTCGCTATGGTTTGATACGGGTGCGAACTCCCTATTTCGTTACTCGTGTTAGACCTTCGTGTTGGGGATGTGGCACCCTTCGCTCCGGGGGTGTTACACAAAAGGTCAGCGTCTGTATCTTCTACAGCTTCATTACATATGACAGGATCAGATACGCCAAATTCAACCACTTGGGTTAATCTTAGGTATCTTATCAGGTGTCCTGAAAATCCTCCCACTATAATGATGCTCTCGTGTACACGTTTCTACATCACATGTTGTATTTGGTACATCATATGTATCCAATACATTTTCAGTTATCACGGATTTCTGGAAATCAGTATCTAATACTGTTATTTCTTTTAACACTACTTTGCTTCTACCCTTGTGGTTATTTATGTAATCATTTTGAAATATTCACAAACACCTTTTGTGATTTCTCAAACTACAAAATTATACCACCTCTTGTTCTTGTAGGATAATCTTTAGAACGACTAAACCTGTGTGCTTTATTCGAACTTGTCAGGTTCCATCCTTAACACATGGACTAGGCTTCTTTAAATCCGAAGATAAGAAATACAGGGTTTTCACCCTAGCCATAATTCCATAAGTGTTTTAAGAACTGACTTAGATAGAACTGACTTACCGTCACATCGATCTAATCGAAGTGTCTTGATACGTTTTCCAATTTGATTCTTTGACTTTAGCCACATATTATTTTGAACTCTTCAAAGATTTAGAAATAAGTCTCATCAAATAAATGTATTTTTATGTAGAGTAATCATCCAAAAAGTTTGTGAAATACTCAAAACTTCCTCTCACTTCAACAATCATAGGATCACACATCCGTACGAACTAATTCAAGCAACTTCATCGCTTAAATACCTTTTAGTCTTAAAAGGACTTTCTTTGACATTTTACCTTTCTAATTAGGATTCGCCGACTGGCAGTACTGTCAAGTTGAAAAGACTCGACAATCAGTCTTTGGATCTTATTCGGATTAAAGTGACCAAGACGTTGATGCCACTTACATGCCTAGCTAGGCATGAAAGTTTTTCCTTTTAGATGGTAATTCAAAGCTTCTTAATTTTAATCTTAAATTAGGGTTTTCATTGAGGTATAAAAGACCATCTTTTATTGTGCCAGAACAAATAAGCCTTTTGTTTTCTTAATGGTAAACCTTTGTTCAAAACAAACAGTTAAACCATTAGTTATCAAATTACTCACAGAAATCAAATTTCTGTTTATACGACACGTATAATTATAAAACCATATAGCCAAAATACAACTCATAATCTTTACTGCTAATACAAGTACATTATATTATCCTCGAGCAGTAGTTGTGTGTTAGCCATTTTTCAAGCTTCCTGGTTAGTTTGAACTTTTGCAACGAATTACAAATATGATTAGTTGATCTCTAGTCCACATACCAGAATTTGGTGAACTTCCAACTAAACACATTTCCAGTGAGTAAGATATCTTCATAGCTTATTTAAACGGCGTAGCAAATATGCAAACTAAGTATTTTGGACAATTTCTTTTCCAATACCCGTTACCACCGAAATAGAAATATTTTTCATTGTCGGATCTGGTTTCATTTTTCTGAACCTTAGGTTTAGGAACTTTTCTTTTTGCCTTTCCACTTACCGGCTTTTAAGGCCGTGGATATTGATGTCTGATATAAGAGAACTTTTCTCTTAGTTTATATCACCCTTTCTGCCACATTGAGATCGTTCATCAGTTTGTATAAAAAAAATTTAGTCAAAGAATAATTTTGAATGTATTAAACAACTTAGGCATAGCACATAGGATCTTATCCTAATTGTTGAGATTGTCTATTTAAGCACAGAGACTTCCAATCTTATTTAGATTTGCTATCATGTTCATAACATGATTCTAAATCGGTAATCCTTCAAACATCTTTGTAACTAACGACCCTTTTATTAAATCGTACCTTCGCAAGATCCTGTCTCTGAACATGTGATGGAGATATCCAATCATGTTCTTATTAATGAGCATCTCATGTATCTGATACTCAAAAACATTTGACATAGATATCAGGATCTAAGACTAGCCAGATCATTACACTTGATCTACTTGGCATAAGTATCTTTCTGATCCTGATTGGTTATAGTTTTTGGAACTTCCAGATAAGGTTCAGTGAGTATGTAAACTTTCGTATCTCAACATGACATCAAGATTCATTTCCTAGTCACCATAGTTGAATACTACTTGTAACACCCCAAATGGAGGATGCCACATCCCCCGCACTAAGACCCAGACCCGGTCACGAAATGGAAAGTCCATGCCCGAATCCGAATCAAAGCGAATGGGAGACCAACTCACACACTAGGCTAGGTGGATCTAACTCGACAGACTCGGAGCGCGGAAGCAATTTAAACGATTATCATCAGATAGCGGAAGCAATTAAATCAACGTATAAAATAAGTGACGGGTTTAACTAGCATAGATACCTAGTCCCGAATATGAGCATACATAACAGGTGACGGGTTCAACTAGCATAGATACCTAGTCCCGAATCTCAAATCTTCGCAACATAATAAACCAACATAAGTATCAGCAGAATAACTAATTACACGCAAATGCTAGCATACCAACCCCACACGGGTTTAAGTCTAAGTAGAGCATAAAACATAATCTCCAAAAGCGAAATAAGAATACTTAACATAAATAGAGTATGTGACTAATGCATCTTAACACCAACTAAACCGACAAGTGTGACCCAAAAGACTCACATCCGCCTAGCTCAAGCCAAAAGAAACCTGCAACTAAAAGATAAAATGAGGTGTCAGTCAACTGACTGAGAGAGGGGGCTAACGCATACCCACAATAAATATATATAGAGCACATCACAGATCAAAAGGAGGGAATCATGAACTGGAGATAGGTGTTGCATACCAAAGACATTTCCAAAAGTACCCAAAAGATAGATATATAAGTTTTAGAAAACATTTCAGAAACTCTATCTCGATTCACCATTCCCAGATGAAACAGAACACATGCTCGGCGAGTACGAGCTTTCCACCTTTACTCCTCAGAACATAAATCAAAATCAATCCACCCTCTACACCAATGATGGAGGAAATGTACAGTCCCCAAACCATCCAGAATAAACCGTCTAAAATAGACTCACCCTCAAGGGGTAGAGAACCCACAAGAGTCCTCCCCGACCGTAGCCGAAGGCTCAAGATACCACACCTTCCCTACAGCATGGCTCGCGTGAGGATATCTCAAATGGAACTACACACAGACTGATCCCTGATGGCCCTATACCGTTCCAGGGCTGTCTATCCCATAGCTCCTTGGATCCACAACAGAACAGATCATAACATAACATAACATAAGCCAATCTTTCATGGCAATCTCGCTATATAATCAAAACACAACTGCTTTTCCAAAATAGCTTACATATGCCTCAAAAACTGGTTTATATATTTTATCCCTATGCGATGGAACTTTAAGCCTCATGACCTCCACCCACGCAGGACGCACGTAAGATCATAAACATATCATATCCAACACATACGTATTTATAGTAAGGTATACTCGCATGCAAGGGTAGAAATCAGTATATAAAGGCCATAGGTCGCATAACTATACAAAATCCTAAACCTCACCTCGTGAAAGTAGAGTCTGAGAGTATGAAGGGCCAAACACTCTAAACCTTGGGCCCACCGGCACCACCAAATCTGTGACAAGACATACAGAAGCCCAGACTTAGACTCTATATAAACCAACCAAGACGCACGGCGTTGCTCAACATGATCGTGGTTATGCATAAGTGTTCATGCTGTGCTTGGATAAGGTGTCGTGGTCATTCAAGGCATATCAATGCTCAACAAGGTCATATTTACAAGCAACTGACACACAATTCCATATCCAAAGATACAAGATCAATTTAGGAAGTCAATGTATTCACAAAATGCATATTAAATCATCCAATGTCACAGGGTTCAATTATAATATTAGAATTAAGCATCAAGTTCATGTTGAGTTATAAAGTGCATAAGTAAGAGCAACTTGATCATATAAACATACAAAGTTATTGTAGGTAGATGACATGCTTGATACAAATAAAGAGTGCATTTAATTCACTTAAGATCATACTTTACAACTTTACAACATGTTTGGTACACAAGCTCAAGTCACATTCATTGTTTTATAAATATTACACTTACATCCCCTAAGTCATTTATAAAAGTTTAGAATTATTACACATACATCCCCTTCGTCGATTGCTAAGCATAATTGTTCATTTAAAGTGTTTATAAAATTATTCAACTATGAATTAATTACTTACAAGCATGACAATTATCAATTTATCGTAATTCATAATATACCATTTTCGAGTAGTAAGAGTAAATCAAGATATTACAATTCTAACTCCTGTCATGCATCAAGTCTCAAGTTGTTCAAGCATCTTTCATGTATCTCAATTTTATATTTGAAACACAATTTACAACAAACATAACATTGAGAACGTCTGAAATTCATATAGAGAATTCACAACATGTTTGTTCTTCTAAAATATCATTCAAGTTCATTTAGTTACATAAAAGATTAGTTTCTAAATATTACACTAACACCCCTTCGTACTTAACAAATAGCGTAAATTCATCACATTGGAATTCAAATTGTAAATGAAAATATTCATGCATATCACAATTCATTCAATACATATTTTTGAATATGACTGGAATACATCTCGATCAACAAACCAGCAATAAAGAATTTATTTGAACTTAAAACAATTAATTCAAATAATTATAATTATGTAAAATAATTCGTAATAAATAAACTGAGTGTCCGATTAACTAACGGAAAGCGACGTTGGACTCACCGCGTCGAGGCCGATAAGCTATCCTAAATTCACCGGAGCGCCGCCACCGGAGCCGGCGGAAAGTCGTCGGGCCGCCGCCGAAGGTTGCCGGAAAAATTCCGAAAAATTACCCGAGAATGTAGTCTTTGTGCTCGTTCCAAATCCTTGATAAATTTCTGAAAATTCCATGCCAATCGTCCTAGATCTTGAATCCAAGAATACGAAAACCCCAAAACTTCAAATTCAAATTCTGCCAATCCGGTGAATGAAAACAAAATCCGTAAAAGGCATCGACTTACCCATGACGTGCTCTTCTAAAACCCTAAGATGGTCGCCGGAGAAAGTGGCCGAAAAGCCAAGAATTCGGCCGCACAGTAACAAGTCGTCGCCGCCGTGACTTTAGACGGCTCGTGCGCCGCCACCTCCAATCTGATGGTTGTGCCACCAACCCAGAATTAATTCCCCATGAGAATAGCTTTAGATCGGTACCTCGTCCACCCAAAACCGCCTCCGGAATCGCCGGAAACGGCCGGCGAAGTTTGCCCAGATCCACCACCAGCGGCATGACCTTCGGGCGGCGCGTGTGTTGCCACCCCTGACCTAATGACTGCGCCACCACTTCCAAGTTGTAGATCTCGTCGAGATGTTAAATTTACATACCAATTTCGCTATATTCCAATGTCGGAGGAGGCCGTACGAGGCTGTCGAAGTTGCTGCCGCAATCCAGTCGTGAATTTCCGAACTTTGAGCAGTTACATCTGAAAATCGCAGATATCTCCTCCACCGTTGGTGAATTGGCCAAGATCTTTGTACCATCATGATCCTCTCGTCGAGCTCTTCGAAATGGACTACTCATTCATCGAATTCCATCGAGAAACTGCCAAGTTACGACTAGTGTCTGTTTTAGGTGTAGTGTTTGTGCGGGAATGAGAGAGAGAGAAAACCAAGAGAGAGAAGAGGAGATTGGGAGAAACGTGTCTTGTGCACAAGCTATATAGAACCGGATATCCTTATCGCCTAGCAAAGTGAAATATCGCGTACGAATAATCGTAAACAAAATTGGTAAAGTTACGAATAAACATTCAAGCTCTGAATTAATTTTATAAATTAAAATGAAAGAGAGAGATTTACCAATTAGAGTTTAATTCAATTTAATTTTAGAAACCTTTCGTACAATTTAACGACAGTTCATAAACACATGATTGACAATTAATCTCAAGGAATTCAAGTAAACCGAAATTAAACAATTTAAGTAACATGATGAATTTAAAATCACTTGACAATTATTTCATGGAATAAATTCGAATTAAATCAAATTAGACGGTTTGGGTTACATATGTGCGTAATTAATCAAGTTGACAATTAATCTTAGAATAATTCAAATGATCACATATTAAATTGGATTCACATTAAATCACATAATTCAAGAACTCTTAAATTAAACACACACAAGTGTAGAGACTTAAGTGAACCTGGTCCCCAGGACGCCCTTTGAGAATACGGGGCGTCACAACCTTCCCCCCTTAAGAGAACTTTGTAGCACCCGAGCGTAAGGTACCACATCCCCCGCACCGAGACCCGACCCGTATATGAAATGGAAGTCCATACACGTGCCAAATCCACGGCGAACGGGGACACAACACACACGCTTTGCTAGGCGGGACTAACCCTTGAACCAATCAACTCAAGAAACATAAAATCAGAGTTAAATAAAATTCGCGGAAGCAAGAACTTCATAGCATATATACAATGAGCTAACAAGCTCCAAAAATAGATATACAAAAGCATTCTAATATGCAACGGCACTCACGGCCTACAAAATCATAACGCTCCAATCTAAACTACGATCAATTACGAAAGTAGCAACAAGAGTATGAATATGAGACTGAAAAGAAGTGCTAAACATAAATGCAAGACCTAGACGACTTGTATTTCCGCCTAGCACTCCTATACCTGCACAAACAGCTGAAAACAACCGGGTTCAGTCTAAAAGAGACTGGTGGGTATAAAAACGGGCATAAGATATATAATATCGCATAAATTAAACACATACATGCAAGCCCTAATCCCGTGTGAAGTTTGAAAGGAATTTACCAAGTGGTTAAGACAATAGAAAACATCAACGGGATTACGACGTTCATATTCATTCATAATTGTTCATAAGGGTTTAAGCTCGGCGAGTGAGCGTGCACAATCTCCAACCTTCTCCTCGTGTAATCATATCATAATTAGTTGTTATCACACATATCTTTCGTGCACATACAAAATGATCATAATCATACATATACACCTTCTTCCTCCGGGTGGTGGACAAGTTAGCTAGACCTGACCACCAGATCATACATAATGGCTAGTGAGGTACATGAATCCTCAAAAGCCCGACTTGCGTTTCCTCGTCAAAACTCCTAACGAGGTCCGTATCGTCGTAATTTGGTTGGAACTAGTATATGGGATCCCCGTCAGCCCTTGCTTCCTCGGTTAGCCATATATACTAAGTCCCGGGGCCCGTGAACATAACATACATACAATCTCGCCAAAACATAAGGTAGGATTTCATAATTAAGAGGGGTCATACGTTTGAAATCATTTACCAAAAATGACTCGATTTATATAAATATATTATTTTGGCTTAAAACTTTGCACATAAAGGGTTTAAAGGGTTGTTTAACTAATAGAAGAAAAACCCACCTTTACCAAAGCAGAAATAAAGGCACAAGCGTCTCAATGCTCGCCCTCGTCTCCGACAAAACCCGAATCTGTGCAAAAGAAAAGGTATGAGACACAATGACCACATATGACGCTCGGCAATGAAGTGAATATGACATGAATGCATAAATGATCATGTTATATCAATAAAATGTTCATGTGCACGATTAAATAATTTAAATCATATAATCAAATCATTCATTCCTATATTTTATTCAATTTCATAATTTCATAAATTCATAATTTCAAAAATTTACAATATTCCTAACATTCATAAATTTATAAATTCATAATGCATAACAATTAATCTAAAATTCATTTAATAAGCACCACACATATTATTCAAATTCACATTTAGGAATAAAACAAATAAAACGTTCAATCAATAGTCGGTAGAATAAATACGCGAAATTGAAATCAATTAATTTCAATAATTAAATTAAATCAAATAATATTTGAAATATATATATAAATATATATATATAATATAATATACATATATAATATACTAAATATATAATAACATATAATATATATAATATATATAATATATACGTACCCACTCACACACCCCATGCATGCAATATATATATACTATACACTATATACAAACCATGCATGCAATCTCACTCACACACAGCCATGCATATATATATACAATCACACAACCAAGCATGCAAGGAATAACAACAGCAGCAGCAGCAATAGCAGTCCCAGAAACGCAGCAAGAAAATCCAGAAAACGGGGTGACACCCCCGTGTCACCCTTTAAACCTAGACCGAGACACCCCCGTGTCTCGGTACAGAAATCCCAGGCTAAGTCTGCACCCCCGTTCCGCGCTGGAAAGGCCAGGAATGGCACGCCCGTGTCGTGCAGCAGCAACTCCAGTTCTCGGACAGCCACAGACGCAGAAACAGGGCAAGAAAAAAGGCAGGAAAACCAGGCAACAAAGGAGGCTAACCAAGGTACAAAAGAGTTGCAAGAACTCAGATAAAACACACATCACAAAGCCAAGAAACTGACAGCAAAAGAAGAAAGGAAATGACAGCAAATCGACAGCAATCCAGCGTGAGAAAAACAGGGCCAGAACTGGAGGGAAACAGAGCATGCTTGCTCTCAGCTCAAACGACTCAGATCAGGTCCAAAGAGCCAACAATTGTGCAGCAAAATAACATGAAACCAACACAAGATTGAGTCCCAAACAAACTCACACAAGAAGGAAGCCATACGTGACAAACATGTGGGATTTTCTCAAAATTTCATAAGTGATATCTCATATTTATCTCAACAAACATGAAAGCAATGATCATAATTGATATGAGGATGTTAAAACAATTAATCTCAGGCTTGGAATCAATTAAAATCATTGAGAATCGAAGGAGATCAAGAATTTGCACAAAAACTCCATTTTCGGGAAAAGCAGTTCAGAGATGAAGAACAATGCTCAAAATCATGAATGGAAAGATGAAAATGATCAGAATTAATCATACAATACAACCCTAAGCTTACCTTGATGATTGGTTGAAGTTTGGATGAGATTTGAGCTCCAAAATCTCCAAGGGATGAAGGGTTGCGGGACTGGAGAGAAAACAGTAGCTTTGGCTGATGTTTTGGGGATGGTGTGAGGGTTATCTCGGTTAGGGCTTGAAATATCTAGATAGATGGTTGAGTTAGGGTTTAAAGGAATCAAACCATGGTTAATTTGGTTGTGGTTTGGCCAAGTTATGGTTGAATTAGTGCAACAAGGTCAAGTTGGATGCCGTTTCGTTTTTCGGTTGGATTTCGGAGTTTCAAATGAATTACGAAAATTATAAGGCTAAGTTTACTAAACTCGAATTTTCGTTACGAGTTCAGCGGAGTTGACGGAACTCGAATCCGAGTTCCCGAGCTCAAGATATTAAATTCGGAACCAAGGGTACGCTAAGTGCTCGTTAGCTCCCGTTTTGGTTCCTCGAAACAAATTAAATCCGTTAACATAACAAATGAATTCAAAAACATAAATTGAGCATAAAATCATGTCCATAACACATATATGTACGACATATTACAAATTCGTGGCAATTTGATATCATTTCATAAGAGAACGAAGCACAAAATAAACGAACAAACTCATACATGCAATTCAACATAATTCCATGCATATATTATAACTCCCATGCAAACATATAATTTCTCATGCATAATTATAATTTCATGCCAAAATATAATAATTTGCATGCATAAAGAAAATCTTCATGCATAAATTTATTGTACGTATAAATATATATATATATATATAATCAATTAACTAATTAAAACATGATTAATTGACATAACACATAATTAGCATAATCATTAAATTAATCATAATAATAATTAAACATATATATATATATATGTATAATACGAAATATATATATATAATTAATAATATTAAATAAAATAAGATAATATAATATAATAAAATAATAACAATTATTATAAAATTAAATATAAAACACGTAAAACAATTAATTCGCGCAATTAGGTAAACACATACGCTCTACCTTTACGTCCGAAAAGTCGGGGCGTTACAATCTCTCCCCCTTAAAAGAATCCGTCCTCGGATTCATTGCTCGCTCGAAAACAACTCGGGGTGAAATCTTTTCATCTTATCCTCCGTCTCCTACGTAGCCTCTTCGGTTTATTACTTCTCGGGAGAACCTTGACTAATGGAATACGTCGATTTCGAAGTTCCTGAAACTTTCGATCCAATATCTTAATCGGCTTCTGAACGAAGGTGAGATCCGGTTCTAATTCCACTTCTTCAACCGGTAGAACCTCGGACTCATCTCGATAGTACTTTCGGAGCTGTGAAACATGAAACAGGTTATGAATTCCAGTTAAATTCGGAGGCAAGTCCAATGCACATGCTCTCAACAGATCCTCCAGATACTTAATCAATCTTTCTGATTGTCCGTCGGTCTGAGGATGGAAAGCTGTGCTGAATTGAAGCCTTGTTCCCAAACACTTCTACAATTCTTGTCATAACTTTGAAGTAAATCTGGGATCCCGATCCGAGACAATACTAACAAGTACACCATGAAGCCTGACAATCTCATCATTGTATCTCTTGGCCATCTTACTCACTTTTGGTAATCCTAAAACAAAATTCATAGCCATCTATTCCCATTTCCCACTCCGGGATAGGCAATGAACGAAGTAGTCCCGATGGCTTTTGATGTTCTGCCTTAATCACTTGACAAGTCATGCAATGTTTCACAAAGTTGATAACATCCCGTTCTCAATCCATTCCACCCATGGAATTGCTTAAGATCCTTATACCTTTTGTTCCTCCGGGATGTAACGAATACCCTGACCGATGGGCTTCCTCAAGAATAATCCTTTTTAATTCTTCCGGGACAACAACTCTATTCTTGAATCTTAGAAGTCCCGAATCATCAAACCCAAACGGACATCCTGAATCAGCTCGAGCTTTCCCAGCTAATTTCTGAATCTCGGGATCAATCCTTTGAGCATCAAATAACCTCTGTTTAAGATCTGGTCGAACCGTAATATTTCGAATACTTGTCCTCAGTCTGAACAACTCATTCTCATCTCTAATTTCCACTTTCACATTGGACACACTAGTTTTCCTACTAAGTGCATTCACGACCAAATTAGCTTTGCCGGGATGATATAGGATTGTACCCTCATAATCCGCCAAAAGTTCCATCCAACGCCGTTATCTCTTGTTCAATTCCTTATGTGAAAATAAGTATTGGAGACTCTTGTAATCAGAAAAGACCTCGAACGAAATTCCAAGAAGATAGTGTCTCCACTTACCCGAAGCAAAGATCACTGTCACTAATTCCAAATCATGAGTGGGGTAATTCTATTCATGCTCTTTTAATTTCCTTGAGGCATAGGCGATTACTCTTCCATTTTGCATCGACACACATCCCAAACCTTCCTTTTGAGGTGTCCGTATAAACTGTATATCTTTCTGTACCTTCGGGAAGTGCTAATACAGGAGCGGTGGTCAACTTTCCTTTACAAGTTGAAAGCTATCCTCATATGCCTCGTCCCACTCAAACTTAACCACCTTCTTAGTCAATCGGATTAAAGGAACCGCAATCTCCGAAAATCCTGAACAAATCTTCGATAGTAGCCTGCCAAACCCAAGAAACTCTTTACTTCTGAAACATTTTTCGGGCTTTGCCATTGAACAACCGGCTAAATCTTAGAAAGGTCTACCTCCAACCTTTCCTTGGAATAATATGACCCAGAAACGCTACCTGATCAATCCAAAACTCGCCTTTGCTAAACTTAGCATACAATCCGATGCTCTCTTAAGGTATCCAACACAGTCCTGAGGTGCCCGGCATGATCCTCCTGAGTTCTCGAATAAACTAAGATGTCATCGATGAAGATTACCACAACTTATCCTTCCATCCGAACTGAACACTCCCAAACCAACTGATCTGTCTGAAGACTCCCTCCAAGTGGCGAACTCACCAAATAACAAGAAGGAAAAGGCAAATAACAGACAAGCACAGAATAGCAACTAAGTCACAAGAAATAAAGGAATGCGTGACACTCGAATCAAAGAGTGCATGAATGCTCATGTTATGTATGCATAGGGTACCTTCTACCACTGCTATGGGATCGATCTCTGCATCTTGCTCCTCACCTTCGAGGGCGTAAGCACGAGCCTGAATCATTGGCCTTTGAACTCCCTTTTTAAATCCCGGAGTCTTGTCGGGGCATATATCCGCCCTATGATCAGCCTTTCCACATATTAGGCATAAACCCAACCTCTTCCAGCATTTGTGATAATTGTGAGTTGGCCCTCCACAATATGTACATGGTGGCTTCGATAATCGTACTTCACTCGGACCTTGTCGATCCCTTGTTGGTGCAGGCAAAGCTATTGGAGCCGGTAGAGTTGGTCCTCCCATTCTTGGCTTCTTAAACGGACCCTTAGGAGGGGAAGTAGCTTGAACCATAGGTCGCTTTCCCGAACTTGTTCCAGAACCTCGCCCCATCAGTGGCCTAAAAATCGGATCTTTCTTCTTATACTCCTCTTCTTGAACTAAAGACCTCTGTACCGTATCGGCAAAAGACTCGAAATTGTGACCTGCTTGACCGTGTCTCAAATCCTGTCTTAACCCCGCAGTAAATATATATATATAATATAATATACATATATAATATACTAAATATATAATAACATATAATATATATAATATATATAATATATACGTACACACTCACACACCCCATGCATGCAATATATATATACTATACACTATATACAAACCATGCATGCAATCTCACTCACACACAGCCATGCATATATATATACAATCACACAACCAAGCATGCAAGGAATAACAACAGCAGCAGCAGCAATAGCAGTCCCAGAAACGCAGCAAGAAAATCCAGAAAACGGGGTGACACCCCCGTGTCACCCTTTAAACCTAGACCGAGACACCCCCGTGTCTCGGTACAGAAATCCCAGGCTAAGTCTGCACCCCCGTTCCGCGCTGGAAAGGCCAGGAATGGCACGCCCGTGTCGTGCAGCAGCAACTCCAGTTCTCGGACAGCCACAGACGCAGAAACAGGGCAAGAAAAAAGGCAGGAAAACCAGGCAACAAAGGAGGCTAACCAAGGTACAAAAGAGTTGCAAGAACTCAGATAAAACACACATCACAAAGCCAAGAAACTGACAGCAAAAGAAGAAAGGAAATGACAGCAAATCGACAGCAATCCAGAGTGAGAAAAACAGGGCCAGAACTGGAGGAAAACAGAGCATGCTTGCTCTCAGCTCAAACGACTCAGATCAGGTCCAAAGAGCCAACAATTGTGCAGCAAAATAACATGAAACCAACACAAGATTCAGTCCCAAACAAACTCACACAAGAAGGAAGCCATACGTGACAAACATGTGGGATTTTCTCAAAATTTCATAAGTGATATCTCATATATATCTCAACAAACACGAAATCAATGATCATAATTGATATGAGGATGTTAAAACAATTAATCTCAGGCTTGGAATCAATTAAAATCATTGAGAATCGAAGGAGATCAAGAATTTGCACAAAAACTCCATTTTCGGGAAAAGCAGTTCAGAGATGAAGAACCATGCTCAAAATCATGAATGGAAAGATGAAAATGATCAGAATTAATCATACAATACAACCCTAAGCTTACCTTGATGATTGGTTGAGGTTTGGATGAGATTTGAGCTCCAAAATCTCCAAGGGATGAAGGGTTGCGGGACTGGAGAGAAAACAGTAGCTTTGGCTGATGTTTTGGGGATGGTGTGAGGGTTATCTCGGTTAGGGCTTGAAATATCTAGATAGATGGTTGAGTTAGGGTTTAAAGGAATCAAACCATGGTTAATTTGGTTGTGGTTTGGCCAAGTTATGGTTGAATTAGTGCAACAAGGTCAAGTTGGATGCCGTTTCGTTTTTCGGTTGGATTTCGGAGTTTCAAATGAATTACGAAAATTATAAGGCTAAGTTTACTAAACTCGAATTTTCGTTACGAGTTCAGCGGAGTTGACGGAACTCGAATCCGAGTTCCCGAGCTCAAGATATTAAATTCGGAACCAAGGGTACGCTAAGTGCTCGTTAGCTCCCGTTTTGGTTCCTCGAAACAAATTAAATCCGTTAACATAACAAATGAATTCAAAAACATAAATTGAGCATAAAATCATGTCCATAACACATATATGTACGACATATTACAAATTCGTGGCAATTTGATATCATTTCATAAGAGAACGAAGCACAAAATAAACGAACAAACTCATACATGCAATTCAACATAATTCCATGCATATATTATAACTCCCATGCAAACATATAATTTCTCATGCATAATTATAATTTCATGCAAAAATATAATAATTTGCATGCATAAAGAAAATCTTCATGCATAAATTTATTGTACGTATAAATATATATATATATATATAATCAATTAACTAATTAAAACATGATTAATTGACATAACACATAATTAGCATAATCATTAAATTAATCATAATAATAATTAAACATATATATATATATATGTATAATACGAAATATATATATATAATTAATAATATTAAATAAAATAAGATAATATAATATAATAAAATAATAACAATTATTATAAAATTAAATATAAAACACGTAAAACAATTAATTCGCGCAATTAGGTAAACACATACGCTCTACCTTTACGTCCGAAAAGTCGGGGCGTTACAATCTCTCCCCCTTAAAAGAATCCGTCCTCGGATTCATTGCTCGCTCGAAAACAACTCGGGGTGAAATCTTTTCATCTTATCCTCCGTCTCCTACGTAGCCTCTTCGGTTTATTACTTCTCGGGAGAACCTTGACTAATGGAATACGTCGATTTCGAAGTTCCTGAAACTTTCGATCCAATATCTTAATCGGCTTCTGAACGAAGGTGAGATCCGGTTCTAATTCCACTTCTTCAACCGGTAGAACCTCGGACTCATCTCGATAGTACTTTCGGAGCTGTGAAACATGAAACAGGTTATGAATTCCAGTTAAATTCGGAGGCAAGTCCAATGCACATGCTCTCAACAGATCCTCCAGATACTTAATCAATCTTTCTGATTGTCCGTCGGTCTGAGGATGGAAAGCTGTGCTGAATTGAAGCCTTGTTCCCAAACACTTCTACAATTCTTGTCATAACTTTGAAGTAAATCTGGGATCCCGATCCGAGACAATACTAACAAGTACACCATGAAGCCTGACAATCTCATCATTGTATCTCTTGGCCATCTTACTCACTTTTGGTAATCCTAAAACAAAATTCATAGCCATCTATTCCCATTTCCCACTCCGGGATAGGCAATGAACGAAGTAGTCCCGATGGCTTTTGATGTTCTGCCTTAATCACTTGACAAGTCATGCAATGTTTCACAAAGTTGATAACATCCCGTTCTCAATCCATTCCACCCATGGAATTGCTTAAGATCCTTATACCTTTTGTTCCTCCGGGATGTAACGAATACCCTGACCGATGGGCTTCCTCAAGAATAATCCTTTTTAATTCTTCCGGGACAACAACTCTATTCTTGAATCTTAGAAGTCCCGAATCATCAAACCCAAACGGACATCCTGAATCAGCTCGAGCTTTCCCAGCTAATTTCTGAATCTCGGGATCAATCCTTTGAGCATCAAATAACCTCTGTTTAAGATCTGGTCGAACCGTAATATTTCGAATACTTGTCCTCAGTCTGAACAACTCATTCTCATCTCTAATTTCCACTTTCACATTGGACACACTAGTTTTCCTACTAAGTGCATTCACGACCAAATTAGCTTTGCCGGGATGATATAGGATTGTACCCTCATAATCCGCCAAAAGTTCCATCCAACGCCGTTATCTCTTGTTCAATTCCTTATGTGAAAATAAGTATTGGAGACTCTTGTAATCAGAAAAGACCTCGAACGAAATTCCAAGAAGATAGTGTCTCCACTTACCCGAAGCAAAGATCACTGTCACTAATTCCAAATCATGAGTGGGGTAATTCTATTCATGCTCTTTTAATTTCCTTGAGGCATAGGCGATTACTCTTCCATTTTGCATCGACACACATCCCAAACCTTCCTTTTGAGGTGTCCGTATAAACTGTATATCTTTCTGTACCTTCGGGAAGTGCTAATACAGGAGCGGTGGTCAACTTTCCTTTACAAGTTGAAAGCTATCCTCATATGCCTCGTCCCACTCAAACTTAACCACCTTCTTAGTCAATCGGATTAAAGGAACCGCAATCTCCGAAAATCCTGAACAAATCTTCGATAGTAGCCTGCCAAACCCAAGAAACTCTTTACTTCTGAAACATTTTTCGGGCTTTGCCATTGAACAACCGGCTAAATCTTAGAAAGGTCTACCTCCAACCTTTCCTTGGAATAATATGACCCAGAAACGCTACCTGATCAATCCAAAACTCGCCTTTGCTAAACTTAGCATACAATCCGATGCTCTCTTAAGGTATCCAACACAGTCCTGAGGTGCCCGGCATGATCCTCCTGAGTTCTCGAATAAACTAAGATGTCATCGATGAAGATTACCACAACTTATCCTTCCATCCGAACTGAACACTCCCAAACCAACTGATCTGTCTGAAGACTCCCTCCAAGTGGCGAACTCACCAAATAACAAGAAGGAAAAGGCAAATAACAGACAAGCACAGAATAGCAACTAAGTCACAAGAAATAAAGGAATGCGTGACACTCGAATCAAAGAGTGCATGAATGCTCATGTTATGTATGCATAGGGTACCTTCTACCACTGCTATGGGATCGATCTCTGCATCTTGCTCCTCACCTTCGAGGGCGTAAGCACGAGCCTGAATCATTGGCCTTTGAACTCCCTTTTTAAATCCCGGAGTCTTGTCGGGGCATATATCCGCCCTATGATCAGCCTTTCCACATATTAGGCATAAACCCAACCTCTTCCAGCATTTGTGATAATTGTGAGTTGGCCCTCCACAATATGTACATGGTGGCTTCGATAATCGTACTTCACTCGGACCTTGTCGATCCCTTGTTGGTGCAGGCAAAGCTATTGGAGCCGGTAGAGTTGGTCCTCCCATTCTTGGCTTCTTAAACGGACCCTTAGGAGGGGAAGTAGCTTGAACCATAGGTCGCTTTCCCGAACTTGTTCCAGAACCTCGCCCCATCAGTGGCCTAAAAATCGGATCTTTCTTCTTATACTCCTCTTCTTGAACTAAAGACCTCTGTACCGTATCGGCAAAAGACTCGAAATTGTGACCTGCTTGACCGTGTCTCAAATCCTGTCTTAACCCCGCAGTAAATATATATATATAATATAATATACATATATAATATACTAAATATATAATAACATATAATATATATAATATATATAATATATACGTACACACTCACACACCCCATGCATGCAATATATATATACTATACACTATATACAAACCATGCATGCAATCTCACTCACACACAGCCATGCATATATATATACAATCACACAACCAAGCATGCAAGGAATAACAACAGCAGCAGCAGCAATAGCAGTCCCAGAAACGCAGCAAGAAAATCCAGAAAACGGGGTGACACCCCCGTGTCACCCTTTAAACCTAGACCGAGACACCCCCGTGTCTCGGTACAGAAATCCCAGGCTAAGTCTGCACCCCCGTTCCGCGCTGGAAAGGCCAGGAATGGCACGCCCGTGTCGTGCAGCAGCAACTCCAGTTCTCGGACAGCCACAGACGCAGAAACAGGGCAAGAAAAAAGGCAGGAAAACCAGGCAACAAAGGAGGCTAACCAAGGTACAAAAGAGTTGCAAGAACTCAGATAAAACACACATCACAAAGCCAAGAAACTGACAGCAAAAGAAGAAAGGAAATGACAGCAAATCGACAGCAATCCAGCGTGAGAAAAACAGGGCCAGAACTGGAGGAAAACAGAGCATGCTTGCTCTCAGCTCAAACGACTCAGATCAGGTCCAAAGAGCCAACAATTGTGCAGCAAAATAACATGAAACCAATACAAGATTCAGTCCCAAACAAACTCACACAAGAAGGAAGCCATACGTGACAAACATGTGGGATTTTCTCAAAATTTCATAAGTGATATCTCATATATATCTCAACAAACACGAAATCAATGATCATAATTGATATGAGGATGTTAAAACAATTAATCTCAGGCTTGGAATCAATTAAAATCATTGAGAATCGAAGGAGATCAAGAATTTGCACAAAAACTCCATTTTCGGGAAAAGCAGTTCAGAGATGAAGAACCATGCTCAAAATCATGAATGGAAAGATGAAAATGATCAGAATTAATCATACAATACAACCCTAAGCTTACCTTGATGATTGGTTGAAGTTTGGATGAGATTTGAGCTCCAAAATCTCCAAGGGATGAAGGGTTGCGGGACTGGAGAGAAAACAGTAGCTTTGGCTGATGTTTTGGGGATGGTGTGAGGGTTATCTCGGTTAGGGCTTGAAATATCTAGATAGATGGTTGAGTTAGGGTTTAAAGGAATCAAACCATGGTTAATTTGGTTGTGGTTTGGCCAAGTTATGGTTGAATTAGTGCAACAAGGTCAAGTTGGATGCCGTTTCGTTTTTCGGTTGGATTTCGGAGTTTCAAATGAATTAGGAAAATTATAAGGCTAAGTTTACTAAACTCAAATTTTCGTTACGAGTTCAGCGGAGTTGACGGAACTCGAATCCGAGTTCCCGAGCTCAAGATATTAAATTCGGAACCAAGGGTACGCTAAGTGCTCGTTAGCTCCCGTTTTGGTTCCTCGAAACAAATTAAATCCGTTAACATAACAAATGAATTCAAAAACATAAATTGAGCATAAAATCATGTCCATAACACATATATGTACGACATATTACAAATTCGTGGCAATTTGATATCATTTCATAAGAGAACGAAGCACAAAATAAACGAACAAACTCATACATGCAATTCAACATAATTCCATGCATATATTATAACTCCCATGCAAACATATAATTTCTCATGCATAATTATAATTTCATGCAAAAATATAATAATTTGCATGCATAAAGAAAATCTTCATGCATAAATTTATTGTACGTATAAATATATATATATATATATATAATCAATTAACTAATTAAAACATGATTAATTGACATAACATATAATTAGCATATTCATTAAATTAATCATAATAATAATTAAACATATATATATATATGTATAATACGAAATATATATATATAAATTAATAATATTAAATAAAATAAGATAAAATAATATAATAAAATAATAACAATTATTATAAAATTAAATATAAAACACGTAAAACAATTAATTCGCGCAATTAGGTAAACACATATGCTCTACCTTTACGTCCGAAAAGTCGGGGCGTTACAAACTTGGTCCCCAGGTTCCACTACTAAAATGTAGATCCTCGAGTTGTAGTGCTCTAACCCTTCTCCCGAACTCGCGTAAGATCATAGCCCTAATGGTGAGGCTTACTCCTGTCATCTACACTGAACCTCCTTTAGGATGTCTTGTTATCGTCGAGGTCCGTACGGATACTTGATCTGTTAGTTGTTCGAACTCGATCGGTCATTTCCATGATCGGATAGCTGCAACTGCACCCAACCTCGTTGTCGTCTCATACTCGCCATTTGCAACCCGTAGTCAAATCAACGCGTAACGCAACCACAACAAATAAGAGAGAATCCCATCTCTCAACATGTAAGTGAGAGAGCCCCGTCCGTCAGCACCCAAAAGAGAGAGAACCCCATCTCTTGAGCACATATAAAAGAGAGAACCCCGTCTCTCAAACACATAATTGAGAGAACCCCGTCTCTCAACCTAAGTAGGGCAGATTCCAACATCTCCCAACATTCTAGTTTGAGAAAATCCAGCATTCCTCAAACCCCTAGATTCAAGAGAATCCAACAGCTCGGAATATCTAAGTACAAGACAATCCAACATCTCTCGCGTACAAAACTTAGAAAGATTCCAACATCTTTCTATCATATAAATAGAGAGAATCCTACATCTCTCCAACACGTAGAAAGAGGGAACCTAAGGTCTCTCTTGCACATAAATCCACTGATCAGTTATTCATACATACACACATCATAGTAACACTTGACGAAAAGTATGCGATGCATGTTTGGTGTACCTTATATAACTGATATCGGTATCCCTTGAGTATAGATTGAACTCTCATACCTCAACTCAAGGGGGATATCGCGATGGAATCCCTATAAAATAGGGTTACAGTATGTATGTTATATGAGAAGTTAGTGAGCAATCAAGAGAGTTTTAAATTACATAAGCATGAATAGTTCACCTAAGTACATAACTCATTCATTTCAGCAACGGTTCATAACAAGTAGAAATTTCAAGTTACAAATACTAGATCAGGTATCCAAGTTATCACAATTAAAATAGCAATAGTCATCACCCACATCAAGCAAAACAAGGTAAGAGTATTTAAGCATTGCATGTATGCAAATGCCATGAATGCTTGACGTACCATTAACCAAAGTCGAGATGAAGTAGTAGGAGTTCATTAAGTCGACAATGATGCAACCCCTGTTATCTAAACTTCTTTGTCTTGAGTCTTTTCATAGAGTGGTAACTCAGCAAAGCTCGTTTATCACCAAACCCCTTACTAGACAGTAATCCTTGCTCAACTAGAATCATCCTTAGTTTCTCCCAAGAATTTTGATTTATGGGTTAAATCTTAGTCTGCTCATCTTCAAGGAGTTATCTATGATTCGTTTGTCAATCAGATATTTACCTCAGAGTTTCGTTGGATGATCGTGGTGCTAAGCACTTCCCAAAGCAATCCATGGTATATGATCCTGAAACTTGGATAAAGTCTTTCAGCATCTAAGTGTTCTATTCCCACCTCAATAGTGTCTTGCATCTCATCTTGAAGAAACACCCAAAAAGCTAACAACCAATCTTCTCTTGTCGTTTGTTAACTCTAAACGGCACCAAAACCTTCAACACTCACCGATGGTTTGTAGCTCGTTGCTTAAGTAACATGGTTACCTATCCACATCCCTTGAACTTGATCGGATCTTATTGGATCGGATTCTTCTACATTAACTCGTTTCCATCAACAAGGTGACTACTTCCAAATAAACGAACCATCAAGGCGAAAGCTCATCAAACTCCTTCAAAACGGTTCTACTTGATCAGACTCTCCTCCATTGACTCATTTCCTCAACAAGGTGACTACTTTCAGATGAACGAATCCTCAAGGTTAAAATTCGTCAAACTTCATCTTTCAATTGACTTTAAGATAGTAAGTCAATATAGCAATTCTCATTCCTTCAACTCTGAAACTTTTCATGAACATTGATCTTGGTAAAGATTCCTTTCATCTTCGAATTATGGTGTGTTTTCGTTGTAGTACCAATAGGTAGTGTTGACGGAGGGAAATCTTAGTGTTGACTCATAGGGCACCCTGAAATTCAAACACTAAATTCGATGCATGTGGGTTAAAGATGCAAATGAAATGTAACACGTAAATCAGGTAAGTGTAATAATTAGTTACAATTTATAAAGCACATAAAATAAGATGTTGCATAATCAAAGTCATAATGTGCACACAATCATATAATCACGAAATAATTCATGCCTAAAAATCAAAATATCAAGTCAAACAAATGCAATGCGCAGTTATTCCTATGCCGTACGACCTAGACAGACTCAACAGGACTAAAGAGCTCGGTTTTGCAACCTAGAGCTCTGATACCACTTAAGGATGTAACACCCCAAATGGAGGATGCCACATCCCTCGCACTAAGACCCAGACCCGGTCACGAAATGGAAAGTCCATGCCCGAATCCGAATCAAAGCGAATGGGAGACCAACTCACACACTAGGCTAGGCGGATCTAACTCGACAGACTCAGAGCGCGGAAGCAATTTAAACGATTATCATCAGATAGCGGAAGCAATTAAATCAACGTACAAAATAAGTGATGGGTTCAACTAACATAGATACCTAGTCCCGAATATCAGCATACATAAATGGTGACAGGTTCAACTAGCATAGATACCTAGCCCCGAATCTCAAATCATCGCAACATAATAAACCAACATAAGTATCAGCAGAATAACTAATTACATCCAAATGCAAGCATACCAGCCCCACACGGGTTTAAGTCTACGTAGAGCATAAAACATAATCTCCAAAAGCGAAATAAGAATACATAACATAAATAGATTATGTGACAAATGCATCTTAACACAAACTAAACCGACAAGTGTGACCCAGAAGACTCACATCCGCCTAGCTCAAGCCAAAAGAAACCTGCAACTAAAAGATAAAATGAGGTGTCAGTCAACTGACTGAGTGAGAGGGCTAATGTACACCCACAATAAATATATATAGAGCACATCACAGATCAAAAGTAGGGAATCATGAACCGGAGATAGGTGTTGCATACCAAAGACATTTCCAAAAGTACCCAAAAGATAGATATATAAGTTTTAGAAAACATTTCAGAAACTCTATCTCGATTCACAATTCCCAGACGAAACAGAACACATGCTCGGCGAGTACGAGCTTCCCACCTTTACTCCTCAGAACATAATTCAAAATCAATCCACCCTCTACACCAATGATGGAGGAGATGTACAGTCCCCAAACCATCCAAAATAAATCGTCTAAAATAGACTCACCCTCAAGGGGTAGCGAACCCACAAGAGTTCTCCCCGGCCTTAGCCGAAGGCTCAAGATACCAAACCTTCCCTACAGCACGGGTCACGTGACGATATATCAAATGGAACTACTGTAGCACCCGGAACGCTAGGCGCCACATCCCCCGCACTATAGTCTCAATCCACATATGAAATGGGTAATCCATATATGAACCGACACTATAGTGAACGGGAGACAATAAAAACGATACAAGGCTAGGCGGGACTAACCCCAAACCAAACAATCAATTCAGAGTAACAAAAGCGGAAGCAATATTTCATTCAATACTTATAGGAGCTAACAACCCAAAAAACCCTGTGTTATTCGAAATCATAACAAAAAACCCTATGAAAAAAAAAATGATCCAAAAAACCATGTGTTTTATTAAATAAACTCACCGCCCCCTACTCCCATTTGGTCAACGAAAAAGGTTGAAAAGTCCATTATACCCTTGTACATTATATCAATATATTAACAAATTTATTGTATATATATATATATATATATATATATATATATATAATATACATAATACATATTATGCATATTAATAAAATATATGTACAGTACACATACACTTACATATTATTTAATATATATATACATATATATTTATATTATACAATAAATTTATAAAATTTAAATTATATTATTATATCTATTAAATAGTGTTATAAATATATAATATATATATATATATATATATATATATATATTATATATTAATTATAATAACTAATTTAATATATATAATGAATTTATAAAAAACATTTAAAATATATTTAAAGTTAATCTTTCAAAAAAAATATAAAAAAATTCAAATTAAAATTTTATAATATGCAAATTACATTTTTAAATTATAATATCATATTTACTAAAAATATTAATAAATTAATAAATTATCATGAAAATTAAAATATGTATATATTATACACTATATTAATGATTAATATATATATATATATATATATATATATATGCACACACATATATCTGTATATACATATACATCGTCTTCCTCAGACCTTCGCCGCCGCGTCCCCACCTCCCGCCGCGAACACCACTGCCGCCTCTCGATCTCCGTCGTCGAACGTCGCAGCTACTTTCTCTCCACCTCCACTGCCTCACAGATCGCCGAAGATCTCCCTTCCGCCTCTAGATCTCCGCCATCCCCCCCCCTCTCGATCTCCGCCACCGCCGCGGCTCTCTTCTCTCCAGGCGGTGAGGGGCACCGGGATAATGGTGATGGTTGTACAGGGGGGAAGAAGACGAAGTCTTCCCCCTTCTTTCGTTTTCTTTCTTTTTTTTTTAATTTAAATTAATACATGGGCAAAATAGAGAGACGATGGTTGATGGTTGTGGTTTGGCCGTTGGTGATGGTGCGCCGGCGATGATGGTGATGCTTGTACAGGGGGAAGAGGACCTCCATACAGGGGGGGAAGAAGACGAAGTCTTCCCCCATTTTTCCTTTTCTTTCTTTTTTTTTTTTTTTTTTTGTTTTTCTATTAAATTAATACATGGGCAAAATAGTCATTTCAGGTGAAAAAGTGATAAAAAACTCAATCATACTTGCAGTCAACTCGCGTGTAACGCACGTTCTCGTTGCAGGGTTTTTTGTACACATTTTTAAATATATAGGGTTTTTTATGGTATTTTTTTTTTGATAGGGTTTTTAGTGATAATTTCGTATAACAGAGGGTATCTGGATGTAAATTACCCATACTTATAGGTACCATATTTACATATCTACTAATAGGTACCAACATTTACATTATCAATACAATATCATCTCCAAAATAGGTAATAAGGCAAGCTACAAAAATATAAAGTACCAATGCATGAACAAAAGATGAGGTGAAGTGTGCTAGACCCAAATTAAAAACACACTAGACTCTAATTCCCAACTAGCACGCACCTGCAAAAGCTGAAAAGTTGAGGTGTCAGTCCAACACGAACTGAGCGAGGGGTTATAAATAAGTATATGCGCACATACATGCAAGTTATAATCTCGGGTAATAAATTTGGAAAATAACAATACAATTTAGTAAAATACGAGATTCTTTCGCCCGAGGTTACAACTAATTCAATTTATCAATTTGTTCAATTCAATACAATCAATTGTGGCCCGGTGAGTGGGGCATCTCTCCAACCTTACTCCGACTGTGTACAATCAATCAATCAATTATTAGGTGATTAGGTGATCAAGCAATTTATTACGATGCACAATTAGCAGTTTCAATAACACCTTCTTCCTCCGGGTGATGGTGGGATTGCAAGGCCCCACCATCCAATCAATCTGGGCAGAGGGTACATGAATCCCTAAGCCCGGAACTCCTTCCTCCCCTAATCTCCTAGGGGGTTCAGGGGTCATCCCAATTTGGTGAGGATAGTTCTCGAGTTACCCGTCAACCCATGCTTTCCCGGTTGGCTCGAGTCACTACCCTCGGGCCCACAGTACAATACAATACTCGCCGAAACAATCAATCAATCAATTCCTTCAATAGTTCGGTAAATCATTTGAAAACCAATCTCATTTGAAAAACTATAGATATACAGATAGATTTTGGCTTAAAACTTCACATAGGGTTATACGGGTCCTATGTATCTAGAAATAAACCTCACCTGAATGACCCAAAACAAACAAGGAAACAGCTCACGGGGCCTGCTCCTCGTCACCAGGAAGCTGGTCTGTGCAAGAAAGACAATTGTCCGTGAGACAAGACTCAAAATGCACCAAATAGGACGGACGGCGAAAATGCAACGAGATGACGAGTATGATGGAAAGTACCATGAAAATATCTTGTTTTGACAAGTATTCAATCATATAATAGCAATTTGGGGTCAAAGAATTGATTGGATCAAAACCCCAAAAATCAGTTTTTATGCAGTAGCTTTTGCTCTGCCAGACGACGGTATGGGAACGGCCATTCCGGCTTCCCTTTGAAAATGGGAAGGGCCGTTCCCAGGGCCCTTCAGAAACGCGCCAGCGTTTTAAAAATAAAAACGCGCTTTGTCTGGGAACGGCCCTTCCGGCACACAGGCCAAAATGGGAACGGCCGTTCCCAGTCTCGCTGGCCTTCCTGACCCAGAAGCCTGCGAACGCCCGTTCCCAAAATGCACTAAGGCGGGAACGACCATTCCCAGTTTCTGCAAGTTTGAGAAACAGAGCAGTAGCAGCAGCAACAACAAACCAACAACACAATCAACCAAAATGGCTTCAAACCAAGATGAAATGCATATATTTGATGCAATACATATACTAGCATACAAATAGATCAATAACAATTCATAAAAACGCATATTTCCACACTAGATCATCAAGAATTCATCAATCCAAACCCATATACTCATTCATGCTCCAAGTCCAAAAACATCAAGTTAAATGCATCCAACTTAAGCTCAAAGTTCACAAATAAGTTTCCAACAACAATTACACAACTTAATCAACACATAGCAAAGCCCTATCTATACCATATATTCAAGAAATCATCAATTCTCCAAAAATAGCTCAAATGTAAGAAATGGATGTTAAGATGAAGATATGATGTTGATGATGCTTCAATGTCCACAAAACCCACAAAATGATGCTTGAAAGATGAAATCTCCCTACACCTTGGCAAGGGTTAGGCTCGGTTGAAGAAGGAAGAAAGAACAATGTGTATGTAATGTGTTTGTATGTAAGGGAAGCAAATGGTACGTGATATGCAGCTAAAGAGAGGGGAAAAAATGGCCAATTTGCTATTAAGTCCTCACATTTATGAAAATAAGCAAATAAGGCCATAAAAGAAATTAACTCAAATTCGGGAAATTAATTCACGTTACAATCAAGTTCAATTTATGCAATAGTTATAATATGATATGAATTTCAATAAAAATACTTACAATATAATTTTATAAAATTGTGTCATGACATGAAAATCAAAGAAATGATCAATTAAAAATTAAAATCTAACTCTCAAACTCACACGTGTCGTTCATACCTGAAATGCCAAAAGCTGGGGCGTTACAATCCTCCCTCCTTAAAAGAATCTGGTCCCCAGATTCACTGATCGGAAGGGAACAATTCTGGATGGAACCGTCTCATTTTGTCTTCAGTCTCCCACGTGGCTTCTTCAGTCTTGTCACTTCTCCAAAGAACCTTAACCATGGGAATCTTCCGATCTCTTAATTCCTGAAACTTCTTATCCAATATCTTAACCGGTTGTTGAACAAAGGTTAGATTCGGTTCCAATTCAACTTCTTCAACGGGAATGATCTCGGTTTCATCGGGGTAGTATTTCCTTAACTGAGAGACGTGGAATACATTGTGAATCCCCGTGAGGCTCTGTGGTAGGTCCAATCTGTAAGCAACTTCTCCAATTCTCTCCAAAATCTCATAAGGACCTAAGTAACGAGGCTTAAGCTTACCTCCTTTTCCTATCCGAGCAAATCCTTTACGTGGAGACGCCTTCAAGAATACCCGGTCTCCAACTTCAAACTCGAGATCCCTTCTACGACGATCGGTGTAGCTCTTCTGTCTGTCCTGAGCTGATTTCATCCGTTAATTAATTAATTGGACTTTCTCAACCATCGCTTCAACAGCCTTAGAAGGTTTTTCCAATTTCTCACCTTTCTTAACACCTTCCTGCTTAGTCCATTTCCACTCTTCCAAATCAAAGAACAACAGAGAACGACACTTCCGACCATAAAGTAGCTCATACGGTGCCATTCCAATCGAAGCCTGAAAACTGTTGTTGTAAGCAAACTCAATCAGAGGTAGCTGATCGTGCCAAGAAGACTGAAAATCCAAAGAACAAGCTCGAAGTAAATCCTCAAGATATCTTATTAATCTCTCGGACTGACCATCCGTCTGAGGATGAAATGCTGTACTAAACTGGAGCTTCGTACCCAAAACCTCTTGCAATTCACGCCACAACTTAGAAGTGAACCGAGGATCTCTGTCTGAAACTATACTAACCGGAATTCCATGAAGTCTAACAATCTCCCGGTTGTAAAGCTCGGCTAGCTTGCGAATCTTACACGACATCCGAACCGGCAGAAAATGTGCAGACTTCGTCAAACTGTCCACAATCACCCAAATTCCATCGAATCCACCTTTCACCTTAGGTAATCCGGACACGAAATCCATCATCACCTGTTCCCACTTCCACTCAGGAATAGGTAACGGCTGAAGAAGACCTCCCGATTTCTGATGCTCGGCTTTCATTTTCTGACAAGTGAGACAATGCTTCACAAACTCGGCCATATCTCTCTTCAATCCACGCCACCAATAATATTGCCTTAAATCCTTATACATCTTGTTTCCTCCGGGGTGGATAGAATAAGCCGATCTGTGAGCTTCCTCGAGCAATACCCGTTTCAATTCTTCGGGTACAACCACTCGGTTCTTGAAACGAAGAAGATCGGTTTCATCAAACCCGAATGGACACTCCGGATCAGCTCTTGCCTTAGCTACCAATTTCTGAACTTCCACATCCGTATTCTGAGCCTCAAACAACCTGTGCTTTAAATCCTGTTGAACCGAAATATTAGAAACTCTAGCCCTTAAAATAATTGGCTCGATTCCACTACTTCCACCCACTTCCAAGCTCGACACACTAGCCTTCCTACTAAGTGCATCGGTGACCACATTGGCTTTGCCGGGATGGTACTTAATCATGCAATCATAATCTTCCAACCTTTCCATCCAACGCCGCTGCCTCATATTCAAATACTTCTGAGTGAATAAATACTGGAGGGTTTTGTGGTCGGTGAAAATCTCGAAAGACACCCCGTACAAATAATGTCTCCACTTTCCAAGTGCAAAAACTACGGCAGTAAGCTTAAGATCAGGTGTCGGATAATTCTTCTCATGCTCTTTCAACTTCCGGGATGCGTAAGCAATTACCTTACCCTTCTGAGTCAACGCACATCCCAAGCCTTCCTTAGAAGCATCTGTACAAACAACATATCCTTCAGAACCTTCCGGAAGGGCTAACACTGGAGCAGAAACTAACTTTTCTTTCAAGAAGGTGAAACTCCTCTCACAATCTTCATCCCAACCGAATTTCACATTCTTCTTTGTCAACCGGGTTAAAGGAGCTGCTAACTTGGAGAAATCCTTAACAAACCTCCGGTAATAACCTGCCAATCCCAAGAAACTCCTGATCTCCGAGGCATTCTTAGGTTTCTCCCACTTCAAAACTGACTCAATCTTGGAAGAATCGACCTCCAAACTATTGCCCGAAATCATGTGACCCAAGAATGACACCCTGTCAATCCAAAACTCACACTGTGACGCCCAGATTCTTCGGCCGTACAGGTGACATCACGTGTGTGTTTCGTGAGCTTTACGTTATTTATTTCATGCTTTTGTATGTTATTATGATTGATTAATTTCTGCTTAGTTATTTGAATCACTTGAAATTTGTTTGAATTTGGATATTTGGCCTAATTGCTTGTTTACTTGTATCTTGCTCGCTTCTTGTCCGTTCGAGTTCCGTTTCTTGCGTATTTTTTTCGTGCACGAAATATGTGAGTTATTTACCTGTTAGCATGCTTACGTGTTAATTTGATGCTCGTTTGATTCAGTTTTGAGTTCGGTTTTTGGAACCGGGACAATTAGGGTTTTTAAGCACTTTGTGCGTACCTTTTGTTCCGGGCGGCGTATCTTGAGCTAGGGAACTCGGATTCGAGTTCCGTCATCTCCGTTGGCTTCGTATCGACGATTCGGAGCAATGGAACAAGCCTCATGCCTTTTTGAATTCATTTAGACCTGCGAACCTCACCCGTAACAAGCAGCTTGTGCAAATTTGTACCTTTGGGTTGACTAGTCTTGGTGGGACCCTTCTAAACCTAACCTTAACTTGACCCATGCTTTGTAGCTTGAGTTAACACACTCCCTACCCCTCCTAGCTACCGAATTTTGAGCCATACCCCTCCATTCTCATCCATTTGCTGCTCCAAATCCAGCTCCAAGAAAGAAGAGAAGAGGAAGAAGAGAGAACCTTGCCATCCTTGTTGATTTTTAGCTCAAATAAACTCCTTTCTTTTCTAATCTTCAAGGTAAGTATATTTTTTTATTCTCTACTCTTTTAGATGTGTTTTGATGCTTTTTATCCATGCTTTGATTGGTATTTGATTAGGGTTTACTATGAGCAAGTTTGTGAGCTTTGATTAATTTCTTGTTAAATGGCATGCTTGAAGTTTGGGGCTGAGTTAGGGACTTTAACTTGACATTTTGGTCCGATTTCTTCTTGTATTGGATGCCTAACATGTTGTAGTAGAACTAGGGTTCATGTGCCTTTGATGTTCTTTGGGAAATTTATGAGTTATTTGGCATGAAAGTTGAAGTTTAGAACAGCTCGGTTAATTGCCCCAGCTTCTGTTTGCTTTGGTTGATCATTTGTGCTTCATTTTGTGCCAAATTGCATATACATGTAGTATATTAGTCCCTTTGCGTGTTGGGATTAAGTTTCCAAGAGTTTAGATTCATTCTCAACCCCTAGAGCCTTGATCATGGCATGAATGTATTGATTTCTCAATTTTGGCTCTTATTGCATTGCTTGTTTGATGAATCTTTTTGGATGCATTCTTGAGCCTTTTATGCAATTCCTTGGTGTGTATTTGATACTTGTTTTATGTGTTAGAATGCTTGAGTAGTTCCCCTTCTTTCAACCCTTGAGTTGCTCTCTTTTCCCCTTTTAAATCGCAGTTGTCAGCCCTTTTCGCCCCTTTTCGCCTCTGTACCAAGACACCCCCGTGTCTCGGTTTGTTCTTCTGGAGTGACACGGGCGTGTCACCCCCTTTTCGTAGCCTTGTTTCCCTCCTGTACTGAGATACGGGGGTGTCTCAATTTAGACTTCTGGGATGACAAGGGCGTGTCATTCCCCTCGTTTTGATTTTAAGTGTAACTCTTTTCCGTTCCCTTGCTTTTCGTTGCTTCTCTTTACCTCGTTTCGACTTATATGTGTTATTATATTTGAGTTATGAGCTTTTTACTTCCCCCATTTCATTTATAGTATGATTTACGTGCGTTTATGCAAGCTAGGGTTTAATAGAACTTACGTGATAACTTGTCTCTTTCCTTTTCCATCATAAGCATTCATATTCATTGCCGAGCGTCTAAATGGTTCATGTTTGAGTCTAAGTTTGTATTCCATTGTTTATTCTTGTTCAGAGAACCTTCCAGTGGACGAGGAAGCCGCTCCTTAGACACTATTTTCCCTCATTTGTTTCGTCTTCGGTGTAAGATGAGGTTTATTTCTTTTAGTTATTCGACCTACAACCTTATGTGCTTTTGGAACCCGCATGCGAGTATTATATACGTATATTTATGGTAAATATGTGTGAGATATGTATGTTAAGGGCTTGTCCCATTTGTTATACGACTTGAAACGGATTTGTATACGTATATAAACTATTTTCCGCTTGTTTTGAAAACCTTGGTAAGGGTGCGTGTGTTAGCTTTGTTTTGTTTGTATCGGATTCAAGCAAGTCTCCGATTTCTGTTCGTTTTGATCTGTTAGGCCCCGGAGAGTGGCATGGCAACTCGGGACGACCATGGGGTCGCCGAGCTCTCCCATTAACACTTTCCATTGAGAGTTTCGCCCGACCTTAGGAGGTTGGGGAAGGGCGGTGCCCTTGAGCCGGCGTAGGCAAACGTCGAAGGATTCAAGGAAGTAATTAAGCCTTGTATCGTTGGTTCCGAGTTCGTAAGCTCGTTAGATAGTTAGGGCCGTACACCCTACTATCACCCTGTGTGAAGGATGGTTTATGATTTTTGTTTGATTTTTTCGTTTTGATTCGGAGTTGGGGATTTACTTTTGTATGAACCATGAAACGAGATTGGCCTTGTGATTAACTAAAAGTTGGCATTTTGGCACTTGTCCTTCTATTTTCTTTTCAACCTATATATCTAATATCACGAGAAACGTTTTAGTTTGCAAAACCCATTCTCGGTTCACGGTTCTTACTTTTGGTACGTGCTTTGCTTTATACGTATTAGTGTGAGTGTGTTAGCCCCCTTACTAGTCGTTAGGACTAACCCTCGCTGTTTCTTTTCTCTTGCCCTTTTCTTTTAAGTTGCAGATAGTTGCTTTTGGAGTCTTGAGCTAGGCGGCAAGTTTGTCGAGTCGTCTTACTTGTGGATAGCTCGAGTCTCACGCATTTTAATTATGTTTTGTACTTACTTCACCGCACTTTTGGATACACTATGTATGGATTATGATTATTCTTTTGACCCGTAAGGGGTTTGTGTATAAATATTTTGAAATGTTGGTACCGATATGTATTATAAGTAGATAGTTGGTATCTATAATTATACTTTATGTGTTGGTACCTATACGTAAATATAAAATATGTCTCTTATGTATCGCTTCCGCATTCATGTTTTATTTGTGCACTCTGTGGTAAGGGTCTAGTCCGCCTGGCTTAGGTTGGTTTCGTTTGGTCACCTGTTCGCTAGAGTTGGACATGTGTGCGGAGTCCGTTTCGTTACATGTGCTTGGCTTTGGTGCGGGGGATGTGGTGCCCACCGCTCCGGGGTGCTACATCCTTGAGTGGTATCAGAGCTCTAGGTTGCAAAACCGGAGCTCTGGAGTCATGTCGTGTCTGTCTAGGTCGTTCGGATTAGGAGTATGTGGTTATTTGCATTCACTTACTCTTTTATGCGAATTATTTGTTTATATTCATGTTAATTGTACACATGAGCATGTACTAAATCCCACGCATCAATATTTGCCTTGAATTGTGATTTCAGAATGCCTCATCGTAGAAGAGATCGCGAGCAAACTCCGGATTTAAATCAACCACCTCCACAAGCACCACCACCACCCCCTCTTAATGCCGAGAATATAGTGCAAGCCCTCTTGAACCAACTTCAACAAAATCAGAGGAATAACAATAACAATCAAGGGGAAACAAATGAAGGCCTCGTGACTCCGGCCTTTCGAGAATTTCAGAACAACAATCCCCCGAAGTGGTTTGGTGGAAGTGATATTCAAGTGGAGGAGTGGCTCTCCGAGATCTCGGGTATATGGGAGATTTGCCCGGCCCCCTCTCACGAGAAAGTCGTTTGTACGACTCGTTTTATCTAAGGCCCCGCTTCCAATTGGTTGAAAGCCACGAGATCAAGATTGGAGCGAAGTGGGGAGGACTTCACTTGGGAAAGCTTTGTGAGGGAGTTTCACAACAAATACATCCCTCCAAGTGCCCGTGAAAGAAGACTCCAAGAATTTATGGAGTTAAAACAAGGAGGAAGGTCGGTTGAGGAGTACATTTTGGAGTTCGAGAGGTTGGCCGCGTATGCTACTCACATTACGGATGTGGATTAATTGAAAGCAAGGAATTTTACTCACGGGTTGCAAAAGGATATCTAAGAGGCTCTTCAAGCATCTACGGTTGACACGTGGGAGAAAGCCACGAGGAAGGAAGGTAGAGGCGCAGAAGATCAGGTTAGGGCCCCCTGTTTTTTCCTCGGGGCATAGTTCGGGCTCAAACTTGGGCAAGAGGCCTGCCACATTAAGTGGGCCTCCGGTTTTCAAAGTCGGAGGTTCTATTTGTTTTCAGAAGAAGGCCCGACCTTCTGTACCGGCTCTACCTACTCCACCGGCCCCGATTCGATATTCTTACTGCAATGGGCCGAACCATACGGAGGAGATGTGTAGGAGGAAGTTTAATCGATGCTTTGGTTGTGGGGAAACCGGCCATATGGTGAATGTTTGCCCGAAATGGAAGAATAACCCGCAACCTTTGAATGTGATGCCTCCGAGAGCTCCTATTCAAGCTAGGGCCTATGCTATTGAGGGAGAGGAAGAGGATGCAGAGCCAGATGCGAACGCAGTGGTGGAAGGTACAATACACATTCATGGCATCCCGTTGCATACATTGTTTGATCCGGGAGCAACGCATTCATTTATTGCTTCCCTGCTTGTACCTTCTCTCTCCTTGCCTGCTGTGTGTGTTAGTGCTTCTTTTGTTGTGAGTTCTCCTCTCGGGGGGAGCTTGATGACGACCTGAGTGTTTCGTGAGAGCCCCGTGAGTGTTGAGAGCCAAGAGTACTCGGCAGACTTGATCGAGATGCCCATCAACAGGTATGATTTGATTCTGGGTATGGATTGGTTGTTTCGACATCAAGCTTTGATGGACTGTCGCGCCAAGAAGGTTTCGTTGGGATCTACAGTTTTCTCGGGTAATAGATTGAAGGCTAGCCCGTTTATTTCGTTCGTGGAAGCTAATAAGTTGGTCCGGGACGGTGCAACGGGCTATGTGGCTTATCTTTTGAACAAACCTAAGGACCAAGCCAAGATCGAAGAGACGGAGTTCGTGAAGGACTTTCTTGATGTGTTCCCGGAGAGTTTGGGATCTCTACCTCCCGATCGGGATATAGAATTTGTCATTGACCTCTATCCCGGAGCCGAACCGTATGCGAAATCCCCTTATAGGATGGCTCCAGCAAAGTTGAAGGAGCTGAAGATGCAATTGGACGAGCTCTTAGAATGTGACTACATCCATCCGAGTACCTCGCCTTGGGGTGCTCCGGTCCTGTTTGTAAAGAAGAAAGACGGGACTTTATGGATGTGTATCGACTACAGAGAGCTTAACCGGTTAACGGTTAAAAACAAATACCCCCTACCTCACATTGAAGAGTTGTTTGATCTTCTCCAAGGTTCGAGAGTGTACTCCAAGCTGGATTTGAGACAAGGGTATTACCAGTTGCGTATCCGGGGAGAAGATATACCGAAGACGAGTTTCAATACTCGTTATGGGCACTTTGAGTTCGTGGTCATGCCTTTTGGCCTCACAAATGCCCCGGTCGCGTTTATGGATATGATGCACCGAATATTCCGGCCTTACCTCGATAAATTCGTGGTCATCTTTATAGATGATATTCTGGTGTATTCGAGGTCCGCTGAAGATCACGCGCGGCATTTGAGAATGGTTTTAACCAAGCTTCGAGAGCATCAACTGTACGCCTAGTTCAGCAAGTTCGAGTTCTGGATCAATCGGGTTTCTTTCTTGGGTCATTTTATTTCGGGTGATGGTATAGAAGTTGGTCTGGTGAAGATTGAGACGGTGATGCTATGGAAGCAACCGAAGAATGCCTCAGAGATAAGAAGTTTTCTCGGGTTGGCGGGATATTACCGGCGTTTTGTGAGGGATTTTTCTAAGATAGCCGCCCCGTTGACCCGGTTAACAAAGAAAGAGGTGAAATTCGAGTAGGATGAGACGTGTGAGAAGAGTTTTCAGACTCTTAAGGAACGCTTGACAACTGCACCAGTTCTGATTCTACCACAAGGTTCCGAAGGTTACGTGGTTTACACCGACGCATCTAAGGAAGGCCTCGGTTGTGTGGTGATGCAAGAAGGCAGAGTTGTAGCCTACGTCTCTAGGAAATTGAAGGATCACGAGAGAAATTATCCCACTCACGATTTGGAACTTGCAGCCATTATCTTTGCTTTGATGAAGTGGAGACACTACCTCTACGGAGCTACCTTTGAAGTGTACACCGACCACCAAAGTCTCAAGTACCTTTTCACGCAGAAGGATTTAAATGTGAGACAGAGGCGATGGATGGAGTTTCTTGAAGATTATGATTGCAAGATTCTCTACCATCCGGGAAAGGCTAATATGGTTGCCGATGCTCTGAGTCGGAAGGCTAGTGTTTCAGCTTTGGAGTCTAGTGCTAGCAAGCAAGTTTCTGAGGTATTGGTTTCAGAGGCTCGATTGGCTAACATTCCTGTTCAACCGGACTTGAAGCAAAGGTTGATTGAAGCTCAATCTAACGATCCGGAGATTCAGAGATTGGTTGCAAGGGCAAGAGTGGATCCCGAGACCAAGTTTGGGTTTGATGATTCAGGGTTGTTTCGGTTCAAGACAAGAGTGTGTGTTCCGGAAGAACTTAAGCGGGTGATTTTGGATGAAGCCCACCGTTCGGCTTATACGATACATCCCGGTGGCACCAAGATGTACAAGGATTTAAAGACTTTGTATTGGTGGAACGGTATGAAGAGAGATGTGGCGAATTACGTAAGAAGGTGCCTTACGTGCCAACTTGTGAAGGCCCAGCATCAGAAACCGGGAGGAACCCTCCAACCACTTCCGATTCCTGAGTGGAAGTGGGAGCAAGTGACTATGGACTTCGTGTCCGGCTTGCCAAGGACCAAAGGAGGTTATGATGGGATTTGGGTCGTGATTGATAGACTTACTAAGTCAGCCCATTTTCTTCAGGTTAAGATGTCCGATAAGGTTGCAAAGCTATCTAGGTTGTATTGTAAGGAAATTGTGAGATTGCACGGGGTACCGGTTAGCATTGTTTCGGATCGAGATTCCAGCTTTACTTCGAGTTTCTAGCAAGAGCTTCAGAAGTGTTTGGGCACTAAGCTTCAGTTCTGCACCGCTTTTCACCCACAAACGGATGGACAATCTGAGAGATTGATCAAGTATCTTGAGGACATGCTTCGTGCTTGTACCTTCGATTTTCAGAATCAGTGGGATGAATATATCTGCATTTGGTCGAGTTTGCCTATAACAACAGCTACCAAGCTTCGATTGGTATGGCGCCGAACGAAGCACTGTATGGAAGGAAGTGCCGATCTCCTCTCTTTTGGGATATCGAGGATTGGAGATGGACAGAGGAAAATGAGCTTGAAAGAGCTAAGAAGCCTGCGGCGATTCAAGATACCATCGACAAGGTAAAAGTTATTCAGCAAAGACTGAAAGCAGCTCAGGACCGTCAGAAGAGTTATGCAGATAAGAGAAGACGGCCTCTAGAATTCGGAGTAGGAGATAAGGTTTTCTTAAAAGCATCTCCGCGAAAGGGGTTCGCTCGGATTGGTAAAGGTGGGAAGTTAAACCCACGCTACTTAGGCCCCTTTGAGATTCTTGAGAAAATAGGGGAAGTGGCATACCGAGTTGATTTACCACCGAGCTTAACTGGGATCCATAATGTCTTCCATGTCTCGCAGTTGAGGAAATATTATCCCGATGAGTCTTTGGTGTTGCCCGTGGAAGATGTACAACTCGAACCGGATTTGACCATCTTGAAGAGACCGGTTAAGATTTTGGACCGTAAATGGCAAGAATTGAAGAACCGGCAGATTCCCTTGGTGAAAGTGTTGTGGCGAGATCAAAAAGCCAAAGAAGCCACTTGGGAAACCGAGAGAAAGATGCAGGAGTTGTATCCGGTTTTGTTCGAGGTCCCGAGCCGGACCTGAGGACTTGTCCTTTTTAAGGGGGGAAGGTTGTGATGCCCCGATTCGTCGGCCATACAGGTGGCGTCACGTGTGTGTTTCATGAGCTTTACGTTATTTATTTCATGCTTTTATATGTTATTATGATTGATTAATTGCTACTTAGTTATTTGAATTACTTGAAATTTGTTTGAATTTGGATATTTGGCTTAATTGCTCGTTTACTTGTATCTTGCTCGCTTCTTGTCCGTTCGAGTTCCGTTTCTTGCCTAATTTTGTCGTGCAAGAAATATGTGAGTTATTTATGTGTTAGCATTCTTACGTGTTAATTTGATGCTCGTTTGATTCAGTTTTGAGTTCGGTTTTTGGAACCGGGACAATTAGGGTTTTTAAGCACTTTGTGCGCACCTTGTTTTCCGGGCGCCGTATCTTGAGCTAGGGAACTTGGATTCGAGTTCTGTCACCTCCGTTGGCTTCGCATCGACGATTCGGAGTCAATGGAACAAGCGTCGTGCCTTTTTGAATTCATTTAGACCTCCGAACCTCACCCGTAACGAGCAGCTTGTGCAAATTCGTACCTTTGGGTTGACTAGTCTTGGTGGGACCCTTCTTAACCTAACCTTAACTTGACCCATACTTTGGAGCTTGAGTTAACACACTCCCTAACCCTCCTAGCTGCTGAATTTCGAGCCATACCCCTCCATCTCATCCATTTTTTGCTCCAAACCCAGCTCCAAGAATGAAGAGAAGAGGAAGAAGAGAGAACCTTGCCATCCTTGTTGATTTTTAGCTCAAATCAACTCCTTTCTTCTTCTAATCTTCAAGGTAAGTATATTTTGTTATTCTCTAATCTTTTAGATGTGTTTTGATGCTTTTTATCCATGCTCTGATTGGTATTTGATTAGGGTTTAATATGAGCAAGTTTGTGAGCTTTCATCAATTTCTTGTTAAATGGCATGCTTGAAGTTTGGGGCTGAGTTAGGGACTTTAACTTGACATTTTGGTCCGATTTCTTCTTGTATTGGATGCCTAACATGTTGTAGTAGAACTAGGGCTCATGTGCCTTTGATGTTCTTTGGCAAATTTATGAGTTATTTGGCATAAAAGTTGAAGTTTAGAACAGCTCCCCTGTTTCGGTTAATTGCCCCATCTTTTGCTTGCTTTGGTTGATCATTTGTGCTTCATTTTGTGCCAAATTGCATATGCATGTATTATATTAGTCCCTTTGCATGTTGGGATTAAGTTTCCAAGAGTTTAGATTCATTCTCAACCCCTAGAGCCTTGATCATGGCATGAATGTATTGATTTCTCAATTTTGGCTCTTATTGCATTACTTGTTTGATGAATCTTTTTGGATGCATTCTTGAGCCTTTTGTGTGATTCCTTGGTGTCTATTTGATGCTTGTTTTACGTGTTAGAATGCTTGAGTAGTTCCCCTTCATTCAACCCTTGAGTTGCACTCTTTTTCCCTTTTAAATCACGGCTGTCAGCCCTTTTCGCCCCTTTTCGCCTCTGTACCGAGACACCCCCGTGTCTCGGTTTGTTCTTCTGGAGTGACACGGGCATGTCACCCCCGTTTCATAGCCTTATTTCCCTCCTATACTGAGACACGGGGGTGTCTCAGTTTAGACTTCTGGGATGACACGGGCGTGTCATTCCCCTCGTTTTCATTTTAAATGTAACTCTTTTCCGTTCCCTTGCTTTTCGTTGCTTCTCTTTGCCTCGTTTCGACTTATATGTGTTATTATATTTGAGTTATGAGCTTTTTACTTCCCCCATTTCATTTATAGTATGATTTACGTGCGTTTATGCAAGCTAGGGTTTAATAGAACTTACGTGATAACTTGTCTCTTTCCTTTTCCATCATAAGCATTCATATTCATTGCCGAGCGTCTAAATGGTTCATGTTTGAGTCTAAGTTTGTCTCTTTCCTTTTCCCTCCTTTGTTTTGTCTTCGGTGTAAGGTGAGGTTTTTTTCTTTTAGTTATTCGACCTACAACCTTATGTGCTTTTGGAACCCGCATGCGAGTATATTTATGGTAAATATGTGTGAGATATGTATGTTAAGGGCTTGTCCCATTTGTTATACGACTTTGAAACGGATTTGTATAAGTATATAAACTATTTTTCGCTTGTTTTGAAAACCTTGGTAAGGGTGCGTGTGTTAGCTTTGTTTCGTTTGTATCGGATTCAAGCAAGTCTCCGATTTCTGTTGGTTTTGATCTGTTGGGCACCGGAAGTGGCATGGCAACTCGGGACGACCATGGGGTCACCAAGCTCTCCCTTCAACACTTTCCATTGAGAGTTTCGCCCGACCTTAGGAGGTTGGGGAAGGGCGGTGCTTTTCAACCGGCGTAGGCAAACGTCGAAGGATTCAAGGAAATAATTAAGCCTTGTATCGTTGGTTCTGAGTTCGTAAGCTCGTTAGATAGTTAGGGCCGTATACCCTACTATCACCCGGTGTGAAGGATGGTTTATGATTTCTGTTTGATTTGTTCGTTTTGATTCGGAGTTGGGGTTGTACTTTTGTATGAACCGTGAAACGAGATTGGCCTTGTGATTAACTAAAAGTTGGCATTTTGGCACTTGCCTTTCTATTTTCTTTTCAACCTATATATCTAATATCACGGGAAACGTTTTAGTTTGCAAAACCCATTCTCGGTTCAAGGTTCTTTACTTTTGGTACGTACTTTGCTTTATACGTATTAGTGTGAGTGTGTTAGCCCCCTCACTAGTCGTTAGGACTAACCCTCGCTGTTTCTTTTCTCTTCCCCTTTTCTTTTAAGTTGCAGGTAGTTGCTTTTGGAGTCCTGAGCTAGGCGGCAAGTTTGTCGAGTCGTCTTACTTGTGGATAGCTCGAGTCTCACGTGTTTTAATTATGTTTTGTACTTACTTCACTGCACTTTTAGATACGCTATGTATGGATTATGATTATTCTTTTGGCCCGTAAGGGGTTTGTGTATAAATATTTTGAAATGTTGGTACCTATATGTATTATAAGTAGATAGTCGGTATCTATAATTATACTTTATGTGTTGGTACCTATACGTAAATATATAATATGTCTCTTATGTATCTCTTCCGCATTCATGTTTTATTTGTGCACTCTGTGGTAAGGGTCTAGTCCGCCTGGCTTAGGTTGGTTTTCGTTTGGTTACCCGTTCGCTAGAGTTGGGCATGTGTGTGGAGTCCGTTTCGTTACATGTGTTTGGCTTTGGTGCGGGGGATGTGGTGCCCACCGCTCCGAGGTGCTACACACACTTACTGAATTTGGCAAATAACTGATGCTCCTTCAAAGTCCTCATTACCAACTGAAGATGCCTCGCATGCTCCTTGGCAGACTTAGAGAAAACCAGAATATCATCATTAAAGATAACCACAAACTTATCCAGAAAAGGCCTGAATATCCTGTGCATCATATCAATAAAAGCTGTTGGGGCATTAGTCAACCCAAACGGCATCACTACAAACTCATAATGCCCGTACCGAGTATTAAATCCTGTCTTAGAAATATCCTCAGCTCGGATTCACAGCTGGTAGTACCCTTGTCTCAATTCCAATGTCGAATAGACTTTAGATCCCTGAAGTATGTCAAACAACTCTTCGATATGTGGAAGAGGATACTTGTTCTTGATCGTCATCCGGTTCAATTCCCTATAATCTATACACATCCTCAAAGTCCCGTCCTTCTTCTTTACGAACAAAACTGGTGCACCCCAGGGAGAAGAACTCGTTCTAATGTACCCAATCTCCAACAACGCATCAAGTTGAGTCTTCAACTGTTTCAACTCCGCCGGAGCCATACGATATGGAGTTTTGGAGTACGGCTCTGCATTAGGATACAGATCGATCACAACCTCAATTTCCCGTTCTGGAGGTAACAAATCCAATTCCTCAAGAAATAGCTCGGGAAACTCCTTCACTACTTCTGTTTCTTCCAGCTTACTTTGATCTTTGGGTTTGTTGAGAATATAAGCAATGAAACCCGTGGCTCCCTCTCGAACCAACCTATGAGCTTCCGAAAAAGAAAGTAGAGGCACAGTCTTAGAACTCCAACCCACAACCAAATCTGATCCCAACTGAACCCTCTTCGCCCTGCAATCAACTGTGGCAGAATGTCTGTACAACCAATCCATGCCCAAAATGGATCCATAGCAAGTCATCGGCAGCTCAATGAAGTCTGACAAGAAAACTTGACCCTCGATGCTCACCGGAACCTCTCTGAACACCAGATCAGATTCTAAACTACCACCAAACGGAGTACTAACCACATAGCATGCAGAAGAGCGAGTAACAGACAAAGGCAAAGAAACAGATATAACACTCGAAAGAATGAAAAGTGAGTAGCTCCCGGATCAAACAAGGTGTGAATGTTCGTGCCATGTATGCAAATGGTACCTTCAACTACCTCGGCTGGATCAATATCAGCATCCTGCTGCTCTCCGTCCAAAGCATAAGTACGAGCCCTGATCAGTGGTCTCTGTGCCCCCGGTGGTGGCATCCTGCGATCTGGACATCCGTCTACCATATGCTCGTCGCTCCCACAAATCAAGCATAAACCCAGACGCCTCCTGCAGTTATCATAGATGTGCGTCCTCTGACCACAGAATGTACAAGCAGGCCTCTCGGGTTGTGGTGGCAAAGTTGGATCAATTGGAACTCTAATCACTGGTCCTGCTGGTGGGGCTTCTTCCGCGGGCCCTTCGGAGCTGGTGGTGGAGAAGAATAAACCATCGGCCTCTTGCCTGAAGCAGAACTCGAACCCGAACCTGAACCCTTATACCCCGATACGGAACCTCTGAAACCCGATCCGGACCCTGAGCCCGAACATGAACCTGAACGATAAGTAGACCGCCTCCCATTCACCGAATCCTCAACCAATAATGCCTTCTTGGTGGCCTTCAACCATGTGCTCGTGTTGACCGCCTCAATCGCCGTCTGTATATCCGGCCTAAGGCCCTGAACAAACTGTATTGCCTTATGGAAATCGTCACTCGCTATATTAGGAGCATAGCGGGACAATCTCTCAAACTCGGCGATATACTCTGAAACTGACATGCTTCCTTGCTTCAATTCTGTAAATTCCCTCAATCTTCGAGTGCGACAAGATGGAGGAATAAACTTATTCTTGAACTCTCGAACAAAGACTTCCCAATTCACTTCCTCGCCTGCAGCATCTAACACAATCCGAGTACTCTCCCACCATGAATATGCCTCGCCCTGAATCAAAGAAATAGTACATCTGGCCTTCTCCTGGGACTCACACGGGATAAGCTCCCATATCCTGTCAATTTCCTTCTGCCACTGCTTAGCCTGAATATCAGTCTCTTTATAAAACTTGGGAGGATGTTGGTTCTGGAACTCCCTGAAAGCTAATGAAATCTGGACTCCCAGCTGTGGTGGTGGAACTGGTGGTGCTGGAGGAATATAATCTCGGACTCTCTGATCAATAAGACCCACCACTGCATTCATGAAGTCCTGTGGCTGAGCCTGAGGGGGTGGAGGAGGAGGTGGTGATATCTCACGACGATGATGACGACGATGTCGATGTCTAGGAGAACGATCACGATGATGTCTATCGTGAGCCATCCTGAAATCAAGGCACTATTATGCATGTTCAATTAGTAGGTACAAATGTGTGCAAATAATTCACAAATTGCGCAAAAGTCATAAAACTCACATATTTCACCAAGTTCAAGTAAGTTCAGATATGCCAAATAACGATGCAAGACTCTCAAATTGACAATTAGTTCTTATGCCGTGCGACCTAGACCCACAAGACACGACACTAGAGACCCGATTTTGCAACCGGGCTCTGATACCACCGTAGGATGTAGCACCCGGAACGCTAGGCGCCACATCCCCCGCACTATAGTCTCAATCCACATATGAAATGGGTAATCCATACATGAACCGACACTATAGCGAATGAGAGACAATAAAAACGACACAAGGCTAGGCGGGACTAACCCCAAACTAAACAATCAATTCAGAGTAACAAAAGCAGAAACAATATTTCATTCAATACTTATAGGTACCATATTTACATATCTACTAATAGGTACCAACATTTACATTATCAATACAATATCATCTCCAAAATAGGTAATAAGGCAAGCTACAAAAATATAAAGTACCAATACATGAACAAAAGATGAGGTGAAGTCTGCTAGACCCAAATTAAAGACACACTAGACTCTAATTCCCGCTTAGCACGCACCTGCAAAAGCTGAAAAGTTGAGGTGTCAGTCCAACACGAACTGAGCGAGGGGTTATAAATAAGTATATGCGCACATACATGCAAGTTATAATCTCGGGTAATAAATTTGGAAAATAACAATACAGTTTAGTAAAATACGAGATTCTATCGCCCGAGGTTACAACTAATTCAATTTATCAATTTGTTCAATTCAATACAATCAATTGTGGCCCGGGGAGTGGGGCAATTCTCCAACCTTACTCCGACTGTGTACAATTAATCAATCAATTATTAGGTGATTAGGTGATCAAGCAATTTATTACGGTGCACAATTAGCAGTTTCAATAACACCTTTTTCCTCCGGGTGATGGTGGGATTGCAAGGCCCCACCATCCAATAAATCTGGGCAGAGGGTACATGAATCCCTTAGCCCGGAACTCCTTCCTACCCTAATCTCCTAGGGGGTTCAGGGGTCATCCCAATTTGGTGAGGATAGTTCTCGAGTTACCCGCCAGGCCATACTTTCCCGGTTGGCTCGAGTCACTACCCTCGGGCCCACAGTGTAATACAATACTCGCCAAAACAATCAATCAATCAATTCCTTCAATAGTTCGGTAAATCATTTCAAAACCAATCTCATTTAAAAAACTATAGATATATAGATAGGTTTTGGCTTAAAACTTCACATAGGGTTATACGGGTCCTATGTATCTAGAAATAAAACTCACCTGAACGACCCAAAACAAACAAGGAAACAGCTCACGGGGCCTGCTCCTCGTCACCAGGAAGCTGGTCTGTGCAAGTAAGACAATTGTCCGTGAGACAAGACTCAAAATGCACCAAATAGGACGAACGGCGAAAATGCAACGAGATGACGAGTATGATGGAATGTACCATGAAAATATTTTGTTTTGATAAGTATTCAGTCATATAATAGCAATTTGGGGTCAAAGAATTGATTGGATCAAAACCCCAAAAATCAATTTTTATGCAGTAGCTTTTGCTCTGCCAGACGGTATGGGAACGGCAGTTCCGGCTTCCCTTTGAAAATGGGAAGGGCCGTTCCCAAGGCCCTTCAGAAACGTGCCAGCGTTTTAAAAATAAAAACGCGCTTTGTCTAGGAACGGCCCTTCCGGCACACAGGCCAAAATGGGAACGGCCGTTCCCAGTCTCGCTGGCCTTCCTGACCCAGAAGCCTGGGAACGCCTGTTCCCAAAATGCACTAAGGCGGGAACTACCGTGCCCAGTTTCTGCAAGGTTGAGAAACAGAGTAGTAGCAGCAGCAACAACGAACCAACAACACAATCAACAAAAATGGCTTCAAACCAAGATGAAATGCATATATTTGATGCAATACATATACTAGCATACAAATAGATCAATAACAATTCATAAAAACACATATTTCCACCCTAGATCATCAAGAATTCATCAATCCAAACCCATATACTCATTCATGCTCCAAGTCCAAAATCATCAAGTTAAATACATCCAACTTAAGCTCAAAGTTCACAAATAAGTTTCCAACAACAATTACACAACTTAATCAACACATAGCAAAGCCCTATCTATACCATATATTCAAGAAATCATCAATTCTCCAAAAATACCTCAAATGTAAGAAATGGATGTTAAGATGAAGATATGATGTTGACGATGCTTCAATGTCCACAAAACCCACAAAAATGATGCTTGAAAGATGAAATCTCCCTACACGTTGGCAAGGGTTTGGCGCGGTTGAAGAAGGAAGAAAGAACAATGTGTATGTAATGTGTTTGTATGTAAAGGAAGCAAATGGTACGTGATATACAGCTAAAGAGAGGGGAAAAAAAAAGGCCAATTTGCTATTAAGTCCTCACATTCGTGAAAATAAGCAAATAAGGCCATAAAAGAAATTAACTCAAATTCGGAAAATTAATTCACGTTACAATCAAGTTCAATTTATGCAATAGTTACAATATGATATGAATTTCAATAAAAATACTTAGAATACAATTTTATAAAATTATGTCATGACATGAAAATCAAAGAAATGATCAATTAAAAATTAAAATCTAACTCTCAAACTCACACGTGTCGTTCATACCGGAAATGCCGAAAGCTGGGGCGTTACGACTACACACAGACTGATCCCTGACGGCCCTATACCGTTCCAGGGCTGTCTATCCCATAGCTCCTTAGATCCACAACAGAACAGATCATAACATAACATAACATATGCCAATCTTTCATGGTAATCTCGCTACATAATCAAAACACAACTACTTTTCCAAAATAGCTTACATATGCCTCGAAAACTGGTTTACATATTTTATCCCTACGCGATGGAACTTGAAGCCTCATGACCTCCACCCACGCAGGACGCACGCAAGATCATAAACATATCATATCCAACACATACATATTTATAGTAAGGTATACTCGCATGCAAGGGTAGAAATCAGCTTATAAAGGCCATAGGTCGCATAACTATACAAAATCCTAAACCTCACCTCGTGAAAGTAGAGTCTGAGAGTGTGAAAGGCCAAACACTCTGAACCTTGGGCCCACCGGCACCACCAAACTCTGTGACAAGACATACAGAAGCCCAGACTTAGACTCTATATGAACCAAACAAAACGCACGACATTGCTCAACATGATCGTAGTTATGCATAAGTGTTCATGTTGTGCTTGGATAAGGTGTCGTGGTCATTCAAGGCATATCAATGCTCAACAAGGTCATATTTACAAGCAACCGACACGTAATTCCATATCCAAAGATGCAAGATCAATTTAGGAAGTCAATGTATTCACAAAATGCATATTAAATCATCCAATGTCACAGGGTTCAATTATAAAATTAGAATTAAGCATCAAGTTCATGTCGAGTTATAAAGTGCATAAGTAAGAGCAACTTGATGATATAAACATACAAAGTTGTTGTAGGTAGATGGCATGTTTGATACAAATAAAGAGTGCATTTAATTCACTTAAGATCATACTTTACAACTTCACAACATGTTTGGTACACAAGCTCAAGTCACATTCATAGTTTCATAAATATTACACTTACATCCCCTAAGTCATTTATAAAAGTTTAGAATTATTACACATACATCCCCTAAGTCATTTATAAAAGTTTAGAATTATTACACATACATCCCCTTAGTCGATTGCTAAGCATAATTGTTCATTTAAAGTGTTTATAGAATTATTCAACTAGGAATTAATTACTTACAAGAATGACAATTATCAATTTATCGTAATTCATAATATACCATTTTCGAGTAGTAAGAGTAAATCAAGATATTACAATTCTAACTCCTATCATGCATCAAGTCTCAAGTTGTTCAAGCATCTTTCATGTATCTCGATTTTATATTTGAAACACAATTTACAACAAACATAACATTGAGAACGTCTGAAATTCATAAAGAGAAATCACAACATGTTCGTTCTTCTAAAACATCATTCAAGTTCATTTAGTCACATAAAAGATTAGTTTCTAAATATTACCCTAACACCCCTTCGTACTTAACAAATAGCGTAAATTCATCACATCGGAATTCAAATAGTAAATCAAAATATTCATGCATATCACAATTCATTGAATACATATTTTTCAATATGATTGGAATACATCTCGATCAACAAACCAGCAATAAACAATTTATTTGCACTTAAAATAATTAATTCAAATAATTATAATTATACAAAATAATTCGTAATAAATAAACCGAGTGTCCGATTAACGAACGGAAAGCGACGTTGGACTCACCGCGTCGAGGCCGATAAGCTATCCGAAATTCGCCGGAGCGCCGCCACCGGAGCCGACGGAAAGTCGTCGGGCCGCCACCTGGCCGCCGCCGAAAGTCGCCGAAAAAATCTTGAAAAATTACCTGAGAATGTAGTCTTTGTGCTCGTTCCAAATCCTTGATAAATTTCTGAAAATTCCAAGTCAATCGTCCTAGATCTTGAATCCAAGAATACGAAAACCCCAAAACTTCAAATTCAAATTACTTCCAATCCGGTGAACGAAAATGAAATCCGTAAAAGACATCGACTCACCCATGATGTGCTCTTCGAAACCCCTAAGATGGTCGCCGGAGAAAGTGGCCGAAAAGTCAAGAATTCGGCCGCTACAGTAACAAGCCCCCGCGGGCGCGACTTCAGATGGCTCGTGCGCCGCCACCTCCACTCCGATGGTTGTGCCACCAACCCAGAATTCATTCCCCATGAGAATAGCTTCAGATCGGTACCTCGTCCACCCAAAACCGCCGCCGGAATCGCCGAAACCGTCCGGCGAAGTTTACCCAGATCCACCAACAGCGGCGTGACCTTCGGGTGACGCGTGTGGCGCCACTGCTGACCCAATGACTGCGGGACCATTTCCAAGTTGTAGATCTCGTTGAGATGTTCGATTTGCATACCAATTTCACTATATTCCGATGTCGGAGGAGGCCGTACGAGGCTGTCGAAGTTGCTGCCACAATCCAGTCGCGAATTTCCGAACTTTGAGCAGTTACGTCTGAAAATCGTAGATATCTCCTCCACCGTTGGTCATTTGTCCAAGATCTTTGTACCATCGTGATCCTCTCGTTGAGCTCTTCGAAATGCACTACTCAATCATCGAATTCTGTCGAGAAACGGCCAAGTTACGACTAGTGTGTGTTTTAGGTGTAGTGTTTGTGCGGGAATGAGAGAGAGAGAAAACCAAGAGAGAGAAGAGGAGATTGGGAGAAATGTGTCTTGTGCACAAGCTATATAGAACCGGATATCCTTATCGCGTAGCAAAGTGAAATATCGCGTACGAATAATCGTAAATAAAATTGGTAAAGTTACGAATAAACATTCAAGCTCCGAATTAATTTTATAAATTAAAATGAAAGAGAGAGATTTACCAATTAGAGTTTAATTCAATTTAATTTTAGAAACCTTTCGGACAATTTAACGACACTTCGTAAACACATGATTGACAATTAATCTCAAGTAAACCGAAATTAAACACGTTAAGTAACATGATGGATTTAAAATCACTTGACAATTATTTCATGGAATAAATTCGGATTAAATCAAATTAGACGGTTTGGGTTACATATGCGCGTAATTAATCAAGTTGACAATTAATCTTAGAATAATTCAAATGATCACATATTAAATTGGATTCACATTAAATCACATAATTCAAGAACTCTTAAATTAAACACACACAAGTGTAGAGACTTACTTGTTAATATCTTCAGGAAACCCTTCGAGAATACGGGGCGTCACACTACTAGCCTATTTTCTTTAAGATTATTTCGTGTGGGCAAAGGGAGATCGTAATTGTAAAACTGAAATAACTAAATAAATGCAAGTTCTGATTATGTGTTTCAGTTTCTTCTGCGTTGATAAATCCACGCAAGTATTTTAGTTTACGCAATGGTGACTTAACTAACCGCAGTTGACTCCTCGCGAAAACCGCTTAGAAAAATAAGAATTATTCTTAATTAACATGTCATCTAGGTAATTCTTACCAAATAATGTTAATTCACCACATCAAGCTTTAGCCGCTATGTGAATGTAACAGAGCTCCGAAGGGAGGTTAATATATTACTTAGTCAAGTGTGCACAGTTACTGTAACGCCCCCACCCCGTACTGGAACAAGAGGAGAGCGGCGTCTCAACCCCCGTACTGAAGCACCTCTCAAGTAATGGTGTGGGCCATCACTCAAGAAATACTCCAGCGAACGGCTGTCTATCTCCGAACTATACATGTATAACGATGTGGCTATGCAGCGGAAAATCAGAGTATTTTAAAACTTTTCAAAACATGTGCGTGATGGCATGTAACAAGAAAGAACATATTGATCATGTAAGAGAGACTTGGCATATCAAAACATATAACATATTCACAAATAAATACCGATACAACAGAGTTCAAAGTATCGGTAACAGAGTAGCAGGATGAGTATAACAAAGATACTCAAGTATTCAGAAACATGAAGTGATGCAGCCATAAAACATATGCAGGACACAACAGAAAGTAATACTAAGTCTTGACTAAAAAAAAAATGACAACCTAGAGCTTCAAGATACCTCTAGACTGCGGCTGCAAGACCTGAAACCACGAGGCAAGAAAACGGGAGAGGTATTAGTCAAAAGGACTAAGTGAGGGAATACTTAAAAGAAAGTACTGAATGATAAAGAACTTGAAGTGTAGTTCAAAACTGTTAATGCAAAGCTTTAAAGAAGAACTTGAAACAAGTTCAATTGATAAAACTGTTTGAATGCAATGCTGTAAAACAATACGAGTTTCGAAACTCTTTTCATGAATGCTATCACACGCGCACACATATGTTGTAGATGGTTCATAGTTCTTTCATAAAACGGGATACAGGTAAAGTGAACTTTTCCAAATATGAACCATCCTTTATGAAACAGAATTTTGCCCGCAAGCTAGGCTCCTCCATCCTAACTCCAGAAAACATGATTTCGTAGAGTATCGGACCGAGGTCAACAATAACTCCACACACAATAGAGTATCAGACCAAGGTCAACAATACCCCACTAACACATACAAACATGCACCATCCTCCACCCGTTGTCACTTCGGGTAGCAACCCTAGGCGACCTATAAACATGTAATGTGAACAGATTTGTTGTCCGTCCCCAGACAGATTGTCCTGACTTAACAAACCTCCTGTTAAAAGTCGGTGTCAATTGTCTAAGTGTGGCGGTCGGTATTGGTGATGTCGTTGGCGTACACCTCCCGAACATCACCTCCACACATAACCGCCGGGCCCAAACTGTAAACTGTATGCTTGCATTTCAAGATTAGCAGTGACCAGAGTACCACTTCAGTCTGCTAACTATAACATGTGAAACTGTCTGTAAACATATGATGTTGTCTGTAAAACATGTGATGTTGTCTGTAAAACATATGATTCTGTCTGTAAAACTGTACTTTGAAAACATATGCAGATCATGTAACTGTCTTTGAACAAGAATGCAGAACTTTGGAAAGCATGTGCTGTAGATCAAGGTATACTATTAAAGTATGAATGATCCTTTCAAAAGAATGTCCCGATAAAAGGGATAGTTCAAAACGAGGTTTAACTTTGAATTTCAAAACATATGATACGATAGTATAATCGTGGTTCCAGTTGGAAAACAGTTATAACTTCACCTCACCTATTAGTAACAAAAGGTAGGAAGACAGATTATGCGGTGCCCTGGGGATCCCAGTGCTCAACTTTAACTCCTGTCGGTGGTGTACTAGAGTGATCTTAAGAACTAAGACCCACTACTAACCAAGATGCATATAAAATGCATGAAACAATGAACAAGGAACATGTAAAGAACATGTAACACAAGAGAGTAATACCATTTAAGGTATTCAAGAAAGGTAACACATAAAGGAATACGTTAAAGTGAGTTACTGTTAACGTAAGACTGTGATCTTACTATAACCGAGTAAGCTTTAGTCAAATTATGAATCCTATCGCAAACCTTAGGTTAAGAAACAAGTACACGAAAGAAAAAAAATATTGAAAACACATTTTAGACCCTGGATATGGAAACCCTAGGTGCAAATGTCTAATAAGAAAGCACAAGTTTTATTTCATTTTTACTATTCAAAAGCACTATTTAAAAGTACTATTCAAGATTACTATTCATGAATAATATTCATAGGTTACTATTCACATGTCGGGTCAAAGGGTCGGGTCAAACCCTTACTTTACACACACACCCACACGCACGGTACACACACACACCATGCACATACACACACACACACACGGTATGCACACACACACACACACACCCTAATTAAATTATGATATTGATTATAACCTATAGTTTCAAGTTCATGTTAATATAACCAAGTGTGATCTAGGTTAAAGGTATAACCTATGGTTAAGAGATCCAATTAAGGCATAAGATCAAGTTATGAAACACTATTCTATCTTAGGTTATAACAAGTGACACTATTAAAGTGTATAACATATGATCAAGGCTCTAATCCATTAATCCATATCATTTCATAAGCTCAATTCATAATTCAAGAATCATATAACAATGTGACAACATGTCACAACATATATCATATCATATCATATCATATATCATGAACCTTTAGGCATGTAACATGTAACAATTTAGTTCAATACCAACATGTAACAAGTTGTGACATAATTAATTGTAAATCACTATTCCACTAGCTAGCATGCATGAACATAATTCAAATTCCATAATCATGCATCAATTCTCATAATATAACAACCATATCACATGATCATAGCATATACTAGAGCAATTCATAACATATGCAAGCATATACTAAACAATTAAAACATATAAACATATATTCAAACATATCATGAAAACTATATAATAAATGCATAAAATAAAATCCTATATGGCTTAGGGAAGACCCTAAGACCCAGCCTAAACATAATATAAACATACCATAACATAAAAACATAAACTAAACTAAAACATAACATAAAACAAAACAGCTAACCTAGCTAATGGAGGGGGGATGCCGACGGCAAACAGGGGGAGAGGGAGAGAAAGAAAGGGTGTTGTCAACACAACATTGAGCAAGGATTCAAATGCCTCTTTCCCTCTATTTATAGTTGAAGAGAAGCCCCTCACCTTGGAAATAAAATGTAAGGAAGGGTAGGAGAGCAAAAATGGAATAGCTTCTCTTGGAAGCTTCATACTCTTGAAGCTAAAAAGTGGGACTGCTGGGGGTATTTCGGTCATTTCACTACCAAAACGTGGATTTAAGTGGCTGGAAGTATAACCATTCCGTCTGGGCAAAAATTAGCTACGAAACGCATATTCATTCGTCGAAATCGAATTTACCGTTTGAAAGATACATTAGTTTTAGTGAATAAAAGTTTTGAGCTCGAAACTCAACACGAGTGAAAAACTACTTTCTAGAATGATTTTCAAGTCCGGATTGTTTCCAAAATTCAAGAAATAAAACGAGAAGCGTTTTGAATCCAATATCGACTATAAAACGTTTTAACGTTAAAAAGTTGAAAACGTTGAATGAATAGTGAATTCTTACGTATAGACGTACGCATCAAAATTTCAAGCTAGGGTTTGAATAAAGGGTTGTAAAACATCTCAAAAATCTTGAAATAGCTCAAGTAGTGCAAATCCGAAGAGAAAAAATTTTTCGAATGAAAACTGTTCGTAGAAGGAATAGTGAACTAGGGTTTTCGAAAACATTTTCAATAAAACCAATGCTCAAAATAGATTTCCAAGTCAAGAATGATTTCAAAAGATTCGTCTCAACTCAAGGGTCGATTCGACTATAAACTTGGGTAGGAAAGGTATCAGAATCAAAAGCTCATTTTCAGATGAATAGTAACTTTGGTCGGTAAGTTCCAAAAGTACCCTTATGGTTCAAGAAAGACTCTCTGAACTTAGGAAACAAGTTCAAACGATAGGAAAACATGTGTGATGAACCTCTTGGGTTCGAGAAGCAATATGAACAAGGTAGGCTCGGGTTATGAATAGTAAACTGTATCAAAGGTCTAGAATTTCCCTTTAAAACATGTCAGATCATATACGAGCACAAAGTTCATGTAAGAATGCAATGCATGATGATTCAAAAAGTTGGATCACGGTCTATAAACGCTTTACCAATGCCCTTAACTTACTGTTTTCATCCAGGCCCTGTTTTGGGCTGTTACAATCACGCCTCCTTAAAGAGAATCTGTCCTCAGATTCTTCTGCTGTAACTGGAAATAACTCGGGGTGATGCTTCTGCATTTTCTCTTTTGTCTCCCAGGTTGCCTCTGCTGTCCCATGTCCCTTCCAAAGGACTTTAAGCAAAGGAATTTTCCTATTCCTCAGCTCTTGAAACTTCCTATCTAGAATCTTAGCGGGCTTCATAACATAAGTCAAATCCGGTTCCAACGGTATCTCTTCTATCGGAACAACCTCTGTCTCATCTGAGAAACACTTGCGAAGCTGAGATATATGAAATACATTGTGGATTCCTGTTAATCCTACAGGTAAATCCAATCTATAAGCAGTCGGTCCGACTCTCTCCAGTATCTCATACGGTCCAACATATCTCGGTTTTAACTTTCCACCTTTCACAATTCGAGAAAATCCTTTCCTTGGCGATGCCTTCAGAAATACCTTTTCGCCCACTGCGAATTCTAAATCCCTTCTACGTCGATCAGCATAACTCTTCTGCCTGTCCTGGGCAGCTTTCATTCTCTGGCGAATGATCTGAATCTTCTATGTCGCTTCTCTTATCCATTTAGCTGAGTTCACTCTGATTGGTCCCTCCTCAGTACATCTTGCTTCATCCAAATCCCAATATAACGGGGATCTACATTTCCTTCCATACAGGGCTTCATATGGAGCAGCTTTAATAGAAGCTTCATAACTATTGCTGTATGCAAACTCCACAAACGGTAAACACTCTTTCCAACTTTCCTGGAAGTCCAAAGCACAAGCCCTTAGCATATCATCCAAGTATTTAATCATCCTTTCTGATTGTCTATCCGTCTGAGGATGCGCCGCAGTACTGAAGTTCAACTTTGTTCCCATCAAAGTCTGAATCTCTTTCCACAATTGTGACGTGAATTTCGGATCTCTGTCCGATACTATGCTGTTTCGAACTTCGTGTAGTCTGACAATCTCTTGTTGATACAGCTTTGCCAACGTGCTGACCTTATCCGTCATCTTTACTGGCAAAAAGTGCGCTGAATTTGTCAATCGATCAATAATCACCCAGATACTATCTTGTCCTCCTCTGACTTTGGGTAATCCAGTGACAAAATCCATCGTGATTTGCTCCCATTTCCATGTCGGAATCGGTAATGGTTGCAACTTCCCACTCGGCTCCTGGTGCTCAGCTTTAACTTTCTGATAAGTTAAGAACTTCTTGACATACTTGGCTATGTCTCTCTTCATTCCGTTCCACCAGAAATGCATCTTAACATCTTGATATACCTTAGTGCCTCCAGGATGTATCGTATACTTAGTCTTGTACGCTTCGTCGAGAATCGATTTCCTCAAAACAGTTGACACGCATACTCGACCTTTGTACCTCAATATTCCATGTTCATCAACCCTGAACTTAGTCTCGTCATCTTTCTCCTTAGATCCGAGACATTTCTTGATCCAATCATCGTTCTTCTGAGCTTCCAACACTTGCTCTTCCAAGGGTGATATCATCACAACATTCGCGATTTGAGCTTTAGTTATCACCTCCGTTCTCTCTTCTATCAATCTCGGGATCGACAGAAATTTATGCCAGACGAGCTTTCTTGCTCAGTGCATCGGCTACAACATTCGCCTTTCCTGGATGGTACTGAATAATACAATCGTAGTCCTCCAGAAATTCCATCCATCTCCTCTGTCGCATATTCAACTCCTTCTGAGTGAATAGATATCGCAGGCTCTTATGATCAGTAAAGATCTCAAACGTAACCCCATACAGGTAATGTCTCCACTTCCCAAGAGCAAAAATTATCGTGGCTAACTCCAAATCATGTGTCGGGTAGTTAACTTCATGCGTTTTGAGTTTCCTTGATGCATACGCAATCACTTTTCCACTTTGCATCAAAACTCCTCCTAGTCCTTCTTTCGAAGCATCGGTGTAAACAGTGTATCCTTCTTTTCCTTCTGGTAATGCTAGCACGGGTGCAGTTGTTAGCATCTCCTTCAATCTTTGAAAACTTTGTTCACACTTCTCAGTCCATTCAAATTTCCCTTATTTCTTTGTCAACTTAGTGAGAGGTGTAGCTGTCTTCGAGAAATCTTTGACAAACCTTCGATAGTAACCAGCTAATCCAAGAAAACTCCTCACTTCTGAAGGATTCTTTGGTGATTTACAATCCATAATCGTCTAGATCTTCGAGGGATCTACTTCGATTCCAGATCCTGATATGATGTGTCCGAGAAATGTAACTCTCTCAAGCCAAAATTCACATTTGCTGAACTTTGCATATAACTTGTGATCCAGCAAAGTGCGTAGTACGATTCGAAGATGTTCCGCATGTTCCTCCGGTGTCTTCGAAAACACCAAGATATCGTCGATGAAAATCACTACAAACGTCTCGAGAAACGGTTTGAATATGCGGTGCATCATATCCATGATGCAGCTGGTGCGTTCGTCAGACCAAACGGCATTACTACAAACTCATAATGTCCGTATCGACTGTTGAAAGCAGTCTTTAGAATATCTGCTTCCCTGATCTTCAATTGATAATACCCTTGTCTTAGATCTAGCTTAGAGTAAACCTTCGATCCTTGAAGTATATTGAACAACTCTTCAATATGAGGGAGAGGATACTTATTCTTGATCGTCATCCTATTCAGCTCCCGATAGTCAATGCATAAACATAATGATCCATCCTTCTTCTTGACGAAAAGCACAAGCGCTCCCCACGGAGATGTGCTCGGTCGAACATATCCTGACTCAATCAGTTCGTCCAATTGCTTCCTCAGTTCTTCCAATTCAGCTGGAGCCATTCTGTAAGGTGTCTTTGAGTACGGCTCAGCTCCTGATATCGTCTCGATCGTAAACTCCAACTCTCGGTCAGGAGGTAACGAATCCAAATGTTCAGGAAACACATCTAAGAATTCGTTCACCACTTCCACTTCTTCGATCTTCAGTTGATCTTTCGGTCTATTCCGAAGATAAGCAACAAATCTGCTAGCTCCTTTCTGAATCAACTTCTTAGCTTCCATCGAAGAAATCACTGATAACTTCTCAGCTTTCCCTTCTGATGTCCCACTTTCATCTTCTTCCAAGATGATCTCTTTCTTGTAACAATCCAACTTAGCTCGATACTTAGAGAACCAATCCATACCGAGTATAACATCGTATCTTGTCATTGGCAACTCAATAAGATCCGTCGGGTAACAACGGGTACCAATACATATAGGGCAGCGTTTATATACTCGATCCGTAACAAGGCAAGTTCGCAAAGGAGAACTCACTTCAAATTTATATGGCAAGTATTCAAGTGGAAACTATAAATGCGCATATAATTTAGATGCAACAAATGAATTCATGGAACCAGGGTCATACAAGACCTTAACTGGCGTGTTAAGAATGTGCACAATACCTTCCACAATAGACGAAGGATCAACCTCCTCCTTACCATCCAAAGCATAAGCTCTGCCTTTGACCACCGGTTTGTTCGTCGTACCCACCACTGCTTTTCCTTTATCCTGGACCCCAAATCTCTTGATCTTGTGCGGGCAACTATCTATCTGGTGCTCATGGGAACCACACGCGAAACACTGTCCAGCTTTCTTGCGACAGTTCTCCTCAGTGTGTCCCATTCGGCGACAATATCGGCAAACAATTTCCTCTGGACCTGGCTGAGGTGCTCTTTGCTTCTGTGGCGCCCTCTGGTACTGTTGTGGTGCTTTCTGCTTCTGTGCTTGCTGTTTCAGTGGAGCCTTCTGCTGCTGATGCTGTGGTGCTACCATTGGCTTCTTTCCGATTCCTTGGGGAAAAGATCCGGATGGTCGCTTGCTCCCTTAATAAGGCTTAGGGTTAGAAGGTCCTTCACGTGCAGTAGTTATCTTGATCTCCTTGTGTGCAGCTTCAACCTTTAACGCTCTATCAACAGCCTGGTTGTAGGTCTCAATGTCCAAAGAAGCAAGTGCCAACCGAAGTTCGGGCTTCAGTCCATCGATAAACCTCTTTGTCTTGTGGCGTTCATCATTCAGAATATGAGGCGCATACTTGATCTGTAGCACCACGAGCGTAGGGCACCACATCCCCCGTACTAGAGCCCGACACGTGTAGTGGAAAGGAGAATCCGTACACGCATCGAACAATAGCGAACGTGAGACAAACAAAACTCACTCTCTAGCTAGGCGGCCTAACCCTCATTCAGAGAACAAAACAGTTCATGGTATAGCGGAAGCGATAAAAGCAATTCATACCAAAATTCCCCAAGATCACATATATACATATCACATAGTCATAAGAGCATAATATTTCCAACTACAAATTTACAATGCCCTTCCCGGGCCAAAATATTTCAAGTATCAAAGTATTCGGAAAATAAATTTCATAAACATAAAACATAAACCACTACGAATGTAATAAAGATGACTCGAGCTATGAAACAAGTAAGACTAGAAGATAACTTGCCGCCTAGCTCGACTCCCACGGTACCTGCAACTCAAAGATAGGGAAAAAAAAAGGGAAAACCACGAGGGTTAGTCCTAATGACTAGTGAGGGGGCTACACACACACTCATAATACATATATAGCAAAGAATTTAATCAAAATCATAAAAGGATCCATGAACCGGGGATGGTTTTTGCAAACTAAATCATTTCCCGTGATAATAACAATATATAATGAAAAGAAGTAAGGGCCATAGGCCAAAATCACAAATTTTAAGTATTTAAGAATCCATTCCCGTTTCATAAATCATACGAATTCAAACAACTCGGCGAGTACGAGTTATACTTCCAACTCCTACAAACAAAGACATAATCAAAGCAAAATTCATAAACCATCCTTCTCCGGGTGATAGAAGGGTTGACGGCCCTAACTATCAGTCAAATTCCCACGAAACAAGGTTAATTACTTCCTTGAAACCTTCGGCGGTTGAATCCACCGGCTCAAGAGAAACGCCCTTCCTCAACCTCCTAAGGTTAGGCGAGACTCTGAAAGGAAAGTGTTGATGGAAGAGCCCGGCGACCCTTCGGCCGTCCCGAGATACCATGCCACTCTCCGGGCCCAAATCATAATTCAAAATTCATAATTTTTGTAAACTTCTCTTTCAAAGTTCAAAGCTCGCTTACACACTCACACTTAATGAAAGGATTTCAAAACAAATGTAAAATAGTTTATATACTTATACAAATCGTTTTCAAAAACTTATAACAAAGAGAACAAGTCTTCAAAGTACATACCATACATATATTTAACATATAGTATACATAAATCGCATGTGGGATTAAAAACATTTAGGGTTTTAGGTCATAATATCTAAAAGAATAAAACCTCACCTTCCGAACGCGTAGCGGTGACAAAAGAAAGCGAACCGGACGCCTAAGGGACAACCTCGTTGTCAACGGGAGGGTCAACTACACAAAACAAATAACAAGGGATAATCTTAGACTCAAAATGTACCACATAAACACTCGGCAAATGCACATGCGTGTAAATGATGCAAATGAAATGAGATGAATTCATGTTTAGGTCATATAAGGTCACACATTGCATATGAACTCACATATCATAAACAAGGATGTAAAACGAACTATAAATTCATAACATAAATCTTAACACACAATATAACATGTTATAAGAAGCATGGGGATCAAATTAGGGTTGGGAAAGCGAAAAGAAAGCGAAACAAAACAAGAAAACCAAAGTTTGGGGCAAAAGGAGCCACTGACCTAAATCCACCCCGGTGGATTTTTTTCAAAGGGAAAATCCACCCCCATGGATTTTCCAGGAGTTTCTGACTCAAATCTACCCCCGCGGATTTTTTTCAAAGGGAAAATCCACCCCCGTGGATTTGAGTCGGAAGCCAAAAAAACTCGAATTTTCAGCCCCAAAACTCTCCAAAACTCATCCAAATTCATACAAACTCAATATAGAACATATTAGGATCATAATATGTCTTATATTCACTCAATCCATGTCAAAATCGAAGCTAAACATCAAGATTCAAGTGAAGGAATGTAAGAGATATACATATCTTCAAGTTTATGCCAAAACCCCAAATTGAAACCTAAAGATTCCTAGATTCTCATGCAAAATCAGACCATACACTTATATTATAATGTCATAAGATCAATTAGGATGCAAAAAATCCAACAAAATACCAAGAGATCAAGCTATAATTTCAAAATTGGCAAAACCCTTACTATTCATAGAAATATTCATATCTTGATCAAATCACCACCAAATTGAGCAAATAAGGTATCTAAACAAAGAAGAGAAGATGGAGAAACAAATTCCAAGCTTACCTTTCGAAAATGGAAGGATTTGATGAGGATTTGAGCTCAAAAGGTTGGAAGGTGAATAGTATAATTTTGCTTCCTTCTTGGTCTCGGTTTTGAGCAGCTATTTCTCTCTTCTCTCCAAGGTTGGAACGAAATGAGGGGCTTATGGCTGATAGAGGAGTATGTTAGGAGTATGTGGGGCCAAGGTTTATTTAATTTGGTCAAATATATCAAAAGTTATGAATAAAAGAGTGGGAAAAGGTCTAAAATGGCATACGAGGCTTGTTTCGGTTAAATTTCGGAGGTCTAAATGAGCTTAGAAAAATATGAGGCTATGTTTATTGAACCCGAATCATGGATACGAGTTCAACGGAGGTGACAGAATTCGAATCCGAATTCCCGAGCTCAATTTGTGCTTCCCGGAACCCATGGCGCGCTAAATGCTCTTTAGCCTCCTTTAGTTTCCGTCTCCAAAATTAAAATGAAAAGACAAACCAAACAAATTACAAAATATAAAATGAACATATAGTCAAGTTCATAACTCAAGTAATTCACGCATATCAAAAATTCGCAGGAAACAGAATTGAAATTGGACACGAATAGGGCAAAATTTCAAGCGTAGAGGGTTTAAACGTTCAAAACGAATTCATTCTTAAATCAAATAATTATCAAATTTCCACATAAGAATTTAATAAACATCAAATATTCACGTAAGTACTTAATTAAATTGCGCACATAGTAGTATACCTGAAAGTCCGAACAATCGGGATGTTACAAACCTCCCTCCTTCAAAAGGACCTGTCCTCAGGTCCGAAGCGAGGTCTTGAAAAGTTCCGGGTACAACTGTCTCATTTTCTCCTCGGTTTCCCAAGTGGCTTCTTCGGATTTCTGATCACGCCACAAGACTTTTACCAAGGGGATTTTCCGGTTTCTCAATTCTTACATCTTCCGGTCCAAAACTTTAACCGGGTACTTCTTGATTGTCAAATCCGGCTCTAGTTGCACCTCTTTGATTGGAATTGTAGAAGACTCATCGGGATAGTGTTTCCGGAGTTGAGAGACATGGAAAACATTGTGTATCCCGGTCAAACTCGGTGGTAGATCAAGCCGGTAGGCTACTTCCCCAACTCGTTCAAGAATCACAAAGGGGCCTAAGTAACGCGGATTAAGCTTCCAACCTTTACCAATCCGAGCAAACCCTTTTCTAGGAGATGCTTTTAGAAAAACCTTATCTCCCTCTTCAAACTCCAAGGGTCGTCTTCTTTTGTCCGCATAACTTTTCTGTCGGTCCTGAGCCGCCTTTAGCCTTTCTCGAATCACTTTCACTTTCTCGATGGTATCTTGGATCTCCTTTGGTTTCTTAGCTCTGTCGAGCTTACCATCCTTTGTCCATCTCCATTCATCAATATCCCAAAATAAAGGTGATCGACATTTTCTTCCATATAATGCCTCATATGGAGCCATACCAATCGAAGTCTGAAAACTGTTATTATAGGCGAACTCGACCAAATCCAAATACTCATCCCACGAGTCTTGATAGTCTAAAGCACAAGCACGAAGCATGTCCTCAAGATATTTAATTAACCTCTAGGATTGTCCATCTGTTTCTGGGTGAGATGCAGTACTAAACTGAAGTTTCGTTTCCATACACTTCTGTAATTCCTGCCAGAAACTCGCTGTAAACCGTGGATCCCTATCTGAAACAATACTGACAGGTACACCATGCAATCTCACAATTTCTTTCCGGTACAACTTGGCCAACTTAGGTACTTTATCGGACATTCGGACCTTGAGAAAGTGAGCCGACTTCGAAAACCGATCAATTATGACCCAAATTCCATCGAAACCTCGTTTGGTCCTTGGCAAGCCGGACACGAAGTCCATCGTCACTTGCTCCCACTTCCATTCAGGAATTGGAAATGGTTGGAGAGTTCCCCCCGGTTTCTGATGTTCAGCTTTCACCACTTGGCATGTTTGGCACCTTCTTACATAATTGGCCACATCTCTTTTCATGCCGTTCCACCAATACAAACTTCTTAAATCTCTATACATCTTAGTAGTACCGGGATGTACCGTATAAGCCGACTTATACGCCTCATCCAACACCAACTGCTTAAGTTCATCTGGAACACACACCCGAGCCTTAAACAGGAATAATCCCGAATCATCAAACCCGAATTTTGTCTCTGGATCAATCCTTGCCTTAGCTACTAATCTTTGAATTTCCAAATCATTAGATTGAGCTTCAATCAATCTTTGCCTCAAATCCGGTTGTACTGATATATTTGCCAAACGGGCCTCTGAAACCAAGGATACCGAACTCTGTTTACTTGAACCTGCTCCCAAACTCGAGATACTAACCTTTCTGCTCAAAGCATCCGCAACCACATTAGCCTTACCCGGATGGTATTGAATTCTACAATCATAGTCCTCAAGTAGCTCAACCCAACGTCTTTGCCTTACATTTAAATCCTTCTGTGTAAACAAATACTTAAGGCTTTGGTGGTCGGTAAAAACTTCAAAAGTAACCCCATAGAGATAATGACGCTATTTCATCAAAGCAAAAACAACCGAAGCTAATTCCAAATCATGAGTGGGATAATTTTTCTCGTGATCTTTTAACTTCCTCGAGGCGTATGCTACTACTTTACCATTTTGCATCAAGACACAACCGAGCCCTTCCTTCGATGCATCGGTATAAACCGAGTAACCTTCAGAACCCTCAGGTAGGGTTAAAATCGGTGCAGAAGTCAATCTCTCCTTAAGAGTTTGAAAACTCTTCTCACACGCCTCGTCCCACTCGAACTTAACCTCTTTCTTTGTTAACCGAGTCAACGGGGAAGCAATCTTCGAGAAGGCTTTCACAAAGCGCCTATAATACCCCGCTAACCCTAGAAAACTTCTCACTTCAGAGGCATTCTTCGGCTGTTTCCATAACATAACCGTTTCTATCTTTGCTGGATCCACTTCAACACCATTCCCTGAGATAAAGTGACCCAAAAATGAAACCCGTTCAATCCAGAACTCACACTTACTGAACTTGGCGAACAATCTATGTTCTCGAAGTGTTGACAATACCATTCTCAAATGCCACGCATGATCTTCAACAGACCTCGAATACACCAGAATATCATCTATAAAGATGACCACGAATTTATCGAGGTAGGGCCGGAATATTCGGTGCATCATATCCATGAACGCGGCTGGGGCATTAGTAAGACCAAAAGGCATGACCACGAACTCGAAATGCCCATAACGAGTGTTGAAACCCGTCTTCGGTATGTCTTTCTCCCGGATACGCAACTGATAGTACCCTTGTCTTAAATCCAACTTAGAATAAACACACGAACCTTGAAGAAGATTGAACAACTCTTCAATGTGAGGAAGTGGGTACTTATTTTTAACCGTTAATCGGTTCAGCTCACGGTAGTCAGTACACATCCGCAATGTCCCGTCTTTCTTCTTTACAAACAGGACAGGAGCACCCCACGGAGAAGTGCTCGGGCAAATGTAACCACACTCTAAGAGCTCATCAAGTTGCGCCTTCAGCTCCTTCAACTCCGCTGGAGCCATCCTGTAGGGAGATTTCGCATAAGGTTCCGCTCCGGGATAGAGATCTATTACAAATTCGACATCCTGATCCGGAGGCAAAAACCCCAAATTCTCCGGAAAAACATCGGGGAACTCCTTCACGATCTCCGTCTCCTCGAGCTTGACCTGATCTTTCGGTTTATTCAAAAGATAGGCCACGTAGCCCGTTGCACCGTCCCGGAATAATTTACTTGCTTCCATAAAGGATATAAACGGGCAGGCCTTCAATCTCTGACCCGCAAATACCGTAGAACCCAATGTCACCTTCTTAGCGAAGCAATCCATCATGACTCGGTGTCGAAACAACCAGTCCATCCCTAAAATTACCCCATATCTCTTGATAGGCATCTCAATCAAATCTGTCGGATACTCTTGATCTTCAACAACAACAGGGCACCCACGAAACACACGGTCCGCTACCAAACTGCCCCCGAGTGGGGAACTCACAACAAAGGAATCATCAAAGCAAGCAACATGCAAAGAAAGTGCAGGAACACACTGGGAAGCAATAAAAGAATGCGTTGCTCCCGGATCAAATAATGCATGTAATGGAATGCCATGAATGCTAATAGTACCTTCAACGACGGCATTTGCATCCACCTCGGCATCCTCTTCTTCACCTTCAAGTGCATAGGCTCTGGCTTGGATAGGAGCTCTCGGAGGCCTAGTATTCAAGGGTGGAGGATCCTTCTTCTTAGGACAAGCGTTGATCATGTGACCGGGCTCCCCACAACCATAGCACCTTCCCAATTTCTTTCGGCATGTCTCCTTGGTATGATTGGGACCCCCGCAATAAGAACACTCAATTGGGGCCGTTAGAGCGGGTACCACAGCTTGTCCTTGGGGTCGGGGCTTCTTATTAAAAAGATTAGAACCTTTGGGCTTGAAGACCGGAGGCCCACGTTGAGGGATAGGCCTCTTACCCAAATTTGATCTGGTGCTCGAACCTTGCCCCGAAGAGTAAGCCGGAGGTTTCATCCTCAAATTATGAGCTTCTACTTTCAGTGCCTTCCTTGTAGCCTTCTCCCAAGTGTCCACAGTAGCGGCCTTTAGAGCATTCTGAACGTCATACCTCAGCCCATGAATAAAATTCCGGGCTTTCTGAGTATCATCGTTAGTGATGTGAGGGGCATACGGGGCGAGTCTTTCAAATTCCAAAATATAATCTTCAACAGAACGATTCCCTTGTTTTAACTCCGTGAATTCCTGGAGTCTACTTTCACGGGCACTTGGTGGGATATACTTGTGGCGAAATTCTCTTATGAAGCTTTTCTAGTTAAACTCTTCACCCATTCTTTCTAACCGAGCTCTCATAGCCTTCAACCAATTAGAGGCGGGACCCTGAACAAAACGAGCCGTGCAAACTGCCTTCTCATAAGATGGTGCAGGGCATATTTCCCAAATCCCCGAAATTTCTGACAACCATTCCTCTGCTTTAATATCATCACCGCCGTACCACTTCGGAGGGTTGTTGTTCCAAAATTCCCTAAAAGTCGGGGTAACTTGACCCTCTTGAGCCTCCCCATAAGGATTATTCCTTTGATTCTGTTGCAACTGGTTTAAGAGAGCCTGAACAATATTTTCTGCATTCAATGGAGGAGGTGGTGGTGCTTGTGGAGGAGGTTGATTAAGATCCGGGGTTTGTTCCCTATCATTTCTCCTTCGTAGAGGCATCCTGAAAATTCACAAATCAAGAAAATATTGATGCATGGGGTTCAATGCATGTTCATGGAAGCAATTAATTAAAATTTTAAACAATTAATTCACATAAATGTATAGATAAATGCAAATAATCACATAACCCTAAGCCGAACGACCTAGACAAACCCGACACGACTCTAGAGCTCCAGTTTTGCAACCGAGAGCTCTGATACCATCTAAGGATGTAGGACCCCGAACGTAGGGCACCACATCCCCCGTACTAGAGCCCGACACGTGTAGTGGAATGGAGAATCCGTACACGCATCGAACAATAGCGAACGGGAGACAAACAAAACTCACTCTCTAGCTAGGCGGCCTAACCCTCATTCAGAGAACAAAACAGTTCATGGTATAGCGGAAGCGATAAAAGCAATTCATACCAAAATTCCCCAAGATCACATATATACATATCACATAGTCATAAGAGCATAATATTTCCAACTACAAATTTACAATGCCCTTCCCGGGCCAAAATATTTCAAGTATCAAAGTATTCGGAAAATAAATTTCATAAACATAAAACATAAACCACTACGAATGTAATAAAGATGACTCGAGCTATGAAACAAGTAAGACTAGAAGATAACTTGCCGCCTAGCTCGACTCCCACGGTACCTGCAACTCAAAGATAGGAAAAAAAAAAGGGAAAACCACGAGGGTTAGTCCTAATGACTAGTGAGGGGGCTACACACACACTCATAATACATATATAGCAAAGAATTTAATCAAAATCATAAAAGGATCCATGAACCGGGGATGGTTTTTGCAAACTAAATCATTTCCCGTGATAATAACAATATATAATGAAAAGAAGTAAGGGCCATAGGCCAAAATCACAAATTTTAAGTATTTAAGAATCCATTCCCGTTTCATAAATCATACGAATTCAAACAACTCGGCGAGTACGAGTTATACTTCCAACTCCTACAAACAAAGACATAATCAATGCAAAATTCATAAACCATCCTTCTCCGGGTGATAGAAGGGTTGACGGCCCTAACTATCAGTCAAATTCCCACGAAACAAGGTTAATTACTTCCTTGAAACCTTCGGCGGTTGAATCCACCGGCTCAAGAGAAACGCCCTTCCTCAACCTCCTAAGGTTAGGCGAGACTCTGAAAGGAAAGTGTTGATGGAAGAGCCCGGCGACCCTTCGGCCGTCCCGAGATACCATGCCACTCTCCGGGCCCAAATCATAATTCAAAATTCATAATTTTTGTAAACTTCTCTTTCAAAGTTCAAAGCTCGCTTACACACTCACACTTAATGAAAGGATTTCAAAACAAATGTAAAATAGTTTATATACTTATACAAATCGTTTTCAAAAACTTATAACAAAGAGAACAAGTCTTCAAAGTACATACCATACATATATTTAACATATAGTATACATAAATCGCATGTGGGATTAAAAACATTTAGGGTTTTAGGTCATAATATCTAAAAGAATAAAACCTCACCTTCCGAACGCGTAGTGGTGACAAAAGAAAGCGAACCGGACGCCTAAGGGACAACCTCGTTGTCAACGGGAGGGTCAACTACACAAAACAAATAACAAGGGATAATCTTAGACTCAAAATGTACCACATAAACACTCGGCAAATGCACATGCGTGTAAATGATGCAAATGAAATGAGATGAATTCATGTTTAGGTCATATAAGGTCACACATTGCATATGAACTCACATATCATAAACAAGGATGTAAAACGAACTATAAATTCATAACATAAATCTTAACACACAATATAACATGTTATAAGAAGCATGGGGATCAAATTAGGGTTGGGAAAGCGAAAAGAAAGCGAAACAAAACAAGAAAACCAAAGTTTGGGGCAAAAGGAGCCACTGACCTAAATCCACCCCGGTGGATTTTTTTCAAAGGGAAAATCCACCCCCATGGATTTTCCAAGAGTTTCTGACTCAAATCTACCCCGGCGGATTTTTTTCAAAGGGAAAATCCACCCCCGTGGATTTGAGTCGGAAGCCAAAAAAACTCGAATTTTCAGCCCCAAAACTCTCCAAAACTCATCCAAATTCATACAAACTCAATATAGAACATATTAGGATCATAATATGTCTTATATTCACTCAATCCATGTCAAAATCGAAGCTAAACATCAAGATTCAAGTGAAGGAATGTAAGAGATATACATATCTTCAAGTTTATGCCAAAACCCCAAATTGAAACCTAAAGATTCCTAGATTCTCATGCAAAATCAGACCATACACTTATATTATAATGTCATAAGATCAATTAGGATGCAAAAAATCCAACAAAGCACCAAGAGATCAAGCTATAATTTCAAAATTGGCAAAACCCTTACTATTCATAGAAATATTCATATCTTGATCAAATCACCACCAAATTGAGCAAATAAGGTATCTAAACAAAGAAGAGAAGATGGAGAAACAAATTCCAAGATTACCTTTCGAAAATGGAAGGATTTGATGAGGATTTGAGCTCAAAAGGTTGGAAGGTGAATAGTATAATTTTGCTTCCTTCTTGGTCTCGGTTTTGAGCAGCTATTTCTCTCTTCTCTCCAAGGTTGGAACGAAATGAGGGGCTTATGGCTGATAGAGGAGTATGTTAGGAGTATGTGGGGGGCCAAGGTTTATTTAATTTGGTCAAATATATCAAAAGTTATGAATAAAAGAGTGGGCAAAGGTCTAAAATGGCATACGAGGCTTGTTTCGGTTAAATTTCGGAGGTCTAAATGAGCTTAGAAAAATATGAGGCTATGTTTATTGAACCCGAATCATGGATACGAGTTCAACGGAGGTGACGGAATTCGAATCCGAATTCCCGAGCTCAATTTGTGCTTCCCGGAACCCAAGGCGCGCTAAATGCTCTTTAGCCTCCTTTAGGTTCCGTCTCCAAAATTAAAATGAAAAGACAAACCAGACAAATTACAAAATATAAAATGAACATATAGTCAAGTTCATAACTCAAGTAATTCACGCATATCAAAAATTCGCAAGAAACAGAATTGAAATCGAACACGAATAGGGCAAAATTTCAAGCGTAGAGGGTTTAAACGTTCAAAACGAATTCATTCTTAAATCAAATAATTATCAAATTTCCACATAATAATTTAATAAACATCAAATATTCACGTAAGTACTTAATTAAATCGCGCACATAGTAGTATACCTGATTGTCCGAACAATCGGGATGTTACATGATCAACTTCACAAACCTAGCCTCATACTCCATCACGTTCATAGTTCCCTGAACCAAACTCATAAACTCAGTCTCTCGTGCGTCACGAGTTAATTGAGGTGTATACTTCTGCTGAAACTCTCTAATAAACTCATCCCAACTTCCTTCAACGTTATTCTCAATCCACAAATGCTGAACGTGCTTCCACCAATTGTATGCAGCTCCTTCCATAAGGAAAGTAGCATACCGAACTCGTTCACAATCCTCTGGGTAGATTTCCATAGCCTCGAAAATCTTCTCAAGACTAGTAATCTAATTCTCAGCCTTTATGTTGTTCGGTTCTCCATAGAACTTAGGTAGATTCATCCTCAGAAACTTTTCCAGTGACCTTTCATTATGAGGATTATCTCTCTGATTATAAGCTCTTGCAAATTGTAGTAGCACATCCCTTAACTCTGGAGTTCCCTCCCGTTCAGGGGGTGGCGTGATATCTTTTTGGGGTGGCAGTAGTGGTACACAATTCCGGGGAGCTCTTCTCGGTGGCATGTTGTTATTGAATTCACAAGCGTTCAGATATATATTCGATACATGACATATAATGATTCACAGAATCCGTAACCACGTATTCACATTCCCACGTAGTCACATATGAGTACGAGAACAACACATTCCCATAACAACATGTCAGCAAAGATTCCAACATATCATATAGTCAGAAACAACTATCAGACAACATGTAAACGGGAACAGAATCTCGTGTAACATATCAACATATCAGAAACATGTATAACATATCCCAAAACATGATCAACATGTAAACGAGAGCAGAACATGTACCGTCATATCAACCAGAACTGTAACATGTATAGCATGATCCGAAGCATGATTAATCCAACAACAAGAATATCAGGATGCTAACAATAAATGAAGTGGCATGATCCTATCAACGGTCCTAATGGTATCTTGAAGCACTCTAGGACTCATGCAATGACAGTTATGGAAAGCAGTAAACAGATATCCAAATAAAGCCGAAAGTGTTATAACTGTGCAAGGTTTGGTAAAATTTACTACAGGCCACATGTTAACAGTATTAATTCAAAATGGGGAGGACCCGATACTATCAAGTTGACTCCCTTATAGGCCTTACCAATCCGTCCAACCCTGCTGAAAATAACCTAGTAGGTACCAAGTCATCTGAACCGTCATCCGTGGTGCCAAAAGTCGGGGATCATCCATCATAGCTATACATCCCCTCATCCAAAGGTCAGTCCTGAACTGTCCCGGCTATACGTCCGCCATCCATAGATAGATATATATGCATCAGTACTATATACAGAAAACCTCCAATCAGCGATCAACCCTGGTAGCTGTGGTCCAAAGAACCCCTGGTGGTGTCATCAGAAACAGCAACGACCTTACCCTGTCCGTGTCCTGCTGGGTCATCTCCGCCATCATCATCATCATCAGAACCTCCAGTTAGGATACGAATACCCAGGCCTGCCACTGTTCCTAGATCTGCGCCAGGTGTAGAAACGAGTGCCTCCACGGCGAGAAACTGCCACAGTACACGGGGCCTCAAACTGCTCAAAGAAAGCCTCATCCATCTGCTGATTAGGATCCCGGTGTGGCTGAACTGCCATAGCTATACAGAAGATACCACAGATATGGAATCCAGATAACCGAACCATGCAATCCCCAAATAGCTTGTCTCGATGCAATATGAGAATGATCCTGGATGCAATGCGTGAACAATCCATGATGCAACATGAGAGCAATCTAGGTTAAGTCCCTTCTTACTTAACCCGATGCTCTGATACCACCGCAGGCTGTAACGCCCCCACCCGTACTGGAACAAGAGGAGAGCGGCGTCTCAACCCCCGCACTGAAGCACCTCTCAAGTAATGGTGTGAGCCATCACTAAAGAAATACTCCAGCGAACGACTGTCTATCTCGGAAATATACATGTATAACGATGTAGCTATGCAGCGGAAAATCGGAGTATTTTAAAACTTTTCAAAACATGTGCGTGATGGCATTTAACAAGAAAGAACATATTGATCGTGTACGAGAGACTCAGCATATCAGAACATATAACATATTCACAAATAAATACCGATACAACAGACTTCAAAGTATCGGTAACAGAGTAGCAGGATGAGTATAACAAAGATACTCAAGTATTCAGAAACATGAAGTGATGCAGCCATAAAACATATGCAGGACACAACAGAAAGTAATACTAAGTCTTGACTGAAACAAAAATTGCGGCTGCAAGACCTGAAACCACGAGGCAAGAAAACGGGAGGGGTATTAGTCAAAAGGACTAAGTGAGGGAATACTTAAAAGAAAGTACTGAATGATAAAGAACTTGAAGTGTAGTTCAAAACTTTTAATGCAAAGCTTTAAAGAAGAACTTGAAACAAGTTCGATTGATAAAACTATTTGAATGCAATGCTGTAAAATAATACGAGTTTCCAAATTCTTTTCATGAATGCTATCACACGCGCACACATATGTTGTAGATGGTTCATAGTTCTTTCATAAAACGGGATACAGGTAAAGTGAACTTTTCCAAATATGAACCATCCTTTATGAAACAGAATTTTGCCCGCAAGCTAGGCTCCTCCATCCTAACTCCAGAAAACATGATTTCGTAGAGTATCGGACCGAGGTCAACAATAACTCCACACACAATAGAGTATCAGACCAAGGTCAACAATACCCCACTAACACATACAAACATGCACCATTCTCCACCGGTTGTCACTTCGGGTAGCAAGCCCTAGGCGACCTATAAACATGTAATGGGAACAGATTTGTTGTCCGTCCCCAGACAGACTGTCCTGACTTAACAAACCTCCTGTTAAAAGTCGGTGTCAATTGTCTAAGTGTGGCGGTCGGTATTGGTGATGTCGTTGGCGCACACCTCCCGAACATCACCTCCACACATAACCGTCGGGCCCAAACTATAAACTGTATGCTTGCATTTCAAGATTAGCAGTGACCAGAGTACCACTTCAGTCTGCTAACTATAACATGTGAAACTGTCTGTAAACATATGATGCTGTCTGTAAAACATGTGATGTTGTCTGTAAAACATATGATTCTGTCTGTAAAACTGTACTTTGAAAACATATGCAGATCATGTAACTGTCTTTGAACAAGAATGCAGAACTTTGGAAAGCATGTGCTGTAGATCAAGGTATACTATTAAAGTATGAATGATCCTTTCAAAAGAATGTCCCGATAAAAGGGATAGTTCAAAACGAGGTTTAACATTGAATTTCAAAACATATGATACGATAGTATAATCGTGGTTCCAGTTCGAAAACAGTTATAACTTCACCTCACCTATTAGTAACAAAAGGTAGGAAGACAGATTATGCGGTGCCCTGGGGATCCCAGTGCTCAACTTTAACTCCTGTCGGTGGTGTACTAAAGTGAGCTTAAGAACTAAGACCCACTACTAACCAAGATGCATATAAAATGCATGAAACAATGAACAAGGAACATGTAAAGAACATGTAACACAAGAGAGTAATACCATTTAAGGTATTCAAGAAAGGTAACACATAAATGAATACGTTAAAGTGAGTTACTTTTAACGTGAGACTGTGATCTTACTATAACCGAGTAAGCTTTAGTCAAATTATGAATCCTATCGCAAACCTTAGGTTAAGAAACAAGTACACGAAAGAAAACACATTTTAGACCCTGGATATGGAAACCCTAGGTGCAAATGTCTAATAAGAAAGCACAAGTTTTATTTCATTTTTACTATTCAAAAGCACTATTCAAAAGTACTATTCAAGATTACTATTCATGATTAATATTCATAGGTTACTATTCACATGTCGGGTCAAAGGGTCGGGTCAAACCCTTACTTTACACACACACCCACACGCACGGTACACACACACACCATGCACGTACACACACACACACACGGCATGCACACACACACACACACACACAAAAATTAAATTATGATATTAATTATAACCTATAGTTTCAAGTTCATGTTAATATAACCAAGTGTGATCTAGGTTAAAGGTATAACCTATGGTTAAGAGATCCAATTAAGGCATAAGATCAAGTTATGAAACACTATTCTATCTTAGGTTATAACATGTGACACTATTAAAGTGTATAACATATGATCAAGGCTCTAATCCATTAATCCATATCATATCATAAGCTCAATTCATAATTCAAGAATCATATAACAATGTGACAACATGTCACAACATATATCATATCATATCATATCATATATCATGAACCTTTAGGCATGTAACATGTAACAATTTAATTCAATACCAACTTGTAACAAGTTGTGACATAATTAATTGTAAATCACTATTCCATTAGCTAGCATGCATGAACATAATTCAAATTCCATAATCATGCATCAATTCTCATAATATAACAACCATCTCACATGATCATAGCATATACTAGAACTATTCATAACATATGCAAGCATATACTAAACAATTAAAACATATAAACATATATTCAAACATATCATGAAAACTATATAATAAATGCATAAAATAAAATCCTATATGGCTTAGGGAAGACCCTAAGACCCAACCTAAACATAATATAAACATACCATAACATAAAAACATAAACTAAACTAAAACATAACATAAAACAAAACAACTAACCTAGCTAATGGAGGGGGGATGCCGACGGCAAAGAGGGGGAGAGGGAGAGAAAGAAAGGGTGTTGTCAACACAACTTTGATCAAGGATTCAAATGCCTCTTTCCCTCTATTTATAGTTGAAGAGAAGCCCCTCACCTTGGAAATAAAATGTAAGGAAGGGTAGGAGAGCAAAAATGGAATAGCTTCTCTTGGAAGCTTCATACTCTTGAAGCTAAAAATTGGGACTGCTGGGGGTATTTCGGTCATTTCACTGCCAAAACGTGGATTTAAGTGGCTGGAAGTTTAACCATTCCGTCTGGGCAAAAATTAGCTACGAAACGCATATTCATTCGTCGAAATCGGATTTACCGTTTGAAAGATACATTAGTTTTAGTGAATAAAAGTTCTGAGCTCGAAACTCAACACGAGTGAAAAACGACTTTCTAGAATGATTTTCAAGTCCGGATTGTTTCCAAAATTCAATAAATAAATCGAGAAGCATTTTGAATCCAATATCGACTATAAAACGTTTTACCGTTAAAAAGTTGAAAACGTAGAATAAATAGTGAATTCTTACGTACAGACGTACGCATCAAAATTTCAAGCTAGGGTTTGAACAAAGGGTTGTAAAACATCTCAAAAATCTTGAAATAGCTCAAGTAGTGCAAATCCGAAGAGAAAACATTTTCCGAATGAAAACTGTTCGTAGAAGGAATAGTGAACTAGGGTTTTTGAAAACATTTTCAATAAAACCCATGCTCAAAATAGATTTCCAAGTCAAGAATGATTTCAAAAGACTCATCCGGACTCAAGGGTCGATTCGACTATAAACTTGGGTAGGAATGGTATCAGAATGGAAAGCACATTTTTAGATGAATAGTAACTTTGGTCGGTAAGTTCCAAAAGTACCCTTATGGTTCAAGAAAGACTCTCTGAGCTTGGGAAACAAGTTCAAACGATAGGAAAACCTGTGTGATGAACCTCTAGGGTTCGAGACGCAATATGTACAAGATAGGCTCGGGTTATGAATAGTAAACTGTATCAAAGGTCAAGAATTCCCCTTTAAAACATGTCAGATCATATACAAGCACAAAGTTCATGTAAGAATGCAATGCATGATGATTCAAAAAGTTGGATCACGGTCTATAAACGCTTTACCAATGCCCTTAACTTACTGTTTTCATCCAGGACCTGTTTTGGGCTGTTACAATTACCTAGAAGTCCGTATGAGTACGTCAAGACATTCCACGGAGGCGTGGTCGAGCTGACTTTCCCCGTATGTCATTCTATCCGTAGAAGTGTAATCTTGTATATCATCAATATATACCGACCGAAGGGAGTAGTACATATTCACTATACTATAGACCGGTAATGGAGGCCGTGAGAATTAACCTCTTTTCATCTCAGTCCCACTTGAATATTTAGAAAGTGTGGATTATCTTTTGATTGTCATATAATCACTTTTGGCATCTTATTGTTGGAAGTGATTAATCTAATTAATACGCTCCCACTAGGAATATTAAATCACATTTAAAATCCTAATAATATTTTAAGGCTGCTTAATAACTATTTATTAATTAGGCCGAAAAATATTAGTCCAATTATGCATCACGTTTTATCCTTATTAAATATTATTTATCTAATCACATTAAAAATCTGCATAATTGAAAATAGCATAATATCTCATATTATCATGATCATGCCATAAATAAACAGATAGGCATGCATGCATATAATTATCACATAATTAAGATGCTTAAAATAAATGGCATAAAGTAAACATGCTATAAATAAATTATCACATAATTTAAATAATATTTACAGATTCGGTAATTTTCAGGAAAGACAATTAAATTGTTTCCCAAGGAATTATCATTCCACGTAAATTCCCAGAAAATAGTGGAGGGGTTACATAGGTCCCACTTAAAAATCAGTCTCCTTTGACAGAATTTACGTGTACAGTAGCAGATTTAAAATTATGCATCGCATGCATCATATCAATGCATGTATATGTCAAGAGTACCGCTCTAATACCTGTTGTTGGGTGGTGGGCCCAAAATAGTAGGGACTGCATTTTAAAAATTTTCTTATAATACTGGTATTAAAATATTTCTAAAATATTTTAATTCAATAGCGGAAGACTAGTCAGATCTACTAAAGTATATACATGCAATTGATAATAAATTTCAAATCACTAAGCAGATATATTTCTAACATTCAATTAACACTTAAGAACATATAATTTATCATGCTTAAAATAATATAACTGTAAAATATTACCGTACTCCAAATATGGCTATCTAACGATATTTTTCCAACTCATTTCCTTTTCGTGAGACAGGCAAAGCTTCCCCGCAATATCCCCGGTTCGACCATCGGAGTGTGGGCTCCGCAAGCATTTCCCTAAATGCTTGAGAAAATATTTTTTCTAGAAAAAAATTCATTTTTCTAAAACTAAAAATGTGACACCCCGTCCGCTCGCACGTACAGGTTGGTACCACGTGTGAGTTTGATTTTCGTATTTGCATTTATTTTCATATTATTTGATGCATTTCATTTGATTTATATTCTTTTGTTTACTCTTTTATATGATCTATGTGAGAATTTTGATACGAGTTTGCCCTACTTGCACGTTTGACTTGAATTCTTATAATTTGAGATTTGGAGTTTGAACCCGAGCATGCCTAATTTGTGTATAACGTTGATTATTTGATTATTGGGCTTAATTGTATGATTTTATTGTGTTTTGCACTTGTTTGTTTTGGTTTGGACTCAATTGAATTTTATTTCAAACTTTTGGGCCAATTTGCAAATTGGCCACTCTTGAGTCATCTTCTCGTAACTTGAGCTCGGGAACTCGGATTCGAGTTCTGTCTTCTCCATTATACTCGAATCGATGGTTTGGATACAATGGAACAATCCTTGAATTTTTTCGATGTCGTTTTGACCCCCAACGACGTAAATTTCGGCCTTACGTACCTAGATCGCACCTATAAGCCTACTTGGAGACTAATAGACCTACCCATACCCCTACCCTTAACTTTTAATCACCAAAATCAGCTCTCTCCTCCCCTTTGTGCTGAGAATTTCGAACCAAAGCAAGGAGAAAGGAAGAAGAAGAGTCCCAAGCCATTTTCCTCCATTGTTGAACCCTCCAAGCTCATGATTTATCCATTCTTGCTCCAATCTTTTAAGGTAAGTTAGGAATTTGGATATCCTTGATCTTGTGAACATTTTAAACTTCTTGTATCATGATTTAATGTTGGAGTTTATGAGATTTGCTTGGAGTCATGAATAGTTAGGTTTTGAAGAATTTTGATGAACTAGTGCATCTCTTGCTTTCTTTTAGTTTGAAGCTTTATATGTTGATTCACTTGGCTTATTTATTGCTTGTATATGCTCATTTTTAATGGTCGGTGAAAGTATTATGAATTTGCCATTAATGCTCTTTTGAGAACTTGGGAGGAACTTGATGAAACTTTAGCTTCTTTGCTTCTTTTCATTTCCGGTTTGTAGTATGCATGAGTGGAGATGATTTGGGATGCTTTTCTTGCTTAATTTTGTGGTTTATTTGCACCATTTCATGTCTTTTTGTTGATGCTTTGGTTTAGAAGGAGTTTTCATGGAGTTTGCAAGCCTTAATTTTGAATTTTAACCTCTGACCCAAATCCACCGGGGTGGATTTTTGCTTTGAAAATAATCCACCGGGGTGGATTTGTGGCAGAGAGTTGTCTGCCTTGAATCCATGGGGGTGGATTCCTCCTTTGAAAAAAAATCCACCGGGGTGGATTTAGGGCAGCGGCTCCTTTTTATTCCGAACTTTGTTTTCTTGTTTTCTTCGCTTGTTTGCTTCTCTCCCACCCCTAATATGATCCCTAAGCTTTGCTAACATGTATTATTATGTGTTAATTTGATTATACAGGATTTTTGAATTTGTTTGATATTATTTGAACGAGTTATGATTCGATATGTGTTAAGTAATACGTTTATGCACTTCATATGCATACATTGCATTCATGGGCATTATCGGGCGTCTAATTGGTTCATATTTGAGTCTAAGTCTCAGGTCTTGTGTCCTTTTATTTCAGAGCCTCTTCCGGATGCCCACGAACCCGAATTTTAGGCGATTGTCGCTTCTTTTGAGCCGGTTTCTACTCTTTTGCTACAAGGTGAGGTTTAGGATTTTTATCTTCTAGTTAAGCGACCTTTGGACTAATATGTGATGATTTCTCATCCCGCATGCGACTATATATCTTATATATAGTTAAATATGTGTGTTTAAGATATGTTTATGATCTTATGAATAAGTTTCAAGTTTATGAAATTGGTTTAAGTACGAGTATATGTAAGCTTATGATTTGAATCCTTTTATTCGTTTATGTTATCTATGAGTGAGGTAAGCCCTGAAATATGGGAATTGGTATTGGTAAGGTATCTTGGGCCCCGGGAATTGTCAGTAAGAACGCCCGGGATGGAAAGGGCCGTCGGGTTAGGCCTGTGCATGATTCCCGTTCGGTGTATTACGCGTGATTCTTGGAGGTTGATGAGGCGTGATGCTCCGAGTACATTGTGGGTTAGCTACCCCTTGTACATAAGTATGTAGGTGGAGAGGGTTTGATTCCCAAAATACTAAGGTTGTTGGGGTTGGATTTGATTTATGATTTATGTTTTATGTTATGTTACGAGGAGTGAAGGGGAAGTTCGTTCTCGCCGGACATGTTTATACTTTGTTCGATGGTTGGTGAATCGGGTTAAGATTTCTTTACATATTATATGTTATGCTTTTGAAAATGTTTTGGTATGAAAAAGCTTAACTCGGTTCATGGCGATCACCATTGTTAATTGCTATGCTTTATATATATTTAGGTGTGGGTGTGCGTTTAAGCCCCTTCACTCAGTCGAGTTGTGACTGACCATCCCTTTTCCCTACCCAGTTGCAGGTTGTTCGATCTAGGCGGGGAAGTGCTTCGAGTCTTGTTGTACTTTCGAGTCTAGGTCGAGTTGCATACATACTTTCCTGCTTTTGGTTATTCTTACTATGCATTTGATATTTGGATTGCATATTATGGAGATTTATGAATACTTGTAAGATATACTCGATCTTTTTGGGCGTGAGGCCATGTAATTATGATAATGTTCGTTGTATATTAAGCTCTTTTGATCCTGTTTGTTGCTTCTGCATATTTGTATGTTATTTGACGCGCTCTGTTCCGGTTTTAAGCCCGCTTAGCCTAGTGTGTGAGTGTAAGTCCCCGTTCGCTTGGACTTTGGCTCGTGTATGGAAGGCCATTTCATATGTGGGTTCGGGTTTAGGTGCGGGGGATGTGGTGGCCCATCGCTCCGGGTGTCACAAGAAAATTCCCTAATTTTATAATAATTTGGTGTGTTATCTATTAATTATATAAACACCTAATTATATATTTAATTAATCCTTAATTAAAAGGATTAACAAAAAAAAACAAGAGAGTCTCGTTTAAGCCAAAATTGGCTGAAAAATTAATTAATAAAATGAACAAAGCATTGCCCTATTTATAGCCAAAATGTGAGGGGTAAATGGGTCATTTTACATGTTAAAGTTGCTGCAGCGCACAAACAGCGTCCACTCCGGTCAATTAGATTACACCATCATGTAGCGTTCTCCGCCGCGAACTCAACGCCATTGACCACGCGCCGCCACGTGTCCACGTGCGCCACCACCTGTCGCCACAAGTTGGCCAAGTGGTTGACGCGTGTGCATACGCGTAGATGCACCAGATCTTGACACGTGCCCGCGTCTGGTCCTACCCAGTCCGGACCCGGTCTGATCCTACCCGTATAGGATCTTATCCTACCCATTGATCCAATGAACCGAGCCGTTGACTTGACCCAGTCAATAATCAATCCGGGTCATCCACTAGTGCTGACGTGGCGCTATCTGCGTCGTCCAGTTAACGCCTAGTCAGCGCCACCTCATGTCTTATCCGCTGATGTGACGTCACACGTCAGCACACCACGTCTTTAACTTTTTTTTTTCGTTGAAAATTTTATTATCTCCAAAAACAAAATTTCGGGCATTTCCAACTCTTGAAACCTTGATTTATTTTCTTAAAATAAATCCCTTGGCTATTTTCAAACACTTTGAAAATTCATTTGTCTCTCTCCTTTTATGTGACGTGTGACACCCGACTTATAGTCGGTATAGGTAAATTATGTGATTTATTATTATTTGCGTTTTAATTAATTGTATATGAATTATAGGAGTTTTATTTGAACTAATTACATACGTGAATTATTTGAATTGAATTTTGTCTTGGTTGAACCCGTACTTTTTGGACCGAACCAACTTAAATAGAAAACCTTGAACCGAACCGGTTCAGCTCTTAAAGGCTGAACCATTTCTTCCTTCCCTCATTTACGTGAAACAACAGCAGCATTCTATATCCAAGAGAAAGCCAAGCCCCAAGTTTGATCAACCAACTTCAAAAGCCAAGATCTCCCTCAATTCTTCACCTTTCCTCGAACTTGAGTATGTTCCGGAATTCCCTCGTTATGCTCTTCATTTCTATGGATCAATTCTGAATTTGGAGTGATATTTGTATGCTTTTGCTTCCCTACGTGAATAGTAAGGGTTTGGATAATTTGTTGGATATGTGATATATGCTTGATATATTTGAACTCTAGCTTCTTAAATGTGCTTTACATGATATATATGTTCTATTTAATGCAAAAGATCATGTATTCATTGACCATTTAATGTGTTCATGGTTTTGAGCTTAAATTTGCATTCTTGAATCAATAGCTTTAAATTTCGTTTTTCTTGAGTTATATGAGTGTCAATGTGTCATATATGATTTTTATGAATTATTTGCACAAGTTGGTAAGTTGTTGCAGCTTCTTGGTGTTGGTTTTGGCCATTTTTTGGTCAAAAATAGAGCTTCGCCTGCTGTTGTAAGTGTCTGCTCTGTTTTGCATTTCGAACCAGGCCGGAACGACCATTCCCACCCCAGCTTTGAACTGGGAAGGGTCGTTCGCGGGTCAACAGTACCTTTTCCGAAAACGGGAACGGTCGTTCCCAATTTGTACTGGGAATGGGAAGGGTCGTCCCCAAGGGCCAAAATTTGTAAAAAACATACAGACGCGCGGGGAGCAAATTGAGAACGGTCGTTCCCTACAGTGAAATGGTCGTTCCCATCCTTCCCGATACCTGGGAGCTGCTACTGCTTCTCTTTTGCTTAATTATGCACTTTTATGCCTTTTATTATTAACCTTTTGCATATTTGATGTTTTAACTTGATTTTAATTGCTTAATAAATTGTAAATAATTGTGATATGTTATAATTTGTGAATTATATGACATATTTTATAACATTTTCATTCAAGCATGAGTCATGCATTTTGCCGAGCGTCTTCTTTGGTTCACATAGAGTCTAATTCTTGGGCTTTTGTGTTTTCTTTTCAGAGGAGGTTCCCGTTGACGAGCCCAAGGCATAGCTCGTTCACTTCCACTTCTTTCTTTTGTTAAGAACAAGGTGAGGTTTAGGAATTTTGTATAGTTAAAGACCTAAAGCTTTATGTGATGTTTTCGAGCCGCGCATGTGGTTATATATTTTGTATACAGATAAATACGTGTTGAATATAATATGTTTATGATCTTGTGAACAAGTTTGATTTTGGAAAGTTATTAAATAAGCGTATGTAAGCTACTTTTGGAAAGTCTTTTCTATTCAAGTTTAGCGAGATTTGCCATGAAAAATTTGGTATGAATGTTATGTGTACGTGAATGTAGATCCAAGGAGCTATGGGTAAGGAGCAAGTGGCTATGGACTTTGTGTCCGACTTGCCGAGATCAAGATGAGATTATGATGGAATTTGGGTGATAGTCGACCGTTTGACTAAGTCCACTCATTTTCTCAAGGTGAAGATGTCCTACAAGACCCCTAAACTAGCAGAATTATATTGTGATGAGATTGTGAGACTTCATGGAGCGCCTACTAGTATCATTTCAGATCGTGATTCTCGGTTTACGGTCAAGTTCTGGCAAGATCTGCAGAAAAGATTGGGTACAAGGCTTAATTTTAGCACCGCTTTTCATCCTCAGATGGATGGACAGTCAGAGAGATTGATCAAGTATTTGAAGGATTTATTAAAAGCGTGTACTTTGGATTTCAAGGAAAAGTGGGACAAGCATTTAGCTCTGGTCAAGTTTGCCTATAATAACAGTTATCAGACCTCTATTGGTATGACTCCGTACGAGGCACTTTATGGAAGGAAGTGCAGATCGCCTCTCTTTTGGGATATGGAGGATTGGCCATGGACAGAAGGGAACAAGCTCCAGAGAGTAACACCTCGGCAGAGATTGGATAAAACCACTACCAAGGTTAAGTTGATTCAACAGAGAATGAAGGCAGCTCAGGACCGTCAGAAGAGCTATGCAGATAAGAGGAGAAGGCCCCTTGAGTTTGTAGTGGGAGATAAGGTTTTCTTGAAAGCATCTCCGAGAAAGGGCTTTTCTCGAATAGGTCGAGGTGGGAAGCTTAACCCGAGATACCGTGGACCTTTTGAAATCCTTGAGAGAATTGGAGAAGTGGCGTATAGGTTGGACCTATCGCCAAGTTTGACCGGGATACATATGTATTTCATGTTTCACAACTCAGGAAATATTATCCCGAAGAAGCGACCATACTCCCTGTTGAAGAGGTACAACTTGAGACGGATTTAACGATAGTAAGGCACCCGGTTGAGATTCAAGACAAGAAGATGCAAGTGTTGAGAAGCAAATAGATTCCCTTGGTCCGAGTTTTGTGGAGAGATCAGAAATCCGAAGAATCTACTTGGGAGACTGAGGAGAAGATGAGATAGTTGTACCCGGATTTGTTCTCAGGTCAAGCAGTGAACTTGGGGACCAAGTTCTCCAGGGGGGGGGGGGGGGAGGTTGTGACACCCCGACTTACAATCGGTACAGGTAAATTATGTGATTATTATTATTTGCATTTTAATTAATTATATATGAATTATATGAATTTTATTTGAACTAATTGTATACGTGAATTATTTGAATGATTGAATTTTGTCTTGGTTGAACCCGTAATTTTTGGACCGAACTAACTTAAACCGGAAACCTTGAACCGAACCGTGAAACGAACCTGTTTAGCCCTTAAAGGCTGAACCATTTCTTCCTTTCCTCATTTGTGTGAAACAACAACAGCATTCCATAGCCAAGAGAAAGACAAGCCCCAAGTTTGATCAACCAACTTCAAAAGCCAAGATCTCTCTCAATTCTTCACCTTTCCTCGAACTTGAGTATATTCCGGAATTCCCTCATTATGCTCTTCGTTTCTATGGATCAATTCTGAATTTGGAGTGATATTTGTATACTTTTACTTCCCTACGTAAATCGTAAGGGTTTGGCTAATTTGTTGGATATGTGATAGATGCTTGATATATTTGAACTCTAGCTTCTTAAATATGATATATATGTTCAGTTTAATGCAAAAGATCATGTATTAATTGAGCATTTAAGGTGTTCATGGTTTTGAGCTTAAATTTGATTCTTTGAATCAATAGCTTTAAATTTCGTTTTTCTTAAGTTATATGAGTGCCAATGTGTCATATAATATTTTTATGAATTATTTGCACAAGTTGGTAAGTTGTTGCAACTTCTTGGTCTTGGTTTTGGCCATTTTTTGGCCAAAAATAGAGCTTCCCCTACTGTTGTAAGTGTCTGCTCTGTTTTACATTTCGAACCAGGCCAGAACTGCCGTTCCCGCCCCCGCTTTGAACTGGGAAGGGCCGTTCGCGGGTCAACAGTACCTTTTTTTGAAAACGGGAACGGTCGTTCCTAATTTGTACTGGGAATGGGAAGGGTCGTTCCCATGGGCCAAAATTTGTAAAAAAACTTACAGACGCGCGTGGAGCAGATCGGGTAGTTGGGAACGGCCCTTCCCATTTTTGAACTAAGGCCGGAACGGCCGTTCCTACACTCCAGAAACTTTTAGCGAGAACGGGAACGGCCATTCCCTACAGTAAAAGGGCCGTTCCCATCCTTCCCGAGACTTGGGAGCTGCTACTGCTTCTCTTTTGCTTAATTATGCACTTTTATGCCTTTAATTGTTAATCTTTTGCATGTTTGATGTTTTAACTTGATTTTAATTGCTTGATAAATTGTAAATAATTGTGATATACTATAATTTGTGAATTATATGACATATTTTATAACATTTCCATTTAAGCATGAGTCATGCATTTTGTCGAGCGTCTTCTTTTGTTCATATAGAGTCTAAGTCTTGGGCTTTTGTGTTTTCTTTTCAGAGGAGGTTCCCGTTGATGAGCCCGAGGCATAGCTTGTTCACTTCCACTTCTTTCTTTTGTTAACCACAAGGTGAGGTTTAGGAATTTTAGATAGTTAAAGACCTCAAGCTTTATGTGATGTTTTTTAGCCGCGCAGGTGATTATATATTATGTATATAGATAAATACGTGTTGAATAGAATATGTTTATGATCTTGTGAACAAGTTTCATTTTGGAAAGTTATTAAATAAGCCTATGTAAGCTACTTTTCAATGTCTTTTCTGTTCAAGTTTAGCGAGATTTGCCATGAAAATTTTGGTATGAATGTTATGTGTACGTGAATGTGGATTCAAGGAGCTATGGGTAAGGAGGCCTCGGGACGGTATTGGTGTTGGTGTGTAGGGCCCGAAGCAGAGTGACGGTATAGCGTAATATTCAAAAAATTTCGCCATAACCTCGTTATCAAAATATTTCAAAAATATTTTAATAAAGCAGCGGAATAAATCGGGCAGCATAACTCTAATATATACAGGCATCGATAACATAATTTTAAATCATCTAGCATATAATCACAATATGCAAGTAATAATTTGGGCAACATAACGGCATTACCGTACTGCAAAAATGGCTATCAGCGGCACTTTTCCAGCACCTCGATATTTTCTCGTGAAACCGGCAGAGCTTCCCCGCAATATCCCCGATTAAGAAATTGGAGTGTGGGCTCTGGCAGTATTTAACTAAATACTTTGAGAAAATATTTTTCTAGAAAAACACTTTTTTCTAAAGCTAGAAAATCCCTATTTTCTAAAAATTAAGTGGATTATATATTAATTATATAACTACCTAATTAAGTATTAATTAATCTTTAATTAAGGATTAATTAAAAAGCAAGAGACCCGACCCTTGGGCTCCAGCAACTCCACGTGTCCAAATCCCACTCGTCCACGTGTCCGGGTCGATCAAACCATGACCGACCCTATCCGACGACCCGGTTCGATGACCCGATCCGTTGACTTTTCAATCAACACAATCTGGGTCGTTGACACTCGCTGACGCGGCGCGATCCTGGCCATCCATGTGTCGCACACGGTGGCGCCTAGTCAATGCCATTTGGCGTTGACCCGCTGACGTGGCGTGCCACATCAGCTGCCACGTCAGCACTTTTGCCACGTCATCAAATATTTTATTTTTCTTTTTTTCGAAAAATTTTATTTTCTCCAAAATAAAATTTCGGGCATTTCCAACTCTTTGGAATTTAATTTATTTTCTCAAAATAAATTCTTTGGCTATTTTCAAACTCTTTGAAAATTCATTTCTCTCTCTCCTTTTTAATATTTTCTCTTTGATCTTCGTTGGGGCTTGCCGGGGGACCTGAAGGACTAATTAATCTTAGCTCCAAACGGGTCAATCTACTATCATCCCATGACAATAATTGATTACCGTTTAACAATATTTAATTCCATTAAATAAATATTGTTGAACTCTAAAATTAATTAAATTATTCACGAATTACTAGATCTAGAATAATTTTGCATTTTACTCATCTGTACAGATATCCATGAAAAATAAATCAATACTACTATCATTTATTTTTCACTTCTAATCTAAAATTTCTTGATTCGCCTTAAGTTCAAATTCCCTGTATGTGAAACACATTCAACATACAACTTCGGTGACGCACACACGAAGTACTTTGGCCAAAGTTTTAATACGAACTTTTGCAAATCTATTTCAGGGATATCTTTAACCTTCCAGCAAGGCTACAGATTCCTCGATCAATATTTCTCTTTAGCACATTTCATGCAATCACCGAACGTACAAAGTATTTTGGCCACACGTTACCGAGACCTCACTTCTGAGTACATCACAGTGATTAACACTACATGCCTAAAGTAAAAACACTATCAGGATTAAGAGTCTAATGCTTCCGAGATTTTGTTTATTTTAGATAGCAGTATAAAATGAACAATATCAGTGGTCCAGTTCGATGTTTCCAATCTCATTGAAAATCATCAATGTGTTATAATTAGAAACTCCATTTCCCTATGACGAAAGACTAATCATCTTATACAACACATTATAGTCTTAATAAGAACATTTTCTTGTCATACCGACTAGAACTTTAATGACACGTGATTTCTGGTATTTAAAGTCTTTTCCTATGAAACACATTTCATATAAAAATACCATCACACGTTAGTAATTATTAAATTTGTAAAATACTCATAACTTGCTTTAATTTCAGTTTTATTAATCCAAAATATTTACAATATAATTGGATTTTCAGGGCATTAATCCCAACAATCTCGCATTTGCCCTAAATCCAATTGGCTACATATCTGAGGCCCATCCCTTCTATATGAGTGTCAAAACTCTTTTGCGTCAAAGTCTTAGTGAAGGGATCTGCCAGATTATTTACTGAGCCAATTTTCACCACTGGCACTTCTCCATGTTCCACATAATCACGTATAATGTGAAACTTCCTCTCGATGTGCTTGGCACGTTTATGACTTCGAGGTTCCTTGTAGTTGGCCACCGCTCCGGCATTGTCGCAGTACAATGTGATCGGTGTAAGTCCGTCCTTGACAACTTTTAGATCCATTAGGAAATTCCGGAACCAATACGCTTCTTTGGCTGCTTCCGAAGCTGCCCGTATTCGGCTTCCGTGGTGGAGTCAGCAATGCAAGATTGCTTAATACTCCTCCAACTTACGGCTGCTCCTCCTAGAGTAATCACATATCCAGACGTCGAACTCCTAGAATCCAAATCAGATTGGAAATCCGAATCTGTGTAGCCTATAGGAATGAGCTCGTCACTGCGATAGACAAACATATAATCCCGAGACCTTCTCAAGTACTTTAATATATGCTTTACAACTATCCAGTGTTGGGGTCAAGGGTTTGACCGATATCTGCTGACTAGACCTACAGCGTAACAGATATCTGGCCTACTACATAACATGGCATACATGAGGCTTCCGACTGCCGAAGCATAAGAACATCTTTCATTTCTTCTGTCTATTCTAGGTTCTTGGGACACTGATCCCGAGACAGATGAACTCCATGTCTGAAAGGTAACGATCCTTTCTTGGAGTTAGCCATATTCTATCTTGCCAACATCTTATCTATATATGCTGCTTGTGATAAACCAATCATTTTATTCTTACGATCACGACAAAGTCTGGTCCCTAGAATATAACTGGCTTCACCTAGGTCTTTCATGTCAAACTGGTTTGATAACCAAATCTTAACTGCTGACAATATTCCTGTGTCATTCCCAATGAGCAGAATATCATCAACATATAGAACTAAAAATGTTACAACACTATCATGATGTCTCTTGTACACGCATGGTTCATCAGGCAATTGAATAAATCCAAAGGATTTAATTGCCTCATTAAATCTGATGTTCCAGCTTGCTTAAGACCATAAATTGATCTATCAAGCTTGCATACCACATGCTCCTGATTTCTGGCAATAAAGCCTTCAGGCTGAGCCATGTATATCTCTTCTTGAAGGTGCCCGTTCAAGAAGGCAGCCTTTACATCCATTTGCCAAATCTCATAATCATAATGAGCAGCAATGGATAGGACAATTCTTATGGACTTAAGCACTGCTACAGGCGAGAAGGTTTCGTCATAATCGATACCTTTTTTCTGGGTATAACCTTTTGCCACAAGCCTTGCTTTAAAGGTCTTAACCTTTTTATCTATTCCCCTTTTTCTCTTGTAGACCCATTTGCATCCAATAGGTTTAATGCCATCAGGCGCCTCTACAAGTTCCCTGACTTTATTGGAATACATTGAATCTAATTCAGATTCCATGGCTCTGACCCAACGATCAGTGTCTATATCCTTTATAGCTTTATCATATGTGACAGGATCAGATACGTCAGATTCAACCACTTGGGTTAATCCTAGGTATCTGTCAGGTGCCCTGACAATCCTCTCACTACGACGAGGCTATTGTGTACTCATCCCTGCATCATATGTTGTATCCGGTACACCATATGTATCTAACACATTTTCAGTTACTATGGGTTCTTGGAATTCAGAATCTGATGTTGTCATTTCTTCTAACACAATTTTGCTTCTACCCTTGTGGTCATTTACGAAATCATCTTCGAGATATTTAGCAGTAGTGCTTACAAACACTTTGTGATCTCTCGGATCGTAAAATACACCACCGCTTGTTCCTTTAGGATAACCTATGAACAAGCAAACCTCTGTTCTTGATTCCAACTTGTCAGAATCTTTCCTTAACACATGAGTTGGGGTTCCCCACATCCGAAAATAGGAAACACTGGGCTTTCGCCCTCGCCACAGTTCCATTGGTGTTTTAGGAACCGACTTGGATGGAACAAGGTTTAATATGTATGCTGCCGTTTCGAGTGCAAAGCCCTAAAACGAAATTGGTAGGGTAGCATGACTCATCATAGATCTTACCATTTCCATTAGAGTTCTATTTCTCCTTTCTGCAACACAGTTCTGCTGGGGTGTACCCGTTGCAGATAATTAGGATTTAATCCCATTTGCGGTGAGAAATTCTAGAAACTCTGTAGACAGATACGCACCACCACGATCTGATCGAAGTGCTTTTATATGTTTTCTAGTTTGATTTTCAACTTCAGCCTTGAACTCTTTAAACTTTTCAAAAGATTCAGACTTATATCTCATCAAATAAACGTATCCGTATCTGGAGTAATCATCCGTAAAAGTGATGAAATACTCAAAACCTCCTCTTGCTTGAATACTCATAGGACCACATACATTCGTATGAATCAACTCAAGCAATTATGTGGCTCGATTACCTTTGGATTTAAAAGATCTCTTGGTCATTTTACCTTCCAAGCAGGATTCACAGACTGGTAGTTCTGTTAAGTCCAAGGGACTCAACAATTCATCTGAAATTAGTCTTTGGATCCTATTTGGATTAATATGACCAAGACGTAGGTGCCACTTGTATGCCTCATTAGGCATAGGGGTTTTTCTTTTGGATGGTAAGTCAAGCTTAGTAGTGTTAAGTTCGGAATTAGGGTTTTTATTGGGGTATAACAAGAAAAGACCATCTTTTACCGTGCCTGAGAAAATAAACCTTTTATTTTTCTTAATGGTAAAATTTTGTTCAAAACAAACACTAAAACCATTATTTATTAAACAACTCACAGAAATCAGATTTCTACGAATACACGGTATTTACAGAGTGTCTTTCAGTATCAAAACCCTATTACCAAAATACAAATTTACAGTCCCTACTGCTAGTACAGATATACTTATATTATCCCCGAGCAGTAGCTGCATCTCACCATCTTCAAGCTTTCTGGTTAGCTTGAACCCTGTAACGAATTACAGATATGATTAGTTGAACCCGAGTCCACACACCAGGAATCTGGTGGACTTCCAACTAAACATAATTCAATGAAACAAGATATCGATATACCTTGTCCAGATGGCTTAGCAGGAAGACTTGCTATTTATTTTGGACAATTCCTCTTCCAGTGCCCATTCTCTCCTTAGTGGAAACATTTTCCTTTGCTGGGTTTGCCTTTCTTCTTCTGAACTTTTTTCTTGGAATTGAGAACCTTTCCCTTTCCCCTTTTCCACTTATTGGCCTTTGGAGCCGTGGAAGTCGATGCCTGAGTCAGGAGAACAGTTCCCTTAGCTTTCATCACTCCCTCTGCCACTTTAAGTTCGTTCATCAATTCAGGCAGAGAAAAATCCAATTTGTTCATTGAATAATTTTGCCTGAATGTGTCGAACGACTTGGCAGAGAGCACAGGATCATATCCTGTTTGCTAAGATCATCAAATTTAGTACTAAGGCTTTCAATTTCGTTCAGGCAAGCCATCATGTTCATAACATGATCCTGAACAGGTGATCCCTCAGACATCTTGGTAACTAACAGCCTCCGCATCAATTCGAGCCTTTTGGCTCGATTCTGTTCTCCAAACATTTGATGGAGATGATCCATCATGTTCATAGCAGTTGGCATCTCATGCTTTTGATGCTTGAGAACATTGGAGACAGATGCCAGGATATAAGACCTAGCCAAATCATTGGACTTGATCCAATTGGGATAAGCATTTCTCATATCCTGATTGGCTGTAGTTTCCGGTACTCCCGGACAAGGTTCAGTGAGCACTTGTTTCAGATTCTCGTGACCAAACACGATATCAAGATTCATCTTAGAACCTTAAAGCCTATTTTCCTTTAGGATCGATTGAAGCGGGCTAGTGCTCATCATTGTTTTAAAACTGAAATATTTTAAAAAAATGCAAGTTATGATTCTGTATTTTACTTCTTTTGTGTCAAACCAATAAATGAAATCCACGTAAGCATTCTTAGTTTACACAATGGTGACTTATCTAACCGCAGTTGACTCCCCGGAAGCGAGGTCGAAAACCGCTTAGAAAAGCAAGAATTAATTTTAATTAACATGCCATCTAGGTAACTCTTACCAAACTATGTTAATCCACCACGTTAACCTTTGGCCTCTAAGTGAATGTAACATTGCTCCGAAGGGAGGTTAATACATCACTTAGTCAAGCGTACACCATTACCTAGAAATTCGTACGAGTAGATCAAGCACTCCACAGAGGCGTGGTCGAGTTGACTTTCCTCGTACTTTATTCTATCCATAGAAGTCTAATTTTGTATACCGCGAATACATACCCGCCGAAGGGAGTAGTATTTATCCACTATACTATAGACGGGGTAATTAAAGCCGTGAGAATCCAACTCTTTTCATCTAGCTCCCACTTGAATTTTATAGAATTTGTGGATTATCTTTGATTATTAAATAATCACTTTTGGCGTCTTATTGATTTTGGAAGTAATTAATTTAATTAATAAGCTCCCACTAGGATTATTTAATAATCCTAATAATATTTTAAGGCTTTAATAACTCTTTATTAATTTAAGCCAAAAAATATTAATCCAATTATGCATTATATTTAATCTCTGATAAATAATTATTTAATCTCTATTAAACATTATTTATCTAATCGCATTAAATAAATCATACATAATTGAAACAACATAATATCAAATATTATCATGCCATTTTTAAAATTAAAAGCATGCTTGCAAATAATTATCACATAATTATCACGCTTTAAAATTTTTAATGACCCCTTAAATAAATATGTTTTAAATTATCACATAATTTAAATCATATTTACTGATTCGGCAATTAACCAGGAAGATTATTGAAATCAATTCCCAGAAAATTACCATTCCACGCAAATTCCCAGGAAACACTAGAGGGGTCACAACGGTCCCACTTAAAACCTAGCCTCCTTAGACAAAATTTACGTTCACAGTATCAGATTTGAAATTATGCATCTTATACTTTATCAATGCGAGTATATAATCAGAGCCCCGCTCTGATACCAGGTTTTGGTGTGGCGGGCCCGAAGCAGAGTGACGGTATAGCGTAATATTCAAAAAATTTCGCCATAACCTCGTTATCAAAATATTTTAAGAATATTTTAATAAAGCAGCAGAATAAATCGGGCAACATAACTCTAATATATACAGGCATCGATAACATAATTTTAAATCATCTAGCATATAATCACAATATGCAAATAATAATTTGGGCAGCATAACGACATTACCGTACTGTAAAAATGGCTATCAACGACACTTTTCCAGCACCTCGATATTTTCTCGTGAAACCGGCAGAGCTTCCCCGCAATATCCCCGATTAAGAAATTGGAGTGTGGGCTCCGGCAATATTTCACGAAATACTTTGAGAAAATATTTTTCTAGAAAAACACTTTTTTCTAAAGCTAGAAAATCCCTATTTTCTAAAAATAAGTGAATTATATATTAATTATATAACCACCTAATTAAGTATTAATTAATCCTTAATTAAGGATTAATTAAAAAACAAGAGAGAGAGAGCCGGATGGCCTTTTAAAGTTTGAAAAATGGAGCTCAAAACTTAACCTTTTGTAAATGAATTACACAGCCTATTTATAGGCAACATTTTAAGGTTAAAATCGTCCATTTTCCAAATTTGCCGTGCACATCAAGATCGGCCACCAAATCCGAAGATGCCACGCAGCAGCTTACGCCGCCACGAGTACAGCTGCGCGAAGCACGCACCACCCAAGTGGCAGCTGTGCGTCTGGCGGGTGTGATGCTCACGCAAGCGTGAGAACCTACTATGTGGCAGACCGGTCGGTTCAGCGGTCAGACCGGTTCAGGGGTGAACCGGTCGGTTCAACTTGGGCTCCAGCAACGCCACGTGTCCCTGAACCGGTCGGTTCAACTTGGGCTCCAGCAACGCCAAGTGTCCAGATCCCATTCGTCCACGTGTCCAGGTCGGTCAAACCATGACCGACCCTATCCGACGACCCGGTTCGATGACCCGACCCGTTGACTTTTCAATCAACACAATCTGGGCCGTTGACACTCGCTGACGCGGCGCGATCCTGGCCATCCATGTGTCGCACACGGTGGCACCCAGTCAACGCCATTTGGCATTGACCCACTGATGTGGCGTGCCACGTCAGCTGACACGTCATCAAATTTTTTATTTTTTATTTTTTTTCGAAAAATTTTATTTTCTCCAAAATACAATTTCGGGCATTTCCAACCCTTTGGAATTTAATTTATTTTCTCAAAATAAATTCCTTGGCTATTTTCAAACTCTTTGAAAATTCATTTCTCTCTCTCCTTTTTAATATTTTCTCTTTGATCTTCGTTGGGGCTTGCGGGGGGACCTGCAGGACTAATTAATCTTAGCTCCAAACGGGTCAATCTATTATCATCCCATGACAATAATTGATTACTGTTTAACAATATTTAATTTCACTAAACAAATATTGTTGAACTCTAAAATTAATTAAATTATTCACGAATTACTCGATCTAGAATAATTTTGCATTTTACTCCTATGTACAGATATCCTTGAAAAATAAATAAATACTACTATCATTTATTTTTCACTTCTAATCTGAAATTTCTTGATTCGCCTTAAGTTCAAATTCCGTGTATGTGAAACACATTCAACATACAACTTTGGTGATGCACACACGAAGTACTTTGGCTAAAGTTTTAAAGCGAACTTTTGCAAATCTATTTTAGGGATATCTTTAACCTTCCAGCAAGGCTACAGATTCCTCGATCAATATTTCTCTTTAGCACATTTCATGCAATCACCGAACGTACAAAGTATTTTGGCCACCCGTTACCGAGACCTCACTTCTGAGTATATCACAGTGATTAACACTACATGCCTAAAGTAAAACTATCAGGATTAAGAGTCTAATGCTTCCGAGATTTTGTTCACTTTAGATAGCAGTATAAAATGAACAATCTCAGTGGTTCAGTTTGATGTTTCCAATCTCATTGAAAATCATCAATGTGTTATAATTAGAAACTCAATTTCCCTATGACGAAAGACTAATCATCTTATATAACACATTATAGTCTTAATAAGAACATTTTCTTATTATACCGACTAGAACTTTAATGACACGTGATTTCTGGTATTTAATGTCTTTTCCTATGAAACACATTTCATATAAAAATACCATCACACGTCATTAATTATTAAATTTGTAAAATACTCATAACTTGCTTTAATTTCAGTTTTATTAATCCAAAATATTTACAATATAATTGGATTTTCAGGGCATTAATCCCAACAGTTGGGCTGTCGAGGTAAAGCCTGTACATAGTCTCCATCTGATGTATCACACGCGACCCCGCGAGCTAGGGAAGGTGTGATATTTCGATACCTTCGGTGTGAAAACCGGGGAAGGCACGTTGTGGGTTAGCTACCCCTCGTGAGTTTGTATATGTTATGGATGGATAGGGTCGTCGGTGGCACTTCTATCATTGGAGTAGTTGATGGTTATGTTATGATTTATGTTTTGATTTGTTCTGAGGAGTAAAGGTTGGAAGCTCGTTCTCACCGAGCATTTGATATGTTATGTTCTGGGAAGTATGAATCGGGATAGAGTTTATGAAAAGGATTTTAAGTATATATGTTTGTTTTGAAAGTTTGGTCTGTAAAACCTATCCCGGTTCATAGGTCCACCCTTTTGTTATGTGCTTTGCTTTATTTATATAGGGTGTGGGTGTGTGTCAGCCCCCTCACTCAGTCAGTTGACTGACCCCTCGTTTATTCTTTTAGTTGCAGGTTTTTTGGGACTTGAGCTAGGCGGAGAAGTGTGTTTTCCTTTGCACTTGTCGGTGTAGGTCTCGTTAGCTGCATTTTCTTCCATGCATCTTTTATATCAATTTGTGTATGTATAGTTATGGCTTGTAGTTTAAACACTTATGTTTTGTTTTGATCCGTGATGGCAATTGTACAGGAATTAAATATTGGTACCTATATGTAAACATATTATGTATATATATGTGATGGTACCTATACGTATCTAAGTGATGCATCTTCTACTTGTTGGGTTTATTTTACTTTGCTTCCGCATACTCTGGTTTTATTTAGCTCCACCTAGCCTAGTGAGTGTGGCTAAGCGGGGCTAGGATCTCAAAGAGCTCTATTATGTGCGCAAAACAAACAAATAAAATGCGGAAGCAAGAAACAGGATCTCAAAGAGCTCAAATAAATTTACATTAACATATACAATGGCCACATAACCCAAAATAGATCAAGTATTTACAACAAATGTTCATATCTCCGAAATATACAAGTCATATAACAACTACATATCAAATTTCCAAAAGAAAGTAATATGTATGCAACTTGAACTAGACTCGAAGTACTACACGGCTCGAAGCACTTCCCCGCCTGGCTCAAGGCAATTTGCAACTGAAGGTAGGAAAAAGGGAGGGTCAGTCAAAAGTCGATTGAGTGAGGGGGCAAAACGCAAACCCACACATGTATAAGTATAAACAGAGTATATATCAAAGGAATGACCATGAATTGAGGCTAGGGTTTTGCATACCAAATCATTTGTAAGAGATAACGTATAATACATAAAAGAAAACCTATCTCGATCCACAATTCATCCATACATAACATAAACAAACGTCCGACGAGAAAGGAGCTCCGCTAACTCCTCAAATCCAATCATAAAACGGAAATCATAAATCAAATTCAACCCCAAAAACTTAATGTTTCGGGAATCAAACCTTCTCCACCTACTTATTTATGTACAAGGGGTATGTAGTAGCCCAAAAACCGACCCAGTATGCAGATATTGTCCGCTTTGCACGCCCTTAATCGGAACGACCTCACGGATTTGTTCCTCCCAATGGGTTGGGCCACTGGGAAAACGCGTCTACACGGATAGGTTTCCAACACACCTTATAAGGAGGACTTCGTTCTCCTACCCGAGCGATGTGGGATATTACATCCACCCCCCCCAGAGGGGACCAGCGTCCTCGCTGGCACACCACCTTCCTGGCACCGGCTCTGATACCACATGTAGTAGCCCAAAGACCGACCCAGTATGCAGATATTGTCCGCTTTGCACGCCCTTAATCGGAACGGCCTCACGGATTTGTTCCTCCCAATGGGTTGGGCCACTGGGAAAACGCGTCTACACGGATAGGTTTCCATCACACCTTATAAGGAGGACTTCGTTCTCCTACCCGAGCGATGTGGGATATTACAGGGTAGCTAACCCACAATGTACTCGGAGCATCACGCCTCATCAACCTCCAAGAATTGCGCATAATACAACCAATGGGAATCATGCACAAGCTTAACCCGACGGCCCTTGCCGTCTCGAGTCTCCTTACCTATAATTGTCGGGGCCCAATATACCTTACCAATACCAATTCCCATATTTCAGGGCTTACCTCACTCAAACCAGAACATAACGTATAAAAAGGTTCAAAAGAGAAGCTTACATATGCTCTTACGTATACCGTTTCCATAAGATTCAAACATTTCCATAAGATTATAATCATAACTTAAACACACGTATTTAAATATATATTAAATATATATTGGCATAAGGGGTGAGAAAACATCATATAATAGGCCATAGGTCGATATCTAGTACAAAAATTCTTATACCTCACCTTATAACAAAAACGGAGAAGAAGAACCGGGACCAACACGGTAAAAAAGTACCTAAACCTCGGGTTGAACAACGTCCGAAAGTGGCTTTGAAAGAAAAGGAGACAGAACCCGGGACTTAGACTCAAATATTGAGCATATAGACGCCCGACAATGCTCATGAATGCAAAGGATGCAAATGAAATACAATAATGCATCACCTAAGTCATTTATGTCCATAACTCGTATGAATTAATTCACAAACTTAATTCATAAGTCATAACACATAATTCAACCTTATACCAACAGTTAGAGGTCATGGTTTATGCAATAAAATCCCAAAGAAGGTCACAATTAATCATTCATAACCATACCATAGCATAGTGCATCAAATAACACTTTAGAATCAAGTACGAAACAAGAAAAGGTCATACAAACGAAAAGAAAAACAAAAGGAACGAAAAGGAGCCCAACCCTATTTCCCCTCCCGGGGAGATTTCATGCATAAAATGTCCCCTCCCGGGGAGAGTTGTGCAGGCGAAAATAGCATCCAAAACCCCCTGTTCAGCCCTGCAACTGACTCCATACCAAATTCAACAAACAAAGACAAGTAAAGGCATGAAAGAATTCCGCAAATCAGCTCAAAATCTCCAGCAAAATTGACCAAAACCGAACAAGAAGTGCAAGAAATGAGAGGGAGTCATGTTCTTGCATATAAAACTTCAAAGCTAAAAAAACATTAATGGGAACTTCTCAACACCTTAACGACCATCAAATTCAAGTTCATACAACATTAAATGAAGAGGATGTCGCACCCGAAATGCTAGGTAACCACATCCCCCGCACTATAGTTCAATCCACATATGGAACGAGCACCCATACATGTATCAAGCCTATAGCGAACGAGAGACAATAAAAGAAAACGACACACTAGCTAGGCGGGACTAACCCTCAATGAGTTACAACCATGCATAAAGATAGAAAATGGAAGCATAGTACATACATTCATTTTATTATTCCATAACCATCTCATGAACTTCCAAAACAATTCATAAATACATAAGTACCATGAGAAGACATAGGCAATATATGCAACAATATATACATGAGATGTGCTACGCCCAAAAAGGAAGACTGGACATGACTCTAACCCCGCCTAGCACACACCCTGCAAAACCTGAAAATGTGAGGTGTCAGTCTACGAAAGACTGAGTGAGGGGTTTATAAATATAAGCACCATTACCATGCAAGCCATAATCTAAGGTAAGCTTTTATAAAAGGAAGCAATATAAATTAAATAATAAAATGAAACTTGCCCGAGATTATAACTAATCAATTCACAATACATTCAGTTTCAATCAATCAGTGGCCCGCCGAGTGAGGGCAATTCTCCAACCTTTCTCCGACTGTGTATAATAATTCAGTTATTAATTGATTAAGTGATCAAGTAATCAATTACAGTGAACAATTACGAGCAGTTTCAGTAACCCTTTTCCCTCTGGTGATGGTGGGATTGCAAGGCCCCACCACCCAGTCAGTGTGAGCATAGGGTTCATGAGTCCGTATGCCCGGAACTCCTTCCTCCACTAATCTCCTAGTGGGTTCAGGGGTCATCCCAAAAGTAGTGAGGATAATGCAAGAGTTACCCGTCAGCCCTTGCTTTCCCGATTAGATCAATACACTACCCTCGGGGCCCACAGTGCAGTACAGTATACTCGCCATAATACATTCAATCAATACAGTAACAGTAGTTCAGTACCGTAGCAGTAGTTCCGTTGTAAATCATTTGAGGTTTATGGAAAACTATAGATATATGTATACAATTTGGTAGAAATCCACATAAGGGTTGTACGGGTTCTATATGACTAGAAATTAAACCTCACCTGACAAGCGACGAAACAAGACAAGGATACCAGATAGTGTGTAATCGATCAAAGATCTCTACCCTGGAGAAGAACTGGACAAGAAAGGAAACAACATGAATTCGTGAGATGAGACTCAATATGGGACAAAGTATGACGCACGACAATGCTCATGTAACACCTTAACCAAACAAATTAGCAATCAAGTGACACTTAAATATGTATGAGAACCAATTAACATCTAATAGATGAAATTAATCTCAAGGAGTCATGTACTCACATCATTCAAACATTTCAAGTTCAATTCATATAGGCAATGGAGTCACACAATCATGTTTGAGCAATTAAGTACCAAGAAGCGTCACATAGGAGCATAATTATCAATTAATCAAGTATATAACACATATAAGTCATATACGGGATCCAAGGAAGTGAAAGGAATGCAATATGAAGGGTTTTGGTGATGTTTAGCAAAAGTTAGGAAAATTTGACAGTTTTCAGAAACGCACACGCTGTAGGAAAATGGAAATATCTTGAGTTCTAGAAGTTGGAATTGAGTTTTTCTTATTGGGTATAAAACATTGTACATAGGGCTTTCCAAGGATATATGGCTCGTTTTCTAGTTCAAAGCGATAAGAAAATGGCGTAAGCTTGAAGTTAGGTGAATGTAGTTTGTCAGTAAAGTGGCGACACCAAAAAGAATTGATAATATCTCACAAATGGGAAAATATATTGAGGTGATTACAATTGGAGGTTGTTCTAGACTTCAAAAGGTTTCCTTGGGTTTAAAAATCGGGTCAATCGGAGTTCAAACGAAGTCAGCATGGCCGTGTCATGATTGGCTTGAAAGCTGGCACGAGCGTGTTGTGCAGAATATTTCCAACTCGAAGTTCTAACACGGCCGTGTTGAAAATGAACTAGGTTGGACACGGCCGTGTTGAAGTAATCTGGGCAAAAAAACCCGGGGAAAACAGGGCATAATCAAGGGAATTGGCTCCCAAGCCTCTCCCACACCATACCACATCAAATTAACACTTTCAAACTAACATATAGCGTGTATATAACTCATATACATCATTTAGGCCACATTAAAATCAAGGAAACATGCTTATATCTTTAGAATCACTCATGAAACCAATATGAAATCAAATGATCAATCATGTTCCAAACTTCATAATTCAAGTTATAATTGTGGCAAATCACCTCAAATCATCATACAAGCTTCATATTTAAACATGGAATCTAGAATTGTTACAAACCCTAATCACACCTCATGAATTATCAAAGATAATGCTTGATCTTACCTTGGATGAAAGAAGAAATGAAGGGGAAAGAAGAGATAAAGGTATGAAGCTTGATTCCTTGAAGAAATTGGATGAAAATCTTGGCTTCTAGCTTCCTTGGATCAACCGACATGGAGAAAGGGAGGAAGAGATGATTCTCTTGTTTTCTTTGAATGAGGCAGGAAGAATGAGATGTACGTATATGTGTATGTATAACATATATCGATCCAAGATGGGGAAAAGAAAAGGGAAAATTGCCACTTGGTCCTCAACAAATTAAGGCAATGCAATTGGGTTTCAACTTATAAAAATGATCAATTAAGGACAATTAATCAAACAAGACATGTTCGACAATTAATTCACATGTCAATTTAATATAAGTTATGCAATAATTCACGAATTTAATAATAATTTCACGTAAACACTTAGTACTATATAATTCACCTAATATCACATAATGTATAACTAGAAAACTGGGGCGTTACACATGTGGTCACTTTTCATGCATTAAATCAAGAAAAACACCAAGGAAGCCATAGGATTCGAAAATATGCATAATCCCTAACTATTCATGTCATGCTTCAAAACCATATGAAACCTAAGTTAAAATCTGATATTCTTGGATGAAAATTATCAAATAAGGATATAGATAACAATCATATACTTACCCCTTGAAGATGATAGAGGAAAAATGAGATTAGAGCTCAAAATCTCAACTTGGTGAATAGTGATGAGATTTCTTGGTTTCTCTCCAAAGTTGCTGAATTTACTCTTACTCCTCTTGCCTTTAACGAAATGGGGAGTATAGGGGGTGATAGTGTGCTGATTTAGGTTTACGTGGGACCAAGAATCATGTGAAAAGGCTGAAAATTGAAGGACTTATGTGCAATTTGGTGAAAGGTAGTCATATAGGCGCAAGGTGAGTTTTCGATCACGTTTCGGAGTATCAAGTGGGCTTGGAAAATATAAGGCTTGCTCCATTGCCCCCAAATCGTCGAAATGAGTCCAACGAAATTGACAGAATTTGAATCCGAATTCCCGGAACCCAGGTGCGCTAAAAAACGTTTTAGACTCCTTTAGGTTCCAAACGGAACAAACACTCCAAAAACTCAACAAACATACTCGAAAACATAAAACGAGCATATTCACACATTCATAACACATACAAGTTAGGCGTATCAAATAAGCACAAAAAATCGGAATTGAAAATGGTCGAAAACGGAGCAAATACCGACAAAACGAACATATGCGTTCAAATATGAATTCAAAGAATTAAAAGAATAGGTATTAAACAATTACTAAACATTTATTAAACATTTAAATGCCAGAATAAGGAATTTAAAATGCGCACATACGTCATACCTGTATGGCCTGAAAGTCGGGGTGTCACATTTTAATATTTTGTCTTTGGATTCTTAGTGGGGGCTTCCAGGGGGACCTACAGGACTAATTAAGTTTAGCTCCAAACGGGTAAATCTATTATCATCACATGATAATAATTGATTACCATTTAACAGTATTTAATTTCACCAAATAAATATTATTGTACTCTAAAATTATTTAAATTATTCACGAATTTCTCGATCTAGAATAATTTTGCATTTTACTCCTCCGTGTAGATATCCATGAAAAATAAATTACAACTACTATTATTTATTTTTCACCTCCAATCTAAAATTTCTTGATTCTCCTTAAGTTCAAATTCTCTGTATGTAAAACACATTTAACATACAACTTCGGTGACGTATCACGCGAAGTGCTTTGGCCAAAGTTTTAATTCGAACTTTTGCAAATCTATTTCAGGGATATGTTTTACGTTTCAATAAGGCCATAGATTCCTTGATCTATTTCTTTAGCACATTTCTTGTAGTCACAGAACATACAAAGTATTTTGGCCACCATTACCGAGACCTCACTTCTGAGTATATTACAATGACTAACACTACATGCCTAAAGCCGAAATATTTTTAGGATTAAGAGTATAATGCTTACCGAGATTTTATTCATTTTAGATGGCAGTATTAAATGAATAATTTCAGTGGTCTAGTTCTATGTTTCCAATCCCATTGAAAATCATCAACGTGTTATAATCCGAATCATCATTCCCTATGACGAAAGACTAATCATCTTACATAACCATGTTATAGTCTTGATAAGATCATATATTCTTATCTGACCGACTAGAACGTTAATGACACGTGATTTTGGTATTCAAAGTCTTTTCCTGTGAAACACGTTTCATATAAGAATACCATCACACGTTATTAATTATCAATATGTGAAATACTCACAACTTGCTGTAAATTCAGTTTAATTAATCCAACAAATTGAATTTTTAGGGCACCAATCCCAACAATGTGGCTGCCACGTGTCACCCGCACGTGGTTGCACGCGTGGCTTTGAACGTGTGATTTAATTCACACGTGAATTCTTTTCTAGATTAATTAATTAAAGTGTTAATTAATTAATTTTAGTCTTTTAATTAATTATGAATTAATTGTTAAGTCCAATATCAAAATAATTAACCCAGTAAATAATTAATTATGGATTAAGTTATTTATTGAATAAATTGATTTTTGACTTTATGCTAGATAAAGGTTGAAAAGTCAAACTTCCTATTCTAAGTGAGAGAAGGATCTCTTGCATTATCTTGGAGTATAAGTTAAGACCTTATTTTCAAATAAAACATAATAATGAATTAGTGAATTAGCATGTAAGAAATCAATGACCCACTAGACTTTGGAAGCCTCTAGGGTTTGAACCTCCCTTATTATAAATACAAGGGTGGGGCTTCTCTTACACTTTGACCAACGTTCTTGAAGCGTTAATTATTTATAAAAAAAATTAAAAGAAAAGTTTTCAAAGTAAAAATCCTAACCAAAACATAAGCAACGGAACTAGCATTTTTAATATCTTGATCGTGATCTATGACTGGTGTGGATACGCTTTGGAGGATTACTTTCTTTGGGATCTATTCGAGAATCGTTGGAGGGACAATCCGCACGAAGGGTGTTTGATAGGCGGTATCAACATCACTAGAAAGCTTCAATCCCCGTAATTTCTTGTAACCCTTCTTAGATTCAAAATGAAAATTTCAAGTTTTACGATTTGCTTTTTAGAAAAAATTTTAAAATTCCGTTGTGCAAACTCTGTGTTTTCCAACAGGTTATAGTGTCCACGAATATGGACTCAAATTTTTTAGTCTTGCTAAGAAACTTATCTCCATGGACGTGCCACTAATAGAGGAGCTTTCAGTGGACTTGTTGCTAGCCTCGCTCCTACCATCATTTAACCCATTTTTCCTTAACTTCAATATAAATCATGCGAATGCTAATATAACTGAGCTGATTAGTCACCTTGTGACTGCTGAAAGTATAATCAAGAAGGACAATAAGGTCAGGATGGTCACGGGTCCATCTTCTTCTAAGCCTTCTAAGAGCAAGGGCAACAAAGCCCAAAAGAAGAAGAAACCCCTTAGGCCCACTGGCGGAGTCAAGAAGGGAAAAGCCAAAAGAAGAAACGTGATCAAAAAGAGGACGTTTGCCTCCACTGTGGCAAATCCAGGCATTGGAGGAGAAACTGCCAAAAGTATAAGGATACTCTAAAGAAAGGTTTGTTTCTTGTTGAAGTAAATCTTTCTATTAATTCTAACTCTTGGGTACTTGATAACGGTTCTGGATCATATATCTGTAATGATGTACAGATTCTAAGTGAGGTTCGACATCCCAAAAGACGAGAATGTGTCTTGAAGATTACGGATACCTCAAGCATTGAGGCTCAAGCTTTAAACACAATTAGATTAGATTTAGGTAATTTTGTTTTGGTTTTAAATAAGGTCCTTGATGTACCAAACATTATTGGTAATATAATTTCATTTCCAATACTTGATTGCGAAGGTTATGAAACTTATATTAAGCATGGTAAGTTTTTCCTTAAGAAGAATTGTTCTTCCATACATCTTGGTACATTAAGCAATGGACTTTATCTAACAAAAAATATCAATATTTTGAATAGACAACGAGAAATAAAACGTAAGAGAGATGAGGAAGTTTTATCATCTTTATGGCATGCTAGATTAGGACATATTTCCAACAACAGAATTAACAAGTTAACTACCTTAGGGACATTATCTAAAAATAACCTTAAACAGTTAACTTCTTGTGAATCCTATTGTCACACCCTAGGTCCGCGGGCCCGTTGGACGTGAGCGCAAGTCTCCAAGCCCACCGAGTATAACCTCAAATTGGACCTAAACCACTACCCAAAAGGGATATCCATTGGTTATACTTGGACTCTTTAACTTATATAATGAACTTAATCCTTATACTTTCCCGATGTGGGACAGGAGTATCAAAAGCACCCCTCCTTTAGAATCGCGACATCCTCGTCACGGCATGACATATAGCCCATGACCGACTCGTATGCGTTGGGACTCTAGAGGTGGATCCTACGGGCTCAAGAGGTGGCTCCCACTGATGTAGCACTTTGCCCTGCAGGCTCAAGAGGTGGCTCCCATGTGCGTAGCACTTTGCCCCGTATAGCACTTAGCTCCTGCAGCTAACGAGCGGCTCTGATACCATCTATCACGCCCCGGGTCTGCGAGCCAGTTGGACCCGAGAGAAAGTCTCCAAGCCCAACGAGTATAACCTCAAATTGGACCTAAACCACTGCCCAAAAAGGATATGCCCCGGGTCCACCGGCCCATTGGACGCGAGCGCAAGTCTCCAAGCCCACCGAGTATAACCTGAAATTGGGCCTAAACCACTGCCCAAAAGGGATATCCATTGGTTATACTTGGACTCTTTAACTTATATACTAAACGTAATCCTTATACTTTCCCGATGTAGGACAGTGGTGTCACAAGCACACCTACTTCAGAATCGTGACGTCCTCGTCGCGGCATAACATATAGCCCATGACCAACTCGTCTGCGTTGGAACTCTAGAGGTGAATCCTACGGGCTCAAGAGGTGGCTCCCACAGATGTAGCACTTTTCCCCGCAGGCCCAAGAGGTGGCTCCCATGTGCGTAGCACTTTGCCCCGTATAACACTTACCTCCTGAGGCTAAAGAAAAAGCTCTGATACCATCTGTCATGCCCCGGGTCCGCGGGCTCATTGGACGCGAGCGCAAGTCTCCAAGCCTACCGAGTATAACCTGAAATTGAGCCTAAACCACTGCCCAAAAGGGATATCCATTGGTTATACATAGACTCTTTAACTTATATACTGAACTTAATCCTTATACTTTCCTGATGTGGGATAAGGGTGTCATAAACCTTAGCTGTAGTGCCCCAATACCACAACCCTGCACCGTTGTATCACCCAAGTAACTAGGAAGCCATATCACTCGAGAGATACTTCGGTGAACGGACAGAACATAACAGTGATCAGAGTAACCAGTGTTGCCAAAGCAGCGGAATTTTAGAATAATTTAAAACTTTCAAAAACATGAATGCAACACAATAGTAAATGCAAAAACATAGAAACAAGTAGTCATATAATAACATAAAATATTAGTCCGATTGAAAAATAAAGGAACATTATTAAACCGAGTCCCAAGTGTTTTAGGTTGTAGCTTGAACAAGCCTCAAAGTAAAGCATGCAACATGAAGGTAGATGCAACCACGACTACGTAGGACAAGAGAAGGGTAACTAACAATCCTGACTTAACAAAAGACTTCTTACAACTTCAAGATACCTCTAGGGAGTGTCGGGCTGCCTACCGGAAACCATGAGGTCAGAAACAGGGTAGAGGTATTAGTCAAAGGGACTAAGTGAGATCATTCATAGTAAGAAAGAGTAGTTGAAATTGAGGGTTTCGAAAGACTTCTTGGTAACTTTCTTCAAACCGAATTACAATCTTTATCTTGAAACAGGATTTTCAACAAGCACGCACAATCTCACACACCAGATGTTCCAGTTCATACACGTTTTATGAACAGGGGACAGGGTACAGGATATTTTCCAAAAGTATGAACCAGCCTTTAAAATAGAATTTTCCCGCAAGCTATGTAGTCTCCAACCTTTACTCCCATAAAACATTTAACAGAATTAGTATCTAGATCGGTTAGGATCCCTATACCCATGATCACATACACCATCCTTCTTCCTCTAGTTGTCATGCCCAGGGAGCTACCCTGCGGTGACGTAAACAAGAATGGGAGGAATTACATCTACCTCTCCCGATCATGATGTGGTATAACCAACCTCTAATTATAACTATCATCATGATCAACAAGGACGGCAGGTATCGTTGTAGCCATTAGCGCACGCCTCCCGGTCTACTACTCAGCAATACCATCAGGGCCCAACAAAACAAGATTTCCAAGGCTTGCATCATCCAAAATATCCAAAAGTGCAAAAGCACACAGAGTTGAAGAACTAGAACTTTAATCAAGAGAGTATAGCAGTGAACAGAACGTATATAAGAAACCATTAACTTTAAACTTGAAGTCGTGCCCCAAAATGGGAAAGCGTTTAACTTGAAAGATAAGAATCTTTACACACAAAGGCGTTGATTTTGAAATCATTTGACTATTCAAGTATATGGTATAGATATTGTATGTATACGGTACTTATACTGTATGTATACGTGTATTTATACTGTATGTATACGGTATTTATACTGTATGTATACGGCTTTTATACGGGAATACCTACCGTATTTATACAGTATTTATACAGGGTACATACAGTATTTATACAAGAATACATGCGGTATTTATACTAGAATACATACGGTATTTGTACAAAAATACATACGTATTTATTATGGAAATAAACATAGCATTTATACGAAAGTATACACGTATTTATACATATTGGAATCAAATATGTATACGTATATTATACATGTATACCATAACATATATCAATTGGTCAAGTATAATTACGTAACAATTAATTAAACATGTAATATTTAAAACTATAGGTTATACTTTAATTGTGTAAGAATAAATAACATGTTACATTTAATTAAATCATGCAATAAATTATATTACCTAAGTATGATCATAAAATAATTAAAGTGTAACATATAACATGCTAGAATAATTATCACATAATTAATTTGTAACAAAATTAAATTATATAAGACTATCATAATAAACTATACTATAAGAGACATAATTCATAAATTCATGAATATTTAAAACATAAATTAAATCACACAATTCGTGCATAAAATAAAATATATATTAAAGCCTAAACCTAGCATAATTAATAATTAAATTAAAACATGAATTCAAACATAAATTAAAAACATAAAATAAACTAATTATAACATAAAAAAAAAAGAAAACTAACCTCACAAGGGGGGGTTCGGTCCTCCAAGAGTGAGAGGGAAAGAGTGTGAGCAACAAATGAGAGCCCAACACTCTTATTTATAGTTGTTGGTAAGGACTAAAGTGCAATAAATATTCACGTTAGGGACTTAAGGTGGGGTTCCTTATGAAAATTACATAAAATACGTTTCCCTTTAGTATAATTGTCATAGCAGGGGTATGCCGGTAATTTCACCTTTCTCCTGCATATTTTTGGAGTTGGAAAAGTGTCCAAGAGCTAGGAAATAAAATTAGCTTCGAAACGGTTACTCACGGGTCGAAATCGGACGTAAGGTTTAAAAGTTATAAACTTCGGAAGATAGGACTTTTCTGAATTTCGAAAATTGTTTTAATTATGAAATAAATACTAGGATAAAATTTGAAGGTCCAAAAGGCTTTTCAAAAATGTAGAAAAAATCGAGGAACATTATAGTGATGGTTTCAAGGGTTAAATCATCCTATCGAAGGAAATATATTCTAACGACGAAATTTTTTATTTGAAAATAAATTCTAAAATTGCTCTGGACACACAAACGAAACCTCAAAGCATTGAAAAGAGAGTTGAAAAGTTCTAAGAAAATAGGTATAGGTTGTTTAAGGGCTCTCGAAAAAAAGGGCGTAGTGCTGGTTCGGAAATAAATAGTACTTTTAGGGTTTAAAGGTAGTTCCCCCCCCCCCCTTTGTGTCACCTAATACCACATAAGAACACTTATTTCATGTAGTGATGCATGATATAAATTATTTTTAAGTACGGATCAAGTTCTATAAATGCCCTTATGTTGCCCTTAGCTTACCGTTATTGATCCGATCCCAAACCGAGCTATCACAACCTCCTCTTCTTAAGAAGAATCTATCCTCAGGTTCTCTTTCTTGATCTCTGAACAATTTGGGATAGTGCTTTTGCATTTTTTCTTCAGTTTCCTAGGTAGCTTCCTCAGTACCATTTCTTTTCCATAAAACCTTAACCAATGGAATCTTTCTATTTCTTAACTCTTGGAATTTCCTATCCAGGATCTTTACCACCTTCAACTCGTAGGTTAGATTAGGTTCTAGCGGAACTTCCTCTACTGGCACCACCTGTGTCTCATCGGCAAAGTACTTATGAAGTTGGGATACATGAAATACATTATGGCTTCCTGTTAAGCTTGCTGGTAGATCCAGGCGATACGCTGTTGGACCCACACGTTGCAGTATCTCAAAAGGTCCTATGTTCTAGGGTTCAATTTTCCACCTTTTCCAATTCTTGTGAACCCTTTCCTTGGCGATGCCTTCAAAAACACTTTCTCTCCCACATCGAACTCTAAATCCCTTCTTCTTTTGTCGACATAGCTCTTCTGTCTGTGAGGATGTGTATTGATTATCGGGAGCAGAATCGGATGACTATCAAGAACAAGTATCCCCTTCCACATATCGAGGAGTTGTTTGATATACTTCAGGGCTCCAAAGTGTATTCGAAACCTGATCTAAGACAGGGGTATTATCAGCTACGAATCCGAGCAGAGGATATTCCAAAGACGGGATTTAATACCCGGTATGGGCATTATGAGTTTGTGGTTATGCCATTTGGATTAACTAATGCCCCTGCAACTTTTATGGATATGATGCACCAGATTTTCAGGCCTTTCCTCGACAAATTTGTGGTGATTTTCATCGATGATATTTTGGTATTCTCTAAATCTGCCGAGGAACATGCAAGATATCTCAGGCTCGTTCTTCAGACTCTAAAGGAACATCAGTTGTTTGCAAAGTTTAGTGAGTGTGAATTTTGGATAGACCGGGAATTTTTCTTGGGTCACATGATTTCGGGAAAAGGTTTGGAAGTGGATCCCTCAAAGATTGAGACCGTGTTAAAATGGGAGAAACCAAAGAATACCTCGGAGGTTAAAAGCTTCTTGGGATTGGCCGGATATTACAGAAGGTTTGTTTAGGATTTTTCGAAGATTGCCGCTCTTTTAACCCGATTGACAAAGAAAGATGTTAAGTTTGTGTGGAGTGAAAAGTGTGACCAAAGCTTTAACTTCTTGAAACAAAAATTGGTCTCCGCTCCGGTGATAGCACTTCCAGAAGGTTCAGAGGAATATGCAGTTTATACCGATGCTTCTAAGGAAGGCTTGGGTTGTGTATTGACTCAGAAGGGAAAAGTGATCGCTTATGCTTCCCGGAAGTTGAAAGATTATGAAAAGAATTATCCTACCCACGACTTGGAGCTCGCAGCTGTGATTTTTGCACTCGGGAAGTGTAGACACTACTTATACCTGACTTCTTTTGAGATTTTTACCGACCATAAAAGCTTCCAATATTTATTCACGCAGGAGGACTTGAATATGAGACAACGGAATTGGATGGAAAAGCTAGAAGATTATGATTGCACTATCAAATATCATCCAGGAAAAGCCAACGTGGTCACCGATGCACTTAGCAGGAAGGCGAGTGTATCATATTTGGAAGTAAAGGAAAGTAAGGACAGTGCTCCAATTTCAGGTTTCGAATATTACAATTCAACCGGAATTGAAGTGTCAATTGTTTGAAGCTCAGAATAAGTATCCGGAGGGGTAGAAATTGGTAGGTAAAGCAAGAACTGATCCGGAAGGTCCTTTTGGGTTTGATGAGACCGGTTTGCTTCGGTTTAATAATAGAGTGGTTGTGCCTGAAGAATTAAAACGGGTCTTGCTTGAAGAAGCTTACAAGTCAGTCTATTCAATCCACCCAGGAGGAAATAAAATGTATAAGGACTTGAAACAATATTATTGGTGGAAAGGACTAAAGAAAGACGTCGCCGAGTATGTGAAGCACTGCTTAACTTGTCAGAAAGTGAAAGTTGAGCATCAGAAAACCGCGGGACTTCTACAGCCGTTACCTATTCCCGAATGGAAGTGGGAACAAGTAACGATGGATTTTTTGTCCAGGTTACAAAAGGTGAAAAGTGGATTTGATGGTGTTTGGGTAGTTGTGGATCGATTCACTAAGTCTGCACACTTTCTACCGTTCCTTTGGTCTGATCCTTTGGTCTATTTAAGAGATAAGCAACGAACCCTGTAGCTCCCTTCTGAATTATCCTTTTTGCTTCCGTTGCCGAAATCATTGGTGTTTGTCCTCCTTGTCTATCTGATGTCTGACTTTCATCCTTTCCTAAGATAACTTCCTTCTTGAAACAATCCAGCTTGGCACGGTACTTATAAAGCCAATTCATTCCCAAAATAATCCCGTACTTCGTCATTGGAAGTGTAATAAGATCCAAGGGATAGAATTGATCATTGATTCTTATAGGACAGCATTTATATAGTTTATCCGTTTTGAGGCAAGTTCCTAAAGGAGAACTTATTTCAAAAACATATGGCAATTGTTCAAGTGGAAAATGTAAACGCGCACATAATTTGGATGTAATGAATGAATGCGTGGCACCAAGGTCGTATAGGACCTTAACTATCTTGTCAAGAATATTTACCGTACCTTCCACAATAGCTGAAGGGTCTGGCTCATCGCATCCATCCAGAGCATAAGCCCTTCCTCTAACCATTGGCTTGTTTGTAGCTCCCGCCACCGCCTTACCGTTGACTTGATACCCTTGCGGTCCTTGCTTGTCCTTTATCTTTGGACAATTCCCGAGCTTATGGTCAGAACTTCCACAATAGAAGCACTGACCACTTTTCTTTCTACGGGTGGACTCATCGTGCCCCGGCTTACGGCAGTATTCGCATTCCAGTTCATTTTGGAAGGTCGGGGATGCTTGTGGTCGTTGTTGCGATGGTGCTATCATGGGTTTCTTTCCTTGCTTCAAATTTGATTGATTAGCTAGGCGTTTAAATCCCTACGGTGGCTTTGAGTGAAATTGTCCTGCCCGATTAATAATCATTCGGATGTCTCTCTGACCTGCTTCAGTACACAACACAGTTTCAACTGCCGAAATATATTCCTTAAGGTTCAGGGGTGCTAAGGGCCATCGTAGGTCCGGCTTGAGTCCATCAATAAAGCGTTTTGTCTTCCTTCGCTCAATATGCAGAATGTGCGGTGCATATTATATCAGTCTCAAAAACTTGGCCTCGTATTCTGCTACAGGCAGTGTTCCTTGAGTAAGATTCATAAACTCGGACTCCCGGGCATCTCGGGCGACTTGTGGAATAAACTTGTTCTCGAATACCCGTACAAATTCAGCCCAACCATACCTTACTCCATTTTCAATCCATACATCCTTCATATGATTCCACCAATTCAGAGCTGCTCCTTCTAGGAGGAACGTCGCATACTGAACTCGCTCTCTATCCTCCGGAAAGATATTCATAGCTTCGAAGATCTTCACTAAGCCCGCAATCCAGTTTTTAGCTTTAAGATCATTGGGCTCTCCGAAGAACTTTTGGGGGTTTAGTCGGAGAAACTTTTCAAGGGTCTTTTCATTGACTGAGCTGTAAGCTCGTGCGAATTGCCTCAAAGTCTCCCCAATTTCCGGTTGTTCTTATGGTATCGGTGGAGGACGTGGAAATTCTTCAGGTGGTGGCGGTGGCGGTGGAATGCGTTCACGTGGAGCTCATCTCGGTGGCATGTTGTCACTGTATTCACAATACCACCCGACAGATATAATGCATGACAAAAAGAATGGTCTGTATACTCAATGTTCCACATCAGTAATATAACAATTAATCATCAAATTTCACTTAGGCACGTAATCATTAATTCAAAAAAAATGTCACAATTAATCAATTAAGCAATCATCATTTACAAGTAACTGAAAGCAATCACATATATAGATGCATTAAATGAAATGGTATGATCCATGCACGACCCTAATGGTATCTTGAAGCACTTCTAAGACTCATGATTTAATAGATATAGAAAGCAATAACATGCAATGGTATGAATAAAGCCGCAAAAGATGATGCCAAATATGCAAAATTTTGGAAAAGCTTTTATACAAAGGCTATGTCTAATCAAAAAGCAAAACGGGGAGGACCCGATGCAAAGTCGAGTTGCTCCCGTACAGCCTAAGCTCTCCAAAACATCATCTGTCTGTCAACTGCCATAACCTGCCAAAAATCGGGGATCCCTGGGATATATATAATCCCCTCTGCACATATCAAAAGTCATCCTATCTGTCATAATACGCTGCATACCTGCTGAGTATATATATATGCTACCATTATCTACCTCTATATACAAATCCCAATTATCCGGACCCAACTCTTCTACTGCTGGCTGTGACTAGCTCCATCTCTACCATCGGACAGAACAACAAAATCTCCCTGTCGAGCTGGAGATGGGTTCTCCTCCTCAGAAGATCCCTCTATCTCCTCGACCTCTCCGGCATGTGCGTCCATAGGGTCCTCCTGAGTGGCTGGCTCACTGTATACTGGTCCCTCATACCCTAAAGTTGCCTGCTCGTCAGAAAGATAGAAAGCCTTACAAAGCCGAGTCCTCATCCGGCTCTGGTAACGATGATGCATCTCCATAGAAAAATCTCTATCTGTAGTCATATATGCTAAATCTGCCTCTAACTGTGCAATACGGGATGCCTGCTGGGCTCTGGACTACTGCTCCTCCGTCAGTCCAGCCTCCATCTCTCTAGCATGCTCCCTGGAAATATCCCGGTCTATCCGATGCTACGCTGCCAGATCATGGTAGCGAATAGCCTCCAGTCGGACCTCTCGCAATCTCAGACTATCCTGTAGGTACTCGTCTAGCTCGGCCTCCAGCTGATGAACGACCCTATTGGGGTATGGATACCCCAGATGTCCCTTCTCCTGTGCTCGCTGCTTGGTATAGTAACGAGTCCTACCACGGCGAACTACTACCACTGTGCGAGGAGGCTCAAACTCCTAAAGATATATCTCATCCTGCTCCCGCTGGCTCAGACTGTCCATAACTATAGAGAAAGCACGCTGACACGAACTATCCATAACTATAGAGAAAGCACGGATATGAATACTAAGATGTAGAGCAAGTAAACTCAAAACATTCCTCCGTGCTCCGAGCTCCCAGGTTAAGTCTCTTCTTACTCAACCTGAGGCTTTGATACCACCTTAGTTGTAGTGCCCCAATGCCACAACCCCGCACCGTTGTATCACCCAAGTAACTAGGAAGGCTTATCACTCGAGAGATACTTCGGCGAGCGGACAGAACATAACAGTGATCAGAGTGACCAGTGTTGCCAAAGTAGCGGAATTTCAGAATAATTTGAAACTTTCGAAAACATGAATGCAACACAATAGTAAATGCATAAACACAGAAATAAGTAGTCATATAATAACATAAAATATTAGTCCGATAGGAAAATAAAGGAACATTATTAAACCGAGTCCCAAGTGTTTCAGGTTGTAGCCTAAACAAGCCTCAAAGTAAAGCATGCAACATGAAGGTAGATACAACCATGACTTCGCAGGACAAAAGAAGGGTAACTAACAATCCTGACTTAACAAAAGACTTCATACAGCTTCAAGTACCTCTAGTGTAACGCCCCGACTTTTCAGACGTAAAGGTATGACATATGTGTTTACCAAGTTGCGCAAATTAATTGTTTATACGTGTTTTATATTTAATTTTATTATAAATTGTTATTATTTTATTTTATTTTATTTTATTTCATTTAATATCTTTTCGTTAATTTAATATTTTAAATTGTTAATTAAGTTATAACGTTAATCATGCCTTAATCATCTGTATTAAATTATTCAATCCGTTGACTTGAATTAAATTTATAATAGAATTTAAACTTTAGTTTTAATTTATAATGCATGAATTTATTAAGGATATACGCATGATTGTTTTTTTGTGTTTCGTAAATTTACATGTTATGAACATGCCTATATGCTCGGTTTATGTTTTCAAACTCGTTTGACGTGTTAACAAATTTAATTTGTATTGTGGAACCAAATCTGGGGCTAACGAGCAATTAGCGCACCCTTGGTTCCGTATGTGATATTTTGAGCTCGGGAACTCGGATTTGAGTTCCGTCAACATCGTTGAACTCGTATCGAAGATTCGAGTTTAATAAACTTAGCTTTATATTTTTCCAAAATCATTTGAACCTCCGAAATCCAATCGAAAAATGAAACGGCATCAAAACAACCACATTTTATTAAAATGGCCATAACTCTCTCAATTCTTAAGCAAATTAATCATGGTTGGAGTCCTTTTAACCCTGGTTCATCCCACTTGTTGGAAAACACGAATCAGAAAGCAGCGGAATTTAAAATTTTTTCCAACAAAAGGATCTTGAACTCGCAATCGTGTATCCAAATTCGTAAGGATAGAAAACTTACTTTTCTTTTATTCTTTCTTGAAGCGTTTCAAGCCACCCAAGAACGCTCTTCTCGCGGCTTGACAACCCGTCCCTCGAAAGTCTCTTTCTACTTCAGAATCCATTGTCGGGATAGCAATCCACACCAACCTAGATTCAATTCATGTTAGAGATGTTCTTAACAATATAACATAAAGAAAGAAACATGAAACGAGAAAAGCAGGATTGAAACTCCCTTCGAAAACCAGTTTTGCGAAAGTAGAAAACTGCCAGTCACAAAACCCTCGTGAAAAAATTCATCCTTCAGGATATGGACGAACGGTTTTCGCCATCTTCTTTGGTTCGATTTTTTCATTCGCTTCACGTCGGGTTCAGAATCGTTTCATCATTCCTTCTGATCGTTTTGCTTAATCCCCACTTTTGGTAAAGCTCGAATCTTCAAAACTTCTAACTTGAAGTCTCTAGAGATAGTCCACCAACTTGGCTACAATCTAACTAGTAAGGATGCTAGTTCTCTAGTTAGTGTTTAGGCTTAACCTAGGGTTTTATTTTATCTTGGAGAAAGGAAGGTGTTCAACACATGAACCAAGAATTGTCTATTAGCTCTAAAGGGGAGCATGAGCTCCCCTATATATAAGAAAGGGGAAGGACGAAATTCCTAGTCCTTTATGGGCTAGGATTTTGGTCTCTCTCTCTCCTATTACTTGATCATCAAGTAATTTTGACTTTGACTTTGAATTCTAATTCAAATCAACTTTCAAGAGAGCTAAAAATATCCAAACTATTTTTGGATAATTTTATACTTTATTTATTTAAAATAAATAACTTATTTTATCTAATTAATTAATTCGTAATTAATTAACTAGATTATTTTCTCCAAAATAAGACTTTCTTTTTAATTCAAAATTAAACCAAAGTCTATTAAATAATTAATCACATTAATTATTTAATACATAAATAAATATACACATATATTTATACACGTGTGTGACACGTGTCACAATGACACGTGTCACTCACGTGAGCCACACGTGTGGTTTCACACGTGCGGAACCCTCTTGGCTTGATTAACTCGTTTAATCATTTTAAAGCCTCAACTCATGTAACCAAGTTGTTGTGTGTGACCCTCTAGGTTCTCAATTCAATTAGCAGTGACCCTAATTAATTAATTCACTAATTAATTAATCAGTCCACAGATTAAATGACCATAGTCTAGCAACAGGTGTTTAACCCCTAGCTGAATTGGAATGTTCGGATTCGATAGAACCTTTAAGTCATTGATTCATGTGAGATACAATCCTCCTACTTACTATCTCTCAACCATGATCTAGGGTAAGGGAATAATTAGAACCCTAATAATCTGGTCTTAAAGCTAAGTGCATTTCATATCCATTTGATCTCAATCCAAGAAACCCTTTTCTTGATGTCTTGATCTACTGCCTTGGCCAAGGACTCCATATGGCATATGAATGACTTACACAATAAGAGATCACCTTGCAAATGCAAGTGTAGGTCCTTTCTTGATTCTCATTCACTTTCATGAGTCACTTGTGCAGCCCCAGCATAAGCCTTAAATCAGTTGTCTAAGGCGACACCCTTTAAAGCTTATACCAAAGACTACAGAGTTAACTCATAAAGTAACATGGAACCTCAAGTCTAAGGATCAATTGATCACATCAATGACTCGTGAGATATTTCCTAATCTGGAAGTTTCCATTTCCTGAAATAGAAACTTCCTTTCCCATTTAGGAATGTTCTCACACGGGGCACCTCAGTGAACTTACTTATTAAAGTAAGCACCCTCATGTATCACGCACGTATCAACTATATACTTTGCACCTCCATGAAACAAGGTGGTCCTTCTTAAGGGCGTGATCCCACAAGCAAGCCTTAGAGGAGTCAGGTTGACACTCCCACTGTCTGTAGGACTCATCGGCTTGGAGTATTTTACTAATCATGACTTATGTGATATAGGGCTCGTTTCATGAACCATTTCACCTAAATGGTAGAGTCCTAAAGTCATCAGGATTAGGGGAGTTCTCATACATGCGCACGTAATGGAAACACACAAAACACGTATTGGCATATAAAGAAGTGTTTGCCTATAATCAATCGTATATTATTCAAAGATTGTCTGTGATACAAGAAAAGTCCCAAAGCAGATTACGTCGAATCGGCTTTCTAGGGCACTATTCCTAACAATCTCCCACTTGCCCGTAAAAGCCATTTAGGTATTCTAAGTCCCATCTTCTCAAGATGCACTTTGAGAGCCTATTGACTTTGGGCGTTTCCAAAGTGGATCTGCTATATTCTCTGCTGATGTGACCCTCTTGTTTACACATCTCTTAGGAAACACCTTTTCCTTATAAAGTGATTCGTAATCACGTGTTCAGTCTCTTGGTGAGGTCTTGGTTCTCTTACTTGAGCAACCATCCTTTTTATCATACAATATGATCAAGGAGTTGATTCATGCTAGGAACTTCATCTAACCAGTTAGATGGAGTTTCTTACCCAAACACTTAACTTAGCGTTATATAATACGACTAAGTTCTCAACTACGACAGTCGAGTTTTGCAATGTCCGTCCTTGGAACCCTTTCCAACACATTGCATTACCATTCTGGTAGGAGTTGTACCCTTTCAATGATTTCATAATCATCTATGTTTGATGCAACAATTACATCAAAATATCCTTTCAACGATAAGATCTTTTGGGCTCTGTAAACTAATACATATCCTCATTTCTTCTCAAGTACTCTGAGGACATCCTTTACAGAGATCTAATGACCTTCTCTGAGGTCATATTAGATTCGGCCTACTACGCTTAGTGTTGCGCCATATCTAATTTAGTACATAACTTTTCATACATTATGCACCCTTTCACTTAATGGGATTTTGGACATTCTAACTTTCTTAAAGTTATCTTAGGACACATACTCTTCAAGAGAGATGTTCCATTGTCCATACTAAACTCCTTTTAGTACGGTGGTTATGTACTCATTTTGTGATAATCCTTTTATTCTCTTAGATCTATCTTCAATAGATCTGAATGTCGAGAATGTAGGATAATCACTAAGATCTTTCATGTCAAATTGTTTCTTAAACAAGAATTGGTAACTTTCACATCATCCTTGACAATCCTAATGAGAAGGGCATCGTCTTCTAAAGAACCAAAATTGACTCTTACATCACTAACTTTCATATGTACACTCTGAGACTTATTCGACTTCTATCTGTATCAAACGATTTGACTGTGGAATCGAATTGTCTAACTCCTAGAAGCCTTTATCAATCCACAGATTGACTTAGGGATTTGCATACCTTATGCATACTCCCACTGAATATGAGATTTATAGAAATACCTTATTTCAGTCTCTTTTAATCTCATATTGAACAAGATAGTTCTCATATTCATTTATCATGTCTCATAGTCAGAATATGAGGATATGGTAAACACAATCCAAAAGGACTTTTGCATTTCAACCGTCAAGAAGGTTGTAATGCTTTCCATTTACTCGAAGCTCTAGGAGCTTGATCCTATCAGGTGGATCAACCAAGGTCACAACTCGGTTTAAGTATATGGAATCCATATTGGATTTCAAGGCTTGCTTACACTACTCAGATTCCAAATCTGACAGTGTCTCCTCTTCAAGTAATTCCTTGGCTATGTAGGAACGCGTTCTAAACGCATCTTAAGAGAAGGGTTTCACACTTGTACATACTCTAAAATTTGGCTAAGTTTTATCAAATGGGCTCGTTTCTTCTATATGTGGCATGGATATTTTTTCTCAAATTTCTTTGAGGTCTGCTTGCTTGCCTTTCTTCTTCTATAGGAACGATTCCTTAAGAAAGGTACATTCCTTTGAGACAAACAACCTTTGTGCAAGGGAATCGCAAAACTGATATCCAATATCGTTGTATAAACTTGAACTCGTTTCAAGCTTGTCTCCCACTATCCTCTTCACTTAAGAGGATTATATTCTTGGACAAGAATAATTAGGGAATTTAGTATGCCACATTGCATAGTGCAACTAAAGGACTGATTTTGGAAGGTGCAAAATTCAAAATCTCTAACTGCATATTCTGGGAGTTTATTCCTAGAATGATTAAAAGTCAGTAAAGCTTGCTATGGAATGGACCATATCCTATAAGGTTTCATTCCCTCATTCGGAAACACTAAGGTGTTCTCGAATTAGTTTACTAAGAGATAATCCTATTATCTCTAAGATGACTAAGGATTTAGTTGCTAAGATATTGGCTATTTCGATCATATCGATTTACCTATAACTTATGACTACTTCGGTTCCTAACCTCCTTTTTGAAATTCTAAGAATTTCATATAAGTTTCGAATTTGTACTTCAACAAGTACATTCATTCATAATGATTAAACTGACGATTGTATCTAGTGCTTACATTAAGCATCTTACACTCATCAGCATGGATCGAAATCCACTAGAATTTTGGCACGTTCCACGTTTCACGCAAACTATGTTTCGGGAACGTTTCCCTTCAAGACAGGATTCATAGGAAATTAAGTCTCTAGGTTCATTTTCGTAAAATGATCCTAAGATGTCTAACTTGCTAATCCTTTTGTCTCTCAAAGTTCCAAAGTAATTCGAAGCTTTGTCATCTCACTTACTTTTGTTATCTCGTTGCATGTTCAGGACATTAGTGCCTTGAGTCTTTGCACAACGGATTATGCAAAATTGACTCAAGACTAGTGAATTCTATTCCTAGTAGAATTACTAAACGAGGTAGCTTTTCAGAGTACTCATACTCTATGCAGTTCCCTTTCAAAGTCCTTATTTGCTACCATAGAAGAAAACGTCCTATTTGATCTCTAGTGTCTTTTGGGCGCACCCCTTACATGCCCCTCCATTGGGCTCTTAAGGGTTTCTTCTTCTTTAGGCGTTCAAGCCTTTAACTTAGGGAGTTTAGAAGAAGAATTAACCATCTCAACCTTTTATTCCCTTTTAAGGATGCTCTCAACCATTATCAACTAAATGATTAACTATGCTACATTAGCATCATTCTAGTTGAGCATAAAGGGTTTGAATGATGGTGGAAGCAATGTAAGCAATCAGTGCATAGAGAACTCTTTTCTCGGTTGATGATCGAGACCATAAGATCTTCAAATAAGATCTTTAGACCTTGTTCGTGTGCACTTGTTTCCTCATTTGGAATATTGAATAATTCCATAGTGTTATACCTTGTAACATTTTCATGAGGTGGTTCAATTGCTCTTAAGTGGTTGGAAAAATCCATTCACCTTAGATTGCTTCTCTTTGGCCCGGGTCAAATTTTCATAATTGAAAACTTCGCCTTTTAGAGAACGCCTTTCTCTATTCGGAATCTAAAACGAATTTTAGGGTCCGAAGCCAATTAGAGTTGGTTAGGACTAAGTCAACTTATTTGACTTAAGGATGGATACGAATGGGTTTGCATTTCATATTGTAGAGAATCACAGAACTACAACCTAAATGCTAAGCAGAGAACTAGGTGAGCATGCTGAATAATAACGATATACATAAGATAAGGTCTTTAATCTAATGTAGCTCCCACTGTTTTTCAAAGATCTATAATTCCCAAAGATCTAAGAGGAACGCGTTTCCCAATGGGTACTAAGATCCTAGGCATTTTACCTCGAACCCACGACTCGCGGACATTCTAAGTAAGAACCCTAGGTAGGTACAACCTACCAATTCTAACACCTTTAGAACTCTTAGTAATTATTTTTGCATCACCTATCTTTCAATATGGACCCACGACTCGTGCGACATCCATATTTACTTAGGCGTTAAGCTAGACCCATCAATCATAAGATCATGATCAAAACTTAGTTCGAACGACCCACGACTCGCGGACATCGCCCTTGCTAAAATCGACCATGAAATATTGGTCATTTAAAAAAAGGATCAATTAGGTAACTAAGAACTAATAAGCTCCACTAGCTATCCCACGACTCGCGGACAATAACTAGCTTCACTTACTAAACTTAAAACCTATTGATGGAATGCTAGGAATTTAATCCAAAATTTGCATCTCGAATTAAATACCTATTTATTCGAAATTAGCTTAATATTTAATGGGAATTTTCGAATTAACCGGAGAGTTGTCCGGTTCGACCTCACCAACATATATGTTATCCAATTTTATTAGTCTTGATTAATGCAAGTACAACTTAAATGCATTTCAAACAAGCACATAAACAGATAACATGTCCTAGCATGATACTAACATGTAATGATCATGGGTTCTACCTATCTTATGCGTGATATGTGGGAGCCACTCCACAATCACTAGTTCTAACATACATGCCACATAAACAGTTCAAATCACATAAGGGAAAGCGGTAACAAAATACGAGCCCTATCTCTATTACATTTAACAATTGAGATTTCCCTCCCTAACATTTTGAGGGGTCTTCACTTATGGCCTCCTTGTTACTTGAATGTGGTCCATCTTACTCCATGGGTGCATTGTCTCCAAAATGAAAATAAAACCTCACAACCTATCTCTACTCTCAAATTACAATAAAAAGAAAAAGACATAAAGTAATAAGGCTCAATCTTCATATTGGCCTTAGACAATTACACGGGGCATACCCCGGCCTCAAAAACAGTAATATGGAAAGCCACATAATAAATCACATAACAGTACGCACATAAGTGAGGCTCCAACCTCAATTGAAAAACGCAACTATAGGGCTCCAACCCCAATTTAAACCATCCATGTGCATAAATTAAAACCATACATAGATCTAAAACCCATGATCACCTAACATGCTTAAATTGCAAGAATTTAAATTTACCAATAAATTTAAAATTCCTTTAACTTTAAGTTCGACTAACTCAAAGTAATCTGAAAAACAGTTCCTTGTTCAAGAATAATTTCAAAATCAAAAGCTAGAATCTGATAAAATTCAAGTTAATTCAAAAATTAACAATTTTATTAAAATCATTATTTCAAAAAATAATAATTATACTTTTCCCGAAAAATTAAAATTGACTTTGATTCCTGAAATTCCCAAATTATAATTTTATTTCAAAATTAAAATATTTTCAGTAAAAAAGATTTTTAAAATAATTTTAAAATAAAATTTGGGCCAAAAACATGAAAAATCGCATCGCGTCACATCCGCCCGAAAGCGTGCGGGCGATCCCGCACAGCCCCGCGCAGACGCGTGCGGGCAGTCCCGCACAGGGGTGTGCGGGCGATCCCGCACAGGGCTGGGCGGACGCGTGCGGGCAGTCCCGCACAGGGGTGTGCGGGCGATCCCGCACAGGGCTGGGCGGACGCGTGCGGGCAGTCCCGCACAGGGGTGTGCGGGCGATCCCGCACAGGCTGTTCTGGATGCGTGCGGGCAGTCCCGCACAGGGGTGTGCGGGCGATCCCGCACAGGGCTGGGCGGACGCGTGCGGGCAGTCCCGCACATGGGTGTGCGGGCGATCCCGCACAGGCTGTTCCGGCCTCGTCCGGACCCGTCCGCGTGCGGCGACGACGAGCGACAAACTCGCTTGGTCCTCGTCGTCCCACACTATTTTCCGTACAAAATTTTTCAGAAAAATTTTCGTCTCGATTCGGGAATCAAAATCGCGATTTTAATAAATCTAAAATAAAACCCTTTTTTCAGAAAACGATTTTCTCAATTTATCAGGAAACCTCTCAGATTCAAAAGCTCAGATTACGATACAAATTCAAGAATACCTAACTGTAATTCAGATTCAAGAATTTCTCAAAATTCAGTTTAATTGAGACGAATCAGAAACACAATTAACGAGGTGGCTCTGATACCACTTGTCGGAAAACACGAAACAGAAAGCAGCGGAATTTAAAAATTTTTCCAACAAAAGGATCTTGAACTCGCAATCGTGTATCCAAATTCGTAAGGATAGAAAACTTACTTTTCTTTTATTCTTTCTTGAAGCGTTTCAAGCCACCCAAGAACGCTCTTCTCGCGGCTTGACAACCCGTCCCTCGAAAGTCTCTTTCTACTTCAGAATCCATTGTCGGGATAGCAATCCACACCAACCTAGATTCAATTCATGTTAGAGATGTTCTTAACAATATAACATAAAGAAAGAAACATGAAACGAGAAAAGCAGGATTGAAACGCCCTTCGAAAACCAGTTTTGCGAAAGTAGAAAACTGCCAGTCACAAAACCCTCGTGAAAAAATTCATCCTTCAGGATATGGACGAACGGTTTTCGCCATCTTCTTTGGTTCGATTTTTTCATTCGCTTCACGTCGGGTTTAGAATCGTTTCATCATCCCTTCTGATCGTTTTGCTTAATCCCCACTTTTGGTAAAGCTCGAATCTTCAAAACTTCTAACTTGAAGTCTCTAGAGATAGTCCACCAACTTGGCTACAATCTAACTAGTAAGGATGCTAGTTCTCTAGTTAGTGTTTAGGCTTAACCTAGGGTTTTATTTTATCTTGGAGAAAGGAAGGTGTTCAACACATGAACCAAGAATTGTCTATTAGCTCTAAAGGGGAGCATGAGCTCCCCTATATATAAGAAAGGGGAGGGACGAAATTCCTAGTCCTTTATGGGCTAGGATTTTGGTCTCTCTCTCTCCTATTACTTGATCATCAAGTAATTTTGACTTTGACTTTGAATTCTAATTCAAATCAACTTTCAAGAGAGCTAAAAATATCCAAACTATTTTTGGATAATTTTATACTTTATTTATTTAAAATAAATAACTTATTTTATCTAATTAATTAATTCGTAATTAATTAACTAGATTATTTTCTCCAAAATAAGACTTTCTTTTTAATTCAAAATTAAACCAAAGTCTATTAAATAATTAATCACATTAATTATTTAATACATAAATAAATATACACATATATTTATACACGTGTGTGACACGTGTCACAATGACACGTGTCACTCACGTGCGCCACACGTGTGGTTTCACACGTGTGGAACCCTCTTGGCTTGATTAACTCGTTTAATCATTTTAAAGCCTCAACTCATGTAACCAAGTTGTTGTGTGTGACCCTCTAGGTTCTCAATTCAATTAGCAGTGACCCTAATTAATTAATTCACTAATTAATTAATCAGTCCACAGATTAAACGACCATAGTCTAGCAACAGGTGTTTAACCCCTAGCTGAATTGGAATGTTCGGATTCGATAGAACCTTTAAGTCATTGATTCATGTGAGATACAATCCTCCTACTTACTATCTCTCAACCATGATCTAGGGTAAGGGAATAATTAGAACCCTAATAATCTGGTCTTAAAGCTAAGTGCATTTCATATCCATTTGATCTCAATCCAAGAAACCCTTTTCTTGATGTCTTGATCTACTGCCTTGGCCAAGGACTCCATATGGCATATGAATGACTTACACAATAAGAGATCACCTTGCAAATGCAAGTGTAGGTCCTTTCTTGATTCTCATTCACTTTCATGAGTCACTTGTGCAGCCCCAGCATAAGCCTTGAATCAGTTGTCTAAGGCGACACCCTTTAAAGCTTATACCAAAGACTACAGAGTTAACTCATAAAGTAACATGGAACCTCAAGTCTAAGGATCAATTGATCACATCAATGACTCGTGAGATATTTCCTAATCTGGAAGTTTCCATTTCCTGAAATAGAAACTTCCTTTCCCATTTAGGAATGTTCTCACACGGGGCACCTCAGTGAACTTACTTATTAAAGTAAGCACCCTCATGTATCACGCACGTATCAACTATACACTTTGCACCTCCATGAAACAAGGTGGTCCTTCTTAAGGGCGTGATCCCACAAGCAAGCCTTAGAGGAGTCAGGTTGACACTCCCACTGTCTGTAGGACTCATCGGCTTGGAGTATTTTACTAATCATGACTTATGTGATATAGGGCTTGTTTCATGAACCATTTCACCTAAATGGTAGAGTCCTAAAGTCATCAGGATTAGGGGAGTTCTCATACATGCGCACGTAATGGAAACACACAAAACACGTATTGGCATATAAAGAAGTGTTTGCCTATAATCAATCGTATATTATTCAAAGATTATCTGTGATACAAGAAAAGTCCCAAAGCAGATTACGTCGAATCGGCTTTCTAGGGCACTATTCCTAACACCACTATCTCCCCATAATCAGCCCTAACCGAACACACCCTCACACAAGCAAAGAAACTCAGCTAAAGGGCCAGACTTCCAGTTTTCCCGTCACTGTGCCAATTCTTGAGGTTTTGGAGCTCAAATCTCTATCAACTTTCATCCAATCACAAGGTGAGTTAGGATGATGATGTAAATGCATCTCTGGTTATTTTGATCCTTTCATCCCTAATTTTGAGTCAGATTTCATGGAGTTTTGAGCATTTGAAAGAATAGTTAGGTTTTAAGGTGTTTTATTGATTCCTTGAATTCCTTTGAACTATGACTTGTTTTGGTGCTGCATATAAGATCCTTTTCCCTCATTTATGACTGAGTATTCTTGTATTGGTTGGTGGTTAAGAATCGGATGAGATATCATTAATGAGATGGTTATGTATTGAATGAACTTCAAACTGATTTTCTCCCTCCTTCACGTACCTAACTGCTGCTAGTTATGGTGACTTATTTTGATGTCATTTGCTGTTTCTTTTTACCTCATTTGCTGAAGGAGAATTGGTTGATTGATCATGTTTGGGATTGCTCTGTTCTTTTTCAGTTTTTCCCCTGTTTTCCTCGCATGAAACTGTTGTCTTTTTCTTGTTGATTGCTGCGTATATTGAGGTTGTTTCCAAGTCTGTTTGTTGAGCATTAGTAGCCTCTTCTTACCTTAAATGTTGGTGTGAATTGGTTGCAAATTATGTGAATGTTTTGGCTTGGTTTGGACCCCCCTCTTTCCTCCCCTGTTTTGCTGTATGTTGTTGTGCCGTGTGTGCTGTTGTAACACTCTCCCCGGGCGGGGAGAGTTTGTTCTTGGGGAGTACCCGGCCGGGTACTCGCTGTTGCAGAAACTCTCTGTACCATCTACCCGGCCGGGGAGTTTAGTACTGGTTTGGCTACCCGGGCGGGTAGCTGCTGCGTGCTGCTTCTGTCTCTTCTTCTTCTTCCCCTGCTGCTTCTCTCCTTTCTTCCTTCTTTTGCTGCTTCTTTCTTTTCTTGTTTTGCTGCGTGTGTGTGCTTGTTTATTCAGTCCTTGCTGCTGCTGTTTTCTCCATTGATTCAGAGTGTGTGTTTGTGTATGTATATATATATGTAGTGATGGTTGTGTTTGCATGAAAGGAAAGGATTTTATTTAGTGATTGCATGCATGAGTTTTGTGTGTATGATGTGCATGCATGGGTGTGTGCGTGAACAGTGTGTATTTTGTGTGTGCATGGTAGTATATATATATCTAATATTGCATGAATGGTTAAGTATATGTAATATATATTCAAATTACACTTACGCATGCATGATATATGTAATGTGTGAACGCATGAGTATATATATATATATATTTATTATATATAATTATTATATACTTTAAGTGTTATTTGATTTATTTTAATTATAGAATTTAATTAATTTCTATTTCACGTATTTAATTTACTGATTATTGCTTCAACGTTTTATTTATCTTATTTCTAATTGTAAACATGAATATTACGTGTTTTGATTATTATAGGAATTCTTAGATTAAATTGATATGAAATATGAATTTATGAATTTATATGAAAATGAATGAATGAACGATTGGTTTATTTATAAGCCTTAAATTCCTTAATAGTGCACATAAACATTTTCATGACATAATATCATCTTTTACGCATTCATATCATATTCATTTCATTGTTGAGCATCATATTTGGTTATTTAGAGTCTCATACCTTTTCTTTTGCACAGATTCGGGTTTGGTCGGAGACGAGGGCGAGCATTGAGAAGCTTGTACCTTTCTTTCGCTTTTAAAAGGTGGGTTTCTCTTCTACTAGCTAAACAACCCAATATATCCCTTATGTGCAAGACTTAAGCTAAATTTGTATATATATATATAAATCGAGTCATTTTGGGTAAATGATTTCAAACGTATGACCCTTTTTATTTATAAAACCCTACCTTATGATTTTTGCGAGATATGATTATGATTGCATGGGCCCCGGGACTTAGTATATGTGGCTAACCAAGGAGGCAAGGGCTGACGGGGATCCCATGTACTAGTCCCAACCAAACAACGGTGATACCAACCCTTGCTAGGAGGTTTAGCGAGGAATGGGAGCTGAGTGCCCTTGGGGGATTCATGTACCCCCGTTGGCCTATGTATGAACCGGTGGCCGGGTCTTGCAAGCCCGTCCACCACCCGGAGGAAGAAGGTGTATATGAATGATTATGATCATGATATGTATGAGCACAAAACATATATGTATGATAATGAATGAATAATAAATGATTATGAATACACAAGGTGTTGGTTGGAGATGATACACGCCCCATCGCCAGGGCCATGAATACCCTAATGATTAAATATGATAGTAGTAATCCCGATGATGCCTTTTTTTGTTTTACCCACTTGGGAAAATTACTTTAAAACCTCATTCGGGATTATTATTTGCATGTATGTGTTTAATTTATGCGATATTATATCTTATGCCCCGTTTTATACCTACCAGTCTCATTTAGACTGAACCTGGTTTGTTTTCAGTTGTTTTGTGCAGGTATAGGAGTGCTAGGCGGGAATACAGGTTGTCTAGGTCTTGCATTGTTGTTTAGCACTTCTTTTCAGTATTTCATACACTCATACTCTTATTACTATTTTGTATATGATCTTGATATGGAGCGTTATGATTTTGTAGGCCGTGTGGCCTTGGATACTCGAATGATTTTGTATATCTATTTTGGGAGCTTGGTGGCTCATTGTATATATTATATGTTGATCTTGCTTCTGCATTTTATTTTTGCTTTGATTTGGTTATTGTCTTAATCTTGAATGGTTTAAGGGTTAGTCCCGCCTAGCATAGCGTGTGTGTTGTGTCCCCGTTCGCCGTGATTTGGCACGTGTATGGACTTCCATTTCATATGCGGGTCGGATCTCGGTGCGGGGGATGTCGTACCTTGCGCTCGGGTGCTACATCTAGGGAGCGCCGGGCTGCCTACCTGAAACCATGAGGTCAGAAACAGGGTAGAGGTATTTGTCAAAGAGACTAAGTGAGATGACTCGCAGTAAGAAAGAGTAGTTGAAATTGAGGGTTTCGAAAGACTTCTTGGCAACTTTCTTCAAACCGAATTACAATTTTTATTTTGAAACAGGATTTTCAACAAGCACACACAAGCTCACACACCAAAGGTTCCGGTTCATACACGTTTTATAAACAGGGGACAGGGGACAGGATATTTTCCAAAAGTTTGAACAAGTCTTTAAAATAGAATTTGCCCGCAAGCTAGGCAGTCTCCAACCTTTACTCCCAGAAAACATTTAACAGAATTAGTATCGAGATTGGTTAGGATCCCGATACCCATGATCACATGCACCATCCTTATTCCTCCAATTGTCGCGCCCAGGGAGCTACCCCGCGGTGACGTAAACAAGAATGGGAGGAATTATATCTACCTCTCCCGATCATGATGTGGTATAACCAACCTCCGATTATAACTATCATCATGATCAACAAGGATGGCCAGTATCGTAGTAGCCATTAGCACATGCCTCCCGGTCTACTACTCAACCATACCGTCAGGGCCCAACAAAACAGGATTTCCAAGGCTTGCATTATCCAAAATATTCAAAAGTGCAAAAGCACACAGAGTTCAAGAACTGGAACTTTAATCAAGATAGTATAGCAGTGAACATAACGTATATCAGAAACCATTAACTTTAAACTTGAAGTCTTGCCCCAAAATGGGAAAGCGTTTAACTTGAAAGATAAGAATCTTCGCACCCGAAGGCGTTGATTTTAAACTCATATGAATACGTAGGAATATTCATGGTTCCAGTTGAAATAGTTTAAACCTCACCTAGTTATTTAGGTAAGTTGATAGTTGGTAGAAGACAGGGTTCAAACAGTACCCTGTGGAGCTCAGAACTCGGTATTATCTCCTGTAAGTGACAGACTACTATGAGCTTAAGGATCTAAGTCCCACACATGATTAATGATGCATGATTGAGTGAGGATAATCAAGTATTGAAGTATAAGATTGAAAAGAATGTGGAACACTGAAACAAGGAATAATCTTTCCCGAAGAAAGGATTCAAGTAAACGATTAGTCTCATTAGAAAGCTCGTGTCAAAAGCTTAAGGGTATGTTTTTAGGGTCTTAAAACAACCCTAATTAAAAAGGAATGTGAACTTTGAAACCTACATTGATCCCCTGTTTTTGAGAATTTTCGAAAAAGGCTTTGACCGTTGAATTCGTATCTTTGAAACGATCAATTAGGTTAAAAGTCAAAATTCTTGGTCAAGGTCAAAGTCAAAGGTCAATGGTCAAAGTTCACTATTCAAGTATATGGTATATATATTGTATGTATACGGTACTTATACTGTATGTATACGTGTATTTTATATTATGTATACGGTATTTATACTGTATGTATACGGTTTTTATACGGGAATACCTATCGTATTTATACAGTATTTGTAACACCCCGATTTTTCATTCGTTTAAATATGTTGTATGTGTTTATAAATCACGTAAATTGAATTATTTAATTATATGATTAATTATTTATAAAGGTTTTATATTTAATTTAAATTATAAACTGTTATTATTTTAATTTAATTCATTTTATTTTAATTCGTTACTTAATATTTTAAATTCTTAATTAAGGTTTATTGTTAATTAACTATATCTGTAATTCTGTTAATTAATTTAAATTAATTAAGGTTTAATTAATTTCAACATGTTATTCGTTGACTTTAAATTTATTTAAAATGGAGTTTAAATTTTAGTAATTAATTTATAATGTTATGAATTCATGAATATTTTGCGCATGAGTGTTCTATTTGTGTTTTGTTCTTATATGAAATGATATCAAAATGTCGTGGAAATTTAGTATGTCATAAATTTATGTGTTATGAACATGCCTATATGCTCGGTTTATGTTTTCGAACTCATTTGACGTGTTAACGAATTTAATTTGATTTGTGGAGCCAAATCGGGGGCTAACGAGCAATTAGCGCACCCTTGGTTCCGTACTTGATATCTTGAGCTCGGGAACTCGGATTCGAGTTCCGTCAACATCGTTGAACTCATATCGAAAATTCGAGTTTAATAAACTTAGCCTTATAATTTTCCAAAATCATTTGAACCTCCGAAATCCAATCGAAAAACGAAACGGCATCCAAACAACCACCTTTCAATGAAATGGCCATAACTTGATCAAAACTTAACCAAATTAACTAAGGTTGGTGGCCTTTTAACCCTAGTTCAACCCTCTATCAGCCCCATCTCGAACCAAACCTCACACAAACCAGAAAATTCATCCAAAGCTTCTGCATCCCAGTTCTTCCCGTAACCGTGCAACCCTTGAGATTTAGGAGCTCAAATCTCAATCAACTTTCATCCAATCAACAAGGTGAGTTAGGATTAAGTTATACACTCTTCTCTGGTCATTTTGATCTATTCATTTCTAAATTTGAGTCAGATTTCATGTGACACCCCGCTTGTCCGACGTGTAAGGTACGCCACGTTTCAACCTTTTAATGTGTTTAATTGTGTGATTTTATATTTTTCGTGGCCCTATTTTGAACTCTTTTAGAGTTTAAGGGCCCTTTTGTAATTTTCTCTTTTAAGGGGTTTTTCGGTCATTTCTCGTTCGGTCGAGAGTTCGACCTCTTTGACCCCTTCCTCGTGTCCGGGGCGGCGAAACGAGTCCGTAGACTCTAAGTTTGCCCCATTCTGACTTCGTTAGCTCATTCGTTCGACCGTTTTTGCATACGAGGACTCGAGATTTATACCCCGAATCGTCGTAATTCGTGCCAAAGATCAGATCTCAGCCTCCAGCTTCTTTCTCCAGCGATCAAACCCGTTTCCGTCACTGTTCACATGCACTCGAGGTGTGTTTACACACACATGCTCGTTCTCCCTCGTTTCTCGCCGGAATTCGACGAACCATTAGTGGAAATTTATCAGCTCGACGAGCCCGTCACGATGGTCCAAAAATCTCGGCCAACCGACGACCGAGGGCGACGGAATCGGCGAATTTCAGACACAGCGGCGGCTAGGCGGAACCCCCACCACTTCGCCGCCTCTTCACGGCGGTCTCCGGCGACCTTTCTTCGACACGCGCCACCCCATCAGTTAGGAGACATCTCGACGCAACCCCAGTTCAAGCGGCGTGGCCAATGGTGGCCGGACGGCGGTGCACGCGCCGCCCGAAGTGGCGGTGGCGGACGCCCGTTACTGTAGCACGGCGGCTCCGTGGTGTTCCAGCGAGTTTTGCGGGCGGAGCTTGACCCTATCCGACCTCTTTCGACCTCCTGAGTCCATTTCTGACCTCAAATCAAGCAACCGGTGACCGTAGGTGGTGGTTCCGGCGGTGACGCAGCGGCAGAAACTTCGGCGGCGATTTGGGCCCTTTTCCGGGCCGGTTTTGGTGGTGGTCGCTTCACGAAAGTTGCTTGGAATGACGAAACATAGCGGATGGCATCGGCGGCGTTCCAGGAACCGGCCATTGGCGGCGGACCGGTGGTGAACCGGCGGTTCGATTTTCCGGTGACTTTTTCCGGCTTATGGCTATGGGGCTTTCGTAGGGCTCGTTACAAGCTTTCCAACGGTATGCCCGGATTTCATTTTTGTTTTACGGTTAGCGGCTAATTTTAGTTTTCGTCGTTGGGATTTGGTTTGGTTTTTCGTCAACGAAGTCCGGCGTGTTTGCTATTTTCTGAAATTGGTTGAGGGCTTTTATTGAGTAGGCCGAGGCGCACGTTTCTGTCCTTCCGGGGATTTTTCCGACCACCGGAGGCGGTATTCCGGTGGCGGCCGATGGCTGTTCGTCCGGTTGCGGTGGCGGTATTCCGGCGACTTTCGGACAGTAGGTCCGTTTCGTTGTGGTGAGTCCAACGCCACTTTCCGTTCGTCAATCGGATGTCCTCTTGATTTTATATGAATTTTTGAAGTTATTGTATTTTATTCGTTAATTGATTTTAATTGTGCAATTCGATCCTGTATGTGCTATAAATTGAAATTATGGATTGTATGATACTTGGAAATATGTTATGTTGTATGAAAGCTTGATTCGTGATTTATGGAATTTATTTGCCTCGTATTACGGCTATCTACTTGACCCTTGTTTGATTGCTCCATTCGAATATATGCCTGGTTGTGAGGTGAGTTTAAGGGTATTGCAATTATGGATATATGTATAGGATGGATATGTAATTCGCGTTTATTTGTCTAGAGACCTAGTACTTGATAAGAATTAAATTTATGATGTCTTGATTTATTCTATGTAATTAATGTTACGAATTTATAAGCTACGTATCTCTTGGGATGTAATACGAATTATATTATGCTCTGAATGACTTGATTGAATAAATATGGATTATATGCTGCATCATGTATATTCGTGAGCATGGTCGTGCGTCTTTGTGGTTGTTTTTGGAGTCTGAGTCTGTGTTGTGTGTTCAGTTGTTCAGGGGTTGTTCAGGGAGTGTCTGTCAGCTGTCGGAGTTTCAGTGGGACTTCCTGGCTTGTGTTTCCGTTCTCGTCGGTGTAAGGTGAGGTTTTAGGATTTTTACTTTAGTTAAAGCGACCTACAACCCTATATGCTCGTTTTTAAGCCCGCATGCGAATATATATACTATATGTATATTAAATATAGTATATATTTATTATACGTATGGGCGTATATAAGCTTCTGAAATTTGATTTGATATGAATCCTTCTGAAATTATACGTATGGGCGTATATAAGCTTAAAATGGTTTTGCAATGAGGCTATGCTCCAAACCGTGTATTTGCAAGCGAACTATGGGTCTCCTTCAGCTTATTATGAATTTGGAAGACACGGAGAGGTACGTGTATAGCATATGCCGAGTTGCACGGTAAGGTATGTTTCTTATGGTATGTTTCTTAAGTATGAATCATATGTTTCTAGGTTTCGCGAGTTAGGTATGTTTCTTATGAATCCTTATGAATCTTCTGAATCCCTGGGCCCTGGAGGCGTGGGTAAGGACGCCCGAGGTGGTGTTGGGCCACCGGGTTAAGCCTGTGCACGTGCTCCTTTGAAGTACCTACGCGCGACTGTAAGGGAGATGGAGAAGGAGTGGTGCTTTGAGCCTTCGGCTGAGACCGGAGAAGGTACGTTGTGGGTTCGCAACCCCACGTATATTGAGTTGCACGATGTGGGCCCGTAACCCGCATGCAGACTTCCGAAGAAAGGTTGGAATACGGGAATATGAATCTATGAATTTATGAATCCTATAAATTTTATGAATTTATGCTTCCTTATGAATCTTTTGAGTCTTTTGTTTAAGGAGTAAGGTTGGAAACCCGTACTCGCCGGGTATTTGAATTCTTTTGTTATGTTGATTAAGAAACGGAATAGGAGAGTTTGTTTTCAGTATGAGATTTCCACGCTGAGTTATGAATCATTATGAATATAAGGATCTTTATGAGTTTCTAATTATGAATCTTATGAGTTTCTAAATATGAATCCCTATGAGTTTTAATATGAATCCATATGCGTCTCTGAATCTATGAATCCTTACGAGTTTTCAAACTTAAGAAGATATGAGTTTATGTGTAAATATGAGCTCTTTTTGGAAAATAGTTTTGGTATGCAAAACCCTACTCCCGGTTCATAATCTTTCTTTTGATACGTGCTCTGCTCCTTATTATGTATAGTGTGTGTGAGTTCAGCCCCCCTCACTCAGTCAGTGGACTGACCCTCGCCCCGCCTATGTTTTCAGTCTACAGGTTCAGGTTCTTGGAGTTCGAGCTAGGCGGCTTTGAGTCTTGTCTGTTGAGTCCGTGTCTTTTGAACCTGTATCCATTTGTTTAAGTTGAGAATCTCTGATCTGCATCCGTTTGTAGTTATGTACATAGCATGTTCTGTACAGGATTATGTTTATGCTGTGATTATATGAATTTTCGGGACAGGTTAGGACAGGGCTTGGATTAGTTGAACCCGTTTCTGTATTTTGTTGATTAAAGTTTTTGTTAGTTCATATTTTGATTCGCTTCCGCGTACAGGTTTTTGCATATTTTACTTGCACGGGGTTTAGGTACCGCCTAGCTTAGGTTGGATTTTCGTTTGTCACCCGTTCGCTGTGACTTGGTGCGTGTGCGGACGTTCCATTTCGTACCACGTAACGGGTCATAGTGCGGGGGTGTGGTGCCCCACCGCTTGGGGTGCTACATTTCATGTGGGTTTGAAGATTGGAATGAATAGTTAGGTTTTAAAGTGTTTAGATGATTTCTTGACTTCCCTTGATCTGTGACTTGTTTTGATGCTATATATATGATTCTTTTACTTCATTTATAACAGAGTATGCTTGTATTCATTGATGGTTAAGAGGTTTATGAGATATCATTAATGGATGGTTATGAAGGACTTGAACTTCAAACTGAATTTTTCCCTCCCTCCAAGTACTATTTTGCTGCTAGATTCTGTGATTCATTTTAGTGTTAAATGTTGTCTCCTTTTTACCACAATTGCTGTAAGAATGATGGTTGTTTGATCATGGATTACCTTGCTCTGTTCTTCTCAGCTTTGCCCTGTTTTTCACGCATGAACTGCTGCCTTTTCTTTCCAGTTTTACTGCGTGTATTTCTTGCTGGAATTGCTGAGTTTTGTGGTCTTTATTTCCTTATGTTGTTAACTTAATTTGGTTGCTAAGTTTGAGTTTGTTTTGGCCTGGTTTAAACTCTTCTTTTTCCTCCCCTGTTTCGCCATTCTTGCTGCGCTCCTTCTGTAACTGCTGCAACACTCTCCCCGGCCGGGGAGAGTTTCCTCTTGAAGAGTACCCGGCCGGGTACTCCTGTTACAGAAAGTGTCTGTACCCCCTACCCGGCCGGGGAGTTTGGCGAAGGAAGGGCTACCCGGGCGGGTAGCTGCTGCTCTGTTATTCTGTTCTTCCCTCTCTTCTTTTCTTTCTTTCTTTTGTTGCGAGGATGCTTCCTTTTCTTCCTTGGGTGCTGGTGTGTGTTGGGTATTAGGTTGGAGTGAATCTATTGTTTCCATTTCCTTCCTCTGCTGCTGTATGTGCATGGTGATATATATATATATATGTATGCGGTTGTACGTTTGCCTGCTGGATTAGATCTGCTGCTACTGCTATTCTTCAATTGTTGCATAGTATTGTATAGTATATATAAATATAAATATATATATATATATATATATATATATATGCGGATTTGTGTGTGCATGGGGAGGCTTTACGTGCATGTGTGTTGCTGTATATATATATATATATATATATTTGGTGTGTGTTGTTGTATATATACGTATACATATTGTGTGTGTGAGTCGTGCATGCGTGCATGGGAGTGATTATATATATTTCATGAATTTATGTATGTAATATATATATATATATGTAATATATATGTTAAATGTAATTATGCATGCATGTTGATTTATGTATATATATATATATATTATATATATATATATATATATATATGTTTATTATATATTTATTATATATATATTAAGTATTATTTGATTTAATTCAATTTTAGAATTTAATTGAATTCTAATTCACGTATTTAATTTATCGATTATCGCTTGAACGTTTCATTTATCCTATTTTAATTGTAAACATGAATATTGTGTGTTATGATTATTATGTGAATTCTTAGATTAAATTGATATGAATTGTGAATTTATGAATTGAATGAAACGAATAAATGAATGAATGGCTTATTTTATTCCTTAAATTCCTTGATAGTGCCCATGAACGTGTTTATGACATAATATCATTTCTTATGCATTTACATCATGATCATATATTGTTGTGCGTATTATATGGTTCATTTGGAGTCTTGAGTCTCACGAACACGTTAACTTGTCCTTTGTACACACTACAAGAAATTCCTGGAATTCTGACGGGAGCTCCCGTCAGAATTCCCTCGGTTTTCCGTCGGATTTTGAAGAATCCGACGGAAAACCGAGGGAATTCCGACGGGACACAGTCCGTTGGAAAAACCCTCCTCGGAATTTATAAACCGACGGAAAACCGAGGGACAAAACCAAAAAAAAAAAATTTTAATTAAAATAATTCCGACGGGATTCCGAGGGAAATCCCGTCGGAATAGTCGTATTTTTGAAAAAATAAAATATATCTCCCGACGGAATTTCCCTCGGAATTCTTTTGGAATTTGCTTTAAAAAAATTTTTAATTAATTATTTCCGACGGAATTTCCCTCGGAATTCCGTCGGAATTTACTGGAAAAAAAAAACTTAATGAGCCACTGGGGATTCGAACACCCAACCTCGCGGTAGGAAGACCTTATGGAAACCTAGGTAAACCAGTTGAGCTAGATCAATTCATTGGTTTAGTTTGATACAAATATTTATATATCATTTGAAATAATAAAATCATAAATTTTGTAGACTATATTTAAAATTGAGTTCTAAGAAAATATTAATTATAACTACAAATATTATAATACGTCATAAGAATTCAATTTAAGCATAGATAAAACCGACGAAATTCCGACGGAAATCCCGTCAGAATTATTTAATATTATTTTTAATTTTTATTTTAAAAAAATACGACGGAATTCCGACGGAATTTTTCGTCGAAATTATTTAATATTATTTTTAATTTTTATTTTTAAAAAATCCGTCGGAATTTTCCGTCGGAATTATTTAATATTATTTTTAATTTTTATTTTTAAAAAATCCGACGGAATTCCGACGGAATGCCCGTTGGAATTATTTAATTTCTATTTGTATAGTTTATATTTAAAAAACCGACGGGAATCCCATCGGAATTCCGTCGGAATTATTTAATATATTTTTAAATTTTATTTTTTAAAAAATCCGATGGAATTCCGACGGAATTTCCGTCGGATTTATTTAATTTTTATTTAAAAAAAAAAACAAATTCCGTCGGAATCCCGTCGGAATTCCGAGAGAATTCCGACGGCCTGTTTCCCTTGGAATTTTCCGTCGGAATTTGCAGAATTTCTTGTAGTGACAGTTTTTTCTCCAGGGCGGAGAAATCTTGATCAACTAGACACTCGGTAACTCGTATCCTTGTATCGTCTTGTACCAGGTGAGGGTGTTTTCGTTCTAGTTACGTACTAAACCCTACAACCTTATGTGACAAGCTTTGGCCAAAAACCTTATATATATATATGTTACTTTTAAAGTCGAGTCATCGAGTAAATATTGATCAAGTAAACCCCTTTTCGAAATGAATTATGGATTATGTTATGTTTCTTATGAATTGAAATGTTTTGGCGAGATTATGCATGTATGTTATCTTCACGGGCCCAGGAATTCAGTACATATGGCTATCCGGGAGGCACTGGCCGACGGTGATCCCATGTGCTGATTCCATTATATTTAATGGCGAAACGGACCTCGTCAAGGAGTTTTTGACGAGAAAACGCTAACCGGGCTTTGAGCACTCATGAATCTCATAGCCACCATGATATGTTTAGGTGGTCGGGCCTTGCAAACCCGTCTACCACCCGGAGGAAGAAGGTTGGAACTTATTTTATGATTATGATTATGTTTTGATTGATATGCACCGTGCGGGAAGGCCGGGACACGGATTGCCCAAACGAATATGTTTTATGATATGATATATGATCTGTATGTATTATGATATATTGCATGATCACCTATTTAAAGTATTAATGATATTTGTCGTACACAATCGGAGTTTGGTTGGAGATGATGCACGCTCACTCGCCGAGCCTTTAAGTTTATGTATGAATTATGAACGTAATGAATTAATATGATTAGTCATAAAATCCGAGCATTGCTTAGTTATTCTCTTGCCCTTATGTGAATTAATTTTAAATAACACCTTGCTCGGGATTTACGACTTGCATGTGCTTGTTTTTATATATACGTATTTCGCTCCTGCTCACTCAGTCTTCTAGAGACTGACCCTCTCCCTCCCCAATCTTTTAGTGCGCAGGTTTGGCTTTGGGTTTTCGAGCTAGGCGGAGTTATTTGGAGTCTTTGAGTTGGATCGAAGTTAAGTTAGGAGAGTCTCTGCACTCGCATATGTACTTAAATCATGTATGATTCGATTCTGTAATATTATGAACTTGAATCTTTATGTAATTGTTATTGAATTGCATTGTCGGGCTTTGTTATGAATTAAAAGAGGCTTGAGGAGCCCAAGTCTGTTTGTGGTCCGAGTGTTTAATTTCTGCAGGCCCGTGGCCAATGCATGTGTTTGGATTTAGTTCTCCGTTGCTTTAGGTCTTGTTGATTAGTTATATTTGCAGGGTCTAAGTCCCGCCTAGCTTAAGAGGGTTTTTCTGTTTGTCTCCCGTTCGCTACGGTTTGATACGGGTGCGGATTTACCATTTCGTTACTCGTGTTGAGCTATAGTGCGGGGGATATGGTGCCTCACGTGCGGGGTGCTACATCCTAAGTGGTATCAGAGCCCTGTTGCAAAACCGGTGTTCTCGAGTCGTGTTTGAGTCAGTCTAGGTCGTACGGCTTAGGAACTACGTGATAATGTGTGCATTGCATCGATCTTGAACATGAAATTTGGCTTTTCTGTTGAATTTTGTTGAAACTATCTGCTGCATTATTATATGGATCCTTGCCTTTAGTGCTGAATATGTGCCATGAGCATGCACTAATCGCATGCATATATTCTCGAAATGAGTTATGATTTCCAGGTTATAAAGATGATATCAAACCACGGCCAAGTTCTACGATCACAATAATCTATCACAAATTCTTTTGAGGCACGGAAGATATGAAGGATACCCCGGGGAGGAATGTGGAGAATACTAGATGCGAGGGTAGAGGGACATTTGGTGAAATAGGAGTTAATCTCGGGATGGTTGTGACTCAGAAGATCGATTTATGTGAATCCACTACTTAGAGTACACTAAGGTGTCCCGTGTGAGATGATTCCTAAATGGGAAAGGAAGTTTCTATTTCTGGAAATAGAAACTACCAAATTAGGAAATATCTCACAAGTCATTGATGTGATTCAGAAGTCCTGAGAATTGAGATTCCATCGATGCTTTGTGAGCTAACTCTGTAGTCTTAGGAATAAACTTTAAAGGATGTCGCCAGTGACAGTTGATTCAAGGCTTATGTTGGGGGTGCACAAGTGGCACATGGAAGCATATGAGAATTGATAAAGGACCTACACTTGCAGAAGAAAGTTGATTTCTTATTATGTAAGTCATTCATATGCCATCAAGGGGACTTTGGCCAAGGTAGTGGATCGAGATCAAGAAATGGGTTTCTTGGATCAAGATCAAATGGATATGAAATGAACTTAACTTTAAGATCGAGATTATTAGTGTTCTAGTTATTCCCTTGTCCTTGATATTGATTGAGAGATAGGTCGTAGGAGGACCTTATTTCACATATGTCAATAGCTCAAAGGTTCTTTCAAATTGAGACATTCATATTCAGCTAGGGGCCACACACCTGTGGCTAGACTATGCTAGTGTAATCTGTGGACTGATTAATTAATAAGGTATTAATTAATCAGGGTCACTACTAATTGAATTAAGAACCTAGAGGGTCACACTCAAATGCCCAATTACTAGGGTTAAGGCTTGAATCAATTAAACGAGTTGATCGAACCAACAAGGTGTTGGAAAGGGACCACACATGTCAAGCTCACGTGTGGGACACATGTCCCTGTGTGACACGTGTCACGTTGTGATATTAATTAAATAATTAATTTGATTGATTGTTTAATGGACTTTAATTTAATTATGAATTATTATTAAAGTTCTAATTTGAAGATATTAAGTCTAATAAATAATTAATTGTGAATTAATTACTTATTAGCATCAAGTTATTTATTGTGAATAGGTAAATAAATAAATAAAATATCTAAAGGAGTTAGATATTATTTCTTGCAAGTTAAGTTGGTCAAAATGAGAGCTTTGGTCAAAGTAGAGAGTCTTTCTGTGGCGCTCTTGCCACATCCCGCACTAAAAAATACCCCGAGTGTTAGCTTTGGGCCTTTACTCAAGATCTCTCCCAGCGAACGGCGAACAAACAAACAAAAACTAGCATAGCAAAAGCTAAAAAGACAACAGTGAACAAACATATAATTCAATTCCAAGGCCGATGACAAACGACAAAATACAAACCATAACTGTATTAGGTATAGGTACATAGACTGTATATACTGAGTTTCCCCCGAAGGAGAAATTCCAAAACTCTGAGATTGAAAAACAAACTATCTCGATGACACCTGACGACCTAGACCCGACGTGCCGCCTAGTCACCCCTACCTGAAGCCAGAACCAGCAAAGAAGGGACGTTAGTCAAAGTGACTAAGTGAGAGGGTTATACATATATATAAACAAAAGCACAACTTTGGTTTACAGTTTTATTCTTTTCGAAAATGAGATGTAAATGTAAAAGAAGGGATTACTTTTAGTTGTACGAAAACACACTTGTGAACCAATAAACAAAACGATCGATTAATCACAGTAACCCGGCGAGTACGGGTAAGTTCTCTAACCTTTCACACCCTGAACACAAGAAACACAAAACAGAAACCAGCCTTCCCCCTCCAATTGTTAGTCGAGGTGCCCCCTCACCAACCACACGATCACACAGATAGGGGCAATATGTGTTGGTACCAATAATCTCACTCTATACGTGTCGTAGTCAACCTCCGGCTACGCCCCGTACAGAGCTTCACAGAAGTACGTAGTAAAGATCAGCCTTTAGCGCACACCTCCGGGCTTCACCCACTAGATACTTTGGGCCCATATTCCCCAAGGGCCTCCCCAAGGGTTCTATCAGATCAATACTCGCTTTCAAAAACATTTTCACAAACATTTTCTTTCTTTTAACGGTTTCACCGTTCAAAAGTCAAAACTTTTCAGTCACTCAACGCGTATATATAATATAAGAAGAGCCCATTTTTATAAGAAAATCCGATTTTTCAACAAAATACCAAAATATTATAAAACAACAATTTATATATATAGTATCAACGGTTAGAAAATCAAAATCAATAAATTAGGGTTTGGTTTTAAGAATATGCATATATTTACATAATATATGCTTTGGCCCCACTTGAAAACATTTTAATCCCTCACCTTAAAAATCTCCAAAAAACTGAAACGAGACACGCTCGACACGATCAGGGCTCCTTCTTAGGAACACCTGTGATACACGACTACAAATTATGACTCGACTAGACAGTCAGACATACACAACTGACATGTACGGCTATCACATTGATCATTTTATTTACAGACAATTAAGCAAACTAACAGAGTAGTCATAAACGAATTAATCAGACTAAAAATTTATTTTTCAAACTAACATTTTAGAGAAGTCCTGTAATAAGGATATTAATGATAAATATAATCTTTAAGGAATAATTATTTTATCAAATTTGATTTGTTTGATATTATTCAAAAAATTTCTCGATCACATATCATTTCATAAAATATATCAATTGGCCAAAAATTTGTTTATTTCGATAATTCGGGATCAAAACCGTGTATAGCTTAACCAAGCTAACTGTAGCACCCGGAACGCTAGGCGCCACATCCCCCGCACTATACCCTCAATCCACGTATGAAACGGGCAATTCATACATGAACCGAAACTATAGCGAACGGGAGACAATAAAACTCAAAAGCTAGGCGGGTACCCTCAATTAATACCACTAAACAATTGTATCAATAAAAGCGGAAGCAATAACATTCAATACTTATAGGTACCATATTTACGTATTTATTAATAGATACCAACATTTCATACAATACAATATCACCTCCAATATTCAGTAAGGCATAATAGAAAATGTAAGAAGTATCAATACATGAGCTACAAAATGAAGGTGAATTGCTAGACCCGAATAAAAGACAGGCTAGACTCTAATTCCCGCCAAGCACGAACCTACAAAAGCTGAAAAGTTGAGGTGTCAGTCCAACACGGACTGAGCGAGGGGGTATAAATAAATATTTACGCACATACATACAAGTTATAATCTCGGGTAATAATTTTGAAGGATAACAACACGATTTAGAAAAGAAGAGATAATATTGCCCGAGGTTACAACTAATCCATTTTATCAATTCAATCAATTCAATACAATCAATTTGTGACCCGGCGAGTGAGGGCAAATCTCCAACCTTTCACTGACTGTGTATAATACTTCAATTTATTAGTGGATTAGGTGATCACACAACAATTCCGTGCACAATTAGCAATTTCAATAAATAAATCCTTCTTCCTCCGGGTGATGGCGGGCTTACAAAACCCAGCCATCCAATCATGGTGTACGTCGGGAACATGACTCCCACGCACGGGATTTCTTCCTCCACCAAACCTCCTGGTGGATTCAGAGGTGATCCCACAATGGTGAGGATAGTGCAAGAGTTACCCGTCAGCTCTTGCTTTCCCGGTTGGCTCAATACACTACCGTCGGGCCTAACGTGAACAATAGTTACTCGCCAAAACAATCAATTCGTCAATCAATCAATTTTCATGAAATTATTTGAAAATCATAAGGTTCGAAAACTATAGATATATAGATACGTTTTGGCCGAAAATCACATAAGGGTTGTAAAGGCTCTATATATTTAGAATTTAAACCTCACCTTAACCAACCAAAAGGAACAAAGAAACACCCTATGGAGCATGCTCCTCGTCTCCGGGACTGAGATCTGTGCAACAAGGACAAGTGTGAAATAAGACTCGACTCGAATGAACCAATTATGACGAACGGTAATGATATGTAACCTCAATCATGAATTTATAATCAATGAGTGTCAAATAGGAGCATACTTATCAATAAAGTGAGCATATAGTCCATATAAGTCATATATGGGAGCCAAAAAAATGAAAAAAATGCAATATGAAAGGTTTTGGTGAAGTTTAGGAAAACTTGACAATTTTGGAAAAATGCACATGTTGTGGGAAAAATGGAATATCTAAAATTATAGAATCGGGAATTGCGTTTTGCTTGTTGGGAATGAAAGTAGACACATAGACCTTTCCAACTCTATATGGTACGTTTTCTAATTCAAACCGAGGTTAAAATGGCGTTGGTTCGAAGTTGGACAAAATGCAGTTTCTGGCGGTGGTCGCGGGCGCGACCAAAATCCATCACAAAATGGTCGCGGCCGCGACCAAGTATTTTTTCCGAATTTTTGTCCAATTTTTTCAAAAGTCGAGAGTTAACCAAAATGGGGTCGCGGGCGCGACCATTTTTACACTAAAACAGGTCGCGGGCGCGACCAAATACGCAGCAGTAACAAAACAGGGCAAAACAGGGTAAAACAAAGCCAAAATCAACCAAAACAATTACAAATGCGAGTTCTACTCCATAACACTTATTGAAACACATTAAATACACATTGTACTTCACTTATCCAACAAACAAACCAAGAAATACACATCAAGACATCAAGATTTCATGCTTAAAACCCCATATTATACACATGCTTCCAATCTTCATGAACTTTCAAGGTATCCATGCAAACTTCCAAGTCTCATGATCCTAACATGCTTCTAACTCCAAATATTGCAAGAATTCATCACATAATTCATGAAACCTACTTCTATGTCAATCAAGGAATTCATACAAGTTCATGATATACCTTAAATTCAAGCAAGAATTGAGATGAAATGAAGAGATAATGATGATGATGCTTCTATCCTCACAATTCCTCCAAGAATTTAGCTTGAAAATGAGATGAAATTTCCTCCTTCTCCTTGGTGTTTTGATCGGTTTCTTGTGTGTGGGTGTGTGTAGAAATTTGATGAAATATGATGTATGGAATGTGAGAGAAGAGATGCATATAAGATATAATATATCTTCCGATAACCATGATGATTCACCACAATTTGCAAACAAGCCCCTCTACAATTACATGCATGCAATTGAGTCTTATCTCTACACAACTATTCACTTAGCTCCAAGTCATGAATTACAATTAAATCCAAGAATTTACACAAGAGAGCAATTAAGGACATTTAATTCATTTAGGTCACTCAGTTCATATAATTCATATAAATGACGATTCATATAAATGCGTAGAAATGTTATGCATAGAACATAATGAAAGGGCAATTAATTGAATGAAATACTTAAATTTAAACCTCCCAACTCCCGAAGACCCGCTCGTGGCGTGCTTACCTGAACTTCCGGAATTTGGGGCGTTACACTAACATACAAATTCTAATAGTTAAACAAATCACGTAATCATTGACAAATCAACATGTTCATAGATGTTAGATTACCTCAGACAACATTCGACATAAAATTAAAATTTACTATAGAAAAGTTGAATTATAATTTAAAACAGTAAATAATTGGTAATACTCAACAAAATAATATTAATTCCGTGACATTTTTGGACTGAGAAATAACCTGAAATCCAGAGATTAAAGATCACGACAAATTCTCTTCTCTCGCGTCCAAAAGCTTTCTACTCCTAAATATTTTCAATGTCGTTATTTCAAGTAATGAAAAAAAATATTTGCGCCTATATATAGACAATGTAACAATTATTTTTAAATTGCTCACTCAATACTATTAGCTAATGGTGGCGGTTAGTGAAGATTGAATTGGATAAGTAACTACAGCCAATTGGCCAAATAATCGGCAAGACTTATCTGCTAAATAAATAACATGTCTTAAAAGTTAAGGTTTGTTTTCAATTAGCTAAAGAATAGGCAATGATTATCTCAAATGAAATTAAAATGGCAAAACTGATATTGATCCAGCAAATGTATTGAAATGTGTCATTTGCAGAACTAAGCTCATGCCAAGCGTCTATTAATATGTACAGATGTCCAGTTTGTAGGTAAAAGTGCATTTTCATATATCTCCATATTAATATATTGTAATATAAAAATTATTATTTTAATAGAATAAATATTATCCATTAATAATTAGGAATTTATAAAAGATAATTAGATAATAATCACAAATCATTAAAACTATTGATATACTTAATACACGATAAAACTCTCACATATTCAATTATAAATGATATTTAATTAGAGTTTAAGATATTATTAAAAGTTCTATATTAGCATGTATAATTCAATAATTAAAGTCAATCAAACTCATTAACCAATTTAATTTTATCAAAACACGTAAAAAAAAAAACTTAATTATAATAGGCTCGGCCTTTATGCAATTTCATCTCTGTTATGGAAAAACACTTGAACATAAATTACCGATCAATTTCTTAACGCAGTTCCGATATCTCAATTAACTTATATGTTTTTTTCTTTAGCTTAAAATCTGGGGTGTTACACTTTCTTTCGAAGCAAGAAATCCCATAGCTAGAAGGTTGAGGAATCCTATTCCTACAAGGAAGAGAGGTTCGATTCCCTAGAGCTATAAATACATCGGGTTCGAACCACATGATGATTGATAACAAATCTCCTTCTCCATATTATATCACACAAACCCTCGAGAGTCTAAACACTAAACTAGAACTAGCATCCTCCCTGTTTAGATCATGATCGTGATTGGGGTGGATTATTACGCTAGAGGGCTGCTATCCTGGAGTCTTGAAAGATTCGAAAGGAGCTCGTGGAACTTGCCACTTGAAGCGCGTTTGAGGGCAGCTCATAACGTGTCAAAAAAGCGTCGATCTAAGTAAGTTCTTGAATCCCTACGAATCGAGAATAAGAATTACAAGTCTAGATCTTGCTTTTGGGAAAAAAAATTTAATTCCGCTGTGTTATCTTTTTCATGTTTTTCCAACAAGAAAAACCCTGTAAACCCCAATTTTATTGTTTAATCGGATTTTTCTTAATCACATTGTGTTTATGAATTTATTTACTAACGAAGTATTTATTAATCAAATTATGATCCTAGTTATAACTTTTTGAAATGATAAATCAAGTTTATTTTCACAATTTAGATCATGATTTTTTAAAACATTTTCAAAATCACCGATTTTGGAAAATTTAGGATAAAAATCCTTCTTTAAGTTTTCAAAATTTTAATTTATACATATTTTTTAAATAAAATCTGAATTAATTTAAATATAATGTCGACCAAAGGTCAAAATTACTATTGAAAACATTTACTATTTGATTTTCTAAAGATTAAACACTTTATATGTAACGCCCCACTTTTCCGGTTGTTCAGGTAAGCACGCCACGTGTGAGTTTTCGATAGTTAGGAATTATTTTAATTCTTTCATTTATTAATTTATACATCTCATGACATTATATGAATTATGTCACAATATGTTCATGTGAAATTTATATCAACTTGACAATTATCGCATGATTGTATTTAATTGTCACGTGAATTAATTGTCAAATATGATTTAATTGCCACATGTCCTTAGTTGATCATCTCTTTAAATTAGAGGACTTAATTGCACGGAAGTTTTTCTGGACTAAAATGATCATTCCTCATAAAGATAATCCTCAACTGCATTAACATACACACTTGGAGGATTTAATTGCAATTTGTGGTCTTCCAACTCTTACAAGAGATGCATTCACGTAATATGTCCTCATACACAACACATACATACACCTATCATCTCTTGCTCTCTCCCTCTCTCGATTGAAACTCAAGGAAGAAGAAAGAAGGGAATTCATCATTTTTAAGCTATTTTCCGGCAAAAATTGGAACTTTGAAGCTCAATCATCATCATCATCTCATCTCTTTTCTTCCCCTTTTCATTTGAGGTATAGAAGAGATATATGTGTGTGATTTCTTGAATTCTTTATTGAAGCTAGGGTTAGTATTTAAGTGGAATAACTTGTGTATTTGGTGTTGGAAGATTGATTTTATGCTTTGAACTTGAATTTCATAAATATATCTTGAAGTTTATGAAGTTAGTTGATGAGTTCATATATGGGTTTGATGATGAAGTTCTTGAGAAACAAAGCTTGATATGAGTGGTTATATTGGATTTTATTGAACTATAAGTACCTACGTATGTTTATTTCACGATTTATGGTATTTGGGAGTTGAATTGATGGTGTTTGTGGAGTTTTGGTTTTGGTTCGAGGAGCTCCCCTGTTCTACTCTGTTTTTGCTTCTGCTGAACAGCGGGAACGGCCCTTCCCGTTTCCTTTGATTTCCCAGTACGACCGTTCCCGTCCCTTTGAAAGATCTGGCGCGCAAGACTGGGAACGACCCTTCCAAGTTTTGTCTTACAGCCGGAACGACCGTTCCCACCAGCCCATGAACAAATTGGAAAATCCTTACAGGCACGCGGGATTTCTCGGGGAGAGCTGGGAATGGCCCTTCCCATTTTACATTGAAACCCGAAACAGCCATTCCCATGCTCTAGAAGGTTTTGAGAATTTTCTATATAAAATTAACTTTTCCAATCCGGTTTCTAAGCCTCTAAATGATCGGTACATGCTATTATATGCTCATTCTATGCATGAATATGGTCATGACACTCCATAATTGTCAATGCACGACATATTGCTTCATGATTACGCCGTTCGTCTTAATTGGTTCATAAGAGTCGTGTCTCACATACACTTGTCTTTCTTGCACAGGCCAACTTCCTGGTGACGAGGAGCAGGCACCATAGGTTGTATCCTTGTTCTTATTTTGTCACTACAGGTGAGGTTTAATTCTAGATACATAGAACCCTTAAAACCCTGATGTGGATTTTTGGAAAAATGTATCTATATATATGTAACTTTAACCTCAAATGATTGAAAATGCACTGAATATATTATACTGAACAACCATATTTTGGCGAGTATATTGTACTGTACTGTGGGCCCGAGGGTAGTGATTTGAGCCAACCAGGAAAGCAAGGGCTGACGGCTAGCTCTTGCACTATCCTCACCATTTTGGGATGATCCCTGAGTCCACCAGGAGATTGGTGGAGGAAGGAGTTCCGGGTATGGGATTCATGTACCCGACGCTCAATGAGACTGGATGGTTCAGGCCTTGCAAACCCAACCATCTCTCGGTGAAAAAAGGGTTACTGAAATTGCTATAGATTAATTGCACTGTAATTACTTGCATGAACACTTAACCAATTGATAACCTAACTATTGTACACTGTCGGAGTAATGGTTGGAGACTTGCGCTCACTCGCCGGGCCACTGATTGACTGAAATTGAATTTATTGTTAAACTTGATAGTTGTAATCTCGGGTGATGTTTATATTATTATTGGACTTATAGTGACTTTTTTATAAAACTTTACCTGAGGATATAACTTGCATGATAATTGCACTTATATTTATTAAACCCCTCATTCAGTCTTCCATAGACTGACGCCTCCACCTTTCAGTGTTTTGCAGGTGCGTGCTAGGTGGGAGTTAGAGTCCGTTGGAGTCTTTAATTTGTGTCTATCATAGGACACTTTCATATTATGGATACTTATTACTTCTTCATACTATTTTAGGAATTATTGTATATATGGTTATGGTTGCACTTGTTCAAGAATATGAACTTTTGCTGTAAATGATCCTGCTTAATCATAATGGTTTTGCTTCCGCTTCTTTGCATTGCACAAGTTACATGGTTTTTGAGTTAGTCCTGCCTAATTAGGATGGGTTTTTTTTTTATTGTCACCCGATCATATACGTTAGGTTTATGTACGGATTCACCATTTCGTATGTGGACCGAGCTATAGTGCGGGGGGATATGGCATCCTGACGTATTAGGTGCTACATTATAACATAAAATTCATCACACACGTACACACACTACTACACGCAACATACACACACACTACTAAAAACATCAAGAACATGTTCTTAGACTTATTCATGTGTTCATATAAGCTCATGATCATGCCTAACCCATTTCATATTCATAACATGTAATTAAACTTAAATGTAGCATTTCATGTAAAATTAATCTAAATAAATTCTTCTAAGCATTAATTAATCAAATAAGATCATGAATATTTAAACATATAATCACATTACATCATATCATGAATTTAATTAAATAAATTTCATATATGTAACTACATTTTTCATAAAATTAACAATTATGACATATAAGACATAAAATGAAATTCCTACAAGCATAATTTAATTTAATCTAAGCATGTTATATTAATAATACCCTAAGAACATCATATAAAGCATGAAATAATAAAAGAAAAAGAAATATTTTAGAGAGAGAGAATGAGGTCGTGAGTTTAGAGAGAGAGATGAGTGATTTTGTGTGATTTTCGTGAAAGAGAGTTATGGTATTTATAGGTATGTATTTGCGACCTAGAGGGTATTTTGGAATAGTTAGGTATGTGACTCATATAGTACGGTAGCTAGGTGTATAATTGTAGGGCATTGAGGTGTATGTATAGGTGTATACATGATGTAGGAGTTTATCTATACAAAATGATTTCATAAATACATCATAAATACATTAAATAAAATTAATTCTAAAATAGGTAGAAAGTTTTATTTAAAAGATTGAAGAATCTCTAGATTAGAGTGCAAAGTGGGGAAAATTGCAAAAGAACAAGGATTGAAAGAGCTTTCCAACGAGTATAAACACTTTACGTTTAAACGTTTCAAGTTAAAGTGGTAAACGTTTGAAATTTTGAAAAATATGTAAAACAAAGCAAGGGTGAGAATTAATTTTTGAAAAGACGATCATAAGTCATAAAATAATTCAAGTATTATTTTGAGTATAATATTGGATACCAAATGTCGTATGGTTTAAAAGTTAGTTTTTATAATGGAAATAGTACTTTGTGAAAAATAGGAAAATTTTATAAAATGAGTTAGGATTGGAAATAGGATTTGGAAAAAGTCCTAAAATTCATAAAATAATTCAAGGATCTTTTTTGCTATAATATTCAATGGGGAAAGTGTAAGAATAAAATTTAATACGAAATACTTATAAACTACGATTTTGAATGATTTTTGATACTGTGGAAGTTAGAATCAGAATTAGGGTTCGAGAAGGGTACCAGAATTCATTAAATAAATCAAGGATTCATTTGAACACTATATTTAATAGGTAAAAGGGGCTCGGCTAATTTCTAAATTTAGGAAATGAATAATGCCTAGGGACCTAATGGGAATTTTTTGACCTACAATTTCTAAATGTATTTCGGAATAACGAAAACTAGGATATGAATCCGGAAAATGTAGAACCTAATTTTCAAAGGTTCTATGAGAAGTATGTGAGGGTATAGGCTCGGTATGAATAGTGATGTGGGACTCATCATAAGATAATATTCAATAATCGAAACATAAAAGCACATAATTCACGTTGAATGCAATGTATAAGAAATTTGTGAGTGGATTGAGGCTATAAACGCTTTCTTCTAACCCTTTACTTGTGTAGCACCCCGCACGTGAGGCACCACATCCCCCGCACTAAGACCTGACACGTGTACGAAATTGAAAGTCCGCACACGCGTCAAGTCATAGCGAACGAGAGACAAACAGAAATCGAAACCTAAGCTAGGCGGTACCTAAACCCTGTACAACAGTAAAGATGCAAAACTTGAATACGGAAGCAATGCAAAATACGAACTTTCAAAAACTTCATGCATCAAACATAATTGATACAATTCATATAATAAATCATCATCAACTATACAGGTTCAACCAATTCAAGAAAACCTGTCCTAACTTGTCCCGAATAATATACAATAAAAATGGGTTCAACTAGTCAGAACCTGTCCTAACCTGTCCCGAATAATGTAACATAACAAATAAAATAAACATATACAAATTACAATTTATAACGGATTCAAATGTATGTAAGACATATACAAATACAAAGATAAAATTCAACTCGGACAAAACAAAAGACTCGACTCAACCGCCTAGCTCCAACAAACTCCAAAAGCAAACCTGCAACTCAACAAAGAGAAGGGGAAAAAAGAAACAATGAAGAGGGGTCAGTCCTAATGACTGGTGGGGGCTAACACACGTACACGTACATATACATAAGAGCATAGCATATTCAAATTAAAGTGTTCATGAACCGGGGCGTGGTTTTTACATTCCAAATCATTTTAACCCCGTGATACTATATATAAGGAAAAAAGGGTTTAAGGCTGAAGGCCAAAATCAACCAATTTTATAAATTAGAAGTCCACTCCCGTTTCACGAATAATATTCATAATCAAAATTGAAATTACTCGGCGAGCAAGGGTTTCTAACCAACCTAACTCCTTTCATAAATAAATTCAAAATCGAAATACAAACAAAGTTCTAAATCAAACCTCCTTCTCCGGGTGGGATGAGGATACACATCTTGAACCCCGGTTCTCTCGTCATAAGGATGGAGTCGGGGGATCCTACCCGATCTACCGATGGGGTTACCGTCGGTTCTCAAGAGATTGCCTTCCCTTCGATCTCCCAAGGTTAGGCGAATCTCTCTACATATTTGGAGTTATGTTGATAAGAGAACTCGGTGACCCCACGACCGACCCGAGATCACATACCACTTCTCCGGGACCCAGTTCATAAATTCATAAGTCAAAAAGATCTAAATTTTTGAAATTTCTGAATTTTATGGACTCATATTTCAAAGTCCAAAGCTCGCTAGTTCAAAAGTCACACACACCAACCCTTTTCAAAATAAACAAACGAAAATATATCTTACGTATACATATAAAACGTTTTTCAAACGATTTCAGGACAAATGTGCCAATTCCCCCAAAGTACGTATCAAACATTTATTTATATAAGCATATATATACATAGGTCGCATGCGGGCTCAAAATTCACTTGGGGTTGTAGGTCATACTAACTAAAAGAAAGAAAACCTCACCTGACACCAAACGGAGCTAAACACAGGCAAACGGTTCACCCCGGAACCCACAAGACCCACTTGTCACCACCCTGGGTGCACCTGTACCAATTTGAATACAAAACAAAGGACTCAGACTAAAAAATGAACCATAAAGACGCACGACAATGCTCAACAAGATTGTGGATACACATAAGTGTCCATGTTGTGCTTTTAATGTGTTGTCGTGGTCAATCAACATATATTCATGCTGAACAAGGCCACATTTACAAGCAATACGTCCAAACATACTTATAAAGTGAATTCGAATAATCATAGCGAGTATTCAAGTACAATCCACTAAAGTTCAAGCAACCTATATCTAAAACATTCCAGATCAATTTAGGTAGTTAGAATATCCAAATTATGCATGAAATTTCTAATCTTAACCATGGATAACCGTAAGTAAAGTTGTTGTACATATTTTACAATTTCATAACATACTCGTAATACAAGTTCAAATATTGTATACATTCATAGTTTCATAAATATTACACAAACACCCCCTTAGATGATTCACAAGATTTGAGAATATTACATTTACAACCCCTATCGTTTCTAACAACTTAACATAAACAATTCCTTAAGCTATTCATATAGTTTCCGAGCATTACATATACACCTTTTCATCAAATAACCAAGCAAATTAACATAACTACTCATATCAAGAGTATACAAATTCAAAGAATACGAGAAAATTATCATATTACACCATCACTTGATCATTTTTAGGTAATTATACATGTATGCAAGTAAGAAAAGAATTCAACATTTAATTCCTAGGCATAAAGTCTCCTAATCAAGTATTTAACGACATAACATCAAGTCTAACTACATTCAAGATTAAGAAGCTATATACCCAACTCTTACGAATTCATATATGCATAAACAAAGGTAATTACTTCATTCAATCACACAAAGTTTCATATAATTTCACACATTACATAATCGGTTCATTTTCATGCAAGTGATTAAATTTCAAGATGCAAAAGTATCCAATTGAATCATTCATAGCATGGTATCTCATTTTTAAGTAGCCAAGGTTAACATGGTTGTTTACCAATTATCAAGGTTTAATTAATTCAAGTTATAGAACTTACAATGTTTAGAAAAATTACATATACACCTTTCAAAGCTAAACAAATAGCACAATCTCAACATATCGGGATTCAAATTGCAAATCAAAAAATCAATACATATCACAATTTATTTAATACATGATTTCATATACATTGGAGTACATTTCGATCAACAACTCAAACAAATACCATTTAATTTGCATTTAAAACAATAAAATCAAATAATCCCAATTACATAAAATAATTCGTAATAAATAAACCGAGCTTCCGATTAACAAATGGGAAGTGGAGTTGAACTCACCACAACGAGACGGACAGGCTGTCCGAAGACTGCTAGAATACCGCCACTGGAGCCGCCGGAACGTGCTGGAAAAATCCCGAAAATTCACCCGTGCAAGTACTGCTCATGCTCGTTCCAAATCCTCGATCAATTTTTTATAATTCCAAGCTAACCATCTCCAATTTCAGATCTAGCAATACAAAAACCCCAAAATCTTCAAAATCAAACTACTTCAAAACCAGTGAACGAAAATCGAATCCGTAAAAAGCATTGGCTTACCCGTGACGAGGCCTTCGAAACCCATAAGAGATTCACAGAAAAATATTGACGGAGCTGACCTTCATCGAGAACCGCCACTGCGCCGCTGCTATTCCGCGACCTACGCCGCGAATTGAGCCAAACCAAGGCCAGAAATGAAGTCACGAGGTCGAAAAGTGTAGGAAACCACCCTCCACGCACCGAAAAGGCTGCCGAAAAGCGGCGGACACTGGCGCTACAGTAACGCGCCATCGCTACGCGATGTTCAGGCGACGCGTGTGCCGCTGTCGCAGTCTCTATGGCGGCGCCGCCAACGCCGATGAACACGCAGGCTGAGCCGCTCCAGGCCCAGTCAGTTCCCCGTTAAATCCCACCATCGGAGACCACCGTGCGCCGCCTTGAAAGTGGCAGCCCAATTCCCCCCGCCTACAACCTGCCACAATGCCGCCACTGCTCGTCGTCGAATTATGATATTGGTATCATTGTGTTGGGCTCGTCGAGCTGATCAACTTTGACTATTCATTTGTTGAAATCCATCGAGAAACGGCTGAGTTCCGGGCTAGTGTGTGTTACGGTGTGGTGTGCATGTTTCTCCTGGAGAGAGAGAGAGAGAGAGAGAGAGAGTGAGTCGATTGGTCTGGCTCATCTAACGAGGATCCGGGTGTTTTATCCCGGGTCCTCGCACGTAAAATGATCAGTAGGAGGGGCTAACGACGCCAGAATCGGGCAAACTTAGAGTCTACGGACTCGTTTCGATGCCCTGAATGTGTAAAAGGGATCATAGAGGTCAAAATCTCGATCGAATGAGCAGTGATCGAAAAACCCCTAAAAAGAGAATAGGGCCACGCAAGGCACAAAATCACATAATTAAACACACAAACACTACAAGAAAACCTGCATATTCCGACGGAACAGTCCCTCGGAATTCCGTCGGAAAAATGGAATTCCGAGGGAATTCCGAGGGAATTCCGACGGCAAAAGGTCCGTAGGAAAACCCTTCCTCGGAAAGTAAAACCGACGGAATTCCGACGGAATTCCGAGGGAAAAAAAACCATAAAAAATAAATTAAATTTTAAAAAATCCGACGGGTTTTCGAGGGAATACCCGTCGGAATTGGCTTAGAAATAAAAATCAAATTAACTCATTCCGACGGAATTTCCCTCGGAATTCCGTCGGAATTTTTGTAAAAATAAAAAAATAATTTTATTACTTCCGACGGAGTTTCCATCGGAATTCCGTCGGAATTTTTGTAGAAAATAAAAATTAATTTTATTATTTCCGACGGGATTCCCCTCGGAATCCCGTCGGAATTGTTTAAAAAAATAAAAATTAATTTTATTATTTCCGACGGGATTCCCTCTGAATCCCGTCGGAATTGTTTTAGAAAATAAAAATAATTTTATTATTTCCGACGGGATTCCCCTCGGAATCCCGTCGGAATTGTTGTAAAAATTAAAATAAATTTATTAATTCCGACGGGATTCCCCTTGGAATTCCGTCGGATTTTTTGTAAAACGTAAAAAATAGTTTTATTGTTTCCGACGGAATTCCCCTCGGAATACCGTCGGAAATTTTTAAAAAAAAAATTTAATATTTAATTTGAATCTGTTTTTTTTCCCATTTTTTTGGTACCTGCTCCTAATGTTCATCAAACATACAATTTATCCCAATTAACAATTCATCTACACGATCAATCCAATTCGTCATTTCCAACAAATATACATGAAATCCAAACATTCATCCATCACATTAGAAATTTATATACTACATCATCCAACAAAAGTATTTACCCATTCATCCATGACATTAGAAATTTATATACTACATCATCCAACAAAAGTATTTACCCTTAAGTAGACTTAATAATCTTCACTTACATTTTCATTGTCCTCCTCTCCATCATCATTATCATGATCTTCGTAATCTATAGGAGTCATTTGCCTACCGTGTCCCCTACGTATGGCCTTTCGCCTTTTATGTGTTTGTGGAGTTTGTGAAGACTGTATTAGCTGAGTAACAGTTTGTGTTTGCATCTCAATTAGCTTCGTAAGCTGTTGAATTTGCTGTTGCGTTTGTTGTTGCTGCTGCTGAATTTGTTGAGTAACAGTTTGAGTTATCGTGCCTGACACATTACAAAATTGATAAATTGTTAAACCGATAACCAAAAGCTCAGACCTCTTCAATTGAAACTAAACCATCAAATCTAACAATATTTCCATATATCGCTAGTTGAATATAAAATCATCCTACTAACTATTTTATATGTTTATTTGATAATAATAATTGAAAAATAAATCCATCTACATTAAATTTCTTATGTTTGTCATGCACAAGAAGAGGTGAATGCCTCAACATCAGCCACTGAAGTCTCAACTTTCAAAAATATTGATTTTAAGAAATGAGAGCTAATCTGAACTATCCTACAGTCTTTAACATTAATTCAAGTTGGAGAAATGAACCGATTATGAAGTAATAATTTCTGCACACTCAAAAGGTAAGTTTACCTGACATGTTACCCAGCGCCTCAGTAAGCTGCTCATTTGTCACGTAGGGGCCACTCTGAGATGATGAAAAGCCTGAAGTGTAATCTGATAATGGTGAAGGGACTACATTCTTTCTTTTAGGCATGTGGTTCAACCCAAGAATCCGACCTTTCTTATCACGTCCCCCGGCAGCTAACGTCCACAACTCCACACTATCAAGCACATGACTTTCTGAATCCTCTGCTAGGCGTTGCTCTTGCTCAGCCACTAGTTCTTTATACTTCAACTATATATATTTATAAATTAAATTAAAACACAAGATCCTCCATCAAAATTCCCTTTAACCCACACCCCACTATTCATTGTTTTCTTTCCAACGCCCCAAGATCTAGTGTGGAATTTGAATCCATTCACAAAATATTTTTGCCAAGTTCTAATTCTTGTGTACGGACCGCAAGAGAGCTGACGTAATAACATATTAGAAACTCCATTGTGTTCGTTAAGAACCTATGTTAAATGAAAGAACTAATTTTAAAACTTTAGATTATATATATATACACATAAATGTGTGTGTGTGTATATGTCTTACGTATTCTTTGAACCAGCTGGCAAAGTTCTTTTGGATCGCCCCACTTATTTCTTCCCCATCATTGATTTCATGTGCGAAAAAATAGCTACATTTGTCACAACAAATAATATTTAGTTAACTAAAAATAAATTCCAATTTATGTATACGACTTGGTAAATTTAAATTTTGATAATTACTTACTCTCGATATACTGAGACTTCCTCACAGTTCAGCAGAATATGTAGTGAGGCTGCGTTATATTCTTTCTTATCACTCATATAACGAGTTGTACATGACCCAGATGCACGTCCTGGTTGGTTGAAAATTGAAAAAGTTGGTGCAAGTGATTCATCAACTCCACCATCATCATTCCGACCAACCCTCGTCCTCATTGAACGACGTGATCTTCAAAATAATATGAGCAAAAACTTGCTGTTTCACGTCGCAAATAGGCTGCACAAATAGAACCTTCTACTTGCGATTTGTTTTTCACGGTCCTCTTAATCTTTCCAAGAAACCTATTTGCTTAAACATATATATTTATATATTAGTTCAATATCACTAACATTTTTTTATTGGTATTAATCATTCGACTTTAACAAAAATAAAATACCTTTCAAAGGGATATATCCATCTAAACTGGACTGGACCTCCATTACAAGCTTCATCAATTAAATGAATCGGCAAATGCTCCATCACATCAAAAAATGCCGGCGGGAAAATTCTTTCAAGTTTACAAAGGATGATTGGGATATTTTTCTCCATTTTATCAAGATCGTCATGCTTTAAATTACTTGAACACAAATCCCTGAAGAACTTACTCAATTCTGCTAATGGTTTCCAAACATCATCCGGCAACCCTTTGAACGCAATAGGCAACAATTGCTCCATAAAAACATGACAATCATGACTCTTCATCCCATGTAGCTTAGCTTGATTTACATTAACACATCTTCCCAAGTTAGATGAATAACCATCTGGCATGCGTAGAGCTTCTATCCATTCACATATAGTTCTCTTTTGTTCTAATGTGAATGAATATTTAGCCTTTGGTTTTCCCACACGTCCATTAGGATTACACACCAAATGTAGCTCAGGCCTATTACACAACTCTTTTACGTCCTCACGAGCATTTGCATTATCCTTAGTTTTACCCGGTATGTCCATAACCGTATTGAAAATGTTATCAAAAACATTCTTCTCAATATGCATTACGTCCAGGTTATGACGCAATAGGAGATCCTTCCAATATGGCAAATCCCAAAAAATACTACGTTTCTTCCAATTATGCCACTCACCTACTCCTTGAATTTGTAGATTACGAGGATTCTCCGTAACTTTTGGAAATTCGCACACCTGCTCCCATAATTGATGCCCACTCCACTTATAAGGAGGATGGTCAGTTTCCATACGATTTCTTTTAAAATTCTTTTTATTTCGTCTATAAGGATGATCAATGTCCAAGAATTTTCGGTGACAATCAAACCAACTTAGTTTTCTCCCATTCCGCAAGTAAGTTGCCTTACCCTCATCCATGCAATAAGGGCAAGCTAGTTTTCCCGCAGTGCCCCATCCTGATAGCATGCCATAAGCAGGGAAGTCGCTAATTGTCCACATCACTGCAGCTCTCATCTGAAAGTTTTGTTTTGTTGCTACATCATAAGTACAAACACCAACTTCCCACAACTCTTTTAACTCATCAATCAATGGCTGCATGTATATATCAATATTCTGTTTTGGGTTTTTAGGCCCGGGGATGATACATGTTAGGAACATGTACGGCATAGTCATACACATTTCGGGTGGTAAATTATACGGTGTCACAATAACCGGCCAACATGAGTAGGGAGCGGCTGATGAGTTGTATGGAGTGAAACCATCAGTACACAAAGCGAGCCTCACATTTCGAGATTCATTGGCAAAATCTGGAAATGTCTCATCAAAATCTTTCCAGGCTTTCCCGTCACATGGATGAGACATTACTCCATCTGGTCGTTGGTTTTTCGAGTGCCAAGTCATGTGTGGAGCAGAGCTCATTGAAGCATACAGCCTTTGCAATCTGGGGATAAGAGGCAAATAATGCATTCTCTTAACAGGAATTTGTCGTCTCACGCCCTTTTTCTTAGTTTGTTGTATCTTATACCGATCAGCACCACAAAACTTGCAGCATGTAGCCTCTTCATCAGCTTTGTAGTACAACATGCAACCGTTGACACAACAATCAATCTTTTTCATGTCCAATCCTAGTTTCTTTACCAATCTTAGTGCCTCATGGTAGTTCCTAGGAAAGAGATTTCCGGAGGGCGAGGTATCTGAAAAATACTGCATAAGTTCATCTAAAGCGTCATGTGGCACATTATAATCGCTCTGGACGCTTATCATTTTTGCAGCAGCAGACAAAGGTGACTCTGCATTGCATCCATCGTACAAGGGTTTGTTAAGTTCATTGAGGATGTCGTAAAACTTTTGAGCTTCAGGATTAGGCGCTTCTTCGTGGTCACTCCTATATCCACTGTCAATATTTTGTCTAGTGGCATCAAAAAACATCTCATTGTACCTATTTAGCTGATTTTCGCACTCCATAGCTTGGGTACTCGATGCACCATACTCAAAACTCGATTCTTGAACCATATAGTGGGTATTGGAAGTTGTACCATGGTCAAAAGTCGGTGCTACCTCGCCATGATCTGTCCAGTAATAATAATCCGATTTGAAACCATGTCTATACAAGTCAATTCTCACTTCATCAGGCAGTTTGTAATCGTATTTTCTTAGACACTTTAAGCACGGACATCGAATTTTTCCCTCAGCTTTAAACGGATGCAAAGTGCTCGCATATTGGATGAAAGTTTCAACCCCCCGAATATATTCACGTCTAGTGCCTCCACGATTCGGGTGAGTCCTGTTGTACATCCAAAGTCTGTCTTCGGGAATATTCATCTATATGTAAAGGAAATTGGTTCAGAAGGTATAAGTGTGATTAGAACAAAATGGAAATGGGGTCTTATAAATTAAAATCTCAAAAATTTTAATTTTAGCTAAGTAAATTGACATTCAGTACTTTATTTTTGTACATTATATTGGTTTTCAAAGTTGATATCTTCACATTATAATGTGGATCTGATAAATAAGCTCTAGTATATAGTATATATACTCTTTCAAGGTGCTAGGCGAGGCGAGAGGGAGGTGACGAAAGGGCAAACGAGGCCATATAATATAAAAAATATATAATATTATATATCTTTCGTAATAAATTTGGTAAAATTAATTTCGCATTCAAAAAAACATATTATTATAAATAACAAAAGTTCATAAGTTCTGTGTACTTTTATCTTAAAACTTAGATTTTAATCTTATTTGTTATATAGTCCTTTTGTTTTAACTTTAAAAATTCAGCCCACATATTTATTATTAGGAGTTAGCCCACAATTAGCCCACTTTACCTAAAAGAAATGTCAAACAACCTTATGAAATCTGGACTAATTTGGAGTTTACAATTACAATTACAGTTTCCTGTGTAAATACAATGACCTTATGAAATCTGGACTAAGATGTTATTCAAATTTCCTGTTGTTAGTTGTTCAACTTCACAAATAAAAAGATCAAGATTCAAGACAATAAGCAACCCAAAATTCTTGAACACTTAATAAAGGTTAAGTGTTACAGTCATTTAAGTCATATAATTCGGCAATAATAGAAAGAACAATTCCTAAATAATTATCAATTTCCTAAACAGGGGAAAACTTGGAATTGGCAACAACAATAAGGCAATCATGCAGCAACAATAATTTCAATTTTACAAATGCAACAGTGCAACAACAATTGGAAAACTTGTAATAATCTTCAATATTACAAAGGCAATCATGTAGCAACAATAAGGAATTGGCAACTTGTAAAAAAGGAACCCTTCTAAAGTTAATCCAATTAAAACTCCCAACTAATTGAAAAAGGGGGAAATAACACTCAATATTCCTTGGCAAAAAATGTTGATAATTACTTTTCTGGTGATTTTAATGGATTGTGTACACCATGTTTGGGACACTGTGACGAGCTATCTACAAAAGGCTGCATAAATTATCATCATTAAAACAATTTTGAGGTGATATAATTCCAAAATCTAAAAGCGAAAGTAAAATTTATTACCTTTCAGCAATTTTCAGCAATTTTAATAAACGGTTCGCCGTTTAAAGGATCCACAATGGTACTCCAATTAGAGGATTTTGTCTAGTTACCCTACACTGAAAATGAAATGAAGGAAAAACATGTAAGATACAGGTAAAGAGCGATCTGCTGTTAACTTCTCAAAGAGTTAACTCTTTATTCCCATGCTTTCAATCAAGAATTTTGGACTAATGAAGCCTAGAGAATAAAACTAAGTATAGACAACTTATTGGAAGTTAATATATCTAACAGTGACTAAACCTTGGTATTTTAAGGAATTCAATAATTTATTATACATATTTATATAATTAACCTTTCAGCGAAGGATATTGATAGAATTATTATACGATATTTTAGACGGTTGATAACTTCAAAGACACAAAAGTTTGGAAGACTTCATAAAATATAACAACAGAATATGTAGACAGATAGATAATATAGATCCAAATAGATAGATAGATGGATAGATACCGATTTTCCATGTCGGTAAATTGTTCAACATGGGAATCACACCACCAACTGCCACAATCTGCTGCTCCAACTGTAAATTGAAAGCATGAAATGGAGTTAAAATATCAGCTGCCACCAAACTTGTGAGTTTATGCTTATTCAATAAATATGATAAGCTGTTCATTTTCCAGATTAGTTTCTTTATTCTTTTTTGATAAGCTGTTCATTTTTCCAGAATTCCTCAAACTAATAAGCAGAACTTGTTTTCTAATAAGCTGATAAGCTGTTCATTTTCTAATAAACAGATTTCAGAACAAAAAGACATGTGCAACAAAGACACAAACCAATAGACAACCAACGAGACCTATTAAACAGATTGTAATAGTTAATTTATTTAGCAAATTTTAGTTAACTTAACATATTTCAGCATCACCAATAAACAAAAAGTCAGTTTACAAGCAGCCACAACAAACAATTTCCACTTCTTCCAAAATACCTTAAAAGAAGAATGTTCAACATTCAAGCTGCCTATCAAATTTCAGCACTTCAAGGTTGATCAGGATAGTACGTAGATCCACTTTCAAGGTTGCAAAAGGTAAGGAATGAACTAATCTGCATTACATTCAAGATAGCAGAAATTTTAATAAAATTTTGCAACATTCTCCCAATTAGACTAAGAATCAATATAATCCCTGCATTCATCTACCTAATCTTATAAATAATCTGTAATCAGAAAAAAAATCCCATCACTCTAATTAGAAACTCATCATCTGGATCATATCTCTCCTTTACCTTTGGCTTTCTCCAGCAACAAACACAACATCCAACAAAGTATTACATAGAACAGCTAATGACTGTTAAATTTTAAATGAACACCTACATCTTATACATTGTAACTGAATACACATTTAAAAATTAAAAATTTGACATTTCACCTGCTACTTTGTTGCTCGAAAAGGCTGTCCTGCTTCAGTTCTAGTAACTGCTTCTTTGTGTGGCAAGAGCATTCTTCAGAAATCACATCTTTAATCCTACGTTGTTCTTCAAAAATCAAATTCAAATAATTACTAGAATATCATAAGGGAAACTACACTCTTCCACCAACGCATTGAACAGACAAATTGCACAATAAGGCCACTTCACATTTCGCAAAAAGAACATAGAACCAAATCTAAGAACTGGGAAAGCTTAATCCATATCAAAGACTGTACCTTTGAAGCAATTTCCAAGGAATGAAATCGAAAATCTGGCCACCCCGCAATTTCCACCCACAGACTTCGACCCACTACTACACTGAACTGCGAAGCACGAAATGCTGATACGTCGCGAAAAATGGGAGTGCTAGAGGAGGCATGACGCGGCTGAGGCGGAGGAAGGCTGGCAGAGCAGGCGATGGCCGCAGCGGCGAGGTGGCGCAAAGTCAGTGGAAAATCGCGATACCCACTACTACACTGAACTGGGAATGCTGATACATCGCGAAAAATGGGAGTGCTGGAGGGGGCCTGACGTGGGCTGAGGCGGAGGAAGGCTGGCGGAGCAGGCGATGGCCGCAGCGGCGAGGTGGCGCAAACTCAGTGGGAAATCGCGAAGAGGTTTAGGAACAGAATTGATTTGGGCGTGAAATGAAAGTTTGCCCTAAGTACTACTTGATATTAAATAGGTTATTAAAAAAATATGTTCACAAATTCATAATATCTCAGTCAGCCGGACTGGTGAAGAAGCCCCATTGCATTTTACGGTGTCCAGGGTTCGAAACCGAACCATAACCAGTTTTTACCTATTTTCAAAATTTTATTGTATTTTTACATTTAAAAATACCGACGGGAATATCCTCGGTAACCCGTCGGAAATATTAAAATTTTTATTTTTTTATTTAACTTTCATTTTTTTATTTTATGTTTTCAAAATGCCGACGGGATTCCCCTCGGAATCCCGTCGGAATAATTTATTAGTATTTTAAAATTTTATGTTTTAAAATTCCGACGGGATTCCGAGGGGAATACCGTCGGAATTATTTAATTTTCTTTTTCTTATTTTATGTTTTAAAAATACCGACGGGATTCCCCTCGGAATTTCGTCGGAATAATTTATTAGTATTTTAAAATTTTATGTTTTAAAATTCCGACGGGATTCCGAGGGGAATCCCGTCGGAATTATTTAATTTTCTTTTTTTTATTTTATGTTTTAAAAATACCGACGGGATTCCCCTCGGAATCCCGTCGGAAACGTTTATTACAATTATTATATTTTATGTTTTAAAAATACCGACGGGATTCCGAGGGGAATCCCGTCGGAATTATTTTATTATTATTATTTTTTTTTAATAATCGTTTCCGTCAGAATTCCATCGGGATTCCCTCGGTATTTCCGATGGAATTCCGACGGACTTGTTCCGTCGGAAATTTCCGTCGGAATATGCAGAATTTCTTGTAGTGAAAAAGGTCGACATGTGGAGTAGCTCGTAGGCCAAAAGAGCGGCATGTTATTACTTACCTACTGAGTCTTGGCCCCAAATCATGGCTATAAAAAAACTATTTCGATTTGTAAACATTATCTAATATTTGCATTTGCAATATACTATCATCTAACATTTGTGTTTGTGATATACTATCATCTAAATTCATATAATTAGCTAAAAAAAACACACGTGACATATCTATAGTATATACACATCAAACGTTTTTTTCCCAATACCACTAAAAGATGAGTTTAGATGGTGATATGTCACAACTACAAATATTTGATGAAAGTTTACAATTCGAAAAGTTTGTTTTACAAATACAAAAAACACTATAGTTGAAATGTCAAAAAATATTTATCTCTTTATTAACTAACCACATATCTAAATCAGACCATATCTTTGGCAATCTAGTGGTGTGGTTATAATATAGATAAAAATTATAATAACCCTTAACTAATCACATTAAGACCCACCTCCCATGTCACCACTTTGACGTAACGTTCTCGCCAAAATTTAATTTTTTGATCCCTTAAAATCTCCCCCCAGCCAATTGAGTGAAGGACTAATCTCCCAAAGTATTAAAGCCATTTTTTATGGGGACCTCTCTCAATGTAGTTTTTTACATTCACAAGGTTCGAAGCCGAAACCTTACTTAAGTGAACTCAAGTCCTTATCCACTTGAGCCAAATGTTAGTGTGTTAATATGCAATTATATTATGATTTTCGCTCTGTAATTATATTAAAATTGGCTTATTTGTACTTAATTTTTTCTTTGTAGGTCTATTGATACAAAAATTGAGGATTAAGGCAAAATTTGATTAGAAGAAGTGATAAGTGTTGGAAAAACATAAGCCATGACCATGGCTAAAGGATGATGTAGCTACCAGCTCACCTAGGCCAAAAGTTGCGGCTGATCCCATCTTTTGTAATTAGAATCAACTTGCAACTTACTTTATTCAGAATTGTACGACTCTGGACTAAATTTTATGATTAGTGAACTTTGTAAAAAACCTTTTTACCTTGGGATGTGTGATCAACTAGCAAAAAAGAGTTTTATATTCTTAATTGGGAAGAACGAGAGACACATTTGGAAGAAAGTAGAAGAACGAAGGGCAAGCAGCTGGAACTCAACAAAAATAGGGGTGATTCCACTACTCAATCACAACAAGAATCCTCTTTCATTTCCTTTGTTTTAATTCGATTTTCATGAATAGTTTGTGAAGGATGTTAACCCATCTTTTGTAGATAGTTTTAGTTGCTTAATTTCAGTACTTGAAATCTCTTGATAGTTGGATATCTTTGTAAGTATGAACAACAGCAAAGTTCTTTAATTCTAGTTAAGTTATTTGTTTGATTCATGTTGTGATTCGTGAGATTTAATTGGTTTTATATAGCTTTTAAATCCTTGTTATATGTATATTTCATAATTAGTCGTTACGTGTTTGTTGGGAGATAATTTATCTGAGTAATCTATTATCGAGGCTTGTGACACCCCGTGCTCTCAAATCATCCAGGTATGCTCGCCTTACGAGTGAGTTTGAAACATAGAAATTACCTTTTCCTTTATATGTGTATTTAAATTTTAATTTTCAATTAGATGCTTATATGACTTAATTAATTATGCTATTTTTATTCAATTATAATATGTTTACTTGATAAATAAATGTTTTAATTCAATTTATGTACATATTTGAAATTATATGAAATCTTTGAACCCAATTAAACTTTGATTTGGACCTCAATTTCTCACCTACCAAACCTTGGGACCCTATTTGAAGAACTTAAATTGTTGAGGGGTCAAAGTGCAAAATCCCCTTTTTCTCCTCCCTCTTTACACGACATACACCCTTCTCTTCCCCCTCATTCTTTTTCTTCTTGTTCTTCTTCTTATATTCTAGCAAAATAAACCCCAAACTCCAAACCCTCATCTCTTCCATCACCACACCATTTTCAAGGGGCAAGAAGGCAAGAAATCAAGATCATCTTCTCCATTCAACATAAGAATCAAGCTCCCACCTTCTCCATTCATCTTGTCCCTTCATTCTCTCCAAGGTATAATGTCGATTTTTGAATATATGTGATGAATATGAGTTTCATGAGCTAGGATTAAGATTTAGAGTTTAAAGCATGATTCCTTACCTATGTGGTGTGTATATACTTGTAATCCGTGAATTAAAAGCAACGGTTTGTGGTTGTTGGGATACATTTATGTTCTTGAGATATTTAAGGGTTTAATGGATAAAAATTGGATGATTATGCATGCCTTAATGTGTTATAGCTTGTCTTGAAGCTTCATAATTAGTTTATATTATGTTGTGGAGTGTTGTCTGTGTGTTTTGGGGTGTTTCTACTTCCACCACCGCATCTGTGACACCCCGTTTCTTCGGCAAGCCATATAACACCCGGAATGCCAGGCGCCACATCCCCCGCACCATAGCTCCAATCCACATATGAAACGGTCAATCCATACATAAACCGAAGCTATGGCGAACGGGAGACAATAAAAAAAACACAAGGCTAGGCGGGTACCCTCAAATAAAACCAAAACAACTCAGAGCAATAAAATAACGGAAGCAAAAGCATTCAATACATATAAGTACCATATTTACAGATTTACTTATAGGTACCGACAAATCATATCACTACAATATCAATCCAAGTAATTCAAGATATACTACAAAATAACTAGTATCAACACATGTACAAGTATGAAGGTGCAGTGCTAGACCCGATTAAAAGACATGAGACTCTAATTCCCGCCTAGCACGAACCTGCAAAACTGAAAAGTTGAGGTGTCAGTCCAAACGGACTGAGCGAGGGGTATAAATAAATATATGCGCACATACATGCAAGTTATAATCTCGGGGAATAATTTTAGGAAATCAAACACAATTATTAGAGTAGAAGGTACTATCGCCCGAGGTTACAACTAATTCAATTTATCAATTAATTCAGTTCAATACAATCAATAGGTGGCCCGGCGAGTGAGGGAAATTCTCCAACCTTACTCCGACTGTGTACAATCAATCAATTATTAGGTGATTAGGTGATCAAGCAATTATTTACTGTGCACAATTAGCAGTTTCAGTGACTCCTTCTTCCTCCGGGTGATGGTGGGATTGCAAGGCCCCACCATCCAATCAGTCTGGGCAGAGGGTACATGAATCCCTAAGCCCGGAACTCCTTCCTCCCCTAATCTCCTAGGGGGTTCAGGGGTCATCCCATTTGGTGAGGATAGCACTCGAGTTACCCGTCAGCCCATGCTTTCCCGGTTGGCTCGAGCCACTATCCTCGGGCCCACATTCCAATTCAATGGCTCGCCAAAACAATCAATCCGTCAATCAATCAATCAATCAATCAATCGGTTTTGCTAAATCATTTGAAAATCATAAAGTTCACAAACTATAGATATATATATATACATTTTGGCCGAAATAGTCACATAGGGGTTGTAAGGGTTCTATTTATCTAGAATTTAAACCTCACCTTGACAAACCAACCAAAAGAAAGCCAGAGAACATCCTACAGAGAGGGCTCCACGAAACCGGGACCGTGATCTGTGCAACAAGGACAAGTGTGAAATAAGACTCGACTCGAATGAACCAATTATGACGAACGGCAAAGTCATGCACCAATATGTTATGCAATAACGATTTAATGAATGTCAAATACGAGCATGATTGTCAATAAACCAAGTATATAACACATACACGTACCTCCATGCACGCAAAACAATATGCATGAAAATAGAGGGTGACACACCCGTGTCACCAAAACAAAGAAATCCGTGACACCCCCGTGTCACGGTACAGCGGGCAACAAGCATGCGAACAGAAGGTGACACGCCCGTGTCACCAATACAAAGCAATCCGTGACACCCCCATGTCACGGTGCAGAAACTCAACCCATCAAGCACCCCCGTGTCACGCTGAAGAAGGAAAAAGTGACACCCCCGTGTCAACTGCGCGTAACAGAAAAACAGGGCAAGAAAACAGGGGTTTCCATGCAAAACCAACCCAAACACCAAATTACAACCAACAATTGCAATCAAAACTTGAGAAAACATGTGTCCATACTTGAAACACAATAAAATCTAACATATATACCCATATCATACATTGATCATCAAGATTCATCAAAAGAAACTCATAAAATCTCATATAATCCAACTTCCTTATAACTTCATGTTTCATGCAAGTCTTGAAGGGAAAAAGACCTAAACATGCTTCTAGTCAAGAATAAACATGAAAGCATCAATCAATCATCAAACCCTACTCAACCAAATAATCAAGAGCTCAAGCAATGCTTCCATATATACCTTGAAATGAAGGAAAAGAAATGATGAGGTGAAGATGTGATGATGTTGATGATCTTAGCTCCAAAGTTCTTCAATTATAGCTTGAGATTAGATGAAATCTTCCTTCCTCTCTTTGGTGTAAATACCGATTCTCACTAGGTGTGTGTGTGTTCTCTTGTATGTAATGTATGAGAGTGTGTGGGAGAAGAATGAATATATGATATATTATATCATCCACTACAAGCCTAATACCAACCTAATTGCATATTAGTCCCTCATGCATTTAAATGAATGCAATCAAGTATCATCTTTAATAATTAGACATCTAACTCCCAATTCATGAAAATGCAATTAAGTCCATAAATTTATGAGATGATCCCTTAAAGTCGTATAAGACAATTAAGCACATTATCACTTAATTCACGAATTTCACATTAAAACTAATTCATATAATTACATAGGAATGTATAATGCACATAATAATGTAATGAAATTATAATAAGCAAGTAAATATATAAAATTAAACCCCCCCCAACTCCCGAAGACCCGCACGTGGCGTGCTTACCTGAACTTCCAAAATTTGGGGCGTTACAACTCCCCCCCTAGAAGAATATGGTCCCTAGATTCATTGGTCGGATGCAAATAACTCCGGGTGAAACTTCTTCATCTTCTCTTCCGGCTCCCAAGTCATTTCCTCGGTCCTGTCACTCCGCCATAACACTTTCACCATAGGAATATTCCGATTCCTCAACTCTTGAAATTTCCTTTCCAATATTTTGACCGGCTTCTGTACAAAAGATAAATTCGGTTCCAACTCCACTTCTTCAACGGGGAGAATTTCGGTTTCATCCGGATAATACTTCCTGAGTTGAGATACATGAAAAACATTGTGAATTCCGGTAAGATTAGGAGGTAGGTCCACTCGATAAGCCACTTCTCCAATTCTCTCAATAATCTCAAACGGACCTAGGTAACGGGGATTCAACTTTCCTCCCTTTCCAATTCTAGAAAATCCCTTTCGAGGAGATACCTTCAAGAAAACCCGGCCCCCCACTTCAAATTTGAGGTCCCTCCGGCGAATATTGGCGTAACTCTTCTGTCTATCTTGTGCAGCCTTCATCCGGTGTTGTATAATTCGAACTTTCTTAATCATAGCTTCCACAGCCTTCGAAGATTTCTCAAGCTTTCTCCCTTTCTTAACTCCTTCCTGTTTTGACCATTTCCACTCTTCTAGATCAAAAGACAACGGTGATCTACATTTTCACCCATATAACAATTCATACGGAGCCATACCAATCGTTGCTTGAAAACTACTATTGTAAGCGAACTCCACCAAAGAAGTTGATCATGCCACGATGTTCGGAAATCCAAAGCACAAGCTCGAAGTAGATCTTCCAAGTACCGAATAACCCTCTCCGATTGCCCATCAGTTTGTGGATGAAACGCCGTACTGAACTGAAGCTTTGTACCCAACATCTCTTGCAACTCTTGCCATAACTTTGAAGTAAAACGGGGATCTAGATCCGAAACAATACTCACCGGAATACCATGAAGTCGTACAATCTCCCGGTTGTAAATCTCAGCCAACTTTCGAATCTTGAAAGATATTCTGACCGGTAGAAAATGAGCAGACTTGGTCAGACGATCCACAATCACCCAAATACCATCGAATCCACCCTTCACTCTAGGTAACCCGGATATAAAATCCATCGTCACCTGTTCCCACTTCCACTCAGGAATAGGTAACGGCTGAAGAAGACCTCCCGGTTTCTGGTGTTCGGCTTTCACTTTCTAACAAGTGAGGCAGTGCTTCACAAACTCTGCTACATCCTTCTTCAACCCACGCCACCAATAATACTATTTGAGATCCGTGTACATCTTATTCCCTCCAGGGTGAATTGAATAAGCTGACTTGTGAGCTTCCTCGAGCAATACCCTTTTCAAATCATCGGGTACTACTACTCGGTTCTTGAAACGAAGAAGACCGGTTTCATCGAACCCAAATGGACCCTCCGGATCCTCTCTAGCCGTAGAAACCAATCTCTGAACTCCCGGATCCTTTCCTTGAGCCTCAAACATTCTGTACTTTAAGTCCGGATAAATGGAGATGTTGGAAACTCGAGCTCTAATCACAATAGGCTCAACTCCCTTACTTGCACCTATTTCCAGGTTCGAAACACCCACTTTCCTGCTTAAAGCGTCGGCAACTACATTAGCTTTCCCGGGATGATATTTGATAACACAATCATAATCTTCTAGTCGCTCCATCCATCTCCGTCGCCTCATATTGAGCTCCTTTTGTGTGAAAAGATATTGGAGACTCTTATGATCGGTGAAAATCTCAAATGACTCTCCATACAAGTAATGTCTCCACTTCCCGAGCGCGAAAATCACGGCAGCAAGCTCTAAATCATGCGTCGGGTAGTTCTTCTCATGATCCTTCAACTTCCGTGAGGCATAAGCGACAACCTTGCCCTTCTGAGTTAATACACTTCCCAAACCTTCCTTCGACGCATCAGTATACACATCATATCCCTCCGAACCCTCTGGAAGAGTTAACACTGGAGCAGAAACCAATCTCTCTCTCAAAACATCGAAGCTTCTCTCACATTTCTCATCCCAATCATAATTCACATCCTTCTTAGTTAACCAAGTCAAAGGAGCAGCGATCTTAGAGAAATCTTGCACGAATCTTCTATAATAACCCGCCAATCCCAAAAAACTCCTAATCTCGGATGCGTTCTTTGGTTTCTCCCACTTCAACACCGCTTCAATCTTTGAAGGATCAACCTCTAATCCATTCCCCGAAATAATATGACCCAAGAAGGAAACCCGGTCGATCCAAAACTCACACTTGCTAAACTTTGCGAATAATTGATGCTCCTTTAACGTCCTTAAAACCAATTTGAGATGCCTTGCATGTTCCTCGGCCGATTTAGAGAAAACCAATATATCATCAATGAAGATTACAACGAACTTGTCAAGAAACGACTGGAAAATCCTATGCATCATGTCCATAAAAGCGGTGGGGGCATTTGTCAATCCGAAAGGCATGACTACGAATTCATAATGCCCGTATTTGGTATTAAAACCCGTCTTCGGAATATCCTCCGCTCGAATTCGTAATTGGTAATACCCTTGCCTCAAATCAAGCTTCGAATATACTGTAGACCCGTGGAGTATATCAAACAACTCCTCAATATATGGAAGAGGATATTTATTCTTAACGGTCATCCGATTAAGCTCCCGGTAATCGATACACATTCTTAGAGTACCGTCCTTCTTCTTCACGAATAAAACTGGAGCACCCCACGGTGACGAGCTCGGTCTTACATACCCAACTTCCAAAAGACCATCAAGTTGCACTTTTAATTCCTTCAATTCCGCCGGTGCCATCCTACATGGAGTCTTAGAATAAGGTTCGGCATCCGAATACAAATCAATCATAAACTCTATCTCCCTTTCTGGCGGTAACGAATCCAACCTCTCAGGAAACACTTCGGGAAACTCTTTAACTACCTCGGTTTCTTCTAACTTCACTTGATCCTTCGGTTGATTAAGAATATAGGCTATAAACCCGTAGCCCCATCACGAACCAATTTCTGAGCTTCTGAAAAAGATAATAAAGGCACCGTCTTCGAACCCTGACCCGTAACAACCTCAGAGCCCAAACTAACCTTCTTGCCCCGGCAATCAACAGTGGCGTAGTGCTTGTACAACCAATCCATACCCAAGATGGAACCATACCGAGACATAGGCAACTCAATGAAATCCGTTGAGAAAACCCGACCCTCAATACTCACCGGAACCTCTCTAAAAACCCGGTTAGTTTCTATACTACCATCAAAAGGAGTACTAACCACATAGCATGCATCAGAATAAGTAACACACAAGGGCAATTTAATAGAAACATCACAAGAAATGAAGGAGTGAGTGGCTCCCGGATCAAATAAAGTGTGTATGTTGATGCCATGAATGCAAATGGTACCTTCAACAACAGCAGCCGGGTCCCCGTCTGCATCATGTGCCTGGCCTTCCAAGGCATAAGCACGGGCCCGAATCATCGGCCTCTGTCCTCTAGGCGGCGGATTACGTCGATCGGGACAAGTATCCACCATATGTTCGGCAGCCCCGCAAATTAGGCATAACCCTAGGCGCCTTCGGCAATTATCATAGTGATGTGTAGGTTGCCCACAGAAAGTACACTTAGGTTTCTCCGGTGGCGGCGGCATAACCGGTGGCTGAGGAGCCTTCAGGACTGGCCCTTGTGGTTTAAACTTCTTCATAGGGCCCTTAAACGGAGGAGGAGTTGTATCAAACACCATCGGCCTCTTGCCGGCATTGTAACCTGATCTTGATCCGGAACCTGAACCTTGTCCCGATCTGTAGGAGGATCTCCGTGCGTTGACCGAATCTTCAACCTTAAGAGCTTTTGTAGTGGCCTTCTTCCAAGTACTTGTGTTAACCGCTTCAATCGCAGCTTGAATGTCCGGCCTCAAACCTTGTACGAATTGCATAGCCTTGTGGAAGTCGTCACTAGCAATGTTAGGAGCATATTTGGACCACCTCTCGAACTCAATTATATATTAGGCAACCGATCTACCTCCTTGCTTAAGCTCCGTGAATTCCTTGAGTCTTCTTGTGCGCGAAGATGGCGGAATAAACTTATTCTTGAATTCTCTTTCGAATACCTCCCATGTAATTTGTTCCTCGGCGGCATCCAAGACGATTTTGGTACTCTCCCACCATGAATATGCTTCCCCTTGGATGAGGGTAAGAGTGCACCGAGCCTTTTCCCGAGACTCACATGGAATAAGTTCCCAAACCCGTTCAACTTCTTTAAGCCATTGTTCGGCTTGAATATCGTTTCCCTTTTGGAATCTCGGCGGATGTTGATTCTGAAATTCTCTTAAAATAGTAGAGATAGGTGCCTGTTGTGGTGGTGGAGGAGCTGGCGGTGCTGGAGGCACATAATCCCTTAGCCTCTGATCCATGAGTTGCACCATGGAATTTAAGAAATCTTGGGGTTGAGGTGGAGGAGGAGTCCTATCACGCCGATGATGACGTCGATGTCGAGGAGAACGACAACGGTGATGTCGGTCATGAGCCATCCTGAAATTCAAACACTGTACATGCATGTTTGATTAACAAGTGCAATGAGTGTAATTACAACACACAATGTAATCAAACCACGTAGTCACATAATCCAAGTACTTCAAATAGAGACACACAAGTTCAAGTAGGTTGCAAGACTCTCAGATAATCAATTAATCCTATGCCGTACCACTTAGACTCACGAGACACGACACTAGAGCCGCGGTTTTGCAACCGGGCTCTGATACCACCTTGGGATGTAACACCCGGAACGCCAGGCGCCACATCCCCCGCACCATAGCTCCAATCCACTTATGAAATGGTCAATCCATACATAAACCGAAGCTATGGCGAACGGGAGACAATAAAAAAAAACACAAGGCTAGGCAGGTACCCTCAAATAAAACCAAAACAACTCAGAGCAATAAAATAGCGGAAGCAAAAGCATTCAATACATATAGGTACCATATTTTCAGATTTACTTATAGGTACCGACAAATCATATCACTACAATATCAATCCAAGTAATTAAAGATATACTACAAAATAACAAGTATCAACACATGTACAAGTACGAAGGTGCAGTGCTAGACCCGAATAAAAGACATGAGACTCTAATTCCCGCCTAGCACGAACCTGCAAAACTGAAAAGTTGAGGTGTCAGTCCAAACGGACTGAGCGAGGGGGTATAAATAAATATATGCGCACATACATGCAAGTTATAATCTCGGGTAATAATTTTAGGAAATCAAACACAATTATTAGAGTAGAAGGTACTATCGCCCGAGGTTACAACTAATTTAATTTATCAATTAATTCAGTTTAATACAATCAATAGGTGGCCCGGCGAGTGAGGACAATTCTCCAACCTTACTCCGACCGTGTACAATCAATCAATTATTAGGTGATTAGGTGATCAAGCAATTATTTACTGTGCACAATTAGCAGTTTCAGTGACTCCTTCTTCCACCGGGTGATGGTGGGATTGCAAGGCCCCACCATCCAATCAGTCTGGGCAGAGGGTACATAAATCCCTAAGCCCGGAACTCCTTCCTCCCCTAATCTCCTAGGGGGTTCAGGGGTCATCCCATTTGGTGAGGATAGCACTCGAGTTACCCGTCAGCCCATGCTTTCCCGGTTGGCTCGAGCCACTATCCTCGGGCCCACAGTGCAATTCAATGACTTGCCAAAACAATCAATCCGTCAATCAATCAATCGGTTTTGCTAAATCATCTGAAAATTATAAAGTTCACAAACTATAGATATATATATACATTTTAGCCGAAATAGTCACATAGGGGTTGTAAGGGTTCTATTTATCTAGAATTTAAACCTCACCTTGACAAACCAACCAAAAGAAAGCCAAAGAACACCCTACAGAGCGGGCTCCACGAAACCGGGACCGTGATCTATGCAACAAGGACAAGTGTGAAATAAGACTCAACTCGAATGAACCAATTATGACGAACGGCAAAGTCATGCACCAATATGTTATGCAATAACGATTTAATGAATGTCAAATACGAGCATGATTGTCAATAAACCAAGTATCTAGCGCATACACGTACAGCCATGCACGCAAAATAATATGCATGAAAACAGAGGGTGACACGCCCGTGTCATCAAAAGAAAGCAATCCGTGACACCCCCGTGTCACGGTACAGCGGGCAACAAGCATGCGAACAGAAGGTGACACGCCCGTGTCACCAATACAAAGCAATCCGTGACACCCCCGTGTCACGGTACAGAAACTCAACCCATCAAGCACCCCCGTGTCACGCTGAAGAAGGAAAAAGTGACACCCCCGTGTCAACTGCGCGTAACAGAAAAACAGGGCAAGAAAACAGGGGTTTCCATGCAAAACCAACCCAAACACCAAATTACAACCAACAATTGCAATCAAAACTTGAGGAAACATGTATCTATACTTGAAACACAATAAAATCTAACATATATACCCATATCATACATTGATCATCAAGATTCATCAAAAGAAACCCATAAAATCTCATATAATCCAACTTCCTTATAACTTCATGTTTCATGCAAGTCTTGAAGGGAAAAAGACCTAAACATGCTTCTAGTCAAGAATAAACATGAAAGCATCAATCAATCATCAAACCCTACTCAACCACATAATCAAGAGCTCAAGCAATGCTTCCATATATACCTTGAAATGAAGGAAAAGAAATGATGAGGTGAAGATGTGATGATGTTGATGATCTTAGCTCCAAAGTTCTTCAATTATAGCTTGAGATTAGATGAAATCTTCCTTCCTCTCTTTGGTGTAAATACCGATTCTCACTAGGTGTGTGTGTGTTCTCTTGTATGTAATGTATGAGAGTGTGTGGGAGAAGAATGAATATATGTTATATTATGTCATCCACTACGAGCCTAATACCAACCTAGTTGCATATTAGTCCCTCATGCATTTAAATGAATGCAATCAAGTATCATATTTAATAATTAGACATCTAACTCCCAATTCATGAAAATGCAATTAAGTCCATAAATTTATGAGATGATCCCTTAAAGTCGTATAAGGCAATTAAGCACATTATCACTTAATTCACGAATTTCACATTAAAACTAATTCATATAATTACATAGGAATGTATAATGCACATAGTAATGTAATGAAATTATAATAAGCAAGTAAATATATAAAATTAAACCCCCCAACTCCCGAAGACCCCACGTGGCGTGCTTACCTGAACTTCCGGAATTTGGGGCGTTACAAGTCAGGTATGTCGTCACGAGAGGGTTTTCGACATTTTAATTTTCTCTTTTGTTTTAATTTATACTTTGATTTATTTTTTGAAGTGATATTTGTATCCTAAGTGTTTAAATTTCACGTTTTAACTATTGTAATTAATTTCTCTAACTTGAATTTAATTCCCGAATTACGTGAATATGTGATATATTTAAATTATATGTTCTATGAACTCGTTGACGTGTTTATTTATTTCACTTATACTTGTTCGTTATGGTCGGAGACCATTTTTTTATTTTTGGGATTTAAGGCCCTAACGGGGCTTTAGCGTACCTCGAATTCCAGACGGCATATCTTGAGCTCAAGAATTTGTATTTTCAATTCTGGAAGTAGCGCCGGACTCGTAACAAGATTTATAAGCTAAGGAACCCGAACTTATATTTTTCTAAGCCTGTCTGAACCCCGTATTTTGCCCGAATCGAGCTGCACGGGCATTTTGACCACCTTTCACTAATTTGGCCATATCTCTCTCAATACTTGACCAATTCAACTCAAACTTGGACCCACACTTCACTTATTCATTCCTCTATCACATAGTTCAGTTCCTCATTTCGTTCAACCAAGGAGAGAAGAGGAAAAAGCTTCTCCAACCGAGATAGAAGAAATGGGGAAAATCTGCACTATTCCTCTTGCAAGATTTGAGCTCCATACACCACCATTTCTTCTCTATTTTGAAAGGTAAGTATATGATCTTGTTCCTATCATTGTTGTGATCTTTTGGAGATACGGTATGTTCATTTTCATAGAGACTTAAGCATGCTTTGATTTATCAAGTGAATAGTTAGGTTTGAAGTCTAATTTTAAATTCATGACTTGAGCTGTATTTTAAGGAGATTTGAGGCATGTAATGTGATCCTTGTTGTTCATTTCTTACTTTTCTATATGTATGTCTGATGGTAGTTGATGGATGGAAGAGTTGCCATTGATATATTTGAGCTTTTGCCTTGCAAGAACTTGATGTTTATGCATCCTTGTCTTGAGCTAGCTTGTGCCATGTGAATATGTGATGGATGTGCATGATTTTTGAGTGTTTTTTATTCTTAAACTTGCCTATGTTTGCTGCTTTGTTGCCCCTTCTTCCTCCTCCTCGAATCAGCCCTTTTCCAGCTCTTTTTCCCGCTACAAGCCTCTCCCCGGGCAGGGAGATTTTGTGAAGTAAGTGTCCCCGTTATGCAGAAAGTTTCTGCATGCTTTCCTTGGGCGGGGAACTTTTGCCTTGCAATCTCCCCGGCCGGGTACCCCTTCATCCGAGCTCCATTTGACCTGATTTTTGGATACAATCAACCCCTTTGAGTCTAGAACACTCTCCGATTAGAGTCACTTTAAAATTCATTCTAGATTCTAAGATATAACCATTTTATTTTGGTGTTGCCACTTTACCGATTTCCAACTTTCATTCAACTTCAAACTTTTGCCATTTTCGGTTCCCTTTGGACTAGAATTTCGGAAAGCCCTACTTATATAGTTTCATATTCAACAAACAAAACTCAAATTGGACTCCTCAAACTCCATATATCTTCGTTTTTTTATAGCTTGCGCATTGTGGAGAACTGTCAGTTTTTGCAAGAACTTGCTCGGAACTTCTTTTATGCCGCTTTTCTATTTTTCTCATTAATTCCCACCCCGGATATGATCCTAACATGTTAATGTGTTGCAATATATTATGTTTCATTAATTATTTTAAGTTTATGACTTTGTTTGATAGGTGTAATTGTGACTTGAATTCATGACCGTTATATGGAACATTTAACACTTTCTTGCATCTCTTGCTCTTTATTTGGACTTCAAGCTTATGAATGTATATGATATGCTATCATATGACACATTATGAGTTTAGTTAATATTTTATGAGTTTACTTCTTGGATTCTTTATGTGATATTTGGTTATTTGCTCCGATATGCCTAAGTATGAATGTATAGGACGTGCATTACATCCATTTGCATTCTTATACATCACCGTGCATCTAATTAGTTCATGATCAAGTCTAAGTCTTGAGTATATGTTTGTTTGTCTCAGATTTGAGTTCAGGAGGTGTCGGATCCACCATTTAGCTTCTTCTTGGTCATCAACGCTCCTTCGTGAGCACTCTTGGTAAAAGGTGAGGTTTTAGATTTATTTCTTTTTAGTTAATGCGACCTACAACCCTCTGTGCTCGTTTTCAAGCCTGCATACGATTATTCTATTATATTTATATAATAGATACGTGTTTATACGATACGCTTATGACTTTGTCAGACGATTAAAGGATTTCGGACTATATATACGAGCATATGTAAGCTTGAAAATGTTTTGCAATGAGGCTATGCTCCAAACCGGATTAGGATGACACGGAGAGGTACGTTTATAGCATATTCTATGTTCCAAGGTAAGGTAGGCTCTGATAAGGTACGCAAGTTATGATTTTGATAAGTATGGTATGTAGCGAGTTTTGGTATGATATGTTCAGTTAAGATTTGTGTTTGGGCCCCAGAGACGTGGGTAAGAGAGACCCGAGATGACCATGGGGTCGCCGGTTATGACCCCTATGCACATTCTCCATTTGAGGAACTCATGTGTGACTCATGGAGGTTGAGGAGGCGTGGTGCCTTGAGCCCTCGGTGGATAAGCGGGGAAGGCACAGTGTGGGTTAGCTACCCCATGTGTATTTGCATTGGTAATGAGTAGTGAGGGTTTGCACCCTGAACTACATGTTGTTGGGGTTGGATTGATTTATGATTTATGATTTCCACTTTAATATGTATGTTAATAACTGGGAAGTTTGTGTTAGACCCGTACTCGCCGGGTATAAGAATCGGTTATGTTATGTTGATTATGAAACAAGATAGGGACTTTCTCTTTTGACATGATATAAGTATGCTCAGCATGTTACGTTTTGATTAAGTATAAGTATACGTTTGATTTGTAAATGGCTTTGGTATGCAAAACCCTATCCCGCTTCATAGTTTTTTGCTTAATATGTGCTTTGCTATATATGTATACGTGTGTGGGTGTGTGTTAGCTCCCTCACTCAATCGGTGAACTGACCCTCTCCTTTTAACGTTCCAGTTTCCAGGTTTTGGTTCATGCTAGGCGGAGTCGCGAGTCGGTCGAGTTCTAGTCACTTAGTTTGAGTTGTTTTCATTTGAATTCGGTCACACTTTTGTATAAGATTTGTACATGTTGGATGATTATGTATGTACCATTGAATTCTAATTACCTATATTTTTAGGACAGGCTTCTGAGGATAGTTGAACCCCGTTTTTGTGGATTTATCTTCTTGAATTTTGTTATATGCTTTCGCTTTCTTATTGTTTTACGTGCTCTGGTCCTGTCTTAGCTCCGTCTGGCTTAGCGAGTCTGTGTAGGTTCCTATTCGCTTAGTTTTGGGCTCATGTATGGATTTCTATTTCATATGTGGGTTTGGGGCTAGGTGTGGGCGATGTGGTGGATCGCAGCTCTGGGCGCTACAGCCTTCCCGAGCCTTTCCTGTCGCCATAGCTCCGTTTTTCCTTATTGTTGCTGAGTTTTGGGGGTCCATCATGGCCGTTATCGAAAATAATGTGTTTTCTTCATAGCTGCGATAGTTGAGCAGAAAATGAATTGATAGGAGCTTCGCGGCCACGACCATGTTTAGTGTAATTTTTTTGCTGCCGCGAGACCACCCAAACGTGCTTCGATTAATCTGAACTTTTAACCACAGAAGCTAAATCAAGTTTAGAGCATTCTCCTATTTATAGAATGTCGAAATTCATTCTGAGGAGTGAGATATAACCATTTTAATTTTGTGTCACTAGTTCACCGAAATCCTGCATTTGTCGAATTTCAAACCTACACTTTTTTCGGGTCATTTTAAACTACAATTTGAGCCACAAACCGTTGGAAATCCCTATTTGTCTATTTTCATATTTAATAAACAAAACTCAATTTCCATTTCTCAAACTAGAGATATTTCCATTTTCTATAGGCTGAACATTCTGAAAAACTGTCAGCTTTTGCTAAGGACTTACCAAATCCGTTGTCTTGTGTTCCTTTCACTCCCTTGACTTTCGTATGTGATTTACATGGATTGTATGCATTATTAATTGATTTATACTTTGTGATCCTTAATTTCGTAAATTGAATGAATTGAATCCATATGATTGAAGTGCACTTTTATGTGATCTCTTTGAGTTTAATTGCATCTTTTATGTGTCAATTGAATATCATACATGGTTAAAAGTACCAATTTCTTGCTTATTAATGTTTGGAAACATGTTAATGATCTATCAATGCTGTAGTTTATGAACTTAACTTTCGCTTCTTGTTACGCAGGATATTCATTGTGTACATGAATATCTTCACGACATCCCATACATATAAGTGTACTTCATATCATATCATATCATCCATTTCATTTTCGTGCATCCAGTGTGGTTCATATTGAGTCGAATCTCACTTGCACTTGTCTCGTTCTTGCACAGGCCGTGTTCCGGGAGACGTAAAGCCCGCTCAATGAGGGTCCTCGCTTTATTCTTTTGTCAAGTCAAGGTGGGTTTCTCTTCTATTAGTTAAGTATGACCCTTAACGCGAATGTACATGATTCAAGCTAAAGGTAATCTATATTTGTGTATCGCATCTTTCAAAAAGGGTCCAAATGCTTTCATGTTCAAAGTGACCCCTTTTCAAATGTATTGGTCATTTTATAAAACCACCTACCTAATATTTTGGCGAGCAATGTTCAAATTAATGAATCAGGCCCCAGAATTCACTCATTGAGTGAACCCAGAATGGTGTTGGCGGTCGGGCTAGCTCTTGCATGCATTCCCTTTGAGGTATCCATGAGCGACCCATAAGCTGAGAAGACGTGGATATTCTTGAGCCGGTGGTAACCCAATCGAAGGATCGAGGAAGTCATGTAACCTCCCTCACATGATCACCCATTGGATGGCCGAGTCTTGCAAACCCATGCATCAAACCTGAGGAAAAAGGTGAATGATCGATTGATTGAGCATATTGAATGTAATGAATGTTAATATAATGATCAATGAATGTATCAAATGATCGAATGAGCACCTAATGATCTAATGATTGATTGAATGAATGAATGTTAAAAATTGATCAACGTACACGAGTCGACGTAAGGTTGGAGAATTCCCCCTCTCGTCGGGTTCACTTATCGCCTCACTTAATAAATGAATCAATTGGTTGTAATCCCATAGTGATTCCTTGTTTTCTTGCCTGCTTGGAAAATACTTCTAAAACTTCACAATGGAATTATGACATGCATGCGCGTGTTTACTTTCTCGCAATTATTATATTTATATAAGCTCACGTTTTATACCAACTAGGCTATTATAGACTGAAACCATAGTGTTTTCAGTTCTTTTTCAGGTGTTGAGCTAAGCGTGAATTCGAGTTTGTGTGTGACTTTAATTAGTGTCTTGCTTGTACACATCGAGTTTTATATTGCATATTATATTCTTTATAGCCATTATGGCTTGGTTTATTGACTTGAATGGATTGTATTCATTTTGGCCTTGGAACGCTTTATATATATATATATTCACTCGGGACAGGTTGCTTGCTTAGTTGAACCCGTCTTTAGGTTGCATGTTTTTTTATTGAATTGTATCATGCTTCAACTAAATGTTTGTGTTTGATGCTTCATCTTTTATTGTCGTGATTGGAATTGTTATACTTGAACGATGCAGGGTTAGTCCCGCCTAGCCAGGTTGTGAGTCATGTCTTCCGGTTGCCTTGAGCAGGCACGTATACGGACTTCCCATTTCATATATAGTTCAGATCTTAGTGCCGAGGATGTGGCGTCTTGTGATTCGGGCGCTACATGGCTTACCTGTGCAACTACATAATTTAATTTGATCTGTAATTATCATTTTAAATGTGCTAAAAGTTAAACACCATTAAGGGCTTACTTTCGTTTGTTTGAATGTGGTGAGATGCATGTGTAGTGGTCTAAATATTCTGAGCTTGTGTGTTTGTTGATAGTATCGGTATCCTTTTCGTGATTATTAGTGTCATGAAATTAAATCTTACGACCATATCTTTAAGACTATTTTACGATAAGAGAGTTGCTTATAGATCGTATCTTAATCACCGAGTACGTTAGAAAAGATCAGGTGTTTAGAGCTTATTGACACCATAGTCGATTTATCAATAGATTTAAAGTTAATTACCACACCAATGATCTGATTACTAGCATGAATCATACGAATAATTTGACGAGAATATTTCATCTCCCAGTTTATTAATCACAGTTTAAAATTACTTGATTTTATTTGTTTATTTACTCTCGAATTAGTTGTTTAATTCCTGTATTTTTATTTATTCAAATTCCCCCTCTCATTAGGTTAAATCTTGTAGTTTTGTTACTTGGTCATTTCATGATTTGTAAACTGTGCTAGTCCCTGTAGGTAACAGGGATCAACCCTTTCTCTATTGTGCTCAATCCATTACATATTAGAAGTTGAAGGTTTTATTTGGTGGATTTGCCAACCATCAAACTTTAGGGCGTGTACATCATCCCATCACCGAAGTAAAGTTTAGTGTATTATGTTTTAATTTGTTACTAATCGAGCACGAGAGCCACCTCTTGAGGCCTTCGGGTGCAAAGTGCTATGTGTTTAGAATATATTTCTGAGGAGTAAAGATTGAAGAATGTGTTTGTACCCGCTGAGCTATATGTACGTAATGCTATATTATGATTTGATTTGTGAAACGGGGATAGATTTGATAAATAAGATAAAATATGATTATGATTTGAAAAGATAAGTTAAGTTATGAAATGATATGTTACGTTATGAATGAACGATATGATATGTTATAAATAAGTTATGTTTTGTTCAATTCGTGTAGCGCCCCCTAATGCTACAACCCCGCACCGCAATACTCCCCGAATGGAGATTAGACCCAACACTCAGGAAATACTATGGCGAACAGACAAGATAATATATGAATAAAGAGTATGACACAGTGCAGTGGACCCATCACCGAAGTAAAGGTTAGTATATTATGTTTTAATTTGTTACTAATCGAGCACGGGAGACACCTATTGATGCCTTCGGCTTGAAAGTGCTATGTGTTTACAAATATATTTTGGAGGAGTAAAGAATGAAGAATGTTGTTTGTACCCGCTGAGCTATATGTACGTAATGCTATAATATGATTTTATTTGTGAAACGGGGATAGATTTGATAAATAAGATAAAATATGATTATGATTTGAAAAGATAAGTTAAGTTATGAAATGATATGTTACGTTATGAGTGAACGATATGATATGTTATACATAAGTTATGTTTTTTTCAATTCGTGTAGCACCCCCTAATGCTACAACCCCGCACCGCAATACTCTCCGAATGGAGATTAGCCCCAACACTCAGGAAATACTACGGCGAACGGACAAGAGAATATATGAGTAAAGAGTATAACACACTGCAGCGGAAGATAAAGAGGTTTAAAACTTTGCCAGTAACGGGGAGGATAATGTATAACGAAGCAAGAATATCATTATTACTCAAGGTAGTTTTCAAAAGAGTACAATAGGATGACATGCAAGGACAAAGTATGAGATACTTTAATTCTATGGAGAATAGGCTCAAGACAGTGTACTTTTAGGATCGGATCCAACCTACTGTTGTAATGCTTCAAGATACCTCTAGTTGTCGCTCCTTGATTCCTTAAATCATGCATTTTAAAATAGGCGAGAGGGTTTGTCAAAGTGACTAAGTGAAGGGGGTATAGTAATTTATAGATATATGTATATGTATATGTATTTATATGATATTGAAGACCTTGATCTAAAATATTAGCAATAGAATATAGCAAATATAAAACAGTTCATAATATATGTAGAAGTAGGGATAGAGGTAATTTGGAATATTGGTGGAAATGTGAACCGATTGTAACAAGAACATTAATTCCTGCAAGCAAAGCATGTCCATCCGTAACTCCTTAAATCATGATAAAATAGTAAAGGCGTTGATCAAGACACCGATATTTCAATGAAACCAATATGATAATAACTCCGCTACTCCTTGATGTCAATAGGGGAGCAAACCCTAGAGACCATGAACACGATTCGGGAGGTAGCTATCTCTCCCTCATCCCTTGGCGTGGAGTAACTAACCTCCAGTTAAACCACTACCAAGAGGTGGTCGCAGTCCGCAGCACCAACAATACCCTCGGCCCGATACCTTCTGTGTAATTGCTCGCTACAGATATAGCCGGGGCCCGTAACATGAATCAAGAAAAATATTTTGCTTACATAACCCGGAATCAACATTTTGATAAAGTGGACTTAAAATATATAATGTCCTAGTAAAACGTTGATTCCGACATGAAAGTATTTTTCCCTTAAAAGGGACATTGTAGTAAAATAATATGTATATAGGGTAGTGAATCAAAATGATAGGTAGGCTTGGAAATAGTTTTTATATAGATACATATGTATACCATGATTCCAGTTGAAAACATTTTAACCCTCACATATACCGGTAGTCCGATAATGTAATGTTGATTCCATTGCGCCTGAAAGTATTAACTACTATAGGCTTAAGATTAGGTTCTTTATGCTAATCAAATAAGCACATAAGGTACATAATATTCTAATCAAATAATCACATAAGGTGCATATTATGTAACACGTTAAAGAATTCCCGGTAAACCCTAATTTTAACTGTTTAAGAAAATTTAATTAATTAATCAGGTTTCATGAATTAATTAACCACATAATATTTATTAATCACATTATAATCCTAATTAGAATATTAGAAATGAAATTTAGAATTTAATTTGACAATGTAGGTTGTATTTGGAAATTTTTTTATAATTTATTGATTTTTGGAAAATTCGAGTAAAAATTTTCTTTAAAAATTCCAAAACCTGTTTTATAATTAATTTAATATTAATTTCGAAATTATTTAGTTATTGGTTGACCAAAAATTCAAAATTACTATTGAAAACAATTACTATTCAATTTCTTATGAATTAAACACTTTATAACATAAAATCAAACACACACACACATACACTATCACACGTGCACTTTAATTTGTTCAAGAACATTATGATTGTGTTCTAAAGCTTATGAATTTCTTCATACTAGTTCATGATCATATTTAATAAATTCTAAGTTCATAAAACAGTATTAAACTTATAATGTAACAGTTTATGTAAAATTAATTCCAAATAAATTATTCTAATCATGAATTTAATCAAATAAAATCATAAATATTCAAGCACATACTCATATTACATTACATCCTAATTCATGCATTTAATTAAATAAAATTCATAATGTAAACACATTGTACATAAAACTAACAATTTAGGCATATATTTCATCAAAAGAAAATTCCTAAAGCATAATTTAAGTCATCCTAGGCATGCTACTACTATTTTTATACTAAGAACATAATATAAAGCATGAAATAATAAAAGAAAGCATACCTTGTAGAGAGGATGATGGTTGTGGCGTGAGGAAGAGAGTGAGATGGAGTGATTTTGTGTAGTCTTCGAAATGAGCTTGGAGGGGTATTTATAGGTATGGTTTAAGGGCTTCTGTTGCAATTTCTAAAAATTTATGAGAGATGTGGGAGATTTCTAACCCACATATTTGTATGGTATTATTAAGAAATGTGGAATATTTCTAATTCATACAAGTATATGGTATTCCTTTAGGAAATGAGGAAGAATTCTAAATTGCACAATTGTAAGAAATTCTTGTAAGAGATGTGGAAGAGTTAAATTCAAATCTCTAAACTTTCTATTTTTAGAAATTCTATTTTAGGAAAGTGATGTCATGAATGATGTCATGGTAAATAAAATAAATATAAATTAATGTAAAATTTATTCAAGAGTCGAGAGATGAGAACTTGAAGTGGTAAAAATAATAAAAGAATGAGTGAAAAATAAGCTTTGTTATGATTGTAAATAAGGAGTGTTTAGGTTTTTCGTTTGAAAGTTATAAATATTAAAGATAATGAAAATCTCGATAATATTATATAAACAAAGCTATGATGAGGTCTAAGGAATGAAAAAATTATCATACTTTGGAGAAAAATTCAAGAAACGTTTTAAGTAAAATTTTGAATATCGAATAAAAGTTAATTGTTTAAATAAAATGATAATTTTTAAAAGAGAAAATATTTATAAAATATGCTACGGTTGGAATCTAGTTTCGTTAAATGCGTGAAAATTCATAAAATAATTCAGGGATCGTTTTAACTATAATATTATATAAGGAAAATGTTAGAATTCGGAAATCCCTCAAATAGGGCAAAACTAAGGTTTTATGACCGGCTTTGGTTACTACAGGAGTTACGATGAGAATTAAGGTTTGGGAATGATATCAAAATTCATAAAATTTTGTAAGGATTCATTCGAGCCCAATATTGGATAGGTAAAAGTGGCTCGGAAAATTTCTAAGAAAATGAGTTAATAGTAACTATGGTTCTAAAGGAAATTCTTCTTAACCCTTTACTTACTTATTTCTTCTTAGCCCTGACATCTAGGATGTTGCAATCGACCCCCCTTAAAGAGAATCTGTCCTCAGATTCTATTCATGTTCCATAATAACTTTAGATAGTGTCTATATTCTTATTTGTGAAATGACAAATTATTCAAGATGTAAATGCACATATAATTTGTGATGCAATGGATGAATGCATGGCGCCAGGGTCTTGTAGGAAGGTAACTGCGTGTTTAGAATGCGTACCTTTTATAGTTACTTTTGGGGAAGTATCTTGAGCTGTAATCATCTTTATGGAGAGTATATAATGCATGATAGTTAAAAAAATGATTTGTAGATGATCATATGAATAAAAGTTTCAGGTAAGAGCACTTAATACACATAATACCTTTAGCAATGGTAAGACACATAAAGGCACAGGGAGTCATTATGTTATTTTTCCGGTCCTACTGGTATCTTGAAGCAATTCTAATAATCTTAAGGTTTGAACGAACTAGAAAGCGTAAGTGAGGTGTTTCCATGAGTTAGGAATACTAGTATGATGAAGGAGATGTAGACCTTGTAATCGAATCTACCAAGAATTTGATAATTTTAAAGAGGACTGAAGGATTTGATAAAACTCGGGATTTTGGTGTGGGTTAAGACTCTATGCTTGACTTGATCGAGGAAGGGTTTAGTACTACAATTGTAACAAATCACATGTTGGTTGAACGTCTCAATAGTGATTGATCACAATTTAAGCACTAAAGATACGAGAATACTTGTGAGACTCTATGAACCATGAACCCTAGATTTCTGCAACCTAGGGCTCTGATACCACTTTAGCTGTAGCGCCCCCTAATGCTACAACCCCACACTGCAATACTCCCCGAATGGAGTTAGACCCAACACTCAGGAAATACTATGACGAACGGACAAGATAATATAAGAGTAAAGAGTATGACACAGTGCAACGGAAGATAAAAGGGTTTAAAACTTTGCCAGTAATGGGGAGGATAATGTATAACGAAGCAGGAATGTCATTATTGCTCAAGGTAGTTTTCAAAAGAGTACAATAGGATGACATGCAAGGACAAAGTATGTGATACTTTAATTCTATGGAGAATAGGCTCAAGACAATGTACTTTTAGGATCGGATCCAACCTACTGTTGTAATGCTTCAAGATACCTCTAGTTGTCGTTCCTTGATTCCTTAAATCATGCATTTTAAAATAGGCGAGAGGGTTATTCAAAGTGACTAAGTGAAGGGGGTATAGTAATTTATAGATATATGTATATGTATATGTATTTATATGATCTTGAAGACCTTGATCTAAAATATTAACAATAGAATAGAGCAAATATAAAACGGTTCATAATAATTGTAGAAGTAGGGATAGGGGTAGTTTGGAATATTGGAGGAAATATGAACCGTTTGTAACAAGAACATTAATGCCCGCAAACTAGGCATATCCATCCGTAACTCTTTAAATCATGATAAACTAGTAATGGCGTTGATCGAGACACCGATACATCAACGAAACCAATATGATAATAACTCTGCTACTCCTTGATGTCAATAGGGGAGCAAACCCTAGAGACCGTGAACACGATTCGGGAGGCAGTTATCTCTCCCTCATCCCTTGGCGTGGAGTAACTAACCTCCAGTTAAACCACTACCAAGAGGTGGTGGCAGTCCGCAGCACCAACAATACCCGCGGTCCGATACCTTTCGGGTAATTGCTCGCTACGGATACAGCCGGGGCCCGTAACATGAATCGAGAACAATATTTTGCTTGCATAACCCGGAATCAACATTTTGATAAAGTGGACTTAAAATATATAATGTCTTAGTAAAACGTTGATTCCGGCATGAAAGTATTTTTCCCTTAAAAGGGACATTGTAGTAAAATAATATGTATATAGGGTAGTGAATCAAAATGATAGGTAGGCTTGGAAATAGTTTTTATATAGATACATATGTATACCATGATTCCAGTTGAAAACATTTTAACCCTCACCTGTACGGGTAGTCCGATAATGTAATGTTGATTCCATTGCGCCTGAAATTATTAACTACTATAGGCTTAAGACTAGGTTCTTTATTCTAATCAAATAAGCACACAAGGTACATAATATTCCAATCAAATAATCACATAAGGTGCATATTTTGTAACACGTTAGAGAATTCCCGGTAAATCCTAATTTTAACTGTTTAAGGAAATTTAATTAATTAATCAGGTTTCGTGAATTAATTAACCTCTTAAATATTTATTAATCACATTATAATCCTAATTAGAGTATTAGAAATGAAATTTAGAATTTAATTTGACAATGTAGGTTGTATTTGGAATTTTTTTTATAATTTATAGATTTTTCGAAAATTCGAGTCAAAATCTTTCTTTAAAAATTTTGAAACCTGTTTTATAATGAATTTCGAAATTATTTAGTTATTGGTTGACCAAAAAGTCAAAATTACTGTTGAAAACATTTACTATTCAATTTCTTATGAATTAAACACTTTATAACATAAATTCAAACACACACACACTCACACACACACTATGACACGTGCACTTTAATTTGGTCAAGAACATTATGAATGTGTTCTTAAGCTTATGAATATGTTCATACTAGTTCATGATCATATTTAATAAATTCTAAGTTCATAACACATAATTAAACTTATAATGTAACACTTTATGTAAAATTAATTCCAAATAAATTATTCTAATCATGAATCTAATAAAATAAAATCATAAATATTCAAGCACATAATCAGATTATATTACATCCTAATTCATGCATTTAATTAAATAAAATTCATAATCTAAACATATTGTACATAAAACTAACAATTTAGGCATATATTTCATCAAAAGAAAATTCCTAAAGCATAATTTAATTCATCCTAGGCATGCTACTACTATTATTATACTAAGAACATAATATAAAGCATGAAATAATAAAAGAAAGCACACCTTGTAGAGAGAATGATGGTTGTGGCGTGAGGAAGAGAGTGAGACGGAGTGATTTTGTGTGGTCTTGGAAATGAGCTTGGAGGGGTATTTATAGGTATGGTCTAAGGGCTTTTGTTGCACTTTCTAAAAATTTATGAGAGATGTGCGAGATTTCTAACCCACATATTTGTATGGTATTTTAGTAAGAAATGTGGAATATTTCTAATTCATACAAGTTTATGGTTTTCTTGTAGGAAATGTGGAAGAATTCTAAATTGCACAATTGTATGAAATTCTTGTAAGAGATGTGGAAGAGTTAAATTCACATCTCTAAACTTTCTATTTTTAGAAATGCTATTTTAGGAAAGTGATGTCATGAATGATGTCATGGTAAATAAAATAAATATAAATTAATGTAAAATTTATTCAAGAGTCGAGAGGCGAGAACTTGAAGTGGTAAAAATAATAAAAGAATGAGTGAAAAATAAGCTTTGTTATGATTGTAAATATGTAGTGTTTAGGTTTTTCGTTTGAAAGTTATAAATGTTAAAGATAATGAAAATCTCGATACTATTATATAAACGAAGCTATGACGAGGCATAAGGAATGGAAAAATTATCATAGTTTGTAGAAAAATTCAAGAAACGTTTTAATTAAAATTTTGAATATCGAATAAAAGTTAATTGTTTAAAATAAAATGATAATTTTTAAAAGAGAAAATATTTATAAAATATGCTACGGTTGGAATCTAGTTTCGTTAAATGCGTGAAAATTCATAAAATAATTCAGGGATCGTTTTAACTATAATATTGTATAAGGAAAAAGGTTAGAATTCGGAAATCCCTCAAATAGGGCAAAACTAAGGTTTTATGACCGGTTTTAGTTACTACGGGAGTTACGATGAGAATTAAGGTTTGGGAATGATATCAAAATTCATAAAATTTTGTAAGGATTCATTCGAGCCCAATATTGGATAGGTAAAAGTGGCTCGGAAAATTTCTAAGAAAATGAGTGAATAGTAACTATGGTTCTAAAGGAAATTCTTCTTAACCCTTTACTTACTTATTTCTTCTTAGCCCTGACATCTAGGATGTTGCAATCGACCCCCCTTAAAGAGAATCTGTCCTCAGATTCTATTCATGTTCCATAATAACTTTAGATAGTGTCTATATTCTTATTTGTGAAATGACAAATTATTCAAGATGTAAATGCACATATAATTTGTGATGCAATGGATGAATGCATGGCGCCAGGGTCTTGTAGGAAGGTAACTGCGTGTTTAGAATGCGTACCTTTTATAGTTACTTTTGGGGAAGTATCTTGAGCTGTAATCATCTTTATAGAGAGTATATAATGCATGATAGTTAAAAAAATGATTTGTAGATGATCATATGAATAAAAGTTTCAGGTAAGAGCACTTAATACACATAATACCTTTAGCAATGGTAAGACACATAAAGGCACAGGGAGTCATTATGTTATTTTTCCGGTCCTACTGGTATCTTGAAGCAATTCTAATAATCTTAAGGTTTGAATGAACTAGAAAGCGGAAGTGAAGTGTTTCCATGAGTTAGGAATACTAGTATGATGAAGGAGATGTAGACCTTGTAATCGAATCTACCAAGAATTTGATAATTTTAAAGAGGACTGAAGGATTTGATAAAACTCGAGATTTTGGTGTGGGTTAAGACTCTATGCTTGACTTGATCGAGGAAGGGTTTAGTACTACAATTGTAACAAATCACATGTTGGTTGACCGTCTCAACAGTGATTGATCACAATTTAAGCACTAAAGACACGAGAATACTTGTGAGACTCTATGAACCATGAACCCTAGATTTCTACAACCTAGGGCTCTGATACCACTTTAGTTGTAGCGCCCCCTAATGCTACAACCCCACACCGCAATACTCCCCGAATGGAGATTAGACCCAACACTCAGGAAATACTATGACGAACGGACAAGATAATATAAGAGTAAAGAGTATGACACAGTGCAGCGGAAGATAAAAGGGTTTAAAACTTTGCCAGTAACGGGGAGGATAATATATAACGAAGAAGGAATGTCATTACTGCTCAAGGTAGTTTTCAAATTAGTACAATAGGATGACATGCAAGGACAAAGTATGTGATACTTTAATTCTATGGAGAATAGGCTCAAGACAGTGTACTTTTAGGATCGGATCCAACCTACTGTTGTAATGCTTCAAGATACCTCTAGTTGTCGTTCTTTGATTCCTTAAATCATGCATTTTAAAATAGGCGAGAGGGTTAGTCAAAGTGACTAAGTGAAGGGGGTATAGTAATTTATAGATATATGTATATGTATATGTATTTATATGATCTTGAAGACCTTGATCTAAAATATTAACAATAGAATAGAGCAAATATAAAACGGTTCATAATAATTGTAGAAGTAGCGATAGGGGTAATTTGGAATATTGGTGGAAATATGAACCGTTTGTAACAAGGACATTAATGCCCGCAAACTAGGCATATCCATCCGTAACTCTTTAAATCATGATAAAATAGTAATGGCGTTGATCGAGACACCGATACATCAACGAAATCAATATGATAATAACTCCGCTACTCCTTGATGTCAATAGGGGAGCAAACCCTAGAGACCATGAACACGATTCGGGAGGCAGTTATCTCTCCCTCATCCCTTGGCGTGGAGTAACTAACCTCCAGTTAAACCACTACCAAGAGGTGGTGGCAGTCCGCAGCAACAACAATACCCGCGGCCCGATACCTTTCGGGTAATTGCTCGCTACGGATACAGCCGGGGCCCGTAACATGAATCAATAAAAATATTTTTCTTGCATAACCCGGAATCAACATTTTGATAAAGTGGACTTAAAATATATAATGTCTTAGTAAAACGTTGATTCCGACATGAAAGTATTTTTCCCTTAAAAGGGACATTGTAGTAAAATAATATGTATATAGGGTAGTGAATCAAAATGATAGGTAGGCTTGGAAATAGTTTTTATATAGATACATATGTATACCATGATTCCAGTTGAAAACATTTTAACCCTCACCTGTACCGGTAGTCCGATAATGTAATGTTGATTCCATTGCGCCTGAAATTATTAACTACTATAGGATTAAGACTAGGTTCTTTATTCTAATCAAATAAGCACATAAGGTACATAATATTCCAATCAAATAATCACATAAGGTGCATATTTTGTAACACGTTAGAGAATTCCCGGTAAATCCTAATTTTAACTGTTTAAGGAAATTTAATTAATTAATCAGGTTTCGTGAATTAATTAACCTCTTAAATATTTATTAATCACATTATAATCCTAATTAGAATATTAGAAATGAAATTTAGAATTTAATTTGACAATGTAGGTTGTATTTGGAAATTTTTTTATAATTTATAGATTTTTGGAAAATTCGAGTCAAAATCTTTCTTTAAAAATTTCGAAACCTGTTTTATAATGAATTTCGAAATTATTTAGTTATTGGTTGACCAAAAAGTCAAAATTACTATTGAAAATATTTACTATTCAATTTCTTATGAATTAAACACTTTATAACATAAATTCAAACACACACACACTATCACACGTGCACTTTAATTTGGTCAAGAACATTGTGAATGTGTTCTTAAGCTTATGAATATGTTCATACTAGTTCATGATCATATTTAATAAATTCTAAGTTCATAACACATAATTAAACTTATAATGTAACACTTTATGTAAAATTAATTCCAAATAAATTATTCTAATCATGAATCTAATAAAATAAAATCATAAATATTCAAGCACATACTCAGATTATATTACATCCTAATTCATGCATTTAATTAAATAAAATTCATAATGTAAACATATTGTACATAAAACTAACAATTTAGGCATATATTCATCAAAAGAAAATTCCTAAAGCATAATTTAATTCATCCTAGGCATGGTACTATTATTATACTAAGAACATAATATAAAGCATGAAATAATAAAGAAAGCACACCTTGTAGAGAGAATGATGGTTGTGGCGTGAGGAAGAGAGTGAGACGAAGTGATTTTGTGTGGTCTTGGAAATGAGCTTGGAGGGGTATTTATAGGTATGGTCTAAGGGCTTTTGTTGCAATTTCTAAAAATTTATGAGAGATGTGCGAGATTTCTAACCCACATATTTGTATGGTATTTTAGTAAGAAATGTGGAATATTTCTAATTCATACAAGTTTATGGTTTTCTTGTAGGAAATGTGGAAGAATTCTAAATTGCACAATTGTATGAAATTCTTGTAAGAGATGTGGAAGAGTTAAATTCACATCTCTAAACTTTCTATTTTTAGAAATGTTATTTTAGGAAAGTGATGTCATGAATGATGTCATGGTAAATAAAATAAATATAAATTAATGTAAAATTTATTCAAGAGTCGAGAGACGAGAACTTGAAGTGGTAAAAATAATAAAAGAATGAGTGAAAAATAAGCTTTGTTATGATTGTAAATATGTAGTGTTTAGGTTTTTCGTTTGAAAGTTATAAATGTTAAAGATAATGAAAATCTCGATACTATTATATAAACGAAGCCATGATGAGGTATAAGGAATGGAAAAATTATCATAGTTTGTAGAAAAATTCAAGAAACGTTTTAATTAAAATTTTGAATATTGAATAAAAGTTAATTGTTTAAAATAAAATGATAATTTTTAAAAGAGAAAATATTTATAAAATATGCTACCGTTGGAATCAAGTTACGATAAATGCGTGAAACTTCATAAAATAATTCAAGGATCGTTTGAACTATAATATTGTATAAGGAAAATGTTAGAATTCGGAAATCCCTCAAATAGTGCAAAACTAGGGTTTTATGACCGGTTTTGGTTACTACGGGACTTACGATGAGAATTAAGGTTTGGGATTGATATCAAAATTTATAAAATTTTGTAAGGATTCATTCGAGCCCAATATTGGATAGGTAATGGTGGCTCGGAAAATTTCTACGAAAATGAGTGAATAGTAACTAAGGTTCTAAAGGAAATTCTTCTTAACCCTTTACTTACATATTTCTTCTTAGCCCTGAATGTAACGTTGGGGGTTCAATTTTATCTATTTAGTTGCTCATTACAATTTCATTACAATATTAGGTGCATTATACATTCCTATGTATCTATATGAATTAACTTTAAATGTGAAATATGTGAATTAAGTGATAATGTGCCTAATTGTACTATATGACTTTCATTGATCATTTTATAAATTTATGGACTTAATTGCATTTCATGAATTGGGAGTTACATGTCTAATTGTGTAGAGACATGACTTGTGTGCATTCATTTAAATAAATGAGGGGCTATTGTGCAAAATGAAGAGTTATTATGCTTAGTGGAAGATATAATATATCTTGTATGCATCTCTTCCTTCACATTACATTACATACATTTCATACAAGCATCACACACACACACACCTACTAAAAATCGGTTCTTACACCTTGAAGAGAAGGAAGGAAATTTACATCTAAATTCAAGCTATATTTGAGGAACTTTGGAGCTAAGATCATCAACATCATCTATAACGCCCCGTGTTCTCATACGTGCAGGTAAGGGTTACGTGGGCATTTACATTTAATTATATGATTTTATACTTTGATTAATTGGTTAAACTCGTTTATAAATTGAATTATTTGTTTAAATTTCATATGAATTCCAATGTGAGATATGAATATATGAACTGAATTGTGAGAATGTGAATTGATTGAATTTGGTGTTAATTGAAATCTTTCGTGTCTTATGTGCGTGCCGTTGGCTTGATTGTAACTTATTTGAATGTTTTGGACTCAATTGGAAATTGAGTTTGGGCTTGATTGCCACTTTTTGAAGTTTAGGGACCTATTTGAATAATAGGCAACCCTGAACGGTTTTCGCGATATCTTGAGCTCCGGACCTCGAAATTGAGATCCGTCTTCGGCGTTGAACTTATTTCGACGATATCTATTCTTTAAACTTGACCTTGTACCTTTTCAATATCGTTTGAACCTTCGACAATGAACCTTTCCATAACCTCGACTTTATAACTTGATTTTAACCCTTTTCTTAACCGAACCGGACTTGGACCGACCCGAATCCTACCCATTCCTTCACTAAATATCAGCATTTCCTTCCTTTTTCTTCCACAAATATCGATCATCATCTCCACAAGAAGCAAGAGAAGAGAAACCCCAAGAACCTCCATTTTTTATCATTCCAAACCTTGAGCTCAAGATCAACCCAATCTTCCATCTCTTTTCAAGGTAATTGGTGATTTATAATCTCCATCTTCTCTTCTCTATTTTCATCTAAGTGAAGCATGATAGAAGTTGGGGAATTCATATGGTTTGAATGAAAGCATGAATTGGGGTTTGGAATTCTTGATCATTGGAATTCATGATTTAAAGTGAGAGTTGATGCATGGGAACTGTTGCTTGAAGCTTCCTTATCATTTCTATATACTTAAATTTTATGTTGGTGGGTTATGGCATAAATTGCCATTAATGGAGCTTGAAGCTCCATGCTTGAAGATCATGCATGATGATGATGATTTTTCCAACTTTGGCCATGAATTCTTGTATTTTTGCTTAGGTTACATGTTATATATGAATTATATGGATTAATTTCATGTCTAAGTGTACCTAAGAGCTTCCTTGTGGCTGCCCCTGCTTCTTCAAAGCTTTTTCCTCGCGAAACAGAGCTTATGCTCTGTTCTTCCCTTTCTTGACGACGAAACTGAAAATGGACACGGCCGTGTTGGGCTCTCGACTTATGAAAATTATTTTCAGAAAATCGGACACGGCCGTGTCCATTTCCTTTGAAAACTCAACACGGCCGTGTCAAGCCCTTGACTTGGGAATTTTATTATTTTTAACCTCGGACACGGCCGTGTCCAATTCCTTTGAAAATGTAACACGGCCGTGTCAATTGAAATGACAGCTTTGGGGAAACTCTTTTATTGCTTGTATTGCATTTATGGTTTGTATTCGTGAATTCTATGCAACGTGAATCCATTCAAGCTTTGAATTATGATTGATTTATGACCTTGAAAGTTATATGAATGCAAGAATGAAAAGTATGAAAGCTATGAACGCTATAAACATGAATGAATACGATTTTATCGTATATTGAACGAAATTTGGTGAATGATGTGTTTAATTGAATTCCATGGTATTCATTATCATATTTGGACATGTTCTTATATTTCAAGCATTCCATAACATGTCATTGCATAACCGAGCGTCAAATGTGGTCATATCTGAGTCTCACACTACCTTTGTCACACAGATATTGATCCAGTGGGAGACGAGGTTGAGCAGTGAGGTCTTGTCGGGTTCTTTTGCCTAGCAGGTGGGTTTTTCTTCTATTAGCTAAAGATATGACCCAAAACACCTAATGTGCAAGATTTTGGCCAAAACCATATAAAGATAGATATCGAGTTTTCAACGAGTCAATGTTTTAATGTAAAACCTCTAATTTGAATATCCTACCAAAAGTTTTGGCGAGAAATGAATGTTCACAATGAATGGGGACCCGGGACTTAGTGTATCTGGTGAACCGGGGAAGCTTGGGCTGACGGGAATCCACATATACTAGTTCCATCAATTACGGTAACCTAGACTTCACTGGGCGATTAGTGAAAGGAGGGGAACCGAGCTTTTGGGGATTCATGTACCCCTCTAGCACCAATGAATGAGGAAGAAGGAGTATATGAATGATCGAATGAATGCGCACGAAAGAATGATTGCATGAATGAACGATTAATGAATTATACGAGGTGTTGGTTGGAGATAATGCACGCCCTCTCGCCGGGCCACAAAGGACCTAATGAATGAAATGAATTGTTATAATCCTATTCGTTGTATTTTACTTCCCACTTGGGGAAATTATTCTAAAACCTCGAATAAGGATTATAGCTTGCATGCATGTGCTTAAATTCTGCCATATTATGATATTATGCCTATTTTTATACCCACGAGTCTGTCTAAGACTGAACCCGGAGTTGTTTCAGTTCTTTATACAGGAAGGGATGCTAGGCGGGATACAAATCTGGGAGAGTCTTGCATAGTGTATAGCCTTTCTTTCTTTACACTCATATGTTTACATCTTATGATTTTATTCTATTTTTGGATATTGTATATGAATATGGAGCGTACATGTTTTGTATTAGACCTATTGACCTTCCTTGAACTTAAATGTTGGTACCTAGAGCATATGGCTCAATATATGGAATATGAATTATTGCTTCCGCTTTTCTGTTACTCTGATTGTTGTTGTTGTTGTTGTTGGGGTTTTAAGTGATAGGTTAGTCCCGCCTGGCTTAGCGAGTGTGTATGTCCCCGTTCGCTATGATTTGGCATGTGTGTGGAAATCCATTTCATATACGGGTCGGGTCATAGTGTGGGGGATGTGGCGTCTCGCGCTCGGGCGTTACATCCTTGAGTGGTATCAGAGCCCAGGGTTGCAAAACCAGGGTTCTAGTGTCGTGTGGAGTCAGTAGGTCGTTCGGCTGTAGGAATTATTTGTTAATTTGGAGCATTTGCATTTTTTTATGTGATAAGGTGTTTCGATCTCTGACTTGAATGATTGATTGATTTAATGCATTGTCACGCATGAACTAAATCTAGCACGCATGTTAGTGTTTGAGTGAACAGGATGCCTCCTAGAAGACATCGGGAAAGGTCTCCGGATCGTCATCATCATAGAGATCGTTCTCCTAATCCTCCACAACCGCCTATGAATATGGAGCATTTTATGGAAGCGGTATATAACTACGTGGAATATAGAAAGGCTCAGGATCCTCCAGTACAACCGCAAGCTGAACATCAAGCACCTCCTCCAAATAACCCGAGAGATCATCATGGGTTGTTCTTGAGTTATAATCCACCAAGGTTTTCCGGTTCGGTGGATGATGCTATATCGGAGGGATGGTTGACAAGAATTCAGAGGATTTTCAACGTCAGACAATTTAGCTCTCAAGAGAAGGCCCAGTTTGCTATTTTCCAACTGGATGGGGAGGCATATGATTGGTGGGAACGTACTAGAGAGAAGCTCGAGGTGGAAGGAGAAGAAATTAATTGGGAAGTGTTTCTAAGGGAGTTTAGAGAAGCTTTTGTGCCCGGGGTTGTTCGAGAAAGGAACGAACAAGAATTCATGGATCTAAGGGACTCGAACGGTGGCTCAGTATCTTTCTCTTTTCAACAGGCTTGGCAAATATGCATCTCACATTACAAGGGATGAAAATAGAAAGGCAAAGAGGTTTATTTCGGGATTGAGACAGGATCTAAGACACGGGCATGCAGGCCATAACTTTGAATCTTTTGCTGACACTGTACAAAGGGCATTGGTGTTGGAAGAGGAGTACAAGAAAAAGGACCCCTTACCTCATATACAAATGGGACAAGGATCGGGGTTTGGAAAGGGGAAAAGGCCTATGGTATCTCCTCCTCAGCCATTTCAAGGGCAAGCTAAGAAGTTTTGACCTATGGGAGCTGCACCGCCGGAGCCACAAGCACCGCCAGCTGCTAATGATCCTCGACATGATAGGCCGCCTTGTGTGCATTGTGGAGGCCCTACCCACACGTACAATATTTGCAGAAGGAGGTTGGGACAGTGTTTGATTTGCGGGAAGACGACACATACGGCCAACACTTATCCAGATAAGACTCCAGGCTATCAACCGGGAGCTCAGAGGCCGATGATCCCAGCTCGTGCATGTGCCCTTGCGGGTGAAGAGCAAGATGTGGAAGCCAATCCCAATGCTATGGTGGAAGGTACGATATGCATCCATAACACGAACATACATGCATTATTTGACCCTGGCGCTACTCATTCTTTTATATCTTGCAAATTAATTGATACTTTGTGTTTGCCTGTTACGTGCTTGAATGTTTGTTATGTGGTGAGTTCGCCATTGGGTGGAAGTCTTGAGACAGATCGGGTGGTCAGAGACTGTGTGTTTGGGTTTGAAGGTGGAGAATACCGAGCAGATTGGGTGGTAATGCCGATGAACAGATATGGGGTTATTCTGGGAATGGATTGGTTGTTTCGGTACCACGCCACGGTTGATTATTTCTCCAAGACAGTCAAGTTGGGAGAGGAAGTGGTAGTAAGGAAAGAAGCAGAGAGTGCACCTCTTTTGTCATTTACTGAGGCTCATAAGTTGATAAGGAATGGGGCAAAAGGATTTATTGCCTATATCTTAAATAAGCCGAAAGATCAGGCGAAACTCGAAGAGACAGAAGTGGTGAAGGAATATATTGAGGTGTTTCCCGAAGTTTTAGGTTCTTTGCCTCCGGATCGAGAGATCGAATTTGTAATAGACTTATATCCGGGATCTGAACCTTATTCTAAAACTCCTTAGCGGATGGCACCGGCAGAGTTACAGGAGTTGAAAGTTCAGCTGGAAGATCTTCTTAAGAATGGATATATTCGACTGAGTTCGTCACCGTGGGGCGCGCCGGTTCTCTTTGTTAAGAAGAAGGATGGAACCTTGAGGATGTGCATTCACTACCGGGAGTCGAATCGGATGACCGTAAAGAATAAATATCCTTTGCCTAATATAGAGGATTTGTTTGATATGCTACAAGGGTCAAGAGTGTATTCTAAGCTCGATTTAAGGCAAGGATATTATCAGTTAAAGATTAAGGAGGAAGATATTCCTAAGACAGGATTTAATACCCGGTATGGACATTATGAATTCGTGGTGATACCATTTGGATTAACTAACGCGCCGGCAACTTTTATGGACATGATGCATCGGATTTTCCGACCGTGTTTGGATAAGTTTGTTGTGATCTTCATCGATGATATTTTGGTGTACTCAAGGTCAGAAGAGGATCATGCTCGGCATTTGAGATTGGTATTGGAAGCTTTAAGAGATAACCAGCTCTATGCCAAATTCAGTAAATGCGAGTTTTGGATTGACAGGGTGAGTTTCTTTGGACATATCATTTCGAGCAAAGGATTAGAAGTGGATCCTTCGAAAATAGAGGCAGTTTCGAAGTGGCAGAGTCCTAAGAATCTTTCCGAGATCCGAAGTTTCTTGGGTTTAGCCGGTTATTACCGAAGATTTGTTAAAGATTTCTCTAAGATTGCGGCTCCGTTGACCCGATTAACCAAGAAAGAAGTTCATTTTAAATGGGATGAGAAGTGTGAAGCCAGTTTTCAGCTCTTGAAAGATAAGTGAACTTCTGTACCGATACTTGCACTTCCGGATGGTATTGAAGGTTTTATGGTGTATACGGATGCTTCCCATGAAGGCTTAGGTTGTGTTTTGATGCAAAACGGGAGAGTAATTGCTTATGCCTCTAGGAAATTGAAAGAGCATGAGAAGAATTATCCCACTCACGACCTCGAACTTGCAGCGGTGATTTTTGCCTTAGGGAAGTGGAGACATTACTTGTATGGAACTTCTTTTGAGATTTTCACTGATCATAAGAGTCTTCAGTACTTATTCTCTCAGAAGGAGTTGAATAGAAGGCAACGAAGATGGATGGAGACTCTCGAGGATTATGATTGTGTGGTTAAGTATCACCCAGGCAAAGCTAATATGGTTGCGGATGCATTGAGCAGGAAGGCTAGTGTATCCAATTTGAAGGTAAATATTGGACAACCAATGGAATTAGTTAAGATAAAGGCTCGTATTGGTAATATCTCAGTACGTCCAGAGTTAAGGCAACAGATATTTGAGGCACAACGGACTGATGTTGAGATTCAAAAGTTGATTGAGAAGGCTCGATCAGACTCCGAGTGTCCGTTTGGATTCGATGATATGGGAATCTTTCGATTTAAGGACAGGGTGGTAGTTCCAAAGGAGTTGAGAAGAGCTATTTTGGATGAAGCTCATAAAACTGTGTATTCGGTACATCCTGGTGGAAACAAGATGTATCGGGACTTGAAACAGTATTATTAGTGGAACGGATTGAAGAGAGATGTGGTAAATTATGTGAAGCATTGTCTAACTTGTTAGTTAGTGAAAGCTGAGCTTCAGAAGCCGTCAGGATTGTTGCAGCCACTACCTATTCCAGAATGGAAATGGGAACAGATTGCGATGGATTTTGTATCGGGTTTACCTAGAGTGAAAGGTGGATTCGATGGAATTTGGGTAATCGTGGATAGGTTAACCAAGTCAGCGGATTTTCTCGCAGTTCGGATGTCAGATAAGATAGGTAAGCTGGCTAAGAGGTATTGTGATGAGATCGTTCGGTTACATGGGGTGCCAGCTAGTATTGTTTCAGACAGGGATCCGAGATTCACTTCCAAGTTCTGGCAAGAGTTACAGAAGTGTCTAGGGACTAAGCTTCAATTCAGTACAGCTTTTCATCCACAAACTGACGGGCAATCCGAAAGATTAATCAGATATCTTGAGGATATGTTAAGGGCGTGTGCGTTGGATTTCTTGAGTTCATGGAATGAACAATTGCCCTTGATTGAGTTTGCCTACAATAACAGTTACCAAGCTTCTATAGGAATGGCACCGTATGAGTTTCTTTATGGAAGGAAGTGTCGATCCCCTTTATTTTTCGATTTGGAAGAGTGGAAGTGGAGTAAGCAAGAAGGGGTACAAAGAGGTGAAAGGAAAGATAAACCTTCCAAGGCTATTCAGGATGCTATTGAAAAGGTTCAAATTATCCGACAACGGATGAAAGCAGCTCAAGATCGATAGAAAAGTTATGCAGATAAGCGAAGGAAAGATCTTGAATTTGAAGTTGGGGATAGGGTATTCCTGAAAGCTTCACCTCGGAAAGGGTTTACCCGAATTGGAAAAGGAGGAAAGTTGAATCCCCGATATTTGGGACTTTATGAGATTTTGGAGAGAATCGGAGATACAACTTACAAATTGGATTTGCCTCCAAGTTTAACGGGTATTCACAATGTCTTCCATGTGTCACAACTTCAGAAGTACTATCCCGACGAATCAGTGATCATGCCGGTTGAAGAGATTGAGCTCGAATCGAATCTCACTTTTGTTCAGAAACCAATTAAGATTCTGGATCGGAAATTTCAGGAACTTCGGAACAGACGGTTTCCCTTGGTGAAAGTGTTATGGCGAAGTGATAAGACGGAAGAAGCCACTTGGGAAACGGAAGAGAAAATGAAGAAGTTCTATCCCGAGTTGTTTCCGACCGAGCAATGAATCCGAGGACGGATTCTTTTTAAGGGGGAGAGGTTGTAACGCCCGTGTTTTCACACGTGCAAGTATGAGTTACGTGCGCAATTTCATTTAATTATATGAGTTTATATCATGTTTTACTCATTGAATTTGTTTCTAATTTGATTTAATTGTTTAAAATTTATATGAATTCCAAAATGTGTTATGAATATATGAATGAAAATGTGAGAATGTGAATTTCATGAATTCGGTGTTAATTGAATGAAATTCTGTGGTTCGTGTAATCGTGGACTTAATTGTAACTTATTTGAATGTTTTGGACTCAATTGGAAAATTGGGTTTGGGCTTAATTGCCACTTTTTGAAAGTTTAGGGACCTATTTGAATATAGGCAACACTGAACGATTTTCGCGATATCTTGAGCTCCGGACCTCGAAATCGAGATCCATAACCGGCGTTGAACTTGTTTCGACGTTACCTATCCATTAAACTTGACCTTGTATTGTTTCGATACCGTTTGAACCCTCGACAACGAATCTTTCCACAACCTCGTTTCTTATAACTTGTTTGAACCGTTTACTAAACGAACCGGACTTGAACCGACCCGAATCCTACCCATTTTAGCACTAAATATCAGCATTCCCTGTCTCCTTGCTTCATCATTTTCATCGATCTTCATCATCCAAGAGAGAGAAGAGGAAAGCTTCAAGAAACCCTCCATTGTTGATCATCCAAACCTTGAGCTCAAGGGTTACCAATCCACTATCTTCTGCCAAGGTAATAAGTGATTTGAATTCTCCATCTTCTCCTCTATCTTTTCTTCTATGGAAAGCTTGGCATGAGTGAAGGATTGATATAGTTTGAATGAAAGCATAAATAGAGGGTTTGATCTTGAACTATGGTGTCTCATGGTTTACTTGGAAACTTAATGCATGAAATATGATCCTTGTAACTTCTTCATCATTTCTATATCTTTAAATCTCATGTTGGTTGAGTATAGCATGTTGTGCCATTAATGGAGCTTGAAACTTCCATGGATGATTAACTTGGTTTGAGTGATCTTTTGCCAATTTTGTGCATGACTTCTTGTACATATGAATGAATTACATGATTTGTATGAGTTTTATGAATTATGAGCATGTCTAAGTGCAATATAAGAGCTTCCTTGTTGCTGCCCCTGTTTTGCAAGCTTTTCCCTCGAGAAACAGCGCTTTTGCTCTGTTTTCTCTTTGAAAATGACGAGCTGACACGGCCGTGTCAGCTTTGAACTGAAAATGGAGACGACCGTGTTGGGCTCTCGACTTTGCTTTTTTTTTTTTTTATCTCGGACACGGCCGTGTCCAAATGCTTTGAAAACTCAACACGGCCGTGTCAAGCCCTCGACTTTGAATTTTTTTGATTTTAAACCTCGGACACGCCCGTGTCCGTTTCCTTTGAAAACTCAACACGGTCGTGTCATTTGAAATGGCAGCTTTGGGGGAACTCTTTGATTGCTTGTTTTGCGTTTATTATTCGTATTTAAGAATTATATGTAACGTGATTATATGCAAGCCATGGTTTATGATTGATATATGTTATTGGTGACCATATGAATGAAAGTATGAATGATATGAACGGGATTGAATACGGTTTTACCGTATAATGAACGAAACTTGGTGAATTATGTGCTTAATTGAACTCTATGAAATTCATGACCATAATTGAACATATTATTGCATTTTAAGCATTCCATAGCATGTTATTGCATAGCCGAGCGTCTAATGTGGTCATGATTGAGTCTCACACTACCTTTGTCACACAGATCTTGATCCCGTGGGTGACGAGGTCGGGCAGTGAGAGCTTGTCGGGTTCTTTTGTCTATCAGGTGGGTTTTTCTTCTATTAGATAACAATATGACCCGAACACCTAATGTGCAAGATTTTAACCAAAACCCTATATAGGTATTTATGCCAAGTTTTAACGAGCAAATGTTTTGAACGAAAGCCTTTATTATGAATGTCCTACCAAAATGTTTTGGCGAGAAATGTATGAATGATCACAATGAATGAGGGCCCGGGGCTTAGTGTATTGGTGAACCGGGGAAGCATGGGCTGACGGGAATCCACATATACTAGTTCCAACAATTTCGGCAACCTGGATTTCACTAGGAGATTAGTGGATGAAAGGGGTCCCGGCTTTTGGGGATTCATGTACCCCTCTAGCATTAATGAATGAGGGCTCGGGCCTTGCAAACCCGTTCCCTACCCAGAGGAAAAAGGAGTATACGAATGAACGAATGAATGTTCTAATGTTTGTGCACGAAAGAATGTAATGTATCAATGAATGAATGAATAATGGATTACACGTGGTGGTGGTTGGAGATAATGCACGCCCTAGGAGATTAGTGGATGAAAGGGGTCCCGGCTTTTGGGGATTCATGTACCCCTCTAGCATTAATGAATGAGGGCTCGGGCCTTGCAAACCCGTTCCCTACCCAGAGGAAAAAGGAGTATACGAATGAACGAATGAATGTTCTAATGTTTGTGCACGAAAGAATGTAATGTATCAATGAATGAATGAATGAATGAATGAATAATGGATTACACGTGGTGGTGGTTGGAGATAATGCACGCCCTAGGAGATTAGTGGATGAAAGGGGTCCCGGCTTTTGGGGATTCATGTACCCCTCTAGCATTAATGAATGAGGGCTCGGGCCTTGCAAACTCGTTCCCTACCCGGAGGAAAAAGGAGTATATGAATGAACGAATTAATGTTCTAATGTATGTGCTTGAAAGAATGTAATGTATGAATGAATGAATGAATGAATAATGGATTACACGTGGTGGTGGTTGGAGATAATGCACGCCCTCTCGCCGGGCTATTAATGACCTAACGAACGAATGAATTGTTATAATCCTATTCGTTGTACTTTATGTTCCCGCTTGGGAGAAATGCTTCTAAACCTCGAATAAGGATTATAACTTGCATGTATGTGTTTCAATTCCGCAATATTATGATTTTATGCCTCTGTTTTTATACCCACCAGTCTGTCTAAGACTGAACCCGGAGTTATTTCAGTTGTTTTTGCAGGAAGGGGATGCTAGGCGGGATACCAGTCAGGGAGAGTCTTGCATCGTGTCTAGCCTTTCCTTTACACGCATTTGATTACTTTTGTTACTTTTGTATATTGTATATTTATCGAGCGTACATGAATATTGGTACCTATATGTATCTTTCTTGAACTATTGGTACATAGAGCGTATAGCTCAATCTATATATGGAATACATGTTGGTACCTAGAGCTCTAGCTCAATATGTAATATATGAACGATTGCTTCCGCTATCTTTTTATTGCTCTGTTTGTTGTGGTTGTTTTGGGGTATAAGTTATAGGTTAGTCCCGCCTGGCTCTGCGTGTGTGTATGTCTCCGTTCGCTCTGATTCGGCACGTGTATGGAAATTCATTTCGTATACGGGTCGGGTCATGGTGCGGCGGATGTGACGTCTGACGCTCGGGCGTTACAACCCAGGCAAGGCTTACGTGGTCGCAGATGTATTGAGCAGGAAGGCTAGTGTATCCAATTTGAAGGTAAACATTGGACAACCAATAGAGTGGGTGAAGATAAAAGCTCGTATTGGTAACATCTCAGCACGGCCAGAGTTAAGGCAACAGATATTTGAGGCACAAAGGACAGATATTGAGATTCAGAGATTGATAAAGAAAGCTCGATTGGATTCTGAGTGTCCCTTTGGATTTGATGATACAGGAATTTTCCGGTTCAAGAACAGAGTGGTAGTTCCAACAAAATTGAGAAGAGTTATTTTGGATGAAGCTCATAAAACCGCTTATTCAGTGCATCCTGGTGGAAACAAGATGTATCTGGATTTCAAACAGTATTATTGGTGGAACGGGGTTGAAGAGAGATGTGGTGAATTATGTGAAACAGTGTCTGACTTATCAGTTACTGAAAGCTGAGCATCAGAAGCCGTCAGGATTATCACAACCACTACCTATTCCAGAATGGAAATGGGAACAGATAGCAATGGATTTTGTTTCGGGTTTACCTAGAGTGAAGGTGGATTTGATGGAATTTGGGTAATCGTGGATAGATTGACTAAATCAGCGCATTTTCTTGCAGTTCGGATGTCTGATAAGATAGGTAAGTTGGCTAAGAAGTATTGTGATGAGATTGTTCGGCTACATGGAGTGCCAGCTAGCATTGTTTCGGATAGGGATCTGAGGTTCACTTCTAGATTTTGGCAAGAACTACAGAAATGTCTGGGGACCAAGCTTCAGTTCAGTACAGCTTTTCATCCACATACTGACGGGCAATCTGAAAGGTTAATCAGATATTTTGAGGATATGTTAAGGGCGTGTGCGTTGGATTTCTCGAGTCCATGGAAGGAGCAATTACTACAGATTGAGTTTGCCTACAATAACAGTTATCAAGCTTCTATAGAAATGGCACCGTATGAGTTTCTCTACGGGAGAAAGTCCCGATCCCCGTTGTTTTTCGATTTGGAGGAATGGAAGTGGAGCAAACAAGAAGGGGTGAAAAGAAGGGAGAAGAGAGAAAAACCTTCCAAAGCTATTCAGGATGCTATCGAAAAGGTTCAGATTATTCGGCAACGGATGAAAGCAGCTCAAGATCGACAGAAAAGTTATGCAGATAAACAAAGGAAAGATCTTGAGTTTGAAGTTGGGGATAGAGTGTTCCTGAAAGCTTCGCCTCGAAAAGGATTCACCAGAATTGGAAAGGGAGGAAAACTGAATCCACGGTATTTGGGACCTTATGAGATTCTGGAGAGAATCGGAGATACAGCCTACAGATTGGATTTACCTCCAAGTTTAACGGGTATTCATAATGTTTTCCATGTATCACAACTTCGGAAGTACTATCCCGATGACTCAGTGGTAATACCGGTTGAAGAAGTTGAGCTTGAACCAAATCTCACTTTTGTTCAGAAACCAGTTAAGATTCTGGATCGAAATTTTCAAGAACTTCAAAACAGACGATTCCCTTTGGTGAAGGTATTGTAGCGAAGTGATAAGACGGAGGAAGGCACGTGGGAAACAGAAGAGAAAATGAAGAAGTTCTATCCCGAGTTGTTTCCGAACGAGCAATGAATCCGAGGACGGATTCTCTTTAAGGGGGAGAGGTTGTAACGCCCCGTGTTTTCATACGTGCACGTGCGCATTTACATTTAATTATATGATTTTATACTTTGATTAATTGGTTAAACTCGTTTATAAATTGAATTATTTGTTTAAATTTCATATGAATTCCAATGTGAGATATGAATATATGAACGGAATTGTGAGAATGAGAATTGTGAGAATGTGAATTGATTGAATATAATTAATGTGAATGTGAGATATTTTCATATTATTGATTGATGCTTTCAAGACTTGCATGAAACATGAAGTTATTTGAAAGTTGGAATACATGAATAATTATGGGGTTTTGGGGCCAAACTCTTGGTGATTTGATGCATGTTTCATGGTTTAATTGTTGTATAAGTGTAGTATAATGTGTATATGTTGTGTTTGATCATTTATTATGGATTGAATTTGGCTTTTTGGTTATTATTTGAGGGTTAGTGTAGACTTTTTTTTATTGTCTCCCGTTCGCTATAGGCTTGATTCATGTATGGGTTGTCCATCTCATATGTGGATTGAACTATAGTGCGGGGGATGTAGTGCCTAGCGTTCCGGGTGCTACACTGAAATTGGGGATGTTACAATCCATCCCCCCTTAAAGAGAATTTGTGCTCAGATTCTATTCATGTTCCATAATAACTTTAGATAGTGTCTATATTCATACTTATGAAAAGACAAATTATTCAAGATGTAAATGCACGTATAATTTGTGATGCAATGGATGAATGCATGGTGCCAGGGTCTTGTAAGACGGTAACTGGTGTGTTTAGAAAGCGTACCTTTTATAGTTACTTTTGGGGAAGTATCATGAGCTGCAATCATCTTTATAGAGAGTAGATAATGCATGATAGTTAAAAAATGATTTGCAGATTATCATATGAATAAAAGTTTCAGGTAAGAGCACTTAATACACATAATACCCTTAGCAATGGTAAGACATATAAAGGCACAGAGAGTCATTATGTAACACCCCGCACGTGAGGCGCCACATCCCCCGCACTATGACCCGACACGTGTACGAAATGGAAGGTCCGCACACGCGCCAAGTCACAGCGAACGGGTGATAAACAAAAACACACGCACTAGCTAGGCAGTATCTAACCCTGTATAAAAGAAAATAAGCAAAACATGATAGCGGAAGTAGCACGAAATGCCAACTTACAAAAACTTTTACACACCAAGCATACAACGCAGTTCATTCATTAGAATCAAATATACGGGTTCAACTAGTTCTGCAAACCTGTCCTAACCTGTCCAGAATAATTACACATCAAAACGGGTTCAACAAATCCGAGCACCTGTCCTAACCTGTCCCGAATTCCAAACATTCAAATCAGAGATTCCCAACCTGCACAGAACATATCTTATACAGAGTCTACGAATCATAAGTCAGAATAAAATACTTAACAAATTTAAACGAACAGACACAGACTCGACAGACACAACACACCGACGCCTAACACGAACTCCAACGACTTGAACCTGCAACTAAAAACATAAACGGGGAGGGGTCAGTCCAAAGACTGAGCGAGGGGCTGACACACGCACACTATACATATATATAGAGCAAACGGTGGACTTACATATATATCCCGCCCGGTTCCTTCGACGGCCAGCCAAAATGCGCTCCGTCGGCATAGGAGAACTAAGTCTCCCGTTGGTGGAGAAGTGCACAGGGGTCGTAACCGGCGACCCCGATGGTCGTCCCGGGTCTCCCTTACCCACAACTCTGGGGCCCAAACAGATCAAAACCAACAGAAAATCGGAGACTTGCTTGAATCCGATACAAACGAAACAAAGCCTAAACTTATCACACTTACCAGACGAAACTTATACTCACACACACACACAGACGAACATATCTCATGCATATCGTGCTTATCATATCACACGTACATATCACACACACTGACCTTGAAATCGTAACAGAACTGAGACAAAGCATACATAGGCTCATACATAGCGATTCGTACTTTTCAAATCAAATCATATGACAAAACCAGCAAAATACGTACTTCACACATATCTACATATACATAAGGCTTATAAACCGCATGCATTCGAAAACGAGCACGTTGCAATAGGGTATACCTATATCCTAACTCACCTGGCACCAAACACGGCCGAAGACACAGCAGATGGTTCACCCCGGAACCTGCACGACTCACTTGTCACCACCCCGGGTGCACCTGAACCAACCGAACACACAAAACAGACCACAAGGCTCGGACTCAGACAGACAACCATACAGGGATGCACGACAAACGCAATCACATAAACAGGATTCAAATTCATATATTACTCATTTACAAAGCAATCAAATTAAATTCACATATGCATTTCATAAAATTGCACATATTACCAAGCCAAATAAATCACATAATAACATGCTGCGAATTCATTTAAATCTACGGGGTCCTAAGCAACTTACAACTAAGTCACATAATCATTCAAGTCCTCATATAATTTTCCGATGCATAACAAATTCACAAATATTACATAATAGATTAAATTCCAATTTATGTGATTAAACCTTAATTCAAAGTTTCAATGTTAGACATAATAATTTCTTTAACATATTCGTGATTAACATATTTATTTACCAAGTGACAAGTTATAGTTTAATTAATTCAAATCATGCAAGTTCACATATCACATTTCATATAAAAACACGTAGTACGAGAACAAACAAATGATCAAGTTTCATTCCAAGTTTCATTCCAAGAAAATTGATCAAATAGCTTCAACTCATGTTATGCAATTAAATCCATATAATTAGGAAGTAATCAAGTAAAGTCATGTAGAAGCATTTAATCACTTATCAATTAATTCACTTATTTTCCACGTTAGTGACAATTCATACAAATGCATAAAAGTATATAATGCATATAATATCATGAAAGTTAAAAATAAATAATTAAAATAATTCTCAAGTTAGGGAAAATAATCAATTAAAGACAATTAATCAAATAAGACATGTTCGGCAGTTATTTCACATAATTTCTCACGTTAACAATAATTTCATGGAATCAATTAGTAATATAATATGACATAATAGCATGTACTGTATAATTGAAAATTGGGGCGTTACAACTCTCTCCCCCTTAAGAGGACCTGGTCCCCAGGTCCATTCTCGAGTTCTAACTCTAAAACAAGCGGCGAGAGAGCCCCGTCTCTCGAGCAAGCAAAGAGAGAACCCCGTCTCTCAAAGAAGCGAAGAGAGAACCCCGTCTCTCAAACAAGTAACACACAACCTAAGCTCAAATGAATAAACGTCACACAAACCGTCACATGAGGAAAAGTTAACAGAAATTAGATGTAGCGCCCGAGCGTGAGGCACCACATCCCCCGCACCGAGACCCGACCCGTATATGAAATGGGAAATCCATACACGTGCCAAATCACGGTGAACGGGGACACAACACACACGCTAAGCTAGGCGGGAGCTAACCCTTAAACCAAGCATAACCAAAACATAATTAAATCAGAGTGACCATAACAATAGCGGAAGCAAATAGCGGAAGCAATTCAACATAAGTACTTATAGGTACCAACACATAGCAATACATATCGTACTTACATATAGTTACCAACACTTACAACCTGTACAAAAGCCATCACGGCACAAAATAACATAATATACGCTCTATACATAATCATAATACAAGAGTAATAAGAACAAGTAGATATGAGTGTAAAAGGAAATGCTAGACACTAATGCAAGACTTAGACGACTCGTATTCCCGCCTAGCACCTCCAAACCTGCACAAAACAACTGAAAACAAACCGGGTTCAGTCTAAAAGAGACTGGTGGGTATAAAAAAAAAGGGGCATAATATATAATACAACGGAATTTAAACATATACATGCAAGCCCTAATTCCATTCGAAGTTTGATAAGAATTTCCCAAGCGAGCAAAACAAAGAAAACATCAATGGAATTACGACTATCATATTCATTCACAAATAATTATAGGGTTTCATGGCCCGGCGAGTGGGCGTCCATTATCTCCAACCATCACCTTGTGTAATCATATTCATAATTCATTTATTTTCATGCATAATAATCTTATGTGCACATTCATACGATTCATAATCATACATATACACCTTCTTCCTCCGGTGGTAGACGGGTTTGCAAGGCCCGACCACCTCATACATTGACCCAGGGGGGTACACGAATCCCCCAAGGGCGCTCAGCTACCATTCCACGCTAATCTCCTAGCGAGTTCAGGTCTCTGTTAAATGGTTGGGACTAGCACATGGGATCACCGTCGGCCCTTGCCTCCCCGGATAGCCACATGTGCTAGGTCCCGGGCCCGTACATCATTAACAATCATGTCTCGCCAAAACATAAGGTAGGATTCATAAAAGAAAGGCTTACGTTTGAAATCATTTACTCGAGAAAAGACTCTATATATGTATATTATACATTTGGTTTAAAACTTTGCACATTGGGTTTATATAGGGTCATTTTAGCTAGTAGAAGAGAAACCCACCTTGAAGCGGCAAAAGGATAAGAGTAGAGCCTCAAACGACGCCCTCGTCTCCAACTAGACCCGAATCTGTGCAAAAGAGGTAGTGTGAGACTCAAAATTACCATATACGACGCACGGCAATGCAATGTGGATGATATGAGATGCAAAAGAAAATGTTCTCAAGTCATGGAACTATTCTTATGCACAATTAACACAATAAAGTCACATAAACGTTCAAAATCATTCATTGCATTCAATAAGTGGAAGTACCAAGTTCATTCGTTCATAAATCATAACAAAACAAACCATAAACTTGATACATTAATCATAACACATAATAATACATATTAACATAGCATAGAAGTCATAAAAGAGGTGGAGGAAGATCAAACAAGCGGAGAAAAAGAAGAAAAACGGAACCGGAGTGAAAAAAAAAACGCAGGACAAAATCCACCCCCATGGATTTTTCCAAAGGGAAAAATCCACCCCCATGGATTCTGTCCAGCCTACTGACTCAAATCCACCCCCGTGGATTTTTCCTCAGTAGCCAAAAAAACACACAAACTTGGAAAAAAACGAAATGGAAGCCATAAATCACCAAGCCAACACAAAACTCAACCTAAAAGCACACTAAATCAGGGCATTTACTCATGTATTCAAGCTATAACACATTAGACAACAAGAACTTCAAGAAAAAAAAACATCAAGAGATCATCAACCAATTCATATCTTCCAAAACCTTCAAGTTCATAATGGAACATATTAAATCCCTCAACCACCATGCAATATAAGTCCATAAAATCATAAATGCATGTCTTAGGATCATATATAACTCAAGAAACTCTAAGAAATTCTAAGGAAGCATGCTAGAATCATAATTTTACATGAAACCCTTACTATTTAATCATTTCCTCCAAACTTGATCAAATCATGGTGAAAACATGCAAACTTGGACTTAAAAGAACCACAAGGAGATATACATATCAAAAATGGAGTTACCTTTAAGAATTGGTGAGGAATGGATGAGAGATGAGCTCAATTTCTCTCTTGGTGAATAGTGGTCTCTTTCTTCTCTTCCCTTTCTTCTTTTTCTTCTTGTTTGGCTGAAAATGTGGGTTGTGGGAAGGGAATGGCTCGGTATGGGGGTGTTGAGAGAGGGTAGTGGGGTGGTTGGCAAGTGGGTAGGGTCAAAGGGTACGTCTTAGGTACGTTTAAGTAGGTCCGTAGCTTGTGTGGAGTTACAATTGGTCATTTGAACGTAACGTGCTCGTTTCGGTTGAATTTTAGGAATCCAAATGATCTTAAAAAGGTATGAGGTTTGTTCCATTGCATCCGAATCGTCGATACGGATCCAACGGAGGTGACGAAACTCGATTCTGAGTTCCCGAGCTCAAGTTACAACACTCGGAACACAAGGTACGCTAAATGCCCTTTAGTTCCCTTTTCGGTTCCGATCACACAAACGAACACAAAACTCAAACAAACAAGAACAAAATCAATCAACGAGCATATAAACATGAACATAGAACACTTATATCAATCATATCAAATTATCACGAAAAACGGAGATCAAATCAAGCTCACACAAGGTTACGTAAACAAATGCATTCAAACTCGAGTAAAATTCAATGAATAAGAATTCAAGTTAAATATCAACTAAGTATATAAAATATGAAATTAATGAAGTAATTATGAAAATAAAACAAGTAATTTGTGTAAATTGGTAAACACATACGTCGTACCTGTTTGACCGAAAAGTCGGGGCGTTACAATCTCTCCCCCTTAAAAGAATCCGTCCTCGGATTCATTGCTCGCCCAGAAACAATTCAGGGTGGAACTTCTTCATCTTTTCTTCCGTTTCCCAAGTAGCCTCTTCGGTTTTATCACTTCTCCAAAGAACCTTGACTAGTGGAATACGCCGATTTCTAAGTTCTTGAAACTTCCGATCCAATATCTTAATCGGCTTTTGAACAAAGGTCAGATTCGGTTCTAGTTCCACTTCTTCAACCGATATGATTTCGGATTCATCTTGATAGTACTTCCGGAGTTGTGAAACGTGGAACACATTGTGAATTCCGGTCAAATTAGGAGGCAAATCCAAACGATAGGCCGTATCACCAATTCTTTCCAAGATCTCAAATGGACCCAAATATCGAGGATTCAACTTCCTCTCCTTTCCCGATCCTTGAAAATCCTTTCCTTGGAGAAGCTTTCAAAAAGACTCTATCTCCTACCTCGAACTCAAGATCCTTTCTTCGTTTATCTGCATAACTTTTTTGTCGGTCTTGAGCCGCTTTCATCCTTTGTCTAATAATTTGGACCTTATCAATACCATCTTGAACAGCCTTAGAGGGTTTTTGCTTTCTCTCCCCTCTCTTCACGCCCTCTTGTTTAGTCCAATTCCACTCCTCCAAATCAAAGAACAACGGAGACCTGCACTTACGTCCGTAGAGAGCTTCATAAGGTGCCATCTCTATCGAGGCTTGGTAACTATTATTATAAGCAAACTTGATTAATGGCAATTGCTCGTTCCAAGAGCTCTGAAAATCCAATGCACATGCTCTCAACATATCTTCCAAATACTTAATCAACCTCTCCGACTGCCCGTCTGTCTGAGGATGGAAAGTTGTGCTGAATTGAAGCCTTGTTCCCAAACACTTATGTAATTCTTGCCAAAATCTTGAAGTGAACCTTGGATCCCGATCCGACACGATGCTAACCGGTACTCCATGTAGTCGGACAATCTCATCCTTATACTTCTTAGCTAGTTTACTTACCTTGTCGGACATCCTAATGGCAAGAAAATGAGCAGATTTCGTTAATCGATCCACGATCACCCAAACTCCATCAAACCCACCTTTCACTCTGGGTAACCCGGAAATGAAATCCATAGCTATCTGCTCCCACTTCCATTCCGGAATAGGTAAAGGTTGAAGTAATCCAGATGGCTTTTGATGTTCAGCCTTCACCACTTGGCAAGTCATACAATGCCTTACAAAGTTAACCACATCCTGTTTTAATCCATTCCACCAATAAAACTGCTTCAAATCTTTATACATCTTGTTTTCTCCGGGATGGATCGAATATCCTGACCGATGACCTTCCTCAAGAATAATCCTTTTTAATTCTCCCGGTACCACAACTCTATTCTTGAATCTTAGAAGTCCCATATCATCGAAGCCAAATGGACTTTCTAGATCAGCTCGAGCCTTCTCTACCAATTTCTGAACTTCAGGATCAATTCTTTGAGCCTCAAACAATTTCTGTTGAAGATCCGGTTGAACCGTGATACTCCGAATACTAGCTCTTGACTTGAATGATTCCTCATCAACTCCCGTTTCCAATTTCACATTAGATACACTAGCCTTCCTACTAAGTGCATCCACGACCACGTTGGCTTTGCCGGGATGGTATCGGATTGTACACTCATAATCCGCCAACATTTCCATCCAACGCCTTTGTCTCTTGTTCAACTCCTTTTGAGAGAATAAATACTGGAGACTTTTATGGTCGGAAAAGATCTCAAATGATATTCCATAGAGATAGTGTCTCCACTTTCCCAGAGCAAAGATCACAGCCGCTAACTCGAGATCATGAGTGGGGTAATTCTGTTCGTGATCCTTCAATTTCCTTGAGGCGTAAGCAATCACCTTTCCATTTTCCATCAAGATACAACCCAAGCCTTCCTTTGAGGCATCCGTAAAAACCGTATATCCTTCAATACCTTCGGGAAGTGCTAATATTGGTGCAGTTGTCAACTTTTCCTTCAAGAGTTGAAAACTCGCCTCGCATGCTTCATCCCACTCAAATTTAGCCTCTTTCTTAGTTAGTCAGGTCAAAGGGGCAGCAATCTTTGAAAAATCCTTCACCAATCTCCGATAATAGCCAGCCAAACCCAAGAAACTTCTTACCTCTGAGGTATTCTTGGGACTCTGCCTCTGTAAAACCGTCTCAATCTTTGAAGGATCTACTTCCAAACCTTTACTCGAGATTACATGGCCAAGAAAAGCTACTCGATCAATCCAAAACTCGCATTTGCTGAACTTAGCATATAAACGATGCTCCCTCAAGGTATCCAAAACCACTTTGAGATGTCGAGCATGATCTTCCGGTGTCCTTGAATACATGAGTATGTCATCAATGATGATAACCACAAACTTGTCCAAGTAGGGCCAAAAAATTAAGTGCATCATGTCCATAAATGCAGCCGGAGCATTAGTTAATCCAAAAGGCATCACTACGAACTTATAATGCCCATACCGGGTGTTAAATCCCATCTTCGGAATGTCCTCTTCCCGGATTTTCAACTGGTAGTACCCTTGTCTTAAGTCCAACTTCGAATATACCCCCGAACCTTGTAACATATCAAATAAGTCCTCAATGTGGGGCAAAGGATACTTGTTCTTCACGGTCATCCGATTCAATTCTCGGTAATCTATGCACATTCTTAAAGTTCCATCCTTTTTCTTAACAAAGAGAACCGGTGCGCCCCAAGGTGAAGAACTTGGCCGAATATATCCAACCTTGAGTAACTCTTCTAGTTGAATCTTAAGTTCCTTTAATTCGGCCGGTGCCATTCGGTAAGGAGTCTTAGAATACGGTTCGGATCCCGGATGCAAATCTATCACAAATTCTATCTCTCGATCTGATAGCAAAGAACCCAAATTCTCCGGAAAAACATCGGGATATTCTTTAACAACGGTGGTGTCCTCGAACTTTACTTGATCTTTTAGCTTGTTAAGGAGATAAGCTATAAATCCCATAGCTCCATCTCTAATCAATTTGTGAGCTTCCATGAAAGACACTAGAGGAACCGCTTTCGCACCAATACCAACAATTTCTTCTTCACCTAACTTAATCTTCTTAGCGAAACAATCAACCGTAGCCCGATGCCGAGACAACCAATCCATTCCCAGAATAACCCCATATCTCTTTATAGGCATGACAATGAAATCTATCGAATACTCTTTCCCTTCCAACAACACTGAGCAGTCTCGTATCAATTGATCCGTCTGCAAACTCCCTCCTAGAGGAGAACTCACCAAATAACAAGAAGATATACAGATAACAGGAAAGCACAAAGAAGCACCTAGATCACAAGAAATAAAGGAATGCGTGGCACCCGGATCAAAGAGTGCATGAATGCTCATGTCATGAATGTGTATGGTACCTTCCACCACGACGGTAGGATCAACATCTGCATCTTGCTCCTCATCCTCAAGGGCATATGCACGGGCTTGGATCATGGGCCTTTGAGCTCCTCTTTAAAAGCCTGGAGTTTTGTCGGGACACACATCTGACCTATGGTCAGCTTTCCCACATATAAGGCATAAGTTCAACCTCTTCCGGCAGTTATTATAGGCATGAGTCGGACCTCCACAATAAAGACATGGAGATACTTCTCGGTGTTGTGCTATAGATGTCGGTGCCACTGGTAAAGTTTTCGGGGCTTGCGAGGCTTGTCCTCCAAACCGAGGCTTCGTGAAGGGACCTTTAGATGGTGGAGTAGCTTGAACCATAGGCCTCTTTCCCAAACTTGACCCGGAGCCTTATCCCATTGGAGCTCTAAAAATCGGATCTTTCTTTTTGAATTCCTCTTCTTGTTCCATTGCTCGTTGTACCGTATCGGTGAAAGACAAATAATTATGTCCAGCTTGGCCATGCCTCAGATCCTGTCTTAGTCCGGCGATGAACTTCTTGGATTTCCTCTTCTCATCCCGAGTTATGTGAGGTGCATACTTCCCAAGTCGATTAAAAGTTGTAATATATTGAGCCACAGAACGGTTACCCTGCTTTAAGGTCATAAATTCTTGTTGCTTCCGTTCTCTTACAACTTCCGGCACAAAACATTCACGGAACTCTCTCTGAAAAACTTCCCAAGTCACTTCCTCTTCATCAACCTATAGTTTTTCCCTTGTCCTCTCCCACCAATCATAAGTTTCGCCATCTAGTTGAAATATGGCGAATTGGGCCTTTTCTTGAGTTGTAAACTGTCGGACCCCAAATATCCTCTCCATTCTTGTTAGCCATCCTTCCGATACCTCGTCATCTATGGAACCAGAAAACCGTGGAGGGTTGTAGCTTAGAAACACTCCATGAGGATCCCTATAAATGTTTGGTGGAGCCGGTTGTTCTACAGGTTGTGGTGGGGGAGCTTGAGCTCTCCTATGCTCGACATAATTGTAGACAGCTTCCATGAAATTCCCCATATCCATCGGAGGCTGTTGAGGTTGTTGTTGTTCCGGCGTAGGATTTCGGTCTCGGCGATGTCGTCCCTCTGGAGATCTATCTCTATCTCTTCTTGGAGGCATTCTGTCAATAGAACACTGAAATGCATGCCTTCTTTAGTCCATGCATATGCATGCAATTAATTTAAGCAAAATTTAAGAAATAGAGCGCATAATCACATAAGAGATGCATGTGCAACACATTGACAAATTATTCCTGGAAGCCGTACTAGTAAGACCGACACACATGACACAAAAGCCGGGGTTTTGCAACACTTGGCTTTGATACCACTTAAGGATGTAGCACCCGAGCGTGACGCACCACATCCCTCGCACCGAGACCCGACCCGTATATGAAATGGGAAATCCATACACGTGCCAAATCACGATGAACGGGGACACAACACACACGCTAAGCTAGGCGGGAGCTAACCCTTAAACCAAGCATAACCAAAACATAATTAAATCAGAGTGACCATAACAATAGCGGAAGCAAATAGCGGAAGCAATTCAACATAAGTACTTATAGGTACCAACACATAGCAATACATATCGTACTTACATATAGGTACCAACACTTACAACCTGTACAAAAGCCATCACGGCACAAAATAACATAATATACGCTCCATACATAATCATAATACAAGAGTAATAAGAACAAGTAGATATGAGTGTAAAAGGAAATGCTAGACACTAATGCAAGACTTAGACGACTCGTATTCCCGCCTAGCACCTCCAAACCTGCACAAAACAACTGAAAACAAACCGGGTTCAGTCTAAAAGAGACTGGTGGGTATAAAAAAAAAGGGGCATAATATATAATACAACGGAATTTAAACATATACATGCAAGCCCTAATTCCATTCGAAGTTTGATAAGAATTTCCCAAGCGAGAAAAACAAAGAAAACATCAATGGAATTACGACTATCATATTCATTCACAAATAATTATAGGGTTTCATGGCCCGGCGAGTGGGCGTGCATTATCTCCAACCATCACCTTGTGTAATCATATTCATAATTCATTTATTTTCATGCATAATAATCTTATGTGCACATTCGTACTATTCATAATCATACATATACACCTTCTTCCTCCGGTGGTGGACGGGTTTGCAAGGCCCGACCACCTCATACATTGACCCAGGGGGGTACATGAATCCCCCAAGGGCGCTCAGCTACCATTGCACGCTAATCTCCTAGCGAGTTCAGGTCTCTATTAAATGGTTGGGACTAGCACATGGGATCACCGTCGGCCCTTGCCTCCCCGGATAGCCACATGTGCTAGGTCCCGGGCCCGTGCATCATTAACAATCATGTCTCGCCAAAACATAAGGTAGGATTCATAAAAGAAAGGCTTACGTTTGAAATCATTTACTCGAGAAAAGACTCTATATACGTATATTATACATTTGGTTTAAAACTTTGCACATTGGGTTTATATAGGGTCATTTTAGCTAGTAGAAGAGAAACCCACCTTGAAGCGGCAAAAGGATAAGAGTAGAGCCTCAAACGACGCCCTCGTCTCCAACTAGACCTGAATCTGTGCAAAAGAGGTAGTGTGAGACTCAAAATTACCATATACGATGCACGGCAATGCAATGTGGATGATATGAGATGCAAAAGAAAATGTTCTCAAGTCATGGAACTATTCTTATGCACAATTAACACAATAAATTCACATAAACGTTCAAAATCATTCATTGCATTCAATAAGTGGAAGTACCAGGTTCATTCGTTCATAAATCATAACAAAACAAACCATAAACTTGATACATTAATCATAACATATAATAATACATATTAACATAGCATAGAAGTCATAAAAGAGGCGGAGGAAGATCAAACAAGCGGAGAAAAAGAAGAAAAACGGAACCGGAGTGAAAAAAAAAACGCAGGACAAAATCCACCCCCATGGATTTTTCCAAAGGGAAAAATCCACCTCCATGGATTCTGTCCAGCCTACTGACTCAAATCCACCCCCATGGATTTGGGTCAGTAGCCAAAAAAACACACAAACTTGGAAAAAAACGAAATGGAAGCCATAAATCACCAAGCCAACACAAAACTCAACCTAAAAGCACACTAAATCAGGTCATTTACTCATGTATTCAAGCTATAACACATTAGACAACAAGAACTTCAAGAAAAAAAAACATCAAGAGATCATCAACCAATTCATATCTTCCAAAACCTTCAAGTTCATAATGGAACATATTAAATCCCTCAACCACCATGCAATATAAGTCCATAAAATCATAAATGCATGTCTTAGGATCATATATAACTCAAGAAACTCAAAGAAATTCTAAGGAAGCATGCTAGAATCATAATTTTACATGAAACGCTTACTATTTAATCATTTCCTCCAAACTTGATCAAATCATGGTGAAAACATGCAAACTTGGACTTAAAAGAACCACAAGGAGATATACATATCAAAAATGGAGTTACCTTTAAGAATTGGTGAGGAATGGATGAGAGATGAGCTCAATTTCTCTCTTGGTGAATAGTGGTCTCTTTCTTTTATTCCCTTTCTTCTTTTTCTTCTTGTTTGGCTGAAAATGTGGGTTGTGGGAAGGGAATGGCTCGGTATGGGGGTGTTGAGAGAGGGTAGTGGGGTGGTTGGCAAGTGGGTAGGGTCAAAGGGTAGGTCTTAGGTACGTTTAAGTAGGTCCGTAGCTTGTGTGGAGTTATAATTGGTCATTTGAACGTAACGTGCTCGTTTCGGTTGAATTTTAGGAATCCAAATGATCTTAAAAAGGTATGATGTTTCTTCCATTGCATCCGAATCGTCGATACGGATCCAACGGAGGTGACGAAACTCGATTCTGAGTTCCCGAGCTCAAGTTACGACACTCGGAACACAAGGTACGCTAAATGCCCTTTAGCTCCCTTTTCGGTTCCGATCACACAAACGAACACAAAACTCAAATAAACAAGAACAAAATCAATCAACGAGCATATAAACATGAACATAGAACACTTATATCAATCATACCAAATTATCACGAAAAACGGAGATCAAATCAAGCTCACACAAGGTCACATAAACAAATGCATTCAAACTCGAGTAAAATTCAATGAATAAGAATTCAAGTTAAATATCAACTAAGTATATAAAATATGAAATTAATGAAGTAATTATGAAAATAAAACAAGTAATTTGCTCAAATTGGTAAACACATACGTCGTACTTGTTTGACCGAAAAGTCGGGGCGTTACAATCTCTCCCCCTTAAAAGAATCCGTCCTCGGATTCATTGCTCGCCCAGAAACAATTCAGGGTGGAACTTCTTCATCTTTTCTTCCGTTTCCCAAGTAGCCTCTTCGGTTTTATCACTTCTCCAAAGAACCTTGACTAGTGGAATACGCCGATTTCTAAGTTCCTGAAACTTCCGATCCAATATCTTAATCGGCTTTTGAACAAAGGTCAGATTCGGTTCTAGTTCCACTTCTTCAACCGATATGATTTCGGATTCATCTTGATAGTACTTCCGGAGTTGTGAAACGTGGAACACATTGTGAATTCCGGTCAAATTAGGTGGCAAATCCAAACGATAGGCCGTATCACCAATTCTTTCCAAGATCTCAAACGGACCCAAATATCGAGGATTCAACTTCCCTCCTTTCCCTATCCTTGAAAATCCTTTCCTTGGAGAAGCTTTCAAAAAGAATCTATCTCCTACCTCGAACTCAAGATCCTTTGTTCGTTTATCTGCATAACTTTTTTGTCGGTCTTGAGCCGCTTTCATCCTTTGTCTAATAATTTGGACCTTATCAATACCATCTTGAACAGCCTTAGAGGGTTTTTGCTTTCTCTCCCCTCTCTTCACGCCCTCTTGTTTAGTCCAATTCCACTCCTCCAAATCAAAGAACAACGGAGACCTGCACTTACGTCCGTAGAGAGCTTCATAAGGTGCCATCTCTATCGAGGCTTGGTAACTATTATTATAAGCAAACTTGATTAATGGCAATTGCTCGTTCCAAGAGCTCTGAAAATCCAATGCACATGCTCTCAACATATCTTCCAAATACTTAATCAACCTCTCCGACTGCCCGTCTGTCTGAGGATGGAAAGTTGTGCTGAATTGAAGCCTTGTTCCCAAACACTTATGTAATTCTTGCCAAAATCTTGAAGTGAACCTTGGATCCCGATCCGACACGATGCTAACCGGTACTCCATGTAGTCGGACAATCTCATCCTTATACTTCTTAGCTAGTTTACTTACCTTGTCGGACATCCTAATGGCAAGAAAATGAGCAGATTTCGTTAATCGATCCACGATCACCCAAACTCCATCAAACCCACCTTTCACTCTGGGTAACCCGGAAATGAAATCCATAGCTATCTGCTCCCACTTCCATTCCGGAATAGGTAAAGGTTGAAGTAATCCCGATGGCTTTTGATGTTCAGCCTTCACCACTTGGCAAGTCATACAATGCCTTACAAAGTTAACCACATCCTGTTTTAATCCATTCCACCAATAAAACTGCTTCAAATCTTTATACATCTTGTTTTCTCCGGGATGGATCGAATATCCTGACCGATGACCTTCCTCAAGAATAATCCTTTTTAATTCTCCCGGTACCACAACTCTATTCTTGAATCTTAGAAGTCCCATATCATCGAAGCCAAATGGACTTTCTAGATCAGCTCGAGCCTTCTCTACCAATTTCTGAACTTCAGGATCAATTCTTTGAGCCTCAAACAATTTCTGTTGAAGATCCGGTTGAACCGTGATACTCCGAATACTAGCTCTTGACTTGAATGATTCCTCATCAACTCCCGTTTCCAATTTCACATTAGATACACTAGCCTTCCTACTAAGTGCATCCGCGACCACGTTGGCTTTACCGGGATGGTATCGGATTGTACACTCATAATCCGCCAACATTTCCATCCAACGCCTTTGTCTCTTGTTCAACTCCTTTTGAGAGAATAAATACTGGGGACTTTTATGGTCGGAAAAGATCTCGAATGATATTCCATAGAGATAGTGTCTCCACTTTCCCAAAGCAAAGATTACAGCCGCTAACTCGAGATCATGAGTGGGGTAATTCTGTTCGTGATCCTTCAATTTCCTTGAGGCGTAGGCAATCACCTTTCCATTTTGCATCAAGATACAACCCAAGCCTTCCTTTGAGGCATCCGTAAAAACCGTATATCCTTCAATACCTTCGGGAAGTGCTAATATTGGTGCAGTTGTCAACTTTTCCTTCAAGAGTTGAAAACTCGCCTCGCATGCTTCATCCCACTCAAATTTAGCCTCTTTCTTAGTTAGTCGGGTCAAAGGGGCAGCAATCTTTGAAAAATCCTTCACCAATCTCCGATAATAGCCAGCCAAACCCAAGAAACTTCTTACCTCTGAGGTATTCTTGGGACTCTGCCACTATAAAACCGTCTCAATCTTTGAAGGATCTACTTCCAAAGCTTTACTCGAGATTACATGGCCGAGAAAAGCTACTCGATCAATCCAAAACTCGCATTTGCTGAACTTAGCATATAAACGATGCTCCCTCAAGGTATCCAAAACCACTTTGAGATGTCGAGCATGATCTTCCGGTGTCCTTGAATACACGAGTATGTCATCAATGAAGATAACCACAAACTTGTCCAAGTAGGGCGGAAAAATTCGGTGCATCATGTCCATAAATGCAGCCGGAGCATTAGTTAATCCAAAAGGCATCACTACGAACTCATAATGCCCATACCGGATGTTAAATCCCGTCTTCGGAATGTCCTCTTCCCGGATTTTCAACTGGTAGTACCCTTGTCTTAAGTCCAACTTCGAATATACCCCCGAACCTTGTAACATATCAAATAAGTCCTCAATGTTGGGCAAAGGATACTTGTTCTTCACGGTCATCCGATTCAATTCTCGGTAATCTAGGCACATTCTTAAAGTTCCGTCCTTTTTCTTAACATAGAGAACCGGTGCGCCCCAAGGTGAAGAACTTGGCCGAATATATCCAACCTTGAGTAACTCTTCTAGTTGAATCTTAAGTTTCTTTAATTCGGCCGGTGCCATTCGGTAAGGAGTCTTAGAATACGGTTCGGATCCCGGATGCAAATCTATCACAAATTATATCTCCCGATCTGGTGGCAAAGAACCCAAATTCTCCGGAAAAACATCGGGATATTCTTTAACAACGGTGGTGTCCTCGAACTTTACTTGATCTTTCGGCTTGTTAAGGAGATAAGCTATAAATCCCATAGCTCCATCTCTAATCAATTTGTGAGCTTCCATGAAAGACACTCGAGGAACCGCTTTCGCACCAATGCCAACAATTTCTTCTTCACCCAACTTAATCTTGTTAGCGAAACAATCAACCGTAGCCCGATGCCGAGACAACCAATCCATTCCCAGAATAACCCCATATCTCTTCATAGGCATGACAATGAAATCTGCCAAATACTCTTTCCCTTCCAACAATACTGAGCAGTCTCGTATCAATTGATCAGTCTGCAAACTCCCTCCTAGAGGAGAACTCACTAAATAATAAGAAGATATACAGATAACAGGCAAGCACAGAGAAGCACCTAGATCACAAGAAATAAAGGAATGCGTGGCACCCTGATCAAAGAGTGCATGAATGCTCATGTCATGAATGTGTATGGTACCTTCCACCACGACGGTAGGATCAACATCTGCATCTTGCTCCTCACCCTCAAGGGCATATGCACGGGCTTGGATCATGGGCCTTTGAGCTCCTCTTTGAAAGCCTGGAGTTTTGTCGGGACACACATCTGCCCTATAGTCAGCTTGCCCACATATAAGGCATAAGTTCAACCTCTTCCAGGAGTTATTATAGGCATGAGTCGGACCTCCACAATAAAGACATGGAGGTACTTCTCGGCGCTGTGCTATAGATGTCGGTGCCACTGGTAAAGTTTTCGGGGCTTGCGAGGCTTGTCCTCCAAACCGAGGCTTCGTGAAGGGACCTTTAGATGGTGGAGTAGCTTGAACCATAGGCCTCTTTCCCAAACTTGACCCGGAGCCTTGCCCCATTGGAGCTCTAAAAATCGGATCTTTCTTTTTGAATTCCTCTTCTTGTTCCATTGCTCGTTGTACCGTATCGGCGAAAGACAAATAATTATGTCCAGCTTGGCCATGCCTCAGATCCTGTCTTACTCCGGCGATGAACTTCTTGGATTTCCTCTTCTCATCCCGAGTTATGTGAGGTGCATACTTCCCAAGTCGAATAAAAGTTGCAATATATTGAGCCACAGAACGGTTACCCTGCTTTAAGGTCATAAATTCTTGTTCCTTCCGTTCTCTTACAACTTCCGGCACAAAACATTCACCTAACTCTCTCTTAAAAACTTCCCAAGTCACTTCCTCTTCATCAACCTATAGTTTTTCCCTTGTCCTCTCCCACCAATCATAAGTTTCGCCATCTAGTTGAAATATGGCGAATTGGGCCTTTTCTTGATTTGTAAACTGTCGGACCCCAAATATCCTCTCCATTCTTGTTAGCCATCCTTCCGATACCTCGTCATCTATGGAACCAGAAAACCGTGGAGGGTTGTAGCTTAGAAACACTCCATGAGGATCCCTATTATTGTTTGGTGGAGCCGGTTGTTCTACAGGTTGTGGTGGGGGAGCTTGAGCTCTCCTATGCTCGACATAATTGTAGACAGCTCCATGAAATTCCCCATATCCATCGGAGGCTGTTGAGGTTGTTGTTGTTCCGGCGTAGGATTTCGGTCTCGGCGATGTCGTCGCTCTGGAGATCTATCTCTATCTCTTCTTGGAGGCATTCTTTCAATAGAACACTGAAATGCATGCCTTCTTTAGTCCATGCATGTGCATGCAATTAATTTAAGCAAAATTTAAGAAATAGAGCACATAATCACATAAGAGATGCATGTGCAACACATTGACAAATTATTCCTGGAAGCCGTACTACTAAGACTGACACACATGACACAAAAGCCTGGGTTTTGCAACACTTGGCTTTGATACCACTTAAGGATGTAGCGCCCGAGCGTGAGGCACCACATCCCTCGCACCGAGACCCGACCCGTATATGAAATGGGAAATCCATACACGTGCCAAATCACGGTGAATGGGGACACAACACACACGCTAAGCTAGACGGGAGCTAACCCTTAAACGAAGCATAACCAAAACATAATTAAATCAGAGTGACCATAACAATAGCGGAAGCAATTCAACATAAGTACTTATAGGTACCAACACATAGCAATACATATCGTACTTATATATAGGTACCAACACTTACAACCTGTAGAAAAGCCATCACGGCACAAAATAACATAATATACGCTCCATACATAATCATAATACAAGAGTAATAAGAACAAGTAGATATGAGTGTAAAAGAAAATGCTAGACACTAATGCAAGACTTAGACGACTCGTATTCCCGCCTAGCACCTCCAAACCTGCACAAAACAACTGAAAACAAACCGGGTTCAGTCTAAAAGAGACTGGTGAGTATAAAAAAAAAGGGGCATAATATATAATACAACGGAATTTAAACATATACATGCAAGCCCTAATTCTATTCGAAGTTTGATAAGAGTTTCCCAAGCGAGCAAAACAAAGAAAACATCAATGGAATTACGACTATCATATTCATTCACAAATAATTATAGGGTTTCATGGCCCGGCGAGTGGGCGTGCATTATCTCCAACCATCACCTTGTGTAATCATATTCATAATTCATTTATTTTCATGCATAATAATCTTATGTGCACATTCATACGATTCATAATCATACATATACACCTTCTTCCTCCGGTGGTGGACGGGTTTGCAAGGCCCGACCACCTCATACATTGACCCAGGGGGGTACATGAATCCTCCAAGAGCGCTCAGCTACCATTCCACGCTAATCTCCTAGCGAGTTCTAGTCTCTGTTAAATGGTTAGGACTAGCACATTGGATCACCGTCGGCCCTTGCCTCCCCGGATAGCCACATGTGCTAGGTCCCGGGCCCGTGCATCATTAACAATCATGTCTCGCCAAAACATAAGGTAGGATTCATAAAAGAAAGGCTTACGTTTGAAATCATTCACTCGAGAAAAGACTCTATATACGTATATTATACATTTGGTTTAAAACTTTGCACATTGGGTTTATATAGGGTCATTTTAGCTAGTAGAAGAGAAACCCACCTTGAAGCGGCAAAAGGATAAGAGTAGAGCCTCAAACGACGCCCTCGTTTCCAACTAGACCGAAATCTGTACAAAAGAGGTAGTGTGAGACTCAAAATTACCATATACGACGCACAGCAATGCAATGTGGATGATATGAGATGCAAAAGAAAATGTTCTCAAGTCATGGAACTATTCTTATGCACAATTAACACAATAAAGTCACATAAACATTCAAAATCATTCATTGCATTCAATAAGTGGAAGTACCAAGTTCATTCGTCATAATTCATAACAAAAAAAAACCATAAACTTGATACATTAATCATAACACATAATAATACATATTAACATAGCATAGATGTCATAAAAGAGGTGGAGGAAGATCAAACAAGCGGAGAAAAAGAAGAAAAACGGAACCGGAGTGAAAAAAAAAAACGCAGGACAAAATCCACCCCCATGGATTTTTCCAAAGGGAAAAATCCACCTCCATGGATTCTGTCCAGCCTACTGACTCAAATCCACCCCCGTGGATTTGGGTCAGTAGCCAAAAAAACACACAAACTAGGAAAAAAACGAAATGGAAGCCATAAATCACCAAGCCAACACAAAACTCAAACTAAAAGCACACTAAATCAGGTCATTTACTCATGTATTCAAGCTATAACACATTAGACAACAAGAACTTCAAGAAAAAAAAACATTAAGAGATCATCAACCAATTCATATCTTCCAAAACCTTCAAGTTCATAATGGAACATATTAAATCCCTCAACCACCATGCAATATAAGCCCATAAAATCATAAATGCATGTTTTGGGATCATATATAACTCAAGAAACTCAAAGAAATTCTAAGGAAGCATGCTAGAATCATAATTTTACATGAAACCCTTACTATTTAATCATTTCCTCCAAACTTGATCAAATCATGGTGAAAACATGCAAACTTGGACTTAAAAGAACCACAAGGAGATATACATATCAAAAATGGAGTTACCTTTAAGAAATGGTGAGGAATGGATGAGAGATGAGCTCAATTTCTCTCTTGGTGAATAGTGGTCTCTTTCTTCTCTTCCCTTTCTTCTTTTTCTTCTTGTTTGGCTGAAAATGTGGGTTGTGGGAAGGGAATGGATCGGTATGGGGGTGTTGAGAGAGGGTAGTGGGGTGGTTGGCAAGTTGGTAGGGTCAAAGGGTAGGTCTTAGGTACGATTAAGTAGGTCCTTAGCTTGTGTGGAGTTATAATTGGTCATTTGAACGTAACGTGCTCATTTCGGTTGAATTTTAGGAATCCAAATGATCTTAAAAAGGTATGAGGTTTGTCCCATTGCATCCGAATCGTCGATACGGATCCAACGGAGGTGACGAAACTCGATTCCGAGTTCCCGAGCTCAAGTTACAACACTCGGAACAAAAGGTATGCTAAATGCCCTTTAGTTCCCTTTTCGGTTCTGATCACACAAATGAACACAAAACTCAAACAAACAAGAACAAAATCAATCAACGAGCATATAAACATGAACATAGAACACTTATATCAATCATACCAAATTATCACAAAAAACGGAGATCAAATCAAGCTCACACAAGGTCACGTAAACAAATGCATTCAAACTCGAGTAAAATTCAATGAATAAGAATTCAAGTTAAATATCAACTAAGTATATAAAATATGAAATTAATGAAGTAATTATGAAAATAAAACAAGTAATTTGCGCAAATTGGTAAACACATACGTCGTACCTGTTTGACCGAAAAGTCGGGGCGTTACATTAGAAACACCAATTAATTATACAAAAGACAATGAATACGATCAACCATCAAAGCACTTAGTATCATAAAATTCTTTAAATTTGAGTTACGTATATGTATATGCCATGAATGTTCGATGTACCGTTCACCGTGGTTCGGGAATCTTCCATGGTAGTGATCCATCCAACGCTTGATTTGAGGTTGAAGATTTCCTTACCCAAAATATCAAACATTGGATCCCCGATATCGCAATACTTAACTGATAATTCAATCCTGCCTCCATAATCGATCCTCTTATCCTAAGCACCAAGGTCGAATTTCCCTATCTTAAGTGATATTAGTTCTATTCCCCATGCTTCACCATGAACTGTACTTGGACTTCTTGAATATTCGAATTAGTCTTTGGTAGCTTGGATTCAACCTCTAATCCAATAAGTATTCTCTGTTCATCACAGAAACAACTAATGAGTCTGTAACCTGTTTTGTTCATGTGAGGGGTTATCCCCTAAATCTTTCACTTCTCCAAATCACTCCTAATTTCCTTGGATGCTCGGCCTATCCTTCAGTAGCTCAAATCTTCGTATTCAATTTTTCATCATACCTATTTGATCCTGGAAAAATGACTGACAACCCGGTAACTCATCTTGTTCATCTAACACATTTTCAACTAAGTATTCCATTTCCAAAATTGTTTGAATTGACTACCATGTGATCCCTTGCAATATATGATGGTCCCGTCAAGCTACAGTTATCTCACACCCTTATAATAGTGCAACACCTTTTTTATGATCAAAGTATGTTCACTCTACTTGTAGAAACCATTAACTCTCCTATTTCTCATCAAATTTCTTTTCATTTCAGCTCGGCTTAAGATATGTCTCCTTATGGCTTTAGAAATCTCCATTTGAGAACTTTAGGCGCATGAGCTTTAAGATATTGAAGACTTCGTTCACATAGTTCTAATAGAGGGAAAGAATGACCACCTTTCTTGAAGTTTCCTGGCCGGCTCTCCCCCTTTAAGAAAATAAAACATATATATATTCCATCTCACTGCTTGAACTTGTTATACCATTTCTCAAAGCAAAGAATCTCATCTTTCTGATTTTCTTGAAGTACTTATCTCTTCCGATCTTGTTCCCGAAAATTCCTTCTCCCAAATTGGAAATCAAGATAAGCACTAAATCTACCATTCTATCCCAAATACTCACCTCCTGTTCTTGGAGCACCTAGCCTTCTCTGAAATTATTCTCACAAAATTTTTATTCAAATCTTGAAGGTCACCAAGTGTCAATGTCTTCTAATCCTTCCCCTTCTCCATTTCCAAGAAATCCCGTTGTTGATAACTCTTGCATATATTTTTTTTTTCCTTCCGTTGAAAGTAACCCATTTGAGCCCATCAATAACTTTGGAGTCATTTCCTTGGTCGACTCTCCCCCCTTAAGAATGCCTATTCTTACCCGTTGGATTGTAACATCACTTCTTAAATTGAAAGTTCTCGATTCCCTAAAGTTAGCTTCCTTGGTATAAGTGATTCTGACCACACCACTTAGCCGAAAATTTTCTCACATTACTTTTGCAACGATCGGTAGGAACAACAACCCACTTCTACCAATCTAACTCTCGGCTATTTCTTTGGCCTCTAAATTGCTCTTCCTCTTTTATTCTTTTCCGACCCCATTAATTCCTTGTCATAATTTGGTTATGTCTCGGTTGAAGTAATGCTTGATACGTGAATTGGGGAGAGTTCCTATCAAGATAACACTTAACAATGCATATCGGGTTAAGAGGCCAATGCATGTGTCACACTTGTAAATAATAAATACACAACTTGGAAAAATTACGCTCAATTAAGAATGCATATATAATTAAAGAAATTTAAATAATTTAAACAATGTATTATGCACGTGCTCATGAATGCGTTGAACCTGTCACCGTAGTTGAATCTTTTAGCTTGGCATTTTTCCTTGTTTGTTGATTTACGAGCTTGCCTTGAATTGGTTGGCCATTTCTTGTTACCCACGGTCTTCCAATTTCTTCAAAATCCCCAACATCAACTCGTGCATTTCCATCACTCGAGAATCGAAATTTCTTGAACTCGATTCTGTCCCCAAGTATTCCTTCCAATTTATCAATTCTAGGTGTGGCTCGAGCCTTCACCTTAAACATCTTCTTGACCAAAGTTTCTTGTAGCAACTCGCATAACTATGTAATCAAAATTATGATTCTTGAACTCAAATGCTTCTACTTCCATGATGCCTTACCTTCTTAATCGATTCCCTTGTTGCTCCATATCTTCCAATTCAACCGCCCAACCCGACAATTCCGCTTGGATATGGAGAATAGACTCAATCCGACCAAACATACAATCTTTAGTACTCTAATTTACCACGAGCTTGCAATCACCATATTAGTCGTTCTCTTCACTTTCCCCATCCGACTTCTTTCTGAACCCAAAATCCAAAATATTTCAATTCTTGTAGATCCACATCCATTACCTCGTTGTTCAATCCTTCCCATTTGGTATTTCCATAAGCCCAAAATCGGTCAATTTCTTAATTTTCCAAGTTGATCCAAATCCCATCCCAAGGCCCGAAGGATCTCGACTCATCCTGAACTTAGTTCCCAAAATTCTGCCTCGACCCGAATCGCTTGAGTTACCTTCTTCGCCCACTTTGATTCTAGTTCCAGCAAGTAGAAGGTCCTTGATTCAATTACAAGTCTAAACCTTGAGTTATTATCTTCACCTCTTCCTTACGTTGAATAAATCTCCCGAACCCGGTTGATCCACCTCTTTTATAATGTAACCCACGTGTCTATCTTGCAATCTGTAAGCATCACCTTTCTTAATTTCCCCTAACCTCACTAGATCTTGTAAGTTACTCCAACCATGGATCCTTCTATTCCGCATCTTATCACTTGTCTTAAAACCTAATTAGAAAAATCCATGTCTCTTAAATTCTTGTATGAAGTTTCCCGGTGCATTCCTTATAACTTTAAGGCTAGAGAAGGGAGCTTGCAATAGGTTGAGGTTGTCGTAGAAATTAGCCGTGGTTTGATATCATCTTTATAACCTATAAGTCACCAATCAATTCAAAGATAAATGCATGCAGTTAATACATGCTCATGTTACATAGTTAACACCACAACCACAAATTTGATGCAAATACAACAAATAATTCAACAAAATTGAAAGTAAATTAGGTTGGACATATATATATCTTCAAACAATGTAAAGTCAATTAACCGACAATTTATGGACAAAATCGATACAATGCTCAAGTTATCAAGTAATTCAGGTAATTTCAAGGATTCAAGTAATCAGATAATTTCAAATAAATGCAAGACCCTCAAGTTGTCAATTAGTTCCTATGTCGTACAACTTAGACTTGACACGACACGACACGAGAACCTCGGTTTTACAACCGGGCTCTGATACCACCTAAGATGTAGCACCCGGAACGCCGAGATACCACACCCCCGCACTATAGCTCAGCCCACATACGAAATGGATGATCCGTACATGAACCAAGACTATAGCGAACGGGTGACAATACAAGAAAAAATCTAGCTAGGTGGGACTAGACCCCAATTCAATTAAATCCAATACATGAAAATTCGAAAGCGGAAGTATAAACACTAACATTTCAATATCATATACTAAATATCCAAAAGCTCATCCTAATCTAGCTCATATATCAATACATTATCATCTCCAATCTATTATACATGCATAAGTCTCCAAAACTAACAGAAACCCTAAAATGATAAAGGCGGAAATACCTAGAAAATGAAAATGCGATGCTAGACTCAGCTGAACAAAAGACACAACTCGGACTCCCACCTAGCACACGACCGTGAGTACTTGAAAAGTGAGGGTGTCAGTCTACCAAAGACTGAGTGAGGGGTTTAAACAAATATAAGGGCAATTACCATGCAAGCTATAATCTCGGGTAAGTTTTCATAAAAGAAACAATATAAGTTCAAATATTAAAGTAATTCTCGCCCGAGATTACAATTAAACAATTTAATAATTCAATCATGATCAATTCAATACGTGGCCCGGCAAGTGAGGGCAATTCTCCAACCTTTCTCCAAAAGTGTACAATCATGAGCGTTTCAATTTATTGGTTATCATGCAAGTAACTACGTGCGATCAATTAGCAATTTCATGAACTCCTTCTTCCTACGGGTGATGGTGGGCTTGCAAGACCCAACCATCCAATCATGGTGTACGTCGGGAACATGACTCCCACACATGGGATTTCTTCCTCTACCAACCTTCTGGTCGATTCCGAGGTGATCCCACATGTTGAGGATAGTGCAAGAGTTACCCATCAGCCCTTGCTTTCCCGGTTAGCTCAATACACTACCCTCGGGGCCCAACGTGAACATGCTTACTCGCCAGATCAATCAATAAATCAATAACATGGCTTTCTTGATTCAATACAATAACATGGCTTGCTTGTAATCGTTTTAGATTGGAAAACTATAGATATAAATATACATTTTGGTCGAAAACATCACATAGGGTTGTATGGTTCTATATATCTACAAATTAAACCTCACCTGACGAGTGACGGAACAAGGCAAGGATACAAGAAAGTGCCCAAATGATCCATGATCTCCGCCCTGGAGAAAAACTAGACAAGAAAGGGAATAGTGGAAACCCCGTGAGACGAGACTCAATATGAGACCAAGTATGACGCACGGCCATGCTCATGTAAATAAATAAAACAAGCAATCAAGTGACACTTATCATGTATGAAAACCAATTAACACCTAAGAGGTGAAATTAATATCAAGAAATCATGTATTCATATTATTCAATTATTTCAAGTTCAATTCATGTAAGGCATGGAGTCACACAATCATGTTTTCAGTAATTAAGTACCAAGAAGTGTCAATTAGGAGCATAAATATCAATTAATCTAGTATATGTATCATATAATTCACATATGGGACCCAAGAGAGGGAAAGGAATGCAATAAGAAAGGTTTTGGTGAAGTTTGGCAAAAACGGACAATTTTAAGAAACGCACACTCTGTAGGAAAACTGGAATATCTTTAATTCTGTAATTGGGAATTGAGTTGTGATTATTTGGAATGAAACTAGACACAAAGACCTTTCCGATGATATATGGCTCGTTTTCTAGTTCAAAGCGAGGAGAAAATGGCATAAGCTTGAAGTTAGGCGAGTGCAGTTTGTCGGGAAAGTGGCGACACCTAAAAGAATTGATTATATCTCACAAACTAGAAACGATATTGAGGTGATTCAAATTGGAGAGTGTTCTAAACTTCAATTGATTTCCAACGGTTTAAAAATCAGGTCAATCGGAGTTCGAATGAGGGGGTACCCGGTAGGGTAAAGTTCAAGGGAAAAATTCCCCGGCCGGGTAAAGTGGTCCAGAAACTTTTCGGGACAAAAGTACCCGCCCGGGTACTTTTTATGCACAAAAAGTAGCCGCCCGGGTACCCTTCCAGGGCTGGAAAAAGGGGCAAAATAGGGGGTTCACGGAAAATGGCTCCCAAGCCATTTAAACACCAAATCAATGCAAGAAATCAACTCAAAACTTTCATATAACATGTATATAACTCATATACTTCATTTAGACATCAAACAAACCATCAAATATGCATCAATCATCAAGGAATCATCATTCAAAACCCCATATATTTTCATGTCTTCCAACCTCCATATAGTTCAAGGATTCATGCAAGCCACCAATTCTAATGAACATTATCATGCTTCTAACCTCAAATAAACAAGGAATCACATCCAACTCATCAAACCCTACTCAACTATATCTCAAGAGATTCATACAATTAATCCATCTATACCTCAAAGAAATGAAGAAGATGAGCAAGGATGATAAGATGATGCTTCACTTATGCAAATCCTCCTTGAATTCTAGCTTGGGAGATGATGAAATAACTCTCCTCCTTCCTTGTGTAAATACCGTGTATTAGTATGTGTGTGTGCGTGAGATTTCTTGATGAAATGAAATGTATAGCATGAGAGAAAAGAGATGTATATAAGGTATATTATATCTGTGACACCCCGCTCGTCCGACGTGGTACGCCACGTTTCAACCTTATTATGTGTTTAATTATATAATTTTGTGTTTTACGTGGCCTTATTTTGAACTCTTTTAGAGTTTACGGGCTTGTTTGCAATTTTCTCTTTTTAGGGGTTTTCGGTCACTGCTCATTCGATCGAGATTTCGACCTTTTGACCACTTCTTTGCGTTCGGGGTATCGAAACGAGTCCGTAGACTCTGAGTTTGCCCAATTTTAACTTCGTTAACCCTTTCTTCCGACCATTTTCGCGTACGAGGACCTGAGATATAACACCTTGGATCCTCGTAATTCATGCCAAACGCTGCAGACTCCAGCTCTCTCTCTTCTCCAGCGATCAAATCCGTTCCCGCCACTGTTCACACACACTTGAGGTGTGGGAACACACACTTGTCTGTTCTCACTCGTTTCTCAACGGAATTCGACGTTTGAATAGTGGAAATTGATCAACTCGATGAGCCCGACACGATGATACCAAAATCGTAGCCCGAAACCCAGCGGTGGTGGCGCTATGGCGAGTTACAGGTGGCGGGAATTACGTTCGCTACTTCGTCAGTGGATTGCGGCGGCTTCCGGCATCGAAATTGACCCATTTTTTGGACAAGCTTGTAACGCGATATTCCGTCCATCATTTTTGGAACAACAGCGTGGCCAACGGACTGGCGACGGTAGCTCACGCGCCGCCTGAAAGTCACGGCGGGCGGCGGCGCTACTGTAGCGCGATGAAACTTGTCGTTCCGACAACCTTTTTCGATGGACTTCAACGGTTCCTAGCGTTTTTCGACCCCCTGAACTCATTTTTGGCCTCCTTTCTGTCCGAATCATGGCGGAGATAGGGTTTTCCGGCAAGAAGCAGCGACGGAGCTTAGAGGCGGCGGTTCGGCCATTTTCCGGTGGGTTTCGGTGGTGGTCCCTTTACAAAAGTTAATCAGTTGGTGGAGGACAAACTTCTCACGTTGGCCCCGGCTCGAGAACCTGCCGTTGGTGGCGGACCAGCGGTCTTTTTCCGGTGATATTTTTCGGCTTTTGGTCAGGGGCTTTCGAAGGCCTCATTACGGGCTTTCCAACGGTATGTTCGGATTTTGTTTTCGTTTTACGGTTTGCATTTAATTTCAATTTTCATCGTTGGGATTTAGTTCGATTTTTCATCAACGAAGTCCGGCGTGTTTGGTATTTCTGAAATTGGTTGAGGGCTTTTGTCAAGCAGGTCGAGGCGTACGTTTCTGTCCTTCTGGGATTTTTCGGACCACCGGAGGTGGTGTTCTGGTGGCGGCCGGTGGCTGTTCGGCCGGTTGCGGTGGAGGCATTCCGGTGACTTTCGGTCAGCGGGTTCCTTTCGTCGTGGTGAGTCCAACGCCACTTTCCGTTCGTCAATCGGATGTCCGGTTGATTTGTTATGAATTTTTAAAGTTATTGTATTTATTCTCGTTAATTGTTTTAATTGTAATTTCGATCTTGTCTGAACTATGAAATGAAATTACGAGTTGCGTGATGTATGAAAATATGTTATGATATATGATAAGCTTGATTCTTGATTTATTGAATTTAATTGCCTCGTTTATGCCACTTTTTGTATATGATTATTGCTTTTAAGGGGTGTTAATGTAATTTTAGAAACTAATTGATTATGAATCCTATATAATACATTATAAAAGGATACGTTGTGCTTTAATTTGAATGAATTGTTTAAGTATAATAATTGTTGAGAATTTTGTAAATTATGCAAATAAAAATTGACATGAGACTTATGTTTTATTCTCACAAGACTTGGAGCCCGTAGGAGCCACCTCTAGAGTCCCAACGTAGACGAGTCGGTCATGGGCTATATGTCATGCCGCTACGAGGACGTTGCAATTCTGAAGGAGGGGTGATTGTGACACCCCTATCCCACATCGGGAAAGTATGAGAGTTAAGTTCAGTATATAAGTTAAAGAGTCCAAGTATAACCAATGGATATCCCTTTTGGGCAGTGGTTTAGGCCCAATTTTAGGTTATACTCGGTGGGCTTGGAGACTTCCGCTCGCGTCCAACGGGCCCGCGGACCCGGGGAGTGAGAAATTTCCTGCATGATGATATGAATTCTATAAGTTATGCATCTTCTAATATGTGAAATGATTGTGATTTGATATGAATGACTTAATTTGGATAAATGTGAACTATATGTCGCATCATTTGTATTCGTGAGCATGGTCGTGCGTCTTTGTGGTTGTGATTTGAGTCTGAGTCTTGTGTTTTGTGTGTTCAGTCGCTCAGGGTTTTTCCAGGGAGTGTCTGTCAGCTGTTTGGGTTCCAGTGGGACTTCTTAGCTCGTGTTTTCCGTTCTCGTCGGTGTAAGGTGAGGTTTTAGGATTTTATTTTAGTTAAAGCGACCTATAACCCTCTGTGCTCGTTTTCAAGCCTGCATGGGACTATTCTATTACATTTATATAATAGATATGTGTTTATACGATACGTTTATGATTTTGTCATATGATTAAAGATTTTTGAATTGTATATGTACGCGCGAATGTACGCTTGAAAATGTTTTGCAACGAGGCTGTGCTCCAAACCGTGTGTCTTCAAGCTAGCTACGGATTAGGATGACACGGAGAGGTACGTCTATAGCATATGCTAAGTTGCAAGGTAAGGTATGCTCCAATAAGGTACATAAGTATGATTTTGTTATGATATGATAAGTTTGGTGTGTAGCGAGTTATGATCTGATATGCTATGTTCTGGTGTGTTGGGTCCCGAGACGTGGGTAAGGGAGACCCGGGATGACCATGGGGTCGCCGGTTATGACCCCTGTGCACGTTCTCATTTGAGATATTCACGTGCGACCTATGGAGGTTGGGAAGGCATGGTATCTTGAGCCCTCGGTGGATAACCGGGGAAGGCACAGTGTGGGTTAGCTACCCCGTGTGTGTTTGTATTGGTACGAGTAGTGAGGGTTCGCTCCCCGAACTACATGGTGTTGGGGTTGGATTGTTTATGATATTTGTTGGTTTTTGTTATGATACGTATGATTCGATATAGAAGTAAGGTGGGAGCCCCGTACTCGCCGGGTATATGAATATGGTCCGTTATGTTAATTATGAAACGGGATAGGAGCTTTCTCATTCAATATGATATGAGTATGCTCAGTTTGTTAAGTTTTGAATAAGATAAGATAAGATATGTATAAGTTTGGTTTGAAAATTGTATAAGTTTGATTTGAAATTGGTTTTGGTATGCAAAACGGTACTCCTGGTTCATAATCTTTCTTTTGATACGTGCTCTGCTCCTTATTATGTATAGTGTGTGTGAGTTCAGCCCCCTCACTCAGTCAGTGGACTGATCCTCGCCCCACCCATGTTTTTAATTTATAGGTGCAGGTTGTGGGAGTTCGAGCTAGGCGGCTTTGAGTCGGGTCTGTCGAGTCTGTGTCGGTCTTTGTGATTTGTTAAGCATTTTGTTTTGATTTGTGTAGGAATCTATGTATATGATATATGTATTTTGCAGGGTGGTAATTATGATTTGTATGTTTGAAATTCGGGACAGGTTAGGACAGGTTCGTGGAATTAGTTGAACCCGTTTTTGTTGTATGATTATTTGGGACAGGTTAGGACAGGATTACTTGATTAGTTGAACCCGTTTACTTATGGTTGTTGATTAAAGTTTTTAATAGTTCATATTTTGCATCGCTTCCGCATTCAGGTTTTGCATATTTTACTTGTACAGGGTTTAGATACCGCCTAGCTTAGGTTGGATTTTTCGTTTGTCACCCGTTCGTTGTGACTTGATGCGTGTGCGGACTTTCCATTTCGTACATGTGTCGGGTCATAGTGCGGGGGTGTGGTGCCCCACCGCTTGGGGTGCTACATCTTAAGTGGTATCAGAGCCACCAGGTTCAAAACCGGTGCTCTGGAGTCGTGTCATGTCAGTTTAGGTCGTACGGCGTAGGAATACTTGTGCACTGCATTCGTTTGATGTGAAATTTTGACTTCTCTGTATGAATTTGTCTGAGCTTATGTGATTGTGTGCACACTGTGATTACGATTTTTGCAAAATTATCATTGTTATGCTTTAAATTTTAGTAAATTACTTGCTGCATCTGAATGAATTAGGTGCTCTTAATTGCTTTCATTACTTGACATACCCACGTACTAACCCTCATGCATAGATAATTGTCCAATTTGTGAATTGCAGGGCGTTGGCTCGATGACAAAAAAATTGAAGTTGATCGTGACAACACTCTGCACTTCTACAATTTTGTGAAGGAGGATTTGAAACTTCCATCTTCTGATTACTTGGATGAAAAGCAAATGAATTTCTACAAGAATTCAAAAATAGCTAGAAGCTAATATTATGGAAACAGGTATCATGCAGTCATAGCACGTGCATCATGCATTAGATTAAATTATAATTATTTCGAACATTTACTTACGTGTTTGATTGTCTTCCTTGCTGATTAATGAGTGTATGCCATACACATTCCTAACCCCACATGCATTAGCTTCGTGGTTGTAATTTAGGTGTTCCTCTACCTGATCCACTAAGTGTTGTCTTGGTCGAAGCAACATTGAGATTCGAACCGGGGTCGACCAGAAGATGTATGATCAAGCTAAAACAGTCAGGGTATTGGGTGGATACAAGAAGATACTCGAATATGAGAGAGACAAGAGTTCCTTTAACTATCAGGGTGCCTTCAGGATATGTACTTATTACTTGGAGGTGCTCGGGAGTACATGTTTTATAAGAAAGCCAGAATTTCTGACTCTGGATGACGTGAGGTGACAATGAAGAAATCAAGGCACTTGTACCATTCAGAGAATTCCAAGTAGGAAATCGTACTACTATTATAAAGACACCCACCAGAGTAGTTACACTTACACAAAGGAATAAGGGGAAAATTGTGCAAGCTATGGAATTTTGTGTCGAGGTCATTGAAGATCAACTCCACCAAATATTGAGGATAAGGACATCATTTACAACGACGGTGTACTAAGCAAGACTGTTTAAAGATTCTTCATTTATCTCTCCACGATTGTCCTGAGAGATTTTACCGTGAAAGGAGTGGCAATTCCCGATTACCGAGGATTTTATTGGGATTTCAAGAGACTCCACGGATCACTATACTTTGAGAATCAAGTGAGATGGTCCAAGACCATTTGGGTACCCGAGAATCTGAGGGAATACTAAAGAATGCAAGTTTGAACGAAGGGTAGGAACCACTGCTAGTCAAGGATTCGATTATCCTTTCAAATTAAAGAAATTGTCAACCTCTACTCCACTACTACGGTGAACGGTACCTTAAGCATTCATGGCATTTGGACCCATGCATTTCATAAGTAGTTATATTTTATTTTGTTTGACTAATGTGACAACGTGTAATGTTTGATGTTGCTAGATTGTAATAACGTGGATAACTTCTTTAATTTCCATAACTTAAAATTTATTATTGTTGTGAATTCTTGTAAACTGAATGGATTACATGCTTGCGTGGGTTGTTTGTGCTTCAGTGTTTATAAAATTTCTTAATTGCTCACTAACCCTTCATGCACATACAAGTATATTGCAATCTTATTTCACAGAGATTCCATCGCGATATCCCCCTTGAGTTGGACATGGATGATGAATCAATACTCTAGGGACACCGACATCAGTAGTGTAAAGGTACACTTTACATGCATCCCATGTTTTGCATCCAATGCTACTTTAATGTGTGTATGTATGAAGGCTGAGTAAGTGAACTTGTGTGCTAGAGAGTTGTTGAGATCTCTCTATTTATGTGTTAGGGAGATGTGGGATTCTCCCTATTTATATGATAGAAAGATGTTGGATTCTTTCTAAATTATGTGAGCAAGAGATGCTGGATTCTCTTGGAGTTAGATGTTTGGGAGATGTTGGATTCTCTCGAATCTAGGGTTTGAGAAATGCTTGATTTTCTCAAACTAGAATGTTTGGAAGATGTGGAAGCCTGCCAGACTTAGGTTGAGAGACGGGGCTCTCTCGATTATGTGGTTGGGAGACAGGGTTCTCTCAATTCTGTGCCTGAGGAACGGGGTTCTGTCTTTTGAAGTGCCGGGAGACGGGGCTCTCTCTCTCTTTTGCGTGCTGAGAGATGGGATTCTCTCTTGTTTGTCGCGGCTGAGTTTCGTTTGGCCTGATGTTGGTTTGCAATCGGTGAAGAAACGACGATATCGAGCTTTGGGTACAATGGTCTAGTGGGGGATCGAACGAGTTGAAGCGACTAAGGATCAAGTGTTTGAACAAACCTCTATGACTACGGAACTCTGCAGGGAGTTGATGCAATCAGTGGGAGTAAACTTCACAGCCAGGGCTATGACTCTACACGATTTCAGGAGATAGATTGAAGTATTCCAGTTCTTTACGATTCAGTAATAGGATCTGAGGACAGGTCCTTTTGAAGGAGGGGATATTGTGACACCCCGCTCATCCGACGTATAAGGTACGCCGCGTTTCAACCTTATTATGTGTTTAATTATATAATTTTGTGTTTTGCGTGGCCCTATTTTGAACTCTTTTAGAGTTTAGGAGCTTGTTTGCAATTTTCTCTTTTTAGGGGTTTTTCGGTCACTGCTCGTTCGATCGAGATTTCGACCTTTTTGACCCCTTCTTTGGGTTCGGGGCATCAAAACGAGTCCGTAGACTCTGAGTTTGCCAAATTTTGACTTCGTTAACCCTTTCTTCCGACTGTTTTCACGTACGAGGACCTGAGATATAATACCTTGGAGCCTCGTAATTCGTGCCAAACGCTGCAGACTCCAGCTCTCTCTCTTCTCCAGCGATCAAATCCGTTCCCGCCACTGTTCACACACAATTGAGGTGTGGAAACATACACTTGTCCGTTCTCACTCGTTTCTCAACGGAATTCGACGTTTGAATAGTGGAAATTGATCAACTCGACGAGCCCGACACGATGATACCAAAATCGTATTCTGAAACCCAACGGTGGCGGCGCTATGGCAATTTGCAGGGGACGGGAATTACCTATGCCACTTCGGCCGGCGGATTACGGCGGCTTCTGGCATCGGAATTGACCCATTTTTGGACGAGTTGTAACGCGATATTTCGGCCATCATTTCTGGAACAACGGTACGCCAACGGACTGGCGATGACGGCTCACGCGCCGCCTGAAAGTCACGGCGGGCCGCGGTGCTACTGTAGCGCGACGAAACTTGTCGTTCCGACGACCTTTTCAAATGGACTTCAACAGTTCCTAGCTTTTTTCGACCCCGTGAACTCATTTCCGACCTCATTTTTGTCCGAATCATGGCGAAGATAGGGTTTTCCGGCGAGAAGCAGCGGCGGAGCTTAGAGACGGCGGTTCGGCCATTTTTCGGGGGGTTTTGGTTGTGGTCCCTTTACAAAAGTTGATCGGTTGGTGGAGGACAAACTTCTCACGTTGGCCCCGGCTCGAGAACCGGCCGTTGGTGGCGGACCGGTGTCAAACCGGCGGTGGAACGACGGTCTTTTTCCGATAATATTTTTTGGCTTTTGGTCAGGGGCTTTCGAAGGCCTAGTTACGGGCTTTCCAACGGTATGTTCGGATTTTGTTTTCGTTTTACGGTTTGCATTTAATTTCAGTTTTCGTCATTGGGATTTAGTTCAGTTTTTCGTCAACGAAGTCCGGCGTGTTTGGTATTTTCTGAAATTGGTTGAGGGCTTTTGTCAAGCAGGCCGAGACGTACGTTTCTGTCCTTCGGGGGATTTTTTTGACCACCGGAGGTGGTGTTCCCGTGGCGGCCGGTGGCTGTTCGGCCGGCTGCGGTGGCGGCATTCCGGTGACTTTCGGTCAACAGGTTCCTTTCGTCGTGGTGAGTCCAACGCCACTTTCCGTTCGTCAATCGGATGTCCGGTTGATTTGTTATGAATTTTTAAAGTTATTGTATTTATTCTCGTTAATTGTTTTAATTGTAATTTTGATCTTGTTTGAACTATGAAATGAAATTACGAGCTGCATGATGTATGAAAATATGTTATGATATATGATAAGCTTGATTCTTGATTTAATGAATTTAATTGCCTCGTTTATGCCACTTTTTGTATATGATTATTGCTTTCAAGGGGTGTTAATGTAATTATAGAAACTAATTGATTATGAATCCTATATAATGCATTATAAAAGGATACGTTGTGCTTTAATTTGAATGAATTGTTTAAGTATAATAATTGTTGAGAATTTTGTAAATTATGCAAATAAAAATTGACATGAGACTTATGTTTTATTCTCACAAGACTTGGAGCATGATAGGATTTAAATTATTATGTCTCAATTTTTAATTTCCTACCTGATGATATGAATTCTATAAGTTATGCATCTTCTAATATGTGACATGATTGTGATTTGATATGATTGACTTAATTTGGAAAAATGTGTACTATATGTCGCATCATTTGTATTCGTGAGCATGGCCGTGCGTCTTTGTGGTTGTGATTTGAGTCTGAGTCTTGTGTTGTGTGTGTTCAGTCGCTCAGGGTTTTTCCAGGGAGTGTCTGTCAGCTGTTTGGGTTCCAGTGTGACTTCTTAGCTCGTGTTTTCCGTTCTCGTCGGTGTAAGGTGAGGTTTTAGGATTTTATTTTAGTTAAAGCGACCTATAACCCTCTATGCTCGTTTTCAAGCCTGCATGCGACTATTCTATTATATTTATATAATAGATATGTGTTTATACGATACGTTTATGATTCTTTCATATGATTAAAGGTTTTCGAATTGTATATGTACGAGCGTATGTAAGCTTTAAAATGTTTTGCAACGAGGCTATGCTCCGAACCGTGTGTCTTCAAGCTAGCTACGGATTAGGATGACATGGAGAGGTACGTCTATAGCATATGCTAAGTTGCAAGGTAAGGATGCTCCAATAAGGTACGTAAGTATGATTTTATTACGATATGATAAGTTTGGTGTGTAGCGAGTTATGATCTGATATGCTATGTTCTGGTGTGTTGGGCCCCGAGACGTGGGTAAGGGAGACCCGGGCCGACCATGGGGTCGCCGGTTATGACCCCTGTGCACGTTCTCATTTGAGATATTCACGTGCGACCTATGGAGATTGGGAAGGAGTGGTATCTTGAGCCCTCGGTGGATAACCGGGGAAGGCACAGTGTGGGTTAGCTACCCCGTGTGTGTTTGTATTGGTACGAGTAGTGAGGGTTTGCTCCCCAAACTACATGGTGTTGGGGTTGGATTGTTTATGATATTTGTTGGTTTTTGTTATGATACGTATGATTCGATATGGAAGTAAGGTGGGAGCCCCGTACTCGCCGGGTATATGAATATGATCCGTTATGTTGATTATGAAACAGGATAGGAGCTTTCTCTTTCAATATGATATGAGTATGCTCAGTTTGTTAAGTTTTGAATAAGATAAGATAAGATAAGATATGTATAAGTTTGGTTTGAAAATTGTAAAAGTTTGATTTGAAATTGGTTTTGGTATGCAAAACCCTACTCCCGGTTCATAATCTTTCTTTTGATACGTGCTCTGCTCCTTATTATGTATAGTGTGTGTGAATTCAGCCACCTCACTCAGTCAGTGGACTGATCCTCGCCCAACCCATGTTTTTAGTTGCAGGTGCAGGTTGTGGGAGTTCGAGCTAGGCGGCTTTGAGTCGGGTCTATCGAGTCTGTGTCGGTCTTTATGATTTGTTAAGCATTTTGTTTTGATTTGTGTAGGAATCTATGTATATGATATATGTATTTTGCAGGGTGGTAATTATAATCTGTATGTTTGAAATTTGGGACAGGTTAGGACAGGTTCGTGGAATTAGTTGAACCCGTTTTTGTTATATGATTATTCGGGACAGGTAAGGACAGGATTACTTGATTAGTTGAACCCGTTTACTTATATTTGTTGATTAAAGTTTTTAATAGTTCATATTTTGCATCGCTTCCGCATTCAGGTTTTGCATATTTTACTTGTACAGGGTTTAGATACCGCCTAGCTTATGTTGGATTTTTCGTTTGTCACCCGTTCGCTGTGACTTGGTGCGTGTGCGGACTTTCCATTCATACACGTGTCGGGTCATAGTGCGGGGGTGTGGTGCCCCACCGTTTGGGGTGCTACAATATCTCCCACTAAATGCATGAATCATCATTATTTGCACTTAAGTCCTTGAATTGTTTGAGTGGATGCAATCAAGTTTCATTCCAAGAAAATTGATCAAATAGCTTCAACTCATGTTATGCAATTAAGTCCAGATAATTAGGAAGTGATCAAGCAAAGTTATGTAGAAGCATTTAATCACTTATCAATTAATTCACGTATTTTCCACGTTAGTGGCAATTCATATAAATGCATAAAAGTATATAATGCATATAATATCATCAAAGTTATAAATAAATAATTAAAATAATTCTCAAGTTACGGAAAATGATCAATTAAAGACAATTAATCAAATAAGACATGTTCGGCAGTTATTTCACATAAATTCTCACGTTAACAATAATTTCATGGAATCAATTAGTAATATAATATCACATAATATCATGTAATGTATAATAGAAAATTGGGGCGTTACAGGAAAAATTATCATAGTTTGGAAAAAAATTCAAGAAACGTTTTAAGTAAAATTTTTAATATTGAATAAAAGTTAATTGATTAAAATAAATTGATAATTTTTAAAAGAGAAAATATTTATAAAATATGCTACGATTGGAATCAAGTTTTAGTAAATGCATGAAAATTCATAAAATAATTTAAGGATCGTTTTAACTATAATATTGTATAAGGAAAATGTTAGAATTCGGAAATCCCTCAAATAGTGCAAAACTAGGGTTTTATGACCGGTTTTGGTTACTACGGGAGTTACGATGAGAATTAAGGTTTGGGAATGATATCAAAATTCATAAAATTTTGTAAGGATTCATTCGAGCCCAATATTGGATAGGTAAAGCTGGCTCGGAAAATTTCTACGAAAATGAGTGAATAGTAACTAAGGTTCTAAAGGCAATTATTCTTAACCCTTTACTTACTTATTTCTTCTTAGCCCTGAAATCCGGGATGTTACAATCCACCCTCCCTAAACAGAATCTGTCCTCAGATTCTATTCATGTTCCATAATAACTTTAGATAGTGTCTATATTCTTACTTATGAAAAGACAAATTATTCAAGATGTAAATGCACGTATAATTTGTGATGCAATGGATGAATGCATGGTGCCAGGGTCTTGTAGGACTGTAACTGGCGTGTTTAGAATGCGTACCTTTTATAGTTAATTTTGGGGAAGTATCATGAGCTGCAATCATCTTTATAGAGAGTATATACTGCATGTTAGTTAAAAAATGATTTGCAGATTATCATATGAATAAAAGTTTTAGGTAAGAGCACTTAATACACATAATACCTTTAGCAATGGTAAGATATATAAAGGCACAGGGATATTATTTTTCCGGTCCTACTGGTATCTTGAAGCAATTCTAATAATCTTAAGGTTTGAACGAACTAGAAAGTGTAAGTGAAGTGTTTCCATGAGTTAGGAATACTAGTATGATGAAGAAGATGTAGATCTTGTAATCGAATCTTCCAAGAATTTGATAATTTTGAAAAGTACTGAAGGATTTGATAAAACTCGAGATTTTGGTGTGGGTTAAGACTGTATGCTTGACTTGATCAAGGAAGGGTTTAGTACTACAATTGTAACAAATCACATGCTGGTCGGCCGTCTCAACAGTGATTGATCACAATTTAAGCACTAAAGGCACGAGAATACTTGTGAGACTCTATGAACCATGAACCCCAGATTTCTGCAAACTAGGGCTCTCATACCACTTTAGCTGTAGCGCCCCCTAATGCTACAACCCCGCACCATAATACTGCCCGAATGGAGATTAGACCCAACACTCAGGAAATACTACGGCGAACGGACAAGATAATATATGAGTAAAGAGTATGACACAGTACAACGGAAGATAAAGGGGTTTAAAACTTGGCCAGTAACGGGGAGGATAATGTATAACGAAGCAGGAATATCATTATTGCTCAAAGAAGTTTTCAAAAAAGTACAATAGGATGACATGCAAGGACAAAGTACGAGATACTTTAATTCTATGGAAAATAGGCTCAAGACAGTGTACTTTTAGGATCGAATCCAACCTACTGTTGTAATGCTTCAAGATACCTCTAGTTGTCGTTCCTTGATTCCTGAAATCATGCATTTTGAAATAAGCGAAAGGGTTAGTCAAAGTGACTAAGTGAAGGGGTATAGTAATTTATAGATATATGTATATGTATATGTATTTATATGGTCTTGAAGACCTTGATCTAAAATATTAGCAATAGAATATAGCAAATATAAAACGGTTTATAATAATTGTAGAAGTAGGGATAGGGGTAATTTGGAATATTGGTGGAAATATGAACCGTTTGTAACAAGAACATTAATGCCCGCAAGCAAGGCATGTCCATCCGTAACTCCTCAAATCATGATAAAATAGTAACGGCGTTGATCAAGACACCGATACATCAATGAAACCAATATGATAATAACTCTGCTACTCCTTGATGTCAATAGGGGAGCAAACCCTAGAGACCATGAACACTATTCAGGAGGCAGCTATCTCTCCCTCATCCCTTGGCGTGGAGTAACTAACCTCCAATTAAACCACTACTAAGAGTTGGTGGCAGTCCGCAGCACCAACAATACCCTCGGCCCGATACCTTCCGGGTAATTGCTCGCTACGGATACAGCCGGGGCCCGTAACATGAATCAAGAACAATATTTTGCTTGCATAACCCAGAATCAACATTTTGATAAAGTGGACTTAAAATATATAATGTCCTAGTAAAACATTGATTCCGGCATGAAAGTATTTTTCCCTTAAAAGGGACATTGTAGTACAATAATATGTATATAGGGTAGTGAATCAAAATTATAGGTAGGCTTGGAAATAGTTTTTATATAGATACATATGTATAGCATGATTCCAGTTCAAAACATTTTAACCATCACCTCTACCGGTAGTCCGATAATGTAATGTTGATTCCATTGCGCCTGAAAGTATTAACTACTATAGGCTTAGGACTAGGTTCTTTACTCTAATCAAATAATCACATAAGGTACATAATATTCTGATCAAATAATCACATAAGGTACATATTTTGTAACACGTTAGAGAATTCCCGGTAAACCCTAATTTTAACTATTTAAGGAAATTTATTTAATTAATCAGGTTTCGTGAATTAATTAACCTCTTTAATATTTATATATCACATTATAATCCTAATTAGAATATTAGAAACGAAATTTAGAATTTAATTTGACAATGTAGGTTGTTTTTGGAAATTTTTTTATAATTTATTGATTTTTGGAAAATTCGAGTAAAATCTTTCTTTAAAAATTCCAAAACCGGTTTTATAATTAATTTAATATTAATTTCGAAATTATTTAGTAATTGGTTGACCAAAAAGTCAAAATTACTATTGAAAACATTTACTATTCAATTTCTTATGAATTAAACACTTTATAACATAAAATCAAACACACACTATCACACGTGCACTTTAATTTGTTTAAGAACATTATGAATGTGTTCTTAAGCTTATGAACATGTTCATACTAGTTCATGATCATATTTAATAAATTCTAAGTTCATAACGCATAATTAAACTTATCATGTAACAATTTATGTAAAATTAATTCCAAATAAATTATTCTAATCATGAATTTAATCAAATAAAATCATAAATATTGAAGCACATACTCAGATTATATTACATCCTAATTCATACATTTAATTAAATAAAATTCATAATGTAAACACATTGTACATAAAACTAACAATTTAAGCATATATTTCGTCAAAAGAAAATTCCTAAAGCATAATTTAATTCATCCTAGGCATGCCACTACTATTATTAGACTAAGAACATAATATAAAGCATGAAATAACTAAAGAAAGCACAACTTGTAGAGAGGATGATGGTTGTGGCGTGAGGAAGAGAGTGAGAGGGAGTGATTTTGTGTAGTCTTGGAAATGAGCTTGGAGGGGTATTTATAGGTATGGTTTAAGGGCTTATGTTGCAATTTCTAAAAATTTATCTGAGATGTGGGAGATTTTTGACCCACATATTTGTATGGTATTTTAGTAAGAAATGTGGAATATTTCTAATTCATACAAGTACATGGTATTCTTGTAGGAAATGTGGAAGAATTCAAAATTGCACAATTGTATGGAATTCTTGTAAGAGATGTGGAAGAGTTAAATTCACATCTCTAAACTTTCTATTTTTAGAAATGCTATTTTAGGAAAGTGATGTCATGAATGATGTCATGGTAAATAAAATAAATATAAATTAATGTAAAATTTATTCAAGAGTCGAGAGACGAGAACTTGAAGTGGTGAAAATAATAAAAGAATGAGTGAAAAATAAGCTTTGTTATGATTGTAAATGTGGAGTGTTTAGGTTTTTCGTTTGAAATTTATAAATGTTAAAGATAATGAAAATCTCGATAATATTATATAAACGAAGCTATGATGAGGTCTAAGGAATGGAAAAATTATCATAGTTTGGAAAAAAATTCAAGAAACGTTTTAAGTAAAATTTTGAATATTGAATAAAAGTTAATTGTTTAAAATAAAATTGCGACACCCCGGTTTTTCGGCCGTCCAGGTATGCATTTATGAGAGAGCTAAATGTACAATTTAAATTATTTTAATTTCCTATTTAATTGATTTATACTTTATTATTTGAAATTCGTATATGAATTATTTGAATTTATATGAAATATTCGAATTATATGTCAAAATTTGCCTAAGTGATTTAAGATATGAATTTTATGATATGCGAATTTAATTTCCGAGCATGATAATTTTTGTGAATTATGTGATCTATGTGAATTAAGGGCTTAATTATATGATTTATTTAATTTTGGATTTAATTGAAAATTTGAACTTGGACTTATTTGAAACTTTTTGAAAGTTTTGGACTTAATTGAAAAATATCCTAAGTAATACAATTTTGATTGTTTTAATTCGTTTATATATTATTTTAAAATTTTATTTATTAATTCTTTGAAATTTCATTTTATTATTTGAACAATATGCATAATTGGTGAAAATGTGTTGCGTTTGTGCTCGATTTGAGATCGAAATTTCGTTCCGATTTAATGTACATGAATTATACGTGTTATGAATTCGTTTATATGCTCGTTTTAATTTTTCGGACTTGTTTGATATGGTAACGAACCATATTTTAATTGTTGGGAATTCGAGGGCCTAACTAGTTTTAGCTCGCCTTGGGATCCGGAGGCCATATCTTGAGATCGGGAATTCGGATTCGAATTCCAGAAGTGGCGCTGGACTCGTAATGAAGAATGGGAGCTAATGAACCTGATTTTGTATTTTTCTATGCCCGTTTAAGCCTCCGAAATTTGTCTGAAACGAGTTGTACGCGCAGATCTGCCACCTTGGAGTATTTGGGCTATATCTCTCTCATTCCTTAACCAAATGAGTTGATTCTTGAGCTCACTTAACCCTAGTTAAGCCCTCTATCTCTATCCCTAACCCTCATTTCGAAAATATCAGCCAAGAGAAGGAAAAGAGCTGGAAACCGAGAGAGAAAAGGGGAAAAGAAATCTGCACAGTTCATTTTGCCTTTCCAAGCTCAATACTCCTCCGATTCACCTCAAATTCGAAAGGTAAGCCCATGATTTGATTCTACATCTTCTCCTATTTCTTTTAATCCAGATTTGCTGAGTTTCATGATTATTTGAGCATGTTTGAGGCTACTATATGAATAGTTAGGTTTATATGAAAATTTTGTTGAATTCTTGGGCATCCTTGTTTTGTTTCTGATTTGCAGCTGGATATATGATCAATATGGTGTATTTGTTTCATTTATATGCATGATTTACATGTTTCTTGAGTGTATAATGATCTACCATAGCTACACTTCATGAAAAGCTTGAAGAAATGAGTTTAAATTCCATCTGTTTTTCATCCTTGCTGCTGCGTATGAATTGTTGCTGTTTGTGGAGTGTTGTGGGTGTATTTTTGCTGCTTCCTTTACTCTGTTGTGCTGCTGGGTGTTGCTGCTACTCGAGCTGCTGCTGCTGCGTAAAAAGGAAAGAGAAAACAGAGGAATGTTACCTGCTGCTGCTGCGTCTGTATCATTCTCCCGGGCCGGGGAGAATCCGTTCGTGAGGTGTACCCGGCCGGGTAGTCCCCTTGCAGTAGCTTCCTACATCTTTTCTTTCTTTCTTTTCTTATATTTGGTTTGTATTAATGCATGTGTGTTTGTTAAGTGTGTGCTACATGTGTTTGCATGTAATGTGTATATATATATGTAATTAGTGCTCGTGTGTGCATGTGTGTGTGCGTGAGTGATGTGTTATATATATATATATATATATATATATATATATATATATATAACTGAATATATTATGCTTAGTATGCATGCAAAGGTTTATAGTATATATAATTATTAAATGCATGCATGAGTGCGGTGTATATAGTACGTAAATATATGTTATAAATATATAAGTTTGGGTAATGCATGTTGTTTATATATTCTGTGTGTGTGTGCACATATGAAATATATATATGTGTATGAGATATATATTATATTATGAAAATTACGTATTAAATTAATTAATAAGAACTTTTATGTATTCTAACTTTGAACATTTTAATTATGATCTTAAGTGGCGTAAATGATATGAATTCGATGGATGTATACGTGTATGAATTTATAAATGCTCATGTTATGCTATTTAATGATGGGATATGAGCTTGTTTGGTATGTTATGAATTTAATTGGTGTGTTATGAGTTTAATTCTCAATTTATTTGTGAGATATTTCGTTAGTTGCTCCAATATGCCTAAGTATGAACTTATATGAAGTGTATTGCCTCATTTGCATCCATATGCATTTGCCGAGCATTTCTATGGTTCACATGGAGTTTAGACTTGTTTCTTGTGTTTAGATTGTTCGAAGGGAGTTGCTCGAGGGGTGTTTTGGGCGGTTCGTTCGGTTTGTACGTCAAGGTGAGGTTTTAGGTTTGTTTATTTTTAGCTAATGCGACCTACAACCTTATGTGATTGTTTTCCAGCCCGCATTCGAATATACTATTATATTTATATAATAGATATGTGCTTATATGATATGTTTATGATGTTTCCATACGATTAAAGGTTTTCAAACTATATATACGAGCGTATGTAAGCTTGTAAATGTTTTGCAACGAGGCTATGCTCCAAACCATGTGTCTTCATGCTAGCTACGGATTAGGATGACACGGAGAGGTACGTCTATAGCATACGCTAAGTTGCAAGGTAAGGTATGCTCTGATAAGGTACGTAGGTTATGATTAAGTTACGAGCGAGTTATGGTATGATATGTTCTGATTTGTTCGGTAATGTCGGGCCCCTGAGGTGTGGGTAAGGGAGACCCGGGACGACCATGGGGTCGCCGCTTATGACCCCTGTGCACATTCTCCTATTGGATAGGATCAACCCGGAACCCACTAGGAGGCTTGGTGGGGGACGGAATCCTCAGGCGTGATCGTCATGAAACTCACGACCCATACATAACGTAATGGATGGTTAGGGTCGCGCAACCCTTCCATCACCGGAGAAGGAGGTTTGTTCTTTAATTTTACTTTTGTTTTGATTTGTAATGTTTGATTCATATGAGGAGCCCAGGATGGGGTTGGTGCTCGTACTCGCCGAGCTTTTTGTACGTTGTGTTGATTATGAAACGGGATAGGACTTTTAAGTTAAAGATACGCTATGATTTTGATATGATATGTATACGTTTGTTTTAAAATGGATTTTGGTGTGCAAAACCCTATTCCCGGTTCATAGTCTTTTGTTTAATACGTGCTATGCTCTATATTATGTATCGTGTGAGTGTGTTCAGCCCCCTCACTCAGTCGAGTTGTAGACTGACCCCTCTCCTTTTCCCTCCATTAGTTGCAGGTGCAGGGTTCGGGTCAAGCTAGGCGGCGGTCGTCTTTTGGGTCTTTTGAGTCAAGTTGATCGGGTCTTTTTGCATTCTGCATCTTTATCATTATACTTTGGAATTTTTGATATGTATAAGCCCATGATTTTGTATTTAATGTATCTCGTTGATTTGATATGATTCGGGACAGGTTTCTAGGATAAGAATGAATCCGTTATGTATTTATGTTTTATGTTTGATTTACGGGATTAGGTATCTATGCTAGTTGAACCCGTCGCCTGTTTATATTTGGGATCTTGCTTGATTGAATGTATTTGTTGATCCTGTTGCTTCCGCCTTTGATTTTATTTTATTGCGCACTCTGTATTAGGGTCAAGACCGCCTAGCCTAGGGGTGTGTTTTGTTTGTCTTCCGTTCGCCATGGCTTGGTGCGTGTGCGGAGTTTCCATTTCGTTACACGTGTCGGCAATGGTGCGGGGGATGTGGTGCCCTTCGCTTTGGGGTGCTACATCTTAAAGAGGTATCAGAGCTCTTGGTTGCAAAACCGGAGCTCTAGTGTCATGTTGGGTCTGTCTAGGTCGTTCGGCTTAGGATTATGTGTTTGTTTGCATTCATTTGCACCATATATGTGAATTAATTGTATTATTTACATTAATTGTTCACACGAACATGCATTTACTAAACCCCCACGCATCGATATTTCTTGGAATTGCCTTCTTATTTAGGATGGCATCTCAACATCGACAATTAACACCGGGAAAAAGGACAAAAGAAACAAGTGTCCTCAAAACCTAAGAAGTTTAGAGACCCGACTCTTTGGAGTGGTTTGGTGGTGATGATGATTAAAGCCAAGAAATGGGTGTTCGAGGTAGCGTGATTTTGGGTGAATTATCCGAGAAACACCACAAGAGAGGAAAAATAAAATAAAATACACTTCCCATCTAACTTGAGGCCGAGCTTCAAGTGGTTCAAGAAAATGGATGATTTTATATTGGAGCTTGAGGGATCGGGAGCCGAGAAAGAATACTCTAAAGTTCGAAATTAATTACAAATAAGTAGAGAGGATATTCAACAAGTTCTTTAAGCTTCAACCGTGCATACATGGTTTAAGGGAGTAAGAAAGGCGGTTCAAGTGGAGATGGATAAACAGTGGCTCGAGTCTCGCACCTTCCATATGGGACAAGAACCCGATTCGAGTTCTAGTTTGTGCAAGATATCCGAAATACAAGGGAAATTCCAAGAATTTCAAGATATCAACAATCCTAAGAAGAAGAAGAAGAATAAGGTTCGACCACCGAAGATAGAATCGATGCCTCCCCCAGTGAAATCGATTTAATGCTCTATTGTCGAGGCTCGATTCATGTTGAGCGATTGTTCGATGTGGAGATGTCAAGATTGAGGGACGGCTATTCGAGATGTGGGATTCGGAAAGATGCTCGGAATTTACAAAAGAAAGGAAAAGCAATTCTCAATTATTTCCAAGGCTGAGTCTCAAGTAGTTCAAAAAGATGAAGCTGAAATTGAAAGAGTTCGGGAAAAAGTTCGTATGGAGGAATTCGTAGGAATAATTGGAAGGATATTTCAAGTATGAGGAGTTAGGATATTTGGTTAATGATTGTTCAAGCAACAGGAATTTGAGACCTTCCAAAGCGCCGTGACTTCAAGATCCCGGTTCAAGCTCAAGATAATACTTTAGAAGGAAAAGAAATTGATGCCGAGCTTAACTCTACCACCATGGTGAACGGTACACAAATGCATTTATGGCATTCCATACATGCATATTTATTTAAGTTTTGTGTTACCTTCCTTTCCTCGTTGTTTGCTTGTTACTTGCTCGCTGTTTTGCTCGTAGCTTTCTTTTCTTTTCTTTTTTATTTTTGTGAACGCTCTTCTTGGAAGAGAGTTTGGTGAGCTCGAGTGCTCGGGTGGTTGTGAGTTATGAGGGCCAAGTCTACCGGTGGCTTTGTTTGAAGGCACCTCATCAGGTACGGAGCTACCTTAGGCGTGGGTTGGTTGTTCGGGTTCCGAGTTGGGTTGGTGTGTTGCGCTAGGAGGTCCGTTTTGGGCTCAACGATATTTTCGGGTAATAGATTGAAGGCTAGCCCGTTTGTATCCTTTGTGGAAGCGGTTGTTTAATCTGGGACGGTGGAATGAGCTTTGTGGCTTACCTTTGGGATAACCGAGGGATTGGGCCAAGCTCGAGGAGACGAAGATCAAAGTAAGGCCTTTTGATGTTCCTTGAAAGTTGGGATTCTATACTACTTGATAGAGACATTAAGATGTCATTGATCTTTATCCCGGAGTTAAACTTGTTTGAAGACTCCCTACCGAATGGCTCTAGCGTGATTGTTGGAGTTGAAGGCGTAGTTCGATGAGCTCTTAGAAGGTGGTTTCACCCATTCAATACTTCTTCGTGGAGTACTCTAGTCCTGCCTTAGAAGAAACGGGACCTTAAGGTGAATATTGACCACCGTGAGCTACACAGGTCAACTGTAGAAGATAAATACCCTTTGCTTGCTTTGAAGAGTTGTTCGTTCTGCCCCAGAGTATAACCGACTACGCATTCGGGTAGAAGAACCGATAATTACCTCAGAGTAAGAAGTCTCTCGTGTTGACGGGGTATATTAAGCGAGTCTTAAGATTGCCAACCGTTGATTCGCTTGACAAGAAAGAGGTACATCTTAGAGTGGGAAGAGACGGTAGAAGAGAGTTGCCTTCGGCATCGACTTTTGCTTGATCGGGGGCACTCAAGGCTATTTCGTTTGCAATCGAGGCATTAAGGAACGCTTTGGTTGTGTGTTGCTTGCGGGAGAGTTTAACCTACATCTCGTGACGTGCAAGGTCTCGAGACTTACCCCACTCTTGGTTCGAGTTTGTTCGAGGACTTGAAGAATCGGTATAGATGTATCGAAGTAAGAAGAGACATTGCAAGCTTATTGTAGCAATGTCCATTATGCTGTCGGTTGAAGACCGAACGTCGAGAACCGGTTGAATTCTCTAACTACTTCTATATTCTAATTGGAATGGGGAGCAAATTGCTAAGGACTATGTGTCCGGTTTGCTAAAGTTAAGGAGATTTCGATGGGATTTGAGTGGTCGGTCGTTTTAATGAGTTGGCCATTTTATCATGGTTTTGTGGTGCGTCAAGGGCTCGAGAGCTTCGCAGTTTGGAGATGAAGGCTCCTAGAGTTGAAGTGGGAGATCGAAATTCCTCGGAAGCATCTCCTATAATAGGTTCGTTGTTCATGAGCAACTGGTTAGAGTTTGGGTGCGGCAGAGGTTCAAGTCGAAGACTAGAAGTTTTCCTTTCGGTAAGAGTTCTTGTGGCGGGATTTAAAAATCTAAGAAGCCACTTGGAAACCGAATCAAAGTGGGGCAGTGCAAGCGTGGAGTTGAGCTTTTCTGACGTTGATCAAGACCCTGATTCGGACCTGAGGACAAGTCTTTTTTAAGGGGGAGAGATTGTCACACCCCGGTTTTTCGGCCGTCCAGGTATGCATTTATGAGAGAGCTAAATGTGCAATCTAAATTATTTTAATTTCATATTTAATTGATTTATACTTTATTATTTGAAATTCGTATATGAAATATTCGAATTATATGTCAAAATTTGCCTAAGTGATTTAAGATATGAATTTTATGATATGCGAATTTAATTTCCAAGCATGATAATTTTGGTGAATTATGTGATCTATGTGAATTAAAGGCTTAATTATATGATTTATTTAATTTTGGATATAATTGAAAATTTGAACTTGGACTTATTTGAAACTTTTTGAAAGTTTTGGACTTAATTGAAAAATATCCTAATTAATAAAATTTTGATTGTTTTAATTCGTTTATATATTACTTTAAAATTTTATTTATTAATTCTTTGAAATTTCATTTTATTATTTGAACAATATGCATAATTGGTGAAAATGTGTTGCGTTTGTGCTCGATTTGAGATCGAAATTTCGTGCCCATTTAATGTGCATGAATTATACGTGTTATGAATTCGTTAATATGCTCGTTTTAATTTTTCGGACTTGTTTGATATGATAACGAAGCATATTTTAATTGTTGGGGATTCGAGGGCCTAACTAGTTTTAGCGCGCCTTGGGTTCCGGAGGCCATATCTTGAGATCGGGAATTCGGATTCGAATTCTGGAAGTGGCACTGGACTCGTAACGAAGAATGGGAGCTAATGAACCTGATTTTTTATTTTTCTATGCCCGTTTAAGCCTCCGAAATTTATCCGAAACGAGCTGTACGCGCAGATCTGCCACCTTGGAGTATTTGGGTTATATCTCTCTCATTCCTTAACCAAATGAGTTGATTATTGAGCTCACTTAACCCTAGTTAAGCCCTCTATCTCTATCCCGAACCCTCATTTCTAAAATACCAGCCAAGAGAAGGAAAAGAGCTGGAAACCGAGAGAGAAAAGGGGAAAAGAAATCTGCACAGTTCATTTTGCCTTTCCAAGCTCAATACTCCTCCGATTCACCTCAAATTCGAAAGGTAAGCCCATGATTTGATTCTACATCTTCTCCTCTTTCTTTTAAGTCTAGATTTTCTGAGTTTCATGATTATTTGAGCATGTTTAAGGCTGCTATATGAATAGTTAGGTTTATATGAAAATTTTGTTGAATTCTTGGGCATCCTTGTTTTGTTTCTGATTTGCAACTACATATATGATCAATATGGTGTATTTGTTTCATTTATATGCATGATTTACATGTTTCTTGAGTGTATAATGATCTACCATATCTGCACTTCATGGAAAGCTTGAAGAAATGAGTTTAAATTCCATCTGTTTTTCATCCTTGCTGCTGCGTATGAATTGCTGCTGTTTGTGGAGTGTTGTGGGTGCATTTTTGGTGCTTCCTTTACTCTGTTGTGCTGCTGGGTGTTGCTGCTACTCGAGCTGCTGCTGCTGCGTAAAAAGGGAAGAGAAAACAGGGGAATGTTACCTGCTGCTGCTGCGTCTGTATCATTCTCCCCGGCCGGGGAGAATCCGTTCGTGAGGTGTACCAGGCCGGGTAGTCCCCTTGCAGTAGCTTCCTACATCTTTTCTTTATTTCTTTTCTTATATTTGGTTTGTATTAATGCATTTGTGTTTGTTAAGTGTGTGCTGTTTGTGTTTGCATGTAATGTGTATATATATACGTAATTAGTACTCGTGTGTCCATGTGTGTGTGCGTGAGTGATGTGTTATATATATATATATATATAACTGAATATATTATGCTTAGTATGCATGCAAAGGTTTATAGTATATATAATTATTAAATGCATGCATGAGTGTGGTGTATATAGTACGTAAATATATGTTATAAATATATAAGTTTGGGTAATGCATCTTGTATATATATTCTGTATGTGTGTGCACATATGAAATATATATATGTGTATGATATATATATTATATTATGAAAATTACGTATTAAATTAATTAATAAGAACTTTTATGTATTCTAACTTTGAACATTTTAATTATGATCTTAAGTGGCGCAAATGATATGAATTCGATGGATGTATACGTGTATGAATTTATAAATGCTCATGTTATGCTATTTAATGATGGGATATGAGCTTGTTTGGTATGCTATGAATTTAATTGGTGTGTTATGAGTTTAATTCTCAATTTATTTGTGAGATATTTCGTTAATTGCTCCAATATGCCTAAGTATGAACTTATATGAAGTGCATTGCATCATTTGCATCCATATGCATTTGTCGAGCGTTTCTATGGTTCACATGGAGTCTTAGACTTGTTTCTTGTGTTTAGATTGTTCGAAGGGAGTTGCTCGAGGGGTGTTTTGGGGTGTTCGTTCGGTTTGTACGTCAAGGTGAGGTTTTAGGTTTGTTTCTTTTTAGCTAATGCGACCTACAACCTTATGTGATTGTTTTCCAGCCCGCATTCGAATATACTATTATATTTATATAATGGATATGTGCTTATATGATATGTTTATGACGTTTCCATACGATTAAAGGTTTTCAAATTATATATACGAGCGTATGTAAGCTTGTAAATGTTTTGCAATGAGTCTATGCTCCAAACCATGTGTCTTCATGCTAGCTACGGATTAGGATGACACGGAGAGGTACGGCTATAGCATACGCTAAGTTGCAAGGTAAGGTATGCTCTGATAAGGTACGTACGTTATGATTAAGTTACGTTATGTTACGAGCGAGTTATGGTATGATATGTTCTGATTTGTTCGGTAATGTTGGGCCCCTGAGGTGTGGGTAAGGGAGACCCGGGACGACCATGGGGTCGCCGGTTATGACCCCTGTGCACATTCTCCTATTGGATAGGATCAACCCGGAACCCACTAGGAGGCTTGGTGGGGGACGGAATCCTCGGGCGTGAGCATCATGAAACTCACGACCCATACATAACGTAATGGATGGTTAGGGTCACGCAACCCTTCCATCACCGGAGAAGGAGGTTTGTTCTTTAATTTTACTTTTGTTTTGATTTGTAATGTTTGATTCATATGAGGAGCCCAGGATGGGGTTGGTGCTCGTACTCGCCGAGCTTTTTGTACGTTATGTTGATTATGAAACGGGATCGAACTTTTAAGTTAAAGATACGCTATGATTTTGATATGATATGTATATGTTTGTTTTAAAATAGATTTTGGTGTGCAAAACCCTATTCCCGGTTCATAGTCTTTTGTTTAATACGTGCTATGCTCTATATTATGTATCGTGTGAGTGTGTTCAGCCCCCTCACTCAGTCGAGTTGTAGACTGACCCCTCTCCTTTTCCCTCCTTTAGTTGCAGGTGCAGGTTTCGGGTCAAGCTAGGCGGCGGTCGTCTTTTGGATCTTTTGAGTCAAGTTGATCGGGTCTTTTTTGCATTCTGCATCTTTATCATTATAATTTGGAATTTTTGATATGTATAAGTCTATGATTTTGTATTTAATGTATCTCGTTGATTTGATATGATTCGGGACAGGTTTCTAGGATAAGAATGAATCCGTTATGTATTTATGTTTTATGTTTGATTTACGGGAATAGGTATCTATGCTAGTTGAACCCGTCGCCTGTTTATATTTGGGATCTTGCTTGATTGAATGTATTTGTTGATCCTGTTGCTTCCGCCTTTGATTTTATTTTATTGCGCACTCTGTATTAGGGTCTAGACCGCCTAGCCTAGGGGTGTGTTTTGTTTGTCTTCCGTTCGCCATGGCTTGGTGCGTGTGCGGAGTTTCCATTTCGTTACACGCGTCGGCAATGGTGCGGGGGATGTGGTGCCCTTCGCTTTGGGGTGCTACAAAAATGATAATTTCTAAAAGAGAAAATATTTATAAAATATGCTACGGTTGGAATCAAGTTTCGGTAAATGCGTGAAAATTCATAAAATAATTCAAGGATTCTTTTGTAGCACCCCGAAGGGGCCACAACCCCGCACCGTCGTACTTCTCAAGTGGCTAGGAGACCTAGCACCCAAGAAGCACGTCGGCGAACGGACAAAACATTACAAGATCAGAGTACTTGAAAGGAACATTGCAGCGGAAATATGAGAAATTTAAAACTTTCAAAACATCAATCAGGAGACACAAGAGGCTAGTAACCAAGTACAAGGACTATACAGGAATTGAGTATTGAAAGAGATATTTTGATACAGTGTCAAGGGATAATGTAACTGGTGTAAACAAGTAACAAAGGACACCGGAGCCTAGATCGATAAATACCTAATTGGACATTACATTAACATCCAGGGGGGTGTTCAAGATGGTTCAGAAGAACCTGACCATAGGAGCACAACAAAGGATTTCCTATACTTCAAGATACCAGCCAACAAGCGATCACTGAACCTGAAACCATGAGGCCAGAAAACAGGGTGGAGGTATTAGTCAAAAGGGCTAAGTGAGGCATGACTTTTCAAAAAATATAAGTACTTAAAACTTTAGGTTTTTCGGAAAAGGATTTACTTCGAAACTATACTTTAAAACTAAATTTCGGAATCTTTATTTCGGAATCGTACTTTAAAACATTACTTTGAAACAAGATTTCCAAGCAAGCACACACATCATAGGTTCTGGTTCATATATACTTGATAAACGGGGAACAGGGTACGGGGATATTTTCCAAAAGTATGAACCAGACTTTAAAATCAAAGTTGCCCGCAAGCTAGGCCATATCCATCCTTTACTCCTCAAAAACATTTACAAGATTGGTATCGAGATCCATTAGGACCCCGATACCCACATACACATGCACCACCCCTTCTCCCCTTATTGTCGGGCCCAGGGAGCTACCCCGCGGTGACGTGCGAAATGGGAGGAATGTACCACCTCTCCCGACCTTCGATGTGGAGTAACCAACCTCCGATTAAACCATCACCAAGGTCAGTACGGCGGCCAGTATCATAGTAGGCATTGGCGCACGCCTCCCGGTCTACTACTTAACCATACCGCCAGGGCCCAACATAACAAGATTTCCAAAGCTTACATTCAGAATAACAAAAGTGCATAAACAAACAAAGTTCAGAAGACTGAACCTTTCTTCAAAACAGTGTAGTAGTGTACAGGATGTATATCAGAGATCAGTGACTTTAAACTTGAAGCATTGTACCAAAATGGGAAAGAGTTTAACTTGAAAGATAAGAATCTTTGCACCCGAAGGCATTGCTTTTGAAATCATTTGAATACGTAGGAATATTCATGGTTCCAGTTGAAAAAGTTTAAGCCTCACCTACAGAAACGGTATTAAGCAATAATACCAGAGCCACAGTAAATCCGGACTTCACCTGTGAGTGGTGAATGATTAAGTTTCTATCCAAAAACCATATAGTCACATAAGCAAGTAGGGACGACCTCAAGGCATTCAATAGCACATAATGATATCACATGTACAGCACGAAACATTATCAAAGTATATCATATCATGTGGCGAGATTTCATGATAATTATTCAGTAACCATCAAAGCATGAAGGCATAATTGGATTCATGTAACGCAGTACAAAAGAGAGTAATACCATTTAATGCAGGAGAATCATTTAACTAAGAATGGAACATTGATTGCGAGTTATCCTTAAACTTGAGTTAATAGATCAATACAAATCAAACAATCTTTAATCAATTTATGATCATAGACATGAGCCTTAAGGAACTAAGTTCCAAACTATATTAATGATTCATGATTGAGTGAGGATATCCAAGTATTGAAGTATAAGATCAACAAGAATGCGGAACACTTAAACAAGGAATAATCTTTTCGAAGAAAGGATTCAAGTAAACGATTAGAACTCAAGGGTATATATTCTTAGGGTCTTAAAACAATCTCATTTAGAAAAGGAATGTGAACTTTGAAACCTACATTGATCCCTTGGTTTTGAGAATTTTCGAAAAAGGCTTTGACTGTTGAATTCGTCTCTTCGAAATGATCATTTAGGTTAAAAGTCAAAATTCTTGGTCAAGGTCAAAGTCAACGGTCAAAGCCAAAAGTCAAAGATCAAGGTCAATGGTCAAAGGTCACTATTCAAGTATACAGTATATATACTGTATGTATACGGTACTTATACTGTATGTATCCGTGCATTTATATGGTATGTATACGGTATTTATACTGTATGTATACGGTATTTATACGGGGATACCTACCGTATTTCTACAGTATTTATACATGGTACATACAGTATTTATAGGCGGTACTTATACTCATAGTATTTATACATGGTACATACAGTATTTATACAAGAATACAGTATTTCTACAGTATTTATACATACGGTATCTATACAAAAGTACATACGTATTTATTTAGAAAATACACATAGTATTTATACGAAAGTATACACGTATTTATACATATTAGAATCAAATACGTATACGTATATTATACATGTATACCGTAATATATATCAATTGGTCAAGTATAAATTTGTAACAATTAATTAAACATGTAACATGTTAAACTATAGGTTATACTTTAATTATGTAACATTGTAACACCCCAAACGGAGGATGCCACATCCCCCGCACTAAGACCCAGACCCGGTCATGAAATGGAAAGTCCATGCCCGAATCCGAACCATAGCGAATGGGAGACCAAATCACACACTAGGCTAGGCGGATATAACTTGACAAACTCAGAGTGCGGAAGCAATTAAAACCAACAACAATAGATAGCGGAAGCATTTAAAACAAAACATGCAAAGCAGGTGACGGGTTCAACTAGCATAGATACCTAATCCCGAATATCAACATACATAGCAGGTGACGGGTTCAACTAGCATAGATACCTAATCCCGAATATCAACATACATAATCCAACATAAAAAACAACATAAATATCATCAATATCTAGTAACAACCAAATACTAGCTTACTAACCCCACACGGGTTGAAGTCTAAATAGAACATAAACATAATATGCAAATGTGAAACATAAATACATAAAATAAGTAGAGTATGCGACAAATGCATTCTAACACCTACTAGACTGACAAGTGTGACTCAGAAGACTCACTTCCGCCTAGCTCAAGCCAAAAGAACCTGCAACTAAAAGATAAAATGAGGTGTCAGTCAACTGACTGAGTGAGGGGGCTAACGCACACCCACAATATATATATAGAGCACAACACATATCATAAGGGTGGACTCATGAACCGGGATTAGGGTTTTGCAAGCCAAAATAGTTGAAATACCCAAAATAGTATAAGTTTGGAAAACCATTTAGAGAAGCCTATCCCGTTTCACAAATCCCATACATTCATAACATATACCCGGCGAGTACGGGCTTCCAACCTTTACTCCTCATATCTGAACAGAACATAAAGCAGAATCAATCCATCCTCTACTCCAATGGTGGAAGAGCCACGCGTTGGCCCTAACCATCAATAACATACATACACACCCTCAAGGGGTAGCGAACCCACAAGAGTCCTCCCCGACTGTACACCGAAGTCTCAAGATATCACGCCTCCCTCATCGCCCTAAGGTCGCGCAATGATATCCCACATGGAACTACGCACAGGTATATCCCCGACGGCCCTAACCGTCCCGGGGGCTCCTTACCCATAGCTCCTCGGATCCACAAACATACATACATACAGATACCAATATTTCATGGCAACTCGCTACAGAATCATAACATATCAGAGTTTTCCAAAAATAGCTTACATATGCCTTAATACTTTATTTTTCTTCAAAACCAGGGATGGTCCAGAAGGTCATAATCATATCATATCCAACACATATTTAATCTTACATAGTATATAACGGCATGCAAGGATTGAAATCATCATATTAAGGCCATAGTTCGTTTAACTATACAAAATCCTAAACCTCACCTCATGCAAGTAGAGTCTGAGAGTGTGAAGGGCCAAACACTCTAAACTTCAGGCCCACCGGCACCACCAAACTCTGTGACAAGACATACAGAAGCCCAGACTTAAACTCTATATGAACCAAACAAGACGCACGGCGTTGCTCAACATGATCGTGGTTATGCATAAGTGTTCATGTTGTGCTTGGATAAGGTGTCGTGGTCATTCAAGGCATATCAAAGCTCAACGAGGTCATATTTACAAGCAACCAACACGCAATTCTATATCCAAAGATGCAAGATCAATTTAGGAAGTCAATGTATTCACAAAATGCATATTAAATCATCCAATGTCATAGGGTTCAATTATAATATTATAATTAAGCATCAAGTTCATGTCGAGTTATAAAGTGCATAAGTGAGAGCAACTTGATCATATAAACATACAGTTGCTGTACGTAGATGACATGCTTGATACAAATAAAGTGTGCATTTTATTCACTTAAGATCATACTTTACAACTTCACAACATGTTTGGTACACAAGCTCAAGTCACATTCATAGTTTCATAAATATTACACTTACATCCCCTAAGTTGATTACTAAGCATAAATGTTCGTTTAAAGTGTTTATACAATTATTCAACTAGGAATTAATTACTTACAAACATGACAATTATCAATTTATCGTAATTCATAATATACCATTTTCGAGTAGTAAGAGTAAATCAAGATATTACAATTCTAACTCCTATCATGCATCAAGTCTCAAGTTGTTCAAGCATCTTTCATGTATCTAAATTTTATATTTGAAACACAATTTACAATAAACATAACATTGAGAACGTCTCAAATCCATATAGAGAAATCACAACATGTTCGTTCTTCTAAAATATCATTCAAGTTCATTTAATCACATAAAAGATTAGTTTCTAGATATTACACTAACACCCCTTCATATCTAAACACATAGTATAAATTCATCACATCGGGATTCAAATTGTAAATCGAAACATTAATGCGTATCACAATCCATTCAATACATGTTTTCGTATATGATTGGAATACATCTCGATCAACAAACCAACAATAACTAATTTATTTGCACTTAAAATAATTAATTCAAATAATCACAATTACGCAAAATAATTCGTAATAAATAAATCGAGTGTCCGATTAACGAACGGAAAGCGGCGTTGAACTCACCACAAAGAGACCAACATTCTGACCAGACGCCACCGGAACGCCACCACTGTAGCTGCCGGAATTCCGCAGGGCCGCCGCCGAAGGTCGCCTAAAAAATCCCAAAAAATCATTCCTGAATGAAGGCTTCGTGCCCGTTTCGAATCCTCGATCAATTTCTGGAAATTCCAAGTCGATTGTCCTAGATCTGAAATCTAAGAACACGAAAACCCTAAATCTTCAAACTCAAATTACTTCCAAACCGGTGAACCAAAATGCGATCCGTAAAAGCCATTGTCTTACCCATGACGAGCTCTTCGAAAGCCCTAAGGTAGCTCGCCGGAAAAAGCCCCGGAGCTAGCGCCGCCGTTGCACCGCCACTTTGCCGCCGCGATCTGCCGCCAAACCACAGAATCTGGAGTCGCCTGATCACAGGCCACTAGTTCTCGTCGTTCCGAACAACTTTCGTGCAGAGCCCGAGGCCAAAAGATGGACGGAAAAGGCCCCCGTTAGCCGCCGAAGTTTCTGCGCCGCCCACATCGCCGGAACCACCACCTACGGCCAAGATCTGGTGAAATTGATGCTCGAAATGAACTCAGGGGGTTGAAAAACCTTGGAAACCATCAAGCCCCGTCGAAAACCACCGCCGGAAGCGGCAGAATCGCTCCGCTACAGGAACCGCCAGGCGGCGCTTCGGCGCCTTCGCTGCTCTGATGGCCGCGCCACCGACGTCAACCGATGCGCCGGGATGTCCTCTTTCTGGGTCTCCGGCGCGTGTAACAAGGAGGTGGCCGAAAAACACCGCGAAACGCCGGCGAAGTGGCGGCGGTCTGACAGCTCCGCCACTGCTACTGAAATCCGGCCATAACTCCGCCACCGTTCGTCGTTAGGCCGTTAAATTGGTACTCTTGCGTACGTCTCGCCGAGATAATCAAAATGGACTATTCGTTTGTTGAATTCAATTGAGAAACAATCGAGTTATGGGCTCGTAACCGAAGCCGCGCATAGTACCCGCGGGAAAGAGAGAGTGGGAGAGGAGAGAGAGAGAGAGAGGGAAAAGGGATTGGGAGAAATGTGTCTTGTGCACAAGCTAAATACAACCGGGTATCCTTATCGCGTAGCAAAGTGAAATATCGCATAAAAATAATCGTAAATAAAATTGGTAAAGTTACGAATAAACATTCAAGCGCCGAATTAATGTTATAAATTAAAATGAAAGAGATAGATTTACCAATTAGAGTTTAATTCAATTTAATTTTAGAAACCTTTCGTACAATTTAACGACACTTCGTAAACACATGAATGATAATTAATCTCAAGAAATTCAAGTAAACCGAAATTAAACAAGTTAAGTAACATGATGGATTTAAAAATCAACTTAACCATTAATTTTAGAATAATCCAAATGATCACATATTAAATTGGATTTACATTAAATCACATAATTCAAGAACTCTTAAATTAAACATACATAAGTATAGAGACTTACTTGTTAATGTCGTCAGGACGCCCTTCGAGAATACGGGGCGTCACAAACATTAAATAACATGCAACATTAAATTAAATCATGTAATAAATTAAATTACCTAAGTATGATCATAAAATAAATAAAATATAACATGTAACATATCATATTAATTATCACATAATAATTAAATTATGTAACACATTTCATAATAAACTATACTATAGGAAACATAATTCATAAATTCATGAATATTTAAAACATAAATTAAATCTCATAATTCATGCACAAAATAAAACATATATTAAATGTGACGCCCCGTTTTCTCGAAGGGCGTTCTTACGACATCAACAAGTAAGTCTCTACACTTATGTGTGTTTAATTTAAGAGTTCTTGAATTATGTGATTTAATGTAAATCCAATTTAATATGTGTTCATTTGAATTATTCTAAGATTATTGTCAACTTGATTAATTACGCGCATATTTAACCCTAACTACCTAATTTGATTTAATTCAAATTTATTCCATGAAATAATTGTCAAGTGATTTGAAATCCATCATGTTACTTAACTTGTTTAATTTCGGTTTACTTGAATTCCTTGAGATTAATTGTCAATCATGTGTTTACAAAGTGCCGTTAAATTATACGAAAAGTTTCTAAAATTAAATTGAATTAAACTCTAATTGGTAAATCTCTATTTCACTTTTATTTGTAAAATTAATTCGGAACTTGAATGTTTATTCGTAACTTTACTAATTTTATTTACGATTAATTGTACGCGATATTTATCCTTGCTACGCGATAAGGATACCCCGTTATATATAGCTTGTGCACAAGAGACATTTCTCCCAATCCCTTTTTCTCTCTCTCTCTCTCCTCTCCCACTTTCTCTCTCCCGCGGGTTACGAGCCCATAACTCGATCGTTTCTCGACGGAATTCAACAAACAAATAGTCCATTTCGATTATCTCGGCGAGACCGACGTAAGAGTACCAATTTCACAGCCTAACGATGAACGACGGCAAAGATATCGCTGATTTTCAGACGCCCAGGCGGGTGGCAGCGGACCGCGAGTTCGCCGCCCATTTCCGGCGGCTTCCGGCGGGATTTCAGCAACACGCCCCCATGACCCATAAAGTAGACTTCCAGGTGCTTCATTTGACGTTGGCGGCACGGCCATCGGAGCAGAGACGGAGCCGCACGCGCCGCCCAAAGCTCGCGGCGGCGGCGTGAGTTACTGTAGCGGGGGCGGCGGAAACTTCGGCGGCCAACGGGGGCCTTTTCCGGCCATCTTTTGGTCTTGGGCTCTTCACGAAAGTTGTTCGGAACGACGAGAACTAGTGACCTGTCATCAGGCGACTCCAGATTCGGTGGTTTGGTAGCGGATCGGTGGTGGCAAAGTGGCGGTGCAACGGCGGCACTAGCTCCGAGGATTTTTCCGAAAAGCTACCTTAGGGCTTTCGAAGAGCTCGTCATGGGTAAGACAACACCTCTTTCGGATCGTATTTTGGTTCACCGGTTTGGAAGTAATTTGAGTTTGAAGATTTAGGGTTTTCGTGCTCTTAGATTTCAGATCTACGACAATCGGCTTGGAATTTCCAGAAATTGATTGAGGATTCGGAACGGGCACGAAGACTTCATTCAGGAATGATTTTTCGGGTTTTTTCCGGTGACCTTCGGCGGCGGCCCGGCCAAATTCCGGCAGCTACAGTGGTGGCGTTCCAGCGGCGTTTGGTCAGAATGTTCGTCTCGTTGTGGTGAGTTCAACGCCACCTTCCGTTCGTTAATCGGACACTCGATCTATTTATTACGAATTATTTTGCGTAATTGTGATTATTTGAATTAATTGTTTTAAGTGCAAATAAATTGGTTATTGTTGGTTTGTTGATCGAGATGTATTCCAATCGTATATGAAAACATGTGTTGAATGGATTGTGATATGTATGAATGTTTCGATTTACAATTTGAATCCCGATGTGATGAATTTACGCTATTTGTTAAGTACGAAGGGGTGTTAGTGTAATATCTAGAAACTAATCTTTTATGTGACTAAATGAACTTGAATGATATTTTAGAAGAACGAACATGTTGTGATTTCTCTATATGAATTTGAGACGTTCTTAATGTTATGTTTGTTGTAAATTGTGTTTCCAATATTAAATTTAGATACATGAAGGATGCTTGAACAACTTGAGACTTTATGCATGATAGGAGTTAGAATTGTAATATCTTGATTTACTCTTACTACTTGAAAATGGTATATTATGAATTACGATAAATTGATAATTGTCATGTTTGTAAGTAATTAATTCCTAGTGGAATAACTATATAAACACTTTAAACGAACAATTATGCTTAGTAATCAACTAAGGGGATGTATGTGTAATAATTCTAAACTTTTATAAATAACTTAGGGGATGTAAGTGTAATATTTATGAAACTACGAATGTGATTTGAGCTTGTGTACCAAACATGTTGTGAAGTTGTAAAGTATGATCTTAAGTGAATTAAATGTACTCTTTATTTGTATCAAGCATGCCATCTACGCACAACAACTTTGTATGTTTATACGATCAAGTTGCTCTTACTTATGCACTTTATAACTCGACATGAACTTGATGCTTAATTCTAATATTATAATTGAACCCTGTGACATTGGATGATTTAATATGCATTTTGTGAATACATTGACTTCCTAAATTGATTGTGCATCTTTGGATATGGAATTACGTGATGGTTGCTTGTAAATATGACCTTATTGAGCATTGATATGCCTTGAATGACCACGACACCTTATCCAAGCACAATATGAACACTTATGCATAACCACGATCATGTTGAGCAACACCGTGCGTCTTGTTTGGTTCATATATAGAGTCTAAGTCTGGGCTTCTGTATGTCTTGTCACAGAGTTTGGTGGTGCCGGTGGGCCCGAGGTTTAGAGTGTTTGGCCCTTCACACTCTCAGACTCTACTTTCACGAGGTGAGATTTAGGATTTTGTATAGTTAAGCGACCTATGGCCTTAAAATGATGATTTCAATCCTTGCATGCGGTTATATACTATGTATGATTAGATATGTGTTGGATATGATATGATTATGACCTTGTGGACCATCCTTGGTTTTGAAGAAAAATTAAGTATTAAGGCATATGTAAGCTATTTTGGAAAACTCTAATATATTATGATTCTGTAGCGAGTTGCCATGAAATATTGGCATATGTATGTATGTTATGTTATGTGGATCCAGGAGCTGGTACGAGTGGAGACCGGCACGGCATAGGGCCGTCGGATAAGCCACTGTGCTAGTTCCATTTGAGACATCATTGCGCGACCTTAGGGCGATGAGGGAGGCGTGATATCTTGAGCCTTCGGTGTACAGCCGGGGAGGACTCTTGTGGGTTCGCTACCCCTTGAGGGTTTGTATGTATGTTATTGATGGTTAGGGCCAACGCGTGGCTCTTCCATCATTGGACTAGAGGATGGATTGATTCTGCTTTATGTTCTGTTCAGTTATGAGGAGTAAAGGTTGGAAGCCCGTACTCGCCGGGTATATGTTATGAATATATGGGATTTGTGAAACAGGATAGGCTTCTCTAAATGGTTTTCCAAACTTATACTATTTTGGGTATTTCAACTGTTTTAGCGTGCAAAACCCTAATCCCGGTTCATGAGTCCACCCTTATGATATGTGCTGTGCTCTATATATAAATTGTGGGTGTGCGTTCCCCTCACTCAGTCAGTTGACTGACACCTCATTTTATCTTTTAGTTGCAGGTTCTTTTGGCTTGAGCTAGGCGGAAGTGAGTCTTCTGAGTCACACTTGTCAGTCTAGTAGGTGTTAGGATGCATTTGTCGCATACTCTACTTATTTTATGTATTTATGTTTCACATTTGCAGATTATGTTTATGTTCTATTTAGACTTCAACCCGTGTGGGGTTAGTAAGATAGTATTTGGTTGTTACTAGATATTGATGATATTTATGTTGTTTATTATGTTGGATTATGTATGTCGATATTCGGGATTAGGTATCTATGCTAGTTGAACCCGTCACCTGTTTTGCATGTTTTGTTTTAAATGCTTCCGCTATCTATTGTTGTTGGTTTTAATTGCTTCCGCACTCTGAGTTTTTGTCAAGTTAGATCCGCCTAGCCTAGTGTGTGAGTTGGTCTCCCGTTCGCTCTGATTCGGATTCGGGCATGGATTTCCATTTCATGTTCTGGGTCTGGGTCATAGTGCGGGGGATGTGGCATCCTCCGTTTGGGGTGTTACATCCAAACCTAAAATCTAACATAATTAAAACATATATTAAAACATATATTAAAACATAAATTAAACTAATTAAAACATAAAAAAATAAGAAAACTAACCTTACAAGGGGGGAGGGGTTCGGCCACTATGGGGGAGAAAAGAGAATGGAGTGAGCAAAACTAAGACCCCAAGGCACTTATTTATAGTTGTTGGGAAGGACCAAAGTGCAATAAATATTTACTTTAGGGACTTAAGGTGGGGTATTTTATGAAAATTCCATAAATAGGTTTCCTTCTTTACATAATTGTCACAGAAGGGGTATTCTGATAATTTCATCTTCCTCCTGCATATTTTTGAAGTTGGAAAAGTGTCCAAGAGCTAGGAAATAAAAGTAGCTTCGAAACAGTTACTCACGGGTCGAAATCGGACGTACGATTTAAAAGTTATAAGCTCCGGAAGATGTGATTTTCTTGAATTTCGAAAATTATTTTAATTATGAAATAAATACTAGGATAAAATTTGAAGGTACGAAGGGCTTTCCAACAATGTATAAAAAATCGAGGAATGTTATGGTGATGATCTCAAGGGTTAAATCATTCTATCGAAAGAAATATATTCTACCGACGGAAATATTTATTTGAAAATAAATTCTTAAATTGCTCTGGACAAATAAACGAAACCTCAAAGCATTGAAAAGAGGACTGAAAAATTCTAAGAAAATAAGTATAGGTTCTCTAGGGTTTCTCTAATAAAATGGCATAGTGCTGGTTCGGAAAATGAATAGTATTTTTGATAAAATTTCCCAAAATACCCCTAATGATCAAGAAAGGATTTCGAAGCTTGGAAAACATGTTCATATGATTGGGAAACAAGAGTTATGAACCTCTAAGGTTCCAATGGGATGCTAGGACAAGGTAGGTGTAACGCCCCAATTTTTCCATTCATGTGTTATGTGATATTATATTAATCTTCCGAATATTATATGTAACTTAAGTTCATGCAATTATATGAACTAAGTGATTTAATTGAATTAAATGCCCTTAATTGCTCTCTTATGGAAATTCTTGAACTTAATTGCCTAACATGACTTGGAGCTAAGTGGTCATTTGTGTAGAGATGAGACTCATTTGCATACATTTAATTGCAGAGGGACTTAGTTGCAAATTATGGTGATTCATCATAGTTAGTGGAAGAGATATAATATTATATGTATACATTCATCTCTTCTACTTGATCATTACATCTTCATCAAATTTCCACACACTTTCACACACAAGAAATCGATATTTACACCTTGAGAAGGGAAGGGGGAATTTTACCATCATCCAAGCCATAATTTCAAGGATTTGAGGAGCTAGCATCATCATCTTGCCATTTCATTCCATTTCTAGCTCATATTAAGGTATAGCATGGATTTGTATGAATTTCTTGATTGGGGTAGAAGTAGGGTTCATGAATTATTTGATGAATTCTTGCAATATTTGAGCTAGAAGCATGATTAGGATGATTAGGATAGAAGTTTGCATGAATAACTTGAAGTATGAAAGTTGGAAGCATGTGTATATATGGGGTTTTGCATGATGAATCTTGATGATTTGAGCAAGTTTCATGGATTACTTGATTCCTAATTGATATATATGAGTTATATGCATGATATATGATTGTTTGGAGCATTTTGGTTGAGTTTGCTTTGGGTTTTCATCCCTTTTCTTCCTCCCCCGAAGCTTCCCCTATTTTGGGCCTTTTTCCTCCCCTGGAACAGTACCCGGCCGGGTACTTTTTGTGCATAAAAAGTACCCGGGCAGGTAGTTTTTCCCCGAATAGCTTCTGCACCGCTTACCCGGTCAGGGAACTTTTCCCTTGAATTTTACCCGGCCGGGTACTCCCTCATCCGAACTCCAAATGACCTGATTTTTAATGAGTTAGAAAGATCTTGAAGTTTAGAATAATCTCCAATTTGAATCACCTCAGTATCTTTTCCCATTTCTGAGATATAATCAATTCTTTTTGGTGTCGCTGCGTTACCGACAAACTGCAATCATCCAACTTCAAGCTTACGCCATTTTCTCCTCGCTTTGAACTAGAAAATGAGACATATACCATTTTAAAGGTCTACTTGTCTAGTTTCATTCCCGACAAACAAAACCCAATTCCAATTTCTAGAACTTTAGATATTCCTATTTTTCCACAGCATGTGCATTTTCGGGAATTGTCAGTTTTGGCCAAACTTCACCAAAACCCTTCTTATTGCTTTCCTTTCACTCTCTTGGCTCCCATATGTGAATTATATGATATAAATACTTGTTTAATTGATAATTATGCTTCTACTTGACATTCCTTAAGTGTTATTGAATGACTTTGTTGATTATGACTTTGCCGTGCGTCTTAAATGATTCATATGGGTCGTGTCTCACGTACACATGTCTATCTTGCACAGACCAGTATTCCCAGGACGAGAAGCGAGCTCCGTAGGCCGTGTCCTACTTGTATTTTGTCAGTAAAGGTGAGGTTTAATTGTTAATTGCAGGGAACTCGTACAACCCTACATGGATTTTAGGTCAAGCTATATATCCTGTTACAAATCGTGTACCGTGTTACCGTGATTGAACCATGATCGTATTACCGTGTTATCATGAATGGTGAAGGCTCGCAACCTTCCCGTTTTGGAGTGATGTAGTTCATGGATTGATGTAGTGTATTGGAGTGATGGAGTATTGGTGTGATGAGATTATTGGAGTGATGGAGTTATTGGAATGACGGAGTTCATGAAACTGATACATGTGCCATTGAATTTTATGTTTACATATTAGTTTATAAATTGATTGATGTTGATAGTTATAACTTGCAGGTTATTTGCACTAATGTAATTAAGCTTCACTCAGTCTTTCGTAGACTGACACCCCACCTTTCAGGTTGTAGCGGTCGTGTGCTAGGCGGGAGTTAGCGTCGTGTCAAGTCACCCAGCTAAGTCTAGCACTTCATACATTTCATGATATTGATATTGTTATTGCCAGAGATAGTACATTATGGTTATAGTTAACGATTGGAGACTTTTGCATGTAAATTATAAGAAATGATAATGTATTGGTACTGAGCTTTCGGGTATTGGTTATATAACAAACTGATAATGTTAAGCTTCCGCTTTATTTTCTGCTGAATGTTAAGTTAGTCCCGCCTAGCTTGTTACTTTATTTTTTTGTCACCCGTTCGCTGCAGGTTGATTCATGTACGGACTATCCGTTTCGTGTGTGGATCGGCCTGTAGTGCGGGGGTGTGGCAACCCCACGTGTAGGGGTGCTACAGTAGGCTCGGGAAATGAATAGTAAATTTGGTTCGTGGTAAGGAAATCCCCCCTTAAAACACAATACGACTAATGAATGCACATTGTTCACATAAGAATGCAATGCATGAATATTTGTAAAGGTGAACCAAGGTATATAAGCACATTCTTGTCCTCTTTCATTTACTGTTTCCAGCTAGGTCCTGGTACGGGTTGTTACAATCTTCCCTCCTTAAAAGGAATTTGTCCTCAAATTCCACAACCGTTCTAGGGATAACTTAGGGTGATGTTCTTGTATCTTTCTTTGGTTACCACATTACTTTCCAAATGTCGTGTCTTTTCTCAGGAGTTCTTGTTAGGTGATTTTCCAATATCTCAATCTATGTAACTTTATTTCCAAAAATCTTTATCTGGATTAAACCATCGGTTGAGCTTGATCCTCACGGTACTTCCTTCATTACCAAAATTTAGGACGACTTAGCAAAGTACTCGACATCTAATACACATGCCTTCATCATGTCCTCTAGACCCTTTATCATCCCCAGTGACTATCCATGTCTGAGGGTGGGCTGTTATGATGAAGTCTAAGTTTCATCCCATAACTCTGGAATACTCTGCCGAAATTATGATGTAAACTTTGGATCTCTATCAGCCGCTATATTAGCCGGTGCTCTATGAGATCTCACAATCTCCTCTCGATACCGTTTTGCGAAAGAGTTATCCTTATTTGCTATCTTAACTGATAAGAATTGTGCTGATTTAATCAATCTATAGACTATGACCCTTATACTGTTATGTCCTCTTCCGTCTCACGGTAAGCTGGTGATAAGGTCCATAATTCTTGATTTATCTCCAAGTTTGAATTGGCAGTGTTTATAACTTTTCGCCTAGGTTTGGGTATTTTGCTTTAAGCTCTTGGAAAGCTGAGTATTTCTTGACATTTTCAGCTACGTCCCTTTCTATTTCATTCCTTCGGAGATATTTCTTGAGATCCTGATGCATCTTTGTCCCTCAGGATGTATCGTATAATATGTCTCATGTGCCTTATCTTATTCTTCTTCTTGAATTACTGATGGCACACAAACTCTGCCTTTACACCTCAAAATCCCATTTCCACTAAGCTTGGACTTTGATCTCGTCATCCTTGTCCTTGAAATGTGAATATGTCTTGATCCACTCATCATTAGATTGTGCTTTCATCCCTTCCTATTTCAGTGGTGATAATATATTGGGGTAGCTAGCCTAGCTTTCGGACCTGGCGCATCAGCTACCACATTAGCTTCTTAAGATGGTACCAAATTATGCAGTCATGGTCCTCCTGACGGAACAGATAGAATAAATTCTTTCGATTTGTGAAATCTTCAAATATAACCCAATAAAGGTGATGCTTCCACTTGATAAGAGCGAAAACGATTCCTGGTAACTCTAAGTCATGTGTAAGGTAATTGATCTCATGTGGTTTAAGCTTTCTTAAAGTATGTACTGTTATTTCTCCATATTACGTCAAAACACTATCTCTCCTTCTTTTGACGCATCTGTATAGGTTGTATAACCTCCATTCCTCCAAGGAAATTCCTTGACGGTTTCCACTTCACAATTGTTTCAAATTTGAGAGATCCACACTAATACCTGGACAGTTGCGATACGCCCGAGAATTGTGGCTCTTTCTCCAGCCAAAATTTGCATTATCTGAACTTGGCTTATGGCTTGTGATCCAGCAAAGTATCTATCACTAAAGCAAGGAGGTCCTTTCTTTACTCTTTCAACACGGTTGTTTATGGTACATAAGCCGATCGTTATCTAATTTCTTTGGAGACACTTTATAATATTCCATCTGGCAAGAAGCCTTTACTCTAGATGTATTCCGTGATAATATCAAATCCATTACTGTTTTTATCCTTGAAGGTTTATCTGCAACTTCCTGAACCAAAGGTGATATGATCAAAAAGTGTTTCTCTTTTCTGCCTAAAATTGTTTCCATTGAACTTAGTAGTTGACTTGTGCTCCAACGAAGCACCCAATACTAGTTGTCATATGAATCATGCATCTTTAGCCATTAAGTACATCAGCATGTTGCCAACGAAGCTCAGGATAACTTGTAAGGATACCCTCTAGAAATCCAACACCCTCCGGAAATCCAACATATTCTCAATTAGTGTAGATATAATAGTCAATTCCGCGATATCTTTGTGGAATTGGAGTGCCCTTAATTCTGTATGGAAAATGGCCCTGGAACATCCTTCTTTGACCTTCAATTGGGGACACGCTGCCCCTATTCAAATCTAACTTGAAGCATTATCGGGAATCTCGTGGTTTTCCAAATAACTTCTCGATCAGCGATAGGGGATATCATATTTTTCTTACTATCAGGAAATTCAGTTCACTTCGTATCATTACACCAACTGGATGTTTCGCATAACGCGAGTGTTTCCTACAACAACGCGTTATGGTAGTCGTACCTCTATTTTATAACTTTAATAGGTTACTTCTTCCATCCTCTTGTACTCAGTCGGAGTTGTCCATTATGGTTTTCCTCAAAAGTGGTCTCACTTCCCTCATGGATGATATAGTCCTAATGCACCTATGCTCTGGAGGTAATAAGTTTCGGTGTCCAAGGACTCCTTTAAGAACTCATATACCACCTCCATTTCTCTTACAAGAATTGATCTTTATTGCTTATTCAAAGAACAGGCTACGTCGTCCCACGAAGATTACTGTTTAACTTCCCATAACACATACTTCGTTTCTTCTACTTCCCAACCTTTATCCTTTCCTTGGATGATCCCATATCTCATTCCAGTAGCATAACAGAATTCGACGAATAGTAGTGATTAACATCCGATAAAGTTATGCATTTATATACCAATGATGCAACAAAGCAAATCTCAAAAGAGATTTAATGTGATGTTTGCATGACCAAGTACTTAATAGGAACAAGTACGCACACATATAACTTTGATGTATTGAATGCATGGCGCCAGGGTTATAGAACTTTAACTGGCGTGTTAAGAGCGTGTACCGTACTTCTGGCCATATCAGCGAAATCCGAGTTCCCACTTCGTTCCAAAGCAGATACTTTTGGAAGTCAGGAACAACAATTAAAATATAATGCATGTGGCTCAGGAATGGTGTACAGCATGTCACAGAGGCAATATTCATGAAACACGTATACATGTCACAGATCACTTATTAACAGATATCAAGTACATATCAAAGTGGAGAACCAAAGCCAATCAACATCCATTATTCAATCAGCGATATTCAAGTAACAATTACATATCAGGAATCATCAATTATCAATTAGCTGGTACTTGTCAACACAGGGAACAACAAGTCATCAATGTTCATTATTCAAGTAATCAGTATCCAATTAGCACATAAAACACATTGTATATGGGCCTTGTCGGTATCTTGAAGTGACTCTAGGACTTGAAGCACGATCGTGCTGGAAGTGTAAATAGGGAATTTCCACAAGTTGGAGATGCAAGTAAGACGATGAAGGAGGTAAAAATATGAAAATCATAACCTCTAACGAGCGAATGGGTTTCCAAAAGTACTAAAAGGTTCAATAGAATTCAAGAGTTTTGATGTTGATAAAACTAGACGGTTGACTCGATTGAAAAAGGGTTTTAGTACTACAATTGTAACAAATCACATGTTGGTCGGCCGCCCCAAACAGTGATCAATCACAATTTAAGCACTAAAGACACGAGAATACTTGTGAGACTCTAAGAACCCTAGATTTCTACAACCTGGGGCTCTGATACCACCTTAGCTGTAGCACCCCGAAGGGGCCACAACCCCGCACCGTCGTACTTCTCAAGTGGCTAGGAGACCTAGCACCCAAGAAGCACATCGGCGAACGGACAAAACATTACAAGATCAGAGTACTTGAAAGGAACATTGCAGCGGAAATATGAGAAATTTAAAACTTTCAAAACATGAATCAGGAGACACAAGAGGCTAGTAACCAAGTACAAGGACTATACAGGAATTGAGTATTGAAAGAGATATTTCGATAGAGTGTCAACGGATAATGTAACTGGTGTAAACAAGTAACAAAGGACACCGGAGCCTAGATCGATAAATACCTAATTGGACATTACATTAATATCCATGGGGGTGTTCAAGATGGTTCAGAAGAACCTGACCATAAGAGCACAACAAAGGATTTCCTATACTTCAAAATACCAGCCAACAAGCGATCACTGAACCTGAAACCATGAGGCCAGAAAACAGGGTGGAGGTATTAGTCAAAAGGGCTAAGTGAGGCATGACTTTTGAAAAAATATAAGTACTTAAAACTTTAGGTTTTTCCGAAAAGGATTTACTTCGAAACTATACTTTAAAACTAAATTTTGGAATCTTTATTTAGGAATCGTACTTTAAAACATTACTTTGAAACAAGATTTCCAAGTAAGCACACACATGCACACACATCATAGGTTCTGGGTCATATATACTTTATAAACGGGGAACAGGGTACGGGGATATTTTCCAAAAGTATGAACCAGACTTTAAAATCAAAGTTGCCCGCAAGCTAGGCCATATCCATCCTTTAGTCCTCAAAAACATTTACAAGATTGGTATCGAGATCCATTAGGACCCCGACACCCACATACACATGCACCACCCCTTCTCCCCTTATTGTCGGGCCCAGGGAGCTACCCCGCGGTGACGTACGAAACGGGAGGAATGTACCACCTCTCCCGACCTTCGATGTGGAGTAACCAACCTCCGATTAAACCATCACCAAGGTCAGTACGGCGGCCAGTATCATAGTAGGCATTGGCGCATGCCTCCAGGTCTATTACTTAACCATACCGCCAGGGCCCAACATAACAAGATTTCCAAAGCTTGCATTCAGAATAACAAAAGTGCATAAACACACAGAGTTCAGAAGACTGAACCTTTCTTCAAAACAGTATAGCAGTGTACAGGATGTATATCAGAGATCATTGACTTTAAACTTGAAGCATTGTACCAAAATGGGAAAGCGTTTAACTTGAAAGATAAGAATCTTTGCACCCGAAGGCATTACTTTTGAAATCATTTGAATACGTAGGAATATTCATGGCTCCAGTTGAAATAGTTTAAACCTCACCTACAGAAACGGTATTAAGCAATAATACCAGAGCCACAGTAAATCCGGACTTCACCTGTGAGTGGTGAATGATTAAGTTTCTATCCAAAAACCATATAGTCACATAAGCAAGTAGGGACGACCTCAAGGCATTCAATAGCACATAATGATATCACATGTACAGCACGAAACATTATCAAAGTATATCATATCATGTGGCGAGATTTCATGATAATTATTCAATAACCATCAAAGCATGAAGGCATAAATGGATTCATGTAACGTAGTACAAAAGAGAGTAATACCATTTAATGCAGGAGAATCATTTAACTAAGAATGTAACATTGATTGCGAGTTATCCTTAAACTTGAGTTAATAGATCAATACAAATCAAACAATCTTTAATCAATTTATGATCATAGATATGAGCCTTAAGGAACTAAGTTCCAAACTATATTCATGATTCATGATTGAGTGAGGATATCCAAGTATTAAAGTATAAGATCAACAAGAATGTGGAACACTTAAACAAGGAATAATCTTTTCGAAGAAAGGATTCAAGTAAACGATTAGTCTCAGTTGAAAGCTCGTGTCAAGAACTCAAGGGAATATATTCTTAGGGTCTTAAAACAATCTCATTTAGAAAAGGAATGTGAACTTTGAAACCTACTTTGATCCCCTGTTTTTGAGAATTTTCGAAAAAGGCTTTGACCGTTGAATTCGTCTCTTCGAAATGATCATTTAGGTTAAAAGGAAAAATTCTTGGTCAAGGTCAAAGTCAAAAGTCAAAGGTCAAGGTCAATGGTCAAAGGTCACTATTCAAGTATACAGTATATATACTGTATGTATACGGTACTTATACTGTATGTATCCGTGTATTTGTATGGTATGTATACGGTATTTGTACTGTATGTATACGGTATTTATACGGGGATACCTACCGTATTTCTACAGTATTTATATAAGAATACAGGCGGTACTTATACTAGAATACATACGGTATCTATACAAAAGTACTTACGTATTTATTTAAAAAATACACATAGTATTTATACGAAAGTATACATGTATTTATACATATTGGAATCAAATACGTATACGTATATTATACATGTATACCATAACATATATCAATTGGTCAAGTATAAATTTGTAACAATTAATTAAACATGTAACATGTTAAACTATAGGTTATACTTTAATTATGTAACATTAAATAACATGCAACATTATATTAAATCATGTAATAAATTAAATTACCTAAGTATGATCATAAAATAAATAAAATGTAACATGTAACATGTCATAATAATTATCACTTAATAATTAAATTATGTAACACATTTCATAATAAACTATACTATAGGAAACATAATTCATAAATTCATGAATATTTAAAACATAAATTAAATCACATAATTCATGCACAAAATAAAACATATATTAAAACCTAAAATCTAACATAATTTAAACATAAAATAAAACATATATTAAAACATAAATTAAACTAATTAAGACATAAAAAACTAAGAAAACTAACCTTACAAGGGGGGAGGGGTTCGGCCACTATGGGGGAGAAAAGAGAATGGAGTGAGCAAAAATAAGACCCCAAGGAACTTATTTATAGTTGTTGGGAAGGACCAAAGTGCAATAAATATTTACTTTAAGGACTTAAGGTGGGGTATTTTATGAAAATTCCATAAATAGGTTTCCTTCTTTACATAATTGTCACAGAAGGGGTATTCTGATAATTTCACCTTCCTCCGGCATATTTTTGAAGTTGGAAAGTGTCCAATAGCTAGGAAAAAAAATTATCTTCGAAACGGTTACTCACGGGTCGAAATCGGACGTACGGTTTAAAAGTTATAAGCTCCGGAAGATGTCATTTTCTTGAATTTCGAAAATTATTTTAATTATGAAATAAATACTAGGATAAAATTTGAAGGTACAAAGGGCTTTCCAAAAATGTAGAAAAAATCGAGGAATGTTATGGTGATGATCTCAAGGGTTAAATCATTCTATCGAAAGAAATATATTCTACCGACGGAAATATTTATTTGAAAATAAATTCTTAAATTTCTCTGGACAAATAAACGAAACCTCAAAGCATTGAAAAGAGGACTGAAAAATTCTAAGAAAATAAGTATAGGTTCTCTAGGGTTTCTCGAATAAAATGGCATAGTGCTAGTTCGAAAAATGAATAGTACTTTTGATAAAATTTCCCAAAATACCCCTAATGATCAAGAAAGGATTTCGAAGCTTGGAAAACATGTTCATATGATTGGGAAACAAGATTATGAACCTCTAAGGTTCCAATGAGATGCTAGGACAAGGTAGACTCGGGATATGAATAGTAAATTTGGTTCGTGGTAAGGAAATCCCCTTTAAAACACAATACGACTAATAAATGCACCTTGTTCACATAAGAATGCAATGCATGAACATTTGTAAAGGTGAACCAAGGTATATAAGCACATTCTTGTCCTCTTTCATTTACTGTTTCCAGCTAGGTCCTGATACGGGTTGTTACAATCTTCCCCTCTTAAAAGGAATATGTCCTCAGATTCCACAACCGTTCTAGGGATAACTTAGGGTGATGTTCTTGTATCTTTCTTTGGTTACCACATTACTTTCCAAAAGTCGTGTCTTTTCTCAGGAGTTCTTGTTAGGTGATTTTCCAATATCTCAATCTAAGTAACTTTATATCCAAAAATCTTTATCTGGATCAAACCATCGGTTGAGCTTGATCCTCACGGTACTTCTTTCATTACCAAAGTTTAGGACGACTTAGCAAAGTACTCGACATCTAATACACATGCCTTCATCATATCCTCTAGACTCTTTATCATCCCCAGTGACTATCCATGTCTGAGGGTGGGTTGTTATGATGAAGTCTAAGTTTCTTCCCACAACTCTGGAATACTCTGCCGAAATTATGATGTAAACTTTGGATCTCTATCAGCCGCTATATTAGCTGGTGCTCCATGAGATCTCACAATCTCCTCTCGATACCCCCCTTAAAGAGAATCTGTCCTCAGATTCTATTCATGTTCCATAATAACTTTAGATAGTGTTTATATTCTTACTTGTGAAAAGACAAATTATTCAAGATGTAAATGCACGTATAATTGGTGATGCAATGGATGAATGCATGGCGCCAGGGTCTTGTAGGAAGGTAACTGCGTGTTTAGAATGCGTACCTTTTATAGTTACTTTTGGGGAACTATCTTGAGCTGCAATCATCTTTATAGAGAGTATATAATGCATGATAGTTAAAAAATGATTTGTAGATGACCATATGAATAAAAGTTTCAGGTAAGAGCACTTAATACACATAATACCTTTAGCAGTGGTAAGACATATAAAGGCACAGGGAGTCATTATGTTATTTTTCCGGTCCTACTGGTATCTTGAAGCAATTCTAATAATCTTAAGGTTAGAACGAAGTAGAAAGCGTAAGTGAAGTGTTTCCATGAGTTAGGAATACTAGTATGATGAAGGAGATATCGATCTTGTAATCGAATCTACTAAGAATTTGATAATTTTAAAGAGTACTGAAGGATTTGATAAAACTCGGGATTTTAGTGTGGGTTAAGACACTATGCTTGACTTGATCGAGGAAGGGTTTAGTACTACAATTGTAACAAATCACATGTTGGTCGGCCGTCTCAACAGTGATTGATCACAATTTAAGCACTAAAGACACGAGAATACTTGTGAGACTCTATGAACCATGAACCCTAGATTTCTGCAACCTAGGGCTCTGATACCACTTCAGCTGTAGCGCCCCCTAATGCTACAACCCCACACCGCAATACTCCCCGAATGGAGATTAGACCCAACACTCAGGAAATACTACGACGAACGGATAAGATAATATATGAGTAAAGAGTATGACACAGTTCAGCGGAAGATAAAGGGGTTTAAAACTTTGCCAGTAACAGGGACGATAATGTATAACGAAGCAGGAATGTCATTATTGCTCAAGGTAGTTTTCAAAAGAGTACAATAGGATGACATGCAAAGACAAAGTATGAGATATTTAATTCTATGGAAAATAGGCTCAAGACAGTGTACTTTTAGGATTGGATCCAACCTACTGTTGTAATGCTTCAAGATACCTCTATTTGTCGTTCCTTGATTCCTGAAATCATGCATTTTAAAATAGGCGAGAGGGTTAGTCAAAGTGACTAAGTGAAGGGGGTATAGTAATTTATAGATATATGTATATGTAGATGTATTTATATGATCTTGAAGACCTTGATCTAAAATATTAGCAATAGAATATAGCAAATATAAACCGGTTCATAATAATTGTAGAAGTAGGGATAGGGGTAATTTGGAATATTTGGTGGAAATATGAACCGTTTGTAACAAGAACATTAATGCCCGCAAACTAGGCATGTCCATCCGTAACTCCTTAAATCATGATAAAATAGTAACGGCGTTGATCGAGACACCAATATATTAATGAAACCAATATGATAATAACTCCGCTACTCCTTGATGTCAATAGGGGAGCAAACCCTAGAGACCATGAACACGATTCGGGAGGCAGCTATCTCTCCCTCGTCCCTTGGCGTGAAGTAACTAACCTCGAGTTAAACCACTACCAAGAGGTGGTGGCAGTTCACAACACCAACAATACCCTCCGCCCGATACCTTCCGGGTAATTGCTAGCTACGGATACAGCCGGGGCCCGTAACATGAATCAAGAACAATATTTTGCTTGCATAACCCGGAATTAACATTTTGATAAAGTGCACTTAAAATATATAATGTCCCAGTAAAACGTTGATTCCGGCATGAAAGTATTTTTCCCTTAAAAGGGACATTGTAGTAAAATAATATGTATATAGGGTAGTGAATCAAAATGATAGGTAGGCTTGGAAATAGTTTTTATATAGATACATATGTATACCATGATTCCAGTTGAAAACATTTTAACCCTCATCTATACCTGTAGTCCGATAATGTAATGTTGATTCCATTGCGCCTGAAAGTATTAACTACTATAGGCTTAGGACTAGGTTCTTTATTCTAATCAAATAAGCACATAAGGTACATAATATTCTAATCAAATAATCACATAAGGTGCATATTTTGTAACACGTTAGAGAATTCCCGGTAAACCCTAATTTTAACTGTTTAACGAAATTTAATTAATTAATCAGATTTCGTGAATTATTTAACCTCTTAAATATTTATTAATCACATTATAATCATAATTAGAATATTAGAAATGAAATTTAGAATTTAATTTGACAATGTAGGTTGTTTTTGGAATTTTTTTTATAATTTATTGATTTTTGGAAAATTCGAGTAAAATCTTTCTTTAAAAATTCCAAAACCGGTTTTATAATTAATTTAATATTAATTTCAAAATTATTTAGTTATTGGTTGACCAAAAAGTCAAAATTACTATTGAAAACATTTACTATTCAATTTCTTATGAATTAAACACTTTATAACATAAAATCAAACACACACACTATCACACGTGCACTTTAATTTGTTCAAGAACATTATGAATGTGTTCTTAAGCTTATGAAAATGTTCATACTAGTTCATGATCATATTTAATAAATTCTAAGTTCATAACACATAATTAAACTTATAATGTAACACTTTATGTAAAATTAATTCCAAATAAATTATTCTAATCATGAATTTAATGAAATAAAATCATAAATATTCAAGCACACACTCAGATTATATTACATCCTAATTCATACATTTAATTAAATAAAATTTATAATGTAAACACATTGTACATAAAACTAACAATTTAGGCATATATTTCATCAAAAGAAAATTCCTAAAGCATAATTTAATTCATCCTAGGCATGCTACTACTATTATTATACTAAGAACATAATATAAAACATGAAATAATAAAAGAAAGCACACCTTGTAGAGAGGATGATGGTTGTGGCGTGAGGAAGAGAGTGAGGGGGAGTGATTTTTTGTAATCTTGGAAATGTGCTTGGAGGGGTATTTATAGGTATGGTTTAAGGGCTTATGTTGCAATTTCTAAAAATTTATGAGAGATGTGGGAGATTTCTAACCCACATATTTGTATGGTATTTTAGTAAGAAATGTGGAATATTTCAAATTCATGCAAGTATATGGTATTCTTGTAGGAAATATGGAAGAATTCTAAATTGCACAATTGTATGGAATTCTTGTAAGAGATGTGGAAGAGTTAAATTCACATCTCTAAACTTTCTACTTTTAGAATGCTATTTTAGGAAAGTGATGTCATGAATGATGTCAGGGTAAACAAAATAAATATAAATTAATGTAAAATTTATTCAAGAGTCGAGAGACGAGAGCTTGAAGTGGTAAAAATAATAAAAGAATGAGTGAAAAATAAGCTTTGTTATGATTGTAAATGTGGAGTGTTTAGGTTCTTCGTTTGAAAGTTATAAATGTTAAAGATAATGAAAATCTCGATAATATTATATAAACGAAGCTATGATGAGGTCTAAGGAATGGAAAAATTATCATAGTTTGGAAAAAAATTCAAGAAACGTTTCAAGTAAAATTTTGAATATTGAATAAAAGTTAATTGTTTAAAATAAAACAATAATTTTTAAAAGAGAAAATATTTATACAATATGCTACGGTTGGAATCAAGTTCCAGTAAATGCGTGAAAATTCATAAAATAATTCAAGGATCGTTTTAACTATAATATTGTATAAGGAAAATGTTAGAATTCGGAAATCCCTCAACTAGTGCAAAACTAGGGTTTTATGACCGGTTTTGGTTACTACGGGAGTTACGATGAGAATTAAGGTTTAGGAATGATATCAAAATTCATAAAATTTTGTAAGGATACATTCGAGCCCAATATTGGATAGGTAAAGGTGGCTCGGAAATTTTCTACGAAAATGAGTAAATAGTAACTAAGGTTCTAAAGGAAATTCTTCTTAACCCTTTACTTACTTATTTCTTCTTAGCCCTAAAATCCGGGATGTTACAATCCACCCCCCTTAAAGAGAATCTGTCCTCAGATTCTATTCATGTTCTATAATAACTTTAGGTAGTGTCAATATTCTTACTTATGAAAAGACAAATTATTCAAGATGTAAATGCACGTATAATTTGTGATGTAATGGCTGAATGCATGGTGCCAGGGTCTTGTAGGACGGTAACTGGCGTGTTTAGAATGCGTACCTTTTATATTTACTTTTGGGGAAGTATCATGAGCTGCAATCATCTTTACAGAGAGTATATAATGTATGATAGTTAAAAAATGATTTGTAGATGATCATATGAATAAAAGTTTCAGGTAAGAGCACTTAATACACATAATACCTTTAGCAATGGTAAGACATATAAAGGCACAGAGAGTCATTATGTTATATTTCCGGTCCTACTAGTATGTTGAAGCAATTCTAATAATCTTAAGGTTTGAACGAACTAGAAAGTGTAAGTCAAGTGTTTCCATGAGTTAGGAATACTAGTATGATGAAGGAGATTTAGATCTTGTAATCGAATCTACCAAGAATATGATAATTTTGAAGAGTACTGAAGGATTTGATAAAACTCGGGATTTTGGTGTAGGTTAAGGCTGTATGCTTGACTTGATCGAGGAAGGGTTTAGTACTACAATTGTAACAAATCACATATTAGTCGGCCATCTCAACAGTGATTGATCACAATTTAAGCACTAAAGACACGAGAATACTTGTGAGACTCTATGAACCATGAACCTCAGATTTCTGCAACCTAGGGCTCTGATACCACTTTAGCTGTAGTGCCCCCTAATGCTACAACCCCGCACCCCAATACTCCCCGAATGGAGATTAGACCCAACACTCAGGAAATACTACGGCGAACAAACAAGATAATATATGAGTAAAGAGTATGACACAGTGCAGCGGAAGATAAAGGGGTTTAAAACTTTGCCAGTAACGGGGAGGATAATGTATAACGAAGCAGGAATATCATTATTGCTCGTGGTAGTTTTCAAAAGAGTACAATAGGATGACATGCAATGACAAAGTATGAGATACTTTAATTCTATGGAGAATAGGCTCAAGACAATGTACTTTTAGGATCGGATCCAACCGACTGTTGTAATGCTTCAAGATACTTCTAGTTGTCGTTCCTTGATTCCTGAAATCATACATTTTAAAATAGGCGAGAGGGTTAGTCAAAGTGACTAAGAGAAGGGGGTATAGTAATTTATAGGTATATGTATATGTATATGTATTTATATGATCTTGAAGACCTTGATCTAAAATATTAGCAATAGAATATAGCAAATATAAAACGGTTCATAATAATTGTAGAAGTAGGGATAGGGGTAATTTGGAATATTGGTGGAAATATGAACCGTTTGTAACAAGAACATTAATGCCCGCAAACTAGGCATGTCCATCCGCAACTCCTTAAATCATGATAAAATAGTAACGGCGTTGATCAAGACACCGATACTTCAATGAAACCAATACGATAATAACTCCGCTACTCCTTGATGTCAATAGGGGAGCAAAGCCGAGACACCATCAACACGATTCGGGAGGCAGCTATCTCTCCCTCATCCCTTGGCGTGGAGTAACTAACCTCCAGTTAAACCACTACGAAGAGGTGGTAGCAGTCCGTAGCACCAACAATACCCTCGGCCCGATACCTTCCGGGTAATTGCTCGCTACGGATACAGCCGGGGCCCGTAGTGTAATGCCTCAACTTTTCTGTATTCTAATATAACGTATGTGTTTATTAATTTGCGCGAATTAATTTGGCTATATGTAACGCCCCGATCTCTCGGACGTAAAGGTACGACGTATGTGTTTACTAATTTGCGCGAATTAATTGTTTTTACGTGTTTTATATTTAATTTTATTATAATTGTTATTATTTTATTATATTATATTATAATATTTTATTCTAATATTATTAATTATATATATATTTCGTATTATATATATAAATGTATATATGTTTAATTATTATATTATTAATTTAATGATTATGCTAATTATATGTTATGTTAATTAATCATGGTTTAATTAATTATTTATATATGTACATAATGATACGTAGATAAATATATCTATGCATGAATTTCAATTTTTGCATGGGTTTAATATAATTATGCATGAAATCATATTTTGCATGGGAATTAATATGCATGCATGCAAATCATATTGGTGCATGGGAAATTTTATACATTTTGCATGAATTGCATGATTAGGTTTGTTCGTTTATTTTGTGCTTCGTTCTTATATGATATGATATCAAATTGCCGCGATTTCGTAATATGTTGTACATATATATGTTATGAACATGATTTTATACTCAATTTTTGTTTTTGAATTCATTTGTTATGTTAACGAATTTAATTTCATTTGAGGAACCAAAACGGGAGCTAACGAGCACTTAGCATACCCTTGGTTCCGAATTTAATATCTTGAGCTCGGGAACTCGGATTCGAGTTCCGTCAAATCCGCTGAACTCGTAACGAAGATTCGAGTTTAGTAAACCTAGCCTTACATTTTTCCTAAGTCGTTTGAACCTTCGAATTTCAACCGAAAAACGAATCGGCGACCAACATGAGCTTGTTGCATTAATTCAGCCATATCTTGGACAAACCTTAACCAAATTAACCATGGTTGGATTCTTTGAAACCCTAACTCAACCCTCTATCATGACATAATAAGCCCTAACCGAGATTATCCCCTCACAAGCCCCAAAACTCAGCCAAAATTTCTGTTCTGAATTCCAGACCCGTAACCCTTCAAGCTTTGGAGATTTTGGAGCTCAAATCTCATCCAAACTTCAACCAATCATCAAGGTAAGTTAAGGGTTGTATTATATGATTAATTCTGAGCATTTTCATCTTTTCATTCATGATTTTTAAGCATGATTTCTCGATTTTCTGGGCAATTTCCGAAATGAAGGTTTTTGGACAAATTTCTGATCTTCTTTGATTCTTAACGGTTTTGATCGATTCCAAGCATGAGAATGATTGTTTTGACATCCTCATCTCATTTATGATCATTGATTTCATGGTTGTTGAGGAATTTATGATATATCATTTATGACAATTTTCAGAAAATCTCACAGGAACGTCACGTGTGCTTTCATGCCTTGATTGATTGTTTTGGAACTGATTCACTTGTTGAATATATGGTATTTTACTGCACATTTGAGGGACTTATGGACCTGAATGAAATCGGATTGATTGAGTTCACGCATGCTCTGTTTTTTTCCTCCAGATTTGCTCGGTTTTAGCTTGATGTTTGCTGTCGAAAAACTGCTGTATTTCCTTCACGTTTTGCTGTCAGTTTTCGTAGCCTTGTGGGTGTATTCGAGCTGTGTTCATGCTTTCTCGTGCACTTGGGCTGCTCTGTTCTGCGTTTCTGCTGTCGAAAAACAGAGGTTGCTGTTGCACGACACGGGGGTGTCGATTGCTGCCTTTCCGGCGAGGCACGGGGGTGCAGCAAAGCCTGGAACTTCTGTACCGAGACACGGGGGTGTCTCGGTCCAGGCTTGGTGGTGACACGGGGGTGTCACCCCATTCTGCTTGAATTCTTTTGCTGCGTTTTCATGAGACTGCTGCTGTTGCTGCTGCCGTTTCCGTTGCTGCTGTTGTGTGTGTTAGCATGCATTGCATGTGTGGGTGTGTGGTGTTGCATGCATGTGTATAATAAATATATAATGCATGCATGGGTTGTGTATAATCTATAGTATATATATTATGCATGCATGTTTGTGTGTGTGTGTGCGTGAGTATACATATATATATATATATAATGTATATATAAGTTATTATATTATATATTATATATGTTTATTATTATATTATATATATTTATTTTATATTTTAAATATTATTTGATTTAATTTAATTGTTGAAATTAATTGAATTCTATTTCGCGTATTTATTCGACTGACTTTTGATTGAACGTTCTATTTATTTTATCCCTATATGTGAATTATGAATTTATGAATTTATGAATATTATATGTGTTGTGATTATTAATTGAATGTTAGATTAATTGATATGAATTATGAATTATGAATTTATGAATTTATGAAAATTTATATGAATGTTATGAATTTATGAATTTATGAAATTGAATGAAATATATGAACGAATGCATGATTATATGTTTTAAATTTATTAATCGTGCACATGAACATTTTTATGATACAACATGATCATTTATGCATTCATGTCATATGCACTTCATTGCCGAGCGTCATATGTGGTTAGTGAGTCTCATACCTTTTCTTTTGCACAGATTCGGGTTTGGTCGGAGACGAGGGCGAGCCTTGAGACGCTTGTGCCTTTATTTCGGCTTTGGTAAAGGTGGGTTTTTCTTCTATTAGTTAAAACAACCTTATATACTCCTTATGTGCAAAGTTTTAAGCCAAAATCGTATATATATCTGTATCGAGTCATTTCGGGTAAATGATTTCAAACGTATGACCCCTTTCTTTTATTTATGAACCCTACCTTATGTTTGGCGAGATATTTATGATTTATGATTGCACGGGCCCCGGGACTTAGTGTATGTGGCTAACCGAGGAAGCAAGGGCTGACGGGGATCCCATATACTAGTCCCAATCAAACTACGGTGATACCGGCCCTCGCTAGGAGTTTTAGCGGGGAATGGGAGCTGAGTGCCCTTGGGGGATTCATGTACCCCCATTGGCCTATGTATGAACCGGTGGCCGGGTCTTGCAAGCCCGTCCACCACCCGGAGGAAAAAGGGATATATGAATGATTATGATCATGTATTTATGAGCACAAAAGATTTATGTATGATAATGGATTATTGAATAATTAATTATGATTACACGAGGAGTAGGTTGGAGATTGTGCACGCCCACTCGCCGGGCCATAAACCCTTATGAACATTTATGAACAATTATGAATGAATGAGAACGTCGTAATCCCGTTGATGTCTTCTTTTGTTTAACCACTTGGTAAAATCTTACTAAACTTCACACGGGATTAGGGCTTGCATGTATGTGTTTAATTTATGCGATATTATGTATCTTATGCCCCGTTTTTATACCCACCAGTCTCTTTTAGACTGAACCCGGTTGTTTTCAGTTATTTTGTGCAGGTATAGGAGTGCTAGGCGGGAATACAAGTCGTCTAGGTCTTGCATTTATGTTTAGCACTTCCTTTTGACTCATGTTCATACTCTCATTGATATTTTGTATATGATCATAGTTTATGTTGGAGCGTTATGATTTTTGTAGGCCGTGAGTGCCGTTGAATTATGGAATACTTTTGTATATCTATTTTTGGAGCTTGGTGGCTCATTGTATATGCTATGTTATTCTTGCTTCCGCGAATTTTATTTAACTCTGATTTTATGTTTCTTGCACCGTTTGGTATAAGGGTTAGTCCCGCCTAGCATAGCGAGTGTGTTGTGTCCCCGTTCGCCGTGGGTTTGGCACGTGTATGGACTTTCATTTCATATACGGGTCGGGTCCCGGTGCGGGGGATGTGGTACCTAACGCTCGGGTGCTACATCCTTAAGTGGTATCAGAGCTTAGGGTTGCAAAACCCGGGCTCTAGTGTCGTGTTGAGTCAGTTAGGTCGTTCTGCTTTAGGAATAACTTGTCAATGTGTTGCATATGCATTGTTTACGTGCTTGTGTGCTTTAAATCTTGAATTTTGATCGAATTACTTGCACTTGCATGCATGGACTAAAAATAGCATGCATTTCAGTGTTTCTTGAACAGAATGCCTCCGCGTAGACACCGTGAGAGATCTCCCGGACATCGTCGTCATCACGATCGATCTCCTACGCCTCCACCCCAACCACAAGCACCACCGATGGATATGGGGAATTTCATGGAAGCGGTTTTCAACTATGTTGAGCATAGGAGGGCTCAAGCTCCCCCACAACAACAGGCAGAACAACAAGCTCCTCCACCAAATCATAATAACAATAGAGACCCTCATGGGGTGTTTCTGAGTTATAACCCCCCTCGGTTTTCTGGTTCTATTGATGATGCGGTCTCAGAAGGTTGGTTGATAAGATTGGAGAGGATATTTGGGGTCCGACAGTTTAGTACGCAAGAGAAGGCCCAATTTGCTATCTTCCAACTCGATGGGGATGCATATGAATGGTGGGAACGAACAAGAGAGAAGCTTGAAGTCGATGAAGAGGAGGTAACTTGGGAAGTTTTCAAGAGAGAATTTCGGGAATGCTTCGTACCGGAAGTGGTAAGAGAGAGGAAGGAGCAAGAATTCATGGAATTAAAGCAAGGTACTCGTACGGTGACTCAATACCTTGCCGTATTCAATAGACTTGGGAAATATGCTCCTCATGTCACCCGGGATGAGAAGAGGAAAGCAAGGAAGTTCATAGCGGGATTGAGACAGACTTGAGATACGGACAAGCGGGGCACAACTTCGAGTCATTTGCCGACACCGTGCAAAGGGCTCTGGTTCAAGAGGAGGAATTCAAGAAGAAAGATCCGATGTTTAGAGCTCCTATGGGAAGAGGATCCGGATCGAATTCGGGAAAGAGGCCGATGATTCAAGCCAGTCCACCTCCTAAGGGTCCGTTTAAGAAGCCTAGGTTTGGAGGGCAAGGTTCTCAGGCCGTACCGACTCGACCAAAGGCTCTACCTATGGCTCCGGCACCTACGAATACACGCCCGGATGTACCTCCATGTATGCATTGCGGGGGACCGACTCATACCTACAATAATTGTCGGAGAAGGTTGAACTTGTGCCTCATATGTGGGAAAAGCGATCATATGGCGGAGACATGTCCCTACAAGAGCCCCGGATTTTAGAAAGGAAGTCAAAGGCCAATGATCCAAGCTCGTGCTTACGCCCTCGAGGGTGAGGAGCAAGATGCAGAGATTGATCCCACAGCCGTGGTAGAAGGTACCCTATGCATACATAACATGAGCATTCATGCACTCTTTGATCCGGGTGCCACGCATTCCTTTATTTCTTGTGATATAGTTGCCACTCTGTGCTTGCCTGTTATCTGTCTTTCTTCTTATTTTTTGGTGAGTTCGCCACTTGGAGGGAGTCTTCAGACAGATCAGTTGGTTCGGGAGTGTTCGGTTTTGATTGAAGGGAGAGAGTATCCGGCTGATTTAATTGTTATGCCCATGAAGAGGTATGGAGTTATCTTGGGTATGGACTGGTTGTTCAGGCATCGGGCCAATGTCGATTGTTTTGCGAAGAAGGTGATCTTGGGGAAAGAATTGGTGATTGGTAGTGGATCAAGAACGGTATCTCTCTTGTCTTATATGGAAGCTCACAAATTGATGAGAGAAGGAGCAACGGGATTTATTGCTTACCTTCTTAATAGGCCGAAAGATCAAGTTAAGCTAGAGGATACCGCGGTTGTTAAGGATTTCTCTGATGTGTTTCCGGAGAATTTGAGTTCTCTACCACCCGACCGTGAGATCGAGTTCGTTATTGACTTACATCCAGGATCCACACCGTATTCTAAGACTCCGTATCGGATGGCACCGGCCGAGTTGAAAGAGTTAAAGATTCAATTGGAGGAATTGCTCGAAGTTGGATATATTCGGCCAAGTTCGTCACCTTGGGGTGCTCCGGTTCTCTTTGTTAAGAAAAAGGATGGAACCTTAAGAATGTGTATAGATTACCGGGAGCTTAATCGGATGACTGTAAAGAATAAGTATCCTTTGCCCCATATTGAGGATTTATTTGACATGTTACAAGGATCGGGGGTTTACTCAAAATTGGACTTGAGACAAGGATATTATCAATTGAAGATCCGGGAAGAGGACATTCCAAAGACGGGATTTAACACCCGGTATGGACACTACGAGTTCGTAGTGATGCCTTTTGGACTGACTAATGCTCCGGCTGCTTTTATGGATATGATGCATCGAATTTTCCGGCCCTATTTGGATAAGTTTGTGGTAATTTTCATCGATGACATCTTGGTTTATTCGAGAACTCCAGAGGATCATGCAAGGCACCTCAGAATTGTGTTGGAAACCTTAAGGGAACATCGGTTGTTTGCTAAGTTTAGCAAATGCGAGTTCTGGATTGATCGGGTAGCATTTTTGGGTCATATTATTTCGAGGAAAGGTTTAGAAGTAGACCCTTCTAAGATTGAGACGGTTATTCAATGGCAAAGCCCGAAAAATGCTTCAGAAATAAGGAGTTTCTTGGGTTTGGCAGGCTACTATCGAAGATTCGTTCAGGATTTCTCAAAGATTGCGGCTCCTTTAACCCGATTGACTAAGAAAGCGGTTAAGTTTGAGTGGGACGAGGCATGTGAATCTAGTTTCCAATTTCTAAAGGAGAAGTTGACCACCGCTCCTGTATTAGCACTTCCCGAAGGTACAGAGGGATATACAGTTTATACGGACGCCTCAAAGGAAGGTTTGGGATGTGTGTTGATGCAGAATGGAAGAGTGATCGCCTATGCCTCAAGGAAACTGAAAGAGCATGAACAGAACTACCCCACTCACGATTTGGAATTAGCGGCAGTGATCTTTGCTTTGGGTAAGTGGAGACACTATCTTTATGGAATTTCATTCGAGGTCTTTTCCGATCACAAGAGCCTCCAATACTTATTCTCGCAAAAGGAATTGAATAAGAGACAACGGCGTTGGATGGAACTTTTGGCGGATTATGAGTGTACTATCCGATACCATCCCGGCAAAGCCAATTTGGTTGCGGATGCGCTTAGTCGGAAAGCTAGCGTGTCCAATGTGAAAGTGGAAATTGGAGATGAGAATGAGTTGTTCAGACTGAGGGCTAGTGTTCGGAATATCACGGTTCAACCAGATCTTAAACAGAGATTATTTGATGCTCAGAGGATTGATCCCGAAGTTCAGAAATTAGCTGAGAAGGCTCGAGCTGATTCAGAGTGTCCGTTTGGGTTTGATGATACGGGACTTCTAAGATTCAAGAATAGAGTTGTTGTCCCGGAAGAATTAAAAAGGATTATTCTTGAGGAAGCCCATCGGTCAGGTTATTCGATACATCCCGGAGGGAACAAAATGTATAAGGATCTTAAGCAATTCTATTGGTGGAATGGATTGAAACGGGATGTGATCGACTTCGTGAAACACTGCATGACTTGTCAAGTGGTGAAGACAGAACATCAAAAGCCATCGGGGCTACTTCAACCCTTGCCTATCCCGGAATGGAAATGGGAACAAATAGCTATGGATTTTGTTTCGGGATTACCAAAAGTGAGAGGAGGTTTCGATGGAATTTGGGTTATTGTGGACAGATTGACGAAGTCAGCTCATTTTCTGGCTATCAGAATGTCCGATAAAGTGAGTAAGTTGGCCAAGAGGTACAATGATGAGATTGTCAGGCTTCATGGTGTACCTGTTAGCATTGTCTCGGATCGGGATCCCAGATTTACTTCACGATTATGGCAAGAATTACAGAAGTGTTTGGGAACAAGGCTTCAATTCAGCACAGCTTTCCATCCTCAGACCGACGGACAATCAGAAAGGTTAATTAAGTATCTGGAGGATTTGTTGAGAGCATGTGCATTGGACTTTCAGAGCTCGTGGAATGAACAGTTGCCGTTAATCGAGTTTGCTTACAATAATAGCTATCAAGCCTCGATTGAAATGGCCCCTTATGAAGCTCTGTATGGACGTAAGTGTCGATCACCGTTGTTCTTTGATTTGGAGGAATGGAATTGGACCAAGCAAGAAGGGATTAAAAGAGGGGAAAAGAAGGAAAAACCCTCTAAGGCTGTACAAGAGGCTATTGATAAGGTCCAGATGATTAGACAACGGATGAAGGCTGCTCAGGATCGACAAAAGAGTTATGCAGATCTTCGGAGGAAGAATTTGGAGTTTGAGATTGGAGATAGGGTTTTCTTAAAGGCTTCCCCACGAAAAGGGTTCTCAAGGATTGGACGGGGAGGAAAATTAAACCCTCGGTATATGGGACCGTATGAGATTTTGGAGAAGATTGGGGATACGGCCTATCGTTTAGATTTGCCTCCGAGTTTGACTGGAATCCATAACGTGTTTCATGTCTCACAGCTCCGAAAATACTATCGAGATGAGTCCGAGGTTCTACCAGTTGAAGAAGTGGAATTAGAACCGGATCTCACTTTCGTTCAGAAGCCGATTAAGATATTGGATCGAAAGTTTCAGGAACTTCGAAATCGGCGTATTCCACTAGTCAAGGTTCTTTGGAGAAGTGATAAAACCGAAGAGGCTACGTGGGAAACGGAGGATAAGATGAAAAGGTTTCACCCCGAGCTGTTTCCGAGCGAGCAGTGAATCCGAGGACGGATTCTTTTAAGGGGGAGAGATTGTAACGCCCCGATCTCTCGGACGTAAAGGTACGACGTATGTGTTTACTAATTTGCGCGAATTAATTGTTTTTACGTGTTTTATATTTAATTTTATTATAATTGTTATTATTTTATTATATTATATTATAATATTTTATTCTAATATTATTAATTATATATATATTTCGTATTATATATATAAATGTATATATTTTTAATTATTATATTATTAATTTAATGATTATGCTAATTATATGTTATGTTAATTAATCATGGTTTAATTAATTATTTATATATGTACATAATGATACGTAGATAAATATATCTATGCATGAATTTCAATTTTTGCATGGGTTTAATATAATTATGCATGAAATCATATTTTGCATGGGAATTAATATGCATGCATGCAAATCATATTGGTGCATGGGAAATTTTATACATTTTGCATGAATTGCATGATTAGGTTTGTTCGTTTATTTTGTGCTTCGTTCTTATATGATATGATATCAAATTGCCGCGATTTCGTAATATGTTGTACATATATATGTTATGAACATGATTTTATACTCAATTTATATTTTTGAATTCATTTGTTATGTTAACGAATTTAATTTCATTTGAGGAACCAAAACGGGAGCTAACGAGCACTTAGCATACCCTTGGTTCCGAATTTAATATCTTGAGCTCGGGAACTCGGATTCGAGTTCCGTCAAATCCGCTGAACTCGTAACGAAGATTCGAGTTTAGTAAACCTAGCCTTACATTTTTCCTAAGTCGTTTGAACCTTCGAATTTCAACCGAAAAACGAATCGGCGACCAACATGACCTTGTTGCATTAATTCAGCCATATCTTGGACAAACCATAACCAAATTAACCATGGTTGGATTCTTTGAAACCCTAACTCAACCCTCTATCATGACATAATAAGCCCTAACCGAGATTATCCCCTCACAAGCCCCAAAACTCAGCCAAAGTTTCTGTTCTGAATTCCAGACCCGTAACCCTTCAAGCTTTGGAGATTTTGGAGCTCAAATATCATCCAAACTTCAACCAATCATCAAGGTAAGTTAAGGGTTGTATTATATGATTAATTCTGAGCATTTTCATCTTTTCATTCATGATTTTTAAGCATGATTTCTCGATTTTCTGGGCAATTTCCGAAATGAAGGTTTTTGGACAAATTTCTGATCTTCTTTGATTCTTAACGGTTTTGATCGATTCCAAGCATGAGAATGATTGTTTTGACATCCTCATCTCATTTATGATCATTGATTTCATGGTTGTTGAGGAATTTATGATATATCATTTATGACAATTTTCAGAAAATCTCACAGGAACGTCACGTGTGCTTTCATGCCTTGATTGATTGTTTTGGAACTGATTCACTTGTTGAATATATGGTATTTTACTGCACATTTGAGGGACTTATGGACCTGAATGAAATCGGATTGATTGAGTTCACGCATGCTCTGTTTTTTTCCTCCAGATTTGCTCGGTTTTAGCTTGATGTTTGCTGTCGAAAAACTGCTGTATTTCCTTCACGTTTTGCTGTCAGTTTTCGTAGCCTTGTGGGTGTATTCGAGCTGTGTTCATGCTGCTTTTCATGCCTTATTTTGTTGCTTGTTTTGCTTGCTTTCTCGTGCACTTGGGCTGCTCTGTTCTGCGTTTCTGCTGTCGAAAAACAGAGGTTGCTGTTGCACGACACGGGGGTGTCGATTGCTGCCTTTCCGGCGAGGCACGGGGGTGCAGCAAAGCCTGGAACTTCTGTACCGAGACACGGGGGTGTCTCGGTCCAGGCTTGGTGGTGACACGGGGGTGTCACCCCATTCTGCTTGAATTCTTTTGCTGCGTTTTCATGAGACTGCTGCTGTTGCTGCTGCCGTTTCCGTTGCTGCTGTTGTGTGTGTTAGCATGCATTGCATGTGTGGGTGTGTGGTGTTGCATGCATGTGTATAATAAATATATAATGCATGCATGGGTTGTGTATAATCTATAGTATATATATTATGCATGCATGTTTGTGTGTGTGTGTGCGTGAGTATACATATATATATATATAATGTATATATAAGTTATTATATTATATATTATATATGTTTATTATTATATTATATATATTTATTTTATATTTTAAATATTATTTGATTTAATTTAATTGTTGAAATTAATTGAATTCTATTTCGCGTATTTATTCGACTGACTTTTGATTGAACGTTCTATTTATTTTATCCCTATATGTGAATTATGAATTTATGAATTTATGAATATTATATGTGTTGTGATTATTAATTGAATGTTAGATTAATTGATATGAATTATGAATTATGAATTTATGAATTTATGAAAATTTATATGAATGTTATGAATTTATGAATTTATGAAATTGAATGAAATATATGAACGAATGCATGATTATATGTTTTAAATTTATTAATCGTGCACATGAACATTTTTATGATACAACATGATCATTTATGCATTCATGTCATATGCACTTCATTGCCGAGCGTCATATGTGGTTAGTGAGTCTCATACCTTTTCTTTTGCACAGATTCGGGTTTGGTCGGAGACGAGGGCGAGCCTTGAGACGCTTGTGCCTTTATTTCGGCTTTGGTAAAGGTGGGTTTTTCTTCTATTAGTTAAAACAACCTTATATACTCCTTATGTGCAAAGTTTTAAGCCAAAATCGTATATATATCTGTATCGAGTCATTTCGGGTAAATGATTTCAAACGTATGACCCCTTTCTTTTATTTATGAACCCTACCTTATGTTTGGCGAGATATTTATGATTTATGATTGCACGGGCCCCGGGACTTAGTGTATGTGGCTAACCGAGGAAGCAAGGGCTGACGGGGATCCCATATACTAGTCCCAATCAAACTACGGTGATACCGGCCCTCGCTAGGAGTTTTAGCGGGGAATGGGAGCTGAGTGCCCTTGGGGGATTCATGTACCCCCATTGGCCTATGTATGAACCGGTGGCCGGGTCTTGCAAGCCCGTCCACCACCCGGAGGAAAAAGGGATATATGAATGATTATGATCATGTATTTATGAGCACAAAAGATTTATGTATGATAATGGATTATTGAATAATTAATTATGATTACACGAGGAGTAGGTTGGAGATTGTGCACGCCCACTCGCCGGGCCATAAACCCTTATGAACATTTATGAACAATTATGAATGAATGAGAACGTCGTAATCCCGTTGATGTCTTCTTTTGTTTAACCACTTGGTAAAATCTTACTAAACTTCACACGGGATTAGGGCTTGCATGTATGTGTTTAATTTATGCGATATTATGTATCTTATGCCCCGTTTTTATACCCACCAGTCTCTTTTAGACTGAACCCGGTTGTTTTCAGTTATTTTGTGCAGGTATAGGAGTGCTAGGCGGGAATACAAGTCGTCTAGGTCTTGCATTTATGTTTAGCACTTCCTTTTGACTCATGTTCATACTCTCATTGATATTTTGTATATGATCATAGTTTATGTTGGAGCGTTATGATTTTTGTAGGCCGTGAGTGCCGTTGAATTATGGAATACTTTTGTATATCTATTTTTGGAGCTTGGTGGCTCATTGTATATGCTATGTTATTCTTGCTTCCGCGAATTTTATTTAACTCTGATTTTATGTTTCTTGCACCGTTTGGTATAAGGGTTAGTCCCGCCTAGCATAGCGAGTGTGTTGTGTCCCCGTTCGCCGTGGGTTTGGCACGTGTATGGACTTCCATTTCATATACGGGTCGGGTCCCGGTGCGGGGGATGTGGTACCTAACGCTCGGGTGCTACACTATAAGTGTTTCCTATATTTATATTTCATTATTTAATTGTTAAATATGTGATTAATTGAAATATATACAATATTTGAATTGGAATGAATACGATTACTTGAACCACTTGTGCATGAATAACTTGTGTGCTCCTTAATTACACGTTTAAATTATTTAATTACCTAATTACTCATTTATGATAATTATTATTTGTATTTTAATTGATATTTAATAATATATAATTCGTTATATTTTTAATAAATATTTAAAATGGATTCTTAAATTTTATTTGGATTTTGAAATTATATGAATTCATGAACGGAATGCATTTACGTGACAAGTTGCGTGTCGTTTCTTTATGATTTGAATTCGAAACTTCGTGGAAATTTAATATGTTGGACTTATATGTGTTATGATTATGGTTATATGCTCGTTTCATATTTTTGGATTCGTTTGATTGAGTTTTGAAATTTATTTTGATTTTGGAATCCAAAACGGGGGCAAACGAGCAATTAGTGTACCATTGGTTCATTATTTGATATCTTGAGCTAGGAAACTCGGATTCTAGTTTCATCAACTTCGTTGAACTCGTAACGAAAATTTAGTTTCAATAAACTTAGCCTCATATTTTTCTAAGACCATTTGAACCCCCGAAAACCGAAACGAATGCAAATCTGCCACTCTTTACTAAAAATGCCATAACTCATTCAAACCTTGACCAAATTAACCATAGTTGGAGGCATTGAAACCCCAGTTAAGCCCACTATCTGACCCTTATCTCCCTCAACCGAACCAACCGTCACACACAAGAGAAATATCAGCCCCAAGCCCCTACTCCAGTTCCATTCCCGTCACCATGCCCTACTTGGAGATTTCAAGCTGAAATCTCTTTCATCTTCCATCCAATCCACAAGGTGAGTTTGGGGTTATGTTACACATTCATTAAGGTTCATTTTAAGCCAAGCATCCCTAATTTTAAGCTTATATCCATGGAGTTTTGAGGATATACATGAATAGTTAGGTTTTGAAGTCATACTTTGATCTCATGCATTCCTTGGTGCTTTTGGATGATTTAAAGCATGAATATGGTTGCCTTAACTCCCTCTTTTCAATTATGGTAGTGGATTATGTGGTAGATGAAGCATTTATGAGTTTCCATTAATGGATATTTGAAGAAATTGTATGAAATGATCACATATGCCTTCATCTCGCGTTTGATCAGTTTGGGAGCATGGTTAAGTGTTTTTTTGGAGTTATTTTGTTGCATATTTGTTATCATTTCATATCTGGGCATGTTGGTTTAGGCTTTGTATGGAATCTGCTTTGTTTTCGTGCATTTTTTTCTGCTGGTACTGGGTGGTAGCGGCCGCGACCGATTTTAGTACAAAAACGGTAGCGGCTACGACCTGTGAGTGTGTTTGTTACATTGCTCTCTCAGGTAGCGCCCGCGACCAGATTTAGTTCATTTTTGGTAGCGCCCACTACCCCATTTTGGCCATGTTTCGAGATTTGACAAAATTGGAGGAAAAATTCGATTTTCAAACGTTAATTAAATGGTTTCCTTGACTCGTTTCCAGCATGTACACTTCATTAACATGTTATATAATGTGTTATCTTGCATGTTGTCAAGTTTTAAGATTTTTTGTTGAATATTTTCCGAGTTATGGCTTCATATGTCTTTATCGCTCCCAATGTGTGCATGTATGTAATGTTGCTCTTAGAGATGAACCCTAATTGTTTCTTATCTCTTATTTTATGACTTGTATGATATGTATACATGTTATATGACGTGTTATGCTCGTTAATTGGAATTCTTTGATTGATTTGGCTTGATATATGAAGGATATGGACATGAATGAATTTAAATGATACATGTATACCTTGATGCTTCATGTTTGAACCCTAAGTGATATCTTACTCCTTCTTAATAGCTTGTATGAAGTGTATACATGTTGTACTATATGTTATGCATGTTATTTAAATTCATTGAATTAAATTGGTATGACTTATGAAAGTAATGAACTTAAATGAATTGAATGATTCATGAAAGGAATGTAATGATCGTTTGTATGCTTCTAAGATATTAATCGTGCATATGAACATTTCCATGAAATAATATCATATCTTATGCAATCATAACCGATGTTATCCCTATCATATATGGTTATGGCTCAAATGAATGCAAAATATAAAAGATAGCAAACGCGTGAAATGAATCCACCCCGTATTGAACGTTGTGATGAGTTACTTGAATCTATGACCTCATGGCATGAATCATATTTCCTTTGCATCTCATATCATGATCAATGCATTGTCGTGCATCATATATGGTTCATTTAGAGTCTTGAGTCTCACGAATGCATTTTTATCCTTGTACGGTTTTCTCCAGGACGGAGACTTGCCGGGTTCTTAGGACACTTTCTGGTCCTCTTGTTTCTTCTTGTTTTGGTTGGTAAGCTGAGGACAGGTGGGTTTCTCTACTATTTAGTTAAATGACCTTATATACTCCCAATGTGTAAAGCTTTCAGCCAAAAGTATATATGTATATAGAGTCGTTTTCAAGGGTCAATGATTTTAAAAGTAAACCCCTTCTTTTGTGAACCTACCAAATATTTTGGCGGGAAATTATGAATGAATGCACATAATGGGGCCCAGGGACTTGGTTTGAGTGGTGACCCGAGGAGGCATGGGCTGACGGTGATCCCTCACACTAGTTCCACTAATGAATGGCGTAACCAGACCTCGTTAGGAGTTAGCGAGGAATGGACGATGAGTGCCATCTGGGGAGTCATGTTTCCCTTTTGGTCAATGAATGGATGGTTCGGGCCGATCACCCGGCCATTACCCGGAGGAAGAAGGTGTAAATGTTCATGAATGTGCACAAAAGAATGTAATGCATGAAAGAATGAATGAATGTTTAATGAACTACACGAGGAGTTGGTTGGAGATAATGCATGCCTACTCGCCGGGCCACGAAAGACCTAAAGAATGGAAAATGAACATTATAATCCCTTTTGATGACTTCTTTACTTGGGGAAATGTTCTAAAAACTTCATTTGGGATTATAACCTGCATGTGAATGTTTAAATATTGTTGTATATGCAGCTTATGCCTCATTTTATACCCACCAGTCTCCTATAGACTAAACCCGGATTGTTTTCAGTGTTCTTGCAGGTCTGGAGTGCTAGGTGGGAAGTCAAGTCTATTAAGTCTTTCGGTTAAGTCAGAGTCTATCCATTTGCATATTGAACTATGATTTGTTTAAGTTATGGAGAATGTATGATTTGTATTGATTGTTACTACTATCAGGAATTCTGAATAAGTTTATAGGAACAGAGAGAATCTGATATTGATGTTTTATGATTTGATTGAATTTCGGGATTAGGTATCTATGCTAGTCGAACCCATTACTGTAACATCCCGCTCGTCCGATTTATAAGGTACGCCACGTTCCAACCTTTTAATGTGTTTAATTATGTGATTTTTATATTTTTTTCGTGGCCCTATTTTGAACTCTTTTAGAGTTTACGGGCCCCTTTGTAATTTTCTCTTTTAGGGGTTTTTCGGTCATTTCTCGTTCGATCGAGTTTACGACCTTTTTGACCGCTTCAACACGTTCAGGGCATCGAAACGAGTCCGTAGACTCTGAGTTTGCCCAATTCTGACGTCGTTAGCTCCTCCTTCCGACAGTTTTCGTGCGTGAGGACCCGAGATATATACCCGGATCCTCGTTTTTCATGTCAAAGCGCAGTAGACTTCAGTCTCTCTCTCTTCTCCCGCGATTCGGCACTGTTCACACACACTCACGGTGTGTTTGCACACACATGTCCGTTCTCGCTCGTTTCTCGATGGAATTCGACGTTTGAGTAGTAGAAATTTATCAACTCGACGAGCCCGACACAATGGTACAAGAATCATATCCTGAAACTCAGTGGTGGTGGTGCAATGGCATAGCAGCGGTGGCGGAACGGATAACCGCCACTTCGCCGCCCGTTCACGGCGGCTTCCGGCAACGATTCTCGGACACGCGCCTCAGGCCCATGAAGGAGGGTCTCCGGCGTATCGGAAGGCGTTGGCGGCACGGCCATCGGGGCCGCGACGGGGCCGCACGCGCCGCCTGAAGCTCATGGTGGCGGCGCCCGTCACTGTAGCGGCGGCGTTTTTGCCGCTTCGGTGATCTTTTTCGATGAAGGTTGGTGTTTTCTACCCTTTTCCGACCCCCTGAGTCCATTTCCGACATCGATTTCATCCAATTATGGCCGTAGGTGGTGGTTCCGGCGATGAGAGTGGCGGCAGAAACTTCAACGGCCAACGGGGGCCTTTTCCAGTGATCTTTTGGCCTCGGGCCCTTCACGAAAGTTGTTCGGAACGCCGAGAACTAGTAGCCCTTGATCACACAACTCTTGATTCAATCGATTGGCGGTGGTTCGCGGTGGCGGAGGTCTCCGAGGATTTTTCCGGCGAGCTACGTTGGGGCTTTCGAAGAGCTCGTCACGGGTAAGATAATGCCTTTTACGGATCGCATTTTGGTTCACCGGTTTGGAACTAATTTGAGTTTGAAGATTTTAGGGTTTTCGTATTCTTGGATTTGAAATTGAAGACAATTGGCTTGGAATTTGCAGAAATTGATCGAGGAATTGGAATGAGCACGAGGAATCCTTGCACGGGTGAATTTTCAGGATTTTTCCGGCATGTTCCGACGGCGGCCGAATGGCGGCCGGCCACTGTTCCGACAGCTCCAGCGGCGGCGCTCCGGCGACCTTTGGATAGCTTGTCTGCTTCGTCGTGGTGAGTCCAACACCACTTTCCGTTCGTCAATCGGACACTCGGTTTGTTTTCTACGAATTTATTTGTGTATTTGGGGCTTATGTGAATTAATTGTTTAAATGCGAATTAATTGCTATATGTTTGAATTGTCGATCGAAATGTATTCCTATGTGTACGAAATCATTTATGATATGAAATATGATAAGCTTGGACTTATAATTTGCGATTTGAACTCCGATTTATTGAATTTATGCTAATTGATTAGATTAGAGGGGGTGTTTGTGTAATTTTTGAAACAGGATGAATTTGTTTGATTTGATTAGTTCAACCTTGATAATTGAATCCGTTATGTGATATATGAATTGGGTATGCCATGAATGAATTATCTGAACTTAGCATGGTTAGAATTTAATATGTAATTTCGTGAGCTTTAAACGAAATTTGAAACAAGCTATTATATGATTTGTTTGGCTTTTTAATACGTATAAGTTTATGAAATGTTATATGTGAATTTAATTTGATTGCTTTGTAAATGTGCAATATATGAATTAATATGAAATAAAGTGAATTCCATTGCCTTTCGAGTTCCCTTAATTGCATTAATTGTGCTTATTGACATGCCTTAATGTTTTGTTTTGCTTGAAATTAATATGAAATTTGAATCCTGCTTATGTGATTGCATTTGCCGTGCGTCCCTGTGTGGTTGTTTGTCTGAGTCTGAGCTCTGTGGTCTGTTTTGTGTGTTCAGTTGGTGCAGGTGCACCCGGGGTGGTGACAAGTGAGTCGTGCAGGTTCCGGGGTGAACCATATGCGGTGTCTTCGGCTGTGTTTGGTGCCAGGTGAGGTTAGGATATAGTTATACCCTATTGCAATGTGCCCGTTTTCGAATGTGTGCGGTTTATAAGCCTTGTATATACGTAGATATGTGTGAAATATGTACTTTGATGGTTTTTTCATAAGTTTGAAAGTAAGAAACGCTATGTACGAGCCTATGTATGCTTAGCTTTGATAGGTTATGATTTCGACGTCAGTCTGCATGATATGTACGTACGATATGATAAGTACGATATGCATGAGGTAAGTCTGTCTGTCTGTGTGTGTGGCGGGATTAGTTTCTGATATATGTCTGTTTATCTGTGTGTTTGGGCCCCGGAGAATGGTATGGTAATCTCGGGTCGACCGTGGGGGTCGCCGAGCTCTTCCATCAACATTTTCCTTTTGAGAGCCTCACCTAACCTCGGGAGGTTTGGGGAAGGGTGTTTCTCTTGAGCCGGCGGAAGCAACCGTCGAAGGTTTCAAGGACGTAATTAAGCCTTGTCTCGTGTAATTTTTGGATAGCTAGGGTCGTCAACCCTTCTATGTTCAGGTTGGAGCTTGTTTTGTTTTGCTTTGTTTTGTCCCTTGGTTTCTGGAAGTTTGGAGATGTGATTCTGTAATGCCCCGGTTTTTCAGTTAAACTAACGTGGCGTATTTGTTTATGAATTCTGCAATTTAATCATTTAATTATATGATTAATTGTTTTAAATGTGTTATATATGTTTTAAACTATAGATTGTTGTTATTTTAATTTAATTCATTTTATTTCAACTTGATATTTAGTGTTTAACTTCTTAATTTATGTTTCATGTTACCTGAACCATTTTGGTAATTTCGTTAATTAATTTCAACATGTTATTAGTTTTTTTAATTTATTTAAAATGGAAATTTAGGTTTTAGTAATTAATTTATAACGTTAAGAATTCATTATTGCGCATGAGTGTTCTATTTGGGCTTTGTTCCTATATGTAATGATATCGGAATGGTATGGAAAGTTAGTATGTCGTGAATGTGTGTGTTATGAACATGTCTATATGCTCGGTTTATGTTTTCGGATTCATTTGACATGTTAACGAATTTAATTTGATTTGTGGAACCAAGTCGGGGGCTAACGAGCAATTAGCGCACCCTTGGTTCCGTACGTGATATCTTGAGCTCGGGAATTTGGATTCGAATTCCGTCACCTCCGTTGCCTTCGTATCGACGATTCGGAGACAATGGAACAAGTCTCATACCTTTTTGAAATCATTAAGACCTTCGAAATCTAACCGTAACGGACAACTCGTGCAAGAAGAGCTCCTTTTGTTGACTAGTCTTCATGGTGGGACCCTTTTTACTCAACCTAACCTAACCAAAGCTTAACCATGACTTATGTACCTTGAATTAACCCTTTCTTACCCCTTTTAGCAGAAAAAACCCAACCCAACCTCCCTCATTGCTGCTACATCTGATCGAGAAAGAAGGAGAGGAGAAAGGAGATAGAACTTTGCCCCTTTTGTGGTTTTGGAGCTCAAACCGCCACCTTTCTCTCCCAAATCTTCAAGGTATGAATATTTTTGTCTTCTCTACTCTATTATGCTTGAGTTAATCTATTTAATACATGATTTGGATCAGATTTGATTAGGGTTTGAGTGATGAGTTTGGTATGAACTTTTAGGGATTTTGTTCTTGAGACCTATTTGCTTGTGTGGCTGATTTTCTTGCTTATACATGAGTATATGAGCTTGTTTCTTGGCTTATTTCTTTCCTAACTGATAGTATATGGTGTTAGGAGGATTTCATCTCTTGACCCTTTTATGAAATTATGAGATATGGAGCTCCATACTTGATGATCAAACTGCTTCCCCTGTTTTTCGAACTGCTGCTGCTCATTTTGCTTTGTTGCTTGATCAAATGATCTTCTTTTCGTATGAATTTGCATGGATATTATGTACACTCATTTCTCTATATGTTAACATTCATGTTTCAAGTATTTGGATCCATTTTAAGCCTCAAAACCGAAAGACATGGCCTGTTTTTATGCATGCTACATGACAGACTTGCTGCTGTTGCAATTGTGTGACTTGTTGGTCATTCTAATGTGCTTTAATTTGTTCCATTTTGCATACATATGAAGTATATTAGTTGTTTAGTATGTTAGCATGCATTCCCCAAGGTTTCAGATCCAAATTCAACCCCTAAGTACTTGATCATGGCTTGATTGAATCAATAGGGCTCATATGTGCGATTTTGGCGACCCAGTTTTGCTGCATGATTTAGATGTTCATAATGTGTGATTTAGCCTTTGCACTCTAAATGAAATATGTTCCTTATATGCCAAATATGTTGTATATTAAGTTTCATAGCATTTGGAGTTGATTTTGTATGTTTTTGGACTGAGGTTTTGTAGAGTCAGTTTTGCCGGTAAAGCCTTGTGAACGTTTTGTTCTGTACCGTGTCCCTTCCCCTGCGCAGTCCTTGTTGCTTCCTTTTCGGTTTTTGATTTATTTCACCTCCTTAATGACTTTATCTCCTTTTGTGTTGAACTATAAACTTGTTTTGCTATGTGTTAGGAGTATTGTGGTTTAATTTCATGGCATTTGGCTGAGTTGTAGGCATGATTTTGCTTAATGCCGTTTATGTGTGTTTATCTGTCCTTTATGAATCGCGTAACTCATTTTCTATATCATATGATTCCTTCTTGTTGTCAAACCTTGGAAATATGCTATCTTATGTAATACGAGGTATGTAGTACCATTTTGGGAAAACTTAAATATGTACTATGCTCCTATTTGAATTCTTGAATTAATTCGACTGGAGATATGAATTGATGAATTTGAATTAAAAGGAATGAATGAGTGAATGCCTTGGTTATACGATTTAAATGCCTTTAATACACATGAACATTTTCATGACATAATATCATCCTTATGCACTCATATCATGCTTGAGCATTGTCGTGCGTCATATATGGTTCATTTAGAGTCTCGAGTCTCACAAACACGTCATGTTGTCTTTTGTACAGTTTATCTCCAGGGTGGAGAGATCTTGATCCTTCGGGCACTCGGTAACTCGTATCCTTGTTTCGTCTTGTACCAGGTGAGGGTGTTTTCGTTCTAGTTATGTACAAAACCCTACAACCGTATGTGAGAACCTTTGGCCAAAAACCTAATATAGTTATATATGGTTTTCAAATGAATGTACCAAGTATATATTGATCGAGTAAATCCTTTTCAAATGATTTATGATTATGTTATGTTTCTCATGAATTGATATGTTTTGGCGAGACATGATTATGATTGCACAGGCCCCGGGACTTAGTATATATGGCTAACCGAGGAAGCAAGGGCTGACGGGGATCCCATATACTAGTTCCAACTTACGGCGAAACGGAATTCGTCAAGGGAGGTTCTTGACGGGGAAACGCTAACCGGGCTTTGAGGCCTCATGAACCTCATAGCCGCATTGATATGATTGGGTGGTCGGGCCTTGCAAACCCGTCCACCACCCGAAGGAAGAAGGTTGGTTATGATTTATGATTATGCTTATGAATATGTTTATGATATGATTATGCACCGTGCGGGAAGGCCGGGACACGGATTGCCCAAACGAATATGTTTATGATATGATTTATGGTCTGTGTGTATGATGATATATTGCATGATCACCTAATCAACATATTAATGATATTTGTCGTACACGGTCGGAGTTTGGTTGGAGATTGTGCACGCTCACTCGCCGAGCCTTATGTTTATGTATGATTTATGAATGTAATGAATTAATATGATTAGTCATAAAATCCGAGCACTGACTAGTCATTCTCTTGCCCTTTTAGGGAACTAATTTCAAACAAAACCTTGTTCGGAATTTATGACTTGTATGTGCATGTTTTTATATATATATATCGCTCCTGCTCACTCAGTCTTCTAGAGACTGACCCTCTCCCTCCCCAACACTTTAGTGTGCAGGTTTGGCTTTGGAGTTTCGAGCTAGGCGGAGGTGTTTGGAGTCTTTAAGTTGGTCAAGTTAGGTTAGGAGAGTCTCTGCACTCACATATGTATTGGAATTATGTATGATTCGATTCTTTAGCATCATGAACTTGAATATTATGTAACTGTTATTGAATTGCTTTTACTGGGTTTTGCTATGATTTAAAAGAGGCCTGAAGAGCCCAATTCTGGTTATGGTTTGTATGTTGAACTTTGGCTTTGCGATGCATTATATTTTGTTAATTGGTTTTCATTGCAGGGTCTAGTTCCGCCTAGCTTAGGAAGGTTTTTTTTTATGTTTGTCTCCCGTTCGCTATGGATTGATATGGGTGCGGATTTACTGTTTCGTTACTCGTGTTGAGCCATAGTGCGGGGGATGTGGTGCCTCACGTGCGGGGTGCTACATCCTTAAGTGGTATCAGAGCCCGGTTGCAAAACCGGTGTTCTCGTGTCGTGTTTGAGTCAGTTAGGTCGCACGGCATAGGAACAACTTGTTAATGTGTACATTGCATCGATTTGGCATGAATATTTGATACTAATTGTTGGAAATTGCTTAATACATGTATACGATCTATTCTCTCATTTAGTTGCTTTAAATGTTGCATTTTGCATTCTATGAGCATTGATTCATTTAACTACGTGCCATGAGCATACACTAATCCTCATGCATCCATATTTGAGTTGATCTTTCTTATATAGGCTACTATCATGCAAACAAAGCTACAAATCACCCCAACTATAATTGGCAAAGTAACTTGAAGGCCGAGTGTTCAAATTCCACGGCGTGCACAATGGAACTACCTATCATGGCTCGTATCATGGGAGGAAGCTTGGATCACGGGAAGGTTCATCAATCATGCCCTACCTAAAAACCTTGAAGGTTCTCAACATACCAGAATTGCAAAGACTCAAGTTCTAACTTGAAGGATGCGTGAGACAACGAGAGGAGTGTGGAACTCTTCACCACCCCGATTTTGAAGACATTTAATACAAGATTAAATGCTCCAAGGTTCACCGTTGAAACTCCGAGTTTGGAATGGTTGGATGATTGGAAGACCAAATTGGGAAGCTTCAAGGAGTCGGATGCAAGATGTGTTAAAAAGGTTTGACTCAACTCAGATGCAAGGATTAGGAGCCGTTAATTATAAAGCTCACTATGAGGTCAAATATGAAAGCTCACTTGATACGAATATAAGCATGGGACAACAAATGGACGCAAGGCAAAGAGACTTAAGAGCATTGAGGAATACAATTCGCGTCGTCTTCTTGGAACCTTATGGAGACATCAAGAAGCAAGCAAGAATGGAAAGCGTTATCACGGGTGAATTATGTGCGTAGATCGGAAACAAAGGATAAGCTAAAGGAACTTTAACCGGAGAGGACATCAAGATGAAGATTCGGATGACCTTTGGAGGTTGATGCTTGGAAGTACGTTGAGGGGTAAACTCCATTGACAAAGAAGACCTTGGGTGCAAGAATAGCACGTTCGGGCCTTGGGATATACAAATGGATGCAAGAAGATTAGGGAGATTCGAAAACCATGGAAAGCTAAGGAGTTATCAATGTCTTCAAAGAAAGTTACAATTATGGGAATGAGGAACACGTCATCAAGCTAAAAGCTTACCACCTCGGTGATAGGTTCTGCATATTCATGGCATGAGCATCATACATCGATTTAAATTAAGTGCTTTCTTTATCTATATGTACGTTTATGTTTAATTAATACAATTGCTCCAACGTGTTGCATCGTTGCATCTTTGACTGTTTACTATGTGCATTGGCATGTTAATCCAATATGCATGGCTTAGTGTTTAATTGATAGGGAATGACTCCACCTTGTCCATTAAGCGATTCTTTGATCAAGGCTTACTCGAATCAAGACGAGAAGGATAGTTGGGTTATATCTTGGGAGTTCCGGGCATATAGCTTAGCTAGCACAATGTACACCGAAGAAACTAAGTTGAAGAGTTTTGGAGAAACCTTAATCTCAGAGGCGAAGTAACGAATTCAATTAAAATTTCCGAATAAGGGAGCATTGATTAGGAAATAATGTAAGTCCTTTTTGATCCTTGAAGGGATTACCTTTAGTTGAAGAATGGAAATACAAGAGGGGATTAAATTGGTCTAGATTTCAAGAAGAGTAAGAAAGAGAAAAGTTGGTGATTGGAAGGAAGTAATTATTAAAGGGTTTGAATTGAACCTTAGGAGTGAATTAAAGAAACAAAAGTGGCTCATCAAAAAAAAAAAAATTTTCAATGAAAGAAGGATTCATGGAGTTGGACATGTAAGAGCGGAAAATTTTAAGGGGGAGAGCACGACCGAGAGGTGAATTGGAGGATGGGAGTGGTGCTCGAATGAATATGTTAGGAGTAATGACGGGGATGCAAATTAAGGAGAATCTGGGAGTCCTAAGGGTGGTGATTAGGAATGAATAAGACGGCGGTTATGCTTAAGCTGTTAAGAGAGAAGCTACGTATGGAATTCTGATCTGGAGGTGATGGAATCATAAGAGAGTTTCTAATAACTTCTAGGTTAGAATTAACAAGGGAAAACCGAATCAAGCTATCATATAAGGGGATGGTGTCGATAAAGATTTATTCAATGAAGTACGAAGGGGTCCAAGACGATATTATCGAGTTATTAGTTATATCAACGGTAATCCAGAAGGAAGCTTAAGTAGAGACCAAATAGAAAAGGATGATAATTGGAGGATTGGCCTCAAATATCAAGAATCATCAAGAACCTTCTGTCTTTGATTAAAGAAATATGGGACCAGTTATCGAATATAACATTGAGGGGGTCAAAGGGAATGAACGGACAATAGGAACGGAAGGTGGGAAAAGATTTGTGTTGAGAGAGACCATAAGAATAAACATCGTAAGGTCAGGATTGAATCATCAAGTTTGCCCAGAGTGGTTATCCTCGGGATATGTTTAGCACCGATTTGGATAAGGATTGAAGAAGTTGGGTAGCAGTACAAGGGAGAAAGGATCTGAGAATATACTCCATAAAGAATTCATCAATCGCTTCACCGAGGAACCCTGAAGAGGTTCAAAGCAAGCTGGGCACTGAGTTACATTCGGGACAGATCATACCTTGGGCAACGACAACTCACAAATTTGAATTTTGCAAACTACGGTGAACGGTACTTATAACATTCATGCAAATTTAATTCGAATAATTTCTTTGTTATGTGTTCCGATTTCTTATCGTGTTAAATTACTTGGAGTAATTGATATCAACGTGGGCGTTTACGTGATTTTTTTTTTTATTTGGTTTTGCATGAGTTGCTTGGGAGTATTGGAGACTTCCTTGCTTTATTTTCGGTTGAGAGACGGGGTGCTCTCTCTTGTTTATAAGAGACGGGGATTCTCTTATTTTTGTTCGAGAGACGGGGTACTCTCTTTGCTTGCGAGGGACGGGGTTCTCTTATTGCTGCTCGAGAGATGGGGCTCTCTCCTTGTTGCTTGTGAGAGACGGGGAATCTCTCATTGTTTGTTTTCAGGCGTGTTGTGAATCCGAGGACGGATTCTTTTTAAGGGGGAGAGATTGTAACGCCCCGGTTTTTCAGTTAAACTAACGTGGCGTATTTGTTTATGAATTGCGCAATTTAATCATTTAATTATATGATTAATTGTTTTAAATGTGTTATATATGTTTTAAACTATAGACTGTTGTTATTTTAATTTAATTCATTTTATTTCAACTTGATATTTAGTGTTTAACTTCTTAATTTATGTTTCATGTTACCTGAACCATTTCGGTAATTTCGTTAATTAATTTCAACATGTTATTAGTTTGTTTAATTTATTTAAAATGGAAATTTAGGTTTTAGTAATTAATTTTTAACCTTAAGAATTTATTATTGCGCATGAGTGTTCTATTTGGGCTTCGTTCCTATATGTAATGATATCGGAATGGTATGGAAATTTAGTATGTCGTGAATGTGTGTGTTATGAACATGCCTATATGCTCGGTTTATGTTTTCGGATTCATTTGATGTGTTAACGAATTTAATTTGATTTGTGGAACCAAGTCGGGGGCTAACGAGCAATTAGCGCACCCTTGGTTCCGTACGTGATATCTTGAGCTCGGGAATTCGAATTCGAATTCCGTCACCTCCGTTGCCTTTGTATCGACGATTCAGAGACAATGGAACAAGTCTCATACCTTTTTGAAATCATTAAGACCTTCGAAATCTAACCGTAACGGACAACTCGTGCAAGAAGAGCTCCTTTTGTTGACTAGTCTTCATGGTGGGACCCTTTTTACTCAACCTAACCTAACCAAAGCTTAACCATGACTTATGTACCTTGAGTTAACCCTTTCTTCCCCCTTTTAGCAGAAAAAACCGAACCCAACCTCCCTCATTGCTGCTACATCTGATCGAGAAAGAAGGAGAGGAGAAAGGAGAGAGAACTTTGCCCCTTTTGTGGTTTTGGAGCTCAAACCGCCACCTTTCTCTCCCAAATCTTCAAGGTATGGATATTTTTGTCTTCTCTACTCTATTATGCTTGAGTTCATCTATTTAATACATGATTTGGATCAGATTTGATTAGGGTTTGAGTGATGAGTTTGGTATGAACTTTTAGGGATTTTGTTCTTGAGACCTATTTGCTTGTGTGGCTGATTTTCTTGCTTATACATGAGTATATGAGCTTGTTTCTTGGCTTATTTCTTTCCTAACTGATAGTATATGGTGTTAGGAGGATTTCATCTCTTGACCCTTTTATGAAATTATGAGATATGGAGCTCCAAACTTGATGATCAAACTGCTTCCCCTGTTTTTCGAACTGCTGCTGCTAATTTTGCTTTGTTGCTTGATCAAATGATCTTCTTTTCGTATGAATTTGCATGGATATTATGTACACTCATTTCTCTATATGTTAACATTCATGTTTCAAGTATTTGGATCCATTTTAAGCCTCAAAACCGAAAGACATGGCCTGTTTTTATGCATGCTACATGACAGACTTGCTGCTGTTGCAATTGTGTGACTTGTTGGTCATTCTAATGTGCTTTAATTTGTTCCATTTTGCATACATACGAATTATATTAGTTGTTTAGTATGTTAGCATGCATTCCCCAAGGTTTCAGATCCAAATTCAACCCCTAAGTACTTGATCATGGCTTGATTGAATCAATAGGGCTCATATGTGCGATTTTGGCGACCCAGTTTTCCTGCATGATTTAGATGTTCATAATGTGTGATTTAGCCTTTGCACTCTAAATGAAATATGTTCCTTACATGCCAAATATCATCCTTATGCACTCATATCATGCTTGAGCATTGTCGTGCGTCATATATGGTTCATTTAGAGTCTCGAGTCTCACAAACACGTCATGTTGTCTTTTGTATAGTTTATCTCCAGGGTGGAGAGATCTTGATCCTACGGGCACTCGGTAACTCGTATCCTTGTTTCGTCTTGTACCAGGTGAGGGTGTTTTTGTTCTAGTTATGTATAAAACCCTACAACCGTATGTGACAACCTTTGGCCAAAAACCTAATATACTTATATATGGTTTTCAAATGAATGTACCAAGTATATATTGATCGAGTAAATCCTTTTCAAATGATTTATGATTATGTTATGTTTCTCATGAATTGATATGTTTTGGCGAGACATGATTATGATTGCACGGGCCCCGGGACTTAGTATATGTGGCTAACCAAGGAAGCAAGGGCTGACGGGGATCCCATATACTAGTTCCAACTTACGGCGAAACGGACTTCGTCAAGGGAGGTTCTTGACGGGGAAACGCTAACCGGGCTTTGAGGCCTCATGAACCTCATAGCCGCATTGATATGATTGGGTGGTCGGGCCTTGCAAACCCGTCCACCACCCGGAGGAAGAAGGTTGGTTATGATTTATGATTATGCTTATGAATATGTTTATGATATGATTATACACCGTGCGGGAAGGCCGGGACACGGATTGCCCAAACGAATATGTTTATGATATGATTTATGGTCTGTGTGTATGATGATATATTGCATGATCGCCTAATCAACATATTAATGATATTTGTCGTACACGGTCGGAGTTTGGTTTGAGATTGTGCACACTCACTCGCCGAGCCTTATGGTTATGTATGATTTATGAATGTAATGAATTAATATGATTAGTCATAAAATCCGAGCACTGACTAGTCATTCTCTTGCCCTTTTAGGGAACTAATTTCAAACAAAACCTTGTTCGGAATTTATGACTTGCATGTGTATGTTTTTATATATATATATCGCTCCTGCTCACTCAGTCTTCTAGAGACTGACCCTCTCCCTCCCCAACACTTTTGTGTGCAGGTTTGGCTTTGGAGTTTCGAGCTAGGACGAGGTGTTTGGAGTCTTTAAGTTGGTCAAGTTAGGTTAGGAGAGTCTCTGCACTCACATATGTATTGGAATTATGTATGATTCGATTCTTTAGCATCATGAACTTGAATATTACGTAACTGTTATTGAATTACTTTTACTGGGTTTTGCTATGATTTAAAAGAGGCCTGAAGAGCCCAATTCTGGTTATGGTTTGTATGTTGAACTTTTTCTTTGCAATGCATTATATTTTGTTAATTCGTTTTCATTGCAGGGTCTAGTTCCGCCTAGCTTAGGAAGGTTTTTTTTTATGTTTGTCTCCCGTTCGCTATGGTTTGATATGGGTGTGGATTTACTGTTTCGTTACTCGAGTTGAGTCATAGTGCGGGGGATGTGGTGCCTCACGTGCGGGGTGCTACAGATTCGTACCCGTCGAGTTTCGTTATGTCTGTCGGTTATAAGTTCGTGAAATGGGGGTAGACTCTTAAGTCAAGATAAAATTGGATTTTGTTATTAAACTAATAAGTTATGTTTTGATACGTGTGCTAAGTCTGCATGAGTTGAACGTATGTTTTGAGATTTGCTTAAGCTAAGTTTTGTTCGTTATGTTTTGATAAGTCACCCTATATATTTACTATCACGGGAAACTGTTTTGGCGTGCAAAAACTAACCCCGGGTTCACGAATGTTGCTTCTTCTGCGTGTTGTGCTCTATATATATGTAGGTGTGTGTGGGTAGCCCCTCGCTCAATCTTTGGACTGACCCCTCCCCGTTTATGTTTTTAGTTGCAGGTTCAGGTCGTTGGAGTTCGTGCTAGGCGGCGGTGTGTCGTGTCTATTGAGTTTGTGTCTGTTCGTTTAAGTTTGTTAAGTATTTTATTCTGATTTATGATTCGTAAATTCTGTATAAGATATGTTCTGTGCAGGTTGGAATCTATGATTTGAATGTTTGGAATTCGGGGCAGGTGAGAACAGGTGCTCGGATTAGTTGAACCCGTTTTGATGTGTAATTATTCGAGACAGGTTAGGACATGTTTGCTGAACTAGTTGAACCCGTATATTTGATTCTAATGTATGTACTGCGTTGTATGCTTGGTGGGTAAAAGTTTTTGTAAGTTGGCATTCCGTGCTACTTCCGCTGTCATGTTTTGCATATTTTCTTTTGTACAGGGTTAGATACCGCCTAGCTAGTGCGTGTGTTTTTGTTTGTCACCCGTTCGCTGTGACTTGGTGCGTGTGCGGACCTTCCATTTCGTACACATGTCGGGTCATAGTGTGGGGGTGTGATGCCCCACCGCTTGGGGTGTTACATCCCACCTCTTGGTGTGTTACATCTTGAGTGGTATCAGAGCTACCAGGTTCAGAACCGGTGCTCTGGAGTCGTGTCGTGTCTGTCTAGGTCGTACGGCATAGGAATATGTGCGCATTGCATCCGTTTGGCATGAAATTTTGCTCTCTATAACTATGATTATGTAACACTTTATGATTGTGCTTTTAACTATATTGAATTGTTGCATTCACGTGGCTTAAGTGCCGTATTTCATTTGCACATCTAACCCTCATGCACCAACTTTAGTGTTTTAATTGGAGGACTGCAATACCAACAATTTAACCAGCTTCCATGACATCATTGCAACATTATAGTCAAGATTTCAAACACCACGGTGAATGGTACACTAAGCATTCATGGCACGAGCATACATGCATCGTTTACTTAATTAATTCTTGTTGTTACGTGACATATTTGCTAAGTATGCTATGTGTTAACTGTTGTGATATCCTGACTCTGTCTATGCGCTTGAGTGAGGGAGATTTGATTCTCTCTATTTATGTGCTAGGGGGATGTTGATTCTTCCTACTTGTGTGTTAGAGAGGTGCTGGATTCTCTCTATATTACGTGACAAAAAGATGCTGGAGTCTTTCTGAGTTCTATGGACGAGAGATGCTGGATTCTCTTGTACTTAGGTATTCGAGGGATGTTGGATTCCCTTACATTTAGGGTTTGAGAAATGCCGGATTTTCTCAAACTAGATTGTCTGAGAGATGTGGAATCAATCAGACTTAGGTTGAGAGACGGGGTTCTCTCGATGTTGTGCTTGAGAGACGGGGTTCTCTCAATTGTGTGCCTGAGAGACAGGGTTCTCTCTCTTTTGTGTGTTGAGAAACGGGGTTTTCTCTTTTGTGTGCCGAGGGAGGGGATTCCTTCGCTTGTGTGTCGAGAGATGAGATTCTCTCTCTTGTTCGTTGCGGTTGCGTTACTTCTGGCCAGACGACAATTTACAAGCAACGAGGACGTGACGGAATCGAGCTTTGGGTGCAATGGCCTAGTGGTGATCAAATGAGCTTGAAGTGACTAACGGTCGAGTGCTCAGTGGGACCTCTATGATAACGACTCAATATGAAGGGAGTTGATGCCAACTAAGGGAGAAGTATCCTGCAGAGATTGCAGTTCGCCTAGATCAGAGTTGCGCAGCGGAAGCTTGAAGTGGAATTCGTTTCAGCATCGTTCAAGATCCGACCTTAGGACCCGAGGACAAGTCCTTTTGAAGGAGGGGAGTTTGTAACATCCCGCTCGTCCGATTTATAAGGTACGCCATGTTCCAACCTTTTAATGTGTTTAATTATGTGATTTTTATATTTTTTTCGTGGCCCTATTTTGAACTCTTTTAGAGTTTAAGGGCCCCTTTGTAATTTTCTCTTTTAGGGGTTTTTCGGTCATTTCTCGTTCGATCGAGTTTACGACCTTTTTGACCCCTTCAACGCGTTCGGGGCATCGAAACGAGTCCGTAGACTCTGAGTTTGCCCAATTCTGACGTCGTTAGCTCCTCCTTCAGACCGTTTTCGCGTGCGAGGAACCGAGATATATACCCGGATTCTCGTTTTTAGTGCCAAAGCGCAGCAGACTTCAGTCTCTCTCTCTTCTCCTGCGATTTGGCACTATTCACACACACTCACGGTGTGTTTTCACACACATATCCGTTCTCGCTCGTTTCTCGACGGAATTCGACGTTTGAGTAGTGGAAATTTATCAACTCGATCAGCCCGACACGATGGTACAAGAATCGTAGCCTGAAACTCAGCGGTGGTGGCGCTACGGCATAGCAGCGGCGGCGGAACGGACAACCGCCACTTCACCGCCCGTTCGCGGAGGCTTCCGGCGGTGATTCTCGGACACGCACCTCAGGCCCATGAAGGAGGATCTCCGGCGCATCGGACGGCGTTGGCGGCGCGGCCATCGGGGCTGCGACGGCACCGCACGCGCCGCCTGAAGCTCGCGGTGGTGGCGCCCGTCACTGTAGCGGCGGCGTTTTCTCCGCTCCGGTGATCTTTTTCGACGATGGTTGGTGTTTCCTACCCTTTTCCGACCCCCTGAGTCCATTTTCGTCATCGATTTCATCCAATTATGGCCGTAGGTGGTGGTTCCGGCGATGAGAGTGGCGGCAGAAACTTCAACGGCCAACGGGGGCCATTTTCGGAGATCTTTTGGCCTCGGGCCCTTCACGAAAGTTGTTCGGAATGGCGAGAACTAGTAGCCCTTGATCACACGACTCTTGATTCAACCGATTGGCGGTGGTTCGCGGTGGTGCAGCGGCTGTTCGCGGTGGGGAAGATTTCCGAGGATTTTTCCGGCGAGCTACGTTAGGGCTTTCGAAGAGCTCGTCACGGGTAAGATAATGCCTTTTACGGATCGCATTTTGGTTCATCGGTTTGGAAGTAATTTGAGTTTGAAGATTTTAGGGTTTTCATGTTCTTGGATTTGAAATTGAAGACAATTGGCTTGGAATTTGCAGAAATTGATCGAGGAATTGGAATGAGCACGATGAATCCTTGCACGGGTGAATTTTCGGGATTTTTCCGGCACGTTCCGACGTCGGCCGAACGGCGGCCGGCCACTATTCCGACAGCTCCGGCGGCGGCGCTCCGGCGACCTTCGGACAGCTTGTCCGCTTCGTCGTGGTGAGTCCAACACCACTTTCCGTTCGTCAATCGGACACTCGGTTTATTTTCTACGAATTTATTTGTGTATTTGGGGCTTATTTGAATTAATTGTTTAAATGCGAATTAATTGCTATATGTTTGAATTGTCGATCGAAATGTACTCCTATGTGTACGAAATCATTTATGATATGAAATATGATAAGCTTGGACTTGTAATTTGCGACTTGAACTCCGATTTATTGAATTTATGCTAATTGATTAGATTAGAGGGGGTGTTTGTGTAATTTTTGAAACAGGATGAATTTGTTTGATTTTATTAGTTCAACCTTGATAATTTAATCCATTATGTGATATATGAATTGGGTATGCCATGAATGAATTATTTGAACTTAGCATGGTTAGAATTTAATATGTAATTTCGTGAGCTTTAAACGAAATTTGAAACATGCTATTATATGATTTGTTTGGCTTTGTAATACGTATAAGTTTATGAAACGTTATATGTGAATTTAATTTGATTGCTTTGTAAATGTGCAATATATGAATTGATATGAAATAAAGTGAATTCCATTGCCTTTCGAGTTCCCTTAATTGCATTAGTTGTGCTTATTGACATGCCTTAATGTTTTGTTTTGCTTGAAATTAATATGAAATTTGAATCCTGCTTATGTGATTGCATTTGCCGTGCGTCCCTGTGTGGTTGTCTGTCTGAGTCTGAGCTCTGTGGTCGGTTTTGTGTGTTCGGTTGGTTCAGGTGCACCTGGGGTGGTGACAAGTAAGTCGTGCAGGTTCCGGGGTGAACCATATGCGGTGTCTTCGGCTGTGTTTGGTGCCAGTGAGGTTAGGATATAGTTATACCCTATTGCAATGTGCCCGTTTTCGAATGTGTGCGGTTTATAAGCCTTGTATATACGTAGATATGTGTGAAATATATACTTTGATGGTTTTGTCATAAGTTTGAAAGTAAGAAACGCTATGTACGGGCCTATGTATGCTTAGCTTTGATATGTTATGATTTCGAGGTCAGTCTTCGTGATATGTACGTACGATATGATAAGTACGATATGCATGAGGTAAGTCTGTCTGTCTGTGTGCGTGGAGGGATTAGTTTCTGATATATGTTTGTTTATCTGTGTGTTTGGGCCCCGGAGAATGGTATGGCAATCTCGGGTCGGCCGTTGGGTCGCGGACCTCTTCCATCAACATTTTCCTTTTGAGAGTCTCACCTAACCTCGGGAGGTTTGGGGAAGGGTGTTTCTCTTGAGCCGGCGGAAGCAACTGTCGAAGGTTTCAAGGTCGTAATTAAGCCTTGTCTCGTGTGATTTTTGGATGACTAGGGTCGTCAACCCTTCTATCACCCGGTGTGCAGGTTGGAGCTTGTTTTGTTTTGCTTTGTTTTGTCCCTTGGTTTCTGGAAGTTTGGAGATGTGATTCGTACCCGCCGGGTTTCGTTATGTCTGTCGGTTGTAAGTTCGTGAAACGGGGGTAGACTCTTAAGTCAAGATAAAATTGGATTTTGTTATTAAACTAATAAGTTATGTTTTGATACGTGTGCTAAGTCTGCATGAGTTGAACGTATGTTTTGAGATTTGCTTAAGCTAAGTTTTGTTCGTTATGTTTTGATAAGTCACCCTATATAATTACTATCACGGGAGACTGTTTTGGCGCGCAAAAACTAACCCCGGGTTCACGAACGTTGCTTCTTTTGCGTGTTGTGCTCTATATATATGTAGGTGTGTGTGGGTAGCCCCTCGCTCAGTCTTTGGACTGACCCCTCCCCGTTTATGTTTTTAGTTGCAGGTTCAGGTCGTTGGAGTTCATGCTAGGCGGCGGTGTGTCGTGTCTGTTGAGTCTGTGTCTGTTCGTTTAAGTTTGTTAAGTATTTTATTCTGATTTATGATTCGTAAATTCTGTATAAGATATGTTCTGTGCAGGTTGGAATCTATGATTTGAATGTTTGGAATTCGGGGCAGGTGAGGACAGGTGCTCGGATTAGTTGAACCCATTTTGATGTGTAATTATTCGGGACAGGTTAGGACATGTTTGCTGAACTAGTTGAACCCGTATATTTGATTCTAATGTATGTACTGCGTTGTATGCTTGGTGGGTAAAAGTTTTTGTAAGTTGGCATTTCGTGCTACTTCCGCTGTCATGTTTTGCATATTTTCTTTTGTACAGGGTTAGATACCGCCTAGCTAGTGCGTGTGTTTTTGTTTGTCACCCGTTCGCTGTGACTTGGTGCGTGTGCAGACCTTCCATTTCGTACACGTGTCGGGTCATAGTGCGGGGGTGTGATGCCCCACCGCTTGGTGTGTCACAGTTACTCTCTGATTACCTTGTTATTTATGGCAGTACTTTGTTTCCACATTGGTAATGTTTCTGTTGGATTATCCTATTTGGCTGCAAAAGTTAGTTCCCGGCCAGCCTATGGAGTGAGTATGTCCCCGTTCGCCGTGATTTAGCTCGGGTATGGATCCATTTCATATCCGGGTCGGGTCTCGGTGCGGGGGATGTGGTACCTCACGCACGGGTGCTACATCCTTAAGTGGTATCAGAGCCCGGTTGCAAAACCGGTGTTCTCGTATCGTGATTAAGTTAGTCTAGGTCATACGGCTTAGGAACTACGTGATAATGTGTGCATTGCATCGATTTGGAGAATGAATTGCCTTCTCTGTTGAATCTTGTTGAATTATTTGTTGCATTCTTACGTTGAATCCATGCCTTCCGTGTTGAATACGTGACATGAGAATGCACTAATCGCATGCATATCTCCTTGAAATGAGTGATGATTTTTAGGTTATGAAGATACTATCAAACCACGGCCAAGTATCACCCTAACAACGCCCTATTGCAAGTTCTTTCTGAGGCATGGAAGATAGGAAGGATGCACCGGGGAAGGATATAGAGAATTCGAGATGCGTGGTCTTCATAGACAGAGCTAGAGTTCAAGGCCTAGGAGTTGGAATGGAAGTCCGCTTTGGAGATGCAAGGGTAGAGAGGCAATTGATGAAATAAGAGTTGTTCGGGGAATGTTTCTGACTCTGAAGATTGATATAGGTAGCTCTCCTGCATAGGATGCGATAATCGGATTCAACGGGATCGTTCAATCTAAGGAATGAAGTGAATAAACCTTGAAGGTATTTTGGTTCAGGGCTCGGATTATTGAAGAGATATCGATAACGAAGAAGAGTCAAGGTAAAATGGGTCCGGTAGGAGTTATGCACCAAGGGACATCAAGGAAGGGTTTCTAAATAAACCTATTGATTAGAAATCGAAAGGTAGGAGTCAAGATCGGGAAGAGTTCGAATTCGGGAGCTCTAGATTTTGATCAAGATGGAAAACGAGTTGGAAGAGGATTAGAAGGAGCCAAATAACGTGGAAAATAAAACCTCATGGAAAGTGACTATACTAGGGACAAGATTTGAGTTCATTTTCCCAAATCCAAGCTGAATTGTCGTGTTGTGAGGTCGAAGTGGGAAATATGGAGCAACGAATGGAAACGATAAAGAAAGGCAAAGACCTTTTGGAAGGAAAGCATGCGTTCAAGTGGAAGCAATTGGAAAACAAGATCAATTCGCTAATCCAAACTCATAAAGGACGAGTGCGGGAATCTTGATCAAGATGTAGAAGAAGTTAGGTATCGAAAAATTACAATCCCGGACCGTGAAAGGTACAAGTTGATGCACAAGGACTTATGGAAATCTGGAAGACCGTGGGAAAAATAAGAAAGGATCAACACGTTGAAGTAAGTCGGGGTCAGAGAAATGCGAATAAGCTACCGAGTTAACCACTTGTCATCTTGGTGATAGGTTCCAAAACATTCATGTCACGTGCATCATACTTTGCATCAATTATTTATTTTTCTTTACTTATATTCGTGCGTGCATTTCTATTTGATTTCGTTGCTCTAATGTGCTGTATATTCAATTGTTGCAAGCGTGACACGTGCATTAACATCTTTACCCGACATGCATTTTAGTGTTTACTTTGTAGGAAGTTCTTTCACCTCACTTATCAAGTATCTCTTCGACTGGGCCACATCTGAGTTAAGAGGAAAAGAAATAAGGGGATGGCACACTATAAGGAAGATGACTTAGGAAAATAAAGAACTTCAGGAAAGGAATAGGTCGGTGGAAAGGAACTTCGAAGAAAAGTAAGACTAGATTTGGTCTCGGGGTGTTGGGATCAAACAAGAATAGAGAAGGGGGTTTCGATTACCAAGGGAATTAAAAGGAAGATGAGAGGTATAATTTTTGGGTTACAAGGTTCGTTAAATTTTCCCCCCTTAATGAAATTTTCCTATCAAGGATTTCGATGAAAGAAGGATTGATGGAGTTCAAGGTGTAACGACAGAAATTTTAAGGGGGAGAGGATGACCAAGAGGAAAATTTGAAACTTGAAGTTGTGGCCGAAGAAATAATTAGTAGAAATAACGGAAATAAATTTAGGGAAGACCTGGGAATTTTATGGTGGTGAGCAGAGATGAATAACACGACTTTAAGGAATGAGAGCTAAGTCACTAAATTCAGGTGGAAGATTTTCATGGGGAAGAGAGAAGATAGCTCGTTGAATCTACGTATGTAAGTTCGATGTAAGTTCGATTTGGAGAAAGGAGCTATGAGGAGTTTAAGGAAACTCCTAAGTTGAATTATCAAGAGGGAATTGATTAAAGTTATCATAGAAAGGGATGTTGTCAATAAAGTTTGGTTCAATGAGTTTGGAAAGAGATTTAAGAAGAGACAAAACCGGCAAGGATGAACATTGGGAAATCCAAATCAAACTTCAAGAATCATCAAGAACATCCTATCTTCGATTAAGAAATTGTAGGGGCCGATTACCAAATTTCACTTTAGAGATTTAAAGAGAGTGAAAATGGTGAATTGAAGGGAAGATAGAAGGAGACTGTACAATATATATATATATATATATATATTGAGGTTGGGAATGGACTTTTAAGGGCGCCAAGGGTAGTTATTTTCAATGGTATGTTGGGCTTTGATTTGAGTAATGAAAATAATTATGGATCTGATTTCAGGACGGATGGTCTAAGGGTATTTGGGGAGGTCTAGCTCGGTTACATAAAAGAGTTAGCTTAGTCGAATGAAGATTACGGAAAATGATGAAAGACCGAAGAGGACTTGAAGCAGCACAAGTCAAAAGGGAATAAGGAAAAGAACCCTTAGAGGATCTATCATTGCTTCGCTGGGGTACCCTGAAGAGCTTAAAGACAAGTCAAGTACTGAGCTCACTTTCTGGACAGATTGTAATGCCCCAGTATCCGGATGAACAGGTAAGCACGCCACGTGTGCGTTTTGAGCGTAGGTTTTATTTTATTCTTTTAATTTTATAATATATTCTTACGTGGCATTCATACTTTTATAAAATTCACGAGACATTATTTATATCAATTATTTGATTTCATATCATTGAAAAATTATTTCATGACACGGGAAATATTTTCTTGCATGAAATTATTACCGAGAGTGATAAATTACCAAATTGTCCCTAGTTAAATATTTTCTAAAATCTTAGGGACTTAATTGCATGATTTCTAAGGACCAAATTGAGCATATTTTAAATCATGGCATACTTAATTGTACAACTTAGGAACCTCAAGGATTAATTGGCAATTTGACAATTTTCATTCAAATCAAGAATGGAATGTATCGATATCATCTCTTCTCCCACATTCTTTGATCATTTTCAACCAAAATTTTGCCAAACATATTTCACTCTCTCTCGGTATTTCAAGGAAGACAAGGGAAGAAGATAATTTTCTATCAATCATCAAGATTTCAAGAAGTCTTTTAAGGAATTGGAAGTCATCATCATCATCATCATCTTCTTCTTCATTTCTTTCATCTTTAAGGTTGGTTGCATGGAAAAGGGATGAATTTTGATTGTGTTTGACATGCTAGGGTTTGAATGATATATGCTAGATGTGTTCTTAGTTGTGCAAAACATGATTGAATGATTATTTCATGAATTATTGCATGAAATTGAGCTTGAAAAATGGAATATATGGCTTGAATGATCAAGTTGATCATGAACTTGAAAGCATGAATTCTTGATGCTATTTCATGGTTTTGGTGTCTAAGTGATATATTATCATGTAGTGAAGTTGTTTGCATCATATTTCTAGAGATTATAGCATTTGGGGATCAAAAATGGAATTTTGAAGCTTTGTTGCTTTCTTCCCGAGAGCATACTCTGTTTCTGCTCTGTTTTTCAGTTGCAGAAGCAGGGAACGACCGTTCCCAGCCTCAAGGCATTGTGGGAACGGGCGTTCCCTTCTTTCAAATGGAAACCGCGCGGCCGACTATGGGAACGGCCGTTCCCATTTTGGCCTTAGAGCCGGAAGGGCCGTTCCCAGCGTAGGCGCGCTTTTAAAATTGAAAACGTTGCTGCGTTTTTCCGGGCAACGGGAACGACCGTTCCCAGTTTTCAAAGGAAGCCTGGAACGGCCGTTCCCATGGGGCTGACAGAACAAAATTCACTGCATAAAATTACGAAATTAGCCCCTCGATCCAACGACTTCTTTGACCCCGAATTGCTATAATACGTGTTAATATGGTGTGAAACGAAAAGTTATAATACCACATTGCATTTTCGAGGTCGTCTTGACACGTTTTCGCCGTTCGTCATATTTTGGCCATTTTAGTCCATGTCTCATGTTCATATGTCGTATTTGCACAGGTCACGAGGGCGTGGACGAGGAGCAAGCTCCTTAGAACGCTTATTTATTATATTTTGCAAGAAAGGTGAGGTTTTGTTTCGGTAAAATGAACCCTACCACCCGTATGTGCTAGTTTTCGGCCAAAACCTATTATACTTATGAACGTTTTCAAAGTAATAAACATTTCAAGCAAGAATGTATTGATTGTCATGGTTTTCAAGAATGTTTGGCGAGTACATGATTGCACGTGGGCCCGAGGGTAATTCTTGAGCCAACCGGGAAAGCAAGGGCTGACGGGTAACTCCTGAATTATCCTCACATTGTTGGGATCAACCCCGAAGCCACTAGGAGATTAGTGGTGGAAGGAGTTCCGTGTCTAGAGGGTTATGTCCTCTACACACACCATGTCGTGGATAGTCGAGCCTTGCAAACTCGCTACCACCCGGAGGAAGAAGGAGACTGGGGATTAATCCGGAATGTCGGGTTATCCTCGGGTTATTGCATGTTTTCAAGTATGAAATTGTCTATGTGAGCACTCAATGAATTGCATGATCACTTATTTATCAAGCAAGCAAGCATGATCACGTATTGTTCACGATTGGGAGTTCGGTTGGAGATTGCCCTTACTCGCCGGGGCCACATGTTCATGATATTGACAAGAATGATTAATTAAACGTGTTAAAATGGATAGTTGTAATCTCGGGCCAAGGATGAGATTTCTTGAACTATATAATTATTGTTTTTAAAAGTCTTTACCCGAGGCTACAACTTGCATGTGACGTGTGTTATATATATTTATTGCCCCTCACTCAGTCTTCGGTAGACTGATACTCCACTTTTCAGGTACCTTTTGAGCGTGGTTGTGCTAGGCGGGAGTTGGTCGAGTCTTGCATTTCCACGGGTCTAGTTTCATACCTTCATGTATATTACCTTTGGAACATTTCATGTATTGATCACTGTTAGTACTTTGGATTCATGGTTATGTATATTATTAATAGACCCTAATGTATTGATAGAAATGGTACCTATATGTATCTATGGAATAAATATGGTACCTATGTATATATAAATGACTTTATTGCTTCCGCTTTTCTGTTCATGTTTGTTTGGTTATGTTGGGGTGAGTGTCCCGCCTAGAGCGTCGTTTTGTTGTCACCCGTTCGCTGTGGTCTTGGTTTATGTATGAACTGTCCATTTCGTACGTGGATCGAGGCTACAGTGCGGGGGATGTGGCGCCTTGGGGTCTAGGGTGCTACATCTACAGGTGGTATCAGAGCCCGGTTGCAAAACCGAGGTTCTCGAGTCGTGTCGAGTCAGTCTAGGTTGCACGGCATAGGATTATGTGGTATTTGGGAGTCTGCATTGGGCTGATTTACCTGATTTACTCCCTTACTCGCATTAATTGCACTACTTGATCTTCCTTGAATATGTGTTATTTGATATTATGGAAATTCTATGCACACATTTGCATTTATTGATCAAGACACGCATGTTTAGTGATCTAATTTCAGGATGGAGCCCGACAGACATTACAGTGATCGATCCTCGAGGCACAGGCATCATCATCGCCGACATCATCGCCGCGAGAGATCACCACCTCCTCCACCTGCCCAGGCACAACCCCAGGACTTTATGAATGCAGTAGTGGGGCTGATTGATCAGAGGTTACAAGAACGGGTACCTCCACCACCACCACCAACGCAGGTAGCACCTCCAGAGAATCCCATTTCTGCTATCTTGCGAGAGTTTCAGAATCAGCGTCCCCCGAAGTTCTATAAGGGAGACGACATACAGGCAGAGATGTGGTTGAAGGAGATTGAGAGGATTTGGCAGCTTATCCCTTGTGACAGTCAGGAGAAGGCTCGTTGTACACTCACTCTTATTCAGGGCGAGGCCTACTCCTGGTGGGAGAGCACTCAGATCGTTCTGGAGGCAGCAGGGACAGAGATTACTTGGGAGGTCTTTGTACGGGAGTTCAGAAACAAGTATATTCCTCCAGCTTCCCGTACCCGCAGGTTGAGGGAGTTTACAGAATTAAAGCAGGGAGGCAGGTCTGTGGGTCAGTACATCGCCGAGTTCGAGAGGCTTTCTCGCTATGCACCCAACATAGCGAATGATGACTTTCACAAAGCGATGCAGTTTGTTCAGGGGTTGAGACCGGACATCCAGGATGCACTGAAAGCGACTAATACCAGTACTTGGGCAAAGGCTACTGCAAAGGCCCTGAAGGTTGAGGATTCTGATAGTGCCAGGAGGGCTACTCAGCGAGCAGGACAGGCTTCAGGCTCGAGAGCAGGTCAGGGATCGAGCTCAGGAAAGAGGCCGATGGTTTACTCCGCACCTCCAGCACAGAGGGACTCTGGGAAGAAGTTTAAGACTGCAGGATCGTCACAGAAGGGTGCAGGGCCGTTACTGAGAGGTCCGAGAGCTCCAGCACCACCTCAGCTACCTCAGAGACCGAGATGTACATGGTGTGGACACCCTACGCACACCTATGATAACTGCAGACGTCGGTTGGGCCTATGTTTGATCTGTGGGAGTAACGAGCACCTGGTTGATGGTTGTCCGGATCGTCAGGATCCACCCCCTGCAGGACCGAGGCCACTGGTGAGAGCTCGAGCTTATGCACTCGCTGGAGAGGAGCAGGAGGCTGATATTGACCCCGCTGCAGTAGTTGAAGGTATTATTTGCATCCATGGCACGAACATCCATACATTATTTGATCCCGGAGCTACACACTCCTTTCTTGCGCATTCTATTGCTATTACCTTGTCTTTGCCTGCTATGTGTACTTCTGTGCGCTATATAGTTAGTACTCCTTTCGGTAGTAGGCGAGAGACGGATCAGGTTTACAGGGATGTTCCAGTGGTAATTGAAGGCAGGGAATTTCTGACAGACTTTATTGTTATGCCGATGGAGAGATACGGGGCTATTCTGGGGATGGAATGGTTATACAGGCATTGTGCTACTGTGGATTGTCGGGCCAAGAAGGTTCAGTTGGGTTCAGAGGTTGTTACGGGCAGTACTTCGAAGACTGTACCACTACTTTCGTTTTCAGAGGCTCAGAAGTTAGTCCGAGACGGGGCCACAGGGTTCATTGCTTACATTTTGAACAAGCCAAAAGATCAGGTAAAGTTAGAGGATACCGAAGTGGTGAAGGAATTCCCCGAGGTATTCCCAGAGAAATTGGATTCATTGCCGCCTGAACGGGAGATTGAATTCGTGATTGATCTTTTCCCGAATGCCGAGCCGTATTCAAAGACTCCTTACCGGATGGCTCCAGCCGAATTAAAGGAATTAAAAGTTCAGCTTGAGGCTTTATTGGAAGTTGGGTACATTCGGCCGAGTTCTTCGCCGTGGGGAGCACCGGTTTTGTTTGTAAAGAAAAAGGACGGGACTTTAAGAATGTGCATCGATTACAGGGAGTTGAACAGGATGACTGTCAAGAACAAGTATCCCCTCCCACATATCGAGGAGTTATTCGATATACTCCAGGGTTCCAAGGTGTATTCGAAATTGGATTTAAGACAGGGATACTATCAGCTGCGAATCCGAGCAGAGGACATTCCAAAGACAGGATTCAATACTCGGTACGGGCACTATGAGTTCGTGGTTATGCCGTTTGGATTGACTAATGCCCCTGCAGCTTTCATGGATATGATGCACCGGATATTCAGGCCTTTCCTCGACAAGTTCGTGGTGATTTTCATTGATGATATTCTGGTTTTCTCGAAATCACCCGAGGAGCATGCGAGACATCTCAGGCTCGTTCTTCAGACACTAAAGGAGCATCAGTTGTTTGCTAAATTCAGCAAGTGTGAATTTTGGATAGATCGGGTTTCATTCTTGGGGCACGTGATTTCAGGAAAAGGGTTGGAAGTCGATCCCTCGAAAATTGAGGCCGTGCTTAAGTGGGAGAAACCTAAGAATGCCTCGGAGATTAGAAGTTTCTTGGGATTGGCCGGATATTACAGGAGATTCGTTCAGGATTTCTCCAAGATTGCTGCACCGCTAACCCGGTTGACAAAGAAGGATGTTAAGTTTGTCTGGGATGAAAAGTGTGATCAAAGCTTCAACTTTTTGAAAGAAAAGTTAGTCTCAGCTCCGGTGTTAACGCTTCCCGAGGGTTCAGAAGAGTATGCAGTGTATACAGATGCTTCTAAGGAAGGCTTAGGTTGTGTTTTGACTCAGAAAGGAAAGGTAATTGCCTATGCTTCCCGAAAGCTAAAGGAATATGAAAGGAATTATCCGACACACGACCTAGAGCTTGCAGCTGTGATCTTTGCGCTCGGGAAATGGAGGCATTATCTTTACGGGACTTCCTTTGAGATATTTACCGACCACAAGAGCCTCCAGTATTTATTCACGCAGAAGGATTTGAATATGAGGCAACGGCGCTGGATGGAAAAGTTGGAAGACTATGATTGTACGATCAAATACCACCCCGGGAAAGCCAATGTGGTCGCCGATGCACTTAGCAGGAAGGCGAGTGTATCGAGTTTGGAAATAAAGGAAAGTAAGGAAGTTGCCCCGATTGTGTTAAAGGCTCGGGTTTCTAATATCACAGTTCAGCCGGAATTGAAGAATCAGTTATTTGCGGCTCAGAATAGGGATCCGGAAGTGCAGAAACTTGCAAGTAAGGCTAAGGATGACCCGGAGAGTCCGTTTGGGTTTGATGAGACCGGGTTGCTTCGGTTTAAGAACAGAGTAGTAGTACCTGAAGAATTGAGACGGGTCCTACTCGAAGAAGCTCACAACTCAGCCTACTCGATCCACCCAGGAGGAAACAAGATGTACAAGGATTTGAAACAATATTATTGGTGGAACGGGTTGAAGAGAGACGTGGCAGAATATGTGAAACATTGCCTGACTTGTCAGAAAGTGAAAGCTGAGCACCAAAAACCCGCGGGACTTCTACAACCGTTACCTATCCCCGAGTGGAAGTGGGAACAAGTAACTATGGACTTTGTTTCTGCCTTACCGAAGGTTAAAGGCGGGTTTGATGGAATTTGGGTGATCGTGGATAGATTTACGAAGTCTGCTCACTTTCTACCGGTCCGGATGTCCTATAAGATCCCGAAGTTGGCTGAAATCTATAACAGAGAGATCATTCGACTTCATGGTATTCCGGTGAGCATAGTATCGGATCGAGACCCGAGGTTTACTTCTAAGTTGTGGCAGGAGTTACAGGCCGTTTTGGGTACGAAGCTCAAGTTCAGTACAACATTTCACCCTCAAACAGACGGCCAAACTGAAAGGTTAATCAGGTATTTGGAAGATCTTCTTCGGGCTTGCGCGATGGATTTTCAGAACTCGTGGTCAGAACAGCTTCCCTTGATCGAGTTTGCTTATAATAACAGCTTTCAGGCTTCGATCGGGATGGCTCCTTACGAGTTACTTTATGGAAGAAAGTGCCGATCTCCGTTGTTTTTCGACTTGGAAGAATGGAAATGGTCGAAACAGGAAGGGGTGAAGAGAGGTGAAAGATTCGAAAGGCCTTCCAAAGTCGTTCGGGCTATGATTGAAAAGGTTCAAATGATTCAACAACGGATGAAAGCCGCGCAAGACAGGCAAAAGAGCTATGCAGATAAGCGCCGAAGGGATCTAGAGTTCGAAGTGGGGGACCGGGTATTCTTAAAGGTGTCACCAAGGAAAGGTTTCACCCGGATCGGGAGAGGAGGAAAGCTTAATCCTCGCTACTTAGGTCCGTTCGAGATTCTTGAAAGAATAGGCGAGGTAGCCTATCGATTGGACCTACCACCGAGTCTTACGGGGATTCACAATGTGTTTCATGTTTCACAACTAAGGAAATATTACCCCGATGAGACCACGATTCTCCCCGTGGAAGAAGTTGAATTGGAACCGAATTTGACGTTTGTTCAGAGGCCGGTTAAAATCATGGATCGGAAATTTCAGGAGTTCAGAAACCGGAGGATTCCCATGGTTAAAGTGTTGTGGAGAAGTGACAAAACCGAAGAAGCTACGTGGGAAACAGAGGATAAAATGAAACGGTTCCACCCGGAGTTGTTCGAGCAGGATTAGAGAATCTGGGGACCAGATTCTTCTAAGGGGGGGAGAGTTGTAACGCCCCAGTATCCGGATGAACAGGTAAGCACGCCACGTGTGCGTTTTGAGCGTAGGTTTTATTTTATTCTTTTAATTTTATAATATATTCTTACGTGGCATTCATACTTTTATAAAATTCACGAGACATTATTTATATCAATTATTTGATTTCATATCATTGAAAAATTATTTCATGACACGGGAAATATTTTCTTGCATGAAATTATTACCGAGAGTGATAAATTACCAAATTGTCCCTAGTTAAATATTTTCTAAAATCTTAGGGACTTAATTGCATGATTTCTAAGGACCAAATTGAGCATATTTTAAATCATGGCATACTTAATTGTACAACTTAGGAACCTCAAGGATTAATTGGCAATTTGACAATTTTCACTCAAATCAAGAATGGAATGTATCGATATCATCTCTTCTCCCACATTCTTTGATCATTTTCAACCAAAATTTTGCCAAACATATTTCACTCTCTCTCGGTATTTCAAGGAAGACAAGGGAAGAAGATAATTTTCTATCAATCATCAAGATTTCAAGAAGTCTTTTAAGGAATTGGAAGTCATCATCATCATCATCATCTTCTTCTTCATTTCTTTCATCTTTAAGGTTGGTTGCATGGAAAAGGGATGAATTTTGATTGTGTTTGACATGCTAGGGTTTGAATGATATATGCTAGATGTGTTCTTAGTTGTGCAAAACATGATTGAATGATTATTTCATGAATTATTGCATGAAATTGAGCTTGAAAAATGGAATATATGGCTTGAATGATCAAGTTGATCATGAACTTGAAAGCATGAATTCTTGATGCTATTTCATGGTTTTGGTGTCTAAGTGATATATTATCATGTAGTGAAGTTGTTTGCATCATATTTCTAGAGATTATAGCATTTGGGGATCAAAAATGGAATTTTGAAGCTTTGTTGCTTTCTTCCCGAGAGCATACTCTGTTTCTGCTCTGTTTTTCAGTTGCAGAAGCAGGGAACGACCGTTCCCAGCCTCAAGGCATTGTGGGAACGGGCGTTCCCTTCTTTCAAATGGAAACCGCGCGGCCGACTATGGGAACGGCCGTTCCCATTTTGGCCTTAGAGCCAGAAGGGCCGTTCCCAGCGTAGGCGCGCTTTTAAAATTGAAAACGTTGCTGCGTTTTTCCGGGCAACGGGAACGACCGTTCCCAGTTTTCAAAGGAAGCCTGGAACGGCCGTTCCCATGGGGCTGACAGAACAAAATTCACTGCATAAAATTACGAAATTAGCCCCTCGATCCAACGACTTCTTTGACCCCGAATTGCTATAATACGTGTTAATATGGTGTGAAACGAAAAGTTATAATACCACATTGCATTTTCGAGGTCGTCTCGACACGTTTTCGCCGTTCGTCATATTTTGGCCATTTTAGTCCATGTCTCATGTTCATATGTCGTATTTGCACAGGTCACGAGGGCGTGGACGAGGAGCAAGCTCCTTAGAACGCTTATTTATTATATTTTGCAAGAAAGGTGAGGTTTTGTTTCGGTAAAATGAACCCTACCACCCGTATGTGCTAGTTTTCGGCCAAAACCTATTATACTTATGAACGTTTTCAAAGTAATAAACATTTCAAGCAAGAATGTATTGATTGTCATGGTTTTCAAGAATGTTTGGCGAGTACATGATTGCACGTGGGCCCGAGGGTAATTCTTGAGCCAACCGGGAAAGCAAGGGCTGACGGGTAACTCCTGAATTATCCTCACATTGTTGGGATCAACCCCGAAGCCACTAGGAGATTAGTGGTGGAAGGAGTTCCGTGTCTAGAGGGTCATGTCCTCTACACACACCATGTCGTGGATAGTCGAGCCTTGCAAACTCGCTATCACCCGGAGGAAGAAGGAGACTGGGGATTAATCCGGAATGTCGGGTTATCCTCGGGTTATTGCATGTTTTCAAGTATGAAATTGTCTATGTGAGCACTCAATGAATTGCATGATCACTTATTTATCAAGCAAGCAAGCATGATCACGTATTGTTCACGATTGGGAGTTCGGTTGGAGATTGCCCTTACTCGCCGGGGCCACATGTTCATGATATTGACAAGAATGATTAATTAAACGTGTTAAAATGGATAGTTGTAATCTCGGGCCAAGGATGAGATTTCTTGAACTATATAATTATTGTTTTTAAAAGTCTTTACCCGAGGCTACAACTTGCATGTGACGTGTGTTATATATATTTATTGCCCCTCACTCAGTCTTCGGTAGACTGATACTCCACTTTTCAGGTACCTTTTGAGCGTGGTTGTGCTAGGCGGGAGTTGGTCGAGTCTTGCATTTCCACGGGTCTAGTTTCATACCTTCATGTATATTACCTTTGGAACATTTCATGTATTGATCACTGTTAGTACTTTGGATTCATGGTTATGTATATTATTAATAGACCCTAATGTATTGATAGAAATGGTACCTATATGTATCTATGGAATAAATATGGTACCTATGTATATATAAATGACTTTATTGCTTCCGCTTTTCTGTTCATGTTTGTTTGGTTATGTTGGGGTGAGTGTCCCGCCTAGAGCGTCGTTTTGTTGTCACCCGTTCGCTGTGGTCTTGGTTTGTGTATGAACTGTCCATTTCGTACGTGGATCGAGGCTACAGTGCGGGGGATGTGGCGCCTTGGGGTCTAGGGTGCTACACAGATCATGCATTGGACAACAAAACTCACAGTTCTAAATTATGCCCCTACGGTGAACGGTACTTGAAGCATCCATGATACATGCATCCATGCAAATTTAATTTAAATAATTTTATGTTATATGCCTTGATTCCTTATTATGTTAAATTACTTGGTGTAATTGATAATCAATGTGGATGATATCTATTACCTGCTTTGGGTGTCTTACCTGACTTTAATTATGGTTTCGCATTGTGTTGCTCGGGAGTATTGGAGACTTCCTTACCTTATTTTTGTTTGAGAGACGGGGTGTTCTCGTTGTTTGTAAGAGACGGGGATTCTCTTATTTTTATTTGAAGAGACGGGGTGCTCTCTTTGCTTGCGAGAGACGGGGTTCTCTCATTGTTGCTCGAGAGACGGGGCTCTCTCCTTGTTGCTTGTGAGAGATGGGGAATCTCTCAGTGTTTGTTCGGTCGAGTAGTGAATCTGAGGACGGATTCTTTTAAGGGGGAGAGATTGTAACGCCCCAACTTTTCCGTATTCTAATATGACGTATGTGTTTATTAATTTACGCGAATTAATTTGGATATAAGTGTTTTCTATATTTATATTTCATTATTTAATTGTTAAATATGTGATTAATTGAAATATATGTAATATTTGGATTGGAATGAATACGATTACTTGAACCACTTGTGCATGAATAACTTGTATGCTCCTTAATTACGCGTTTAAATTATTTAATTACCTAATTACTCATTTATGATAATTGCTATTTTTATTTTAATTAATCTTTAATAATATTTGATTCGTTATATTTTTAATAAATATTTAAAATGGATTCTTAAATTTCATTTGGATTTTGAAATTATATGAACTCTTGAACAAAATGCATTTACGTGACAAGTTACGTGTCGTTTCTTTATGATTTGAATTCGAAACTTCGTGGAAATTTAATATGTTGGACTTATATGTGTTATGATTATGGTTATATGCTCGTTTCATATTTTCGGATTCATTTGATTGAGTTTTGGAATTTATTTTTATTTTGGAATCCAAAATGGGGCTAACGAGCAATTAGCGTACCATTGGTTCCTTATTTGATATCTTGAGCTAGGAAACTCGGATTCGAGTTTCGTCAACTTCGTTCAACTCATCACGAAAATTCGGGTTCAATAAACTTATCCTCATATTTTTCTAAGACCATTTGAACCCCCGAAATTCAACCGAAAATCGAAACGAATGCAAATCTGCCACTTTTTACTAAAAATGCCATAACTCATTCAAACCTTAACCAAATTAACCATAGTTGGAGGCATTGGAACCCCAGTTAAGACCACTATCTGATCTTTATCTCCCTCAACCGAACCAACCCTCACACACAAGAGAAATATCAGCCCCAAACCCTGCTCCAGTTCTGTTCCCGTCACCATGCCCTACTTGGAGATTTCAAGCTCAAATCTCTTTCATCTTCCATCCAATCCACAAGGTGAGTTGGGGTTATGTTACACATTCATTAAGGTTCATTTTAAGCTAAGCATCCCTAGTTTTAAGCTTATATCCATGGAGTTTTGAGGATATACATGAATAGTTAGGTTTTGAAGTCATACTTTGATCTCATGCATTCCTTGGTGCTTTTGGATGATTTAAAGCATGAATATGGTTGCCTTAACTCCCTCTTTTCAATTATGGTAGTGTATTATGTGGTAGATGAAGCATTTATGCGTTTCCATTAATGGATATTTGAAGAAATTGTATGAAATGATCACATATGCCTTCATCTCACGTTTGATCACTTTGGGAGAATGTTTAAGTGTTGTTTTGGAGTTTTTTTGTTGCATATTTGTTATCATTTCATATCTGGGCATGTTAGTTTAGGTTTGGTATGGAATCTGATCTGTTTTCGTGCATTTTTTTCTGCTGGTACTGGGTGGTAGCGGCCGCGACCGATTTTAGTGCAAAAACGGTAGCGGCTGCGACCTGTGAGTGTGTTTGTTGCATTGCTCTCTCAGGTAGCACCCACTACCAGATTTAGTTCATTTTTGGTAGCACCCACTACCCCATTTTGGCCATGTTTCGAGATTTGACAAAATTGGAGGAAAAAGTCGATTTTGAAACGTTAATTAAATGGTTTCCTTGGCTCGTTTCCAGCATGTACACTTCATTAACATGTTATATACTGTGTTATCTTGTATGTTATTAAGTTTTATGATTTTTGGTTGATTATTTTCCGAGTTAGGGCTTCATATGTCTTTATCGCTCCCAATGTGTGCATGCATGTAATGTTGCTCTTAGAGATGAACCCTAATTGTTTCTTATCCCTTATTTTATGACTTATATGATATGTATACATGTTATATGACGTGTTATGCTCGTTAATTGGAATTCTTGGATTGATTTGGCTTGATATGTGAAGGATATGAACATGAACGAATTTAAATGATACATGTATGCCTTGATGATTCATGTTTGAACCCTAAGTGATATCTTACTCCTTCTTAATAGCTTGTATGAATTGTATACATGTAGTACTATGTGTTATGCATGTTATTTAAATTCATTGAATTAAATCGGTATGATTTATGAAAGTGATGAACTTAAATGAATTGAATGATTCATGAAAGTAATGTAATGATCGTTTGTATGCATCTAAGATATTAATCGTGCACATGAACGTTTCCATGACATAATATCATATCTTATGCAATCATAACCAATGTTATCCCTATCATATATGGTTATGGCTCAAATGAATGGAAAATATAAAAGATAGAAAACGAGTGAAATGAATCCACCCAGTATTGAACGTTGTGATCAGTTACTTGAATCTATGACCTCATGGCATGAATCATATTTCCTTTGCATCTCATATCATGATCAATGCATTGTCGTGCGTCATATATGGTTCATTTAGAGTCTTGAGTTTCACCAAATGCATTGTTATCCTTGTACAGTTTTCTCCAGGGCGGAGACTTGCCGGGTTCTTAGGACACGTTTGGTCCTCTTGTTTCTTCTTGTTTTGGTTGGTAAGCTGAGGACAGGTGGGTTTCTCTACTATTTAGTTAAATGACCCTATATACTCCTAATGTGTAAAGCTTTCAGCCAAAAGTATATATGTATATAGAGTCATTTTCAAGGGTCAATGATTTTAAAAGTAAAGCCCTTCTTTTATGAACCTACCAAGTGTTTTGGCGAGAAAGAATGAATGAATGCACAGAATGGGGCCCAGGGACTTGGTGTGAGTGGTGACCCGAGGAGGCATGGGCTGACGGTGATCCCTCATACTAGTTCCAGTAATGAAAGACGTAACCGGACCTCATTAGGAGTTAGCGAGGAATGGACGATGAGTGCCATCTGGGGAGTCATGTTCCCCTTTTGGTCAATGAATGGATGGTTCGGGCCGATCACCCGACCATCACCCGGAGGAAGAAGGTGTAAATGTTCATGAATGTGCACAAAAGAATGTAATGCATGAAAGAAAGAATGAATGAATGAATGTTTAATGAACTACACGAGGAGTTGGTTGGAGATAATGCACGCCTACTCACCGGGCCACGAAAGACCTAAAGAATGGAAAATGAACGTTATAATCCTTTTGATGACTTCTTTATTTTACCCACTTGGGGAAATGTTCTAAAAACTTCATTTGGTATTATAACCTGCATGTGAATGTTTAAGTATTGTTGTATATGCTACTTATGCCTCATTTTATACCCACCAGTCTCCTATAGACTGAACCCGGATTGTTTTCAGTGTTCTTGCAGGTCTGGAGTGCTAGGCGGGAAGTCAAGTCTATTAAGTCTTTCGGTTAACTCAGAGTCTGTCTATTTGCATATTGAACTATGATTTGTTTAAGTTATGGAGAATGTATGATTTGTATTGATTGTTACTACTATCAGGAATTCTGAATAAGTTTACAGGAACAGAGAGAATCTGATATTGATGTTTTATGATTTGATTGAATTTCGGGATTAGGTATCTATGCTAGTCGAACCCGTTACTCTCTGATTACCTTGTTATTTATGGCAGTACTTTGCTTCCGCATTGGTAATGTTTCTGTTGGATTGTCCTATTTGGTTTCGAAAGTTAGTTCCCGCCTAGCCTATGGAGTGAGTATGTCCCCGTTCGCCGTGATTTAGCTCGGGTATGGATTGTCCATTTCATATTCGGGTCGGGTCTCGGTGCGGGGGATGTGGTACCTTGCGCACGGCTGCTACACGTAACATGAATCAAGAACAATATTTTGCTTGCATAACCCGAAATCAACATTTTGATAAAGTGGACTTAAAATATATAATGTCCTAGTAAAACGTTCATTCCGGCATGAAAGTATTTTTTCCTTAAAAGGGACATTGTAGTACAATAATATGTATATAGGGTAGTGAATCAAAATGATAGGTAGGCTTGGAAATAGTTTTTATATAGATACATATGTATAGCATGATTCCAGTAATGTAATGTTGATTCCATTGCGCCAGAAAGTATTAACTACTATAGGCTTAGGACTAGGTTCTTTATTCTAATAAAATAAGCACATAAGGTACATAATATTCTAATCAAATAATCACATAAGGTGCATATTTTGTAACACGTCAGAGAATTCCCGGTAAACCCTAATTTTAACTGTTTAAGGAAACTTAATTAATTAATCAGGTTTCGTGAATTAATTAACCTCTTAAATATTTATTAATCAAATTATAATCCTATTTAGAATATTAGAAATAAAATTTAGAATTTAATTTGACAATGTAGGTTGTATTTGGAAATTTTTTTATAATTTACTGATTTTTGGAAAATTCGTGTAAAATCTTTCTTTAAAAATTCCAAAAACTGTTTTATAATTAATTTAATATTAATTTCGAAATTATTTAGTTATTGGTTGACCAAAAAGTCAAAATTACTATTGAAAACATTTACTATTCAATTTCTTATGAATTAAACACTTTATAACATTAAATCAAACACACACACACACACACACACACACACACACTATCACACGTGCACTTTAATTTGGTCAAGAACATTATGAATGTGTTCTTAAGCTTATGAATATGTTCATACTAGTTCATGATCATATTTAATAAATTCTAAGTTCATAACACATAATTAAACTTATAATGTAACACTTTAGGTAAAATTAATTCCAAATAACTTATTCTAATCATGGATTTAATCAAATAAAATCATAAATATTCAAGCACATACTCAGATTATATTACATCCTAATTCATGCATTTAATTAAATAAAATTCATAATGTAAACACATTGTACATAAAACTAACAATTTAGGCATATATTTCATCAAAAGAAAATTCCTAAAGCATAATTTAATTCATCCTATGCATGCTACTACTATTATTATACTAAAAACATAATATAAAGCATGAAATAATAAAAGAAAGCACACCTTGTAGACAGGATGATGGTTGTGGCGTGAGGAAGAGAGTGAGAGGGAGTGATTTTGTGTAGTCTTGGAAATGAGCTTGGAGGGGTATTTATAGGTATGGTTTAAGGGCTTATGTTGCAATTTCAAAAAAATTATGAGAGATGTGGGAGATTTCTAACCCACATATTTGTATGGTATTTTAGTAAGAAATGTGGAATATTTCTAATTCATACAAGTCTATGGTATTCTTGTAGGAAATGTGGAAGAATTCTAAATTGCGCAATTGTATGGAATTCTTGTAAGAGATGTGGAAGAGTTAAATTTACATCTCTAAATTTTCTATTTTTAGAAATGCTATTTTAGGAAAGTGATGTCATGAATGATGTCATGGTAAATAAAATAAATATAAATTTATGTAAAATTTATTGAAGAGTCGAGAGACGAGAACTTGAAGTGGTAAAAATAATAAAAGAATGAGTGAAAAATAAGCTTTGTTATGATTGTAAATGTGGAGTGTTTAGGTTTTTCATTTGAAAGTTATAAATGTTAAAGATAATGAGAATCTTGATAATATTATATAAACGAAGCTATGATGAGGTCTAAGGAATGGAAAAATTATCATAGTTAAACGTTTTAAGTAAAATTTTGAATATTGAATAAAAGTTAATTGTTTAAAATAAAATGATAATTTTTAAAAGAGAAAATATTTATAAAATGTGCTACGGTTGGAATCAAGTTTCGGTAAATGCGTGAAAATTCTTAAAATAATTCAAGGATCGTTTTAACTATAATATTGTATAAGGAAAATGTTAGAATTTGGAAATCCCTCAAATAGGGCAAAACTAGGGTTTTATGACCGGTTTTGGTTACTAAGGGAGTTACGATGAGAATTAAGGTTTGGGAATGATATCAAAATTCATAAAATTTTGTAAGGATTCGTTCGAGCCTAATATTGGATAGGTAAAGGTGGCTCGGAAAATTTCTACGAAAATGAGTGAATAGTAATGAAAGTTCTAAAGGAAATTCTTCTTAACCCTTTACTTACTTATTTCTTCTTTGCCCTGAAATCCGGGATGTTACAATTTGCTAAGAACCTCACGGGCAAAATGTTTTGGTCTACAAAAACTGTCTCCAGGTTCATGAACATTTATGAATTGAACGTGTTATGCTCTCTCTATATATGTAGTGTGTGTGGGTAGCCCCTCACTTAGTCAGTAGACTGGCCCTCTCCCTCCCCAATGTTTTCATTTTGTAGGTTTCAGCTTCGGAGTTCAAGCTAGGTGACTTGAGTCGGGTCCTCTGAGTTGATCTATAGAGTCAAGTCCGTATTGGTCTTTTATGTCATTTTTGCATTACATTTTGTATACGGATAAATTATGTATGTTTAAATTTTTTATGTTATAAATGATATTCGGGCAGGCTTCTAGGACCCAGATAAACCCGTTTGATTTTATGATTATTGTTTATGAATTATGATTTCGGGATTAGGTACCTATGCTAGTTGAACTTGTCACCTGCTATTATTTGTTCTGAATTTTGATTGGTATGTTGTTGCTTTTGTATTAGTTGTTGTTGTTTAGAATTTGAAGTCAGGGTCTAGTACGGCCTAGCTTAGGTGTGTTTATCTGTCTCCAGTTCTCCATTACTTAGTTCATGTATGGACTCTCCATTTCATATGTGGATTGAGCTTTATTGCGGGGGATGTGGTGACCCACTGTGCGGGGTACTACAGTTTCCCTCGTTTTAAACATTCCATAATAAATCTCTTTAGTACTTTGTCAATGTACATTTTAGTTAGAATCCTGCCAGTGTAACGCCCCAATTTCAGGTACGCTCGACACGTGTGAGTTTCGAGCGTTAGGATTTTATTCTATTATTTTCGCTTAATTAATTTGAATGTGCTACATTAATTTCTATAAATTGTGTGCAACATGAATACGTGGAAATATATGAAATATGTGTCAACTTGAGAATTATTGTATCATTGGAATTTAATTATTACCTGAATTAATTGTCTAATTTGATTTAATTGCCAAATTGTCCTTAATTGCTCATTTCCTTCTCTTTGAGGGACTAAATTGCATGAAAACTCTTTGGACCTAATTGATCACTTTCCAAACCTTTTATACCTAATTGCATGACTTATAAACTTAAGGGATTTAATTGCAAATATTATAATATTTCCCAAACATGTCGGTATATGCATCTCTCCCTTGTTCCTTATTTCATTTCATCAAGAATCATCCTCCATTCTTCTCTCTTCCTGACCGAACCAAAACCTCCATGAAGGGAGAGGAAGATTTCATCAATTCATCAAGGTTTTTCAAGGAAATTCCATGCTAAGGAGCTCAATCATCTAGCTTCATCATCTCCTTCTCCCTATTTCTCATTCAAGGTATATATATGAGTTTTGTGGGAATCCTTGAACTCACATAGGAAGCTAGGGTTAGTGCTTAAGCTTGCCACTTTAATTACTTGATGCTAGGAATATGATTTCATGCTTTGAGTTTGAATTCCTTGCATGAATCTTGAAGAATATGAGATTATAGGATGAAATGGTATATATGCTCAAGTTGGTGATTATGATGATTAAAGCATGATTTATATGTTTTGATGGCATATTAAGGTATATTGAGCATATATACATGCATATTTCCAGAATTCTTGTATGTTGGGATGATTTTGGAAAGATTGGGGATGCTTGGTTTTGCCCCGAGAGCATCCCCTGTTTTGTTCTGTTCTTTGTTCTTCCTACGTAACGGGAACGGCCCTTCCCGTTCCCTTTGTAAATGGGGAACGGCCGTTCCCATCGTTTGAACAGTGCAGGGCGGCGAGGACGGGAACGACCGTTCCCATTTTGGCTTGCAAGCCGGAACGGCCGTTCCCACCTTCGGGAGCAGTTTCGGGAGTGCGGGAACGGCCCTTCCCATTTTGCATTAAAGCCTGGAACAGCCGTTCCCATACCCCTGGAAGTGCAGAAACATTCTGCACAAAATGGGATTTTTGGGACGTCGTTCCAATGGCTTATTTGATCCCGAATTGCTATTATATGATTGATTATATGTCGAAACAACATGTTTTCATGCTACATTGTGTATTGCTCGATGTCTCGTGTATGATCATGCCGTGCGTCATTATATGAATAATATGCTTGAATGGTTATCTCATGCACGTACATTGTTCCGTTTCTTGTCCAGTTATTCTCCAGGGTGGAGATTATGGATCATGAGCACGTTCACGCATTCACGAGTCGTGTGTCGCCTGTCAGGTGAGGTTTAATTTCTAGTTATATAGAACCCGTATAACCGTTACGTGACTGTCTTAGCCAAAAGGTATTTATAGTTATATTTTCATGAAATCATTTATCGTTTCAAGTTATATTATTGTTCATTAATCAAGTAAGTAAAGCATGTTAGTATTCACACATCAAAGCATGCCATGTTCATGAATGCAAGCAAGTGTGTTCTCTTGGCCAGGTCCTCCATAGTGGGGGCGCTGGATTGGTTTTCGTGCCAATGATTGTCCGTCCAATCACAAGAAGAACAATATCCTACCATGTTCGTGTGTTCTCTTGGCCAGGTTCTCCTTAGTGAGGGCGCTGGACGGGTCCTGCCCGTGGTTGTCCGTCCAACCACAAGAAGAACAAAACCCTATCGTGTACCCATGTTTCCCCTGGCCAGGTCCTTCTGAGTGAAGGGCGCTGGATTGGTTTCGTGCCAATGATTGTCCGTCCAATCACAGGAGGAATAAACCCTATCATGTTACAAGCAAGCCATGTAGTGATTGCATGATCTCCATTTCATGAACGTGCTAAGTGATTACACTATTGCATGATTGCACGATAATTGAATTGCATGATCACCTAATGATTAACAAGCAAGCGAGCATGTTTATCGATGGTATGAAGAGAACAAGTATTTAATATTGATAGTTGTATTCCCGGGCGAAGCCATGTTATTATTAAACTTGTATATTATCTTTATAAACCTTTACCCGAGAATATAACTTGCATGTTATCTGCGCTAATATATATGTAAACCCCTCACTCAGTCTTCACAGACTGACGCCTCCACCTTTCAGGTATTGCAGGTGCACGCTGGGCGGGAGTTGAGTCGAGTCGAGTCCAGTTCATGTAGTCATGTCATCCGTGGTTCGTGTATTTAATTGTTTATAATGGAGCTGTAGTTATTATTATTGTTAAAATTGGAGATGATAATGTATTGATATGATAATTTGAAATATATTTTAGTTGGTAAACGAGAGATATCATGATTGAATAAATGAAACTATTTGTTAGAAATTACTTATGCTTCCGCTTTATCTTATTGCATGTTTTAGTTATCCCGCCTAGCTTGTCGAGTATTGCATTGTCACCCGTTCGCTATAGGTTGGTTCATGTACGGATTACCCGTTTCGTATGTGAATTGACCTATAGTGCGGGGGTGTGGCGCCTCCACGTGTCAAGGGGTGCTACATCTAAGGTGGTATCAGAGCCCGGTTGCAAAATCGAGGTTCTAGTGTCGTGTCGTGCCAAGTCTAGGTCGTACGGCATAGGAATTACTTGATAATTTGAGAGTCCTGCATTTTATTTGAAAATTACTTGGCTACTTGGATTCTTTGAATTACTTGAAATACTTGATAGCTTGTACTTTGTATTAATTCATGCTATTAATTACCCTTGAGTGATCTTGAATTGTTTGGAAATTTATGTGACCAACGTGTTTATTTTAAATATTGATGAAATACTTGCTTCAATTTATATTAAATTCTTGTTATCAGCATCAATTATTTGCTCGACGTGTTATATTCCAAGCATTGGTAAATTAATTGTTGCATTATCTATTAAATTCTTGCTGGTATTAATTAGGTGACAATTACGTGACATGAACACGCTTCACCCACATGCATTTATTTGCAAAGCAAGTTGTGAGTAACAGGTTTTGAGAATATATGAATCAAGACCGGGGGACTTTGAAGATTTACGAAACGGATCAGCCGTGCGAACCCAGTTGCAATTTGGCCAACCAGGAACGGACACCGGAATCGGGCCCAACATTACTACGGTGTCAGGTTCTTCAATGCATTCATAAGCACGTGCATTGTAATTGTTAATTAAATTGTTCCTCATTTATAAACCTTGATTTAAGTATATTCGGACTTTCTTACTTGATGTCTTGAGTGGCTATTCAAATTATTCGCATTACTTATATTCCTTTATTTATATGTATACCTTCAACGTGATATAGTTGATTCGACGTGTTGCATTTCAAATTTGTTGATAGGTATACGGTGTACATGTGCACTTTAACCATCATGCATTATTTAGTGTTTATTGTCAATAGGCTTTTCGGATGTTCTGCACAATCTTTGCTCCTATTACTACAATCTGAATTTTAAGGAAGAGATTTTGAATCAGTGGGTACCATGGTGGTAACCGGGTAATTTGATTTGGATTGAGAGTTTAGAAAATTTTGGGGTTGTGAGAAGAATTTGCTCGGGAGTCGGTAAGAGCAGGAGGTGTGAAGTAGATATTGGAAAATTTTGGGAAACGGGAACATGATGATAAGTTCAAGCAGATAAATGTTCAGTGGGTCTTTCAACCTTCAGGAATTGCGCAGAACTTTGGAAATTCAGTAAGGGTAGAAGAAAGAACTTTCTTGTTTTGGATTAGGATGCTAGCTTGACAGATATCAATTTTAGAAGTAGTAGAGGGTAATTACAGGACATGGCATTTTCATGAATAGCAGAAGGGGTATAGGATATTGAAGAATTTTAAATATCAAATCAAAGTGGTGATAGTCAAGGAGCTTCAAGTTGAGTATGGGGATAACAGAAATAAATAGAAAGAAATCATCAATCCACATTTTGATTAACGACCAGTAGGACGAGGAAAAGGTTACGGGAATTGAATCAGCAGAGAAGCTCGCAAGTGGGAAAGGACAGAAGGAACCCAAAGGATAAGAAAATTTCCATTTTCTTAAGGGGGAGAGCCGGTCTGGGAATGAATTAAATCGAAAGCTGGACAACATTCAGGAGAGTCGGGAATCCTCTATCAGAACCATGTGAAAGAAGTTTCAGTTAGCTAAACCTTTCCTCCCTCTTACACAAAGAAAAGTCTCATCATCGACAGTACCTTTGTTTTATCATCATTTCCAGGAAAGTGGGTACACTGTCTGCAATCCTCCGACAAACTCAGGATATCATTTGACTCAGTAAATAGAAAAGGATTCAGTTTGGGCGATATCCGGAACCAATCTCAAGTTTTGATAGGTTAACTCCGACAAGAGTTTTCTTACGAAGTTGTTACTTGTACCCTAGAGATGTTTGGGAATTCTCGTCGTGCTTTCATTTGTGTGGTTGCCGCCGCCTCCATGAATACACCAGTTTACTATGAACCCTTCAGAGAGATGGAAGTTTGAGTGATCCTCTCTTTCGAGATATTTCGTGGAATTGTGGGGTATGTTATCGAATTTCAGGGGCCAAAGGAAGACGTGTTACTAGGACTTGATTTCTTCAGTATCTATACAAGTGTGCTTGCTGAATTACTCTCACAGGATGACGACCTTGATTCCTCTATTGCAAGTATCCGCCGTATTGTTAACTAAGGGAGTAAGAGCTCAACTTTCAGATTGCAAACAAGAAGTCAGGAATGTTGCTTCGGGAAAAAGTTTATTTTAATTACGGAGGCCGGAGAAATGGTAACACCTGTTTTCTCTGCTCGTTGGACAAGAGCTTGCTTGGAACACAAAGTCGGTCTTTTAAGCCTGAACGGGCAAGTACACTCTAACCAGAATATCAGGGTGTTCTCAATTTTGGAATCGGAAAGTAAATATGAGAATCAGTGTAAGAACGGTTCAACCGGCAAATCGGTAATTTAAACGGGTCTGAAGATGTGGTGATTAATGATGATTTACGGATTATGTTAGAGCATAGCACAATGGCAGAAATGGCTATCAAGAATGGGAATATCAAACCGTAGTGGTGCAAAGCGGGAAAATCTCAACTAAAGAATCAAGTATTCAACCGAATTAATTCAGTCCCAGAATTTCAATCCTCGGTGAACGGTACACCTAATCATGCATACCACGTGCATTATTCATTTCCCGTTATCATTATCTTGCTATCTTTATACCTGAATCCTTATTTATTATTAATTGTTGATTATTATTTTATTATTATTATTCTTGCATATGATTCCTTGTTTATTATTAATTGTAATGTGAACAATTATTTGCATAAATGATAATTTTATTGGATCCTTGTGTGGTAAGTGTTAATATTTGTCTAAGTACTTGCATGAATTTTTATTCGTGTGCGTGAGAGACGGGGATTCTCTCAGGGTTGTCAGGAGACGGGGTTCTCTTGTTACTTGCTCGAGAGACGGGGTTCTCTCGTTAATTGCTTGAGAGACGGGGCACTCTCAGTATGTTCTATTACTTGTCAACTTGTTTTAGTGGAAGGACAGATTTTCTTTCGAGTGAGTAGACTCCGGAAAGTTGAGGGTCGTGACTTCACCCATTGGAGAAACTTGTGGAATGAAGATCTCTTTCGAACTAATCCCTGACGGGGAGTAGCTAACCCGCGTGGGATGAAAACGTAAGAGCCAATTAAATTCCAGGAATTCAGGACATGGAATCCGAGGTCGGATTCTCTTAAGGGGGAGAGAGTTGTAACGCCCCAATTTCAGGTATGCTCGACACGTGTGAGTTTCGAGCGTTAGGATTTTATTCTATTATTTTCGCTTAATTAATTTGAATGTGCTACATTAATTTCTATAAATTGCGTGCAACATGAATACGTGGAAATATATGAAATATGTGTCAACTTGAGAATTATTGTATCATTGGAATTTAATTATTACCTGAATTAATTATCCAATTTGATTTAATTGCCAAATTGTCCTTAATTGCTCATTTCCTTCTCTTTGAGGGACTAAATTGCATGAAAACTCTTTGGACCTAATTGATCACTTTCCAAACCTTTTATACCTAATTGCATGACTTATAAACTTAAGGGATTTAATTGCAAATATTACAATATTTCCCAAACATGTCGGTATATGCATCTCTCCCTTGTTCCTTATTTCATTTCATCAAGAATCATCCTCCATTCTTCTCTCTTCCTGACCGAACCAAAACCTCCATGAAGGGAGAGGAAGATTTCATCAATTCATCAAGGTTTTTCAAGGAAATTCCATGCTAAGGAGCTCAATCATCTAGCTTCATCATCTCCTTCTCCCTATTTCTCATTCAAGGTATATATATGAGTTTTGTGGGAATCCTTGAACTCACATAGGAAGCTAGGGTTAGTGCTTAAGCTTGCCACTTTAATTACTTGATGCTAGGAATATGATTTCATGCTTTGAGTTTGAATTCCTTGCATGAATCTTGAAGAATATGAGATTATAGGATGAAATGGTATATATGCTCAAGTTGGTGATTATGATGATTAAAGCATGATTTATATGTTTTGATGGCATATTAAGGTATATTGAGCATGTATACATGCATATTTCCAGAATTCTTGTATGTTGGGATGATTTTGGAAAGATTGGGGATGCTTGGTTTTGTCCCGAGAGCATCCCCTGTTTTGTTCTGTTCTTTGTTCTTCCTGCGTAACGGGAACGGCCCTTCCCGTTCCCTTTGAAAATGGGGAACGGCCGTTCCCATCGTTTGAACAGTGCAGGGCGGCGAGGACGGGAACGACCGTTCCCATTTTGGCTTGCAAGCCGGAACGGCCGTTCCCACCTTCGGGAGCAGTTTCGGGAGTGCGGGAACGGCCCTTCCCATTTTGCATTAAAGCCTGGAACGGCCGTTCCCATACCCCTGGAAGTGCAGAAACATTCTGCACAAAATGGGATTTTTGGGACGTCGTTCCAATGGCTTATTTGATCCCGAATTGCTATTATATGATTGATTATATGTCGAAACAACATGTTTTCATGCTACATTGTGTATTGCTCGATGTCTCGTGTATGATCATGCCGTGCATCATTATATGAATAATATGCTTGAATGGTTGTCTCATGCACGTACATTGTTCCGTTTCTTGTCCAGTTATTCTCCAGGGTGGAGATTATGGATCATGAGCACGTTCACGCATTCACGAGTCGTGTGTCGCCTGTCAGGTGAGGTTTAATTTCTAGTTATATAGAACCCGTATAATCGTTACGTGACTGTCTTAGCCAAAAGGTATTTATAGTTATATTTTCATGAAATCATTTATCGTTTCAAGTTATATTATTGTTCATTAATCAAGTAAGTAAAGCATGTTAGTATTCACACATCAAAGCATGCCATGTTCATGAATGCAAGCAAGTGTGTTCTCTTGGCCAGGTCCTCCATAGTGGGGGCGCTGGATTGGTTTTCGTGCCAATGATTGTTCGTCCAATCACAAGAAGAACAATATCCTACCATGTTCGTGTGTTCTCTTGGCCAGGTTCTCCTTAGTGAGGGCGCTGGACGGGTCCTGCCCGTGGTTGTCCGTCCAACCACAAGAAGAACAAAACCCTATCGTGTACCCATGTTTCCCCTGGCCAGGTCCTTCTGAGTGAAGGGCGCTGGATTGGTTTCGTGCCAATGATTGTCCGTCCAATCACAGGAGGAATAAACCCTATCATGTTACAAGCAAGCCATGTAGTGATTGCATGATCTCCATTTCATGAACGTGATAAGTGATTACACTATTGCATGATTGCACGATAATTGAATTGCATGATCACCTAATGATTAACAAGCAAGCGAGCATGTTTATCGATGGTATGAAGAGAACAAGTATTTAATATTGATAGTTGTATTCCCGGGCGAAGCCATGTTATTATTAAACTTGTATATTATCTTTATAAACCTTTACCCGAGAATATAACTTGCATGTTATCTGCGCTAATATATATGTAAACCCCTCACTCAGTCTTCACAGACTGACGCCTCCACCTTTCAGGTATTGCAGGTGCACGCTGGGCGGGAGTTGAGTCGAGTCGAGTCCAGTTCATGTAGTCATGTCATCCGTGGTTCGTGTATTTAATTGTTTATAATGGAGCTGTAGTTATTATTATTGTTAAAATTGGAGATGATAATGTATTGATATGATAATTTGAAATATATTTTAGTTGGTAAACGAGAGATATCATGATTGAATAAATGAAACTATTTGTTAGAAATTACTTATGCTTCCGCTTTATCTTATTGCATGTTTTAGTTATCCCGCCTAGCTTGTCGAGTATTGCATTGTCACCCGTTCGCTATAGGTTGGTTCATGTACGGATTACCCGTTTCGTATGTGAATTGACCTATAGTGCGGGGGTGTGGCGCCTCCACGTGTCAAGGGGTGCTACAGCCAGTCTCTTAGATCTATTCCTGTATATCTTTATCCTGAGAATGTAGGATGCATCACAGAGATCTTTCATCTCAAAATGGTTTGTCAACCAGGATTTGGTTACTTTCATGTCATCCTTCGCATCCCCAGTGAGGAGGATGTCATCTACATAAAGTATCAAAAATTGTATCGAGGTCTTTAATTCTTTCGTGTACACGTAGGATTCATTTGAAATTTGAATAAAGTTAAACATTTTGAGTTCTTCATCGAATAGAATGTCCCAACTTCTAGAAGCCTGTTTGAATCTATAGATTAACCTTTGGTTTTTGTAAATCCTTTTCTCTCTGTCGATGAATGTGAAACCCATGGGTTGTTCCATGTAAAGGTCTTTATCAAAATTTCTATTGAGAAATGCAGTTTTCACATCCATTTGCCATATCTCATAGTCATAATATGTAGCTACAGTAAGCATGATCCGAATAGATTTTTGCATTTCAACTGGGAAGAAAGTTTCACCTGACTCTACTCCAGGTGTATGAATGAAACCTTTAGCAACTAATTTTTCTTTAAAGGATAAAACACTTCCATCTACTCCAAGATTTCGCTTGTAGTCCCATCCGTACCCTATAGGCCTAATCCCATCAGGTGGATCCACCAAGGTCCAAACTTGGTTTGAGTTCATGGAATCTGTTTCGGACTTCATGGCTTATTTCCACTGTTAAAATTTCTAAATCAAAATAGTACGTCTTCAAATATTAGTGGATCATTATCCATCTGAGATGTTTCATGGAGAAATCCATACCATCTCTCAGGTTGTCTAGTGCTGCGTTCAAAATGCCTCAATGAAGGTTGGTTTTAGGTGTGTACTATCCTCTGTAATTAGCTGAGTTATATCACATGGACCGTTTGCTATATTTGTGGTGTAAGGCCTTTATTTCGAATTTCTTCGAGGTGTGCAATCTTCCCCTTCTTCTCTTTTAGGAATGATTTCTTAAGAAAAGTTGCATTCCTTGAAAAAAAACACGTTTGGTTTAAGGGGATCATAGAAGTAATATCCAATATATTCATTAAGATATCCAATGAAGTTACATAAGCTTGAACGAGGTTCAAATTTATCTCCCACTGTCATTTTCATGTAAGCAAGACAACCTCAAACTCTTAAGTAAGATTAAGTAGGGATTTTGTTATGTCATAGTTCATATGGAGTTTTAGAGACTAATTTGGAAGGAATAAAATTTTGAATCTTCGCTGTGCACTCACTAGACCTAAAATGAAGGTGGTAAGTTAGTGAAACTCATCATAGAAGAATCATATCTAATAATGTTCTATTCCTTCTTTCAGAAACTCCATTCAATTCAGGAGTTCCCGAAGGAGTCCACTATTAGATAATTCCATTATCTCAGAGATAACTAAGAAATTCGTCACTAAGATACTCGCTACCCCGATCAGATCGAAGTCTTTGATCTTACGATCCGTTTAGTTCTCTACCTCCTTTTCAAATTCTAAGAATTTCTAAAAATTTTCATACTTGTACTTCATTGAGTACACATGACCATAATGATTAAGGTCGTCTGTGAATGCTATGAAATATTCATGATTGTTTCTTGTACTTACAATAAGTGGTCCACATACATCACTATGGATCAAATCCAAAATGTCTTTTGTACGTTCCATATTTATGTAAAACTGTGGCGTATATGTAAAATATGTATACTAAAATGTAATATTATAAATTTTAGTGATGGGTATTTGTAATATTTGGAGGGAAAATGGGCCCAAAATGGTCGGGCTAAATTTTAAACCGAGAAGTTAGAGCAGAACTCCGGCTGGATCATTTAGAATTTGTAAACTAGAAAGCCTACTGCCTTGGTCGATATCTGAAAGAGATAATTAGGAAGCTTAAACTCGGGGCCAACTCGAGACAGGAGGGGGTTTTTCCCGAGTTGGCACTCGGATGCTCAAGTGGAGCGACTAAATATTTAAGTCGAGTGAATGGGTCAAGTATGAGTGCAGTAAATGTGTTTATTTGATTGCTTATCAGCCAGAGTAAATGTGGGGTATTTATACCCTTGGCCGTGGTAGAGGTGGTGGTCACCGAGGGCGTTGCTCAAGTTGCCAACTGCCCCCTTAGATGGGTGCATTTAATACTTGTTTGGCTACTTCCTCTGTGAATCCTGAGTAGCCATGTGGCATCTCAAGGTTGAGGGAAAGTCGAGGAGCATTATTGAATACCTTTACCTGAACTGTAGGTCGATAAAGGGATTTTCCGTTTTGGGTTAATATGAGGTGGCCCTCTCAACCATAGGATCAAAATTGTTGGTAATTTCATAAACTTAAATAAGGTGTTAATGTAATTTCCCCTAAAAAAGTTCTTTCAAGGAAAGCAATTTTTCTTGTTGCACAATAATATAAATATGTTATTTCGGCTTTCAAATTTCGATTGACCTTGACCGCTGGTAAAACAATGGAGTAATTCTTCCTATGACCAAAAAAAACAATGGAGCAATTCTTTCTAAATATAGATTCCTTTGGAGAAGTATAAGCCATACAGGATATGGATTATATGATCTTACCCTCATGCAACGGCTCACCACTAAAAACAATAAAAAGTAATGGAACAATTTACAACGATTTCAACCAAAAAAAAAAAAAACAAGATTTTTTTTCGCCAAGTTCTTTCTTCAAATTTTTTTTACCTTATTTCTGTTATTTTTCTTTTTCCCCTTCAACCAAAAATCTTACATACCATTAATATGATCATAGAAGGGCTATACGAGCACTTGTTAGGTTGAAATCTTAAAGGTTGTGAAATATTGTAAACGATCTTGGAAGATCTGAATAGTTAGAGAGAAGGAAAAAAGTAGGTCAACATTGTGTGTATATATATACACCAATATATATATACACATTGGAAAAATGTCAGACAAGTCGGCGACGGCGACCAACAGAACGGAGGAGACTATAGTTTGTTATGCTCCAACCATGATAACGACAAACGGGATCTGGCAGGGTGATAATCCGTTGGACTATTCTTTGCCACTTTTCATTTTGCAATTAACTCTCGTCGTTGTTACCACACGAATTCTTGTTTTTGCCCTCAAACCCCTCCGACAACCCCGTGTCATTTCTGAGATTCTTGTAAGTCTAATAATCATTTTTATTTTTTCGGGAGACTTTCATTTTTTTATATTCTTTCAAATGTGTTACTTTGATACTATCGAGTTCTAGTTGTAGAGTTTGTTACTATTTAACATTTATATATGTAAAGTTGTCATGACACTATTTCTCATATGTTCACAATTTCTTTAACGAAATCTAGTCGAGACGCCTATATTTCAATAATTTACTTTTAACATAAACCAAACATGCTAGGATCCTCATACCAAAGGAATGTGAATGGTGCATTGAATGTGTTAAATTATTTGTAGGACTGTTAATAATGTGATGAAGCGGAGTTATCTTCAAGCATTTTTTCGATGAACTTTCTCCTAGTTGAACATTTCATAACTCTTCACAAACTTCTTGCATAACGACATGAGACTTTAGCAAATATAACTTAACTATTTAGAAAATTCATGTTCATTGACCTAGAAAACTACACAATCATTAATATATAAAAAGTTTATTCATTTTCAGACATACCCGATTTTTCAGAATGTCCATTAACTAATGACATGTTATAGATTATTAATGTCACCATCCTACATGATTACAGGGCGGTATAATCTTGGGTCCATCAGTAATGGGAAGAAGCCAAAAATTTGCAAACACAGTATTTCCTCTGAGGAGCGTGATGGTTCTCGAGACCATGGCAAATGTGGGTCTTCTTTACTTTCTTTTCCTTGTTGGAGTAGAAATGGACATAGGTGTAATCAAACGTACAGGCAAGATGGCGCTATTAGTTGCCATTGCAGGCATGATATTGCCCTTCATTATAGGCATTGCATTTGCCTTCATACTATATCAAACTTCAGAGTTTGTGAAACTAGGCACTTATATCCTCTTTCTTGGAGTTGCACTATCCGTTACTGCATTTCCCGTTCTTGCCCGCATACTTGCAGAGCTAAAACTCCTCAATACGGACATTGGACGAATCGCTATGTCATCTGCTCTCATAAATGACATGTGCGCTTGGATTTTGTTAGCCTTTGCCATCGCCTTAGCTGAGAACGAGGCGATGTCATTGGCCTCATTTTGGGTGATACTTTCGAGTTTAGCCTTCGTTGTGTTTTGTGTGTATGCAATTAGGCCTTTGGTTGCTTGGATGATAAAGAGGACTCCAGAAGGAGAATCTATTAGTGAATTTTATATTTGTCTCATACTTACAGGAGTTATGATTTCGGGCTTTATAACGGATGCCATTGGTACACATTCTGTTTTTGGAGCATTTGTTTTCGGATTGGTTATACCTAATGGTCCTCTTGGTTTGACACTGATAGAGAGGCTTGAGGACTTTGTTTCGGGGCTTTTATTGCCACTGTTTTTTGCTATTAGCGGGCTTAAGACGGATATTGCTGCTATAAATGGAGTCCTTACGTGGGTAATTTTGGTTGTGGTGATTGTTCTTGCTTGTGCTGGAAAAATTGCGGGAACGCTTCTTGTTTCACTTTATTATAAAATGCCATTTTATGAAGGGCTTACTCTAGGTTTGCTTATGAACACTAAAGGCCTTATTGAGATGATTGTCCTCAATGTCGGAAAAGACCAAAAGGTATGTATATATATATATATATATATATATATTCCTTCTTTGGTCTAGAAAAGGTAAGTATATGGCTTTCTAATATTTGCACTCCTACAAAAAAATAAAATTTAAATAGTACTTTACATATTTCTCTTTAAATAGCTAATTTACAGAGTAAAGGTTAAGAAAGTTATCACATATATTAAATGCAACTATCTTTTTTTAAGTTTTTGTTCTACCAGACTGTAAACTATAAATAAGGTAGAATGTATAACTATTTTAAACTTTTTACTATTGGCGTAGAATAATACATCAAATATCATAACGTATATCACAAAACCTGTCACTATGATTTAACTAGACTTTGTTTGTGATTATATACATTTATTTTCACTGTCAAGCTCATAATGTCAAATTATAACAATTGAATTTCTGAACACTCTTACGTGGAGAACTTTTTTTTTATTAAAAAAATTTACTAAGAAAATATTTTCTAATATCATTTTATATTTCATTACTAATCTCTTTTTCCATTAGATGCATACATCAAATACTTAGGGTCATATTTGGGTGGACGAACAATCTCAGTTAAAAAGAGTATGCATTCTATAATATTTTTCTTAAAAATTGTTCATTCCATGTTCGAATCTCTATATCCTTGTTATCACACTTTAAGATGGTTTGATTGGTGAAAATTTTATGGAGAGTAACCAAATAAATAGAAAATGTAATATATATTATTATAATAACTGAGTCTGAGGTAAAAAATTTCGAGATTTTTACCTTAAATTTCACAAGATTAATTATGAATGTAATGGTATAGATCTTTAATTATATAATTAATAGTTTTAGTCAAAGTAATTATCATTGATCAATTATTAAAATATTTCGGTCATGAAAAAAATAATATTTCTAACAATTAGTATATAATCTTCAACTATGTTTCTAGCCTGGTAATTATTTAATTACATACTTACTAACCTCTCAATGCACAGGTTCTAGATGACAAATCCTTCGCAATCATGGTAATCGTAGCAATAATCATGACATCAATCATTGCACCAGCAGTAACGACAATATACAAGCCTGCAAGAAAATTCACGCCCTACACAACCAGAACAATTCAACGAATAAAGCCAAACAACGAATTTCGTTGTCTAGTTTGCGTCCACACTCCAAGAAACGTCCCAACAATCATCAATCTCCTCGAAGCCTCAAATCCCACAAAAAGATCGCCAATTTGCACCTACGTCCTCCACTTGGTCGAACTCACAGGCCGTGCCTCCGCCATGCTTATCGTCCACAACACCCAAAAAACAGGTCGACCCGCCCTCAATCGAACCCAAGCCCAATCCGACCACATCATCAATGCTTTTGAAAGCTTTGAGCAACACACGCCTTTTGTCACAGTTAACCCACTCACCGCAATCTCTCCTTACTCTACCATGCACGAGGACATCTGCAACGTCGCTGAAGAGAAACGTGTATCCCTAATAATTATCCCTTTTCACAAGCAGCAAACGGTCGATGGAGGAATGGAGGTGACAAATCCAGCTTATAGAATAATCAACCAGAATGTGTTGGCAAATGCGCCATGCTCGGTGGGAATTCTAGTCGATAGGGGACTCAATGGGTCAACTCGATTGGCTGTGAACCAAGTGAGCCATCACGTGGCTATGTTGTTCTTTGGAGGGGCAGATGACCGAGAGGCATTGGCATATGCGTGGAGAATGTGTGAGCACCAAGGGATGAATCTCACAGTGATGCGTTTCATATCAGGGGAGAGTGGATTAGAAGAGACTAGCAGCGTGCACAAAACTAGCCAGAGTGGGAGAGAAATTGTAGCAGCAGTGACAGATAATGATAGGGAAAGGCAAATGGATGAGAATTATTTGGATGGATTTAGAGATAGAACAAGTGATGATTGCTCGGTTGTGTACATAGAACAAGTTGTGAATCATGGGGAGGAAACAGTGGCCGCTATTAGGTCGATCGATACAAGTCATGATTTGTTTATAGTTGGGAGAGGGCAAGGCACAGTATCACCGCTTACGGCAGGACTAACAGATTGGAGTGAGTGCCCAGAGCTTGGAGCTATTGGGGATTTGTTGGCTTCGTCCGATTTTGCAGGCACATATTCGGTTCTTGTTATGCAACAATTTATAGGGATTAAGGGTGTTGTTGATGGGGCAATTGTAATGCCAGAGAGTCCAACTAATCAGCAACACAAGCAAATTGATTTTGGGCACAGGCCTACCCCACCGAGGGGACAATTTATGTTTCAAGAAAGACCTTGAAGGCCAATAGGCCATTTATTGTAATGGGTATAAAATCTGTGTGACTCTTATTCGATCATGTATGAATGTTCACACATGGTAAGTGCACAAATATTTAGTGAGATGAATTATCCATAGCGAAAGTGCATCATGCATCAAACTAGTCGAATCTATAATGTGGAATAAAAAATTTATTGTGCTGATAAGGTAACAAAAAGACATTTAACAAAATTTAGATCGAGAGACCTAAATTTATAGAGTGTTCTTAAGATTCTTGGGTAGATTTTTCACTGATTAGTGTTGTAAAAAGTTCTCACATTATTTAAAATTAAATGATGCGAATTAGCATGTCCAACATGCAATGCCCCGCCTTTCCTATGGTCAGGTATGATATCATAAGTTCATTTATTTAGAATTTCTTTGTTCAATTATGATTCTTAGGAGACTAATTGTCCAATCATGCTTTCATTAATTTAATTACTATTTGATTTCATTTTTCAGTATGCAAAATATATCTTTTACGTATTTAAATTTAAATTGTGATATAATTCAACATGCAATGCCCCGCCTTTCCTATGGTCAGGTATGATATCATAAGTTCATTTATTTAGAATTTCTTTGTTCAATTATGATTCTTAGGAGACTAATTGTCCAATCATGCTTTCATTAATTTAATTACTATTTGATTTCATTTTTCAGTATGCAAAATATATCTTTTACGTATTTAAATTTAAATTGTGATATAATTCTTTATGTAATTTATTTTATTTATGTATATTATCTTAATTTAATGTGTCCGTCTGTAAGTTATAAGACATAATAACTTTTATGGTCGAATTTATAATTTCCTAAACTAACATTGGATTTATTAAACAACAATCATATATAATGGGGGTCAAAATGTGATTAACCAAAACTATGGGTAAATAAAATATTTTATTTTATTTTTCATAACATGAATCGGTCAAAAGATGATAGATCATTTCATATCTTCATTTCACGCAACAGAAACACATGAGATTTTCAAAATTTGGGAAATCTCATTTATTCACTGAATTTAGCAATTAAATAGATAAAATCGATCCTTTTTTATGGCGGGATCGTAATGGTACAAATTTCACGACGAGTTGTGGACTATCAGAGGCGATAGGTGGCATGAAAGTCGAATAATGACGATGATGATCAGAGGCAATTCTCTAGTAACTTACTTCGATTGACGTTCATCGGGTCATGTTCTTCTCGACCAAAGGAACGCCTTGGCATGAACAAACCGGAAAGAAAAGGGTTATGGTGGTGGCGTTGTAATACAACAAGCGGTGCGTGTTAGGAATAGTGCCCTTAAAGCATGGATTTTGCGGCATCCCAAGCGTTGGGCACCACACCCCCGCATTATAACCCGACACGTGTAACGAAACAAAGACTCCGCACCCGTACCGAGCCATAGCGAACGGGAGACAAAACAAAAAATACCAAGCCTAAGTTAGGCGGTACCTAACCCTGTACAAAAGAAAAGATGCAAAACATGACAGCGGAAGCAATGCAAAATGTCAACTTTTAAAAACTTTCATACATCAATAACCACTGTACGGGTTTAGTTACTCCAGGGAACCTGTCCTATCCAGTCCCGAATAACTATACAACAAAACGGGTTCAACTGGCCCTAGAAACCTGTCCCGAATAGTCATACAATCAAAACAGGTTCATCTAATTCAAGCACCTGTCTTAACCTGTCCCGAAATTTCATACATTCAAATCATACACGCAAACCTGTACAAAATAAATATTATACAAAGTTTCCAACATAATTCAAAACAAAATACTTAATCAAACTGAAACGAACAGACACGGACTCAACAGACACGACACACCGCTGCCTAGCAGGAACTCCAAAAGCAAACCTGCAACTCAACAAAGAGAAGGGGGGAAAAGAAACAACGAAGAGGGGTCAGTCCTAACGACTGGTGAGGGGGCTAACACACTCACACGTCCATATACATAAGCAAAACATATTCAAAGTAAGAAGATTCATGAACCGGGGCGTGGTTTTTGCATTCTAAACATTTTAACCCATGATACTATATATAAGGAAAAAGGTTAAGGCCTTCATCAACCAATTTTAATAATTAGGAGTCCACTCCCGTTTCACGAATTAAGTTCACAATCAAAATCACACAACTCGGCGAGCACGTGTTTTAAACCACCTAACTCCGTTCATAACCAATATCGGAATCATAAATCATATGAAAGCATAATTCAAACATACATACCTCTACTCCGGGTGATAGAAGGGTGGTACCTACCGTAACCATTGATCATACAGTATGGGTCGTGAGTTTCATGACGCTCACGCCCGAGGACTCCTTCCCCCACCAAGCCTCCTAGTGGGTTCAGGGTTGATCCTTAAGTGTGGAGACCATGCTAGGGACTACCCGACGGTCCACACCGTCCCGGGTCTCCTTCACACGAATCTCCGGGACCCAATTCATAGTTCATAGTTCATAAATCATAAGTTCATAATTTTCGAAATTTCATAATTTTACGGACTCATATTCCAAAGTCCAAAGCTCGCTAGTTCAAAAATCACACACACCAACTTTTTTTTTCAAAACAAATAAACGAAAATATTACTTACATATACATAAAAGCGTTTTTCGAACATTTCATAGCAAACGGGGCAATTCCCACAAAATACGTATCGAACACATATCTAAATACATATATACATACATAGGTCGCATGCGGGCTTAAAACTCATTTAGGGTCGTAGGTCATAGTAACTAAAAGAAAGAAACCTCACCTGGTACCAAACAAAGCCGAAGACATAACAAATGGTCCACCCCGGAACCTGCACGACCACAAGTCACCACCCCGGGTGCACCTGAACAACGGAACACACAAAACAAAGACTCAGACCCAACAATAACCAAAGAGTGATGCACGACATTGCTCACGAATGCACACTCACAAAACAACCAATTTAAATTCACGTATCACATTTCATACAAATTGCACGTATTACAAGCCCAAATAATTCATATAATAACATGCCGCGAATTTCATTCAATTCACGAAGTCACTGGTTAAATTCTCACTAAGTCATGGAATGCACAAACGAAGGATAAGTAAGTTATTTATCCATTCAAGATTTCATATAATTCATACAACACATAACCAATTCATATATTATACAATAGATTAAATTCCAATTTACGTGATTAAATCTTAATTGCATTGTTCCAAGTTTAGTTATCTAAGGCATACTAATTTCTCTTAATCGAAATCGTGGTTAGTATATTTATTTATCAATTGACAAGGTCTAATTAATTCAAATTATATAAGTTTACATATTTAGGAAAATTACGCAAACACCCCTTAAGCTGAACAATTAATACAAATTCATCATATCGGATTCCAATTTGCAAATTAAAACATCTATACTTGTCACATTGCATTCTATATAGGATATCACATACGTTGGCATGCATATAGATAGACAATTTCAACAATAAACAATTTATTACATTTAAAACAATTAATTTCAAATATTCAAATTACACGAAATAATTCACAACAAACATGATATTGCGAACATTTCAATATCATATAGATGAAACCATAACATGATTGTTCTTCCAAATTATCATTCAAGTTTATTTAATTACATAGGAAGTTAGTTTTCTAAATATTACATTATCACCCCTTCATATTTAAACATATTGTACAAATTCAACAAATTGGGATTCAAATTGCAAATTACAACGTCCATGCATAGCAAATTTCATACAATACATGATTTCGTATACATTGGAGTACAGTTCGATCGAGAAATCAAGCAATTAGCAATTAAATCAAATAATCACAATTACACAAAATAATTCATAACAAATAAATTGAGCGTCCGATTAACAAACGGAAAGTGGTGTTGGACTCACCACGATGGGGCGGATAAACTGTTCGAAGGTCGCTGGAGCTCCGCCGCCGGAGCTGCTGGAACAGTGGCCGGCCGCCGCCGGAACATGCCGAAAAAATCCTGAAAATTCACACGTGCAAGAACTCCTCGTGCTTGTTCCAAATCTTCGATCAATTTCTGGAAAATCCTAGCCAAACTCCTCCAATTTTAGATCTAAGAACACAAACACCCCCAAATCTTCAATTCCAAATTACTTCTAAACCAATGAACGAAAATCGGATCCGTAAAAAGCGTTGTCTGACCTGTGACGAGGCCTTCAAAACCCATAATCTATGTTAGTAATAGTGCCCTAGAAAGCCGATTAGTCATAATCCGTTTTGGGACTTTCCTAGTATCACATAAAATCTTTGAATAAATATACGATTGATTAATATCATAGGCAAACATTTCTTTATATGCTCTTGTTTGGTATGCGTTTACTTTAGCTGTGCATGTATGAGAACTCCACTAATCCTGATGACTTTAGGACTCTACCATTTAGGTGAAATGGTTCATGAAACGAGCCCTATATCACATAAGTCATGATTAGTAAAATACTCCAAGCCGATGAGTCCTACAGACAGTGGGAGTGTCAACCTGACTCCTCTAAGGCTTGCTTGTGGAATCACGCCCTTAAGAAGGACCACCTTGTTTCATGGAGGTGCAAAGTATATAGTTGATACGTGCGTGATACATGAGGGTGCTTACTTCAATAAGTAAGTTCACTGAGGTGCCCCGTGTGAGAAGATTCCTAAATGGGAAAGGAAGTTTCTATTTCAGGAAATGGAAACTTTCAGATTAGGAAATATCTCACGAGTCATTGATGTGATTAATTAATCCTTAGACTTGAGGTTCCATGTCACTTTATGAATTAACTCTGTAGTCTTTGGTATAAGCTTTAAAGGGTGTCGCCTTAGACAACTGATTCAAGGCTTATGTTGGGGCTGCACAAGTGAGTCATGAAAGTGAATGAGAATCAAGAAAGGACCTACACTTGCGTTTGCAAGGTGATCTCTTATTGTGTAAGTCATTCATATGCCATATGGAGTCCTTGGCTAAGGCAGTAGATCAAGACATCAAGAAAAGGGTTTCTTGGATTGAGATCAAATGGATATGAAATGCACTTAGCTTTAAGACCAGATTATTAGGGGTCTGATTATTCCCTTACCCTAGATCTTGGTTGAGAGATAGTAAGTAGGAGGATTGTATCTCACATGAATCAATGACTTAAAGGTTCTGTCGAATCCGAACATTCCAATTCAGCTAGGGGTTAAACACCTGTTGCTAGACTATGGTCGTTTAATCTGTGGACTGATTAATTAATTAGTGAATTAATTAATTGGGGTCACTGCTAATTGAATTGAGAACCTAGAGGGTCACACACAACAACTTGGTTACATGAGTTAAGGCTTTAAAATGATTAAACGAGTTAATCGGGCCAAGAGGGTTCCAGACGTGTGAACCACACGTGTGGCTCACGTGAGTGACACGTGTCCTTGTGACACTTGTGTAACACCCCAAACGGAGGATGCCACATCCCCCGCACTAGGACCCCGACCCGGTCATGAAATAGAAAAGTCCATGCCCGAATCCGAATCATAGCGAACGGGAGACCAACTCACCCACTAGGCTAGGCGGATCTAACTCGACAAACTCAGAGTGCGGAAGCAATTAAAACCAACAACAATAGATAGCGGAAGCATTTAAAACAAAACATGCAAAGCAGGTGACGGGTTCAACTAGCATAGATACCTAGTCCCGAATATCAGCATACATAACAGGTGACGGGTTCAACTAGCATAGATACCTAGTCCCGAATCTCAAATGATCGCAACGTAATAAACCAATATAAGTATCAGCAGATTGACTAATTACATCCAAATGCTAGCATACTACCCCACACGGGTTTAAGTCTAAGTAGAGCATAAAACATAATCTCCAAAAGCGAAATAAGAATACATAACATAAATAGAGTATGTGACAATGCATCTTAACACCAACTAAACCAACAAGTGTGACCCAGAAGACTCATATCCGCCTAGCTCAAGCCAAAAGAAACCTGCAACTAAAAGATAAAATGAGGTGTCAGTCAACTGACTGAGTGAGGGGGCTAACGCACACCCACTGTATATATATATAGAGCATAGCACATATCAGAAGTGTGGACTCATGAACCGGAGATAGGTGTTGCATACCAAAGATATTTCCAAAAGTACCCAAAAGATAGTTATAAGTATAAGCTTTAGAAAATATTTCAGAAACTCTATCTCGATTCATGATTCCCAAACAGAACAGAACACATGCTCGGCGAGTACGAGCTTCCAACCTTTACTCCTCAGAACATATCATAAAATACAAAATCAATCCAACCGTCACACCAATGATGGAGGAGATGTACCGTCCCCAAACCATCCATAATAGACATACCCTCAAGGGGTAGCGAACCCACAAGAGTCCTCCCCGGCCTTAGCCGAAGGCTCAAGATACCACACCTTCCCTACAGCACGGGTCGCGTGAAGATATCTCAAATGGAACTACGCACAGGTATATCCCCGATGGCCCTAACCGCCCCGGGGGCTCCTTACCCATAGCTCCTCGGATCCACATACATACATACATACATACAGATGCCAATATTTCATGGCCAACTCGCTACATAATCATAACACAACTGTTTTTCCAAAATAGCTTACATATGCTTCAAAAACTGGTTTTTATATATATTCCTACGCTGCAGGGATAGCCCGCCCACGCAGGACTCACACACTTACATTCCCACGCTGCAGGGATAGCCCGCCCGCGGAGAAGTGCAAGCATAAGATCATAAAAATATCATATTCAACACATACATAACTATTGTAAGGTATACTCGCATGCAGGGGTAGAAATCAGCATGTAAAGGCCATAGGTCGCATAACTATACAAAATCCTAAACCTCACCTCGTAGTAGTAGAGTCTGAGAGTGTGAAGGGCCAAACACTCTAAACCTCGGGCCCACCGGCACCACCAAACTCTGTGACAAGACATACAGAAGCCCAGACTTAGACTCTATATGAACCAAACAAGACGCACGGCGTTGCTCAACATGATCGTGGTTATGCATAAGTGTTCATGTTGTGCTTGGATAAGGTGTCGTGGTCATTCAAGGCATATCAATGCTCAACAAGGTCATATTTACAAGCAACCAACACGCAATTCCATATCCAAAGATGCAAGATCAATTTAGGAAGTCAAAGTATTCACAAAATACATATTAAATCATCCAATGTCACAGGGTTCAATTATAATATTAGAATTAAGCATCAAGTTCATGACGAATTGTAAAGTGCATAAGTAAGAGCAACTTGATCATATAAACATACAGTTGGTGTACGTAGATGGCATGTTTGATACAAATAAAGAGTACATTTAATTCACTTAAGATCATACTTTACAACTTCACAACATGTTTGGTATACAAGCTCAAGTCACATTCATAGTTTCATAAATATTACACTTACATCCCCTTAGTTGATTACTACTCATAATTGTTCGTTTAAAGTGTTTATACAATTATTCAACTAGGAATTATTTACTTACAAAGGATGACAATTATCAATTTATCGTAATTCATAATATACCATTTTCAAATAATAAGAGTAAATCAAGATATTACAATTCTAACTCCTATCATGCATCAAGTCTTAAGTTGTTCAAGCATCCTTCATGTATCTAAATTTATATTTGAAACACAATTTACAACAAACATAACATTGAGAACGTCTCAAATCCATAGAGAGAAATCACAACATGTTCGTTCTTCTAAAATATCATTCAAGTTCATTTAGTCACATAAGAGATTAGTTTCTATATATTACACTAACACCCCTTCATATCTAAACACATAGCATAAATTCATCACATCGGGATTCAAATTGTAAATCGAAACATTCATGCATATCACAATCCATTCAATACATGTTTTCGAATATGGTTGGAAGACATCTCGATCAACAAACCAACAATAACCAATTTATTTACACTTAAAACAATTAATTCAAATAATCACAATTACGTAAAATAATTCGTAATAAATAGATCGAGTGTCCGATTAACGAACGGAAAGTGGCGTTGAACTCACCACAACGAGAAGAACATTCTATCCGAAAGTTGCCGGAGTGCCGCCATCGGAGCCGCCGGAAAGTCGCCGGGCCGCCGTCAAAAGTCGCCGGAAAAATCCCAAAAAATCAGTCCTAAATGAAGTCTTCATGCCCGTTCCGAATCCTCGATCAATTTCTGGAAATTCCAAGCCGATTGTCCTAGATCTCAAATCTAAGAACACGAAAGCCCTAAATCTTCAAACTCAAATTACTTCCAAACCGGTGAACCAAAATGCGATCCGAAAGAGGCGTTGTCTTACCCATGACGAGCTCTTCGAAAGCCCTAAGATAGATTTCCAGAAAAATCCTTGGAGCTAGTGCCGCAGTTGCACCGCCACGTTGCCGCCGCTGATCCGCCGCCAAACCACCGAATCTGGATTCGCCTGCTCACAGGTCACTAGTTCTCGTCGTTCCGAACAACTTTCGTGCATAGCCCAAAACCAAAAGATGGCCGGAAAAGGCCCCCGTTGGCCGCCAAAGTTTCTGCTGCCGCCGCTACAGTAACTCGCGCCGCCGCCGCGAGTTTTGGGCGGCGCGTGCGGCGCCGTCGCTGCTCCGATGGCCGCACCGCCGATGTCAAACGAAGCATCGGGATGTCTACTTTCTGGGTCTTCGGCGCGTGCACCAAGGAAGTGGCCGGAAAACGCCGTGAAACACCGGTGAAGTGGCGGAGGTCTGACAGCTCCGCCCCTGCTACTGAAATCCGGTCATAACTCCACCACCGTTCATCGTTAGGCCGTGAAATTGGTACTCTTACGTCGGTCTCGCCGAGATAATCGAAATGGACTATTCGTTTGTTGAATTTCATCGAGAAACGATCGAGTTATGGGCTCGTAACCGAAGCCGCGCATAGTGACCCTCCGGGAGAGAGAGAGTGGGAGAGGAGAGAGAGAGAGAAAAGAGATTGGGAGAAATATGTCTTGTGCACAAGCTATATACAACCGGGTATCCTTATCGCGTAGCAAGTAATAGCGCGTACAAATAATCGTAAAATAAATTGGTAAAGTTACGAATAAACATTCAAGCTCCGAATTAATTTTATAAATTAAAATGAAATAGAGATTTACCAATTAGAGTTTAATTCAAATTTAATTTTTAGAAACCTTTTGTACAATTTAATGACACTTCGTAAACACATGATTGACAATTAATCTCAAGAAATTCAAGTAAACCGAAATTAAACAAGTTAAGTAACATGATGGATTTAAATTCAACTTGACAATTATTTTAATGGAATAAATTTGAATTAAATCAAATTAGACAGTTAGGGTTACATATGTACGTAATTAATCAAGTTGACAATTAATTTTAGAATAATTCGAATGATCACATATTAAATTGGATTTACATTGAATCACATAATTCAAGAACTCTTAAATTAAACACACAAAAGTGTAGAGACTTACTTGTTAATACCGTCAGGACGCCCTTCGAGAATACGGGGCGTCACAACCTTCCCCCTTAAGAGAACCTGGTCCCTAGGTTCCACTGCTAAAATGTAGATCCTCGAGTTGTAGTGCTCCAACCCTTCTCCCGAACTCGCGTGAGATCATAACTCTAATGGTGAGGCTTACTCCTGTCATCTACACCGAACCTCCTTTAGGATGTCTTGTTATCGTGGAGGTCCGTGCGAGTACTTGATCTGTTAGTTGTTTCAAACTCGGTCGGTCATTCCCATGATCGGATAGCTGCAACTGCACCCAACCTCGATGTCGTCTCAGACTCGCCACTTGCAACCCGTAGTCAGATCAACGGGTAACGCAACCACAACAAACAAGAGAGAATCCCATCTCTCAACACGTAAGTGAGAGAGCCCCGTCCCTCAGCACCCACAAGAGAGAGAACCCCGTCTCTCGAGCACACACAAAAGAGAGAACCCCGTCTTTCAAGCACATAATTGAGAGAACCCCGTCTCTCAACCTAAGTCGGACAGATTCCAACATATGCCAACATTCTAGTTTGAGAAAATCCAGCATTCCTCAAACTCCTAGATTCAAGAGAATCCAGCATCCCTGAATATCTAAATACAAGAGAATCCAACATCTCTCGCGCACAAAACTTAGAAAGATTCCAACATCTTTCTACCACATAAATAGAGAGAATCCTACATCTCCCCAACACATAAAAAGAGGGAACCTAAGGTCTCTCTTACACATAAATCCACTGATCAGTTATTCATACATACACACATCAGAGTAACACTTGACGAAAAGTATGTGATGCATGTTTGGTGTACCTTATACAACTGATATCGGTGTCCCTTGAGTATAGACTCAACGCTCATACCTCAACTCAAGGGGGATATCGCGATGGAGTCCCTGTGAAACATGGTTACAGTATGTATGTATGTTATATGAGAAGTTAGTGAGCAATCAAGAGAGTTTTAAATCACATAAGCATAATTAGTTCACATAAGTACATAACTCATTCATTTCAGCAACAGTTCATAACAAGTAGAAATTTCAAGTTACAAATACTAGATCAGGTATCCAAGTTATCGCAGTTAAAATAGCAATATTCATCACCCACATCAAGCAAAACGAGGTAAGAGTATTTAAGCGATGCATTTATGCAAATGCCACGAATGCTTGGCGTACCGTTAACCAAAGTGTAAAAATCTTGATAGGAAAGTCGAGATGAAGCAGTAGGAGTTGTTTAAGCCGACAATGATGCAACCCTCATCATCTGAACCTCTTTGTCTAGAGTCTTTTCATAAAGTGGTAACTCAGCAAAGCTCGTTTATCACCAAACTCCTTACTAGACCGTAATCCTTGCTCAACTAGAATCATCTTCAGTCTCTCCCAAGAATTCTCATTTATGTGTTAAATCTTAGTCTGCTCATCTTCAAGGAGTTGTCCATGATTCATTTGTCAATTAGATATTTACCTCAGAGTTTCGTTGGATGATCGTGGTGCTAAGCACTTCCCAAAGCAATCCATGGTACATGATTCTGAAACTTGGATAAAGTCTTTCTTCATCTAGGTGTTCTATTCCCACATCAACAATGTCTTCCATCTCATCTTGAAGAAACACCCAAAGAGCTAACAACCAATCTTGCCTTGTCGTTCGTTAACTCTAAACAACACCAAAACCTTCAACACTCACCGATGGTTTGTAGCTCGTTGCTTAAGTAACATGGTTACCTATTCACATCCCTTGAACTTGGTCGGATTCTTCTACATTAACTCGTTTCCATCAACAAGGTGACTACTCCCCAATAAATGAATCATCAAGGCGAAAACTCATCAAACTTCTTCAAAACGGTTCTACTTGATCAGATTCTCCTCCATTGACTCATTTCCATCCACAAGGTGACTACTTTCAAATGAACGAATCATCAAGGTGAAAGTTCATCAAACTCCATCTTTCAGTTGACTTTAAGATAGTAAGTCAACATAGCAAATCTCATTCCTTCAACTCTGAACCTTTTCATGACCATTGATCCTGGTAAAGAATCCTTTCATCTTCGAATTATGGGGTGTTTTTGTTGTTGTGCTAATAGGTAGTGTTAACGGAGGGAAATCTTAATGTTGACTCATAGGGCACCCTGAAATTCGAACACTAAATTCGATGCATGGGAGTTAAAGTGTAAATGAAATGTAACACGTATATCACGTAAATGCAACAATTAGTTGTAATTTATAAAGCACATAAAATAAGATGTTGCATAATCAAAGTCACAATGTGCACACAATCATATAATCACAAAACAATTCATGCCGAAGGGTCAAAATATCAAGTCAAACAAATGCAATGCTCAGTTATTCCTATGCCGTACGACCTAGACATACTCAACACGACTCAAGAGCTCGGTTTTACAACCTAGAGCTCTGATACCACTTAAGGATGTAACACCCCAAACGGAGGATGCCACATCCCCTGCACTAGGACCCCGACCCGGTCATGAAATAGAAAGTCCATGCCCGAATCCGAATCATAGCGAACGGGAGACCAACTCACCCACTAGGCTAGGCGGATCTAACTCGACAAACTCAGAGTGCGGAAGCAATTAAAACCAACAACAATAGATAGCGGAAGCATTTAAAACAAAACATGCAAAGCAGGTGACGGGTTCAACTAGTATAGATACCTAGTCCCGAATATCAGCATACATAACAGGTGACGGGTTCAACTAGCATAGATACCTAGTCCCGAATATCAGCATACATAACAGGTGACGGGTTCAACTAGCATAGATACCTAGTCCCAAATCTCAAATGATCGTAACGTAATAAACCAATATAAGTATCAGCAGATTGACTAATTACATCCAAATGCTAGCATACTACCCCACACGGGATTAAGTCTAAGTAGTGCATAAAACATAATCTCCAAAAGCGAAATAAGAATACATAACATAAATAGAGTATGTGACAATGCATCTTAACACCAACTAAACCGACAAGTGTGACCCAGAAGACTCATATCCGCCTAGCTCAAGCCAAAAGAAACCTGCAACTAAAAGATAAAATGAGGTGTCAGTCAACTGACTGAGTGAGGGGGCTAACGCACACCCACTGTATATATATATAGAGCATAGCACATATGTGGACTCATGAACCGGAGATAGGTATTGCATACCAAAGATATTTCCAAAAGTACCCAAAAGATAGTTATAAGTATAAGCTTTAGAAAACATTTCAGAAACTCTATCTCGATTCATGATTCCCAAACAGAACAGAACACATGCTCGGCGAGTACGAGCTTCCAACCTTTACTCCTCAGAACATACCATAAAATACAAAATCAATCCAACCGTCACACCAATGATGGAGGAGATGTACCGTCCCCAAACCATCCATAACAGACATACCCTCAAGGGGTAGCGAACCCACAAGAGTCCTCCCCGGCCTTAGCCGAAGGCTCAAGATACCACACCTTCCCTACAGCACGGGTCGCGTGAAGATATCTCAAATGGAACTACGCACAGGTATATCCCCGACGGCCCTAACCGTCCCGGGGGCTCCTTACCCATAGCTCCTCGGATCCACATACATACATACATACATACAGATGCCAATATTTCATGGCCAACTCGCTACATAATCATAACATAACTGTTTTTCCAAAATAGCTTACATATGCTTCAAAAACTGGTTTTTATATATATTCCTACGCTGCAGGGATAGCCCGCCCACGCAGGACTCACACACTTACATTCCCACGCTGCAGGGATAGCCCGCCCACGGAGAAGTGCAAGCATAAGATCATAAAAATATCATATTCAACACATACATAACTATTGTAAGGTATACTCGCATGCAGGGGTAGAAATCAGCATGTAAAGGCCATAGGTCGCATAACTATACAAAATCCTAAACCTCACCTCGTAGTAGTAGAGTCTGAGAGTGTGAAGGGCCAAACACTCTAAACCTCGGGCCCACCGGCACCACCAAACTCTGTGACAAGACATACAGAAGCCCAGACTTAGACTCTATATGAACCAAACAAGACGCACGGCGTTGCTCAACATGATCGTGGTTATGCATAAGTGTTCATGTTGTGCTTGGATAAGGTGTCGTGGTCATTCAAGGCATATCAATGCTCAACAAGGTCATATTTACAAGCAACCAACACGCAATTCCATATCCAAAGATGCAAGATCAATTTAGGAAGTCAAAGTATTCACAAAATACATATTAAATCATCCAATGTCACAGGGTTCAATTATAATATTAGAATTAAGCATCAAGTTCATGACGAATTGTAAAGTGCATAAGTAAGAGCAACTTGATCATATAAACATACAGTTGGTGTACGTAGATGGCATGTTTGATACAAATAAAGAGTACATTTAATTCACTTAAGATCATACTTTACAACTTCACAACATGTTTGGTATACAAGCTCAAGTCACATTCATAGTTTCATAAATATTACACTTACATCCCCTTAGTTGATTACTACGCATAATTGTTCGTTTAAAGTGTTTATACAATTATTCAGCTAGGAATTATTTACTTACAAAGGATGACAATTATCAATTTATCGTAATTCATAATATACCATTTTCAAGTAATAAGAGTAAATCAAGATATTACAATTCTAACTCCTATCATGCATCAAGTCTTAAGTTGTTCAAGCATCCTTCATGTATCTAAATTTATATTTGAAACACAATTTACAACAAACATAACATTGAGAACGTCTCAAATCCATATAGAGAAATCACAACATGTTCGTTCTTCTAAAATATCATTCAAGTTCATTTAGTCACATAAGAGATTAGTTTCTATATATTACACTAACACCCCTTCATATCTAAACACATAGCATAAATTCATCACATCGGGATTCAAATTGTAAATCGAAACATTCATGCATATCACAATCCATTCAATACATGTTTTCGAATATGATTGGAAGACATCTCGATCAAGAAACCAACAATAACCAATGTATTTGCACTTAAAACAATTAATTCAAATAATCACAATTACGCAAAATAATTCGTAATAAATAGATCGAGTGTCCAATTAACGAACGGAAAGTGGCGTTGAACTCACCACAACGAGAAGAACATTCTGTCCGAAAGTTGTCGGAGTGCCGCCACAGGGCCACCGTCAAAAGTCACCGGAAAAATCCCAAAAAATCAGTCCTGAATGAAGTCTTCATGCCCTTTCCGAATCCTCGATCAATTTCTGGAAATTCCAAGCCGATTGTCCTAGATCTGAAATCTAAGAACACGAAAACCCTAAATCTTCAAACTCAAATTACTTCCAAACCGGTGAACCAAAATGCGATTCGAAAGAGGCGTTGTCTTACCCATGACGAGCTCTTCGAAAGCCCTAAGATAGATTTCTGGAAAAATCCTCGGAGCTAGTGCCGCCGTTGCACCGCCACGTTGCCGCCGCCAATCCACCCCCAAACCACCGAATCTGGAGTCGCCTGCTCACAAGTCACTAGTTCTCGTCGTTCCGAACAACTTTCGTGAAGAGCCCAAAACCAAAAGATGGCTGGAAAAGGCCCCCGTTGGCCGCCGAAGTTTCTGCCGCCGCCGCTACAGTAACTCATGCCGCTGCCGCGAGCTTTGGGCGGCGGGTGCGGCGCCGTCGCTACTCCGATGGCCGCACCGCCGATGTCAAACGAAGCACCGGGATGTCTACTTTTTGGGTCTTTGGCGCGTGCACCAAGGAAGTGGCCGAAAAACGCCGCGAAACGCCGGTGAAGTGGCGGAGGTCTGACAGCTCCGCCGATGCTACTGAAATCCGGCCATAACTCCACCACCATTCATTGTTAGGCCGTGAAATTGGTACTCTTACGTCGGTCTCGCCGAGATAATCAAAATGGACTATTCGTTTGTTGAATTCCGTCGAGAAACGATCGAGTTATGGGCTCGTAACCGAAGCCGCGCATAGTAACCCCCGGGAGAGAGAGAGTGGGAGAGGAGAGAGAGAGAGAAAAGAGATTGGGAGAAATGTGTCTTGTGCACAAGCTATATACAACCGGGTATCCTTATCGCGTAGCAAGTAATAGCGCGTACAATTAATCGTAAATAAAATTGGTAAAGTTACGAATAAACATTCAAGCTCCGAATTAATTTTATAAATTAAAATGAAATAGAGATTTACCAATTATAGTTTAATTCAAATTTAATTTTTAGAAATCTTTCGTACAATTTAATGACACTTCGTAAACACATGATTGACAATTAATCTCAAGAAATTCAAGTAAACCGAAATTAAACAAGTTAAGTAACATGATGGATTTAAATTCAACTTGACAATTATTTTCATGGAATAAATTTGAATTAAATCAAATTAGACAGTTAGGGTTACATATGTACGTAATTAATCAAGTTGACAATTAATCCTAGAATAATTCGAATGATCACATATTAAATTGGATTTACATTGAATCACATAATTCAAGAACTCTTAAATTAAACACACAAAAGTGTAGAGACTTACTTGTTAATACCGTCAGGACGCCCTTCGAGAATACGGGGCGTCACAACTTGTCTCACATGTGTGTAAATATATTTGTATATTTATTTATGTGTTAAATAATTAATGTGATTAATTATTTAATAGACTTTGGTTTAATTTTGAATTAAAAAGAAAGTCTTATTTTAGAGAAAAATAATCTAGTTAATTAATTGTGAATTAATTAATTAGATAAAATAAGTTATTTATTTTAAATAAATAAAGTATAAAATTATCCAAAAATAGTTTGGATATTTTAGCTCTCTTGAAAGTTGATTTGAATTTGAATTCAAAGTCAAAGTCAAAATTACTTGATGATCAAGTAATAGGAGAGAGGGTTTGGTCCATAAGGACTAGGATTTTCGGCCACTCCCATCCTATATATAGGGGAGGTCGAGCTCCCCTTAGAGCTAATCGAGAATTCTTTTGGTTCATATGTTGAACACCATCCTTTCTCCAAGATAAACGAAACCCTAGGTTAAGCCTAAACACTAACTAGAGAACTAGCATCCTTACTAGTTAGATTGTAGCCAAGTTGGTGGACTATCTTTAGAGAGCTTCAAGTTAGAAGTTTTGAAGATTCGAGCTTTACCAAAAAGTGGGGATCAAGCAAAACGATCAGAAGGGATGATGAAACGATTCTGAACCCAACATGAAACGAGTGAAAAAATCGAACCAAAGAAGATGGCGAAAACCGTTCGTCCATATCCTGAAGGATGAATTTTTTCACAAGGGTTTTGTGACTGGCAGTTTTCTACTTTCGCAAAACTGGTTTTCGAAGGGAGTTTCAATCATGCTTTTCTCGTTTCATGTTTCTTTCTTTATGTTATATTGTTAAGAACTTCCCTAACATGATTTGAATCTAGGTTGGTGTGGATTGTTATCCTTACAATGGATTCTGAAGTAGAAAGAGACTTTCGAGGAACGGGTTGCCATTACCGCATGAAGCGCGTTTGAGGGCGGCTCAAAACGTGTCAAGAAAGCTACTACCCAAGTGAGTTTCTTGATCTCTACGAATTTGGATACACGATTGCGAGTCCAAGATCCTTTTATTGGAAAAATTTTTAAATTTCCGCTGCTTTCTGATTCCTATTTTCCAACAAGTGGTATCAGAGCCACCTCGTTAATCGTGTTTCTGATTCGTCTCAATTAAACTGAATTTTGAAAAATTCTTGAATCTGAGTTACAGTTAGGTATTCTTGAATTTGTATCGTAATCTAAGCTTTTGAATCTGAGAGGTTTCCTGATAAATTGAGAAAATCGTTTTCTGAAAAAAGGGGTTTTATTTTAGATTTATTAAAATCGCGATTTTGATTCCCGAATCGAGACGAAAATTTTTCTAAAAATTTTGTACGGAAAACGGTGCAGGACGACGAGGACCAAGCGAGTTTGTCGCTCGTCGTCGCCGCAAGCGGACGGGTCCGGACGAGGCCGGAACAGCCTGTACGGGATTGCCCGCACACCCATGTGCGGGACTGCCCGCACGCGTCCGCCCAGCCCTGTGCGGGATCGTCCGCCCAGCCCTGTGCGGGACTGCCCGCACGCGTCCAGAACAGCTTGAGCGGGATCGCCCGCACACTCCTGTGCGGGACGGCCCGCACGCGTCCGCCCAGCCCTGTGCGGGATCGCCCGCACACCCCTGTGCGGGATCGCCCGCAAGCGCCCGCCCAGTCTGTGCGATCTCCCACACGCCCGCACACCCCTGTGCGGGATCGCCTGCAAGCGTCCGCCCAGTCTGTGCGATCTCCCGTACGCTTGCGGGCGGATGTGACGCGATGCGACTTTTCGTGTTTTTGGCCCAAATTTTATTTTAAAATTATTTTAAAAATCTTTTTTACTGAAAAAAATTTTAATTTTGAAATAAAATTATAATTTGGGAATTTCGGGAATCAAAGTCAATTTTAATTTTTCGGGAAGAGTATAATTATTATTTTTGAAATAATGATTTTAATAAAATTGTTAATTTTTGAATTAACTTGAATTTTATCAGATTCTAGCTTTTGATTTTGAAATTATTCTTGAACAAGGAACTTGATGGGGTCAAAACACGCTCATCCACTTTCTCGGCACGTGGCGCCTCGGGATGATGACACTTGCCTCTCCAAGATTGCATCAGACGTATACGAGCACTGACATCCCGCAAGGACACGTGTCAGCTCTGTTGTGGATACGTGCACATCAACAATATTGCTCTTACCGCTCTTCCACAAGCGTCGTTGATACAGCATGAGTAGTGCCTCAATCAATCTAAGTAGGTCTACTTCGAGCGCTACACTCCCTCGGAGAGGCTCCCGCTTCAATCTCTTACGACAAGCTCCAACCCTCATCCCCTAGCGGATATCTTGGCCTCCAAGGCTTCTGGTTGTCACGAGCGCGCTCTTAAGCCCTCGTTACCAACCTCTCAAACGGCTCTCTGACACATCGTACATGCCCGCGCACCTGCCACTGTTGCCAACACTAACTTCCAGCAGCTTTTGCAGAAGATTCCTCCTAGGTTTCTCTCTCGTAGCGCCACGTGTTAGGGCAACATTCGGCCAGGACCACATGCGGCAAATGACCAAAGGGTCCCTTACCCTCAACTATAAATAGGAGTCTTCATCTCCTTCACGGTAAGCGATCTCCATTACTGCAACTCCTCCTTAGCTTGCATTTCCTCTTTCAGATCATCGTCTGACTTGAGCATCGGAGAGCCAAACTGGGAATCACCCCCAGTTCCCCCAGCTTGGCCTTCTGACTTTTCTTGTGTTTGTCCTAGCAGGTAGAACCCCCCTCTTTTCCGACGTACCTTCCGGCGGTTTCCCCACTCAAATAAATTCTAAAGTGATCGGATTCTAACCCTCATATTTGGAACCCATCATTTTTGGCACCGTCTGTGGGAAACCAGCTCTCAGCCTCTTTCTTCTCTTCTGCTAGTTGAAAAGCAAACACCCCAAAATCTTCACAACTATGGTTGCTACAAGATCCAGCGCTGCGGGAGGAGGAGATAACACTTCCCATGATGTCAACACCATCGTTCCCACCATCCCTGTGGGCGGAGGCCCACCCCCTACCGTCACTGAAGGTGGGGTACCCCCCACCGGGGTGACCACGCAGGCAGAATCTTCCGTTCCCCCACCAGGAACGCCGGCACCACCAGCTTCCGGCACCGCCGGAGGAATTCCTCACTCTGCTCTTTCACAGCCTCCCCAAACTCAATGGGTACATGCCCATGTAAACCCAGGAGGTCAGGGTTACATGATGCCGCCGTCGGGATACACGCTTACTCCTACTGTTATGGTGCCGCCGGTTCAACCGTACCTCGCCGGCCAAATCCAGCTCCCTGTGGTGATTCCCAGGGAGGTCGAAGGAGTAGAGTTACCTCCACTAACTACTCAGCGGTTGAGGGCTCTTTATGCCTAGTGTGAGGTTCAGGCGGCTCAGGGGGCATGGGAAAGATTCCATTCCATGTACTTCCCCTCTGGGCAGGCCACTCAAACCGCCACCCCTTTGGGCGGATTGCAAACTTTCCCTATTAGGGAAACTCAGGCCGTCCTAAGGGTGCCGCCACCACCACCACCAGTTAATGAAGCGCCCCGCCAAGGCGAAAACGTGCAACCCCCTGTAGATAGAAACAGGGAGCCCACTGAGAGGGTCAACGAGAATGAAGGGGACTCCCACGTTTCCAAGAGGGTTTCCCGTGCGGCCAGGCAAGGAGACAGGGAAGGGGATGCAAACCCTAACATCCTCGCGGCTGTGCAAGACCAGCTGCAGGGTTTGAAAGAAATGGTCGGACAGCTCTCTCGGGCACGGTCTCAGATCTCCCACAGTAGGGATGAACGAGCCGATGACAGAGACGCTCGTTCCAAGGACCGACAGCCGCAGGTCCCTCGCCAAAAGGAATCGGAGGAGAACTTCTACACTTACGACTACCACCCGTTAGCGAGGGGCTCCCCCTCGTGGAAGAAGTTTTGATGGCCCAAGCAGGAATGGCCAAAATCCCCACTTCTATCTACCGCTACGACGGTACAACCGATCCGGCGGAATATTTGGATCATTTTTTACATCTGATGCACCTCTACGAGCATTCCAGCAACTACTGGGCCAAGGTTTTTGCCACTTCCCTAGTAGGAATGGCACAGCAGTGGTACAAGAGACTGCCCCCACGATCGATACACTCCTACAAAGAGTTAGCTGACGCTTTCCTCAACCACTTCAATTCTCTGAAGGCCCCAGTCACTACGCCCACGACCCTTTACAACGTGGTTCAGGGCAAGAATGAGTCTCTTCGCTCGTTCTTCGCCCGCTTCAACAAAGAAATTCTGCAAGTGGAAAGGCCGTCCATGGACTTCTTGATCCCGGTGCTCTTTCAGGCTGTGGATCACAAGCAATATGTGTAGCACCCCTTTACACGTGGAGGTACCACACCCCCGCACTATAGGTCAATCCACATACGAAACGGCCAATCCGTACCCGAACCAACCTATAGCGAACGGGTGATAATGCAACACACGACAAGCTAGGCGGGATTACTAATATATGCAACAAAATAAAGCTGAAGCATAAAGTAAACACTATCACTTATTTCCATTTATCATTCATGTCCTTTCTCGTTTACCAAATAAAATATATGCTAACTTATCATATCAATACATTATCCTCTTCAAGTAAAACAATAACAATAAGTATAATTTCATAACTAACAATAAACAATCAAATACGCGAACCATGGTTGACTCGACAACATGAATAGGACTCGACTCGACTCAACTCCCGCCTAGCGTGCACCTGCAATGACCTGAAAGGTAGAGGTGTCAGTCTGTGAAGACCGAGTGAGGGGTTTAAATACATATTAGCGCAGATAACATGCAAGTTATATTCTCGAGTAAAGATTTATAAAAGATAAATATATGAGTTCAACTATAGTATAGCTTCGCCCGGGAATACAACTATCAATATTAAACACTTTTGTTCCCTTTCATGCAATCAATACAACTCAAAATGTACATGAACATGCTTGCTTGATTATTAAACAATAAGTGATCATGCAATTCAGTTGTCGTGCAATCGTGCATGTATAATCATATAGCACGTTCATGGAATGGAAATCATGCAATCAATACATGGCTTACTTGTAACACGATAGGGTTTGTTCCTCCTGTGGTTGGACGGACAACCACCAGCTCTAAAACCAGCCCAGCGCCCTCACTAAGGAGAACCTGGCCAGGAGAACACAGGTACACGATAAGGCTTTTTTCTTCTTGTGATTGGACGGACAACCACCAGCCTGAAGACCAGCCCAGCGTCCTCACTAAAGAGGACCTGGCCAAGAGAACACACGTACACGATAGGGTATTGTTCTTCCTGTGGTTGGACGGACAACCACCAACCCGAAGACCAACCCAACGCCCTCACTAAGGAGGACCTGGCCAGGAGAACGCATTTACTTGCTTTCATGTACATGACATGCTTGATTCGTGAACAATAACATACTTGAAATAATAAGTGATTTCATGAAATTATAACTATAAATACCTTTGGCCAAAAATCAGGTAAAGGTTATACGGGTTCTATATAACTAGAAATTAAACCTCACCTGACAGGCGACACACGACTCGTGAATGCGTGAACGTTCTCATGCTCGACAATCTCCACCCTGGAGAATAACTGGACAAGAAACGGGACAATGTACGTGCATGAGACCTCAATTCAAGAATATTACTTCGTATAAGACGCACGGCGTGATCAAGTCCGAGACATCGCGCAATAAACAATGTAGTATCTAAATATAACATTTTGGCATGTAATCAATCATATAATTCACATATGGGAGCTAAGAGAGTGAAAGGAATGCAATAATAGAGGTTTTGGTGAAGTTTGGCAAAAACGGACAATTTTAGAAAATGTACATGTTGAGGGAAAACTGGAATATCTTTAATTCTAGAAGTGGGAATTTAGTTTTGTTTATTGGATATGAAACTAGACACAAAGACCTTTCCAACGCTATATGGCACGTTTTCTAATTCAAACCGAGGTGAAAATGGCGTTGGTTCGAAGTTGGATAAAATGCAGTTTCTGGTGGGGGTCGCGCAAAATCCTTCACAAAATGGTCGCGGCCGCGACCAAGTATTTTTCCGAATTTTTCATGAAATTTTCCAAAACTCGAAACTTGGCCAAATTGGGGTCACGGGCGCGACCTGTTTTATGTGTATTTCAGGTCGCGGGCGCGACCTTCAATTTCTAGAAAAAAACAGAGCAGAAAACAGGGGATCGTCTCGGCCCAAAGCAAAACCAACCCAAAACAAGAATTTCCTAGCTCTAAAATCCCATTTTTCTGGAAATTAGCATGCATATATGTTCATGATACAATAAAATTCCATAAAAACACATGAATCACACAAAATTATCAAAGATCACAAGCTTCAAGTTCTTGTATGAATTTATCATATGAGCTCAAATTCTTCAACAATTCATGCATCTCTTCAAGTTGTAATCACATATTCATACTTCAAACAACATATAATCCATATATTCCATAATATCACTAACCCTAGCTTCTCAAAGATTAACAAGAATCATCCATACAAGCTCATACATATACCTTGAAGAAAGAGGTGAAAGAAGATGGAATGATGATGATGATGAAGCTTCAAGCTTTCATTTCCTTCAAGAATTATAGCTGAAAATAATGAAATTCCCTTTTCCTTTCTTGATGGTATGGCTCGGTGAGAGAAGGAAGCAATATGGTGTTTGTATGAAAGTGAAATTGATCATGGAAGATGATAGAAATATCCATTTTCATGAATCATCATTTTGAATTTGATGAAAAGCCATAATTTGCGATTTAGTCCCTCAAAATTATGAGTCATGCAAGCAAGTTTCATTCCTACAATTTTACTCACTTTGGTCCAAGAATTGTTTATGCAATTTGGTCCTCGAATTTAAAAGAATGATCACTTAAGGACAATTTGGCAATTAAATCACTTCCGGCAATTATTTCACGTAACAAGTATTTTCACGTGAACACATTAAAATATAATCCATTTAATTTTCATGAAATGTAAGAATTTAATAAACGAAAGGATTAAAATAAATCCTAACTCTCAGAAAATCTCACGTGTCGTGCGTACCTGAACGTCTGGAAAATTGGGGCATTACAATTCTCTCCCCCTTAAGAGAATCCGTCCTCGGATTCCTTGTCCGGAATTCCTGGCATTTAATTGGCTCTTACGTGTTCATCCCACACGGGTTAGCTACTCCCCGTCAGGGATTAGTTCGAAAGAGGTCTTCGATCCCCAAGGTTCTTCAATGTGTGAAGTCACGACCCTCAATTTTTCCGGAGTCTACACACTTGTAAGAAATTCTAACCTTCCACTAGAACAAGTTGACAAGTAGCTGAAAATATTGAGAATGCCCTGTCCCTCAATCAATTAACGAGAGAACCCCGTCTCTCGAGCAAGTAACAAGAGAACCCCGTCTCTTGACAACCCCGAGAGAATCCCCGTCTCTCACGCACACAAAATCAAATTTAGGCGAGCACTTAGGTCAATATTTACAATTAACACACAAGGATCAAATAGAAATTATCATTTGTGCAACTAATTGTTCACACAAACAATTAATATTACACAAGGAATCATATACAAGAGTAACAAAATAATAATAATAAACACATAATAAAATAAGGGTGCACGTGGTATGCATGATTAAGTGTACCGTTCACCGAGGATTGGAGTTCTGCAACTGAATTAATTTGGTTGAATACTTGATTCTTTAGTTGAGATTTTTCTTGCTTAGTACCGTTGCTGCTCAACATTCCATTTCTGATAACCGTCCCTGCCCTTGTACTATTTTCCAACATAATCCGTAAATCATCATTAACCACCACCACTTCATACCCGTTTGAACCTTCAGGTTTACCGGTTGAACTTTCCTTAGATTGATTCCCACATTCACCTTCCGGTTTTGGAATTGAAAGATACCCTGGATTTCTTGTCCTGAAGGGATTGTATATTCAAGCTTAATAGACCAGCTTTGTGCTCCAATCAACCCTTACCCAACACACAGAGAGAACAGGTTTTTCCATTTTTCCATACCTCAGTAGTCCAAGTAAAACATCTTTCTCAGACACAGATCTTAACTATTTATTTGGAATTCGAAAATTGAGCTCCTATTCCCTTAGCCAATAACACGACGGATATTTGATGCTGAAAAGAATCGAGGTCATTATCCCTTGCAAGTATCTCAGCCAACACACTTGCTTAGAAACCGAAGGAATCAGGTCCTAGTGAAATGTTTTTCCTTGTAGGATTCTCATCTTTGATTAAAGTATGCTCTGTAACGCCACGTGTTTTCACCCGTGCCGGTATGAGTTCTGTGCGCATTTACATTTAATTATATGAGTTTATATCTTGTTTTACTAATTGAATTCGTTCTAATTTGATTTAACTGTTTATAATTTATATGAATTCTAATTTGAATTATGAATATATGAATGAAATTGTGGGAATGTGAACTTCGTGAATTCGGTGTTAATTGAATGAAATTACATGTTTCGTGTAATACGTGGACTTGATTGTAACTTATTTGAATGTTTTGGAATCAATTGGAATTTGAGTTTGGGCTTAATTGCCACTTTTTGGAAGTTTAGGGACCTATTTGAATATAGGCAACCCTGAACGGTTTTCGCGATATCTTGAGCTCCGGACCTCGAAATCGAGATCCGTAACCGGCGTTGAACTTGTTTCGACATTACCTATCCATTAAACTTGACCTTTTATTGTTTCGAGATCGTTTGAACCTTCGACAATGAATCTTTCCACAACCTCGACCTTATAGCTTGTTGAACCATTTACTAAACGAACCGGACTTGAACCGACCCGTATTCTACCCATTTAGCACTAAATATCAGCATTCCCTTTCTCCTTGCTTCATCACATTCATCGATCATCATCATCCAAGGGAGAAGAGGAGAATTCCAAGAAACCCTCCATTTGTTCATCCAAACTTTGAGCTTAAGCTTGATCAATCCTCCATCTTCTTCCAAGGTAAGTTAGGATTTAGAATCTCCATCTTCTCCTCTATCTTTTCTTCTATGGAAAGCTTGGCATGAGTGAAGGATTCTTGGGTTGTGAATATGAGCATGAATAGAGGGTTTGATCTTGAACCTTGGTGTCTCATGGTTTAATTGGAAACTTGATGCATGAAATATGAACCTTATAACTTCCTCATCATTTCTATATCTTTAAATTTCATGTTGGTTGTGTATAACATAATGTGCCATTAATGAAGCTTGAAGCTTCTATGAATGAAAGCTTGTGTTTGGGTGATCTTTGGCCAACTTTGGGTGTGAATTCTTACAAATATGAATGGATTGCATGATATATATGAGTTTTATGAATTGAAAGCATGTCTAAGTGTGTATGAGAGCTTCCTTAGAGCTGCCCCTGTTTTGCAAAGCTTTTCCCTCGAGAAACAGAGCTTTTGCTCTGTTTTCTCTTTGAAAACGATGAGCTGACACGGCCGTGTCAGCTTTGAACTGAAAATGGACACGGCCGTGTTAGGCTCTCGACTTTGATTTTTTCTGAATTTAATCTCGGACACGGCCGTGTCCAAACTGTGGCGCCCTTGCCACATCCCGCACTGAGAAGTACCCCGGGTGTTAGCTTTGGGCCTTCACTCGTGATCTTTCCCAGGGAACGGTGACAAACAAACAAACACAAGCATAGCGGAAGCATAAAATAATGCCAGTCAACATCAAACTTCAAAGATAATTATAAGGCCGGTAAGGCCGACGACAACGACAACTGTATTAGGTATAGGTACATAAACTGTACATACTGAGTTTCCCACGAAGGAGAAATTCCAAAACTCTGAGATTCAAAAACAAACTATCTCGACGACACCTGACGACCTAGACCCGACGTGTCGTCTAGTCACACCTACCTGAAGCCAAAACCAGAAAAGAAGGGACGTTAGTCCAAGTGACTGAGTGCGGGGGTTATACATACACTAAAACGAGATCACAAGCTTAGTTCACATATTCCTTATTTTCGAAAACAAGGTGTAAACATATAAGAAGGGATATCTTTTAGTTTGTACGAGAACACACTTGTGAACCAATAATCAAAACGATCGATCAATCACAGTAACCCGGCGAGTACGGGCAAGTTCTCCAACCTTTCACACCTTTCACACAAGAAACACAAAATAGAAACCAGCCTTCTCCCTCCAATTGTTAGTCGAGGTGCCCCCCAACCAACCACACGATCACACAGATAGGGGCAATATGCCCTGGTACCAATAACCTCACTCTATACGTAACGCAGTCAACCTCCGGCTACGCCCCGTATAGAGCTTCACAGAAGTACGTAGTAAAGATCAGCCTTTGGCGCACACCTCCGGGCTTCACCCACTAGATACTTCGGGGCCCATATTCCCCAAGGGCGTCCCCAAGGGTTCTATCATTCGATCACAACTCGCTTTTCAAAACAGTTTCACATTTTCAAATGCTTTCTTTCTCTTAACCATTTCACAGTTCAAAAATCAAATTTTTCGTTCACTCACGCGTATATATAATATAACAAGAACCCATTTTCATAAGGAATCCGATTTTTCAATAGAATACTAAAATATTATAGAACAACTAATAATATATATAGTTCAATGGGTCAAAATCAAATTCAATAAATAAGGGTTGGGTCTTAAGAATAGGTATATTTACATAATATATGTTTTGGCCCCAGTTGAAAATATTTTAATCCCTCACCTGGAAATCTTCACGAGGCTGCAAAAGAAAGACACAACCAACACGATCAGGGCTCCTCCCTAAGAACGCCTATAACACACATACATGGCAAGTTGTGGCTCGACTCAACAACCAATTAACATAATAGAAACGTACGGCCATTACATAAATAATGTAATCAAGCTGTCACCCAAATCATGTAGCCAAGCGATTTAGGCACTTGAATCAGGTAACCGAGAATATGCCTTATAATTTAAAATGTTGTAATATAGTTATTATTATTATTATTTTAGTAATGCCCATTACCACTTAATCGGGATTGAGGTACCTTCGATCGTACTCTTAAAGGCCATGTAATTAGGTTCATAACTAGGTGATACTTTTAGAGGGAAAAGTCACTAGGTGTTATATTATATTAATATATATATATTCATTGGTGTAAAAAAAATTGTTAGCATGTGAGATTATTCATAACCCAACAGCCGCTATCCTTGGCAAGCTAATATCAGCGCAACCACTTTAATTAACTCATATATAGAGCAACTAGTAATCAATACATTCTCTATACAGACAATTTAATAGAAGTCTAGTAGAAGTTCTTATCCTTTGTTTTCTCCCACATCAGAGCATGCATATATTTAAATATTAACGGGGGAAATTAAATAGATCATTGAGCACTAAATTCTTAAAGAATCATGACAATTGTAGGGGTTTAATCCAATTAACGCGTGTTAATTATCTTGCGGAAACTATTTAAGCGCACAAACTAACAAGGATTATGACAAAACATTTTAATTTGTATATTCAGAGTATATCCATACATGTATCCAAAAGCACAAAAGTAATTTATCCGATTTAGGCAAAAGTGATTCTACTCTGTTCAAAAAAAGTTATAAAATTCTATTTAGATAAACCTGTAAATTCCGAAAATTAATTTAATCAAACGTATAAACTCCTCAACTAATCACATAACATATTTCTAAAGATTCGATTAAACCAAAACTACTACCAAAAAAATATTAAGTCCAAAACAAAACTTATCAAACAATAGGAAAATCTGAAAATTAGAATAGAGAATAGATAATAGGACTTAAAATCAGGAGAATACTAACTGTCCGGAATTTTTGAAAGAAATCGATCTTACACTCTGATGTCAAAGGTCACAATAAATATTCTTTTCTTTTGTAAAATAGAACTCCTGTTCTTTTGGTTTGGAAATGAGCTGCCGAGTGCCGAGACGCAACTTATGAACATAAATCTTTTTTTTTCCTTGGTCGTATCACAATTTGGAATCAATAGAATAATTAAATTAATTAATGAAATTGGGTGCATCTAGAAGTGTAAGGACACACAAATTTTATTTCAGTTTCTTTGGTTGGCACGTGGTTGATGAGTAAGGTTTCAAGACTTCATGACTAAGTTTACAAGAGAACCACATCTATTCATTATTTATTATTATATGCATGAGAAGTAATTATGTTAAAAGACATAAAGGAGTATGTGTATAAGCACTTAAGAAGTTGTTATAAGGATACGTCATTGAAGTAAATTTATTTATTTGTTTGTTTTTTTTTTTTTTTCCAAATAAAATAGTCACTTATAAGCTTGGGTAGTAACAAGGAATGATTATAACCCCATTTAAAATAGTTTATGATATTAGAACACTTTAAAATATAATGCATTAACGTATTCTTTTTAACAAATTGAAATATAATTAATTTAGCTAACAAGAAATCATTAAGTGCGAATCAAATAATTTAATTACATCAAAATCCATATAATCAATTAGCATATTTAACTTATTTTAGGCAAAGAGCACTTGGTTTGGTAATTTATCCGATCAATTTCTAGACGTATCCCGATATCTTAATTAACTTACCCATTTTGGTTTGGTTCAAAATCTGAGCTGTTACATTCTTCCCCCCCTTAAATGAATCTGGTCCCCAGATTCCACTTCCAGCCTTGCGAATAATTCTGGATAGTGTTTTTGCATTTTCTCTTCAGTTTCCCACGTGGCTTCCTCCGCTGTCTGATTTCTCCATAACACCTTTACTAATGGAATCCTTCTATTTCTGAGCTCTTGGTATTTACGGTCCAACACTTGTACTGGTTTCATGGTGAAGGTTAAATTTGGCTCCAGTTGCGCTTCGTCCACTGAGAAAATGTGAGATTCATCTGGATAATATTTTCGAAGTTGGGAAACATGAAAGACGTTATGAATTCCTGTGAGACTTGGTGGTAAATCCAACCGATAGGTTGTTTTCCCGATTCACTCTAGAATTTCAAATGGACCAATGTATCTTGGATTCAGTTTTCCACCTTTTCCAATTCTCGTGAATCCTTTTCTTGGTGAGGCTTTCAAAAATACATGATCACCCACCTCAAATTCTAAATCTCGTCATCTCCTATCCGCATAGCTCTTTTGCCTGTCTTGAGCAGCCTTCATCCTTTGTTGAATGATCTGTACCTTCTCAATTACATCTTGAATCAAATCTGGAGGGGTTGCTCGATGAATACCGTCTTTAGTCCATCTCCAATCCTCCAAATCCCAATACAGTGGAGATCTGCATTTTCTACCATAAAGGGCTTCGTACGGTGCCATCCCAATCGAGGCTTGATAACTGTTGTTGTAAGCGAACTCAATCAGGGTTAATTGTTTGTTCCAACTATCATGGAAATCTAATGCGCAGGCCCTTAACATATCTTCTAGGTATTTGATTAACCTTTCTAATTGACCGTCAGTTTGTGGGTGAGCGCAGTACTGAACTTTAACTTAGTTCCTAAGTAGCTCTGTAAGTCCTGCCATAACTTTGAAGTGAATTTAGGATCCCTATCCGAAACGATGCTTATTGGAATTCCGTGCAGCCTGACAATCTCTTGATGATACAGTTCTGCCAATTTTTCCACCTTATCAGTTGATTTTACTGAGAGAAAGTGAGCTGATTTGGTCAATCGGTCGATTATAACCCAGATACTATCATAACCGCCTCTAACTTTAGGAAGTCCTGTTAGGAAATCCATTGTCACTTGTTCCCATTTCCACGTTGGTATTGGTAAAGGTTGCAATGTTCCACCTGGTTTCTGATGTTCAGCTTTCACTTGTGGGCACGTAAGACATCTTTTTACGAAATCTGCCACATCTTTCCATTCCACCAATAATGAGCCTTGAGATCCTTGTACATCTTGTTTCCTCCAGGATGAATTGTGTAAGAAGACTTGTGAGCTTCTTCAAGAATTTCTCTTCTCAGTGTTGTTGGAATGTAAACCCTATTCTTATATCTGAAGATGCCTGTATCATCAAAGCCAAACTTTAAATCTGGGGTCTCCTTGATCCGTTCTGCCTGTCTCCGAACCCACTCATCAGTCGTTTGTGCTTCCTTAACTCTTTGACCCAAATCCGACTTAATGGTGATATTTGCCACTCGCGGTTCTGATGTAATACGAACTTTTTCCGGTTCATTTTCACTTGAAATTGAAGCTCCTTTTAAGCAAGCTATGCTCGTTTTTCTGCTTAAAGCATCCGCTACTACGTTTGCCTTTCCGGGATGGTATTGAATTTTACAATCATAGTCTTCTAGAAATTCCATCCATCTTCTTTGTCTTATGTTCAGTTCCTTCTGAGTAAACAGATGTTTCAAGCTTTTATGATCGGTAAAGATATCAAACGAAACTCCATATAAGTAATGTCGCCACTTAGCCAATGCGAAGATGACTGCTGCCAACTCCAAATCATGGGTAGGGTAGTTTTGCTCATGGTAACGCAACTTTCTTGATGTATATGCAATGACCTTTCCTTTCTGCATCAATACGCATCCTAAGCCTTCTTTTGACGAGTCAGTGTATACTGTATATCCTTCTGATCCTTCGGGTAATGCTAGTATGGGTGCTGTGGTCAATCTCTTCTTTAACTCCTGAAAGCTGGTTTCACATTTGTCATCCCACTGAAACTTCAGGTTCTTTTTGGTTAACTGAGTAAGTGGGGATGCAATCTTGGAAAAATCTCGAACAAACCTCCGGTAGTACCCAGCTAATCCCAAGAAACTCCTTACTTCTGAAGGTGTCTTAGGTTGTTCCCAACTCATAACTGCTTCGATCTTTGATGGATCAACTTTTATACCATTTCCCGAGATGATATATCCAAGAAATGCAACTCGATCTATCCAAAACTCACATTTGCTGAACTTGGCAAACAACTAGTGTCCTCGCAGGGTTTCCAACACAATGCGAAGGTGTTCTGCATGTTCTTCTTCCGATTTTGAGAACAGTAGAATATCATCAATAAAGATGACAACGAACTTGTCAAGATATGATCTGAAAATTCTATGCATCATATCCATGAAAGCTGCTGGGGCATTGGTTAAACCAAACGGCATCACGACGAATTCAAAATGCCCATACCGCGTGTTAAATCCAGTCTTGGGAATGTCCTCCTTTTTGATACGAAGTTGATAATACCCTTGCCTAAGGTCGAGTTTGGAGTAAACTCTCGATCCTTGCAATAAGTCGAATAACTCCTCAATGTGAGGTAGAGGGTGCTTATTCTTTATTGTCATTCTGTTCAGCTCTCTGTAGTCGATGCACATTCTGAGAGAGCCGTCTTTCTTCTTTACAAACAGAACTGGAGCACCCCAAGGTGAGGTACTCGGATTGATGTATCCACTAGCCAACAAATCGTCCAATTGAGTCTTTAATTCCTTTAGTTCTGCCGGCGCCATTCTGTAAGGTGTCTTTGAATATGGCCCTACTCCTGGAATAAGGTCAATCACAAACTCTATCTCTCGTTCTGGTGGTAGTGAGTTTAAACTCTCAGGAAATACGTCAGGAAACTCCTTAACCACATCCATCTCCTCTAGTTTCACTTGATCCTTCGGTCGGTTGAGCAAGTAGGCAACATATCCAGTCGCCCCAACTTTAATAAGTTATCTCGCTTCCATTACTGAGATGATTGGTATTCGCTCTGTTTTATCGCCTTTAATTTCCTTCTTAGTTGATTTTTCAGCTTCCAGGATAACTTTCTTCTCGTAGCAGTTCACTTGTGCCCGATGCTGGAACAACCAGTCCATACCCAAAATAACCCCATACCTTTCCATCGGTATCTCGATTAGGTCAGCCGGATAGATCTTATTATTAATCCTTATGGGACAACGTCTATAAATTCAATCGGTTGTAAAGCTAGATCCTAGAGGGGAACTAACTTCATACACATAAGGCAAGCACTTAACACACACAGGTAATTTTAAAGCAACATCATACGCAATAAATGAGTGTGTCGCACCCGGATCATATAGTACCCTAACTGGGATGTCTAAGATGTTTAGCATACCTTCTACAACTGCAGTTGGATCCACTTGTTCCTCTTCTCCCCCCAATGCATATGCCCGAGCGCGAACAACTGGTCTCCCTGCTCCTCCAGCCTGTTGGATATTTCTCACTGGTGCTCTTGGACCTTGTTGTGGCTGTGCCTTTGGGCAGTTTCTGATCATGTGTTCGTCACTGCCGCACCGTATACAACGGCCTAGCTTCCTCCAGCAATTGTTTTCCTCATGATTTGGTCCACCACAAAATCTACACTTATGTTCTGGAGCATGGGCCCCCATTGGGCGAAGAGCTGCATTAGGCTTGTGGCCCATAGGTCCATTCCCAAATTTACGAGGCTTTTTATATGTAGGTTGGTTCGTCCTTATGAATGGCCTCTTGGATCCAGAAGATTGATTCATTATGTTCATTGGCACAGGAACCGATCGCATATCTCGTATCTCAGACTCCACCTCCATAGCCCTTGACACTGCATCCGTATATTCTGTGACTTTAGAAGCCATCAAGGCGTATCTTATTTCGTGCCTAAGCCCTTGGATGAATCGCTTAGTTCTCCTCCTCTGATCTGGCACGATATGAGGCGCATAATTGATTAGACGAGCAAATCGTGCCTCATATTCCGCAACACTAGCATTTCCTTGAACCAATTCCATAAACTCTTTCTCCCTACGATCACGAATCACTTGGGGAATATACTTGTCTCTAAATTCAGTTAGGAATCGTTCCCAGGTAATTGGTCCTCCAATAACCTGCCATCCTTGTCGTGTGAGTTTCCACCAATCTTGAGCAGGACCTTTGAGAAGGAACACTGCAAATTCTACCCGATCAGGATCTCCAATTCGTGTAACTTGAAAAATTTGTTCCATTTCAGATATCCACTCCTCAGCCTTCAGATCATCAGTCTGGCCATAGAACTTGGGTGGATTATACTTGAGGAACTTATCTAGTGCTTTCTCTTCTGTCGGCACTGGTCCTTGATGCTGTTGTTGAGCCTGCTGGGTTGCTTGTTGTACACAGGCTTGTGCAAAACGACGTGCAAAGTCATTAACATTGACATTTTCAGGTGGGGCTTGTTCTGGAACTTGTGGCGGGATCTTAGCACGAGGGGGTCTTCCACGTGGCATTGCTGCAATCACAACTTACTAACAATATGATGCATGATTGGTTAGAACGTAATTATATAAGGCACCAAAATATCATATAGGCACATACCACGGATACACACAAAAGCATACAATAACTCAAATCCTATAGTCGTACAACCTAGACTCACTCCAATACCCAACCTACACTCATTCTAGACACGATAAGAGCTCCGATTGACAAACCGGGCTCTGATACCACCCAAATGTGGCGCCCTTGCCACATCCCGCACTGAGAAGTACCCCGGGTGTTAGCTTTGGGCCTTTACTCGTGATCTTTCCCAGCGAACGGTGACAAACAAACAAATACAAGCATAGCAGAAGCATAAAATAATGCCAGTCAACATCAAACTTCAAAGATAATTATAAGGCCGGTAAGGCCGACGACAACGACAACTGTATTAGGTACAGGTACATAAACTGTACATACTGAGTTTCCCACGAAGGAGAAATTCCAAAACTCTGAGATTAAAAAACAAACTATCTCGACGATACCTGACGACCTAGACCCGACGTGTCGTCTAGTCACACCTACCTGAAGCCAAAACCAGAAAAGAAGGGACGTTAGTCCAAGTGACTGAGTGCGGGGGTTATACATATACTAAAACGAGATCACAAGCTTGGTTCACATATTCCTTATTTTTGAAAACAAGGTGTAAACATATAAGAAGGGATAGCTTTTAGTTTGTACGAGAACACACTTGTGAACCAATAATCAAAACGATCGATCAATCACAGTAACCCGGCGAGTACGGGCGAGTTCTCCAACCTTTCGCACCTTGAACACAAGAAACACAAAATAGAAACCAGCCTTCTCCCTCCAATTGTTAGTCGAGGTGCCCCCCAACCAACCACACGATCACACAGATAGGGGCAATATGCCCTGGTACCAATAACCTCACTCTATACGTAACGCAGTCAACCTCCGGCTACGCCCCGTATAGAGCTTCACAGAAGTACGTAGTAAAGATCAGCCTTTGGCGCACACCTTCGGGCTTCACCCACTAGATACTTCGGGGCCCATATTCCCCAAGGGCGTCCCCAAGGGTTCTATCATTCGATCACAACTCGCTTTTCAAAACCGTTTCACATTTTCAAATGCTTTCTTTCTCTTAACCATTTCACAGTTCAAAAATCAAACTTTTCGTTCACTCACGCGTATATATAATATAACAAGAACCCATTTTCATAAGGAATCCGATTTTTCAATAGAATACTAAAATATTATAGAACAACTAATAATATATATAGTTCAACGGGTCAAAATCAAATTCAATAAATAAGGGTTGGGTCTTAAGAATAGGTATATTTACATAATATATGTTTTGGCCCCAGTTGAAAATATTTTAATCCCTCACCTGGAAATCTTCACGAGGCTGCAAAAGAAAGATACAACCAACACGATCAGGGCTCCTCCCTAAGAACGCTTGTAACATACATAAATGGCAAGTTGTGTGTAACGCCCCAGCTTTCGGCAATTCAGGTATGATCGACACGTGTGCGTTTGAGAGTTAGCTTTTAATTATTAAATGTTCATTTCTTTAATTTTCCATAACATGACATAATTTTATAAAATTATATTCTTGACATTTTATTGAAAATTCATATCATATCATATTTATCGGATATATTGAACGTGGTTGCTATGTGAATTATTTTCCCGAATGTGATTTATTTCTTTTATGTCCGTAAGTGATCATTTTCATGAATATGGGATCTAATTGCATTGGACCACATTGATTATTTAATTTTGGAAATGGACTTGATTGCATAACTTAACAAGTGAAAGGATTTAATAGCAAATTGGCCATCTCTTCTTCTCTCTTTAGCAGCATCACGTACCAAACCTTTCTTTCTTCATACAAACATATCATCTTTGCTCCATTTCTTCTCCTTCTTCAACCGAGACAATCCTACCAAGTTAAGAGGGAGATTTCATCTTGCAAGTATCAATTTTTGTGGGATTTCTGATCATAGAAGCATCATCATCATCATTTCTTCTTCCTAGCTTCCATCTCTTTCATTTGAGGTAATTATGGAGATTGAATGATTTTATTGAAAATATGTGATATATAGGGCTTGGTATTGGCTTGGATGAATGGTGTATTTGTTGTTGAAAATTTAATTGTGAACTTTAAGCTTGAGTTCGATGCATATATCTTGAGTTTTATGAACTTGGAGCATGAATCAGTGTGTGGGTTTTAAATGATGGATTCTTGATGATCTAACATGGAATTATGTGTTTTTATGACTTGTTGTTGATATATTTGTATGCTAGCATATTTATTGTATCAAATTTATGCATTTAATCTTGGTTTGAAGCCATTTTTGTGGATTGTTGTTGTGCTTTGTTGCTGCTCTGTTCTGTCTTCATTTTTACAGCAGCTCTCGTATTTTGGGAACGACCCTTCCCAACCCCAGTTTAAAACTGGAACGCCCGTTCCCATGATGCTGAGACAGTAGGCCAGCGAGACTGGGAACGGCCGTTCCCATTTTGGCCTTTGAGCCGGAAGGGCCGTTCCCAGCTAAAACGTTTTCCCTTTTATGAAAACGCTGGCGCGTTTTCTGTAGGCCATGGGAACGGCCCTTCCCATTTTCAAAGGGAAGCCGGAACGGCCGTTCCCATAGTCCAGAAAGTGTCCAAAATTCACTGCATAAAATTGCATTTTTAGCACCTCGATCCGACGGCTTCTTTGACCCCTAATTGCTGTTATACGACTGATTACATGTTGAAACGCAATATTTTCATGGTACATTGTATTTTTCCCGTCATCTCGTTGCATTTCCGCCGTTCGTCATATTTGGTACATTTTGAGTCGTGTTTCACGGACAATTATCTTTCTTGCACAGACCAGCTTCCTGGTGACGAGGAGCAGGAGCTGTTTCCTTGGATATTTTTGGGTCGTTCAGGTGAGGTTTAATTTTAGATACATAGGCCCCGTACAACCCTATGTGAAGTTTTAAGCCAAAACCTATCTTTATACTTATAGTTTTCAAATGAGATGGGTTTGCAAATGTTTTACCAAACTATTGAAGGGATTGATTGATTGATTGATTGATTTGGCGAGTATTGAATTGCACTGTGGGCCCGAGGGTAGTGACTCGAGCCAACCGGGAAAGCACGGGCTGACGGGTAACTCGAGAGCTATCCTCACCAAACTGGGATGAACACCGAACCCTCTAGGAGATTAGGGGAGGAAGGAGTTCCAGGCTTAGGGATTCATGTACCCTCTGCCCAGACTGATTGGATGGTGGGGCCTTGCAATCCCACCATCACCCGGAGGAAGAAGGCGTTATTGAACTTGCTAATTGTGCACAGTAATGAATTGCTTGATCACCTAATCACCTAATAATTGATTGATTGATTGTACACAGTCGTTGTAAGGTTGGAGAATTGCCCCACTCGCCGGGCCACAATTGATTGTATTGAATTGATTAAATTGCAATTGAATTAGTTGTAACCCCGGGCGATAGAATCTTTTATTTTACTAAATTGTATTGTTTGCCAAAAACTATTACCCGAGATTATAGCTTGCATGTTTGTGCGCTTATATTTATTTATACCCCTCGCTCAGTCTGTGTTGGACTGACACCTCAACTTTTCAGTTGTTTTGCAGGGCGTGCTAGGCGGGAATTTAGAGTCTAGTGGTCTTTAAATTTGGGTCTAGCACAATTCATCCCCACATTTTGTTCATGTATAGCTTGGGATTTTTGTATCATGCTGTGTTACCTATTTTGGAGATGATATTGTATTGATAGTGTGAATGTTGGTACCTATTAGTAAATAAATAAATATGGTACCTATAAGTATTGAATGAATGTTATTGCTTCCGCTTTTATTTACTCTGAATTGTTCTACTGATTGTTGGGATTGGTTTTAATTGAGGGTACCCGCTAGGGCTGTCAATTCGGGTGGGTCGGGTGGGTTCGGGTCGGGTTGGGATGCAGGTACTACAGGAAAAGCCCTAACCCGAACCCAACCCGAACCCGAGTTGAACCCGAACCTGAACCTATCAGGTTAGGGTTGGGTTCGGGTTGACCTGATTTTTTCAGGTCGCCCGTTAACCCGACCCGACCCGACTGACCCGACCCGACCTGCATCCTGTTTTTTTTTTTTTTCCTTTTCCTTTTCTGCTTTTTGTTTGGAACGTTTTTGGTGAATTGAAAATCTGTACAGAAGTGCATGCCATGCTGAAAGTCTGAAACCATTACAGAAGTGCATTTCATCAAATTACATTTTCATGGGCTAAATCTCACTTCTGCATAAAAACTCACATGCACAAATGATAAACTAACTAAATGCATAACATTAAAAACCAACAATATAAGTTCAATTAACCAAACATCCCAAAAAAAAAAAAAAAAAATTTAAAATAAGTTCAATTAAAATAAGCTTCATAGCCAATTTTGCATCACCATCATCTTCCCAATAAAAATTCTTCTCCATGCCACCTAAAATTAATAAGCAAGTCAAGTAAAATTAAATTCATAATAAATATTAGGAATTCATATATTAAATATAAAAAAGATTACTTACCTGTCAAACATCAATATAAGTAGCCGTACTAGATTGATCGTCGTTTTGATTCAAACACATAGCCATGACATTCTCGGTCAACTCATCCAATTGTACATCATGAGAAACTATAAAAAAAAAATATATATATTAAAGAATGCAATTTACTAACACAAATATTAATTAAAGGCATAAATATCGGACCTTGTTCCCCAAATAACCAATCCCCGCAGCATATCAAAGCTTCAACAATATCAGGCTTCATTGCACTACGATATTGATCAAGTATCCTTCCACCCGTGCTGAAAGCCGACTCGGAGGCCACAGTAGAAATTGGAACACTTAAAATATCTTTTGCCATTTGAGCAAGTTCCGGATATCTATATTGATATGCTTTCCAATAAGCAAGAATGTCAAGCTTTGCATTTCTATCAATCTTTGGCTCCTCTAAATAAAGCTCCAATTGACTCTTTTGAGGGAGAGATTCATTGCTTGTGATTGAATCAAATTCCTACCAAAAAAAAAATTGTTAAATCATATCAATTATAATCAAACAATAAGCTGTAAAATTAATGAAGAAAATGTAATTTATACTTACTTCGAAGACATCAAATATGCCACTAGAAGGAGTATGAGAAGGTAAATCATCAATTGTGCCACCACGAGAGCTTGAAGAAGCAGAAACAGATATGCTAGAGGATGACTTTGTGGCAGCATACTTGTATTCATCAAATAAAGAAAACACCTTCTCTTGAACCTTCTTTATCTCATCACAATCAGGTCCATAAAGTTTCTTATAGGCAAATTCCACAAATTGCAACTTGAACCTCGGATCAAACACCAAAGCAACAGCAAACAATACATTGTAATCACTCCAATACTTGTCAAATTTATCATACATGGACACAGCCATCGATCTCATGAAAACATCATCGCATGTCATATGATGTTGCAATGTTATCTCAACTTGAAAAACCTTGGGAAAGTAAAGGTTGGCGGTAGGATATTTCGTCCCAGAAAATAAGTTTGTAGCCTCATAAAAGACCTCCAAGAACTTACAAAGTTTTTCAACCTTCTCCCATTCAACAACCGATGGACAATGCATGAAATTTGAATCAACCAACTTCAAATGGTTGAAGGCACGACGATAATGCAAGGAACTATGAAGCATCAAATACGTAGAATTCCATCTAGTGGGTACATCTTGTCTTAACCCCTTTCTTGAATCAAGTGCACATTGTTTAACCGAAGCAAGAAACCTCTCCTTTCTCACTTGACTACCCTTCACATACTTCACACTTTCCCGTACTTTACCAACACAAGAATCAATTTCTTTCAAACCTTCTTGCACAATTAAATTCAAGATATGTGCACAACAACGGACATGCAAATAATCACCACCACTCAAGAGTTGACATTGTTTCGAGAGAAGTTGGTCCTTAAAATACTCAACAAACATGTCATTTGCCGAAGCATTATCTAGTGTTATGGTCAAAACCTTCCTATCAAGACCCCATTCAACCAACAAATTACTAATCTTTTCACATAATGCAATGCCACTATGAGGTGGGGGCATATATGAAAAACTAATGATTCTCTTTTGCAATCTCCACTCATAATCAACATAATGCACAGTCAAACAAATATAACCATCCGTGGCTAATGAAGACCATAAATCTGAAGTAAAACACATTTTCCCCTTACATGAACGCAATTCTTGCACAAGTTTGTTCTTTTCCACTTTATAAAGTTTCATAACATCAGCCCTCGCCGTATTCCTAGTAATGTGACACACTTGTGGTTCCAAGTAAGTAAGCAAAGCCCTAATTCCTTCATATTCTACAAACTTAAAAGGCAATTAATGCTTTATGACAGCTGCAATTAATAACTCCCGAAATTTTTCTTGCGAAAATTTTTTAGATCTCACACCCATCCCCTTTTCACCTTGTTCAATTAAAGCTTGAGCAATATCACGTGTATCTATTCTAGGGCACTTTTTTATATGCCTAGTTAGATTACCTGTACCCATGCTACTCTCGGCACAATATTGTTGGCCACAAGCTTTGCACTCACAACGTAAAGGCTGACCTTCTACTTTGGGTAGAATCCGAAAATACTCCCACACTTTTGATTTGGTATTCCGTTTGCGTTTTCCCAAAGTACTATCGGAGGGTTCGGCTTTTACATTGTTAGCAGTGTCCTTTTCTTCCTCATTAGCATCAATATCAACATCGATACGCTCCTGATCCATCTGAAATAAACTGAATAAACTGACATTTAATCAAATTCATAGTCTGAAATTTAATGATTAATAAACTGAAATTCTTTGCTATCATCATGGCTGGATCAGTTCCAGCAACAGACTACACCAAAATGACTCGTAAAAATTTCGGTGATAAATTTGTTTTCGGAATTGGAACTTCTGCTTATCATGTCTATACGTAATGTTTACATAAGATTTATCAGCAGCTAGCTCATTTAAAGTATCTGCTAATTTAATTTGTTTTCTCTTGTGCAGGTTGAAGGTGTCACTGCTAAGGGTGGTCGAGGAATTAGCATCTGGGATGATTTCAGCCTGGGGGCTCCTAGTATCTCTCTCTCTCTCTGTTTTTAATAAGTACATAAAAGCAGTGGTTGGTTATTAATGTGATGAAAATTTTTGGTTTACAGATAAAATTACTGATAGATCCAACGGAAATGTAGCCGTGGATATGTACCATAGATACAAGGTGATCATTTTATATATCTCTATACTCGCCACCAGAAAGTAATTAATTAGCCACTTAACATATATAAAACTTTAGACAAAAATAATTTCATTAGAAGACTATATATATATATTGGCTTCATATAAAAATAATTATAACTTTAGATCTTGTATCTTTGTTGCAGGAAGACATCAAGATGATGAAAAGCATGGGCTTTGATGCATACAGATTTTCGATTTCATGGCCAAGACTAATTCCCAGTAAGAAACAAATTAAATTAAGATTATGTATATGTAATTATTAAGATTAATTAATATTCTTGTACATATATTATTAGGTGGAAAAATAAGCCTTGGTGTGAACAGAGAAGCAGTCGACTACTACAATGACCTTATCGACACTTATATGATGATAGCAATAAGGGAGATGCAGATCTATAAAGCCTAGGTCCCAATCCCATGAAATCAGCAAGAAAGAAGTAGGAGAGGAAGGCGAACGAGACGAAGACCTTACTTGCGCAGGCGGTGGACGGCGGCGACGTGGCAAAGCTACTGTTAGGCGGAGGCGACGCTGCAAAAAATTGAAGGAAACATTTAGATCTACCGGATCTAAGGCCTAATCTCTCAGAAAATTAAAAAAAAAAGGGGGGAGAGAGTATAGAAGGTGCTGGCCTGCTGGGTCAGAGAATCGTACCGATATATCAAAGCGCGGCGGACGGCGGCGACGCGGCAAAGCTACTGTTAGGCGGAGGCGACGCTGCAAAAAATTGAAGGAAACATTTAGATCTACCGGATCTAAGGCCTAATCTCTCAGAAAATTAAAAAAAAAAAGGGGGGAGAGAGTATAGAAGGTGCTGGCCTGCTGGGTCCGAGAATCGTACCGATATATCAAAGCGCGGCGGACGGCGGCGACGCGGCAAAGCTACTGTTAGGCGGACGGCGACGCTGCAAAAAATTGAAGGAAACATTTAGATCTACCGGATCTAAGGCCTAATCTCTCAGAAAATTTAAAAAAAAAGGGGGAGAGAGTAGAGAAGGTGCTGGCCTGCTGGGTCCGAGAATCGTACCGATATAGCAAAGCGCGGCGGCGGATTGGTGGCGATTTCGAGGAGCTGACGGCGACGCCGCTCCGCTGGTATTGGCGGCGGCCGGAGGAGCGAAGGGGAAACAGTGGTTCTGTGCAGGAAACTGGAAAGGGAGAACTCTCTTCAAGAAATAAACCCAAGGAAGGCAGTAGGGCAAACCATATCTAATTTATTAAAACTCCTCGAAATCAAACCATCCTTTTTTTTAATTTATTAATTGTGGATATGAATTAGGTTATAAGTCTAATTTTAATCAAATTCTAAATCTAAATCTAATATATTGTACCAATATTAAAAACTTGTTTATAATCTTAACTAATATCTAATTCCGAGTGTAATTATAACTAAGTTTTATATCAACTCTATCTAATAACTAATGTAAATTTAATAAAATTCAATCAATAGGGCTATTATGTAAAATATAAGATACATATTAATTATTTGATCGAATAATACATTTTTTACTAAACTAATCATAATACAATTCTAATTATTTAAGTTTAAATAAATACATCTCTTTTTGTCCATAAATTTAGTTTAATACTAATCATATTACAATCATGCATGTCTTTCTAATTAATAAAATTATTAATTATATAATATTAACATTATAAATCACGTTATTCTCAAATAAAAATCACATGTTTATGGAAAAAAATTATTTTACTAACCAATTTTTTAATAGTCTATTATATTATATTATAAAATAACGAGTTGATTTTTTGATTTTATTGAAATCTATTTGATGGGGTCAAAATACGATCGTCCCACGTCAAGACACGTGGCATCACGAGAAGATGACATCTGTCTCCCCCAAGGCGGCATCCGTCTGCGCACGAGCGCCAAGCCAACGAACACAATCCCTGTAACAGCCCAAAACAGGGCCTGGATGAAAACAGTAAGTCAAGGCAGTGGTAAAGCGTTTATAGACCGTGATCCAACTTTTTGAATCATCATGCATTGCATTCTTACATGAACTTTGTGCTCGTATTTGATCTGACATGTTTTAAGGGGGAATTCTTGACCTTTGATTCAGTTTACTATTCATGACCCGAGCCTACCTTGTTCATATTGCTACTCGAACCCTAGAGGTTCATCACACATGTTTCCCAATCGTTTGAACTTGTTTCCCGAACTCAGAAAGTCTTTCTTGAGCCATAAGGGTATTTTTGGAACTTACCGACCAAAGTTACTATTCATCAGAAAATGATCTTTTGATTCTGATACCTTTTTCTATCCAAGTTACAGTCGAATCGATCCTTGAATCGAGACGAGTCTTTTGAAATCATTCTTGGCTTGGAAATCCATTCCGGAACTTTGTTTTATTGAAAACGTTTTTGAAAACCCTAGTTTACTATTCCTTTTACGAACGGTTTTCATTCGGAAAATGTTTTCTCTTCGGATTTGCACTACTTGAGCTATTTCAAGATTTTTGAGATGTTTTACAACTCTTGATTCAAACCCTAGCTTGAAAATTTGAAGCGTACGTTCGTACGTGAGAATTCACTATTCATCCTACGTTTTCAACTTTTTAACGGTAAAACGTTTTATAGTCGATTTTGGACTCAAAACGCTTCTCGATTTATTTCTTGAATTTTAGAAGCAATCCGGACTTGAAAATCATTCTAGAAAGTCGTTTTTCACTCATGTCGAGTTTCGAACTCAAAACTTTTATTCACAAAAACGAATGTATCTTTCAAACGGTAAATCCGATTTCGATGAATGAATATGCGTTTCGAAGCTAATTTTCTTGCCGTCGGAATGGTTAAACTTCCAGCCACTTATCCTCGAGCCATGGGGGACGAAATTACAGAAATACCCCCAGCAGTCCCATTTTAGCTTCAACATGCCTAAAGCTTCCAAGAGAATCTATCCAATTTTTGCTCTCCTACCCTTCTCCACATTTTATTTCCAAGGTGAGGGGCTTATCTTCAGCTATAAATAGAGGCCAAGAGGCATTTGAATCCTTGCTCAAAGTTGTGTTAACAACACCCTTTCTTCTCTCCCTCTCCCCCTCATTGCCGTCGGCCTCCCCCCCTTTGGTAGCTAGGTTAGTTGTTTTATTTTTATGTTATGTTTTAGTTAGTTTATGTTTTTATGTTATGGTATGTTTATATTATGTTTAGGTTGGGTCTTAGGGTCTTCCCTAAGCCATATAGGATTTTATTTTATGCATTTATTATATAGTTTTCATGATATGTTTTGATAGTTGTTTATATGTTTTAATTGTTTAGTATATGCATGAATAGGTTATCAATTGCTCTAGTATATGCTTTGATCATGTGATATGGTTGTTATATTATGAGAATTGATGCATGATTATGGAATTTAAATTATGTTCATGCATGCTAGCTAATGGAATAGTGATTTACAAATTAATATGTCACAACTTGTTACATGTTGTTATGGAATTAGATTGTTACATGTTACATGCCTAAAGGTTCATGATATATGATATTCTATGACATGATATATGTTGTGACATGTTGTCACATTGTTATATGACTCTTGAATTATGAATTGAGCATATGATATGATTTGGATTAATGGATTAGTGCCTTGATCATGTTGTACACTTTAATAGTGTCACATGTTATAACCTAAGATAGAATAGTGTTTCATAACTTGATCTTATGCCTTAATTGGATCTCTTAACCATAGGTTATACCTTTAACCTAGATCACACTTGATTATATTAACATGAACTTGAAACTATAGGTTATATTCAAGATCATAATTTGATAAGGGTGTGTGTGTGTGTGCATGCCGTGTGTGTGTGTGTGTTCGTGCATGGTGTGTGTGTGTACCGTGTGTGTGTGGGTGTGTGTATAGTAAGGGTTTGACCCGACCCTTTGACCCGACATGTAAATAGTAACCTGTGAATAGTAATCGTGAATAGTAATCTGGAATAGTACTTTTGAATAGTGCTTTTGAATAGTAAAAATGAATTAAAACTTGTGCTTTCCTAATAGACATTTGCACCTAGGGTTTCCATATCCAGGGTCTAAAATGTGTTTTCTTTCGTGGACTTGTTTCTTAACCTAAGGTTTGCGATAGGATTCATAATTTGACTAAAGCTTACTCGGTTATAGTAAGATCATAGTCTAACGTTAAGAGTAACTCACTTTGACGTATTCCTTTGTGTGTTACCTTTCTTGAATACCTTAAATGGTATTACTCTCTTGTGTTACATGTTCCTTGTTCATTGTTTCATGCATTTCATATGCATCTTGGTTAGTAGTGGGTCTTAGTTGTTAAGCTCACTCTAGTACACCACCTACAGGAGTTAAAGTTGAGCACTGGGATCCCCAGGGCACCGCATAATCTGTCTACCTACCTTTGTTACTATTAGGTGAGGTGAAGTTATAAATGTTTTCCAACTGGAACCACGATTATACTATCGTATCATATGTTTTGAAATTCAAAGCTAAACCTTGTTTTGAACTACTCCCTTTTATCGGGACATTCTCTTGAAAGGATCATTCATACTTTAATAGTATATCTTGATCAACAGTACATGTTTTCCAAAGTTCGGCATTCTTGTTCAAAGACAGTTACATGTTTTGCATATGTTTTCAAAGTACAGTTTACAGACAGTTTCACATGTTTTCAGACAGAATCATATGTTTTACAAACAGCATCATATGTTACAGTTACAGTTTCACATGTTATAAGTTAGTATACTGGAGTGTTACTCTGGTCACTGCTAATCTTAAATGCAAGCATACAGTTTACAGTTTGGGCCCGGCGGTTATGTGTGGAGGTGATGCTCGGGAGGTGAGCGCCAACGACATCACCAATACCGGCCGCCACACTTAGACTATTGACACCGACTTTTAACAGGAGGTTTGTTAAGTCAGGACAATTTGTCTGGGAACGGACAGCAAATCTGTTCCCATTACATGTTTACAGGTCGCCTAGGGCTAGCTACCCGAAGTGACAACCGGTGGAGGATGGTGCATGTTTGTATGTGTTGGTAAGAGTCGTTGTTGACCTTGGTCCGATAGTCTACTATGTGCGGAGTTGTTGTTGATCTTGGTCCAATGCTCTACTTTATGTGGGGTTATTGTTGATCTTGGTCCGATACTCTACTAACGTGGAATTATTGTTGATCCTGGTCCGACACTCTACCGAATCATGTTTTCTGGAGTAAGGATGGAGAAGCCTAGCTTGCGGGCAAAATTCTGTTTCATAAAGGATGGTTCATATCTGGAAAAGTTCACTTTACCCTTATCCCGTTTTATGAAAGAACTATGAACCATCAACAGCATATGTGTGCGCGTGTGATAGCATTCATGAAAATGTTTTATAACGTGCATCCTTTTACAGCATCGCATTCAAAGAGCTTTATCAACCGAACTTGTTTCGAGTTCTTCTTTAAAGCATTGCATTTAATAGTTTCGAACTTTACTTCAAGTTCTTTAATTCAGTACTTTCTTTAAAGTATTCCCTCACTTAGTCCTTTTGACTAATACCTCTCCCGTTTTCTTGCCTCGTGGTTTTAGGTCTTGCAGCCGCAGTCTAGAGGTATCTTGAAGCTCTAGATTGTCATTTTTGTTTCAGTCAGGACTTAGTATTACTTCCTCTTTTGTGTCCTGCATATGTTTTATGGCTGCATCACTTTATGTTCTGTATGCGTTTTTGAATACTTGAGTATCTTTGTTATACTCTTTCGGCTACTCTGTTACCGATATTTGAACTCTGTTATATCGGTACTTATATGTGAATATGTTATATGTTCTGATATGCCGAGTCTCTCTTAGACGATCAATATGTTCTTGCTTGTTACATGCCATCACGCACATGTTTTGAAAAGTTTTTAAATACTCTGATTTTCCGCTGCATAGCCACATCGTTGTACATGTATAGTTTTGATAGACAGCCGTTCGCTGGAGTATTTCTTGAGTGATGGCTCACACCATTACTTGAGAGGTGCTTCAGTGCGGGGGTTGAGACGCCGCTCTCCTCTTGTTCTGGTACGGGTGGGGGCGTTACAATCCCACTTCAGGGAGTTAAGCCCAACGAGCGCTATCACTCCCACGAGCGTCCTACACAATAAACGATGGGTACGCCCACGTGCCAAGGGAGCCCTCTTCGAGCGTCACACTCCCTCAGAGTGGCCCCTCCTTTGGCTCGTCACTTAAGCTGGAGCCTTCATCCCCCTCAGCGGATACCTTGGCCTCCACTACTCTAGGTTGTCACGAGCGCGCTCTCAAGCCCTCGTTACCAACCACCCACATGGCTCTCTGACACAACGTACATGCCCGCGCACCTGCCACTGTTGCTAGCACTAACTTTTGGGCCGCTTTTGCAGAAGATTCCTCCTAGGTTTCTCTCTCACAGCGCCACGTGTTAGGGCAACATTCGGCCAGGACCACTTGAGGCAAATAACCAAAGGGCCCTTGACCCTCAACTATAAATAACCCAAGTCATCTTCTACACTGTAAGCATTCTTTAAGCTTTCTTGACCTCTGCAACTGTGACTGAACTTACATTCCTTCATACACTGAACTGACTTGAGCGTCGGAGAGCCAAACTGGGTATCACCCCCAGTTCCCCCAGCTTGGCCTTCTGACTTTCCTTGTGCTTGTCCCAACAGGTTGAACCTCTATCTCATCTCCGGCGAAGCTCCGGTGGTTTCCTCCACATAATACAAATCGTAAAGTGATCGGATTCGGATCCATCCACTCCCGGACCCATCATTTTTGGCGCCGTCTGTGGGAAACCAGTCTTCCATATTCTTCCTTTCTTTTTGTTGGTAGAAAAACAAGCACATCTTCACTTTCAACAGCCATGGTTGCAACGAGATCTGGAGCTGTAGGAGGAGGAGAAAACACCTCCCAGGATGCAAATATCGTTCTTCCCCCCACCGCCACTGGTGGAGCGCCGCCACCTTCCGTCGCCGCTGGTGGAGCACCTCCCGCCGCAGGAGTGACTCCACAGGCAGAATCTTCTGCACCACCACTTGCACCGCCGGCGATGCCCATTCCCCCCACCGCGGGAGGAGTTTCTCTCTCAGTCCCACCGCCGCTTGCACAGAATTCCTGGGTCCATCCCCAGATGAACCTTGGAATGCAAGGTTACCTGATGCCTCCTCCTGGATACTCCCTTACTCCGGCGATGATGATGCCACCGGTCCAGCCATACCATGCCGGACAACTCCAGCTCCCAGTGGTGGTCCCCAGGGAGATTGAAGGAGTGGAGTTGCCTCCACTGACCACCCAACAATTGAGGGCTCTATACGCCCAATGTGAGGTTCAGGCGTCCCAGGGAGCATGGGAGAGGTTTCACTCCATGTACTTCCCCTCTGGGCAGGCCACTCAGGTTGCGGCCCCTTTAGGCGGACAGCAAAACTTTCCCCTCAGAGAAGCCCAGGCTGTCCTGAGGGCACAACCACCACCACCACCAGCGAGAGAAGTGCCCCAACAGGAGGGCAACGAGCGTGCCTCCGTGGGCAGGAACAAAGAGCCCACGGAGCGAGTGAACGAAAATGAAGGAGACTCTCATGTCTCCAGGAGGGGCTCACGAGCCCACAAGGACAAGCAAGTGGAAGTAAATCCTGACGTCCTCGCGGCTGTGCAAGACCAGCTGCAGGGCCTCAAGGATATCGTGGGACAGCTCTCACGAGGGCGCTCAATTCAGATCTCCCATAGTCGGGATGAACGGGTTGACGCCAGGAGCACCCGCACCAAGGACCCTCCACCAAGGGTCCCCCGTCGCAAGGAGCCGGAGGAAAACTTCGGCACGTACGAATATCACCCACTGGCGAGAGGTTCACCCCTCGTCGAAGAAGTTCTGATGGCCCAAGCCGGCATGGCCAAAGTCCCCACGTCCATCAACAGATACGACGGGACAACCGATCCAGCGGAGCACTTGGATCATTTTGTGCATCTCATGCACCTTTACGAGCATTCCAGCCATTACTGGGCGAAAGTGTTTGTCACTTCCTTGGTAGGGATGGCTCAAGAGTGGTATAAGCGCCTGCCACCGCGCTCGATCCACTCGTATGAAGAACTGGCCGACGCCTTCCTTAACCACTTCAACTCTTTGAAGGCACCAGTCACCGCACCCACAGCCCTTTACAACGTGGTGCAAGGCAAGAGCGAATCACTGCGCTCGTTCTTCGCCCGCTTCAATAAGGAGATCTTGCAGGTGGAAAGGCCCTCGATGGATTTCTTGATCCCAGTGCTCTTCCAGGCTGTGGATCACAAGCAGTATGTGAGCAAAAAATTTGCTGATGCCATCGTGGAGAGAAGGCCTGGGACTCTCATGGGCCTAAGAGAAATAGCCGAGCCGTTCTTCGCGCTCGAAGATATGTATGGGACGAATGGTCCCCGACATCATAGCCCGGCCAGGAACGAGCGACCTCATCACGAGCGGGGGCGGGATGTGGCAGTCAAGAAAGAGCGCCCTCAAGAGCGCAGAAGGTCGCCACCACCCCCTCGTAGATTCGAGCGCATTCCGCTCACCAGGCCAAATTCTGAAGTCTACAATCTCTCCGATAAGAAGCTCTTCAAAAGACCCATCAAAATGAGAGAGACAGACTCACTCAGGCGCTCGAACAAATACTGCGCCTTCCACAAGCAGAGAGGGCACGACACGGATGAGTGCCGCCAATTGGAGGCTGAAATCCAAAGGCTCGTTGCAGGGGGCCACTTGAAGGAATTTGTCCGAGTGCTCGAGCGCTACGATGAACAATGCAACGAGCGCTCCGGAAGGAGAAGAAGGAGTCCTTCCCGGTCAAAGAGCCCAAGGGGTAGGGGACCCCCTGAAAGCAGCAGCCGCCGAGGCCACAAAGGCAAAGCCCCTGAGCAAGAAAACGAGCCCTTCGCAGTCATAAAGATGATTGCGGGAGGTTCATCAGGAGGGGATTCAAACGCCTCCCGACGGAGGTACGTTCGGAGCTACAACCAACGCCCATCAGTGCCCAAGCCTATCTACGCCATCCAGAGATCAAGCGCTCAAAGATCAAGAGAAAATGATGTAATAGGCTTTGATGATAGGGATCTAGAACACATTGTAACGCCCCATGGGGAGGGTGTAACCTCAGATTGCCCCATGGTGGTTAGTTTAGATGTTCATAATCATGTTGTAAAAAGGGTATTGGTGGATAGTGGAAGCTCCGTTAATGTTTTGCCTTACTCCACATTCTTAAAAATGAAGGTTGATCTCCCGCTCGAGCCTCTCAAAACAGCCCTCATCGGCTTTGGAGGCTCGGAAGTTGTCCCACGAGGGCAAATACGCCTGGCTACATCATTCGGCCGAGCCCCTCAACGAAAAACACTCTTGGTGACGTACGCGGTGGTGGAGATAGACATTCCATATAACATCATAATTGGGCGCCCTGCCCTCGTTGATTTCAAAGCCATCATCTCCACATACCACCAGAAGATTAAGTTTCCTACTTCCGAGGGCGTCGGAGAAGTGCTCTGCAATGTACGAGAGGCTTGGGAATGTTACATGCTGTCCCTCAGAAAGCCTAAAGCGGAGAAAACCTTCCAAGTCGGCTCCACCAAGAAGTCAGTGGATTTCCCCAATTTAGACGAGGACAGCCCAGCACGGAAACGGGCGAAATTGAACAAGAAGAAGAACAAGAAGAAGAGGGGAGACAACGGGGAGAATCCCCTCGAAAATGTCCCCCCAGGGGTCGTTGGTGGATCGTCCTCAGAAGGAGACGAGCCGGAAGAAAGTGAACCAGCATCTGGCGACCGTTTGACAGGAAAGAAGAGGGCGCTCGAACTTCCTCGCCCTGAGGTAAGGATCGAACCCTCGGAAAAATTCCTTACCATTGAGCTGGAACCTGGAAACAAAGATAAGACTACACAGATCGGCTCAAACCTCTCAGGGCCTTCTCAGATCATGATGATTGATTTTCTAAGGGAGAACAAGGATGTATTTGCGTGGAAAGCCTCTGATCTCACAGGAATTGACCCGAGCGTCATTGTCCATAGGCTTAATGTGGATCCCTCTTTCAAGCCCGTCAAGCAGAAAAAACGAAATGTACATGGCTTTCGGAAAAAAGTCATTGAAGAGGAAGTTAATAAACTCTTGGAGGCTCAATATATCGAGCCCATCTTGTACCCGGAGTGGTTGTGCAACGTCGTCTTGGTACCCAAGAGCGCAAATAAGTGGCGCATGTGCAATGATTTCACTGATCTCAATAAGGCCTGCCCTAAAGATCCATACCCGCTGCCCCGGATTGATCAACTGGTGGATTCGACCGCTGGTTGCGAGCTCATGAGCATGATGGATGCTTTCCAGGGATATTACCAGATCTTTATGGCTCCAGAAGATCGCCCCAAGACCTCGTTCGTTGTCCATTTGGGGGTGTATTGCTTCCTGGTCATGCCCTTTGGACTTAAGAACGCCGGAGCTACATATCAGCGGCTCGTCAATAAGATGTTTGAAAGTGAAATTGGAAGGTCCATGGAGGTCTATGTGGACGATATGATTGTCAAAAGCGAGCGCCAGGACTCCCACTTAGAAGATCTCAAGCGCACCTTTTCTATCCTGCGACAATATGGAATGAAGTTGAACCCCTCAAAGTGCACCTTTGGAGTACAGGGGGGAAAGTTCTTGGGATACATGGTCAGCCAGAGGGGAATTGAGGCCAATCCGGAGAAGATCAAGGCCATCCTGGAAATCCCCTCCCCTCGAAATCTGCGGGAAGTGCAGGTCCTAGTAGGCAAAATCATCTCATTGAACAGGTTTATTTCGCGCTCGGCGGACAGGAACCTTCCCTTCTTCAAAATTTTAAGGAACGCACGTAACTTTGCTTGGACAGAGGAATGTGAAAAAGCGTTGCAGGATATGAAGGCTTACTTATCGAGCGCACCACTGCTGACTAAGCCTGTCGAAGGCGAAAGGCTATTCATGTATCTTTCTGTTTCTCCTGAAGCCACGAGCGCCGTTCTGGTCACTGTACGAGAGCGGAAACATTTGCCTGTCTATTATCTGAGCAAAACCTTGCAAGGAGCTGAAAAGAAATATTTAGAGATTGAGAAATTTGCATTCGCTCTCATTAACGCCTCAAGAAGACTAAGGCCTTACTTTCAAGCGCACTCCATAACAGTTCTCACCGACCAACCCTTGAAGCAAGTGTTGTCCAAGCCGGACGTATCTGGCAGATTAATCAAGTGGGCCATCGAATTGAGCCAGTTTGATCTATGCTTCGAGCCCAGGACCGCGATACAAGCTCAAGTTATGGCGGATCTGTTGGTCGAGCGTTTTGGTTTCGAGCCCACCGTTGTGGAGAATGAGGGGTTATGGGTACTGCACACAGATGGTTCCTCAACCTCTCAAGGGGGAGGAATAGGAGTGGCCCTAAGAAACCCCTATGGGATTGAGCTGGATTTTGCAATCAAGCTGGATTTCCAGGTCACTAATAACGAAGCAGAATATGAAGCCCTCGTGCAAGGGTTGAATATTGCTTTTCAGAATGGAGCCTCCAGAATCACTGCTTATGTGGATTCACAATTAATAGCGAGCCAGATTGAGGGAACTTATGAGGCTCGAGAAACCACCATGGTACAGTACTTAAAGAAAGCCAGAGAAATCATTGGGAAGTTCAAGGAATTTCATCTACTTCAAGTGCCACGAGGAGAAAACGAGCGTGCGGACGCTCTCTCAAAGTTTGCTTCAGCTTTAGAAGGCACTTCTGAGCGTTCTGTTACGTTCCTTAGAACTGAGGAACCTTTGATCAAGGAAAGGGTCGCCGCCAAGATGATCGCCATGATTGATCCGAACGAGCCCTGTTGGCTTGACGACATCGTCATTTTCCTTAGGGATGGAATTACTCCCACTGACAAGGTGGAAGCCAGGAAAGTCAGAAATAAGGCCCCTCGTTTCGCTCTGGATCCCGAGGGGAGATTGTTCAAAAAATCATTTCAAGGACCCCCAATGAGGTGCCTAAGGCCCTCACAAGCGAAGGAGACGCTCGAGCTCATACACAATGGAAGTTGCGGGAATCATTCTGGAGGACGTATCTTGGCAAAAAAGATTCTGAGAAGTGGGTTTTATTGGCCTACGGTTCTCCAGGATGCTATTGAATTTTCGAGGAAGTGCCCCAAATGCCAATTTCATTCAAATCTCCCTCAATTGCCAGCCGCACAGATGATCCCAATAGACGTCTCTTGGCCTTTTGACCAGTGGGGAATAGACATTGTGGGCCCCTTGCCCATGGCTGCGGGACAAAGGAAGTTTGTCATTTTAGCCGTCGACTACTTCACCAAGTGGGCCGAGGCTGAAGCTGTTGCAAAAATCACTTTCAAGGTTGTAAGGGACTTTATTTGGAAGAACATCATTTGCAGGTACGGAATACCGAGAGTGCTCATTTCTGACAACGGGTCCCAGTTCATAGCGGCCGACACACGAGAATGGTGTTCTGAGTTGGGTATAGAACAGCGGTTTACCTCTGTAGGGCATCCACAATCCAATGGACAAGCAGAAGTTACCAATAGGACCATCTTGCAGCATCTGAAAACCATGCTTGAGAGCAAGAAAAGTGAATGGGCTGAGGAGTTGCAAGGAGCGCTTTGGGCTTATCGCACAACCCCACGAGCGGCCACTGGAGAAACACCATACGCGCTCGTTTATGGGTCAGAAGCGATGATACCAGCGGAGATAGTAAATGAATCCGCTCGAGTAGGCTATTTCGAGCCTCAGCTCAACGATGGCAATAGGAGCTTGGAATTGGACTTGCTGGATGAAAGGAGAGACCGAGCGTGGGCTAAGATCCACCACTATAAAGCCTCTGTGGCCCAGCAGTACAACAAGCGTGTGAGGGAAAGAACTTTCCAGCTGGGAGACTTGGTTTTGAAGAAAGTGGAAGTATCCAAGCACGTGGGGAAGTTGGACCCCAATTGGGAAGGCCCGTTCAAGGTCATACAACTCAGATCTAACAACACTTACACCCTGGAGACACTTCAAGGTGAGCGTTTGCCTCGCCCTTGGAACGCATGTAACCTCCGGCGGTTTTATGTTTAAAAAGCTCTTTTGCAAACTCTGATGTAACAACCCTCTCTGACGGGTTCTATGTACTTCCAATCACAAGTGAAAGGTAACATAATCCTTTTAATTTCTTTAATATCCCTGTTTCTTTGGTTTCTTGAATGGATAAGTCCCACGTCCCTCGTCTTCGCGAGCGTGGTTGGCAACCCATTCCAATATGAATGCTGTTATCTCTTATGGGTTACGCTGGCCAGCACTCTACTCCGCATGGGGGGACGCCCTCATAAGGATAGACTGGTTACGCTCACAACCAATTAGGCAAGTTGGAAGAGGATCGCGAAGAAAATCCTAGTAGGCCTTGGCTGTTTCTTAAAACGCCTTGCGCTCGAAAATGGGATCCCCTGCAGAACGCATCCTAGAAGGCCTTGGTTGTTTCTTAAAACACCTTGCGCTCGAAAATGGGATCTCCTACAAGAACGGATCCTAGTAGGCCTTGACTGATTCTTAAAACGCCTTGCGCTCGAAAATGGGATCCCCTGCAGAACGCATCCTAGTAGGCCTTGGTTGTTTCTTAAAACACCTTGCGCTCGAAAACGGGATCTACCACAAAAAAAAAAAAAAAAGGTCCTAGTAGGCCTTGGTCGTTTCTTAAAACGCCTTGCGCTCGAAAATGGGATTTCCTGCAGAACCAAGAAAACGATAAGAGCCAGAGCGCTTGAATGATGGCCTCAGAATCAAAAAGGAATTGCACAAGTCTTGAGCAAGGGCAACCATTCAGTAAGACCCTCGCAAATACAAAAGACTTAGCAAAATCCCCCAAAGGCGGAAAGAATGTCACAAGTCTTGAGCGTAGGGGCAATCCCACAGTAAGACCCTCGCGATCGCTCAAGACTCAGACAAGAAGTTTACACAAAAACAAAATTTATACAAGTCTTGAGCGTAGGGGCAATCTCACAGTAAGACCCTCACGACCGCTCAAGACTTAGACAAATTTTCAAAAGGAAAAGTTTATGCAAATCTTGAGCGTAGGGGCAATCTCACAGTAAGACCCTCACGACCGCTCAAGACTTAGACAAATTTTCAATTTCAGGAATAGAAACAAAATTTATACAAGGCTTGAGCGTAGGGGCAATCTCACAGTAAGACCCCCACGATCGCTCATGACTTAGACAAATTTTCATTGCATCAAAGGAATAAAACATCCACAGAGTATGCTACACGGTCCTACTATATGATTCATAAATGGACAAGAAGAACAACAAAGGCATGAAAAAGGAATATTTATTCATTGCTGCAAAAATTATTACAGAGCAAAGGGCTCAAAGGCCCCGGAAATATTGTCCCAAAAGAAGAAAATGACAGAAAAGCAGACAAACAGGCAAATACAGAAGGAATTGATAAAGGGAAAGCTTCAAGCAGCTGGAGCGACGTCCTCATCAACAATCACCAGGATTGGGCCATGAACTGGGCCATGGACTGGGCCCTCAGGCTCTTGTTGATGGGCTTGCGGGTCGTTGGGCTCATGATCATCTGGAGCGGGAGCGTTGGCACCTTCAGCAATTGGGATCGGGGCCTCCTCCAAGATAGGTGCTTGGGGCTCATCCACAGGATCGTCGTTTGGAACGGATGAGGAAGCATTACCCGCCGGATGAGCGTCCATATACTCATCCTGGAGGAGCTTGACCAAAAACTCATACTCAGGCTCCGCAATGGAATCAGCAGGGTTGTCGCCCTCGTCATCTTCCTCCTCGCATCGCTCGTTGAACATGAGCCCCGTGCCCTCTGCCTCTTTCATGGAGGGGTCCGTTAGCCCCTTGTGTATGCCCTGATCGATGGCCAAGTTGAAAGCCTTCTGAGCCTCTTCCAAACAATGCAGGGAAGCAGCAAAGTTAAAGGCCTTCGAATGGCAAAATTTGATTAAGGCCTCCTTGTTTGCACGCTCCATGCTCCGAGGCCATTCATTCATGGTATCGGCAAACTTCCTCTCGGCCTCCAGAGCCCTCGTTCTCCAGCTCTCCCTCTCTGCCTCAGCCTTCTTGCACCGCTCGTTGGCTTGGCCCAGCTCGTTGCCCAAACGAATTCGAGCGCCGTCAACCGCCAAGAAGTCCTCCTTAAGGTTCCCCAATTCCTCCTCCGTTGTCTCGAACAAACCCTTGAGGGTCTCGTACTTGGCGATTTCCGCATTTAGCTCCGATTGGATATGGGCCGGATCATTCGAGCGGGCCATCTTCTTGTACTTGGCCTTCCGGTCGGCATAGATGGAGGCTCGCATTTGTACATTCCGGAGCCGGGGAAGAACTTGCTGCGTAAACGAGGGGAAAAGTGTTAGCAAAAGAATGGTGAATTACAGAAAAGAAGAATGCAAAGAATGAAGACTTACGGAGATTAGGGCGTGGGCTGCATCGAACGTCACTTTCTCTACAGACTCACTGTAGAGATGCCTGTGGTCTGCTGAGAATTGAGCCCGGCTGAACAAATCATCAGTAATAGTCTGGGCGACCGAGCCCGGCCTCAGCAAAACCGACCCGCCGTCGGGGGCGCCAGAAAAGTCTCTGTCCCCTCGACGGGGGAACTCCCACATGTGCTCCCCCTCTGAAGAGGAAGTGTCCCCCTCGCCTCGGGGGCCCTCAACAACTTGTTTGCCCTTTCCTTGGATTACGGCGGAGTCGGGCATTCTCTTCCTCTTGCGGGAAGGCCTGTTCACGCTCGGAGAAGCTTCTGTGATCGCCAGTGTGGTTACTGGCCTTGTTTGCTCTGCAGGGATGGGGGGCTGAGCATCTCCCGCTCTTTCTGACCTCCCCCTGGTCTCCCTCGGGACCAATCTACGTTCCCCTCGGCCACGAGGGGGCTGCACCTCAGGGTTGGCGCTCGAACTGGCACCTTGACTACGGGCATCCCCTCTATCGTTGCGGTTACGGGGGCGTTGGGGCTCGCGTTGTTGGTTCCCCGGTGGAGTTTGATTTCTGTTCCCATGGGCAAAACGAGCCGCTTGTCTGATTCCACCCGCCATTTCAAGTATAGCGACTCCTGCAAGGATGGAATTTTCAAGGGTTAGAAATATTCAAACTATCTACTCAGTCTGCAAGGTTACAAGTACAGAAAAGAAGTTAGTATTTATTCCTATCTAAAGTTAGTGCCCTAAGGATCTAACCGTCTCTCTCTATGTCACGAGCCGGAGGGTTGTCAAGGAAATGAGGGTCGTTGGTAAGACCACACAAGAACATGAGTTCCGCATCGTCTATCCAGTCCTTTGCTTGTATAAGGTGACCCTCGTCCCTTAGAGTTGTTGCCAGGTTTTTAGCCCAGTCTCGGGGGAGTGAGGGTGGCAAACGGCTCTTTGAGTACGAGCCCCATTCCGTGGTCACCCCAAAGCCCTCTTCTGCTGGAGCCTTGACAAAGATGAATTTTTCCTTCCAATCAATGCCATAAGTGCTCGAGGGCGAATTGATCAGCTTCATATGGGCCTTCGCTTGGACGTAATAAAAGCCCGCCTCAGGAGAAGAGCGAGAGGAGCTGACCACTTGGAAAAGGGCGTTGAAGTTCCGCAAATAGGGCTCGTAACCCATGGTCCTCATCAGAATTACGAAACAGGTCAGAAGGGCCAAGCCGTTGGGCACTATTTGGGATGGACACAAGCCCAGGTCATTCAGCAAATGGGCCATTGAGACTGAGATAGGGAACCTCAAGCCTCCTGATCTCACGGTGTCCATGTATACAGCCATTTCCCCGGGAGGCGGATTGTTTGCACGCTCGTGGTTTTGTGGGATTCTCCAAGTATACCGCTCGTCCCAGTAAATGGGGGCCATCATTGTCTTTACATCTCCCACAGTGACAGTGCTGGGAGTTTCATCAGGCGTGCGCTCGGTAGCCTGATAACCTGAGCCCTCCCCCTCGTTGGGTCCTTTGGATTTCTGGGTTTTCTTACCCTTGCCCTTGTCACGGGCCCTTTCTGAAGGCCCGGTTATGGCTTCCGCCACTGGAAGCGGATTTGCAACGGCCACGGTCACTCTATGGCGGTGGGGATGCGTGGCACTTTGAGTTATGGGGAGGGTGACTCCTTGTCTTTCTGCCTCTATCACCAAATCCATCTCCTCAAAGAGAGGATCCACTCCGCCTGGGTTTCTATCTTCCATCGCCATTACCGCCGCCCCCAACTCTTCATCTCTGGGGGAATTGTGGGAAGAAGAACTCTCGGTGGCCATCTCTTGGATTTCACGGGCAAATTCTTCAATGTGGTGGTCGGCCATGGCAGAAACTAAGGTTTTGAAGGTTTTTCTTGGAGAGAGTTTCAGGTTCAGAAAGGCGAAAATCTGAGGGATTACAAAACCCTAAAGTCCAAATCTACGGTTAGCAAAGTTAGAAAGTTACAATGGAGATTTACCTTGAAAGTTTTGGAGAAAACTGGAGAAGAGATTGAAGATGCGAGAGATTTCTTTTTTGCAAAGGGTGCTTGAAAGTTCTGAATGCGTAAAGAGTGTGGAGATCTCAGAATCCCATATTTATAGGGATGGAAGTTGGTACCGTTTTAGGCAATAAATTCAAAATGGCAATCATTTCCCGCCTAGGAAACCGCCCACTTTATGGAACCGGCACATGCTTCCCAATGCTCACGCGCCCCACGCGCACCCGCATTTAATGCTCTGACGTTTCAAGGGCTTCAGAATAGTACAAGCATTTAATGCGGAAGTGATACGATAGGTCAGCTGAAAAGACCGCATTTATGGCGCAATCAGAGGAAAATTGCTCAGCACGCCAGATCCCATACGAGCGCTGCACGCAAAAGGCTGAACGTATTAAAAATTCTACAGTCCTTATCACTAAGGACTACAGAATTGGGGGGCAAAATGATGGGGTCAAAATACGATCGTCCCACGTCAAGACACGTGGCATCACGAGAAGATGACATCTGTCTCCCCCAAGGCGGCATCCGTCTGCGCACGAGCGCCAAGCCAACGAACACAATCCCACTTCAGGGAGTTAAGCCCAACGAGCGCTATCACTCCCACGAGCGTCCTACACAATAAACGATGGGTACGCCCACGTGCCAAGGGAGCCCTCTTCGAGCGTCACACTCCCTCAGAGTGGCCCCTCCTTTAGCTCGTCACTTAAGCTGGAGCCTTCATCCCCCTCAGCGGATACCTTGGCCTCCACTACTCTAGGTTGTCACGAGCGCGCTCTCAAGCCCTCGTTACCAACCACCCACATGGCTCTCTGACACAACGTACATGCCCGCGCACCTGCCACTGTTGCTAACACTAACTTTTGGGCCGCTTTTGCAGAAGATTCCTCCTAGGTTTCTCTCTCACAGCGCCACGTGTTAGGGCAACATTCGGCCAGGACCACTTGAGGCAAATGACCAAAGGGCCCTTGACCCTCAACTATAAATAACCCAAGTCATCTTCTACACTGTAAGCATTCTTTAAGCTTTCTTGACCTCTGCAACTGTGACTGAACTTACATTCCTTCATACACTGAACTGACTTGAGCGTCGGAGAGCCAAACTGGGTATCACCCCCAGTTCCCCCAGCTTGGCCTTCTGACTTTCCTTGTGCTTGTCCCAACAGGTTGAACCTCTATCTCATCTCCGGCGAAGCTCCGGTGGTTTCCTCCACATAATACAAATCGTAAAGTGATCGGATTCGGATCCATCCACTCCCGGACCCATCACTATTGGTCGACAAAACATCCTCACAATAATGATTTCACTAATGTTTAATTAAGTTAATTATGTAAACTCATATACATTATAAATTACTATTGAAAATTTATAAGTACTTAATTGTGGATATGAATTAGGTTATAAGTCTAATTTTAATCAAATTCTAAATCTAAATCTAATACATTGTACCAACATTAAAAACTTGTTTATAATCTTAACTAATATCTAATTCCGAGTGTAATTATAACTAAGTTTTATACCAACTCTATCTAATAACTAATGTAAATTTAATAAAATTCAATCAATAGGGCTATTATGTAAAATATAAATTAGATACATAATAATTATTTGATCGAATAATACATTTTTTATTAAACTAATCATAATGCAATTCTAATTATTTAAATTTAAATAAATACATCTTTTTTTGTCCGTAAACTTAGTTTAACACTAATCATATTACAATCATGCATGTCTTTCTAATTAATAAAATTATTATAATATTAACATTATAAATCACGTTATTCTCAAATAATAATCATATGTTTATGGAAAAAAATTATTTTACTAACCATTTTTTTAATAGTCTATTAAATTATATTATAAAATAACGAGTTGATTTTTGGATTTTATTGAAATTTATTGGTCGTCAAAACATCCTCACAATAATGAGTTCACTAATGTTTAATTAAGTTAATTATGTAAACCCATATGCATTATAAATTACTATTGAAATTTTATAAGTACTTAATTGTGGATATGAATTTGGTTATAAGTCTAATCTTAATCAAATTCTAAATCTAACTCTAATACATAGTACCCACATTAAAAACTTGTCTATAGTCTTAATTAAGATCTAATTCTAAATGTAATTATATTTAAGTTTTATATCAACTCTATCTAATTCTAAATGTAAATTTAATAAAATTCAATTAATAGGGCTTTTATGTAAAATATAAATTAGATACATAATAATTATTTGATCGAATAATACATTTTTTACTAAACTAATCATAATGCAATTCTAATTGTTTAAGTTTAAATAAATACATCTCTTTTTGTCCGTGAACTTCGTTTAATTCTAATTATATTACAATCATGTATGTCTTTCTAATTAACAAAATAATATAATTTAAATAAATTATATAATATTAACATTATAAATCATATTATTCTTAAATAATAAATTAATTAATATTTTTTAAGTATATCTAATCAACCAATTATCATTTCATAAATTTTTATCAAATTATAGTATATCATATAATTTAAATAAATTAAATATACTTTTTTTTTTAATCAAATAAAAAATCGGGTCGGGTCGGGTTGACCCGGGTGGGTCGGGTTGTCAGGTCACCCATAGCACTTTCCGGGTTGACCCGAACCCGCCACATCCCCCCGGGTCTATTTCGGGTCCGACCCGATTTCGACCCGACCCGCAAACCCTCAACCCTAACCCGATTTTTTTGCGGGTGGGTCGGGTCGGGTTGGCGGGTCGGGTTGGCGGGTCGGGTTCCTTTTTGACACCCCTAGTACCCGCCTAGCCTTGAGTCATTTTATTGTCTCCCGTTCGCTATAGCTTTGATTCATGTATGGATTGTCTATTTCATACGTGGATTGGGGCTATAGTGCGGGGGATGTGGTGCCTAGCGTTCCGGATGCTACATTGTGGCTCGACTCAACAACCAATTAACATAATAGAAACGTACGGCCATTACATAAATAATGTAATCAAGCTGTCACCCAAATCATGTAGCCAAGCGATTTAGGCACTTGAATCAGGTAACCGAGAATATGCCTTATAATTTAAAATGTTGTAATATAGTTATTATTATTATTATTTTAGTAATGTCCATTACCACTTAATCGGGATTGAGGTACCTTCGATCGTACTCTTAAAGGCCATGTAATTAGGTTCATAACTGGGTCATACTTTTAGAGGGAAAAGTCACTAGGTGTTATATTATATTAATATATATATTCATTGGTGTAAAAAAAATTGTTAGCATGTGAAATTATTCATAACCCAACAGCCGCTATCCTTGGCAAGCTAATATCAGCGCAACCACTTTAATTAACTCATATATAGAGCAACTAGTAATCAATACATTCTCTATACAGACAATTTAATAGAAGTCTAGTAGAAGTTCTTATCCTTTGTTTTCTCCCACATCAGAGCATGCATATATTTAAATATTAACTGGGAAATTAAATAGGTCATTGAGCACTAAATTCTTAAAGAATCATGACAATTGTAGGGGTTTAATCCAATTAACGCGTGTTAATTATCTTGCGGAAACTATTTAAGCGCACAAACTAACAAGGATTAAGACAAAACATTTTAATTTGTATATTCAGAGTATATCCATACATGTATCCAAAAGCACAAAAGTAATTTATCCTATTTAGGCAAAAGTGATTCTACTCTGTTCAAAAAAAGTTATAAAATTCTATTTAGATAAACCTGTAAATTCCGAAAATTAATTTAATCAAACGTATAAACTCCTCAACTAATCACATAACACATTTCTAAAGATTCGATTAAACCAAAACTACTACCAAAAAAATATTAAGTCCAAAACAAAACTTATCAAACAATAGGAAAATCTGAAAATTAGAATAGAGAATAGATAATAGGACTTACAATCAGGAGAATACTAACTGTCCGGAATTTTTAAAAGAAATCGGTCTTACACTCTGATGTCAAAGGTCACAATAAATATTCTTTTCTTTTGTAAAATAGAACTCCTGTTCTTTTGGTTTGGATATGAGCTGCCGAGTGCCGAGACGCAACTTATGAACATAAATCTTTTTATTTCCTTGGTCGTATCACAATTTGGAATCAATAGAATAATTAAATTAATTAATGAAATTGGGTGCATCTAGAAGTGTAAGGACACACAAATTTTATTTCAGTTTCTTTGGTTGGCACGTGGTTGATGAGTAAGGTTTCAAGACATCATGACTAAGTTTACAAGAGAACCACATTTATTCATTATTTATTATTATATGCTGAGAAGTAATTATGTTAAAAGACATAAAGGAGTATGTGTATAAGCACTTAAGAAGTTGTTATAAGGATACGTCATTGAAGTAAATTTATTTATTTGTTTGTTTATTTTTTTTTTTTCAAATAAAATAGTCACTTATAAGCTTGGGTAGTAACAAGGAATGATTATAACCCCATTTAAAACAGTTTATGATATTAGAACACTTTAAAATATAACGCATTAACGTATTCTTTTTAACAAATAGAAATATAATTAATTTAGCTAACAAGAAATCATTAAGTACGAATCAAATAATTTAATTACATCAAAATCCATATAATCAATTAGCATATTTAACTTATTTTAGGCAAAGAGCACTTGGTTTGGTAATTTATCCGATCAATTTCTAGACGTATCCCGATATCTTAATTAACTTACCCATTTTGGTTTGGTTCAAAATCTGAGCTGTTACACAAACGCTTTGAAAACTCAACACGGCCGTGTCAAGCCCTCGACTTTGAATTTTTCTGATTTTAAACCTCGGACACGGCCGTGTCCGTTTCCTTTGAAAACTCAACACGGCCGTTTCATTTGAAATGGCAGCTTCGGGGGAACTCTTTTATTGCTTGTTTTGCGTTTATTATTCGCATTTATGAATTATAGGTAACGTGATTATATTCAAGCTTTGGTTTATGATTGATATATGATATTGATGACCTTATGAATGCAAAGTATGAAAGTATGAACACTATGAACGGGAACGAATACGGTTTTACCGTATAATGAACGAAACTTGGTGAATTATGTGTTTAATTGAATTCTATGATATTCATGACCATAATTGAACATATTATTGCATTTTAAGCATTCCATAGCATGATATTGCATAGCCGAGCGTCTAATGTGGTCATGATTGAGTCTCACACTACCTTTGTCACACAGATCTTGATCTAGTGGGTGACGAGGTCGGGCAGTGAGAGCTCTGTCGCGTTCTTTTTATCTACCAGGTGGGTTTTTCTTCTATTAGATAACAATATGACCCGAACACCTAATGTGCAAGATTTTGGCCAAAACCCTATATAGGTATTTATACCAAGTTTTTAACGAGCAAATGTTTTGAACGATAGCCTTTATTATGACTGTCCTACCAAAATGTTTTGGCGAGAAATGTATGAATGATCACAATGAATGAGGGCCCGGGACTTAGTGTATTGGTGAACCGGGGAAGCATGGGCTGACGGGAATCCATATATACTAGTCCCAACAATTTCGGCAACCTGGATTTCACTAGGAGATTAGTGGATGAAAGGGGTCCCGCGCTTTTGGGGATTCATGTACCCCTCTAGCATTAATGAATGAGGGCTCGGGCCTTGCAAACCCGTTCCCTACCCGGAGGAAAAAGGAGTATATGAACGATTGAATGAACGATCGAATGTATGTGTACGAAAGAATGTAATGTATGAATGAATGAACGAATGAATGAATGAATGATTAATGGATTACACGTGGTGGTGGTTGGAGAAAATGCACGCCCTCTCGCCGGGCCACTAATGACCTAATGAACGAATGAATTGTTATAATCCTATTCGTTGTATTTTATGTTCCCACTTGGGAGAAATGCTTCTAAACCTCGAATAAGGATTATAACTTGCATGTATGTGTTTCAATTCCGCAATATTATGATATTATGCCTCTCTTTTTATACCCACCAGTCTGTCTAAGACTGGACCCGGAGTTGTTTCAGTTATTTTTGCAGGAAGGGGATGCTAGGCGGGATACCACTCAGGGGGAGTCTTGCATCGTGTCTAGCCTTTCCTTTACACGCATATGTTTACATTTTGTTCACTTTTGGATTTTGTTTATGTATGGAGCGTACAGGATATGGTACCTATATGTATCGTACATGAAATATTGGTAAATAGAGCGTCTAGCTCAATATATGAATTACATGTTGGTACCTAGAGCATTTAGCTCAATATATAATATATGAATGATTGCTTCCGCATTTCTGTTCTCTGATTGTTGTGGTTGATGTTGGGGTTTAGGTTATAGGTTAGTCCCGCTTGGCTTAGCGAGTGTGTTTGTCTCCGTTCGCTGTGATTTGGCTTGTGTGTGGAAATCCATTTCATATACGGGTCGGGTCATGGTGCGGGGGATGTGACGTCTAGCGCTCGGGCGTTACATCCTTTTAGTGGTATCAGAGCCCAGGGTTGCAAAACCAGGGTTCTAGTGTTGTGTTGAGTCAGTAGGTCGTTCGGCTGTAGGAATTACCTGTTAATTTGGAGCATTTGCATTTTTATGTGATAAGGTGTTTCGATCTCTGACTTGAATGATTGATTGATTTAATGCATTGTCATGCATGAACTAAATCTAGCACGCATGTTAGTGTTTGAGTGAACAGGATGCCTCCTAGAAGACATCGGGAAAGGTCTCCGGATCGTCATCATCATAGAGATCGTTCTCCTAATCCTCCACAAGCGCCTATGAATATGGAGCATTTTATGGAAGCGGTATATAACTATGTGGAACATAGAAGGGCTCAGGATCCTCCAGTACAACCGCAGGCTGAACATCAAGCACCTCCTCCAAATAACCCGAGAGATCATCATGGGTTGTTTTTGAGCTATAACCCTCCAAGGTTTTCGGGTTCTGTTGATGATGCTATATCTGAAGGATGGCTCACAAGGATTGAGAGAATTTTTAATGTTAGACAATTCACATCTCAAGAGAAGGCCCAGTTTGCTATTTTCCAACTGGATGGGGAGGCATATGATTGGTGGGAACGTACTAGAGAGAAGCTCGAAGTGAAAGGAGAAGAAATTAATTGGGAAGTCTTTCTAAGGGAGTTTAGAGAAGCTTTTGTGCCGGAAGTCGTCCGAGAAAGGAAAGAACAAGAATTTATGGATCTAAAGCAAGGGACTCGAACGGTGGCTCAATATCTTTCTCTTTTCAACAGACTTGGCAAATATGCATCCCACATTACAAGAGACGAAAAGAGAAAGGCGAAGAAATTCATAGCTGGATTGAGACAGGATCTGAGACACGGGCACGCCGGCCATAACTTTGAATCTTTTGCTGACACTGTACAGAGGGAATTGGTGTTGGAAGAGGAATACAAGAAAAAAGACCCCATACCTCGTATGCAAATGGGACAAGGATTGGGGTTTGGTAAAGGGAAAAGACCTATGGTGGTTCCCTCTCAGCCGTTACAAGGGCCAAACAAGAGGTTTAAACCTACAGGAGCTGCACCGCCGAAGCCACAAGCACCTCTAGCTGCTACTGATCCTCGACATGATAGGCCACCTTGTATGTATTGTGGAGGCCCCACCCACACCTACAATACTTGCCGAAGGAGGTTGGGACAGTGTTTGATTTGTGGGAAGACAACACATATGGCCAATACTTGTCCAGATAAGACTCCGGGCTATCAACTGGGAGCTCAGAGGCCGATGATCCTAGCTCGTGCATATGCCCTTGCGGGTGAAGAGCAAGATGTGGAAGCCAATCCCAATGCTATGGTGGAAGGTACGATATGCATCCATAACACGAACATACATGCATTATTTGACCCTGGCGCTACTCATTCTTTTATATCTTGTAAATTAATTGATACTTTGTGTTTGCCTGTTACGTGCTTATGTGCTTGTTATGTGGTGAGTTCGCCGTTGGGTGGAAGTCTTGAGACGGATCGGGTGATCAGAGATTGTGTGTTTGAGTTTGAAGGCAGAGAATATCAGGCAGATTTGGTGGTAATGTCAATGAACAGATATGGGGTTATTCTGGGAATGGATTGGTTGTTTCGGTATCACGCCACGGTTGATTGTTTCGCCAAGACAGTTAAGTTGGGAGAAGAAGTGGTAGTGGGGAAAGAATCAGAGATTGCTCCTCTCTTGTCATTTACTGAAACTCATAAGTTGATAAGGAATGGGGCAACGGGATTTATCGCCTATATCTTGAATAAGCCGAAAGATCAGGCGAAACTCGAAGAGACAGAAGTGGTGAAGGATTATCTTGAAGTGTTTCCGGAAGTTTTAGGTTCTTTGCCTCCGGATCGAGAGATCGAATTTGTAATAGACTTATATCCGGGATCTGAACCTTATTCTAAGACTCCTTACCGGATGGCACCGGCAGAGTTACAAGAGTTAAAAGTTCAGCTGGAAGAACTTCTTAAGAATGGATATATTCGACCGAGTTCATCACCGTGGGGCGCGCCGGTTCTCTTTGTTAAGAAGAACGATGGAACCTTGAGGATGTGTATTGACTACCGGGAGTTGAATCGGATGACTGTAAAGAATAAATATCCTTTGCCTAATATAGAGGATTTGTTTGATATGCTACAAGGGTCAAGAGTATATTCTAAGCTCGTTTTAAGGCAGGGATATTATCAGCTAAAGATCAAGGAGGAAGATATTCCTAAGACAGGATTTAATACCCGGTATGGACATTATGAATTCGTGGTGATGCCATTTGGATTAACTAACGCGCCGGCAGCTTTTATGGATATGATGCATCGGATTTTCCGGCAGTATTTGGATAAGTTTGTCGTGATCTTCATTGATGATATTTTGGTGTACTCAAGGTCAGAAGAGGATCATGCTCGGCATTTGAGATTAGTATTGGAGACTTTAAGAGATAACCAGCTTTATGCCAAGTTCAGTAAATGTGAGTTCTGGATTGACAGGGTGAGTTTCTTGGGACATATTATTTAGAGCAAAGGATTAGAAGTGGATCCTTCGAAAATAGAGGCAGTTTCACAGTGGCAGAGTCCGAAGAATGTTTCTGAGATCTGAAGTTTCTTGGATTTATCCGATTATTACAGAAGATTCGTTAAAGATTTCTCTAAGATTGCGGCTCCGTTAACCCAATTAACCAAGAAAGAGGTTCAGTTTAAGTGGAATAAGAAATGTGAAGTTAGTTTCCATCTCTTGAAAGATAAGTTAACTTCTGCACCGATACTTGCACTTCCGGATGGTATTGAAGGGTTTATGGTGTATACGGATGCTTCCCATGAAGGTTTAAGTTGTGTTTTGATGCAAAATGGGAGAGTAATTGCTTATGCCTCTAGGAAATTGAAAGAGCATGAGAAGAATTATCCCACTCACGACCTCGAACTTGCAGCGGTGATTTTTGCCTTAGGGAAATGGAGACATTATTTGTATGGAACTTCTTTTGAGATTTTCACCGATCATAAGAGTCTTCAGTACTTATTCTCTCAGAAGGAGTTGAATAGAAGGCAACGAAGGTGGATGGAGACCCTCGAGGACTATGATTGTGTGATTAAGTATCACCCAGGCAAAGCTAACGTGGTAGCGGATGCATTGAGCAGGAAGGATAGTGTATCCAATTTGAAGGTAAATTTTGGACAACCAATGGAGTTGGTTAAGATAAAGGCTCGTATTGGTAACATCTCAGTACGTCCAGAATTAAGGCAACAGATATTTGAGGCACAACGGACGGATGTTGAGATTCAGAAGTTGATTGAGAAGGCTCGATCAGACTCCGAGTGTCCGTTTGGATTCGATGATACGGATATTTTTCGGTTTAAGGACAGAGTGGTAGTTCCAACGGAGTTGAGAAGAGCTATTTTGGACGAAGCTCATAAAACGGTCTATTCGGTACATCCTGGGGGAAACAAGATGTATCGGGACTTGAAACAGTATTATTGGTGGAACGGGTTGAAGAGAGACGTAGTGAATTATGTGAAGCATTGTCTGACTTGTCAGCTAGTGAAAGCTGAGCATCAGAAGCCGTCAGGATTGTTACAGCCACTACCTATTCCCGAATGGAAATGGGAACAGATTGCGATGGATTTTGTATCGGGTTTACCTAGAGTGAAAGGTGGATTCGATGGAATTTGGGTAATCGTGGACAGGTTAACCAAGTCAGCACATTTTCTTACAGTTCGGATGTCAGATAAGATAGGTAAGTTGGCTAAGAGGTATTGTGATGAGATTGTTCGGTTACATGGAGTGCCAGCTAGTATTGTTTCAGACAGGGATCCGAGATTCACTTCCATGTTCTGGCAAGAATTACAGAAGTGTTTTGGGAACTAAGCTTCAGTTCAGTACAGCTTTTCATCCACAGACGGATGGGCAATCTGAAAGGTTAATCAGATATCTTGAGGATATGTTAAGGGCGTGTGCGTTGGATTTCTCGAGTTCGTAGAATGAACAATTGCCCTTGATTGAGTTTGCCTACAATAACAGTTACCAAGCTTCGATAGAAATGGTACCGTATGAGTTTCTTTATGGAAGAAAGTGCCGATCCCCGTTATTTTTCGATTTGGAAGAATGGAAGTGGAGTAAGCAAGAAGGGGTACAAAGAGGTGAAAGGAAGGATAAACCTTCCAAAGCTATTCAAGACGCTATTGAAAAGGTCCAGATTATCCGACAACGGATGAAGGTAGCTCAAGATCGACAGAAAAGTTATGCAGATAAGCGAAGGAAAGATCTTGAATTTGAAGTTGGGGATAGGGTATTCCTGAAAGCTTCACCTCGGAAAGGATTTACCCGAATTGGAAAAGGAGGAAAGTTGAATCCCTGATATTTGGGACCTTATGAGATTTTGGAGAGAATCGGAGATACAACTTATAGGTTGGATTTGCCTCCAAGTTTAACGGGTATTCACAATGTCTTCCATGTGTCACAACTTCGGAAGTACTATCCCGATGAATCAGTGATCGTACCGGTTGAAGAGGTTGAGCTTGAACCGAATCTCACTTTTGTTCAGAAACCAGTTAAGATTCTGGATCGAAAATTTCAAGAACTTCGGAACAGACGGTTTCCCTTGGTGAAGGTGTTATGGCGAAGAGATAAGACGAAAGAAGCTACGTGGGAAACAGAAGAGAAAATGAAGAAGTTCTATCCAGGTTGTTTCCGACCGACCAATGAATTCGAGGACGGATTCTCTTTAAGGGGGAGAGGTTGTAACGCCCCGTGTTTTCACCCGTGCCGGTATGAGTTCTGTGCGCATTTACATTTAATTATATGAGTTTATATCTTGTTTTACTAATTGAATTCGTTCTAATTTGATTTAACTGTTTATAATTTATATGAATTCTAATTTGAATTATGAATATATGAATGAAATTGTGGGAATGTGAACTTCGTGAATTCGGTGTTAATTGAATGAAATTACATGTTTCGTGTAATACGTGGACTTGATTGTAACTTATTTGAATGTTGTGGTCTCAATTGGAATTTGAGTTTGGGCTTAATTGCCACTTTTTGAAAGTTTAGGGACCTATTTGAATATAGGCAACCCTGAACGGTTTTCGCGATATCTTGAGCTCCGGACCTCGAAATCGAGATCCGTAACCGGCGTTGAACTTGTTTCGATGTTACCTATCCATTAAACTTGACCTTTTATTGTTTCGAGATCGTTTGAACCTTCGACAACGAATCTTTCCACAACCTCGACCTTATAGCTTGTTGAACCGTTTACTAAACGAACCGGACTTGAACCGACCCGTACTCTACCCATTTAGCACTAAATATCAGCATTCCCTTTCTCCTTCCTTCATCACATTCATCGATCATCATCATCCAAGGGAGAAGAAGAGAATTCCAAGAAACCCTCCATTTGTTCATCCAAACTTTGAGCTCAAGCTTGATCAATCCTCCATCTTCTTCCAAGGTAAGTTAGGATTTATAATCTCCACCTTCTCCTCTATCTTTTCTTCTATGGAAAGCTTGGCATGAGTGAAGGATTCTTGGGTTGTGAATATGAGCATGAATAGAGGGTTTGATCTTGAACCTTGGTGTCTCATGGTTTAATTGGAAACTTGATGCATGAAATATGAACCTTATAACTTCCTCATCATTTCTATATCTTTAAATTTCATGTTGGTTGTGTATAGCATGATGTGCCATTAATGAAGCTTGAAGCTTCTATGAATGAAAGCTTGTGTTTCGGTGATCTTTGGCCAACTTTGGGTGTGAATTCTTACATATATGAATGGATTGCATGATATATATGAGTTTTATGAATTGAAAGCATGTCTAAGTGTGTATAAGAGCTTCCTTAGAGCTGTCCCTGTTTTGCAAAGCTTTTCCCTCGAGAAACAGAGCTTTTGCTCTGTTTTCTCTTTGAAAACGATGAGCTGACACGGCCGTGTCAGCTTTGAACTGAAAATGGACACGACCGTGTTGGGCTCTCGACTTTGATTTTTTCTGAATTTAATCTCGGACACGGCCGTGTCCAAAAGCTTTGAAAACTCAACACGGCCGTGTCAAGCCCTTGACTTTGAATTTTTCTAATTTTAAATCTCGGACACGGCCGTGTCCGTTTCCTTTGAAAACTCAACACGGCCGTGTCATTTGAAATGGCAGCTTCGGGGGAACTCTTTTATTGCTTGTTTTGCGTTTATTATTCGTATTTATGAATTATAGGTAACGTGATTATATTCAAGCTTTGGTTTATGATTGATATATGATATTGATGACCTTATGAATGCAAAGTATGAAAGTATGAACGATATGAACGGGAATGAATACGGTTTTACCATATAATGAACGAAACTTGGTGAATTATGCGTTTAATTGAATTCTATGATATTCATGACCATAATTGAACATATTATTGCATTTTAAGCGTTCCATAGCATGATATTGCATAGCCGAGCGTCTAATGTGGTCATGATTGAGTCTCACACTATCTTTGTCACACAGATCTTGATCCAGTGGGTGACGAGGTCGGGCAGTGAGAGCTTTGTCGGGTTCTTTTTGTCTACCAGGTGGGTTTTTCTTCTATTAGATAACAATATGACCCGAACACCTAATGTGCAAGATTTTGGCCAAAACCCTATATAGGTATTTTTACCAAGTTTTTAACGAGCAAATGTTTTGAACGAAGGCCTTTATTATGACTGTCCTACCAAAATGTTTTGGCGAGAAATGTATGAATGATCACAATGAATGAGGGCCCGGGACTTAGTGTATTGGTGAACCGGGGAAGCATGGGCTGACGGGAATCCATATATACTAGTCCCAACAATTTCGGCAACCTGGATTTCACTAGGAGATTAGTGGATGAAAGGGGTCCCGCGCTTTTGGGGATTCATGTACCCCTCTAGCATTAATGAATGAGGGCTCGGGCCTTGCAAACCCGTTCCCTACCCGGAGGAAAAATGAGTATATGAACGATTGAATGAACGATCGAATGTATGTGCACGAAAGAATGTAATGTATGAATGAATGAACGAATGAATGAATGATTAATGGATTACACGTGGTGGTGGTTGGAGATAATGCACGCCCTCTCGCCGGGCCACTAACGACCTAATGAACGAATGAATTGTTACAATCCTATTCGTTGTATCTTATGTTCCCACTTGGGAGAAATGCTTTTAAACCTCGAATAAGGATTATAACTTGCATGTATGTGTTTCAATTCCGCAATATTATGATATTATGCCTCTCTTTTTATACCCACCAGTCTGTCTAAGACTGAACCCGGAGTTGTTTCAATTATTTTTGCAGGAAGGGGATGCTAGGCGGGATACCAGTCAGGGGGAGTCTTGCATCGTGTCTAGCCTTTCCTTTATACGCATATGTTTACATTTTGTTCACTTTTGGATTTTGTTTATGTATGGAGCGTACAGGATATGGTACCTATATGTATCGTACATTAAATATTGGTAAATAGAGCGTCTAGCTCAATATATGAATTACATGTTGGTACCTAGAGCATTTAGCTCAATATATAATATATGAATGATTGCTTCCGCATTTCTGTTCTCTGATTGTTGTGGTTGATGTTGGGGTTTAAGTTATAGGTAAGTCCCGCCTGGCTTAGCGAGTGTGTTTGTCTCCGTTCGCTGTGATTTGGCTCGTGTGTGGAAATCCGTTTCATATACGGGTCGGGTCCTGGTGCGAGGGATGTGACGTCTCGCGCTTGGGCGTTACATCCTTAATCAATTCATAAGAGTCGTTGTCTTCCCCATTCCTATTGTTAACACTTGATCCGAAATTAATAACCTTTGTAACTCTACTTACTTGGTTATTCGCTTTCCTTTATACTTCCCTTCCGTTTATTGTAGACATTCTGATAGCAAGAGGAATTAAGATTCAAGATTTACTATCCAAATGTAGCCGGATCGGATCCCTTCTCCCACTTACTGAGTCAAATGATATCCTGAGACTATCGGAGAACTGCAGATGGTGTGCCCACATTCTTGAAACCGGTGATAAAGCAAAATACTGTCGATGATAAGACTTTTCTTGTGTAAGAGGGAGGAAAGGTTTAAGTTACTGAAAACTTCTTTCACATGGTTCTGATAGAGGACTCCAGAAAGAATCGGTTTTCTTAAGGTTCCAACTCTCCCGAGTGTTATCTGACTTCAGACTTAAATTTATTCCCAGACCGGCTCTCCCCCTTAAGAAAATGGAAATTTTCTAATTCTTTAAATTTGTTCTGTCCTTTCCCACTTGCAAGCTTCTCTACTGGCTCCAATCCCGTAAGCTTTTCCTCGTCCTACTCACAACTGTCCTCACTCTATCCTGATACTAAATTTTCCAACATCCTACACTCACCTAGTACTTTCCAGAGAGTTGACATTTACAAGCTTAATACCATAATCTGAAGCAAGAAAAGTTAATTCACTCAATCCCATTGCGTCTCCGAAATACTAATTAATTTCTGAAGGTTGAAGAACCCACTAAACATTTATCTACGTGAACTTATCGTCATTTCCCAGTTTCCAAAATTTTCCAATATTTATTTCATCCCCCTGCTCCTACTAATCCTGGATCAATAAATTCTCATAGTCCCAAAGCATTGCTAAATTTTCAAGCAAAATCGGATAACCCCATTACAAACATGATACCCGGTGAGTCAACAATCTTTTCTTTAAATTCAAGTTGGTAAGAATAGGAGCAAGAATTGCGCAGGGCATAGGAAGAGCCTATTAACAACAAACACTAAATAATGCATGATGGTTAAAGTGTCAATGCACGTATTGTCACCAATTTAAAAATGCAATATATTAGAACAATTATATTAATTTAGAGAGATACTTAGAAGAAAAGTAATTTGAATACTTCAACTAATTTAAGCATATACTTAATGCATCAAGTAGACAATTTCAACAACATCTATACAATATTTATAAATGAGAAACAATGAATTAGTAAATGTGATACACGTGTTTATGAATGCATTGAAGAACCTGTCATCGTAGTAGGGGAAATTTCATCCCGGTACCTTTCCTTGATTGTTGTAATATAACCTTGTCTCGAATGGTTGATTAGTTCTTGGTTCCCTCACGATCTTCTAAATTTCCAATTTCTCTGACCTTGCCTTATACTTTTCCCGGACTCAATTTTAGGTTTCCTTGAACCCAACTCCTCTTTATAGTTTCCATTTGTTGCTCCAGATCTTCCAATTCAACCATATCCTAATTGGTAATCTTTGGAGTCACTTTCTTGTTAACTCTTCGAGAATACCTCTTCCTTGTTGCAAGAATTCCCGGCCTAAGCATTGTCGATTTTTCCAACCTCTCGAGTCTTGTAAATGGTTCCCACGCTTGATTCGTCTCTTCCGGATCCCATCATTTTAATCTTCAACCCCAATAGAAAGAATATTGACTCCCGAATCCTTCTATGAACTTTCCGGCACACTTTCTTATCCGTTCCAAAATTGGAGGGAGTCTTATAGCCGTGGTTTGATACCGTTTCCATAACCTGTCACTCACAACTTACTTTGAAATAAATGCGTGTGGGTAAGACGTGCTCATGTCATATAGTTGTCACATAGTTGATACCAATAATGAGAATTTAATATAACATGCAACAAATAATTCATAAATGTTCGAACAAAACACGTTGTTCACATAGATTTCAAGCAATTCAAGATCATCTAATTGGCAACTATGGACAAGAAGCAATGTAATGCTCAAATTATCCCACAATCCAAGTGTTCCAAGAAGTTCAAGTAGATCAGGAATTTCAAATAATATGCAAGACCCTCAAATCATCAAATAATTCCTATGCCGTACGACCTAGACTTGACTCGACACGACACTAGAACCTCGGTTTTGCAACCGGGCTTTGATACCACCTTAGATGTAGCACCCCTTTACACGTGGAGGTACCACACCCCCGCACTATAGGTCAATCCACATACGAAACGGCCAATCCGTACCCGAACCAACCTATAGCGAACGGGTGACAATGCAATACACGACAAGCTAGGCGGGATTACTAATATATGCAACAAAATAAAGCGGAAGCATAAAGTAAACAATATCACTTATTTCCATTTATCATTCTTCTCCTTTCTCGTTTACCAAATAAAATATATTCTAACTTATCATATCAATACATTATCCTCTTCAAGTAAAACAACAATAATAACTATAATTTCATAACTAACAATAAATAATCAAATACGCGAACTATGGTTGACTCGACAACATGAACAGGACTCGACTCGACTCAACTCCCCCCTAGCGTGCACCTGCAATAACCTGAAAGGTGGAGGTGTCAGTCTGTGAAGACCGAGTGAGGGGTTTAAATACATATTAGCTCAGATAACATGCAAGTTATATTCTCGGGTAAAGATTTATAAAAGATAAATATATGAGTTCAACTTTAGTATAGCTTCGCCCGAGAATACAACTATCAATATTAAACACTTTTTGTTCCCTTTCATGCAATTAATACATGGCGAACTCAAAATGTACATGAACATGCTTGCTTGATTATTAAACAATAAGTGATCATGCAATTCAGTTGTCGTGCAATCGTGAATGTATAATCATATAGCACGTTCATGGAATGGAAATCATGCAATCAATACATGGCTTACTTGTAACACGATAGGGTTTGTTCCTCCTGTGGTTGGACGGACAACCACCAGCTCTAAAACCAGCCCAGCGCCCTCACTAAGGAGAACCTGGCCAAGAGAACACAGGTACACGATAAGGCTTTGTTCTTTTTGTGGTTGGACGGACAACCACCAGCCTGAAGACCAGCCCAGCGTCCTCACTAAAGAGGACCTGGCCAAGAGAACACACGTACACGATAGGGTATTGTTCTTCCTGTGGTTGGACGGACAACCACCAACCCGAAGACCAGCCCAACGCCCTCACTAAGGAGGACCTGGCCAGGAGAACGCATTTACTTGCTTTCATGAACATGACATGCTTGATTCGTGAACAATAACATACTTGAAATAATAAGTGATTTCATGAAATTATAACTATAAATACCTTTGGCCAAAAATCAGGTAAAGGTTATACGGGTTCTATATAACTAGAAATTAAACCTCACCTGACAGGCGACACACGACTCGTGAATGCGTGAACGTTCTCATGCTCGACAATCTCCACCCTGGAGAATAACTGGACAAGAAACAGGACAATGTACGTGAATGAGACCTCAATTCAAGAATATTACTTCGTATAAGACGCACGGTGTGATCAAGTCCGAGATATCGCGCAATAAACAATGTAGTATCTAAATATCACGTTTTGGCATGTAATCAATCATATAATTCACATATGGGAGCTAAGAGAGTGAAAGGAATGCAATAATAGAGGTTTTGGTGAAGTTTGGCAAAAACGGACAATTTTAGAAAATGTACATGTTGAGGGAAAACTGGAATATCATTAATTCTAGAAGTGGGAATTTAGTTTTGTTTATTGGATATGAAACTAGACACAAAGACCTTTCCAACGCTATATGGCACGTTTTCTAATTCAAACCGAGGTGAAAATGGCGTTGGTTCGAAGTTGGACAAAATGCAGTTTTTAGCGGGGGTCGCGGGCGCGACCAAAATCCTTCACAAAATGGTCGCGGGCGCGACCAAGTATTTTTCCGAATTTTTCATGAAATTTTCCAAAACTCGAAACTTGGCCAAATTGGGGTCGTGGGCGCGACCTGTTTTATGTGTATTTCAGGTCGCGGGCGCGACCTTCAATTTCTGGAGAAAAACAGAGCAGAAAACAGGGGATCGTCTCGGCCCAAAGCAAAACCAACCAAAAACAAGAATTTCCAAGCTCTAAAATCCCATTTTTCTGGAAATTAGCATGCATGTATGTTCATGATACAATAAAATTCCATAAAAACACATGAATCACACAAAATTATCAAAGATCACAAGCTTCAAGTTCTTATATGAATTTATCATATGAGCTCAAATTCTTCAACAATTCATGCATCTCTTCAAGTTGTAATCACATATTCATACTTCAAACAACATATAATCCATATATTCCATAATATCACTAACCCTAGCTTCTCAAAGATTAACAAGAATCATCCATACAAGCTCATACATATACCTTGAAGAAAGAGGTGAAAGAAGATGGAATGATGATGATGATGAAGCTTCAAGCTTTCATTTCCTTCAAGAATTATAGCTGAAAATAATGAAATTCCCTTTTCCTTTCTTGATGGTATGGCTCGGTGAGAGAAGGAAGCAATATGGTGTTTGTATGAAAGTGAAATTGATCATGGAAGATGATAGAAATATCCATTTTCATGAATCATCATTTTGAATTTGATGAAAAGCCATAATTTGCGATTTAGTCCCTCAAAATTATGAGTCATGCAAGCAAGTTTCATTCCTACGATTTTACTCACTTCGGTCCAAGAATTGTTTATGCAATTTGGTCCTCGAATTTAAAAGAATGATCACTTAAGGACAATTTGGCAATTAAATCACTTCCGACAATTATTTCACGTAACAAGTATTTTCACGTGAACACATTAAAATATAATCCATTTAATTTTCATGAAATGTAAGAATTTAATAAACGAAAGGATTAAAATAAATCCTAACTCTCAGAAAATCTCACGTGTCGTGCGTACCTGAACGTCTGGAAAATTGGGGCGTTACAATATGTGAGCAAGAAATTTGCTGATGCTATCGTGGAGAGAAGACCAGGGACACTTATGGCCTTAAGGGAGGTGGCCGAGCCGTTTTTCGCGCTCGAAGACATGTACGGGTCGAATGGGCCCAGACATCACAGCCCAGCAAGAAATGAGCGCCATCCTGAACGAGGGCGCGAGATCATTGTTAAAAAAGAGCATCATCAGGAGCGCAAAAGGTCGCCGCTGCCCCCTCGACGTTTCGAGCGTATTCCACTTACCCGACCAAACTCCGAGGTCTATAACCTCTCTGACAAAAAACTCTTTAAGAGACCCATCAAGATGAGAGAGACTGAGTCACTGAAACGTTCCAACAATTACTGTGCCTTCCACAAGCAGAAAGGGCACGACACGGATGAGTGTCGCCAGCTGGAAGCTGAGATTCAGAGGCTCGTTGCGGGGGGGAGGGCATCTGAAGGAATTTGTGAAAATTCTGGAACGCCTTGATGAGCGCTGTCGGGATCGTTCCAGGGAAAGAAGAAGGAGCCCGTCCCGGTCAAGAAGTCCACGAGGAAGAGGCCCCCCTGAGACCAGCAGCCATCGGGGCAACAAAGGAAAGGCCCCTGACCAGGAGAATACGCGTTTTGCGGTCATCAACATGATAGCGGGAGGCTCTTCAGGGGGAGATTCCAATGCCGCTCGGCGGAGGTATGTCCGGAGTTACGACCAACTCTCATCCATGCCCAAGTCTGTTTATGCTATACAAAAGGCCAAGGATCAGCACTCCCGAGAGAATGATGTAATAGGCTTCGATGACAGGGATCTAGAGCACATTGTAACGCCCCATGGGGAAGGTGAAACTTCTGACTGCCCCATGGTGGTTAGTGTTGATGTCCACAACCATGTTGTAAAAAGGGTATTGGTGGATAGTGGAAGCTCTATTAATGTTTTGCCTTACTCCACATTTTTAAAGATGAATGCTGACCTCCCTCTCGAACCTCTCAAAACGGCTCTCGTTGGCTTTGGGGGATCAGAAGTTGTCCCAAGGGGGCAAATACGTCTGGCCACCTCATTTGGCCGAGACCCCCAGCGTAGGACGCTCACAGTCACATACGCCGTGGTAGAGATTGATATTCCCTATAACATCATAATTGGGCGCCCAGCCCTCATTGATTTCAAAGCCATCATCTCCACCTATCACCAAAAGATCAAGTTCCCCACCACCAAGGGCGTTGGAGAAGTACTGTGCAATGTGCGAGAGGCTTTGGAATGTTACATGTTGTCCCTCAGAAAGCCTAGGGCGGAGAAAACCTTCCAGATCGGATCCACCAAAAATTCTGTTGACTTTCCCAACCTATACGAGGATGACCCAATACGCAAGAGGGCCAAGTTATATAAGAAGAAGAACAAAAAGAGGAAGGATGCTAGCACCAAGAATCCCCTCGAGAGTACCCCGCCAGGGACAGTGAAGAATCATCCTCAGAGGGAGACGAGCGGGAGAAGGGTGAGCCCACTCCTGGTGAGAGCTTGATCGGAAAAAAGAGGGCGCTCGAACTTCCCCGCCCGGAAATAAGGATTGAACCCTCGGAAAAGTTCCTTTCTATTGAGCTAGAACCCGGAAACAAGGATAAAACTACTCAAATGGGGTCCAACCTCTCGGGGCCCTCTCAGATCATGATGATTGACTTCCTCAGAGAGAACATTGATGTATTTGCGTGGAAAGCCTCTGACCTCACAGGGATTGATCCAAGCGTCATTGTCCACAGGCTTAACGTGGACCCTTCATTCAAGCCCATCAAACAGAGGAAACGGGACGTACACGGCTTTCGGAGGAAGGTCATTGTAGAAGAGGTTAGTAAACTCTTGGAGGTTCAATATTTCGAGCCCATCTTATACCCAGAATGGTTGTGCAATGTGGTTTTGGTGCCTAAGAGTGTGAACAAGTGGCGAATGTGCAATGATTTCACTGATCTTAACAAGGCTTGCCCCAAGGATCCTTACCCGCTGCCCCGGATAGACCAACTGGTGGATTCGACCACTGGATGCGAACTAATGAGCATGATGGACGCTTTTCAAGGATACTATCAGATCTTTATGGCTCCGGAAGACCGCCCCAAAACTTCATTCGTTGTTCATCTGGGGGTGTATTGCTTCCTGGTCATGCCTTTTGGGCTGAAGAACGCCGGGGCCACGTATCAGCGGCTCGTCAACAGGATGTTTCAAAGTGAACTTGGAGGGTCCATGGAAGTTTATGTAGACGATATGATTGTTAAAAGCGAGCGTCAAGACTCACATCTGGAAGATCTCAAGCGTACTTTTTCAATCCTACGATAGTATGGGATGAAATTGAACCCTTCAAAATGCACCTTTGGCGTACAAGGGGGAAAGTTTTTGGGTTACATGGTTAGTCAGAGAGGAATTGAAGCTAACCCGGAGAAGATCAAGGCTATCTTGGAAATCCCCTCCCCTCGAAATCTCCGAGAAGTGCAAGTATTGGTCAGAAAGATCATATCCTTGAATAGATTCATCTCGCGCTCGGCGGACAGGAATCTTCCCTTCTTCAAGATTTTAAGGAATGCCCGGAATTTCGTTTGGACTGAGGAGTGTGAGAGAGCATTGTAAGACATGAAGGCTTATCTAGCGAGCGCCCCGCTATTGACTAAACCTATTGAAGGCGAGAAGTTGTTTATATACCTTTCTGTTTCGGCCGAGGCTACGAGCGCTGTGCTGATAGCTATACGAGAGCGTAAACACTTGCCCGTTTATTACTTAAGCAAGACGCTACAGGGAGCTAAAAAGAAGTATTTGGAAATTGAGAAATTTGCATTCGCCCTTATTAACGCATCGAGACGTTTGAGGCCTTATTTTCAAGCACACTCAATAACGGTACTCATTGATCAACCCTTGAAGCAAGTTTTGTCCAAACCATACGTGTCAGGGAGACTGATAAAATGGGCCATTGAATTGAGCCAATTTGATTTATGCTTTGAGCCCAGAACTGCCATACAAGCTCAGGTTGTAGCTGACTTGTTGGTTGAGCGCTTTGGTTTAGAGCCCGCTGTTCCTAGGGACGAAGGATTATGGGTCCTGCACACGGATGGTTCCTCAACCTCTCAAGGGGGAGGAGCAGGGGTAGCCCTCAGAGACCCCAATGGGATTGAGCTGGACTTTGCGATCAGGTTGGATTTTCAGGTCACAAATAATGAGGCAGAGTATGAAGCCCTAGTACAGGGATTGAGAATTGCCTCTCAGAATGGGGCTTCCAGAATTGCTGCGTATGTGGATTCGCAGTTAATAGCGAGCCAAATTGAAGGAACTTATGAGGCTCGAGAAACCACCATGATGCAGTACTTAAGCATAGCCAGGGAGATCATTGGAAAATTCAAAGAATTTCATTTGCTCCAAGTCCCTCGAGCCGAGAACGAGCGTGCCGATGCTCTTTCAAAATTCGCTTCAGCATTGGAAGGCACTTCCGGGTGCTCTGTGACGTTCCTCAGAACAGAAGAGCCTCTGATCAAGGAGAAAATTGCCAAAGAGGAGGTCATTACGATCGACCCGCTTGAACCATGTTGGATGGATGACATCATCCGGTTCCTTAGAGACGGTATTTATCCCACTGATAAGGTAGAGGCTCGGAAAATAAGAAGCAAACCCCCTCGATTCTCTTTGGGCTCTGAGGAAAGACTGTTCAAGAAATCATTTCAAGGACCTCCATTAAGGTGTTTAAGGCCCTCGCAGGCGAAAGAAACGTTTGAGCTCATTCACAGTGGGAGCTGCGGAAATCACTCAGGAGGGCGTATTCTGGCTAAGAAGATTCTAAGGAGTGGGTTTTATTGGCCCACGGTTCTGCGTGATGCCCTTGAATTTTCCAGAAAGTGTCCAAAGTGTCAATTCCATTCCAATCTCCCTCAACTGCCGGCCGCTCAAATGATTCCAATAGATGTTTCCTGGCCCTTTGACCAGTGGGGAATAGACATTGTGGGCCCCTTGCCCATCGCTGCTGGACAAAAGAAGTTTGTCATTCTGGCTGTCGATTATTTCACCAAGTGGGCCGAAGCCGAGGCTGTGGCAAAGATCACCTTCCGGGTTGTGAGGGATTTCATTTGGAAAAACATCATATGTAGATACGGCATTCCGAGGGTGCTTATTTCTGATAATGGATCCCAGTTCATAGCCGCTGACACGCGAGAGTGGTGTTCGGAATTGGGGATTTAACAACGCTTTACATCCGTAGGCCATCCCCAAGCCAATGGACAAGCAGAAGTTACCAACAGAGTCATTTTGCAGCACTTGAAGACGATGCTGGTGTTAGGAATAGTGCCCTAGAAAGCCGATTGTATATCCGCTTTGTGCTTTTCCTTATTGTAATCACAGACAATCTTTGAATGAAATAACGAATTGAGGCAACACTTCTTTATATGCTCTTGTTTGGTATGCGTTTACTTTATCTGTGCATGTATGAGAACTCCCCTAATCCTGATGACTTTAGGACTCTACCATTTAGGTGAAATGGTTCATGAAACGAGCCCTATATCACATAAGTCATGATTAGTAAAATACTCCAAGCCGATGAGTCCTACAGACAGTGGGAGTGTCAACCTGACTCCTCTAAGGCTTGCTTGTGGGATCATGCCCTTAAGAAGGACCACCTTGTTTCATGGAGGTGCAAAGTGTATAGTTGATACGTGCGTGATACATGAGGGTGCTTACTTTAATAAGTAAGTTCACTGAGGTGCCCCGTGTGAGAACATTCCTAAATGGGAAAGGAAGTTTCTATTTCAGGAAATGGAAACTTCCAGATTAGGAAATATCTCACGAGTCATTGATGTGATTAATTGATCCTTAGACTTGAGGTTCCTTGTCACTTTATGAGTTAACTCTGTAGTCTTAGGAATAAGCTTTAAAGGGTGTCGCCTTAGACAACTGATTCAAGGCTTATGCTGGGGCTGCACAAGTGACTCATGAAAGTGAATGAGAATCAAGAAAGGACCTACACTTGCATTTGCAAGGTGATCTCTTATTGTGTAAGTCATTCATATGCCATATGGAGTCCTTGGCCAAGGCAGTAGATCAAGACATCAAGAAAAGGGTTTCTTGGATTGAGATCAAATGGATATGAAATGCACTTAGCTTTAAGACCGGATTATTAGGGTTCTGATTATTCCCTTGCCCTAGATCTTGGTTGAGAGATAGTAAGTAGGAGTATTGTATCTCACATGAATCAATGACTTAAAGGTTCTGTCGAATCCGAACATTCCAATTCAGCTAGGGGTTAAACACCTGTTGCTAGACTATGGTCGTTTAATCTGTGGACTGATTAATTAATTAGTGAATTAATTAATTAGGGTCACTGCTAATTGAATTAAGAACCTAGAGGGTCACACACAACAACTTGGTTACATGAGTTGAGGCTTGAACATGATTAAACGAGTTAATCGGGCCAAGAGGGTTCCACACGTGTGAAGTCACACGTGTGGCTCAAGTGAGTGACACGTGTCACTGTGACACGTGTCACACACGTGTGTATATATATATATATATATTATATATATTAAATAATTAATTAGTTAATTATTTAATAGACTTTGGTTTAATTTTGAATTAAAAAGAAAGTCTAATTTTGGAGAAAATAATCTAGTTAATTAATTACGAATTAATTAATTAGATAAAAATAAGTTATTTATTTTATAATAAATAAAGTATAAAATTATCCAAAAATAGTTTGGATATTTTTAGCTCTCTTAAAAGTTGACTTGAATTAGAATTCAAAGTCAAAGTTGGAAATACTTGATGATCAAGTAATAGGAGAGAGAGGGACCAAATCCTTTGTCCATTAGTACTTGGTTCGGCCGCCCCTCCCCTTTCCTATATATAGGGGAGCTCATGCTCCCCTTTAGAGCTAATAGACAATTCTTGGTTCATGTGTTGAACACCTTCCCTTCTCCAAGATTAAATTAAACCCTAGGTTAAGCCTAAACACTAACTAGAGAACTAGCATCCTTATTAGTTAGATTGTGATCAAGTTGGTGGACTTTCTCTAGAGACTTCAAGTTAGAAGTTTGAAGATTCGAGCTTTACCAAAGGAGAGGGGATCAAGCCGCGAGAAGAGCGTTCTTGGGTGGCTTGAAACGCTTCAAGAAAGAACAAAAGAAAAGTAAGTTTTCTGTCTTTACGAATTTGGTTACACGATTGCGAGTTCAAGGTCCTTTTGTTGGAAAATTTTTTTAAATTTCGCTGCTTTCTGATTCGTATTTTCCAACAAGTGGTATCAGAGCCACCTCGTTAATCCTGTTTCTGATTCGTCTCAATTATTCTGAATTTGGTAGAAATTCTTAGGTTTAGATGCGAATTAGGTATTCATGAGTTCTTTTAGAAAGCCTGAAATACGAAACTGTAATTTTTCCTGAATTTCTGAAACTGTTTTCTTAAATTGTGATTTTGAAAACCGTTTTGATTGAAATATGTTTAAATCGAATTTTTTAATTTTGGATTGAACCGGGTTTTGGAGAAACCCAAAATACGAAACGGAACACGAAAAAGGACGAGCCTAGGCGTGCTAGCACGTCGCACGCCCAGGCCCGTCGCCGCCGCCCAGCCCTCCCGCAACCGCGCGGGAGGCCCCCCCGCCCGCGCCTAGGCGCGACCGCTCGCCAGTCCCGCAACCGCGTGGGACAGCCGCCCGCACCGTCCTGCAACAGAGCGGGACGCCCAGGCCGAGATCGCCCGCCATCGGGCGGGCACTGCTGTGCGTGACAAGCGCACGAATCGCGCGCCCAGCGCGCGCACGTGGGCGGCACTTGCCGCAAGCTGTGCGCGCAGCTTGCGCGCGCGCGAGCGCCTGATGCCGCGCGGCAGTGCCCTCCTTTGGACGGATGCTTTCGGGCCTAATTTCGTGTTTTCGTGTTTCGTGTTTTCGGTCCAAAAAATCCCGATTTAATTTTATCTTAATTTTATCTTTTAAAATCAGTTTTGCTAAAATAAAATTATTTTAAAATTTTGATTAAATTGGGATTTTTGAGAAATTAAAGCGATTTGGATTTTGGGAAAATTATGAATTTTATTTTCTGAAAATAATGAAAGAATAAAATTATTAATTTTGGAAATTAATTGGAATTTTATTGGTTTGTTGTTTTTCGGGTTTTATTGAAAAGGCTCTTGAACAAGAATTGCATCTAAGTCGTGTTTTAAGTCATTAGGACTTGAAACGAGAATTTTAATTTATTGGCTAAATTTAAATTCTTGCAAGAGCATGTTAGGTGATCATGGGTTTAGATCTATGTATGGTTTTAATTTATGCACATGGATGGTTTAAATTGGGGTTGGAGCCCTATAGTTGCGTTTTTCAATTGAGGTTGGAGCCTCACTTATGTGCGTACTGTTATGTGATTTATTATGTGGCTTTCCATATTACTGTTTTTGAGGCCGGGGTATGGCCCGTGTAATTGTCTAAGGCCAATATGAAGATTGAGCCTTATTACTTTATGTCTTTTTCTTTTTATTGTAATTTGAGAGTAGAGATAGGTGGTGAGGTTTTATTTTCATTTTGGAGATAATGCACCCATGGAGTAAGATGGACCACATTCAAGTAACAAGGAGGCCATAAGTGAAGACCCCTCAAAATGTTAGGGAGGGGAATCTCAATTGTTAAATGTAATAGAGATAGGGCTCGTATTTTGTTACCGCTTTCCCTTATGTGATTTAAACTGTTTACGTGGCATGTATGTTAGAACTTGTGATTGTGGAGTGGCTCCCACATATCACGCATAAGATAGGTAGAACCCATGATCATTACATGTTAGTATCATGCTAGGACATGTTATCTGTTTATGTGCTTGTTTGATATGCATTTAAGTGTACTTGCATTAATCAAGACTAATAAAATTGGATAACATATATGTTGGTGAGGTCGAACCGGACAACTCTCCGGTTGATTCGAAAATTCCCATTAAATATTAAGCTAATTTCGAACAAATAGGTGTTTAATTCGAGATGCAAATTTTGAATTAAATTCCTAGCATTCCATCAATAGGTTTTAAGTTTAGTAAGTAAAGCTAGTTATTGTCCGCGAGTCGTGGGATAGCTAGTGAAGCTTATTAGTTCTTAGTTACCTAATTAATCATTTTAAATGGTCAATATTTCGTGGTCAATTTTAGCAAGGGCGATGTCCGCGAGTCGTGGGTCGTTCGAACTAAGTTTTGGTCATGATCTTATGATTGATGGGTCTAGCTTAACGCCTAAGTAAATATGGATGTCGCACGAGTCGTGGGTCCATATTGAAAGATAGGTGATGCAAAAACAATTACTAAGAATTCTAAAGGTGTTAGAATTGGTAAGTTGTACCTACCTAGGGTTCTTACTTAGAATGTCCGCGAGTCGTGGGTTCGAGGTAAAATGCCTAGGATCTTAGTACCCATTGGGAAACGTGTTCCTCTTAGATCTTTGGGAATTCTAGATCTTTGAAAAACAGTGGGAGCTACATTAGATTAAAGACCTTATCTTTTGTACATCGTTATAATTCAGCATGCTCACTAGTTCTCTGTTTTACCATTTAGGTCGTAGATTTTGTGATTCTCTACGTGTTTTGAAATGGCAACCAAAAACCCTCTTGTATCGATCCTCGAGTCAAACAAGTTGACTGGTCCCAACTATTCTGATTGGCTAAGGAATCTAAAAATCATTTTAGATTCTGAGAAGAGAACTTATGTTCTCTTCGAAGGGGAGCCTAGTCCCGAAGGGGAGGCTCCCACTCGGGCCGAGCGGGATGCGATTCAGAAGTGGAAGGATGATAATCTCCAAGCCCGTTGCCTTATGTTGGCTAACATGTCTCCGGACTTGCAAAGGCAACATGAGGCCATGGAATTTGCTTGGGAGATTTACGACCACTTAGAGCAACTTTACCGCCCTCATGAACGTGTTACAAGGTATAACACTTAAAAGGAATTGTTCCACTTGAGAATGAGGGAAGGTTCAAGTGTCCATGAATATGGACTGAAGTTTCTTGCCCTTACTGAGAAACTTGCTTCCATGGACATGCCACTGAAAGATGAGCTTTCAGTGGATTTGTTGCTAGCTTCGCTCCCACCATCATTCAACCCATTTGTCCTTAACTTCAACATGAATCATGCTGGTGCTACTGTAGCTGAGCTGATTAGTCAGCTTGTGACTGCTGAAAGCACGATCAAGAAGGACAATGAGGTTTTTGATGGTGAATGCTCCATCTTCCTCTTCTGGGCCTTCTAAAGGTAAGGGCAAGAAAGCCCAAAAGAAGAAGAAGAAACCCCTTAGGCCCACTGGTGGCATTTCGAAGTGGAAGGCCCAAAAGAAGAAGCGTGATCAGAAAGAGGATGTTTGCTTCCATCGTGGCAAAGCGGGACATTGGAGGAGAAACTGCCCAGAGTACAAGGCTACTCTAAAGAAAGGTATCTTTCTCGTTGAAGTAAATCTTTCTATTAATTCTAGTTCTTGGGTACTTGATACCGGTTGTGGAACTCATATCTGTAATGATGTACAGATGCTAAGTGAAGTCCGACAACTCAAAGAAGGAGAATGTGTCTTGAAGATCGGTGATGGCTCAAACGTTGAAGCTCGAGCTTTAGGCACAATTAGATTAGATTAAGGTAGTTTTGAGTTAGTATTAAATAAAGTCCTTTATGTACCGAGCATTATTCGTAATATAATTTCAGTTCCAATATTAGATTGTGAAGGTTATGAAACTTATATTAAGAATGGTAAATACTTTATCAAACGGAACAACTCTTCCGTTCATATCGGTACTCTAAGTAATGGACTTTACCTAACTCAAAATATCAATATTATGAATATACAACGAGAAACAAAGCGTAAGAGAGATGATAAAGTTTTAGCTCCCTTATGGCACGCTAGATTAGGACACATTTCAAAGAACAGAATTAGCAAGATAAACACTTTAGGATCATTATCTGAAAATGATCTCAAAGAGTTAACTTCTTGCGAATCCTGTCTCAAAGGAAAAATGTCCAAAGTCCCTTTTAAAGGAACTGTGGAACGTGCCACTAAGGTTTTGGATTTGATCCATACTGATGTTTGTGGACCGCTTAGTGTAAGCACTAGAAGCAATCATCAGTATTTCATAACCTTTACTGATGACTTTAGTCGGTATGGTTATGTATACTTAATGAAGTATAAATCTGAAGCTTTTGAGAAATTCTTAGAATTTCAAAAGGAGGTTGAGAACCAAACTGGTCACAAGATCAAAGCACTTCGATCTGATCGAGGAGGCGAGTATCTTAGTGAAGAATTCCATAATCATCTCAAAGATAATGGGATTATCTCTCAGTGGACTCCTCCGGGAACTCCTCAGCTTAATGGAGTTTCTGAGAGAAGGAATCGAACCTTACTTGATATGGTTCGTTCCATGATGAGTTTCACTGACTTACCACCTTCTTTCTGGGGTTATGCCCTAGAAAGTGCAGCAGAGATTCTGAATCTAGTTCCCTCTAAGTCAGTCCCCAAGACGCCCTATGAAATGTGGCATGGTAAAATACCTAGTTATTCTTACTTAAGAATTTGGGGTTGTCCTGCTTACGTGAAGAGGACAGTGGGAGATAAGTTAGAATCTCGTTCTAACTTATGCTACTTTGTAGGTTATCCTAAGGAATCCATAGGATACTATTTCTATGATCAATTTGAGCAAAAGGTGTTTGTTTCCAGAAATGCCACTTTTCTTGACGAACCGTTCCTTAAAGAAAAGAAAGGCAAGATCATAGAATTAGAAGAAGTACAAAATGACCCCACGTCACCCACTGAAGAAACGTCCCACTCTGATCAACTACAACCAATCACGAATTTCGATACACATGTAAATCCTCCTCTAAGGCGTTCTGAACGCACTCCTAGACAGCCGGAGAGATGGTATGGATTCTTCCATGAAATCTCTCAAAAGGATAATGATCCTTTAACATATGAGGAGGCACTTTCAGATTCTGACTCTGAACAGTGGATAGAATCCATGAAATCCGAAATGGATTCCATGAACTCCAACCAAGTTTGGACCTTAGTAGATTTGCCTGATGGGGTCAAACCCATAGGTTGCAAATGGATCTTTAAGAGAAATCTTGGAGTTGATGGAAGCATTGCAGCCTACAAAGCAAGACTGTTTGCAAAAGGATTCACTCAGAGACCCGGCGTGGATTTTGATGAAACCTTTTCACCAGTTGCAATGCAAAAGTCTATTCGGATCATGCTTGCCATTGCTGCATATTATGACTATGAGATATGGCAAATGGATGTGAAAACTGCCTTTCTCAATGGTGACATTGACAAAGACATTTATATGGAGCAACCCATAGGTTTCACATTCAGTGGGAGTGAGCAAAAGGTTTGCAAACTCCAAAGATCAATCTATGGATTGAAACAGGCTTCTAGGAATTGGAACATTCGATTTGATGAATCGGTCAAAGCGTTTGGATTCATCCAAATTTCGAATGAATCATGTGTGTATAGAAAGGAATTGGGGACCTCAGTGCAATTCTTAGTACTTTATGTTGATGACATCCTTCTTATTGGGAATTCGAAGGATGACATGAAAGTGACTAAGTTATGGTTATCAAACCAATTCGAGATGAAAGATCTTGGTGATGCGTCCTATATCCTTGGAATTAAAATCTATAGAGATAGATCTAGAAGGTTAATAGGACTATCACAGTCGATGTACATTGACAAAGTATTGAAGAGATTCAATATGGAGTCAGCAAAGGTTAAGAACCTTCCTATGAGTGTAGGAACATGTCTTTCAAAGAAGATGTGTCCTAAGACTAACCTTGAGAAGGAAAGAATGACTCATACACCTTATGCATCAGCAATAGGTAGCATAATGTATGCAATGTTATGTACTCGACCGGATGTGGCTTATGCACTTAGTGTAACGAGTCGTTTCCAATCTGACCCTGGAGATGGTCACTGGGCTGCCGTGAAGAATTTTCTTAAGTACTTGAAAAGTACTAAAGATTTATTCTTAGTTTACGGAGGTCAGAAAGATCTTACTGTCGAAGGATACTGCGATGCAAGCTTTGCATCTGACTTAGATGATTTTAAGTCAATGTCAGGATACATTTTCTGCCTAAACGGCGGAGCAGTGAGTTGGAAGAGTTCCAAGCAAACTACCACTGCAGATTCGACCACTGAGGCCGAATACTTAGCTGCAAATGATGCAGCTAAGGAAGGTGTTTGGATTAGAAACTTCATTCAAGAATTGAATGTTGTTCCTAGCATGAAAGACCCCATTACTGTGTTTTGTGACAACACTGGGGCGGTTGCTCAAGCAAGAGAACCAAGATCTCACCAACGGACCAAGTACATTATGAGGAAGTATCACCTAATCCGTGATATTATCAAAAGAGGAGATGTGCTAATTGAGAGGGTCACATCAGCAGAGAACGTGGCAGATCCACTTACTAAACCCCTTAGTCGAGAAGCTTTCCAAGGTCATCTTCAGAAGATGGGACTTAGAGTAGCTTTAGAATGGCTTTGACGGGCAAGTGGGAGATTGTTAGGAATAGTGCCCTAGAAAGCCGATTGTATATCCGCTTTGTGCTTTTCCTTATTGTAATCACAGACAATCTTTGAATGAAATAACGAATTGAGGCAACACTTCTTTATATGCTCTTGTTTGGTATGCGTTTACTTTATCTGTGCATGTATGAGAACTCCCCTAATCCTGATGACTTTAGGACTCTAACATTTAGGTGAAATGGTTCATGAAACGAGCCCTATATCACATAAGTCATGATTAGTAAAATACTCCAAGCCGATGAGTCCTACAGACAGTGGGAGTGTCAACCTGACTCCTCTAAGGCTTGCTTGTGGGATCACGCCCTTAAGAAGGACCACCTTGTTTCATGGAGGTGCAAAGTGTATAGTTGATACGTGCGTGATACATGAGGGTGCTTACTTTAATAAGTAAGTTCACTGAGGTGCCCCGTGTGAGAACATTCCTAAATGGGAAAGGAAGTTTCTATTTCAGGAAATGGAAACTTCCAGATTAGGAAATATCTTACGAGTCATTGATGTGATTAATTGATCCTTAGACTTGAGGTTCCTTGTCACTTTATGAGTTAACTCTGTAGTCTTAGGTATAAGCTTTAAAGGGTGTCGCCTTAGACAACTGATTCAAGGCTTATGCTGGGGCTGCACAAGTGACTCATGAAAGTGAATGAGAATCAAGAAAGGACCTACACTTGCATTTGCAAGGTGATCTCTTATTGTGTAAGTCATTCATATGCCATATGGAGTCCTTGGCTAAGGCAGTAGATCAAGACATCAAGAAAAGGGTTTCTTGGATTGAGATCAAATGGATATGAAATACACTTAGCTTTAAGACCAGATTATTAGGGTTCTGATTATTCCCTTGCCCTAGATCTTGGTTGAGAGATAGTAAGTAGGAGGATTGTATCTCACATGAATCAATGACTTAAAGGTTCTGTCGAATCCGAACATTCCAATTCAGCTAGGGGTTAAACACCTGTTGCTAGACTATGGTCGTTTAATCTGTGGACTGATTAATTAATTAGTGAATTAATTAATTAGGGTCACTGCTAATTGAATTGAGAACCTAGAGGGTCACACACAACAACTTGGTTACATGAGTTGAGGCTTGAAAATGATTAAACGAGTTAATCGGGCCAAGAGGGTTCCACACGTGTGAAGTCACACGTGTGGCTCACGTGAGTGACACGTGTCACTGTGACACGTGTCACACACGTGTGTATATATATATATATTATATATATATATTAAATAATTAATTAGTTAATTATTTAATAGACTTTGGTTTAATTTTGAATTAAAAAGAAAGTCTAATTTTGGAGAAAATAATCTAGTTAATTAATTACAAATTAATTAATTAGATAAAAATAAGTTATTTATTTTATAATAAATAAAGTATAAAATTATCCAAAAATAGTTTGGATATTTTTAGCTTTCTTAAAAGTTGACTTGAATTAGAATTCAAAGTCAAAGTTGGAAATACTTGATGATCAAGTAATAGGAGAGAGAGGGACCAAATCCTTTGTCCATTAGGACTTGGTTCGGCCGCCCCTCCCCTTTCCTATATATAGGGGAGCTCATGCTCCCCTTTAGAGCTAATAGACAATTCTTGGTTCATGTGTTGAACACCTTCCCTTCTCCAAGATTAAATTAAACCCTAGGTTAAGCCTAAACACTAACTAGAGAACTAGCATCCTTACTAGTTAGATTGTGATCAAGTTGGTGGACTTTCTCTAGAGACTTCAAGTTAGAAGTTTGAAGATTCGAGCTTTACCAAAGGAGAGGGGATCAAGCCGCGAGAAGAGCGTTCTTGGGTGGCTTGAAACGCTTCAAGAAAGAACAAAAGAAAAGTAAGTTTTCTGTCTTTACGAATTTGGTTACACGATTGCGAGTTCAAGGTCCTTTTGTTGGAAAATTTTTTTAAATTCCGCTGCTTTCTGATTCGTATTTTCCAACAGCTGGTGAGTAAGAAGAGTGAATGGGTAGAGGAGTTACAAGGGGCACTTTGGGCTTATCGCACTACCCCCCGAGCGGCCACTGGCGAGTCACCTTTCGCGCTCGTATAAGTGTCAGAAGCAATGATACCAGCTGAGGTTGCAAATGAATCCGCTCGAGTAGCTTATTTCGAGCCTCAACTTAACGAGAGTAACAGATGCCTGGAATTGGATTTATTGGATGAAAAAAGAAACCAAGCTTGGGCCAAGATACACAAATATAAGGCAGTTGTGGCTCAACAGTATAATAAGCGTGTGAAGGAAAGAACCTTCCATTTGGGAGACTTGGTTCTAAAGAAAGTCGAAATATCCAAACATGTGGGGAAGTTAGACCCCAACTGGGAAGGACCGTTCAAGGTAATACAAATCAGAGCTAACAACACCTACACCCTGGAGACACTTCAAGGAGAGCGCTTGCCTCGCCCTTGGAACGCATGTAACCTCCGGCGGTTTTACGTTTAAAAGCTCTCTAAGAATGATGTAACCACCTCGTTAATGAGCCCTATGTACTCCAAATCACAAGTAAGATATGATATAACCCTCTCAGTACCTTTGGATCTTACGCTTCTTTATTTTGCATAATCGTATAAATCCCACTTCCCTCGTCTTCACGAGCGTAATGTATCACTTGCGTTGAACATGGGTTACGCTTGCCAGCTTTCTGCTCCACGTGGGGGGATGCCCTCACAAGGGTAGACTGGTAACGCTTACAACCAACTTAGTAAAATGGAAGGAGAACACAGCAAAAATCCCAGTAGGCCTTGGTTGTTTGCCATAACGCCTTGCGCTCGGAAGCGGGATCATTTGCGAATCAAAGGACGAGGCTAGTACTATCACGCTCGCCCAACAATGACGTCGTTATAAAAGGAAAATTCACAAAGTGTTGAGTAGGGGACAATCACTCAGTAAGACCCTCGTAAATACTCAAGACTTAACCAAAATTTTCAGGAATAAGAAGGAAATTCCACAAAGTCTTGAGTAGGGGGCAATCACTCAGTAAGACCCTCGTAAACACTCAAGACTTAGCAAAATTTGTCAGGAATAAGAAGGAAATTCCACAAAGTCTTGAGTAGGGGGCAATCACTCAGTAAGACCCTCGTAAACACTCAAGACTTAGCAAAATTTTTCAGGAATAGGAAGAAAATTCCACAAAGTCTTGAGTAGGGGGCAATCACTCAGTAAGACCCTCGTAAACACTCAAGACTTAGCAAAATCTCCAGGATTAAGAAGAAATTTCGCCAGTCTTGAGTAGGGGGCAATCACTCAGTAAGACCCACGTATATACTCAAGACTTAGCCAAATTTCTGAGAACAAAAGCAAAAATTTACACAAAGTTTTGAACACAAAGTTTTGAATGAGGGGCATTCTCATCATAAGACCCCCGTAATTACTCAAGACTTGGATAGATTTTTCAGAACTATTTAATGGAATCTTTCAAGTTCCAAGGATTTTATCTGAATAATGTGATTTTCATTAAGCATGTTAACACACAATCTTACAACTACAAGATTTGTCCACAACAATCGCAAGATGAAAAATCGCAATCAAAGAAATGGTAAAGAAACATAGTACTCTGAAGGAAAGGAGGAATTGTCATTCATAAAAGGCTTTCGCCTAAACTACAAAATAGAGGCTCAAAAGCCCATGAGTTCCTTAACAAAGCTGAAAAGCATTAAAATAAGGAAAAGCTTCAAGCGGCAGGAGCAACATCTTCATCAAGAACCACCAGTACGTTCCGGGCCACGGGGCCATAAACGGGGCCTTCTGGTTCTTGGGGTAGGGCAGCTGGTGGCTCAGGCGCTTGAGGGTTATTGGGCTCATTGGCAATCGCGTCGGCACCCTCAGCAGCTGGGGCGTGGGCATCCTCCCCGACAGGTACTTGAGGCTCGTTTTCGGGTGGGTCATTCTGTGCGGGCTGAGGAGCATGACTCGCCGGATGGGCATCCATGTATTCGTCTTGGAGGAGCTTAACGAAGAACTCAAACTCCAGTTCAGCAATGGAGTCTGCGGGGTCATCCTCATTTTCATCATCTTCCTCGCAGCGCTCATTGAACATGAGCCCTGTGCCTTCCACCTCTCTCATAGCCGGGTTGGTTAGCCCCTTGTGGATGCCCTGGTCGATGGCAAGGTTGAAGGCTTTCTGGGCCTCGTCCAAGCAGTGCAAGGAAGCCACAAAGTTGAAGGCCTTAGAGTGACAGAACTTGATAAGGGCCTCCTTGCTCGCTCGTTCAAGGCTGCGGGGCCATTCATTCATAGTATCGTTGAACTTCCTCTCAGCCTCTAGAGCCCTCGTTCTCCAGCTGTCACACTCGGCCTCCGCCTTCTTAAAGCCCTCACCCACTCGGGCCAACTCATCGCTCAAGCCACTTCAAGCGCTCTCCACCGCCACGAAATCCTCCTTCAACTTCTTCAATTCCCCCTCCGTCTTTCTGTATAAGTCCTTGAGAGACTCATACTTGGCTATTTCCATATCCAGCTCCACCTGAATTTGAGCCGGATCGTTGGCACGGGCCATCTTCTTGTACTTGGCCTTGCGATCAGCATAGACGGAGGCCCGCATTTGCATCTTTTTGAGACTGGGGAGTACTTGTTGCGCGGGCTCGAAAGAAGGGAAATATTAGCAAGGTATTTACCAGAGATAGTGATGGAGTAAGAAAGCAAAGGCTTACGGAGATTAAGGCGTGGGCTGCATCGTTGGCCAGTGTCTCCACAGACTCACAGAAAAGATGCCTGTGGTCCGCCGTGTATTGGGCCCTGTTGTAGAGGCCCTCGCTGATGGTTTGGGCGACCGTGCCAGGCCTTACCAGAACTGGCCCACCGTCGGTGGCGCCCGAGAAGTCCTTGTCCCCTCGTCTTTGGAACTCCCACAAGTGCTCTTCCTCTGAAGTGGAAGTTTCCCCACCACCTTTGGGGCCTTCAACTACTTGCTTTCCTTTGCCCTTTATTGCTACAGTGTCGGGCATCCTCTTCCTCTTACGAGAAGGTCTACTGGAACTTGGCACGGTCTCGTTTATGTCCAAGGGGGGCCGCGCCTGGTTAGCATTGAGAGGGTCGGACACCCTCGAGTCCGCCGGAGGTGGTGGTGGCCTCACCATCATTCTGTTCTCAGAGTTGGCCGCACGGTTTTCTTCTCGGCCCCGAGGGGGTTGCACGTTCGAGGACGAGCCCGAACCACGAGCGTCGCCCCTACTACCGCGGTTTCGGGGGCGTTGTTGCTCCCCCTGTTGGGTTTGGTTTCTATTTTCATGAGCGAAATGAGCAGCGTGCCTAATTCCTCCTGCCATTGCTAAGATACTTGCTCCTACAAGGAAAACGAGTACAAAGAGTTAAAAATCCGTAAACAAATTAGTCATGGTGCAAGGCGGTAAAAGGGAAAATGCAGTTAGTGTCCCTATCTAAGAGTTAGTGCCCTAGGAATCTAACCATCTCCCTCCATGTCACGAGCTGGGGGATTGTCAACAAAGTAAGGGTCGTAAGAAAGACCACACAAAAACATGAGCTCTGCGTCATCTATCCAATCTTTTGCTTCAATAAGGTGACCCTCGTCCCTTAGAGCCTCAGCCAAGCTCTTGGCCCAATCCTTGGGAAGGGCAGATTCCAGGCGACTCTTTGAGACCGAGCCCCAACTTGTAGGCACCCCAAAGCCTTCTTCCGCAGGAGCCTTAACCAAGATGAATTTTTCCTTCCAGTTGGGACCGTAGGTGCTGAAGGGAGAATTGATTAGCTTCGTATGAGCCTTCGCTTGAATATAATAAAAGCCCGCCTCAGGAGATGAGCATGATGAAGAAACTACTTAGAAGAGTACGTGGAAGTTCCGCACGAAGGGCTCTTAACCGACGCTTCTCATCAGAATTACGAAGCTTGTTAATAAGGCTAGGCCGTTTGGCACAATTTGGGAGGGACAGAGGTGCAGGTCATTCAGTAAACGAGCCATTGGGGCCGAAATGGGGAACCTCAAACCCCCAGAGCTGACAGCATCCACATAAACGGCCATCTCACCAGGAGGAGGATGATTGGCGCGCTCGTGCTCAGCGGGGATTCTCCATGTGAAGCGCTCGTCCCAGAAGATAGGTGCCAGCATTGTTTTCACCTCCCCTAAAGTGACCGTGCTAGGAGTTTCGTCCGGGGTGTGTTCGGTTGCCTGGTAGCCTGAGTCTTCTCCCTCCTTGGACCCTCTGGATTTCTTGGTTTTTCTGGGCTTTTGGGGTTTTTTGCCCTTTCCTTTATCACGGACCCTTTCGGAGGGCCCCGCTGCCTCTTCCACCACCGGCGCAGGAGCGGCCCTTGCCACCGTCACAGCATAGCGGTGAGGATGGGTGGCACTCTCAGTTATTGGAAGAGTCCCCCCCTGTCTCTCTGCCTCCATTACCAAGTTCATCTCTTCGAAAATAGGTTCAACCCCTTCTGGGTCCTTTACATCTATGACAGTCATGGCCCCTGCCAACCCTCCATCCCTGGAAGAATCCGAAGGAGATGAATTTTGGGTAGCCATCTCCCCGACTTCATGGGCAGATTCTTCAACGTGTTGATCGGCCATAGTAATGGGGAGATTGGGGAAGGTTATAGAAAACCTGGAAGACGGGATTTTTCTAAAGAAAAAAGAACAAGGATTCTTGGAGAAATCAAGCTTGGGAAGTTACTCAATCCTAATTATGATACTAAAATTAATGAAGTTAGAAAGTTTCACTGGATGTTACCTTGAGATTTCTGGGAAAAACTTGGAGGAAAGAAGGGATGCTTTGGAACTGGTATGCAAAGAGTTTTTTTGCAAAGGAATGCTCAGGAGATAAGTTCGTGTAAAAGATGGAGTGGTTTCAGAATCCCTTATTTATAGGGATGGGAGTTGGTACGTTTATGGCAAGAAATTCAAAATAGGTAATCATTTCCCGCCTAGGAAACCGTTCACTTTATGGAAACGTCGCGTATTTCCCAAGTCTCATGCACCCCACGCGCATCAGCATTTAATGCTTATACGTTCCAAAGGGTTAGAAAAGAGGACAACATTTAATGCTTGGGTATATCAAGCGATCAGATGAAAGGACCGCCTTAATGGCGCTGTCAGAAAGGATATTGCTCAACACGCTAAAGACCCTCCCGAAGCGTCACGCTCGGAGGATCGAACATGATGAATTCTGCAACCCTTATTACAAAGGACTGCAGAATTAGGGGGCAAAAAGATGGGGTCAAAACACGCTCATCCACTTTCTCGGCACGTGGCGCCTTGGGATGACGACACTTGCCTCTCCAAGATTGCATCAGACGTATACGAGCGTTGACATCCCGCAAGGACACATGTCAGCTCTGTTGTGGATACGTGTACATCAACAATATTGCTCTTACCGCTCTTCCACAAGCGTCGTTGATACAACATGAGTAGTACCTCAATCAATCTAAGTAGGTCTACTTCGAGCGCTACACTCCCTCGGAGAGGCTCCCGCTTCAATCTCTTACGACAAGCTCCAACCCTCATCCTCTAGCGGATATCTTGGCCTCCAAGGCTTCTGGTGGTCAGGAGTGCGCTCTTAAGCCCTCGTTACCAACCTCTCAAACGGCTCTCTGACACATCGTACATGCCCGCGCACCTGCCACTGTTGCCAACACTAACTTCCAGTAGCTTTTGCAGAAGATTCCTCCTAGGTTTCTCTCTCGTAGCGCCACATGTTAGGGCAACATTCGGCCAGGACCACATGCGGCAAATGACCAAAGGGTCCCTGACCCTCAACTATAAATAGGAGTCTTCATCTCCTTCACGGTAAGCGATCTCCATTACTGCAACTCCTCCTTAGCTTGCATTTCCTCTTTCAGATCATCGTCTGACTTGAGCGTCGGAGAGCTAAACTGGGAATCACCCCCAGTTCCCCCAGCTTGGCCTTCTGACTTTTCTTGTGTATGTCCTAGCAGGTAGAACCCCCCTCTTTTCCGACGTACCTTCCGGCGGTTTCCACACTCAAATAAATTCTAAAGTGATCGGATTCTAACCCTTATATTTGGAACCCATCAGAACTGTTTTTCAGATTACTTTGAGTTAGTCGAACTTAAAGTTAAAGGACTTTTAAATTTATTGGTAAATTTAAATTCTTGCATTTTAAGCATGTTAGGTGATCGTGGGTTTAGACTTATGTATGGTTTTAATTTGTGCACATGGATGGTTTAAATTGGGGTTGGAGCCCTATAGTTGCGTTTTTCAATTGAGGTTGGAGCGTCACTTATGTGCGTACTGTTATGTGATTTATTATGTGGCTTTCCATATTACTGTTTTGAGGCCGGGGTATGCCCCATGTAATTGTCTAAGGCCAATATGAAGATTGAGCCTTATTACTTTATGTCTTTTTCTTTTTATTGTAATTTGAGAGTAGAGATAGGTGGTGAGGTTTTATTTTCATTTTGGAGACAATGCACCCATGGAGTAAGATGGACCACATTCAAGTAACAAGGAGGCCATAAGTGAAGACCCCTCAAAATGTTAGGGAGGGGAATCTCAATTGTTAAATGTAATAGAGATAGGGCTCGTATTTTGTTACCGCTTTCCCTTATGTGATTTAAACTGTTTATGTGGCATGTATGTTAGAACTTGTGATTGTGGAGTGGCTCCCACATATCACGCATAAGATAGGTAGAACCCATGATCATCTCATGTTAGTATCATGCTAGGACATGTTATCTATTTATGTGCTTGTTTGAAATGCAATTAAGTTGTACTTGCATTAATCAAGACTAATAAAATCGGATAACATATATGTTGGTGAGGTCGAACCGAACAACTCTTTGGTTGATTTGAAAATTCCCATTAAATATTAAGCTCATTTTGAATAATAGGTATTTAATTCGAGATGCAAATTTTGAATTAAATTCCTAGCATTCCATCAATAGGTTTTAAGTTTAGTAAGTAAAGCTAGTTATTGTCCGCGAGTCGTGGGATAGCTAGTGGAGCTTATTAGTTCCTAGTTACCTAATTGATCATTTTAAATGATCAATATTTCGTGGTTAATTTTGGCAAGGGCGATGTCCGCGAGTGGTTGGTCGTTCGAACTAAGTTTTGATCATGATCTTATGATTGATGGGTCTAGCTTAACGCCTAAGTAAATATGGATATCGCACGAGTCGTGGGTCCATATTGAAAGATAGGTGATGCAAAACAATTACTAAGAGTTCTAAAGGTGTTAGAATTGGTAAGTTGTATCTACCTAGGGTTTTACTTAGAATGTCCGCGAGTCGTGGGTTCGAGGTTAAATGCTTAGGATCTTAGTACCCATTGGGAAATGCATTCCTCTTAGATCTTTGGGAATTATAGATCTTTGAAAAACAGTGGGAGCTACATTAGATTAAAGACCTTATCTTATGTATATCGTTATTATTCAGCATGCTCACCTAGTTCTCTGGTTAGCATTTAGGTTGTAGTTCTGTGATTCTCTAAAATATGAAATGCAAACCCATTTGTATCCATCCTTAAGTCAAACAAGTTGACTAAGTCCTAACTAACTCTAAAAAAGGCTTCGGATCCTAAAATTCATTTTAGAATCCGAAAAGAGAAATTGTTATCTACAAGGCGAGATTTTCCTTTACTTGAAAATTCGACCTGGGCCAAAAGAGAAGCAACCTGAGGTGATAGGATTTTTCCAAACCACTTAAGAGCAATTGAACCACCTCATAAAAATGTTACAAGGTATAACATTATGGAATTATTCAATATTCCAAATGAGGAAACAAGTGCACACGAACAAGGTCTAAAAATCTTATTTGAAGATCTTATGGTCTCGATCATCAACTGAGAAAAGAGTTCTCAATGCACTGATTGCTTACATTGCTTCCACTATCATTCAAACCCTTTATGCTCAACTAGAATGATGCTAATGTAGCATAGTTAATAATGGTTAAGAGCATCCTTAAGAAGGAATAAAAGGTTATGATGGTTAATTCTTCTTCTAAACTCACTAAGTTAAAGGCTTGAAGGCCTAAAGAAGAAGAAACCCTTAAGAGCCCAATGGAGGGGCATGTAAGGGGTACGCCCGAAAGACACTAGAGATCAAATTGGACGTTTACTTCTATGGTAGCAAATAAGGACTTTGAAAGGAACTGCAAAGAGTATGAGTACTCTGAAATGTTACATCGTTTAGTGATTCTACTAGGAATAGAATTCACAAATCTTGAGTTGATTCTGCATAATCTGTTGTGCAAAGACTCAAAGCACTAATGTTCTGAACATATAACGAGATAACAAAAGTAAGTGAGATGACAAAGCTTCGAATTATTTTGGAACGTTGAGACATAAAAGGATTAGCAAGTTAGACATCTTAGGATCATTTTACGAAAATGAACCTAGAGAGTTAACTTCCTATGAATCCTATCTTAAAGGGAAACGTTCCCGAAACATAGTTTAGGTGAAACATGGAACGTTCCAAAATTATAGTGGATTTCGATCCATGCTGATGAGTGTAAGATGCTTAATGTAAGCACTAGATACAATCGTCAGTTTAATCATTATGAATGAATGTACTTGTTGAAGTACAAATTCGAAACTTATACGAAATTCTTATAATTTCAAAAAGGAGGTTAGGAACCGAAGTAGTCATAAGTTATAGGTAAATCGATATGATCGAAATAGCCAATATCTTAGCAACTAAATCCTTAGTCATCTTAGAGATAATAGGATTATCTCTCAGTAAACTAATTCGAGAACACCTTAGTGTTTCCGAATTAGGGAATGAAACCTTATAGGATATGGTCCATTCCATAGCAAGCTTTACTGACTTATAATCATTCTAGGAATAAACTCCCAGAATATGCAGTTAGAGATTTTGAATTTTGCACCTTCCAAAATCAGTCCTTTAGATGCACTATGCAATGTGGCACACTAAATTCCCTAATTATTCTTGTCCAAGAATTTAGTGGAATCCTCTTAAGTGAAGAGGATAGTAGGAGATAGGCTTGAAATGAGTTCAAGTTTATACAAACAATATTGGATATCATTTCTGCGATTCCCTTAGACAAAGGTTGTTTGTCTCAAGGAATGTATCTTTCTTAAGGAATCGTTCCTATAAAAGAAGAAAGACAAGCAAACAGACCTCAAAGAAATTTGAGGATAAATATCCACGCCACATATAGAAGAAACCAGCCCATCTGATAAAACTTAGCCAAATTTTAGAGTATGTACACATGTGAAACCCTTCTCTTAAGACGTGTTTAGAACACGTTCCTAGATAGCCAAGGAATTACTTGAAGAGGAGACACTGTCAGATTTGGAATCTGAGTAGTGTAAGCAAGCCTTGAAATCCAATATGGATTCCATATACTCAAACCAAGTTTTGACCTTGGTTGATCCACCTGATAGGATCAAGCTCGTGGAGCTTCGAGTAAATGGAAAGCATTACAACCTTCTTGACGATTGAAATGCAAAAGTCCATTTGGATTATGTTTACCACATCCTCATATTCTGACTATGAGATATGATGAATGAATATGAGAACTATCTTGTTCAATATGAGATTGAAAGAGACTGAAATAAGGTATTTCTATAAATCTCATATTTAGTGGGAGTATGCATAAGGTATGCAAATCCCTAAGTCAATCTGTGGATTGACAAAGGCTTCTAGGAGTTAGACAATTCGATTCCACAGTCAAATCGTTTGACACAGATGGAAGTCGAATAAGTCTCAGAGTGTACATATGAAAGTTAGTGATGTAAGAGTCAATTTTGGTTCTTTAGAAGATGACATCCTTCTCATTAGGAATGTCAAGGATGACGTGAAAGTTACCAATTGTTGTTTAAGAAACAATTTGACATGAAAGATCTTAGTGATTATCCTATATTCTCGACATTCAGATCTATAAAAGATAGATCTAAGAGAATAAAAGGATTATCACAAAACGAGTACATAACCATAATACTAAAAGGAGTTTAGTATGGACAATGGAACATCTCTTTTGAAGAGTATGTGTCCTAAGATAACTTTAAGAAAGTTAGAATGTCCAAAATCCCTTTAAGTGAAAGGGTGCATAATGTATGAAAAGTTATGTACAAAATTAGATATGGCGCAACACTAAGCGTAGTGGGCCGAATCTAATATGACCTCAGAGAAGGTCATTAGATCTCTGTAAAGGATGTCATCAGAGTACTTAAGAAGAAATGAGGATATGTACTAGTTTAGAGAGCCCAAAAGATCTTATCATTGAAAGGATATTTTGATATAATTGTTGCATCAAACATAGATGATTGTAAATCATTGAAAGGATGCAATTTTTGCCTCAATGGCAAAGCAACGTGTTGGAAACATTCCAAGTACGAACGTGGCAAAATCTCGGCTATTGTAATTGAGTACTTAGTCGTATCAAATACCGCTAAGGTAAGTGTTTGGGTAAGAAACTCCATCTAACTAGTTAGATGAAGTTCCTAGCATGAAACAACACCATTATCATAACGTATAATTAAATGGATGGTTGCTCAAGTAAGAGAACCAAGACCTCACCAAGAGACTGAACACGTGATTACGAATCACTTTATAAGGAAAAGGTGTTTCCTAAGAGATGTGTAAACAAGAGGGTCACATCAGCAGAGAATATAGCAGATCCATTTTGGAAACGCCCAAAGTCAATAGGCTCTCAAAGTGCATCTTGAGAAGATGGGACTTAGAGTACCTAAATGGCTTTTACGGGCAAGTGGGAGATTGTTAGGAATAGTGCCCTAGAAAGCCGATTAGTCATAATCCGTTTTGGGACTTTCCTAGTATCACAGACAATCTTTGAATAAATATACGATTGATTAATATAATAGGCAAACACTTCTTTATATGCTCTTGTTTGGTATGCGTTTACTTTAGCTGTGCATGTATGAGAACTCCCCTAATCCTGATGACTTTAGGACTCTACCATTTAGGTGAAATGGTTCATGAAACGAGCCCTAAATCACATAAGTCATGATTAGTAAAATACTCCAAACCGATGAGTCCTACAGACAGTGGGAGTGTCTACCTGACTCCTCTAAGGCTTGCTTGTGGGATCACGCCCTTAAGAAGGACCACCTTGTTTCATGGAGGTGCAAAGTTTATAGTTGATACGTGCGTGATACATGAGGGTGCTTACTTCAATAAGTAAGTTCACTGAGGTGCCCCGTGTTAGAAGATTCCTAAATGGGAAAGGAAGTTTCTATTTCATGAAATGGAAACTTCCAGATTAGGAAATATCTCACGAGTCATTGATGTGATTAATTAATCCTTAGACTTGAGGTTCCATGTCACTTTATGAGTTAACTTTGTAGTCTTTGGTATAAGCTTTAAAGGGTGTCGCCTTAGACAATTGATTCAAGGCTTATGCTGGGGCTGCACAAGTGACTCATGAATGTGAATGAGAATCAAGAAAGGACCTACACTTGCGTTTGCAAGGTGATCTCCTATTGTGTAAGTCATTCATATGCCATATGGAGTCCTTGGCCAAGGCAGTAGATCAAGACATCAAGAAAAGGGTTTCTTGGATTGAGATCAAATGGATATGAAATGCACTTAGCTTTAAGACCAGATTATTAGGGTTCTGATTATTCCCTTACCCTAGATCTTAGTTGAGAGATAGTAAGTAGGAGGATTGTATCTCACATGAATCAATGACTTAAAGGTTCTGTCGAATCCGAACATTCCAATTCAGCTAGGGGTTAAACACCTGTTGCTAGACTATGGTCGTTTAATCTGTGGACTGATTAATTAATTAGTGAATTAATTAATTGGGGTCACTGCTAATTGAATTGAGAACCTAGAGGGTCACACACAACAACTTGGTTACATGAGTTAAGGCTTTAAAATGATTAAACGAGTTAATCGGGCCAAGAGGGTTCCACACATGTGAACCACACGTGTGGCTCACGTGAGTGACACGTGTCCTTGTGACACGTGTCTCACATGTGTGTAAATATATTTGTATATTTATTTATATGTTAAATAATTAATGTGATTAATTATTTAATAGACTTTGGTTTAATTTTGAATTAAAAAGAAAGTCTTATTTTGGAGAAAAATAATCTAGTTAATTAATTGTGAATTAATTAATTAGATAAAATAAGTTATTTATATTAAATAAATAAAGTATAAAATTATCCAAAAATAGTTTGGATATTTTAGCTCTCTTGAAAGTTGATTTGAATTTGAATTCAAAGTCAAAGTCAAAATTACTTGATGATCAAGTAATAGGAGAGAGGGACCAAATCCTTAGTCCATAAGGACTAGGATTTTCGGCCACTCCCATCCTATAAATAGGGGAGCTCGAGCTCCCCTTAGAGCTAATCGAGAATTCTTTTGGTTCATGTGTTGAACACCATCCTTTCTCCAAGATAAACGAAACCCTAGGTTAAGCCTAAACACTAACTAGAGAACTAGCATCCTTACTAGTTAGATTGTAGCCAAGTTGGTGGACTATCTCTAGAGAGCTTCAAGTTAGAAGTTTTGAAGATTCGAGCTTTACTAAAAAGTGGGGATGATGAAACGATTCTGAACCCAACATGAAACGAGTGAAAAAATCGAACCAAAGAAGATGGCGAAAACCGTTCGTCCATATCCTGAAGGATGAATTTTTTCACGAGGGTTTTGTGACTGGCAGTTTTCTACTTTCGGAAAACTGGTTTTCGAAGGGAGTTTCAATCATGCTTTTCTCGTTTCATGTTTCTTTCTTTATGTTACATTGTTAAGAACTTCCCTAATATGATTTGAATCTAGGTTGGTGTGGATTGTTATCCCTACAATGGATTCTGAAGTAGAAAGAGACATTCGAGGAACGGGTTGCCATTACCGCATGAAGCGCGTTTGAGGGCGGCTCAAAATGTGTCAAGAAAGCTACTACCCAAGTGAGTTTCTTGATCTCTACGAATTTGGATACACGATTGCGAGTCCAAGATCCTTTTGTTGGAAAAATTTTTAAATTTTCGCTGCTTTCTGATTCCTATTTTCCAACAATCTATTCACCGGGAAAAATCATCGGAGCTGACCTTCGTCGCGAACCGCGTCGCGAACCGCCGCTGGGCCACTGCAGTTCCACCGCCTACTCCGTGAATTGAGCCAAACCGAGGCAAAAAATGGAATCAGGAGGGTCGAAAAGGGTCAGAGCCACCTCCACCCGTCGAAATGGCCACTGGAACGCGGCGGGAGACGCCGCTACAGTAACACACCGCCGCCGCAGGAACTTCAGGCGGCGCGTGAGGCCTAACTACGACCCCAATAGCCGCGCCTCCAATGCTAAAATGACCTCCAGGTAGTTTCCTTCCCGATGTCTGTGGTCGTGTGTCAAAACGGCCACCGGAAACCACCTCTATTCGCCGCCGAAATCAGGCGCGATTTCCGCCGCTGCTGTACCTCATCGAAACTGCCATCTCCAGCCATTTTTTCGCCGAACCAAGGCCGAAATCATCATCAAGGTGTCGAAAAAGATGGGGTAAGGTGGGTGTTGGCCAGTGAGGGTCGCTGGATTGTCACCGGCAACGGGTGGCACAACCCGCCACTTTCAGGCGACTGTAGAGCCGCCGTCGGTCGTCGAAAGACCGTGATTCTGGTATCATTGTGACTGCGTCGTCGAGCTGATCCATTTGGACTAATGATTCGTCGAATTTCATCGAGAAACGAGAAAGTTACGACTTGTGTATGTTTTCACACCTTGAGTGTGTGTGGTGCGTGAGGGAGAGAGAGAGTTGAGCGTGTTCGGAGTTAACATTGTTTATAATAGTGAAGATAGGGGAGAAAAACCAACTGATAGAATTTTTGAGTGCATCTTGTGTATGTTGCTAAGTTGATCTGAATTATCTTCAATTGTCACTCATAGTTAATTCACACACAACACGGGAGTATGGTAACAGCAATACGTGTTTTGAATTGTGCAAGAGATGTGAATGTATGTACATTGAACCAATTTGTGCCTTTATGGATTGCAAGCTGAGAATCGAAAAAAAAGATTGAATTTAAGTATATTCCATTCCAAGGCATATATGTTAGGTAGTGGTTTCTCCCTTCTGTTTTTCTCTTGTGGTGTTGGAAACTCTTACTTGAGGGCGAGCAATGATCAAGTTTGGGGGAGTTGATAAGTCCGGATTTTCATAGTTTATTGGTGATATTAATGGGACTTGTATTATATTTTCTTCCTCTTTAGTGCTGAAAATGGTAGCTTAATATATCAATTGGTTCAATTGTAGGAAAGAGGAGGAATCAACCTAAAGACTCAAAGAAGTGCTGAATTCTATCTTTAATGAAGAATTTGGAAGTTACTCAAGAGGCGAAATTGAAGAATCCCCTGTAGGTTTGAGTATCTGCTCAAGGAAATTGAAGTACCTACTCAGAAGAAAGGATCGTGCAGGAACTTCCCTAAATTCCCTGTACTTTTGAGTACCTGCGCAAATAATTTCGAGTACCTACTCAACTGACGGTTTCAATTAAAAAGAGAGGTTACGTGAGCAGTTCGGAAAAGGGGGCCACACGTTCTTTTAAGAAAAGACTTAGATCTGAACAGACTTCATCACTTTTCATTCGTTCTTAGGAGTAGTTCGTAACTTTTTATCATCTAGACTTGGAAGAGTCATTGGAGCAAAGATTTGGGAGAAGAACGAAGATTAATACGGAAGCGTCGCGCATCAAGAGTTTTTCTTTCTCTCTTCCTTTCTATTTGTTTGTAACAATGAATTCAATCTTGTTGATGGATTTTAACATGTTTAGTATGTTTAGTTAAGTTTTCTTTTGGATTACAATGGATCTTGACTCGTAATTTGAATTTCAATTGCCGTATTTACGACTCGTGTTGTTTTGATCGTTTAATTTGGTTTTGTTGTGATAATTGGCTGGCCATCGATTATTTTGAGAGATAATTAACTGAGTATTGACGAAGAAAGGTTAATGTCGGATGAGGATTAAACGATACATGTTCAATTAATTAGGATTTGATTAATTGATTTGCTAGGAAGATAGACATATACTTGCTAGCCTTGTATTGACGTAAGAACGGGACTTGAAGGCATAATTAGTTGATTGATTACCATAGACATATAGGAATCGTTAGCTAAATATAGGTTTATATGACTTTAACAGAAGCTAAAAGACAATATTGCTCTCTAGTCTTTCAAAACCCAACACGAGGATTGAATACGGTGATTGAGATGTAAGAGCGAGTTGAGTGAAGTTGTGATCCAATTAGCTCATATCGTTGGTATTTTATTATTACTGCATTATTAATTTAGCATTTATTAGCCTCCTCATTTTAATTGTTGGTTAGAATTCAATTAGAGAAATTATGTTGGTGTTTAGCATGATGATTTAGTAGTCTCTGTGGATACGACACTTGCTTACCTAGTCTACAATTGTCACACGTGCACTTGCGTGTAGTTGTTTAACATTTTCGCGAAAGGACATAATTTTTCTAATTGAATTCTAACCAAACAATTAAGTGAGTAGTCATAGCGAATGCTAAGTTAACAATGGAATAACAACAAAGTACTAACAATTATGAGCTAATTGGATCACAACTTCACTCAACTCGCACTTAACTCTCATTCACCATATTCAATCCTCGTGTTGGGTTTTGAAAGACTAGAGAACAATATTGTCTATAAGCTTCTGTCGAAGTCATATAAACCTATATTTAGCTAACGATTCCTATATGTCTATGGTAATCAATCAACTAAATATGCATTCAAGTCCCACTCTTACGTCAATACAAGGCTAGCAAGTATATGTCTATCTCCCTAGCAAATCAATTAATCAAATCCTAATTAATTGAACATGTATCATTTAATCCTCATCCGACATTAACATTTCTTCGTCAATACTCAGTTAATTATCTCTCAAAATAATCGATGGCCAGTTAATTATCACAACAATACCCAAATTAAATGATCAAAACAACACGAATCATGAATATGGCAAATGAAAATCAAATTACGAGTCAAGATCCATTGCAATCCAAAAGAAAACATAACTAAACACACTAAACATGCTATGACCTATCCACATGATAGAATTCATCTTTACAAATGATAAAAAGAGAGAAGAGGATAAGAAAAACTCGTAAACGCGATGCGCTTCCGGATTAGTCTTCTTTCTTCCTCCAATTCTTGCTCCAATGATTCTTCCAAGTTGATATTCTAAAAACTAGAGAACTAAAACTAAGAATAAGTATAAAAAGTGATGAATGATCTGAAAATCTGAGTCTTGACCCTCTAAAAACGTGCATCTCCTCCCAAAAACCGCTCAAGTAACTTCCACTTTAGTTAAAAGCCGTCAGTTGAGTAGGTACTTAAAATTCTTTGTGCAGGTGCTCAAAAGTACAGGGATTTTTCTTCACGATTCTTTTCTCTTGCGCAGGTTCCCGAACTTCTTCAAGTAAATACTCGAGTTTTGCACATTTTTTAGTCTTTAGATATTTTTCGTCCTCTTTCCTACAACTAAACCAAAATGATTTATTAAGCTACAATTCCAGCACATAAGAGGTAGAAAAATATAATATAAGTCCTATTGATATCATTAATAAAACCATGAAAATCCGGACTTATCACACCTTTAACGAGGATCTGGGTATTTTATCCCGGCTCCTTGTGCGCAAAACGAATGGTAGGAGGGGTAAACGACATCAGAATTGGACAAACTCAGAGTCTACAGATTCATTTCACTGGCGCGAACGCGTTAAAGGGGTCCAAAAGGTCGAAATCTCGTTCGAACGAGAAATGACCAAAAAACCCCTAAAAAGAGAAAATTACAAACAGGCCCCTAAACTCTAAAAGAGTTCAAAATAGGGCCACGCAAAGCACAAAATCACAGAATTAAACACACCAAGAAGTTGAAACATGTCGGACCATGTACGTCGAACGAACGGGATGTTACAAACTCCCCTCCTTCAAAAGGACCTATCCTCAGGTCCTATTGTTGAGTCGTAGAACTTCGAATTGTAACAATTTAATCCATCTCCCCGAAACCGTGTAGAGTCATAGCCCCGGTTGTGAAGTTTACTCCCACTGTTTACATCAACTCCCTTCATGGTGTCTTGTTTTCACTGAGGTCTCTCAAGCACTTGACCATTGGTCACTGCACCCAAAGCTCGATACTGTCGCATCCTTGTAGCTTGCAGATTGTTGTCAGGCCACACGTAACGCAACGACGACAAACAAAAGAGAATCCCATCTCTCAACACGTAAGTGAGGGAACCCCGTCCCTCGGCACATACAAAAGAGAGCACCCCGTCTCTCAGGCACATAATTGAGAGAACCCCATCTCTCAACCTAAGTCTGATAGATTACACATCTCCCTGACATTCTAGTCTGAGAAAATCCAGCATTTCTCAAACCTCTAAATTCAAGAGAATCCAACATCCGTTGAATACCTAAGTACAAGAGAATCCAATATCTCTCGTGCACAAAACTCAGAAAGAATCCTGCATCTTTCTATCACGCAATTAGACAGAATCCAGCATCTCTCTAACATGTAAATAGGGATGAATTAACATCTCCCTAGCACGTAAATAGAGAGAATTAAATCTCCCTCTCACTTAAGCACATAAGCAGAGTCAAGAATTACAACAATCAACACATATTACAGTAAACAAAAATATCACTTAACAACAAGAGTTAATCAAATAAAGGATTCATGTATGCTCGTGCCATGAATGCTTAGTGTACCGTTCTTCGTGGTGCTGAAAATTCTGACATTGGAGTTGAGGAATGGTAGCAGACGATGATCAAATTGATGGTGATGCAACCTTGTCATATTAGCTTGTCGTCTAAAGTCCTTTGGCGTGAAAATGTACTCGTCGTTATCCAATGGAGCGCCCTGAAATTCAAACACTAAATTTGGTGCATGCAGGTTAAAGATGCAGATGAAATGTAACACATAAGTCACAAAATGCAACAATCAATTGCATTTAATAAAGCACATTAATTAAAATGTTGTATAATCCTAATCATAACGTACACATAATCACATAAGTTCACAATAATTCACACTCAGAATACAAACTCCATACCATGCGAATGCAATGCACACATATTCCAATGTCGTATGACCTAGACCGACACGACACGACTCCAGAGCACTGGTTTTGAACCTGGTAGCTATGAAACCACTTTAGATGTAGCACCCCAAGCGGTGGGCACCATATCCCTGCACTATAACCCGACACGTGTAATGAAATAAAGACTTCGCACCCGTACCGAGCCATAGCGAACGGGAGACAAAATAAAAAATACCAAGCCTAAGCTAGGTGGTACCTAACCCTGTACAAAAGAAAAGATGCAAAACATGACAACGGAAGCAATGCAAAATGTCAACTTTTAAAAACTTTGATGCATCAATAACAACTGTAAGGGTTCACCTACTCCAAGGAACCTGTCCTGAATAACTATACAACAAAACGGGTTCAATGGCCCTAGAAACCTGTCCCGAATAGTGATACAATCAAAACGGGTTCATCTAATCCAAGCACCTGTCTTAACCTGTCCCGAAATTTCATATATTCAAATCAGACACGTAAACCTGTACAAAATAAATCTTATACAAAGTTTCCAACATAATTCAAAACAAAATACTTAATCAAACTGAAACGAATAGACACAGACTCAACAGACACGCCACACCGCCGCCTAGCACGAACAACAAAAGCAAACTTGCAACTCAACAAAGAGAAGGGGGAAAAAGAAACAACGAAGAGGGGTCAGTCCTAACGACTGGTGAGGGGGCTAACACACTCACACTTACATATAAATGAGCATCAGATATTCAAAGTAAGAAGATTCATGAACCGGGCCGTGGTTTTTGCATTCAAAACATTTTAACCCTGTGATACTATATATAAGGAAAAAGGTTAAGGCCGAAGGCCAAAATCAACCAATTTTAATAATTAGGAGTCCACTCCCGTTTCACGGATCAAGTTCATAACCAAAATCACACAACTCGGCGAGCACGAGTTTCAAACCACCTAACTCCGTTCATAATCAATATCGGAATCATAAATCATATGAAAGCATAATTCAAACATACATACCTCTACTCCGGGTGATTGAAGGGTGGTACCTACCCTAACCATCGATCATACAGTATGGGTCGTGAGTTTCATGACGCTCACGCCCTAAGACTCCTTCCCCCACCAAGCCTCTTAGTGGGTTCAGGGTTGATCCTTAAGTGGAGACACTGCTAGGGACTACCCGATGGCTGATGTATCAGTTTATTGCAAGGATTTGTAGGGCAAATTTAGTTAAATTCAAGCAGTTTTAAGAACTTATAACGTGATTTATGCTCCTTATTAGGTACCTTTTACCTTGGAGTTGAAAAGACGGATAAAAGCAAAACCATGCAATAACGGGCGAGAAACGAGAGATTTCTAGGGGACACGCCCGTGTCCCTGTGGAAGAGCAAACTGAGACACGCCCGTGTCTCAGTACAGAGAAGTGATCCTCGGAGTTCAGGAGGTGACACGCCCGTGTCACCTATGTAGTGCAAATTCTTGCACGCCCGTTACAAGGTACAGAGACGCCTGGAGTCATGACACCCCCGTGTCATCAAGCAGAACAAGTTATGACACCCCCGTGTCAAGGGAAAAAGCGCAAACACGAGTTTATTATGTGACACGGGCGTGTCACATTTGAAGGCATAATTCTTGCACGCCCGTGTCACGGGGCGGTTTCAGTTTTCAGAGTTCTTTATATACACGGACTTGAGGCGGATTACGGGAGCTTTTGGACTACTCTTTTCCGAGAAGTTCAAGCACACTTGGAGATAGAAGAACCACGAAGATAGAGAGTTGGAGATTGATTCCAATCACAAGACTTTTGTCAATTTGGTTTTATTTACTGCTTTCCGATCAAACTAATTCTTCCAGTTTTGGTTTTCAATTCTAGTTTAGTTAATTTCTTGTTTTAGATTCGTTTTTGGATAATTAGGTTAAAATTCAGAATTCTTAATTCCTTTCTGATGTTTATGTTAGACATGATTATGTTGAATGCAATTCCTTTGATTTTAATGAGCTTTGATCCAATTATGAGGAACTAATCTCCTAGGGTTAGGGGGTAAGGAGTATGCATCTAAGGTGTTTGAATTAATGCTTGAGTAAATTTGTGTGATTCTTTGTTAAGGAAAACGGTATTGAATAAGCTGGGAATGGATTGGCCATCCATGAACATGTTGTAAATTATCCGATAATCGAGAGATTGAGGATAATTGAGAGTGTTTTCTGAACATAGATCTTTTGGGCTTAAAGAAATTTAACTCTAATTTCTACAACCCGTATTTAGAATTCCATGCCAAGCCGCTAGGTTTTAAATACACTAATCTTGCTTTATTCGATTAATTTGGTTACTAAGTGATTGTGAGAACAACACTTGGCTTAATTAATTAGGCATCTAGCCCTCGAAAGAAGCTAGATATAACATCGTGATTAGGTTGAAGAATCATACATCCGTACTTAAGTATTGATTTGATCATAAAAGAGCATATGACTTATCCCCCGACCTGTTTTAGTTAAGTGGTTAATTCTCGTATTTATTTGTTAATTCGTGCGATTGAGTTCTTAGTAATTAAGTTAATTTTGTCATAAGTAGTATAACACAACCTCATCAATCTTTTCCGGTCGCTAGATTAGAAATAATCATAAAAGTGGTTGTTGAATTCCCTTCCCTGTGGATACGATACCTTAAGTGTTGCAATCGGATTTAGAACTTACACTTGGGTTCAAGATTTGTCTATCAAGTTTTTGGCGCCGTTGCCGGTGAAGGCGTTTAATTCAATATTACTTTAGTGATTTTTCTGGTGCTTTAGACCACCCTTTCTGTTTGATTTCTTTTGGATGCGCGTTGAATTTGACCACAGGTTTTCCCCATTTGCAGGTACCTAGTTTATGCTACGATCGAAAGGCTTGGAACCCTTGCCTTACGATCCTGAAATTGAGAAGACTTGTAGGGCGAATCGAACGAAGCGAAGAAAAGAAAAGAAGCAGAAAGTAAACCCAATTCCAATGGCACAACCCGTAAACGAGCAACCAACCACACTCCAGGATTATGCCATTCCTAACATTGGCTTAATCCAGAATAACCTGACTCGCCCCGCCGTGGAGGCGAACAACTTTGAAATCAAAACCGGGTTCATCAACCTCTTACAACAGAACCCGTTCGGAGGTTTACCACATGAAGACCCCGCATCACACTTGTCCTACTTTTTGGATGTCTGCTCGACCTTTAAGATCCACAACGCCTCTGATGATGCGATCCGAGTTAGGCTCTTTCCTTTCTCCCTAAGGGACAAAGCCCGGACATGGATTTCGACCTTGTCAAACGAGACACTTCAGACATGGGCAGACCTCTCTAAGGCCTTTCTAGCCAAGTTCTACCCTCCTAGTAAGACCATGAGGTACAGAGATGAAATAACGAGCTTCAGGCTCTTTGAGGGGGAAACATTGTACGAAGGATGGGAAAGATATAAGGAACTACAGAGGAAGTGCCCGCATCACCGTGTTCCAGGATGGCAACTGGTACAGATCTTTTATAATGGAATGACAGAAAACATGAAAATTATGGTCGATGCAGCAGCTGGAGGAGCATTTATGGCACTGTCCGAAGAAGTAGGAATGCAGCTGCTTAACAAGATGGCAGCAAATAGCAGTTGGACAAAGGAGAGGAGCAATCCTCCTCCAAAACCTGAGGCAGGCATACTCGCCACCGACACTGTGACAGCTTTCAATGCCAAGTTCGACGCACTGAATCAGAAGTTAGACCGACTTGCATTAGCTGCAGCCCGAAACACTGTGGCACAGTCAAACGCCCTACAGGTATTATGTGAAATTTGTGGTGGTCCCCATTCATTTGATATTTGTCCTTCTACCAATGCAGGTGCACAGGTTGCTGTTGGTCAAGAACAAGTCAATTACGTGCAGAATCAAAGACCAGCAAATGATCCTTACTCAAACACCTACAACCCAGGTTGGAAGAATCATCCGCACTTCTCGTGGTCGAACAATCAGAATGTTCAAAACCCAAATCCAAATCCAAGACCACAGTTCCAACCAAGACAACAGGGACAACATCCACCACATCAGAATCAGCAGAGATTCGCACCCCCTCCACAACCACCGCAAGAACAGAAACCAGGATGGGAGGCGGCCCTCGAGAAGTTCATAAATGTTTCGAATGATAGGTATCAGAAACTCGAATCTCAGGTAGAACAGGTCCTGGTTCAAAATAAAAATTTGGAGGTGCAGGTGGGCCAGTTGGCTAATTCAATCAATGTTAGAGCCCAAGGAATGTTTCCAAGCAAACCTGTGGAAAATCCGAAAGAGCAGTGCAAGGCCATTACACTACGAAGTGGCACGACTTATAAGGAGCCTGCAATACCGGTGGAAACCGAAGTGAGAAAGAAAAAGGACCCCGTCGCAGAACCTGAGAAAATAGTCGAGGCATCGAAGGAGGAGGAAGAAGTACCGACAAGTGAGCCCCCTTCTAAGCCAAAGACATCAGTGGCACCCAAACCATATGTGCCACCACTTCCTTTCCCGCAGAGGTTTCAAAAGCAAAGGTTGGAGAAACAATTTGAGAAGTTTTTGAATATCTTCAAGGAGCTACATATCAACATTCCCTTTGCCGAGGCCCTCGCTCAGATGCCCACTTACGTCAAATTCTTGAAGGAGATCCTCTCCAACAAGAGAAAATTGGAGGACTATGCAACGATTGCACTTACTGAGGAGTGCAGCGCCATTCTACAACATAAGCTTCCACCAAAGCTTAAGGATCCAGGGAGTTTTTCAATTCCTTGCACAATTGGTCATATGTCTTTTAATAAAGCTTTATGTGATCTTGGTGCCAGTGTGAGCCTAATGCCATTATCTGTTTGCAGGAAACTTGGACTGAATTCATTAAAGCCAACAACCGTTTCCCTACAGCTAGCGGATCGATCGGTCAAGTACCCCACGGGAGTCTTGGAAAACGTGTTAGTCAGGGTTGGGAAGTTCTACCTGCCCGTAGACTTCATAGTGTTGGACATGGAAGAAGATCAAAACATGCCGCTCATTTTAGGAAGGCCTTTCTTAGCCACAGCAGGAGCTTTGATTGACGTGAAGAGTGGCATTCTAACTCTTCGTGTGGGAGACGAACAGGTGGAGTTTAATCTGTTCAAAGCAATGAAAGGACCAGTGATCGAGGAACAATGCAATATGGTGGAAATCAGAGCTCAGACACCGATGCCCATGAGCAACGAGGACCCTCTCGAACTCTGTTTAAGAGGACTCACTGACCACATTGACGGGGAAGACATTTTAGAAGAATTGGCTGCCTACGCTAAGGCACTTGAAGCCACCCCGTACGTACCATTCCGGAAGAGGTTTGTATATGAAGAGTTGGGTACAGGTAAGCCCACTCTTCGTCCTTCTATTGAGTCAGCTCCCAGGTTAGAACTAAAACCCCTCCCCGCTCATTTGAGATATGCTTATTTGGGTGAATCTGAAACACTGCCTGTTATAGTTGCCTCTGATTTAACTGATTCGCAACGTGATGCCTTGTTGAGGGTTTTGAGAGAACATAAACGAGCGATAGGTTGGACTATTTCTGACATCAAAGGGATTAGCCCATCTATTTGCATGCATAAAATTCTTATGGAAGATAACCATAAACCCTCTGTAGAGCATCAGCGCAGATTGAATCCGAACATGAAAGAGGTAGTTAGGGCTGAGGTACTGAAATTGTTAGATGCCGGGATAATTTACCCTATCTCGGATAGCAAGTGGGTTAGCCCTGTACAGGTAGTACCTAAGAAAGGGGGGATGACTGTAATTAAAAATGAAAAGAATGAGTTAATACCAACTAGGACAGTCACGGGTTGGAGAGTTTGTATAGACTATAGGAAGTTGAACAATGCCACTCGTAAAGATCACTTTCCACTTCCCTTTATTGATCAGATGTTAGAACGACTAGCCGGACATTCTTATTACTGTTTTCTGGATGGGTATTCAGGGTATAACCAAATTGCTATAGCTCCAGAAGATCAGGAAAAATGTACGTTTACCTGCCCTTATGGTACTTTTGCGTATAGACGTATGCCTTTTGGGTTGTGTAATGCCCCGGCTACTTTTCAACGATGCATGATGGCCATTTTCTCTGACTTTATAGAACGCACAATGGAAATTTTTATGGATGACTTTTCTGTGTTTGGTTCTTCTTTCGATTCTTGTTTGCATAATCTTGCTCAAGTTTTGCAGAGATGTGAAGAAACCAACCTTGTGCTAAATTGGGAGAAGTGCCACTTCATGGTAAAGGAAGGGATCGTGTTGGGACACAAGGTTTCGGAGAAAGGCATTGAGGTGGACAAGGCCAAAATTGATGTGATTGCAAAATTGCCTCCACCCACCAATATCAAGGGAGTGAGAAGTTTCCTTGGTCATGCCGGGTTTTATCGCCGGTTCATCAAGGACTTTTCGAAAATTACTTTACCTTTATGCAAGTTACTGCAGAAAGACACTGAATTCGTATTTAATGATGATTGCTTACTTGCATTTGATAGGTTGAAGAAGGAGCTTACCTCGGCACCAATCATGGTTGCACCGGATTGGACGATACCGTTCGAGCTAATGTGCGATGCGAGCGATTTGGCCATTGGAGCTGTACTTGGCCAACGAAGGGAGAAACGTTTACACGTTATCGCATATTCTAGCAAAACTTTAAATGATGCACAATTAAATTATGCTACCACTGAAAAAGAATTATTAGCTATTGTGCATGCTTTTGATAAGTTTCGGTCTTATTTGATAGGTTCAAAGACAATTGTCTACACGGACCACGCAGCAATCAAGTATCTCCTTTCGAAGAAGGATTCAAAGCCCCGTTTGATTAGATGGATTCTATTGCTTCAGGAGTTCGATCTTGAAATTCGTGACAAGAAGGGGACAGAGAACTTAGTTGCAGATCATTTGTCAAGATTAGAGGTTGGGGACAAGGAGGATGAGTATGAGGAGGAGATTACTGAGAATTTTCCAGATGAGGAGTTGTTTGCAGCAGATGCAATCGTCCCTTGGTACGCAGACATCGTGAATCATATGGTTTGCAAAGCTCTACCGCCGGGCATGAATTTCCATCAGAAACAGAGATTCTTATCCGAAGTGAAACGTTACTATTGGGAAGAGCCCTATGTGTATAAGCACTGTTCAGATGGTCTAGTACGGAGATGTGTCCCGGAGGTTGAAGCTGATGAAGTGCTTGAGAGATGTCATGCAAGCTTGTATGGAGGGCATTCTAGTGGGCGGAAGACAGCAGCTAAGGTATTGCAGTCTGGGTTTTGGGGGCCAACGCTGTTTAAGGATGCTTACAAATTTGCCAAGGAATGTGATACTTGTCAGCGATCCGGGAACATTAGTAAAAGAGATGAGATGCCCATGAAGTATATCTTGGAAGTTGAGTTGTTTGATGTTTGGGGGATCGATTTCATGGGACCCTTTCCACCGTCGAATGGAAATCAGTATATCTTAGTGGCAGTGGATTATGTATCCAAGTGGGCCGAAGCAGTGGCAACTCCAACCAATGATTCAAAGGTGGTGATTAAGTTTTTGCAAAAGAACATATTCAATAGGTTCGGAGTTCCACGGGCATTGATCAGTGATAGAGGTACGCACTTTTGCAACAAGCCCTTGGAAGCTTTGTTGAAGAAATATGGGGTCCAACATCGGGTAACTACTGCATATCATCCCCAAGCAAGTGGGCAAGCGGAGATCACGAATAGGGAATTGAAGTGGATTCTGGAGAAGGTGGTGAGCCCCTCTAGGAAGGATTGGTCCTCAAAATTGGATGACGCATTATGGGCCTACAGGACCGCGTTCAAGACACCTATAGGAACTTCTCCGTATCAGTTGGTCTATGGTAAAGCTTGTCACCTCCCAGTTGAGATCGAGTATAAGTCGTATTGGGCCATCAAGGCTATAAATTTTGATCTCACAAGAGCCGGAGAGAAAAGGATACTTGACCTGCAAGAGTTGGAGGAATTAAGGTTGGAAGCGTACGAAAATGCCCGGATTTATAAGGAGAGAACGAAGAAGTGGCATGACAAGCATATTCGGGTCAAGGAGTTTGTCGAGGGTCAACTGGTGTTATTGTACAATTCTAGATTGAAGCTTTTCCCCGGGAAACTTAAATCGAGGTGGTCAGGTCCATTCAGAGTGATAAAAGTTTTAGTGAATGGAGCGGTGGAGATAGGCAATGATGGCTCACCATCCTTTGTGGTGAATGGACAAAGACTCAAACCATATCTCGCCGGAGACCGAATTGGCGAACACGTCTCGTGCGTGTTAACAGCTCCAGCACCTTAGCCGCAGTCATGAAGTCAAGCTAACGACTATAACTTAGAACTATTTTTCTTCTTTTTTTCTTTCGTTTTTCTTTTCTTTCGCGTTAGTTAGTTAAGCTTGTGATTGATGATCTCTTTTGTCTCATGTTCAGGTATTTTGGTTCGATTAGAGAGGACGAATTGTGAAAAGAATGGATGATATTGAGCTAATGGGTGTGGACTTTTGAGCAAAAGTCCAAGTTTGGGAGATGACACGGGCGTGACTCCCACAAAGCATAAGCCGAGACACCCCCGTGTCTCGGTACAGAGGAGGTTTGATGATTCGAAGGTGACACGGGCGTGTCACTAATCTTAGGCATTTTGTGACACCCCCGTGTCAAGGTACAGAAGTTGCCAGCCGAGAAGATGACACGGGCGTGTCAAGTTCCTTAAGGAAAAATCGACACCCCCGTGTCAAGGTACAGAAATTGCCGGAATAAAGGATGACACCCCCGTGTCATCCATACAGCATACTAAATGACACGGGCGTGTCACGTCCGATCGGTTGAATAAAAAAGGGGGTTCCTCACACTTTTCTTATTATTACAACAAGAACTCCCCCTTCTCTTCTCCATCTCTCTTCTTCCCCATTCCCACACGGCACAAGCACCCACCATCACTTTGGTTCTTAATCCGGCAGGACATACACCCACTTTGCACTTTACATTGTGAACCAATCGGGTAAGTCTTCTCTTCTCTTGGGTACGTTGAATTCTTGTTTTTCGATTGAGAAAAGTTAGATTCTAATTCTTGAACCATGCTTATATTGTGAATTCTTTGGAATTCTTGCTTCTAGTTTGAGTTTTAGCATGATTAGAACTAGAAATTGTCACAATTTTGCAAGTTTTAGGCATTAACCCGATGAACCCTAATCTCGTGTTTAAGCATGTTAGCTATAATTCTTATGAATACTTGCTCTTTGATCGAGTTTTGTGCATGCTAGAGTTAGGTAATTGGTTTGTATTGGAAACTTTGGCCTTTGCTCTTACACATTGTCATGAATTTTGCACATTTTGGAGAATTGTTGTTGGGTGATATTGTACACGTTTGGTGAAGAAATTGAGTCCCTCTGAGCTTTAAATGATTATGGTGGCATTTGGGGGCTAGGTCTAGGTATTTGGTGATGAAATACTATGCCCCTTACTGGTGCTTACAAGGTGTTCGATAAAATGCCCCTTTGAACTTGAATTGATTTTCTTGTTGAATTTTGTAGGAATATGGGACGCAATAAGAGACCCGCACCTCTGCAACTCACCTCTTCGTCCGGACCAACCGGCCGCCAACCAAGGGACTCAGTTAATGTTACTTTAGAAGGGCTTGGGAACCCTTACAACCGAAATACAACGCGTAATATCATGCCCACGAAATTCCCACATCTCGCCACACTTCGGCGATTGGGAGTTTGGGAAGAGATTGAGGTGTTGTTCAACAATATCGGGTGGAGGAGATTTATGATGGTTCCGGCCAATACATACCCGGAGTTGACAACAGCTTTCTTCACGACCATGACTTGGGACCAAGTCGACACCAAACTCGCCTTCACATTAGATGGAGAGGATACCGAATCTTTAAACTTGGATGAGATTCGGGATGCCTTAGGGTTTCCCTTGTGCGAGATGACCACGTTGCCAAACTGGTCAACGGCAGATAGAGAGGCGGTGTGGCGGTCCTTCCCTCTCAAGGCTGGAGCCCCGGCGTACAACCCCCGAAACACTAAGGCCACTTGGATTGATAGTTTAGTTTGGCGGTTGGTGCATCGACTCCTAGCTATGGGCATATGCGCGAGGCATGAAAGTGATGGCAATATAAATGGTTTTGAGTTGGCCATCATGTATTTCATGAAGGAGGGGATGCAGTTCGATGCCACAACGGAATTCATGTATAAGTTAAAAGAAGTGGCAGGCAGAGCGTCGGGAACTATAGGTCATGGGGCTTATGTGACGAAGCTCGCCAAAGAGGTGGGATGGCTCGAAGAGGATGCGGAACCCTTATCCAACTTTCCCTACGTGGAGGAGCAGACATTCATCAAAATGGATTTATTTATCCGATGGTCTGCCGGGAGCCTAAAGGACAGGGTTTTACCCTGGTATCCGGAAAGGGAAAGGAACCGGTTTGAGCGTATGTATAGGTGGGGTGTGGCCAAGTACGATGACCTCACCCTTGATCAGCAGAGAAGGCTGGCTCAGATACCGGATAGGGATGAAGGCGGACGAGGAGCTCCAGTGCCAATGGTCCAAGAAGATAATGAGGAGATCCCCGCTTACATGCGGGATTATATGGCATCGCAGAATGCGAGGATGGACAGCTTCGTTGAGCATGTGGACTCCCGGCTTGATGCCTTGCAGCTCCACATTGACGGCCAGTTCGAGAACCTCCATGCATACCTCGCCAAACAATTTGGAGGCGCCGGAGCAAGTAGCTCAAGCCACCCGCCACAATTCCCGCCATCTTTTCCTTGAGTGCTTTCTTTGCTAGTCTTTCATTTTTTTCTGCCTTGGTCTGTATGAAGATATATTTCACCGCACTAAACTAACCAATTACACTGTGCTAACTATTCGTTTGGTTATTTGAGATACTTGACGACAGGGCGTTCTTGTTGATTGCATGTTGATTATCATTTGCTTTGCTTAGCTTATGATCCGTGTTTTAGTCGTTAAGTGCAGGTTTGGGATGATGATTAGCTTGTTGCCGGTTCTGCGCTGTGTTGAGGGAGTTTTCTTTTTGCCTTCTTTCCTTATTCTTTTATGCATGAGGACATTGCATGTTTTAAGTTTGGGGGAGAGGGGCAAAAGAAAAAAGTTTTGGATTGTATAGCTAATATTTTGCATAGGAAGATGCGTTGGGGGATAACTTACTTGAAATTGTGATATCTTTGAGCGTGAAAAGATGATTGCTGAAAATAGGCCAAAATTTTCGATTTTTCGATGAGGTTTGATTGTTGGAACTTTGCCAAAGTGAGTTAGGCTAGTTGAATGCATGAAGTTAGGTGTGAGTATTGATACTTTGGAACGGTGGAATATCCTCATTTTTGTGCACATTGGAACAAGGTCATGTACTTAGGTTAGGATACTGAATTAGTAATTCTTGAATAATACTGAGAAGTGGATTAGGATGCATTTTAGTCCTATTGAAGCGAAATTTTGAATTGACGAAGAGTTAGGGAGATGACTTAGGCATTCATGTCGGAGGTAGCCTTGCTATTGAGCCATTTGTACTAGAGAACGAAATCCTGTTGACCCCACTGAGCCTAAGTGTTGTGCCAATAAATTTTTGTAGCCACATTATAAGCCATAGGCACAACACCATAAACCTACCCTAGAGTCACACTTTGCTCGCTCGTTTGAATCAATTGAAGATGTTGCTGATTTCCTGATGTAAACAGAGAATAAGATATAATTTGAGATGCTGAAAGAAAAGAAGAAGTCAAAGGGAAAAAGTAGAAGAACGAGTTTCAAAAGCAAAAAGTAGACAAAAGAAGAAAAGAAAAAAGAGAGATAAAAGAATAATGAAGAAGTAGTTGAGTTGGATTTGAAATAGAAAAATCTCTTAGACTGTCTGCATGTGACAAAATTGGACAAGGTCCAAGTTTGGGGGAGTTTGATGGGGAAGACGAAGATGGCAACCATGGAAATTTGAATGGGTGAGCTAGGTGTGTTGAGTCACTACTATGCTAAAAATTCCATAACCTTAACCCCGAGCCCACATTACAATCCTCGAAAGACCTTCCGATCCTTAATTCTAGGTCAATTCCATTAGTGGGGATAGGTGCGAAGAATGTTTTCCGAAGTCTATCATTGGTATTTAGGAAGGAATCATTAGTTTGGTGTTCTGACCATTGTACATTTTCTTGTTCGAATTCACACACTACACGAGGATATTTGACTTGAACCACTGTATTGATACTTGTGCTTGATTGAAATGTGTTTGATGAGTTAGACTTGTTTTAGTGAAATTCTGAAAATTGCCCCTTTGGGAGATTGATTTTGAGGTTGGTTTGACGTGATTTCTTTGATTGCTCGAGGACGAACAATATCTAAGTTTGGGGGAGTTTGATGTATCAGTTTATTGCAAGGATTTGTAGGGCAAATTTAGTTAAATTCAAGCAGTTTTAAGAACTTATAACGTGATTTATGCTCCTTATTAGGTACCTTTTACCTTGGAGTTGAAAAGACGGATAAAAGCAAAACCATGCAATAACGGGCGAGAAACGAGAGATTTCTAGGGGACACGCCCGTGTCCCTGTGGAAGAGCAAACTGAGACACGCCCGTGTCTCAGTACAGAGAAGTGATCCTCGGAGTTCAGGAGGTGACACGCCCGTGTCACCTATGTAGTGCAAATTCTTGCACGCCCGTTACAAGGTACAGAGACGCCTGGAGTCATGACACCCCCGTGTCATCAAGCAGAACAAGTTATGACACCCCCGTGTCAAGGGAAAAAGCGCAAACACGAGTTTATTATGTGACACGGGCGTGTCACATTTGAAGGCATAATTCTTGCACGCCCGTGTCACGGGGCGGTTTCAGTTTTCAGAGTTCTTTATATACACGGACTTGAGGCGGATTACGGGAGCTTTTGGACTACTCTTTTCCGAGAAGTTCAAGCACACTTGGAGATAGAAGAACCACGAAGATAGAGAGTTGGAGATTGATTCCAATCACAAGACTTTTGTCAATTTGGTTTTATTTACTGCTTTCCGATCAAACTAATTCTTCCAGTTTTGGTTTTCAATTCTAGTTTAGTTAATTTCTTGTTTTAGATTCGTTTTTGGATAATTAGGTTAAAATTCAGAATTCTTAATTCCTTTCTGATGTTTATGTTAGACATGATTATGTTGAATGCAATTCCTTTGATTTTAATGAGCTTTGATCCAATTATGAGGAACTAATCTCCTAGGGTTAGGGGGTAAGGAGTATGCATCTAAGGTGTTTGAATTAATGCTTGAGTAAATTTGTGTGATTCTTTGTTAAGGAAAACGGTATTGAATAAGCTGGGAATGGATTGGCCATCCATGAACATGTTGTAAATTATCCGATAATCGAGAGATTGAGGATAATTGAGAGTGTTTTCTGAACATAGATCTTTTGGGCTTAAAGAAATTTAACTCTAATTTCTACAACCCGTATTTAGAATTCCATGCCAAGCCGCTAGGTTTTAAATACACTAATCTTGCTTTATTCGATTAATTTGGTTACTAAGTGATTGTGAGAACAACACTTGGCTTAATTAATTAGGCATCTAGCCCTCGAAAGAAGCTAGATATAACATCGTGATTAGGTTGAAGAATCATACATCCGTACTTAAGTATTGATTTGATCATAAAAGAGCATATGACTTATCCCCCGACCTGTTTTAGTTAAGTGGTTAATTCTCGTATTTATTTGTTAATTCGTGCGATTGAGTTCTTAGTAATTAAGTTAATTTTGTCATAAGTAGTATAACACAACCTCATCAATCTTTTCCGGTCGCTAGATTAGAAATAATCATAAAAGTGGTTGTTGAATTCCCTTCCCTGTGGATACGATACCTTAAGTGTTGCAATCGGATTTAGAACTTACACTTGGGTTCAAGATTTGTCTATCAATGGCCCACACCGTCCCGGGTCTCCTTCGAACTAATCTCCGGGGCCCAATTCATAATTCATAGTTCATAAATTATAAGTTCCTAATTTTCAAAATTTCAAAATTTTACGGACACATATTCCAAAGTCCAAAGCTCCCTAGTTCAAAAATCACACACACTAATTTTTTTTTCAAAACAAATAAACGAAAATATTACTTACATATACATAAAAGCGTTTTTCGAACATTTCATAACAAACGGGCTAATTCCCACAAAATACGTATCGAACATATATCTAAATACATATATACATACATAGGTCGCATGCGGGCTTAAAACTCATTTAGGTCGTAGGTCATAGTAACTAAAAGAAAGAAACCTCACCTGGTACCAAACAAAGCCGAAGACACAACAAATTGTCTACCCCGGAACCTGCACGACCACAAGTCACCACCCCGGGTGCGCCTGAACAACGGAACACACAAAACAAAGACTCAGACCCAACAATAACCAAAGAGTGACGCACAACATTGCTCACGAATGGACACTCACAAAACAACCAATTTAAATTCACGTATAACATTTCATACAAATTGCACGTATTACAAGCCCAAATAATTCATATAATAACATGCCACGAATTTCATTTAATTCACGAAGTCACAGGTTAAATTCTAACTAAGTCATGGAATGCACAAACGAAGGATAAGTAAGTTATTTAACCATTCAAGATTTCATATAATTCATACAACACATAACCAATTCGTATATTATAATAGATTAAATTCCAATCTACATGATTATATCTTAATTGCATTGTTCCAAGTTTAGTTATCTAAGGTATACTAATTTCTCTTAATCAAAATTGTGATTAGCATACTTATTTGTCAATTGACAAGGCCTAATTAATTCAAATCATATAAGTTTACATATTTAGGAAAATTACGCAAACAACCCTAAAGCTAAAGAATTAATACAAATTCATCATATCGGATTCCAATTTACAAATTAAAACATCTATACTTATCACATTGCATTCCATATACGATATCACATACGTTGGCATGCATATAGATAGACAATTTCAACAATAAACAATTTATTACATTTAAAACAATTAATTTCAAATATTCAAATTACACGAAATAATTCACAACAAACATGATATTGGGAACATTTCAATTTCATATAGAGGAAAACATAACATGCTTGTTCTTCCAAATTATCATTCAAGTTTATTTCATTACATAGGAAGTTAGTTTTCTAAATATTACACTATCTCCCCTTCATATTTAAACATATTGCACAAATTCAACAAATTGGGATTCAAATTGCAAATTACAATGTCCATACATATCACATTTCATACGATACCTGATTTCGTATACATTGGAGTACATTTCGATCGAAAAATTAAGCAATTAGCAATTAAATTACATTTAAGCAATTAAATTAAATAATCAAAATTACACAAAATAATTCATAACAAATAAATCGAGCGTCCGATTAACAAACGGAATGTGGTGTTGGACTCACCACGACGGGGCGGACAAACTGTCCGAAGGTCGCTGGAGCGCCGCTGCCGGAGCTGTTGGAACAGTGGTCGGCCGGCGTTCGGCCACTGTCGGAACATACCAGAAAAATCCCGAAAATTCACCCCTGCAAGAACTCCTAGTGCTTGTTCCAAATCTTCGATCAATTTATGGAAAATCCAAGCCAAACTCCTCAAATTTCAGATCTAAGAACAGAAAGACCCACATTTCGATCGAGAAATCAAGCAATCAGCAATTAAATTACATTTAGCAATTAAATCAAATAATCACAATTACACAAAATAATTCATAACAAATAAATCGAGCGTCCGATTAACAAACAGAAAGTGGTGTTGGACTCACCACGACGAGGTGAACAAACTGTCCGAAGGTCGTTGGAGCTCCACCGCCGGAGCTGCTGGAACAGTGGCCGGCCACTGTTCGGCCACCACCGGAACATGCCGAAAAAATCCCGAAAATTCACCCATGCAAGAACTCCTCGTGCTTGTTCCAAATCTTCGATCAATTTCTGGAAAATCCAAGCCAAACTCCTCCAATTTCAGATCTAAGAACACAAAACCCCCCAAATCTTCAAATCTTAATTACTTTTAAACCGGTGAACGAAAATCGAATCAGTAAAAAGCATTATCTTACCCATGACGAGGCCTTCGAAACCCATAAGCTATTTACCGGGAAAAATCATTGGAGTTGACCTCCACCGTGAATTGAGCCAAATCGAGGCCTGAAATCGAATCGGGAGGGTCGAAAAGGGTAAGAGCTACCTTCGCCCGTCGAAATCGCCACTGAGGCCCAACTACGGCTCCAGTAGCCACGCCTCCAACGTTAAAATGACTGTCGGGGAGTTTTCTTCCAGATGCCTGTGGTCGTGTGTCAAAACGGTCACCGAAAACAACCTCCATTCGCCGTCGAAATCAGGCGCGATTTCCGCCGTTGCTGGACCTCGTCAAAACTGCCATCTTCGGCCATTGTTTACTGAACCAAGGCCGGAATCATTATCAGGGCATCGAAAAATATGGGGTACGGTGGGTGTTGACCGGCGAGGGTCGTCGGACCGTCGCTGGCGATGGGGTGGCGCAACCCGCCACTTTCAGGCGACCGTAGCGCCACCGTCGGTCATCGAAAGGCCACGATTCTGGTATCATTGTGACCGCATCGTCGAGCTGATTTATTTTAACTAATCATTCGTCTAATTTAATCGAGAAACGAGCAAGTTAGACTTGTATATGTTTTCACACCTTGAGTGTGTCTGGTGCGTGAGGGAGAGAGAGAGCTTAGCGTGTTCTGACACGTTTAACGAGGATCCGGGTGTTTTATCCCAGGTCCTTGCGCACAAAACGAACTGTAGGAGAGGCAAACAACGTCAGAATTGGGCAAACTCAGAGTCTACGGACTCGTTTCGCTGTCCCCGAACGTGCTAAAGGGGTCCAAACGATCGAAATCTCGTTCGAACGAGAAATGACCGAAAAACCCCTAAAAAGAGAAAATTACAAACAGGCCCCTAAATTCTGAAAGAGTTCAAAATAGGGCTACGCAAAGCACAAAATCACAGAATTAAACACACAAAGAAGTTGAAATGTGTAGTAGCATATACGTCGAATGAACAGGATGTTACAGATTTTGCTTTACTATTTCCTTGTAAAATCACAAACAGTCTTTGAATAATAAATGAAATAATTTTGTCCATAGGTAACCCTTTTTTATGTGCTATTTTATATCTATTTGGGTTTGACTGTCTTTACATGTTTTTGTGATGCCCCGTCTCTTCGGCAGTCCAGGTATGACGTCACGAATGAGTTTAATTATGTAACTTAATTGTTTTAATTTCATATATGTGAAATTACATGACGTCGCATGCCTTACGTGCCAACATGAATTTTATTTCAAGTTATTTTTCGTCTTAGAATTTAATTATTATGTGATTGGACTCAAAAGTCCAATTAAGTGAAGTTTAGGGACGTAATTGTTATTAGGGTTTTTGGGTCGTTCTTCGGCTAACTTGAGCTCGAGGATTCGGATTTGAATTTTGACTTCAACATTGGATTCGTTTTGACGATTTGGGTGCAACGAAATAAGCGTCATAATTTTCTGAAGCCATTTGGACCTCCCACCGATTTAAATTCTAACCGATTGAACTGAACCCTCTTGAACCAAACCGAACTACTTCTCTTTGGCTTAAAACCGGACCAACCCTCCCTCTCCCTCATTTCTTGGACTCACATTTTTGGCAAGGGAGAGAAGAGAAGAGGAGAGTTTTTCCCCATCCACACAGCTCAAGTTAGTCCTGATCGCTCGCCCGATCAATGATTCTAGGTAAGCATTGAACTCCTTTCTTCGGGGCTTACATTTCTACCCAATTGAATATTTTTTTCTTGCTTGTTTGCATGCTCTCGAGGAAGAAGATGAATAGTGTAATTATGTGAAAATTTGCCCCCTTGCTTTTGTTCTTGCATTATTTGATCCAAGATTTATGTATGTTCTTCGGATGAGCTTCTTCGTTGCATATTCGTTAAAATTTTGGTTGTTGTTTGCTTCTTGCTTAAAAATCCAATATGGAAGCTTGTTTTTTTTTTAACAGTAACAATTGTTTCATGCCATTTCATGCTTTTATGTTGCTTCTAAGTAGTTTAAGTGGTGCTTTAGAGTGTTAATGCATGGTTTAATTTGAGATTTGCATGGCCGATTGCTTTGTTGAGCTGCTGTGTTGCCATCCCCTTTTTTCTTCCCCTATTCCGCCATGGCTGTTGCCGTCTAAGGTTACAGCAGAGGCAAGACACCCCCGTATCTTTTGCTTCAAAGAAAGAGGCTAACGGGGGTAAGCTTTATGATTTGTTGAATGTTTGGCCGCGGGTGCAACTCACCTCCATGGCTGATGTTGCATTTAGAAGGGGTCATCTTGAAGGCCTGACTTGAGTCACCCCAGTGATGGGGTGTGTGCTGTGGAGGAGTCACCCCCTTGACTACCCTCCTTATGTGCGTACGTGTGTTGTTTCATTTTGTTTTATTTCGTATACTTGTTTTACGCTTTTATCCCACCTCAATCTTGATTCTAACTTGTTTTATGGTCTAGTATGAACATGAATTAATGTAATATAATGTGTTTTATGATTATATGTTATGATTTTAAGTGTTTAAATGTGATATGTGTTCGTAAACGTTTAAGTGCTACTGTATGCCTTTTGTTTATCTTTGTTTGCATTAATTGTGCACACGAATGTTTCTTAATGAATTTTATGAATATGTTGAGGTATGTGATGCCTTCTTTTGTATAAAATTGATATAAATATGAACTATGCCTAAGTGATAGCATTCCTTAAAGTGCATAGACATACGTCATGTGTCTATATGGTTTATCCTCGAGTCTAAGTCTTGCATTTTATATTCGGTTTGTCCGGTACACCCGGGCCGGTGTTTTGTTAGCAAAGTTGATTCTGGGGTAGATCAAACGTCTTCTCTTCGGCTTCGTCGGTGTAAGGTGAGTTTAGGATATAGTTTAACCCTAATGCAACGTGTTCGTTTTCTAATCCATGCGACATATAAGCCTTATGCATAAGTAAATATATGTGTAGTATGTACTTTGATAACTTTGTCATATGTTTTGAAAGTATGAAACGCTATGTATGAGACTATGTACGCTTGCTTTTGATTTTCACTATGATTCGGACCATGCTATGCTACGTTTCAAACCGTGTGCCTTTCATGAGCCCCGTCCCGCGTTAGGAGGGTGAGCTACAGACTTGACAGGGAGAGGTAAGTAAAGCTTTATGCTTCACACCGTGTGCCTCTCACACGCCCCGTCCCACATTAGGAAGGTGATCAACGAAGTGACACAGAGAGGTAAGCAAAGCATAGACGTAGCAAAGTATGGTACGTATGTATGTATGATATGGTAAGTATGTTTCTAGCGGGATATGAATCTATTATGAATTTGAATCTGCATCTAAATTTGAATATGATTATGATTTTGAACTTGGATCCGGAGAAGTGATATGGTAACTCGGGACACCGCTCTCCATCAACACAACTCCACCTTTGAGAGGATTTGATCAATGGAGAAGTGGCATGGTAACTCGAGACGCCGAGCTCTCCCATCAACAACATTCCACCTTTAAGATAATTGGAATAAGAATTTGAATACAACTTTGAATTTGCCCCGGAAATGTGGGTAAGAAGCACCCGGGCCGGACATGGGATCGTCGGGGAACCCTCCTATGCACTTTTACATTTGATATGATCTGAATCTGAATCTGAATCTGAATCTGAGGAGTTAGTTTGATATGATATGGTTCGTGAAACGGGAGTGGACTCTTAATTACTAAAATTGGTAGTTTTGGAGTTCGGCCCTAAACTCTTTCCTATATATATAATATCATGGGAGAAAATGTTTTAGATTGCAAAAACCACGCCCCGGTTCATGGACTTTAGGCTTTGATAAGTGTTGTGCTTTTATATATGTTGGAAAACATAGAGTTTGCACAGCGAAAATTTAAAATTTTTTTTTTCCAAAAGTTGATCTTAAAACTTGCAATGTTCGTTTAAAATCTAAGAAAGGTTTGAAGAAACTTACGAAGATAGAAGCTTTCTTGTGATGTTGATACGCCTATCAAACACCCTTCATGCAGAATGTCCCTCGAACGGCCTTCGGTTAGATCACAAAGTAGGTAATCCTCCAAAGCGTATCTACACTAGTCCTAGATCACGATCAAGCTATTGAGAATGCTAGTTCTGTGGCCTGTGTTTGGCTAAGATTTACATTGAAAACTTTTCTTTTAATTTTTCTCAAAAACCCCCTTAGGGTTTCCAAGAACCCTTGGTGCTTTGATTTCTTTCTCACTAATTGACTAATTAATTATTATCTTTTAATTGAAAATAAGGTCTTAACTTATTCTCCAAGACTTGCAAGAGATCCTTTCTCTCTCCTACAATAAGAAGTTTGACTTTTTAACCTTTATCTAATATAAAGTCAAAAATAAATTTATTCAATAAATAACTTAATTCATAATTATTTATTTATTGGGTTAATTATTTTGAGACTGGACTTAACAATTAATTCATAATTAATTAAAAGGCCAAAATTAATCAATTATAATTTAATTAATTAATTCTAGAAAAGAGTTCACGTGTGAATTAAATCACACGTTCAGAGCCACACGTGAAGGCATGTGTACGTGACACATGGAAACTACGTAGGCCATATGACATGTGGAAATCACATGTGTTCGACACGTGGTAGCAGTCCACGTGTTAATTGCTCCATTTCGATCAACATTTTGATCCTTCGTTAATCCAATTAACATCCTACCATAACCCTCGTGATCTGGCATTTATGTGTGACCCTTTAAGTTCATTTTTTGATTAGCACTGACACCAATTAATTAATTCTCATAATTAATTAATCAGTTCCTAGATCACAGTACAGTAATCTAGCAATAGGTGTGTGACCCCTAGCTGAATAACAAAGCGAATCGAAGAACCTTTCAGTCAATGACAATCAGTGAAATACGATCCTCCTACAACTCCATCTCTCAATCAAGAACTAAGGCATGGGAATAAACTCAGAGCCTTGTTATTCTTGATGTTTAAAGTTAAGTTCGTTTCATATCCATTTAAATCTCAATCCAAGAAAACACCATTTTCTTGATGTCTTGACCTTTTATGCACCTTGGCCAAGGGTTTCATATTTAATTGACTACAAACAACTTAAGCAGTAAGAGATCATGCTTGTTCTTAGCAAGTGTAGGTCCTTTATTAATTCTACTAATTCTACATATGCCACTTGTGTAATCCTAACATAGGTCGTGGTTCAGGTGTCTATATAGCGACACCCTTTTGATCCTATATCAAAAATTACAGAGTTAGCTCATATGAGACAATACAGAATCTCAAGTCAAAGGATTATTAATCACATCATTGACCTATGAGATGTTTCTTAATCTGGAAGTTTTAGGAAACTTCCTTTCCCATTTAGGAATGTTCTCACGAGGGACATCTCACTGATGAAGTTCTTGTAACAATCACCCTTATGTATTATAAACGCATCATCGTATGCACTTATCGCTCCATGAAACTGATTGATCCTTCAAAAGAACATAATCACATAAGCAAGTCTCAATGGAGTCAAGGTCAACACTCCCATTGTCTGTCGGACTAATCGACTTATGGAAGTTTATAATCCTCGCCTATGGAGTTAAGAACTTATTTTATGTGTCGTTCTCATAAGGGCAAAGTTCTTAACGGCCTCATCGGATTGGGGGGGGGGGGGTTCAAAACATGTAAAACACAGTCAAACCCAAACAGATATAAAAAAGCACATAATGAAGTGATTGCCTATGAACAAATCATTTTGTTTATTATTCAAAGACTGTTTGTGATTTGACAAGGAAATAGTAAAGCATAAATGCTGCTTTAAGGGAACTATTCCTAACAATATATATGTAGGTGTGCGTGTGTAGCCCCTCACTCAGTCAGTGTGACTGATCCTCTCCCTTCCCAACATTTTTAGCTTGCAGGTTTAGCTTTGGCGTTTGAGCTAGGTGTCGTGAGTCGGGTCCTTGGAATCTGTCGAGTCTTTCGTGAGGTCTGATTCTTTTGCATTTGCATTTTGTATGTCCAGATATCTATTTCTGTAAGAATGTATGTATATTTTGTTTATGTTACGATGTGGTTGTTTAGGTTTTTATATGTTTTCTAATTGTTTCATGTTCTTCTTAATTGCTTTTATATGAATTATGTGCATGTTAGTTAAGTACTTTTCACCTTGAAACTTATCGTATGACTTGTTTATACGTGAGACCTACTTGGAACATGATTATATAGTTACAAATGAATGCATTCTGTATATAATGTGACTCATAACATCTCTGATCACACCTCATACATATTATGTATCGCCATGCGTCTTATTTGGTACATTTCGAGTCTAAGTCTTAGGCTTTTATGTTTTGTTTCAGAGGAAGTTACCGTTGGTGATCCCGAGGCATAGTGGTGGTCTTCACTCCCTACCTTTTACTTCAAGCACAAGGTAAGGTTTAGGATTTTGTATAGTTAAGCGACCTAAGACCTTAATGTTATGATTTCGATCCTTGCATGCGACTATATATTATATATATAGTTAAATAAGTTTTAAATATGCTATGATTATAATCTTATGAACACCCTTTGGATTTGAAAAGTTAAGTATGTAAGCCTATGTAAGCTAGTTTTGAAAGTTTGAGTTATATTAAGTTCTATAGCGAGTTTAGCCACGAAAGATTGGTATATTTTGTTATGTTCTTCTGTATGTGGGCCCTGGAGCTATGGGTAAGGAATTCCTGGGACAGTATCGGGTCGTCGGGGTTCGGCCTTTGCATAGTCTCCCTATGGGGTATCATGCGCTACCCTAGGAGTCGGGAAAGTGTGGTATGCTTATGCCGTTGGTGTAGCAACCAGTAAAGACACGTTGTAGAATTGCTACCCCGCGTGGGTTTGTTCAGTTTGGTATGGTTAGGGCCGCACGTGGCTCTTAGATCATTGGTGTGGTGGATGGATATGATTTTGTATTTCTATTTTGTTCTGATATGAGGAGTAAAGGTTCGAAGCTCGTACTCGCCGAGCATTTTGTTCTATTCTTAGAATTATGAAATATGGCCGAGTTTATAAAATTATATTCTTTAAGTATAAGTTTGTTTTCAAACGTCTTGGTGTGCAAAACGTATTCTCGATTCATGAGTACACCTTTTGTTATATGCTTTGCTATATACATATAGTGTACAGGTGTGTTAGCCCCCTCACATTGGTCAGTTGACTGACCCCTCGTTTTATTCTTTTAGTTGCAGGTTCTTTTGGGCTCGAGCTAGGCGGAGAAGTGTTGTCTCTTGTGTCGCACTTGTCGGTTTAGGTCGAGTAGGATTGCATATGTCTACCATTTAGACCTACCTCTGAGTTTAACTGGGATTCACAATATGTTTCACGTTTCTCAACTCCGGAAGTACTACCCGGATGAGTCAAAAGTTCTCCCTGTTGAAGAACTGGAACTTGAGCCAAATCTCACCTTCGTCCAAAGGCCGATTAAGATCTTGAATAGAAAGTTTCAGGAACTCAGAAATCGGCGTATTCCACAAGTAAAAGTCTTTTGTAGTAGTGATAAGACAGAAGAGGCCATGTGGGAAACGGAGGATAAGATGAAGAAGTTCCATCCCGAGTTGTTTCCGGGGCGAGCATTGAATCCGAGGATGGATTCTTTTAAGGGGAGAGTTTGTGACGCCCTGACTTTTTGGCCGTACAGGTATGACGTATATGTCTATTATTTATGCATTTAAATTATTTATTTATGTTATTATAATATTACCTTCTATTCTTTGAATTTTATGAATAATTGTTACGGAAAATTTTACGTGAATTCTTGAACTTATTGCTCTTATGATTATGAATTTGTCTCGTTTACATCCGAATTGATTTTCGATTTTTGTAAAAACTTGATATGTATGAGATATGTGTGTTATGAATGTGTTTTTATGATCATTACATGTTTGGGTTCGGTTGTTGAGGTTTCGAATTTGGGACCAAAAGGGGCTAAAAGGCATTTAACGCACTTTGCGTTCCGAGCGCCATAACATGAGCTCAGGAATTCGGATTCAAATTTTGTCACCACCTTTGGACTCATTTCGACGGTTTAGGTTTAATGGAATAAGTACAATTTTCTAAGCTCGTTTATCCCTCCGAAATTTGCCCGAGCCGAACACTTGCACCAATTAGCACTATCCTACCCGTTTTGGCCATACCCGACCCGTTTGAGCTCTAAATAACCCAAGAATTGAACCATTATTCTCCTAAATTAATCCCCTATCAGATTCTAACCCTCAGTTTTGGACCCCAACCCTTGAGAGTAAATAAAAAGAGCTTGAAGCAAGAAAGAAGAACCATTTTTGTCACTATTCACCCATAGGAGGTTTTGAGCTCATACGTTCACCAATCTTCATCCAATTTTAAAGGTGAGCATAGAATCTTGTTCTCCATGTCCTTGGGATCCTTTTAATCTATGGTTTGCTAAATTTGATTGAGATTTGAGTATGTTATGAGTTAATGAATGAATAGTGAGGGTTTTGTTGAATTCTTGAGTTATATCCATATCTTGGAGTTATTTGATGACTTGAACCTTGTATATTAATCTCTCTTACATCTTTCTTGCATTTATGAACTCATGATTCATGGTAGTTGGGTATTTAATGAGATACCATTATTGAAGCATGGTTTTCTTGAGGTTGAAGAAGCATATATGTTGATCCATACTGTTTCATCTTTCGAACGGTTAATGTAAGTGATTGTGTGATGGATTTGCAGCATTTTTATGTTCATTTTGTGCCTTAATTTACTGCCTAAGAGAGGCCTTGAAGCTGCCCTTTTTCTCCTACTTTTTTATTCGCCAAAACAGAGTTGCTGCTGCTGTAAAATTTCGAGCACGAAGCTCGACACAGTCGTGTTGTTTATTACCTTGAAATGCACATGGCTGTGTTGTAGATTCGAATTTTCAAGAAAATTTGGACACGGCCATGTCCAAACCTTTTGAAAACATGACACGAACATGTCACATGATGGCAGCCCTTGGGGTGTTTCTTTCGTTGTTCCGTTACTTTTTGTTACCTTTTCCAGCCCCATTTATGACTTATACGTATTGTAAACTTGATGAACTATGTGTTATGATTGTTCTGTAAAGTTCATGGATTGAATTGGCATGATTATGAAAGCTATAAACAAGAATGAACGTTATCTCTTCAAGTGTTGAATGAATTGCTCGTTTATGTGCTTTTAAGGTATTAATTGTGCACATGTACATCTTCATAACATGTTAATGTCTCTTATGCATTTTATATCATGTTCATTACATCACCGTGCATCGTACATAGTCATATTGAGTCTCACACTACTTCTTCTGCACAGATTTTGGTATGGACGGAGACGAGGCGTGTCAGTGAGGTTCTTGTGCCGTTCGTTTTGCTTTCGAGGTGGATTTCTCTTCTATTAGGTACAATTGACCCGATATATCTTATGTGTAAAGTTTTAAGCCAACTTACTGTTAGTAATAGTGCCCTGAAAGCTAATGTAATAGTCTGCTTAGTGCTTTTTCTTATGTAAACAGAGACAATCTTTGAATAATAAACAAACTAAGGCCACACTTCTTTATATGCTCTTGTTTGATTGTATGTTTACTTTAGCTGTGCATGTAGAAGAACTACCCTAATCAATATAACTTATAGGACTTAACAATTTAGGTGAAGTGGTTCATGAGATGAGGCCTAAATCACTTAGGTCATGATTAGAAACACTCCAAGCCAATGAGTCCAAAAGACAGTGGGAGTGTCGATATGACTCGTTCGAGGCTTGCTCATGTGATCACGCCCTTAAGAAGGACCACCTTGTTTCATGCGGTGCAAAGTGTATTGATTGATACGTACGTGATATGTAACGCCCGAGCGTGAGGCGCCACATCCCCCGCACCGAGACCCGACCCGCATAGGAAAAGGAAAATTCCTACACGTGCCAAATCATGGCGAACGAGGACACAACACACACGCTAAGCTAGGCGGAAGCTAACCCTTAAACCAAACAATAACCAACATGAATTAAAATCGAGAAACAAATGCAATAGCGGAAGCAATAAACATAAATATTCACATTGAGCATCCAAGCTCCAAAAATAGATCAACCTATACAATAAGTAGTAGTAATGCCATCATGGCTCAAAATAGCATAATTCGCTCCATACTAATCCAAAATACAAAATATAAGTGCAAATGAGTGTAAAGGAAATGCTAGACACAAATGCAAGACCTAGACGACTCGAATTCCCGCCTAGCACCTCCGAACCTGCACGAAACAACTGAAAACAAACCGGGTTCAGTCTAAAAGAGACTGGTGGGTATAAAAGTGGGGCATAAGTATAAATATCGCGAAATTGAAACATATACATGCAAGCCCTAATCCCATAGAAGTTTGATAAGAAATTTCCCAAGCGGGCAAAACAAATAAAACATCCATGGGATTACAACTATCATATTCATTCATAATTAACATAGGGTTTAAGGCCCGGCGAGTGGGCGTGCATCATCTCCAACCTTCTCCTCGTGTAATCATATTCATAAATTCATAAGTTGTCATACATAACATATGTGCACATATATAATGATCATAATCATTCATATACACCTTCTTCCTCTGGTGGTGGACGAGTTTGCAAGACTCGACCACCTCATACATAATGGCTAGTGAGGTACATGAATCCTCAAAAGCCCGACTAGCGTTTTCTCGTCAAAACTCCTGACGAGATCCATTTCGACGTAAAATGGTTGGAACTATTGCACGGGTTCACCGTCGGCCCTTGCCTCCCCGGCTTACCACGATACACTAAGCTCCGGGGCCCATGATCATAACATACATGCAATCTCGCCAAAACATAAGGTAGGTTTTCATGAAAGAAGGCTTAACAATCGAAAATCATAAGACTCTTTAAAAGACTCGATAAATATAAATATAACTTTTGGCTTAAAACGGTCACATAAGGGTTAGATCGGGTCAAGATAACTATTAGTAGAGAAACCCACCTTAAACCGTCAAAAGAAGACACAAAAGCCTCAAGGATTGGCCTCATCTCCAACCGGATCAAAATCTGTGCAAGAAAGGTGAAGTGAGACTTAAAATGACCAATTAAGACGCTTGGCAATGAAATGATCATGATATGAATGCATAAAAGAGTATGTTATGTAATGAACATGTTCATGTGCACTATTAATGTCTTAAAGACCTATAAACGTTCATTTCATTCATTCAATGAACCATTCGTATTCAAACGAGTTCATATCTTTCACATTTCACGTCAAATGAATCCATAAATTTAATAAAATGCTCAAATCACTCTATTTAACATATTAATAAATTATAAATATCATAGAGGGGTAAAGAAAATATAAAACAAATCAATTAAACCACATATACATTCATGTATTGCAAATAGAGAGCTAAAGGTCATATTTCACGTAGGTGTAGGACAATTCATATTAAAATTCAAGTCATGAAATGTAACATGTACTGGAGCAATTAAATAACATAAATAAGACATAAAGGAGACCAAAGGATCAAATAAAAGGCAAAGAAAGACAAGGCAAAAACGCAGTAGCAGCAGCAGCTCGTGAACGGCGGTTTGTTCTTCATCTTTGCAGCTGAAAACTAACCCAAAACCAAGGCACAACAAGGGATACACATAGAGCAATATATATACTACAAAGCCATGCCATAATACATGAAAAAGAACACAAGAATCCCAACATTTCAGTCCCCAAAACGTGACAGCAGCTGGGCAAGGAAGAGCAGATTATTTTCTGCACATTTATTCAAGTTTTCATGAAAATCAACAATGGTAATTCATGCTAGGCTCAAGTACCATGAAAGATAAGGCAAATACTGAAGTTAAGGAGTTCAAAAGCTCAACAAACATGCCTCAATTCAGCTCATAAAGCAAGCAACATCAAGGATTCAAGAATTGAAGCCTAACCTAACTATTCATTCATCATCTTCAAAACTCATGAAAACATGCTCAAAATTGGGGAGGAATGGATCAAAATGACTCATAATGAATGTATATTACAACCCTAAGCTTACCTTGTGGATTGGTTGAAGGTTGGAGGAGATTTGAGCTTGAATCTCCAAGGAGGGCTTGAGTTAGGGGATTTTCTGGAATGCAGGGGATGAGGAGCTGATCTTATCCAAATGAGAGGGTGTGGTTCGGTTAAGGAGAGTAGGATCAGATAGAGGGTTGAGTTAGGGTTCCATAGGCTCAAACCATGGTTAATTTGGTCAACAAATGAATAAATTATGATTTATTTGGTAAAAGGTGGCAGATTTGGTTCCCGTTGCATGTTTCGGTTGAATTTCGGAGGTCCAAATAAATTTGGAAAAATATAAGGCTAAGTTCATCAAACTCGAATTTTCAATACGAGTTCAACGAAGGTGACGAAACTCGAATCCGAGTTTCCTAGCTCAAGATATTAAATACGGAACCAAGGTTGCGCTAATTATTCGTTAGCCCCCGATTTGGATTCCAAAAATCAAAATAAATTTGGAACGTATGCAAACGAACCCGAAAACATGAAATGATCATATATTCATATTCATAACACATATAAGTCCAACATATTAAATTTGTACGAAATTCTGAATTCATTTCACGTAGAAACGACAAGCAATTAAGTCATTCAAGTGCAAATAGTTCAAAGAAAATTCATATAAATTCAAATTCAAATTCAAATATTTTCAAATAATTAAATATTTTAATAATATAATATAACTAAAACAATTGCACGATTTAATATATAGATATAATTGTTAACATTAAAAATATATATATATCCGCTAATTCATATATATATATTATTAACTAACTTAATATATATAAAAATTAACATTTAATATATAAAATAAAATTAAATATATAAAACACGTATAAATAATTAATTCACGCAATTTGGTAAACACATACGTCATACCTGTACGACCGAAATATCGGGGCGTCACAACCTCTCCCCCTTAAAAGAATCCGTCCTCGGATTCACTGATTGCTCGGAAATAATTCGGGATGGAACTTTCTCATCTTATCCTCCGTCTCCCACGTAGCCTCTTCTGTCTTATCACTTCTCCATAACACTTTAACTAGTGGGATTTGCCGGTTTCTTAATTCTTGAAATTTTTGATCCAAAATCTTAACCGGTTTCTGAATGAAGGTGAGATTAGGCTCAATTTCTACCTCTTCCTCGGGTAGGATCTCGGATTCATCCGGATAATACTTGGGAAGTTGCGAGACATGAAATACGTTGTGGATTCCCGTCAAACTCGGAGGCAAATTCAAGCGATAAGCCGTATCTCCAATTTTCTCAAGAACCTTGTATGGACCTAGATAACGAGGATTCAACTTACCTCCCTTTCCAATCCTCGAAAATCCTTTTCGTGGAGAAGCTTTCAAAAATACTCTATCCCCAACTTCGAACTTAAGATCCTTTCTCCACCGATCCGCATAGCTTTTCTGTCTATCTTGAGCTGCTTTCATTCTTTACTGAATGATCTGACCATTATCAATCGCCACTTGCACGGCCTTAGAAGGCTTCTCTTTCTTTTCTCCTCGTTTCACTCCCTCTTGCTTTATCCAATTCCATTCCTCAAGGTCAAAGAATAAGGGAGATCTACACTTTCGTCCATAGAGAGCTTCATAAGGCGCCATTCCTATCGAAGCTTGGAAACTGTTATTATAGGCAAACTCAATTAAAGGCAGCTGCTCATTCCATGAACTCGAAAAGTCCAATGCACATGCTCTCAACATATCCTCCAAATACTTGATTAATCTTTCTGACTGACCATCTGTCTGAGGATGGAAAGCTGTGCTGAATTGAAGCCTTGTTCCCAAATTCCTTTGCAATTCTTGCCAAAATCTAGAAGTGAACCTCGGATCTCGATCTGATACAATACTGACCGGCACACCATGAAGTCGAACAATCTCATCAACATACTTCTTTGCCAACTTAGGTACCTTATCCGACATTCGAACAGCCATAAAATGTGCCGATTTCGTTAATCTGTCCACGATCACCCAAATCCCATCAAGACCACCCTTCACTCTAGGAAGACCCGAAACGAAATCCATCGCCACCTGTTGCCATTTCCATTCTGGGATCGGTAACGGTTGAAGTAGCCCGGATGGCTTCTGATGCTCAGCTTTCACGGTTTGGCAAGTCAAACAATGTTTCACGAAATTGATCACATCCCTTTTAAGCCCATTCCACCAATAAAATTGCTTCAAATCCTTGTACATCTTATTACCTCCGGGATGTATCGAATACCCTGAACGGTGAGCTTCTTCCAAAATAATCCTCTTCAATTCATCCGGAACCACAATCCTGTTCTTAAACCTTAAGAGTCCTGTGTCATCGAACCCAAATGGACATTCGGGTTCATCTCTAGCTTTCTGAGCTAATTTCTGAACTTCGGGATCTCTTCTTTGAGCTTCAAATAATCTTGGTTGAAGATCCGGTTGTGCCGTAATATTCCGAACACTTGCTCTCAACTTGAAAAATTCAGATTCATCTTCAACTTCCACTTTCACACTAGACACACTAGCCTTCCTGCTAAGTGCATCCGCAACTACATTAGCTTTCCCGGGATGGTATCGGATTGTACACTCATAATCCGCTAAAGTCTCCATCCATCTCCTTTGTCTTTTATTCAACTCCTTCTGAGAAAATAAATACTGAAGACTTTTGTGGCCAGAAAAGATCTCGAAAGGAATTCCATATAAGTAGTGTCTCCACTTTCCCAAAGCAAAGATCACCACTGCTAGCTCGAGATCGTGGGTGGGATAATTTTGTTCATGATTCTTCAATTTCCTCGAGGCATAGGCTATCACCCTACCATTCTGCATCAAAACACATCCCAACCCTTCTTTCGAGGCGTCCGTGTAAACCATGTATCCTTCCGTGCCTTCAGGGAGTGCTAATACGGGTGCAGTGGTCAATTTCTCCTTCAAGAGTTGAAAACTTGCCTCACATGCCTCGTCCTAATCGAACTTAACTTCTTTCTTTGTCAACCGAGTTAAAGGAGCTACGATCTTACAGAAATCCTTAACAAATCTTCGATAATACCCAGCTAAACCCAAGAAACTTCTGACATCGGAAGCATTTTTCGGACTCTGCCACTGAATAACCGTCTCTATCTTCGAAGGATCTACTTCCAAACCCTTACTCGAGACAATATGACCTAGAAAAGCAACCCGATCGATCCAAAACTCACACTTACTAAATTTCGCATACAACCGGTGCTCTCTCAATGTCTCCAAACCCAATCTGAGATGCTTGGCATGATCTTCCGGACAGAATATCATCGATGAAGATTACCACGAATTTATCCAAATAAGGCCGAAAAGTTCGATGCATCATATCCATGAATGCTGCGGGAGCATTAGTTAAACCGAAAGGCATCACAGTGAATTCATAATGTCCGTACCGGGTATTAAATCCTGTCTTAGGTATATCTTCTTCCCGGATTTTCAACTGATAGTAACCTTGCCTTAAATCCAATTTCGAATAAACACCCGAGCCTTGTAACATATCAAACAATTCTTCAATGTGAGGTAATGGATACTTGTTCTTGATAGTCACCCGATTAAGCTCCCGATAATCTATACACATTCTTAACGATCCATCTTTCTTCTTAACAAAGAGAACCGGAGCACCCCACGGAGATGAACTCGGCCGAATATATCCAATCTTAAGTAATTCCTCAAGCTGAATTTTCAATTCCTTCAACTCCACCGGAGCCATTCTATACGGAGTCTTAGAGTACAGTTCTGATCCCGGATATAAATCTATAACGAATTCTATCTCACGATCCGGTGGCAACGAACCCAAATTCTCCGGAAACACGTCTGGAAAATCCTTAACCACGGCGGTCTCCTCAAACTTAATTTGATCCTTCTGCTTATTGAGAAGATAAGCAACAAATCCCATAGCCCCTTCTCTCATTAGCTTATGAGCTTCCATAAAAGATAAGAGAGGTACATTCTTCGATCCCACTTCTCCAATCAACTCTTTCCCCAACTTAATCTTCTTCTTAAAACAATCAACCTCGGCCCGATGCCGGTATAACCAATCCATACCGAAGATTACCCCATATCTCTTCATAGACATCACGATGAAATCGGATGGATAATCTTTCCCTTCTATCAAAACCGAACAACCCCGAACCACGTGATCCGTCTGCAAATTTCCTCCAAGAGGAGAACTCACAAAATAACAAGAATTCGCACATATAACAGGTAGGCACAGAGAAGCACATAAATCACGAGATATAAAAGAGTGCGTCGCACCCGGATCAAATAATGCATGAATGTTCGTGGCGTGAATGCATATGGTACCTTCCACCACGGCTGTCGGATCAACCTCTGCATCCTGCTCCTCGCCCTCAAGGGCATAAGCACGAGCTCGAATCATAGGCTTTGGAACTCCTTTCTGAAATCCCGGGTTCTTGTCAGGACACGTATTTGCCATGTGATCCGCTTTCCCACAGATGATACATAAGCCCAGTCTTTTCCAATAATTGTAGAAGTTGTGGGTTGGACCTCCGCAATGCGTACATGGCATCTTAGACAATCGATCCTCACTCGAAGTCTGCTGAGTTTTAGGAGCCATCAATCGAGGCGGAGCATTCTAAGAAACCTGCCCTCCAAACTTAGGTTTCTTGAAAAGACCTTGTGTAGGTGGAGCCGCTTGAACCATAGGCCTCTTGCCATACCCCGATCCTCGTCCCATAGGAGCCTTGAAAATCGGATCTTTCTTCTTGAATTCCTCCTCTTGTTCCAAAGCTCTCTGTATAGTATCAGCAAAGGATAAGTAATTATATCCAGCTTGGCCATGCCTCAGATCCTGTCTAAGTCCGGCAATAAACTTCTTCGCCTTCCTCTTTTCATCCCTCGTGATATGAGGTGCATACTTTCCAAGTCGGTTAAAAATGGCAATGTACTGAGCCACTGAACGGCTACCCTGCTTCAAGTTCATGAATTCTTGCTCCTTTCTCTCTCTCACCACCTCGGGCACAAAACACTCTCGAAACTCTCTTTTGAAGACTTCCCACGTAATCTCCTTTTCATCAACCTCTAACTTCTCCCTCGACCTCTCCCACCAATCATAAGCTTCGCCATCCAATTGAAATACGGCGAACTGAACCTTCTCTTGGGTGGTAAATTGTCGAACTCCAAATATCCTTTCTATTCTCGTCAGCCATCCCTCCGATATCTCATCATCAATTGAGCCAGAAAACCGTGGAGGGTTGTAACTTAGAAATATCCCATGAGGATCCCTATGATTGTTGTTATTCAACGGAGCCGGTTGTTCAACGGGTTGTGGTGGGGGAGCTTGAGCTCTCCTATGCTCGACATAATTAAATACCGATTCCATAAAGTTTCCCATATCCATCGGAGGCGGTTGTGGTTGTTGTTCTTGTTGTTGTGGTGTAGGAGATCGATCACTATATCGGCGTCGCCCCGGTGATCTCTCACGATGTCTACGCGGGGGCATCCTGTTCAGAAAACACTGAAATGCGTGCTATCCTTAGTTAATGCATGATAATGCAATTAGTTCAATCAAGATCAAAGTATAGAGCACATAAGCACGTATAAAATGCATAAGAGATGCATATGCAATCACATTGTCAATTAGTCCTAAAGCCGAACAACCTAAACTGACTCACACGACACTAGAGCCCGGGTTTTGCAACCCTTAGCTCTGATACCACTTAAAGGATGTAACGCCCAAGCGTGAGGCGCCACATCCCCCGCACCGAGACCCGACCCGCATAGGAAATGGAAAATTCCTACACGTGCCAAATCACGGTGAACGAGGACACAACACACACGCTAAGCTAGGCGTAAGCTAACCCTTAAACCAAACAATAACCAACATGAATTAAAATCGAGAAACAAATGCAATAGCGGAAGCAATAAACATAAATATTCACATTGAGCATCCAAGCTCCAAAAATAGATCAACCTATACAATAAGTAGTAGTAATGCCATCATGGCTCAAAATAGCATAATTCGCTCCATACTAATCCAAAATACAAAATATAAGTGCAAATGAGTGTAAAGGAAATGCTAGACACAAATGCAAGACCTTGACGACTCGAATTCCCGCCTAGCACCTCCAAACCTGCACGAAACAACTGAAAACAAACCGGGTTCAGTCTAAAAGAGACTGGTGGGTATAAAACGGGGCATAAGTATAAATATCGCGAAATTGAAACATATACATGCAAGCCCTAATCCCATAGAAGTTTGATAAGAAATTTCCCAAGCGGGCAAATAAATAAAACATCCATGGGATTACAACTATCATATTCATTCATAATTAACATAGGGTTTAAGGCCCGGCGAGTGGGCGTGCATCATCTCCAACCTTCTCCTCGTGTAATCATATTCATAAATTCATAAGTTGTCATACATAACATATGTGCACATATATAATGATCATAATCATTCATATACACCTTCTTCCTCCGGTGGTGGACGAGTTTGCAAGACTCGACCACCTCATACATAATGGCTAGTGAGGTACATGAATCCTCAAAAGCCCGACTAGCGTTTTCTCGTCAAAACTCCTGACGAGATCCATTTCGACGTAAAATGGTTGGAACTAGTGCACGGGTTCACCGTCGGCCCTTGCCTCCCCGGCTTACCACGATACACTAAGCTCCGGGGCCCGTGATCATAACATACATGCAATCTCGCCAAAACATAAGGTAGGTTTTCATGAAAGAAGGCTTAACAATCGAAAATCATAAGACTCTTTAAAAGACTCGATAAATATAAATATAACTTTTGGCTTAAAACGGTCACATAAGGGTTAGATCGGGTCAAGATAACTATTAGTAGAGAAACCCACCTTAAACCGTCAAAAGAAGACACAAAAGCCTCAAGGATTGGCCTCGTCTCCAACCGGATCAAAATCTGTGCAAGAAAGGTGAAGTGAGACTTAAAATGACCAATTAAGAGGCTCGGCAATGAAATGATCATGATATGAATGCATAAAAGAGTATGTTATGTAATGAACATGTTCATGTGCACTATTAATGTCTTAAAGACCTATAAACGTTCATTTCATTCATTCAATGAAGCATTCGTATTCAAACGAGTTCATATCTTTCACATTTCACGTCAAATGAATCCATAAATTTAATAAAATGCTCAAATCACTCTATTTAACATATTAATAAATTATAAATATCATAGAGGGGTAAAGAAAATATAAAACAAATCAATTAAACCACATATACATTCATGTATTGCAAATAGAGAGCTAAAGGTCATATTTCACGTAGGTGCAGGACAATTCATATTAAAATTCAAGTCATGAAATGTAACATGTACTGGAGCAATTAAATAACATAAGTAAGACATAAAGGAGACCAAAGGATCAAATAAAAGGCAAAGAAAGACAAGGTAAAAATGCAGCAGCAGCAGCAGCTCGTGAACAGCGGTTTGTTCTTCATCTTTGCAGCTGAAAACTAACCCAAAACCAAGGCACAACAAGGGATACACATAGAGCAACATATATACTACAAATCCATGCCATAATACATGAAAAAGAACACAAGAATCCCAACATTTCAGTCCCCAAAACGTGACAGCAGCTGGGCAAGGAAGAGCAGATTATTTTCTGGACATTTATTCAAGTCTTCATGAAAATCAACAATGGTAATTCATGCTAGGCTCAAGTACCATGAAAGATAAGGAAAATACTGAAGTTAAGGAGTTCAAAAGCTCAACAAACATGCCTCAATTCAGCTCATAAAGCAAGCAACATCAAGGATTCAAGAATTGAAGCCTAACCTAACTATTCATTCATCATCTTCAAAACTCATGAAAACATGCTCAAAATTGGGGAGGAATGGATCAAAATGACTCATAATGAATGTATATTACAACCCTAAGCTTACCTTGTGGATTGGTTGAAGGTTGGAGGAGATTTGAGCTTGAATCTCTAAGGAGGGCTTGAGTTAGGGGATTTTCTGGAATGCAGGGGATAAGGAGCTGATCTTATCCAAATGAGAGGGTGTGGTTCGGTTAAGGAGAGTAGGATCAGATAGAGGGTTGAGTTAGGGTTCCATAGGCTCAAACCATGGTTAATTTGGTCAACAAATGAATAAATTATGATTTATTTGGTAAAAGGTGGCAGATTTGGTTCCCGTTGCATGTTTCGGTTGAATTTCGGAGGTCCAAATAAATTTGGAAAAATATAAGGCTAAGTTCATCAAACTTTAATTTTCAATACGAGTTCAACGAAGGTGACGAAACTCGAATCCGAGTTTCCTAGCTCAAGATATTAAATACGGAACCAAGGTTGCGCTAATTACTCGTTAGCCCCCGATTTGGATTCCAAAAATCAAAATAAATTCGAAACGTATGCAAACGAACCCGAAAACATGAAATGATCATATATTCATATTCATAACACATATAAGTCCAACATATTAAATTTGCACGAAATTCTGAATTCATTTCACGTAGAAATGGCAAGCAATTAAGTCATTCAAGAGCAAATAGTTCAAAGAAAATTCATATAAATTCAAATTCAAATTCAAATATTTTCAAATAATTAAATATTTTAATAATATAATATAACTAAAACAATTGCACGATTTAATATATAGATATAATTATTAACATTAAAAAAATATATATATCCGCTAATTCATATATATATAATATTAACTAACTTAATATATATAAAAATTAACATTTAATATATAAAATAAAATTAAATATATAAAACACGTATAAATAATTAATTCACGCAATTTGGTAAACACATACGTCATACCTGTAGGACCGAAATATCGGGGCGTCACATGATACATGGGGGTGCTTACTTATTGTAAGTCTGTACACTGAGGTGTCCCGTGTGAGAAGATTCCTAAATGGGAAAAGTAGTTTCTATTTCTGGAAATAGAAACTTCCAGATTACGAAATTTCTCACAAGTCATTGATGTAATTAAGTAGTCCTCAGACTTGAGATTCCATAGATGCTTTGTGGGCTAAATCTGCACTCTTAGGCATGAGCTTTAAAGGATGTCCCCTTAGACAACTGATTCAAAGCTTGTGCTAGGGTTGCACAAGCTACACATGGAAGCATATGAGAATCGACAAAGGACCTACACTTGTGGAAGCAAGTTGATCTCTTATTGTGTAAGTCATTTATATGTCATAATGGAGTCCTTGGCCAAGGCAGTGGATTGAGATCAACAAATGGGTTTCATGGATCGAGAGCAAGTGGATACGAAATGTACTTAACCTTAAAATCGAGGTTATTAGGGTTCTAATTATTCTCTTGCTCTAGATCTTGTTTGAGAGATAGGATATAGGAGGATTTTATCTCACATATGTCAATGACTTAAAGGTTCTTTCGAATTGTGATATTCTAATTCAGCTAGGGATTACAAACCTGTTGCTAGAATATGGTAGTGTGATTTGAGGACTGATTAATTAATTGGGAATTAATTAATCAGGGTCACTTCTAATTTAATTAAGAACCTGGAGGGTTACACACAAATGCCCGGTCACGAGGGTTAAGGCTTAAATCGATTAAACGAGTTAATCAAACCAATAAGAGATTAGTTAGGAGCCACACGTGTAGCATACGTGTGGGGCATATGTCTTGAAGTGACACGTGTCACTTTGTTGTGATAATTAAATGATTAATTTGATTAATTATTTAGTGGACTTTAATTTAATTGTGAATTAATATTAAAGTTCTAATTTGTAGAATTTAAGTCTAATAAATTATGAATTGTGGATTAATTAATTATTAGCTTCAACTTATTTATTATGAATAAATAAAATTAATTAAAATATCTAAAAGAGTTAAATATTATATTCTTGCTTGACAAGTTGGTCAAAAGGAGACTTTTGGTCAAAGTAAGAGTTTTTCTCTCCAAGCAAAGAATATACTAGCTAGTAGGCAAAAACCCTATCCCTAATAGGAAATGGGGTTTGAACCCCATAGTTATAAATACAAGGGGTTCAAACCCCTTGAGAGGTGATCGCAAAATTCACTTTCTCCATATTATATCACACAAACCCTAGAGCCTAAACACTAAACATAGAACTAGCATCTTTCCTGTTTAGATCGTGACCGAGGTTGGTGTGTACTATTTCTCTAGAGGGCTACTTTCGTGGAGTCTTGAAAGATTCGAAGGAGCTTGGGGACTTGCCGCTTGAAGAGCATTTGTGGGCGGCTCAAACGTGTTAAGAAAGCGTCGATCTAAGTGAGTTTCTTAGAACCCTACGAATTGTGAATAAGAATTGCAAGATTCGATCTTCTTTTGGGTAAATTTTTAAATTCCGCTGCTTTACTGTTTCACAACAAGTGGTATCAGAGCCACCTTGCAAGGCTTATTTCTTATTCGTCTCATTTATTTCATGGGTTTTTTAGAAATCTAAGAAAAATTGAATCTATATTTTTCCTAAATTTTCTGAAAATCGTTTTCTTAAGTTTTGATTAAAACTGTTTCGGATCAAATTGAATTAAATCGTGTTTTAATTTTATGAATTGATTTGGTTTTGAAACTGAAAATATGAAACACGAAATCGTCGCACGCCCAGGCCCGCACCACCGTCGGACAGCAGTCGAGCAACCACGCGGGACTATCCGCTCATCCTCCTGGAACCGCACGGGAGCAGTCCTTCCGGACGCGCCGCCAAGTGACTATCGCAACCGCACGGGAGTCCCCGCCCATCACCTCTCGCATCCGCGTGGGAGTGTGTCCGCCCAGCGCCGCCCGCTGGCCCGGGCAGTTGTGCGCAGAAGGCGTGAGAAGGTGCGCGACATACGCACACATGTCGGCATATGACGCGCTCGCGCTTGACGCATGCGGCAGCCTACGTAGGTGGGCGGGCGGGCGGGGCAGGCTGACCCGTTTGCGGTGATTTTTTTGTTTTGGTTTTGTTTGCTCCGATCCTGATTTAATTTCTGAAAATTTTGTTTTATTGAAATTGTTTTATTTTTAAAATAATCTTAAAATTGGGATTTTTATGAAATTAAATCGGATTTAATTTTTGGAAAAAATTGCACTTATTATTTTTGAAATAATGAAGGAAAAAAATTATTACTTTTCAGAAATTCATTGGAATTTTATTAGTTTAGTATTTCTTGGATTATTTGAAAGGAATCATGAACAAGAATTGCATCTAAGTCGTGTTTTAAGTGATTAGGACTTAAAGCGAGAATTTTAATTTATGGGTAAATTTAAATGCTTGCTTGTTATGCATGTTAGGTGATCATGGGTTTTAGTCTTCTGATGTTTTAATTTATGCACATGGATGGTTTAAATTGGGGTTGGTGCCCCATAGTTGCACTTTTGAATTGGGGTCGGTGCCTCACTTATGTGCGTACTGTTATGTGTTTATTATGTGGCTTTCCATATTACTGTTTTAAGACTGGGGTTTGCCCCGTGTAATTGTCTAAGGCCAATATTAAAATTAAGCCTTATTACTTTATGTCCTCTTCTTTTTATTGTAATTTGAGAGTAGAATTAGGTGGTGAGGTCTTTTTTATTCATTTTGGAGACAATGCACCCACAGAGAAAGATGGATCCACCAACAAGTAACAACGGAGGCAATAAGTGAAGACCCCCCAAAATGTTAGAGAGTGTTTCTATTATTGTAATAGATAGGGCATCATTTTTGTTTTCAATTCCCTTATGTTATTTAAACTGTTTTACGTGGCATGTATGTTAGAACTTGTGGTTTTGGAGTGGCTCCCACGTATCACGCATAAGATAGGATAAACCCATGATCATCTCATGTTAGTAACATACAAGGACATGTTATTTGCTAAGTGCTTGTGTGAAATGCATTTAAGTTGAACTTGCATTAATAGAGACTAATTAAAATGGATAACATATATGTTGGTGAGGTCGAACCGGATAATTCTCTGGTTAAATCGAAAATTCCCATAAAAAATTAAGCTAATTTCGAAAATAGGTATTTAATTCAAGGTGCAAACTTTGAATTAAATTCCTACCATTCCATCAATAGGATTTAAGTTTAATAGGGGAAGCTAGTTGTTGTCCATGAGTCGTGGGGTGGCTATGTGAAACCTATTAGTTCTTAGATTCCTAATTGATGATTCTGCATGATCAATTTTAGGGAGGGCGATGGCCGCAAGTCGTGGGTCGTTCGAACTAAGTTTTGATCATGATCTTATGATTGATGGGTCTAGCTTAACGCCTAAGTAAATATGGATGTCACAAGAGTTGTGGATCCATATTGAAAGATAGGTGATGCAAAAACATTACCAAGAATTCCACAGTGTTGGAATTGGTAGGTTGTACCTACCTTAGGCTTTATTTAGAATAGCCACGAGTCGTGGGTTCGAGGTAAAGCGCTTAGGATCTTAGTACCCATTGGGAAAACAAGTTTCCTCTAAGATCTTTAGGGAATTATAGATCTTCTGAACACAGTGGGAGAAACATAGATTAAATACCTAATATCATGTATATCGTTATTATTCAGCATGCTCACTTAGTTCTCTGTTTTTTCCATTTAGATCGTAGATTCTGTGATTCTCTACGTGTTTGAAATGGCAACTGAAAACCTTCTAGTATCGATCCTCGAGTCAAATAAGTTGATTGGTCCCAACTATTCTAATTGGCTAAGGAATCTAAAAATTGTTTTAGATTCAGAGAAGAGAACTTATGTTATCCGGGCTGAGCGGGATGTGATCCAGAAGTGGAAGGATGATAATCTCCAAGCCCGTTGTCTCATGCTAGCTAACATGTCTACGGAAATACAACGACAGCATGAGTCCATGGAATTCGCTTGGGAGATTTAAGACCACTTAGAGCAACTTTACCGCCCTTATGAGCATGTTACAAGGTATAACACCTCAAAAGAATTGTTCCATTTGAGAATGAGGGAAGGTACAAGTGTCCATGAATATGGACTCACGTTTCTTGATCTTATTGAGAAACTTGCTTCTATAGACATGCCACTGAGAGATGAGCTTTCGGTGGATTTGTTGCAAGCCTCGCTCCCACCATCACTTAACCCTTTTGTCCTAAACTTCAACATGAATCATACAAATGCTACTGTAACCAAGGTTATGATGGATGGCTCCATCTTCTTCTAAGCCTTCTAAAGGCAAGGGTGTAACATCCCGCTCGTCCGACCATACAGGTACGTTGTAACGAGAGTGTATTTGCGCATTTTAAACTATTTATTTAAGTAATTATATGTTTATTTTAATGTTTAAATGCTATTCCTTAATTAATTGAATTATTTGATAACTATATGATGAAATATTTGAACGTTTTTAACCTTTTGAACCCGTTTTTAATCCGTTTAAGTTCGAATTAATTTCCAAATTTTGTGATAACTTGCTATGCATGAATTATACGTGTTATGGATTTGTCTAAATGCTCGTTTTTCATTTTCGGACTTGTTTGATATGGTAACGTACTATATTTTATTTGTTAGGGACTCGAGGGCCTAACTTTTTTTAGCGCGCCTTATGTTCCAGAATTTATATCTTGATCTCAGGAATTCGGATTCGAATTTTGGAAGTGGCGTCGGACTCATAACGAGATTTGGGAGCTAAAGAACCTAGCCTAGAATTTTTCTAAGCCCGTTCGAACCTCTGAATTTCACCCGAAACGTGGACCTCGAGCAGATTTGCCACCTTTTACGGTTTTGGCTATAACTTTCTCGTTTCTTGACCAAATGACCCGATTCTTGAACCTAAATGACCCCAAATCATAACCCTATCTCCCAACCTCAGCCATTTCGGCCTACACCCCAAGGAAACCGAGAGATCTGGAGGAAAAGAGGAGAAGAAGGGGATTCTCAGCACTATTCACACTTGGAGGATTTTGAGCTCGATTCTTCGTCATTTCTTCTCCGATTCAAGAGGTATGAATGAATTCTTATTATCCATCTTCTTGCCTTTCATTTAAGCCCTATTTTACTGAATTTAATTAAGATTTGAGCATGTTAGATTGAAGAACATGAGTTGTAAGGGTTTGGTAAAAATTTGATGAAATCTTGTGAATTCTTGAACCATTTCTTGATAGGAAGCTATATATGATCTGTATTGATTCATTTTCATGTTTTTGAGCTCAAATATCTTGGTAATTGCTTGCATTTCGACCTGCCATGGCTACCTTCATGAAAATTTTGAAAATGGATTTTTAACTCAACTTTTGCATCCTTGTTGCTGCGTATGGATCTGTTGTTGTTGTTGTGCTTACTTTATGTTATTTTTATGTGTTTTGTGGCCTCTTTGCTACTGTGTTGGTGCTGCTGCACGAGAAGGATGAAAAACAGGGGCGTTGCAGCTCCATTTCTGCGACTGCTGCACGTAGTCGTGGGCGCGACCTCGGGAAGGTGTTTTAAGGTCGCGCCCGCGACCCTTTTTCTCCCTTGTTTCGACCTGTTCGTTGGAGCTGCTGCTTGCATAATTTCTTTCTTTGCCTTGTCATGAGAGTAGCTGCATGTATATATATATATAATATGTATTGAATGGTTGGATTTGGAATTCCATGCATGTACGTTGTATATATATATATTATATGAATCATAATGGCTTCATATATTCTCATGTGAGTTATATATATTAAATGTTTTGTAATTTAATATTGATTTATTTGGTTCAGTTTTTATATAATTTGAACTCAAATAATTTGAGCTTGCATGCATGACTTTCGTACCTCATTTTGATGATTTTTATTACCTTCTTCTTGTTTGTTTATGACTTGTACGTTATGGTAACATGTTATATTATGTGTTATGTGTTATGTTACGAATTTATGGCATGTTTTATGTGCTCGTTTTTTATTTACGGTCTCATATGTGCAATGTGTTACCCTAACGTGCGTATACAACTTGATGATCCGTTTATATGCCTTGTATGATCTTTTTCTTGCTCTTATATGATATGAATGTTAGGAATAGTGCCCTAAAAGCCGATTGTATATCCGCTTTGTGCTTTTCCTTATTGTAATCACAGACAATCTTTGAATAAAATAACGAATTAAGGTAACACTTCTTTATATGCTCTTGTTTGGTATGCGTTTACTTTGGCTGTGCATGTATGAGAACTCCCCTAATCCTGATGACTTTAGGACTCTACCATTTAGGTGAAATGGTCCATGAAACGAGCCCTATATCACATAAGTCATGATTAGTAAATTACTCCAAGCCAATGAGTCCTACAGATAGTGGGAGTGTCAACCTGACTCCTCTAAGGCTTGCTTATGGGATCACGCCGTTAAGAAGGACCACCTTGTTTCATGAAGGTGCAAAGTGTATAGTTGATACGTGTGTGATACATGAGGGTGCTTACTTTAATAAGTAAGTTCACTGAGGTGCCCCGTGTGAGAACATTCCTAAATGGGAAAGGAAGTTTCTACTTCAAGAAATGGAAACTTCCAGATTAGGAAATATCTCACGAGTCATTGATGTGATTAATTGATCCTTAGACTTGAGGTTCCTTGTCACTTTATGAGTTAACTCTGTAGTCTTAGGTATAAGCTTTAAAGGGTGTCGCCTTAGACAACTGATTCAAGGGTTATGCTGGGGCTGCACAAGTGATTCATGCAAGTGAATGAGAATCAAGAAAGGACCTACACTTGCATTTGCAAGGTGATCTCTTATTGTTTAAGTCATTCATATGCCATATGAAGTCCTTGGCCAAGGCAGTAGATCAAGACATCAAGAAAAGGGTTTGTTGGATTGAGATCAAATGGATATGAAATGCACTTAGCTTTAAGACCGGGTTATTAGGGTTCTGATTATTCCCTTGCCCTAGATCTTGGTTGAGAGATAGTAAGTAGGAGGATTGTATCTCACATGAATCAATGACTTAAACGTTCAGTCGAATCCGAACATTCCAATTCAGCTAGGGGTTAAACACCTATTGCTAGACTATGGTCGTTTAATCTGTGGACTGATTAATTAATTAGTGAATTAATTAATTAGGGTCACTGCTAATTGAATTGAGAACCTAGAGGGTCACACACAACAACTTGGTTACATGAGTTGAGGCTTTAAAATGATTAAACGAGTTAATCGGGCCAAGAGGGTTCCACACGTGTGAAATCACACGTGTGGCTCACCTGAGTGACACGTGTCACACACGTGTGAATATATATATATTATATAATTAAATGTGTTAATTATTTAATAAACTTTGGTTTAATTTTGAATTAAAAAGAAAGTCTTATTTTGGAGAAAATAATCTAGTTAATTAATTACGAATTAATTAATTAGATAAAAATAAGTTATTTATTTTATAATAAATAAAGTATAAAATTATCCAAAAATAGTTTGGATATTTTTAGCTCTCTTAAAAGTTGACTTGAATTAGAATTCAAAGTCAAAGTTGGAAAATACTTGATGATCAAGTAATAGGAGAGAGAGGAACCAAATCCTTGTCCAACAAGGAATAGGTTCGGTCGTCCCTCTCCCTTTCCTATATATAGGGGAGCTCATGCTCCCCTTTAGAGCTAATTGGCAATTCTTTTGGTTCATGTGTTGAACACCTTCCTTTCTCCAAGATCAAATAAACCCTAGGTTAAGCCTAAACACTAACTAGAGAACTAGCATCCTTACTAGTTAGATTGTGATCAAGTTGGTGTACTTTCTCTAGAGACTTTAAGTTAGAAGTTTGAAGATTCGAGCTTTACCAAGGAGAGGGGATCAAGCCGCGAGAAGAGCGTTCTTGGGTGGCTTGAAACGCTTCAAGAAAGAACAAAAGAAAAGTAAGTTTTCTATCTCTACGAATTTAGTTACACGATTGCGAGTCCAAGGTCCTTTTGTTGGGAAAATTTTTTATATTCCGCTGCTTTCTGATTCGTGTTTTCCAACAAGTGGTATCAGAGCCACCTCGTTAATCGTGTTTCTGATTCGTCTCCATTATTCTGAATTTGGTAGAAATTCTTAGGCTTAGATGCGAATTGAGTATTCTTGAGTTCTTTTAGAAAGCCTGAAATACGAAACTGTAATTTTTCCTGAATTTCTAAAACTGTTTTTGAAAATCGTTTTAGTTGAAATTTATCAAAATCGAATTTTTAATTTTGGATTGAATTGGTTTTAAGAAACCTACACACGAAACGAGACGCGAAACAAACGCGCGGGATTGGGACGTGCCAATGTGTAGCACGCCCCAGGCCTACGCGCGCACGCCGCCCAGCCCCTCCTGCAACCGCGCGGGAGCCATCCCGGGTGTGCCTCCCGCAACCGCGCGGGACGCCTGCACAGCCCGCCTAGTCGCGGCGGGCGCTGCTGCGCGAGGCGCGCACATGATGCACACCCAGCTTGCGCACGCGAGAGGCAACTGCCGCGCGCTATGCGCACTGCTGGCACGCGTGGCGGTGCCTCGCACGGCTGGGCCGTTTTTGGGCTCGTTTTCGTGTTTCGTGTTTTTCGTGTTTTTCGGTCCTTAAAATCCCGATTTAATTTTATTTTAATTTTATCTTTTAAAATCAGTTTTGATAAAATAAAATTATTTTTAAAATTTTGATTAAATTAGGATTTTTTGAGAAATTAAAGCGATTTGGATTTTGGAAAAATTACAAATTTTATTTTCTGAAAATAATGAAAGAATAAAATTATTGATTTTGGAAATTAATTGGAATTTTATTGGTTTATTGTTTTTTCGGGTTTTATTGAAAAGGCTCTTGAACAAGAATTGCATCTAAGTCGTGTTTTAAGTCATTAGGACTTGAAACGGGAATTTTAATTTATTGGTTAAATATAAATTCTTGCAAAAGCATGTTAGGTGATCATGGGTTTAGATCTATGTATGGTTTTAATTTATGCACATGGATGGTTTAAATTGGGGTTGGAGCCCTATAGTTGCGTTTTTCAATTGAGGTTGGAGCCTCACTTATGTGCGTACTGTTATGTGATTTATTATGTAGCTTTCCATATTACTGTTTTTGAGGCCGGGGTATGCCCCGTGTAATTGTCTAAGGCCAATATGAAGATTGAGCCTTATTACTTTATGTCTTTTTCTTTTTATTGTAATTTGAGAGTAGAGATAGGTGGTGAGGTTTTATTTTCATTTTGGAGACAATGCACCCATGGAGTAAGATGGACCACATACAAGTAACAAGGAGGCCATAAGTGAAGACCCCTCAAAATGTTAGGGAGGGGAATCTCAATTGTTAAATGTAATAGAGATAGGGCTCGTATTTTGTTACCGCTTTCCCTTATGTGATTTGAACTGTTTATGTGGCATGTATGTTAGAACTTGTGATTGTGGAGTGGCTCCCACATATCACACATAAGATAGGTAGAACCCATGATCATTACATGTTAGTATCATGGTAGGACATGTTATCTATTTATGTGCTTGTTTGAAATGCATTTAAGTGTACTTGCATTAATCAAGACTAATAAAATTGGATAACATATATGTTGGTGAGGTCGAACCGGACAACTCTCCGGTTGATTCGAAAATTCCCATTAAATATTAAGCTAATTTCGAACAAATAGGTATTTAATTCGAGATGCAAATTTTGAATTAAATTCCTAGCATTCCATCAATAGGTTTTAAGTTTAGTAAGTGAAGCTAGTTATTGTCCGCGAGTCGTGGGATAGCTAGTGGAGCTTATTAGTTCTTAGTTACCTAATTGATCATTTTAAATGATCAATATTTCATGATCGATTTTAGCAAGGGCGATGTCCGCGAGTCGTGGGTCGTTCGGACTAAGTTTTGGTCATGATCTTATGATTGATGGGTCTAGCTTAACGCCTAAGTAAATATGGATGTCCCACGAGTCATGGGTCCATATTGAAAGATAGGTGATGCAAAAACAATTACTAAGAGTTCTAAAGGTGTTAGAATTGGTAAGTTGTACCTACCTAGGGTTCTTACTGAGAATGTCCGCGAGTCGTGGGTTCGAGGTAAAATGCCTAGGATCTTAGTACCCACTGGGAAACGTGTTCCTCTTAGATCTTTGGGAATTATAGATCTTTGAAAAACAGTGGGAGCTACAATAGATTAAAGACCTTATCTTTTGTATATCGTTATAATTCAGCATGCTCACTAGTTCTCTGTTTTACCATTTAGGTCGTAGATTCTGTGATTCTCTACGTGTTTTGAAATGGCAACCAAAAACCCTCTTGTATCGATCCTCGAGTCAAACAAGTTGACTGGTCCCAACTATTCTGATTGGCTGAGGAATCTAAAAATCATTTTAGATTCTGAGAAGAGAACTTATGTTCTCTTCGAAGGGGAGCCCAGTCCCGAAGGGGAGGCTCCCACTCGGGCCGAGCGGGATGCGATTCAGAAGTGGAAGGATGATAATCTCCAAGCCCGTTGCCTTATGTTGGCTAACATGTCTCCGGACTTGCAAAGACAACATGAGGCCATGGAATTTGCTTGGGAGATTTACGACCACTTAGAGCAACTTTACCGCCCTGATGAACGTGTTACAAGGTATAACACTTCAAAGGTATTGTTCCACTTGATAATGAGGGAAGGTTCAAGTGTCCATGAATATGGACTCAAGTTTCTTGCCCTTACTGAGAAACTTGCTTCCATGGACATGCCACTGAAAGATGAGCTTTCAGTAGATTTGTTGCTAGCTTCGCTCCTACCATCATTCAACCCATTTGTCCTTAACTTCAACATGAATCATGCTGGTGCTACTGTAGCTGAGCTGATTAGTCAGCTTGTGACTGCTGAAAGCAAGATCAAGAAGGACAATAAGGTTTTGATGGTGAATGCTCCATCTTCCTCTTCTGGGCCTTCTAAAGGTAAGGGCAAGAAAGCCCAAAAGAAGAAGAAGAAACCCCTTAGGCCCACTGGTGGCATTTCGAAGGGAAAGGCCCAAAAGAAGAAGCGTGATCAGAAAGAGGATGTTTGCTTCCATTGTGGCAAAGCGGGACATTGGAGGAGAAACTGCCCAGAGTACAAGGCTACTCTAAAGAAAGGTATCTTTCTCGTTGAAATAAATCTTTCTATTAATTCTAGTTCTTGGGTACTTGATACCGGTTGTGGAACTCATATCTGTAATGATGTACAGATGCTAAGTGAAGTCCAACAACTCAAAGAAGGAGAATGTGTCTTGAAGATCGGCGATGGCTCAAACGTTGAAGCTCGAGCTTTAGGCACAATTAGATTAGATTTATGTAGTTTTGAGTTAGTCTTAAATAAAGTCCTTTATGTACCGAGCATTATTCGTAATATAATTTCAGTTCCAATATTAGATTGTGAAGGTTATGAAACTTATATTAAGAATGGTAAATATTTTATCAAACGGAACAACTCTTCCGTTCACATCGATACTCTAAGTAATGGACTTTACCTAACTCAAAATATCAATATTATGAATATACAATGAGAAACAAAGCGTAAGAGAGATGACAAAGTTTCAGCTCCCTTATGGCACGCTAGATTAGGACACATTTCCAAAAACAGAATTAGCAAGATAAACACTTTAGGATCATTCTCTGAAAATGATCTCAAAGAGTTAACTTCTTGCGAATCCTGTCTCAAAGGAAAAATGTCCAAAGTTCCTTTTAAAGGAACTGTGGAACGTCCCACTAAGGTTTTGGATTTGATCCATACTGATGTTTGTGGACAGCTTAGTGTAAGCACTAGAAGCAATCATCAGTATTTCATAACCTTTACTGATGACTTTAGTCGGTATGGTTATGTATACTTAATGAAGTATAAATCTGAAGCTTTTGAGAAATTCTTAGAATTTCAAAAGGAGGTTGAGAACCAAACTGGTCACAAGATCAAAGCACTTCGATCTGATCGAGGAGGCGAGTATCTTAGTGAAGAATTCCTTAATCATCTCAAAGATAATGGGATTATCTCTCAGTGGACTCCTCCGGGAACTCCTCAGCTTAATGGAGTTTCTGAGAGAAGGAATCGAACCTTACTTGATATGGTTCGCTCCATGATGAGTTTCACTGACTTACCACCTTTTTTCTGGGGTTATGCCCTACAAAGTGCAGCAAAGATTTTGAATCTAGTTCCCTCTAAGTCAGTACCTAAAACGCCCCATGAAATGTGGCATGGTAAAATCCCTAGCTATTCTTACTTAAGAATTTGGGGTTGTCCTGCTTACGTGAAGAGAACAGTGGGAGATAAGTTAGAATCTCGTTCTAACTTATGCTACTTTGTAGGTTATCCTAAGGAATCCATAGGATACTACTTCTATGATCAATCTGAGCAAAAGGTGTTTGTTTCCAGAAATGCCACTTTTCTTGAGGAACCGTTCCTTAAAGAAAAGAAAGGCAAGATCATAGAATTAGAAGAAGTACAAAGTAACCCCACGCCACCCACTGAAGAAACGTCCCCTACTGATCAACCACAACCAATCACGAATTTCGATACACATGTAAATCCTCCTCTAAGGCGTTCTGAACGCACTCCTAGACAGCCGGAGAGATGGTATGGATTCTTCCATGAAATCTCTCAAAAGGATAATGATCCTTCAACATATGAGGAGGCACTTTCAGATTCTGACTCTGAACAGTGGATAGAAGCCATGAAATCCGAAATGGATTCCATGAACTCCAACCAAGTTTGGACCTTGGTAGATTTGCCTGATGGGGTCAAACCCATAGGTTGCAAATGGATCTTTAAGAGAAAGCTTGGAGTTGATGGAAGCATTGCAACCTACAAAGCAAGACTGGTTGCAAAAGGATTCACTCAAAGACCCGGCGTGGACTTTGACGAAACCTTTTCACCAGTTGCAATGCAAAAGTCCATTCGAATCATGCTTGCCATTGTTGCATATTATGACTATGAGATATGGCAAATGGATGTGAAAACTGCCTTTCTCAATGGTGACATTGACAAAGACATTTATATGGAGCAACCCATAGGTTTCACATTCAGTGGGAGTGAGCAAAAGGTTTGCAAACTCCAAAGATCAATCTATGGATTGAAACAGGCTTCTAGGAATTGGAACATTCGATTTGATGAATCGGTCAAAGCGTTTGGCTTCATCCAAATTTCGAATGAATCATGTGTGTATAGAAAGGAATTGGAGACCTCAGTGCAATTCTTAGTACTTTATGTTGATGACATCCTTCTTATTGGGAATTCGAAGGATGACATGAAAGTGACTAAGTTATGGTTATCGAACCAATTCGAGATGAAAGATCTTGGTGATGCGTCCTATATCCTTGGAATTAAAATCTATAGAAATAGATCTAGAAGGTTAATAGGACTATCACAGTCGATGTACATTGACAAAGTATTGAAGAGATTCAATATGGAGTCAGCAAAGGTTAAGAACTTTCCTATGAGTGTAGGAACATGTCTTTCAAAGAAGATGTGTCCTAAGACTAACCTTGAGAAGGAGAGAATGACTCATACACCTTATGCGTCAGCAATAGGTAGCATAATGTATGCAATGTTATGTACTTGACCGGATGTGGCTTATGCACTTAGTGTGACAAGTCGTTTCCAATCTGACCCTGGAGATGGTCACTGGCTGCCGTGAAGAATATTCTTAAGTACTTGAAAAGTACTAAAGATTTATTCTTAGTTTACGGAGGTCAGAAAGATCTTACTGTCGAAGGATACTGCGATGCAAGCTTTGCATCAGACTTAGATGATTTTAAGTCAATGTCAGCCAAGGAAGGTGTTTGGATTAGAAACTTCATTCAAGAGTTGAATGTTGTTCCTAGCATGAAAGACCCCATTACTGTGTTTTGTGACAACACTGGGGCGGTTGCTCAAGCAAGAGAACCAAGATCTCACCAACGGACCAAGCACATTATGAGGAAGTATCACCTAATCCGTGATATTATCAAAAGAGGAGATGTGCAAATTGAGAGGGTCACATCAGCAGAGAACGTGGCAGATCCACTTACTAAACCCCTTAGTCGAGAAGCTTTCCAAGGTCATCTTCAGAAGATAGGACTTAGAGTAGCTTTAGAATGGCTTTGACGGGCAAGTGGGAGATTGTTAGGAATAGTGCCCTAAAAGCCGATTGTATATCCGCGTTGTGCTTTTCCTTATTGTAATCACAGACAATCTTTGAATAAAATAACGAATTAAGGTAACACTTCTTTATATGCTCTTGTTTGGTATGCGTTTACTTTAGCTGTGCATGTATGAGAACTCCCCTAATCCTGATGACTTTAGGACTCTACCATTTAGGTGAAATGGTTCATGAAACGAGCCCTATATCACATAAGTCATGATTAGTAAATTACTCCAAGCCGATGAGTCCTACAGACAGTGGGAGTGTCAACCTAACTCCTCTAAGGCTTGCTTATGGGATCACGCCCTTATGAAGGACCACCTTGTTTCATGAAGGTGCAAAGTGTATAGTTGATACGTGTGTGATACATTAGGGTGCTTACTTTAATAAGTAAGTTCACTGAGGTGCCCCGTGTGAGAACATTCCTAAATGGGAAAGGAAGTTTCTATTTCAGGAAATGGAAACTTCCAGATTAGGAAATATCTCACGAGTCATTGATGTGATTAATTGAACCTGTAGTCTTAGGTATAAGCTTTAAAGGGTGTCGCCTTAGACAACTGATTCAAGGCTTATGCTGGGGCTGCACAAGTGATTCATGAAAGTGAATGAGAATCAAGAAAGGACCTACACTTGCATTTGCAAGGTGATCTCTTATTGTGTAAGTCATTCATATGCCATATGGAGTCCTTGGCCAAGGCAGTAGATCAAGACATCAAGAAAAGGGTTTCTTGGATTGAGATCAAATGGATATGAAATGCACTTAGCTTTAAGACCGGGTTATTAGGGTTCTGAAAATTCCCTTGCCCTAGATCTTGGTTGAGAGATAGTAAGTAGGAGGATTGTATCTCACATGAATCAATGACTTAAAGGTTCTGTCGAATCCGAACATTCCAATTCAGCTAGAGGTTAAACACCTGTTGCTAGACTATGGTCGTTTAATCTGTGGACTGATTATTTAATTAGTGAATTAATTAATTAGGGTCACTGCTAATTTAATTGAGAACCTAGAGGGTCACACACAACAACTTGGTTACATGAGTTGAGGCTTTAAAATGATTAAACGAGTTAATCGGGCCAAGAGGGTTCCACACGTGTGAAATGACACGTGTGGCTCACGTGAGTGACACGTGTCACACACGTGTGAATATATATATATATTATATATATGTATTAAATAATTAAATTTGTTAATTATTTAATAGACTTTGGTTTAATTTTGAATTAAAAAGAAAGTCTTATTTTGGAGAAAATAATCTAGTTAATTAATTACGAATTAATTAATTAGATAAAAATAAGTTATTTATTTTATAATAAATAAAGTATAAAATTATCCAAAAATAGTTTGGATATTTTTAGCTCTCTTAAAAGTTCACTTGAATTAGAATTCAAAGTCAAAGTTGGAAAATACTTGATGATCAAGTAATAGGAGAGAGAGGAACCAAATCCTTGTCCAACAAGGAATAGGTTCAGCCGTCCCTCTCCCTTTCCTATATATAGGGGAGCTCATGCTCCCCTTTAGAGCTAATTGGCAATTCTTTTGGTTCATGTGTTGAACACCTTCCTTTCTCCAAGATCAAATAAACCCTAGGTTAAGCCTAAACACTAACTAGAGAACTAGCATCCTTACTAGTTAGATTGTGATCAAGTTGGTGGACTTTCTCTAGAGACTTCAAGTTAGAAGTTTGAAGATTCGAGCTTTACCAAGGAGAGGGGATCAAGCCGCGAGAAGAGCGTTCTTGGGTGGCTTGAAACGCTTCAAGAAAGAACAAAAGAAAAGTAAGTTTTTATCTCTACGAATTTGGTTACACGATTGCGAGTCCAATGTCCTTTTGTTGGGAAAATTTTTTAAATTCCGCTGCTTTCTGATTCGTGTTTTCCAACAATGAATACTTATATAACACGTTGTATGATATGATATGCATATTATATGAGATTTATGGATTTATTTAATATGATTTGTAAGACTTATGATTTGATATGAACTTGCATGAGTTATATGTTCATCTCTTGCATCTCTTGCATCCATATGCATATGCCGAGCGTCTATTTGGTTCATATGTGAGTCTAAGTCTGTCTTTCGTCCTTTGTTTTGTTCAGAGCTTTGTTTCGAGGAAAGGAGGTGGTCTTTTAGGTGTGTTCCGGTTCGCATTGTTCGTTGTGGTCGACAAGTTGAGGTTTTCTTTCTTTAGTTAATACGACCTATAACCCTACGTGTATTTTGAGGCCCACATGCGCATTATCTATATATATATGTATTTAGATACTTGTTTGAATATGTATTTTGTGGGAAATGGCCCGTTTGTTATGAAACACTTTTGAAAATGCATTTATACTTATGTAAGCCATATTTTCGTTTGATTTTGAAAAAGGGTTGGTGTGTGTGTTTTCGAAAATAGCGAGTTATGACTTTGAAATATAAGTCCGATTTTTAAAAATTTAGAACTTTTAAACTATGATTTTTGAACAATTTGAACAATTAGAAGGGCCCCGGAGATTTGTATAGAGGAGCCCCGGGACGGAGTTGGGCTGTCAAGTCACTCCCGAGTACGGTCTCCAACTTATAGGATCAATCCGGAACCCACTAGGAGGTTGGTGGGAGATGGAATCCTTAGGCGTGAGTGTCATGAAACTCACGACCCTGACATGAGAACCGATGGTTAGGGTATGATCGACCCTTCCATCACCCGGAGAAGAGGTATGTGTGTTTGAATTATGTTTTAGTTTGAATTTTCATTCAGATTTTGATTATGAACGGAGTTAGGTGGTTTGAAAATCGTACTCGCCGAGTTGTGTGTTTGATTTTGAACTTGGTTTGTGCAACGGGAGTGGACTTCATAATTACTAAAATTTGGTTGATTTTGGCCTTCGGCCTTAACCCTTTTCCTTATACTTAGTATCACGTGTTAAATAAATTAGATTGCAAAAACCATGCCCCCGATTTATGAACCCTTAATTTTGAATATGCTATACTCTATGTATATGTACGTGTGAGTGTGTAGCCCCCTCACCAGTCTTTAGGATTGACCCCTTCTTGTTGTCTTCTTTTTCCCCTTTTGTTTGTTGAGTTTACAGGTTTGGTTCGTGCTAGGCGGGGGTCCTTTATTTAGTTTGTTTGAGGTTGTTGGTCGGGTCTTTTGAATCTTTACATCTTTACTTTTAAGTCTTGATATTATGAATAAGCTATGTATGAATTTGTATAAGTTAGGATTCTGAATTTTAAAATTTGATACTCGTATGATTAAGTGGCCTTGGATGGGCATAATATGTAGAAATTGTAATAATTCGAGCATTTATGTTTATTTGTATTGATCCTGTGGCTTCTGCATGTGATTTATGATTTTTATGCGTGCTCTGTATTAGGGTCTAGACCACCTAGCTAGTGTGTGTTTTTTGTTTGTCACTCGTTCGCTGTGGCTTAGTACGTGTGCGGAGTTCCCATTTCGTTACACGTCTCGGGCTATAGTGCGGGGGGTGTAGTGCTCTGCGCTCCGGGGTGCTACAAAGGGCAAGAAAGCCTAAAAGAAGAAGAAATCCCTTAGGCCCAATGGTGACATCAAGAAGGGAAAATCCCAAAAGAAGAAACGTCAAAAGAAAGAGGACGTTTGCTTCCATTGTGACAAATCGAGGAATTGGAGGAGAAACTACTAGGAGTACAAGGCTACTCTGAACAAAGGTATATTTCTTGTTGAAGTAAAATTTTCTATTAATTCTAACTCTTGGGTACTTGATACGGGTTGTGGATCTCATATATGTAATGATGTACAGATGCTAAGTGAGTTTCAGCAGCTCAGAAGAGGAGAATGTGTCGTGAAGATTGGAGATGGCTTAACCGTTGAGGCTCAAGCTTTAGGCACAATTAGATTAGATTTAGGTCGTTTTGTTTTAGTTCTAAATAAAGTCCTTTTTGTACCAAACATTATTCGTAATATCATTTCAGTTCCAATACTTGATTGCGAAGCTTATGAGATTGATATTAAGAATGGTAACCTTTTCCTTAAAAAGAATTATGTTTCAATACATCTTAGTACATTAACAACGGACTTTATCTAACTCAAAACACCAATATTTTCAATATATAACGAGAAACAAAGCATAAGAGAAATGATGAAGTTTCAACATCTTTGTGGCATGCTAGATTAGGACATATTTCCAAAAACAGAATTAACAAGTTAACCACCTTTGGGACATTCTCTGAAAATGGACTTAAACAGTTAATTTCCTGTGAATCCTTTGTTAAAGGAAAGATGTCCAAAACTCCTTTCAAAGGGAGCGTGGAACGAGCCACTAAGACCTTGGATTTGATCCATTCTTATGTTTGTGGACCGCTTAGTGTAAGCACACGAAAAAATCATCAGTACTTCATAACCTTTACTGATGACTTTAGTCATTATGGTTATGTGTACTTAATGAAGTACAAATCTGAGACTTTCGAGAAATTTTTAGAATTTCAAAAGGAGGTTGAGAACCAAACTGGTCACAAGATCAAGACACTTTGATTTGTTCGAGGTGGCGAGTATCTTAGTGAATAATTCCTAAGCCATCTCAGAGATAATGGTATTATCTCTCAATGGACACCTCCGGGAACTCCTCAGCTTAATGGAGTTTCTGAGAGAAGGAACAGGACCCTACTTGATATGGTTCGTTCCATGATATGATTATGCTCTAGAAAGTGCAGCCAAGATTTTGAATCTTGTTCCTTCTAAATCAGTCCCTAAAACACCCTATGAAATGTGGCATGATAAAATCACTAGTTATTCTTACTTAGGAATTTGGGGTTGTCCTGCTTATGTGAATAGGATAGTGGGAGATAAGTTAGATGCACGTTCTAACTTATGCTACTTTGTTGGCTATCCTAAGGAATCCATAGGATACTATTTCTATGATCAAACTGAATAAAAGGTCTTTGTTTCAAGAAATGCGACTTTTCTTGAGGAATTATTCCTTGAAGAAAAGAAAGGCAAGATCGCAGAATTTGAAGAAATTCAAGACATTCCCATGCCACACGTGCAAAGAACGTCCCAATTTGATAGCCTACAACCAATCACGAACTTCGATAACCTGAAAATCCTCCTCTAAGGCGTTCTGAACGCGTTCCCAGACAGCCTGAGAGATGGTATGGTTTTTTCCATGAAAATTTTCAAGAGGATAATGATCCTCTAACATATGAGGAGGCATTGTCAGACTCTGACTCTGAACCGTGGAAACAAGCCATGAAATCCGAAATGGACTCCATTTACTGCAATCAAGTTTGGACCTTGGTAGATTTGCCTGATGGGGTAAAACCCATAGGGTGCAAATGGATCTTTAAGAGAAAGTTTAGAGTAGATGGAAATGTTGTAGCCTATAAGTCAAGACTCATTGCCAAAGGATTCACTCACACACTAAGCGTGGACTTTGAGGAAACCTTCTCATCGGTTGCAATGTATAAATCTATTTGGATCATGTTTTCCATAACAGCATATTACGACTATGAGATATGACAAATGGATGTGAAAAACTACCTTTCTCAATGGAGACATTGATAAAGACATTCATATGGATCAGCCCGAAGGTTTCACATTCAGTGGGAGTGAGCAAAAGGTTTGCAAACTCCAAAGATCAATTTATGGATTGAAACAGGCTTCTAGAAATTGGAACATTCGTTTTATGAAATAGTCAAAGCATTTGGCTTCATTCAAAATTTGAATACGTCTTTCGTGTATACAAAGGAATTGGAGACTTTAGTGCAATTCTTGGTACTTTATGTTGATGACATTCTTCTAATTGGGAATTGGAAGGATGACATGAAAGTTACCAAGTCTTGGTTATCGAACCAATTCGAGATAAAAAATCTTGGTGATGCGTCCTACATTATCTGTATAAAGATCTATAGAGATAGATCTAAGAGATTGATAGGACTGTCGCAATCGATGTACATAGACAAAGTGCTGAAATGGTATAGCATGGAGGATGTGAAGAATAAGATTCTTCCTATGAGTGTAGGAACATGTCGTTCAAGGAAGATGTGTCCTAAGACAAACCTTGAGAAGGAAAGAATGACTCATATACCTTATGCCTCGGTAATAGGTAGCATAATATATGCAATGCTATGTACTCGACCTGATGTGGCTTATGTTCTTAGCATAACAAGCCTTTTCCAATGTGACCCTGGAGATGGTCATTGGATTGCCGTGATGAACATCCAGAAGTACTTACGAAGGACTATGTATTTGTTCTTAGTATACGGAGGACAGAAAGATCTAATCGTCGAAGGATACTGCGATGCAAGTTTTACATCTGACTTGGATGATTTTAAGTCAATGTTAGGATACATTTTCTGCCATAATAACAGAGTAGTGAGTTGGAAAAGTTCCAAACAAACCACCACTACAGATTCGACCACCGAGGCCGAATACCTAGCTTCAAATGACGCAGCTAAGGAAGGCATTTGGATTAGAAACTTTATTCCAGAGTTGAATGTTGTTCCTAGCATGAAAGACCCCATCACTATATTTTGTGACAACACTGAGGCGGTTGCTCAAGCAAGAGAACCAAGATCTCACCAACGGACTGAGGCGGTTGCTCAAGCAAGACCCCATCATCATTATGAGGAAGTATCACCTAATCCATGATATCATCAAACGAGGTGATGTGCAAATAGAGAGGGTCGCATCAGCAAAGAACGTGGCAGATCCACTTACTAAACGCCTTAGTCGAGAAGCTTTCGAAGGTCATCTTACAAAGATGGGACTTAGATTAGCTCATGAGTGGCTTTGATGGGCAAGTGGGAGATTGTTAGGAATAGTGCCCTGAAAGCTGATGTAATAGCCTGCTTAGCGCTTTTCCTCATGTAAATCACAGACAGTTTTTGAATACTGAACGAACTAAGGCAACACTTCTTTATATGCTCTTGTTTGATTGTATGTTTACTTTAGCTGTGCATGTATAAGAACTTCCCTAATCAATATGACTTATAGGACTCAACCATTTAGGTGAAGTGGTTCATGAGATGAACCCTAAATCACTTAGGTCATGATTAGAAATCACTCCAAGCCGATGAGTACAAAAGATAATAGGAGTGTCGATATGACTCATTCGAGACTTGCTCTTGTGATCACGCCCTTAAGAAGGACCACCTTGTTTCATGTGGTGCAAAGTGTCGTGATTGTTACGTACGTCATACATGGGGGTGCTTAATTATTCTATGTAGGTACACTAAGGTGTCCCGTGTGATAAGGTTCCTAAATAGGAAAGGAAGTTTCAATTTCTGTCAATAGAAGCTTTGTGACACCCCGTCTCTCCGATAAGCCAGGTATGACGTCACGAGAGGTTTTTCCGACGTTTTAAGTGTTCTTTTGATCTAATTTATGCGTTGAGTTAATTGTTTAAGTGATTTATATGCTCTAATTGTTTCATTTTCACGTTTTAACTTTTGTATTTAATTTTCCTATTTTGAATTTAATTCCCGAGTATGCTAATTTCGTAAATTTGTGTGATATACGTGATTTAATTATATAACTGTAGAGCTTTAAAATTAGTGGACTTAATTGAAAACTTAGATTTGGATTTTTTTGACACTTTTTGAAAGTTTAGGACTTAATTGAAAATAACCTTTTTAATAAAATTTTACTTATTTTTAATTCGTTAAAACTTTTATTTTTATTTTATTTTAATTTATTTATTATTTCTTGAATTTGAATTTTATTATTGGAATGATATGCTTATTTGATGAAATGAGATGCGTTCGTATTCGATTTGAGATCGAAATTTCGTGCCTTTTTAATATGTTGGAGTTTTATGAGTCCTGAGCTTGAATACGTGCTCGTTATGTGTTTTCGGGTTTATTTGTTGGGTTTTCGGGACTCGTTTTGTTGGGGTAACCTAAAGGAGGCTAACATGTACTTAGCGCACCTTGGGTTCCGGGTAGTGTAACTTGAGCTCGGGAATTCGGATTCGAATTCCGTCACCTCTCCTGAAATCTTTTCGACGATTCGAGTGCAGTGGAACAGGCCTTGTAATTTTTCGACCTCGTTTGATACCCCGAAATCAGCCCGTAACTTTGCCTCGCGCTCATGTGGCCACCTTTCACCATTTTGCACATAAGTCCCTCAATTCTTGGCCAATTGCCCTCAAACCTGGACCCACACCTCACCAACTCAGTCCTTTATCACTTTTTGCTGCCTTAATCTCGATCCATACACAAGAAAGGGGAGGAAATCTGAATGTTTGGAGCAGCAGCAGTTTATTCCCTGTCACTTTCACCCTAGAGGAGATTTTGAGCTCCAATCTGCATTTTCTTCCAACATCTTCAAAGGGTAAGCTTGTATTTGATATGTACATGATTAAGTGGTCTTTTTAATTCAAGAAAATCTGATTTTCCTCCATGTTTGATATAGTTTTGGCTTAAGGCATGAATAGTTAGGTTTTCCTTCCATTTTTGAAATTACATGACTTCTTTGATGTTTGGCTTGAATTGGAGCTGGTATATGGATCCTTTATGCTTCATTTATTGTTGTATATAGCTGACTTGGGTGGTAGTTGTGATATGGGTGTGATACCATTAATGTACTTGAGTTTTTGGTTGAGATATATGCATGAATTAGTGCCATTTCCTTACCTTTGCTGCTGCTGTTCGAATTTCAGCTGGTTTGATGGAATTTTTGTGCTGATTTGCTGCCTTTTCATGCCTTGTTGATGTGGTTGAGGTGTGTTGTAACACCCCGCATTTTCGGAGCAAGATACGATATCGTTCTCGTGCGATTAGATTGTTATTTATTTAACTCTGCTTATGCTTGAATCGCATTATTTGTGTTTTAATAGTTTGACTGACTCAATTTCAATCTTATGAAAATATGTGAACTTAATTGGAATATGTGTTTAATACCTATTTGCTCTTTAACTTAAATTATGTGGGTTGATTTGAAATTTACTAAAATTGTGGATCTATTTTCTAATTATAAGAAATTCAATTGGACTTGATTGGACACCACTTTAAATATTTGGGGTACTTTTATGATTTCTAAAATCCGAATTTGGACTTACTAATACTTTCTTTAAAATCTTGGGGATGCTTTTATAATTACGCAATCTCTAATTGGATTTATTTGAACCCTAATTGAACTATGTGAACTCAATCGCAAGACTTAGAATCTCAAGGGGCTTGTTTGCAATTTCGGAAGAAGGGTCCCCTTATACACCGAGAAACCCTAGCCCATTTTCATTTCTTCATCTCCTTCAGCAGCTGCACAAGCATTCTCTCCTCTCCCCTTTCGGCTTTCAACAGACGATTGGCAGCGGCGCGACAACAGCAGCTCCATGCCGCCGCCACCTTCTCTTCGGCATCCCGACACCACCATCATCCCCCCCCTTTTTCTCTCTCCTCCTCAACACAGCAGAGCAGCCGCCGCCTCCTTACCGGAAATTTCTTCGAACGGCCACGGATTCCGGAGAATCACCATCACCGCCTTCGTTCAGTTTCGTCAACCTCTGACGGGAGAAACCCTCTCCGTCGCTGCAACCACTCAACCACAACCGCCACCTATTACCGTCATCTCTCCATTTCTCAACCACCGTCGGCCAGGTCTGCTCTTTCTCGCCGGTCACCATCTCCGAACACTAATGCCGCCGTACACCTCGTTTCGGTCTTCAATAGATAGCAGCAGCGCATCACTCTTCCTCGCCAGATCTGGCGCCTCACGCGCCACCCTCCGCCGCCACAGCACCACCATTCCTCCCCTGTTTTCTTCCCTTTGCCGACACCAACCACGCGGGTTATGAAATAAGGTAAGCTCTAGCTCAGCCACACCTTATGGATGCCATTGTTCGAATCCCTCTCTCGATCCTTCTTCTCTTAATCTGATCAAGGGAACAAGGCAAGGATTGATCCTAAACAACAGCTGGGTGTAATCGTTCCTACTGAGTTCAGCCACCGAAATCGAGCAGGCCTCACTCCCCTGTTGCTACTCTGTTCCTGTTCGCAACAGCAAGAGCAATTTCGACAGCCTCCTCATATCTGACTGAGCCGCCACTCCTTTTAGATTGTAAACCCCTTCTCCTTCTATTGAATGTTAGCTTAATTAATTGTAAGTGTATAATGATATTTTGAGGGTTAGATTTATAGGAATAAAATGTTGGTCATGTTGTTGTGGATTGAATTAGTTTCGTTAATTTGGCTCTTGAGAAATTATGAAAATTGTTTCAATCAATTTGGTGTTTGTTACAGGAGATTTGAATGAAATATGTATAAATATTGATTTGATTATTCTCTAATCTGGGTATTACGGCTGTAGGTATACGTGAGTTGCAAGATCATGAACTTGTTATCAAATTCTTGAAGTTGACTGTGTAATTAGTAAATGGGTTAATTAAATCTAAATTGAATCTTTGTTTCTCAGGGGCATTAACCGAATGTGTGAATGTATATATATATATATATATCAGACAATATAGGTGTATGAAAGTATATCAGTTTGGGAATTCAAATTAATTTAAGTGTTGATTAATTAAAACATGACTTCGGCCTTGAATTACTTTGTTAAATGGCTGATTTGGGTAATTGTGAAGTGATAATCGTATATTATTAAATTTATGTAATATGGATCATATGGAATATTTGACAATTACCTGCCTTGTATGATTTTGTTCTAATGGGATGATTAATACATTGCACTACTTAATTTAACTTGCTAATGAATTATAAGTATGTGTGTGTGCGTACTGGGTACCTGTAATGCCTTACTCAATCTAATGGATTAAAATGTGATAGTTGGGTGTGCGTGTGAGTACGGTATTATGTATATATATATATATATATACATATATGAGCTTGGGTTTGTGTACTAAATATATATAAAAGTCATGAAGGTGTATATATAAATATAGTGAGTGTGCTGCTAATTATATATGTATATTATAATGAACCTTTTATTTGAGGGATACTAATTGAAAGAATTAGACGTGGTGTACCATCTGTTAATATAATGGGGTAACCTTGAGTATATTAAGTGTAATGTGGATGTAGGTGCGTGCATATATGATGTATGTCTATAGATGCATATGAGTGGGTGCATGTAATAAATGGTTTGGATATGTGTGAATGCTGGTTATGTATATATGTTAGTGTGTGTATGAAATTGATGTGTTAAGTATTTAAACTATATGGTATTTTATGATCTTAATTATATAACATACCATTTCATATTACTTCACATCGGCTCATAATCATTGTCGTCCGTCTATGTGGTTCATGTCTGAGTCTTGTCTCATGAGTACTTTGTGTTTCCTTTTTCGTCAGTGATCTCTAGGGCGGAGACAACCTAATCAAGTGCACTGTCTTGTCAGTTCTGGTATCTCGTCGTTTCTCAGGTGAGGTTTAGGATTTTGTATAGTTATGCGACCTATGACCTTAATATGCTGATTTCAACCCTTGCATGCGAGTATATCTATTATAGATACGTATGTGTTGGATATGATATGTTTATGACCTTGTGAATCAGCTCTGTTTTGGAAAATTAGATATGAAAGCATATGTAAGCTGTTTTGAAAAGTTATGTTATAAAAACCAGTTTTTGAGACATATATAAGTCATTTTGGAAAAATCAGTTATGTTATGATTATGTAGCGAGAATTGCCATGAAAGTTGGTATATGTTATGTTCTGTTCTGTTATGGGGCCCAGGAGCTACGGGTAAGGAGCCCCCGGGACGGTTAGGGCCGTCGGGGATATACCTGTGCGTAGTCTCCATCTGTATGAAGAGGATCTACCGGGACCCACCAGGAGGTTTGGTTGGGAAACGGAGTCCTGAGGGTTTGAGTAGCATTGGCACTCCCCTCGACTGTATGGATGGTTAGGGTCGCGCAACCCTACCATCACCCGGAGTTGAGGTTGGTATGTTATTTCTGTTTTGTTATGATATGAGGAGTTGAGGTTGGAAGCTCGTACTCGCCGAGCATATGTTATGATCTGTTATGGGAGTTATGAATCGGGATAGAGTCTTTCTGAAAATGGTTTCTAAACTTATATCTATATCTATTTTGGGTTGTTTTGAAATGTTCTGGTATGCAACACCTATCCCCGGTTCATGAATCCACCCTTTTGATATGTGCTCTGCTCTATATATATATATGGTGGGTGTGCGTTAGCCCCCCTCACTCAGTCAGTTGACTGACACCTCATTTTATCTTTTAGTTTGCAGGTTTCCTTTTGGCTTGAGCTAGGCGGAAGTGAGTCCCTTGAGTCACACTTGTCAGTCTAGTTGGTATTAGGATGCATTTGTCGCATACTTTATTTATGCTATGTATTTATGTTTCACACTTGAAGGTTATATTTATGTTCTACTTAGACTTAAACCCGTGTGGGGTTAGTAAGCTAGTATTTGGATGTTAGTAGATATTATGATAATACGTATGCTGCTTATTATGTTGGATTATGAATTGATTCGGGACTAGGTATTTATGCTAGTTGAACCCATCATCTGCTTTGCATGTTTTGTTTTGAATGCTTCCGCTATCTATTGTTGTTGGTTTTAATTGCTTCCGCACTCTGAGTTTTGGTCAAGTTAGATCCGCCTAGCCTAGTGTGTGAGTTGGTCTCCCGTTCGCTCTGATTCGGATTCAGGCGTGGACTTCCATTTCATGCTCCGGGTCTGGGTCATAGTGCGGGGGATGTGGCATCCTCCGTTTGGGGTGTTACATCCTTAAGTGGTATCAGAGCTCTAGGTTGCAAAACCGAGCTCTTGAGTCGTGTTGAGTCTATCTAGGTCGTACGGCATAGGAATAACTGCGCATTGCATTTGTTTGACTTGATATTTTGACCCTTCGGCATGAATTATTTCGTGATTATATGATTGTGCTCACATTATGACTTTGATGATGCAACACCTTATTTTATGTGCTTTATAAATTACAACTAATTGTTGCATTTACGTGATATACGTGTTACATTTCATTTGCATCTTTAACCCGCATGCATCGAATTTAGTGTTTGAATTTCAGGGTGCCCTATGAGTCAACGCTGAGATTTCCCTCCGACAACACTACCTATTAACACTACAACGAAAACACGCCATAATTCGAAGATAAAAGGATTCTTTACCAAGATCAATGGTCATGAAAAGGTTCAGAGTTGAAGGAATGAGATTTGCTATATTGACTTACTATCTTGAAGTCAATTGAAAGATAGAGTTTGACGAATTTTCACCTTGAGGATTCGTTCATTTGAAAGTAGTCACCTTGTGGATGGAAACGAGTTAATGTAGAAGAATCCGATCAAGTAAGATCCGATCAAGTTCAAGGGATGTGGATAAGTAACCATGTTACTTAAGTAACGAGCTACAAGCCTTCGGTGAGTGTTGAAGGTTTTGGTGCCGTTTAGAGTTAACGAACGACAAGACAAGATTGTTTGTTAGCTCTCTGGGTGTTTTCTTTCTGCTGAGATGGAAGATTCTACTGAGATGGGAATAGATCACGTAGATGCCAAAAGATTTTATTCAAGTTTTAGAATCATATACCATGGATTGCTTTGGGGAAATGATTAATACCACGAGCGCCGAACTTAGTTTTGAGATAGATTTATGATTGACAACCGATTTATGGGCAATTCGTGAAAATGAACAGGTTAAGGTTTCACACATGAATTAGGATTCTTCGTGGGAATCGAAGATGATTCTGGTTTAACAAGGGCTACGGTTCGGTAGAGAGTTGGATTGTAAGCATGCTTGTTGGATCACCTCTTCACATAAAGGATTCAAGACGAAGGAGTCCAGTTGACGAGTTTTGCATCATTGTCGGCTTAATCAACTCCTACTACTTCACCTCAACTTCCTGTCAAGAGTTTGACACTACGGTGATCGGTACGCCAAACATTCATGGCATTCACATACATGCATCGCTTAAGTATTTTTATCTTGTTTTGTTTGATGTGTGTGATGATTGTCGTTGTTCTGATTGTGATAACGTGGCTACCTGATCTAGCATTGAGAACCTGGAATATCTGTTTTGGTGTACTATTGCTGAAATGAATAAGTTACGTGTTTATGTGGATTAAGCATGTCTATGTGATTTAAAACTCCCTTGATTGCTCACTAACCTCGCATATAACATACATACATACTGTGACCTTGTTTTACAGGGATTCCATCGCGATATCCCCCTTGAGTCGAGGTATGAGTGTTGAATCTATACTCAAGGGATACCGATATCAGTTGTGTAAGGTACACCAAACATGCACCGCATACTTTTCAACAAGTGTTACTCTGATTTGCGTATGTATGAATGTTGATCTGTGGATTTATGTGCAAGAGAGACCTTAGACTCCCTCTTTTGTTTACCTGTTGGAGAGATGCAGGATTCTCTCTATTTATGTGATAGAAAGATGTTGGATTCTTTCTAAACATTGTGCACAAGAGATGTTGGATTCTCTTGTACTTAGATATTCGGGAGATGCTGGATCCTCTTGAATTTAGGGGTTTGAGAAATGCTGGAAATTCTTGAACTAGAATGTTTGGGAGATGTGGAAATCTATCAGACTTAGGTTGAGAGATAGGGTTCTCTCATTATGTGATTGAGAGACGGGGTTCTCTCATTATGTGTTTGAGAGACTGGGTTCTCTCAATTATGTGCGCGAGAGACGGGGTTCTCTCTCTTGTTTGTGCCGAGGGACGGGGCTCTCTCACTTTACTTGCCGAGAGATGGGATTCTCTCTTGTTTGCTGCGGTTGCGTTACGCGTTGACCTGGTTACGGTCTGCAAGTGACGAGTTTGCGATGCCATCGAAGTTGAGTGCAGTGACAACTATTCGTCTTAGGAGAATGATCGAACAACTTGATGTAAGCAACGGTCCAGTGCTCAAACGGATTCCAATGATAACAAGACATTGCGAGAAAGGTTCAGAAAAGACAATGAGAATAAACTTCACAACGGAGGCTATGTTTTACGCAACTCCTCGAGAAGGGTTAAGACACTATCAGCCCGAAGCTTTACCAGCTCAGGAGTGGAACCTGGGGACCAGGTTCTCTTAAGGGGGGAAGGTTGTAACACCCCGCATTTTCGGAGCAAGATACGATATCGTTCTCGTGCGATTAGATTGTTATTTATTTAACTCTGCTTATGCTTGAATCGCATTATTTGTGTTTTAATAGTTCGACTGACTCAATTTCAATCTTATGAAAATATGTGAACTTAATTGGAATATGTGTTTAATACCTATTTGCTATTTAACTTAAATTATGTGGGTTGATTTGAAATTTACTAAAATTGGGGATCTATTTTCTAATTATAAGAAATTCAATTGGACTTGATTGGACACCACTTTAAATATTTGGGGTACTTTTATGATTTCTAAAATCTGAATTTGGACTTACTAATACTTTCTTTAAAATCTTGGGGATGCTTTTATAATTACGCAATCTCTAATTGGATTTATTTGAACCCTAATTGAACTATGTGAACTCAATCGCAAGACTTAGAATCTCAAGGGGCTTGTTTGCAATTTCGGAAGAAGGGTCCCCTTATACACCGAGAAACCCTAGCCCATTTTCATTTCTTCATCTCCTTCAGCAGCTGCACAAGCATTCTCTCCTCTCCCCTTTCGGCTTTCAACAGACGATTGGCAGCGGCGCGACAACAGCAGCTCCATGCCGCCGCCACCTTCTCTTCGGCATCCCGACACCACCATCATCCCCCCCCCCTTTTTCTCTCTCCTCCTCAACACAGCAGAGCAGCCGCCGCCTCCTTACCGGAAATTTCTTCGAACGGCCACGGATTCCGGAGAATCACCATCACCGCCTTCGTTCAGTTTCGTCAACCTCTGACGGGAGAAACCCTCTCCGTCGCTGCAACCACTCAACCACAACCGCCACCTATTACCGTCATCTCTCCATTTCTCAACCACCGTCGGCCAGGTCTGCTCTTTCTCGCCGGTCACCATCTCCGAACACTAATGCCGCCGTACACCTCATTTCGGTCTTCAACAGATAGCAGCAGCGCATCAGTCTTCCTCGCCAGATCTGGCGCCTCACGCGCCACCCTCCGCCGCCACAGCACCACCATTCCTCCCCTGTTTTCTTCCCTTTGCCGACACCAACCACGCGGGTTATGAAATAAGGTAAGCTCTAGCTCAGCCACACCTTATGGATGCCATTGTTCGAATCCCTCTCTCGATCCTTCTTCTCTTAATCTGATCAAGGGAACAAGGCAAGGATTGATCCTAAACAACAGCTGGGTGTAATCATTCCTACTGAGTTCAGCCACCGAAATCGAGCAGGCCTCACTCCCCTGTTGCTACTCTGTTCCTGTTCGCAACAGCAAGAGCAATTTCGACAGCCTCCTCATATCCGACTGAGCCGCCACTCCTTTTAGATTGTAAACCCCTTCTCCTTCTATTGAATGTTAGCTTAATTAATTGTAAGTGTATAATGATATTTTGAGGGTTAGATTTATAGGAATAAAATGTTGGTCATGTTGTTGTGGATTGAATTAGTTTCGTTAATTTGGCTCTTGAGAAATTATGAAAATTGTTTCAATCAATTTGGTGTTTGTTACAGGAGATTTGAATGAAATATGTATGAATATTGATTTGATTATTCTCTAATCTGGGTATTACGGCTGTAGGTATACGTGAGTTGCAAGATCATGAACTTGTTATCAAATTCTTGAAGTTGACTGTGTAATTAGTAAATGGGTTAATTAAATCTAAATTGAATCTTTGTTTCTCAGGGGCATTAACCGAATGTGTGAATGTATATATATATATATATATCAGACAATATAGGTGTATGAAAGTATATCAGTTTGGGAATTCAAATTAATTTAAGTGTTGATTAATTAAAACATGACTTCGGCCTTGAATTACTTTGTTAAATGGCTGATTTGGGTAATTGTGAAGTGATAATCGTATATTATTAAATTTATGTAATATGGATCATATGGAATATTTGACAATTACCTGCCTTGTATGATTTTGTTCTAATGGGATGATTAATACATTGCACTACTTAATTTAACTTGCTAATGAATTATAAGTATGTGTGTGTGCGTACTGGGTACCTGTAATGCCTTACTCAATCTAATGGATTAAAATGTGATAGTTGGGTGTGCGTGTGAGTACGGTATTATGTATATATATATATATATATACATATATGAGCTTGGGTTTGTGTACTAAATATATATAAAAGTCATGAAGGTGTATATATAAATATAGTGAGTGTGCTGCTAATTATATATGTATATTATAATGAACCTTTTATTTGAGGGATACTAATTGAAAGAATTAGACATGGTGTACCATCTGTTAATATAATGGGGTAACCTTGAGTATATTAAGTGTAATGTGGATGTAGGTGCGTGCATATATGATGTATGTCTATAGATGCATATGAGTGGGTGCATGTAATAAATGGTTTGGATATGTGTGAATGCTGGTTATGTATATATGTTAGTGTGTGTATGAAATTGATGTGTTAAGTATTTAAACTATATGGTATTTTATGATCTTAATTATATAACATACCATTTCATATTACTTCACATCGGCTCATAATCATTGCCGTGCGTCTATGTGGTTCATGTCTGAGTCTTGTCTCATGAGTACTTTGTGTTTCCTTTTTCGTCAGTGATCTCTAGGGCGGAGACAACCTAATCAAGTGCACTGTCTTGTCAGTTCTGGTATCTCGTCGTTTCTGAGGTGAGGTTTAGGATTTTGTATAGTTATGCGACCTATGACCTTAATATGCTGATTTCAACCCTTGCATGCGAGTATATCTATTATAGATACGTATGTGTTGGATATGATATGTTTATGACCTTGTGAATCAACTCTGTTTTGGAAAATTAGATATGAAAGCATATGTAAGCTGTTTTGAAAAGTTATGTTATAAAAACCAGTTTTTGAGACATATATAAGTCATTTTGGAAAAATCAGTTATGTTATGATTATGTAGCGAGAATTGCCATGAAAGTTGGTATATGTTATGTTCTGTTCTGTTATGGGGCCCAGGAGCTACGGGTAAGGAGCCCCCGGGACGGTTAGGGCCGTCGGGGATATACCTGTGCGTAGTCTCCATCTGTATGAAGAGGATCTACCGGGACCCACCAGGAGGTTTGGTTGGGAAACGGAGTCCTGAGGGTTTGAGTAGCATTGGCACTCCCCTCGACTGTATGGATGGTTAGGGTCGCGCAACCCTACCATCACCCGGAGTTGAGGTTGGTATGTTATTTCTGTTTTGTTATGATATGAGGAGTTGAGGTTGGAAGCTCGTACTCGCCGAGCATATGTTATGATCTGTTATGGGAGTTATGAATCGGGATAGAGTCTTTCTGAAAATGGTTTCTAAACTTATATCTATATCTATTTTGGGTTATTTTGAAATGTTCTGGTATGCAACACCTTTCCCCGGTTCATGAATCCACCCTTTTGATATGTGCTCTGCTCTATATATATATATGGTGGGTGTGCGTTAGCCCCCCTCACTCAGTCAGTTGACTGACACCTCATTTTATCTTTTAGTTTGCAGGTTTCCTTTTGGCTTGAGCTAGGCGGAAGTGAGTCCCTTGAGTCACACTTGTCAGTCTAGTTGGTATTAGGATGCATTTGTCGCATACTTTATTTATGCTATGTATTTATGTTTCACACTTGAAGGTTATATTTATGTTCTACTTAGACTTAAACCCGTGTGAGGTTAGTAAGCTAGTATTTGGATGTTAGTAGATATTATGATAATACGTATGCTGCTTATTATGTTGGATTATGAATTGATTCGGGACTAGGTATTTATGCTAGTTGAACCCGTCATCTGCTTTGCATGTTTTGTTTTGAATGCTTCCGCTATCTATTGTTGTTGGTTTTAATTGCTTCCGCACTCTGAGTTTTGGTCAAGTTAGATCCGCCTAGCCTAGTGTGTGAGTTGGTCTCCCGTTCGCTCTGATTCGGATTCAGGCATGGACTTCCATTTCATGCTCCGGGTCTGGGTCATAGTGCGGGGGATGTGGCATCCTCCGTTTGGGGTGTTACATGTGGTATGAGTTACACGGCTGAACAGGGACTTTTTGCACCATTTCCCGTCTTTGAACTGTCTCCCCGGCCGGGGAGATTTTCCTCAAGAAAGTACCCGGCCGGGTACGTATTGTAGAGAGTTTCTGCATCAAAGTACCCTGGAGGCTACTTTAAAGAAGAAAATCTCCCCTGGGCGGGGAGATGAATCTGCAGCAGGCATGTTTTAATTTTTTTCCTAGCTTTGCATGATACCTAACGTGATCTTTGCATGGTTGTTCAATGTGATGAATGCATGGATTGCTAATTGATTTTGCATGGTTGTTACGTGGTGTATGCATGGTGTTTTGCATGGACTTTAACATGTTAATTAGTGTACCTAATAGCAGCATGTACGTATATATGATATGTATAAATATATATTATGTATTTAAGTGCTTTATATAATATATATATTATGTTATTTGTTTAATTAAATGAAATTTAAGTACTTTAAGTTGATGTTTAAATTATAAATATGGCCCTATGGTTTTATATGAATTCTTATGTATGAAATTTGATTTTTATGATTTAAATTAATTGTTATATTTTAGGAATTTCATTTATGAATTTATTTGATACGTTTTATATGAACTTTGAACTTAAGTGATTTAGATGATGCATTCTTGCATTTTATTTGTATTCATTTCATTCATTTGCATTCATATGCATCGCCTTGCGTCTAAGTGGTCCATGATTGAGTCTAAGTCTTAAGTTTATGTTCGTTTTCTCAGAGTTGAGTTCCGGAGGAGTCGGTTCCACCATTTAAGCTTCTTGTTGGTCGTCAACGCTCGTTCGTGAGCAATCTTGGTAAAAGGTGAGGTTTAGGTTTGTTTCTTTTTAGTTAATACGACCTACGACCCTATATGCTCGTTTTCAAGCCCGCATGCGAATATATACTATATTTATATTAAATAAGTGTCTTATGATATGTTATGAATTTTGTTAATTCGATTTAATATGAATTTTTCGAAAATTACGTATGGGTGTATATGAGCTTAAAATTGTTTTGCAACGAGGCTATGCTCCAAACCGTGTAGTGTAAAGCGAACTATGGATCTTCCTCAGCATATTATGAATTTGGAAGACACGGAGAGGTACGTGCATAGCATATGCCGAGTTGCACGGTAAGGTATGTTTCTTTTGGTATGTTTCTTAAGTATAAATCGTATGTTTCTAGGTTTTGCGAGTTAGGTATGAATCCTTATGAATCTTACAAATCCTTATGAATCATATGAATCCTTGGGCCCTGGAGGCGTGTGTAAGGGAGACCCGGTGCGGCTGTTGGGGTCGTCGGTTATCACCTCTGTGCACGTGCTCCCTAAGGTACGTTGCGGGATCGCTACCCCACGTATCGGTATCGAGTTGCACGATGTGGGCCCGTAACCCGCGTGCAGACTTTCGGAGAAGGTGGATGGAATACGGGAATATGTGTTTTATGAAAATTATGTATTTATGTTTCTTTACGATTCTTATGAATTCTTTTGTTAAAGTTGCCCCGTACTCGCCGGGTATTTGAATTCTTTTGTTATTTGGATTACGAAACGGGATAGGATCTTTCAGTTTCATTAAGAGATTTTTATGTTAAGGTTTGAATCATTATGAATATAAGAATCCTTATGAGCTTCTAATTATGAATCTTATGAGTTTCTAAATATGCATCCCTACGAGTTTTAATATGAATCCTATGCATTTCTGTATCTATGAATCCTTACGAGTTTTCCAACTTAAGGAGATATGAATATATGTATAAATAGGAGCTCTTTTGGAAAATGGTTTTGGTATGTAAAACCCTACTCCCGGTTCATAGTCTTTTGTAACTGAAGAGTTGAAAGGAGAGGGTCAGTCCACCGATTGAGTGAGGGGGCTAATGCACACCCACACACATATACTTATAAAGCAAAGCACGTATTAAGGAGATATGAATATATGTATAAATAGGAGCTCTTTTGGAAAATGGTTTTGGTATGTAAAACCCTACTCCCGGTTCATAGTCTTTTGTTTAATACGTGCTTTGCTTTATACGTATACATTTGTGGGTGTGCGTTAGCCCCCTCACTTAGTCAGTGGACTGACCCTCTCCTTTCAACTCTTCAGTTTGCAGGTTGGGCGTGCTAGGCGGAGTCTTAAGTCGGTCGGGTTCAAGTCTTCTAGTTCGAGTTGCATTTTCATTTGCATTCAGTCGTGCTTTAGTATATGATTCGATTGTGGAAATTGTAGTAGGTATATGTTATCATTCGGTTAATCAATTATGTATGAATTTTCTATTTTGTATATTTTGTGGATTTATCTTCCTGGATTTGATTATTTGCTTCCGCATTAATATTATTTTGCGCGCTCTGGTCTTGTCTTAGCTCCGCCTGGCTTAGCGTGTGCGTGTAGGTTCCCGTCCGCTTAGTCTTGGACTCATGTATGGATTTCTATTTCACATGTGGGTTCGGGGCTAGGTGCGGGGGATGTGGTGGATCGTCGCTCCGGGCGCTACAGACTTCCAAATTAGGAAATATCTCACGAGTCATTCATGTGATTAAGTAGTTCTTAGACTTGAGATTCCATCGATGCTTTGTGGGCTAACCCGGTAGTCTTAGTTATGAGCTTTAAAGGATATCGCCTTAGACAACTGATTCAATGCTTGTGCTGGGGCTGCACAAGTGGCACATGGAAGCATATGAGAATCGACAAAGGACCTACACTTGTGGAAGCAAGTTGATCTCTTATTGTGTAAGTCATTTATATGTTGTAATAGAGTCCTTGGCCAAGGCAGTGGATTGAGATCAACAAATGGGTTTCATGGATCGAGAGCAAATGGATACGAAATGTACTTAACCTTAAAATCGAGGTTATTAGGGTTCTAATTATTCTCTTGCTCTAGATCTTGATTGAGAGATAGGATATAGGAGGATTTTATCTCACATATGTCAATGACTTAAAGGTTCTTTCGAATTGTGATATTCTAATTCAGCTAGGGGTCACAAACCTGTTGCTAGAATATGGTAGTGTGATTTGAGGACTGATTAATTAATTGGGAATTAATTAATCAGGGTCACTTCAAATTTAATTAAGAACCTAGAGGGTTACACACAAATGCCCGGTCACGAGGGTTAAGGCTTAAATCGATTAAACGAGTTAATCAAACTAATAAGAGATTAGTTAGGAGCCACACGTGTAGCATACATGTGGGGCATGTGTCTTGAAGTGACACGTGTCACTTTGTTGTGATAATTAAATGATTAATTTGATTAATTATTTAGTGGACTTTAATTTAATTATGAATTAATATTAAAGTTCTAATTTGTAGAATTTAAGTCTAATAAATTATGAATTGTGGATTAATTAATTATTAGCTTCAAGTTATTTATTATGAATAAATAAAATTAATTAAAATATCTAAAAGAGTTAGATATTATATTCTTGCTTGGCAAGTTGGTCAAAAGGAGACTTTTGGTCAAAGTAAGAGTGTTTCTCTCCAAGCAAAGAATATACTAGCTAGTAGGCAAAAACCCTATCCCTAATTGTAGTCGGTCGGGTTCAAGTCTTCTAGTTCGAGTTGCATTTTCATTTGCATTCAGTCGTGCTTTAGTATATGATTCGATTGTGGAAATTGTAGTAGGTATATGTTATCATTCGGTTAATCAATTATGTATGAATTTTCTATTTTGTATATTTTGTGGATTTATCTTCCTGGATTTGATTATTTGCTTCCGCATTAATATTATTTTGTGCGCTCTGGTCTTGTCTTAGCTCCGCCTGGCTTAGCGTGTGCGTGTAGGTTCCCGTCCGCTTAGTCTTGGACTCATGTATGGATTTCTATTTCACATGTGGGTTCGGGGCTAGGTGCGGGGGATGTGGTGGATCGCCGCTCCGGGCGCTACAGACTTCCAAATTAGGAAATATCTCACGAGTCATTGATCTGATTAAGTAGTTCTTAGACTTGAGATTCCATCGATGCTTTGTGGGCTAACCAGGTAGTCTTAGTTATGAGCTTTAAAGGATATCGCCTTAGACAACTGATTCAATGCTTGTGCTGGGGCTGCACAAGTGGCACATGGAAGCATATGAGAATCGACAAAGGACCTACACTTGTGAAACCAAGTTGATCTCTTATTGTGTAAGTCATTCATATGCCATAATGGGGTCCATGGCCAAGGCAGTGGATCGAGATCAAGAACTAGGTTTCTTGGTTCGAGATCAAATAGATATGAAATGCACTTAACCTTAAGATCGAGATTATTAGGGTTCTAATTATTCCCTTGCCCTAGATCTTGATTGAGAGATAGGATGTAGGAGGATTTTATCTCACATATGTCAATGACTTAAAGGTTCTTTCGAATTGAGATATTCTAGTTCAGCTAGGAGTCACACACCTATTGCTAGATTATGGTAGTGTGATCTGTGGACTGATTAATTAATTGGGAATTAATTAATTAGGGTCACTGTTAATTGAATTAAGAACCTAGAGGGTCACACACAAATGCCCGGTCACGAGGGTTAAGGCTTAAATCGATTAAACGAGTTGATCTAACCGATAAGAGATTGGTTAGGAGCCACACTTGTGGGCCACGTTTCTCTAAGTGACACGTGTCACTTTTTTGTGATAATTAAATGATTAATTTGATTAATTATTTAATGTACTTTAATTTAATTATGAATTAATATTAAAGTTCTAATTTTGAGAATTTAAGTCTAATAAATAATTAATTGTGAATTAATTAATTATTAGCTTTAAGTTATTTATTATGAATAAAGAAAATTAATTAAAATATCTAAAAGAGTTAGATATTATATTCTTACTTGACAAGTTGGTCAAAAGGAGACTTTTTGTCAAAGTAAAAGTCTCTCTCTCCAAGTAAAGAATATACTAGCTAGTGGGCAAAAATCCTATCCCTATTAGGAGACGGGGTTCGAACCCCATAGATATAAATACAAGGGGTTTGAACCCCTTGAGAGGTGATAGCAAAATTCTACTTCTCCATATTATATCACACAAACCCTAGAGCCTAAAAACTAAATATAGAACTAGCATCCTCGCTATTTAGATCGTGATCGAGGTTGGTGTGGACTATTTCTCTAGAGGGTTGCTTTCGTGGAGTTTAGCAAGATTCGAAGGAGCTTGGGGACTTGCCGCTTGAAGAGCGTTTATGGGCGGCTCAAACGTGTCTAGAAAGAGTCGATCTAAGTGAATTTCCTAGAACCCTACGAATTGGGAATAAGAATTGCAAGATTCGATCTTGTTTTAGGAAAATTTTTAAATTCCGCTGCGTTACTGTTTCGCGTTTTCCCAACACTTACTATATGTATATATCGAGTCCTTTGCAGAGTAAATGATTTCAACGTAAAGCCCTTTTCTTTAATGTATCCCTACCTAATGTTTTTGGCGAGATTGAATGACTGCACTGAATGGGGGCCCTGGACTTAGTATACGTGCCTATCCGGGGAAGCATGGGCTGACGGTGAACCCCGTATGCTAATTCCACCAAAACTACGGTGATACCAGCCCTCTCTAGGAGATTAGCAAGGTATGGAAACCTGGCTCTTAGGGATTCATGTACCCCACTAGCCATAATGAATGGGTGGCCGGGCCTTACAAACCCGTCTACCAATCGGAGGAAAAAGGTATACATGAACGATTGAATGATCGATTGAATATGTACAATAGATTATGTGTGTGATAACTAATGAAATAATGTTAATGATTACACAAGGTGAAGGTTGCAGACTTAGCCCTCTCGCCGGGCTCAAGTAAAGACCTAATGAATGAATTTGAATGTTGTAATCCCCTGTGTTGATTTTATTAGTTTTAACCCACTTGGGAAATGTTATGAAAACCCCGCATGGGATTATGGCTTGCATGAATGTGTTTAAATTCCATGATACTTATATATTATGCCCTGTTTTATACCCACCAGTCTCCTTTAGACTGAACCCGCTTTTGTTTTCAGATTCTTCTTGCAGAGTGGAGCGCTAGGCGGGGAATCCGAGTCATTAGTGTCTTGTATTCGTGTCTCATATTTCTTTTATACACATATTGTAGCACCCCTGACGGAGGATACCACATTCCCTGTGACACCCCGCCTCTTCGGCATTCCAGGTACGGCGTCACAAGTAAGTTTAATTCTGTAATTTACGTGAATTATGTAATTAGCATGCTTACGTGTCAACGTGAGTTTTATTTTAATACGTGAGCATTAGAATTTAATTAAATGTTTTGGACTCAATCGCCCAATAATTGCCGAATTAGGATATCTAATTTTAATTAGGGTGTTTTGGCCCTCGTGGCTATTTGAGCTCGAGAATTCGAATTCAAATTGCGACCCCGCCATTTGATTCATTTCGATGATTCGGATTTAATGGATTTAACCTTTTAATTTTCTAAAGCCGTTTGATAGCCCTACCGTTTTAAAATCCTATCCATTCGGACCAGATACCGCTTGGCTGACCCGTTTGCCCGACCCATTTTCAGCCTTAAAGGCTGAAGATATCCCTTTCCCTCTTCATTTGTTGGACCGATCAAGGCAAGGAAGAGAGAAGAGAAGGAGAAAGCTCCATTTTGGCCCCAAGCTTTGAGCTCAAGCTTCCGACGATCCAACTGTCCGATCAACGACCCAAGGTAAGATTTGTGACCCTTTCATTACGTGTTTCGATTTAATATCCCTTTCGTGCCTTTGATTCGTGTTATATGGCTAGTTGGAGAAGATGATGAATAGTGTCGGGTTTGGGATTTATGTGTTCGAGTTTGTTTCGAGAGATTTTATATGCAAATATGTGACCTACGTGTTGAATAGACTTCGTAGTATGAATTTCGTGCGTTCCGGTGTTGCATGGGTTCGTGTGAGCTTGGGGTTTGGTCCCATTTCCACCATTGTTACTGTTCACGCATTTTTCTGAAAGAACGTAGCCAAACTCCCGTTTCATGCCTCAGTTCATTTCCTAAACGCCCGTTTGGCATGCAAAAAATCGTTACAGAAGGGTACGACACGGGCGTTTCGGAAGCTTCTGTGTAAAATGTGATTTTTCAACTTTTGTAGTTCGATTCCTTTGCTTCCGAAATACCTTTGTATGTCCTTTTGACTGTTAATTTGCTACTTTCATGTTTCGTTCTTGCCGTTGCCTTATCTATGCATGAGCTTGAATTTCTATGCCTTTGCTTGAACAAATATGATTAATTTGAATTATTTGTGGCTTAATTTGATCGGAGGTTCTAGAATATGAATCAATATGGCTTGAGTGATGTGTTTACGCATCTCATTTACATCCATTGTATTCATGAACATTGTCGAGCTTGTTCTTAACTTGTTATAACATGTCTATGTGTTGATATTTGTGCTAATTATGCATGAATTGGTTAGTATGCGTTCATGAGCACCTTGTTTGTTCTTAATTGGACTAATTGAATACATGAGTGTTTTCTAAGCATGATTATGACTCCATTACATTGTGAGACGCATACGTTTGCATGAGTTTGATTTGTATATGAACTTAGCCTACATACTTGCATTCTTTAAATGAGTAAACATAAGCCGTGCGTCAATGTGGTTCATTTGGAGTCTAAGCTTTGTGTTTTGTCTTCAGTTGGTTCAGGTGCACCCGGGGTGGTGTTTTGTGGCGCGTTCTGATTCCGGGGTGAATCATTTGTCCGGTTTTGTTTTCTTCGGTGTAAGGTGAGGTTTAGGTTTGTTTCTTTGTAGTAAATACGACCTACGACCCTACGTGCTTGTTTTCGAAGCCCGCATGTGACTATACTATTATACTTATATAATAGATATGTGCTTATAAGATATGTTTATGATCTTGTTACGAGCTTAAATTATTTTGAACTATATGTACGAGCATATGTGAGCTTGAAATGTTTTACAACGAGGCTATGCTCCAAACTGTGTGTCTTCAAGCTAGCTATGGATTAGGATGACACGGAGAGGTACGTCTATATCATATGCTAAGTTGCAAGGTGAGGTATGCTCCAATAAGGTACGTAAGTTATGATTATGATTTGATAAGTATGGTATGTAGTGAGTTATGATTTGATATGCTCTGTTTTGATTTGTTGTGCCCCAGGAATTGTGGGTAAGGACGCCCGGGACGGCAAGGGCCGTCGGGTTAAGCCTGTGCATGATTCCCATTTGTAGTGTTACGCGCGATTCTAAGAGGTTGATGAGGCGTGATACTCCGAGTACGCTGTGGGTTAGCTACCCCTCGTACATACGTAAGTAGGTGGAGAGGGTTTGATGAGGCGTGATACTCCGAAACACCGTTGTTGTTGGGGCTGGATTTTTTATGATTATGTTTTTCTGTTTTTATACCTATGTTAATAACTGGGGAGTTAGAGTAAGACCCGTACTCGCCGGGTCTAAGAATTCGTTAAGATATGTTGATTATGAAACGGGATAGGAGCTTTCCTTTATGTTATAACACGAATATGTTAAGTTTGAGATGTTTTGATTAAGTATAAGAATAAGTTTGGTATGGAAAAATGGTTTTGGTATGGAAAACCCAATCCCGGTTCGTAGTCTTTTGTTTAATACGTGCTTTGCTCTATATGTATATATGTGTTGGTGTTCGTTAGCCCCCTCACTCAGTCGAGTTGTAGACTGACCCTCTGCCTTTCTAATCTTTTAGTGTGCAGGTCTGCTTTGGAGTTTGGAGCTAGGCGGAGTTGAGTCAAGTCTTTTGAGTCGGTCGGTCTTAGTAGATTAGTTCACATTTACGTTTGTATTATTTTGATTTCGTATCAGTATGTAAGATATGTATACATATGCTTATGCATTGTTATTTGGAATTGCCCTTGATGGGTTTTGTAATTTGTTGAAAAGAGGCCTGAAGAGCCCAAGTCTGTTTGTGAGCCGTGTGTTTAATTTCTGCAGGCCCGTGGCCAATGCATGTGTTTGATCTTTTGTCTTCCGCTGCTATCTGCTTTGTTGGTTGGTTTTGCTTGACAGGGTCTACATTCCGCCTAGCTTAGGTGTTTGTTTTGTTTGTCTCCCGTTCGCTACGGTTTGATCCGGGTGCGGACTCTCCATTTCGTTACTCGGGTTGGACCGTAGTGCGGGGGATGTGGTGCCTCACGTGCGGGGTGCTACATCCTGAGGTGGTATCAGAGCCCCAGGTTGCAAAACCAGGGTTCAGTGTTGATAGTATGCATAAATTACATGAAAATCTCTTTCTTTTCCCCCTAAATTGGATTAGATTTCTACTTAATTTGCTTTTATTTGGCTTTTGCAGAAACATGTTGATAAATGAGGGATTTGGCAGAATTATGAAGGAAAAGATGTTAAGTGTTGAAAATGCCTGAGCAGTGACCCCAATGCATGATCATCCCTAAGGCTAATGTACGCATAGCAGACCACGGTCAACAAGTGCGGTTGAATCCTCTTGTTGGGACAGGTGGCACGCATGCAGCTGCTCTAACTCAGTTTTGTGCGTCCCAAGACTGAAGATTACGATTTTGGGAGTTGCAAAAGCACTTTTGCCTTAAAATGTGTGCCCAACTTGCAAACTTGGAGATATAAGCTAGAATTAGAAGGCAAAAGGGCTCATAATTCATCTTGGGGGCTGGAGAGGAAGTTACGCAGGAGCTGGAGCTGCTGGAGCAGAGCAAGAATAGGGGTTGATCCCCTGTTTCGGCCAAGAGCAAGATTTTCTCTTCCTTTCCTCCTTTTAATTCAATTACAAGCTTAGATTATGAAGCACTTTAACATATCTTTTGTAGCTTGATTTAGTTGTTTTACTTTCAGTTCCTTAGCAGTTTATTAGCCTTATATATTCTGTAAATATGAACAACAGCTGAACATATGTGTCTTAGTTAGGTTGTATCTCTATTCCTTGCCAATATTTATGAGATCTAAGTGAGTGAATATGAATTTAATCTATGGTATTTATGCATGCTTTGAACGTATTTATATGAGTTGTTTTCGAATCATCTTTCTGATCAATCGATGCCTAGATAGCAACTTGATGAGGTTATACTGATACTTGATACGTAATCGTCTTGTAAAGGTATATAAGAACTGCACATCATTGAGAGTTTACCACCATGTTTACTCAATAAAATGGTGAGGCATGCATAATATGATTTCATAAGTCCAAGCTTCTTGAGATTTTGGATCATGATTAATGTCCTTTTGGTGCTCAATGCTATCATATAGTTAAATCCTAGATACTTGTTCGCGGGACTGCTATGTGGTAAGAATTTAATTGATGAGCTTCTCTTGATTAAGTTAAAAATAAGAAAGGATGATATGGACAAGCTTCTTGTCTATTGTAAGTTAATCTACCGTTGATTAGATTTGATTTTTGCATCCAGGATTAGATACGAGCATGGAATGAAGTAACAACTTAGCTAAGATATTTCTCTCATAATCAACCTTCACAACTCTCTTTATTTTCAGCCGTAGTTGTTCGAAGTAATCTGATTTTGTGCTTTAAAATAGTTTGTTTTAATTACAAACCCCCCCCTCCCCCGCGCTTTACTTTTGTTGTTTGTTTGCTAGGTTATTAGGAGATTTACGAGACCATCCAATCTCTGTGGGATCGACCCTTTGCCACTATACACAATTTATTATGTTTAGTAGTTTAGGATTATTATTTGGTGGATTCGACAACCATCAAGTGTCGTTTCATGTCTATCTAGGTCATACGGCATAGGACAATGTGATTAAGTGTGTACATTTGTATCCGATTTGATGTGATATGCCTTTGAATCTCTTAACACTTGTTGATTTTACTACGTTCAACGCATTGCATTTCTTAATTGCAATTACCTAACTTGATTATGTGGCATACTCATATACTAACTGACATACATATATCTATATTATAAGTTATGAGATTTTCAGGATGCCAAATGACAAGGTCTTAATCAAGCATCACCTCCACATTTCCACAATCAAGAACAACATCACATTAAAGTACAACCCATGAATCTGATGGCAATATTATACCGGGATTACAGAGCATTCAATCCTCTCCAATTTCGTGAAGGTGATGAAATACAAGTAAAAGAATGGATATTCGGGGTTTAAAGTGTCTTCGAAGTGTGGCAGTGCAACCCACAAGATAAGGCACGCCTTGTAACTCTACTACTACGAGGACGAGCAAGGTAATGGTAGAGACGAGTTGCCCCACAAATTGAAGCCAAGAGCGAAGGATTAATTTGGTGATGTCTTTGTTCATGAGTTTAAGAAGAGGTATACCCTGACTGTTCTACACAATCGAAGAATTGAATAATTTTTCAACCTCGAACAAGGCAAAGGAACGGTTGTGAAGTATATCAATGAGTTCGAGAAACTAGGCAAATATGTACCTCACATATGGGCAACGAAGAGATGAAAGTAAGGTGCTTTATGGAAGGCCTTCGGGAGAAGTTCAAGGAAGCTTTAATTGCAAAGAATACGAGCATTTGGGACAAGGCAATTACTGAAGCTAATTGGAAAGTGGCCGGTGGAAAAGAAGGTGAGGATTCGGAATCAAGAAATGAGTTGGGGTTTCGCTCCAACCTACGAGTAGAGGAAAATCTCAACATTCGGGTATTCAAGCCAAAAGGAAGATCCGTGGGAAGAAGTATAAAGTCGGAAATTCTTCTAGAACACAAAAGAAGTCTCAACCGTGTGCTATTGTGGAGAAACTAATCATGCCTACAACATGTGTTGGGACCGATTGAAGAAGTGTCATGCATGCGGATCGAAGAATCATTTGGTCATAGAATGGGATCATTCAAGGAATCACAAACAATTGGAACGAAATCAAAGGCTCCAATTTGAACATTAACAAGAATTTGAGGATCGAGGTATACGCATTCATGGAACGTGCATGCATGAAATATTTAATTTTCGCACTTATTACTTGTTTTGGCATTATATTTCGTGTGACATTTTACATGTCTAAGTGATAAATATGTGTTATATTCCATTTGCACTTTAACTCGGCATGCATGGGTTGGTGTTTGATTTTAGCTTGGTACTCCCCATGTGATACGAGGGATGGTTTGTTAAGAATTGAGAAGAGTAGGTTGAAGATGAAAGAGGTGATTCGGGAATTTTCTTGTACGGGCTTAGGCTAGGGAATTGATATGAAGTTGGAAAAAGACTATCGCAAGGATATGACAGAAGCCCTTAAATCTGGTGATGAATCACGGAACGATGTAGTAGACGAGGTTATTAAAAAGTACAAGAAGTTATTGTATGATGCTTCCGAAACAAAGAAGATCAACTCGATTTGGGAGCATGAAGATAACCTCTATTTAACCATGACTTTGAAGAAATGGATCCGGGGAAGACAATTTAAAGTTTATTCGAGTGGTCCAAGGATTCTAGAGATTTAAGGAAGAAAGATAATGCATTCGAGATGGTGGAAGTGCAAAGAGTGTCGAAAGGATCCACAAAGAAGCTAATGTTACGTATCATATAACATACGATCATGTAATGAGTTATCCAAAGAAATCAATATAAATTCCGAAGCATGAAGGCGACCTCTGTGTAACCGTGGCTTTGGAAGAAGGGGATTCCATGAGGGAAATGTTGAAGGTTCCTTTCGGGTTTTCGAAAGACTTTAAACTTCGAAGAGGAAAGATAATGATAGTGAGGTTGGTCTCGCACTCAAAAAGGGAAGAAGATACCGATAACAATAATTCCATACTTCAAAGGAATTATCACAAGGGAACGAGGTCGATTCTTTAGCAAATTTTACAATATGTGTATGAGGCAAGGAAATGGAATATGAAGATGTTGATGTTTCATCAACTTCGAGAATCGGGTGAAGGGTTCTAGTCATTAATGAAAGTCCAAAGAGCTCCATTTTAGGGAAAACAAGAACAAGGCCAAGAGAACACTCAAGAGCGGAATTAGAGATTGAGGAAGTGTAAAGGCTAACCAACGACAATGGGATGAAGCCCGGAATGATGATTGAAGCGGTGAGTGAACTACAGAGTTCATGGCTCAAGTGTGAACAAAGAACCTCGACAACAATCAAGTTCCTTAAAGACAAGCTTTACAAGGCATTGGCGAATGGTACCTCAAACATACATATCACGTGCATCATGCATATTTGAGTTTGTTTATACTTGTTTTTTTGTTTCTTTTTGCTTTGTGAGAGGCTTTTGAGAGTTCAGGAGTTGTTGTTCTTCGGTGAGATGAGGGTCGAGCTTTACAACCGGATCAACAATCTTTTTGAAGACTTTAGTGGTGTGAAGGGAGTCCGGATGTGTGACACTTCGGACTCTAGATCGTGGTGAAGTAGATTCGATTAGAGCTTGGTTATAGAGCGGTGTGAGTTCAATAACTACGCCAATCGTTGATACCGAGCCTTAGAGTTGATTCGGTTGTACTCAAACGGTGAGAGTTGAATCTACCTCAGACCCTCTTTATCGTGCGAGTCAAGCAATTCATGACCGATTCAATTTGAAGATTCAAACCCCTTGTACTTGAAGACCTTTCTTGGGGTAACCCTCATCGGGACGTCATGAACCTCGAACTTGGGTGAATACAGAAAGTTGTTCGAGCTTGAAACTCGAGCAGGCGAACCCGGGGACCAGGTTCTCTTAAGGGGGAGAGATTGTGACACCCCGTCTCTTCGGCATTCTAGGTACGGCATCACGAGTGAGTTTAATTTTGTAATTTACGTGAATTATGTGATTAGCATGCTTACGTGTCAACGTGAGATTTATTTTAATACGTGTGTATTAGAATTTAATTAAATGTTTTGGGCTCAATCGCCCAATAATTATTGAAATAGGATACCTAATTTTAATTAGGGTGTGTTGGCCCTCGTGGCTATTTGAGCTCGAGAATTCGAATTCGAATTCCGACCCCGCCATTTGACTCATTTCGATGATTCGGATTTAATGGATTTAACCTTTTCATTTTCTAAAGCCGTTTGATAGCCCTACCGTTTTAAAATCCGATCCGTTCGGACCAGATAACGCTTGGCCGACCCGTTTGCCCGACCCGTTTTCAGCCTTAAAGGCCGAAAATATCCCTTTCCTTCTTTATTAGTTGGACCGATCAAGGCAAGGAAGAGAGAAGAGAAGGAGAAAGCTCCATTTTGGCCCCCAGCTTTGAGCTCAAGCTTCCGACGATCCAACCGTCCAATCAACGACCCAAGGTAAGATTTGTGAACCTTTCATTACGTGTTTCGATTTAATATCCCTTTCGTGCCTTGGATTCGTGTTATATGGCTAGTTGGAGAAGATGATGAATAGTGCCGGGTTTGGGATTTATGTGTTCGAGTTTGTTTCGAGAGCTTTTATATGCAAATATGTGACCTACGTGTTGAATAGACTTCGTGGTATGAATTTCGTGCGTTCCGGTGTTGCACGGGTTCGTGTGAGCTTGGGGTTTGGTCCCATTTCCGCCATTGTTACTGGTCACACATTTTTCTGACAGAACGTACCCAAACGCCCGTTTCATGCCTCAGTTCATTTTCTAAACGCCCGTTTGGCATGCAAAAAATCGTTACAGAAGGGTACAACACGGGCGTTTCGGAACCTTCTGTGTAAAATGTGATTTTTCAACTTTTGTAGTTCAATTCCTTTGCTTCCGAAATACCTTTGTATGTCCTTTTGAGTATTAATTTGCTACTTTCATGTTTCGTTCTTGCCGTTGCCTTGTCTATGCATGAGCTTGAATTTCTATGCCTTTGCTTGAACTAATATGATTAATTTGAATTATTTGTGGCTTAATTTGATAGGAGGTTCTAAAAGATTAATCAATATGGCTTGAGTGATGTGTTTACGCATCTCATTTGCATCCATTGCATTCATGAACATTGCCGAGCTTGTTCTTAACTTGTTATAACATGTCTATGTGTTGATATTTGTCCTAATTATGCATGAATTGGTTAGTATGCGTTCATGAGAACCTTGTTTAATTTGAATTATTTGTGGCTTAATTTGATAGGAGGTTTTAAAATATGAATCAATATGGCTTGAGTGATGTGTTTACTCATCTCATTTGCATCCATTGCATTCATGAACATTATCGAGTTTGTTCTTAACTTGTTCTAACATGTCTATGTGTTGATATTTGTCCTAATTATGCATGAATTGGTTAGTATACGTTCATGAGCACCTTGTTTGTTCTTAATTGGACTAATTGAATACATGAGTGTTTTCTAAGCATGATTATGACTCCATCACATTGTGAGACGCATACGTTTGCATGAGTTTGATTTGTATATGAACTTTGCCTACATACTTGCATTCTTTAAATGTGTAAACATAAGTCGTGCGTCAATGTGGTTCATTTGGAGTCCAAGCTTTGTGTTTTGTCTTCAGTTGGTTCAGGTGCACCCGGGGTGGTGTTTCGTGGTCCGTTTTGATTCCGGGGTGAATCATTTGTCCGGTTTTGGTTTCTTCTGTGTAAGGTGAGGTTAAGTTTTGTTTCTTTGTAGTTAATACGACCTACGACCCTACGTGCTTGTTTTCGAAGCCCGCATGTGACTATACTATTATACTTATAAAGTAGATATGTGCTTATAAGATGTGTTTATGATCTTGTTACGAGCTTAAATTATTTTGAACTATATGTACGAGTATATGTGAGATTGAAATGTTTTGCAACGAGGCTATGCTCCAAACCATGTGTCTTCAAGCTAGCTATGCATTAGGATGACACGGAGAGGTACGCCTATAGCATATGCTAAGTTGCAAGGTAAGGTATTGTAACGGCCCGATTTTTCACTAATTGATTTCTTATGTTTCATTAATTTTATAAATTAAAATTTTAGTATACTTTCATGGAAATATGTAGAATCATATCATTGAAAATTTATTTCTAGTCATAGGAAAATATTTATTATATGAAACAAATACCGAGAGTGGTTTAATTACCGAATTGTCCCAACTTGGTCATCTTTCCAACTTTAGGGACTTAATTGCATAAACCTACGAGGACCTAATTGATTGTATTTTAAAACCTTACATACTCAATTGCATAACTTAAACATTTCAAGGATTAGATTGTAAATAGTGGCATTTCACATATTTCAAAAAGGGATGATACGTTATATGCATCTCCAAGCTTCCTTGCTCTCCTTTCATACAAGAAATTCCAACATATTTGCTTTCCCCTCACTCTCGGTTCTTTCAAGCAAAAAGGAAAGAAGAGATTTCATCCTTTGCATCAAGAATTTCAAGAAATAATCCAAGTTTTGGAAGCTATTCATCATCTCCATCTATCTTCTTCATTTCTTTTCATTTCAAGGTGGGTATATGTGTGGATTGATGATTCTTGATCAAATATGGTTTAACTAGGGTTTGAGAATCATATGTTAAATGGATTATTTGTTGATTGAAGCATGATTATGTGATTATATTTTGAATTATAGCATGAATTCTTGCCAAAATTTGAGATTATATACGAATATGATCATGAACTTGAACTTTGATATCTTGATGATATTTCATGTTTTTTATGTTTAAGTGATATATTATCAAGTCTTGAACATGTATACATGCATATTTCCAGAAATAATAGCATTTGGTGATCAAAACTTGGGTTTCTGCTCTGTTTTTCAGTTGCAGAAACTGGGAACCACCGTTCCCAGCTTCAAGGCATTGTGGGAACGGGCGTTCCCACTCTTTCAAACAAAATAGATGGCCAAGCCTGGGAACGGCCGAGCCTGGGAACGGCCGTTCCCATTTTGGCCTGAGTGCCGGAAGGGCCGTTCCCGCGTAAGGTGCGCTTTTAATTTGGAAATCGTTGGTGCGTTTTGAAGGGCCACGGGAACGGCCCTTCCCGTGCGTCTGACAGAACAAAAGTTTCTGCATAAAATTACATTTTTAGCCCCGTGATCCGCTGATTTCTTTGACCCCGAATTGCTGTTATATGATTGATTATGTACTGAAACAAGATAATTTCATGCCACATTGTTCATTGCTCGTCATCTCGTTGTATTCTCGCCGTTCATCATATTTGGTTCATTTAGAGTCAACTCTCATGTATATATGTATCCATTGCATAGATTATCTTTTCGTGACGTGGAGCAGGGGCCGTAGGCCATGTCTTGACTTGCATTTTGTCGGTAAAGGTGAGGTTTAGTTATTAATTATCTAGAACCATATAACCTTTATTTGGATTTCGGCCAAATTATATATATATATAGCTTCATAATTGTTTTCCAAGAACAAGGGATTTAACAACCCCCGTGTATCGTGTTATAAGTCGTGTCCTTTGAAAGTAAATCGTGTTTCTTGAAAACTAATTGTGTTTATGACAAGCAAGCCGTGTATCGTGTTATCGTGATTGACTTGTGATCGTGTTTGGCGAATTGTCGTGTATCGTGCATTGTGGGCCCGAGGGTGAGTGTTTGAGCCATCCGGGAAAGCATAGGGCTGACGGGTAACACACACACCTCTCTCACATCGTGGGGATGCCCCTGAATCCACCAGGAGGTTTGGTGGTGGAAAGAGTCCCTTACGTGGGAGTCATGCTCCCGACGTGCATCGTGTTATCCTGGGTGGTTCGGGCCTTGCAAACCCACCACCTCTAATGCACGGACACTTCAAAATTTGGCCCCGTGCAGTGTCGGACACATGTCGGACACGGACAAGCCTCCGACACGTGTCCGACACGCCTAATCCGTGTCTGAATTAAAAAAAAAAAGAAAAAAAAGGGGACACGATGTCGGACACGGCCCCGTGGCGTATCTGACACGGTCCCGACACGGCGGTGTATGTTTTACAATTATTCAATGTTTTATAGGCCTCTTTTAATATATTTGAAACTTTTGTGGGGGCAAAATGAAATTAACTAAAATTCTTTTCTTCTCATTTCAGCAAAAGCACGAGTCACACAAATTCCAAAACATCAATTTTCATCTCTCATCTCTCAGATCTCAGATCTCTCACGCTTCGGTCTTCACTCTTCAGTTCTTCAATCTTCAAATCTTCAGTATCAGGCTATCAGTCGAAAGAGGCGACGCCCTTACAGCTCTAGTGCTCTACTCTTGCCAAAAAAATCTCGCAGATCTCAGTCTTTGACGCTTCGGTCTTCGGTTCTTCAATCTTCAAGCTTGAGTATCAGGCTATCAGCCGAACGAGGCGACGCCCTTACAGCTCTACTCTTTGCTCCGCCGCACTCAGCCGATCCATCACCAATAGATCGGTAAGTATTTGTATTTTCATTTTTGGTGTGCATAAAAAGCCCTAATTTTTACCAATATGCAAGTTGGGGAAAGGTTCTCATCACTAAGCAGTGGCATTAATTCCTGATAACAAACTTATGAAACTTTCTTTGATGAGATCTTTATGCGTTGTTGTATTCAATGGATGCCTTATCTTCTACCATTCTACTACTTGCATCAGTGATAAGGAATTTCGTGAAATGGGAAATTAAATATTTGTGCCTTCATGATAATGAAAGAGACTGATGAAACCACTTTGGTTATATATCAAATGTTTTACCAAATAATTGATTTTCCTTCTTCTTGTCGGCTAGTGTTAAAATTTAATATCAGTTGTTAGGGACTTTGAGTAAATAAATATCTCAATTTCACATAACTGCAATTAATATATACGGTGGGAAGTAAGGGATATCGATTATAGTTATATGTAGATTATAAAATGATGTTGCTTGCTCTACCATGGTGTTGCTGCTTACTGTTGCTTTTTTTAGTTTATAAGATAATGTTCAATTTCATTAAGTCGTATGTTTCTATTGAATAGGTGGAAAATTGAAAATGGATAATGCGAGTAATAGCGGTGGAACGAAAACACCTTCTCCTAATGATATTCGGCCTTTGTGGAGGTATGTGATAAAAAAAAGAGAAAAGTAATGAAGGTGGTGGAAATGTTGCTTTTATTTGTAGTTTTTGTAAGGCAACATATAGAGGCTCATATTCAAGGGTAAAGGCACATTTATTAAAAATTGTAGGATTTGGGATTAAAGTCTGTCCAAAAGTAACTGTTGGAAAGATAAATGAAATGTCGAGGTTAGAAGAAGAAGCAAATCAACGAAGAGAATCATGTCAACCCAAAATGGTTCCTTTGCCTCGTTCTAATTGTAGTTCTACTCGGTCTTCGTCTTATTCAACATCAATGGATTCGATGAACACAACATCTTTTAGGCAGGAAGCTTATGAACCTAAGAAAAGAAAGAGTGGGGGTGATAGCGCCTTAGAGAAATCATTTAATTTTCAAACTAGGGAACAACTAGATGGAGAAATAGAAAGGATGTTTTATTCGGGGGGGGGGGGGGGGGGGTTCCATTTAATCTTGCTCGAAATCCTTACTATGTTAGAGCGTTCTCTTTTGCTGCAAATAATCACATCGCAGGTTATATTCAACCAAGCTATAATGCTTTAAGAACAAAATTGTTGGAAAAAGAGAAAATTAATATTGATAATTTGCTTGAGTATACCAAGAGCACATGGAGAAGTAAAGGTGTGACTCTAGTATGTGATGGTTGGACAGATCCTCAAATGAGGCCATTGATTAATTTCATGGCTGTAAATGAAGGAGGAACAATGTTTATAAGGGCAGTTAATTGTGAAGGAGAATACAAGGATAAGTGGTTCATCTCTAATTTAATCAAGGAAGTAATGATAGGGGTTGGAGTTACCAATGTAGTTCAAATAATCACTGATAATGCTCCTGTTTGTAAAGCTGTTGGGTTGTTAATTGAACAAACTTATTCTCATGTCTTTTGGACACCATGTGTGGTTCATACTCTTAATCTTGCATTAAAGAACATTTGTGCTGCAAAGAATACTGAGTCAAATGAAATCACATATGAAGAATGTCATTGGATTACCGAAGTTGCTAGATGAGCTGTGTTGGTAAGGAATTTTATCATGAATCACTCTATGAGACTTGCAATGTTTAATGAATTCTCCAAGTTGAAACTTTTGGCTGTTGCTGAGACTCGTTTTGCTTCTGTCATAATCATGTTGAAAAGGTTCAAACTCATAAAGAAGCAATTGCAAAGTATGGTTATTAGTGAACAATGGTCTTGCTATCGTGATGATAATGTTGATAAGGCGAAAATTGTGAAAGAGAAGTTGTTGGATGATTTTTGGTGGGATTCAATTGATTATATTCTTGAATTTACTGATCCTATTTATGAGATGCTTAGAGCATGTGATACAGATAAACCTTGTCTTCATTTGATTTATGAGATGTGGGATACTATGATAACTAAAGTGAAGGGAGCTATTTATAATCATGAGATGAAAACCGATAATGAGGATTCAAGTTTTTGGTGTGTTGTCTTCGCAATTTTGGAGGATATATGGAGCAAAAGTAATACACCATTGCATTGTCTTGCACATTCACTAAATCCAAGGTAATCAATTTTATGTTTTTTGTCTTAGTTTATTCTTGAATCTTATTTTATAAAATTGTAAAATTGTAATGCTTTAATTTTTTAGGTGTTCTACCAAAGAATGGCAAATTCAACATCCATACCTCACTCAACCTCAAAATGATGTAGATGTTTCTAGGATGAGAAAAGTATGTTTGAAGCGCCTCTTTCCTAATGAAGATACACGACGAGAGGTGAATGCGGAGCTTGCTAAATTTTTTGGATGTCTTGAAGACTTTGCCGATGAAGATTCTTTGCGTGATAGATGGGAGATGGATCCAATAAAATGGTGGTTAGTTCATGGCTCATCAGCTCCGAACCTCCAAATTATTTCTATGAAGTTACTTGGTCATGTTTCTTCCTCTTCTTGTGCTGAAAGAAATTGGAGCACCTACTCTTTTGTGCATTCGGCAAGAAGGAACAAAATTACTCCTCAACGTGCTCAAGATTTAGTGTTTGTTCATAGTGACCTTCGACTTTTGTCAAGAAAGACTCCATAATACGTGCAAGGTGATACTAAAATATGGGATGTATGTGGAGATGCTTTTGAGTCCGTTGATGATGTTGGTATTTTAGAGATTGCGAATCTCTCACTTGATGAACCTGAGCTAGAGTCTATTTTATTTATGGATGAAGTCGAGGAAGAAACTCATAATGTTGATAAGTCTATTTTACTTATTTTGACAGTGAAAGTCTGTAATAGTTGCTGAATTTAGTTTCTATATAACAGTTTGAACCACTGTAACTCTTTAAGTTTATATGTGGATTGTGGCCTATGGATTTCTAACTTTCTGTATAAGAATTTCAATTAGACAATTACTTTGTAATTTGTATGTCTACTAATGATTATGTAATGATTGTAATATGAATGACTGTAATTTCAAATTTGTAATTTGAATGAATATGAATGGCATATTGGCATGCATTTTACCAGATTTAAAATATTGAACCTGTTTACGAATATCTCTTATTAGATATATTAATATTTTAATATATAAGATATATTAATAATTTAATATATATATATATATATATATATATATATATATAATATTTTTTATATATAATACAGCCTTGTCGGAGCTGTGTCGTGTCCTAAAATTTTGGAAAAATCCGTGTCGCCTTGTCCGTGTCGTGTCGTGTCCATGTCTATGCATCATAGCCCACCACCAATGGTGAAGGATGGATTTCGTGTTATTGATCGTGTGCACGATAACGACTTGCATGATAGCTTAATTAAATGAAAGTTTAATCCTTGTTCACTATTGAGGTTGGTTGGAGATCGTGCACGCCCCTAGCCAGGGCCACTGATGGTTATAATAAACATGATTATCGTGTTAAACTTGATAGTTGTAATCTCGGGTGAGTTCTATGTTATGTTCGCACTTATGTTATTTTTAGTCACAAGCCTTACCTGAGATTATAACTTGCATGCTACTTGTGTTTATATATATTTATGCCCCTCATTCGGTCTTCACAGACTGACGCCTCCACCTTTCAGGTTTTGTTCGTGGCGTGCTAGGCGGGAGTCGTGTCGTGTCGTTCATCCAGCTGAGTCTAGCATGGCATTACCTCTTATGTATTAGCATATTGGAGTATCATGTTAGTAGTTTGAGCACTTATATATGTGAATGTTATTTAGAAGATGATAATGTATTGATATGATGAAACGATATTATTATGCTTCTGCTTTTGAGTTTCATGTATTGGATTTATCTTGCATTTGAGGGTCTAGTCCCGCCTAGCTAGCGTGTTCTTTTATTTATCTTGTCACCCGTTCGCTATAGGTTAGTTCATATACGGATTACCCGTTTCGTATATGGGTTGACCTATAGTGCGGGGGTGTGGCATCTCCACGTGTAGGGCTGCTACATCTTAAGTGGTATCAGAGACCGGTTGCAAAACCGAGGTTCTCCTGTCGTTTCGTGTCACGTCTAGGTCGAACGGCATAGGATTAATTGATACTTGGTAAGTCTTGCATCTTATTTGGAGCTACTTGGACTTACCTGAATTTACTTGAATTAGTTAAATTGCTCAATAACTTTTGCCTTGCATTGATTTCTGCTATTAATTGCCAAATAATTGATCTTGAATTATGTGTTATACTTGTATCCTATGATCTTAAATATGTTCATTAGCATTTCCTAATCCAACATGCATATCTAGTGTTTCGGTTACAGGATGCCTCGACATAGGCGACATCATCATGATCATTCTCCTCGTGCTCCTTTACCCCCTCCTGCTCAGCCACAAGATTTCATGAATGCAGTGGTCGGGTTGGTTGATCAGAGACTTCAAGAATGGGTTCCTCCAGTACCACCTACACCATTAGCACCACAGGAGAATCCCATCTCCGCTATACTACGGGAATTTCAGAATCAGCAACCTCCCAAGTTTTATAGGGCCGATGATATCTAGGCAGAGATGTGGTTAAAGGAAGTAGAGAGAATTTGGCAGCTTATCCCGTGTGATACTCAGGAAAAAGCTCGCTGTACTCTTACCCTGATCCAGGGCGAGGCTTATTCATGGTGGGAGAGTACTCAGATTGTGTTAGAAGCTGCCGGGGAAGCTATTACCTGGGAAGTACTCTTTCGGGAATTTAGAAATAAGTTCATTCCACCTGCTTCCCGCACTCGCAGGTTAAGGGAATTTACTGAGTTGAAGCAAGAAGAGAGATCTGTTGGCAAGTACATTATAGAGTTCGAGAGACTGTCACGCTACGCTCCCAATATAGCGAACGATGACTTTCACAAGGCAACGCAATTCTTGCAGGGACTCAGGCCGGAGATCCAGGATGCCTTGAATGCTGCTAACACAAGTACCTGGGCCAAGGCTACTACTAAAGCATTGAAGGTTGAGGATTCGGACAATGCAAGGAGGTCTATTCCTCGCTTTGAACCGGATCCAGTTTTGGGATTGGAACAGGGCTCCAATGTGATGCAAAGGTCCAGTGCTGCTTCAATTTTACTCTCTCAGGAAAGGTCTAAGAGGAAAAAGTCTCAGATGGATATATCAATTTCAAAGAAGGGTTCTGTTACAGCATCGGCATCACAGTCAGGGAAGCTGCGCTGCACTTATTGTGGATGGGACACACACACCTATGATGGATGTAGAAAGCGTTTGCGTTTATGTTTCCGTTGTGGAAGTTCCGAACATCAAATTGATACGTGTCCGAAACGGAAAGAGCGGTCCACCGGGGGTCAGAGCTCACTTAACAGGCAAGAACCACGGTGAACGGTACCTTCAAACATGCATATCACGAGCATCATGGATTTTATTATTAATATAATTTTGCTAGTAACAATGTGCTTCGATATAAAAGATAAATAAATGTGATTGGCGTTACTATACTAGCTTCTTTTGTGATAAATGTTTCTATCATGGTTTTGGATTGCTACTTGGTGTATATTCGAGAGACGGGGTTCTCTCATTACGCTCTGAGAGATGGGGCTCTCTCCTAACTTGTTCGAGAGACGGGGCACTCTCATCCCTTGCCGAGAAACGGGGTTTTCTCATTTCTTGTGTAAGAGACGGGGATTCTCTTATGGCTGCTGTATCATTAAAACTTGACAGTGGACCTGGGGACCAGGTCCTTTTAAGGGGGGGAGAATTGTAACACCCCGATTTTTCACTAATTGATTTCTTATGTTTCATTAATTTTATAAATTAAAATTTTAGTATACTTTCATGGAAATATATAGAATCATATCATTGAAAATTTATTTCTAGTCATAGGAAAATATTTATTATACTAAACAAATACCGAGACTTGTTTAATTACCGAATTGTCCCAACTTGATCATCTTTCCAACTTTAGGGACTTAATTGCATAAACCTACAAGTACCTAATTGATTGTATTTTAAAACCTTACATACTCAATTGCATAACTTAAACATTTCAAGGATTAGATTGCAAATAGTGGCATTTCACATATTTCAAAAAGGGATGATACGTTATATGCATCTCCAAGCTTCCTTGCTCTCCTTTCATACAAGAAATTCCAACATATTTGCTTTCCCCTCACTCTCGGTTCTTTCAAGCAAAAAAGAAAGAAGAGATTTCATCCTTTGCATCAAGAATTTCAAGAAATAATCCAAGTTTTGGAAGCTAATCATCATCTCCATCTATCTTCTTCATTTCTTTTCCTTTCAAGGTGGGTATATGTGTGGATTGATGATTCTTGATCAAATATGGTTTAGCTAGGGTTTGAGAATCATATGTTAAATGGATTATTTGTTGATTGAAGCATGATTATGTGATTATATTTTGAATTGTAGCATGAATTCTTGCCAAAATTTGAGATTATATATGAATATGATCATGAACTTGAACTTTGATATCTTGATGATATTTCATGTTTTTTATGTTTAAGTGATATATTATCAAGTCTTGAACATGTATACATGCATATTTCCAGAAATAATAGCATTTGGGGATCAAAACTTGGGCTTTGTGGTTGTTTGTTGCTTTCCGTAGCTCTTCCCCTGTTTCTGCTCTGTTTTTCAGTTGCAGAAACTGGGAACGACCGTTCCCAGCTTCAAGGCATTGTGGGAACGGGCATTACCACTCATTCAAACAAAATAGACGGCCGAGCTTGGGAACGGTCGTTCCCATTTTGGCCTGAGTGCCGGAAGGGCCATTCCCGCGTAAGGCGCTCTTTTAATTTGGAAATCGCTGGTGCGTTTTAAAGGGCCACGGGAACGGCCCTTCCCGTGCGTCTGACAGAACAAAAGTTTCTGCAAAAAATTATATTTTTAGCCCCGTGATCCGATGATTTCTTCGACACCGAATTGCTGTTATATGATTGATTATGTACTGAAACAAGATATTTTCATGCGACATTGTTCATTGCTCGTCATCTCGTTGTATTCTCGCCGTTCGTCATATTTGGTTCATTTAGAGTCAAGTCTCATGTATATATGTATCCATTGCACAGATTATCTTCTCGTGACGTGGAGCAGGGGCCATAGGCCGTGTCTTGACTTGCATTTTGTCGGTAAAGGTGAGGTTTAGTTATTAATTATCTAGAACCATATAACCTTTATGTGGATTTCGGCCAAATTATATATATATATAGCTTCATAATTGTTTTGCAAGAACAAGGGATTTAACAACCCCCGTGTATCGTGTTACAAGTCGTGTCCTTTGAAAGTAAATCGTGTTTCTTGAAAACTAATCGTGTTCATGACAAGCAAGCCGTGTATCGTGTTATCGTGATTGACTTGTGATCGTGTTTGGCGAATTATCGTGTATCATGCATTGTGGGCCCGAGAGTGAGTGTTTGAGCCAACCGGGAAAGCATAGGGCTAACGGGTAACTCACACACCTCTCTCACACCGTGGGGATGCCCCTGAATCCACCAGGAGGTTTGGTGGAAGAAGGAGTCCCTTACGTGGGAGTCATGCTCCCGACGTGCATCGTGTTATCATGGGTGGTTCGGGCCTTGCAAACCCACCACCAATGGTGAAGGATGGATTTCGTGTTATTGATCGTGTGCACTATAATGACTTGCATGATAACTTAATTAAATGAAAGTGTAATCCTTGTTCACTGTTGAGGTTGGTTGGAGATCGTGCACGCCCCTCGCCAAGGCCACTGATGGTTATAATAAACATGATTATCGTGTTAAACTTGATAGTTGTAATCTCGGGTGAGTTCTATGTTATGTTCGCACTTATGTTATTTTTAGTCACAAGCCTTACCCGAGATTATAACTTGCATGCTACTTGTGTTTATATATATTTATGCCCCTTTGGAGTATCATGTTAGTAGTTTGAGCACTTATATATGTGAATGTTATTTAGATGATGATAATGTATTGATATGATGAAACGATATTATTATGCTTCCGCTTTTGAGTTTCATGTATTGGATTTATCTTGCATTTGATGGTCTAGTCCCGCCTAGCTAGCGTGTTCTTTTATTTATCTTGTCTCTCGTTCGCTATAGGTTAGTTCATATACGGATTACCCGTTTCGTATATGGGTTGACCTATAGTGCGGGGGTGTGGCATCTCCATGTGTAGGGGTGCTACAGGTATGCTCCAGTAGGGTACGTAAGTTATGATTATGATTTGATAAGTATGGTATGTAGCGAGTTATGATTTGATATGCTCTGTTTTGATTTGTTGGGCCCCGGGAATTGTGGGTAAGGACGCCCGGGACGGCAAGGGCTGTCGGGTTAAGCCTGTGCATGATTCCCATTCGTAGTGTTACGCGCGATTCTTGGAGGTTGATGAGGCGTGATACTCCGAGTACGTTGTGGGTTAGCTACCCCTCGTACATACGTAAGTAGGTGGAGAGGGTTTGACTCACGAAGCACCGTTGTAGTTGGGGTTGGATTGTTTATGAGTATGTTTTTCTGTTTTTATATGTATGTTAATAACTGGGGAGTTAGAGTAAGACCCGTACTCGCCGGGTATAAGAATTTGTTAAGATATGTTGATTATGAAACGGGATAGGAGCTTTCCTTTATGTTATAATACGAATATGTTAAGTTTGAGATGTTTTGATTAAGTATAAGTTTGGTATGGAAAAATGGTTTTGGTATGCAAAACCCTATCCCGGTTCATATTCTTTTGTTTAATACGTGGTTTGGTCTACATGTATATATATGTTGGTGTGCGTTAGCCCCCTCACTCAGTCGAGTTGTAGACTGACCCTCTCCCTTTCCAATCTTTTAGTGTGCAGGTCTACTTTGGAGCTAGGAGGAGTTGAGTCAAGTCTTTTGAGTCGGTCGGTCTGAGTAGATTAGTTCACATTTACGTTTGTATTATTTTGATTTCGAATCAGTATGTAAGATATGTATACGTATGCTTATGCATTGTTATTTGGAATTGCCCTTGATGGGTTTTGTAATTTGTTGAAAAGAGGCCTGAAGAGCCCAAGTCTGTTTGTGAGCCGTGTGCTTAATTTCTGCAGGCCCGTGGCCAATGCATGTGTTTGATCTTTTGTCTTCCGCTGCTATCTGCTTTGTTGGTTGGTTTAGCTTGACAGGGTCTATGTTCCGACTAGCTTAGGTGTTTGTTTTGTTTGTCTCTCGTTCGCTACGGTTTGATCCGGGTGCGGACTCTCTATTTTGTTACTCGGGTTGGACCGTAGTGAGGGGGATGTGGTGCCTCACGTGCGGGGTGCTACATCCCCCGTACTAGGATCCAGAACCGGTCATGGAATGGGAAGTCCATGCCTGAATCTGAATCATAGCGAACGGGAGACCAACTCAGACACTAGGCTAGGCGGAGCTAACTCGATAAACTCAGAGTGCAGAAGTGATTATCCAACAACATCAGATAGCGGAAGCATTTAAAACAAAACATACAAAGCAGGTAACGGTTTCAACTATCCCTGGAAGCCTGTCACGAAAAGTCCATATTAATGAATGATATGATTCAGAATTTAACATTCATACATAACTTGTACAAATCCGAATGTAATGCAAGACAACCTTAAACGAAGACAACAGCCTCGACAAGATAACTGAACACTAAGACCGACTCACGCCGCCTAGCTCGAACTCCAAAGCAAATCCTGCAAACTAAAAGATAAAATGAGGGGGTCAGTCAACTGACTGAGTGAGGGGGCTAACGCACACCCACAATATATATATAGAGCACAACACATATCAAAAGGGTGGACTCATGACCCGGGAATAAGTGTTGCACACCAAAACATTTCAAAACAAGCCAAATAGATATAAGTTTAGAAAGCATTTTCAGAAAGTCTCTATCCCGATTTATAATTCCCATAACAGATCATAACATATGCTCGACTAGTACGAGGTTCCAACCTCAACTCCGGGTGATGGTAGGGTTGCGTGACCCTAACCTTCCAGACAGACAAGGGGAGTGCTAATGCTACTTAAACCCTCAGGACTCCGTTTCCCAACCAAACCTCCTGGTGGGTCCCGGTACATCCTCTTCATCCTGATGGAGACTACGCAAAGGTTTAACCCCGATGGCCCGAGACCGACCCGGAGGCTCCTTACCCGTAGCTCCTGGGCCCCAGAACAGAGCTGAACAGAACTGAACATACACTAATCTTTCATGGCAATCTCGCTATATGATAATAACATAACATAACTTTTCGAAATAGCTTACATATGCCTTCATACTTAATTTAAAAAAACTAAAGTTGTATCGTAAGATCATAATCATATCATATCGAACACATAATTAATCGTATATATAATATATAATCGCATGCGGGGATTAAAATCATCATATTGGGGTCATAGGTCGTTTAACTATACAAAATCCTAAACCTCACCTGAGAACGACAAGATACAAGAACTGTCAAGACGGGCGTGTGCTCGACCAGGTTGTCTCCAACCTGGAGATCACTGTACAGAGAAGAAAATACAATGTACTCGTGAGACGAGACTCAAACATGAACCACAGAGACGCACGACAATGCTTATGGTTGACATGAAGTGATAATAATTGTTTTGACATGGATATGAGATCATGAAACGGTATGATATAATGTGAATGTGTTCATGTGCACAACTAAAGTCTCACATGGCCAATAACCAAGCAGTTCAATTAACACATGAGTAAATAAGCAAATAAACATACTTACAACAAAATCAACAACTAATTAAGTCTAGATAGGTTAAATCATAAGAACCCACGACGTCTCAAATAAATAAATAAAATTTTACTAGCAATATCAAGCCATGTAACAATTTACAAGATCAAATTACAATTACTCAATTACCTAGTTCAAATGCATACCGCAATTCGTACATACTAAGTTATACTAGACTTATAGAAATACCAATTCTTAGAGTCACCATACTTGATTACTTGTAGTTACCAATTGAAAATTAATTAGATAGGTAACAACCCAAATACCTAAGTACGAGAAAATCCAACATTTCCCGCGCACAGAAATTAGAAAGAGCCCAACATCTTTCTATCAAATAAACAAAGAGAATCCTGCAACTCTCTAACACGTAAATAGAGAGAATTAACATCTCCCTAACACATAAATACAGTTGTTTAAAAAGCACTCGTACATGCGCATATCAAAGTAACATAATTAGAGATTATAACAATCAATGCATATCACAATTAGCAAGTATATCACAAAATAATTAGAATCAAATAAACGATGCATGTATGCTCGTGCCATGAATGTTACTACCTCAATGTCCAAGTTCATCTTGATTCCTAATTTGAAGTCGTTGATCCCGTATCTGGTTTTTGTTAGCTCTCGATCGATCACAATCAGAAACCTTGTGCTCCTTGACCCGCAAGCATAGCACCTCTTCAATCGATCCCAACACGCGTCGTAAGCATGGTTGGTTCCTCTACAATGGGTACTCGATTGGATTTCTTTCTTCTGCTTTGGAGGGCTCCTGGTCTTATGCTTTTTTCCACGAATCTTCTTGGTTCGAGCTCTCTGTTGATAAGATCTTCCTCTCACGTATAAATTTGAGCATAAACCCAGCTCAAGTCTAGGCTCCGAGATATCATCTTCCTCACTTTTTGTCAACCACCTATTTTTCACTCGTAATGCTATCTCCGTAGCTTTATCCCACGTGCTTGTATCCTCTGTAATCAAAGCTTCCTTGAACTCATCTCGGGGGCCTTCCATGAAGTATCTAGAGTTCATCCGATCGTTACCCGTAATGTGGGGCACATACACGCCCAACCTCTCAAATTCCCTTATGTAGTCCACAACGGTTCTATCTCCTTATTTTAAAGTGAGAAATTCTTCGAATCTTCGGTCTTATAAAATGACCCGTGCAAACGTCTTTTGGAATTCTCGAACAAACACATCCCAAAAGTGCAAAAATTACAATACACAAATAAGAAGGTTGAGGCTCACGTTTCTGGAAGAAGGAAAAGGGGAAAAACTTGCAACGACGGCGAAGCAGGGCTGGCAGAACTGAGTTGGGGTTACCGTCTGCTATTGCGGTGGTGAACCGTCGTGGCTCGTCAACTGTTGGCAATTTGAATGGTGGCTGCTAGCGGCGGATGGGCGTTCCCGATTCTGCTCAGATCGGTGCGAGCAAGGGCGGCGGTCTGGTGGCAAGGCGTCTGAGCTAGTGTCTGAACAGCGGCGTAATGGTGGTGAAATGGCGGGATCAGGTGGGGGTCGTTCGCCCTGTTCAGATCTGAGTGAGGGCGATGGTTTGACGGTGGCTGTTTAGTGGTGGTTTATTCTTGCTCTTTGGCCGTGGTTCTAGAGAAAATGGTTCAGCGGCGGCTTCGCAGTGGCGTAGGGTTGAGTCGCAGCGGAACTTGGTGGTTGTCGGCTTGGTCGTCGCTGAAAGGAGGGAGAGAGAGACCTGATGGTGGTGCTTGGCTAAAGCCGTAGCGGTGGCGGAGTGGCTGAGTTACCAGCGAGACGGCTGAGATGATGGAGGCGAATCGATGGTGGAGCGTGAGCTCGTTGTCTCTGCTCTGGTATGTGACGGAGGGAAGGAAGAAGATGGTGGCAGTGGTGTGAGGTGAACAAGATGGGAGGGAAGAGTGGTGGCTGGCCGTATCTCGCCGGTGAAAATGGTGGTTGGCGGCGGCTTCGCAGATAGAGAAGCTGGCGCCGTTGCTGAAGATCAAGAGGGAGGTGCCGTTGCTGCTTAAAGCCGACAGGGGAAGGGGAAAGAATGAAGAGCAGCTAGGGTTTCTCTAGGTATAAGGAGACCTATTTCTCCAAAATTGCACATAATTCCCTCGAGAGTTAAAGTCATGCGATTAAGTCCACAAATTTAAGTATGATTTAGATCAAGCCTAATTAAAGGTTCGATAATTATAAAATCACCCCCAGAATTAAAGATAAGGTCCAATTAAGCCCAAATTCAAAATTAATAAATTAGGAAGAGAGTCCCAAACGATTAGGCAAAGTTCAATTAAGTCGTTAACTTTATAAAACCACAAATTAACCTACATAATTATAAAATAAAATGCAATTAGGCCCTAAACCTAATTTAATTAAGTCCAAAAGTTGCATGTATTGGCATTTAAAGACAACAATTAAATAAATTAAAACCTAAGCTTACTCGTGACGCCATACCTGACCTGTCTTGAAAATATGGGGCGTCACACATACACTCATATTATGGTTGTTATGAACGCTTGAGCGGTTTTTGTTATGATGGGTCGTGATGGCCATGGATACTTGTAATTTTTTTGGTACTTGGAGCTTGTAATCTCATTGTATATATTATGGTTCATGTTATGCTTCCGCTATGTTGAAATTGCTCTGATTTTTGTTAGCTCTAGTACTTGATTGGTTGAAGGGTTAGCTCCCGCGTAACATAGCGAGTGTGTTGTGTCCACGTTCGCCTTGATTTGGCACGTGTATGGATTTCTCATTTCGTATACGGGTCGGGTCCTCATGTGGGGGATGTGGCATCATGCGCTCAGGCGCAACATCCTTAAGTGGTATCAGAGCTTAGGGTTGCAAAACCCGGGCTCTCGTGTCGTGTTGAGTCAGTCGAAGTAGTACGACTTTAGGAACTACTTGTCAATGTGTCTCTTATGCATTTCTTATATGATTATGTGCTTTAATTGTAACAGCCCAAATTTTCAAATCATGCAAGTATGACGTATGTGTATATTAATTGCGTGTTTAAATTATTTAATTTTGTAATTGATTGTTTATTATAAATAAGTGATTAATTGTTTATTATGATTATAATTATAATTAATTATTTTCCTTTAATTATGTTTTTATTTTGTTAAAATTTATTTATTTTATTTTATTTTACGAATATTGAAGACTTGAATTTATATGTTAATGAAATTTTGAATAAATGTTTCTATGATTATAAAATGCGTGTCGTTCTTATTCAAATTGAATTCCGATTTTTGTGAAAATTTAGTATGTTGTAGATTTATGTGTTATGAACATGTCTATATGCTCATTTCATGTTTTCGATCTCGTTTGGTGTGGTAAAGAATTTATTTTTGAGTTGTGGAACCAAATTGGGGGCTAATGGGAAATTAGCGCACCCTTGGTTCCGTACGTAATATCTTGAGCTCGGGAACTCGGAATCAAGTTCCGTCAACTTCGTTGGACTCGTATTGATGATTTAGGTTCAATGAATCAAGCCTCATATTTTTCTAAGCCTATTTGAACCCCCGAAATTCGACCGAAAAGTGGCTCATCCGCCAAACTGCCACACTTAGCTATTTTCCTCATAACTTTCACTATACTTATCCAAATTAACCATGGTTAGACCTTTTTGAAACCTAACTTAACCCTATATCAGCCCTAACCACCCCCATTTCAATACACACTAATCACACAAGAGAAAAACTCAGCCAAACCCCTGCTCTCCAGTTATATTTCACCACTTTGCCATTCTTGAAGATTTAGAGCTCAAATCTCTTCCAACCTTCAACCTATTCAAGAGGTGAGTTTAGGGTTGTAATATACATTCAATTTTGGTCATTTTAAGCTATGCATCCCTAATTTTTAGCCTGATTTCATGCCATGGATGAATAGTTATGTTTAAGATTAATTTCTTGATCTCTTGATTCCTTTGGAGCTTTTGATTGTTTTATAGCATGAAAGGGATCACTTTAACTCCCTTATTACATTTTTGGACATGTATTTGGTAGTAGTTGAGAATTCATTGAGAAGCCATTAATGAACCTTGGAGAATTTGATTGAAACATGAATTCTTTTCCTCCCTCACGTTATGAACTGTTGCTACTGTGTTTAGGACTGAACTTCTTGTCAATTGCTGCTCCTTTTTGCCTTGTTTATTGTTTGTTTGTTGGTCATTTTGTGTTTGAGTTTCTGCCCTATTTTTCTTCCTTTTTGTGCCCTGTTTTTGTGCCCTCTCCCTTCATTTTGGGAGAGTTTGTGCTGAAAATGTCCCCGGGCGGGGATATTTATGCAGTTTGGCATCTGCATCTCCTTCCCCGGCCGGGAAAGGTTGTGTTGTGCAGTTAACCGGGCGGGGAACTCTCCTTTTGTGTGTTGATTGCTACTTTTAGTTACTACAACTTTGTTCTTGTGTATGTGTGCTTCATTTTATGATCTTGTGCTTGAATCTGTAGATATTGACGTGAATGCATGTAATAGATATACATATAATTTATGCATGGTTTTATGCACGAGTGTATGTGCTGTAATTATATAAGTGTGTAGTATATATATATTACGTGTGTGTATAATATATATATGTAGTGTGATTTGTAGTGTGATTTGTGGTGTGTATGAGTGTTAGCTTTGAATTCACTGCGTGAAATCTTCAATTAAATTTCCCATGCATGTTTTAATGTATATGTGGGTGTTGTGTGCATGCATGCTATGTATATTATATATACATATATGTGAGTGCTTAATTGATTTTAATGCATGAATTTATGCTTTGTGCATTCAAATGCATGTGTATACGTAGTATATATATATATGAGTAATATGTGTTTTGTGTAATTAATTGATTTGTTTTGTGCTTGAATCTTGTTTGTTAATGCATGTTTGCATGCATGTTTGTTGATTTGAATTATTTTGTTGTTAATGCATGCATGCATGTACATGTATACATATAAAAATGTATTTATGTCTATTATATGTATGTTATGAATTATTTATTTATTTGAATTATATAATTAAATTGTTACCTATTTCGTGTTCTTATTTAATTTCTGATCATGACTTGAATGTTTTTTATTGTCAATTGTCTAATTGTAAACATGATATAGTACGTGTTTTGATCGTTATTTAAATTCTTGGATTGATTTGATATGAAATGTGGAAGTTTTGAACTCGAACGGATCTGAACGCTTTCTTGAATGAATGAATTGTTGGTGTTTATGCCTTAAAGACATTAATCGTGCACATGAACGTTTTCAGGACATCATTTCACTTCTTATACATCTCATATCATGTTCATTGCATGTCGTGCGTCATATATGGTTCATTTGGAGTCTTGAATCTCACAAGCACGTCACATTGTCCTTTTTACAGTTTTCTCCAGGGCGGAGATGCCGGGTTCATAGGACACCTCAAGTATTTTCTTTTCTTTTTTTTTATCGATTGATAAGGTATAACAGGTGGGTTTCTATTCTAATAGCTAAAACGACCCGATATATCCCTTACGTGAAATGTTTTGAGCCAAAATAGTATATTTATATATCGAGTCTTTTAAGAGTAAATGATTTCAATCGTAAGCCTTTCGTTTATGAAACCATATCTTATGATTTTGGCGAGAGAATGTTATGAACGCACGGGCCCCGAAACTTAGTGTATGTGGCTATCCGGGGAGGCAAGGGCTGACGGTGATCCCATATGCTAGTTCCAACCAAATTTATGGCGAAAATGACCTCGTTAAGGAGTTTTTGACGAGGAAAGGATAACTGGGCTTCTGATGGTTCATGTACCTCAGCTACATTGATATGTGTAGGTGGTCGGGCCTTGCAAACCGGTCCACCACCCGGAGGAAAAAGGTGTAATTGTTTATGTATGAAAGGATGATTATGAATGAAATGTTATGAACGCATGATTATGAATGTAAGTATGTTGCATGATCGGTAATGAATGAATGAATGAATAAACTATGCACACACGAGCAGAAGGTTGGAGAATTCGCCCACTTGCCAGGGCTCACGTGATGACCGCATGTATGATTATGGATTAATGAAATTGATTGTTGTAATCCCGAGGGCTATTTTCCTTTGTTTTACTCACTTGGGAAAAACCTCAAAAACCTCGCACGGGATTATAGCTCGCATGTGTGAGTGTTTAAATTCTGCGATAATATTATATTATGCCCTGTTTTATACCCACCAGTCTCATATAGACTAAACCCGTCTTTGTTTTTAGTGCTTTTGCAGGTTTTGGGGTGCTGGGCGGGAAGTCGATTCTGTCGAGTCTCTTGATCGAGTTGGAGTCTGTTCGTATGCATTTTGTAAATTGAATAAGTTATAGAATTGTTTTGATTATATTATATTGGCTCGGGACAGGCCTCTAAGAATAGTTAAACCCATCTTTTATGATAAACCTCGGGATTAATTATATATTCTGCTTCCACACTCGCATTTAATCCATGAGCTTGTTTATTTGGTTTCAATGTTCTAGCTCCTGCCTAGCCTAGTGTGTGAGTGAGTCCTCGTTCATCGTGATTCGGTTTGTGTATGGACTCTCAATTTCATATGCGCTTGGGTCTCGGTGCGGGGGATGTGGCGCCTCCCGTTTGGGGTATTACAGCCTTAAGTGGTATCAGAGCCCCAGGTTGTAAAACTCGAGCTCTCATGTCATGTTTGAGTCAGTTTAGGTCATACTGTATAGGAACAACTTGTCAACGTGTGCATTGCATTGAATTTTCATTGTTAATTGACATTAATTGTTAGAATTACTTGATATATGTGATTCACTTTCAACTTTATTGCTTTACTTGTTTTATCTTGCATTTAGGTGTTTGTTATCATAAATACGTGCCATAAGCATATATTAATCCACATGCTTCTATGCTTAAGTTGAATCTTTGATTGTAGATTGATATTGTGCTACCAAAGCTACCATCAACCTCAACTATAAATTTCTCCAATTAAACCAACGAAAAGGTTATGGAACTAAGGAATTTAAAAGTTGGGTGTTGAATCTTGAAGGCTATCAACATGGAGCTATATTTCATTAACCACCATCGTGATAGAAGGCGGGGTTACCTACGAGGATCCGGGGATCGTAGTCTTTTCTAATTGGAGCCATGTTCGTTCTTTGGTGTCCTTACAACGGTGCACCAAAGCTCTCTCATCGTTACAAAGAGCCCCATTGGAAGAGAAGTCAGGATAGGAACCACAAGGAATGAGGTAGAAAGCCATGTTTTGGCAATTCGTAAGCTTAAAGTCAAAAGATAATATCTCTTCGCTAGGAGTGGAAGTTAGGAGTTGGAGTAGAAGACTGATTTGAGGAATAGTCCCCAATTTTCGTGGTGGCTGGTGAAGGTTTGCTAAAATAGTTGATCACCCATTCAAGGGAGAAGTGAATAAATCTTGAAGATGTTTAGATTCAAGGATTTTATCAATGAGGAGATGAAGACCCTCAAGAGAACTCAAGTTCGGGTACGGAAGATGTCAGATTGGAAGGAGTTAGTGAGAACCGATCGATATGGCGATTTTAGGTTCATGGAAAGCCAAGGTGCCAAAGGTTCTATCTTCGGTCGGATTGAAGTTTGTTTTCTAGATCCAACCTGAATTGTCGTGTTGTGAGGCTTAATTGAAAGATATAACAACGATAAAGAAAGGCAAAGAACTTTTGGAGGAAATTGTGAAATCAAGTGTAAGCAAGTTGGAGGACGAGTTCATTCCACCAATCTGAACTCATAAAGGATGGGTCAAGGGAACTTGGATCAAGGTGATTAGGAGTACGTTTCAAAACAACAATTGGGGGGATTAATCTTGGAAGAGAGTTCGGGTAACATTGAAAGATTTACTCTCTAGAAGAATTTGGGTTCAAGAGATCGTGATCTCGGACCACGGAGATTTGAAGACTATGGGGAAGCAAGTCAGGATTTGGGAAGCATCATCAACGATCGAACAGTGTTCAGCCTTACAACTTATGCTCACAACATCGAGATCAAGCGACGAGATGTCGTCCTAAAGACACTACTACAGTGACAGGTTCAATGCATTCATAGCACATGCATCATACATTGTACTTAGTTATTTAAATTTCGACTATATGTATTTTGATATTTAAATTGATGAATTAATGTGACGCCCCGTCCGATAAATCGTACAGGTACGCGTCACGAGAGAGTTTACCTTACGCACTTATGTGATTTAATTCCCTTTTTATGTGTTCAATTCCAACTTTGCTTGAAAATGTGACTTAATTGACTAAAATCCAAAATGGTAAAATATGAATTCTTGCATGAAAACTTAAGAATGGAACTTGGTTGAATTTAAATTAGTTGTTGGATTTAAATAGGGCTTGGACCTATTAATGTGTTTTGGCCTAACTTGATTTAGGTGACTTTGGGTCATTCGGGACCAATATGAGCTCGGGAATTCGAATTCGAATTCCAACACCACCATTGGACTTGATTCGGTGATTCGGGTCCAACGGAATTTCCTTTATATTTTTCGGTAACCGTTTAGACCGTAAACCTTTTAATATTGACCTATTGGGCCGAAAGTCATTTATTTGAGCCCAAATCTTAATAAAGCCCCCTAGCCTCATATTATATCTTGGAAACCCTAATGAATTCTTTAGCCATCATATATATACCATAAAACCCTAACCTAGTTTCATTTTAATGTTCACTTCACACAAATCATATCATCCAAGGAATAGCTTCAAGAGAGGATGAAGATCTAAGACTTTCCTACACCTTCAAGAGCTCATATTCTTTGATTCCTCATTCCTTCACAAGACAAGGTAAGCTTTGGATCTCTTTTGATGAGTATTTCATTTCTATTCTTGGATTGGAGCATGAAATTGTTAGTATGAACTTGAATGATGAGATCTTGAATTCCTTGACCAAGCCTTGATGATTTGAATGTTCCTTATGTGTCTTAGTTGCTGGAAATTCATGTAGGAAGACTAGGGATTCATATCTTCATGTTTACGCTTGAAATTCATGAAAATGGGTGTTTGAGATTTTGGGCAAAAACCTTCCTAAACTTGAATTAATTGATGATTTGATGCTAAGAATGATTTATATGATGTTATATCTGAATTTCGTGATATTTTATGGTGGATTTGGTGTTGGTTTGATGATTTTTGGTGTTTCCCTTCTTCTTCCCGAAACTGTCAAGTTTCTGCTTCAGATCTATGACCGGAACGACCGTTCCCGTTTGTGCTTTAAGCCCGGAACGGCCCTTCCGGCTAGGGTTGAGTTTTGGCGGCCGAACATGGGAACGACCGTTTCCATGTGTGCTTGGACTAGGAACGGTCGTTCCCAGTCTTGCTTGGCCTTGGCGTGGGAAGGCCCGTTCCCATGCTTTGTTGTGCATGGGAATGGTCGTTCCCATGCGTCTGTGACCCTTTCTACTTGCTTTTGCGTGTGTATTTGATTCGTTTAAGTTGCTATTTGATTTGTATGATCCGATAAGACTTGCAATGCATCCCTGAACCTTTATACTTCCTTACTTGCATGATTTACATGAATATTTTAATAGACCCTTGTAACCAACTTGATAAACATCATTCCATTTCGCATGTCATTCATACTTTGTACGCCGTGCGTCTTACTTGGTTCGTATAGAGCCTAAGTCTGGGTTCCTGTATGTCTTGTCATAGAGTTTGGTGGTGTCGGTGGGCCCCGAGGTTTAGAGTGTTTGTCCCTTCACACTCTCAGACTCTACTATCACGAGGTGAGGTTTAGGATTTTATATAGTTAAGCGACCTACGACCTTAATATGATGATTTCAATCCTTGCATGCGACTATATACTACATATATATGATTAGATATATGTTGGATATGATATGATTATAACCTTGTGGATCATCCTTGGTTTTGAAAATTAAATATGAAGGCATATGTAAGGCATTTTGGAAAATATGATATGTTATGATTCTGTAGCGAGTTGGCCATGAAATATTGGCATCTATATGTATGTATGTATGTATGTGGATCCGAGGAGCTATGGGTAAGGAGCCCTCGGGATGGTTAGGGCCGTCGGGGATATACCTGTGCGTAGTTCCATTTGAGATATCATTGCGCGACTCAGGGAGATAGGGGAGGCTTGATAGCTTGAGCCTTCGGCTAAGGTCGGGGAGGGCACTTGTAGGTTCGCTACCCCTTGTGAGTCTTTATGTTATTGATGGTTAGGGCCAACACGTTGCTCTTCCATCATTGGAGTAGAGGATGGATTGATTCTACTTTATATCTGTTTGGTTATGCGGAGTAAAGGTTGGAAGCTCGTACTCGCCGAGTATATGTTATGAATGTATGGGATTTGTGAAACGGGATAGGCTTCTCCAAATGGTTTTCCAAACTTATACTATTTTGGGTATTCCAACTGTTTTGGCGTGCAAAACCCTAGTCCCGGTTCATGTGTCCACCCTTATGTGGATCTAACTTGACAAACTCAGAGTGTGGAAGCAATTAAAACCAACAACAATAGATAGCGGAAGCATTTAAAACGAAACATGCAAAGCAGGTGACGGGTTCAACTAGCATAGATACCTAATCCCAAATATCAATTCGTAATCCAATATAATAATCAGCATAAGTACCATCAATATCTAGTAACATCCAAATACTAGCTTACTAACCCCACACGGGTTTAAGTCTAAGTAGAACATAAACATAACCTTCAAGTGTGAAACCTAAATACATAACATAAGTAAAGTATGCGACAAATGCATCCTAACTCCAACTAGACTGACAAGTGTGACTCAGAAGACTCACTTCCGCCTAGCTCAAGCCAAAAGAACCTTCAATTAAAAGGTAAAACGAGGGGTCAGTCAACTGACTGTGTGAGGAGGGCTAACACACACCCACAATATATATATAGAGCACAGCACATAACATAAAGGTGGACTCATGAACCGGGACTAGGGTTTTGCACGCCAAAACAGTTAAAATACCCAAAATAGTATAAGTTTGGAAACCCATTTAGAGAAGCCTATCACGTTCCACAAATCCCATACATTCATAACAAATGCTCGGCGAGTATAAGATTCCAACCTTTACTCCGCATAACTGAATAGACATAAAGCAGAATCAATCCATCCTCTACTCCAATGATGGAAGAGCCACGCGTTGGCCCTAACCATCAATAACATAAAGACTCACAAGGAGTAGCGAACCCACAAGTGCCCTCCCCGGCTTTAGCCGAAGGCTCAAGATATGATGCCTCCCCGATCTCCCTGAGTCGCGCTATGATATCTCAAATGGAACTACACACAGGTGTATCCCCGAAGGCCCCAACCGTCCCGGGGGCTCCTTACCCATAACTCCTCGGATCCACATACATACATACATACAGATGCCAATATTTCATGGCAAACTCGCTACAGAATCATAACATATCATATTTTCCAAAATGGCTTACATATGCCTTCATATTTAAATTTCAAAACCAAGGATGGTCCACAAGGTCATAATCATATCATATCCAACATATATCTAATCATATATATATGGTATATAGTCGCATGCAAGGATTGAAATCATCATATTAAGGTCGTAGGTTGCTTAACTATACAAAATCCTAAACCTCACCTTGTGCAAGTAGAGTCTGAGAGTGTGAAGGGCCAAACACTCTAAACCTCGAGCCAACCGGCACCACCAAACTCTGTGACAAGACATACAGAAACCCAGACTTAAACTCTACATGAACCCAGTAAGCCACACGACGTATCAAGAGATGAATGATATGTAATATGAAATGAAGTGTACACATAGGTCACGTAGCATAGTTCATATATTCCACCAAGTCATGCATTTGAAATCATATTAAAAGATATAAGTCATAAAGCAATTCAAATGGATCAAGCAAAACGGAAAAGACAAGTGCAAATTGTAATAGTAGCTCCGTAACGGCCATTCCCATGCATAACTAATCATGGGAACGGTCATTCCCAGAAGCCACCTAGCGAGCATGGGAACGGTCGTTCCCATCTCAAGGCAAAAACGGGAACGACCCTTCCCGTTCTCGCGTGCTGACATCAGCCCTTGGCGGGAAGGGCCGTTCTGGGCACCAAGGCCAAACGGGAACGGCCGTTCCGGCCAGATCTGGGCGTCTGCCTTGTGCAGAAGCTTCACAGCTTCGGGAAGAAGGCAACCATGGCCGAAAATGGACTATTTCACACCAATTAAACCATAACATTTTCACGAAAATCATATATATTATTACGTAAATCATGCTTATCACATAAATATCAATTTAGCTCAAGAACAAGGGTGATTTTGGCCAAAACTCATACAACCCATTTTCATGAAAATCAAGCTTCAATCATGGCAAGATGTATCTAAACTCACTCCCTACCATACCATTAACAACTATAGCACATATTCAACATGGAGAAACACATATTCATGCTCAAGAACTCAAGGATCCATCATATAAACCATATTCTTCAAGTTAGGTATAAATCACCATTTTCAACAAGACTTCCTCATACAAGTTTATACATTCAATTTCATGCTTAGATTCATAGATAGAAATGAAATACACATCAAAGGAAATCCGTAGCTTACCTTGGCTCTTAAAATGATGAAGAAACGAGGGAGATATGAGCTCTTGAAGATGTAGGAAAGTCTTAGATCTTCATCCTCTCTTGAAGCTCTCCCATGGACGATATGATTTGTATGAAGTGAAGATTAAAATGAAGCTAGGTTAGGGTTTTATCGTATATATGTGGTGGCTAAAAATTTCATTAGGGTTTCCAAGATATAATATAAGGCTAGAGGCTTTATAAGGATTTGGGCTCAAATAAATGACTTTCGGCCCAATAGGTCAAATTTAAAAGGTTTAAGGTCCAAACGATTTTCGAAAAATATAAAGTAAATTCCGTGAGACCCGAATCACCGAATCAAGTCCAATGGTGGAGTCGGAATTCGAATTCGAATTCCCGAGCTCATATTGGTCTCGAACCCAAACTCACCTAACTCAAGTTAGGCCTAAACATATTAATAGGTGCAAGTCCTATTTAAATCCAACTCCAACAATTAATTTAAATTCAACCATGTTCCATTCTCAAGTTGTCATGTAAGAATTCATATTTTACCATTTTGGATTTTAGTCAATTAAGTCACATTTTCAATCAAAGTTGGAATTAAACACATAAAAAGGGAATTAAATCACATAAGTGCGTAAGGTAAACTCTCTCGTGACGCATAGCTGTACGATTTATCGGACGGGGTGTCACAAGAAGGATGCTGGATTCTTTCTAAGCTTTGTGCACGAGAGATGTTGGATTCTCTTTTCCTTAGATATTCCGGAGATATTGGATTCTCTTGAACTTAGGGGTTTGAGAAATGCTGGAATTTCTTGAACTAGAATGTTGGAAGATGCTGGAATCTGTCCAACTTAGGCTGAGAGAGGGGGTTCCCTCAATTGTCTGCCCGACAGAAGGGGCTCTCTCTTATGTGATCGAGAGACGGGGTTCTCTCGCTTTCTGTGTTCGAGAGACTGGGTTCTCCCACCTTTTTGTGCTGAGAGATGGGATTCTCTCTGGGTGTCTTGGTTGTGATGCACGTCGACGATTGCGAACTACAAGGAGCAAGAACGGGATGTGCTTGAAGAGACGTTGGTTCTACAACGAAGAGTCGACTGATCTTATGATAGAAGTATTACAATTTACTTCGGACTTGATGATTGTGAAGTATCTGGACGAGATTCAAGATCGGGTTGTGGAAAGGACAGAAATCAGAGGAACCAACTTGGGAGATTAATGAGGTAATGAAGAAGTTGTGACTGGGTTTGTTTGAAGCCGAGCAGCGAACCTGGGGACCAGGTTCTCCTAAGGGGGGGAGATTGTGACGCCCTATCCGATAAATCGTACAGGTATGCAATACGAGAGAGTTTACGTTACGCACTTATGTGATTTAATTCCCTTTTTATGTGTTTAATTCCAACTTTGCTTGAAAATGTGACTTAATTGACTAAAATCCAAAATGGTAAAATATGAATTCTTGCATGACAACTTAAGAATGGAACTTGGTTGAATTTAAATTAGTTGTTGGATTTAAATAGGGCTTGGACCTATTGATGTGTTTGGGCCTAACTTGAGTTAGGTGAGTTTGGGTCATTCGGGACCAATATGAGCTCGGGAATTCGAATTCAAATTCCAACACCACCATTGGACTTGATTCGGTGATTCGGGTCCAACGGAATTTACTTTATATTTTTCGAAAACCGTTTAGACCGTAAACCTTTTAATATTGACCTATTGGGCCGAAAGTCATTTATTTGAGCCCAAATCTTAATGAAGCCCCCTAGCCTCATATTATATCTTGGAAACCCTAATGAATTCTTTAGCCACCATATATATACCATAAAACCCTAACCTAGCTTCATTTTAATCTTCACTTCACACAAATCAAATCATCCAAGGAAGAGCTTCAAGAGAGGATGAAGATCTAAGACTTTCCTACACCTTCAAGAGCTCATATTCTTTGATTCCTCATTCCTTCACAAGACAAGGTAAGCTTTGGATCTCTTTTGATGAGTATTTCATTTCTATTCTTGGATTGGAGCATGAAATTGTTAGTATGAACTTGAATGATGAGATCTTGAATTCCTTGACCAAGCCTTGATGATTTGAATGCTCCTTATGTGTCTTAGTTGCTGGAAATTCATGTAGGAAGACTAGGGATTCATATCTTCATGTTTACGCTTGAAATTCATGAAAATGGGTGTTTGAGATTTTGGGCAAAAACCTTCCTAAACTTGAATTAATTGATGATTTGATGCTAAGAATGATTTATATGATGTTATACCTGAATTTCGTGATATTTTATGGTGGATTTGGTGTTGGTTTGATGATTTTTGGTGTTTCCCTTCTTCTTCCCGAAACTGTCAAGTTTCTGCTTCAGATCTATGACCGGAACGGCCGTTCCCGTTTGTGCTTTAAGCCCGGAACGGCCCTTCCGGCTAGGGTTGAGTTTTGGCGGCCGAACATGGAAACGGCCGTTCCCATGTGTGCTTGGACTAGGAACGGTCGTTCCCAGTCTTGCTTGGCCTTGGCGTGGGAAGGCCCGTTCCCATGCTTTGTTGTACATGGGAATGGTCGTTCCCATGCGTCTGTGACCCTTTCTACTTGCTTTTACGTGTGTATTTGATTCGTTTGAGTTGCTATTTGATTTGTATGATCCGATATGACTTGCAATGCATCCCTGAACCTTTATACTTCCTTACTTGCATGATTTACATGAATATTTTAATAGACCCTTGTAACCAACTTGATAAACATCATTCCATTTCGCATGTCATTCATACTTTGTACGCCGTGCGTCTTACTTGGTTCATATAGAGTCTAAGTCTGGGTTCCTGTATGTCTTGTCATAGAGTTTGGTGGTGTCGGTGGGCCCCGAGGTTTAGAGTGTTTGTCCCTTCACACTCTAAGACTCTACTATCACGAGGTGAGGTTTAGGATTTTATATAGTTAAGCGACCTACGACCTTAGTATGATGATTTCAATCCTTGCATGCGACTATATACTATATATATATGATTAGATATATGTTGGATATGATATGATTATGACCTTGTGGACCATCCTTGGTTTTGAAAATTAAATATGAAGGCATATGTAAGGCATTTTGGAAAATATGATATGTTATGATTCTGTAGCGAGTTGGCCATGAAATATTGGCATCTGTATGTATGTATGTATGTTTGTGGATCCGAGGAGCTATGGGTAAGAAGCCCTCGGGATGGTTAGGGCCGTCGGGGTTATACTTGTGCGTAGTTCCATTGGAGATATCATTGCGCGACTCAGGGAGATAGGGGAGGCGTGATATCTTGAGCCTTCGGCTAAGGCCGGGGAGGGCACTTGTAGGTTCGCTACCCCTTGTGAGTCTTTATGTTATTGATGGTTAGGGCCAACACGTTGCTCTTCCATAATTGGAGTAGAGGATGGATTGATTCTACTTTATATCTGTTCGGTTATGCGGAGTAAAGGTTGGAAGCTCGTACTCGCCGAGTATAAGTTATGAATGTATGGGATTTGTGAAACGGGATAGGCTTCTCTAAATGGTTTTCCAAACTTATACTATTTTGGGTATTCCAACTGTTTTGGCGTGCAAAACCCTAGTCCCGGTTCATGAGTCCACCCTTATGTTATGTGATGTGCTCTATATATATACTGTGGGTGTGCGTTAGCCCCCTCACACAGTCAGTTGACTGACCCCTCGTTTTATCTTTTAGTTGCAGGTTCTTTGGCTTCAGCTAGGCGGAAGTGAGTCTTCTGAGTCACACTTGTCAGTCTAGTTGGAGTTAGGATGCATTTGTGGCATACTTTACTTATGTTTTGTATTTATGTTTCATACTTGAAGGTTATGTTTATGTTCTACTTAGACTTAAACCCGTGTGGGGTTAGTAAGCTAGTACTTGGAGGTTATTAGATATTGATGATACTTATGCTGATTATTATTGAATTATGAATTGATATTCGGGATTAGGTATCTATGCTAGTTGAACCCGTCACCTATTATGTATGTTGATATTCGGGATTAGGTATCTATGCTAGTTGAACCCGTCACCTGCTTTGCATGTGTTGTTTTAAATGCTTCCGCTATCTATTGTTGGTTTTAATTTGCTTCCGCACTCTGAGTTTGTCAAGTTAGATCCGCCTAGCCTAGTGTGTGAGTTATTCTCCCGTTCTCTATGATTCGGATTCGGGCATGGACTTCCTATTTCATGAACGAGTCTGAGTCCTAGTGCGGGGGATGTGGTATCCTCCGTCTGGGGTGCTACAATTAATGTTGCATCTTCTTGGTTGAAATATATGCAACACCCAATGGGCATCCTCAACACCATGCATCGTTCTAATGTCTACGTGTTAGGATGCGTCCTCGAGTAATATTTCAATTACTGCCGTCACTAAAGATCTACGGTATCAAGGCGGAATTTGTAACATCCCGATCTCTCGGATTTCCAGGTACGCCGTAACCAGAGGGTTATATGCGCATTTAAATTATTTAATTATGTAATTGCGTGTTATTTGAATGGTTATATGATTATTTGAAATTATATGAAATTAATTGTTTATATTATGGACTTTGAAATTTTAAACGTTTAAGTTTGCATGCTCGTAATTTGCTCGTTATGTGCCGGAATTCAATTTCGATTTTTGTGAAATTTTGATATGTGTGACATATTTGAGTTATGAATGTGTTTGCATACTCGTTTTAAGTTTTTAGGTTCGTTTGTCGAGGATTTAAATCTTAAGTAATTGATGAGAGACTCGAGGGCCTAACTAGCTTTAGCGCCTCGTGTTCCGGAGGCCATAAATTGAGCTCGGGAATTCGGATTCAAATTCCGGAAGAAGCGTAAGACTCGCAACGAAGCAATGAAACTTTTAAACTAGGTTTGGTATTTTTCTAAGCCCATTCGGACCCCCATTTTTTGCCCAGAATGAACAGCTTGCACCAAAGCAACCTTCTAGGACTAGTCTTACACTTGTGGGACCACCCTAACCTAACCAAGCCTTAAACCATGAATTTTATTAACTAGAGTCATCCCTCACCCTCTCTTTTCCGCCCCATTTCGTGCTCCTTACCCCGAGAAAGGAGAAAAGATCAGATCCAAGGAAGGAAGAAGAAGGAGAAAGAGGAACCCTTTTGCATACCTTGTGATTTTAAAGCCTAATCTCTTCCTTACTCCATCAACTCTTGAAGGTAAGCATATTTGTGTATTCTCCTCTCTTTTATGCTTCTTTTAATCCATGAAATTCATGAAATGCATCAAATTTGACTTAGTCCCATCTAAGAAGAAGGCGGGATTTAGGATGAGTATATTACCGTGAGCTGTACAGGTTAACTGTGGAAGATAAATACCCTTTTAGTTTCCTTCGAGGAGTCGTTAGTCCTTCTTCAGTGTTCCGTGGTTTTGCTGAGCGTGGTTTCAACAAGGGTATAGTTAACTACGCATTTTGGTAGAAGAACCGAGAATTGTCTCAGAGATTAAGTCTCAAGTGTCGTCCCATGACATGAAAGACAAGGAAGAGGCATGGTTCGAGTGGATGAGGCTTTTGAAGAGAGTTACCTTGATTACACAAGGATACTCAAATTCTTCCGTTACGATCGAGGTACTAAGGAAGACTTTGGTCGTGCGTTGCTACGGAGGGTTGGAGCCTATGTCTCAAGAAGAGCTTAGTCACGAGACTAATTCCACTCATGGTTCGAGATTTGAAGAGCCGGTAATAGTGCTGGCACAAGAAGAGACATTGTAGACTTAGTGTAACAATGTCTAAAAGTGCTTTCGGTAGAAGACCGAACATCGAGAACCGGCAGTTTTCCCCCAACTACTTTTGAATTTTAATCAGAAGTGGGAGCAAACCAAAGTTTGCTAGGAATAAGGGGGTTCACTCGGATTTGGTGAGTACCACCGAGCAATCGGGACATGAGGAGTCTTCCTTATTTCTTATTAAGGAAGCAAGGTCCCGAGGAGTTACAACTCTTGGATCAGAGTAGCGCAGCGGAAGCATGGAGTCGAGCTCGTTCAAGTGTCCTCTTAGGTCTCTCTTAGGACATGAGGACAGGTCCTTTTGAAGGAGGGGAGTTTGTAACATCCCGATCGTTCGACCTTCCCAGGTACGCCTTCACGGGTGAGCTATGTGCGCTTTTAAGTATTTAATTATGTGAATTATGTGTTTATTATACTTTCTATGTGATATATTTGAATTACTTGAACTTAATTGATCTTATGTGATTTATTTATACGTATTTGTCTTCTTTGTTTTGTTCTTGTTCCGTTCGTGTCCGTTTTCGTTTTCGATTTTTGTGACTACGTGCTATGCGTGACTTATGTATGTTATGTATGTGTCTTTGTGATTGTTACTTGTTTTTGAGTTCGTTTGATACGGTTTTGAAACCGTTTTATGTTTTAGGGACATAAGGGCCTAACGAGCTTTAGCGCACCTTATGTTCCGGAAGGCGTAACTTGAGCTCGGGAATTCGGACTCAAATTCTGGAAGATGCGTTGAACTTGTAACAAAGAAAGAAAGACAGAGAATCAAGATTCATATTTTTCTAAGCTCATTTGATTCCCCGTTTTTTGACCGGAACGAGCCCCTTGCACCTTTAAGCCATCTTTTGACTTAATTGAGCTTTGTGGACCCCACTTAAACTTAACCAAACCCTTAACCATGACTTATACCTTGGGTTAACACCCATTTCAGCCCCTAACCCCAAGAGAACCGATCCATTTCTCTCTCTCCCTCAAGAATCGATCAGCTCCAAGGCGAGGAAAGAAGGAAGAAACCCTCTTTGGCCATTTTGAAGAGTTTGAGCTCAAATCACATCCGAATCTTCTCAAATTCGAAAGGTAAGTTTATGATGTTAATCTGCACTCTCTCTTATCTCTTATATGTGGATTTGAGCTTATTCCATTAGTTGATTGATGAGATTGAGCAAGCATGTGAATAGTGGAGTTTGGATGATTTTGATGATTCTTGCTTCCTTCTTGATTCCCTTGAGTTTGGATGATTATATGTTGCTCCTTTAGCATGATTCTAAGTGTTTATTACATCTTCTTCCTTGGTAGTTGAGTTATGAGTGATTTTCCATTGTTGAGTGCTTGAGAAATGGATGATATAGCTTGATGCATTCCCTCCCCTTTTCTTGCTTTGATTCTTGCATGTTTTGTGGCTGAATTTATTTCTAATTTTATGGCATGAATATATGTTGGATTGGTGTTATTTCCTTGCATGTTATATGTATTTTTGAAGGCATAAGAGACTCCCCAAGGCAAGAACCGAAATGCCCTATTTTTCTTGTCAAAAAACGAAGTGTTGCTGCGTTTATTTTTCCAGGCCGAACGCATGACACGGCCGTGTCATGTTTTAACTGGAAATGGACACGGTCGTGTCAAGCTCTTGACTTTGGGTCCTGAATTAATTTAAATCGGACACGGCCGTGTCCGATTCCTTTGCATTTCGGACTAGGCCGTGTCCACCCAGTAGGTTTTGGCCGGGAGGAGTTTCTTTCGTCGTTTCGTTACTTTTCATTGGTTCTTCTTGCCTCGTTTATAATGTGTACGTATGATTAACTTGTTGTATAACATGTTAAGTTTGATCTCGTGAATTTATGGTATATTCTTTGCTCTCGGTTATGAGATAGAACCTTATATGCCTTGAATGCTTCTATTTGACCTAATGTGCATTCATTTCGTATTCTTTGCATCATAAACATACATCCACATGTGTTTTGACCTAGTTGTGTTCCTTGGTTGACGAGGTTGTCCTCTAGACGTCCGACTTGCTTCCTTTGTTCTCGTTGCTTCTCGGAGGTGAGGTTTTCTTCCTTTTAGATAATATGACCTACAACCCTATGTGTTTTGAAGCCCGCATGCGAGTTATGTATACTATATGATAAATATGTGTATGATATGTATTTGAGGGCTCGTCCCATTTGGTATAAGACTTTAAAAAGGTTTTATTGTATATAGCTCTATTTTGATATTCTTTTGGAAAACTTTGAATATGTGTGAGTGTGTAGCGAGATTTGGCTTTGAAAGATAAGCTTTGAGATAAGTTTGTGTGACTTTTGTGATATGTTTGGGCCCCGGAGTGTGGTATGGTAATCTCGGGTTGGCCGAGGGGTCGCCGAGCTCTTCCATCAACACCTCCATTTGAGAGTCTCACCCAACCTTAGGAGTTTGAGGAAGGGTGTTTCTCTTGAGCCGGCGGAGGCAACCGCCGAAGGATACAAGGTAGTAATTAAACCTTGTCACATTTTTGTGTATGGATAGCTAGGGCTTGCTACCCTTCTATCACCCGGAGTAGGTTGGATTGCGAATTATGTTTTGATTATGATTTATGTCTTTGATTATGAATGGAGTTGGGAAGGAGAACTCGTACTTGCCGAGTTAGTGTGATTATGTATAAATCTATGAAACGGGAATGGACTCTTAAATACTTAAAATTGGTTGTTTTGGCCTTTGGCCTTTAATCTACCTTTTTCCTATATATTTATTATCACGGGAAATGATTTGGCTTGCAAAAACCATCCCCAGTTTATGGATTCTCTTCAATTGCTAAGTGCTTTGCTCTATATGTATATAGGGGTGCGTGTGTTAGCCCCCTCACCAGTCTCTAGGACTGACCCTCGTTGCTTCTTCTCTTTTTCCCCTTTGATTTGAGCTTTGCAGGTACCCGGTTGGGAGTCTGGCTAGGCCGCTGTTGTCTTTCGAGTCTTGGGAGTAGTTCGAGTCTTTGTAGAGTCCTTGCATTTGCATATTTACTTTCCCGCTTTGGTACTATGTATATTTGGTACTATGTATAAATAATTATAAGTTATGTTGTAATTCGAAGCTTTGAATATTTCTTTAGCCCGGGGTGGGCATAGCATGTTGAAATATGTATATCTCTTCCTGAGGTTTTATATCTGTAATCGGTTATGTTAGTTGATCCTGTGGTTCCGGACTTTCGATTTTATTCTGTGGCGCACTCTGTTCAGGGTCTAGACCGCCTAGCTTAGAGTTGATTTTTGTTTGTCACCCGTTCGCCATGGTTCGATGTGGGGATGGAGTTCCCCTCTCCATACCCGTGTTGGACTATGGTGCGGGGGATGTGGCGCCCTTCGCTCCGGGGTGTTACACAGGGACTTGGTGTGAGTGGTGACCTGAGGAGGCATGGGCTGACGGTGAACCCTCACACTAGTCCCACCAATGAACGGAGTAACCGGACCTCGTTAGGAGTTAGTGAGGAATAGACACTGAGTGCCATCTGGGGAGTCATGTTCCCCTTTTGGTCAATCAATGGATGGTTCGGGCCGATCACCGGGCCATCACCCGGAGGAAGAAGGTGTAAATGTTCATGAATGTGCACAAAAGAATGTTATGCATGAATGAAAGAAAGAAAGAAAGAATGTTTAATGAACTACACGAGGTGTTGGTTGGAGATAATGCACGCCCACTGGGCCACAAATGACCTAATGAAAAATGAAAGTTATAATCCTTTTTGATGACTTATTTATTTCACCCACTTAGGAAACGCTCTAAAATCCTCATTTGGGATTATAACTTCCATGTGAATGTTTAAATATTGTTGCATATGTTACTTATGCCTCGTTTTATACCCACCAGTCTCGTATAGATTGAACCCGGATTGTTTTCAGTGTTCTTGCAGGTTTGGAGTGCTAGGCGGGAAGTCTTGTTTATTCGGTCTTTCAGTTAGGTCAGAGTCGGTCCACGTGCATAATGAATCATGATTTGTTTAAGTTACGGAGAATGTATGGTTTGTATTGATTATTACTATTATAGTCAATTCACGATAAGCTTATAGGAATAGAAAGAATCTGGAATTGATGTTTTAAGATTTTATTGAATTTCGGGATTAGGTATCTATGCTAGTTGAACCCGTTGTTAATTGCATATCTTGTTATTTATGTATGTACTTCGCTTCCGCATTGGTATTCTTTCTGTTTTATTGTCTCTTTGGTTGCGAAAGTTAGCTCCCGCCTAGCTTAGCGAGTGTGTATGTCCCCGTTCGCCGTGATATAGCTCTGGTATGGATTGTCCATTTCATTTTCGGGTTGGGTCTCGGTGCGGGGGATGTGGTACCTTGCGCTCTGGTGCTACATCCTTAAGTGGTATCAGAGCCTGGTTCCAAAACAGGTGTTCTCGTGTCGTGATTGAGTCACTCTAGGTCGAACGGCTTAGGAACTACGTGACAATGTGTGCATTGCATCGATCTTGAATATGTATTGCTTTCCTTTTTGAATTTTTTTGACTTATCTGTTGCATTCCTGCATTGAATCAGTGCTTTTCGTGTTAAATACGTGCCATGACCATGCACTAATCGTATGCAAATACCCTTGAAATGAGTTCTGATTTATAGGTTATGAAGATAATATCAAACCACGGCCAAATATCAGGCTAACATAACCTTATTGCAAGTTCTTTCTAAGGCATAGAGGATAGGAAGGATGCATCGGGGAAAGATATAAAGAATTCTAGATGCGTGGCCCTTCTAGATGGAGGTAGAGTTCAAGGGCTAGGAGCCGGAATGGGAGTTTCGACTTTGGAAATACAAATGGAGAGGAATACTTGGTGAAATAAGAGATTGATCAAGGGATGATGACGACTTAGAAGGTCGACATACATGGTACTACTACGTAAGATGTCATAATTGGATTCAACGAGGTCATTAAACTTAAGGAATGTAGTGAATGAACTTGAGGGTACTTTAATTCAGGGCTCGGATTATGGAAGAGATAGCGAGGATTGTGAAGATTCAAGCTAAAACACATCCGACGGGAATTAAGCGTCAAGAGTCGTCAAAGAGGGATTTCTAAATAAACCTAATGGCTAGATTCGAGCTTGTAGAAGTCAAGATCGGGAAGACTTTAAATTTGGGGGCTATAGATTTTGACTAAGATGGAAAACGAGTCATGAAGGGAGTAGAGAAAGGCAAGTAACTGGGTATATACAAAATTAGGAAAGGTGGCGATATGGAGGACGGGATTTGAGTTCGTTTTACAAATCTAAGCTGAATTGTCGTGTTGTGAGGTTGAATTGGAAGATATGAAGCCATAAATGGATAAGATAAAGAAAGGCAAAGACTCTTTTGGAAGGAAATCAAGCGCTCAAGTGTAAGCAATTGGAAAACAAGTTCAATTTCCCCAATATAAACTCATAAAGGATAATCACGGGAATCTTGATCAAGGTGATGACTAGAAGTAGGGGTCGATTTTCGAGGAAAATTTAGAAGCTAAACCCATGGATGTAGAAGAATTTGGGATCAAGAAATTGTAATTTCGGACGGTGGAAGATACAAGTGAGGCATAAGGATTCTTGAAAACCTCAGAGACCGTGGGAAAGGCATGGAATAATCCGCAAGTCAAAGTAAGCCCGTGATTGGAGGAATGAGGAAAAGCTACCGAGTTAACGACTTACTATATTAGTGACAGGTTCCAAAACATTCATAGCACATGCATCATACTCCGCATCAAATTATTTATCTTTTCCTTACCTCTAATTGTGTGTGCATCTCTATTTGATTTCATTGCTTTAACGAGTTGCCTATTAAATCGTTGCAAGTGTGCCACGTGCATCGTCATTGTAATGCCCCGGTTCCGGATGAATAGGTAAGGACACCACGTGTGAGATTTTGAGCGTAGGAATTTATTTTAATTCTTTTAAATTCTATATTCTTACGTGACATCTCATATTTTTATATAAAATTCATGAAACATTATTTATATGAATTATGTGAATTCATATCATTGGAAAATTATTTCAAGCCATGGAAAAATATTTATTACGTATAACCTTTACCGAGAGTGCCTTAATTAACGAATTGTCCCTACTTGATTCTCTTTCTAAACTTTGGGAACTTAATTGCATAAGCTTCTAAGGATTTAATTGTTTATATTTCAAAACTATACACACTTGGTTGCATAACTTCATGAGTAGAAGGATCAAATTGCAAATTGGACATTTCACTCAAATCAAGGAGGATGAATCACGTAAAATGCATTCCTTGAGATTCCTTGATCATTTCATCCAAAAATTTCCCAACAACTTTGCTTCCTCACTCTCGGTATCAAGGAAGAAAAGGAAGAAGTGAAATTTTATCATAATCATCCAAGATTTCAAGAAATATTTGGGGCTTGGAGTATAGTCATCATCATCATCTATCTTCTTCATCTATTGAGCTTCAAAGGTGATTGTTGCATGAATTGATGATTCTTGATTATATATGAACTAGCTAGGGTTTGAGAGTTATGTGCTAAATGGATTATTTGGTGATCAAGGCATGAATAGGTGATTATGGCATGATTTATTCATGAAATTTTGGAAGAATTTGAGCTTGAATGATCCATATGACCTTGAACATGAAACCTTGAATTCTCGATGATTTTCCATGTTTTATGTGTTTAAGTGTTATATTATCATCTTACGAACATATATGCATGAGTAGTACCAGAAATAATAGCATTTGGGGATCAAAATTGGAACTTTGTTGCTTGGTTGTTCTGTCCCGTAGCTTTCCCCTGTTTCTGTTCTGTTTCTTTCAGTTGCAGAAACTGGGAACGATCGTTGCCAACCTCAAGGCATTGTGGGAACGGGCGTTCCCACTCTTTCAAATGAAACAAGGCGGCCGAGCCTGGGAACGGCCGTTCCCATTTTGGCCTGTGTGCTGGAAGGACCGTTCCCAGCTAAAGGCGCGCTTTTAATTTTAAAACGGTGGCGCGTTTTGAAGGGCCACGGGAACGGCCCTTCCCATTTACAAAGGAAACCCAAAACGGCCGTTCCCGTGCGTCTGACAGAACAAAAGTTTCTGCATAAAATTACATTTTAGCCCCATGATCCGATGATTTCTTTGACCCCGAATTGCTATTATATGATCTAATATGTACTGAAACAAGATGTTTTCATGCCACATTGTGATTTGCTCGTCATCTCGTTGCATTTCCGTCGTTCATCCTATTTGGTCCATTTTGAGTTATGTCTCACGTATACACGTCGTGTTTGCACAGGTCACGAGGTCGTGGACGAGGAGCAGGCTCCGTAGAGCATATCCTTGTTTTGTTTTGTAAGAAAAGGTGAGGTTTTGTTTTAGGTATATAAAACCCTACAACCTTTATGTGCTATTTTCGGCCAAAACGTCTTATAATTATAAACGTTTTCCCAAAACATAAATATTTCAAGCAAGCAAGCCATTATTGTCATGATTTCAAGCAAGTTTGGCGAGTACATGATTGCACGTGGGCCCGAGGGTAATTCTTGAGCCAACCGGGAAAGCAAGGGCTGACGGGTAACTCCTGAATTATCCTCACATTGTTGGCATCACCCCCGAAGCCACTAAGAGATTAGTGGTGGAAGGAATTTCGTGTCTAGGGAGTCATGTTCCCTATACACACCATGTCGTGGATAGTTGGGCTTTGCAAAGCCACTATCACCCGGAGGAAGAAGGAGACTGGGGATTAATCCGGCATGTCGGGTTATCCTCGGGTTATTGCATGTTTCAAGCATGAAATTATCTATTTGAGCACTAATTGTATGATCATGTATTTAATAAATCATGCAAGCACGTATAGATTACGATTGGTGTAAAGGTTGGAGAATAGCCATCGCTCGTCGGGGCCACATGTTCATGAAATGATCAAGTTAATATGTTAAAATGATTAGTTGTAATCTCGGGCAAGGAACCAGCTTCTTGAAATATATATATATTGTTTCATTTCCAAGTCTTCACCCGAGACTATGACTTGCATGTGACGTGTGTTATATATTTATCTATTGCCCCTCACTCAGTCTTCGGTGGACTGATACTTCATTTTTCAGGTACTTGAGAGCGTGGTCGTGCTAGGCGGGAGTCCGGTCAAGTCTTACACTTTCACGGGTCTAGAATTGCACCTCTCATGTATAGACTTATGATAGATATCATGTTATGATCATGATTATTACATTTTGAGTACTCGAGCATGTATATAGTATAAAGAGATGATAATGTATTGATAGTTAATGTTGGTATCTATTATGTATCTATTTGGTAAATATGGTACCTATACGTATTTATTGCAATGCTTCCGCTTTTAAATTCATGTTGTGATTTAATTGTGTTGGGGAGTGTCCCGCCTAGCTCGGTTATTTTAATTGTCACCCGTTCGCTATAGTTTTGGTTTATGTACGGACTTTCCATTTCGTATGTGGATCGAGGCTATAGTGTGGGGGATGTAGTGCCTTGGGGTTAGGGTGCTACATCTACAGTTGGTATCAGAGCCCGGTTGCAAAACAGAGGTTCTCGAGTCGTGTCAAGTCAGTCTAGGTCGTACGGCATAAGATTACTTGTTATTTGAGAGTCTGCATTTAGTTGAATTGTTTGATTTACTTGAATCCTCGTATTACTTGAGCTATTTGACTTTCCTTGAATGTGTGCTTATTGATATTATTGAATTATATGCACACATTTGCATTTATTAATCAAATCACGCATGTGTAGTGATTTGATCTCAGGATGGATCGTGATAGACATCCCCGTGACCGATCACCGAGTCACGGGCATCGTCATCACCGCCACCACCATCATCGTGAGAGATCACCTCCTCCTCCACCTGCCCAGGCGCAGCCTCAGGACTTTATGAAAGCGGTCGTGGGGTTGATTGATCAAAGGCTACAGGAAAGGGTTCCTCCACCACCACCAGCACCAGTAGCACTCCAGGAGAACCCCATTTCTGCTATTTTGCATGAATTTTAGAATCAACATCCCCCGAAGTTCTATTAGGGCGACGACATACAGGCAGAGATGTGGTTGAAGGAGATTGAAAGGATTTGGCAGCTCATACCTTGTGATACTCAGGAGAAGGCTCACTGCACCCTTACTTTGATCCAGGGTGAGGCTTACTCCTGGTGGGAGAGCACACAGATAGTATTGGAGGCAGCTGGTACAGACATTACTTCGGAGGTCTTCGTACGGGAGTTCAGAAACAAATTTATTCCTACAGCTTCCCGTACTCGCAGGTTGAGGGAGTTTACCGAGCTGAAACAAGAAGGAGGGTCCGTGGGGCAGTATATCACCGAGTTCGAGAGACTTTCTTGCTATGCACCCAACATAGCGAATGATGACTTCCACAAGGCGATGCAGTTCGTCCAGGGGCTCCAGCCCGACATACAAGATGCCCTGAAAGCAGCTAACACGAGCATTTGAGCAAAGGCTACCGCTAAAGCTTTGAAAGTTGAGGATTCTGATATTGCCAGAAGGTCTATTCCGCATACAGGACAGGCTTCAGGCTCGAGGTCGGGATAGGGTTCGAGCTCGGGAAAGAGGCCTATGGTTTATCCTACACCTCCAGCACAGAAGGACTCAGGGAAAAAGCTTAAGGCTACAAGACCGTTATAGAAGGCTCCGAGAGCTCCAGCACCACCACAGCCACCTCAAAAACCGGGCTACAGATTCTGTAGACTTCCTACACATAACTATGATAATTTTAGACGACGTTTGGGGCTATGTTTGATTTGTGGGAGCGAAGAGTATTTGGTTGATGGTTGTTCGGATCGTCGGGATCCGCCACCTGTAGGACCGAGGCCACTGGTGAGAGCTCGAGCCTATGCATTAGCTGGAGAGGAGCAGGATGCTGAGATCGACCCGGCAGCGGTAGTTGAAGGTACTATTTGCATCCATGGCACGAACATCCATACATTATTTGATCGAGGAGCTACACACTCCTTTCTTGCGTACTCTCTTGCTATTACATTATCTTTGCCTGCTATGTGCTCTTTTGTGCGCTATTTAGTTAGTACTCCTTTCGGTAGTAGGCGAGAGACGGATCAGGTTTACAGGGATGTTCCAGTGGTGGTTGAAGGTCGGGAGTTTTTGACAGACTTTATGTTATGCCGATGGATAGATACGGGTTTATTCTGGGGATGGATTGGTTATACAGGCATTGTGCTACCGTCGATTGTCGGGCAAAGAAAGTACAGTTGGGTTCAGATGTTGTTACGGGTTGGACTTCAAAGACAGTACCCCTACTTTCATTCTCAGAGGCTCAGAAATTGGTCGGAGACAGAGCCACAGGGTTCATTGCTTATATTCTAAATAAACCGAAAGATCAGGTGAAATTGGAAGATACAGAAGTGGTAAAAGAATTTCCCGAGGTATTTCCAAAGAAGTTAAATTCTTTGCCTCCTGAACGAGAGATAGAGTTTGTAATTGATCTTTATCCGAATGCCGAGCCGTATTCCAAAACTCCATACAGGATGGCTCCAGCAGAATTGAAGGAGTTAAAAGTTCAGCTCGAGGCACTATTGGAAGTTGGGTACATCCGGCCGAGTTCTTCACCTTGGGGAGCACCGGTGTTATTTGTCAAGAAAAAGGATGGAACTTTGAGAATGTGCATCGACTACCAGGAGTTGAACCGGATGACTATTAAGAACAAGTATCCCCTCCCACATATCGAGGAGTTATTCGACATACTTCAGGGTTCCAAAGTCTATTCAAAATTGGATTTAAGACAGGGATACTATCAGCTGCGAATCCGAGCAGAGGATATTCCTAAGACGGGATTCAATACTCGGTACGGGCACTACGAGTTCGTGGTTATGCCTTTTGGGTTAACTAATGCCCCTGCAGCTTTCATGGATATGATGCACCGGATTTTCAGGCCTTTCCTCGACAAGTTTTGTGACGCCCCGTTTTCTCGAAGGGCGTCCTTACGACATCAACAAGTAAGTCTCTACACTTATGTGTGTTTAATTTAAGAGTTCTTGAATTATGTGATTGAATTATGTGATTGAATTATGTGGATCCAGGAGCTGGTACGAGTGGAGACCGGCACGGCATAGGGCCGCCGGATAAGCCACTATGCTAGTTCCATTTGAGACATCATTGTGCGACCTTAGGGCGATGAGGGAGGCGTGATATCTTGAGCCTTCGGTGTACAGCCGGGGAGGACTCTTGTGGGTTCGCTACCCCTTGAGGGTTTGTATGTATGTTATTGATGGTAGGGCCAACGCGTGGCTCTTCCATCATTGGAGTAGAGGATGGATTGATTCTGCTTTATGTTCTGTTCAGTTATGAGGAGTAAAGGTTGGAAGCCCGTACTCGCCGGGTATATGTTATGAATATATGGGATTTGTGAAACGGGATAGGCTTCTCTAAATGGTTTTCCAAACTTATACTATTTTGGGTATTTCAACTGTTTTAGCGTGCAAAACCCTAATCCCGGTTCATGAGTCCACCCTTATGATATGTGTTGTGCTCTATATATATATTGTGGGTGTGCGTTAGCCCCCCTCACTCAGTCAGTTGACTGACACCTCATTTTATCTTTTAGTTGCAGGTCCTTTTGGCTTGAGCTAGGCGGAAGTGAGTCTTCTGAGTCACACTTGTCAGTCTAGTAGGTGTTAAGATGCATTTGTCGCATACTCTACTTATTTTATGTATTTATGTTTCACATTTGCAGATTATGTTTATGTTCTATTTAGACTTCAACCCGTGTGGGGTTAGTAAGATAGTATTTGGTTGTTACTAGATATTGATGATATTTATGTTGTTTATTATGTTGGATTATGTATGTCGATATTCGGGATTAGGTATCCATGCTAGTTGAACCCGTCACCTGCTTTGCATGTTTTGTTTTAAATGCTTCCGCTATCTATTGTTGTTGGTTTTAATTGCTTCCGCACTCTGAGTTTTTGTCAAGTTAGATCCGCCTAGCCTAGTGTGTGAGTTGGTCTCCCGTTCGCTCTGATTCGGATTCGGGCATGGATTTCCATTTCATGTTCTGGGTCTGGGTCATAGTGCGGGGGATGTGGCATCCTCCGTTTGGGGTGTTACATCCTTAAGTGGTATCAGAGCTCTAGGTTTCAAAACCGAGCTCTTGAGTCGTGTTGAGTCTGTCTAGGTCGTACGACATAGGAATAACTGCGCATTGCATTTATTTGACTTGATATTTTGACCCTTCAGCATGAATTGTTTTGTAATTATATGATTGTGTGCACATTGTGACTTTGATTATGCCACATCTTATTTTATGTGCTTTATAAATTACAACTAATTGTTGCATTTACGTGATATACGTGTTACATTTCATTTGCACTTTAACTCCCATGCATCGAATTTAGTGTTCGAATTTCAGGGTACCCTATGAGTCAACACTAAGATTTCCCTCCGTCAACACTACCTATTGGTACTACAACGGAAACACGCCATAATTTGAAGATGAAAGGATTCTTTACCAAGATCAATGGTCATGAAAAGGTTCAGAGTTGAAGGACTGAGATTTGCTATGTTGACTTACTATCTTAAAGTCAATTGAAAGATGGAGTTTGATGAATTTTCACCTTGATGATTCGTTTATTTGGAAGTAGTCACCTTGTTGATGGAAACGAGTTAATGTAGAAGAATCCGATCAAATACGATCCGATCAAGTTCAAGGGATGTGGATAGGTAACCATGTTACTTAAGCAACGAGCTACAAACCATTGGTGAGTGTTGAAGGTTTTGGTGCCATTTAGAGTTAACGAACGACAAGACAAGATTGGTTGTTAGCTCTTTGGGTGTTTCTCTAAGATGAGATGGAAGACATTGTTGATGCGGGAATATAACACTTAGATGCTGAAAGACTTTATTTAAGTTTCAGAATTATATACCATGGATTGCTTTGGGAAGTACTTAGCACCACAATCATCCAACGAAACTCTGAGGTAAATATCTAATTGACAAACAAATCATGGACAACTCCTTGAAGATGAGCAGACTAAGATTTAACCCATAAATCAAAATTCGTGGGAGAAACTGAGGATGATTCTAGTTGAGCAAGGATTACGGTCTAGTAAGGGGTTTGGTGATAAACGAGCGTTGCTGAGTTACCACTCTATGAAAAGACTCAAGACAAAGAGGTTTAGATGATGAGGGTTGCATCGTTGTCGGCTTAATCAACTCCTACTGCTTCATCTCAACTTCCTGTCAAGAGTTTGACACTACGGTGATCGGTATGCCAAGCATTCATGGCATTTGCATACATGCATCGTTTAAATACTCTTACCTTGTTTTGCTTGATGTGGGTGATGACTATTATTATTTTAATTGTGATAACTTGGATACCTGATCTAGTAATTGTAACTTGAAATCCCTACTCGTTATGAACCGTTGCTGAGATGATGAATGAGTTATGTACTTATGTGAACTATTCATGCCTATGTGTTTTAAAACTCTTTTGATTGCTCACTAACTTCCCATACAACATACATACATACATACTGTAACCTTGTTTTATAGGGATTCCATCGCGATATCCCCCTTGAGTTGAGGTATGAGCGTTGAATCTATACTCAAGGGACACCGATATCAGTTGTATAAGGTACACCAAACATGCATCGCATACTTTTCGTCAAGTGTTACTATGATGTCTGTATGTATGAATAACTGATCAGTGGATTTATGTGTAAGAGAGACCTTAGGTTCCCTCTTTTTATGTGTTGGAGAGATGTAGGATTCTCTCTATTTATGTGGTAGAAAGATGTTGGAATCTTTCTAAGTTTTGCGCGCGAGAGATGTTGGATTCTCTTGTATTTAGATATTCAAGGATGCTGGATTCTCTTGAATCTAGGAGTTTGAGGAATGCTGGATTTTCTCAAACTAGAATGTTGGGAGATGTTGGAATCTGCCCGACTTAGGTTGAGAGACGGGGTTCTCTCAATTATGTGCTTGAGAGACGGGGTTCTCTCTTTTATACGTGCTCGGGAGACGGGGTTCTCTCTCTTGTGGGTGCTGAGGGACGGGGCTCTCTCTCTCTCTCTCTCTCTCTCTCTCTCTCTCTCTCACTTAAGTGTTGAGAGATGGGATTCTCTCTTGTTTGTTGTGGTTGTGTTACGCGTTGATCTGACTACAGGTAGCAAGTGGTGCATCTGAGACGACATCGAGGTTGGGTGCAGTTGCAGCTATGCGATTATGGGAATGACCGATCGAGTTCAAAACAACTAACGGATCAAGTACTCGCACGGACCTCGACGATAACAAGACATCCTAAAGGAGGTTCAGTGTAGATGACCGGAGTAAGCCTCACCATTTGAGTTATGATCTTACGTGAGTTCCGGAGAAGGGTTGGAGCACTACAACTCGAGGATCTACATTTTAGCAGTGGAACCTGGGGACCAGGTTCTCTTAAGGGGGGAAGGTTGTGACGCCCCGTTTTCTCGAAGGGCGTCCTTACGACATCAACAAGTAAGTCTCTACACTTATGTGTGTTTAATTTAAGAGTTCTTGAATTATGTGATTTAATGTAAATCCAATTTAATATGTGTTCATTCGAATTATTCTAAGATTAATTGTCAACTTGATTAATTACGAACATATTTAACCCTAACTATATAATTTGATTTAATTCAAATTTATTCCATGAAATAATTGTCAAGTTGATTTTAAATTCATCATGTTACTTAACTTGTTTAATTTCGGTTTACTTGAATTCCTTGAGATTAATTGTCAATTATGTGTTTACGAAGTGTCGTTAAATTGTACGAAAGGTTTCTAAAATTAAATTGAATTAAACTCTAATTGGTAAATCTATCTCTTTCATTTTAATTTGTAAAATTAATTCGGAGCTTGAATGTTTATTCGTAACTTTACCAATTTTATTTACGATTATTTGTATGCGCTATTACTTGCTACGCGATAAGGATACCCGGTTGTATATAGCTTGTGCACAAGAGACATTTCTCCCAATCCCTTTTTCTCTCTCTCTCTCTCCTCTCCCACTTTCTCACTCCCGCTGGTTACTATCGCGGCTTCGGTTACGAGCCTATAACTTGATCGTTTCTCGATGGAATACAACAAACGAATAGTCCATTTCGATTATCTCGACGAGACGTCCGCAAGAGTACCAAATTCACAGCCTAACGACGAACGGTGGCGGAGTTATGGCCGGATTTCAGTGGCAGCGGCGGAGCTGTCAGACCGCCGCCACTTCGCCGGCGTTTCGCGGCGTTTTCCGGCCACCTCCTTGATGCACGCGCCCCATGCCCAGACAGAGGACTTCCAGCCGCTTCGTTTGTCATTGGAGGCACGGCCATCGGAGCAGAGACGACGCCGCACGCGCCGTCCAAAACTCGCGGCGGCGGCGCGAGTTACTGTAGCAACAGCGGCAGAAACTTCGGCGGCCAACGGGGGCCTTTTCCGGCCATCTTTTGGTCTCGGGCTCTTCACGAAAGTTGTTCGGAATGACGAGAACGAGTGACTTGTGATCAGGCGACTCCAGATTCGGTGGTTTGGTGGCGGATCGGCGGTGGCAAAGTGGCGGTGCAATGGCGGCACTAGCTCCGAGGATTTTTCCGGAAAGCTACCTTAGGGCTTTCGAAGAGCTCGTCATGGGTATGACAACACCTCTTTCGGATCGTATTTTGGTTCACCGGTCTGGAAGTAATTTGAGTTTGAAGATTTAGGGTTTTCGTGCTCTTAGATTTCAGATCTACGACAATCGGCTTGGAATTTCCAGAAATTGATTGAGGATTCGGAACGGGCACGAAAACTTCATTCAGGAATGATTTTTTGGGATTTTTCCGGTGACCTTCGGCGGCGGCCTGGCCAAATTCCGACAGCTACAGTGGTGGCGTTCCGGCGGCGTTTGGTTAGAATGTTCGTCTCGTTGTGGTGAGTTCAACGCCACCTTCCGTTCGTTAATCGGACACTCGATCTATTTATTACGAATTATTTTGGGTAATTTTGATTATTTGAATTAATTGTTTTAAGTGCAAATAAATTGGTTATTGTTGGTTTGTTGATCGAGATGTATTCCAATCGTATATGAAAACATGTGTTGAATGGATTGTGATATGTATGAATGTTTCGATTTACAATTTGAATCCCGATGTGATGAATTTACGCTATTTGTTAAGTAAGAAGGGGTGTTAGTGTAATATCTAGAAACTAATCTTTTATGTGACTAAATGAACTTGAATGATATTTTAGAAGAACGAACATGTTGTGATGTCTCTATATGAATTTGAGACGTTCTCAATGTTATGTTTGTTGTAAATTGTGTTTCCAATATTAAATTTAGATACATGAAGGATGCTTGAACAACTTGAGACTTTATGCATGATAGGAGTTAGAATTGTAATATCTTGATTTACTCTTACTACTTGAAAATGGTATATTATGAATTACGATAAATTGATAATTGTCATGTTTGTAAGTAATTAATTCCTTGTGGAATAACTATATAAACACTTTAAACGAACAATTATGCTTAGTAATCAACTAAGGGGATGTATGTGTAATAATTCTAAACTTTTATAAATAACTTAGGGGATGTAAGTGTAATATTTATGAAACTACGAATGTGACTTGAGCTTGTGTACCGAACATGTTGTGAAGTTGTAAAGTATGATCTTAAGTGAATTAAATGTACTCTTTATTTGTATCAAGCATGCCATCTACGCACAACAACTTTGTATGTTTATACGATCAAGTTGCTCTTACTTATGCACTTTATAATTCGACAGGAACTTGATGCTTAATTCTAATATTATAATTGAACCCTGTAACATTGGATGATTTAATATGCATTTTGTGAATACATTGACTTCCTAAATTGATTGTGCATCTTTGGATATGGAATTACGTGATGGTTGCTTGTAAATATGACCTTATTGAGCATTGATATGCCTTGAATGACCACGACACCTTATCCAAGCACAACATGAACATTTATGCATAACCACGATTGTAGCACCCTAAACCCCAAGGCGCCACATCCCTCGCACTATAGCCTCGATCCACGTATGAAATGGACAGTTCATACATAAACCAAGACCACAGCGAACGGGTGACAATAAAAACGACGAACTAGGCGGGACACTCTCCCCAACATAATTACTCAAATCATGAATGTAAAAGCGGAAGCATTAAATCGATCATACGTATAGGTACCATATTTATTGAATAGATATGTATAGATACCAATTTTAACTATCAATACATTATCATCTCTTAATAATATACATAACCAAGTATCCACAATGTACTAATCGTGAGCTTGACATGATATCTAACAAAAGTATATACATGAAAGGTACAAGCTAGGCCCGTGCTGATGCAAGACTCGACCAACTCCTGCCTAGTACAACCACGCTCAAAAGGTACCTGAAAAGTGAAGTATCAGTCTACCGCAGACTGAGTGAGGGGCAATAATATATATAACACACATCACATGCAGGTTGTAGCCTCGGGTGAAGACTTTGGAATAAAATAGATATATAATTCAAGAACTTAGTCTTTGCCCGAGAGTACAACCAATCATTTTAACACGTTTAATTAATCCTGCTTGTTAATGTCATGAACATGTGGCCCCGCGAGTAAGGGCAATCTCCAACCGAACTCCCAACCGTGAAGAATACGTGATCATGCTTGCTTGCTTGATAAATACGTGATCATGCAATTTATTTAGTGCTCACATAAACAATTTCATGCTTGAAATCATGCAATAACCCGAGGATAACCCGACATGCCGGATTAATCCCCAGTCTCCTTCTCCCTCCGGGTGATAGCGAGTTTGCAAGGCTCGACTATCCACGACATGGTGTGTGTAGAGGACATGACCCTCTAGACACGGAACTCCTTCCACCACTAATCTCCTAGTGGCTTCGGGGGTGATCCCAACAATGTGAGGATAATTCAGGAGTTACCCGTCAGCCCTTGCTTTCCCGGTTGGCTCAAGAATTACCCTCGGGCCCACGTGCAATCATGTACTCGCCAAACATGCTTGAAATCATGAATTGCTTGCTTGAAATGTTCATGGTTTTGAAATCATTTATAAATATAATACGTTTTGGCCGAAAACTAGCACATAAGGGTTATAGGGTTCGTTTTACCGAAATAAAACCTCACCTTTCTTGCAAAATATAATAAAGAAGTGTTCTAAGGAGCTTGCTCCCCGTCCAAGCCCTCGTGACCTGTGAAAATACGACGTATAAACATGAGACATGAACTAAAATGACCATAATGTGACGAACGGCGGAAATGTGTCGAGACGACCATGAAAATGCAATGTGGTATGATAACATGTCGTTTCACATCATATTAACACATATTATAGCAACTCGGGGTCAAAGAAGTCATCGGGTCGAGGGGCTAATTTCATAATTTTATGCAGTGAATTTTACACTGCATTACAGGTGGGAACGGCCGTTCCGGTCCCCTTTGAAAAATGGGAACGGTCGTTCCCAAGAGTTCCCCAAAACGTGCCAGCGTTTTTCCCTTTTAAAACGTGCCTTTGAGATGGGAACGGCCCTTCCGGCGTAAGGCCAAAATGGGAACGGCCGTTCCCATGCTCGGCCGCCATTTTATTTGAAAAGAGATGGGAACGCCCGTTCCCCCAAAGCCTTCAGGCTGGGAACGGTCGTTCCTAGTTTCTGCAACTGGAAAAACAGAGCAGAAACAGGGGAAGCTCTCGGCAATGGCACCACAAAGCATCAAAATTCCAATTTTGAACCCCAAATGCCATAATTTCTGGGAATATGATGTAAACACACTTATAGCATAACAATATCACACTTAAACACATAAAACATGCGATATCAACAAGATTTCCTAGGTTTCAAGCTTAGGATCAAACTTGATCACTCATGCCAAATATCCAAAATTTCAAGCTACAAATCATGTCATAATTCAAGTTATGATCATTCAATCATGTTTTGCACAACTAACAATTCATCTAGCATATCAAACTCAAACCCTAGCTATCCCATGTATGATCAAGAATCATCCCTTCCATGCAACCAACCTTGAAGATGAAAGAAGTGAAGAAATGGATGATGGTGATGATCAATTCCCAATTTCCTTGGAATATTTCTTGAAATCTTGATGATGGAATGAAAAATATCTTCTTCCCTTTTCTTCCTTGGAATACCGAGAGTGAGAGAGATGAATATGTTGAAGAATTTTGGTGATAATTGATCAAGAAGATCATGGAAGCATTATACCGATGCCTTCCATTCTTGAAATGGGTGAAAAGTCCAATTTTGCCAATAAATCCTTGAATTATTTAAGTTATGCCATGAGGTAGGTGTGGTTTTGAAAAATGATCACTTAGGCCCTTGAAAATTATGCAATTAGGTCCCTAGAGTTTTAAGAATTGCTCAACTAGGGACAAATTGGCCATTTGAAATACTCTCAGCAATTATTTCATGCAATCAATATTTTCCATGTTATGGAATAATATTTTCAATGATATGAATAATGTTGCATGAATTTTATAAAAATATGAAATGTCGCATGTGAATATATCATAAAATTAAAGAAATAAAATAAACCTACACTCAACTCACACGTGGCGTGCTTACCTGATCATCCGGAAACCGGGGCGTCCCTTAGAAGAATCTGGTCCCCAGATTCTCTAGTCTTGCTCGAACAATTCCGGGTGGAACCGTTTCATTTTATCCTCTGTTTCCCAAGTGGCTTCCTCGGTTTTATCGCTTCTCCACAACGCTTTAACCATGGGAATCCTCCGGTTTCTCAATTCTTGAAATTTCCGATCCATGATCTTAACTGGTCTCTGAACAAACGTCAAATTCGGTTCCAGCTCAACTTCTTCCACGGGGAGAATCGTAGTTTCATCGGGATAATATTTCCTTAGTTGTGAAACATGAAATACGTTATGAATCCCTGTAAGACTCGGTGGTAGGTCCAGTCGATAGGCTACCTCGCCTATTCTTTCAAGAATCTCAAAAGGACCTAAGTAGCGAGGATTAAGTTTTCCTCCTTTCCCAATCCGGGTGAAACCTTTTCTTGGTGACACCTTCAAGAATACCCGGTCACCAACTTCAAATTCTAGATCTCTTCGGCGCTTATCGGCATAGCTCTTTTGCCTATCTTGCGCGGCTTTCATCCGTTGTTGAATCATTTGAACTTTCTCAATCATAGCCTGAACGACTTTGGAAGGCCTTTCGAATCTTTCACCTTTCTTTACTCCCTCCTGTTTCGACCACTTCCATTCTTCCAAGTCGAAGAACAACGGAGATCGGCACTTTCTTCCATAAAGTAACTCGTAAGGAGCCATCCCGATCGAAGCCTGGAAGCTGTTATTATAAGCAAACTCGATCAAGGGAAGCTGTTCTGCCCAAGAGTTCTGAAAATCCATCGCGCAAGCCCGAAGAAGATCTTCCAAATACCTGATTAACCTTTCAGTTTGACCGTCTGTTTGCGGGTGGAATGCTGTACTGAACTTAAGTTTTGTTCCCAGGACGGCCTGTAATTCCTGCCATAACTTAGAAGTAAATCTCGGGTCTCGGTCCGAAACTATGCTCACCGGAATGCCATGAAGTCGAATAATCTCTCTGTTATAGATTTCAGCCAACTTCGGGATCTTATGGGACATCCGGACCGGTAGAAAGTGAGCAGACTTTGTAAATCTATCCACGATTACCCAAATTCCATCAAACCCGCCTTTAACCTTCGGTAATCCGGAAACAAAGTCCATCGTTACTTGTTCCCACTTCCACTCGGGAATAGGTAACGGTTGTAGAAGTCCCGCGGGTTTTTGGTGCTCAGCTTTCACTTTCTGACAAGTCAAGCAATGTTTCACATACTCTGCCACGTCTCTCTTTATCCCGTTCCACCAATAATATTGTTTCAAATCCTTATACATTTTATTTGCTCCTAGGTGGATCGAGTAGGCTGACTTGTGAGCTTCTTCGAGTAGGACCCGTCTCAATCCTTCAGGTACTACTACTCTGTTTTTAAACCGAAGCAACCCGGTCTCATCAAACCCAAACGGGCTCTCCAGGTCATCCTTAGCTTTACTTACAAGCTTCTGCACTTCCGGATCCTGATTCTGAGCCTCAAATAACTGATACTTTAATTCCGGCTGAATGGTGATATTAGAAACCCGAGCCTTTAACACAATCGGGGCAACTTCCTTACTTTCCTTTATTTCCAAACTCGATACACTCACCTTCCTGCTAAGTGCATCGGTGACCACATTGGCTTTCCCGGGATGGTACTTAATTGTACAATCATTATCCTCTAGCTTTTCCATCCAACGCCGTTGCCTCATATTCAAATCCTTCTGTGTGAATAAATACTGGAGGCTCTTATGGTCGGTAAAAATCTCAAAAGAAGTCCCGTAAAGATAATGTCTCCATTTCCCGAGAGAAAAGATCACGGCTGCAAGTTCTAGGTCGTGTGTCGGATAATTCCTTTCATATTCCTTTAGCTTTCGAGAAGCATAAGCGATCACTTTTCCTTTCTGAGTCAAAACACAACCTAAGCCTTCTTTAGAAGCATCGGTGTACACTGCATATCCTTCTGAACCCTCGGGTAAAGTTAATACCGGAGCTGAGACTAACTTTTCTTTCAAAAAGTTGAAACTTTGATCACATTTCTCGTCCCAGACAAACTTAACATCCTTCTTTGTCAATCGGGTTAAGGGTGCAGCAATCTTGGAGAAATCCTGAACAAATCTTCTATAATAACCGGCCAATCCCAAGAAGCTTCTAATTTCCGAGGCATTCTTTGGTTTCTCCCACTTGAGCACGGCCTCGATTTTCGAGGGATCGACTTCCAACCCTTTTCCTAAAATCACATGCCCCAAGAAGGAAACCCGATCGATCCAAAATTCACACTTACTAAACTTAGCAAACAACTGATGCTCTTTTAGTGTCTGAAGAACGAGCCTGAGATGTCTCGCGTGCTCCTCGGCTGATTTTGAGAAAACCAGAATATCATCAATAAAAATCACCACGAACTTGTCGAGGAAAGGCCTGAATATCCGGTGCATCATATCCATAAAAGCTGCAGGGGCGTTAGTTAATCCAAATGGCATGACCACGAACTCATAGTGCCCGTACCGAGTATTGAATCCTATCTTAGAAATATCCTCTGCTCGGATTCGCAGCTGATAGTATCCCTGTCTTAAATCCAGTTTCGAATAAACTTTGGAACCCTGAAGTATATCGAACAACTCCTCGATATGTGGGAGGGGATACTTGTTCTTGATAGTCATCCTGTTCAACTCCCTGTAATCGATGCACATTCTTAGAGTCCCGTCCTTTTTCTTTACAAACAAAACCGGTGCTCCCCACGGCGAAGAACTTGGCCGAATGTACCCAACTTCCAACAATGCTTCCAGCTGGACTTTTAATTCTTTTAATTCAGCTGGAGCCATCCGGTACGGAGTCTTTGAATACGGCTCAGCATTCGGGAAAAGATCGATCACAAATTCAATCTCTCGTTCAGGAGGCAAAGAATCCAATTTTTCTGGGAATACCTCAGGAAATTCCTTTACCACTTCGGTGTCCTCTAATTTCACCTGATCCTTTGGCTTGTTCAGAATATAGGCAATGAACCCTGTAGCCCCGTCTCTGACTAATCTCTGAGCCTCTGAAAACGAAAGTAGGGGCACGGTCTTCGAAGTACAACCCGTAACAACCTCTGAACCCAACCGAACCTTCTTAGCCCGGCAATCTACGGTAGCACAATGCCTGTATAACCATTCCATCCCCAATATAGCTCCATATCTCTCCATTGGCATAACAATAAAATCTGTCAAAAACTCCCGGCCTTCAATTACCACTGGAACATCCCTGTAAACCTGATCCGTCTCTCGCCTACTACCGAAAGGAGTATTAACTAGATAGCGCACAGAAGTACACATAGCAAGCAAAGACAAAGTAATAACAATAGAGTGCGCAAGAAATGAGTGTGTAGCTCCTGGATCAAATAATGTATGGATGTTCGTGCCATGAATGCAAATAATACCTTCAACTACCGCGGCGGGGTCTATCTCTGCATCCTGCTCCTCACCAGCGAGTGCATAAGCTCGAGCCCTCACCAGTGGCCTCGGTCCTGCAGGTGGCGGATCCTGACGATCCGGACAGCTGTCAACCATGTGCTCGTTACTCCCGCAAATCAAACATAAGCCCAACCGGCGTCTGCAGTTATCGTAGGTATGCGTAGGAAGTCCACACCATCTGCATCCCGGTCTCTGAGGTGGCTGGGGTGGTGCTGGAGCTCTCGGACCCCTCTGTAACGGCCCTGCACCCTTAAACTTCTTCCCGGAGTCCCTCTGCGTTGGAGGTGCAGAATACATCATCGGCCTCTTTCCCGAGCTCGATCCCTGACCTGCTCTCGAGCCCGAAGCCTGTCCAGTCCGCTGAGTAGCTTTCCTCGCAATATCAGAATCCTCAACCTTTAGGGCCTTTGCTGTAGCTTTAGCCCAAGTGCTAGTATTGGCTGCCTTCAGTGCATCCTGGATGTCTGGCCTGAGCCCCTGAACAAACTGCATCGCCTTGTGAAAGTCATCATTCGCTATGTTGGGTGCATAGCGAGAAAGCCTCTCGAACTCGGCGATGTACTGACCCACAGACCTGCCTCCCTGCTTTAGCTCTGTAAACTCCCTCAACCTGCGGGTACGGGAAGCTGGAGGAATATACTTGTTTCTGAACTCCCGTGCAAAGAGTTCCTAGGTAATCTCGGTCCCAGCTGCCTCCAAAACGATCTGGGTGCTCTCCCACCAAGAATAGGCCTCGCCCTGAATAAGAGTAAGTGTACAGCGAGCCTTCTCCTGACTGTCACAAGGAATAAGCTACCAAATCCTTTCTATCTCTTTTAGCCACATCTCTGCCTGTATATCGTCTCCCTTATAGAACTTCGGGGGACGCTGGTTCTGAAACTCTCGTAAAATGGCAGAAATGGGGTTCTCCGGAGGTGCTACTGGTGCTGGAGGTGGTGGAGGAACCCTTTCCTGTAATCTCTGATCAATTAGCCCCACTACCGCATTCATAAAATCTTGGGGCTGTGCCTGAGCAGGCGGAGGAGGGGGTGATCTCTCGCGGCGATGATGTCGGCGATGATGATGCCTGTGCCTCGAGGATCGATCACTGGAATGTCTGTCGTGCTCCATCATGAAATTAGATCACTAAACATGCGTGGCTTGATCAATAAATGCAAATGAGTGCATAGAATTTCCATAATATCAAGTAGCACATGTTCAAGGAAAGTCAAGTAGTTCAATTGATGCAAAGAAATGAATAAATCAGATAAGTCAACCAAATGCAGACTCCCAAATACCACATAATCCTATGCCGTGCGACCTAGACTGACTTGACACGACTCGAGAACCTCGGTTTTGCAACCGGGCTCTGATACCACCTGTAGATGTAGCACCCTAAACCCCAAGGTGCCACATCCCCCGCACTATAGCCTCGATCCACGTATGAAATGGACAGTTCATACATAAACCAAGACCACAGCGAACGGGTGACAATAAAAATGACGAACTAGGCGGGACACTCTCCCCAACATAATTACTCAAATCATGAATGTAAAAGCGGAAGCATTAAATCGATCATACGTATAGGTACCATATTTATTGAATAGATATGTATAGATACCAATTTTAACTATCAATACATTATCATCTCTTAATAATATATATAACCAAGTATCCACAATGTACTAATCGTGAGCTTGACAGGATATCTAACAAAAGTATATACATGAAAGGTACAAGCTAGGCCCGTGCTGATGCAAGACTCGACCAACTCCTGCCTAGTACAACCACGCTCAAAAGGTACCAGTCTACCGCAGACTGAGTGAGGGGCAATAATATATATAACACACATCACATGCAGGTTGTAGCCTCGGGTGAAGACTTTGGAATAAAATAGATATATAATTCAAGAACTTAGTCTTTGCCCGAGAGTACAACCAATCATTTTAACACGTTTAATTAATCCTGCTTGTTAGTTTCATGAACATGTGGCCCCGCGAGTAAGGGCAATCTCCAACCGAACTCCCAACCGTGAACAATACGTGATCATGCTTGTTTGCTTCATAAATACGTGATCATGCAATTTATTTAGTGCTCACATAAACAATTTCATGCTTGAAATCATGCAATAACCCGAGGATAACCCGACATGCCGGATTAATCCCCAGTCTCCTTCTCCCTCCGGGTGATAGCGAGTTTGCAAGGCTCGACTATCCACGACATGGTGTGTGTAGAGGACATGACCCTCTAGACACGGAACTCCTTCCACCACTAATCTCCTAGTGGCTTCGGGGGTGATCCCAACAATGTGAGGATAATTCAGGAGTTACCCGTCAGCCCTTGCTTTCCCGGTTGGCTCAAGAATTACCCTCGGGCCCACGTGCAATCATGTACTCGCCAAACATGCTTGAAATCATGAATTGCTTGCTTGAAATGTTCATGGTTTTGAAATCATTTATAAATATAATACGTTTTGGCCGAAAACTAGCACATAAGGGTTATAGGGTTCGTTTTACCGAAACAAAACCTCACCTTTCTTGCAAAATATAATAAAGAAGTGTTCTAAGGAGCTTGCTCCCCGTCCACGCCCTCGTGACCTGTGCAAATACGACGTATAAACATGAGACATGAACTAAAATGACCATAATGTGACGAACGGCTGAAATGTGTCGAGACGACCATGAAAATGCAATGTGGTATGATAACATGTCGTTTCACATCATATTAACACATATTATAGCAATTCGGGGTCAAAGAAGTCGTCGGGTCGAGGGGCTAATTTCGTAATTTTATGCAGTGAATTTTACACTGCATTACAGGTGAGAACGGCCGTTCCGGTCCCCTTTGAAAAATGGGAACGGTCGTTCCCAAGAGTTCCCCAAAACGTGCCAGCGTTTTTCCCTTTTAAAACGCGCCTTTGAGCTGGGAACGGCCCTTCCGGCGCAAGGCCAAAATGGGAACGGCCGTTCCCATGCTCGGCCGCCCTTTTATTTGAAAAGAGATGGGAACGCCCGTTCCCCCAAAGCCTTGAGGCTGGGAACGGTCGTTCCCAGTTTCTGCAACTGGAAAAACAGAGCAGAAACAGGGGAAGCTCTCGGCAATGGCACCACAAAGCATCAAAATTCCAATTTTGAACCCCAAATGCCATAATTTCTGGGAATATGATGTAAACACACTTATAGCATAACAATATCACACTTAAACACATAAAACATGCGATATCAACAAGATTTCCTAGGTTTCAAGCTTAGGATCAAACTTGATCACTCATGCCAAATATCCAAAACTTCAAGCTACAAATCATGTCATAATTCAAGTTATGATCATTCAATCATGTTTTGCACAACTAACAATTCATCTAGCATATCAAACTCAAACCCTAGCTATCCCATGTATGATCAAGAATCATCCCTTCCATGCAACCAACCTTGAAGATGAAAGAAGTGAAGAAATGGATGATGGTGATGATCAATTCCCAATTTCCTTGGAATATTTCTTGAAATCTTGATGATGGAATGAAAAATATCTTCTTCCCTTTTCTTCCTTGGAATACCGAGAGTGAGAGAGATGAATATGTTGAATTTTGGTGATAATTGATCAAGAAGATCATGGAAGCATTATACCGATGCCTTCCATTCTTGAAATGGGTGAAAAGTCCAATTTTGCCAATAAATCCTTGAATTATTTAAGTTATGCCATGAGGTAGGTGTGGTTTTGAAAAATGATCACTTAGGCCCTTGAAAATTATGCAATTAGGTCCCTAGAGTTTTAAGAATTGCTCAACTAGGGATAAATTGGCCATTTGAAATACTCTCTGCAATTATTTCATGCAATCAATATTTTCCATGTTATGGAATAATATTTTCAATGATATGAATAATGTCGCATGAATTTTAGAAAAATATGAAATGTCGCATGTGGATATATCATAAAATTAAAGAAATAAAATAAACCTACACTCAACTCACACGTGGCGTGCTTACCTGATCATCCGGAAACCGGGGCTTTACAATGATCATGTTGACCAACGCCGTACGTCTTGTTTGGTTCATATAGAGTCTAAGTCTGGGCTTCTGTATGTCTTGTCACAGAGTTTGGTGGTGCCGGTGGGCCCGAGGTTTAGAGTGTTTGGCCCTTCACACTCTCAGACTCTACTTTCACGAGGTGAGGTTTAGGATTTTGTATAGTTAAGCGACCTATGGCCTTAAAATGATGATTTCAATCCTTGCATGCGGTTATATACTATGTATGATTAGATATGTGTTGGATATGATATGATTATGACCTTGTGGACCATCCTTGGTTTTGAAGAAAAATTAAGTATTAAGGCATATGTAAGCTATTTTGGAAAACTCTAATATATTATGATTCTGTAGCGAGTTGCCATGAAATATTGGCATATGTATGTATGTTATGTTATGTGGATCCAGGAGCTGGTACGAGTGGAGACCGGCACGGCATAGGGCCGTCGGATAAGCCACTGTGCTAGTTCCATTTGAGACATCATTGTGTGACCTTAGGGCGATGAGGGAGGCGTGATATCTTGAGCCTTCGGTGTACAGCCGGGGAGGACTCTTGTGGGTTCGCTACCCCTTGAGGGTTTGTATGTATGTTATTGATGGTTAGGGCCAACGCGTGGCTCTTCCATCATTGGAGTAGAGGATGGATTGATTCTGCTTTATGTTCTGTTCAGTTATGAGGAGTAAAGGTTGGAAGCCCGTACTCGCCGGGTATATGTTATGAATATATGGGATTTGTGAAACGGGATAGGCTTCTCTAAATGGTTTTCCAAACTTATACTATTTTGGGTATTTCAACTGTTTTAGCGTGCAAAACCCTAATCCCGGTTCATGAGTCCACCCTTATGATATGTGCTGTGCTCTATATATATATTGTGGGTGTGCGTTAGCCCCCCTCACTCAGTCAGTTGACTGACACCTCATTTTATCTTTTAGTTGCAGGTCCTTTTGGCTTGAGCTAGGCGGAAGTGAGTCTTCTGAGTCACACTTGTCAGTCTAGTAGGTGTTAGGATGCATTTGTCGCATACTCTACTTATTTTATGTATTTATGTTTCACATTTGCAGATTATGTTTATGTTCTATTTAGACTTCAACCCGTGTGGGGTTAGTAAGATAGTATTTGGTTGTTACTAGATATTGATGATATTTATGTTGTTTATTATGTTGGATTATGTATGTCGATATTCGGGATTAGGTATCCATGCTAGTTGAACCCGTCACCTGCTTTGCATGTTTTGTTTTAAATGCTTCCGCTATCTATTGCTGTTGGTTTTAATTGCTTCCGCACTCTGAGTTTTTGTCAAGTTAGATCCGCCTAGCCTAGTGTGTGAGTTGGTCTCCCGTTCGCTCTGATTCGGATTCGGGCATGGATTTCCATTTCATTTTCTGGGTCTGGGTCATAGTGCAGGGGATGTGGCATCCTCCATTTGGGGTGTTACATCCTTAAGTGGTATCAGAGCTCTAGGTTTCAAAACCGAGCTCTTGAGTCGTGTTGAGTCTGTCTAGGTTGTACGGCATAGGAATAACTGCGCATTGCATTTATTTGACTTGATATTTTGACCCTTCAGCATGAATTGTTTTGTGATTATATGATTGTTTTGTGATTATATGATTAAAGTCAATTGAAAGATGGAGTTTGATGAATTTTCACCTTGATGATTCGTTTATTTGGAAGTAGTCACCTTGTTGATGGAAACGAGTTAATGTAGAAGAATCCGATCAAGTTCAAGGGATGTGGATAGGTAACCATGTTACTTAAGCAACGAGCTACAAACCATCGGTGAGTGTTGAAGGTTTTGGTGCCATTTAGAGTTAACGAACGACAAGACAAGATTGGTTGTTAGCTCTTTGGGTGTTTCTCTAAGATGAGATGAAAGACATTGTTGATGCGGGAATATAACACTTAGATGCTGCAAGACTTTATTCAAGTTTCGGAATTATATACCATGGATTGCTTTGGGAAGTACTTAGCACCACAATCATCCAACGAAACTCTGAGGTAAATATCTAATTGACAAACAAATCATGGACAACTCCTTGAAGATGAGCAGACTAAGATTTAACCCATAAATCAAAATTCGTGGGAGAAACTGAGGATGATTCTAGTTGAGCAAGGATTACGGTCTAGTAAGGGGTTTGGTGATAAACGAGCGTTGCTGAGTTACCACTCTATGAAAAGACTCAAGGCAAAGAGGTTTAGATGACGAGGGTTGCATCGTTGTCGGCTTAATCAACTCCTACTGCTTCATCTCAACTTCCTGTCAAGAGTTTGACACTACGGTGATCGGTATGCCAAGCATTCATGGCATTTGCATACATGCATCGTTTAAATACTCTTACCTTGTTTTGCTTGATGTGGGTGATGACTATTATTATTTTAATTGTGATAACTTGGATACCTGATCTAGTAATTGTAACTTGAAATCCCTACTCGTTATGAACCGTTGCTGAGATGATGAAAGTTATGTACTTATGTGAACTATTCATGCCTATGTGTTTTAAAACTCTTTTGATTGCTCACTAACTTCCCATACAACATACATACATATATACTGTAACCTTGTTTTATAGGGATTCCATCGCGATATCCCCCTTGAGTTGAGGTATGAGCGTTGAATCTATACTCAAGGGACACCGATATCAGTTGTATAAGGTACACCAAACATGCATCGCATACTTTTCGTCAAGTGTTACTATGATGTGTGTATGTATGAATAACTGATCAGTGGATTTATGTGTAAGAGAGACCTTAGGTTCCCTCTTTTTATGTGTTGGAGAGATGTAGGATTCTCTCTATTTATGTGGTAGAAAGATGTTGGAATCTTTCTAAGTTTTGTGCGCGAGAGATGTTGGATTCTCTTGTATTTAGATATTCAAGGATGCTGGATTCTCTTGAATCTAGGAGTTTGAGGAATGCTGGATTTTCTCAAACTAGAATGTTGGGAGATGTTGGAATCTGCCCGACTTAGGTTGAGAGACGGGGTTCTCTCAATTATGTGCTTGAGAGACGGGGTTCTCTCTTTTATACGTGCTCGGGAGACGGGGTTCTCTCTCTTGTGGGTGTTGAGGGACGGGGCTCTCTCTCTCTCTCTCTCTCTCTCTCTCACTTAAGTGTTGAGAGATGGGATTCTCTCTTGTTTGTTGTGGTTGTGTTACGCGTTGTGCAGTTGCAGCTATCCGATCATGGGAATGACCGATCGAGTTCGAAACAACTAACGGATCAAGTACTCGCACGGACCTCGACGATAACAAGACATCCTAAAGGAGGTTCAGTGTAGATGACCGGAGTAAGCCTCACCATTTGAGTTATGATCTTACGTGAGTTCCGGAGAAGGGTTGGAGCACTACAACTCGAGGATCTACATTTTTGCAGTGGAACCTGGGGACCAGGTTCTCTTAAGGGGGGAAGGTTGTGACGCCCCGTTTTCTCGAAGGGCGTCCTTACGACATCAACAGGTAAGTCTCTACACTTATGTGTGTTTAATTTAAGAGTTCTTGAATTATGTGATTTAATGTAAATCCAATTTAATATGTGTTCATTCGAATTATTCTAAGATTAATTGTCAACTTGATTAATTACGAACATATTTAACCCTAACTATATAATTTGATTTAATTCAAATTTATTCCATGAAATAATTGTCAAGTTGATTTTAAATTCATCATGTTACTTAACTTGTTTAATTTCGGTTTACTTGAATTCCTTGAGATTAATTGTCAATTATGTGTTTACGAAGTGTCGTTAAATTGTACGAAAGGTTTCTAAAATTAAATTGAATTAAACTCTAATTGGTAAATCTATCTCTTTCATTTTAATTTGTAAAATTAATTCGGAGCTTGAATGTTTATTCGTAACTTTACCAATTTTATTTACGATTATTTGTACGCGCTATTACTTGCTACGCGATAAGGATACCCGGTTGTATATAGCTTGTGCACAAGAGACATTTCTCCCAATCCCTTTTTCTCTCTCTCTCTCTCCTCTCCCACTTTCTCTTTCTCGCGGGTTACTATCGCGGCTTCGGTTATGAGCCCATAACTTGATCGTTTCTCGATGGAATTCAACAAACGAATAGTCCATTTCGATTATCTCGGCGAGACGTGCGCAAGAGTACCAATTTCACAGCCTAACGACGAACGATGGCTGAGTTATGGCCGGATTTCAGTAGCAGCGGCGGAGCTGTCAGACCGCCGCCACTTCGCCGGCGTTTCGCGGCGTTTTCCAGCCACCTCCTTGATGCACGCGCCCCATGCCCAGACAGAGGAATTCCAGCCACTTCGTTTGACGTTGGAGGCACGGCCATCGGAGCAGAGACGACGCCGCACGCGCCGCCCAAAACTCGGGGCGGCGGCGCGAGTTACTGTAGCAGTAGCGGCAGAAACTTCGGCGGCCAACGGGGGCCTTTTCCGGCCATCTTTTAGTCTCGGGCTCTTCACGAAAGTTGTTCGGAACGACGAGAACTAGTGACCTGTGATCAGGCGACTCCAGATTCGGTGGTTTGGTGGCGGATTGGCAGCGGCAAAGTGGCGGTGCAATGGCGGCACTAGCTTCGAGGATTTTTTCCGAAAGCTACCTTAGGGCTTTCGAAGAGCTCGTCATGGGTAAGACAACACCTCTTTCGGATCGTATTTTGGTTCACCGGTTTGGAAGTAATTTGAGTTTGAAGATTTAGGGTTTTCGTGCTCTTAGATTTCAGATCTACGACAATCGGCTTGGAATTTCTAGAAATTGATTGAGGATTCGGAACGGGCACGAAGACTTCATTCAGGAATGATTTTTCGGTATTTTTCCGGCGACCTTCGACGGCGGGCCGGCGGCGGGCCGGCCAAATTCCGGCAGCTACAGTGGTGGCGTTCCGGCGGCGTTTGGTCAGAATGTTCGTCTCGTTGTGGTGAGTTCAACGCCACCTTCCGTTCGTTAATCGGACACTCGATCTATTTATTATGAATTATTTTGCATAATTATAATTATTTGAATTAATTGTTTTATGTGCAAATAAATTGGTTATTGTTGGTTTGTTGATCGAGATGTATTCCAATCGTATATGAAAACATGTGTTGAATGGATTGTGATATGTATGAATGTTTCGATTTACAATTTGAATCCCGATGTGATGAATTTACCCTATTTGTTAAGTACGAAGGGGTGTTAGTGTAATATCTAGAAACTAATCTTTTAGGTGACTAAATGAACTTGAATGATATTTTAGAAGAACGAACATGTTGTGATTTCTCTATATGAATTTGAGACGTTCTCAATGTTATGTTTGTTGTAAATTGTGTTTCCAATATTAAATTTAGATACATGAAGGATGCTTGAACAACTTGAGACTTTATGCATGATAGGAGTTAGAATTGTAATATCTTGATTTACTCTTACTACTTGAAAATGATATATTATGAATTACGATAAATTGATAATTGTCATGTTTGTATGTAATTAATTCCTAGTGGAATAACTATATAAACACTTTAAACGAACAATTATGCTTAGTAATCAACTAAAGGGATGTATGTGTAATAATTCTAAACTTTTATAAATAACTTAGGGGATGTAAGTGTAATATTTATGAAACTACGAATGTGACTTGAGTTTGTGTACCAAACATGTTGTGAAGTTGTAAAGTATGATCTTAAGTGAATTAAATGTACTCTTTATTTGTATCAAGCATGCCATCTACGCACAACAACTTTGTATGTTTATACGATCAAGTTGCTCTTACTTATGCACTTTATAACTCGACATGAACTTGATGCTTAATTCTAATATTATAATTGAACCCTGTGACATTGGATGATTTAATATGCATTTTGTGAATACATTGACTTCCTAAATTGATTGTGCATCTTTGGATATGGAATTACGTGATGGTTGCTTGTAAATATGACCTTATTGAACATTGATATGCCTTGAATGACCACGACACCTTATCCAAGCACAACATGAACACTTATGCATAACCACGATCATGTTGAGCAACGCCGTGCGTCTTGTTTGGTTCATATAGAGTCTAAGTCTGGGCTTCTGTATGTCTTGTCACAGAGTTTGGTGGTGCCGGTGGGCCCGAGGTTTAGAGTGTTTGGCCCTTCACACTCTCAGACTCTACTTTCACGAGGTGAGGTTTAGGATTTTGTATAGTTAAGCGACCTATGGCCTTAAAATGATGATTTCAATCCTTGCATGCGGTTATATACTATGTATGATTAGATATGATATGATTATGACCTTGTGGACCATCCTTGGTTTTGAAGAAAAATTAAGTATTAAGGCATATGTAAGCTATTTTGGAAAACTCTAATATCTTATGATTCTGTAGCGAGTTGCCATGAAATATTGGCATATGTATGTATGTTATGTTATGTGGATCCAGGAGCTGGTACGAGTGGAGACCGGCACGGCATAGGGCCGTCGGATAAGTCACTGTGCTAGTTCCATTTGAGACATCATTGTGTGACCTTAGGGCGATGAGGGAGGCGTGATATCTTGAGCCTTCGGTGTACAGCCGGGGAGGACTCTTGTGGGTTCGCTACCCCTTGAGGGTTTGTATGTATGTTATTGATGGTTAGGGCCAACGCGTGGCTCTTCTATCATTGGAGTAGAGGATGGATTGATTCTGCTTTATGTTCTGTTCAGTTATGAGGAGTAAAGGTTGGAAGCCCGTACTCGCCGGGTATATGTTATGAATATATGGGATTTGTGAAACGGGATAGGCTTCTCTAAATGGTTTTCCAAACTTATACTATTTTGGGTATTTCAACTGTTTTAGCGTGCAAAACCCTAATCCCGGTTCATGAGTCCACCCTTATGATATGTGCTGTGCTCTATATATATATTGTGGGTGTGCGTTAGCCCCCCTCACTCAGTCAGTTGACTGACACCTCATTTTATCTTTTAGTTGCAGGTCCTTTTGGCTTGAGCTAGGCGGAAGTGAGTCTTCTGAGTCACACTTGTCAGTCTAGTAGGTGTTAGGATGCATTTGTCGCATACTCTACTTATTTTATGTATTTATGTTTCACATTTGCAGATTATGTTTATGTTCTATTTAGACTTCAACCCGTGTGGAGTTAGTAAGATAGTATTTGGTTGTTACTAGATATTGATGATATTTATGTTGTTTATTATGTTGGATTATGTATGTCGATATTCGGGATTAGGTATCTATGCTAGTTGAACCCGTCACCTGCTTTGCATGTTTTGTTTTAAATGCTTCCGCTATCTATTGTTGTTGGTTTTAATTGCTTCCGCACTCTGAGTTTTTGTCAAGTTAGATCCGCCTAGCCTAGTGTGTGAGTTGGTCTCCTGTTCGCTCTGATTCGGATTCGGGCATGGATTTCCAATTCATGTCCTGGGTTTGGGTCATAGTGCGGGGGATGTGGCATCCTCCGTTTGGGGTGTTACAAGTTTGTGGTGATTTTCATTGATGATATTCTGGTTTTCTCAAAATCTACCGAGGAGCACGCGATGCATCTTCAGCTCGTTCTACAGACTTTAAAGGAGCATCAGTTGTTTGCTAAGTTCAGTAAGTGCGAATTTTGGATCGATCGGGTTGCTTTCTTGGGACATGTGATTTCCGGTAAAGGTTTGGAAGTCGATCCCTCAAAAATCGAGGCCATGCTTAAATGGGAGAAACCAAAGAATGCCTCGGAAGTTAGAAGCTTCTTGGGATTGGCCGGATATTATAGAAGGTTTGTTCAAGATTTTTCTAAGATTGCTGCACCATTGACTCGATTGACAAACAAAGATGTTAAGTTTGTCTGGGACGAGAAGTGTGATCAGAGTTTCAACTTTTTGAAAGAAAAGTTAGTCTCAACTCCGGTGTTAGCGCTTCCCGAGGGTTCAGAGGAGTATGCAGTGTATACAGATGCTTCTAAGGAAGGCCTAGGGTGTGTTTTGACTCAGAAGGAAAAGGTGATCGCCTACGCCTCTCGAAAGTTAAAGGAATATGAAAAGAATTATCCTAGACACGATCTGGAACTCGCAGTCGTGATCTTTGCTCTCGGGAAATGGAGACACTATCTCTACGGGACTTCTTTTGAGATTTTCACCGACCACAAGAGTCTCCAATACTTATTCACGCAGAAGGACTTGAATATGAGACAACAGCGCTGGATGGAAAAGTTAGAAGATTATGATTGTACAATCAAGTATCATCCGGGAAAAGCTAACGTGGTCACTGATGCACTTAGCAGGAAGGCAAGTGTATCGAATTTGGAAACAAAAGAAATTGAGGAAGTTACTCCGATTGTATTAAAGGCTCGAGTTTCCAATATCACAATTCAGTCGGAATTGAAGTATCGGATATTTGAGGCTCAGAATAATGATCTGGAAGTTCAGAAGCTTGTAAGTAAGGCTAGGGCTGATTCGGAGAGTCCTTTCGGGTTTGATGAGACCGGGTTGCTTCGATTTAAAAACAGAGTGGTAGTACCTGAAGAATTAAAACGGGTTCTACTCGAAGAAGCTCACAAGTCAGCTTATTCAATCCACCCAGGAGGAAATAAGATGTATAAGGATCTAAAACAATACTATTAGTGGAACGGGATGAAGAGGGACGTGGCTGAATATGTGAAATATTGTCTGACGTGCCAAAGGGTAAAAATTGATCATCAAAAGCCCGCGGGACTTCTACAACCGTTACCGATTCCCGAATGGAAGTGGGAACAAGTAACGATGGACTTTGTTTCCGGATTACCGAAGGGTAAAGGCGGGTTTGATAGTGTAGCACCCCACACGTGAGGCACCACATCCCCCGCACTACGGCTCAACACGAGTAACGAAATAGTAAATCCGCACCCGTATCAAACCCTAGCGAACGGGAGACAAACATAAAAACCTTCCTAAGCTAGGCGGAACTAGACCCTGTAATGATAACCAGTCGACGAAATATAATGCAACGCAAAGCCAAAGTTCAAACATACGAACCATAACCAGAATTGGGCTCTTCAGGCCTCGTTTAATCCATAGCAAAACCCAGAAAAAAAACAATTCAATAACAATTACATAAATATTCAAGTTCATGATACTATAGAATCGAATCATGCATAATTCCAATACATATGTGGGTGCAGAGACTCTCCTAACCTAACTTGACCAACTTAAAGACTCCAAACACCTCCGCCTAGCTCGAAACTCCAAAGCCAAACCTGCACACTAAAAGGTTGGGGAGGGAGAGGGTCAGTCTTTAGAAGACTGAGTGAGCAGGAGCGATATACAAATATAAAAACATGCACATGCAAGTCATAAATTCCAAACAAGGTTTTATTTGAAATTAGTTCCCAAAAAGGGCAAGAGAACGATTAATCAATGCTCGGATTTCATGACTAATCATATTAATTCATTACATTCATAAATCATACATATACATAAGGCTCGGCGAGTGAGCGTGCACAATCTCCAACCAAACTCCGACCGTGTACGACAAATATCATTAATATGTTGATTAGGCGATCATGCAATATATCATAATACACACAGACCATAACTCATATCATAAAACATATTCGTTTGGGCAATCCGTGTCACGGCCTTCCCGCACGGTGCATAACAATCATAACATAACATAATCATATTCATAAAAACAGTTCCAACCTTCTTCCTCCGGGTGGTGGACGGGTTTGCAAGGCCCAACCACCCAATCATATCAATGCGGCTATGAGGTTCATGAGGCCTCAAAGCCCGGTTAGCGTTTCCCCGTCAAAAACTCCTTGACGAAGTTCGTTTCGTCGTAACATAATGGAATCAGCACATGGGATCACCGTCGACCCTTGCCTCCCCGGATAGCCACATGTATTAATTCCTGGGCCCGTGCAATCATAATCATGTCTCGCCAAAACATATCAGTTCATAAGAAACATAACATAATTCATAAATCATTTGAAAAGGGTTTACGCGATCAATATTTACTCGATACATACATTTGAAAACCAAATATAACTATATTAGGTTTTTGGCCAAAGCTTGCCACATATGGTTGTAGGGTTTTATACATAACTAGAACGAAAACACCCTCACCTGAAATGTAGTACCCCGCACGTGAGGCACCACATCCCCCGCACTATGGCTCGACACGAGTAACGAAACAGTAAATCCGCACCCGTATCAAACCATAGCGAACGGGAGACAAACATAAAAACCTTCCTAAGCCAGGCGGAGCTAGACCCTGCAATGAAAACCAATCCACGAAGTATAATGCATTGCAATGCCAAAGTTCAAACATACCAACCATAAACGGAATTTGGGCTCTTCAGGCCTCTTTTAACTCAAAAGCAAAACTCAGTAACAGCAATTCAATAACAATTACAAATTATTCGAGTTCATGGTATAATAGAACGAATCATACATAATTCCAATACAGATATGAGTGCAGAGACTCTCCTAACCTAACTTGACCAACACAAAGACTCCAACACCTCCGCCTAGCTCGAAACTCTGAAGCCAAACCTGCACACTAAAGTGTTGGGGAGGGAGAGGGTCAGTCTCTAGAAGACTGAGTGAGCAGGAGCGATATACATATATAGAAACATGCACATGCAAATCGTAATTTCCGGACAAGGTTTTGTTTGAAATTAGTTCTTAAAAAGGGCAAGAGAATGATTAATCAATGCTCGGATTTTATGACTAAATCATATTAAATTCATTACATTCATAAATCATACATAAATATAAGGCTCGGCGAGTGAGCGTGCACAATCTTCAACCAAACTCCGACTGTGTACGACAAATATTCTTAATATGTTGATTAGGTGTTCATGCGATATATCATAATACATGCAGACCATATATCATAAATCATAATCGTTTGGGCAATCCGTGTCCCGGCCTTCCCGCACGGTGTATAATCATAACATAACATATATAAGAAAAGGCGTAAATCACAACCAACCTTCTTCCTCCGGGTGGTGGGCGGGTTAGCAAGACCCGACCACCTCAGACATAGGCCAATGGGGTTTCATGACTCCCCCAAAGGCACTCAGCTCCCATTCCCCGCTAAATCTCCTAGCGAGGGCCGGTATCACCGTAGTTTGGTTGGGACTAGTATATGGGATCCCCGTCAGCCCTTGCTTCCTCGGTTAGCCACATATACCAAGTCCCGACGCCCGAGAAATCAGAAATCCTAAATGTGTCTCGCCAAACATATCAATTCATACATATGATACATACTATAAGAAATCATACCTTACCGTGTAATTCGGCATATGCTATATACGTACCTCTCCGTGTCATCCTAATCCGTAGCTAGCATGAAGACACACGGTTTGGAGCATAGCCTCAATACAAAACCATTTTTAAGCTTATATACGCTCATACGTATAATTCAGAAGAATTTACTCGATAACTTCATTTGAAAACCATATATATATAATCATAAGGTTTTTTGCCAAAGCTTTTCACATAAGGGTTGTAGGGTTTGTTACATAGCTAAAACGAAAACCACCCTCACCTGAACCGTGAAGTTACAAGGATCGAGCACCAAGTGCCTGAACGATCAAGATCTCTCCACCCTGGAGATAAACTGAACAAAGACAACAAGACGTGTTCGTGAGACTCAAGACTCTGATGAACCATATATGACGCACGGCAATGCATAAGCATGATATGAAGGCATAAAGATCATATTAAGTTATGAAAAGCATATAACCAATTCATTCAGTTGTTCGATCATAAATCATTCAAATTCTTCAATTCATATGTCCAATCAATTTATTTCAAGAACTCAAATAGGAGCATAGAACATGTTCAAGCTCTTCCATAATGCTACCACATACTTCATATTACATAACATAGCATATATCCAAGGTTTGACAACAAGAAGAAGTCATATGATATAGAAAATAAGTGATGCGATTCATAAGCGACATATAAACACACATAGACGGCATTAAGAAAAAGCACGCCTATAACACATCCCAATGCCATGAAATTAAACCACAATACTCCTAACATATAGTAAAACAAGTTCATAGTTCAACACAAAAGGAGATAAAGCCATTCAAGAGGTGAAACGAATCAAAACCGAAAAGGAAGCAACATGGACTGCACAGGGGAAGGGACACGGGGGTGTCACCTTCCTTAGCCAAACTGAGCCACGGGCGTGGCTCAGTACAGAGCTGCCCAGAAGGTGTGACACGCCCGTGTCTCACTCTTATGAGTAAATGAGACACGGGGGTGTCACGGTACAGAACTAAAACCGTTCACAAAGTTAAACCGGCAAAACTGATTCCTTACAAACTCAATCCAAAAACATACCAAATGAACTTCAAATGCTCTGAAACTTAATATACAACATATTTAGCATGTTATGAACATTTTTAATTTAGAGTTCAAAGGCTAAATCACACGTTAAGATCATCGAATTCATGCAACAAAACTGGGTCGCCAAAATCGCACATATGAACCCCAATGATTCTATCATGCCTTGATCAAGTACTTAGGGCTTGAATTTGGATATGAAACTTTGGGGAATGCACGCTAACATACTAAACAACTAATATAAATCATATATATGCAAAATGGCACAATTTAAAGCACATTAGGGTGACCAACAACCACACATAGCCAACAGCAACAAATCTGTCATGGAGCATGCATAAAAACAGGCCATGTATTTCGGTTTTGAGGCTTCAAATGGATCCAAATACTTGAAACATGAATGCTAACATATATAACAATGAGTGTACATCAACTCCAAGAAATTTCACACGAAATGGAGACCATTTGATCAAGCAACAACACAATATTTCACACAGCAGTTCGAAAACAGGGGAAATAGTTTGATCATCAAGTTTGAAGCTCCATAACTCAAAATTTTATAAAAGGAGCAAGAGATTAAATCCTCATAACATCATATACTATCAGTTAGGAAAGAAATAAGCCAAGAAACAAGCTCATATACTCATCTACAAGCAAGGAAATCAGCCACACAAGCAAATAGGTCACTAGAACAAAAATCCCTAAAAGTTCATACCAAACTCATAATTCAAACCCTAATCAATTCTGATCCAAATCATGTTGTAATGAGATGAAATCAAGTATAATAGAGTAGAGAAGACATAAATATTCATACCTTAAAGATTTGGTGAAGAAAAATGGTGATTTGAGCTCAAAATCACAAAGGATGGCCAAGGGTTTCTTCCTTCTCCTCTTCTTCCCTCTCTCGTTTCAGTTGCAGCTGGAAATGGGGATATGTGGTTCGGTTTTCAGAGCTAAAGACGAGAGAAAGGGCTTAACTCAAGGTAGATAAGTCATGGTTAAGGTATGGTTAGGTTAAGAGGTGTTATGGGGTCCCACCATGAAGACTAGTCAACATAAAGAGCTCTTCTTGCACGAGTTGTCCGTTACGGTTGGATTTCGGAGGTCTTAATGATTTCAAAAAGGTATGAGGCTTGTTCCATTGTCTCCGAATCGTCGATACGAAGGCAACGGAGGTGTCGGAATTCGAATCTGAATTCCCGAGCTTAAGATATCACATACGGAACCAAGGGTGCGCTAATTGCTCGTTAGCCCCCGACTTGGTTCCACAAATCAATATAAATTCGTAAACACGTCAAATAAATCCGAAAACATAAACCGAGCATATAGGCATGTTCATAACACACATATTTACGACATATTAAATTTTCACGCCAATCCGATATCATTACATATAAGAACGAAGTAAAAATAGAACACTCAAGCGCATGAACGAATTCATATTGTTATAAATAAATTAATAAACTTAAATTCCATATTAATTAAATTAAAACCAACTAATAACATGTTGAAATTAATTAACGAAATTACCGAAATATTTAAGGTAACATGAAACCCTAATTGAGAATTTAAACACTAAGTATCAAGGTAAAATAAAATGAATTAAATTAAAATAGAAATAGTTTATAGTTTAAAACAAATATAAACATTTATAAACAATTAATCATATAATTAAATAATTAATTTGCGCAATTTATAAACAAATACGCCACATTATTTAAAACTGAAAAATTGGGGCGTTACAATCTCTCCCCCTTAAAAGGAATCCGTCCTCGGATTCAAAACACGCTTGAAATCAAACAATGAGAGATTCCCCGTCTCTCACAAGCAACAAGGAGAGAGCCCCGTCTCTCGAACAGCAATGAGAGAACCCCGTCTCTCCAACAACAATGAGAGAACCCCGTCTCTCGCAAGCAAAGAGAGTACCAAGGAAGTCTCCAATACTCCCAAGCAACTCACGCAAAACCAAGTTTAAAATCACGTACGGCACCCACAACAAGTAATAAATATCTCCCATATTGGTTTCCAATTATTCCAAGTAATTTAACACAGTGCAGAACAAAGCACTTAACATAAAGTTTATAAAAGTTAATTTTGCATGGATGCATGTATCATGAATGCTATAAGTACCGTTCACCGAAGTCTCAAAGTTTAGAACTGAGAGTTGTCGTTGTCCAGTGTAGGATCTATCCTGAAGATAGCTCAGTGGTCAGCTTGTCTTGAACCTCTTCAAGGTTCCTCGGTGAAGCTATTGATAAATCCTTTAAGGATCATACTCTTCGATCCGTTCTGACTTGTACTATTTCCAGTCTTCACCATTTCCCACAATCCTCGTTCGACCATCCAATCCTTTTTAATTAACCGAGCTTGACCTCCCCGAATATCCTTAAACCATCTGTCTCAATATTAGATCCATAGCTACTATCTTACTCATATCAGAGTTTAAAATATCCTCAAGAATAACTACCCCTGACCACCTTGACGATTCAATCCCTACTTAGAGGTATTCGTTATTAGGATCTACCTTAACACGAATCCTCTTCCCATCTTCCGTTCATGTTATCTATTCATACTCTTTAACCCCTTAGGGTTATTCGGTATCTGGCCCCACATTTCTTGAATCGAAGGTAGAGTGTTCTTGATGACTCTTGAAGTTCGATGTAAATCCTGCAATGATCATCTTCTCCGATTTGGTTTCTTCCGAATTATCGTGGGACTAACCGAAGACTTGGTAATATTGTCATTATTGAACCCCCTGTGTACTTTATTGGATTACTCTGGATCGCCATCATTTCATTATATGCTAACTGGATTCGACTCTCTCTCTTGTCAATTCTGACTTAGGGTTCACAAAAACTCCATTATAATTTTGTTACCCCCAGATCCATATTCTACACATAAGAATATTCTCCAAACCATTTCCTCCATTCCCAATGATGGACTTCAACCCGAATTTAATAACTTAGTTCTCCTCTTAACACTTAACCATTCACGCCACCTTAGTTATCTCCGATCATCACTAATAGGACTTCCAGGTCTTCCTTAATTTGTAATTTCGTCATTCCCACTAAAATATTTCTTCGAGCACCTTTTCCATCGTCCAATTTGTTCTTCGGTCGTGCTCTCCCCCTTAAATTTCTGTTGTCCCGGGTTGAACTCCATTGATTCTTCTTTTATCGAAATTCTCGATGCGTAAATCCCATTAGGTGAAGTTTAACTGACATAGAAATCAAGGATTTGGCCTTTCAACTCTTTCCCCAGTTCTCTTGATGTCCGAAACTCCTTTCTTAATCTTGTCCGGAAATCTAGTCTCACCTCTCCTTCCGAATCCTTGTTTCCGTTAACCTATCCCTTAATAGAAGTTCTTATTTCCCAGGTTCACCTTCCTTCTAACTTCATCCTATTATTTCTCTTCCTTATAACTCAGATGCGGCTCGGTTGAACTGATACTTGATAGTTGAGGCGAAAGAACTTCCTATCAAGTAAACACTAAAATGCATGCTGGGTTAAAATGACCATGCATGGGTCACGTTTACATCAAGCAATTATACAATACCTTAGCGCAACGAACCCAATTAGAAATACACGAATAACATAAGATCAAGAGAATAAATAATTAATGCAAAATATGATGCACATGCTATGAATGCTTTGGAACCTGTCACCAATGGGGTAAGTAGTTAGCTCGACAGCTTTTCCTTGCTACTCCAAGTCCCGTGGTTACTTTGACTTGGTAATTATTCCTTGCCTTTCCCACGGTCTTTGAGATTCCCATGCATCTTTATAAATCAACTTGTATCTTCCACTTCCAAGGAGTTAGCATCCAATCTATTCTCTAAATTCGACCTTTACTTCCAATCGTCGTCTCAATCAAGAATCCCGCACTTACCCTTTCAAAAGTTCAATTCACCTCCCACTGCTTACATTTGAGCGCATGATTTCCTTTCAAGGAGTGGTTGCCTTTCTTTACCGTTTCCATTTGTTGCTTCATATCTTCCATTTCAACTTCACAACATGACAATTCAGCTTGGTCTTGGAAAAACAAGCTCATCTCCCACTCAACACCTTGCTCAAGATTACCGTGACTATTGTTTATGAGTTTCCCATCACGATCAAAAATCCAGAGCACCCAAGTCCAACTCTTCCCGGTCTTAACTTTGACAGACTTGATTTCAATTCACTAGGCTTAATCAGAAATCCTTCTTGTCGACCCCAGATACACAGCTCCTACCGGACCTATTTTATCTTAGTCTCTCCTAGTTATTGAGACCTCTTCAACGATCCCATCCGGGATCAAAATATCTTCAAGGTTCGTGCACTTCATTCTTTAGGTTGACCGATCTTGCTGAATCCAATTAAAACACTCCAAGTAGCAGATTTTCATGAATTAGTCTTTTGAGTCCCAACAATCCCATGATTAACTCCTATTCCGATTTCACCAAATGTCTCTCTGCCATCGCATCTCTAGATTCAATCTTCCCATTCTGAATCCTCATCCTTGACTCTAGCTCCATTTGGGAAGTCTCACATCTCTAATTCTCTACATTCTTCCCAGAGTATCCTGCCCATCTTCCATGTCTCAGAAAAGTTTGCTATCGATCTTCTTTATCGTCGAACTTGGCCGTGGTTTGATATTATCTCCATAACCTATAAATCACAGCTTACTTCAAGAGTAGATGCATGCGATTAGTGCATGCTCATGACACATTTTCAACAATTAATGCAAGGATCCTTATGCAAATACAACAGATAGTCTAGCCAAATTCATGTTCAAGATCGATGCAATGCACACATTCACAAGTTGTTCCTATACCGTGCAACCTAACTGACTCAGACATGACTCAAGAACACCGGTTTTGCAACCGGGCTCTGATACCACTTAAGGATGTAGTACCCCGCACGTGAGGCACCACATCCCCCGCACTATGGCTCGACACGAGTAACGAAACAGTAAATCCGCACCCGTATCAAACCATAGCAACGGGAGACAAACATAAAAACCTTCCTAAGCCAGGCGGAGCTAGACCCTGCAATGAAAACCAATCCACGAAGTATAATGCATTGCAATGCCAAAGTTCAAACATACCAACCATAAACGGAATTTGGGCTCTTCAGGCCTCTTTTAACTCAAAAGCAAAACTCAGTAACAGCAATTCAATAACAATTACAAATTATTCGAGTTCATGGTATAATAGAACGAATCATACATAATTCCAATACAGATATGAGTGCAGAGACTCTCCTAACCTAACTTGACCAACACAAAGACTCCAACACCTCCGCCTAGCTCGAAACTCTGAAGCCAAACCTGCACACTAAAGTGTTGGGGAGGGAGAGGGTCAGTCTCTAGAAGACTGAGTGAGCAGGAGCGATATACATATATAGAAACATGCACATGCAAATCATAATTTCCGGACAAGGTTTTGTTTGAAATTAGTTCTTAAAAATGGCAAGAGAATGATTAATCAATGCTCGGATTTTATGACTAAATCATATTAAATTCATTACATTCATAAATCATACATAAATATAAGGCTCGGCGAGTGAGCGTGCACAATCTCCAACCAAACTCCGACCGTGTACGACAAATATTCTTAATATGTTGATTAGGTGTTCATGCGATATATCATAATACATGCAGACCATATATCATAAATCATAATCGTTTGGGCAATCCGTGTCCCGGCCTTCCCGCACGGTGCATAATCATAACATAACATATATAAGAAAAGGCGTAAATCACAACCAACCTTCTTCCTCCGGGTGGTGGGCGGGTTAGCAAGACCCGACCACCTCAGACATAGGCCAATGGGGTTTCATGACTCCCCCAAAGGCACTCAGCTCCCATTCCCCGCTAAATCTCCTAGCGAGGGCCGGTATCACCGTAGTTTGGTTGGGACTAGTATATGGGATCCCCGTCAGCCCTTGCTTCCTCGGTTAGCCACATATACCAAGTCCCGGGGCCCGAGAAATCAGAAATCCTAAATGTGTCTCGCCAAACATATCAATTCATACATATGATACATACTATAAGAAATCATACCTTACCGCGTAATTCGGCATATGCTATATACGTACCTCTCCGTGTCATCCTAATCCGTAGCTAGCATGAAGACACACGGTTTGGAGCATAGCCTCAATACAAAACCATTTTTAAGCTTATATACGCTCATACGTATAATTCAGAAGAATTTACTCGATAACTTCATTTGAAAACCATATATATATAATCATAAGGTTTTTGGCCAAAGCTTTTCACATAAGGGTTGTAGGGTTTGTTACATAGCTAAAACGAAAACCACCCTCACCTGAACCGTGAAGTTACAAGGATCGAGCACCAAGTGCCTGAACGATCAAGATCTCTCCACCCTGGAGATAAACTGAACAAAGACAACAAGACGTGTTCGTGAGACTCAAGACTCTGATGAACCATATATGACGCACGGCAATGCATAAGCATGATATGAAGGCATAAAGATCATATTAAGTCATGAAAAGCATATAACCAATTCATTCACTTGTTCGATCATAAATCATTCAAATTCTTCAATTCATATGTCCAATCAATTTATTTCAAGAACTCAAATAGGAGCATAGAACATGTTCAAGCTCTTCCATAATGCTACCACATACTTCATATTACATAACATAGCATATATCCAAGGTTTGACAACAAGAAGAAGTCATATGATATAGAAAATAAGTGATGCGATTCATAAGCGACATATAAACACACATAGACGGCAATAAGAAAAAGCACGCCTATAACACATCCAAATGCCATGAAATTAAACCACAATACTCCTAACATATATTAAAAGAAGTTCATAGTTCAACACAAAAGGAGATAAAGCCATTCAAGAGGTGAAACGAATCAAAACCGAAAAGGAAGCAACACGGACTGCACAGGGGAAGGGACACGGGGGTGTCACCTTCCTTAGCCAAACTGAGCCACGGGCGTGGCTCAGTACAGAGCTGCCCAGAAGGTGTGACACGCCCGTGTCTCACTCTTATGAGTAAATGAGACACGGGGGTGTCACGGTACAGAACTAAAACCGTTCACAAAGTTAAACCGGCAAAACTGATTCCTTACAAACTCAACCCAAAAACATCCCAAATGAACTCCAAATGCTCTGAAACTTAATATACAACATATTTAGCATGTTATGAACATTTTTAATTTAGAGTTCAAAGGCTAAATCACACGTTAAGATAATCGAATTCATGCAACAAAACTGGGTCGCCAAAATCGCACATATGAACCCTAATGATTCTATCATGCCTTGATCAAGTACTTAGGGCTTGAATTTGGATCTGAAACTTTGGGGAATGCATGCTAACATACTAAACAACTAATATACATCATATATATGCAAAATGGCACAATTTAAAGCACATTAGGGTGACCAACAACCACACATAGGCAACAGCAACAAATCTGTCATGGAGCATGCATAAAAACAGGCCATGTATTTCGGTTTTGAGGCTTCAAATGGATCCAAATACTTGAAACATGAATGCTAACATATATAACAATGAGTGTACATGAACTCCAAGCAATTTCACACGAAATGGAGACCATTTGATCAAGCAACAACACAATATTTCACACAGCAGTTCGAAAACAGGGGAAATAGTTTGATCATCAAGTTTGAAGCTCCATAACTCAAAATTTTATAAAAGGAGCAAGAGATGAAATCCTCATAACATCATATACTATCAGTTAGGAAAGAAATAAGCCAAGAAACAAGCTCATATACTCATCTACAAGCAAGGAAATCAGCCACACAAGCAAATAGGTCACTAGAACAAAAATCCCTAAAAGTTCATACCAAACTCATAATTCAAACCCTAATCAATTCTGATCCAAATCATGTTGTAATGAGATGAAATCAAGTATAATAGAGTAGAGAAGACATAAATATTCATACCTTAAAGATTTGGTGAAGAAAAATGGTGATTTGAGCTCAAAATCACAAAGGATGGCCAAGGGTTTCTTCCTTCTCCTCTTCTTCCCTCTCTCGTTTCAGTTGCAGCTGGAAATGGGGATATGTGGTTCGGTTTTCAGAGCTAAATAGGAGAGAAAGGGCTTAACTCAAGGTAGATAAGTCATGGTTAAGGTATGGTTAGGTTAAGAGGTGTTATGGGGTCCCACCATGAAGACTAGTCAACATAAAGAGCTCTTCTTGCACGAGTTGTCCGTTACGGTTGGATTTCGGAGGTCTTAATGATTTCAAAAAGGTATGAGTCTTGTTCCATTGTCTCCGAATCGTCGATACGAAGGCAACGGAGGTGTCGGAATTCGAATCCGAATTCCCGAGCTCAAGATATCACATACGGAACCAAGGGTGCGCTAATTGCTCGTTAGCCCCCGACTTGGTTCCACAAATCAATATAAATTCGTAAACATGTCAAATAAATCCGAAAACATAAACCGAGCATATAGGCATGTTCATAACACACATATTTACGACATATTAAATTTTCACGCCAATCCGATATCATTACATATAAGAACGAAGTAAAAATAGAACACTCAAGCGCATGAACGAATTCATATTGTTATAAATAAATTACTAAACTTAAATTCCATATTAATTAAATTAAAACCAACTAATAACATGTTGAAATTAATTAACGAAATTATCGAAATATTTAAGGTAACATGAAACCCTAATTGAGAATTTAAACACTAAGTATCAAGGTAAAATAAAATGAATTAAATTAAAATAGAAATAGTTTATAGTTGAAAACAAATATAACCATTTATAAACAATTAATCATATAATTAAATAATTAATTTGCGCAATTTATAAACAAATACGCCACATTATTTAAAACTGAAAAACTGGGGCGTTACATGAAACAAGACGAAACAAGGATACCAGTAACCGAGTGCCTGAAAGATCAAGATCTCTCCACCCTGGAGATAAACTATACAAAAGACAACGTAACGTGTTCGTGAGACTCAAGACTCTAAATGAACCAATTATGACGCACGGCATACATAATGTAGCACCCTAGACCCCAAGGCGCCACATCCCCCGCACTGTAGCCTCAATCCACGTATGAAATGGACAGTTCATACATAAACCAAGACCACAGCGAACGGGTGACAACAAAACGACGCTCTAGGCGGGACACTCTCCCCCAACAAAATCAAAGCAACCATGAATAGAAAAGCGGAAGCAGTAAAGTCATTCGTATATATAGGTACCATATTTATTACATAAATACATATAGGTACCATTTAACTATCAATACATTATCATTTCTACAAAATAGGTAACTGCTTAAGTATCCAAAATATGTTGATCGTGGACATAACATGATATCCGACAAAATATATACATGAAAGGTGCAACACTAGACCCGTGATAATGCAGGACTCGACCAACTCCCGCCTAGTACAACCACGCTCAAAAGGTACCTGAAAAGTGGAGTATCAGTCTACCGAAGACTGAGTGAGGGGCAATAAATAAATATAACACACATCGCATGCAAATTGTAGCCTCGGGTGAAGACTTTAGCATAAAATAAAATAGATATATAATTCAATAAGTTTAATCTTTGCCCGAGATTACAACCAACCATTTTAACACTTTTATTTAATCATGCTTGTCAATATCATGAACATGTGGCCCCGGCGAGTAAGGGCAATCTCCAACCGAACTCCCAATCGTGAACAATACGTGATCATGCTTGCTTGCTTGATAAATAAGTGATCATGCAATATCTTTAGTGCTCACATAGACAATTTCATACTTGAAAACATGCAATAACCCGAGGATAACCCGACATGCCGGATTAATCCCCAGTCTCCTTCTTCCTCCGGGTGATAGCGAGTTTGCAAGGCTCGACAATCCACGACATGGTGTGTGTAGAGGACATGACCCTCTAGACACGGAACTCCTTCCACCACTAATCTCCTAGTGGCTTCGGGGGTGATCCCAACAATGTGAGGATAATTCGGGAGTTACCCGTCAGCCCTTGCTTTCCCGGTTGGCTCAAGAATTACCCTCTGGCCCACGTGCAATCATGTACTCGCCAAACATGCTTGAGAATCATGACAATCGATACATTCTTGCTTGAAACATTTATTACTTTGAAAACGTTTATAAGTATACTAGGTTTTGGCCGAAAATTAGCACATAAGGGTTATAGGGTTCGTTTTACCAAGACAAAACCTCACCTTTCTTGCAAAATAAAATAAAGAAGCGTTCTAAGGAGCTTGCTCCCCGTCCACGCCCTCGTGACCTGTGCAAATACGACATATGAACATGAGACATGGACTAAAATGGCCAAAATATGACGAACGGCGAAAACGTGTCGAGACGACCATGAAAATGCAATGTGGTATGATAACTTTTCGTTTCACATCATATTAACACGTATTATAGCAATTCGGGATCAAAGAAGTCGTTGGATCGAGGGGTCAAAATCGTAATTTTATGCAGTGAATTTTGTTCTGTCAGCCCCTTGGGAACGGCCGTTCCAGGCTTCCTTTGAAAACTGGGAACGGTCGTTCCCGTTGCCCAGAAAAACGCGGCAACGTTTTTAATTTTAAAAGCGCGCCTAGCCGGGGACGGCCCTTCCGGCTCTAAGGCCAAAGTGGGAACGGCCGTTCCCGTGGTTGGCCGCCTAAATTTTGAAAAGGAATGGGAACGCCCGTTCCCACTTAGCCTTGAGGTTGGGAACGATCGTTCCCAGCTTCTGCAACTAGAAAAACAGAGCAGAACAGAGTATGCTCTCGGGAAGAAAGCAACAAAACAACCAAAATCCATTTTTGAACCCCAAATGCAATAATTTCTGGTAATATGATGCATACAACTTCAATGAATGATAATATAACACTTAAACCCATAAAACATACAATAACCACAAGATTTCCAAGGTTTCATGTTCATGGCCAACTTGATCAATCAAGTTCAATTTCCCCATAAATCCATGAAATAATCATTCCATAATTCATGTTATGGTCCTTTAATCATGCTTTGCACAACACATAACTCATATAGCATGAAATTCCTAAACCCTAGCCAAGGAAAATATGATCAAGAGTTATCAACTCATGCAAACCAACCTTAAAGATGGAAGAAATGAAGAAATGGATGATGGTGACGATGAACTCTCAATTTCTTGAAACACTTCTTGAAATCTTAATGATTGAAATAAAAATTATCTTCTTCCCTTTTTCCTTTCTTTGAACCGAGAGAGAGATGAATATGTTTGGCAATTTTGGATAGAAATGATCAAGGAATGTGGGAGAAGAGATGATACGTAATTCATCCCCTTGATTTTTGTGAAATTTGCCAAATTGCCAATTAATCCTTGAAGTCTATAAGTTATACAATTAGGTATGCTACACTTTAAAATATGCTCAATTAAGTCCTTAAAGGATTGGCAATTAAGTCCCTAGAGCTTTAGAAAATATTTAACTAAGGACAATTTGGTAATTTAAACTACTCTCGGTATTCATTTCATGTAAGAAATATTTTTCGTGTCATGAAATAATATTTTCAATGAGATGTATTTAAAGAATTGATATAAATAATGTTTCATGAATTTTGTAAAATATGAATGCCACGTAATATATTATGGAATTAAAAAGAAATAAAATAAACCTACGCTCAAAACACACACGTGGCGTGCTTACCTGTTCATCCGGAAACTGGGGCGTTACAACTCTCCCCCCCTTAGAAGAATATGGTCCCCAGATTCTCTAGTCTTGCTCGAACAACTCCAGGTGGAACCGTTTCATTTTATCCTCTGTTTCCCAAGTGGCTTCCTCGGTCTTGTCACTTCTCCACAACACCTTAACCATGGGGATCCTCCGGTTTCTCAACTCTTGAAATTTCCGATCCATGATTTTAACCGGCCTCTGAACAAATGTCAAATTTGGTTCCAGCTCAACTTCTTCCACGGGGAGAATCGTAGTCTCATCGGGATAATACTTCCTTAATTGTGATACGTGGAACACGTTGTGAATCCCCGTAAGACTCGGTGGTAGGTCCAGTCGATAGGCTACCTCGCCTATTCTTTCCAGAATCTCGAACGGACCTAAGTAGCGAGGATTAAGCTTTCCTCCTCTCCCGATCCGGGTGAAACCTTTCCTTGGTGACACCTTCAAGAATACCCGGTCACCAACTTCAAATTCTAGGTCTCTTCGGCGCTTATCAGCATAGCTCTTCTGTCTATCTTGCGCGGCTTTCATCCGTTGTTGAATCATTTGAACTTTCTCAATCATAGCTTAGACGACTTTGGAAGGCCTTTCGAACCTTTCACCTCTCTTTACCCCTTCCTGTTTCGACCATTTCCATTCTTCCAAGTCGAAGAACAACTGAGATCGGCACTTTCTTCCATAAAGTAATTCATAAGGAGCCATCCCGATCGAAGCCTGAAAGCTGTTATTATAAGCAAACTCGATCAAGGGAAGCTGTTCTGACCACGAGTTCTGAAAATCCATCGCGCAAACCCGAAGAAGATCTTCCAAATACCTGATTAATCTCTCAGTTTGACCGTCTGTTTGCGGGTGGAATGCTGTACTGAACTTAAGTTTCGTTCCCAAGACGGCCTGTAACTCCTGCCATAACTTAGAAGTAAACCTCGGGTCTCGGTCTGAAACTATGCTCACCGGAATACCATGAAGTCGAATAATCTCTCTGTTATAGATCTCAGCCAACTTCGGGATCTTATAAGACATTCGGACCGGTAGAAAGTGAGCAGACTTTGTAAATCTATCCACGATTACCCAAATTCCATCAAATCCGCCTTTAACCTTCGGTAACCCAGAAACAAAGTCCATAGTTACTTGTTCCCACTTCCACTCGGGGATAGGTAACGGTTGTAGAAGTCCCGCGGGTTTTTGGTGCTCCGCTTTCACTTTCTGACAAGTCAGACAATGTTTCACATACTCTGCCACGTCCCTCTTCATCCCGTTCCACCAATAATATTGTTTCAAATCCTTATACATCTTATTTCCTCCTGGGTGGATCGAATAAGCTGACTTGTGAGCTTCTTCGAGTAGGACCCGTCTCAACTCTTCAGGTGCTACTACTCTGTTCTTAAACCGAAGCAACCCGGTCTCATCAAACCCAAATGGACTCTCCGGGTCATCCTTAGCTCTACTTGCAAGCTTCTGTACTTCCGGATCCTTATTCTGAGCCTCAAACAGCTGATGCTTTAATTCCGGCTGAACTGTGATATTAGAAACCCGAGCCTTTAACACAATCGGGGCAACTTCCTTACTTTCCTTTATTTCCAGACTCGATACACTCGCCTTCCTGCTAAGTGCATCGGCGACCACATTGGCTTTCCCGGGATGGTACTTAATTGTACAATCATAATCTTCCAACTTTTCCATCCAACGCCGTTGCCTCATATTCAGATCCTTCTACGTGAATAAATACTGGAGGCTCTTGTGGTCGGTAAAAATCTCAAAGGAAGTCCCGTAAAGATAATGTCTCCATTTCCCGAGCGCAAAGATCACGGCTGCAAGCTCTAGGTCGTGTGTCGGGTAATTCCTTTCATATTCCTTTAGCTTTCGGGAAGCATAAGCGATCACTTTTCCTTTCTGAGTCAAAACACAACCTAAGCCTTCCTTAGAAGCATCTGTGTACACTGCATACTCTTCTGAGCCCTCGGGAAGCGTTAACACCGGAGCTGAGACTAACTTTTCTTTCAAAAAGTTAAAGCTTTGATCACACTTCTCGTCCCAGACAAACTTAACATCCTTCTTTGTCAACCGGGTTAACAGTGCCGCAATCTTGGAAAATCCTGAACGAACCTTCTGTAGTAACCGGCCAATCCCAAGAAACTCCTTATCTCCGAGGCATTTTTAGGTTTCTCCCACTTAAGCACGTCCTCAATTTTCGAGGGATCGACTTCCAACCCTTTTCCTGAAATCACATGCCCCAAGAAGGAAACTCGATCTATCCAAAATTCACACTTGCTGAACTTAGCAAACAACTAATGCTCTTTCAGAGTCTGGAGGACGAGCCTGAGATGTCTCGCGTGCTCCTCGGCTGATTTCGAGAAAACCAGAATGTCATCAATAAAAATCACCACGAACTTGTCGAGGAAAGGCCTGAATATTCGGTGCATCATATCCATAAAAGCTGCAGGGGCGTTAGTTAATCCAAACGGCATAACCACGAACTCGTAGTGCCCGTACCGAGTATTGAATCCTGTCTTAGGAATATCCTCTACTCGGATTCGCAGCTGATAGTATCCCTGTCTTAAAACTAATTTCGAATACACCTTGGAACCCTGGAGTATATCAAACAACTCCTCGATATGTGGAAGGGGATACTTATTCTTAATAGTCATCCTGTTCAATTCCCTGTAATCGATGCACATTCTTAAAGTCCCGTCTTTTTTCTTGACAAACAACACTGGTGCTCCCCACTGCGAAGAACTGGGCCGAATGTACCCAACTTCCAATAAAGCCTCAAGCTGAACTTTTAGTTCCTTTAATTCGGCTGGAGCCATCCGGTAAGGAGTCTTTGAATACGGCTCGGCATTCGGGAAAAGATCAATCACGAACTCAATCTCCCGCTCAGGAGGCAAAGAATCCAATTTCTCTGGGAATACCTCGGGCAATTCCTTTACCACTTCAGTGTCCTCTAACTTTACCTGGTCTTTCGGCTTGTTCAAAATGTAAGCAATGAACCCTGTAACCCCGTCTCTGACTAACTTCTGAGCCTCTGAAAACGAAAGTAGTGGTACGGTCTTTGAAGTACAGCCCATAATAACCTCTGAACCCAACTGAACCTTCTTGGCCCGACAATCCACGGTAGCACAATGCCTGTATAACCATTCCATCCCCAAAATAGCCCCGTACCTCTCCATTGGCATCACAATAAAGTCTGTCAAAAATTCCCTGCCTTCAATCACAACTGGAACATCCCTGTAAACCTGATCCGTCTCTCGCCTACTACCGAAAGGAGTACTAACTATATAGCGCACAGAAGTACACATAGCAGGCAAAGGCAAAGTAATAGCAATAGAGTGCGCAAGAAAGGAGTGGGTAGCTCCTGGATCAAATAATGTATGGATGTTCGTGCCATGAATGCAAATAATACCTTCAACTACTGCAGCGGGGTCAATATCAGCCTCCTGCTCCTCTCCCGCGAGTGCATAAGCCCGAGCTCTCACCAGTGGCCTCGGTCCTGCAGGTGGTGGATCCTGACGATCCGGACAACCGTCAACCAAGTGCTCGTTACTCCCGCAGATCAAACATAAACCTAACCGGCGTCTGCAGTTATCATAGGTATGTGTAGGATGTCCACACCATGTGCATCTCGGTCTCTGAGGTGGCTGGGGTGGTGCTGGAGCTCTTGGACCTCTCTGAAATGGCCCGGTGTACTTAGGTTTCTTCCCGGTATCCCTCTGAGCTGGAGGTGTAGGGTAAGTCATCGGTCTTTTCCCTGAGCTCGAACCCTGACCTGATCTCGAGCCTGAAGCTGGTCCTGCTCGCTGAGTAGCCCTCCTAGCACTATCAGAATCCTCAACCTTCAGGGCCTTTGCAGTAGCCTTTGCCCAGGTACTGGTATTAGTCGCTTTCAGTGCATCCTGAATATCCGGTCTCAACCCCTGAACAAACTGCATCGCCTTGTGAAAGTCATCGTTCGCTATGTTGGGTGCATAGCGAGAAAGCCTCTCGAACTCGGCGATGTACTGGCCCACGGACCTGCCTCCCTGCTTTAGCTCTGTAAACTCCCTCAATCTGCGGGTACGGGACGCTGGAGGAATATACTTGTTTCTGAACTCCCGTACAAAGACCTCCCAAGTAATCTCTGTCCCTGCTGCCTCCAGAACGATCTGAGTGCTCTCCCAGCAGGAGTAGGCCTCGCCCTGAATAAGAGTGAGTGTACAACGAGCCTTCTCTTGACTGTCACAAGGAATAAGCTGCCAAATCCTCTCAATCTCCTTCAACCACATCTCTGCCTGTATGTCGTCTCCCTTATAGAACTTCGGGGGACGCTGATTCTGGAACTCTCGCAAGATAGCAGAAATGGGATTCTCTGGAGGTGCTACCTGCGCTGGTGGTGGTGGTGGAGGTACCCGTTCCTGTAACCTCTGATCAATTAGCCCCACTACTGCGTTCATAAAGTCCTGGGGCTGTGCCTGGGCAGGTGGAGGAGGTGGTGATCTCTCGCGGCGATGATGTCGGCGATGATGATGCCTGTGCCTCGAGGATCGATCACTGTAATGTCTATCGGGCTCCATCCTGAAATCGGATCACTAAACATGCATGGCTTGATCAATAAATGCGAATGTGTGCATAGAATTTCCATAATATCAAGTAACACATATTCAAGGAAGATCAAGTAGTGCAATTAATGCGAATAAGGGAGTAAATCAAGTAAATCAGCCCAATGCAGACTCCCAAATACCACATAATCCTATGCCGTGCGACCTAGACTGACTCCACACGACTCGAGAACCTCGGTTTTGCAACCGGGCTCTGATACCACCTGTAGATGTAGCACCCTAGACCCCAAGGCGCCACATCCCCCGTACTGTAGCCTCAATCCACGTATGAAATGGACAGTTCATACATAAACCAAGACCACAACGAACGGGTGACAACAAAACGACGCTCTAGGCGGGACACTCTCCCCCAACAAAATCAAAGCAACCATGAATAGAAAAGCGGAAGCAGTAAAGTCATTCGTATATATAGGTACCATATTTATTACATAGATACATATAGGTACCATTTAACTATCAATACATTATCATTTCTACAAAATAGGTAACTGCTTAAGTATCCAAAATATGTCGATCGTGGACCTAACATGATATCCGACAAAATATATACATGAAAGGTGCAACACTAGACCCGTGATAATGCAGGACTCGACCAACTCCCGCCTAGTACAACCACGCTCAAAAGGTACCTGAAAAGTGGAGTATCAGTCTACCGAAGACTGAGTGAGGGGCAATAAATAAATATAACACACATCGCATGCAAATTGTAGCCTCGGGTGAAGACTTTAGCATAAAATAAAATAGATATATAATTCAATAAGTTTAATCTTTGCCCGAGATTACAACCAACCATTTTAACACTTTTATTTAATCATGCTTGTCAATATCATGAACATGTGGCCCCGGCGAGTAAGGGCAATCTCCAACCGAACTCCCAATCGTGAACAATACGTGATCATGCTTGCTTGCTTGATAAATAAGTGATCATGCAATATCTTTAGTGCTCACATAGACAATTTCATACTTGAAAACATGCAATAACCCGAGGATAACCCGACATGCCGGATTAATCCCCAGTCTCCTTCTTCCTCCGGGTGATAGCGAGTTTGCAAGGCTCGACTATCCACGACATGGTGTGTGTAGAGGACATGACCCTCTAGACACGGAACTCCTTCCACCACTAATCTCCTAGTGGCTTCGGGGGTGATCCCAACAATGTGAGGATAATTCGGGAGTTACCCGTCAACCCTTGCTTTCCCGGTTGGCTCAAGAATTACCCTCGGGCCCACGTGCAATCATGTACTCGCCAAACATGCTTGAGAATCATGACAATCGATACATTCTTGCTTGAAACATTTATTACTTTGAAAACGTTTATAAGTATACTAGGTTTTGGCCGAAAATTAGCACATAAGGGTTATAGGGTTCGTTTTACCAAGACAAAACCTCACCTTTCTTGCAAAATAAAATAAAGAAGCGTTCTAAGGAGCTTGCTCCCCGTCCACGCCCTCGTGACCTGTGCAAATACGATATATGAACATGAGACATGGACTAAAATGGCCAAAATATGACGAACGGCGAAAACGTGTCGAGACGACCATGAAAATGCAATGTGGTATGATAACTTTTCGTTTCACATCGTATTAACACGTATTATAGCAATTCGGGGTCAAAGAAGTCGTTGGATCGAGGGGTCAAAATCGTAATTTTATGCAGTGAATTTTGTTCTGTCAGCCCCTTGGGAACGGCCGTTCCAGGCTTCCTTTGAAAACTGGGAACGGTCGTTCCCGTTGCCCAGAAAAATGCGGCAACGTTTTTAATTTTAAAAGCGCGCCTAGCCGGGGACGGCCCTTCCGGCTCTAAGGCCAAAATGGGAACGGCCGTTCCCGTGGTTGGCCGCCTAAATTTTGAAAAGGAATGGGAACGCCCGTTCCCACTTAGCCTTGAGGTTGGGAACGGTCGTTCCCAGCTTCTGCAACTGGAAAAACAGAGCAGAACAGAGTATGCTCTCGGGAAGAAAGCAACAAAACAACCAAAATCCATTTTTGAACCCCAAATGCAATAATTTCTGGTAATATGATGCATACAACTTCAATGAATGATAATATAACACTTAAACCCATAAAACATACAATAACAACAAGATTTCCAAGGTTTCATGTTCATGGCCAACTTGATCAATCAAGTTCAATTTCCCCATAAATCCATGAAATAATCATGCCATAATTCATGTTATGATCCTTTAATCATGCTTTGCACAACACATAACTCATATAGCATGAAATTCCTAAACCCTAGCCAAGGAAAATATGATCAAGAGTTATCAACTCATGCAAACCAACCTTAAAGATGGAAGAAATGAAGAAATGGATGATGGTGACGATGAACTCTCAATTTCTTGAAACACTTCTTGAAATCTTAATGATTGAAATAAAAATTATCTTCTTCCCTTTTTCCTTTCTTTGAACCGAGAGAGAGATGAATATGTTTGGCAATTTTGGATAGAAATGATCAAGGAATGTGGGAGAAGAGATGATACGTAATTCATCCCCTTGATTTTTGTGAAATTTGCCAAATTGCCAATTAATCCTTGAAGTCTATAAGTTATACAATTAGGTATGCTACACTTTAAAATATGCTCAATTAAGTCCTTAAAGGATTGGCAATTAAGTCCCTAGAGCTTTAGAAAATATTTAACTAAGGACAATTTGGTAATTTAAACTACTCTCGGTATTCATTTCATGTAAGAAATATTTTTCGTGTCATGAAATAATATTTTCAATGAGATGTATTTAAAGAATTGATATAAATAATGTTTCATGAATTTTGTAAAATATGAATGCCACGTAATATATTATGGAATTAAAAAGAAATAAAATAAACCTACGCTCAAAACACACACGTGGCGTGCTTACCTGTTCATCCGGAAACTGGGGCGTTACACATAAGCATGATATGAATGCATAAAAGATGATATTATTTCATGAAAAGGTTCATGTGCACTATTAACGAATTTAACTCATATAACCAAGTTATTCATTTGATATTATAAACGTTCATATACATTCAAGTTCCATCTTTTCATATCCTTCATAATTCATAGCAATATCTAACAAAATCTTGGAACCATAGTCACATTATACCTTTCAACATGTTTGCATTGAGTATGATAAATAAAAAGGCTAAGAGAATCACTTAAGACATCAAAAGAATTCAAGAAGGTACTTTATATTTCATATAGAAGCACTCAAGCCACGTCATAGCAATTCATCAAAAGCATGCTTTAAACCTCATCCAAATGCTATGAAATTAAACCACAGTACTCCTAACACATAACAAAACAAGTTCATAGTTCAACACAAAAAGAGATAAAGTCATCAAAGAGGTGAAACAAATCAAAACCCGAAAAGGAAGCAACAAGGACTGCGCAGGGGAAGGGACACGGGGGTGTCACCTACCTTAGCTACACTGAGCCACGACCGTGGCTCAGTTCAGACATGCCCAGAAGGTGTGACACGCCCGTGTCTCACATTTTAGTGTAAATGAGACACGGGGGTGTCACGATACAGAACCGAAATCGCACACAAGGCTTGCCTACAAAACTGAACCCATACAAAATCAATCCAAAAGCATACCAAATCAACTCCAAATGCTATGAAACATAATATAAAACATATTTAGCATGTAAGGAAGATATTTCATTTAGAGTCCAAAGGCTAAATCACACATTAAGGGCATCTAAATCATGGAGCAAAACTGGGTCGCCAAAATCGTACATAAGAGGCCTAATGTTTCAATCAAGCCATGATCAAGTACTTAGGAGCTGAATTTGGAACTGAAACCTTGAGGAATGCCTGCTAACATACTAAACAACTAATATACATCAAATATATGCAAAATGACACGAATTAAAGCACATTAGAATGACCAACAACTCACAAAACGCAACAGCAGCAGGTCTGTCGTAGATCATGCATAAGAACAGGCCATGTCTTTCGGTTTTGGGGCTTAAAATGGATCCAAATACTTACAACATGAATGCTAACATATAGAGCAATGAGTGTAAATCATATCCATGCAAATTCACACGAAAAGAAGGTCATTTCATCAAGCAACAAACCATACTTCACACAGCCGTCACGAAACAGAGGAGGCAGTTTTGAACATCGAGTTTGAAGCTCCAAATCTCATAATTTTATCAAAGGGTCAAGAGATAAAATCCTCCTAACATCATATACTATCAGTTAGGAAAGAAATAGGCCAAGAAACAAGCTCATATAATCATGTATAAGCAAGAAAATCAGCTACACAAGTAAATCGGTCACAAGAACAAAAATCCCTAAAAGTTCATATCAAACTCATCACTCAAACCCTAACCAAATCTGATCCAATTCATGTATTAAGTAGATGAAATCAAGTATAATACAGTATAAAAGACATAAATATTCATACCTTTAAGATTGGAAGAAGAAGGGAGGTGATTTGAGCTCAAAATCACAAGAATGGCCAAGGGTTTTTCTTCCTTTTTCTCTCTTCCTCTATCTCGAGTAGTTGCAGAAGCAAGGGGAGATATTTGGCTCGGTTTTTGCTGCTAAAAGGGGGAAGAAAGGGCTTAACTCAAGGTACAAAAGTCATGGTTAAGCTTTAGTTAGGTTAGGTTGAGTAAAAAGGGCCCCACCATGAAGACTAGTCAACAAAAGGAGCTCTTCTTGCACGAGTTGCTCGTTACGCTTGGATTTCGGAGGTCTTAATGATTTCAAAAAGATATGAGGCTTGTTCCATTGTCTCCGAATCGTCGATACGAAGGCAACGGATGTGTCGGAATTTGAATCCGAATTCCCGAGCTCAAGATATCACGTGCAGAACCAAGGGTGCGCTAATTGCTCGTTAGCCCCCAACTTGATTCCACAAATCAATTTAAATTCGTTAACACGTCAAATGAGTCCGAAAACATAAACCGAGCATATAGACATGTTCATAACACACATATTTACGACATACTAAATTTCCACGACATTCCGATATCATTACATATAAGAACGAAGCCCAAATAGAACACTCATGCGCAAGAATGAATTCATAACGTTATAAATTAATTACTAAAATTTAAATTCCATTTTAAATAAATTAAAGCCAACTAATAACATGCTGAAAATAATTAACGAAATTACTGAAATATTTATGGTAACATGGAACCTTAATTAAGAAGTTAAACACTAAATATCAAATTAAGTTAAAATAACAACAATTTATAGTTTTAAAATCAAATAGGAACATTTTTAAACAATTAATCATATCATTAGATAATTAAATTGCGTAATTTATAAGCAAAACAACACATTAGTTTAAACGAAAAGCCGGGGCGTTACAATCTCTCCCCCTTAAAAAGAATCCGTCCTCGGATTCACAACACGCCTAAAAACAATCAATGAGAGATTCCCCGTCTCTCACAAACAACAATGAGAGAGCCCCGTCTCTCGCGCAAGCAAAGAGAGTACCTCGTCTCTCAAAAAAAATAAGAGAATCTCCATCTCTTACAAACAACGAGAGCACCCCGTCTCTCAAATAAAAATAAGAGCAAGGAAGTCTCCAATACTCCCAAGCAACACACGCAAAAACCAAAATTAAAATCACGTAAACGCCCATGTTGATTATCAATTACTCCAAATAATTTAACACGATAAAAAAAAAAAATCGGAACACATAACAAAGAAATTATTCAAGTTAAATTTGTATGGATGCATGTATCATGGATGCTATAAGTACCGGTTACTGTAGTTGCAAAATTTAAAGTTGTGAGTTGTCGTTGTACAGTGCATGATCTGTCCTGAAGATAAGCTTAGTGTTCAGCTTGTCTTGAACCTCTTCAGGGTACCCCGGTAAAGCAATTGATGAATCCTCTAAGAATTATACTCTTAGACCCCTTCTGACTTTTATTGCTACTTAACTTCTTCAATCCTTCCTTAACCTCTATTATTTCCTTTCAGTCAGACTAACTCTTCCAATTAATCCAATTGACATTCACCTTTACGTTGAGAATATTTGTTCTGATGTCCAGTCCATATCTTCCATCCTTACCCATATCGGTGCTTAACATCTCCCCGAGGATAACCACTCTGGGCAAACTTGATGATTCGATCCCGACCTTACGATGTTTATTCTTATGGTCTCTCTCAACACAAATCTTTTCCCACCTTCCGTTCCTATTGTCCGTTAATTCCCTTTTACCCCCTCAATGTTATATTCGATAACTGGTCCCATATTTCCTTAACCGAAGACAGAAGGTTCTTGATGATTCTTGAAGCTTGATGTAATCTTCCAATTATCATCCTTTTCTATTTGGTCCCTTCTTAAGTTTCCTTCTGGATCACCTTAGATATAACCGATAACTTAATAATATTGTCTCGGACCCCTTCATACTTTATTGAATAAATCTTGATCGACACCATCCCCTCATATAATAACTTGATTCAATTTCCCTTGTTAATTCTAACTTAGGAGGTCACAGAAACATCCCTTATAATTTCATCACCCCCAAATCGGAATTCCAGACATAGAAATGTTCAATAAACCCTTTTTCTTTATATCTCGAAAAATCTTCCCCCGAATTTGGCATCGTAACTTCTCTCTTAACAACTTAACCATTACAGTCGTCTTATTCATTTCCAATGATCACCATTAGGATTTCCAGAGCCTCTTTAATTTGCATCCCCATTGTCACTACTACCATATTTCTTCGAGCACCACTTCCATCCTCCAATTTATCTCTCAATAGTGCTCTCCCCCTTAAAATTTTTGCCCTTACATGTAAAACTCCATTAATCCTTCTCTCATTGAAATTCTCGAGAAGCCACTTCCATTATAGAGGGTTTTAACCCCAATGACGACCCAAGGTTTTCGCCTTTCCATTTCTCTTCTACTCCTCTTGAGGTGTGGAACTACTTCCTCTATTCTCATTCCATTCGAACACTCCGAAGCCAATTCTAGTTTCACTTTCCTTCAGATTCCTTCCACCAACCTACCCCTTACCTAAGGTTCTTTATTTCCCAAATCGTCTTTCTTTTCGTGTGCAACCCTATTATTTCCTTTCCCCTAAATCAGATATGGTTCGAGCGAAGATGTAATTGACAAATGAGGTTCCAGAGCTTCCTATCAAGTAAACACTAAAATGCATGTCGGGTAAAGATGGCAATGCATGTGTCACGTTTACATCAAGCATTTATACAACACATTAGAGCAACGAAATCAAATAGAACCGTACGCATGAACATAAATAAAGAAGAATAAATAATTGATGCTAAATATGTTGCACGTGCTATGAATGTTTTGGAACCTGTCACCAATGAGGTAAGTTATTAGCTCGGTAGCTTTCCTCGTTCTTCCGATCCCAAGGTCACTTGACTTGGTAATTATTCCTTGCCTTTCCAACGGTCTTCGAGATTTCCATGCATCTTTATAAATCAACTTGTATCTTCCACCTCCAAGGAGTTAGCATCCAACTTTTTCTCTAAATTCGACCTTTACTTCTAATCGTCACCTCGATCAAGAATCCTGCACTTACCCTTTGTGAGTTCAATTCACCTCCAATTGCTTATACTTGAGAGCATAATTTCCTTGCAAGGTGTGTTTGTCGTTCTTTACCGTTTCCATATGTTGCTCCATATCTTCCAATTCAACTTCACAACATGACAATTCAGCTTAGTTTTGGAAAAACGAACTCATATCCCAATCAACACCTTGCTCTAGATTCCCGTGACTATTGTTTATGAGTTTCCCATGACGATCGAAATCCAAAGCACTTAAGTCCAACTCTTCCCGGTCTTAACTTCGACATACTTTATTTCAATTCACTAGGCTTAGTCAGAAATCCTTCTTTGTCGACCCTAGGTGCACAACTCCTACCGGACCCATTTTATCTTAGTTTCTCCTAATTATTGATACCTCTGCAACGATCCAATCCGGAATCAAAATATCTTCAAGGTTTGTTCACTTCATTCTTTAGGTTGAAAGATCCTGTGCATCCAATCCAAAGCACCTTATGTGGCAGAGCCGTATAGGTCAATCTTCTAGATCATAACCATCCCACAATCAATCCTTATTTCACCAGGTGTCCTTCTACCACCGCATCTCTAGATTCAATCTTCCCATTCCGAATCCTAATCCTTGAACTCTAGCTCCATTTGGGAAGTCTCACATCTCTAATTCTCTACATTCTTCCCGGAGTATCCTGCCCATCTTCCATGTCCCAGAAAAGTTTGCAATCGATCGTCTTTGTCGTAGAACCTGGCCGTGGTTTGATATTATCTTCGTAACCTATAAATCATAGCTTACTTCTAGAGTAGATGCATGCGATTAGTGCATGATCATGACACATTTTCAACAATTAATGCAAGGATCCCTATGTAATTGCAACAGATAGTCCAACAAAATTCAAAAAGGAAAGCCAAATTCATGTTCAAGATCGATGCAATGCACACGTTGTCATATAGTTCCTAAGCCGTACGACCTAAACTGACTCACAAACGACACGAGAACACCAGTTTTGCAACCGGGCTCTGATACCACTTAAGGATGTAGCACCCCACACGTGAGGCACCACATCCCCCGCACTATGGCTCAACACGAGTAACGAAATAGTAAATCCGCACCCGTATCAAACCTTAGCGAACGGGAGACAAACATAAAAACCTTCCTAAGCTAGGCGGAACTAGACCCTCGAATGATAACCAATCGACGAAATATAATGCAACGCAAAGCCAAAGTTCAAACATACGAACCATGACCAGAATTGGGCTTTTCAGGCCTCTTTTAATCCATAGCAAAACCCAGAAAAAAAACAATTAAATAACAATTACATAAATATTCAAGTTCATGATACTATAGAATCGAATCATGCATAATTCCAATACATATGTGGGTGCAGAGACTCTCCTAACCTAACTTGACCAACTTAAAGACTCCAAACACCTCCGCCTAGCTCGAAACTCCAAAGCCAAACCTGCACACTAAAAGGTTGGGGAGGGAGAGGGTCAGTCTCTAGAAGACTGAGTGAGCAGGAGCGATATACATATATAAAAACATGCACATGCAAGTCATAAATTCCGAATAAGGTTTTATTTGAAATTAGTTCCCAAAAAGGACAAGAGAACGATTAATCAATGCTCGGATTTCATGACTAATCATATTAATTCATTACATTCATAAATCATACATATACATAAGGCTCGGCGAGTGAGCGTGCACAATCTCCAACCAAACTCCGACCGTGTACGACAAATATCATTAATATGTTGATTAGGCGATCATGCAATATATCATAATACACACAGACCATAACTCATATCATAAAACATATTTGTTTGGGCAATCCGTGTCCCGGCCTTCCCGCACGGTGCATAACAATCATAACATAACATAATCATATTCATAAAAACAGTTCCAACCTTCTTCCTCCGGGTGGTGGACGGGTTTGCAAGGCCCGACCACCCAATCATATCAATGCGGCTATGAGGTTCATGGGGCCTCAAAGCCCAGTTAGCGTTTCCCCGTCAAAAACTCCTTGACGAAGTCCGTTTCGCCGTAACATAATGGAATCACCACATGGGATCACCGTCGGCCCTTGCCTCTCCGGATAGCCACATGTACTAATTCCTGGGCCCGTGCAATCATAATCATGTCTCGCCAAAACATATCAGTTCATAAGAAACATAACATAATTCATAAATCATTTAGAAAGGGTTTACTCGATCAATATTTACTCGATACATACATTTGAAAACCAAATATAACTATATTAGGTTTTTGGCCAAAGCTCGCCACATACGGTTGTAGGGTTTTATACATAACTAGAACGAAAACACCCTCACCTGAAACAAGACGATACAAGGATATGAGTAATCGAGTGCCTGAAAGATCAAGATCTCTCCACCCTGGAGATAAACTGTACAAAAGACAACGTAACGTGTTCGTGAGACTCAAGACTCTAAATGAACCAATTATGACGCACGACATGCATAAGCATGATATGAATGCATAAAAGATGATATTATGTCATGAAAATGTTCATGTGCACTATTAAGGAATTTAACTCATATAACCAAGTTATTCATTTGATATTATAAATGTTCATATACATTCAAGTTCCATCTTTTCATATCCTTCATAATTCATAGCAATATCTAACAAAATCTTGGAACCATAGTCACATTTTACCTTTCAACATGTTTACATTGAGTATGATAAATAAAAAGGCCAAGAGCATCACTTAAGACATCAAAAGAATGCAAGAAGGTACCTTATATTTCATATAGAAGCACTAAAGCCACGTCATAGCAATTTACCAAAAGCATGCTTTAAACCTCATCCAAATGCTATGATATTAAACCACAATACTCCTAACACATAACAAAACAAGTTCATAGTTCAACACAAAAAGAGATAAAGTCATCAAAGAGGTGAAACAAATCAAAACCCGAAAAGGAAGCAACAAGGACTGCGCAGGGGAAGGGACAAGGGGGTGTCACCTACCTTAGCTACACCGAGCCACGACCGTGGCTCAGTTCAGACATGCCCAGAAGGTGTGACACGGCCGTGTCTCGCATTTTAGTGTAAATGAGACACGGGGGTGTCACGGTACATAACCAAAATCGGACACAAGGCTTGACGGTAAAATTGAACCCATACAAAATCAATCCAAAAGCATACCAAATCAACTCCAAATGCTATGAAACTTAATATACAACATATTTAGCATGTGAGGAACTTATTTCATTTAGAGTGCAAAGGCTATATCACACATTAAGGGCATCTAAATCATGCATCAAAACTGGGTCGCCAAAATCGTACATAAGAGCCCTATTGTTTCAATCGAGCCATGATCAAGTACTTAGGAGCTTAATTTGGAACTGAAACCTTGGGGAATGCATGCTAACATACTAAACAACTAATATACATCAAATATATGAAAAATGACACGAATTAAAGCACATTAGAATGACCAACAAGTCACAAAACGCAACAGCAACATGTCTGTCATAGATCATGCATAAGAACAGGCCTTGTCTTTCGGTTTTGGGGTTTAAAATGGATCCAAATACTTGCAACATGAATGCTAACTTATAGAGAAATGAGTGTACATAATATCCACGCAAATTCACACGAAAAGAAGGTCATTTGATCAAGCAACAAACCATACTTCACACAGCAGTCACGAAACAGAGGAGGCAGTTTTGAACATCAAGTTTGAAGCTCCAAATCTCATAATTTTATCAAAGGGTCAAGAGATAAAATCCTCCTAACATCATATACTATCAGTTAGGAAAGAAATAGGCCAAGAAACAAGCTCATATAATCATGTATAAGCAAGAAAATCAGCTACACAAGTAAATAGGTCACAAGAACAAAAATCCCTAAAAGTTCATATCAAACTCATCACTCAAACCCTAACCAAATCTGATCCAATTCATGTATTAAGTAGATGAAATAAAGTGTAATAGAGTATAGAAGACATAAATATTCATACCTTGAATATTGGAAGAAGAAGGGAGGTGATTTGAGCTCAAAATCACAAGAATGGCCAAGGGTTTTTCTTCCTTTTTCTCTCTTCCTCTATCTCGAGCAGTTGCAGCAGCAAGGGGAGATATTTGGCTCGGTTTTTGCTGCTAAAAGGGGGAATAAAGGGCTTAACTCAAGGTAAAAAAAGTCATGGTTAAGCTTTAGTTAGGTTAGGTTGAGTAAAAAGGGTCCCACCATGAAGACTAGTCAACAAAAGGAGCTCTTCTTGCATGAGTTGCTCGTTACGGTTGGATTTCGGAGGTCTTAATGATTTCAAAAATATATGAGGCTTGTTCCAATGTCTCCGAATCATCGATACGAAGGCAACGGAGGTGTCAGAATTTGAATCCGAATTCCCGAACTCAAGATATCACGTGGGGAACCAAGGGTGCGCTAATTGCTCGTTAGCCCCCGACTTGGTTCCACAAGTCAATTTAAATTCGTTAACACGTCAAATGAGTCCAAAAACATAAACCGAGCATATAGACATGTTCATAACACACATATTTACAACATACTAAATTTCCACAACATTCCGATATCATTACATATAAGAACGAAGCCCAAATAGAACACTCATGCGCAAGAATGAATTCATAACGTCATAAATTAATTACTAAAATTTAAATTCCATTTTAAATAAATTAAAGCCAACTAATAACATGTTGAAATTAATTAAGGAAATTACTGAAATATTTATGGTAACATGGAACCTTAATTAAGAAGTTAAACACTAAATATCAAATAAGTTAAAATAACAACAATTTATAGTTTTAAAATCAAATAGGAACATTTTTAAACAATTAATCATATCATTAAATAATTAAATTGCGCAATTTATAAACAAAACGACACATTAGTTTAAACGAAAAGCCGGGGCGTTACAGATAGTATCTGGGTAATCGTGGATAGATTCACAAAGTCTACTCACTTTCTACCAGTTCGAATATCTTACAAGATTCCGAAGTTGGCCGAAATCTATAACAGAGAAATTATCCGACTTCATGGCATTCCGGTGAGTATAGTTTCAGACCGAGACCCGAGGTTCACATCTAAGTTGTGGCAAGAATTACAGGCCGTTTTGGGAACGAGGCTCAAGTTCAGTACGACATTTCACCCGCAAACAGACGGTCAAACAGAACGGTTAATCAGGTATTTGGAAGATCTACTTCGGGCGTACGCAATGGATTTTCGAAATTCTTGGCAAGAGCAGCTTCCTTTGACTGAATTTGCATATAATTACAGCTTTCAGGCTTCAATCGGGATGGCTCCTTATGAACTTTTGTATGGAAGAAAGTGTCGGTCTCCGTTGTTCTTCGACTTGGAGGAATGGAAATGGTCAAAACAGGAAGGGGTAAAGAAAGGTGAAAGATTTGAAAAACCTTCCAGGGTCGTTCAGGATATGATAGAGAAAGTTCAGGCAATTCAACAACGGATGAAAACCGCGCAAGATAGACAAAAGAGCTATGCCGATACACGCCGGAGAGATCTAGAATTTGAAGTTGGTGACCGGGTATTCTTGAAGGTGTCACCAAGGAAAGGTTTCACCCGGATCGGGAAAGGAGGAAAGCTTAATCCTCGTTATTTAGGTCCTTTCGAGATTCTTGAAAGAATAGGCGAAGTAGCCTATCGGCTGGACCTACCACCGAGTCTTACGGGGATCCACAACTTGTTCCATGTTTCACGGTTAAGGAAGTACTACCCCGATGAGACCACGATTCTCCCCGTGGAAGAAGTGGAGTTGGAACGGAATTTGACATTTGTTTAGAGGCCGGTTAGAATCTTGGATCGAAAATTTCAGGAGTTGAGAAACCGGAGAATTCCCATGGTTAAAGTTTTGTGGAGAAGCGACAAAACCGAGGAAGCTACGTGGGAAACAGAGGATAAAATGAAACGGTTCCACCCGGAGTTGTTCACGCAAGACTAGAGAATCTAGATACCAGATTCTTCTAAGGGGGGAGAGTTGTAACGCCCCGATTCCGGATGAACAGGTAAGCACGCCACGTGTGAGATTTTGAGCGTAGGAATTTATTTTAATTCTTTTAAATTCTATATTCTTACGTGACATCTCATATTTTTATAGAAAATTCATGAAACATTATTTATATGAATTATGTGAATTCATATCATTGGAAAATTATTTCAAGCCATGGAAAAATATTTATTACCTAAAACCATTACCGAGAGTGCCTTAATTACCGAATTGTCCCTACTTGATTCTCTTTCTAAACTTTAGGGACTTAATTGCATAAACTTCTAAGGATTTAATTGTTTATATTTCAAAACTATACACACTTGGTTGCATAACTTCATGAGTAGAAGGATCAAATTGCAAATTGGACATTTCACTGAAATCAAGTAGGATGAATCACGTAAAATGCAATCCTTGAGCTTCCTTGATCATTTCATCCAAAAATTTCCCAACAACTTTGCTTCCTCACTCTCGGTATCAAGGAAGAAAAGGAAGAAGTGAAATTTTATCATAATCATCCAAGATTTCAAGAAATATTTGGGGATTGGAGTATAGTCATCATCATCATCCATCTTCTTCATCTATTGAGCTTCAAAGGTGATTATTGCATGAATTGATGATTCTTGATTATATATGAACTAGCTAGGGTTTGAGAGTTATGTGCTAAATGGATTATTTGGTGATGAAGGCATGAATAGGTGATTATGGCATGATTTATTCATGAAATTTTGGAAGAATTTGAGCTTGAATGATCCATATGAACTTGAACATGAAACCTTGAATTCTCGATGATTTTCCATGTTTTATGTGTTTAAGTGTTATATTATCATCTTATGAACATATATGCATGAGTAGTACCAGAAATAATAGCATTTGGGGATCAAAATTGGAACTTTGTGGCTTGGTTGTTCTTTCCCGTAGCTTTCCCCTATTTCTGCTCTGTTTCTTTCAGTTGCAGAAACTGGGAACGACCGTTCCCAACCTCAAGGCATTGTGGGAACGGGCGTTCCCACTCTTTCAAATGAAACTAGGCAGCCGAGCCTGGGAACGGCCGTTCCCATTTTGGCCTGTGTGCTGGAAGGGCCGTTCCCAGCTAAAGGCACGCTTTTAATTTTAAAACGGTGGCGCATTTTGAAGGGCCACGGGAACGGCCCTTCCCATTTACAAAGGAAACCGGAACGGCCATTCCCGTACGTCTGACAGAACAAAAGTTTCTGCATAAAATTACATTTTAGCCCCATGATCCGAGGATTTGTTTGACCTCGAATTGCTATTATATGATCTAATATGTACTGAAATAAGATGTTTTCATGCCACATTGTGATTTGCTCGTCATCTCGTTGCATTTTCGTCGTTCGTCCTATTTGGTCCATTTTGAGTCATGTCTCACGTATACACGTCGTGTTTGCACAGGTCACGAGGTCATGGACGAGGAGCAGGCTCTGTAGAGCATATCCTTGTTTTGTTTTGTAAGAAAAGGTGAGGTTTTTTTTTAGGTACATTGAACCCTACAACCTTTATGTGCTATTTTCGGCCAAAACGTATTATAATTATAAACGTTTTCCCAAAATACGAATATTTCAAGCAAGCAAGCCATTATTGTCATGATTTCATGCAAGTTTGGCGAGTACATGATTGCACGTGGGCCCGAGGGTAATTCTTGAGCTAACCGGGAAAGGAAGGGCTGACGGGTAACTCCTGCATTATCCTCACATTATTGGGATCACCCCCGAAGCCACTAGGAGATTAGTGGTGGAAGGAGTTCCGTGTTTAGGGAGTCATGTTCCCTATATACACCATGTCGTGGATAGTTGGGCTTTGCAAACCCACTATCACCCGGAGGAAGAAGGAGACTGGGGATTAATCCGGCATGTCGGGTTATCCTCGGGTTATTGCATGTTTCAAGCATGAAATTGTCTATTTGAGCACCAATTGAAATGTATGATCATGTAGTTAATAAATCATGCAAGCACGTATATATCACGTTTGGTGTAAAGGTTGGAGAATAGCCCTCACTCGCCCGGACCACATGTTCATGAAATGATCAAGTTAATATGTTAAAATGATTAGTGGTAATCTCGGGCAAAGAACCAACTTCTTGAACTATATATATATTGTTTCATTTCCAAGTCTTCACCCGAGACTATGACTTGCATGTGACGTGTGTTATATATTTATCTATTGCCCCTCACTCAGTCTTCGGTAGACTGATACTTCACTTTTCAGGTACTTGAGAGCGTGGTAGTGCTAGGCGGGAGTCCGGTCAAGTCTTACACTTTCACGGGTCTAGTATTGCACCACTCATGTATAGACTTATGATAGATATCATGTTATTGTCATGATTATTACATTTTGAATACTCGAGCATGTATATAGTATAAAGAGATGATAATTTATTGATAGCTAATGTTGGTATCTATTATGTATCTATTTGGTAAATATGGTACCTATACGTATTTATTGCAATGCTTCCACTTTTAAATTCATGTTTTGATTTAATTGTGTTGGGGAGTGTCCCGCCTATCTCGGTTATTTTAATTGTCACCCGTTCGCTATAGTTTTGGTTTATGTACGGACTTTCCATTTCGTATGTGGATCGAGGCTATAGTGCGGGGGATGTAGTGCCTTGGGGTTAGGGTGCTACAGTCATCTTTACTCGACATGCATTTTAGTGTTTAATTGATAGGAAGCTCATTCCCTTCACCTATCAAGTATTACCTTAACCGAGCAACTTTTGAATTCAATCAAGATGACTTCAGGGAAATAAAGAATTTCAAGTGAGGGATAGGTTGATGGCAACGGGATTTCAGAAAGAGAAGCGAGACTAGAGTTAGCTTCGGGGTCTTCGAATCAGACAAGAGGCGGAAAGGGGATTTCGGACATTAAGCCGATTGGAAGGGAAGGTGAAAGGCAAAACCTTTGGGTCGCCATTTTGATTAGAACCCTCTCTCATGGAAGTTGTTCATCAAGAATTTCAAGGAAAGAAGGATTAATGGAATTCGACATGTAAGGACAGAAAAATTTAAGGGGGAGAGCATGACTACGAGATAAATTGGAAGGTTGGAATTGAGCCAGGAAGAAATGTTTCAGTAGGAACAATGAAATTGGAAATTAAGGAAGACCTGGAGGTCCTAATGGATGGTGTTAATCAAGATTAATTTAATGAAGTACAAAGAGGGCCAACAAAGATAATATTATTAAGTCATCGGTTATCCCTATGGTAATTCGGAAGCAAATTTTAGAAGAAACCAAATTGAAAAGGATGATCATTAGAGGATTTACATCAGACTGCGAGAATCATCAAGAACATTCTGTCTCCGATTAAAGAATTGTAGGACCCGAATACCAAGTTTCACCTTAGAGGTTTAAAGAGAGTGAAAAGGGTAAATCTAATGGAAGATAGAAGAAGATTTGTGTAGCATATATATTAAGGTCGGGAATGAACTTTTAAGGACCCCAACGGTAGTTTTCTTCGATGGTATGTTAGGCTTTGATATGGATAAAGAAAATAGCTATGGATTTGATTTCGGGACGGATGATCTACTAGTATAAGGGGGATCAAAGCTCGGCTGTTTAAAGAGTTGGTCTGACTGAAGGAAACTTATGGGGATTGAGGAAGGACTAAAGAAGAAGATTAGAAGCAGTACAAGTCAGAAGGGATTAAAGAATAAAATCCTTAGAGAATTTATCATTGTTTCACCGGGGTACCCTGAAGAGCTTAAAGACAAGTAGAGCATTGAATTCACTTTCGGGGCAGATCACGCTTTGGACAACGAAACTCACCATTCTGAATTACGCAACTACGGTGAACGGTACATGAAGCATCCATGATACATGCATCCATGAAAATTTAACTTAAATAATTTTTAGGTTAGGTGCTTTGATTCCTTATTATGTTAACTTACTTGGAGTGATTGATGATCAACGTGGATGATATCTATTACCTGCTTTGGGTGTCTTACGTGACTTTAATTATTATTTCGCATTGTGTTGCTCGGGAGTATTGGAGACTTCCTTGCCTTGTTGTTGTTTGTAAGAGATGGGGATTCTCTTATTTTTGTTCGAGAGACGGGGTGCTCTCTTTGCTTGCGGGAGACGGGGTTCTCTCATTGTTGTTGGAGAGACGGGGTTCTCTCATTGTTGCTCGAGAGACGGGGCTCTCTCCTTGTTGCTTGTGAGAGACGGGAGATGTCTCATTGGTTGGTTTTAGGCGAGTAGTGAATCCGAGGACGAATTCTTTTTAAGGGGGAGAGGTTGTAACGCCCTGTTTTTTCATTTATACTAATATGTCGTATGTGTTTATAAATTATGCAATTAATTATTTAATCATGTGATTAATTGTTTATAAGTGTTTTAAATATTTAATTTTAATATAAATTGTTATTGGTTTATTTTATTTTATTTCATTAAATTGGAAATTATTTAAATTGATAATTAATAATTAATGTTAATTATTCATACTTTCTTGTTTAATTAATCTTAATTATATATGAATCAGTGACTTCTAATCTAAATGTTACTAATAGTATATATATAAATATAAATATATTTTAATTCGTACATGTGATTTTATTAATTAAAATTTGTATGCTTTCCGTTGTTTGATGCATGGATTCTATTCTATGGCATGCAGATGAATGTTTGTGTAATTATATATATGCATGTTGGTATAATTATAAATTATGCATGCATGCAGGGTGTATGTACGTGAATATATGTATATGATCTTGTTGTTGTTTTGTGCATGGTTTTAATTATTCTAATGCATGCAAATTGTGGTGTATGAATATATATATACATTATGTTATGGTTTGAAATTGTTTGAATGCATGCATATTGTTAATTATAAAATTTACATGCATGATTATACGTACATAAATAAATGCATGCATGTTTAGTTAGTAAGGTTTGCATGCATGAAATGTTTTATGTTGAATTGTTCATGCATGCTATGCACGTGTATATATATATATAAATGTATTTATATATATTATAAATGTTATGAATTAATTATATATTTAATTTTAGAATTTAATTGTTATCTATTTTGTGTTAATTAATTTCCGAACATGACTTGAATGTTTCTATTTACCTATTTTCTAATTGTAAACATGTTATACTAAGTGTTATGATCGTTATTTGAATTCTTGAATTGAATTGTTATAAAATGTGAAATTCATGAATTGATTGAATTTGAACACTTCCTTGAACGAATGAATGGCTCGTCTGAATGATTTAAATGCATTATTAGTGCACATGAACATGTTCATTACATAATATCATCTTTTAAGCATTCACATCACGTTCATTATATGACGTGCGTCATATATGGTTCATTTGGGGTCTTGAGTCTCACGAACACGTTATATTGTCTTTTGCACAGTTTTCTCCAGGGCGGAGATGCCGGGTTCATAGGACACTTTCGAGTCTCCTTTTCTTCTTGGTATTGTTTGGTAAGAAGCGTACAAGTGGGTTTCTCTACTATTTAGTTAAACAACCCTATATACTCCAAATGTGCAAAGATTTCGATCAAAAATTAATATATGTATGTAGAGTCGTTTTCAAGAATAAATGATTTCAACGTAAAGCCTTTATTTTATGAACCTACCAAATGTTTTAGCGAGAAAAGAATGAATGTTATGCACAAAACGGGGCCCAGGGACTTGGTGTGAGTGGTGACCCTAGGAGGCATGGGCTGACGGTGAACCCTCACACTAGTCCCACCAATGAACGGCGTAACCGGACCTCGTTAGGAGTTAGCGAGGAATGAACGCTGAGTGCCATCTGGGGAGTCATGTTCCCCTTTTGGTCAATGAATGGATGGTTCGGGCCGATCACCCGGCCATCACTCGGAGGAAGAAGGTGTAAATGTTCATGAATGTGCACAAAAGAATGTTATGCATGAATGAATGAAAGAAAGAAAGAATGTTTAATGAACTACACGAGGTGTTGGTTGGAGATAATTCACGCCCACTCGTAGGGCCACAAACGACCTAATGAAAAATGAACGTTATAATCCTTTTTGATGACTTATTTATTTCACCCACTTGGGAAACGCTCTAAAAACCTTATTTGGGATTATAACTTACATGTGAATGTTTAAATATTGTTGTATATGTTACTTATGCCTCGGTTTATACCCACCAGTCTCGTATAGACTGAACCCGGATTGTTTTCAGTGTTCTTATAGGTTTGGAGTGCTAGGCGGGAAGTGTTGTTTATTCGGTCTTTCGATTAGGTCAGAGTCGGTCCACATGCATCATGAATCATGATTTGTTTAAGTTACGGAGAATATATGGTTTGTATTGATTATTACTATTATCTTGAATTCCGGATAAGCTTATAGGAATAGAAAGAATCTGGAATTGATGTTTTATGATTTTATTGAATTTCGGGATTAGGTATCTATGCTAGTTGAACCCGTTGTTAATTGCATATCTTGTTATTTATGTATGTACTTCGCTTCCGCATTGGTATTCTTTCTGTTTTATTATCTCTTTGGTTGCGAAAGTTAGCTCCCGCCTAGCTTAGCGAGTGTGTATGTCCCCGTTCGCCGTGATCTAGCTCGGGTATGGATTGTCCATTTCATATACGGGTCGGGTCTCGGTGCGGGGGATGTGGTACCTTGCGCTCGGGTGCTACATCCTTAAGTGGTATCAGAGCCTGGTTGCAAAACCGGTGTTCTCGTATCGTGATTGAGTCAGTCTAGGTCGAACGGCTTAGGAACTACGTAACAATGTGTGCATTGCATCGATCTTGAATATGTATTGCTTTCCTTTTTGAATTTTGTTGACTTATCTGTTGCATTCCTGCATTGGATCAGTGCTTTTCGTGTTAAATACGTGCCATGAGCATGCCCTAATCGCATGCATATACCCTTGAAATGAGTTCTGATTTATAGGTTATGAAGATAATATTAAACCACGACTCAATATCAGGCTAACAACACCTTATTGCAAGTTCTTTCTAAGGTATAGAGGATAGGAAGGATGCATCGGGGAAAGATATAAAGAATTCCAGATGCGTGGCCCTTCTAGATGGAGTTAGAGTTCAAGGGTTAGGAGTCGGAATGGGAGGTTCGACTTCGGAAATGCAAATGGAGAGGAATACTTGGTGAAATAAGAGATTGATCAAGGGATGATGAGGACTTAGAAGGTCGACATACATGGTACTACTACGTAGGATGTCATAATTGGATTCAACGGGGTCATTAAACTTAAGGAATGGAGTGAATGAACTTGAGGGTACTTTAATTCAGAGCTCGGATTATGGAAGAGATAGCGAGGATTGTGAAGATTCAAGCTAAAACACATCCGACGGGAATTAAGCGTCAAGAGTCGTCAAAGAGGGATTTCTAAATAAACCTAATGGCTAGATTCGAGCTTGTAGAAGTCAAGATCGGGAAGAGTTTAAATTTGGGGGCTATAGATTTTGACTAAGATGGAAAACGAGTCGTGAAGGGAGTAAAGAAAGGCAAATAACTGGGTATATACAAAATTAGGAAAGGTGGTGATATGGAGGACGGGATTTGAGTTCATTTTACAAATCTAAGCTGAATGGTCGTGTTGTGAGGTTGAATTGGAAGATATGAAACCATAAATGGATAAGATAACGAAAGGCCAAGACCCTTTTGGAAGGAAATCAAGCGCTCAAGTGTAAGCAATTGGAAAACAAGTTCAATTTCCCAAATATGAACTCATAAAGGATAAACACGGGAATCTTGATCAAGGTGATGACTAGAAGTAGGGGTCGATTTTTGAGAAAAATTTGGATGCTAAACCCATGGACGTAGAAGAATCTGGGATCAAGAAATTGCAATTTCGGACGGTGGAAGATACAAGTGGGGCATAAGGATTGTTGAAAACCTCGAAGACCGTGGGAAAGGCAAGGAATAATCAGCAAGTCAAAGTAAGCCGTGATTGGAGGAGTGAGGAAAAGCTACCGAATTAACGGCTTACTATATTAGTGACAGGTTCCAAAACAATCATAGCACGTTCATCATACTCCGTATCAAATTATTTAACTTTTCCTTACCTATAATTGTGCGTGCATCTCTATTTGATTTCATTGCTTTAACGAGTTGCCTATTAAATCGTTGCAAGTGTGCCACGTGCATCGTCATCTTTACCCGACATGCATTTTAGTGTTTAATTGATAGGAAGCTCATTCCCTTCACCTATCAAGTATTACCTTAACCGAGCCACTTTTGAATTCAATCAAGATGACTTCGGGGAAATAAAGAATTTCAAGTGAGGGATAGGTTTATGGCGACGGGAATTCAGAAAGAGAAGTGAGACTAGAGTTGGCTTCGGGGTCTACGAATCGGACAAGAGGCGGAAAGGGGATTTCGGACATTAAGCGGATTGGAATGGAAGTTGAAAGGCAAAACCTTTGGGTCGCCATTTTGATTAGAACCCTCTCTAATGGAAGTTGCTCATCAAGAATTTCAAGGAAAGAAGGATTGATGGAATTCGACATGTAAGGACAGAAAAATTTAAGGGGGAGAGCATGACTACGAGATAAATTGGAAGGTTGGAATTGAGCCATGAAGAACTGTTTCGGTAGGAACAACGAAATTGCAAATTAAGGAAGACCTGGAGGTCCTAATGGATGGTGTCAATCAAGATTAATTTAATTAATTACAAAGAGGGCCAACAAAGATAATATTATTAAGTCATCGGTTATCCCCATGGTAATTCGGAAGGAAATTTTAGAAGAAACCAAATCGAAAAGGATGATCATTAGAGGATTTACATCAAACTGCGAGAATCATCAAGAACATTCTATCTCCGATTAAAGAATTGTAGGACCCGAATACCTAGTTTCACCTTAGAGGTTTAAAGAGAGTGAAAAGGGTGAATCTAATGGAAGATAGAAGAAGATTTGTGTAGCATATATATTAAGGTCGGGAATGTACTTTTAAGGACCCCAAGGGTAGTTATCTTCGATGGTATGTTAGGCTTTGATATGGATAAAGAAAATAGCTATGGATTTGATTTCGGGACGGATGATCTACTAGTATAAGGGGGATCAAAGCTCGGCTGTTTAAAGAGTTGGTCCGACTGAAGGAAACTTACGGGGATTGAGGAAGGACTAAAGAAGAAGATTAGAAGCAGTACAAGTCCTAAGGGAATAAAGAATAAAATCCTTAGAGAATTTATCATTGTTTCACCGGGGTACCCTGAAGAGCTTAAAGACATGTCGAGCATTGAATTCACTTTCGAGGCAGATCACGATTTGGACAACGAAACTCACCAATTTGAATTACGCAACTACGGTGAACGGTACATGAAGCATTCATGATACATGCATCCATGCAAATTTAACTTAAATAATTTTTAGGTTAGGTGCTTTGATTCCTTATTATGTTAACTTACTTGGAGTGATTGATGATCAACGTGGATGATATCTATTACCTGGTTTGGGTGTCTTACGTGACTTTAATTATAGTTTCGCATTGTGTTGCTCAGGAGTATTGGAGACTTCCTTGCTTTGTTGTTGTTTGTAAGAGACGGGGATTCTCTTATTTTTGCTCGAGAGACGGGGTGCTCTCTTTGCTTACGGGAGACGGGGTTCTCTCATTGTTGTTGGAGATACGGGGTTCTCTCATTGTTGCTCGAGAGACGGGGCTCTCTCCTTGTTGATTGTGAGAGACGGGGGATCTCTCATTGGTTGGTTTTGGGCGAGTAGTGAATCCGAGGACGGATTCTTTTTAAGGGGGAGAGGTTGTAACGCCCCAGTTTTTCATTTATACTAAAATGTTCTATGTGTTTATAAATTGTGCAATTAATTATTTAATCATGTGATTAATTGTTTATAAGTGTTTTAAATATTTAATTTTAATATAAATTTTTATTAGTTTATTTTATTTTGTTTCATTAAATTGGAAATTATTTAAATTGACAATTAATAATTAATGTTAATTATTCATACTTTCTTGTTTAATTAATCTTAATTATATATGAATCAGTGAATTCTAATCTTAATGTTACTAATAGTATATATATAAATATAAATATATTTTAATTCGTACATTTGATTTTATTAAATAAAATTTGTACACTTTGAATAAAAGTATTTTTTTTCTAATTCATGCACTTTGGATTATTAATGACTTTAAATTTTGTTTTATTTTATAAATATAATGAATTTGTTATGCATTGGTCATGAGTGTTACAAACGTGCTTCGTTCTCATATGATTTGATACCGAAAATTTCTAAAAATTTAGTATGTTGTAGATTTATGTGTTATAAACATGTCTGTATGCTCGTTTCATATTTTTGATCTCGTTTGACGTGTTAACGAATTTAATTTGAATTGTGGAACCAAATCGGGGGCTAACGAGCAATTAGCGCACCCTTGGTTCCGTATGTGATATCTTGAGCTAGGAAACTCGGATTCGAGTTTCGTCAACTTCGCTGAACTCATAACGAAAATTTGAGTTTAATGAACTTATCCACATATTTTTCTAAGACCATGTGAACCTCCGAAATTCAACCGAAAAGGGCTACGTTCGTCAAAACTGCCATAGCTCAATAAAATGGTCATAACTCTTTCAAACCTTGACCAAATTAACCATGGTTTGATTCTTTGGAAACCTAACTCAACCCTGTAACAGCCTTTCATCAGCCTAAACCGAACCAACCGTCACACTTAGAGAAAATTCAGCAAAAGACCCCTGCTCGCCAGAAAATCCTGTAACCTTGCATACCTTCGAGATTTTGGAGCTCAAATTTCTTTAAAACCTCAATCAATCCACAAGGTGAGTTTAGGGTTGTGTTATACTTTCATTTAGAGTCATTTTGATCTATTCATCCCCAATTTTGATCATGTTTTCATGAGTATATGGCTGATTTGGAGAAATAGTTAGGTTATGAGCATATTTGTTGATCTCTTTCAATTCTTGAGCTATTTGGTTGATTCAAGGCATGAATATGGTTGCTTTAACTCCCTCTTTGCATCTATGGTAATGTATTTCGTGGTAGTGGAGTATTAAGTGTGATATCATTGATGAAACTTGAAGGAATTGAGTTAAACTTGACTTCTTCTCCTCCCTCACGACATGAACTGCTGCTGTTGCGTTTTAGGAGTTAAATTGCTGTCAATTGCTGATCATTTTTGCCTTATTTGATGCACCTACCTACCTGATCATGTTGCATAAGGAATGGAATGGTTGTTGCTCTGTTTTCCTTCCATTTTGCCTTGTTTTCGGCCTGATTTTTGCTGCTGTTAGCTGCTGTGTTTTCTTGGTAAAGTTGCTGTCAATTTCAGTCAGTTTTAGCCTCATATTTGGTCTGTTTTGATACTGAATTTATGGCCTTAAGTACCTGCTACCTACTGCTATGTATTCTTGCATTTAACATGGGTTTAAACTTCGTTAAAACTGCTGTGTTGCACCTGTGATGGATCTCCCCGGGCGGGGAGATTTTTGCCATAAAAAGGCCTGGCCGGGTAGTGCTTGTAACGCCCCAGCTTTCGGCAATTCAGGTATGAACGACATGTGTGCGTTTGAGAGTTGTAATTTAATTATTAATTGATCATTTAATTCATTTTCCTATCATGACATAATTTTATAAAATTATGTTTTTGATATTTTATTGAAAATTAATATCATATCATATTTATTGGATATATTGAACGTGATTGCTATGTGAATTATTTTCCCGAATGTGATTTATTTCTTTTATGGCCTTAATTGCTCATTTTCATGAAAATGGGATCTAATTGCATTGGACCACATCGATCATTTAATAATGGAATTGGACTTGATTGCTTAACTTAATAAATGGAAGGATTTACTAGCAAATTGGCCATCTCTTCTCCCTTCTTTAGCAGCTTTCACGTACCATTTCCATTCCATTCATACAAAACATTTCATCCCTTGTTCTTGCTCCATTTCTTCAACCGATCCAACCCTACCAAGATAGGAGGGAGATTTCTTCTTGCAAGCATCAATTTTTGTGGGATTTGTGATATTTGGAGCATCATCAACATCATATCTTCATATTGTCTCTCATCTCTTTCATTTGAGGTATTTATGGAGGTTGAATGATTTTCTTGAGAAAATATGATATATAGGGCTTTGTATTAGCTTGAATGAATTGTGTATTTGTGGTTGTAAATATATTTGTGAACTTTAAGCTTGAGTTTGATGCAATTATCTTGAGTTTTGTGGACTTGAAGTATGATTGAGGATATGGGTTTCAAATGATTGATTATTGATGATCTAACATGGAATCATGTGTTTTTATGAGTTGTTATTGATCAATATGCATGTTAGCATGTTTATTGCATCAAATATGTGCATTACATCTTGAGTTTGATCCATTTTTGGTGGTTGATTGTTGTTATGCCATTGTTGCTCTGTTCTGCTCTGCATACAGCTGCTCTCGTATTTTGGGAACGGCCCTTCCCAACCCCAGTGTAAAACTGGAACGGCCGTTCCCATGATGCTGAGACAGAAGGCCAGCGAGACTGGGAACGACCGTTCCCATTTTGGCCTTTGAGCCGGAAGGGCCGTTCCCAGCTAAAACGTTTTTCCTTTTTGAAAACGCTGGTGCGTTTTCTGTAGCCATGGGAACGGCCCTTCCCATTTTCAAAGGGAAGCCGGAACGGCCGTTCCCATAGTCCAGAAAGTGCAAAAAATTCACTGCATAAAATTGCAATTTTCGCACCTCGTTCCGACGGCTTCTTTGACCCCTAATTGCTATTATGACTGATTACATGTTGAAACGCAATATTTTTATGGTACATTGTATTTTTCCCGTTGTCTCGTTGCATTTCCGCCGTTCGTCATATTTGGTACATTTTGAGTCGTGTTTCACGGACAATTGTCTTTCTTGCACGGACCAGCTTCCTGGTGACGAGGAGCAGGCCCCGTGAGCTGTTTCCTTGGATATTTTTGGGTCGTTCAGGTGAGGTTTAATTTTAGATACATAGGACCCGTACAACCCTATGTGAATTTTCAGCCAAAACCTAACTATATAACTTATAGTTTTTAAAAGAGATTGGTTTTCAAATGTTTTATCGAACTATTGAAAGGATTGATTGATTGATTGATTGATTTGGCGAGTATTGTATTGTACTGTGGGCCCGAGGGTAGTGACTCGAGCCAACCGGGAAAGCATGGGCTGACGGGTAACTCGAGAGCTATCCTCACCAAACTGGGATGAACCCTGAACCCTCTAGGAGATTAGGGGAGGAAGGAGTTCCGGGCTTAGGGATTCATGTACCCTCTGCCCAGATTGATTGGATGGTGGGGCCTTACAATCCCACCATCATCCGGAGGAAGAAGGCGTTATTGAAACTGCTAATTGCGCACAGTAATGAATTGCTTGATCACCTAATCACCTAATAATTGATTGATTGATTGATTGTACACAGTCGGTGTAAGGTTGGAGAACTGCCCCACTCGCCGGGCCACGAATTGATTGTATTGAATTGATTAAATTGAAATTGAAATAGTTGTAATCTCGGGCTATAGTAACTCTTTTATCCTATTGAGATTGTATTGTTTTCCGAAAATATTACCCGAGGCTATGACTTGCATGTTGGTGCGCTTATATTTATTTATACCCCTCGCTCAGTCTGTTTTGGACTGACACCTCAACTTTTCAGTGTTTTGCAGGGCGTGCTAGGCGGGAATTTAGAGTCTAGTGGTCTTTAAATTTGGGTCTAGCACACTTCATTCCCACATTTTGTTATGTATAGCTATTTGGGATATTTTGTATTTCGCCTTGTTATCTATATTGTTGGGAGATGATAATGTATTGATAATGTGAATGTTGGTACCTATAAGTAAATAAATAAATATGGTACCTATACGTATCGAATGAATGTTATTGCTTCCGCTTTTTAATACTCTAACTTGATTGTTGGTTGGTTTTAAATTGAAGGTACCCGCCTAGCCTTGAGTCATTTTATTGTCTCCCGTTCGCTATAGCTTTGATTCATGTATGGATTGTCCATTTCATATGTGGATTGGGGCTGTAGTGCGGGGGATGTGGTGCCTGGCGTTCTGGGTGCTACAGTGCTGGTGCAGAAACTCCGCTGCATGAAGTCCCCGGGCGGGGAGATTGGTTTGACTGTTCGGTTTTGTATGCTTTCCCTTGTTTGATGCATGGATTCTATTCTATGGCATGCAGATGAATGTTTGTGTAATTATATATATGCATGTTGGTATAATTATAAATTATGCATGCATGCAGGGTGTATGTACGTGAATATTTGTATATGATCTTGTTGTTGTTTTGTGCATGGTTTTAATTATTCTAATGCATGCAAATTGTGGTGTATGCATATATATATACATTATGTTATGGTGTGAAATTGTTTGAATGCATGAATATGGTTAATTATAAAATTTGCATGCATGATTATACGTACATAAATAAATGCATGCATGTTTAGTTGGTAAGGTTTGCATGCATGAAATGTTTAAAGTTGAATTTTTTATGCATGATATGCACGTGTATATATATATATATAAATGTATTTATATATTATAAATGTTATGAATTAATTATATATTTAATTTTAGAATTTAATTGTTATCTATTTCGTGTTAATTAATTTCCAAACATGACTTGAATGTTTCTATTTACCTATTTTCTAATTGTAAACATGTTATCCTACGTGTTATCATAGTTATTTGAATTCTTGAATTGAATTGTTATAAAATGTGAAATTCATGAGTTGATTGAATTTGAATGCTTCCTTGAACGAATGAATGGCTCGTCTGTACGATTTAAATGCATTAATAGTGCGCATGAACATGTTCATTACATAATATCATCTTTTAAGCATTCACATCATGTTCATTGTATGTCGTGTGTCATATATGGTTCATTTGGGGTATTGAGTCTCACGAACACGTTACATTGGCTTTTGAACAGTTTTCTCCAGGGCGGACATGCCGGGTTCATAGGACACTTTCGAGTCTCCTGTTCTTCTTCGTATTGTTTGGTAAGAAGCGTACAGGTGGGTTTCTCTACTATTTAGTTAAACAACACTATATACTCCCAATGTGCAAAGATTTCGACCAAAAATTAATATATGTATATAGAGTCGTTTTCAAGAATAAATGATTTCAACATAAAGCCTTTATTTTATGAACCTACCAAATGTTTTGGCGAGAAAAGAACGAATGTTATGCACAGAATGGGGCCCAGGGACTTGGTGTGAGTGGTGACCCGAGGAGGCATGGGCTGACGGTGAACCCTCACACTAGTCCCACCAATGAAGGGCGTAATCGGACCTCGTTAGGAGTTAGCGAGGAATGGACACTGAGTGCCATCTGGGGAGTCATGTTCCCCTTTTGGTCAATGAATGGATGGTTCGGGCCGATCACCCGGCCATCACCCGGAGGAAGAAGGTGTAAATGTTCATGAATCTGCACAAAAGAATGTTATGCATGAATGAAAGAAAGAATGAAAGAATGTTTAATGAATTACACGAGGTGTTGGTTGGAGATAATGCACGCCCACTCACCGGGCCACAAACGACCTAATGAAAAATGAACGTTATAATCCCTTTTGATGACTTATTTATTTCACCCACTTGGGAAACGCTCTAAAAACCTCATTTGGGATTATAACTTGCATGTGAATGTTTAAATATTGTTGTATATGTTACTTATGCCTCGTTTTATACCCACCAGTCTCGTATAGACTGAACCCAGATTGTTTTCAGTGTTCTTGCAGGTTTGGAGTGCTAGGCGGGAAGTCTTGTTTATTCGGTCTTTCGGTTAGGTTAGAGTCGGTCCACGTGCATAACGAATCATGATTTGTTTAAGTTACGGAGAATGTATGGTTTGTATTGATTATTACTATTATCGTGAATTCAGGATAAGCTTATAGGAATAGAAAGAATCTGGAATTGATGTTTTATGATTTTATTGAATTTCGGGATTAGGTATCTATGCTAGTTGAACCCGTTGTTAATTGCTTATCTTGTTATTTATGTATGTACTTCGCTTCCGCATTAGTATTCTTTCTGTTTTATTGTCTCTTTGGTTGCGAAAGTTAGCTCCCGCCTAGCTTAGCGAGTGTGTATGTCCCCGTTCACCGTGATCTAGCTCGGGTATGGATTGTCCATTTAATATTCGGGTCGGGTCTCGGTGCGGGGGATGTGGTACGTTGCGCTCGGGTTCTACATCCTTAAGTGGTATCAGAGCCTGGTTGTAAAACCGGTGTTCTCGTATCGTGATTGAGTCAGTTTAGGTCGCACGGCTTAGGAACTACGTGATAATGTGTGCATTGCATCGATCTTGATTATGTATTGCTTTCCTTTTTGAATTTTGTTGACTTATCTGTTGCATTCCTGCATTGGATCAGTGCTTTTCATGTTAAATACGTGCCATGAGCATACACTAATCGCATGCATATATCAAACCACGGCCAAATATCAGGCTAACAACACCTTATTGCAAGTTTTTTCTAAGGTATAGAGGATAGGAAGGATGCACAGGGGAAAGATATAAAGAATTCCAGATGCGTGGCCCTTCTAGATGGAGCTAGAGTTCAAGGGTTAGGAGCCGGAATGGGAGGTTCGACTTTGGAAATGCAAGTGGAGAGGAATACTTTGTGAAATAAGAGATTGATCAAGGGATGATGACGACTTAGAAGATTGACATACATTGTACTACTACGTAGGATGCCATAATTGGATTCAACGGCATTCAACTTAAGGAATGGAGTGAATGAACTTGAGGGTACTTTAATTCAGAGCTCGAATTATGGAAGAGATAGCGAGGATTGTGAAGATTCAAGCTAAAACACATCTGACGGGAATTAAGCGTCAAGAGTCGTCAAAGAGGGATTTCTAAATAAACCTAATGGCTAGATTCGAGCTTGTAGAAGTCAAGATCGGGAAGAGTATAAATTTGGGGGTTATAGATTTTGACTAAGATGGAAAACGAGTCGTGAAGGGAGTAGAGAAAGGCAAGTAACTGGGTATATACAAAATTAGGAAAGGTGGCGATATGGAGGACGGGATTTGAGTTCATTTTACAAATCTAAGCTGAATTGTCGTGTTGTGAGGTTGAATTGGAAGATACGAAGCCACAAATAGATAAGATAAAGAAAGGCAAAGACTCTTTTGGAAGGAAATCAAGCGCTCAAGTGTAAGCAATTGGAAAACAAGTTCAATTTCCCCAATATAAACTTGATCAAGGTGATGACTAGAAGTAGGGGTCGATTTTCGAGGAAAATTTGGATGCTAAACCCATGGACGTAGAAGAATTTGGGATTTTCCTTATGCATTTTGCTAGTTTTGAAATATGTATAAGTTATGTCTTTAATTCGAACTTGTAAGGGTTTGTATAACTTGTCTCGCTATATTTGACATATCTTGATTATGTTTCGAGCATGTATGTTTGTCTTTGGGATTCTGGTGCTTCCGCATTCGTTATTTTTTTTTACTGCGCGCTCTGAGTAGGGTCTAGACCACGTAGCTTAGGTTGGATTTTTGTTTTTCCCCCGTTCACCATGGCTTGATGTGTGAACGGATTCCTCATTTCGTTTCACGTGTTGGGCTATGGTGCGGGGGATGTGGCGCCCTTCGCTCCGGGGTGTTACAGAATTGGACATTTGGATATTGGGGATAAGGCGGAGATAAGGATGAAATTCCAGAGATTAAGAGTTGTAGGTTGCTTCGAGTTGTTCGGATTGGGCAAGGAAAGGAAATGGGACTTCGGACTTCAAGAGGATCAAAAGAGGGATTGGACAACGAAGAGTCTGGGCCGATAATTCTAGCACCCCCTCCTCCCCCTCCCCCCCCCCCCCAAATGAGAAAATAAATAGACACCGAATATATTTTCTAACTGGTGTCGCTCACCCCAAAATAACTACGGGGAGATTGAGGGTTTCTCTTTAAGAATGATGGATCGCATTCAACATGGGAAGGCAGAAAATTTTAAAGGAAAAGAGAACGACCAAAAGGGTGAGTTTAAGTTCAAAAGTTGCACTAGAAGAAGATGCTTGTAGTAGGAACAATGAGAATGCATGTCTCGGCAAGACATGAAAGTTCTATGACAGTGCTAGGAAGAAAATAGACGGAATATCAAACTAAAACTTGCAAAAGTGGCAATCAGCATTGCTAAGAGAATGCCAATGAAGATAACCTTAATCAAAATGGAAAGTGGGAAACAATATTTTTAAGGAACCTATCGATAGGTTACAGTAATTAGTAAAATTTTAGAGATATTGGAATTAAGAAAAGAACTTCTATGAGATTTTACATCAACTATGGGAAAGAAAAATGAACCAAATTATCCCACCTCATGATGGTGTCGTAGAAAGGCTACTTTATCTGAGTATTGAAGATTGTCTCAATAACACACAACAACGGGAAGTATTGTAGGATTCCCAGTTGTTGTCCTTGATGACCTGGGAAGAAATTATGATAAACCATGATGGTGATTATCAAGCAGCTTAGATCGAATTTCGAGAATTATCAAGACTTATTAAGGAAGTAAACCTTCGACTAAGAGAGTAAGTGGACCGGAACCCAATGCATGCCTAAGAGCTCAAAGGGGATTGAATGGTAATTCCAATAAAAGAAGAGAAATAATCCACGAGAAGATTGATCGAAACTTGACTAGGAAAGAATTCGTGAAGAAGCAAGTCGTGGAGGTGACTAACTTGAGATTGGAATTGAAAGTAGTTAACCTTGAGTATGGTGAATTCAGGCATCGAGAAAGATAAATGATTCAAACATGATTCGTGGGAGGAATGTTTCGAAGATACGTAGGATAAAGCAGAGTTTGACTGGTTGAAAGAGTTAGTTATGTCAAGGGAAGATGTAGAGGTGAAGGGTGAGGAGTTAGAAAAGAAAGTGAATGCTATTCTAAGAGTTAATTGAATTCCAAGAAATCCGCCGAATTGAAGTAGGTAATCAAGGGGTAAGAGTCAAAATAGGACCAGCCGAGAGTTTGTACCCTCGTCAATCGGACACCCATATTAAGTGCATTATAGACAAGTCAAGAACCAAGCCAGCTTTTGGGTCACATTATACAATTGGACCATGAATTTGTCAACTTCAAATTTCTTGGCTATGGTGAACAGTACATAAAACATTCATGGCATAAGCATACATGCAATTTAAATTTAAATGATTTCTTAATGCTATATGTTTTGCTAATTGAATATTTTTATTGTTCCTTGATAAGGTTGTAATTGATATTTATTATCTACCCTTGTGTGACTTATCTGAATCTTGCTTGTTGTATTTGGCATTGTGCTACTCTTAGCGTGTGATTATTTTGTGACTCAAATGTGTTTCTTTTATTCTTGTTCGAGAGTCGGGGTTCTCTCATTCTTGTTCGAGAGATGGGGTTCTTTCTTTGCTGCTTTTGAGAGACGGGGTTCTCTCATTGTTGTTTGAGAGATGGGGTTCTCTCCTTGATGTTTGCGAGGGACGAGGTTCTCTCATTAATTGTTTTCAAGTGAACAGTGAATCCGAGGATGGATTCTTTTAAGGGGGAGAGGTTATAACACCCCAATTTTTCAAATCATGCAAGTATGACATATGTGTATATTACTTGCCTGTTTAAATTATTTAATTATGTAATTAATTCTTTATTATAAATAAGTGATTAATTGTTTATTATGATTATAATTATAATTAATTATTTCCCTTTAATTGTGTTTTTATTTCATTAAATTTACTTTATTTTTATTTTATTTTACGAATATTGAAGATTTCAATTTATATGTTAATGAAATTTTGAATAAATGTTTCAATGATTATAAAATGCATGTCGTTCTTATTCGAATTCAATTCCGATTTTTGTGAAAATTTAGTATATTGTAGATTTATATGTTATGAACATGTCTATATGCTCGTTTCATGTTTTCGATCTTGTTTGGTGTGGTAACGAATTTATTTTTGAGTTGTGGAACCAAATCGGGGGCTAAGGGGCAATTAGCGCACCCTTTGTTCCGTATGTAATATCTTGAGCTCGGGAACTCGAAATCGAGTTCAGTCAACTTCGCTGGACTCGTATCGACGATTCAGGTTCAATGAATCAAGCCTCATACTTTTCTAAGCCTATTTGAACCCCGAAAATTTGACCGAAAAGTGGCTCATCCGCCAAACTGCCACACTTAGCTATTTTCCTCATAACTTTCACCATACTTATCCAAATTAACCATGGTTAGACTTTTTGGAAACCTAACTTAACCCTATATCAGCCCTAACCACCCCCATTTCGATCCACACTCATCACACAAGAGAAAAACTCAGCCGAACCCCTTCTCTCCAGTTCTATTTCGCCACTTTCCCATTCTTGGAGATTTAGAACACAAATCTCTTCCAACCTTCAACCAATTCAAGAGGTGAGTTTAGGGTTGTAATATACATTCAATTTTGGTCATTTTAAGCTATGAATCCCTAATTTTGAGCCTGATTTGATGCCATAGATGAATAGTTACGTTTAGGATGAATTTCTTAATCTCTTGATTCCTTTGAAGCTTTTGATTGTTTTATAGCAAGAAAGTGATCACTTTAACTCCCTTGTTGCATTTTTCGACATGTATTTGGTAGTAGTTGAGAATTCATTAAGAAGCCATTAATGAACCTTGGAGAATTTGATTGAAACTTGAATTTTTTTCCTCCCTCACGTTATGAACTGTTGCTGCTGTGTTTGGGACTGAACTTGTTGTCAATAGCTGCTCCTTTTTGCCTTGTCGGTCATTTTGTGCTTGAGTTTATACCCTGTTTCGTTTCCTTTTTGTGCGCTGTTTTCGCCTTGAACTGCTGCTGTCTGCTCGCTGCCGAGACACTCTCCCCGGGCGGGGAGAGTTTGTGCTGAAAATGTCCCTGGGCGGGGACATTTATGTAGTTTGGCATCTGCATCTCCTTCCCCGGTCGAGGAAGGTTGTGTTATGCAGTTCACCGGGTGGGGAACTCTCCTTTTGTGTGTTGATTGCTACTTTTAGTTGCTGCAAACTTGTTCTTGTGTGTGTGTGCTTCATTTTAAGATTTTGTGCATGAATCTACAGATATTGACGTGAATGCATGTAATAGATATACATATAATTTATGCATGGTTTTATGCATGAGTTTGTGTGTTGTGATTATATAAGTGTGCTGTATATATATATTACGTGTGTGTATAATATATATATGTAGTGTGATTTGTAGTGTGATTTGTGGTGTGCATGAGTGTTAACTTTGAATTCACTGCATGAAATCTTCAATTAAAATTCTCATACATGTTTTAATGTATATGTGGGTGTTATGTGCATGCATGATGTGTATATTTTATATACATATATGTGAGTGCTTAATTGATTTTAATGCATGAATTTATGGTTTGTGCGTTCAAATTCATGTGTGTACGCAGTATATATATATATATGAATAATATGTTTTTTGTGTGATTAATTGATTTGTTTTGTGCATGATTCTTGTTTGTTAATGCATGTTTGCATGCATAGGACATGGGTACGTACATGTATATGCATAATTGCATGCATGTTTGTTGATTTAAATTATTTTGTTGTCAATGCATGCATGCATGTGCGTGTATATATATACATATATATATAAATGTATTTATGTCTATTATATATATGCTATGAATTATTTATTTATTTGAATTATAGAATTAAATTGTTACCTATTCCGTGTTCTTATTTAATTTTCGATCATGACTTGAATGTTTTTAATTGTCAATTATCTAATTGTAAACATGATATAGTACGTGTTTTGATCGTTATATGAATTGTGGGATTGATTTGATATGAAATGTGGAAGTTATGAAGTCGAACGAATCTGAACGCTTTCTTGAATGAATGAATTGTTGGTGTTTATGCCTTAAAGACATTAATCGTGCACATGAACGTTTTCAGAACATCATTTCACTTCTTATACATCTCATATCATGTTCATTGCATGCCGTGCTTCATATATGGTTCATTAGGAGTCCTGAATCTCACGAGCACGTCACATTGTCCTTTTTACAGTTTTCTCCAGGGCGGAGATGTCGGGTTCATAGGATACCTCAAGTATTTTCTTTTCTTTTTGGTATCGATCGGTCAGGTGTAACAGGTGGGTTTCTCTTCTAATAGCTAAAACGACCCGATATATCCCTTACGTGAAATGTTTTGAGCCAAAATAGTATATTTATATATCGAGTCTTTTAAGAGTAAATGATTTCAAACGTAAGCCTTTCTTCTATGAAACCATATCCTATGATTTTGGCGAGAGCTTGTTATGAACGCACAGGCCCGGAACTTAGTGCATGTGGCCATCCGGGGAGGCAAGGACCGACGGTGATCCCATATGCTAGTTCCAACCAAATTTACGGTGAAACCAACCTCGTTAAGTAGTTCTTGACGAGGAAAGGCTACCCGGACTTTTGGGGATTCATATACTTCACTAGCCATATTGATATGTTTAGGTAGCCGGGCCTGTTGGAAAACACGAATCAGAAAGCAGCGGAAATTTAAAAATTTTCCAAAAAAAGGACCTTGGACTCGCAATCGTGTAACCAAATTCGTAGGGATAAGAAACTTACTTTTCTTTTATTCTTTCTTGAAGCGTTTCAAGCCACCCAAGAACGCTCTTCTCGCGGCTTGATCCCCTCTCCTTGGTAAAGCTCGAATCTTCCAACTTCTAACTTGAAGCTCTCTAGAGATAGTCCACCAACTTGATCACAATCCAACTAGTAAGGATGCTAGTTCTGTAGTTAGTGTTTAGGCTTAACCTAGGGTTTTGTTTATCTTGGAGAAAGGATGGTGTTCAACACATGAACCAAAAGAATTTTCAATTAGCTCTAAGGGGAGCTCGAGCTCCCCTATATATAGGTGAGGGAAGTGGCAGAAATTCCTAGTCCTTATGGCCTAAGGATTTGGTCTCTCTCTCTCTCCTATTACTTGATCATCAAGTATTTTTCAATTTTGACTTTGAATTCTAATTCAAGTCAACTTTTAAGAGAGCTAAAAATATCCAAACTATTTTTGGATAATTTTATACTTTATTTATTTAAAATAAATAACTTATTTTTTCTAATTAATTAATTCGTAATTAATTAACTAGATTATTTTTCTCCAAAATAAGAATTTCTTTTTAATTCAAAATTAAACCAAAGTCTATTAAATAATTAACAAATTAATTATTTAATATATATAATATATATGCATATTCACGTGAGACACGTGTCACAATGACACGTGTCACTCACGTGACCCACACGTGTGGTTTCACATGTGTGGAACCCTCTTGGCCCGATTAACTCGTTTAATCATTTTCAAGCCTCAACTCATGTAACCAAGTTGTTGTGTGTGACCCTCTAGGTGCTCAATTCAATTAGCAGTGACCCTAATTAATTAATTCACTAATTAATTAATCAGTCCACAGATTAAACAACCATAATCTAGCAACAGGTGTTTAACCCCTAGCTGAATTGGAATGTTGCGGATTCGACAGAACCTTTAAGTCATTGATTCATGTGAGATACAATCCTCCTACTTACTATCTCTCAACCAAGATCTAGGGCAAGGGAATAATCAGAACCCTAATAATCCGGTCTTAAAGCTAAGTGCATTTCATATCCATTTGATCTCAATCCAAGAAACCCTTTTCTTGATGTCTTGATCTACTGCCTTGGCCAAGGACTCCATATGGCATATGAATGACTTACACAATAAGAGATCACCTTGCAAATGCAAGTGTAGGTCCTTTTGTGATTCCCATTCACTTTCATGAATCACTTGTGCAGCCCCAGCATAAGCCTTGAATCAGTTGTCTAAGGCGACACCCTTTAAATCTTGTACCTAAGACTACAGAGTTAACTCATAAAGTGACAAGGAACCTCAAGTCTAAGGATCAATTAATCACATCAATGACTCGTGAGATATTTCCTAATCTGGAAGTTTCCATTTCTTGAAATAGAAACTTCCTTTCCCATTTAGGAATGCTCTCACACGGGGCATCTCAGTGAACTTACTTATTAAAGTAAGCACCCTCATGTATCACGCACGTATCAACTATACACTTTGCACCTCCATGAAACAAGGTGGTCCTTCTTAAGGGCGTTATCCCACAAGCAAGCCTTAGAGGAGTCAGGTTGACACTCCCACTGTCTGTAGGACTCATCGGCTTGGAGCATTTTACTAATCATGACTTATGTGATATAGGGCTCGTTTCATGAACCATTTCACCTAAATGGTAGAGTCCTAAAGTCATCAGGATTAGGGGAGTTCTTATACATGCATAGATAAAGTAAACGCATACCAAACAAGAGCATATAAAGAAGTGTTGCCTCAATTCGTTATTTCATTCAAAGATTGTCTGTGATTACAATAAGGAAAAGCACAAAGCGGATATACAATCGGCTTTCTAGGGCACTTTTCCTAACAATCTCCCACTTGCCCGTCAAAGCCATTCTAAAGCTACACTAAGTCCCATCTTCTGAAGATGTCCTTGGAAAGCTTCTCGACTAAGGGGTTTAGTAAGTGGATCTGCCACGTTCTCTGCTGATGTGATCCTCTCAATTAGCACATCTCCTCTTTTGATAATATCACGGATTAGGTGATACTTCCTCATAATGTGCTTGGTCCGTTGGTGAGATCTTGGTTCTCTTGCTTGAGCAGCCACGCCAGTGTTGTCACAAAACACAATAATGAGGTCTTTCATGCTAGGAACAACATTCAACTCTTGAATGAAGTTTCTAATCCAAACACCTTCCTTAGCTGCATCATTTGCAGCCAAGTATTCGGCCTCAGTGGTCGAATCTGCAGTGGTCGTTTACTTGGAACTCTTCCAACTCACTGCTCCACCGTTTAGGCAGAAAATGTATCCTGACATTGACTTAAAATCATCTAAGTCAGATGCAAAGCTTGCATCGCAGTATCCTTCGACAGTAAGATCTTTCTGACCTCCGTAAACTAAGAATAAATCTTTAGTACTTTTCAAGTACTTGAGAATATTCTTCACGGCAGCCCAGTGACCATCTCCAGGGTCAGATTGGAAACGACTTGTTACACTAAGTGCATAAGCCACATCCGGTCGAGTACATAACATTGCATACATTATGCTACCTATTGTTGATGCATAAGGTGTATGAGTCATTCTTTCCTTCTCAAGGTTAGTTTTAGGACACATCTTCTTTGAAAGACATGTTCCTACACTCTTAGGAAGGTTCTTAACCTTTGCTGACTCCATATTGAATCTCTTCAATACTTTGTCAATGTACATCGACTGTGATAGTCCTATTAACCTTCAAGATCTATCTCTATAGATTTTAATTTCAAGGATATAGGACGCATCACCCAGATCTTTCATCTCGAATTGGTTCGATAACCATAACTTAGTCACTTTCATGTCATCCTTCGAATTCCCAACAAGAAGGATGTCATCAACATAAAGTACTAAAAATTGCACTGAGGTCTCCAATTCCTTTCTATACACACATGATTCATTCGAAATTTGAATGAGGCCAAACGCTTTGTGTACATAAAGTATCTTTCATCTCGAATTGGTTCGATAACCATAACTTAGTCACTTTCATGTCATCCTTCGAATTCCCAACAAGAAGGATGTCATCAACATAAAGTACTAAAAATTGCACTGAGGTCTCCAATTCCTTTCTATACACACATGATTCATTCGAAATTTGAATGAGGCCAAACGCTTTGTGTAGCGCCCGGAACGGTGGGCCACCACATCCCCCGCACTTAAGCCCGAACCCACATATGAAATGGATTTCCATACATGAGTCCAAGCCTAAGCGAACGGGAACCTACACTCACCCACTAGGCTAAGCGGGCCTAAAACTCGAACAGAGCGCGCAAACAAACAGAGAAGAATGCGGAAGCAATATCATAAGGATCGCAAAGAAGCTCTAGACTAACATATACATCATATACAACGGCCTGCCGGCCCAAAATAGGTCAAGTACATATATCAAAAGTTCATAATTAGAATTTAAAACAATTCATAGCAGTAATCAAAATGCAGCAGGTAAATATGCCGACTCGACCTAAACTCAAAAGTACGACACGACCGACGCACTTCCCCGTCTAGCTCGAGCAACGTGCAACTAAAGTGTTAAAAGGAAGGGGTCAGTCCAACTCGACTGAGTGAGGGGGGGCTAACGCACACCCACACTATAAATACATATAGAGCATCACAAATAGTCAAAGGGGTCGATCATGAACCGAGCTAGGGTTTTCCATACCAAATCATTTTTAAAACACATATATATAATACAAAGGAAATCCTAACTCGTTTCACAATCACCAAAGCATAAACGAAACATAAACGTCCGGCGAGTACGGACCTCCTCAACTCCTCATACAAATCATAAATATATAAGAATTCATAAATTCATAACTCCTCAACGCCTTGGTGATCGGGAATCAAAACCCTCTCCACCCATATGGATTCTATATACATACGGGGTAGCTAACCCACGATATGCCTTCCCCGGTTATTCACCGAGGGCTCAAGGTAATAGTGCCTTCTCAACCTCCAAGAGTCGCACGCCACAACCTCAAATGGGATGTGTACAGGCTTAACCCGACGACCCTTGCCGTCCCGGGCGTCCTTACCCACAATCCCTGGGCCCGGATTCATAAGAAACATACCAATAATCCCATCTTTCAGGGCACATCTCGCGGAATCATAAAAGAAATGTACAAGGGATTCAAAATCATCAGCTCATATATGCCCATACTTATACCATTTCCATAAATTCGTAAAAAGGGATTCATAAAATCATAAGCAATCGTATTTAACCATATAATACATATATAACCACATGCGGGATACAAAATCAATAACATAAAGGTCATAGGTCGTTTATCTACAAGAAAAGATCCTAACCTTCACCTTGAAGTGGAAGCGGAGTGAAAATCGGACAAAAGAAGCAACCGAACACCTAAACCTCGGGCTCTTTAACTTCGTGAAGAGGCTCTGAAACAAAAGAACGCAAGACCCGAGACTTAGACTCAAATATGTACCAATTAGACGCTCGGAATGCTTAGGGATGCAACTAAGGCAAATGAAATACATAACCATGACAAATGAACCCTACCAAATCATATTCACACAATTCATAGAAAATGAGATCATAAGATCAAAACAAGGCACATAATGCGTAATATAACAAGCTAACATTGCATACACATCATAAACGAAGAAAGAAAACACAAAGAAAAGCAACGAAGCGATAAAACGAGCAATTGTCGCCGCCATATTTTCAAATGACACGGCCGTGTTGGGTTTTAGTTTAAAATGGACACGGCTGTGTCCGGTTAAAATAAATTCAGGAGCTTAATTCGAGAGGCTGACACGGCCGTGTTGAGTTTTAATTCAAAATGGACATGGCCGTGTCCGGTTTTATAAAAATAAATTGCTCCAAGTCGAGAGGCTGACACGGCCGTGTCCAAAACATGCATAAAGCTGACACGGCCATCTTGGCCTATCGTCTTCGAAAAAAAATAGCAGCAGCAACAGTAACTCTGCGTGAAAAAACAGAGCAAGGAAGCAGGGGAGCACGCAGCAACAACAAGCAACAACCTCAAGCCACAAAACTCATGCAAATGAAGGAAAATCACTCCCTAATCAACATACAATCATCCAATCATCCCAAAAGCTCAAGAATTATCATATATATCAAGAATTCTCATGCAAGAATTAAAATTTCATCAATGGCAACTTCCACCACACTCATCCATATTGAAAAGCGAGATCATATAAGCATATTAGAGTCATAAGAGATCATATATATAACTTCAAACTACAGCTTAAGTCCAAGAAACCAAGGTGCTCATCAAACCCTTAAAATTCATGTCATGTTTCATATGTGTATCAAACATAGCCCAAAGCATGGAATTAATAGCTCAAAATGACCATATATTCAAGTACATATCAAATACTAGCTTACCCCTTGAAGATGTTGGAAGAAAATGGAGATTAGAGCTCAAAACCTCCTTGGGATGAATAGTGACAGGTGAAGGGTTTAAGCTCCAAGTTGCTGCACTTATCTCTCTTTTTCCTTGTGTATACAGACATTGAGAGAGGGAGAGATGATTATGCATTGTTTTGGTGGAGTGTGGGGTCAAGCTTGAGGGTAATATGTCAAGAGTTGAGGGACTAAGGTGCAATTAAGTGAAAGGTAGTCATATAAGAGCGAGGTGAGTTTCCGGTCAGATTTCGGATTACCAAATGAGCTTAAAAGGTTATAAGGCTTAGTCCATCGAACCCGAATCGTCGAAACAAGTTCCACGGTGGTGATGGAATTCGAATCCGAATTCCCGAGCTCAAATTACACATATTGGAACCCAAGGTGCACTAAAAGCGTTTTAACCTCCTTTAGGTTCCGAACGTAACAATTAATTCAAAAGCTCAACAAATAGATTCGAACACACGTAACGAGCATATATCCAAGTTCATAACACGTAATTCTCTATCATACTAAAACAATAGAAAATTCTGGATTCAATTCAAGCATCAACGAATCAAATCTTAACAAATAACATTCATAATCATATAAAATTCATTCAAATCCATAAGAAATATTTAAAACAAGAATAAAAAGAATAAAGAATATGAATTTAAATAAAATAAATCGCGCACATACGTCATACCTGTACGGTCTGAAAGTCGGGGTGTCACAATCCTTCCCCCTTAAAAAGGACTTGCCCTCAAGTCCGACTCGAGTCCTCAAACAACTCCGGATATAACCTTCTTATTTTCTCCTCGGTTTCCCAAGTCGATTCCTCGGATTTCTGATCCCTCCAAAGTACCCTGACCAAAGGAATCTGCCGGTTTCTCAATTCTTGCATCTTCCTATCCTGAATTGCAACCAGATGCTTTTCTATGGTTAAATCCGGCTCTAACTGAACCTCTTCAACTGGGAGGATTGTTGACTCATCGGGATAATACTTACGGAGTTGATATACATGAAAAACATTGTGTATCCCGGTCATACTCGGCGGTAAATCCAATCTATACGCCGTTTCTCCGATTCTTTCCAAAATTTCAAACGGCCCAAGGTAACGAGGACTGAGCTTTCCACCTTTACCTATACGAGTGAAGCCTTTTCTAGGAGACGCCTTCGAAAAGACTCTATCTCCGACTTCGAACTCCAAGGGCCTTCTTCTCTTATCGGCGTAACTCTTTTGACGTGCTTGAGCTGCTCTCATCCTTTGTCGAATCTTATGAATCTTTTCAATGGTATTGACAATCTTTCCTTTAGACTCGGCTCTCTCGAGCTTATTCTCTTCGGTCCACCTCCAATCCTCGATATCCCAAAATAGAGGAGATCTGCACTTGCTTCCATAAAGTGCCTCGTTATAAGCAAACTCAACCAAAGGTAGGTGCTCATCCCACTTATCTTGGAAGTCCAAAGCACATGCTCTAAGCATATCCTCTAAGTATTGAATTAGCCTTTCAGATTGGCCGTCCGTCTGAGGATGCGAAGCTATGCTAAACTTGAGCTTAGTGCCCAAACACTTCTGAAGATTCTGCTAAAAGATCGAAGTAAACCGTGGATCCCGATCCGAAACAATACTAGCCGGAACTCCATGTAACCTTACAATCTCCCGAACATATAATTCGGCTAGCTTAGGAGCTTTCTCAGACATCCGAACCTTGAGGAAATGGGCAGACTTAGTCAATCTGTCCACAATTACCCATATTCCATCAAACCCTCCTTTAACTCTAGGCAAGCCGGACACAAAGTCCATCGTCACTTGCTCCCACTTCCACTCGGGAATAGGAAGTGGTTGGAGAGTTCCTTCCGGTTTCTGGTGCTCTGCCTTCACCTTTTGACACGTTAGACATCGCTTCACGAAGTTCGCGACGTCCATTTTCATGCCGTTCCACCAGAATTTCTCTTTCAGGTCCCGATACATCTTAGTACCTCGCGGATGAATCGAGTACCTCGAGCGATGTGCCTCCTCAAGTATAATCCTCTTGAGCTCTTCTGGGACACGTATTCTCGCTTCGAACCTTAACAAACCGAAATCATCAATCCCAAACCTGGAATTCGGGTCATCCTTAGAACGATTTACCAACTTCTGAATCTCGGCATCCGAGGCCTGAGCTTCCAACAACTGCTGTTTCAAATCCGGTATTATCGTAAGATTAGCCAACCAAGTTCCCGAAACCACGATTTCTGATCCTGAGCTTGAAGAACCGGCTTCCAAATTAACCACACTCGCCTTTCTACTCAAGGCATCGGCGACCACATTCACTTTACCCGGATGATATTGAATGGTGCAATCGTAGTCCTCTAATAACTCCATCCAACGCCTCTGTCTTACATTCAGATCTTTCTGAGAAAAGAGATACTTGAGGCTTTGGTGATCCGTAAACACCTCGAACGTTGCACCATAGAGGTAGTGTCGCCACTTCATCAAAGCAAACACAACCGCAACTAATTCAAGATCGTGGGTAGGGTAATTCTTCTCATGCTCCTTCAACTTTCTTGAAGCATAAGCTACCACTCTACCGTGCTGCATCAAAACACAACCAAGACCCTCTTTCGAAGCATCTGTATAAACTGCATAACCCTATGTACCCTCGGGTAGGGTAAGAACCGGTGCTGAAGTTAACTTCGCCTTCAAAGTCTGAAAACTCACCTCACACTTATCATCCCATTCAAATTTCACTTCCTTCTTAGTTAGGCGAGTCAACGGGGCGGCAATTTTTGAGAAATCCTTAACAAATCTGCAGTAATAACCGGCCAACCCAAGAAAACTCCGAATCTCTGAGACATTTCTCGGTCTCTCCCAACGAAGCACGGACTCAACCTTAGATGGATCAACTTCAATCCCATCACCTGAAATTATATGTCCCAAAAACATAACTCGGTCGATCCAAAATTCACACTTGCTGAACTTTGCATACAACTTATGTTCCCTCAAAGTTTCCAAAACGATCCGTAGATGTTGAGCATGCTCTTCAGCCGACCTTGAATACACCAGAATATCGTCTATAAAGATCACCACGAACTTCTCAAGAAAAGGCCTGAACACTCGGTGCATCATATCCATAAATACAGCTGGAGCATTAGTTAACCCAAACGGCATGACAACAAATTCAAAGTGCCCATATCTGGTATTAAAACCAGTCTTCGGAATATCCTCCTCCCTAATTCGCAGCTGGTAGTAGCCCTGCCTCAAATCTAACTTGGAGTAGACTTTCGAGCCTTGCAAAATATCAAATAACTCCTCGATGAGAGGCAAAGGGTATTTGTTCTTCACAGTCATCCTGTTCAACTCACGGTAGTCTATACGCATTCGTAGCGTTCCGTCTTTCTTCTTTACAAATAGAACGGGAGCACCCCACGGAGAAATGCTCGGACGAATGTAACCGCAAGCTAGAAGCTCATCAAGCTGATTCTTTAACTCCTTTAAGTCTACAGGAGCCATTCTATAGGGAGTCTTCAAAAAAGGCTCTGTTCCGGGATAAAGGTCGATCACGAACTCGATGTCCCTATCGGGTGGCAAAGAACCCAATGTCTCAGGGAATACATCGGTATACTCCCGCACGACCTCCGTCTCCTCAAGTTTAGCCTGATCCTTTGGTCTATTCAAAAGATAGGCTACGAAACCTGTCGCACCGTCCCGGACCAGTCTACTCGCCTCAACCAAAGAAATAAACGAGCTTGACTTCGCCTTCTCGCCCTTAAACACCACTAAACCAAAAGAAACCTTCTTCTCCCGACAATCCATCTGAGCCCCATGTTCAGACAACCAATCCATTCCGAGGATTACATTATACCTCTTCATCGGCATCTCAATCAAATCGGCGAGAAAAACCCTATCTTCAAAACTCACTAGGCAACCCCGATAAATCCTGCAAGTAACAAGACTACCGCCAAGAGGCCAACTAACCACATAATCATGCGCACAGAGGGTAATAGGCAAGCACAACAAAGAAGCAAGATCCCGAGAAATAAATGAATGAGATGCCCCGGGATCGAGCAATGCATGAAATGTAGTGCCATGAATGCTTACGGTACCTTCAATCACGGCATTAGGAACAAGATTTGCAGCTTCCTCTTCCTCGGCCCCAAGTGCATAAGCTCTAGCCTGAATTGCGAGCCTCTGATTATTCCCCGCTGCCTGTCCTGGCCTTTTGTTCGGGCATTGATTAAGCATGTGATCCGACGAACCACAACCGTAGCACCTCTTGTGAAGTTTGAAGCAATTTTCAACAAGATGATTACCCTTGCAATATTTGCATTGGACTTGAGGTGGTGCTGGTAATGCTAGAGGTTGAGCCTTTTGTCCTGTTGGCTTAAATTGCTTGTTTTGAGGCTTTACCGGTGTAAAAGCTTGGTAAGTCGGCCTCTTTCCATATTTGTTCTGACCTCCCGAGCTAGAACCCTGTACGGCCTGAGAAGTCCTCCTCCTCCTAGCAACCACTCGATCCTCTACCTTCAAAGTCTTCTCAGTGACTAACGCCCAAGTGTCGGTATCAATCGCTTCGAGTGCATCCTTCATATCCTCTCTTAAACCTCGAAAAAACTTTAAAGCCTTGTGGCGGTCATCGTTGGCAATGTTGGGAGCATATCTTGACAAACGGTCGAACTTATCAATGTATTCGGTGACTGTCTTCTCACCTTGCTTCAAATCCATGAACTCTTGGAGTCTTCGGTCCCTAGCGACGATTGGAATATACTTGTTACGAAACTCCCGAGTGAATGTTTCCCAATTAATCGCATCACCGGCGGCATCCAAACGGGCTCGGATGCTAGTCCACCAACTATAAGCCGGACCATGCACCATTGTGAGGGTGCACCTTGCCTTCTCAGCTGATTCACATGGTATCAATTCCCAAATTCTTTCTATTTGGATTAGCCACTCCTCAGCTTGGGTATCATTTCCACCTTCAAACTTGGGGCGATTTTGATTCCTGAACTCCCGTAAAATGTGAGTGACTTGCCCTCCTTCATGATTGACAACCGGAGGTGTATTCTGGCGATATCGGGTATCCAAATATGCACATAATCTCGCCATGAATCCCTCAGGTCCCATGTTGTTCTCGGCTTGTGGGGAACGATCCCGGTGATGTCTATGGCCCGGAGACCTGTCACGATGATGATCTCTTCTCGGAGGTATACTATAACATCGAAAGAATTCCAATACACATGCGTGCGGTTAGTACATGATCATGTGCACAATTCATAAAAATTCAAGTGAATGAGGCACATAAATGCACATAATCACATTGTCCTAATCCGAACGACCTAGACAAACTCAACACGACTGTAGAGCTTCGATTTTGCAACTGAGAGCTCTGACACCACTTTAAGATGTAGCGCACGGAACGGTGGGCCACCACATCCCCCGCACTTAAGCCCGAACCCACATATGAAATGGATTTCCAGACATGAGTCCAAGCCTAAGCGAATGGGAACCTACACTCACCCACTAGGCTAAGCGGGGCTAAAACTCGAACAGAGCGCGCAAACAAACAGAGAAGAATGCGGAAGCAATATCATAAGGATCGCAAAGAATCTCTATACTAACATATACATCATATACAACGGCCTGCCAGCCCAAAATAGGTCAAGTACATACATCAAAAGTTCATTATTAGAATTTAAAACAATTCATAGCAGTAATCAAAATGCAGCAGGTAAATATACCGACTCGACCTAAACTCGAAAGTACGACACGACCGATGCACTTCCCTGCCTAGCTGGAGCAACCTGCAACTAAAGTGTTAAAAGGAAGGGGTCAGTCCAACTCGACTGAGTGAGGGGGGGCTAACGCACACCCACACCATAAATACATATAGAGCATCACAAATAGTCAAAGAGGTCGATCATGAACCGAGCTAGGGTTTTCCACACCAAATCATTTTTAAAACACATATATATAATACAAAGGAAATCCTAACTCGTTTCACAATCACCAAACCATAAACGAAACATAAACGTCCGGCGAGTACGGACCTCCTCAACTCCTCATACAAATCATAAATACATAACAATTCATAAATTCATAACTCCTCAACGCCTTGGTGATCGGGAATCAAACCCTCTCCACCCATATGGATTCTATATACATACGGGGTAGCTAACCCACGATATGCCTTCCCCGGTTATTCACCGAGGGCTCAAGGTAATAGCGCCTTCTCAACCTCCAAGAGTCGCACGCCACAACCTCAAATGGGATATGCACAGGCTTAACCCGACGGCCCTTACCGTCCCGGGCGTCCTTACCCACAATCCCTGGGCCCGGATTCATAAGAAACATACCAATAATCCCATCTTTTCATGGCACTTCTCGCGGAATCATAAAGGAAATGTACAAGGGATTCAAAATCATCAGCTCATATATGCCCATACTTATACCATTTTCATAAATTTGTAAAAAGGGATTCATAAAATCATAAACGTATCATAAGCAATCGTATTTAACCATATAACACATATATAGCCACATACGGGATACGAAATCAATAACATAAAGGTCATAGGTCGTTTATCTACAAGAAAAGATCCTAACCCTCACCTTCAAGTGGAAGCGGAGTGAAAATCGGACAAAAGAAGCAACCGAACACCTAAACCTCGGGCTCTTTAACTTCGTGAAGAGGCTCTAAAATAAAAGAACGCAAGACCCGAGACTTAGACTCAAATATGTACCAATTAGACGCTCGGAATGCTTAGGGATGCAACTAAGGCAAATGAAATGCATAACCATGACAAATGAACCCTACCAAATCATATTCACACAATTCATAGAAAATGAGATCATAAGATCAAAACAAGGCACATAATGTGTAATATAACAAGCTAACATTGCATACACATCATAAACGAAGAAAGAAAACACAAAGAAAAGCAACGAAGCGATAAAACGAGCAATTGTCGCCGCCATATTTTCAAATGACACGGCCGTGTTGGGTTTTAGTTTAAAATGGACACGGCCGTGTCCGGTTAAAATAAATTCAGGAGCTTAATTCGAGAGGCTGACACGGCCGTGTTGAGTTTTAGTTCAAAATGGACACGGCCGTGTCCGGTTTTATAAAAATAATTTGCTCCAAGTCGAGAGGCTGACACGGCCGTGTCCAAAACATGCATAAAGCTGACACGGCCGTGTTGGCCTATCGTCTTCGAAAAAAAATAGCAGCAGCAACAGTAACTCTGCGTGAAAAAACATAGCAAGGAAGCAGGGGAGCACGCAGCAACAACAAGCAATAACCTCAAGCCACAAAACTCATGTAAATTAAGGAAAATCACTCCCTAATCAACATACAATCATCCAATCATCCCAAAAGCTCAAGAATTATCATATATATCAAGAATTCTCATGCAAGAATTCAAATTTCATCAATGGCAACTTCCACCACACTCATCCATATTGAAAAGGGAGATCATATAAGCATATTAGAGTCATAAGAGATCATATATATAACTTCAAACTACAACTTAAGTCCAAGAAACCAAGGTGATCATCAAACCCTTAAAATTTATGTCATGTTCCATATGTGTATCAAACATAGCCCAAAGCATGGAATTAATAGCTCAAAATGACCATATATTCAAGTACATATCAAATACTAGCTTACCCCTTGAAGATGTTGGAAGAAAATGGAGATTAGAGCTCAAAACCTCCTTGGGATGAATAGTGACGGGTGAAGGGTTTAAGCTCCAAGTTGCTGCACTTATCTCTCTTTTTCCTTGTGTATACCGACATTGAGAGAGAGAGAGATGATTATGCATTGTTTTGGTGGAGTGTGGGGTCAAGCTTGAGGGTAATATGTCAAGAGTTGAGGGACTAAGGTGCAATTAAGTGCAAGGTAGTCATATAAGAGCGAGGTGAATTCCCGGTCGGATTTTGGATTAACAAATGAGCTTAAAAGGTTATAAGGCTTAGTCCATCGAACCCGAATCGTCGAAACGAGTTCCACGGTGGTGACGGAATTCGAATCCGAATTCCCAAGCTCAAATAACACATATTGGAACCCAAGGTACGCTAAAAGCGTTTTAACCTCCTTTAGGTTCCGAACGTAACAATTAATTCAAATGCTCAACAAATAGATTCGAACACATGTAACGAGCATATATCCAAGTTCATAACACATAATTCTCTATCATACTAAAACAATAGAAAATTCCGGATTCAATTCAAGCATCAACGAATCAAATCTTAACATATAGCATTCATAATCATATAAAATTCATTCAAATCCATAAGAAATATTTAAAACAAGAATAAAAAGAATAAAGAATATGAATTTAAATAAAATAAATCGCGCACATACGTCATACCTGTACGGTCTGAAAGTCGGGGTGTCAGACTTTGACTGATTCATCAAATCGAATATTCCGATTCCTAGAAGCCTGTTTCAATCCATAGATTGAGCTTTGGAGTTTGCAAACCTTTTGCTCACTCCCACTGAATGTGAAACCTATGGGTTGCTCCATATAAATGTCTTTATCAATGTCACCATTGAGAAAGATAGTTTTCACATCCATTTGCCATATCTCGTAGTCATAATACGCAGCAATGGCAAGCATGATCCGAATAGACTTTTGCATTGCAACTGGTGAAAAGGTTTCATCAAAGTCCACGCCGGGTCTTTGAGTGTATCCTTTTGCAACCAGTCTTGCTTTGTAAGCTGTAATACTTCCATCAACTCCAAGTTTTCTCTTAAAGATCCATTTGCAACCTATGGGTTTGACCCCATCAGGCAAATCAACCAAGGTCCAAACTTGGTTGGAGTTCATGGAATCCATTTCGGATTTCATGGCTTCTATCCACTGTTCAGAGTCAGAATCTAAAAGTGCCTCCTCATATGTTAAAGTATCATTATCCTTTCGAGAGATTTCATGGAAGAATCCATACCATCTCTCCGGCTGTCTAGGAGTGCGTTCAGAACGCCTTAAAGGAGGATTTTTGTGTGTATCAAAATTCGTGATTAGTTGTAGTTGATCAGAAGGAGACGTTTCTTCAGAGGGAGGCGTGGGCTCACTTTGTACTTCCTTTAATTCTATGATCTTGCCTTTCTTTTCTTTAAGGAACGGTTCCTCAAGAAAAGTGGCATTTCTGGAAACAAACACCTTTTGCTCAGATTGATCATAGAAGCAATATCCTATGGATTCCTTAGGATACTACAAAGTAGCATAAGTTAGAACGAGATTCTAACTTATCTCCCACTGTCCTCTTCACGTAAGCAGGACAACACCAAATTCTTAAGTAAGAATAACTAGGGATTTTACCATGCCACATTTCATAGGGCGTTTTAGGGACTAACTTAGAGGGAACAAGATTCAAAATCTTTGCTGCACTTTCTAGGGCATAACCCCAGAAAGAAGGTGGAAAGTCAGTGAAACTCATCATGGAACGAACCATATCTAGTAGGGTTCGATTCCTTCTCTCAGAAACTCCATTAAGCTGAGGAGTTCCCGAAGGAGTCCACCGAGAGATAATCCCATTATCTTTGAGATGATTAAGGAATTCTTCACTAAGATATTCGCCTCCTCGATCAGATCGAAGTGCTTTGATCTTGTGACCAGTTTGGTTCTCAACCTCCTTTTGAAATTCTAAGAATTTGTCAAAAGCTTCAGATTTATACTTCATTAAGTACACATAACCATATCGACTAAAGTCATCGGTAAAGGTTATGAAATACTGATGATTGTTTCTAGTGCTTACACTAAGCGGTCCACAAACATCAGTATGGATCAAATCCAAGACCTTAGTGGCACGTTCCACAGTTCCTTTAAAAGGATCTTTGGACATTTTTCCTTTTGAGACAGGATTCGTAAGAAGTTAACTCCTTAAGATCATTTCAGAGAATGATCCTAAAGTGTTTATCTGGCTAATTCTGTTCTTGGAAATGTGTCCTAATCTAGCGTGCCATAAGGGAGCTGAAACTTTGTCATCTCTCTTACGCTTCGTATCTCGTTCTATATTCATAATATTGATATTTTGAGTTAGATAAAGTCCATTACTTAGAGTACCGATGTGAACGGAAGAGTTGTTCCGTTTGATAAAGTATTTACCATTCTTAATATAAGTTTCATAACCTTCACAATCTAAAATTGGAACAGAAATTATATTACGAATAATGCTCGGTACATAAAGGACTTTATTTAAGACTAACTCAAAACTACCTAAATCTAATCTAATTGTGCCTAAAGCTCGAGTTTCAACATTTGAGCCATCGCCGAACTTCAAGACACATTCTCCTTCTTTGAGTTGTTGGACTTCACTTAGCATCTGTACATCATTACAGATGTGAGTTCCACAACCGGTATCAAGTACCCAAGAACTATAATTAATAGAAAGATTTAATTCAACGACAAAGATACCTTTCTTTAGAGTAGCCTTGTACTCTGGCCAGTTTCTCCTCCAATGTCCCGCTTTGCCACAATGGAAACAAACATCCTCTTTCTGATCATGCTTCTTCTTTTGGGCCTTCCCCTTCGAAACGCCACCAGTAGGCCTAAGGGGTTTCTTCTTCTTCTTTTGGGCTTTCTTGCCCTTACCTTTCGAAGGCCCAGAAGAGTACGATGCAGCATTCACCATCAAAACTTTATTGTCTTTCTTGATCGTGCTTTCAGCAGTCACAAGCTGACTAATCAGCTCAACTACAGTAGCACCAACATGATTCATATTGAAGTTAAGGACAAATGGGTTGAATGATGGTGGGAGCGAAGCTAGCAACAAATCCACTGAAAGCTCATCTTTCAGTGGCATGTCCATGGAGGCGAGTTTCTCAGTAAGGGCAAGAAACTTGAGTCCATATTCATGGACACTTGAACCTTCCCTCATTCTTAAGTGGAACAATTCCTTTGAAGTGTTATACCTTGTAACACGTTCATGAGGATGGTAAAGTTGCTCTAAGTGGCCGTAAATCTCCCAAGCGAATTCCATGGCCTCATGTTGCCTTTGCAAGTCCGGAGACATGTTAGCCAACATAAGGCAACAGGCTTGGAGATTATCATCCTTCCACTTCTGAATCGCGTCCCGCTCGGCCCGAGTGGGAGCCTCCCCTTCGGGACTAGGCTCCCCTTCGAAGAGAACATAAATTTTCTTCTCAGAATCTAAAATGATATTTAGATTCCTCAGCCAATCGGAATAGTTGGGACCAGTCAACTTGTTTGACTCGAGGATCGATACAAGAGGGTTTTTGGTTGCCATTTCAAAACACGTAGAGAATCACAGAATCTACGACCTAAATGGTAAAACAGAGAACTAGTGAGCATGCTGAATTATAACGATATACAAAAGATAAGAACTTTAATCTAATGCAGCTCCCACTGTTTTTCAAAGATCTAGAATTCCCAAAGATCTAAGAGGAACACGTTTCCCAATGGGTACTAAGATCCTAGGCATTTTACCTCGAACCCATGACTCGCGGACATTCTAAGTAAAACCCTAGGTAGGTACAACCTACCTATTCTAACACCATTAGAACTCTTAGTAATTGTTTTTGCATCACCTATCTTTCAATATGGACCCACGACTCGTGCGACATCCATATTTACTTAGGCGTTAAGCTAGACCCATCAATCATAAGATCATGACCAAAACTTAGTTCGAACGACCCACGACTCGCGGATATCGCCCTTGCCAAAATTGATCACGAAATATTGATCATTTAAAATGATCAATTAGGTAACTAAGAACTAATAAGCTCCACTAGCTATCCCACGACTCGCGGACAATAACTAGCTTCACTTACTAAACTTAAAACCTATTGATGGAATGCTAGGAATTTAATTCAAAATTAGCATCTCGAATTACATACCTATTTGTTCGAAATTAGCTTAATATTTAATGGGAATTTTCGAATCAACCGGAGAGTTGTCCAGTTCGACCTCACCAACATATATGTTATCCAATTTTATTAGTCTTGATTAATGCAAGTACACATAAATGCATTTCAAACAAGCACATAAACAGATAACATGTCCTAGCATGATACTAACATGTAATGATCATGGGTTCTACCTATCTTATGCGTGATATGTGGGAGCCACTCCACAATCACAAGTTCTAACATACATGCCACACAAACAGTTTAAATCACATAAGTGAAACCGGTAACAAAATACGAGCCCTATCTCTATTACATTTTTACAATTGAGATTCCCCTCCCTAACATTTTGAGGGGTCTTCACTCATGGCCTCCTTGTTACTTGAATGTGGTTCATCTTACTCCATGGGTGCATTGTCTCCAAAATGAAAATAAAACCTCACCACCTATCTCTACTCTCAAATTACAATAAAAAGAAAAAGACATAAAGTAATAAGGCTCAATCTTCATATTGGCCCTAGACAATTACACGGGGCATACCCCGGCCTCAAAAACAGTAATATGGAAAGCCACATAATAAATCACATAACAGTACGCACAAAAGTGAGGCTCCAACCTCAATTGAAAAACGCAACTATAGGGCTCCAACCCCAATTTAAACCATCCATGTGCATAAATTAAGACTATACATAGATCTAAACCGATGATCACCTAACATGCTTTTGCGATAATTTAAATTTAGCCAATAAATTAAAATTCTCGTTTCAAGTCCTAATGACTTAAAACACGACTTGATGCGAGTCTTATTTATAAAAGTTTTCAATACATCCCAAATTAACAAAAACAAATAAAATTCCTATTAATTTCTGAAAATTAATAATTTTATCAAAGATGTATTTTCCCAAAATATAAACTGTTTAAATTTTTCAAAAATCCCAATTTTAAGTTTTATTCAAAAATTAAAATTAAATATTTAAAAAAATAAAATTTTAAAATTAAAATAAAAATTGGGACTGGATTGCACGAAACACGAAAAAACGGATTACGAAAAATGGGGCCCTTGTACGAAAAGGGCTGCGTCCCAGGCGTTCGCGCGCAGCGCGCGACTGGCGTGCACTGGGAATGCACGCCCCGCGCTCCTGCGCCCGGCCCTTCTCGGCTTGATGGCGGGCGGCCTGGGCGAGACGGTGTCGGGAGGGAGGGAGTAGGCGCACGGCCTGCGCGCGCCTAGGACAGGAGGGCGGTGGCGCGCGAAGCCCTCGCGCACGACGCCTTCGCGCGCGGGGTTTCGCGTGTTCGTAATCCAGGCTTTTCGTTTCGTGTTTTCGTTCAAAAGCAAAACCAATCCAAGAAATTCAAAATAGTCTATACAGTTTCAAATCTAAAATAGTTTTCAAAAATTAAATTTTGCAAAAACCAATTTTCAGAAACCTTCAGGAAAAAATTACAGTTTCGTAATTCAGGCTTTCTAAAACAATTACAAATACTCAATCGCATCAAGCCTAAGAATTTCTACCAAATTCAGTATAATTGAGACGAATCAGAAACACGATTAACGAGGTGGCTCTGATACCACTTGTTGGAAAACACGAATCAGAAAGCAGCGGAAATTTAAAAATTTTCCAACAAAAGGACCTTGGACTCGCAATCGTGTAACCAAATTCGTAGGGATAAGAAACTTACTTTTCTTTTATTCTTTCTTGAAGCGTTTCAAGCCACCCAAGAACGCTCTTCTCGCGGCTTGATCCCCTCTCCTTGGTAAAGCTCGAATCTTCAAACTTCTAACTTGAAGCTCTCTAGAGATAGTCCACCAACTTGATCACAATCTAACTTGTAAGGATGCTAGTTCTCTAGTTAGTGTTTAGACTTAACCTAGGGTTTTGTTTATCTTGGATAAAGGATGGTGTTCAACACATGAACCAAAAGAATTGTCAATTACCTCTAAGGGGAGCTCGAGCTCCCCTATATATAGGTGAGGGAAGTGGCCGAAATTCCTAGTCCTTATGGACTAAGGATTTGGTCTCTCTCTCTCTCATATTACTTGATCATCAAGTATTTTCCAACTTTGCCTTTGAATTCTAATTCAAGTCAACTTTTAAGAGAGCTAAAAATATCCAAACTATTTTTGGATAATTTTATACTTTATTTATTTAAAATAAATAACTTATTTTATCTAATTAATTAATTCGTAATTAATTAACTAGATTATTTTTCTCCAAAATAAGACTTTCTTTTTAATTCAAAATTAAACCAAAGTCTAATTAATTATTTAATATATATATACATATTCACATGAGACACGTGTCACAATGACACGTGTCACTCACGTGACCCACACGTGTGGTTTCACACGTGTGGAACCCTCTTGGCCCGATTAACTTGTTTAATCATTTTCAAACCTCAACTCATGTAACCAAGTTGTTGTGTGTGACCCTCTAGGTTCTCGATTCAATTAGCAGTGACCCTAATTAATTAATTCACTAATTAATTAATCAGTCCACAGATTAAACAACCATAGTCTAGCAACAGGTGTTTAACCCCTAGCTGAATTGGAATGTTCGCATTCGACAGAACCTTTAAGTCATTGATTCATGTGAGATACAATCCTCCTACTTACTATCTCTCAACCAAGATCTAGGGCAAGGGAATAATCAGAACCCTAATAATCCGGTCTTAAAGCTAAGTGCATTTCATATCCATTTGATCTCAATCCAAGAAACCCTTTTCTTGATGTCTTGATCTACTACCTTGGCCAAGGACTCCATATGGCATATGAATGACTTACACAATAAGAGATCCCCTTGCAAATGCAAGTGTAGGTCATTTCTTGATTCTCATTCACTTTCATGAATCACTTGTGCAGCCCCAGCATAAGCCTTGAATCAGTTGTCTAAGGCGACACCCTTTAAAGCTTATACCTAAGACTACAGAGTTAACTCATAAAGTGACAAGGAACCTCAAGTCTAAGGATCAATTAATCACATCAATGACTCGTGAGATATTTCCTAATTTGGAAGTTTCCATTTCCTGAAATAGAAACTTCCTTTCCCATTTAGGAATGTTCTCACACGGGGCACCTCAGTGAACTTACTTATTAAAGTAAGAACCCTCATGTATCACGCACGTATCAACTATACACTTTGCACCTCCATGAAACAAGGTGGTCCTTCTTAAGGGCGTGATCCCACAAGCAAGCCTTAGAGGAGTCAGGTTGACACTCCCACTGTCTGTAGGACTCATTGTCTTGGAGCATTTTACTAATCATGACTTATGTGATATAGGGCTCGTTTCATGAACCATTTCACCTAAATGGTAGAGTCCTAAAGTCATAAGGATTAGGGGAGTTCTTATACATGCACAGATAAAGTAAACGCATACCAAACAAGAGCATATAAAGAAGTGTTGCCTCAATTCGTTATTTCATTCAAAGATTGTCTGTGATTACAATAAGGAAAAGCACAAAGCGGATATACAATCGGCTTTCTAGGGCACTATTCCTAACAGGGCCTTGCAAACCCGTCCACCACCAGGAGGAAAAATGTGTAATTGTTTATGTATGAAAGCATGATTATGAATGAAATGTTATGAACGAATGATTATGAATGTATGTATGTTGCATGATCGGTAATGAATGAATGAATAAACTATGCACACATGAGGAGAAGGTTGGAGAATTCACCCACTCGCCAGGGCTCACGTAGTGGCCGCATGTATGATTATGAATTAATGAAATTGATCGTTGTAATTCCGAGCGTTATTTTCCTTTGTTTTATCCACTTTGGAAAAATCTCAAAAACCTCGCACGGGATTATAGCTTACATGTGTGAGTGTTTAAATTCTGCGATAATATTATATTATGCCCTGTTTTATACCCACCAGTCTCATATAGACTGAACCCGGCTTTGTTTTCAGTGCTTTTACCGGTGTTGGGGTGCTGGGCGGGAAGTCAAGTCTATCGAGTCTGTTGATCGAGTTAGAGTCTGTTCGTATGCATTTTGTAAATTGAATAAGTTATAGAATTGTTTTGATTATATTATATTGGCTCGGGACAGGCTTCTAAGAATAGTTGAACCCGTCTTTTATGATAAACCTCGCGATTGATTATATGTTCTGCTTCCGTACTCGCATTTAATCCATGAGCTTGTTTATTTGGTTTCGATGTTCTAGCTCCCACCTAGCCTAGTGTGTGAGTGAGTCCCCGTTCGTCCTGATTTGGCTTGTGTATGGACTCTCCATTTCATATGCGGGTCGGGTCTCGGTGCGGGGGATGTGGCGCCTCCCGTTTGGGGTGTTACATTAATTCTTGATCCTTGATTGAATTATTTGCACTCTCATGCATGAACTAAAAATAGCACATATTTCAATGTCTCTTTGACAGGATGCCTCCACAGAGACATAAAGATCGATCTCCAGACTGACGTCATCGCGGTGACCATTCACCTACTCCACAACAACAATCACAACAACCACAACCGCCTCCTATGAATATGGAGCTCTTTATGGATGCGGTCTTTAATTATGTTGAGCACCTAAGGGCTCAAGCTCTACCACCACAATAGCAACCGGAAGAGCAACAATCACCACTTCCACCTATGCAACGGGATTTCCATGGGGGGTTCTTGAACTATAATCCCCCTAGATTTTTAGGTTCTAATGATGATGCGGTTTTAGAGGGATGGTTGACAAAGATTGAGAGGATTTATGGTGTTTTCCAGTTCACCACACAAGAGAAAGCTCAATTCGCCATATTCAACTAGATGGCGAAGCTTATGATTAGTGGGAGAGGACAAGGGAGAAGCTCGAGGTGGACAGAGAAGAGGTAACTTGTGAGGTGTTCAAGAAAGAGTTTTGGGAAGCCTTTGTGCCCAAGGTTGTTAGCGAACGGAAGGAGCAGGAGTTTATGGATTTGAAGCAAGGAACTCGCACCGTGGCCGAATATCTTTCAATGTTCAACCGGCTCGGTAAATATGCTCTTCACATCACCCGTGATAAGAGAGAAAATTGAGGAGATTCATTGCCAGATTGAGGGAGGACTGAAGGCATAGGCATGCCAGGCACAACTTCGAGTCCTTCGCAGATACGTTGCAGAGGGCTATCACACGTGGGAAAAAGAATCCGGTTCCTCAAACACACATAGGACAACGGTCTGGATTGGGAAAGGGCAAGCGATCTATAATTCATGCCACTCCACCAACCAAGGGTCCATTCAAGAAGCCCTCGCATTGCAGGACCGATTCCATAGGCACCACAGGCACTACCAGCTCCTACAGGGACACGACAGGTGTAGCACCCCGGAACGCAGGGCACTACATCCCCCACACCATAGTCCAATACGTGTAACGAAATGGGAACTTCACACACGTATCAAACTATGGCGACCGGGAGACAAAGAAAATCACTCCTATGCTAAGTGGTCTAGACCCTAAATAAGAGTGCACAATCAAAAGAAATATCACATGTGGAAGCACCAGGATTCGAATATACAAACATACATTCTCATCAAATAACAAAATATGCAAGTATCAAAGATCAAATTTAAATACCTCTTATACATATTTCTCAAATTCAATTTCATTTTCGCAGATACATAACTTCCATAAGTTAAAACAAAAACAGAATAAACTAATTAGATGCATCAAACTAAATACAAAACCCAAGACTCGACAAACGACCGCCGCCTAGCACAAATTCTCCATGAACACCAACTCAAAACAAACAAGGGGGAAAATAAAACAAAGAGGAGGTTTTAGTCCTGAAGACTGGTGAGGGGGCTAACACACTCACATGTATGTATAAGTAAGAGCATAGCATATTCAAATTTACGTGTTCATGAACCGGGGCGTGGTTTTTGCATTCTAAATCATTTTAGCCCGTCAACCAATTTTATAAATTAGAAGTCCACTCCCATTTCACGAACAATATTCATAATCAAAATTGAAATAACTCGGCGAGCACGAGTTTCTAACCAACTTACTCCTTTCATAAATAAAATCGAAGTCAAAACGCAAATAAAGTTCTAAATCAAACGTCCTTCTCCGGGTGGGGATGAGGATGGCCATCCTCAACCCCATTCTCTCATCATAAGCTTAGAGTCGGGGGATCCTACCCGATCCACCGACGGGGTACCGTCGGCCAAAAGGAAACCTACCTTCCCCTCGACCTCTCAAGGTTGGATAAGGTCTCCCAAAGTGGAGTTGTGTTGATGAGAGAGCACGGTGACCCCACGGCCGACCCGAGATCACATACCACTTCTCCAGGGCCGAATTCATAACTCATAAGTCATAAGATCTAAAGTTTTCAAAGTTTTTGAATTTTACGGACTTATATTTCAAAAGTCCAAAGCTCGCTAGTTCAAAACTCACACACAGCAACCCTTTTCAAATCAAGCAGAAGAAAAAGTATCTTACGTATATATATAAAAATGTTTTTCAAACCACTCATAATAAGGCGGGCTAATTCCCACAAAATACGTATCAAACACGTATCTATATAAGTATATATAGACATAGGTCGCATGCGGGCTCAAAATTCAGTTAGGGTTATAGGTCATACTAACTAAAATAAAGAAACCTCACCTTGTTGACTAGACCGAACGAAACGAACCCAAAACACGTCTAAGAGACCTCCTCGTCACCCACAGAACGAACTTAAGGACAAAACAAACAACCTTAGACTTAAAATATACCAATTAGACACTCGAAAAATGCATATGGATGCTAATGATGTATAAAGAATGAAATGAGAGAGCACTTCACATGATGCCATATTAAACCTTACCGGATCATAACTTGCATATCTCTCATGAAAAGAATCCATAAATCTCATGCAACACATATAACACGTCTTATAAGACGTTAGCTATGCATACATTTCATAAAGAGAGAAAAGATATTACATGCAAGGCAAAGAAACAAGGAACTCAAATATATATGCACGTTGGAGATCAAATAGAGCATATTAATTCATATATTACACAAAAATGCATCAAATTCACAACAAAGAAATTCATGAACTGAACATAATGAGCATAACACATCATATTTTAACATATCATATTCATTCATGAGTTTGAATTGCCTAAACAAGGCAAAGGAGCGTAAGAAAGTTCACACGTATCAATTAAACGTTCATGCAGCTAAGTCACGTTTACATCTAATAAACGAAGCCATAACATTAAAATAAAAATTGAAACATATCATATAATCATATATTAGCATGTTGGGATCAAGATTGGGGTAGGAGAAAGTCAAATAAAATCGAAAATAAAACAAGAAATAAACTACGAAACGAAACCGGGCAAACAAGAAACTCAACGGATGAATCAGTCAGAAAAGGGCAGGGGTAACGGGGGTTACCAACCTTAAGGCCAAAAGGGGTAACCCCCGTTAAGGGAGGTAGTAGGACAAAGGTTTGGCATCCATGGAGGTAACGGGCGTTACCTCCATACTCAACAAACGCCCTAACAGGCGTTAACCAACGCAGGGGGGCTGAAATTCGTAATTTCAGCCCCTGTTCATTGTCTTCCTGAATTTCAGCCCCTGTTCAATGTCTTCCTCTCTATCCAAAAAGCAGAAGCATTAGGGGACACAAGGAGAAGCAAGAGGGCAGAAAAAAAGCAATAAAACTCAACAAGAACACTCCACAATCATCACATAAACGCATGGCAAGAAGAAGGAAGCAAATTTCAGTCATAAAGCTTCAAATATCTCTAAGTTCTTCGATAGTGGATGCATATACTCAACATTAAATTAAAATTCAAGCTTATGAATGCATAAAGGAAGTTAAAATGATCAAATTTCATGCTTCAATCCTCAAGAAAACTAAAATCATAGTCATGAATTCAAGAAATGAGATTACACCTAACAATTCACGTATATACATATAACATGCTTAAACCATGGTGAAATCTTGCGAAGTTGGAGTTAAAATGATCACAAAGGGAGGTAGAGCACAAATAACAACTTACCTCTTCAATTAGGAGAGATTTGATCAAGGTTTGAGCTCAAATCTTGGAGAGATGAATAGTTGTTCTTCCTTCTCCTTTCTTCTTCCTTGGAGCTGACTTTGGGGCTAATTTTCTCCTTTTCCTTGGAGTGTGTTCGAGGTAATACTGAGAGGGAGAGATGGAGGTGCAAGTTGATGAAATGTGGGACCAAAAATTAGTCAAAAAGGTTGAATAATTAGAGAGTTATGGCTATTTTAGCCAAAGGTGGGAAATCTTGGTCCGGGCCAAAAACAGGGGATCATATGAGCTTAAAATGTAACACCCCGACTCACAGTCGGTACAGGTAAATTATGTGATTTAATATTATTTGTATAGGACTATTTTGAATTTTTTGAACTTATATGAATTATGTGAATGTATGTTGCATGCGATTTATTCGTTCTAATTTGAGTTGGCCTTATTTGAACCTGTATGTGTGGAACCGAACCAACTTGAACCAGTACACCTTGAACCGAACCCGTGAACCGAACCGGTCCAGCCCTTCAAGGCTGAACCATTCTTCTTTCTCCTTCATTTACGTTCAACAACAGCAACCAAGCCAAGAAAGAAGCTAAAACCCTCAAGTTTGATCATCCAACTTCCCAAGCTTATATCTCTCTCGTTTCTTCGTCTTTTTTCGAACTTAGGTAGGTTTCGGAATCCCCTCGTCGTGCTCGTCATTTATATGTTTTAAATTATGAATTTGGAGTGAGTTTAGTGTGCCTTTGTTTCCCTACGTGAATAGTAAGGGTTAATGAGAAACCTTGGATATTTGCTCTTTGCTTGATATGTTTGATTCCTAGCTTCATATATGAGTTGTATATGTTGTATGTGTTGCATTTATTGCATTTAATCCATGGTTGGTGGAGTATTTATGATTGATCATAAATTTTGCTTGAAAGTTGCATTTCCTTGATCATGCATTTTAATTCCGTTTTCTTGAGTTATTTGAGTGTTTATATGTCAAGCATGATTTATATGTATTGTGTGTGCATTTTGAGAAATTGTGGCAAAGTTTAGGATTGATTTTTGGCCATTTTTGGCACCAAAACGAGCTCCCCTGTTTCTGTAAAAATGGAATTCTGTTCCAGCTTTCGAACCAGGCCGGAACGGCCGTTCCCGCCCAGTTTTAAACTGGGAAAGACCGTTCCCAGGCCATACTGTTCATGACCGAGAGTGGGAACGACCGTTCCCAGCTTGTACTGGGAACGGGAACGGCCGTTCCCATTGCCGGAACCCTCCTACTGGGTCAAATCCGCGGGGGTGGATTTTTCCCTTTGGAAAAATCCGCGAGGGTGGATTTGAGGCAGTAGCTCAAGAAAAATCCATGGGGGTGGATTTTCCCCTTTGGCAAAATCCACCCCCATGGATTTTTCCAAAGGGGAAAATCCACCCCCATGGATTTTTCTTGAGCTACTGCCTCAAATCCACCCTCGCGGATTTTTCCAAAGGGAAAAATCCACCCCCGCGGATTTGACCCAGTAGGAGGGTTCCGGCAATGGGAACGGCCGTTCCCGTTCCCAGTACAAGCTGGGAACGGTCGTTCCCACTCTCGGTCATGAACAGTATGGCCTGGGAACGGTCGTTCCCAGTTTAAAACTGGGCGGGAACGGCCGTTCCGGCCTGGTTCGAAAGCTGGAACAGAATTCCATTTTTACAGAAATAGGGGAGCTCGTTTTGGTGCCAAAAATGGCCAAAAATCAATCCTAAACTTTGCCACAATTTCTCAAAATGCACACACTATACATATAAATCATGCTTGACATATAAACACTCAAATAACTCAAGAAAACGGAATTAAAATGCATGATCAAGGAAATGCAACTTTCAAGCAAAATTTATGATCAATCATAAATACTCCACCAACCATGGATTAAATGCAATAAATGCAACACATACAACATATACAACTCATATATGAAGCTAGGAATCAAACATATCAAGCAAAGAGCAAATATCCAAGGTTTCTCATTAACCCTTACTATTCACGTAGGGAAACAAAGGCACACTAAACTCACTCCAAATTCATAATTTAAAACATATAAATGACGAGCACGACGAGGGGATTCCGAAACCTACCTAAGTTTGAAAAAAGACGAAGAAACGAGAGAGATATAAGCTTGGGAAGTTGGATGATCAAACTTGAGGGTTTTAGCTTCTTTCTTGGCTTGGTTGCTGTTGTTGAACGTAAATGAAGGAGAAAGAAGAATGGTTCAGCCTTTAAGGGCTGGACCGGTTCGGTTCACGGGTTCGGTTCAAGGTGTACTGGTTCAAGTTGGTTCGGTTCAACACATACAGGTTCAAATAAGGCCAACTCAAATTAGAACGAATAAATCGCATGCAACATACATTCACATAATTCATATAAGTTCAAAAAATTCAAAATAGTCCTATACAAATAATCTAAAACGCAAATAATATTAAATCACATAATTTACCTGTACCGACTGTGAGTCGGGGTGTTACAGCGGGTGGCGCCACCACTTCGCCGCCGGCGTTCCGGCGAGTTTCGCGAGCGGAGCTTGACCCTACCCTAAGTTTTTGGACCTTCCCGTTCCATTTCCGATCTCCGTTCAACACGAAAACCACCGCAAGTGGTGGTTCCGGCGAGGCAACAGCGGCAGAAACTTCGGCAGCGATTTCGGCCCTTTTCCCGGTCGGTTTTGGTGGTGGAGCCTTTACAAAAGTTGCATAGAATGACGAAACGTAGTGGATGGCATCGGCGGCGTTCCGAGAACCGGCCGTTGGCGGCGGACCGGCGGTGAACCGGTGGTGAACCGGCGGGTCTGAACCGGTTACTGTTCCGGCGATTTTTCCGGTGATTTGACTTGGGGCTTTCGTAGGGCTCGTTACAAGCTTTCCAACGGTATATCCGAATTTTATTTTCGTTTAGCGGTTTGTATTTAATTTCAGTTTTCGTACTAGGATTTAAGTTCGGTTTTGCGTCGACGAAGTCCGGTGTGTTTGGTATTTTCTGAAATTGTTTGAGGGCTTTTGTCGAGCAGGCCGAGGCGCACGTTTCTGTCCTTCCGGGGATTTTTCCGACCACCGGAGACGGTATTCCGGTGGCGGCCGGTGGCTGTTCCGGCGGCTCCGGTAGCGGCATTCCGGTGACCTTCGGACAGAAGGTTCCTTTCGTTGTGGTGAGTCCAACGCCACTTTCCGTTCGTCAAATGGATTCCCGATTGATTTGTTGTGATTTATTTTGTGTATTTCTATTTATTTGAAATTAATTGTTTTAATTGCGATAAATTGTTAATTGCTTGAATTGTCGATCGAAATGAATTCCAATGTGTACGAAAGCATGTATTAAATGAACTATGATATATGTTGATGCTTTGATTTGCAATTTGAATCCTGTTATGCCGAAATCGTATTAATTGTTAATTGTTTTAAAATATAATTTGATCTTGTATGCTTGATAATTCATGAATATGCGTTGTATGGCATTTGAAAACATGTAATAAATTATGAATGTATGAATTCATGTTGTTGTGGATATTAGTTTCGTTTCATGCCATTAAAATGAATATAGCACTTATAGGAGGGATGTATGTGTAATTTTGTAAACAATATGAATAATGTTTGATTTAATTAGGTAACCTTGTTAATTGAATCCGTTTAGTGATATATGAATTGAGTATGCCATGTGTGAATTATATAAAATTGATATAGTTAGAATTGGTATGTGATTTTGTGAGATTTAAATGATTTGAATGTCTCTATTTGTCTATTTTACAATTGTAAACTTGATATACTTGAATTATAAATGTTATATGAAGTTCATGACTTGATTTGCTATGAATTATGAAAGATATGAAATGATTGGGCTTGAAACCCTCATGTATGGAATGTACTTGAACGAATTACTTGATTATGTAACTCCATAACATCATTTTACTTCTTTTACATCTCATATCATGTGTTTAGCATTGTCGTGCGTCTATGTGGTTTCATATTGAGTAAATTCTCACGAGTACACATTGTTCCTTCTCTTGTACAGTTTGTTTCCAGGGCGGAGACTTCCAAATTGAATAGGCACCCGTATTGCTCATGTTTCTTGTCTCGTGGTATTCCAGGTGAGGGTGTTTTCGTTCTAGTTACATATCAAACCCTACAACCTTTATGTGATAAGTTTTGGCCCAAAATCCTATGGATATATATATATATATATATATATATATATATCATTTCAAAATGGAGTCATCGAGTAAATGTTTTTAATAGAGTAAATTATTTTCTAATGAATCGATATGTATTATGTTTCTTATGAATTGAATGTTTTGGCGAGATGCATGATATGATTATGAACCACACGGGCCCCGGGACTTAGTGCATGTGGTGATCCGGGGAGGCAAGGGCCGACGGTGAACCCGTGTACTAGTTCCACTAAACTAACGGCGACTCCGGACCTCGCTAGGAGATTTGGCGGGGAATGGGAGCCGAGTGCCTTTGAGGGATTTATGTACCCTCATTGTGCCTATGTATGAACCGGTGTTCAGGTCTAGCTAACCTGTCCACCAACCGGAGGAAGAAGGTTGGAACTCATTTTATGATTATGATTATGATTATGATTATGAATATGTTATGATTGATAGGCACTGTGCGGGAAGGCCGGGACACGGATTGCCCAAACGAATATGATTTAGGATATGATATATGATTTGTGTGTATTATGATATATTGCATGATCACCTATTTAATGTATTGATGATATTTGTCGTACACGATCGGAGTTTGGTTGGAGATAATGCACGCTCACTTGCCGAGCCTTGATGTTTATGTATGAATTATGAACTTAATGAATTTAATATGAATTAGTCGTAAAGTTCGAGCATTGCTTACTTAATTTCTAGCCCTTCGAGGGAACTAACTTCAAATAAAACATTGCTCGGGATTTATGACTTGCATGCGCATGTTTCTATATTATATGTATAGCCCCTGCTCACTCAGTCTTCTAGAGACTGATCCCTCTTTTCACTCTCTCAGCTCTTGCAGGTTTAGCTAGGCGGGAGTCGAGTCTTATCATGTTTGTTCGAGTCACTTGTTCACTTGAGTCACATTCCACATTATTATGAACTTCATTGTATCTCTTTATGAATTTAGGCCTCGGTGCCAATTTTGATTATTGGATTTGATTCGGGACAGGTTGCGTGTTTAGTTGAACCCGTTGTTAGGATGCATTTCTGATTTAATTTATGTTCATGATATGTATTAGGCTTGTAGCCATTATTGAAATTCATGTTTGGCTCTGATGCTTCCGCAATATGCTTTGGTATTCTAATTTAATTTGGTTCAGGGTTAGATTCCGCCTAGCCAGGATATTTTGTTTGTCACCCGTTCGCTATGAGTCCGGTCCATGCTTGAACTATCCATTTCTTGTGTGGGCTAGACTTGTAGTGCGGGGTTGTGGCGCCTATCGTGGTGGGTGCTACAGTTCTCCTCTCGGGGGAAGTTTGCAGACAGATCAAGTTGTCCGAGAATGTTTAGTAAGTTTGGCAGGAAAAGATTTTCCTGCAGATTTTATTGTTATGCCTATGAAGAAGTATGGGGTTATTCTGGGTATGGATTGGCTATTCAGGCATCGGGCTACAGTTGATTGTTTTGCAAAGAAGATTAAGTTGGGTGAGGAATTGATTGTTAGTGTTAGTTCAAAGGCGGTACCACTCTTGTCCTTTACAGAAGCTCATAAATTAGTAAAAGGAGGAGCTACAGGATTTATTGCTTACCTTCTTAATAAGCCAAAAGGTCAAGCTAAGTTTGAGGATACCGCGGTTGTAAAGGAATTTCCTGATGTTTTTCCGAAAAATTTGGGTTCTTTACCACCGGATCGGGAGATTGAACTCGTGATAGACTTATATCCGGGATCCGAGCAGTATTCTAAGACCCCTTACCGTATGGCACCGACCGAGTTGAAGGAGTTAAAGGTTCAGCTTGAAGAGTTACTTCAGACAGGGTATATTTGACCAAGTTCTTCACCTTGGGGTGCACCTGTGACGCCCCACATTTTCATAAGTTAGGTATATTGTTACGTGAGAGTTTAATTTTTGTTTTCGCTACATATAATTCGTATCCCTAATTATTTAACAAAACTTAATTTGGTGAATTATGTGCTAAAATGGAGATTTTGAGGGTATTTGCATAATCTGGAGAAAAAAGAAGAGAGATTAATTGGTTAATTGATTTTATCTACAAATTAAAGAGAACTATTGATTCATGTTTCTTCTAGTAGGATTTAAATGCAATTTAAAACGGAAATTTGCTCATTCCCTTCCAATGTATTACACGTGCCACATTAGTTTTTTAGAAATAATTTTCCCCAACACTTCTTCCATTTGATCGGATAAAAGAAAGGAAATCTCATTTCTCATTTTTAGCCATCTCCCACGACACACATAAAGCACCACAGACCACCCTACCTCACCATCATCTATCTCTTGTCTCTCCATCACGCAAACCACGAGTAGCACAGCTTAGTTAGCTCGTCCCTGTCCTTTGAATTTCAGTAACTAACAGGTAATTGACTTGGTGTGTATATATGCTATATATGGGATGATGGATTTGAATTTAATAGAGTGACAAAGTTCCTGCAAACTGATGTTAGAATTCATAATATTTGATCATGATAGATGAATTTTATGAGTTGAGAATGATATAAAGCATGTTGGAAGTTGGCAAAACATGAGAACCTTAGAACTTTGCAGACTAGAATTAAGCAGCAGTTGTCTCGAATGAAATCTGATATTTTTCATGGTTAAATACATGAATCACAACTTGTTAGGATTATGGAATCTGATTATTTTAATGTTAAAACATCAGAATCCGTGTTAGTTTATATGATGCTAAGGTTTGGGAGTGATGTAGGTATAAATTAGTAGTGAATTACGGTGCTGTCATGATCTGTGTAGTGATTTCGAATGTAAATTTTGAATACATACGATGTTGTTTTTCAAAACTGTTTTAACTGGGTATTCCTCACATACTCAGGTTTCTCTCTGTAAAATTTCATATTCATCCGAATCCGTTTGATGCCCAAAAAAAATCCAGACAAATGCCGCAGTCCCCTATTTTTACCCTGTTTTCTGATCTGGAACAGCAACCCGAGAAGAATAAGTAAACCTTTGAATTTTCTAAAACTATTTTACAGGGGAGTTCTTACATGTGTCTGTAGTGTACCTACAAAAATTCAGAATTTTTTGACTTCGTTTGATATCGTAACAAAATTTTTCTTTCAAACGTGTCACAACACAAGAGTTGTTGTTTTATCCCAGTTTTACACTGAAGTCTGCCTTTATACACAAACATTTATCGAAGTAGCTTTTGAACAATGAGATATTGCTATTTTTCAACAAGAAGTACGTGCAGAAAGTTTCTAGACGATGTGGGTAATTGAGAATTAGCTCATGAACATTGTTTTCATGCATTACATAGCCATTTCCTTGCTCTTAGCATTCTATTTTCCAACTTTTAATCCAATACATGTCCCTTATATATTGTATGATGCATAAATATTTGAAATTAGTTATGTTCGCTTCGATTTGTTTGGATTTTATAGGTCTCGTTAAGTATTTAAAACTAAGGGGGTGTAAGTGTAAAAACTTGTATAAGATTTCTTACACCTAATTGCCAACTGGAGTACATTGATTTAACACTACAAATATGATCTATTTGGATACTTTGTGATTTAAAATGTTGTATGTGCCACCGTAGACTATCGATCGATGATTAATCACCCGTTTTACCCATGATCATATACTTCAAGCACAACTGTAACATGTTATCATATCATTGGTTGCATACATACATCATTACATCTATTTTAACGCCGTGCGTCGTAACTGGTTTATGATTGAGTCCAAGTTCACGTGTCATGTCCTGTTTGAACAGGTGATTCCCCAGTTGAGCAGGATCAAGTCGAGTAGGTTGCACACACTCTCACCTTTTTGTGGCAATTATAAGGTAAGGTTTTTGTTCTAGTTATTACTACCCTACAACCCTTATGTGCTAGTTTTAGCCAAAAGTATATTATACCTAGTATCGATTTTCAAAACGATTAAATGTTTTCATGTAAAAATAAACCCCTTTTCCAACTCCTGAAAATACTTTCACGAACCTGCCCTGTTTTGGTGAGTCCTGTCTTGCACTATTGTTGGGGCCCTGGGGTTCGCGTAATGAGTAAACCGGGAAGGTAAGTGCCGATGGCTAGCTATTACGTGGATTCTGTGACACCCCTGCATTCGTCTGTACAGGTACGCCCTTACGAGAGAGCTAAATGCGCATTTAAATTATTTATTTATGTAATTATTTATTTATTTTAATGATTAATTATTATTTTTAAATAATTTGAAATATTTGTTAATTATACTTTTGAATATTTAAATGTTTTTTAAGCTTTTGAACATGTTTTTAATTCGTTTGAGTTTCAATTTGTTTCGAAATTTCGTGAAAATTGAATATGCATGAATTATATGTGCTATGAATTTGTTTATGTGCTCATTTTAATTTTTTTGGACTTGTTTGATATGGTAACGCACCATATTTTATTTGTTGGGGACTTGAGGGCCTAACTAGTTTTAGCGCGCCTTGTGTTCCGGAATTTATATCTTGAACTAGGGAATTCGGATTCGAATTCCGGAAGTATCACCGAACTCGTGATGAAATTTGGGAGCTAAGGAGTCTAGCCTTGTTTTTTCCTAATCTCGTTTGTTACCCCGAAATTTCCCCGAAACTTCATCGATACGCAGCTACGCGCCTGCTTGACATACTTTCACTAATTTGCGCATAACTCCCTCATTTCTCAACATTTTACCCTCAAACTTGGACCCACATCTCACCAACTCATTACAATATCACCCCATACCCTCTCTTGACCGGTCATAGCTAAAAAAGGGAGAGATATTTCTGCATCTTTGGAGCAGCAACTCCATTTTCGCCTATACTATTCACCTTGGAGGTTTTAAGCTCAATACTCCTTTCGATTCGCCTCAAATTCGAAAGGTAAGCCCGCATTCTTATTCTAATGCTTGGGTTCATGACGTGAATAGTTGGGGCATAAATCCATTTCTTGAATTCCTTGTTAAATTTTCAGATTTCTTGAGGTTTGATGCACAAAATATGTTTACTCTAGCTCCCTTTAGACATTCATGAACTTGAATTTGAATTATATGATGTGTGCAAGATTTCACCATTGAGGAATATGTGAGTTTTTGGGAGTTTTGCGGCTGTTTTTCCTCCTTTGCCGCTGCTGTGATGTTTTGAGTGTTTTGCCTGCGATTTTGTAGTGTTTCTGGGATGTTGTTATTGCCTTAGCTGTTGCTTTGCTTGCTGTTCCATTGTTGCTGCCATGGAGAATGGAAACAGGGGAATGGTGCTGTTGTTGCTGCACTTTTTCCGCAGCACCACTCTCCCCGGGCGAGGAGAGTTTGCCCTTGTAAAGTCCCCGGGCGGGGACTTTCCCTTACAGCGGCTACTGTATGAAACTCCCCGACAGGGGAGTTTTGTGTGTGCAATCTCCCCGGGCGGGGAGCCTGCTGCTGTTTGCTTTTGCTGCTTATTTGCATGAATGTTATGCATGTGATTGTGGTGGTCTTATATGTGTGCATGAATGCATTTTATTTTATTTATGAAGCATACACTTATGTGTATATACTATATATATGTATTAATGCATGCAATTTACGTTTGTTGTGCATGTGTACACATGTGTGGGTGCGTTAGTGTGTATATATATATATGTATAAGTAGTATATTATGTAATATATATATATGTTAATGCATGAAAGTGCATATATATGTATATTTAAGTATTAATTAATTAATTTTGAATATTTCCTTTTAAGATATGATCTTGAGTGGTGCCAATGATATGGATTCGATGAACGTATACATGTAGGAATTTATGAATGCTTATAGTATGTAATTATATGATATGATATGAGTTCATTTGACATGTTAGGAGTTTGATTCTTGAATTAATTATGTGCTATTTCTATATTTGCTTCGATATGCCTAAGTATGAACTTATATCAAGTGCATTTCATCATTTGCATCCATATGCATTTGCCGAGCATTTCTATGGTTCATATGGAGTCTTAGCCTTGTTGCTTGTGTTTAGATTGTTCGAAGGGAGTTTCTTGTGGGGTGCTTTGAGCCGTCCATCCGGTTTGTACGTCAAGGTGAGGTTTTAGGTTTGTTATAGATAATGCGACCTACAACCCTATATGTTCGTTTTCAAGCCCGCATACGACTATATTATTATATTTATATAATAGATATGTGCACATATGATATGTTTATGACTTTGTCATACGATTAAAATTTTTAAATTATATATATGAGAATACAGAAGCTTGAAATGTTTTGCAACGAGGCTATGCTCCAAACCGTGTGTCTTCATGCTATCTACGAATTAGGATGATATGTAGAGGTACGTCTATAGCATACGCTAAGTTGCAAGGTAAGGTATACACTGATAAGGTACGTAAGCTTTGCAATGTTAATGATTTGTATTGAGCGAGAATGTAATGGTAGTGTAATGTATTGGTAATGTTGGGCCCGGGAGCCAACGAGCCAGGATGCCCGCTACGGCAGCGGGCCATCGGGTTAAGCCTGGGTGTGGTCTCCACTCTGATAGGATTACCCTTGAACCCACTAGGAGGTTTTAGTGGGGGATGGAATCCTCAGGCGTGAGTGTCATGAGACTCACGACCCATACTTAACGTAATGGATGGTTAGGGTCGCGCAACCCTTCCATCATCGGAGAAGGAGGTTTGTTCTTAATGTTACTTTGGTTTGATTTGTAATGTTTGATGTTCTTAAGTCCTATACGTTATGTTGATTATGAAACGGGATAGGACTTTTAAGTTAAAGATACGCTATGTTTTTTATATGATATGCATACATCTGTTTTAAAAATGGAATTCGGTGTGCAAAACCCTATCCCCGGTTCATAGTCTTTTGTTTTAGTACGTGCTATGCTCTATATTATGTATCGTGTGAGTGTGTTCAGCCCCCTCACTCAGCCGAGTTGTAGACTGACCCCTCTTGTTTTCCCCACTTTAGTTGCAGGTGCAGGGTTTGGGTCGTGCTAGGCGGCGGTCATCTTTTGGGTCTTTTGAGTCAAGTTGTTCGAGTCTTTTTGCATTCTGCATTTTTTATCATTATGCCTTTGAATTTTAAATATGTATAAGCCTATGATTATATATTTAATGTATCTCGTTGATTTGATATGATTCGGGATAGGTTTCTAGGATAAGAATGAACCCGTTATGTATTTATGTTTTATGTTTGATTTACGGGATTAGGTATCTAAGTTAGTTGAACCCGTCACCTGTTTCTATTTGAGATCTCGTACGATTGAATGTATTTGTGATCCTGTTGCTTTCGTATTTGATTTTGTAATTGTGGCACACTCTGTTTTAGAGTCTAGACCGCCTAGCCTAGGGGTGTGTTTTTATTTGTCTTCCGTTCGCCATGGCTTGATGCGTGTGCGGAGTTCCCATTTCGTTACACGTGTCGAGCTATGGTGGGAGGGATGTGGTGCCCTTTGCTCCGGGGTACTACATCTTAAAGTGGTATCAGAGCCAAGTTGCAAAACCGGAGCTCTAGTGTCGTGTTGGGTCCGTCTAGGTCGTTCGGCTTAGGATTATGTGTTTGTTTGCATTCATTTGCATAATTTATGTGATTAATTATTATAAATTGTATTAATTGTTCACATGAACATGCATCGAAATCCCGCATCCATCGATATTTCCTTGGAATTATATTTTATTTTAGGATATTTCTTCTATATCAACAAGTATCACCGGGAAGAAGAAAAAGGGAACAAGTACCTTTGGTTTACAAGAAGTTTAGAGATGCAATCTTCCGAGGTGAAGTTGAGATTTGAAGAATATGGGAAGTGTACCATTGGGAGATCTTTATTCGGAAACTCCATAATGAGTACATTCTTCCCGAGTTCAATGACATGAAGATCTTAAGGAATTTTTGAAATTTGATGGAGAATGAAAGATGGAGGGCTTCGCATAAAATCTTGAAAGATTGGTCACCAGTGAAGATTATCCCAAAGTCCGAAAATTAGTTACAAGCACGTAGAAATGGAAATCAACGAGTGCTCCAAATCCAACAAGTGCATATATGGTTCAAGGATGCAAGGTACATGGTTCAAATGGGATGGGTAGACAATGGTTCGAGTCTCGTACCTCTTAGGTGAGACAAGAGCCCGGTTCTAGCGTTAGCCCGAGAAAGAGGTCCGAAATATAAGAGAAATTTTAAGAATTTCAAGATATCACCCTGCCAAGATTAAGGAAATTCGATTATCAAGGATGGATTCTATATCTCCCCAATGGAATTGATTTAATTTTCCAATTACCGAGGCTCGAGTCATACGAAAGAGGAGTTAAGAAGAGCTGAGAAAGCAACGATCGGAGTCTCACACACTATTTCTTTGAGACAAAGATCCAGTAGAGTTCGAAGACCAAGTAAGAAGTTCTAATTTGAAGAAAATTTTCAAGAAGTTTCAAGATGTCAACGATGCCTAGAGGAAGATTTTATGCTACCGTTGAAGAAAATATAAGAAATTAAAGGAATATTTCAAATGAGGGAATCAACCGAAGAATCCGAGTCTGAAACCTCCGAAAACTCATGCTTTCAAGATCCCAGTTCAAGTTTAATGAAAAACAAAGTAATTGATATCGGATTCGACGCTACCACCATGGTGAACGGTACACAAATGCATTCATGGCATTCTATACATGCATATTTATTTGAGTTTTGTGTTACCTTCCTTTCCTCGTTGTTTGCTTGTTACTTGCTAGTAGATTTCTTTTCTTGGAAGAGTGTTTGGTGAGCTCGTCTGCTCGAGTGACTTGTGAGTTGTGAGGGCCGAGTTTGCCAGTGGGTTTGTTTAAAGGCGCCTAGTGAAGTACGGAGCTACCTTACGTGTCGGTTTGTAACAGCCCTAACCTGGGCCGAGTTGGGAAAGGTAAGTAAAGGATTACTCAAGAAGCGTTTATAATCTCAATCCCTATTTATTCTTTCATGCATTGCATTCTTATGTGACTTATGTGCTATAGTTTTAATTAAAAGTTCGTAATTTAATTATTTCCATTATCGAGCATGTATCTTAAAACTTTTCTCATAAGAATCTTAGAACTCTAGTATACATCCCTTTCCAGCAGCTAAAACCCCTTCATATGCTTCAAAACCCATTCCTACAATTTTAGGTTGGAAATTACAAAAAATACCCTATAGCCCTAGAATTTTCCTACGTTCCCCGAAGTACTTTTACTACCCAATATTGTGACCAAAAGAATCCTCACATTATTTCAAGGATCTTGACACTCTCCGTGAACCATAATTCTCATCCTAACTCTAGTAGTACCAAAAACCGGCAAAATCCTACCTATAGTTCAACCGTAGGTAACTCATTACTCATTTACTTTTCGATATTCAATATTATAGTCAAAACGACCCTTGAATTATTTTATGAATTTTCATATATTTACCAAAACTCGATTCCACCCATAGTATATTTTATAAATATTTTTCTTTTTAAAAATTGTCATTTTATTTTAAACAATTAGCTTTCATTCAATATTCGAAATTTTACTTAAAACGTTTCTTGAATTTTTCTCTAAAATATGATAATTTTTACAACCTTTAAACTTCTTCATAGCTTCGTTTATATAATTTTCTCATGATTTTCATCATCTTTAATATTCATGGTTTATAAACGAAAACTCTAAATATTCCACATTTATAATCAAAACGAAGCTTATTTTTCACACATTCTTTCATTAATTTACTACTTCAAGTTTTCACCTCTCGACTATTGAATAAATTTTATATCATTTTATATTTATTTTTATAGACCTTCTAGAAAGTTTAAATAAATGGATATAATTTCTCCACATTTCTTATTTAATTACCCAACAATTGTTTGATAAAGAATTAAACACATCTCTTACACATTTCCTACAAGAATACCATATATTTATATGAGTTAGAAATATTCCACATTTCCTCCACAATTTCACAACACTTGTGGGATTTAGAAATTACACTAAAACCCCTAATTCCTACCTATAAATGCCCTTTAAGAGATCATTTATACCTCACAAATTCCTTGATTTCCTACGCACAAAACTCTCCTCTATCTCTCTCAAACCTCACTCTACACCCCTCCCAAAACTCTCTCAAGGTTAGTTTTTGTGCTTTAATTCTATCTTTAATTTATATCTTATTTTATATTTAAATTATGCAATTTAAATTATATTTTATATGCTTTAAATTATGTTTAGAAATTCATGATAGGGAATTATGTTCTAGGAATTTATATTTCATGATTTAGGAATTTATTTCATGAATTAAAGATAGGAATTTAAATTAAGAAATGCATGTTTATTATATGAATTTATTTAAATATGTGTTTGAATATTCATAATTATGTTCTTGAATGTTAGAACAAATACATTTTTAGAGAATATTTAGAATTATTTTTCATTGAGAATTTATATATTTTGCTATATTATGCTTCAAATCTTATGTAATGAATATGAATATAATCAAGCATGTGTAGAGCATTTTATGAATACTTGAATATGATCAAGAACATGTTCTTAGAGTTCTTGAACAATGTGTGTAGTGTGTGAACCGTGTATGTGTGTAGTGGGTGTAGGAATGTGTTAAATCTAATGTTTAAGAACATTTTATCACCTATGTTTAAATAGTAACCGTTTTTCAATAGTAACTTTGACTTTTGGCTTTAAGTATGAACTTTGACCAAGAATATCATGTAGTAATTTCAAGAATTAATATAAAATAAAATTTGGATTTTTATGAAAGGACTTTTGCCTAGAGATTTCAAAGTCGGGGATTAAATAGCGTTTTCAAAATCAGGTTTACCTTTATTGTAACGCCCCGGTTTTCCATTTATGCACTATGTGTTATTATTATAATTTTCACATCATTATATTCGTTTTATTTTCATAAACTTATGTGAAATTTCTTTTAACGTGAAATTTACGTGAAGTAATTGCTAAAGTGATTAAATACTTATATGTGTCCTTACTTAATCACTTCTTGAAAATGTGGACTTAATTACATTAATGTGATTAAAGCTAAATGATCAACTTCCATGGAATGAAACTTGATTGCATCCATTCATATATTTCAAGGACCTAAGTGCAAATAATGGATATTAATGAGAGTTAGTGGAAGATTTTATAATATATCATATACATTTCATCTCTCACATATATCATTCATCCATTTTCATCCAATTTCACACACATTACACACACTCTTTTACGGTTAAAACACTAAGGAAGAAAGAGTTGGGATTTCATCATTTCAAGCTAGAATTCAAGAAGGAGTTTGTGAGGTTGCAAGCATCATCATCATCATATCATCCTTTCATCCTTTCTTTCTTCCATTTCAAGGTATAGATGAGAATTTGATAGAATCTCTTGATGTTTGAAGTAGGGTTTGAGAACTTTGATGTAATTCCTTGTCTATTTGTGGTTAGAAGCATGATCATGATCATTACACTTAAAAGATTGCATGAATTCTTGAATTATATGAGAGTTGGATACATGGAAGTATGTAGATTTGAATGATGAATTCTTGATGATTTGGTGCATGTTTCATGGATTACTTGATTCCTAATTGATATATATGAGTTATATACATGTTATATGATTGTTTGGAGCATTTTGGTTGAGTTTGCTTTGGGTTTTCGTCCCTTTTCTTCCTCCCCCGAAGCTTCCCCTGTTTTGCCCCTTTTTTCACCCCTGGAACAGTACCCGGCCGGGTACTTTTTGTGCATAAAAAGTACCCGGGCGGGTAGTTTTCCCACCCGAGAGCTTCTGTAATGCCTACCCGGTCGGGGAACTTTTCCCTTGAATTTTACCCGGCCGGGTACTCCCTCATCCGAACTCCAAATGACCTGATTTTTGATTCGTTGGAAAGATCTTGAAGTCTAAAATAACCTCCAATTGGAATCATCTCAATATCTTTTCTCATTTGTGAGTTATGATCAATTCTTTTTGGTGTCGCTGCTTTCCCGACAAACTACACTCGCCTAATTTCAACCGTCCGCCATTTTCTCCTCGCTTTGAACTAGAAAACGAGCCTTATATGCTCGGAAAGTTCTTTGTGTCTAGTTTCATATCCAACAAGAAAAACTCAATTGCCACTTCTAGAATTAAAGATATTCCAGTTTTCCCTCAACATGTACATTTCTAAAAATTGTCGGTTTTGGCCAAACTTCACCAAAACCTTTCTTATTGCATTTCTTTCACTTCCTTGGCTCCCATATGTGAGTTATATGATATATATACTTGACTAATTGGTAAGTATGCTCCTAATTGACATTCCTTGATTGTTATTTCATTATATATTGATCCATGACTTTGTCGTTCGTCTTAAATGGTTCATACGAGTCGAGTCTCACGTACACGTGTCCTTGTTATACAGATCATATTCCCGGTGACGAGGAGCACGCTCCTTAGGGTGTTTACTTTCTTCTTTTGGTTGGTAAAGTAAAGGTGAGGTTTAATTTCTAGATATATAGAACCTTTACAACCCTATGTGATCTTTCGGCCAAAATGTATCTATATATCTATAATTTCCAAAACCTTATTGATTTTCAAATAATTACCAAATTGAACCGATTGATTGATTGATTGATTGATTGATTGATTTGGCGAGTAAAGCATGTTCACGTTGGGCCCCGAGGGTAGTGTATTGAGCCAACCGAGGAAGCAAGGGCTGACGGGTAACTCTTGCACTATCCTCACCAATTTTGGGATCACCTCTGAATCCACCAGGAGGTTTGGTGGAGGAAAGAAATCCCGTACGTGGGAGTCATGTTCCTGACGTACACCATGCATGGATGGCCGGGTCTTGCAAGCCCACCTTCACCCGGAGGGAGAAGGAGACTGGGGATGGGTCCGGCACCACGGGCCATCCTCGGGTTATCACATTGATTGCACTTATTTATTGAATTGATTGAATACACTACTGCACTACTACACTATAATTGAATCGCATGATCACCTGATAATTAAATCAAGCATGAATTGTACACTTTTGGAGAAAGGTTGGAGAATTGCCCTCACTCGCCGGGCCACGTATTGAATTGATAATGATTGAATTATTAAATTGATTAGTTGTAATCTCGGGCGAGTTATCCTTTACTATTAAACTTATATTGTCTCTATTTTATAAACCATTACCCGAGATTATGGCTTGCATGTTACTTGCGCGAATATTTATTTATAAACCCCTCACTCAGTCTGTGGTAGACTGACACCTCACACTTTTCAGGTACTGTCAGTGGCGTGCTAGGCGGGAGTCCGAGTCGTGTCCAGTTGTCGAGTTGAGTCTAGCATTGCATTTTCATGTTATGGATATGTTGGAGATGTTAATATATTGACAAGTGTTGGTACCTACTACTATATATATATACTTTTGATGTAAATATGTTACCTATATGTATTGATATACAGTTGTAAGTTAATTCTTTTGAGATATTTGATATATGTTAATGGAATTATTATGCTTACGCTTTAAATTCCTAGATTTGAACTTGATTGGTTTGAGGGTTAGTCCCGCCAAGCTAGTGAGTTTTTTTTATTGTCACCCGTTCGCCATGAGTCCGGTTCATATATGGACTACCCATTTCATGTGTGAGCTAGACTTATGGTGCAGGGGTATGGCATCTCGGCGTTCCGGGTGCTACATCTTAGGTGGTATCAGAGCCCGGTTGCAAAACCGCGGTTCTAGCGTCGTATCATGTCGAGTCTAGGTCGAACGGCATAGAAATTAATTGCTAATTTGAGGGTTTTGCTTCTTGTTTGAAATTATTTGACTACTTGGATCTTTTGAAAATTTTGAGTTATTGAATAATTTGAGCATTGTGTTGAATTATGTTGTTAATTGCCAATTAATTGATCTTGAATTATTTGAAATATTTGCTTAACATGTTTTATTTTAAACATTGATGAATTACCTGTTGCATTTTATATTAAATTCTTGACATTAATTATGTGACAATTTTGTGACATGAGCATGTCTTACCCACATGCATTTATTTTCAAAGGAAGTTGTGAATACAGGTTGTAAAAATAATATCCAACCACGGCCAACCTTTAGACAACCTCGTATATTACAAGTGCTACTTCTCGAGCTTGAAAGGATTAGATAATGGGCCAGGGACTTCATAAGCGGAGCTGAGGGGAATTAACCTCTTCCATCGGGTTATGATTTAAAGGATAAGATCCGGAATGAAAGAACCAACTATAGGAATTCATATTACCACAAAGGGTGCATCAACCGGGCGAGGAAGTCTATTTTATTCAAGGATGAGGTGAAGGAAGAATCGAGGGAAACTAATTATTCAAGACTTGGAAGTGTGGCCAAGATAAGGAACTTGGTTGGTTGGAAGCAAAATCTAAACAAGAGAAGAAAACAACTCCGGCAATCCTGATTAAGCTAGGGGAATCAAGTAATCCGTTATGGGAAGTTAGGATGCTAGAGTTCTATAATCGGGTGGATTGAGTTCATTTTCCAGAATCAAGTTGAATGGTCGTGTTGGGACCGCGAAGTAGGGAATAAGGAGTTAATGCAACAAATGAGAATGGTAAAAGAGGATAGAGAACTTTTGGGTGGAAATTATGTGCTCAAGGCGTAGGCAAGTAAGAAGACAAACCACATAATTGATTCAATTACTAAGGAGTAGATTTAAGAAATTTTAATCAAGGTGGTACTTAGAAGAACCTGGACAATACTTGGAGATTGGTTCGTCGAGGGAAGTTGGGAAATTAACTCCATAAGTAGAGAAGAATTTGAGTTCAAGAGTTCCGAATTAGGGACCATACCATTATTCAAGCTAATGCAAGAAAGTCTTGATCAAGGAGGTAATTATGGTAATAAGCCACAAAGCTTAACTTCCATGGAAATGAAGCAAGGAAAATATGGGAAATGGTATGGTTTAGGATTTCAACTAAGGTAGGAATAAAGGAAGTTCAGCATTACAGCAGAGATAAAGTTGGAAAGACAATTAGGTTAAAGGTTTTATCGAGTTGGATATTTTCTAGATCCAAGCTGAATTATCGTGTGGTGAGGCCATGTTAACAGACATGAAGCAACAAATAGGAACAATAATGAAAGGTGAAGAATTCTGGGTGGATTTCGGGTGACCAAGTAAAAATAATGGGAAAGAGAGTTCATTAATTATTCGAATTCCTAAAGAGGAAACCAAGGGAGTTTTGAGTAGACTGATAACTATGAAGAAGACTCGGGCAATAATTGGAGAGTGATTATTAAAGATAGGGCAAGGTGCTAATTTCATGAGTGTAGAGGACTTCGGATTCAAGCAATTGTAATCTCAAGCCATAGGAATGTTCAAGTTGATGCTAGCAAATTCTGGAGAATTAGAAGACAGTGGGTAACAAGAAATGATTAACAGACGCAAGACAAATTTATAACCCAGCAAATATGAAATGTAACTACGGTGACAGGTTTAATGCATCCACAAGCACGTGCATCATACGCTATGTTAAAATTTTAAATTTCTTTACTCATGTGTGTTTTCCGATTGAACTTAATTGTTTCAATATGTTGATTCTGTTATTTTCAAGTGCGTTACTTACATTGGCATATTAATCCAACATGCATATCTAGTGTCTTGATTACAGGATGTCTCAAGGTCACCCTCATCGTGCACGAGTGTTTAGAGTTTCCCCGCATTTACCCCCTCCGGTTCAACCTCAGGAGTTTTTCGAGTCTTTAGTTTGTTTGGTTGATCAGAAGATAAGAGAATATGTTTCCTCAGTGCCGCTAGCTTCATCACAGCAGCCGGGCTAAATTTCGATAGCTTTTAAGGAGTTTCAGAACCAACAAACCTCAAAGTTCTTTGAAAGAAGTGATAATCAAGCTAAGTCACCACTTAAGAAAATTAAAAGGATGTGGGAATTAGTCCCAGGTGACTCCCAAGAGAAGATCCGAGACACTACCTCTTTGGAGGCAAGAAGGTCTAATCCTCAACCCGGGCAGGCTTCAGGTTCAAAATTAGGACAGACTTCCAACAAAGGGAAGCGGCCTATCTCTCACCCTATCCCAACACCTCAAGGGAGGTCTCGAAAGAAAAAGAATCGGTCATTTGAGTCAGGTTTAGGAACTTCATGTACCCCGTCTTCAACAACATCTCCAGGAAAGCTTCTTTGTGCTTATTGTCGAGGCGACAACCATACTTATGAGAATTGTAGATGGCGTTTGGTCTTATGCTTGCGATGTGGAAGTAATGAACACCGAGTTGACACGTGCTCGAAGCGAAAGGGGTTATCCTCCGGGAGACCAAGGCCACTTGTTCAAGTCCGTTCTTGTATGCTAGAGAGAGAGGTGCAGGATGCAAACGCGGATCTAAACGTGATAGCAGAAGGTATCCATTACACGCAGGACACAATCAGAAGTGAACGGTACACCTAATCATGCATATCACCTGCATCATGGATCTTATTTATTGTGTGTTTAATTTCTTGTTAGTTGCAAATTGGTTGTCTATGAGTGATACTTATATGATTAATAAGATTCTACTTGCCTATGTGACACTTATATGAATGTTTTTACAATTTGCTCCCTTGATTTGTTTTCGTGTGTGTTTGAGAGACGGGGTTCTCTCATTTCTTGTTGAGAGACGGGGTTCTCTCATTTCTTGTTGAGAGACGGGGTTCTCTAATTTTTGTTGAAAGACGGGGTTCTTTCATTTCGTGTTTAGGAGACGGGGTTCTCTTATTGCTTGTGCATCAATTTTAAACTCGACAGTGAATCTGGGGACCAGATTCTTCTAAGGGGGGGAGAGTTGTAACGCCCCGGTTTTCCATTTATGCACTATGTGTTATTATTATAATTTTCACATCATTATATTCGTTTTATTTTCATAAACTTATGTGATATTTCTTTTAACGTGAAATTTACGTGAAGTAATTGCTAAAGTGATTAAATACTTATATGTGTCCTTACTTAATCACTTCTTGAAAATGTGGACTTAATTACATTAATGTGATTAAAGCTAAATGATCAACTTCCATGGAATGAAACTTGATTGCATCCATTCATATATTTCAAGGACCTAAGTGCAAATAATGGATATTAATGAGAGTTAGTGGAAGATTTTATAATATATCATATACATTTCATCTCTCACATATATCATTCATCCATTTTCATCCAATTTCACACACATTACACACACTCTTTTACGGTTAAAACACCAAGGAAGAAAGAGGTGGGATTTCATCATTTCAAGCTAGAATTCAAGAAGGAGTTTGTGAGGTTGCAAGCATCATCATCATCATATCATCCTTTCATCCTTTCTTTCTTCCATTTCAAGGTATAGATGAGAATTTGATGGAATCTCTTGATGTTTGAAATAGGGTTTGAGAACTTTGATGTAATTCCTTGTCTATTTGTGGTTAGAAGCATGATCATGATCATTACACTTAAAAGATTGCATGAATTCTTGAATTATATGAGAGTTGGATACATGGAAGTATGTAGATTTGAATGATGAATTCTTGATGATTTGGTGCATGTTTCATGGATTACTTGATTCCTAATTGATATATATGAGTTATATACATGTTATATGATTGTTTGGAGCATTTTGGTTGAGTTTGCTTTGGGCTTTCATCCCTTTTCTTCCTCCCCCGAAGCTTCCCCTATTTTTCCCCTTTTTTCACCCCTGGAACAGTACCCGGCCGGGTACTTTTTGTGCATAAAAAGTACCCGGGCGGGTAGTTTTCCCACCCGAGAGTTCTGTAATGCCTATCGGGTCGGGGAACTTTTCCCTTGAATTTTACCCGGCTGGGTACTCCCTCATCCGAACTCCAAATGACCTGATTTTTGATTCTTTGGAAAGATCTTGAAGTCTAGAATAACCTCCATTTAGAATCATCTCAATATCTTTTCCCATTTGTGAGTTATGATCAATTCTTTTTGGTGTCGCTGCTTTCCCGACAAACTACACTCGCCTAATTTCAACCGTCCGCCATTTTCTCCTCGCTTTGAACTAGAAAACGAGACTTATATGCTCGGAAAGGTATTTGTGTCTAGTTTCATATCCAACAAGAAAAACTCAATTCCCACTTCTAGAATTAAAGATATTCCAGTTTTCCCTCAATATGTACATTTCTAAAAATTGTCAGTTTTGGCCAAACTTCACCAAAACCTTTCTTATTGCATTTCTTTCACTTCCTTGGCTCCCATATGTGAGTTATATGATATATATACTTGACTAATTGGTAAGTATGCATTATATATTGATCCATGACTTTGCCGTTCGTCTTAAATGGTTCATACGAGTCGAGTCTCACGTTCATTCCCGGTGACGAGGAGCACGCTCCTTAGGGTGTTTCCTTGCTTCTTTTGGTTGGTAAAGTAAAGGTGAGGTTTAATTTCTAGATATATAGAACCTTTACAACCCTATGTGATCTTTCGGCCAAAATGTATCTATATATCTATAATTTCCAAAACCTTATTGATTTTCAAATAATTACCGAATTGAACCGATTGATTGATTGATTGATTGATTGATTGATTTGGCGAGTAAAGCATGTTCACGTTGGGCCCCGAGGGTAGTGTATTGAGCCAACCGAGGAAGCAAGGGCTGACGGGTAACTCTTGCACTATCCTCACCAATTTTGGGATCACCTCTGAATCCACCAGGAGGTTTGGTGGAGGAAAGAAATCCCGTACGTGGGAGTCATGTTCCTGACGTACACCATGCATGGATGGCCGGGTCTTGCAAGCCCACCATCACCCGGAGGGAGAAGGAGACTGGGGATGGGTCCGGCACCACGGGCCATCCTCGGGTTATCACATTGATTGCACTTATTTATTGAATTGATTGAATACACTTCTGCACCACTACACTATAATTGAATCGCATGATCACCTGATAATTAAATCAATCATGAATTGTACACTTTTGGAGAAAGGTTGGAGAATTGCCCTCACTCGCCGGGCCACGTATTGAATTGATAATGATTGAATTATTAAATTGATTAGTTGTAATCTCGGGCGAGTTATCCTTTACTATTAAACTTATATTGTCTCTATTTTATAAACCCTTACCCGAGATTATGGCTTGCATGTTACTTGCGCGAATATTTATTTATAAACCCCTCACTCAGTCTGTGGTAGACTGACACCTCACACTTTTCAGGTACTGTCAGTGGCGTGCTAGGCGGGAGTCTGAGTCGTGTCCAGTTGTCGAGTTGAGTCTAGCATTGCATTTTCATGTTATGGATATGTTGGAGATGTTAATATATTGACAAGTGTTGGTACCTACTACTATATATATATACTTTTGATGTAAATATGGTACCTATATGTATTGATATACAGTTGTAAGTTAATTCTTTTGAGATATTTGATATATGTTAATGGAATTACTATGCTTACGCTTTAAATTCCTAGATTTGAACTTGATTGGTTTGAGGGTTAGTCCCGCCTAGCTAGTGAGTTTTTTTTATTGTCACCCGTTCGCCATGAGTCCGGTTCATATATGGACTACCCATTTCATGTGTGAGCTAGACTTATGGTGCGGGGGTGTGGCATCTCGGCGTTCCGGGTGCTACATCTTAGGTGGTATCAGAGCCCGGTTGCAAAACCGCGGTTCTAGCGTCGTGTCATGTCGAGTCTAGGTCGAACGGCATAGAAATTAATTGCTAATTTGAGGGTTTTGCTTCTTGTTTGAGATTATTTGACTACTTGGATCTTTTGAAAATTTTGAGTTATTGAATAATTTGAGCATTGTGTTGAATTATGTTGTTAATTGCCAGTTAATTGATCTTGAATTATTTGAAATATTTGCTTAACATGTTTTATTTTAAACATTGATGAATTACCTGTTGCATTTTATATTAAATTCTTGACATTAATTATGTGACAATTTTGTGACATGAGCATGTCTTACCCACATGCATTTATTTTCAAAGAAAGTTGTGAATACAGGTTGTAAAAATAATATCCAACCACGGCCAACCTTTAGACAACCTCGTATATTACAAGTGCTACTTCTCGAGCTTGAAAGGATTAGATAATGGGCCAGGGACTTCATAAGCGGAGCTGAGGGGAATTAACCTCTTCCATCGGGTTATGATTTAAAGGATAAGATCCGGAATGAAAGAACCAACTATAGGAATTCATATTACCACAAAGGGTGCATCAACCGGGCGAGGAAGTCTATTTTATTCAAGGATGAGGTGAAGGAAGAATCGAGGGAAACTAATTATTCAAGACTTGGAAGTGTGGCCAAGATAAGGAACTTGGTTGGTTGGAAGCGAAATCTAAACAAGAGAAGAAAACAACTCCGGCAATCCTGATTAAGCTAGGGGAATCAAGTAATCTGTTATGGGAAGTTAGGATGCTAGAGTTCTATAATCGGGTGGATTGAGTTCATTTTCCAGAATCAAGTTGAATGGTCGTGTTGGGACCGCGAAGTAGGGAATAAGGAGTTAATGCAACAAATGAGAATGGTAAAAGAGGATAGAGAACTTTTGGGTGGAAATTATGTGCTGAAGGCGTAGGCAAGTAAGAAGACAAACCACATAATTGATTCAATTACTAAGGAGTAGATTTAAGAAATTTCAATCAAGGTGGTACTTAGAAGAACCTGGACAATACTTGGAGATTGGTTCGTCGAGGGAAGTTGGGAAATTAACTCCATAAGTAGAGAAGAATTTGAGTTCAAGAGTTCCGAATTAGGGACCATACCATTATTCAAGCTAATGCAAGAAAGTCTTGATCAAGGAGGTAATTATGGTAATAAGCCACAAAGCTTAACTTCCATGGAAATGAAGCAAGGAAAATATGGGAAATGGTATGGTTTAGGATTTCAACTAAGGAAGGAATAAAGGAAGTTCAGCATTACAGCAGAGATAAAGTTGGAAAGACAATTAGGCTAAAGGTTTTATCGAGTTGGATATTTTCTAGATCCAAGCTGAATTATCGTGTGGTGAGGTCATGTTAATAGACATGAAGCAACAAATAGGAACAATAATGAAAGGTGAAGAATTCTAGGTGGATTTCGGGTGACCAAGTAAAAACAATGGGAAAGAGAGTTCATTAATTATTCGAATTCCTAAAGAGGAAACCAAGGGAGTTTTGAGTAAACTGATAACTATGAAGAAGACTCGGGCAATAATTGGAGAGTGATTATTAAAAACAGGGCAAGGTGCTAATTTCATGAGTGTAGAGGACTTCGGATTCAAGCAATTGTAATCTCAAGCCATGGGAATGTTCAAGTTGATGCTAGCAAATTCTGGAGAATTAGAAGACCGTGGGTAACAAGAAATGATTAACAGACGCAAGATAAATTTATAACCCAGCAAACATGAAATGTAACTACGGTGACAGGTTTAATGCATCCACAAGCACGTGCATCATACGCTATGTTAAATTTTTAATTTTCTTTACTCATGTGTGTTTTCCGATTGAACTTAATTGTTTCAATATGTTGATTCTATTATTTTCAAGTGCGTTACTTGCATTGGCATATTAATCCAACATGCATATCTAGTGTCTTGATTACAGGATGTCTCAAGGTCACCCTCATCATGCACGAGTGTTTAGAGTTTCCCCGCATTTACCCCCTCCGGTTCAACCTCAGGAGTTTTTCGAGTCTTTAGTTTGTTTGGTTGATCAGAAGATAAGAGAATATGTTTCCTCAGTGCCGCTAGCTTCATCACAGCAGCCGGGCTAAATTTCGATAGCTTTTAAGGAGTTTCAGAACCAACAAACCTCAAAGTTCTTTGAAAGAAGTGATAATCAAGCTAAGTCACCACTTAAGAAAATTAAAAGGATGTGGGAATTAGTCCCAGGTGACTCCCAAGAGAAGATCCGAGACACTACCTCTTTGGAGGCAAGAAGGTCTAATCCTCAACCCGGGCAGGCTTCAGGTTCAAAATTAGGACAGACTTCCAACAAAGGGAAGCGGCCTATCTCTCACCCTATCCCAACACCTCAAGGGAGGTCTCGAAAGAAAAAGAATCGGTCATTTGAGTCAGGTTTAGGAACTTCATGTACCCCGGCTTCAACAACATCTCCGGGAAAGCTTCTTTGTGCTTATTGTCGAGGCGACAACCATACTTATGAGAATTGTAGATGGCGTTTGGGCTTATGCTTGCGATGTGGAAGTAATGAACACCGAGTTGACACGTGCTCGAAGCGAAAGGGGTTATCCTCCGGGAGACCAAGGCCACTTGTTCAAGTCCGTTCTTGTATGCTAGAGAGAGAGGTGCAGGATGCAAACGCGGATCTAAACGTGATAGCAGAAGGTATCCATTACACGCAGGACACAATCAGAAGTGAACGGTACACCTAATCATGCATATCACCTGCATCATGGATCTTATTTATTGTGTGTTTAATTTCTTGTTAGTTGCAAATTGGTTGTCTATGAGTGATACTTATATGATTAATAAGATTCTACTTGCCTATGTGACACTTATATGAATGTTTTTACAATTTGCTCCCTTGATTTGTTTTCGTGTGTGTTTGAGAGACGGGGTTCTCTCATTTCTTGTTGAGAGACGGGGTTCTCTAATTTTTGTTGAAAGACGGGGTTCTTTCATTTCGTGTTTAGGAGACGGGGTTCTCTTATTGCTTGTGCATCAATTTTAAACTCGACAGTGAATCTGGGGACCAGATTCTTCTAAGGGGGGGAGAGTTGTAACGCCCCGGTTTTCCATTTATGCACTATGTGTTATTATTATAATTTTCACATCATTATATTCGTTTTATTTTCATAAACTTATGTGAAATTTCTTTTAACGTGAAATTTACGTGAAGTGATTGCTAAAGTGATTAAATACTTATATGTGTCCTTACTTAATCACTTCTTGAAAATGTGGACTTAATTACATTAATGTGATTAAAGCTAAATGATCAACTTCCATGGAATGAAACTTGATTGCATCCATTCATATATTTCAAGGACCTAAGTGCAAATAATGGATATTAATGAGAGTTAGTGGAAGATTTTATAATATATCATATACATTTCATCTCTCACATATATCATTCATCCATTTTCATCCAATTTCACACACATTACACACACTCTTTTACGGTTAAAACACCAAGGAAGAAAGAGGTGGGATTTCATCATTTCAAGCTAGAATTCAAGAAGGAGTTTGTGAGGTTGCAAGCATCATCATCATCATATCATCCTTTCATCCTTTCTTTCTTCCATTTCAAGGTATAGATGAGAATTTGATGGAATCTCTTGATGTTTGAAATAGGGTTTGAGAACTTTGATGTAATTCCTTATCTATTTGTGGTTAGAAGCATGATCATGATCATTACACTTAAAAGATTGCATGAATTCTTGAATTATATGAGAGTTGGATACGTGGAAGTATGTAGATTTGAATGATGAATTCTTGATGATTTGGTGCATGATTCATGGATTACTTGATTCCTAATTGATATATATGAGTTATATACATGTTATATGATTGTTTGGAGCATTTTGGTTGAGTTTGCTTTGGGCTTTCATCCCTTTTCTTCCTCCCCCGAAGCTTCCCCTGTTTTGCCCCTTTTTTCACCCCTGGAACAGTACCCGGCCGGGTACTTTTTGTGCATAAAAAGTACCCGGGGGTAGTTTTCCCACCCGAGAGCTTCTGTAATGCCTATCAGGTCGGGGAACTTTTCCCTTGAATTTTACCCGGCCGGGTACTCCCTCATCCAAACTCCAAATGACCTGATTTTTGATTCTTTGGAAAGATCTTGAAGTCTAGAATAACCTCCAATTAGAATCATCTCAATATCTTTTCCCATTTGTGAGTTATGATCAATTCTTTTTGGTGTCGCTGCTTTCCCGACAAACTACACTCGCCTAATTTCAACCGTCCGCCATTTTCTCCTCGCTTTGAACTAGAAAACGAGACTTATATGCTCGGAAAGTTCTTTGTGTCTAGTTTCATATCCAACAAGCAAAACTCAATTTCCACTTCTAGAATTAAAGATATTCCAGTTTTCCCTCAACATGTACATTTCTAAAAATTGTCAGTTTTGGCCAAACTTCACCAAAACCTTTCTTATTGCATTTCTTTCACTTCCTTGGCTCCCATATGTGAGTTATATGATATATATACTTGACTAATTGGTAAGTATGCTCCTAATTGACATTCCTTGATTGTTATTGCATTATATATTGATCCATGACTTTGCCGTTCGTCTTAAATGGTTCATACGAGTCGAGTCTCACGTACACGTGTCCTTGTTATACAGATCACATTCCCAGTGACGAGGAGCACGCTCCTTAGGGTGTTTCCTTGCTTCTTTTGGTTGGTAAAGTAAAGGTGAGGTTTAATTTCTAGATATATAGAACCTTTACAACCCTATGTGATCTTTCGGCCAAAATGTATCTATATATCTATAATTTCCAAAACCTTATTGATTTTCAAATAATTACCGAATTGAACCGATTGATTGATTGATTGATTGATTGATTGATTTGGCGAGTAAAGCATGTTCACGTTGGGCCCCGAGGGTAGTGTATTGAGCCAACCGAGGAAGCAAGGGCTGACGGGTAACTCTTGCACTATCCTCACCAATTTTGGGATCACCTCTGAATCCACCAGGAGGTTTGGTGGAGGAAAGAAATCCCGTACGTAGGAGTCATGTTCCTGACGTACACCATGCATGGATGGCCGGGTCTTGCAAGCCCACCATCACCCGGAGGGAGAAGGAGACTGGGGATGGGTCCGGCACCACGGGCCATCCTCGGGTTATCACATTGATTGCACTTATTTATTGAATTGATTGAATACACTACTGCACCACTACACTATAATTGAATCGCATGATCACCTGATAATTAAATCAATCATGAATTGTACACTTTTGGAGAAAGGTTGGAGAATTGCCCTCACTCGCCGGGCCACGTATTGAATTGATAATGATTGAATTATTAAATTGATTAGTTGTAATCTCGGGCGAGTTATCCTTTACTATTAAACTTATATTGTCTCTATTTTATAAACCCTTACCCGAGATTATGGCTTGCATGTTACTTGCGCGAATATTTATTTATAAACCCCTCACTCAGTCTGTGGTAGACTGACACCTCACACTTTTCAGGTACTGTCAGTGGCGTGCTAGGCGGGAGTCTGAGTCGTGTCCAGTTGTCGAGTTGAGTCTAGCATTGCATTTTCATGTTATGGATATGTTGGAGATGTTAATATATTGACAAGTGTTGGTACCTACTACTATATATATATACTTTTGATGTAAATATGGTACCTATATGTATTGATATACAGTTGTAAGTTAATTCTTTTGAGATATTTGATATATGTTAATGGAATTATTATGCTTACGCTTTAAATTCCTAGATTTGAACTTGATTGGTTTGAGGGTTAGTCCCGCCTAGCTAGTGAGTTTTTTTTATTGTCACCCGTTCGCCATGAGTCCGGTTCATATATGGACTACCCATTTCATGTGTGAGCTAGACTTATGGTGCGGGGGTGTGGCATCTCGGCGTTCCGGGTGCTACATCTTAGGTGGTATCAGAGCCCGGTTGCAAAACCGCGGTTCTAGCGTCGTGTCATGTCAAGTCTAGGTCGAACGGCATAGAAATTAATTGCTAATTTGAGGGTTTTGCTTCTTGTTTGAGATTATTTGACTACTTGGATCTTTTGAAAATTTTGAGTTATTGAATAATTTGAGCATTGTGTTGAATTATGTTGTTAATTGCCAATTAATTGATCTTGAATTATTTGAAATATTTGCTTAACATGTTTTATTTTAAACATTGATGAATTACCTGTTGCATTTTATATTAAATTCTTGACATTAATTATGTGACAATTTTGTGACATGAGCATGTCTTACCCACATGCATTTATTTTCAAAGGAAGTTGTGAATACAGGTTGTAAAAATAATATCCAACCACGGCCAACCTTTAGACAACCTCGTATATTACAAGTGCTACTTCTCGAGCTTGAAAGGATTAGATAATGGGCCAGGGACTTCATAAGCGGAGCTGAGGGGAATTAACCTCTTCCATCGGGTTATGATTTAAAGGATAAGATCCGGAATGAAAGAACCAACTATAGGAATTCATATTACCACAAAGGGTGCATCAACCGGGCGAGGAAGTCTATTTTATTCAAGGATGAGGTGAACGAAGAATCGAGGGAAACTAATTATTCAAGACTTGGAAGTGTGGCCAAGATAAGGAACTTGGTTGGTTGGAAGCGAAATCTAAACAAGAGAAGAAAACAACTCCGGCAATCCTGATTAAGCTAGGGGAATCAAGTAATCTGTTATGCGAAGTTAGGATGCTAGAGTTCTATAATCGGGTGGATTGAGTTCATTTTCCAGAATCAAGTTGAATGGTCGTGTTGGGACCGCGAAGTAGGGAATAAGGAGTTAATGCAACAAATGAGAATGGTAAAAGAGGATAGAGAACTTTTGGGTGGAAATTATGTGCTGAAGGCGTAGGCAAGTAAGAAGACAAACCACATAATTGATTCAATTGCTAAGGAGTAGATTTAAGAAATTTCAATCAAGGTGGTACTTAGAAGAACCTGGACAATACTTGGAGATTGGTTCGTCGAGGGAAGTTGGGAAATTAACTCCATAAGTAGAGAAGAATTTGAGTTCAAGAGTTCCGAATTAGGGACCATACCATTATTCAAGCTAATGCAAGAAAGTCTTGATCAAGGAGGTAATTATGGTAATAAGCCACAAAGCTTAACTTCCATGGAAATGAAGCAAGGAAAATATGGGAAATGGTATGGTTTAGGATTTCAACTAAGGAAGGAATAAAGGAAGTTCAGCATTACAGCAGAGATAAAGTTGGAAAGACAATTAGGCTAAAGGTTTTATCGAGTTGGATATTTTCTAGATCCAAGCTGAATTATCGTGTGGTGAGGTCATGTTAACAGACATGAAGCAACAAATAGGAACAATAATGAAAGGTGAAGAATTCTGGGTGGATTTCGGGTGACCAAGTAAAAACAATGGGAAAGAGAGTTCATTAATTATTCGAATTCCTAAAGAGGAAACCGAGGGAGTTTTGAGTAAACTGATAACTATGAAGAAGACTCGGGCAATAATTGGAGAGTGATTATTAAAGACAGGGCAAGGTGCTAATTTCATGAGTGTAGAGGACTTCGGATTCAAGCAATTGTAATCTCAAGCCATGGGAATGTTCAAGTTGATGCTAGCAAATTCTGGAGAATTAGAAGACCTTGGGTAACAAGAAATGATTAACAGACGCAAGACAAATTTATAACCCAGCAAACATGAAATGTAACTACGGTGACAGGTTTAATGCATCCACAAGCACGTGCATCATACGCTATGTTAAATTTTTAAATTTCTTTACTCATGTGTGTTTTCCGATTGAACTTAATTGTTTCAATATGTTGATTCTATTATTTTCAAGTGCGTTACTTGCATTGGCATATTAATCCAACATGCATATCTAGTGTCTTGATTACAGGATGTCTCAAGGTCACCCTCATCGTGCACGAGTGTTTAGAGTTTCCCCGCATTTACCCCCTCCGGTTCAACCTCAGGAGTTTTTCGAGTCTTTAGTTTGTTTGGTTGATCAGAAGATAAGAGAATATGTTTCCTCAGTGCCGCTAGCTTCCTCACGGCAGCCGGGCCAAATTTCGATAGCTTTTAAGGAGTTTCAGAACCAACAAACCTCAAAGTTCTTTGAAAGAAGTGATAATCAAGCTAAGTCACCACTTAAGAAAATTAAAAGGATGTGGGAATTAGTCCCAGGTGACTCCCAAGAGAAGATCCGAGACACTACCTCTTTGGAGGCAAGAAGATCTAATCCTCAACCCGGGCAGGCTTCAGGTTCAAAATTAGGACAGACTTCCAACAAAGGGAAGCGGCCTATCTCTCACCCTATCCCAACACCTCAAGGGAGGTCTCGAAAGAAAAAGAATCGGTCATTTGAGTCAGGTTTAGGAACTTCATGTACCCCGGCTTCAACAACATCTCCGGGAAAGCTTCTTTGTGCTTATTGTCGAGGCGACAACCATACTTATGAGAATTGTAGATGGCGTTTGGGCTTATGCTTGCGATGTGGAAGTAATGAACACCGAGTTGACACGTGCTCGAAGCGAAAGGGGTTATCCTCCGGGAGACCAAGGCCACTTGTTCAAGTCCGTTCTTGTATGCTAGAGAGAGAGGTGCAGGATGCAAACGCGGATCTAAACGTGATAGCAGAAGGTATCCATTACACGCAGGACACAATCAGAAGTGAACGGTACACCTAATCATGCATATCACCTGCATCATGGATCTTATTTATTGTGTGTTTAATTTCTTGTTAGTTGCAAATTGGTTGTCTATGAGTGATACTTATATGATTAATAAGATTCTACTTGCCTATGTGACACTTATATGAATGTTTTTACAATTTGCTCCCTTGATTTGTTTTCGTGTGTGTTTGAGAGACGGGGTTCTCTCATTTCTTGTTGAGATACGGGGTTCTCTAATTTTTGTTGAAGGACGGGGTTCTTTCATTTCGTGTTTAGGAGACGGGGTTCTCTTATTGCTTGTGCATCAATTTTAAACTCGACAGTGAATCTGGGGACCAGATTCTTCTAAGGGGGGGAGAGTTGTAACGCCCCGGTTTTCCATTTATGCACTATGTGTTATTATTATAATTTTCACATCATTATATTCGTTTTATTTTCATAAACTTATGTGAAATTTCTTTTAACGTGAAATTTACGTGAAGTAATTGCTAAAGTGATTAAATACTTATATGTGTCCTTACTTAATCACTTCTTGAAAATGTGGACTTAATTACATTAATGTGATTAAAGCTAAATGATCAACTTCCATGGAATGAAACTTGATTGCATCCATTCATATATTTCAAGGACCTAAGTGCAAATAATGGATATTCATGAGAGTTAGTGGAAGATTTTATAATATATCATATACATTTCATCTCTCACATATATCATTCATCCATTTTCATCCAATTTCACACACATTACACACACTCTTTTACGGTTAAAACACCAAGGAAGAAAGAATTGGGATTTCATCATTTCAAGCTAGAATTCAAGAAGGAGTTTGTGAGGTTGCAAGCATCATCATCATCATATCATCCTTTCATCCTTTCTTTCTTCCATTTCAAGGTATAGATGAGAATTTGATGGAATCTCTTGATGTTTGAAGTAGGGTTTGAGAACTTTGATGTAATTCCTTGTCTATTTGTGGTTAGAAGCATGATCATGATCATTACACTTAAAAGATTGCATGAATTCTTGAATTATACGAGAGTTGGATACATGGAAGTATGTAGATTTGAATGATGAATTCTTGATGATTTGGTGCATGTTTCATGGATTACTTGATTCCTAATTGATATATATGAGTTATATACATGTTATATGATTGTTTGGAGCATTTTGGTTGAGTTTGCTTTGGGCTTTCATCCCTTTTCTTCCTCCCCCGAAGCTTCCCCTGTTTTGCCCCTTTTTTCACCCCTGGAACAGTACCCGGCCGGGTACTTTTTGTGCATAAAAAGTACCCGTGCGGGCAGTTTTCCCACCCGAGAGCTTCTGTAATGCCTACCGGGTCGGGGAACTTTTCCCTTGAATTTTACCCGGCCGGGTACTCCCTCATCCGAACTCCAAATGACCTGATTTTTGATTCTTTGGAAAGATTTTTAAGTCTAGAATAACCTCCAATTGGAATCATCTCAATATCTTTTCCCATTTGTGAGTTATGATCAAATAATTTTGGTGTCGCTGCTTTCCCGACAAACTACACTCCCCTAACTTCAACCGTCCGCCATTTTCTCCTCGCTTTGAACTAGAAAACGAGCCTTATATGCTCGGAAAGGTCTTTGTGTCTAGTTTCATATCCAACAAAAAAAACTCAATTCCCACTTCTAGAATTAAAGATATTCAAGTTTTCCCTCAACATGTACATTTCTAAAAATTGTCGGTTTTGGCAAAACTTCACCAAAACCTTTCTTATTGCATTTCTTTCACTTCCTTGGCTCGTATATGTGAGTTATATGATATATATACTTGACTAATTGGTAAGTATGCTCCTAATTGACATTCCTTGATTGTTATTGCATTATATATTGATCCATGACTTTGCCGTTCGTCTTAAATGGTTCATACGAGTCGAGTCTCACGTACACGTGTCCTTGTTGTACAGATCACATTCCCGGTGACGAGGAGCACGCTCCTTAGGGTGTTTCCTTGCTTTTTTTGGTTGGTAAAGTAAAGGTGAGGTTTAATTTCTAGATATATAGAACCTTTACAACCATATGTGATCTTTCGGCTAAAATGTATCTATATATCTATAATTTCCAAAACCTTATTGATTTTCAAATAATTACCGAATTGAACCGATTGATTGATTGATTGATTGATTGATTGATTTGGCGAGTAAAGCATGTTCACGTTGGGCCCCGAGGGTAGTGTATTGAGCCAACCGAGGAAGCAAGGGCTGACGGGTAACTCTTGCACTATCCTCACCAATTTTGGGATCACCTCTGAATCCACCAGGAGGTTTGGTGGAGGAAAGAAATCCCGTACGTGGGAGTCATGTTCCTGACGTACACCATGCATGGATGGCCGGATCTTGCAAGCCCACCATCACCAGGAGGGAGAAGGAGACTGGGGATGGGTCCGGCACCACGGGACATCCTCGGGTTATCACATTGATTGCACTTATTTATTGAATTGATTGAATACACTACTGCACTACTACACTATAATTGAATCGCATGATCACCTGATAATTAAATCAAGCATGAATTGTACACTTTTGGAGAAAGGTTGGAGAATTGCCCTCACTCGCCGGGCCACGTATTGAATTGATAATGATTGAATTATTAAATTGATTAGTTGTAATCTCGGGCGAGTTATCCTTTACTATTAAACTTATATTGTCTCTATTTTATAAACCCTTACCCGAGATTATGGCTTGCATGTTACTTGCGCGAATATTTATTTATAAACCCCTCACTCAGTCTGTGGTAGACTGACACCTCACACTTTTCAGGTACTGTCAGTGGCGTGCTAGGCGGGAGTCTGAGTCGTGTCCAGTTGTCGAGTTGAGTCTAGCATTGCATTTTCATGTTATGGATATGTTGGAGATGTTAATATATTGACAAGTGTTGGTACCTACTACTATATATATATACTTTTGATGTAAATATGGTACCTATATGTATTGATATACAATTGTAAGTTAATTCTTTTGAGATATTTGATATATGTTAATGGAATTATTATGCTTACGCTTTAAATTCCTAGATTTGAACTTGATTGGTTTGAGGGTTAGTGCCGCCTAGCTAGTGAGTTTTTTTTATTGTCACTCGTTCGCCATGAGTCCGGTTCATATATGGACTACCCATTTCATGTGTGAGCTAGACTTATGGTGCGGGGTGTGGCATCTCGGCGTTCCGGGTGCTACATTTATAAACCTTAAATTTGGATTTATAATTTGAATAAGAATTTCTCGGTTAATTCGGTTGTATAACTCTGGTATCAGTGTGTTTTACAATAATATTTCAGTTCTAGATTACTGAATTTCCTGTAAATTTACTGTTATTCATTGTTACAACATGCTTTAATTGTGCTCATTCATGTGCCTCATTAGTATAGAAAGAACTTAGTTCTCTAAGTCCGTAGTAGTTCACAACTTTCAGGAACAAGGATCTTGAGGTTAATTATTACAACATGCTTTCAACTGGGATACAACATGCTTTAATTGACAGTGGAACCCCGAATACTTTACTTGATTCCGTATCGTAGCAGGTGAGGTTAAAATATTTTCAACTGGGATCATGAGTCTACATATAAAATATTTTATTATTTATCCCAATAAGGGATCAGTCTTATTTTTCCCTAATTATAGTATTATCCCCTGTTGGAAAACACGAATCAGAAAGCAGCAGAAATTTAAAATTTTTCCAACAAAAGGATCTTGGACTCGTAATCGTGTATCCAAATTCGAAGGAATTAGAAACTTACTTTCTTAATTGTCTTTCTTGAAGCGTTTTAAGCCACCCAAGAACGCTCTTCTCGCGGCTTGATCCCCTCTCCTTGGTAAAGCTGGAATCTTCAAACTTCTAACTTGAAGCTCTCTAGAGATAGTCCACCAACTTGACTACAATCTAACTAGTAAGGATGCTAGTTCTCTAGTTAGTGTTTAGGCTTAACCTAGGGTTTTGTTTATCTTGGAGAAAGGATGGTGTTCAACACATGAATCAGAAGAATTCTCGATTAGCTCCAAGAGGAGCTCGAGCTCCCCTATTTATAAGAAGGGAGTGGCCGAAATTCCTAGTCCTCATGGACTAAGGATTTGGTCCCTCTCTCCTATTACTTGATCATCAAGTAATTTTGACTTTGACTTTGAATTCAAATTCAAATCAACTTTCAAGAGAGCTAAATTATCCAAACTATTTTTGGATAATTTTATACTTTATTTATTTAAAATAAATAACTTATTTTATCTAATTAATTAGTTCACAATTAATTAACTAGATTATTTTTCTCCAAAATTAGACTTTCTTTTTAATTCAAAATTAAACCAAAGTCTATTAAATAATTAACAAATTAATTATTTAATATATATACAATATATATATATATATATTCACGTGAGAATGACACGTGTCACTCACGTGACCCACACGTGTGGTTTCACACGTGTGGAACCCTATCGGCCCGATTAACTCGTTTAATCATTTTAAAACCTCAACTCATGTAACCAAGTTGTTGTGTGTGACCCTCTAGGTTCTCAATTCAATTAGCAGTGAACCTAATTAATTAATTCACTAATTAATTAATCAGTCCACAGATTAAATGACCATAGTCTAGCAACAAGTGTTTAACCCCTAGCTGAATTGGAATGTTGAGATTCGACAGAACCTTTAAGTCATTGATTCATGTGAGATACAATACTCCTACTTACTATCTCTCAACCAAGATCTAGGGTAAGGGAATAATCAGAACCCTAATAATCCGGTCTTAAAGCTAAGTGCATTTCATATCCATTTGATCTCAATCCAAGAAACCCTTTTCTTGATGTCTTGATCTACTGCCTTGGTCAAGGACTCCATATGACATATGAATGACTTACACAATAAGAGATCACCTTGCAAATGCAAGTGTAGGTCCTTTCTTGATTCTCATTCACTTTCATGAATCACTTGTGCAGCCCCAGCATAAGCCTTGAATCAGTTGTCTAAGGTGACACCCTTTAAAGCTTAAACCTAAGACTACAGAGTTAACTCATAAAGTGACAAGGAACCTCAAGTCTAAGGATCAATTAATCACATCAATGACTCGTGAGATATTTCCTAATCTGGAAGTTTCCATTTCCTGAAATAGAAACTTCCTTTCCCATTTAGGAATCTTCTCACACGGGGCACCTTAGTGAACTTACTTATTAAAGTAAGCACCCTCATGTATCACGCACGTATCAACTATACACTTTGCACCTCCATGAAATAAGGTGGTCCTTCTTAAGGGCGTGATCCCACAAGCAAGCCTTAGAGGAGTCAGGTTGACACTCCCACTGTCTGTAGGACTCATCGGCTTGGAGCATTTTACTAATCATGACTTATGTGATATAGGGCTCGTTTCATGAACCATTTCACCTAAATGGTAGAGTCCTAAAGTCATCAGGATTAGGGGAGTTCACATACATGCACAACTAAAGTAAACGCATACCAAACAAGAGCATATGAAGAAGTTTTGCCTCAATACGTTATTTTATTCAAAGATTATCTGTGATTACAATAAGGAAAAGCACAAAGCGGATATACAATCAGCTTTCTAGGGCAATATTCCTAACAATCTCCCACTTGCCCGTCAAAGTCATTCTAAAGCTATTCTAAGTCCCATCTTCTGAAGATGACCTTGGAAAGCTTGTCGACTAAGGGGTTTAGTAAGTGGATCTGCTACGTTCTCTGCTGATGTGACCCTCTCAATTTTCACATCTCCTCTTTTGATAATATCACGGATTAGGTGATACTTCCTCATAATGTGCTTGGTCCGTTGGTAAGATCTTGGTTCTCTTGCTTGAGCAACCGTCCCAGTGTTGTCACAAAACATAGAAATGGGGTCTTTCATGCTAGGAACAACATTCAACTCTTGAATGAAGTTTCTAATCCAAACACCTTCCTTAGGTGCATCATTTGCAGCTAAGTATTCGGCCTCAGTGGTCGAATCTGCAGTGGTAGTTTGCTTGGAACTCTTCCAACTCACTGCTCCGCCGTTTAGGCAGAAAATGTATCCTGACATTGACTTAAAATCATCTAAGTCAGATGCAAAGCTTGCATCGTAGTATCCTTCGACAGTAAGATCTTTCTGACCTCCGTAAACTAAGAATAAATCTTTAGTACTTTTCAAGTACTTAAGAATATTCTTCACGGCAGCCCAGTTACCATCTCCAGGGTCAGATTGGAAATGACTTGTCACACTAAGTGCATAAGCCACATCCGGTCGAATACATAACATTGCATACATTATGCTACCTATTGCTGATGCATAAGGTGTATGAGTCATTCTTTCCTTCTCAAGGTTAGTCTTAGGACACATCTTCTTTGAAAGACATGTTCCTACACTCATAGGAAGGTTCTTAACCTTTGCTGACTCCATATTGAATCTCTTCAGTACTTTGTCAATGTACATCGACTGTGATAGTCCTATTAACCTTCTAGATCTATCTCTATAGATTTTAATTCCAAGGATATAGGACGCATCACCCAGATCTTTCATCTCGAATTGGTTCGATAACCATAACTTAGTCACTTTCATGTCATCCTTCAAATTCCCAATAAGAAGGATGTCATCAACATAAAGTACTAAGAATTGCACTGAGGTCTCCAATTCCTTTCTATGCACACATGATTCATTCGAAATTTGAATGAAGCCAAATGCTTTGACTGATTCATCAAATCGAATGTTCCAATTCCTAGAAGCCTGTTTCAATCCATAGATTGATCTTTGGAGTTTGCAAACCTTTTGCTCACTCCCACTGAATGTGAAACCTATGGGTTGCTCCATATAAATGTCTTTGTCAATGTCACCATTGAGAAAGGCAGTTTTCACATCCATTTGCCATATCTCATAGTCATAATATGCAGCAATGACAAGCATGATCCGAATAGACTTTTGCATAGCAACTGGTGAGAAAGTTTCATTAAAGTCCACGCTGGGTCTTTCAGTGAATCCTTTTGCAACCAGTCTTGCTTTGTAGGCTGCAATGCTTCCATCAACTCCAAGCTTTCTCTTAAAGATCCATTTGCAACCTATGGGTTTGACCCCATCAGGCAAATCTACCAAGGTCCAAACTTGGTTGGAGTTCATGGAATCCATTTCGGATTTCATGGCTTCTATCCATTGTTCAGAGTCAGAATCTGAAAGTGCCTCCTCATATGTTAAAGTGTAGCACCCCGCACGTGAGGCACCACATCCCCCGCACTATGGCTCAACACGAGTAACGAAATGGTAAATCCGTACCCGTATCAAACCATAGCGAACTGGAGATAAACAGAAAAACCTTCCTAAGCTAGGCGGAACTTAGACCCTGCAAGTATAACTAATCAACAAGACATAACACAACAGAGAACTAAATCCAAACACATGTATTGGCCACGGGCCTGCAGAAATTAAACACTCGAACCGCAGGCAGACTTGGGCTCCTCAGGCCTCTTTTAATTCATAACAAGCCCGACAAGGCAATTCAATAACAATTACATAAGATTCAAGTTCATAATATTATAGGATCGCATCATACATAATTTAAATACATATGCGAGTGGAGACTCTCCTAACTTAACTTGACCCACTCAAAGACTCCAAACAAATCCGCCTAGCTCGAAACTCCAAAGCCAAACCTGCGCACTAAAAGGTTGGGGAGGGAGAGGGTCAGTCTCTAGAAGACTGAGTGAGCAGGAGCGATATACGTATATATAAAACATGCATATGCAAGTCATAAATCCCGAGCAAGGTTTTATTTAAAATTAGTTCCCAAAAAGGGCAAGGAAATGACTAAGCGATGCTCGAACTTTACGACTAATCATATTAAATTTATTAAGTTTATAATTCATATATAAACATAAAGGCTCGGTGAGTGAGCGTGCATCATCTCCAACCAAACTCCGACCGTGTACGACAAATATCATTAATACTTTAAATAGGTGATCATGTAATAAATCATAATACACACAGATCATATATCATATCATAAAACATATTCGTTTGGGCTATCCGTGTCCCGGCCTTCCCGCCCGGTGCATATCAATCATACATAAACATAAACATAATCATAAAAATCAGTTCCAACCTTCTTCCTCCGGGTGGTGGACAGGTTTGCAAGGCCCGACCACCTAAACATACCAATGTGGCTATGAGGTTCATGAGTCCTCAAAGCCCGGTTAGCATTTCCTCGTCAAAAAGTCCTTGATGAGGTCCCTTTCACCGTTAAACATAATGGAATCAGCACATGGGATCACCGTCGGGCCTTGCCTCCCCGGATAGCCACATGTACTGAATTTCTGGGCCCGTGAACATAACATACATGCATAATCTCGCCAAAACATTTCAATTCATAAGAAACATAACATATTTCATAATTCATTTGGAAAGGGTTTACTCGATCAATATTTTACTCGATAAACTTCATTTGCAAACCATATATATATATATATTAGGTTTTTGGCAAAACTCGTCACATAAGGTTGTAGGGTTTAATAGGTAACTAGAACGAAAACACCCTCACCTAGTACAAGACGATACAAGGATACGAGTTACCGAGTGTCTAGTTGATCAAGATTTCTCCGCCCTGGAGACAAACTATACAAAGGACAAGGTAACATGTTCGTGAGACTCAAGACTCTAAATGAACCATATATGACGCACGGCAATGTGTGATCATGATATGAATGTATAAAAATGATATTATGTCATGAACACGTTCATGTGCACTATTAATGCATTTAAGGCATATAAACAAGCCATTCATTCAAGTATTTTCAAGAAATGAAGGTATCATACTTATTTGTTTCATATCCTTTCATGAATCATGCCAAGTCGAGTCAATCAATCAATTTTAATCAATAAACGAAGGTTTCCCATTCTTTCCACTCGTAATTCATAATACTTTAAGTCAAGGATTCCAAACAGCAATTTATAACTTAAACGAATTAGGCATTTCGATCATTCCATTAATTAAATTCATAATTCATAAACCATATATTTCACATTTTATAACAATTTAAATACGATCATATCACGTACTATAACACGTTAATACTTAGAAAATAAACATTTAGTTACATTCATATCATAATCGGAAATTAAATAACATGAAATAGATAACAATTTAATTTCCATAATTTAATTAAATCAAATATTATTTAATATTTAGTAAACATATATAATTATATATAATATATATATAAATATACATGCATATATTATAATATATATATATATATCTTCCATGCACGTACAACAACCACAACAACATGCATGTAATCTATTAACTTATATAAATATACATATATATGCATACGTACAGTAACATGCAACCATAATAACATTCATGCAATTCCTTAGTCAAATGCATGCAACATTCAACCATTCATAACATGCATGAAGGAAAAAAGGGGAAAAGAAATGAAGTAGCAGCAGCAACTCAATAGCAAACAGCAGCAGCGAAGCAGAAACAATCTCCCCGCCCGGGGAGATTTTCACACCAAAATTACCCGACCGGGGGGAGGCAACAGAAACAATCGCAGCACCAGCAGTTAACACACAGGTAAGGCAGAAGATCAAGCAGCAACTGACACAAACAACTCTCCCCCCCACGACTAGAATTACAGCAGAAAGACATGGGAAATGGACAACAACTAACGCAACAACAAACAAGGAAGAACGCAGCAGCTAACCGCAATTAAACCAGACCAAAACAGGGCAAAACGAGGCCACAAAACAGAGCAACAACTGATCTCCTTGATCTCAACAGGTTCATGTAAGTTAGGCCAACACATACGCAGCAAAACAATACCAATTTGAAATATAAATCAGTCCCAAGGAAGCTCAAACTTGAAACGCAGGCATAAGTGACCATTTCATGAAATTTTCTCAAAGTCTCATAAATGATATGTCATGAATACTCCAACTACCATGTAATCAATGATCATAAATGAGAAGAGGATGTCATAACAATCATATTCAAGCTTGGAATCACTCAAATACATCAAGAATCGAATAAGATCATGAAAATTGCTCTAAACCTATTATTTTTCAAAATCAGCCAAGAACTCATGAAACCATGATCAAATTTGGGGATTCATAGCTTAAAATGACACATATTGAATTTATATTACAACCCTAAGCTTACCTTGTTGATTGGATGGAAGATGGAAGAGATTTGAGCTCCAAAATCTCCAAGGCCTGCAAGGTTACGGGATTTTCTGGAGAGCAGAATGTTTTGGCTGAGTTTTCTTTATGTGTGAGGGTTGGTTCGGTTAGGGCTGATCAAGGGCTATTAGAGGGTTGAGTTAGGGTTCTAAAGCATCCAACCATAGTTAATTTGGTCAAGGTTTGCATAAGTTGTGGCATTTTTTAGTAAAGGGTGGCAGATTTGCATCCGTTTCGATTTTCGGTTGAATTTCGAAGGTTCAAATGATTTCGGAAAATTATAAGGCTAAGTTCATTAAACCCGAATCTTCGATCGAGTTCAACGAAGTTGACGGGACTGGAATCCGAGTTCCAGAGCTCAAGATATCAAATATGGAACCAAGGGTGCGCTAATTGCTCGTTAGCCCCCGATTTGGATTCCAAATCAAAATAAATTCATATCTCATACATATGAACCCAAAAACATGAAACGAACATATATTCATATAGAAGACACATATAACTCCGACATATTAAATTTGCACGAGATTTCGGTATCAAATCATATAAGAACGAAGCACGTTTATAACACTCATAAACAAGGTATAAACAAATTCATAACATTTTCTTCAAGTAAAACAAAATAAAAATTCACATTTGCATAATAACCCCATGCACGATTTTAATATCATTTAAAACAAAATGCCAATTATTAACATAAATTCAAATTCATATTAATTAAATAATAAAGACAATATTATATAACTAAAATGTACACATTTATTTGAAATAAAATCAAATGCACGATTTAGGTGTGGCTTAAAATTAAAATGCATGGATACATATATTCCATTAAATCATCTATATTTAGTATTAATAACGTTAGATTATGATGATTAACATTTAATTAACATAATAAAAATAAAATAATAAAATGATATAAAATAAACCAATAACAATTTATATTAAAATTAAATATTTAAAACACTTATAAACAATTACTCACCTAATTAAATAATTTAATTGCGCAAATTATAAACAAATACAACATGTTAATATAAATGAAAAACAGGGGCGTTACAATCTCTCCCCCTTAAAAAGAATCCGTCCTCGGATTCACAGCACGCCTACAATAGCCATTGAGAGATTCCCTGTCTCTCGCAAGCAACAAGGAGAGAGCCCCATCTCTCGAGCAGCAATGAGAGAACCCCGTATCTCGCAAGCAACAAGGAGAGAGCCCCGTCTCTCGAGCAGCAATGAGAGAACCCCGTCTCTCGCAAACAAATGAGAGCACCCCGTCTCTCCAACAAAAATAAGAGAATCCCCGTCTCTTACAAACAACGAAAGCACCCCATCTCTCAACCAAAACTAAAGCAAGGAAATCTCCAATGCTTCCAAGCAACACACGCGAAACCATAATTAAAATCACGCAAGGCACCCCAAAGCAAGTAACAGATATCATCCACGTTGATTATCAATTACTCCAAGCAATATTACACGATAAGGAATCAACACACCTAACATAAAAATTAATTAAATTAAATTTGCATGTATGCATGTATCATGGATGCTATAAGTACCGTTCACCGTAGTTGCGAAATTTAAAATTGTGAGTTGTCGTTGTCTAGTGTAGGATCTGTCCTGAAGATAAACTCAGTGGTCAGCTTGCCTTTAACCTCTTCAGGGTATCCCGGTGAAGCAATTGATGAATCCCTTTAAGGATCATACTGTTAGATCCCTTCTGACTTGTACTGCTCCCAGTCTTCACCATTTCCCATAATCTTCATTCGACCAACCAACTCTTTTTAATTAACCGAGTCTGACCTCCCCGAATACTATTAGATCATCCATCCTCGAAATTGAATTCATAACTATTTCCTTACCAAAATCAAAACCTAACATACCATCAAAATACTACTCTTGGTTTCCTTAAAATTTTTGTTCTTGAGCTTAATATATCATCCAAATCTTTCCTTATTCTTCCATTCAATTGACCCCTTCTTACTCTCTTTAAACCGTCAGGGTGAAATTTGGTATTCTGTTCCTGCAATTCTTTAATTGGAGACAGGATGTTCTTGATGATTCTTGAGATTTGATTTAGGTTCTCCAATGCTCCTCCTTACCGGTTTTGTCTCTTCTCGAATCTCTTTCCAAACTTACTGAACCAACTTTATTGACAGTATCCCTTCCTATGATAACTTAGATCGTTTTCCTCTTGGCAACTCGACTAAGGAGTTTCCTTAACTCCCTTATTTCCAAGTCAAGCTGACCGACATAGAATTATTTGACAACTATCTTCTGTAGACCTTATGATAATCCTCAACCCGAATTTCGTGGTTCAATCCTCACTTTAAGATTTAACCTTTAAAGCCGTCTTATTTACTCACCACCATTAGGATTTCCAGGTCTTCCTTAATTTTGCATCCCCGTTATCCCTACTAACATATTTCTTCGATCCCCACTTCCATCTTCCAATTTATCTCTCGGTCGTGCTCTCCCCCTTAAAATTTTTGCCCTTACATGTCACACTCCATTAATCCTTCTTTCATTGAAATTCTTGATGAGCCACTTCCATTAGGGAGGGTTTTAATCACAATGGCATCCCCAAAAGGTTTTGCCCTTTTTAACTTCCCTTCCAATTCTCTTGGTGTCCAGAACCCCTTTCCTACTCTTGTCCGATCCGAAGACCCCGAAGCCAACTCTAGTCTCACTTCTCCTTCTGAATTCTATTTTCCATCGACCTATCCCTTACTCGAAATTCTTTATTTTCCTGACGTCACGTTCCTTGTAACGTACCATCCCATTACTTCTTTTCCTCTTAACTCCGAGGTGGCCCGATCGAAGAGATACTTGATAAGTGACATGAAAGAATTTCCTATCAAATAAACACTAAAATGCATGTCGGGTAAAGATGTCAATGCATGAGTCATGTTAACATCAAGCAATCATTCAACACATTAGCGCAACGAAACCAAATAGAATTGCATGGATAAACAAGCACATAAACAGATAACATGTCCTAGCATGATACTAACATGTAATGATCATGGGTTCTACCTATCTTATGCGTGATATGTGGGAGCCACTCCACAATCACAAGTTCTAACATACATGCCACATAAACAGTTTAAATCACATAAGGGAAAGCGGTAACAAAATACGAGCCCTATCTCTATTACATTTTTACAATTAAGATTCCCCTCCCTAACATTTTGAGGGGTCTTCACTTATGGCCCCCTTGTTACTTGAATGTGGTTCATCTTACTCCATGGGTGCATTGTCTCCAAAATGAAAATAAAACCTCACCACCTATCTCCACTTTCAAATTACAATAAAAAGAAAAAGACATAAAGTAATAAGGCTCAATCTTCATATTGGCCTTAGACAATTACACGGGGCATACCCCGACCTCAAAAACAGTAATATGGAAAGCCACATAATAAATCACATAACAGTACGCACATAAGTGAGGCTCCAACCTCAATTGAAAAACGCAATTATAGGGCTCCAACCTCAATTTAAACCATCCATGTGCATAAATTAAAACCATACATAAGTCTAAACTGTGACACCCCGTATTCTCGAAGGGCGTCCTGATGGTATTAACAAGTAAGTCTCTACACTTGTGTGTGTTTAATTTAAGAGTTCTTGAATTATGTGATTAAATGTAAATCCAATTTAATATGTGATCATTCGAATTATTCTAAGATTAATTGTCAACTTGATTAATTACGAGTATATTTAACCCTAACTTTCTAATTTGATTTATTTCAAATTTATGCCATGAAATAATTGTCAAGTTGCTTTTAAATCCATTATGTTGCTTAACTTGTTTAATTTCGGTTTACTTGAATTCCTTGAGATTAATTGTGAATCATGTGTTTACGAGTGTCGTTAAATTGTACGAAAGGTTTCTAAAATTAAATTGAATTAAACTCTAATTGGTAAATCTCTCTCTTTCATTTTAATTTATAAAAGTTATGCGGAGCTTGAATGTTTAGTCGTAACTTTACCAATTTTATTTACGATTATTTGTACCCGCTATTACTTGCTACGCGATAAGGATACCCGGTTATATATAGCTTGTGTACAAGACACATTTCTCCCAATCTCTTTTCTCTCTCTCTCTCTTCTCTCTCTCCTCTCCCACTCTCTCTCTCCCGCTGGTACTATGCGCGGCTTCGGTTACGAGCCCATAACTCGATCGTTTCTCGACGGAATTCCACAAACGAATAGTCCATTTCGATTATCTCGGCGAGACCGACGCAAGAGTACCAATTTCACGGCCTAATGACGAACGGTGGTGGAGTTATGGTCGTATTTCAGTAGCAGCGGCGGAGGTGTTAGACCGCCGCCAGTTCGCCGGCCTTCGCGGCGGTTTTCGGCCCTCTCCTTGGTGCACGCGCCCCATTCCCAGAAAGAGGACTTCCCGGCGCAACGGTTGACGTCGGCAGCGCGGCCATCCGGGCCGCGAGTCACTATAGCGGCGTGATTCCGCCGCGTCCGGCGGTGGTTTTCGACGGGGCTTGATGGTTTCCAAGGTTTTTCGACCCCCTGAGTTCATTTCCGGAATCAATTTCACCAGATTTTGGCCGTAGGTGGTGGTTCCGGCGACGTGTGCGGTGGCAGAATATTCGGCGGCCAACGGGGGCCCTTTCCGGCCATCTTTTGGTCACGGGCTCTTCACGAAAGTTGTTCGGAACGACGAGAACTAGTGGTCTGTGATCATGCGACTCCAGATTTAGCCGATTGGTGGCGGATCGCTGTGGCATAGCGGCGATGTAACGGCGGGGCTAGCTCCGAGAATTTTTCCGGCGAGCTACCTTAGGGCTTTCGAAGAGCTCGTCACGGGTAAGACAATGCCTTTTACGGATCGCATTTTGGTTCACCGGTTTGGAAGTAATTTGAGTTTGAAGATTTAGGGTTTCCGTGTTCTTAGATTTCAGATCTAGGACAATCGGCTTGGAATTTCCAGAAATTGATCGAGGATTCGGAACGGGCACGAAGACTTCATTCAGGACTGATTTTTCGGGATTTTTCCGGCGACCTTCGGTGGTGGCCCGGCGGCGGTCCGGCCAAATTCCGGTAGCTACAGTGGTGGCCTTCCGGCGGCGTCTGGTCGGAATGTTCTTCTCATTGTGGTGAGTTCAACGCCACTTTCCCGTTCGTTAATCGGACACTCGATCTATTTATTACAAATTATTTTGCGTAATTGTGATTATTTGAATTAATTGTTTTAAGTGCAAATAAATTGGTTATTGTTGGTTTGATTGATCGAAATATATTCCAATCATATACAAAAATATGTATTGAATGAATTGTGATATGCATGAATATTTTGATTTACAATTTGAATCCCGATGTGATGAATTTATGCTATGTGTTTAGATATGAAGGGGTGTAAGTGTAATATTTAGAAACTAATCTTTTATGTAACTAAATGAACTTGAATGATATTTTAGAAGAACGAACATGTTGTGATTTCTCTATATGAATTTGAGACGTTCTCAATGTTATGTTTGTTGTAAATTGTGTTTCAAATATAAATTTAGATACATGAAAGATGCTTGAACAACTTGAGGCTTGATGCATGATAGGAGTTAGAATTGTAATATCTTGATTTACTCTTACTACTCAAAAATGGTATATTATGAATTACGATAAATTGATAATTGTCATGTTTGTAAGTAATTAATTCCTAGTTGAATAATTATATAAACACTTTAAACGAACAATTATGCTTAGTAATCAACTAAGGGGATGTATGTGTAATAATTCTAAACTTTTATAAATAACTTAGGGGATGTAAGTGTAATATTTATGAAACTATGAATGTGACTTGAGCTTGTGTACCAAACATGTTGTGAAGTTGTAAAGTATGATCTTAAGTGAATTAAATGCACTCTATATTTGTATCAAGCATGCCATCTACGTACAACAACCTTGTATGTTTATATGATCAAGTTGCTCTTACTTATGCACTTTATAACTCGTCATGAACTTGATGCTTAATTCTAATATTATAATTGAACCCTGTGACATTGGATGATTTAATATGAATTTTGTGAATACATTGACTTCCTAAATTGATCTTGCATCTGTGGATATGGAATTACGTGTCGGTTGCTTGTAAATATGACCTTGTTGAGCATTGATATACCTTGAATGACCACGACACCTTATCCAAGCACAACATGAACACTTATGCATAACCACGATCATGTTGAGCAATGCCGTGCGTCTTGTTTGGTTCATATAGAGTCTAAGTCTGGGCTTCTGTATGTCTTGTCACAGAGTTTGGTGGTGCCGGTGGGCCCGAGGTTTAGGGTGTTTGGCCCTTCACACTCTCAGACTCTACTTTCACGAGGTGAGGTTTAGGATTTTGTATAGTTATGCGACCTATGGCCTTAATATGCTGATTTCAACCCTTGCATGCGAGTATATCTATTATAAATACGTATGTGTTGGATATGATATGTTTATGGCCTTGTGAATCAGCTCTGTTTTGGAAAATTAGATATGAAAGCATATGTAAGCTGTTTTGAAAAGTTATGTTATGTTATGATCTGTTCTGTAGCGAGTTAGCCATGATATATGGTATCTGTTCTGTTCTGTTCTGTTATGGATCCGAGGAGCTAAGGGTAAGGAATCCCTGGGACGGTATAGGGCCATCAGGGCTCAGCCTGTGCATAGTCTCCATTTGAGATATCATCGTGCGACTCAGGGAGATAGGGGAGGCGTGATATCTTGAGCCTTCGGTGTACAGCCGGGGATGACTCTTGTGGGTTCGCTACCCCTTGAGGTTTGTCTGTTCTGGATGGTTTGGGGATTGTACATCCCCTCCATCATTGGTGTGACGGTTGGATTGGATTTTGTGTTTATGTTTTGATCTGTTCTGAGGAGTAAAGGTTGGAAGCTCGTACTCGCCGAGCATATGTTCTGTTCTGTCTGGGAATTATGAATCGGAGTAGTGTCTTTCTGAAAATGGTTTCTAAACTTATACCTATATCTATTTTGGGTTGTTTTGAAATGTTCTGGTATGCAACACCTATCCCCTGTTCATGAGTCCACCCTTCTGTTATGTGTTGTGCTCTATATATATACAGTGGGTGTGCGTTAACCCCCTCACTCAGTCAGTTGACTGACACCTCATTTTATCTTTTAGTTGTAGGTTTCCATTTGGCTTGAGCTAGGCGGATGTGAGTCTTCTGGGTCACACTTGTCGGTTTAGTTGGTGTTAAGATGCATTTGTCACATACTCTATTTATGTTATGTATTCTTATTTCACTTTTGCAGATTATGTTCTATGCTCTACTTAGACTTAAACCCGTGTGGGGTTAGTATGCTAGCATTTGGATGTAATTAGCTATTCTGCTGATACTTATGTTGGTTTATTATGTTGTAATGATTTGAGATTCGGGACTAGTTACCTATGCTAGTTGAACCCGTCACCTGTTATGTATGTTGATATTCGGGACTAGGTATCTATGCTAGTTGAACCCGTCACTTATTTTGTACGTTGATTTAATTGCTTCCGCTATCTGATGATAATTGTTTAAATTGCTTCCGCGCTCTGAGTCTGTCTAGTTAGATCCGCCTAGCCTAATGTGTGAGTTGGTCTCCCGTTTGCTTTGATTCGGATTCGGGCATGAACTTTCCATTTCGTGACCGGGTTTGGGTTTTAGTGCAGGGGATGTGGCATCCTCCGTTTAGGGTGTTACATCCTTAAGTGGTATCAGAGCTCTAGGTTGTAAAACCGAGCTCTTGAGTCGTGTTGATTTTGTCTAGGTCGTACGACATAGGAATAACTGCACATTGCATTTGTTTGACTTGATATTTTGATCCTTCGGCATGAATTATTTCGTGATTATATGATTGTGTGCACATTATGACTTTGATTATGCAACATCTTATTTTATGTGCTTTATAAATTACAACTAATTGTTGCATTTACGTGATATGTGTGTTACATTTCATTTGCATCTTTAACCCGCATGCATCGAATTTAGTGTTTGGATTTCAGGGTGCCCTATGAGTCAACACTAAGATTCCCCTCCGTCAACACTACCTATTGGTACTACAACGGAAATACGCCATAATTCGAAGATGAAAGGATTCTTTACCAAGACCAATGTTTATGAATAGGTTCAGAGTTGAAGGATTAAGATTTGCTATATTGACTTACTACCTTAAAGTCAATTGAAAGATGAAGTTTGACGAATTCTAACCTTGAGGATTCGTTCATTTGGAAGTAGTCACCTTTTTGAGGAAATGAGTCAATGGAGGAGAGTCTGATCAAGTAGAACCATTTTGAAGGATTTTGATGAGCTTTTGCCTTGATGATTCATTTATTTGGGAGTAGTCACCTTGTTGATGGAAACGAGTTAATGTAGAAGAATCCGATCAAATAAGATCCGATCACGTTCAAAGGATGTGGATAGGTAACTATGTTACATAAGCAACGAGCTACAAACCATCGGTGAGTGTTAAAGGTTTTGGTGCCGTTTAGAGTTAACGAACGACAAGGCAAGATTGGTTGTTAGCTCTTTGGGTGTTTCTTAAAGATGGGATGGAAGACATTGCTGATGTGGGAATAGAACACCTAGATGAAGAAAGACTTTATCCAAGTTTCAGAACCATATACCATGGATTGCTTTGGGAAGTGCTTAACACCACGATCAACCAACGAAACTCTGAGGTGAATATCTAATTGACAAACGAATCATGGACAACTCCTTGAAGATGAGCAGACTAAGATTTAACACATAAATGAGAACTCTTGGGAGAAACTGATGATGATTCTAGTTGAGCAAGAATTACGGTCTAGTAAGGGGTTTGGTGATAGACGAGCTTTGCTGAGTTACCACTCTATGAAAAGACTTAAGACAAAGAGGTCCAGATAACGAGGGTTGCATCATTACCGGCTTAATCAACTCCTATTGCTTCATCTCGACTTTTTTGTAAAGATTGTTACGCTTTGGTTAACGGTACGCCAAGCATTCATGGCATTTGGATACATGCATCGCTTAAATACTCTTACCTTGTTTTGCTTGATGTGGGTGACGACCATTGTTGTTTTAATTGTGATAACTTGGATACCTGATCTAGTATTTGTAACTTGAAATTTCTACTCGTTATGAACCGTTGCTGAAATGAATGAGTTACGTACTTATAAGAACTATTCATGCTTATGTGATTTAAAACTCTCTTGATTGCTCACTAACTTCTCATATAACATGCATACATACTGTAACTATGTTTCACAGGGACTCCATCGCGATATCCCCCTTGAGTTGAGGTATGAGCGTTGAATCTATACTCAAGGGACACCGATATCAGTTGTACAAGGTACACCAAACATGCATCACATACTTTTCGTCAAGTGTTACTCTGATGTGTGTATGTATGAATAACTGATCAGTAGATTTATGTGCAAGAGAGACCTTAGGTTCCCTTTTTTTTACATGTTGGAGAGTTGTAGGATTCTCTCTATTTATGTGGTAGAAACATGTTGGATTCTTTCTAAATTTTGTGCACGAGAGATGTTGGATTCTCTTGTACTTAGATATTCAGAGATGCTGGATTCTCTTGAATCTAGGAGTTTGAGGAATGCTGGATTTTCTCAAACTAGAATGTTGGGAGATGTTGGAATCTGTCCGACTTAGGTTGACAGACGGGGTTCTCTCAATTATGTGCTCGAGAGACGGGGTTCTCTCTCTTGTGGGTGCTGAGGGACGGGGCTCTCTCAGTTAGGTGCTGAGAGATGGGATTCTCTCTTGTTTGTTGTGGTTGCGTTACGCGTTGATATGTCTATGGGTAGCAAGTGGTGCATCGGAGACGACATCGAGGTTGGGTGCAGTTGCAGCTATCCGATCATGAGAATGACTGTCCGAGTTCGAAACAACTAGCGGATCAAGTACTCGCAGGGACCTCGACGATAACAAGACATCATAAAGGAGGTTCGGTGTAGATGACAGGAGTAAGCCTCACGATTAGAGTTATGATCTTGCACGAGTTCGGGAGAAGGGTTGGAGCACTACAACTCGAGGATCTACATTTTAGCAGTGGAACCTGGGGACCAGGTTCTCTTAAGGGGGGAAGGTTGTGACACCCCGTATTCTCGAAGGGCGGCCTGACGGTATTAACAAGTAAGTCTCTACACTTGTGTGTGTTTAATTTAAGAGTTCTTGAATTATGTGATTAAATGTAAATCTAATTTAATATGTGATCATTCGAATTATTTTAAGATTAATTGTCAACTTGATTAATTACGCGCATATTTAACCCTAACTGTCTAATTTGATTTAATTCAAATTTATTCCATGAAATTAATTGTCAAGTTGCTTTTAAATCCATCATGTTGCTTAACTTGTTTAATTTCGGTTTACTTGAATTCCTTGAGATTAATTGTCAATCATGTGTTTACGAGTGTCGTTAAATTGTAGGAAAGGTTTCTAAAATTAAATTGAATTAAACTCTAATTGGTAAATCTCTCTCTTTCATTTTAATTTATAAAAGTTATGCGGAGCTTGAATGTTTAGTCGTAACTTTACCAATTTTATTTACGATTATTTGTACCCGCTATTACTTGCTACGCGATAAGGATACCCGGTTGTATATAGCTTGTGTACAAGACACATTTCTCCCAATCTTTTTTCTCTCTCTCTCTCTCCTATCCCGCTCTCTCTCCCGGGGTACTATGCGTAGCTTCGATTACGAGCCCATAACTCGATCGTTTCTCGACGGAATTCAACAAACGAATAGTCCATTTCAATTATCTCGGCGAGACCGACGCAAGAGTACCAATTTAATAGCCTAACGACGAATGGTGGTGGAGTTATGGTCGTATTTCAGTACCAGCGGTAGAGGTGTTAGACCGCCGCCACTTCGCCGGCCTTCGCGGCGGTTTCCGGCCCTCTCCTTGGTGCACTCGTCCCATGCCCAGAAAGAGGACTTCTCGGCACAGCGGTTGACGTCGGCGGCACGGCCATCTGGGCCACGACGGCACCGTACGCGTCGCCTGAAGCTCCGTCACTGTAGCGGCGTGATTCCGCCGCTTTCGGTAGTGGTTTTCGACGGGCCTTGATGGTTTCCAAGGTTTTTCGACCCCCTGAGTTCATTTTCGGCATCAATTTCACCAGATTTTGGCCGTAGGTGGTGGTTCCGGCGACGTATGCGGTGGCAGAATATTCGGCGGCCAACGGGGGCCTTTTCCGGCCATCTTTTGGTCTCGGGCTCTTCACGAAAGTTGTTCGGAACGACGAGAACTAGTGGCCTATGATCACGCGACTCCAGATTTGGCCGATTGGTGGCGGATCGCTGTGGCATAGAGGCGATGTAACGGCGGCGCTAGCTCCGAGGATTTTTCTGGCGAGCTACCTTAGGGCTTTCGAAGAGCTCGTCACGGGTAAGACAATGCCTTTTACGGATCGCATTTTGGTTCACCGGTTTGGAAGTAATTTGAGTTTGAAGATTTAGGGTTTTCGTGTTCTTAGATTTCAGATCTAGGACAATCGGCTTGGAATTTCCAGAAATTGATCGAGGATTCGGAATGGGCACGAAGACTTCATTCAGGACTGATTTTTCGGGATTTTTCCGGCGACCTTCGGCGGCGGCCCGGCCAAATTCCGGTAGCTACAGTGGTGGCCTTCCGGCGGCGTCTGGTCGGAATGTTCTTCTCATTGTGGTGAGTTCAACGCCACTTTCCCATTCGTTAATCGGACCCTCGATCTATTTATTACGAATTATTTTGTGTAATTGTGATTATTTGAATTAATTGTTTTAAGTGCAAATAAATTGGTTATTGTTGGTTTGATTGATCGAAATATATTCCAATCATATACAAAAATATGTATTGAATGAATTGTGATATGCATGAATATTTTGATTTACAATTTGAATCCCGATGTGATGAATTTATGCTATGTGTTTAGATATGAAGGGGTGTTAGTGTAATATTTAGAAACTAATCTTTTATGTGACTAAATGAACTTGAATGATATTTTAGAAGAACGAACATGTTGTGATTTCTCTATATGAATTTGAGACGTTCTCAATGTTATGTTTGTTGTGAATTGTGTTTCAAATATAAATTTAGATACATGAAAGATGCTTGAACAACTTGAGGCTTGATGCATGATAGGAGTTAGAATTGTAATATCTTGATTTACTCTTACTACTCAAAAATGGTATATTATGAATTACGATAAATTGATAATTATCATGTTTGTAAGTAATTAATTCCTAGTTGAATAATTGTATAAACACTTTAAACGAACAATTATGCTTAGTAATCAACTAAGGGGATGTATGTGTAATAATTCTAAACTTTTATAAATAACTTAGGGGATGTAAGTGTAATATTTATGAAACTATGAATGTGACTTGAGCTTGTGTACCAAACATGTTGTGAAGTTGTAAAGTATGATCTTAAGTGAATTAAATGCACTCTTTATTTGTATCAAGCATGCCATCTACGTTCAACAACCTTGTATGTTTATATGATCAAGTTGCTCTTACTTATGCACTTTATAACTCGTCATGAACTTGATGCTTAATTCTAATATTATAATTGAACCCTGTGACATTGGATGATTTAATATGCATTTTGTGAATACATTGACTTCCTAAATTGATCTTGCATCTTTGGATATGGAATTACGTGTCGGTTGCTTGTAAATATGACCTTGTTGAGCATTGATATGCCTTGAATGACCACGACACCTTATCCAAGCACCACATTAACACTTATGCATAACCACGATCATGTTGAGCAACGCGGTGCGTCTTGTTTGGTTCATATAGAGTCTAAGTCTGGGCTTCTGTATGTCTTGGCACATAGTTTGGTGGTGCCGGTGGGCCCGAGGTTTAGGGTGTTTGGCCCTTCACACTCTCAGACTCTACTTTCACGAGGTGAGGTTTAGGATTTTGTATAGTTATGCGACCTATGGCCTTAATATGCTGATTTCAACCCTTGCATGCGAGTATATCTATTATAAATACGTATGTGTTGGATATGATATGTTTATGGCCTTGTGAATCAGCTCTGTTTTGGAAAATTAGATATGAAAGCATATGTAAGCTGTTTTGAAAAGTTATGTTATGTTATGATCTGTTCTGTAGCGAGTTAGCCATGATATATGATATATGTTATGTTCTGTTCTGTTATGGATCCGATGAGCTATGGGTAAGGAATCCCTGGGACGGTATAGGGCCGTCAGGGCTCGGCCTGTGCATAGTCTCCATTTGAGATATCATAGCGCGACTCAGGGAGATAGGGGAGGCGTGATATGTTGAGCCTTCGGTGTATAGCCGGGGAGGACTCTTGTGGGTTCGCTACCCCTTGAGGGTTTGTCTGTTCTGGATGGTTTGGGGACGGTACATCCCCTCCATCATTGGTGTGACGGTTATTTTAGATTTTTTGTTTATGTTTTGATCTGTTCTTAGGAGTAAAGGTTGGAAGCTCGTACTCGCCGAGCATATGTTCTGTTCTGTCTAGGAATTATGAATCGGGGTAGTGTCTTTCTGAAAATGGTTTCTAAACTTATACCTATATCTATTTTGGGTTGTTTTGAAATGTTCTGGTATGCAACACCTATCCCCTGTTCATGAGTCCACCCTTCTGTTATGTGTTGTGCTCTATATATATACATTGGGTGTGCGTTAGCCCCCTCACTCAGTCAGTTGACTGACGCCTCATTTTATCTTTTAGTTGCAGGTTTCCTTTTGGCTTGAGCTAGGCGGATGTGAGTCTTCTGGGTCACACTTGTCGGTTTAGTTGGTGTTAAGATGCATTTGTCACATACTCTATTTATGTTATGTATTCTTATTTCACTTTTGCAGATTATGTTTTATGCTCTACTTAGACTTAAACCCGTGTGGGGTTAGTATGCTAGCATTTGGATGTAATTAGCTATTCTGCTGATACTTATGTTGGTTTATTATGTTGCAATGATTTGAGATTCGGGACTAGGTACCTATGCTAGTTGAACCCGTCACCTGTTATGTATGTTGATATTCGGGACTAGGTATCTATGCTAGTTGAACCCGTCACTTATTTTGTACGTTGATTTAATTGCTTCCGCTATCTGATGATAATTGTTTAAATTGCTTCCGCGCTCTGAGTCTGTCGAGTTAGATCCGCCTAGCCTAGTGTGTGAGTTGGTCTCCCGTTCGCTTTGATTCGGATTCGGGCATGAACTTTCCATTTCGTGACCGGGTCTGTGTCTTAGTGCGGGGGATGTGGCATCCTCTGTTTAGGGTGTTACATAAACCCATGATCACCTAACATGCTTTTGCGAGAATTTAAATTTAGCCAATAAATTAAAATTCCCGTTTCAAGTCCTAATGACTTAAAACACGACTTGATGCGAGTCTTATTTATAAAAGTTTTCAATGCATCCCAAATTAACAAAACAAATAAAATTCCAATTAATTTCTGAAAATTAATAATTTTATCAAAGATGTAATCTCCCAAAATATAAACCGTTTCTATTTCTCAAAAACCGCAATTTTAAATTTTATTCAGAAATTAAAATTTGGGACTGGATTGCACGAAATACGAAAACGGATTACGAAGGAAAAACGGGGCCCATACGCGAAGAGAGTCATCCGCGATGCAAGCGCGCACAGTGCGCGGCCAAGGCCGCCCGAGTGCCCACGCTAGCGCGCGACTCCTCCCGGCGAAGTGAGGGCGACGATGGGCTGGCACGCCTAGAGAGGCCTCCCGCGCGGTTGCGGGAGGGTGCTGGGCAGTTGCCCTTGCGCGCCTAGGAGAGGCGGGCGGCGGCGCGCAAAGCCAGCGCGCGCGATGCTTTCGCTCGCGGGGTTTCGCGTGTTCGTAATCCAGGCTTTTCGTTTCGTGTTTTCGTTCAAAAGCAAAACCAATCCAAGATATCCAAAAACAGTTTATACAGTTTCAAATCTAAAATAGTTTTTCAAAAATTAAAATTTGCATAAACCAATTTTCAGAAACTTTCAGGAAAAATATATAGTTTCGTAATTCAGGCTTTCTAAAACAATTACAAATACTCAATCGCATCAAGCCTAAGAATTTCTACCAAATTCAGTATAATTGAGACGAATTAGAAACACGATTAACGAGCTGGCTCTGATACCACTTGATGGAAAACACGAATCATAAAACAGTGGAAATTTAAAAATTTTCCAACAAAAGGATCTTGGACTCGTAATCGTGTATCCAAATTCGAAGGAATTAGAAACTTACTTTCTTAATTGTCTTTCTTGAAGCGTTTCAAGCCACCCAAGAACGCTCTTGTCGCTGCTTGATCCCCTCTCCTTGGTAAAGCTCGAATCTTCAAACTTCTAACTTGAAGCTCTCTAGAGATAGTCTACCAACTTGACTACAATCTAACTAGTAAGGATGCTAGTTCTCTAGTTAGTGTTTAGGCTTAACCTAGGGTTTTGTTTATCTTGGAGAAAGGATGGTGTTCAACACATGAACCAAAAGAATTCTCGATTAGCTCCAAGAGGAGCTCGAGCTCCCCTATTTATAAGAAGGGAGTGGCCGAAATTCCTAGTGCTCATGGACTAAGGATTTGGTCCTCTCTCCTATTACTTGATCATCAAGTAATTTTGACTTTGACTTTGAATTCAAATTCAAATCAACTTTCAAGAGAGCTAAAATATCCAAACTATTTTTGGATAATTTTATACTTTATCTATTTAAAATAAATAACTTATTTTATCTAATTAATTAATTCACAATTAATTAACTAGATTCTTTTTCTCTAAAATTAGACTTTCTTTAATTCAATATTAAACCAAAGTCTATTAAATAATTAACGAATTAATTATTTAATATATAAACAATATATATATATACTCACGTGAGACACGTGTCACAATGACACGTGTCACTCACGTGACCCACACGTTTGGTTTCACACGTGTGGAACCCTCTCGGCCGTATTGACTCGTTTAATCATTTTAAAGCCTCAACTCATGTAACCAAGTTGTTGTGTGTGACCCTCTAGGTTCTCAATTCAATTAGCAGTGAACCTAATTAATTAATTCACTAATTAATTAATCAGTCCACAGATTAAACGACCATAGTCTAGCAACAGGTGTTTAACCCCTAGCTGAATTGGAATGTTGAGATTCGACAGAACCTTTAAGTCATTGATTCATGTGAGATACAATCCTCCTACTTACTATCTCTCAACCAAGATCTAGGGTAAGGGAATAATCAGAACCCTAATAATCTGGTCTTAAAGCTAAGTGCATTTCATATCCATTTGATCTCAATCCAAGAAACCCTTTTCTTGATGTCTTGATCTACTACCTTGGCCAAGGACTCCATATGGAATATGAATGTTTACGCAATAAGAGATCACCTTGCAAATGCAAGTGTAGGTCCTTTCTTGATTCTCATTCACTTTCATGAATCACTTGTGCAGCCCCAGCATAAGCCTTGAATCAGTTGTCTAAGGCGACACCCTTTAAAGCTTATACCTAAGACTAAAGAGTTAACTCATAAAGTGACAAGGACCCTTAAGTCTAAGGATCAATTAATCACATCAATGACTCGTGAGATATTTCCTAATCTGGAAGTTTCCATTTCCTGAAATAGAAACTTCCTTTCCCATTTAGGAATCTTCTCACACGGGGCACCTTAGTGAACTTACTCTTTAAAGTAAGCACCCTCATATATCACGCACGTATCAACTATACACTTTGCACCTCCATGAAACAAGGTGGTCCTTCTTAAGGGCGTGATCCCACAAGCAAGCCTTAGAGGAGTCAGGTTGACACTCCCACTGTCTGTAGGACTCATCGGCTTGGAGCATTTTACTAATCATGATTTATGTGATATAGGGCTCGTTTCATAAACCATTTCACCTAAATGGTAGAGTCCTAAAGTTATCAGGATTAGGGGAGTTCTCATACATGCATAGCTAAAGTAAACGCATACCAAACAAGAGCATATAAAGAAGTGTTGCCTCAATACGTTATTTTATTCAAAGATTGTCTGTGATTACAATAAGGAAAAGCACAAAGCGGATATACAATCGGCTTTCTAGGGCACTATTCCTAACATCCCCTTCCTGGGAAAATATCTGATATAAGGATATCTATTATCCGATTATATAAAACAAAATCCTTGTTTAAGTCTAAGTTACAAACATATCATACTGAAATCCGTTTTGGCGAGTATTGGTATGATGTAACTCAATTCTGTATCCAAAATGCAAGATCTGTATCTGTATCTGTTGGGTCCGGTGGCACGGTAGAACTAATAGCCGGGTGGCAAGAGCCATCGTCTATTACTATACCTGCCGCCAAATCTGATCTTAATGATGGTTTAACTGGAGGTTAGTTATTCCACATTAAGTGACGGGAAAGGTACGTCCCTCCCTCTGTCTGTATCTGGATCTCGAGGGGTTGCTCCCGACAGATCATGGAGGAAGAAGGCTGGATTGATTCTGTTATTTCTGATTTCATTCTGTTTAAGGAGTAAAGGATGGAGAACACCTACTTGCAGGGCATTAATACTTTATTGTCATATGGTTCATATTTTCAAGAATCTGATATGCAATCCCTTATTGCCCTTTTTCTCAAAATAAATATGAACCAAATATTTGTATTGATTAATATTTTATTGATTTCTGGTATAATACTATCAATCTACTGTTTCACTAACAGTTTCCAACTCCAATTTTTACAGTCAAACACCTTTTTCAAATATACCTATACGTATATATGTAGTTCCAACTACCCCCCTCACTTAGTCACTTTGACTAACCCTCGTACTTTATAAATCATGGTTTCAGGTTCAACAGACGCTTACTAGAAGGTATCTTGAAGCCTAGTGTGTCTTATCATTTGGCATGATAGTTCAAGGTTCTTTAGAATAAGTTAGATTTACGAGCTTGTAATTACCTAATACGGCCATTACATGGTCAATACCTTTGACATCTATACTATGCCATCACTGGCTTGTTTATTCCCCTATCATCGTTTCAAAAGTTTTAAATTATCGATATTTCTGCTGCAGTGTTTTAATACTCTGATATTGTATAGCACTGTCCATTCGCCGGAATGTTTCTTGGGTGCTAAGCCTCGCATCCACTTGGGAGATACTACGGTGCGGGGTTGTAGTGTATAGGGGCGCTACAGGGTTAGTTGTTTGGGCACTGAGTTGAGTTGGTGTTTGGCTTTAGGAGGTCCATTTTGGGCTCAACGATATTCTCGGGTGATAGAGTGAAGACTACCCTGTTTGTATCCTTTGTGGAAGCGGTTGTTTATGTTGGAAAATGAGTACAGAAATGCAGCGAAAATTTAAAATTTTCCCAAAAAGATTGATCATGGACTTGCAATTCTCGTATCGCATCACAGGGTGTTTAGAAACTTACTTAGGTTGAAGCTTTCTAGTGATGTCAGTACCGCCTACTGAACACTCTTCAAGCGGAATGTCCCTCGAACGGTTCTCAGATCCTAAAGCAGTGGCCCTCCAAAGTGTATCCACACCAGTCCTAGAACACGATCAAGCTAGTGAGAATGCTAGTTCTATGGCTTGTGTTAAAGGCTAGGATTTTGCTTTGAAAACTTTTCTTTTATTTTTCTTAAAAAACTTAACACTTCGTGAGTGTTGGTCTAAAAAATAAGAGAAGCCCCAACCCCTTTATTTATACTATATGGTTCGAACCCCTAGGGTTTCCAAGAACCAAAGAGATTGTTTTCTTGCTCACTTTAACTAATTTAATTGGAGAAAATAAGTTCCCAACTTGTTCTTCAAGTCTTGCAAGAATTAACTTTCTCTCTCCTACAATAGAAAGTTGGACTTTTCAACTTTCCTAAAGCTAAAAGTCAAGACTCAATAAATAATTTAATTCTCAATTAATTATTTATTGGATTAAGCTTGAGAAATAAAATCTTAATAATTAATTCAAAATTAATTAAAAGACTTAAATTAATGAATTAAAAGTTAATTAATTAATTCTAAAAAAGAATTCACGTGTAATAAAATTACGCGTCATGTGACACGCGTGAGCCACGTGTATGTGACACGTGGCAGCCACGTGTACTTGATACGTGGCACAAGCCACGTCCAATACCCATTTCGATCAACCGTTTTGATCCTTCGTTAATCATATTAACATCCTACCATAACCCTCGTGTCCTGGCATTTGTGTGTGACCCTTTAGGTTCATTATTCGATTAGCAGTGACAGTAATTAATTAATTCACTAATTAATTAATCACTTCACAGATCATACTACTGTAATCTAGCAATGGCTGTGTGACCCTTAGCCGAATAACGAAATGAATCAAAGAACCTTTTAGTCAATAGCATACAGTGAAATATGATCCTCTTACAACTCCATCTCTCAATCAAGAACTAAGGCATGGGAATATTCTCAGAGCCCAAATATTCTTGATCTTTAAAGTTAAGTTCGTTTAATATCCATTTAGACCTCAATCCAAGAAAACCCCATTTTCTTGGTGTCTTAATCTTTTATCCACCTAGGCCAAGGGTTTAAGTTTAATGGACAATGAACAACTCAATCAGTAGGAGATCATTCTTGTTCTTGCAACAAGTGTAGGTCCTTTATCGATTCTACTAATTCTACATATGCCACTTGTGTAATCCCAACATAGGTCGTGGTTCAGGTGTCTATATGGCGACACCCTTTTGAGCCTATATCAAAGATTACAGAGTTAGCTCATATCAGATATTACAGAATCTCAAGTCTAAGGATTAATGAATCATGTTATTGACCTGTGAGATATTTCCTAATCTGGAAGTTTCTAGGAGACTTCCTTTCCCATTTAGGAATGTTCTGACGCCGGACATCTCAGTGATAAAGTTCTAGTAAAGATCACCCTCATGTATTAAGAACGCATCATCGTATGCACTTATCACTCCATGAAACTGAGTGATCCTTCAAAAGGATATAATCACATAAGCAAGTCTCAGTAGAGTGAAGGTCGAGACTCCCACTGTCTGTCGGACTCTCGACTTGGAGAAGTTTCTAATCCTCACTGATGTGAATCATGATGAACCGCGGCCATATCTTGTCCCAAATGAAGAGCTGGACCGATCCACAACTCAAGAAGATAGCATACAAAAGGAACAAAGTTATGGTGGTCCAATTACAAGAGCTCGGGCCAAAATTATCCAAGAGGAAGTTGGAAATCTCTTAAACCAATTTGCTCAAACTGGACTCCAACCTTCAAGATGGGCTGCTGAACCAAATTCAGAATACTTCAACGTTTTTATGTCCAATTCCTAAAGTCCAAAGTGTGGAAATGATGTAATTCGGCCCTAAGCCTATTATAATATTATTTGGGCCTTTATTTTATCATTATTTAGCTGCATATTAGTTTATTTAAGCCCACTTTTGTAAGCCTTCATGGCAAGTGGCGGGAATAGCTTGTGTCCTTTAGTATTCTAGTGTCTCTTAGGTTTCCATGCTGCATCTTTATATTCAGCATTGTAACTTGTTTTTCTTTCAATCAAGAAGTAAAATTATTGAATTTTCATTCAAGTGAGATTTTCTCTCAAGTTCTTTGCTGAACGACATTAGGTTTTCAAACCCCTTTCCCGGATAACGTTATTTCTCGACTCCTTATAGTCGACGGGGTGCGTTGCTTACAATCTGATAGTGTTGGTTCTTTGCTCAATATAGCAAACGGGTCACACTACTCTTATTTTCAACCTTGAATTGGACGATCAGATTCAAGAACTCCAAGTACTGATATAGGGTTTCACGGCAAGTACGTGGAGTTCGTATCATTTGGTATCTAGAGCTTAGGTTTTCCATCCAAGGTTACGTATCTGCATCTTTTATCTTTTGTATAATTTCTTTTCATTATCGTTATATTGCTGCAAAAAAAAATCGAAAAAGGCAAAAAAAAAAACGAAAAAAAAAAAAAAAAAAAAAACAAAAAAAAAAAAAAAGAAAAAAAAAGAGAGCAGCATTGTTTCAATCATTTTCTTTGTAATCTCAAATCATAAGTCATGTGGATTTGTTTGTTTGTATCTTTTTAGTTGTAACAGTTCGTTTGTGACAATTTTAGCACCCTTATTGGTTCATTCATCTTAAGGATTATTTGGTTGAGGGATCTGAAATTTCTTGTGTCTTTCTTCAAGAATTGAGAGAAAAGAGTGGTAAAAGGCTTGAGTTGTGAGCACAAAAGAGGGAAAAAGCCATATTTTTGAGTGATACACGAGCGTGAGTGACTCTAAACGAGGGCAAACACGTGAGGGAGTGTTGTGAGGTAATTTTTACTAATGATTTTTTCTTGCAGGTTTAAAACATGACGGAAGAGCGAAATGAACAGCCTCCAATGGACGTTAACTTTGTCCTCCGTGCAAAGCAACAACAATTTGATAGGTTGAACGTACAATTTGGTGAGATCCGGGATCGATTGGATCAAAATGATGAACGGGTGACTGAATTACAACAAAATACTCTCCCGGCTAGGAGACCAAACCGACGACCAGCCGATTTGGGTATCAATCCTCGTGATGGATTTGATGATGAGGAAGATGACTTGGATGAGGCTGCATCAAATGCCTCTTCAAGGAGAGATCATAGACGTCCAAGATACCAACAACAACGAAGAGGAAGAGGGGTAATTGACAATAACCTCGGATCTATCAAGCTTTCTATTCCTTCCTTCAAAGGACAAAATGACCCAGAAGCTTACATTGAATGGGAACGAAAGGTGGAGTTAATTTATGACTGCCACAACTATTCGGAAGGGAAAAAGGTAAAACTTGCAGCCGTAACCTTTACGGACTATGCTATTGTATGGTGGGATCAAGTGGTGATAAGTAGACGCAGAAGTGGTGAGTACCCTATTGAAACTTGGGATGAGATGAAGGTGGTTATGAGGAAGAGGTTCGTACCTCCTCACTACTATCGAGACCTACACCTTAAGTTGCAAAGTTTGAGGCAAGGGTTCTAAACGGTAGAGGAATACTACAAAGAAATGGAGATGGAAATGATTCGAGCAAATATTGAGGAGGATCGTGAGGCAACCATGGCTCGGTTCATATGTGGTCTCAACCGAGAGATCGCCAATGTAGTGGAACTTCATCACTATGTTGAACTTGAGGAAGTGGTCCATATGGCTATCAAGGTGGAGAGACAATTTAAGAAAGGACGGACTGTGGTTAGGCGTGATGATTCAAATACCTATAAAACAAAGTGGAATTCTTCTCCAAAAACAGCCGAAAAGCCTTCAAAACCGAAGGAGGATCCACCTACAACAAAGGGTTCGTTTGAGAAAGGTAACACCTCTACACATCGCAATCGTGATATTAAATGCTTTAAATGTCAAGGAGCAGGCCATATAATGTTTCAATGTCCAAACAAAAGAGCCATGATCTTGTTAGACAATGGAGAACTTGAAACCGAAAGTGAGGGTGATAATGGAGGCCTTGAAACATCGGATGAGGCAAGTGATGTTGAGCATGCGGTTGTGGGGCAAAGTTTGGTGGTTCTAAGAGCTTTGCACATCCAAGCTCTTGAGGACAAAGATGAACAACAAAGGGAAAACATCTTTTACACACGGTGTCATGTTAAGGAGCGAGTGTGTGGGCTGATCATTGACAGCGGGAGTTGCGTGAACGTGGCTAGTAAATTGATGGTGGAAAGGCTCGGCCTTAAACCTTGAAGCACCCAAGACCTTATAAGCTCCAATGGCTGAATGAACATGGTGAAATGAAGGTAACAAAACAAGTTCTTATCTCCTTTTCAATTGGCAAATACATGGATGAGGTTCTTTGTGATGTCGTACCAATGCAAGCTGGCCATATATTGCTTGGAAGACCATGGCAATTTGATAGACGAACAGTTCATGATGGCTACAAGAATCGATATAGTTTTACCAAGGATGGGCGAAACATCACCTTGGCACCTTTAGCACCAAGCCAAGTGTATGAAGAACAGTGCCAAATTAAGAAATCCATTTCAGTTTCTTCAAAACAAAGTGATTGTAATAGTGAGAAAGAATGTGAAAAAGAAAAAGAAAAAGAGCATGAAAAAGAAAAGGAGAAGGAAAAAGAAAAAGAGTGTAACAGAAAAGAAGAGGGAGAAAAGAAACTAGTTGAAAAGAAAGAAAGAAAAAAAGTGAGTTTCTTTATAAAAGAAAAAGAGATTGAGGGGGTGATAAAAAAAAGAAAAGCTTGTGATGATGATGATGTATAAAAACATATTTCTTTCATCTAATGAAACCCCTCCCTTGCCTAGTGTTGTTTCTTCTCTCTTGCAGGAGTTTGAGGATGTATTCCCGGAGGAAATACCACCCGGTTTACCTCCTATACTAGGAATAGAACACCAAATTGACCTCATCCCCGGGGCTGCCATCCCAAACCGACCAGCTTACCGAAGCACCCCTCAAGAGACAAAGGAGCTTCAAAAACAAGTTGAAGAGTTGCTTGCAAAGGGATATGTGCGTGAGAGCATGAGTCCATGTGCTGTTCCGGTTCTTTTGGTGCCTAAAAAGGATGGTACTTGGCGAATGTGCGTGGATTGTAGGGTTGTCAACAAGATCACGGTAAAGTATCGTTATCCCATACCTTGCCTTGATGATATGATTGATGAATTGCATGGTTCTACAATCTTCACTAAAATTGATTTAAAAAGTGGCTATCACCAAATAAGAATGCAAGAAGGTGATGAATGGAAAACAGCTTTTAAAACTAAGCATGGATTGTATGAGTGGTTAGTAATGCCTTTTGGCTTAACTAACGCACCTAGTACCTTCATGAGATTGATGAATCATGTATTGCGTGCTTATATTGGTAAATTCGTAGTGGTTTACTTTGATGATATACTGATCTTTAGCCGTAATTTGCATGAACATATTGAGCATTTGAGGTTAGTACTTGAGGTACTTAGGCATGAAAAGTTATATGCTAATCTTAAGAAGTGTAGCTTTTGCATGGATAGAGTCGTGTTCCTTGGATTTGTTTTGAGTGCAGGTGGTATAGAGATAGATGAAGAAAAGGTTAAGGCAATCAAAGAGTGGCCTACACCCAAGACCATCACAGAAGTAAGGAGTTTTCATGGTTTGGCCGGGTTCTATAGGAGATTCGTGCCCAATTTCAGCACCATAGCTGCCCCCTTAACGGAAATCATCAAGAAAAGCTTGGGATTTAAGTGGGGAGAAGCTCAAGAAATGGCATTCCAAACATTGAAAACAAAGCTAAGTTCAGCTCCTCTTTTACTTTTACCGGATTTTTCTAAAGCCTTTGAAATCGAATGTGATGCTTCGGGTGTTGGTATAGGTGCTGTGCTCATGCAAGAGAAGAAACCAATTGCATACTTTAGTGAGAAACTCAATGGGGCTGCATTGAACTACTCTACTTATGACAAGGAGCTCTATGCCTTAATTAGGGCCTTAGAGACGTGGCAGCATTACTTGTGGTCGAAAGAGTTCATCATTCATACGGATCATGAGTCGTTAAAACATTTGAAGGGGCAAGGAAGTTTGAACCGAAGGCATGCTCGCTGGGTTGAATTTATAGAGATGTTTCCTTATGTGATTCGGTACAAGTAAGGTAAGGATAATGTTGTTGCTGATGCCTTATCACGAAGGTACATTCTTCTCTCTACCTTAAGTGCTAAATTCATGGGATTTGATCATATTAAGGAACTATACTTGAGTGATTCTGATTTTGCTGAAATATTTGCATCTTGTGAACAAAAGCCTTGTGATAAATTTTATGTTCAAGATGGTTATTTGTTTAGAGAAAACAAGCTATGCATTCCAAATTGTTCTGTGCGTCAGTTGCTAATCCGTGAGTCTCATGGGGGAGGATTAATTGGACATTTTGGTGTTTTAAAAACTTTGAGCATACTTAAGGAACATTTCTTTTGGCCTCATATGAAACGGGATGTTGAACGGACTTGTCATAGATGCGTAACTTGTAGAAAGGCTAAATCACGAGTTAAACCTCACGGCCTTTACACACCCTTGCCTGTTCCAACGCATCCGTGGACTGATATTTCTATGGATTTGGTGCTAGGAATGCCAAGAACACAAAATGGAAAGGATTCAATTTTTGTTGTTGTTGATCGATTTTCTAAAATGGCACATTTCATTCCTTGTAATAAAACTGATGATGCAACACATGTGGCTGGATTGTTCTTTCGGGAAGTAGTAAGACTTCATGGAATCCCAAAATCAATTGTAAGTGATCGAGATGTGAAGTTTTTAAGTCACTTTTGGCGAGTATTGTGGGGAAAATTGGGAACAAAACTGTTATTTTCCACCACTTGTCATCCTCAAACGGATGGACAAACGGAAGTAGTGAATCGAACCTTGGGAACTCTTTTAAGGGTTGTTTAAAACATATTCAAAGAATTGGGTTGAGTGTATTCCATTTGTTGAATTTGCATATAATCGTTCAATACATTCTTCTACTTCTTTCTCACCCTTTGAGCTTGTTTATGGTTTTAATCCCTTAACTCCTTTAGATTTGCTTCCTTTACCTATGAATGAACTTGTAAGCTTAGATGGCAAGGAGAAAGCTGAACTTGTGAAGAAAATGCATGAGGATGCTCGGCTTCACATTCTCAAAAGAAACAACCAAGCTATGATTCAAGCCAACAAGGGACGAAAGAAAGTTGTTTTCAAGGAAGGAGACTTGGTTTGGGTTCACTTTAGGAAAGAGAGATTCAATCATCAACGAAAGTCCAAACTTGACCCACGGGGGGACGGACCATTCAAAGTGTTGAAAAGGATCAATGATAATGCTTACAAAATTGATCTCCCGGATACGTATAGTGTAAGTTCCACCTTTAATGTTGCTGATTTATCTCCCTTTCATGCAGATTCAGATTCGGGGACGAATCCTTTTCAAGAATGGGGGAATGATGTGAATCATGATGAACAGCGGCCATATCTTGTCCCAAATGAAGAGCTGGACCGATCCACAACTCAAGAAGATAGCATACAAAAGGAACAAAGTTATGGTGGTCCAATTACAAGAGCTCGGGCCAAAATTATCCAAGAGGAAGTTGGAAATCTCTTAAACCAATTTGGTCAAACTGGACTCCAACCTTCAAGATGGGCTGCTGAACCAAATTCAGAATACTTCAACGTTTTTATGTCCAATTCCTAAAGTCCAAAGTGTGGAAATGATGTAATTCGGCCCTAAGCCTATTATAATATTATTTGGGCCTTTATTTTATCATTATTTAGCTGCATATTAGTTTATTTAAGCCCACTTTTGTAAGCCTTCATGGCAAGTGGCGGGAATAGCTTGTGTCCTTTAGTATTCTAGTGTCTCTTAGGTTTCCATGCATGCATCTTTATATTCAGCATTGTAACTTGTTTTTCTTTCAATCAAGAAGTAAAATTATTGAATTTTCATTCAAGTGAGATTTTGTCTCAAGTTCTTTGCTGAACGACATTAGGTTTTCAAACCCCTTTCCCGGATAACGTTATTTCTCGACTCCTTATAGTCGACGGGGTGCGTTGCTTACAATCTGATAGTGTTGGTTCTTTGCTCAATATAGCAAACGGGTCACACTCCTCTTATTTTCAACCTTGAATTGGACGATCAGATTCAAGAACTCCAAGTACTGATATAGGGTTTCACGGCAAGTACGTGGAGTTCGTATCATTTGGTATCTAGAGCTTAGGTTTTCCATCCAAGGTTACGTATCTGCATCTTTTATCTTTTGTATAATTTCTTTTCATTATCGTTATATTGCTGCAAAAAAAAATCGAAAAAGGCAAAAAAAAAAACGAAAAAAAAAAAAAAAAAAACGAAAAAAAAAAAAAGAAAAAAAAAGAGAGCAGCATTGTTTCAATCATTTTCTTTGTAATCTCAAATCATAAGTCATGTGGATTTGTTTGTTTGTATCTTTTTAGTTGTAACAGTTCGTTTGTGACAATTTTAGCACCCTTATTGGTTCATTCATCTTAAGGATTATTTGGTTGAGGGATCTGAAATTTCTTGTGTCTTTCTTCAAGAATTGAGAGAAAAGAGTGGTAAAAGGCTTGAGTTGTGAGCACAAAAGAGGGAAAAAGCCATATTTTTGAGTGATACACGAGCGTGAGTGACTCTAAACGAGGGCAAACACGTGAGGGAGTGTTGTGAGGTAATTTTTACTAATGATTTTTTCTTGCAGGTTTAAAACATGACGGAAGAGCGAAATGAACAGCCTCCAATGGACGTTAACTTTGTCCTCCGTGCAAAGCAACAACAATTTGATAGGTTGAACGTACAATTTGGTGAGATCCGGGATCGATTGGATCAAAATGATGAACGGGTGACTGAATTACAACAAAATACTCTCCCGGCTAGGAGACCAAACCGACGACCAGCCGATTTGGGTATCAATCCTCGTGATGGATTTGATGATGAGGAAGATGACTTGGATGAGGCTGCATCAAATGCCTCTTCAAGGAGAGATCATAGACGTCCAAGATACCAACAACAACGAAGAGGAAGAGGGGTAATTGACAATAACCTCGGATCTATCAAGCTTTCTATTCCTTCCTTCAAAGGACAAAATGACCCAGAAGCTTACATTGAATGGGAACGAAAGGTGGAGTTAATTTATGACTGCCACAACTATTCGGAAGGGAAAAAGGTAAAACTTGCAGCCGTAACCTTTACGGACTATGCTATTGTATGGTGGGATCAAGTGGTGATAAGTAGACGCAGAAGTGGTGAGTACCCTATTGAAACTTGGGATGAGATGAAGGTGGTTATGAGGAAGAGGTTCGTACCTCCTCACTACTATCGAGACCTACACCTTAAGTTGCAAAGTTTGAGGCAAGGGTTCTAAACGGTAGAGGAATACTACAAAGAAATGGAGATGGAAATGATTCGAGCAAATATTGAGGAGGATAGTGAGGCAACCATGGCTCGGTTCATATGTGGTCTCAACCGAGAGATCGCCAATGTAGTGGAACTTCATCACTATGTTGAACTTGAGGAAGTGGTCCATATGGCTATCAAGGTGGAGAGACAATTTAAGAAAGGACGGACTGTGGTTAGGCGTGATGATTCAAATACCTATAAAACAAAGTGGAATTCTTCTCCAAAAACAGCCGAAAAGCCTTCAAAACCGAAGGAGGATCCACCTACAACAAAGGGTTCGTTTGAGAAAGGTAACACCTCTACACATCGCAATCGTGATATTAAATGCTTTAAATGTCAAGGAGCAGGCCATATAATGTTTCAATGTCCAAACAAAAGAGCCATGATCTTGTTAGACAATGGAGAACTTGAAACCGAAAGTGAGGGTGATAATGGAGGCCTTGAAACATCGGATGAGGCAAGTGATGTTGAGCATGCGGTTGTGGGGCAAAGTTTGGTGGTTCTAAGAGCTTTGCACATCCAAGCTCTTGAGGACAAAGATGAACAACAAAGGGAAAACATCTTTTACACACGGTGTCATGTTAAGGAGCGAGTGTGTGGGCTGATCATTGACAGCGGGAGTTGCGTGAACGTGGCTAGTAAATTGATGGTGGAAAGGCTCGGCCTTAAACCTTGAAGCACCCAAGACCTTATAAGCTCCAATGGCTGAATGAACATGGTGAAATGAAGGTAACAAAACAAGTTCTTATCTCCTTTTCAATTGGCAAATACATGGATGAGGTTCTTTGTGATGTCGTACCAATGCAAGCTGGCCATATATTGCTTGGAAGACCATGGCAATTTGATAGACGAACAGTTCATGATGGCTACAAGAATCGATATAGTTTTACCAAGGATGGGCGAAACATCACCTTGGCACCTTTAGCACCAAGCCAAGTGTATGAAGAACAGTGCCAAATTAAGAAATCCATTTCAGTTTCTTCAAAACAAAGTGATTGTAATAGTGAGAAAGAATGTGAAAAAGAAAAAGAAAAAGAGCATGAAAAAGAAAAGGAGAAGGAAAAAGAAAAAGAGTGTAACAGAAAAGAAGAGGGAGAAAAGAAACTAGTTGAAAAGAAAGAAAGAAAAAAAGTGAGTTTCTTTATAAAAGAAAAAGAGATTGAGGGGGTGATAAAAAAAAGAAAAGCTTGTGATGATGATGATGTATAAAAACATATTTCTTTCATCTAATGAAACCCCTCCCTTGCCTAGTGTTGTTTCTTCTCTCTTGCAGGAGTTTGAGGATGTATTCCCGGAGGAAATACCACCCGGTTTACCTCCTATACTAGGAATAGAACACCAAATTGACCTCATCCCCGGGGCTGCCATCCCAAACCGACCAGCTTACCGAAGCACCCCTCAAGAGACAAAGGAGCTTCAAAAACAAGTTGAAGAGTTGCTTGCAAAGGGATATGTGCGTGAGAGCATGAGTCCATGTGCTGTTCCGGTTCTTTTGGTGCCTAAAAAGGATGGTACTTGGCGAATGTGCGTGGATTGTAGGGTTGTCAACAAGATCACGGTAAAGTATCGTTATCCCATACCTTGCCTTGATGATATGATTGATGAATTGCATGGTTCTACAATCTTCACTAAAATTGATTTAAAAAGTGGCTATCACCAAATAAGAATGCAAGAAGGTGATGAATGGAAAACAGCTTTTAAAACTAAGCATGGATTGTATGAGTGGTTAGTAATGCCTTTTGGCTTAACTAACGCACCTAGTACCTTCATGAGATTGATGAATCATGTATTGCGTGCTTATATTGGTAAATTCGTAGTGGTTTACTTTGATGATATACTGATCTTTAGCCGTAATTTGCATGAACATATTGAGCATTTGAGGTTAGTACTTGAGGTACTTAGGCATGAAAAGTTATATGCTAATCTTAAGAAGTGTAGCTTTTGCATGGATAGAGTCGTGTTCCTTGGATTTGTTTTGAGTGCAGGTGGTATAGAGATAGATGAAGAAAAGGTTAAGGCAATCAAAGAGTGGCCTACACCCAAGACCATCACAGAAGTAAGGAGTTTTCATGGTTTGGCCGGGTTCTATAGGAGATTCGTGCCCAATTTCAGCACCATAGCTGCCCCCTTAACGGAAATCATCAAGAAAAGCTTGGGATTTAAGTGGGGAGAAGCTCAAGAAATGGCATTCCAAACATTGAAAACAAAGCTAAGTTCAGCTCCTCTTTTACTTTTACCGGATTTTTCTAAAGCCTTTGAAATCGAATGTGATGCTTCGGGTGTTGGTATAGGTGCTGTGCTCATGCAAGAGAAGAAACCAATTGCATACTTTAGTGAGAAACTCAATGGGGCTGCATTGAACTACTCTACTTATGACAAGGAGCTCTATGCCTTAATTAGGGCCTTAGAGACGTGGCAGCATTACTTGTGGTCGAAAGAGTTCATCATTCATACGGATCATGAGTCGTTAAAACATTTGAAGGGGCAAGGAAGTTTGAACCGAAGGCATGCTCGCTGGGTTGAATTTATAGAGATGTTTCCTTATGTGATTCGGTACAAGTAAGGTAAGGATAATGTTGTTGCTGATGCCTTATCACGAAGGTACATTCTTCTCTCTACCTTAAGTGCTAAATTCATGGGATTTGATCATATTAAGGAACTATACTTGAGTGATTCTGATTTTGCTGAAATATTTGCATCTTGTGAACAAAAGCCTTGTGATAAATTTTATGTTCAAGATGGTTATTTGTTTAGAGAAAACAAGCTATGCATTCCAAATTGTTCTTTGCGTCAGTTGCTAATCCGTGAGTCTCATGGGGGAGGATTAATTGGACATTTTGGTGTTTTAAAAACTTTGAGCATACTTAAGGAACATTTCTTTTGGCCTCATATGAAACGGGATGTTGAACGGACTTGTCATTGATGCGTAACTTGTAGAAAGGCTAAATCACGAGTTAAACCTCACGGCCTTTACACACCCTTGCCTGTTCCAACGCATCCGTGGACTGATATTTCTGTGGATTTGGTGCTAGGAATGCCAAGAACACAAAATGGAAAGGATTCAATTTTTGTTGTTGTTGATCGATTTTCTAAAATGGCACATTTCATTCCTTGTAATAAAACTGATGATGCAACACATGTGGCTGGATTGTTCTTTCGGGAAGTAGTAAGACTTCATGGAATCCCAAAATCAATTGTAAGTGATCGAGATGTGAAGTTTTTAAGTCACTTTTGGCGAGTATTGTGGGGAAAATTGGGAACAAAACTGTTATTTTCCACCACTTGTCATCCTCAAACGGATGGACAAACGGAAGTAGTGAATCGAACCTTGGGAACTCTTTTAAGGGTTGTTTAAAACATATTCAAAGAATTGGGTTGAGTGTATTCCATTTGTTGAATTTGCATATAATCGTTCAATACATTCTTCTACTTCTTTCTCACCCTTTGAGCTTGTTTATGGTTTTAATCCCTTAACTCCTTTAGATTTGCTTCCTTTACCTATGAATGAACTTGTAAGCTTAGATGGCAAGGAGAAAGCTGAACTTGTGAAGAAAATGCATGAGGATGCTCGGCTTCACATTCTCAAAAGAAACAACCAAGCTATGATTCAAGCCAACAAGGGACGAAAGAAAGTTGTTTTCAAGGAAGGAGACTTGGTTTGGGTTCACTTTAGGAAAGAGAGATTCAATCATCAACGAAAGTCCAAACTTGACCCACGGGGGGACGGACCATTCAAAGTGTTGAAAAGGATCAATGATAATGCTTACAAAATTGATCTCCCGGATACGTATAGTGTAAGTTCCACCTTTAATGTTGCTGATTTATCTCCCTTTCATGCAGATTCAGATTCGGGGACGAATCCTTTTCAAGAATGGGGGAATGATGTGAATCATGATGAACAGCGGCCATATCTTGTCCCAAATGAAGAGCTGGACCGATCCACAACTCAAGAAGATAGCATACAAAAGGAACAAAGTTATGGTGGTCCAATTACAAGAGCTCGGGCCAAAATTATCCAAGAGGAAGTTGGAAATCTCTTAAACCAATTTGGTCAAACTGGACTCCAACCTTCAAGATGGGCTGCTGAACCAAATTCAGAATACTTCAACGTTTTTATGTCCAATTCCTAAAGTCCAAAGTGTGGAAATGATGTAATTCGGCCCTAAGCCTATTATAATATTATTTGGGCCTTTATTTTATCATTATTTAGCTGCATATTAGTTTATTTAAGCCCACTTTTGTAAGCCTTCATGGCAAGTGGCGGGAATAGCTTGTGTCCTTTAGTATTCTAGTGTCTCTTAGGTTTCCATGCATGCATCTTTATATTCAGCATTGTAACTTGTTTTTCTTTCAATCAAGAAGTAAAATTATTGAATTTTCATTCAAGTGAGATTTTGTCTCAAGTTCTTTGCTGAACGACATTAGGTTTTCAAACCCCTTTCCCGGATAACGTTATTTCTCGACTCCTTATAGTCGACGGGGTGCGTTGCTTACAATCTGATAGTGTTGGTTCTTTGCTCAATATAGCAAACGGGTCACACTCCTCTTATTTTCAACCTTGAATTGGACGATCAGATTCAAGAACTCCAAGTATTGATATAGGGTTTCACGGCAAGTACGTGGAGTTCGTATCACTCACCTATGGAGTTAAGAACTTCTTTCATGTGTCATTCCCATAAAAATAAAGTTCTTAACGGCCTCATCGGATTAGGGGAGTTCAATACTTGAAAAAAACACAGTCAACCCAAACAAACATAAATAAGCACATAAAGAAGTGAATGCCTATGAACAAAATCATCTCGTTTATTATTCAAAGACTGTTTGTGATTTTACAAGGAAATAGTAAAGCCAAAAGCTGCTTTAAGGGCACTATTCCTAACAATCTCCCACTTAACCGTCAAAGCCACTAAGGAGCTAATCTAAGTCCCATCTTCAGAAGATGTCCTACGAAAGCCTATTGACTAAGGGCCTTAGTAAGTGGATCTGCCATGTTCTCTGTCGATGTGACCCTTTCAATTTGCACATCTCCTCTCTTGATGATATCACGGATTAAGTGATACTTCCTCAAAATGTGTTTAGTCCTTTGGTGAGATCTTGGTTCTCTTGCTTGAGCAAGCGCCCCAGTGTTATCACAAAACAATGTAACAGGGTCTTTAATGCTAGGAACTACACCCAGCTCGTGGATGAAGTTTCTTACACAAACACCTTCCTTAGCTGCGTCGTTTGCAGCTAAGTATTCGGCCTCAGTGGTCGAATTTGCAGTGGTCGCTTGCTTGGAACTTTACCAACTTACTGCTCCGCCGTTCAGGCAGAATATGTATCCTGACATGGATTTAAAGTCATCCATGTCTGATGCAAAGCTTGTATCACAGTATCCTCTAATGACAAGATCTTGCTGGCCTCCGTAAACTAGGAATAAATCCTTAGTTCTTCGTAAGTACTTAAGAATGTTCTTTACAACAGTCCAGTGACCTTCACCAGGGTCAGATTGGAATCGGCTAGTCACACTAAGTGCATAAGCCACATCCGGTCGAGTACATAGCCTTGCATACATTATGCTTCCTATAGCTGATGCATAAGGAATTTTGGACATCCTGGACTTTTCAAGTTCAGTCTTGGGACACAGCTTCTTCGAAAGAACTGTTCCCGGGCCCATTAGAAGTTTTCCACGTTTGGATTCTTCCATACTAAATCTCTTTAGCACTTTATCTAAGTAAACCAACTGTGATAATCCTAACAATATCTTAGATCTATCCCGATAGATCTTTATACCGAGAATGTAGGATGCATCACCAAGATCCTTCATATCAAATTGGTTCGATAACCAAGACTTTGTTACTTTCATGCCATCTTTCGTATTACCAATGAGGAGGAGACAATCTACATAAAGTATCAGAAATTGAACCGAGGTTTCCAATTCTTTCTTGTACAGGCAGGACTCTTTCGGATTTTGAATAAAGCCTAACGATTTGACTGCTTCATCAAATTGAATGTTCCCATTCCTAGAAGCTTGTTTCAATCCGTAGATTGAACGTTGAAGCTTGCAAACCTTTTGCTCACTCCCACTGAATGTGAAACCCATAGGTTGCTCCATGTAAATGTCTTTGTCAATGTCTCCATTGAGAAAGGTAGTTTTCACATCCATTTGCCATATCTCATAGTCATAATATGCAGCAATGGCAAGCAAGATCCTAATGGATTTTTACATTGCAACCGGGGAGAAGGTTTCATCAAAGTCTACACCCAGTCTTTGAGCAAACCCCTTAGCAACTAATCTTGCTTTAAAGGCTGCCACGTTTCCATGTACTCCAAGCTTACGCTTATACATCCATTTACATCCTATGGGCCTGATCCCATCAGGTGGATCAACCAAGGTCGAAACTTGGTTAAAGTACATGGAATCCATTTCGGATTTCATTGTTTCTTTCCACTGTTCAGAGTCCGAATCTAACAGTGCCACCTCATAAGTTAATGAATCATTATCCATTTGAGATGTTTGGTGGAGAAAACCATACTATTTCTCTGGTTGTCTAGGAATACGTTCAGAACGTCTTATTTGAGGAGGATTTTCACGTGTATCACTCTCTTAGATAGGGATAGGGACGTTATTCTCCAAGCTAGTCGTGGGACCTTGGTCTCGAACCTCTTCGAGTTCTGCGATCTTGCCTTTCTTTTCTTTAAGGAACGAGTCCTCAAGAAAAGTGGCGTTTCTTGACACAAAAATCTTTTGTTCAAGAGGATCGTAGAAATAATATCCTATTAACTCGTTAGGATATCCTATGAAGTTACATAAGCTTGATCTAGCTTCAAGCTTATCTCCCACTGTCCTCTTCACGTAAGCAGGACAACCCCAAATTCTTAAGTAAGAATAGTTAGGGATTTTGCTAAACCACATCTCATATGGGGTTTTGGGTACAGATTTGGAGGGAACAAGATTCAGAATCGTAACTGCTGATTCTAGGGCATAGCCCTAGAATGATGGTGGCAATTTAGTGAAACTCATCATGGAACGAACCATATCAAGTAGGGTTCTGTTCCTTCTTTTCGAAACTCCATTTAATTGAGGAGTTCCCGGAGGAGTCCACTGAGAGAGAATTTCATTATCTCTAAGATGACTAAGGAATTCATCACTTAGATACTCGTCACCTCGATCAAATCGAAGTGTCTTAATCTTGTGACCAGTTTGGCTCTCAACCTCCGTCTGAAATTCCAAGAATTTCTCAAAGGCTTCGGATTTATACTTCATTAAGTACATATAACCAAAACGACTATAATTGTCTATGAAGGTTATGAAATACTGATGATTGTATCTCGTACTTACACTAAGTGGTCCACAAACATCAGTATGGATTAAATCCAATAATTTAGTGGCACGTTCGACTTTACCATTAAAGGGAATTCTGGCCATTTTTCCTTTAAGACGTGATTCATAATGACTCAACTCTTTAAGTTCATTATCCTAGAATTATCCTAAATTGGTTAACTTAGCAATCTCATCTTTAGAAATATGCCCTAAACGTGCGTGCCACAAAGAAGTCGAGATCTTGTCATCTCTTTTGCGTTTGTTTAATTGTTATATATTCAAAATATTGGTGTCTTTAGTTGTATAAAGTCCATTAGATAATGTACCAAGTAAAACGGAAGCTTTATTCTTCTTAAGATAAATTTTTCCATTTCTGGAGAAAGTCTCATGTCCTTCACAATCTAATATTGGAATAGAAATTATATTACAAATAATAGAAGGTACATAAAGGACTTTATTCAAAACTAAAGTAAAGATACCTAAATCTAATCTACACGTCCCGATGGCTTGAGCTTAAACGCTTGATCCATTCCCAACCTTCAAGACGCATTTTCCTTTTTCGAGCTGCCGAACCTCATTAAGCATCTGTACATCATTACAGATATGAGCTCCACAGCCGGTATCAAGTACCCAAGAATTAGAATCAATAGATAGATTTACTTCAACAATAAACACACCTTTCTTTAGAGTATCCTTGTACTCTTGGCAATTCCTCTTCCAATGCCCTTTCTTGCCATAAAAGTGGCAAACGTCCTCTCTCTGATCCCTTTTCTTCTTAGCCTTTCTGATAGGAATCAGGATGATGTGAATCATAAGACAAGGCCACACTTTGGTCCAATAAGGCCACACTTTGATCCAAATGATGATATGATCACAACTCAAGATGAACCAAGTTATGGTGGACCTATCACAAGGTCACGGTCCAAAAGAATGCAAGAAGAAGTTCAATCTCTTTTGATCCAAATAACTCAAGATTAGCTCCAAGAAGACAAGTATTCAGCTGGACCCAATCCACCTTGTTTCAATGTCTTAGTGATAGAATTTTAAGCCCAAATTGTGTTAAGTTTATTGTAATTTGGCCCTGAACTATTATATTATACTTTGGGCCATCTTTTTATTTATTTTGCATGCATTTAGATTAGGTTAAGCCCATTTTATTCAGCCTACAAGAAAAGTGACGGGATTAGCTTGTCTCTTTGAATTCTGAATTGTCTCTTAGAATTCCCATGCATGCATCTTTATATTCCAGCCTTGTAGTTCGAAATATTCAGTCAAAAAAAATGAATGAATTGTGATTCAAGTGAGTTATACTCACAAGTTCTTAGTTGAACGACACCGGAGTTTCAAACCTCCACCGGATAATGTCATTTCCCGACTCATTATAGTCGACGGGGTGCATTACTTATCAAATCTGATAGTGTTGGTTCCTTGCTCATTATAGCAAACGGGTCACACTCCTATAATTCAAATCTGATAGTGTTGGTTCCTTGCTCATTATAGCGTGTTGGTTCCTTGCTCATTATAGCAAACGGGTCACACTCCTATAATTCAAATCTGATAGTGTTGGTTCCTTGCTCATTATAGCAAACGGGTCACACTCCTCTATTTTAACCTTGAAGTGGACGATCGAAAATCAAGAACTCCAAGTATTGGTATAGGGTTTCACGGCAAGTACGTGGAGTTCGTATCATTTGGTATCTAGAGCTTAGGTTTCCATCCAAGGTTATGTATCCGTATCTTTTATCTTTTGTATAATTTCTTTTCATTATTGTTATATTGCTGGAAAAAAAAAAAAAAAAAAAAAAGAGAAACTACGAAAAAGGCTTAAAACGCACACAAAAAGAGAAGTAAAAGCCGCGTTAAAAAAAAGGGGGGGCAGCTTTGTTTCGGTAATATTCAAATGACATAGATACGTTTGTTTGCATCATCTAAACGGTTTCATTTGTGTCAGTTTTTTGCACCCTTTTTGATTCATCTTAAGGGGTTATTTAGTTGAGGAATTTGAAACTTCTTGTGACTTTGTTCAAAGATTTGAGAGTAAAGAATGTGAAAAGGGAGGAAAAAAAAATTAGAAAAAACGAGAAAGAAGACAACTTTGGTGTATTTCATTTTCGGTTTTAGATCTACTTTGAGAAATAAAAGGGGCTATTTGTTTTGTGAGATGACTATCTTGATCCAGATTCGAGGACGAATCTTTTTTCAAGAAGGGGAGAATGATAGGAATCAGGATGATGTGAATCATAAGACAAGGCCATACTTTGGTCCAACAAGGCCACACTTTGATCCAAATGATGATATGATCACAACTCAAGATGAACCAAGTTATGGTGGACCTATCACAAGGTCACGGTCCAAAAGAATGCAAGAAGAAGTTCAATCTCTTTTGATCCAAATAACTCAAGATTAGCTCCAAGAAGACAAGTATTCAGCTGGACCCAATCCACCTTGTTTCAATGTCTTAGTGATAGAATTTTAAGCCCAAATTGCGTTAAGTTTATTGTAATTTGGCCCTGAACTATTATATTATACTTTGGGCCATCTTTTTATTTATTTTGCATGCATTTAGATTAGGTTAAGCCCATTTTATTCAGCCTACAAGAAAAGTGACGGGATTAGCTTGTCTCTTTGAATTCTGAATTGTCTCTTAGAATTCCCATGCATGCATCTTTATATTCCAGCCTTGTAGTTCGAAATATTCAGTCAAAAAAAATGAATGAATTATGATTCAAGTGAGTTATACTCACAAGTTCTTAGTTGAACGACACCGGAGTTTCAAACCTCCACCGGATAATGTCATTTCCCGACTCATTATAGTCGACGGGGTGCATTACTTATCAAATCTGATAGTGTTGGTTCCTTGCTCATTATAGCAAACGGGTCACACTCCTATAATTCAAATCTGATAGTGTTGGTTCCTTGCTCATTATAGCAAATGGGTCACACTCCTATAATTCAAATCTGATAGTGTTGGTTCCTTGCTCATTATAGCAAACGGGTCACACTCCTCTATTTTAACCTTGAAGTGGACGATCGAAAATCAAGAACTCCAAGTATTGGTATAGGGTTTCACGGCAAGTACGTGGAGTTCGTATCACTTTCTCTTTTTAACCCCTCCATCAGGTTTAAGAGATCCCTTCTTCTTGGGAACTTTCTTCCCTTTGACTTTAGAAGGTCTAGAAGAGAAAGTGACCATCATTACTTTGTTATCCTTCTTTATCGTGACTTTAGCAGTCACAAGTTGACTAATCAGCTCACCGGCAGTAGCATGAGCATGATTCATGTTGAAGTTCAGTACGAAAGCAATGAATGATGGTGGAAGCGACGCGAGCAACAGGTCCACGGCGAGATCCTCGCTTAGAGGCATCTCCATGAAGGCAAGTTTCTCGTTCAAAGCAAGAAACTTAAGACCATGTTCGTGGAAACTTGTACCTTCTTTCATTATGAGATGAAAGAGCTCCTTAGAGGTGTTGTACCTTAGAACACGCTCTTTGGGGCGGTACAATTGCTTAAGATGGTCATAAATCTCCCAAGCGTATTCCATAGACTCGTGTTGCCCTTGCATGTCTGGAGACATGTTGGCCAACATGAGGCAACGGGCTAAAAGATTGTCTTCAGACCATTTCGCAATCGCCTCTCTTTCGGCCCGAGTCGGAGCCTCACCCTCAGGGGTAGGCTCTCCCTCGAAGAGAACATATCTTCTATTCTCATAATCTAAAACTTTCTTTAGATTCCGAAGCTAATCAGAGTAATTAGGCCCCGTCAACTTGTTTGATTCGAGGATGGATACCAAAGGGTTTTTAGTTGCCATTTCAGTTTGTAGAGAATCACAGAACTACAACGTAAATGAAAAACAGAGAAACTATGAGCATACTGAATAATAACGATTAGACATATTATCAAGGTCTTTAGAAATATGTTCTCCCACTATTTTTAGAAAGTCTAGGAATCCCAACGACTTTAGAAGAAACTTATTTTCTCAGTGGGTACTAGGATCCCAAGCAATCTTAGTTTTGGAACCACGGCTCGTGAGACATCCAAAGATCTAAGAGTCTTAGGTATGTACTATTTACCAATTCGATCTCTCATTGAATTCCTAGTAATGTTTTTGCATCACTGATCTTTCAACTATGGACACACGACTCGTGAGACATCCATATCTACTTCAGTGTTGAGCTAGACCCATCAATCATAAGATCTCAACCAAACTTAGTCTGGAACGACCCACGACTCGTGAGACATCGCCCATTCTAAAATGGTTAAGAAATATTAATTATTTAAAATAATTAATCAGGAAACTAAGAGTTAATAAGATCCACTAATTACCCCACGACTCGTGAGACAACAATTATTTTCACTTATTAAGTCCTAAATCCTATTGATGGAATGCTAGGATTTTTATTACCGTGATAAAATACCTATTTATTCGAATTTTGCTCAATATTTAAGAGGGATTTTCGAATGACCTCACCAACATATAATGTTATCCAAATTTTAATTGTCTTGTTTAATGCGGTTTCACGTATAGTGCATCACATAAGCAATTAGCAGATAACATGTCGTAGCATGATACTAATTATGAGATGATCATGGGTATCCTATCTTATATGTGATTTCGGGAGCCACTCCAAAATCAGTAGTTCTAACATTCATGCCACATAATTCATATCGCATAGGGGTACATAATTTAATGGGAAAAACAACCCTATCTATTACATTAATAGAAACCCTCCTAAACATTTTGAGGGGTCTTCTTATGGCCACCATTCTGCAAGTGCTCCTTGTGGATCCTTCGTATTCCATGGGTGCTTGTCTCGAAAATGAAAATAAAAACCTCACTTCCTAAGTTTACTCTCTTTACATAAAGTAATATGGCTCAATCTTCATATTGGCAATAGATAAGTACACGGGGCATACCCAAACCAAAAAATAATAATAAGGAAAGCCACATAATAAACACATAACAGTACGCACATAAGTAGGGCTCCAATCCCAATTGAAAACGCGCAACTATGGGGCTCCAACCCTAATTGAAATCATCCATGTGCAGAATTTAAAACATATATAAGACTAACCCATGATCACCTAAACTAGCAAGATTCCGCTTGAATTTAAATTTACCAATTAAATTTAAAATTCCCTTAACTCCAAGTTACAATTAACTTAAGTAATTTGAATATAGTGCATTATTCATGAATTTATTCAAAATCGAATTCACTTGATTATGACAAAACAACAATTAATTCAAAATTAAAATTTTGTCAAATAAATCATTCAAAGTGATTTTCGTAATTTTCTCGAAAAATTAAAACTTGACTTTAATTCATAAAATCCCAAATTTATAATTATTTCAAATAAATAGTTTCATAATTTTAAAATCAAATTTTAAAATAAAATCAAATTTTCGCAATTCGGAATTTTCGAAAATTGGAAAAAACAAAACGAAGGCAAGCGTCCAGCGACAGCTGAGCGAGGCGCGCGAGAGCCTCCCGCACGTGCGCCCGAGCAGCAGCCTCGCGCACACTGCCCACGCGGCACTGTCGGGACACGGCGGGATAGGCCTGTATGCCGCTCGCGCGATCGCGTGCCCAGGGACGCGCTCCTGCTAGCAGGCCCTCTCGGCCACGGGCGGAACAACCGCGCAGTAGCACCTAGGCACGCCCGGCGCTATGAGGGACGGACTAACGTGGTGGAGCGGGGCTGCGCGATGCAGCCCCATGCGCGTTCGTGCGATCCCGCATGCATGGCGTGTGGGTGAGCCCGTTCCGTGTTCGTTTCGTAATTTGGATAAATTCATCAATTCCAATTCCGAATTAAAATAGTTCAAATCATTCTGAATATAAACAACTTTAAAACTAGATTAATCAGGAAACAATTTTCACAAAATTTTCAAGAAATAGTTTTGATCTGGTAATTTCGTATTTCAAACCCAAACTATGAATACACAACATATACTCAAATTCAAGAATTTTCGTCAAAAATTCATAAAGCTGTAATGATACATTACGAGCGTTGCAAGGTGGCTCTGATACCACTTGTTGGAAAACGAGTACAGAAACGCAGCGAAAATTTAAAATTTTTCGAAAAGATTGATCATGAACTTTCAATTCTCGTATCGTATCATAGTGTGTTTAGAAACTTATGTAGGTTGAAGCTTTCCAGTGATGTCAGTACCGCCTACTAAACACCCTTCAAGCGGAATGTCCCTTAAACGGTTCTCGATAGATCCCAAAGCAGCGACCCTCCAAGGCGTATCCACACCAGTCCTAGAACACGATCAAGCTAGTGAGAATGCTAGTTTTGTGGCTTGTGTTAAAGGCTAGGATTTTGCTTTGAAAACTTTTCTTTTATTTTTCTCAAAAAACTTAACATTTCGTGAGTGTTGGTCTAAAAAATAAGAGAAGCCCCAACTCCTTTATGTATACTATATGGTTCGAACCCCTAGGGTTTCCAAGAACCAATGGGATTCTTTTCTTGCTCACTAATTAACTAATTTAATTATTAATTTAATTGGAGAAAATAAGTTCCCAACTTGTTCTCCAAGTCTTTCAAGAATCAACTTTTTCTCTCCTACAATAAGAAGTTGGAATTTTCAACTTTCCTAAAGTTAAAAGTCAAGATTCAATAAATAATTTAATTCTCAATTAATTATTTATTGGGTTAAGCTTGAGAAATAAAATCTTAATAATTAATTCAAATTAATTAAAAGAGTTAAATTAATTAATTACAATTTAATTAATTAATTCTAGAAAAGAATTCATGTGTAATAAAATTACACGTCATGGGCTATGCGTGAACCACGTGTAAGTGACACGTAGCAGCCACGTTGGTCGCGTGACACGTAGCAGCCACGTGCAATGCCCATTTCGATCAATCGTTTTGATCCTTCGTTAATTATATTAACGTCCTACCATAACCCTCATGTCCTGGCAATTGTGTGTGACCCTTTAGGTTCATTATTCGATTAGCAGTGACAGTAATTAATTAATTCACTAATTAATTAATCACTTCATAGATCACACTACCGTAATCTAGCAATGGGTGTGTGACCCCTAGCCGAATAACAAAATAAATCGAAGAACCTTTTAGTCAATAACATACAGTGAAATACGATCCTCCTACAACTCCATCTCTCAATCAAGAACTAAGGCATGGGAATATTCTCAGAGACCAAATATTCTTGATCTTTAAAGTTATGTTCGTTTCATATCCATTTAGACCTCAATCCAAGAAAACCCCATTTTCTTGATGTCTTGATCTTTTATCCACCTTGGCCAAGGGTTTAAGTTTAATGGACTACGAACAACTCAATCAGTAAGAGATCATTCTTATTCTTGCAACAAGTGTAGGTCCTTTGTCGATTCTACTAATTCTACATATGCCACTTGTGTAATCCCAACATAGGCCGTGGTTCAGGTGTCTATGTTGTGACACCCTTTTGAGCCTATATCAAAGATTACAGAGTTAGCTCATATGAGACATTACAGAATCTCAAGTCTAAGGATTAATGAATTACGCTATTGACCTGTGAGATATTTCCTAATCTGGAAGTTTCTAGGAGACTTCCTTTCCCATTTAGGAGTGTTCTCACGCGGGACATCTCAGTGATGAAGTTCTAGTAACGATCACCCTCATGTATTATGAATACATCATCGTATGCACTCATCACTCCATGAAACTGGGTGATCCTTCAAAAGGACATAATCACATAAGCAAGTCTCAGCAGAGTCAAGGTCGACACTCCCACTGTCTGTCGGACTCTCGACTTGGAGAAGTTTCTAATCCTCGCCTATGGAGTTAAGAACTTGTTTCATATGTCGTTCCCATAACAATAAAGTTCTTAACGGCCTCATCGGATTAGGGGTGTTCAATACATGCAAAAACACTGTCAACCCAAACAGACATAAATAAACACATAAAGAAGTGAATGCCTACGAACAAAATCATCTCGGTTATTATTCAAAGACTGTTTGTGATTTTACAAGGAAATAGTAAAGCCAAAAGCTGCTTTAAGGGCACTATTCCTAACAGTTTAATCCGAGACGGAGCGATGAGCTTAGTGGTTCACCTTTAGGTTAACTGAGGGATTGAGCCAAGCTCGAGGAGACAAAGATCGAAGTAAGGCATTTTGATGTTCCTTGAAAGTTAGGATTCTATACTACTTGATAGGGACGTTTAGAAGTCATTGTTCTTTATCCCGGAGTTAAACTTGTTTGAAGACTCCCTACCGAATGGCTCTAGCGTGGTTGTTGGAGTTGAAGGCGTAGTTCGATAAGCTCTTAGAAGGAGGTTTCACCCATTGAATACTTCTTCGTGGAGTACTGTAGTCCTATCTAAGAAGAAACGGATCTTAGGGTGAGTATCGACTACCGTGAGATACACAGGGCAACTGTGAAAGATAAATACCCTCTGCTTGCTTCGAAGAGTTGTTCGTTCTGCCCCAGAGTTTAGTGGTTTGCACCGAGTTTGGTTTTAGCAAGGGTATAACTGACTACGTATTCAGGTAGAAGAACTAAGAATTGCCTCAGAGTAATAAGTCTCTCATGTTGGTGGGGTATATTAGGCGATTCTTTCCTTTAAGATTGCCAACCGTTGATTCGCGTCACAAGAAAGAGGTACGGTTTTAGAGTGGGAAGAGGCGGCAGAAGAGAGTTGCCTTCGGCACCGGCTTTTCCCTAACTGGGGGTACTCAAGACTTCTTCATTTATAATCGAGGCACTAAGGAAGGCTTTGGTTGTGTATTGCTTGCGGGAGTGTGTAGCCTATGTCTCGAGAAATGCAAGGTCACGAGACTTACCCCACTCTTGGTTCGAGTTTGTTCGAGGACTTGAAGAACCGGTAAAGGTGTATTGGCATAGGGAGAAAGGATGTTGTAGACTTTGTGTAACAATGTTCACGGTGCCATCGGTTGAAGACCGAACGTCGCGAACCGGTCGGATTCTCCAACTACTTTTGAATTTTATTTGGAAGTGGGAGCAAATGGCGAAGGACTTTGTGTCCGGTTTGCTAAGGTTATAGAGATTTTGTGGGAATTGAGTGGTCGCTCGCTTCAACGAGTTACCCTAACCTCTCATGGTGTGATCGTTTGAAAAGTTCGAGAGCTTTGTGGCTCAAAGAGAAGACCCCTAGAGTCGTAGTGGGAGATTGAGACCTCTCGGAAGTATCTCCGACAAAGGGGTTCGTTGTTCGTGAGTAATCGGTTGGAGTTTTGGGGTCGGTAGAGGTTCGAATCGGAGTAGCGCAACGGGTAGAGGTTTGAATCGGAGTAACGCAACAGAAGCGTGGGGTTGAGTTTTTTCGGAGTTGATCAAGACCCTGATTCGGACCTGAGGACAGGTTCTTTTTAAGGGGGAGATATTGTGACACCCCGGTTTTCAGCCGTACAGGTACGCCCTTACGGAGAGACCTAAATGCGCATTTAAATTATTTATTTATGTAATTGTTTATTTATTTTAATGATTAATTGTTTTTTTTTTAATAATTTGAAATATTTGTTAATTATACTTTTGAATATTTAAACGTTTTTTAAGCTTTTGAACTTGTTTTTAATTCGTTTGAGTTTCAATTTGTTTCGAAATTACGTGAAAATTTGATATGCATGAATTATACGTGTTATGAATTTGTTTGTGTGCTCGTTTTAATTTTTTCAGACTTGTTTGATATGGTAACACACCATATTTTATTTGTTGGGGACTCGATGGCCTAACTAGTTTTAGCGCGCCTTGTGTTCCGGAATTTATATCTTGAGCTAGGGAATTCGGATTCGAATTCGGGAAGTATCACCGAACCCATGATGAAATTTGGGAGCTAAGGAGTCTAGCCTTTTTTTTTCTAATCTCGTTTAATACCCCAAAATTTCCCCGAAACTTCATCGATACGCAGCTACGCGCCTGCTTGACATACTTTCACTAATTTGCACATAACTCCCTCATTTCTCAACATTTTACCCTCAAACTTGGAGCCACATCTCATCAACTCAAGACACTATCACCCCATACCCTCTCTTGACCGGTCATAGCTGAAAAAGGGACAGATATTTCTACATATTTGGAGCAACAACTCCATTTTCGCCCATACTATTCACTTTGGAGGTTTTAAGCTCAATACTCCTCCGATTCGCCTCAAATTCGAAAGGTAAGCCTGGATTCTTGTTCTAAATCTTCTTCTCGTTCTTAGGAGTGCTTATTTGTTGTATTTCTTGGTGTTTTGAGCATACTTGGGTTCATGACATGAATAGTTGGGGCATAAATCCATTTCTTGAATTCCTTGTTAAATTTTCAGATTTTTTTATGATTGATGCATAAAATATATTTACTCTTGCTCCCTTTAGACATTCATGGACTTAAATTTGAATTATATGATGTGTGCAAGATTTCACCATTGAGGAATATGTGAGTTTTTGGGAGTTTTGTGGTTGTTTTTCCTCCTTTGCCGTTACTGTGATGTTTTGTGTGTTATGCCTGCGATTTTGGGGTGTTTCTGGGATGTTATTGTTACCTTAGCTGTTGCTTTGCTTGCTGTTCCATTGTTGCTGGCATGGAGAATGGAAACAGGGGAATGGGGCTATTGTTGCTACACTTTTTTCGCAGCACCACTCTCCCCCCGCGGGGAGAGTTTGCCATTGTAAAGTCCCCGGGCGGGGACTTTCCCTTGCAGCGGCTACTGCATGAAACTCCCCGGCAGGGGAGTTTTGTGTGTGGAATCTCCCCGTGCATAGAGCTTGTTGCTGCTTGCTTTTGCTGCTTGTTTGCATGAATATTATGCATGTGATTGTGGTGGTCTTGTGTGTGTACATGAATGCATTTTATTTCAGTTATGAAGCATGCACTTATGTGTATATACTATATATATGTATTAATGCATGCAATTTTCCTTTGTTGTGCAAGTGTACACATGTGTGGGTGCGTTAGTGTATATATATATATTTACAAGTAGTATATTATATAATATACATATGTGTAGATGCATGAAAGTGCATATATATGTATATTTAAGTATTAATTAATTAATTTTGAATATTTCCTTTTAAGATATGATCTTGAGTGGCGCAAATTATATGAATTCGATGAACGTATATGTGTAGGAATTTATGAATGCTTGTAGTATGTTATTATATGATATGATATGAGTTTATTTGACACATTAGGAGTTTGATTCTTGAATTAATTATGTGATATTTCGATATTTGTTTCGATATGCCTAAGTATGAACTTATATGAAGTGCATTGCATCATTTGCATCCATATGCATTTGTCGAGTGTTTCTATGGATCATATGGAGTCTTAGCCTTGTTTCTTGTGTTTAGATTGTTCGAAGGGAGTTGCTCGTGGGGTGCTTTGAGCCGTTTGTTCGGTTTGTACAGTAAGGTGAGGTTTTAGGTTTGTTATAGATAATGCAACCTACAACCGTATATGTTCGTTTTCAAGCCCGCATGCGACTATATTATTATATTTATATGATAGATATGTGCATATATGATATGTTTATGACTTTGCCATACGATTAAATGTTTTAATTTATATATACAAGCATAAGTAAGTTTGAAATGTTTCGCAACGAGGCTATGCTCCAAACCGTGTGTCTTCATGCTAGCTACGGATTAGGATGACACGGAGAGGTATGTCTATTGCATACTCTAAGTTGTAAGGTAAGGTATGCACTGAGTACGTAAGCTTTGTAATGTTAATGATTTGTATTGAGCGAGAATGTAATGGTAATGCATTGTATTTGTGACACCCCGACTTTCAGACAGTACAGGTATGACGTATGTGCGCGATTTATATTATTTAAAATCATATTCTTCACTCTTTTAATTCTTCTTTTAAATATTTCTTATGAATTCTATATGATTATGAATGCTATTTGTTAAGATTTGATTCATTGATGCTTGTTTTGATTTCGGAATTTCTCGTTGTTTGAATATGTTGGAGAATTACGTGTTATGAACTTGGATTATGCTCGTTATATGTTTTCGAATTTGTTTGTTGAGCTTTTGAATTTATTGTTCGTTCGGAACCTAAAGGAGGTTAAAACGCTTTTAGCGCACCTTGGGTTCCAATGTGTGTATTTTGAGCTCGGGAGTTCGGATTCGAATTCCGTCACCACCGTTGAACTCGTTTCGATGATTCGGGTTCGATGGACTAAGCCTCATAACCTCTTAATCTCATTTGGTATTCCGAAATTCGACCGGAAACTTACCTCGCTCTTATATGACTACCTTTCACCTATTTGCATATTAGTCCCTCAAATTTTGACATATTACCCTCAAACTTGGCCCCACTTTACACTAAAACTCAGCATATCCATCTCTCTCTCCCACTCATTAGTGGTACAAGCAAGGCAAAGGAGAGAAAGAGCAGCAAATTTGGGAGCTAAACCATTCACCCGTCACTATTCACACCAAGGAGTATTTGAGCTCTAGACTCCATTTTCTTCCATCTTCTTCAAGAGGTAAGTTAGTATTTGATATGTACATGATATTATGAGTATTTTGAGCTATTGAATCCATGCTTGAAGTTAGGTTTGATATAGTTATGGAGCATAACATGAATTATAAGGGTTTGATGATCTTTCTTGTTTCTTGGACTTAAGCTTTGATTTGAAGTTATATATGTGACCTCTTAAGCCCCTAACATGATAATTTGGTCTTGCTTCTGAATATGGTTGAGCATGGTGGAAGTTGCCATTGATGAAATTCAAATTCTTGCATGAGAGTTCTTGTGATATATGATGATTCTTGGGCTTTTATGATGATGGGATGATTATATGAGGATTATGAAGTGATTTGCTAGGATTTGCATGAATTTTGTGGCTTGGGTTGTTGGCTTGTTGTTGCTGCGTGCACCCCCGCTTCCTTGCTCTGTTTCGGCGCTGAAACACTGTTGCTGCTGTTATTTTTTTTCGAAGACGAAGGGCCAACACGGCCGTGTCAGCTTTGTGCATGTTTTGGACACGGCCATATCAGCCTCTCGACTTGGGGTCATTTATTTTTATAAAACCGGACACGGCCGTGTCCATTTTGAACTAAAACTCAACTCGGCCGTGTCAGCCCCTCGATTTAAGCCTCTGAATTAATTTTAACCGGACATGGCCGTGTCCATTTTGAACTAAAACCCGACACGGCCGTGTCATTTGAAAATATGGCGGCGGCAATTGCTCGTTTTATTGCTTCGGTGTTTTTCTTTGCGATTTCTTTCTTCGTTTATGACGTGTATGCAATGTTAGCTGGTTATATTACGCGTTATGTGCTTTGTTTTGAACTTATGACTTTATTTTCTATGAATTGTGTGAATAAGAATTGGTAAGACTATTGGACACGCAATTGCATTTCATTTACATTCTTTGCATTCATAAGCATTGCCGAGCGTCTATTTGGTTCATATTTGAGTCTAAGTCTCGGGTCTTGCTTTTTTTTGTGTTTCAGAGCCTCTTCCGGTCGCGCAAGAGCCCGAAGCTTAGGTGGTCGGTTGCCGTTTCGATCCTCTCTTTTGTCCCTTTTGTTAACGTGAGGTTAGGAATTAGTAGCTAAAATACCCTATGGCCTATAATATGGTGAATTTCCCTTGCATGCGGATATGGTACATATATCTAGATATGCGTGCTTAAATTATGTTTATGATCTTATGGAATAACTTTGGTCTCTTGGAAATGGTATATGTACGAGTATATATAAGCTTGATTTTTAAATCCCTTTTGGTATGTTTTGTTATGTTGAGCGAGTGTGCCCTGAAAGATGGGATTTTGGTTCGAATTGGTTTGTGGGCCCTGGAGAAGTGGGTAAGGACGGCCCGGGGTGACCACGGGGTCGGCGAGTTTACCCCTGTGCACGTTCTCATTTGAGATATTCACATGCGACCTTGGGAGGTTGGGAAGGCGTGGTATGTTGAGCCTTCAGTGGATAACCGGAGAAGGCATAAGTGGGTTAGCTACCCCGTATGTTTTTGGTATTGTAGGTGCTAGGGTTTGATTCCCGACACACCATGGATGTAAGGGTGGATTTATGATTTGATATTTATGTTTAGAGGTGTAAGGGGATAGTCCGTTCTCGCCGGGCTTTTAGTTATGTTTTGACCGATGGATTATGAATCGAGATAGATGCTTTTCTTACTATATGTTAATTTCGGGAAATGGTTTTGGTGTGCAAAACTCTAGGCTCGATTCATGACTATCACTTTTGATTTGTGATGTGCTCTAAACTTATTTAAAGTGTGGGTGTGTTAAGCCCCTCACTCAGTCAAGTTGTGAGACTGACCCTCTCCTTTCCCTTTCAGGTGTGCCGAGCTAGGCGGGGAAGTACGTCGAGTCGAGTCGTACTTAGCCGTTTCGGTCGAGTAGCATTGCATCTCTTTTGTTTTTAGCATCTTGTATGAAATATAACCTTGGCACTTGAATTCTTATATCTATTTTGGGCTGATAAGCCATGGTATATATATTGTTACTCTTGATGAGCTCGTTTGGATCCTGTTTATTGCTTCCGCATATTTGATTTGTGTTTACGTGCTCTGGTGTTGTTTAGCCCCGCTTAGCCTAGTGGGTGAGTGTAGGTCACCGTTCGCTTAGACTCGGGCCCATGTATGGAAATCCATTTCGTATGTGGGTTCGGGTTTAAGTGCGGGGGATGTGGTGGCCCACCGCTCTGGGCGTCACATCCTTAAAGTGGTATCAGAGCTCTCGGTTGCAAAACCGGAACTCTTGAGTCGAGTCTGGTGAGTCTAGGTCGTTCGACTTAGGACAACGTGGTTATATGCATTTATATGATTATTTGTTTACCTTCTTGTTAATAGTGCACATGAACATGCACTAACCCCCACGCATATGAATTGGAATCTCTTGTTTTGTAGAGAACATGCCTCCCCGAAGACACCATCGCCGAGATAGATCTCCGGAACATCGTCATCACCGAGATCATTCTCCACAACATGAAAACAACAATCCACCACCACCACCTCAAATGGATCCCGGAAACTTTATGGAAAGATTGGCCGTATTTTTGGAACAAAGGGCTCAGGAAAGGAATAATGCACCTCTGGCCGGGAATCATGGAGGGAATGCTATCACTGCTCTACTTCGGGAATTTAAAAATCAGAATCCACCGGTTTTCATTAGTGGGAATGATGTGCAAGCCGAGGAGTGGCTAATCCAGACAAATCTAGTATGGCGCCTCATCCCTTGTGACCCGATGGACAAGCTACAGTGCACTCTTAGCATGATACAGGGACAGGCCTACAGTTGGTGGACTAGCACTCAGATTAAGTTGGAAGCTTCCGGGGAAGAGATTACCTGGGATATCTTTGAACAGGAATTCAAGAACAAATACATCCCTAAGGCTACGAGAAGCAGAAGGTTGAAAGAATTTATGGATTTGAAACAAGGGAGTATGTCTGTTACTGATTATATCAACGAGTTTGAGAGACTCTCCCGCTATGCCCCTAATATCGCTAATGACGATGAAGCGAAGGCCTCTCAGTTTCTCCAAGGACTACGGGAGGATATGAAAGATGCTTTGGAAGCAGCCAACACGAGCACGTGGGCGAAAGTAGTTGATAAGGCGCTCAGGGTCGAAGAGAGAGTGGTTCTGAGGAGAAGGACTTCACATTCTGGGCAAGGGTCCGGTTCAGGGACTATGAATAAATTTGGAAAAATGCCAGCCTATCAAACTTTTCAACAGGCTAAGCCTCAGAACAAATCATTCAAACCAGCGGGACCAATTCAAGCCAAGCAACCATTAGCACTTCCGGCACCACCTAAAGTGCAATGTACCTATTGCAAAGGCTCTCACCACGTGGACAACTGCTTCAGACTCCATAAAAGGTGTTTCCTTTGTGGAGCATCGGACCATATGATGAACACGTGTCCAAAGAAGAAAGACAATCCGAGGCCTGCAATTCCGGCTAGGGCATATGCGTTTGGAGCTGAGGAGGAGCAAGCTGTAGATGTCGACCCAAATGCGGTGATCGAAGGTACTATAAGCATCCATGGCACTACATTACATGCATTATTCGATCTCGGGGCTACTCATTCATTTATTTCCCGAGATATTGCTGCTTCTATGTGCTTGCCTGTTTCTTTATGTGCGCATGACTACGTGGTTAGTTCCCCTCTTGGTGGTAGTTTAGTATCTTGCAGGGTTTTTCGGGGTTGTCCAATTGGCTTTGAAGGCCGAGTCTTTCTGGCAGATTTGATTGAGATGCCTATGCAGAGGTATGATGTTATTTTGGGGATGGATTGGTTGTATGAGTATGGGGCTTAGATGGATTGTCGGGAGAAGAAAGTTTCCTTTGGTTCAGTGGTGTTTAAGGGCGAGAAGGTTAAGTCAAGCCCGTTTATTTCTTTCATGGAGGCTAGTAAACTGGTCCGGGACGGAGCAACAGGTTTTGTGGCCTATCTTTTGAATAGACCGAAGGATCAGGCCAAACTTGAAGAGACGGAGGTCGTGCGAGAGTATATCGATGTTTTCCCTGAGACTTTGGGTTCTCTGCCTCCTGATAGGGACATCGAGTTCGTAATTGATCTTTATCCCGGAGCAGAGCCTTTCTCGAAGACTCCCTACAGGATGGCTCCTGCTGAGTTGAAGGAGTTGAAGTCGCAGCTTGATGAACTGTTAGCTTGCGGGTACATTCACCCGAGCACTTCTCCGTGGGGTGCTCCCGTTCTATTTGTAAAGAAGAAAGATGGAACGTTACGGATGTGTATAGATTACCGTGAGCTGAATCGGATGACCGTGAAGAATAAATATCCATTGCCTCATATCGAGGAGCTATTTTATATTTTGCAAGGGTCTAAGGTTTATTCTAAGTTGGATTTGAGGCAAGGTTATTATCATCTGCGAATAAGGGAGGAGGATATACCTAAGACTGGATTTAACACTCGCTATGGGCACTTTAATTCGTGGTTATGCCCTTTGGATTAACTAACGCTCCAGCCGTATTCATGGATATGATGCACCGAGTGTTCAGGCAGTTCCTTGACAAGTTTGTGGTAATTTTTATAGACGACATTCTGGTGTACTCTAAGTCAGCTGAAGAGCATGCTCAACATCTCCGGATTGTTATGGAAACCCTAAGGGAGCATAAATTGTACGCCAAGTTTAGTAAATGCGAGTTTTGGATCGACAGGGTTGTATTTTTGGGTCATATCATCTTGGGTAATGGAATTGAAGTGGATCCGTCTAAGATTGAATCCGTGCTTCATTGGGAGAGCCGAGGAATGTATCAGAAATTCGAAGTTTTCTTGGATTGGCCGGTTATTACAGAAGGTTTGTTAAAGATTTTTCTAAGATTGCGGCTCCGTTGACTCAACTGACTAAGAAAGAAGTGAAGTTTGAGTGGGATGATAAGTGTGAAGCAAGTTTTCAGACTTTGAAAGTGAAATTGACTTCAGCACCAGTTCTCACCCTACCCGAGGGCACCGAGGGTTATGCAGTTTACACGGACGCTTCTAAGGAAGGTCTGGGTTGTGTTTTAATGCATCACGGTAGAGTGGTAGCTTATGCTTCAAGAAAATTGAAGGAGCATGAGAAGAATTACCCTACCCATGATTTGGAATTAGCTGCCGTTGTGTTTGCTTTGATGAAGTGGCGACACTATCTCTACGGTACAACGTTTGAGGTGTTTACGGATCACCAAAGCCTCAAGTATCTCTTTTCTCAGAAAGATCTGAATGTCAGACAGAGGCGTTAGATGGAGTTATTCGAGGATTATGATTGCAAGATTCAGTACCATCCGGGTAAAGCAAACGTGGTAGCCGATGCCTTGAGTAGAAAGGCGAGTGTGGTTAATTTGGAAGTAGGTTCTTCAAGTTCGGGTTCAGAGATTCTGGCTTCAGGGACTTGGTTGGCTAACCTCATAGTTATACCGGATTTGAAACAGCAGTTATTGGAGGCTCAAGCCTTGGATGCCGAGATTCAGAAGTTGATAGCTCGTTCCAGAGATGATCCAAATTCTAAATTTGGATTGGATGACTCAGGTTTGTTAAGGTTTGGATCGAGAGTTTGTATTCCAACCGAGCTCAGGAGGCTGGTTTTAGAAGAAGCACATCGTTCGGGGTACTCGATTCATCCGGGAGGTACTAAGATGTATCGAGACTTGAAAGAGAAATTCTGGTGGAATGGCATGAAAAGGGATGTCGCGAACTTCGTGAAGCGATGTCTGACATGTCAAAAGGTGAAGGCAGAGCACCAGAAACCGGGAGGAACTCTCCAAGCACTCCCTATTCCCGAATGGAAGTGGGAGCAAGTGACAATGGACTTTGTGTCCGGCTTGCCTAGAGTCGAAGGAGGGTTTGATGGAATTTGGGTGGTTATCGACAGGTTGACTAAGTCCGCCCATTTTCTTAAGGTTCGGATGTCTGATAAGGTACCAAAACTAGCAGAGTTGTATGTGCAGGAAATTGTAAGGTTACACGGAATTCCAGTCAGTATAGTTTCAGATCGAGATCCGAGGTTCACTTATTTCTTTTGGCAGAATCTTCAGAGATGTTTGGGTACCAAGCTCAAGTTTAGCACCGCTTCGCATCCTCAGACAGACGGTCAGTCGGAGAGGTTAATTCAGTATTTGGAGGATATGCTTAGGGCGTGTGCTTTGGATTTTCAAGACACGTGGGACGAACATCTGGCTTTGGTTGAGTTTGCGTATAACAACAGCTATCAGGGTTCAATTGGAATGGCTCCTTATGAAGCTTTATATGGGAGGAAGTGCAGATCCCCTCTAATTTGGGATATAGTAGATTGGAGATGGACTGAGGAGCATAAACTCCAGAGAGCAGAATCTAAGGAAAATATTACTGCTACTATTGAGAAAGTTCATCAGATTAGACAGAGATTGAAAGCGGCTCAGTCGCGTCAGAAGAGTTACGCTGATAAGAGAAGGAGACCTTTACAGTTTGAGGTAGGGGATAAGGTCTTTCTAAAAACATCTCCGAGAAAGGGTTTCACTCAGATTGGCAAAGGTGGGAAACTCAGTCCCCGATATCTTGGACCGTTTGAGATTTTGGAAAGGATTGGGGAAGCGGCGTATAGGTTGGATTTACCGTCGAATTTGACCGAGATACACAACGTGTTTCATGTTTCTCAACTCCGTAAATATTATCCCAATGAGGCCACAATTCTCCCAGTTGAAGAAGTTCAGTTAGAGCCGGATTTGATGATTGAGAAACATCCAGTTGCAATTCAGGATCGAAAAATGCAAGAGTTAAGAAACCGACAGATTCCTTTTGTCAGGGTACTTTGGAGAGATCAGAAATAAGAGGAATCCACTTGGGAAACTGAGGAGAAAATGAAGAGATTTTATCCGGGGTTGTTTGAGAACTCGGTTCGGACTTGAGGACAAGTCCTTTTTAAGGGGGAAGGATTGTGACACCCCGACTTTCAGACAGTACAGGTATGACGTATGTGCGCGATTTATATTATTTAAAATCATATTATTTACTCTTTTAATTCTTCTTTTAAATATTTCTTATGAATTCTATATGATTATGAATGCTATTTGTTAAGATTTGATTCATTGATGCTTGTTTTGATTTCGGAATTTCTCGTTGTTTGAATATGTTGGAGAAATTACGTGTTATGAACTTGGATTATGCTCTTTATATGTTTTCGAATTTGTTTGTTGAGCTTTTGAATTTATTGTTCGTTCGGAACCTAAAGGAGGTTAAAACGCTTTTAGCGCACCTTGGGTTCCAATGTGTGTATTTTGAGCTCGGGAAATCGGATTCGAATTCCGTCACCACCGTTGAACTCGTTTCGATGATTCGGGTTCGATGGACTAAGCCTCATAACCCCTTAATCTCATTTGGTATTCCGAAATTCGACCGGAAACTTACCTCGCTCTTATATGACTACCTTTCACCTATTTGCATATTAGTCCCTCAAATTTTGACATATTACCCTCAAACTTGGCCCCACTTTACACTAAAACTCAGCATATCCATCTCTCTCTCCCTCTCATTATCGGTACAAGCAAGGCAAAGGAGAGAAAGAGCAGCAAATTTGGGAGCTAAACCCTTCACCCGTCACTATTCACACCAAGGAGTATTTGAGCTCTAAACTCCATTTTCTTCCATCTTCTTCAAGAGGTAAGTTAGTATTTGATATGTACATGATATTATGAGTATTTTGAGCTATTGAATCCATGCTTGAAGCTAGGTTTGATATAGTTATGGAGCATAACATGAATTATAAGGGTTTGATGATCTTTCTTGTTTCTTGGACTTAAGCTTTGATTTGAAGTTATATATGTGACCTCTTAAGCCCCTAACATGATAATTTGGTCTTGCTTCTGAATATGGTTGAGCATGGTGGAAGTTGCCATTGATGAAATTCAAATTCTTGTGATATATGATGATTCTTGGGCTTTTATGATGATGGGATGATTATATGAGGATTATGAAGTGATTTGCTAGGATTTGCATGAATTTTGTGGCTTGGGTTGTTGGCTTGTTGTTGCTGCGTGCACCCCTGCTTCCTTGCTCTGTTTTGGCACTGAAACACTGTTGCTGCTGTTATTTTTTTTCGAAGACGAAGGGCCAACACGGCCGTGTCAGCTTTGTGCATGTTTTGGACACGGCCGTATCAGCCTCTCGACTTGGGGTCATTTATTTTTATAAAACCGGACACGGCCGTGTCCATTTTGAACTAAAACTCAACACGGCTGTGTCAGCCCCTCGATTTAAGCCTCTAAATTAATTTTAACCGGACACGGCCGTGTCTATTTTGAACTAAAACCCGACACGGCCGTGTCATTTGAAAATATGGCGGCAGCAATTGCTCGTTTTATTGCTTCGGTGTTTTTCTTTGCGATTTCTTTCTTCGTTTATGACGTGTATGCAATGTTAGCTGGTTATATTACGCGTTATGTGCTTTGTTTTGAACTTATGACTTTATTTTCTATGAATTGTGTGAATAAGAATTGGTAAGATTATTGGAGACGCAATTACATTTCATTTACATTCTTTGCATTCATAAGCATTGCCGAGCGTCTATTTGGTTCATATTTGAGTCTAAGTCTCGGTTCTTGCTTTCTTTTGTGTTTCAGAGCCTCTTCCGGTCGTGCAAGAGCCCGAAGCTTAGGTGGTCTGTTGCCGTTTCGATCCTCTCTTTTGTCCCTTTTGTTAAGGTGAGGTTAGGAATTAGTAGCTAAAATACCCTATGGCCTATAATATGGTGAATTTCCCTTGCATGCGGATATGGTACATATATCTAGATATGCGTGCTTAAATTACGTTTATGATCTTATGGAATAACTTTGGTCTCTTGGAAATGGTATATGTACGAGTATATATAAGCTTGATTTTTAAATCCCTTTTGGTATGTTTTGTTATGTTGAGCGAGTGTGCCCTGAAAGATGGGATTTTGGTTCGAATTGGTTTGTGGGCCCTGGAGACCTGGGTAAGGACGGCCCGGGGCGACCACGGGGTCGCCGGGTTTACCCCTGTGCACGTTCTCATTTGAGATATTCACGTGCGACCTTGGGAGGTTGGGAAGGCGTGGTATCTTGAGCCTTCGGTGGATAACCGGAGAAGGCATAACGTGGGTTAGCTACCCCGTATGTTTTTGGTATTGTAGGTGCTAGGGTTTGATTCCCGACACACCATGGATGTAAGGGTGGATTTATGATTTGATATTTATGTTTAGAGGTGTAAGGGGATAGTCCGTTCTCGCCGGGCTTTTAGTTATGTTTTGACCGATGGATTATGAATCGAGATAGATGCTTTTCTTACTATATGTTAATTTCGGGAAATGGTATTGGTGTGCAAAACTCTAGGCTCGATTCATGACTATCACTTTTGATTTGTGATGTGCTCTATACGTATTTAAAGCGTGGGTGTGTTAAGCCCCTCACTCCGTCGAGTTGTGAGACTGACCCTCTCCTTTCCCTTTCAGGTGTGCCGAGCTAGGCGGGGAAGTGCGTCGAGTCGAGTCGTACTTAGCCGTTTAGGTCGAGTAGCATTGCATCTCTTTTGTTTTTAGCATCTTGTATGAAATATAACCTTGGCACTTGAATTCTTATATCTATTTTGGGCTGATAAGCCATGGTATATATATTGTTACTCTTGATGAGCTCGTTTGGATCCTGTGATAGGAATCAGGATGATGTGTCATAAAAGAAGGCCACACTTTGATCCAAATGATGATATGATCACAACTCAAAATGAACCAAGGTATGTTGGACCTATCACAAGGTCACGGTCCAAAAGAATGCAAGAAGAAGTTCAATCTCTTTTGATCCAAATAACTCAAGATTAGCTCCAAGAAGACAAGTATTCAGCTGGACCCAATCCACCTTGTTTCAATGTCTTAGTGATAGAATTTTAAGCCCAAATTGTGTTAAGTTTATTGTAATTTGGCCCTGAACTATTATATTATACTTTGGGCCATCTTTTTATTTATTTTGCATGCATTTAGATTAGGTTAAGCCCATTTTATTCAGCCTACAAGAAAAGTGACGGGATTAGCTTGTCTCTTTGAATTCTGAATTGTCTCTTAGAATTCCCATGCATGCATCTTTATATTCCAGCCTTGTAGTTCGAAATATTCAGTCAAAAAAATGAATGAATTGTGATTCAAGTGAGTTATACTCACAAGTTCTTAGTTGAACGACACCGGAGTTTCAAACCTCCACCGGATAATGTCATTTCCCGACTCATTATAGTCGACGGGGTGCATTACTTATCAAATCTGATAGTGTTGGTTCCTTGCTCATTATAGCAAACGGGTCACACTCCTATAATTCAAATCAGATAGTGTTGGTTCCTTGCTCATTATAGCAAACGGGGTCACACTTCTCTATTTTAACCTTGAAGTGGACGATCGAAAATCAAGAACTCCAAGTATTGGTATAGGGTTTCACGGCAAGTACGTGGAGTTCGTATCATCCTGTTTATTGCTTCCGCATATTTGATTTGTGTTTGCGCGCTCTGGTGTTGTTTAGCCCCGCTTAGCCTAGTGGGTGAGTGTAGGTCACCGTTCGCTTAGACTCGGGCCCATGTATGGAAATCCATTTCGTATGTGGGTTCGGGTTTAAGTGCGGGGGATGTGGTGGCCCACCGCTCCGGGCGTCACAGTATTGGTAATGTTGGGCCCTGGAGCCTGCGAGCCAGGACACCTGGTATGGCAGCGGGCCGTCGAGTTAAGTCTGGGCATAGTCTATACTCTGACAGGATTACCCCCGAACCCACTAGGAGATTTGAGTGGGGTATGGAATCGTCGGGCATGAGTGTCATGAAACTCACGACCCATACTTAACGTAATGGATAGTTAGGGTCGCGCAACCCTTCCATCACCGGAGAAGGAGGATTATTCTTAATGTTACTTTTGTTTGATTTGTAATGTTTGATTCGTATGAGGAGCCCAGGATGGGATTTCTGCTGGTACTCACCGAGCTTTTGTACGTTATGTTGATTATGAAATGGGATAGGATTTTTAAGTTAAAGATACGCTATGTTTTTGATATGATATGTATACGTTTGTTTTAAAAATGGATTTCGGTGTGCAAAACCCTATCCCCGGTTCATAGTCTTTTGTTTTAGTAAGTGCTATGCTCTATATTATGTATCGTGTGAGTGTGTTCAGCCCCCTCACTCAGTCAAGTTGTAGACTGACCCCTCTCTTTTTCCCCCTTTTAGTTACAGGTGCAGGTTTCGGGTCGTGCTAGCCGGCGGTCATCTTTTGGGTCTTTTGAGTCAAGTTGTTTGAGTCTTTTTGCATTCTGCATCTTTATCATTATGCCTTGGAATTTTAAATATGTATAAGCCTATGATTATGTATTTAATGTATTTCGTCGATTTGATATGATTCGGTATAGGTTTCTATGATAAGAATGAACCCGTTATGTATTTATGCATTTATGTTTTATGTTTGATTTACGGGATTAGGTATCTATGCTAGTTGAACCCGTCGCCTGTTTCTATTTGAGATCTCGTCTGATTAAATGTATTTGTGATCCTGTTGCTTCCGCATTTGATTTTGTAATTGTGGCGCACTCTGTTTTAGGGTCTAGACCGCCTAGCCTAGGGGTGTGTTTTTATTTGTCTTCCGTTCTCCATGGCTTGGTGCGTGTGCAGAGTTCCCATTTCGTTACACGTGTCGAGCTATGGTCCGAGGGATGTGGTGCCCTTTGCTCCGGGGTGCTACATCTTAAAGTGGTATCAGAGCCAGGTTGCAAAACTGGAGCTCTAGTGTCGTGTTGGGTCCATCTAGGTCGTTCGGCTTAGGATTATGTGTTTGTTTGCATTCATTCCATCATTTATGTGATTATTTATTATGAATTGTATTAATTGTTCACATGATCATGCATCGAAATCCCGCATGCATCAATATTTCCTTGGAATTGTATTTTATTTCAGGATATCTCTTCTATATCAACAAGTATCACCGGGAGGAAGAAAAAGGGAACAGGTACCTTTGGTTTACAAGAAGTTTAGAGATGCAATCTTCCGAGGTGAAGTTGAGATTTGAAGAATACGAGAAGTGTACCATTGGGAGATCTTTATTCGGAAACTCCATAATGAGTACATTCCTCCCGGGTTCAATGACATGAAGATCTTAAGGAATTTTTGAAATTTGATGGAGAATGAAAGATGGAGGGTTGCGCATAAGAGCTTGAAAGATTGGTCACCGGCGAAGATTATCCCAAAGTCCGAAAATTAGTTACAAGCACGTAGAATGGAAATCAACGAGTGCTCCAAATCCAACAAGTACATATATAGTCCGAGGATGCAAGGTACATGGTTCAAATGGGACGGGTAGACAATGGTTCGAGTCTCGTACCTTTTAGGTGAGACAAGAGCCCGATTCAAGCGTTAGTCCGAGGAAGAGGTCCTAAATATAAGAGAAATTTCAAGAATTTCAAGATATCACCATGCCAAGAATAATGAAATTCGATTATCAAGGATGGATTCTATATCTCCCCAACGAAATTGATTTAATATTCCAATTACCGAGGCTCGAGTCACATGAAAGAGGAGTTAAGAAGAGCTAAAAAGCAACGATCGGAGTCTCACACATTATTTCTTTGAGACAAAGATCCGGTTGAGTTCGAAGACCAAGTAAGAAGTTCTAATTTGAAGAAAATTTTCAAGAAGTTTCAAGATGTCAATAATGCCTAGAGGAAAATTTTATGCTACCGTTGAAGAAAATATAAGAAATTAAAGGAATATTTCAAATGAGGGAATCAACCGAAGAATCCGAGTCTGGAACCTCTGAAAACTAATGCTTCCAAGATCCCGGTTCAAGTTTAATGAAAAAAAAAAGTAATTGATATCGGATTCAACGCTACCACCATGGTGAACGATACACAAATACATTCATGGCATTCTGTACATGCATATTTATTTAAGTTTTGTGTTACCTTCCTTTCCTCGTTGTTTGCTTGTTACTTGCTCGTAGCTTTCTTTTCTTTTGTGTGAACTCTTTTCTTGGAAGAGAGTTTGGTGAGCTCGAGTGCTCGGGTGACTTGTGAGTTGTGAGGGCCGAGTTTTCCAGTGGGTTTGTTTGAAGGTGCCTAGTGAAGTACGGAGCTACCTTAGGAGTGGGTTGGCTGTTTGGGCACTGAGTTGAGTTGGTGTTTAGCTCTAGGAGGTCCGTTTTGGGCTCAACGATATTCTCGAATGATAGAGTGAAGGCTAGCCCGTTTGTATCCTTCGTGGAAGCGGTTGTTTAATCCGGGATGGAGTGATGAACTTAGTGGTTCACCTTTAGGTTAATTGAGGGGTCGAGCCAAGCCCGAGGAGACAAAGATCGAAGTAAGGCATTTTGATGTTCCTTGAAAGATAGGATTCTATACTACTTAACGGAATGGTTAGGGTCACGCAACCCTTCCATCACCGGAGAAGGAGGTTTGTTCTTAATGTTACTTTTGTTTGATTTGTAATGTTTGATTCGTATGAGGAGCCCAGGATGGGATTTCTGCTCGTACTCGCCATGCTTTTATACGTTATGTTGATTATGAAACGGGAATGCTTTTGATATGATATGTATAGGTTTGTTTTAAAAATGGATTTCGGTGTGTAAAACCCTATCCCCGATTCATAGTCTTTTGTTTTAGTACTTGCTATGCTCTATATTATGTATTGTGTGAGTGTGTTCAGCCCCCTCACTTAGTCGGGTTGTAGACTGACCCCTCTCCTTTTCCCCCCTTTTAGTTGCAGGTGCAGGGTTCGGGTCGTGCTAGGCGGCGGTCATCTTTTGGGTTTTTTGAGTCAAGTTGTTCGAGACTTTTTGCATTCTGCATCTTTATCATTATGCCTTGGAATTTTAAATATGTATAAGCCTATGATTATGTATTTAATGTATCTCGTCGATTTTATATGATTTGGGACAGGTTTCTAGGATAAGAATGAACCCGTTATGTATCACGTATGATTGAATATATTTGTGATCATGTTGCTTCCGCATTTGATTTTGTAAATGTGGCGCACTCTGTTTTAGGGTCTAGACCGCCTAGCCTAGGGGTGTGTTTTTATTTGTCTTCCGTTTGCCAAGGCTTGGTACGTGTGCAGAGTTCCCATTTCGTTACACGTGTCGAGCTATGGTGCGGGTGATGTGGTGCCCTTCTGTGACGCCCCGTCCGATAGATCGTACAGGTAAGCGCCACGAGAGAGTTTACCTTACGCACTTATGTGATTTAATTTTCCTTTTATGTTTTTAATTCCAACTTTGATTGAAAATGTGACTTAATTGACTGAAATCCAAAATGGTAAAATATGAATTCTTGCATAACAACTTGAGAATGGAACTGGGATGAATTTAAGTTAATTGTTGGAGTTGGATTTAAATAGGACTTGGACCTATTAATGTGTTGGGCCTAACTTGAGTTAGGTGAGTTTGGGCCATTCGGGACCAATATGAGCTCGGGAATTCGAATTCGAATTCCGACACCACCATTGGACTTGATTCGGTGATTCGGGTCCAACGGAATTTACTTTATATTTTTCGAAAACCGTTTAGACCTTAAACGTTTTAATTTTGACTTATTAGGTCGAAAGTCATTTATTTGAGCCCAAATCCTATTTAAGCCTTTAGCCTCATATAATATCTTGCAAACCCTAACCTTGAGCTAAAACTATTAGTCACCATATAAATAGCTTTATCCCTTTTCATTTCATTTCAAACCGCACAAGTTAACCTCAAAGAGAATCATGGAGAAATTTCAAGAGAAGATCAAGACTTGAACAATCGTTCATTCTAAGAGCTCATATTCTTTGATCCCTCATTCCTTCACAAGACAAGGTAAGCTTTGGATCTCTTTTGATGAGTATTTCATTTCTATTCTTGGATTAGAGCATGAAATTGTTAGTATGAACTTGAATGATGAGATCTTGAATTCTTTGAGCAAGCCTTGATGATTTGAATGCTCCTTATTTGTATTAGTTGCTGGAAATTTGTGTAGGAAGACTAGGAATTCATATCTTCATGTTTAAGCTTGAAATTCATGAAAATGGGTGTTTGAGATTTTGGGTAAAAACGTTCCTAAACTTGAATTAATTGATGTTTTGATGCTAAGCATGATTTATACGATGTTATACTCGAATTTCGTGATGTTTTATGGTGGATTTCGTGTTGGTTTGACAATTTTTTGGTGTTCCCCTTCTTCTTCCCGAAACTGTCAAGTTTCTGTTCCAGATCTATGGCCGGAACGGCTATTCCCGTTTATGCTTGAAGCTCGGAACGGCCCTTCCAGGCTAGGGTTTGGTTTTGGCGGCCGAACATGGGAACGACCGTTCCCATGTGTGCTTGGACGGGGAACGGCCATTCCCAGTCTCGCTTGACCTTGGCGTGGGAAGGAACATTCCCATGCTATGTTGTGCATGGGAATGGCCGTTCCCATGCATCTGTGACCCCTTTTACTTGCTTTTTCGTGCGTATTTGATTTGTTTGAGTTGCTCCTTGAGTTGTATGCTCCGATATGACTTGGAATGCAATCTCTGAACCTTTATACTTCCTTACTTGCATGATTTACTTGAATATTTGAATTATCCTTTGTGACCAATTTGATAAACATTAGTCCATTTCGCATGTCATTCATACTTTGTACGCCGTGCGTCTTACTTGGTTCATGTAGAGTCTAAGTTTGGGCTTTTGTATGTCTTGTCACAGAGTTTGGTGGTGCCGGTGAGCCCGAGGTTTAGAGTGTTTGGCCCTTCACACTCTCAGATTCTACTACTACGAGGTGAGGTTAGGATTTTGTATAGTTATGCGACCTATGACCTTTACATGCTGATTTCTATCCTTGCATGCGAGTATACCTTAATATAAATACGTATGTGTTGGATATGATATGTTTATGACCTTGCGTATATCCTGCGTGGGTTGGGAGCCTTCGTGCCTTAAATTCCACAGCGTAGGAATATTTATCAAAAACCAGTTTTTGAGGCATATGTAAGCTATTTTGGAAAAACAGTTGTGTTCTAATTCTGTAGCGAGATTCCCATGAAAGATTGGCATATGTTATGTCAGGATCTGTTCTTGTTGTGGATCTAAGGAGCTACGGGTAATGGGTCCCCCAGGACGGTTAGGGCCGTCGAGGTTCCAACCATGTGCGTTAGTTCCATTTGTGATATCATTGTGCGACTTAGGGAGATAGGGGAGGGGTGATATCTTGAGCCTCCGGCTAAGGGGGGGATGACTCTTGTGGGTTCGCTAACCCCTTGAGATCGAGTCTATTTTAGATGGTTTATTCTCGATAGTTTGGGGACAGTACATCTCCTCCATCATTGGTGTAGAGGATGGATTGATTTTGATTTATGTTCTGAGGAGTAAAGGTTAGAAGCTCGTACTCGCCGAGCATGTATTCTATTCTGTTATGGAATTATGAATCGGGATAGGGTCTTTCTGGAAATGGTTTCTAAACTTATATCTATATCTATTTGGGTTATTTCGAAATGTTTTGGTATGCAACACCTATCCCCGGTTCATGAGTCTATCCTTTCATTCTGTGTTATGCTCTTTATATATATATTGTGGGTGTGCCCTCACTCGGTGAAGTTGACTGGCCCCTCATTTAAACTTTTAGATGCAGGTCTGTTGGCGTTTGCTAGGCGGGAGTGAGTCCTTTGAGTTGCACTTCGTCGGTCTAGCCTTTCTAGTTGTATTTGTCTTTAATACACTTTACTTATGTCATGACTTGTAGACTTGAGATTATACTTTACCTTTCCGTAGCCCTGTATGGCATTCGTATTCGGCCCTGTGTGGCACTTGATAATTATTACGTTATGTTGATCGGATATTCGGGACTAGGTATCTATGCTAGTTGAACCCGTCACTTGTTATGCTTGTTATACTTTACCTTTCCGTAGCCCTGTGTGGCATTCGTATTCGGCCCTGTGTGGCACTTGATAATTATTACGTTATGTTGATCGGATATTCCGGACTAGGTATCTATGCTAGTTGAACCTATCACCTGTTTTGAATGTTGATTTAAATTCTTCTGCTATCTTGTTTGAATGTTTGAATTGCTTCCGCACTCTGAGTATGTCAAGTTAGATCCGCCTAGCATAACGTGTGCGTTTGTCTCCCATTCGCTCTGATTCGGATTCGGGCATGGACTTCCATTTCATGACCGGGTCTGGGTCTCAGTGCGGGGGATGTGGCATCCTCCGTTTGGGGTGTTACATCCTTAAGTGGTATCAGAGCTATAGGTTGCAAAACCGAGCTCTAGTGTCGTGTTGAGTCTGTCTAGTTGGTACGGCATAGGACAATGTGATTATGTGACTCATTTACTTGAATACTTGTTTATTTCTAATACTTGTATACATACACATGTACTAATCCACATGCATCGATATTGCTTGAACCTTTGAATTTCAGGATGCCTCCTAGACGCCGTGACCGAGAGGCTTCACCGGATTGCGCCTAATCCGCCTCCGCCACCACCACTGAATGCGGAGAACATTGTCCATGCTGGAAAACAGGAATCAGAAAGCAGCGGAAATTTAAAAATTTTCCAACAAAAGGATCTTGGACTCGCAATCGTGTAACCAAATTCGTAGAGATTAGAAACTTACTTTTCTCTAATCTTTCTTGAAGCGTTTCAAGCCACCCAAGAACGCTCTTCTCGCTGCTTGATCCCCTCTCCTTGGTAAAGCTCGAATCTTCAAAACTTCTAACTTGAAGCTCTCTAGAGATAGTCCACCAACATGACTACAATCAGTAAGGATGCTAGTTCTCTAGTTACTGTTTAGGCTTAACCTAGGGTTTATTTTATCTTGGAGAAAGGATGGTGTTCAACACATGAACCAAAAGAAATCAATCACTTTCTAAGGGGAGCATGAGCTCCCCCATATATAGGAAAGGAAGGGGTGGCCAAAAATCCTTAGTCCTTTTGGGCTAAGGATTTTGGTCCCTCTCTCCTATTGCTTGATCATCAAGTAATTTTGACTTTGACTTTGAATTCAAATTCAAATCAACTTTTAAGAGAGCTAAAATATCCAAACCCTTTTGGATATTATTATACTTTATTTATTAATAAATAAATAACATATTTATCTAATTAATTAATTCGTAATTAATTAAATAGATTATTTTTCTCCAAAATAAGACTTTCTTTTTAATTCAAAATTAAACTAAAGTCTATTAAATAATTAATCACATTAATTATTTAACACATATATTACATATATGTATATATATATATATATATATATATATATATATACACACACGTGTGAGACATGTGTCACAAGGACACATGTCACTCACTTGACCCACACGTGTGGTTTCACACGTGTGGAACCCTCTTGGCCCGATTAACTCGTTTAATCATTTTAAAGCCTTAACTCATGTGACCAAGTTGTTATGTGTGACCCTCTAGGTTCTCAATTCAATTAGCAGTGACCCTAATTAATTAATTCACGAATTAATTAATCAGTCCACAGATTAAACGACCATAGTCTAGCAACAGGTTGTACCCCTAGCTGAATTGGAATGTTCAGATTCGACAGAACCTTTAAGCCATTGATTCATGTGAGATACAATCCTCCTACTTACTATCTCTCAACCAAGATCTAGGCTAACGGAATAATCAGAACCCTAATAATCTGGTCTTAAAGCAAAGTGCATTTCATATCCATTTGATCTCAATCCAAGAAACCCTTTTCTTGATGTCTTGATCTACTGCCTTGGCCAAGGACTCCATATGACATATGAATGACTTACACAATAAGAGATCACATTGTAGATGCAAGTGTAGGTCCTTTCTTGATTCTCATTCACTTTCATGAGTCACTTGTGCGGCCCCAGCATAAGCCTTGAATCAGTTGTCTAAGGCGACACCCTTTAAAGCTTATACATAAGACTACAGAGTTAAATCATAAATTGACATGGAACCTCAAGTCTAAGGACCAATTAATCACATCAATGACTCGTGAGATATTTCCTAATCTGGAAGTTTCCATTTCCTGAAATAGACACTTCCTTTCCCATTTAGGAATGTTCTCACACGGGGCACCTCAGTGAACTTACTTATTGAAGTAAGCACCCTCATGTATCACGCACGTATCAACTATACACTTTGCACCTCCATGAAACAAGGTGTTCCTTCTTAAGGGCGTGATCCCACAAGCAAGCCTTAGAGGAGTCAGGTTGACACTCCCACTGTCGGTAGGACTTATCGGCTTGGAGTATTTTACTAATAATGACTTATGTGATATAGGGCTCGTTTCGTGAACCATTTCACCTAAATAGTATAGTCCTAAAGTCATCAGGATTAGGGGAGTTCTCATACATGTACATATAAAGTAAACGCATACCAAACAAGAGCATATAATGAAGTGTTGCCTCAATTCGTTATTTCATTCAAAGATTGTCTGTGATTACAATAAGGAAAAGCACAAAGCGGATATACAATCGGCTTTCTAAGGCACTATTCCTAACAATCTCCCACTTACCCGTCAAAGCCATTCTAAAGCTACTCTAAGTCCCATCTTCTGAAGATAACCTTGGAAAGCTTCTCGACTAAGGGGTTTAGTAAGTGGATCTGCCACGTTCTCTGCTGATGCGACCCTCTCAATTTGCACATCTCCTCTTTTGATAATATTACGGATTAGGTGATACTTCCTCATAATGTGCTTGGTCCGTTGGTGAGATCTTGGTTCTCTTGCTTGAGCAACATTCAACTATTGAATGAAGTTTCTAATCCAAACACCTACATTAGCTGCATCATTTGCAGCTAAGTATTCTGCCTCAGTGGTCCAATCTGCAGTGGTCGTTCGCTTGGAACTCTTCCAACTCACTACTCCGCCGTTTAGGCAGAAAATGTATCCTCACATTGACTTAAAATCATCTAAGTCAGATGCAAAGCTTACATCCAGTATCCTTCGATAGTAAGATCTTTCTGACCTCCGTAAACTAAGAATAAATCTTTAGTACTTTTCAAGTACTTAGGAATACTCTTCACACCAGCCCAGTGACCATCTCCAGGGTCAGATTGGAAACGACTTGTTACACTAAGTGCATAAGCCACATCCGGTCGAGTACATAACATTGCATATATTATGCTACCTATTGCTGATGCATAAGGTGTATGAGTCATTCTTTCCTACTCAATGTAACGCCCCAGTTTTTCAGAGGTTTGAGCATCACGTATTTGTTACCAATGTGCGCAATTTAATTAATGATATATGCTTCAATATTATTTATTTTATTGATTGTGAATTCTTGAGACGTTTGAGCATGTGTGTTTATGTTTGATACCGTTTCTATTTGATTCGAATTCTGTTTTTCATGGAAACTTAGCATGAGTGAATTATGTGACTTATGATTATGTTTATATGCTCGTTGCATGATTTTATTCTCGTATGTGTGAGTTTTGGATTCATTTGTGTGATCGGAACCGAAAAGGGGGCTAAAGAGCATTTAGCGCACCTTGTGTTCCGGGCGGCCTATCTTGAGATCGGGAACTCGGAATCAAGTTCCGTCACCTCCATTGGATCCGGATCGACGAATCGGAGACAATGGGACAAGCCTCATATTTTTTCTAAGATTATTTGGTTTGCCAAATTTTAACTGAAGCAAGCCCCTTGCGCCAAAAATGACAAATAATAGCTATTTCACGTTCGCGGACCTCTCCTAACGTACCTAGACCCTAACCATTGACCTATACCCACTTGCAAACTCTCTCTCTCCCCCCATATCAGCCCCCCACCGAACCAAACCCCCTCTCACTCACCAAACTCAGCCAAAAGATAAAGAAAGAGGGAGAAAGAAGAGAAAAGTGGGGAGAAGAAGGAACTATTCAAACCTTGGGGAATTTGAGCTCATACCTCCACCATTTCTACTCCAAATTGAAAGGTAAGACCATATTTGTGATGTACATCTCCTTGTAGTCATTTTGAGTTAAGGTTTGCATGATTTCTCCAAGCTTTGGGTTAGAAATGGCATGTAGGATGAATAGTGAGGGTTTGGGGAAATTGATGTATTCTAGCTTGCTTCCTTGCGTAATCTTTTAATATGAAGTATGTATATTGCTCCTAAGATGTCATTTATGATATATATGAACTTGCTTTGAGTGTTAATTGAAGAATCATGACTTAACCATTTATGAAATTTGGAGGTTTTGCATGAACTTGTTCTTTCTTCTTTCCTAGCATGAGTTGTTGCAACTTTGGACCATTCATTGGCTTGAAATGCATGAATTCTTGCTACCTTAACTTACCTATGTGTGTTAATTTGATGTTTATATGGTCTAGCATGAGTTTTGCCCTGCTTGTTGTGTGTTTTTCGCCACTGACCTAAATCCGCAAGGGTGGATTTTTCCTTTTGGAAAAATCCACGGGGGGTGGATTTGAGGCAGAAACTTTGGATCCTTTCCTATTTTCTGACTGAGATTGTTTTGTCCCGTTTACCCTCATACGAACTCGGATTGACCTGATTTTTGAACCCAAGGAAACCCCTTGAAGTCTAGAACATCTCCAATTGGAATCAACTCGATATCTTTCTTCAATTGTGAGTTATGATTGTTTGAAAATTGTGTCGGCACTTCGCCCAACTTTTGCATTGGCCCAAACTTCAAACTTACGCCATTTTCACCTCGCTTTGAATCATGATTTGTGCCACACATACTTGAAAACATATATGTGTCTATTTTCACCTCCAACAAGTAAAACTTAATTCCAATTTCTCAAACTCAAGATATACCTATTTTTCTACAGCTTGCGCATTTCCGAAAATTGTCAACTTTTCCTAACTTTTGCTAAACTTTGCCAAAACTCGTTTTATCGCCTTTCTTGCACTTCCTCGACCCCTTATGTGACTTATATGCATTATATAAATGCCTAATTGATCCTTATGCATTGTTAACATGTATTTTAATATATTATGAATTGAATGATTAAAACATTTATGTGTCTAAATGGCTTTATTGGTGTGTATGAACATGAATCACATCAACTCATGACATCTTATGATCTATTATATATTGAAACATGACATAGAATTTCACGAACACCTCATGTTTATACCGTGCGTCCTAATTGGTTTCATATTGAGTCGTTTCTCACGAGTACACATTATGTCTTTCTCTTGTACAGTTCATCTCCAGGGTGGAGATATCGTGATCGATACGCTCACGGCCTAGCTTGTATCCTTGTATCGTCATCTTCCAGGTGAGGGTGTTTTCGTTCTAGTTATGTATAAAACCCTATAACCCTTATGTGACAAGTTTTGGCCTAAAACCTTATGTATATATATGTTATCTTTACAAAGTGGAGTCATTGAGTAAATTCTTCTGAAATTATACGTATGGGTGTATATAAGCTTAAAATGGTTTTGCAACGAGGCTATGCTCCAAACCGTGTGTCTTTATGCTAGCTACAGATTAGGATGACACGGAGAGGTACGTGTATAGCATACGCCGAGTTGCACGGTAAGGTATATTTTCTTATAGTATGTATCCTAAGTATGAAGCAAATGTTTTGGCGAGAAATGTATGAATGAATGCACAATGGGGCCCAGGGACTTTGTGTTAGAGGCTATCTGGGGAGGCATGGGCCGACGGTGATCCCTTTCACTAGTTCCAATTATATTAACGGCGTAACCGGACCTCGTTAGGAGTTAGCGAGGAATGGACGCTGGGTGCCACTAGGGGAGTCATGAAACCCTTTTGGTCCATGCATCGATGGTTCGGGCCGATCACCCGGCCATCACCCGGAGGAAGAAGGTTGGAACTTATTTTATGATTATGATTATGTTATGATTGTTATGCACCGTGCGGGAAGGCCGAGACACGGATTGCCCAAACGACTATGTCTTATGTTATGTTATATGACTTGTGTGTATTATATATATTGCATGATCACGTATTCAATGTATTAATGATATTTGTCGTACACGGTCGGAGTTTGGTTGGAGATTATGCACGCTCACTCGCCGAGCCATTATGTTTATGTATGAATTATGAACTTAATGAATTTAATATGAATTAGTCGTAAAACCCGAGCATTGCTTAGTCCTTTTATTGCCCTCGTGGGAACTAACTTTAAATAAAACTTTGCTCGGGATTTATGACCTGCATGTGCATGTTTTTATATATATGTATAGCTCCTGCTCACTCAGTCTTCTAGAGACTGACCCCTCTTTCCCACTTCTCAGTTCTTGTAGGTTTTGGCTAGGTGGGAGTCGATTCATTGCATTCTTGATCGAGTCACACTTGGACACTCGAGTCACATTTCATATTGATATGTTATAATTGTATCTCCTGACGTAATTGGGCTTTTGTGCCAACTATGATTCATTGTTGATTATTGATTCGGGACAGGTTGCATGTTTAGATGAACCCGTTGTTAGGATGCATGATGGATTTAAATTATATATTGGAATTGTTGGACTTGTAGTAATTGTTGAAAAGTATTAATTATATGTTATTGCTTCCGCATTGCACATTTGGTTTTTCTTGAGTTATTTGGTATGGGGTTAGATTCCGCCTAGCAAGGTTGTTTTTATTTTGTCTCCCGTTCGCTATGAGTCCGGTTCATGCTTGGACTATCCATTTCATGTGTGGACTAGACTCATAGTGCGGGGGATGTGGCACCTATCGTCCCGGGTGCTACATCCTTACGTGGTGTCAGAGCTCGGTTGCAAAACCGGTGTTCTAGTGTCGTGATTGAGTCAGTTTAGGTCGTGCGGCATAGGAACAACTTGTCAACGATACTCTCTCAATGTAATGCCTCAACTATTAATTCAACCGAATACTTACCGAAGCTCTACCGAAGCGGGTCAAAAAGGAAATTTTTTGGGTGATAGGGAGATACTGGAAATGAAAGTTAAATTTTAGAGATTAAGGGTTGGAATGGATTTGGAATTATTTGAATCAAATGAGAAAAGAGAGGAGAGTTCCGGATTGCAAGAAGATCCGGAAAGATAGAAGTTGGGGATCAAAGAGAGTGGATGTTATTCCAATTTAAACGTCTTGATTTCATGTGAGTAACTCACCGAACCATTTCTTAGCTAGAGTTACTCAGTTGAAGGAGATTAGGATGTTCGGCGAAACGAATGTGGATCTCTTGAAATGGTGGGTTTTCTATAGAATCCGGTATCATACTCTGAAGATGGTGGAATTATAGAGGAGCTTCCGCGGGACCATTATGTCAACTCAAAAGAAAAGGAACCGAATCAGAATGGCACAATTCGTGATGGCGCCCCTAGAGGATAATTTCGATCGAGTGTTGGAGGAGCTCGGATGACACCCAACAAATTAAGATCCAACTATGTACTGGTTGATTTTCCATGATGACTCAAAAGAAGTTAAGGAGAAAGGAATAGTAGGGAGCAATTATGGAAGGACTTGAATTGGACCCTAGGGAATTAAAGGAGCCGGAACCGAACGCATCTTTACAAATAGATTCTTGGGCCAGTCGTGTATATGGGATACAAATACTGAAAATAATGATATTATCAGGGAATTTCTAAGGGATTCTGAGAATAGCTTCGGGAAAAAGGAAAACTCGATCGAATCGTCATGCTTGAAGATGATGGTAACCACTCCTAAGTTAACTAAGTCCTCAACAAAAGAATTCCAGGGGTGAATAAAAGGAAAAGAGATAAAATGTACGTATAAAGATTGAAGAGGAAGTAATTCGAGAGAATAGCAAAAGACATCACTAAGTATTGAAGGAATGTGGATAACACGTCATACAAACTTCACCGAGTTGTCGGTCATTCTTCTATGAAGACTTCCAAGGATATTAAGTTGAGGGAAATCGGGAAGTAGAGATGGTGAAATTGTGTGGACTAAGTGTAAAGGAGTAAATGGATCAAAACTGGATGTATCACTACCGTTCAAAGAGAATGAAGAATTACCATGGCAAGAGATAAGGAAGGATTCATATGAAGGATTAGCACTTGCTACTATGTCAAAATTTTAAGTGATAGAAACTGTGAGGTTAATCGCGGAAGGGATTATAATTGGATTACCGTGTTCCCTGACTTGAAGACGAGGGGTTAAGAAAGGTAGTGAATAACAGGAATCGATCCAATCACTATAATTAGTGATTGATTTAGTGAGGATTAATACAATTGGTTGTGGGAAGGGATACTATGATTTAATCAAGATGGGTTACCGGCTTTTCAAATGTTTTCCGAGGTAAGTTGAGGATGCTATTTCGGTGAGAGAATAAATTCGAGAATTTGAGAAAAGTTCGAGTATGATTCGTGGATAAGGACTTGCTATGGAATGGGAATGGGGTAGTTGTTACGATGTCAACACGCCGAGGATTTCAAAGCTTAATACTACGAGCAAAGGGAATTCCAAGAATTAATCAAGAGCCAAATCGGAGCCTCCTACCGCATTATGAATTATCAACTCTCAACCTCATTGCTTCGGTGAACGGTATAAGAAACATTCATGGCATATGCATACATGTAATTGTAATTCAAATAATTTTGATGACGTGTACCTTGTTTTCCTGTCGTGATAATTGCTTTGCATGATTAATGACTTAAGTGCTTACTTTACATATATTGCTCTGTCTTTTGTGTCTTACATGATTTCAACTGTTGTAATTGATTATGTTGCCTCATGTTTGATGTTTGCTCTATGATGTTTCTGTATGGGTTGTGTGGCTCGGGAGTATTGGAGACTTCCTTGCTTTGTTGTTTGAGAGACGGGGTTCTCTCCTTGTTGTTTCAGAGACAGGGCTCTCTCTTTATTGTTTTAGAGACGGGGTTCTCTCCTTGTTGTCTCAGAGACGGGGCTCTCTCTTTGTTGTTTTCGAGTAACGCCCCAGTTTTTCAGAGGTTTGAGCATGACGTATTTGTTACCAATGTGCGCAATTTAATTAATGATATATGCTTCAATATTATTTCTTTTATTGATTGTGAATTCTTGAGACGTTTGAGCATGTGTGTTTATGTTTGATACCGTTTCTATTTGATTCGAATTCTGTTTTTCATGGAAACTTAGCATGGGTGAATTATGTGACTTATGATTATGTTTATATGCTCGTTGCATGATTTTATTCTCGTATGTGTGAGTTTTGGATTCTTTTGTGTGATCGGAACCGAAAAGGGGGCTAAAGAGCATTTAGCGCACCTTGTGTTCCGGGCGGCATATCTTGAGCTCGGGAACTCGGAATCGAGTTCCGTCACCTCCATTGGATCCGGATCGACGAATCGGAGACAATGGGACAAGCCTCATATTTTTCTAAGATTATTTGGTTTGCCAAATTTTAACTGAAGCAAGCCCCTTGCGCCAAAAATGACAAATAATAGCTATTTCACATTCGCGGACCTCTCCTAACGTACCTAGACCCTAACCATTGACCTATACCCACTTGCACACTCTCTCTCCCCCCCCCCCCCCCCTTCCCCCATATCAGCCCCCACCGAACCAAACCCCCTCTCACTCACCAAACTCAGCCAAAAGAGAAAGAAAGAGGGAGAAAGAAGAGAAAAGGGGGAAGAAGAAGGAACTATTCAAACCTTGGGGTATTTGAGCTCATACCTCCATCATTTCTACTCCAAATTGAAAGGTAAGACCATATTTGTGATGTACATCTCCTTGTAGTCATTTTGAGTTAAGGTTTGCATGATTTCTCCAAGCTTTGGGTTAGAAATGGCATGTAGGATGAATAGTGAGGGTTTGGGGAAATTGATGTATTCTAGCTTGCTTCCTTGAGTAATCTTTTAATATGAAGTATGTATATTGCTCCTAAGATGTCCTTTATGATATATATGAACTTGCTTTGAGTGTTAATTGAAGAATCATGACTTAACCATTTATGAAAATTGGAGGTTTTGCATGAACTTGTTCTTTCTTCTTTCCTAGCATGAGTTGTTCCAACTTTGGACTATTCATTGGCTTGAAATGCATGAATTCTTGCTACCTTAACTTACCTATGTGTGTTAATTTGATGTTTATATGGTCTAGCATGAGTTTTGCCCTGCTTGTTGTGTGTTTTTCGCCACTGACCTAAATCTGCGAAGGTGGATTTTTCCTTTTGGAAAAATCCACGGGGGGTGGATTTGAGGTAGAAACTTTGGATCCATTCCTATTTTCTGACTGAGATTGTTTTGTCCCGTTTACCCTCATACGAACTCGGATTGACCAGATTTTTTAACCCACGGAAACCCCTGGAAGTCTAGAACATCTCCAATTGGAATCAACTCCATATCTTTCTTCAATTGTGTGTTATGATTGTTTGAAAATTGTGTCGCCACTTGGCACAATTTTTGCATTGGCCCAAACTTCAAACCTACGCCATTTTCACCTCGCTTTGAATCATTATTCGTGCCACATATACTTGAAAACATATATGTGTCTATTTTCACCTCCAACAAGTAAAACTTATTTTCAATTTCTCAAACTCAAGATATACCCATTTTTCTACAGCTTGCGCATTTCCGAAAATTGTCAACTTTTCCTAACTTTTGCTAAACTTTGCCAAAACTTGTTCTATCGCCTTTCTTGCACTTACTCGACCCCTTATGTGACTTATATGCATTATATACATGCCTAAATTGATCCTTATGCATTGTTAACACGTATTTTAATATATTATGAATTGAATGATTAAAACATTTATGTGTCTAAATGGCTTTATTGGTGTGTATGAACATGAATCACATCAACTCATGACATCTTATGATCTATTGTATATTGAAACATGACATAGAATTTCACGAACACCTCATGTTAATGCCGTGCGTCCTAATTGGTTTCATATTGAGTCGTTTCTCACGAGTACACATCATGTCTTTCTCTTGTACAGTTCATCTCCAGGGTGGAGATATCGTGATCGATACGCTCACGGCCTAGCTTGTATCCTTGTATCGTCATCTTCCAGGTGAGGGTGTTTTCGTTCTAGTTATGTATAAAACCCTATAACCCTTATGTGACAAGTTTTGGCCTAAAACCTTATGTATATATATATATGTTATCTTTACAAAGTGGAGTCATTGAGTAAATTCTTCTGAAATTATACGTATGGGCGTATATAAGCTTAAAATGGTTTTGCAACGAGGCTATGCTCCAAACCGTGTGTCTTCATGCTAGCTACAGATTAGGATGGCACGGAGAGGTACATGTATAGCATACGCCGAGTTGCACGGTAAGGTATGTTTTCTTATAGTATGTATCCTAAGTATTAAGCAAATGTTTTGGCGAGAAATGTATGAATGAATGCACAATGGGGCCCAGGGACTTGGTGTTAGAGGCTATCCGGGGAGGCATGGGCCGACGGTGATCCCTTTCACTAGTTCCAATTACATTAACGGCGTAACCGGACCTCCTTAGGAGTTAGCGAGGAATGGATGCTGAGTGCCACTAGGGAAGTCATGAAACCCTTTTGGTCCATGCATCGATGGTTCGGGCCGATCACCCGGCCATCACCCGGAGGAAGAAGGTTGGAACTTATTTTATGATTATGATTATGTTATGATTGTTATCCACCGTGCGGGAAGGCCGAGACACGGATTGCCCAAACGACTATGTCTTATGTTATGTTATAAGACTTGTGTGTATTATATATATTGCATGATCACGTATTCAATGTATTATTGATATTTGTCGTACACGGTCGGAGTTTGGTTGGAGATTATGCACGCTCACTCGCCGAGCCATTATGTTTATGTATGAATTATGAACTTAATGAATTTAATATGAATTAGTCGTAAAACCCGAGCATTGCTTAGTCCTTTTATTGCCCTCGTGGGAACTAACTTTAAATAAAACTTTGCTCGGGATTTATGACCTGCATGTGCATGTTTTTATATATATGTATAGCTCTTGCTCACTCAGTCTTCTAGAGACTGACCCCTCTTTCCCACTTCTCAGTCTTCTATAGACTGACCCCTCTTTCCCACTTCTCAGTTCTTGCAGGTTTTGGCTAGGCGGGAGTCGATTCATTGCATTCTTGATCGAGTCACACTTGTACACTCGAGTCACATTTCATATTGTTATGTTATAATTGTATCTCCTGGCGTAATTGGGCCTTTGTCCCAACTATGATTCATTGTTGATTATTGATTCGAGACAGGTTGCATGTTTAGCTGAACCCGTTGTTAGGATGCATGATGGATTTAAATTATATATTGGAATTGTTGGACTTGTTGTAATTGTTGAAAAGTATGAATTATATGTTATTGCTTCCGCATTGCACATTTGGTTTTTCTTTAGTTATTTGGTATGGGGTTAGATTCCGCCTAGCAAGGTTGTTTTTATTTTGTCTCTCGTTCGCTATGAGTCCGGTTCATGCTTGGACTATCCATTTCATGTGTGGACTAGACTCATAGTGCGGGGGATGTGGCGCCTATCGTCCCGGGTGCTACACTCAAGGTAAGTCTTAGGACACATCTTCTTAGAAAGACATGTTCCTACACTCATAGGAAGGTTCTTAACCTTTATGACTCCATATTGAATCTCTTCAACACTTTGTCAATGTACATCGACTGTGATAGTCCCATTAACCTTCTAGAACTATCTCGATAGATTTTAATTCCAAGGATATAGGACGCATCACCAAGATCTTTCATCTCGGATTGGTTCGATAACCATAACTTAGTCACTTTCATGTCATCCTTTGAATTCCCAATAAGAAGGATGTTATCAACATAAAGTACTATGAATTGCACTGAGGTCTCCAATTCCTTTCTATACACATACGATTCATTCAAAATTTGAATGAAGCCAAACACTTTGACTGATTCATCAAATCGAATGTTCCAATTCCTAGAAGTATGTTTCAATCCATAGATTGATCTTTGGAGTTTGCAAACCTTTTGCTCACTCCCACTGAATGTGAAACCTATGGGTTGCTCCATATAAATGTCTTTATCAATGTCACCATTGAGAAAGGCAGTTTTCACATCCATTTGCCATATCTCATAGTCATAATATGCAGCAATGGCAAGCATGTTCCGAATAGACTTTTGCATTGCAACTGGCGAAAAGGTTTCATCAAAGTCCATGCCCGGTCTTTGAGTGAATTCTTTTGCAACCAGTCTTGCCTTGTAGGCTGCAATGCTTCCATCAACTCCAAGCTTTCTCTTAAAGATCCATTTGCAACCTATGGGTTTGACCCCATCAGGCAAATCTACCAAGGTCCAAACTTGGTTAGAGTTCATGGAATCCATTTCGGACTTCATGGCTTCTATCTACTGTTCAGAGTCAGAATCTGAAAGTGCCTCCTCATATGATAAAGGATCATTATCCTTTTGAGAGATTTCATGGAAGAATCCATACCATCTCTCAGGCTGTCTAGGAGTGCGTTCAGAACGCCTTAGAGGAGGATTTACGTGTGTATCGAAATTCGTCATTGGTTGTAGTTGATCAAAAGGGGACGTTTCTTCAGTGGGTGGCATGGGGTCACTTTGTACTTCTTCTAATTCTATGATCTTGCCTTTCTTTTCTTTAAGGAACGGTTCCTCAAGAAAAGTAGTATTTCTGGAAACAAACACCTTTTGCTCAGATTGATCATAGAGGAGTGCGTTCAGAACGCCTTAGAGGAGGATTTACGTGTGTATCGAAATTCGTCATTGGTTGTAGTTGATCAAAAGGGGACGTTTCTTCAGTGGGTGGCATGGGGTCACTTTGTACTTCTTCTAATTCTATGATCTTGCCTTTCTTTTCTTTAAGGAACGGTTCCTCAAGAAAAGTAGTATTTCTGGAAACAAACACCTTTTGCTCAGATTGATCATAGAAGTAGTATCCTATGGATTCCTTAGGATAACCTACAAAGTAGCATAAGTTAGAACGAGATTCTAACTTATCTTCCACTGTCCTCTTCACATAAGCAGGACAACACCAAATTCTTAAGTAAGAATAACTAGGGATTTTACCATGCCACATTTCATAGGGCGTTTTAGGGACTGACTTAGAGGGAACTAGATTCAAAATCTTTGCTGCACTTTCTAGGGCATAACCCCAGAAAGAAGGTGGTAAGTCAGTGAAACTCATCATGGAACGAACTATATCAAGTAGAGTTCGATTCCTTTTCTCAGAAACTCGATTAAGCTGAGGAGTTTCGGGAGGAGTCCATTGAGAGATAATCTCATTATCTTTGAGATGATTAAGGAATTCTTCACTAAGATACTCGCCTCCTCGATCAGATCGAAGTGCTTTGATCTTGTGACCAGTTTGGTTCTCAACCTCCTTTTGAAATTCTAAGAATTTCTCAAAAGCTTCAGATTTATACTTCATTAAGTATATATAACCATATCGACTAAAGTCATCGGTAAAGGTTATGAAATACTGATGATTGTTTCTAGTGCTTATACTAAACGGTCCACAAACATCAGTATAGATCAAATCCAAGGCCTTAGTGGCACGTTCCAAAGTCCCTTTAAAAGGAATTTTGGACATCTTTCCCTTGAGACAGGATTCGAAAGAAGTCAACTCTTTGAGATCATTTTCAGAGAATGATCCTAAGTGTTTATCTTGCTAATTTTGTTCTTGGAAATGTGTCCTAATCTAGCGTGCCATAAGGGAACTGAAACTTTTTCATCTCTCTTACGTTTAGTTTCTCGTTGTATATTCATAATATTGATATTCTGAGTTAGATAAAGTCCATTAATAAGAGTACTGATGTGAACGGAAGAGTTATTGCGTTTGATAAAGTATTTACCATTCTTAATATAAGTTTCATAACCTTCACAATCTAAAATTGGAACTGAAATTATATTACGAATAATGCTCGGTACATAAAGGACTTTATTTAAAACTAACTCAAAACTACCTAAATCTAATCTAATTGTGCCTAAAGCTCGAGCTTCAACATTTGAGGCATCGCCGATCTTCAAGACACATTTTCCTTCTTTGAGTTGTTGGACTTCACTTAGCATCTGTACATCATTATAGATATGAGCTCCACAACCGGTATCAAGTACCCAAGAACTAGAATTAATAGAAAGATTTACTTCAACGAGGAACATACCTTTCTTTAGAGTAGCCTTGTACTCCGGGCAATTTCTCCTCCAATGTCCCGCTTTACCACAACGGAAGTAAATATCCTCTTTCTGATCACGCTTCTTCTTTTGGGCCTTCCCCTTCGAAACTCCACCAGTGGGCCTAAGGGGTTTCTTCTTCTTCTTTTGGGCTTTCTTACCCTTACCTTTAGAAGGCCCAGAGAGGAAGATGGAGCATTCACCATCAGAACCTTATTGTCTTTCTTGATCGTGCTTTTAGCAGTCACAAGCTGACTAAGCGGCTCAGCTACAGTAGCAGCAGCATGATTCATATTGAAGTTAAGGACAAATGGGTTAAATGATGGTGGGAGCGAGGCTAGCAACAAGTCTACTGAAAGCTAATCTTTCAGTGGCATGTCCATGGAAGCAAGTTTCTCAGTAAGGGCGAGAAACTTGAGTCCATATTCATGGACACTTGAACCTTCCCTCATTCTCAAGTGGAACAATTCATTTGAAGTGTTATGCCTTATAACACGTTCATGAGGGCGGTAAAGGTGCTCTAAGTGGTCGTAAATCTCCCAAGCAAATTCCATGGCCTCATGTTGCCTTTGCAAGTCCGGAGACATGTTAGCCAACATAAGGCAACGGGCTTGGAGATTATCATCCTTCCCCTTCTGGATCGCGTCCCGCTCGGCCCGAGTCGGAGCGTCCCCTTCGGGACGAGGCTCCCCTTCGAAGAGAACATAAGTTCTCATCTCAGAATCTAAAATGATTTTTAGATTCCTCAGCCAATCAGAATAGTTGGGACCAGTCAACTTGTTTGACTCGAGGATCGATACAATAGGGTTTTTGGTTGCCATTTCAAAACACGTAGAGAATCACAGAATCTACGACCTAAATGGTAAAACAGAGAACTAGTGAGCATGCTGAATTATAACGATATACAAAAGATAAGGTCTTTAATCTGATGTAGCTCCCACTGTTTTTCAAAGATCTATAATTCCCAAAGACCTAAGAGGAACGCGTTTCCCAATGGGTACTAAGATCCTAAGCATTTTATCTTGAACCCACGACTCGCGGACATTCTAAGTAAAACCCTAGGTAGGTACAACTTACCAATTCTAACACCTTTAGAACTCTTAGTAATTGTTTTTGCATCACCTATCTTTCAATATGGACCCACGATTCGTGCGACATCCATATTTACTTAGGCGTTAAGCTTGACCCATCAATCGATCATGATCAAAACTTAGCTCGGACGACCCACGACTCGCGGACATCGCCGTTGCCAAAATTGACCACGAAATATTGATCATTTAAAATGATCAATTAGGTAACTAAGAACTAATAAGCTCCACTAGCTATCCCACGACTCGCGGACAATAACTAGTTTCACTTACTAAACTTAAAACATATTAATGGAATGCTAGGAATTTAATTCAAAATTTGCACCTCGAATTAAACACCTATTTATTCGAAATTAGCTTAATATTTAATGGGAATTTTCGAATTAACCGGAGAATTGTCCGGTTCGACCTCACCAACATATATGTTATCCAATTTTATTAGTCTTGATTAATGCAAGTACAATTAAATGCATTTCAAACAAGCACATAAACAAATAACATGTCCTAGCATGATACTAACATGTGATGATCATGGGTTCTAACATACATGCCACATAAATAGTTTAAATCACATAAGGGAAAGTTGTAACAAAATACGAGCCCTATCTCTATTACATTATTACAATTGAGATTCCCCTCCCTAACATTTTGAGGGGTCTTCACTTATGGCCTCCTTGTTACTTGAATGTGGTCCATCTTACTCCATGGGTGCATTGTCTCCAAAATGAAAATAAAACCTCACCACCTATCTCTACTCTCAAATTACAATAAAAGAAAAAGACATAAAGTAATAAGGCTCAATCTTCATATTGGCCTTAGACAATTACACGGGGCATACCCCGGCCTCAAAAACAGTAATATGGAAAGCCACATAATAAATCACATAACAGTACGCACATAAGTGAGGCTCCAACCTCAATTGAAAAACGCAACTATAGGGCTCCAACCCCAATTTAAACCATCCCTCTGCAAAAATTAAAACCATACATAAGTCTAAACCCATGATCACCTAACATGCATAAGTTGCAAGAATTTAAATTTAACCAATAAATTAAAATTCTCGCTTTAAGCTCTAATAGCTTAAAACACGACTTAGATGCAATTGTTGTTCAAGAGTGTTTTCTATAAAACCCGAAAAATAATAAACTAATAAAATTCCAATTAATTTCTGAAAATTAATAATTTTATTCTTTCAATATTTTCATAAAATAAAGTTTGCAATTTTCCAAAATTTAAATCGACCAATTTCTCAAAATCCCAATTTAATCAATTATTTGAAAATAATTTTATTTTAGCAAAACTGATTTCAAAAGATAAAATTAAAATTAAATTAAATCGGGATTTTAAGGACCGAAAACACGAAACACGAAAACAAGAGCTCGGGACAACGCGGGATGGCCCGCTCGCTGCGCAGCAGCGCGCGCCTTTTCGAGAGTTGCGCGCGGCGTGGGCGGGCTGTGCCGCACGTCCCCGGGCGGACACTCCCGCACGGTTGTGGGAGGGGCAGGCAGGCACGCCTAGGTACGCCTAGGGTGGCATCCCGTGCGGTTGCGGGAGGGAAGGGCGGCGGCGACGGGGCCTGGGCGTGTTACGTGCTAGCATGCCTAGGCTCGTTTCGTATTTTGGGTTTCTCCAAAACCCGGTTCAATCCAAAAAGGAAAAATACGATTTAAATAGATTTCAATCAAAACGGTTTTCAAAAACGCAATTTAAGAAAACAGTTTCAGAAATTCAAGAAAAATTACAGTTTCGTATTTCAGGCTTTCTAAAAGAACTCAAGAATACCTAATTCGCATCTAAGCCTAAGAATTTCTACCAAATTCGGAATAATTGAGACGAATCAGAAATACGATTAACGAGGTGACTCTGATACCACTTTTTGGAAAACATGAATCAGAAAGCAGCGGAAATTTAAAAATTTTCCAACAAAAGGATCTTGGACTCGCAATAGTGTATCCAAATTTGTAGAGATTAGAAACTTACTTTTCTATAATCTTTCTTCAAGCGTTTCAAGCCACCCAAGGACGCTCTTCTCACCGCTTGATCCCCTCTCCTTGGTAAAGCTCGAATCTTCAAAACTTCTAACTTGAAGCTCTCTAGAGATAGTCCAACAACTTGACTACAATCTAACTAGTAAGGATGCTAGGGTAAGGGAATAATCAGAACCCTAATAATCCAGTCTTAAAGCAAAGTGCATTTCATATCCATTTGATCTCAATCTAAGAAACCCTTTTCTTGATGTCTTGATCTACTGCCTTGGCTAAGGACTCCATATGGCATATGAATGAGTTACACAATAAGAGATCACCTTGCAGATGCAAGTGTTGATCCTTTCTTGATTCTCATTCACTTTCATGAGTCACTTGTTCAGCCCCAGCATAAGCCTTGAATCAGTTATCTAAGGCGACACCCTTTGAAGCTTATACCTAAGACTACAGAGTTAACTCATAAAGTGACATGGAACCTCAAGTCTAAGGACCAATTAATCACATCAATGACTCTTGAGATATTTCCTAATCTAGAAGTTTCCATTTCCTGAAATAGAAACTTCCTTTCCCATTTAGGAATGTTCTCACACGGGGCACCTCAGTGAACTTACTTATTGAAGTAAGCACCCTCATGTATCACGCACGTATCAACTATACACTTTGCACCTCCATGAAACAAGGTGGTCCTTCTTAAGGGCGTGATCCCACAAGCAAGCCCTAGAGGAGTCAGGTTGACACTCCCACTGTCGGTAGGACTCATCGGCTTGGAGTATTTTACTAATCATGAATTATGTGATATAGGGCTCGTTTCATGAACCATTTCACCTAAATGGTATAGTCCTAAAGTTATCAGGATTAGGGGAGTTCTCATACATGCACAGATAAAGTAAACGCACACCAAACAAGAGCATATAAAGAAGTGTTGCCTCAATTCGTTATTTCATTCAAAGATTGTCTGTGATTACAATAAGGAAAAGCACAAAGCGGATATACAATCGGCTTTCTAGGGCACTATTCCTAACAGTTTAGGCACTTCTCAATCAGTTGCAATAGAATCAGAGACAATAGACACCACCCGTTGATGGTCAGGATGGTACTATCTCAGCTGTGTATAGGGAGTTTCGGAACAACAACCCTCCTAAGTGGTTTGGAGGAGATGATATCAAGGCTGAGGAATGGTTAGCTGAGATCAGTGGTATTTGGGAGATTTGCCCAGGGAGTTCTCTGGATAGGGCTGTTTCTACAGCTCGATTCATTCAGGGACAGGCAGCTAACTGGCTCAAGGGAGTTCTATCCAGACTTGAGAGGAGTGGTATGGAGTTCACTTGGGAGACTTTCATGCATGAGTTCCACGAGAAGTTTATACCTCATAGTGCACGAGAGTGCAGACTTCAGGAGTTTCTGAGCTGAAGCAGGGATCCAGATCAGTTGAGGACTACATTCGAGAGACTTGCTCCCTATGCTACCCACATCACAGATATTGATTCACATAGAGCCCGTTACTTCCTTCATGGGCTTCGAGAGGATATTCAGAGAGCTCTTCAGGCTGTCAATGTGAGCACTTGGGATAAGGTTACTAAGAGGGCTATTCAGGTCGAGGCTTAGAGACAGAAGTTGATGCCCCCATCCTTCTCTTCGGGGCATGGTTCGGGTTCTAGATCGGGCAAGAAACCCGCTACTCATGCTTCTACTACTTCTACACCAGCTTTCCGTCCACAGGGCTTCATTAACAAGAAGCCCCACCCCGCTGCTCCTACAGGACCCCCAGCATTAGTGGCACCAACTCAAGCTATTTGTTCTCATTGTTAGGTTCCTCACCCGTTGGAGAGGTGTTGGAGGTATTTGGGTAGATGGTTGGTGTGTGGTTTGGCTGAGCACAAGAGGGATGCTTGTCCGAGGAAGAGGCCGGTGGTTCAGGCTTGTTCTTATGCTCTGGAGGGTGAGGAGGAGGCAACAGAGATTGATCAGAATGCTGTGGTGGAAGGTACAATACATATTCATGGCATATCATTATATGCATTGTTTGATCCCGGGGCTAATCATTCTTTTATTGCCCAGGATATTGTTGCTTCTCTGCCTTTGCTTGTTGAGATATCTGCGTATATGTTTGTGGTGAGTTCTCCCTTGGGGGGGAGCTTGGAGACGGACAGAGTGTTTCGGGAGTGTCCGGTGAGTTTTGAGGGTCGAATTTTTCCTGCTGATCTGATTGTGATGCCGATGGGGAGGTTGAACGTGATTCTTGGGATAGATTGGCTTTCCCGACACGGTGCAGTTATGGATTGCCGTTTGAAGAGGATTTCTTTTGATTCTACGGTGTTTTCGGGGGAGAGTTTGGGATCCAACCCGTTTATATCCTTTGTTGAGGCTAGTAAGTTAGCTCGGGATGGTGTTACAGGTTTCGTTGCTTACCTTCTGAACAAACCCAAGGACCAGGTCAAGCTTGAGGAGACGGAGGTTGTTTGGGAGTATCTGGATGTGTTCCCGGAGAGTCTGGGGTCCTTACCACCAGACAGGGATATTGAGTTTGTAGTGGACCTTTATCCCGGAGTTGAGCCCTATTCGAAGACCCCCTACAGGATGGCTCCTGCCGAGTTGAAGAACTGAAGAAGCAATTGGATGAGCTTCTGGTACGCGGATACATTCGTCCGAGCACTTCTCCGTGGGGTGCTCCGATTCTGTTTGTTAAGAAGAAAGATGGGACGTTAAGGATGTGTATAGACTACCGCGAGCTGAACAGGATGACAGTTAAGAACAAGTATCCATTATGTAACAGCCCAAAACAGGGCCTGGATGAAAACGGTAAGCTAATGGCATTGGTAAAGTGTTTATAGACCGTGATCCAACTTTTTGAACCTTCATGCATTGCATTCTTACATGAACTTTGTGCTCGTATATGATCTGACATGTTTTAAGGGGGAATTCTTGACCTTTGATAAAGTTTACTATTCATAACCCGAGGCTACCTTGTTCATATTGTTACTCGAACCCTAGAGGTTCACCACACATGTTTCCCTATCGTTCTGAACTTTGTTTTATTGAAAATGTTTACGAAAAACCCAGTGCACTATTCCTTCTACGAACGGTTTTCATTCGGAAAATGTTTTCTCTCTGGATTTGCATTACTTGAGCTATTTCAAGATTTTTAAGATGTTTTACAACTTTTGATTCAAACTCTAGCTTGAAATGTTGAAGCGTACGTTCGTACGTGGGAATTCACTATTCATTCTACGTTTTCAACTTTTTAACTGTAAAACGTTTTATAGTCGATATTGGATTCAAAACGCTTCTCGATTTATTTCTTGAATTTTGGAAACAATCCGGACTTGAAAATCAATCCCGAAAGTTGTTTTTCACTCGTGTTGAGTTTCGAGCTCAAAACTTTTATTCACTAAAACTAATGTATCTTTCAAACGGTAAATCCGATTTTGACGTATGAATATGCGTTTCGAAGCTAATTTTTGCCCAGACAGAATGGTTATACTTCTAGACACTTACCTTCACATTTTGGAGGTGAAATGACCGAAATACCCCCCCCCCCCAGCAGTCCCATTTTAGCTTCAATATGCCTAAAGGTTCCAAGAGAAGCTATCCCACTTTTGCTCTCATACCCTTACCTCAAGTTTATTTCCAATGTGAGGGGCTTCTCTTCACCTATAAATAGAGGGCAAGAGGAATTTCATTCCTTGCTCTATGTTGTGTTAACAACACCCTTTCTTCTCCCTCTCCTCCCCCTCTTGGCCGTCGGCCACCCCCCACATTGTTAGGTTAGTTGTTTTATTTTTTGTTATGTTTTAGTTAGTTTATGTTTTTATGTTATGGTATGTTTATATTATGTTTAGGTTGGGTCTTGGGGTCTTCCCTAAGCCATATAGGATTTTATTTTATGCATTTATTATATAGTTTTCATTATATGTTTGAATGTATTTTTATATGTTTTAATTGTTTAGTATATGCTTGAATATGTTATGAAATGCTCTAGTATATGCTATGATCATGTGATATGATTGTTATATTATGAGAATTGATGCATGATTATGGAATTTGAATTGTGTTCATGCATGTTAGCTAATGGAATAGTATTCTATGATTAATTATGTCACAACTTGTTACATGTTGGTATTGAAATTAAATTGTTACATGTTACATGCCTAAGGTTCATGACATGATATATGATATGATATGATATATGTTGAGACATGTTCTTATATGGTTACATGATTCTTGAATTATGATTTGAGCTTATGACATGATATGGATTAATGGATTAAAGCCTTGATCATATGATATACACTTTAATAGTGTCACATGTTATAACCTAAGATAGAATAGTGTTTCATAACTTGATCTTATGCCTTAATTGGACCTCTTAACCATAGGTTATACCTTTAACCTAGATCACACTTGATTATAATGGCATGAACTTGAAACTATAGGTTATAATCAAGATCATAATTTAATTAGGGTGTGTGTATGTGTCCATGCCGTGTGTGTGCGTGTGTACGTGCATGGGGGGTGTGTGTACCGTGTGTGTGGGTGTGTGTGTATAGTAAGGGTTTGACCCGACCCTTTGACCCGACATGTGAATAGTAACCTATGAATAGTAATCTAGAACAGTAATCTTGAATAGTACTTTTGAATAGTGCTTTTGAGTAGTAAAAATGAAATAAAACTTGTGCCTTCTTAATAGATATTTGTAGCTAGGGTTTCCTAATTCAGGGTCTAAAATGTGTTTTCAAAATGTGTTTTCTTTAGAGGACTTGTTTCATAACTTAAGGTTTGCGATATGATTCATAATTTGACTAAAGCTTACTCGGTTATAGTAAGATCATAGTCCAACGTTAAGAGTAACTCACTTTAACGTATTCCTTTGTGTGTTACCTTTCTTGAATACCTTCAATGGTATTACTCTCTTGTGTTATATGTTCCTCGTTCATATGTTTCATGCATTTCATGTGCATCTTGGTTAGTAGTGTGTCTTAGTTCTTAGGCTCACTCTAGTACACTACCTACAGGAGTTAAAGTCGAGCACTGGGATCCCCAGGGCACCGCATAATTTGTCTACCTACCTTTTTGTTACTATTAGGTCAGGTGAAGTTATAAAAGTTTTCCAACTGGAACCACGATTATACTATTGTATCATATGTTTTGAAATTCAAAGCTAAACCTCGTTTTGAACTATCCCTTTTATCGGGACATTCTTTTGAAAGGATCATTCATACTTTAATAGTATACCTTGATCTACAGCACATGTTTTCCAAACTTCAGCATTCTTGTTCAAAGATAGTTACATGATCTGCAGATGTTTTACAGACAGCATCACATGTTTTACAGACAACATCACATGTTACAGTTACAGTTTCACATGTTATTGTTAGCACACTGGAGTGGTACTCTGGTCACTGCTAATTCTGAAATTCAAGCATACAGTTTACAGTTTGGGCCGGGCAGTTATGTGTAGAGGTGATGTTCGGGAGGTGTGCGCCAACGACATCACTAATACAGGCCGCCACAATTAGACAATTGACACCGACTTTTAACAGGAGGTTTGTTAAGTCAGGACAATCTGTCTGGGAACGGACCGCAAAACTGTTCCCATTACATGTTTACAGGTCTCCTAGGGCTAGCTACCCAAAGTGACAACCGGTGGAGTATGGTGTATGTTTGTATGTGTTGGTGGAGTATTGTTGACCTTGGTCCGATGCTCTACTATATGTGGAGTTATTGTTGATCCTGGTCCGATACTCTACTTCATCATGTTTTTCTGGAGTAAGGATGGAGGAACCTAACTTACGGGGAAAATTCTGTTTCATAAAGGATGGTTCATAATTAAAATAGTTCACTTTACCCTTATCCCGTTTTATGAAAGAACTATGAACCATCTACAACATATGTGCGTGCGTGTGATAGCATTCATGAAAGTGTTTTAAAATGTGCATTCTTTTACAGCATCGCATTCAAACAGTTTTATCAATCGAACTTACTTCAAGTTCTTCTTTAAATCTTTGCATTTAACAGTTCTGAACTTTACTTCAAGTTCTTTATCACTCAGTACTTTCTTTTAAGTATTCCCTCACTTAGTCCTTTTGACTAATATCTCTCCGGTTTTCTTGGCTCGTGGTTTCAGGTCTTGCAGCCGCAGTCTAGAGGTATCTTGAAGCTCCATATTGTCATTTTTGTGGCTGTTCTTCCTCCTTTGCCGTTGCTGTGATGTTTTGTGTGTTATGCCTGTGATTTTGGGGTGTTTCTGGGATGTTGTTGTTAACTTAGCTGTTGCTTTGCTTGTTGTTCCATTGTTGCTGGCATGGAGAATGGAAACAGGGGAATGGGGCTATTGTTGCTGCACTTTTTCTGCAGCACCACTCTCCCCGGGCGGGGAGAGTTTGCCATTGTAAAGTCCCCGGGCGGGGACTTTCCCTTGCAGCGGCTACTGCATGAAACTCCCCGGCAGGGGAGTTTTGTGTGTGGAATCTCCCCGTGCAGAGAGCTTGCTGCTGCTTGCTTTTGCTGCTTGTTTGCATGAATGTTATGCATGTGATTGTGGTGGTCTTGTGTGTGTACATGAATGCATTTTATTTCAGTTATGAAGCATGCACGTATGTGTATATACTATATATATGTATTAATGCATGCAATTTTCCTTTGTTGTGCAAGTGTACACATGTGTGGGTGCGTTAGTGTATATATATATATGTACAAGTAGTATATTATATAATATACATATGTGTAAATGCATGAAAGTGCATATATATATATGTATATTTAAGTATTAATTAATTAATTTTGAATATTTCCTTTTAAGATATGATCTTGAGTGGCGCAAATTATATGAATTCGATGAACGTATACGTGTAGGAATTTATGAATGCTTGTAGTATGTTATTATATGATATGATATGAGTTTATTTGACACATTAAGAGTTTGATTCTTGAATTAATTATGTGATATTTCGATATTTGTTTCGATATGCCTAAGTATGAACTTATATGAAGTGCATTGCATCATTTCCATCCATATGAATTTGCCGAGTGTTTCTATGGTTCATATGGAGTCTTAACCTTGTTTCTTGTGTTTAGATTGTTCGAAGGGAGTTTCTCGTGGGGTGCTTTGAGTCGTCCGTTCGGTTTGTACGTCAAGGTGAGGTTTTAGGTTTGTTATAGATAATGCGACCTACAACCGTATATGTTCGTTTTCAAGCCCGCATGCGACTATATTATTATATTTATATGATAGATATGTGCATATATGATATGTTTATGACTTTGTCTGTGACGCCCGGAGCGGTGGGCCACCACATCCCCCGCACTTAAACCCGAACCCACATACGAAATGGATTTCCATACATGGGCCCGAGTCTAAGCGAACGGTGACCTACACTCACCCACTAAGCTAAACGGGGCTAAACAACACCAGAGCGCGCGAACACAAATCCAATATGCGGAAGCAATAAACAGGATCCAAACGAGCTCATCAAGAGTAACAATATACCATGGCTTATCAGCCCAAAATAGATATAAGAATTCAAGTGCCAAGGTTATATTTCATACAAGATGCTAAAAACAAAAGAGATGCAATGCTACTCGACCTAAACGGCTAAGTACGACTCGACTCGACGCACTTCCCCGCTTAGCTCGGCACACCTGAAAGGGAAAGGAGAGGGTCAATCTCACAACTCGACTGAGTGAGGGGCTTAACACACCCACACTTTAAATACGTATAGAGCACGACACAAATCAAAAGTGATAGTCATGAATCGAGCCTAGAGTTTTGCACACCAAAACCATTTCCCGAAATTAACATATAGTAAGAAAAGCATCTATCTCGATTCATACTCCATCGGTCCAAACATAAATAAAAGCCCGGCGAGAACGGACTATCCCTTACACCTCTAAACATAAATACCAAATCATAAATCCACCTTTACATCCATGGTGTGTCGGGAATCAAACCCTAGCACCTACAATACCAAAAACATACGGGGTAGCTAACCCACGTTATGCCTTCTCCGGTTATCCACCGAAGGCTCAAGATACCACGCCTTCCCAACCTCCCAAGGTCGCACGTGAATATCTCAAATGAGAACGTGCACAGGGGTAAACCCGGCGACCCCGTGGTCGCCCCGGGCCGTCCTTACCCACGTCTCCAGGGCCCACAACCAATTCGAACCAAAAGTCCCATCTTTCAGGGCACACTCGCTCAATATAACAAAACATACCAAAAGAGATTTAAAATCAAGCTTATATATACTCGTACATATACCATTTCCAAGAGACCAAAGTTATTCCATAAGATCATAAACATAATTTAAGCACGCATATCTAGATATATGTACCATATCCGCATGCAAGGGAAATTCATCATATTATAGGCCATAGGGTATTTTAGCTACTAATTCGTATCCTCACCTTAACAAAAGGGACAAAAGATAGGATCGAAACGGCAACCGACCACCTAAGCTTCGGGCTCTTGCGCGACCGGAAGAGGCTCTGAAACACAAAAGAAAACAAGACCCGAGACTCAGACTCAAAATGAACCAAATAGACGCTCGGCAATGCTTATGAATGCTAAGAATGTAAATGAGCTGCAATTGCGTGTCCAAAATCCTACCAATTCTTATTCACACCATTCCTAGCAAATAAAGTCATAATTTCAAAACAAAGCACACAACGCGTAATATAACAACTAACAATACATACGAGTCATAAACGAAGAAAGAGAACACAAAGAAGCGATAAAACGAGCGATTGCCGCCGCCATATTTTCGAATGACACGGCCGTGTCGGGTTTTAGTTCAAAGTGGACACGGCCGTGTCCGGTTGAAATAAATTCAGAGGCTTAAATCGAGGGGCTGACACGGCCGTGTTGAGTTTTAGTTCAAAATGGACACGGCCGTGTCCGGTTTTATAAAAATAAATGACCCCAAGTCGAGAGGCTGACACGGCCGTGTCCAAAACATGCACAAAGCTGACATGGCCGTGTTAGCCCTTCGTCTTCGGAAAAAAATAACAGCAGCAACAGTGTTTCAGCGCCAAAACAGAGCAAGGAAGCAGGGGTGCATGCAGCAACAACAAGCCAACAACCCAAGCCACAAAATTCATGCAAATCCTAGCAAATCACTTCATAATCCTCATATAATCATCCCATCATCATAAAAGCCCAAGAATCATCATATATCACAAGAATTCTCATGCAAGAATTTGAATTTCATCAATGGCAACTTCCACCATGCTCAACCATATTCAGAAGCAAGACCAAATTATCATGTTAGGGGCTTAAGAGGTCACATATATAACTTCAAATCAAAGCTTAAGTCCAAGAAACAAGAAAGATCATCAAACCTAGCTTCAAGCATGGATTCAATAGCTCAAAGTACTCATAATATCATGCACATATCAAATACTAACTTACCTCTTGAAGAAGATAGAAAAAAATGGAGTTTAGAGCTCAAATACTCCTTGGTGTGAATAGTGACGGGTGAAGGGTTTAGCTCCCAAATTTGCTGCTCTTTCTCTCCTTTGCCTTGCTTGTACCGATAATGAGAGGGAGAGAGATGGATATGCTGAGTTTTGGTGGAGTGTGGGGCCAAGTTTGAGGGTAATATGTCAAGAGTTGAGGGACCAAAGTGCAAATAGATGAAAGGTAGTCATATAAGAGCGAGGTAAGTTTTCGGTCGGATTTCGGATTACCAAATGAGCTTAAAAGGTTATGAGGTTTAGTCCATCGAACCCGAATCATCGAAACGAGTTCAACGGTGGTGACGAAATTCGAATCCGAATTCCTGAGCTCAAAATACACACATTGGAACCCAAGGTGCGCTAAAAGCGTTTTAACCTCCTTTAGGTTCCAAACGAACAATTAATTCAAAAGGTCAACAAATAAATTCGAAAACATATAACGAGCATAATCCAAGTTCATAACACGTAATTCTCCAACATATTCAAACAACGAGAAATTCCGAAATCAAATCAAGCATCAACGAATCAAATCTCAACAATTAGCATTCATAATCATATATAATTCATAAGAATTATTTAAAATAAGAATTAAAAGAGTAAAGAATATGAATTTAATTAATATAAATCATGCACATACGTCATACCTGTACAGTCTGAAAGTCGGGGGGTCACAATCCTTCCCCCTTAAAAAGGACTTGTCCTCAAGTCCGAACCGAGTTCTCAAACAACCCCGGATAAAATCTCTTCATTTTCTCCTCAGTTTCCCAAGTGGATTCCTCTGATTTCTGATCTCTCCAAAGTACCCTGACCAAAGGAATCTGTCTGTTTCTTAACTCTTGCATTTTTCGATCCTGAATTGCAACTGGATGTTTCTCAATCGTCAAATCCAGCTCTAACTGAACCTCTTCAACTGGGAGAATTGTGGCCTCATCAGGATAATATTTACGGAGTTGAGAAACGTGAAACACGTTGTGTATCCCAGTCAAATTCGGCGGTAAATCCAACCTATACGCCGCTTCCCCAATTCTTTCTAAAATCTCAAACGGTCTAAGATATCGGGGACTGAGTTTCCCACCTTTACCAATCCGAGTGAATCCCTTCCTCGGAAATGCTTTTAGAAAGACCTTATCTCCTACCTCAAACTGTAAAGGCCTTCTTCTTTTGTCAACGTAACTCTTCTGACGAGACTGAGCCGCTTTCATTCTCTGTCTAATCTGATGAACTTTCTCAATAGTAGCAGTAATATTTTCCTTAGGTTCGGCTCTCTCGAGTTTATGCTCCTCAGTCCATCTCCAATCTTCTATATCCCAAAATAGAGGGGATTTGCACTTCCTCCCATATAAAGCCTCATAAGGAGCCATTCCAATCGAACCCTGATAGCTGTTATTATACGCAAATTCGACCAAAGCCAGATGTTCGTCCCACGTGTCTTGAAAATCCAAAGCTGATACGAACTCCACGTACTTGCCGTGAAACCCTACATCAATACTTGGAGTTCTTGAATCTGATCGTCCAATTCAAGGTTGAAAATAAGAGGAGTGTGACCCGTTTGCTATATTGAGCAAAGAACCAACATTATCAGATTGTAAGTAACGCACCCCGTCGACTATAAGGAGTCGAGAAATAACGTTATCCGGGAAAGGGGTTTGAAACCCTAATGTCGTTCAGCAAAGAACTTGAGAGAAAATCTCACTTGAATGAAAATTCAATAATTTTACTTCTTGATTGAAAGAAAAACAAGTTACAATGCTGAATATAAAGATGCATGCATGGAAACCTAAGAGACACTAGAATACTAAAGGACACAAGCTATTCCCGCCACTTGCCATGAAGGCTTACAAAAGTGGGCTTAAATAAACTAATATGCAGCTAAATGATGATAAAATAAAGGCCCAAATAATATTATAACAGGCTTAGGGACGAATTACATCATTTCCACACTTTGGACTTTAGGAATTGGACATAAAAACGTTGAAGTATTCTGAATTTGGTTCAGCAGCCCATCTTGAAGGTTGGAGTCCAGTTTGAGCAAATTGGTTTAAGAGATTTCCAACTTCCTCTTGGATAATTTTGGCCCGAGCTCTTGGAATTGGACCACCATAACTTTGTTCCTTTTGTATGCTATCTTCTTGAGTTGTGGATCGGTCCAGCTCTTCATTTGGGATAAGATATGGCCGCGGTTCATCATGATTCACATCATTCCCCCCTTCTTGAAAAGGATTCGTCCCCGAATCTGAATCTGCATGAAAGGGAGATAAATCAGCAGCATTAAAGGTGGAACTTACACTATACGTATCAGGGAGATCAATTTTGTAAGCATTATCATTGATCCTTTTCAACACTTTGAATGGTCCGTCCCCCCGTGGGTCAAGTTTGGACTTTCGCTGATGATTGAATCTCTCTTTCCTAAAGTGAACCCAAACCAAGTCTCCTTCCTTGAAAACAACTTTCTTTCGTCCCTTGTTGGCTTGAATCATAGCTTGGTTGTTTCTTTTGAGAATGTGAAGCCGAGCATCCTCATGCATTTTCTTCACAAGTTCAGCTTTCTCCTTGCCATCTAAGCTTACAAGTTCATTCATAGGTAAAGGAAGCAAATCTAAAGGAGTTAAGGGATTAAAACCATAAACAAGCTCAAAGGGTGAGAAAGAAGTAGAAGAATGTATTGAACGGTTATATGCAAATTCAACAAATGGAATACACTCAACCCAATTCTTTGAATATGTTTTAAACACAGCTCTTAAAAGAGTTCCCAAGGTTCGATTCACTACTTCCATTTGTCCATCCGTTTGAGGATGACAAGTGGTGGAAAATAATAGTTTTGTTCCCAATTTTCCCCACAATACTCGCCAAAAGTAACTTAAAAACTTCACATCTCGATCACTTACAATTGATTTTGGGATTCCATGAAGTCTTACTACTTCCCAAAAGAACAATCCAGCAACATGTGTTGCATCATCAGTTTTATTACAAGGAATGAAATGTGCCATTTTAGAAAATCGATCAACAACAACAAAAATTGAATCCTTTCCATTTTGTGTTCTTGGCATTCCTAGCACAAAATCCATAGAAATATCAGTCCACGGATGCGTTGGAACAGGCAAGGGTGTGTAAAGGCCGTGAGGTTTAACTCGTAATTTAGCCTTTCTACAAGTTACGCATCTATGACAAGTCCGTTCAATATCCCGTTTCATATGAGGCCAAAAGAAATGTTCCTTAAGTATGCTCAAAGTTTTTAAAACACCAAAATGTCCCATTAATCCTCCCCCATGAGACTCACGGATTAGCAACTGACCCAAAGAACAATTTGGAATGCATAGCTTGTTTTCTCTAAACAAATAACCATCTTGAACATAAAATTTATCACAAGGCTTTTGTTCACAAGACGCAAATATTTCAGCAAAATCAGAATCACTCAAGTTTAGTTCCTTAATATGAGCAAATCCCATGAATTTAGCACTTAAGGTAGAGAGAAGAATGTACCTTCGTGATAAGGCAACAACAACAACATTATCCTTACCTTGCTTGTACCGAATCACATAAGGAAACATCTCTATAAATTCAACCCAGCGAGCATGCCTTCGGTTCAAACTTCCTTGCCCCTTCAAATGTTTTAACGACTCATGATCCGTATGAATGATGAACTCTTTCGACCACAAGTAATGCTGCCACGTCTCTAAGGCCCTAATTAAGGCATAGAGCTCCTTGTCATAAGTAGAGTAGTTCAATGCAGCCCCATTGAGTTTCTCACTAAAGTATGCAATTGGTTTCTTCTCATGCATGAGCACAGCACCTATACCAACACCCGAAGCATCACATTCGATTTGAAAGGCTTTAGAAAAATCCGGTAAAAGTAAAAGAGGAGCTGAACTTAGCTTTGTTTTCAATGTTTGGAATGCCATTTCTTGAGCTTCTCCACACTTAAATCCCACGCTTTTCTTGATGATTTCCGTTAAGGGGGCAGCTATGGTGCTGAAATTGGGCACGAATCTCCTATAGAACCCGGCCAAACCATGAAAACTCCTTACTTCCGTGATGGTCTTGGGTGTAGGCCACTCTTTGATTGCCTTAACCTTTTCTTCATCTACCTCTATACCACCTGCACTCACAACAAATCCAAGGAACACGACTCTATCCATGCAAAAGCTACACTTCTTAAGATTAGCATATAACTTTTCATGCCTTAGTACCTCAAGTACTAACCTCAAATGCTCAATATGTTCATGCAAATTACGGCTAAAGATCAATATATCATCAAAGTAAACCACTACGAATTTACCAATATAAGCACGCAATACATGATTCATCAATCTCATGAAGGTACTAGGTGCGTTAGTTAAGCCAAAAGGCATTACTAACCACTCATACAATCCATGCTTAGTTTTAAAAGTTGTTTTCCATTCATCACCTTCTTGCATTCTTATTTGGTGATAGCCACTTTTCAAATCAATTTTAGTGAAGATTGTAGAACCATGCAATTCATCAATCATATCATCAAGGCGAGGTATGGGATAACGATACTTTACCGTGATCTTGTTGACAGCCCTACAATCCACGCACATTCGCCAAGTACCATCCTTTTTAGGCACCAAAAGAACCGGAACAGCACATGGACTCATGCTCTCACGCACATATCCCTTTGCAAGCAACTCTTCAACTTGTTTTTGAAGCTCCTTTGTCTCTTGAGGGGTGCTTCGGTAAGCTGGTCGGTTTGGGATGGCAGCCCCGGGGATGAGGTCAATTTGGTGTTCTATTCCTCGTATAGGAGGTAAACCGGGTGGTATTTCCTCCGGGAATACATCCTCAAACTCCTGCAAGAGAGAAGAAACAACACTAGGCAAGGGAGGGGTTTCATTAGATGAAAGAAATATGTTTTTATACATCATCATCATCACAAGCTTTTCTTTTTTTATCACCCCCTCAATCTCTTTTTCTTTTATAAAGAAACTCACTTTTTTTCTTTCTTTCTTTTCAACTAGTTTCTTTTCTCCCTCTTCTTTTCTGTTACACTCTTTTTCTTTTTCCTTCTCCTTTTCTTTTTCATGCTCTTTTTCTTTTTCTTTTTCACATTCTTTCTCACTATTACAATCACTTTGTTTTGAAGAAGCTGAAATGGATTTCTTAATTTGGCATTGTTCTTCATACACTTGGCTTGGTGGTAAAGGTGCCAAGGTGATGTTTCGCCCATCCTTGGTAAAACTATATCGATTCTTGTAGCCATCAAGAACTGTTTGTCTATCAAATTGCCATGGTCTTCCAAGCAATATATGGCCAGCTTGCATTGGTACGACATCACAAAGAACCTCATCCATGTATTTGCCAATTGAAAAGGAGATAAGAACTTGTTTTGTTACCTTCATTTCACCATGTTCATTCAGCCATTGGAGCTTATAAGGTCTTGGGTGCTTCAAGGTTTTAAGGCCGAGCCTTTCCACCATCAATTTACTAGCCATGTTCACGCAACTCCCGCTGTCAATGATCAGCCCACACATTCGCTCCTTAACATGACACCGTGTGTAAAAGATGTTTTCCCTTTGTTGTTCATCTTTGTCCTCAAGAGCTTGGATGTGCAAAGCTCTTAGAACCACCAAACTTTGCCCCACAACCGCATGCTCAACATCACTTGCCTCATCCGATGTTTCAAGGCCTCCATTATCACCCTCACTTTCGGTTTCAAGTTCTCCATTGTCTAACAAGATCATGGCTCTTTTGTTTGGACATTGAGACATTATATGGCCTGCTCCTTGACATTTAAAGCATTTAATATCACGATTGCGATGTGTAGAGGTGTTACCTTTCTCAAACGAACCCTTTGTTGTAGGTGGATCCTCCTTCGGTTTTGAAGGCTTTTCGGCTGTTTTTGGAGAAGAATTCCACTTTGGTTTATAGGTATTTGAATCATCACGCCTAACCACAGTCCGTCCTTTCTTAAATTGTCTCTCCACCTTGATAGCCATATGGACCACTTCCTCAAGTTCAACATAGTGATGAAGTTCCACTACATTGGCGATCTCTCGGTTGAGACCACATATGAACCGAGCCATGGTTGCCTCACGATCCTCCTCAATATTTGCTCGAATCATTGCCATCTCCATTTCTTTGTAGTATTCCTCTACCGTTTTGAACCATTGCCTCAAACTTTGCAACTTAAGGTGTAGGTCTCGATAGTAGTGAGGAGGTACGAACCTCTTCCTCATAACCACCTTCATCTCATCCCAAGTTTCAATAGGGTACTCACCACTTCTGCGTCTACTTATCACCACTTGATCCCACCATACAATAGCATAGTCCGTAAAGGATACGGCTGCAAGTTTTACCTTTTTCCCTTCCGAATAGTTGTGGCAGTCATAAATTAACTCCACCTTTCGTTCCCATTCAATGTAAGCTTCCGGGTCATTTTGTCCTTTGAAGGAAGGAATAGAAAGCTTGATAGATCCGAGGTTATTGTCAATTACCCCTCTTCCTCTTCGTTGTTGTTGGTATCTTGGACGTCTATGATCTCTCCTTGAAGAGGCATTTGATGCAGCCTCATCTAAGTCATCTTCCTCATCATCAAATCCATCACGAGGATTGATACCCAAATCGGCTGGTCGTCGGTTTGGTCTCCTAGCCGGGAGAGCATTTTGTTGTAATTCAGTCACCCGTTCATCATTTTGATCCAATCGATCCCGGATCTCACCAAATTGTACGTTCAACCTATCAAATTGTTGTTGCATTGCACGGAGGACAAAGTTAACGTCCATTGGAGGCTGTTCATTTCGTTCTTCCGTCATGTTTTAAACCTGCAAGAAAAAATCGTTAGTAAAAATTACCTCACAACACTCCCTCACGTGTTTGCCCTCGTTTAGAGTCACTCACGCTCGTGTATCACTCAAAAATATGGCTTTTTCCCTCTTTTGTGCTCACAACTCAAGCCTTTTACCACTCTTTTCTCTCAATTCTTGAAGAAAGACACAAGAAATTTCAGATCCCTCAACCAAATAATCCTTAAGATGAATGAACCAATAAGGGTGCTAAAATTGTCACAAACGAACTGTTACAACTAAAAAGATACAAACAAACAAATCCACATGACTTATGATTTGAGATTACAAAGAAAATGACTGAAACAATGCTGCTCTCTTTTTTTTTCTTTTTTTTTTTTTCGTTTTTTTTTTTTTTTTTTGCAGCAATATAACGATAATGAAAAGAAATTATACAAAAGATAAAAGATATGGATACGTAACCTTGGATGGAAAACCTAAGCTCTAGATACCAAATGATACGAACTCCACGTACTTGCCGTGAAACCCTATATCAATACTTGGAGTTCTTGAATCTGATCGTCCAATTCAAGGTTGAAAATAAGAGTAGTGTGACCCGTTTGCTATATTGAGCAAAGAACCAACACTATCAGATTGTAAGTAACGCACCCCGTCGACTATAAGGAGTCGAGAAATTACATTATCCGGGAAAGGGGTTTGAAACCCTAATGTCGTTCAGCAAAGAACTTGAGAGAAAATCTCACTTGAATGAAAATTCAATAATTTTACTTCTTGATTGAAAGAAAAACAAGTTACAATGCTGAATATAAAGATGCATGCATGGAAACCTAAGAGACACTAGAATACTAAAGGACACAAGCTATTCCCGCCACTTGCCATGAAGGCTTACAAAAGTGGGCTTAAATAAACTAATATGCAGCTAAATAATGATAAAATAAAGGCCCAAATAATATTATAATAGGCTTAGGGCCGAATTACATCATTTCCACACTTTGGACTTTAGGAATTGGACATAAAAACGTTGAAGTATTCTGAATTTGGTTCAGCAGCCCATCTTGAAGGTTGGAGTCCAGTTTGAGCAAATTGGTTTAAGAGATTTCCAACTTCCTCTTGGATAATTTTGGCCCGAGCTCTTGTAATTGGACCACCATAACTTTGTTCCTTTTGTATGCTATCTTCTTGAGTTGTGGATCGGTCCAGCTCTTCATTTGGGACAAGATATGGCCGCGGTTCATCATGATTCACATCAAAAGCACACGCCCTAAGCATATCCTCCAAATACTGAATTAACCTCTCCGACTGACCGTCTGTTTGAGGATGCGAAGCGGTGCTAAACTTGAGCTTGGTACCCAAACATCTCTGAAGATTCTGCCAAAAAATCGAAGTGAACCTTGGATCTCGATCTGAAACTATGCTGACTGGAATTCCGTGTAACCTTACAATTTCCCGCACATACAACTCTGCTAGTTTTGGTACCTTATCAGACATCCTCACCTTAAAAAAATGGGTAGACTTAGTCAACCTGTCGATAACCACCCAAATTCCATCGAACCCTCCTTTGACTCTAGGCAAGCCGGACACAAAGTCCATTGTCACTTGCTCCCACTTCCATTCGGGAATAGGGAGTGGTTGGAGAGTTCCTCCCGGTTTTTGGTGCTCTGCCTTCACCTTTTGACACGTTAGACATCGCTTCACAAAGTTCGCGACGTCCCTCTTCTTGCCATTCCACCAGAACCTCTCTTTCAAGTCTCGATACATCTTAGTACCTCCCGAATGAATCGAGTACCCCGAGCGATGTGCTTCTTCTAAAACCAGCCTCCTGAGCTCGGTTGGAACACAAACTCTCGATCCAAACCTTAACAAACCTGAATCATCCAACCCAAACTTAGAATTCGGATCATCTCTGGAACGAGTTATCAACTTCTGAATCTCGGCATCCAAGGCTTGAGCCTCCAATAACTGCTGTTTCAAATTTGGTATAATTGTGAGGTTAGCCAACCAAGTCCCTGAAGCCAGAATCTCTGAACCCGAACTTGAAGAACCTACTTCCAAATTAAGGACACTCGCCTTTCTACTCAAGGCATCGGCTACCACGTTCGTTTTACCCGGATGGTACTGAATCTTGCAATCATAATCCTCGAATAACTCCATCCAACGCCTCTGTCTGACATTCAGATCTTTCTGAGAAAAGAGATACTTGAGGCTTTGGTGATCCGTAAACACCTCGAACGTTGTACCGTAGAGATAGTGTCGCCACTTCATCAAAGCAAACACAACGACAGCTAATTCCAAATCATGGGTAGGGAAATTCTTCTCATGCTCCTTCAATTTTCTCGAAGCATAAGCTACCACTCTACCATGCTGCATTAAAACACAACCCAGACCTTCCTTAGAAGCATCCGTGTAAACTGCATAACCCTCGGTGCCCTCTGGTAGGGTGAGAACTGGTGCTGAAGTTAATTTCACTTTCAAAGTCTGAAAACTTGCTTCACACTTGTCATCCCACTCAAACTTCACTTCTTTCTTAGTCAGTTGAGTCAACGGAGCCGCAATCTTAGAAAAATCTTTAACAAACCTTCTGTAATAACCGGCCAATCCAAGAAAACTCCGAATTTCTGAAACATTCCTCGGTCTCTCCCAACGAAGCACGGATTCAGTCTTAGACGGATCCACTTCAATTCCATTACCCGAGATGATATGACCCAAAAATACGACCCTGTCGATCCAAAACTCGCATTTGCTAAACTTGGCGTACAACTTATGCTCCCTTAGGGTTTCCATAACAATCCGGAGATGTTGAGCATGCTCTTCAACCGACTTAGAAAACACCAGAATGTCGTCTATAAAAATTACCACAAACTTGTCAAGGAACTGCCTGAACACTCGGTGCATCATATCCATAAATACGGCTGGAGCGTTAGTTAACCCGAAAGGCATTACAACAAACTCAAAATGACCATAGCGAGTATTGAATCCAGACTTAGGTATATCCTCCTCCCAAATCCGCAGCTGATAGTAACCCTGCCTCAAATCCAACTTAGAATAAACCTTAGACCCTTGCAAAATATCAAATAGCTCCTCGATGTGAGGCAACGGATACTTATTCTTCACGGTCATCCGATTCAGCTCACGGTAATCTATACACATCCGTAATGTTCCATCTTTCTTCTTTACAAATAGAACAGGAGCACCCCACGGAGAAGTGCTCGGGCGAATGTACCCACAAGCTAACAGTTCATCAAGCTGCGACTTCAACTCCTTCAATTCAGCAGGAGCCATCCTGTAGGGAGTCTTCGAGAAAGGCTCTGCTCTGGGATAAAGGTCAATTACAAACTCGATGTCCCTATCAGGCGGAAGAGAACCCAAAGTCTCAGGGAAAACATCGATATACTCTCGCACGACCTCCGTCTCTTCAAGTTTGGCCCGATCCTTCGGTCTATTCAAAAGATAGGCCACAAAACCTGTTGCTCCGTCCCGGACCAGTTTACTAGCCTCCATGAAAGAAATAAACAGGCTTGACTTAACCTTCTCGCCCTTAAACACCACTGAACCAAAGGAAACTTTCTTCTCCCGACAATCCATCTGAGCCCCATACTCATACAACCAATCCGTCCCCAAAATAACGTCATACCTCTGTATAGGCATCTCAATCAAATCTGCCAGAAAGACTCGGCCTTCAAAGCCAATTGGACAACCCCGAAAAACCCTGCAAGATACTAAACTACCACCAAGAGGGGAACTAACCACGTAGTCATACGCACATAAAGAAACAGGCAAGCACATAGAAGCAGCAATATCCCGGGAAATAAATGAATGAGTAGCCCCGGGATCGAACAATGCATGTAATGTAGTGCCATGGATGCTTATACTACCTTCGATCACCGCATTTGGGTCGACATCTATAGCTTGCTCCTCCTCAGCTCCCAACGCATATGCCCTAGCCGGAATTGCAGGCCTCGGGTTGTCTTTCTTTTCGGACACGTATCCATCATATGATCCGGTGCTCCATAAATGAAACACCTTTTATGGAGTCTGAAGCAGTTGTCCACGTGGTGAGAGCCTTTGCAATAGGTACATTGCACTTTAGGTGGTGCCGGAAGTGCTAATGGTTGCTTGGCTTGAATTGGTCCCGCTGGTTTGAATGATTTGTTCTGAGGCTTAGCCTGTTGAAAAGTTTGATAGGCTGGCCTTTTTCCAAATTTATTCATAGTCCCTGAACTGGACCCTTGCCCTGAATGTGAAGTCCTCCTCCTCAAAACCACTCTCTCTTCAACCCTAAGCGCCTTATCAACTACTTTCGCCCACGTGCTAGTGTTGGCTGCTTCCAAAGCATCTTTCATATCCTCCCGTAGTTCTTGGAGAAACTTAGAGGCCTTCGCTTCATCGTCATTAGCGATATTAGGGGCATAGCGGGAGAGTCTCTCAAACTCGTTGATATAATCAGTAACAGACATACTCTCTTGTTTCAAATCCATAAATTCCCTCAACCTTCAGTTTCTCGTAGCCTTAGAGATATATTTGTTCTTGAATTCCTGTTCAAAGATATCCTATGTAATCTCTTCCCCGGAAGCTTCCAACTTAATCTGAGTGCTAGTCTACCAACTGTAGGCCTGTCCCTGTATCATGCTAAGAGTGCACTGTAGCTTGTCCCTCGGGTCACAAGGAATGAGGCGCCATACTCGATTTGTCTGAATTAACCACTCCTCTGCCTGCACATTATTCCCACCAATGAAAACCGGTGGATTCTGATTTTTAAATTCCCGAAGTAGAGCAGTGATAGCATTTCCTCCATGATTCCCGGCCGGAGGTGCATTATTCCTTTCCTGAGCCCTTTGTTCCAAAAATACGACCAATCTTTCCATAAAGTTTCCGGGATCCATTTTAGGTGGTGGTGGTGGATTGTTGTTTTCATGTTGTGGAGAATGATCTCGGTGATGACGATGTTCCGGAGATCTATCTCGGTGATGGTATCTTCGGGAAGGCATATTTCTACAAAACAAGAGATTTCAATTCATATGCGTGGGGGTTAGTGCATGTTCATGTGCACTATTAACAAGAGGGTAAACAAATAATCATATAAATGCATATAACCACGTTGTCCTAAGCCGAACGACCTAGACTCACCAGACTCGACTCAAGAGTTCCGGTTTTGCAACCGAGAGCTCTGATACCACTTTAAGGATGTGACGCCCGGAGCGTTGGGCCACCACATCCCCCACACTTAAACCCGAACCCACATACGAAATGGATTTCCATACATGGGCCCGAGTATAAGCGAACGGTGACCTACACTCACCCACTAGGCTAAGTGGGGCTAAACAACACCAGAGCGCGCGAACACAAATCCAATATGCGGAAGCAATAAACAGGATCCAAACGAGCTCATCAAGAGTAACAATATACCATGGCTTATCAGCCCAAAATAGATATAAGAATTCAAGTGCCAAGGTTATATTTCATACAAGATGCTAAAAACAAAAGAGATGCAATGCTACTCGACCTAAACGGCTAAGTACGACTCGACTCGACGCACTTCCCCGCTTAGCTCGGCACACCTGAAAGGGAAAGGAGAGGGTCAGTCTCACAACTCGACTGAGTGAGGGGCTTAACACACCCACACTTTAAATACGTATAGAGCACGGCACAAATCAAAAGTGATAGTCATGAATCGAGCCTAGAGTTTTGCACACCAAAATCGTTTCCCGAAATTAACATATATAGTAAGAAAAGCATCTATCTCGATTCATACTCCATCGGTCCAAACATAAATAAAAGCCCGGCGAGAACGGACTATCCCTTACACCTCTAAACATAAATACCAAATCATAAATCCACCCTTACATCCATGGTGTGTCGGGAATCAAACCCTAGCACCTACAATACCAAAAACATACAGGGTAGCTAACCCACGTTATGCCTTCTCCGGTTATCCACCGAAGGCTCAAGATACCACGCCTTCCCAACCTCCCAAGGTCGCACGTGAATATCTCAAATGAGAACGTGCACAGGGGTAAACCCGGCGACCCCGTGGTCGCCCCGGGCCGTCCTTACCCACGTCTCCAGGGCCCACAACCAATTCGAACCAAAAATCCCATCTTTCAGGGCACACTCGCTCAACATAACAAAACATACCAAAAGAGATTTAAAATCAAGCTTATATATACTCGTACATATACCATTTCCAAGAGACCAAAGTTATTCCATAAGATCATAAACATAATTTAAGCACGCATATCTAGATATATGTACCATATCCGCATACAAGGGAAATTCATCATATTATAGGCCATAGGGTATTTTAGCTACTAATTCCTATCCTCACCTTAACAAAAGGGACAAAAGATAGGATCGAAACGGCAACCGACCACCTAAGCTTCGGGCTCTTGCGCGACCGGAAGAGGCTCTGCGTAACATCCCGATCGTTCGAATTATAAGGTATGTCACCTTTTACCTTTTTTTGTGTTTAATTAAGTGATTTTATATTTTTCGTGGCCCTATTTTAAACTCTTTTAGAGTTTAGGGCCCTTTTTGTAATTTTCTCCTTTTAGGGGGTTTTTCCGGTCACTTCTCGTTCGGTTGAGATTTTGACTTCTTTGACCCCTTCAACGCGTCCGGGGCGGCGAAACGAGTCCGTAGACTCTAAGTTTGCCCAATTCGGATGTCGTTAGCTCGTTCGTTCGATCATTTTTGCGTACGAGGACCCGAGATATATACTCGGATTCCCTCGTTTTGCGTGCCATTTTCAGCAGCTCCAGCCGCATCGTCTTCTTCCTCGCGTAGAGCACTATTCACGCAGTGAAGGTGCAATTTCACACACATGCTCGTTCTCCCTTGTTTCTCGACGGAATTCGACGAATCAATAGTGGAAATTCATCAGCTCGACGAGCCCGTCACAACCGTACCAAGATCGGCGGCCTGAAGGTGGCGGGTGGCGCCACCACTTCGCCGCCGGCGTTCCGGCGAGTTTCGCGAGCGGAGCTTGACCCTACCCTACGTTTTTGGACCTTCCCGTTCCATTTCCGGCCTCCGTTCAGCACGAAAACCACCGCAAGTGGTGGTTCCGGCGAGGCAACAGCGGCAGAAACTTCGGTAGCAATTTCGGCCCTTTTCCCGGCCGGTTTTGGTGGTGGTCGCTTCACGAAAGTTGCTTGGAATGACGAAACGTAGTGGATGGCATCGGCGGCGTTCCAAGAACCGGCCGTTGGCGGCGGACCGGTGGTGAACCGGCGGGTCTGAACCGGTTACTGTTTCGATGATTTTTCCGGCGATTTGACATGGGCCTTTCGTAGGGCTCGTTACAAGCTTTCCAACGGTATGCCCGGATTTCATTTTTGTTTTGCGGTTTGCAGTTAATTTCAGTTTCCGTCGTTGGGATTTGGTTCGGTTTTTCTTCAACGAAGTCCCGTGTGTTTAGCTTTTTCTGAAATTGGTTGGGGGCTTTTATTGAGTAGGCCGAGGCGTACGTTTCTGTCCTTCCGGGGATTTTTCCGACCACCGGAGGCGGTGTTCCAGTGATGGCCGGTGGCTGTTCGGCCGGCTACGGTGGCGGCATTCCGGCGACTTTCGGACAGTAGGTCTGTTTCGTTGTGGTGAGTCCAACGCCAATTTCCGTTCGTCAATCGGATGTCCGGTTGATTTTATATGAATTTTTTTTGAAGTGGTTGTATTTACTTTTGTTAATTGTTTGTAATTGTCAATTAATTACTGTAAGCGTGAATTACTGATTGAATTGTGCTCCAATGTGTATGAAAACTTGTATGAATTATAATTTGATATATTTGGATAATTTGATTTGTAAATTGAACCCCCGACTTGTTGATTTTGCTACTTGGTTAGTCTAGAGGGGGTGTTTGCGTAATTTTTGAAAAAGTGGGAATTTGTTTGATTTGAATTAATAGACCTTAGTAATGAAATCTAAAATGTAATGTATGAATTGAATATGTAACGTATGAATTTAATGAACTTAGTTTGATTAGAATTTGACTTATATGAAATATGAACCTTGAATGATTAAATAACTTGCTTTGAATTTGTATAAGACTTCGTGAGGTTTAAATAAATTAGAAGCATGCTACAGTGATTGCTTGACTTATTAATACTTGGAAATTTGTATGAAATGCGATATGAATTGTCTGAACTTTGTTAATTGAATTTGTTAGGTATTAAATGAATTGATATGAAATGATATGAAGTGCTTTGCCTTTAATTTTGTTATTTGCATTAATTATGCACATGAACATGCCTTAATGTTTTGTTTCGCATATAATTTATATAAATTTGAACCTTGCTGATGTGATTGCATTTATTAAGTGTTTGAGCATATGCCGTGGGTCCCTATGTGGTTGTCTGCTTGAATCTGAGTTCCGTGCTGTGTTTGTGTGTTCAGTTGGTACAGGTGCACCCGGGGTGGTGACTTGAGGTCGTGCAGGTTCCGGGGTGGACCTTCTGCTTTGTATTTGGCTCTGTTTGGTGTAAGGTGAGGTTTTAGGATTTTTGTTTTAGTTACAGCGACCTACAACATTCTGTGCTCGTTTTCAAGCCTGCATGGGATTATTCTATTATATTTATATAATAGATACGTGTTTATATGATATGTTTATGAATTTGTCATATGATTAAAGGTTTTCGAACTGTATATGTACGAGCATATGTAAGCTTGAAATGTTTTGCAACGAGGCTATGCTCCAAACCGTGTGTCTTCATACCAGCTGCGGATTAGGATGATACGGAGAGGTACGTTTATAGCATATGCTAAGTTGCAAGGTATGGTATGCTCCGATAAGGTACGTAAGCATGTTTTTGATTCGACATGATAAGTTTGATATGTAGCGAGTTATGATATGATCTGTCTGATATGCTCTGTTTTGATATGTTGGGGCCCGAGACGTGGGTAAGGGGGACCCGGGACGACCATGGGGCCACCGGTTATGACCCCTGTGCACGTTCTCATTTGAGATATTCACGTGCGACCTAGGGAGGTTGGGAAGGCGTGGTATCTTGAGCCCTCGGTGGATAACCGGGGAAGGCACAGTGTGGGTTCGCTACCCCGTGTGTGTTTGTATCTGTATGAGTAGTGAGGGTTTGCTCCCCGAACTACATGGTGTTGGGGTTGGATTGTTTATGATATTTGTTTGTTTTCTGTTATGATACGTTTGATTCGATATGGAAGTAAGGTGGGAGACCCGTACTCGCCGGGTATATGATTATGATCTGTTATGTTGATTATGAAACGGGAGAGGAGCTTTCTCTTTTAATAAAACGTGAGTTTGCTCAGTTTGTTAAGTTATGAATAAGATACGTATAAGTTTGATAAGTTAAGATATGTATAAGTTTGATTTGATAGGATATGTGTAAGTTCGATTTGAAAATGGTTTTGGTATGCAAAACCCTACTCCCGGTTCATAATCTCTCTTTTGATACGTGCTCTGCTCCTTATTATGTATAGTGTGTGTGAGTTCAGCCCCCTCGCTCAGTCAGTGGACTGACCCTCGCCCCACCTATGTTTTTAGTTTGCAGGTGCAAGTTGTTGGAGTTCGAGCTAGGCTGCTTTGAGTCGGGTCTGTCGAGTCTGTGTCTGTCCGTTTGATTTTGTTAATTACTTTGTTCCGATTTATGTATGAAAATTATGTATATAGTATGTTCTGTACAAGTTTTTGTTAGTTCATATTTTGCATCGCTTCCGCATTCAGGTTTTGCTTATTTTACTTGTACAGGGTTTAGTTACCGCCTAGCTTTGGTTGGTTTTTCGTTTGTCACCCGTTCGCTGTGACTTGGTGCGTGTGCGGACTTTCCATTTCGTACCACGTGTCAGGTCATAGTGCGGGGGTGTGGTGCCCCACCGCTTGGGGTGCTACATCTTAAGTGGTATCAGAGCTACCAGGTTCAGAACCGGTGCTCTGGAGTCGTGTCGTGTCAGTTTAGGTCGTACGGCATAGGCCGGTTCACCACCGGTTCACCGCCGGTCCACCGCCAACGGCCGGTTCTTGGAACGCCGCCGATGCCATCCACTACATTTCGTCATTCCAAGCAACTTTCGTGAAGCGACCACCACCAAAACCGGCCGGGAAAAGGGCCGAAATTGCTGCCGAAGTTTCTGCCGCTGTTGCCTCGCCGGAACCACCACTTGCGGTGGTTTTCGTGCTGAACGGAGGCCGGAAATGGAACGGGAAGGTCCAAAAACGTAGTGTAGGGTCAAGCTCCGCTCGCGAAACTCATCGGAACGCCGGCGGCGAAGTGGTGGCGCCACCTGCCACCTTCAGGCCGCCGATGCGCCGCCGTCGGTCTTCGGTTGGCCACGATCTTGGTACGGTTGTGACGGGCTCATCGAGCTGATGAATTTCCACTATTGATTCGTCGAATTCCGTCGAGAAACGAGAGAGAACGAGCATATATGTGAAATTGCACCTTCACTGCATGAATAGTGCTCTGCGCGAGGAAGAAGACGATGCAGCTGGAGCTGCTGAAAATGCCACGCAAAACGAGGGAATCCGAGTATATATCTCGGGTCCTCGTACGCAAAAACGATCGAACGAACGAGCTAACGACATCCGAATTGGGCAAACTTAGAGTCTATGGACTCGTTTCACCGCCCCGGACGCGTTGAAGGGGTCAAAGAAGTCAAAATCTCAACCGAACAAGAAGTGACCGGAAAAACCCCCTAAAAGGAGAAAATTACAAAAAGGGCCCTAAACTCTAAAAGAGTTTAAAATAGGGCCACGAAAAATATAAAATCACTTAATTAAACACATAAAAGTTAAAAGGTGATATACCTTATAATTCAAACGATCGGGATGTTACACTCTGAAACACAAAAGAAAACAAGACCCGAGACTCAGACTCAAAATGAACCAAATAGACGCTCGGCAATGCTTATGAATGCTAAGAATGTAAATGAGATGCAATTACGTGTCCAAAATCCTACCAATTCTTATTCACACCATTCCTAGCAAATAAAGTCATAATTTCAAAACAAAGCACACAACGCGTAATATAACAACTAACAATACATACGAGTCATAAACGAAGAAAGAGAACACAAAGAAGTGATAAAACGAGCGATTGCCGCCGCCATATTTTCGAATGACACGGCCGTGTCGGGTTTTAGTTCAAAGTGGACACGGCCGTGTCCGGTTGAAATAAATTCAGAGGCTTAAATCGAGGGGCTGACACGGCCGTGTTGGGTTTTAGTTCAAAATGGACACGGCCGTGTCCGGTTTTATAAAAATAAATTACCCCAAGTCGAGAGGCTGACACGGCCGTGTCCAAAACATGCACAAAGCTGACACGGCCGTGTTGGCCCTTCGTCTTCGGAAAAAAATAACAGCAGCAACAGTGTTTCAGCGCCAAAACAGAGCAAGGAAGCAGGGGTGCATGCAGCAACAACAAGCCAACAACCCAAGCCACAAAATTCATGCAAATCCTAGCAAATCACTTCATAATCCTCATATAATCATCCCATCATCATAAAAGCCCAAGAATCATCATATATCACAAGAATTCTCATGCAAGAATTTGAATTTCATCAATGGCAACTTCCACCATGCTCAACCATATTCAGAAGCAAGACCAAATTATCATGTTAGGGGCTTAAGAGGTCACATATATAACTTCAAATCAAAGCTTAAGTCCAAGAAACAAGAAAGATCATCAAACCTAGCTTCAAGCATGGATTCAATAGCTCAAAATACTCATAATATCATGTACATATCAAATACTAACTTACCTCTTGAAGAAGATAGAAAAAAATGGAGTTTAGAGCTCAAATACTCCTTGGTGTGAATAGTGACGGGTGAAGGGTTTAGCTCCCAAATTTGCTGCTCTTTCTCTCCTTTGCCTTGCTTGTACCGATAATGAGAGGGAGAGAGATGGATATGCTGAGTTTTGGTGGAGTGTGGGGCCAAGTTTGAGGGTAATATGTCAAGAGTTGAGGGACCAAAGTGCAAATAGATGAAAGGTAGTCATATAAGAGCGAGGTAAGTTTTCGGTCGGATTTCGGATTACCAAATGAGCTTAAAAGGTTATGAGGTTTAGTCCATCGAACCCGAATCATCGAAACGAGTTCAACGGTGGTGACGAAATTCGAATCCGAATTCCTGATCTCAAAATACACACATTGGAACCCAAGGTGCGCTAAAAGCGTTTTAACCTCCTTTAGGTTCCAAACGAACAATTAATTCAAAAGCTCAACAAATAAATTCGAAAACATATAACGAGCATAATCCAAGTTCATAACACGTAATTCTCCAACATATTCAAACAACGAGAAATTCCGAAATCAAATCAAGCATCAACGAATCAAATCTCAACAATTAGCATTCATAATCATATATAATTCATAAGAATTATTTAAAATAAGAATTAAAAGAGTAAAGAATATGAATTTAATTAATATAAATCATGCACATACGCCATACCTGTACAGTCTGAAAGTCGGGGGGTCACAATCCTTCCCCCTTAAAAAGGACTTGTCCTCAAGTCCGAACCGAGTTCTCAAACAACCCCGGATAAAATCTCTTCATTTTCTCCTCAGTTTCCCAAGTGGATTCCTCTGATTTCTGATCTCTCCAAAGTACCCTGACCAAAGGAATCTGTCTGTTTCTTAACTCTTGCATTTTTCGATCCTGAATTGCAACTGGATGTTTCTCAATCGTCAAATCCAGCTCTAACTGAACCTCTTCAACTGGGAGAATTGTGGCCTCATTAGGATAATATTTACGGAGTTGAGAAACGTGAAACACGTTGTGTATCCCAGTCAAATTCGGCGGTAAATCCAACCTATACGCCGCTTCCCCAATTGTTTCTAAAATCTCAAACGGTCTAAGATATCGGGGACTGAGTTTCCCACCTTTACCAATCCGAGTGAATCCCTTCCTCGGAGATGCTTTTAGAAAGACCTTATCTCCTACCTCAAACTGTAAAGGCCTTCTTCTTTTGTCAACGTAACTCTTCTGACGAGACTGAGCCGCTTTCATTCTCTGTCTAATCTGATGAACTTTCTCAATAGTAGCAGTAATATTTTCCTTAGGTTCGGCTCTCTCGAGTTTATGCTCCTCAGTCCATCTCCAATCTTCTATATCCCAAAATAGAGGGGATCTGCACTTCCTCCCATATAAAGCCTCATAAGGAGCCATTCCAATCGAACCCTGATAGCTGTTATTATACGCAAATTCGACCAAAGCCAGATGTTCGTCCCACGTGTCTTGAAAATCCAAAGCTGATACGAACTCCACGTACTTGCCGTGAAACCCTACATCAATACTTGGAGTTCTTGAATCTGATCGTCCAATTCAAGGTTGAAAATAAGAGGAGTGTGACCCGTTTGGTATATTGAGCAAAGAACCAACATTATCAGATTGTAAGTAACGCACCCCGTCGACTATAAGGAGTCGAGAAATAACGTTATCCGGGAAAGTGGTTTGAAACCCTAATGTCGTTCAGCAAAGAACTTGAGAGAAAATCTCACTTGAATGAAAATTCAATAATTTTACTTCTTGATTGAAAGAAAAACAAGTTACAATGCTGAATATAAAGATGCATGCATGGAAACCTAAGAGACACTAGAATACTAAAGGACACAAGCTATTCCCGCCACTTGCCATGAAGGCTTACAAAAGTGGGCTTAAATAAACTAATATGCAGCTAAATAATGATAAAATAAAGGCCCAAATAATATTATAACAGGCTTAGGGACGAATTACATCATTTCCACACTTTGGACTTTAGGAATTGGACATAAAAACGTTGAAGTATTCTGAATTTGGTTCAGCAGCCCTTCTTGAAGGTTGGAGTCCAGTTTGAGCAAATTGGTTTAAGAGATTTCCAACTTCCTCTTGGATAATTTTGGCCCGAGCTCTTGTAATTGGACCACCATAACTTTGTTCCTTTTGTATGCTATCTTCTTGAGTTGTGGATCGGTCCAGCTCTTCATTTGGGACAAGATATGGCCGCGGTTCATCATGATTCACATCATTCCCCCCTTCTTGAAAAGGATTCGTCCCCGAATCTGAATCTGCATGAAAGGGAGATAAATCAGCAACATTAAAGGTGGAACTTACACTATACGTATCAGGGAGATCAATTTTGTAAGCATTATCATTGATCCTTTTCAACACTTTGAATGGTCCGTCCCCCCGTGGGTCAAGTTTGGACTTTCGCTGATGATTGAATCTCTCTTTCCTAAAGTGAACCCAAACCAAGTCTCCTTCCTTGAAAACAACTTTCTTTCGTCCCTTGTTGGCTTGAATCATAGCTTGGTTGTTTCTTTTGAGAATGTGAAGCCGAGCATCCTCATGCATTTTCTTCACAAGTTCAGCTTTCTCCTTGCCATCTAAGCTTACAAGTTCATTCATAGGTAAAGGAAGCAAATCTAAAGGAGTTAAGGGATTAAAACCATAAACAAGCTCAAAGGGTGAGAAAGAAGTAGAAGAATGTATTGAACGGTTATATGCAAATTCAACAAATGGAATACACTCAACCCAATTCTTTGAATATGTTTTAAACACAGCTCTTAAAAGAGTTCCCAAGGTTCGATTCACTACTTCCATTTGTCCATCCGTTTGAGGATGACAAGTGGTGGAAAATAACAGTTTTGTTCCCAATTTTCCCCACAATACTCGCCAAAAGTAACTTAAAAACTTCACATCTCGATCACTTACAATTGATTTTGGGATTCCATGAAGTCTTACTACTTCCCGAAAGAACAATCCAGCCACATGTGTTGCATCATCAGTTTTATTACAAGGAATGAAATGTGCCATTTTAGAAAATCGATCAACAACAACAAAAATTGAATCCTTTCCATTTTGTGTTCTTGGCATTCCTAGTACAAAATCCATAGAAATATCAGTCCACGGATGCGTTGGAACAGGCAAGGGTGTGTAAAGGCCGTGAGGTTTAACTCGTAATTTAGCCTTTCTACAAGTTACGCATCTATGACAAGTCCGTTCAATATCCCGTTTCATATGAGGCCAAAAGAAATGTTCCTTAAGTATGCTCAAAGTTTTTAAAACACCAAAATGTCCCATTAATCCTCCCCCATGAGACTCACGGATTAGCAACTGACCCAAAGAACAATTTGGAATGCATAGCTTGTTTTCTCTAAACAAATAACCATCTTGAACATAAAATTTATCACAAGGCTTTTGTTCACAAGATGCAAATATTTCAGCAAAATCAGAATCACTCAAGTTTAGTTCCTTAATATGAGCAAATCCCATGAATTTAGCACTTAAGGTAGAGAGAAGAATGTACCTTCGTGATAAGGCAACAGCAACAACATTATCCTTACCTTGCTTGTACCGAATCACATAAGGAAACATCTCTATAAATTCAACCCAGCGAGCATGCCTTCGGTTCAAACTTCCTTGCCCCTTCAAATGTTTTAACGACTCATGATCCGTATGAATGATGAACTCTTTCAACCACAAGTAATGCTGCCACGTCTCTAAGGCCCTAATTAAGGCATAGAGCTCCTTGTCATAAGTAGAGTAGTTCAATGCAGCCCCATTGAGTTTCTCACTAAAGTATGCAATTGGTTTCTTCTCTTGCATGAGCACAGCACCTATACCAACACCCGAAGCATCACATTCGATTTGAAAGGCTTTAGAAAAATCCGGTAAAAGTAAAAGAGGAGCTGAACTTAGCTTTGTTTTCAATGTTTGGAATGCCATTTCTTGAGCTTCTCCCCACTTAAATCCCACGCTTTTCTTGATGATTTCCGTTAAGGGGCCAGCTATGGTGCTGAAATTGGGCACGAATCTCCTATAGAACCCGGCCAAACCATGAAAACTCCTTACTTCCGTGATGGTCTTGGGTGTAGGCCACTCTTTGATTGCCTTAACCTTTTCTTCATCTACCTCTATACCACCTGCACTCACAACAAATCCAAGGAACACGACTCTATCCATGCAAAAGCTACACTTCTTAAGATTAGCATATAACTTTTCATGCCTTAGTACCTCAAGTACTAACCTCAAATGCTCAATATGTTCATGCAAATTACGGCTAAAGATCAGTATATCATCAAAGTAAACCACTACGAATTTACCAATATAAGCACGCAATACATGATTCATCAATCTCATGAAGGTACTAGGTGCGTTAGTTAAGCCAAAAGGCATTACTAACCACTCATACAATCCATGCTTAGTTTTAAAAGTTGTTTTCCATTCATCACCTTCTTGCATTCTTATTTGGTGATAGCCACTTTTCAAATCAATTTTAGTGAAGATTGTAGAACCATGCAATTCATCAATCATATAATCAAGGCGAGGTATGGGAGAACGATACTTTACCGTGATCTTGTTGACAGCCCTACAATCCACGCACATTCGCCAAGTACCATCCTTTTTAGGCACCAAAAGAACCGGAATAGCACATGGACTCATGCTCTCACGCACATATCCCTTTGCAAGCAACTCTTCAACTTGTTTTTGAAGCTCCTTTGTCTCTTGAGGGGTGCTTCGGTAAGCTGGTCGGTTTGGGATGGCAGCCCCGGGGATGAGGTCAATTTGGTGTTCTATTCCTCGTATAGGAGGTAAACCGGGTGGTATTTCCTCCGGGAATACATCCTCAAACTCCTGCAAGAGAGAAGAAACAACACTAGGCAAGGGAGGGGTTTCATTAGATGAAAGAAATATGTTTTTATACATCATCATCATCACAAGCTTTTCTTTTTTTATCACCCCCTCAATCTCTTTTTCTTTTATAAAGAAACTCACTTTTTTTCTTTCTTTCTTTTCAACTAGTTTCTTTTCTCCCTCTTCTTTTCTGTTACACTCTTTTTCTTTTTCCTTCTCCTTTTCTTTTTCATGCTCTTTTTCTTTTTCTTTTTCACATTCTTTCTCACTATTACAATCACTTTGTTTTGAAGAAGCTGAAATGGATTTCTTAATTTGGCACTGTTCTTCATACACTTGGCTTGGTGGTAAAGGTGCCAAGGTGATGTTTCGCCCATCCTTGGTAAAACTATATCGATTCTTGTAGCCATCATGAACTGTTTGTCTATCAAATTGCCATGGTCTTCCAAGCAATATATGGCCAGCTTGCATTGGTACGACATCACAAAGAACCTCATCCATGTATTTGCCAATTGAAAAGGAGATAAGAACTTGTTTTGTTACCTTCATTTCACCACGTTCATTCAGCCATTGGAGCTTATAAGGTCTTGGGTGCTTCAAGGTTTTAAGGCCGAGCCTTTCCACCATCAATTTACTAGCCATGTTCACGCAACTCCCGCTGTCAATGATCAGCCCACACATTCGCTCCTTAACATGACACCGTGTGTAAAAGATGTTTTCCCTTTGTTGTTCATCTTTGTCCTCAAGAGCTTGGATGTGCAAAGCTCTTAGAACCACCAAACTTTGCCCCACAACCGCATGCTCAACATCACTTGCCTCATCCGATGTTTCAAGGCCTCCATTATCACCCTCACTTTTGGTTTCAAGTTCTCCATTGTCTAACAAGATCATGGCTCTTTTGTTTGGACATTGAGACATTATATGGCCTGCTCCTTGACATTTAAAGCATTTAATATCACGATTGCGATGTGTAGAGGTGTTACCTTTCTCAAACGAACCCTTTGTTGTAGGTGGATCCTCCTTCGGTTTTGAAGGCTTTTCGGCTGTTTTTGGAGAAGAATTCCACTTTGGTTTATAGGTATTTGAATCATCACGCCTAACCACAGTCCGTCCTTTCTTAAATTGTCTCTCCACCTTGATAGCCATATGGACCACTTCCTCAAGTTCAACATAGTGATGAAGTTCCACTACATTGGCGATCTCTCGGTTGAGACCACATATGAACCGAGCCATGGTTGCCTCACGATCCTCCTCAATATTTGCTCGAATCATTGCCATCTCCATTTCTTTGTAGTATTCCTCTACCGTTTTGAACCATTGCCTCAAACTTTGCAACTTAAGGTGTAGGTCTCGATAGTAGTGAGGAGGTACGAACCTCTTCCTCATAACCACCTTCATCTCATCCCAAGTTTCAATAGGGTACTCACCACTTCTGCGTCTACTTATCACCACTTGATCCCACCATACAATAGCATAGTCCGTAAAGGATACGGCTGCAAGTTTTACCTTTTTCCCTTCCGAATAGTTGTGGCAGTCATAAATTAACTCCACCTTTCGTTCCCATTCAATGTAAGCTTCCGGGTCATTTTGTCCTTTGAAGGAAGGAATAGAAAGCTTGATAGATCCGAGGTTATTGTCAATTACCCCTCTTCCTCTTCGTTGTTGTTGGTATCTTGGACGTCTATGATCTCTCCTTGAAGAGGCATTTGATGCAGCCTCATCTAAGTCATCTTCCTCATCATCAAATCCATCACGAGGATTGATACCCAAATCGGCTGGTCGTCGGTTTGGTCTCCTAGCCGGGAGAGCATTTTGTTGTAATTCAGTCACCCGTTCATCATTTTGATCCAATCGATCCCGGATCTCACCAAATTGTACGTTCAACCTATCAAATTGTTGTTGCATTGCACGGAGGACAAAGTTAACGTCCATTGGAGGCTGTTCATTTCGTTCTTCCGTCATGTTTTAAACCTGCAAGAAAAAATCGTTAGTAAAAATTACCTCACAACACTCCCTCACGTGTTTGCCCTCGTTTAGAGTCACTCACGCTCGTGTATCACTCAAAAATATGGCTTTTTCCCTCTTTTGTGCTCACAACTCAAGCCTTTTACCACTCTTTTCTCTCAATTCTTGAAGAAAGACACAAGAAATTTCAGATCCCTCAACCAAATAATCCTTAAGATGAATGAACCAATAAGGGTGCTAAAATTGTCACAAACGAACTGTTACAACTAAAAAGATACAAACAAACAAATCCACATGACTTATGATTTGAGATTACAAAGAAAATGACTGAAACAATGCTGCTCTCTTTTTTTTTCTTTTTTTTTTTTTTTCGTTTTTTTTTTTTTTTTGCAGCAATATAACGATAATGAAAAGAAATTATACAAAAGATAAAAGATATGGATACGTAACCTTGGATGGAAAACCTAAGCTCTAGATACCAAATGATACGAACTCCATGTACTTGCCGTGAAACCCTATATCAATACTTGGAGTTCTTGAATCTGATCGTCCAATTCAAGGTTGAAAATAAGAGGAGTGTGACCCGTTTGCTATATTGAGCAAAGAACCAACACTATCAGATTGTAAGTAACGCACCCCGTCGACTATAAGGAGTCGAGAAATTACATTATCCGGGAAAGGGGTTTGAAACCCTAATGTCGTTCAGCAAAGAACTTGAGAGAAAATCTCACTTGAATGAAAATTCAATAATTTTACTTCTTGATTGAAAGAAAAACAAGTTACAATGCTGAATATAAAGATGCATGCATGGAAACCTAAGAGACACTAGAATACTAAAGGACACAAGCTATTCCCGCCACTTGCCATGAAGGCTTACAAAAGTGGGCTTAAATAAACTAATATGCAGCTAAATAATGATAAAATAAAGGCCCAAATAATATTATAATAGGCTTAGGGCCGAATTACATCATTTCCACACTTTGGACTTTAGGAATTGGACATAAAAACGTTGAAGTATTCTGAATTTGGTTCAGCAGCCCATCTTGATGGTTGGAGTCCAGTTTGAGCAAATTGGTTTAAGAGATTTCCAACTTCCTCTTGGATAATTTTGGCCCGAGCTCTTGTAATTGGACCACCATAACTTTGTTCCTTTTGTATGCTATCTTCTTGAGTTGTGGATCGGTCCAGCTCTTCATTTGGGACAAGATATGCCCGCGGTTCATCATGATTCACATCAAAAGCACACGCCCTAAGCATATCCTCCAAATACTGAATTAACCTCTCCGACTGACCGTCTGTTTGAGGATGCGAAGCGGTGCTAAACTTGAGCTTGGTACCCAAACATCTCTGAAGATTCTGCCAAAAAATCGAAGTGAACCTCGGATCTCGATCTGAAACTATGCTGACTGGAATTCCGTGTAACCTTACAATTTCCCGTACATACAACTCTGCTAGTTTTGGTACCTTATCAGACATCCTCACCTTAAAAAAATGGGTAGACTTAGTCAACCTGTCGATAACCACCCAAATTCCATCGAACCCTCCTTTGACTCTAGGCAAGCCGGACACAAAGTCCATTGTCACTTGCTCCCACTTCCATTCGGGAATAGGGAGTGGTTGGAGAGTTCCTCCCGGTTTTTGGTGCTCTGCCTTCACCTTTTGACACGTTAGACATCGCTTCACAAAGTTCGCGATGTCCCTCTTCATGCCATTCCACCAGAACCTCTCTTTCAAGTCTCGATACATCTTAGTACCTCCCGAATGAATCGAGTACCCCGAGCGATGTGCTTCTTCTAAAACCAGCCTCCTGAGCTCGGTTGGAACACAAACTCTCGATCCAAACCTTAACAAACCTGAATCATCCAACCCAAACTTAGAATTCGGATCATCTCTGGAACGAGTTATCAACTTCTGAATCTCGGCATCCAAGGCTTGAGCCTCCAATAACTGCTGTTTCAAATTTGGTATAATTGTGAGGTTAGCCAACCAAGTCCCTGAAGCTAGAATCTCTGAACCCGAACTTGAAGAACCTACTTCCAAATTAAGGACACTCGCCTTTCTACTCAAGGCATCGGCTACCACGTTCGCTTTACCCGGATGGTACTGAATCTTGCAATCATAATCCTCGAATAACTCCATCCAACGCCTCTGTCTGACATTCAGATCTTTCTGAGAAAAGAGATACTTGAGGCTTTGGTGATCCGTAAACACCTCGAACGTTGTACCGTAGAGATAGTGTCGCCACTTCATCAAAGCAAACACAACGGCAGCTAATTCCAAATCATGGGTAGGGTAATTCTTCTCATGCTCCTTCAATTTTCTCGAAGCATAAGCTACCACTCTACCATGCTGCATTAAAACACAACCCAGACCTTCCTTAGAAGCATCCGTGTAAACTGCATAACCCTCGGTGCCCTCTGGTAGGGTGAGAACTGGTGCTGAAGTCAATTTCACTTTCAAAGTCTGAAAACTTGCTTCACACTTGTCATCCCACTCAAACTTCACTTCTTTCTTAGTCAGTTGAGTCAACGGAGCCGCAATCTTAGAAAAATCTTTAACAAACCTTCTGTAATAACCGGCCAATCCAAGAAAACTCCGAATTTCTGATACATTCCTCGGTCTCTCCCAACGAAGCACGGATTCAGTCTTAGACGGATCCACTTCAATTCCATTACCCGAGATGATATGACCCAAAAATACGACCCTGTCGATCTAAAACTCGCATTTGCTAAACTTGGCGTACAACTTATGCTCCCTTAGGGTTTCCATAACAATCCGGAGATGTTGAGCATGCTCTTCAACCGACTTAGAAAACACTAGAATGTCGTCTATAAAAATTACCACAAACTTGTCAAGGAACTGCCTGAACACTCGGTGCATCATATCCATAAATACGGCTGGAGCGTTAGTTAACCCGAAAGGCATTACAACAAACTCAAAATGACCATAGCGAGTATTGAATCCAGACTTAGGTATATCCTCCTCCCTAATCCGCAGCTGATAGTAACCCTGCCTCAAATCCAACTTAGAATAAACCTTAGACCCTTGCAAAATATCAAATAGCTCCTCGATGTGAGGCAACGGATACTTATTCTTCACGGTCATCCGATTCAGCTCACGGTAATCTATACACATCCGTAATGTTCCATCTTTCTTCTTTACAAATAGAACAGGAGCACCCCACGGAGAAGTGCTCGGGCGAATGTACCCGCAAGCTAACAGTTCATCAAGCTGCGACTTCAACTCCTTCAATTCAGCAGGAGCCATCCTGTAGGGAGTCTTCGAGAAAGGCTCTGCTCTGGGATAAAGGTCAATTACAAACTCGATGTCCCTATCAGGCGGAAGAGAACCCAAAGTCTCAGGGAAAACATCGATATACTCTAGCACGACCTCCGTCTCTTCAAGTTTGGCCTGATCCTTCGGTCTATTCAAAAGATAGGCCACAAAACCTGTTGCTCCGTCCCGGACCAGTTTACTAGCCTCCATGAAAGAAATAAACAGGCTTGACTTAACCTTCTCGCCCTTAAACACCACTGAACCAAAGGAAACTTTCTTCTCCCGACAATCCATCTGAGCCCCATACTCATACAACCAATCCGTCCCCAAAATAACGTCATACCTCTGCATAGGCATCTCAATCAAATCTGCCAGAAAGACTCGGCCTTCAAAGCCAATTGGACAACCCTGAAAAACCCTGCAAGATACTAAACTACCACCAATAGGGGAACTAACCACGTAGTCATACGCACATAAAGAAACAGGCAAGCACATAGAAGCAGCAATATCCAGGGAAATAAATGAATGAGTAGCCCCGGGATCGAATAATGCATGTAATGTAGTGCCATGGATGCTTATAGTACCTTCGATCACCGCATTTGGGTCGACATCTATAGCTTGCTCCTCCTCAGCTCCCAACGCATATGCCCTAGCCGGAATTGTAGGCCTCGGGTTGTCTTTCTTTTCGGACACGTATCCATCATATGATCCGGTGCTCCACAAATGAAACACCTTTTATGGAGTCTGAAGCAGTTGTCCACGTGGTGAGAGCCTTTGCAATAGGTACATTGCACTTTAGGTGGTGCCGGAAGTGCTAATGGTTGCTTGGCTTGAATTGGTCCCGCTGGTTTGAATGATTTGTTCTGAGGCTTAGCCTGTTGAAAAGTTTGATAGGCTGGCCTTTTTCCAAATTTATTCATAGTCCCTGAACTGGACCCTTGCCCTGAATGTGAAGTCCTCCTCCTCAAAACCACTCTCTCTTCAACCCTAAGCGCCTTATCAACTACTTTCGCCCACGTGCTAGTGTTGGCTGCTTCCAAAGCATCTTTCATATCCTCCCGTAGTTCTTGGAGAAACTTAGAGGCCTTCGCTTCATCGTCATTAGCGATATTAGGGGCATAGCGGGAGAGTCTCTCAAACTCGTTGATATAATCAGTAACAGACATACTCTCTTATTTCAAATCCATAAATTCCCTCAACCTTCAGTTTCTCGTAGCCTTAGAGATATATTTGTTCTTGAATTCCTGTTCAAAGATATCCTATGTAATCTCTTCCCCGGAAGCTTCCAACTTAATCTGAGTGCTAGTCTACCAACTGTAGGCCTGTCCCTGTATCATGCTAAGAGTGCACTGTAGCTTGTCCCTCGGGTTACAAGGAATGAGGCGCCATACTCGATTTGTCTGAATTAACCACTCCTCTGCCTGCACATTATTCCCACCAATGAAAACCGGTGGATTCTGATTTTTAAATTCCCGAAGTAGAGCAGTGATAGCATTTCCTCCATGATTCCCGGCCGGAGGTGCATTATTCCTTTCCTGAGCCCTTTGTTCTAAAAATACGGCCAATCTTTCCATAAAGTTTCCAGGATCCATTTGAGGTGGTGGTGGTGGATTGTTGTTTTCATGTTGTGGAGAATGATCTCGGTGATGACGATGTTCCGGAGATCTATCTCGGTGATGGTATCTTCGGGGAGGCATATTTCTACAAAACAAGAGATTTCAATTCATATGCGTGGGGGTTAGTGCATGTTCATGTGCACTATTAACAAGAGGGTAAACAAATAATCATATAAATGCATATAACCACGTTGTCCTAAGCCGAACGACCTAGACTCACCAGACTCGACTCAAGAGTTCCGGTTTTGCAACCGAGAGCTCTGATACCACTTTAAGGATGTGACGCCCGGAGCGGTGGGCCACCACATCCCCCGCACTTAAACCCGAACCCACATACGAAATGGATTTCCATACATGGGCCCGAGTATAAGCGAACGGTGACCTACACTCACCCACTAGGCTAAGTGGGGCTAAACAACACCAGAGCGCGCGAACACAAATCCAATATGCGGAAGCAATAAACAGGATCCAAACGAGCTCATCAAGAGTAACAATATACCATGGCTTATCAGCCCAAAATAGATATAAGAATTCAAGTGCCAAGGTTATATTTCATACAAGATGCTAAAAACAAAAGAGATGCAATGCTACTCGACCTAAACGGCTAAGTACGACTCGACTCGACGCACTTCCCCGCTTAGCTCGGCACACCTGAAAGGGAAAGGAGAGGGTCAGTCTCACAACTCGACTGAGTGAGGGGCTTAACACACCCACACTTTAAATACGTATAGAGCACGGCACAAATCAAAAGTGATAGTCATGAATCGAGCCTAGAGTTTTGCACACCAAAATCGTTTCCCGAAATTAACATATATAGTAAGAAAAGCATCTATCTCGATTCATACTCCATCGGTCCAAACATAAATAAAAGCCCGGCGAGAACGGACTATCCCTTACACCTCTAAACATAAATACCAAATCATAAATCCACCCTTACATCCATGGTGTGTCGGGAATCAAACCCTAGCACCTACAATACCAAAAACATACGGGGTAGCTAACCCACGTTATGCCTTCTCCGGTTATCCACCGAAGGCTCAAGATACCACGCCTTCCCAACCTCCCAAGGTCGCACGTGAATATCTCAAATGAGAACGTGCACAGGGGTAAACCCGGCGACCCCGTGGTCGTCCCGGGCCGTCCTTACCCACGTCTCCAGGGCCCACAACCAATTCGAACCAAAAATCCCATCTTTCAGGGCACACTCGCTCAACATAACAAAACATACCAAAAGAGATTTAAAATCAAGCTTATATATACTTGTACATATACCATTTCCAAGAGACCAAAGTTATTCCATAAGATCATAAACATAATTTAAGCACGCATATCTAGATATATGTACCATATCCGCATACAAGGGAAATTCATCATATTATAGGCCATAGGGTATTTTAGCTACTAATTCCTATCCTCACCTTAACAAAAGGGACAAAAGATAGGATCGAAACGGCAACCGACCACCTAAGCTTCGGGCTCTTGCGCGACCGGAAGAGGCTCTGCGTAACATCCCGATCGTTCGAATTATAAGGTATGTCACCTTTTACCTTTTTTTGTGTTTAATTAAGTGATTTTATATTTTTCGTGGCCCTATTTTAAACTCTTTTAGAGTTTAGGGCCCTTTTTGTAATTTTCTCCTTTTAGGGGGTTTTTCCGGTCACTTCTCGTTCGGTTGAGATTTTGACTTCTTTGACCCCTTCAACGCGTCCGGGGCGGCGAAACGAGTCCGTAGACTCTAAGTTTGCCCAATTCGGATGTCGTTAGCTCGTTCGTTCGATCGTTTTTGCGTACGAAGACCCGAGATATATACTCGGATTCCCTCGTTTTGCGTGCCATTTTCAGCAGCTCCAGCCGCATCGTCTTCTTCCTCGCGTAGAGCACTATTCACGCAGTGAAGGTGTAATTTCACACACATGCTCGTTCTCCCTTGTTTCTCGACGGAATTCGACGAATCAATAGTGGAAATTCATCAGCTCGACGAGCCCGTCACAACCGTACCAAGATCGTGGCCAACCGAAGACCGATGGCGGCGCATCGGCGGCCTGAAGGTGGCGGGTGGCGCCACTACTTCGCCGCCGGCGTTCCGGCGAGTTTCGCGAGCGGAGCTTGACCCTACCCTACGTTTTTTGACCTTCCCGTTCCATTTCCGGCCTCCGTTCAGCACGAAAACCACCGCAAGTGGTGGTTCCGGCGAGGCAACAGCGGCAGAAACTTCGGTAGCAATTTCGGCCCTTTTCCCGGCCAGTTTTGGTGGTGGTCGCTTCACGAAAGTTGCTTGGAATGACGAAACGTAGTGGATGGCATCGGCGGCGTTCCAAGAACCGGCCGTTGGCGGCGGACCGGTGGTGAACCGGCGGGTCTGAACCGGTTACTGTTCCGATGATTTTTCCGGCGATTTGACTTGGGGCTTTCGTAGGGCTCGTTACAAGCTTTCCAATGGTATGCCCGGATTTCATTTTTGTTTTGCGGTTTGCAGTTAATTTCAGTTTCCGTCGTTGGGATTTGGTTCGGTTTTTCTTCAACGAAGTCCCGTGTGTTTAGCTTTTTCTGAAATTGGTTGGGGGCTTTTATTGAGTAGGCCGAGGCGTACATTTCTGTCCTTCCGGGGATTTTTCCGACCACCGGAGGCGGTGTTCCGGTGACGGCCGGTGGCTGTTCGGCCGGCTACGGTGGCGGCATTCCGGCGACTTTCGGACAGTAGGTCTGTTTCGTTGTGGTGAGTCCAACGCCAATTTCCGTTCGTCAATCGGATGTCCGGTTGATTTTATATGAATTTTTTTTGAAGTGGTTGTATTTACTTTTGTTAATTGTTTGTAATTGTCAATTAATTACTGTAAGCGTGAATTACTGATTGAATTGTGCTCCAATGTGTATGAAAACTTGTATGAATTATAATTTGATATATTTGGATAATTTGATTTATAAATTGAACCCCCGACTTGTTCATTTTGCTACTTGGTTAGTCTAGAGGGGGTGTTTGCGTAATTTTTGAAAAAGTGGGAATTTGTTTGATTTGAATTAATAGACCTTAGTAATGAAATCTAAAATGTAATGTATGAATTGAATATGTAACGTATGAATTTAATGAACTTAGTTTGATTAGAATTTGACTTATATGAAATATGAACCTTGAATGATTAAATAACTTGCTTTGAATTTGTATAAGACTTCGTGAGGTTTAAATAAATTAGAAGCATGCTACAGTGATTGCTTGACTTATTAATAATTGGAAATTTGTATGAAATGCGATATGAATTGTCTGAACTTTGTTAATTGAATTTGTTAGGTATTAAATGAATTGATATGAAATGATATGAAGTGCTTTGCCTTTAATTTTGTTATTTGCATTAATTATGCACATGAACATGCCTTAATGTTTTGTTTCGCATATAATTTATATAAATTTGAACCTTGCTGATGTGATTGCATTTATTAAGTGTTTGAGCATATGCCGTGCGTCCCTATGTGGTTGTCTGCTTGAGTCTGAGTTCCGTGCTGTGTTTGTGTGTTCAGTTGGTACAGGTGCACCCGGGGTGGTGACTTGAGGTCGTGCAGGTTCCGGGGTGGACCTTCTGCTTTGTATTTGGCTCTGTTTGGTGTAAGGTGAGGTTTTAGGATTTTTGTTTTAGTTACAGCGACCTACAACATTCTGTGCTCGTTTTCAAGCCTGCATACGATTATTCTATTATATTTATATAATAGATACGTGTTTATATGATATGTTTATGAATTTGTCATATGATTAAAGGTTTTCGAACTGTATAGGTACGAGCATATGTAAGCTTGAAATGTTTTGCAACGAGGCTATGCTCCAAACCGTGTGTCTTCATACCAGCTGCGGATTAGGATGATACGGAGAGGTACGTTTATAGCATATGCTAAGTTGCAAGGTATGGTATGCTCCGATAAGGTACGTAAGCATGTTTTTGATTCGACATGATAAGTTTGATATGTAGCGAGTTATGATATGATCTGTCTGATATGCTCTGTTTTGATATGTTGGGGCCCGAGACGTGGGTAAGGGGGACCCGGGACGACCATGGGGCCACCGGTTATGACCCCTGTGCACGTTCTCATTTGAGATATTCACGTGCGACCTAGGGAGGTTGGGAAGGCGTGGTATCTTGAGCCCTCGGTGGATAACCGGGGAAGGCACAGTGTGGGTTCGCTACCCCGTGTGTGTTTGTATCTGTATGAGTAGTGAGGGTTTGCTCCCCGAACTACATGGTGTTGGGGTTGGATTGTTTATGATATTTGTTTGTTTTCTGTTATGATACGTTTGATTCGATATGGAAGTAAGGTGGGAGACCCGTACTCGCCGGGTATATGATTATGATCTGTTATGTTGATTATGAAACGGGATAGGAGCTTTCTCTTTTAATAAAACGTGAGTTTGCTCAGTTTGTTAAGTTATGAATAAGATACGTATAAGTTTGATAAGTTAAGATATGTATAAGTTTGATTTGATAGGATATGTGTAAGTTCGATTTGAAAATGGTTTTGCTATGCAAAACCCTACTCCCGGTTCATAATCTCTCTTTTGATACGTGCTCTGCTCCTTATTATGTATAGTGTGTGTGAGTTCAGCCCCCTCGCTCAGCCAGTGGACTGACCCTCACCCCACCTATGTTTTTAGTTTGCAGGTGCAAGTTGTTGGAGTTCGAGCTAGGCGGCTTTGAGTCGGGTCTGTCGAGTCTGTGTCTGTCCGTTTGATTTTGTTAATTACTTTGTTCCGATTTATGTATGAAAATTATGTATATAGTATGTTCTGTACAAGTTTTTGTTAGTTCATATTTTGCATCGCTTCCGCATTCAGGTTTTGCTTATTTTACTTGTACAGGGTTTAGTTACCGCCTAGCTTTGGTTGGTTTTTCGTTTGTCACCCGTTCGCTGTGACTTTGTGCGTGTGCGGACTTTCCATTTCGTACCACGTGTCAGGTCATAGTGCGGGGGTGTGGTGCCCCACCGCTTGGGGTGCTACATCTTAAGTGGTATCAGAGCTACCAGGTTCAGAACCGGTGCTCTGGAGTCGTGTCGTGTCAGTTTAGGTCGTACGGCATAGGCCGGTTCACCACCGGTTCACCGCCGGTCCACCGCCAACGGCCGGTTCTTGGAACGCCGCCGATGCCATCCACTACATTTCGTCATTCCAAGCAACTTTCGTGAAGCGACCACCACCAAAACCGGCCGGGAAAAGGGCCGAAATTGCTGCCGAAGTTTCTGCCGCTGTTGCCTCGCCGGAACCACCACTTGCGGTGGTTTTCGTGCTGAACGGAGGCCAGAAATGGAACGGGAAGGTCCAAAAACGTAGGGTAGGGTCAAGCTCCGCTCGCGAAACTCGTCGGAACGCCGGCGGCGAAGTGGTGGCGCCACCTGCCACCTTCAGGCCGCCGATGCGCCGCCGTCGGTCTTCGGTTGGCCACGATCTTGGTACGGTTGTGATGGGCTCATCGAGCTGATGAATTTCCACTATTGATTCGTCGAATTCCGTCGAGAAACGAGAGAGAACGAGCATATATGTGAAATTGCACCTTCACTACGTGAATAGTGCTCTGCGCGAGGAAGAAGACGATGCAGCTGGAGCTGCTGAAAATGGCACGCAAAACGAGGGAATCCGAGTATATATCTCGGGTCCTCGTACGCAAAAACGATCGAACGAACGAGCTAACGACATCCGAATTGGGCAAACTTAGAGTCTACGGACTCGTTTCGCCGCCCCGGACGCGTTGAAGGAGTCAAAGAAGTCAAAATCTCAACCGAACAAGAAGTGACCGGAAAAACCCCCTAAAAGGAGAAAATTACAAAAAGGGCCCTAAACTCTAAAAGAGTTTAAAATAGGGCCACGAAAAATATAAAATCACTTAATTAAACACATAAAAGTTAAAAGGTGATATACCTTATAATTCAAACGATCGGGATGTTACACTCTGAAACACAAAAGAAAACAAGACCCGAGACTCAGACTCAAAATGAACCAAATAGACGCTCGGCAATGCTTATGAATGCTAAGAATGTAAATGAGATGCAATTGCGTGTCCAAAATCCTACCAATTCTTATTCACACCATTCCTAGCAAATAAAGTCATAATTTCAAAACAAAGCACACAACGCGTAATATAACAACTAACAATACATACGAGTCATAAACGAAGAAAGAGAACACAAAGAAGTGATAAAACGAGCGATTGCCGCCGCCATATTTTCGAATGACACGGCCGTGTCGGGTTTTAGTTCAAAGTGGACACGGCCGTGTCCGGTTGAAATAAATTCAGAGGCTTAAATCGAGGGGCTGACACGGCCGTGTTGAGTTTTAGTTCAAAATGGACACGGCCGTGTCCGGTTTTATAAAAATAAATTACCCCAAGTCGAGAGGCTAACACGGCCGTGTTGGCCCTTCGTCTTCGAAAAAAAATAACAGCAGCAACAGTGTTTCAACGCCAAAACAGAGCAAGGAAGCAGGGGTGCACAGCAACAACAAGCCAACAACCCAAGCCACAAAATTCATGCAAATCCTAGCAAATCACTTCACAATCCTCATATAATCATCCCATCATCATAAAAGCCCAAGAATCATCATATATCACAAGAATTCTCATGCAAGAATTTGAATTTCATCAATGGCAACTTCCACCATGCTCAACCATATTCAGAAGCAAGACCAAATTATCATGTTAGTGGCTTAAGAGGTCACATATATAACTTCAAATTAAAGCTTAAGTCCAAGAAACAAGAAAGATCATCAAACCCTTATAATTCATGTTATGCTCCATAACTATATCAAACCTAGCTTCAAGCATGGATTCAATAGCTCAAAATACTCATAATATCATGTACATATCAAATACTAACTTACCTCTTGAAGAAGATAGAAGAAAATGGAGTTTAGAGCTGAAATACTCCTTGGTGTGAATAGTGACGGGTGAAGGGTTTAGCTCCCAAATTTGCTGCTCTTTCTCTCCTTTGCCTTGCTTGTACCGATAATGAGAGGGAGAGAGATGGATATGCTGAGTTTTGGTGGAGTGTGGGGCCAAGTTTGAGGGTAATATGTCAAGAGTTGAGGGACCAAAGTGCAAATAGATGAAAGGTAGTCATATAAGAGCGAGGTAAGTTTCCAGTCGGATTTCGGATTACCAAATGAGCTTAAAAGGTTATGAGGTTTAGTCCATCGAACCCGAATCATTGAAACGAGTTCAACGGTGGTGACGAAATTCGAATCCGAATTCCCGAGCTCAAAATACACACATTGGAACCCAAGGTGCGCTAAAAGCGTTTTAACCTCCTTTAGGTTCCGAACGAACAATTAATTCAAAAGCTCAACAAATAAATTCGAAAACATATAACTAGCATAATCCAAGTTCATAACATGTAATTCTCCAACATATTCAAACAACGAGAAATTCCGAAATCAAATCAAGCATCAACGAATCTAATCTCAACAATTAGCATTCATAATCATATATAATTCATAAGAATTATTTAAAATAAGAATTAAAAGAGTAAAGAATATGAATTTAATTAATATAAATCGCGCACATACATCATACCGGTACGGTCTGAAAGTCGGGGTGTCACATTGTCATACGATTAAATGTTTTAATTTATATATACTAGCATATGTAAGTTTGAAATGTTTTGCAACGAGGCTATGCTCCAAACCGTGTGTCTTCATGCTAGCTACGGATTATGATGACATGGAGAGGTATGTCTAAAACATACGCTAAGTTGCAAGGTAAGGTATGCATTGGTAAGGTACGTAAACTTTGTAATGTTAATGATTTGTATTGAGCGAGAATGTAATGCAATGTATTGGTAATGTTGGGCCCTGGAGCCTGCGATCCAGGACACCTGGTATGGCAGCGGGCAGTCCAGTTAAGCCTGGGCGTAGTCTATACTCTGACAGGATTACCCCCGAACCCACTAGGAGGTTTTAGTGGGGTATGGAATCCTCGGGCATGAGTTTCATGAAACTCACGACCCATACTTAACATAATGGATAGTTAGGGTCGCGCAACCCTTCCATCATCGGAGAAGGAGGTTTATTCTTAATGTTACTTTTGTTTGATTTGTAATGTTTGATTCGTATGAGGAGCCCAGGATGGGATTTCTGCTGGTACTCGCCGAGCTTTTGTACGTTATGTTGATTATAAAACGGGATAGGACTTTTAAGTTAAAGATACGCTATGTTTTTGATATGATATGTATACGTTTGTTTTAAAAATGGATTTCGGTATGCAAAACCCTATCCCCGGTTCATAGTCTTTTGTTTTAGTACGTGCTATGCTCTATATTATGCATCATGTGAGTGTGTTCAGCCCCCTCACTCAGTCAAGTTGTAGACTGACCCCTCTCTTTTTCCCCCTTTTAGTTACAGGTGCAGGTTTCGGGTCGTGCTAGACGGTGGTCATCTTTTGGGTCTTTTAAGTCAAGTTGTTTGAGTCTTTTTGCATTCTGCATCTTTATCATTATGCCTTGGAATTTTAAATATGTATAAGCCTATGATTATGTATTTAATGCATTTCGTCGATTTGATATGATTCGGGATAGGTTTCTAGGATAAGAATGAACCCGTTATGTATTTATGTATTTATGTTTTATGTTTGATTTACGGGATTAGGTATCTATGCTAGTTAACCCGTCGCCTGTTTCTATTTGAGATCTCGTCTGATTAAATGTATTTGTGATCCTGTTGCTTCCGCATTTGATTTTGTAATTGTGGCGCACTCTGTTTTAGGGTCTAGACCGTCTAGCCTAGGGGTGTGTTTTTATTTTTCTTCCGTTCTCCATGGCTTGGTGCGTGTGCAGAGTTCCCATTTCGTTACACGTGTCGAGCTATGGTCCGAGGGATGTGGTGCCCTTCGCTCCGAGGTGCTACATCTTAAAGTGGTATCAAAGCCAGGTTGAAAAACCGGAGCTCTAGTGTCGTGTTGGGTCCATCTAGGTCGTTCAGCTTAGCATTATGTGTTTGTTTGCATTCATTTGCATCATTTATGTGATTATTTATTATGAATTGTATTAATTGTTCACATGATCATGCATCGAAATCCCGCATTCATCAATATTTCCTTGGAATTGTATTTTATTTCAGGATATCTCTTCTATATCAGCAAGTATCACCGGGAAGAAGAAAAAAGGGAACAGGTACCTTTGGTTTACAAGAAGTTTAGAGATGCAATCTTCCGAGGTGAAGTTGAGATTTGAAGAATACGGGAAGTGTACCATTGGGAGAATGAAAGATGGAGGGCTGCGCATAAGAGCTTGAAAGATTGGTCACCGGTGAAGATTATCCCAAAGTCCGAAAATTAGTTACAAGCACGTAGAATGGAAATCAACGAGTGCTCCAAATCCAACAAGTACATATATAGTCCGAGGATGCAAGGTACATGGTTCAAATGGGACGGGTAGACAATAGTTCGAGTCTTGTACCTCTTAGGTGAGACAAGAGCCCGATTCAAGCGTTAGTCCGAGGAAGAGGTCCGAAATATAAGAGAAATTTCAAGAATTTCAAGATATCACCATGCCAAGAATAAGGAAATTCGATTATCAAGGATGGATTCTATATCTCCCTAACGAAATTGATTTAATATTCCAATTACGGAGGCTCGAGTCACATGAAAGTGGAGTTAAGAAGAGCTAAGAAAGCAACGATCGGAGTCTCACACACTATTTCTTTGAGACAAAGATCCGGTTGAGTTCGAAGACCAAGTAAGAAGTTCTAATTTGAAGAAAAATTTCAAGAAGTTTCAAGATGTCAATAATGCCTAGAGGAAAATTTTATGCTACCGTTGAAGAAAATATAAGAAATTAAAGGAATATTTCAAATGAGGGAATCAACCGAAGAATCCGAGTCTGAAACCTCCGAAAACTCATGCTTCCAAGATCCCGGTTCAAGTTTAATGAAAAACAAAGTAATTGATATCGGATTCAACGCTACCATCATAGTGAATGATACACAAATACATTCATGGCATTCTATACATGCATATTTATTTAAGTTTTGTGTTACCTTCCCTTCCTCGTTGTTTGCTTGTTACTTGCTCGTAGCTTTCTTTTTTTGTGTGTGAACTCTTTTCTTGGAAGAGAGTTTGGTCAGCTCGAGTGCTCGGGTGACTTGTGAGTTGTGAGGGCCGAGTTTTCCAGGGGGTTTGTTTGAAGGCGCCTAGTGAAGTACGGAGCTACCTTAGGAGTGGGTTGATTGTTTGGGCACTGAATTGAGTTGGTGTTTGGCTTTAGGAGGTCCGTTTTGGGCTCAACGATATTCTCGGATGATAGAGTGAAGGCTAGCCCGTTTGTATCCTTCGTGGAAGCGGTTGTTTAATCCGGGACGGAGTGATGAACTTAGTGGTTCATCTTTAGGTTAATTGAGGGGTCGAGCCAAGCCCGAGGAGACAAAGATCGAAGTAAGGCATTTTGATGTTCCTTGAAAGATAGGATTCTATACTACTTAACGGAATGGTTAGGGTCACGCAACCCTTCCATCACTGGAGAAGGAGGTTTGTTCTTAATGTTACTTTTGTTTGATTTGTAATGTTTGATTCGTATGAGGAGCCCAGGATGGGATTTCTGCTCGTACTCGCCAAGCTTTTATACGTTATGTTGATTATGAAATGGGAATGCTTTTGATATGATATGTATACGTTTGTTTTAAAAATGGATTTCGGTGTGTAAAACCCTATCCCCGATTCATAGTCTTTTGTTTTAGTACGTGCTATGCTCTATATTATGTATCATGTGAGTGTGTTCAGACCCCTCACTCAGTCGAGTTGTAGACTGACCCCTCTCCTTTTCCCCCCTTTTAGTTGCAGGTGCAGGGTTCGGGTCGTGCTAGGCGGCGGTCATATTTTGGGTTTTTTGAGTCAAGTTGTTCGAGACTTTTTGCATTCTGCATCTTTATCATTATGCCTTGGAATTTTAAATATGTATAAGCCTATGATTATGTATTTAATGTATCTCGTCGATTTTATATGATTTGGGATAGGTTTCTACGATAAGAATGAACCCGTTATGTATTTATGTATTTATGTTTTATGTTTGATTTACGGGATAAGGTATTTATGCTAGTTGAACCCGTCGCCTATTTCTATTTGAGATCACGTATGATTGAATGTATTTGTGATCCTGTTGCTTTCGCATTTGATTTTGTAAATGTGGCGCACTCTGTTTTAGGGTCTAGACCGCCTAGCCCAGGGGTGTTTTTTTATTTGTCTTCCGTTTGCCATGGCTTGGTACGTGTGCAGAGTTCTCATTTCGTTACACGTGTCGAGCTATGGTGCGGGTGATGTGGTGTCCTTCTGTGACGCCCCGTCCGATAGATCGTACAGGTATGCGCCACGAGAGAGTTTACCTTACGCACTTATGTGATTTAATTTTCCTTTTATGTTTTTAATTCCAACTTTGATTGAAAATGTGACTTAATTGACTAAAATCCAAAATGGTAAAATATGAATTCTTGCATGACAACTTGAGAATGGAACTGGGATGAATTTAAGTTAATTGTTGGAGTTGGATTTAAATAGGACTTGGACCTATTGATGTGTTGGGCCTAACTTGAGTTAGGTGAGTTTGGGTCATTCGGGACCAATATGAGCTCGGGAATTCGAATTTGAATTCCGACACCACCATTTGACTTGATTCGGTGATTCGGGTCCAACGGAATTTACTTTATATTTTTCGGAAACCGTTTAGACCTTAAACGTTTTAATTTTGACTTATTGGGCCGAAAGTCATTTATTTGAGCCCAAATCCTGTTTAAGCCTTTAGCCTCATATAATATCTTGCAAACCCTAACCTTGAGCTAAAACTATTAGTCACCATATAAATAGCTTTATCCCTTTTCATTTCATTTCATTTCAAACCGCACAAGTTAACCTCAAAGAGAATCATGGAGAAATTTCAAGAGAAGATCAAGACTTGAACAATCTTTCATTCTAAGAGCTCATATTCTTTGATCCCTCATTCCTTCACAAGACAAGGTAAGCTTTGGATCTCTTTTGATGAGTATTTCATTTCTATTCTTGGATTAGAGCATGAAATTGTTAGTATGAACTTGAATGATGTGATCTTGAATTCTTTGAGCAAGCCTTGATGATTTGAATGCTCCTTATTTGTATTAGTTGCTGGAAATTTGTGTACGAAGACTAGGAATTCATATCTTCATGTTTAAGCTTGAAATTCACGAAAATGGGTGTTTGAGATTTTGGGAAAAAACCTTCCTAAACTTGAATTAATTGATGTTTTGATGCTAAGCATGATTTATATGATGTTATACTCGAATTTCGTGATGTTTTATGGTGGATTTCGTATTGGTTTGATAATTTTTTGGTGTTCCCCTTCTTCTTCCCGAAACTGTCAAGTTTCTGTTCCAGATCTATGGCCGGAACGGCTGTTCCCGTTTATGCTTGAAGCCCGGAACGACCCTTTCGGGCTAGGGTTTGGTTTTGGAGGCCGAACATGGGAACGGACGGGGAACGGCCGTTCCCAGTCTCGCTTGGCCTTGGCGTGGGAAGGACCGTTCCCATGCTATGTTGTGCATGAGAATGGCCGTTCCCATGCATCTGTGACCCCTTTTACTTGCTTTTTCGTGCGTATTTAATTTGTTTGAGTTGCTACTTGAGTTGTATGCTCCGATATGACTTGGAATGCAATCTCTGAACCTTTATACTTCCTTACTTGCATGATTTACTTGAATATTTGAATTATCCTTTGTGACCAATTTGATAAACATCAGTCCATTTCGCATGTCATTCATACTTTGTACGCCGTGCGTCTTTCTTGGTTCATGTAGAGTCTAAGTTTGGGCTTTTGTATATCTTGTCATAGAGTTTGGCGGTGCCGGTGAGCCTGAGGTTTAGAGTGTTTGGCCCTTCACACTCTCAGACTCTACTACTACGAGGTGAGGTTAGGATTTTGTATAGTTATGTGACCTATGACCTTTACATGCTGATTTCTATCCTTGCATGCGAGTATACCTTAATATAAATACGTATGTGTTGGATATGATATGTTTATGACCTTGCGTATATCCTGCGTGGGTTGGGAGCCTTCGTGCCTTAAATTCCACAGCGTAGGAATATTTATAAAAAACCAGTTTTTGAGGCATATGTAAGCTATTTTGGAAAAACAATTGTGTTCTAATTCTGTAGCGAGATTCCCATGAAAGATTGGCATATGTTATGTCAGGATCTGTTCTTGTTGTGGATCTAAGGAGCTACGGGTAATGGGTCCCCCAGGACGGTTAGGGCCGTCGAGGTTCTAACCATGTGCGTTAGTTCCATTTGAGATATCATTGTGCGACTCAGGGAGATAGGGGAGGGGTGATATCTTGAGCCTCCGGCTAAGGGGGGGATGACTCTTGTGGGTTCACTAACCCCTTGAGATCGAGTCTATTTTAGACGGTTTATTCTCGATAGTTTGGGGACAGTACATCTCCTCCATCATTGGTGTAGAGGATGGATTGATTTTGATTTATGTTTTGAGGAGTAAAGGTTAGAAGCTCGTACTCGCCGAGCATGTATTCTATTATGTTATGGAATTATAAATCGGGATAGGGACTTTCTGGAAATGGTTTCTAAACTTATGTCTATATCTATTTGGGTTATTTCAAATGTTTTGGTATGCAACACCTATCCCCGGTTCATGAGTCTATCCTTTCATTCTGTGTTATGCTCTTTATATATATATTGTGGGTGTGCCCTAACTCGGTGAAGTTGACTGGCCCCTCATTTAAACTTTTAGATGCAGGTCTGTTGGCGTTTGCTAGGCGGGAGTGAGTCCTTTGAGTTGCACTTCTTCTGTCTAGCCTTTCTAGTTGCATTTGTCTTTAATACACTTTACTTATGTCATGACTTGTAGACTTGAGATTATACTTTACCTTTCCGTAGCCCTGTGTGGCATTCGTATTCGGCCCTGTGTGGCACTTGATGATTATTACGTTATGTTGATCGGATATTCGGGACTAGGTATCTATGCTAGTTGAACCCGTCACCTGTTATGCTTGTTGATATTCGGGACTAGGTATCTATACTAGTTGAACCTATCACCTGGTTTGAATGTTGATTTAAATGCTTCTGCTATCTTGTTTGAATGTTTGAATTGCTTCCGAACTCTGAGTATGTCAAGTTAGATCCGCCTAGCATAATGTGTGCGTTTGTCTCCCATTCGCTCTGATTCGGATTCGGGCATGGACTTCCATTTCATGACCGGGTCTGGGTCTTAGTGCGGGGGATGTCGCATCCTCCGTTTGGGGTGTTACATCCTTAAGTGGCATCAGAGCTCTAGGTTGCAAAACCGAGCTCTAGTGTCGTGTTGAGTCTGTCTAGTTGGTACGGCATAGGACAATGTGATTATGTGACTCATTTACTTGAATACTTGTTTATTTCTAATACTTGTATACATACACACGTACTAACCCACATGCATCGATATTGCTTGAACCTTTGAATTTCAGGATGCCTCCTAGACGCCGTGACCGAGAGGCTTCACCGGATGCACCTAATCCGCCTCCGCCACCACCACTGAATGCGGAGAACATTGTCCATGTTGGAAAACAGGAATCAGAAAGCAGCGGAAATTTAAAAATTTTCCAACAAAAGGATCTTGGACTCGCAATCGTGTAACCAAATTCGTAGAGATTAGAAACTTACTTTTCTCTAATCTTTCTTGAAGCGTTTCAAGCCACCCAAGAACGCTCTTCTCGCGGCTTGATCCCCTCACCTTGGTAAAGCTCGAATCTTCAAAACTTCTAACTTGAAGCTCTCTAGAGATAGTCCACCAACATGACTACAATCTAACTAGTAAGGATGCTAGTTCTCTAGTTAGTGTTTAGGCTTAACCTAGGGTTTATTTTATCTTGGAGAAAGGATGGTGTTCAACACATGAACCAAAAGAAATCAATCACTTTCTAAGGGGAGCATGAGCTCCCCTATATATAGGAAAGGAAGGGGTGGCCAAAAATCCCTAGTCCTTTTGGGCTAAGGATTTTGGTCCCTCTCTCCTATTGCTTGATCATCAAGTAATTTTGACTTTGACTTTGAATTCAAATTCAAATCAACTTTTAAGAGAGCTAAAATATCTAAACCCTTTAGGATATTATTATACTTTATTTATATATATATATATATATATACACACACGTGTGAGACATGTGTCACAAGGACACGTGTCACTCACGTGACCCACACGTGTGGTTTCACACGTGTGGAACCCTCTTGGCCCGATTAACTCGTTTAATCATTTTAAAGCCTTAACTCATGTAACCAAGTTGTTATGTGTGACCCTCTAGGTTCTCAATTCAATTAGCAGCGACCCTAATTAATTTATTAACTAATTAATTAATCAGTCCACAGATTAGACGACCATAGTCTAGCAACCGGTGTTTAACCCCTAGCTGAATTGGAATGTTTGGATTCGACAGAACCTTTAAGCCATTGATTCATGTGAGATACAATCCTCCTACTTACTATCTCTCAACCAAGATCTAGGGTAAGGGAATAATCAGAACCCTAATAATCCGGTCTTAAAGCAAAGTGCATTTCATATCCATTTGATCTCAATCTAAGAAACCCTTTTCTTGATGTCTTGATCTACTGCCTTGGCCAAGGACTCCATATGGCATATGAATGAGTTACACAATAAGAGATCACCTTACAGATGCAAGTGTTGGTCCTTTCCTGATTCTCATTCACTTTCATGAGTCACTTGTTCAGCCCCAGCATAAGCCTTGAATTAGTTATCTAAGGCGACACCCTTTGAAGCTAATACCTAAGACTACAGAGTTAACTCATAAAGTGACATGGAACCTCAAGTCTAAGGACCAATTAATCACATCAATGACTTGTGAGATATTTCCTAATATGAAAGTTTCCATTTCCTGAAATAGAAACTTCCTTTCCCATTTAGGAATGTTCTCACAGGGGGCACCTCAGTGAACTTACTTATTGAAGTAAGCACCCTCATGTATCACTCACGTATCAATTATACACTTTGCACCTCCATGAAACAAGGTGGTCCTTCTTAAGGGCGTGATCCCACAAGCAAGCCTTAGAGGAGTCAGGTTGACACTCCCACCGTCGGTAGGACTCATCGGCTTGGAGTATTTTACTAATCATGACTTATGTGATATAGGGCTCGTTTCATGAACCATTTCACCTAAATGGTATAGTCCTAAAGTCATCAGGATTAGGGGAGTTCTCATACGTGCACAGATAAAGTAAACGCATACCAAACAAGAGCATATAAAGAAGTGTTACCTCAATTCGTTATTTCATTCAAAGATTGTCTGTGATTACAACAAGGAAAAGCACAAAGCGGATATACAATCGGCTTTCTAGGGCACTATTCCTAACAATCTCCCACTTACCCGTCAAAGCCATTCTAAAGCTACTCTAAGTCCCATCTTCTGAAGATGGCCTTGGAAAGCTTCTCGACTAAGGGGTTTAGTAAGTGGATCTGCCACGTTCTCTGCTGATGTGACCCTCTCGATTTGCACATCTCCTCTTTTGATAATATTACGGATTAGGTGATACTTCCTCATAATGTACTTGGTCCGTTGGTGAGATCTTGGTTCTCTTGCTTGAGCAACATTCAACTATTGAATGAAGTTTCTAATCCAAACACCTTCATTAGCTGCATCATTTGCAGCTAAGTATTCGGCCTCAGTAGTCGAATCTACAGTGGTCGTTCGCTTGGAACTCTTCCAGCTCACTACTCCGCCGTTTAGGCAGAAAATGTATCCTGACATTGACTTAAAATCATCTAAGTCAGATGCAAAGCTTGCATCCAGTATCCTTCGATAGTAAGATCTTTCTGACCTCCGTAAACTAAGAATAAATCTTTAGTACTTTTCAAGTACTTAAGAATATTCTTCACACCAACCCAGTGACCATCTCCAGGGTCAGATTGGAAACGACTTGTTACACTAAGTGCATAAGCCAGATCCAGTCGAGTACATAACATTGCATATATTATGCTACCTATTGCTGATGCATAAGGTGTATGAGTCATTCTTTCCTACTCAAGGTAAGTCTTAGGACACATCTTCTTAGAAAGACATGTTCCTACACTCATAGGAAGGTTCTTAACCTTTGTGACTCCATATTGAATCTCTTCAATACTTTGTCAATGTACATCGACTGTGATATTCCCATTAACCTTCTAGAACTATCTCGATAGATTTTAATTCCAAGGATATAGGACGCATCACCAAGATCTTTCATCTCGGATTGGTTCAATAACCATAACTTAGTCACTTTCATGTCATCCTTTGAATTCCCAATAAGAAGGATGTCATCAACATAAAGTACTATGAATTGCACTGAGGTCTCCAAGTCCTTTATATACACATACGATTCATTCAAAATTTGAATGAAGCCAAACGCTTTGACTGATTCATCAAATCGAATGTTCCAATTCCTAGAAGTCTGTTTCAATCCATAGATTGATCTTTGGAGTTTGCAAACCTTTTGCTCACTCCCACTGAATGTGAAACCTATGGGTTGCTTCATATAAATGTCTTTATCAATGTCACCATTGAGAAAGGCAGTTTTCACATCCATTTTCCATATCTCATAGTCATAATATGCAGCAATGGCAAGCATGATCCGAATAGACTTTTGCATTGCAACTGGCGAAAAGGTTTCATCAAAGTCCACGCCGGGTCTTTGAGTGAATTCTTTTGCAACCAGTCTTGCCTTGTAGGCTGCAATGCTTCCATCAACTCCAAGCTTTCTCTTAAATATCCATTTGCAACCTATGGGTTTGACCCCATCAGGCAAATCTACCAAGGTCCAAACTTGGTTGGAGTTCATGGAATCCATTTCGGACTTCATGGCTTCTATCCACTGTTTAGAGTCAGAATCTGAAAGTGCCTCCTCATATGATAAAGGATCATTATCCTTTTGAGAGATTTCATGGAAGAATCCATACCATCTCTCAGGCTGTCTAGGAGTGCGTTCAGAATGCCTTAGAGGAGGATTTACGTGTGTATCGAAATTCGTCAATGGTTGTAGTTGATCAAAAGGGAACGTTTCTTCAGTGGGTGGCATGGGGTCACTTTGTACTTCCTCTAATTCTATGATCTTGCCTTTCTTTTCTTTAAGGAACGGTTCCTCAAGAAAAGTAGTATTTCTGGAAACAAACACCTTTTGCTCAGATTGATCATAGAAGTAGTATCCTATGGATTCCTTAGGATAACCTACAAAGTAGCATAAGTTAGAACGAGATTCTAACTTATCTCCCACTGTCCTCTACACATAAGCAGGACAACACCAAATTCTTAAGTAAGAATAACTAGGGATTTTACCATGCCACATTTCATAGGGCAATTTAGGGACTGACTTAGAGGGAACTAGATTCAAAATCTTTGTTGCACTTTCTAGGGCATAACCCCAGAAAGAAGGTGGTAAATCAGTGAAACTCATCATGGAACGAACCATATCAAGTAGAGTTCGATTCCTTCTCTAAGAAACTCCATTAAGCTGAGGAGTTCCCGGAGGAGTCCACTAAGAGATAATCCCATTATCTTTGAGATGATTAAGAAATTCTTCACTAAGATACTCGCCTCCTCGATCAGATCGAAGTGCTTTGATCTTGTGACCAGTTTGGTTCTCAACCTCCTTTTGAAATTCTAAGAATTTCTCAAAAGCTTCAGATTTATACTTCATTAAGTATATATAACCATATCGACTAAAGTCGTCGGTAAAGGTTATGAAATACTGATTATTGTTTCTAGTGCTTATACTAAGCGGTCCACAAACATCAGTATAGATCAAATCCAAGGCCTTAGTGGCACGTTCCAAAGTCCCTTTAAAAGGAATTTTGGACATCTTTCCCTTGAGACAGGATTCGCAAGAAGTCAACTCTTTGAGATCATTTTCAGAGAATGATCCTAAGTGTTTATCTTGCTAATTGTGTTCTTGGAAATGTGTCCTAATCTAGCGTGCCATAAGGGAGCTGAGACTTTTTCATCTCTCTTACGTTTAGTTTCTCGTTGTATATTCATAATATTGATATTCTGAGTTAGATAAAGTCCATTACTAAGAGTACTGATGTGAATGGAAGAGTTATTCCGTTTGATAAAGTATTTACCATTCTTAATATAAGTTTCATAACCTTCACAATCTAAAATTGGAACTGAAATTATATTACGAATAATGTTCGGTACATAAAGGACTTTATTTAAAACTAACTCAAAACTACCTAAATCTAATCTAATTGTGCCTAACGCTCGAGCTCCAACATTTGAGCCATCGCCGATCTTCAAGACACATTTTCCTTCTTTGAGTTGTTGGACTTCACTTAGCATCTGTACATCATTACAGATATGAGCTCCACAACCGGTATCAAGTACCCAACAACTAGAATTAATAGAAAGATTTACTTCAACGAGGAACATACCTTTCTTTAGAGTAGCCTTGTACTCCGGGCAGTTTCTCCTCCAACGTCCCGCTTTGCCACAATGGAAGTAAACATCCTCTTTCTGATCACGCTTCTTCTTTTGGGCCTTCCCCTTCGAAACTCCACCAGTGGGCCTAAGGGGTTTCTTCTTCTTCTTTTGGGCTTTCTTACCCTTACCTTTAGAAGGCCCAGAAGAGGAAGATAGAGCATTCACCATCAGAACCTTATTGTCCTTCTTGATCGTGCTTTCAGCAGTCACAAGCTGACTAAGCAGCTCAGCTACAGTAGCACCAGCATGATTCATATTGAAGTTAAGAACAAATGGGTTAAATGATGGTGGGAGCGAGGCTAGCAACAAGTCTACTGAAAGCTCATCTTTCAGTGGCATGTCCATGGAAGCAAGTTTCTCAGTAAGGACGAGAAACTTGAGTCTATATTCATGGACACTTGAACCTTCCCTCATTCTCAAGTGGAACAATTCATTTGAAGTGTTATACCTTATAACACGTTCATGAGGGCGGTAAAGGTGCTCTAAGTGGTCGTAAATCTTCCAAGCAAATTCCATGGCCTCATGTTGCCTTTGCAAGTCCGGAGACATGTTAGCCAACATAAGGCAACGGGCTTGGAGATTATCATCCTTCCACTTCTGGATCACGTCCAGCTCGGCCCGAGTGGGAGCGTCCCCTTCGGGACGAGGCTCCCCTTCGAAGAGAACATAAGTTCTCTTCTCAGAATCTAAAATGATTTTTAGATTCCTCAGCCAATCAGAATAGTTGGGACCAGTCAACTTGTTTGACTCGAGGATCGATACAAGAGGGTTTTTGGTTGCCATTTCAAAACACGTAGAGAATCACAGAATCTACGACCTAAATGGTAAAACAGAGAACTAGTGAGCATGCTGAATTATAACGATATACAAAAGATAAGGCCTTTAATCTGATGTAGCTCCCACTGTTTTTCAAAGATCTATAATTCCCAAAGACCTAAGAGGAACGCGTTTCCCAATGGGTACTAAGATCCTAAGCATTTTACCTTGAACCCACGACTCGCGGACATTCTAAGTAAAACCCTAGGTAGGTACAACTTACCAATTCTAACACCTTTAGAACTCTTAGTAATTGTTTTTGCATCACCTATCTTTCAATATGGACCCACGATTCGTGCGACATCCATATTTACTTAGGCGTTAAGCTAGACCCATCAATCATAAGATCATGATCAAAACTTAGCTCGGACGACCCACGACTCGCGGACATCGCCGTTGCCAAAATTGAACACGAAATATTGATCATTTAAAATGACCAATTAGGTAACTAAAAACTAATATGCTCCACTAGCTATCCCAAGACTCGCGGACAATAACTAGTTTCACTTACTAAACTTAAAACCTATTTATGGAATGCTAGGAATTTAATTCAAAATTTGCACCTCGAATTAAACACTTATTTATTCGAAATTAGCTTAATATTTAATGGGAATTTTCGAATTAACCGGAGAATTATCCGGTTCGACCTCACCTACATATATGTTATCCAATTTTATTAGTCTTGATTAATGCAAGTACAATTAAATGCATTTCAAACAAGCACATAAACAAATAACATGTCCTAGCATGATACTAACATGTGATGATCATGGGTTCTACCTATCTTATACGTGATATGTGGGAGCCACTCCACAATCACAAGGTCTAACATACATGCCACATAAACAGTTTAAATCACACAAGGGAAAGCTGTAACAAAATACGAGCCCTATCTCTATTACATTATTACAATTGAGATTCCCCTCCCTAACATTTTGAGGGGTCTTCACTTATGGCCTCCTTGTTACTTGAATGTGGTCCATCTTACTCCATGGGTGCATTGTCTCCAAAATGAAAATAAAACCTCACCACCTATCTCTACTCTCAAATTACAATAAAAGAAAAAGACATAAAGTAATAAGGCTCAATCTTCATATTGGCCTTAGACAATTACACGGGGCATGCCCCGGCCTCAAAAACAGTAATATGGAAAGCCACATAATAAATCACATAACAGTACATAAGTGAGGCTCCAACCTCAATTGAAAAACGTAACTATAGGGCTCCAACCCCAATTTAAACCATCCCTGTGCAAAAATTAAAATCATACATAAGTCTAAACCCATGATCACCTAACATGCATAAATTGCAAGAATTTAAATTTAACCAATAAATTAAAATTCTCGCTTTAAGCTCTAATAGCTTAAAACACGACTTAGATGCAATTCTTGTTCAAGAGCCTTTTCTATAAAACCCGAAAAACAATAAACTAATAAAATTCCAATTAATTTCTGAAAATTAATAATTTTATTCTTTCAATATTTTCATAAAATAAAGTTTGCAATTTTCTAAAATTTAAATTGACCAATTTCTCAAAATCCCAATTTAATCAATTATTTCAAAATAATTTTATTTTACCAAAACTGATTTCAAAAGATAAAATTAAAATTAAATTAAATCGGGATTTTAAGGACCGAAAACACGAAACACGAAAACAGGGGCCCGGGACAACGCGCTCCTTTGCGAGAGTTGCGCGCGGCGTGGGCGGGCTGTCCCGCATGTCCCCGGGCAGACGCTCCCCCACGGTTGCGGGAGGGGCAGGCAGGCACGCCTAGGCGCGCCTAGGGTGGCCTCCCGCGCGGTTGCTGGAGGGAAGGGCGGTGGCGACGGGGCCTGGGCGTGTGACGTGCTAGCACGCCTAGGCTCGTCCTTCTCGTGTTCCATTTCGTATTTTAGGTTTCTCCAAAACCCGGTTCAATCCAAAAAGGAAAAATACTATTTAAGTAGATTTCAATCAAAACGGTTTTCAAAAACGCAATTTAAGAAAACAGTTTCAGAAATTCAAGAAAAATTATAGTTTCGTATTTCAGGCTTTCTAAAAGAACTCAAGAATACCTAATTCGCATCTAAGCCTAAGAATTTCTACCAAATTCCGAATAATTGAGACGAATCAGAAACACGATTAACGAGGTGGCTCTGATACCACTTTTTGGAAAACAGGAATCAGAAAGCAGCGAAAATTTAAAAATTTTCCAACAAAAGGATCTTGGACTCGCAATCGTGTATCCAAATTTGTAGAGATTAGAAACTTACTTTTCTATAATCTTTCTTCAAGCGTTTCAAGCCACCCAAGAATGCTCTTCTCACCGCTTGATCCCCTCTCCTTGGTAAAGCTCGAATCTTCAAAACTTCTAACTTGAAGCTCTCTAGAGATAGTCCACCAACTTGACTACAATCTAACTAGCAAGGATGCTAGTTCTCTAGTTAGTGTTTAGGCTTAACCTAGGGTTTATTTTATCTTGGAGAAAGGATGGTGTTCAACACATAAACCAAAAGAAATCAATCACTCTCTAAGGGGAGCATAAGCTCCCCTATTTCTAGGAAAGGAAGGGATGGCCGAAAATCCCTAGTCCTTATGGGCTAAGGACTTTGGTCTCTCTCTCCTATTGCCTGATCATCAAGTAATTTTAACTTTGACTTTGAATTCAAATTCAAATCAACTTTTAAGAGAGCTAAAACATCCAAACCCTTTTGGATATTATTATACTTTATTTATTAATAAATAAATAACTTATTTATCTAATTAATTAATTCGTAATTAATTAAATAGATTATTTTTCTCCAAAATAAGACTTTCTTTTGAATTCAAAATTATTAAATAATTAATCACATTAATTATTTAACACATATATCACACACACACACACACACACATATATATATATATATATATATATATATATATATATATATATATATATACACGTGTGAGACACGTGTCACAAGGACACGTGTCACTCACGTGACCCACACGTGTGGAACCTTCTTGGCCCGATTAACTCGTTTAATCATTTTAAAGCCTTAACTCATGTAACCAAGTTGTTATGTGTGACCCTCTAGGTTCTCAATTCAATTAGCAGTGACCCTAATTAATTAATCAATCCACAGATTAAACGACCATAGCCTAGCAACAGGTGTTTAACCCCTAGCTGAATTCGAATGTTCGGATTCGACAGAACCTTTAAGCCATTGATTCATGTGAGATACAATCCTCCTACTTACTATCTCTCAACCAAGATCTAGGGTAAGGGAATAATCAGAACCCTAATAATCAAGTCTTAAAGCAAAGTGCATTTCATATCCATTTGATCTCAATCTAAGAAACCCTTTTCTTGATGTCTTGATCTACTGCCTTGGCCAAGGACTCCATATGGCATATGAATGAGTTACACAATAAGAGATCACCTTGCAGATGCAAGTGTTGGTCCTTTCCTGATTCTCATTCACTTTCATGAGTCACTTGTTCAGCCCCAGCATAAGCCTTGAATTAGTTGTCGAAGGCGACACCCTTTGAAGCTTATACCTAAGACTACAGAGTTAACTCATAAAGTGACATGGAACCTCAAGTCTAAGGACCAATTAATCACATCAATGACTCGTGAGATATTTCCTAATATGAAAGTTTCCATTTCCTGAAATATAAACTTCCTTTCCCATTTAGGAATGTTCTCACAGGGGGCACCTCAGTGAACTTACTTATTGAAGTAAGCACCCTCATGTATCACGCACGTATCAACTATACACTTTGCACCTCCATGAAACAAGGTGGTCCTTCTTAAGGGCGTGATCCTACAAGTAAGCCTTAGAGGAGTCAGGTTGACACTTCCACTGTCGGTAGGACTCATCGGCTTGGAGTATTTTACTAATCATGACTTATGTGATATAGGGCTGGTTTCATGAACCATTTCACCTAAATGGTATAGTCCTAAAGTCATCAGGATTACGGGAGTTCTCATACATGCACAGATAAAGTAAACGCATACCAAACAAGAGCATATAAAGAAGTGTTGCCTCAATTTGTTATTTCATTCAAAGATTGTCTGTGATTACAATAAGGAAAAGCACAAAGCGGATATACAATCGGCTTTCTAGGGCACTATTCCTAAAAGTTTAGGCACTTCTCAATCAGTTGCAATAGAATCAGAGACAATAGGCACCACCCGTTGATGGTCAGGATGGTACTATCTCAGCTGTGTATAGGGAGTTTCGGAACAACAACCCTCCTAAGTGGTTTGGAGAAGAAGATATCAAGGCTGAGGAATGGTTAGCTGAGATCAGTGGTATTTGGGAGATTTGCCCAGAGAGTTCTCAGGATATGGCTGTTTCTACTGCTCGATTCATTCAGGGACAGGTAGCTAACTGGCTGAAGGGAGTTCGATCCAGACTTGAGAGGAGTGGTATGGAGTTCACTTGGGAGACTTTCATGCATGAGTTCCACGAGAAGTTTATACCTCATAGTGCACGAGAGTGCAGACTTTAGGAGTTTCTGAGCTGAAGCAGGGATCCAGTTCAGTTGAGGACTACATTCGAGAGACTTGCTCCCTATGCTACCCACATCACAGATATTGATTCACATAGAGCCCGTCACTTCCTTCATGGGCTTCGAGAGGATATTCAGAGAGCTCTTCAGGCTATTAATGTGAGCACTTGGGATAAGGTTACCAAGAGGGCTATTCAGGTCGAGGCTCAGAGACAGAAGTTGACGCCCCCATCGTTCTCTTCGGGGCATGGTTCGGGTTCTAGATCATGCTTCTACTACTTCTACACCAGCTTTCCGTCCACAGGGCTTCATTAACAAGAAGCCCCACCCCACTGCTCCTACAGGACCCCCAGCATTACTGGCACCAACTCAAGCTATTTGTTCTCATTGTTAGGTTCCTCACCAGTTGGAAAGGTGTTGGAGGTATTTGGGTAGATGCTTGGTGTGTGGTTTCGCTGAGCACAAGAGGGATGCTTGTCCGAGGAAGAGGCCGGCAGTTTAGGCTCGTTCTTATGCTCTGGAGGGTGAGGGGGAGGCAGCAGAGATTGATCAGAATGTTGTGGTGGAAGGTACAATACATATTCATGGCATATCATTATATGCATTGTTTGATCCCGGGGCTAATCATTCTTTTATTGCCCAGGATATTGTTGCTTCTTTGCCTTTGCTTGCTGAGATATCTGCGCATATGTTTGTGGTGAGTTCTCCCTTGGGGGGGAGCTTGGAGACGGACAAAGTGTTTCGCGAGTGTCCGGTGAGTTTTGAGGGTCGAATTTTTCCTGCTGATCTGATTGTGATGCCGATGGGGAGGTTTAAGGTGATTTTCGGGATAGATTGGCTTTCCCGACACAGTGCAATTATGGATTGCCGTTTGAAGAGGATTTCTTTTGATTCTACGGTGTTTTCGGGGAAGAGTTTGGGATCCAGCCCGTTTATATCCTTTGTTGAGGCTAGTAAGTTAGCTCGGGATGGTGCTACAGGTTTCGTTGCTTACCTTCTGAACAAACCCAAGGACCAGGTCAAGCTTGAGGAGACGGAGGTTGTTTGGGAGTATCTGGATGTGTTCCCGGAGAGTCTGGGGTCCTTACCACCAGACAGGGATATTGAGTTTGTAGTGGACCTTTATCCCGGAGCTGAGCCCTATTCGAAGACCCCCTACAGGATGGCTCCTGCCGAGTTGAAGGAACTGAAGAAGCAATTGGATGAGCTTCTGGTAAGCGGATACATTCGTCCGAACACTTCTCCGTGGGGTGCTCCGGTGCCGTTTGTTAAGAAGAAAGATGGGACGTTAAGGATGTGTATAGACTACCGCGAGCTGAACAGGATGACAGTTAAGAACAAGTATCCATTATGTAACAGCCCAAAACAGGGCCTGTGTAGCGCCCCAACGGTGGGCACCACACCCCCGCACCATAGCTCAACACGTGTAACGAAACAAGGACTCCGCACACGTGCCAAACCATAGCGAACGGTGACAAACAAAACAAACTCAAACTCTGAGCTAGGCGGGACGTAGACCCTGCACACAAAATACTTAACGAATATATGGAAGCGTGATCATGCCAAACAAAAATTCAAGTCATGCAAACAGTTGACGGGTTCAATCTAGCATAATTCCTAATCCCAAAATTTAAGTCATAACATAAATCATCAATACAAACTGGTTCACCTAATCCGAGCACCTGTCCTAACCTGTCCCGAATAATCATATAATCAAAACGGGTTCATCTAATCCTAGCACCTGTCCTAACCTGTCCCGATTTCAAATCATAAATGAACAAATCATATTTAAACATATTCGTTCATAGGTTAATAACACAAAACTAAAACTAAATTCAAAATGCAAATGCCAAGACTCAACTAATACAAGACTCGACTCCAAGAGACTCACACCGCCTAGCTCGAACTCCAAAGCAAACCTGTAGAGCTAAAACATAAAGAGGGAGAGGTCAGTCACACTTGACTGAGCGAGGGGTTAACACACGCATGCTATACATAATATACATAGCAAAGCACGTAAAAAGAAGATGTTCATGAAGCCGGGAGTAGTTTTTGCACGCCAAAACATTTGCCCGTGATAATATATATATAGGGTGATTTAGCAAAGCAGAACAAACGAAACTTAACTTATTTAATGCGTACATTCAAAACATGCAGACGAAGCACACATATCCAAACATGTTTTATTAGGTTAAAAGTATATCAAATTTTATCTTAGTTTGAGAATCTACCCCCGTTTCACGAACTTATAACCGACAGACATACGAAAACTCGGCGGGTACGAGCACACAGACAGACTAACCAAAACAGAACAAAACAAAACATACCAGGTAGGTGTGATGGAAGGGTTGCGCGACCCTAGCCATCCAGAAGTGGAAGAGGGGAGTGCTCAATGCTGCTCAAACCCTCGGACTCCATCCCCCAACCTACGCTCAGGTGGGTTCCGGTACATCCCATACACAGAATTTGGGGCCCCACATATACACAGATCACAGAAATCGGAAGCTTAACCCGCTACAGACAGACATTCATATTTCATGCATATCGTACTTAGCTATCGTACGTACATATCACGCAGACTGACCTCAAAATCATAACAAAATCAAAGCTAAGCTTACATAGGCTTATACATAACTTCATACTTTCAAACTTATTGCAAAGCCAACAAAATACGCATCTTACACATATCTACATATACATAAAGGCTTATAAGTCACATGCATTCGAAAACCGGCACATTTCATTAGGGTATAACTATATCCTAACCTCACTTCGAACCAAACGAAGCCGAAGACCAAGCACTTGATTCACCCCGGAATCAACTGACGAATAAAATAACACCCCGGGTGCACCTGGACAAACTGAAGGCAAAAGACAAGACTTAGACTCAAGAATGAACCACATAGACGCACGGCGTATGTTCATGCATATAAGAGATGCAAGCAAGTAGGCATAACACATATTCGAATCAATTACATGCAAACCAAGATAATACATAGCTCAACATATTCATTTATAATCATATAACACGTTCATGCACACAAACAATTCATATTACAAGGCGGAGATACATAACAAGGTGCATTGATGCTTCGTGCAAATAATTCATATTAAATAAGCAACATAAAACACATATAGCAACAAGTATATACACATACACAAGATAAAACAAGTTAGGAATGAGTTCGGAGGTGGCAAGGTGCAAGAAAAGCGGAAGGAAAGCATAAGAGATTGTTCCGAGCAAAATCGGCAAAAACTGGAAATTATTCCGAAACGGACAAGCTGTAGTAAAACAGTTATAACTTGAGTTTGAGAAATGGGAATTGAGTTTTGCTTATTGAAACTGAAACTAGACACAAATATCTTTAAAATGGTAGGTGGCTCAAAACGTGGTTCAAAGCGAGCCGAAAATGGCGTACGTTTGAAGTTGGACGAAAGTAGAATTTCGGCGGAATGGCGACACAAATTTCAAACGATTATATCTCATAATCTAGAACGAATTTTGAGGATTCCAATTGGAGGATGTTCTAGACTTCAAGAGGTTTCCGTAGGTTCAAAAATCAGGCAAATCCGAGTTCAAACGAGGTCAGCACGGCCGTGTCAAAATTGGCCGGAAGCTGACACGGCCATGTCCGAATAAAAAAATTCAAAGTCGAGGGCTTGACACGGCCGTGTCGGAAATGAACTAGGGGCTGACACGGCCGTGTTGGGTCGTCTTCTCCAAAAAAAAAGAGCAGGAAAGCAAGGGGTCGACGGGGGTGGTTCCCAAACCACCCCAAACCACATTCCAATCACATAATACACCAAAAACACACAAATTCAAGATATATCACATATATATATCACATTAGAGCATAAATTGGACTCCGAAACGAGTCCGAACACCCAAAACACGAAACCTATACTATTCATCGAATTCTCCAAGCTCAATAAATAAGGTGATAAAGCAAGAACCAATCGGTAGAATCGAAACACGTAAGGAGAGGATCACAAATCTTACCTTGGATCGTTGATTGGACGGACGGGGGTCGGGGTTCTTGAGCTCGAAAAGGGGTTGGCTTTCTTCTTCTTCTCTTCTCTTCCTCTCCCTCTCTCCTTGCTTGAACCGGTCAAAAATGGGGAAGAAAAGAGGGTTCGGTTCCTTTTAGGGCCAAGAAACGGGTCGGGTTAACAAAACGGGTAGGAACAACGGTATCCAGTCCATTCGGATCGGATTTTAAAACGGTAGGGATAACAAACGGCTTTGAAAACAAAAGTTAATTTCATTGAATCCGAATAGTGGAAACGAACTCAATGAAGGGGTCGGAATTCGAATTCGAACTCCCGAGCTCAAGATTGCCACGAAGGTCAAAGCACCCTAATTAATTAGGTCCCTAAACTTCAATTATTGGGCATTCGAGCCCAAACAATTAATTAAATCTAAAGCGCATAAACTTAAATAAATTACACGTTGACATTTAAGGCATACGAATTAGATAAACCACGAAATTAAACTCTCTCGTAACGCGTACCTGGAAATGCCAAAGTAGCGGGATGTTACAGCCTGGAGGAAAACGGTAAGCTAATGGCATTGGTAAAGTGTTTATAGACCGTGATCCAACTTTTTGAACCTTCATGCATTGCATTCTTACATGAACTTTGTGCTCGTATATGATCTGACATGTTTTAAGGGGGAATTCTTGACCTTTGATAAAGTTTACTATTCATAACCCGAGGCTACCTTGTTCATATTGTTACTCGAACCCTAGAGGTTCACCACACATGTTTCCCTATCGTTTGAACTTGTTTCCCGAGCTAAGAGAGTCTTTCTTGAACCATAAGGGTATTTTTGGAACTTACCGACCAAAGTTACTATTCATCTAAAAATGAGCTTTTGATTCTGATATCTTTTCCTACCCGAATTGACAGTCAAAGCGAACCTTGAGTCGAGACGAGTCTTTTGAAATCATTCTTGACTTGGAAATCTATTCTGAACTTTGTTTTATTGAAAATGTTTACGAAAAACCCAGTGCACTATTCCTTCTACGGACGATTTTCATTCGAAAAATGTTTTCTCTCTGGATTTGCATTACTTGAGCTATTTCAAGATTTTTAAGATGTTTTACAACTCTTGATTCAAACCCTAGCTTGAAATGTTGAAGCGTACGTTCGTACGTGGGAATTCACTATTCATTCTACGTTTTCAACTTTTTCACTGTAAAACGTTTTATTGTCGATATTGGATTCAAAACGCTTCTCGATTTATTTCTTGAATTTTGGAAACAATCCGGACTTGAAAATCAATCCCGAAAGTTGTTTTTCACTCGTGTTGAGTTTCGAGCTCAAAACTTTTATTCACTAAAACTAATGTATCTTTCAAACGGTAAATCCGATTTTGACGTATGAATATGCTTTTGGAAGTTAATTTTTGCCCAGACGGAATGGTTATACTTCCAGACACTTACTTTCACGTTTTGGAGGTGAAATAACTGAAATACCCCCCCCCCCCCCCGCAGTCCCATTTTAGCTTCAATATGCTTAAAGCTTCCAAGAGAAGCTATCCCACTTTTGCTCTCATACCCTTACCTCAAGTTTATTTCCAATGTGAGGGGCTTCTCTTCACCTATAAGTAGAGGGCAAGAGGAATTTCATTCCTTGCTCAATGTTGTGTTAACAACACCCTTTCTTCTCCCTCTCCTCCCCCTCTTGGCCGTCGGTCACCCCCCACATTGTTAGGTTAGTTGTTTTATTTTTTGTTATGTTTTAGTTAGTTTATGTTTTTATGTTATGGTATGTTTATATTATGTTTAAGTTTGGTCTTGGGGTCTTCCCTAAGCCATATAGGATTTTATTTTATGCATTTATTATATAGTTTTCATTATAGGTTTGAATGTATGTTTATATGTTTTAATTGTTTAGTATATGCTTGAATATGTTATGAAATGCTCTAGTATATGCTATGATCATGTGATATGATTGTTATATTATGAGAATTGATGCATGATTATGGAATTTGAACTGTGTTCATGCATGTTAGCTAATGGAATAGTATTCTATGATTAATTATGTCACAACTTGTTACATGTTGGTATTGAAATTAAATTGTTACATGTTACATGCCTAAGGTTCATGACATGATATATGATATGATATGATATATGTTGAGACATGTTCTTATATGGTTACATGATTCTTGAATTATGATTTGAGCTTATGACATGATATGGATTAATGGATTAAAGCCTTGATCATATGATATACACTTTAATAGTGTCACATGTTATAACCTAAGATAGAATAGTGTTTCATGACTTGATCTTATGCCTTAATTGGACCTCTTAACCATAGGTTATACCTTTAACCTAGATCACACTTGATTATAATGGCATGAACTTGAAACTATAGGTTATAATCAAGATCATAATTTAATTAGGGTGTGTGTATGTGTGCATGCCGTGTGTGTGCGTGTGTACGTGCATGGGGTGTGTGCGTAGCGTGTGTGTGGGTGTGTGTGTATAGTAAGGGTTTGACCCGACCCTTTGACCCGACATGTGAATAGTAACCTATGAATAGTAATCTTGAATAGTACTTTTGAATAGTGCTTTTGAGTAGTAAAAATGAAATAAAACTTGTGCCTTCTTAATAGATATTTGCACCTAGGGTTTCCTAATCCAGGGTCTAAAATGTGTTTTCAAAATGTGTTTTCTTTAGAGGACTTGTTTCATAGCTTAAGGTTTGCGATATGATTCATAATTTGACTAAAGCTTACTCGGTTATAGTAAGATCATAGTCCAACATTAAGAGTAACTCACTTTAACGTATTCCTTTGTGTGTTACCTTTCTTGAATACCTTAAATGGTATTACTCTCTTGTGTTATATGTTCCTCGTTCATATGTTTCATGCATTTCATGTGCATCTTGGTTAGTAGTGTGTCTTAGTTCTTAAGCTCACTCTAGTACACTACCTACAGAAGTTAAAGTCGAGCACTAGGATCCCCAGGGCACCGCGTAATCTGTCTACCTACCTTTTTGTTACTATTAGGTGAGGTGAAGTTATAAAAGTTTTCCAACTGAAACCACGATTATACTATTGTATCATATGTTTTGAAATTCAAAGCTAAACCTCGTTTTGAACTATCCCTTTTATCAGGACATTCTTTGGAAAGGATCATTCATACTTTAATAGTATACCTTGATCTACAGCACATGTTTTCCAAACTTCTGCATTCTTGTTCAAAGACAGTTACATGATCTGCATATGTTTTACAGACAACATCACATGTTTTACAGACAGCATCACATGTTACAGTTACAGTTTCACATGTTATTGTTAGCACACTGGAGTGGTACTCTGGTCACTGCTAATTCTGAAATTCAAGCATACAGTTTACAGTTTGGGCCGGGCAGTTATGTGTAGAGGTGATGTTCGGGAGGTGTGCGCCAACGACATCACTAATACCGGCCGCCATAATTAGACAATTGACATCGACTTTTAACAGGAGGTTTGTTAAGTCAGGACAATCTGTCTAGGAACGGACCGCAAATCTGTTCCCATTACATGTTTACAGGTCTCCTAGGGCTAGCTACCCAAAGTGACAACCGGTGGAGTATGGTGTATGTTTGTATGTGTTGGTGGAGTATTGTTGACCTTGGTCCGATGCTCTACTATATGTGGCGTTATTGTTGATCCTGTTCCGATACTCTACTTCATCATGTTTTTCTGGAGTAAGGATGGAGGACCCTAACTTGCGGGCAAAATTCTGGTTCATAAAGGATGGTTCATAATTAAAATAGTTCACTTTACCCTTATCTCGTTTTATGAAAGAACTATGAACCATCTACAACATACGTGCGCGCGTGTGATAGCATTCATGAAAGTGTTTTCAAACGTGCATTCTTTTACAGCATCGCATTCAAACAGTTTTATCAATCGAACTTACTTCAAGTTCTTCTTTAAATCTTTGCATTTAACAGTTCTGAACTTTACTTCAAGTTCTTTATCACTCAGTACTTTCTTTTAAGTATTCCCTCACTTAGTCCTTTTGACTAATATCTTTTCGGTTTTCTTGGCTCGTGGTTTCAGGTCTTGCAGCCGCAGTCTAGAGGTATCTTGAAGCTCCAGATTGTCATTTTTGTTTCTGTCAGGACTTAGAATTACTTCATCTTTTGTGTCCTGCATATGTTTTATGGCTGCATCACTTTATATTTCTGAATACTTGAGTATCCTTGTTATACTCTTCCTGCTACTCTGTTACCGATATTTTGAACTCTTCTATATCGGTGCTTATATGTGACTATGTTACATGTTCTGATATGCCAAGTCTCTCTTACACAATCGATATGTTCTTGCTTGTTACATGCCATCACACACATGTTTTGAAAAGTTTTAAAATACTCTGATTTTCCGCTGCATAGCCACATCGTTATACATGTATAGTTCCGAGATAGACAACTATTCGCTGAAGTATTTCTTGAGTGATGGCTCACAGCATTACTTGAGAGGTGCTTCAGTGCGGGGGTTGAGACGCCGCTCTCCTCATGTTCCAGTACGGGTGGGGGCATTACAGCCTGAGGTGGTATCAGAGCATCGGGTTAAGTAAGAAGAGACTTAACCTAGATTGCTCTCATGTTGCATCATGGATTGTTCACGCATTGCATCCAGGATCATTCTCATATTACATCGAGATAGGATATTTGGAGGTTGCATGGTTCTGTTATCTGGATTTCATATCTGTGGTATCTTTTGTATAGCTTTGGCAGTTTAGCCACACCAGGATCCTAATCAGCAGATGGATGAGGCTTTCTTTGAGCAGTTTGAGGCCCCGCGTACTGTGGCAGTTTCTTGCCGTGGAGGCACTCGTTTCTATACGTGGCGCAGGTCTAGGAACAGTGGCAGGCCTGGGTATTCCTATTCTAACAGAGTTATGCACTATCTCGAGTCTGAGAGAGATGGTTACTTTCAGGAGTATCAGAGAACCCGTGAGGTCAAGTTGGAGTCTATGCGTCGTCAGGATCAGTCACTGCAGTACCAGATTGAAAGGGACATTGCTCGTGAGCATGCTGTAGAGATGACTCATATTGCTGATCAGAGGGCTGCTCGTATTGCTGATTTGGAGGCAGATCTTATGCAGATGACTATCGACCGCGACACTTTTATGGAGCGTCACCAGCACTACCGTGCACGCGTGAGAGCTCGCCTGTATGATACCTATCACTTGTCCGATGAGCAGGCAGTTGAGGAGGTCGAGGGTCAGGATGTCAATCAGGCCTCTCAGGAGCCCGAGCCTATGCAGGAGCAGTCTGATGGAGGTGATGGAGGATCAGATGACGATGATGACAATGGCAGAGATGATCCAGCAGGACACGGACAGGGCGAGGTTATTGTTGTCTCTGATGACACCACCAGAGGTTCTTTGGACCATAGTTATCAGGGTTGATTACTGATGGGAGGTTTTCTGTATATAGTACTGATGCATATATATCTACCTATGGAAGGCAGACGTATAGCCGGGACAGTTCAGGACTGACTTTTGGATGAGGGGATGTATAGCCGGTAGATGATCCCTGACTTTTGGCACCACGGATAACGGTTCAGATGACTTGGTACCTACTAGGTTATTTTCAGCAGGGTTGGACGGATTGGTAAGGCCTCTAAGGGAGTCAAGTCGATAGTATGGGGTCCTCCCCATTTTGAATTAATACTATTAACATGTGGCCTGTAGTAAATTTTACCAAACCTTGCACAGTTATAACACTTTCGGCTTTATGTTGGATATCTGTTTACTGCTTTCCATAACTGTCATTGCATGAGTCTTAGAGCTGCTTCAAGATACCAGTAGGGCCGATAGTAGGATCATGCCATTTCATTTATTGATAGCATGCTATTATTCTGGATATGTTGATCATGCTTCTCATCATGTTACACGTGTTACAGTTCTGGTTGATATGACAGTACGTGTTCTGTTCTCGTTTCGGGATTTGTTATACATGTTTCTGATATGTTGATAAGTTACACGAGCTTCTGTTCCCATTTACATGTTGTCTGATAGTTGTTTCTGATTACATGATATGTATGGAGATTTTGAATCTTTGCTGATATGTTGTTATGGGAATGTGTTGTTATCATACTTATATGTGACTACGTGGGAATGTGAATACATGGTTACGGATTCTGTGAATCATTATATGTCATGCATCGAATATGTATCTGAATGCTTATGAATTCAGTAACAACATGCCACCGAGAAGAGCACCCCGGAATCGTGTACCACCACCGCCACCCCAAAGAGATGCCATGCCACCCCCTGAACGGGAGGGAACTCCAGAATTAAGGGATGTGCTATGACAATTCGCAAGAGCTCGTAATGAGAGAGAGAATCCTCATAATGAAAGGTCACTCGAAAAGTTTCTGAGGATGAATCCACCTAATTTCTATGGAGAACCGAACGACCTAAAGGCTGAGAATTGGATTACTAGTCTTGAGAAGATTTTCGAGGCTATGGAAATCAATCCAGAGGATCGTGAACGAGTTCGGTATGCTACTTTTCTTATGGAAGGAGCTGCATACAATTGGTGGAAGCACGTTCAACACATCTGGATTGAGAACAACGTTGAAGGAAGTTGGGATGGGTTTATTTGAGAGTTTCAGCAGAAGTACACGCCTCAAGTAACTCGTGATGCACGAGAGGCTGAGTTTATGAGTTTGGTGCAGGGAACTATGAATGTGATGGAGTATGAGGCTAGGTTTGTGAGGCTGATCAAGTATGCGCCTCATATTCTGAACGATGATCGTCGCAAGACGAAGAGGTTTATCGATGTACTGAAGCCCGAACTTCGGTGGGCACTTGCTACTCTGGATATTGAGAACTACAATAGGGCCGTTGACAAGGTGATGTGAATCATGATGAACCGCGGCCATATCTTGTCCCAAATGAAGAGCCCCGATCCACAACTCAAGAAGATAGCATACAAAAGGAACAAAGTTATGGTGGTCCAATTACAAGAGCTCGGGCCAAAATTATCCAAGAGGAAGTTGGAAATCTCTTAAACCAATTTGCTCAAACTGGACTCCAACCTTCAAGATGGGCTGCTGAACCAAATTCAGAAAACTTCAATGTTTTTATGTCCAATTCCTAAAGTCCAAAGTGTGGAAATGATGTAATTCGGCCCTAAGCCTATTATAGTATTATTTGGGCCTTTATTTTATCATTATTTAGCTGCATATTAGTTTATTTAAGCCCACTTTTGTAAGCCTTCATGGCAAGTGGCGGGAATAGCTTGTGTCCTTTAGTATTCTAGTGTCTCTTAGGTTTCCATGCATGCATCTTTATATTCAGCATTGTAACTTGTTTTTCTTTCAATCAAGAAGTAAAATTATTGAATTTTCATTCAAGTGAGATTTTCTCTCAAGTTCTTTGCTGAACGACATTAGGGTTTCAAACCCCTTTCCCGGATAACGTTATTTCTCGACTCCTTATAGTTGACGGGGTGCGTTACTTACAATTTGATAGTGTTGGTTCTTTGCTCAATATAGCAAACGGGTCACACTCCTCTTATTTTCAACTTTGAATTGAACGATCAGATTCAAGAACTCCAAGTATTGATATAGGGTTTCACGGCAAGTACGTGGAGTTCGTATCATTTGGCATCTAGAGCTTAGGTTTTCCATCCAAGGTTACGTATCCGTATCTTTTATCTTTTGTATAATTTCTTTTCATTATTGTTATATTGCTGCAGAAAAAGATAAAAAAAAAACAAAAAAACAAAAAAACAAAAAAACAAAAAAAAAAGAGAGCAGCATTGTTTCAGTCATTTTCTTTGTAATCTCAAATCATAAGTCATGTGGATTTGTTTGTTTGTATCTTTTTAGTTGTAACAGTTCGTTTGTGACAATTTTAGCACCCTTATTGGTTCATTCATCTTAAGGATTATTTGGTTGAGGGATCTGAAATTTCTTGTGTCTTTCTTCAAGAATTGAGAGAAAAGAGTGGTAAATTGAGTTGTGAGCACAAAAGAGGGAAAAAGCCATATTTTTTAGTGATACACGAGCTTGAGTGACTCTAAACGAGGGCAAACACGAGAGGGAGTGTTGTGAGGTAATTTTTACTAACGATTTTTCTTGCAGGTTTAAAACATGACGGAAGAACGAAATGAACAGCCTCCAATGGACGTTAACTTTGTCCTCCATGCAATGCAACAACAATTTGATAGGTTGAACGTACAATTTGGTGAGATCCGGGATCGATTGGATCAAAATGATGAACGGCTGACTGAATTACAACAAAATGCTCTCCCGGCTAGGAGACCAAACCGACGACCAGCCGATTTGGGTATCAATCCTCGTGATGGATTTGATGATGAGGAAGATGACTTGGATAAGGCTGCATCAAATGCCTCTTCTAGGAGAGATCATAGACGTCCAAGATACCAACAACAACGAAGAGGAAGAGGGGTAATTGACAATAACCTCGGATCTATCACGCTTTCTATTCCTTCCTTCAAAGGACAAAATGACCCGGAAGCTTACATTGAATGGGAACGAAAGGTGGAGTTAATTTATGACTGCCACAACTATTCGGAAGGGAAAAAGGTAAAACTTGCAGCCGTATCCTTTACGGACTATGCTATTGTATGGTGGGATCAAGTGGTGATAAGTAGACGCAGAAGTGGTGAGTACCCTATTGAAACTTGGGATGAGATGAAGGTGGTTATGAGGAAGAGGTTCGTACCTCCTCACTACTATCGGGACCTACACCTTAAGTTGCAAAGTTTGAGGCAAGGGTTCAAAACGGTAGAGGAATACTACAAAGAAATGGAGATGGCAATGATTCGAGCAAATATTGAGGAGGATCGTGAGGCAACCATGGCTCGGTTCATATGTGGTCTCAACCGAGAGATCGCCAATGTAGTGGAACTTCATCACTATGTTGAACTTGAGGAAGTGGTCCATATGGCTATCAAGGTGGAGAGACAATTTAAGAAAGGACGGATTGTGGTTAGGCGTGATGATTCAAATACCTCTAAACCAAAGTGGAATTCTTCTCCAAAAACAGCCGAAAAGCCTTCAAAACCAAAGGAGGATCCACCTACAACAAAGGGTTCTTTTGAGAAAGGTAACACCTCTACACATCGCAATCGTGATATTAAATGCTTTAAATGTCACGGAGCAGGCCATATAATGTCTCAATGTCCAAACAAAAGAGCCATGATCTTGTTAGACAATGGAGAACTTGAAACCGAAAGTGAGGGTGATAATGGAGGCCTTGAAACATCGGATGAGGCAAGTGATGTTGAGCATGCGGTTGTGGGGCAAAGTTTGGTGGTTCTAAGAGCTTTGCACATCCAAGCTCTTGAGGACAAAGATGAACAACAAAGGGAAAACATCTTTTACACATGGTGTCATGTTAAGGAGCGAGTGTGTGGGCTGATCATTGACAGCGGGAGTTGCGTGAACGTGGCTAGTAAATTGATGGTGGAAAGGCTCGGCCTTAAAACCTTGAAGCACCCGAGACCTTATAAGCTCCAATGGCTGAATGAACATGGTGAAATGAAGGTAACAAAACAAGTTCTTATCTCCTTTTCAATTGGCAAATACATGGATGAGATTCTTTGTGATGTCGTACCAATGCAAGCTGGCCATATATTGCTTGGAAGACCATGGCAATTTGATAGACGAACAGTTCATGATGGCTACAAGAATCGATATAGTTTTATCAAGGATGGGCGAAACATCACCTTGGCACCTTTACCACCAAGCCAAGTGTACGAAGAACAGTGCCAAATTAAGAAATCCATTTCAGCTTCTTCAAAACAAAGTGATTGTAATAGTGAGAAAGAATGTGAAAAAGAAAAAGAAAAAGAGTATGAAAAAGAAAATGTAACACCCCAAACGGAGGATGCCACATCCCCCGCACTATGACCCAGACCCAGAACATGAAATGGAAATCCATTCCCGAATCCGAATCAGAGCGAACGGGAGACCAACTCACACACTAGGCTAGGCGGATCTAACTTGACAAAAACTCAGAGTGCGGAAGCAATTAAAACCAACAACAATAGATAGCGGAAGCATTTAAAACAAAACATGCAAAGCAAGTGACGGGTTCAACTAGCATAGATACCTAATCCCGAATATCGACATACATAATCCAACATAATAAACAACATAAATATCATAAATATCTAGTAACAACCAAATACTATCTTACTAACCCCACACGGGTTGAAGTCTAAATAGAACATAAACATAATCTGCAAATGTGAAACATAAATACATAAAATAAGTAGAGTATGCGACAAATGCATCCTAACACCTACTAGACTGACAAGTGTGACTCAGAAGACTCACTTCCGCCTAGCTCAAGCCAAAAGGATCTGCAACTAAAAGATAAAATGAGGTGTCAGTCAACTGACTGAGTGAGGGGGGCTAACGCACACCCACAATATATATATAGAGCACAGCACATATCATAAGGGTGGACTCATGAACCGGGATTAGGGTTTTGCACGCTAAAACAGTTGAAATACCCAAAATAGTATAAGTTTGGAAAACCATTTAGAGAAGCCTATCCCGTTTCACAAATCCCATATATTTATAACATATACCCGGCGAGTACGGGCTTCCAACCTTTACTCCTCATAACTGAACATAACATAAAGCAGAATCAATCCATCCTCTACTCTAATGATGGAAGAGCCACGCGTTGGCCCTAACCATCAATAACATACATACAAACCCTCAAGGGGTAGCGAACCCACAAGAGTCCTCCCCGGCTGTACACCGAAGGCTCAAGATATCACGCCTCCCTCATCGCCCTAAGGTCGCGCAATGATGTCTCAAATGGAACTAGCACAGTGGCTTATCCGACGGCCCTATGTCGTGCCGGTCTCCACTCGTACCAGCTCCTGGATCCACATAACATAACATACATACATATGCCAATATTTCATGGCAACTCGCTACAGAATCATAATATATTAGAGTTTTCCAAAATAGCTTACATATGCCTTAATACTTAATTTTTCTTCAAAACCAAGGATGGTCCACAAGGTCATAATCATATCATATCCAACACATATCTAATCATACATAGTATATAACCGCATGCAAGGATTGAAATCATCATTTTAAGGCCATAGGTCGCTTAACTATACAAAATCCTAAACCTCACCTCGTGAAAGTAGAGTCTGAGAGTGTGAAGGGCCAAACACTCTAAACCTCGGGCCCACCGGCACCACCAAACTCTGTGACAAGACATACAGAAGCCCAGACTTAGACTCTATATGAACCAAACAAGACGCACGGCGTTGCTCAACATGATCGTGGTTATGCATAAGTGTTCATGTTGTGCTTGGATAAGGTGTCGTGGTCATTCAAGGCATATCAATGCTCAATAAGGTCATATTTACAAGCAACCATCACGTAATTCCATATCCAAAGATGCACAATCAATTTAGGAAGTCAATGTATTCACAAAATGCATATTAAATCATCCAATGTTACAGGGTTCAATTATAATATTAGAATTAAGCATCAAGTTCATGTCGAGTTATAAAGTGCATAAGTAAGAGCAACTTGATCGTATAAACATACAAAGTTGTTGTGCGTAGATGGCATGCTTGATACAAATAAAGAGTACATTTAATTCACTTAAGATCATACTTTACAACTTCACAACATGTTTGGTACACAAGCTCAAGTCACATTCGTAGTTTCATAAATATTACACTTACATCCCCTAAGTTATTTATAAAAGTTTAGAATTATTACACATACATCCCCTTAGTTGATTACTAAGCATAATTGTTCGTTTAAAGTGTTTATATAGTTATTCCACTAGGAATTAATTACTTACAAACATGACAATTATCAATTTATCGTAATTCATAATATACCATTTTCAAGTAGTAAGAGTAAATCAAGATATTACAATTCTAACTCCTATCATCATAAAGTCTCAAGTTGTTCAAGCATCCTTCATGTATCTAAATTTAATATTGGAAACACAATTTACAACAAACATAACATTGAGAACGTCTCAAATTCATATAGAGAAATCACAACATGTTCGTTCTTCTAAAATATCATTCAAGTTCATTTAGTCACATAAAAGATTAGTTTCTAGATATTACACTAACACCCCTTCGTACTTAACAAATAGCGTAAATTCATCACATCGGGATTCAAACTGTAAATCTAAACATTCATACATATCACAATCCATTCAACACATGTTTTCATATACGATTAGAATACATCTCGATCAACAAACCAACAATAACCAATTTATTTGCACTTAAAACAATTAATTCAAATAATCACAATTACGCAAAATAATTCGTAATAAATAGATCAAGTGTCCGATTAACGAACGGAAGGTGGCATTGAACTCACCACAACGAGACGAACATTCTGACCAAACGCTGCCGGAACGCCACCACTGTAGCTGCCGGAATTTGGCCGGACCGCCACCGGGCCGCCGCCGAAGGTCGTCGGAAAAATCCCAAAAAATCATTCCTGAATGAAGTCTTCGTGCCCGTTCCAAATCCTCAATCAATTTCTGGAAATTCCAAGCCGATTGTCGTAGATCTGAAATCTAAGAGCACGAAAACCCTAAATCTTCAAACTCAAATTACTTCCAAACCGGTGAACCAAAATACGATCCGTAAAAGCCATTGTCTTACCCATGACGAGCTCTTCGAAAGCCCTAAGGTATCTCGCCGGAAAATTCCTCGGAGCTAGTGCCGCCATTGCACCGCCACTTTGCCGCCGCCGATCCGCCACCAAACCACCGAATCTGGAGTCGCCTGATCACAGGTCACTAGTTCTCGTCGTTCCGAACAACTTTCGTGAAGAGACCGAGACCAAAAGATGGCCGGAAAAGGCCCCCGTTGGCCGCCGAAGTTTCTACCGCTGCTGCTACAGTAACTTGCGCCGCCCCCGCGAGCTTTGGGCGGCGTGTGCGGCGTCGTCTCTGCTCCGATAGCCGTGCCTCCGATGTCAAACGAAGCGGCTGGAAGTCCTCTATCTGGGCATGGGGCGCGTGCATCAAGGAGGTGGCCGGAAAATGCCGCGAAACGCCGGCGAAGTGGCGGCGGTCTGACAGCTCCGCCGCTGCCACTGAAATCCGGCCATAACTCCGCCACCGTTCGTCGTTAGGCTGTGAAATTGGTACTCTTGCGCACGTCTCGCCGAGATAATCGAAATGGACTATTCGTTTGTTGAATTCCATCGAGAAACGATCGAGTTATGGGCTCGTAACCGAAGCCGCGATAGTAACCCGCGGGAGAGAGAAAGTGGGAGAGGAGAGAGAGAGAGAAAAAAAGGGATTGGGAGAAATGTGTCTTGTGCACAAGCTATATACAACCGGGTATCCTTATCGCGTAGCAAGTAATAGCGCGTACAAATAATCGTAAATAAAATTGGTAAAGTTACGAATAAACATTCAAGCTCCGAATTAATTTTACAAATTAAAATGAAAGAGATAGATTTACCAATTAGAGTTTAATTCAATTTAATTTTAGAAACCTTTCGTACAATTTAACGACACTTCGTAAACACATAATTGACGATTAATCTCAAGGAATTCAAGTAAACCGAAATTAAACAAGTTAAGTAACATGATGAATTTAAAATCAACTTGACAATTATTTCATGGAATAAATTTGAATTAAATCAAATTATATAGTTAGGGTTAAATATGTTTGTAATTAATCAAGTTGACAATTAATCTTAGAATAATTCGAATGAACACATATTAAATTGGATTTACATTAAATCACATAATTCAAGAACTCTTAAATTAAACACACATAAGTGTAGAGACTTACTTGTTGATGTCGTAAGGACGCCCTTCGAGAAAACGGGGCGTCACAACCTTCCCCCCTTAAGAGAACCTGGTCCCCAGGTTCCACTGCAAAAATGTAGATCCTCGAGTTGTAGTGCTCCAACCCTTCTCCCGAACTCGCGTGAGATCATAACTCTAATGGTGAGGCTTACTCTAGTCATCTACACTGAACCTCCTTTAGGATGTCTTGTTATCGTCGAGGTCCGTGCGAGTACTTGATCCGCTAGTTGTTCGAACTCGATCGGTCATTTCCATGATCGGATAGCTGCAACTGCACCCAACCTCGTTGTCGTCTCAGACTCGCCATTTGCAACCCGTAGTCAGATCAACGCGTAACACAACCACAACAAACAAGAGAGAATCCCATCTCTCAACACTTAAGTGAGAGAGAGAGAGAGAGAGAGAGAGCCCCGTCCCTCAGCACCCACAAGAGAGAGAACCCCGTCTCCCGAGCACGTATAAAAGAGAGAACCCCGTCTCTCAAGCAAATAATTGAGAGAACCCCATCTCTCAAGCACATAATTAAGAGAACCCCATCTCTCAACCTAAGTCGGGCTGATTCCAACATCTCCCAACATTCTAGTTTGAGAAAATCCAGCATTCCTCAAACTCCTAGATTCAAGAGAATCCAGCATCCTTGAATATCTAAATACAAGAGAATCCAACATCTCTCGCGCACAAAACTTAGAAAGATTCCAACATCTTTCTACCACATAAATAGAGAGAATCCTACATCTCTCCAACACATAAAAAGAGGGAACCTAAGGTCTCTCTTGCACATAAATCCACTGATCAGTTATTCATATATACACACATCATAGTAACACTTAACGAAAAGTATGCGATGGAATCCTACAACTGATATCGGTATCCCTTGAGTATAGATTCAACGCTCATACCTCAACTCAAGGGGGATATCGCGATGGAATCCCTATAAAACAAGGTTACAGTATGTATGTATGTATGTTGTATGGGAAGTTAGTGAGCAATCAAAAGAGTTTTAAAACACATAGGCATGAATAGTTCACATAAGTACATAACTCATTCATCATCTCAGCAACGGTTCATAACGAGTAGGGATTTCAAGTTACAATTACTAGATCAGGTATCCAAGTTATCACAATTAAAATAATAATAGTCATCACCCACATCAAGCAAAACAAGGTAAGAGTATTTAAACGATGCATGTATGCAAATGCCATGAATGCTTGGCATACCGATCACCGTAGTGTCAAACTCTTGACAGGAAGTTGAGATGAAGCAGTAGGAGTTGATTAAGCCGACAACGATGCAACCCTCGTCATCTAAACCTCTTTGTCTTGAGTCTTTTCATAGAGTGGTAACTCAGCAACGCTCGTTTATCACCAAACCCCTTACTAGACCGTAATCCTTGCTCAACTAGAATCATCCTCAGTTTCTCCCACGAATTTTGATTTATGGGTTAAATCTTAGTCTGCTCATCTTCAAGGAGTTGTCCATGATTTGTTTGTCAATTAGATATTTACCTCAGAGTTTCGTTGGATGATTGTGGTGCTAAGTACTTCCCAAAGCAATCCATGGTATATAATTCTGAAACTTGAATAAAGTCTTTTGGCATCTAAGTGTTCTATTCCCACCTCAACAGTGTCTTTCATCTCATCTTGAAGAAACACCCAAAGAGCTAACAACCAATCTTGTCTTGTTGTTCGTTAACTCTAAACGGCCCCAAAACCTTCAACACTCACCGATGGTTTGTAGCTCGTTGTTTAAGTAACATGGCTACCTATCCACATCCCTTGAACTTGATCGGATCTTATTTGATCGTATACTTCTACATTAACTCGTTTCCATCAACAAGGTGACTACTCCCAAATAAAGGAATCATCAAGGCGAAAGCTCATCAAACTCCTTCAAAACGGTTCTACTTGATCAGATTCTCCTCCATTGACTCATTTCCTCAACAAGGTGGCTACTTTCAGATGAACGAATCCTCAAGGTTAAAATTCGTCAAACTTCATCTTTCAATTGACTTTAAGGTAGTAAGTCAATATTGCAAATCTCGTTCCTACAACTCTGAACCTTTTCATGACCATTGATCTTGGTAAAGAATCCTTTCATCTTCGAATTATGGTATGTTTCCGTTGTAGTACCAATAGGTAGTGTTGACGGAGGGAAATTTTAGTGTTGACTCATAGGGTACCCTAATTTCGATGCATGCGGATTAAGATGCAAATGAAATGTAACAAGTACATCACGTAAATGTAACAATTAGTTGTAATTTATAAAGCACATAAAATAAGATGTTGCATAATTAAAGTCACAATGTGCACATAGTCATATAATCACGAAACAATTCGTGCCCAAGGGTCAAAATATCAGGTCAAACAAATGCAATGCGCAGTTATTCTTATGCCGTACGACCTAGACAGACTCAACACGACTCAAGAGCTCGGTTTTGCAACCTAGAGCTCTGATACCACTTAAGGATGTAACACCCCAAACGGAGGATGCCACATCCCCCGCACTATGACCCAGACCCAGAACATGAAATGGAAATCCATGCCCGAATCCGAATCAGAGCGAATGGGAGACCAACTCACACACTAGGCTAGGCGGATCTAACTTGACAAAAACTCAGAGTGCGGAAGCAATTAAAACCAACAACAATAGATAGCGGAAGCATTTAAAACAAAACATGCAAAGCAAGTGACGGGTTCAACTAGCATAGATACCTAATCCCGAATATCGACATACATAATCCAACATAATAAACAACATAAATATCATCAATATCTAGTAACAACCAAATACTATCTTACTAACCCCACACGGGTTGAAGTCTAAATAGAACATAAACATAATCTGCAAATGTGAAACATAAATACATAAAATAAGTAGAGTATGCGACAAATGCATCCTAACACCTACTAGACTGACAAGTGTGACTCAGAAGACTCACTTCCGCCTAGCTCAAGCCAAAAGGACCTGCAACTAAAAGATAAAATGAGGTGTCAGTCAACTGACTGAGTGAGGGGGGGCTAACGCACACCCACAATATATATATAGAGCACAGCACATATCATAAGGGTGGACTCATGAACCGGGATTAGGGTTTTGCACGCTAAAACAGTTGAAATACCCAAAATAGTATAAGTTTGGAAAACCATTTAGAGAAGCCTATCCCGTTTCACAAATCCCATATATTCATAACATATACCCGGCGAGTACGGGCTTCCAACTTTTACTCCTCATAACTGAACAGAACATAAAGCAGAATCAATCCATCCTCTACTCCAATGATGGAAGAGCCACGCGTTGGCCCTAACCATCAATAACATACATACAAACCCTCAAGGGGTAGCGAACCCACAAGAGTCCTCCCCGGCTGTACACCGAAGGCTCAAGATATCACGCCTCCCTCATCGCCCTAAGGTCGCGCAATGATGTCTCAAATGGAACTAGCACAGTGGCTTATCCGACGGCCCTATGTCGTGCCGGTCTCCACTCGTACCAGCTCCTGGATCCACATAACATAACATACATACATATGCCAATATTTCATGGCAACTCGCTACAGAATCATAATATATTAGAGTTTTCCAAAATAGCTTACATATGCCTTAATACTTAATTTTTCTTCAAAACCAAGGATGGTCCACAAGGTCATAATCATATCATATCCAACACATATCTAATCATACATAGTATATAACCGCATGCAAGGATTGAAATCATCATTTTAAGGCCATAGGTCGCTTAACTATACAAAATCCTAAACCTCACCTCGTGAAAGTAGAGTCTGAGAGTGTGAAGGGCCAAACACTCTAAACCTCGGGCCCACCGGCACCACCAAACTCTGTGACAAGACATACAGAAGCCCAGACTTAGACTCTATATGAACCAAACAAGACGCACGGCGTTGCTCAACATGATCGTGGTTATGCATAAGTGTTCATGTTGTGCTTGGATAAGGTGTCGTGGTCATTCAAGGCATATCAATGCTCAATAAGGTCATATTTACAAGCAACCATCACGTAATTCCATATCCAAAGATGCACAATCAATTTAGGAAGTCAATGTATTCACAAAATGCATATTAAATCATCCAATGTCACAGGGTTCAATTATAATATTAGAATTAAGCATCAAGTTCATGTCGAGTTATAAAGTGCATAAGTAAGAGCAACTTGATCGTATAAACATACAAAGTTGTTGTGCGTAGATGGCATGCTTGATACAAATAAAGAGTACATTTAATTCACTTAAGATCATACTTTACAACTTCACAACATGTTTGGTACACAAGCTCAAGTCACATTCGTAGTTTCATAAATATTACACTTACATCCCCTAAGTTATTTATAAAAGTTTAGAATTATTACACATACATCCCCTTAGTTGATTACTAAGCATAATTGTTCGTTTAAAGTGTTTATATAGTTATTCCACTAGGAATTAATTACTTACAAACATGACAATTATCAATTTATCGTAATTCATAATATACCATTTTCAAGTAGTAAGAGTAAATCAAGATATTACAATTCTAACTCCTATCATCATAAAGTCTCAAGTTGTTCAAGCATCCTTCATGTATCTAAATTTAATATTGGAAACACAATTTACAACAAACATAACATTGAGAACGTCTCAAATTCATATAGAGAAATCACAACATGTTCGTTCTTCTAAAATATCATTCAAGTTCATTTAGTCACATAAAAGATTAGTTTCTAGATATTACACTAACACCCCTTCGTACTTAACAAATAGAGTAAATTCATCACATCGGGATTCAAACTGTAAATCGAAACATTCATACATATCACAATCCATTCAACACATGTTTTCATATACGATTAGAATACATCTCGATCAACAAACCAACAATAACCAATTTATTTGCACTTAAAACAATTAATTCAAATAATCACAATTACGCAAAATAATTCGTAATAAATAGATCGAGTGTCCGATTAACGAACGGAAGGTGGCATTGAACTCACCACAACGAGACGAACATTCTGACCAAACGCTGCCAGAACGCCACCACTGTAGCTGCCGGAATTTGGCCGGACCGCCACCGGGCCGCCGCCGAAGGTCGCCGGAAAAATCCCAAAAAATCATTCCTGAATGAAGTCTTCGTGCCCGTTCCAAATCCTCAATCAATTTCTGGAAATTCCAAGCCGATTGTCGTAGATCTGAAATCTAAGAGCACGAAAACCCTAAATCTTCAAACTCAAATTACTTCCAAACCGGTGAACCAAAATACGATCCGTAAAAGCCATTGTCTTACCCATGACGAGCTCTTCGAAAGCCCTAAGGTATCTCGCCGGAAAATTCCTCGGAGCTAGTGCCGCCATTGCACCGCCACTTTGCCGCCGCCGATCCGCCACCAAACCACCGAATCTGGAGTCGCCTGATCACAGGTCACTAGTTCTCGTCGCTCCGAACAACTTTCGTGAAGAGCCCGAGACCAAAAGATGGCCGAAAAAGGCCCCCGTTGGCTGCCGAAGTTTCTGCCGCTGCTGCTACATAACTCGCGCCGCCGCCGCGAGCTTTGGGCGGCGCGTGCGGCGTCGTCTCTGCTCTGATAGCCGTGCCTCCGACGTCAAACGAAGCGGCTGGAAGTCCTCTGTCTGGGCATGGGGTGCGTGCATCAAGGAGGTGGCCGGAAAATGCCGCGAAACACCGGCGAAGTGGCGGCGGTCTGACAGCTCCGCCGCTGCCACTGAAATCCGGCCATAACTCCGCCACCGTTCGTCGTTAGGCTGTGAAATTGGTACTCTTGCGCACGTCTCGCCGAGATAATCGAAATGGACTATTCGTTTGTTGAATTCCGTCGAGAAACGATCGAGTTATGGGCTCGTAACCGAAGCCGCGATAGTAACCCGCGGGAGAGAGAAAGTGGGAGAGGAGAAAGAGAGAGAAAAAAAGGGATTGGGAGAAATGTGTCTTGTGCACAAGCTATATACAACCGGGTATCCTTATCGCGTAGCAAGTAATAGCGCGTACAAATAATCGTAAATAAAATTGGTAAAGTTATGAATAAACATTCAAGCTCCGAATTAATTTTACAAATTAAAATGAAAGAGATAGATTTACCAATTAGAGTTTAATTCAATTTAATTTTAGAAACCTTTCGTACAATTTAACGACACTTCGTAAACACATAATTGACGATTAATCTCATGGAATTCAAGTAAACCGAAATTAAACAAGTTAAGTAACATGATGAATTTAAAATCAACTTGACAATTATTTCATGGAATAAATTTGAGTTAAATCAAATTATATAGTTAGGGTTAAATATGTTCGTAATTAATCAAGTTGACAATTAATCATAGAATAATTCGAATGAACACATATTAAATTGGATTTACATTAAATCACATAATTCAAGAACTCTTAAATTAAACACACATAAGTGTAGAGACTTACTTGTTGATGTCGTAAGGACGCCCTTCGAGAAAACGGGGCGTCACAGAAAAGGAGAAGGAAAAAGAAAAAGAGTGTAACAGAAAAGAAGAGGGAGAATAGAAACTAGTTGAAAAGAAAGAAAGAAAAAAAGTGAGTTTCTTTATAAAAGAAAAAGAGATTGAGGGGGTGATAAAAAAAGAAAAGCTTGTGATGATGATGATGTATAAAAACATATTTCTTTCATCTAATGAAACCCCTCCCTTGCCTAGTGTTGTTTCTTCTCTCTTGCAGGAGTTTGAGGATGTATTCCCGGAGGAAATACCACCGGGTTTACCTCCTATACGAGGAATAGAACACCAAATCGACCTCATCCCCGGGGCTGCCATCCCAAACCGACCAGCTTACCGAAGCACCCCTCAAGAGACAAAAGAGCTTCAAAAACAAGTTGAAGAGTTGCTTGCAAAGGGATATGTGCGTGAGAGCATGAGTCCATGTGCTGTTCCAGTTCTTTTGGTGCCAAAAAAGGATGGTACTTGGCGAATGTGCGTGGATTGTAGGGCTGCCAACAAGATCACGGTAAAGTATCGTTATCCCATACCTCGCCTTGATGATATGATTGATGAATTGCATGGTTCTACCATCTTCACTAAAATTGATTTGAAAAGTGGCTATCACCAAATAAGAATGCAAGAAGGTGATGAATGGAAAACAGCTTTTAAAACTAAGCATGGATTGTATGAGTGGTTAGTAATGCCTTTTGGCTTAACTAACGCACCTAGTACCTTCATGAGATTGATGAATCATGTATTGCGTGCTTATATTGGTAAATTCGTAGTGGTTTACTTTGATGATATACTGATCTTTAGCCGTAATTTGCATGAACATATTGAGCATTTGAGGTTAGTACTTGAGGTACTAAGGCATGAAAAGTTATATGCTAATCTTAAGAAGTGTAGCTTTTGCATGGATAGAGTCGTGTTCCTTGGATTTGTTGTGAGTGCAGGTGGTATAGAGGTAGATGAAGAAAAGGTTAAGGCAATCAAAGAGTGGCCTACACCCAAGACCATCACGGAAGTAAGGAGTTTTCATGGTTTGGCCGGGTTCTATAGGAGATTCGTGCCCAATTTCAGCACCATAGCTGCCCCCTTAACGGAAATCATCAAGAAAAGCGTGGGATTTAAGTGGGGAGAAGCTCAAGAAATGGCATTCCAAACATTGAAAACAAAGCTAAGTTCTGCTCCTCTTTTACTTTTACCGGATTTTTCTAAAGCCTTTGAAATCGAATGTGATGCTTCGGGTGTTGGTATAGGTGCTGTGCTCATGCAAGAGAAGAAACCAATTGCATACTTTAGTGAGAAACTCAATGGGGCTGCATTGAACTACTCTACTTATGACAAGGAGCTCTATGCCTTAATTAGGGCCTTAGAGACGTGGCAGCATTACTTGTGGTCGAAAGAGTTCATCATTCATACGGATCATGAGTCATTAAAACATTTGAAGGGGCAAGGAAGTTTGAACCGAAGGCATGCTCGCTGGGTTGAATTTATAGAGATGTTCCCTTATGTGATTCGGTACAAGCAAGGTAAGGATAATGTTGTTGCTGATGCCTTATCACGAAGGTACATTCTTCTCTCTACCTTAAGTGCTAAATTCATGGGATTTGATCATATTAAGGAACTATACTTGAGTGATTCTGATTTTGCTGAAATATTTGCATCTTGTGAACAAAAGCCTTGTGATAAATTTTATGTTCAAGATGGTTATTTGTTTAGAGAAAACAAGCTATGCATTCCAAATTGTTCTTTGCGTCAGTTGCTAATTCGTGAGTCTCATGGGGGAGGATTAATGGGACATTTTGGTGTTTTAAAAACTTTGAGCATACTTAAGGAACATTTCTTTTGGCCTCATATGAAACGGGATGTTGAACGGACTTGTCATAGATGCGTAACTTGTAGAAAGGCTAAATCACGAGTTAAACCTCACGGCCTTTACACACCCTTGCCTGTTCCAACGCATCCGTGGACTGATATTTCTATGGATTTTGTGCTAGGAATGCCAAGAACACAAAATGGAAAGGATTCAATTTTTGTTGTTGTTCATCGATTTTCTAAAATGGCACATTTCATTTCGTGTAATAAAACTGATGATGCAACACATGTGGCTGGATTGTTCTTTCGGGAAGTAGTAAGACTTTATGGAATCCCAAAATCAATTGTAAGTGATCGAGATGTGAAGTTTTTAAGTCACTTTTGGCGAGTATTGTGGGGAAAATTGGGAACAAAACTGTTATTTTCCACCACTTGTCATCCTCAAACGGATGGACAAACGGAAGTAGTGAATCGAACCTTGGGAACTCTTTTAAGAGCTGTGTTTAAAACATATTCAAAGAATTGGGTTGAGTGTATTCCATTTGTTGAATTTGCATATAACCGTTCAATACATTCTTCTACTTCTTTCTCACCCTTTGAGCTTGTTTATGGTTTTAATCCCTTAACTCCTTTAGATTTGCTTCCTTTACCTATGAATGAACTTGTAAGCTTAGATGGCAAGGAGAAAGCTGAACTTGTGAAGAAAATGCATGAGGATGCTCGGCTTCACATTCTCAAAAGAAACAACCAAGCTATGATTCAAGCCAACAAGGGACAAAAGAAAGTTGTTTTCAAGGAAGGAGACTTGGTTTGGGTTCACTTTAGGAAATAGAGATTCAATCATCAGCGAAAGTCCAAACTTGACCCACGGGGGGATGGACCATTCAAAGTGTTGAAAAGGATCAATGATAATGCTTACAAAATTGATCTCCCGGATACGTATAGTGTAAGTTCCACCTTTAATGTTGCTGATTTATCTCCCTTTCATGCAGATTCAGATTCGGGGACGAATCCTTTTCAAGAAGGGGGGAATGATGTGAATCATGATGAACCGCGGCCATATCTTGTCCCAAATGAAGAGCTGGACCGATCCACAACTCAAGAAGATAGCATACAAAAGGAACAAAGTTATGGTGGTCCAATTACAAGAGCTCGGGCCAAAATTATCCAAGAGGAAGTTGGAAATCTCTTAAACCAATTTGCTCAAACTGAACTCCAACCTTCAAGATGGGCTGCTGAACCAAATTCAGAATACTTCAATGTTTTTATGTCCAATTCCTAAAGTCCAAAGTGTGGAAATGATGTAATTCGGCCCTAAGCCTATTATAGTATTATTTGGGCCTTTATTTTATCATTATTTAGCTGCATATTAGTTTATTTAAGCCCACTTTTGTAAGCCTTCATGGCAAGTGCGGGAATAGCTTGTGTCCTTTAGTATTCTAGTGTCTCTTAGGTTTCCATGCATGCATCTTTATATTCAGCATTGTAACTTGTTTTTCTTTCAATCAAGAAGTAAAATTATTGAATTTTCATTCAAGTGAGATTTTCTCTCAAGTTCTTTGCTGAATGACATTAGGGTTTCAAACCCCTTTCCCGGATAATGTTATTTCTCGACTCCTTATAGTCGACGGGGTGCGTTACTTACAATCTAATAGTGTTGGTTCTTTGCTCAATATAGCAAACGGGTCACACTCCTCTTATTTTCAACTTTGAATTGGACGATCAGATTCAAGAACTCCAAGTATTGATATAGGGTTTCACGGCAAGTACGTGGAGTTCGTATCACAAGGCGCTAAAGGTTGAAGCCGCCCACAAGGAGATCAAGACAACTACTGCACGTCAAGGACCTCCTAACCCTAAGCCTTACCAAGGGAACAAGCGACCATCCGGATCTTTTCCCCAAGGAACCGGAAAGAAGCCAATGGTAGCACCACAGCCTCAGCACCACAAGGCTCCACAGAAACAGCAAGCACAGTAGCAGAAGGCACCACAGCAGTATCAGAGGGCACCACAGTAGTAACAGAAAGCACCCCAACAGGCTCAAGAGGAAATTGTTTGCCTATACTGTCGCCGAACAGGACACACTGAGGAGAACTGTCACAAGAAAACTAGACAGTGTTTCATGTGTGGTTCGCCTATGCACCAGATGGATAGCTGCCCCAACAGGATCAGGTAATTTGGGGTCCAGGATAAAGGAAAAGCGGTGGTGGGTACGATGAACAAACCGGTGGTCAAAGGCAGAGCTTATGCTTTGGATGGTAATGAGGAGGTTGATCCTTCGTCTATTGTGGAAGGTATTGTGCACTTTCTTAACACACCAGTTAAGGTCTTGTATGACCCTAGTGCCACGCATTCATTTGTTGCATCTAAATTATGTGCGCATTTACAGTTTCCACTTGAATACTTACCATATAAATTTGAAGTGAGTTCTCCTTTGGGAACTTGCCTTGTTACGGATCAAGTATATAAACGCTGCCCTATATGTATTGGTACCCGTTGTTACCCGACGGATCTAATTGAGTTTCCGATGACAAGATACGACGTTATACTCGGTATGGATTGGTTGTTTAAGTACAGAGCTAAATTGGATTGTTACAAGAAAGAGATCATTTTGGAAGAGGATGAACATCGGACATCAAAATGGAAAGTTGAGAAGTTATCAGTTATTTCTTCGATGGAAGCTAAGAAGTTGATTCAGAAAGGAGCTAGCGGATTTGTGGCTTATCTTTTGAATAGACCGAAAGATCAACTTAAGATCGAAGAAGTGGAAGTGGTGAAAGAATTCTTAGATGTGTTTCCTAAACATTTGAATTCGTTACCTCCTGAACGAGAGTTGGAGTTTACAATCTAGACCATATTAGGAGTTGAGCCGTACTCCAAGACACCTTATAGAATGGCTCCAGCTGAATTGGAAGAACTGAGGAAGCAATTGGATGAACTGATAGACTCAGGGTATGTTCGACCGAGCACATCGCTGTGGGGAGAGCCTGTGCCTTTATGCATTGACTATCGGGAGCTGAGTCAGGGTTTCTTAATCCAAGGTCTAAAATGTGTTTTCAAAATGTGTTTTCTTTCGATGACTTGTTTCATAACTTAAGGTTTGCGATATGATTCATATTTTGACGAAAGCTTACTCGGTTGTAGTAAGATCATAGTCCAAAGTTAAGAGTAACTCACTTTAACGTATTCCTTTGTGTGTTACCTTTCTTGAACACCTTAAATGGTATTACTCACTTGTGTTATATGTTCCTCGTTCATATGTTTCATGCATTTCATGTGCATCTTGGTTAGTAGTGGGTCTTAGTTCTTAAACTCACTCTAGTACACTACCTACAGGAGTTAAAGTCGAGCACTGGGATCCCCAGGGCACCGCGTAATCTATCTACCTACCTTTTTGTTACTATTAGGTGAGGTGAAGTTATAAAAGTTTTCCAACTGGAACCACGATTATACTATCGTATCATATGTTTTCAAATTCAAAGCTAAACCTCGTTTTGAACTATCCCTTTTTTCGGGACATTTTTTTGAAAGGATAATTCATACTTGAATAGTATACCTTGATCTACAGTACATGTTTTCCAAAGTTCTGCATTCTTGTTCAAAGACAGTTACATGATCTGTATATGTTTTACAGACAACATCACATGTTACAATTACAATTTCACATGTTATTGTTAGCACACTGGAGTGGTACTCTGGTCACTGCTAATTCTGAAATGCAAGCATACAGTTTACAGTTTGGGCCGGGCGGTTATGTGTAGAGGTGATGTTCGGGAGGTGTGCGCCAACGACATCACTAATACCGGCCGCCACAATTAGACAATTGACATCGACTTTTAATAGGAGGTTTATTAAGTCAGGACAATCTGTCTGGGAACGGACCGTAAATCTGTTCCCATTACATGTTTACAGGTCGCCTAGGGCTAGCTACCCGAAGTGACAACCGGTGGAGTATGGTGCATGTTTGTATGTGTTGGTGGAGTATTGTTGACCTTGGTCCGATGCTCTACTATATGTGGAGTTATTGTTGATCCTGGTCCGATACTCTACTTCATCATGTTTTTCTGGAGTAAGGATGGAGGAGCCTAGCTTGTGGGCAAAATTCTGTTTCATAAAGGATGGTTCATAATTAAAATAGTTCACTTTACCCTTATACCGTTTTATGAAAGAACTATGAACCATCTACAGCATATGTGTGCGCGTGTGATAGCATTCCTTAAAATGTTATAAAACGTGCATTCTTTTACAGCATCGCATTCAAACTGTTTTATCAATCGAACTTACTTCAAGTTCTTCTTTAAATCTTTGCATTTAACAGTTCTGAACTTTACTTCAAGTTCTTTATCACTCAGTACTTTCTTTTAAGTATTCCCTCTCTTAGTCCTTTTGACTAATACCTCTCCCATTTTCTTGCCTCGTTGTTTCAGGTCTTGCAGCCGCAGTCTAGAGGTATCTTGAAGCTCTAGATTATCATTTTTGTTTCAATCAGGACTTAGTATTACTTTATCTTTCGTGTCCTGCATATGTTTTATGGCTGCATCACTTTATATTTCTGAATACTTGAGTATCCTTGTTATACTCTTCCTGCTACTCTGTTACCGATATTTTGAACTCTGCTATGTAGGTGCTTATATGTGAATATGTTACATGTTCTGATATGCCAAGTCTCTCTTACATGATCGATATGTTCTTGCTTGTTACATGCCATCACGCACATGTTTTGAAAAGTTTTAAAATACTCTGATTTTCCGTTGCATAGCCACATCGTTATACATATATAGTTCCGGGATAGACAGCCGTTCGCTGGAGTATTTCTTGAGTGATAGCTCACACCATTACTTGAGAGGTGCTTCAGTGCGGGAGTTGAGACGCCGCTCTCCTCCTGTTCCAGTACGGGTGGGGGCGTTACACATTACCCCATATTTAGGGGTTGTTTGATAGCTTGCAGGGTTCGAGAGTGTACTCCAAATTGGATTTGAGGCAGGGATACTATCAGTTGAGGATTAGAGAGGAGGATATCTCTAAGACTGGATTCAACACGAGATATGGACACTTTGAGTTTGTGGTTATGCCCTTTGGGTTGACAAATGCTCCTGCGGTATTTATGGATATGATGCACCGGGTGTTTAGACCGTTCCTTGACAAGTTCGTGGTGATCTTTATAGACGACATCTTGGTGTATTCGAGATCGGCTGAGGAGCATGCACAGCATCTCTGGATTGCGTTGGAGACACTTAGCGAACACAAGTTGTATGCCAAGTTCAGTAAATGTGAGTTTTGGATTGATCTAGTCACTTTTCTGGGTCATATCATCTCAGGCGATAGAATTGAGGTCGACCCCTCTAAGATTGAAACGGTGTTACATTGGCAGAGGCCTAGGAATGCCTCTGAGATACGGAGTTTTCTGGGTTTGGCAGGCTATTATAGGAGATTTGTGATGGATTTCTCTAAGAGTGCAGGCCCGTTAACTAAGTTGACCAAGAAGGAAACCAAGTTTGAATGGGATGATAGCTGTAAGATGAGTTCTCAGACTTTAAAGGAAAGGTTGACTACAGCACCGGTTCTTACCCTACCCGAGGGGGTTGAGGGTTATGCAGTTTATGAAGATGCTTCTAAGGAAGGACTGGGTTGTGTGTTGATGCAGAATGGTCGGGTTGTAGCTTATGCCTCTAGGAAGTTAAAGGTGCATGAGCAGAATTACCCCACCCATGATCTAGAGCTTGCAGCAGCCGTGTTTGCGTTGTCTAAGTGGCGCCACTACCTCTATGATGCTACATTTGAGGTATTCTCGGATCATAAGAGCCTTCAGTACTTGTTCACGTAGAAAGAGCTTAACTTGAGACAGAGGAGATGGGTTCAGTTCTTAGAGGACTACGATTGCACGATTCAGTACCATCCGGGTAAGGCAAATGTGGTTGCCGACGCGTTGAGCAGGAAGGTCAGTATTTCGAGTTTAGTGGTTGGGTTTTCTGAGCAGAGTTCAACTGTTATGGTTTATGTGGCTAGGTTAGCCAATATCACAGTTCAGCCGGATTTGAAGTAGAGATTGTTGGAGGCTCAGTATACGGATCTCGAGATTCAGAGATTGGTTGCTCGTTTGAGAGATGATCCAGAGACTAAGTTTGGTTTGATGATTCTGGTTTGTTCAGGTTCAAGGCAATAGTGCGCCTAACCAGCTCAAGAGGGTAATACTTGAGGAGGCACACTGCTCCAGTTATTCCATTCACCCAGGAGGTACGAAGATGTACCGGGACTTGAAAGAGTTGTATTGGTGGAGTGGTATAAAGAGGGATGTCACATTCTTTGTGAAGCGATGTCTGACATGCTAGATGGTTGAAGCAGAACATCAGAAACCGGGAGGTACTCTCCAACCACTTCCTGTACCGGAGTGGAAGTGGGAGCAGGTGACTATGGACTTTGTGTCTGGCCTGCCGAGGTCTAGGAGAGGATTCGACGGGATTAGGGTAGTGATAGACCGTTTGACTAAGCCTGCCCATTTCCTTAAAGTTTGGATGACGGATAAGATACCTAAGTTGGCTGAATTGTATTTTAATGAGATAGTGAGACTACATGGAGTTCCGATTAGCACCGTGTCAGATCGGGATCCTCGGTTTATAGCTAGGTTTTGGCAGGATCTTCAGAGGTTCTTGGGTACAAAGCTTAAGTTTAGGACCGCATCACATCCTCAGACTGATGGACAATCAGAGCGGCTGATTAAGTATCTCGAGGATATATTAAGGGCATATGCATTGGATTTTAAGGATAAATGGGATAAGCACTTGACATTGGTTGAGTTCTCTTACAACAACAGTTACCAGGCTTCGATTGGTATGGCCCCTTACGAGTCACTCTATGGGAGGAAGTGTAGGTCGCCACTATATTGGGATATTGAGGATTGGCGATGGACTAAGGAGGGTAAGCTCATGAGAGCTAAGGTCTCGTCCAAGATTAAGAAGATGGTTGAGAAGGTTAAGTTGATTCAGCAGAGAATGAAAGCAGCTCAGGATAGATAGAAGAGTTATACGGATAAGAGGAGAAGGCCCCTTGAGTTTGAGGTAGGAGATCGTGTCTTTTTGAAGGCATCGCCTATGAAGGGCTTTTCTTGTATTGGTAGAGATGGGAAGCTTAGCCCTCGATATCTTAGACCGTTTGAGATTCTGGAGAGGACTGAAGAGGTGGCGTATAGGTTGGACCTACAACCGAGTTTGACTGGGATTCATAATGTGTTCCACGTTTCACAACTTCGGAAGTTCTACCCCGATGAGTCGACGGTTTTACCGGTTGAAGAGGTACAACTTGAGTCCGATTTGATGATTGTGAAGCACCCGGTTGAGATTCAGGATCAGAAAGTACAAGTGTTGAGAAACAAGCAGATTCCCTTGGTTAGAGTGTTATGGAGAGATCAGAAATCTGAGGAATCGACTTGGGAGACTGAAGAAAAGATGAGAAAGATATATCCGGAGTTGTTTCAAGCAGCGAACCTGAGGACAGGTTCTCCTAAGGGGGGGAGGTTGTGACGCCCGTCCGATAGATCGTACAGGTATGCGCCACGAGAGACTTTGCCTTATGCACTTATGTGATTAAATTTTCCTTTTATGTGTTTAATTCCAACTTTGAGTGAAAATGTGACTTAATCGACTAAAATCCAAAATGGTAAAATATGAATTCTTGCATGACAACTTGAGAATGGAACTGGAATGAATTTAAGTTAATTGTTGGAGTTGGATTTAAATAGGACTTGGACCTATTAATGTGTTGGGCCTAACTTGAGTTAGGTGAGTTTGGGTCATTCGGGACCAATATGAGCTCGGGAATTCGAAATCGAATTCCGACACCACCATTGGACTTGATTCGGTGATTCGGGTCCAACGAAATTTACTTTATATTTTTCGGAAACCGTTTAGACCTTAACCCTTTTAATTTTGACTTATTGGGCCGAAAGTCATTTATTTGAGCCCAAATCCTATTTAAGCCTTTAGACTCATATTATATCTTGGAAACCCTAACCTTGACCTAAAACTATTAGCCACCATATAAATAGCTTTATCCCTTTTCATTTCATTTCAAACCACACAAGTTAACCTCAAAGAGAATCATGAAATTTCAAGAGAATATCAAGACTTGAACCATCTTTCATTCTATGAGCTCATATTCTTTGATCCCTCATTCCTTCACAAGACAAGGTAAGCTTTGGATCTCTTTTGATGAGTATTTCGTTTCTATTCTTGGATTGGAGCATGAAATTGTTAGTATGAACTTGAATGATGAGATCTTGAATTCCTTGAGCAAGCCTTGATGATTTGAATGCTCCTTATGTGTCTTAGTTGCTGGAAATTCGTGTAGGAAGACTAGGAATTCATATCTTCATGTTTAAGCTTGAAATTCATGAAAATGGGTGTTTGAGATTTTGGGCAAAAACCTTCCTAAACTTGAATTAATTGATGTTTTGATGCTAAGCATGATTTATATGATGTTATACTTGAATCTCGTGATGTTTTATGGTGGATTTTGTGTTGGTTTGAAGATTGTTGGTGTTCCCCTTCTTCTTCCCGAAACTGTCAAGTTTTTATTCCAGATCTATGGCCGGAACGGCCGTTCCCGTTTGTGTTTGAAGCCCAGAACGGCCCTTCAGGGCTAGGTTTTGGTTTTGGCGGCCGAACATGGGAACGACCGTTCCCATGTGTGCTTGGACTGGGGACGGCCGTTCCCATTCTCGTTTAGCCTTGGCGTGGGAAGGACCGTTCGCATGCTATGTTGTGCATGGGAATGGCCGTTCCCATGCGTCTGTGACCCCTTTTACTTGCTTTTCATGTGTATTTGATTCGTTTGAGTTGCTACTTGACTTGTATGCTCCGATATGACTTGGAATGCAATCTCTGAACCTTTATACTTCCTTACTTGCATGATTTACTTGAATATTTGAATTATCCCTTGTGACCAATTTGATAAACATCATTCCATTTCGCAAGTCATTCATACTTTGTACGGCGTGCGTCTTACTTGGTTCATGTAGAGTCTAAGTTTGGGCTTTTGTACTTGACTTGTATGCTCCGATATGACTTGGAATGCAATCTCTAAACTTTTATACTTCCTTACTTGCATGATTTACTTGAATATTTGAATTATCCCTTGTGACCAATTTGATAAACATCATTCCATTTCGCATGTCATTTATACTTTGTACGCCGTGCGTCTTACTTGGTTCATGTAGAGTCTAAGTTTGATTCGTTTGAGTTACTACTTGACTTGTATGCTCCGATATGACTTGGAATGCAATCTCTAAACCTTTATACTTCCTTACTTGCATGATTTACTTGAATATTTGAATTATTCCTTGTGACGAATTTGATAAACATCATTCCATTTCGTATGTCATTTATACTTTGTACGCCGTGCGTCTTACTTGGTTCATGTAGAGTCTAAGTTTGGGCTTTTGTATGTCTTGTCACAGAGTTTGGTGGTGCCGGTGAGCCTGAGGTTTAGAGTGTTTGGTCCTTCACACTCTCAGACTCTACTACTATGAGGTGAGGTTTAGGATTTTGTATAGTTATGCGACCTATGGCCCTTACATTCTGATGTCTATCCTTGCATGCGAGTATACCTTAATATAAATACGTATGTGTTGGATATGATATGTTTATGACCTTGCGTGCGTCTTGCGTGGGTTGGGAGCCTTCGTGGCTTAAATTCCACAGCGTACGAATATTTATAAAAAACCAGTTTTTGAGGCATATGTAAGCTATTTTGGAAAAAAAGTTGTTTTCTAATTCTGTAGCGAGATTGCCATGAAAGATTGGTGTATGTTATGTTATGATCTGTTCTTGTTGTGGATCCAAGGAGCTACGGGTAATGGGTCCCCCGGGACAGTTAGGGCTGTCGGGGTTCCAACCATGTGCGTTAGTTCCATTTGAGATATCATTGCGCGACTCAAGGAGATAGGGGAGGCGTGATATCTTGAGCCTCCGGCTAAGGCCAGGGATGACTCTTGTGGGTTCGTTACCCCCTAGAGATCGAGTCTATTTTAGACTGTTTATTCTCGATGGTTTGGGGACAGTACATCTCCTCCATCATTGGTGTAGATGATGGATTGATTTTGATTTATGTTCTGAGGAGTAAAGGTTGGAAGCTCGTACTCGCTGAGCATGTATTCTATTATGTTATGGAATTATGAATCGGGAAAGGGTCTTTTTGGAAATGGTTTCTAAACGTATATCTATATCTATTTGGGTTATTTCGCAATGTTTTGGTATGCAACATCTATCCCCGGTTCATGAGTCCATCCTTTTATTCTGTGCTATGTATGCTCTTTATATATTTATTATGGGTGTGCGTTAGCCCCCTCACTCGGTCAAGTTGACTGACCCCTCATTTAAACTTTTAGTTGCAGGTCTGTTGGCGTTTGCTAGGCGAGAGTGAGTCCTTTGAGTTGCACTTCGTCGGTCTAGCCTTTCTAGTTGCATTTGTCTTTCATACACTTTACTTATGTCATAACTTGTAGACTTGAGATTATACTTTACCTTTCCATGGCCCTCTGTGGCATTCGTATTCGGCCCTGTGTGGCACTTGATGATTATTACGTTATGTTGATCGGATATTCGGGACTAGGTATCTACGATAGTTGAACCCGTCACCTGTTATGCTTGTTGATATTCGGGACTAGGTATCTATGCTAGTTGAACCCGTCACCTATTTTGAATATTGATTTAAATGCTTCCGCTATCTTGTTTGAATATTTGGATTGCTTCCGCACTCTGAGTTTGTCAAGTTAGATCTGCCTAGCATAGCGTGTGCGTTTGTCTTCCATTCGCTCTGATTCGGATTCGGGCATGGACTTCCATTTCATGACCGGGTCTGGGTCTCAGCGCGGGGGATGTGGCATCCTCCCTTTGGGGTGTTACACCTTCACTCCGGGGTGCTACATCTTAAAGTGGTATCAGAGCCAGGTTGCAAGACCAGAGCTCTAGTGTCATGTTGTGTCCGTCTAGGTCGTTCGGCTTAGGATTATGTGTTTTTTTGCATTCATTTGCATCATTTATGTGATTATTTATTAAATTGATTTAATTGTTCACATAAACATGCATCGAAATCCCGCATGCATCGATATTTCCTTGGAATTGTATTTTGTATCAGGATATCTCTTCTATATCAACAAGTATCACCAGGAAGAAGAAAAAGGGAACAGGTACCTTTGGTTTACAAGAAGTTTAGAGATGCAATCTTCCGAGATGAAGTTGGGATTTGAAGAATACAGGAAGTGTACCATTGGGATATCTTTATTCGGAAACTCCATTATGAGTACATTCCTCCTGGGTTCAATAACATGAAGATCTTAAGGAATTTTTGAAATTTGATGGAGAATGAAAGATGGAGGGCTTCGCATAAAAGCTTGAAAGATTGGTCACCGGCGAAGATTATCCCAAAGTCCGAAAATTAGTTACAAGCACGCAGAAATGGAAATCAACGAGTTCTCCAAATCCAACAAGTACATATATGGTCCGAGGATGTAAGGTACATAGTTCAAATGGGACGGGTAGACAATGGTTCGAGTCTCGTACCTCTTAGGTGAGACAAGAGCCCGGTTCGAGCGTCAGTCCGAGAAAGAGGTCCGAAATATAAGAGAAATTTCAAGAATTTCCAGGTATCACCATGCCAAGAATAAGGAAATTCGATTATTAAGGATGGATTCTATATCTCCCCAACGGAATTGATTTAATATTCCAATTACCGAGGCTCGAGTCACATGAAAGAGGAGTTAAGAAGAGCTGAGAAAGCAACGATCGAAGTCTCACACACTATTTCTTTGAGACAAAGATCCGGTTGAGTTCGAAGACCAAGTAAGAAGTTCTAATTTGAAGAAAATTTTCAAGAAGTTTCAAGATGTCAACGATGCCTAGAGGAAGATTTTAAGCTACCGTTGAAGAAAATATAAGAAATTAAAGGAATATTTCAAATGAGGGAATCAACCGAAGAACCCGAGTCTGAAACCTCCGAAAACTCATGCTTCCAAGATCCCGGTTCAAGTTTAATGAAAAACAAAGTAATTGATATCGGATTCGATGCTATCACCATGGTGAACGGTACACAAATTCATTCATGGCATTCTATACATGCATATTTATTTACATTTTGTGTTACCTTCCTTTGCTCGTTGTTTTCTTGTTACTTGCTCGATGTTTGCTCGTAGCTTTCTTTTCTTTTGTGTGAACTCTTTTCTTGGAAGAGAGTTTGGTGAGCTCGAGTGCTCGGGTGACTTGTGAGTTGCGAGGGCCGAGTTTTCCAGTGGGTTTGTTTGAAGGCGCCTAGTAAAGTATGGAGCTACCTTAGGAGTGGGTTGGTTATTTGGGCACTGAGTTGAGTTGGTGTTTGGCTTTAGGAGGTCCGTTTTGGGCTCAACAATATTCTCGGGTGATAGAGTGAAGGCTAGCCTGTTTGTATCCTTCGTGGAAGCGGTTGTTTAGTTCGGGACGGAGCGATGAGCTTAGTGGTTCACCTTTAGGTTAATTAAGGGGTCGAGCCAAGCTCGAGGAGACAAAGATCGAAGTAAGGCATTTTGATGTTCCTTGAAAGTTAGGATTCTATACTACTTGATAGGGACGTTGAGAAGTCGTTGATCTTTATCCCGGAGTTGAACTTGTTTGAAGACTCCCTACCGAATGGCTCTAGCGTGGTTGTTGGAGTAGAAGGCGTAGTTCAATGAGCTCTTAGAAGGAGGTTTCACCCATTGAATACTTCTTCGTGGAGGACTCTAGTCCTGCCTAAGAAGAAACGGGACCTTAGGCTGAGTATCGACTACCGTGAGCTGCATAGGTCAATTGTGAAAGATAAATACCCTCTGCTCGCTTCGAAGAGTTGTTCGTTCTGCCCCAGAGTTTAGTGGTTTGCGCCTAGTTTGGTTTTAGAAATGGTATAACCGACTACGTATTTGGGTAGAAGAACCAAGAATTACCTCAGAGTAATAAGTCTCTCGTGTTGATGGGGTATATTAGGTGATTCTTTCCTCTAAGATTGTCAACCGTTGATTCGCTTGACAAGAAAAAGGTACGATTTTAAAGTGGGAAGAGGCGGTAGAAGAGAGTTGCCTTCGGCCGGCTTTTGCCTAACCGGGGGTACTCAAGACTACTCCATTTACAATCGAGGCACTAAGGAAGGCTTTGGTTGTGTATTGCTTGCCGGAGTGTGTAGCCTATGTCTCGAGAAATGCAAGGCCACGAGACTTACCCCACTCTTGGTTCAAGTTTGTTCGAGGATTTGAAGAACCAGTAAAGGTGTATTGGCATAGGGAGAAAGGATGTTGTAGACTTCGTGTAACAATGTTCACGGTGCCATCGGTTGAAGACCGAACATCGAGAACCGGTCATGTAGCACCCGGGACGATAGGCACCACATCCCCCGCACTGTGGCTCAACACGAGTAACGAAATGGGGAGTCCGCACCCGTATCAAACCATAGCGAAAGGGAGACAAATAAAATAACCCCCCCTAAGCTAGGCGGAACTTAGACCCTGCAATTTAAAACCAATCAACAAGACATAATGCAACGGAGAACTAGATCCAAACATATGCATTGGCCACAGGCCTGCAGAAATTAAACACACAAACCGCAAGCAGTCTTGGGCTCCTCAGACCTCTTTTAATTCATAACCAAGTCCGATAAAACAATTCAATAACAAATACATAAGATTCTAGTTCAGTATTGTAGGATTGGATCATACATAACTTAGATACATATGCGAGTGTAAAGACTCTTCTAACTTAACTTGACCAACTCAAAGACTCAACACACTCCGCCTAGCTCGAGACTCCAAAGCCAAACCTGCGCACTGAAAGGGTGGGGAGGGAGAGGGTCAGTCTCTAGAAGACTGAGTGAGCAGGAGCGATATACGTATACATATAAACATGCATATGCAAGTCGTAAATCCCGAGCAAGGTTTTGTTTGAAATTAGTTCCCAAAAGGGCAAGAGAATAACCAAGCAATACTCGGATTTTACAACTAATCATATTAATTCATTACGTTCATAATTCATACATAAACATAAAGCTCGGCGAGTGAGCGTGCATCATCTCCAACCAACTCCGACTATGTACGACACTTATCATTAATACTTTAGATAGGTGATCATGCAATATATTATAATACACTCGGATCATATATCACATCATAAAACATATTCGTTTCGGCAATCCGTGTCCCGGCCTTCCCGCACGGTGCATATCAATCATAACATAACCATTTTCATAAAACGAGTTCCAACCTTCTTCCTCCGGGTGGTGGACGGGTTTGCAAGGCCCGACCACCTAAACATATCATTGTGGCTATGAGGTTCATGAGGTCTCAAAGCCCGGTTAGCGTTTCCCCGTCAAAAACTCCTTGACGAGGTCCGTTTCGCCGTTAACATAAAGGAATCAGCAAATGGGATCACCGTCGGCCCTTGCCTCCCCGGATAGCCACATGTACTAATTCCTGGGCCCGTGAACATAACATACATGCATAATCTCGCCAAAACATATCAGTTCATGTGAAACATATCATATTTCATAATTCATTTGAAAAGGGTTTACTCGATCAATATTACTCCATACATTGCATTTGAAAACCATATATATAACTATATTAGGTTTTTGGCCAAAGCTTGTCACATACGGTTGTAGGGGTTAATACGTAACTAAAACGAAAACACCCTCACCTGAAACATGACTATACAAGGATACGAGTACCGAGTGCTTAGTTGATCAAGATTTCTCCACCCTGGAGATAAACTGTACCTGTGACGCCCGGAGCGGTGGGCCACCACATCCCCCGCACTTAAACCCGAACCCACATACGAAATGGATTTCCATACATGGGCCCGAGTCTAAGCGAACGGTGACCTACACTCACCCACTAGGCTAAGCGGGGCTAAACAACACCAGAGCGCACAAACACAAATCAAATATGCGGAAGCAATAAACAGGAACCAAACGAGTTCATCAAGAGTAACAATATATATACCATGGCTTATCAGCCCAAAATAGATATAACAAAAGAGATGCTAAGGTTATATTTCATATAAGATGCTAAAAACAAAAGAGATGCAATGCTACTCGACCTAAACGGCTAAGTACGACTCGACTCGACGCACTTCCCCGCCTAGCTCGGCACACCTGAAAGGGAAAGGAGAGGGTCAGTCTCACAACTCGACTGAGTGAGGGGCTTAACACACCCACACTTTAAATACGTATAGAGCACAACACAAATCAAAAGTGATAGTCATGAATCGATCCTAGAGTTTTGCACACCAAAACCATTTCCCGAAATTAACATATAGTAAGAAAAGCATCTATCTCGATTCATAATCCATCGGTCAAAACATAACTAAAAGCCCGGCGAGAACGGACTATCCCCTTACACCTCTAAACATAAATATCAAATCATAAATCCACCCTTACATCCATGGTGTGTCGGGAATCAAACCCTAGCACCTACAATAACAAAAACATACGGGGTAGCTAACCCACGTTATGCCTTCTCCGGTTATCCACCGAAGGCTCAAGATACCACGCCTTCCCAACCTCCCAAGGTCGCACGTGAATATCTCAAATGAGAACGTGCACAGGGGTAAACCCGGCGACCCCGTGGTTGCCCCGGGCCGTCCTTACCCACGTCTCCAGGGCCCACAAACCAATTCCAACCAAAATCCCATCTTTCAGGGCACACTCGCTCAACATAACAAAACATACCAAAAGGGATTTAAAAATCAAGCTTATATATACTCGTACATATACCATTTCCAAGAGACCAAAGTTATTCCATAAGATCATAAACATAATTTAAGCACGCATATCTAGATATATGTACCATATCCGCATGCAAGGGAAATTCACCATATTATAGGCCATAGGGTATTTTAGCTACTAATTCCTAACCTCACCTTAACAAAAGGGACAAAAGAGAGGATCGAAACGGCAACTGACCACCTAAGCTTCGGGCTCTTGCGCGATCGGAAGAGGCTCTGAAACACAAAAGAAAGCAAGACCCGAGACTTAGACACAAATATGAACCAAATAGACGCTCGACAATGCTTATGAATGCAAAGAATGTAAATGAAATGCAATTGCGTGTCCAATAATCTTACCAATTCTTATTCACACAATTCATAGAAAATAAAGTCATAAGTTCAAAACAAAGCACATAACGGATAATATAACCAGCTAACATTGCATACACGTCATAAACGAAGAAAGAAATCGCAAAGAAAAACACCGAAGCAATAAAACGAGCAATTGCCGCTGCCATATTTTCAAATGACACGGCCGTGTCGGGTTTTAGTTCAAAATGGACACGGCCGTGTCCGGTTGAAATAAATTCAGAGGCTTAAATCGAGGGGCTGACACGGCCGTGTTGAGTTTTAGTTCAAAATGGACACGGCCGTGTCCGGTTTTATAAAAATAAATGACCCCAAGTCGAGAGGCTGACACGGCCGTGTCCAAAACATGCACAAAGCTGACACGGCCGTGTTGGCCCTTCGTCTTCGAAAAAAAATAACAGCAGCAACAATGTTTCAGCGCCAAAACAGAGCAAGGAAGCAGGGGTGCACGCAGCAACAACAAGCCAACAACCCAAGCCACAAAATTCATGCAAATCCTAGCAAATCACTTCATAATCCTCATATAATCATCCCATCATCATAAAAGCCCAAGAATCATCATATATCACAAGAATTCTCATGCAAGAATTTGAATTTCATCAATGGCAACTTCCACCATGCTCAACCATATTCAGAAGCAAGACCAAATTATCATGTTAGGGGCTTAAGAGGTCACATATATAACTTCAAATCAAAGCTTAAGTCCAAGAAACAAGAAAGATCATCAAACCCTTATAATTCATGTTATGCTCCACAACTATATCAAACCTAGCTTCAAGCATGGATTCAATAGCTCAAAATACTCATAATATCATGTACATATCGAATACTAACTTACCTCTTCAAGAAGACGGAAGAAAATGGAGTTTAGAGCTCAAATACTCCTTGGTGTGAATAGTGACGGGTGAAGGGTTTAGCTCCCAAATTTGCTGCTCTTTCTCTCCTTTGCCTTGCTTGTACCGATAATGAGAGGGAGAGAGAGATGGATATGCTGAGTTTTAGTGTAAAGTGGGGCCAAGTTTGAGGGTAATATGTCAAAATTTGAGGGACTAATATGCAAATAGGTGAAAGGTAGTCATATAAGAGCGAGGTAAGTTTCCGGTCGAATTCCGGAATACCAAATGAGATAAAGAGGTTATGAGGCTTAGTCCATCGAACCCGAATCATCGAAACGAGTTCGACGGTGGTGACAGAATTCGAATCCGAATTCCCGAGCTCAAAATACACACATTGGAACCCAAGGTGCGCTAAAAGCGTTTTAACCTCCTTTAGGTTCCGAACGAACAATAAATTCAAAAGCTCAACAAACAAATTCGAAAACATATAACGAGCATAATCCAAGTTCATAACACGTAATTCTCCAACATATTCAAACAACGAGAAATTCCGAAATCAAAACAAGCATCAATGATTCAAATCTTAACAAATAGCATTCATAATCATATAGAATTCATAAGAAATATTTAAAAGAAGAATTAAAAGAGTAAAGAATATGATTTTAAATAATATAAATCGTGCACATACGTCATACCTGTACTGTCTGAAAGTCGGGGTGTCACAATCCTTCCCCCTTAAAATGGACTTGTCCTCAAGTCCGAACCGAGTTCTCAAACAACCCCTGATAAAATCTCTTCATTTTCTCCTCAGTTTCCCAAGTGGATTCCTCTGATTTCTGATCTCTCCAAAGTACCCTGACGAAAGGAATCTGTCGGTTTCTTAACTCTTGCATTTTTCGATCCTGAATTGCAACTGGATGTTTCTCAATCGTCAAATCCGGCTCTAACTGAACGTCTTCAACTGGTAGAATTGTGGCCTCATTGGGATAATATTTACGGAGTTGAGAAACGTGAAACACGTTGTGTATCTCGGTCAAATTCGGCGGTAAATCCAACCTATACGCCGCTTCCCCAATCCTTTCCAAAATCTCAAACGGTCCAAGATATCGGGGACTGAGTTTCCCACCTTTGCCAATCCGAGTGAAACCCTTTCTCGGAGATGTTTTTAGAAAGACCTTATCCCCTACCTCAAATTCAAAAGGTCTCCTTCTCTTATCAGCGTAACTCTTCTGACGCGACTGAGCCGCTTTCAATCTCTGTCTAATCTGATGAACTTTCTCAATAGTAGCAGTAATATTTTCCTTAGATTCTGCTCTCTCGAGTTTATGCTCCTCAGTCCATCTCCAATCTTCTATATCCCAAAATAGAGGGGATCTTCACTTCCTCCCATATAAAGCTTCATAAGGAGCCATTCCAATTGAACCCTAATAGCTATTGTTATACGCAAACTCAACCAAAGCCAGATGTTCGTCCCACATGTCTTGAAAATCCAAAGCACACGCCGCCCTAAGCATATCCTCCAAATACTGAATTAACCTCTCCGACTGACCGTCTGTCTGAGGATGCGAAGCGGTGCTAAACTTGAGCTTGGTACCAAAGCATCTCTGAAGATTCTGCCAAAAGATCGAAGTGAACCTCAGATCTCGATCTGAAACTATACTGACTGGAATTCCGTGTAACCTTACAATTTCCCGCACATACAACTCTGCTAGTTTTGGTACCTTATCAGACATCCGAACCTTAAGAAAATGGGCGGACTTAGTCAACCTGTCGATAACCACCCAAATTCCATCAAACCCTCCTTTGACTCTAGGCAAGCCGGACACAAAGTCCATTGTCACTTGCTCCCACTTCCATTCGGGAATAGGGAGTGGTTGGAGAGTTCCTCCCGGTTTCTGGTGCTCTGCCTTCACCTTTTGACATGTCAGACATCGCTTCACGAAGTTCGCGACATCCCTTTTCATGCCATTCCACCAGAATTTCTTTTTCAAGTCTCGATACATCTTAGTACCTCCCGGATGAATCGAGTACCCCGAACGATGTGCTTCTTCTAAAACCAGCCTCCTGAGCTCGGTTGGAATACAAACTCTCGATCCAAACCTTAACAAACCTGAGTCATCCAATCCAAATTTAGAATTTGGATCATCTCTGGAACGAGCTATCAACTTCTGAATCTCGGCATCCAAGGCTTGAGCCTCCAATAACTGTTGTTTCAAATCCGGTATAACTATGAGGTTAGCCAACCAAGTCCCTGAAGCCAGAATCTCTGAACCCGAACTTGAAGAACCTACTTCCAAATTAACCACACTCGCCTTTCTACTCAAGGTATCGGCTACCACGTTTGCTTTACCCGGATGGTACTGAATCTTGCAATCATAATCCTCGAATAACTCCATCCAACGCCTCTGTCTGACATTCAGATCTTTCTGAGAAAAGAGATACTTGAGGCTTTGGTGATCCGTAAATACCTCAAACGTTGTACCGTAGAGATAGTGTCGCCACTTCATCAAAGCAAACACAATGGCAGCTAATTCCAAATCATGGGTAGGGTAATTCTTCTCATGCTCCTTCAATTTTCTTGAAGCATAAGCTACCACTCTACCGTGCTGCATTAAAACACAACCCAGACCTTCCTTAGAAGCGTCCGTGTAAACTGCATAACCCTCGGTGCCCTCGGGTAGGGTGAGAACTGGTGCTGAAGTCAATTTCACTTTCAAAGTCTGAAAACTTGCTTCACAGTTATCATCCCACTCAAACTTCACTTCTTTCTTAGTCAGTTGAGTCAACGGAGCTGCAATCTTAGAAAAATCTTTAACAAACCTTCTGTAGTAACCGGCCAATCCAAGAAAACTCCGAATTTCTGATACATTCCTCGGTCTCTCCCAACGAAGCACGGATTCAATCTTAGACGGATCCACTTCAATTCCATTACCCGAGATGATATGACCCAAAAATACAACCCTGTCGATCCAAAACTCGCATTTACTAAACTTGGCGTACAATTTATGCTCCCTTAGGGTTTCCATAACAATCCGGAGATGTTGAGCATGCTCTTCAGCCGACTTAGAGTACACCAGAATGTCGTCTATAAAAATTACCACAAACTTGTCAAGGAACTGCCTGAACACTCGGTGCATCATATCTATGAATACGGCTGGAGCGTTAGTTAATCCAAAGGGCATAACCACGAATTCAAAGTGCCCATAGCGAGTGTTAAATCCAGTCTTAGGTATATCCTCCTCCCTTATTCGCAGCTGATAATAACCTTGCCTCAAATCCAACTTAGAATAAACTTTAGACCCTTGCAAAATATCAAATAGCTCCTCGATATGAGGCAATGGATACTTATTCTTCACGGTCATCCGATTCAGCTCACGGTAATCTATACACATCCGTAACGTTCCATCTTTGTTCTTTACAAATAGAACGGGAGCACCCCACGGAGAAGTGCTCGGGCGAATGTACCCGCAAGCTAACAGTTCATCAAGCTGCGACTTCAACTCCTTCAACTCAGCATGAGCCATCCTGTAGGGAGTCTTCGAGAAAGGCTCTGCTCCGGGATAAAGGTCAATTACGAACTCGATGTCCCTATTAGGAGGTAAAGAACCCAAAGTCTCAGGGAAAACATCGATATACTCTCGCACGACCTCCGTCTCTTCGAGTTTGGCCTGATCCTTTGGTCTATTCAAAAGATAGGCCACAAAAACTGTTGCTCCGTCCCGGACCAGTTTACTAGCCTCCATGAAAGAAATAAACGGGCTTGACTTAACCTTCTCGCCCTTAAACACCACTGAACCAAAGGAAACTTTCTTCTCCCGACAATCCATCTGAGCCCCATACTCATACAACCAATCCATCCCCAAAATAACATCATACCTCTGCATAGGCATCTTAATCAAATCTGCCAGAAAGACTCGGCCTTCAAAGCCAATTGGACAACCCCAAAAAACCCTGCAAGATACTAAACTACCACCAAGAGGGGAACTAACCACGTAGTCATGCGCACATAAAGAAACAGGCAAGCACATAGAAGCAGCAATATCCCAGGAAATAAATGAATGAGTATCCCCGGGATCAAATAATGCATGTAATGTAGTGCCATGGATGCTTATAGTACCTTCGATCACCGCATTTGGGTCGACATCTACAGCTTGCTCCTCCTCAGCTCCCAACGCATATGCCTTAGCCGGAATTGCAGGCCTCGGATTGTCTTTCTTCTTTGGACACGTGTTCATCATATGGTCCGATGCTCCACAAAGGAAACACCTTTTATGGAGTCTGAAGCAGTTGTCCACGTGGTGAGAGCCTTTGCAATAGGTACATTGCACTTTAGGGGGTGCCAGAAGTGCTAATGGTTGCTTGGCTTGAATTGGTCCCGCTGGTTTGAATGATTTGTTCTGAGGCTTAGCCTGTTGAAAAGTTTGATAGGCTGGCCTTTTTCCAAATTTATTCATAGTCCCTGAACCGGACCCTTGCCCTGAATGTGAAGTCCTTCTCCTCAGAACCACTCTCTCTTCGACCCTGAGCGCCTTATCAACTACTTTCACCCACGTGCTCGTGTTGGCTACTTCCAAAGCATCTTTCATATCCTCCCGTAGTCCTTGGAGAAACTGAGAGGCCTTCGCTTCATCGTCATTAGCGATATTAGGGGCATAGCGGGAGAGTCTCTCAAACTCGTTGATATAATCAGTAACAGACATACTCCCTTGTTTCAAATCCATAAATTCTCTCAACCTTCTGCTTCTCGTAGCCTTAGGGATATATTTGTTCCTGAATTCCTGTTCAAAGATATCCCAGGTAATCTCTTCCCCGGAAGCTTCCAACTTAATCTGAGTGCTAGTCCACCAACTGTAGGCCTGTCCCTGTATCATGCTAAGAGTGCACTGTAGCTTGTCCATCGGGTCACAAGGGATGAGGCGCCATACTCGATTTGTCTGGATTAGCCACTCCTCGGCTTGCACATCATTCCCACCAATGAAAATCGGTGGATTCTGATTTTTAAATTCCCGAAGTAGAGCAGTGATAGCATTCCCTCCATGATTCCCGGCCAGAGGTGCATTATTCCTTTCCTGAGCCCTTTGTTCCAAAAATACGGCCAATCTTTCCATAAAGTTTCCGGGATCCATTTGAGGTGGTGGTGTTGGATTGTTGTTTTCATGTTGTGGAGAATGATCTCGGTGATGACGATGTTCCAGAGATCTATCTCGGCGATGGTGTCTTCGGGGAGGCATGTTCTCTACAAAACAAGAGATTCCAATTCATATGCGTGGGGGTTAGTGCATGTTCATGTGCACTATTAACAAGAAGGTAAACAAATAATCATATAAATGCATATAACCACGTTGTCCTAAGCCGAACGACCTAGACTAACCAGACTCGACTCAAGAGTTCCGGTTTTGCAACCGAGAGCTCTGACACCACTTTAAGAATGTGACGCCCGGAGCGGTGGGCCACCACATCCCCCGCACTTAAACCCGAACCCACATACGAAATGGATTTCCATACATGGGCCCGAGTCTAAGCGAACGGTGACCTACACTCACCCACTAGGCTAAGCGGGGCTAAACAACACCAGAGCGCGCAAACACAAATCAAATATGCGGAAGCAATAAACAGGAACCAAACGAGCTCATCAAGAGTAACAATATATATACCATGGCTTATCAGCCCAAAATAGATATAAGAATTCAAGTGCCAAGGTTATATTTCATATAAGATGCTAAAAACAAAAGAGATGCAATGCTACTCGACCTAAACGGCTAAGTACGACTCGACTCGACGCACTTCCCCGCCTAGCTCGGCACACCTGAAAGGGAAAGAAGAGGGTCAGTCTCACAACTCGACTGAGTGAGGGGCTTAACACACCCACACTTTAAATACGTATAGAGCACAACACAAATCAAAAGTGATAGTCATGAATCGAGCCTAGAGTTTTTGCACACCAAAACCATTTCCCGAAATTAACATATAGTAAGAAAAGCATCTATCTCGATTCATAATCCATCGGTCAAAACATAACTAAAAGCCCGGCGAGAACGGACTATCCCCTTACACCTCTAAACATAAATATCAAATCATAAATCCACCCTTACATCCATGGTGTGTCGGGAATCAAACCCTAGCACCTACAATACCAAAAACATACGGGGTAGCTAACCCACGTTATGCCTTCTCCGGTTATCCACCGAAGGCTCAAGATACCACGCCTTCCCAACCTCCCAAGGTCGCACGTGAATATCTCAAATGAGAACGTGCACAGGGGTAAACCCGGCGACCTCGTGGTCGCCCCGGGCCGTCCTTACCCACGTCTCCAGGGCCCACAAACCAATTCCAACCAAAATCCCATCTTTCAGGGCACACTCGCTCAACACAACAAAACATACCAAAAGGGATTTAAAAATCAAGCTTATATATACTCGTACATATACCATTTCCAAGAGACCAAAGTTATTCCATAAGATCATAAACATAATTTAAGCACACATATCTAGATATATGTACCATATCCGCATGCAAGGGAAATTCACCATATTATAGGCCATAGGGTATTTTAGCTACTAATTCCTAACCTCACCTTAACAAAAGGGACAAAAGAGAGGATCGAAACGGCAACCGACCACCTAAGCTTCGGGCTCTTGCGCGACCGGAAGAGGCTCTGAAACACAAAAGAAAGCAAGACCCGAGACTCAGACTCAAAATGAACCAAATAGACGCTCGGCAATGCTTATGAATGCTAAGAATGTAAACGAGATGCAATTGCGTGTCCAAAATCCTACCAATTCTTATTCACACCATTCCTAGCAAATAAAGTCATAATTTCAAAACAAAGCACACAACGCGTAATATAACAACTAACAATACATACGAGTCATAAACGAAGAAAGAGAACACAAAGAAGCGATAAAACGAGCGATTGCCGCCGCCATATTTTCGAATGACACGGCCGTGTCGGGTTTTAGTTCAAAGTGGACACGGCCGTGTCCGGTTGAAATAAATTCAGAGGCTTAAATCGAGGGGCTGACACGGCCGTGTTGAGTTTTAGTTCAAAATGGACACGGCCGTGTCCGGTTTTATAAAAATAAATGACCCCAAGTCGAGAGGCTGACACGGCCGTGTCCAAAACATGCACAAAGCTGACACGGCCGTGTTGGCCCTTCGTCTTCGAAAAAAAATAACAGCAGCAAAAGTGTTTCAGCGCCAAAACAGAGCAAGGAAGCAGGGGTGCACGCAGCAACAACAAGCCAACAACCCAAGCCACAAAATTCATGCAAATCCTAGCAAATCACTTCATAATCCTCATATAATCATCCCATCATCATAAAAGCCCAAGAATCATCATATATCACAAGAATTCTCATGCAAGAATTTTGAATTTCATCAATGGCAACTTCCACCATGCTCAACCATATTCAGAAGCAAGACCAAATTATCATGTCAGGGGCTTAAGAGGTCACATATATAACTTCAAATCAAAGCTTAAGTCCAAGAAACAAGAAAGATAATCAAACCCTTATAATTCATGTTATGCTCCATAACTATATCAAACCTAGCTTCAAGCATGGATTCAATAGCTCAAAATACTCATAATATCATGTACATATCAAATACTAACTTACCTCTTGAAGAAGATGGAAGAAAATGGAGTTTAGAGCTCAAATACTCCTTGGTGTGAATAGTGACGGGTGAAGGGTTTAGCTCCCAAATTTGTTGCTCTTTCTCTCCTTTGCCTTGCTTGTACCGATAATGAGAGGGAGAGAGAGATGGATATGCTGAGTTTTAGTGTAAAGTGGGGCCAAGTTTGAGGGTAATATGTCAAAATTTGAGGGACTAATATGCAAATAGGTGAAAGGTAGTCATATAAGAGCGAGGTAAGTTTCCGGTTGAATTTCGGAATACCAAATGAGATTAAGAGGTTATGAGGCTTAGTCCATCGAACCCGAATCATCGAAACGAGTTCAACAGTGGTGACGAAATTCAAATCCGAATTCCCGAGCTCAAAATACACACATTGGAACCCAAGGTGCGCTAAAAGCGTTTTAACCTCCTTTAGGTTCCGAACGAACAATAAATTCAAAAGCTCAACAAACAAATTCGAATACATATAACGAGCATAATCCAAGTTCATAACACGTAATTCTCCAACATATTCAAACAACGAGAAATTCCGAAATCAAAACAAGCATCAATGAATCAAATCTTAACAAATAGCATTCATAATCATATAGAATTCATAAGAAATATTTAAAAGAAGAATTAAAAGAGTAAAGAATATGATTTTAAATAATGTAAATCGCGCACATACGTCATACCTGTACTGTCTGAAAGTCGGGGTGTCACAGTACCAAAGACAACATAACGTGTTCGTGAGACTTAAGACTCCCAATGAACCAAGTAGGATGCTCGGCAATGTAATGATCATGATATGAATGAAGAAAAGATGCTATAATGTAATGAACACGTTCATGTGCACTATTAAAGTCTTAAAGACATATAAACATTCCATTTATTCATTCAATGAAGCATTCGTATTCAAAAGAGTTCATATCCTTCACAAAACTCCACTACATACATCATATTACATAATATAACATATTTCCAAAGTTTGAGAGCAAGAAGAAATCATATGATAGGGGAAATGGTTTACGGAAATCATAAACGACACAAAATGCACATAAACGACATTCAATAAAAGCATGCCTAAATCTCATCCAATTGTTATGAAATCAAACCACCATACTCTTAACATATAGTAAAACAAGTTCATAGTTCATCACGAATGAAGATAAAGGCATTAAAGAGGTGAAATAATCAAAAACCGAAAAGAAAAAGACAAGAAATGCGCAGGGGGAGGGACACGCCCGTGTCCCTCAAGTTGAATAGACTGAGACACGGGGGTGTCTCATTACAGACCTGCAAAAAGGGCATGACACGGGGGTGTCTCACCTTACAAGGCAAATGAGATACGGGGGTGTCACGGTACAGACCCAAAAACGCAAACAAAGCTTACCGGCAAACAAACCCTATACAAAATCATTCCCAAAAACATACCCAATCAACTCCAAATCTTATTAAACTTGATATAAAACATATTTAGCATGTTAGGAGAATTTTTCAATTAGAGTGCAAAGTCCAAATCACACGTTAAGAGCACCAAAACCATGCAGCAAATCTGGGTCGCCAAAACCGCACATATGAGCTCAATTGTTCAATCATGCCATGATCAAGTACTTAGGGGTTGAATTTGAATCTAAAACCTTGGGGAATGCATGATAACATACTAAAAAACTAATATACATCATATATATGCAAAATGGCACGAATTGAAGCACATTAGAATGACCAACGAACCACAAAAATACAACAGCAGCAGGTCTGTCATAAACCATTCACCGAACAGGTATTGTGCTACGGTTTTGGGGCTCAAAATGGATCCAAAGGCTTGCAACATGAATGCTAACATATAGAGCAATGAGTGCACATCATATCCATGCAAATTCACACGAAAAGAAGGTCATTTGATCAAGCAAAAGCCACAAAACGTTACAGCAATTCCAAAACAGGGGAGGCAGTTTTGATCATCAAGTTTGGGGCTCTAAATCACAAAATTTCAACAAAGGGTCGAAAGAGAAAATCATCCTAACATCATATACTATCAGTTAGAAAACAAATAGACAAAGAAAGAAGCTCATATAATCATTTACATGCAAGGAAATCAGCTGCACAACCAAGTAAGGTCACAAGAGCAATTACCCCCAAAAATCCTATTCATGCTCTTAGCCCAAACCCTTATCAAATCTGATCCAAAGCAAGCATTTAATGGATGAAATCATGTATAAAAGAGTAGAGGATACACAAATATACATACCTTCAAGATATGGAGAAGAAAGGAAGTTATTTGAGCTCAAAATCACAAGGGCCAAGGTTTCTCTTTTCTTCTTCTCCTCTCCACTCTCTCTCGATCAGTTGCTGCAGAAAAAGTGAGGGTTTGGCTCGTTTTTGCTGATGAAAGAGGAGGAGAAAGGGGCTAACTCAAGTACACAAGTCATGGGTTAAAACATGGTTAGGTTAGAGGGTGTTAAGGGGTCCCACCATGAAGACTAGTCAACAAAAGGGTTATTCTTGCACAAGTTGTTCGTTACGGTTGGATTTCAGAGGTCTTAATGATCTCAAAAAGGTATGAGGCTTGTTCCATTGTCTCCGAATCATCGATACAAAGGCAACAGAGGTCACGGAATTCGAATCTGAATTCCCTAGGTCAAGATATCACGTACGGAACCAAGGGTGAGCTAATTGCTCGTTAGCCCCCGATTTGGTTCCACGATTCAAATTAAATTCGTTAACACTTCAAATGAGTTAGAAAACATAAATCGAGCATATAGGCATGTTCATAACACACATATTTACGACATACTAAATTTCCACGACATTCCGATATCATTTCATATAAGAACGAAGCATAAACAAACAATCATGCGCATAACTTTAATAAATTCAAGCATTATAATTTAAAACTAAAATTTAAATTCTATTTTAAATAAATTTAAAGTTAACGAATGACAAGTTGAAATTAATTAACAGAATTACAGATATGGTTAAGGTAACATTAAACCTTAATTAAGAATTTAAACACTAAGTAAAGAATTAAAATAAAATAAATTAAATTAAAATAACAACAGTTTATAATTTAAATCAAATATAAAACATTTATAAACAATTAATCATATAATTAAATAATTCAATTACGCAATTTATAAACAAATATGACGTATTAATATAAGTGGAAAAACCGGGGTGTTACAATCTCTCCCCCTTAAAAAGAATCCGTCCTCGGATTCACTGCACGCCTAAAAAAACAACTAATGAGAGATTCCCCGTCTCTCACAAACAACAAGGAGAGAGCCCCGTCTCTCGAGCACCAATGAGAGAACCCCGTCTCTCCAACAACAATGAGAGAACCCCGTCTCTCGTAAGCAAAGCGAGCACCCCGTCTCTCGAACAAAAATAAAGCAAGGAAGTCTCCCATACTCCCAAGCAGCACACGCAAAAACCAAAATTAAAATCACGTAAGACGCCCATGTTGATTATCAATTACTCCAAGTAATTTAACATGATAAGGAGTCAAAGCTCCTAACATAAAAAAAAATTATTTAAGTTAAATTTGCATGGATGCATTGTATCATGGATGCTATAAGTACCGTTCACCGTAGTTGCGAAATTTAGAATTGTGAGTTGTCGATGTCCAGTGTATGATCTGTCCGGTACAAAGATAAATGTTCTGATCGTAGGCGGAATAAACTAGTGCTCGGTTAATTGCAGAAGATAACTGTGAGTAAGGATCCGAATGGAATCGAGAATAGGATCAACCAAGGGTCTGAATTTCTCAGTCAAATACATACTAAAGATATGAAACACAAGTTGGGAATCAAGCCAGCTAGAGATCAGACTATCCAAATCGTAGAGTAAAGTCACAACATCAATTCCATTACTACGGTGAACGGTACACTAAGCATCCATCGCACGAGCATACATGCATCGTTTACTTAATTAAATTTTTGTTATTTTGTGATACCCTGGCCCAATGGGATGTGTGTTAATTATGGTGAACCTTGCTTCTGCTTGTGTGCTTGAGTGAAGAGAGATTTGATTATCTCTGATTACGTGCCAGGAAGATGTGGATTCTCCCTGTTTATGTGATAGAAAGATGCTGGATTCTTTCTGTTTTCTGTGCACGAGAGATACTGGATTCTCTTGTACTTAGGTATTCGAGGGATGTTGGATTCTCTTGAATTTAGGAGTTTGAGAAATGCTGGATTTTCTCAAACTAGAATGTCTGGAAGGATGTGGAATCTGACAGACTTAGGCTGGGAGACGGGGTTCTCTCAATTCTGTGTTTGAGAGACGGGGTTCTCTCAATTCTATGCCCGAGAGACGGGGTTCTCTCTTTTGTGTGTTCTGAGGGACGGGGTTTCCTCACTTGTATGTTGAGAGATGGGATTGTCTCTTGTTTGAGGTATTTGCGTTACGCCTGGACAGACAACGGTTAACAAGTGACGAGGCAATGGACTAGTAGCAGTCGAACGAGTTTTGAAGTGATTAACGGCCAAGTGTTCGAGCAGATCTTTGTGACTACCAGACTCTAAAGGGGTTGATACAAATAAGGGGAGTAAACTTCACAACCAGGGCTAAGATGCTACGCAATTTCGGGAAACAGATCGAGGCATTTCAGTTTGAAACTTTTCGGTCCAACAGTAGGACCTGAGGACAGGTCCTTTTGAAGGAGGGAAGATTGTAACGCCCCGCTCATCCGATAAATAAGGTACGTCATCTTTCAACATTTTTATGTGTTTAATTATGTGATTGGTGCGTTGTGTGGCCCTCTTTTGAACTCTTTTAGAGTTAGGGCCCTTTTTGTAATTTTCTCCTTTTAGGGGGTTTTTCCGGTCACTTCTCGTTCGGTAGAGATTTTGACTTCTTTGATCCCTTTAACGCGTCCGGGGCAGCGAAACGAGTCCGTAGACTCTAAGTTTGCTCAATTCTGACTTCGTTAGCCTGTTCTTCCGACCCTTTTTGCGTACGAGGACCCGAGATATATACCCCGAATCCTCATTTTGCGTGCCATTTCAGCAGCTCCAACCGCATCGTCTTCCTCGTGCAGCAACACTGTTCATGTACTCGAGGTGTGTTTTCACACATATGCTCGTTCTCCCTCGTTTCTCGACGGAATTTGACGAATCAATAGTGGAAATTCATCAGCTCGATGAGCCCGTCACAACCGTACCAATTTCGTGGCCAACCGAAGACCGACGGTGGCGCATCGACGGCCTGAAGGTGGCGGGTGGCGCCACCACTTCGCCGCCGGCGTTCCGGCGAGTTTCGCGAGCGGAGCTTGACCCTACCCTACGTTTTTTGACCTTCCCATTCCATTTCTGGCCTCCGTTCAGCACGAAAACTACCGCAAGTGGTGGTTCCGGCGGTGACGCAGCGGCGCAACTTGGAGGCGGCGGTTCGGCCATTTTCCGGCCGATTTCGGTGGTGCTCCCTTCACAAAAGTTATTCCTGACGACGAGTCCGAGCTATTCGTGGTGGTGGCGGCACGAGAACCGGTCGGCGGCGGTGAACCGGTGGCGAACCGGGACTGGACCGGTGGTCCGGTTTTTCGATGATTTTTCCGGCGATTTGACTTGGGGCTTTCGTAGGGCTCGTTACAAGCTTTCCAACGGTATGCCCGGATTTTATTTTCGTTTAGCGGTTTGTATTTAATTTCAGTTTTCGTCGTTGGAATTTAGTTCGGTTTTTCGTCAACGAAGTCCGGTGTGTTTGGTATTTTCTGAAATTGTTTGAGGGCTTTTGTCGAGCAGGCCGAGGCGCACGTTTCTGTCCTTCCGGGGATTTTTCCGACCACCGAAGACGGTATTCCGGTGGCGGCCGGTGACTGTTCCGTCGGCTCCGGTAGCGGCATTCCGGTGACCTTCGGACAGAAGGTTCCTTTCGTTGTGGTGAGTCGAACGCCACTTTCCGTTCGTCAATCGGATGCCCGGTTGATTTGTTGTGATTTATTTTGTGTATTTCTATTTATTTGAAACTAATTGTTTTAATTGCAATGAATTATCAATTGCTTGATTTGTCGATCAATATGAATTCCAATGTGTACGAAAGCATGTATTAAATGAACTATGATATATGTTGATGCTTTGATTTGCAATTTGAATCCCGTTATGCCGAAATTGTATTAATTGTTAATTGTTTTAAAATGTAATTTGTTCTTGCTTGCTTGATAATTAATGAATATGCATTGTATGACATTTGAAAACATGTAATAAATTATGAATGTATGAATTCATGTTGTTGTTGATATAGTTGGAAATTGATAAATGACTTTGTAAATTTGTATGAAATGTGCTATATGAATTAATATGAAATAATTCGAATGTGCTTTGTCTTTCTATTTCTCTTGTTTACATTAATTGTGCGCATGAATGTGTCCTAATTTGTAATATGTTTTCTTTGAGCTATCTGTCTAACTTGAAGGGGTGTATGTGTAATTTTGTAAACAATATGAATAATGTTTGATTTAATTAGGTAACCTTGTTAATTGAATCCGTTTAGTGATATATGAATTGAGTATGCCATGTGTGAATTATATAAAATTGATATAGTTAGAATTGATATGTGATTTTGTGATATCTTAATGATTTGAATGTCTCTATTTATCTATTTTACAATTGTAAACTTGATATACTTGAATTATAAATGTTATATGAAGTTCATGACTTGATTTGCCTTGAATTATGGAAGATATGAAATGATTGGGCTTGAAACCCTCATGTATGGAATGTACTTGAACGAATTACTTGATTATGTAACTCCATAACATCATTTTACTTCTTTTACATCTCATATCATGTGTTTAGCATTGCCGTGCGTCTATGTGGTTTCATATTGAGTCAATTCTCACGAGTACACATTGTTCCTTCTCTTGTACAGTTTGTTTCCAGGGCGGAGACTTCCAAATTGAATAGGCACCCGTATTGCTCATGTTTCTTGTCTCGTGGTATTCCAGGTGAGGGTGTTTTCGTTCTAGTTACATATCAAACCCTACAACCTTTACGTGATAAGTTTTAGCCCAAAACCCTATGGATATATATATATATATATATATATATATCGTTTCAAAATGGAGTCATCGAGTATATGTTTTTAATAGAGTAAATTATTTTCTAATGAATCGATGTGTATTATGTTTCTTATGAATTAAAATGTTTTGGCGAATGCATGATATGATTATGAACCACACGGGCCCCGGGACTTAGTGCATGTGGTGATCCGGGGAGGCAAGGGCCGACGGTGATCCCGTGTACTAGTTCCACCAAACTAACGGCGACTCCGGACCTCGCTAGGAGATTTGGCGGGGAATGGGAGCCGAGTGCCTTTGAGGGATTCATGTACCCTCATTGTGCCTATGTATGAACCGATGTTCAGGTCTAGCTAACCTGTCCACCAACCGGAGGAAGAAGGTTGGAACTCATTTTATGATTATGATTATGATTATGATTATGAATATGTTATGATTGATAGGCACCGTGCGGGAAGGCCGGGACACGGATTGCCCAAACGAATATGATTTAGGATATGATATATGATTTGTGTGTATTATGATATATTGCATGATCACCTATTTAATGTATTGATGATATTTGTCATACACGGTCGGAGTTTGGTTGGAGATAATGCACGCTCACTCGCCGAGCCTTGATGTTTATGTATGAATTATGAACTTAATGAATTTAATATGAATTAGTCGTAAAGTTCGAGCATTGCTTACTTAATTTCTAGCCCTTCGAGGGAACTAACTTCAAATAAAACTTTGCTCGTGATTTATGACTTGCATGCGCATGTTTCTATATTATATGTATAGCCCCTGCTCACTCAGTCTTCTAGAGACTGATCTCTCTTTTCACTCTCTCAGCTCTTGCAGGTTTAGCTAGGCGGGAGTCGAGTCTTATCATGTTTGTTCGAGTCACTTGTTCACTTGAGTCACATTTCACATTATTATGAATTTAATTGTATCTCTTTATGAATTTAGGCCTCGGTGCCAATTTTGATTATTGGATTTGATTCGGGACAGGTTGCGTGTTTAGTTGAACCCGTTGTTAGGATGCATGTCTGATTTAATTTATGTTCATGATATGTATTGGGCTTGTAGCCATTATTGAAATTCATGTTTGGCTCTGATGCTTCCACAATATGCTTTGGTATTCTGATTTAATTTGGTTCAGGGTTAGATTCCGCCTAGCCAGGATATTTTATTTGTCACCCGTTCGCTATGAGTCCGGTCCATGCTTGAACTATCCATTTCTTGTGTGGGCTAGACTTGTAGTGCGGGGGTTGTGGCGCCTATCGTGGTGGGTGCTACAGAATAAACCCTTGAACCTTGCAGCATATCAAATAAATCCTCGATGTGGGGCAATGGGTACTTATTCTTGATAGTCATCCGATTAAGCTCCCGGTAATCTATACACATTCTCAACGACCCGTCTTTCTTCTTGACAAAGAGAACCGGAGCACCCCACGGAGATGAACTCGGTCGGATATAACCAATCTTGAGTAATTCCTCTAGCTGAACCTTCAACTCTTTCAACTCTGCCCGAGCCATTCTATAAGGAGTCTTGGAATAAGGTTCTGATCCCGGATATAAATCAACAACAAATTCAATCTCCAGATCCGGTGGTAGAGAACCCAAATTCTCTGGAAATACGTCTGGATATTCCTTTACCACAGCCGTCTCCTCAAAACTTGATTGATCCTTTGGTTTATTAAGGAGATAGGCTATAAATCCCGTGGCTCCATCCTTCACCAATTTACGAGCTTCCAAAAACGACAATAGAGGTATATTCTTCGACCCAACTTTTCCAATCAACTCATCACCCAATTTTATCTTCTTCTTAAAGCAATCCACTTCGGCCCGGTGCCGATACTACCAATCCATCCCGAAGATTACCCCATACCTCTTCATAGATATCACGATGAAGTCTGCCGGATAATCTTTCCCTTCTATCAAAACTGGACAACCCCTAACAACCCGATCTGTCTGCAAACTACCTCCAAGAGGCGAACTCACATAATAACAAGAATTGGAACAAGTAACAGATAAGCACAGAGGCGTACATAAATCAGAAGATATAAAAGAATGAGTGGCACCCGGATCGAATAATGCATGAATGCTCGTGTTATGAATGCAAACGGTACCTTCCACCACAGCATTTGGATCAGCTTCAACTTTCTGCTCCTCACCCTCAAGGGCATAAGCTCGTGCCTGAACCATCGGTCTCGGGGCTCCAGCTTGATACCCTGGTGTCTTGTCCGGGCATGAAAAAGCAATATGATCCCCTTTTCCACATATCAAGCACAATCTCAATCTCTTTCGGTAATTGTTGTAAGAATGGGTTGGCCATCCACAATAAGTACACGGAGGCTGATCATTGCGAGATCCCTTAGGAGCCGGTGGAGCCTGAAGTGGTCGTGGAATGGGTGCAATCTGATCTCCTGCTCTAGGCTTCTTGAAAGGTCCTTTTGGGGGTGGAGCTGGTAAATTCATCGGCCTCTTCCCTTTGTTAAATCCCGAGCCGAATCCTGACCCTTGTCCCTGGCGATAAGTTGGTCTCCTAGCATTTACAGAATCCTCAACCTTTAAGGCTTTAGAAGTAGCCTTCGCCCAAGTACTCGTGTTAACCGCCTCAAAAGCTGCCTGAATGTCTGGTCGAAGTCCCTGAACAAACTGCATAGCTTTATGAAAGTCATCACCCGCTATATTTGGTGCATAGCGAGACAATCTCTCATAATCCGAAATATACTCGGCCACCGATCTCGATCCCTGCTTCAATTCAGTGAATTCCCTCAATCTTCGAGTACGGAAGGAGGGAGGAATAAACTTGTTCTTGAATTCCCTTGAAAAGACTTCCCAGTTAATCTCTTCTCCAGCTGCTTCTAATACGATCCGTGTGCTTTCCCACCAAGAGTAGGCCTCCCCTTGTATCAAAGTAAAAGTGCATCGAGCCTTCTCTCGGGACTCACATGGAATGAGCTCCCATATCCTCTCGACTTCTTTCAACCACATTTCCGCCTGCGCATCATTTCCCTTAAAGAACTTGGTAGGTCTTTGGTTCTGAAACTCCCTAAGTATAACAGAAATCGGTGCCTCATGCGGTACAGCAGGTGCAGGTGGTGCCGGTGGTACATAATCTCGAAGCCTCTGGTCTATAATGTTGATAACTGAATTAACAAAGGCCTCTGCCGGCGGTGGCTGTGGAGGTGGAGGTGTAGGAGTACGATCACGATGGTGACATCGTCCTGGAGATCTATCGCGGTGTCTACGTGGAGGCATCCTGTCAATAAATACTGAAATGCGTGCTAGGCTTAGCTCATGCATGATAATGCAATTAATTCAACCAAAATCCGAAATTTTAAATCAATCAAGCACAAGAGAGAGCTATATGCAGCACATGGTCAAGTAGTTCCTAAGCCGAACGACCTAGACAAACTCACACGACATGAAAGCCCGGGTTTTGCAACCCTAAGCTCTGATACCACTTAAGGATGTAGCACTCGAGCGCAAGGTACCACATCCCCCGCACCCTGACCCGGCCCGAATATGAAATGGACGATCCATACCTGAGCCAAATCACGGCAAACGGGGACACACTCATCTAAACCAGGCGGGACTAGCCTATCACTTAAACCCCAATAACCACAACAACCAAAGTAGCAGAGTAATAGGAAAAGTGGAAGCAATAAGTCATATATCATATGTAGTACCCCGCACGTGAGGCACCACATCCCCCGCACTAAGGCTCAACACGAGTGACGAAATAGTAAATCCGCACCCGTATCAAACCCTAGCGAACGGGAGACAAACATAAAGACCTTCCTAGGCCAGGCGGAACTAGACCCTGCAATGAAAACGAATCAACCAAAATATAATGCATTGCAACGCCAAAAAAATTCAAACATACAAACCAAAAGCAGAATTTGGGCTCTTCAGGCCTCTGTTAAACTCATAATTACAATCCAACAAACCAATTCAATAATAATTACATAATTACTCAAGTTTATGATACTGCAGAATCGAATCAAACCTAAATCCAATACAAGAGTGAGTGTAAAGACTCTCCTAACCTAACTCGACCCTCCTAAAGACCCCAAACACCTCCGCCTAGCCCGAAACTCCAAAATCAACCTGCACACTAAAAAGTGTTGGGAAGGGAGAGGGTCAGTCTCTAGAAGACTGAGTGAGCAGGAGCGATACATATATATAAAACATGCACATGCAAGTCATAAATCCCGAGCAAGGTTTTATTTGAAATTAGTTCCCACTAAGGGTAAGAAAATAGATAAACAATGCTCGAACTTTACGACTAAGTCATATTAAATTCATTACATTCATAAATCATACATAAATATAAGGCTCGGCGAGTGAGCGTGCACAATCTCCAACCAAACTCCGACCGTGTACGACAAATATCATTAATATATTGATTAAGCGATCATGCAATATATCATAATACACACAGACCATAAATCATAACATAACATATGCGTTTGGGCAATCCGTGTCCCGGCCTTCCCGCACGGTGCATAATTCTATCATAACATATACATAAGAAAAGGCATAAATCCTAACCAACCTTCTTCCTCCGGGTGGTGGACGGGCTTGCAAGACCCGACCACCGGTTTATACATGGGCCAATGGGGGTACATGAATTCCCCAAAGGCACTCAGCTCCCATTCCTCGCTAAAACTCCTAGCGAGGGCCGGTATCACCGTAGTTGGTTTGGACTAGTATATGGGATCCCCGTCAGCCCTTGCTTCCTCGGTTAGCCACATATACTAAGTCCCGGGGCCCGAACAATCATAAATCAGAAATGTGACTCGCCAAAACATATCAATTCATAAGTACATATCATAATTCATAAATCTTTTGAAAAGGGTTTACTCGATCAATACATACTATAAGAAATCACACTTTACCGTGTAACTCGGCATATGCTATATACGTACCTCTCCGTGTCATCCGAATCCGTAGCTAGTATGAAGACACACGGTTTGGAGCATAGCCTCATTACAAAACCATTTTTAAGCTTATATACGCCCATACGTATAACTCAGAAGAATTTACTCGATAACTTCATTTGAAACCCATATATATATAATCATAAGGTTTTGGCTAAAACTTTTCACATAAGGGTTGTAGGGTTTGATACGTAGCTAAAACGAAAACACCCTCACCTGAACCGAGACGATACAAGGATATGAATACCAAGTGTCTGAACGGTCAAGATCTCTCCACCCTGGAGATAAACTGTACAAAAGACAACATGACGTGTTTGTGAGACTCGAGACTCCAATGAACCATATATGACGCTCGACAATGAAGTGAATATGACATGAATGCATAATTGATCATATTATATCAATAAAATGTTCATGTGCACGATTAAGAAATTTAAAACATATAATCAAATCATTCATTCATATGTTTCATTCAATTTCATAAGTTCATAAATTCATATAAATTTCCTAAATTCATAAATTCATAATATTCATAAATTCATAATTTCATAATTTCATAATGCATATCAATTAATCCATGAATTCATTTAATAATCATAACACATAATATTCAAATTCACATTTAGGAATAAAATAAATAAAACGTTCAATCAAAAGTCGATAATTAAATACGCGAAATAGAAATCAATTAATTTCAATAATTAAATTAAATCAAATAATGTTTAAAATATATATATAATATATTACATACATATATAATATATAATATAATAACCTATATATACATTATATATATATTTATATATAGTCACGTACACACACACAAACATGCATGCATATATACTATATATTACACAGAAACCATGCATCCATTTATATATATATATATATATATATACACATGCATGCAACACATGCATGTACACACAATTAACAAACACACACAAACATGCAGAAGCTAAGCAACAGAAACGGCAGCAGCTATACACAGCAGAGGAAGCAGCAAAAGCCAAGGAAACAACAGCAGCAACATCTCCAGAAAGAAGCAGAAAAAGTCCAAGAAAAACGGGGTGACACCCCCGTGTCACCCTCAAAGCCTGGACCGAGACACCCCCGTGTCTCGGTACAGAAATTCCAGGCCGCGAAGCACCCCCGTTCCTCGCTGGAACGGCCAGAAAAGGCACGCCCGTGATGCACAGCAGCAACTCCCTCTTACAGACAGCAAAAGACGTAGAAAACAGAGCAAGAAAAGGCAGCCATCTCCAACAAGAACGAAGGCAACAAAAGCAACACAACAAGGTCCAAAATGCTGCAACAACTCAACAAGAATACACACCAAAAAGCTACGAAAATGGACAGCAACAACATGAAGGAAACACAGCATATTGACAGCTGAAAATCAGTTGAAAAAAAAACAGGGCAACAAACGCGAAAAACAGGGCAAGCTTGAACTCAATCCTTCTCCAACTATTTACTCAGTTAAGGCTAACAATTAAGCAGCAAAATATCATAAATCCAACACTCAATTCAGTCCCAAACAAGCTCAAACAAGAGGAGAAGACATACGTGACCTTCAAGTGAAATTTCTCAAAAATGTAATAAATGATATATCATAAATACTTCAACAACCACGAAATCAATGACCATAAATGATATGAGGATGTCAAAACAATCAATCTCAAGCTTAGAATCAATCAAAATCATTGAGAAACGAAGAAGATCAAGAATTTGCCCAAAATCCTTCATTTTTGAAAATCTGCCCAGAATGGATGAAACCATGCTCAAATTCGTGAATGAAAGGATGAAAATGACTCATATAGTATGTAAATAACATATCCAAGCTTACCTTGTGGATTAATGGAGGTTTGGAAGGAGATTTGAGCTTGAATCTCAAGGCAAAGCTTGAGTTACGGGAGAGACTGGGGAGCAGAAAGTGTTTGAGATATTTTCAGTAGGTGGGGAGGGTTATCTCGGTTTGGGGGGTTAAGGAATGAATAGAGGGTTGAGTTAGGGTTCCATATCATTCAACCATAGTTAATTTGGTCAAGGTTTGAGCAAGATATGGTCATTTTAATGCAACAAGGTCATTTTGGTCGCCGCCTCGTTTTTCGGTTGAATTTCGGAGGTTCAAATGATTTAGGAAAAATATAAAGATAGGTTTACTAAACTCGCATTTTCGTTACGAGTTCAGCGGAGTTGACGGAACTCGAATCCGAGTTCCCGAGCTCAAGATATTAAATTCGGAACCAAGGGTACGCTAAGTGCTCATTAGCCCCCAATTTGGTTCCTCAAATCAAATTAAATTCGTTAACAAATCAAATGAATTCGAAAATGTAAACCGAGCATAAAATCATGTCCATAACACATATATTTACAACATACCACTAATTCGTGGCGATCCGAAATCATTTCATATAAGAAAGAAGCTCAAAATTAACAATCAAACTCAATCATGCAATAAACATAAACCCCATGCACAATTATAATTTCCCATGCATAATTATTTTAATTTGCATGCATAATATATGATTTCCATGCATAAAACTTAAATAGATAAATTAAATCCAATATTAAATAATTTATATTAGGTCACGTAATTAATTAACTAAAACATGATTAATTAACATAACACTTAATTAGCATAATCATTAAATTAATAATAAAATAAATAAACATATATATATATACATATACTTAAATACGAAATAGTTTTTAAAAGAATAATATTGAATTAAAATATAATATAATAAAATAAAACAAACACAATTAATCACATAATTGAATAATTAAATTACGCAATTTAGAAGCAAATATGATATATTAATAAAATTCAAAGACCGGGGCGTTACATCATAGATTGAGCCATCACGGGGTTATTCAATACATCATAAATTGCGCAATTTAGAAGCAAATATATGCTCTAGGTACCAACAGTTATTCAATATATTGAGCTCTATGCTCTATGTACCAACAGTTAAGTTCACGGGGTTAATCCAATACAATACGCTCCAAATCATAAACCACATACACGTGCCATCACGGCCCAAAACAACATTCATATACAATAACCAAAAGTACGAGTATGCTAGTGCAACACCAAAATATAAGAGCTAGAGATGAATGCAAGACCCTAGGACTCGAATTCCCGCCTAGCTCCCTCAACACCTGCACAAAACAGCTGAAAACCAAACGGGTTCAGTCCAAAGGGGACTGGTGGGTATAAAACAGGGCATAAATAGAATATATGATGGTAATTAAACAACCACATGCAAGCTATAATCCCAAGTGAGGTGTTTAAAACTTTCCCAAGCGGGTGAATAGAAATCATCAAAAGGGATTATAACGACTCATTAACATTAGGTCATTAGTGGCCCGGCGAGTGGGCGTGCATTATCTCCAACCAACACCTTGTGTAAATCATTTAAACATTCATTCTTTCATTCTTTTCATGCAATCATTCTTTTGTGCACATTCATTAACATTTACACCTTCTTCCTCCGGGTTGGTGATGGGTTTGCAAGACCCGACCACCCATTCATTGACCAAAAGGGGTTACATGACTCCCCAGATGGCGCTCAGCGTCCATTCCCCGCTAACTCCTAACGAGGTCCAGTTACGCCGTTAAATTGATGGAACTAATGTGAGGGATCACCGTCGGCCCATGCCTCCCCGGATAGCCACTCACACTAAGTCCCTGGGCCCCATTCGTGCATAACATTCATTCTTTCTTTCTCGCCAAAACATTTGGTAGGGTAACATAATAAAGGCTTTCATTTGAAGACATTTGTTCGTTAAAACTCGCTATATACCCATATATAGTTTTGGCTCAAAACTTACACATTAGGTAGTTTGGGGTCATATTTTAACTAATAGAAGAAAAACCCACCTGATAGACAAAAAGAATACACAAAAGCCTCACGGGTTGGCCTCGCCTCCAACTGAATAAAAATCTGTGCAAGACAGGAGAAGTGAGACTCAAAACAACCATAGAAGACGCTCGGCAATACAATGACATGCTATGGAATGCTTGAAACATAAAACATGTCCAAATATGCTCATGAATACCATAGAATTCTATTAAACATATAATTCACCAATACGAGCCACGCATGCAATTCAAGCAAGAAAAGAGACTTCCCAAGGCTGCCATTTCAAATGACACGGCCGTGTTGAGTTTTCAAAGGAAACGGACACGGCCGTGTCCGAGGTTTAAAAATCCAAAAATTCCAAGTCGAGGGCTTGACACGGCCGTGTTACATTTTCAAAGGATTTGGACACGACCGTGTGCGAGGTTAAAATCAGAAAAAATTCAAAGTCGATAGCCCAACACGGCCGTGTCCATTTTCAGTTCAAAGCTGACACGGCCGTGTCAGGTCGTAGTTTAGAAAGAAATAACAGAGCAGCAGCTCTGTTACGCGAGGGAAAAGCTTGCAAAAACAAGGCAGCCACCAAGAAGCTCTCAAACCACACTTGGACTTGCTTTCAAGCCGCAAAACTCATGCAATTCACATAACTCATTCATACAAGCAAGAATTCATCCACAAAGTTGGCAAAAGATCACCCAATAACAAGCTTTCAATCATGGAGGTTTCAAGCTTCATCAATGGCATAACATGCTCTAATCATCAAACCTTAAATTTAAACATGTAAGAATGATAGAAAGCTTACAAGAATCATTTATCAAGCATCAAATTTCACTTTAAAACAAGACAACCAAGGATTAAGCCCACGGATTACACGGAACACGTAATTTCATTCAATTAACACCACATTCACGGAATTCACATTTTCACAAATCTGATCACATATTCATAGCTCATATAGACAATCAAAAGAAATTTTGAAACAAATACATCAAATTATAAACGAATTCAATTAACAACTCAAAATACATAATCGTATAATTAAATGTAAATACGCACGTAACACTTACCTGCACCTGTGAAAAACTCGGGGCGTCACAGCCTCTCCCCCTTAAGAGAATCCGTCCTCGGATTCATTTATCGTCCGGAAACAATTCGAAATGAAATCTTTTCATCTTCTCCACCGTCTCCCACGTTGCCTCTTCCGACTTATCATTTATCGTCCGGAAACAATTCGGAATGAAACAATTCTGTCATATTATGATATTATGCTTATCTTTTTATACCCACCAGTCTGTCTAAGACTGAACCCGGAGTTGTTTCAGTTCTTTTTGCAGGAAGGGATGCTAGGCGGGATACAAGTCTGGGAGAGTCTTGCATGGTGTCTAGCCTTTCTTTCTTTTACACGCATATGCTTACTCTTTTGATCATTTTAGAATATTGTATATGAATTGAGAGCGTACATGTATATGGTACCTATATGTATTGTACTTGAATATTAACTGTTGGTACCTAGAGCATATAGCTCAATATATGGAATATGAATCTATTGCTTCCGCTGTTCTGTTACTCTGATTGTTGTTGTTGATGTTGGGGTTTAAGTGATAGGCTAGTCCCGCCTGGCTTAGAGAGTGTGTATGTCTCCGTTCGCTATGATTCGGCACGTGTATGAAAATTAATTTCATATACGGGTCGGGTCATGGTGCGGGGGATGTGACGTCTTGCGCTCGGGCGTTACATCCTTAAGTGGTATCAGAGCCTCCAGGTTGCAAAACCGGAGTTCGTGTGTTGTGATTGAGTCAGTCTAGGTCGTACGGCATAGGAACAACTTGTCAACGTGTGCATTGCATTGATTTTCATTGCTAAATGTTACAAATTGCTGAAAATTACTTGCTTTATATGATTTTCTATCAAATTTGTTGTTTTATGTGTTATACTTTGCATTTTTCAATGCATTGGTTGATTTAAATGTGTGCCATAAGCATATACTAATCCACATGCACCTATGCTCGAGTTAAATTCTTAATTGTAGGTTGCTATCATGCTGTCAAGGCCACTATCAACTCGACCGCAAGTACCTTCTATCAAATCAATAAAAGGATCATGGAGTCATCGGGATTTAAAAGTTCGGTGTTGAATCTTCATACTTTACAGAAATGGAATTATACCTCATTATTCAACACCGTGAGAGAAGGTTTCGAGCACAGAGAAGTTCACTAACTCTATCCTCCCTACAAGTCTTGAATATTATTATCATAGGGATATTGTGGGGTCCCAAACCACCAATTTAAAAGATAAGTGAGAAAACGGGATAGGCTTGGGATTCCTAACTACCAAATCATGAAGGCACTTCACGCAAAATTGAATCATTCAAAGTTCATCACCAAGATCTTCAAGTTTAAAGTCGTTGATCAATATAGAAGGCTAAATTAGGAAGTTTCAAGGGATATACCAGTGTTACCAAGGAATTCCAACTAAGATACATGGAATGGGGAACTGTCAACTGGGTGGTTTCACCATGGGGCCAAGTAAGGTAACTTAATTGGTATGACTACAAACGTGGATCAATGAATGGATGCAAAGCTGAGAGAGCAAGGAGCATTGAAGAATTCAAGTTACGTCATCTTCTCGGGACTTGGGGATACACGGTGATACGAGAAGGCAAACAAGGACTGGAAAGCATCACCAATGACCAAATGATGTTCAACCTCCCGATCTATGCTTACAACATCGATAGCAAAGGACATGATGTCATGCTAAATCTCTATTATGGTGCCAGGTTCATTGCATTCATTGCACGTGCATCATACATTGTATTGAATTATTTAAATTCTTATTTTATGCACTTCAACATTGTAATCGTTAAATAATTGATTTGATGTTACATACTTTGATGTGTACTATGTGCTCCATACATTTTCCATCTTCACCCAACATGCATCGTTTTAGTGTTTAATTGTTAGGATGCTTCCCTGTATGACACTTCAACTACCACTTCCAACAAAGATAAGAATGTGATTTTAGACATTAAAGGTTGGGGCGAATTTCGGGATGTTCGGATGGGATAAGAAAAGAAAATTTGATTCCAGATTTCTAGAGGATTAAAAGAGAAATCATGAAGAGCAAATAATTCGGGATGCTATCCAAATCAACCACTTCAAAGTGAATGTGAGTAATACACCGAAAACCATCGCTAACAAGGATTGCTCATTACTAGGACATCAAGAATTTTGATTAGGAAATGGTAGATAAAGCTCGACTTGAGAAGGAGGAAATTCTTAAGGGGGGGAGAGCATGACCGAGAAACAAATTTAAATTCAAGGTTATGCTCGAAGAAGGAATGAAACGGCCCTATTAGTTAACCCTTCAAAGTGGAAGTTAAGTTACCAAATTCGGGTTGAAGATTGCTACGGGGTAATGGAAAGATTGACTCGATCGACATTTATACGAACAGAATTTGGATCTTGAAGATGATGGAATTAAGAAGAAGCTTCAGTTGAACTTTTAAGTTAGATACGGAGAAGGAAAACCTGATCAAAGTATTTTATTACGGGATAGTGACAGTGAAGGTAAATTATACTTATTGTAAGGGTCCAGACGACACAACAAAATGGAATCCTTAATACGTCATCAGTTGTTTTCCATGATGACTTGGGAGCTTTGAAATGAGAAGAATCGAAAAGGGGTAAGCTTCAGAATGAAATCAAGAATAGGATCAACCGGTTCATCTTTTTCTCAAACGGATGTACACTGAAGATATTAAAGACAAGTTAAGAACCGAGCCAACTTTTGAATCAAACCATGCATAGGACATTGAAGTTACCAACTTCAAGTTACCTTCCAACGGTGAACGGTACAAAGCATTCATGGCATATGCATACATGTAGTTTTAGTTCAAATGAAATTTGTTACTATGTACTTTGATTCCTAACTATATTATTTGCTTTTGCATGAGTGCTGAACGATGTGATTGATATTTATTTCTTGCTTCTTGTGTAACTTTGTACTTGACTTTTTGCTATTTCCACTTGTGTTCTGTTTTACGTAGTGTTGTGTTGCTCGGGAGTATTGGAGACTCCCTTGCCTTGTTTTTTTTTTCGTGAGAGACGGGGTTCTCTCCTTGTTGTTCGTGAGGGACGGGGTTCTCTCCTTGTTGCTCGAAAGACGGGGTTCTTTCATCGTTTCTTACTACTTGCTTAGACTTCCGAGTGTTTAAGCCTTGGTAAGACGAGGGTCGTGACTAAACCACCAGCCCCATGGAATGCCTATGAAGACTCTTGACTTCTTGATGAAGGTTCGAGTATGACAACATTGAATCGTGATCGTGATGCGTTGAAGAGTCCGGTTAGGTTCATGGTTGTGAGTTAGTGGTATTCTGATTTAATTTGGTTCAGGGTTAGATTACGCCTAGCCAGGATATTTTGTTTGTCACCCGTTCGCTATGAGTCTGGTCCATGCTTGAACTATCCATTTCTTGTGTGGGCTAGACTTGTAGTGCGGGGGTTGTGGCGCCTATCGTGGTGGGTGCTACAAAATAAACCCTTGAACCTTGCAGCATATCAAATAAATCCTCGATGTGGGGCAATGGGTACTTATTCTTGATAGTCATCCGATTAAGCTCCCGGTAATCTATACACATTCTCAACGACCCGTCTTTCTTCTTGACAAAGAGAACCGGAGCACCCCACGGAGATGAACTCGGTCGGATATAACCAATCTTGAGTAATTCCTCTAGCTGAACCTTCAACTCTTTCAACTCTGCCCGAGCCATTCTATAAGGAGTCTTGGAATAAGGTTCTGATCCCGGATATAAATCAACAACAAATTCAATCTCCAGATCCGGTGGTAGAGAACCCAAATTCTCTGGAAATACGTCTGGATATTCCTTTACCACAGCCGTCTCCTCAAAACTTGATTGATCCTTTGGTTTATTAAGGAGATAGGCTATAAATCCCGTGGCTCCATCCTTCACCAATTTACGAGCTTCCAAAAACGACAATAGAGGTATATTCTTCGACCCAACTTTTCCAATCAACTCATCACCCAATTTTATCTTCTTCTTAAAGCAATCCACTTCGGCCCGGTGCCGATACTACCAATCCATCCCGAAGATTACCCCATACCTCTTCATAGACATCACGATGAGGTCTGCCGGATAATCTTTCCCTTCTATCAAAACTGGACAACCCCTAACAACCCGATCTGTCTGCAAACTACCTCCAAGAGGCGAACTCACATAATAACAAGAATTGGAACAAGTAACAGATAAGCACAGAGGCGTACATAAATCAGAAGATATAAAAGAATGAGTGGCACCCGGATCGAATAATGCATGAATGCTCGTGTTATGAATGCAAACGGTACCTTCCACCACAGCATTTGGATCAGCTTCAACTTTCTGCTCCTCACCCTCAAGGGCATAAGCTCGTGCCTGAACCATCGGTCTCGGGGCTCCAGCTTGATACCCTGGTGTCTTGTCCGGGCATGAAAAAGGCATATGATCCCCTTTTCCACATATCAAGCACAATCTCAATCTCTTTCGGCAATTGTTGTAAGAATGGGTTGGCCATCCACAATAAGTACACGGAGGCTGATCATTGCGAGATCCCTTAGGAGCCGGTGGAGCCTGAAGTGGTCGTGGAATGGGTGCAATCTGATCTCCTGCTCTAGGCTTCTTGAAAGGTCCTTTTGGGGGTGGAGCTGGTAAATTCATCGGCCTCTTCCCTTTGTTAAATCCCGAGCCGAATCCTGACCCTTGTCCCTGGCGATAAGTTGGTCTCCTAGCATTTACAGAATCCTCAACCTTTAAGGCTTTAGAAGTAGCCTTCGCCCAAGTACTCGTGTTAACCGCCTCAAGAGCTGCCTGAATGTCTGGTCGAAGTCCCTGAACAAACTGCATAGCTTTATGAAAGTCATCACCCGCTATATTTGGTGCATAGCGAGACAATCTCTCATAATCCGAAATATACTCGGCCACCGATCTCGATCCCTGCTTCATTTCAGTGAATTCCCTCAATCTTCGAGTACGGAAGGAGGGAGGAATAAACTTGTTCTTGAATTCCCTTGAAAAGACTTCCCAGTTAATCTCTTCTCCAGCTGCTTCTAATACGATCCGTGTGCTTTCCCACCAAGAGTAGGCCTCCCCTTGTATCAAAGTAAAAGTGCATCGAGCCTTCTCTCGGGACTCACATGGAATGAGCTCCCATATCCTCTCGACTTCTTTCAACCACATTTCCGCCTGCGCATCATTTCCCTTAAAGAACTTGGGAGGTCTTTGGTTTTGAAACTCCCTAAGTATAACAGAAATCGGTGCCTTATGCGGTACAACAGGTGCAGGTGGTGCCGGAGGTGCCGGTGGTACATAATCTCGAAGCCTCTGGTCTATAATGTTGATAACTGAATTAACAAAGGCCTCTGCCGGCGGTGGCTGTGGAGGTGGAGGTGTAGGAGTACGATCACGATGGTGACGTCGTCCTGGAGATCTATCGCGGTGTCTACGTGGAGGCATCCTGTCAATAAATACTGAAATGCGTGCTAGGCTTAGCTCATGCATGATAATGCAATTAATTCAACCAAAATCCGAAATTTTAAATCAATCAAGCACAAGAGAGAGGTATATGCAGCACATGGTCAAGTAGTTCCTAAGCCTAACGACCTAGACAAACTCACACGACATGAAACCCCGGGTTTTGCAACCCTAAGCTCTGATACCACTTAATGATGTAGCACCCGAGCGCAAGGTACCACATCCCCCGCACCCTGACCCGGCCCGAATATGAAATGGACGATCCATACCTGAGCCAAATCACAGCGAACGGGGACACACTCATCTAAGCCAGGCGGGACTAGCCTATCACTTAAACCCCAATAACCACAACAAGCAAAGTAGCAGAGTAATAGGAAAAGCGGAAGCAATAAGTCATATGTCATAGATTGAGCTATATGCTCTAGGTACCAACAGTTATTCCATATATTGAGCTCTATGCTCTATGTACCAACAGTTAAGTTCACGGGGTTAATCCAATACAATATGCTCCAAATCATAAACCACATACACATGCCATCACGGCCCAAAACAACATTCATATACAATAACCAAAAGTACGAGTATGCTAGTGCAACACCAAAATATAAGAGCTAGAGACGAATGCAAGACCCTAGGACTCGAATTCCCTCCTAGCTCCCTCAACACCTGCACAAAACAGCTGAAAACCAAACGGGTTCAGTCCAAAGGGGACTGGTGGGTATAAAACAGGGCATAAATAGAATATATGACGGTAATTAAACAACCACATGCACGCTATAATCCCAAGTGAGGTGTTTAAAACTTTCCCAAGCGGGTGAATAGAAATCATCAAAGGGATTATAACGACTCATTAACATTAGGTCATTAGTGGCCCGGCGAGTGGGCGTGCATTATCTCCAACCAACACCTTGTGTAAATCATTTAAACATTCATTCTTTCATTCTTTTCATGCAATCATTCTTTTGTGCACATTCATTAACATTTACACCTTCTTCCTCCGGGTTGGTGATGGGTTTGCAAGACCCGACCACCCATTCATTGACCAAAAGGGGTTACATGACTCCCCAGATGGCGCTCAGCGTCCATTCCCCGCTAACTCCTAACGAGGTCCGATTACGCCGTTAAATTGATGGAACTAATGTGAGGGATCACCGTCGGCCCATGCCTCCCCGGATAGCCACTCACACTAAGTCCCTGGGCCCCATTCGTGCATAACATTCATTCTTTCTTTCTCGCCAAAACATTTGGTAGGGTAACATAATAAAGGCTTTCATTTGAAGACATTTGTTCGTTAAAACTCGCTATATACCCATATATAGTTTTGGCTCAAAACTTACACATTAGGTAGTTTGGGGTCATATTTTAACTAATAGAAGAAAAACCCACCTGATAGACAAAAAGAATACACAAAAGCCTCACGGGTTGGCCTCGCCTCCAACTGAATAAAAATCTGTGCAAGACAGGAGAAGTGAGACTCAAAACAACCATAGAAGACGCTCGGCAATACAATGACATGCTATGGAATGCTTGAAACATAAAACATGTCCAAATATGCTCATGAATACCATAGAATTCTATTAAACATATAATTCACCAATACGCGCCACGTATGCAATTCAAGCAAGAAAAGAGACTTCCCAAGGCTACCATTTCAAATGACACGGCCGTGTTGAGTTTTCAAAGGAAACGGACACGGCCGTGTCCGAGGTTTAAAAATCCAAAAATTCCAAGTCGAGGGCTTGACACGGCCGTGTTACATTTTCAAAGGATTTGGACACGGCCGTGTCCGAGGTTAAAATCAGAAAAAATTCAAAGTCGATAGCCCAACACGGCCGTGTCCATTTTCAGTTCAAAGCTGACACGGCCGTGTCAGCTCGTCGTTTTGAAAGAAATAACAGAGCAGCAACTCTGTTACGCGAGGGAAAAGCTTGCAAAAACAGGGCAGCCACCAAGAAGCTCTCAAACCACACTTGGACATGCTTTCAAGCCGCAAAACTCATGCAATTCACATAACTCATTCATACAAGCAAGAATTCATCCACAAAGTTGGCAAAAGATCACCCAATAACAAGCTTTCAATCATGGAGGTTTCAAGCTTCATCAATGGCATAACATGCTCTAATCATCAAACCTTAAATTTAAACATGTAAGAATGATAGAAAGCTTACAAGAATCATTTATCAAGCATCAAATTTCACTTTAAAACAAGACAACCAAGGATCAAGCCCACGGATTACACGGAACACTTTATTTCATTCAATTAACACCACATTCACGGAATTCACATTTTCACAAATCTGATCACATATTCATAGCTCATATAGACAATCATAAGAAATTTTTAAACAAATACATCAAATTATAAATGAATTCAATTAACAACTCAAAATACATAATCGAATAATTAAATGTAAATACGCACGTAACACTTACCTGCACGTGTGAAAAACTCGGGGCGTCACAGCCTCTCCCCCTTAAGAGAATCCGTCCTCGGATTCATTTATCGTCCAGAAACAATTCGAAATGAAATCTTTTCATCTTTTCCTCCGTCTCCCACGTAGCCTCTTCCGACTTATCATTTATCGTCCGGAAACAATTCGGAATGAAACAATTCTGTCATATTATGATATTATGCTTATCTTTTTATACCCACCAGTCTGTCTAAGACTGAACCCGGAGTTGTTTCAGTTCTTTTTGCAGGAAGGGATGCTAGGCGGGATACAAGTCTGGGAGAGTCTTGCATGGTGTCTAGCCTTTCTTTCTTTTACACGCATATGCTTACTCTTTTGATCATTTTGGAATATTGTATATGAATTGAGAGCGTACATGTATATGGTACCTATATGTATTGTACTTGAATATTAACTGTTGGTACCTAGAGCATATAGCTCAATATATGGAATATGAATCTATTGCTTCCGCTGTTCTGTTACTCTGATTGTTGTTGTTGATGTTGGGGTTTAAGTGATAGGCTAGTCCCGCCTGGCTTAGAGAGTGTGTATGTCTCCGTTCGCTATGATTCGGCACGTGTATGAAAATTAATTTCATATACGGGTCGGGTCATGGTGCGGGGGATGTGACGTCTTGCGCTCGGGCGTTACATCCTTAAGTGGTATCAGAGCCTCCAGGTTGCAAAACCGGAGTTCGTGTGTTGTGATTGAGTCAGTCTAGGTCGTACGACATTGGAACAACTTGTCAACGTGTGCATTGCATTGATTTTCATTGCTAAATGTTACAAATTGCTGAAAATTACTTGCTTTATATGATTTTCTATCAAATTTGTTGTTTTATGTGTTGCACTTTGCATTTTTCAATGCATTGGTTGATTTAAATGTGTGCCATAAGCATATACTAATCCACATGCACCTATGCTTGAGTTAAATTCTTAATTGCAGGTTGCTATCATGCTGTCAAGGCCACTATCAACTCGACCGCAAGTACCTTCTATCAAATCAATAAAAGGATTATGGAGTCATCGGGATTTAAAAGTTCGGTGTTGAATCTTCATACTTTACAGAAAGGGAATTATACCTCATTATTCAACACCGTGAGAGAAGGTTTCGAGCACAGAGAAGTTCACTAACTCTACCCTCCCTACAAGTCTTGAATATTATTATCATAGGGATATTGTGGGGTCCCAAACCACCAATTTAAAAGATAAGTGAGAAAACGGGATAGGCTTGGGATTCCTAACTACATAATCATGAAGGCACTTCACGCAAAATTGAATCATTCAAAGTTCATCACCAAGATCTTCAAGTTTAAAGTCGTTGATCAATATAGAAGGCCAAATTAGGAAGTTTCAAGGGATATACCAGTGTTACCAAGGAATTCCAACTAAGATACATGGAATGGGGAACTGTCAACTGGGTGGTTTCACCATGGGGCCAAGTAAGGTAACTTAATTGGTATGACTACAAACGTGGATCAATGAATGGATGCAAAGCTGAGAGAGCAAGGAGCATTGAAGAATTCAAGTTACGTCATCTTCTCGGGACTTGGGGATACACGGTGATACGAGAAGGCAAACAAGGACTGGAAAGCATCACCAATGACCAAATGATGTTCAACCTCCCGATCTATGCTTACAACATCGATAGCAAAGGACAGGATGTCATGCTAAATCTCTATTATGGTGCCAGGTTCATTGCATTCATTGCACGTGCATCATACATTGTATTGAATTATTTAAATTCTTATTTTATGCACTTCAACATCGTAATCGTTAAATAATTGATTTGATGTTACATACTTTGATGTGTACTATGTGCTCCATACATTTTCCATCTTCACCCAACATGCATCGTTTTAGTGTTTAATTGTTAGGATGCTTCCCTTTATGACACTTCAACTACCACTTCCAACAAAGATAAGAATGCGATTTTAGACATTAAAGGTTGGGGCGAATTTCGGGATGTTCGGATGGGATAAGAAAAGAAAATTTGATTCCAGATTTCTAGAGGATTAAAAGAGAAATCATGAAGAGCAAAGAATTTAGGATGCTATCCAAATCAACCACTTCAAAGTGAATGTGAGTAATACACCGAAAACCATCGCTAACAAGGATTGCTCATTACTAGGACATCAAGAATTTTGATTAGGAAATGGTAGATAAAGCTCGACTTGAGAAGGAGGAAATTCTTAAGGGGGGGAGAGCATGACCGAGAAACAAATTTAAATTCAAGGTTGTGCTCGAAGAAGGAATGAAACGGCCCTATTAGTTAACCCTTCAAAGTGGAAGTTAAGTTACCAAATTCGGGTTGAAGATTGCTACGGGGTAATGGAAAGATTGACTCGATCGACATTTATACGAACAGAATTTGGATCTTGAAGATGATGGAATTAAGAAGAAGCTTCAGTTGAACTTTTAAGTTAGATACAGAGAAGGAAAACCTGATCAAAATATTTTATTACGGGATAGTGACAGTGAAGGTAAATTATACTTATTGTAAGGGTCCAGACGACACAACAAAATGGAATCCTTAATACGTCATCAGTTGTTTTCCATGATGACTTGGGAGCTTTGAAATGAGAAGAATCGAAAAGGGGTAAGCTTCAGAATGAAATCAAGAATAGGATCAACCGGTTCATCTTTTTCTCAAGCGGATGTACACTGAAGATATTAAAGACAAGTTAAGAATCGAGCCAACTTTTGAATCAAACCATGCATAGGACATTGAAGTTACCAACTTCAAGTTTCCTTCCAACGGTGAACGGTACAAAGCATTCATGGCATATGCATACATGTAGTTTTAGTTCAAATGAAATTCTTTGATTCCTAACTATATTATTTGCTTTTGCATGAGTGCTGAACGATGTGATTGATATTTATTTCTTGCTTCTTGTGTAACTTTGTACTTGACTTTTTGCTATTTCCACTTGTGTTCTGTTTTACGTAGTGTTGTGTTGCTCGGGAGTATTGGAGACTCCCTTGCCTTGTTTTTTTTTTCGTGAGAGACGGGGTTCTCTCCTTGTTGTTTGTGAGAGACGGGGTTCTCTCCTTGTTGCTCGAAAGACGGGGTTCTTTCATCGTTTCTTGCTACTTGCTTAGACTTCCGAATGTTTAAGCCTTGGTAAGACGAGGGTCGTGACTAAACCACCATCCCCATGGAATGCCTATGAAGACTCTTGACTTCTTGATGAAGGTTTGAGTATGACAACATTGAATAGTGATCGTGATGCGTTGAAGAGTCCGGTTAGGTTCATGGTTGTGAGTTAGTGGAAGTCTTTGACTCCCAACTCATTTTGAACCGAACTCCAAGAGTAAGTTCATAATGGATTCAAGCAGTGAGGGTTGAATCTCTTTTAGACCCCCTTATTGCACGGGTCCAAACAAGCTACTCGCTTAACACTGGATTCCTTTCAAGGACGTGTTACTCCTACCGCAATTGAAGACCCCTTATTGCTTGAAGACCTTTTCTGAACTAATTCCTGACGGGGAGTTGCTAACCCGCGTGGGATGAACATGGAAAACTTTTCTTAGAGTCCAGAACTCCAGGCAGTGGACCTGGGGACCAGGTCCTCTTAAGGGGGAGAGGTTGTAACGCCCCGACTTTTTGGCCGTACAGGTATGATGTCACGAGTGGGTTTAGACCGAGAGTTTTGTGACTTATATGACTCAAGTGATTAGGTTAATTAAACTTGTTTTAATACATTTACTTGTAATATGGATGTTTATTTTGAATATGTACGTATTTGATACTATATGTCAAATAAGCATGTAAAGGAATTCTAACTCTCAAAACTCATACGTGTGTGGCGCGTGTACCTGTACGACGAAAACACGGGGCTTTACAACTTCTCCCCCTTAAGAAGGACATGTCCTCAGGTCCAATGCCTCGTGTTCTGGACTCTAAGCACAACATCTCCGTGTTCATCCCACGCGGGTTCACGCCTCCCCGTCAGGAATTAGTTCGGAAAAGGTCTTAAAGCAACTAGGGGTCCTGACTCGTTGTAGAGAAGACTCGTCCTCGAACTCAATCCGGTGTTTATTGAAACTCAGCTTGCGAATCAGCCACGACCCTTATCTCCCCGATATCTAAACACTCGAAAATCTAAACTGCCGCTAGAACAAGTTGAACAAGTAGTAAACAACGATGAGAGAGCCCCGTCTCTCAAACAAATAATGAGAGAACCTCGTCTCTCAAACAAACAACGAGAGAACCCCGTCTCTCAAACACGAAAAGGAAAACCCCCAAAACGAAAATTAAATAAACAACCACACAAGGAACAGGTAGGGACATCAAATGCATCAAGTATCATTCATACTAAAGCAGTTAATACAACTAACGATCAAAGCACATAGCATCATAAAATTATTGGAATTGAAGTAGCATGTATGCATATGTCATGAATTTTGGGTTGTTTCTTGACTTTCTTCTTTTTATCAGTATGCACATGCCCGGTCCTCAATCCATCCCATCTTTCAAATAACTTCTCGATTCCTTTTCCTTTCTTTCACTTTATCCTTCAAAATTCTTAAGTGTTCTCTTGACCTCAATCCAATCAACTCGTTTTCCTAACGAGTCACATTCAGTACCCTCGGTTGTTTGAGTCATTCTTCCATGAGTTTGAATTATGATTTCCAACTCTTATGGTGTTCCCGGTTTATCATGGGAAACGGTTGGCGAACCGGTAAGTCATCTCATCTTAAAGACTCGGTTGAATTGACTCTCGTTTCTATCATCACGACATATAATGACTTGATTGGGTTTTCTTTTACCCGATATTTTCTCTACCATTTCCATAGTTCCTTCAAGTCCTCATTAACCCTTGATATCCCAAAACTCACAATATAACCTCAACCCCCATGTTGCTCTTGGGAGATTGAGTTCATACCCGGTCATCATGAGAGATTGGTGACCTTGATTTGTTTCCATCGATCATCCCTTTTCTTCTTATCGATGCTATTTCTCAACATTCCTTGAACTCGCACTTTTATCCACCCAAGTGTCTATTCCCTTCCAACAACTCCTTGAAGCTCTTAATCCTTTTGGCCTTAATTGTTCCTCGATTACTAAAATTTCCAAATTATTCCTTTCAACTTTGGTAGGGTCCCGTGTCTTGTTAATCCTTGCATGTTCGTTGTTCCCGTTAGAAGTACTACTTCATCCCAAACTTGAATTTAAGCTTTGCTCCTACGCCATCCTCTCCCTCTTAAGAATTTCCCTCTTAGCTTGTTGATCTTTACTCCATCGTTCCCTTGACTAAAATTCTCAACTTCTTCAAAATTCTCTTGCTTGAATTGAATAATCCTTTCGCCCATTTTCACTTTAAAATGACTGGTGAGGATAGCGACCAACTACTATTATTTTCCATTAGCCATTTCAATTCTCAACTCCTCAAAATCTCCGTTGCATTCTCGTCTATCTCACAATTCAAGATGCCAATCTTGACCCAAACTCTTCTTGTTTAAGATAGTTTGTGAAGTATGAGGTGAAGAAGACTTCGTATTAAACAAACACTAAACTATGCATGTCGGGTAAGAATGTTCGATGCCAGTTACATATTTTCAACAATTAAAGTATGTAACACACTTAGAGAATTATTTAAATTAAATGTGCCCAAAAAAAATTAAAATAATTTAGTACGATATATGATGCACGTGTCGTGAATGCAAGTACGGTTCACCAAAGAGAGAAGCTTTTAGCTTGACAATTTGATCATTTGTCCTCGAGTTCCTCGACCACTTCTTGCTTACCCACGGTCTTCTAACTTTATTAATTCTTCTTGCATCCACCCATGATTCCAAAAACCCGAATGCCTTGATGAACTCCAAATTCTTTTACCCCAAACATCTCAATACTTAAATTACTCCCAAGCCGGTTCCAAATTCCCTTTTTACTTCTTTGTACCTCTCGTGTTACCTTCCTTCAAATTCTTTGTATTAAACAGTATGCTCTCATAACCCAAAATACCTTGGTCCCTTCAACTCCTTCCTAGGGTAGACTCTTCTCTTATCCGATCCTTTACCGCAATTGTTATCTTGATCAAAACCTTCTCGCTCTAACCTTGAAGAATTCCAACGGTCGAGAAACTTCTCAAACATTCCAAGATTGAGTGCTTCCATTTCTCCATTTGAGTCAAATTAATAGATATAATTGTTGGGTAAAATGACTTGGTCGTCCTTGTAACGCCCCGACTTTTCGGACGTAAAGGTAGAGCGTACGTGTTTACCTAATTGCGCGAATTAATTGTTTTACGTGTTTTATATTTAATTTTAATATAATTGTTATTATTTTATTATATTATATTATAATATTTTATTTTAATACTATTAATTATATATATATATTTCGTATTATATGTATATATATATAAATACGTTTAATTATTTTATTATTTGTTTAATGATTATGCTAATTATATATTAAGTTAATTAATCATGTTTTAATTAATTAATTATCTATATATATTTACGTATAATATAACTTATGCATGAGATTTTAATTATGCATGCAAATTAATATGTTTTGCATGAAAATCATATTTTGCATGAGAATTAAATATGCATGCATGCAAATCATAATTGTGCATGGGAATTTTATACATTATGCGTGAATTGCATGATTAAGTTTGTTCGTTTATTTTGCGCTTCGTTCTTATATGATATGATATCAAATTGCCACGAAATTGTAATATGTTGTACGTATATGTGTTATGAATATGATTTTATGCTCAATTTATATTTTTAAAGTCATTTGTTATGTTAACGAATTAAATTTTAATTGAGGAACCAAAACGGGAGCTAACGAGCACTTAGCGTACCCTTGGTTCCGAATTTAATATCTTGAGCTCGGGAACTCGGATTCGAGTTCCGTCAAATCCGCTGAACTCGTAACGAAAATTCGAGTTTAGTAAACTTAGCCTTATAATTTTCCTAATTCATTTGAAACTCCGAAATCCAACCGAAAAACGAAACGGAGATCAACTTGACCTTGTTGCACTAATTGAACCATATCTCACCCAAACCACAACCAAATTAACCATGGTTTGATTCCTTTAAACCCTAACTCAACCATCTATCAGTATATTTCAAGCCTTGACCGAGATTATCATCACACAAACCCCAAAACTCAGCCAAAGCTTCTGTCTCTCTCTCCAGTCCCGAAACCCTTCTTCCCTTGGAGATTTTGGAGCTCAAATCTTCTCCAAACTTCAACCAATCATCAAGGTAAGCTTAGGGTTGTAATATATGATTAATTCTGAGCATTTTCATCCTTCCATTCACAAGTTTGAGCATGGTTTCATCCATTTCTGGCCATTTTACCGAAAAATGGAGTTTTGTACAAATTCTTGATCTCCTTCGATTCTTAACGGTTTTGATCAATTCCAAGCCTGAGATTAATTGTTTTAACATCCTCATATCAATTATGATCTTTGCTTTCATGTTTGTTGAGATATATATGAGATATCACTTATGAAATTTTCAGAAAATTCCACGGGAAGGTCACGTATGCTTCCATGCTTTGATTGATCACTTTTGGAACTGAATTACTTGTTGAATATATGATGTTTTGCTGCGTATTTGATGACCTTTTTGGACCTGATCTGAGTCGCATGAGTTGAGAGCTAGCATGCCCTGTTTTTCCCGCAACCTTGCCCTGTTTTGGCGTGAGAGTTGCTGTCAAACTGCTGTCCTTTCCTTCTCCATTTTTGCTGTCGTCTTTCATGGCTATTTGGTGTGGGATTAACTGAGTTTCTTGCAGCAAATTGTGCCTTGTATTGTTGCCTTTCTTGCTCGTACGTGGCTGCCTTTTCTTGCCCTGTTTCTGCGTCAGTTTTTGTAAAACAGAGACTGCCGCTGCTGCGTGTAACGGGCGTATCTCTTCCCTCTCTTCTGGCGAGACACGGGGGTGCAGTTGGGTATGGGAATTCTGTACCGAGACACGGGCGTGTCTCGGTCTAGTGTTGGAGGGTGACACGGGGGTGTCACCCCGTTTTGCTTAATCTATTCCTGCGTTTTCTTCTTCTTCTTTGCGTGATTTAGGCTGCTGTTATGCTGCTGTTCTGCTGCTGTTTTGCTGCTGTTTGGGTGCAGTGTATGTGTTACATGCATGGTTGTGTTGTGTGTGTTTTGATTGTGTATTGTGTATTAGTGTGCATGCATGAGAGTGTTGTAGTGTGAGTATTGCATGTGTATTATAAATAAATATGCATGCATGGCTGTGTATATTTATATATATGTATTTGTGTGTGTATGTTACTTAGTTTGCATGCATGTGTAGGTGTGTGTACGTGTTTATATATGTATATATATGTATATTATATATTATTATATATATATGATTATATGTTATATTATATTATATATTATGTATATTTATTATATATTCTAAATATTATTTGATTTAATTTAATTCTTGGAATTAATTGAATTCTATTTCGCGTAATTATTCTACTGACTATTGATTGAACGTTTTATTTATTTTATCCCTATATGTGAATATGAATATTATATGTGTTATGCTTATTAATTGAATGTTAGATTAATTGATTTGAATTATGAATTATGAATCTATGAATTTATGAAATTTATATGAAATTATGAACTTATGAAACTGAATGAAATATATGAACGAATGAATGATTATATGTTTTAAATTTATTAATCGTGCACATGAACATTTTATGATATAACATGATCATTTATGCATTCATGTCATATTCACCTCATTGCCGAGCGTCATATGTGGTCATGAGTCTCATACCTTTTCTTTTGCACAGATTCGGGTTTGGTCAGAGACGTGGACGAGCATTGAGACGCTTGTGCCTTTATTTTGCTTTGGTAAAGGTGGGTTTTTCTTCTATTAGTTAAAATAACCCTATAAATCCCTTATGTGCAAAGTTTTAAGCCAAAATAATATATTTATATAAATCGAGTCATTTTGGGTAAATGATTTCAAACGTATGACCCCTTTTTAATTATGAAACCCTACCTTATGTTTGGCGAGACACATTTCTGATTTATGACTTCTGATTTAACGGGCCCCGGGACTTAGTATATGTGGCTAACCGAGGAAGCAAGGGCTGACGGGGATCCCATATACTAGTTCCAACCAAACTACGGTGATACCGGCCCTCGCTAGGAGTTTTAGCGAGGAATGGGAGCTGAGTGCCTTTGGGGGATTCATGTACCCCTATTGGCCCCTGTAAAAACCGGTGGTCAGGTCTAGCTAACTTGTCCACCACCCGAAGGAAGAAGGTGTATATGTATGATTATGATCATTTATGTATGTGCACGAAAGATATGTATGATAACCACTAATTATGATATGGTTACACGAGGAGAAGGTTGGAGATTGTGCACGCTCACTCGCCGAGCTTAACCCTTATGAACAATTATGAATGAAAATGAACGTCGTAATCCCGTTGATGTCTTCTTTGTTTTAACCACTTGGTAAATTCCTTTCAAACTTCACACGGGATTAGGGCTTGCATGTATGTGTTTAATTTATGCGATATTATATATCTTATGCCCCATTTTTATACCCACCAGTCTCTTTTAGACTGAACCCGGTTGTTTTCAGCTATTTTGTGCAGGTATAGGAGTGCTAGGCGGGAATACAAGTCTTCTAGGTCTTGCATTTATGTTTAGCACCTCTTTTCAGTCTCATATTCATACTCTTGTTACTACTTTTATATTTGATCCTATTATAGATTGGAGCGTTATGATTTTGTAGGCCGTGAGTGCCGTTGGATATGTGAATGCTCTTGTATATCTATTTTTTTGGAGCTTGTTAACTCATTGTATATTTGCTATGTAGTTCTTGCTTCCGCGAATTTTCTTTAACTCTGATTTTATGATTCCTGCACTGATTGGTTTAAGGGTTAGTCCCGCCTAGCATAGCGTGTGTGTTGTGTCCCCGTTCGCCGCGGATTTGGCCTGTGTATGGACTTCCATTTCATATACGGGTCGGGTCTCGGTGCGGGGGATGTGGTGCCTTACGCTCGGGTGCTACATCCTTAAGTGGTATCAGAGCCTAGGGTTGTAAAACCCGGGCTCTAGTGTCGTGTTGAGTCAGTTAGGTCGTTCGGCTTTAGGAACAATTTGTCAATGTGTTGCATATGCATTGTTTACGTGCTTGTGTGCTCTAAATTTTGAATTTTGATCGAATTAATTGCACTTGCATGCATGGACTAAAAATAGCATGCATTTTAGTGTTTCTTGAACAGGATGCCTCCACGTAGACACCGTGAGAGATCTCCCGGACATCGTCTTCATCATGATCGATCTCCTACGCCTCCACCCCAACCACAAGCACCACCGATGGATATGGGGAATTTCATGGAAGCGGTTTTCAACTATGTCGAGCATAGGAGGACTCAAGCTCCCCCACCGCAACAGGCAGAACAACAAGCTCCTCCATCAAACCATAATAACAATAGAGACCCTCATGGGGTGTTTTTGAGTTACAACCCCCCTCGATTTTCTGGTCCTATCGATGATGCGGTCTCGGAGGGTTGGTTGATTCGAGTAGAGAGGATACCTGGAGTCCGACAGTCTACTACGCAAGGGGAGGAAATCAAAAAGAAGGATCCGGTTGTTAGAACTCCTATGGGAAGAGGATCCGGATCGAATTCGGGAAAGAGGCCGATGATTCAAGCTAGTCCGCCTCCTAAGGGTCTATTTAAGAAACCTCGGTTTGGAGGACAAGGTTCTAAGGCCGCACCGACTCGACCAAAGGCTCTACCCATGGCACCAACAAGGGATCGACAACGTCCGAGTGAAGCAAGATTATCCAAGCCACCATGTACACATTGTGGAGGACCAACTCATAATTACTATAACTGTCGGAGGAGGTTGAATTTGTGCCTCATATGTGGAAAAGCTGACCATATGGTGGATACTTGTCCCTACAAAGACCCCGAATATCAACGACGAGTTCAAAGGCCAATGATCCCGGCTCGTGCTTACGCCGTCGAAGGTGAGGAGCAAGATGCAGAGATTGATCCCACATTAGTGGTAGAAGGTACCCTATGCATACATAACATGAGCATTCATGCACTCCTTTATTCGGGTGCCACGCATTCCTCTATTTCTTGTGACTTAGTTGCTATTCTGTGCTTGCCTGTTATTTGCTTTTTCTTCTTGTTATTTGGTGAGTTCGCCACTTGGTGGGAGTCTTCAGACAGATCAGTGGTTCGGGAGTGTTCAGTTTTGATTGAAGGGAAAGGATATTCGGCTGACTTGGAAGAGTTAAAGATTCAGTTAGAGGTATTACTCAAAGTTGGATATATACGGCCAAGTTCGTCCCTTTGGGGTGCTCCGGCTGCTTTAGGGTATTTGGATAAGTTGTGGTAATCTTCATCGATGACATCTTGGTTTATTCGAGAACTCCGGAGGATCATGCCAGGCACCTCAGGATTGTGTTGGATACCTTGAGAGAGCATCGGATTGTATACTAAGTTTAGCAAAGACGAGTTTTGGATTGATCAGGTAGCATTTCTGGATCATATTATTTCAAGGAAAGGTTTGGAGGTAGACCCTTCTACGATTGAGACGGTTATTCAATGGCAAAGCCTGAAAATGCTTCAGAAATAAGGAGTTTCTTGGGTTTGGCAGATTACCATTGAAGATTTGTACAGGACTTTCGAAGGTTACAGTCCCTTTAATCCGAGTGACTAAGAAGGTGGTTAAGTTTGAGTGGGACGAGGCATGTGAGGATAGCTTTTAGCTTTTAAAGGAAAAGTTGACCACCGCTCCTGTATTAGCCCTTCCTGAAGGTACAGAAAGATATACAGTTTTACGGACGCCTCAAAAGGAAGGTTTGGGATGTGTGTTGATGCAAATGGAAGAGTAATTGTTTATGCCTCGAGGAAATTGAAAGAGCACGAACAGAACTACCCACTCATGGTTTGAAAGTAGTGACAGTGATCTTTGCTTTGGGTAAGCGGAGACACTATCTTCATGGAATTTTGTTCGAGGTCTTTTCTGATTACAAGAATCTCCAATACTTACTCTCACATAAGGAATGGAACAAGAGACAACGGTATTGGATGGAACTTTTGGCGGGTTATGAGGGTACAATCCGATACCATCCCGGCAAAGTCAATTTGGTCGTGGATGCACTTAGTAGGGAAAACTAGTGTGTCCGAAGTGGAAGTGGAAATTGGGGATGAGAATGAGTTGTTCAGACTGAGGACTAGTATTCGGATATTACGGTTCGACCAGATCTTAAACAGAGGTTATTTGATGCTCAGAGGATTGATCCCGAGGTTCAGAAAGTAGCTGATTCAGAATGTTCGTTTGGGTTCAATGATATGGGACTTCTAAGATTCAGGAATAGAGTTGTTGTCCCGGAAGAATTAAAAGGATTATTCTTGAGGAAGCCCATCGGTCAGGGTATTCGATACATCCCGGAGAAACAAAATGTATAAGGATCTTAAGCAATTCCATTGGTGAAATGGATGAGAACGGGATGTTATCAACTTTGTGAAACACTGCATGACTTGTCCAGGGGTTAATACGGGACATCAAAAGCCATCGGGGCTACTTCCACCATTGCCTATCCCGGAATGGAAATGGGAACAGATAGCTATGCATTTTGTTTCAGGATTACCGAGAGTGAGAGGAGGTTTCGATAGAAATTGAGTTATCGCGGACAGGTTGACGGAATCCGCTCATTTTCTAGCAATCAGAATGTCCGATAAGTGAACGAGTTGGCTAAGAGATACAATGATGAGATTGTCAAGCTTCATGGTGTACCTAGTAGTATTGTCTCGAATCGGGATCCCAGATTTACTTCAAGGTTATGACAAGAATTGCAGAAGTGTTTGGGAACAAGGCTTCAATTCAGCATAGCTTTCCATCCTCAGACCGACAGACAATCAGAAAGGTTGATTAAGTATCTAGAGGATCTGTGGAGAGCATGTGCATTGGACTTTCACAGCTCGTGAAATGAACAGTTACAGATAATTGAGTTTGTTTACTACAACAGTTATCAAGCCTCGATTGAAATGGTTCCTTATGAAGCTCTTTATGACAGAAATATCGATTACCGTTGTTCTTGGACTTGGAGGAATTGAATTAGACCAAGCAAGAAGGGATTAAAAGAGGGGAAAAGAAGGAAAAACCCTCTAAGACTGTACAAGAGGCTATTGATAAGATTCAGATAATTAGACAACGGATGAAGGCTGCTCAGGATCGACAAAAGATTTATGCAGGTCTACGGAGGTAGAAATTGGAGGTTGAGATTGGAGATAAGGTTTTTCTAAAGGCTTTCCCACGAAGAGGATTCTCAAGGATTGGACGAGGAGGAAAATTAAACACTTGCTCCGAAAGTATTCTCGAGATGAGTCCGAGGTTCTACTGGTTGAGGAAGTGGAATTAGAACCGGATCTCACCTTTGTTTAGAAGCCGATTAAGCTATTGGATCGAAAACTTCAGGGACTTGAGATCGGCGTATTCCACTAGTCAAGATTCTTTGGAGAAGTGGTATAACCGAAGAAACTACGTGGGAAGCGGAGGATAAGATGAAAAGGTTTCATCCTGAGTTAACTACGAGCGAGCAGTGAATCCGAGGACGGATTCTTTTAAGGGGGAGAGATTGTAACGCCCCGACTTTTCGGACGTAAAGGTAGAGCGTATGTGTTTACCTAATTGCGCGAATTAATTGTTTTACGTGTTTTATATTTAATTTTATTATAATTGTTATTATTTTATTATATTATATTATAATATTTTATTTTAATACTATTAATTATATATATATATTTCGTATTATATGTATATATATATAAATACGTTTAATTATTTTATTATTTGTTTAATGATTATGCTAATTATATATTAAGTTAATTAATCATGTTTTAATTAATTAATTATCTATATATATTTACGTATAATATAACTTATGCATGAGATTTTAATTATGCATGCAAATTAATATGTTTTGCATGAAAATCATATTTTGCATGAGAATTAAATATGCATGCATGCAAATCATAATTGTGCATGGGAATTTTATACATTATGCGTGAATTGCATGATTAAGTTTGTTCGTTTATTTTGCGCTTCGTTCTTATATGATATGATATCAAATTGCCACGAAATTGTAATATGTTGTACGTATATGTGTTATGAATATGATTTTATGCTCAATTTATATTTTTAAAGTCATTTGTTATGTTAACGAATTAAATTTTAATTGAGGAACCAAAACGGGAGCTAACGAGCACTTAGCGTACCCTTGGTTCCGAATTTAATATCTTGAGCTCGGGAACTCGGATTCGAGTTCCGTCAAATCCGCTGAACTCGTAACGAAAATTCGAGTTTAGTAAACTTAGCCTTATAATTTTCCTAATTCATTTGAAACTCCGAAATCCAACCGAAAAACGAAACGGAGATCAACTTGACCTTGTTGCACTAATTGAACCATATCTCACCCAAACCACAACCAAATTAACCATGGTTTGATTCCTTTAAACCCTAACTCAACCATCTATCAGTATATTTCAAGCCTTGACCGAGATTATCATCACACAAACCCCAAAACTCAGCCAAAGCTTCTGTCTCTCTCTCCAGTCCCGAAACCCTTCTTCCCTTGGAGATTTTGGAGTTCAAATCTTCTCCAAACTTCAACCAATCATCAAGGTAAGCTTAGGGTTGTAATATATGATTAATTCTGAGCATTTTCATCCTTCCATTCACAAGTTTGAGCATGGTTTCATCCATTTCTGGCCATTTTACCGAAAAATGGAGTTTTGTACAAATTCTTGATCTCCTTCGATTCTTAACGGTTTTGATCAATTCCAAGCCTGAGATTAATTGTTTTAACATCCTCATATCAATTATGATCTTTGCTTTCATGTTTGTTGAGATATATATGAGATATCACTTATGAAATTTTCAGAAAATTCCACGGGAAGGTCACGTATGCTTCCATGCTTTGATTGATCACTTTTGGAACTGAATTACTTGTTGAATATATGATGTTTTGCTGCGTATTTGATGACCTTTTTGGACCTGATCTGAGTCGCATGAGTTGAGAGCTAGCATGCCCTGTTTTTCCCGCAACCTTGCCCTGTTTTGGCGTGAGAGTTGCTGTCAAACTGCTGTCCTTTCCTTCTCCATTTTTGCTGTCGTCTTTCATGGCTATTTGGTGTGGGATTAACTGAGTTTCTTGCAGCAAATTGTGCCTTGTATTGTTGCCTTTCTTGCTCGTACGTGGCTGCCTTTTCTTGCCCTGTTTCTGCGTCAGTTTTTGTAAAACAGAGACTGCCGCTGCTGCGTGTAACGGGCGTATCTCTTCCCTCTCTTCTGGCGAGACACGGGGGTGCAGTTGGGTATGGGAATTCTGTACCGAGACACGGGCGTGTCTCGGTCTAGTGTTGGAGGGTGACACGGGGGTGTCACCCCGTTTTGCTTAATCTATTCCTGCGTTTTCTTCTTCTTCTTTGCGTGATTTAGGCTGCTGTTATGCTGCTGTTCTGCTGCTGTTTTGCTGCTGTTTGGGTGCAGTGTATGTGTTACATGCATGGTTGTGTTGTGTGTGTTTTGATTGTGTATTGTGTATTAGTGTGCATGCATGAGAGTGTTGTAGTGTGAGTATTGCATGTGTATTATAAATAAATATGCATGCATGGCTGTGTATATTTATATATATGTATTTGTGTGTGTATGTTACTTAGTTTGCATGCATGGGTTTATATATATGTAATAGTTATATAGTATAAATATATTGCATGCATGTGTAGGTGTGTGTACGTGTTTATATATGTATATATATGTATATTATATATTATTATATATATATGATTATATGTTATATTATATTATATATTATGTATATTTATTATATATTCTAAATATTATTTGATTTAATTTAATTCTTGGAATTAATTGAATTCTATTTCGCGTAATTATTCTACTGACTATTGATTGAACGTTTTATTTATTTTATCCCTATATGTGAATATGAATATTATATGTGTTATGCTTATTAATTGAATGTTAGATTAATTGATTTGAATTATGAATTATGAATCTATGAATTTATGAAATTTATATGAAATTATGAACTTATGAAACTGAATGAAATATATGAACGAATGAATGATTATATGTTTTAAATTTATTAATCGTGCACATGAACATTTTATGATATAACATGATCATTTATGCATTCATGTCATATTCACCTCATTGCCGAGCGTCGTATGTGGTCATGAGTCTCATACCTTTTCTTTTGCACAGATTCGGGTTTGGTCAGAGACGTGGACGAGCATTGAGACGCTTGTGCCTTTATTTTGCTTTGGTAAAGGTGGGTTTTTCTTCTATTAGTTAAAATAACCCTATAAATCCCTTATGTGCAAAGTTTTAAGCCAAAATAATATATTTATATAAATCGAGTCATTTTGGGTAAATGATTTCAAACGTATGACCCCTTTTTAATTATGAAACCCTACCTTATGTTTGGCGAGACACATTTCTGATTTATGACTTCTGATTTAACGGGCCCCGGGACTTAGTATATGTGGCTAACCGAGGAAGCAAGGGCTGACGGGGATCCCATATACTAGTTCCAACCAAACTACGGTGATACCGGCCCTCGCTAGGAGTTTTAGCGAGGAATGGGAGCTGAGTGCCTTTGGGGGATTCATGTACCCCTATTGGCCCCTGTAAAAACCGGTGGTCAGGTCTAGCTAACTTGTCCACCACCCGGAGGAAGAAGGTGTATATGTATGATTATGATCATTTATGTATGTGCACGAAAGATATGTATGATAACCACTAATTATGATATGGTTACACGAGGAGAAGGTTGGAGATTGTGCACGCTCACTCGCCGAGCTTAACCCTTATGAACAATTATGAATGAAAATGAACGTCGTAATCCCGTTGATGTCTTCTTTGTTTTAACCACTTGGTAAATTCCTTTCAAACTTCACACGGGATTAGGGCTTGCATGTATGTGTTTAATTTATGCGATATTATATATCTTATGCCCCATTTTTATACCCACCAGTCTCTTTTAGACTGAACCCGGTTGTTTTCAGCTATTTTGTGCAGGTATAGGAGTGCTAGGCGGGAATACAAGTCTTCTAGGTCTTGCATTTATGTTTAGCACCTCTTTTCAGTCTCATATTCATACTCTTGTTACTACTTTTATATTTGATCCTATTATAGATTGGAGCGTTATGATTTTGTAGGCCGTGAGTGCCGTTGGATATGTGAATGCTCTTGTATATCTATTTTTTTGGAGCTTGTTAACTCATTGTATATTTGCTATGTAGTTCTTGCTTCCGCGAATTTTCTTTAACTCTGATTTTATGATTCCTGCACTGATTGGTTTAAGGGTTAGTCCCGCCTAGCATAGCGTGTGTGTTGTGTCCCCGTTCGCCGCGGATTTGGCCTGTGTATGGACTTCCATTTCATATACGGGTCGGGTCTCGGTGCGGGGGATGTGGTGCCTTACGCTCGGGTGCTACAGTCCTCTTGTAATCCTAAGAATGGAGCGGTCTATATTTTCCTTCCAATCGACACTAGCGTCATTCCAAAACCCGAAGTATCTCGACGTGTTCCTTTTCTCCAACTTCCTTCTTATTTTAATAATTATAAAATTCCTTCCATAATTAAGCTTCTCGGTCCTTAGCTTCAAATCGGATCATTTCTTTCAACTCAAGGTTTTCTTCTTTAGTCCCCTAAACCCGGATGTTGAACCTTTGGTGCCTTCAAATTTTTCTTTCACCTCCTTCTTGGATTAAAAGAATCTCATGCCCGGTTGATCAACTTCATTTGCAGATAGAGAGGTATGTGTTTATTTTGTGGATATAAACATCACACCCTCATACTATTACATCATTCAATCCAAATCTTCACCCAAAATTTATTTCCCTTCTTGAGCTCGAACTCTCAACCTATACTCTTGTCGTAAGAATCACCACTTATCCCAAAGTCTTCTAAATTTCAAAAGCTCTTCTTCAATTCGCCCATACTCGAAAGAGGAACTCGTACCCATTGGTTGTGATCGTAGGAATTGGCCATGGTTTTATATTACAGTAATATCCTACAATTCACAACTCAATTTAAATATAATGCATGTCGGTTAGTAAATGCATATAGCACATAATTAGCATCAAAAGCACGTATTAATGCAAAATGCAACACATAAATTAAAAAAAATTAAGTTAAACACATTTTATAATATAATTTCCATATCAAATTTTAATAACAATATTCATGATTAATGCGGTGCACACGTTGACACGTTCTTCCTAGGTCATTAAACCTATACTCGACATGACATGACACAAGAAAGCCCGGTTTTGAAACGAGGCTCTGATACCACCTTAGGATGTAGCACCCGTGACGATAGGCACCACATCCCCCGCACTATAAGTCTTGTAGCGCCCAGAACGGTGGGCCACCACATCCCCCGCACTTAAACCCGAACCCACATATGAAATGGATTTCCATACATGAGTCCAAGCCTAAGCGAACGGGAACCTACACTCACCCACTAGGCTAAGCGGGGCTAGAACTCGAACAGAGCGCGCAAAACAAACAGAGAAGAATGCGGAAGCCATAACATAAGGATCGCAAAGAAGCTCTATACTAACATATACATCATATACAACGGCCTGCCGGCCCAAAAATAGGTCAAGTATATACATCAAAAGTTCCTAATTAGAATTCGGGTACAATTCATAAAAGTAATCAAAATGCATCAGGTAAATATGCCAACTCGACCTAAACTCGAAAGTACGACACGAACGACGCACTTCCCCGCCTAGCTCGAGAAACCTGCAACTAAAGTGTTGAAAGGAAGGGGTCAGTCAAACTCGACTGAGTGAGGGGACTAACGCACACCCACACCATAACTACATATAGAGCATCACAAATAGTCAAAGGGGTCGATCATGAACCGAGCTAGGGTTTTTCATACCAAATCATTTTCAAAACATACATATAATACCAAGGAAATCCTAACTCGTTTCACAACCACCAAAGCATAAAATAAACATAAACGTCCGGCGAGTACGGACCTCCTCAACTCCTCATACAAATCATAAATACATAAGAATTCATAAATTCATAACTCCTCAACGCCTTGGTGATCGGGAATCAAACCCTCTCCACTCATATGGATTCTATATACATACGGGGTAGCTAACCCACGATATGCCTTCCCCGGTTATTCACCGAGGGCTCAAGGTAAGAGCGCCTTCTCAACCTCCAAGAGTCGCATGCCACAACCTCAAATGGGATGTGCACAGGCTTAACCCGACGGCCCTTGCCGTACCGGGGGTCCTTACCCACAATCCCTGGGCCCGGATTCATAAGAAACATACCAATAATCCCATCTTCTAGGGCACATCTCGCGGAATCATAAAGGAAACGTACAGGGGATTCAAAATCATAAGCTCATATATGCCCATACTTATACCATTTTCATAAAGTCGTAAAAAGGGATTCATAAAGTCATAAACGTATCATAAGCATTCGTATTTAACCATACATTACATATATAGCCACATGCGGGATACGAAATCAATAACATAAAGGCCATAGGTCGTTTATCTTTAAGAAAAGATCCTAACCCTCACCTTGAAGTGGAAGCGGAGTGAAAATCGGACAAAAGAAGCAACCGAACACCTAAACCTCGGGCTCTTTAACTTCGTGAAGAGGCTCTGAAATAAAAGAACGCAAGACCCGAGACTTAGACTCAAATATGTACCAATTAGACGCTCGGAAATGCTTAGGGATGCAATTAAAGCAAATAAAATGCATAAACATGACAAATGAACCCTACCAAATCATATTCACACAATTCATAGAAAATGAGATCATAAGTTCGAAACAAGGCACATAATGCGTAATATAACAAGCTAACATTGCATACACGTCATAAACGAAGAAAGAAAACACAAAGAAAAGCAACGAAGCGATAAAACAAGCAATTGTCGCCGCTATATTTTCAAATGACACGGCCGTGTTGGGTTTTAGTTCAAAATGGACACGACCGTGTCCGGTTAAAATAAATTTAGGAGCTTAATTCGAGAGGCTGACACGGCCGTGTTGAGTTTTAGTTCAAAATGGACACGGCCGTGTCCGGTTTTATAAAAATAAATTGCTCCAAGTCGAGAGGCTGACACGGCCATGTCCAAAACATGCATAAAGCTGACACGGCCGTGTTGGCCTATTGTCTTCGAAAAAAAATAGCAGCAGCAACAGTAACTCTGCGTGAAAAAACAGAGCAAGGAAGCAGGGGAGCACGCAGCAACAACAAGCAACAACCTCAAGCCACAAAACTCATGCAAATGAAGGGAAATCACTCCCTAATCAACATACAATCATCCAATCATCCCAAAAGCTCAAGAATTATCATATATATCAAGAATTCTCATGCAAGAATTCAAATTTCATCAATGGCAACTTCCACCACACTCATCCATATTGAAACGGGAGATCATATAAGCATATTAGAGTTATAAGAGATCATATATATAACTTCAAACTAAAGCTTAAGTCCAAGAAACCAAGGTGATCATCAAACCCTTAAAATTCATGTCATGTTCCATATGTGTGTCAAACATAGCCCAAAGCATGGAATTAATAGCTTAAAGTGACCATATAATCATGTACATATCAAATAATATCTTACCCCTTGAAGATGTTGGAAGAAAATGGAGATTAGAGCTCAATCTCTCCCAAGGGTGAATAGTGACGGGTTTTGAGCTTGAACTCCAAAGTTGCTGCACTTTTCCTCTTTTTCCTTGCTTGAACCGAGAATGGGAGTGGGAGGGATGAATATGCTAAGTTTTGGTGTAAAGTGGGGTCAAGCTTGAGGGTAATATGTCAAGAATTGAGGGACTAAGGTGCAATTAAGTGAAAGGTAGTCATATAAGAGCGAGGTAAGTTTCCGGTCGGATTTCGGATTACCAAATGAGCTTAAAAGGTTATGAGGCTTAGTCCATCGAATCCGAATCATCGAAACGAGTTCCACGGTGGTGACGGAATTCGAATCCGAATTCCCGAGCTCAAATTACACATATTGGAACCCAAGGTGCGCTAAAAGCGTTTTAACCTCCTTTAGGTTTCGAACGTAACAACTAATTCAAAAGCTCAACAAATAGATTCGAAAACATATAACGAGCATATATCCAAGTTCATAACACGTAGTTCTCTATCATACTAAAACAACAGAAAATTCCGGATTCAATTCAAGCATGAACGAATCAAATCTTAACAAATAACATTCATAATCATATAAAATTCATTCAAATCCATAAGAAATATTTGAAATAAAAAATTAAAAGAATAAAGAATAAGAATTTAAATAAAATAAATTACGCACATACGTCATACCTGTACGGTTTGAAAGTCGGGGTGTCACAAGTCTAGTCCATATATGAAATGGGTAGTCCATACATAAACCGGACTCATAGCGAACGTGTAACAAATAAAGAAAAATAACCTGGCTAGGCGGAAACTAACCCTGTACCAATTAACCAAGTATACCCAACATGCGGTGCGGAAGCAATAATACCAGGCATAAATTCCAATAATAGCTCTAAGCTTAAAACATTTCATAACATGATTAAGTTCCAACATGCAACCTAACCACGGGTTCAACTACGCATGCAACCTGTCCCGAATCCATAATCCAATAATACATAATTGGCACACAGGCCCACTTACATAAAGAAATACAAATGAATCAAAATAGTGAAATGTGAATCGAGTGTACAAGTGACTCGAACAAAAGTCTAATAGACTCGACTTCCGCCTAGCTCCACCTGCAGGAAACTGGGGAAGTGGAAAAGAGGGATCAGCCTCTAGAAGACTGAGTGAGCAGGAGCTGTACATATAAATAAAAATATGCACATGCAAGTCATAAATCCCGAGCATGGTTTTATTAAAAATTAGTTCCCACGAAGGCAAGAAAGTAGCTAAGTAATGCTCAGACTTTATGGCTAATTCAAATTAAATTCATTAAGTTCATAGTTCATGAATAATCATAATAGCTCGGCGAGTGAGCGTGCATAATTCTCCAACCAAACTCCGACCGTGTACGATAACATGATTTAACATAAATAATTAATTTAAATACGTAAGTAGCTCACTCGTGACATCGTACTTGTATGACCAAATTAATGGGGCGTCACAATCTCCCCCCTTTAAAAGAACCTGGTCCCCAGGTTCTATCGCTCTAGTTTAAAGCACGAGCAATTTTTCATATTCATCCCATGTTTGAGGTTCATGACGTCCGGACAAGGATTAACCCGTTAAGGTCTTCTAGCACAAGGGATTCGATTGTTTCCTTCAAAGTGTTGATGGAGTGTCTCCTTCACGAACTTAGTTTCGGGCTAAGAGCAACTTGAATGTCTCGCACGATGAGAGGGTCTAAATGAGATTCATCACTCACCGTTTGATTCACTCTATGCTAACTCAAGAGCTCAGCGATCTATAAGTGGCGTAGTTATCGAACTCTCACCACTCGCCTTCCCACGTTTGTCGATTCACCTCGGAAGCCCGTTCGACAACGTGACCCTCAACTTACTGTATAGCTAAAGCTCACGTACACTCAGAGTTACCTCTCGGGGTAACTAAACAACGACAAAAATAATATGTAAGCAACGGGTAAGCGCACAAAAGAGGCAAGGCAAGCAACAATAAAGAAGTGGGTTGCCCCAAAATTAAACAATGCATGAATGAGATGCCATTAATGCTTATTGTACCTTGCACCACTATGGTAGCATCGACCTCAGCATCCACTTCTTCACCCTCCAAAGCAAATGCTTGGGCTTGAATCTGTGGTCTCGGAGTTACGACATTCAAAGGCCTCGGATTCTTGTTCTTCGGGCAAGCTCCCAGCCGATGTCCCAACTCTCCACACCCAAAACATCCTCTCGACTTCTTTCTACATGTCTTCTCCATATGATTTTGGCCTTGGCAATAAGAGCAATGGATTAGTGCCGGTAGAATGGGTATCGAAGTCAGTTCCGGAAGTCGAGACTTTTTGATATTGGTGTTGTTGACATTGTGGAATCCTTAGGGTTCGAAACCTTGAGGCTCATCTCGTGGTGATGGCCTCTTACCCAAGCTCAAACTTGAATTGGATCCTTGTCCCAAGTGAAAGGTGTGGGACTTGGACCGTCTTCCTTGTAGCCTCCACTTGGACTTGGACTTGTCCCAAGCTCAAACTTGAATTTGATATTGCTTTTGAGCCTCCACTTGGACCGTCTTCCTTGTAGCCTTGGCCCAAGTTGTAACACCCCGCTTGTCCTACAAATAAGGTACGTCACTTTTCAACCTTTTTATGTGTTTAATTATGTGATTTTACGTTTTGCGTGGCCCTATTCTGAACTCTTTTAGAGTTTAGGGGCTTGTTTGCAATTTTCTCCTTTTGGGGGGGGGTTTCCAGTCACTTCTCATTCGATCGAGATTTTGACCTCTTTGACCCCTTCAACGTGTTCGGGGCAGCGAAACGAGTCCGTAGACTCTAAGTTTGCCCAATTCTGGCTTCGTTAGCCCATTCTTCCTACCGTTTTTGCTTACGAGGACCCGAGTTATATACCCCGAATCCTCGTTGTGCATGCCATAACTTCAGTTTCAGCCTTCATCGTCTTCACTCTCGTGATATACACTGTTCACACACACTAGAGGTGTGATTTCACACACATCACCAAACTCGGTCGTTTTTCGATGGAATTCGACGAACCAATAGTCGAAATTCATCAGCTCGACAAGCCCGTCACAACCGTACCAAGATCACGGCTAACCGACGACCCACGGCGGTGCTGCGGTGACCCTCACCGGCCAACCACCCAACCCCACATTTTCCAACCCCCTGGTGTTGATTCCGGCCTCGGTTCGGCGCGAAAATCACCGCAGGTGGCGGTTCCGGCAGCCGCAAAGGGTGGCGGGGAAATGACCTTATTTTCATCGGCGATTTCGATGGCTTCCGGCGGACTTCCCGGCGTGACGAATGACGTTGGCGGCGCGGCCATCTGGGCCGCAGTTGTGCTGCACGCGCCGCCTGAAGCCGGCGGTGGTGGCACGAGTTACTGTAGCAGCACCGAGCACCGCCAAGGTTCGTCGTTGGTTTCCAAGGTTTTTCGACCCCCCGGTCTCATTTCCAAGCTCGAATTAAGCTAATTCACAGCGTAGGTGGTGGTTCCGGCGAGTGGCAGCGGCGGTTCAACGGTGGAGGCTAGCTCCGGGGATTTTTCCCGGCGAATAGCTTGGGGCTTTTGAAGAGCTCGTCAAGGGTAAGACAATGCTTCTTTCGGATTTGATTTTGGTTCATCGGTTTGGAAGTAATTAAAATTGGAAGATTTTAGGGCTTCGTATTGTTGAAACTGAAATTCGCGACGATTGGCTTGGAATTTGCAGAAACTGATCGAGGAATCGGAACGAGGACGAGGAAGTCTTGCTTGAGGGAATTTTTAGGATTTTTCCGCCATGTCCCGGTGGCGGTCGAGCAGCGGCCGGCCACTATTTCGGTGGCTCTGGTGGCGGCGATCCGACGGGCTTCCGTCTCGTTCTGGTGAGTCCGTTGCCGCTTTCCGTTCATTAATCGGATACTCGGTTTATTTTCTGTGAATTTATTTGTATGATTGTGAATATTTGATTATTTGTTCTAATTGTAATTTAAACGTGCTATACTTGATTTGCCGATGGAACTGTACTTCAATGTATATGAAATGTTGTATGAAATATAATTTGATATATTTGAACGTCTTGATTTGCAATTTGATTCCGTTTTGTTGAATTTGTTTAATTTGAATTGGTAAACCTTAGTAATTAAATCTAATATGTAATATATGAATTGAATATGTAAAATATGAATTGTATGAATTGAGTAGGGTTAGAATTTGATATGTAACCTCGTGGAATTTGTATGAATTAAGAAGCAGGCTATTATGATTTATTTGATTTATTAATATGTGCCAATTGGTATGAAAGGTACTACGTGAATTTGCATGAAATGAATTAAGTAAACTTTGTTAATTAAATTTGTCATAAAATCCATGAATTGTTTGTGTGATAAATGAATAATATGATTTGATTAAATTATGTAATGTTTCTTCTGCAAATAATTGCTAGGCATTTGATCCCTGCTCTTGTGATTGCATTTGCGTGCGTCCTTGTGTTTGTGGGTTGAGTCTGAGTCTTGTGTTCTGTGTGTTCAGTCGATCAGGGTTTTTCCAGGAAGTGTCTGTCAGCTGTTTGGGTTCCAGGGGGACTTCTTGGCTTGTGTTTTCCGTTCTCGTCGGTGTAAGGTGAGGTTTTAGGATTTTTTGTTATAGTTAAAACGACCTGTAACCCTTTGTGCTCATTTTCAAGTCTGCATGCGACTATTCTATTATATTTATATAATAGATATGTGTTTATACGATGCGTTTATGATTTTGTCATATGATTAAAGGTTTTTGAACTATATATGTACGAGCATATGTAAGTTTGAAATGTTTTGCAACGAGGTTATGCTCCAAACCGTGTGTCTTCATACCAGTTGCGGATTAGGATGACACGGAGAGGTACGTTTATAGCATATGCTAAGTTGCAAGGTATGGTATGTCTGATCAGGTATGTAAGTCTGCTTATGATTTGATAAGTATGATACGTAGCGAGCTATGATCTGATATGCTCTGTTCTGTTGTGTTGGACCCTGAGACGTGGGTAAGGGACACCCGGGACGACCATGGGGTTGCCGGTTATGACCCCTGTGCACGTTCTCATTTGAGATACTCACGTGCGACCTATGGAGGTTGGGAAAGCGTGGTATCTTGAGCCCTCGGTGGATAACCGGGGAAGACACAGTGTGGGTTAGCTACCGCGTGTGTGTTTGTATTGGTATGAGTAGTGAGGGTTTGCTCCCCGAACTACATGGTGTTGGGGTTGGATTATTTATGATATTTGTTTGTTTTCCGTTATAATACGTATGGTACGATATGGAAGTAAGGTGGGAGACCCGTACTCGCCGGGTATATGAATATGATCTGTTATGTTGATTATGAAACGGGATAGGAGCTTTCTCTTTCCATATGTTACGAGTTTGTTCAATCTGTTATGATTTGATTAAGTATAAGTATAAGTTTGATATGAAAAATAGTTTTGGTATGCAAAACCCTACTCCCGGTTCATAATCTTTCTTTTCATACGTGCTTTGCTCCTTATTATGTATAGTGTGTGTGTGTTCAGCCCCCTCACTCAGTCAATGGACTGATCCTCGCCCCACCTATGTTTTTAGTTGCAGGTGCAGGTTGTTGGAGTTCGAGCTAGGCGGCTTTGAGTCGGGTCTGTCGAGTCTGTGTCGGTCTATTTGATTTGTTAAGTACTTTGTTTTGCTTTGTATAACACATACACACATCTCTTTCTCTTTCTCTTAAACTCTTCATACACACATCTCCATTTTGATTAAAGCAAGGAAGTTAGAGGAGGAGAATCAAGACATCATCGTCATCATCCACATCATGTCATCCTTTCATTCCCTCATTTCATTCAAGGTTGGATATATACATAAGTGTATGTGTGCATATATATGTGTGTGAATGTGGAGTTTCTTAAGGAATATTTGATCTAAGTTTATATTCTTGTTGCCAAGCATGATTATGTGTATATATATGAAGGTTATTGTATTTATTGCTCATAGGACTTGGTTGGTGGTGAATTTAATGAATATCTGTATATATGAGGGTTTTGTGAATAGTTATAGGTGTATATATGTGTGCAAATGTAGCACCCCAATGGTGGGCAACACACTCCCGCACTATAGCTTGACACGTGTAACGAAACCAGACCTCCGCATACGTGCCGAGCTATAGCTAACGGAGACAAACAAAACCAAAACCTAAGCTAGGCAGAACGTAGACACTACATATAACGGTACTTAACAGAATATGCGGAAGCGTGATCATGTCAAACAAAAATCAAAACCATGCAAACAGGGGACAGGTTCAAACTAGCATAATCCCTAATCCCGAAATCAAATCATAACATAAATCATAAATACAAACGGGTTCAATTTGTCCCTGGAAGCCTATCCCGAATTCAAATGATAACTAAACATATCATATTTAAACAAAAGTACGATCATATCATATAAACAAAATTTGAAACGAAATACAAAATGCGAAAAAATGCAGACTTAACAAAGACACGACTCGAACGGACTCCACAAATGAAAGACTCCGCCTAGCTCGAACTCCAAAGCAAACCTACAAAGCTAAAAATGTAAAGAGGGAGGGGTCAGTCACACTTGACTGAGCGAGGGGTTAACACACGTACGCGATACATACATACACAGCAAATCACGTTCAAAGAAGATGTTCATGAATCCGGGATTAGTTTTTGCACACCAAAACATTTGCTCGTGATAATATATATGTGGCGCCCTTGCCACATCCCGTACCGAGAATTACCCCGAGTGTTAGCTTTGGGCCTTCACTCGAGATCTTTCCCAGCGAACGGTGAACAAACAAACAAAAACTAGCATAGCGGAAGCGTAAAAGACAACAGTACTCCAAAACATAAGTCGATTACAAGGCCGATAAGGCCGATGACAATATGACAGTTGCAAAATTACATAGACTGTACATAGTGAATTTCCCACGAAGGAGAAACTCCAAAAACACTGAGCTTTAAAAATAAACTCTCTAGACAGCACCTGACGACCTAGACCAAACATGCCGCTTATTCGTACCTGCCTGAAGCCAAAACCAGAAGAGAAGGGACGTTAGTCAAAGTAACTAAGTGAGGGGGTTATACATATATATAAACAAAATCACAACCTTGGTTCACATTTTTATTATTTTCGAAAACAAGTAAATGTATAAGAAGGGATAGCTTTTAGTTTCTCGAAAACACACTTGTGAACCAATAATCAAAAGGATCGATCAATCACAGTAACCCGGCGAGTACGGGCGAGTTCTCCAACCTTTCACACCCTGAACACAAGAAACACAAAACAGAAACCATCCTTCTCCCTCCAAATGTTGGTCGAGGTGCCCCCCAACCAACCACACGATCACACAGATAGGGGCAATATGCCCTGGTACCAATAACCTCACTCTATACTTTTCGTAGTCAACCTCCGGCTACGTCCCGCATAGAGCTTCACAGAAGTACGTAGTAAAGATCAGCCTTTGGCGCACACCTCCGGGCTTCACCCACTAGATACTTCGGGGCCCATATTCCCCAAGGGCGTCCCCAAGGGTTCTATCAGATCAATACTCGCTTTAAAACATTTTCACATTTTCAAACAATTTCTTTCTCTTAATCATTTCGCAGTTCAAAATCAAACTTTTCGTTCACTCGCACGTATATATAATATAACAAGAACCCATTTTTATAAGGAAATCCGATTTTTCAATAAAATACCAAAATATTATAAAACAACTATTTATATATATTTAGCATCAACGGGTCAAAATCAAAATCAATAAATAAGGGTTGTGCTTTAAGAATATATATATTTACATAATATATGTTTTGGCCCCAGTTAAAAACATTTTAATCCCTCACCTTAAATTCTTCCAAACTGTAAAAGAAAGACACGATCAACACGATCAGGGCTCCTCCCTAGGAACACCTGTAACACACATATGACTGCAAATTATGACTCGATTGACAACTAGATGGCACAACTGACTTGTACGGCGGTTATCATATTATTCATACATAATTAGGCAAATTAATCCAATAATCACATAACCACACTTGAATTAGTCGAACAAAACATAAAACATTTATTTTTCGATAAGTATATGAAAGAAAATCTCATGATAAAGACATCACTAATAAAGGCTATAATTGGGAAAAATACAATTGATCAATTTTAGTCAGTTCGATTTTGTCTTGAAATCTTCTGTCCACAATTTAATGCATATAAGTATGAATTTACTTTCATGACATAATATCAAACTTTAAATTTAATCAAATAAAGATATCAATTTCAGAAACATTATCACAATTATGAGATTATAAGCAAATCTCGATATATATTCCCAAAGAATCAAATAAAATTAGGAAACATTTCATTACAAGCAAAATGGGTAATAGAACATTAAAAATAATATCTAAATCAGGAACTTAAAGGACTTAAAAAGCGAATTACTTACTAGGAATGTTGGGTCGAAATTTGAAAGATTTTTTTGGCCGACTAAGTCTGTACTCTATTTATTACAACCGTCACGTTCCTTTTTACATTTGTTTTTAATTTCTCATGAATGAACTTAAGCTAATTTAGAGTATATATATACACAACATTGCCGTCCTTCTTAGTCAATTGGCTTATTACCATCATTAATTGTTGTCGGGAACCTTGCATTGTCATCACAAATTAAACCAAACCAAGCCATCTGTCATGTAACCATTTCAATTAGATGAGTAAGCATTCGTGATCTTTATCCAGAAAAATACAAGCTTACCCATTAAGTTTGGTAAAGAATGAAACGAGAAATTTATTTGCAATGATGTCATGTAAATTGAACTTCAAGATTATTAGACCCGTAGAAACTAGAGTTGCCGTGACCTAATAGTTTAATCTGCTAGTAAAACATATCTATTCATAATATATTATAAATTTTAGTTAACATTAAAAGATAAATCTTATGGTAATATAAGTAGTAATTTAATTTAGTAAACAGAAAGTTGCTACAACAAAATGAACCATTTAATTTTATTAGTAAAATTTTGATTTTGAATAAAATACACAGTTAGACAATGAACAGGTATTTAATATTTAAAGTTTAAGAAAATCTTAGAAATATAAATGACATTCGTGGATGTAACAACTAACAAATAAAAATCACTTAGTTAACAAAACCCCATTAAATGCCATTTAAATTATTTAGTTATGTTCAAACACATTTTATAAGTAAGTCGCGTGTTAGTCAATTTCAAAATAACACATAAACCGTCCGATCAAATTTTTAGACATTTCAAGATATTTAAATTAATTTATCTTGTTTTCTTTTATTAAAAAAAAATTGGGGTGTTACAATCTCTCCCCCTTAATAGAATCTGGTCCCCAGATTCCACTTCTAAATATAGAAAGGTTTGATTGTTTCGACCATCAATCTTTTACGGGTTACCAACCTTATACACATATAGCGACATTCAACAAGTACAAACAATTTCATAGTATTATTATATGCAACAATTGAGCACCCAAATCATATAATAGCCTAATGGGGATGCCTATAATGTTTAACGTACCTTCTATGACTGCATTTGGATCCATTTGTTCCTCTTCACCCCCCAATGCATAAGTCCGGGCACGAACTACTGGTCTCTCTAATCCTCCAGCCGGTTGAGTATTTCTTGGTGTTATCAGACCTTGCTGTGGTTGTATTCTTGGGCAATTTCTGATCAAGTGTTAGTCGCTACCACACCGGGTACAGCGACCCAACTTTCTCCAGCAATTATTCTCCTCGTGGTTTGGTCCACCACAAAAATCACACTTATGTTCTGGAGCATAGGTCCCCTTTGGGCGTGGAGCTGGATTTGTTTTATTCCCGGTTGGTCTGTTCTCCAATTTTGGTTGCTTTTTATGTGCAGGTTGTTCTATCTCTGCAAATGCTCTGTTTGAGCTAGAAGATTGATTCACTTGTGTTGGGAGCGACTGTATATCTTTTATTTCAGATTCCACTTCCATAGCTCTCGAAACTGCATCAGTATATTCAGTGATGTTAGCTGCCATCAGTGCATACCGTATTTCATGCCTAAGCCCTTGAATGAACCTTTTAGTTCTCCTCCTTTGATCTGGCACGATATGAGGCGCATAATTGATTAGACGAGCAAACCGTGCTTCATATTCCGCAACATTAACATTTCCTTGAACCAATTCCATAAACTCTTTCTCCCTACGATCACGAGTCACTTGGGGAATATACTTATCTCTAAATTCAGTTAGAAATCGGCCCCAAGTAATTGGTCCTCCAATAACCTGCCATCCTTGTTGTGTGAGTTTCCACCAATCTTGAGCAGGACCCTTTAGCAAGAAAACTGCAAATTCTACTCGATCAGGATCTCTAATTTGAGTAACTTGGAAAATTTGTTCCATTTCAGATATCCATTCTTCAGCCTTCAGATCATCAGTCTGGCCGTAGAACTTGGGTGGATTATACTTGAGGAACTTATCCAGTGCTTTCTCTTCAGTGTGCACCGATTCTTGACACTGCTGTTGAGCCTGCTGGGTTGCTTGTTGGACACAAGCTTGTGCGAAATGTTGTGTGAAGTCATTGACATTAACATTCACAGGTGGGGCTTGTTCTGGCACTGGTGGTGGGATATTAGCACGAGGGGGTCTTCCGCGTGGCATTGCTGTAATCACAACTTACTGACAATATGTTGCATGATTGATTAGAGCGTAATCATATAAGGCACAAAAATATCACATAGGCACGTACCACAATATAACACAAAAGCATATAATGACTCAAATACTATAGTCGTATAACCTAGACACACTCAAATACCCAACCTAGACTCATTCTAGACACGACAAGAGCTCCGATTGACAACCGGGCTCTGATACCATCCAAATGTGGCACCCTTGCCACATCCCGCACCGAGAATTACCCCGAGTGTTAGCTTTGGGCCTTCACTCGAGATCTTTCCCAGCGAACGGTGAACAAACAAACAAAAACTAGCATAGCGGAAGCGTAAAAGACAACAGTACTCCAAAACATAAGTCGATTACAAGGCCGATAAGGCCGATGACAATATGACAGTTGCAAAATTACATAGACTGTATATAGTGAATTTCCCACGAAGGAGAAACTCCAAAAACACTGAGCTTTAAAATCAAACTCTCTAGACAGCACCTGACGACCTAGACCAAACATGCCGCTTATTCGTACCTGCCTGAAGCCAAAACCAGAAGAGAAGGGACGTTAGTCAAAGTAACTAAGTGAGGGGGTTATACATATATATAAACAAAATCACAACCTTGGTTCACATTTTTATTATTTTCGAAAACAAGTAAATGTATAAGAAGGGATAGCTTTTAGTTTCTCGAAAACACACTTGTGAACCAATAATCAAAAGGATCAATCAATCACAGTAACCCGGCGAGTACGGGCGAGTTCTCCAACCTTTCACACCCTGAACACAAGAAACACAAAACAGAAACCATCCTTCTCCCTCCAATTGTTGGTCGAGGTGCCCCCCAACCAACCACACGATCACACAGATAGGGGCAATATGCCCTGGTACCAATAACCTCACTCTATACGTTTCGTAGTCAACCTCCGGCTACGTCCCACATAGAGCTTCACAGAAGTACGTAGTAAAGATCAGCCTTTGGCGCACACCTCCGGGCTTCACCCACTAGATACTTCGGGGCCCATATTCCCCAAGGGCGTCCCCAAGGGTTCTATCAGATCAATACTCGCTTTAAAACATTTTCACATTTTCAAACAATTTCTTTCTCTTAATTATTTCACAGTTCAAAATCAAACTTTTCGTTCACTCACACGTATATATAATATATCAAGAACCCATTTTTATAAGGAAATCCGATTTTTCAATAAAATACCAAAATATTATAAAACAACTATTTATATATATATAGCATCAACGGGTCAAAATCAAAATCAATAAATAAGGGTTGTGCTTTAAGAATATATATATTTACATAATATATGTTTTGGCCCCAGTTAAAAACATTTTAATCCCTCACCTTAAATTCTTCCAAACTGTAAAAGAAAGACACGATCAACACGATCAGGGCTCCTCCCTAGGAACACCTGTAACACACATATGACTGCAAATTATGACTCGACTGACAACTAGATGACACAACTGACTTGTACGGCGGTTATCATATTATTCATACATAATTAGGCAAATTAATCCAATAATCACATAACCACACTTGAATTAGTCGAACAAAACATAAAACATTTATTTTTCGATAAGTATATGAAAGAAAATCTCATGATAAAGACCACTAATAAAGGTTATAATTGGGAAAAATACAATTGATCAATTTTAATCAGTTCGATTTTGTCTTGAAATCTTCTGTCCACAATTTAATGCATATAAGTATGAATTTACTTTCATGACATAATATCAAACTTTAAATTTAATCAAATAAAGATATCAATTTCAGAAACATTATCACAATTATGAAATTATAAGCAAATCTCGATATATATTCCCAAAGAATCAAATAAAATTAGGAAACATTTTATTACAAGCAAAATGGGTAATAGAACATTAAAAATAATATCTAAATCAGGAACTTAAAGGACTTAAAAAGCGAATTACTTACTAGGAATGTTGGGTCGAAACTTGAAAGATTTTTTTGGCCGACTAAGTCTGTACTCTATTTATTACAACCGTCACGTTCCTTTTTACATTTGTTTTTAATTTCTCATGAATGAACTTAAGCTAATTTAGAGTATATATATACACAACATTGCCGTCCTTCTTAGTCAATTGGCTTATTACCATCATTAATTGTTGTCGGGAACCTTGCATTGTCATCACAAATTAAACCAAACCAAGCCATCTGTCATGTAACCATTTCAATTAGATGAGTAAGCATTCGTGATCTTTATCCAGAAAAATACAAGCTTACCCATTAAGTTTGGTAAAGAATGAAACGAGAAATTTATTTGCAATGATGTCATGTAAATTGAACTTCAAGATTATTAGACCCGTAGAAACTAGAGTTGCCGTGACCTAATAGTTTAATCTGCTAGTAAAACATATCTATTCATAATATATTATAAATTTTAGTTAACATTAAAAGATAAATCTTATGGTAATATAAGTAGTAATTTAATTTAGTAAACAGAAAGTTGCTACAACAAAATGAACCATTTAATTTTATTAGTAAAATTTTGATTTTGAATAAAATACACAGTTAGACAATGAACAGGTATTTAATATTTAAAGTTTAAGAAAATCTTAGAAATATAAATGACATTCGTGGATGTAACAACTAACAAATAAAAATCACTTAGTTAACAAAACCCCATTAAATGCCATTTAAATTATTTAGTTATGTTCAAACACATTTTATAAGTAAGTCGCGTGTTAGTCAATTTCAAGATATTTAAATTAATTTATCTTGTTTTCTTTTATTAAAAAAAAATTGGGGTGTTACAGACTTAGCAAAACAGAAGAAACGAGACTTAACTAAACTTATATCAAAGCTTATGTTCAAATTAAAGCAGACTTAGCAAACTTATCAAAATATATCTTATCAAGTTAAAAGTATTACAAATTTTATCTTAATTTATGAATCTACCCCCGTTTCACGAACTTAAGATAAACGTAACGAAACTCAGCGGGCACGAGTGCAAACCTGTCAAACGAAACATTTAAAATAAAAAAATAAACAAAATAATACATACCAAAAGGTGCAGATATGTCAAACCTCAAACCAAAGGGATAGAAGGGTTGGGCGACCCTAGCCATGCAAAAATGGATGAGGGGAGTGCTCAATGCTCCTAAAACCCTCAGGACTCCATTCCCCGACCTACTCCCAGGGGGGTTCCGGTACATCCATAACATATAACGTATGTCGGGGCCCCATCAAACAAAACATATCATGCACAAAGTATATCAAATCCTAAGCCCGCTACAAACGTGTATACCAAAACATATAGTGCGTGCCACAAACATACGTATCATATACACACACATACATATGTATTCCATGCATACATACTATACATACATACAAGCGTATACCACATACAAACGTACTAAATCCAAAACAAGCATACATAGGCTCATACGTAGCGTTCATATTTCCAAACGTATAATAAAACCATCAAAATACGTATCCCGCACATATTTACATATACACAGGGCTTATAAATCGTATGCATTAAAAACGAGCACGTTGCATTAGGGTATAGCTATATGTTAACCTCACCATGTACCAAAAGAAGCCGAAGACAAAGCACTTGATTCACCCCGGAATCAACTTGACCGACAAAACACCACCCCCGGTGCACCTGAACAAACTAGAGACAAAATACAAAACTTAGACTCAAGAATGAACCACAGAGACGCACGGCGTATGTTCATGCATATAGGAGATGCAATTACGTAGGCATAACACATATTCTGTAGCACCCAAGCTCAAGGCACCACATCCTCCGCACCAAAACCCGACCCGCATATGAAATGGAAAGTCTATACACGTGCCAAATCACGACGAACGGGGACTCTACACACACTCTATACTAGGCGGGCTAACCCTTAAACCATTCATGAACAAGGTAAAGTAAAATCAGAGTAATAACAAAATGCGGAAGCAAATACCAACATATATCATATGCAATGAGCCACCAAGCTCCAAAATATATATTCCATGGCCCATACGGCTTAACAAAATCATAACGGTCCAAATACATAATCATATACAAAATAGTAATAGTAAAAGTGTATGAGTGTAAAAGGAAATTCTAAACACCAATGCAAGACCTAGACGACTCGTATTCCCACCTAGCACTCCTTAACCTGCACAACACCACTGAAAAACAAATCGGGTTCAGTCTAAAGGAGACTGGTAGGTATAAAACAGGGCATAAGTATATAATACCATGGAAAGTAAACACATACATGCATGCCATAATCCCGTCTAAAGTTTTAAAAAAATTCCCAAGTGGGTAAAACAAGGAAAAGCATCAACGAGATTACAACTATAATAATCATTCATAGGGTTTTCATGACCCGGCGAGTGGGCGTGCATAATCTCCAACCTACTCCTTGCGTAATCATAAGACATTAGTTCATTGGTGATCATACAACAATCTTTCGTGCTCAATCATGAGATTCGTCATAATCATACATATACACCTTTTTCCTCCGGGTGGTGGACGAGTTTGCAAGGCCCGGCCACCTCATACAGAATTTCTAGTGAGTTACATGAATCCTCCAAAGCCCGGTTCCCCTTCCTCGTCAAATCTCCTAACGAGGTCGGTTTCACCAAAGATTGGTTGGAACTAGTGCATGGGATCACCGTCGGCCCTTGCCTCCCCGGATAGCCACATGCACTAAGTCCCAGGGTCCGTGTTCGTAATCATGCTCTCGCCAAAATCATGGGTAGGTTTACATACGAGAAAGACTTATGTTTGAAATTATTTACTCATAAAAGACTCGATACATAATATGCTAATTTGCCTCAAAACCTTTCACATAAGGGATATATCGGGTTGTCATATCTATTGGAAGAGAAACGTTTCCCGAGCTCAAGATATGCCACCCGGAACCGAAGGTGCGCTAAATGCCCTTTAGCCCCTGTTTCGGTCCCGTCTCCAAAATAAAATTCAAAACCACACCAAACGAGATCGAAAACATAAAACGAGCATATAGACATGTTCATAACACATAAATCTACAACATACTAAATTTACCCAAAAATTGGAAATCAAATCTTATAAGAACGGCACGCGATCAAGTCAAATACGAGCATAACAATTCAAAAATCCATATCAACTAATTCATATTATTCAAAATATTTCAAATATTATAAACATAAAATGAATAAATGCATAATTTAAATAATTTAAATGCGCAAATAATTATCACACACGTCATACCGATACAACTGAAAAGTCGGGCCGTTACAACCTCTCCCCCTTAAAATAATCCGTCCTCGGATTCACTGTTCGCCCGAAAACAAATCGGGGTGGAACTTCTTCATCTTTTTCTCCGTTTCCCACGTAGCCTCTTCGGTTTTATCACTTCTCCATAGAACCTTGACTAGTGGAATACGCCGATTTCTGAGTTCTTGAAACTTCCGATCTAATATCTTAATCGGCTTCTGAACGAAGGTTAGATTTGGCTCTAGTTCCACTTCTTTAACCTGCAAAACCTCAGATTCAACTCGGTAATACTTCCGGAGTTGTGAAACATGAAATACATTATGGATTTCGGTAAAACTTGGAGGCAAATCCAAACGGTAAGCTGTATCCCCAATCTTCTCCAAAATCTCATACGGTCCCAAATACAGAGGGTTTAATTTTCCTCCTCGACCAATCCTTGAGAACCCTTTTCATGGAGAAGCTTTTAAGAAGACTCTATCTCCAATCTCAAACTCAAGATTTTTCCTCCAATGGTCAGCATAGCTCTTCTGTTGATCTTGAGTTTCCTTCATCCGTTGTCTAATTATTTGGACCTTATCTATTGCATCTTGCACAGCCTTAGAGGGTTTTTCCTTCTTTTCCCCTCTTTTCACACCTTCTTGTTTGGTCCAATTCTACTCTTCCAGATCAAAGAACAATGTGTTGGAAAAGAGCTCTAGAAAGCCGATTAGTCATAATCCGTTTTGGGACTTTCTTAGTATCACATACAATCTTTGAATAATATACCATTTATTAATATCATAAGCAAACACTTCTTTATATGCCAATACATGTTTTTGTGTGTTTTCGTTATGTGCGCATGTATTAGAACTCCCCTAATCAATATGACTTATAGGACTCAACCATTTAGGAGACGTGGTTCATGAGACGAGCCCTGTATCACATAAGTCATGATTAGAAATCACTCCAAGCCGATGAGTCCTATAGACAGTGGGAGTGTCAACCTAACTCGTTCGAGGCTTGCTCGTGTGATCACACACTTAAGAAGGACCACCTTGTTTCATGGGGTGCAAAGTGTAATGTTGATACGTGCGTGATACACAGGGGTGCTTGCTTATTCTAGGTAAGTACACTGAGGTATCCCGTGTGAGAAGATTCCTAAATGGGAAAGGAAGTTTCTATATCTGGAAATAGAAACTTCCAGATTTGAAAATATCTCACGAGTCATTGATGTGATTAAGTGATCCTTGGACTTGAGGTTCCATTGATACTTTATGAGCTAACTCTGTAGTCTTAGGTGTAAGCTTTAAAGGGTGTTAGCCCTGGGGCTGCACAAGTGGCACATGAAAGTATATGAGAATCAATAAAGGACCTACGCTTGCATTAGCAAGGTGATGATCTCTTATTGTGTAAGTTATTCATATGCCATCTAGGAGTCCTTGGCCAAGGCAGTGGATCAAGACATCAAGAAAAGAGTTTATTAGATTGAGATAAAATAGATATGAAATGCACTTAGCATTAATATCAAGATTATTAGGGTTCTAATTATTCCCTTGCCCTAGATCTTGATTGAGAGATGGGTCATAGGAGGATTGTATCTCACATATGTCAATGATTTAAATGTTCTATCGAATCGAGACATTCTTATTCAGCTAGGGGTCAAACACCTGTTGCTAGACTATGGTCGTTTGATCTGTGGACTGATTAATTAATTATGAAATTAATTAATTGGGGTCACTGCTAATTGAATTAAGAACCTAGAGGGTCACAAACAACAACCCGGGCACCGCGTAGGTTAAGGCTTGAAATCGATTAAATGTGTTGATCGGATCAAGTGGGGGCCACACGTGTGGAAGGCGTGAATGACACGTATCCCAATGGACACCTGTAGTCACGTGTAAATATGTGTATATGTTAAATAATTAATGTGTTAATTATTTAATGGACTTTGATTTAATTTTGAATTAATATTAAAGTCCTAATTTGGAGAAATAAAGTCTACTAAATAATTAATTATGAATTAATTAATTATTAGTCTTCAAGTTATTTATTAATTAATAAATAAAGTAAAATAAAATATCTAAAAGAGTTAGATATTATTCTTACTTGACAAGTTGGTCAAAAGGAGACTTTTGGTCAAAGTAAGAGACTTACTCTCCAAGCAAGATATCCCTTTCCAAAAGGATTTGGGAATCCTATTCCGAAAGGAAAAGGGGTTCGAACCCTAAGCCTATTTATATGAGGGGTTCGAACCCCATGGATGGATGATACACAATTTCTCCTTCTCCATAATTATACACTAACCCTTTAGAGCCTAAACACCGAATATAGAACTAGCATCCTCCCTATTCGGATCGTGGTCACGGTTGGTGGACTAATTCTCTGGAGGGCTTCTATCGTGAATTCTTAAAAGATTTGAATGAGCTTTTGGGGATCAAGACGCGTGATAGAGAGATCACACTCAAACGACTACAAGGGCTGGTGGAACGATTCTGAACTCAATAGAATACGAGTGAAAAAATCGAACCAAAGAAGATGCCAAAAACCGTTCGTCCATATCTTAAAGGATGAATTTTTTCACGAGAGTTTTATGGCGTGCAGATTTCTGTTTTCGTAAAACTGGGTTTCAAAGGGAGTTTTAATCATGCCTTTCTCGTTTCATGTTTCTTTCTTTTACACAAGTTATATCGCTAGCACTTTCCCTAACATGATTTGAATCTAGGTTGATGTGGATCATTACCCTAGAGAAAACCTACAATGGATTCTGATGTAGAAAGAAACTTTTGAGGGACGGGTTGCCATTACCGCATGAAGCGAGTTTGAGGGCGGCTCAAAACGTGTCAACAAAGCTACTACCTAAGTGAGTTTCTTGATCTCTACGAATCTGGAAATAGTAATTGCAAGTTTTCGATTCTATCTTTTGGGAAAAATTTTAAATTTCCGCTGCGTTTCTGTCTCGTTTTCCCAACACAATGGAGACCTGCGCTTTCGTCCGTAGAGAGCTTCATAAGTTGCCATCTCTATCGAGACTTGATAGTTATTGTTATAGGCAAACTCGATTAATGGCAACTGTTCGTTCCACGAGCTCTGAAAATCCAATGTACACGCCCTCAACATATCCTCCAAGTACTTAATTAATCTCTCGGACTGCCCGTCTGTTTGAGGATGGAAAGTTGTGCTAAATTGTAGCCTTGGTCCCAAATTCTTCTAAAGCTCTTGCCACAACCTTGAAGTAAACCTTGGATCCCGATCCGACACGATACTAACCGGTACTCCATAAAGTCTGACAATCTCAACACAATACTTCCTGGCTAGTTTACTCACTTTGTTGGACATTCGGATAGCAAGAAAATGAGCCGATTTCGTTAAACGGTCCACAATAACCCAAATCCCATCAAGTCCACCATTCACTCTTGGCAAACCCGAAATGAAGTCCATATCAATTTGTTACCATTTCCACTCTGGGATCGGTAATGGTTGAAGTAGCCCCGATGGCTTTTGATGTTCCGCCTCCACCACCTGGCAGGTCATACAATGCTTCAGAAAATTGATCACATCCCGTTTTAAACCATTCCACCAATAAAATTATTTTTAATCCTTGTACATTTTGTTCCCTTCGGAATGTATCGAATACCCTGATCGATGAGCCTCTTCAAAAATGATCCGTTTCAGTTCTTCTGGCACAACAATTCTGCTTTTAAACCTTACAAGTCTCGTGTCATCAAACCCAAACTAACACTCTGGATCTGCTCGAGCTTTCTGTGCTAACTTTTGAACCTCGGGATCATCCCTCTGAGCATTAAACAATTTCTGATGAAGATCTAGCTGAACCGAAATATTCCGAATTCTAGCTCTCAACTTGAAAGATTCCTCTTCATCACCGAATTCCACTTCCACGTTAGACACTCTAGCCTTCCTACTAAGCGCATCCGCGACCACGTTGGCTTTGTCGGGATGGTATCAGATTGTACACTCATAATCCACCAGAATTCCATCGAACGCCGTTGTCTCTTGTTCAACTCCTTCTGAGAGAATAAATACTGGAGACTCTTGTGGTCGGAAAATGTAATATCCCACATCGGATTGGAGGGTGGATTGAAGCTGCTTTATAAGTAGTGGAGTTCCCCTCCCCTGAGTAGAGGCCTTTTGGGCCACTGGGGTAACCAGTGGTTCGAAACGTAAAACCGTGCGGCTTGGACCAAAGCGGACAATATCGAAGGGCGGGTCTTAGGGCTGTTACTGTAATGGTATCAGAGCCAGGGCCCGGGTTCGGTGTGCCAGCGAGGACGCTGGGCCCCTATGGGGGGGTGGATGTAATATCCCACATCGGATTGGAGGGTGGATTGAAGCTGCTTTATAAGTAGTGGAGTTCCCCTCCCCTGAGTAGAGGCCTTTTGGGCCACTGGGGTAACCAGTGGTTCGAAACGTAAAACCGTGCCCTAAGACCCGCCCTTCGATATTGTCCGCTTTGGTCCAAGCCGCACGGTTTTACGTTTCGAACCACTGGTTACCCCAGTGGCCCAAAAGGCCTCTACTCAGGGGAGGGGAACTCCACTACTTATAAAGCAGCTTCAATCCACCCTCCAATCCGATGTGGGATATTACATCCACCCCCCCATAGGGGCCCAGCGTCCTCGCTGGCACACCGAACCCGGGCCCTGGCTCTGATACCATTACAGTAACAGCCCTAAGACCCGCCCTAATCCGATGTGGGATATTACAGAAAAGATCTTGAAAGAGACTACGTAAGGATAATGTCTCCATTTGCCCAAAGCAAAGATCACGGTTGCGAGTTCGACATCATGAGTGGGGTAATTCTGTTCATGCTCCTTCAATTTCCTCAAGGCGTAGGCAATCACTTTTCCATTTTGCATCAAAACACATCCCAAACCCTCCTTTGAGGCATCCGTGTAAACTAAATATCCTTTTGTACCTTCGGGGAGTGCTAACATAGGTGCAGTTGTCAACTTTTCCTTCAGGAGCTGAAACCTAGCCTCACACACTTCATCACGCTCATATTTAGCCTCTTTCTTAGTCAATCGGGTCAAAGGGGCAGCAATTTTTGAAACGTCCTGCACGAATCTCCGATAATAACAAGCCAGACCCAAGAAACTTCTTACTTCTGAGGTATTCTTCGGACATTGCTACTTTAGGACTGTCTCAATCTTCGAAGGATCTACTTCTAGACCTCTACTTGAGACAATGTGGCCTAGAAAAGCTACCAGGTCAATCAAAAACTCACATTTGCTAAACTTAGCATATAACCGGTGCTCTCCTAAAGTATCCAACACAATTCTTAGATGTCGAGCATGATCTTCCGGAGTCTTCAAATAAACAAGAATATCATCAATAAATATAACCACAAACTTGTCGAGATAAGGCCTAAAAATTCGATGCATCATGTCCATGAAAGCAGCCGGAGTATTAGTTAATCCAAAGGGCATCACCACGAACTCATAATGCCCATACCGGGTGTTGGATCCCATCTTAGGAATATCCTCCTCCCGAATCTTCAATTGATAGTATCCTTGTCTCAAATCCAATTTCGAATACACCCCTGAACCCTGTAGCATATCAAATAAATCCTCAATGTAGGGCAACGGATACTTGTTCTTTATTATCATCCGATTGAGCTCTCGGTAATCTATACACATTCTCCAAGTCCCATCTTTCTTCATGACAAAGAGAAACGGTGTTGTAGCGCCCGAGACGATGGATCGCTACATCCCCCGTACTAGAGCTCAGTTCATATACGAAATGGATGATCCGTATACACCCTAAGCAATAGCGAACGGGAGACAAGCAAAAGACTATCCTAGCTAGGCGGAACCTAACCATGTACCAAGCAATCAAATAACAATAGAGTGCGGAAGCATAGTAAAGAAATCAACCTTTGTCAATCAAGAGCACTATAAGTTCAACAAAATAACAAGACACCTGTCCTGATCGTAATATTAACATATGGTTTCAAACCCAAACATACAACATAGGTATGTAGAATAATGTACAACAACCCACACGACCCAAAATAGATATAAGTATGCTAGGGTATGTACATTAACAACATGAGTGTCCCGCTGGACCTAAACGACAACTTTAGACGCGACCTGACTTTTCTGCCTAGCTGAATCTGTAAAAACTAAAAAAAAATAACGGAGAGGGGTCAGTCTCTAGAAGACTGAGTGACAAAGGGCATACATAATATAGACACAAGATTCAAGCAATCCATAATCCCTGAATAGCGTTTTATAATACAGTTCCTAAGCGGGTAAGAAAAGAGTATGGCAATATTCAGGATTACGACATTCAGATTAAAGTTAATTACAATTTCAGGCATTCAGTGGCCCGGCAAGTGAGTGCAAGGATCTCTAACCATATCTCCAAAGTAAATTGATTTCAATTTAATAGTTATCAGGCATCAGTTATTACAGTGCAATCAGGAACAAGTAAGAAAATCCTTTTTCCTCCAAAGTGATGGACGGGTCTGCAAAGCCCGGACCATCCAGGACAAGACGAGCATCAGGTACATGAATCCTATGCTCGGTACTCCTATCTCCCACCAATCTCCTGGTGGAGTCAGGGTGCATCCCATAGGATGGAATCTGTAGCACCCCGAACCAAAGGGCACCACATCCCCCGCATCATAGCTCGACACGTGTAACAAAATGGGAACTCCGCACACGCACCAATCCATGGCAAACGGAAGACAAATAAAAACATACCCTTAGGCTAGGCGGTCTAGACCCTAAAACAGAGTACGCCACAATTAGAAAATCAAATGCGGAAGCAACAGGATCACAAATACATTCAATCATACGAGATCTCAAATAGAAACAGGAGACGGGTTCAACTAGCATAGATACCTAATCCCGTAAATCAAATACAAAACATAAATACATAAATACATAACGGGTTTATTCTTATCCTAGAAACCTATCACGAATCATATCAAATCGACGAGATACATTAAATACATAATCATAAGCTTATACATATTTAAAATTCCAAGGCATAATGATAAACATGCAGAATGCAAAAAGACTCAAACAACTAGACTCAAAAGACCCAAAAGATGACTGCAGCCTAGCACGACCCGGACCCTGCACCTACAACTAAAGGGGGGAAAAGGAGAGGGGTCAGTTTACAACTCGACTGAGTGAGGGGGCTGAACACACTCACACGATACATAATATAGAGAATAGCATGTACTAAAACAAAAGACTATGAACCGGGGATAGGGTTTTGCACACCGAAATCCATTTTTAAAACAAACGTTTACATATCATATCAAAAGCATAGCGTATGTTTAACTTAAAAGTCCTATCCTGTTTCATAATCAACATAACGTATAAAAGCTCGGCGAGTACGAGCAGAAATCCCATCCTGGGCTTCTCATACGAATCAAACATTACAAATCAAACAAAAGTAACATTAAGAACAAACCTCCTTCTCCGGTGATGGAAGGGTTGCGCGACCCTAACCATCCATTACGTTAAGTATGGGTCGTGAGTTTCATGACACTCACGCCTGAGGATTCCATCCCCCACTAAAACCTCCTAGTGGGTTCAGGGGGTAATCCTGTCAGAGTAGAGACTACGCCCAGGCTTAACCCGGCGGCCCACTGCCGTACCGGGTGTCCTGGCTCGCAGGATCCGGGGCCCAACATTACCAATATATTGCATTACCATTATATTCTCGCTCAATACAAATCATTAACATTACAAAGCTTACGTACCTTATCAGTGCATACCTTACCTTGCAACTTAGCGTATGCTATAGATGTACCTCTCCCTGTCATCCTAATCCGTAGCTAGTATGAAGATACACGGTTTGGAGCATAGCCTCATTGCAAAACATTTGAAGCTTACTTATGCTCATATATATAATTTAAAATATTTAATCGTATGACAAAGTCGTAAACATATCATATATGCACATATCTATTATATAAATATAATAATATAGTCGCATGCGGATATGAAAACGAACATATAGGGTTGTAGGTCGCATTATCTATAAGAAACCTAAAACCTCACCTTGACGTACAAACCAATGGACGACTCAAAGCACCCCACGAGGAACTCCCTTCGAACAATCTAAACATAAGAAACAAGGCTAAGTCTCCATATGAACCATAGAAACCTCGGCAAATGCATATGTATGCAAATGATGCAATGCACTTCATATAAGTTCATACTTAGGCATATCAAACCAAATATCGAAATATCACATAATTAATTCAAGAATCAAACTCCTAACGTGTCAAATAAACTCATATCATATCATATAATAACATACTATAAGCATTCATAAATTCTTACACGTATACGTTTATCGAATTCATATCATTTACGCCACTCAAGATCATATCTTAAAAGGAAATATTCAAAATTAATTAATTAATACTTAAATATACATATATATGCCCTTTCATGCATTTACACATATATATATTACATAATACACTACTTATACATATATATATATATATATATACACTAACGCACCCACACACGTGAACACATGCACAACAAAGGTAAATTGCATGCATTAATACATATATATAGTATATACACATACGTGCATGCTTCATAAATAAAATAAAATGCATTCATGCACACACACAAGACCACCACAATCACATGCAAATAAGCAGCAAAAGCAAGCAGCAGTAGGCTCCCCGCCCGGGGAGATTCCACACATACAACACCCCTACCGGGATGTTTCATGCAGTAGCCGCTACAAGGGAAAGTCCCCGCCCGGGGACTTTACAAGGGCAAACTCTCCCCGCCAGGGGAAAGTGGTGCTGTGGAAAAAGTGCAGCAACAACAGCCCCGTTCCCCTGCTTCCATTCTCCATGGCAGCAGCAACGGAACAACAAGCATAGCAATAGCTAAGGCAACAACAACATCCCAGAAACACTACAAAATCGTAGGCATAACACACAAAACATCACAGCATCGGCAAAGGAGGAAAAACAGCCACAAAACTCCCAAAAACTGACATATTCCTCAATGGTGAAATCTTGCACACATCATATAATTCAAATTCAAGTCCATGAATGTCTACAGGGAGCTAGAGTAAACATATTTCATGCATCAAACCTCAAGAAATCTGAAAATTTAACAAGGAATTCAAGAAATGGATTTATGCCCTAACTATTCATGTCATGAACCCAAGCATGCTCAACCCTGTAGCACCCCGGAGCGAAGGGCACCACTTCCCCTGCACTATAACTTGACACGTACAGCGGAATAGAGACTCCACACATGCATCAAGTTACAGTGAACGGGTGACAAACAAAAACACACACACTAGCTAGGCGGTCTAGACCCTAAAACGGAGTGCGCAAAAACCAAAATTCAAATGCGGAAGCAACCAGGAATTACAAAATTCAAACATACATGCTAACGTTAACAAAAATTATACAGTATGCCCATCCAATACCAAAGGAAACATACAACACAAGCTCAGGATCCGAATCATAAATCATACAAAGCTTATACCTAGTACCATACTTATACATAGCACCAAAACGGGAAAGTAAAGATGCAAGAATGCAAAAGACTCCACTATCAAACTCGAACGACTCAAAGTAAAAGACCACCGCCTAGCACGAACTAAAGACCTGCACCTGAAACTCAAGAAGAAAAGAGGGAGAAAGAAACAACGAAGAGGGGTCAGTCCTAAAAGAGTGGTGAAGGGGCTAACACACACACCCGTACGTAAATATAGAGCAGAGCATATACAAAATTTAGAGGATTCCTGAACCGGGCGTGGTTTTTGCAATCCAAAACATTTTAACACGTGATAACATATATATATATAGAAAAAGTTTAGGGCCGAAGGCCAAAATCAACCAATTTTAGGATTTAGAAGTCCATTCCCGTTTCACGAATCGTAGACGAAACCAAAACACACACCACTCAGCGAGTACGAGTGTAAACCAACCAACCTTCTTCACAAGCGAAAACTCAAAACTTAACACATACAAAGGCATAAAGCAAACACGCACATACCTCTTCTCCTAGGGGATGGAAGGCTGGCCACCCTTCGCATCCAACAAGCTTATATGTCAGGGTCGTGACTTTCATGACACTCACGCCCAAGGACTCCGTCCCCCACTAACCTCCTAGTGGGTTTCGGGTTGATCTTATCGAAGTGGAGTCTATACTCAGGAGTAACCCGACAGCCCGATGCCGTCCCGGGGACTCTTTTGTACAAAACTCCGGGGCCCAAAATGAAAATCACGCATACTTAACATTCTTATAAAAGGCATATCTTTCAAAGCCAATCCTCGCCAAAGCTTATCACACACACACGCCAACCCTTTTCAAAATAAAGGAATGAAAATATAGCTTACTTATACATAAAAGCGTTTTCAAACGTTTCATAACAAAAGGGCCAATTCCATAAAATACATACCGAACACATATCTATATACATATATATATATATATATATAGGTCACATGAGGGCTTAAAACACATTTAGGGTTGTTGGTCATAATAGCTAAAAGAAAGAAACCTCACCTTACCGACCAACCGATGAAACAAACTCAAACCCTTCTAAGAGACCACATCTTCAACCACGGAACGAACCTAAGACCAAAACGAAGATCGAAAGATAAACTTAGACTCAAAATGAACCAATTAGACGCTCGAAAAATGCATATGAATGCAAGTGATGCAAATGAAACAACAAGAGATAGCACAATTAAGCGTTCAAGATCAATTCGAGTAAACCTCATATCAAATAAATTCGTAAAATTAATACTAGACATGTATCATATAATATAACATGCTCACATAGCATATGACAAGTCATAACCGAATAAAAGAATATATGAGAAGGCACAAAACAAAGCACGAAAGTCATGCACGCGAGATCGAGATATTTAAGATCTTGTTATATAAAACTACTTCATATAGCTCAATAATCAAATATATATAATATATGTATACATACAGCCACATAACGTAGTAATATATATATATATATATATATATATATATATATATATATGTATAGCTTGCCACTTACAATTTGAAAATCAACTTAATTTGCATGGGAATTAATTTCCGTATTAAAAGTGTTTACATGAAATTCTCACTAATTATCAAATGCATAACATATATGTATATACTCAGCACGTAGCATGCATGCACCTAATCACATCACTACAGTAATGCATGAAATATTTAAGAAACACAAATATATTTGTATCATATATGCAAGCATCTACGTAAAGATAAGAACAAATATTGCCATCTCTTCCGCCAAGCACGATTGTCAGCTGACTCTTTCAAATTAAAAACCAAATTCGAAAGTAGGATATGGCCGTGTTGGTCTTTAGTTCTTATAAAATTCTGGCACCAAACTCGAACATTCAGCACGGCCATGTCCATTTTTCAAACAAATCGGACATGACCGTGTTGCCTTCTTCTTCGCAAAATTAAGCAGCAACAGCAGCGTGTTCAGCAGGGGGAGAAGAGCAGGGGAAAGATACAGCAGCTCACAGCAACAACACAAAATTTAGGGCACGAAATCTCAGCAAGAAGGTGCACACATCGCACAACAAACCGACAAAGCAAGGAGTTCAATATCCAACCACAAAAGCTTCAAAAACTCAAGGTTTCATCAATGGTGGATCATTCCACACTTCACAAAATCCAGATTCAAGTGTAGGAAAAGAACAAGGATACATCAAGGGTCACATAGCACTTCACGGATCAAGAATTGGAGCAAAAACGAACAAGATATCAACAAATTCCTTCAAACACGTAACTATTCATGCTCAAGCTTAAAATCTACCCAAATCATGCTCAAAATTAGAGATTCAAAGCTTAAAAGATGTACCAAGTTGTGGACAACAAGAAAGTACACTCACCTCTTCGATTTCATGAAGAATGGAGGTCGAACGAGCTTGAAATTGGCCTTGGGTGAATAGGTAGGTTTAGGTGTTAGGTAGAAATAGGTTCAAGAATCGGGTCAAACGGAGTTAAAACGAGTCAAATACGATTAAAATGGTGAAGGGTGGCGATCTGCGTGCGAGGCTCGGTTCGGGCAAAATTCAAAGAATCAAATGAGCATAGAAAAATACAAGGCTAGGTACCAAAGCTCCCAAATTTCGTCACGAGTCCGGCGATATTTTTGGAATTCGAATCCGAATTCCCTAGCTCAAGATACAAATTTCGGAACATAAGGCACGTTAAAACTAGTTAGGCGCAAAAGTTCCCAACAAATAAAATATGGTGCGTTACCATATCAAACAAATCCGAAAATGAAAAACTAGCGTAAAGGAAAATCCATAACACGAAAAACTCACGTATATTAAATTTTCACGAAATTTCGAAACAAGATGGAACTCAAACGAATTAAAAACAAGTTCAAAAGCTTAAAAACATTTAAATATTCACTCTTATTATTTAACAAATAATTCAAATTAATTAAGAAAATCATTTAACATTAAAATAAATAATTAAACGCGCACATAACACTCTCGATACAGCATACCTGAACGACTGGACGAGCGGGATGTTACGAACTCCCCTCCTTCAAAAGGACCTGTCCTTAGGTCCTCAACAAGAACTTGATTGACTCCAAACGAAACGAAACTCCTAGAGCAAACTCAGCCCCACACTTGCACTGCGCCACTCTGATCCGATTCTCAAGTGGCCTCTCGAATTCTTAAATCCCGCCACGAGTCTCGGTGGAAGTCTTCAACTCCAAGGGTCTTCTCTTCCAAACCACGGAGTACTCGAAATCAACTCGAGCCACTAAACCATGAGAAAATGGATCGACTCGTTAGAATGATCAATCACTCGAATCTCATTAAATCTCCTTTATCTTAGCAAACCGAACACAAAGTCCTTAGCCGTTTGCTCCCACTTCCACATAAAATTCGGAAGTAGTTGGAGAATCCAACCGGTTCTTGATGCTCGGTCTTCAACCGATAGCGCTTTAACAATGCTACACGAAGTTTGCAATATCTTTCTCATGCCGATACATCTTTACCGATTCTTCAAGTTCTCGAACAACTCAAACCAGTAGTGGGTGAAACTTATGACCTTGCACCCTCGAGGCGTAGGCCACGCTCTCCCACTAACAACACACGACCAAAGCCTTCCTTTAAACCTCGAACGAGAGTGAGTACCCCTATCTACCTTGGGCCGACAAAAGTCGGTGCCGAAGGCAACTCTCTTCAACCGCCTCTCCCCACTCCAAACCATGCCTCTTACTTGTCATTTATGTCAATGGGTTGGCATTCTTAAGAAAGATTTGCCTTGTTTACCCCTGACGACACAAGAGACTTTTGACCCTGAGGCAATTCTCTATTCCTCTACTCAGACACGTAGTCGACAAAACCCATGCTGAAACCAAACTCCGCAAAGGCCTCGAAACTCTGAAGAACAACGAACAACTCGAGAAGCAAGAGAAGGGTGTTAATTCTTCCACAATTGAGATTGTGCAGCTCACGATAGTTATACTCATCCTAAAGTCCCATCTTTTTCTTAGATAGAACATAGGTACTCCACAAAGAAGCACCCGAACGAGCGAACCACCTTCTAAGAGCTTGTCGAGCTACGCCTTCAACTCTAATAATCTCGCCAGAGACTGCCAAAAGCAAGTATTCAAACAAGTCTGAACTCCGGGATAAAAATCAACGACGACCTAATGCTCCCGTGAAATGGTAAAGAATTCCACTTTTAAGGAAACACCAAGGAAGTCTTACTCCGATCTTCGTCTCCTCAAGCTTGACCCGACCCGAGGTTACTTAAAGGTAAGTCACAAAGATTGTCGCACCGTCCCGAATTGAACAACGGCTTCTACAAAGGATATAGACGGGCTAGCCTTCGATCTAGTACCCGAAGATATCGTTGAGCCCAAGACGGGCCTCCTCAAGGCAACCACTAGCTCCACTCGGCGCTTGAACAACCAACCCATGCCTAAAGTAGTCCCGTACCTCACCAGACCAAGGCACCTTCAAACCAACACCGGGTAAATTCGACCCTCACAACTGGCCAAGCACTCGAACTCTCTTCAAGTAGAGAGTTCCCACAGAAAACAACAACCGCAACAACAACAACAAGCCCAAGGAAAGCAACTAGACAAGCAACAAGCAAGTACCAAGAAGTAACGAAGAAAGGAAAGTAATACAAAAGCGGGTTTCCCCCAAGATAAATATGCATGAATGTAGTGCTATAAATGCAATTACCTCGATTCTTAGGTTTGATTTGATCTCCAATTTGAAGCCTTTGATTCCTCCTTCTTTGTTTGTTAGCCCTCGAATGGTCACACTCCTGGAACTTGTGCTCTGAAGATCCACAAGCGTAGCATCTCTTCAACCGGGTCCAACACCCATCATAAGTGTGGTTAGTCCATTGGCAATGTGCACATAGTAGAAACTCTCTCTCGGACCAAGGGGTCTTCAAGGACTTAGACTTCTTCTTCTTGTTGCTTCTTTTCTTGATGGGTACACTTTGTTGAGTTGGTTTCTCTTCAACTTGTATATTGGAACACGATCCCAACTCAAATGGTTATCCCGGTGCATCTTCTTGAAGCCCTTTTCTTGCCATCCACCAAGTCTCAACCCGTATCGCCTTCTCAATGGCCTTATCCCACGTACTTGTGTCTCTTACAACCAAGCCTTCTCTAAGTTCGGCCCGAAGGCCTTCCATAAAGTACTTTGCCTTCCATTGATCATCGTTTATAACGTGAGGCACATAAGCACATCTCTCGAACTCTTCCAAATATACCATAACCGTCTTTTCTCCTTGCTTGAGGTTGAGGAATTCTTCAAGTCTCCGTTGTTGTAGTATAGTCGGTATGTACCTCTTTCTAAATTCTAGGACGAACACATTCCATAATAATACTTCTCCCGCCGTCTCTAGTCGATGAACAACTCTTGACCACCATAGATTTGCTTGCCCTTGTAGGAGTAGAGTCACTAGGCGGACTTTATTATGAGCATCACATGGCCACACTCCAAAGATGAACTCTATCCCTGAAAGCCATTCTTCAGCTTCAATATCATTACCTTCTCGGAATTGTGGAGGGTTGAAAGTACCACACTCCTGGTACAAGATTCCTATTGGATCCATAGGTTGCACTATTGATGTAGATGGTTCTTGATTCGGGTGGGAATGTTAATGTGAGGATTGTCCAAAGTCCTTGTCAACACCGTGAAATCCTGAAATTCTCAAAATTACCATGGAGATATATGTTCATGTTGATCACTATGTGCATGTTTATGTGCACAATCAAGTCAAATAATAACAAATAAGTCACATAAATGGTGTAATGAATGCAAACAAACATGTAACCCTAAGCCGAATGACCTAGACAGACCAGACATGACTCAAGAGCTTCGGTTTTGCAACCTTGAGCTCTGATACTACTTTACAGATGTAGCACACCGGAGCGAAGGGTACCACATCCCCCGCACTATAACCCGACATGTGCAACGGAATAGAGACTCCGCACATGTATCAAGTTTCAATGAACGGATGATAAAAAAAACACACACACACTAGCTAGGCGGTCTAGACCCTGAAACAGAGTGCCCAAAAACCAAAATTCAAATGCGGAACCAACCAGGAATCACAAAATTCAAACATACATGCTAACGTTAACACAAATTATACAATATACCCATCCAATACCAAAGGAAACATACAACACAAGCTCCTCTATCAAACCCGAACGACTCAAAGTAAAAGACCACCGCCTAGCACGAACCGAAGACCTACACCTGTAACTCAAGAAGATAAGAGGAAGAAAGAAACAACGAAGAGGGGTCAGTCGTAAATACTGGTGAGGGGGCTAACACACGTACCCGTACGTAAATATGGAGCAGAGCATATACAAAATTTAGAGGATTCCAAAATCGGGCGTGGTTTTTGCAATCCAAAATATTTTAACACGTGATAACATATATATATATAAAAGGTTTAGGGCCGAAGGCCAAAAGCAACCAATTTTAGGATTTAGAAGTCCACTCCCGTTTCACGAATCGTAGACGGGACCAAAACACACACCACTCGGCGAGTACGAGTGTAAACCAACCAACCTTCTTCACAAGCCAAAACTCGAAACTGAACACATACGAAGGCATAAAGCAAACACGCACATACTTCTTCTCCGGGGGGATGGAAGGGTGGCCACCCTTCGCATCAAACACGCTTATATGTCAGGGTCGTGAGTTTCATGATACTCAAGCCCAAGGACTCCGTCCCCCACTAACTTCCTAGTGGCTTTCGGGTTGATCCTATCGAAGTGGAGTCTTTACTCGGGAGTAACCCGACGGCCCGACGCCGTCCCGGGACTCCTTTGTACAAAACTCCGGGGCCCGACGCCGTCCCGGGACTACTTATAATTCTTATAAAAGGCTTATCTTTCAAAGCCAAGCCTCGCCAAAGCTTATCACACACACACTCTGTAGCGCCCCAACGGAAGGCCCCACATCCCCCGCACCGGGACCCGACCCTCATATGAAATGGAGAGTCCATACATGAGCCGAATCACGACGATCGGGGACTCACTCACACACTAGGCTAGGCGGGAGCTAGAACCTCGAAACCAAATAAACAAACTCAAGAATTAAATGCAAGTGTGGAAGCAGAACATATAATCAATCACGATGTTTATCGGAAAAGATCACTAACATGAGTACCTAATCCCGAAAAATTAAAACATAAATGATAATCACAAATTCGCGGGTTCCATTATCCCTAGAAGTCTGTCCCGAATCAATATCTTATAATCATAACAATTCATATGCAAATCTATAACTTAACACTTTACAAAAAGCATAAGAATAGACTCCACTCGATCAAGAGACTCGACAGACTCGACTTCCCGCCTTGCACTCCAAAACCTGCAAAAGCACTGAAAACAAAGCCGGGTTCAGTCTATAGGGGACTGGTGGGTATAAAATAGGGCATAACATATATAATATAGCAGAATTTAAACACTCACACTTGCACGCTATAATCCCGTGCGAGGTTTTTAAGATAATTCCCAAGTGGGTCAAACAAAGGAAAACAACGCTCGGGATTACAACTATCAAATTTATTCATTCCATTCATAAGGTTTCATGGCCCGGCGAGGGGGCGTGCATATTCTCCAACCTTCTCCTCGTGTGTGCATATCAATTCAATCTTTACATTAGTGATCATTCACATTCGTATATATTCGTTCATAATCATATTCATATCATTCATAATCATAACACTTACACCTTCTTCCTTCGGGTGGTGGACGGGATTGCAAGGCCCGACCACCTAATCATATCAATGTGGCTATGAGGTTCATGAGTCCTCAAAACCCGATTAGCGTTTCCTCGTCAAAAACTCCTTGACAAGGTTCGTTTCTCCGTAGTTCATGGTGGAACTAGCACATGAGATCCCCGTCGGCCCGATACCTCCCTGGATAGCCACATGTACTAAATTCCTGGGCCCGTGTTTAGTTCATATCATGCATTCGCCAAAATCATAGGTAGGGTTCATAAATAAAAGGGCTCATACGTTTGAAATCATTTACCCAAAATGACTCGATATACAAATATACTATTTTGGCTTAAAACATTCCACGTAAGGGGTATATCAGGTCGTTTTAGCTATTAGAAGAGAAACCCACCTGTTACACCTTACCGACAATACCAAAAGAAAGAAAGACTTGAGGTGTCCTATGAGCCCGGCATCTCCGCCCTGGAGAAAACTGTACAAAGATAACATAGTGTATACGTGAGACTCAAGACTCCATATACGACGGACGGCATGTTATGCACATGATATGAGATGCATACTAGGTATAAATCATGTTAAGAAGTCAAACTACCATGTATTTTATTCAACATGCTCCATACATGAAAATTTCATATTCAAACGTTTCATAATTCATAGCAATTCAAGTCATGAATTTCATATAACAATTAAAACTCAAATATATCGAGTTTACCATTATAAATTAAACAAAAGAAAGGCATTCAAATCATTTAAACATGCAAAACATAAAATAGATAACAATCAATTACATAAATTAAGTCCACAAGTCATAACATAAAATTCCACACTTAAAAGGTCACATTTCATTAAATAATATTACTATTTTAGTCTCATAAATTCATTTCAAATTCATATCTTCACATTTTATATCAAATGAATCCAAGAATTTCATATAACAATCATAACGCGTACTATTTCATGTTTTCAATTAGAAATTAGACAATTAAAAATATTCAAATCATGATTGGTAATTAAATAACGCGAAATATATAATAATTAAATTCTAAAATTGAAATAAATTAAACCATACTTAGAATATAAATTAAATCATGCATTTAAATAACATTTAATATCATAACTATATATATATATATATATATATATATATATACCTAACATATAATAATACATACACAATATATAAATATATATAGGTATACACACGTACACACACATTTAATGCATGCAAATATGTAAATAACCCATGTATGCAATACATTACACAAAATACATGCATAAACATATATCCTACGTACATTACATGCACGAAGTAGCAGACCAAAGAAGGAGCAACGGTAATTGAAGAAAGCAGCAGCAGCAAAAAGGAGAAAAGAAGCAGGAAGCTATATATATATATATACACACATAAACACAAACAACAGCAAAAGAAAATGGAAGAAGAAGTAGCAGCGCAGCACTACCCGCCCGGGTAACAACCCGTTCAAACTCTCCCCGCCCGGGGAGAGGAGATGCAGAAACTTCTGCACAAGGTGTCCCCGCCCGGGGACACTTTCTGTAACGATACAGGAACGACCCAGTATGCAGATATTGTCCCGCCACTGGCTTCCCCAGGCACGGGTTTTGTTCCCCCCAGCGGGTTGGGCCACTGGGAAAACGCGTCTGGTGGATGTGTGCCCATCCCACATCGGTTGGGAAGGAGAACGAAGTCCTCCTTATAAGGGGGGATGGAAACCTTTCCTTGCAGACGCGTTTTCCCAGTGGCCCAACCCACTGGGGGGAACAAAACCCGTGCCTGGGGAAGCCAGTGGTGGGACAATATCTACATACTGGGTCGGTCCTGTATCGTTACACTTTCAGTACAAACTCTCCCCACCCGGGGAGCGTGTTACAGCAGAAAAACAGACAGTAGCAGTTCGTCTCCTTCCCCTGTTCCAAACCTCAACACACAGCAGCAAAAAGGCAACGAAAATACACAGCAACAAGGCAGCAAACTAAGGGCTAAACTCATGCATAAATTCATTCGAAAATGCACAAGAAACAGCAGCTACAACGCAGCAATGGCAGCAGCTTAATCCAGCCATGATAACAGTTTGGTTTTGCCAAAATCCCCCCATTCCAAGTTCATAAACTCAAGTTCATTAATGGCACAATCCTTAACACTCAACTACCATGTAATAAAGCTCCGAATATGCATTAATGAAGTTCAAGAGATCACTTAACAAGTCCCAATTCATCAATTAATTCAAGGAAGCAAAGATTCAAGAATTTCCAAGAAAAACTAACTATTAATTCACATAATCATATCTCAATCAATCATGGTCCAACTCAGTGATTCATGGATCAAAATAACTAAAATTGAGTGGAGAAAACAATCATAAACTTACCCCTTGAATTTGGTTGAGTTTGGAAGAGATTGGAGCTCAAAATCTCTCAAAGGGAATAGTGACGGGGAAAGAGAGGGTTTTCTCCAAGCTTGCAGCTGATTTTCTTTCTTTCTTGGTTATGATCTCGGTTTAGGCTGATGTGAGGGTGTAGAGGAGTGAGTTACTTGAACTAGGGTTCAAGTTTCACTTAATTTGGTTAACCGTGGTTCAAGTTATGGTTAAAATGGTGGGAGGTGGTCATTTAGGCTGGTTCGTCATGTTTTGGGCAAAATTCGAAGGTCGAAACGAGCTTAGAAAAATATGAGATTGGGTTCATTAAACCCGAATCTTCGATACGAGTTCAACGAAGTTGGCGAAACTCGAATCCGAGTTCCCGAGCTCAAAATATCACATACGCAACCAAGGGTGCGCTAATTGCCCATTAGCCCCCGATTTGGTTCCACAACTCAAAATAAATTCGTTACTACGTCAAACAAGATCGAAAACATGAAACGAGCATATAGACATGTTCATGACACATAAATCTACGACATACTAAATTTTCACAAATTTTCGATGTCAAATCAAATAAGAACGAAGCTCGTTTAAATCACACAAAAACAATGCATTAACAATTTCATAATATTTCAAATTAAATAACAAAATTTAAATTCTATTTTAATTTAAATGAAAAGTCAACGATATTATAAAATTAATTAATTAGCATAATTAAAGGTATAATTAATCAACATTAACACTTAATTATTAAATTAAAAAAATACTAATTTTAACGACTTAAAATATGATAAAATAATATAATAACAATTTATAATAAAATTAAATATATAAAACACTTATAAATAATTAATCACATAATTAGATAATTTAATACGCAATTTATAAACACATACTGTAACGCCCGAGCGCGAGACGTCACATCCCCTGCACCATGACCCGACCCGTATCGGAGATAAGGTCTTTTTAAAAGCATTTCCTAGTAAAGGGAATGCTCGGATTGGTAAAGGCGGGAAACTTAATCCTCGCTACTTATGCCCTTTTGAGATCCTTGATCGAGTTGGGGAAGTAGCTTACAGACTTGATTTACCATCGAGCTTGACTGGGATTCACAATGTGTTTCATGTCTCGCAGCTTCGAAAACATTATCCCGATGAGTCTTCTATTCTTCCAGTTGAGAAAGTTCAGTTGGAGCCGGATTTGACTGATAAGAAGTATCCAGTTAAGGTGTTGGATCGGAAGATGCAAGAGTTGAGGAACAGACAAATCCCTCTTGTGAAGGTCTTATGGCGTGATCAGACATCCGAGGAAGCCACTTGGGAGACCGAGGATAAGATGAAACAGTTGTATCTGGATCTTTTCAAGACCTCGCCTCGGACCTGAGGACAGGTCCTTTTGAAGTAGGGAGGTTTATAACATCCCGACTGAATGGACTTTTCAGGTAACCTATTATGTGCGCTATTTAATTATTTATTTAAGTGATTACGTGATATTTAATTGCTAACGTGGATTAATTGCAATTTCTTGATCTTATTTGCTTTAATCTGGATTTGATTGTTTGAACGTTAAACTTTCTTGTTTGGTATTTTGCTCGTTTTGGATCCGTATTTAATTCTGATTTCTGTGAATTTTTTATATGAGTTAGTTATATGCTTTATGGACTCGATTATATGCTCGTTTTATGTTTTGGTATTTGTTTTGATTGCCTTTTTGGTTCGTTTTGGAGACGGGACCTAAAGGAGGGTAGAGAGCATTTAGTGCACCTTGGGTTCCGGGTCGCGTATCTTGAGCTCGGGAATTCGGATTCAAATTCCGTCACCTCCGTTGAACTCATTTCAATGATCCGGGTTCAATGCGACAAGCCTCACATTTTTCTAGGTTCATTAAGACCCTCGAATTTCAACCGAAACGAGTCCCTTGCGCCTAAGAACTATCTTTTGACCTAACTAAGCTTTGTGGACCCCACTTGAACTTAACCAAACCCTTAACCATGAATTATAGCTTGAGTTAACACCCATTTCAGCCCTTAACCCCCCTAGAACTGATCCATTCTCCTCTCTCCCACAAGAATCGATCAGCTCCAAGCAAGGAAGAAAGAGAAAAGAAACTCCTTTGGCCATTTCCTTGATTTTGAGCTCAAATCACAACCAAAGCTTCTCAAATTTGAAAGGTAAGCTTATGATTGTAATCTATACTCTCTCGTCTCTATTTTATGTGTTCTTGAGTTGATTTCAATGGTGGATTCTTGAGATATAGCAAGCATGTGACTAGTAGTTGTTGGAGGAAATTGTTGATTCTTGCTTCCATTCTTGTTTCCTTGATTCTTGGTGTTGATATATTGCTCCTAGGACTTGATTCTTAGCATTTATTGCATGATATTACATGGTAGTTGGAGTATGAGTGATTGGCCATTAATTAGCTCTTGAGATTGGATGATATATTTCTTCTCATTCTTGCCTTGTTTGCTTGCATATTTTGGAGCTGAACTTGTTGCTACTTGTATGGCATGAATCTATGATGAATTGGTGTTGTTTTCTTGCTTGATAAGTGAGTTTTTGATGGCCTAAGAAGCTCCCTTAATGCTTCCTTGAAGCTGCCCTGTTTTGCCATTTTAAACCGTTGTTGGTGCGTTATTTTTTTTCTGCACCGAATGCATGACACGGCCGTGTCATGCTACAAAGGAAAATGGACACGGCCGTGTTGAGGGCTCAGAAATGTTTTTTTTGAATTTAATTCGCCGGACACGGCCGGGTCCATCCCCTTTGCATTCTTGACACGGCCGTGTCCAACAGGGAGGCATCCGGGGTGATTTCTTTCGCCTTTTCGTTGCTTCTTGTTGATCTTTCTTGATGTGTATGCATGATTAATTTTTTACATTATGTGTTAAGCCGTATGCTATGAATTTATGACTTAATTTACATCCTCGTTTATAATATATGTTCTTATGTGCATTGTATGCTCGTAAATGAGCTAAATGTGGATTCATTTCATATCATTTGCATCACAAGCATATACATATGCATGTACCGAGCATCAATGTGGTTCATATTGAGTCTAAGAGTGTTCCTTGTTGCTTGTCTTGTTCAGAGGATGTTCCTGTTGAGGACGAGCTTGCTCCGTAGGTGTCCGGGTTACACTTTTGTCTCCACTACACACGTTGACAAGGTGAGGTTTTTGTTCTTTTAGTTAATTGACCTATAACCCTACTTGATTTGAAGCTCGCATGCGATTATGTATATTATACGTTAAATAAGTGTATGTTATTTATGTTGAGGGCTTGGCCTGCTTGTTATAAGATTTTTTGAAAACGTTTTGTATAAGTATATAAGTTATTTTGTTTTCGTTTGAAAACTTTAGTTTTATGCAAGTGTGTGTGTGTAAGCGAGATGTGGCTTTGAAAGATAAGCTTTATGCTGTGTATGTATGATTTTCGTGATAAGTTTGGGCCCCGAAGAGTGGTATGGTAATCTCGGGACGACCGAGGGGTCGCCGAGCTCTCCCATCAACATTCTTCATTTTGAGAGTCTCACCTAACCTTGGGAGGATGGAGGAAGGGTGGTTCTCTTGAGCCGGCGGAGTTAACCGTCGAAGGTTTCAAGCTCGTGATTAAACCTTGTTTCGCGTGTTTATGGATAGCTTGGGCCATCAACCCTTCTATCAACCGGTGTTGGGGATGGATTATGATTTGTTTTGCTTTGTTAAGTTCTTCGTGTGTGTGGAAGTTGGGATGTGTGACTCGTACTCGCCGAGTTGGTTTAGTTTTGTATGATCTATGGAACGAGAGTGGATTCCTAATTACCTAAAACTTGGGATTTGGCATTTGGCCTTTTGCCTTTTCTTTACCCTTATGTATACCTATATCACGGGAAAACCTTTGGCTTGCAAAAAGTACTCTCGGTCTACGGATCCTTTCATTTTACTTAATTGCTTTGCTCTATATGTATATCGGGTGTGTGAGTTAACCCCCTCACTAGTCACTAGGATTAACCCTCATTGTTGTTTTCCTTTTTCCCTTTCTTTTCTTTTGAGTTTGCAGGTTCTTCTGAGTTAAGCTAGGCGGCAAGTGTCTTTTGGGTTACTTGTGGTGTAGCTTGAGTCATCATGCATCGTAGTGGTTTACACTTCTTTTGCTTATGTATTTCTGGATTATGTATTATGACTACTCTTATTATTTTAGCCTTGATGGAATTGTATATTTGGTATATGATCTAGCATGGTAGCTTAGATACTTGACCCTCCCCATTTTGATATGTATATATGTGATCTTGGGAATTATGTAAGTCTTGTGAAATTGCTTCCGCTACTCTGATTTTAATTTGCGCAGTTTTTGACGGTCTAGACCGCCTAGCGAGGGTGTGAGTTTTGTGTGTCTCCCGTTCGCTATGGTTTGATACGGGTGCGAACTCCTTATTTCGTTACTCGTGTTAGACCTTAGTGCGGGGGATGTGACACCTCTCGCTCCGGGGTGTTACAAAAAACCAAAGCCAAACCTGCACACTAAAAACATAAAGAGGGAGGGGTCAGTCCAAAGACTGAGTGAGGGGCTACACACGCACACATATATACGTATATAGAGCACAACATATATCACAGAGGGGAGTTCATTAACTGGGCGTGGTTTTTACACTCTAAAATATTTTCACACGTGATACTAGATATAGGGAATAGAAGAGTTAGGCCGAAGGCCAAAACAACCAATTTTATTAATTAAGAATCCACTCCCGTTTCACAAACTATTTCTTAACAAACTAACATAACAAAAATCAAACATAACACACACACACACCATCCGTCGACCTAAAATCAGCCGTCCCTAATTCAGAACATACGCACACATTCGTCGCGATGCCCCGAACGTGCTAGAGGGGTCCAAGAGGTCAAAAACTCGATCGAACGAGAAATGACCGAAAAACCCCTAAAAGAAGAAAATTACAAACAGGCCCCTAAACTCTAAAAGAGTTCAAAATAGGGCCACGCAAAACACAAGATCACATAATTAAACACATAATAAAGTTGAAACGTGGCATACCTTATACGTCGGACGAGTGGGATGTTACAAGGTAAGTCCCCAAAGGAGAACTTACTTCAATTTTGTATGATAATTATTCAAGTGGAAATTGTAAATGCGCACATCAATTAGATGCAATGGATGAATGCATATCACCAAGGTCATATAAAACCTTAATTGGTATGTTAAGAATGTGACAATACCTTCCACATCAGACGAAGGATTAACCTCCTCATTACCATCCAGTGCATACATCTTTGAAATAAGTTATGAATTACAGGTTATGAAGATACTATCAAACCACGGCCAAGTATCATGCTAACAACGCCTTACTGCAAGTTCTTTCTGAGGCGAGGATAGGAATGATGCATCGGGGAAAGATATGTAGAATTCGAGAGGCGCCGTCCTCATAGATAGAGCTAGAGTTCAAGGGGTAGGAGCTGAAATGGAAGTTCGACTTAAGAGATGAAACTATAGAGGGATATTCGTAGAAATAGGAATTGATCGGGAAATATTTATGACTCCAAAGGTTGACATATACGGCTCTCTTACATAAGAAGCCATAATTGGATTCAACAGGTCTGTTCAACCTAAGGAATGAAGTAAATGAACCTTGAAGGTATTTTGGTTCAGGGTTCGGACCATTGAAGAGGTACCGAGGACTGAGAGGAGTCAAGGTAAAATAAATTTGATGGGATTTGAGCACCAAGAGTTGTTAAAGAAGGGTTTCTAAATAAACCTGAAAATTAGAAACCGAGATTGTAGAAGTTAATATCAGGAAGAGTTTAAATTTAGGTGCTCTGGATTTCGATTAAGACAGAAACGAGTAGGGAAGGGAATAGAGTAAGGCAATTAACGGGGTAAATACAAAATTTAGGGAAGGTGGTGATGTGGAGGTCGGGAATTGAGTTCGTTTTCCAAATCCAAGTTGATTGCGGAGTTGTGAGGTTGAATTGGGAGATATGGAGCAACAAATGGAAACGATAAAGAAAGGCGAAGACTTTTTGGGAGGAACTCATGTGCTCAAGTATAAGCAATCGGAAAATGAGTTTATTTCACTAATCTCAACTCGTAAAGGATAAGCACGGGAGTCTTGATAACGGTGACGGTGAGAAGTAGGGTTTAGAATTACATTAGGGTTCAATTTTGTAAGAGAATTTGGGCAAAATTGAAGGGTGATTCTCGGGGAAGAAATGCAGAAGCCAATTCAGTGGTTGTCGAAGAAATCGGGGATCATGAAATTTCAATTCTAGACAGTAGAAGATACGAGTGATGCAAAGAGATTCATGGAAAACTTGAAGACCGTGGGAAAGACAAGGCATGATTAGCTAGTCAAAGTAACCACTTGATTTGAGGAACGAGAAAAAGCTACCGAGCTAACAGCCTACTATATTGGTGACAGGTTCCAAAACATTCATGGCACGTGCATCACATTTCGCATCAAATTATTATTTTTCTTTACTTATGTTTGTACGCGCATTTCTATTTGATTTTGTTGCTTTAATGTGCTGCATATTTAATTGTTGCAAGTATGCCACGTGCATCATCATTTTAACCCGACATGCATTCTAGTGTTTATTTGATAGGAAGTTCTTTCATTCCACTTATCAAGTATTTCCTCGATCGGGCCACATCTGAATTTAGAAGAAAAGAAATAATGGGATGGTACGTTACAAGGAAGGTAATGTCGGGAAATAGAGAACTTCAAGTAAGGGATAGGTTAAAGGAAACGGGGATTCATAAAGAGAAGTGAGATTAGAGTTGATTGCGGGGTGTGTGGATCGGACAAGAATAGGAAAGGGGTTTCGGGCATCAAGCAAATTAGAAGGGAAGTTAAAAGCAAAACTTTGGGGTTTGTCCTTTTGATTAAATCCTTTCTAATGAAGATCATTCATCCAGAATTTCGACAAAAGAAGAATCGATGGAGTTCAACACGCGACAATCGAAATTTAAGGGGAAGAGCATGACCGAGGAACGAATTGGAAAATTGAAATGGTGCTCGAAGAAATATTTTCGTAGGAGTATTTACCAATTGAAAAGGAGATAAGAACTTGTTTTGTTACCTTCATTTCACCATGTTCATTCAGCCATTGGAGCTTATAAGGTCTCGGGTGCTTCAAGGTTTGATGGCCGAGCCTTTCCACCATCAATTTACTAGCCACATTCACGCAACTCCCGCTGTCAATGATCAGCCCACACACTCGCTCCTTAACATGACACCGTGTGTAAAAGATGTTTTCCCTTTGTTATTCATCTTTGTCCTCAAGAGCTTGGATGTGCAAAGCTCTTAGAACCACCAAACTTTGCCCCACAACCGCATGCTCAACATCACTTGCCTCATCCGATGTTTCAAGGCCTCCATTATCACCCTCACTTTCGGTTTCAAGTTCTCCATTGTCTAACAAGATCATGGCTCTTTTGTTTGGACATTAAGACATTATATGGCCTGCTCCTTGACATTTAAAGCATTTAATATCACGATTGTGATGTGTAGAGGTGTTACCTTTCTTAAACGAACCCTTTGTTGTAGGTGGATCCTCCTTTGCTTTCGAAGGCTTTTCGGCTATTTTTGGAGAAGAATTCCACTTTGGTTTAGAGGTATTTGAATCATCACGCCTAACCACAGTCCGTCCTTTCTTAAATTGTCTCTCCACCTTGATAGCCATATGGACCACTTCCTCAAGTTCAACATAGTGATGAAGTTCCACTACATTGCCGATCTCTCGGTTGAGACCACATATGAACCGAGCCATGGTTGCCTCACGATCCTCCTCAATATTTGCTCGAATCATTGCCATCTCCATTTCTTTGTAGTATTCCTCTACCGTTTTGAACCCTTGCCTCAAACTTTGCAACTTAAGGTGTAGGTCCCGATAGTAGTGAGGAGGTACGAACCTCTTCCTCATAACCACCTTCATCTCATCCCAAGTTTCAATAGGGTACTCACCACTTCTGCGTCTACTTATCACCACTTGATCCCACCATACAATAGCATAGTCCGTAAAGGATACGGCTGCAAGTATTACCTTTTTCCTTCCGAATAGTTGTGGCAGTCATAAATTAACCCCACCTTTCTTTCCCATTCAATGTAAGCTTTCGGGTCATTTTGTCCTTTGAAGGAAGGAATAGAAAGCTTGATAGATCCGAGGTTATTGTCAATTACCCCTCTTCCTCTTCGTTGTTGTTGGTATCTTGGACGTCTATGATCTCTCCTTGAAGAGGCATTTGATGCAGCCTCATCCAAGTCATCTTCCTCATCATCAAATCCATCACGAGGATTGATACCCAAATCGGCTGGTCGTCGGTTTGGTCTCCTAGCCGGGAGAGCATTTTGTTGTAATTCAGTCACCCGTTCATCATTTTGATCCAATCGATCCCGGATCTCACCAAATTGTACGTTCAACCTATCAAATTGTTGTTGCATTGCACGGAGGACAAAGTTAACGTCCATTGGAGGCTGTTCATTTCGTTCTTCAGTCATGTTTTAAACCTGCAAGAAAAATCATTAGTAAAATTACCTCACAACACTCCCTCACGTGTTTGCCCTCGTTTAGAGTCACTCACGCTCGTGTATCACTCAAAAATATGGCTTTTTCCCTCTTTTGTGCTCACAACTCAAGCCTTTTACCACTCTTTTCTCTCAATTCTTGAAGAAAGACACAAGAAATTTCAGATCCCTCAACCAAATAATCCTTAAGATGAATGAACCAATAAGGGTGCTAAAATTGTCACAAACGAACTGTTACAACTAAAAAGATACAAACAAACAAACAAATCAACATGACTTATGCTTTGAGATTACAAAGAAAATGACAAAGGAACAAACTTGTTTTTTTTTTTTTTTTGCCTTTTTCTATTTTTTTCTGCAGCAATATAACAATAATGAAAAGAAATTATACAAAAGATAAAAGATATGGATATGTAACCTTGGATGGAAAACCTAAGCTCTAGATACCAAATGATACGAACTCCACGTACTTGCCGTGAAACCCTATACCAATACTTGGAGTTCTTGATTTTTGATCGTCCAATTGAAGGTCAAAATTGAGGAGTGTGACCCGTTTGTTATAATGAGCAAGGAACCAACACTTATAGGAGTGTGACCCGTTTGCTATAATGAGCAAGGAACCAACACTATCAGATTTGAACAAACGAACTGTTACAACTAAAAAGATACAAACAAACAAATCCACATGACTTATGCTTTGAGATTACAAAGAAAATGACAAAGGAACAAACTTGTTTTTTCGTTTTTTTGTTTTTGTTTTTGTTTTTTTTTTTTTTGCCTTTTTCTATTTTTTTTTTTGCAGCAATATAACAATAATGAAAAGAAATTATACAAAAGATAAAAGATACGGATACGTAACCTTGGATGGAAAACCTAAGCTCTAGATACCAAATGATACGAACTCCACGTACTTGCCGTGAAACCCTATACCAATACTTGGAGTTCTCGATTTTCGATCGTCCAATTCAAGGTTAAAATTGAGGAGTGTGACCAATTTGCTATAATGAGCAAGGAACCAACACTATCAGATTTGATAAGTAATGCACCCCGTCGACAATAATGAGTCGGGAAATGACATTATCCGGTGGAGGTTTGAAGCTCCGGTGTCGTTCAACTAAGAACTTGTGAGTATAACTCACTTGAATCACAATTCATTCATTTTACTTCTTGATTGAAAGAAAAACAAGTTACAATGCTGAATATAAAGATGCATGCATGGAAACCTAAGAGACACTAGAATACTAAAGGACACAAGCTATTCCCGCCACTTGCCATGAAGGCTTACAAAAGTGGGCTTAAATAAACTAATATGCAGCTAAATAATGATAAAATAAAGGCCCAAATAATACTATAATAGGCTTAGGGCCGAATTACATCATTTTCACACTTTGGACTTTAGGAATTGGACATAAAAACATTGAAGTATTCTGAATTTGGTTCAGTAGCCCATCTTGAAGGTTGGAGTCCAGTTTGAGCAAATTGGTTTAAGAGATTTCCAACTTCCTCTTGGATAATTTTGGCCCGAGCTCTTGTAATTGGACCACCATAACTTTGTTCCTTTTGTATGCTATCTTCTTGAGTTGTGGATCGGTCCAGCTCTTCATTTGGGACAAGATATGGCCGCGGTTCATCATGATTCACATCATTCCCCCCTTCTTGAAAAGGATTCGTCCCCGAATCTGAATCTGCATGAAAGGGAGATAAATCAGCAACATTAAAGGTGGAACTTACACTATACGTATCCGGGAGATCAATTTTGTAAGCATTATCATTGATCCTTTTCAACACTTTGAATGGTCCGTCCCCCCGTGGGTCAAGTTTGGACTTTCGCTGATGATTGAATCTCTCTTTCCTAAAGTGAACCCAAACCAAGTCTCCTTCCTTGAAAACAACTTTCTTTCGTCCCTTGTTAGCTTGAATCATAGCTTGGTTGTTTCTTTTGAGAATGTGAAGCCAAGCATCCTCATGCATTTTCTTCACAAGTTCAGCTTTCTCCTTGCCATCTAAGCTTACAAGTTCATTCATAGGTAAAGGAAGCAAATCTAAAGGAGTTAAGGGATTAAAACCATAAACAAGCTCAAAGGGTGAGACAGAAGTAGAAGAATGTATTGAACGGTTATATGCAAATTCAACAAATGGAATACACTCAACCCAATTCTTTGAATATGTTTTCAACACAGCTCTTAAAAGAGTTCCCAAGGTTCGATTCACTACTTCCGTTTGTCCATCCGTTTGAGGATGACAAGTGGTGGAAAATAACAGTTTTGTTCCTAATTTTCCCTACAATACTCGCCAAAAGTGACTTAAAAACTTCATATCTCGATCACTTACAATTGATTTTGGGATTCCATGAAGTCTTACTACTTACCGAAAGAACAATCCAGCCACATGTGTTACATCATCAGTTTTATTACAAGGAATGAAATGTGTCATTTTAGAAAATCGATCAACAACAACAAAAATTGAATCCTTTCCATTTTGTGTTCTTGGCATTCCTAGCACAAAATCCATAGAAATATCAGTCCACGGATGCGTTGGAACAGGCAAGGGTGTGTAAAGGCCGTGAGGTTTAACTCGTGATTTAGCCTTTCTACAAGTTACGCATCTATGACAAGTCCGTTCAACATCCCGTTTCATATGAGGCCAAAAGAAATGTTCCTTAAGTATGCTCAAAGTTTTTAAAACACCAAAATGTCCCATTAATCCTCCCCCATGAGAGTCACGGATTAGCAACTGACGCAAAGAACAATTTGGAATGCATAGCTTGTTTTCTCTAAACAAATAACCATCTTGAACATAAAATTCATCACAAGGCTTTTGTTCACAAGATGCAAATATTTCAGCAAAATCAGAATCACTCAAGTACAGTTCCTTAATATGATCAAATCCCATGAATTTAGCACTTAAGGTAGAGAGAAGAATGTACCTTCATGATAAGGCATCAGCAACAACATTATCCTTACCTTGCTTGTACCGAATCACATAAGGAAACATCTCTATAAATTCAACCCAGCGAGCATGCCTTCGGTTCAAACTTCCTTGCCCCTTCAAATGTTTTAATGACTCATGATCCGTATGAATGATGAACTCTTTCGACCACAAGTAATGCTGCCACGTCTCTAAGGCCCTAATTAAGGCATAGAGCTCCTTGTCATAAGTAGAGTAGTTCAATGCAGCCCCATTGAGTTTCTCACTAAAGTATGCAATTGGTTTCTTCTCTTGCATGAGCACAGCACCTATACCAACAACCGAAGCATCACATTCGATTTCAAAGGCTTTAGAAAAATCCGGTAAAAGTAAAAGAGGAGCTGAACTTAGCTTTGTTTTCAATGTTTGGAATGCCATTTCTTGAGCTTCTCCCCACTTAAATCCCACGCTTTTCTTGATGATTTCCGTTAAGGGGGCAGCTATGGTGCTGAAATTGGGCACGAATCTCCTATAGAACCCGGCCAAACCATGAAAACTCCTTACTTCCGTGATGGTCTTGGGTGTAGGCCACTCTTTGATTGCCTTAACCTTTTCTTCATCTACCTCTATACCACCTGCACTCACAACAAATCCAAGGAACACGACTCTATCCATGCAAAAGCTACACTTCTTAAGATTAGCATATAACTTTTCATGCCTTAGTACCTCAAGTACTAACCTCAAATGCTCAATATGTTCATGCAAATTACGGCTAAAGATCAGTATATCATCAAAGTAAACCACTACGAATTTACCAATATAAGCACGCAATACATGATTCATCAATCTCATGAAGGTACTAGGTGCGTTAGTTAAGCCAAAAGGCATTACTAACCACTCATACAATCCATGTTTAGTTTTAAAAGCTGTTTTCCATTCATCACCTACTTGCATTCTTATTTGGTGATAGCCACTTTTCAAATCAATTTTAGTGAAGATTGTAGAACCATGCAATTTATCAATCATATCATCAAGGCGAGGTATGGGATAACGATACTTTACCGTGATCTTGTTGACAGCCCTACAATCCACGCACATTCGCCAAGTACCATCCTTTTTTGGCACCAAAAGAACTGGAACAGCACATGGACTCATGCTCTCACGCACATATCCCTTTGCAAGCAACTCTTCAACTTGTTTTTGAAGCTCTTTTGTCTCTTGAGGGGTGCTTCGGTAAGCTGGTCGGTTTGGGATGGCAGCCCCGGGGATGAGGTCGATTTGGTGTTCTATTCCTCGTATTGGAGGTAAACCGGGTGGTATTTCCTCCGGGAATACATCCTCAAACTCCTGCAAGAGAGAAGAAACAACACTAGGCAAGGGAGGGGTTTCATTAGATGAAACAAATATGTTTTTATACATCATCATCACCACAAGCTTTTCTTTTTTTATCACCCCCTCAATCTCTTTTTCTTTTATAAAGAAACTCACTTTTTTTCTTTCTTTCTTTTCAACTAGTTTCTTTTCTCCCTCTTCTTTTCTGTTACACTCTTTTTCTTTTTCCTTCTCCTTTTCTTTTTCATGCTCTTTTTCTTTTTCTTTTTCACATTCTTTCTCACTATTACAATCACTTTGTTTTGAAGAAGCTGAAATGGATTTCTTAATTTGGCACTGTTCTTCATACACTTGGCTTGGTGGTAAAGGTGCCAAGGTGATGTTTCACCCATCCTTGGTAAAACTATATCGATTCTTGTAGCCATCATGAACTGTTCGTCTATCAAATTGCCATGGTCTTCCAAGCAATATATGGCCAGCTTGCATTGGTACGACATCACAAAGAATCTCATCCATGTATTTACCAATTGAAAAGGAGATAAGAACTTGTTTTGTTACCTTCATTTCACCATGTTCATTCAGCCATTAGAGCTTATAAGGTCTCGGGTGCTTCAAGGTTTTATGGCCGAGCCTTTCCACCATCAATTTACTAGCCACGTTCACGCAACTCCCGCTGTCAATGATCAGCCCACACACTCGCTCCTTAACATGACACCGTGTGTAAAAGATGTTTTCCCTTTGTTGTTCATCTTTGTCCTCAAGAGCTTGGATGTGCAAAGCTCTTAGAACCACCAAACTTTGCCCCACAACCGCATGCTCAACATCACTTGCCTCATCCGATGTTTCAAGGCCTCCATTATCACCCTCACTTTCGGTTTCAAGTTCTCCATTGTCTAACAAGATCATGGCTCTTTTGTTTGGACATTGAGACATTATATGGCCTGCTCCTTGACATTTAAAGCATTTAATATCACGATTGTGATGTGTAGAGGTGCTACCTTTCTCAAACGAACCCTTTGTTGTAGGTGGATCCTCCTTTGCTTTTGAAGGCTTTTCGGCTGTTTTTGGAGAAGAATTCCACTTTGGTTTAGAGGTATTTGAATCATCAAGCCTAACCACAGTCCGTCCTTTCTTAAATTGTCTCTCCACCTAGATAGCCATATGGACCACTTCCTCAAGTTCAACATAGTGATGAAGTTCCACTACATTGGCGATCTCTGGGTTGAGACCACATATGAACCGAGCCATGGTTGCCTCACGATCCTCCTCAATATTTGCTCGAATCATTGCTATCTCCATTTCTTTGTAGTATTCCTCTACCGTTTTGAACCCTTGCCTCAAACTTTGCAACTTAAGGTGTAGGTCCCGATAGTAGTGAGGAGGTACGAACCTCTTCCTCATAACCACCTTCATCTCATCCCAAGTTTCAATAGGGTACTCACCACTTCTGCGTCTACTTATCACCACTTGATCCCACCATACAATAGCATAGTCCGTAAAGGATACGGCTGCAAGTATTACCTTTTTCCTTCCGAATAGTTGTGGCAGTCATAAATTAACCCCACCTTTCGTTCCCATTCAATGTAAGCTTCCGGGTCATTTTGTCCTTTGAAGGAAGGAATAGAAAGCTTGATAGATCCGAGGTTATTGTCAATTACCCCTCTTCCTCTTCGTTGTTGTTGGTATCTTGGACGTCTATGATCTCTCCTTGAAGAGGCATTTGATGCAGCCTCATCCAAGTCATCTTCCTCATCATCAAATCCATCACGAGGATTGATACCCAAATCGGCTGGTCGTCGGTTTGGTCTCCTAGCCGGGAGAGCATTTTGTTGTAATTCAGTCACCCGTTCATCATTTTGATCCAATCGATCCCGGATCTCACCAAATTGTACGTTCAACCTATCAAATTGTTGTTGCATTGCACGGAGGACAAAGTTAACGTCCATTGGAGGCTGTTCATTTCGTTCTTCCGTCATGTTTTAAACCTGCAAGAAAAATCATTAGTAAAATTACCTCACAACACTCCCTCACGTGTTTGCCCTCGTTTAGAGTCACTCACGCTCGTGTATCACTCAAAAATATGGCTTTTTCCCTCTTTTGTGCTCACAACTCAAGCCTTTTACCACTCTTTTCTCTCAATTCTTGAAGAAAGACACAAGAAATTTCAGATCCCTCAACCAAATAATCCTTAAGATGAATGAACCAATAAAGGTGCTAAAATTGTCACAAACGAACTGTTACAACTAAAAAGATACAAACAAACAAACAAATCAACATGACTTATGCTTTGAGATTACAAAGAAAATGACAAAGGAACAAACTTGTTTTTTTTTTTTTTTTGCCTTTTTCTATTTTTTTCTACAGCAATATAACAATAATGAAAAGAAATTATACAAAAGATAAAAGATATGGATATGTAACCTTGGATGGAAAACCTAAGCTCTAGATACCAAATGATACGAACTCCACGTACTTGCCGTGAAACCCTATACCAATACTTGGAGTTCTTGATTTTTGATCGTCCAATTGAAGGTTAAAATTGAGGAGTGTGACCCGTTTGTTATAATGAGCAAGGAACCAACACTTATAGGAGTGTGACCCGTTTGCTATAATGAGCAAGGAACCAACACTATCAGATTTGAATTATAGGAGTGTGACCCGTTTGCTATAATGAGCAAGGAACCAACACTATCAGATTTGATAAGTAATGCACCCCGTCGACTATAATGAGTCGGGAAATGACATTATCCGGTGGAGGTTTGAAGCTCCGGTGTCGTTCAACTAAGAACTTGTGAGTATAACTCACTTGAATCACAATTCATTCATTTTACTTCTTGATTGAAAGAAAAACAAGTTACAATGCTGAATATAAAGATGCATGCATGGAAACCTAAGAGACACTAGAATACTAAAGGACACAAGCTATTCCCGCCACTTGCCATGAAGGCTTACAAAAGTGGGCTTAAATAAACTAATATGCAGCTAAATAATGATAAAATAAAGGCCCAAATAATACTATAATAGGCTTAGGGCCGAATTACATCATTTCCACACTTTGGACTTTAGGAATTGGACATAAAAACATTGAAGTATTCTGAATTTGGTTCAGCAGCCCATCTTGAAGGTTGGAGTCCAGTTTGAGTAAATTGGTTTAAGAGATTTCCAACTTCCTCTTGGATAATTTTGGCCCGAGCTCTTGTAATTGGACCACCATAACTTTGTTCCTTTTGTATGCTATCTTCTTGAGTTGTGGATCGGTCCAGCTCTTCATTTGGGACAAGATATGGCCGCGGTTCATCATGATTCACATCATTTCCCTTGACTGAAGTTTGGGTAGACCGAAATTTAATACACGCTTAATGGCTATAAGAGGATGAAGGGATGAATAAACGATCCACGAAGAGATTAATCCAAAATTTTTGGGGAACCGATGATCACAACCCGATTTGGAAAGAACTCGTCAAGAAGGCTGTGATTATTAATCAAAAAGGTTATTGAATTTCAGAGGTTTCACCAAATTATAGAAGGAGGCATGAACCGAGAAGAAGACCGGTCCGAAATTTTAAGAGCTAGGGTAAAACTCGTTTGGAAGGGCAGGTTGATTGGACCAGGGTTTACGTATAACTGAGAAATGGAAGAAGGTGGACACATTGAAGATATCAAAGATAACCCAAGAGTCGAACTAGCTTTTGGGTTCAGACCATACTTTGGCATCAGGAAGGCTTTGGGGTTTCAAATTCATTTCCACGGTGAACGGTACCTCAGACATCCATGGCATATGCATACACGCATTATTAATTTAAGTAATTTTGATAATCTGTGCTTTGAATCTTTGATGTGTTAACAATTGTCGTATAATCGAGGTTGGATGTAAATAAGTGATAATTGTTCCCTGGCTTAATGTGGTTGTTTTGATTAAGTTGTCGTAATTGGTTGTTTTGATGCTTTCTCCTTGTTGGTTGCTCTTCATTGTGATTGTACTTTGTATTTTGAACTTCTTTACTTGTTCGAGAGACAGGGTTCTCTCTTTGTTGCTTTTGAGAGACGGGGTTCTCTCATTGTTGTTCGAGAGATGGGGTTCTCTCTTTGTTGCTTTTGAGAGACGGGGTTCTCTCTTTGTTGTTTGAGAGACGGGGATTCTCTCATTGTTGTTTGTGAGGAACGGGGTTCCTTCTTTAATTGTTTAAAGCAGATAGGAATCCGAGGACGGATTCTTTTAAGGGGGAGAGGTTGTAACGCCCAAGTTTTTATTAGTACAGCATGACGTATGTGTTTACCAAATTGCGCGAATAATTATTTATACGTATTTATTTTATATTAATTGTAATATTATGAATTTCATTGTTGCATTATTTATGAGCCTCCCTTACGTGCTTCGTTTCTATTTAAATTGATACCGAAATTTCGTGCAAATTTAATATGTTGGACTTATATGTGTCTTGTATATGAATATATGTTCGTTTCATGATTTCGGACTTAATTGATTGAGTTGTGGAATATTTGATTAATGATATTAAGTTCTTAGGTTTGAAGTTTTAAACGTTTAAATCCTTTTCGAACTGTTTTTGATTTGTTTAACTCCGTTTTCAATTCCGATTTTTGTGCCAACTTGGTATACTTGAATTATGTGGGTTATTAACGTGTTTACATGCTTACGTTATAATTTTAAGCTCGTTTGATTTAGTTTTGATTTCGGTTTTGGAGACGGAACTTATAGGGCTTAAAACGCTTTTAGCGCGCCCTGGGTTCCGGATGACATATCTTGAGCTCGGGAATTCGGATTCGAATTCTGTCACCTCCGTTGCCTTCGTATCGACGATTCAGAGACAATGGAACAAGCCTCATACCTTTTTGAGATCATTAAGACCTCCGAAATCCAACCGTAACGAACAACTCGTGCAAGAATAACCCTTTTGTTGACTAGTCTTCATGGTGGGACCCTTTAAGCCAACCTAAACCTAACCATGCCTTAACCCATGACTTGTGTACTTGAGTTAACTCCTTTCTCCTCTTTTTATCAGCAAAAACCGAGCCAACCCCCCCCCCCCCCCCATTTTGAGCAGCAGCAAATCGAGACAAGAGAGGAGAGGAGAAGAGAAGAGAAACCCTTGGCCCTTGTGATTTTTGAGCTCAAATCACTTCCCTTCTTCTCCATATCACCAGATCCATTTTCACCTCCATCGGGCTGCTCCTAGTCCTGTCTCTGTTCCTTGATTGGCGCCAACTATAGAAATGAGTACCTCCTTGGCAAGAAGCAGCCACAGTGTGTGGAGCCTTGAACTGCTCGAAGAAAGCCTCACCCATCAGCTGCTAGTTAGAATCATAATGCGGCTGAACTTCCATGGTTATAATGAAGATACAACGGATATAAATGCCAAAAGATAGAACTATGCAACCCCAAACAATCTGTCTTGATGTGAGCAATCCAGGTCAAGTCTCTTCTTACTTAACCCGGTGCTCTGATACCACTTCAGGCTGTAGTGCCCCCACTTTGCTGGTAGAGAGCAGCGCCCTAACCCCCGCACTGAAGCACCCCTCAAGTAATGGTGTGAGCCATCACTCAAGAAATACCCCAGCGAATGGCAATGACCATTAACGATTAACAATAATAGTGTTTAACTATGTGGCTTATGCAACGGAAAATCAGTCAAATTTAAAACTTTTCAAAACATGTGCGTGATGGCATATAAACAAGCAAGTACTGATCGTTAAGCAGAAGAGACTATTAACATTACTATATCAAAGGAACATTATCATGGGAGCATATGATAGCAATTGTAGTAGTATCCAAGTAGCAGAAGTGTGAGACCCCGATTTCTCGACCGTACAGTTACGCTCGTCACACGAGTGAGTTTTGGGATTTAGGATTTATTTAACTCCAATTCTTGTGAATTATATGATTTATAAATCCTCATTTCGTGCGTTTGATTACGTGAGTTATGTATTTATTTTTCCCGAACATGATTTATGTGTCTAATTATTTCTCATTTTGAGAATTACATAATTAATTGTCCTTAATTACAACTTTGTGTAATGCTTGAACTTAATTGGTAAGGACTAAATTGCCACATTCATATTTTTTATACTTGATTGCATTCATTTAAATTGTCAATGACCAAGTTGCAATTTCCCCTTTTCCTTCTCTCCTTATTCAAGATATATCACATATACATATACATACATACACTTCTTCTTCATCTTTCATACGTAAAACAAAGCAAGAACCCTTCCTTTCTCTTCTCTCCCAATTCTGATCCAACCAAGGAAGCAAGAGCTAAGGAATTCTTCCATCTTCACCAAGAATCAATCTCCATCTCTTATTCTCTTCTTTTCCTCCATTCCTCTTCTCATTCAAGGTAAGGGCATGTTTATATATTGGTAAATCTTGGAGTATGTTAGGGTTTTGAGGTTCTTTGCATCCCATGAGATTATATGAATCATATATGATGATCTTGAGTTGGTTTTGTGCATCTTAATCATGAGTTTCATAAAGTTTGAAGCATGAATGATCATATTCAATTTAAGGGTTTCTTGATTGGTTTTGATTGGATTAAAGCATGAATTCTTGGACTAATTGTTACCTAAATGAGGTATTTAGGATATAAGCATGTTGTTTGATGTTTTGGATGCTTTTGGTTGAGGTTTGAGGTGATTGGGTTGTTTGGTCTTTCCCTCCCGTGAGTTTCCCCTGTTCTGCTACGTTTTTTCTTGCCTAGAAAGACTACCCGGGCGGGTAGTCTTTTGTAATACTTTAGTGCAGGAGGGTTTGTGCACTCTTTTTCCCCGGTCGGGTACTCCCTCATCCGAACTATGTTTGACCTAATTTTTGAACCGTTGGAAAAATTTTGAAGTCTAGAACAAACTCCAATTGGAATTACGTCATTATCCTTTCTAGTTTGTGATATATAATCAATTCTTTTTGGTGTCGCCACATTACCGACAATCTGCTTTCGCCCAACTTCGGGTCTACGCCATTTTCACCTCACTTTGAACCACAAGTCGAGCCACATACCATTTTAAATTCCTATGTGTCTATTTTCATCTCAAACAAACAAAACTCCATTCTAACTTCTATAACTCAAGATATTCCCATTTTCCTACAGCTTGTGCATCCCCGAAAAGTGTCAGCTTTTCCTAACTTCGCCAAAACATCTCTTCTTACATTTATCATCCCTTTGGCTCCTGTATGTGAATTATGTTAATTATATGCTTGCTTAATTGATAAATATACTCTTTTTTGACATTCCTTGGTTTTTATTTGCTTAACTTGATGGTTAGCTTCGTGATAAACGTGAAATGGCTTCAGTTGGTTGAATGGCTTGAATACATGACCTCCTAGAGTTTTATTGCATCTCTTAAGAGTTAATCTAATGTCATACTTGTTTAAGTGAAACTTTCTTGCTAAGTGATTTATTTATGAAGGTGTTGATATGTGTTGAGATGTTGGTATTGTCTTATCTATTTACGTGAACACGGCCACAACATTTCCGTGCCTTTTATGCTTTCATTGGGTATCGTATCATCTCATGACATGTCACACCATTTCATGATCATTCTCCGTGCGTCCTACTTGGTTCCATTATTGAGTCGTGTCTCACAAGTACACCATGTTTCCTTTCTTGTTCAGTGTTCTCCTCGGTGGAGACTTTCAAGCCTGTAGTTCTTCTCCTGCTTCTTTCCTGCACTTGGAGGTGAGGGTTTTCTTTATAAATGACCTATGACCTTGCATGAAGTAAAATTATGCCAAATGGTTTTCATATTAAAGTTAACCATATCTTTTATACCGGCTATGTACCGGAAATGTTTTATAAATCCTAAATGTGTTACCCTGAGCCTGTTTTGCGAGATCCTGCTATTGCCCCCGGCTTTTCTAGCGCAGGACTAGCCGGAGTGGTTCCTGTTCTTGGGGTCCAGGGGCTTGTGTATTGAGTGATCCGGGAAGGTATCGGGCCGACGGTGATCTCTTGTAGAAGTCCCACACTGTTAGACTACCCCGGATACCCACCAGGAGGTTTGGTGGGAGATGGGGCTCCGATCTGAGGGAGTTATGAACTCGAAGATCATCCTGATGCGTGGATGTGGAGGTTAGCTACCGGCCACATTGCACCCGGAGAAAGGAGATTAATTTGTACTTGTTTTCCCGCCTATTATAATTATAAACTCCTGTTTACTGCTTGTTTCCTGATTACCTGCTTGTACCTGTCATTTAATAAGTGAAAAGAGGAGTCCAGGATGGAATAATTACCCGTTCTCACCGGGTCCCCTAAAATGTTAAGCATAGATATCCGTAACCTCTGGTATGTCTCAGTCCCTGTTCAGCACCGGAGCTCGTGGATTGTATAGGTAAAGTGGGCATCAACAGAGGCGTACGAATATCGACACATGTATATTATATCTCGTTTACGTGACTTGTATGCCCTGACATAATTCCACCCGTACGTATTGATTTAATCCTGATTCCTGTCTCCTGTTTATTTAATCCTAAAACGTATAGTGGAATTATGCCTGCCTGATTTCCTGATTATATATGTATATGCGTGTGTACCCCCTTCACTCAGTCAGTTGGCTGACCCCTCCCTCTCGTTGTTTTAGTCTTGTCTAGTAGGTTCTGTGGTCGTTAGGCGGGAGTCTGTTGAAGTCTTTGATCGAGTCTTGGTCCTGTTTGCACTACATCGTACCGTACCTTTATTTCCTACTTGTAACTGGGCTATGTAAGCCATTCTGTATGTTATTGCATTGTAGCACCCCTTAACACGTGGAGGTACCACACCCCCGCACTATAGGTCAATCCACATACGAAACGGCCAATATGTACATGAACCAACCTATAGCGAACGGGTGACAATGCAATACACGACAAGCTAGGCGGGATTACTTATACATGCAACGAAATTAAAGCGGAAGCATAAATAATTATTATCAAATATTTCCATTAATCAGGCCATGACATTTCTCACTTACCAAGTAAAATATATTCTAACTTCTCATATCAATACATTATCATCTTCAAGTAAAACAATAACAATAACTGTCATTCCATAGTTAACAATAAATAACCAAATACACGAACCATGGTTGACTCGACTACATGAACTGGACTCGACTCGACTCAACTCCCGCCTAGCATGCACCTGCAATAACCTGAAAGGGGGAGGTGTCAGTCTGTGAAGGCCGAGTGAGGGGTTTACATACATATTAGCGCAGATAACATGCAAGTTATATTCTCGGGTAAAGATTTGTGAAAGATAAATATATGAGTTCAATAATAATATAGCTTCGCCCGAGAATACAACTATCAATATTAAATACTTGTTTATTTTCATGCAATCAATACATGGCCCCGGCGAGTAAGGGCGGTCTCCAACCGAACTCCAAATGTACATGAACATGTTTGCTTGATTATTAAACAATAGGTGATCACGCAATTTAATTACCGTGCAATCGTGCAATAGTGTAATCATATAACACATTCATGGAATGAAAATCATGCAATAACCCGAGGACAATCCACGGTGCCGGATTCATCCCCAGTCACCTTCTTCCTCCGGTTGATGATGGGATTGCAAGGCCCCAACATCCATGCGTGTTGAGCAGAGGGTACATGAATCCCTAAGCCCGGAGCTCCTTCCTCCACTAACCTCCTAGCGGATTCAGGGGTGACCCCAAATGTGGTGAGGATAGTGCCAGAGTTACCCGTCAGCCATTGCTTTCCCGGTTGGCTCTAGTCACTACCCTCGGGGCCCAACGTGAACGGTCATGCTACTCGCCTAAAACATGCTTGATTCATGACAATAACATGGCTTGCTTGCTTGCTTGCGTTTCATGAATATGACTTGAAATGATAAGTGATTTCACGAAATTATAAATATAAATACCTTTGGCCGAAAGATCACGTAAAGGTTATACGTGTTCTATATAACTAGCAATTAAACCTCAGCTGACAGGCGACACACGACTCGAGGACATGTGAACGTGCTCATGCTCGACCATCTCCTCCCTGGAGAATAACTGAACAAGAAACGGGACAATGTACGTGCATGAGACCATAATTCAAGACTATTACTTCATATAAGACGCACGGCATGATCATGTACGAGACATCGAGCAACAAACAATGTAGCATGGTAACATCTTGTTTTGACACATAATTAATCATATAATAGCAATTTGGGGTCAAATAAGCCATCGGATCGAGGGGCTAAAAATGTAATTTTATGGAGAAACTTTCTGCACTTCCAGAGGGCTGGGAACGGCCGTTCCGGGTTTCAGTTCAAAGTGGGAAGGGCCGTTCCCGCCTGTCGGGCTCCCCGAAGATGGGAACGGCCGTTCCCGTCTGTGAGACAAAGTGGGAATGGTCATTCCCGTCCTCGTCACCAAGCACACTATTCAAAATATGGGAACGGCCGTTCCCCAATTACAAAGGGAACGGCTTGCCGTTCCCGTTACGCAGAAGATACAGAAACAGATGATGAAGAACAGGGAAGGCACGAAATGAACCCAAATTTCCTCAAATACTCATAATTCAATTCCATAAACTATAATTCAAGAAGAGAAGTATGCACACATGCTTGAGAGGCAATAACACTCAATATAAACACATAATTCATGCCTAATCCTCAAGAATCATCACATCAAGCTCATATATCAATTTAGCATATAACTCCATAAACCTCGAGAATCATGCATGAAATTCAAGTCTAAAGCTTAGGATCATGTATCAGTTCTCCATAACACTTTCACTAGTGGGATTCGCCGATTTCTTAATTCTTGAAATTTTCGATCCAAAACCTTAACCGGTTTCTGAATGAAGGTGAGATTAGGCTCAATTTCTACTTCTTCCTCGGGTAGGATCAGGCTTCATCCGGAAAATATTGACGAAGTTGGGAAACATGAAATATGTTGTGGATTCCCGTCAAACTCGGAGGTAGATTCAAGCGATAAGCCGTATCTCCAATTTTCTCAAGAATCTCATACGGACCTAGATAACGAGGATTCAACTTACCTCCTTTTCCAATCCTCGAAAACCCCTTTCGTGGCGAAGCTTTCAGAAATGCCCGATCACCAACTTCAAACTTAAGGTTTTGTCTTCGCCGATCCGCATAACTCTTCTGCCTATCCTGAGCTGCTTTCATTCTTTGTCGAATTGTCTGAATCTTATCAATCGCTGCTTGCACGGCCTTAGAAGGCTTCTCTTTCTTTTTCCCTCGTTTCACTCCCTCTTGTTTTATCCAATTCCATTCCTCAAGGTCGAAAAATAAGGGAGATCGACACTTCCGTCCATAGAGAGCTTCATAAGGCACCATTCCTATCGACGCTTGGAAACTGTTATTATAAGCGAATTCAATCAGAGACAACTGCTCATTCCAAGAACTCGAGAAGTCCAATGCACAAGCCCTCAACATATCCTCTAGATATTTAATTAACCTCTCCGACTGCCCATCTGTCTGAGGATGGAAAGTTGTGCTGAATTGAAGCCTTGATCCTAGATTCCTTTGCAATTCTTGCCAAAGTCTAGAAGTGAATCTCGGATCTCGATCTGATACAATACTGACAGGCACACCATGAAGTCGTACAATTTCATCAACATACTTCTTAGCTAACTTATTCACCTTATCCGACATCCGAATAGCCAAAAAATGTGCCGACTTCGTCAAACGATCCACTATCACCCATATTCCATCGAAACCACCCTTTACTCTACAAAGACCCAAAACAAAATCCATCGCCACTTGTTGCCATTTCCATTCCGGAATAGGTAGTGGTTGAAGTAGCCCCGACGGCTTCTGATGCTCTGCTTTCACGATTTGACAAGTCAAACAATGCTTCACAAAATTAATTACATCTCTCTTTAGACCGTTCCACCAATAGAACTGCTTCAAATCCTTATACATCTTATTTCCCCCGGGATGTATCAAATACCCCGACCTGTGAACTTCTTCCAAGATAATCCTCTTCAATTCATTCGGAACCACAATCCTGTTCTTAAACCTTAAGAGTCCCCGTATCATCAAATCCAAACGGGCATTCGGAATCCACTCTAGCTTTCTCAGCTAATTTTTGAACCTCGGAGTCTTTTCTCTGGGCCTCAAATAAATTCTATTGAAGATCTGGCTGCACCGTAATTTGCCGAATACTTGCTCTTAATTTGATAGACTCAGATTCTTCTTCAAATTCCACTTTAACACTAGACACACTAGCCTTCCTGCTAAGTGCATCCGCAACCACATTAGCTTTCCCGGGATGATATCGAATTGTACACTCATAATCAACTAGAGTTTCCATCCATCGCCTTTGTCTTTTGTTCAACTGATAGGAATCAGGATGATGTGAATCATAAGGCAAGGCCACACTTTGATCCAAATGATGATATGATCACAACTCAAGATGAACCAAGTTATGTTGGACCTATCACAAGGTCACGGTCCAAAAGAAAGCAAGAGGAAGTTCAATCTCTTTTGATCCAAATAACTCAAGAAGAGCCCCAAGAAGACAAGTATTCAGCTGGATCCAATCCACCTTGTTTCAATGTCTTAGTGATCGAATTTTAAGCCCAAATTGTGTTAAGCTTATTGTAATTTGGCCCTGAACTATTATATTATACTTTGGACCATCTTTTTATTTATTTTGCATGCATTTAGATTAGGTTACGCCCATTTTATTCAGCCTACAAGAAAAGTGACGGGGATTAGCTTGTCTCTTTGAATTCTAAATTGTCTCTTAGAATTCACATGCATGCATCTTTATATTCCAGCCTTGTAGTTCGAAATATTAAGTCAAAAAATGAATGAATTGTGATTCAAGTGACTTATACTCACAAGTTCTTAGTTGAACGACACCGGAGTTTCAAACCTCCACCGGATAATATCATTTCCCGACTCATTATAGTCGACGGGGTGCATTACTTATCAAATCTGATAGTGTTGGTTCCTTGCTCATTATAGCAAACGGGTCACACTCCTATAATTCAAATCTGATAGTGTTGGTTCCTTGCTCATTATAGCAAACGGGTCACACTCCTATAATTCAAATCTGATAGTGTTGGTTCCTTGCTCATTATAGCAAACGGGTCACACTTCTCTATTTTTAACCTTGAAGTGGACGATCGAAAATCAAGAACTCCAAGTATTGGTATAGGGTTTCACGGCAAGTACGTGGAGTTCGTATCATTCGGTATCAGAGCCGTGATACGAACTCCACGTACTTGCCGTGAAACCCTATACCAATACTTGGAGTTCTTGATTTTCGATCGTCCACTTCAAGGTTAAAAATAGAGGAGTGTGACCCGTTTGCTATAATGAGCAACGAACCAACACTATCAGATTTGAATTATAGGAGTGTGACCCGTTTGCTATAATGAGCAAGGAACCAACACTATCAGATTTGAATTATAGGAGTGTGACCCGTTTGCTATAATGAGCAAGGAACCAACACTATCAGATTTGATAAGTAATGCACCCCGTCGACTACAATGAGTCGGGAAATGACGTTATCCGGTGGAGGTTTGAAACTCCGGTGTCGTTCAACTAAGAACTTGTGAGTATAACTCACTTGAATCACAATTAATTCATTTTTTGACTTAATATTTCGAACTACAAGGCTGGAATATAAAGATGCATGCATGGGAATTCTAAGAGACAATTTAGAATTCAAAGAGACAAGCTAATCCCGTCACTTTTCTTTTAGGCTGAATAAAATGGGCTTAACCTAATCTAAATGCATGCAAAATAAATAAAAAGATGGCCCAAAGTATAATATAATAGTTCAGGGCCAAATTACAATAAGCTTAACACAATTTGGGCTTAAAATTCGATCACTAAGACATTGAAACAAGGTGGATTGGATCCAGCTGAATACTTGTCTTCTTGGGGCTCTTCTTGAGTTATTTGGATCAAAAGAGATTGAACTTCCTCTTGCATTCTTTTGGACCGTGACCTTGTGATAGGTCCAACATAACTTGGTTCATCTTGAGTTGTGATCATATCATCATTTGGATCAAAGTGTGGCCTTGTTGGACCAAAGTGTGGCCTTGTCTTATGATTCACATCATCCTGATTCCTATCATCAACTCCTTCTGAGAAAACAAGTACTGAAGACTCTTGTGGTCGGAAAAGACTTCGAACGGAATTCCATATAAGTAGTGTCTCCACTTCCCCAAAGCAAAGATCACTACCACTAGCTCGAGATCGTGAGTGGGATAATTCTGTTCATGATCCTTCAGTTTCCTCGAGGCAGCTATCACCTTACCGTTCTGCATCAAAACACATTCCAATCCTTCTTTCGAGGCATCCGTATAAACCATGTATCCTTCGGTGCCTTCAGGGAGTGCTAATACCGGTGCAGTGGTTAACTTTTCCTTCAAAAGTTGGAAACTCGCCTCACAATCCTCATTCCAATCAAACTTGACTTCCTTCTTTGTCAACCGAGTTAAAGGAGTTGCAATCTCAATGTCTCCAAGACCAATCTGAGATGCCGGGCATGATCTTCCGGATTCCTCGAATAAACCAAGATATCATCAATGAAGATTACCACGAATTTGTCCAAATAAGGCCGAAAAGTCCGATGCATCATATCCATAAATGCTGCAGGGGCATTAGTCAAACCGAAAGGCATTACTACGAAATCGCAGTTTCCATACCGGGTATTAAATCCTGTCTTAGGTATATCCTCTTCCCGGATTTTCAATTGGTAGTAACCTTGCCTTAGATCCAATTTAGAATAAAGCCCCGAGCCTTGCAACATGTCAAACAAACCCTCGATGTGGGGTAACGGATACTTATTCTTGATAGTCCTCCGATTAAGCTCCCGGTAATCTAGACACATCCTCAATGTTCCATCTTTCTTTTTAACAAAGATAACCGGAGCACCCCACGGAGATGAACTCGGCCGAATATAAACAATCTTAAGTAATTCCTCAAGCTGAATTTTCAATTCCTTCAACTCTGTCTGAGCCTTTCTATACGGAGTCTTAGAATACGGTTCTGATCCCGGATACAAATCAATAACGAATTCAATCTCACGATCCGGTGGCAAAGAACCCAAATTCTCCGGAAACACATCGGGAAAATCCTTAACCACGGCGGTCTCCTCAAATTTAATTTGATCCTTCGGCTTATTGAGAAGATAAGCAACGAATCCCATAACCCCTTCTCTCATTAGCTTATGAGCTTCCATAAAAGATAAGAGCGGTACGTTCTTCCACCCTACTTTTCCGATCAACTCTTCCCCCAATTTAATCTTCTTCTTAAAACAATCAACCTTGGCCCGGTGCCGGTATAACCAGTCCATACCGAAGATCACCCCATATCTCTTCATAGGCATCACGATAAAATCGGCCGGATAATCCTTCCCTTCTATCAAAACCGAACAACCCCGAACCACTTGATCCGTCTGTAAATTTCCTCCAAGAGGAGAACTCACAAAATAACAAGAATTGGCACATATAACAGGTAGGCACAGAGAAGCACATAGATCACTAGATATAGAAGAGTGGGTAGCACCCGGATCAAATAATGCATGAATGTTCGTGGTGTGAATGCATATGGTACCTTCCACCACGGCTGTAGGATTCACCTCAGCATCCTGTTCCTTGCCCTCAAGGGCATAAGCACGTGCCTGAATCATGGGCCTCTGAACTCTTTTCGGAAATCCCGGATTCTTATCTGGACATGTATCCGCCATATGATCAGCTTTCCCACATATAAGGCATAAACCCAACCTTTTCCAGCAATTGTGATAGTGGTGTGTTAGCCCTCCACAATGTGTGCACGGTGGCTTAGATAATCGCGCCTCACTTGGAAGTTGTCGCTCCGAAGATGTCACAGCTAAAGCCCTTGGAGCTTGTGAAGCTTATCCTCCCATTCGGGGTTTCTTGAAAGGACCTTTGGGTGGAGGAGTAGCTTGAACCATAGGTCGCTTTCCCGAACTTATTCCAGAACCTCACCCCATCGGTGGCCTAAAAACCGGGTCTTTCTTCTTATACTCCTCTTCTTGAACTAGAGCCCTTTGTACCGTATCGGCGAAAGACTCGAAATTATGGCCGGCGTGTCTATGCCTCAAATCCTGTCTCAAACCCGCGATAAATTTCTTGGCTTTCCTCTTTTCATCACGGGTAATGTGAGGAGCATACTTCCCGAGTCTGTTGAAAATGGTAATAGATTGAGCCACTGTTCGATTCCCTTATTTAAGATCCATGAATTCTTGCTCTTTACGTTCCCTGACAACCTCGGGAATAAAGCACTTTCGGAATTCCCGTTTAAAAACCTCCCGCATCACCTCTTCACCATCCACTTCAAGCTTTTCCCTTGTTCTTTCCCACCAATCATAAGCCCCACCATCTAGTTGGAATATAGCGAATTGGGCCTTCTAATGAGTAGTAAACTACCGAACCCCAAATTTCAATTCTTGTTAACCAACCCTCCGATACCTCATCATCAATGAACCTAGAAAACCGAGGAGGATTATAGCTCAAAAATACTCCATGAGGATCTCTATTGTTGTTTAGTGGAGCCGGTTGCTCAACGGGTTGTGGTGGGGGAGCTTGAGCTCTCCTATGCTCGACATAATTAAATACCGCTTCCATAAAGTTTCCCATATCCATCAGAAGCGGTTGCGGTTGTTGTGGTGTAGGGGATCGATCACGGTGTCGGCGTCGACCCGGTGATCTCTCACGATGTCTACGCGGAGGCATTCTGTCAAAGAAACACTGAAATGCATGTTATCTTTAGTCTATGTATGAGAGTGCAATTAATTCAGTCAAAATTCAAAAGTTGAAACACATAAACACATAATGAATGCAAATGCAATCACATTGTCAAGGTGTCCTAAAGCCGAACGACCTAGACTGACTCACATGACACGAGAGCCTGGATTTTGCAACCCGAGGCTCTGACACCACCTAAGGATGTAACACCCGAGCGTAAGGTGCCACATCCCCCGCACCGAGACCCGACCCGCATGTGAAATGTATAATCCACACACAAGCTAAGTCACGGCGAACGGGGACACAAACACACACGTCTAGGCTAGGCGGGACTAGGGGTGGTAAATGGGTGGGTTGGGCTGGGTTTGGGTTGGGTTCATATGGGTTGGGTCTAAATGGTTTGGGTCAAAAATGGGTTCTATACTAGTGGGTTCTTAATGGGTTGGGTTCTTAATGGGTTGTGGTGGGTTTTAATGGTTTGCTAGTGGGTTCAATAATGGGTTATTAATGAGTTCCAACTCAATTCAAGTACTTAAATGTCTAATATACCCTTCACTAATATATTTAACTTATTTTGGATTTATTTGACCTAATTAATATATTTTCAACCCATTTGGTCTATTTTGAGTCCGTTTTTTCGTTTTTCGACATGTTCGTTTTATTTTAGACTCGTTTAACTAATTTTTGGTCTATTTCACCCGTTTTTCGACATGTTCGACCTATTTTGGACTCGTTTGACACGTTTTGGACCCATTTCACCCAATTTTCAATCTGTTCGACCTATTTTTGACTCGTTCGACTCGTTTTGGACCTTTTTCATCCGTTTTTCGACCTATTCGACCTTTTTAGGAATCATTTGACCCGTTTTGGACCCATTTCACCCAATTTTCAACCCGTTCGACCTATTTTGGACTTGTTTGACCCGTTTTGGACCCATTTCATCCAATTTTCAACATGTTAGACCTATTTTTGACTCGTTCGACTCGTTTTGGGCCTCTTTAACCCGTTTTTCGACCTATTTGACCTATTTTGGAATCATTTGACCCATTTCGGGATCGTTTCACTCGTTTTTCGACTTGTTTGTCTTATTTAAGACTCGTTTGACCCATTTTTTGTCATTTTAACCCGTATTTCGACCTATTTGACCTATTTTGGACTAATTTGATCCGTTTTTAACCTAATTCGCCCGTTTTTTGATACGTTCATTCTATTTTTGACTCGTTTTACCCACTTGTATCCATTTTACTTATTTTGGATCCATTTTACCCATTTGGATTCATTTTATCCACTTGGATCAATTTTACCCATTTGGATCAATTTTACCCATTTGGATCAATTTTACCCAAATTCTACCAATTTGAAACCATTTTACCCATTTCGATTCAATTTTACCAATTTGGATTTATTTACCCATTTATATCAATTTTACCCATTTTGGATCCATTTTACCTACTTGGATCAATTTTACCCATTTGGATTTATTTTACCCATTTGGATTTATTTTACCCATTTTGGATCCATTTTACACACTTGGATCCATTTAACCCATATTTTACCCATTTGGATCCATTTTACCCACTTGGACTCATTTTACCCATTTTGGATCCATTTTACCCACTAAAATCCATTTTACCCACTTGGATCAATTTAACCCATTTTGGATCCACTTTACCCACTTAGATCCATTTTACCCATTTGGATCCATTTTACCCACTTGGATCCATTTTACCCATATTTTACCCACTTGGATCCATTTTACCCATTTGGATTTATTTTATCCATTTTGGATTCATTTTACCCATTTTGGATCCATTTTACCCATTTGGATCAATTGTACCCATTTGGATCCATTTTATCCATTTTGGATCCATTTTACCCACTAAAATCCATTTTACCCATTTGGATTCATTTTACCCACTTGAATCCATTTTACCCACTTGGATCCCTTTAACCCACATTTTACCCATTTGGATCCATTTTACCCATTTTGGATCCATTTTACCCATTTGGATCCATTTTATCCATTTTGGATCCATTTTACCCACTAAAATCCATTTTACCCACTTGGATCCATTTTACCCATTTGGATCCATTTTACCCACATTTTACCCATTTGGATTGATTTTACCCATTTGGATCAATTTAACCCATTTGGATCCATTTTACCTATCTGGATCCATTTTACCTATCTGGATCCATTTTACCCATCTGAATCCATTTCAAATGGGTCTAAAATAATCAAACACAGAAAAAATCGGTGAAATAGGTCTAAAATGGGCCAAACGAGTCCAAAATAGATCGAATAGGTTGAAAAACGAATGAAACAGGTCCAAAACTGGTCAAACGAGTCCAAAATTGGTCAAATAAGGCGAAAAACCTGTAAAAATGGTCTGAAATAGGTCAAACGAGTCCAAAATCGGTTGAACAAGTCGAAAAACCGGTGAAACGGGCTCAAAATAAATCAAACATATTGAAAAATAGGTGAAGCAAGCCCAAAATGGGTTAAACAAGTCAAAAAACGGATCAAATGGGTCTAAAATAATTCAAACACACAAAAAAATCGGTGAAATAGGTCTAAAATGGACCAAACGAGTCCAAAATAGATCGAATAGGTTGAAAAACGAGTGAAAGAGGTCCAAAACTGGTCAAACGAGTCCAAAATTGGTCGAATAGGTCGAAAAACCGATTAAAATGGTCCGAAATGGGTCAAACGAGTCCAAAATAGGTTGAATAAGTTGAAAAACAGGTGAAACGAGGTCAAAATGGGCCAAATAAGTCCAAAACAGGTCTAATAGGTCGATAAATGGATGAAACGGGTCCAAAACGGGTCAAACGAGTCCAAAATAGGTCGAATAAGTCGAAAAAATGGTTAAAATGGTAAAAAATGGGTCAAACGAGTCCAAAATAGGTTGAACAAGTCGAAAAACGGGTGAAACTGGCTTAAAACGGACAAACGAGTCCAAAATAGATTGAACGGGTTGAAAAATGGGTGAAATTAATCCAAAATGGGTCAAACGAGTTTAAAATAAATAGAACATGTTGAAAATTTGGCAAACGAGTTAAAAATCGTGTTCCTGTGTGAAAATACTTGTAAAATTATGTTAGTGTGTAAATGTGTGTAAAAAATGTGTTATTGTGTGAAAATATGTATAAAATTGTGTTAGTGTGTGTAAATATGTGTTAGTATGTGTAAAAAATGTGTAATTATGTTTAAAAAATTTATGAATAAAAATATAATATTTAATTTATGGGGAGGGTAAAATAGTAATAAAACATTAAAATTGGATAATTAATCTTAAACCATTAGAGACCCAACTCAAACCCAATATCAACCCACCATAACCCATTATGGACCCATTACTTTCCTAACCCATCATTAACCCAACCCAAACCAACCCAATTTAAATTTCATCAAAACCAACCCAACCCAACCCACCTATAATGGGTTGGACCCATTGGGTTCAACCCATTTTGCCACCCCTAGGCGGGACTAACCCTTAAACCATAAATTAGAGCAAAACATTAATAAAGGGGAAGCAATAACAATCATATATACCATGAGCACTAAAGCTCCAAAATAGAGTTCATATACAAAGTCTAACCAAGTGTTCAAGTTCTATCACATAACGCTTCAAAATCATAATCATATACAAAATGATATCATGAGTGCGAGTGTAACAGAATGAAAGTGCTAAACACTAATGCAAGACCTAGGCGACTTGTATTCCCCCTAGCACTCCTTAACCAGCACAAAAACCACTGAAAACAAACCGGGTTCAGTCCAAAAGGGACTGGTGGGTATAAAACAGGCATAGTATATAACTATCGCAGAATTTAACATATACATGCAAGCTGTAAACCCGTAAGAAGTTTTTTGAAGATTTTCCCAAGTGGGTAAGATAAAGAAAGACATCTACGGATTTACAACGGTCATATTCTTTCATAATTAGTCATAGGGTTATAAGCTCGGCGAGTGAGCGTGTATAATCTCCAACCTTCTCCTCGTGTAATCATATCATCATTATTGGTTTTCATACATATCTTTCGTGCACATACATAAATGATCATAATCATACATATACACCTTCTTCCTCCGGGTGGTGGAAGGGTTAGCTAGACCCGACCACCTCATACATAATAGCTAGTGAGGTACATGAATCCTCAAAAGCCCGACTAGCATTTTCTCATCAAAACTCCTACTGAGGTCCGTTTCGTCGTAAGTTTGGTTGGAACTAGTGTATGGGATCACCGTCAGCCCTTGCCTCCCCGGATCGCCACATACAATAAGTCCCGGGGCCCGTGAACATATCATACATGCAATCTCGCCAAAACATAAGGTAGGATTCAACATAAAAGAAGGCTTACATTTGAAATCATTTACTCATGAAACGACTCAACATACATATAATATAATTTTGGCTTAAAACGTTGCACATTGAGGGTATATAAGGTTGCTATTAGAAGAAAAACCCACCTTGAAGCGACAAACGAAGACACAAAAGCCTCACTGACTGGCCTCGTCTCCAACGGGATAAAAATCTGTGCAAGAAAGGTGAAGTGAGACTCAAAATGACCAATTAAGACGCTCTACTATGAAATGATTATGATATGAAGGCATAAAAGAGTATATGATGTAATGAACACGTTCATGTGCACTATTAACAAGTTAAAGACATATGAACGATCATTATATTCATTCCAATAAGGGTTTGAATCCAAACAAGTTCATAGCTTACATATATCATACCATATTAATCCAAAGAATTCAAATAAAAGCCATAACACATAGTATAACATGCTTACTTATCATACAAGTCATAAAATAAGCAATGCACATCACTTAGGGTTCAATTTCAAGAGTGAATCCCATGCATGTACACATTATAAGCAAAGAATATTGAAGCATATCTTGGAAAATATTCAACGAAAATTCATAAGATTTCTCAACACACAATATAGCACATTATATGACATGTTAATGAAGTGAATGAACTAGAAATGTTCCAATGAAACCACGCAATTCACGTACAAAATACAAAATTCCATGCAAAAATGCATAGGGTCGCGGCCGCGACCCATTTTCTTCATAAGAATGGTAGCGGCCGCTACCCCCTTATAAAATGCCCGAATTTTTTGAAGAATTTTTCATGAATTTCAGAATACGTGTGCCAACATGAACAGTGGTCGCGGGCGCGACCTAAAATATAAGTAAATCAGGTCACGGGCGCGACCTGAGAGACACACCCAAAAACGTGAAAGAGGTCACGGCCGCTACCATTTTCCTTCATGGTTCGATCGCGGCCGCGACCAACCAGTTACAGCAGCAGAAATGCGAAGAAAAACAGAGCAAAGCCATGCCAACACTTCTCCAACAAGATCAGGTATGTTATGAACATATAAATGCAAGAAAACAACTCCAATCCAATATACAAACATGCTCCCAAAGCCTAGAAACGTGACATGGAGGCAAAGGTGATCAATTTATGCTATATCTTCAAAGTTTCAATAATGAAAGCTCATAAATGCCTCAACTACCAGTTAATACTTCACCATAAATGCAAAGAAGAAATCAAGGCAATCATAATCATGCTTGGAATCAATCAAATACCTCAAGAAATGAAAGAGATCAACCTAAGAGTTCATAACATAAATATTTCATCAAGGCAGCCATATTCCATGAAACCATGCTCAAAATTAGGGATGAAAGGATTGAAATGACTCATATTGAATGCATAATACAACCCTAAGCTTACCTTGTGGATTAATGGAGGTTTGGATGAGATTTGAGCTTGAATCTCCAAGGGTTGGCTTGAGCTACGGGATTATCTGGAATGCAGAGGAGAAATGGCTAAATTTCTCTAAGTGAGAGGCTTTGGTTCGGTTAAGGGAGGGTATGGCTGATTAGGTGGTTGAGTTAGGGTTACATAGGTTTAAACCATAGTTAATTTGGTCAAGAGGTGAAAGAGTTATGGCTCATTTAGTAAAAGGTGGCAGTTTTGTCTTCCGTCGCGTGTTTCGGTTGGATTTCGAAGGTTCAAATAAATTTGGAAAAGTAATGGGCTAACTTCATCAAACTCGAATTTTCGATACGAGTTCAACGAAGTTGACGAAACTCGAATCCGAGTTTCCTAGCTCAAGTTATCACGTAAGGAACCAATGGTGCGCTAATTGCTCGTTAGCCCCCGTTTTGGATTCCACAATCAAAATAAATTCAAAACTCAATCAAACCAATCCGAAAACATAAAACGAGCATAGAACCATATTCATAACACATATAAGTTCAACATATTAAATTTGCACAAAATTTCAAATTCAATTTACCTAGAAACGGCAAGCAACATTTCATTAAACCGCAAATAGTTTCAAAAATTCTTATAAATTCAAATTCAAATATTTCAAATAATTAAATAATTCAACAACTAATATAATATGAAATAAAGAAATGAAATAACGTAATTAAAATAAATGAAATGCGCACAGACTTATCACATAATTCATACCTGAACAATTTGAAAAGTCGGGGCGTTACACAAAGAAACTAAACTATCAAAACAAAATCAACCAAAATAAAAGATAAATGAGAAATTAATATTAATTTCTATTAGCCAAACATAATTCATGAATCCTTTTGTTGCATGTGTTGTTGTTATGATCAATTTCATGACATATTTTTCACGTTTTATAATTTGATTGTTTGTTCCATTCGAGATTCATATATTAGTATTTTTATGAATTTGAGATTTAAACTCAATATCAATTTAACTAATTAAATTTTTTTTTTTATAGTTTAAAAAATAAAGTTGTTATAGATATTAGGGGTAGTTTTATTTATCATTATTGTTAAATAGATAAAAGGTATTTTAGGTTGCTTTTACATTTTTATTAAAAGTTATAAATGAAAAATAACTGAAATGATGAATTTGAATAAAATTAAAAATATAAAGACTATTTTAAATTTATATTGAAAATACAAGAATGAATATAAACTTTTTCCATATTTTGTTATAGTAATGCATTCATGTCGCTTAATATATAGATAGAATGAAAGACAATCAAAGCACAAATATGGGATACTGCCGGACAAGAAAGATATCGAGCTATTACAAGTGCTTGTTATAGAGGTGCCGTTGGTGCACTCCTTGTTTACGACATAACTAAAACGCAAACTTTTGAAATGTTAAGAGGTGGCTTCGAGAAATGAGGGACCACGCAGACTCTAGCATAGTCTTCATGATGACCGGCAAATGGCAATAAACAAGATCTTAGCCATCTAAGAGCAGTTACAGAGCAGGATGGTCAAACTTTGGCGGAGAGTGAAGGACTCTACTTCCTCGAGACATCAGCATTGCAATCACACAACATCGAAAAAGCATTTCAAACTACTTTGACGGAAATATACAATATCATTAGTAAGAAGGCATTAGCTACCCAAGAAGCTGTCGCAACAATTCCTAGTCAAGGTGCCACCATCGATGTAGGCGATTCGTCTAGAGCTACTACGAGAGGTTGCTGTTCCACTTGAGTTCAATTTTGTGGATATGGACGTGAAAACTCCTGTTTTTGTTTTCTCTTATACAACTGCAGAGGGGGAGGTGCAACTACCCCCTTCAATTCTTTGATCATATTATATATATGTTATTTTGTTAATAGAACATAGAAGATTATCTAAAAATTGTAATTTTATAAATTTTCATTACCTTGAACAAAATTTTAGAGCCGCCACACTGTGCTTAATAACTTTCATATACGGTTGGAGATTTTTGTTATATATTTTGTGAATTCAATTTGATACCAAGACATTGTTCGGATACATGGTAGACAACAAGGGAAAACTCATATCCATGCCTATATTTTCGATGCGAATTAAAAATAGTTCTCATGTTTTTAATTTACTTTAAATTCATCTTTTAAATTATTCTTTTATTACAATTTTAAACCAAAGTATATAAATAGACTAAAGTACCGTTAAATTACATTTTATCTATTAAATGATAAAGATAATCAAATTATCTTGCATTTTTCTCAAACCATAAAAAAAAAAAAGAAACTATAAATTATTTAGTTTAACGGTTATAAACACCATTAAATCCCAAAATTATAAAAATATTGATATTTAAATTAATGTTATCCACAATTATTAAGACATATATTGTAACGCCCGAGCGCAAGACGTCACATCCCCCGCACCATGACCTGACCCGTATATGAAATGGAAAGTCCATACACGTACCAAATCAAGGCGAACGGGACACAACACACTCACTATGCTTGGCGGGACTAACCCTTAAATCAATCAACAACACCTATAATAGCAGGGTAGCATAAGAGCGAAAGCATATAACATAATATTTACATCGAGCCATCAAAGTTCAATATAATTACAACAAGTACAAATATCATAATCAACGGCCCACACGACCTAATTCAATCCATGTTCGCTCCACACAATCATAAAAGCATAATAATCAAAATATGAGTGTATACATCAAAGAAATGCTAGACACTAACGCAAGACTCCCACAGACTCGTATTCCCGCCTAGCACTTCCCACTTGCAAAAGAAAGTTGAAAACAATACCGGGTTCAGTCTTAAAGAGACTGGTGGGTATACAACAGGTGTAATATATAAATATTGCAGAATTTAAATATATACATGCAAGCTATAATCCCAAACAAGGTTTTAAGAGTATTTCCCAAGTGGCCAAATCAAAAGATACAACGAACAGGATTATAACTATCGTTTTTAATCATTAGGTCATTCGTGAGGTGGCGAGTGGCCAAGTCTCCAACCTTCGCCTCGTGTGTCATTATCATTCATCCATGAGTGATCATACACATAATCTTTTGTGCTCATTCATTTGATCATTCATAATCGTTCATATACACCTTTTTCCTCCGGTTAGTGGACGGGTTTGCAAGGTCCGATCACCCATTCATTATGGCTAGTAGGGTACATGAATACGCAAAAGCCTGATTCCCATTCCCCGCTAATCTCCTAGCGAGGGCCGATATCATCGTAGTTTGATGGAACTAGTGTATGAGATCCCCGTCAGCCCTTACTTCCCCGTTTAGCCACATACACTGTACGCCCCAGTTTTTTTATTTGTACAGCATAACGTATGTGTTTATCAAATTGCGCGAAATAATTATTTATACGTGATTTACATATTTAATTTAATTTTAAATGTATTATATGTTAATTACTTTATTTTTATGTTATTAATATTAAAAATATTTATATATATATTAACGTGGTATGAGTTGTTTATCAACGTATTTGCATAAACTCATGCAATCCATTTTAATTAATAATTATGCATGCATGTATTTATTATGCATTTGAATTTTTATATTATTTGGAAATATTATAAAATTTTATTGTTACATTGTGTATGAGTGACATTTACGTGCTTCGTTTCTATTTAAATTGATACCGCAATCTCGTGCAAATTTAATATGTTGGACTTATACGTGTCTTGTATATGAATATATGCTCGTTTCGTATTTTCGGATTCAATTGCATGTGTTTCGGATTTATTTTAATTTTGGAATCCAAGTCGGGGGCTAACGAGCAATTAGCGCACCCTTGGTTCCGTAATTGATATCTTGAGCTCGAGGATTCGGATTCGAATTCCGTCACCTCCGTTGCCTTCGTATCGATGATTCGGAGACAATGGAACAAGCCTCATACCTTTTTGAGATCATTAAGACCTCCGAAATCCAACCGTAACGAACAACTCGTGCAAGAATAACCCTTTTGTTGACTAGTCTTCATGGTGGGACCCCTTAACACCTCTCTAACCTAACCATACTAAACCCATGATTTGTGTACTGGAGTTAAGCCTTTCTTGCCCCTTTTGGTCAGCCAAAACCGAGCCAAACCCTCCTTTTTCTGCTGCACTTGATCGAGAGAGAGAGAGAGAGAAGAAAAGAGGAAGAACCTTGGCTACCTTTGTGATTTTAAGCTCAAATCACTTCCCTTCTTCACCAAATCTTCAAGGTATGAATATTTATGTATTCTCTACTCTTTTATACATATTTTCATCCATTTATTCCTGGTTTTGATTCAGATTTGGTTAGGGTTTGAGTCATGAGCTTGATATGAATTTTGGGGGTAATTGCTCTTGTGACCTTGCTTAGTTGTGCAGCTGATTTCGTGGCTTTAAACTGAGTTTATGGACTTGTTTCTTTACCTCTTTGTTTCTTAACTGATAGTATGTGAAGTTGGGATGATTTTCTCTTAAGATATTTTGTTGAAATTATGTGATTTAGAGCCCCAAACTTGATGATCAAAACTGCCTCCCCTGTTTTGGAACTGCTGGGACGTTTTGTGGATTTTGCTTGATCAAATGACCTTCTTTTCGTGTGAATTTGCATGGAAGATGTACACTTATTGCTCTATATGTTAGCATTCGTGTTGCAAGCTTTTGGATCCATTTTAAGCCCCAAAACCAAAATACATGACCTGTTCTTATGCATGATCCGTGACAGCTTCTGTTGCGTTTTTGTTGTAGTTTGTTGGTCATCCTAATGTGCTTCAATTCGTGCCATTTTGCGTATATATGATGTATATTAGTTGTTTAGTATGTTAGCATGCTTTCCCTAAGGTTTTAGACCCAATTCAGCCCCTAAGTACTTGATCATGGCATGATTGAACCAATCGGACTCATATGTGCGGTTTTGGACGCCCCATAATTGATGCATGGTTTCGGTGCCCTTAACGTGTGAATTGGACTTTGCACTCTAAAGGAAATATGCTCCTAACATGCTAAATATGTTGTATATTATGTTTCATAAGATTTGGAGTTGATTTGGTATGCTTTTGGACTGATATTGTATAAGGTTTGTTTTGCCGGTAAACCTTGTTTTCATTTTTTGGGTCTGTACCGAGACACCCCGTGTCTCATTTGCCTTGTATTGTAACGCCCCCGTTTTTCAGTTTAAATAATGTGGCGTATTTGTTTATAAATTGCGCGATTCAATTATTTAATTATATGATTACTTGTTCATAAGTGTTTTTATTTGATTTAAACTATAAACTATTAATATTTAATTTAATTCATTTTATTTCTACTTTGATATTTAGTGTTAAATTCTCAATTAAGGTTTTGTGTTACCTTAACTATTTCGGTAATTTCGTTAATTAATTTCAACATGTTATTAGTTGGTTTTAATTTAATTAATATGGAATTTAAGTTTAGTAATTTATTTATAACAATATGAATTCGTTCATGAGCATGAGTGTTCTGTTTGTGCTTCGTTCATATATGTAATGATATCGGATTGGTATGAAAATTTAGTATGTCGTATATATGTGTGTTATGAACATGCCTATATGCTCGGTTTATGTTTTTGGATTCATTTGACGTGTTTATGAATTTAATTTCGATTGTGGAACCAAATCGGGGGCTAACGAGCAATTAGCGCACCCTTGGTTCCGTGCGTGATATCTTGAGCTCGGGAATTCGGATTCGAATTCCGTCAACTCCGTTGCCTTCGTATCGACGATTCGGAGACAATGGAACAAGCCTCACACCTTTTTGAAATCATTAAGACCTCCAAAATCCAACCGTAACGAGCAACTCGTGCAAGAAAAGCTCCTTTTGTTGACTAGTCTTCATGGTGGGACCCCATAACACCCCTTAACCTAACCCTACCTTAACCATGACTTATCTACCTTGAGTTAAGCCCTTTCTCTTCCCTTTAAGCTGCAAAAACCGAACCAAACCCTCATTTTTCTGCAGCAACTGAACGAGAGAGAGAAGAAGAGGAGAAGAGAGGAAAACCTTGGCCATCCTTGTGATTTTGGGGCTCAAATCACCATCTTCCTTCACCAAATCTTTAAGGTATGAATATTTATGTCTTCTCTACTCTATTATGCTTGATTTCATCTACTTAAATCATGTTTTGGAGCAGATTTGATTAGGGTTTGAGGGATGAGATTGGTATGAACTTTTAGGGATTTTTGTTCTAGTGACCTATTTGCTTGTGTAGCTGATTTCCTTGCTTGTAAATGATTATATGAACTTGTTTCTTGACCCATTTCTTTCCTAACTGATAGTATATGATATTAGGAAGATTTTATCTCTTGACCCTTTTGTGAAATTTTGAGATATGGAGCTCCAAACTTGATGATCTAATTGATTCCCCTGTTTTCGAACTGCTGTGTGAAATATTGTGTTGATGATTGATCAAATGGTCTCCATTTCGTGTGAAATTGCTTGGAGTTGATGTACACTCATTTTTATATATGTTAGCATTCATGCTTCAAGTATTTGGATCCATTTGAAGCCTCAAAATCGAAGTACATGGCCTATTCTTATGCATGATCTTTGACAGAATTGTTGCTGTTGTGTTTGGTAAGTTGTTGGTCATCCTAATGTGCTTTAAATTGTACCATTTTGCATATATATGATGTATATTAGTTGTTTAGTATGTTAGTATGCATTCCCCAAAGTTTCAGATCCAAACTCAACCCCTAAGTACTTGATCAAGGCATGATGGAATCATTAGGGCTCATATGTGCGATTTTGGCGACCCAGTTTTGTTGCATGGATTTGATGATCTTAACGTGTGATTTAGCCTTTGAAATCTAAATGAAAAATGTTCATAACATGCCAAATATGTTGTATATTAAGTTTCAGAGCATTTGGAGTTCATTTGGTATGTTTTTGGATTGATTTGGTATGAGTTCAGTTTTGCCGGAAAACTCTGTGAACGCCCCAAGTTCTGTACCGTGACACCCCCGTGTCTCATTTACTCATAAGAGTGAGACACGGGCGTGTCACACCTTCTGGGCAGCTCTGTACTGAGCCACGCCCGTGGCTCAGTTTGGCTAAGGGAGGTGACACCCCCGTGTCCCTTCCCCTGCGCAGTCCGTGTTGCTTCCTTTTCGGTTTTTGATTTGTTTCACCTCTTGAATGGCTTTATCTCCTTTTGTGTTGAACTAGGAACTTGTTTTACTATGTGTTAGGAGTATTGTGGTTTAATTTCATGGCATTTGGATGTGCTATAGGCATGCTTTTACTTAATGCCGTTTATGTGTGTTTATATGTCGCTTATGAATCGCATCACTTATTTTCTATATCATAAGACTTCTTCTTGTTGTCAAACCGTGGATATATGCTATATTATGTAATATGAAGTATGTGGTAGCATTATGGAAGAGCTTGAACATGTTCTATGCTCCTAGTTGAGTTCTTGAAATAAATTGATTGGGAATATGAATTGAATGATAATGAATGAATGAGTGAATGACTTGGATATATGAGTTAAATGCCTTAATAATGCACATGAACATTTCATGACTTAATATGATCCTTATGCCTTCATATCATGCTTGAGCATTGTCGTGCGTCATATATGGTTCATTTAGAGTCTTGAGTCTCACGAACACGTCTTGTGGTCTTTTGTACAGTTTGTCTCCAGGGTGGAGAGCTTTTGATCGTTCAGGCACTTGGTGCTCGATCCTTGTAACTTCACGGTTCAGGTGAGGGTGGTTTTTGTTTTAGCTATGTAACAAACCCTACAACCCTTATGTGAAAAGCTTTGGCCAAAACCTTATGATTATATATATATGGTTTTCAAATGAAGTTATCGAGTAAACCCTTCTAAATTATGCATGTGAGCGTATAACTTAAAATGGTTTTGTAATGAGGCTATGCTCCAAACCGTGTGTCTTCATGCTAGCTACGGATTAGGATGACACGGAGAGGTACGTATATAGCATATGCCGATTTACACGGTAAGGTATGATTTCTTATAGTATGTATTGATCGAGTAAACCCTTTTCAAATGATTTATGAATTATGATATGTACTTATGAATTGATATGTTTTGGCGAGTCACATTTCTGATTTATGACTGAACGGGCCCCGGGACTTAGTATATGTGGCTAACCGAGGAAGCAAGGGCTGACGGGGATCCCATATACTAGTCCCAACCAACTACGGTGATACCGGCCCTCGCTAGGAGATTTAGCGGGGAATGGGAGCTAAGTGCCCTTGGGGGAGTCATGAAACCCCAGTGGCCCATGATTGAGGTGGTCGGGTCTTGCTAACCCGTCCACCACCCGGAGGAAGAAGGTTGGAAATGATTTATGATTTATGTTATGATTTTATTATGTTTATGCACCGTGCGGGAAGGCCGGGACACGGATTGCCCAAACGAATATATTTATGATATGATTTATGGTCTGCATGTATTATGATATATCGCATGAACACCAAATCAACTTACTAATGATATTTGTCGTACACGGTCGGAGTTTGGTTGGAGATTGTGCACGCTCACTCGCCGAGCCTTATCATTATGTATGATTTATGAATGTAATGAAACTAATATGACTTAGTCATAAAATCCGAGCATTGATTAGTCATTCTCTTGCCCTTTTTGGGAACTAACTTCGAATAAAAACCTTGTTCGGAATTTACGACTTGCATGTGCATGTTTTTATATATGTATATCGCTCCTGCTCACTCAGTCTTCTAGAGACTGACCCTCTCCCTCCCCAACACTTTAGTGTGCAGGTTTGGCTTCAGAGTTTCGAGCTAGGCGGAGGTGTTGGAGTCTTTGTGTTGGTCAAGTTAGGTTAGGAGAGTCTCTGCACTCATTTCTGTATTGGAATTATGTATGATTCGTTCTATTATACCATGAACTCGAACAAATTGTAATTGTTATTGAATTGCTGTTACTGAGTTTTTCTTTTGAATTAAAAGAGGCCTAAAGAGCCCAAATTCTGCTTATGGTTGGTATACTTGAACTTTGGCTTTGCAATGCATTATACTTCGTGGATTGGTTTTCATTGCAGGGTCTAGCTCCGCCTGGCTTAGGAAGGTTTTTATGTTTGTCTCCCGTTCGCTAGGGTTTGATACGGGTGCGGATTTACAATTTCGTTACTCGTGTTGAGCCTTAGTGCGGGGGATGTGGTGCCTCACGTGTGGGGTGCTACATGTATTGTGTGACACCCCCGTGTCATGCCTTTTTCGCCTGTCTGTACTGAGACACCCCCGTGTCTCAGTATACTTAAGTTGAGGGACACGGGCATGTACCTTCCCCTACGCATTTCTTGCCTTTTCCTTTTCGGTTTTTGATTGTTTCACCTCTTTAATGCCTTTATCTTCATTTGTGATGAACTATGAACTTGTTTTACTATGTGTTGGGAGTATTGTGGTTTAATTTCTTAACCTTTGGGTGAGATTTAGGCATGCTTTTGATGAATGTCGTTTATGTGCGTTTTGTGGCGTTTATGATTTACGTGACCCATTTCTCCTATCATATGAATTCTTCTTATTCTCAAAAGTTGGAAATATGTTACATTATGTAAAATGAATACGTTTGAATGTGTGTTGAACTTAATTTACTTCAATGCTCTTATTTGCCTAAATGTTGGATCTTGTGCTTTGAATTTCTTGAATTGAATGTAATTATTTGACTACTCTATAATTGTAAACATGTTGAAAGGTATAATGTGACTATGGTTCCAAGATTTTTGTTAGATATTTCTATGAATTACGAAAGATATGAAAAGATTGAACTTGAATGAATACGAACGTTTATAATATCAAATGAATGGCTCGTCTATATGATTTAAAGACGTTAATAGTGCACATGAACATGTTCATTACATAATATTATTTCTTATGCACTTATATCATGTTCATTGCATGCCGTGCGTCATATTTGGTTCATTTAGAGTCTTGAGTCTCACGAACACATTACGTTGTCTTTTGTACAGTTTATCTCCAAGGTGGGGAGATCTTGATCTTTCAGGCACTTGGTAACTCGGTATCCTTGTATCGTCATGTTTCAGGTGAGGGTGTTTTCGTTTTAGTTACGTATAAAACCCTACGACCTTATGTGACAAGCTTTGGCCAAAATCTTATATACATATATATGTTACTGATGTGAATCATGATGAACCGCGGCCATATCTTGTCCCAAATGAAGAGCTGGACCGATCCACAACTCAAGAAGATAGCATACAAAAGGAACAAAGTTATGGTGGTCCAATTACAAGAGCTCGGGCCAAAATTATCCAAGAGGAAGTTGGAAATCTCTTAAACCAATTTGCTCAAACTGGACTCCAACCTTCAAGATGGGCTGCTGAACCAAATTCAGAATACTTCAACGTTTTTATGTCCAATTCCTAAAGTCCAAAGTGTGAAAATGATGTAATTCGGCCCTAAGCCTATTATAATATTATTTGGGCCTTTATTTTATCATTATTTAGCTGCATATTAGTTTATTTAAGCCCACTTTTGTAAGCCTTCATGGCAAGTGGCGGGAATAGCTTGTGTCCTTTAGTATTCTAGTGTCTCTTAGGTTTCAATGCATGCATCTTTATATTCAGCATTGTAACTTGTTTTTCTTTCAATCAAGAAGTAAAATTATTGAATTTTCATTCAAGTGAGATTTTCTCTCAAGTTCTTTGCTAAACGACATTATGGTTTCAAACCCCTTTCCCGGATAATGTTATTTCTCGACTCCTTATAGTCGACGGGGTGCGTTACTTACAATCTGATAGTGTTGGTTCTTTGCTCAATATAGCAAACGGGTCACACTCCTCTTATTTTCAACCTTGAATTAGACGATCAGATTCAAGAACTCCAAGTATTGATATAGGGTTTCACGGCAAGTACGTGGAGTTCGTATCAGTTACTTTTAAAGTAAAGTCATCGAGTAAATATTGATCGAGTAAACCCTTTTCAAATTGAGTTATGGATTATGTTATGTTTCTTATGAATTGAAATATTTTGGCGAGATTATGCATGTATGTTATGTTCACGGGCCCAGGAATTCAGTACATGTGGCTATCCGGGGAGGCAAGGCCGACGGTGATCCCATGTGCTGATTCCATTATGTTTAACGGCGAAACGGACCTCGTCAAGGAGTTTTTGACGAGGAAACGCTAACCGGACTTTGAGGCCTCATGAACCTCATAGCCACAATGATATGTTTAGGTGGTCAGGCCTTGCAAACCCGTCCACCACCCGGAGTAAGAAGTTTGGAACTTATTTTATGAATATGATTATGTTCTGATATGATTGTTATGCAACGTGCGGAAAGGCCGGGACATAGATTGCCCAAACGAATATGTCTTATGATATGATATATGATCTGAGTGTATTATGATATATTGCATGATCACCTATTTAAGGTATTAATAATATTTTTCGTACACGGTCGGAGTTTGGATGAAGTTAATGCACGCTCACTCGCCGAGCCTTTATGCTATATATGAATTATAAACTTAATAAATTGAATATGATTAGTGGTAAAGTTCGAGCATTGCTTAGTTTTGTTCTTGTCCTTTTTGGGAACTAATTTTAAATAAAACCTTGCTCGGGATTTATGACTTGCATGTGCATGTTTTATATATACGTATATCGCTCCTGCTCACTCAGTCTTCTAGAGACTGACCCTCTCCCTCCCTATCCTTTTAGTGTGCAGGTTTGCCTTTGGAGTTTGAGCTAGGCGGAGTTGTGTGGAGTCTTTGAGTTGGTCAAGTTAAGTTAGGATAGTCTCTGCACTCGCATATGTATCTAAATTATGCATGATTTGATTCTGTACGATTATGAACTTGAATCTTTATGTATTTGCTATTGAATTGCCTTGTCGGGCTTTGTTATGAATTAAAAGAGGCCTGAGGAGCCCAAGTCTGCCTGTGGTTCGAGTGTTTAATTTCTGCATGCCCGTGGCGCATGCATGTGTTTGGATTTAGTTCTCCGTTGCGTTATGTCTTGTTGATTAGTTATATTTGCAGGGTCTAAGTTCCGCCTAGCTTAGGAAGGTTTTTTTTTCTGTTTGTCTCCCGTTCGCTATGGTTTGATACGGGTGTGGATTTACCATTTCGTTACTCGTGTTGAGCCTTAGTGCGGGGGATGTGGTGCCTCCTGTGCGGGGTGCTACATCCTTAAGTGGTATCAGAGCCCGGTTGCAAAACCGGTGTTCTCGTGTCGTGAGTGAGTCAGTCTAGGTCGTACGGCTTAGGAACTACGTGACAATGTGTGCATTGCATCGATCTTGAATATGAATTGCTTTCCTTTTTGAATTTTGTTGACTTATCTGTTGCATTCCTGCATTGGATCAACACTTTTCGTGTCAAATACGTGCCATGAGCATACACTAATCGCATGCATATATCCTTGAAATAAGTTATGAATTATAGGTTATGAAGATAATATCAAACCACGGCCAAGCATCATACTAACAACGCCTTATTGCAAGTTCTTTCTGAGGTATGGAGGATAGGAATAATGCATCGGGGAAAGATATAGAGAATTCGAGAGGCGTGGTCCTCATAGATAGAGCTAGAGTGCAAGGGATAGGAGCTGAATTGGAAATTCGACTTAAGGGATGCAACTATAGAGGGACATTGGTAGAAATAGGAATTGCTCGGGGAATATTTATGACTCCGAAGATTGACATATGGGGCTCTTTTAGATAAGAAGCCATAATTGGATTTAATGGGGTCATTCAAATTAAAGAATGGAGTGAATGAACTTTGAAGGTACCTTAACTCAGGGTTCGGATTAGGGAAGAAATAGCGAGAATTGTAAAGATTCAAGCTAAAACACGTTCGGCGGTAGTTACGCACCAAGAGTCGTAAAAATGAGAATGTCTAACAGAACCTAATGGATAGAAAAGAGGTCAAGGTCGGGAAGAAGTGAGTCCGGGAGCCCTAAATTTCAACTAAGATGGGAAAACGAGTCAGGAAGGGATTGGAAGGAGCCAAGCAGCGTGGAAAATACAAGTTCGTGGAAGGTGATAATACTACGAGCAAGATTTGAGTTTGTTTCCCAATCCAAGCTGAATTGTCGTGTTGTGAGGGAGAATTGGGAAATGTGGAGCAACGAATGGAAACGGTAAAGAAAGGCAAAGACGTTTTGGAAGGAAAGCATACACGCAAGTGGGAGCAATTGGAAAGCAAGTTTTATTCCCAGTCTAAACTCGTAAAGGATAAACAAGGGAATCTTGATCCGGGTGCTGACTCGAAGTAGGATTTGGAAACACAGTCAGGGTAATTTTTTAGAGAGTTGATGCACAAAGATTCATGGAAAACTTGAAGACCGTGGGAAAGACGAAGCATGATTAGCAAGTCAAAGTGACCTCTTGATTGGAGGAACGAGGAAAAGCTACCGAGCTAACAACTTACCACATTGGTGACAGGTTCCAAAACATTCATAGCACGTGCATCATACTTCGCATCCATTATTTATTCTTCTTTACTTATGTTCGTGCGTGCATTTTTTTTAATTGATTTTGTTGCTCTAATGTGCGGTATAATTGCTTATTGTAAATGTGACACATGCATTGACATCTTTACCCGACATGCATTTTAGTGTTTACTTCGTAGGAAGTTCTTTCACCTCACTTATCAGGTTTTGGTCAAGTTAAGTTAGGATAGTCTCTGCACTCGCATATGTATCTAAATTATGCATGATTTGATTCTGTACGATTATGAACTTGAATCTTTATGTATTTGCTATTGAATTGCCTTGTCGGGCTTTGTTATGAATTAAAAGACGCCTGAGGAGCCCAAGTCTGCCTGTGGTTTGAGTGTTTAAATTCTGCAGGCCCGTGGCCAATGCATGTGTTTGGATTTAGTTCTCCGTTGCGTTATGTCTTGTTGATTAGTTATATTTGCAGGGTCTAAGTTCCGCCTATGTAACGCCCGGACGAGGGCATCCACGCCTATCCCGCGCCACGTACCTAGCTTGTATACAGAATGACTATCCATATACCCGCCAAGCGCGAAGCAAGCGGTGACAAACGGACATCCTAGCTAGGCGGTGCTAGACTCACAAAGCGAGTAACAAACACAAGTAATGCGGAAGCTTAAATCAAATTGCGTTCATAATCATAAAAGTAATATCCAACAAGTATTGACCATCACGGTCCAGCAAGAAATGCTCAAAATGCGGAAATGTAAATCCCTCCTAATGACCATCACGGCCCAAACTAACATAAAATCATCATACAGAATAAAACCATAAATCTCGGAACATAACATAAGTCTTAAAGTAAAGTACGCTACAAGCGTAAACAAGTACAAGCTAGACTCAAGACAAGACTCTCAAAAGACCCCGCCTAGCTCGACTCCAAAACGCGACCTGCGGACACGAAAGGTAAAGGAGATCAGTTCAAAGGGAACCGGTGAGGAGAAGTTTACATAATACATTAAAAGGGTTCAATGCATGCTAAACCAAGGATTGTTCATGATCCGAATGAGTTTTCCAAAACAATGCAAGTTTTCAAAATATACGGATCATAAACTACAAAACACCCGGCTCGGCGAGAACGAGCACTACAACCAAACTTCTGAATCCAAACCAAAACAAACCAATCCATCCTCAACGCCGTGATGTCGAGGGATGCAACCCCCGAACATCGGTCCAAAACATTGGGAAGTGAGTCCATGAAACTCCACATTCCACCCTCGAGTATACCTCAGCCCCAACACTCCGTTGGAACCAAAAATATCTCTTCCAAGTGGGAACTTCGTAAGAGGTAACCGTCAACCCTTGCCTTCCCGGTATTCCTACTTACTCCATCCCCGAGATCTCAAATCCAAATCCAACCATGCAAGCGTCCCTGCAAGGTACCAAATCTCCATGCCACTTTCATAGCATGAGCCAAAACATCTCGCTACACACGCGTATACATAATATCTAATAAAGTTCCAAATGCATTTTGGGTATCTATCCCATATACCAAAACTCATACTTTACTTGTAAACCGCTGATCTTAAGCAAATATCAATACTACGAGCAAAGCTCACAAACTTGGCTTATAGAGCCTATATATACATTTTGAAAACAGAGATTAAAACCATCAAACATGAAAGGCTTTAGGTGTCCACAGTTTTGGAAACATTTTCACATAATAGCTCCTCACCTTCACCAAGAACTTCGAAGGCCAACCACGAGCAACAAGCTACTCGACCGGAGACTCACCACCTAACAAGACAACATACTAACAAAGGTAAGACACGACTCAAAACCAATTAAGACGACGCACGGCTTCAAGAAAGAGTAAACATATGCTCATGGTATGCAACTGAATGCCCCAGTATATCGTAAGTTCAATAATGATGATCAACAACATCATATAAGTCATATAATAAGCGTTCAAGTCATAAGGTAAGCAAATAACAACATGTGAACCATACTTAGCACAATTTCACGCGTAATCGAGGCATGTAAGACATTACAATGCATGAAAACATGATTCCAAGTCATATATATCATATTAGGGGTGTAAGAAGTGCAAAGGAGGTGAAAACGAAGCAAAACGAACAAGATCACAAAAATCCAATTTTTGACCCGAGGGCCTTGACGCGGGAATGTCACCTCCAAGAACAAAAGTAACACGGGGGTGTCACAAGCTACTGTAGCAAAACGAAATTATTGACACCAAATAACATGCCCAGAACATTTAGGCAAGAATATGCATCAAGAATTCCAACAATTTGCACATATGAACTTCATCTTCTTCATGTATTCAAAGCTCAAACTCAGAAATGGTGAAATCTTCAATCATGCAAGAAACTTAAGGAAATTAATCACATTCTTCATAAAAACACATAAGGAACAAGAATCCATCAACAAATCAACCTAAAACAAGCTGGAACAAGAACATGCAAAAATCTGCATAAAAGCTTCAAAGATCAACAATGGTGGTTTCTTCAAACAAGCATGAAAATGAGAAATTCTTACACCAAATCATTCCTAGTAACATAAGAAACACATTTCCATCAGTAAATTCAGATTTAATTTATCTAACATGAACCCTAGATTTCAGATTCAAGCTTCAAGTTCAAAGGAAAAGACGTAAGCATTCAAGCATTTCTTACCTTAAGAGCTGAAAATCGAAGAGGGAATCTTGTTCTTTAGTCTTGAATCTCCAGGTTTAGTCTTCACTCTTTTCTCTTGAAGATGGCTGGAAGGTGTTCTTGGTGTTCTTGAGAGAATATGAATAGGTTTGAGAGAGTTTGTGTTTGATTATTGTGAAATAACGTAAAATGAGGCTTAGGGTGTTAAAATCTGAATTGGCCAATTGGGTCAGCCATATGGGTCACGAACCGGGTTAATTGGAGCAGGTTAGGAGTGAAATTGGGTCTCAAATTGGGTTGATTTCGAAATTGGGTCGCAGGTCAACAATTAAAGGCTTAAAAGGTTGACTTTCGTAAAATGGCCATAACTTCTTCGTCCGAACTCCAAATCGAGCGATTCAAAAACCCACGAACTCATAATCGAATTATCTACTCAATTTCATTAAGTTCTATCCAGTTCCAGGCTTGGAAAATAAATTTACCATTCAGTTCCTAACTTATGCTTTAATGTCATATAAGCACATTATTTCTTTTAATCACGAAGCATGCTTTCAAAACCCAGTAAACACAATACGATCATATAATTATCAGGTCAAATAGCCACATATAGCATGCAAATCATATATTTCACAAAAACACGAACATGATAAATGAATTAAGGCATAAATTCACATAACTCAAGCTTGAAGGATAAATCGTTCACTCTCGTAACCAAAACTTACCTTATTCGAGAAACGGGGCATCACAGCCTAGCTTAGGAAGTTTTTTTTTCTATTTGTCTCCCGTTCGCTATGGTTTGATACGGGTGCGGATTTACCATTTCGTTACTCGTGTTGAGCCTTATGCGGGGGATGTGGTGGCTCCCGTACGGGGTGCTACATACACTAAGTCTCAGGTCCCCCATTCATTGTGATCAAGCAATTCTCTTCAAAACGTTTGATAGGGATTCAGAAATTAGTAAAGGCTTTACGTTGAAAACATTGACTCGTCGAAAGACTCTATATATACATATATAGTTTTGGCCGAAATCTTGTACATTGGGGTATATCGGGTCATATCTTTAACTAATAGAAGAAAAACCCACCAGGTAAGAAAAAGGAAGACACAAAGACCTCACTGCCCAGCCTCGTCTCCAATCTGACCAATATAAGTGTAATAAAAGTAGTGTGAGACTCAATATGACCATAACTACGCACGGCATGCAATAAACGTGATATGAAGTGCAATGAACAAGATAGTTATGTCATGGAGATGTTCACATATACAATTAAAATCAATAGGCACATAAACAAGTTATTCATTCAATTCTTAAAGAATTGACTTTCATTCATTCCATTTCCGATTCAATCACACGTTGATTCATAATTGAGCTTCACGTGCTCATATTATATAACTCAAGAGTCAATTTCATATAATATCATATGGATTCGTATAATGTTCGATATTTATAATCGAAGCTCATAAAATACGTAAAATAGACATGCAATTCAATACATGAAACAAGATACATATATTCACAAAAACAGCCCGTGTCTCCCTCGCAGTACAAATGGGGACACAGGCATGACTTAGGTCAGGAGCCGAATCCCCTGTTTTGATACAGGTGTGTCTCAAACGTAGTTATAAGTGAGACACGCCCGTGTCTCGGTACAAAAGTTTCCTTCACGAAAAAGGCCACGTTTCATGCATTAAGGCCGATACGCCCGTATCACGCACTAGTCACCATCGTCTTCTTCGAATTTCCAACTAAAATCATACATATACACACTTTGCACCCCTGTTTTGTAGCAGCAACAACAACACCTTCTTCCTCTCCATCCATGAAGTAGCAGCAGCAGCGGACACAAGGAGAAGCAAGAGGGGCAGCAAAACAACAACTAAACGTAACAAAAACACCCCACTAAATAACATACAAGGACATGGCTAGAGCAAGGGAACAAATTCAATCACAAAGCTTAAAGAATCTCCAAGTTCTTCAAAGTTCTTACAATGGAGGATCCATATACTCAACATGTAATTCAAATTCAAGTTTATGAATGCATAAAGGAAGTTAAAGTGATCCTATTTCATGCATCAATCCTCAATAAAACTGAAATCATAGTCATGAATTCAAGAAATGGAATTAAACCTAACTATTCACATATCTCTTCATACCATGCTAAAAAATAGATGAAACCTTGCAAACTCATAGTTAAAATGATCACAAAGAGATGGAGATAACAAATATTAAATTACCTCTTGAATTAGAAGAGATTTGATCAAGGTTTGAGCTCAAATCTTGGAGAGATGAATAGTTCCTCCTCTTTTCCTTCCTTCTTATCTTATGTCTGAGTTGGGGGGCTGAATTTCTCCTTTTTCTTGGGGTGATCTCGAAGTGAGGTTAAGGGACAGAGATACAGGTGTGAGTTGGTGAAATGTGGGACCAAGAATCACTTAATTTGGTTAAGGGATGAGAAAGATATGACCATTTTGGTGAAGGGTGGCAAATCTGTCACACGGGGCACGTTTCGGGCAAAATACGGGGGATCAAACGGGTTTAGAAAAAATATAAGGCAATGTTCTCTAGCTTTCATTCTTTGTTACGAGTCTAAAGGCTCTTCCAAAATTTGAAACCAAATTCCCGATCTTGAGTTACGCCTTCCGGAACCCAAGGTGCGCTAAAACGAGTTAGGCCCTCGAGTCCCTAACAAATAAAACGGTTCAAAAACCGTAACAAACGAACATAAAAACATATAAAGAACATGCAAACAAGTTCATAACACATATATATCATGCATATCTCTTAATCACAAAAGTTAGAATTGAAAACAGGTTCAAACGAATTAAAAACGAGGCAAGTAGAGGATAAACGTTCAAAAATAGCATATAAGGTTCAAATATAAATTCAAATATTAAAGCAAATAATTTAAGTATTTCACATAAAGAATAAAATAAATACGTAAGTCACGTAAATAAATAATTTAAATGCGCATTTAGCTCACTTGTGAGGGCGTACCTATATGGCCGGACGAGCGGGATGTTTCAAACTCCCCTCCTTCAAAAGGGCCTGTCCTCAGGTCCGAAGCAAGATCTTGAACGACTCTCGGACGAACCTAACTTCACGCTTCCACTCTAGGAGTCTCCTCTTCAAACCCCGAAGCTCTCGAACCCTTGTCAAACATTCGTGCTATGAGAAAATAGGTTAACTAGTTGAAACGAGCTACCACTCAATTTCTCAGTGAAATCTCCTTAGCCTTAGCAAACCGGACACTAAGTCATCGGCTATTTGCTCCCACTTCCAAATAGAATTTCAGAAGTAGTTGGAGAATCCTTTCGATTCTTGATGTTCGGTTTTCTACCGATGGCAAATTAGATATTGCTACACCAAGTTTGCAACACCTCTTCTTATGCCAACACATCATTACCGGATCTTCAAGTCGCGAACCATGAGTGGAATTAGTCTCGTGACCAAACACCTCTTGAGACTTAAGCTCCAACTCTCCGTTAGCGACTTACAACCAAAGTCTTCCTTAGTACCTCGATTGTAACAGAGTAGTTTTGAGTACCCTCGGGTAAGCAAAGCTAGTACCGAAGGCAACTCTCTTCAAAAGCCTTATCCACTCAAACCGTGCCTCATCTTTGTCGTTCATGTTAAAGGGATTGTCGTCCCTCGAAAGACGAATCTCCTGTTGAATCCCGATAACACTCTAGACTTCTCTGACGGAATTCTCGGTTCTTCTACATGAACACGTAGTGGGCAATACCCTTGTAGAAACCAAAACTGGAGCCACCCACGAAACTCTAAAGAACAAACCACCAACTCCTCAAAGCAAGCAAAAAGGGTATTCTCATTCCATGGTTAACCCGTGTAGCTCACGGTAGTTTATAATCATCTTAAAGTCTCGTCTTCTTCCTTAGATAGGACTAACCACTCCATGAAGAAGTACTCGGTTGATGAACTACCTTCTAAGAGCTTATCGACCACGTCTTAAACTCCAACACCCACGCTAATGTTCACCATTAGGAAATCTTCGAACAAGGTTCAATTCCGGGATAAAGACCACGACCGTCTCAACGTCCCTATCAAGTGGTGATGAATCCCAACTTTCAAGGAATCATCAAGAAGGTCTTACTACGATCTTCATCTCCCCAGGCTTGGCACGAACCCTCGGTTAACCCAAAGGTAAGCCACAGAGCTTGTCGCACTATCCTGGAATAACCAACCACTCCACGAAGGATATAAATGGGCTAGCCTTCAATCTAATGCTTGAAAATATCATTCAGCCCCAAATGGACCTCCAAAAAGAACTACCGGGCAAGCTCGGCCCTCACAACTCGCCATGTAACGCCCCAGTTCTGTGATTTAAGCTTGACGTATGTGGTTACTAAAGTGCGCAATTTAATTAATTATATATGATTTTTAATTATGGATTCTTTTGTTAAGTTTTATTGTTTTATTATGAATTCTTGATCGTATTTGCGTATATGCTCTTGTTTGAGTGCCGTTCTTATTCGATTTGATTTCTGTTTTTCGTGGATTCTTGGCATGAGCGAATTATGTGCTTTAAGATCATGTTTATTTGCTCGTTGCATGATTTTCTTCTTGCATGTTTGAGTTTTGTGTTCGTTTGTGTGATCGGAACCGAAAAGGGGGCTAAAGAGCATTTAGTGTACCTTGTGTTCCGGGCGGCATATCTTGAGCTCGGGAACTCGGAATCAAGTTCCGTCACCTCCATTGGATCCGAATCGACGAATCGGAGACAATGGGATAAGCCTCATATTTTTCTAAGACCAATTGGATCCTCAAATTTCAACCGGAATGAGCAAGACTATACCTAAGTCACGGACCTATTATTACGCACCTAGACCCTATCCATTGACCCTAGCCCACTTGCACACTCTCTCCCTTACCCTTTTCTGCCCCAAACCGACACCCTAACCCCCCCCACACTTAGATATTTTCAGTTTTATGGGGAGAGAAGGAGAAGAAGGAAGAAAAGAAGAAGAAGAAGAAGAAACCCTTTTTGGCCATGGGAGTTTTGAGCTCATCTCCCCATCTTTTCTTCTCCAAATTGAAAGGTAAACTCATATTTGTGTTGTGTATCACTTGGTAATCATTTTAAGTTCCATATTCCATGATTTCTCCAAGATTTGAGCATGTTTGGGCATATGCAATGAATAGTGGCGGGTTGGGAGAAAATGGATGATTCTAGCTTGCTTTCTTGTGAATTCTTTTGGTATGAAGCATGTATTTTATTCCTAACACATCATATGTGATATGTATGAACTTAGTTTGGGTAGTGGATTAGGATCCATGACTTTGCCATTTGTGAAAAGTGAAGAGTTTGCATGAACTTGTTCCATATTCTTTCCTTGCTTGATTTGTTGCATCTTTGGTTGTCTTAATGGATTGAAATGCATGAATATTTGCTACCCTAACTTACCTATGTGTGTTAATTTGATGTTTATATGGTTTAGCATGAGTTTTACCCTGCTTGTTGTGTGTTTTTCGCCACTGACCTAAATCCGCGAGGGTGGATTTTTGGCCTTGAAGAAATCCGCGGGGGTGGATTTGATGCAGAAGAGCTTCTGACCAGAATCCATGGGGGTGGATTTTTCCCCATGGGGGATTCTACCCTGCCCATTTTTATTACCCCGGTTCCGTTTTTCGTCGCTTGTTTGAGCTTCCTCCACCTCTTTTATGACTTCTATGCTATACTAACATGTTTTATAATGTGTTATCTGATTTATTATAAATTTTCATGATTTTTCGTGGAATATTTTACGAGTTATGATTTAATATGTCGTTAATGCTCCAAGTACGTGCACATATACTTGTGTATTTACCTTTTCTTTATGATTCATATGAATTGTATACTTGTTGAAATATGGGTTATGATCTTTGTTCGGAATTAATGGATGGATTTGATATTATACATGGGAGATATGAACTCAAGTGACTATGAAAGCCCCAAGAATGAATGAAATGATTGATTATGTGCCTTAATGCATCTCCATGACATGACTTCCTCTCTTATGCATATCATAAGACATTCATTGCATTGCCGTGCGTCATATATGGTTCATTTAGAGTCTTGAGTCTCACAAATGCATTGTATCGTCTTGTGTACATTTTTCTCCAGGGCGGAGATATGCCGGGTTCGTAGGACACCTCAAGTCTTTCTTTCTTTTGGTATTGTCGGTAAGGTGTAACAGGTGGGTTTCTCTTCTATTAGCTAAAACGACCCTATATAAACCAACGTGTAAAGTTTTAAGCCAAAATGTATTTACTACGTATACAGAGTCTTTTCTCGCGTAAATGATTTCAAACGTAAGCCTTTCTTTCATGAACCCTTACCCAATGTTTTGGCGAGATCAGTGAACACAATGTTTAATGGGGCCCAGGACTATGTGTACGTGGCTATCCGGGGAAGCTCGGGCTGACGGTGATCCCCGTGCACTAGTCCCAACTATTTAACAAAGACCGGACCTCGCTAGGAGATTTGCGTGGAATGGTAGTTGAGCGCCCTTGGGGGATTCATGTACCCCCCTGGGTCAATGCATGAGGTGGTCGGGTCTTGCTAACCCGTCCACCACCCGGAGGAAGAAGGTTGGAACTTATTTTATGATATGATTATGAATGTATGTTAATGAACGAATGCATGAACGAATGAATGAATGTGATATGATCACTAATGAATGATTGAATGAATGAATGAATTAATTAATGCATACACGAGGAGAAGGTTGGAGAATTCGCTGATGTGAATCATGATGAACCGCGGCCATATCTTGTCCCAAATGAAGAGCTGGACCGATCCACAACTCAAGAAGATAGCATACAAATGGAACAAAGTTATGGTGGTCCAATTACAAGAGCTCGGGCCAAAATTATCCAAGAGGAAGTTGGAAATCTCTTAAACCAATTTGCTCAAACTGGACTCCAACCTTCAAGATGGGCTGCTGAACCAAATTCAGAATACTTCAATGTTTTTATGTCCAATTTCTAAAGTCCAAAGTGTGGAAATGATGTAATTCGGCCCTAAGCCTATTATAGTATTATTTGGGCCTTTATTTTATCATTATTTAGCTGCATATTAGTTTATTTAAGCCCACTTTTGTAAGCCTTCATGGCAAGTGGCGGGAATAGCTTGTGTCCTTTAGTATTCTAGTGTCTCTTAGGTTTCCATGCATGCATCTTTATATTCAGCATTGTAACTTGTTTTTCTTTCAATCAAGAAGTAAAATTATTGAATTTTCATTCAAGTGAGATTTTTCTCTCAAGTTCTTTACTGAACGACATTAGGGTTTCAAACCCCTTTCCCGGATAACGTTATTTCTCGACTCCTTATAGTCGACGGGGTGCGTTACTTACAATATGATAGTGTTGGTTCTTTGCTCAATATAGCAAACGGGTCACACTCCTCTTATTTTCAACCTTGAATTGGACGATCAGATTCAAGAACTCCAAGTATTGATATAGGGTTTCACGGCAAGTACGTGGAGTTCGTATCATTTGGTATCTAGAGCTTAGGTTTCCATCCAAGGTTATGTATCCGTATCTTTTATCTTTTGTATAATTTCTTTTCATTATTGTTATATTGCTGCAAAAAAAATCGAAAAAGGCAAAAAAAAAAAAAAAAAGAGAGCAGCATTGTTTCAGTCATTTTCTTTGTAATCTCAAATCATAAGTCATGTGGATTTGTTTGCTTGTATCTTTTTAGTTGTAACAGTTCGTTTGTGATAATTTTAGCACCCTTATTGATTCATTCATCTTAAGGATCATTTGGTTGAGGGATCTGAAATTTCTTGTGTCTTTCTTCAAGAATTGAGAGAAAAGAGTGGTAAAAGGCTTGAGTTGTGAGCACAAAAGAGGGAAAAAGCCATATTTTTGAGTGATACACGAGCGTGAGTGACTCTAAACGAGGGCAAACACGTGAGGGAGTGTTGTGAGGTAATTTTTACTAACGATTTTTCTTGCAGGTTTAAAACATGATGGAAGAACGAAATGAACAGCCTCCAATGGACGTTAACTTTGTCCTCCGTGCAATGCAACAACAATTTGATAGGTTGAACGTACAATTTGGTGAGATCCGGGATCGATTGGATCAAAATGATGAACGGGTGACTGAATTACAACAAAATGCTCTCCCGGCTAGGAGACCAAACCGACGACCAGCCGATTTGGGTATCAATCCTCGTGATGGATTTGATGATGAGGAAGATGACTTAGATGAGGCTGCATCAAATGCCTCTTCACGGAGAGATCATAGACGTCCAAGATACCAACAACAACGAAGAGGAAGAGGGGTAATTGATAATAACCTCGGATCTATCAAGCTTTCTATTCCTTCCTTCAAAGGACAAAATGACCCGGAAGCTTACATGGAATGGGAACGAAAGGTGGAGTTAATTTATGACTGCCACAACTATTCGGAAGGGAAAAAGGTAAAACTTGCAGCCGTATCCTTTACGGACTATGCTATTGTATGGTGGGATCAAGTGGTGATAAGTAGACGCAGAAGTGGTGAGTACCCTATTGAAACTTGGGATGAGATGAAGGTGGTTATGAGGAAGAGGTTCGTACCTCCTCACTACTATCGGGACCTACACCTTAAGTTGCAAAGTTTGAGGCAAGGGTTCAAAACGGTAGAGGAATACGACAAAGAAATGGAGATGGCAATGATTCGAGCAAATATTGAGGAGGATCGTGAGGCAACCATGGCTCGGTTCATATGTGGTCTCAACCGAGAGATCGCCAATGTAGTGGAACTTCATCACTATGTTGAACTTGAGGAAGTGGTCTATATGGCTATCAAGGTGGAGAGACAATTTAAGAAAGGAAGGACTGTGGTTAGGCGTGATGATTCAAATACCTCTAAACCAAAGTGGAATTCTTCTCCAAAAACAGCCGAAAAGCCTTCAAAAACAAAGGAGGATCCACCTACAACAAAGGGTTCGTTTGAGAAAGGTAACACCTCTACACATCGTAATCATGATATTAAATGCTTTAAATGTCAAGGAGCAGGCCATATAATGTCTCAATGTCCAAACAAAAGAGCCATGATCTTGTTAGACAATGGAGAACTTGAAACCGAAAGTGAGGGTGATAATGGAGGCCTTGAAACATCGGATGAGGCAAGTGATGTTGAGCATGCTGTTGTGGGGCAAAGTTTGGTGGTTCTAAGAGCTTTGCACATCCAAGCTCTTGAGGACAAAGATGAACAACAAAGGGAAAACATCTTTTACACACGATGTCATGTTAAGGAGCGAGTTTGTGGGCTGATCATTGACAGTGGGAGTTGCTTGAACGTGGCTAGTAAATTGATGGTGGAAAGGCTCGGCCTTAAAACCTTGAAGCACCCGAGACCTTATAAGCTCCAATGGCTGAATGAACATGGTGAAATGAAGGTAACAAAACAAGTTCTTATCTCCTTTTCAATTGGCAAATACATGGATGAGATTCTTTGTGATGTCGTACCAATGCAAGCTGGCCATATATTGCTTGGAAGACCATGGCAATTTGATAGACGAACAGTTCATGATGGCTACAAGAATCGATATAGTTTTACCAAGGATGGGCGAAACATCACCTTGGCACCTTTACCACCAAGCCAAGTGTATGAAGAACAGTGCCAAATTAAGAAATCCATTTCAGCTTCTTCAAAACAAAGTGATTGTAATAGTGAGAAAGAATGTGAAAAAGAAAAAGAAAAAGAGCATGAAAAAGAAAAGGAGAAGGAAAAAGAAAAAGAGTGTAACAGAAAAGAAGAGGGAGAAAAGAAACTAGTTGAAAAGAAAGAAAGAAAAAAAGTGAGTTTCTTTATAAAAGAAAAAGAGATTGAGGGGCTGATAAAAAAAGAAAAGCTTGCGGTGATGATGATGTATAAAAACATATTTGTTTCATCTAATGAAACCCCTCCCTTGCCTAGTGTTGTTTCTTCTCTCTTGCAGGAGTTTGAGGATGTATTCCCGGAGGAAATACCACCCGGTTTACCTCCTATACGAGGAATAGAACACCAAATCGACCTCATCCCCGGGGCTGCCATCCCAAACCGACCAGCTTACCGAAGCACCCCTCAAGAGACAAAAGAGCTTCAAAAACACGTTGAAGAGTTGCTTGCAAAGGGATATGTGCGTGAGAGCATGAGTCCATGTGTTGTTCCAGTTCTTTTGGTGCCAAAAAAGGATGGTACTTGGCGAATGTGCGTGGATTGTAGGGCTGTCAACAAGATCACGGTAAAGTATCGTTATCCCATACCTCGCCTTGATGATATGATTGATGAATTGCATGGTTCTACAATCTTCACTAAAATTGATTTGAAAAGTGGCTATCACCAGATAAGAATGCAAGAAGGTGATGAATGGAAAACAACTTTTAAAACTAAGCATGGATTGTATGAGTGGTTAGTAATGCCTTTTGGCTTAACTAACGCACCTAGTACCTTCATGAGATTGATGAATCATGTATTGCGTGCTTATATTGGTAAATTCGTAGTGGTTTACTTTGATGATATACTGATCTTTAGCCGTAATTTGCATGAACATATTGAGCATTTGAGGTTAGTACTTGAGGTACTAAGGCATGAAAAGTTATATGCTAATCTTAAGAAGTGTAGCTTTTGCATGGATAGAGTTGTGTTCCTTGGATTTGTTGTAAGTGCAGGTGGTATAGAGGTAGATGAAGAAAAGGTTAAGGCAATCAAAGAGTGGCCTACACCCAAGACCATCACGGAAGTAAGGAGTTTTCATGGTTTGGCCGGGTTCTATAGGAGATTCGTGCCCAATTTCAGCACCATAGCTGCCCCCTTAACGGAAATCATCAAGAAAAGCGTGGGGTTTAAGTGGGCAGAAGCTCAAGAAATGGCATTCCAAACATTGAAAACAAAGCTAAGTTCAGCTCCTCTTTTACTTTTACCGGATTTTTCTAAAGCTTTTGAAATCGAATGTGATGCTTCGGGTGTTGGTATAGGTGCTGTGCTCATGCAAGAGAAGAAACCAATTGCATACTTTAGTGAGAAACTCAATGGGGCTGCATTGAACTACTCTACTTATGACAAGGAGCTCTATGCCTTAATTAGGGCCTTAGAGACGTGGCACCATTACTTGTGGTCAAAAGAGTTCATCATTCATACGGATCATGAGTCATTAAAACATTTGAAGGGGCAAGGAAGTTTGAACCGAAAGCATGCTCGCTGGGTTTAATTTATAGAGATGTTTCCTTATGTGATTCGGTACAAGCAAGGTAAGGATAATGTTGCTGCTGATGCCTTATCACGAAGGTACATTCTTCTCTCTACCTTAAGTGCTAAATTCATGGGATTTGATCATATTAAGGAACTATACTTGAGTGATTCTGATTTTGCTGAAATATTTGCATCTTGTGAACAAAAGCCTTGTGATAAAATTTATGTTCAAGATGGTTATTTGTTTAGAGAAAACAAGCTATGCATTCCAAATTGTTCTTTGCGTCAGTTGCTAATCCGTGAGTCTCATGGGGGAGGATTAATGGGACATTTTGGTGTTTTAAAAACTTTGAGCATACTTAAGGAACATTTCTTTTGGCCTCATATGAAACGGGATGTTGAACGGACTTGTCATAGATGCGTAACTTGTAGAAAGGCTAAATCACGAGTTAAACCTCACGGCCTTTACACACCCTTGCCTGTTCCAACGCATCTGTGGACTGATATTTCTATGGATTTTGTGGTAGGAATGCCAAGAACACAAAATGGAAAGGATTCAATTTTTGTTGTTGTTGATCGATTTTCTAAAATGGCACATTTCATTCCTTGTAACAAAACTGATGATGCAACACATGTGGCTGTATTGTTCTTTCGGGAAGTAGTAAGACTTCATGGAATCCCAAAATCAATTGTAAGTGATCGAGATGTGAAGTTTTTAAGTCACTTTTGGTGAGTATTGTAGGGAAAATTGGGAACAAAACTGTTATTTTCCACCACTTGTCATCCTCAAACGGATGGACAAACGGAAGTAGTGAATCGAACCTTGGGAACTCTTTTAAGAGCTGTGTTTAAAACATATTCAAAGAATTGGGTTGAGTGTATTCCATTTGTTGAATTTGCATATAACCGTTCAATACATTCTTCTACTTCTTTCTCACCCTTTGAGCTTGTTTATGGTTTTAATCCCTTAACTCCTTTAGATTTGCTTCCTTTACCTATGAATGAACTTGTAAGCTTAGATGGCAAGGAGAAAGCTGAACTTGTGAAGAAAATGCATGAGGATGCTCGGCTTCACATTCTCAAAAGAAACAACCAAGCTATGATTCAAGCCAACAAGGGACGAAAGAAAGTTATTTTCAAGGAAGGAGACTTGGTTTGGGTTCACTTTAGGAAAGAGAGATTCAATCATCAGCGAAAGTGCAAACTTGACCCACGGGGGGACGGACCATTCAAAGTGTTGAAAAGGATCAATGATAATGCTTACAAAATTGATCTCTCGGATACGTATAGTGTAAGTTCCACCTTTAATGTTGCTGATTTATCTTCCTTTCATGCAGATTCAGATTCGGGGACGAATCCTTTTGAAGAAGGGGGGAATGATGTGAATCATGATGAACCGCGGCCATATCTTGTCCGAAATGAAGAGCTGGACCGATCCACAACTCAAGAAGATAACATACAAATGGAACAAAGTTATGGTGGTCCAATTACAAGAGCTCGGGCCAAAATTATCCAAGAGGAAGTTGGAAATCTCTTAAACCAATTTGCTCAAACTGGACTCCAACCTTCAAGATGGGCTGCTGAACCAAATTCAGAATACTTCAATGTTTTTATGTCCAATTTCTAAAGTCCAAAGTGTGGAAATGATGTAATTCGGCCCTAAGCCTATTATAGTATTATTTGGGCCTTTATTTTATCATTATTTAGCTGCATATTAGTTTATTTAAGCCCACTTTTGTAAGCCTTCATGGCAAGTGGCGGGAATAGCTTGTGTCCTTTAGTATTCTAGTGTCTCTTAGGTTTCCATGCATGCATCTTTATATTCAGCATTGTAACTTGTTTTTCTTTCAGTCAAGAAGTAAAATTATTGAATTTTCATTCAAGTGAGATTTTTCTCTCAAGTTCTTTACTGAACGACATTAGGGTTTCAAACCCCTTTCCCGGATAACGTTATTTCTCGACTCCTTATAGTCGACGGGGTGCGTTACTTACAATATGATAGTGTTGGTTCTTTGCTCAATATAGCAAACGGGTCACACTCCTCTTATTTTCAACCTTGAATTGGACGATCAGATTCAAGAACTCCAAGTATTGATATAGGGTTTCACGGCAAGTACGTGGAGTTCGTATCATTCGCCCTCTCGCCGGGCTCACGTATTGACCCCATGAATGAGTATGAATATGAAATTATGAAATTGATCGTTGTAATCCCGAGCGTTGTTTTCCTTTGCTTTCACCCACTTGGGAAATATTTAATAAAACCTCGTACGGGATTATAGCTTGCATGTGGGTGTGTTTAAATTCTGTTATATTATTATTATTCTCCTATGCCCCATTTTATACCCACCAGTCTCCTATAGACTGAACCCGGATTGTTTTCAGTTTTCTCGCAGGTTTGGAGTGCTAGGTGGGGAGTCGTGTTGTCAAGTCTTTTGGTCAAGTTGAGTCTTGTCACACACTTTCATTGTAACTCAATCATTTATGAGCATTGTATGATTATGATTATTTTATGATTTGTGTATGAAATTCGGGACTAGGTATCTATGTTAGTTGAACCCGTTGTTCTGTTTTATTGGAATGAATTTATCTGCATTGCTTCCACTTTTGTTTATTTCTTTTGATAATTGTTTATTTGGTTTTAAATTTTTAGCTCCCGCCTAGCCTAGTGAGTGAGTGTGTCCCCGTTCGCTGTAAGATTGGTTCATGTATGGACTCTCCATTTCATGTGTGGATCGGGCTCATAGTGCGGGGGATGTGGCGCCTCTTGTTTCGGGCGTTACATCCTTAAGTGGTATCAGAGCCCGGTTGCAAAACCAGTGTTCTAGTGTCGTGATTGAGTCAGTTAGGTCGCACGGCATAGGAACAACTTGTTAATGTGTGCATTGCATCGATTTGGCATGAATATTTGATACTAATTGTTGGAAATTTCTTAATACATGTATACAATCTATTCTCTTATTTAGTTGCTTTAAATGTTGCATTTTGCATTCTATGTGCATTGATTAACTTAACTACGTGCCATAAGCATACACTAATCTTCATGCATCCATATTTGAGTTGATTTTTCTTATATAGGCTACTATCATGCAAACAAAGCTACAATTCACACCAACTACAATTGACAAAGTAACTTGAAGGCCAAGTGTTCAAATTCCGCGGCTTGCACAATGGAACTACCTATCATGGCTCGTATCATGGGAGGAAGCTTGGATCACGGGAAGGTTCATCAATCATGCCCTACCTACAAACCTTGAAGGTTCTCAACATGCAAGAATTGTAAAGACTCAAGTTCTAACTTGAGGGATGCGTGAGACAACGAGAGGGGTGTGGAACTTTTCACCACCCCGATTTTGAAGACATTTAATACAAGATTAAATGCTCCAAGGTTCACCGTTGAAGCTCCGAGTTTGGAATGGTTGGGCGATTGGAAGACCAAATTGGGAAGCTTCAAGGGATCGGATGCAAGATGTGTTAAAAAGGTTCGACTCAACTCAGATGCAAGGATTGGGAGCCGTTAATCATAAAGCTCACTATGAGGTCAAATATGGAAGCTCACTTGATACGAATACAAGCGTGGGACAACAAATGGACGCAAGGCAAAGAGACTTAAGAGCATCGAGGAATTCAAATCGCGTCGTCTTCTTGGAACCTTGGAACATGGAGACATCAAGAAGCAAGCAAGAATGGAAAGCGTTATCACGGATGAATTATGCGCGTAGATCGGAAACAAAGGATAAGCTAAGGGAACTTTAACCGGAGAGGACATCAAGATGAAGATTCGGACGACCTTTGGAGGTCGATGCTTGGAAGTACGTTGAGGTGTAAACTCCATGGACAAAGAAGACCTTGGGTTCAAGAATAGCACGTTAGGGCCGTGGGATATACAAATGGATGCAAGAAGATTATGGAGATTCAAAAACTATGGAAAGCTAAGGAATTATCAATGTCTCCAAGGAAAGCTACAATTATGGGAATGAGGAACACGTCATCAAGCTAAAAGCTTACCACCTCGGTGATAGGTTCTGCATATTCATGGCACGAGCATCATTCATCGATTTAAATTAATTACTTTCTTTATGTATATGTACATTTATGTTTAATTAATATAATTGCTCCAACGTGTTGCATCGTTGCATCTTTAATTGTTTACTATGTGCATTGGCATGTTAATCCAACATGCATGGCTTAGTGTTTAATTGATAGGGAATGGCTCCACCTTGTTCATCAAGCGATTCTTTGATCAAGGCTTACTCGAATCAAGACGAGAAGAATAGTTGGGTTATATCTTGGGAGTTAAAAAGGAAAAAGGAATTTGGAGGCTTGGAAATTAGAACCGGAGTAGAGCAAAAACGGATGCTTAACCCTATCAATCATGTCGAATTGAGTGAAAGCAAGAGTTCCGGGCATATAGCTTAGCTAGCACAATCTACACCGAAGAAACTAAGTTGAAGAGTTTTGGGGAAACCTTAATCTCAGAGGCGAAGTAACGAATTCAACTAAAATTTCCTAATAAGGGAGTATTGATTAGGAAATAATGTAAATCCTTTTCGATCCTTGAAGGGATTACCTTTAGTTGAAAGAATGGAAATACAAGAGACAACAAGTAACGAAAACTTCATATGAGGGATAAAGGACGAATGGAGCTAGAATCTTAGGGAGCGAGAAAGTTTTGGATTAACCTCGGGGATTATAGGAAGAACAAGACTAGAGAATAGTATTCCAAGAATTAAGAGAATTAGGTGAGAAATTGGAGGGGCAACGGATTTGGGTTTATGGCGATAACCTCTCTACCAGAAACGGCTTATCAAGAATTTTGATACAAGAGGGGATTAAATTAGTCCAGATTTCAAGAAGAGCAAGAAAGAGAAAAGTTGGGGATCAGAAGGAAGTAATTATTGAAGGGTCTGAATTGAACCTTAGGAGTGAATTAAAGAAACAGAAGTGAAGTGCACGTATAAAGGTCGAAGATGAAATAAATTCGGAGATTAGCAAAGGACGCCACTAAGTATTGAAGGGATGTGAGTAATGTACGACACACCAACTTTACCTAGTGGTCGATCATCCCTTCACGAAGGCTTCATGGAAAGGTTTAGCACTTGCTATCATTTCAAGATTCAATTAGATGAAGCCATGGAAGTAATAGCGGAAGGGATTCATACCTTTACGAACTCAACTTCTCAAGAGAAAAAGGAAACTTCAAGAATTGATCGGGAGTCAAATCGGATCCTCCAACTACTTTATGAATTATCAACCTTCAACCTCATTGCTACGGTGAACTGTATCATAAACATTCATGGCATATACATACATGAAATTTAATTCAATAATTTTGTTGTTGTGTGCCTTGGTCTCTTTTCATGATAATTGCCTTGTATAATTGATGAATAATGTGCTTGCCTTATATATATATATATATATATATATATATATATTACTTGGCCCTACGTGTCTTATTTGATGTTAATTGTTGTAATTGCCATTGTTACCTCCTCCTTGTTATTTGCTCTTTGTTGTTGTTGTTGCTTATGTTTGGGTTGTGTCGCTCGGGAGTATTGGAGACTCCCTTCTCTCCTTGTTGTTTGAGAGACGGGGTTCTCTCTCCTTGTTGTTTGAGAGACGGGGTTCTCTCTTTGTTGCTTTCGAGGGACGGGGCTCTCTCTTTGTTTGCTTTAGTTTTAGTGAATCCGAGGACGGATTCTTTTTAAGGGGGTGAGTTTGTAACGCCCCAGTTCTGTGATTTAAGCTTGACGTATGTGGTTACTAAAGTGCGCAATTTAATTAATTATATATGATTTTTAATTATGGATTCTTTTGTTAAGTTTTATTGTTTAATTATGAATTCTTGATCGTATTTACATATATGCTCTTGTTTGAGTGTCGTTCTTATTCCATTTGATTTCTGTTTTTCGTGGATTCTTGGCATGAGTGAATTATGTGCTTTAAGATCATGTTTATTTGCTCGTTGCATGATTTTGTTCTTGCATGTTTGAGTTTTGTGTTCGTTTGTGTGATCGGAACCGAAAAGGGGGCTAAAGAGCATTTAGCGTATCTTGTGTTCCGGGCGGCATATCTTGAGCTCGGGAACTCGGAATCGAGTTCCGTCACCTCCATTGGATCCGAATCGATGAATCGGAGACAATGGGATAAGCCTTATATTTTTCTAAGACCAATTGGATCCTCAAATTTCAACTGGAACGAGCAAGACTATACCTAAGTCACGGACCTATTATTACGCACCTAGACCCTATCCATTGACCCTAGCCCACTTGCACACTCTCTCCCTTACCCTTTTCTGCCCCAAACCTACACCCTAACCCCCCCACACTTAGATATTTTCAGTTTTATGGGGAGAGAAGGAGAAGAAGGAAGAAAAGAAGAAGAAGAAGAAGAAGAACCCTTTTTGGCCATGGCAGTTTTGAGCTCATCTCCCCACCTTTTCTTCTCCAAATTGAAAGGTAAACTCATATTTGTGTTGTGTATCACTTGGTAATCATTTTAAGTTCCATATTCCATGATTTCTCCAAGATTTGAGCATGTTTGGGCATATGCAATGAATAGTGACGGGTTGGGAGAAAATGGATGATTCTAGCTTGCTTTCTTGTGAATTCTTTTGGTATGAAGCATGTATTTTATTCCTAACACATCATATGTGATATGTATGAACTTAGTTTGGGTAGTGGATTAGGATCCATGACTTTGCCATTTGTGAAAAGTGAAGAGTTTGCATGAACTTGTTCCATATTCTTTCCTTGCTTGATTTGTTGCATCTTTGGTTGTCTTAATGGATTGAAATGCATGAATATTTGCTACCCTAACTTACCTATGTGTGTTAATTTGATGTTTATATGGTTTAGCATGAGTTTTACCCTGCTTGTTGTGTGTTTTTCCCCACTGACCTAAATCCGCGAGGGTGGATTTTTGGCCTTGAAGAAATCCGCGGGGGTGGATTTGATGCAGAAGAGCTTCTGACCAGAATCCATGGGGGTGGATTTTTCCCCATGGGGGTGGATTCTGCCCTGCCCATTTTGATACGAACTCCACGTACTTGCCGTGAAACCCTATACCAATACTTGGAGTTCTTGATTTTCGATCGTCCACTTCAAGGTTAAAAATAGAGGAGTGTGACCCGTTTGCTATAATGAGCAAGGAACCAACACTATCAGATTTGAATTATAGGAGTGTGACCCGTTTGCTATAATGAGCAAGGAACCAACACTATCAGATTTGAATTATAGGAGTGTGACCCGTTTGCTGTAATGAGCAAGGAACCAACACTATCAGATTTGATAAGTAATGCACCCCGTCGACTGTAATGAGTCGGGAAATGACATTATCCGGTGGAGGTTTGAAACTCCGGTGTTGTTCAACTAAGAACTTGTGAGTATAACTCACTTGAATCACAATTCATTCATTTTTTGACTGAATATTTCGAACTACAAGACTGGAATATAAAGATGCATGCATGGGAATTCTAAGAGACAATTCAGAATTCAAAGAGACAAGCTAATCCCGTCAACTTTCTTGTAGGCTGAATAAAATGGGCTTAACCTAATCGAAATGCATGCAAAATAAATAAAAAGATGGCCCAAAGTATAATATAATAGTTCAGGGCCAAATTACAATAAACTTAACACAATTTGGGCTTAAAATTCTATCACTAAGACATTGAAACAAGGTGGATTGGGTCCAGCTGAATACTTGTCTTCTTGGAGCTAATCTTGAGTTATTTGGATCAAAAGAGATTGAACTTCTTCTTGAATTCTTTTGGACCGTAACCTTGTGATAGGTCCAACATAACTTGGTTCATCTTGAGTTGTGATCATATCATCATTTGGATCAAAGTGTGGCCTTGTCTTATGATTCACATCATCCTGATTCCTATCATTCTCCCTTTCTTGAAAAAGATTCGTCCTCGAATCTGGATCAAGATAGTCATCTCACAAAACAAATAGCCCCTTTTATTTCTCAAAGTAGATCTAAAACCCAAAATGAAATACACCAAAGTTGTCTTCTTTCTCGTTTTTTCTAAATTTTTTTCCTTCTTTTTTCTTTCTTTTCAACTTCTCTTTTTTTTCCCTCCCTTTTCACATTCTTTACTCTCAATTCTTTGAACAAAGTTACAAGAAGTTTCAAATTCCTCAACTAAATAATCCCTTAAGATGAATGATAAGGGTGCTAAAATTGTCACAAACGAACTGTTACAACTAAAAAGATACAAACAAACAAATCCACATGACTTATGATTTGAGATTACAAAGAAAATGACTGAAACAATGCTGCTCTCTTCCTTTTTTTTTTTGTTTTGTTTTATTTTTTTTTTTCTTTTTGGCTAAAATTGTCACAAACGAACTGTTACAACTAAAAAGATACAAACAAACAAATCCACATGACTTATGATTTGAGATTACAAAGAAAATGACTGAAACAATGCTGCTCTCTTCCTTTTTTTTGTTTTGTTTTGTTTTTTTTTTTTTCGTTTTTTTTTTTTTTTTTTTTTTTTTGCCTTTTTCGATTTTTGCAGCAATATAACAATAATGAAAATAAATTATACAAAAGATAAATGATACGGATACATAACCTTGGATGGAAACCTAAGCTCTAGATACCAAATGATACGAACTCCACGTACTTGCCGTGAAACCCTATACCAATACTTGGTATAGTGTGCCCGAAATTCTCTAGCAAATATCTCCCAAGTGACATTGTCCCAAGAAGGTGGTATATGAACGATTGAATGAATGATCGAATGTATGTGCACGAAAGAATGTAATGTATGAATGAATGAATAATGGATTACAAGAGGTGATGGTTGGAGATAATGCACGCCCCCTCGTCGGGCCACTAATGACCTAATGAATGAAATGAATTGTTATAATCCTATTCGTTGTATTTTATTTCCCACTTGGGAAAAATGCTTCTAAACCTCGAATAAGGATTATAACTTTCATGTATGTGTTTCAATTTCGCGATATATTGATATTATGCCTATCTTTTTATACCCACCAGTCTGTCTAAGACTGAACCCGGAGTTGTTTCAGTTGTTTTTGCAGGAAGGGATGCTAGGCGGGATACAAGTCTGAGAGAGAGAGTCTTGCATAGTGTCTAGCCTTTCTTTCTTTACACTCATACGCTTACTTTTATTGATACTTTGGATTTTGTTTATGTATGGAGCGTACATGTATATGGTACCTATATGTATCTTATTCAGACTTAAATGTTGGTACCTAGAGCATATAGCTCAATATATGAAATACATGTTGGTACCTAGAGCATCTAGCTCAGTATATAGTATGTGAGTGATTGCTTCCACCTTTCTGTTACTCTGATTGTTGTTGTTATTGTTGTTGGGGTTTAAATTATAGGTTAGTCCCGCCTGGCTTAGCGAGTGTGTATGTCTCCGTTCGCTATGATTTGGCTCGTGTGTGGAAATCCATTTCATATGCGGGTCGGGTCATGGTGCGGGGGATGTGACGTCTCACGCTCGGGCGTTACAAGAACCCTAATAATCCGATCTTAAAGCTAAGTGCATTTCATATCCATTTGATCTCAATCCAAGAAACCCTTCTCTTGATGTCTTGATCTACTGCCTTGGCCAAGGACTCCATATGGCATACGAATGACTTACACAATAAGAGATCACCTTGGATATGCAAGTGTAGGTCCTTTCTTGATTCTCATTCACTTTCATGAATCACTTGTGCAGCCCCAGCAAAAGCCTTGAATCAGTTGTCTAAGGCGACACCCTTTAAAGCTTATACCTAAGACTACAGAGTTAACTCATAAAGTGGACAAGGAACCTCAAGTGTAGCACCCCTTAACACGTGGAGGTGCCACACCCCTGCACTATAGGTCAATCCACATACGAAACGGCCAATCCGTACATGAACCAACCTATAGCGAAAGGGTGACAATGCAATACACGATAAGCTAGGCGGGATTACTTATACATGCAACAAAATAAAGCGGAAGCATAAACTGGTTTCCAACAAATATTTCCATCTATCAAATCATGACATTTCTCGTTTACCAACTAAAATATGTTCTAGCCTTCCATATCAATACATTATCACCTCCAAATATGAAACAATTAACATTAAACGTAATTCCTTGAACAAGAAAATAGACAAGTGAATATCATGCACCGTGCTTGACTCGATTACAAAGACTGGACTCGACTCACTTCCCGCCTAGCGTGCACCTGCAATAACCTGAAAGGTGGAGGCTTCAGTCTGTGAAGACCGAGTGAGGGGATTACGTACATATTAGCGCAGATAACATGCAAGTTATATTCTCGGGCAAAGATTTATAAAAGATAAATATATGAGTCCACTATAATATAGCTTCGCCCGAGAATACAACTATCAATATTAAATACTTGTTCTTTTCATGCAATCGATACATGGCTCCGGCGAGTGAGGCCGGTCTCTAACCTAATTCCAATTGAACATGAACATGCTTGTTTGCTTGTTAATCATTAGGTGATCATGCAATTCAATTATCGTGCAATCGTACGATAGTGTAATCAATTAGCACATTCATGGAATGGAAATCATGCAATCAATACATGGCTTGCTTGTAACACGATAGGGTTTGTTCCTCCTGTGGTTGGACGGACAACCACCAGCCCTGAGACTAGCCCAGCGCCTTCACTAAGGAGAACCTGACCAGGAGAACACAGGTACATGATAGGGCTTTGTTCTTCCTGTGGTTGGACGGAGAACCACCAGCCCGAAGACCAGCCCAACACCCTCACTAAGGAGGACCTGGCCAAGAGAACGCACGTACAAGAAAAGGCATTGTTCTTCCTTTGGTTGGACGGACAACCACCAGCCCGAAGACCAGCCCAGCACCCTCACTAAGGAGAGCCTGGCTAGGAGAACACACATACTTGCTTTCATGAACATGGCATGCTTGATTCGTGAACACTAACATGCTTGAAATAATAAGTGATTTCATGAACTTATAAATATAAATACCTTTGGCCAAAAATCATGTAAAGGTTATACGGGTTCTATATAACTAGAAATTAAACCTCCCCTTACAGGCGACACACGACTCGTGAATGCGTGAACGTGCTCATGCTCGACAATCTCCGCCCTGGAGAATAACTGGACAAGAAACGGGACAATGTACGTGCACGAGACCTCAATTCAGGAATATTACTTCATAAGACGCACGTCGCGATCAAGTACGAGACATCGCGCAATAAACAATGTAGCATCTAAATATCACGTTTTGGCATGTAATCAATCATATAATTCACATATGGGAGCTAAGAGAGTGAAAGGAATGCAATAGTAGAGGTTTTGGTGAAGTTTGGCAAAAACGGACAATTTTAGAAAATGTACATGTTGAGGGAAAACTGGAATATCTTTAATTCTAGAAGTGGGAATTGAGTTTTGTTTACTGGATATGAAACTAGACAAAAAGACCTTTCCAACGCTATATGGCACGTTTTCTAATTCAAACCGAGGTGAAAATGGCGTTGGTTCGAAGTTGGATAAAATGCAGTTTCTGGCGGGGGTCGCGGGCGAGACCAAAATCCTTCACAAAATGGTCGCGGCCACGACCAAGTATTTTTCCGAAATTTTCATCCAATTTTTCAAAAAGTCGAAAGTTGACCAAAATGGGGTCGCGGGCGCAACTAGTTTTATGCCTATTTTTGGTCGTGCAAGTTCGCAACAACAGCAAAACAGGGGAAAACAGGGGATTTCCGAGACAAAACACCACAAAATCAACAACAAAGCAAGTTCACTCCATCACAATTAATCCAACACATCTCAAAGACATTATACTTCACTCATACTTCAAACTAACCATGGAATATACATCAAAGTCTCAAGAATTCACTATGAAAACCCCATATGTGATCATGCTTCCAACTTCCATGAAATTCAATATATTTATGCAATTTTCACTCCAAATGATCATCAACATACTCTTATCTTCAATCATGCAAGAATTCATCCTCAAACTCATAAATTCATATTTGATCAAATATTCAACAATTTAACAAAATTCCCAATTTCTACCTTGAATCAGAGAAGGGACGGATGATATGATGCTATGTTGTTGATGATGATTCTGACTCTTCAATTTCTCAACTTTAGCTTGGCTTTGAGATGAAATTTCCTTTCTCCTCTTGTGGTGTAAATGTCGGTATATACTAGGTGTAAGTGTGTGTAAATTATGTTCTTGAATGAAATGGAATATATGAGAAGAAAGTGGAAGAAATATAATGATATATGCAAAGTCTTGTAAGATAATGGATGAATCATCACTTTTTGCAATTAAGCCCTTCACTTATTTAAGTTAATGCACTTAAGGATAATCTCTAGCAATTAATTCATTTAACTCCAAGTCATGAAATACAATTAAATCCAAGAATTCAGAAAAGGGAGCAATTAAGGACATTTAATTCAATTAGATCACTTAAGGCCATATAAGCAAATAAATCATGTTCGCCAAATTATTTCACGTAACAAGTCTCAAGTTGACAAGCATTTCAACTAAACAGGTAGAATTATAATTCATATAATTGTAATGAAATGTAAGAATTTAATAAACGAAAGAATTAAATAAACCCTAACTCTCGGAAAAATCACACGTGTCGTGCGTACCTGAACCGATGGAAAATTGGGGCGTTACAATTCTCTCCCCCTTAAGAGGATCTGGTCCCCAGATCCACAGTCTCGAATTCCTTGAATTTTAATTGGCTCTCCCGTGTTCATCCCATGCGGGTTAGCAACTCCCCGTCAGGAATTAGTTCGAGAAGAGGTCTTCAATCACCAAAGTTACTTCAACGATGTTAAGCCACGACCCTCACTTACCGGAATCTACCCACTCGAAAGAAAATCTAATCTGCCACTAGAACAAGTTGAAACAGGTAGCAAGTTGTATTGAGAGTGCCCCGTCTCTCACTCAAACAACAAGAGCTCCCCGTCTCTTGACAAGCAACGAGAGCACCCCGTCCCTCGAACAACATTGAGAGAATCCCCGTCTCTCACGCACACAAAATAGACTTTAAGCGAATAATTAATTAAACACTTACGCAGTTAGCACGTAAGAAGCAAGTAGGAAAGGTCAATTACATCAAGTTCCATTCATATAAAAGCAATTTAACATTTAACAAGGAATCATATACGACAAGTATAAAATACATGATGCTCGTGATATGCATGTTTATATGTACTGTTCACCATTGATCGAAGTTCCCGCAGGGTAGCAATTTGGTTGAATACTTGATCCTTTGATTAAGATTCATTCTCCCCTTAATACAATGCCTCAATGCTTGATGTAAATAATCTGATAATCCTTCAATCCTCATTCCACGCTAACATTCTTTATTTGTCCTAGCCTCACAGTCCAAACTCTCGGTTCTTGAATGAATACTTGGCTTCCCTAACTAATTCATTCTTTCCACCTGAATATTTTATTTCCCACCTCGGTTAAATCAAGTCCTACATCAGCTTCTGTGGTATATAATAATTTATCAACCTGTTATGATCTAATATTCTTGTAGTAGTGTAACACTTTCTTGGTCATTTCACGCAGATCTTGAATGACGGTCACCTTCCTTGTCGAATTCTTGTCTTCGACCAAGGTATGCTCAGTCGACTCGTAGAAGTCACTATACTAACAATAGATTCAGAATCAAAAACATTGGTACTCCTATTTACTTGGTTATTCACTTTTAATTTCTACCCTTCATTCTCTTCCGGTTCCGCTCAATGTGAAATTTTTTTGTAATATTCATCTCACTGGCTCCTGCTTCTTGGCCTTGACAGAGGACTCCTACCAGTAAGTATTTTATCCACAAGAGGAATCAAGATACAAGATTTATCACCCAAATTTAGCCAGATCGAATCCTTTTTTATTTACCGAATCAAATAGTATTCTGAAACTACAAGAGAATCATAAAACCGAGGAGCCCACATTCGGAGAATAGTATTAAAGCAAAGGTAATATCGATGACGGGACTTTCTCCTTGTATGAGAGAGGAAAAAAAGATTTAAGGTATGGAAAGTTTCTTTCACATAATTCTAATAGAGGGTTCCAGAATACCACTTTTCTTGAAATCAAACTCTTCCAAGTGAGGTCCAACCCTCGGCTTTAAATAGTTTCCAGACCGGCTCTCCCCCTTAAGAAAATAGAAATTTTCTAATTCTTTGAACTTGTTTACCACTTCCCAAATCCTCAAACTCACTTCCTCCAATTTTCCTTGAAGCTTCATCCTTCTCGGTTGGAAATTGATCTGAGTACAAAATCTCCACCATTGCTTGAATGCTCCCTCTGGTTCTTGAAGTACTTAGCCTTTTCTAAAATTAATCTCACGAGACCTTCTCAACCAAATCTTGAAGTCATCAAGTACCAAGGTCTTCTAATTCTTCCCCTTTTTACCATCTTCAAGAGATCCCGCTGTTGGTGATTCTTGCAACGTTGTTACTTATTTTGAAAGTAATCCATTTGAGTCAATCCATAAACTTGAAGTCATCCTCTGGTCGACTCTCCCCCTTAAGAACGCCTATACTTAGTTGTCGGCTCCTAACATCGCCTCTTACTTTAAAGATTCTTGATTCTTTAAATTTAGCTTCCTTGGTATAAATAATTCCAATCATGCCTCTTGTCCAAAAAGTTTCTAATGTTTACCTTTGAAGCGATTGGTAGGAATAACGACCCACTTCCTCCAATATTCCAACTTCCGGTTACTTTTCCCGGCCTCTCAATAGCTCTTTCCCCTTTTTGGTCCATACTTTGGAATCCAATTATTTTCCTTATCATAATTCAGGTGTGTCTCAGTTGACTTAATACTTGATACGTGAGGTGGGGGGAGTTCCTATCAAGTAGACACTTAACAATGCATATCGGGTTAATATGCTAATGCGTGCGCCACACTTGTCAGTAATAAAATATACACGTTGAAGAAATTAAGCTCAATTAAGAATTCATATATAATTAAAGAAATTTAAATAATTTAAACAATATATGATGCACGTGCTCATGAATGCATTGAACCTGTCACCGTAATAATGATAGACTTTGATCCGGCACTCATTCCTTGTTGGTTGAATTCCAAACTTGTCTTGAACTGTTGATCCTTTCTTATTTTTCCCACGGTCTGCTAGTCTTCAGAATTTCCTAGCATCAACTTGAATATTCCCATGGTTTGAGATTACAATTGCTTGAATTCGAAGTCCTCTACGCTCATGAAATTAGCATCTTGCCTGTTCTTTAATAATTTCTCCCCAATTACGGCCCGGGTCTTCTCGCGATCATCATTTTGATCAAAACTTCCTTGTTTCACTCGTTTAGGAGTTCGGATAATTAAATGAACTCTCCTTCCAATTGTTTATACCTAATCGCCCAAAATCCACACCCAATTCTTGCCGTTCTTTATTGTTCTTATTTGTTGCTTCCTATCTGTTAACATGACCACACAACATAACAATTTAGCCTGGATCTAGAAAATACCCAACTAGATTAACCTTTAGTGTGATTGTCTTCCACAACTTATTTTCACCGCAATGCTTGACTTCCTTCATTTCTTCCTCAATCGAAATCCCAAGCCGTAATATTTTCCATATATTCTCTTGCTTCATTTCCACGGAAGTTAAGCTTTGTTGCCTTTTACCACAATTACCTTATTGACCAAAAGTTTCTTGCATTAGCTTGAGTAATGGTATGGTCCCTAATTCGGAAATCTTGAACTCAACTCCTCTTTATAGTTTCCATTTGTTACTCCATATCTTCCAATTCAACCATATCCTAATTGGTAATTTTTTTTTTTTTTGAGTCGCTTTCTTGTCAACTCTTCGAGAATACCTCCTTCTTGTTACAAGAATTCCCGGCCTAAGCATCGTCGATTTTCCAACCTCTCGAGTCTTGTAAATGGTTCCCAGGCTTGATTCTTCTCTTTCGGATCCCATCACTTTAATCTTCAACCCCAATAGAAAGAATATTGACTCCCGAATCCTTCTATGAACTTTCCAGCACGCTTTCTTATCCGTTCCAAAGTTGGAGGGTGTTTTATAGCAAACTGGAATTGCCGAACAAATGGCCGTGGTTTGATACCGTTTCCATAACCTGTCACTCACAACTTACTTTGAAAATAAATGCGTGTGGGTAAGACGTGCTCATGTCATATCATTGTCACATAGTTGATGCCAATAATGAGAATTTAATATAACATGCAACAAATAATTAATAAATGTTCGAACAAAACCGTTGTTCACCTAGATTTCAAGCAATTCAAGATCATCTAATTGGCAACTATGGACAAGAAGCAATGTAATGCTCAAATTATCACACAATCCAAGTATTCCAAGAAGTTCAAATAGATCAGAAATTTCAAATAGTATGCAAAACCCTCAATTCATCAAATAATTCTTATGCCGTACGACCAAGACTTGACTCGACACGACACTAGAACCTCGGTTTTGCAACCGGGCTCTGATACCACCTAAGATGTAGCACCCCTTAACACGTGGAGGTGCCACACCCCCGCACTATAGGTCAATCCACATACGAAACGGCCAATCCGTACATGAACCAACCTATAGCGAACGGGTGATAATGCAATACACGACAAGCTAGGAGGGATTACTTATACATGCAACAAAATAAAGCGGAAGCATAAACTGGTTTCCATCAAATATTTCCATCTATCAAATCATGACATTTCTCGTTTACCAACTAAAATATGTTCTAGCCTTCCATATCAATACATTATCACCTCCAAATATAAAACAATTAACATTAAACGTAATTCCTTGAACAAGAAAATAGACAAGTGAATATCATGCACCGTGCTTGACTCGATTACAAAGACTGGACTCGACTCACTTCCCTCCTAGCATGCACCTGCAATAACCTGAAAGGTGGAGGCGTCAGTCTGTGAAGACCGAGTGAGGGGATTACATACATATTAGCGCAGATAACATGCAAGTTATATTCTCGGGTAACGATTTATAAAAGATAAATATATGAGTTCACTATAATATAGCTTCGCCCGAGAATACAACTATCAATATTAAATACTTGTTCTTTTCATGCAATCGATACATGGCTCCGGCGAGTGAGGCCGGTCTCTAACCTAATTCCAATTGAACATGAACATGCTTGTTTGCTGGTTAATCATTAGGTGATCATGCAATTCAATTATCGTGCAATCGTACGATAGTGTAATCAATTAGCACATTCATGGAATGGAAATCATGCAATGAATACATGGCTTGCTTGTAACACGATAGGGTTTGTTCCTCCTGTGGTTGGACGGACAACCACCAGCCCTGAGACTAGCCCAGCGCCTTCACTAAGGAGAACCTGACCAGGAGAACACAGGTACATGATAGGGCTTTGTTCTTCTTGTGGTTGGACGGACAACCACTAGCCCGAAGACCAGCCCAGCACCCTCACTAAGGAGGACCTGGCCAAGAGAACGCACGTACAAGATACGGCATTGTTCTTCCTGTGGTTGGACGGATAATCACCAGCCCGAAGACCAGCCCAGCGCCCTCGCTAAGGAGAGCCTGGCCAGGAGAACACACATACTTGCTTTCATGAACATGGCATGCTTGATTCGTGAACACTAACATGCTTGAAATAATAAGTGATTTCATGAACTTATAAATATAAATACCTTTGGCCAAAAATCATGTAAAGGTTATACGGGTTCTATATAACTAGAAATTAAACCTCCCCTTACAGGCGACACACGACTCGTGAATGCGTGAACGTGCTCATGCTCGACAATCTCCGCCCTGGAGAATAACTGGACAAGAAACGGGACAATGTACGTGCACGAGACCTCAATTCAGGAATATTACTTCATAAGACGCACGGCGCGATCAAGTACGAGACATCGCGCAATAAACAATGTAGCCTCTAAATATCACGTTTTGGCATGTAATCAATCATATAATTCACATATGGGAGCTAAGAGAGTGAAAGGAATGCAATAGTAGAGGTTTTGGTGAAGTTTGGCAAAAACGGACAATTTTAGAAAATGTACATGTTGAGGGAAAACTGGAATATCTTTAATTCTAGAAGTGGGAATTGAGTTTTGTTTACTGGATATGAAACTAGACACAAAGACCTTTCCAACTCTATATGGCACGTTTTCTAATTCAAACTGAGGTGAAAATGGCGTTGGTTCGAAGTTGGATAAAATACAGTTTCTGGCGGGGGTCGTGGGCGAGACCAAAATCCTTCACAAAATGGTCGCGGTATTTTTCCGAAATTTTCATCCAATTTTTCCAAAAGTCGAAAGTTGGCCAAAATGGGGTCGCGGGCGCGACCAGTTTTATGCCTATTTTTGGTCGCGGGCGCGACCAAGTTCGCAACAGCAGCAAAACAGGGGAAAACAGGGGATTTCCGAGACAAAACACCACAAAATCAACAACAAGGCAAGTTCACTCCATCACAATTAATCCAGCACATCTCAAAGACATTATACTTCACTCATACTTCAAACTAACCATGGAATATACATCAAAGTCTCAAGAATTCACTATGAAAACCCCATATGTGATCATGCTTCCAACTTCCATGAAATTCAATATATTCATGCAATTTTCACTCCAAATGATCATGAACATACTCTTATCTTCAATCATGCAAGAATTCATCCTCAAACTCATAAATTCATATTTGATCAAATATTCAACAATTTAACAAAATTCCCAATTTCTACCTTGAATCAGAGAAGGGACGGATGATATGATGATATGTTGTTGATGATGATTCTAACTCTTCAATTTCTAAACTTAGCTTGGCTTTGAGATGAAATTTCCTTTCTCCTCTTGAGGTGTAAATGTCGGTATATACTAGGTGTAAGTGTGTGTAAATTATGTTCTTGAACGAAATGGAATATATGAGAAGAAAGTGGAAGAAGTGAAATGATATATGCAAAGTCTTGTAAGATAATGGATGAATCATCACTTTTTGCAATTAAGCCCTTCACTTATTTAAGTTAATGCACTTAAGGATAATCTTTAGCAATTAATTCATTTAACTCCAAGTCATGAAATACAATTAAATCCAAGAATTCAGAAAAGGGAGCAATTAAGGACATTTAATTCAATTAGATCACTTAAGGCCATATAAGCAAATAAATCATGTTCGCCAAATTATTTCACGTAACAAGTCTCAAGTTGACAAGCATTTCAACTAAACAGGTAGAATTATAATTCATATAATTGTAATGAAATGTAAGAATTTAATAAACGAAAGAATTAAATAAACCCTAACTCTCGGAAAAATCACACGTGTCGTGCGTACCTGAACCGATGGAAAATTGGGGCGTTACAATTCTCTCCCCCTTAAGAGGATCTGGTCCCTAGATCCACAGTCTCGAATTCCTTGAATTTTAATTGGCTCTCCCGTGTTCATCCCATGCGGGTTAGCAACTCCTCGTCAGGAATTAGTTCGAGAAGAGGTCTTCAATCACCAAAGTTACTTCAACGATGTTAAGCCACGACCCTCACTTACCGGAATCTACCCACTCGAAAGAAAATCTAATCTGCCACTAGAACAAGTTGAAACAGGTAGCAAGTTGTATTGAGAGTGCCCCGTCTCTCACTCAAACAACAAGAGCTCCCCGTCTCTTGACAAGCAACGAGAGCACCCCGTCCCTCGAACAACATTGAGAGAATCCCCGTCTCTTACGCACACAAAATAGACTTTAAGCGAATAATTAATTAAACACTTACGCAGTTAGCACATAAGAAGCAAGTAGGAAAGGTCAATTACATCAAGTTCCATTCATATAAAAGCAATTTAACATTTAACAAGGAATCATACACGATAAGTATAAAATACATGATGCTCGTGATATGCATGTTTATATGTACCGTTCACCATTGATCGAAGTTCCCGCAGGGTAGCAATTTGGTTGAATACTTGATCCTTTGATTAAGATTCATTCTCCCCTTACTACAATGCCTCAATGCTCGATGTAAATAATCTGATAATCCTTCAATCCTCATTCCACGCTAACATTCTTTATCTGTCCTAGCCTCACAGTCCAAACTCTCGGTTCTTGAATGAATACTTGGCTTCCCTAACTAATTCATTCTTTCCACCTGAATATTTTATTTCCCACCTCGGTTAAATCAAGTCCTACATCAGCTTCTGTGGTATATAATAATTTATCAACCTGTTATGATCTAATATTCTTGTATTAGTGTAACACTTTCTTGGTCATTTCACGCAGATCTTGAATGATGGTCACCTTCCTTGTAGAATTCTTGTCTTCGACCAAGGTATGCTCAGTCGAATCGTAGAAGTCACTATACTAACAATAGATTCAGAATAAAAAACATTGGTACTCCTATTTACTTGGTTATTCACTTTTAATTTCTACCCTTCATTCTCTTCCGGTTCCGCTCAATGTGAAATTTTTTTGTAATATTCATCTCACTGGCTCCTGCTTCTTGGCCTTGACAGAGGACTCCTACCAGTAAGTATTTTATCCACAAGAGGAATCAAGATACAAGATTTATCACCCAAATTTAGCCAGATCGAATCCTTTTTTATTTACCGAATCAAATAGTATTCTAAAACTACAAGAGAATCATAAAACCGAGGAGCCCACATTCGGAGAATAGTATTAAAGCAAAGGTAATATCGATTACGGGACTTTCTCCTTGTATGAGAGAGGACAAAGAGATTTAAGGTATGGAAAGTTTCTTTCACATAATTCTAATAGAGGGTTCCAGAATACCACTTTTCTTGAAATCAAACTCTTCCAAGTGAGGTCCAACCCTCGGCTTTAAATCGTTTCCAGATCGGCTCTCCCCCTTAAGAAAATAGAAATTTTCTAATTCTTTGAACTTGTTTACCACTTCCCAATTCCTCAAACTCACTTCCTCCAATTTTCCTTGAAGCTTCATCCTTCTCGGTTGGAAATTGATCTGAGTACAAAATCTCCACCATTGCTTGAATGCTCCCTCTGGTTCTTGAAATACTTAGCCTTTTCTAAAATTAATCTCACGAGACCTTCTCAACCAAATCTTGAAGTCATCAAGTACCAAGGTCTTCTAATTCTTCCCCTTTTTACCATCTTCAAGAGATCCCGCTGTTGGTGATTCTTGCAACGTTGTTACTTATTTTGAAAGTAATCCATTTGAGTCAATCCATAAACTTGAAGTCATCCTCTGGTCGACTCTCCCCCTTAAGAACGCCTATACTTAGTTGTCGGCTCCTAACATCGCCTCTTACTTTAAAGATTCTTGATTCTTTAAATTTAGCTTCCTTGGTATAAATAATTCCAATCATGCCTCTTGTCCAAAAAGTTTCTAATATTTACCTTTGAAGCGATTGGTAGGAATAACGACCCACTTCCTCCATTCCAACTTCCGGTTACTTTTCCCGGCCTCTCAATAGCTCTTTCCCCTTTTTGGTCCATACTTTGCAATCCAATTATTTTCCTTATCATAATTCAGGTGTCTCAGTTGACTTAATACTTGATACGTGAGGTGGGGGGAGTTCCTATCAAGTAGACACTTAACAATGCATGTCGGGTTAATATGCTAATGCGTGCGCCACACTTGTCAGTAATAAAATATACATGTTGAAGTAATTAAGCTCAATTAAGAATTCATATATAATTAAAGAAATTTAAATAATTTAAACAATATATGATGCACGTGCTCATGAAACAAGGTGGTCCTTCTTAAGGGCGTGATCCCACAAGCAAGCCTTAGAGGAGTCAGGTTGACACTCCCACTGTCTGTAGGACTCATTGGCTTGGAGTATTTTACTAATCATGACTTACGTGATATAGGGCTCGTTTCATGAACCATTTCACCTAAATGGTGGAGTCCTAAAGTCATCAGGATTAGGGGAGTTCTTATACATGCACAGCTAAAGTAAACGCATACCAAACAAGAGAATATAAAGAAGTGTTCCCACAATTCGTTATTTCATTCAAATATTATTTGTGATTACAATAAGGAAAAGCACTAAGCGGATATACAATTGGCTTTCTAGGGCACTATTCCTAACAATCTCCCACTTGCCCGTCAAAGCCATTCTAAAGCTATTTTAAGTCCCATCTTCTGAAGATGACCTTGGAAAGCTTCTCTACTAAGGGGTTTAGTAAGTGGATCTGCCACGTTCTCTGCTGATGTGACCCTCTCAATTTGCACATCTCCTCTTTTGATAATATCACGGATTAGGTGATACTTCCTCATAATGTGCTTGGTCCGTTGGTGAGATCTTGGTTCTCTTGCTTGAGCAACCGCCCCAGTGTTGTCACAAAACACAGAAATGGGGTCTTTCATGCTAGGAACAACATTCAATTCTTGAATGAAGTTTCTAATCCAAACACCTTCCTTAGCTGCATCATTTGCAGCTAGGTATTCGGCCTCAGTGGTCGAATCTGCAGTGGTTGTTTGCTTGGAACTCTTCCAACTCACTGCTCCGCCGTTTAGGCAGAAAATGTATCCTGACATTGACTTAAAATCATCTAAGTCAGATGCAAAGCTTGCATCGCAGTATCCTTTGACAGTAAGATCTTTCTGACCTCCGTAAACTAAGAATAAATCTTTAGTACTTTTCAAGTACTTAAGAATATTCTTCACGACAGCCCAGTGACCATCTCCAGGGTCAGATTGGAAACAACTTGTTACACTAAGTGCATAAGCCACATCCGGTCGAGTACATAACATTGCATACATTATGCTACCTATTGCTGATGCATAAGGTGTATGAGTCATTCTTTCCTTCTTAAGGTTAGTCTTAGGACACATCTTCTTTGAAAGACATGTTCCTACACTCATAGGAAGGTTCTTAACCTTTACTGACTCCATATTGAATCTCTTCAATACTTTGTCAATGTACATCGACTGTGATAGTCCTATTAACCTTCTAGATCTATCTCGAATTGGTTCGATAACCATAACTTAGTTACTTTCATGTCATCCTTCGAATTCCCAATAAGAAGGATGTCATCAACATAAAGTACTAAGAATTGCACTGAGGTCTCCAATTCCTTTCTATACACAGAGGACTCATTCGAAATTTGAATGTAGCCAAACGCTTTGACTGATTCATCAAATCGAATGGTCCAATTCCTAGAAGCCTGTTTCAATCCATAGATTGATCTTTGGAGTTTGCAAACCTTTTGCTCACTCCAACTGAATGTGAAACCTATGGGTTGCTCCAAATAAATGTCTTTGTCAATGTCACCATTGAGAAAGGCAGTTTTCACATCCATTTGCCATATCTCATAGTCATAATATGTAGCAATGGCAAGCATGATCCGAATAGACTTTTGCATTGCAACTGGCGAAAAAGTTTCATCAAAGTCCACGCCGGGTCTTTGAGTGAATCCTTTTGCAACCAGTCTTGCTTTGTAGGCTGCAATGCTTCCATCAACTCCAAGCTTTCTCTTAAAGATCCATTTGCAGCCTATGGGTTTGACCCCATCAGGCAAATCCACCAAGGTCCAAACTTGGTTGGAGTTCATGGAGTCCATTTCGGATTTCATGGCTTCTATCCACTGTTCAAAGTCAGAATCTGAAAGTGTCTCCTCATATGTTAAAGGATCATTATCCTTTTGATAGATTTCATGGAAGAATCAATACCACCTCTCCGGCTGTCTAGGAGTGCGTTCAGAATGCCTCAGAGGAGGATTTTCGTATGTATCGAAATTCGTGATTGGTTGTTGTTGATCAGAAGGGTACGTTTCTTCAGTGGGTGGTGTGGGATCACTTTGTACTTCTTCTAATTCTATGATCTTGCCTTTCTTTTCTTTAAGGAACGGTTCCTCAAGAAAAATGGCATTTTTGGAAACAAACACCTTTTGCTCAGATTGATCATAGAAGTAGTATCCTATGGATTCCTTAGGATAACCTACAAAGTAGCATAAGTTAGAATGAGATTCTAACTTATCTCCCACTGTCCTCTTCACGTAAGCAGGACAACCCCAAATTCTTAAGTAAGAATAGCTAGGGATTTTACCATGCCACATTTCATAGGGCGTCTTAGGGACTAACTTAGAGGGAACTAGATTCAAAATCTTTGCTACACTTTCTAGGGCATAACCCCAGAAAGAAGGTTGAAAGTCAGTGAAACTCATCATGGAACGAACCATATCAAGTAAGGTTCGATTCCTTCTCTCAGAAACTCCATTAAGCTGAGGAGTTCCCGGAGGAGTCCACTGAGAGATATTCCCATTATCTTTGAGATGATTAAGGAATTCTTCACTAAGATACTCACCTCCTCGATCAGATCGAAGTGCTTTGATCTTATGACCAGTTTGGTTCTCAACCTCCTTTTGAAATTCTAAGAATTTCTCAAAAGCTTCAGATTTATACTTCATCAAGTATACATAACCATACCGACTGAAGTCATCAGTAAAGGTTATGAAATACTGATGATTGTTTCTTGTGCTTACACTAAGCGGTCCGCAAACATCAGTATGGATCAAATCCAAAACCTTAGTGGCACGTTCCACAGTTCCTTTTAAAGGAACTTTGGACATCTTTCCTTTGAGACAGGATTCGCAAGAAGTTAATTCCTTAAGATCATTTTCAGAGAATGATCCTAAAGTGTTTATCTTGCTAATTCTGTTCTTGGAAATGTGTCCTAATCTAGCGTGCCATAAGGGAGCTGAAACTTTATCATCTCTCTTACGCTTCGTTTCTCGTTGTATATTGATGATATTGATATTCTGAGTTAGATAAAGTCCATTACTTAGAGTACCGATGTGAACGGAAGAGTTGTTCCATTTGATAAAGTATTTACCATTCTTAATATAAGTTTCATAACCTTCACAATCTAAAATTGGAACAGATATTATATTACGAATAATGCTCGGTACATAAAGGACTTTATTTAAGACTAACTCAAAACTACCTAAATCTAATCTAATTGTGCCTAAAGCTCGAGCTTCAACGTTTGAGCCATCGCCGATCTTCAAGACACATTCTCCTTCTTTGAGTTGTTGGACTTCACTTAGCATATGTACATCATTACAGATATGAGTTCCACAACCGGTATCAAGTACCCAAGAACTAGAATTAATAGAAAGATTTATTTCAACGAGAAAGATACCTTTCTTTAGAGTAGCCTTGTACTTTGGACAGTTTCTCCTCCAATGTCCCGCTTTGCCACAATGGAAGCAAACATCCTCTTTCTGATCACGTTTCTTCTTTTGGGCCTTCCCCTTCGAAACGCCACCAGTGGGCCTAAGGGGTTTCTTCTTCTTCTTTTGGGCTTTCTTGCCCTTACCTTTAGAAGGCCCAGAAGAGGAAGACGGAGCATTCACCATCAAAACCTTATTGTCCTTCTTGATCGTGCTTTCAGCAGTCACAAGCTGACTAATCAACTCAGCTACAATAGCACCAGCATGATTCATGTTGAAGTTAAGGACAAATGGGTTGAATGATGGTGGGAGCGAAGCTAGCAACAAATCCACTGAAAGCTCATCTTTCAATGGCATGTCCATGGGGGCAAGTTTCTCAGTAAGGGCAAGAAACTTGAGTCCATATTCATGGACACTTGAACCTTCCCTCATTCTCAAGTGGAACAATTCCTTTGAAGTGTTATACCTTGTAACACGTTCATGAGGGCGGTAAAGTTGCTCTAAGTGGTCGTAAATCTCCCAAGCGAATTCCATGGCCTCATGTTGCCTTTGCAAGTCCGGAGACATGTTAGCCAACATAAGGCAACGGGCTTGGAGATTATCATCCTTTCACTTCTGAATCGCGTCCCACTCGGCCCGAGTGAGAGCCTCCCCTTCGGGACTAGGCTCCCTTTCGGAGAGAACATAAGTTCTCTTCTCAGAATCTAAAATGATTTTTAGATTCCTCAGCCAATCAGAATAGCTGGGACCAGTCAACTTGTTTGACTCGAGGAACGATACAAGATGGTTTTTGGTTGCCATTTCAAAACATGTAGAGAATCACAGAATCTACGACCTAAATGGTGAAACAGAGAACTGGTGAGCATGCTGAATTATAACGATAAACAAAAGATAAGGTCTTTAATCTAATGTAGCTCCCACTGTTTTTCAAAGATCTATAATTCCCAAAGATCTAAGAGGAACACGTTTCCCAGTGGGTACTAAGATCCTAGGCATTTTACCTCGAACCCACGATTCGCGGACATTCTAAGTAAGAACCCTAGGTAGGTACAACTTACCAATTCTAACACCTTTAGAACTCTTAGTAATTATTTTTGCATCACCTATCTTTCAATATGGACCCACGACTCGTGCGACATCCATATTTACTTAGGCGTTAAGCTAGACCCATCAATCATAAGATCATGATCAAAACTTAGTTCGAACGACCCACGACTCGCGGACATCGCCCTTGCTAAAATTGATCATGAAATATTGATCATTTAAAATGATCAATTAGGTAACTAAGAACTAATAAGCTTCACTAGCTATCCCACGACTCGCGGACAATAACTAGTTTCACTTACTAAACTTAAAACCTATTGATGGAATGCTAGGAATTTAATTCAAAATTGGCATCTCAAATTAAATACCTATTTGTTCGAAATTAGCTTAATATTTAATGGGAATTTTCAAATCAACCGAAGAGTTGTTTGGTTCGACCTCACCAACATATATGTTATCCAATTTTATTAGTCTTGATTAATGAAAGTACACTTAAATGCATTTCAAACAAGCACATAAACAGATAACATGTCCTAGCATGATACTAACATGTAATGATTATGGGTTCTACCTATCTTATGCGTGATATGTGGGAACCACTCCACAATCACAAGTTCTAACATACATGCCACATAAACAGTTTAAATCACATAAGGGAAAGCGGTAACAAAATACGAGCCCTATCTCTATTACATTTTTACAATTGAGATTCCCCTCCCTAACATTTTGAGGGGTCTTCACTTATGGCCTCCTTGTTACTTGAATGTGGTCCATCTTACTCCATGGGTGCATTGTCTCCAAAATGAAAATAAAACCTCACCACCTATCTCTACTCTCAAATTACAATAAAAAGAAAAAGAAATAAAGTAATAAGGCTCAATCTTCATATTGGCCTTAGACAATTACACGGGGCATACCCCGGCCTCAAAAACAGTAATATGGAAAGCCACATAATAAATCACATAACAGTACGCACACAAGTGAGGTTCCAACCTCAACTGAAAAACGCAACTATAGGGCTCCAACCCCAATTTAAACCATCCATGTGCATAAATTAAAACCATACATAAGTCTAAACCCATGATCACCTAACATACTTTTGCGAGAATTTAAATTTAGCCAATAAATTAAAATTCTCGTTTCAAGTCCTAATGACTCAAAACACGACATAGATGCAATTCTTGTTCAAGAGTCTTTTCAATAAAACCCGAAAAACAATAAACCAATAAAATTTCAATTAATTTCCAAAATTAATAATTTTATTCTTTCATTATTTTCAGAAAATAAAGTTCATAATTTTCCCAAAATCCAAATCGCTTTAATTTCTCAAAAATCCCAGTTTAATCAAAATTTTTAAAATAATTTTATTTTAGCAAAACTGATTTTAAAAGATAAAATTAAAATAAAATTAATTCGGAAATTTCAAGGACCGAAAACGCGAAACACGAAACACGAAGATTGGCCCGAAACCACCCGCCCAAGGGAGGGCACCGCCGCGCGGCATCAGGCGCGCGCGCGCCAGCTGTGCGCACAGCGTGCGGCAATTGCCGCCCGCGGCTAGTGCGCTTGTCGCGCGCAGCATTGGGGCGGGCGGTCTCGACCAGGGCGTCCCGCTCTGTTGCGGGACGGTGCGGGCGGCTGTCCCTCACGGTTGCGGGACAGGCGAGCGGGCGCGCTTAGGCGCGGGCGGGAGGGCTGGGCGGTGGCGACGGGCTGGGCGTGCGACTTGCTAGCACGCCTAGGCTCGTTCTATTTCGTGTTCGTTTCATATTTTTAGGTTTCTCCAAAACCCGTTTCAATTAAAATTCGATTCAGATAAATTTTAACTAAAACAATTTTCAAAAACACGATTTGAGAAAATAGTTTTAGAAATTCAGGAAAAATTACAGTTTCGTATTTCAGGCTTTCTAAAAGAACTCATGAATACCTAATTCGCAACTAAGCCTAAGAATTTCTACCAAATTCAGAATAATTGAGACGAATCAGAAACACGATTAACGAGGTGGCTCTGATACCACTTGTTGGAAAACACGAATCAGAAAGCAGCGGAATTTAAAACAATTTTCCAACAAAAGGATCTTGGACTCGCAATCGTGTATCCAAATTCATAGAGTTAAGAAACTTACTTTTCTTTTATTCTTTCTTGAAGCGTTTCAAGCCACCCAAGAACGCTCTTCTCGCGGCTTGATCCCCTCTCCTTGGTAAAGCTCGAATCTTCAAACTTCTAACTTGAAGCTCTCTAGAGATAGTCCACCAACTTGATTACAATCTAACTAGTAAGGATGCTAGTTCTCTAGTTAGTGTTTAGGCTTAACCTAGGGTTTCGTTTATCTTGGAGAAAGGATGGTGTTCAACACATGAACCAAAAGAATTGCCAATTAGCTCTAAGGGGAGCTCGAGCTCCCCTATTTATAAGAAGGGGATGGCCGAAATTCTTAGTCCTTATGGACTAAGGATTTGGTCCCTCTCTCTCCTATTACTTGATCATCAAGTAATTTGACTTTGACTTTGAATTCAAATTCAAATCAACTCTCAAGAGAGCTAAAAATATCCAAACTAGTTTTGGATAATTTTATACTTTATTTATTTTAAATAAATAACTTATTTTATCTAATTAATTAATTCATAATTAATTAACTAGATTATTTTCTCAAAAATAAGACTTTCTTTTTAATTCAAAATTAAACCAAAGTCTATTAAATAATTAACAAATTAATTATTTAATCACCAAATAATTATTCACGCACATGCACATGTGTCCATGAAGCACACGTGTCACGCACGTGACCCACACGTGTGATTTCACACGTGTGGAACCCTTTGGCCCGATTAACTCGTTTAATCATCTTAAAGCCTCAACTCATGTAACCAAGTTGTTGTGTGTGACCCTCTAGGTTCTCAATTCAATTAGCAGTGACCCTAATTAATTAATTAATCAGTCCACAGATTAAACGACCATAGTCTAGCAACAGGTGTTTAACCCCTAGCTGAATTGGAATGTTCGGATTCGACAGAACCTTTAAGTCATTGATTCATGTGAGATACAATCCTCCTACTTATTATCTCTCAACCAAGATCTAGGGCAAGGGAATAATCAGAACCCTAATAATCCGGTCTTAAAGCTAAGTGCATTTCATATCCATTTGATCTCAATCCAAGAAACCCTTTTCTTGATGTCTTGATCTACTGCCTTGGCCAAGGACTCCATATGGCATATGAATGACTTACACAATAAGAGATCACCTTGCATATGCAAGTGTAGGTCCTTTCTTGATTCTCATTCACTTTCATGAATCACTTGTACAGCCCCAGCATAAGCCTTGAATCAGTTGTCTAAGGCGACACCCTTTAAAGCTTATACCTAAGACTATAGAGTTAACTCATAAAGTGACAAGGAACCTCAAGTCCTAAGGATCAATTAATCACATCAATGACTCGTGAGATATTTCCTAATCTGGAAGTTTCCATTTCCTGAAATAGAAACTTCCTTTCCCGTTTAGGAATCTTCTCACACGGGGGCACCTCAGTGAACTTACTTATTGAAGTAAGCACCCTCATATATCACGCACGTATCAACTATACACTTTGCACCTCCATGAAACAAGGTGGTCCTTCTTAAGGGCGTGATCCCACAAGCAAGCCTTAGAGGAGTCAAGTTGACACTCCCACTGTCTGTAGGACTCATCGGCTTGGAGTATTTTACTAATCATGACTTATGTGATATAGGGCTCGTTTCATGAACCATTTCACCTAAATGGTAGAGTCCTAAAGTCATCAGGATTAGGGGAGTTCTTATACATGCACAGCTAAAGTAAACGCATACCAAACAAGAGCATATAAAGAAGTGTTGCCACAATTCGTTTTTTCATTCAAAGATTGTTTGTGATTACAATAAGGAAAAGCACTAAGCGGATATACAATTGGCTTTTTAGGGCACTATTCCTAACATATAACTATGCATATAAGATGCGAGAATACGACACTCAACTCATTTAAGGTTGTAACACGTATATCTCATATTAAATCACTTCATAAAATTAAACAAGAATTTATAACACATCATATAACAAGTGAATATTATAATTAAATTATTTCATGAAATTAAAATTAGGCTAATACAAATATCATTCATTTAAAATTCATAATTTAAATAATGATTAAAACATATTACACATTAGACTAATAGTAGCATAATAATTAAATTCATAAACATATATATACATGCACATGCACTACGTACACCAGATGCACATGCATTTAAATTTCATACAACAATTCATAATTAAGAACACAGCTATGCATGAACAATATATAATATTAACACCTTATATATGTATTTAATAGATTCAATAATATATATATATATATAGCATGCATTCACATAAACACACCCACACATGCACGCAAAACTCACACACCACACGCAAGCATGCACACACTACCAAACAAAATAAATACACAAGCAAATAATAACGCAACCAAAGTAAAAACAAGCAGCAGCAGCACAGCAGCAGGCTCCCCGCCCGGGGAAAGGGACAAAAGATTACAGAAGCTCCAAGGTGAAAGTCCCCGACCGGGGACTTCTTCAACGTGAAACTCCCCGCCCGAGGAGATTAATTCCTGTCGCCCACCAACAGCAAACCGAAGCAAAAATCCCCTGTTCTCCCTCCATTGATCAGCAGCAGTAGCATAGCACATAGCAGCCACATCACAACAGTTCAACAACAAGTAAACAGCAGGCAAACCACAAGAAAAACGAAACTGTAACTCCTCACGAAGCACACAGCAGCGGCAACAAAAGAGAACCAACAAAACCCATGAAACCTTCAAAACTCATACGAAAATGGTGGAGCCTCATACACTTCATATACATCGAATTTAAGTTCATAAACACTTAATAGCAGCTAGGAGAATCACATTTCATGCCTTAACTCACCCAAAAAGAATTCAAAACAAGGATTCAAGAATTGAAGGAAAAACCTAACTATTCAACCCCTTGTTCAAAGAATACTCAAACCACCATGAAAAATCACAAAATATGGCTTGAAAGAATGGAAATGAGACAAGGATCAAGAATATATAATTACCTCTTGGAATGGTTGAAGGCTAGAAGAGATAGAGCTCAAAATATCTAAGATTTGAATAGTGGCAAAGGGTTTCTCTTTCTTCCTCTTCTTAATCTCTTCGTTTTTCCCCTTTTTCAGCTCATGGATGAAATGGGGTTAGTGGGGTTAGGTAGAGGGTTGAGTTAGGGTTAAGTAGGCTCAAGAATTGGGTCATTTGGTTAAGAAAAGAGAAAGTTATGGCTATAACCATAAAATGTGGCAAAGTTGTACGAGGTTCACGTTTCGGGCAAGTTTCGGAGTTCCGAACGGGCTTAGAAAAATATGAAGCTTGGTTTCTTAGCTTGAAAATCTTGTTATGAGTCTGGCGCCACTTTCGGAATTCGAATCCGAATTCCCGAGCTCAAGATATAAATTCCGGAACACAAGGCGCGCTAAAACTAGTTAGGCCCTCGAGTCCCCCAAAACAAATAAATGGTGCGTTACCATTTCAAACAAGTCCGAAAATGTAAAGCGAACATAAAAGCAAATTCATAACTCACAATTCTCCAACATATCAGAAAAGCACAAATTTTCAATCTCAATTCGAACACAAACGCAACACATTTCAACAAATAGGCATATTATCCAAATAATTAAAATTAATTTTAAAGAAATAACAAATTAAATTAAATTAAATTAAAATTAAACGAATTAAATAAATAAAATTTTGTTTAAAAGGAAATTTTCCAATTAGGTCCAAAACTTTCAAAAAGTTGCAATTAAGTCCAAATCCAAGTTTTCAATTAAGTCCACTAATTTTAAAATCATACAATTACATACTTAAATCACGTATATCACATAAATTCACGACATTAGCATACTCGGGAATTAATTTCAAAATAGAAAAATTAAATACCAAAGTTAAGACGTGAAAATTAAACAATTAGAGCATATAAATCACTTAAACAATGAATTCAACGAATCAATTAAATCAACAAAAAGAATTAAACGTCGGAAAAACCTCTCGTGACGTCATACCTGGCTCGTTAGAGAGACGGGGTGTCACATATGTGATATCTTGAACTTGGGAACTCGGAATCGAGTTCCGTCAACTTCGCTGAACTCGTAACGAAAATTCGGGTTTAATGAACTTAGCCTCATATTTTTCCAAAGTTATTTGAACCTCCGAAATTCAATCGAAAAGTGCTACGTTCGTCAAAATTGCCACAGCTCATTAAAATGACCATAATTCATTCAAACCTTGACCAAATTAACCATGGTTGGATCCTATGGAACCCTAGTTAAGGCCACTAACACTCCGTACCAGCCCCAAACTAAACCACACACCTCACACAAAGAAAACTCAGCAAAAAATCCCCTTCTCTCTAGTTCATACCGTAACCTTGAATACCTTGGAGATTTTGGAGCTCAAATCTCTTTCAAACCTCAATCAATCCATAAGGTGAGTTTATGATTGTAATATACATTCATTTAGAGTCATTTTGATCCATTCATCCCCAAATTTGAGCTTGCTTTGATGGAGTTTGATGAATATGAGTGAATAGTTAGGTTATAGATGAATTTCTTGATCTCTTGGTTTCCATGATGATTTTAATTGTTTTAAAGCATGGGAATGGTCACTTTAACTTCTTTATATTAGGTATGAACAGGTATTAGATGGTAGTTGAGTATTAACATCAAGCTCGTAACTTTCTCATTTCATACCAACTCAATTCAAGAATTTCACATAACGATCACATCACGTACTAAATCACATTTACAATTACAGAATAGACAAATAAATGCATTCAATTCAAGATTGGAAATTAGATAAGAACATGAAATAGGTAACAATTTAATTTCCATAATTCAATTAAATCAAATAATATTTAATATCTATTAAACAAATATATATAAATATATACACGTAGATTATCATGCGTGGGTACAATAATTAAAACTCTAATTTACATGCATGCAAAAAGGTAATAATTAAAATATGCATGCAAATAAGTTATATATATTACGCATGCATATTTAATACCATGCATGCAACATTTACAACCAATGAACAATCATGCATGCAATTATATTATACTTAAATATATATATATATATATATACGTACACACACACCCTGCCTGCATGCACTTACACAATTACACAAACAAACACACCCCTGCATGCATGCTTATAGATATAAACACAACACACATAACAATACATGCAAAGGAAAGAAGGAGAAAACAGCAGCAACACCCAGCGTCCAAACATATCTCCCCGCCCGGGGACATACACGCAGAAGGCTTCTGTAACAAGGCTCCCCGACCGGGTACTTTCATGCCCAAAATCTCCCCGGTCGGGGAGATGCAACCCAGTCCCGTAGCAGTAGGAAATTACAAAGCTACACCCCTGCTTCTTGGCATGAAATTACAGCAGCAAAAAGTAGCAACAAATGGTAGATTCAGCAGCAAAAATTAACATCAACCACTCCTACATATGACTGCTAAAACACAACAGTTAAGCAAGGGGAATGAACAGCAATTGACAGCAAGAATTTGCAGCAAAATGAGGCAGCAAACTGGACAAAAAAAACAGGGCAAAAGCAACGTAAAACAAAGCAGCAACAACTTCCATCTTTGACCAACAATTAGATACATAATGATGCATGAAAGAGCAACAAAACAACATCAATTCAGGCCCCATAACATGTAGCACCCGAGCGTAAGGTACCACATCCCCCGCACCGAGACCCGACCCGTATATGAAATGGAAGTCCATACACGGGCCAAATCCGCGGCGAACGGGGACACAACACACACGCTATGCTAGGCGGGACTAACCCCTAAACCAATCAACTCAAGAAACATAAGGAATCAGAGTTAAAGAAAGTTTTGCGGAAGCCATAACGATAAAGCATATACAGTGAGCCACCAAGCTCCAAAAATAGATATACAAGAGCATTCAAATATGCAATGGCACTCATGGCCTACAAAATCGTAACGCTCCAATCTATAACAGGATCAAATACAAAAGTAGCAACCAGAGTATGAATATGAGACTGAAAAGAAGTACTAAACACAAATGCAAGACCTAGACGACTTGTATTCCCGCCTAGCACTCTATACCTGCACAAAACAGCTGAAAACAACCGGGTTCAGTCTAAAAGAGACTGGTGGGTATAAAAACGGGGCATAAGATATATAGTATCGTATAAATTAAACACATACATGCAAGCCCTAATCCCGTGTGAAGTTTGATAAGAATTTATCAAGTGGTTAAAACAATGAAGACATCAACGGGATTACGACGTTCATTTTCCTTCATAATTGTTCATAAGGGTTTAAGCTCGGCGAGTGAGCGTGCACAATCTCCAACCTTCTCCTCGTGTAATCATATCATAATTATTGGTGGTCATACATATCTTTCGTGCACATACATAAATGATCATAATCATACATATACACCTTCTTCCTCCGGGTGGTGGACAAGTTAGCTAGACCTGACCACCGGTTCATACATAGGCCAATGGGGGTACATGAATCCCCCAAGGGCACTCAGCTCCCATTCCTCGCTAAACCTCCTAGCGAGGGCCGGTATCACCGTAGTTTGGTTGGAACTGGTATATGGGATCCCCATCAGCCCTTGCTTCCTCGGTTAGCCACATATACTAAGTCCCGGGGCCCGTATAAGCATATATATAAATGTGTCTCGCCAAACATAAGGTAGGGTTTCACAATTAAAAAGGGGTCATACATTTGAAATCATTTACCCAAAATGACTCGATTGATATAAATATATTATTTTGGCTTAAAACTTTACACATAAGGGATTTATAGGGTTGTTTTAACTAATAGAAGAAAAACCCACCTTTACCAAAGCAAAATACAGGCACAAGCGTCTCAATGCTCGCCCTCGTCTCCGACAAAACCCGAATCTGTGCAAAAGAAAAGGTATGAGACACAATGACCACAAATGACGCTCGGCAATGAAGTGAATATGACATGAATGCATAAATGATCATGTTATATTATAAAAATGTTCATGTGCACGATTAAAGAATTTAAATCATATAATCAAATCATTCGTTCATATATTTTATTCAATTTCATAATTTCATAAATTCATAATTTCATAAATTTACAATATTCCTAACATTCATAAATTTATAAATTCATAATGCATAACAATTAATCTAAAATTCATTTAATAAGCACAACACATATTATTCAAATTCACATTTAGGAATAAAACAAATAAAACGTTCAATCAATAGTCGGTAGAATAAATACGCGAAATGGAAATCAATTAATTTCAATAATTAAATTAAATCAAATAATATTTAAAATATATAATAAATATACATATAATATAATATATACATATAATCATATAATATAATAACATATATACACATTACATATATATATATATATATACTCACGTACACACACACCCAAGCATACATGCATATATACTCTATATTATATACATATTATATACTATATATAATTTACATGCATGCAACACATGCATGCACACATATTACACAATCAATACACACACAACACAGACATATATATATATATACAGCCATACAACCACAAAACAGTAGCAGCAACAATATTCACGCGAGGAAGAAGAAGAAAATGCAGGCTAAAGAATTCAGAAAAACGGGGTGACACCCCCGTGTCACCCTCCCCGCCTGGACCGAGACACCCCCGTGTCTCGGTACAGCAGCTCCAATCCACACAGCACCCCCGTTCCTCGCTGGAACGGGCAGAAACGGCACGCCCGTGTCGTGCAGCAGCAGCAGTCTCTGTTTTGACAGAAATGGCGCAGAAACAGAGCAACGTTCCAGCATGAAATTCGAGCAAAACATGCAGCAATACAAGGCATGAATTACAGCAAGAAATTAGCCACAACCCACACCACAAAGCCACGAAAACGGACAGCAAAAGAAAGGAGAAACGCAGCACTTTGACAGCAACTTTTCCAGGTCAAAAACAGGGCATACTCGACGGAAAACAGAGCCAAACCCAATCAATCTTCAACCAACATGTTCAGGTATGTTAAGGTCACAAATATGCAGCAAAAGACTCTAGATGAACACACAAATCAGTTCCAAAAGTGATCAATCAAGGCATGGAAGCATACGTGACCTTCATGTGGAATTTTCTGAAAATTTCATAAATGATATCTCATATATATCTCAACAAACACGAAAACAAAGATCATAATTGATATGAGGATGTTAAAATAATTAATCTCAGGCTTGGAATCAATCAAAATCATTGAGAATCAAAGGAGATCAAGAATTTATACAAAAACTCCACTTTTCGGTAAAATGGCCCAGAATGGATGAAACCATGCTCAAACTTGTGAATGGAAGGATGAAAATGATCAGAATTAATCATACAATACAACCTTAAGCTTACCTTGATGATTGGTTGAAGTTTGGAGGAGATTTGAGCTCCAAAATCTCCAAGGGATGAAGGGTTACGGGACTGGAGAGAAAAACAGTAGCTTTGGCTGATGTTTGGGGTTTGTGTGATGACAATCTCGGTCAAGGCTTGAAATATCTAGATAGGTGGTTGAGTTAGGGTTTAAAGGAATCCAACCATGGTTAATTTGGTTGTGGTTTGGCCAAGTTATGGCTGAATTAGTGTAACAAGGTCAAGTTGGTCTCCGTTTCGTTTTTCGGTTGGATTTCGGAGTTTCAAATGAATTGGGAAAATTATAAGGCTAAGTTTACTAAACTCGAATTTTCGTTACGAGTTCAGCGGAGTTGACGGAACTCGAATCCGAGTTCCCGAGCTCAAGATATTAAATTCGGAACCAAGGGTACGCTAAGTGCTCGTTAGCTCCCGTTTTGGTTCCTCAATTAAAATTTAATTCGTTAACATAACAAATGAATTCAAAAACATAATTTGAGCATAAAATCATGTCCATAACACATATATGTACGACATATTACAAATTCGTGGCAATTAGATATCATATCATAAGAGAACGAAGCACAAAATGAACAACATGCATATTCCAAACAATTCATGCATAAATACATAAAATTTCATGCAAAAATATATTAGATTGGATGCATAATTAAAATCTTCATGCAAAAATATATTGTACGTATAAATATATATATATATAAATAATCAATTAATTAATTAAAACATGATTAATTAACATAATATATAATTAGCATAATCATTAAATTAATAATAATATAATTAAACATATATATATATATATATAATACGAAACATATATATATATATAAAATTAATAATATTAAAATAAAATAATATAATATAATATAATAAAATAATAACAATTATTATAAAATTAAATATAAAACACGTAAAACAATTAATTCGCGCAATTAGGTAAACACATACGCTCTACCTTTACGTCCGAAAAGTCGGGGCGTTACAATCTCTCCCCCTTAAAAAGAATCCGTCCTCGGATTCATTGCTCACTCGGAAACAACTCGGGGCGAAATCTTTTCATCTTATCCTCCGTCTCCCACGTAGCCTCTTCGGTTTTATCACTTCTCCAAAGAACCTTGACTAGTGGAATACGCCGATTTCGAAGTTCCTGAAACTTCCGATCCAATATCTTAATTGGCTTCTGAACGAAGGTGAGATCCGGTCCTAATTCCACTTCTTCAACTGGTAGAACCTCGGACTGATCTCGATAATACTTTCGGAGGCAAGTCCAATCGATAAACCGTATCCCCAGTCTTCTCTAAAATCTCATATGGTCCCATATACCGAGGGTTTAATTTTCCTCCTCGTCAAATCCTTGAGAACCCTTTTCGTGGGAAAGTCTTTAGAAAAACCTTATCTCCAATCTCAACCTCCAATTTCTTCCTCCGAAGATCTGCATAACTCTTTTGTCGATCCTAAGCGGCCTTCATCCGTTGTCTAATTATCTGAACCTTATCAATAGCCTCTTGTACAACCTTAGAGGTTTTTTTTTTTTTTTTTTTTTTTCTTTTTTTTTTTCTTGCTTGGTCCAATTCCATTTCTCCAAGTCCAAGAACAACGGTAATCGATATTTACGTCCATAAGGAGCTCCATAAGGGCCCTTTCAATCGAGGCTTGATAGCTATTGTAGTAAGCAAACTCAATTATCTGTAACTGCTCATTCCACGAACTTTGAAAGTCCAATGCACATGCTCTCAACAGATCCTCCAGATACTTAATCAACCTTTCTGATTGTCCGTCGGTCTGAGGATGGAAAGCTGTGCTGAATTGAAGCCTTGTTCCCAAACACTTCTGCAATTCTTGCCATAACCTTGAAGTAAATCTGGGATCCCGATCCGAGACAATACTAATAAGTACACCATGGAGCCTGATAATCTCATCATTGTATCTCTTAGCCAACTTATCCACTTATCGGACATTCTGGTTGCAAGAAAATGAGCGGATTTCGTCAACCTGTCCACGATAACCCAAATTCCATCAAAACCTCCTCTCACTTTCGGTAATCCTGAAACAAAATCCATAGCTATCTGTTCCCATTTCCTATCCGGGATAGGCAATGATCGAAGTAGCCCTGATGGCTTTTGATGTTCCGCCTTAACCGCTGGACAAGTCATGCAGTGTTCCACAAAGTTGATATCATCCCGTTCTCATCCATTCCACCAACAAAATTCGCTTAAGATCCTTATACCTCTTGTTCCCTCCGGGATGTATCGAATACCCTGACCGATGGGCTTCCTCAAGAATAATCCTGTTTAATTCTTCCGGGACAACGACTCTATTCTTGAATCTTAGAAGTCCCGTATCATCAAACCCAAACGGACATCCTGAATCAGCTCGAGCTTTCCCAGCTAATTTCTGAACCTCGGGATCAATCCTCTGAGCATCAAATAACCTCTGTTTAAGATCTGGTCGAACCGTAATATTCCGAATACTAGTCCTCAGTCTGAACAACTCATTCTCATCTCCAATTTCCACTTTCACATTGGACACACTAGTTTTCCTACTAAGTGCATTCACGACCAAATTAGCTTTGCCGGGATGATATCGGATTGTACCCTCATAATCCGCCAAAAGTTCCATCCAATGTCGTTGTCTCTTGTTCCATTCCTTATGTGAGAGTAAGTATTGGAGACTTTTGAAATCAGAAAAGACCTCGAACGAAATTCCATGAAGATAGTGTCTCCGCTTACCCAAAGCAAAGATCACTGCCACTAATTCCAAATCATGAGTGGGTAATTCTGTTCATGCTCTTTCAATTTCCTTTAGGCATAAGCGATTACTCTTCCATTTTGCATCGACACACATCCCAAACCTTCCTTTTTAGGCGTCCGTATAAACCGTATATCTTTCTGTACCTTCGGGAAGTGCTAATACAGGAGCGGTGGTCAACTTTCCCTTACAAGATGAAAGCTATCCTCACATGCCTCGTCCCACTCAAACTTAACCACCTTCTTAGTCACTCGGGTTAAAGGAGCTGTAATCTTCGAAAATCCTGTACAAATCTTCGATAGTAATCTGCCAAACCCCAGAAACTCTTTACTTCTGAAACATTTTCGGGCTTTGCCATTGAATAACCATCTCAAACTTAGAAGGGTCTACCTCCAAACCTTTCCTTGAAATAATATGACCCAGAAATGTTACCTGATCAAACCAAAACTCGCCTTTGCTAAACTTAGCATACAATCCGATGTTCTCTTAAGGTATCCAACACCATCCTGAGGTGCCTTGCATGATCCTCCGGAGTTCTCGAATAAACCAAGATGTCATCGATGAAGATTACCACAACTTATCCAAATACCATAAAGCAGCCGGAGCACCCCAATGGGACGATCTTGGCCGTATATATCCAACTTTAAGTAATACCTCTAATTGAATCCTTAAACTCTTCCAAATCAGCCGGATATTCTTTCCTTCAATCAAAACTGAACACTCCCGAATCAACTGATCTGTCTGAAGACTACCATCCAGTGGCGAACTCACCAAACAACAGAAGGAAAAGCAAATAACAAGCAAGCACAGAATAGCAACTAAGTCACAAGAAATAAAGGAATGCGTGGCACTCGAATCAAAGAGTGCATGAATGCTCTTGTTATGTATGCATAGGGTACCTTCTACCACTGCTGTGGGACTGATCTCGGCATCTTGCTCCTCACCTTCGATGGCGTAAGCACGAGCCGGGATCATTGGCCTTTGAACTCGTCTTTGATATCCGGGGTCTTTATAGGGGCAAGTATCCGCCATATGGTCGCCTTTTCCACATATAAAGCACAAATTCAACCTCCTCCAACAGTTATAGTAATTATGAGTTGGTCCTCCACAATGTGTACAAGGAGCTTGAGCCAATCTCGCCTCACTCGGACCTTGTCGATCCCTCGTTGGTGCCATGGGTAGAGCCTTTGGTCGAGTCGGTGCGGCCTTAGAACCTTGTCCTCCAAACCGAGGTTTCTTAAATGGACCTTTAGGAAGCGGACTAGCTTGAATCATCGGCCTCTTTCCCGAATTCGATCTGGAACCTCTTCCCATTGGAGCTCTAACAACCGGATCCTTCTTTTTGATTTCCTCCCCTTGCGTAGTGGACTGTCGGACTCCAGGTATCCTCTCTACTCGAATCAACCAACCCTCCGAGACCGCATCATCGATAGAACCAGAAAATCGAAGGGGGTTGTAGCTCAGAAACACCCCATGAGGGTCTCTATTATTATGATTTGGTGGAGGCACCGGTTGTTCTGCTCGTTGTGGTGGGGGAGCTTGAGCCCTCCTTTGCTCAACATAGTTGAAAACTGCTTCCATAAAATTCCCCATATCCATCGATGGTGCTTGTGGTTGAGGTGGAGGCGTAGGGGATCGATCATGATGACGACGATGTCCGGGAGATCTCTCACGATGTCTACGTGGAGGCATCCTGTTCAAGAAGCACTAAAATGCATGCTATTTTTAGTCCATGCATGCATGTGCAATTAATTCGATCAAAATTCAAGATTTAGAGCACACAAGCACGTAAACAATGCATATACAACACATTAACAAGTTGTTCCTAAAGCCGAACGACCTAACTGACTCAACACCACACTAGAGCCCGGGTTTTGCAACCCTAGGCTCTGATACCACTTGAGGATGTAGCACCCGAGCGTAAGGTACCACATCCCCCGCACCGAGACCCGACCCGTATATGAAATGAAAGTCCATACACGGGCCAAATCCGCGGCGAACAGGGACACAACACACACGCTATGCTAGGCGGGACTAACCCCTAAACCAATCAACTCAAGAAACATAAGGAATCAGAGTTAAAGAAAGTTTTGCGGAAGCCATAACGATAAAGCATATACAGTGAGCCACCAAGCTCCAAAAATAGATATACAAGAGCATTCAAATATGCAATGGCACTCATGGCCTACAAAATCGTAACGCTCCAATCTATAACAGGATCAAATACAAAAGTAGCAACCAGAGTATGAATATGAGACTGAAAAGAAGTACTAAACACAAATGCAAGACCTAGACGACTTGTATTCCCGCCTAGCACTCCTATACCTGCACAAAACAGCTGAAAACAACCGGGTTCAGTCTAAAAGAGACTGGTGGGTATAAAAACGGGGCATAAGATATATAGTATCGCTTAAATTAAACACATACATGCAAGCCCTAATCCCGTGTGAAGTTTGATAAGAATTTATCAAGTGGTTAAAACAATGAAGACATCAACGGGATTACGACGTTCATTTTCCTTCATAATTGTTCATAAGGGTTTAAGCTCGGCGAGTGAGCGTGCACAATCTCCAACCTTCTCCTCGTGTAATCATATCATAATTATTGGTGGTCATACATATCTTTCGTGCACATACATAAATGATCATAATCATACATATACACCTTCTTCCTCCGGGTGGTGGACAAGTTAGCTAGACCTGACCACCGGTTCATACATAGGCCAATGGGGGTACATGAATCCCCCAAGGGCACTCAGCTCCCATTCCTCGCTAAACCTCCTAGCGAGGGCCGGTATCACCGTAGTTTGGTTGGAACTGGTATATGGGATCCCCGTCAGCCCTTGCTTCCTCGGTTAGCCACATATACTAAGTCCCGGGGCCCGTATAAGCATATATATAAATGTGTCTCGCCAAACATAAGGTAGGGTTTCACAATTAAAAAGGGGTCATACATTTGAAATCATTTACCCAAAATGACTCGATTGATATAAATATATTATTTTGGCTTAAAACTTTACACATAAGGGATTTATAGGGTTGTTTTAACTAATAGAAGAAAAACCCACCTTTACCAAAGCAAAATAAAGGCACAAGCGTCTCAATGCTCGCCCTCGTCTCCGACAAAACCCGAATCTGTGCAAAAGAAAAGGTATGAGACACAATGACCACAAATGACGCTCGGCAATGAAGTGAATATGACATGAATGCATAAATGATCATGTTATATTATAAAAATGTTCATGTGCACGATTAAAGAATTTAAATCATATAATCAAATCATTCGTTCATATATTTTATTCAATTTCATAATTTCATAAATTCATAATTTCATAAATTTACAATATTCCTAACATTCATAAATTTATAAATTCATAATGCATAACAATTAATCTAAAATTCATTTAATAAGCACAACACATATTATTCAAATTCACATTTAGGAATAAAACAAATAAAACGTTCAATCAATAGTCGGTAGAATAAATACGCGAAATGGAAATCAATTAATTTCAATAATTAAACTAAATCAAATAATATTTAAAATATATAATAAATATACATATAATATAATATATACATATAATCATATAATATAATAACATATATACACATTACATATATATATATATATACTCACGTACACACACACCCAAGCATACATGCATATATACTCTATATTATATACATATTATATACTATATATAATTTACATGCATGCAACACATGCATGCACACATATTACACAATCAATACACACACAACACAGACATATATATATATATATATACAGCCATACAACCACAAAACAGTAGCAGCAACAATATTCACGCGAGGAAGAAGAAGAAAATGCAGGCTAAAGAATTCAGAAAAACGGGGTGACACCCCCGTGTCACCCTCCCCGCCTGGACCGAGACACCCCCGTGTCTCGGTACAGCAGCTCCAATCCACACAGCACCCCCGTTCCTCGCTGGAACGGGCAGAAACGGCACGCCCGTGTCGTGCAGCAGCAGCAGTCTCTGTTTTGACAGAAATGGCGCAGAAACAGAGCAACGTTCCAGCATGAAATTCGAGCAAAACATGCAGCAATACAAGGCATGAATTACAGCAAGAAATCAGCCACAACCCACACCACAAAGCCACGAAAACGGACAGCAAAAGAAAGGAGAAACGCAGCACTTTGACAGCAACTTTTCCAGGTCAAAAACAGGGCATACTCGACGGAAAACAGAGCCAAACCCAATCAATCTTCAACCAACATGTTCAGGTATGTTAAGGTCACAAATATGCAGCAAAAGACTCTAGATGAACACACAAATCAGTTCCAAAAGTGATCAATCAAGGCATGGAAGCATACGTGACCTTCATGTGGAATTTTCTGAAAATTTCATAAATGATATCTCATATATATCTCAACAAACACGAAAACAAAGATCATAATTGATATGAGGATGTTAAAACAATTAATCTCAGGCTTGGAATCAATCAAAATCGTTGAGAATCAAAGGAGATCAAGAATTTATACAAAAACTCCACTTTTCGGTAAAATGGCCCAGAATGGATGAAACCATGCTCAAACTTGTGAATGGAAGGATGAAAATGATCAGAATTAATCATACAATACAACCTTAAGCTTACCTTGATGATTGGTTGAAGTTTGGAGGAGATTTGAGCTCCAAAATCTCCAAGGGATGAAGGGTTACGGGACTGGAGAGAAAAACAGTAGCTTTGGCTGATGTTTGGGGTTTGTGTGATGATAATCTCGGTCAAGGATTGAAATATCTAGATAGGTGGTTGAGTTAGGGTTTAAAGGAATCCAACCATGGTTAATTTGGTTGTGGTTTGGCCAAGTTATGGCTGAATTAGTGTAACAAGGTCAAGTTGGTCTCCGTTTCGTTTTTCGGTTGGATTTCGGAGTTTCAAATGAATTGGGAAAATTATAAGGCTAAGTTTACTAAACTCGAATTTTCGTTACGAGTTCAGCGGAGTTGACGGAACTCGAATCCGAGTTCCCGAGCTCAAGATATTAAATTCGGAACCAAGGGTACGCTAAGTGCTCGTTAGCTCCCGTTTTGGTTCCTCAATTAAAATTTAATTCGTTAACATAACAAATGAATTCAAAAACATAATTTGAGCATAAAATCATGTCCATAACACATATATGTACGACATATTACAAATTCGTGGCAATTAGATATCATATCATAAGAGAACGAAGCACAAAATGAACAACATGCATATTCCAAACAATTCATGCATAAATACATAAAATTTCATGCAAAAATATATTAGATTGCATGCATAATTAAAATCTTCATGCAAAAATATATTGTACGTATAAATATATATATATATAAATAATCAATTAATTAATTAAAACATGATTAATTAACATAATATATAATTAGCATAATCATTAAATTAATAATAATATAATTAAACATATATATATATATATATATATATATAATACGAAACATATATATATATAAAATTAATAATATTAAAATAAAATAATATAATATAATATAATAAAATAATAACAATTATTATAAAATTAAATATAAAACACGTAAAACAATTAATTCGCGCAATTAGGTAAACACATACGCTCTACCTTTACGTCCGAAAAGTCGGGGCGTTACAATCTCTCCCCCTTAAAAAGAATCCGTCCTCGGATTCATTGCTCACTCGGAAACAACTCGGGGCGAAATCTTTTCATCTTATCCTCCGTCTCCCACGTAGCCTCTTCGGTTTTATCACTTCTCCAAAGAACCTTGACTAGTGGAATACGCCGATTTCGAAGTTCCTGAAACTTCCGATCCAATATCTTAATTGGCTTCTGAACGAAGGTGAGATCCGGTCCTAATTCCACTTCTTCAACTGGTAGAACCTCGGACTCATCTCGATAATACTTTCGGAGGCAAGTCCAATCGATAAACCGTATCCCCAGTCTTCTCTAAAATCTCATATGGTCCCATATACCGAGGGTTTAATTTTCCTCCACGTCAAATCCTTGAGAACCCTTTTCGTGGGAAAGTCTTTAGAAAAACCTTATCTCCAATCTCAACCTCCAATTTCTTCCTCCGAAGATCTGCATAACTCTTTTGTCGATCCTAAGCGGCCTTCATCCGTTGTCTAATTATCTGAACCTTATCAATAGCCTCTTGTACAACCTCAGAGGTTTTTTTTTTTTTTTTTTTTTTTTCTTTTTTTTTTTCTTGCTTGGTCCAATTCCATTTCTCCAAGTCCAAGAACAACGGTAATCGATATTTACGTCCATAAGGAGCTCCATAAGGGCCCTTTCAATCGAGGCTTGATAGCTATTGTAGTAAGCAAACTCAATTATCTGTAACTGCTCATTCCACGAACTTTGAAAGTCCAATGCACATGCTCTCAACAGATCCTCCAGATACTTAATCAACCTTTCTGATTGTCCGTCGGTCTGAGGATGGAAAGCTGTGCTGAATTGAAGCCTTGTTCCCAAACACTTCTGCAATTCTTGCCATAACCTTGAAGTAAATCTGGGATCCCGATCCGAGACAATACTAACAAGTACACCATGGAGCCTGATAATCTCATCATTGTATCTCTTAGCCAACTTATCCACTTATCGGACATTCTGGTTGCAAGAAAATGAGCGGATTTCGTCAACCTGTCCACGATAACCCAAATTCCATCAAAACCTCCTCTCACTTTCGGTAATCCTGAAACAAAATCCATAGCTATCTGTTCCCATTTCCTATCCGGGATAGGCAATGATCGAAGTAGCCCTGATGGCTTTTGATGTTCCGCCTTAACCGCTGGACAAGTCATGCAGTGTTCCACAAAGTTGATATCATCCCGTTCTCATCCATTCCACCAACAAAATTCGCTTAAGATCCTTATACCTCTTGTTCCCTCCGGGATGTATCGAATACACTGACCGATGGGCTTCCTCAAGAATAATCCTGTTTAATTCTTCCGGGACAACGACTCTATTCTTGAATCTTAGAAGTCCCGTATCATCAAACCCAAACGGACATCCTGAATCAGCTCGAGCTTTCCCAGCTAATTTCTGAACCTCGGGATCAATCCTCTGAGCATCAAATAACCTCTGTTTAAGATCTGGTCGAACCGTAATATTCCGAATACTAGTCCTCAGTCTGAACAACTCATTCTCATCTCCAATTTCCACTTTCACATTGGACACACTAATTTTCCTACTAAGTGCATTCACGACCAAATTAGCTTTGCCGGGATGATATCGGATTGTACCCTCATAATCCGCCAAAAGTTCCATCCAATGCCGTTGTCTCTTGTTCCATTCCTTATGTGAGAGTAAGTATTGGAGACTTTTGTAATCAGAAAAGACCTCGAACGAAATTCCATGAAGATAGTGTCTCCGCTTACCCAAAGCAAAGATCACTGCCACTAATTCCAAATCATGAGTGGGTAATTCTGTTCATGCTCTTTCAATTTCCTTTAGGCATAAGCGATTACTCTTCCATTTTGCATCGACACACATCCCAAACCTTCCTTTTTAGGCGTCCGTATAAACCGTATATCTTTCTGTACCTTCGGGAAGTGCTAATACAGGAGCGGTGGTCAACTTTCCCTTACAAGATGAAAGCTATCCTCACATGCCTCGTCCCACTCAAACTTAACCACCTTCTTAGTCACTCGGGTTAAAGGAGCTGTAATCTTCGAAAATCCTGTACAAATCTTCGATAGTAATCTGCCAAACCCCAGAAACTCTTTACTTCTGAAACATTTTCGGGCTTTGCCATTGAATAACCGTCTCAAACTTAGAAGGGTCTACCTCCAAACCTTTCCTTGAAATAATATGACCCAGAAATGTTACCTGATCAAACCAAAACTCGCCTTTGCTAAACTTAGCATACAATCCGATGTTCTCTTAAGGTATCCAACACCATCCTGAGGTGCCTTGCATGATCCTCCGGAGTTCTCGAATAAACCAAGATGTCATCGATGAAGATTACCACAACTTATCCAAATACCATAAAGCAGCCGGAGCACCCCAATGGGACGATCTTGGCCGTATATATCCAACTTTAAGTAATACCTCTAATTGAATCCTTAAACTCTTCCAAATCAGCCGGATATTCTTTCCTTCAATCAAAACTGAACACTCCCGAATCAACTGATCTGTCTGAAGACTACCATCCAGTGGCGAACTCACCAAACAACAGAAGGAAAAGCAAATAACAAGCAAGCACAGAATAGCAACTAAGTCACAAGAAATAAAGGAATACGTGGCACTCGAATCAAAGAGTGCAAGAATGCTCTTGTTATGTATGCATAGGGTACCTTCTACCACTACTGCGGGACTAATCTCGGCATCTTGCTCCTCACCTTCGATGGCGTAAGCACGAGCCGGGATCATTGGCCTTTGAACTCGTCTTTGATATCCGGGGTCTTTATAGGGGCAAGTATCCGCCATATGGTCGCCTTTTCCACATATAAAGCACAAATTCAACCTCCTCCGACAGTTATAGTAATTATGAGTTGGTCCTCCACAATGTGTACAAGGAGCTTGAGCCAATCTCGCCTCACTCGGACCTTGTCGATCCCTCGTTGGTGCCATGGGTAGAGCCTTTGGTCGAGTCGGTGCGGCCTTAGAACCTTGTCCTCCAAACCGAGGTTTCTTAAATGGACCTTTAGGAAGCGGACTAGCTTGAATCATCGGCCTCTTTCCCGAATTCGATCCGGAACCTCTTCCCATTGGAGCTCTAACAACCGGATCCTTCTTTTTGATTTCCTCCCCTTGCGTAGTGGACTGTCGGACTCCAGGTATCCTCTCTACTCGAATCAACCAACCCTCCGAGACCGCATCATCGATAGAACCAGAAAATCGAAGGGGGTTGTAGCTCAGAAACACCCCATGAGGGTCTCTATTATTATGATTTGGTGGAGGCACCGGTTGTTCTGCTCGTTGTGGTGGGGGAGCTTGAGCCCTCCTATGCTCGACATAGTTGAAAACTGCTTCCATAAAATTCCCCATATCCATCGATGGTGCTTGTGGTTGAGGTGGAGGCGTAGGGGATCGATCATGATGACGACGATGTCCGGGAGATCTCTCACGATGTCTACGTGGAGGCATCCTGTTCAAGAAGCACTAAAATGCATGCTATTTTTAGTCCATGCATGCATGTGCAATTAATTCGATCAAAATTCAAGATTTAGAGCACACAAGCACGTAAACAATGCATATACAACGCATTGACAAGTTGTTCCTAAAGCCGAACGACCTAACTGACTCAACACCACACTAGAGCCCGGGTTTTGCAACCCTAGGCTCTGATACCACTTAAGGATGTAGCACCCGAGCGTAAGGTACCACATCCCCCGCACCGAGACCCGACCCGTATATGAAATGGAAGTCCATACACGGGCCAAATCCACGGCGAACGGGGACACAACACACACGCTATGCTAGGCGGGACTAACCCCTAAACCAATCAACTCAAGAAACATAAGGAATCAGAGTTAAAGAAAGTTTTGCGGAAGCCATAACGATAAAGCATATACAGTGAGCCACCAAGCTCCAAAAATAGATATACAAGAGCATTCAAATATGCAATGGCACTCATGGCCTACAAAATCGTAACGCTCCAATCTATAACAGGATCAAATACAAAAGTAGCAACCAGAGTATGAATATGAGACTGAAAAGAAGTACTAAACACAAATGCAAGACCTAGACGACTTGTATTCCCGCCTAGCACTCCTATACCTGCACAAAACAGCTGAAAACAACCGGGTTCAGTCTAAAAGAGATTGGTGGGTATAAAAACGGGGCATAAGATATATAGTATCGCATAAATTAAACACATACATGCAAGCCCTAATCCCGTGTGAAGTTTGATAAGAATTTATCAAGTGGTTAAAACAATGAAGACATCAACGGGATTACGACGTTCATTTTCCTTCATAATTGTTCATAAGGGTTTAAGCTCGGCGAGTGAGCGTGCACAATCTCCAACCTTCTCCTCGTGTAATCATATCATAATTATTGGTGGTCATACATATCTTTCGTGCACATACATAAATGATCATAATCATACATATACACCTTCTTCCTCCGGGTGGTGGACAAGTTAGCTAGACCTGACCACCGGTTCATACATAGGCCAATGGGGGTACATGAATCCCCCAAGGGCACTCAGCTCCCATTCCTCGCTAAACCTCCTAGCGAGGGCCGGTATCACCGTAGTTTGGTTGGAACTGGTATATGGGATCCCCGTCAGCCCTTGCTTCCTCGGTTAGCCACATATACTAAGTCCCGGGGCCCGTATAAGCATATATATAAATGTGTCTCGCCAAACATAAGGTAGGGTTTCACAATTAAAAAGGGGTCATACATTTGAAATCATTTACCCAAAATGACTCGATTGATATAAATATATTATTTTGGCTTAAAACTTTACACATAAGGGATTTATAGGGTTGTTTTAACTAATAGAAGAAAAACCCACCTTTACCAAAGCAAAATAAAGGCACAAGCGTCTCAATGCTCGCCCTCGTCTCCGACAAAACCCGAATCTGTGCAAAAGAAAAGGTATGAGACACAATGACCACAAATGACGCTCGGCAATGAAGTGAATATGACATGAATGCATAAATGATCATGTTATATTATAAAAATGTTCATGTGCACGATTAAAGAATTTAAATCATATAATCAAATCATTCGTTCATATATTTTATTCAATTTCATAATTTCATAAATTCATAATTTCATAAATTTACAATATTCCTAACATTCATAAATTTATAAATTCATAATGCATAACAATTAATCTAAAATTCATTTAATAAGCACAACACATATTATTCAAATTCACATTTAGGAATAAAACAAATAAAACGTTCAATCAATAGTCGGTAGAATAAATACGCGAAATGGAAATCAATTAATTTCAATAATTAAATTAAATCAAATAATATTTAAAATATATAATAAATATACATATAATATAATATATACATATAATCATATAATATAATAACATATACACACATTACATATATATATATATACTCACGTACACACACACCCAAGCATACATGCATATATACTCTATATTATATACATATTATATACTATATATAATTTACATGCATGCAACACATGCATGCACACATATTACACAATCAATACACACACAACACAGACATATATATATATATATATACAGCCATACAACCACAAAACAGTAGCAGCAACAATATTCACGCGAGGAAGAAGAAGAAAATGCAGGCTAAAGAATTCAGAAAAACGGGGTGACACCCCCGTGTCACCCTCCCCGCCTGGACCGAGACACCCCCGTGTCTCGGTACAGCAGCTCCAATCCACACAGCACCCCCGTTCCTCGCTGGAACGGGCAGAAACGGCACGCCCGTGTCGTGCAGCAGCAGCAGTCTCTGTTTTGACAGAAATGGCGCAGAAACAGAGCAACGTTCCAGCATGAAATTCGAGCAAAACATGCAGCAATACAAGGCATGAATTACAGCAAGAAATCAGCCACAACCCACACCACAAAGCCACGAAAACGGACAGCAAAAGAAAGGAGAAACGCAGCACTTTGACAGCAACTTTTCCAGGTCAAAAACAGGGCATACTCGACGGAAAACAGAGCCAAACCCAATCAATCTTCAACCAACATGTTCAGGTATGTTAAGGTCACAAATATGCAGCAAAAGACTCTAGATGAACACACAAATCAGTTCCAAAAGTGATCAATCAAGGCATGGAAGCATACGTGACCTTCATGTGGAATTTTCTGAAAATTTCATAAATGATATCTCATATATATCTCAACAAACACGAAAACAAAGATCATAATTGATATGAGGATGTTAAAACAATTAATCTCAGGCTTGGAATCAATCAAAATCATTGAGAATCAAAGGAGATCAAGAATTTATACAAAAACTCCACTTTTCGGTAAAATGGCCCAGAATGGATGAAACCATGCTCAAACTTGTGAATGGAAGGATGAAAATGATCAGAATTAATCATACAATACAACCTTAAGCTTACCTTGATGATTGGTTGAAGTTTGGAGGAGATTTGAGCTCCAAAATCTCCAAGGGATGAAGGGTTACGGGACTGGAGAGAAAAACAGTAGCTTTGGCTGATGTTTGGGGTTTGTGTGATGATAATCTCGGTCAAGGCTTGAAATATCTAGATAGGTGGTTGAGTTAGGGTTTAAAGGAATCCAACCATGGTTAATTTGGTTGTGGTTTGGCCAAGTTATGGCTGAATTAGTGTAACAAGGTCAAGTTGGTCTCCGTTTCGTTTTTCGGTTGGATTTCGGAGTTTCAAATGAATTGGGAAAATTATAAGGCTAAGTTTACTAAACTCGAATTTTCGTTACGAGTTCAGCGGAGTTGACGGAACTCGAATCCGAGTTCCCGAGCTCAAGATATTAAATTCGGAACCAAGGGTACGCTAAGTGCTCGTTAGCTCCCGTTTTGGTTCCTCAAATAAAATTTAATTCGTTAACATAACAAATGAATTCAAAAACATAATTTGAGCATAAAATCATGTCCATAACACATATATGTATGACATATTACAAATTCGTGGCAATTAGATATCATATCATAAGAGAACGAAGCACAAAATGAACAACATGCATATTCCAAACAATTCATGCATAAATACATAAAATTTCATGCAAAAATATATTAGATTGGATGCATAATTAAAATCTTCATGCAAAAATATATTGTACGTATAAATATATATATATATAAATAATCAATTAATTAATTAAAACATGATTAATTAACATAATATATAATTAGCATAATCATTAAATTAATAATAATATAATTAAACATATATATATATATATATATATAATACGAAACATATATATATATATATAATTAATAATATTAAAATAAAATAATATAATATAATATAATAAAATAATAACAATTATTATAAAATTAAATATAAAACACGTAAAACAATTAATTCGCGCAATTAGGTAAACACATACGCTCTACCTTTACGTCCGAAAAGTCGGGGCGTTACAATCTCTCCCCCTTAAAAAGAATCCGTCCTCGGATTCATTGCTCACTCGGAAACAACTCGGGGCGAAATCTTTTCATCTTATCCTCCGTCTCCCACGTAGCCTCTTCGGTTTTATCACTTCTCCAAAGAACCTTGACTAGTGGAATACGCCGATTTCGAAGTTCCTGAAACTTCCGATCCAATATCTTAATTGGCTTCTGAACGAAGGTGAGATCCGGTCCTAATTCCACTTCTTCAACTGGTAGAACCTCGGACTCATCTCGATAATACTTTCGGAGGCAAGTCCAATCGATAAACCGTATCCCCAGTCTTCTCTAAAATCTCATATGGTCCCATATACCGAGGGTTTAATTTTCCTCCTCGTCAAATCCTTGAGAACCCTTTTCGTGGGAAAGTCTTTAGAAAAACCTTATCTCCAATCTCAACCTCCAATTTCTTCCTCCGAAGATCTGCATAACTCTTTTGTCGATCCTAAGCGGCCTTCATCCGTTGTCTAATTATCTGAACCTTATCAATAGCCTCTTGTGCAACCTTAGAGGTTTTTTTTTTTTTTTTTTTTTTTTCTTTTTTTTTTTCTTGCTTGGTCCAATTCCATTTCTCCAAGTCCAAGAACAACGGTAATCGATATTTACGTCCATAAGGAGCTCCATAAGGGCCCTTTCAATCGAGGCTTGATAGCTATTGTAGTAAGCAAACTCAATTATCTGTAACTGCTCATTCCACGAACTTTGAAAGTCCAATGCACATGCTCTCAACAGATCCTCCAGATACTTAATCAACCTTTCTAATTGTCCGTCGGTCTGAGGATGGAAAGCTGTGCTGAATTGAAGCCTTGTTCCCAAACACTTCTGCAATTCTTGCCATAACCTTGAAGTAAATCTGGGATCCCGATCCGAGACAATACTAACAAGTACACCATGGAGCCTGATAATCTCATCATTGTATCTCTTAGCCAACTTATCCACTTATCGGACATTCTGGTTGCAAGAAAATGAGCGGATTTCGTCAACCTGTCCACGATAACCCAAATTCCATCAAAACCTCCTCTCACTTTCGGTAATCCGGAAACAAAATCCATAGCTATCTGTTCCCATTTCCTATCCGGGATAGGCAATGATCGAAGTAGCCCTGATGGCTTTTGATGTTCCGCCTTAACCGCTGGACAAGTCATGCAGTGTTCCACAAAGTTGATATCATCCCGTTCTCATCCATTCCACCAACAAAATTCGCTTAAGATCCTTATACCTCTTGTTCCCTCCGGGATGTATCGAATACCATGACCGATGGGCTTCCTCAAGAATAATCCTGTTTAATTCTTCCAGGATGTATCGAATACCCTGACCGATGACCGATGGAAGAGATATCAACATATGTACCCATAACCTACCATTTCGTCTCTTCAACCATAAATCCATGAAAGCATGCTCAAAATTGGGGATGAATAGATCAAAATGACTCTAAATGAATGTCCTAAACTCACCTTGTTGATTGGATGGAAGATGGAAGAGATTTGAGCTTGAATCTCCAACGGTGGCAAGAGCTACGGGATTTTCTGGAATAGGAGAATTTTGGCTGATTTTTCCTTATGTGCGAGGGTTGGTTCGGTTCAAGGAGATAAGGATCAATTAAAGGGCTGAGTTAGGGTTCCAATGCCTCTAACCATTGTTAATTTGGTCAAGGTTTGAATAAGTTATGGCTCTTTTAGTAAAATGTGGCAGTTTTGGTGTCCGTTGCATTTTTCGGTTGAATTTCGGAGGTTCAAATGGTCTTAGAAAAATATGAGGCTAAGTTCATTGAACCCGAAATTTCGTTGCGAGTTCAGCAAAGTTGACGAAACTCGAATCCGAGTTTCCTAGGTAAAGATATCAAATACCGAACCAAGGATGCGCTAATTGCTCGTTAGCCCCCGATTTGGATTCCAAAATCAAAATAAATTCGAAACTAATGTAAATAAAACCGAAAACATGAAACGAGCATATAATCATATTCATGGCACGTATATCTCCAACATATTGAATTTTCACAAAATTTCGATATCAAATCATATAAAAACAAAGCGCGTTTATAATGTTCATGAGCAATGCATAAATAATTTCAAAGAATTCATAAGATATAACAAAAAAAATTAAATTAAATTCATAATAAATTACAAAAACTCAAATTCATATTTAAATAAATGTAAAGTGCACGATTATAGAATATACATTTAATATTACTAACATTAAAATTAAATAACAACTAATTCGTATATAATTAATATTAATTAACTTAAGATATGATTAATTAACAATTTAATATTTAAAATATAAAATTAAATATATAAAACACTTATAAACAATAAGTTCGCTCAAATTAGTAAACACATACGTCATTTCAAAATACGAAAAAGTTGGGGCGTTAGAGATTCGGACCATGGCAATATGAACATTTCGGTGGAGCTGGGGTAGATACTGGAATAGGCCCTGGGGGTCTAGGTTTCTTTTCCTGGGGTCTCGGTGCTGGGGGTGACTGATACGCCGACCTCTTTCCAAACTTCAAAATCTGACCAACTCGATCCCGATCCCGAATGATATGCCCTTCTTCTACTAACAACTCTTTCTTCAACATTTAAAGCTTTCTCCGTCACCTTATCCCAGGTGGTCGTTTTTGTAGCCTCAATAACATCCTTCATATCTTCCCACAGGCCCTGATAAAACTGCATTGCCTTATGTCGATCATCACTCACAATATTCAGAGCATATCGGGCTAACCTGTCAAACTTATTAATATACTCTGTCACGGTCCGGTTCCCTTCTTTAGGTCCATGAACTCTCTCAACCTTCAGTCCCGAGCCACCATGGAAACTCCTGGGTGAACACCTCCCAATTCATTACTTCGCCCGAGGACTCCAACCTAGTTCTAATGCTCAACCACCAGCTATAGGCTTGCCCTTGAATGAGTAAGATAGTACACCTGGCTTTCTCCTGGGAACTGCAAGGAATGAGTTCCCATATCCTTTCAATTTGAGTAAGCCACTCCTCCACTTGTATATCATTCCCTCCTTCAAATCGGGGAGGATTCTGATTCCGGAACTCCTAATAGACTGCGGTGATTTATCCTATTTCATTAGCTATGAGAGGAGAGCAAGAGGATCTTGCCGAAGAGGCGAACGATCCCGATGATGCCTACGGCCTGGCAACCTGTCACGATGGTGTCTACGGTCTGGCAACCTATCATGATGTTGTCTACGGTCTGGCGACCTGTCACGATGATGTCTACGGGTAGGCATATCTGGAATGCACAAATGAAAAAAGATATAGATGCATGTTCGTTAGTGTATGTTTATGAATGCTAACCAATAGCAAATTAGGTAGGTTTGAAACAAAATAACATCAAAGAATAGCACAGTGGCACATAATCCTAAGTCGTACGACCTAGACCGACTCGACACGACACTAGAGCTCTGGTTTTGCAACCTAGAGCTCTGATACCACGCAAGGATGTAGCACCCCGAAGCATAGGATCACCACATCCCCCGCACTCTGACCCGACACATATACGAAACTGGAAATCCATATACATGTGGAAGTCAAAGCGAACAGGAGACAGACAAACACTCCTAAGCTAGGTGGAGTCTAACCCTTAGATGATGCATATTCAAATATCAAATCACAAGCACAAGCGGGAGCATAATATTTCAAAACGATTCACATACGAGCCCATCACAGGCCATAACTGAGCAAATAAACAACATTTACCAAGTTTGTTCCAAAAGATCAAGCCTGACAGGGTTAATTTCAAACTAACATCTGAGCTACCATGGCAACAATATATACATGAACAAAATGTAGAGTGTATGCAAGTACAACCCAAACGACTCGACTTAGATGAACATGAACTTGACTCAACTCAATGCTCCGCCTAGCCCGACCAAAGCATACCTGTAACTGCGAAACTAAAAGATGGAAAAGCGAGGAATCAGTCCACGACTGAGTGAGGAGTTAACCCACGCACGCTATAGATATAACAGAGCAAAGCACATATCAAAATTCGAATGTTCATGAACCCAAGGATGGTTTTTGCACACCAACACATTTTGTAGAAGCAAAATGATTCATACTAGTCCGATTCTTCAAATCGTTCTGGTATGAATTATGTGATAATTACGTGCGTATTTAATTTATTTTAATTTCGTTAGTAATTGCTTTATTTCATTTTATGTTAAATTAGTGAATTATTTAATTATTTGAAAATAATTGAATTTGAATTTATATGAATTTTGAACTATTTGCGCTTGAATGAATTGTTTGCTTGCCGTTTCTACATGAATTCAATTCAAAACTTCGTGAAAATTTAATATGTTGGACTTATATATGTTATGAATATGGTTTTATGCTCATTTCATGTTTTCGGATTCATTTGATTGAGTTTTGGAACTTATTTTGATTGTGGAATCCAAAACGGGGGTTAATGAGCAATTAGCGTACCATTGGTTCCTTATTTGATAACTTGAGCTAGGAAACTCGGATTCGAGTTTCGTCAACTTTGTTGAACTCGCATCGAAAATTTGAGTTTGATGAACTAGCCTTATATTTTTCCAAATTTATTTGAACCTCCGAAATTCAACCGAAACACGCAACGGGAACCAAAACTGCCACACTTTACTAAATGAGCCATAACTCTTTCACCTCTTGACCAAATTAACTATGGTTTAAGCCTATGGAACCCTAACTCAACCATGTAGCTGCCCATACTCTCCCTTAACCGAACCAAGGCCTCTCACTTAGAGAAATTCAGCCATTTTTCCTCTGCATTCCAATTTTCCCGTAGCTCAAGCCAACCCTTGGATATTCAAGCTCAAATCTCTTCCAAACCTCCATCAATCCACAAGGTTAGGGTTGTATTATGCATCCAATATGATTCATTTTGATCCATTCATCCCTAATTTTGATCATGTTTTAATGAGTATATGGCTGACTTGGAGAAATATTTAGGTTTTGAGCATATAGGTTGATTTCTTCCATTTCTTGATGAATTTTATTGATTCCAAGCATGATTGTGATTGTCTTAATCTCTTCTTTGCATTTATAGTGATGTATTAGCTGGTAGTTTCATGAGCTATCATTAATGAAATTTTGAAGATATAGCATGAAATGATCACCCTTGCCTTCATCTCACGTTTCTATACTTTGGGAGCATGTTTGTGCGTTGCTTTGGAGTTATTTCCTTGCATAATTGTGATCATAACATACCTGGACTTGTTGGTTGAAGATTGGCATGGATTTGCTCTGTTTTTCGTTGCTTTTTGCTGCTGAAACTGGTCGGTCACGGCCGCGATCGATCCATGAAGGAAAATGGTAGCGGCCGCGACCTCTTGCACGGTTTTGAGGTTGTGTCTCTCAGGTCGCACCCGCGACCTGAAACTTATGCATTTCCAGTCGTAGCCAACACCCCATTTTTGCCATGTTTCGAGATTTTTGGAAAATTGATCAATATTCGGTCATTTGCATGGGTAGCGGCCGCTACCATTTCATGAAGGAAATGGGTCGCGGCCGCGACCCTTTACATTTTTGCATGAAATTTCAGTTCTTGTACGTGATTTGCATGGCTTTTTTGGATTGTTTTTAGTTCATTCACTTTATTAACATGTCATATAATGTGTTATATTGTGTGTTGTGAAATCTTATGAATTTTCGTTGAATATTTCCCGAGATATGCTTCCATATGCTTTCTGTGCTCATAATGTGTGCATGCATGAGATTCTTCTCTTGTATTTGAACCCTAAGTGATATGCATTGCTTGTTTTATGACTTGTATGATAAATACACATGCTATACTACGTGTTATGGCCTTTATTTGAATTTTTTGAATTAATATGATATGGTATATGTAAGATATGAACTTGATTGAATCCAGACACTTCTTGGAATGAATGTAATGATCGTTTATATGTCTTTAAAACAATAATAGTGCACATGAACGTGTTCATCACATGATATACTCTTTTACGCATTCATATCATAGTCTTTTCATTGCCGAGCGTCTTAATTGGTCATTTTGAGTCTCACTTTACCTTTCTTGCACAGATTTTGATCCTGTTGGAGACGAGGCCGGTCCATTAGGCTTTTGTGTCTTCTTTTGTTGGGTTAAGGTGGGTTTCTCTTCTAAATAGATAAATTGACCCAATATACTATGTGAAAAGTTTTAAGCCAAAGTAATATGATTATATAGATATGTTGAGTCTTTTCTCCAGTAAATGATTGTAAACGTATAACCTTTCTTTTATGAATCCTACCTTATGTTTTGCCGAGATATAATTGTTATGATTGTTATGCACGCGCCCTGGGACTTAATACATGTGGCTATCCGGGGAGGCCAGGGCCGACGGTGATCCCATGTATTAGTTCCAACCAACTATGGTGATACCGGACCTCGCTAGGAGATTAGCGGGGAATGGGAGTTGAGTGTCTTTGGGGGATTCATGTACCCCCCTTCGGCCTATGTATGGACCGGTGATCGGGTCCTGCAAACCCATCCACCATTTTGAGGGAGAAGGTGTATATGTATGATTATGATCATGAATGTATGTGCACGAAAGATATGTATGATAACGAATGAATTATGCTATGATTACACAAGGAGAAGGTTGGAGATTGTGCATGCCCACTCGCCGGGCCTTGAAACCCTATGATTAATTATGAATGAATAAGATAGTTGTAAACCCGTAGATGTCTTTCTTTATATCACCCACTTGGGAAATCTTCAAAAACTTCATACGGGTTTATAGCATGCATGTATATGTTAAATTCTGCGATATTTATATATTATGCCTATTTCATACCCACCAGTCCCTTTTGGACTGAACCCGGTTTGTTTTTAGTTGTTTTGTGCAGGTTAAGGAGCTAGGCAGGAATACGAGTCATTAGGTCTTGCATTTGCTTCTAGCTCTTGTAGTTTGTTTTCCCACTTGCATACTTTTGATATATGATTTTGTATTCGAAGATGGTTTTTGGAGCATATATGTTTTGAGCCGTGATGGCTTGTGAATATTGTACATGAATTCTATTTTGGAGCTCGAATGCTCATGATATATATATGATCGGTTATTGCTTCCGCTTTAATGATTTGCCTTACTCTGATAGTTCAAGGGTTAGTCCCGCCTATCCTAGAGAGTGTGTGTGTGTCCCCGTTCGCCGTGATCTTGCTCGTGTGTGGATTATCCATTTCATATGCGGGTTGGGTCTCGGTGCGGGGGGATGTGGCACCTTACGCTAGGGTGTTACAAAGGGAGTGCACCCCAATCCTTTCATAAATATGAATACACTTCGAGATGGGGGCGCATGTCTCCTACCCGCTCCTTCGATGGGGTTACCATCGGCTCAAGATAACTGACCTGTACCAAACCTCTTGGAAACAATCAAGTAATCTTAAATGAGGACTATGCACAGGGCACGATCCTGACGGCCCACTACCGTTCCAGGCTCCCTTACCCATAGCCTCCGGGCCCAATACACGAAGTATGCACCAGTATCAGGAATGTAGCACCCCGTGTTGGAAAACACGAATCAGAAAGCAGCGGAGTTTAAAAATTTTCCCAACAAAAGGACCTTGGACTCGCAATCGTGTAACCAAATTCGTAGAGATAGAAAACTTACTTTTCTTTTGTTCTTTCTTGAAGCGTTTCAAGCCACCCAAGAACGCTCTTCTCGCGGCTTGATCCCCTCTCCTTGGTAAAGTTCGAATCTTCAAACTTCTAACTTGAAGTCTCTAGAGAAAGTCCACCAACTTGATCACAATCTAACTAGTAAGGATGCTAGTTCTCTAGTTAGTGTTTAGGCTTAACCTAGGGTTTATTTGATCTTGGAGAAAGGAAGGTGTTCAACACATGAACCAAAAGAATTGCCAATTCGCTCTAAAGGGGAGCATGAGCTCCCCTATATATAGGAAAGGGAGAGGGACGGCCGAACCTATTCCTTGTTGGACAAGGATTTGGTTCCTCTCTCTCCTATTACTTGATCATCAAGTATTTTCCAACTTTGACTTTGAATTCTAATTCAAGTCAACTTTTAAGAGAGCTAAAAATATCCAAACTATTTTTGGATAATTTTATACTTTATTTATTATAAAATAAATAACTTATTTTTGTCTAATTAATTAATTCGTAATTAATTAACTAGATTATTTTCTCCAAAATAAGACTTTCTTTTTAATTCAAAATTAAACCAAAGTCCATTAAATAATTAACACATTTAATTATTTAATACATATATATATATATAATATATATATATTCACACGTGTGTGACACGTGTCACTCACGTGAGCCACACGTGTGATTTCACACGTGTGGAACCCTCTTGGCCCGATTAACTCGTTTAATCATTTTAAAGCCTCAACTCATGTAACCAAGTTGTTGTGTGTGACCCTCTAGGTTCTCAATTCAATTAGCAGTAACCCTAATTAATTAATCAGTCCACAGATTAAACGACCATAGTCTAGCAACAGGTGTTTAACCCCTAGCTGAATTGGAATATTCGGATTCGACAGAACCTTTAAGTCATTGATTCATGTGAGATACAATCCTCCTACTTACTATCTCTCAACCAAGATCTAGGGCAAGGGAATAATCAGAACCCTAATAATCCGGTCTTAAAGCTAAGTGCATTTCATATCCATTTGATCTCAATCCAAGAAACCCTTTTCTTGATGTCTTGATCTACTGCCTTGGCCAAGGGCTCCATATGGCATATGAATGACTTACACAATAAGAGATCACCTTGCAAATGCAAGTGTAGGTCCTTTCTTGATTCTCATTCACTTTTCATGAATCACTTGTGCAGCCCCAGCATAAGCCTTGAATCAGTTGTCTAAGGCGACACCCTTTAAAGCTTATACCTAAGACTACAGAGTTAACTCATAAAGTGACAAGGAACCTCAAGTCTAAGGATCAATTAATCACATCAATGACTCTTGAGATATTTCCTAATCTGGAAGTTTCCATTTCCTGAAATAGAAACTTCCTTTCCCATTTAGGAATGTTCTCACACGGGGCACCTCAGTGAACTTACTTATTAAAGTAAGTACCCTCATGTATCACGCACGTATCAACTATACACTTTGCACCTCCATGAAACAAGGTGGTCCTTCTTAAGGGCGTGATCCCACAAGCAAGCCTTAGAGGAGTCAGGTTGACACTCCCACTGTCTGTAGGACTCATCGGCTTGGAGTATTTTACTAATCATGACTTATGTGATATAGGGCTCGTTTCATGAACCATTTCACCTAAATGGTAGAGTCCTAAAGTCATCAGGATTAGGGGAGTTCTCATACATGCACAGCTAAAGTAAACGCATACCAAACAAGAGCATATAAAGAAGTGTTGCCTCAATTCGTTATTTCATTCAAAGATTGTCTGTGATTACAATAAGGAAAAGCACAAAGCGGATATACAATCGGCTTTTAGGGCACTATTCCTAACACCCCGGAGCGAAGGGCACCACATCCCCCGCACCATAGCCCGACACGTGTAACGAAATGGAAAATCCGCACACGCACCAAGCTATAGCGAACGAAAGACAAGCAAAACTCTCACCTAAGCTAGGCGGTCTAGACCCTAAAACAGAGTACGCAATAAAATAAAACATACGCGGAAGCAACAGGATCAACAAATACTAACGTCATATGTGCTCAAGAGAATAAAAGATATACATGCGATGCCACTCCAGGGCTAAATAAAAGCTTACAAATTCCAAAGTCGAATCATAAACATAATCTTAGACATATCTCCAAAATACTAAAGCGAGAGATAAAGATACAATATGCAAAAGACTCGAACAACTCGACTCAAATGACCCAAAAGAAACCGCCGCCTAGCTCAAACCGAAACCCTGCACCTCCAACTCAAAAACAAAGGGAAAAAGGGGAAACGACTTCGAGGGTCAGTCCTAAAGACTGGTGAGGGGCTAACCCACGCACACGTACATATACATAGAGACAGAGCATATTCAAAATCATAATGTTCATGAAGCGGGGCGCGGTTTTTGCAATCCAAAGCATTTTGATCCCGTGATACTATATATATAGAAGAAAAGTTAGGCCGAAGGCCAAAATTCACCAATTTTAATAATTAAGAGTCCACTCCCGTTTCACGAATCGAATTCATAATCAAATTCAAACTAACTCAGCGAGTACGAGTTTTCAAACCAACCTCCTTCATATAGATTCAAACTTATATTCAAACTCAAACGAAAACCAAATCAAACGTACCTTCCCCAACACCGGGTGATAGAAGGGTTGTGCACACCCTAACTATCCGAACTTTATGTATGGGTCGTGAGTTTCATGACGCTCACGCCTGAGGATTCCATCCCCCACCAAACCTCCTAGTGGGTTCCGGGTTGATCCTATCCAACAGGAGAATGTGCACATGGGTCATAACCGGCGACCCCATGGTCGTCCCGGGTCCCCCTTACCCACATCTCCGGGGCCCAGATTCAAACTCAAACACAGGGATTCATACTAAAGACTTATCTTTCAAAGTCAAACCTCGCTACGTATCCAAATTCAAATTATACACACCAACCCGTTTTCAAAACAAATAACCGAAAACATATGTATATATATGCAAAGCGTTTTCGAAAGGGTTCATAAGAAATGGGTCAATTCTCGAAAAATACATAACAAACACGTATCTAATATATATATATATACATACGTAGGTCACATGCGGGCTTAAAACACATTTAGGGTTGTAGGTCATAATATCTAAAAGAAAGAAACCTCACCTCGACAAACAAACCAAACGAACAGGTTCAAAACACACCCACGGAGCGGCTCCACGCCAACGAGCTACTCCCCTCGAACAATCTAAATAAGGAAACAACACTTAGACTCAATATGAACCAAGAAAACGCTCGGCAAATGCATATGAATGCAAATGAAGCAATGCACTTCATATAAACTCACGTTTAGGTATATCGAAGCAAATATCGAAATATCACACAATTAATCCAAGAACCAAAATTCATTTCACATCAAATAAATTCATATTAATTCATTTAATATCATACCATGAGCATCCATAATTCATACACGTATATATTCAACAAATTCATATCATAAATCCCCGGAAGGACAGAAACGTACGCCTCGGCCTACTCAATAAAAGCCCCCAACCAATTTCAGAAAAAGCTAAACACACGGGACTTCGTTGAAGAAAAACCGAACCAAATCCCAATGACGGAAACTGAAATTAACTGCAAACCGCAAAACGAAAATGAAATCCGGGCATACCGTTGGAAAGCTTGTAACGAGCCCTACGAAAGCCCCAAGTCAAATCGCCGGAAAAATCATCGAAACAGTAACCGGTTCAGACCCGCCGGTCCGCCGCCAACGGCCAGTTCTTGGAATGCCGCCAATGCCATCCACTACGTTTCGTCATTCCAAGCAACTTTCGTGAAGCGACCACCACCAAAACCGGCCGGGAAAAGGGCCGAAATTGCTGCCGAAGTTTCTACCGCTGTTGCCTCGTCGGAACCACCACTTGCGGTGGTTTTCGTGCTGAACGAAGGCCGGAAATGGAACGGGAAGGTCCAAAAACGTAGGGTAGGGTCAAGCTCCGCTCGCGAAACTCGCCGGAACACCGGCGGCGAAGTGGTGGCGCCACCCGCCACCTTCAGGCCGTCGATGCGCCGCCGTCGGTCTTCGGTTGGCCATGATCTTGGTACGGTTGTGACGGGCTCGTCGAGCTGATGAATTTCCACTATTGATTCGTCGAATTCCGTCGAGAAACGAGGGAGAACGAGCATGTGTGTGAAATTACACCTTCATTGTGTGAATAGTGTTCTACGCGAGGAAGAAGACGATGCGGCTGGAGCTGCTGAAAATGGCACGCAAAACGAGGGAATTCGAGTATATATCTCGGGTCCTCGTACGCAAAAACGATCGAACGAACGAGCTAACGACATCCGAATTGGGCAAACTTAGAGTCTACGGACTCGTTTCGCCGCCCCGGACGCGTTGAAGGGGTCAAAGAAGTCAAAATCTCAACCGAACGAGAAATGACCGGAAAAACCCCCTAAAAGGAGAAAATTACAAAAAGGGCCCTAAACTCTAAAAGAGTTTAAAATAGGGCCACGAAAAATATAAAATCACTTAATTAAACACATAAAAGTTAAAAGGTGACATACCTTATAATTCGAACGATAGGGATGTTACAATCGTCCCCCCTTCAAAAGGACCTGTCCTCAGGTCCTAATACTGACTCGTAAAGCTTCGAACTGAAATACTTCAATCCATCTCCTGAAATCGTGTAGAGTCATAGCCCGGACTGTGATGTTTACTCTCACTGATTGCGTCAACTCCCTGCAGAGTTCCTTAGTTACAGAGGTTTGTTCAAACACTTGACCGTTAGTCGCTTCCTCGTCGATTGTAACCAACATCAGACCAAACTTAACTCAACCGCGACAAACAAGAGAGAATCCCATCTCTCAGCACGCAAGAGAGAGAGAGCCCCGTCTCCCTGCACATCAAAAGAGAGAACCCCGTCCCTCAGGCACAGAATTGAGAGAACCCCGTCTCTCAACCACATAATCGAGAGAGCCCCGTCTCTCAACCTAAGTCTGGCAGACCTCCACATCTTCCAAACATCCTAGTTTGAGAAAATCCAGCATTTCTCAAACCCTAAATTCGAGAGAACCAACATCTCTCAAACATCTAATTCAAGAGAATCCAGCATCTCTTGCTCACATAATTTAGAAAGAATCCAACATCTTTCTATCACATAAATAGGGAGAATCCCACATCTCCCTAACACGTAAATAGAGAGATCTCAACAACTCTCTAGCAGAAAAGTTCACTTACTCAGTATTCAAACATACACACATCAAAATAACACTGGATGCAAAACATGGGATGCATGTATAGTGCACCTTTACACGACTGATATCAGTATCCCTAGAATATAGACTCATCATCCATGCTCACCTCAAGGGGAATATCGCGATGGGATCCCTGTAAGATAAAATTATAATATGTATGTATGTGCATGAAGGGTTAGTGAGCCATTAAGAAAAGTATAAACACTGAAATACGAACAATTCACGCAAGCATGTAATTCATTCAGTTACAAGAATTCACAATATCTATAAATTCTTAAATTATAAAAATTAAAGCAGTTAGCCACGTTATTACCATCGAAGTAACGTCAAACATTACACGTTGTCACATTAGTCAAGCAAAATAAAATAAAATACAATTACTTATGAAATGTATGTGTGCAAATGCCATGAATACTCAGTGTACCGTTCACCGTAGTAGTGGAGTCGAGGTTGGCAATTTCTTTAACTTGAAAGGTTAATCAACTCCTTAACTGGCCATAGTTTCAACTTCCCGTTCAAACTTGCATTCTTTAGTATTCCTTCAGATTCTCGGGTACTCAACTGATCTTGGATCGTCTCACTTGATTCTCGGGGTATAGTAATCCGTGTAATCTCTTGAAATCCCAATAGGATCCTCGGTAATCGGAAATTACCATTTCTTTCAATGTGAAATCTCTCAGGACAATCATGGAGAAATAAATGAAGAATCTTTACACCGTCTTGCTTAGTACACCGTCGTTGTAAAAGATGACCTTACCCTCAATATTTGGTGGAGTTGATCTTCAATGACCTCGGCACAAAATTCCATTGCTTGCACAATTTTCCCCTTTTTCCTTTGTGTAAGTGTAACTACTCTGGTGAGTGTCTTTATAATAGTAACCCGATTTCCTGCTTGGAATTCTCTGAATGATACAAGTGTCTTGATCTCTTCATTGTCACCTCACACCTTCCAGAGTTAGAAATGCTGACTTTCTTATAAACCATGTTACTCCCGAGCACCTCCACGTAGTAAGTACATATCCTGAAAGCAACTTAATAGTTAAAAGATTTCTTGTTTTTCCCCACGGTCTTCTTATCTTCAGAATTATCTAGCATCACTTGGACATTTCCACGGCTTGGAAGTACGATTTCTTGAACCTGAAGTCTTCTACGCTCATGGAATTAGCATTCTGTATTTTCTTTAGTAATTACTCTCCGATTGTTTCCCGAGTCTTCTTCATGGTTGTCACTTTAATCAAAACTTCCTTGGTTCACTCTTTAGGAGTTCGTAGAATTAAATGAACTCCCCTTTTTTTTTCTTCCAATTGTTTATACATGATCACCCGAAATCCACCCAGAATTTCTTTACTTTTCTTTATCATTCCCATTTGTTATTTCCTCTCTTTCAAGTAATCCCACATCACGACAATTCAGCTTGGATCTAGAAATACCCCGACTTTCATCAAATCATTTATGAGGCTATGAGTATCGCATCGTGTAGAGAGATTGACCACAACCCAACATTCTATCTTACATGCATTCACCCTATCTTGAAGCTATTGGCTCGACCGTATATTTTCTGGTCAAACCTTGTTCGAATTCAAACGTTGCTTCGACCAAGACAGCACTTAGTGGATCAGGTAGGGGAACACCTAAATTACAACCACGAAGCTAATACATGTGGGGTTAGGGATGTGTATGGCATACACGCATTAATCAGCAAGGGAGACAACCAAGCACGTACAACAAATGTTCGAAATAATTATAATTTAATCCAATGCATGATGCACGTGCCATGAATGTATAATACCCGTTTTCAAAACGATAGCATTGATTCCTTGTTCTGAATTCTTGTAGAGGTCCGTTGTCTCTCATTAGAGTATGGCTTCTTTGAATCTCCTGCCAAAGATTGATAGAAGTGGAAAGAATTGTCACGATTATTTACAATTTGATGTCGAAGTAACGTCCTGCAATTCACAAATCGAATAAACATCTATGCATGCGGGTTAGTGATATGTCAAGTAATAAAAGCAATTAAGAACACTTAAGTAATGCAGATTCAATACGTAATTTAATAAAATTTAAGCATAACAATAATAATTTTTACAAAAATTCGTAATCATAGTGTGCACACAATCACATAAGCTCAGACAAATTCATACATACAAGTCAAAATTTCACGTCTACCAAATGCAATGCACAAGTATTCCTATGCCGTACGACCTAAACTGACACGACACGACTCCAGAGCACCGGTTCTGAACCTGGTAGCTCTGATACCACTTAAGATGTAGCACCCCAAGCGGTGGGGCACCACACCCCGCACTATGACCCGACACGTGGTACGAAATGGAAAGTCCGCACACGCACCAAGTCACAGCAAACGGGTGACAAACGAAAAACCAACCAAAGCTAGGCGGTAACTAAACCCTGTACAAGTAAAATAAGCAAAACCCGAATGCGGAAGCGATGCAAAATATGAACTAACAAAAACTTTAATCAACGAACATAAATAAACGGGTTCAACTAATTCCACGAACCTGTCCTAACCTGTCCCGAATTCAAACATACAACAAAGACGGGTTCAACTAATCCACACCCTGTCCTAACCTGTCCCGAAAATTCATATGATCAAAGCATAAACGTCAACTTGTACAAAACATACTATATACATAATTTTCATACATAAATCGGAACAAAGTAATTAACAAAATCAAACGGACAGACACAGACTCGACAGACCCGACTCAAAGCCGCCTAGCTCGAACTCCAACAACTTGCACCTGCAAACTAAAAACATAGGTGGGGCGAGGGTCAGTCCACTGACTGAGCGAGGGGGCTGAACTCACACACACTATACATAATAAGGAGCAGAGCACGTATCAAAAGAGAGATTATGAACCGGGAGTAGGGTTTTGCATACCAAAACCATTTTCAAATCGAACTTACACATATCCTATCAAATCAAACTTATACATATCTTAACTTATCAAACTTATATGTATCTTATTCATAACTTAACAAACTGAGCAAACTCACGTTTTATTAAAAGAGAAAGCTCCTGTCCCGTTTCATAATCAACATAACATATCATAATCATATACCCGGCGAGTACGGGTCTCCCACCTTACTTCCATATCGAATCAAACGTATCATAACAGAAAACAAACAAATATCATAAACAATCCAACCCCAACACCATGTAGTTCGGGGAGCAAACCCTCACTACTCATACAGATACAAACACACACGGGGTAGCGAACCCACACTGTGCCTTCCCCGGTTATCCACCGAGGGCTCAAGATACCACGCCTTCCCAACCTCCCTAGGTCGCACGTGAATATCTCAAATGAGAACGTGCACAGGGGTCATAACCGGCGGCCCCATGGTCGTCCCGGGTCCCCCTTACCCACGTCTCGGGGCCCAACATATCAAAACAGAGCATATCAGACAGATCATATCATAACTCGCTACATATCAAACTTATCATATCGAATCAAAATCATACTTACGTACCTTATCGGAGCATACCATACCTTGCAACTTAGCATATGCTATAAACGTACCTCTCCGTGTCATCCTAATCCGCAGCTGGTATGAAGACACACGGTTTGGAGCATAGCCTCGTTGCAAAACATTTCAAGCTTACATATGCTCGTACATATACAGTTCGAAAACCTTTAATCGTATGACAAATTCATAAACATATCATATAAACACGTATCTATTATATAAATATAATAGAATAATCGCATGCAGGCTTGAAAACGAGCACAGAATGTTGTAGGTCGCTGTAACTAAAACAAAAATCCTAAAACCTCACCTTACACCAAACGGAGCCAAATACAAAGCAGAAGGTCCACCCCAGAACCTGCACGACCTCAAGTCACCACCCCGGGTGCACCTGTACCAACTGAACACACAAACACAGCACGGAACTCAGACTCAATCAGACAACCACATAGGGACGCACGGCATATGCTCAAACACTTAATAAATGCAATCACATCAGCAAGGTTCAAATTTATATAAATTATATGCGAAACAAAACATTAAGGCATGTTCATGTGCATAATTAATGCAAATAACAAAATTAAAGGCAAAACACTTCATATCATTTCATATCAATTCATTTAATACCTAACAAATTCAATTAACAAAGTTCAGATAATTCATATCGCATTTCATACAAATTTCCAAGTATTAATAAGTCAAGCAATCACTGTAGCATGCTTCTAATTTATTTAAACCTCACGAAGTCTTATACAAATTCAAAGCAAGTTATTTAATCATTCAAGGTTCATATTTCATATAAGTCAAATTCTAATCAAACTAAGTTCATTAAATTCATACGTTACATATTCAATTCATACATTATATTTTAGATTTCATTACTAAGGTCTATTAATTCAAATCAAACAAATTCCCACTTTTTCAAAAATTACGCAAACACCCCCTCTAGACTAACCAAGTAGCAAAATCAACAAGTCGGGGGTTCAATTTACAAATCAAATTATCCAAATATATCAAATTATAATTCATACAAGTTTTCATACACATTGGAGCACAATTCAATCAGTAATTCACGCTTACAGTAATTAATTGACAATTACAAACAATTAACAAAAGTAAATACAACCACTTCAAAAAAATTCATATAAAATCAACCGGACATCCGATTGACGAACGAAAAGTGGCGTTGGACTCACCACAACGAAACGGACCTACTGTCCAAAAGTCGCCGGAATGCCGCCACCGTAGCCGGCCGAACAGCCACCGGCCGTCACCGGAACACCGCCTCCGGTGGTCGGAAAAATCCCCGGAAGGACAGAAACGTACGCCTCGGCCTACTCAATAAAAGCCCCCAACCAATTGCAGAAAAAGCTAAACACACGGGACTTCGTTGAAGAAAAACCGAACCAAATCCCAACGACGGAAACTGAAATTAACTGCAAACCGCAAAACAAAAATGAAATCCGGGCATACCGTTGGAAAGCTTGTAACGAGCCCTACGAAAGCCCCAAGTCAAATCGCCGGAAAAATCATCGGAACAGTAACCGGTTCAGACCCGCCGGTTCACCACCGGTTCACCACCGGTCCGCCGCCAACGGCCGGTTCTTGGAACGCCGCCAATGCCATCCACTACGTTTCGTCATTCTAAGCAACTTTCGTGAAGCGACCACCACCAAAACCGGCCAGGAAAAGGGCCGAAATTGCTGCCGAAGTTTCTGCCGCTGTTGCCTCGCCGGAACCACCACTTGCGGTGGTTTTCGTGCTGAACGGAGGCCGGAAATGGAACGGGAAGGTCCAAAAACGTAGGGTAGGGTCAAGCTCCGCTCGCGAAACTCGCCGGAACGCCGGCGGCGAAGTGGTGGCGCCACCCGCCACCTTCAGGCCGCCGATGCGCCGCCGTCGGTCTTCGGTTGGCCACGATCTTGGTACGGTTGTGACGGGCTCGTCGAGCTGATGAATTTCCACTATTGATTCGTCGAATTCCGTCGAGAAACGAGGGAGAACGAGCATGTGTGTGAAATTACACCTTCATTGCATGAATAGTGCTCTGCACGAGGAAGAAGAAGATGCGGCTGGAGCTGCTGAAAATGGCACGCAAAACGAGGGAATTCGAGTATATATCTCGGGTCCTCGTACGCAAAAACGATCGAACGAACGAGCTAACGACATCCGAATTGGGCAAACTTAGAGTCTACGGACTCGTTTCGCCGCCCCGGACGCGTTGAAGGGGTCAAAGAAGTCAAAATCTCAACCAAATGAGAAATGACCGGAAAAACCCCCTAAAAGGAGAAAATTACAAAAAGGGCCCTAAACTCTAAAAGTGTTTAAAATAGGGCCACGAAAAATATAAAATCACTTAATTAAACACATAAAAGTTAAAAGGTGACATACCTTATAATTCGAACGATCGGGATGTTACAGAAAGTCCATGCCCGAATCCGAATCATAGCAAACGGGAGACCAACTCACACACTAGGCTAGGCGGATCTAACTCGATAAACTCAGAGCGCTGAAGTAATTTAAAACATGCATCAACAAATAGCGGAAGCAATTAAATCAACATACCAAACAATTGACGGGTTCAACTAGGATAGATACCTAGTCCCGAATATCAATTCATAATCCAACATAATAAACAGCATAAGTATCATCATAATATCTATTAACATCCAAATACTAGCTTACTAACCCAACACGGGTTTGTATCTAAGTAGAACATAAACATAACCTTCAAGTGTAAATCATAAATACATAACAGAAGTAGAGTATGTGGCAAATGCATCCTAACACCAACTAGACTGACAATTGTGACTCAGAAGACTCACTTCCGCCTAGCTCAAGCCAAAAGAACCTGCAACTAAAAGATAAAAAGAGGGGTCAGTCAACTGACTGTGCGAGGGGGCTAACACACACCCACAGTATATATATAGAGCACAGCACATAACATAAGGGTGGACTCATGAACCGGGACTAGGGTTTTGTACGCCAAAACAGTTGGAATACCCAAAATAGTATAAGTTTGGAAAACCATTTGGAGAAGCCTATCCCGTTTCCCAAATCCCATACATTCATAGCATATACTCGGCGAGTATGAGCTTCCAACCTTTACTCCTCATAACCGAACAGAACATAAAGCAGAATCAATCCATCCTCTACTCCAATGATGGAAGAGCCACGCTTTGGCCCTAACCATCAATAACATAAAGACTCACAAGGGGTAGCGAACCCACAAGTGCCTTCCCCGGCTGTACACCGAAGGCTCAAGATATCACGCCTCCCCTATCTCCCTGAGCAGCGCAATGATATCTCAAATGGAACTACGCACAGGTATATCCCCGACGGCCCTAACCGTCCCGGGGGCTCCTTACCCATAGCTCATCGGATCCACATACATACATACATACAGATGCCAATATTTCAAGGCCAACTCGCTACAGAAACATAACATATCATATTTTCCAAAATAGCTTACATATGCCTTCATATTTAATTTCCAAAACTAACGATGGTCCACAAGGTGATAATCATATCATATCCAACATATATCTAATCATATATATAGTATATAGTCGCATGCGAGGATTGAAATCATCATATGAAGGTCGTAGGTCGCTTAACTATACAAAAATCCTAAACCTCACCTTATGCAAGTAGAGTCTGAGAGTGTGAAGGGCCAAACACTCTAAACCTCGGGCCCACTGGCACCACCAAACTCTGTGACAAGACATACAGAAGCCCAGACTTAAACTCTATATGAACCAAGTAAGACGCACGGCGTATCAAGAGATGAATGATATGTAATATGGAATGAAGTGTACACATAGGTCATGTAGCATAGTTCACATTTTCCACCAAATCATGCAATTAACGAAGTATTAAAGTTTAACAAAGCATTTGAAATCATATTAAAGCATATAAGTTATAAGGCAATTCAAATGGATCAAGCAACACGGAAAAAGGCAAGTATTCACATGAATTCATTCAATTAAATGGAGTACTACCATCAAAGATTGCAATTGAAGTCATATCATAACATATAATTCATAAAGCAACCCAAACGGATCAAGCAAACACGGAAAAGGAAAGTGTAAAGTGTAACAGTAGCTCCGGAACGGCTATTCCCATGCATAACTACGCATGGGAACGGTCTTTCCAAGATGCCACCTAGAGAGCATGGGAACGGCCGTTCCCATCTCAAGGCAAAAACGGGAACGGCCCTTCCCGTTCTCGCGTGCTGACATCAGCCCTTGGCGGGAAGGGTCGTTCCGGGTACCAAGGCAAAACGGGAACGGCCGTTCCGGCCTCAGATCTAGTGCAGTCTGTGCAGAAACCTCACAGCTTCGGGAAGAAGACAACCATGGCCGAAAATGGTCGATTTCACACCAATTAAACCAGAAAATTTCCATGAAAATCAGATATATTATCACATAAATCATGCTTATCACATAAATATCAATTTAGCTCAAGAACAAGGGTGATTTTGGCTAAAACTCTTACAACCCATTTTCATGAAAGTCAAGCTTCAATCATGGCAAGATGTATCCAAACTCACTCCCTATCATACCATTAGAACTATAGCACATATTCAACATGGAGAAACACATATTCATGCTCAAGAACTCAAGGATCCATCATAGAAACCATATTTTTCAAGTTGGGCATAAATCATCATTTTCACAAGACTTCCTCATATAAGCTCATACAATCAATTTCATGCTAAGATTCATAGATAGAAATGAAATACACATCAAGGGAATTTCGTAGCTTACCTTGGCTCTTGAAATGATGAAGAAACGAGGGAGATATGAGCTCTTGAAGGTGTAGGAAAGTCTTAGATCTTCATCCTCTCTTGAAGCTCTTCCATGGATGATATGATTTGTGTGAAGTGAAGATTAAAATGAAGCTAGGTTAGGGTTTTATGGTATATATATGGTGGCTAAAGATTTTATTAGGGTTTCCAAGATATAATATGAGGCTAGAGGCTTTATTAGGATTTGGGCTCAAATAAATGACTTCCGGCCCAATAGGTCAAACTAAAAGGTTTTAATGTTTAAATAGTTTCCGAATGATATAGAGTAAATTCCATTGGATCCGAATCACCGAATCAAGTCCAATGGTGGTGTCGGAATTCGAATTCGAATTCCCAAGCTCATATTGGTCCCGAACGACCCAAACCCACCTAACTCAAGTTAGGTCTCAAACACACAAATAGGTCCAAGTCCTATTTAAATCCAACTCCAACAATTAATTTAAATTCACATAAGTTCCGTTCTTAGGTTGTCATGCAAGAATTCATATTTTATCATTTTGCATTTTAGTCAATTAAATCCCATTTCAATCAAAGTTGGAATTAAACGCATAGGAAGGGAATTAAATCACATAAATGTGTAAGGTAAACTCTCTCGTGACGCATACCTGTGCGATTTATCGGCCGGGGCATCACAGTTTCTTCTTGTTCCAGGCCTAAAAACTTGCATATAAGATCCAGAACTCATACCAAAAGCCCCTAAAATTCCAAATAAGGTAACATACTACAATTAAGTTCAGTTTGTGCAAGGACTTTGCAGTTTATGCACTTAAGAATCACATAAAAGATCATCAACTTTCAGCAAATACACAAGAATCTCCAATTTCTCATAAACTCCTACACATAACTGAACTCATAATTCCATGGCCACCATCTTAGAGGTTGAACCTTGCTGAAATGGAAGGGGAAAGATGATGAGGGATCTATTTCTTACCTTCCTTAACGGAATATCGAAGGTGGAAGGAGTTGGAGAGCTTGCTTCTTCACTTGTCCTCAAGGAATCTCTTGAACACTTTGTAAGAAAAAGATAGGGTTGTACGTTGGGGAAAGAAAATGAAGAAAATAGATGTTGTGCAGCTGCTACTTCTTGCCTTAACATGAGGGGAAATGGAAGCAAGGAGGTGATTATGCACTTGAATTTAGGAGCTGCTGCCACTTGCTCGAACGTAAGAGAAAAATGGAAGCAAGGAGGTGATGAGGCTGAATTAGGAGCTGCTGTCACTTGCTTAAACGTGAGGGAAAATGGAAGCAAGGAGGTGGTGATGTGCTTCAATTAGGAGTAGAGAGAAGAAGCAAGTAGTTGAATGATCTAGGCTCAACTCCAAGAATTAGCCGGTTGATGTGGACAGGTTTTAGGCTGTCGGGATAGCAAACGGTCTCCGAAAATTATGAAATTAACATCATTCATCTCAAAATGTCAAAATGAATTAAATGGCGAAGACGGATCGTAAATATCTTATCCCAAACTTAGGTATATTCAAAGAATTTTCAAAGCTATCTATTGACGTTCTTATCCCAAAACTAGCTTGATAGGGTTACGTTTGTTCTAACGGATTCTTCGGGCAAACTTCCCACAACCCTAGCACTTGTTAACCTAAACCTTTAGACGAACGGGGCGTCACAGAAGCTACCAAGAATCAACATCAACATTACACATGTATACATATCAAGATTAAAACGAATCAAGTTATACATGCTATGCCCACTATGGGCCAAATAAACCATACAAATGTTCAAAATTTGAATTCTGAAACATAATCTTCTCTATATTTGTACATAGTACCAAAACTGAAAGGTAAGGATGCAACAAGTAAAGACTCTACGACAAGACTCAAAAGGGGACCGCCGCCTAGCACGAACCGACACCTGAACCTACAACTCAAAACAAAAGGGGGAAAAAGAAACACCGAAGAGGGGTCAGTCCTAAAGACTGTTGAAGGGGCTAATACACGCACATGTACATATACCTAAGAGCATAGCATATTCGAAATTAAAGAGTTCGTGAACCTGGGCGTGGTTTTTACATTGTAAAACGTTTAAACCTGTGATAATATTTATAAAGAAAAAGGTTTAAGGCCGAAGGCCAAAATCAACCAATTTTAGAAGTTAGAAGCCCACTCCCATTTCATAAACCATAAGCAGAAGTAAAAGCACACAAACTCGGCGAGTACAAGTTTCCAACCCACCTACTTTATATCATAAGTGAAATACAAAGGCAAAGCAAAATGCAAAATCAATACAACCTTCTCCGTTTGGGGATGAGAGGCGCGCCCTCTCAACCCCAGCTCTCGGTAAAATACATGAGTCGGGGGATCCTACCCGCTCCTTCGATGGGTTTACTGTTGGCTCAAGAAGACCCGCCTTCCCCTCGACCTCCCGAGGTTGGGCTAAGTCTCCTATTTATGGAGTAGTGTTGATGAGAGAGCTCGGCGACCCAATGGCCGACCCGAGATCACATACCACTTCTCTGGGGCCCAAGGCAAAGTGCAAAAAGGCACATACATTTTCACAGACTTTTCAAAGCCCAAAGCTCACTAATGCAAAACACACACCAACCCTTGTTGAAAGCAAACAAACAAAATCGTAGTTTATATAAATATATATATAAATGTTTTCAAAGCTTTCATAGCGAATAGGCCAATTCCCACAAGATACGTATCAAACACGTATCTAAATATATATATATATATATATATATATAAGTCGCATGCGGGCTTAGAAATTCATGTAGGGTTGTAGGTCATATTAGCTAAAAGAAAGAAAACCTCTCCTTGTCTACCAAACCGAACGCAACGAACCAAAAGACTTCTAAAATACCTCCTCGTCACCCATGGAACAAACCTAAGGACAAAACAAACAATAAAAGACAACCTTAGACTTAAAATGTACCAGTTTGGATGCTCGGCAAATGCGTATGGATGTTAATGATGCATAAAGAATGCAATGAAATATCAACTATGTCATATAAGTTCATATTGAATCATATTAAATCATAGCGCATATATTTCACATTAAACGAATCCATAAAATTCATATAACGGGCATAACACATCATATAACACGTATACAATTCATACATATCATAAAAGGAGTAAATAGATATCATACTATTCAAACAAACAAAACATTCTTGCATGCATGTACGTACGAAAACATATAGAGCACGTTAGGTTATATTTTGCACATAAGAGCATCGAATTTACATCAAATAAATTCATAACTTGAGCATAATGATGATAGCATATCATATTACAACATATTATATGGATTCATGAGTTCAAATTCATAAGAAAGGCGAAAGGTTGCAAGAAAGTCTCATACGTATCATATAAACGTTCACACAATTAAGTCACTTTTACACTTATTAAACAAGGACATAAAATTAGAATAATTAACGAAACGTATCATATACTAACATATTAACATGTTGGGATCATAATTGGGGTGGGAGAAATTAAATAAAATTGAAAACGAGGCACAAAAATCACACCCAAACACATCCAAGGGCTTTCACGGGGGTGACAAGATACAAGCACAAAACCTTGTATCCCCGTTAACGCACCTAGGCGCCAAAACCACACAAGGAATGGGGTTTAACACTCCCAAGAAGAATGGGAGTCACCCCCGTTAATAGCAACAACAGCTCAGCCCGTTACTCCCTCCCCTCCACAAAAAGGTAACGGGCGTTCCTCAACTCAGGGACAGAAATTCGAATTTCAGCCTGTTCTTCTTCTTCCTATCCATCCATGAAGTAGGACTAGCAGGGGGCATAAGGAGAAGCAGGAGGGGCAGCAAACAACAACTAAAATTAACAAAAACACCCCACAAAATAACACACAAGCACACGACAAGAGCAAGGGAACAAATTCAATCACAAAGCTTAAAGAATCTCCAAGTTCTTCAAAGTTCATACAATGGAGGATCCAAATACTCAACATGTAATTCAAATTCAAGTTTATGAATGCATAAAGGATGTTAAAGTGATCATATTTCATGCATCAGTCCTCAATAAAACTGAAATCATAGTCATGAATTCAAGAAATGGAATTAAACCTAACTATTCACATATTTCTTCATACCATGCTCAAAAATGGATGAAACCTTGCAAACTCATAGTTAAAATGATCATACAGAGATAGAGATAACAAATATTAAATTACCTCTTGAATTAGAAGAGATTTGATCAAGCTTTGAGCTCAAATCTTGGAGAGATGAATAGTTTCTCTTCTTTTAATTCGAAACTAAATTGTTAAATTTTGGGAAAATTATGACACGAAAATCGAGAACGGATTGCATAGTCATGCGCATTCGCGCGTGGCCTAGCACGATCAGCGCGTAGGGCGATGAAAGCCACCCCGCCATGTCTATAATCCACGCGGGCACGCCAGTAGCACTGCCGCCTGCTCGTTTCCCCCATACCCGGTAGCCCCTACACAAGCAGCGCGCGAAGCTGCACGCACGCGGCCCTCGCGTGGATCCCCGCGGGCGATGCCGACTCCGCCCAGGATGGCTGTGCGAGCGGTGTGCGCTGGATGGCCTGCTCACGCGCGCTTGCAGGCAGTCCCGCGTGCCTCGTGCGGGCTGTCCCGGGGCCCCATTTTCGTTTCGTGTTTCGGTTTCGTAAAATCCCGTTTTGTAAAATATGATTTTATTTTAAAATTTGATTTTAATTTTAAAATTATTTATTTTGAAATAATTATAAAATTTGGGATTTTTATGAATTAAAGTCGAGTTCTTATTTTTTGAGAAAATATAAAATATCACTTTGAATGATATTTTTGACTAAAATTTAATTTTGAATTAATTGAGATTTTGTCAAATTGATCTGGGTTCGATTTTGAATAAATTCTTGAATAATGAACTAATATTCAAATTACTTAAGTTAGGTGTAACTTGAAGTCAAGGGAATTTTAAATTTAATTGGTAAATTTGAATTCAAGCAGAAGCATGCTAGTTTAGGTGATCATGAGTTAGTCTTATGTACGTTTTAAATTCTGCACATGGATGATTTCAATTGGGGTCGGAGCCACATAGTTGCGCGTTTTCAATTAGGGTTGGAGCCCTACTTGTGTTTGTACTGTTATGTGTTAATTATGTGGCTTTCCTTATTATTGTTTTTGGGCTGGGGTATGCCTCATGTATTTATCTATAGCCAATATGAAGATTGACATATTACTTTATCTTAAGAGAGTAGAACTTAGGAAGTGAGGATTTTTCTTTTCATTTTGGAGACAAGCACCCAAGGAGCAAGAAGGATCCACAAGGAACACTTGAAGAATGGTGACCATAAGTGAAGACCCCTCAAAATGTTTAGGAGGGTTTCTATTAATGTAATAGATCGGGGTTTTCCATTAAATTATGCACCCCTATGTGATATGAACTGTCTTATATGGCATTAATGTTAGAACTGGTGATTATGGAGTAGCTCTCATAATCACATATAAGATAGGATACACATGATCATCTCCTCATTAGTATCTTGCTAGGGCATGTTATCTGCTAATTGCTTCTGTGATGCACTTTATGTGAAACTGCATTAATCAAGACAATTAAGATTTGGATAACATTATATGTTGGTGAGGTCATTCCGGAACCCTCCGAAAATTCGAAAATCCCATTTAAAATATTGAGCAATTCAAATAAATAGGTATTTTATCATGGTAATAAAATTCCTAGCATTCCATCAATAGGATTTAGGACTTAATAAGTGAAACTAATTGTTGTCTAACGAGTCGTGGGGTAATTAGTGTAGCTAATCGATTCTAGTTTCCTCATTAACACTTTAAGTAATTAATATTTCTTGACCATTTTAGAATGGGCGATGTCTCACGAGTCGTGGGTCGTTCCGGATAAAGTTTGGTTGAGATCTTATGATTGATGGGTCCTGCTCAACACTGAAGTAGATATAGATGTCTCACGAGTCGTGGGTCCATGATTGAAAGATCAGTGATGCAAAAGTAGTACTAGGAATTCCATGGGAATGGAATCGACAACTCATACCTACTTAAAGATTCTTAGACCTTTGGATGTCTCACGAGTCGTGGGTCCAAAACTAAGAATGCTTGGGATCCTAATACCCATTGAGAAAATAAATTTCTTCTAAGGTCGTTAGGGATTTATAGACCTTCTAAAAATAGTGGGAGAACATATTTCTAAAGACCTTGATAATATGTATAATCGTTATTATTCAGCATGCTCATGATTTCTCTGTTTTTCCATTTAGGTTGTAGTTCTGTGATTCTCTTTAATTGAAATGGTAACTAAAAACCCTCTAGTATCCATACTCGAATCAAACAAGTTGACGGGGCCCAATTACTCTGATTGGCTTCGGAATCTAAAAATCGTTTTAGATTCTGAAAAGAGAAGATATGTTCTCTTCGAGGGAGAGCCTGTTGCTGAAGGCGAGGATCCGACTCGGGCTGAAAGAGAGGCGATTACGAAAAGTCTGAAGAAAATCTTGAAGCCCGTTGCCTCATGTTGTCCAACATGTCTCCGAACATGCAAAGGCAACACAAGTCAATGGAAAATGCTTGGGAGATTTATGACCACCTTGAGCAATTATACCGCCCCAAAGAGCGTGTTTTAAGGTACAACACCTCTAAGGACCTCTTTCATCTCAGAATGAAAGAAGGTACAAGTGTCTATGAGCACGGTCTAAAGTTTCTTGCTTTGAACAAGAAAGTGACCTCCATGGAAATACCATTGAGTGAAGAACTCGTTGTGGACCTGTTGCTCGCATCGCTTACAACATTATTCAATCTTTTTGTGCTGAACTTCAACATGAATCATCTTCATGCTATTGTAGCTACTGAAGACACGATTAAGAAGGATCATAAAGTAACGATGGTCACTTCCTCTTCTAGGCCTTCCAAAGGCAAAGGGAAGAAAGCTCCCAAGAAGAAGGGATCTCTTAAACCTGATGGACGGGTTAAGAAGAGAAAGGCCAAGAAGAGAAAAGATCAGAGAGAGGACGTTTGCCACCATTGTGGCAAGAAAGGGTATTCGAAGAGGAACTGCCAAGAGTACAAGGATACTCTAAATAAAGGTGCGTTTATTTTTGAAGTAAAGCTATCTATTGATTCTAATTCTTGGGTACTTGATACCGGCTGTGGAGCTCATATCTCTAATGATGTACAGATGCGATGTAACACCCGAGCGCAAGGTGTCACATCCCCCGCATCGAGACCCGACCCGAATATGAAATGGACGATCCATACCCGAGCCAAATCACGGCGAACGGGGACAAACACACACTCTAAGCTAGGCGGGCTAACCCTTAACCATAAAATCAGCGTAAATGTAACGCCCCAATATTTCAAAAATGCGACATGTGAATTAATGTGAAATAATTGCCAATTATGACTTAATTGTTTAATTGCATAATTGTCCTTAAGTGGTCATTTTATTAATTTGAGGACCTAATTGTATGAAATAGTCTTAGACTTAATTGATAATTTTCCATGAGATTGAACTTGATTGCATGACTTATGTTTTGGAGGGATTAATTGCAATTTGTGCCTAGTTTATAATATCTATCCTATATCATTTGGTTGCATACAAACATATACACACATGATCCCTTCCCTCTCTCCCTCATCTCGTCCAAACCCAAACAAGAAGAAAGAAGAGGATTTCATCATTTGAAGCATGAATTCAAGGGGAAATTGCATAAATTGAAGCATAATCATCATCACAACATCATCTCTTTTCCTTCTTCTCATTCATTCAAGGTATGAGCTTAGTTGGGGAAATACATGAATATATATATGAAAGCTAGGGTTATGTGTTGAGCTTGGTAAGTTATGTTTGAGTTGTTGGAAGCATGATTATATGGTTATAGCTTGGATTTGGTGCATATATTATGAAGTTTTAAGCTTGGAGCATGAGTTCATTTATGGGTTTGATATGAGTGATTCTTGATGATTAAGCATGGATTTAAGTGTTTATATGAGATATTATTGAACTATAAGTATGATAGCATGTGTATTGCATGAAATTGATGCATTTCATCTTGGTTTAATCCTTTTGGATTGTTATTGTTGATGCTTCGTTGCTGCTCTGCGTCTGTTCTGCATTTTCTGCTGCTTTCGTATTTTGGGAACGGCCCTTCCCAGCCCAGTTTAAAACTGGAATGGCCGTTCCCATGATTCTGAGTCAGCAAGGCCAGCGAGACTGGGAACGGCCGTTCCCACTTTGGCCTGTGTGCCGGAAGGGCCGTTCCCAGCCAAAGCGTGTTTTATTTTAAGAAAACGCTGGCGCGTTTTGAAGGGCTACGGGAACGGCCCTTCCCATTTTCAAAGGGAAGCCGGAACAGCCGTTCCCGCATGCCTGACAGAACAAAACATTCTGCATAAACGTGCATTTTTAGCACCTCGTTCCGACGGCTTCTTTGACCCCGATTTGCTTTTACATGATCCATAATGAAGTGAAACAAGATGTTTTCATGCCACATTGCATTTTGTTCGTCCTCTCGTTGCATTTTCGCCGTTCGTCATATTTGGTACATTTTGAGTCGTGTCTTATGTACACTTGTCTTTGTTGCACAGACCAGCACACCAGTGACGTGGAGTGGGCTTCTTAGGCCGTGTCTTTCTCTTTATTTTGTCGGTTCAGGTGAGGTTTAATTTCTAGATATATAGAACCATTACAACCCTATGTGATGTTTTAAGCCAAAAAGGTATCTATATATCTATGGTTTCCTAACTCTATTGATTTTCAACTGATTTATTGAATTGTACCATATTGATTGAACGTGTTTTGGGCGAGTATATTGTACCGTGCACTGTGGGCCCGAGAGTTAGTGTTTGAGCCAACCGGGAAAGCAAGGGCTGACGGGTAACTCTTACACTCCTCTCAACCGTGGGGATAAACCCTGAATCCACCAGGAGGTTTGGTGGGGGAAGGAGTCCCGTGCGTAGGAGTCATGTTCCCGACGTACACCGTGTTTACCGTGGATGGATCGGGCCTTGCAAACCCACCATCATTGGAGGAAGAAGGAGTCATTGAAACTGCTACGTGTGCACTGTAATTGATTGTGTGATCGCTTAATTAATTAATTAAAAGTATCGTGATTGTACACTATCGGAGTAAGGTTGGAGAATTGCCCTCACTCGCCGGGCCACTGATTGATTGATTGATTGGAAATGATTAATTGTTAAATCTGATAGTCATAAGCTCGGGCAAGCTCTCTGTGGTTATTGAACTTATATTGTTTTCGTTTATAAAACCTTACCCGAGGTTATGATTTGCATGTTATCTGCGCTTATATCTATTATACCCCTCGCTCAGTCTGTGGAGACTGACACCTCACCTTTCAGTTTTGCAGGTTGTGTGCTAGGCGGGATTGGTGTCGAGTCAAGTCTTTCTTTTCGAGTCTAGCACATGTCCATCCTACTTTGTTGCATATGTATTGTTATCTACTGTTTTATGAAATGTTATGTATTTGAGAGATGATAATGTATTGATATGTAATGTTCGGTTTTGGGTTTACTTGATAAATGCTCGTGAATGGCATGCTTATGTTTATTCCTTTTTGCATTGTGGTATTTGGTTTGGGGGTTAGTCCCGCCTAGCTAGTTAGTCTTTATTTTCTTGTCACCCGTTCGCTATGGCTCAGTTCATGTATGGATTGTCCGTTTCATATGTGGACTGAGCTATAGTGCGGGGGATGTGGCACCTTTGCGCTTCGGGTGTTACAGTAAAACATTAAAGCGGAAGCAATAAACGAACATACATCATATATATATATAATGAGCATCACAGCTCCAAAAGAAATAAGTCATATACATCATCAATTGCCATCACAGCTCAAACAAGTACGCTCCAATAACAATATTCATATACAATATCAATGTAGCACCCGAGCGCAAGGTACCACATCCCCCGCACCGAGACTCGACCCTAATATGAAACGGACACTCCATACCCGAGCTAAATCACGGCGAAAGGGGATATACACACACTCTATGCTAGGCGGGACTAACCCTTAAACCATCAGAATCAGACTTAAACACTAAAGCGGAAACAATAAATGAACATACATCATATATATATATATACCATGAGCATCAAAGCTCCAAAAATAGATCATATACACCATTCACATGCCGTCACGGCCCAAAACAAGTACGCTCCATAACAATATTCATATACAATAATCATAAATAGTGTATGCAAGTGTAAGACCAAAATACAAGAGCTAAAAGCGAATGCAAGACCTAATGACTCGAATTCCCGCCCAGCTCCCTGCCACCTGCATAAAACAACTGAAAACCAAACGGGTTCAGTCCAAAAGGGACTGGTCGGTATAAAAACAGGGCATAAATAAAATATACGACGGTATTTAAACATTCACATGCAAGTTATAATCCCAAGTGAGGTTTTTAAAGAATTTCCCAAGTGGGTGAAATAGAGAAATCATCAAATGGGATTATAACGATTCATTTAAATTAGGTCATTCTTGGCCCGGCGAGTGGGCGTGCATTATCTCCAACCAACACCTTGTGTAGTTCATTAAACATTCATTCCTTCTTTCTTTTCATGAATAACATTCTTTCGTGCACATTCATTAACATTTACACCTTCTTCCTCCGGGTTGGTGGTGGGTTTGCAAGGCCCGACCACCCATTCATTGACCAAAAGGAATTACATGACTCCCCAGATGGCGCTCAGCGTCCATTCCTCGCTAACTCCTAACGAGGTCCGGTTACGCCGTTCATTGGTGGAACTAGTACGAGGGATCACCGTCGGCCCATGCCTCCCCGGATAGCCACTCATACTAAGTCCCTGGGCCCCATTCGTGCATTCATTCATTTCTCGCCAAAACATTTGGTAGGATTTATAAAATAAAGGCTTTACGTTGCAAACATTTACTCTTGAAACGACTCTATATACATATATTAATTTTGGTCAAAAACATTACACGTTGAAGGTATATAGGGTCGTATAACTAGATAGTAGAGAAACCCACCTTAAAACGACAAAAGAAGGGCACAAAAGCCTCACGGACCGGCCTCGTCTCCAACGGGATCAAAATCTGTGCAAGGAAGGTGAAGTGAGGCTCAAAATGACCATATAAGACGCTCGGCAATGTGATGATCATGATATGAATTCATAAAAGAGTATATTATGTAATGAACACGTTCATGTGCACTATTAATGTCTTAAGGACATATAAACATTCATTTCATTCCTTCCAAGAAGCGTTTAAAGTCGTTCAAGTTCATAACCTTCACATTTAAATCAAATTGATCCAAGAATTTTAAATAACGAACATAACACGTAGTATAACATTTGCACGTATCATACAAGTCATAAAATAAGGAATACATAACAATTAGGGTTCAAACTTAAGAGCAAAATCCATGCATGCACACATTAGGAGCAAAGAAGACACGTTGAAGCATATCTCGGAAAATATTCCACGAAAAATCATAAAATTTCATAACACTCAAGATAATACATGTTAGCATAGCATAGAAGTTATAAAAGAGGTGGAGGAATATAAAACAAGCGAAGAAAAACAAGAAAAACGAAACCGGAGCAATAAAAAAAAATTGGACAGAATCCACCCCCATGGATTTGGTCCAGACCTACTGACTCAAATCCACCCCCGTGGATTTGACTCAGTAGCTAAAAAAACACTGCAACAGGGCAAAAAAACGAAATGGAAGCTACAAGGCACAAACCAACTCACATCTTAACCCAAAAGCATACAAATTCAAGTCATAAATTCACATATACATGCCTTAACACAATTAAACTTCAAGAATCCAAGGAATGCATTCAAGAATTCAATCATAAACTTCAATCTTCAATCATCATTAATGGCAAGTCATGAAATCTCCAACAACCAAGCAAACTAAGTCCAAAGTAACATAATTGCATGCATAAAGATCATTTATTACTCAAGAATCACAAAGAAAACTCAAAGAAATCAAGTTGATTCAACAAAAGAGCAAGAAACCTAACTATTCAACATCTTCTCCAAACTCCATGAAAACATGCTCAAAATTGGGGAAGAATGGATCAAAATGACTCATAATGAATGTATATAACAACCCTAAGCTTACCTTTTGGATTGGATGGAAGATGGAAGAGATTTGAGCTTGAATCTCCAAGGGTGTCAAGAGCTACGGGATTTTCTGGAACAGGGGAGTTTTGGCTGATTTTCTCCAAGTGATGAGGGTTGGTTCGGTTAGGGGAAGTAAGATCAGGTAGGGGGTTGAGTTAGGGTTCCAAGAAATCAAACCATGGTTAATTTGGTCAAGGTTTGAATGAGATATGGCTCTTTTAGTAAAATGTGGCAGATTTAGCTTCCCCTTAAACGTTTCGGTTGAATTTCGGAGGTTCAAATAATTTTGGAAAAATATAAGGCTAAGTTCATTAAACTCAAATTTTCGATACGAGTTCAACGAAGTTGACGAAACTCGAATCCGAGTTTCCTAGCTCGAGATATCAAATACGGAACCAAGGGTGCGCTAATTGCTCGTTAGCCCCCGATTTGGATTCCAAAATCAAAATAAATTCATAACTCATGCAAATGAACCCGAAAACATGAAACGATCATATATCCATATTCATAACACATATAAGTCCAACATATTAAATTTTCACAAAATTCCGAATTCATTTCACGTAGAAACGGCAAGCAAACAATTCATACAAGCGCAAATCGTTCAAAATTCATATAAATTCAAATTCAAACATTTTCAAATAATTCAATTATTTCATAATTTCAAATAATATAAAATAAAACAATTAATAACGTAATTAAAATAAATTAAATGCGCACATAATTATCACATAATTCATACCTGAACGACTTGAAAAGTCGGGGTGTTACAATCTCCCCCCCTTAGAAGAATCCGTCCTCGGATTCACTGATTGTCCGGAAACAACTCAGGATGGAATCTTTTCATCTTATCCTCCGTCTCCCACGTAGCCTCTTCCGTTTTATCACTTCTCCATAAGACTTTAACTAGTGGGATTTGCCGATTTCTTAATTCTTGCAATTTTCGATCCAAAATTCTAACCAGTTTCTAAACGAAGGTGAGGTTAGGCTCAAGTTCCACTTCTTCAAAGGGTAGGATCTCGAAGTCATCCGGATAATATTTCCGAAGCTGAGAAACATGAAATACGTTGTGAATTCCGGTCAAGCTCGGAGGTAGATCTAAACGGTAGGCCCTATCTCCAATTTTCTCAAGAATCTCATACGGTCCTAAATACCGAGGGTTCAATTTCCCTCCTTTTCCAATCCTCGAGAATCCCTTACGAGGTGAGGCTTTCAAGAATACCCTATCACCAACCTCAAACTTAAGATCTGTAGCACCCCAAGCGGTGGGGCACCACACCCCCGTACTATGACCCGACACGTGGTACGAAATGGAAAGTCTGCACACGCACCAAGTCACAGCGAACGGGTGACAAATGAAAAATCCCACCGAAGCTAGGCGGTACCTAACCCTGTACAAGTAAAATATGCAAAACCAGAAATGCAGAAGCGATGCAAAATATGAACCATCACAACTTTAATCAACAAACATACTTAAACGGGTTCAACTAATCAAGTAATCCTGTCCTAACCTGTCCCGAATAATCATACAACAAAACGGGTTCAACTAATTCCACGAACCTGTCCTAACCTGTCCCGAATTTCACACATACAAATCATAAGTATCAACCTGCATAATATATACATATGTCATATACATAGCTTCCTATACAAAGCAAAACAAAGTACTTAACAAATCAAATAGACCGACACAGGCTCGACAGACCCGACTCAAAGCCGCCTAGCTCGAACTCCAACAACCTGCACCTGCAACTAAAAACATAGGTGGGGCGATGATCAGTCCACTGACTGAGTGAGGGGGACTGAACTCACACACACTATACATAATAAGGAGCAGAGCACGTATCAAAAGAAAGATTATGAATCGGGAGTAGGGTTTTGCATACCAAAACCATTTTTCAAATCAAACTTATACAATTTTCAAACCAAACTTATACATATCTTATCTTATCCAAACTATAACATACTGAGCTTAATCGTATCATATCAAAAGAGAAAGTTCCTATCCCATTTCATAATCAACATAACATATCATATTCATATACCTGGCGAGTACGGGTCTCCCACCTTACTTCCATATCGAATCATACGTATCATATTAGAAACCAACAAATATCATAAACAATCCAACCCCAACACCATGTAGTTCGAGGAGCAAACCCTCACTACTCGTACAGATACAAACACACACGGGGTAGCTAACCCACACTGTGCCTTCCCCGGTTATCCACCGAGGGCTCAAGATACCACGCCTTCTGATGTGAATCATGATGAACCGCGGCCATATCTTGTCCCAAATGAAGAGCTGGACCGATCCACAACTCAAGAAGATAGCATACAAAAGGAACAAAGTTATGGTGGTCCAATTACAAGAGCTCGGGCCAAAATTATCCAAGAGGAAGTTGGAAATCTCTTAAACCAATTTGCTCAAACTGGACTCCAACCTTCAAGATGGGCTGCTGAACCAAATTCAGAATACTTCAACGTTTTTATGTCCAATTCCTAAAGTCCAAAGTGTGGAAATGATGTAATTCGGCCCTAAGCCTATTATAATATTATTTGGGCCTTTATTTTATCATTATTTAGCTGCATATTAGTTTATTTAAGCCCACTTTTGTAAGCCTTCATGGCAAGTGGCGGGAATAGCTTGTGTCCTTTAGTATTCTAGTGTCTCTTAGGTTTCCATGCATGCATCTTTATATTCAGCATTGTAACTTGTTTTTCTTTCAATCAAGTCAAAAAATGAATGAATTGTGATTCAAGTGAGTTATACTCACAAGTTCTTAGTTGAACGACACCGAAGTTTCAAACCTCCACCGAATAATGTCATTTCCCGACTCATTATAGTCGACGGGGTGCATTACTTATCAAATCTGATAGTGTTGGTTCCTTGCTCATTATAGCAAATGGGTCACACTCCTATAATTGAAATCTGATAGTGTTGGTTCCTTGCTCATTATAGCAAACGGGTCACACTCCTCTATTTTAACCTTGAAGTGGACGATCGAAAATCAAGAACTCCAAGTATTGGTATAAGGTTTCACGGCAAGTACGTGGAGTTCGTATCATTTGGTATCTAGAGCTTAGGTTTCCATCCAAGGTTACGTATCGTTATATTGCTGCAAAAAAAAAAAAACAAAAAAAACAAAAAAAAACAAAAAAAACAAAAAAACAAAAAAATAAAAAAACAAAAAAAAAAAAGAGAGCAGCATTGTTTCAGTCATTTTCTTTGTAATCTCAAATCATAAGTCATGTGGATTTGTTTGTTTGTATCTTTTTAGTTGTAACAGTTCGTTTGTGACAATTTTAGCACCCTTATTGGTTCATTCATCTTAAGGATTATTTGGTTGAGGGATCTGAAATTTCTTGTGTCTTTCTTCAGGAATTGAGAGAAAAGAGTGGTAAAAGGCTTGAGTTGTGAGCACAAAAGAGGGAAAAAGCCATATTTTTTAGTGATACACGAGCGTGAGTGACTCTAAACGAGGGCAAACACGTGAGGGAGTGTTGTGAGGTAATTTTTACTAACGATTTTTCTTGCAGGTTTAAAACATGAAGGAAGAACGAAATGAACAGCCTCCAATGGACGTTAACTTTGTCCTCCGTGCAATGCAACAACAATTTGATAGGTTGAACGTACAATTTGGTGAGATCCGGGATCGATTGGATCAAAATGATGAACGGCTGACTGAATTACAACAAAATCCTCTCCCGGCTAGGAGACCAAACCGACGACCAGCCGATTTGGGTATCAATCCTCGTGATGGATTTGATGATGAGGAAGATGACTTGGATGAGGCTGCATCAAATGCCTCTTCTAGGAGAGATCATAGACGTCCAAGATACCAACAACAACGAAGAGGAAGAGGGGTAATTGACAATAACCTCGGATCTATCAAGCTTTCTATTCCTTCCTTCAAAGGACAAAATGACCCGGAAGCTTACATTGAATGGGAACGAAAGGTGGAGTTAATTTATGACTGCCACAACTATTCGGAAGGGAAAAAGGTAAAACTTGCAGCCGTATCCTTTACGGACTATGCTATTGTATGGTGGGATCAAGTGGTGATAAGTAGACGCAGAAGTGGTGAGTACCCTATTGAAACTTGGGATGAGATGAAGGTGGTTATGAGGAAGAGGTTCGTACCTCCTCACTACTATCGGGACCTACACCTTAAGTTGCAAAGTTTGAGGCAAGGGTTCAAAACGGTAGAGGAATACTACAAAGAAATGGAGATGGCAATGATTCGAGCAAATATTGAGGAGGATCGTGAGGCAACCATGGCTCGGTTCATATGTGGTCTCAACTGAGAGATCGCCAATGTAGTGGAACTTCATCACTATGTTGAACTTGAGGAAGTGGTCCATATGGCTATCAAGGTGGAGAGACAATTTAAGAAAGGACGGATTGTGGTTAGGCGTGATGATTCAAATACCTCTAAACCAAAGTGGAATTCTTCTCCAAAAACAGCCGAAAAGCCTTCAAAACCAAAGGAGGATCCACCTACAACAAAGGGTTCGTTTGAGAAAGGTAACACCTCTACACATCGCAATCGTGATATTAAACGCTTTAAATGTCAAGGAGCAGGCCATATAATGTCTCAATGTCCAAACAAAAGAGCCATGATCTTGTTAGACAATGGAGAACTTGAAACCGAAAGTGAGGGTGATAATGGAGGCCTTGAAACATCGGATGAGGCAAGTGATGTTGAGCATGCGGTTGTGGGGCAAAATTTGGTGGTTCTAAGAGCTTTGCACATCCAAGCTCTTGAGGACAAAGATGAACAACAAAGGGAAAACATCTTTTACACACGGTGTCATGTTAAGGAGCGAGTGTGTGGGTTGATCATTGACAGCGGGAGTTGCGTGAACGTGGCTAGTAAATTGATGGTGGAAAGGCTCGGCCTTAAAACCTTGAAGCACCCGAGACCTTATAAGCTCCAATGGCTGAATGAACATGGTGAAATGAAGGTAACAAAACAAGTTCTTATCTCCTTTTCAATTGGCAAATACATGGATGAGATTCTTTGTGATGTCGTACCAATGCAAGCTGGCCATATATTGCTTGGAAGACCATGGCAATTTGATAGACGAACAGTTCATGATGGCTACAAGAATCGATATAGTTTTACCAAGGATGGGCGAAACATCACCTTGGCACCTTTACCACCAAGCCAAGTGTATGAAGAACAGTGCCAAATTAAGAAATCCATTTCAGCTTCTTCAAAACAAAGTGATTGTAATAGTGAGAAAGAATGTGAAAAAGAAAAAGAAAAGGAGCATGAAAAAGAAAAGGAGAAGGAAAAAGAAAAAGAGTGTAACAGAAAAGAAGAGGGAGAAAAGAAACTAGTTGAAAAGAAAGAAAGAAAAAAAGTGAGTTTCTTTATAAAAGAAAAAGAGATTGAGGGGGTGATAAAAAAAGAAAAGCTTGTGATGATGATGATGTATAAAAACATATTTCTTTCATCTAATGAAACCCCTCCCTTGCCTAGTGTTGTTTCTTCTCTCTTGCAGGAGTTTGAGGATGTATTCCCGGAGGAAATACCACCCGGTTTACCTCCTATACGAGGAATAGAACACCAAATTGACCTCATCCCCGGGGCTACCATCCCAAACTGACCAGCTTACCGAAGCACCCCTCAAGAGACAAAGGAGCTTCAAAAACAAGTTGAAGAGTTGCTTGCAAAGGGATATGTGCGTGAGAGCATGAGTCCATGTGCTATTCCGGTTCTTTTGGTGCCTAAAAAGGATGGTACTTGGCGAATGTGCGTGGATTGTAGGGCTGTCAACAAGATCACGGTAAAGTATCGTTATCCCATACCTCGCCTTGATGATATGATTGATGAATTGCATGGTTCTACAATCTTCACTAAAATTGATTTGAAAAGTGGCTATCACCAAATAAGAATGCAAGAAGGTGATAAATGGAAAACAGCTTTTAAAACTAAGCATGGATTGTATGAGTGGTTAGTAATGCCTTTTGGCTTAACTAACGCACCTAGTACCTTCATGAGATTGATGAATCATGTATTACGTGCTTATATTGGTAAATTCGTAGTGGTTTACTTTGATGATATACTGATCTTTAGCCGTAATTTGCATGAACATATTGAGCATTTGAGGTTAGTACTTGAGGTACTAAGGCATGAAAAGTTATATGCTAATCTTAAGAAGTGTAGCTTTTGCATGGATAGAGTCGTGTTCCTTGGATTTGTTGTGAGTGCAGGTGGTATAGAGGTAGATGAAGAAAAGGTTAAGGCAATCAAAGAGTGGCCTACACCCAAGACCATCACGGAAGTAAGGAGTTTTCATGGTTTGGCCGGGTTCTATAGGAGATTCGTGCCCAATTTCAGCACCATAGTTGCCCCCTTAACGGAAATCATCAAGAAAAGCGTGGGATTTAAGTGGGGAGAAGCTCAAGAAATGGCATTCCAAACATTGAAAACAAAGCTAAGTTCTGCTCCTCTTTTACTTTTACCGGATTTTTCTAAAGCCTTTGAAATCGAATGTGATGCTTCGGGTGTTGGTATAGGTGCTGTGCTCATGCAAGAGAAGAAACCAATTGCATACTTTAGTGAGAAACTCAATGGGGCTGCATTGAACTACTCTACTTATGACAAGGAGCTCTATGCCTTAATTAGGGCCTTAGAGACGTGGCAGCATTACTTGTGGTCGAAAGAGTTCATCATTCATACGGATCATGAGTCATTAAAACATTTGAAGGGGCAAGGAAGTTTGAACCGAAGGCATGCTCGCTGGGTTGAATTTATAGAGATGTTCCCTTATGTGATTCGGTACAAGCAAGGTAAGGATAATGTTGTTGCTGATGCCTTATCACGAAGGTACATTCTTCTCTCTACCTTAAGTGCTAAATTCATGGGATTTGATCATATTAAGGAACTATACTTGAGTGATTCTGATTTTGCTGAAATATTTGCATCTTGTGAACAAAAGCCTTGTGATAAATTTTATGTTCAAGATGGTTATTTGTTTAGAGAAAACAAGCTATGCATTCCAAATTGTTCTTTGCGTCAGTTGCTAATCCGTGAGTCTCATGGGGGAGGATTAATGGGACATTTTGGTGTTTTAAAAACTTTGAGCATACTTAAGGAACATTTCTTTTGGCCTCATATGAAACGGGATGTTGAACGGACTTGTCATAGATGCGTAAATTGTAGAAAGGCTAAATCACGAGTTAAACCTCACGGCCTTTACACACCCTTGCCTGTTCCAACGCATCCGTGGACTGATATTTCTATGGATTTTGTGCTAGGAATGCCAAGAACACAAAATGGAAAGGATTCAATTTTTGTTGTTGTTGATCGATTTTCTAAAATGGCACATTTCATTCCGTGTAATAAAACTGATGACGCAACACATGTGGCTGGATTGTTCTTTCAGGAAGTAGTAAGACTTCATGGAATCCCAAAATCAATTGTAAGTGATCGAGATGTGAAGTTTTTAAGTCACTTTTGGCGAGTATTGTGGGGAAAATTGGGAACAAAACTGTTATTTTCCACCACTTGTCATCCTCAAACGGATGGACAAACGGAAGTAGTGAATCGAACCTTGGGAACTCTTTTAAGAGCTGTGTTTAAAACATATTCAAAGAATTGGGTTGAGTGTATTCCATTTGTTGAATTTGCATATAACCGTTCAATACATTCTTCTACTTCTTTCTCACCCTTTGAGCTTGTTTATGGTTTTAATCCCTTAACTCCTTTAGATTTGCTTCCTTTACCTATGAATGAACTTGTAAGCTTAGATGGCAAGGAGAAAGCTGAACTTGTGAAGAAAATGCATGAGGATGCTCGGCTTCACATTCTCAAAAGAAACAACTAAGCTATGATTCAAGCCAACAAGGGACGAAAGAAAGTTGTTTTCAAGGAAGGAGACTTGGTTTGGGTTCACTTTAGGAAAGAGAGATTCAATCATCAGCGAAAGTCCAAACTTGACCCACAGGGGGACGGACCATTCAAAGTGTTGAAAAGGATCAATGATAATGCTTAAAAAATTGATCTCCCGGATACGTATAGTGTAAGTTCCACCTTTAATGTTGCTGATTTATCTCCCTTTCATGCAGATTCAGATTCGGGGACGAATCCTTTTCAAGAAGTGGGGAATGATGTGAATCATGATGAACCGCGGCCATATCTTGTCCCAAATGAAGAGCTGGACCGATCCACAACTCAAGAAGATAGCATACAAAAGGAACAAAGTTATGGTGGTCCAATTACAAGAGCTCGGGCCAAAATTATCCAAGAGGAAGTTGGAAATCTCTTAAACCAATTTTCTCAAACTGGACTCCAACCTTCAAGATGGGCTGCTGAACCAAATTCAGAATACTTCAACGTTTTTATGTCCAATTCCTAAAGTCCAAAGTGTGGAAATGATGTAATTCGACCCTAAGCCTATTATAATATTATTTGGGCCTTTATTTTATCATTATTTAGCTGCATATTAGTTTATTTAAGCCCACTTCTGTAAGCCTTCATGGCAAGTGGCGGGAATAGCTTGTGTCCTTTAGTATTCTAGTGTCTCTTAGGTTTCCATGCATGCATCTCTATATTCAGCATTGTAACTTGTTTTTCTTTCAATCAAGAAGTAAAATTATTGAATTTTCATTCAAGTGAGATTTTCTCTCAAGTTCTTTGCTGAACGACATTAGGGTTTCAAACCCCTTTCCCGGATAACGTTATTTCTCGACTCCTTATAGTCGACGGGGTGCGTTACTTACAATCTGATAGTGTTGGTTCTTTGCTCAATATAGCAAACGGATCACACTCCTCTTATTTTCAACTTTGAATTGGACGATCAGATTCAAGAACTCCAAGTATTGATATAGGGTTTCACGGCAAGTACGTGGAGTTCGTATCACCTTCCCAACCTCCATAGGTCGCACGTGAATATCTCAAATGAGAACGTGCACAGGGGTCATAACCGGTGACCCCATGGTCGTCCCGGGTCTCCCTTACCCACGTCTCGGGGCCCAACATAACAGAACATAGCATATCAGATCATAACTCGCTACACACCAAACTTATCATATCGTATCAAAATCATACTTACGTACCTTATCGGAGCATACCATACCTTACAACTTAGCATATGCTATAAACGTACCTCTCCGTGTCATCCTAATCCGCAGTTGGTATGAAGACACACGGTTTGGAGCATAGCCTTGTTGCAAAACATATCAAGCTTACATATGCTCGTACATATACAGTTCGAAAACCTTTAATCGTATGACAACTCATAAACATATCATATAAACACATATTTATTATATAAATATAATAGAATAATCGCATGCAGGCTTGAAAACGAGCACAGAGGGTTGTAGGTCGCTTTAACTAAACAGAAATCCTAAAACCTCACCTTACACCGACGAGAACGGAAAACACAAGCCAAGAAGTCCCACTGGAACCCAAACAGCTGACAGACACTCCCTGGAAAAACCCTGATCGACTGAACACACAGACCACAAGACTCAGACTCGAATCACAACCACAAGACGGACGGCCATGCTCACGAATACACATGATGCAACATGTAATCTATATTTATTCAACCGAGTCATTCAGAGCATATTAAAATTCATATTACATATCAAGAGATGCATAGCTTATAAATTCATAACATTTATTACATACAATAAATAAAGATTTTAAGAATTCAATTCTTATCATGCACTAATTCTCAAAAGGATAAACGCAAAATGCATAACAATTTCACACGTAAATACATATTAACATATTTCACAATATTCAACAATTAGCATACTTAAATAATTTATTCCAATCGATCATAACTCATACTTTGGTGATTTAATTATTATGAGTCTCATAATAATACGAATAACTTAGATCCTTAAATTGCATTAATATCCCTTAAACAATAAATATTCTCAAGTAGATAGGCTTAAAACGAGGCAAATAAATTCCATAAATCACGAATCGAACTTTCATACATCATAACATATTTCCAAGTATCATACAACTCAAAATTTCAATTTATAATTCATACAAGATCGAAAATTACAATTAAAACAATTAACGAAAATAAATATAATAACTTCAAAAATTCATATAAAATCAACCGGACATCCGATTGACGAACGGGAAGTGGCGTTGGACTCACCACAACGAAACGGATCTACTGTCCGAAAGTCACCGAAATGCCGCCACCGTAGCCGGCCGAACAGCCACCGGAACACCGTCTCTGGTGGTCGAAAAAATCCCCGGAAGGACAGAAACGTGTGCCTCGGCCTACTCAACAAAAGCCCTCAAACAATTTCAGAAAATAACAAACACACAGGACTTCGTTGATGAAAAACCGAACCAAATCCTTAATACGAAAATCGAAATTAAACGCAAACCGTAAAACGAAAATGAAATCCGAGCATACCGTTGGAAAGCTTGTAACGAGCCCTACGAAAGCCCCAAGTCAAATCATCGGAAAAATCGCCAAAAAAAGTCTGCCGGTCCGCCACCGGTCCGCCGCCGCCGGCCGGTTCTCGAGTCAGGGCCAACGCCATCCGCTAGTTTACATTGTTCTAAGAAACTTTTGTAAAGGCTCCACCACCAAAACCGGCCGGGAAAAGGGCCCAAATCGCTGCCGAAGTCCCGCCGCTGCGCCACCGTCGATTCAGCCATCTCCGGTCACCAGTTGCTTGATTTGAGGTCGGAAATGGAACGGGAAGGGTAAAAAACATAGGGTAGGGTAGAGATTAGCTGGCGAAAGTCGTCGGATCGCCAGCGGCGAAATGGTGGTGCCACTCGCCACCTTCAGGCCGCCGATACGTCGTCGTCGGTCTTCGGTTGGCCATGATCTTGGTACGGTTGTGATGGGCTCATCAAGCTGATAAATTTCCACTAATGGTTCGTCGAGAAACGAGGGAGAACGGGTAAGTGTGTAAAATCACACCTTCACTATGTGTGAATAGTGTCGATCGCGGGAGGAAGACGATGCAGGAAGGCTGATCTGATTTTGGCACGCAAAACGAGGAAATCCGAGTATATATCTCGGGTCCTCGTACGTAAAAATGGTCGGAAGAACGGGCTAACGAAGTCAAAATTGGGCAAACTTAGAGTCTACGGACTCGTTTCGATGCCCCGAACGCAAAGCAGGGGTCAAAAGGGTTGAACTCTCGACCGAACGAGAAATGACCGAAAAACCCCTTATTTGTAGGACAAGCGGGGTGTTACAATCTCCCCTCCTTCAAAAGGACTTGTCCTCAGGTCCTATTATTGAGTTGTAAAGCTTCGAACTGGAATACTTCAATCCATCTCCTGAAATCGTGTAGAGTCATAGCCCTGGCTGTGAAGTTTACTCCCACTGATTGCATCAACTCCCTGCAGAGTTCCGTAGTCACAGAGGTTTGTTCAAACACTTGACCGTTGGTCGCTTCAAACTCGTTCGATCCCCCACTAGGCCACTGCACCCAAAGCTCGATACCGTCGCGTCCTCGTCAATAGCAAACCAACAACAGGCCACACGAAACTCAGCCGCGACAAACAAGAGAGAATCCCATCTCTCAGCACGCAAGAGAGAGAGCCCCGTCTCCCGGCACATCAAAAGAGAGAACCCTGTCCCTCAGGCACATAATTGAGAGAACCCCGTCTTCCAACCACATAATCGAGAGAGCCCCGTCTCTCAACCTAAGTCTGGCAGACTTCCACATCTTCCAAACCTCCTAGTTTGAGAAAATCCAGCATTTCTCAAACCCTACATTCGAGAGAATCCAGCATCTCTCAAACATCTAACTCGAAGAGAATCCAGCATCTCTTGCTCACATAATTTAGAAAGAATCCAACATCTTTCTATCACATAAATAGGAAGAATCCCACATCTCCCTAACACGTAAATAGAGAGATCTCAACAACTCCCTAGCATACAAATTCACTTACTTAACATTCAAACAGACACGCATTGAAGTAAACACTGGATGCAACATGAGATGCATGTTTAGTGTACCTTATCACAACTGATATCGGTGTCCCTAGAGTATAGACTCATCATCCATGCTCAACTCAAGGGGGATATCACGATGGAATCTCTGTAAAATAAAATCACAATATGCTTGTAGGTGCATGAAGGGTTAGTGAGTAACCAAAGAAATTATAAGCAATGAAGCACGGATAGTTCACGCAAGCAGGTAATCCATTTAGTTTACAAGAATTCACAACAACAACAAATTTTAAGTTATGAAAATTACAGCAGTTAGTCACGTTATTACACTCGAGCAACATCAAACATCACACGTTATCACATTAGTCAAGAAAATTAAAATATAATTACTTATAAAATGTATGTGTGCAAATGCCATGAATGCTCAGTGTACCGTTCACCGTAGCAGTAGAGTCGAGGTTGACAATTTCTTTAACTTGAAAGGATAATCAAATTCTTAACTGGCCGCAGTTCCAACTTCCCGTTCAAATTTTGTATTCTTTAGTATTTTCTTCGAATCCGCGGTCGCCAAGGGGTCTTGGACCGTCTCACTTGCCTCTCGCAGAAAAGTGATCCATGGAGTCTCTTGAAGTCCCAAAAAAATCCTCAATAATTGGGAATTGCTACATCTTCCAACGATGGAATCTCTCAGAACAATCAAGGAAAGATAAGCGGAGAATCTTCAAACAATCCTGCTTCACACACCGTCGTTGTAAATGATGTCCTTATCCTCAATATTTGGTGAAGTTGATCTTCAATGACCTCGGCACAAAATTCTATAACTTGCACAATTTTCCCCCTTTTCCTTTGTGTAAGTGTAACTACTCTGGTGGGTGTCTTTATAATAGTAACCCGATTTCCTGCTTGGAATTCTCTGAATGGTATAAGTGTCTTGATCTCGGCATTGTCACCTCACGCCATCCAGAATTAGAAATTCTGACTTTCTTATAAAATTTGCTGCCCCCGAGTACCTCCAAGTAATTAAATATATATCCTGAAGGCACCTCATTAGTTAAAAGGTCTCTTGTCTCCCTCATGTACAATTATCTTCCTTTTATCCACCCTATACCCTGATTGTGATAGCTCGATCATATATCATCTGGTCAACCCCTGTTCAAATTCCGATGTTGCTTCGAGACCAAGACAGCACTTAGTGGACCAGGTAGGGGAACACCTAAATTACAACCACAAAGCTAATGCATGTGGAGTTAGGGATGGGAATGACATACACTCATTAATCAGCAAGGAAGACAATCAAGCACGTAAAGCAAATGTTCGAAATAATTAAAATTTACTCCAATGCATGATGCACGTGCCATGAATGTATAATACCAGTTTTCATAACGATAGCATTGATTCCTTGTTTTGAATTCTTGTAGAGGTCCATTGTCTCTCATTAGAGCATGGCTGTTTTGGAATCTCCCGTCAAAGATTTGTAGAAGTAGAAAGAATTGTCACGATCATTTAAAATTTGACATCGGAGCAACGCCCTGCAATTCACAAATTGAATAAACATCTATGCATGCGGGTTAGTACGTGGTAGATGCAATACGTAATTTAATAAAATTTAAATTAATAAAAGTAATAAAAGGAATTAAGAACACTTAAGAAATGCAGATGCAATACGTAATTTAATAAAATTTAAGCATAACAATAATAATTTTACAAAAATCATAATCATAGTGTGCACACAATCACATAAGCTCAGACAAATTCATACATACAAGTCAAAATTTCACGTCTGACAAATGCAATGCACAAGTATTCCTATGCCGTACGACCTAAACTGACACGACACGACTCCAGAGCACCGGTTCTGAACCTGGTAGCTCTGATACCACTTAAGATGTAGCACCCCAAGCGGTGGGGCACCACACCCCCGCACTATAACCCGACACGTGGTACGAAATAGAAAGTCTGCACACGCACCAAGTCACAGCGAACGGGTGACAAACGAAAAATCCCACCTAAGCTAGGCGGTACCTAACCCTGTACAAGTAAAATATGCAAAACCAGAAATGCAGAAGCGATGCAAAATATGAACCATCAAAACTTTAATCAACAAACATACTTAAACGGGTTCAACTAATCAAGTAATCCTGTCCTAACCTGTCCCAAATAATCATACAACAAAACGGGTTCAACTAATTCCATGAACCTGTCCTAACCTGTCCCGAATTTCACACATACAAATCATAAGTATCAACCTGCATAATATATTCAGATATCATATACAAAGCTTCCTATACAAAGCAAAACAAAGTACTTAACAAATCAAATAGACCGACACCAACTCGACAGACCCGACTCAAAGCCGCCTAGCTCGAACTCCAACAACCTGCACCTGCAACTAAAAACATAGGTGGGGCGAGGATCAGTCCACTGACTGAGTGAGGGGGGCTGAACTCACACACACTATACATAATAAGGAGCAGAGCACGTATCAAAAGAAAGATTATGAACCGGGAGTAGGGTTTTGCATACCAAAACCATTTTTCAAATCAAACTTATACAATTTTCAAACCAAACTTATACATATCTTATCTTATCCAAACTATAACATACTGAGCTTAATCGTATCATATCAAAAGAGAAAGTTCCTATCCTGTTTCATAATCAACATAACATATCATATTCATATACCCGGCGAGTACGGGTCTCCCACCTTACTTCCATAACGAATCATACGTATCATATCAGCAACCAACAAATATCATAAACAATCCAACCCCAACACCATGTAGTTCGGGGAGCAAACCCTCACTACTCGTACAGATACAAACACACACGGGGTAGCTAACCCACACTGTGCCTTCCCCGGTTATCCACCGAGGGCTCAAGATACCATGCCTTCCCAACCTCCATAGGTCGCACGTGAATATCTCAAATGAGAACGTGCACAGGGGTCATAACCGGCGACCCCATGGTCGTCCCGGGTCTCCCTAACCCACGTCTCGGGGCCCAACATAACAGAACATAGCATATCAGATCATAACTCGCTACACACCAAACTTATCATATCGTATCAAAATCATACTTACGTACCTTATCGGAGCATACCATACCTTACAACTTAGCATATGCTATAAACGTACCTCTCCGTGTCATCCTAATCCGCAGTTGGTATGAAGACACACGGTTTGGAGCATAGCCTTGTTGCAAAACATATCAAGCTTACATATGCTCGTACATATACAGTTCGAAAACCTTTAATCGTATGACAACTCATAAACATATCATATAAACACATATCTATTATATAAATATAATAGAATAATCGCATGCAGGCTTGAAAACGAGCACAGAGGGTGCTCCGGTTCTCTTTGTCAAGAAGAAAGATGGGTCGTTGAGAATGTGTATAGATTACCGGGAGCTTAATCGGATGACTATCAAGAATAAGTACCCATTGCCCCACATCGAGGATTTATTTGATATGCTGCAAGGTTCAAGGGTTTATTCTGTAGCACCCACCACGATAGGCGCCACAACCCCCGCACTACAAGTCTAGCCCACACAAGAAATGGATAGTTCAAGCATGGACCGGACTCATAGCGAACGGGTGACAAACAAAATATCCTGGCTAGGCGGAATCTAACCCTGAACCAAATTAAATCAGAATACCAAAGCATATTGCGGAAGCATCAGAGCCAAACATGAATTTCAATAATGGCTACAAGCCCAATACATATCATGAACATAAATTAAATCAGACATGCATCCTAACAACGGGTTCAACTAAACACGCAACCTGTCCCAAATCAAATCCAATAATCAAAATTGGCACCGAGGCCTAAATTCATAAAGAGATACAATTAAATTCATAATAATGTGAAATGTGACTCAAGTGAACAAGTGACTCGAACAAACATGATAAGACTCGACTCCCGCCTAGCTAAACTTGCAAGAGCTGAGAGAGTGAAAAGAGGGATCAGTCTCTAGAAGACTGAGTGAGCAGGGGCTATACATATAATATAGAAACATGCGCATGCAAGTCATAAATCACGAGCAAAGTTTTATTTGAAGTTAGTTCCCTCGAAGGGCTAGAAATTAAGTAAGCAATGCTCGAACTTTACGACTAATTCATATTAAATTCATTAAGTTCATAATTCATACATAAACATCTAGGCTCGGCGAGTGAGCGTGCATTATCTCCAACCAAACTCCGACCGTGTACTACAAATATCATCAATACATTAAGTAGGTGATCATGCAATATATCATAATACACACAAATCATATATCATATCCTAAATCATATTCGTTTGGGCAATCCGTGTCCCGGCCTTCCTGCACGGTGCCTATCAATCATAACATATTCATAATCATAATCATAATCATAATCATAAAATGAGTTCCAACCTTCTTCCTCCGGTTGGTGGACAGGTTAGCTAGACCTGAACACCGGTTCATACATAGGCATAATGAGGGTACATGAATCCCTCAAAGGCACTCGGCTCCCATTCCCCGCCAAATCTCCTAGCGAGGTCCGGAGTCGCTGTTAGTTTGGTGGAACTAGTACACGGGATCACCGTCGGCCCTTGCTTCCCCGGATCACCACATGCACTAAGTCCCGGGGCCCGTGTGGTTCATAATCATATCATGCATTCGCCAGAACATTTTAATTCATAAGAAACATAATACACATCGATTCATTAGAAAATAATTTACTCTATTAAAAACATTTACTCGATGACTCCATTTTGAAACGATATATATATATATATATATATATATATATATATCCATAGGGTTTTGGGCTAAAACTTATCACGTAAAGGTTGTAGGGTTTGATATGTAACTAGAACGAAAACACCCTCACCTGGAATACCACGAGACAAGAAACATGAGCAATACGGGTGCCTATTCAATTTGGAAGTCTCCGCCCTGGAAACAAACTGTACAAGAGAAGGAACAATGTGTACTCGTGAGAATTGACTCAATATGAAACCACATAGACGCACGGCAATGCTAAACACATGATATGAGATGTAAAAGAAGTAAAATGATGTTATGGAGTTACATAATCAAGTAATTCGTTCAAGTACATTCCATACATGAGGGTTTCAAGCCCAATCATTTCATATCTTCCATAATTCAAGGCAAATCAAGTCATGAACTTCATATAACATTTATAATTCAAGTATATCAAGTTTACAATTGTAAAATAAATAAATAGAGACATTCAAATCATTAAGATATCACAAAATCACATACCAATTCTAACTATATCAATTTTATATAATTCACACATGGCATACTCAATTCATATATCACTAAACGGATTCAATTAACAAGGTTACCTAATTAAATCAAACATTATTCATATTGTTTACAAAATTACACATATACCCCTTCAAGTTAGACAGATAGCTCAAAGAAAACATATTACAAATTAGGACACATTCATGCGCACAATTAATGTAAACAAGAGAAATAGAAAGACAAAGCACATTCGAATTATTTCATATTAATTCATATAGCACATTTCATACAAATTCACAAAGTCATTTATCAATTTCCAACTATATCAACAACAACATGAATTCATACATTCATAATTTATTACATGTTTTCAAATGTCATACAATGCATATTCATTAATTATCAAGCAAGCAAGAACAAATTACATTTTAAAACAATTAACAATTAATACAATTTCGGCATAACGGGATTCAAATTGCAAATCAAAGCATCAACATATATCATAGTTCATTTAATACATGCTTTCGTACACATTGGAATTCATATTGATCGACAAATCAAGCAATTGACAATTCATTGCAATTAAAACAATTAATTTCAAATAAATAGAAATACACAAAATAAATCACAACAAATCAACCGGGCATCCGATTGACGAACGGAAAGTGGCGTTGGACTCACCACAACGAAAGGAACCTTCTGTCCGAAGGTCACCGGAATGCCGCTACCGGAGCCGACGGAACAGTCACCGGCCGCCACCGGAATACCGTCTTCGGTGGTCGGAAAAATCCCCGGAAGGACAGAAACGTGCGCCTCGGCCTGCTCGACAAAAGCCCTCAAACAATTTCAGAAAATACCAAACACACCGGACTTCGTTGACGAAAAACCGAACTAAATTCCAACGACGAAAACTGAAATTAAATACAAACCGCTAAACGAAAATAAAATCCGGGCATACCGTTGGAAAGCTTGTAACGAGCCCTACGAAAGCCCCAAGTCAAATCGCCGGAAAAATCATCGAAAAACCGGACCACCGGTCCAGTCCCGGTTCGCCACCGGTTCACCGCCGCCGACCGGTTCTCGTGCCGCCACCACCATGAATAGCTCGGACTCGTCGTCAGGAATAACTTTTGTGAAGGGAGCACCACCGAAATCGGCCGGAAAATGGCCGAACCGCCGCCTCCAAGTTGCGCCGCTGCGTCACCACCGGAACCACCACTTACGGTAGTTTTCGTGCTGAACGGAGGCCGGAAATGGAACGGGAAGGTCAAAAAACGTAGGGTAGGGTCAAGCTCCGCTCGCGAAACTCGCCGGAACGCCGGCGGGGAAGTGGTGGCGCCACCCGCCACCTTCAGGCCATCGATGCGCCGCTGTCGGTCTTCGGTTGGCCACAAAATTGGTACGGTTGTGACGGGCTCGTCGAGCTGATGAATTTCCACTATTGATTCGTCAAATTCCGTCGAGAAACGAGGGAGAACGAGCATGTGTGTGAAAACACACCTCGAGTGCATGAACAGTGTTGCTGCGCGAGGAAGATGATGCGGCTGGAGCTGCTGAAATGGCACGCAAATTCGGGGTATATATCTCGGGTCCTCGTACGCAAAAAGGGTCGGAAGAACAGGCTAACGAAGTCAGAATTGAGCAAACTTAGAGTCTACGGACTCGTTTCGCTGCCCCGGACGCGTTAAAGGGATCAAAGAAGTCAAAATCTCTACCGAACGAGAAGTGACCGGAAAAACCCCCTAAAAGGAGAAAATTACAAAAAGGGCCCTAACTCTAAAAGAGTTCAAAAGAGGGCCACATAACGCACCAATCACATAATTAAACACATAAAAATGTTGAAAGATGACGTACCTTATTTATCGGATGAGCGGGGCGTTACATATTCGAAGCTGGATTTAAGGCAGGGCTACTACCAGTTGAAAATCCGGGAAGAGGATATACCAAAGACAGGATTCAACACCCGGTTTGGGCATTACGAGTTCGTAGTGATGCCGTTTGGATTGACAAATGCTCCTGCAGCATTTATGGATATGATGCATCGGATTTTTCGGCCTTATTTGGATAAATTCGTTGTAATCTTCATTGATGACATTCTCGTGTATTCAAAGACTCCGGAAGATCATGCTAGGCATCTCAGGTTGGTATTGGAGACGTTAAGAGAACACCGGTTATATGCAAAGTTTAGTAAGTGCGAGTTTTGGATCGACCGAGTTACTTTTCTAGGCCATACTATTTCGAGTAAGGGTTTAGAAGTTGATCCTTCAAAGATCGAGACAGTTATTCAATGGCAGAGTCCGAAGAATGCTTCTGAGGTAAGAAGTTTCTTGGGATTGGCAGGTTATTATCGAAGGTTTGTGAAGGATTTTTCGAAGATAGCCGGTCCTTTAACTCGATTAACTAAAAAGGAAGCAAAATTTGAGTGGGACGAGGACTGTGAGGTGAGTTTCCAACTCTTGAAGGAAAAATTAACCACTGCACCGGTATTAGCACTTCCCGAGGGCACTGAAGGATACATGGTTTATACGGATGCCTCGAAAGAAGGGTTGGGATGTGTTTTGATGCAGAAGGGTAAGGTGATAGCTTATGCTTCGAGGAAATTGAAGGATCATGAACAGAATTATCCCACTCACGATCTCGAGCTTGCAGCAGTGATCTTCGCTTTGGGAAAGTGGAGACACTATCTCTACGGAGTTTCTTTTGAGATCTTTTCCGACCACAAGAGTCTTCAATATTTGTTCTCTCAGAAGGAATTAAACAAGAGACAGAGGCGTTGGATGGAGATGTTGGCGGACTATGAGTGTACGATTCGTTACCATCCCGGAAAGGCTAATGTGGTCGCGGATGCACTTAGCAGGAAGGCTCTAGTGTGAAAGCGGAAGTTGGAGAAGAATCTGAGTCTTTCAAGCTGAGAGCTAGTATTTAGAATATTACGGTTCAACCGGACCTTCAGTAAAGATTATTTGAAGCGCAAAGAGTGGATTCCGAGGTTCAGAGGTTAGTGCAGAAAGCTAGAAATAATTCAGAGGGTCCGTTCGGATTTGATGACACCGGGCTTCTAAGGTTCAAGAACAGAGTTGTGGTTCCGGAAGAATTGAAACGGTTGATATTGGAAGAAGCTCATCGATCAGGGTATTCGATACATCCCGGGGGAAATAAGATGTATAAGGATTTAAAGAAATTTTATTGGTGGAATGGACTTAAGAGGGATGTGATCAATTTCGTGAGGCATTGCTTGACTTGCCAGGTTGTGAAAGCAGAACATCAGAAACCATCGGGGTTACTTCAACCGTTACCTATCCCAGAATGGAAATGGCAGCAAGTGGCGATGGATTTCGTTACTGGTCTTCCACGAGTGAAAGGTGGTTTGGATGGAATTTGGGTAATAGTGGATCGATTAACGAAATCGGCGCATTTTCTGGCTATTAGGATGTCGGATAAGGTGAATAAATTGGCTAAGAAATATGTTGATGAAATTGTTCGACTTCATGGTGTACCGGTCAGCATTGTATCAGATCGGGATCCGAGGTTCACTTCTAGGTTTTGGCAAGAATTGCAAAGGAATCTGGGAACAAGGCTTCAATTCAGCACAGCTTTCCATCCTCAGACAGACGGTCAATCCGAGAGATTAATCAAATATTTGGAGGATATGTTGAGAGCATGTGCATTGGATTTTTCGAGTTCGTGGAATGAGCAATTACCTTTGATTGAGTTCGCCTATAATAACAGTTTTCAAGCATCGATAGAAATGGCCCCATATGAAGCTCTCTACGGACGAAAATGCAGATCACCGTTGTTCTTTGATTTAGAAGAATGGAATTGGACGAACCAAGAAGGTGTGAAACGAGGGGAGAATAAAGAAAACCCTTCTAAGGCCGTGCAGCAAGCAATTGATAAGGTCCAAATAATCAGACAACGGATGAAAGCAGCCCAGGACCGACAGAAAAGCTATGCATATAAACGAAGGAAGAATCTTGAGTTTGCAGTTGGGGATAGAGTGTTTCTGAAAGCTTCACCTCGAAAAGGATTCACTCGAATTGGAAAGGGAGGAAAGCTAAATCCCCGATATTTGGGACCTTATGAGATTCTGGAAAAAATTGGAGATACAGCCTACCGTTTGGACCTACCCCCGAGTTTGACTGGAATTCATAACGTATTCCATGTGTCTCAGTTTCGGAAATATTACCCGGATGAATCCGAGATCTTATCCGTTGAAGAAGTGGAACTTGAGCCTAACCTTACCTTCGTTCAAAAACCGGTTAGAATTTTGGATCAAAAATTTTAAGAATTAAGAAACCGACAAATCCCACTAGTTAAAGTCTTATGGAGAAATGATAAGTCGGAAGAGGCTACGTGGGAGACGGAGGAGAAGATGAAAAGATTTCATTCCGAATTGTTTTCGGACGATAAATGAATCCGAGGACGGATTCTCTTAAGGGGGAGAGGTCGTGATGCCCCGAGTTTTTCACACGTGCAGGTAAGTGTTACGTGCGTATTTACATTTAATTATAAGATTATGTATTTTGAGTTGTTAATTGAATTCGTTTATAATTTGATGTATTTGTTTAAAAATTTCTTATGATTGTCTATATGAGCAATGAATATGTTATCAGATTTGTGAAAATGTGAATTCCGTGAATGTGGTGTTAATTGAATGAAATTACGTGTTCCGTGTAATCCGTGGGCTTGATCCTTGGTTGTCTTGTTTTAAAGTGAAATTTGATGCTTGATAAATGATTCTTGTAAGCTTTCTATCATTCTTACATGTTTAAATTTAAGGTTTGATGATTAGAGCATGTTATGCCATTGATGAAGCTTGAAACCTCCATGATTGAAAGCTTGTTATTGGGTGATCTTTCGCCAACTTTGTGGATGAATACTTGCTTGTATGAATGAGTTATGTGAATTGCATGAGTTTTGCGGCTTGAAAGCATGTCCAAGTGTGGTTTGAGAGCTTCTTGGTGGCTGCCCTGTTTTTGCAAGCTTTTCCCTCGCGTAACAGAGCTGCTGCTCTGTTATTTCTTTCAAAATGACGAGCTGACACGGCCGTGTCAGCTTTGAACTGAAAATGGACACGGCCGTGTTGGGCTATCGACTTTGAATTTTTTCTGATTTTAACCTCGGACACGGCCGTGTCCAAATCCTTTGAAAATGTAACACGGCCGTGTCAAGCCCTCGACTTGGAATTTTTGGATTTTTAAACCTCGGACACGGCCGTGTCCGTTTCCTTTGAAAACTCAACACGGCCGTGTCATTTGAAATGGCAGCCTTGGGAAGTCTCTTTTCTTGCTTGAATTGCATGCGTGGCTCGTATTGGTGAATTATATGTTTAATAGAATTCTATGGTATTCATGAGCATATTTGGACATGTTTTATGTTTCAAGCATTCCATAGCATGTCATTGTATTGCCGAGCGTCTTCTATGGTTGTTTTAAGTCTCACTTCTCCTGTCTTGCACAGATTTTTATTCAGTTGGAGGCGAGGCCGACCCGTGAGGCTTTTGTGTATTCTTTTTATCTATCAAGTGGGTTTTTCTTCTATTAGTTAAAATATGACCCCAAACTACCTAATGTGTAAGTTTTGAGCCAAAACTATATATGGGTATATAGCGAGTTTTAACGAACAAATGTCTTCAAATGAAAGCCTTTATTATGTTACCCTACCAAATGTTTTGGCGAGAAAGAAAGAATGAATGTTATGCACGAATGGGGCCCAGGGACTTAGTGTGAGTGGCTATCCGGGGAGGCATGGGCCGACGGTGATCCCTCACATTAGTTCCATCAATTTAACGGCGTAACCGGACCTCGTTAGGAGTTAGCGAGGAATGGACGCTGAGCGCCATCTGGGGAGTTACATGACTCCCCAGATGGCGCTCAGCGTCCATTCCTCGCTAACTCCTAACGAGGTCCGGTTACGCCGTTCATTGGTGGAACTAGTATGAGGGATCACCGTCGGCCCATGCCTCCCCGGATAGCCACTCATACTAAGTCCCTGGGCCCCATTCGTGCATTCATTCATTTCTCGCCAAAACATTTGGTAGGATTTATAAAATAAAGGCTTTACGTTGCAAACATTTACTCTTGAAACGACTCTATATACATATATTAATTTTGGTCGAAAAATTTACACGTTGAAGGTATATAGGGTCGTATAACTAGATAGTAGAGAAACCCACCTTAAAACGACAAAAGAAGGGCACAAAAGCCTCACGGACCGGCCTCGTCTCCAACGGGATCAAAATCTGTGCAAGGAAGGTGAAGTGAGACTCAAAATGACCATATAAGACGCTCGGCAATGTGATGATCATGATATGAATGCATAAAAGAGTATATTATGTAATGAACACGTTCATGTGCACTATTAATGTCTTAAGGACATATAAACATTCATTTCATTCCTTCCATGAAGCGTTTAAAGTCGTTCAAGTTCATAACCTTCATTTAAATCAAATTGATCCAAGAATTTTAAATAACGAACATAACAAGTAGTATAACATTTGCACGTATCATACAAGTCATAAAATAAGGAATACATAACAATTAGGGTTCAAACTTAAGAGCAAAATCCATGCATGCACACATTAGGAGCAAAGAAGACACGTTGAAGCATATCTCGGAAAATATTCCACGAAAAATCATAAAATTTCATAACACTCAAGATAATACATGTTAGCATAGCATAGAAGTCATAAAAGAGGTGGAGGAATATAAAACAAGCGAAGAAAAACAAGAAAAATGAAACCGGAGCAATAAAAAAAAACTGGACAGAATCCACCCCCACGGATTTTTCCAAAGGGAAAAATCCACCCCCATGGATTTGGTCCAGACCTACTGACTCAAATCCACCCCCTGCGGATTTTTCCAAAGGAAAAATCCACCCCCGTGGATTTGACTCAGTAGCTAAAAAAACACAGCAACAGGGCAAAAAAACGAAATGGAAGCTACAAGGCACAAACCAACTCACATCTTAACCCAAAAGCATACAAATTCAAGTCATAAATTCACATATACATGCCTTAACACAATTAAACTTCAAGAATCCAAGGAATGCATTCAAGAATTCAATCATAAACTTCAATCTTCAATCATCATTAATGGCAAGTCATGAAATCTCCAACAACCAAGCAAACTAAGTCCAAAGTAACATAATTGCATGCATAAAGATCATTTATTACTCAAGAATCACAAAGAAAACTCAAAGAAATCAAGTTGATTCAACAAAAGAGCAAGAAACCTACCTATTCAACATCTTCTCCAAACTCCATGAAAACATGCTCAAAATTGGGGAAGAATGGATCAAAATGACTCATATGGAATGTATATAACAACCCTAAGCTTACCATTTGGATTGGATGGAAGATGGAAGAGATTTGAGCTTGAATCTCCAAGGGTGTCAAGAGCTACGGGATTTTCTGGAACAGGGGAGTTTTGGCTGATTTTCTCCAAGTGATGACGGTTGGTTCGGTTAGGGGAAGTAAGATCAGGTAGGGGGTTGAGTTAGGGTTCCAAGAAATCAAACCATGGTTAATTTGGTCAAGGTTTGAATGAGATATGGCTCTTTTAGTAAAATGTGGCAGATTTAGCTTCCGTTACATGTTTCGGTTGAATTTCGGAGGTTCAAATAATTTTGGAAAAATATAAGGCTAAGTTCATTAAACTCAAATTTTCGATACGAGTTCAATGAAGTTGACGAAACTCGAATCCGAGTTTCCTAGCTCAAGATATCAAATACGGAACCAAGGGTGCACTAATTGCTCGTTAGCCCCCGATTTGGATTCCAAAATCAAAATAAATTCATAACTCATGCAAATGAACCCGAAAACATGAAACGATCATATATCCATATTCATAACACATATAAGTCCAACATATTAAATTTTCACAAAATTCCGAATTCATTTCACGTAGAAACGGCAAGCAAACAATTCATACAAACGCAAATCGTTCAAAATTCATATAAATTCAAATTCAAACATTTTCAAATAATTCAATTATTTCATAATTTCATATAATATAAAATAAAACAATTAATAACGTAATTAAAATAAATTAAATGCGCACATAATTATCACATAATTCATACCTGAACGACTTGAAAAGTCGGGGCGTTACAATCAAAAGTAAGAGTATGCAAGTGTAAGACCCAAAATACAGAGCTAGAGATGAATGCAAGACCTAGGACTCGTATTCCCGCCTAGCTCCCTGAACACCTGCACGACACAGCTGAAAACCAAACGGGTTCAGTCCAAAAGGGACTGGTGGGTATAAAAACAAGGAGTAATATAATATACGACGGTAAATAAACAATCACATGCAACCTATAATCCCAAGTGAGGTTTTAAAGAATTTCCCAAGTGGGTGAAAAGAAATCATCAAAGGGGATTATAATGAAGCATTAACATTAGGTCATTATTGGCCCGGCGAGTGGGCGTGCATTATCTCCAACCAACACCTTGTGTGAATCATTTAAACATTCATTCATTCATTCTTTTCATGCAAATCATTCTTTTGTGCACATTCATTAACATTTACACCTTCTTCCTCCGGGTTGGTGGTGGGTTTGCAAGGCCCGACCACCCATTCATTGACCAAAAGGGGTTACATGACTCCCCAGATGGCGCTCAGCGTCCATTCCTCGCTAACTCCTAACGAGGTCCGGTTACGCCGTTCATTGGTGGAACTAGTGTGAGGGATCACCGTCGGCCCATGCCTCCCCGGATAGCCACTCACTCTAAGTCCCTGGGGCCCATTCGTGCATTCATTCATTTCTCTCCAAAACATTAGGTAGGGTTTATAAAATAAGGCTTTACGTTGAAAACATTTACTCTTTAAAACGACTCTCTATATATATATATTAATTTTTGGCGAAAACTTTCACATTGAAGGTATATATAGGGTCTTATATCTACATAGAAGAGAAACCCACCTTAAACCGCCAAAAGGAGAAAACACGAGCCTCACTGACCGGCCTCGTCTCCAACGGGATCAAAATCTGTGCAAGAACGGTGAAGTGAGACTCAATATGACCAAATAAGATGCTCGGCAATGCAATGATCATGATATGAATATGTAAAAGATAAGATTATGTTATGAAAATGTTCATGTGCACTATTAAGGAATTTAAATCATATAATCAAGTCATTCAATCATTCATTCGAATTCACAATCCCACATTTTCAATCAAATCAATCCAAATAATAATTACTATTCACTAAACATATATAAATATGTAATTATATTACATTGTATTATATATATATATATATATATATATATATATATAACACATGCACGTACAATAGCATGCAACCACAAAATGCATGAAATCAGAAGGTGACACGCCTCACCATTATACAATAAGCCATGACACCCCCGTTGTGACACCCCGGTTTTTCGGCCGTCCAGGTATGCACTTACGAGAGAGCTAAATGTGCAATTTAAATTATTTTAATTTCATATTTAATTGAATTATACTTGATTATTTGAAATTCTTATATGAATTAATTGAATTTATATGAAATATTCGAATTATATGTCAAAATTTGCCTAAGTGGTTTATGATATGAAATTTTATGAATTTTATGATATGTGAATTTAATTTCCGAGCATGCTAATTTTTGTGAATTATGTGATTAAGGGCTTAATTGTATGATTTATTTAATTTTAGACTTAATTGAAATTTGAACTTGGACTTATTTGAAACTTTTTAAAAGTTTTGGACCAATTTGAAAAATATCCTTTTTAATAAAAATTTTATATATTTTAATTCGTTTAAATATTTTTTTAAAATTTTATTTATTGTTTCTTTTAAAAATTTGATTTTTATTATTTGAATAATAAGCTTCTTTGTTGAAAATGTTTTGCGTTTGTGCTCGAGTTGAGATCGAATTTCTGTGCCGATTTAATATGCATGAATTATACGTGTTATGAATTCGTTTATGTGCTCGTTTTAATTTTTCGGACTTGTTTGATATGGTAACGAACCCTATTTTAATTGTTGGGGATTCGAGGGCCTAACTAGTTTTAGCGCACCTTGGATTACGGAGACCGTAACTTCAGCTAGGGAATTCGGATTCGAATTCCGGAAGTATCGCCTGACTCGTAACGAAATTTGGAAGCTCAGAACTTGGCCTCACTTTTTTCTAAGCCCGTTTGATCCCCCGTATTTAGTCCGAAACGAACTGTTCGAGCAGATCTGCCACCTTGGAGTACTTTGGCGATAACTAATTCATTTCTTAACCAAATTACTTGATTCTTGAGCCAAATTGACCCTAGTTAAACCCTCTAACCATCCCTTATCCCCTCATTTCGAAATCAGACCTGGGGAGAGAGAGAGAAGCAGCTGACCGAGAGTTTTGGGGGAGAAAGAGAATCTGCACAGTTCATCTTGCTTTTCCAAGATCAATACCCCATCATTTCGCCTCAAATTCGAAAGGTAAGCCCGGATTCTTGTTCTATATCTTCTCCTCTTTCTTTTAAGTGTCTATTTGCTGAATTTGATGTGGTTTTGAGCATGGTTTGGGGCTGCTAGGATGAATAGTTAGGTTTTGCTCCAAAGTTTGATCTCATGAGATTGTTTCGGTTTTTATGGATTTTAATGATGAATCTTGTTTCCTTAAGCTTCAATAACTGAATTCTTGCTCTTATTTTCATGGATTGCAAGTATATGAATTTTCCTTCATGTTTGGAGCTTGGTAAATGACTGGAAATCTGAGATTTAGATGCATAATTGGAACCTTGTCTTGTTGCTCTTGCTGCGTGTGAACTGTTGCCAGTTTTGCTTCCTTTTCTTGCCGGTTTTGCTGCTGCTACTTCTTTGCCTTGCTGTTGCTGCGTGAAATGGAAGGAAAACAGAGCTTCAGCGGCTGCTGTTCGTTGCGTCTGTTGTCATCTCCCCGGGTGGGGAGATTTTGTGATGGTTGTGTCCCCGGGCGGGGACACCTTGTGCAGCAACTTCTGCACCTTCTTTACCCGGCCGGGGAGTTTTGTGTGGAGTTTTTACCCGGCCGGGGAGCTCTCTTGCAGCTGCGTTGAGTGTGTATATAGTTACGTAATATATATATATAGTATATGTGTGTGTGTTATTATTTAAATGACATGCATGTACGTAGTGTATATATATATATATATGAATGTGTAATATTATTGTAGTGCATGCATGAGTGTGTATTATGTATATACGCATGTAATATGTAAATATATATGTAATATGTTAAGTGAATGCATGTGTATACGTGAGTGCATGTGTGTGTGTTAAATATTTTGTGCATGCAAGTTATAAATATATATACATATATATGTGTGTAATATATTATATATATATTATGAAATTTAAGCATTAATTTTATTAATGTGAATTTTTATATATTCTAATTTTGAACATTTTAAATGATATGTTCTTAAGTGGCTTAAATGGTACGAATTCGATGATTATATACGTGTAGGAATTATGGATGCTCGTGGTATGCTATTATATGACTTAATAAGAATTTATTTGACGTGAAATGAATTTTGTTTCTTGGATTATTCATGTGATATTTCGATATTTGCTTCGATACGCCTAAGTATGAAATTATATGAAGTGCATTGCATCATATGCATTCATATGCATTTGCCGAGCGTTTCCTTGGTTCATATGGAGTCTTAGCCTTGTTTCTTGTGTTTAGATTGTTCGAAGGGAGTTGCTCGTGGGGTGCTTTGAGCCATCCGTTCAGTTTGTACGTCAAGGTGAGGTTTTAGGTTTGTTATAGTTAATGCGACCTACAACACTATATGCCCGTTTTCAAGCCCGCATGCGATTATACTATTATATTTACATAATAGATATGTGTATATATGATATGTTTATGACTTTGTCATACGATTAAATGTTTTAAATTATATGTACGAACATACGTAAGCTTAAAACGTTTTGCAACGAGGCTATGCTCCAAACCGTGTACTTTCAAGCTAGCTAAGGATTAGGATGACACGAAGAGGTACGTCTATAGCATACGCTAAGTTGCAAGGTATGGTATGTTTGATAAGGTACGTATGTTATGATTAAGTTATGGTACGATATGTTCTGGTATGATTTGTTTGGTTCGTTGGGCCCCGGAGATATGGGTAAGGGAGACCCGGGACGGCCATGGGGTCGCCGGTTATGACCCCTGTGCACATTCTCCTGTTGGATAGGATCAACCCGGAACCCACTAGGAGGTTTGGTGGGGGACAGAATCCTCGGGCGTGAGCGTCATGAAACTCACGACCCATACATAACGTAATGGATGGCTAGGGTCGCGCAACCCTTCCATCACCGGAGAAGGAGGTTTGTTCTTTAATGTTACTTTTGTTTGGTTTGTAATGTTTGATTCATATGAGGAGCCCAGGATGGGATTGGTGCTCGTACTCGCCGAGCTTTTTGTACGTTATGTTGATTATGAAACGGGATAGGACTTTTAAGTTAAAGATACGTTATGATTTTGATATGATATGTATACGTTTGTTTTAAAATGGATTTTGGTGTGCAAAACCCTATTCCCGGTTCATAGTCTTTTGTTTTAGTACGTGCTATGATCTATATTATGTATCGTGTGGGTGTGAGTGTGTTTAGCCCCACTCAGTCGAGTTGTAGACTGACCCCTCTCCTTTTCCCCCTTTAGTTGCAGGTGCAGGTTTTGGGTCGAGCTAGGCGGCGGTCTTCTTTTGGGTCTTTTGAGTCAAGTTGTTCGAGTCTTTTTGCATTCTGCATCTTTATTTTATGCCTTGAAATTTTAAATATGTATAAGCCTATGATTATGTATTTAATGTATCTCTTTGATTTGATTTGATTCGGGACAGGTTTCTAGGATAAGAATGAACCCATTATGTATTTATGTATTTATGTTTTATGTTTGATTTACGGGATTAGGTATCTATGCTAGTTGAACCCGTCACCTGTTTATATTTGAGATCTTGCATGATTGAATGTATTTGTGATCCTGTTGCTTCCACTTTTGATTTTGTATTTGTGGCGCACTCTGTTTTAGGATCTAGACCGCCTAGTCTAAGGGTGTGTTTTTATTTGTCTTCCGTTCGCCATGGCTTGGTGCTTGTGCGGAGTTCCCATTTCGTTACACGTGTCGGGCTATGGTGCGGGGGATGTGGTGCCCTTCGCTCCGGGGTGCTACACCCGTGTCTCAGTACAACGGACAATATGTATGAAAATAGAAGGTGACACGCCCGGCCACCATTATAAAGAAAACCGTGACACCCCTGGGTCACGGTACAGCGGAACCAGACCATCATGCACCCCCGTGTCATGCTGAAGAAGGAAAAGGTGACACGCCCGTGTCACCTACGCAGAAGAGAAAAAAAACAGAGCATAACAGCAGAACAATACGTACCAAAACCCAATCACCCAAAAATGGATCAAACTCACTTTTAAATGCTCAAATATCATGATATCCACCTACTAGCATACCAATAGATCAATAACAATTCATAAAAACACATATTTCCACATTAGATCATCAAGAATTCTTCAAATGTAACCCAAATACTCATTCATGCTCCAAGTCCATAAATCTCAAGATAAATGCATAAAACTTAAGCTCAAAGTTCCTAAACAAATAAGCAACAACAATTACACAAATAAACCATGTCATTGCAAAGCCCTATCTATCACATAATCTCAAGAAATCATCAATTCTCCAAAAGTACCTCAAATGAAAGAAATGAAGGATGGGATGAAGAGATGATGTTGATGATGCTTCAATGATCACAATTCCCACACAATTGATGCTTGGATGAAGAAATCTCCCACTCCTCCAAGTAGGGTTTGGTTCGGTTGAGCAAGGGAGAAAGAACAAGATGTATGTAATGTGTTTGTATGTGAATGAGAAGCATGGTACGTGATTGCTGCTATGTATCAAGAAGAAATGCTCAAATTGCGATTAAGTCCTCCCATTTATTAAGTTATGCAATTAGGTTCAAATCCATAACAAATGAGCAATTAAGTCCAATGCAATTAAGTCCCAAAATTCATGAAAATGAGCAAGTAAGGCCATAAAAGAATTAAATCACGTTCGGGAAGTTAATTCACCTTGCAATCAAGTTCGATTTATGCAATAAATATCAATTTGATACGAATTTCACAAAAATACTTAATATTAAATAACTTAGGATATAATCATTACCATAGTTAACATTATTTACATCTAATATATTTAAAATAAAATTAACTATATAAACACGTAAAATAATTATTTCGCGCAACTTGGTAAACACTTACGTCATACCTGTACGGCCGAAAAGTCGGGGCGTCACATGCTAAATGTGGTTCAGTAGCTTGAAGAAGGAGAATGCGTCTTGAAGGTTGGGAATGGATCAAGCATTCAAGCTCAAGCCATTGGGACGTGTAGATTAGATTTAGGTGTCTTTACTTTAGTTTTGAACAAAGTCCTTTATGCACCTTCTATTATTCGTAATATCATTTCCATTCCAATACTTGATTGTGAAGGTTTTGAAAGTTTTTCTAGAAATGAAAACTTTTATCTTAAGAAGAATAAAACTTCCTGTAACGCCTCGACGAGGGCATCCACGCCTATCCCCCGCTACGGACCTAGCTTGTATATAGAATTGCTATCCACATACCCGTCAACACCGAAGCAAGCAGTGACAACGAACATCCTAGCTAGGCGATACTAGACTTACAAAGCGAGTAAATCAAACACAAGTATGCGGAAGCTTAAATCAAAACATAACAAGTGCATAAATTCATTCATTCATCAAATAAAGTGACCATCGCGGCCTAGCACAAAATGTTCAAGTACGGAATGTAAAATCATCCTAATGATGAACAAGGTCCAAGCAAACATAATTAAAGTAACATCATCAACTCCATACAGTAATCCATAAATCTAAAAAACATAACATAAAACGTAAAGTGTGCTACAAGCATAACAAGTACAAACTAGACTCAAAGACAAGACTCTCAACAAGACTCTGCCTAGCTTCACTCCAAAACGCAACCTGCGGACACGAAAGGTCAAGGAGATTAGCTCAAAAGGAACCGGTGAGGAGAAGTATACATAGTACAAGTAATATAAGAGGGATCAATGCATGCTCAAAATGAGGGCGTTCATGATCCGAAATAGTTTTCAAAAATAATGCAAGTTTATAAAATACGGATCATGAATCACACACATAACCGACTCGGCAAGAACAAGCACTCCAACCGAACTTCCCAAACCAAGAAATCAAATCAAACCATCCATAACACCATTGATGTCGAGGGTATAGGACCCCCGATCATCAATCACATAGAAAATTCGATCCATGAAACCTAGCTCTCTCCAAGAAAACTTCAACCCCGAAACCTCCTCAGAATCTTAGTAGTCTTGTCCGTAGTAGGAACTTTGTATGAGGGCGTCCATCGGCCCTTGCCTTCCCGAAACATCACTCACCTCCATCCCTGAGCTCAAATAAAGGATTCCCCAAGCAAGTGTCCGTACAAGGTACATCGTAACCTTGCTACACAACTCTTACATATATAATATTCAATTGAAAGTTCCAAAAGCATTTTGGGTACCTATCCCATATACCAACTCAAGTTTTACTTGTAAACCGTTTTCCATAAGCAAATATCCATAATACGAGCAAAGCTCACAAAACTTGGCTTATAAAACCTATATATACATTTCGAAAACGGGAGTTTGAAACCATCAAACATGATAGGCTATAGGTGTCCACAGTTTTGAAAATGTTTTATGTTATAACTCCTCACCTTTACCAAGAACGCCAAAGGCCAAACACGAGCAAACAAGCTACTTGTCCAGAGACTCACCACCTAACAAGATAAACGTACCAACAAGGGTAAGACACGACTCGAAACCAATTAAAACGACGCACGGTTTCAAAGTGAATACAAACATGCAAATGATGTGTCATAAATGTCCAAGATAGCATAAGTTCAGCATTTACCATTGAACGACATCATATGAGTCATATAACAAGCTTTCAATTCATAAGGCATGCAAATAACAACATGTGAATCATACTTAGCATATTCCCACACATAATCGAGGTATACAAGATATTACAATGCACATAAACATGATTCCAAGTCATATATATCATGCTAGGGGTGGGAGAAATGTAAAGAAAGTGAAAACGAAGCGAAACGATCACAATCACGAAAACTTAAATTTTAGACCCGATAGTCACCACACGGCCGTTTGGCCTTAACACACGCACACCATACGCCCGTTTGGGCTATGAAAAATGGTACAGTAGCTTTCTACACAGGGGTTTGAGGTTTTAATGCAATTTCCACATGGGCGTTTGACATACTACTGTTGTAAATCCGAATTATGAACATATGCTTGAACAAGACGAATTTTAAGCTCTAAACACTCCAAACTCTTGCTCCAAAGTTCACACAACATGAATACACGAAATTAAACATCAAATAACATAACAAGGACATTTAGGAATGAATATGTATCAAGAAATCCAACAATTTGCATATATGAACTTCATCTTCTTCATGTATTCAAAGCTTCAAACTAAACTATGGTGAAATCCTCAATCATGCAAGAAACTCAAAGGAATTAATCACATTCTTCAAGAAATTATTCAAGGAACATGAATTCAACACAAAATCAAACTAAAACATACAAGAACATGAATGTGCAAGAATTCTTCAAAAAGCTTCAATGGTGGATTTAACATAAGAGCATAAAAGCAAGAAATTCTTATATCAAATCGTTCCCAAGATCAATATAACACATTTCCAACAAGAAACTCGAATTCAATCCAACAACAAGAACTTTATATTCAAATCCTAGCTCAAAACCTTCAAGAAGAACATAAACCTATGAAAATAACATATAAACCTTACCTTGAGAGATGAAAATCAGAGAGAATATCGTGTTCTTCAATCTCGAATCTCCAGCTTCAATCCCCAATCTTATCTCTTGAAAATGGCTTGAGATGTTCTTGGTGTTCTTGAGAGAATATGAATGGGTTGAGAGAAAAGTGAGTTTGAATCTCTTGTGAAATAACCTAAAATGAGTTTTAGTGTTTAAAATCTGAATTGGTTAATTGGGTCTGCTAATAGGGTCACGAACCGGGTCAATTAGAGTGGATTATAAGGGAAATTGGGTCTCAAATTTGGTTAAATTCAAAATTAGGTCGCAGGTCACCAATTGGGGCTTAAAAGGTTGACTTTTCGTAAAATGGCCATAACATCTTCGTCCGAATTCCGAATTGAGCGATTCAAGAGCCCACAAACTCGTAATCGAATTATCTACCCAAATTTATGAAGTTCTAACATGTTCCAGGCTTGAAAATATAAATTTACCAATTTGTCCCTAATTATACCTTTAATGTCTAGATAAGCACATAGTTTCGATTAATTGTCAAGCGTGCTATCAAAGCTCAATAATAACAATACGAGCACATAATTAACATATCAAGTAGTCATGTATTTCATGCAAATCATATATTTCACATAAACACAAAACAATTATCAATTTAAGGCATAATTTCACATAATTCATGTATGAAAAGGTAAATCATTCACTCACCTATCAAAACTTACCTTGATCGAGAAACGGGGCGTCTCAACCTCCCTTCCTTAAAGAAATCTGGTCCCCAGATTTACCATCGAAAAACAACTCAGGGTGAAAACTCCACATCTTCTCTTCCATTTCCCAAGTTGCTTCTTCGGACTTGAGATCTTTCCAAAGTACCTTAACCAACGGGATTTGTCAATTCCTCAACTCTTGAATCTTCCTATCCAAGATCTTCACTGGTTGTTGCTTAAATGTTAAGTCTGGATCAAATTGTGCCTCTTCTACCGGCATAGTTTCAATCTCATCCCCGAAAATACTTCCTCAATTGTGATACATGAAACACATTATGGATTCCCGTGAGATTCGGAGGCAAATCCAAGCGATAAGCAACTTCTCCAATGCGTTCCACAATCTCAAACTGACCAATGAATCTCGGATTCAACTTGCCACGCTTTCCAATTCGTGAGAAACCCTTTCTAGGTGTTGCCTTTAAGAAAACCCGATCACCCACTTCAAATTTCAAGTCGTTCCTTCTCCGATCGGCATAACTCTTTTGCCGGTCTTGGGTTGCTTTCATGTGTCGCTTAATCTTTTCCACCTTCTCAATTTCTCCCTTAATGAAATCGGGCTCAACTCCTCGCTCTAAACCGTCTTCCACGGTCCATTTTCGTTCCTCAAGATGCCAATAGAGAGGAGATCTACACTTACGGTTTGACACCCCGACTTTTCGGACGTCCAGGTATGTGGTCACGAGTGAGCTAAGTGCGCTTTTAAATTATTTAATTATGCATTTTATGTGATACCCCGACTTTCAGACCGTACAGGTATAACGTATGTGCACGATTTACCTTATTTAACTTCATATTCTTTACTCTTTTAATTCTTATTTTAAATATTTCTTATGAATTCGACTGATTCTTATTTGAATATGTATGGAATTTGTTATGGATTGATTCGTTGATACTTGGTTTGATTTCGGAAATTTTTCGTTGTTTGAATATGCTGGAGAATTACGTGTTATGAACTTTGATTATGCTCGTTATATGTTTTCAAATTTATTTGTTGAGCTTTTGAATTAATTGTTACGATTGGAACCTAAAGGAGGTTAAAACGCTTTTAGCGCACCTTGGGTTCCGATATGTGTAATTTGAGCTCGGGAATTCGGATTCGAATTTCGTCACCACCATTGAACTCGTTTTGACGATTCGGGTTCGATGGACTAAGCCTCATGACCTTTTAAGCTCATTTGGTATTCCGAAATCTGACCGGAAACTCACCTCGCTCGCATACGACTACCTTTCACCTAATTGCACTTTGACCCCTCAATTCTTGACATATTACCCTCAAGCTTGGGCCCACACTCCACCAAAACTCAGCATAATCATCCCTCTCCCTCTCATTATCGGTACATACAAGGAAAAAGGGAGAAAAGTGCAGCAACTTGGAGCTTAAACCCTTCAACCCGTCACTATTCACACCAAGGAGAATTTGAGCTCTAAACTCCATTTTCTTCCACCTTCTTCAAGGGGTAAGTTAGTATATGATATGTACTTGATTATGTGAGTATTTTGAGCTATTGAATCCATCCTTTGGGCTAGGTTTGGGGTATTTATGGAGCTTGGCATGTATTTTGAGGGTTTGATGATCACCTTGGTTTCATTGAGTTAAGCTTTGATTTGAAGTTATACATGTGATCCCTTAAGCCCTTAACATGAAAATATGGTCTTGCTTCTGAATATGGTTGAGCATGGTGGTAGTTACCATTGATGAAATTTAAATTCTTGCATGAGAATTCTTGAAATATATGATGATTCTTGAGCTTTTGTGATAGTTGGGAGATTATATGATGATTACGAAGTGATTTGCTTTGGTTTGCTTGAGTTTTGGGGCATGAGGTTGTTGCTTGTTGTTGCTGCGTGCTTGCTCTGCTCCTTGCCCTGTTTTTTTGGCACTGAAACACTGTTGCTGCTGTTATTTTTTTTCGAAGACGAAGGGCCAACACGGCCGTGTCAGCTTTGTACATGTTTTGGACACGGCCGTGTCAGCCTCTCGACTTGGAGCAAATTATTTTTATAAAATCGGACACGGCCATGTCCATTTTGGACTAAAACTCAACACGGCCGTGTCAGCCTCTCGAATTAAGCTCCTGAATTAATTTTAATCGGACACGGCCGTGTCCATTTTGAACTAAAACCCAACACGGCCGTGTCATTTGGAAATATGGCGGCGGCAATTGCTCGTTTGATTGCTTCGGTGTTTTTCTTTGTATTTTCTTTCTTCGTTTATGACGTGTATGCAATGTTAGCTTGTTATATTACGCGTTATGTGCTTTGTTTTGAACTTATGACCTTATTTTCTATGAATGGTGTGAATAAGAATTGGTAGGATTATTGGACACGCAATTTCATTTCAATTGCATTCATAAGCATTGTCGAGCGTCTATTTGGTTCATATTTGAGTCTAAGTCTCGGGTCTTGCTTTCTTTTGTGTTTCAGAGCCTCTTCCAGTCGAGCAAGAACCCGAAGCTTAGGTGGTTGGTGTGACACCCCGTCTTTCAGACCGTACAGGTATGACGTATGTGCGCATTTAAAATTATTATTTACGCATTTTATATTTATTCTAATTGTTTACTTGAATTATTTAATTTAATTCTTATATGAATTATTTGAATTTGCCTGAAATAATTGAATTATATGAATTCGTCTGAATGAATGTGCATGTGAATTATTCGTTTTAATTTGAGTGGACCCTGTTTGAGCCTGTATTTGTTGAACCGAACCAACTTGAACCGGGAACCTTGAACCGAACCCGTGAACCGAACCGGCTCAGCCTTAAAGGCTGAACCATTCTCTCTTCTCCCTCATTACGTTATTTTCAGCTCAAAGCAAGCAAGAGAGAAAACCCCAAGCTTTGATCATCCAACTTCACAAGCCGATAACTCTCTCGTTTCTTCGTCTTTTCTCGAGCTTAGGTAGGTTTCGGAATCCCCTCGTCATGCTCTACGTTTCCATGGTTTAACTTCTGAGTTTGGTGTGAGTTTGCTTTGCCTTTGCTCCCATACTTGAATAGTAAGGGTTTAGCTTTAATGGTGATTTCTTGCTCTTTGCTTGAGATGATTGATTCCTAGCCTCTTGTATGAGTTGTATATGTTATATATGTTGCATTTATTGCATGTAATCCATGGTTGGTGAAGGATTTTTGAGTGATCATAATTTTGGTTTGAATTTTGCTTAACCTTGATCATGCTTTTAAATTCCGTTTTCTTGCATTATTTGAGTGTTCATATGTAAAGTATGATATATTTGAATTGTATGTGCATTTTGAGAAGTTATGGCAACTTTAAAGGTTGGATTTTGGCCATTTTTGGCATATTTTCGAGCTTCCCCTGTTTTCTGTGTTTAAACTCTGCTCCAGCTTTTCGAACCAGGCCGGAACGGCCGTTCCCGCCCAGTTTTAAACTGGGAACGACCGTTCCCAGGCCATACTGTTCATGACCGAGAGTGGGAACGACCGTTCCCAGTTGTACTGGGAACGGGAACGGCCGTTCCCATGTCCGGAACCCCTCTCTTCTGGAGCAAATCCACGGGGGTGGATTTTTCCTTAAGGAAAAATCCGCGAGGGTGGATTTGAGGCAGTAGCTCTTGGAAAATCCATGGGGGTGGATTTTCCCCTTTAGAAAAATCCATGGGGGTGGATTTTCCCCTTTGAAAAATTCAAAACCTAGAAGTTTCTACTACTTCTCTTTGCTTTAATTATGCATTTTTATGATTTTAATTGCTTCTCTTTTGCATGATTAATTGTTATAACCATGCAATTATATGACTTGATTGTGATATTTTGTTGTGAACATGATCCATGCATTTTGCCGGGCGTCTTCTTTGGTACATTATTGAGTCTAAGTCTCGGGTCTTGTCTTCTTTTGTTTCAGAGCCTCTTCCGGAAGTTCGTGAGCCCGAGGTTTAAGTGTTCGTTCGCCCGTTTTGCCTTCCTTCTACTTTTACAAAGGTGAGGTTAGGATCCTTTGTATTAGATAAGCGACCTAAGACCTATTACGTGTTGTTTTCTTACCCTGTATGCGAATATATATACTTATATATATGTATTAAATACGAATGCTTAAGGTATGTTATGATCTTGTGAAATAAGCTTTACGTTTTCGAAATTGGTATAAGTATTGGCATAAGTAAGCTATACTTTGAAATTCGTTATTCGTATATGATATGTTTGAGCGAGTTGTACCCTGAAAGATGGGAGTTTGGTTTGATTTGGTTTGTTGGGCCCGGAGACGTGGGTAAGGGAGACCCGGGACGACCACGGGGTCGCCGGTTATGACCCCTGTGCACGTTCTCATTTGAGATATTCACGTGCGACCTATGGAGGTTGGGAAGGCGTGGTATCTTGAGCCTTCGGTGGATAACCGGGGAAGGCATATCGTGGGTTAGCTGCCCCGTATGTGTTTGGTAATGTAGGTGTTAGGGTTTGATTCCCGATACACCATGGATGTGGGGTGGATGTGATGTGAATTCGATTTTATGTTATGTTTGATGGAGTAAGGGATAGTCCGTTCTCGCCGGACTTATGTTTATGTTATGTTTGATAGATTATGGATCGAGATAGGCTTTCCTTTATATTATATGCTATCTTTGGAAAATGATTTGGTATGTAAAACCCTAGCCTCGATTCATGACTATCACCTTTGTCATATGCTCTGCTCTATATGTATTTAGGTGTGGGTGTGCGTTTAGCCCCCTCACTCAGTCGAGTTTTGACTGACCCTCTCTTTTCCCAACTTCAGTGCAGGTTGTTTCGAGCTAGGCGGGGAAGTGCGAGTCTTGGTCTTGTACTTGTGTGTCTAGGTCGAGTTGCATCCATACTTCTTGCATTTTGGGATACTCTTATTATGTATTTGATGTTAGAATTATATTTTGCTGAATTATGGGCTTCTGATGTATATACTCGATCTTTTGGGCCGTGAGGCCATTGTATATGATGTAAATGTTAGTTATAGAGCTCTTTTCGATCCTTGTTATGGCTTCCGCATTTATGTTTATTTTGCGCGCTCTGTCCGAGTTTTAGCCCCGCTTAGCCTAAGGAGTGAGTGTAGGTTCCGTTCGCCTAGACTGGGACTCATGTATGGAAATCCATTTCATATGTGGGTTCGGGTTTAGGTGCGGGGGATGTGGTGGCCCACCGTTCCGGGCGTCACATCCTGAAAGTGGTATCAGAGCTCTCGGTTGCAAAACTGGAGCTCTAGAGTTGAGTCGGGTGAGTCTAGGTCGTACGGCTTAGGACAACGTGGTTATATGCATTTATGTGATTATTGGTTATCTTCTTGTTAATCGTGTACATGAACATGTACTAACCCTCACGCATATGAATTGGAATCTTTTCCTTTGTAGAAATATGCCTCCCCGAAGACACCACCACCGAGATAGATCTCCGGAACATCGTCATCACCGAGATCATTCTCCACACCCGGAAGATAATAATCCACCACCACCACCCCAAATGGATCCGGGCAATTTCATGGAGAGATTAGCGGTATATTTGGAACAAAGGGCTCAGGAAAGAAACAACGCACCTCCAGCTGGGAATCATGGAGGAAATCTAATTACAGCTACTCTCCGGGAGTTCAAGAACCAAAATCCACCGGTTTTCGTGGGTGGAAATGATGTACAAGCAGAAGAATGGCTCGTGCAAACTAACCGGATATGGAATCTCATACCGTGTGGGCCTATGGAGAAGCTACAATGCACACTTACCATGATCCAAGGCCAAGCTTATAGTTGGTGGTCAAGTTTGCAAGGAAGATTAGAGGCTACCGAGGAAGAGATCACATGGGAGGTGTTTGTTCGTGAATTCAAGAATAAATATATTCCCAAAGCTACAAGAAATCGAAGGGTGAGAGAATTTATGGAGCTCAAACAAGGAGGTATGTCCGTCACTGATTATATCAACGAGTTTGAAAGGCTTTCTCGTTATGCCCCGAACATTGCCAATGATGATGAAAGCAAGGCTTCTCAATTCCTCCAAGGACTTCGGGAGGATATGAAAGATGCTCTAGAGGCTGCTAACACAAGTACTTGGGCGAAAGTCACGGACAAAGCTCTAAGAGTTGAAGAACGGGTTGTGATGAGGAGGAAGAGTACTCATACCGGGCAAGGGTCTAGCTCGGGGAATTTCAATAAGTTTGGAAAGAGGCCGGCATTTCAAACTTTTCAACAAGCCAAGCCTCAAAATAAACAACCTAGACCCGCGGGACCTAATCAACTGAATCGACCCTTAGCACTTCCGGCTCCACCTAAAGTGCAATGTACTTATTGCAAGGGTCCTCATCACGTGGATAATTGCTTTAGGCTTCATAAGAGGTGTTTCATTTGTGGGGCACAGGATCATATGGTGAACACATGCCCGAAGAAGCAAGATAACCCGAGGCCTGCAATCCAAGCTAGGGCTTACGCATTGGGAGTTGAGGAAGAGCAAGCTGTGGAAATCGACCCAAATGCCGTGATCGAAGGTACTATAAGCATTCATAGCACTACATTACATGCATTATTTGATCCCGGGGCCACTCATTCCTTTATTTCCCGGGATATTGCCGCTTCTATGTGCTTGCCTATTTCCTTGTGTGCGCATGATTTCGTGGTTAGCTCCCCTCTTGGTGGTAGTTTAGTAACTTGCAGGGTTTTTCGGGGTTGTCCGGTTAGCTTCGAAGGCCGAGTTTTCCTCGCAGATTTGATTGAAATGCCGATGCAGAGGTATGATGTAATCTTGGGTATGGATTGGTTGTTTGAACATGGGGCTCAGATGGATTGTCGGGATAAGAAAGTTTCTTTTGGTTCAGTGGTGTTTAAGGGCGAAAAGGTGAAGTCAAGCCCGTTTATTTCTTTTGTTGAGGCGAGTAAACTGGTCCGGGACGGTGCGACAGGTTTTGTGGCCTATCTTTTGAATAGACCGAAGGATCAGGCCAAACTTGAAGAGACGGAGGTCGTGCGAGAGTATACCGATGTTTTCCCTGAGACTTTGGGTTCTCTACCGCCTGATAGGGACATCGAGTTCGTAATCGATCTTTATCCCGGAGCAGAGCCTTTTTCGAAGACTCCCTACAGAATGGCTCCTGCAGAGTTAAAGGAGTTAAAAACGCAGCTTGATGAGCTTTTGGCTTGCGGGTACATCCGCCCGAGCACTTCTCCGTGGGGTGCTCCCGTTCTATTTGTAAAGAAGAAGGATGGGACGTTACGGATGTGTATAGATTACCGTGAGCTGAATCGGATGACAGTGAAGAACAAATACCCTTTGCCTCACATCGAGGAGTTATTTGATATTCTGCAAGGCTCAAAAGTCTATTCCAAGTTAGATTTGAGGCAGGGTTACTACCAACTGCGTATTAGGGAGGAAGATATTCCGAAGACTGGTTTTAATACGCGCTATGGGCACTTTGAATTTGTTGTCATGCCGTTCGGATTAACTAATGCTCCAGCCGTATTTATGGACATGATGCACCGAGTGTTCAGGCAGTTTCTTGACAAGTTCGTGGTTATATTTATAGACGACATTCTGGTGTATTCTAAGTCCGCTGAAGAGCACGCTCAGCATCTTCGGATCGTTTTGGAAACTTTGAGGGAACACAAGTTGTACGCAAAATTCAGCAAATGCGAATTCTGGATCGACCGAGTTGTATTTTTGGGTCATATAATTTCAGGTGATGGGATTGAGGTTGATCCATCTAAGGTTGAATCCGTGCTTCGTTGGGAGAGACCTAGAAATGCCTCAGAGATCAGGAGTTTTATTGGGTTGGCCGGCTACTATCGAAGGTTTGTTAAGGATTTTTCTAAAATTGCCGCTCCATTGACTCGTCTGACTAAGAAGGAAGTGAAATTCGAATGGGATGATAAGTGTGAGGCGAGTTTTCAGACATTGAAAGTGAAATTAACTTCAGCACCGGTTCTTACTTTACCCGAGGGTACCGAGGGTTATGCGGTTTATACAGATGCTTCGAAAGAAGGTCTTGGTTGTGTTTTGATGCAGCACGGTAGAGTGGTAGCTTATGCTTCGAGGAAATTGAAGGAGCATGAGAAGAATTACCCTACCCACGATCTTGAATTAGCTGCTGTTGTGTTTGCTTTGATGAAGTGGCGACACTATCTCTACGGTACCACGTTCGAGGTATTTACAGATCACCAAAGCCTCAAGTATCTCTTTTCTCAGAAGGATTTAAACGTAAGACAGAGGCGTTGGATGGAGTTGTTAGAGGATTATGATTGCACCATTCAATACCATCCGGGTAAAGCAAACGTGGTCGCCGATGCCTTAAGTAGAAAGGCGAGTGTGGCTAATTTGGAAGCAAGTTCTTCAAGTTCGGGTTCAGAGATCTTGGTTTCGGGAACTTGGTTGGCTAATCTTACTGTTATACCAGATTTGAAAGAGCAGCTATTGGAAGCTCAGAATTCAGATGCGGAAATTCAGAGGTTGGTAACTCGTTCCAAGAACGACCCGAATTCTAAGTTTGGATTAGATGATTCCGGTTTGTTAAGGTTCGAAGCGAGAATATGTGTCCCAGAAGAGCTCAAGAGGATTGTACTTGAGGAGGCACATCGCTCGAGGTATTCGATTCATCCGGGAGGTACTAAGATGTATCGGGACCTGAAAGAGAAATTCTGGTGGAATGGCATGAAAAGGGACGTCGCGAACTTCGTGAAGCGATGTCTGACGTGTCAAAAGGTGAAGGCAGAACACCAGAAGCCGGGAGGAACTCTCCAACCACTTCCTATTCCCGAGTGGAAGTGGGAGCAAGTGACTATGGACTTCGTGTCCGGCTTGCCTAGAGTCAAAGGAGGGTTTGATGGAATTTGGGTAATTGTCGACAGATTGACTAAGTCTGCCCATTTCCTCAAGGTTCGGATGTCCGAGAAAGTTCCAAAGTTAGCCGAGTTATATGTTCGAGAGATTGTAAGACTACATGGAATTCCGGCTAGTATCGTTTCGGATCGGGATCCACGGTTTACTTCGATCTTCTGGCAGAATCTCCAAAAATGTTTGGGCACCAGGCTCAGGTTTAGCACCGCTTCGCATCCTCAAACGGACGGTCAATCTGAAAGGTTAATTCAGTACTTAGAGGACATGCTTCGGTCGTGTGCTTTGGATTTCCAGGATAAGTGGGATGAGCATCTGGCTCTAGTTGAATTTGCTTATAATAACAGTTATCAGGGTTCAATTAAGATGGCTCCTTATGAAGCGCTTTATGGAAGGAAGTGTAGGTCGCCTTTGTTCTGGGATATCGAGGATTGGAGATGGACCGAAGAGAATAAACTGGAGAGGGCAGAACCTAAGGAAAACATTGTTGCTATTATTGAGAAGGTTCATACGATTAGACAAAGAATGAGAGCAGCTCAGGCTCGACAGAAAAGCTACGCCGATAAGAGAAGAAGGCCCTTAGTGTTTGAGGTTGGAGATAGAGTTTTTCTGAAGGCATCTCCAAGGAAAGGCTTCACTCGAATAGGTAAAGGTGGAAAGCTCAGTCCACGATACCTAGGGCCATTTGAAATTTTGGAAAGAATTGGAGAAACGGCGTATAGATTGGATCTACCACCGAATTTGACCGGGATACACAACGTTTTTCATGTTTCTCAGCTCCGTAAGTACCATCCCGATGAGGCAACTATTCTTCCAGTTGAAGAGGTTCAGTTAGAGACGGATTTAACAATAGAAAAGCATCCTGTTGCAATTCAGGACCGGAAGATGCAAGAATTGAGAAAACGGCAGATTCCTTTGGTCAGAGTACTTTGGAGGGATCAGAAATCCGAGGAATCGACTTGGGAAACTGAGGAGAAAATGAAGAATTTATATCCGGAGTTGTTTGAGGACTCGGTTCGGACTTGAGGGCAAGTCCTTTTTAAGGGGGAAGGATTGTGACACCCCGTCTTTCAGACCGTACAGGTATGACGTATGTGCGCATTTAAAATTATTATTTACGCATTTTATATTTATTCTAATTGTTTACTTGAATTATTTAATTTAATTCTTATATGAATTATTTGAATTTGCCTGAAATAATTGAATTATATGAATTCGTCTGAATGAATGTGCATGTGAATTATTCGTTTTAATTTGAGTGGACCCTGTTTGAGCCTGTATTTGTTGAACCGAACCAACTTGAACCGGGAACCTTGAACCGAACCCGTGAACCGAACCGGCTCAGCCTTAAAGGCTGAACCATTCTCTCTTCTCCCTCATTACGTTATTTTCAGCTCAAAGCAAGCAAGAGAGAAAACCCCAAGCTTTGATCATCCAACTTCACAAGCCGATAACTCTCTCGTTTCTTCGTCTTTTCTCGAGCTTAGGTAGGTTTCGGAATCCCCTCGTCATGCTCTACGTTTCCATGGTTTAACTTCTGAGTTTGGTGTGAGTTTGCTTTGCCTTTGCTCCCATACTTGAATAGTAAGGGTTTAGCTTTAATGGTGATTTCTTGCTCTTTGCTTGAGATGATTGATTCCTAGCCTCTTGTATGAGTTGTATATGTTATATATGTTGCATTTATTGCATGTAATCCATGGTTGGTGAAGGATTTTTGAGTGATCATAATTTTGGTTTGAATTTTGCTTAACCTTGATCATGCTTTTAAATTCCGTTTTCTTGCATTATTTGAGTGTTCATATGTAAAGTATGATATATTTGAATTGTATGTGCATTTTGAGAAGTTATGGCAACTTTAAAGGTTGGATTTTGGCCATTTTTGGCATATTTTCGAGCTTCCCCTGTTTTCTGTGTTTAAACTCTGCTCCAGCTTTTCGAACCAGGCCGGAACGGCCGTTCCCGCCCAGTTTTAAACTGGGAACGACCGTTCCCAGGCCATACTGTTCATGACCGAGAGTGGGAACGACCGTTCCCAGTTGTACTGGGAACGGGAACGGCCGTTCCCATGTCCGGAACCCCTCTCTTCTGGAGCAAATCCACGGGGGTGGATTTTTCCTTAAGGAAAAATCCGCGAGGGTGGATTTGAGGCAGTAGCTCTTGGAAAATCCATGGGGGTGGATTTTCCCCTTTAGAAAAATCCATGGGGGTGGATTTTCCCCTTTGAAAAATTCAAAACCTAGAAGTTTCTACTACTTCTCTTTGCTTTAATTATGCATTTTTATGATTTTAATTGCTTCTCTTTTGCATGATTAATTGTTATAACCATGCAATTATATGACTTGATTGTGATATTTTGTTGTGAACATGATCCATGCATTTTGCCGGGCGTCTTCTTTGGTACATTATTGAGTCTAAGTCTCGGGTCTTGTCTTCTTTTGTTTCAGAGCCTCTTCCGGAAGTTCGTGAGCCCGAGGTTTAAGTGTTCGTTCGCCCGTTTTGCCTTCCTTCTACTTTTACAAAGGTGAGGTTAGGATCCTTTGTATTAGATAAGCGACCTAAGACCTATTACGTGTTGTTTTCTTACCCTGTATGCGAATATATATACTTATATATATGTATTAAATACGAATGCTTAAGGTATGTTATGATCTTGTGAAATAAGCTTTACGTTTTCGAAATTGGTATAAGTATTGGCATAAGTAAGCTATACTTTGAAATTCGTTATTCGTATATGATATGTTTGAGCGAGTTGTACCCTGAAAGATGGGAGTTTGGTTTGATTTGGTTTGTTGGGCCCGGAGACGTGGGTAAGGGAGACCCGGGACGACCACGGGGTCGCCGGTTATGACCCCTGTGCACGTTCTCATTTGAGATATTCACGTGCGACCTATGGAGGTTGGGAAGGCGTGGTATCTTGAGCCTTCGGTGGATAACCGGGGAAGGCATATCGTGGGTTAGCTGCCCCGTATGTGTTTGGTAATGTAGGTGTTAGGGTTTGATTCCCGATACACCATGGATGTGGGGTGGATGTGATGTGAATTCGATTTTATGTTATGTTTGATGGAGTAAGGGATAGTCCGTTCTCGCCGGACTTATGTTTATGTTATGTTTGATAGATTATGGATCGAGATAGGCTTTCCTTTATATTATATGCTATCTTTGGAAAATGATTTGGTATGTAAAACCCTAGCCTCGATTCATGACTATCACCTTTGTCATATGCTCTGCTCTATATGTATTTAGGTGTGGGTGTGCGTTTAGCCCCCTCACTCAGTCGAGTTTTGACTGACCCTCTCTTTTCCCAACTTCAGTGCAGGTTGTTTCGAGCTAGGCGGGGAAGTGCGAGTCTTGGTCTTGTACTTGTGTGTCTAGGTCGAGTTGCATCCATACTTCTTGCATTTTGGGATACTCTTATTATGTATTTGATGTTAGAATTATATTTTGCTGAATTATGGGCTTCTGATGTATATACTCGATCTTTTGGGCCGTGAGGCCATTGTATATGATGTAAATGTTAGTTATAGAGCTCTTTTCGATCCTTGTTATGGCTTCCGCATTTATGTTTATTTTGCGCGCTCTGTCCGAGTTTTAGCCCCGCTTAGCCTAAGGAGTGAGTGTAGGTTCCGTTCGCCTAGACTGGGACTCATGTATGGAAATCCATTTCATATGTGGGTTCGGGTTTAGGTGCGGGGGATGTGGTGGCCCACCGTTCCGGGCGTCACAGTTGGTCGCCGTTTCGATCCTACCTTTTGTCTCTTTTGTTAAGGTGAGGTTAGGAATTAGTAGCTAATTACCCTATGACCCATAATATGATGAATTTTTCCCTTGAATGCGGATATGGTACATATATCTAGATACGAGTGCTTAAATTATGTTTATGATCTTATGGAATAACTTTGGTCTCTTTGAAACGATATATGTACGAGTATATATAAGCTTGATTTTAAATCTCTTTTAGTATATTTTGTTATGTTGAGCGAGTGTGTAGCACCCGGGACGATAGGCACCACATCCCCCGCACTATGAGTCTAATCCACATATGAAATAGGCAGTCCACACATGAATCGGACTCACAGCGAACGGGTGACAATCCAAAGGACAACCCTGACTAGGCGGTAGCTAACCCTGGAACCAACAACCAAAAACCAAAATGCGGAAGCAAGGAAATCATTTATGTAATATCCATGAAACAAATGAAATCCAATACGAACATAAATACGGGTTCCACTAATCAGTACACCTGTCCTAACCTGTCCCGAATCAATACAAGGAAACAACATAACAACGGGTTCAACTGGCTCCAGAACCTGTCCTAACCTGTCCCGAATCAATATCAATTCAATAAGGGCACACCGGCCATCAATAATTAATCAATACAGTATTTAAAGACAATATAATATGCAGTGAGTGTAAATGAGTGAGACTAGAACAATGACTCGACACTCTAACTCCGCCTAGTAACCAACACCTGCAAAAGAAACTGGAAAAAGGGGGAAAAAGGGGTCAGTCTCTAGAAGACTGAGTGAGCTGGAGCGATACATATAATATAGAAACATACACATTCAAGTCATAAATCCCGAGCAAGGTTTATTTAAAGTTAGTTCCCAAAAAGGGCAAAAGAATGACTCAGCAATGCTCAGACTTTACGACTATTCATATTAAATTCATTAAGTTCATAAATCATATTCAATCAATAAGGCTCGGCGAGTGAGCGTGCACAATCTCCAACCAAACTCCGATCGTGTACGACAAATATCATTAATACATTAAATAGGTGATCATGCAATATATCATAATACACACAGATCACATATCATGTCCTAAACATATTCGTTTGGGCAATCCGTTTCCCGGCCTTCCCGCACGGTGCTTATTAATCAATAATCAATCATATTCAATCAATCAGTCAATCATTTTCAATCATAAATAAGTTCCAACCTTCTTCCTCCAGGTTGGTGGTGGGTTTGCAAGGCCCGACCACCCAATCATTGACCAAAAGGGGTTACATGACTCCCCAGATGGCACTCAGCTCCCTTTCCCCGCCAATCTCCTGACGAGGTCCGGTACCGCCGTTCAATAGAGGGACTAGTGTGAGGGCCTCCTCGGGTCCCCACTCACACCAAGCCCCTGGGCCCCATTCTGTGTAATCAATCAATCATTCTTTCTTTTCTCGCCAAAGCATTTGATTCATAAGAATCATACCATATTTCATAATCCATTTGAAAAGGGTTTACTCGATCAATCAATATTTACTCGATCAATATTTACTCGATCAATCTTTTGGAAACAATATAGATATACAATATAGTTTTAGGCCAAAACATTCACATACGGGTTGTAGGGTTGAATACATAACTAGAACGGAAAACACCCTCACCTGGAATACCACGAGACAAGAAACAAGACCAATACGGTTGCCTATTCAATTTGGAAGTCTCCGCCCTGGAAACAAACTGTACAAGAGAAGGAACAATGTGTACTTGTGAGAATTGACTCAATATGAAACCACATAGACGCACGGCAATGCTAATGTAGCACCCCGCACGTGAGGCACCACATCCCCCGCACTATGGCTCAACACGAGTAACGAAACAGTAAATCCGCACACGTATCAAACCATAGCGAACGGGAGACAACAAAAAAAACCTTCCTAGGCCAGGCGGAGCTAGACCCTGCAATGATAACCAATCAACAAAATATAATGCATAGCAAAGCCAAAGTTCAATCATACAAACCATAAGTAGAATTTGGGCACTTCAGGCCTCTTTTACATTCATAGCAAATCCCAGTAAAGTCAATTCAATAACAATAACATAATTATTCAAGTCCAAGATACTACAGAATCAAATCAAACATAATCCAATACATGAATGAGTGCAGAGACTCTCCTAACCTAACTCGACCAACTTAAAAACTCCAACACCTCCGCCTAGCCCGAAACTCCAAAGTCAAACCTGCACACTAAAAGATTGGGGAGGGAGAGGGTCAGTCTCTAGAAGACTGATTGAGCAGGAGCGATATATATATATAGAAACATGCACATGCAAGTCATAAATTCCGAACAAGGTTTTTATTTGAAATTAGTTCCCAAAAAGGGCAAGAGGATGATTACTCAATGCTCGGATTTTATGACTAATCATATTAATTCATTACATTCATAAATCATACATAAACATAAGGCTCGGCGAGTGAGCATGCACAATCTCCAACCAAACTCCGACCGTGTACGACAAATATTATTAATATGTTGATTAGGTGATCATGCAATATATCATAATACACGCATACCATAAATCATAACATAAACATATGCGTTTGGGCAATCCGTGTCCCGGCTTTCCCGCACGGTGCATAATCATATCATAAACATATTCATAAGCATAATCATATCATAACCAACCTTCTTCCTCCGGGTGGTGGACAAGTTAGCTAGACCTGACCACCGGTTCATACATAATGGCTAGTGAGGTACATGAATCCTCAAAAGCCCGACTAGCATTTCCTCGTCAAAACTCCTAACGAGGTCCGTTTCGTCGTAAATTTGGTTGGAACTAGTGTATGGGATCACCGTCGGCCCTTGCCTCCCCGGATTGCCACATACACTAAGTCCCTGGGCCCGTGAACATAACATACATACTGTAGCACCCTAGACCCCAAGGCGCCACATCCCCCGCACTGTAGCCTCAATCCACGTATGAAATGGACAGTTCATACATAAACCAAGACCACAGCGAACGGGTGACAACAAAAATGACGCTCTAGGCGGGACACTCTCCCCGACAAATCAACAATCATGAATAGAAAAGCGGAAGCAGTAAAGTCATTCGTTTATATAGGTACCATATTTATTACATAGATACATATAGGTACCATTTCACTATCCATACATTATCATTTCTCAATAATATACATCGGTAAGTATCCAAAATGTGTCAATCGTGAACATAACATGATATTCGGAAAATATACATGAAAGGTGCAACACTAGACTCGTGATAATGCAGGACTCGACCAACTCCCGCCTAGCACAACCCCGCTCAAAGTGTACCTAAAAAGTGAAGTATCAGTCTACCGAAGACTGAGTGAGGGGCAATAAATATATATGTCACACGTCACATGCAAGTTGTAGCCTCGGGTGAAGACTTTAGCGTAAAATAGGTATGTAATTCAAGGAGTTAATCTTTGCCCGAGATTACAACCAATCATTTTAACATGTTTATTTAGTCATGCTTGTCAATATCATGAACATGTGGCCCGGGCGAGCAAGGGCAGTCTCCAACCGAACTCCCAATCGTGAACAATATGTGATCATGCTTGCTTGCTTGATAATTACGTGATCATGCAATTTAATTAGTGCTCATATAAACAAGTTCATGCTTGAAATCATGCAATAACCCGAGGATAACCCGACACGCCGGATTAATCCCCAGTCTCCTTCTTCCTCCGGGTGATAGCGAGTTTGCAAGGCTCGACTATCCACGACATGGTGTGTGTAGAGGACATGACCCTCTAGACACGGAACTCCTTCCACCACTAATCTCCTAGTGGCTTCGGGGTTGATCCCAACAATGTGAGGATAATTCAGGAGTTACCCGTCAGCCCTTGCTTTCCCGGTTGGCTCAAGAATTACCCTCGGGCCCACGTGCAATCATGTACTCGCCAAACATGCTTGAAAATCATGACAATCGATACATTCTTGCTTGAAATATTTATCACTTTAAAAATGTTTATAAGTATATTAGGTTTTGGCCGAAAACTAGCACATAAGGGTTATAGGGTTCGTTTTATCAAAACAAAACCTCACCTTTCTTGCAAAATAAAATAAAGAAGCGTTCTAAGGAGCTTGCTCCCCGTCCACGCCCTCGTGACCTGTGCAAATACGATGTACAAACATGAGACATGAACTAAAATGGCCAAAAAGTGACGAACGGCGAAAATGTGTCGAGACGACCTCGAAAATGCAATGTGGTATGATAACTTTTCGTTTCACATCATATTAACACATATTATAGCAATTCGGGGTCAAAGAAGTCGTCGGATCGAGGGGTCATTTTCGTAATTTTATGCAGTGAATTTTGTTCTGTCAGTCCCTTGGGAACGGCCGTTCCAAGCTTCCTTTGTACTTGGGAACGGTCGTTCCCGTTGCCCAGAAAAACGCGGCAACGTTTTTAATTTTAAAAGCGTGCCTAGCCGGGAACGGCCCTTCCGGCTCCAAGGCCAAAATGGGAACGGCCGTTCCCATGGTCGGCCGCGCGGTTTTCATTTTGAAAGAAGGGAACGCCCGTTCCTGCCTTGCCTTGAGGCTGGGAACGGTCGTTCCCAGTTCTGCAACTGAAAAAAAAACAGAGCAGAACAGAGTATGCTCTCGGGAAGAAAGCAACAAAGCAACAACAATTTTGATTTTGATCCCAAATACCATAATTTCTGGAAATATGATGCATACACCTTCAAGAAGTGATAATATAACACTTAGACACTTAAACCATAAAATATCCTCAAGAATTCATGCTTTCAAGTTCATGATCAAACTTGATCATTCAAGCCATAAATCCAAGAATTTCATGAACAAACCATGCTATAATTCAATAAATGATCACATATTCATGCTTCCATGTCCAACCAATCCATCTAGCATATAAATTCCAAACCCTAACCATCTCTAATCTGATCAAGAATCATAACTCATGCCAAACCAACCTTGAAGATAGAAGAAATGAAGAAGTATGATGATGATGATGATGATCTCTCAATTTCTTGGAACACTTCTTGAAATCTTGATGATTGATGCAAAAGATCACTCTTCCTTTTTCTCTTCTTTGGAATACCGAGAGAGATGAATATGTTGGGAAATATTTTGGATGAAATGAGCTCATGGAAGCTAGAGGAAGCTTATACCGTTTCATTCCATTCTTGGTTTTTGTGAATTAAGCTAATTGCCAATAAATCCTCTAACTCATGAGAGTATGTAATTGAGTGTATAAGCTTTTGAAATATAATCAATTAGGTCCTTAGAAATCATGCAATTAAGTCCCTAACATTTTAGAAAATATTTAATTAGGGACAATTTGGTAATTTTATCGCTCTCGGTATTAATTTTATGCAACAAATATTTTTCGTGTCATGAAATAATATTTGCAATGATATGAATTTAAAGAATTAAGATAAATAATGTTTCATGAATTTTATAAAAATGCGAATGCCACGTAAGAATATATTATAAATTAAAGAAATAAAATAAACCTACGCTCAAAACGCACACGTGGCGTGCTTACCTGTTTATCCGGAAACCGGGGCGTTACAACTCTTCCCCCCTTAAAAGAATCTGGTCCCCAGATTCTCTAGTCGTGCTCGAACAACTCCGGGTGGAACCGTTTCATTTTATCCTCTGTTTCCCAAGTAGCTTCCTCGGTTTTATCGCTTCTCCACAAAACCTTAACCATGGGAATTCTCCGGTTTCTCAACTCTTGAAATTTCCGATCCAAGATCTTAACCGGCCTCTGAACAAATTTCAAATTCGGTTCCAGCTCAACTTCTTCCACGGGGAGGATTGTAGTCTCATCGGGGTAGTATTTCCTTAATTGTGAAACATGAAACACGTTGTGAATCCCCGTAAGACTCGGTGGTAGGTCCAGTCGATAGGCTACCTCGCCTATTCTTTCCAAAATCTCAAACGGACCTAAGTAGCGAGAATTAAGCTTTCCTCCTTTCCCGATCCGGGTGAAACCTTTCCTTGGTGACACCTTCAAGAATACCCGGTCACCCACTTCAAATTCTAAATCTCTTCGGCGCTTATCGGCATAGCTCTTTTGCCTACCTTGCGCGGGTTTCATCCGTTGTTGAATCATTTGAACCTTTTCAATCATAGCTTGAACAACTTTGGAAGGCCTTTCGAATCTTTCACCTTTCTTTACCCCTTCCTGTTTCGACCATTTCCATTCTTCCAAGTCGAAAAACAACGGAGATCGGCACTTTCTTCCATAAAGTAACTCGTAAGGAGCCATTCCGATCGAAGCCTGAAAGCTGTTATTATAAGCAAACTCGATCAAGGGAAGCTGTTCTGCCCACGAGTTCTGAAAATCCATCGCGCAAGCCCGAAGAAGATCTTCCAAATACCTGATTAACCTTTCAGCCTGGCCGTCTGTTTGCGGGTGAAATGCTGTACTGAACTTAAGTTTCGTTCCCAAGACAGCCTGTAACTCTTGCCACAACTTAGAAGTAAACCTCGGGTCTCGATCTGAAACTATGCTCACCGGAATACCATGAAGTCGAATAATCTCTCGGTTATAGATTTCGGCCAACTTCGGAATCTTATAGGACATCCGGACCGGTAGAAAGTGAGCAGACTTTGTAAATCTATCCACGATCACCCAAATACCATCAAACCCGCCTTTAACCTTCGGTAACCCAGAAACAAAATCCATTGTTACTTGTTCCCACTTCCACTCGGGAATAGGTAACGGTTGTAGAAGTCCCGCGGGTTTTTGGTGCTCCGCCTTCACTTTCTGACAAGTCAGGCAATGTTTCACATACTCTGCCACGTCCCTCTTCATCCCGTTCCACCAATAATATTGTTTCAAATCCTTATACATCTTATTTCCTCCTGGGTGGATCGAGTAAGCTGACTTGTGAGCTTCTTCGAGTAGGACCCGTCTCAACTCTTCAGGTACTACTACTCTGTTCTTAAACCGAAGCAACCCGGTCTCATCAAACCCAAACGGACTCTCCGGGTCATCCTTAGCTTTACCTGCAAGCTTCTGCACTTCCGGATCCTTATTCTGAGCCTCAAACAGCTGATGCTTTAATTCCGGCTGAATTGTGATATTAGAAACCCGAGCCTTTAATACAATCGGGGCAACTTCCTCACTTTCCTTTATTTCCAAACTCGATACATTCGCCTTCCTGCTAAGTGCATCGGCGACCACATTGGCTTTCCCGGGATGGTATTTAATTGTACAATTATAGTCTTCCAACTTTTCCATCCAACGTCGTTGCCTCATATTCAAATCCTTCTGTGTGAATAAATACTGGAGGCTCTTGTGGTCGGTAAAAATCTCAAAGGAAGTCCCGTAAAGATAATGTCTCCATTTCCCGAGAGCAAAGATCACGGCTGCAAGTTCTAGGTCGTGTGTTGGATAATTCCTTTCATATTCCTTTAGCTTCCGAGAAGCATAAGCGATCACTTTTCCTTTCTGAGTCAAAACACAACCTAAGCCTTCTTTAGAAGCATCTGTATACACTGCATACTCTTCTGAACCTTCGGGTAAGGTTAATACCGGAGCTGAGACTAACTTTTCTTTCAGAAAGTTGAAGCTTTGATCACACTTCTTGTCCCAGACAAACTTAACATCCTTCTTTGTCAACTGGGTTAACGGTGCCGCAATCTTGGAGAAATCCTGAACGAATCTCCTGTAATAACCGGCCAATCCCAAGAAGCTTCTAATCTCCGAGGCATTCTTTGGTTTCTCCCACTTAAGCACGGCCTCGATTTTCGAGGGATCGACTTCCAACCCTTTTCCTGAAATCACGTGCCCCAAAAAGGAAACCCGATCGATCCAAAATTCACACTTACTGAACTTAGCAAACAACTGATGCTCTTTTAGTGTCTGAAGAACGAGTCTGAGATGTCTCGCGTGCTCCTCGGCTGATTTCGAGAAAACCAGAATATCATCGATAAATATTACCACGAACTTGTCGAGGAAAGGCCTGAATATCCGGTGCATCATATCCATGAAAGCTGCAGGAGCATTAGTCAATCCAAACGGCATAACCACGAACTCGTAGTGCCCGTACCGAGTATTGAATCCCGTCTTTGGAATATCCTCTGCTCGGATTCGCAGCTGATAGTATCCCTGTCTTAAATCCAATTTCGAATACACCTTAGAACCCTGAAGTATATCGAACAACTCCTCAATATGTGGGAGGGGATACTTGTTCTTAATAGTCATCCTATTCAACTCCCTGTAATCGATGCACATTCTTAAAGTCCCGTCCTTTTTCTTTACAAACAATACCGGTGCTCCCCACGGCGAAGAACTTGGCCGAATGTACCCAACTTCCAACAAAGCCTCAAGCTGAACTTTTAGTTCCTTTAATTCGGCTGGAGCCATCCGGTACAGAGTCTTTGAATACGGCTCAGCATTCGGAAAAAGATCAATCACGAACTCAATCTCCCGCTCAGGAGGCAAGGAATCCAATTTCTCTGGGAATACCTCGGGGAATTCCTTTACCACTTCTGTGTCCTCTAATTTCACCTGATCTTTGGGCTTGTTCAGAATGTAGGCAATGAATCCTGTAGCCCCGTCCCTGACCAACTTCTGAGCCTCTGAAAACGAGAGTAGGGGCACGGTCTTCGAAGTACTGCCCGTAACAACCTCTGAACCCAACTGAACCTTCTTAGCCCGGCAATCTACGGTAGCACAATGCTTGTATAACCATTCCATCCCCAATATAGCTCCGTACCTCTCCATCGGCATAACAATAAAATCTGTCAGAAACTCCCGGCCTTCAATTACCACTGGAACATCCCTGTAAACCTGATCCGTCTCTCGCCTACTACCGAAAGGAGTACTAACTAGATAGCGCACAGAAGTACACATAGCAGGCAAAGGCAAAGTAATAGCAATAGAGTGCGCAAGAAAGGAGTGTGTAGCTCCTGGATCAAATAATGTATGGATGTTCGTGCCATGAATGCAAATAATACCTTCAACTACTGCGGCGGGGTCAATATCAGCCTCCTGCTCCTCTCCCGCGAGTGCATAAGCCCGAGCTCTCACCAGGGGTCTCGGTCCTGCAGGTGGTGGATCCTGACGATCCGGACAACCATCAACCAGGTGCTCGTTACTCCCGCAAATCAAACATAGACCCAACCGGCGTCTGCAGTTATCATAGGTGTGCGTAGGATGTCCACACCATGTGCATCTCGGTCTCTGAGGTGGCTGAGGTGGTACTGGAGCTCTCGGACCCTTCTGTGATGGCCCTGTAAACTTAGGTTTCTTCCCGGAGTCCCTCTGCGCTGGAGGTGCAGAATACACCATCGGCCTTTTTCCTGAACTCGAGCCCTGGCCTGACCTCGAGCCTGAAGCCTGTCCTGCTCGCTGAGTAGCCCTCCTAGCACTATCGGAATCTTCAACTTTTAGGGCTTTTGCTGTAGCTTTCGCCCAGGTGCTGGTATTAGTAGCTTTCAGTGCATCCTGAATGTCTGGTCTCAACCCCTGAACGAACTGCATCGCTTTGTGAAAGTCATCGTTCGCTATGTTAGGTGCATAGCGAGAAAGCCTCTCGAACTCGGCGATGTACTGGCCCACGGACCTGCTTCCCTGCTTTAGCTCTGTAAACTCCCTCAACCTGCGGGTACGGGAAGCTGGAGGAATGTACTTGTTTCTAAACTCCCGTACAAAAGTCTCCCAAGTAATCTCGGTCCCAGCTGCCTCCAGAACAATCTGAGTGCTCTCCCACCAGGAGTAAGCCTCGCCCTGAATAAGAGTGAGGGTGCAACGAGCCTTCTCCTGACTGTCGCAAGGAATAAGCTGCCAAATCCTCTCGATCTCTTTCAACCACATCTCTGCCTGCATATCGTCTCCCTTATAGAACTTCGGGGGACGCTGATTCTGAAACTCTCACAAAATAGTAGAAATGGGGTTCTCCGGAGGTGCTACCTGCACTGGTGGTGGTGGTGGAGGTACCCGTTCCTGTAATCTCTGATCAATTAGCCCCACTACGGCATTCATGAAATCCTGGGGCTGTGCCGGAGCAGGTGGAGGAGGTGGTGATCTCTCGTGGCGATGATGTCGACGGTGATGATGCCTATGCCTCGAGGATCGGTCACTGGAACGTCTATCGTGCTCCATCCTGAAATCAGATCACTAAACATGCGTGGCTTGATCAATAAATGCAAATGTGTGCACACAATTTCCATAGTATCAAATAGCACACGTTCAAGGAGGATCAAGTAGCTCAATTAATGCAAAGGAATAGGTAATTCAGGTAAGTCAACCAAATGCAGACTCCCAAATACCACATAATCCTATACCGTGCGACCTAGACTGACTTGACACGACTCGAGAACCTCGGTTTTGCAACCGGGCTCTGATACCACCTGTAGATGTAGCACCCTAGACCCCAAGGCGCCACATCCCCCGCACTGTAGCCTCAATCCACGTATGAAATGGACAGTTCATACATAAACCAAGACCACAACGAAAGGGTGACAACAAAAATGACGCTCTAGGCGGGACACTCTCCCCGACAAATCAACAATCATGAATAGAAAAGCGGAAGCAGTAAAGTCATTTGTATATATAGGTACCATATTTATTACATAGATACATATAGGTACCATTTCACTATCCATACATTATCATTTCTCAATAATATACATCGGTAAGTATCCAAAATGTGTCAATCGTGAACATAACATGATATCCGGAAAATATACATGAAAGGTGCAACACTAGACTCGTGATAATGCAGGACTCGACCAACTCCCGCCTAGCACAACCCCGCTCAAAGTGTACCTGAAAAGTGAAGTATCAGTCTACCGAAGACTGAGTGAGGGGCAATAAATATATATGTCACACGTCACATGCAAGTTGTAGCCTCGGGTGAAGACTTTAGCGTAAAATAGGTATGTAATTCAAGGAGTTAATCTTTGCCCGAGATTACAACCAATCATTTTAACATGTTTATTTAGTCATGCTTGTCAATATCATGAATATGTGGCCCCGGCGAGCAAGGGCAGTCTCCAACCGAACTCCCAATCGTGAACAATACGTGATCATGCTTGCTTGCTTGATAATTACGTGATCATGCAATTTAATTAGTGCTCATATAAACAAGTTCATGCTTGAAATCATGCAATAACCCGAGGATAACCCGACACGCCGGATTAATCCCCATTCTCCTTCTTCCTCCGGGTGATAGCGAGTTTGCAAGGCTCGACTATCCACGACATGGTGTGTGTAGAGGACATGACCCTCTAGACACGGAACTCCTTCCACCACTAATCTCCTAGTGGCTTCGGGGTTGATCCCAACAATGTGAGGATAATTCAGGAGTTACCCGTCAGCCCTTGCTTTCCCGGTTGGCTCAAGAATTACCCTCGGGCCCACGTGCAATCATGTACTCGCCAAACATGCTTGAAAATCATGACAATCGATACATTCTTGCTTGAAATATTTATCACTTTAAAAATGTTTATAAGTATATTAGGTTTTGGCCGAAAACTAGCACATAAGGGTTATAGGGTTCGTTTTATCAAAACAAAACCTCACCTTTCTTGCAAAATAAAATAAAGAAGCGTTCTAAGGAGCTTGTTCCCCGTCCACGCCCTCGTGACCTATGCAAATACGATGTACAAACATGAGGCATGAACTAAAATGGCCAAAAAGTGACGAACGGCGAAAATGTGTCGAGACGACCTCGAAAATGCAATGTGGTATGATAACTTTTCGTTTCACATCATATTAACACATATTATAGCAATTCGGGGTCAAAGAAGTCATCGGATCGAGGGGTCATTTTCGTAATTTTATGCAGTGAATTTTGTTCTGTCAGTCCCTTGGGAACGGCCGTTCCAAGCTTCCTTTGTACTTGGGAACGGTCGTTCCCGTTGCCCAGAAAAACGCGGCAACGTTTTTAATTTTAAAAGCGCGCCTAGCCGGGAACGGCCCTTCCGGCTCCAAGGCCAAAATGGGAACGGCCGTTCCCATGGTCGGCCGCGCGGTTTTCATTTTGAAAGAAGGGAACGCCTGTTCCTGCCTTGCCTTGAGGCTGGGAACGGTCGTTCCCAGTTCTGCAACTGGAAAAAAAACAGAGCAGAACAGAGTATGCTCTCGGGAAGAAAGCAACAAAGCAACAACAATTTTGATTTTGATCCCAAATACCATAATTTCTGGAAATATGATGCATACACCTTCAAGAAGTGATAATATAACACTTAAAATATCCTCAAGAATTCATGCTTTCAAGTTCATGATCAAACTTGATCATTCAAGCCATAAATCCAAGAATTTCATGAACAAACCATGCTATAATTCAATAAATGATCACATATTCATGCTTCCATGTCCAACCAATCCATCTAGCATATAAATTCCAAACCCTAACCATCTCTAATCTGATCAAGAATCATAACTCATGCCAAACCAACCTTGAAGATAGAAGAAATGAAGAAGTATGATGATGATGATGATGATCTCTCAATTTCTTAGAACACTTCTTGAAATCTTGATGATTGATGCAAAAGATCACTCTTCCTTTTTCTCTTCTTTGGAATACCGAGAGAGATGAATATGTTGGGAAATATTTTGGATGAAATGAGCTCATGGAAGCTAGAGGAAGCTTATACCGTTTCATTCCATTCTTGGTTTTTGTGAATTAAGCTAATTGCCAATAAATCCTCTAACTTATGAGAGTATGTAATTGAGTGTATAAGCTTTTGAAATATAATCAATTAGGTCCTTAGAAATCATGCAATTAAGTCCCTAACATTTTAGAAAATATTTAATTAGGGACAATTTGGTAATTTTATCGCTCTCGGTATTAATTTTATGCAACAAATATTTTTCGTGTCATGAAATAATATTTGCAATGATATGAATTTAAAGAATTAAGATAAATAATGTTTCATGAATTTTATAAAAATGCGAATGCCACGTAAGAATATATTATAAATTAAAGAAATAAAATAAACCTACGCTCAAAACGCACACGTGGCGTGCTTACCTGTTTATCCGGAAACCGGGGCGTTACAACTCTTCCCCCCTTAAAAGAATCTGGTCCCCAGATTCTCTAGTCTTGCTCGAACAACTCCGGGTGGAACCGTTTCATTTTATCCTCTGTTTCCCAAGTAGCTTCCTCGGTTTTATCGAGCTAACTACTTACCCCATTGGTGACAGGTTCCAAAGCATTCATAGCACGTGCATCATATTTTGCATTAATTATTTATTCTCTTGATCTTATGTTATTCGTACATTTCTAATTGGTTTTTGTTGCGCTAATGTGTGGTATAATTGCTTGGTGTAAACGTGACACATGCATTACCATCTTTACCCGACATGCATTTTAGTGTTTACTTGATAGGAAAATCTGGCACCTCAATTGTCGAGAATATCCCCGCTCGAACCATATCTGAGTTAAGGGAAAGGAAATAATGGCGTGGCACATGACAAGAAAGACAATTGGGAAATAAAGAACTTTAGGTAAGGGATAGGTTAGTGGAAAGGACCTCCGAAGGAAAGTCAGATTAGATTCATCTTTGGGGTGTTCGGATCGAATAAGAATGGGGAAGAGAGATTGAGGGAATTCAATGAAAGAGCAAAATTTTAAGGGGGAGAGCACGACCGAGAGGTGAGGTGGAGGATGGAAATAGTGCTCAAAGAAACATGTCAATAGCAACAACGGGGATGCAAATTAAGGAGAATCCGGAAATCCTAATGGTGGCCATTGGAAATGAATAAGAGGACGGTATTGGTTAAGTTGTTAAGAGAGAAGTGACGATGCCAAATTCGGGGGAAGATCTTTCGAGATATAAAGAAGAGAGTTTATTGAACGGTTCTATGTCTGGAATTCCGAATTGGGAGTGATGAAATTATATGGGAGTTTCTGTGACCTCCTAAGATGGAATTAAATAAAGAAAAATTTGGATCAAGCTATCATATAAGGGGGTTCAATAATGACACTATTATCAAGTCTTCGGTTAGTCCCACGATACTTCGGAAGGAAATCTAAGAAGAAACCAAACCGGAAAAAGGTGACCATTGGAGGATTTACATCAAACGACAAGAATCATCAAGAATCTTCTGTCTTTGATTAAGGAAATATGGGACCAGTTATCAAATATAACGTTGAGGGGGTCAAAAGGGATTGAACAGACAATTGGAACGGAAGGTGGGAAAGGACTTGTGTTGCGAGAGACTATAAGAATAAACATCGTAAGGATGGGATCGAATTATCAAGTTGCTCAGAGTGGTTATCCTCGGGGATATGTTGAGCACCGATTTGGATAAGGATTGAAGAAATTGGGTAGCAGTACAAGTTAGAAAGGATCTAAGGATATAATCCTTAAGGAATTCACCAATCTTTTCACCGGGGAACCCTGAAGAGGTTCAAGACAAGTTGGGCACCGAGTTACATTCAGGACAGATCATACCTAGGACAACGACACCTCACAAATCTGAATTTTTGCAACTACGGTGAACGGTACTTATAGCATTCATGATACATGCATCCATGCAAATTTAACTTTTATAATTTTATGTTAGGTGCTTTGATCTGTAATGTGTTAAATTACTTGGAGTAATTGAATATCAATGTGGGCGACGTTTATTGCTTGCTTTGGGTGCCTTATGTGATTTTAGATTTGGTTTTGCGTGAGTTGCTTGGGAGTAATGGAGACTCCCTTGTTTATTTTCGGTTGAGAGACGGGGTGCTCTCTTGTTTATAAGAGATGGGGATTCTCTTATTTTTGTTTGAGAGACGGGGTACTCTCTTTACTTGCGAGAGACGGGGTTCTCTCATTGTTGCTCGAGAGACGGGGCTCTCTCCTTGTTGCTTGTGAGAGACGGGGAATCTCTCATTATTTGCTTTCAGGCGTGTGTGAATCCGAGGACGGATTCTTTTTAAGGGGGAGAGATTGTAACGCCCCAGTTTTTCAGTTTTAATAATGTGATGTATTTGTTTATAAATTGCGTAATTTAATTATTTAATTATATGATTAATTGTTTATAAATGTTTATATTTGATTCGAACTATAAACTATTGTTATTTTAATCTAGTTCATTTTATTTCAACTTGATATTCAGTGTTTAACTTCTTAATCTATGTTTCGTGTTACCTTAACTATTTCGGTAATTTCATTAATTTAATTTCAATATGTTATTGGTTGGTTTTAATTTAATTAATATGGAAATGAAGTTTTACTAATTCATTTATAACAAAATAAATTCGTTCATGCGCATGAGTGCTCTATTTGCGCTTCGTTCATATATGTAATGATATCGGATTGGTATGGAAATTTAGTATGTCGTAAATATGTGTGTTATGAACATGCCTATATGCTCGGTTTATGTTTTCGGATTCATTTGACGTGTTTATGAATTTAATTTTGATTGTGGAACCAAATCGGGGGCTAACGAGCAATTAGCGCACCCTTGGTTCCGTGCGTGATATCTTGAGCTCGGGAATTCGGATTCGAATTCCGACACCTCCGTTGCCTTCGTATCGACGATTCGGAGACAATGGAACAAGCCTCATACCTTTTTGGGATCATTAAGACCTCCGAAATCCAACCGTAACGAGCAACTCGTGCAAGAAGAGCTCTTTATGTTGACTAGTCTTCATGGTGGGAGCCCATAACCCCTCTTAACTTAACCACACCTTAACCATGACTTTTGTGCCTAGAGTTAACTCCTTCCCCTCCATTTTAGCAGCAAAAGCCGAACCATATCTCCCTCATTTCTGCAGCTGCTGATCGAGATAGAGAGATAGAGGAGAAGAGAGAAAACCTTGGCCATCCTTTGTGATTTTGAGCTCAAATCACCATTTTTCTTCACCAAATCTTCAAGGTATGAATATTGATGTCTTCTCTACTCTATTATACTTGATTTCATCTCCTTAATTCATGATTTGGATCAGATTTGATTAGGGTTTGAATTATGAGATTGGTATGAACTTTTAGGGATTTTTGCTCTTGTGACCTATATGTTTGTGTGGCTGAATTTCTCGCTTATATGTGATCATATGAACTTGTTTCTTGGCTTATTTCTTTCCTAACTGATAGTATATGATGTTAGGAGGATTTCATCTCTTGACCCTTTTATGAAATTATGAGATATGGAGCTCCAAACTTGATGTTCAAATTGATTCCCCTGTTTTTCGAACTGCTGTGTGAAATTTGGTGTTGATGGTTGATCAAATGGTCTCCATTTCGTGTGAAATTGCTTGGAGTTGATGTACACTCATTGTTATATATGTTATCATTCATGTTTCAAGTATTTGGATCCATTTGAAGCCTCAAAACCGAAATACATGGCCTGTTTTTATGCATGCTCCATGACAGATTCGTTGCTGTTGCCTATGTATGGTTGTTGGTCACCCTAATGTGCTTTAAATTGTGTCATTTTGCATATATATGATGTATATTAGTTTTTTAGTATGTTAGCATGCATTCCCCAAAGTTTCAGATCCAAATTCAAGCCCTAAGTACTTGATCAAGGCATGATAGAATCATTAGGGCTCATATGTACGATTTTGGCGATCCAGTTTTGTTGCATGGATTCGACGATCCTAACGTGTGATTTAGCCTTTGAACTCTAAATGAAAAATGTTCATAACATGCCAAATATGTTGTATATTAAGTTTCAGAGCATTTGGAGATCATTTGGTATGCCTTTGGATTGAGTTTGTATGAGTTCAGTTTTGCCGGTTAGGTCTTGCATGCGTTTTAAATTCTGTACCGTGACACCCCCGTGTCTCATTTACTCATAAGAGTGAGACACGGGCGTGTCACACCTTCTGGGCAGCTCTGTACTGAGCCACGCCCGTGGCTCAGTTGGGCTAGGGTTGGTGACACCCCCGTGTCACTTCCCATGTGCAGTCCTTGTTGCTTCCTTTTCGGTTTTTGATTTGTTTCATCTCTTGAATGATTTTATCTCCTTTTGTGTTGAACTATGAACTTGTTTTGCTATATGTTAGGAGTAATATGGTGTAATTTCATGGCTTTTGGATGTGTTATAGGCATGCTTTTACGTAATGCCGTTTATGTGTGTTTATATGTCGCTTATGAATAGCATCACTTATTTTCTATAGAATAAGACTTCTTCTTGTTGTCAAACCTTGGATATATGCTATGTTATGTAATATGAAGTATGTGGTAGCATTATGGAAGAGCTTGAATATGTTCTATGCTCCTATTTGAGTCCTTGAAATAAATTGATTGGACATATGAATTGAGGAATTTGAATGATTTATGATTGAACAAGTGAATGAATTGGTTATATGATTTTCATGACTTAATATGATCTTTATGCCTTCATATCTTGCTTGTGCATTGTCGTGCGTCATATATGGTTCATTAAGAGTCTTGAGTCTCACAAACACGTCTTGTGGTCTTTTGTACAGTTTGTCTCCAGGGTGGAGAGCTTTTGATAGTTCAGGCACTTGGTGCTCGATCCTTGTTTCTTCACGGTTCAGGTGAGGGTGGTTTTCGTTTTAGCTATGTAACAAACCCTACAACCCTTATGTGAAAAGCTTTGGCCAAAACCTTATGATTATATATATATATGGTTTTCAAATGAAGTTATCGAGTAAATCCTTCTGAGTTATGCGTATGAGCGTATAACTTAAAAATGGTTTTGTAATGAGGCTATGCTCCAAACCGTGTGTCTTCATGCTAGCTACGGATTAGGATGACACGGAGAGGTACGTATATAGCATATGCCGATTTACACGGTAAGGTATGATTTCTTATAGTATGTATTGATCGAGTAAACCCTTTTCAAATGATTTATGAATTATGATATGTACTTATGAATTGATTGTTTGGCGAGACACATTTATATTTATTATTGTTCGGGCCCCGGGACTTAGTATATGTGGCTAACCGAGGAAGCAAGGGCTGACGGGGATCCCATATACTAGTTCCAACAAACTACGGTGATACCGGCCCTCGCTAGGAGATTTAGCGGGGAATGGGAGCTGAGTGCCTTTGGGGGAGTCATGAAACCCCATTGGCCATTGACTGAGGTGGTCGGGTCTTGCTAACCCGTCCACCACCTGGAGGAAGAAGGTTGATTAGGATTTCCGCCTCTTCTTATGTATATGTTTTGATAGAATTATGCACCGTGCGGGAAGGCCGGGACACGGTTTGCCCAAACGCATATGTTATGTCATGATTTATGGTCTGTGTGTATTATGATATATTGCCTGATCGCCTAATCAATATATTACTGATATTTATGTACACGGTCGGAGTTTGGATGGAGGTTGTGCACGCTCACTCGCCGAGCCTTATATTTATGTATGATTTATGAATGTAATGAGTTTAATATGACTTAGTCGTAAAGTTCGAGCATTGTTTATCTATTTTCTTACCCTTATTGGGAACTAATCTCAACCAAAACCTTGCTCGGGATTTATGACTTGCATGTGCATGTTTTATATATGTGTATCGCTCCTGCTCACTCAGTCTTCTAGAGACTGACCCCTCTCCCTCTCCACTCTTTTAGTGTGCAGGTTTGATCCTTGGAGTTTGGCTAGGCGGAGGTGTTTGAAGTCTTTGAGTGAGTCGAGTTAGATTAGGAGAGTCTTTTCACTCATTCATGAATTGGAATTATGTATGACTAGTTTCGGTTATATTATGAGCTTGAATATTCATGTAATTGGTATTGAATTGCTTTTACTGGATTTTGTTATATTGTAAAAGAGGCCTGGAGAGCCCAATTCTGGTTATGATTGATATTATTGAATTTTCGCTTTGCTGCATTATTTTTTTTTTGTGGATTGGTAATCATTGCAGGGTCTAGCTCCGCCTGGCTTAGGAAGGTTTTTATGTTTGTCTCCCGTTCGCTATGGTTTGATACGGGTGCGGATTTACTGTTTCGTTACTCGTGTTGAGCCGTAGTGCGGGGGATGTGGTGCCTCACGTGTGGGGTGCTACATCCTTAAGTGGTATCAGAGCCCGGTTGCAAAACCGGTGTTCTTGAGTCATGTCTGAGTCAGTCTAGGTCGTACGGCTTAGGGACTATATGGCAATGTGTGCACTGCATAGATCTTGAACATGAATTTGGCTTTCCTTTTTGAATTTTGGCTAGACTATCTGTTGCATTTACATAAGGATCCTTGCACTAATTGTTGAAAATGTGTCATGAGCATGCACTAATCGCATGCATCTACTCTTGAAGTAAGCTATTATTTATAGGTTATGGAGATAATATCAAACCACGGCCAAGTTCGACGATAAAGAAGATCGATTGCAAACTTTTCTGAGACATGGAAGATGGGCAGGATACTCTGGGAAGAATGTAGAGAATTAGAGATGTGAGACTTCCCAAATGGAGCTAGAGTCAAGGATGAGGACTCGGAATGGGAAGATCGAATCTAGAGATGCGATGGCAGAGAGACATTTGGTGAAATCGGAATAGGAATTAATCATGGATTGTTGGGACTCGAAAGACTAAATTATGAGAATCTGCTATTTGGAGTGTTTTAATTGGATTCAGCGAGATCTGTCAACCTAAAGAATGAAGTGAACGAGCCTTGAAGATATTTTGATCCCGGATGAGATCGTCGAAGAGGTCTCAATAGTTAGGAGAGACTCAGATAAAATGGGCCGGTAGGAGCTGTGTACCTGGGGTCGACAAGAAGGATTTCTGATTAAGCCTAGTGAATTGAAATCAAGTCTGTCGAAGTTAAGACCGGGAAGAGTTGGACTTGGGTGCTCTGGATTTCGATCGTGATGGGAAACTCATAAACAATAGTCACGGGAATCTTGATCAAGGTGTTGATTGGGATATGAGTTCGTTTTTCTAAAACCAAGCTGAATTGCCATGTTGTGAAGTAAAATGGAAGATATGAAGCAACAAATGGAAATGGTAAAGAAAGGAAATCATGCGCTCAAATGTAAGCAATTGGAGGTGAATTGAATTCATAAAGGATAGGTACGGGATTTTGATTAAGGTGACGATTAGAAGTAAAGGTCGCATTACGAGGAGAAGGGTGGATGCTAACTCAGTGGACGTGAAAGAATTAGGGATCAAGAAATTGCAATCTCGGATAGTGGAAGATACAAGTGATGCGAAAAAGACTCATGGAAAACTTGAAGACCGTGGAAAGCCAAGGGATAATTACCAAGTCAAAGTGACCGCGGGACTTGGAGTAGCAAGGAAAAGCTATCGAGCTAACTACTTACCCCATTGGTGACAGGTTCCAAAGCATTCATAGCACGTGCATCATATTTTGCATTAATTATTTATTCTCTTGATCTTATGTTATTCGTACATTTCTAATTGGTTTTTGTTGCGCTAATGTGTGGTATAATTGCTTGGTGTAAACGTGACACATGCATTACCATCTTTACCCGACATGCATTTTAGTGTTTACTTGATAGGAAAATCTGGCACCTCAATTGTCGAGAATATCCCCGCTCGAACCATATCTGAGTTAAGGGAAAGGAAATAATGGCGTGGCACATGACAAGAAAGACAATTGGGAAATAAAGAACTTTAGGTAAGGGATTGGTTAGTGGAAAGGACCTCCGAAGGAAAGTCAGATTAGATTCATCTTTGGGGTGTTCGGATCGAATAAGAATGGGGAAGAGAGATTGAGGGAATTCAATGAAAGAGCAAAATTTTAAGGGGGAGAGCACGACCGAGAGGTGAGGTGGAGGATGGAAATAGTGCTCAAAGAAACATGTCAATAGCAACAACGGGGATGCAAATTAAGGAGAATCCGGAAATCCTAATGGTGGCCATTGGAAATGAATAAGAGGACGGTATTGGTTAAGTTGTTAAGAGAGAAGTGACGATGCCAAATTCGGGGGAAGATCTTTCGAGATATAAAGAAGAGAGTTTATTGAACGGTTCTATGTCTGGAATTCCGAATTGGGAGTGATGAAATTATATGGGAGTTTCTGTGACCTCCTAAGATGGAATTAAATAAAGAAAAATTTGGATCAAGCTATCATATAAGGGGGTTCAATAATGACACTATTATCAAGTCTTCGGTTAGTCCCACGATACTTCGGAAGGAAATCTAAGAAGAAACCAAACCGGAAAAAGGTGACCATTGGAGGATTTACATCAAACGACAAGAATCATCAAGAATCTTCTGTCTTTGATTAAGGAAATATGGGACCAGTTATCAAATATAACGTTGAGGGGGTCAAAAGGGACTGAACAGACAATTGGAACGGAAGGTGGGAAAGGACTTGTGTTGCGAGAGACTATAAGAATAAACATCGTAAGGATGGGATCGAATTATCAAGTTGCTCAGAGTGGTTATCCTCGGGGATATGTTGAGCACCGATTTGGATAAGGATTGAAGAAATTGGGTAGCAGTACAAGTTAGAAAGGATCTAAGGATATAATCCTTAAGGAATTCACCAATCTTTTCACCGGGGAACCCTGAAGAGGTTCAAGACAAGTTGGGCACCGAGTTACATTCAGGACAGATCATACCTTGGACAACGACACCTCACAAATCTGAATTTTTGCAACTACGGTGAACGGTACTTATAGCATTCATGATACATGCATCCATGCAAATTTAACTTTTATAATTTTATGTTAGGTGCTTTGATCTGTAATGTGTTAAATTACTTGGAGTAATTGAATATCAATGTGGGCGACGTTTATTGCTTGCTTTGGGTGCCTTATGTGATTTTAGATTTGGTTTTGCGTGAGTTGCTTGGGAGTAATGGAGACTCCCTTGTTTATTTTCGGTTGAGAGACGGGGTGCTCTCTTGTTTATAAGAGACGGGGATTCTCTTATTTTTGTTTGAGAGACGGGGTACTCTCTTTACTTGCGAGAGACGGGGTTCTCTCATTGTTGCTCGAGAGACGGGGCTCTCTCCTTGTTGCTTGTGAGAGACGGGGAATCTCTCATTATTTGCTTTCAGGCGTGTGTGAATCCGAGGACGGATTCTTTTTAAGGGGGAGAGATTGTAACGCCCCAGTTTTTCAGTTTTAATAATGTGATGTATTTGTTTATAAATTGCGTAATTTAATTATTTAATTATATGATTAATTGTTTATAAATGTTTATATTTGATTCGAACTATAAACTATTGTTATTTTAATCTAGTTCATTTTATTTCAACTTGATATTCAGTGTTTAACTTCTTAATCTATGTTTCGTGTTACCTTAACTATTTCGGTAATTTCATTAATTTAATTTCAATATGTTATTGGTTGGTTTTAATTTAATTAATATGGAAATGAAGTTTTACTAATTCATTTATAACAAAATAAATTCGTTCATGCGCATGAGTGCTCTATTTGCGCTTCGTTCATATATGTAATGATATCGGATTGGTATGGAAATTTAGTATGTCGTAAATATGTGTGTTATGAACATGCCTATATGCTCGGTTTATGTTTTCGGATTCATTTGACGTGTTTATGAATTTAATTTTGATTGTGGAACCAAATCGGGGGCTAACGAGCAATTAGCGCACCCTTGGTTCCGTGCGTGATATCTTGAGCTCGGGAATTCGGATTCGAATTCCGACACCTCCGTTGCCTTCGTATCGACGATTCGGAGACAATGGAACAAGCCTCATACCTTTTTGGGATCATTAAGACCTCCGAAATCCAACCGTAACGAGCAACTCGTGCAAGAAGAGCTCTTTATGTTGACTAGTCTTCATGGTGGGACCCCATAACCCCTCTTAACTTAACCACACCTTAACCATGACTTTTGTGCCTAGAGTTAACTCCTTCCCCTCCATTTTAGCAGCAAAAACCGAACCATATCTCCCTCATTTCTGCAGCTGCTGATCGAGATAGAGAGATAGAGGAGAAGAGAGAAAACCTTGGCCATCCTTTGTGATTTTGAGCTCAAATCACCATTTTTCTTCACCAAATCTTCAAGGTATGAATATTGATGTCTTCTCTACTCTATTATACTTGATTTCATCTCCTTAATTCATGATTTGGATCAGATTTGATTAGGGTTTGAATTATGAGATTGGTATGAACTTTTAGGGATTTTTGCTCTTGTGACCTATATGTTTGTGTGGCTGAATTTCTCGCTTATATGTGATCATATGAACTTGTTTCTTGGCTTATTTCTTTCCTAACTGATAGTATATGATGTTAGGAGGATTTCATCTCTTGACCCTTTTATGAAATTATGAGATATGGAGCTCCAAACTTGATGTTCAAATTGATTCCCCTGTTTTTCGAACTGCTGTGTGAAATTTGGTGTTGATGGTTGATCAAATGGTCTCCATTTCGTGTGAAATTGCTTGGAGTTGATGTACACTCATTGTTATATATGTTAGCATTCATGTTTCAAGTATTTGGATCCATTTGAAGCCTCAAAACCGAAATACATGGCCTGTTTTTATGCATGCTCCATGACAGATTCGTTGCTGTTGCCTATGTATGGTTGTTGGTCACCCTAATGTGCTTTAAATTGTGTCATTTTGCATATATATGATGTATATTAGTTGTTTAGTATGTTAGCATGCATTCCCCAAAGTTTCAGATCCAAATTCAAGCCCTAAGTACTTGATCAAGGCATGATAGAATCATTAGGGCTCATATGTACGATTTTGGCGATCCAGTTTTGTTGCATGGATTCGACGATCCTAACGTGTGATTTAGCCTTTGAACTCTAAATGAAAAATGTTCATAACATGCCAAATATGTTGTATATTAAGTTTCAGAGCATTTTGAGTTCATTTGGTATGCCTTTGGATTGAGTTTGTATGAGTTCAGTTTTGCCGGTTAGGTCTTGCATGCGTTTTAAATTCTGTACCGTGACACCCCCGTGTCTCATTTACTCATAAGAGTGAGACACGGGCGTGTCACACCTTCTGGGCAGCTCTGTACTGAGCCACGCCCGTGGCTCAGTTGGGCTAGGGTTGGTGACACCCCCGTGTCACTTCCCATGTGCAGTCCTTGTTGCTTCCTTTTCGGTTTTTGATTTGTTTCATCTCTTGAATGATTTTATCTCCTTTTGTGTTGAACTATGAACTTGTTTTGCTATATGTTAGGAGTAATATGGTGTAATTTCATGGCTTTTGGATGTGTTATAGGCATGCTTTTACGTAATGCCGTTTATGTGTGTTTATATGTCGCTTATGAATAGCATCACTTATTTTCTATAGAATAAGACTTCTTCTTGTTGTCAAACCTTGGATATATGCTATGTTATGTAATATGAAGTATGTGGTAGCATTATGGAAGAGCTTGAATATGTTCTATGCTCCTATTTGAGTCCTTGAAATAAATTGATTGGACATATGAATTGAGGAATTTGAATGATTTATGATTGAACAAGTGAATGAATTGGTTATATGATTTTCATGACTTAATATGATCTTTATGCCTTCATATCTTGCTTGTGAATTGCCGTGCGTCATATATGGTTCATTAAGAGTCTTGAGTCTCACAAACACGTCTTGTGGTCTTTTGTACAGTTTGTCTCCAGGGTGGAGAGCTTTTGATAGTTCAGGCACTTGGTGCTCGATCCTTGTTTCTTCACGGTTCAGGTGAGGGTGGTTTTCGTTTTAGCTATGTAACAAACCCTACAACCCTTATGTGAAAAGCTTTGGCCAAAACCTTATGATTATATATATATATGGTTTTCAAATGAAGTTATCGAGTAAATCCTTCTGAGTTATGCGTATGAGCGTATAACTTAAAAATGGTTTTGTAATGAGGCTATGCTCCAAACCGTGTGTCTTCATGCTAGCTACGGATTAGGATGACACGGAGAGGTACGTATATAGCATATGCCGATTTACACGGTAAGGTATGATTTCTTATAGTATGTATTGATCGAGTAAACCCTTTTCAAATGATTTATGAATTATGATATGTACTTATGAATTGATTGTTTGGCGAGACACATTTATATTTATTATTGTTCGGGCCCCGGGACTTAGTATATGTGGCTAACCGAGGAAGCAAGGGCTGACGGGGATCCCATATACTAGTTCCAACAAACTACGGTGATACCGGCCCTCGCTAGGAGATTTAGCGGGGAATGGGAGCTGAGTGCCTTTGGGGGAGTCATGAAACCCCATTGGCCATTGACTGAGGTGGTCGGGTCTTGCTAACCCGTCCACCACCCGGAGGAAGAAGGTTGATTAGGATTTCCGCCTCTTCTTATGTATATGTTTTGATAGAATTATGCACCGTGCGGGAAGGCCGGGACACGGTTTGCCCAAACGCATATGTTATGTCATGATTTATGGTCTGTGTGTATTATGATATATTGCCTGATCGCCTAATCAATATATTACTGATATTTATGTACACGGTCGGAGTTTGGATGGAGGTTGTGCACGCTCACTCGCCGAGCCTTATATTTATGTATGATTTATGAATGTAATGAGTTTAATATGACTTAGTCGTAAAGTTCGAGCATTGTTTATCTATTTTCTTACCCTTATTGGGAACTAATCTCAACCAAAACCTTGCTCGGGATTTATGACTTGCATGTGCATGTTTTATATATGTGTATCGCTCCTGCTCACTCAGTCTTCTAGAGACTGACCCCTCTCCCTCTCCACTCTTTTAGTGTGCAGGTTTGATCCTTGGAGTTTGGCTAGGCGGAGGTGTTTGAAGTCTTTGAGTGAGTCGAGTTAGATTAGGAGAGTCTTTTCACTCATTCATGAATTGGAATTATGTATGACTAGTTTCGGTTATATTATGAGCTTGAATATTCATGTAATTGGTATTGAATTGTTTTTACTGGATTTTGTTATATTGTAAAAGAGGCCTGGAGAGCCCAATTCTGGTTATGATTGATATTATTGAATTTTCGCTTTGCTGCATTATTTTTTTTTGTGGATTGGTAATCATTGCAGGGTCTAGCTCCGCCTGGCTTAGGAAGGTTTTTATGTTTGTCTCCCGTTCGCTATGGTTTGATACGGGTGCGGATTTACTGTTTCGTTACTCGTGTTGAGCCGTAGTGCGGGGGATGTGGTGCCTCACGTGCGGGGTTCTACACAACATGACGTGCTCGTGAGACTCAAGACTCTAAATGAACCACATATGACGCACGGCAATGCACAGGCATGATATGAATACATAAAGATCATATAACCACGTCATTCACTCATTCCTTCATTATCATTCAATTTATCAATTCATATCTCCAATCAAATAATTCAAGAATTCAAATAGGAGCATAGAACATACTCAAGCTCTCCCATAATGCTACCACATACTTCATATTACATAAGATAGCATATTTCCAAGGTTTGACAACAAGGAGAAATCATATGATATAGGAAATGAATTACGCGATTCATAAACGACATATAAACACACATAAACGGCAATAAGAAAAAGCATGCCTATAACTCATCCAAATGCCATGAAATTGAACTAAAATACTCTCAACATAAAGTAAAACAAGTTCATAGTTCAACACAAGGGAAGATAAAGGCATTCAAGAGGTGAAACAAATCAAAAACCGAAAAGGAAGCAACAAGGACTGCGCAAGGGAAGGGACACGGGGGTGTCACCCTCCTTAGCCAAACTGAGCCACGACCGTGGCTCAGTACAGAGTTGCCCAGAAGGTGTGACACGCCCGTGTCTCACACTTATGTGTCAATGAGACACGGGGGTGTCACGGTACAGAACTTAACCGCTCACAAAGTTTTACCGGCAAAATTGAACCCAAACCAAACCTCAGTCCAAAAACATACCAAATCAACTCCAAATGCTCTGAAACTTAATATACCACATATTTAGCATGTAAGGAACATATTTCATTTAGAGTGCAAAGGCTAAATCACACATTAAAAGCGCCTAAACCATGCAGCAAAACTGGGTCGCCAAAATCGCACATAAGAACCCTATTATTTAATCATGCCATGATCATGTACTTAGGGGTTGAATTTGGGTTTGAAACTTTGGGGAATGCATGCTAACATACTAAAAAACTAATATACATCATATATATGCAAAATAGCACAATTTAAAGCACATTAGGGTGACCAACAAGTTACAAAACACAACAGCCACAAGTCTGTCATAGATCATGCATAAGAACAGGCCATGTCTTTCGGTTTTGAGGCTTAAAATGGATCCAAATACTTGAAACATGAATGTTAACATATAGAAAAATGAGTGTACATAATATCCATGCAATTTCACATGAATAGAAGATCATTTGATCAAGCAACAAAGCAAAATGAACAGCAGCAGTTCGAAAAACAGGGGAAGTAGTTTGATCATCAAGTTTGGAGCTCCATATCTCATAATTTCATAAAAGGGTCAAGAGATGAAATCCTCCTAACATCATATACTATCAGTTAGGAAAGAAATAGGTCAAGAAACAAGCTCACATGATCATGTAAAAGTAAGGAAATCAGCTACTTAAGCAAATAGGTCACAAGAGCAAAAATCCCTAAAAGTTCATATCAAACTCATCCCTCAAACCCTAATCAAAGCTGATCCAAAACATGATGTAAGTAGATGAAATCAAGTATAATAGAGTAGAGAAGACATAAATATTCATACCTTAAAGATTTGGTGAAGGAGGGAAGAGATTTGAGCTCAAAATCACAAAGGGCCAAGGGTTTTCTTCCTTTCTTCTCTTCTTCTCTCTCTCGTTCAGCTCCAGCAGAAAGGGAGATATTTTGGCTCGGTTTTCAGAGGTAAAGGGGTAGGAGAAAGGCTTAACCCAAGGTACAAAAGTCATGGTTAAGGTATGGTTAGGTTAGGTTAAGTAAAAAGGGTCCCACCATGAAGACTAGTCAACATAAGGAGCTCTTCTTGCACGAGTTGTCCGTTACGGTTGGATTTCGGAGGTCTTAATGATTTCAAAAAGGTATGAGGCTGGTTCCATTGTCTCCAAATCATCGATACGAAGGCAACGGAGGTGTCGGAATTCGAATTCGAATTCGAATCCCCGAGCTCAAGATATCACGTACGGAACCAAGGGTGCGCTAGTTGCTCGTTAGCCCCCGATTTGGTTCCACAATCAAAATTAAATTCGTTAACACAACAAATGAATCCGAAAACATAAACCGAGTATATAAGCATGTTCATAACACACATATTTACGACATACTAAATTTTCATACCATTCCGATATCATTACATATATGAACGAAGTACAAATAGAACACTCATTCACATGAATGAATTCATAACATTATAAATTAATTACTAAAACTTAAATTCCATTTTAAATAAATTTAAAGCCAACTTATAACATGTTGAAATTGATTATCGAAATTACCGAAATAGTTAAGGTAACATGAAACCTTAATTAAGAAATTAAACACTAAATATCAAGTTGAAATAGAATGAATTAAATTAAAATAGCAACAGTCTATAGTTTAAAACAAATATAAACATTTATAAACAATTAATCATATAATTAAATAATTAAATCGCGCAATTTATAAACAAATACGCCACATTGTTTAAACTGAAAAACTAGGGCGTTACAGCCAAACACATGATATGAGAGGTATAAGAAGTAAAATGATGTTATGGAGTTACATAATCAAGTAATTCGTTCAAGTACATTCCATACATGAGGGTTTCAAACTTAACCAAGCCTTAGCCATGACTTGTACCTTGAGTTAACTCACACTTTCAGCCCTTAACCCCAAGAGAACCGATCCATTCTCTCCCTCTCTCACCACATACCGATCAGCTCCAAGGGAAAAGAAGGAAGAAGAAACCCCTTTGCCCAACTTTGTGATTTTGAGCTCAAATCACCACCAAAGCTTCTCCGATTTTAAAGGTAAGTTCATGGTTGTAATCTACACTCTCTCTTCTCTCTTTTATGTAATCTTGAGCTGATTTCCTTGGTGAATTCTTGAGATATGGCAAGCATGTGAATAGTAGTAGTTGGGAGAAATTGTTGATTCTTGCTTCCATTCTTGTTCCCTTGACTTTAGGGTGATGATTTATTGCTTCTAAGACTTCATTCTTGGTATTTATTGCTCCTTCTTTCATCGTAGTTGAGATAGGATTAATTGGCCATTAATGAGTTCTTAAATTTTGGATGATAGAGCTTGATGCATTTCTTCCCATTCTTGCTTTGTTTGCTTGCATTTTGTGACTGAAGTTATTGCTACTCATAGGGCATGAATTTATGATGAATTGGTGTTATTTTGATGCATGTTGAATGTATTTTTGGATGGCATAAGAGTCTCCTTAGAGCCAAGACCGAAATCCCCTGTTTTTTGCCTTCATTTTCGGTGTTGCTGCGTTTTTTTTTCCAGCCCGAACGCATGACACGGCCGTGTCAGGTTACAAAAGAAATTGGACACGGTCGTGTTGATGTCTAGGAAATGTTTTTTTTCGAATTAATTCACCGGACACAGCCGTGTCCGTCCCCTTTGCATTTCTGACACGGTCGTGTCCAACAGGGTGGCATTCGGGGAGATTTCTTTCGCCTTTTCGTTGCTTCTTGTTGTTTCTTCTTGCCTCGTTTTTGATGTGTATGCATGATTAACTTGTTATATTACGTGTTAAGCCTTATGTTATGAATTTGTGCTTTGATTTACGTCCTCGTTTATGATATATGTTCCTATATGCAATGTTTGCTCGTAAATGACCTAAATGTGGATTCATCTCATATCATTTGCATCATAAGCATACATATGCATGTACCGAGCGTCAATGTGGTTCATATTGAGTCTAAGAGTGTTCCTTGTTGCTTGTCTTGTTCAGAGGATTTTCCTGTTGAGGACGAGCTTGCTCCGTAGGTGTCCGGTTGTCACACTTTTGTCTCCACTATGCACGTTGACAAGGTGAGGTTTTTGTTCTTTTAGTTATTCAACCTGTGACCCTATTTGATTTGAAGCCTCGCATGCGAATACGTATAATATATGGTAAATATGTGTATGATACATATGTTGCGGGATTGTCCCATTTGTTATAAGAGTTGGAAAACGTTTTGTATAAATATGTAAGCTATTTTGCTTTTGTTTGAAAAGTTTAGCTTTGTGCAAGTGTGTGTGTGTAAGCGAGATGTGGCTTTCAAAGATAAGCTTTGCACTATGTTTGTGTGATTTCGTGATCTATTTGGGCCCCGGGGTGTGGTATGGTAATCTCGGGACGGCCGAGCTCTTCCATCAACACCTCCATTTGAGAGTCTCACCCAACCTTGGGAGGATCGAGGAAGGGTGTTTCTCTTGAGCCGGCAGAGGCCACCGTCGAAGGTTTCAAGGTCGTGATTAAACCTTGTCTCGTTTGTGTATTTGGATAGTTAGGGCCGATCAACCCTTCTATCAACCGGTGTTGGGGATGGATTCTGATTTGTTTTGCTTTGCTTTGTTCTTCATATATGGAAGTTGGGATGTGTGTGACTCATACTGGCCGAGTTAGTTTAGCTTTGTATGATCTATGGAATGACAGTGGATTCTTAAATTACCTAAAACTTGGGATTGGGCATTTGGCCTTTTGCTTTCTCTTTAACCTATGTATATCTATATCACGGGAATTACTTTGGTTTGCAAAAACCACTCTCGATTCACGGATCCTTTCGTTTTGCTTAATTGCTTTACTCTATATGTATATCGGGTGTGTGAGTTAGCCCCCTCACTAGTCACTAAGACTAACCCTCGTTCTTGTTTTCCCTTTTTCCTTTTCTTTTGAGTTTGCAGGTTTCCCGAGTCAAGCTAGGTGGCAAGTGTCTTTTGGGTTACTTGTGGTATAGCTTAAGTCTTCATGCATCGTAGTGGATTACTTCCCCTTTTGCTTATGTATTTTTGGATTGTGTATTCTGATCACTCTTATGTTCTTTTGGCCGTGGTGGCATGGTATACTTTGTATATGATCTAGCATGTAGTTTGGATACTTGACCCTTCCCCATTTTTGATATGTATATATATATGATGATGTTGGGATTTATGTATTTTGATTTGCTTCCGCTGCTCTGATTTTAACTTGCACAGTTTTTTAGGGTCTAGGCCGCCTAGCGAGGGTGTGAGTTTGGTGTGTCTCCCGTTCGCTACGGTTTGATACGGGTGCGAACTCCCCATTTCGTTACTCGTGTTAGACCTTAGTACGGGGGATGTGACACCTTTCGCTCCGGGGTGTTACATCACGAGTCCGGCTTCACTTCCGGAATTCGAATCCGAATTCCGGAGCACGTTACGGCTTCCGGAACACCAGGTGAGCCAAAGCTAGTTAGGCCCTCATGCCCCTAACAAATAAAATATGGTGCGTTACCATATCAAACAAGTCCAAAAAACTAAAACGGGCACATAAATAAATTCATAACACGTGTAATTCATGCATATCAAATTATCACAAAATTTCGAAACAAATTGGAACTCAAACGAATTAAAAACAAATTCAAAAACTTAAAAACGTTAAATATTCAAGTTTACAAATATATCAAATAATTCAAATAAATTCAAATAATCACATAAGCATTAAAATAACACGTATTTGCATAATTAAATTAATTTAAATGCACATAGAACACTCTCGAAACAACGTACCTGTACGGGCGGGTGAGCGGGATGTTACAGGGTCACTTAGGGTTTTTAATTTATTGGTTAAATTTAAATTCTTGCAATTTATGCATGTTAGGTGATCATGGGTTTAGTATTATGAATGGTTTTAATTTATGCACATGGATGGTTTAAATTGGGGTTGGAGCCCCATAGTTGCATTTTTCAATTGGGGGTCGGTGGCCCACTTATGTGCATACTATTATGTGTTTATTATGTGGCTTTTCATATTACTGCTTTTGAGGCCGGGGTATGCCCCGTGTAATTGTCTAAGGCCAATATGAAGATTGAACCTTATTACTTTATGTCTTTTTCTTTTTATTGTAATTTGAGAGTAGAGATAGGTGGTGAGGTCTTTTTCTTTCATTTTGGAGACAATGCACCCATGGAGTAAGATGGATCCATACAACAAGTAACAAGATGAAGGCCATAAGTGAAGACCTATCAAATTGTTAGAGAGGATTTCTATTATTGTAATAGTTAGGGCATCGTTTTATTTCCAATTCCTTTATGTGATTTAAACTATTTTATGTGGCATGTATGTTAGAACTTGTGATTGTGGAGTGGCTCCCACATATCACGCATAAGATAGGTAGAACCCATGGTCATCACATGTTAGTATCATGATAGGAAATGTTATCTGCTATGTGCTTGTGTGAAATGCATTTAAGTTGTACTTACATTAATCAAGATTAATTAAAATGAATAACATATATGTTGGTCAGGTCGAACCGGACAACTCTCCGGTTAAATCGAAAATTCCCATTAAATATTTAGCTAATCTTCGAAAAATAGGTGTTTAATTCGAGGTGCAAATTTTGAATTAAATTCCTAGCATTCCATCAATAGGATTTAAGTTTAATAGAGGAAGCTAGTTACTATCCATGAGTCGTGTACCACCCTATACGTACAGATGCCACACCCCCGCACTATAGCTCAGTCCACATACGAAATGGATAATCCGTACATGAACCAAAACTATAGTGAACGGGGGACGAAGAAAAGAACTCACTAGCTAGGCGGGACTAACCCTCAAATCAAAACCAAACATTTATTTCATTATCCTCAAGTTCACTTACATTATATACAAAGGTACCAAGTATCAAAAGGATTTATGAACAATAAGTACGCCAACATGATAGTGGAATGCTAGACTCAAAATAAAAGACCTGACTCGATCCCGCCTAGAACGAACCCTGCAAACCTGTAAAATGTGAGATGTCAGTCTATGAAAGACTGCGTGAGGGGTTTAAATAAATATTAACGCACGTATCATGCAAGTTATAATCTCGGGTGAGCTTTTAGAAAAGGAAACAATATAAGTTTAATAATAAAGTAGAACTCGCCCGAGAATACAACTACTCAAATTAGCAATTTAATCACTTTAATTCAATGTAATTCAATTAGTGGCCAGGCGAGTGAGGGCAATCTCCAACCTTTACACCGATAGTGAACGATACAATCTTTAGATTTCAATTCAATAGTGATCACGCAAGTCATTACAGTGCACACTTAGCATTAACGAACTTTTTTTCCCTCCGGTGATGGTGGGATTGCAAGGCCCCACCACCCAGTCACGGCGTACGTCAGGTTCATGACTCCCACGTAAGGGATTCCTTCCTCCACCAAATCTCCTGGTGGATTCAGGGTTCATCCCTACGATGTGAAGAGATTGCAGAGTTACCCGTCAGCCCATGCTTTCCCGGTTGGCTCATACACTAACCCTCGGGCCCACAGTGCACGATTCACGGTTACTCGCCAAAACACGGTCAGTTCACCATATCAAGATTGTTCAATGTATCACAAAACCATTTATAATCACTAAGGGTTTTAGAAAGATTATAGATATATATATATTTTGGCCCAAAAGATCACAGAAGGTTGTACGGGTTCTATATATATATCTCTAAAATTAAACCTCACCTGTGATAAAATGAACAAGGATACAGTTTAGGGTGCCTGCTCCTCGTCACCAAGATCGTGATCTGTGCAAGAAAGACATGTGTACGTGAAACTCGACTCAAAATGGACCAATTATGACGAATGGCAAAATGCAATGAGATGACGTGCAATATCAACATAGCATGCAAAAACCATGTTTTGGCATAAAATGTATCATATAATAACAATTTAGGATTAATAAAGTCATTAGATTGAAATGTGAAAATTGGAAATTTTGGCAGATTATGCAAGGGTCACGGGCGCGACCCATTTTGCTCTATTTTTGGTCGCGGGAGCGACCTATTTTTTCAAGAATTTTCTTGCAATTTTTTCAAAAGTCGAAACAAGGCCAAATTTTGGTCGCGGGTGCGACAGGATTTACGTGTTTCACAGGTCGCGGGCGCGACCAATTTTGTTCTATTTTTGGTCGCGACCGCGACCTTCAAATTCTACAGAAAAACAGAGCAGAAAACAGGGGAAGGTCTCGGCCCAAAATTTAAATCACCCAAAACATCAATTTTCATGCTCCAAAATGCAAGATTTCTGAAAATCAATATGCATACATATTCAAAGTATCATAAAGTTCCAAATAAACCACCAAATCATGCATGATCATCAACAAATATGGCTTTCAAGTTCATACACCAAATCCTCACATAAGCTCAATTTCTTCAAGAATTCATGCCTCAATTCAAGTTTTGATCACATATTTATGTCTCTAGCAATCAATAATCCACATATTTCATGAACTCTCAAACCCTGGCTTCCATGAATCTCATCAAGAATCATAACTCATGCACAAACCCACCTTGAATAAAAATAATTGGAGGAAGAAGATGATAATGAATGATTGCTTCAAAGCTTGAAATTTCTTTAAAACTTGGTTGATAATTGATGAAATGTCTTCTCCCTTTTCCTCTTGGATGGACCAAAGCAACAAGGAAGCAAAATTGTTGGAGAATTTTGGATGAGAATGGATATGGAAGCATGAAGAAGCTTATGTACGTGATTCATCATTTTGATTTTGGTGAAAATGCTTAAATTGCACTTAAGTCCCTCATTTGTCTAAGTCATGATGTTAAGTTCCCTTCCTAGCTAATTGATCAATTGAGTCCATGAAATGTGTATGCAATTTGGTCCTTGTATTTAAAAGAAAGATCATTTAAGGACAAGTTGATAATTAAATCACGTCGGTAATTATTTCACGTAACAACCATAAATTCACGTATATTCTCATGTTAACCATAAATTCATATAAGTTCATGGAAACATAATGCATTGAATGTTGAGAAATTTATAAAATATCACATAATACAAAAATAGAAAAATTGGGCCGTTACAATTCTCCCCCCCCCCCCCCCCTTAAGAGGACCTGGTCCCCAGGTCCACTGTCAAGTTCTGAACTTAGCAAACAATGAGAGAACCCCGTCTCTCTAACAAATAATGAGAGAACCCCATCTCTCAAGCAAGCAAAGCGAGAGAACCCCGTCTTTGAAGTACGAAATGAGAGCACCCCGACTCTCAAATAAGTAGAATAACAACTTAAGTAAATAATTATAGAAGTATCCACATATATCAAGGAAATCCATGATGCACGTGGTATGCATGATTAAGTGTACCATTCACCATTGATTGTATCATACATGTAATTGATACCTTCTGCTACCCTAATCGGATCCACATTTGCATTCTGCACTTCTCTCTCCAGAGCATATGCACGAGCCTGAACAAGTGGCCTCTGACCCCCGGTTGACATCTCACGCCGCTTCGGACATGTGTCTACTTGGTGCTCATTGCTTCCGCAGCGCAAACACAAATTCAAACGTTTCCTACAAGCCTCATAAGTATGTGTATCACGTCCACAATAAGTACAAAGAGGTTTGCCCGAAGATGATGTTGAAGTTGATACACTTGGAGCTTTCGAGGCCGATCCTACTGATTGAACCTTTTTCTGAGATCCTTCCGGATGTAGCAATGTATAGTAAGAAATAGGCCTCTTTCCATCATTAGAATCTTGGCCAGAGTGAGGAATAGGCCTCCTTGCATTAACTGAATCTTCAACTTTCAAAGCTTTGGTAGTAGCTTTGACCCAAGTACTCGTGTTAACCACTTCCAGAGCTCTCTGTATGTCCGGTCGGAGTCCTTGTACAAACTTCATCGAGTTATGGAAGTCATTACTCGCTATAGTGGGTGCATAGGGAGACAACCTTTCAAATTCAGATATGTACTTTGCTACCGATATCCCTCCTTGCTTGCTCGGTAAATTCTTTCAACCTACGGGTCCGGGAAGCTGGTGGGATGAATTTGTTTTTAAATTCCCTAACAAACACCTCCCAAGTAATCTCTTCACCAACAGCTTCCAATATAATCTTCGTGCTCTCCCACCAAGAATATGCTTTACCCTGAATCAAGGTAATAGTGCAGCGAGCTTTCTCCCGGGACTCACCAGGAATAAGCTCCCAGATTCTATCCACTTCTTTCAGCCACATCTCCGCCTGAATATCATTACCCTTAAAGAACTTAGGAGGGTGTTGGTTTTGAAACTCCCGGAGTGTAACAGAAATAGGTGTCTCCGGTTGTACTGGTGGCACAGGTGGTGCATGAGGTACATAATTCCTTATTCTTTGATCAACAAGACGGACCACCGAATCAAGAAAATCCTGGGGTTAAGCCGGAGGGGGTGGAGGTGGAGGAAACTGAGGAGAATGACCACGATGATGGTGTCTGTGACCCGGAGTGTTAGGAATAGTACCCTAGAAAGCCGATTGTATATCCGCTTTGTGCTTTTCCTTATTGTAATCACAGACAATCTTTGAATGAAATAACGAATTGAGGCAATACTTCTTTATATGCTCTTGTTTGGTATGCGTTTACTTTAGCTGTGCATGTATGAGAACTCCCCTAATCCTGATGACTTTAGGACTCCGCCATTTAGGTGAAATGGTTCATGAAACGAGCCCTATATCACATAAGTCATGATTAGTAAAATACTCCAAGCCGATGAGTCCTACAGACAGTGGGAGTGTCAACCTGACTCCTCTAAGGCTTGCTTGTGGGATCACGCCCTTAAGAAGGACCACCTTGTTTCATGGAGGTGCAAAGTGTATAGTTGATACGTGCGTGATACATGAGGGTGCTTACTTTTAATAAGTAAGTTCACTGAGGTGCCCCGTGTGAGAACATTCCTAAATGGGAAAGGAAGTTTCTATTTCAGGAAATAGAAACTTCCAGATTAGGAAATATCTCACGAGTCATTGATGTGATTAATTGATCCTTAGACTTGAGGTTCCTTGTCACTTTATGAGTTAACTCTATAGTCTTAGGTATAAGCTTTAAAGGGTGTCGCCTTAGACAACTGATTTAAGGCTTATGATGGGGCTGCACAAGTGATTCATGAAAGTGAATGAGAATCAAGAAAGGACCTACACTTGCATATGCAAGGTGATCTCTTATTGTGTAAGTCATTCATATGCCATATGGAGTCCTTGGCCAAGGCAGTAGATCAAGACATCAAGAAAAGGGTTTCTTGGATTGAGATCAAATGGATATGAAATGCACTTAGCTTTAAGACCGGATTATTAGGGTTCTGATTGTTCCCTTGCCCTAGATCTTGGTTGAGAGATAGTAAGTAGGAGGATTGTATCTCACATGAATCAATGACTTAAAGGTTATGTCGAAACTGAACATTCCAATTCAGCTAGGGGTTAGACACCTGTTGCTAGTCTATGGTCGTTTAATCTGTGGACTGATTAATTAATTAGTGAATTAATTAATTAGGGTCACTACTAATTGAATTGAGAACCTAGAGGGTCACACACAACAACTTGGTTACATGAGTTGAGGCTTTAAAATGATTAAACGAGTTAATCGGGCCAAGAGGGTTCCACACGTGTGAAACCACACGTGTGGGTCACGTGAGTGACACGTGTCCTTGTGACATGTGTCCCACACGTGTAAATATATATATTGTATATATATATATATATAAATATTAAATAATTAAATGTGTTAATTATTTAATAGACTTTGGTTTAATTTTGAATTAAAAAGAAAGTCTTATTTTGGAGAAAAATAATCTAGTTAATTAATTATGAATTAATTAATTAGATAAAAATAAGTTATTTATTTTAAATAAATAAAGTATAAAATTATCCAAAAATAGTTTGGATATTTTTAGCTCTCTTGAAAGTTGATTTGAATTTGAATTCAAAGTCAAAGTCAAAATTACTTGATGATCAAGTAATAGGAGAGAGAGAGACCAAAACCCTAGCCCATAAGGACTAGGATTTTCGGTCCTCCCTTTATTATAAATAGGGGAGCTCGAGCTCCCCTTAGAGCTAATTGGCAATTCTTTTGGTTCATGTGTTGAACACCGTCCTTTCTCCAAGATAAACGAAACCCTAGGTTAAGCCTAAACACTAACTAGAGAACTAGCATCCTTACTAGTTAGATTGTAGTCAAGTTGGTGGACTATCTCTAGAGAGCTTCAAGTTAGAAGTTTGAAGATTCGAGCTTTACCAAGGAGAGGGGATCAAGCCGCGAGCAGAGCGTTCTTGGGTGGCTTGAAACGCTTCAAGAAAGTTAATTAAGAAAGTAAGTTTCTATTCCCTACGAATTTGGTTACACGATTGCGAGTCCAAGATCCTTTTGTTGGGAAAAATTTTTAAATTCCGCTGCTTTCCGATTCGTGTTTTCCAACACGGAGAACGCTCACGATGAGGTCGACCACGAGGCATGTAACATCCCGATCGTTCGGATTTCCAGGTACGCCGTAACGAGAGGGTTTTATGTGCTTTAAATTATTTAATTACGTATTTGAGTGTTATTTTAATGCTTTTATGATTATTTGAATTTATATGAAATTAATTGCTTATATTATGAACTTTGAATTTTGAACGTTTAAGTTTGCATGCTTGTAATTTGCTCGTTATGTGCCGGAATTCAATTCCGATTTTTGTGAAATTTCAATATGCGTGATATATGTGAGTTATGAATATGTTTACATGCTCGTTTTAAGTTTTCTTGTTCGTTTTTCGAGGTTTTAAACCTTAATTTTTTGACGAGGGACATGAGGGCCTAACTTGTTTTAGTGCGCCTCGTGTTCCGGAGGCCATAACTTGAGCTCGGGAATTCGGATTCGAATTTCGGAAGATGCGTCGGACTCATAACGAAGAAAGGAAACTCTTGAACCTAGTTTGGTATTTTTCTAAGCCCATTTGGACCCTCGTTTTTCGCCCGGAACGAACAGCTTGCGCCAAAGCCACCATCTTTGACTAGTCTTACACTTGTGGGGCCAATTTAACCATGCTCAAGCCTTAACCCTTGATTTAATTGACCATAACTCAGCCCTATCCCTCCCCTACCCTTTCATTTCGTCCAACACACCCACAAGAGGAGGAAACCAAAAGATAAGAGAAATTCTCGAAAATTCAAGACTCCAATGATTCGAAGAATAAGAAGAAAAGATCGGTTTGGGGTTTGAAGATCAAGAAAGGGAATCCAAACTTCAAGAAATTCTCGAGAATGCTTCAAGATGGAATAATTGGACAGCAAGATGAGGAATCCGGAAGATAATAGAAATTTTCGGAAGTTCAAGATTTCATTGATGCCGAGTATAAGAGGATGCAATTATGAAGGATGGATTCTGCATCTTCTCAACGAAGGCATTTTAGTAGTCGATCTGTAAGACCTGAATCATATGGAGAGAGGAATTTCATGATGCCACCAATATCAACAAGGAAAGATTACAACACCAAAAGTGGAAGAATGATTCAAGTATGGGGAAATTGAAGGCATGACGAAAGTCACCGAAAGAACAAGATTTCGAGATCATCACGGAATTTCCACGACTTCAAGATCCCGGTTCAAGTTCAAGTTGGCACTTTGGAATCACGAAGCTAACACCGAGCTCAATTCTACTACGATGGTGAACGGTACATGAAGCATTCATGGCATTACATTTCAAGCATATTTTATTATTCGGGGAAACCCACATGTTTATTACTTTATCCCTTGTTCTTCGGTGGTTTTTAATTGTATTTATTGCGTAATTGCTTTCATCCTTGATTCGTGCTTATTGTGTGAATCTTTCTCTTCTTGTTTGAAGTGTGCTTCCTTTATTTTGTAGTTTTGCTTGTTACGTATTTCTTTTCTTTCTTGGCTCTTGTTCGTTGTGTGCTTTATTTATTTTTCTTTTATGTTAGTACTTTCTTGTGGTGAGAGCTTGTGGTGTGGAGTGCTCATGAGTGGTTGGTGAGTTGTGAGGGTCGAGCTGCTTCTAGGAGACCTGTTTGAAGGTGTCTTGTATTTCGTTTCCTTTATGCATTTTGCTAAGTTATTATATATGTATAAGTTTATGACTTTAAATTCGTAATTGTAAAGGTTTGTATAACTTGAATCGTTATTTTGATATGTCTCAAGTATTTTTATTTGTTTTGTGAGATTCTGGTGCTTCCGCATTCGTTATTTGTTTTGTTGTGTGCTCTAAGTAGGGTCTAGACCGCCTAGCTTAGGTTGGATTTTTGTTCGTCACCCGTTCGCCATGGCTTGATGCATGGACGGAGTCCCCATTTCGTTTCACGTGTTGGGCTATGGAGCGAAGGGCCGAGCGAAGGGCGCCACATCCCCCACACCATAGCTCAACACGTGATCATATAAAGTTGTTGTACGTAGATGGCATGCTTGATACAAATAAAGAGTGCATTTAATTCACTTAAGATCATACTTTACAACTTCACAACATGTTTGGTACACAAGCTCAAGTCACATTCATAGTTTCATAAATATTACACTTATATCCCCTAAGTCATTTATAAAAGTTTAGAATTATTACACCTACATCTCCTTAGTTGATTACTAAGCATAATTGTTCGTTTAAAGTGTTTATAAAATTATTCAACTAGGAATTAATTACTTACAAACATGACAATTATCAATTTATCATAATTCATAATATACCATTTCCGAGTAGTAAGAGTAAATCAAGATATTACAATTCTAACTCCTATCATGCATCAAGTCTTAAGTTGTTCAAGCATCCTTTATGTACCTAAATTTTATATTTGAAACACAATTTACAACAAACATAACATTGAGAACGTCTCAAATTCATATAGAGAAATCACAACATGTTCGTTCTTCTAAAATATCATTCAAGTTCATTTAATCACATAAGAGATTAGTTTCTAGATATTACACTAACACCACTTCATATCTAAACACATAGCATAAATTCATCACATCGGGATTCAAATTGTAAATCGAAACATTTATGCATATCACAATCCATTCAATACATGTTTTCATATATGATTGGAATACATCTCGATCAACAAACCAACAATAAACAATTTATTTGCACTTAAAACAATTAATTCAAATAATCACAATTACGCAAAATAATTCGTAATAAATAAACCGAGTGTCCAATTAACGAACGGAAAGCGGCGATGGACTCACCTCGTCGAGACCGATATTCTGTCCGAAAGTCGTCGGAGTGCCACCACCGGAGCCGCCCGAAAGCCACCGGGCCGCCGCCGGAAAAATCCCGAAAAATTACCCCGAGAAGGTAGTCCTCGTGCTCATTCCAAATTCTTGATCAATTTCTGAAAATTCCAAGCCAATCGTCCTAGATCTTAAATCCAAGAATACGAAAACCCCAAAAACTTCAAAATCAAATTACTTCCAATCCGGTGAACGAAAATGAAATCCGTAAAAGGCATCAACTTACCCATGAAGCGCTCTTCGAAACCCCCAAGTTGGTCGCCGGAGAAAATAGTCGGAAAGTCAAGAATTCGGCCGCTACAGTAACAAGCCGCCGCCCCCGCGACTTCAGACGGCTCGTGCGCCGCCACCTCCACTCCGATGGTTGTGCCACCAACCCAGAATTCATTCCCCATGAGAATAGCTTCAGATCGGTACCTCATCCGCCCAAAACCGCCGCCGAAATCACCGGGAACGGCCGGTGAAGTTCGCCCAGATTCACCACCAGCGGCGTGATATTCGGGCTGCGCGTGTGGAGCCACCGCTGCCCCAATGACTACATCACCACTTCCATGTTGTAGATCTCGTCGAGACGTTCGATTTGCAGACCAATTTTGCTATATTCCAATGTTGGAGGAGACCGTACGAGGCTGTCGAAGTTGCTGCCGCAATCTAGTCACGAATTTCTGAACTTTGAGCAGTTACATCTGAAAATCGCAGATATCTCCTCCACCGTTGGTCGTTTGGCCAAGATCTTTGTACCATCGTGATCCTATCGTCGAGCTCTTCGAAATGGACTACTCATTCATTGAATTCCGTCGAGAAACGGCCAAGTTACGACTAGTGTGTGTTTTAGGTGTAGTGTATGTCGAGAGTGAGAGAGAGAGAAAACCAAGAGAGAGAAGAGGAGATAGGGAGAAATGTGTCTTGTGCATAAGCTATATACAACTGGGTATCCTTATCGCGTAGCAAAGAGTAATAGCGTGTACAAATAATCCTAAATAAAATTGGTAAAGTTATAAATAAACATTCAAGCTCCGAATTAATTTTATAAATTAAAATGAAAGAGAGAGAGATTTACCAATTAGAGTTTAATTCAATTTAATTTTAGAACCTTTCGTACAATTTAACGACACTTCGTAAACACATGATTGATAATTAATCTCAAGGAATTCAAGTAAACCGAAATTAAGGAAGTTAAGTAACATGATGGATTTAAAATCAACTTGACAATTAATCTTAGAATAATTCGAATGATCACATAAAAAATTGGTTTTACATTAAATCACATAATTCAAGAACTCTTAAATTAAACACACACAATTGTAGATACTTACTTGTTAATATCGTCAGGACGCCCTTCGAGAATACGGGGCGTCACAGACTGATTAATTAATTTAGGAATTAATTAATCAGAATTAATCAGGGTCACTACGAATTGAATTAAGAACCTAGAGGGTCACACACAAATGCCCGGTCACGAGAGTTGAGGCCTGAATGGATTAAACGAGTTGATCAAACCAACGAGATGATGGAAAGAGCCGCACGTGTGGCACACTGTGGGGCATGTGTCTCAAGTGACACGTTTCACTTTGTGATGATGAATAAATAATTAATTTTATTTAATGGATTTTAATTTAATTATGAATTATTATTAAAGTTCTAATTGGAGATTTTAAGTCTAATAAATGATTAATTATGAATTAATTTATTATTAGTATCAACTTATTTATTATGAATAAATAATTAAATAAAATATCTAAAAGAGTTAGATATTATTTTCTTGCTAAGAAGTTGGTCAAAGTAGAGAGTCTTTCTCTCCAAGCAAGAATCAACTAGCTAGTGGGATAAAAATCCTATTCCAAATAGGATATGGGGTTCGAATCACAAAGCTATAAATACAAGGGGTTTGAACCTCTTGATGATTGATAGGAAAAATCTCCTTCTCCAAATTATATCACACAAACCTTAGAAACTAAATACTAAATATAAAACTAGCATCCTCCCTGTTTAGATCATGATCGAGGTTGGTGTGGATTATTACTTTAGAGGGCTGCTTTCGTGGAGTCTTGAAAGATTCAAAGAAGCTTGGGGACTTGCCACTTGAAGAGCATTTGTGGGCAGCTCAAACGTGTCAAGAAAGCATCGGTGTAAGTGAGTTCTTGAATCCCTACGAATTGAGAATAGGAATTGCAAGTCTAGATTCTTTCTTTTGGGAAAATTTTTATTTTCCGCTGTGTTTTCTTTTCGTGATTTCCCAACACTCATCATTTGAATTTGAATCGAGGTTGAAGGGTTGCGCCTCTCTTTCCCAAATGATGAAGGTTGGATTGAATTTGAATTTGAATATAAATATGAAGGGGATTGCTTTGATAACTCGTACTCGCCGAGTTAGTGTGAATTTGAATATGAATATGGTTTGTGAAACGGGAGTGGATTATAATTACTAAAATTTGTTGATTTTGGCCTTCGGCCCTAACTCTTCTTTTATATATCTAGTATCACGGGAGAAAACATTTTTCATGAACTCTTTGTAGCACTCCAATTTTCCAGCCATTCAGGTACGCGCCACACGTGTGAGTTTCGAGAGATAGGACTTAATTTTAATTCTTTTATTTCTTATGTGTACATTACATGATATTATTTGAATTATTTCATTAATGTTTATATGATAAAATATGAAATTGTTACCAACTTGAGAATTATTGCATGATTATATTTATCTGATACGTGATTATTTGTCGAGCGTGCCTTAATTGTTATATGGCCTTAATTGATCATTCTCATAATTAGAGGACTTAATTGCATAAATTGAATTGGACTTAAGTGGCCACATTTCAGAAGCTTGGAACCTAATTGCATTAACTTAATTTCCTTGAGGACCAAGTTGTAATTTCCCTTATTTCCTCCCTTCTCCTCACGATATAACCTATACATACACACATACATCTTCATCTTCATTTCATTTTATTTCATAAGAGCAAACACAAGACCATTCCATCTCTCTCTTCAATCTCGGTTAATCAAGAAGCTAGGGACCAAGAGTTTCTTTTCCATCATCATCATGAATCAAGCTCTATTCCATCAGCTCTCTTTTCCTCTTCATCTCCCCCATCTTCAAGATGAGATCATGTACATATCTTTAAGGATGCATAAGGTTATGTTAGGGTTTTATAGTCTTTGCATTCCATGAGATTATATGAGATAAATATGATGATTTTTGGATTGATTTCATGCACTTACAACTTGAATTCATGGAGGTTGGAGCTTGGTTGATCATAGTATCTTTGTGGGTTTGATTAATGAATTCTTGATGATTTGAGTATGAGAGAAGTGTTTATATTAGTTTTATTTGTACTTTAAGTATGTAAACATGTTTCCTCTTTGATTTAATGCATTTGGAAAAAGTTTTGATGATGTTTTAAGGGCTTTTGTTATGGTCCGAGAATTTCCCCTGTTTCTGCTCTATTTCTGCACATCCTGCTTAGCGGGAACGGTCCTTCCCGTCCTAGTTGTTTCCCAGAACGGTCGTTCCCGTCCTATTGAATGACCTGGCGCGCGAGGCTGGGAATGACCCTTCCCAGTTTTGGCCTTTGGCCGGAACGATCATTCCCATGCTTAAAATTGGGATTTCTTTACAGACGCTTGAGATCATTTCGGGGAGCTGGGAATGGGCCTTCCCATTTTACTCTTCAACCCCGGAACGACCGTTCCCAGGGTCCAGAGGACATCTGTGATTTCCTGCTTCATTTTAATTGTTCCAATTCCCTTACTAAGCCTTTAAATGATCAATACATGCTATTATATGTTCATTTTATTCATGAATATGTTCATTGTGACACCCCGCCTCTTCGGCATTCCAGGTACGGCGTCACGAGAGAGTTTAATTCTATACTTTACGTGAATTATGTGATTTAATTGTCGTTTTATTTCTTATAATTTTCTTACTTGTTCTATTTAAATCTATTTGAACCTATGTGAAATTTGATTATATTGAATTTATGATAATTTTGGACTTGAACCCAACACCTTTTGAACCAAACCAATTGAACCGGGAAACTTTGAACCGAACCGAACCCCCTTAAACCGAACCGGTCCAAGACTTAAAGCCTTGAACCCTCTTCTTCCCCCATTTCCACATTAAACAAGAGAGAAGAAGGAAGAGAAGCTCTCCCCTTACTCCCAAGCTTTGGTCACTTTGAATCACCATATCTCCTCCATTTCTTGATCAATTTCCGATCCAAAGTAAGTTCTGAACTCTCCACGACATCCTCCATCTATCTACCGATTGTTTTCTCTTGAGAATGTGATTTTGTTTGAGTTTGGAGAATTATGTGAATAGTGTAGGTTTTGGCTATTTGATGAAATTTGGGTGATCTCTTGGAGTTTTGTTGGAAGCTTTGCATCTTTATTGGTCCTAAGACATCCATATGTATATGTATGAGCTGAGTTTTGCTTGAGAAGCTAGAATTCCTTGGTTTTCATTTTGGGGTTTTTAAAGTTTTTGGTGAAATATGAACTTGTGTGTATTTCTTGCATTGATTCTTCATTTATCTTCATACTTAGGCTTAGAGATTCCATGAATTTTATGTTTTCTTGTCGTATTTTCATCCTAATATGTGTTATGTTGAGTTGGGATTTGATTAATGTTGGTTTGGGGTGATTTTTGGCTTGGAAACGTAACTTTGCCCTGTTCTCGCCAAGGCAGTCGAGGCCGCGACCGTTTTTGCTACTGTTTTGGTCGAGGTCGCGACCACCTGTTTTTTCGCTACGACTTGCGGGTAGAGGTCTCGACCAGTTTGTGTACAAATTTGGTAGAGACCTCGACCCCCCTTTTTATTTTTCAGTTGTTTTTTTTTCGTGTTTCGCGTGCGTTTCTTTGCTTCATATGGTTCATTTAATATTCATAAATATGTGAACTTATTATTTGAGATTTTAAGCTTCGGGTTATGAATTATACCTATTTTTTTATGCTTCTAATTTTGATGTTTTTTTTCGTATTTGCCTTGTATGCCCTCATATGACTTAAGTATGCATTCATTTCATTTCATTTGCATGCATAAGCATTGCCGGGCGTCTATATGGTTCATACTTGAGTCTAAGTCTCGGGTTTTATCCCCTTTTTGTTTCAGAGCCGCTTCCGGACATTGCTAAGCCCAAGGTTTAGGTGGTTCTTTGCCGGTTGCCCCGTTTCTTGTCTCTACTTTTGCTAAGGTGAGGTTTAGGTTCTTTTCCTTTTAGTTAAGCGACCTAAGACCCTTAAATGCCCGCATGCGACTATATATTATATATATAGTTAAATATGTGTAATGTACAATATGTTTATGATCTTGTTATCAAGTTTTGACTTTCGAAAGGGCTATATCTATGAGCATATATAAGCTTATGTTTTAATGAATGTTTAATGTTTATGGAAGTGTATTGCTAATGTTCGTAATGTTAATGATTTGTAATGAGCGAGAATGCAATGCAATGAAAGGTAAGGTAAGGTAAGGTAATGTAATGGTAATGTTGGGCCCCGGAGATGTGGGTAAGGGGGACCCGGGACGACCATGGGGTCGCCGGTTATGACCCCTGTGCACGTTCTCCATCCAAGGTACTACGTACGACCCTAGGGAGGTTGGGGAAGTCGTGGTGCTCTTGATGCCTTCGGAATGAACCGGGGAGGACTCGTGTGGGCTAGCTACCCCTCGAGGAAGGTATAATGTAATGGCACTCGTGTGGGTTAATCACCCCTCGAGGAATGTATAATGGCACTCGTGTGGGTTAATCACCCCTCGAGGAATGTATAATGTAATGGATGGCTAGGGTCGACGGACTCTTCCATCACCGGAGAAGGGGATTGAATGTGATTTCTGTTTTATGTAATGTAATGTAATGAGAAGCCCAGGATGGGATCTATGCTCGTACTCGCCGAGCTTAATGAAATGGTTGGATTATGAAATGGGAATAGAGACTTTATGTTAATGTATTTGTTAAGGAATATGAATTGTATACGTATACGATATGTAATGTCCTTTGCTAATGATTTGGTATGCAAAAACCTATTCCCGGTTCATAACCTTTATGTTTTACGTGCTTTGCTCTATTATATATAGTGTGTGGGTGTGCGTTAGCCCCCTCACTCAGTCGAGATATGACTGACACCTCTCCTTTTCCCACTTTTAGGTTGCAGGTCTTTTGGGCACGAGCTAGGCGGAGAAGTGGGTCGTTCGAGTCTCACTTTTGGGTTTAGGTCGTGCTAGGTGCATTGCATTCATTTTGTCTTGTATTTAATGTATTGATCATGTTATGAAGTTTATGTTGGAAATACGTATCGTTTGGCTTCGTATATTTGATCACCATGTATATGTTAATCTTGTAATTTTATATTTCTAGAGCTCCTTGCTTCCGCTATTTGTTTATTTATCGCGCGCTCTGAGTTTGTTTTAGCTCCGCCTAGCCTAGTGAGTGTGTGGTCTCCCGTTCGCTTAGACTTGGGCTCGTGTATGGACTTCCCATTTCATATGCGAGTTCGGGTTTAGGTGCGGTGGATGTGGTCGCCCGCGCTCCGGGTGCTACATTCATGACTACGCTGTGCATCATATTTGGTATCATTATTGAGTCTTGTCTCACGAGAACATAATGTTTCCTTTCTTGTCTAGTTTTTCTCAAGGGCGGAGATCATCGATCGAATAGGCACTGTCTTGCATCCTTGTATTGTCTTGTCGCCTGTCAGGTGAGGGTGTTTTTGTTCTAGTTACATACATAAACCCTAAAACCTGCATGAATAATTGTGGCCTAAAAACCATACTTATATTTATATTGTTTCAAAGACTAAAATTGAGTAAATATTTATTAAACCAAACCTATTGTTATTGTTATTTACTGACCCCTCCTGTTTTGGCGAGATATTGTATTGCACATTGACTGTGGGTCCTGGGACTTGTGTATTGAGCGAACCGGGGAGGTATCGGGCCGACGGTGAACTCTTGCACAGTCCCACATTGTTGGGATGACCCCTGAATCCACTAGAGGATTGGTGGAGGAAGGAGTTCCGAGCATCGGGAGTCATGTACTCAGATGTTCACCATGACTGGATGGTTGAAGGCTAGCTACCTTCCCATCACCGGAGGAAAAAGGAGATCGTGTGGGTGAATCTGGCACCACGGGTTGCTCCACGGACTATTATCTTGACTGCATTGACGGACTGCACTGAGTGATTACACTATTGCACTGATTGCATTCTACTGAATCGACTGAATTGTATGATCGTCTTTTAAAAACTGAAACCTAATCCTTGTACATGGTCGGAGTTTGGTTGGAGATTGTGCACGCTCACTCGCCGAGCCACTGATAGCCTTTAACTTGTAATTAATTGTATAAACTGATAGTTGTAAAGTCCCAGCATTTATCAATTGATTCTTGCCTTTACGGAAACTGCCTTACCTAAAACTTTGCTCGGGATTTACAGCTTGCATGTGCATGTTTCTATATATACGTATACCTCCTTCTCACTCAGCCTTCTAGAGACTGGGCCCTCTTTCCCCTTTTCTTCCAGGTTCCTTACAGGTGGTTGCTAGGCGGAATTGAGTTGTCGGTCTTTATTCGAGTCTGGCATGGGTACACTCACTGCATATTGTATTTATTTATTGTAATTGATCCATCTATTGAACTGAATTGAACTCGGGACAGGTTTCTAGGACTTTAGTTGAACCCGTTTTATATTATTACCTTGAAATGATTCGGGACAGGTTAGGACAGGTGCTTTGCTTAGTGGAACCCGTATTTACTTTTCTAGTGGAGCTGCATTTATTTTCTTGATATTGAATGAGTAATTGCTTTGCTTTCGCATCTTTGTTACGGTTGTTATTACTCCAGGGTTAGATTCCGCCTAGCTAGGACAGTCCTTTTTATTGTATTATGTTCGCTGTGAGTTTGGTTCATGTATGGACTAGTCATTTCATATGTGGATCGAGCTCATAGTGCGGGGGATGTGGTGCTCTCGTCGCGGGTGCTACACTCTTTGTCTTCGAATATGCTATGCTCATATGTATATATATGTGTGCGTGTGTTAGCCCCCTCACCAGTCGCTAGGACTGACCCGTCGTTGTTTTCTTTTCTCTCTTGGCCTTGAGTTGTAGGTACGGGTTTCGGTTTGAGCTAGGCGGCGGTTGTCTTTTGAGTTGTTTGGGTCTTTAGCTCGAGTCTTTTGCATATTTTGCATCTTTACCTTTCAACTTCGGTATTATGTACATATGAATATTTGATTAGCTTTGAACTTGGAGAATTATTGATTTTTTTAGCCCGTGGCGGGCATGGTATGTATAACTAGATTTGTTATGATCGTTTTAAGCATGTATGTATATTTGTATGCTTGAATCCTGTTGCTTTCGTATTTGTTTTGATTTTTGTTGCGTACTCTGCAGTAGGGTCTAGACCGCCTAGCTTAGGTGAGATTTTGTTTTTCTCCCGTTCGCTATGGCTTGGCGCGTGTGCGAAGTTCCCATTTCGTTACACGTGTCGTGCTATGATAAGTGAAATGTGGTGCCCTTCGCTCGGGGTGCCCTTCGCTCAGGGTGCTACAGCTAGTATACGGATTCTCCATTTCGTATGCGGATCGAGCTTTAGTACAGGGGATGTGGTGAACCACCGTACGGAGTGCTACACATTAGGCTGAGATCATTACCGACTGCCGAAGCCTATTACAACATACGTGCGAGTGCAAGCTAAAGCATATCAAATGGGACAAAAACAGATGCACGGACTTTATGGCCAAAAGGGGATAGTCCAAGAGTCAAAAGCAGGAGATATGGAGAAGCCTCCCTTAGGATTGAAACTGTAGGGCAATGGTAAAGCCTTTATAGACCATGATCCAACATTACAAACATTCATGCATTGCATTCTTACATAAACAATGTGCTTAACATGACAAGTCTCTTCTGCTTAATGATATGTTCTTGATTGTTGTACTTGCCACCACGCACATGTTTTGAAAAGTTTTAAAGTACTCTCTTTTTCCGCTGCATTTCCACATTGTTACATATGTATTGTTCTGGTCATGATTGCCGTTCGCTGGAGTATTTCTTGATTGATGGCTAACACCATTACTCGAGAGGTGCTTCAGTGCTGGGGTTGAGGCGCCGCACTCTCCTCTTGTTCTGGTAGGGGTGGGGGCACTAGAGCCTGAGGTTTTGAAACAATTCTAAGACTCATGCAATAACAACTATTGAAAGCAGTAAATAGATAATCAATATAAAACCGTAAGTGTCATAACTGTGCAAGGTTTGGTTAAAATTTATTACAGGCCACATGTTATCAAAAATCAAAATGGGGAGGACACGATACTATCGAGTTGACTCCCATACATGCCTTACCAATCCGTCCAAACCATGCTGAAAATAACCTATAGTAGGTACCATGTCATCTGAACCGTCATCAGTGGTGCCAAAACTCGGGGATCATCTGCCATTTCATTTATTGATAGCATGTTATTGTTCTTGTTAATGTATTGTTCATGTTTCTGATCATGTTGCTCATGCCACTGTTAATGTATCGTTCATGCTTCTATTCTTGTTAAAATGTTAATCATGTTATTATTCTTGTTGATGTATTGTTCCTTTTAATATCATGTTAATGTATTGTTCTTGTTCTGCCTGCCATTCGACGACGTGCCTTTTGAGTGCTAGGTCTCCTATCACTCAAGAGGGGGCTAGGTGTCCTATCATTTGAGAGGTATGATGTTGTGGGATTGTGGTTCCCCTTTGGGGCGCCACATAAACAGATGCTGGACGAAGAGTTGGATAGAAGCTAGTCCTCGTTCTTTTCCTTAGTGTACCGAAAAATGATGGTTGGGCCGAGACTGAATAAAAAGCATGCTAACCAAATAGAAATTAGACAATCTTCTCACGGATTAGAACTATCTTCTTAATCCCAACCCATATTCCACCACCATAATATTAGTAAGCAATCCAATCTTGCCTATAAGTACACGAGAAAAGTACATAAGTTGCTCAAAAGTATACTAAGCACAAATCAAGTACACGAGAAAAGTACAAAGTATACTAAGCACAAATCTTCAGAAATCTACATATACATCAAAGTTCCCATCATGATTTTAGTTATGTTCGTGGACTTAAATCCACATACTGTCACTTGATGAAGTTTACCAAAGGCATCCTTAAAGAGTCTAATGAACAGAAACACATTATCGGATGCTCAATCAAAGTTCAAATCATCCTCTATTACTCTATAAACAATAAAGAAGGCACGCTAAAAATGAATTAATCAAAAAAACTTACACATGAACCGAAAGTTAAATCTTTACATTCACATTCAAACATCCACATAAAAAGTGCCTTGACAAGCACCTGTTGAACATGGTGTTGGATTGTACCATTAAATTCCTGTATGGTTCAAACTTCAAATGTTTTAACAAGGAAAGGAAAAAGTTAAAGGAACTCAAATTCAAACACATTTTAACATTAAAGACTACTTAGTTAGGAAAAGTGTACGATGAGAGCTCAGTGAAAGAGAGATCTAACTAACCCAACTCACTAAATTTGTGGAAGGTGCGAGAGGAAGGAAAGAACAAAATTTGGCTAGTAAGAGGCATTAAAAAGATGCTCGATCTGCTTTTCCAATTCTTCTTCTCTTTCGCACAACTTTTTTTGGAAAGAAGAGGTAATTTCCAAATTAGCAAATGAATTTTGCTTGCATATTTATTTCATTTCTGTTTCCCAGAAATCAAACGAGTGAAGATGGTTGCTGCTCTATTCTTCCTTCTCCCCAAAAAGTTGCTGTAATCAAACAAGGGGTGAAATTTTTTATCAGGATTGCACTTCTAGAAATATGAAAGTTGAAGTTAAGTAGAATGGGAAAAATTATTTGCATTTAAGACGAGAAAATGAAGCAACTCATAGTAAGCAAACAATTCGAAAGAGATAAAACTCATTAGCTCTCCGTTTCAATTTAATATATTAGGTGCAAGAATCTAGCAGAGTTATGCTCCAAAACAAGCTACTGCCCAAATCTTGACTTCCGTTTACATAAGAAAATAAGTGATTTCTAAATGAGATTTTACATAATTATTTTAAGGGCTACTCTAGACCTAGGTCACATAATGCGGATGCGCGAGCGGGTACGGGTGCGAATGCACCAATTTGCAAAATTTTAATAAAATGAGAATATGGGGGCACCTTAAAGCGTTTAATAAAGAATATTTTAAATAATTATATTTATAATATAATTTTATATATAAAAACTTGATTTTATTTAACTATTGATCATGATAACTTAATTTTATCATTTTATAATAATCATATATTAAATCAACAAATTAAAATTCATCTTTCATATTATTATATGTGTGTATTAAAAAGATTTTTAAGTCTTCTTAAAGCGAGAAATGCGCACAAATTCGCCAGTGAGGAGAACTAAGTGCAAGTGCTTTGAGTATAATAGAAGGATTATGTGATCTAGCTCTAGATACCCCCTATACTTTGGGGCATAGTGCGCTTTGTCCCCCAACCATTGAAACAGTCCGATTGCGCCCTCTTAACCTTTGTACAACATATCCGTTACGGCGACCCAAGAGTCAAAACCACAACCATAAAGCATCAAAATTTGACTGCAAATCTCCGTCGACCTTGCGCCATCTTTGATTGACGATTTCTCCTTTGATGGTTGTCGAATTTTGATTTTAAAACCATTTTTGTATTTCTCTTCTCAAGGGCTTCGATTTGATGTATAATATCGATATATTTGAAATCCAATTTTTACAAAATTGCCTTATACTCACGCCCAAAAATATTGAACACAATATTTCCTAAGATTCGACCGGAAAGAGATTAAAAGTGTTACATACAAAGGTTAGCGCAACAATTGCACCAAGTCAAATATTAGGGGGCAAAGCATATAAAGCACCAAAGGATAAAGGGGTGTCTAGAATTAGCCCTTATTTTAACGGTCATGGTAAGAATGTTATGATCAACAGTAATAAAATAAGGCCTTTTTCCTTTCTTTTTTTTTTTTGCAAATTTTATGCCCATCATTCATAGTAATCAAATAAGGCTTAACTGCACTCACCTACATTTAAAAATCTTCCCTTCAACAGTTAGCACATTTGTCAAAGTCCTCGAGTCATTTGCAGTTTTTGACTGAGAAATGATGACATTGCAAAATTTTGGTGAACTTCTGTTTGTCCTAAAGCAAGGTGTTCATTAACTTCCTATGTTCATAGACGAATAAGAACATCAAAATCCTCCAGTCATTGTGGTTCTGAATGAGAAATGACGAGACTGCAAAATTTTAGGGAACTTCTGTTTGTCCAAAAGCAAGGTGTTTAGTAACTTCCTATGTCCGTAGACAAATAGTTCTTATTTAATAAGTCACGTGAGGAAATAAATAATGAAATCATTAAAACATTGATGTCTTAGACAGAAAAGTTCAATTGTTTGAGGAAAAGTAAATAAATGAAGGTGGCAACAATTGACCCTATCAACATCAGGTAGACTGAGTCTGACGGTTGTTATTGCATTCTTCAAGGAATGGGAACCTACTCAACTGGTTCCTGTACTGTTGTGGGAATAAAATACAAAGTAGATGTGTCTGCAACATATAACTAGAATTACCTTTTACATAAAAAATAATTCTTTGTATTATTTTCTCTTCTTGTCCTTCGTATTTCATTTCTTTAAATTATTGTTCCTTTTTGTTATCCTTTGTCTTTAGAGTGGCAATGAAGAAGGCTAAAGAGGACAAGGATGGCAGAATAGGTAAAGTAACATGGGTTCTGTAATAGACTAATTAAGAAATGAGCAAGAGTCTGATTGGAAAAAACATAGAGGAATGGATGGGCCTGGTTATAGCAGTGAGGTGAGAAAGAAGCTACTCATGTTTATTAGGACTTTACTGTAAGTATGGTAGTGTCGAGAACTCAAAAAAGCACCTCTAAACTTTTTTTAAGAACTTTGGGAGTATTTGGAAAACCAATTTGTGCTTAAATTTTAAGGAGAAATAAGCTAGAAGCTTCTAGTACTAGTTTCTAGGTTATTTTTTTCCAAACACTAACTGATTTTCTTTCCAAACAGTCACCACTTTTACTACAACTTTTTTTAACGGCAGCTACTTTTGCTTCTCCAAAAGCAAAAGTAGGGAATTATCAGCTTCAAGTTGTAGGATAAAACCAAACTGGGCTAATCATCCTTCTTAACACCAAATGCACTACTTTCAATTCATAATAATAAATATTGAGCATCAATCTGCTATACAGAGCTGAACTTGATCGGTCAGAATCATGTTGATATTTACAAAATTTAAATTAAGGAAAAGAAAGTACATGTATAGTGTTTATGTGAGCTTGTGAAGGGATTAAAAATTATAATTTAAGCCAAGAGGGGTATATATATGTGTGTGTGTGTTACAAATTCATCCTTTCTCGCTTAAAAATATATCCCTCCCTCCTCCCTCTCTCTTGCAGAATTCTCGTTCTTTCCTCCCTCTTCCTCTCTACAATTATATAATTCACAAAAATTATGAATTTCATGTTTCTTTTGGTGATTTGTTTAAGGGAAGGGCAGGAACGGGGAGGGTTCTGGCAAACACGATTTGAATTTCATTAGTAACTTAAGAATTTCTATTAAAAGAAAAACCTAATGGGAGACTAATAGAACAACAACAAACGGACCAGTATCATCGCACCTAGCACTGCCAAGAATGGAATTTAAACCTCTTGAATACTATCTCCTCTAAGATTAAAATCTAGAAACAAAAGAAAAAAGAGCAGAAGGAAACTAACCTAGGTGTCATGGTGAACCCGAGAACAATGTTATCAAAATTCGCTTCACAGGAACCTCTTTCTATCAGTTGGTTTCAAGATTTGAAATGAGCACATCAAACTCTCATCAACGCTCATCATCGCACCAGCATTATCAAATTCACCACAATAGTTGGGAGCAGAAAAAATTGTAACTAGTTGTCTGTCAGCGAAAAATTCATATCCATCTTCAACAACCTGCCCAAGAAAGTATACATCAAAAACAATAATAACCAAAAAGGAATCAGACAACCAAGATAAAATAATACCTGATGAGCACGACAAACGAGGTCCATATCATGTTGCATTAAAAATTCAGCCACCTTATCTGCACCAAATGTGTAAGAGACTCCCCTGTCATTCATGCCCCATCCTTCAACTTCCCTGGTAGGATCAGACCACAGTAAATCACAAAGTAGACCAGCATCTGGAACATCAGTCGGACGAGGTAAATTTCTTATTTGTTCCAAGTCAGTTAGGTCAGGAGAAAGACCACCATGCATGCAGAGGATTTTATCATCTATGAGAGCTGCCACCGGGAGACAGTTAAAACATTCAGTAAAAGTTTTCCATAGCTTGACATTGAATCGGCGTTTACATTCATCATAAAATCCATATATCCTATTAATAGAAGCGCATTCATGGTTTCCTCTTAAGAGAAAGAAATTCTCAGGATATTTGATTTTGTAGGCAAGAAGAAGACATATTGTTTCTAGACTCTGTTTGCCACGGTCCACATAGTCCCCAAGAAATAAATAATTGGCCTCCGGAGGAAATCCTCCATATTCGAAAAGCCGTAAGAGATCTCCATATTGGCCGTGAATGTCACCTGAGATACCCAAGAAAACAATTAGTTTAATCCTACTCTGGTTTACTAGGACAGTAGTAAAAGAAATAGTGGAAGGGCAAAGGCTATATTGAAGAGAGAACATTTTTATTTTTGAAATAACAGTGGACAGAAGAAACCAACAGTTGATTTTTTTTTGCAATGTTTCACCAAGAGACGTTCCATTTTCAATTTCATGATAAATTGGATCTGAGTTAGTTGAATTACTAGTAACACAAAAATTTCTTTCAGTCTTGCCACATGTAAGTGTTTAATCCAGACCATAAATTAATTATGACTGATGTTGCAAACTTCCCAAATTATTGGAGGAACTCATTCATCTCCTAACATAAAAAACTTTATAGAAAAGTTAACAAGTCTTTTGATCAGCAAATGGTATTGGAATTGGTTCTAATTAGGAATTTGTTCATTCTAACTAAAAAGTTTCAAACTTATAAAGCATGAGCAACAGATAGGCATAGGCACACAAAAAATGATGAGTACTTAACAAAATTAGCTTTAGAAACTACGTGCTATATATATATATATAGAGAGAGAGAGAGAGAAAGAGAGAGAGAGAGATATAGATAAAATAGATAGATAGATATAGATACAGATAAAGATATAGATATACGCATCTACATTGCAACTAAAACCACCGACAAAGTGGTCTCTTCACATTCAGTAAGGCACTATCCTTGTCGCATGGGACCATTTTCCACTACATAATAAAATATATCCGATCAATTATTTTTAGAGTTGTATCTGACAGATGCAAATTAAGGTTTATCAGTAAGTTGTACTAAGCATGGGTGGCAAACTTAAGGGGTAACCAAGAAAAACAACCCATAGATTAAATTGCAAGAAGATCATGACTAAATTTGAAAAATTAAACATTTTGACATGTATATACTGATGAACCAAGAGATAAAATTTTATTCGAAATACATGAAGGCTGAAGAAATAGACGCCCCAATGAGGTATGCATTTGAGTATCTTAGTCATCCGTGTGTCATTCCACCAGACAATATACTATATACAACTTTAACTGGAAATCATGAAATATCAAATCCAATTTCCATAAGGACACAGTGCCCAAGAGTTGCCATATGTATATTAATGAAATTAAAAGGAAAGCCAATAAAATTTAAACTAATGAATATGAACTGCTCAATGTACTAACTAAAATCATATTTAAATAACTAATCCTTATGGAATCCAGATCCGAACACATTTTCATGTATCAAACAGAAATTGGGTTCATGATTGTGGTGAATCAAACCCCATGGAAAAGACAATAAGGTTTTACTCACCACAACAGAAAAAAATCAACCTGCAGCGATTGTATTTACCTAGAAATACGAAAGAAAATGATATCCGCAGAAATTTCCAAAGCCAGTATCCCATTGTAACCACATTCATAGGTCGATCCACACCAACCATACACAATGATTAGAACCATAAAGAATATAAATTAACGACATAATTTATGAGCTTAAAGCCTATCCAATTGAAATAAGGCTAAACATTTAGACTAGGTTAACCAAATATTCAGCAGCGTTCCTACCCAAAATCATGAAATTGCATTGAAGGGGGAAAATACACATTCTAAGGACGTTGAAAGGGGGAGAGGAAAATTTTCGTACCGCAGATCTTAATAGGTGCTTCAAGCTCAAGAAGATTAGGTTGAGAGAGAAAGATTTCACGGGAAGTTGAACAAAGAGCGCGAATCTCATTCTCTGACAGCTGCACCTGACGCACTGTTCGCGCATTTCGAAACTCCACCAGCCGATTGATGATATCATCCAGCAAAGCAGGCTCTATCCCCTGCCCATTCGCCGCCATATTTTTTTCCGTTTTACTTTCAATTGATCCCTAGAGTTTCAGCTCAAGAATTCAGCCACAATTAAATGAACCCACAACTCGCTAAACGAAATTACAAAATGTGAAAATTCTTCAAGTTTTCAGTATTTTTTTAATTCGAAACCCACAAAGAATGAACGACTGGATCGATAAAAAGAAAATATTAGAAAAATGGGATATACATCCTATTGAAAAGCATATAATCTAGGTTTTGTTGATGAATTGATAAAATGATGGGAGAATCTGTAAAACTAAAAAAGCTTTGTCGGAGTCGACAATTCCGCCGCCCTCGTGTTGATTCCTAAGCTATTGGGATGGAGATTTTTGGACCGGAGCCTTCCATTTTCCCTTCAGGTTATGGTGCTATGTTTCTCTCTTTTTCAGGCGTTTCTATTGTGCCTAATTATTAGTAATTACCTACGGAACAAACTGACTCTAGGTTTGAATTCAAAATTTGAGGCAGTGAGTGATTGGTTTCGTATCCAGTCGAGTCCGACCCAAAAAATCTAAATTGAGTTTGAGTTTATCAATTTTTTTTTTTTTTTTTTTGGGTTTGAGCATGGCTTATCAAAAAATTCAACTGAGCTTATCGACTGGATGAGCCAATAAATTTTTATTGGATATTTTTGAATTCTCATTCAAAAATAATATTAAATAATAACAAAGATATTAAGATATATAAATATATAATATACTAATATTTTTGAGTTTTATATGTAATTATTAATAAATTATAATCATCATTAATATATATATACTTGATATTTTAGATTATGTATGAATATTATTAATTATATTATAATAAATTATAAAATCATGTAATTACATAATACAAATTATTAGCTAATATTTTATTAAGATATATATTTATTTTATTAATTAGTTATTATGGCATATGATATTTATTATTTAATTATATTAAATATTTTGATAGAATATTTGATGAATACATTTTTGTATTAGTAATATTATATTGTCTAATGAAAATTGTAAAATAATATGTTATTAAGACAGATTATGATACAAAATTTGGTAAGGATCATATATGTAGTATAGATAATAAATAATATAGTATAAATTATGGTATATATTTTGTAATTATACAAGATAAATTATTAACTAATATTTTATTAAGATATATAATAATGAAATTAATTATTTATTATAATAGATTGGATCTTTTTTTCACTAAATTATTTGTTTGGATAAATACTATATATTATCAAAGTAATATGTTAGTAGTATTGTATATAATGATATGTTGTTGTAATTATTGAATTGCAAGAATACAGACTTACTCATAGTGGAGAAATTTTGAAAGCAAATTTTCCTCCTCCTTACTCTTTCTCCATAGAGAAAGGAAGATATATAATAATGAAATTAATTATTTATTATAATAGATTGGATCTTTTTTTCACTAAATTATTTGTTTGGATAAATACTATATATTATCAAAGTAATATGTTAGTAGTATTGTATATAATGATATGTTGTTGTAATTATTGAATTGCAATATTATTAAATCATATTTATTGTCAAAATAAGTAGATAAAAATATATAATATATCACATATTTAGTATTGCTAAATCATATAAATGTAGATTAATTTATTGCATATATATATATATATATAAATTATTAAACACAATATATATATATATATATATCAATAAATGTATATATTACAAATATATATATACTAACTTGCCAACCGACTTGCAAGCCTCGAGCCTCAAAGAAATAGGCTTGAGCTTGGCTTGACACACAACTCGAGCTCAATTAATCTCCGCTTGAGCTTGACATCGTCCGAGTTCGAGTCAAGCCAGCTTGAGCTCGGCTCGTGTGGGTCACAAGTCAACTCAGCTCGGACTAAAATGACGGGTGTCGCACTGACTAATAAAAATATTTAATTGAAAATTTATTTTAAAACTTACATTTTTAATCCCACATCTCACATAACCTTTCTTTCTTTTTTTTTCTTTTCATCACTTCTACATGATTCCCTAAGTTTAATTTTTCGATATATTTGATCACAAAGTATAATAATTTCATTTTTGACACCGAATCTGTTAAGTTTGGATAGATATGATCCATTAATTCTCTTTCCTTTTTTCAGCTATACTTATTAAAAATTAGAGTTAATTACATTATATTAAAATAATTATAAAAAACTTTGGATAACAAGTGAGAAATGGAGTTTTTTGCTTGGATACCCCTTGTGGTATGCCTAATTAGCACTTCGAACCCTGTGATTTGAAAATTCTCAAAGAGAACCCTGTGATTATATAAATTAGCACTGAAAACCCTGTGATTGTATTAAAGTTAGCACTCAAAACCCTACAACCACGGCTGTAGGGTTTGAAATTCTAATTGAGTGCTAATTTATTACAATCACAGGGTTCGCTTTGAGAATTTTCAAATCACAGGGTTCTGAGTGCTAATTAGGTATATCACAGGGTTTTTGGTGTAATAAACTCGTGAGAAATGTAATGGAACTTGAACATGCGAACTTCCTGTCCCTTCCTATGGAGGAATGCAATTTAATTCATCAGGGCACAGAGCAAATGTGAACAACATCAGAGGGCGAACATGTAGCACCCCGCACGTGAGGCACCACATCCCCCGCACTATGGCTCAACACGAGTAAGGAAATGGTAAATCCGCACCCGTATCAAACCTTAGCGAACGGGAGACAAATAGAAAACCCTCCTAAGCGAGGCGGAACTTAGGCCCTGCAATTAGAACCAATCAACCAAACATAATGCATCGGAAAACTAAAATTCAAACACACGAACCATAAGCAGACTTGGGCTCTTCAGGCCTCTTTTTAACTCATAATCGAAGCCCCACAAGGGCAATTCAGTAGCAAATACACAAGATTCAAATTCATAGTCGTACAAGGTTGAATCGTGCTCAATTTAAATACATATGTGAATGCAGAGACGCTTCTAACTTAACTTGACCGACTCAACTCAATATAACTCCGCCTAGCTCGAAACTCCAAGGCCAAACCTGCACGCTAAAGTGTTGGGGAGGGAGAGGGTCAGTCTCTAGAAGACTGAGTGAGCAGGAGCGATATACGTATATATAAAACATGCACATGCAAGTCATAAATCCCGAGCAAGGTTTTATTTAAAATTAGTTCCCAAAAGGGCAAGAGGAAGACTAAGCAATGCTAAGATTTTATGACTAATCATATTAATTCATTCCGTTCATACTTCATACATAAACAAAAAGGCTCGGCGAGTGAGCGTGCATCATCTCCAACCAATCTCCGACTGTGTACGACAAATATCATTAATATTTTAAGTAGGTGATCATGCAATATATCATAATAGACACAGATCATATATCATATCATAAAACATATTCGTTTGGGCAATCCGTGTCCCGGCCTTCCCGCACGGTGCATATCAATCATAACATAACCATATTCATAAAACAAGTTCCAACCTTCTTCCTCCGGATGGTGGACGGGTTAGCAAGACCCGACCACCTCATACATAGGCCAATGGGGTTTCATGACCTCCCCAAAGGCCACTCAGCTCCCATTCCCCGCTAAACCTCCTAGCGAGGGCCGGTATTGCCGTAACATAGTGGAACTAGCACATGGGATCACCGTCGGCCCATGCCTCCCCGGATAGCCACATGTACTAAGTCCCTGGGCCCGTGATCATATCATACATGCATAATCTCGCCAAAACATTTACTTCATACTTAGGATACATACTATAAGAAAACATACCTTACCGTGCAACTCGACATATGCTATACACGTACCTCTCCGTGTCATCCTAATCCGTAGCTAGCCTGAAGACACACGGTTTGGAGCATAGCCTCGTTGCAAAACCATTTTAAGCTTATATACGCTCATACGTATAATTTCAGAAGAGTTTACTCGATAACTCTACTTTAAAAGTAACATATATATATATATATATATATATATATATATATAAGGTTTTTGGCCAAAGCTTGTCACATAAGGTTGTAGGGTTTAATACGTAACTAAAACGAAAACACCCTCACCTGGAACAAGTCGATGCAAGGATACGAGTTACCAAGTGCCTAGTTGATCAAGATTTTCTCCGCCCTGGAGATAAACTGTACAAAAGATAACGTAACGTGTTTGTGCGACTCAAGACTACCAATGAACCATATACAACGCACGGCATGCAATGAACATGATATGAATGCGTAAAAGATGATATTATATCATAAAAATGTTCATGTGCACTATTAAGGAATTTAAAGCACATAATCACACCATTCATTCATTCATTTCAATTAATCTAAGCATTCATTTAATAATCAAAACACGTAATATTCATATTTACAATTAAAATAGGATAATTGAAACGTTCAAGCGAAAGTCGATAAATTAAATACGTGGATTAGAATTCAATTAAATTCTAAAATTGAATTAAATCAAATAATACTTAAAATATATAATAGATATATAATAAACGTATAATAATTATATAATAAACATATATATATATATAATATATATATATATATATATATACGTAGATCAACTGGCATGCATAATTATATTTAACATATATACTACATATATATATACTTAACCATGCATGCATTTAACAACTACAATAACCATGCATGAAATATTAAATATTATACACCTCCATGCACCCACACACACACAACCATGCATGCACAACAACACACACAGTACATATATATATATATATATATATATATATATATATATATATATATATACACACATAACTGCTTCCTATCTATACATATACATATATACCCAGCAATACACACACGCATGCACACTTAGCTTCCTATCTCAGCACCTATATATATATATATATGCACATAACTGCTCAATTAAAGAACAACAGCAGCAACATAATTGAACATCAAACACGCCCACACCCCAACACAAGGGAAAAGGAAGAACAACAACTCAGCAACGTGAAAAGGAAAGAAAAAGAAAGAAGAGAAGAACAGAGGATGCTCGCAGCAGCTACCCGCCCGGGTAGCCAAACTTTCTTCAAACTTCCCGGCCGGGTAGGGAGTACAGAAACTTTCTGTAACAGGGGTACCCGGCCGGGTACCTTCCAAGAACAAACTCTCCCCGGCCGGGGAGAGCTTTACAGAAGCGGTCCAGTAGCAACAGATAGTAACGAGAAACAGGGGAAGGAAATGTGGAGTTTAATCTAGGCCAAAACAAGCTCAAACTTTGCAACCAAAACAAGCTAACAATAAAGGTGATAAAGGACTACAAACATACAGCAAAACAAGCCTGAAAGAACCCCTCAACACGCAGCAATGAACATGAAAATTGACAGCAGTTTCCTGCGTGAAAAATAGGGGAAGAACGACTAAAAACATGGCAAGACAAAACATGAACGAACAACCCTCAACATAGCTGAAAATAAGATAAAAAGAGACAATATATGACATCAAAACAAATCCTAAAAGCTAGCAGCAATCCTGTACGTGAAGGGAGGGAAGAGCAGTTTAAAAGTTCATTCAATACATGACCATTCCATCAATGAAATCTCACCAAGCTCTTAACCAACAATAAATACAACCATACTCTGTCATAAATGAGGGAAAAGGATCATATATATATCACCGAAACACATCAGAGATCAAAGAAATTCAAGGGATCAACAAAACCTTCAAAAACCTAACTGTTCATTCACAAGTTCAAAATCACATGAAATCTGACTCAAATTTAGAGATAAAAGGATAAGAATAACTAGAGATGCATGTACAACATAATCCTAACTCACTTTGTTGATTGGATGAAAGATGATGGGATTTGAGCTCCAAAATCCCAAGGATTGCACAGTTACGGGAAGAACTGGGATGCAGAAGTTTTGGCTGAACTTTCTGGTTTGTGTGAGGGTTAGATCGAGATAGTGCAGGTAAGGAATGGTAAAGGGTTGAACTAGGGTTAAAAGGCCACCAACCATAGTTAATTTGGTTAAGTTTTGATCAAGTTATGGCCAATATAGTGAAAGGTGGTCATTTTGATGCCGTTTCGTTTTTCGGTTGGATTTCGGAGGTTCAAATGATTTCGGAAAAATATATGGCTTAGTTTATTAAACTCGAATCTTCGATACAAGTTCAACGAAGTTGACGGAACTCGAATTCGAGTTCCCGAGCTCAAGATATCACGTACGGAACCAAGGGTGCACTAATTGCTCATTAGCCCCCGATTTGGTTCCACGATTCAAATTAAATTCGTTAATGCATCAAACGAGTTCGAAAACACAAAACGAGCATATAGACATGTTCATAACACACATATTTACGACATACTACAATTTCACAGCATTTCGATATCATTTCATATAAGAACAATGCACAAATTAAACAACCATGCACATTTTCATACAATTCATGCATAATAAAAATTAAACCAAATAAATTAAATTAAATTCAAACATAAATTAAGGTCAACGGTTATTATACAAACAATTTAATTAATTTGGTTAAAGCATGATTAATTAGCATAACACTTAATTAACACTAATCATTAAATCAATAATAATTAAAATATATATGTATATATATACTTAAAATAACGAAGTATATTAAAATAATATTAAATTGAAATAAAATATAATAAAATAAAATAAAATAATATAATAACAATTTATAATAAAATTAAATATAAAACACGTAAAAACAATTAATTCGCGCAAATTGGTAAATACATACGTCGTACCTTTATATATGAAAAACCGGGGCGTTACAGAACACCATGCATACAACAAAGGGAAAATTACAAAATCGGGACACTAAGTGACCCCTACTAGCAATTTTGGAACACTAATTTCTCCGGCGACAAAATGTGTCAGTAAGTCCCAAAATTTGTCAATTTCAGGACAAAGGTCGTCGGAGCCTGCTGATGTGGTAACGGAGTGCTGACGTGGACATATATACTTTACACGTGGACACAAAATTTTGGGAGTTAATGTCCACGTGTAAAGTATATGTGTCCACATCAGCACTCCGGGGCCACATCAGCAGGATCCGGCGACCTTGTCTTGAAATTGACAAATTTTGGGACTTACTGGAACACTTTTATCACCGGAGAAATTACTGTCTCGGAATTGCTAGTTGGGGTCACTTAGTGTCCCGATTTTGTAATTTTCAAAATATATCATTTGTCGGAAAAAAAGCACAAATTCCTCTCGAATTATAGTACTCTCAAATGAAATGTAGTTTGATTTCCAAACACTAATCCTTGATTTATTAAGTTGAGCCCCCATGTGGACGAATCAGAAGCTGCCACGTGTCATTTATACGCGTAGAAACACTTACAAGTTTGAAGCTTTTCTTGAGCTTATATATATAACAATTGTCTTCCCCTATTTTCTCATCCATCAATATTCAAACTTGTGTGTGTTTGATAACTAAGTTATAAGTTCCTCTTTTCTTTCCAAACATTAAGGTACATTTGTAAGAGAAATATGTCTTACCTCTCCAACATCAACAACAATTTGTACAAGATTGACGATGTTGGTAGTCAAAGCTTCAGCGACGAAGGGTACAGTTACCCTCCGCCAATGACTCACAACCTGATTGAAAGGGATGGAGATGATGATCAAAATGACGATGAGACATATAATTGCGCTGATTGCTTGAAGATTGCCCTGCGAGAGACCACCTTCATGTTTATCACGGAAGTGTTCTTTACGGAGTAGATTAATATAAGAAATGTAGCTTTGTAATGTTATAGACTTATAGTTCGGCATAGGTTAACTAGGAACCTTCGAAGTTTCACCATTTTAACTTTATATAGCTCTATGTAGTTTATGTATCTCTATGTATGTGAGTGAAATATGAGATGAAACACAAATTATGAAAGCAAAGACCCCATTTGAATTTTAGTATTGAAAAATGCAATACTTCAATCTCCAAATTAACAAAAAAAACCTTGCATCCATGTCAAGTGGAGCTTCCATGTGGATGAGTCACGACACAATATGCGAGACGGCGTTGCTCGTCCACATAATTGAGACACAATGAGCACACTCTTTCACGTTCAAACCCCAAGCTACCTCACGTTCGGCTGAATTTCGAGCTTTCTTGGGCTTCTATAAGTGTCTATGGTCTTCACTTGCTATGGCGTCCATAAAAAATTCAATAAAATATATTACTACCAAGTGTATCACTAATTATTAATTCCCCCGGTTCCATACTTTAAGGTATATTTTAAGAAGAAAAATATGTCTTCTCTTTCAAACAACAATAACAACTCTCTTTCAAACAACAATAACAACTCAGTGTACGAGAACGTCGTCCTTAGTGAAGAATTTGGTGACAACGGGTACAATTATCCTCTTCCTGCAATTGTACCGCTTGAGAGGGATGGAGATGATGATCAAAATGATGATAGGACGTACGATTACGCTCCGACAGCTTGAAGATAGGTCTGTAGTGACTAGCTACTGGTTTTTGTAGTAGAGAGATAAGATAGCCTTTATTTTCATCATCTAAATTGGGGTTTTGCACTACTTGAACTACTCTCCTTCATGTTTGTCATGAAAAGTGTTATTCACGGAGTGGATTAATATATGATAAAGAAAATTACAAAATCGGGACACTAAGTGGCCCCTACTAGCAATTCCGGGACAGTAATTTCTCCATCGCAAAAGTGTGCCAGTAAGTCCCAAAATTTGTCATTTCAGGACAAAGGTCTCTGGAGCCTGCTGATGTGGCACCGGAGTGCTGACGTGGACACAAAATTTTGGGAGTCAATGTCCACATGTAAAGTATATATGTCCACGTCAGTACTCCGGCGACCTTTGTCCTGAAATTGACAAATTTTGGGACTTACTGGCACACTTTGTCGCCGGAGAAATTAGTGTCCCGGAATTGCTAGTAAGGGTCACTTAGTGTCCCGATTTTGTAATTTTCCCTACAGGAAATGAGGGATCTCTAACGATGGGAGCGGTTGCACCACATAGCACTTCAAACAAATTGTATTTCACTGTTGGGACACAAGAAACACGCTGATAAACAAGTTTGAGAAACAAACACGCTTGATCCAGAAAAATTAGGGTTCTTGAACTCATAGAGGAATATCCCTTTTCGAATGTGGTCACTGAGGAGAAATATCGAGAGATGGTCCAGACGCCTTGGAGGGATTCACTCCTACCGAAAATCTCGGGATAAAATGTGAATATTAACATCCTATTGGCAAGGATAAACAACATGTAGAGGCTTTAGGGAGCCTATGATCTAATCGATCTAGGGCATAGTTGCTATATATTCAAACTTCATGACAGTGAAAAGGCAACATTGTTTCTCATGGAGGGACCATAGATTATTGTGGGACACTACTTGGTGGTATGAAAATAGTAACAAAGTTTCAGGCCACAAAACAGAAGATAACAACACGGATTACGTGGATATGCATCCCAAAACTTGTTGTAGAATACTACAGGGAAGAGTTATTGTACAAAGTGGTAATGAGCAACGATGTTGTAAAGCCTTGCATTTCGTTGTACAAGTACGATGTTAGGAGTGCATTTTATTCAAAATTTTGCTATTTAAATTATGCTTTCGTTGATGATTATGCCCTTAAATGCCAAATATGTTACTTGTATGGTCAAACATGTTATTTTATATCTTATGTTGAATACTACAGGGAAGAGTTACTGTACAAGGTGGCAATGAGAATGTTATGAGTAACTTGTAGTGTGGAATACTATAGGGAAGAGTTACTATACAAGGTGGCAATGAGCATCAGCGTTGTATTGTTGCAATTCGTTAGCCCCAACACAATAGAAATTAAAATTTGGGGCTTATCAAAAATAATTTTATCGAAAAAATTCCAAAACAGATCAAGCTTTGACTAAAAATTTACGATTTAAACAAGAGAAGTAGCTATTTAAATATCTCTCTTGTTTCTAGTTGATGACGATGATTAGAAGGTTTTTCAAAATCTATCCTATTTGCTTTCAAGAACTCGACGTCGTAATCGAACAACTATTCAATTAGCACACTAGAAGACTAATTCAATATTGATTATTCAATAGTATTCTATTGAGAGAAGAAATAAAACTTAGCGAGAAAGCAGAAAGAAGAAAAGGATGATTCTTGATTTTTCTTCTCACAAATCTGATTTTAAATACGTTAACCCTAGGTCGAAAAACCTATGGACTAATTAATGTTATGAACTTTAATTTTTAATTACTATTAATTAAATTAAAAGCTCAACACTTCTTTTAATTTGTTGAATTAATTTAATTACTCTGACGCCCCGCCCAGTCAGCCGTACATGTATGACATCGCTAGTGAGTTATGTGACACCCCATTCGTTCGGTCGTACAGGTATGACATCACGAGTGAGCTAAATATGCATTTAATTCTTTAAATTATGTTTTATATGCTATATTTGTCAAATATGTGAAATACTTGATTTAGATTGATATTATGTTTATTGTAACACCCGAGCGTGGGACCACATCCCCCACACCAGGGCCAAACTCATATACGAATATAGTCCGCATACAATCATAGCTAACGGAGGCACGACCCGGACCCTGGCTAGGCAGGGCTAACCCTGTACCAACAAATTCAAAATCCAACAGGAATAAATAGGAATGTAAATAGGAGTTGCGGAAGCATAATCATATCAAGTTAATAAAAGATAACATATGTAACGCCCTGACTTTTCGACCGTACAGGTATGACGTCACGAGGGTGTTATTTGCGTTTTTAATTATTTAATTATGTAACTACATGATAATCTTAATATTCTTATGTTATTTGAATTAACGTGAAATAATTGTTATGGAATTTAATTTGAATTCTTGAACGTTATTCATCCATGGTTTGCTCGTGCTTTGTTTAAACCCGATTTGATTTTCGATTTCCGTGAACTTGGTATGCATGAATTATGTGTACTATGAACATGTTTATATGCTCGTCGCTTGATTTTGATCTCGGTTTTTTGAGTTTTTGGTTCGTTCGTATGATCGGAACCAAAAGGAGGCTAAAGAGCATTTAGCGCGGCTTAGGTTCCGGGCGGCGTAACTTGAGCTCGGGAACTCAGAATCGAGTTCCATCACCTCCATTAGATTTGTATCGACGATTTGGAGTTAATGGGATAAACCTCACATTTTTCTAAGGCCATTTGGATCCTCGAATTTCAACCAAAACAAGTACCTCATACCTAAAATGACAACCGTTGACTATTCTTAAGTTGTGGGCCTATCCTAACACCCCTAAGCCCCTAACTCTTAAACTATACACCCAAGACTCACCTCTCTCTCTCCCTTATCTACTCCCATTCGAACCACACCACACAAAGAAAGGAAAAAGTGCTGCAAAAGGGAAGAAAGAAGAAAGAAGGAAGAAATGAAGAATCCACTATTCATACCTTGAGTATTTAAGCTCATACTCTCTCCTTTTCTTCTCTAACTTGAAAGGTAAGCTCATTTTTGTAATCTCCATATCCTTGTGATCATTTCAAGTTATAATTTGCATGACTTCACCATGATTTGGGCACTCTATGGCATTTATGATGAATAGTAAGGGTTTAGAGTATTTTGGTGATTCTAGCATGATTCCTTGTGAATTCTTTTGATGTGAAGCATGTTATATGATCCTAAGACATCCTTTATAACTTCTATGGACTTGATTTAAGTGGTGGTAGAGAATTCATTAGTTTGCCATTGATGAACTTTGAAGGTTTTTTATGAACTTGACCCCTTTTCACTTGTTTCATGTGTTGCTTTGGATTTGAATCATATATTGACTTGAAATGCATGAATTCTTACCACCCTAACTTACCATTATGTGTCAACTTGATGGTAGTATAGTTTGCTTTGAGTTTGGGGGTGTTTGAGGGCTGAAATTCGAAGAATTTCCGCCTAACCGTGCAACGGGCATTTGTGTGGTTTTGGTGGGTAATGGCCGTTAGCTATGTTGGGAAAAAGAAACAGAAATGCAGCGGAAATTTAAATTTTTTTCCAAAAGATAGAATCGAATCTTGCAATTCCTATTCCCAAATTCATAGAGATCAAGAAACTCACTTAGATAATAGCTTTTTTTACACGTTCTAGCCACCTAAGAACGCTCTTCACGCTGCTTGTCCCCAAAAGCTCATTCGAATCTTTCAAGACTTCATGATAGTAGCCTTCTAGAGAATTATTTCACCAACCTCGACCACAATCAGAATAGGGAGGATGCTAGTTCTATATCCAGTATTTAGGCTCTAGGGTTTAGTGTATAACTTGGAGAAGGAGAATTTGTGCATTAACCTACAAGGGGTTCGAACCCTAAGTATTAATAGGCTTCGGGTTCGAACCCCAAGTCTTGATTAGCAAGACTTTCCAAAACCCTTTTGGTAAGGGATTTCTTGTTTTGAGAGAAAGACTCTTACTTTGGCCAAAAGTCTTTTTTTGACCAACTTGTCAATCAAGAATTAAATATCCAACTCTCTTAGATATTTTAATTTGCTTTATTTATTTAAAATAAATAACTTGAAGCTAATAATTAATTAATTCATAATTAATTATTTATTAGACTTAAAATCTCCAAATTAGAACTTTAATATTAATTCATAATTAAATTAAAGTCCATTAAATAATTAATCAATATTAGTTATTTAAACATACACTATCACGTGACACGTGTCACTTGGGACACGTGTGGTGCCCACCAATCTCCTATTAGTTCGAGCAACTCGTTTAATCGATTCAAGCCTTAACTCACGTGACCGGGTTATTATGTGTGACCCTCTAGGGTTTTAATTCAATTACCAGTGACCCTGGTTAATTAATTCCCAATTAATTAATCAGTCCACATATCATACGACCATAGTCTAGCAACAGGTGTATGACCCCTAGCTGAATAAGAATGTCTCAATTCGAAAGAACTTTTAAGCCATTGACATATGTGAGATACAATCCTCCTACATCTCATCTCTCAATCAAGATCTAGGGCAAGGGAATAACTAGAACCCTAATAATCTTGATCTTAAAGTTAAGTGCATTTCATATCCATTTGATCTCTGTAACACCCCAAACGGAAGGCGCCACATCCCCCGCACTCCGATCGGACCCGTATATGAAATGGGAAATCCATACACGTGCCAGATCAGAGCGAACGGGGACTCACTCACTCACTATGCCAGGCGGGAGCTAACTTCGAAACCAAATAGTTAATTCCACCCAACAATGCACGTGTGGAAGAAGAATATATAATCAATCACAAATACAAGCATTAAATGACGGGTTCAACTAGAATAGATACCTAGTCCTGAAAATTCATACATAAACATAAAATCATAATCATAATCATAATCATAAATCATAGTGTACGGATTCAAACTATCCCTAGAAGCCTGTACCGAATTCATAAAAATATAACATAACAATTTATACATTCTTGCATAACTTATTTAATTTACAAAATGCTTGTGAAGTGACTCAGACTTAACACAGGACTTAACAGACTCAGAATCCCGCCTAGCACTCCAAAACCTGCAAAAGAACTGAAAACAAAGTCGGGTTCAGTCTATAGGAGACTGGTGGGTATAAAACAGGGTTTAATATAATAAATAATGCAGAATTAAACACCCTCACATGCAAGTCATAATCCCGTGTGAGGTTTTGAAGCATTTTCCCAAGTGGGTGAAAACAAGGCAAACAACGTTGGGGATTACAACAATCAATCTCATTTATTCATTACAATCATGCGGTCAATACGTGAGCCTGACGAGAGGGCGAATTCTCCAACCTTCTCCTCGTGTGTGTATTTATTCGCTTATTCATTCGTTCATTAGAGAGCACACAATCATTCGTTCATTCAATCGTTCATTCATTTAATCATTCGTTCGATCATTCATTCAGTCATTCAATCACTTACACCTTTTTCCTCTGGTTGGTGGACGGACTCGGCCAAAGCACCATCCACCCAATCATTGTGGTTCATGACTCCCCAAAGGCCCAGTTCCCATTCCTCGCTAATCTCTTAGCGAGGGCCAGTATCTCCGTCATTGTGTTGGGACTAGCGCATGGGGATCACCGTCAGCCCATGCTTCCCCGGATAGCCACGTACATATAGTCCCAGGGCCCCCATTCAATGTGATCACTGATCTCGCCAAAACATTAGGTTAGGGATTCAACAGATAAGGAAAGGGCTTTAACGTGAAATCAATGACTCTTTTGAAATGACTTGATATAATTATATACATACTTTGGCTTAAAACTTACACGTTGAGGTATATCGGGTCATTATTTAACTAATAGAAGAGAAACCCACCTGTTACACCTTACCGAAAACTAAGAAGACAAGTCACCTGTTGCATTGAGGTATATTGGGAGTAACCTATGAACCCGACATGTCTCCGCCCTGGAGAAAACTGTACAAAAGACAATGCGGTACTTACATGAGACTTAAGACTCCAAATGAACCACATATGACGCACGACAATGCATTAACGTGATATGAAATGCATGTGAGAAAATAATACGTTATGAAGATGTTCATGTGCACAATTAATGCCCTAAAGGCACATAAACAAGCAATTCATTCAAGTACTTTCAATACACGAAGGTATCATGTTCATTGATTCCATATCTTTCATGTGCTCTAGCAATTCAAGCCATGATCTTCAGACAATACTCGTAACTCATATATCAACATGTTCACAATGAGTATAATAAATATAGGGGCAAGAGAAATCACTTAAGGTATCAGAAGGTGGTAAGAGAACACTTAACTTTGCATGCATTAACACTTAAGTCACATATCATCATACTAGTTCGTTGCTCGATCAAACCATATCAATTCCTTTTATAGTTATAATATAACACTCATAAAACCTTGTACAACAAGGTTACATTACCTATATGTCATAAACGAGGGAGGAAATTATCATACGAGGCAAGGAACGAAGTTAGGATTCAAGCATGCACGTATGAAAGCATACAAGGCATTTCACGTCATAAATCACGTAAATAACCATCGAATTCACGTCATAAATTCATAATAAATCACACAACAGGATATATAACATGTTTGAAGCAAAGAGATTAATTTAAACGCATAAGGAAGTCAAGGAAGTGAGAGAAGTACAAGGAAATGGAATTTAGATAAAAGCTGGCCGTCTTGGAATTGCGCCGGCTGTAGTAAAATGGAGATATCTTGAGTTCTCGAAGTTGGAATTAGGTTTTGTTTGTTGGATATGAAACTAGACAAGAAAGGCTTTCTGAAAATATGTGGCACAAATTTTGGTTCAAAGTGACGAGAAAATGATGTAGGTGCGAAGTGGAACGAAAGCATATAACCGGTAATGTGGCGACAAAAAAACGAAATGGTTATAACTCCCAAACCATAAAGGATATTGATGTGGTTCCAATGGAGAATAATATAGACTTCAAGAGGTTTTAGTGGTAAAAAAATCAGGTCAATCGGAGCACGTATGAGGGGGTTACGGCTATAACAAAGTTGCACAAAAAGTATAGTCGCCCAGCAACTCGAAACTGCTGCAAATTGGGGTCGCGGGAGCGACCGAAAATACCCAGAAAAGGGTCACAGCCGTGACAAGCTCCTCCTCCAGCATTTTTCACTGTTACAGGTTGAAAGTAGGCCAAATTCTGGTCGCGGGCGTGACCAGAAAACCTCCATTTGCGGTCGCGGGCGAGACCGTGGGTAGCATGCCAAAGAAAAGGAACTGCATCCCCTGTTTCTCTTCATCCTTCTCTCGCAGCAGTAGCAGTCAAGGAGGCAACACAAAGCAGCATAAAAAGAGGCCACAAAACACATAAAAACAAGCACAACAATAACCACAATAACACGCAGCAGCAAGGAGAGCAATTCAAGCACCAAAGTTTCAAATTTTCATCTCATACCAAGAAGAACAAGGTAGCTGCCATGGTGGTTCGAGATGCAGCAATCTTCCATGAAAATTAGCTTCATATCATCATAAAAGAAGACCTAAAGATCATATATCTAGCTTGATATCAAGAAATGGGTCAAGGAATGATAAGAATTCATTCAAAAATTCATATAACCTAACTATTCATCATCTTTCTCCTAACATGCTTAAATCTTCATGAAAATGGACAAGATCACACTTAAAAGAAGCTAAGAATATGGAGATTAATAATTCATTCATACCTCTCGAATTCAAGAAAAAACGATGAAGAAACGAGCTTGGAAATGGGGATGATGAATAGTAGCTGCTTCTCTTCTTTTCTCCCCTTCTCTGTCATGTTTCAGCCCTCCTTTCTTTCTCTCTTGTGGCTGAACGAAATAAGGGCTAAAATGGGGTTAAAGATGAGTGAATAAGGTTTAATTTGATATAAGGTAGGGGCAATTTGGTCAAGTATTGAGTAAGTTATGGGCAAAACGGTAAGATGTGACGAATCTGTCACTCGGCCTCAGTTTGGGTAAAATTCGGGGAACCAAACGATCTTAGAAAAATATGAGGCCAATTTCTCTAGCTTCCAATCTTCGTTGTGAGTGCAATGCCACTTTCGGAATTTCAATCCGAATTCCCGATCTCAAGTTATGCCACCCAGAACCAGATATGCGCCGAAAGCTCTATAGCCCCCGACTTGGTCTCGTTCCCAAAATAAAATTTGCTATCACCTCAAACAAGATCGAAAACATGAAACGAGTAAATAGACATGTTCATAACACATAACTCTGCAACTCACTAAAATTTCACAAAATTTCGAATTCAAATCAAACAGGAACGACATGCGAATATATCAGTCCATTCATAACATTCAAGAATTTCAAATAAGTTCATATTCAATTATTTCAGTTAATCACATATTTAACAATTTAATAATAAAATTAAATATATAAAACACTTATAAACAATTAATTCACGTAAATTGATAAACACATACTGTTAGGAATAATGCCCTTAAAGCAGCTTTTGGCTTTACTATTTCCTTGTAATATCACAAACAGTCTTTGAATAATAAACGAGATGATTTTGTTCATAGGCATTCACTTCTTTATCTGCTTATTTGTGTTTGTTTGGGTTGACTGTGTTTTTGCATGTATTGAACTCCTCTAATCCGATGAGGCCGTTAAGAACTTTTTTATTATGGGAATGACACATGAAACAAGTTCTTAACTCCATAGGCGAGGATTAGAAACTTCTCCAAGTCGAGAGTCCGACAGACAGTGGGAGTGTCGACCTTGACTCTGCTGAGACGTGCTTATGTGATTATGTCCTTTTGAATTATCACTCAGTTTCATGGAGTGATAAGTACATACGATGGTGCGTTTATAATACATGAGTGGGATTGTTACTAGAACTTCATCACTGAGATGTCCCGCGTGAGAACATTCCTAAATGGGAAAGGAAGTCTCCTAGAAACTTCTAGATTAGGAAATATCTCATAGGTCAATAACGTGATTCATTAATCCTTAGACTTGAGATTCTGTAATGTCTCATATGAGCTAACTCTGTAATCTTTGATATAGGCTCAAAAGGGTGTCACCATATAGACACCTGAACCACGGCCTATGTTGGGATTACACAAGTGGCATACGTAGAATTAGTAGAATCTAAAAAGGACCTACACTTGTTGAAAGAACAAGAATGATCTCTTACTGATTGAGTTGTTCGTAGTCCATTAACTTAAACCCTTGGCCAAGGTGGATAAGAGATCAAGACAGCAAGAAAATGGGGTTTTCTTGGATTGAGGTCTAAATGGATATGAAACGAACTTAACTTTAAAGATCAAGAATATTAGGCTCTGAGAATATTCCCATGCCTTAGTTCTTGATTGAGAGATGGAGTTGTAGGAGGATCGTATTTCACTGTATGTTATTGACTGAAAGGTTCTTCGATTCATTTCGTTATTCGGCTAGGGATCACACATCCATTGCTAGATTATGATAGTGTGATCTGTGAAGTGATTAATTAATTAGTGAATTAATTAATTACTGTCACTGCTAATCGAATAATGAACCTATAGGGTCACATACAAATGCCAGGACACGAGTGTTATGGTAGGATGTTAATATGATTAACGAAGGATCAAATTGTTGATCGAAATAGAGAGAGCAACACCAAGGCATTGTCACGTGTCAAAAGCACGTGACTGCCACGTGTCACACGTAGCCACTACATGGCTGCCACGTGTCATGCACACATGGCACGTACGTGTCTCTAAGCGTGTAATTTTATTATACGCGAATTCTTTTCTAGAATTAATTAATTAAATTATAATTAATTAATTTACGTCTTTTAATTAATTTTGAATTAATTATTAAGATTTTATTTCTCAAGCTTAACCCAATAAATAATTAGTTGAGAATTAATCAATTTATTGAATCTTGACTTTTAGCTTTAGGAAAGTTGAAAAGTCTAACTTCCTATTGTAGGAGAGAGAAAGTTATTCTTGCAAGATTTGGAGAATAAGTTAGGAACTTATTTTTCCAATTAAATTAAATAATTAATTAGTTAATTAGTGAGCAAGAAAACAAATCCCATTGGGTCTTGGAAACCCAAAGGGGTTCGAACCCCACATGTATAAATAAGGGGTTTGGGGCTTCTCTTATTCTTTAGACCAACACTCACGAAGTGTTAAGTTTTTGAGAAAAATAAAAGAAAAGTTTTCAAAGCAAAACCCTAGCCATTAACACAAGTTATAGAACTAGCATTCTTACTTGCTTGATCGTGTTCTAGGACTAGTGTGGATACGCTTTAGAGGATCGTGCTTTGGGATCTATCGAGAACCGTTCGAGGGACAGTCCGCTTGAAGGGTGTTTAGTAGGCGGTACTGACATCACTAGAAAGCTTCAATCAACGTAAGTTTCTAAACACCCTAAGATACGATACAAGAATTGTAAGTCCATGATCAATCTTTTGGAAAAATTTTAAATTTTCGCTGCGTTTCTGCTCTAGTTTTCCAACACATACGTCATACCGTACGACTGAAAAAGCCGGGGCGTTACAATCTCAATCCAAGAAACTCATTTCTTGATATCTTGATCCACTGCCTTGGCCAAGGACTCCTAGATGGCATATGAATGACTTACACAATAAGAGATCAACTTGCTAAAGCAAGTGTAGGTCCTTTATCGGTTCTCATATACTTTCATGTGCCACTTGTGCAGCCCCAACATAAGCTTTGAATCAGTTGTCTGAGGCGACACCCTTTAAAGCTTATATCTAAGACTACAGAGTTAGCTCATAAAGTATCAATGGAACCTCAAGTCTAAGGATCACTTAATCACATCAATGACTCGTGAGATATTTCCTAATCTGGAAGTTTCTATTTCCAAAAATAGAAACTTCCTTTCCCATTTAGGAATCTTCTCACACGGGACACATCAGTATACCTACTTAGAATAAGTAAGCACCCCCTATGTATCACGTACGTATCAACAATGCACTTTGCACCCCATGAAACAAGGTGGTCCTTCTTAGGGGCGTGATCACATGAGCAATCCTCGAATGAGTCAAGTCGACACTCCCACTGTCTTTATGACTCTTCGACTTGGAGTGATTTCTAATCATGACTTATGTGATATAGGGCTCATTCCATGAACTATTTCATTAAATGGTGGAGTTCTACGAGTTATATTAATTAGTGGAGTTCTTATACATGCGCAGTTAAAGTAATCACACAACCAAACAAGAGCATATAAAGAAGTGTTGCCAAAGTTCATTTATTATTCAAAGATTATCTGTGATTTACAAAGGGAAAGTACTAAAGCGGATATACAATCGGCTTTAAGGGCACTATTCCTAACAATCTCCCACTTGCCCGTCAAAGCCATTCAGGAGCTAATCTAAGTCCCATCTTCGCAAGATGACCTTCGAAAGCTTCTCGACTAAGGGGTTTAGTAAGCGGGTCTGCCACGTTCTCTACTGATGCTACCCTCTCAATTTGCACATCGCCTAGTTTGATGATATCACGGATTAGGTGATACTTCTTCATAAAGTGCTTAGTCCGTTGGTGAGATCTTGGGTCTCTTGCTTGAGCAACCGCCCCAGAGTTGTCACAAAACACAGTAATGGGGTCTTTCATGCTAGGAACGACATTCAATTCTTGAATGAAGTTTCTAATCCAAACACCTTCCTTAGCTGCATCATTTGCAGCCCAGTAGTTGGCCTCAGTCGTCGAATCTACAGTGGTAGTTTGCTTTGAACTTTTCCAACTCACTGCTCCGCCGTTAACGCAGAAAATGTATCCTGACATTAACTTAAAATCATCCAAGTCAGATGCAAAGCTTGAATCACAGTATCCTCCGATTACTAGATCTTTCTGTCTTTCGTATACTAAGAACAAATCCTTAGTGCTTCGTAAGTACTTTAGGATACTCTTCACGGCAGTCCAATGACCTTCTACAGACCGATTGGAAATAGCTCGTAACACTAAGTGCATAAGCCACATCCGGTCGAGTACATAGCATTGCATATATTATGCTACCTATTGCCGAGGCATATGGTACATGAGTCATCCTTTCATTCTCAATGTTTGTCTTAGGACACATCTTCTTAGAAAGACATATTCCTACACTCATGGGAAGAACTTTGTTCTTCGCATTTTCCATACTGAACCGTTTCAGTACTTTGTCTATGTACATCGATTGTGACAGTCCTATCAATCTCTTAGATCTATCTCTATAGATCTTTATTCCGAGGATGTAGGACACATCACCAAGATCTTTCATCTCGAATTGGTTCGATAACCAAGACTTGGTAACTTTCATGTCATCCTTCGAATTCCTAATTAGAAGGATGTTGATGTGAATCATGATGAACCGCGGCCATATCTTGTCCCAAATGAAGAGCTGGACCGATCCACAACTCAAGAAGATAACATACAAAAGGAACAAAGTTATGGTGGTCCAATTACAAGAGCTCGGGCCAAAATTATCCAAGAGAAAGTTGGAAATCACTTAAACCAATTTGCTCAAACTGGACTCCAACCTTCAAGATGGGCTGCTGAACCAAATTCAGAATACTTCAACGTTTTTATGTCCAATTCCTAAAGTCCAAAGTGTGGAAATGATGTAATTCGGCCCTAAGCCTATTATAATATTATTTGGGCCTTTATTTTATCATTATTTAGCTGCATATTAGTTTATTTAAGCCCACTTTTGTAAGCCTTCATGGCAAGTGGCGGGAATAGCTTGTGTCCTTTAGTATTCTAGTGTCTCTTAGGTTTCCATGCATGCATCTTTATATTCAACATTGTAACTTGTTTTTCTTTCAATCAAGAAGTAAAATTATTGAATTTTCATTCAAGTGAGATTTTCTCTCAAGTTCTTTGCTGAACGACATTAGGGTTTCAAACCCCTTTCCCGGATAACGTTATTTCTCGACTCCTTATAGTCGACGGGGTACGTTACTTACAATCTGATAGTGTTGGTTCTTTGCTCAATATAGCAAACGGGTCACACTCCTCTTATTTTCAACCTTGAATTGGACGATCAGATTCAAGAACTCCAAGTATTGATATAGGGTTTCACGGCAAGTACGTGGAGTTTGTATCATTTGGTATCTAGAGCTTAGGTTTCCATCCAAGGTTATGTATCCGTATCTTTTATCTTTTATATAATTTCTTTTAATTATTGTTATATTGCTGCAAAAAAATCGAAAAAGGCCAAAAAAAAAAAAAAAAACGAAAAAAAAAAAAAGAAAAGAGAGCAGCATTGTTTCAGTCATTTTCTTTGTAATCTCAAATCATAAGTCATGTGGAATTGTTTGTTTGTATCTTTTTAGTTGTAACAGTTCGTTTGTGACAATTTTAGCACCCTTATTGGTTCCATTCATCTTAAGGATTATTTGGTTGAGGGATCTGAAATTTCTTGTGTCTTTCTTCAAGAATTGAGAGAAAAGAGTGGTAAAAGGCTTGAGTTGTGAGCACAAAAGAGGGAAAAAGCCATATTTTTGAGTGATACACGAGCGTGAGTGACTCTAAACGAGGGCAAACACGTGAGGGAGTGTTGTGAGGTAATTTTTACTAACGATTTTTCTTGCAGGTTTAAAACATGACGGAAGAACGAAATGAACAGCATCCAATGGACGTTAACTTTGTCCTCTGTGCAATGCAACAACAATTTGATAGGTTGAGTGTACAATTTGGTGAGATCCGGGATCGATTGGATCAAAATGATGAACGGGTGACTGAATTACAACAAAATGCTCTCCCGGCTAGGAGACCAAACCGACGACCAGCCGATTTGGGTATCAATCCTCGTGATGGATTTGATGATGAGGAAGATGACTTGGATGAGGCTGCATCAAATGCCTCTTCAAGGAGAGATCATAGACGTCCAAGATACCAACAACAACGAAGAGGAAGAGGGGTAATTGACAATAACCTCGGATCTATCAAGCTTTCTATTCCTTCCTTCAAAGGACAAAATGACCCGGAAGCTTACATTGAATGGGAACGAAAGGTGGAGTTAATTTATGACTGCCATAACTATTCGGAAGGGAAAAAGGTAAAACTTGCAGTCGTATCCTTTACGGACTATGCTATTGTATGGTGGGATCAAGTGGTGATAAGTAGACGCAGAAGTGGTGAGTACCCTATTGAAACTTGGGATGAGATGAAGGTGGTTATGAGGAAGAGGTTCGTACCTCCTCACTACTATCGGGACCTACACCTTAAGTTGCAAAGTTTGAGGCAAGGGTTCAAAACGGTAGAGGAATACTACAAAGAAATGGAGATGGCAATGATTCGAGCAAATATTGAGGAGGATCGTGAGGCAACCATGGCTCGGTTCATATGTGGTCTCAACCGAGAGATCGCCAATGTAGTGGAACTTCATCACTATGTTGAACTTAAGGAAGTGGTCCATATGGCTATCAAGGTGGAGAGACAATTTAAGAAAGGACGGACTGTGGTTAGGCGTGATGATTCAAATACCTCTAAACCAAAGTGGAATTCTTCTCCAAAAACAGCCGAAAAACCTTCAAAACCGAAGGAGGATCCACCTACAACAAAGGGTTCGTTTGAGAAAGGTAACACCTCTACACATCGCAATCGTGATATTAAATGCTTTAAATGTCAAGGAGCAGGCCATATAATGTCTCAATGTCCAAACAAAAGAGCCATGATCTTGTTAGATAATGGAGAACTTAAAACCGAAAGTGAGGGTGATAATGGAGGCCTTGAAACATCAGATGAGGCAAGTGATGTTGAGCATGCGGTTGTAGGGCAAAGTTTGGTGGTTCTAAGAGCTTTGCACATCCAAGCTCTTGAGGACAAAGATGAACAACAAAGGGAAAACATCTTTTACACACGGTGTCATGTTAAGGAGCGAGTGTGTGGGCTGATCATTGACAGCGGGAGTTGCGTGAACGTGGCTAGTAAATTGATGGTGGAAAGGCTCGGCCTTAAAACCTTGAAGCACCCGAGACCTTATAAGCTCCAATGGCTGAATGAACATGGTGAAATGAAGGTAACAAAACAAGTTCTTATCTCCTTTTCATTTGGCAAATACATGGATGAGATTCTTTGTGATGTCGTACCAATGCAAGCTATATATTGCTTGGAAGACCATGGCAATTTGATAGACGAACAGTTCATGATGGCTACAAGAATCGATATAGTTTTACCAAGGATGGGCGAAACATCACCTTGGCACCTTTACCACCAAGCCAAATGTATGAAGAACAGTGCCAAATTAAGAAATCCATTTCAGCTTCTTCAAAACAAAGTGATTGTAATAGTGAGAAAGAATGTGAAAAAGAAAAAGAAAAAGAGCATGAAAAAGAAAAGGAGAAGGAAAAAGAAAAAGAGTGTAACAGAAAAGAATAGGGAGAAAAGAAACTAGTTGAAAAGAAAGAAAGAAAAAAAGTGAGTTTCTTTATAAAAGAAAAAGAGATTGAGGGGGTGATAAAAAAAGAAAAGCTTGTGATGATGATGATGTATAAAAACATATTTCTTTCATCTAATGAAACCCCTCCCTTGCCTAGTGTTGTTTCTTCTCTCTTGCAGGAGTTTGAGGATGTATTCCCGGAGGAAATACCACCCGGTTTACCTCCTATACGAGGAATAGAACACCAAATTGACCTCATCCCCGGGCCTGCCATCCCAAACCGACCAGCTTACCGAAGCACCCCTCAAGAGAGAAAAGAGCTTCAAAAACAAGTTGAAGAGTTGCTTGCAAAGGGATATGTGCGTGAGAGCATGAGTCCATGTGCTGTTCCGGTTCTTTTGGTGCCTAAAAAGGATGGTACTTGGCGAATGTACGTGGATTGTAGGGCTGTCAACAAGATCACGGTAAAGTATCGTTATCCCATACCTCGCCTTGATGATATGATTGATGAATTGCATGGTTCTACAATCTTCACTAAAATTGATTTGAAAAGTGGCTATCACCAAATAAGAATGCAAGAAGGTGATGAATGGAAAACAGCTTTTAAAACTAAGCATGGATTGTATGAGTGGTTAGTAATGCCTTTTGGCTTAACTAACGCACCTAGTACCTTCATGAGATTGATGAATCATGTATTGCGTGCTTATATTGGTAAATTCGTAGTGGTTTACTTTGATGATACACTGATCTTTAGCAGTAATTTGCATGAACATATTGAGCATTTGAGGTTAGTACTTGAGGTACTAAGGCATGAAAAGTTATATGCTAATCTTAAGAAGTGTAGCTTTTGCATGGATAGAGTCGTGTTCCTTGGATTTGTTGTGAGTGCAGGTGGTATAGAGGTAGATGAAGAAAAGGTTAAGGCAATCAAAGAGTGGCCTACACCCAAGACCATCATGGAGGTAAGGAGTTTTCATGGTTTGGCCGGGTTCTATAGGAGATTCGTGCCCAATTTCAGCACCATAGCTGCCCCCTTAACGGAAATCATCAAGAAAAGCGTGGGATTTAAGTGGGGAGAAGCTCAAGAAATGGCATTCCAAACATTGAAAACAAGGCTAAGTTCAGCTCCTCTTTTACTTTTACCGGATTTTTCTAAAGCCTTTGAAATCGAATGTGATGCTTCGGGTGTTGGTATAGGTGCTGTGCTCATGCAAGAGAAGAAACCAATTGCATACTTTAGTGAGAAACTCAATGGGGTTGCATTGAACTACTCTACTTATGACAAGGAGCTCTATGCCTTAATTAGGGCCTTAGAGACGTGGCAGCATTACTTGTGGTCGAAAGAGTTCATCATTCATACGGATCATGAGTCATTAAAACATTTGAAGGGGCAAGGAAGTTTGAACCGAAGGCATGCTCGCTGGGTTGAATTTATAGAGATGTTTCCTTATGTGATTCGGTACAAGCAAGGTAAGGATAATGTTGTTGCTGATGCCTTATCACGAAGGTACATTCTTCTCTCTACCTTAAGTGCTAAATTCATGGGATTTGATCATATTAAGGAACTATACTTGAGTGATTCTGATTTTGCTGAAATATTTGCATCTTGTGAACAAAAGCCTTGTGATAAATTTTATGTTCAAGATGGTTATTTGTTTAGAGAAAACAAGCTATGCATTCCAAATTGTTCTTTGCGTCAGTTGCTAATCCGTGAGTCTCATGGGGGAGGATTAATGGGACATTTTGGTGTTTTAAAAACTTTGAGCATACTTAAGGAACATTTCTTTTGGCCTCATATGAAACGGGATGTTGAACGGACTTGTCATAGATGCGTAACTTGTAGAAAGGCTAAATCACGAGTTAAACCTCACGGCCTTTGCACACCCTTGCCTGTTCCAATGCATCCGTGGACTGATATTTCTATGGATTTTGTGCTAGGAATGCCAAGAACACAAAATGGAAAGGATTCAATTTTTGTTGTTGTTGATCGATTTTCTAAAATGGCACATTTCATTCCTTGTAATAAAACTGATGATGCAACACATGTGGCTGGATTGTTCTTTCGGGAAGTAGTAAGACTTCATGGAATCCCAAAATCAATTGTAAGTGATCGAGATGTGAAGTTTTTAAGTCACTTTTGGCGAGTATTGTGGGGAAAATTGGGAACAAAACTGTTATTTTCCACCACTTGTCATCCTCAAACGGATGGACAAACGGAAGTAGTGAATCGAACCTTGGGAACTCTTTTAAGAGCTGTGTTTAAAACATATTCAAAGAATTGGGTTGAATGTATTCCATTTGTTGAATTTGCATATAACCGTTCAATACATTCTTCTACTTCTTTCTCACCCTTTGAGCTTGTTTATGGTTTTAATCCCTTAACTCCTTTAGATTTGCTTCCTTTACCTATGAATGAACTTCTAAGCTTAGATGGCAAGGAGAAAGCTGAACTTGTGAAGAAAATGCATGAGGATGCTCGGCTTCACATTCTCAAAAGAAACAACCAAGCTATGATTCAAGCCAACAAGGGATGAAAGAAAGTTGTTTTCAAGGAAGGAGACTTGGTTTGGGTTCACTTTAGGAAAGAGAGATTCAATCATCAGCGAAAGTCCAAACTTGACCCACGGGGGGACGGACCATTCAAAGTGTTGAAAAGGATCAATGATAATGCTTACAAAATTGATCTCCCGGATACGTATAGTGTAAGTTCCACCTTTAATGTTGCTGATTTATCTCCCTTTCATGCAGATTCAGATCCGGGGACGAATCCTTTTCAAGAAGGGGGGAATGATGTGAATCATGATGAACCGCGGCCATATCTTATCCCAAATGAAGAGCTGGACCGATCCACAACTCAAGAAGATAGCATACAAAAGGAACAAAGTTATGGTGGTCCAATTACAAGAGCTCGGGCCAAAATTATCCAAGAGGAAGTTGGAAATCTCTTAAACCAATTTGCTCAAACTGGACTCCAACCTTCAAGATGGGCTGCTGAACCAAATTCAGAATACTTCAACGTTTTTATGTCCAATTCCTAAAGTCCAAAGTGTGGAAATGATGTAATTCGGCCCTAAGCCTATTATAATATTGTTTGGGCCTTTATTTTATCATTATTTAGCTGCATATTAGTTTATTTAAGCCCACTTTTGTAAGCCTTCATGGCAAGTGACGGGAATAGCTTGTGTCCTTTAGTATTCTAGTGTCTCTTAGGTTTCCATGCATGCATCTTTATATTCAGCATTGTAACTTGTTTTTCTTTCAATCAAGAAGTAAAATTATTGAATTTTCATTCAAGTGAGATTTTCTCTCAAGTTCTTTGCTGAACGACATTAGGGTTTCAAACCCCTTTCCCGGATAACGTTATTTCTCGACTCCTTATAGTCGACGGGGTGCGTTACTTACAATCTGATAGTGTTGATTCTTTGCTCAATATAGCAAACGGGTCACACTCCTCTTATTTTCAACCTTGAATTGGACGATCAGATTCAAGAACTCCAAGTATTGATATAGGGTTTCACGGCAAGTACGTGGAGTTCGTATCAGATGTCATCAACATAAAGCACCAAGAATTGTACTGAAGTCTCCAATTCCTTTCATACACGCAGGACTCATTCGAATTTTGAACAAAGCCAAAAGCTTTGACCTCTGAATGTTCCAATTCCTAGAAGTCTGTTTTAATCCGTAGATTGATCTTTGGAGCTTACAAACCTTTTGCTCACTCCCACTGAATGTGAAACCTATGGGTTGATCCATGTAAATGTCTTTATTAATGTCTCCATTGAGAAAGGCAGTTTTCACATCCAATTGCCATATCTCATAGTCGTAATATGCAGCTATGGTAAGCATGATCCGAATAGACTTTTGCATTGCAACCGGTGAGAAGGTTTCATCAAAGTCATGTCGGGCCTTTGAGTGAAGCCTTTGGCAATGAGCATTGCCTTATAGGATGCAACATTTCCATCTACTCCGAGCTTTCTCTTAAAGATCCATTTGCACCCTATGGGTTTTACCCCATCAGGCAAATCAACCAAGGTCCAAACTTGGTTGGAGTACATGGAATCCATTTCGGATTTCAAGGCTTGTTTTGTAACAGCCCACTCGTCCTACAAATAAGGTACGCCACGTTTCAACCTCCTTGTGTGTTTAATTATGTAATTTTGTGCTTTGCGTGGCCCTATTTTGAACTCTTTAAGAGTTTAGGGGCTTGTTTACAATTTTCTCTTTTAGGGTTTTCCGGTCACTTCTCGTTCGGTCGAGATTTCGACCTCTTTCCTTCAACGCGTCCGGGGCGGCGAAACGAGTCCGTAGACTCTAAGTTTGTCCAATTCGGATGTCGTTAGCTCGTTCGTTCGTTCGTTTTTGCGTACGAGGACCCGAGATATATACTCGGATTTCCTCGTTTTGCGTGCCAAAATCAGATCAGCCTTTTTGCATCGTCTTCCTCCCGCGGTGGTACTGTTCACACAGTGAAGCTGTGATTTCACACACATGCCCGTTCTCCCTCGTTTCTCGACGGAATTCGACGAATCAATAGTCGAAGTTTATCTACTCGACGAGCCCGTCACAACCGTACCAAGATCGTGGCTAACCGAAGACCGACGACAGTGCAAAGGCGGCCTGAAATTGGCGGGTGGCGCCACCATTTTGCCGGCGGCTTTCGCCGGCCAATCTCTACCCTACCCTACGTTTTTTACCCTTCCCGTTCCATTTCCGACCTCAGATCGAGCAACCGGGGGCTGTAGATGGCGGAATCGGTGATGGCGCGGCGGTAATCCTTCGGCGGCGGCGTATGACCCTTTTCCGGTCGGTTTTGGTGGTGGAGCCTTTACAAAAGTTGCTTAGAACGATGAAAACTAGCGGATGGCGTGGGCCCCGACTCGAGAACCGGCCGGCGGCGACGAACCGGTGGTGGACCGGCTCTGGACCGGCGGTCCGATTATCCGGCACCTTTTCCGGAGTTTGGCAGGGGGCTTTCGTAGGGCTCGTTACAGGCTTTCCAACGGTATGTCCGGATTTTATTTTCGTTTAGCGGTTTGTATTTAATTTCAGTTTTCGTACTAGGATTTGAGTTCGGTTTTTCGTCAACGAAATCCGGTGTGTTTGGTGTTTTCTGAAATTGGTTGAGGGCTTTTATCGAGCAGGCCGAGGCGCATGTTTCTGTCCTTCCGGGGAATTTTCCGACCACCGGAGGTGGTGTTCCGACGGCTGTACGTGGCTGTTCGGCTAGTTCCGGTGGCGGCGTTCCGACACCCTTCGGACAGCAAGTTCCTCTCATCGTGGTGAGTCCAACGCTACTTTCCGTTCGTCAATCGGATGTCCGGTTGATTTGTTGTGAATTTATTTGTGTATTGTGATTATTTGAAATTAATTGTTTTAATTGCTAATTGCTTGATTGGTCGATCGAATTGTATTCCAATGTGTACGAAATCATGTATTAAATGAATTATGAAATGTATTGATGCTTTGATTTGCAATTTGAATTCCGATATGCCGAATTTGAGCTATTTGTCTAACTTGAAGGGGTGTATGTGTAATTTCCCTAAACCTATAAATTGTATGACTTCAATTAATTAATATTTGTCGATTGAATTGGAACTTATTATACGATATAAGAATTTGTTATGTAATTTATGATTTTTGCAAGAATTGAATAGTTAAATAGCTTAGTTGGAATTTGGTATGTGCTAGATGAATTGATATGAAATAATATGACTTGATTGAGCTACATAATGTTTTCTTTTGCATGTAATTGATATGAATTTGAATTCTGCTTATGTGATTGCATCCTTTAAGTGCTTGAGCATTGCCGTGCGTCTATGTGGTTCATTCATGTGTCTAAGTCTTGTTCCGGTGTTCAGTTTGTCCAGGTACACCCGGGGTGGTGTTTTGTCGGCCGTGTTGATTCCGGGGTGGATCAAACGTCTTGTCTTCGGCCTCTTTGGTGTAAGGTGAGATTAGGATATAGTTATTCCTTAATAAAATGTGCTCGGTTTTAATGCATGTGATTTAATAAAGCCTTATATGTATGTAAATAGGTGTGGGATACGTATTTGTTTGATACGTCAAAGATTTGCAAGTATGTTAAGCAATGTACAAGCCTATGTATGCTTGTTTTGGTTTGATTTGCTATGTTTTGCCACGTGAAGCTATGCTTCTAACCGTATACTTCTCATGAGCCAAGTTTGGCAAGGACCGAGTTTGATTGAAACGGAAAGTGGTATGTATATATGTATAAGTTCGGTCTATCTGTCTCTGTTGTAGCGGGTTATGATATGACTTGTATGTTGGGCCCCGGAGCTATGGGTAAGGAACCCTTGGGACGGTATAGGGCCGTCGAGGTTCGGCCTGTGCATAGTCTCCATCCGGAGTATCCCGCGCGACCTCGGGAGCTAGGGAAGGCGTGATATTCCGATGCCTTCGGTGTACCAGCCGGGGAGGACACGTCGGGGTTAGCTACCCCGCGTGGGTTTGTTATATGGATGGTTTGGGCGTATACACCCTTCCATCACCGGAGTTGAGGATGATATGTTATGATATGTATGTAAGTTTTCTGCTTTGTTTCTGATATGATATGTTCTGAAGAGTTTGGGAGTGTCTGAGCTCGTACCCGCCGAGTTCTCTATTATGTATATGTTCGGTTAAAGTTCGTGAAACAGGGATAGATTCTAAATTAAGCTAAAAGTTGAGCATTTTATAAGTTACAGTGTTTTGATTAAAGTTGTTCAATTATCCTATATGTATATATCACGGGAAAATGCTTTGGTATGAAAAACCTGTCCCTGAGTTCATGAACATTATGACTTTTGTATCTGCTTTGCTCTCCTATATATATAGTGTGCGTGTGTTAACCCCTCACACAGTCGAGTTAAGACTGACCCCTCCCCTCTTTTGTTTAGTTTGCAGGTTTTGCTTGGGGTTCGTGCTAGGCGGAGTATGTCAGTCAGTTGGAGTCTGTTTTCGAGTCTTTGTTTTGTTTTAGGTTGTCTTACATCTGCATTTCAGTACTTATGATTTTTGTATAAATTATGTATATGTTGAATTTGAATTATGATACGGATTGATATGAATATTTCGGGACAGGTTAGGACAAGTTTGCTCTGTTTAGTTGAACCCGTTGGATTTATGATTATTGTTTGATTCGGGATTAGGTATTTATGCTAGTTGAACCCGTCAACTGCTTTTGAATGTTTGATTTTTGCATGGCTTACTTGTAACGCCCGAGCGCAAGACGTCACATCCCCCGCACCATGACCCGACCCGTATGTGAAATGGATTTCCACACACGAGCCCAAATCATAGCGAACGGTGACATACACACTCGCTAAGCCAGGCGGGACTAGCCTATCACCTAAACCCCAACGACGACAACCACAATCAGAGTAACAGAAAGGCGGAAACATTCATTCAAATACTATATACTGAGCTAGATGCTCTAGGTACCAACATGTATTCCATATATTGAGCTATGTGCTCTAGGTACCAACATTTAAATCTGAAAGATACATATAGGTACCATATACATGTACGCTCCATACATATACAAAATCCAAAAGTGATCAATAATGTAATCATATGCGTGTAAAGGAAAGGCTAGACACTATGCAAGACTCTCCTTCCGACTCGCATCCCGCCTAGCATCCCCTTCTTGCAAAAATAACTGAAACAACTCCGGGTTCAGTCTTAGACAGACTGGTGGGTATAAAAAGATAGGCATAATATCATAATATCACGGAATTGAAACACATACATGCAAGTTATAATCCTTATTCGAGGTTTAGAAGCATTTTCCCCAAGTGGGTAAATAAAATACAACGAATAGGATTATAATCGTTCGTTCCATTCATTAGGTCATTAGTGGCCCGGCGAGAGGGCGTGCATTATCTCCAACCATCACCTCGTGTAATCCATTATTCATTCATTCATACATTTCATTCTTTCGTGCACATACATGCGATCATTCATTCAATCGTTCATATACCACCTTCTTCCTCCGGGTAGGGAACGGGTTTGCAAGGCCCGAACCCTCATTCATTAATGCTAGAGGGGTACATGAATCCTCAAAAGGGCGGGTCCCCTTTCAGTCACTAATCTCCTAGTGAAATCCAGGTTGCCGAAATTGTTGGAACTAGTATAAATGGATTCCCGTCAGCCCAAGCTTCCCCGGTTCACCACTACACTAAGTCCCGGGCCCCCATTCATTGTGATCACTCATTCATTACTCGCCAAACTTTTGGTAGGATATTCAAGAAAAAGGCTTTCGTTTAAAACCTTTGTTCACTAAAACTTGATATAAATACATATATAGGGTTTTGGCCAAAATCTTGCACATTGGGTGTTCGGGGTCATATTGTTATCTAATAGAAGAAAAACCCACCTGGTAGACAAAAAGAACCCGACAAAGCTCTCACTGCCCGACCTCATCACCCACTGGATCAATATCTGTGTGACAAAGGTAGTGTGAGACTCAATCATGACCACATTTGACGCTCGGCGAAGAAATGACATGCTATGGAATGCTTGAAACATAAAACATGTCCAAATATGCTCTTGAATACCATAGAATTCAATTAAACACATAATTCACCCATTTCGTTCAATATACGGTAAACCGTATTCATTCCCGTTCATATCGTTCATACTTTCATACTTTCATTCATATGGTCACCATTATCATATATCAATCATAAAATATAGCTTTAATATAGTCACGTTACATATAATCCACCATAACGATCCATAAACGTAAAGCAAACAAGAAAAGAGGTTTCCCAAAGCTGCCAATTCAAATGACACGGTCATGTTAAGTTTTCAAAGGAAACGGACACGGCCGTGTCCGAGGTTTAAAAATCCAAAAATTCAAAGTCGAAGGCTTGACAGGGCCGTGTTGAGTTTTCAAAGCATTTGGACACGGCCGTGTCCGAGATTAAATTCAGAAAAAAAATCAAAGTCGAGAGCCCAACACGGCCGTGTCCATTTTCAGTTCAAAGCTGACACGGCCGTGTCAGCTCATCGTTTTCAAAGAGAAAACAGAGCATAAGCTCTGTTTCTCGAGGGAAAAGCTTTTGCAAAACAGGGGCAGCAACAAGGAAGCTCTTATCCAACCTTAGACATGTTTTCAAGCCACAAAACTCATGCAAATCATGCAATCCAATCATATATGCAAGAATTCACCCTTAAAGTTGGCAAAAGATCACTCAAAACCAAGTTTTCATCCATGGAAGCTTCAAGCTTCAACAATGGCACATCATGTAATACATAACCAACATGAGATTTAAAGATATAGAAATGATAAGGAAGTTATAAGCAACACATTCCATGCATCAACTATCACTTAAAACCAAGGAAAGACATGGAACCAAGAATTCATACCATTGAATCATTTTCAAGTTTTAATCTCAAACACATGATTCTCCAACTTATCCCAAGATATAATCGGAAGAAAATGGAGAGGAGAATGAGAGAAAAACAATCCATACCTTACCTTGGAAGAAGATTGGATGAAAGTTGATCTTGAGCTTAGGGTTTGGATGATCAACAATGGAGGGTTTTTGGAGCTTCTCTTTTCTCTCTTGGATGATGAATTGATCGATCAAAAGTAGGAGCAAGGAGGAGGAAAATGCTGATATTTAGTAGAGAAATGGGTAGGATTCGGGTCGGTCCAAGTCCGGTTCGTTTAGTAAACGGTTCAAACAAGTTATAAGAAACGAGGTTGTGGAAAGGTTCGTTTTCGGAGGTTCAAACTGTTTCGAAAAAGTATAAGGTCAAGTTTAATGGATAAGTATCGTCGAGATAAGCTCAACGCCGGTTACGGATCTCGATTTCGAGGTCCGGAGCTCAAGATATCGCGAAAACCGTTCAGGGTTGCCTATATACAAATAGGTCCCTAAACTTTCAAAAAGTGGCAATTAAGCCCAAACCCAATTTCCAATTGAGTTCAAAACATTCGAATAAGTTACAATCAAGCCCACAGATTACACGAAACGAGTAAATTCATATTTTCACAATTTCATTCATATATTCGAATCTCACATTGACATTCATATAAATTGTAAACAATTAAATCAAATTAGAACGAATTCAATTAGCAAATCAAATTATATAATCACATAATTAAATAAAAATGCGCACGTAACACTTACCGGCACGTGTGAAAACACGGGGCGTTATATTACTTTCCTGCTTCCGCATGCTTGTAGCTTGGTTTTGTTTGTTCAGGGTCTAAGTTCCGCCTAGCTTAGGTGTGAGTCTGTCAGTCTCCCGTTCGCCACTGTTTGGTTCATGTACGGACCCTCCATTTCGTCCGTGGATCGGACTTTGGTGCGGGGGATGTGGTGACCCACCGTGCGGGTGCAACATCCTTAAGTGGTATCAGAGCTACCAGGTTCAGAACCGGTGCTCTGCAGTCGTGTCGTGTCAGTTTAGGTCGTACGGCATAGGAATACTTGTGCATTGCATTTGTCAGACGTGAAATTTCGACTCCTCTGCGTGAATTTGTCTGAGCTTATGTGATTGTGTGCAAACTATGATTATGATTTTTGGCAAAATTAACATTTTATGCTTTAAATTTTAGTAAATTACGTGTTGCATCTGCATTAACTAGGTGCTCATAATTGCTTTCATTACTTGACATACCTACGTACTAACTCACATGCATAGATATTTGTCCAAATTGTGAATTACAGGGCATTGCTACGATGCCAAAAATTGAAGTTGATCGTGACAACACTTTCCGCTTCAACAAATTGATGATAGAAGATTTAAAACTACCATGCCCTGATTACTTGAATAAAGGACAAATGGATTTCTGAAAGAATTCGACAATAGCGAGATGCTAATATTATGGAAACAGGTATCTTGCATTCATAGCATGTGCATCATGCATTGGATTAAATTATAATTATTTCGAACATTTGCTTTATGTGCTTGATTGTCTTCCTTGCTGATTAATGAATGTATACCATTCACATCCCTAACCCCACATGCATTAGCTTCGTGGTTGTAATTTAGGTGTTTCCCTACCTGATCCACTAAGTGCTGTCTTGGTTGAAGCAACATTGGAATTTGAACAGGGGTTGACCAGAAGATGTATGATCGAGCTAACACAGTCAGGTATTGGATGGATAAAAGAAGATACTCGAATATGAGAGAGACAAGAGATCTTTTAACTATCAAGGTGCCTTCCAGATATGTACTTACTACTTGGAGGTGCTCGGGAGTAAAATGTTTTATGAAGACATCAAAATTTCTAACTCTGGATAACGTAAGGTAGCAATGAGGAAATCGAGGCACTTGTACCATTCAGAGTCATTCAAGTGAGGGTCAGACTATTTTAAAGACATCAGCAAGAATGGTTACACTTATACTAAGGAAAAGGGGGAAACTATATAAATAAGGAATTTTGTGGCAATGTTTTTGAAGGCCAACTCCACTAAATGATGAGGATGGGAGTAGCAGTTAAAACGACGGTAGCAAAGTGGGATTGATTAAAGATTCTCCATTGATCCCTTCATGAACGTTCTAAGAGACCTTACCATTGATAGAGATAGCAAATTCCAATTCTCGAGAATTGTATCTGGATTTCAGGAGACTCTGCGGATCACTTTGTTTCGAGAACCAACTGAAACGGTTCGAGACCCTTTTGAACCCAGAGGATTCGAGGAAAATACCAAAGAATGCAACTTTGAACAGGGATTTGGAACTACAACCAAATAAGGATTTTATTATCCCCTCAAGTTAAAGAATTGTCAGCCTCGACTCCACTACTACGGTGAACGGTACATTGAGCATTCTTGTCATTTGCACACATGCATTTCATAAGTAATTACATTTTATTTTGCTTGATGTGCGTGACAACATGTAATGCTTGATGCTGCCTTGATTGAAATAACGTGGCTAATTGATTTAATTTCCATAACTCGAGATTTATTGTTGTTGTGAATTCTTGTAAACTGAATGGATTACATGCTTACGTGAATTGATTGTGCTTCAGTGTTTATAATTTCCTTAATGGCTCACTAACCCTTCATGCACATACAAGTATATTGCAATTTTATTTTTCAGAGATTCCATCGCGATATCCCCCTTGAGTTGGGGATGAATGATGAAGTTATCCTCTAGGGACACCGATATCAGTCGTATAAAGGTACACTACACATGCATACCATGTTTTGCATCCGGTGCTACTTTAATGAATGTATGTATGAATGCTGAGTAAGTGAACTTGTATGCTAGAGAGTTGTTGAGACCTCTCTATTTATGTGTTAGGGAGATGTGGGATTCTCCCTATTTATGTGATAGAAAGATGCTGGATTCTTTCTAAGTTCTGTGCACGAGAGATGTTGGATTCTCTTGTACTTAGGTATTCGAGGGATGCTGGATTCCCTTGGATTTAGGGGTTTGAGAAATGTTGGATTTTCTCAAACTAGAATGTCTGGGAGGTGTGGAATCTGTCAGACTTAGGTTGAGAGACGGGGTTCTCTCAATTCGGTGCTTGAGAGACGGGGCTCTCTCAATTATGTGCCTGAGAGACGGGGTTTCTCTCTCTTGTGTGTGCTGAGGGACGGGGTTCTCTCACTTGTGTGTTGAGGGATGAGATTCTCTCTTATTTGTTGCAGTTGGGTTACGTGTGGCCTGATGACAGTCTGCAAGCAATGAGGTTGCGACAGTATCGAGCTTTGGGTGCAGTGGTTTAGTGGTGATCAAATGGGTTTGAAGTGACCAGTGGTCAAGTGCTCAGTACGACTTCAGTGGCAAAGGGACACTGTGAAGGGAGAAGTATCCTGAGGAGTTTGCAGTTCGCCTAGATCAGAGTTGCGCAGCGGAAGCTTGAAGTGGACTTCGTTTCAGAGTCGTTCAAGATCCTGCTTCTGGACCTGAGGACAGGTCCTTTTTGAAGGAGGGGAGATTGTAACAGCCCGCTCGCCCTACAAATAAGGTACGCCACGTTTCAACCTCGTTGTGTGTTTAATTATGTAATTTTGTGCTTTGTGTGGCCCTATTTTGAACTCTTTAAGAGTTTAGGGGCTTGTTTGCAATTTTCTCTTTTAGGGGTTTTCCGGTCACTTCTCGTTCGGTCAAGATTTTGACCTCTTGACCCCTTCAACGCATCCGGGGCGACGAAACGAGTCCGTAGACTCTAAGTTTGCCCAATTCGGATGTCGTTAGCTCGTTCGTTCGATCATTTTTGCGTACGAGGACCCGAGATATATACTCGGATTTTCTCGTTTTGGGTGCCAAAATCAGATCAGCCTTTCTGCATCGTCTTCCTCCCACGGTGGTACTGTTCACATAGTGAAGGTGTGATTTCACACACATGCCCGTTCTCCCTCGTTTCTCGATGGAATTCAACGAATCAATAGTCGAAATTTATCTACTCGACGAGCCCGTCACAACCGTACCAAGATCGTGGCCAACCAAAGACCGACGGCGGCGCAAAGGCGGCCTGAAATTGGCGGGTGGTGCCACCATTTCGCCGGCGGCGTTCCGGCGGCTTTCGTCGGCCAATCTCTACCCTACCCTACGTTTTTTACCCTTCCCGTTCCATTTCCGACCTCAGATCGAGCAACCGGGGGCTGTAGATGGCGGAATCGGTGGTGGCGCGGCGGCAATCCTTCGGCGGCGGCGTAGGGCCCATTTCTGGCCGGTTTTGGTGGTGGAGCCTTTACAAAAGTTGCTTAGCACGACGAAAACTAGCGGATGGCGTGGGCCCCAACTCGAGAACCGGTCGGCGGTGGCGAACCGGTGGCGGACCGGCTCTGGACCACCGGTCCGATTATCCGGCAACTTTTCCGGAGTTTGGCTAGGGGGCTTTCGTAGGGCTCTTTACGGGCTTTCCAACGGTATGTCCGGATTTTATTTTCGTTTAGCGGTTTGTTTTTATTTTCAGTTTTCGTACTAGGATTTTAGTTCGGTTTTTCGTCAACGAAATCCGGTGTCTTTGGTGTTTTCTGAAATTGGTTGAGGGCTTTTATTGAGCAGGCCGAGGCGCATGTTTCTGTCCTTCCGGGGAATTTTCCGACCACCGGAGGTGGTGGTCCGACGGCTGTACGTGGTGGTTCGGCTAGTTCCGGTGGCGGTGTTCCGACACCCTTCGGATAGCAAGTTCCTCTTGTCGTGGTGAGTCCAACGCCACTTTCCTTTCGTCAATCGGATGTCCGATTGATTTGTTGTGAATTTATTTGTGTATTGTGATTATTTGAAATTAATTGTTTTAATTGCTAATTGCTTGATTGGTCGATCGAATTGTATTCCAATGTGTATGAAATCATGTATTAAATGAATTATGAAATGTATTGATGCTTTGATTTGCAATTTGAATTCCGATATGCCGAATTTGAGATATTTGTCTAACTTGAAGGGGTGTATGTGTAATTTCCCTAAACCTATAAATTGTATGACTTCAATTAATTAATATTTGTCGATTGAATTGGAACTTATTATACGATATAAGAATTTGTTATGTAATTTATGATTTTTGCAAGAATTGAATAGTTAAATAGCTTAGTTGGAATTTGGTATGTGCTAGATGAATTGATATGAAATAATATGACTTGATTGAGCTATATAATGTTTTCTTTTGCATGTAATTGATATGAATTTGAATTATGCTTATGTGATTGCATCCTTTAAGTGCTTGAGCCTTGTCGTGCGTCTATGTGGTTCATTCATGTGTCTAAGTCTTGTTCCGGTGTTCAGTTTGTCCAGGTACACCCGGGGTGGTGTTTTGTCGGCCGTGTTGATTCCGGGGTGGATCAAACGTCTTGTCTTCGGCCTCTTCGGTGTAAGGTGAGGTTAGGATATAGTTATTCCTTAATAAAATATGCTCGGTTTTAATGCATGTGATTTAATAAAGCCTTATATGTATGTAAATAGGTGTGGGATACGTATTTTTTTGCTACATCAAAGATTTACAAGTATGTTAAGCAATGTACAAGCCTATGTATGCTTGTTTTGGTTTGATTTTGTAACGCCCCTTGTTTTCACACGTGCCGGTAAGTGTTACGTGCGCATTTTTATTTAATTATATGATTTTATAATTTAATTTGCTAATTGAATTCGTTCTAATTTGATTTATTTGACTAAATTTTATATGAATTCCAATGTGTGCTATGAATATATGAACGAAATTGTGAGAATGTGAATTTTGTGAATTCGGTGTTAATTGAATGAAATTACGTGTTTGTGTGATTCGTGGACTTGATTGTAACTTATTTGAATGTTTTGGACTCAATTGGAAATTGAGTTTGGGCTTAATTGCCACTTTTTGAAAGTTTAGGGACCTATTTGTAATAGGCAACCCTGAACGGTTTTCGCGATATCTTGAGCTCCGGACCTCGAAATCGAGATCCGTAACCGGCGTTGAACTTGTGTCGACGTTACCTATTCATTAAACTTGACCTCGTACTTTTTCGATATCATGTGAACCTTCGACATCGAACTTTTCCTCAACCTCGACCTTATAACTTATTTGAACCGTTTAATCATTGAACCGGACTTGAACCGACCCGTATTCTACCCATTTTATCACTAAATATCAGCATTTCCTTTCTCCTTGCATCTCATTCATCGATCATCATTCCAAGAGAGGAAGAAGCTCCAAGAAACCCTCCATTTTGATCATCCAAGCTTTGAGCTCAAGCTTAACCAATCCTCCATCTCCTTTCAAGGTAATTAGTGATTTAGAATCTCCATCTTCTCCTCTATCTTTTCTTCCATGAATAGCTGGGCATGAGTGAAGGATTCTTGTGTGTTGAGTATGAACATGAATTGAGGGTTTAATCTTGAACTTTGGATTCTCTTGGTTTAATTGGGAATTGATGCATGAAAGATGATCCTTATAACTTCCTCATCATTTCTATATCTTTAAATCTCATGTTGGATATGTATTACATGATATGCCATTAATGAAGCTTGAAGCTTCCATAGATGAAAGCTTGTTGTTGAGTCATCTTTTGCCAATCTTTTGCATGAATTCTTGTAAGTATGGATGAATTGCATGTTATATGTGAATTATATGGATTGAATTCATGTCTAAGTGCAATATTTGAGCTTCCTTATTGCTGCCCTGTTTTGCAAAGCTTTTCCCTCGAGAAACAAAGCTTATGCTCTGTTTTCTCTTTGAAAACGATGAGCTGACACGGCCGTGTCAGCTTTGAACTGAAAATGGACATGGCCGTGTTGGGCTCTCGACTTTGAATTTTTTCTGATTTTAACCTCGGACACGGCCGTATCCAATTCCTTTGAATACTCAACACGGCCGTGTCAAGCTCTCGACTTGAATTTTTGGATTTTAAACCTCGGACACGGCCGTGTCCGTTTCTTTTGAAAACTCAACACGGCCGTGTCATTTGAAATGGCAGCTTTGGGGGAACTCTTTTTTTGTTTGTTTTGCGTTTATTGCTCGTATTTGTGAATTGTATGCAACGTGAATGCATTAAAGTTGTATTTTATGATTGATATATGATATTGCTAACCTTATGAATGCAAGTGTGAAAGTATGAACGATATGAGCGGGAACGAATACGATTTTATCGTATAATGAACGAAACTTGTTGAATTATATGTTTAATTGGATTCTATGACATTCATGACCATAATTGAACATATTATTGAATTTTAAGCATTCCTTAGCATGATATTGCATAGCCGAGCGTCAAATGTGGTCATGATTGAGTCTCACACTACCTTTGTCACACAGGTGTTGGTCTAGTGGGTGACGAGGTTGAGCAGTGAGAGCTTTGTTGGGTTCTTTTTGTCTGCCAGGTGGGTTTTTCTTCTATTAGTTAACAATATGACCCCGAACACCTAATGTGCAAGATTTGGCCAAAACCCTATATAGGTATTTATACCAAGTTTTAACGAACAAATGTTTTAAACGAAAGCCTTTTTCTTGAATATCCTACCAAAAGTTTGGCGAGTAATGAATGAGTGATCACAATGAATGGGGGCCCGGGACTTAGTGTATTGGTGAACCGGGGAAGCTTGGGCTGACGGGAATCCACATGTACTAGTTCCAACAATTTCGGCAACCTGGATTTCACTAGGAGATTAGTGACTGAAAGGGGACCCGCGCTTTTGGGGATTCATGTACCCCTCTAGCATTAATGAATGAGGGTTCGGGCCTTGCAAACCCGTTCCCTACCCGGAGGAAAAAGGAGTATATGAATGATCGAATGAATGATCTAATGAATGTGCACGAAAGAAAGAATGCATGAACGAACGAATGAATGAATGATTAAGGAATTACACGAGATGGTGGTTGGAGATAATGCACGCCCTCTCGCCGGGCCACGAATGACCTAATGAATGAAATGAATTGTTATAATCCTATTCGTTGTATTTTTTCCCACTTGGGAAAAAGGATTCAAAACCTCGAATAAGGATTATAATTTGCATGTACGTGTTTAAATTCCGCAATATTATGATATTATGCCTATCTTTTTATACCCACCAGTCTGTCTAAGACTGAACCCGGAGTTGTTTCAGTTGTTTTTGCAGGAAGGGATGCTAGGCGGGATACAAGTCTGAGAGAGAGTCTTGCATGGTGTCTAGCCTTTCTTTCGTTACACTCATACGCTTACTTTTATTGATACTTTGGATTTTGTTTATGTATGGAGCGTATATGTATATGGTACCTATATGTATCTCATTCAGACTTAAATGTTGGTACCTAGAGCATATAGCTCAATATATGAAATACATGTTGGTACCTAGAGCATCTAGCTCAGTATATAGTACATGAATGATTGCTTCCGCCTTTCTGTTACTCTGATTGTTGTTGTTGTTTGTTGTTGGGGTTTAAGTTATAGGTTAGTCCCGCCTGGCTTAGCGAGTGTGTATGTCTCCGTTCGCTATGATTTGGCTCGTGTGTGGAAATCCATTTCATATACGGGTCGGGTCATGGTGCGGGGGATGTGACGTCTCGCGCTCGGGCGTTACATCCTTTGAGTGGTATCAGAGCCCAGGGTTGCAAAACCAGGATTCTAGTGTCGTGTTGAGTCAGTAGGTCGTTCGGCTGTAGGAATTACTTGCTATTTTGGAGCATTTGTATTTTTATAAGATAAGGTGTTTTGATTCTTGACTTGAATGCTTGATTGAATTTATTGCATTGTCACGCATGAACAAAAATTTGCATGCATGTTAGTGTTTGAGTGAACAGGATGCCTCCTAGAAGACATCGGGAAAGGTCTCCGGGTCATCATCATCATAGAGATCGTTCTCCTAATCCTCCACAACCGCCTATGAATATGGAGCACTTTATGGAGGCGGTATATAACTACGTGGAACATAGAAGGGCTCAGGATCCTCCAGTACAACCGCAAGCTGAACATCAAGCACCTCCTCCTAATAACCCGAGAGATCATCATGGGTTGTTTTTGAGTTACAATCCTCCCAGATTTTTGGGTTCTGTGGATGATGCGATATCAGAGGGATGGTTAACCGGAATCGAGAGGATTTTCAATGTCAGACAATTTACCTCTCAGGAGAAAGCTCAATTCGCTATTTTCCAACTGGATGGAGAGGCTTATGATTGGTGGGAACGTACACGAGAGAAGCTTGAGGTGGAAGGAGAAGAAGTCAACTGGGAAGTCTTTATAAGGGAATTCAGAGAAACATTTGTCCCTGAAGTCGTTCGAGAAAGGAAAGAACAAGAATTTATGGATTTGAAACAGGGAACTCGAACGGTGGCTCAGTACCTTTCTCTTTTCAACAAGCTTGGTAAATATGCATCCCACATTACAAGAGATGAAAAGAGAAAGGCGAAGAAATTTATAGCTGGACTGAGACAGGATCTTCGACACGGGCACGCAGGGCATAACTTTGAGTCTTTTGCTGATACGGTACAGAGGGAACTGGTGTTGGAAGAGGAGTACAAGAAAAAGGACCCCATACCTCGCATGCAAATGGGACAAGGATCGGGGTTTGGGAAAGGGAAAAGACCTATGGTGGCTCCCTTGTTAGGAATAGTGCCCTAGAAAGCCGATTAGTCATAATCAGTTTAGGGACTTTCCTAGTATCACATACAATCTTTGAATAATATACGATTGATTAATATCATAGGCAAACACTTCTTTATATGCTCTTGTTTGGTATGCGTTTACTTTAGCTGTGCATGTATGAGAACTCCCCTAATCCTGATGACTTTAGGACTCTACCATTTAGGTGAAATGGTTCATGAAACGAGCCCTATATCACATAAGTCATGATTAGTAAAATACTCCAAGCCGATGAGTCCTACAGACAGTGGGAGTGTCAACCTGACTCCTCTAAGGCTTGCTTGTGGGATCACGCCCTTAAGAAGGACCACCTTGTTTCATGTAGGTGCAAAGTGTATAGTTGATACGTGCGTGATACATGAGGGTGCTTACTTCAATAAGTAAGTTCACTGAGGTGCCCCGTGTGAGAAGATTCCTAAATGGGAAAGGAAGTTTCTATTTCAGGAAATGGAAACTTCCAGACTAGGAAATGTCTCACGAGTCATTGATGTGATTAATTGATCCTTAGACTTGAGGTTCCTTGTCACTTTATGAGTTAACTCTGTAGTCTTAGGTATAAGCTTTAAAGGGTATCGCCTTAGACAACTGATTCAAGGCTTATGCTGGGGCTGCACAAGTGATTCATAAAAGTGAATGAGAATCAAGAAAGGACCTACACTTGCATTTACAAGGTGATCTCTTATTGTGTAAGTCATTCATATGTCATATGGAGTCCTTGGCCAAGGCAGTAGATCAAGACATCAAGAAAAGGGTTTCTTGGATTGAGATCAAATGGATATGTAATGCACTTAGCTTTAAGACCAGATTATTAGGGTTCTAATTATTCCCTTACCCTAGATCTTGGTTGAGAGATAGTAAGTAGGAGGATTGTATCTCACATGAATCAATGACTTAAAGGTTCTGTCGAATCCGAACATTCCAATTCAGCTAGGGGTTAAACACCTGTTGCTAGATTATGGTCGTTTAATCTGTGGACTGATTAATTAATTAGTGAATTAATTAATTAGGGTCACTGCTAATTGAATTGAGAACCTAGAGGGTCACACACAACAACTTGGTTACATGAGTTGAGGCTTTAAAATGATTAAACGAGTTAATCGGGCCTAGAGGGTTCCACACGTATGAAACCACACGTGTGGGTCACGTGACTGGACACGTGTCATAGGGACACGTGTGCCACACGTGTTTATTTGATTGAATATTAAATAATTAATTATTTAATAGACTTTGGTTTAATTTTGAATTAAAAAGAAAGTCTTATTTTGGAGAAAAAATAATCTAGTTAATTAATTATGAATTAATTAATTAGATAAAATAAGTTATTTATTTTAAATAAATAAAGTATAAAATTATCCAAAAATAGTTTGGATATTTTAGCTCTCTTGAAAGTTGATTTGAATTTGAATTCAAAGTCAAAGTCAAAATTACTTGATGATCAAGTAATAGGAGAGAGGGACCAAATCCTTGGTCCATAAGGACTAGGATTTTCGGTCCTCCCTTCCTATATATAGAGCTCCCCTTAGAGCAAATCGAGAATTCTTTTGGTTCATATGTTGAACACCATCCTTTCTCCAAGATAAACGAAACCCTAGGTTAAGCCTAAACAGTAACTAGAGAACTAGCATCCTTACTAGTTAGATTGTAGCCAAGTTGGTGGACTATCTCTAGAGAGCTTCAAGTTAGAAGTTTTGAAGATTCGAGCTTTACCAAAAAGTGGGGATCAAGCAAAACGATCAGAAGGGATGATGAAACGATTCTGAACCCAACATGAAACGAGTGAAAAAATCGAACCAAAGAAGATGGCGAAAACCATTCGTCCATATCCTGAAGGATGAATTTTTTCACGAGGGTTTTGTGACTGGCAGTTTTCTACTTTCACAAAACTGGTTTTCGAAGGGAGTTTCAATCATGCTTTTCTCGTTTCGTGTTTCTTTCTTTATGTTATATTGTTAAGAACTTCCCTAACATGATTTGAATCTAGGTTGGTGTAGATTGTTATCCCTACAATGGATTCTGAAGTAGAAAGAGACTTTCGAGGAACGGGTTGCCATTACCGCATGAAGCGCGTTTGAGGGCGGCTCAAAACGTGTCAAGAAAGCTACTACCCAAGTGAGTTTCTTGATCTCTACGAATTTGGATACACGATTGCGAGTCCAAGATCCTTTTGTTGGAAAAATTTTAAAATTCCGCTGCTTTCTGATTCCTGTTTTCCAACATCCCTCACAGCCATTTCAAGGGCAAAACAAGAGGTTTCGACCTACAGGAGCTGCACCGCCGAAGCCACAAGCACCTCCGACTACTTCTGATCCTCGGCATGATAGGTCACCATGTTTATATTGTGGAGGCCCGACTCATACCTACAACACTTGCAGAAGGAGGTTGGGACAGTGTCTGATTTGCGGGAAAACAACACATATGGCCAATACTTGTCTAGATAAGACTCCAGGCTATCAACCGGGAGCTCAAAGACCGATGATCCCAGCTCATGCTTATGCTCTTGCGGGTGAAGAGCAAAATGTGGAAGCCAATCCCAATGCTATGGTGGAAGGTACGATATGCATCCATAACACGAACATACATGCATTATTTGACCCTGGCGCTACTCATTCTTTTATATTTTGTAAATTAATTGGTACTTTGTGGTTGTCTGTTATGTGTTTGAATGCTTATTATGTGGTGAGTTCGCCGTTGGGTGGGAGTTTTGAGACGAATCAGGTGGTCAGAGATTGTGTGTTTGGGTTTGAAGGCAGAGAATATCAGGCAGATTTGGTGGTAATGCCGATGAACAGATATGGGGTTATTCTGGGAATGGGTTGTTTCGGTATCACGCCACGGTTGATTGTTTCACCAAGACAGTGAAGTTGGGAGAAGAAGTGACAGTGGGAAAAGAATCAGAGATTGCTTCTCTTTTGTCGTATACTGAGGCTCATAAGTTGATAAGGAATGGGGCAACGGGATTTATTGCCTATATCTTGAATAAGCCGAAAGATCAGGCAAAACTCGAAGAGACAGAAGTGGTGAAAGAATATCTTGAGGTGTTTCCCGAAGTTTTAGGTTCTTTGCCTCCGGATCGAGAGATCGAATTTGTAATAGACTTATATCCGGGATCTGAACCTTATTCTAAGACTCCTTACCGGATGGCACCGGCAGAGTTACAGGAGTTGAAAGTTCAGTTGGAAGATCTTCTCAAGAACGGTTATATTCGGCCAAGTTCATCACCGTGGGGCGCGTCGGTTCTCTTTGTTAAGAAGAAAGATGGAACCTTGAGGATGTGCATTGACTACCGGGAGTTGAATCGGATGACTGTAAAGAATAAATATCCATTGCCTAATATAGAGGATTTGTTTGATATGTTACAAGGGTCAAGAGTGTATTCCAAGCTTGATTTAAGGCAGGGATATTATCAGTTAAAGATCAAGGAGGAAGATATTCCTAAGACAAGATTTAATACCCGGTATGGACATTATGAATTCGTGGTGATGCCATTTGGATTAACTAATGCGCCGGCAGCTTTTATGGATATGATGCATCGGATTTTCCGGCCGTATTTGGATAAATTTGTCGTGATCTTCATCGATGATATTTTGGTGTATTCACGGTCAGAAGAGGATCATGCTCGGCATTTGAGATTGGTATTGGAGACTTTAAGAGATAACCAGCTCTATGCAAAGTTCACTAAATGCGAGTTTTGGATTGACAGGGTGAGTTTCTTAGGACATATCATTTCGAGCAAAGGATTAGAAGTGGATCCATTGAAAATAGAGGCAGTTTCACAGTGGCAGAGTCCTAAGAATATTTCTGAGATCCGAAGTTTCTTGGGTTTAGCCGGTTATTACCGAAGATTTGTTAAGGACTTCTCTAAGATTGCGGCTCCGTTAACCCGATTAACCAAGAAAGAGGTTCGGTTTAAATGGGATGAGAAGTGTGAAGCTAGTTTTCAGCTCTTGAAGGATAAGTTAACTTCTGCACCGATACGTGCACTTCCGGATGGTAGTGAAGGGTTGGTGGTGTATACGGATGCTTCCCATGAAGGCTTAGGTTGTGTTTTGATGCAGAATGGAAGAGTAATTGCTTATGCCTCTAGGAAATTGAAAGAGCATGAGAAGAATTATCCCACTCATGACCTGGAACTTGCAGCGGTGATTTTTGCCTTGGGGAAGTGGAGACATTAATTGTATGGGACTTCTTTTGAGATTTTTACCGATCATAAGAGTCTTCAGTACTTATTCTCTCAGAAGGAGTTGAATAGAAGGCAACGAAGGTGGATGGAGACTCTCGAGGACTATGATTGTGTGATTAAGTATCACCCGGGTAAAGCTAACGTGGTCGCGGATGCATTGAGCAGGAAGGCTAGTGTATCCCATCTGAAGGTAAATATTGGACAACCAACGGAGTTGGTTAAGATAAAGGCTCGTATTGGTAACATCTCAGTACGTCCAGAGTTAAGGCAACAGATATTTGAGGCACAATGGACGGATGTTGAGATTCAGAAGTTGATTGAGAAGGCTCGATCAGACTCCGAGTGTCCGTTTGGATTCGATGATACGGGAATTTTTCGATTTAAGAACAGAGTGGTAGTTCCAACGGAGTTGAGAAGAGCTATTTTGGATGAAGCTCATAAAACTGTTTATTCGGTACATCCTGGTGGAAACAAGATGTATCGGGAGTTAAAACAGTATTATTGGTGGAACGGGCTGAAGAGAGACGTGGTGAATTATGTGAAACAATGTCTGACTTGTCAGTTAGTGAAAGCTGAGCATCAGAAGCCGTCAGGATTGTTACAGCCTGTAGCGCCCCTTAACACTACAACCCCGCACCGTAGTACTTCCCGAGTGGATGTGAGACCTAGCACTCGAGAAATACTCCGGCGAACGGACAAGACTATGCAATACCAGAGTATGAAATTTAAATGCAACGGAAAATAAACTTGAGCAAATAAAAGGGGACAATACATAACAAAGCACATATTATTAAGTTGGATAAGTGTTTACAGCAAAAGTTCTGACTTTAGAGAAGAGTGCTTATTGTAAGATGTACATGCACTCGTGATTACTCTAATTGACTGGAATGTGACACCTTAAAGCTTCAAGATACCTCTAAGGCGTCGCTGTATAGATTCCTGAAATCATGAATTGAAAGAACAGGAGGGTTAGTCAAAATGACTAAGTGACGGGGTTGAGGGTTATGATTGTAAGCAAGATTTTTGAAGTGTTTTGACCAAGGAAGTCTTGGTTTGAAATGTATATACTATATAGTAACAAATAAATATATGACAATAATATCCGGTTCATATCAGTTTGAAATAGGAGTAGGGGGAATATAGGCTATACTTTTTAGAAAACTTATGAACCGTTTTGAAAATGATTTTGATGCCCGCAAGCTAGGCGTCTCCAACCTTAACTCCTTAAAAACAAAGAATATTCGTAACGACATTGATCAAGATGTCGTTACTCAGTAAAAAGAAATACAACAATACAATACCATCCTTCTTCCTCCGGTGTCACCTCAGGGAGCTACCCCTAGTGACGATATACATGAGTTTGGGAGGGACGTACCTTTTCCCGTCACTTGGTGTGGAATAACTAACCTCCAGTTAGACCATCACCAAGATCTAGTTGGCGGCTGGTATAATAGTAGACCCCGTGCCTCCCGGACTACTACTTCTACCAAGACCACCGGGCCCATATGAAAAACAATAACTTTACTTGCAAGACGAGAATGTTTACCCGTAAGAAAGTACTAAGTACTTTTCGGGTAAATGTATGTTTTCAATAATTAACAAGAATTATTTTCCCATAAAGGGAAGAATAACTTGAAAGGAAATTCAAGAAAATAAAGTAAAGTATTTTATCATGATTTCAGTTGAAAAGATTTAAAACCCTCACCGGTACCGAGATTTAAGTGGAACTGTGAGGATTCCACTCTTCGATCCTATGTTCGCCTGAAAGTAATAACTACTACTGGCTTAGAATTAGGTTCTTAGTTCCTAACTAACTAATTACACACAATACTACAATGAAATAATTAGAGAAGATACACGTTATGTAAAGCGTTAAAGATTTCCCGGTAAACCCTAAATTTACCCGTTTAAGGGAATTTGATTAACAAATTAGGGTTTATGGGATCTTTAACTAATCAAATATTTATCAACCATACTATAATTCTAATTGTAAGATTTGAAATGAAATTCAAGGTTTAATTTGACAATGTAGGTTATCTTTTGAAAAATATTACATAGTTTATTGATTTTTGGAAAAATTTAGGAAAATATTTCTTTAAAAATTCCAAAACTTATTTTATAATTATTTTTATAATAATTTCGAAATTAATTGGATTTTGGTTGACCAAAAGTCAAAATTACTATTAAAAACATTTACTATTCAATTTCATATAAATTAAACACTTTATAACACAAAATCAAATTCATACACACACACACACATGGATCACGGCACACACATGCACACACACACATCCAAGAACATTATGAACATGTTCTTGAGCTTATTTGAATATTCAAAGAGGGTGTGTAACATGTTCTATCACATTCATATTCATAACATAAGATTAAAGCACAATATAGCAAAATATATGAACTTTCTATGAAAAATAATTCTAAATAAATTACTCTTAGCATGAACAAGATCATAAGCATTTATATACATAATCTCATTATATCATATCATAATTCATGCATGTAATTAAATAAAATTCCATAATGTGCACACATTATATTTAAACTAATAACTATGCACATATTTCATAAAATAAATTCCTAAAGCATAATTTAATTAATCCTAGGCATGCTACTATTATTTCTATACTAAGAACATTATATAAAACATGAGATAATAGAAGAAAACATACCTTAGAGAGAGAAGAGGGAGAGTGGCGTGAGGTTTGGGGAGAGGGAGAGAGTGATTTTTGTGTGTTGAATGTGAGGTATAAATGAGGCTTAAGGGGGGTATTTATAGGTAGTCATGAGGGGTTTCTAAGCAATAAATGAGAGTTTATGGGAGATGTGGTTGCCTAAGATTTCAACAAATGCTTGGTAATTAAATTGGAGATATGGTTAAATAATATGTTGAACAAATGCTAGGTAATTAACTAAGAAATGTGGAGAAATTATGCTCATTTGTTTAATTCTTCTAGAAGAGGATGAGGTCATGGATGATGTCATTTGGAATAAAAATAAATGTAAAAATAATATAAAATTTATTCAAGAGTCGAGAGGTAAAATTTTGATGTAGTGAATTAATGAAAGAATGAGTGAAAAATGAGCTTCGTTTTAGTTATAAACATAAAATATTTGGAGTTTTTGTTTATAAATTATGAACATTAAAGATGATGAAAATCATAGGAAAAATTATATAAACGAAGCCATGATAAAGTTTAAAGTTTGGAAAAATCACTATATTGTAGAGAAAAATTCAAGGATCGTTTTAAGTATAATTTCGACTATTGAATAAAAGCTAATTATTTAAAATAAAACGATGATTTTTAAATAGGAAAATATTTATAAATATGCTATGGGTGAAATCGAGTTTTTGGTAAATGCGTGAAAATTCATGAAATAATTTGAGGGTCGTTTTGGTTATAATTTTGAATGTCAAAAGGTAGATGAATAAGGATTTATTGATGATCGGATCATAAGCTAGGGTTTTCGCCGGTTTTTGATACTACGGGAGTTAGGATAGGAATTATGGTTTAAGGAGAGTATCACGATCCTTGAAATAATGTGAGGATTATTTTGGTTAAAATATTGGGTAGTGAAAGTGTTTCGGGAGATGTAGGAATATTTTTGAGCTGTAGGGGTATTTTCGTAATTTCTAACCTAAAACTGTAGGAATGGGTTTTGAAGCATATGAAGGGTTTTTAGGTGCTAGAAAGGAATGATTACTAGAATTCTAGGATTTTATGAAAAGAGTTTCGAGGTATGAGTTAAATAGAGAAAAGAATTAAATCTAAGAACATTTAGTAAAAATGTAACACATAAAAGCACGTAAGTCACATAAAATGCAATGCATGAAGTGAATTAATAGGGATCGAGATTATAAACGCTTCCTGAGTTACCCTTTACTTACCTTTCTCAACTTGGCCCTGAGTAGGGCTGTTACAATCTTCCCCCCTTTAAAAGAATCTGTCCTCAGATTCTATTACTGTCCTTGAACAGTCCTGGGTAATGTTTCAACATCTTTTCCTCTGTCTCCCAAGTCTGTTCTTCTATACCATTTCTTTTCCACAAGATTCTAAAGAGGGGAACTCTTCGGTTTCTCAACTCTTGGAATTTCCTATCCAAGATTCTGACTGGCTTTACTTCATAAGTAAGGGCGGGTTCTAGTGGTACTTCTTCAACAGGTAGGATATGTGAATCATCAGCAAAGTACTTGCGGAGTTGGGACACATGGAATACGTTATGTATTCCAGTAAGACTTGCTGGTAGGTCTAGGCGATAGGCTGTTGGACCGATACGTTCCAGTATTTCAAAAGGTCCAATATATCGAGGGTTTAGTTTTCCTCCTTTCCCAATTCGTATAACCCCTTTTCTTGGAGATGCTTTCAAGAATACCTTTTCGCCTATTGCAAATTCTATGTCCCTTCTTCGATTATCAGCATAACTTTTCTGCCGATCTTGGGCAGCTTTCATTCTTTGCTTGATGATTTCAACCTTTTCTATTGCCTCTTCTACCCAACTCTTAACAATATTTCCTTGGTGTTTCCTTTTAATTTCCTTGGTTTCATCCATATCCCAATATAATGGGGATCTGCATTTTCTTCCATATAGGGCCTCATAAGGTGCAGCTTGGATTGAGGCCTGATAACTGTTGTTGTATGCAAATTCCACAAGGGGTAGGCAATCCTTCCAATTGTCTTGGAAATCTAAGGCACAAGCCCTTAACATATCTTCCAGGTATCGGATGGTTCTTTCAGATTGCCCGTCGGTTTGAGGATGTGCTGCTGTGCTGAAGTTTAACTTGGTACCCATCATTTCTTGAATGTTTTGCCAAAGTTGCGAAGTGAACTTTGGGTCCCTGTCTGAAACTATTCCAAGAGGTACTCCATGCAACCGAATAATTTCCTTTTGATAGAGCTTGGCTAACGAGTTAACATTATCAGTTGCTTTGACAGGTAAGAAATGTGCGGATTTTGTTAATCTATCGATGATAACCCAAATACCATCAAATCCTCCTTTAACTTTGGGAAATCCGTAAACAAAATCCATGGTTACCTGATCCCATTTCCAAGTAGGGATAGATAATGGTTGCAACAATCCTCCAGGTCTTTGATGTTCTGCTTTAACTCGTTGACAAGTCAGACATTTCTTGATGTAATTGGCTATGTCTCTTTTCATACCGTTCCACCAGAAATGCCTTTTGAGGTCTTGATACATCTTAGTTCCTCCAGGGTGTATCGAGTAACGAGTTTTGTGTGCCTCGTCCAATATTTCCTTTCGAACGATACTAGGCACGCAGACCCGATTCTTGTATCTCAAAATCCCTTGATCATCGGTTTTGAATTTTTCCTCAAGATCCTTTTCTTTGGATTTGAGACATTTCTGAATCCACTCATCCTGAGCCTGAGCTTCTTTTATCTTTTCCTTTAGTGGTGGTAGTACCACTAAATTTGCTAATCGAGCTCTTGAGATTTCTTTCACAGATTTTCGTGGGTTACTTGAAGGCTTTCTTGAGAGTGATGCTAAACTTGACTTTCGACTTAAAGCATCAGCCACTACGTTAGCTTTTCCTGGATGGTACTGGATTACACAGTCGTAATCTTCCAGGAATTCCATCCATCTCCTTTGCCTCATATTCAACTCTTTTTGAGTAAAAAGATACCGTAGGCTCTTGTGATCAGTGAAAACTTCAAAAGTTACCCCGTAAAGATAGTGTCTCCACTTGGTAAGAGCAAACACAATTGCTGCTAATTCCAAGTCATGAGTAGGGTAGTTCTCTTCGTGGGGTTTGAGCTTTCTTGAGGCATAGGCTATAACTTTTCCGTGCTGCATCAATACACAACCTAGCCCTTCTTTAGAGGCATCGGTATAAACTGTATAACCTTCTTTCCCTTCAGGTAAGGTTAGTACTGGTGCAGAAGTCAATCGTTGCTTTAATTCTTGAAAACTTTGTTCGCACTGTTCGGTCCATGCAAATTTTCTTTCCTTCTTTGTTAACTTTGTGAGAGGTGTAGCTATCTTAGAGAAGTCCTTTACGAACCTGCGATAATAGCCTGCAAGTCCTAGGAAACTTCTCACCTCTGATGGGTTCCTTGGTACTTTCCAATTTGTAATTGCTTCAATCTTTGAAGGATCTACTTCAACACCTGATCCCGAAATTATGTGTCCAAGGAATGCAACTTTTTCTATCCAGAACTCACATTTGCTGAACTTAGCATATAGCTTATGATCTTGCAAAGTACTCAACACTATGCGAAGATGTTCAGCATGTTCTTCAGGTGTTTTGGAAAATACCAGTATGTCATCGATGAAAATGACCACAAATTTATCCAGACATGGTCGGAATATTCGATGCATCATGTCCATGAATGCAACAGGTGCATTGGTCAATCCAAAAGGCATTACTATGAACTCAAAGTGTCCATAGCGGGTATTGAAAGCTGTTTTAGGGATATCCTCCTCCCTAATCTTTAATTGATAGTACCCCTGCCTTAAGTCTAACTTTGAATAGACTCGAGATCCTTGAAGGACATCAAATAACTCCTCTATATGGGGTAGAGGGTATTTGTTCTTTATGGTCATTCGGTTAAGTTCTCGGTAGTCGATGCACATCCGTAATGACCCATCTTTCTTCTTTACAAACAGTACTGGTGCTCCCCAAGGTGATGTACTGGGACGAATATATCTTGATTCGAGCAAGTCATCAAGTTGTTTTCTCAACTCCTGAAGTTCAGCTGGGGCCATCCGATAAGGGGTTTTAGAGAAAGGCTCTGCCCCAGGGATTGTATCGATTACAAATTCCAACTCGCGGTCTGGAGGTAACGAGTTTAGATGTTCTGGGAAAACGTCGAGAAACTCATTTACCACTTCTACCTCCTCAACCTTAAGTTGGTCCTTTGGCCTATTTAAGAGATAGGCAACGAATCTTGTGGCTCCCTTCTGAATCAACTTCTTAGCCTCTGTTATAGAAATCATTGCTACTGATCTCTTATCTTCAGGAATCCAACTTTCATCTTGTCCTAAGATGATTTCTTTCTTGTAACAATCCAACTTAGCATGGTATTTGTAGAGCCAATCCATTCCCAGAATGATTCCATATCTTGTTATCGGAAGTTCGATGAGGTCCATTGGGTAATAACGGTCACCGATTTGTATAGGGCAGCGTTTATATACTCGATCCGTTATTAAACAAGCTCCCAAAGGGGAACTTATCTCGAAATTATATGATGAACATTCAAGGGGAAAATTTAAATGCGCACATAAATTTGATGCAATGAATGAATGCGTGGCACTAGGGTCATATAGGACCTTAACTGGCGTGTTTAGAATGTGTACCGTACCTTCGACAACATCCGAAGGGTCTGGATCCTCGTTTCCTTCCAACGCGTAAGCTTTTCCCTTGACAAGTGGTTTTTCGGACTTTCCCACGGCTTTCTCCTTTTCCTTAAATCTCGGTCTCTTTGGGCATGTATTAACCTGATGGTTAGGGTCTAACACCACAAACAAGTGCCAGCTTTCTTTCGACAGTCTTGTTCAGTATGTCCCGGTTTGTGACAGTATTCACAAGTGATCTCTTCTTGTAAATTAGACGGGACTGGCTTAGGCTTCTGTTGGGCTGGTGTGGGTTTCTTTCCAAATTTCTGGCTGGATGGTCCAGCGGGACGTTTCATTCCTTGAGAGGGCTTATTTTGAGGGGGACCAGGGCGATTAGCTTCCAGATGAATATTCTTGTGAGCTGCTTCGGTCTTTAAGGCTTTATCGACTGCCTTGTTATAAGTTTCAATATCTAATGAAGCTAAAGCCCATCGAAGGTCTGGCTTTAATCCATCAATGAATCGCTTGGTCTTTCTTCGTTCGTCATTCAGAATATGTGGAGCATACTAAATAAGTCTCACGAACTTTGCCTCGTACTCAGCCACTGACATATAACCCTGAGTTAAAGTCATAAACTCAGCCTCTCGAGTATCTCTTACCACTTGAGGAATATATTTATTCTGAAATTCCTTTACAAACTCTGCCCAACTGTAATCAGTGTGGTCTTCTATCCAGGTTAACTTGACGTGCTTCCACCAGCTCAAAGCAGGTCCTTCTAAGGGAAAGGCTGCATACTGTACTCGTTCCCGTTCCTCGGGAAATATATCCATAGCCTCGTAAATCTTTTCTAAACTGGCTATCCAATTTTCAGCTTTCAGGTCATTAGGTTCTCCAAAGAATTTTGGGGGATTCATTCGGAGAAACCTCTCTAAGGATCGCTCGTTGGTAGGGTTATTCCCAGGTGTGCAAGTTCGAACGAACTGCCTTAAAGCTTCTACAAGTTCGGGGTGTCCGGGCGGATCTTGTGGCGATGGGGAGTTATTTCGTGGTGTTCTTCGTAGAGGCATTACGAATACTGAAATCACAATCACATAGGAAATATAATGCATGCAGGGTTAAGAATGTCTCAACGATCATCACAGAACAATAATCACCAAATAACATCAATTATCAAACATAAAGTGCAGAAAGAAATAACATTAATACTCACGGTCCTGCTGGTATCTTGAAGCGACTCTAAGACTCATGATGCAAAAATGTAAAGTAACATGAAATAACAGCGTAAGATGATCAAAATGTGTCATATATATATGCATCAAGGTTAATATGCTTCAAGAGCTACAAAAAATAAAAGCAAAAAGAGGGGGGTGGACCCGATCTACCTCGAGTTACACCCTACAAGTACTGTCACTCCTAGTAAGTCAAAGCTGCTACTGTCTGCTGCTGCTACTATGTACTGCTGCAAAAATGGGGAGTGTCTCCACTTACTGCTATACATATACCCCCGGATAACTATCCTATATACTGTACCTCGTATCCCACGGTCTGAACTCAATCCTCCGTAGCACTACCTGCCTCGAGGTCAACTGTATCATCTGAATCTGGAACCCTAATAGGACTCCACTCCTCGCTAGGCTCAACACTGTCCTCCTCCTCAGGAACAACCTGTAGTCCATCAACATCCTCGCCAATCTCATCGTCCTGCTGGGGCTCCTCCTCCTCGTCCTCATCAGAATGGGCTACAGCCTCTGAAGCCTCACTGTCTCCGGAATGGGCTACTGCGGGTCCGGGCTGCATCTCCAGAACCTGCTCCATCACCTGAGTATCATTCAGGTGAAGTGCATCCTCCAAACGGCTCCTCATCTGGGCTCTGTACTGGTCATGGATCACTATAGAAGCCTCACGGTCTAGAGTCAAACTAACCACGTCCTCCTCGAGCTCAGCCACTCGTGATGCTAACTGAGAAATAGCGATCTGGGATGCAGCTAACTGGTCCCGAGCATGATCACGATCTACTGCTGTCTGTCTAGCCATCTCTCGGTTCCTTTCAGCCTCCAATCGATACTCACCAGTCCTCTGATACTCATAAAAGTAGGCATCCCTCTCGGTTTCTAATAGATGAACTGCTCTGTTCGGGTAAGCATACCCGGGAAAGGCCTCCTGATGTGAATCCTGACTATGCTGCCTAATCCTCTGCCAAGGATAGTATCTAGGACCCCCACTACGAGTAACAACTAAGGTCCTAGGAGGCTCATACAGATCAAGCCACTCGATGCTATCAGAATGTGGAAACTCACCATAGCCAGCCATTTTTACTCTAGAAAAACACTTTACAAATTATTAGAGCAAGGAAATTATAGTAAAATACTCTTTCTATCTATTGTTTAAATCAAGTTCCTTCTATCTAAACCTGATGCTCTGATACCACCTTAGCTGTAGTGCCCCTTAACACTACAACCCCGCACCGTAGTACTTCCCGAGTGGATGTGAGACCTAGCACTCGAGAAATACTCCGGCGAACGGACAAGACTATGCAATACCGGAGTATGAAATTTAAATGCAACGGAAAATAAACTTGAGCAAATAAAAGGGGACAATACATAACAAAGCACATATTATTAAGTTGGATAAGTGTTTACAGCAAAAGTCCTGACTTTAGAGAAGAGTGCTTATTGTAAGATGTACATGCACTCGTGATTACTCTAATTGACTGGAATATGACACCTTAAAGCTTCAAGATACCTCTAAGGCGTCGCTGTATAGATTCCTGAAATCATAAATTGAAAGAACAGGAGGGTTAGTCAAAATGACTAAGTGACGGGGGTTGAGGGTTATGATTGTAAGCAAGATTTTTGAAGTGTTTTGACCAAGGAAGTCTTGGTTTGAAATGTATATACTATATAGTAACAAATAAATATATGGCAATAATATTCGGTTCATATCAGTTTGAAATAGGAGTAGGGGGAATATAGGCTATACTTTTTAGAAAACTTATGAACCGTTTTGAAAATGATTTTGATGCCCGCAAGCTAGGCGTCTCCAACCTTAACTCCTTAAAAACCAAGAATATTCGTAACGACATTGATCAAGATGTCGTTACTCAGTAAAAAGAAATACAACAATACAATACCATCCTTCTTCCTACGGTGTCACCTCAGGGAGCTACCCCTAGTGACGATATACATGAGTTTGGGAGGGACGTACCTTTTCCCGTCACTTGGTGTGGAATAACTAACCTCCAGTTAGACCACCAAGATCTAGTTGGCGGCTGGTATAATAGTAGACCCCGTGCCTCCCGGACTACTACTTCTACCAAGACCACCGGGCCCATATGAAAAACAATAACTTTACTTGCAAGACGAGAATGTTTACCCGTAAGAAAGTACTAAGTACTTTTCGGGTAAATGTATGTTTTCAATAATTAACAAGAATTATTTTCCCATAAAGGGAAGAATAACTTGAAAGGAAATTCAAGAAAATAAAGTAAAGTATTTTATCATGATTTCAGTTGAAAAGATTAAAAACCCTCACCGGTACCGAGATTTAAGTGGAACTGTGAGGATTCCACTCTTCGATCCTATGTTCGCCTGAAAGTAATAACTACTACTGGCTTAGAATTAGGTTCTTAGTTCCTAACTAACTAATTACACACAATTCTACAATGAAATAATTAGAGAAGATACACGTTATGTAAAGCGTTAAAGATTTCCCGGTAAACCCTAAATTTACCCGTTTAAGGGAATTTGATTAACAAATTAGGGTTTATGGGATCTTTAACTAATCAAATATTTATCAACCATACTATAATTCTAATTGTAAGATTTGAAATGAAATTCAAGGTTTAATTTGACAATGTAGGTTATCTTTTGAAAAATATTACATAGTTTATTGATTTCTGGAAAAATTTAGGAAAATATTTCTTTAAAAATTCCAAAACTTATTTTATAATTATTTTTATAATAATTTCGAAATTAATTGGATTTTGGTTGACCAAAAGTCAAAATTACTATTAAAAACATTTACTATTCAATTTCATATGAATTAAACACTTTATAACACAAAATCAAATTCATACACACACACACATAGATCACGGCACACACATACACACACACACATCCAAGAACATTATGAACATGTTCTTGAGCTTATTTGAATATTCAAAGAGGGTGTGTAACATGTTCTATCACATTCATATTCATAACATAAGATTAAAGCACAATATAGCAAAATATATGAACTTTCTATGAAAAATAATTCTAAATAAATTACTCTTAGCATGAACAAGATCATAAGCATTTATATACATAATCTCATTATATCATATCATAATTCATGCATGTAATTAAATAAAATTCCATAATGTGCACACATTATATTTAAACTAATAACTATGCACATATTTCATAAAATAAATTCCTAAAGCATAATTTAATTAATCCTAGGCATGCTACTATTATTTCTATACTAAGAAAATTATATAAAACATGAGATAATAGAAGAAAACATACCTTAGAGAGAGAAGAGGGAGAGTGGCGTGAGGTTTGGGGAGAGGGAGAGAGTGATTTTTGTGTGTTGAATGTGAGGTATAAATGAGGCTTAAGGGGGGTATTTATAGGTAGTCATGAGGGGTTTCTAAGCAATAAATGAGAGTTTATGGGAGATGTGGTTGCCTAAGATTTCAACAAATGCTTGGTAATTAAATTGGAGATGTGGTTAAATAATATGTTGAACAAATGCTAGGTAATTAACTAAGAAATGTGGAGAAATTATGCTCATTTGTTTAATTCTTCTAGAAGAGGATGAGGTCATGGATGATGTCATTTGGAATAAAAATAAATGTAAAAATAATATAAAACTTATTCAAGAGTCGAGAGGTAAAATTTTGATATAGTGAATTAATGAAAGAATGAGTGAAAAATGAGCTTCGTTTTAGTTATAAACATAAAATATTTGGAGTTTTTGTTTATAAATTATGAACATTAAAGATGATGAAAATCATAGGAAAAATTATATAAACGAAGCCATGATAAAGTTTAAAGTTTGGAAAAATCACTATATTGTAGAGAAAAATTCAAGGATCGTTTTAAGTATAATTTCGACTATTGAATAAAAGCTAATTATTTAAAATAAAACGATGATTTTTAAATAGGAAAATATTTATAAATATGCTATGGGTGAAATCGAGTTTTTGGTAAATGCGTGAAAATTCATGAAATAATTTGAGGGTCGTTTTGGTTATAATTTTGAATGTCAAAAGGTAGATGAATAAGGATTTATTGATGATCGGATCATAAGCTAGGGTTTTCGCCGGTTTTTGATACTACGGGAGTTAGGATAGGAATTATTGTTTAAGGAGAGTATCACGATCCTCGAAATAATGTGAGGATTATTTTGGTTAAAATATTGGGTAGTGAAAGTGTTTCGGGAGATGTAGGAATATTTTTGAGCTGTAGGGGTATTTTCGTAATTTCTAACCTAAAACTGTAGGAATGGGTTTTGAAGCATATGAAGGGTTTTTAGGTGCTAGAAAGGAATGATTACTAGAATTCTAGGATTTTATGAAAAGAGTTTCGAGGTATGAGTTAAATAGAGAAAATAATTAAATCTAAGAACATTTAGTAAAAATGTAACACATAAAAGCACATAAGTCACATAAAATGCAATGCATGAAGTGAATTAATAGGGATCGAGATTATAAACGCTTCCTGAGTTACCCTTTACTTACCTTTCTCGACTTGGCCCTGAGTAGGGCTGTTACACAGCCACTACCTATTCCCGAATGGAAATGGGAACAGATAGCAATGGATTTTGTGTCGGGTTTACCCAGAGTGAAGGGTGGATTCGATGGAATTTGCGTAATCGTGGACAGGTTAACCAAGTCAGCACATTTTCTTGCAGTTCGGATGTCAGATAAGATAGGTAAGTTGGCTAAGAGGTATTGTGATAAGATTGTTCGGTTACATGGAGTGCCAGCTAGTATTGTTTCAGACAGGGATCCAAGATTCACTTCCAAGTTCTGGCAAGAGTTACAGTAGTGTCTAGGAACTAAGCTCCAGTTCAGTACAACTTTTCATCCACAGACTGACGGGCAGTCTGAAAGGTTAATCAGATATCTTGAGGATATGTTAAGGGCGTGTGCATTGGATTTCTCGAGTTCATGGAATGAACAACTGCCCTTGATTGAGTTTGCCTACAATAACAGTTATCAAGCTTCTATAGAAATGGCACCGTATGAGTTTCTTTATGGAAGAAAGTGCCGATCCCCGTTGTTTTTCGATTTGGAGGAATCGAAGTGGAGTAAGCAAGAAGGGGTACAAAGAGGTGAAAGTAAAGATAAACCTTCTAAGGCGATTCAGGATGCTATTGAAAAAGTTCAGATTATTCGACAACGGATGAAAGCAGCTCAAGATCGACAGAAAAGTTATGCAGATAAGCGAAGGAAAGATCTTGAATTTGAAATTGGGGATAGGGTATTCCTGAAAGCTTCACCTCGGAAAGGATTTACCCGAATTGGAAAAGGAGGAAAGCTGAATCCCCGATATTTGGGACCTTATGAGATTTTGGAGAGAATCGGAGATACAGCTTATAGATTGGATTTGCCTCCAAGTTTAACGGGTATTCACAATGTCTTCCATGTATCACAACTTCGGAAGTACTAAACCGATGAATCAGTGATCATACCGATTGAAGAAGCGGAGCTTGAACCGAATCTCACTTTCGTTCAGAAACCAGTTAAGATTTTGGATCGAAAATTTCAAGAACTTCGAAACAGACGATTTCCCTTGGTGAAAGTATTGTGGTGAAGTGATAAGACGGAAGAAGCCACGTGGGAAACGGAAGAGAAAATGAAGAAGTTCTACCCCGAATTGTTTCCGACCGAGCAATGAATCCGAGGACGGATTCTCTTTAAGGGGGAGAGGTTGTAACGCCCCTTGTTTTCACACGTGCCGGTAAGTGTTATGTGTGCATTTTTATTTAATTATATGATTTTATAATTTGATTTGCTAATTGAATTCGTTCTAATTTGATTTATTTGACTAAATTTTATATAAATTCCAATGTGTGCTATGAATATATGAACGAAATTGTGAGAATGTGAATTTTGTGAATTCGGTGTTAATTGAATGAAATTACGTGTTCGTGTGATTCGTGGACTTGATTGTAACTTATTTGAATGTTTTGGACTCAATTGGAAATTGAGTTTGGGCTTAATTGCCACTTTTTGAAAGTTAAGGGACCTATTTGTAATAGGCAACCCTGAACGGTTTTCGCGATATCTTGAGCTCCGGACCTCGAAATCGAGATCCGTAACCGGCGTTGAACTTGTGTCGACGTTACCTATTCATTAAACTTGACCTCGTACTTTTTCGATATCATGTGAACCTTCGACATCGAACTTTTCCTCAACCTCGACCTTATAAGTTATTTGAACCGTTTAATCATTGAACCGGACTTGAACCGACCCGTATTCTACCCATTTTATCACTAAATATCAGCATTTCCTTTCTCCTTGCATCTCATTCATCGATCATCATTCCAAGAGAGGAAGAAGCTCCAAGAAACCCTCCATTTTGATCATCCAAGCTTTGAGCTCAAGCTTAACCAATCCTCCATCTCCTTTCAAGGTAATTAGTGATTTAGAATCTCCATCTTCTCCTCTATCTTTTCTTCCATGAATAGCTGGGCATGAGTGAAGGATTCTTGTGTGTTGAGTATGAACATGAATTGAGGGTTTAATCTTGAACTTTGGATTCTCTTGGTTTAATTGGGAATTGATGCATGAAAGATGATCCTTATAACGTCCTCATCATTTCTATATCTTTAAATCTCATGTTGGATATGTATTACATGATATGCCATTAATGAAGCTTAAAGCTTCCATGGATGAAAGCTTGTTGTTGAGTGATCTTTTGCCAATCTTTTGCATGAATTCTTGTAAGTATGGATGAATTGCATGTTATATGTGAATTATATGGATTGAATTCATGTCTAAGTGCAATATTTGAGCTTCCTTATTGCTGCCCTGTTTTGCAAAGCTTTTCCCTCGAGAAACAGAGCTTATGCTCTGTTTTCTCTTTGAAAACGATGAGCTGACACGGCCGTGTCAGCTTTGAACTGAAAATGGACAAGGCCGTGTTGGGCTCTTGACTTTGAATTTTTTCTGATTTTAACCTCGGACACGGCCGTGTCCAATTCCTTTGAAAACTCAACACGGCCGTGTCAAGCTCTCGGCTTGAATTTTTGGATTTTAAACCTCAGACACGGCCGTGTCCGTTTCCTTTGAAAACTCAACACGGCCGTGTCATTTGAAATGGCAGCTTTGGGGGAACTCTTTTATTGTTTGTTTTGCGTTTATTGCTCGTATTTGTGAATTGTATGCAACGTGAATGTATTAAAGTTGTATTTTATGATTGATATATGATATTGCTAACCTTATGAATGCAAGTATGAACGATATGAGCGGGAACGAATACGATTTTATCGTATAATGAACAAAACTTGTTGAATTATATGTTTAATTGGATTCTATGACATTCATGACCATAATTGAACATATTATTGCATTTTAAGCATTCCTTAACATGATATTGCATAGCCGAGCATCAAATGTGGTCATGATTGAGTCTCACACTACCTTTGTCACACAGGTGTTGGTCTAGTGGGTGACGAGGTTGAGCAGTGAGAGCTTTGTCGGGTTCTTTTTGTCTACCAGGTGGGTTTTTCTTCTATTAGTTAACAATATTTATGATTTCAAGGTCAGTGTGTGTGATATGTACGTGTGATATGATAAGTACGATATGCATGAAATATATCTGTCTGTCTGTCTGTCTGTTGCGGGTTAAACTTTCGATTTTCGTGATCTGTGTAAATGATAAGTGTAAGTGTAAGTTGGGGCCCCAGATTCCGTGTAAGGGATGTACCGGAACCCACCTGAGCGTAGGTTGGGGGATGGAGTCCGAGGGTTTGAGCAGCATTGAGCACTCCCCTCTTCCGCTTTAGGATGGCTAGGGTCGCGCAACCCTTCCATCACACCTACCTAGTATGTTTTGTTTTGTTTTGTTTTGTTTAGTCTGTCTGTGTGCTTGCACCCACCGAGTTTCGTTATGTCTGTCGGTTATAAGTTCGTGAAAGGGGGATAGACTCTTAAGTAAGATAAAAATTGGATTTGCTATTAACCTAATAAGTTAGGTTCCGATTTGTGTGCTAAGTCTGCATGAGTTTGAACGTTTGTTTGCAGTTTTGTATAAGCTAAGTTTTGTTAGTTCTGTTTTGATAGGTCACCCTATATATATATTATCACGGGAAACTATTTTGGCGTGCAAAAACTAACCCCGGGTTCACGAATGTTAATTTTACTACGTGTTGTGCTCTATATATATGTAGGTGTGTGTGGGTAGCCCCTCGCTCAGTCTTTGGACTGACCCCTCCCCTTTTATGTTTTTAGTCTGCAGGTTTTGCTTCGGAAGTCTTTGGAGTTCGAGCTAGGCGGCTGTGTGTCGGGTCTGACGAGTCTGTGTCTGTCTGTTTAAGTTTGTTAAGTTCTGGCTCTGGTTTATGATTTGTAAATGTTATATAAGATATGTTTGTGCAGGTTTGCATTTATGATTTGAATGTTGAAATTCGGGACAGGTTAGGACAGGTGCTTGAATTAGTTGAACCCGTATATTTGATTCTAATGTATGTACTGCGTTGCGTACTTGGTGTGTAAAAGTTTTTGTAAGTTGGCATCTCGTACTACTTCCCCTGTCATGCTTCACATATTTTCTTTTGTATAGGGTTAGGTACCGCCTAGCTAGTGTGTGCGCTTTCGTTTGTCACCCGTTCGCTGTGATTTGGTGCGTGTGCCGACTCTCCATTTCGTACACGTGTCGGGTCATAGTACGGCAGATGTGGCGCCCCACCGCTTGGGGTGTTACAAGAGCCCCTTCCAGATGTGCAAGAGCCCGAAGCTTAGGTGGTTGGATGCCTGTTTTGATCCTACTTTTGCTTCTTTTTGTTAAGGTGAGGTTTAGGAACTTTATACTGGTTATTGACCTACGGCCTTTTCTGTGGTGATTTCTCACTCGCATGCGAATATATTTTATATAATTATATACAAATGCTTAAGCTATGTTTATGATTTTGTGGAAATGCTTCAGTTTTATGGAACCAGTATAAGTATGAGTGTATATAAGCTTAAGATTTTGAATCATTTTGTACGTTTATGTTTTGAGCGAGTTGTGCCTTGAAATATGGGAATTTGGTTCGTATGGTATGTTGGGCCCGGGAACTATGGTTAAGGAATGCCCGGGACGGCAAGGGCTGTCGGGTTTAGCCTGTGCGTGGTATCTTGAGCCCTCGGTTGCTAACCGGAGAAGGCATATCTTGGGTTCGCCACGAGTTTTTTGCTTGGATACCCCCTGTGTTATGCCTAATTAGTACTTTGAACCGTGTGATTTGAAAATTCTCAAATAGAACCCTGTGATTATATAAATTAGCACTGAAAACCCTGTGATTGTAATAAAGTTAGAACTCAAAACCCTACAACCACGGCTTTAGGGTTTGAAATTCTAATTGAGTGCTAATTTATTACAATCACAGGGTTCGCTTTGAGAATTTTCAAATCACAGGATTCTGAGTGCTAATTAGGTATATCACAGGGTTTTTGGTGCAATAAACTCGGTTCGCTACCCCGTATGTTTTTATTATATAGGTGACTAGGGTTTGATTCCCGAATCACCATGGTTGTGAGGATGGATTATGTTATGATTTCAGCTTTATGTTATGCTTTGAGGAGTTAAGGGAAGTCCGTTCTCACCGGACATTTGTTTATGCTTTGTATAGATGGTTATGAATCGAGTAGGATATCTTTATGGATATTAGGTTATCTTTTCGAAAATGATTTGGTATGCAAAACCCTAACCTCGGTTCATGACTATCCTTTGATATATGCTCTGTTTATACTTATAAGTGTGTGGGTGTGTGTCTAGCCCCATCACTCAGTCGAGTTGTAGATTGACCCTATCTTTTCCCCGTTTCAGGTCAGCTCGAGCTAGGCGGGGAAGTACGTCGAGTCGTGTTGTACTTAGCTGTTTAGATCGAGTTTGCATTCCATAATTACAGCTTTTGGATACTTTATCTCTAATCTATTTATGTATATGTTGGAGATTTGAATTCTTGTAATTTATTTTGAGCCTCGTGGCCATGGGTTATATATTATGATATGTTATAGCTGAGCTCGTTTAGATCCTGTTTGTTGCTTCCGTTTTTGCTTTTGATTTACTCTTTGCGTGCTCTGTTGGTTTTAGCCCCGCTTAGCCTAATGTGTGCGTGTAGGTTCCCGTTCGCTTAGACGTGGGCTCATGTATGGAGGTTCATTTCATATGTGGGCTTGGGTTTAGGTGCGGGGGATTTGGTGGCCCACCGTTCTGGGTGCTACAGATCCACTGAAAGCTCATCCCTCTGTGGCATGTCCATGGAGGCAAGTTTCTCAGTAAGAGCAAGAAACTTGAGTCCATATTCATGGACGCTTGTACCTTCCTTCATTGATACGAACTCCACGTACTTGCCATGAAACCCTATACCAATACTTGGAGTTCTTGATTTTCGATCGTCCACTTCAAGGTTAAAATTGAGGAGTGTGACTTGTCTGCTATAATGAGCAAGGAACCAACACTATCAGATTTGAAAAGTAATGCACCCCGTCGACTATAATGAGTCGGGAAATGACATTATCCGGTGGAGGGTTTGAAACCTTAATGACGTTCAGCTAAGAACTAGAGAGTTTAACTCACTTGAATCACAATCATTAAGAGTTGACTGAAAAAAAAAACAAAATACAAGGCTGGAATATAAAGATGCATGCATGGGAATTCTAGGGGACAATTCAGAATTCAAAGAGACAAGCTATTCTCGTCACTTTCCTAGTAGGTTAAAAAAAATGGGCTTAACCTAATTCTAAATGCATGGAAAATAAATAAAAAAATGGCCCAAAGTATAATATAATAGTTTAGGGCCAAATTACAATAAACTTAACACAATTTGGGCTTAAAATTCGATCACTAAGACATTGAAACAAGGTGGATTGGATCAAAAGAGATTGAACTTCCTCTTCTTGGGGCTCTTCTTGAGTTATTTGGATCAAAAGAGATTGAACTTCCTCTTGCATTCTTTTGGACCGTGACCGTGTGATAGGTCCAATATAACTTGGTTCATCTTGAGTTGTGATCATATTAACGTTTGGATCAAAGTGTGGCCTTGTCTTATGATTCACATCATTCATTCTCAAATGGAACAATTCCTTTGAGGTGTTATACCTTGTAACACGTTCATGAGGATGGTAAATTTTCTCTAAGTGGTCATAAATCTCCCAAGCGAATTCTATGGATTCATGCTGTCTTTGCAGGTCCGGAGACATGTTAGGAAGCATGAGACAACGTGTAGCACCCGAGCGCAAGGTACCACATCCCCCGCACCGAGACCTGACCTGAATATGAAATGGACACTCCATACCCGAGCTAAATCATGGCGAACAGGGACAAACACACACTCTAGGCTAGGCGGGACTAACCCTTAAACCAAAAGAATCAGAGTAAACCTAAAAGCGGAAGCAATAACTGATCATCTATCATATATATATACCATGAGCGTTCAAGCTCCAAAAATAATTCATATACAATATTCACATGCCATCACGACTCAAAAGATATATGCTACTGTCATAAGGTATATACAATAATCAAAAATATCAGTATGCAAGTGTAAGACCAAAATACAAGAGCTAGAGACGAATGCAAGACCTAACGACTCAAATTCCCGCCTAGCTCCCCTAACACCTGCATAAAACAACTAAAAACCAAACGGGTTCAGTCCAAAAGGGACCGGTGGGTATAAAAATAGGGCATAAGTATAATATAAGACGGTATTTAAACAATCACATACAAGCTATAATCCCAAGTAAGGTTTTTAAAGAATTTTCCAAGTGGGTCAAATACAGAAATCATCAAAAGGGATTATAACAATCAATTTCCATTAGGTCTTTCGTGGCCCGGCGAGTGGGCATGCGTTATCTCCAACCAACACCTTGTGTAGTTCATTAAACACTCATTCTTTCTTTCTTTTCATGCATAACATTCTTTCGTGCACATTCATTAACATTTACACCTTCTTCCTTCGGGTTGGTGGCGGGTTTACAAGGCCCAACCACCCATTCATTGACCAAAAGGGGTTACATGACTCCCCAGATGGCGCTCAGCGTCCATTCCTCGCTAACTCCTAATGAGGTCCGGTTACGCCGTTATTGGTTGGAACAAGTGTGAGAGATCCTCGTCGGCCCATGCCTTCCCGGATAGCCACTCACACTAAGTCCCTGGGCCCCATTCTGTGCATTCTTTCTTTCATTCTCGCCAAGACGTTTGGTAGGATTCATAAAATAAAGGCTTTACGTGGCAAACATTTACTCTTGAAACGACTCTATATACATATAATAGATTTTGGCCAAAAACTTTACTCATTGAAAGTATATAGGGTTATTTAGCTAGATAATAGAGAAACCCTGTAACACCCGAGCGCAAGGTGTCACATCCCCCGCACCGAGACCCGACCCGAATATGAAATGGACGATTCATACCCGAGCCAAATCATGGCGAACCGGGACATACACACACTCTATGCTAGGCGGGACTAACCCTTGAACCATAAAATCAGAATAAACATTAAAGTGGAAGCAATAACTGATCCTAATAAAAACAATGGCATTCAAGCTCCAAAAATAAATCATAACCTCATCCAATTCCATTAGCGCTCAAAACATGTACGCTCCAATAGCAACATTCATATACAATGATCACAAGTACAAAATGCGAGTGTAAGACCAATAAACAAAAGGGCTTGAAATGAAAACAAGACCTAAGACTCGAAATCCCGCCTAGCCCCCTTGACACCTGCACAAAACAATTGAAAGCCAAATGGGTTCAGCCCAAAAGGGACTGGTGGGTATAAAAGCATGGCATAGTATAATATATGACTGTAATTAAACATTCACATGCACGTTATAATCCCAAATGAGGTTTTTAAAGAATTTCCCAAGTGGGTGAATAGAAATCATCAAAAGGGATTATAACGATTCATTTACATTAGGTCAAGGTCATTAGTGGCCCGGCGAGTGGGCGTGCATTATCTCCAACCAACACCTCGTGTAATTCATTAACATTCATTAACATTCATTCATTCATTCATTCTTTCTTTTCATGCATATCATTCTTTCGTGCGCATTCAATAACATTTACTCCTTCTTCCTCCGGGTTGGTGGCGGGTTTGCATGGCCCATCCACCCATTCATTGACCAAAAGGGGAACATGACTCCCCAGATGGCACTCAGCGTCCATTCCTCGCTAACTCCTAACGAGGTCCGGTTACGCCGTTCATTGGTGGGACTAGTGTGAGGGTTTCCCGTCAGCCCATGCCTCCTCGGGTCCCCACTCACGCCAAGTCCCTGGGCCCCATTCATTGTGAACATTCAATCATTCTCGCCAAAACATTAGGTAGGATTCATGAAATAAGGGCTTTACATTCGCAATCATTACTCGATAAAAGACTCAATATATATATCATATTACTTTGGCTTAAAACTTTTCACGTAAGGAGATATATCGGGCCATTTTATCTAAGTAGAAGAGAAACCCACCTTAAACGGTAACAAGGAGAACACACGAGCCTCACAGACCGGCCTCGTCTCCAATGGACTCAAAATCTGTGCAAGAGAGGTGAGGTGAGACTCAATATGACCAAATAAGATGCTCGGCAATGAAATGATTATGATATGAATGTATAAAAGATAAGATTATGTTATGAAAATGTTCATGTGCACTATTAAAGAATTTAAATCATATAATCAAGTCATTCACTTTCATTTACTTTCATTCGAATCATAATTTCACATTTCAATCAATTCAATTCAAGAATTTCAAATATAATCATAGCACAAGTTAAATCACATTTAAATTAGAACATAAACAAATAAACATATTCAATTGCATTTACATTTAGAAAATAAACAATTAAATACATTCAATTAAATTTTGGAAATTAAATAAAACATGAAATAGGTAACATTTAAATTCTAATATTCAATTAAATCAAATAACAATTAATATTTAATAAGCAAATATAAATATATAATAAATATATACCTATAATATATTATATATTATATTATATATATATATATATATATATGTATATATATATATATATATATAATATAATGCATACGTATTTCATGCATGCAAAATATCTTAAAAATGCATGCAAAACTAATACATGCATGCAACTATCATTAAAGTGCATGCAATTCCATGCATCAACCAATTTCTCATGCAAGAAGAAAAGGAAAAGAAACAAGCAGCAGCAGCAGCTTCACGGCAACAGACATGCGTGAAAAATACAAGGTGACACCCCCGTGTCACCTTCAAAGAACAAACCGAGACACCCCCGTGTCTCGGTACAGAAATTCAGACCACAAGAACACCCTCGTTTCACACTGGAACACACAAGAAGGACACACCCGTGTCAACCCGTTCAGCAGCAGCAACAAAAGCATACTTTCCCCTGTTTTTCTAGCTTAAACGCAGCAACAACTGATGCAATATGTGGGCAAGTAAAGCAGCAAAAAAATAGCATGAAAAGCAGCAAAAAATCAGCCTTAACAATGCACAAAATTGACAGCAAAAGCAAGGAGGAAACGCAGCAGTTTTGACAGCAACTTTCAGGCCCAAAAACAGGGTATAAATCGCGAAAAACAGGGCATGAAATCATATAAGTTAGGCTATCAAATTTGCAGCAAAACACCACCAATTCAACCTATAAATCAGTTCCAAACAAGCTCAACCAAGAAAAGCTGTCATACGTGACATTTCATGAAAGTTTCTCAAGAAGCCATAAATGATATCTCATAAATACTTCAACTACCATGAAATCAATGATCATAAGTGAGAAGAGGATGTCAAAACAATCATTTTCAGGCTTGGAATCATTCAAATCCATCAAGAATCGAAGAAGATCGACATAAATGCTCAAAACCGACTATATTGCAAGATCAGCCAAAAATGCATGAAACCATGATCAAATTTGGGGATGAATGAATGAAAATGATCAGGAATGAACATATAATACAACCCTAAGCTTGCCTTGCTGATTGGATGAAGATTGGATGAGATTTGAGCCCCAAAATCTCCAAGGAAAGCAAGGTTGCGGGAGAGCACTTGAAGGCAGTAACTTTGGCTGAGATTTGTGAATTTTGTGAGGGTTGGTTCGGTTAGGGCTTGGTACAGCAGGTTAGGTGGTTGAGTTAGGGTTCTATAGCATCAAACCATGGTTAATTTGGTCAACAAATGAATAAGTTATGGCCATTTTAGTGCAACAAGGTCAGTTTCGTCGCCGTTTCGTTTTTCGGTTGAATTTCGGAGGTTCAAATGACGTTAGAAAAATATAAGGCTAAGTTTACTAAACTCGAATTTTTGTTACGAGTTCAACGAAGTTGACGGAACTCGAATCCGAGTTCCTGAGCTCAAGATATTAAATACGGAACCAAGGGTATGCTAATTGCTCGTTAGCCCCCGACTTGGATTCCAAAATTCAAATTAAATCCGAAACATATGCAAATGAATCCGAAAATACAAAACAAACAAATATTCATATAAAAGACACGTATAAGTTCAACATATTAAATTTGCACGAAATTTCGGTATCATTTCATATAGAAACGAAACACGTAAATGTCATTCATAAGCAATATAACAATAAAATTCATAATATTATCAATTTTATTAAAATCACATACGTATATATATACAATTTATAAAACATGCATGCATTAATAATTTATAAATATAAAAAACATGCATTAATATATTCATGCACACGTACACAATTAACATATATATACATATAATTATATTCAATAATTATGTATATAATTTAGGGAACATGCATGCAAAATTTATGATTTTAATAACAAATTCACTAATTAAATTCAATTAGCACATTAACATATTAATATTATATAAATTAATATTAATAAAACTTAAAATATAATAATTAACATAATTAACATTAAGTATAATTAAAATAAAATTAAACATATTAAACATATATAATTAATTATTTCGTGCAATTTGATAAACACATACATCATGCTGTTCAAAAAAAAAATAAGAAAAACGGGGGCGTTACAAACCCACCTTAAAATGAAAAAAGAGAGCACAAGAGCCTCACGGACTGACCTCGTCTCCAACAGGATCGAAATCAGTGCAAGGAAGGTGAAGTGAGACTCAAAATGACCATGTAAGACGCTCGACAATGAAATGATCATGATGTGAATGTATAAAGATCATATTATGTAATGAACACGTTCATGTGCACTATTAATGTCTTAAAGACATATAAACATTCATTCCATTCCATTCATGAAGCTTTTAAAGCCGTTCAAGTTCATAACCTTCACATTTAAATCAAATTGATCTAAGAATTTCAAATAGCGTTCATAACACGTAGTATAACATGTTTACAATTAGAAAATAGGTAAATAGAAACATTCAAGTCATGTTCGGAAATTAAATAACACAAAATAGATAACAATTAAATTCTAAAATTTAAATAAATTAAACAACACTTAATATATATAATTAATCATGCCTAATATGTATATATATATAGATACGTAGCATGCATATACTAAAACAATTAAAATCACAACATGCATGCATGCAATTTAGAACAAAATGAAACAATTATGCATGCACTTAAGCATATTCATACAGTAGCATGCATTTAATACAAAACAAATGAAATTAATACCCATTCATGCAAATATATATATAGGTATACGTAGCCATGCATGAATGTAACAATGGAAATTAGAAAACAAATATGAAACCGTGCATTTGAATTTGAAAAACTGAATTTCATGCAGAAAAGGTAAGGGTCGCGGCTGCGACCCATTTTCTTCATAAAATGGTAGCGGCCGCTACGCCATAATTTCAGAATTTTCCCAAAAATCAAGAATACGTGAGTAGCCCCAAATTCAGTCGCGGGCGCGACACTAATTACAGGCAATTCAGGTCGCGGGCGCGACCCTGTTCATACCGGCAAAATAACGCAGCAAACTGAAGAAAAAAAGAGCAGCAGCTATGCCTACTTCAATCCAACATAATCAGGTAAGGTAAGGCATCAAATATGCAACAAAACATCTCCATAACAATACTCAATCATGCTCCCAAAGTGCTCATACGTGAGGAGGAGAGTTAGGTGATCATTTCATGTCATTTCTTCAAAGTTCCATTAATTGCTTCTCATAAAGTCTTCAACTACCATATAATCAATGATCATAAATGAAATGAGGAAGCCTAGGTGATCACATTCATGCCATAAAATAAGCGAAAACATCAAGAAATGGATGAGATCACAATTTTGGCTCCAAACATACTATTCAATCATCTTCTCCAAAACCTCATGCAAACATGCTCAAAATTAGGGATGAATGGTTTAAAATAACCCATAATGAATGTATAATACAACCCTAAGCTTACCTTGTGGATTGGATGAAGTTTGGAGGAGATTTGAGCCTTGAATCTCCAAGCTTGGCAAGGGTTACGGGAAAATTGGAGAGCAGAGGATTTTACAGAAATTTCTCTAAGTGTGGAGAGTTGGTACGATTAGGGATGTTTAAGGGCTGTTAGAGGGTTAATTTAGGGTTCCAAGGAATCAAACCATGGTTAATTTGGTCAAGGTTTGAGAAAGTTATGGCCATTTTAGTGAGCTGTGGAAGTTTTGACGAACGTAGCACTTTTCGGTTGAATTTCGGAGGTTCAAATAACTTTGCAAAATCATAAGGCTAAGTTCATTAAACCCGAATTTTTGTTATGAGTTCAGCGAAGTTGACGAAACTCGAATCCAAATTTCCTAGCTCAAGATATCACATACGGAACCAAGGGTGCGCTAATTGCTCATTAGCTCCCGTTTTGGATCCCGAAATCAAAATAAATTCGAAACTAATGAAAATGAACCCGAAAACATGAAACGAACATATATCCATAATCATAACACATATAAGTCCAACATATTAAATTTCCACGAAATTCCGAATTCAATTCACGTAGAAACGGCAAGCAAACAATTCATACAAGCGCAATTCATAGAAATTCATATAAATTCAAATTCAAACATTTTCAAATAATTCAATTATTCCATAATTTCATATAATATAAAATAAAACACTTAATAACATAATTAAAATAAATTAAACGCGCATGTAATTATCACATAAGCCATACCTGTACGCCTTGAAAAGTTAGGGCGTTACCATCTCTTCCCCTTAAAAGAATCTGTCCTCGGATTCACTGATTGCCCGGAAACAACTCGGGATGAAATTTTTTCATCCTATCCTCCGTCTCCCACGTAGCCTCTTCTGTTTTGTCACTTCTCCATAAGACTTTAACTAGTGGGATTTTCCGGTTTCTTAATTCTTGCAATTTCCGATCCAAAATTCTAACTGGTTTCTGAACGAAGGTAAGATTAGGCTCAAGTTCCACCTTATCAACGGGTAGGATCTCGGATTCATCCGGATAATACTTTCGAAGCTGAGAAACATGAAACATGTTGTGAATTCCGGTCAAACTCAGAGGTAGATCTAAACGGTAGGCCGTATCTCCAATTTTCTCTAGAATCTCATACAGCCCCAAGTATCGAGGATTCAATTTCTCTCCTCTTCCAATCCTCGAGAATCCCTTTCGTGGCGAAGCTTTCAAGAATACCCTATCACCAATCTCGAACTTAAGTTCTTTTCTTCGGTGATCTGCATAGCTTTTCTATCGATCCTGGGTTGCTTTCATCCGTTGTCGGATTATTTGGACCTTATCAATCGCCTCTTGTACGGCCTTAGAGGGATTTTCCTTTTTCTCCCCTCATTTTACACCTTCCTGTTTGGTCCAATTTCATTTTTCCAAATCAAAGAACAACGGAGACCTACATTTCCGTCCATAGAGAGCTTCATAAGGTATTATTTTTATCGATGCTTGAAAGCTGTTATTATAGGCAAATTCAATCAAAGGCAATTGCTCGTTCCACGAACTCGAAAAATCCAATGCACATGCTCTCAACATATCCTCCAAATATTTAATTAATCTCTCTGATTGTCCGTCAGTCTGAGGATGGAAAGTTGTGCTGAATTGAAGCCTTGTTCCCAGATTCCTTTGCAATTCTTGCCAAAATCTAGAAGTGAACCTCGGATCCCGATCTGATACAATGCTGACTGGCACACCATGAAGTCGGACAATTTCATCAACATACTTCTTAGCTAACTTAGTTACCTTATCCGACATCAGAATAGCTAGAAAATGTGCCGATTTTGTCAATCGATCCACAATCACCCAAATTCCATCAAGACCACCCTTCACTCTAGGAAGACCTGAAACGAAATCCATTGCCACTTGTTGCCATTTCCATTCCTGGATAGGTAATGGTTAAAGTAACCCCGATGGCTTCTGATGCTCTGCTTTCACAACTTGGCAAGTCAAGCAATGTTTCACGAGGTTGATCACATCCCGCTTAAGTCCATTCCACCAATAAAAATGATTTAAATCCTTATACATTTTATTTCCCCCCGGGATGTATCGAATACCCTGACTGATGAGCTTCTTCCAATATCAACCGTTTCAACTCTTTCGGAATAACCACTCTGTTCTTAAACGTTAGAAGCCCGATGTCATCGAACCCAAACGGACTCTCTGGATCAATTCTAGCTTTCTGCACTAATTTCTGAACCTCGGAATCCACTCTTTGAGCTTCAAACAATCTCTGCGGAAGATCCAGCTGAACAGTAATATTCCGAATACTAGCTCTCCGCTTGAAAGACCCAGATTCATCCTCAACTTCTACTTTAACACTTGACACACTAGCTTTCCTACTAAGTGCATCCGCGACCACGTTGGCTTTTCCGGGATGGTATCGGATTGTACACTTATAATCCGCCAAAGTCTCCATCCAACGCCTCTGTCTCTTGTTCAACTCCTTCTGAGAAAACAAATACTGGAGACTCTTGCGGTAGGAAAAGATCTCAAAAGAAATTCCATATAAGTAGTGTCTCCACTTTCCCAAAGCAAAGATCACTGCTGGTGGTTCGAGATCGTGAGTTGGATAATTTTGCTCATGATCCTTCAATTTCCTCGAGGCATAGGCTATTACTTTACCATTCTGCATCAAAACACATCCCAACCCTTCTTTCGAGGCATCCGTATAAACCATGTATCCTTTAGTGCCTTCGGGAAGTGCTAATATCGGTGCAATGGTTAACTTTTCCTTTAAGAGTTGGAAACTCGCCTCACAAGCCTCGTCCCACTCAAACTTAACTTCCTTCTTAGTCAACTGAGTTAAATGAGCGGCAATCTTTGAGAAATCTTTCACAAACCTTCGGTAATACCTAGCCAAACCCAAGAAACTTCTGACCTCGTAAGCATTCTTCGGACTCTGCCACTGAATAACAGTCTCGATCTTCGAAGGATCTACTTCCAACCCCTTACTTGAGACAATATGACCTAGAAAAGCAACCCGGCCAATCCAAAACTCGCACTTACTAAACTTCGCATACAACCAGTGCTCCCTCAACGTCTCCAATACCAATCTGAGATGCCTGGCATGATCTTCTGGAGTCCTCGAATAAACAAGAATGTCATTAATAAATATTACCACAAATTTATCCAAGTAAGACCGAAAAATCCGATGCATCATGTCCATAAATGCTGCAGGGGCATTAGTCAAACCAAAAGGCATCACTACGAACTCATAATGTCCATACCGGGTATTAAATCCTGTCTTTGGTATTTCTTCCCGGATTTTCAACTGATAGTACCCTTGTCTTAAATCCAATTTCGAATAAACCCCCGAACCTTGCAACATATCAAATAAATCCTCAATGTGGGGCAACGGGTACTTATTCTAAATAGTCATCTGATTAAGCTCCCGGTAATCTATACATATCATCAACGTTCCATCTTTCTTCTTGACGAAAAGAACCGGAGCACCCCACAGAGATGAACTCGGTCGAATATACTTAATCTTAAGTAATTCCTCGAGTTAAATCTTTAACTCCTTCAAATCTACCGGAGCCATTCTATAAGGAGTCTTAGAGTACGGTTCTGATCCCGGATATAAGTCGATAATAATCTCAATCTCCCGATCCGGCGGTAGAGAACCCAAAATTTCTGGAAATACATCGGGATATACCTTTATCACGACCGTCTCCTCAAAGCTTGTTTGATCCTTTGGCTTGTTAAGGAGATAGGCAATAAATCCCGTGGCTCCATCCTTTACTAACTTGCAAGCTTCCATGAACGATAAGAGTGGTATATTCCTCGACCCAACTTCTCCAATCAACTCTTTACCCAACTTAATCTTTTTTTTAAAACAATCAACTTCGGCCCGGTGCCGGTATAACCAATCCATCCCAAAGATTACCCCATATCTCTTCATAGGCATCACGATAAAATCTGTCGGATAATCTTTCCCTTCTATCAATACTGAACAACCTCGGACAATTGGATCTGTCTGTAAACTTCCTCCAAGAGGAGAACTCACATAATAGCAAGAATTTGCACAAATAACAGGTAGGCACAGAGAAGCACATAGATCACGAGATATAAAAGAATGAGTGGAACCCGGATCAAATAATGCATGGATGCTCGTGTTATGAATGCAAACGGTACCTTCCACCATGGCGTTTGGGTCGGCCTCAACATTCTGCTCCTCGCCCTCGAGGGCATAAGCTCGTGCCTGAACCAACGGTCTCTGAGCTCCAGCTTGATATCCTGGAGTCTTGTCCGGGCATGTAAAAGCCATGTGATCCCCTTTTCCACAAATCAAGCACAAACCCAACCTCTTCCGGCAAGTATTATAAGTGTGGGTTGGTCCTCCACAATAAGTAAACGGAGGTTGATCATTATGGGATCCCTTAGGAGTTGGTGGAGCCTCCGGTGCTCGTGGAATTGGAGCAATCTGACCTCCTATTCTAGGCTTCTTGAAAGGTCCCTTCTGTGGAGGAGTTGATGAAGTCATCGACCTCTTTCCTTGATTAAATCCCGAGACTGATCCTGACCCCTGTCCCTGGCTATCGCTGATCTCCTAGCGTTCACATAATCTTCAGCTTTTAAGGCTTTCAAAGTAGCTTCGCCCAAGTACTCATGTTGACCACCTCAAGAGTTGCCTGGATATCCGGTCGAAGCCCCTGAACAAACTGCATGGCCTTATGGAAGTCATCACTTGCTATATTAGGTGCATAGTGAGATAACCTCTCATACTCTGAAATATACTCAATAACAGACCTCGATCCCTGCTTCAGTTCAGTGAATTCCTTGAGTCTTCGAGTACAGGATAAAGGAGGAATAAACTTATTCTTGAACTCCCGTATAAAGACTTCCCAGTTTATTTCCTCTCCAGCTGCTTCCAATACAATCCGGGTACTCTCCCACCAAGAATAGGCCTCCCCTTGTATCAAAGTGATAGTGCAACGGGCTTTCTCTCGGGACTCACATGGAATGAGCTCCCAGATTCTCTCTACTTCTTTCAACTACATTTCCGCCTGTATATTTCATTTCCCTTGAAAAACTTAGGAGGTCTTTGGTTCTGAAACTCCCTAAGTATAACCGAAATTGGTGCCTCGGGTGGTACAACAGGTGCAGGTGGTGCTGGAGGTGCCGGTGGTACATAATCCCGAAGCCTCTAATCAATAATGTTGATAACTGAATTTACAAAGGCCTCTGCCGGCGGTGGTTGTGGAGGTGGAGGTGTAGGAGAATGGTTTCGCCGATGATGCCGATCTGGAGATCGATCACGATGTCTACGTGGAGGCATCCTGTCAATAAACACTGAAAATGCATGCTATTTTTAGTTTATGCATGATAATGCAATCAATTTAATCAAAATTCGAAATCTAAAGCAACTAAGCACCAAAAGAGATGCATATCCAGCACATTGTCAATTAGTTCCTAAGCCGAACAACCTAGACTGACTCACACGACACGAGAGCCCGGGTTTTACAACCCGAAGCTCTGATACCACTTAAGGATGTAGCACTCGAGCAAAAGGTACCACGTCCCCCGCACCGAGACCCGACCCGAATATGAAATGGACACTCCATACCCGAGCTAAATCACGGCAAACGGGGACAAACACACACTCTAGGCAAGGCGGGACTAACCCTTAAACCATAAGAATCAGAGTAAACATAAAAGCAGAAGCAATAACTGATCATCTATCATATATATATACCATGAGCGTTCAAGCTCCAAAACTAATTCATATACAATATTCACATGCTATCATGGCTCAAAAGATATACGCTCCAGTCATAAGGTACATACAATAATCAGAAATATCAGTATGCAAGTGTAAGACCAAAATACAAGAGCTAGAGACGAATGCAAGACCTAACGACTCAAATTCCCGCCTAGCTCCCCTGACACCTGCAAAAAACAACTGAAAACCAAACGGGTTCAGTCCAAAAGGGACCGGTGGGTATAAAAACAGGGCATATGTATAAATTAAGACGGTATTTAAACAATCACATGCAAGCTATAATCCCAAGTGAGGTTTTTAAAGAATTTCCCAAGTGGGTGAAATACAAAAATCATCAAAAGGGATTATAACAATCAATTTCCATTAGGTCTTTCGTGGCCCGGCGAGTGGGCGTGCATTATTTCCAACCAACACCTTGTGTAGTTCATTAAATATTCATTCTTTCTTTCTTTTCATGCATAACATTCTTTCGTGCACATTCATTAACATTTACACCTTCCTCCTCCGGGTTGGTGGCGGGTTTGCAAGGCCCGACCACCCATTCATTGACCAAAAGGGGTTACATGACTCCCCAGATGGCGCGCAGCGTCCATTCCTCGCTAACTCTTAACGAGGTCCGGTTACGCCGTTATTGGTTGGAACTAGTGTGAGAGATCCCCGTCGGCCCATGCCTCCTCGGATAGCCACTCACACTAAGTCCCTGGGCCCCATTCTATGCATTCTTTCTTTTATTCTCGCCAAAACGTTTGGTAGGATTGATAAAATAAAGGCTTTACGTGGCAAACATTTACTCTTGAAACGACTTTATATACATATAATAGATTTTGGCCAAAAACTTTACTCATTGAAAGTATATAGGGTCATTTAGCTAGTTAGTAGAGAAACCCACCTTAAAACGACAAAAGAGAGCACAAGAGCCTCACGGACCGGCCTCGTCTCCAACAGGATCGAAATCTGTGCAAGGAAGGTGAAGTGAGACTCAAAATGACCATATAAGACGCTCGGCAATGAAATGATCATGATGTGAATGTATAAAAGATCATATTATGTAATGAACATGTTCATGTGCACTATTAATGTCTTAAAGACATATAAACATTCATTCCATTCCTTTCATGAAGGATTTAAAGCCGTTCAAGTTCATAACCTTCACATTTAAATCAAATTCATCCACAAATTTCAAATAACGATCTTAACACGTAGTATAACATGTTTACAATTAGAAAATAGGTAGATAGAAACATTCAAGTCATGTTCGAAAATTAAATAACACAAAATAGATAACAATTAAATTCTAAAATTTAAATAAATTAAACAACACTTAATATATATAATTAATCATGCCTAATATATATATATATATTAAGGAACATGAATGCATATATTAAGGAACAAAACAATTTAAAAAATAATAATAAATATGCATGCATATATATATATATATATATATATATATATATACGTAGCATGCATATACTAAAACAAACAAATTAAAATCACAACATTGCGCATACAATTTAGAACAAAATGAAACAATTATGCATGCACTTAAGCATGTTCATACAGTAGCATGCATTTAATACAAAACAAATGAAATTAATACCTATTCATGTAAATATATATATAGGTATACGTAGCCATTCATTAATGTAACAATGGAAATTAGAAAACAAATATGAAACCATGTATTTGAATTTGAAACACTGAATTTCTTGCAGAAAACGTAAGGGTCGCGGCCGCGACCCATTCTCTTCATAAAATGGTAGCAGTCGCTACCCCATAATTTCAGAATTTTCCCAAAAATCAAGAATACGTGAGCAGCCCCAAATTCAGTCGCGGGCGCGACACTAATTACAGGGAATTCAGGTCGCGGGCGCGACCCTGTTCGCACCAAGCAAAATAACGTAGCAAACTGAAGAAAAACAGAGCAGCAGCTATGCCTACTTCAATCGAACATAATCAGGTAAGGTAAGGCATCAAATATGCAACAAAACATCTCCATAACAATACTCAATCATGCTCCCAAAGTGCTCAAACGTGAGGTGGAGAGTTAGGTGATCATTTCATGTCATTTCTTCAAAGATCCATTAATGGCTTTTCATAAATTCTTCAACTACCATATAATCAACGATCATAAATGAAATGAGAAATCTTAGATGATCACATTCATGCCATAAAATAAGTGAAAACATCAAGGAATGGATGAGATCACAATTTTGGCTCCAAACATACTATTCAATCATCTTCTCCAAAACCTCATGCAAACATGCTCAAAATTGGGGATGAATAGTTTAAAATAACCCATAATAAATATATAATACAACTCTAAGCTTACCTTGTGGATTGGATGAAGTTTGGAGGAGATTTGAGCCTTGAATCTCCAAGCTTGGCAAGGGTTATGGGAAAACTGGAGAGCAGAGGATTTTGCTAAAATTTCTCTAAGTGTGGAGGGTTGGTTCGGTTGGGGATGATTAAGGGCTGTTAGAGGGTTGAGTTAGTGTTCCAAGGAATCAAACCATGTTTAATTTGGTCAAGGTTTGAGAAAGTTATGGCCATTTTAGTGAGCTGTGGAAGTTTTGACGAACGTAGCACTTTTCGGTTGAATTTCGGAGGTTCAAATAACTTTGGAAAAGTATAAGGCTAAGTTCATTAAACCCAAATTTTTGTTACGAGTTCAGCAAAGTTGATGAAACTCGAATCCGAGTTTCCTAGCTCAAGATATCACATACGGAACCAAGGGTGCGCTAATTGCTCATTAGCCCCCGTTTTGGATTCCGAAATCAAAATAAATTCGAAACTAATGCAAATGAACCCGAAAACATGAAACGAACATATATCCATAATCATAACACATATAAGTCCAACATATTAAATTTCCACGAAATTTCGAATTCAATTCACGTAGAAACGGCAAGCAAACAATTCATACAAGCGCAATTCGTAGAAATTCATATAAATTCAAATTCAAACATTTTCAAATAATTCAATTATTCCATAATTTCATATAATATAAAATAAAACACTTAATAACGTAATTAAAATAAATTAAACACGCACGTAATTATCACATAAGTCATACCTATATGACTTGAAAAGTCGGGGCGTTACACAACGGGCTTGGAGATTATCATCCTTCCACTTCTGGATTGCATCCCACTTAGTCCGGGTCGGAGCTTCCCCTTCGGGAATCGGCTCCGCCTCGTATAGAACATAAGTTCTCTTCTCGGAATCTTGAACAATTTTTAGATTCCTAAGATAATAAGAATAGTTGGGACCAGTCAACTTGTTTGACTCGAGGATCAATACTAGAGGGTTTTTGGTTGCCATTTCAACACACGTAGAGAATCACAAAATCTACGACCTAAATGGAAAAACAGAAAACTAAGTGAGCATGTTGAATAATAACGATATACATGAGATTAGGTCTTTAATCTATGTAGCTCCCACTGTTTTTCAAAGATCTCTAATTCCCAAAGATCTTAGAGGATACTTGTTATCCCAATGGGTACTAAGATCCTAAGCACTTAACATTGAACCCACGACTCGTGGCCATTATCAATTAAGCCTAAGGTAGGTACAACTTACCAATTCCAACACTGTGGAATTCTTAGTAATGTTTCTGCATCACCTATCTTTCAATATGGGCCCACGACGTGTGCGACATACATAATTACTTAGGCGTTAAGCTAGACCCATCACTCGCAAGATCATGATCAAAACTTAGTTCGAACGACCCACGACTCGCGGCCATCGCCCTTGCTAAAATTGATCATGAAATATTGATCATTTAAGATCAATTAGGAAACTAAGAATTAATAGATTTCACATGGTTACCCCACGACTTGTAACGTCCCGATTTTTCTATTTATGTATCATGTGATATTTTATAAATTTCTTAACGTTCAATGCATTATGTTTCCATGAACTTATATGAATTTATGGTTAATGTGAGAATATACGTGAAATATATGAAACTCATGTCAATCTAAGAAATATTGTATGATTTGAAAATGGTTGTTACGTGAAATAATTGCCGACGTGATTTAATTATCAACTTGTCCTTAAATGATCTTTCTTTTAAATACAAGGACCAATTTGCATACACATTTTATGGACTTAATTGATCAATTAGCTAGGAAGGGAACTTAATTTCATGACTTAGACAAATGACGGAATTAAGTGCAATTTAAGCATTTTCACCAAAATCAAAATGATGAATCACGTACATAAGCTTCTTCATGCTTCCATATCCATTCTCATCCAAAATTCTCCAACAATTTTGCTTCCTTGTTGCTTCGGTCCATCCAAGAGAAAAAGGGAGAAGAGATTTCATCAATTATAAACCAAGTTTTGAAGAAATTTCAAGCTTTGAAGTAATCATTCATCATCGTCTTCTTCCTCCAATTATTTTCATTCAAGGTGGGTGTGTGCATGAGTTATGATTCTTGATGAGATTCATGGAAGCTAGAGTTTGAGATTTCATGAAATATGTCGATTATTGATTGCTAGAGACATAAATATGTTATCCAAACTTGAATTGAGGCATGAATTCTTGAAGAAATTGAGCTTATGTGAGGATTTGGTGTATGAACTTGAAAGCCATATTTCTTGATGATCATGCATGATTTTTTGATTTATTTGGAACTTTATGGTACTTTGAATATGTATGCATATTGATTTTCAGAAATCTTGCATTTTGGAGCATGAAAATAGATGTTTTGGGTGATTTAAATTTTGGGCCGAGACCTTCCCCTGTTTTCTGCTCTGTTTTTCTGCAGAATTTGAAGGTCGCGGTCGCGACCAAAAACAGAACAAATTACAAGAAAATTCATGGAAAAATAGGTCGCGCCAGCGACCAAAAATAAAGCAAAATGGAGTCACGCCGCGACCCTTGCATTATTTGCCAAAATTTCCAATTTTCACATTTCAATCAAATTATAACAGCCCGAAAACCCGCCTGCCGATATTGTCAGCTTTGGTGGGCTAAGCGACACCACCTTCACGGTTTTGTTCCTCCCAATGGCTAAGATCACCATCCGGGAAAAGGCCTCCACAAGGGAAAGGTATCCACCCCCTTATAAAGGAGGCTTTGTTCCCCTTTCCAACCGATGTGGGACAAACACCTTAGGCTATTACAGTCCACCCCCCTAAGAGGGCCCAGCGTCCTCGCTGGCACACCGGCCCGGGCCCCGGCTCTTATACTATTTGTAACAGCCAAAAAACCCGCCTGCCGATATTGTCCGCTTTGGTGGGCTAAGCGACACCACCCTCACGGTTTTGTTCCTCCCAATGGCTAAGATCACCATCTGGGAAAAGGCCTCAACAAGGGAAAGGTATCCAAGTTATCACAATTAAAATACCAATAGTCGTCACCCACATCAAGCAAAACAAGGTAAGAGTATTTAAGCGATACATGTATGCAAATGCCATGAATGCTTGGCGTACCGTTAACCGAAGTGTAACAGTCTTGACAAGAAAGTCGAGATGAAGCAGTAGGAGTTGATTAAGCCGATAATGAAGCAGTAGAAAGTCGAGCTCGTCATCTGAACTTCTTTGTCTTGAGTCTTTTTGTAAAGTGGTAACTCAGCAAAGCTCGTTTATCACCAACCCCCTTACTAGACCGTAATCCTTGCTCAACTAGAATCATCCTCCGTTTGGGTTATTTCGAAATGTTTTGGTATGCAACACCTATCCCCGGTTCATGAGTCCATCCTTTTATTCTGTGCTATGCTCTCTCTATATATATATTGTGGGTGTGCGTTAGCCCCCTCACTCGGTCAAGTTGACTGACCCCTCATTTAAACTTTTAGTTGCAGGTCTGTTGGCGTTTGCTAGGTGGGAGTGAGTCCTTTGAGTTACACTTCGTCGGTCTAGCCTTTCTACTTGCATTTGTCTTTCATACACTTTAATTATGTCATGACTTGTAGACTTGAGATTATACTTTACCTTTCTGTAGCCCTGTGTGCCATTCGTATTCGGCCCTGTGTGGCACTTGACAAAGTGCTTGTCCCACATCGGAAGAAGAGGAGAACGAAGCCTTCCTTATAAGGGAGTGGATACCTCTTCCCTGTTGAGGCCTTTTCCTGGGTGGGCCTTCGGGCTTAAATTCCACCGGGAGAAACAAAGCCGTGAGGGAAGGCCGGGCTACACCGGATTGCCCAAAGCGGACAATATCGACAGACGGGTTTTCGGGCTGTTACAAATGGTATCAGAGCTGGGACCCGGTCCGGTGTGCTAGCGAGGACGCTGGGCCCTTATAAGGGGGTGGACTGTAAAGCTCAAAGTGCTTGTCCCACATCGGAAGAAGAGGAGAACGACGCCTTCCTTATAAGGGGGTGGATACCTCTTCCCTGTTGAGGCCTTTTCCTGGGTGGGCGCCTTCGGCCTTCAATTCCACCGGGAGAAACAAAGCCTTGAGGGAAGGCCAGGTTATACCGAATTGCCCAAAGCGGACAATATAGACAGACGGGTTTTCGGGCTGTTACAAATGGTATCAGAGCTGGGACCCGGTCCGGTGTGCCAGCGAGGACGCTGGGCCCTTATAAGGGGGTGGACTGTAAAGCTCAAAGTGCTTGTCCCACATCGGAAGAAGAGGAGAACGACGCCTTCCTTATAAGGGGGTGGATACCTCTTCCCTGTTGAGGCCTTTTCCTGGGTGGGCGCCTTCGGGCTTAAATTCCACCGGGAGAAACAAAGTCGTGAGGGAAGGCCCGGTTATACCGGATTGCCCAAAGCGGACAATATCGACAGGCGGGTTTTCGGGCTGTTACACCAATGGCTTTATTAATCCCAAATTGTTATTATATGATACATTTTATACCAAAACATTGTATTTGCATGCTATATTAGATATTGCACGTCATCTCATTGCATTTTGCCGTTCGTCATAATTGGTCCATTTTGAGTCGAGTTTCACGTACACATGTCTTTCTTGCACAGATCACGGTCTCGGTGACGAGGAGCAGGCACCCTAAACTGCATCCTTGTTCATTTTGTCACAGGTGAGGTTTAATTTTAGAGATATATATATAGAACCCGTACAACCTTATGTGATCTTTTGGGCCAAAATATATATATCTATAATCTTTCTAAAACCCTTAGTGATTATAAATGGTTTTGTGATACATTGAACAATCGTGATATCGCGAACTGACCGTGTTTTGGCGAGTAATAGTGAATCGTGCATTATGGGCCCGAGGGTTAGTGTATGAGCCAACCGGGAAAGCATGGGCTGACGGGTAACTCTACACTCCCCTCACATCGTGGGGATGAACCTTGAATCCACCAGGAGGTTTGGTGGAGGAAGGAATCCCGTACGTGGGAGTCATGAACCTGACGTACACCGTGACTGGGTGGTGGGGCCTTGCAATCCCACAATCACCGGAGGGAAAAGAAGTTCGTGAAATTGCTAAGTGTGTACTGTAATGACTTGCATGATCACTATTGAATTGAAATCTAAAGATTGTATCGTTCACTATCGGTGTAAAGGTTGGAGATTGCCCTCACTCGCCGGGCCACTGATTGAATTACATTGAATTAAAGTGATTGAATTGCTAATTTGAGTAGTTGTATTCTCGGGCGAGTTCTACTTTATTATTGAACTTATATTGTTTCCTTTTCTAAAAGCTCACCCGAGATTATAACTTACATGATACGTGCGTTAATATTTATTTAAACCCCTCAAGCAGTCTTTCATAGACTGACTCCTCACATTTTACAAGTTTGCAGGGTTCGTGCTAGGCGGGATCGAGTCAGGTCTTTTATTTTGATTCTAGCATTCCACTATCATGTTGGCGTACTTATTGTTCATAAATCCTTTTGATACTTGGTACCTTTGCATATAATGTAAGTGAACTTGAGCATAATGAAATGAATGTATCTTATGTTTAATTTTGTAATCATACATGTTGGTTTTGATTTGAAGGTTAGTCCTGCCTAGCTAGTGAGTTCTTTTCTTTGTCACCCATTCGCTATAGTTTTGGTTCATGTACGGATTATGCATTTCGTATGTGGACTGAGCTATAGTGCGGGGGTGTGGCATCCGTACGTATAGGGTGCTACATCTTAAGTGGTATCAGAGCCCGGTTACAAAACCGAGGTTCTTGTAACATCCCACTCGTCCGATTTATAAGGTATGCCACGTTTCAACCTTTTTATGTGTTTAATTATGTGATTATGTGTATGATATGATATGAATGTGCAACATTTTATCAACGTGCTCTTAATTGCTCTTCATTGTTGCACTTATTTGATCTAATTGTCACATTTCATTTGCACATCTAACCATCATGCACCAACTTTAGTGTTTTAATTACAGGGTTAGGTACCGCCTAGCTAGTGGGTGCGTTCTTCGTTTGTCACCCGTTCGCTAGGACTTGGTGCGTGTGCGGACTCTCCATCTCGTACACGTGTCGGGTCATAGTGCGGGGGTGTGATGCCCCACCGCTTGGGGTGTTACAGTTCTAGTGTCGTGTCTCGTGAGTCTAGGTCGTGCGGCATAGGATTAATTGTTAACTTGAGAGTCTTGCATCTTATTTGAACTCACTTGAATTATTTGAACTACTTGAACTATTTGAAGTACTTGAATTATTGGCTTTACGTGAATCATGAAATTTAATTTCATTCATTGGCATCTACTAACTCAACATGCATACCTAGTATCTTGTTTACAGGATGCCTTGTAACATCCCGATCGTTCGGATTTCCAGGTACGCCGTAACGAGAGGGTTTTATGTGCTTTAAATTATTTAATTACGTATTTGAGTGTTATTTTAATGCTTTTATGATTATTTGAATTTATATGAAATTAATTGCTTTTATTATGAACTTTGAATTTTAAACGTTTAAGTTTGCATGCTTGTAATTTGCTCGTTATGTGCCGGAATTCAATTCCGATTTTTGTTAAATTTTGATATGCGTGATATATGTGAGTTATGAATATGTTTACATGCTCGTTTTAAGTTTTCGTGTTCATTTTTCGAGGTTTTAAACCTTTTAGTGCGCCTCGTGTTCCGGAGGCCATAACTTGAGCTCGGGAATTCGGATTCGAATTCTGGAAGATGCGTCGGACTCGTAACGAAGAAAGGAAACTCTTGAACCTGGTTTGGTATTTTTCTAAGCCCATTTGGACCCTCGTTTTTCACCCGGAACGAACAGTTTGCGCCAAAGCCACCATCTTTGACTAGTCTTACACTTGGGGGGCCAATTTAACCATGCTCAAGCCTTAACCCTTGATTTAATTGGCCATAACTCAGCCCTATCCCTCCCCTACCCTTTCATTTCGTCCAACACACCCACAAGAGGAGGAAACCAAAAGATAAGAGAAATTCTCGAAAATTCAAGACTCCAATGATTCGAAGAATAAGAAGAAAAGATCGGTTTGGGGTTTGAAGATCAAGAAAGGGAATCCAAACTTCAAGAAATTCTCGAGAATGCTTCAAGATGGATTAATTGGACAGCAAGATGAGGAATCCGGAAGATAATAAAAATTTTCGGAAGTTCAAGATTTCATTAATGCCGAGTATAAGAGGATGCAATTATGAAGGATGGATTCTGCATCTTCTCAATGAAGGCATTTTAGTAGTCGATCTGTAGAGACCCGAATCATATGGAGAGAGGAATTTCATGATGCCACCAATATCAACAAGGAAAGATTACAACACCAAAAGTGGAAGAATGATTCAAGTATGGGGAAATTGAAGGCATGACGAAAGTCACCCCGAAGAACAAGATTTCGAGATCATCACGGAATTTCCACGACTTCAAGATCCCGGTTCAAGTTCAAGTTGGCACTTTGGAATCACGAAGCTAACACCGAGCTCAATTCTACTACGATGGTGAACGGTACATGAAGCATTCATGGCATTACATTTCACGCATATTTTATTATTCGGGGAAACCCACATGTTTATTGCTTTATCCCTTGTTCTTCGGTGGTTTTTATTGCATTTATTGCGTAATTGCTTTCATCCTTGATTCGTGCTTATTGTGTGAATCTTTCTCTTCTTGATTCTTGTTTGAAGTGTGCTTCCTTTATTTAGTAGTTTTGCTTGTTACGTATTTCTTTTCTTTCTTGGCTCTTGTTCGTTGTGTGCTTTATTTATTTTTCTTTTGTGTTAGTACTTTCTTGTGGTGAGAGCTTGTGGTGTGGAGTGCTCGTGAGTGGTTGGTGAGTTGTGAGGGTCGAGCTGCTTCTAGGAGACCTGTTTGAAGGTGTCTTGTATTTTGTTTCCTTTATGCATTTTGCTAAGTTATGATATATGTATAAGTTTATGACTTTAAATTCGTAATTGTAAAGGTTTGTATAACTTGAATCGTTATTTTGATATGTCTCGAGTATTTTTATTTGTTTTGTGGGATTCTAGTGCTTCCGCATTCGTTATTTGTTTTGTTGCGTGCTCTCAGTAGGGTCTAGACCGCCTAGCTTAGGTTGGATTTTTGTTCGTCACCCATTCGCCATGGCTTGATGCGTGGACAAAGTCCCCATTTCGTTTCACGTGTTGGGCTATGGTGCGGGGGATGTGGCGCCCTTCGCTCCGGGGTGTTACACGTAACGAAGAAAGGAAACTTTTGAACTTGATTTGGTATTTTTCTAAGCCCATTGGACCCCCATATTTCACCCGGAATGAGCAGCTTGCACCAAAGTGATCCACTTTGACTAGTCTTGTACTTGTGGGCCCAACCAAACCATACTCAAGCTTTAACCCTTGGTTTATATGAACATGATTCACCTCTCTCTCTCCCTTACTGTAACACCCGAGCGCAAGGTGCCACATCCCCCGCACCGAGACCCGACCCGTATATGAAATGGATGATCCACACACGAGCTAAGTCACGGTGAACGGGGACACACACTCACACTCTAGGCTAGGCGGGACTAACCCTTAAACCATAAATCAGAGCAACACCAAGAAAGCGGAAGTAATAACAATCATATATATATGTGTACCATCAGCATTCAAGCTCCAAAATAGCATTCATATACATAATCGAACCAAGTATCTCAAGTTCGGACAACATAACGCTCCGTAACTATACTCATATACAAAAAGGGAATCATGAGTGCGAGTGGAACCAAAATAAGAGTGCTAAACACTAATGCTAGACCTAGACGACTTGTATTCCCGCCTAGCACTCCTTAACCTGCACAAAAACCACTGAAAACGAAACGGTTTCAGTCCAAAAGGAGTCGGTGGGTATAAAACAGGCATAGAATATAAATATGACAGAATTTAAACATACACATGCAAGCTATAAACCCATAAGAAATTTTTTAGAAGATTTCCCAAGTGGGTGAGATAAAGAAAGACATCTACGCGTTTACAACGATCATATTCATTCATAATTAATCATAGGGTTTCAAGCTCGGCGAGTGAGCGTGCATAATCTCCAACCAACACCTTGTGTATTCATATTCGTAATTTCATTGGTTTTCATACATATCATATTTGTGCACAATCATACGATTCATAATCATACATATACACCTTCTCCCTCCAAGTGGTGGGCGGGTTTGCAGGACCCGCCCACCGGTCCATACATAGGCCAGAGGGGGTACATGAATCCCCCAAAGGCACTCAGCTCCCATTCCCCACTAATCTCCTAGCGGGGCCCGGTATCACCGTAATTGGTTGAAACTAACACATGGGATCACCGTGGGCCCTTGCCTCCCCGGATAGCCACATGTGTTAAGTTCCAGGGCCCGTGAATTCATAACAATCATATCAATCATATCTCGCCAAAACATAAGGTAGGATTCATAGAAGAAGGGTTATACGTTTGTAATCATTTACTCGAGAAAAGACTCAATATATATATATAATCATATTCTTTCGCTTAAAACCTTTCACATAGGGAGATATATCGGGTCGTTTTATCTAAATAGAAGAGAAACACACCTTAAACCAACAAAAGAAGACATGAAAGCCTCACTGACCGGCCTCGTCTCCAACTGGATCAAAATTTGTGCAAGAAAGGCAAATTGAGACTCAAAATAACCAAATAAGACGCTCGGCAATGCAATGATCATGATATGAATATGTAGAAGATAAGATTATGTTCATGTGCACTATTAAGGGATTAAATCATATAATCAAGTCATTCGAATTCATAATCCCACATTTTCAATCAAATTGATTCAAGAATTCAAATAGGAGCATAGCACATATTCAATCGCAATTAAAAATTAGGGAATAACAATTAAATACATTCAATTAAGTCAAATAACAATTAATATATAACCAATACATATATATATATATATATATATATATAACACATTCACGGACAGTAACATGTAACCACAATATGCATGAAAGCAGAAGGTGACACGCCCATGTCACCAGTACAAAGCAACCCTTGACACCCCCGTGTCTCGGTACAGCGGAGTAGGAAATCAGAAGGTGATACGCCCGTGTCACCAATACAAGGCAAACCGTGACACCCCCGTGTCACGGTACAGTAAAACCAGACCAACATGCACCCCCGTGTCACGCTGAACAAGGCAAAGTTGACACGCCCGTGTCAACAGTACGCAGCAGAAAGAAAACAGAGTATAACAGCAGGACAAGAACATACCAAAACTCAAGCACTCAAAAAGGATCAAACTCACATTTAAATGCCCAAATATCATGATATACACCTACTAGCATACAAATAAATCAATAACAATTCATAAAAACACATATTTCCACAATAGATCATCAAGAATTCATCAAATGAAACCCATATCATCAATCATGCTCCAAGTCCATAATCAACAAGTGAAATGCATCAATCTTTAGCTTAAAGTTCCTAAACATATTTCCAATAACAAATACACACATTAACCAATTCAATGCAAAGCCCTAATCACCCCATAAATTCAAGAAAATCATCCATGCTTCAAAAATTACCTCAAATTCAAGAAATGGAAGTTAAGATGAAGAGATGATGTTGATGATGCTTGAATGATCACAAATCCCACAAAAATGATGTTGGAAAGATGAAACCTCCCCACACCTTGGCAAGGGTTTGGCTCGGTTGGCAAGGGAAGCAAGAGCAATGTATGTGATGTTTGTATGAAAATGAGAAGCAAAAAGGTACGTGATAGCTGATATGAAGGAGAAAGAAATGGCCAATTTGCTATTAAGTCCTTCTATTTATTAAGTCATGCAATTAGCCACAATTCCATAACAAATAAGCAATTAAGTCCCAAAATTTATAAAATGAGCAAGTAAGGCCATAGAAGAAATTAAATCAAGTTCGAGAAGTTAATTCACGTTGCAATCACGTTCGATATATGCAATAAATATCCATTGATGTGAATCCACAAAAATACTTAATATCAAATAATTTAGGATATAATCGTTAACATAATCAACATATATACATATTTATATAATTAAACAATAAAATTAAATATGTAGATCACGTATAAATAATTATTTCGCGCAATTTGGTAAACACTTACGTCATACCTGTACGGCCGCATTATCGGGGCATCACACTTACCTGATGTTATTCGAACCACACCCCACACAAGTGAGGAAAAGCTGCTGAACCATGGAGAAAGAAGGAGAAAGAAAAGCCCTCTTCATGACTTTGTGATTTTGGAGCCAAAACTCTTCCATACTTCATCAACTCTTGAAGGTAAGTATATTTTCGAATTCTCCATCATTATATGATGAATTTGATCCATTAATTTCATGCTTTAATTCAGATTTGATTTGAGTCTGGGGCTATGCATGAATAGGAAAGGTTAGAGGTCATTTCTTGCTTCCATGCCTTAGCTTGAGTTTGGGACTGATTTGATGCATGCTTGTTGTTTATATGAGCTTCTTTTCTTCCATTCTTGATTCATACTTCATGCTAGATATATTAGGAATGATTCACCATTGATAGCTTGGATGAAACCTTGAGTTTTTGGACATGAAAATTGGAATTTCGAACTGCTCTTCCCGATATGAACTGCTGTCATTTTTTTGAGATATATTCGATGAATTATTGCCTCCAATTTCATATATTAATGCTTGTTTATGTAATATACATGTTGCTCTATAAATATGCTCTGTTTTTCCCTGATTTCATGCCCCTTTTCAGCTGCATATGTGAGTTAGAACATAACTTGTATTCATACCTCCGTTGTAACGCCCCAGCTTTCGGCAATTCAGGTATGAACGACACGTGTGCGTTTGAGAGTTAGTTTTTAACTATTAATTGTTTATTTCTTTAATTTTTTCATAGCATGACATAATTTTATAAAATTATATTCTTAATGTTTTATTGAAAATTTATACCATATCATATTTTTCGAAATTATTGAACGTGATTGCAATGTGAAATATTTTCTCGAACGTGATTTATTCTTTTATGTCCTTAATTGTTCATTTGCATGAATATGGGATTTAATTGAATTGGACTTGATTAATCATTTAAAATGGGATTTGGACTCAATTGCATAACTTATCTATTGAAGGGATTTAATTGCAAAATTTGGCCATTTCTTCCTTCTTTCCCTAGCATATCACATACCTTGCCTTCATTCTTCATACAAAATATCATCCTTGCTCCATTTCTTCCTTTGTTCAACCGAGAGCAAAACCCTTGTGTAGAAGAGAGGAGATTTCATCCATTCAAGCTAATAATTGTGGGTTTTGGGATCATACAAGCTTCATCATCATCATCTCTTCTTCTTGACTTCCATTTCTTGCTTTTGAGGTAATTATGGAGATTGGTTGATTTTCTTGTAAATATGGCATTGATAGGGCTTTGTTATACATTGAATGAATTGTGTATTGGTTGTTGGAAAATTTATTGTGAACTTTAACCTCAAGTTTGATGCATATAACTTGTGTTTTATGAACTTGGAGCATGAATGAGTGTGGGGGTTTCAAATAATGGATTATTGATGATCTAATGTGCAAATATGTGTTTTAATGATTTGTTATTGATCAATATACATGCTAGCATATTTATTGTATCTTATATTCACATTTGAACTTGGTTTGCATCCATTTTTGTGGTTGTTTGGAGTGATTGCCATGGCTGCTCTGTTTTCTGCTCTGCATTCTTTGCTCACGTATTCTGGGAACGGCCCTTCCCAGCTCCAGTTCAAAACTGGAACGGCCGTTCCCATGATGCCGAGACAAGGCCAGCGAGATTGGGAACGGCCGTTCCCATTTTGGCCTTTGAGCCGGAAGGGCCGTTCCCGGCTAAAACGTTTTCCCTTTTTAAAAACGCTGGCGCGTTTCTTCGAGCCATGGGAACGGCCCTTCCCATTTTTCAAAGGGAGGCCGGAACGGCCGTTCCCATAGTCCAGAAAGTGCGAAAATTCACTGCATAAAATTAAAATTTTCGCACCTCGATCGGACGGCTTCCTTGACCCCTAATTGCTATTATATGAATGATTACATGTTGAAACGAAATATTTTTATGGTACATTGCATTTTTCTCGTCGTCTCGTTGCATTTCGCCGTTCGTCCTATTTGGTACATTTTGAGTCGTGTTTCACGGACAATTGTCTTTCTTGCACAGACCGGCTTCCTGGTGACGAGGAGCAGGCCCCGTGAGCTGTTTCCTTGGATTATTTTGGGTCGTTCAGGTGAGGTTTAATTTTAGATACATAGGACCCGTACAACCCTATGTGAATTTTAAGCCAAAACTTATATATTTATACTTATAGTTTTCAAATGAGATTGGTTTTCAAATGTTTTATCGAAAAATATTGAAGAAATTGATTGATTGATTGATTGATTGGGCGAGTATTGTATTGCACTGTGGGCCCGAGGGTAGTGACTCGAGCCAACCGGGAAAGCATGGGCTGACGGGTAACTCGGGAGCTATCCTCACCAAATTGGGATGACCCCTGAACCCCCTAGGAGATTAGGGTGGGAAAGGAGTTCCGGGCTTAGGGATTCATGTACCCTCTGCCCAGATTGATTGGATGGTGGGGCCTTGCAATCCCACCATCACCCGGAGGAAGAAGGTGTTATTGAAACTGCTAATTGTGCACATTAATGAATTGCTTGATCACCTAATCACTTAATAATTGATTGATTGATTGTACACAGTCGGTGTAAGGTTGGAGAATTGCCCCACTCGCCGGGCCACTATTGATTGTATTGAATTGATTGAATTGGAATTGGAATAGGGGTAATCTCGGGCGATAGTATCTCTTTTAAACCTATTAGATTGTATTGTTTTCCAAAATTATTACCCGAGGTTATAACTTGCATGTATGTGCGCTTATATTTATTTATACCCCTCGCTCAGTCCGTGTTGGACTGACACCTCAACTTTTCAGTGTTTTGCAGGGCGTGCTAGGCGGGAATTTAGAGTCATATGGTCTTTAAATTTGGGTCTAGCACACTTCATTCCCACATTTTGTATGTATAGTTCTTTGGGATATTTTGTATATGGCCTTGATATATATATTGCCGGGAGATGATTTTGTATTGACAGTGTAATTGATGGTACATATAAGTAAATAAATAAATATGGTACCTATACGTATTTAATGAATGTTATTGCTTCCGCTTTTTAACACTCTGACTTGATTGAATGGTTGGTCAGTTTTAAATTGAGGGTACCCGCCTAGCCTTGAGTCATTTTATTGTCTCCCGTTCGCTATAGCTTTGATTCATGTATGGATTGTCCGTTTCATATGTGGATTGGGGCTATAGTGCGGGGGATGTGGTGCCTGGCGCTCCGGGTGCTACATCCTACGGTGGTATCAGAGCCCGGTTGCAAAACCGGGTCTCTAGTGTCGTGTCTTGTGAGTCTAGGTCGCACGGCATAGGAACTAATTGTCAATTTGAGAGTCTTGCATTGTTATTTGGTACGTGAACCTACTTGACCTATTTGAATTGGGATGACTTGTTAAATTTCTGAACTTATGTACAATTTGTGAATTATTTGCACACATTGGCATTACTAATCGAACACGCATAATAGTGACTTGATTTCAGGATGGCTCGCGATAGACATCATCGTGATCGTTCTCCTAGACATCGACATCATCACAGGGAGAGATCACCACCTCCTTCTCCACCTCCTCAGGCTCAGCCACAGGATTTCATGAACGCAGTGGTGGGTCTTATTGATCAGAGAGTTCGGGATCATGTTCCACCACCACCACCAGTTGCACCACCACAGCCTGGAGGCCAGATTTCAGCTGTTTTCAGGGAGTTTCAGAACCAGCATCCTCCCAAATTTTACAAAGGAAATGATATTCAGGCCGAGCAGTGGCTGAAAGAGATTGAGAGGATATGGGAGCTTATCCCGTGTGAGTCCAGAGAGAAGGCCCGTTGTACTATTTCTTTGATTCAGGGTGAGGCCTACTCTTGGTGGGAGAGTGCCCGGATTGTGTTGGATGCTGCAGGCGAGGAAGTGAACTGGGAAGTGTTCGTCAGGGAATTTCAGAACAAGTTCATTCCTCCATCTTCTCGCACTAGGAGATTGAAGGAATTTACAGAATTGAAGCAAGGAAACAGGTCGGTCTCAGAGTACATCGCTGAGTATGAGAGATTATCCCGCTATGCCCCTAATATAGCGAGTGATGATTTCCATAAGGCGATGCAGTTTGTTCAGGGCCTTAGACCGGATATTCAGGTAGCGATTGAGGCAGTCAACACGAGTACTTGGGTGAAGGCTACCAAGAAGGCTCTATTGGTTGAGGATTCAATGAATGCGAGGCGGTCTACCTACCGTTCAGGTTCAGGTTCGGGCTCAGGGTCAGGATCGGGATTCAGAGGTTCTGGATCAGGGTTCAGAGGTGCCGGATCAGGGTATAAGGGTTCTGGCTCGGGTTCTGCTTCAGGCAAGAGGCCGATGGTTTATTCTTCTCCACCACCAGCTCCACAGGGCCCAGGGAAGAAGCCCCGACCAGCAGGGCCAGTGATTAGAGCTCCAGTTGCTCCAGTTGCTCCAGCTTTGCCACCACCACCCGAGAGACCTTATTGTACCTTCTGTGGACAGAGGACACACATCTATGATAACTGCAGGAGGCGCTTGGGTTTATGCCTACTTTGTGGGAGCGATGAGCATTTGGTAGATGGTTGTCCGTATCGCAAGATACCACCACCGGGAGCACCGAGGCCACTGATTAGGGCTCGTGCTTATGCTTTGGATGGTGAGCAGCAGGATGCTGATATTGATCCAGCCGCGGTAGTTGAAGGTACCATTTGCATACATGGCACGAACATTCATACGTTGTTTGATCCGGGAGCTACTCACTCCTTTCTTTCGAGTGCTATATCTGTTTCTTTGCCATTGCCTGTTTCTCGTTCTTCTGCATGTTATGTGGTTAGTACTCCTTTTGGTGGTAGTTTAGAATCTGATCGGGTGTTCAGAGAGGTTCCGGTGAGCATCGAGGGTCGAGTTTTCTTGTCAGACTTCATTGAGCTGCCGATGACTTGTTATGGATCTATTCTGGGCATGGATTGGTTGTACAGACATTCTGCCACAGTTGATTGTAGAGCGAAGAAGGTTCAGTTGGGATCAGATTTGGTAGTAGGTTGGAGTTCCAAGACTGTACCGCTACTTTCTTTTTCTGAAGCTCATAAGTTGGTTCGAGAGGGAGCCACGGGTTTCATTGCTTATATTCTCAACAAACCTAAGGATCAGAGTAAGCTGGAAGAAACGAAAGTAGTGAAGGAATTTCCCGAGGTCTTTCCTGAGGAATTGGATTCCTTACCTCCAGAACGGGAAATTGAGTTTGTGATCGACTTGTACCCTAACGCAGAGCCGTACTCTAAGACTCCGTATCGTATGGCTCCGGCCGAGTTGAAAGAGTTGAAGACTCAACTTGATGCGTTGTTGGAGATTGGGTACATTAGACCGAGTTCTTCTCCTTGGGGTGCACCGGTTTTGTTTGTAAAGAAAAAGGACGGGACCTTGAGAATGTGCATAGACTATAGAGAGTTGAACCGGATGACGATCAAGAACAAGTATCCTCTTCCACACATCGAGGAGTTGTTTGATATACTTCAGGGTTCGAAAGTCTATTCGAAACTGGACTTGAGACAAGGTTACTACCAGCTGCGTATCCGATCAGGGGATATTCCTAAGACAGGATTCAACACTCGGTATGGACATTATGAGTTCGTTGTGATGCCGTTTGGTTTGACTAATGCCCCAGCAGCTTTTATGGATATGATGCACAGGATCTTCAGGCCTTTTCTGGATAAGTTCGTGGTCATTTTTATTGATGATATCCTGGTTTTCTCGAAGTCTGCCGAGGAGCATGCAAGACATCTTCAGTTGGTATTGAGGAGTTTGAAGGAGCATCAGTTGTTTGCCAAGTTCAGCAAGTGTGAGTTCTGGATTGACAGGGTGTCATTCTTGGGTCACGTGATTTCGGGCAACGGTTTGGAAGTCGATCCTTCCAAGATTGAGTCGGTTTTGAAGTGGGAGAAACCTAGGAATGCCTCTGAGATTAGGAGTTTCTTGGGATTGGCAGGTTATTACCGGAGGTTTGTTAAGGATTTCTCCAAGTTAGCAGCTCCTTTAACCCGGTTGACGAAGAAGAATGTGAAATTTGATTGGAATGAAGATTGTGAGAAGAGTTTCACTTTCTTGAAGGAGAAGTTAGTGTCTGCTCCAGTGTTAGCCCTTCCGGAAGGTTCTGAAGGGTATGCTGTTTATACGGATGCTTCCAAGGAAGGCTTGGGATGTGTGTTGACTCAGAAGGGTAAGGTAATTGCTTATGCATCCCGAAAGCTAAAAGAGCATGAGAAGAATTACCCGACACATGATCTTGAGCTTGCTGCCGTAGTCTTTGCACTTGGAAAGTGGAGACATTATTTGTACGGGGTATCCTTCGAGATTTTCACCGACCACAAAAGCCTCCAGTATTTATTCACTCAGAAGGATTTGAATATGAGGCAACGGCGTTGGATGGAAAGGTTGGAAGATTATGATTGCACGATCAAGTACCATCCCGGCAAAGCCAACGTGGTCGCCGATGCACTTAGTAGGAAGGCTAGTGTGTCGAGCTTGGAAGTGGGTGAAAGTAGTGTAATCGAGCCAATTGTTTTAAAGGCTCGAGTTTCTAATATTTCGGTCCAACCAGAGTTGAAGCACAGGTTGTTTGAGGCTCAGAGTACGGATTTGGAAGTTCAGAGATTGGTAGCTAAGGCAAGAGCTAATTCAGAGTGTCCATTCGGGTTCGATGAAACCGGTCTTCTTCGTTTCAAGAACCGAGTGGTTGTACCCGAAGAGTTGAAACGAGTATTGCTCGAGGAAGCTCACAGATCGGCTTATTCTATCCACCCCGGAGGAAACAAGATGTATAAGGACTTAAGGCAATATTATTGGTGGCGTGGATTGAAGAAAGATGTGGCCGAGTTTGTGAAGCATTGTCTCACTTGTCAGAAAGTGAAAGCCGAGCATCAGAAACCGGGAGGTCTTCTTCAGCCGTTACCTATCCCTGAGTGGAAGTGGGAACAGGTGACGATGGATTTCGTGTCCGGATTACCTAAGGTGAAAGGTGGATTTGATGGGATTTGGGTAATTGTGGACCGTTTGACGAAGTCTGCACATTTTCTGCCGGTTCGGATGTCGTATAAGATTCGCAAGCTAGCCGAGCTTTATAACCGGGAGATTGTTAGACTTCACGGGATTCCGATCAGTATAGTTTCAGACAGAGATCCACGGTTCACTTCGAGATTGTGGCGTGAATTGCAAGAGGTTTTGGGTGCGAAGCTCCAGTTTAGTACAGCTTTTCATCCTCAGACGGATGGTCAGTCCGAGAGATTAATAAGGTATCTCGAGGATTTGCTTCGAGCTTGTTCTTTGGATTTTCAGTCTTCTTGGCATGATCAGCTACCTTTGATTGAGTTTGCGTACAACAACAGTTTTCAGGCTTCGATTGGGATGGCACCGTATGAGCTACTTTATGGACGGAAGTGTCGTTCTCCGTTGTTCTTTGACTTGGAAGAGTGGAAATGGACTAAGCAGGAAGGTGTTAAGAAAGGTGAGAAATTGGAAAGACCTTCCAAGGCCGTTGAAGCTATGATTGAGAAAGTCCAACTAATAAAACAACGGATGAAATCAGCTCAGGACAGACAGAAGAGCTACGCCGATCGTCGCAGAAGAGATCTCGAGTTTGAGGTTGGAGACCGGGTATTCTTGAAGGCGTCTCCACGTAAAGGATTTGCTCGGATTGGGAAAGGAGGTAAACTTAAACCTCGTTATTTAGGTCCTTATGAGATTTTGGAAAGAATTGGAGAAGTTGCTTACAGATTGGACCTACCACCGAGCCTCAAGGGGATTCATAGCGTATTTCACGTGTCTCAGCTGAGGAAATACTACCCCGACGAAACCGAGATCATTCCTGTTGAAGAAGTGGAATTGGAACCAAGTCTTACCTTTGTTCAGAAACCAGTTAAGATATTGGATAAGAAGTTTCAGGAATTAAGAAACCGGAGGATTCCCATGGTTAAGGTTCTTTGGAGAAGTGATAAGACCGAAGAAGTCACGTGGGAGACCGAAGACAAAATGAGACGGTTCCATCCAGAGTTGTTCCCTTCCGATCAGTGAATCTGGGGACCAGATTCTTATAAGGAGGGAGGATTGTAACGCCCCAGCTTTCGGCAATTCAGGTATGAACGACACGTGTGCGTTTGAGAGTTAGTTTTTAACTATTAATTGTTTATTTCTTTAATTTTTTCATAACATGACATAATTTTATAAAATTATATTCTTAATGTTTTATTGAAAATTTATATCATATCATATTTTTCGAAATTATTGAACGTGATTGCAATGTGAAATATTTTCTCGAACGTGATTTATTCTTTTATGTCCTTAATTGTTCATTTGCATGAATATGGGATTTAATTGAATTGGACTTGATTAATCATTTAAAATGGGATTTGGACTCAATTGCATAACTTATCTATTGAAGGGATTTAATTGCAAAATTTGGCCATTTCTTCCTTCTTTCCCTAGCATATCACGTACCTTGCCTTCATTCTTCATACAAAATATCATCCTTGCTCCATTTCTTCCTTTGTTCAACCGAGAGCAAAACCCTTGTGTAGAAGAGAGGAGATTTCATCCATTCAAGCTAATAATTGTGGGTTTTGGGATCATACAAGCTTCATCATCATCATCTCTTCTTCTTGACTTCCATTTCTTGCTTTTGAGGTAATTATGGAGATTGGTTGATTTTCTTGTAAATATGGCATTGATAGGGCTTTGTTATACATTGAATGAATTGTGTATTGGTTGTTGGAAAATTTATTGTGAACTTTAACCTCAAGTTTGATGCATATAACTTGTGTTTTATGAACTTGGAGCATGAATGAGTGTGGGGGTTTCAAATAATGGATTATTGATGATCTAATGTGCAAATATGTGTTTTTATGATTTGTTATTGATCAATATACATGCTAGCATATTTATTGTATCTTATATTCACATTTGAACTTGGTTTGCATCCATTTTTGTGGTTGTTTGGAGTGATTGCCATGGCTGCTCTGTTTTCTGCTCTGCATTCTTTGCTCACGTATTCTGGGAACGGCCCTTCCCAGCTCCAGTTCAAAACTGGAACGGCCGTTCCCATGATGCTGAGACAAGGCCAGCGAGATTGGGAACGGCCGTTCCCATTTTGGCCTTTGAGCCGGAAGGGCCGTTCCCGGGTAAAACGTTTTCCCTTTTTAAAAACGCTGGCGCGTTTCTTCGAGCCATGGGAACGGCCCTTCCCATTTTTCAAAGGGAGGCCGGAACGGCCGTTCCCATAGTCCAGAAAGTGCGAAAATTCACTGCATAAAATTAAAATTTTCGCACCTCGATCGGACGGCTTCCTTGACCCCTAATTGCTATTATATGAATGATTACATGTTGAAACGAAATATTTTTATGGTACATTGCATTTTTCTCGTCGTCTCGTTGCATTTCGCCGTTCGTCCTATTTGGTACATTTTGAGTCGTGTTTCACGGACAATTGTCTTTCTTGCACAGACCAGCTTCCTGGTGACGAGGAGCAGGCCCCGTGAGCTGTTTCCTTGGGTTATTTTGGGTCGTTCAGGTGAGGTTTAATTTTAGATACATAGGACCCGTACAACCCTATGTGAATTTTAAGCCAAAACTTATATATTTATACTTATAGTTTTCAAATGAGATTGGTTTTCAAATGTTTTATCGAAAAATATTGAAGAAATTGATTGATTGATTGATTGATTGGGCGAGTATTGTATTGCACTGTGGGCCCGAGGGTAGTGACTCGAGCCAACCGGGAAAGCATGGGCTGACGGGTAACTCGGGAGCTATCCTCACCAAATTGGGATGACCCCTGAACCCCCTAGGAGATTAGGGTGGGAAAGGAGTTCCGGGCTTAGGGATTCATGTACCCTCTGCCCAGATTGATTGGATGGTGGGGCCTTGCAATCCCACCATCACCCGGAGGAAGAAGGTGTTATTGAAACTGCTAATTGTGCACATTAATGAATTGCTTGATCACCTAATCACTTAATAATTGATTGATTGATTGTACACAGTCGGTGTAAGGTTGGAGAATTGCCCCACTCGCCGGGCCACTATTGATTGTATTGAATTGATTGAATTGGAATTGGAATAGGGGTAATCTCGGGCGATAGTATCTCTTTTAAACCTATTAGATTGTATTGTTTTCCAAAATTATTACCCGAGGTTATAACTTGCACGTATGTGCGCTTATATTTATTTATACCCCTCGCTCAGTCCGTGTTGGACTGACACCTCAACTTTTCAGTGTTTTGCAGGGCGTGCTAGGCGGGAATTTAGAGTCATATGGTCTTTAAATTTGGGTCTAGCACACTTCATTCCCACATTTTGTATGTATAGTTCTTTGGGATATTTTGTATATGGCCTTGATATATATATTGCCGGGAGATGATTTTGTATTGACAGTGTAATTGATGGTACATATAAGTAAATAAATAAATATGGTACCTATACGTATTTAATGAATGTTATTGCTTCCGCTTTTTAACACTCTGACTTGATTGAATGGTTGGTCAGTTTTAAATTGAGGGTACCCGCCTAGCCTTGAGTCATTTTATTGTCTCCCGTTCGCTATAGCTTTGATTCATGTATGGATTGTCCGTTTCATATGTGGATTGGGGCTATAGTGCGGGGGATGTGGTGCCTGGCGCTCCGGGTGCTACATCCCTTGTAACGGTTTTGTGTGGCTGTTTTGGAGCTGATGGTTGGTGCGATTTTGTGCATGAATTGGTGATGTTTTGATGTTGATTTCATGCATGTTATGTGTACTTTATGGCCTAAGAAAACCTCCCCAAGCTGCTGCACGAAAATGCCCTGTTTTGCCTTCCAAAAACCAAAGCTGCGCTATGTCTTTATTTTCGTAAATTTGAGCTTGACATGGCCGTGTCCTATATGTACTGAATCTTAACATGTACGTGTCAGAGGCTCAACATGGGCTTTTGATTATTGAAAAATCGGACACGGCCATGTCTGTTTCATGTGTATTTTGGATATGGTCGTGTCATGTCTCTCGGCGGCGCCCGGGGGAGGGGGGTTCTTTCGTCGTTTCGTTGCTTTTCATTGCCTTCTCACACCCCGTTTATGACTTATATGCATTGTTAACATGATGTATTATGTGTTAACTTGTATATTATGAATTTATGGCTTGATTTATGTGCTCGTTTTCGAATTCGTGTCTCTTATGTACGATATGCTACTCTAACGTGCGTGTATGACTTCATGTCACGCTTATATGCCTTGCATGATCATTCCTTGCTCCTTATATGATATGAATGCTTCGATAACATGTTTTATGATATGATATGCTTGGTATATGAAGTTTATGGAGTCGTTTATGATGCTTTCTAGGACTTATGATTTAATACGAACTTGCATGCATTATATGTTAACTTGTTAAGCGTCATATGCATCACTTGCATTTATATGAATTTTCCGAGCATTAATATGGTTCATTTTGAGTTTAAGTACATTTCTTGTTGTCTCTTTTGTTCATAGGTTCTTCCTGAGGGTGACGTGGTCGTCTTGTAGGAGTTCATTGCTCCCTTTTTGCCCCGATACGTTCGGAAGGTGAGGTTTTCTTCCTTTTAGTTAAGTGACCTACAACCCTAATTGTATTTTAAGCCTACATGCGACTGAAGTATATATATAATTATGTAAATACATGTTTGATTAGTATTTTGTGGGATTTATCCTGTTTGCTATGAAATCATTTGAAAACATTTTTATATATACATAATCAATTTTACATTGTTTGATTTGAAAAGGGTTGGTGTGTGTGAACGTTTTCAAAATAGCTAGATTACGACTTTGAATATAAGTCGAAAAATTATGAAATTTCGAGATTATTAAGACTGTGAATTATGAATTAAGAAATGGGCCCGGGGAAATGGTATGTGATTCTCGGGACGGCCAAGGGGTTACCGAGCTCTCTCATCAACACAACCCCAATTTTTATGTAGGGAAATTCACCCATCCACAGGAGTTCGAGGGGAAGGCGGTTTCTCGAGCACCGGCGGTTAACACCCATCGGGGAGCAGGTAGGATCCCCCGACTCGCACATTTTGACGGGAGAACAGGGTTGAGGAAGGCCTCCTCATCCCTAACCGGAGAAGGAGGATTGTTTATGAGTTTGTTTGTTTCGTTTTGATTATGATTATGAAGGGAGTAATTGGGTTTGAACTCGTTCTCGCCGAGTGGTTATCATTTTGATTATGAATACGGTTTGTGAAAGGAGAGTGGACTATAAATTACTAAAAATGGTTGATTTTTGCCTTCGGCCTTAAACCTTTCTCCTTATATAGAATATCATGGGATAAAATGATTTAGAATGCAAAAACCATGCCCCGGTTCATGAACTCTTTAACTTTTGAATATGTTATGCTCTTACTTATATGTATGTGTGTGTGTGTTAGCCCCTCACCAGTCTTTAGGACTGACCCTCATTTTTGTTCCTCTTTTTCCCTGTTTTGTTTAAGTTGCAGGTGTTTTTTGGGAAGTTTGTGCTAGGCGGTTGTCCTTACATCGTTGTTAAGGATAGCTTTAGTCTCATGCATAGTATTTCATTTACTTTAATGTATTTTGTACATTTTGAAAAATGTATAAATTTGGTAATTAGACTCTGGCCTGGGATAAGATTTGTATACGTATCTTGTATTTAAGCTATATAATTTATTTATGACAATTGCTAGCATGCTGTGTTGTTTTAAAATTTCTCACTTCCGTGGAATTATGTTCATTGCGCACTCTGAATTAGGGTCCAGACCGCCTAGATAGGATTGAATTTTGGTTGTCTTCTGTTCGTGTGCGGAGTCCCCATTTTGTTACACGTGTCGGGCTATGGTGTGGGGGATGTGGTGCCCTTGCGTTCTGGGGGTGCTACATGCTAAAGTGGTAGCAGAGCTCTTGGTTGCAAAACCGGAGCTCTAGAGTCTGGTTGGGTCTGTCTAGGTCGTTCGGCATAGGATTATATGCTTGTATGCATTCGCTCTCATAGTTATGTGATTTAATTGAATTATTTGAATTATTTGTGTTAATAGTTCACATGAACATGCACAAAACCCCACACGCATCGATATTTTGGAATCATTTTTCTTATTTCAGGATGACTCCTCGACATCAACATGCATTCTTGAAGGAAGGACAAGAAGAACAAGAATCTCTGGTCTACAAGAAATTTAAAGAGTTAGATCCGCCGAAGTGGTTCGGAGGTGATGAAGTTAGGGCCGAAGAATGGTTGTCCGAGATACTAGAGATTTGGGAAAATTGTTTGGAAACCTCGTAAGAGAAAGTGAAGTGTACTTGTCATTTACTCCAAGGCCGAGCCTCAAAATGGATAAAGGAATTAAGATCAAGAGTGGAAGGATCCGGGGAAGAGCTCACTTGGGAAAGATTTATTCGAGAATTTTGCTACACTTACATCCCTCGAAGTGCAATGGTTAGAAGACTTCGAGAATTTCTAGATCTTGAGCAAGAATTGAAGGAAATGGACGATCTTAGATTGGAGCTTGCAAGTTCGGGAGCCGGTAAGGATTGTCCTAATATCCGGAGTCATCTACAAGAACGCAAGGATAATATTCTTCAAGTTTTCCAAGCTTCACCGGTACATATATGGTCTGAGGAAGTTAGAAGAGTGGTCCAAGATGAAATTAATAATCAAAGGATGGAGTCTCACTGTTCTTATGTGGAACAAGAATCGGGTTCGAGTTCTAGTTCAAGCAAGAGATCCGTATTTCAAAAGAAGCCTCAAGAATTCCAACATGTTAACAACGACAAAAAGAGGAAGAAAATTCGATCATCAAAAAGGGATTTAATGCCTCCTCCATCGGAGATAATTCAATGCTCGTATTGTCAAGGCCCGAATCATATGGAAGAAGTTTGGTAGATGTTACAAGTGCGGAGGATCGGGACACTTAGCAAATGGTTGTCCGGAGGACAAGAATCCGAAGCCTATGAAGAGTCGTAGTTCGAAGACTCCAAATCAAATTCGAGTTGACGCAAGTGAAAGTGAAGAAGCCGACTACTAGTTTGACACTACCGCCACGATGAAAGGTATACTAAAGCATTCATGGCATCTCATTTCATGCATATTTTAATCTCGAGGAAACCTATGTGTTTGTTACCTTTTTCTTTGTTCTTTAAGTGCTTCTTGGCTTTTACTTGTTATGTGTTTCCTTTCTTTGCTAGTTCTTGTTTGTTGTGTGTTCCTTTCCCTTCTTGGTTCATATTTTGGTGCGCTTCCTTCACTTCTTAATTGTTGCTTGTGGTGTGCTTTCTCTTCCTTTTGTGTCAACTTTCTTTTGGTGGGAGTTTGGTGCTGTTGAGTGTTCGTGAGTGTTAGGTGAGATTTCAGTGGGCTTGTTTGAAGGCGCTTGGCTCTCTTTAAGATTGGTGTTTGCTTTGAGGAGGTCCGTTCGGGGCTCAACGGTGTCATTGGGAATGAGATTGAAGACTAACCCGTTGCTATTCCTCATGGAAGAACCGAGGATTACCTCAGAGTAAGAGGTACAGGTTTGAGTGGGAGGAGGCGGTTGAAGAGAGTTACCCTCGGTCTCGGGTTTTGCCAAACCGGAGGTACGAAAAGCTACTTTGTTTCCAACCGAGGCACCAAGGAAGGCCTTTGTTGTGTGTTGTTTGTAGAAGAATTGTAGCTTACGCCCCGAGAAGTACAAGGTTACGAGTTTATCCTGCTCATGGTTTGAAGTTGTTCAGAGTTTTGGGAGACCGGATGTATTGGCATAACAAAGACGTTATAGACATTGTGTACTAATGTCTATATGTCTACGGTTGAGGATTCTCCAACCACTCCCGAATTTATTTGGGAAGTAGGGGCAAACGACTAGGACTTTGTGTCCGGTTTGCTATTTAAGGAGATAGGGTCTCGAGAAGTCTGAGATCAGAGTTGCGCAGTGGAAGTGTGGAGTTGGGTTGTCTTCGGAACCGTTCAAGACCCCTTAGAAGCTGAGGATAGGTCTTTTTGAAGGGGGAAAGGTTGTAACATCCCGCTCGCCAGCCCGTACAGGTACGCCGTATCGAGAGTGTTATATGCGCATTTAAATTTTTTTAATTATGCAAATATGTGTTATTTTAATGATTATGTGATTATTTGAAATTAATTGAAATTATTTGTTTAACTTCTAACTTGAATTTTAAACGTTTTTGACTACGTGCCTAGGAATTTGCTTTCTACGTGCCCGGATTTAATTCCGATTTTTGTGAAATCTTGGAATGTGTGACTTATGTGAGTTATGAATGTGTTTACAAGCTAGTTACGTGTTTTAGAGTTTTTTTTTATTTGGTAATTAGCTCGTTTTGTAAAGACTGGATTTATGAGGGACTCGAGGGCCTAACTAGCTTTAGCGCACCTTGGGTTCCGGGCGCCATAACTTGAGCTTGGGAATTCAGATTCGAATTCCAAAAGAAGTGTCGGACCGTAACAAAGAAAGGAAACTTTTGAACCTGATTTGGTATTTTTTTAAGCCCATTTGGAGCCCCATATTTCACCCGGAATGAGCAGCTCGCACCAAAGTGACGCCCTTTGACTTGTCTTGTACTTGTGGGCCCAACCTAACCATACTAAAGCCTTAACCTTTGGTTTATATGACCATGATTCATCTCTCTCTCTCCCTTACCAGCTTCTATTCGAGCCACACCCCACACAAGAGAGGAAAAGCTGCTGAACCATGGAGCAAGAAAAGCCCTCTTCATGACTTTGTGATTTTGGAGCCAAAACTCTTCCATACTTCATCAACTCTTAAAGATAAGTATATTTTCGAATCCTCCTTCATTATGATGAATTTGATCTATGAATTTCATGCTTTAATTCAGATTTGATTTGAGTCTGGGGCTATGCATGAATAGGAAGGGTTAGAGGTCATTTCTTGCTTCCATGCCTTAGCTTGAGTTTGGGACTGATTTGATGCATGCTTATTGTTTATATGAGCTTCTTTGCTTCCATTCTTGATTCATAATTCATGCTAGATATACTAGGAATGATTCACCATTGATAGCTTGGATGAAACCTTGAGTTTTTGGGCATGAAAACTGGAATTTCGAACTGCTCTTCCCGGTATGAACTGCTATCATGTTTTTGAGATTTATTCGATGAATTCTAGCCTCCAATTTTGATTATTAATGCTTGGTTATGTAATATACATGTTTCTCTATGTATATGTTCTGTTTTGCCCTGCTTTCATGCCCCTTTTCAGCTGCATATGTGAGGTAGAACATAACTTGTATTCATACCTCCCTTGTAATGGTTTTGTGTGGCTGTTTTGGAGCTGATGGTTGCTGCGATTTTGTGCATGAATTGGTGATGTTTTGATGTTGATTTTATGCTTGTTATGTTTACTTTATGGCCTAAGAAAACCTCCCCAAGTTGCTGCACAAAAATGCCCTGGTTTGCCTTCCAAAAACCAAAGCTGTGCTATGTCTTTCTTTTCAAAAATTTGAGCTTGACACGACCGTGTCCTATATGAGCTGAATCTTGACATGGCTGTCTCAGAGGCTCGACTTGGGCTTTTGATTTTTGAAAAATCGGACACGGCCATGTCTGTTTCATGTGCATTTTGGACATGGCCGTGTCATGTCTCTCGACGGCACAGGGAGGGGGGGTTTCTTTCATCGTTTCGTTGTTTTTCTTTGCCTTCTCACACCTCGTTTATGACTTGTATGCATTGTTAACTTGATTTATTATGTATTAACTTGTATATTAAGAATTTATGGCTTGATTTATGCGTTTGTTTTCGAATTCAGGTCTCTTATGTGCGATATGCTCCTCTAACATGCGTGTATGACTTCATGTCTCGCTTATATGCCTTGCATGATAATTCCTTGCTCCTTATATGACATTAATGCTTCGATAGCATGTTGTATGATATGAGATGCTTGTTATATGAAGTTTATGGACTCGTTGATGATGCTTTCTAGGACTTATGATTTAATACGAACTTGCATGCATTATATGTTAACTTGTTAAGCGTCATATGCATCACTTGCATTCATATGCATTTACCGAGCATCAATATGGTTCATTTTGAGTTTAAGTACGTTTCTTGTTGTCTCTTTTGTTCATAGGTTCTTCCCGAGGATGACTTGGTCGCCTTGTAGGAGTTTATTGCTCCCTTTTTGCCCCGATACATTCGGAAGAGGAGGTTTTCTTCCTTTTAGTTAAGTGACTTACAACCCTAATTGTATTTTAAGCCTGCATGCGACTTACGTATTTATATAATTATGTAAATACATGTTTGATTAGTATTTTATAGGATTTGTCTTGTTTGCTATGAAATCATTTGAAAACGTTTTTATATATACGTAATCTATTTTACATTGTTTGATTTGAAAAGGGTTGGTGTGTGTGAACGTTTTGAAAATAGCAAGATTACGACTTTGATAGTCCCATTAATCTCTTAGATCTATCTATATAGATCTTAATTGTAACATCCCGCTCATCCCATCTATAAGGTACGCCACATTTCAACCTTTTTATGTGTTTAATTATGTGATTTTATACTTTGCTCGGCCCTATTTTGATCTCTTTAAGAGTTTAGTGGCCCCTTTGCAATTTTCTCTTTTAAGTGGGTTTTCGGTCACTGCTCATTCAATCGAGATTTTGACCATTTTGACCCCTTCAACGGGTTCAGGGTAACAAAACGAGTCCATAGACTCTAAGTTTTCCCAATTCTGATGTCGTTAGCCTTTCCTCCCGATCATTTTGCGCACGAGGACCCGGGATAAAAGACCCGAATCCTTGTTTTTCTTGCCAGACTTCAGACCTCATGATACGAACCCCATGTACTTGTCGTGAAACCCAATACCAATACTTGGAGTTCTAAGAATATAATCATCCACATTCAAGGTTAGAAAAAAAGGAGTGTGACCCATTTGCTATAATGAGCAAGGAACCAACACTATCAGGTTTGAAAAGTAATGCACCCCGTCGACTATAAGGAGTCGGGAAATGACATTATCCGATGGAGGTTTGAAACTCTGGTGACGTTCAACTAAGAACTTGAGAGTTTAACTCACTTCAATGAAAATTTCATTCAGATTGGCTGCTCAATTCGAGTACAAGGCTGGAATTATAAAGACGCATGCATGTGAATTCTAAGAGACAAATCAGAATTCTAGGAGACAAGCTATTCCCGCATCTTTTCTTGTGGGCTGAATAAAATGGACTTAACCTAATCTATATGCAGATAATTTAAATAAAAAGATGGCCCAAAGTATAATATAATAGTTGAGGGCCGAAATTACAATAAACATGACACAATTTGACCTTAAAAATCGGCCATAATGACGTTGAAACAAAGTGGATTAGATCCAGCTGAATACTTGTCTTCTTGGAGCTCATCTTGAGTTATTTGCACCAAGAGAGATTGAACTTCCTCCCCTTCCTGAAAAGGATTCGACCTCTAATCGAAATCTGCATCAAAAGCAGTTAAATCAGCCACGTTAAAAGTTGCACTTACACTATATGTAACACCCCAGCTTTCGGCTTTCAGGTATGAACGCCACGTGTGAGTTTTGAGAGTTAGAATTTAATTTTATTTGATCATTTCTTCAATTTTTCACATCATGACATAATTTTTATAAAATTTTGTTTTAAGTGTTTTTATGAAATTCATATCAAATTGATATTTATTACACGAATTGAATTTGATTGGAACGTGAATTAATTCCCGAGCATGATTTAATTTCTTATATGTCCTTATTTGATCATTTTTTAACTTTGGAGACTTAATTGCATGAATTCCTTGTGGGACTTAATTGATCAATTATTATGGAATTGGACCTAATTGCATAACTTAATAAGTTGAGGGACTTAATAGCAAATTGGAGCATCTCTTCCTTGCACATAGCAGCAATCACGTACCATTTGCTTCTCATTTCATACAAAACATTACATACACTTGTTCATTTCTTCCTTGTTCAACCGATCCAAACCCTCATCAAGAAGAGAAGGAATTTCATCATTCAAGCTAGATTTTGTGGGTTTTGTGTCCATTGAAGCATAATCATCAACATATCTTCATCTCCTCTTCCATTTCTTTCATTTAAGGTAACTTTGGGGATTTTGATGATTTCTTAAATTGAATGTGATAGCTAGGGTTGTGGTATGAATTGGTTGGATTGAGTAATTGTTGTTGGAAGTATGTTGGTGAACTTTGAGCTTAAGTTTGATGCATATATTATGAAGTTTATGAGCTTAGATCATAGGTTGACATATGGGTTTGTAGTGAATGATTCTTGATGATCTAGCTTGGAATTAAGTGTTTATATGAGTTATTATTGATCTATAAGTATGCTAGTATGGTTATGGCATGATTTATGAGCTTTTGAACTTGGTTTTGAATCATTTTGGTGGATTATTTGTTGGTACGTATTGCCCTGCTGCTGTTGCTATGTTTCTGCTGCATCTGCATATTGGGAACGACCCTTCCCGTCCCAGTTCATTCTAGGAACGACTGTTCCCGCCCCGGCCAGCTGTCCCGCGAGACTGGGAACGACCCTTCTTAGTTTTGGCTTACTGTCGAAACGGCCGTTCCCAGCCATGAGCAAATTCCAAATTCTTATAGACGTACGGGATTTAGTTCGGGGAGTCGAGAACGGCCCTTCCCAGCTCCAGTTCAAAACCGGAACGACCGTTCCCATGCTCCAGTGGGTTTTATCAACTTTCTGCATAAAATGTGATTTTCGAAAACCGTTTCTAATGCCTTAATTGATCGATACGTGTTATTATATGCTCATTTTATGCATGAAAATGATCATATCATATTATAAATTGTCAATGCACGTCATATTGATCTTTATCATGCTGTTCGTCCTAATTGGTACATTTTGAGTCGTGTCTCACGGATAATTATCTTTCTTGCACAGACCAGCTTCCTGGTGACGAGGAGCAGGCCCCGTGAGCTGTTTCCTTGTTTATTTTGGTCACACAGGTGAGGTTTAATTTTAGATATATACAACCTTTACAACCTTTATGTGGATTTTGGCCAAAAATGTATTATTATACTATATATTTCATAAATCTCAAATGATTTCAAAATTCACCGAGTCTACTGTACTGAACTGACCGTATTTTTGGCGAGTACTATACTGCACTTTGGGATCGAGGGTAGTGGCTTGAGCCAACCGGGAAAGCATGGGCTGATGGGTAACTCTAGCGCTATCCTCACCAATTTTGGGATGACCCCTGAACCCCCTAGGAGATTAGGGGAGGAAGGAGTTCCGGGCTTAGGGATTCATGTACCCTCTGCTCACACTGATTAGATGGTTGGGCCTTGCAAACCCACCATCATTCGGAGGAAGAAGGGACTGAAACTGCTATTGACATGTACTGCACTGTAATAACTTGCTTGATCACTTAAATCAATTATAACCTAGTTATTGTACACAGTCTGAGTAAGGTTGGAGAATTACCCCACTCGCCGGGCCACTGATTGACTGAATTTGAATTAATTGTTAAACTTGATAGTTGTAACCTCGGGCGATAAAATATCTTATTTCTTGACTTGTATTGTTCTTTTACAAAATATTACCCGAGATTATAACTTGCATGTATGTGTGCATATATCTACTTATACCCCTCGCTTAGTCTGTGGTAGACTGACGCCTTAACCTTTCAGTTTTGCAGGTGCGTGCTAGGCGGGAATTAGAGTCGAGTTCTGTCTTTAATTTGGGTCTAGCACACTTCACCTTCACTTTATGTTCATGTATTGATATTTATGATATTTTGACATGTCTTATGGAATATGTTGGAGATGATATTGTATTGATATGCATATAGAGTAGATGATATGCTTTTGGATACTTGGTGATATTTAGTGAAATTTTATGCTTCCGCTTTTATTACTCTGAATGAATTGTTTGGTTTGGGGTTAGTCCCGCCTACCTCTTGTCGGTTTTTTTATTGTCTCCCGTTCGCTATAGCTTTGGTTCATGTATAGATTGTCCATTTCATATGTGGATTGAACTATAGTGCGGGGGATGTGGTACCTAGTGTTCCGGGTGCTACATCCTAAGGTGGTATGTAACATCCCGCTCGTCCGGCCATTCCAGGTACGCTTCTACGAGAGAGTTCTTTGTGTCTTTAATTATTTAATTATGCAATTATGTGCTATTTTAATGCTCTTGAGTTTTAACGTTTACGTATGCATGTCTTGTAATTTGCTCTGTATGTGCCCGAATTGAATTCCGTTTCTTGTGAATTTTGATATATGTGAATTACATGAGTTATGAACGTGATTATATGCTCGTTGCATGTTTTAGAGTTTGATTTATGTTGTTCTTGGCTCGTTTTGTAAAAACGGGATTTGTGAGGGACTTGAGGGCCTAACGCGTTTAGCGCACCTCGTGTTCCGGAAGGCGTAATTTGAGCTCGGGAATTCGGATTCAAATTCTGGAAGATGCGTTGGACTTGCAACGAAGAATGCAAGCTAAGTAATCCAACTTTGTATTTTTATAGGCCCATTTGACCCTCCGAAAGTCGACCGGAACGAGTACGTAGAGATAAGAAGACACCCTTGGACTAGTCTTGAGTGTGTGGGCCCCACCTTACCCCAAGTTAAGCCTTAACCATGACTTTTTTATGCCTTGTATACACTCCTCTCTCTCCTTCCTCAGCCACAATTTTGGACCCCTCTCCCCACCACAAGATATTTTGCTCCAGAGTGAAGAAATGAAGAAAGGAAAGAAGAAAGAAGATGAAGAAGAAGGGTTTGCCATTTTCGCTCCAAGCTTTGCCTCCAAGCTCCATCTTTTCTCATCCATTTGAAGAGGTAAGTTCATTTTTGTTTCCTCCATGATTTTGTGCTCACTTTTCCTTTGATTTTGCAAGTTTTAATCCGTGATTGCTTGATAGATGAGTTAGAGTTTGAATAGTGAGGGTTTTGTAGAAATTGCATGATCTAGCTTGCTTCCTTGTAATTCCTTTTTGTTTGAGGCATGTATTTAGTCCCTAAGACATCATATGTGATATATATGAAGTTGAATTGAGTGCTACTTGAGAATCCATGACTTTGCCATTGTTGAACTTTGGAGTTTTTGCATGATTTGCCTTAATCTCTTCCCTTGCATGAGTGTTGCTTGTTTGGTCCAATTTTATGGCTTTTCTTGCATGAGTTTTGCTTCCCCAACTTTCCTATATGTGTTTCCTTGATGCTTGTGTGGTTTGGGATGAGTTTTAATGTGTTTTGGGGAGCAACACCTTGGTTTTTCGTGGCTGGAGCAAATCCACGGCCATGGATTTTATACTTTGAAAACACCTACGGCCGTGGATTTGTGTGGAAGATTTGGGGTGGTTTCTGGACCGCGATCCACTATCGTGGATCCCCTCTTTGTTAAAAATCCACAACCATGGATCTCAGGGGCAGAACTTTTGTGTTCCGTCTTCGTTTTCTTGTTCATTTTGTTTGATTCCCTCCCCGATCTTGATCCTAATTTGATGAATACTTGTTTATATGTATAAGATGCTTTGATATGACTTAGTGATTAATGTGATATGTTTATGAGTGATTAATGTGTCATGTATGTTGCATTAAGATTTCGAATTCGTTTGACGTAGTTTACTCCTTATGTGATTCGATATGTACCCTAAAGTGCATGAATGACTTTGTGCTTTGCTTACTTGACTTGCATGTAATTTCTTTGTTCTTATATGAAGTATATGCACTAATTATGAGCTATATGATGTGTTTTATGTGATGCATGAAGCTTATGAATTTGTTAACGTAAAATATGTGATTTATGCATCAATGTGATTCGATATGAATTCATATGATATAAGCGCTACTTTGTTGCATTCCTTAAGCATCATACGCATCCATATGCATATGCCGAGTGTCTAAGTTGTTCATTTTAAGTCTAAGTTTGCCTTGTGATCTTTGCTTTGTCTTTAGGTGTGCCCTGTGGTTGAAGAGGCGGTTTCTTAGGAGGGTTTGTGTTTGTTTCATCGGTGTAGTCGGCAAGGTGAGGTTTCTTTCTTTTAGTTAGTATGACCTACAACCCTAAATGTGTTTTAAGCCCGCATGCGACATATATGTATATATGTATATACATATGAGTATGATATATATTTTGTGGGAGTTGGCCCTTTTGTTATGAAACGTTTGAAAAACGCTTTTATCTATAAGTAAGCTCTATTTTCGTCTCTTTGCTTTGAAAATGGGTTGGTGTGTGTGTGTGTGATATGTTTTGGCGAGATAAGCTTTGTGATATGTGTAAGTGTAAGTGTAAGTTTGGGCCCCGGAGTTGTGTGTAGTGGGAGACCCGGGACGACCATCGGGGTCGCCAGTTGCAACCCCCGGACACTTCTCCTGTAACGCCCCGTGCTTTCACACGTGCAGGTAAGTGTTACGTGTGCATTTACATTTAATTATATGACTTTATATTTTGAATTATTAATTGAATTCGTTTCTAATTTGATTTATTTGTTTAAATTCCATATGAATGTCAATGTGAGCTATGAATATATGAATGAAATTGTGAGAATGTGAATTTCGTGTAATTCGTGGGCTTGATTGTAACTTATTTGAACGTTTTGGACTCAATTGGAAATTGAGTTTGGGCTTAATTGCCACTTTTTGAAAGTTTAGGGACCTATTTGTATAATAGCAACCCTGAACGGTTTTCGCGATATCTTGAGCTCCGGACCTCGAAACCGAGATCCGTAAACGGCGTTGAACTTGTTTCGATGATACCTATCCTTTAAACTTGACCTTGTATCTTTTCAATATTGTTTGAACCTTCGACAACGAACCTTTCTATAGCCTCGACTTTATAACTTGTTTGAACCATTTCTTAAACGAACCGGACTTGGACCGACCCATATCCTACCCATTTCCTTACTAAATATCAGCATTTCCTTTCTCCTTGCTTCCATTTTTGATCGATCATTATCATCCCAAGAGACAAGCAAGAAAAGCTCTAAGAAACCCTTATTTTGATCAACCAAACTTTGAGCTCAAGATCAACCTATCTTCCATCTTCTTCCAAGGTAAAGTATGTATTGTTTTCCCCTCATCCTCCTCTCTATTTTCTTCCGATTATATCTTGAGTTGGGTTGGAAAATCATGTGTATGAAGAAAAGCTTGAATATGAACAAAATATTATGAATTCTTGGTTTTATGGATTTCCCTTGTTTGAAGTAAGAATTATTACATGGAAAGTGTTGCTTGTAACCTCCTCATCATTTCTATATCCTTGAATCTCATATTAGGTGATTTGTGTGGGAGTTGCCATTGTTGAAGCTTGAAGCTTCCATTATTGAAAGCTTGATATTGAGTGATCTTTTGCCAACCTTATGTATGAATTCTTGTATATATGAATGAGTTATGTGAATTGCATGAATTTTGTGGCTTGAAAGCATGTCTAGGTGGTATATATGAGCTTCCTTGTTGCTGCCCTGTTTTGCAAGCTTTTCCCTCACCAAAACAGAGCTTCTGCTCTGTTTTTTCTCGCAAGACGACGAGCTGACATGGCCGTGTCAGCTTTGAACTGAAAATGGACACGGCCGTGTTGGGCTCTCGACTTTGGAAAATTATTTTTAGAAAATCGGACACGGCCGTGTCCATTTCCTTTAAAAACTCAACACGGTTGTGTCATTTGAAATGGCAGCTTTGGGGGAACTCTTTTATTGCTTGTATTGCGTTTATGGTTCGTATTCGTGAATTATATGCAACGTGAATTCATTTATACTTTGAATTATGATTGATATATGACCTCAAGGACTATATGAATGCAAGAATGAAAAGTATGAACGATATGAACGGGAATGAATACGGTTTTACCGTATATTGAACGAAACTTGGTGAATTACGTGTTTAATTGAATTCCACGGTTTTCATGATCATAATTGGACATGCTCTTATGTTTCAAGCATTCCATAGCATGTCATTTCATTGCCGAGCGTCAAATGTGGTCATAATTGAGTCTCACACTACCTTTGTCAAACAAATATTGACCCAGTGGGAGACGGGGTTGAGCAGTGTGGGCTTTGTCGAGCTCTTTGGTCTACCAGGTGGGTTTTTCTTCTATTAGTTAAAGATATGACCCCAATATACCCAATGTGCAAGATTTTGGCCAAAGATATATATATCTATATCGAGTTTTCCAACGAATTAATGTTTTCAACGTTAAGCCTTTAATTTGAATATCCTACCAAAAGTTTTGGCGAGAAATGAATGTTCACAATGAATGGGGGCCCGGGACTTAGTGTATTGGTGAACCGGGGAAGCTTGGGCTGACGGGAATCCACATATACTAGTTCCATCAATTTCGGTAATCCTATTCGTTGTATTTTATTTTTCCACTTGGGAAAAATGCTTCGTGTAACAGCCCCGAAAACCCGCCTGTCGATATTATCCGCTTTGGGCAATCCGGTATAACCCGGCCTTCCCTCACGGTTTTTGTTTCTCCCGGTGGAATTTAAACCCGAAGGTGCCCACCCAGGAAAAGGCCTCAACAGGGAAGAGGTATCCACCCCCTTATAAGGAAGGCTTCGTTCTCCTCTTCTTCCGATGTGGGACAAGCACTTTGATATTTACAGTCCACCCCCCCATAAGGGTCCAGCGTCCTCGCTGGCACACCGGACCGGGTCCCAGCTCTGATAACATTTGTAATAGCCCGAAAACCCGCCTGTCGATATTGTCCGCTTTGGGCAATCCGGTATAACCCGGCCTTTCCTCACGATTTTTGTTTCTCCCGGTGGAATTTAAACCCGAAGGTGCCCACCCAGGAAAAGGCCTCAACAGGGAAGAGGTATCCACCCCCTTATAAGGAAGGCTTCGTTCTCCTCTTCTTCCGATCTGGGACAAGCACTTTGAGCTTTACAGTCCAGATCCCTTCCGAGGTGCAAAAGCCAGTTGTTGTGACACCCCGTATTCTCGAAGGGCGTCCAGATAGTATTAATAAGTAAGTCTCTACACATGTGTGTGTTTAATTTAAGAGTTCTTGAATTATGTGATTAAATGTAAATCCAATTTAATATGTGATCATTCGAATTATTCTAAGATTAATTGTCAACTTGATTAATTACGCGTATATTTAACCCTAACTGTCTAATTTGATTTAATTCAAATTTATTCCATGAAATAATTGTGAAGTTGCTTTTAAATCCATCATGTTACTTAACTTGTTTAATTTCGGTTTACTTGAATTCCTTGAGATTAATTGTCAATCATGTGTTTACGAAGTGACGTTAAATTGTATGAAAGGTTTTTAAAAATTAAATTGAATTAAACTCTAACCGGTAAATCTCTATTTCATGTTAATTTGTAAAAGTTATGCGGAGCATGAATGTTTAGTCGTAACTTTACCAATTTTATTTACGATTATTTGTACGCGCTATTACTTGCTACGCGATAAGGATACCCGGTTGTATATAGCTTGTGCACAAGACACATTTCTCCCAAATCTCCTTTCTCTCAAATCTCCTTTCTCTCTCTCTCCTCTCTCACTCTCTCTCCCGAGGGTACTATGCGCGGCTTCGGTTACAAGCCCATAACTCGATCGTTTCTCGACGGAATTCAACAAACGAATAGTCCATTTCGATTATCTCGGTGAGACCGACACAAGAGTACTAATTTGACGGCCTAAAGATGAACAGTGGTGGAGTTATGGTCGGATTTCAGTAGCAGCGGCGGAGGTGTTAGACCGCCGCCACTTCGCTGGCCTTCGCGGTGTTTTCCGGCCATCTCCTTGTTACACGTGCCACATGCCCAGATAGAGGACTTCCCGGCACAGCGGTTGATGTCGGCGGCGTGGCCATCGGAGCAGAGACGGCGCCGCACGCGCTGCACAAGGCTCGCGGCGGCGGAGCGGGTTACTGTAGCGGCGGGTTTCGCCGCCTTCCGGCGATGGTTTTCGACGGGGCTTGATGGTTTCCAAGGTTTTTCGACCCCCTGAGTTCATTTCCGGCATCAATTTCACCAGATCTTGGCCGTAGGTGGTGGTTCCGGCGACGTGGGCGGCGGCAGAAACTTCAGCGGCCAACGGGGGCCTTTTTCGGCCATCTTTTGGTCTCGGGCTCTTCACGAAAGTTGTTCGGAATGACGAGAACTAGTGGCCTATGATCACGTGACTCCAGATTCGGTGGTTTGGCGGTGGATCGCGGTGGCATAGTGGCGGTGCAACGGCGGCGCTAGCTCCGAGGATTTTTCTGGCGAGCTTAGGGCTTTCGAAGAGCTCGTCACGGGTAAGACAATGCCTTTTACGGATCGCATTTTGGTTCAGCGGTTTGGAAGAAATTTGAGTTTGAAGATTTAGGGTTTTCGTGTTCTTAGATTTCAGATCTAGGACAATCGGCTTGAAATTTTTAGAAATTGATCGAGGATTCGGAACGGGCACGAAGACTTCATTCAGGATTGATTTTTCGGGATTTTTCTGGCGACCTTCGGTGGCGGCCCGGCAGCTGCAGTGGTGGCGTTCCGGAGGTGTTTGGTCAGAATGTTCGTCTCGTTGTGGTGAGTTCAATGCCACTTTCCGTTCGTTAATCGGACACTCGATCTATTTATTACGAATTATTTTGCGTAATTGTGATTATTTGAATTAATTGTTTTAAGTGCAAATAAATTGGTTATTGTTGGTTTGTTGATCGAGATGTATTCCAATCGTATATGAAAACATGTGTTGAATGGATTGTGATATGCATGAATGTTTCGATTTACAATTTGAATGCCGATGTGATGAATTTATACTATGTGTTTAGATATGAAGGGGTGTTAGTGTAATATCTAGAAACTAATCTTTTATGTGACTAAATGAACTTGAATGATATTTTAGAAGAACGAACATGTTGTGATTTCTCTATATGGATTTGAGACGTTCTCAATGTTATGTTTGTTGTAAATTTTGTTTCCAATATTAAATTGAGATACATGAAAGATGCTTGAACAACTTGAGACTTGATGCATGATAGGAGTTAGAATTGTAATATCTTGATTTACTCTTACTACTCAAAAATGGTATATTATGAATTATGATAAATTGATAATTGTCATGTTTGTAAGTAATTAATTCCTAGTTGAATAATTGTATAAACACTTTAAACGAACAATTATGCTTAGTAATCAACTAAGGGGATGTATGTGTAATAATTCTAAACTTTTATAAATAACTTAGGGGATGTAAGTGTAATGTTTATGAAACTATGAATGTGACTTGAGCTTGTGTACCAAACATGTTGTGAAGTTGTAAAGTATGATCTTAAGTGAATTAAATGCACTCTTTATTTGTATCAAGCATGCCATCTACGTACAACAACCTTGTATGTTTATATGATCAAGTTGCTCTTACTTATGCACTTTATAACTCGTCATGAACTTGATGCTTAATTCTAATATTATAATTGAACCCTGTGACATTGGATGATTTAATATGCATTTTGTGAATACATTGACTTCCTAAATTGATCTTGCATCTTTGGATATGGAATTACATGTCGGTTGCTTGTAAATATGACCTTGTTGAGCATTGATATGCCTTGAATGACCACGACACCTTATCCAAGCACAACATGAACACTTATGCATAACCACGATCATGTTGAGAAACGCCGTGCGTCTTGTTCGGTTCATATATAGTCTAAGTCTGGGCTTCTGTATGTCTTGTCACAGAGTTTGGTAGTGCCGGTGGGCCCGAGGTTTAGGGTGTTTGGCCCTTCACACTCTCAGACTCTACTTTCACGAGGTGAGGTTTAGGATTTTGTATAGTTATGCGACCTATGGCCTTAATATGCTGATTTCAACCCTTGCATGCGAGTATATCTATTATAAATACGTATGTGTTGGATATGATATGTTTATGGCCTTGTGAATCAGCTCTGTTTTGGAAAATTAGATATGAAAGCATATGTAAGCTGTTTTGAAAAGTTATGTTATGTTATGATCTGTTCTGTAGCGAGTTAGCCATGATATATGGTATCTGTTCTGTTCTGTTCTGTTATGGATCCGAGGAGCTATGGGTAAGGAATCCCTGGGACGGTATAGGGCCGTCAGGGCTCGGCCTATGCATAGTCTCCATTTGAGATATCATCGCGCGACTCAGGGAGATTGGGGAAACGTGATATCTTGAGCCTTCGGTGTACAGCCGGGGAGGACTCTTGTGGGTTCGCTACCCCTTGAGGGTTTGTCTGTTCTGGATGGTTTGGGGACGCTACATCCCCTCCATCATTGGTGTGACGGTTGGATTGGATTTTGTGTTTATGATTTGATATGTTCTGAGGAGTAAAGGTTGGAAGCTCGTACTCGCCGAGCATGTGTTCTGTTCTGTCTGGGAATCATGAATCGAGATAGAGGTTCTGAAATGTTTTCTAAAGCTTATACTTATAACTATCTTTTGGGTACTTTTGGAAATGTCTTTGGTATGCAACACCTATCTCCGGTTCATGAGTCCACCCTTCTGATATGTGCTATGCTCTATATATATACAGTGGGTGTGCGTTAGCCCCCTCACTTAGTTAGTTGACTGACACCTCATTTTATCTTTTAGGTGCAGGTTTCTTTTGGCTTGAGCTAGGCGGATCTGAGTCTTCTGGGTCACACTTGTTGGTTTAGTTGGTGTTAAGATGCATTTGTCACATACTCTATTTATGTTATGTATTCTTATTTCGCTTTTGGAGATTATGTTTTATGCTCTACTTAGACTTATACCCGTGTGGGGTTAGTATGCTAGCATTTGGATGTAATTAGCTATTCAGCTGATACTTATGTTGGTTTATTTTGCGATGAATTGAGATTCGGGACTAGGTATCTATGCTAGTTGAACCCATCACCTGTTATGTATGCTGATATTCGGGACTAGGTATCTATGCTAGTTGAACCCGTCACTTATTTTGTACGTTGACTTAATTGCTTCCGCTATCTGATGATAATTGTTTAAATTGCTTCCGCGCTCTGAGTTTGTCGAGTTAGATCCGCCTAGCCTAGTGTGTGAGTTGGTCTCTCGTTCGCTTTGATTCGGATTCGAGCATGGGCTTTCCATTTCGTGACCGGGTCTGGGTCTTAGTGCGGGGGATGTGGCATCCTCCGTTTGGAGTGTTACATCCTTAAGTAGTATCAGAGCTCTAGGTTGCAAAACCGAGCTCTTGAGTCGTGTTGAGTCTGTCTAGGTCGTACGGCATAGGAATAACTGCGCATTGCATTTGTTTGACTTGATATTGTGATCCTTCGGCATGAATTGTTTCGTGATTATATGATTGTGTGCACATTTTGACTTTGATTATGCAACATCTTATTTTATGTGCTTTATAAATTGCAAATAATTATTGCATTTACGTGATATACGTGTTACATTTCATTTGCATCCTAATCCGCATGCATCGAATTTAGTGTTTGGATTTCAGGGTGCCCTATGAGTCAACACTAAGATTTCCCCCCGTCAACACTACCTATTAGCACTACAACGAAAACACGTCATAATTCGAAGATGAAAGGATTCTTTGCCAAGATCAATTGTCATGAAAAGGTTCAGAGTTGAAGGAATGAGATTTGCTATGTTGACTTACTATCTTAAAGTCAATTGAAAGATGGAGTTTGATGAATTTTCACCTTGAGGATTCGTTCATTTGGAAGTAGTCACCTTGTTGAGGAAATGAGTCAATGGAGGAGAATCTGATCAAGTAGAACCGTTTTGAAGGAGTTTGATGAGCTTTCGCCTTGATGATTCATTTATTTGGAAGTAGTCACTTTGTTGATGGAAACGAGTTAATGTAGAAGAATCCGATCAAATAAGATCTGATCAAGTTCAAGGGATGTGGATAGGTAACCATGTTACTTAAGCAACGAGCTACAAAGCATCGGTGAGTGTTGAAGGTTTGGGTGCCGTTTAGAGTTAACGAACGACAAGACAAGATTGGTTGTTAGCTCTTTGGGTGTTTCTCTAAGATGAGATGGAAGACATTGTTGATGCGGGAATATAACACTTAGATGCTGAAAGACTTTATCCAAGTTTCAGAACCATATACCATGAATTGCTTTGGGAAGTGCTTAGCACCACAATCATCCAACGAAACTCTGAGGTAAATATCTAATTGACAAATGAATCATGGATAACTCTTTGAAAATGAGCAGACTAAGATTTAACACATAAATGAGAATTCTTGGGAGAAACTGAAGATGATTCTAGTTGAGGAAGGATTACAGTCTAGTAAGGCGTTTGGTGATAAACGAGCTTTGTTGAGTTACCACTCTATGAAAAGACTTAAGACAAAGAGGTCCAGATGACGAGGGTTGCATCATTACCGGCTTAATCAACTCCTACTGCTTCATCTCGACTTTCTTGTAAAGATTGTTATGCTTCGGTTAACGGTACACCAAGCAGTCATGGCATTTGCATACATGCATCGCTTAAATACTCTTACCTTGTTTTGCTTGATGTGGGTGACGACCATTGTTGTTTTAATTGTGATAACTTGGATACCTGATCTAGCAGTTGTAACTTGAAATTTCTACTTGTTATGAACCGTTGCTGATGAATGAGTTATGTACTTATGTGAACTATTCATGCCTATGTGATTTAAAACTCTCGTGATTGCTCACTAACTTCTCATATAACATACATACATACTGTAACCCTGTTTTATAGGGATTCCATCGCGATATCCCCCTTGAGTTGAGGTATGAGCGTTGAATCTATACTCAAGGGACACCGATATCAGTTGTATAAGGTACACCAAACATGCATCACATACTTTTCGTCAAGTGTTACTATGATGTGTGTATGTACGAATAACTGATCAGTAGATTTATGTGCAAGAGAGACCTTAGGTTCCCTCTTTTTACGGGTTGGAGAGATGTAGGATTCTCTCTATTTATGTGGTAGAAAGATGTTGGGATCTTTCTAAGTTTTGTGCACGAGAGATGTTGGATTCTCTCGTACTTAGATATTCAGGGATGCTGGATTCTCTTGAATCTAGGGGTTTGAGGAATGCTGGATTTTCTCAAACTAGAATGTTGGGAGATGTTGGAATCTGCCCGACTTAGGTTGAGAGACGGGGTTCTCTCAATTATGTGCTTGAGAGACGGGGTCCTCTCTTTTGTGTGTGCTCGAGAGACGGGGTTCTCTCTCTTGTGGGTGTTGAGGGACGGGGCTCTCTCACTTACGTGCTGAGAGATGGGATTCTCTCTTGTTTGTTGTGGTTGCGTTACGCGTTGATCTGACTCCGGGTAGCAAGTGGTGCATCGGAGATGACATCGAGGTTGGGTACAGTTGCAGCTATCCGATCATGAGAATGACCATCCGAGTTCGAAACAACTAGCGGATCAAGTACTCGCAGGGACCTCGACGATAACAAGACATCATAAAGGAGGTTCGGTGTAGATGACAGGAGTAAGCCTCACGATTAGAGTTATGATCTTGCACGAGTTCGGGAGAAGGATTGGAGCACTACAACTCGAGGATCTACATTTTAGCAGTGGAACCTGGGGACCAGGTTCTCTTAACGGGGGAAGGTTGTGACACCCCGTATTCTCGAAGGGCGTCCTGACAGTATTAACAAGTAAGTCTCTACACTTGTGTGTGTTTAATTTAAGAGTTCTTGAATTATGTGATTAAATGTAAATCCAATTTAATATGTGATCATTCAAATTATTCTAAGATTAATTGTCAACTTGATTAATTACGCCCATATTTAACCCTAACTGTCTAATTTGATTTAATTCAAATTTATTCCATGAAATAATTGTCAAGTTGCTTTTAAATCCATCATGTTACTTAACTTGTTTAATTTCGGTTTACTTGAATTCCTTGAGATTAATTGTCAATCATGTGTTTACGAAGTGTCGTTAAATTGTATGAAAGGTTTTTAAAAATTAAATTGAATTAAACTCTAATTGGTAAATCTCTATTTCATGTTAATTTGTAAAAGTTATGCGGAGCTTGAATGTTTAGTCGTAACTTTACCAATTTTATTTACGATTATTTGTACGCGCTATTACTTGCTACGCGATAAGGATACCCGGTTGTATATAGCTTGTGAACAAGACACATTTCTCCCAAATCTCCTTTCTCTCTCTCTCTCCTCTCTCACTCTCTCTCCCGAGGGTACTATGCGCGGCTTCGGTTACGAGCCCATAACTCGATCGTTTCTCGATGGAATTCAATAAACGAATAGTTCATTTCGATTATCTCGGCGAGACCGAATCAAGAGTACCAATTTCACGGCCTAACGACGAACGGTGGTGGAGTTATGGTCGGATTTCAGTAGCAACGGCGGAGGTGTTAGACCGCCGCCACTTCGCCGGCCTTCGCGGCGGTTTCCGGCCATCTCCTTGTTACACGCGCCACATGCCCAGATAGAGGACTTCCCGGTGCAGCGGTTGATGTCGGCGGCGCGGCCATGGGAGCAGAGACGGCGCCGCACGAGCCGCCCAAGGCTCGCGGCGGCGGTGCGAGTTACTGTAGCGGCGGGTTTCGCCGCCTTCGGGCGATGGTTTTCGACGGGGCTTGATGGTTTCTAAGGTTTTTTGACCCCCTAAGTTCATTTCCGACATCAATTTCACCAGATCTTGGCCGTAGGTGGTGGTTCAAGTGACGTGGGCGGTGGCAGAAACTTCGGCGGCCAACGGGGGCCTTTTTCGGCCATCTTTTGGTCTCGGGCTCTTCACGAAAATTGTTCGGAACGACGAGAACTAGTGGCCTGTGATCACGCGACTCCAGATTCGGTGGTTTGGCAGCGGATCGCGGCGGCATAGTGGCGGTGCAACGGCGGCGCTAGCTCCGAGGATTTTTCCGGCGAGCTACCATAGGGCTTTCGAAGAGCTCGTCACGGGTAAGACAATGCGTTTTACGGATCGCATTTTGGTTCACCGGTTTGGAAGTAATTTGAGTTTGAAGATTTAGGGTTTTCGTGTTCTTAGATTTCAGATCTAGGACAATCGGCTTGGAATTTTCAGAAATTGATAGAGGATTCGGAACGGGCACGAAGACTTCATTCAGGACTGATTTTTCGGGATTTTTCCGGTGACCTTCGGTGGCGGCCCGGCAGCGGTCCGGCCAAATTCCGGCAGCTACAGTGGTGGCGTTCCGGCAGAATGTTCGTCTCGTTGTGGTGAGTTCAACGCCACTTTCCGTTTGTTAATCGGACACTCGATCTATTTATTATGAATTATTTTGCGTAATTGTGATTATTTGAATTAATTGTTTTAAGTGCAAATAAATTGGTTATTGTTGGTTTGTTGATTGAGATGTATTTCAATCGTATATGAAAACATGTGTCGAATGGATTGTGATATGCATGAATGTTTCGATTTACAATTTGAATGCCGATGTGATGAATTTATACTATGTGTTTAGATATGAAGGGGTGTTAGTGTAATATCTAGAAACTAATCTTTTATGTGACTAAATGAACTTGAATGATATTTTAGAAGAACGAACATGTTGTGATTTCTCTATATGGATTTGAGACGTTCTCAATGTTATGTTTGTTGTAAATTGTGTTTCCAATATTAAATTGAGATACATGAAAGATGCTTGAACAACTTGAGACTTGATGCATGATAGGAGTTAGAATTGTAATATCTTGATTTACTCTTACTACTCAAAAATGGTATATTATGAATTACGATAAATTGATAATTGTCATGTTTGTAAGTAATTAATTCCTAGTTGAATAATTGTATAAGCACTTTAAACGAACAATTATGCTTAGTAATCAACTAAGGGGATGTATGTGTAATAATTCTAAACTTTTATAAATAGCTTAGGGGATGTAAGTGTAATATTTATGAAACTATGAATGTGACTTGAGCTTGTGTACCAAACATGTTGTGAAGTTGTAAAGTATGATCTTAAGTGAATTAAATGCACTCTTTATTTGTATCAAGCATGCCATCTACGTAAAACAACCTTGTATGTTTATATGATCAAGTTGCTCTTACTTATGCACTTTATAACTCGTCATGAACTTGATGCTTAATTCTAATATTATAATTGAACCCTGTGACATTGGAAGATTTAATATGCATTTTGTGAATACATTGACTTCCTAAATTGATCTTGCATCTTTGGATATGGAATTACGTGTCGGTTGCTTGTAAATATGACCTTGTTGAGCATTGATATGCCTTGAATGACCACGACAACTTATCCAAGCACAACATGAACACTTATGCATAACCACGATCATGTTGAGCAACGCCGTGCGTCTTGTTCGGTTCATATATAGTCTAAGTCTGGGCTTCTGTATGTCTTGTCACAGAGTTTGGTGGTGCCGGTGGGCCCGAGGTTTAGGGTGTTTGGCCCTTCACACTCTCAGACTCTACTTTCACGAGGTGAGGTTTAGGATTTTGTATAGTTATGCGACCTATGGCCTTAATATGCTGATTTCAACCCTTGCATGCGAGTATATCTATTATAAATACGTATGTGTTGGATATGATATGTTTATGGCCTTGTGAATCAGCTCTGTTTTGGAAAATTAGATATGAAAGCATATGTAAGCTGTTTTGAAAAGTTATGTTATGTTATGATCTGTTCTGTAGCGAGTTAGCCATGATATATGGTATCTGTTCTGTTCTGTTCTGTTATGGATCCGAGGAGCTATGGGTAAGGAATCCCTGGGACGGTATAGGGCCGTCAGGGCTCGGCCTGTGCATAGTCTCCATTTGAGATATCATCGCGCGACTCAGGGAGATTGGGGAGGCATGATACCTTGAGCCTTCGGTGTACAGCCGGGGAGGACTCTTGTGGGTTCGCTACCCCTTGAGGGTTTGTCTGTTCTGGATGGTTTGGGGACGGTACATCCCCTCCATCATTGGTGTGACGGTTGGATTGGATTTTGTGTTTATGATTTGATATGTTCTGAGGAGTAAAGGTTGGAAGCTCGTACTCACCGAGCATGTGTTATGTTCTGTCTGGGAATCATGAATCGAGATAGAGGTTCTGAAATGTTTTCTAAAGCTTATACTTATAACTATCTTTTGGGTACTTTTGGAAATGTCTTTGGTATGCAACACCTATCTCCGGTTCATGAGTCCACCCTTCTGATATGTGCTATGCTCTATATATATACAGTGGGTGTGCGTTAGCCCCCTCACTCAGTTAGTTGACTGACACCTCATTTTATCTTTTAGTTGCAGGTTTCTTTTGGCTTGAGCTAGGCGGATGTGAGTCTTCTGGGTCACACTTGTTGGTTTAGTTGGTGTTAAGATGCATTTGTCACATACTCTATTTATGTTATGTATTCTTATTTCGCTTTTGGAGATTACGTTTTATGCTCTACTTAGACTTATACCCGTGTGGGGTTAGTATGCTAGCATTTGGATGTAATTAGCTATTCTGCTGATACTTATGTTGGTTTATTACGTTGCGATGAATTGAGATTCGGGACTAGGTATCTATGCTAGTTGAAACCGTCACCTGTTATGTATGCTGATATTCGGGACTAGGTATCTATGCTAGTTGAACCCGTCACTTATTTTGTACGTTGACTTAATTGCTTCCGCTATCTGATGATAATTGTTTAAATTGCTTCCGCACTCTGAGTTTGTCGAGTTAGATCCGCCTAGCCTAGTGTGTGAGTTGGTCTCCCGTTCACTTTGATTCGGATTCGGGCATGGACTTTCCATTTCGTGACCGGGTCTGGGTCTTAGTGCGGGGGATGTGGCATCCTCCGTTTGGGGTGTTACACTTCTAAACCTCGAATAAGGATTATAGCTTGCATGTATGTGTGTAAATTCCGCCATATTATGATATTATGCCTGTTTTTATACCCACCAGTCTGTCTAAGACTGAACCCGGAGTTGTTTCAGTTTCTTTTTGCAGGAAGGGATGCTAGGCGGGATACAAGTCTGAGAGAGTCTTGCATAGTGTCTAGCCTTTCTTTCTTTACACTCATACGCTTACTTTTTATGATCTTTTTGGATATTGTATATGTATTTCGAGCGTACATGTTCGTATTAGAATTACTGAGCTTACTCGAACTTAAATGGTGGTACCTAGAGCATATAGCTCAATATATGGAATACATGTTGGTATCTAGAGCATATAGCTCAGTATATGGTATATGAATTATTGCTTCCGCTTTTCTGTTACTCTGATTGTTGTTGTTGTTGTTGGGGTTTAAGTGATAGGTTCGCCCCGCCTGGCTTAGCGAGTGTGTATGTCTCCGTTCCCTATGATTTGGCACGTGTATGGAAATCCATTTCATATACGGGTCGGGTCATGGTGCGGGGGATGTGACGTCTCGCGCTCGGGCGTTACATCCTTTGAGTGGTATCAGAGCCCAAGGTTGCAAAACCAGGGTTCTATTGTCGTGTTGAGTCAGTTAGGTTGTTCAGCTTTAAGAATCGTTTGCTAATGTGTAGTAATTGCATTTTCGCGTGATAATGTGCTTTGATTCTTGACTTGATTGAATTCATTGCATTGTCACGCATGGACTAAATCTGGCATGCATGTTAGTGTTTGACTAAACAGGATGCCTCCTAGAAGACACCGGGAGAGGTCTCCGGGACGTCATCATCACCGTGATCATTCCCCTAATCCTCCACAACCGCCTATGAATATGGAGCATTTTATGGAAGCGGTATACAATTATGTTGAACATAGAAGGGCTGAGGATCCTCCGGTACAACCACCAGCTGAGCAACAAGCACCTCCTCCTAATAACCCGAGAGATCATCATGGGTTGTTTTTGAGTTATAATCCTCCAAGGTTTTCAGGTTCGGTTGATGATACAATATCGGAAGGATGGCTCACTCGGATTGAGAGGATTTTCAATGTTAGACAATTTACCTCTCAAGAGAAGGCTCAGTTTGCTATTTTTCAACTGGATGGAGAAGCCTATGATTGGTGGGAACGTACTCGAAAGAAGCTTGAGGTGGAAGGAGAAGAAGTTAATTGGGAAGTCTTTGTAAGGGAGTTTCGAGAGGCTTTTGTGCCTGAGGTGGTTCGGGAGAGAAAAAAACAAGAGTTTATGGATTTGAAACAGGGAACTCGAACAGTGGCTCAGTATCTTTCTCTTTTCAATCGGCTTGGCAAATATGCACCTTACATTACACGGGATGAAAAGAGAAAGGGGAAGAAGTTTATTGCTCGATTGAGACAGGATCTCCGACATGGGCATGCAGGTCATAACTTTGAGTCTTTTGTTGATACTGTACAAAGGGCATTGGTGCTGGAAGAGGAATATAAGAAAAAGGATCCCATTCCTCGCATGCAAATAGGACAAGGATCTGGATTTGGAAAGGGGAAAAGGCCTATGGTATCCCCCTCTTAGCCATTCCAAGGCCAAAACAAGAAGTTTTGAGCTCCAGGAACTGCACCACCGAAGCCACAAGTACCTCCGGCTACTTCTGATCCTCGACATGATCGGTCACCATGTTTGTATTGTGGAGGCCCTACTTACACCTACAACACTTGCAGAAGGAGGTTGGGTCAGTGTTTGATCTGCGGGAAGGACTGTAAGGCTCAAAGTGCTTATCCCACATCGGAAGAAGAGGAGAACAAAGCCTGCCTTATAAGGGGGTGGATACCTCTTCCCTATTGAGGCCTTTTCCTGGCTGGGCACCTTCGGGTTTAAATTCCAGCGGGAGAAACAAAACTGTGAGGGTGGTGTCGCTTAGCCCACCCAAGTGGACAATATCGACAGGCGGGTTTTCGGGCTGTTACAAATGGTATCAGAGCTGGGACCTGGTCCGGTGTGCCAGCGAGGACGCTGGGCCCTTATGGGAGGGTGGATTGTAAGGCTCAAAGTGCTTGTCCCACATCGGAAGAAGAGGAGAACGAAGCCTGCCTTATAAGGGGGTGGATACCTCTTCCCTGTTGAGGCCTTTTCCTGGCTGGGTACCTTCGGGTTTAAATTCCAGCGGGAGAAACAAAACCGTGAGGGTGGTGTCGCTTAGCCCACCAAAGCGGACAATATCGACAGGCGGGTTTTCAGGCCGTTACAAATGTAACACCCCAAACGGAGTGATAGGAATCAGGATGATGTGAATCATAAGACAAGGCCACACTTTGGTCCAACAAGGCCACACTTTGATCCAAATGATGATATGATCCCAACTCAAGATGACCCAAGTTATGTTGGACCTATCACAAGGTCACGATCCAAAAGAATGCAAGAAGAAGTTCAATCTCTTTTGATCCAAATAACTCAAGATTAGCTCCAAGAAGACAAGTATTCAGCTGGATCCAATCCACCTTGTTTTAATGTCTTAGTGATAGAATTTTAAGCCCAAATTGTATTAAGTTTATTGTAATTTGGCCCTGAACTATTATATTATACTTTGGGCCATCTTTTTATTTATTTTGCATGCATTTCGATTAGGTTAAGCCCATTTTATTCAGCCTACAAGAAAAGTGACGGGATTAGCTTGTCTCTTTGAATTCTGAATTGTCTCTTAGAATTCCCATGCATGCATCTTTATATTCCAGCCTTGTAGTTCGAAATATTCAGTCAAAAAATGAATGAATTGTGATTCAAGTGAGTTATACTCACAAGTTCTTAGTTGAACGACACCGGAGTTTCAAACCTCCACCGGATAATGTCATTTCCCGACTCATTATAGTCGACGGGGTGCATTACTTATCAAATCTGATAGGGTTGGTTCCTTGCTCATTATAGCAAATGGGTCACACTCCTATAATTCAAATCTGATAGTGTTGGTTCCTTGCTCAATATAGCAAATGGGTCACACTCCTCAATTTTAACCTTGAATTGGACGATCGAAAATCAAGAACTCCAAGTATTGGTATAGGGTTTCACGGCAAGTACGTGGAGTTCGTATCATTTGGTATTTAGAGCTTAGGTTTCCATCCAAGGTTACGTATCCGTATCTTTTATCTTTTTTATAATTTCTTTTCATTATTGTTAAAATGCTGCAGAAAAAAATCGAAAAAGGCAAAAAAAAAAAAAAAAAAAAAAAGGGAGAGAACAGCATTGTTTCAGTCATTTTCTTTGTAATCTCAAATCATAAATCATGTGGATTTGTTTGTTTGTTAAAAAAAAAAAAAAAATATTAGAAAAAAACGAGAAAGAAGACAACTTTGGTGTATTTCATTTTGGGTTTTAGATCTACTTTGAGAAATAAAAGGGGCTATTTGTTTTGTGAGATGACTATCTTGATCCAGATTCGAGGACGAATCTTTTTTCAAGAAGGGGAGAATGAGGCCACACTTTGATCCAAATGATGATATGATCACAACTCAAGATGAACCAAGTTATGTTGGACCTATCACAAGGTCACGATCCAAAAGAATGCAAGAAGAAGTTCAATCTCTTTTGATCCAAATAACTCAAGATTAGCTCCAAGAAGACAAGTATTCAGCTGGACCCAATCCACCTTGTTTTAATGTCTTAGTGATAGAATTTTAAGCCCAAATTGTGTTAAGTTTATTGTAATTTGGCCCTGAACTATTATATTATACTTTGGGCCATCTTTTTATTTATTTTGCATGCATTTCGATTAGGTTAAGCCCATTTTATTCAGCCTACAAGAAAAGTGACGGGATTAGCTTGTCTCTTTGAATTCTGAATTGTCTCTTAGAATTCCCATGCATGCATCTTTATATTCCAGCCTTGTAGTTCGAAATATTCAGTCAAAAAATGAATGAATTGTGATTCAAGTGAGTTATACTCACAAGTTCTTAGTTAAACGACACCGGAGTTTCAAACCTCCACCGGATAATGTCATTTCCCGACTCATTATAGTCGACTGGGTGCATTACTTATCAAATCTGATAGTGTTGGTTCCTTGCTCATTATAGCAAACGGGTCACACTCCTATAATTCAAATCTGATAGTGTTGGTTCCTTGCTCATTATAGCAAACGGGTCACACTCCTCAATTTTAACCTTGAATTGGACGATCGAAAATCAAGAACTCCAAGTATTGGTATAGGGTTTCACGGCAAGTACGTGGAGTTCGTATCACGGAGGATGCCACATCCCCCGCACTAAAACCCAAACCCGGTCACGAAATGGAAAGTCCATGCCCGAATCCGAATCAAAGTGAACGGGAGACCAACTCACACACTAGGCTATCATCGGATAACTTGACAGACTCAGAGCGCGGAAGCAATTATCATCAGATAGCGGAAGCAGTTAAATCAACGTACAAAATAAGTGACGGGTTCAACTAGCATAGATACCTAGTCTCGAATATCAGCATACATAACAGGTGGCGGGTTCAACTACCATAGATACCTAGTCCCGAATCTCACATCATCGCAACGTAATAAACCAATATAAGTATCGGCAGAATAGCTAATTACATCCAAATGCTAACATACTAACCCCACACGGGTTTAAGTCTAAGTAGAGCATAAAACATAATCTCCAAAAGCGAAATAAGAATACATAACATAAATAGAGTATGTGACAAATGCATCTTAACACCAACTAAACCGACAAGTGTGACCCAGAAGACTCACATCCGCCTAGCTCAAGCTAAAAGGAAACCTTCAACTAAAAGATAAAATGAGGTGTCAGTCAACTGACTGAGTGAGGGGGCTAACACACACCCACAGTATATATATAGAACATAGCACATATCAGAAGGGTGGACTCATGAACCGGAGATAGGTGTTCCATACCAAAACATTTCCAAAAGTACCTAAAAGATAGTTATAAGTATAAGCTTTAGAAAATATTTCAGAAACTCTATCTCGATTCATGATTCCCAGACAAAACATATCACATGCTCGGCGAGTACGAGCTTCCAACCTTTACTCCCCAGAACATATCAAATCATAGAATACAAGAGTCCTCCCCGGCTGTACACCGAAGGCTCAATATATCATGCCTCCCCTATCTCCCTGAGTCGCGCGATGATATCTCAAATGGAGACTATACACAGGCCGAGCCCTGACGGCCCTATACCGTCCCAGGGATTCCTTACCCATAGCTCATCGGATCCATAACAGAACATAACAGAACAGATACCATATATCATGGCTAACTCGCTAGAGAACAGATCATAACATAACATAACTTTTCAAAACAGCTTACATATGCTTTCATATCTAATTTTCCAAAACAGAGCTGATTCACAAGGTCATAAACATATCATATCCAACACATACGTATTTATAATAGATATACTCGCATGCAAGGGTAGAAACCAGCATGTAAAGGCCATAGGTCGCATAACTATACAAAATCCTAAACCTCACCTCGTGAAAGTAGAGTCTGAGAGTGTGAAGGGCCAAACACCCTAAACCTCGGGCCCACCGGCACTACCAAACTCTGTGACAAGACATACAGAAGCCCAGACTTAGACTATATATGAACCAAACAAGACGCACGGCGTTGCTCAACATGATCGTGGTTATGCATAAGTGTTCATGTTGTGCTTGGGTAAGGTGTCGTGGTCATTCAAGGCATATCAATGCTCAACAAGGTCATATTTACAAACAACCATCATGCAATTCCATATCCAAAGATGCAAGATCAATTTAGGAAGTCAATGTATTCACAAAATGCATATTAAATCATCCAATGTCACAAGGTTCAATTATAATATTAGAATTAAGCATCAAGTTCATGTCGAGTTATAAACTGCATAAGTAAGAGCAACTTGATCATATAAACATACAGTTGTTGTACGTAGTTGGCATGCTTGATGATACAAATAAAGAGTGCATTTAATTCACTTAAGATCATACTTTACAACTTCACAACATGTTTGGTACATAAGCTCAAGTCACATTCATAGTTTCATAAATATTACACTTACATCCCCTAAGTTGATTACTAAGCATAATTGTTCGTTTAAAGTGTTTATACAATTATTCAACTAGGAATTAATTACTTACAAACATGACAATTATCAATTTATCGTAACTCATAATATACTATTTTCGAGTAGTAAGAGTAAATCAAGATATTACAATTCTAACTCCTATCATGCATCAAGTCTTAAGTTGTTCAAGCATCCTTCATGTATCTAAATTTATATTTGAAACACAATTTACAACAAACATAACATTGAGAACGTCTCAAATTCATATAGAGAAATTACAACATGTTCGTTCTTCTAAGATATCATTCAAGTTCATTTAGTCACATAAGAGATTAGTTTCTAGATATTACACTAACATCCCTTCATATCTAAAGACATAGCATAAATTCATCACATCGGGGTTCAAATTATAAATCGAAACATTCATGCATATCACAATCCATTCAATACATGTTTTCGTATATGATTGGAATACATCTCGATCAACAAACCAACAATAACCAATTCATTTGCACTTAAAACAATTAATTCAGATAATCACAATTATGCAAAATAATTCGTAATAAATAGATCGAGTGTCCGATTAACGAACGGAAGGTGGCGTTGAACTCACCACAACGAGAAGAACATTCTGACCAGACGCCACCGGAAGGCCACCACTGTAGCTGTCGGAATTTGGCCGGGCCGTCGCCGAAGGTCGCCGGAAAAATCCCGAAAAATCATTCCTGAATGAAGTCTTCGTGCCTGTTCCGAATCCTCGATCAATTTCTGGAATTTCCAAGTCAATCTCCTCTAATTTCAGATCTAAGAACATGAAAACTCTAAAATCTTCAAACTCAAATTACTTCCATACCGGTGAACCAAAATGCGATCCGAAAGAAGCGTTGTCTTACCCATGACGAGCTCTTCGAAAGCCCTAAGGTATCTCACCGGAAAAATCCTCGGAGCTAGCGCCGCCGTTGCACCACCACTATGCCACCGCGATCTGCCACCAATCCACCGAATCTGGAGTCCCGTGATCATAGGCTACTAGTTCTCGTCGTTCTGAACAACTTTTGTGAAGAGCCCGAGGCCAAAAGATGGCCGGAAAAAGCCCCCGTTGGCCGCCGAATATTCTGCCGCCGCCCACGTCGCCGGAACCACCACCTACGGCCAAGATCTGGTGAAATTGATGCCGGAAATGAACTCAGGAGGTTGAAAAACCTTGGAAACCATCAAGCCCCGTTGAAAAACACCACCGGAAGCGGCGTAATCGCGCCGTTACACTAACTCGCACCGCCTCCGCGAGCTTCAGGCGGCGCGTGCGGCGCCTTCACGGCTCCGATGGCCGCGCCGCCGACGTCAAACGAAGCAGTTGGAAGTCTACTTTCTGGGCATGGGACGCGTGCATCAAGAAGATGGCCGGAAACCGCCGCGAAGGCCGGCGAAGTGGCGGCGGTCTGACAGCTTCGCCACTGCTACTGAAATCCGGCCATAACTCCACCACCGTTTGTCGTTAGGCCATGAAATTGGTACTCTTGCGTACGTCTCGCTGAGATAATCGAAATGGACTATTCGTTTGTTGAATTCCATTGAGAAACGATCGAGTTATGGGCTCGTAACCGAAGCCGAGGATAGTGACGGCGGGAGAGAGAGTGGGAGAGGAGAGAGAGAGAGAGAAAAAAGAGATTGGGAGAAATGTGTCTTGTACACAAGCTATATACAACCGGGTATCCTTATCGCGTAGCAAAGAGACATATCGCGTACAAATAATCGTAAATAAAATGGGTAAAGTTACGAATAAACATTCAAGCTCCGAAGTAATTTTATAAATTAAAATGAAAGAGAGAGATTTACCAATTAGAGTTTAATTCAATTTAATTTTTAGAAACCTTTCGTACAATTTAACGACACTTCGTAAACACATGATTGATAATTAATCTCAAGGAATTCAAGTAAACCGAAATTAAACAAGTTAAGTAACATGATGGATTTAAAATCAACTTAACCATTAATTTTAGAATAATCCAAATGATCACATATTAAATTGAATTTACATTAAATCACATAATTCAGGAACTCTTAAATTAAACACACACAAGTGTAGAGACTTACTTGTTAATGTCGTCAGGTCACCCTTCGAGAAAACGGGGCGTCACAGAAGGCAACACATATGGCTAACACTTGTCCAGACAAGTCCGGGCTATCAACCGGGAGCTCAAAGGCCCATGATACCAGCTCGTGCATAAGCCCTTGCGAGTGAAGAGCAAGATGTGGAAGCCAATCCCAATGCCATGGTGGAAGGTACGATATGCATCCATAACACGAATATACATGCATTATTTGACCCTGGCGCTACTCATTCTTTTATATCTTGCAAATTAGTTGATACTTTGTGTTTGCCTGTTATGTGTTTGAATGCTTGTTATGTGGTGAGTTCGCCGTTGGGTGGAAGTTTTGAGACGGATCAGGTGGTCCGAGATTGTGTGATTGGGTTTGAAGGTAGAGAATATTAGGCAGATTTGGTAGTAATGCCGATGAACAGATACGGGGTTATTCTGGGAATGGATTGGTTGTTTCGGTATCACGCCACGGTTGATTGTTTTACCAAGAAGGTTAAGTTGGGACAAGAAGTGACAGTGGGGAAAGAATTGAAGATTGCTCCTCTCTTGTCGTTCATTGAAGCTCGTAAGTTGATAAGGAATGGAGCTACGGGGTATATCGCCTATATCTAGAATAAGCCAAAAGATCAGGCGAAACTTGAAGAAACAGAAGTGGCGAAGGAATATCTTGAGGTGTTTACCGAAGTTTTAGGTTCTTTACCTCCGGATCGAGAGATTGAATTTGTAATAGATTTATATCCGGGATCTGAACCTTATTCTAAGACTCCTTACCGGATGGCACCGGCAGAGTTACAAGAGTTAAAAATTCAGTTGGAAGATCTCCTCAAGAATGGATATGTTAGACCGAGTTCATCACCGTGGGGCACACCAGTTCTCTTTGTCAAGAAGAAAGATGGAACTCTGAGAATGTGCATTGACTACCGGGAGTTGAATCGGATGACTGTAAAGAATAAATATCCTTTGCCTAATATAGAAGATTTGTTTGACATGCTACAAGGGTCAAGGGTGTATTCCAAGCTCGATTTAAGGCAAGGATATTATCAGTTAAAGATTAAGGAAGAAGATATTCCTAAGACAGGATTTAATACCCGGTATGGACATTATGAATTTGTGGTGATGCCATTTGGGTTAACCAACGCGCCGGCAGCTTTTAATGGACATGATGCAGCGGATTTTTCGGCCCTACCTCGATAAGTTTGTTGTGATCTTCATTGATGATATTCTAGTATACTCAAGATCGAAAGAGGATCACGCTCGTCATTTGAGATTGGTCTTGGAGACTTTAAGAGATAACCAACTTTATGCCAAGTTCAGTAAGTGTGAGTTTTGGATTGACAGTGTGACGCCCCGATATTTCGGTCGTACAGGTATGACGTATGTGTTTACCAAATTGCGCGAATTAATTATTTGTACATGTTTTATATATTTAATTTTATTTTATATATTAAATGTTAATTTTTATATATATTAAGTTAGTTAATATTATATATATATGAATTAGCGGATATATATATATTTTTAATATTAATAATTATATCTATATATTAAATCGTGTAATTGTTTTAGTTATATTATATTATTAAAATATTTAATTATTTGAAAATATTTGAATTTGAATTTATATGAATTTTCTTTGAACTATTTGCGTTTGAATGACTTAATTGTTTGCTGTTTCTACGTGAAATGAATTCAGAATTTCGTGCAAATTTAATATGTTGGACTTATATGTGTTATGAATATGAATATATGATCATTTCACGTTTTTGGGTTCGTTTGCATACATTTCGAATTTATTTTGATTTTGGAATCCAAATCGGGGGCTAACGAGTAATTAGCGCAACCTTGGTTCCGTATTTAATATCTTGAGCTAGGAAACTCGGATTCGAGTTTCGTCACCTTCGTTGAACTCGTATTGAAAATTTGAGTTTGATGAACTTAGCCTTATATTTTTTCAAATTTATTTGAACCTCCGAAATTCAACCGAAACATGCAATGGGAACCAAATCTGCCACCTTTTATCAAATAAATCATAATTTATTCATTTGTTGACCAAATTAACCATGGTTTGAGCCTATGGAACCCTAACTCAACCCTATATCTGATCCTGCTCTCCTTAACCGAACCACACCCTCTCATTTGGATAAGATCAGCTCCTCATCCCCTGCATTCCAGAAAATCCCGTAACTCAAACCCTCCTTGGAGATTCAAGCTCAAATCTCCTCCAACCTTCAACCAATCCACAAGGTAAGCTTAGGGTTGTAATATACATTCATCATGAGTCATTTTGATCCATTCCTCCCCAATTTTGAGCATGTTTTCATGAGTTTTGAAGATGATGAATGAATAGTTAGGTTAGGCTTCAATTCTTGAATCCTTGATGTTGCTTGCTTTATGAGCTGAGTTGTGGCATGTTTGTTGACCTTTTGAACTCCTTAACTTCAGTATTTGCCTTATCTTTCATGGTACTTGAGCCTAGCATGAATTACCATTGTTGATTTTCATGAAAACTTGAAGAAATGTGCAGAAAATAATCTGCTCTTCCTTGCCCAGCTGCTGTCACGTTTTGGGGACTGAAATGTTGGGATTTTTGTGTTCTTTTTCATGTATTATGGCATGGATTTGTAGTATATATGTTGCTCTATGTGTATCCCTTGTTGTGCCTTGGTTTTGGGTCAGTTTTCAGCTGCAAAGATGAAGAACAAACCGCCGTTCACGAGCTGCTGCTGCTGTTGCGTTTTTGCCTTGTCTTTCTTTGCCTTTTATTTGATCCTTTGGTCTCCTTTATGTCTTATTTATGTTATTTAATTGCTCCAGTACATGTTACATTTCATGACTTGAATTTTAATATGAATTGTCCTGCACCTACGTGAAATATGACCTTTTGCTCTCTATTTGCAATACATGAATGTATATGTGGTTTAATTGATTTGTTTTATATTTTCTTTACCCCTCTATGATATTTATAATTTATTAATATGTTAAATAGAGTGATTTGAGCATTTTATTAAATTTATGGATTCATTTGACGTGAAATGTGAATGATATGAACTCGTTTGAATACGAATGCTTCATTGAATGAATGAAATGAACGTTTATATGTCTTTAAGACATTAATAGTGCACATGAACATGTTCATTACATAACATAGTCTTTTATGCATTCATATCATGATCATTTCATTGCCGAGCGTCTTAATTGGTCATTTTGCGTCTCACTTCACCTTTCTTGCACAGATTTTGATCCGGTTGGAGACGAGGCCAATCCTTGAGGCTTTTGTGTCTTCTTTTGACGGTTTAAGGTGGGTTTCTCTACTAATAGTTATCTTGACCCGATCTAACCCTTATGTGACCGTTTTAAGCCAAAAGTTATATTTATATTTATCGAGTCTTTTAAAGAGTCTTATGATTTTCGATTGTTAAGCCTTCTTTCATGAAAACCTACCTTATGTTTTGGCGAGATTGCACGTATGTTATGATCACGGGCCCCGGAGCTTAGTGTATCGTGGTAAGCCGGGGAGGCAAGGGCCGACGGTGAACCCGTGCACTAGTTCCAACCATTTTACGTCGAAACGGATCTCGTCAGGAGTTTTGACGAGAAAACGCTAGTCGGGCTTTTGAGGATTCATGTACCTCACTAGCCATTATGTATGAGGTGGTCGAGTCTTGCAAACTCAACCACCACCGGAGGAAGAAGGTGTATATGAATGATTATGATCATTATGTATGTGCACATATGTTATGTATGACAACTTATGAATTTATGAATATGATTACACGAGGAGAAGGTTGGAGATGATGCACGCCCACTCGCCGGGCCTTAAACCCTATGTTAATTATGAATGAATATGATAGTCGTAATCCCATTGATGTTTTATTTGTTTTGCCCGCTTGGGAAATTTCTTATCAAACTTCTATGGGATTAGGGCTTGCATGTATATGTTTCAATTTCGCGATATTTATACTTATGCCCCGCTTTTATACCCACCAGTCTCTTTTAGACTGAACCCGGTTTGTTTTCAGTTGTTTCGTGCAGGTTTGGAGATGCTAGGCGGGAATTCGAGTCGTCTAGGTCTTGCATTTGTGTCTAGCATTTCCTTTACACTCATTTGCACTTATATTTTGTATTTTGGATTAGTATGGAGCGAATTATGCTATTTTGAGCCATGATGGCATTACTACTACTTATTGTATAGGTTGATCTATTTTTGGAGCTTGGATGCTCAATGTGAATATTTATGTTTATTGCTTCCGCTATTGCATTTGTTTCTCGATTTTAATTCATGTTGGTTATTGTTTGGTTTAAGGGTTAGCTTCCGCCTAGCTTAGCGTGTGTGTTGTGTCCTCGTTCGCCGTGATTTGGCACGTGTAGGAATTTTCCATTTCCTATGCGGGTCGGGTCTCGGTGCGGGGGATGTGGCGCCTCACGCTCGGGCGTTACAGACAGGGTAAGTTTCTTGGGTCATATTATTTCGAGCAAAGGCTTCGAAGTAGATCCTTCGAAAGTAGAGACAGTTTCTCAGTGGCAGAGTCCTAAGAATGTCTCCGAGATTCGAAGTTTCTTGGGTTTAGCCGGTTACTTTCGAAGATTTGTTAAAGACTTCTCTAAGATTGCGGCTCCATTGACCCGTTTAACCAAGAAAGAGGTTTAGTTTAAATGGGATGAGAAGTGTGAAGCTAGTTTTCAGCTCTTGAAAGATAAGTTAACTTCTGCACCGATACTAGGCCTCCCGGACGGTATTGAAGGGTTTGTGGTGTATACTGATGCTTCTCATGAAGGCTTAGGTTGTGTTTTGATGCAAAATGGGAGAGTAATTGTAACGCCCCGGCTTTTCGTTTAAACTGATGTGTCGTATTTACTTATAAATTGCGCAATTTAATTATTTAATGATATGATTAATTGTTTAAAAATGTTCCTATTTGATTTTAAAACTATAAATTGTTGCTATTTAACTTAATTTGATATTTAATGTTTAACTTCTTAATTAAGGTTTCATGCTACCTTAACTATTTCGGAAATTCTGTTAATTAATTTCAACATGTTATTAGTTGGCTTTAATTTATTTAAAATGGAATTTAAGTTTTAGTAATTAATTTATAACGTTATGAATTCATTCTTGCGCATGAGTGTTTTATTTGTGCTTCGTTCTTATATGTAATGATTTCGAAATGTCGTGGAAATTTAGTATGTTTATGAACATGTCTATATGCTCAGTTTATGTTTTCGGATTCATTTGACGTGTTAACGAATTTATTTTGATTTGTGGAACCAAATCGGGGGCTAACGAGCAATTAGCGCACCCTTGGTTTCGTACGTGATATCTTGAGCTCGGGAATTCGGATTTGAATTCCGACACCTCCATTGCCTTCGTATCAACGATTCGGAGACAATGGAACAAGCCTCATAATTGTTTGAGATCATTAAGACCTCCGAAACCCAACCGTAACGAGCAACTCGTGCAAGAAGAGCTCCTTTTGTTGACTAGTCTTCATGGTGGGACCCTTAACACTCCTCTAACTTAACCATACCTTAAACCATGACTTTTGTACCTTGAGTTAAGCCCTTTCTTCCTCCTTTTAGCAACAAAAACTGAGCCAAATATCTTCCCTTGCTGCAGCAACTGATCGAGATAGAGGAGGAGAGAAAAAGGAAGAAAAACCCTTGGCCCTTCTTGTGATTTTGAGCTCAAATCACCTCCCTTCTTCTTCCAATCTTCAAGTATGAATATTTATGTCTTTTACACTCTATTATACTTGATTTCATCTACTTAATACATGAATTGGATCAGATTTGGTTAGGGTTTGAGTGATGAGTTTGATATGAACTTTTAGGGATTTTTGTTCTTGTGAACTATTTACTTGTGTAGCTGATTTTCTTGCTTATACATGATTATATGAGCTTGTTTCTTGGCCTATTTCTTTCCTAACTGATAGTATATGATGTTAGGAGGATTTTATCTCTTGACCCTTTGATAAAATTATGAGATTTGGAGCTTCAAACTTGATGTTCAAAACTGCCTCCTCTGTTTCGGGACTGCTATGTGGAATTATGGTTTGTTGCTTGATCTTATGGTCTCCATTTCGTGTGAAATTGCATGGATATGATGTACACTCATTGCTCTATATGTTAGCATTCATGTTGCAAGTATTTGGATCCATTTTAAGCCCCAAAACCGAAAGACATGGCTTGTTCTTATGCATGATCTATGACAGACCTGCTGCTGTTGCGTTTGGTGACTTGTTGGTCATTCTAATGTGCTTTAATTCGTGCCATTTTTCATATATATGATGTACATTAGTTGTTTAGTATGTTAGCATGCATTCCCCAAGGTTTCAGTTCCAAATTCAGCTCCTAAGTACTTGATCATGGCTTGATTGAAACAATAGGGCTCTTATGTACGATTTTGGCGACCCAGTTTTGCTGCATGATTTAGATGCCCTTAATGTGTGATTTAGCCTTTGCACTCTAAATGAAATATGTTCCTTACATGCTAAATGTGTTGTATATTAAGTTTCATAGCATTTGGAGTTGATTTGGTATGCTTTTGGATTGATTTTGTATGGTTCAGTTTTGCTGGTAAAGCCTTGTGTGCGATTTTGGTTCTGTACCGTGACACCCCCGTGTCTCATTTACACTAAAATGTGAGACACGGGCGTGTCACACCTTCTGGGCATGTCTGTACTGAGCCACGGTCGTGGCTCAGTTTAGCTAGGGTTGGTGACACCCCCGTGTCCCTTCCCCTGCGCAATCCTTGTTGCTTCCTTTTCGGTTTTTGATTTGTTTCACCTCTTTAATGACTTTATCTCCTTTTGTGTTGAACTATGAACTTGTTTTGTTATGTGTTAGGAGTATTGTGGTTTAATTTCATAGCATTTGGATGAGTTTTAAAGCATTCTTTTGGTGAATTGCTATGACGTGACTTGAGTGCTTCTATATGAAATATAAAGTACCTTCTTGCATTCTTTTGATGTCTTAAGTGATGCTCTTTGCCTTTATATTTATCATACTCATTGGAAAGATGTTGAAAGGTATAATGTGACTATGATTTTAAAGATATTGTTATGAATTTCGATAGATATGAAAGATGGAACTTGAATGTATATAAACGTTTATAATATCAAATGAATGACTTGGTTATATGAGTTAAATTCCTTAATAGTGCACATGAACATTTTCATGACATAATATCATCTTTTATGTATTCATATCATGCTTGTGCATTGCCGTGCGTCATATATGGTTCATTAAGAGTCTTGAGTCTCACGAACACGTCATGTTATCTTTTGTACAGTTTATCTCCAGGGTGGAGAGATCTTGATCTTTCAGGCACTCGGTAACTCGTATCCTTGTATCGTCTTGTTTCAGGTGAGGGTGTTTTCGTTCTAGTTATGTATAAAACCCTACAACCGTATGTGACAAGCTTTGGCCAAAAACCTAATATAGTTATATTTGGTTTTCAAATGTATGTACTGAGTAATTATTGATCGAGTAAATCCTTTTCAAATGATTTATGAATTATGTTATGTTTCTTATGAACTGATATGTTTTGGGCGAGACATGATTGCACGGGCCCAGGAATTAGTACATGTGGCTATCCGGGGAGGCAAGGGCCGACGGTGATCCCATGTGCTGATTCCATTATGTTACGGCGAAACGGACCTCGTCAAGGAGTTTTTGACGGGGAAACGCTAACCGGGCTTTGAGGCCTCATGAACCTCATAGCCATATTGATATGTTTTGGTGGTCGGGCCTTGCAAACCCGTCCACCGCCGGAGGAAGAAGGTTGGAACTGATTTTTATGAATATAAATATGATTATGTTATGTTATGATTGTTATGCACCGTGCGGGAAGGCCGGGACACGGATTACCCAAACGAATATGTTTTATGATATGATTTATGGTCTGTGTGTATTATGATATATTGCATGATCGCCTAATCAACATATTAATGATATTTGTCGTACACGGTCGGAGTTTGGTTGGAGATTGTGCACGCTCACTCGCTGAGCCTTATGTCTATGTATGATTTATGAATGTAATGAATTAATATGATTAGTCATAAAATCCGAGCATTGGTGTATCATTCTCTTGCCCTTTTTGGGAACTAATTTCAAATAAAACCTTGTTCGGAATTTATGACTTGCATGTGCATGTTTTTATATATGTATATCGCTCCTGCTCACTCAGTCTTCTAGAGACTGACCCTCTCCCTCCCCATCCTTTTAGTGTGCAGGTTTGACTTTGGAGTTTCGAGCTAGGCGGAGGTGTTTGGAGTCTTTAAGTTGGTCAAGTTAGGTTAAGAGAGTCTCTGCACTCACATATGTATTGGAATTATGTATGATTCGATTCTATAGTATGATGAACTTGAATATTTATGTAATTGTTATTGAATTGCTTTTACTGGGTTTTGCTATTGATTAAAAGAGGCCTGAAGAGCCCAATTCTAGTTATGGTTTGTATGTTTGAACTTTGGCTTTGCGTTGCATTATATTTTGTTGATTGGTTATCATTGCAGGGTCTAGTTCCGCCTAGCTTAGGAAGGTTTTTATGTTTGTCTCCCGTTCGCTAGGGTTTGATACGGGTGCAGATTTACTATTTCGTTACTCGTGTTGAGCCTTAGTGCGGGGGATGTGGTGCCTCACGTGCGGGGTGCTACAGTAATTGCTTATGCCTCTAGGAAATTGAAAGAGCATGAGAAAAATTATCCCACTCACGACCTTGAACTTGCAGCGGTGATTTTTGCCTTAGGGAAGTCTAGAGACATTATTTGTATGGAACCTCTTTTGAGATTTTTACCGATCATAAGAGCCTACAGTACTTATTTTCTCAGGGATTTGAAGAGGAGACAACGTCGTTGGATGGAAACTTTCGAGGATTATGATTGTGTGATTAAGTATCACCCTGGTAAGGCTAACGTGGTCGCGGATGCATTGAGCTGGAAGGCTAGTGTATCCAGTTTGAAGGTAAATATTGGACAACCAATGGAGTTGGTTAAGATAAAGGCTCGTATTGGTAACATCTCAGTATGGCCAGAGTTAAGACAACAAATATTTGAGGCACAACGGACAGATATTGAGATTCAGAAGTTGATTAAAAAGGCTCGATCAGACTCCGAGTGTCCGTTTGGATTCGATGACACGGGAATATTTTGGTTTAAGAACAGAGTGGTAGTTCCAACGGAGTTAAGAAGAGTTATTTTGGATGAAGCTCATAAAACTGCTTATTCGGTACATCCTGGTGGAAACAAGATGTATCGGGACTTGAAACAGTATTATTGGTGGAACGGGCTGAAGAGAGATGTGGTGAATTATGTGAAGCAGTGTCTGACTTGTCAGTTAGTGAAAGCTGAGCATCAGAAGCCGTCAGGATTATTACAGCCACTACCTATTCCCGAATGGAAATGTGAACAGATAACAATAGATTTTGTATCGGGTTTACCTAAAGTGAAGGGTGGATTCGATGGAATTTGGGTAATTGTGGACAGATTGACCAAGTCAGCCCATTTTCTTGCAGTTTGGATGTCAGATAAGATAGGTAAGTTGGCTAAGAGGTATTGTGATGAGATTGTTCGGTTACATGGAGTGCCAGCTAGTATTGTTTCAGACAGGGATCCGAGATTCACTTCTAGATTTTGGCAAGAATTACAGAAGTGTTTGGGGAATAAGCTTCAGTTCAGTACAGCTTTTCATCCATAGACGGACGGGCCATCTGAAAGGTTAATCACATATCTTGAGGATATGTTAAGGGCGTGTGCGTTGGATTTCTCGAGTTCGTGGAACGAACAATTGCCCTTGATTGAGTTTGCTTACAATAACAGTTATCAAGCTTCAATAGAAATGGCACCGTATGAGTTTCTTTATGGAAGAAAATGCCGATCCCCGTTGTTTTTCGATTTAGAAGAATGGAAGTGGAGCAAGCAGGAAGGTGTGAAACGGGGGGAGAAGAAAGAAAAACCTTCCAAGGCTATTCAGGATGCTATCGAAAAGGTTCAAATTATTCAGCAGAGAATGAAAGCAGCTCAAGATCGACAGAAGAGTTATGCAGATAAACGAAGGAAAGATCTTAAGTTCGAAGTTGGGGATAGAGTGTTCTTGAAAGCCTCACCTCGAAAAGGATTCACCCGAATTGGAAAGGGAGGAAAGCTGAATCCCCGATATTTGGGACCTTATGAGATTTTGGAGAGAATCGGAGATACAGCCTACAGATTGGATTTACCTCCAAGTTTAACGGGTATCCACAATGTTTTCCATGTGTCACAACTTTGGAAATACTATCCCGATGAATCAGTGGTACTACCGGTTAAAGAGGTTGAGCTTGAACCGAATCTCACTTTCGTTCAGAAACCAGTTAAGATTCTGGATCGGAAATTTCAAGAACTTCGAAACAGAAGGTTTCCCTTGGTGAAAGTGTTGTGGCGAAATGATAAGACGGAAGAAGCCACGTGGGAAACGGAAGAGAAAATGAAGAAGTTCTACCCCGAATTGTTTCCAACCGAGCAATGAATCCGAGGACGGATTATCTTTAAGGGGGAGAGGTTGTAACGCCCCGTGCTTTCACACGTGCAGGTAAGTGTTACGTGCGCATTTACATTTAATTATATGACTTTATATTTTGAATTATTAATTGAATTCGTTTCTAATTTGATTTATTTGTTTAAATTCCATATGAATGTCAATGTGAGCTATGAATATATGAATGAAATTGTGAGAATGTGAATTTCGTGTAATCCGTGGGCTTGATTGTAACTTATTTGAATGTTTTGGACTCAATTGGAAATTGAGTTTGGGCTTAATTGCCACTTTTTGAAAGTTCAGGGACCTATTTGTATAATAGGCAACCCTAACCGGTTTTCACGATATCTTGAGCTTCGGACCTCGAAACCGAGATCCGTAAACGGCATTGAACTTGTTTCGACGATACCTATCCCTTAAACTTGACCTTGTATCTTTTCGATATTGTTTGAACCTTCGACAACGAACCTTTCTATAGCCTCGACTTTATAACTTGTTTGAACCGTTTCTTAAACGAACCGGACTTGGACCGACCCATATCCTACCCATTTCCTTACTAAATATCTGCATTTTCTTTCTCCTTGCTTCCATTTTTGATCGATCATTATCATCCCAAGAGACAAGCAAGAAAAGCTCTAAGAAACCCTTATTTTGATCAACCAAACATTGAGCTCAAGATCAACCTATCTTCCATCTTCTTCCAAGGTAAAGTATGTATTGTTTTCCCCTCATCCTCTCTATTTCCTTCCGATTATATCTTGAGTTGGGTTGGAAAATCATGTGTATGAAGAAAAGCTTGAATATGAACAAAATATTATGAATTCTTGGTTTTATGGATTTCCCTTGTTTGAAGTAAGAATTATTACATGGAAAGTGTTGCTTGTAACCTCCTCATCATTTCCATATCCTTGAATCTCATATTAGGTGATTTGTGTGGGAGTTGCCATTGTTGAAGCTTGAAGCTTCCATGATTGAAAGCTTCATATTGAGTGATCTTTTGCCAACCTTATGCATGAATTCTTGTATATATGAATGAGTTATGTGAATTGCATGAATTTTGTGGCTTGAAAGCATGTCTAGGTGGTATATATGAGCTTCCTTGTTGCTGCCCTGTTTTGCAAGCTTTTCCCTCGCAAAAACAGAGCTTCTGCTCTGTTTTTGCTCGCAAGACGACGAGCTGACACGGCCGTGTCAGCTTTGAACTGAAAATGGACACGGTCGTGTTGGGCTCTCGACTTTGGAAAATTATTTTCAGAAAATCGGACACGGCCGTGTCCAAATGCTTTGAAAACTCAACACGGCCGTGTCAAGCCCTCGACTTGGAAAATTTGATTTTTAAACCTCGGACACGGCCGTGTCCATTTTCTTTGAAAACTCAACACGGCCGTGTCATTTGAAATGACAGCTTTGGGGGAACGCTTTTATTGCTTGTATTACGTTTATGGTTCGTATTCGTGAATTATATGCAATGTGAATTCATTTATACTTTGAATTATGATTGATATATGACCTCAAGGACTATATGAATGCAAGAATGAAAAGTATGAAAGCTATGAACGCTATGAACGGGAATGAATACGGTTTTACCGTATATTGAACGAAACTTGGTGAATTACGTGTTTAATTGAATTCCACGGTTTTCATGATCATAATTGGACATGCTCTTATGTTTCAAGCATTCCATAGCATGTCATTTCATTGCCGAGCGTCAAATGTGGTCATAATTGAGTCTCACACTACCTTTGTCACACAGATATTGACCCAGTGGGAGACGGGGTTGAGCAGTGAGGGCTTTGTCGAGCTCTTTGGTCTACCAGGTGGGTTTTTCTTCTATTAGTTAAAGATATGACCCCAATATACCCAATGTGCAAGATTTTGGCCAAAGATATATATATCTATATCGAGTTTTCCAACGAATTAATGTTTTCAACGTTAAGCCTTTAATTTGAATATCCTACCAAAAGTTTTGGCGAGAAATGAATGTTCGCAATGAATGGTGAACTGGGGAAGCTTGGGCTGACGGGAATCCACATATACTAGTTCCATCAATTTCGGTAACCTAGAATGCACTAGGAGATTAGTGAACCGCGCTTTTGGGGATTCATGTACCCCTCTAGCACCAATGAATGAGGGTTCGGGCCTTGCAAACCCGTCCCTAACCGGAGGAAGAAGGAGTATTTGAATGATCGAATGAATGTGCACGAAAGAATGAATGCATGAATGAATGAATGATTAACGAATTACACGAGGTGTTGGTTGGAGATAATGCACGCCCCCTCGTCGGGCCACAAACGACCTAATGAATGAAATGAATTGTTATAATCCTATTCGTTGAATTTTATTTTTCCACTTGGGAAAAATGCTTCCAAACCTCGAATAAGGATTATAGCTTGCATGTATGTGTTTAAATTCCGCCATATTATGATATTATGCCTGTTTTTATACCCACCAGTCTGTCTAAGACTGAACCCGGAGTTGTTTCAGTTTCTTTTTGCAGGAAGGGATTCTAGGCGGGATACAAGTCTAAGAGAGTCTTGCATAGTGTCTAGCCTTTCTTTCTTTACACTCATACGCTTACTTTTTATGATCTTTTTGGATATTGTATATGTATTCCGAGCATACATGTTCGTATTAGAATTACTCAGCTTACTCGAACTTAAATGGTGGTACCTAGAGCATATAGCTCAATATATGGAATACATGTTGGTATCTAGAGCATATAGCTCAGTATATGGTATATGAATTATTGCTTCCGCTTTTCTGTTACTCTGATTGTTGTTGTTGTTGTTGTTGTTGGGGTTTAAGTGATAGGTTAGTCCCGCCTGGCTTAGCGAGTGTGTATGTCTCCGTTCGCTATGATTTGGCACGTGTATGAAAATCCATTTCATATACGGGTCGGGTCATGGTGCGGGGGATGTGACGTCTCGTGCTCGGGCGTTACATCTCCACTTTATAGGATCAACCCGAAACCCACTCGGAGGGAGGTGGGGGACGGGAGTCCTTGGGCATGAGTGTTATGAAACTCACAACCCTAATCTATAAGCGTGGATGCGAAGGGTGGCCACCCTTCCATCCCATGGAGTAAAGAGGTATGTGTATGTGTTTGTTTTAAGTCTTTGTGTGTTAAGTTTTGAGTCTTGTCTTGTGAAGGAGGTTGGTTGTACACTAGTACTCGCCGAGTGATGTGTCTGTGTTATGTTTCCATTTATGATTCATGAAACAGGTGAGGACTTCTAATTCTTAAAATTTGGTTGATTTTGGCCTTCGGCCCTAAACCTTTCTCTATATATGTATGCTATCACGTGTCAAAATAATTTGGATTGCAAAAACCATGCCCGGTTCATGAATACTCTAAGATTTGAATATGCTATGCTATGCTTTGCTCTATATTTATGTACGGGTGTGTGTGTTAGCCCCCTCACCAATCTTTAGGACTGACCCCTCTTCATTGTTTCTTTTCCCCCTTTGTTTCTTGAGTTTGTAGGTGCAGGTCTTCGGTTCGTGCTAGGCGGTGTCTTTTCTTTGGGCCCTTCTTGTATAGAAGAGTCTTTTGCATCCTTGCATCTTTACTTTCAGTTTTGGTACTATGTATAAGCTTTGTGTGATCCGGACTTTGAGCTTTTGTTTTATGATTCATTTGGCCTTAGATGGGCATATTATGTGTAAGTTGTATTATTGATAGCATGTATGTTTGTATATTCGTGATCCTGATGCTTCCGTATTCGTTTTGTTTTGTTGCGCGCTCTGTTTGAGGGTCTAGACCGCCTAGCTTGCGCGTGGGTAAGGTTTGTTACCCCGTTCTCCGTGGTTTGATGCGTGGGCGGAGTCCCCATTTCATTCCACGTGTTGGGCTTCGGTGCGGGGGATGTAGTGCCCTGCGCTCCGGGGTGTTACATGGTATCAGAGCCCGTTTGCAAAACCGGGTCTCTAGTGTCGTGTCTTGTGAGTCTAGGTCGCACGACATAGGATTAATTGTCAACTTGAGAGTCTTGCATCATTATTTGAATTATTTAAACTTATATGAATTATTTGAAATTTAGGATTTATGTGTAATTTGCGAGTTATTTGCACACATTTGCACCTACCAATTGAACATGCATACTAGTGACTTGATTTCAGAATGGCTCGCGATAGACATCATCGTGATCGTTCTCCGGTACATCGACATCATCGTCATCATCGCCGTGAGAGATCACCTCCTCCTCCTCCACCTCCTCAGGCTCAGCCCCAGGACTTTATGAATGCAGTGGTTAGGCTTATTGATCAGAGGGTGTGGGAGTATGTTCCTCCAGCACCACCTGTTCCACCACCACAGCCAGGGGCACAGATTTTAGCGGTTTTCAGGGAGTTTCAGAATCAGCACCCAGCAATATTCTTTAAAGGAAATGATATTCAGGCCGAGCAGTGGTTAAGAGAGGTAGAGAGGATTTGGGAGCTTATCCCATGTGAGTCCCAAGAGAAGGCCCGTTGTACCATTTCTTTGATTCAAGGTGAGGCATACTCATGGTGGGAGAGTGCCCGGATTATATTAGATGCCGCCGGTGTGGAAGTTAATTGGGAGGTTTTCACTCGGGAGTTCAGAAACAAGTTTATTCCTCCATCTTCTCGCACCCGCAGATTGAAGGATTTTACTAAGCTAAAGCAGGGAAGCAAGTCTGTTTCAGAGTATATCGCCGAGTTTGAGAAATTATCCCCTATGCCCCTAATATAGCGAGTGATGATTTCCATATGGCGATGCAGTTTGTTCAGGGCCTTAGACCGGATATTCAGATAGTGATTGAGGCGGTTAACACGAGCACCTGGTTGAAGGCTACTATAAAGGCATTGAAGGTCGAGGATTCAGTGAATGCAAGGAGATCCTACGTATCTCTCAGGTTCGGGTTCAGGATCCGGATCAGGTTTCAGAGGTTCAGGTTCGGGTTCTAGTTCGGGCAAGAGGCCTATGACTTATTCTTCTCCACCACCAGCTCCGAAGGGCCCAGGGAAGAAGCCCCGACCAGCGGGACCCATGTTTAGAGCTCTAGCTGTGCCAACTTTGCCACCACCACCCGAGAGGCCTGCATGTACCTTTTGTGGACAGACTACACATATCTATGATAACTGTAGGAGGCGTCTGGGCATATGTTTGATTTGTGGGAGCGTTGAGCACATGGTAGATGGATGTCCAAATCACAGAATTCCGCCACCTGGGGGTCAGAGACCACTGATTAGAGCTCGTGCTTATGCTCTGGATGGAGAGCAGCAGGATGTTGAGTTTGATCCCGCCGCGGTAGTTGAAGGGTAACCATTTGCATACATTGCACGAACATTCATACTTTATTTGATCCTGGAGCTACACACTGCTTTCTCTCGAGTGCTATATCTGTTTCTTTGCCTTTGCCTGTTATTCGCTCTCTTGCATGTTATGTGGTTAGTACTCTTTTCGGTGGTAGTATAGAATCTGATCGTGTAGCACCCGAGCGCAAGGTACCACATCGCCCGCATCGAGACCCGACCCGAATATGAAATGGACGATCCATACTCGAGCTAAATCAAGGCGAACGGGGACAAACACACACCCTAAGCTAGGCGGGCTAACCCTTAAAACATAAAATCAGAATAAACATTAAAGCGGAAGCAAAATCTGAACATATAACATTTATATATACCATGAGCATCACAGCTCCAAAAATAAGTCATATACATCATCAAATGTCGTCAAGGCTCAAAACAAGTACGCTCCATATTAACATTCATATACCAAGATCAAAAGTAGAGTACTCATTTACAAAATCATAAATAGTGTATGCAAGTGTAAAACCCAAAAATACAGAGCTAGAGACGAATGCAAGACCTATGACTCGAATTCCCGCCTAGCTCCCTTGACACCTGCACAACACAACTGAAAACCAAACGGGTTCAGTCCAAAAGGGACTGGTGGTTATAAAACAAGGCATAAATATAATATACGACGATATTTAAACATTCACATGCAAGCTATAATCCTAAGTGAGGTTTTTAAAGAATTTCCCAAGTGGGTGAATAGAAAATCATCAAAAGGGATTATAACAATTCATTTACATTAGGTCATTAGTGGCCCGGCGAGTGGGCATGCATTATCTCCAACCAACACCTTGTGTAATTCATTAACATTCATTCTTTCTTTCTTTTCATGCATATCATTCTTTAGTGCACATTCAATAGCATTTACACCTTCTTCCTCTGGGTTGGTGGTGGGTTTGCAAGGCCCGACCACCCATTCATTGACCAAAAGGGGTTACATGACTCCCCAGATGGCGCTCAGCGTCTATTCCTCGCTAACTCCTAACGAGGTCCGGTTACGCCGTTCATTAGTGGAACTAGTGTGAGGGATCACCGTCGGCCCATGCCTCCCCGGAGAGCCACTCACACTAAGTCCCTGGGCCCCATTCGTGCATTCGTTCATTTCTCGCCAAAACATTAGGTAGGATTCATAAAATAAGGCTTTACGTTACAAACATTTACTCTTTAAAACGACTCTATATATATATATATATATATTAATTTTGGTCGAAAACTTTTCACATCGAAGGTATATAGGGTCATTTATCTAATTAGAAGAGAAACCCACCTTAAACAGCAAAAAGGAGAACACAAGAGCCTCACTGACCGGCCTCGTCTCCAACTGGATCAAAATCTGTGCAAGAAAGGTGAAGTGAGACTCAATATGACCATATAAGACGCTCGGCAATGTAATGATCATGATATGAATGTATAAAAGATAAGATTATGTCATGAAAATGTTCATGTGCACTATTAAGGAATTTAAAACATATAAACAAGCCATTCGTTCATTCATTTCATTCAAATTCATAAATTCATAATTCATATCAATTTAATTTAAGAATTCATTTAATAATCAAAACACGTAATATTCATGTTTACAATTAGAAATAGGATAAATAAAACGTTCAAGCAATAATCGGTAAATTAAATACGTGAAATAGCTATCAATTAAATTCTAAAATTGAATTAAATCAAATAATACTTAAAATATATAATAAATATATATATATACTCACACGTACACACATATCTATATATATATATATACATGCAAATTAAATTACAAGGCCATGCATGCAATTACTATATATCTATTTAACCATGCATGCAAATTAAATATAACCACATGCATGCAATCAATAGTTAACAACAACCATGCATGCAAACACACACAAAAATATATAAATATATCTATGATATAACAGCACATGCATGTAAACACTTCCATGCACACACATCTATCTCTGCATATATATATATACACATGCACACTGTATCACCCCGCACGTGAGGCACCACATCCCCCGCACTATGGCTCAACACGAGTAACGAAATTGTAAATTCGCACCCGTATCAAACCGTAGCGAACGGGAGACAAACAGAAAAAACCTCCTAAGCTAGGCGGAACTTAGACCCTGCAAATATAATTAATCAACAAAACATAATGTAACAGAGAATTAAAACCAAACACATGCATGGGCCACAGGCCTGCAGAAATTAAACACTCGAACCACAGGCAGACTTGGGCTCCTCAGGCCTCTTTTAATTCATAACAAAAGCCGACAAGGCAATTCAATAACAATTACATACAGAGTCAAATTCATGATCTTACAGAGTCGAATCAAACGCAATATAAGTACATATGTGAGTGCAGAGACTCTGTAGATTAACCTAACCGACTCAAAGGCTCCATACACTTCCGCCTAGCTCGAAACTCCGAAGCCAAACCTGCGCACTAAAAGGTTGGGGAGGGAGAGGGTCAGTCACTAGAAGACTGAGTGAGCAGGAGCGATATACGTATATATAAAACATGCACATGCAAGTCATAAATCCCGAGCAAAGTTTTATTTGAAATTAGTTCCCAAAAGGGCAAGAGAATAACCAAGCAATACTCGGATTTTACGACTAATCATATTAATTCATTACGTTCATAATTCATATATAAACATAAGGGCTTGGTGAGTGAGCGTGCATCATCTCCAACCAAACTCCGACTGTGTACGACACATATCATTAATACTTTAAATAGGTGATCATGCAATATATCATAATACACGCAGATCATATATCTTATCATAAAACATATTCGTTTGGGCAATCCGTGTCCCGACCTTCCCCGCATGGTGCATATCGATCATAATCATAATCATAATCATAAAATAAGTTCCAGCCTTCTTCCTCGGGGTGGTGGACGGGTTAGCAAGACCCGGCCACCTCATACATAGGCCAATGGGGTTTCATGACTCCCCCAAGGGCACTCAGCTCCCATTCCCCGCTAAACCTCCTAGCGAGGGCCGGTATCATACATATGGTGGGACTAGTACAAGGGATCACTGTCGGCCCTTGCCTCCCCGAATAGCCACTTGCACTAAGTCCCTGGGCCCGTGCAATCATAACATACATACATAATCTCGCCAAACATTTGCTTCATACTTAGGATACATACTATAAGAAAACATACCTTACCAACAACTCGGCATATGCTATACACATATCTCTCCGTGTCATCCTAATCCGTAGCTAGCATGAAGACACACGGTTTGGAGCATAGCCTCGATGCAAAACCATTTTAAGCTTATATACGCCCATACGTATAATTTCAGAAGAATTTACTCGATAACTCTACTTTAAAAGTGACCTATATATATATATATATATATATATAAGGTTTTGGCCAAAGCTTGTCACATAAGGTTGTAGGGTTTAATACGTAACTAAAACGAAAACACCCTCACCTGAAACAAGTTACCGAGTGCCTAGTTGATCAAGACTTCTCCGCCCTGGAGATAAACTATACAAAGGACAACGTAACGTGTTTGTGAGACTCAAAACTACCAATGAACCATATACGACGCACGACATGCAATGAACATGATATGAATGCGTAAAAGATGATATTATGTCATGAAAATGTTCATGTGCACTATTAAGGAATTTAGAGCATAAAACCAAACCATTCGTTCGTTCATTTCATTCAAATTCATAAATTCACATTTCCAATCAATTTAATCAAAGAATTCATTTAATAATCATAACACGTAATATTCATGTTTACAATTAGAAATAGGATAAATAAAATGTTCACTCAATAATCGGTAAATTAAATACGTGAAATAGTAATCAATTAATTTCTATAATTAAAATTAATCACATAATATTTAATATGTAAATACATATATATAAAATATATATATATATTTATACACACGTACTTACATGCATGCACTTATTTCACATATATATATATATATAGTAAAGTTTACATGCATGCATACTTACATATTAAGTATAAATATATACCATGCACCCTCAAATTTCATGCATGCAACCTCATACAAAACAACAGCCATGCATGCAACTCTACCAACAACAGCCATGACTGCCCATAAAGCATATAACCTCACGCACATACTTGAATCAAATGAAGAACAGCAGCAGCAGTAGTTTTACATGATTGAAAAACAGACACACTCCCGTAGCAACAAGAAAGGAAAGAAAAGAAGCAAGAGAAGAGGCACAACAACAGAAGAAGAAGAAAAGGTACAGAAGCATTCCGCAGTGGCTACCCGCCCGAGTAGCCAATCCTTCTCCAAACTCCCCGGCCGGGTAGGGAGTACAGAATGTTTCTGTAATAAGGGTACCCGGCCGGGTACTCTCCAAGAGGAAACTCTCCCCGCCCGGGGAGAGTGTTACAGAAGCAGCAACAGACGCAGCAACCCAGAACGAAAAACAGGGGAGGAAAAGGGGAGTATATCCAGGCCAAAACATTCATATACTTAGCAATCAATTCATGTCAACAATCAAGGTAAGAAGAGGCTTCAACTACCCAACCAACAGACCTGTAAACAAACCCCAACATCCGCAGCAAATATCAGAAAAAAAAAGACATCAGTTCATGAAGGAAAAACAGGGCAAGAAACTGTAAAAAGAATAGAGAAATCCCAACGTGATCAATCAACCAATTTTCCATCAGCATAAGAGGTAAAATGAGACAGCAAAAGACATCAAAACAACTCCCAAAAGCTAGTAGCAGAATGGTACGTGAAGGAGGGAGAAATTCAGTTTGAAGTTCAAGCCTTTCGTAACAATCCATAAATGATATCTCACCAAACTCTTAACCATCAATTAATACAAGCATACTCTGTCATAAATGAAGTAAAAGAATCATATATATCATCAAAACAAGTCATAGCTCAAGGGAAGCCAAGAAATCATCAAAATACATTAAAACCTAACTATTCATTCCAATCTTTAAAACCACATGAAATCTGAGTTAAAATTAGTGATGAAAGGATGAAAATACCCAAAGATGCATGTACAACGTAATCCTAACTCACCTTGTTGATTGGATGAAAGTTGATTGAGATTTGAGCTCCAAAACCTCAAGGATTTGCACAGTTACGGGAAAACTGGGCTGCAGAAGCTTTGGATGAATTTTCTAGTATGTGTGAGGATTGGTGCGAGATGGGGCAGGTAAAGGATGGTAAAGGGTTGAACTAGGGTTAAAATGCCACCAACCATAGTTAATTTGGTCTGTGTTGAACAAGTTATGGGCCTTTTAGTGAAAGGTGGTCATTTTGATGCCGTTTCGTTTATCGGTTGGATTTCGGAGGTTCAAATGATTTCGGAAAAATATATGGCTAAGTTTATTAAACTCGAATCTTTGATACGAGTTCAACGAAGTTGATGGAACTCGAATCCGAGTTCCCGAGCTCAAGATATCACGTAAGGAACCAAGGGTGCGCTAATTGCTCGTTAGCCCCCGATTTGGTTCCACAAATCAAATTAAATTCGTTAACACGTCAAATGAATTCGAAAACATAAACCGAGCATATAGGCATGTTCATAACACATATATTTACGACATACTAAATTTCCACGACATTTCGATATCATTTCATATAAGAACGAAGTACAAATAAACGTTCATGCGCCTATTCATAATAATTCACACATTATAACTTATATCTAACATTTAAAATTCTAATATTAAATAAAATTCAAGGTCAACGTATATTATACAAATTAATGAATTAATATGGTTAAAGCATGATTAATTAGCATAACACTTAATTAACATCAATCACTAAATTAATAATTTAAAATAATTACTAAATAAGGAAATTTATAAAAATAATATTAAATTGAAATAAAATAAAATAAAATAATAACAATTTATAGTAAAATTAAATATTTAAAACACTTATAACCAATTAATCACATAATTAAATGATTTAATTGCGCAATTTATAAACAAATACGACACATTAGTTTAAATGAAAAACCGGGGCGTTACAATCTCTCCCCCTTAAAACAATCCGTCCTCGGATTCACAGCACGCCTAAAAACAATCAATGAGAGATTCCCCGTCTCTCACAAAAAACAAGGAGAGAGCCCCGTCTCTCGAGCAACAATGAGAGAACCCCGTCTCTCGCAAGCAAAGAGAGCAGCCCGTCTCTCGAACAAAAATAAGAGAATCCCCGTCTCTTACAAACAACGAGAGCACCCCGTCTCTCAACCAAAATAAAGAAAGGAAGTCTCCAATACTCCCAAGCAACACACGCAAAACCAAATTTAAAATCACGCAAGCCACCCCAAGGCAAGTAACAGATATCATCCACGTTAATCATCAATTACTTCACGTAGTTTAACTTGATAAGAAAACGAAGCACATAACAAAGAAATTATTAAATTAAATTTGCATGAATGTATGTATCATGGATGCATTAAGTACCGTTCACCGTAGTTGCGAAATTTAGAATTGTGAGTTATCGTTGTCCAGTGTATGATCTGTCCCAAAAGTGAGTTCAGTTCTCGATTTGTTCTTAAACTCTTCAGGACAAAGCAATTGATGAATCCTTTAAGGCACTCTTAGATCCTTTCTGACTTGTACTGCTTCCAGTCTTCACCATTTCCCATAACCTTCATTCGACTAACCAAGTCTTTTTAATTAACCGAGGTTAACCTCCTAGAATGCCCTTACCTATATCGAAGTCTAACGTATTCTCGAAAATAGCTACTCCTGGCAACACTGATGGCTCAATACCTAGCTTGAGATATTTGTTATTATGATTTCTTTCTCAACACGAATTCCTTCGCATCTTCTGTTCATGTTACCTGTTTATTCTTTTTAACCCCTTTAAAGTTATATTCGGTAATTGGCCCCATATTTCTTGAATCGAAGACAGAATGTTCTTGATGATTCTTGAAGTTTGATATAAATCCTCCAATTATCATCCTTTTCTATTTGGTCCCTTCTTAGGTTTCCTTCTGGATTAACTTTGATATAACCGATAACTTAATAATATTGTCTCGGACCCCTTCATACTTCATTGAATTAATCTTGATTGATACCACCCTATTATATGATAACTTGATTCGATTTTCTCTTGTTAATTCTAACTTAGGAGTTCACAGAAACTCCCTTATAATTCCATCACCTCCAGATTGGAACTCCATACATAGAAATGTTCACTGAACCATTTCCCTTATGTCTCGTAGAATCTTCACCTGAATTTAGCAACGTAGTTTCTCTCTGAACAGCTTCACCATTACAGCCGTTTTATTCATTTCCAATCGCCACCATTAGGATTTCCAGATTCTCCTTAATTTGCATCCCCGTTGTTGCTATTAACATATTCATTCGAGCACCACTTCCATCCTCCAATTTATCTCTCGGTCGTGGTCTCCCCCTTAAAATTTTTGCTCTTTCATGTAGAACTCCCTCAATCCTTCTTCTCTATTCTTATTCGATCCGAACACCCCGAAGCCAAATCTAATCTCACTTTCCTTTGGAGTTCCTTTCCACCGACCTATCCCTTACTTGAAGTTCTTTATCTTCCGAAGTCATCTTCCTTATCAGGTGCCATCCTGTTATTGCTTTTCCTCATCATCTAGATGTGGCCAGTCGAATAGATACTTGATGGGTGAGGTGAAAGAACTTCCTACCAAGTAAACACTAAAATGCATGTTGGGTAAAGATGTCAATGCATGTGTCACGTTTACATCAAGCATTTATGCAACACATTAGTGCAACGAAACCAAATAGAAATGTACAGATAAACATAAGTCCAGAAGAATAAATAATTGATGCGAAGTATGATGCACGTGCTATGAATGTTTTGGAACCTGTCACCAATGTGGTAAGTTGTTAGCTCGGTAGCTTTTCCTCGTTCCTCCAATCCCGAGGTTACTTTGACTTGGTGATTATTCCTTGCCTTTCCCACGTCTTCGAGATTTCCATGAATCGTTGTAAATCAACTTATATCTTCGACTATCTGAGATTGCAATTTCTTGATCCCTAATTCTTCCACGTCCAAGGAGTTATCATTCAAACTCCTCCTCGAAATTCGATCTCTAGTTCTAGTCGTCCCTCGATCAAGAATCCCGTGCATGTCCTTTATGAGTTTAATTCACCTCCAATTGCTTATACTTGAGCACATGATTTCCTTGCAACGAGTCTTTGCCTTTCTTTACCGTTTCCATTTGTTGCTCCATATATCCCAAGTCGACCTCACAACATGCCAATTCAGCTTGGATTTGGAGAATGAACTCTGATTCTGTCCTTAGCATTATCACCCCGTTACTTGCCTCTCTCTAACCTTCCAGACTCGTTTCCCATCTTAATCGAAATCCAAAGCACCCAAATCCAACTCTTCCCGGTCTTAACTTCGACAAACTTGATAAATTCACTAGGCTTAGTCAGAAATCCTTCTTTGTCGATCCTTGGTTCATAATTCCTACCGAACCCATCTTACCTCAACTCCTCTTAATTATTGATACCCCTTCGATGATCCGAATCCGGGACCAAAATACCTTCAAGGTTTTGTTCACTTCATTCCTTAGGTTGAAGATCCCGTTGAATCCAATTAAAGGCACCTTATGTAGTAGAGCCATGTATGTCGATCTTCTAAGTCATAACCATCCCGCGATTGACTCCTATTTCACCAAATATCCCTCTACCCTCGCATCATCAAAGTCAAACCTCCCATTCCGAATCTTAACCATTAACTCTAACTCTGTCTATGAAGTCACTCAACTAGCATTCTCCACATTCCTCCTCGGGGCATCCTTCCTATCTTCCGTGCCCCAGAAAGAATTTGTAATAGATTGTTGTGATCGTAGAACTTAGTCGTGGTTTGATATCATCTTCATAACCGGGAAATCATAACTCATTTCGAGAATATATGCGTGCGATTAGTGCATGCTTGTGTCACGTATTTATCACAAAAGACACGGATTCGATGCGAGAATGCAACACATGATCCAACAAGATTCAAAAGAAATACATTTTCAGGTTCAATATCAATGCAATGTACACGTTCTCATATAGTTCCTAAGCCGTACGACCTAGACTAACTCAAACACGACTCGTGAACACCGGTTTTGCAACCGGGCTCTAATACCACTTAAGGATGTAGCACCCCGCACGTCAGGCACCACATCCCCCGCACTATGGCTCAACACGAGTAACGAAATTGAAAATTCGCACCCGTATCAAACCGTAGCGAACGGGAGACAAACAGAAAAACCCTCCTAAGCTAGGCGGAACTTAGACCCTGCAAATATAACTAATCAACAAAACTTAATGTAACAGAGAATTAAAACCAAACACATGCATGGGCCACGGGCCTGCAGAAATTGAACACTCGAACTACAGGCAGACTTGGGCTCCTCAGGCCTCTTTTAATTCATAACAAAGGCCGACAAGGCAATTCAATAACAATTACATACAGAGTCAAATTCATGATCTTACAGAGTCGAATCAAACGCAATATAAGTACATATGTGAGTGCACAGACTCTGTAGATTAACCTAACCGACTCAAAGACTCCATACACTTCCGCCTAGCTCGAAACTCCGAAGCCAAACCTGCGCACTAAAAGGTTGGGGAGGGAGAGGGTCAGTCTCTAGAAGACTGAGTGAGCAGGAGCGATATACGTATATATAAAACATGCACATGCAAGTCATAAATCCCGAGCAAAGTTTTATTTGAAAGTAGTTCCCAAAAGGGCAAGAGAATAACCAAGCAATACTCAGATTTTACGACTAATCATATTAATTCGTTACGTTCATAATTCATATATAAACATAAGGGCTCGGCGATTGAGCGTGCATCATCTCCAACCAAACTCCGACTGTGTACGACACATATCATTAATACTTTAAATAGGTGATCATGCAATATATCATAATACACGCAGATCATATATCATATCATGAAACATATTCGTTTGGGCAATCCGTGTCCCGACCTTCCCGCACGGTGCATATCGATCATAATCATAATCATAATCATAAAATAAGTTCCAACCTTCTTCCTCCGGGTAGTGGACGGGTTAGCAAGACCCGACCACCTCATACATAGGCCAATGGGGTTTCATGACTCCCCCAAGGGCACTCAGCTCCCATTCCCCGCTAAACCTCCTAGCGAGGGCCGGTATCACCGTACATATGGTGGGACTAGAACAAGGGATCACCGTCGGCCCTTGCCTCCCTGGATAGCCAATTGCACTAAGTCCCTGGGCCCGTGCAATCATAACATACATACATAATCTCGCCAAACATTTGCTTCATACTTAGGATACATACTATAAGAAAACATACCTTACCGTGCAACTCGGCATATGCTATACACGTACCTCTCCGTGTCATCCTAATCCGTAGCTAGTATGAAGACACACGGTTTGGAGCATGGCCTCGTTGCAAAACCATTTTAAGCTTATATACGCCCATACGTATAATTTCAGAAGAATTTACTCGATAACTCTACTTTAAAAGTGACCTATATATATATAAAAGGTTTTGGCCAAAGCTTGTCACATAAGGTTGTAGGATTTAATACGTAACTAAAACGAAAACACCCTCACCTGAAACAAGTCGAAAATAGGATACGAGTTACCGAGTGCCTAGTTGATCAAGACTTCTCCACCCTGGAGATAAACTGTACAAAGGACAACGTAACGTGTTTGTGAGACTCAAAACTACCAATGAACCATATACGACGCACGACATGCAATGAACATGATATGAATGCGTAAAAGATGATATTATGTCATGAAAATGTTCATATGCACTATTAAGGAATTTAGAGCATAAAACCAAACCATTCGTTCGTTCATTTCATTCAAATTCATAAATTCACATTTCCAATCAATTTAATCAAAGAATTCATTTAATAATCATAACACGTAATATTCATGTTTACAATTAGAAATAGGATAAATAAAATGTTCACTCAATAATCGGTAAATTAAATACGTGAAATAGTTATCAATTAATTTCTATAATTAAAATTAATCACATAATATTTAATATGTAAATACATATATATATAATATATATATATATATATATATATATATATATATATATACACACGTACTTACATGCATGCACTTATTTCACATATATATATATATAGTAAAGTTTACATGCATGCATACTTACATATTAAGTATAAATATATACCATGACCCTCAAATTTCATGCATGCAACCTCATACAAAACAACAGCCATGCATGCAACTCTACCAACAGCCAAGACTGCCCATAAAGCATATAACCTCATGCACATACTTGAATCAAATGAAGAACAGCTGCAGCAGTAGTTTTACATGATTGAAAAACAGACACACACACCCGTAGCAACAAGAAAGGAAAGAAAAGAAGGAAGAGAAGAGGCACAACAGCAGCAGAAGAAGAAAAGGTACAGAAGCATTCCGCAGTGGCTACCTGCCCGGGTAGCCAATCCTTCTCCAAACTCCCCGGCCGGGTAGGGAGTACAGAATGTTTCTGTAGTAGGGGTACCCGGCCGGGTACTCTCTAAGAGGAAACTCTCCCCGCCCGGGGAGAGTGTTACAGAAGCAGCAACAGACGCAGCAACCCAGAACGAAAAATAGGGGAGGAAAAGGGGAGTATATCTAGGCCAAAACATTCATATACTTAGCAATCAATTCATGTCAACAATCAAGGTAAGAAGAGGCTTCAACTACCCAACCAACAGACCTGGAAATAAACCCCAACATACGCAGCAAATATCAGAAAAAAAAAGACAGCAGTTCATGAAGGAAAAACAGGGCAAGAAACTGGAAAAAGAACAGAGCAATCCCAACGTGATCAATCAACCAATTTTCCTTCAGCATAAGAGGTAAAATGAGACAGCAAAAGACATCAAAACAACTCCCAAAAGCTAGTAGCAGAATGGTACGTGAAGGAGGGAGAAATTCAGTTTGAAGTTCAAGCCTTTCGTAACAATCCATAAATGATATCTCACCAAACTCTTAACCATCAATTAATACAAGCATACTCTGTCATAAATGAAGTAAAAGAATCATATATATCATCAAAACAAGTCATAGCTCAAGGGAAGTCAAGAAATCATCAAAATACATTAAAACCTAACTATTCATTCAAATCTTTAAAACCACATGAAATCTGAGTTAAAATTAGTGATGAAAGGATGAAAATACCCAGAGATGCATGTACAACATAATCCTAACTCACCTTGTTGATTGGATGAAAGTTGATTGAGATTTGAGCTCCAAAACCTCAAGGATTTGCACAGTTACGGGAAAATTGGGCAGCAGAAGCTTTGGATGAATTTTCTGGTGTGTGTGAGGATTGGTTCGAGATGGGCCTTTTAGTGAAAGGTGGTCATTTTGATGCCGTTTCGCTTATCGGTTGGATTTCGGAGGTTCAAATGATTTCGGAAAAATATATGGCTAAGTTTATTAAACTCGAATCTTCGATACGAGTTCAACGAAGTTGATGGAACTCGAATCCGAGTTCCCGAGCTCAAGATATCACGTAAGGAACCAAGGGTGCGCTAATTGCTCGTTAGCCCCCGATTTGGTTCCACAAATCAAATTAAGTTTGTTAACACGTCAAATGAATTCGAAAACATAAACCGAGCATATAGGCATGTTCATAACACATATATTTACGACATACTAAATTTCCACGACATTTCGATATCATTTCATATAAGAACGAAGCACAAATAAACGTTCATGCGCCTATTCATAATAATTCACACATTATAACTTATATCTAACATTTAAAATTCTATTATTAAATAAAATTCAAGGTCAACGTGTATTATACAAATTAATGAATTAATATGGTTAAAGCATGATTAATTAGCATAACACTTAATTAACATCAATCACTAAATTAATAATTTAAAATAATTACTAAATAACGAAATTTATAATATTAAATTGAAATAAAATAAAATAAAATAATAACAATTTATAGTAATATTAAATATTTAAAACACTTATAACCAATTAATCACATAATTAAATGATTTAATTGCGCAATTTATAAACAAATACGACACATTAGTTTAAATGAAAAACCGGGGCGTTACATACACAAACTGTAACCATGGTAGAACAGCAGTAGCAGCAAAACTCCAACCTCATACACAACACACACCAGCTACACAAGGAAGTAGGAAAGCAACAACTCAACAACAAGAAAGGAAAGAAAAAGAAAGAAGAAAGAAGCAGCAGAAGGAAAAGGGAAGAAACAGAGGCATCACGCAGCAGCTACCCGCCCGGGTAGCCAATCCTTCTCCAAACTTCACGACCGGGTAGAGGGTACAGAAAGTTTCTGTAACAGGAGTACCCGGCCGGGTACTCTCCAAGAGGAAACTCTCCCCACCCGGGGAGAGTGTTACAGAAGCGATCCAGCAGCAACAGCAGGCGGCAATGAAAACAGGGGAAGGAAATGGGGTTCACACCAGGCCAAAACTCTCACACAACACACAACCAAATTCTTGCCAACAATCAAGGTAAGAAGAAGCTACAAACGCTCAACAAACAGACCTGGAAACAACCTCAATAAACGCAGCAAAACTGAGAAGAACGACTGTAACGCCCCGTGTTTCACACGAGCCGGTAAGTGTTACGTGCGCATTTTTATTTAATTATGTGATTTTATAATTTGATTTGCTAATTGAATTCGTTCTAATTTGATTTAATTGTTTACAATTTATATGAATGTCAATGGGAGATTCGAATATATGAATGAAATTGTGAAAATGTGAATTTCGTGAATTTGGTGATCATTGAATGAATTTACGTGTTTCGTGTAATCCGTGGGCTTGATTGTAACTTATTTGAATGTTTTGGACTCAATTGGAAATTGAGTTTGGGCTTAATTGCCACTTTTTGAAAGTTTAGGGACCTATTTGTATATAGGCAACCCTGAACGGTTTTCGCGATATCTTGAGCTCCGGACCTCGAAATCGAGATCTGTAACCGGCGTTGAGCTTGTCTCGATGATACCTATCCATTAAACTTGACCTTATACTTTTTCGATACCGTTTGAACCTTCGACAATAAATCTTTCCACAACCTCGTTTCTTATAACTTGTTTGAACCGTTTACTAATCGAACCGGACTTGGACCGACCCGAATCCTACCCATTTTAGCACTAAATATCAGCATTTTCCTCCTCCTTGCTCCTACTTTTGATCGATCAATTCATCATCCAAGAGAGAAAAGAGAAGCTCCAAAAACCCTCCATTGTTGATCATCCAAACCCTAAGCTCAAGATCAACTTTCATCCAATCTTCTTCCAAGGTAAGGTATGGATTGTTTTTCCCTCATTCTCCTCTCCATTTTCTTCCGATTATATCTTGGTATAAGTTGGAGAATCATGTGTTTTGAGATTAAAGCTTGAAAATGATTTAATGGTATGAATTCTTGGTTCCATGTCTTTCCTTGGTTTTAAATGATAGTTGATGCATGGAATGTGTTGCTTATAACTTCCTCATCATTTCTATATCTTTTAATCTCATGTTGGTTATATATTACATGATGTGCCATTGATGGAGCTTGAAGCTTCCTTGGATGAAAACTTGGTTTTGAGTGATCTTTTGCCAACTTTAAGGGTGAATTCTTGCATATATGATTGGATTGCATGATATATATGAATTACTTGAATTGAAAACATGTCTAAGGGTGTATAAGAGCTTCCTTGTTGCTGCCCCTGTTTTGCAAAGCTTTTCCCTCGAGTTGCTCTGTTTCTCTTGGCAAAACGATGAGCTGACACGGCCGTGTCAGCTTTAAACTGAAAATGGACACGGCCGTGTTGGGCTCTCGACTTTGATTATTTTCTGAATTTAATCTCGGACACGGCCGTGTCCAAATGCTTTGAAAACTCAACACGGCCGTGTCAAGCCTTCAACTTTGAATTTTTAGATTTTTAAACCTCGGACACGGCCGTGTCCGTTTCCTTTGAAAACTCAACACGGCCGTGTCATTTGAATTGGCAGCTTTGGGAAACCTCTTTTCTTGTTTGCTTTACGTTTATGGATCGTTATGGTGGATTATATGTAACGTGACTATACTAAAGCTATGTTTTATGATTGATATATGATAATGGTGACCATATGATTGAAAGTATGAAAGTATGAACGATATGAAAGGGAATGAATACGGTTTTACCGTATATTGAACGAAATGGGTGAATTATGTGTTTAATTGAATTCTATGGTATTCATGAGCATATTTGGACATGTTTTATGTTTCAAGCATTCTATAGCATGTCATTTCTTCGCCGAGCGTCAAATGTGGTCATGATTGAGTCTCACACTACCTTTGTCACACAGATATTGATCCAGTGGGTGACGAGGTCGGGCAGTGAGAGCTTTGTCGGGTTCTTTTTGTCTACCAGGTGGGTTTTTCTTCTATTAGATAACAATATGACCCCGAACACCCAATGTGCAAGATTTTGGCCAAAACCCTATATATGTATTTATATCAAGTTTTAGCGAACAAAAGTTTTAAACGAAAGCCTTTTTCTTGAATATCCTACCAAAAGTTTGGCAAGTAATGATTGAGTGATCAAAATGAATGGGGGCCCGGGACTTAGTGTAGTGGTGAACCGGGGAAGCTTGGGCTGACGGGAATCCATTTATACTAGTTCCAACAATTTCGGCAACCTGGATTTCACTAGGAGATTAGTGACTGAAAGGGGACCCGCGCTTTTGGGGATTCATGTACCCCTCTAGCATTAATGAATGAGGGTTCGGGCCTTGCAAACCCGTTCCCTACCCAGAGGAAGAAGGTGGTATATGAACGATTGAATGAATGATCGAATGTATGTGCACGAAAGAATGAAATGTATGAATGAATGAATAATGGATTACACGAGGTGATGGTTGGAGATAATGCACGCCCTCTCGCCGGGCCACTAATGACCTAATGAATGGAATGAACAATTATAATCCTATTCGTTGTATTTTATTTACCCACTTGGGGAAAATGCTTCTAAACCTCGAATAAGGATTATAACTTGCATGTATGTGTTTCAATTCCGCGATATTATGATATTATGCCTATCTTTTTATACCCACCAGTCTGTCTAAGACTGAACCCGGAGTTGTTTCAGTTATTTTTGCAGGAAGGGGATGCTAGGCGGGATGCGAGTCGGAAGGAGAGTCTTGCATAGTGTCTAGCCTTTCCTTTACACGCATATGATTACATTATTGATCACTTTTGGATTTTGTATATGTATGGAGCGTACATGTATATGGTACCTATATGTATCTTTCAGATTTAAATGTTGGTACCTAGAGCACATAGCTCAATATATGGAATACATGTTGGTACCTAGAGCATCTAGCTCAGTATATAGTATTTGAATGAATGCTTCCGCCTTTCCATTGCTCTGATTGTGGTTGTCGTTGTTGGGGTTTAAGTGATAGGCTAGTCCCGCCTGGCTTAGCGAGTGTGTATGTCTCCGTTCGCTATGATTTGGGCTCGTGTGTGGAAATCCATTTCACATACGGGTCGGGTCATGGTGCGGGGGATGTGATGTCTCGCGCTCGGGCGTTACAACGACAACAGTTTCATACGGGAAAAAAACAGAGTAAAACTGAATAAGAACAGAGCAATCCCAAACGTGATCAATCAACCAATTCTCCTTCCGCAATAGAGGTAAAAAGAGACAGCATTTAACACCAAAATGAATCACAAAAGCTAGCAGCAGTTCGGTACGTGAAGGAGAGCAAATTCAGTTTGAAACTCATTCAATACATGTAACACCCCGGAGCGAAGGGCGCCACATCCCCCGCACCATAACCCAACACGTGAAATGAAATTAAGTCTCCGTCCACGCATCAAGCCATGCGAAAGGGTGACAAAAAAAAAAAATCCAACCTAAGCTAGGCGGTCTAGACCCTACTCAGAGCACGCAATAGACAAAATTGCGGAAGCCAATAAATAAAAACTTATAGCATGTAAGCACAAATTGTAACACCCCGTCTTCTCGGCAATCCAGGTACGATGTCTCGGGAGAGTTTAATTCAGTAATTATGTGATTAGCATGCCATACGTGTCAATTTGTAATTTTATTTTAGTTATGTGCGCGTTAGAATTTAATTAAATGTACTTGGACTCAATCGTCCAATATTTGCAAATTAGGGACCTAATTCTAATTAGGGTGTTTGAGCCTCGTGGCTAACTTGAGCTCGGGAATTAGAATACGAATTCCAACCTTGTCATTGAGTTTGTTTCGATGATTCGGATTCGATGAAATTAACCTTATAATTTTCTAAAGCCATTTGATACCCCTACTGTTTTAAAATCCGATCCAAGCGGACCGGATCCTTTTTGACCCGACCCGTTTTAGCCCCTAAAGGCTGAAAATATCTCCCTTTCTCTCCCCATTTTGGATCGTTCAACACAAGGCAAGAGAGGAAGAGAAGAAAGCCCTTTGGCCATTCAAGCTTTGGCTCAAGCTTGTGCTCCATCCGACCATCCGATTGAAGAATCAAGGTAAGATTTGAATTTCTCTCTTCGAGTGTGTAGTTTCTTCCCGATTGAATTCCATCTTTCTTGCTTAGATCCATGCTATTGAAGATGATGATGAATAGTAGGTTTGTATGAAAATTTGATCTCTTTCCTTCATACTTGAATTATATGATCTAAATTTGATGTATGTTCTTCTCTTGAGCTCCCTTGTTGCATAATTGTTGGAATTTTGGTTGTTGGGTGTATATTGCATACAACTCCATTAATGGAGCTTGAGGGAGTTGAAAATGGCAACTTATTCAATTCTTGATTTCATGCCTTGAATTTAAGATATGTGTTAGGGCATGTTTCCATGAACTTGTGCCTTGATTTTCATTGCATTTGGTTGAGTTTTGAGGAGGTTTTGATCATTTTTGGTTTCCTCCATGTTTAGCCCCTGTTTTTGCTTCTTTTTCTTGTCCAGAAGGACTACCCGGGCGGGTAGTTTTGTGTGTTAAAAGTACCTGGGCGGGTAGATTTAGTGCAGAAAGTTTCTGCACTGTTTTCCCTGGCCGGGTAGATTTCTGCCTTGTTTTTCTCCGGCCGGGTACCCCCTCATATGACCTTGGATTGAGCCAATTTTTGGATATATTAAATATTATTGAGTCTAGAACAATCTCCACTTGAAATCACCCCAAAATTCATTCTAGATTGTGACTTATAATCGTTTTAATTTGGTGTCGCCACTTCGCCGAGATTCTGCATTCGTTCAACTTCAAACCTACTCCATTTTCGCCTCGCTTTGAAGCATGATTCGAGCCACCTACCATTTTAAAGATATATGTGTCTACTTTCATTTCCATCAAACAAAACTTAATTCCCATTTCTCAAACTCAAGTTATGATCATTTTCCTACAGCTTGTGCATCTTGGAAAACTGTCAGCTTTAGTCCAATTTCACTCGGAAGCCCTTTTTGTATTCTTATTCCGTTTTTCTTGTATCTTCCCACCTCCGAACTTATTCCTAACTTGTTTTAGCATGTCTATGTGTAGGTACTTGTTCTTATATGCATTTTATATTGCTTATGTAATGTGAGTTATTTGCACAAAGCACATATGCACCTTGTTATGTATCCCCACCTTGTGTTATGCGTTGTTTGTACACATGAACTTATTGTTAACATGCTATATGATATTAAATGAGTATTTGGAGTGTGGTATGATTCCTCTTACATGATATTGATTTGAATATGAGCCTAGCTTACATGTTTGCATCTCTTAAATGCTTATGCATACGCCGTGCGTCTATGTGGTTCATTCTTGAGTCTAAGTCTTGTATTTTGTCTCCAGTTTGTTCAGGTACACCCGGGGTGGTGTTTTGTCAGCCTTGTTGATTCCGGGGTGAATCAAGTGCTTGTCTTCAGCTCTGTTTTGTACGAGGTGAGGTTAGGTTACAGTTAAACCCTATAATATGTGCCCATTTTCTCTGTATGCGAGCTACGGCCTTTACTATATGTATATATATGTGCGAGATATGAATTTATGAATTTGAAATATGTTTCCAAGTATGATGAGCAATGTACAAGCCTATGTATGCTTGATTTGATTTGATTCGTTCGGTTTGGTATTGGTCAACTACGCTTCAAACCGTGTGCCTCTTATGAGCTGGAAGACACGAGCTAAGGATTATGTTGATGATTTGACACGGAGAGGTATGTAAAGCGTAGTTGTTGCAAGGTTTGGTAGGTAATGTAATGTTACGTATGTAATGATTAGTAGCGGGTTTTGATACGATATGCTCTGATGTGATATGTTTTGGTATGATGGGCCCCGGAGTTATGGGTAAGGGAGACCCGGGACGACCACGGGGTCGCCGGTTATGACCCCTGTGCACATCTCCACAGTTTGATTCGGATTACCCCTGATCTCACCAGGAGGTTTGGTGAGTGATGGAGATCCTGAGGGTTTGGAGTAGCTTGCACTCCCTTCGACTGTCTGGATGGTTAGGGTCGCGCAACCCTTCCATCATCGGAGAAAGGAGGTTTCTTTGATATGTTTATTTTGATATGTTATGTTTGGTATGTTATGATTAGTTAGAGGAGCCCAGGATGGGATTATGTGCTCGTACCCGCCGAGTTATGCATGTGTGTTGGTAGGTATGCTTTGTTAAAGTTCATGAAACGGGGATAGATTTAAAATTTAGTTAAAATATGGATCTTCTTAGAAGTATAAGTTAAGATATGAAAGGTTTTAATAAGATTTGGTGTGATAAGTATGTTACGTTATGATTTGATACGTATGAATTTTGTTAAGCTAAGTTGTGTTCCGTTTTGATAAGAATCCTTATATATATACGTATCACGGGCAAAGTTTGGTGTGCAAAAACTATCCCCGAGTTCACGAACCGTGTGTGATTAATGTGCTTTGCTCCTTATATATGCATAGCGTGTGTGGGTAGCCCCTCACTCAGTCGAGTTATGACTGACCCCTTCCTCCTTATGTTTTAGTTGCAGGTTTGCTTGGAGGTTCAAGCTAGGCGGAGTCTGTCGTGTCTTTTGTTTTGTTCGGTCGGTTGCATTTCATGCATTTAGATTTTGTATCGAAATGATATTTGATATGTATATGTTGTGTAATATTCGAATATGATAATTATGTAAAGGATATTATACTCGGTACAAGTTAGGACAGGTGCTCGGAGTTAGTTGAACCCGTTATGTGTTTTGATTGAATTTTTTTTTATATGCCACGTTTTAGCTTCCGCTTTTATGAAGGTTTGAGTTTGTTCTTGGGGTCTATGTTCCGCCTAGCCAGGGAGTGTGTTTGTTTGTCTTCCGTTCGCGTAGGCTTAGTGCAAGTACGGACTCTCCATCTCGTATGTGAATTGGGTTTAGGTGCGGGGATGTGGTGACCCTGCGTTCGGGGTGCTACACAAATCATATCTTGTTCTCCACATATTACTTATACAAATTTAGACACCCAAGCAAATATGCAAAACTGAATCCCAGGACAGAACTAAGTAGCAAATTATTACATATTTCGAAACTAACAAATTGCGTAAAATAAACGAAATACGATGCATGAGACTCAAGCTCTCCAAAATAAAGACTCAAGGGAACCGCCTAGCTCCAACTCCCACAAAACGGGTACCTGCAACCTCAAATCAAAGGGGGAAAAAGATAGAAATCACGAGGGTCAGGCCTAGAGAACTGGTGAGGGGGCTAACACACGCACCCATATATATACATAATAGCAAAGCATATACAAAGCAGAAAGGGGGTTCATGAACCGGGCACTGTTTTTTTTTTTTTTTGCATTCTAAAACATTTAATGTGATGCCTCGATAATTCGGCCATACAGGTATGACGTAAGTGTTTACCAAATTGCGCGAAATAATTATTTTTACTTGTTTATATAGTTAATTTTATTTTAAATATATTAGATGTTAATAATGTTAATTATGTTAATGATTATATCCTAAGTTATTTAATATTAAGTATTTTTCTGAAATTCATATCAAATTGATATTTATTGCATAAATCGAACTTGATTGCAACGTGAATTAACTTCCCGAACATTAAGGTGAGTAAGTTAGCTAAGAAGTATGTGGATGAAATTGTTCGATTTCATGGGGTACCGGTTAGCATTGTATCGGATCGGGATCCGAGGTTTACTTCTAGATTTTGGCAAGAATTGCAAAGGAAACTGGGCACAAGGCTTCAATTCAGCACAGCTTTCCATCCTCAGATAGACGGGCAATCAGAGAGATTAATTAAATATTTAAAGGATATGTTGAGAGCATGTGCATTGGATTTTTCGAGTTCGTAGAACGAGCAATTGCCTTTGATTGAATTCGCCTATAATAACAATTTTCAAGCATCGATAGAAATGGCTCCATATGAGGCTCTCTACGGACGGAAATGCAGGTCACCGTTGTTCTTTGATTTGGAAGAATGGAATTGGACCAAGCAAGAGGGTGTGAAACGAGGGGAGAAAAAGGAAAAACCCTCTAAGGCCATGCAAGAGGTAATTGATAAGGTTCAAATAATCAGACAACGGATGAAAGCAGCCCAGGACCGACAGAAAAGCTATGCCGATCACCGAAGGAAAGATATTAAATTTGAGGTTGGTGATAGGGTATTCTTGAAAGCCTCACCTCGTAAGGGATTTTCGAGGATTGGAAAAGGAGGGAAATTGAATCCTCGGTATTTAGAACCGTATGAAATTCTTGAGAAAATTGGAGATACGGCCTACCGTTTGGACCTACCCCCGAGTTTGACCGGAATTCATAATGTATTTCATGTTTCACAGCTTCGGAAATATTATCCGGATGAATCCGAGATCATACCCGTTGAAGAAGTGGAGTTAGAACCGAATCTCACCTTCGTTCAGAAGCCGATTAAGATATTGGATCGTAAATTTCAAGAGCTTCGAAATTGGTGGATCCCAATAGTTAAAGTCTGTGACAACCCGGTTTTTCGGACGTCCAGGTACGCACTTACGAGAGAGCTAAATGTGAAATTTAAATTATTTTAATTTCATATTTAATTGAATTGTACTTTATTATTTGAAATTCTTATATGAACTATTTGAATTTATATGAAATATTCGAATTATATGTCAAAATTTGCCTAAGTGATTTATGATATGAATTTTTATGAACTTTATGATATGTGAATTTAATTTCCGAGCATGCTAATTTTTGTGAATTATGTGATTCATGTGAATTAAGGGCTTAATTGTATGATTTATTTAATTTTGGACTTAATTGAAAATTTGAACTTGGACTTATTTGACACTTTTTGAAAGCTTTGGACCTAATTGAAAAATAGCCTTTTTAATAAAATTTTATTTATTTTAAATCGTTTAATTATTATTTTAAAATTTTATTTAGTAAATTTTTTTTTTTAAAATTTAATTTTATTATTTGAATAATGTGCTTTTGTTGAAAATGTGTTACGTTTGTGTTCGATTAGAGATCGAAATTTCGTACCGATTTAATATGCATGAATTATACGTGTTATGAATTCGTTTATATACTCGTTTTAGTTTTTCGGACTTGTTTGATATGGTAACGAACCATATTTTAATTGTTGGGGATTCGAGGGCCTAACTAGTTTTAGCGCGCCTTGGATTCCGGAGACCGTAACTTGAGCTAGGGAATTCGGATTCGAATTCCGGAAGTAACGCTGGACTCGTAATGAAGAATGGGAGCTAAGGAACCTATCCTTGTATTTTTCTAAACCCGTTTAAGCCTCCGAAATTTGTCCGAACCGAGCAGCTCACGCAGATTTGCCACCTTGGAGTATTTTGGCCATATCTCTCTCATTCCTTAACCAAATGAGTTGATTCTTGAGCTCACTTAACCCTAGTTAAGCCCTCTATCTTTATCCCTAACCCTAATTTCGAAAATCATCAGTCAAGAGAGGTGAGAGAAGCTGGAAACCGAGAAAGGAAGAGAAAGGGATTTTGCACTGTTCACTTTTGCCATTTCTTGCTCGATACACCTCCGATTCGCCTCAAATTCGAAAGGTAAGTCCGTGATTTGATTCTCCATATTCTCCTCTTTCTTTTAAGTGTTGGTTTGCTGAATTTTATGGAGGTTTGAGCATGCAATGAATTTTTATGAGAATAGTTAGGTTTTCTTTTCAATCCTTGAATCCATGGCTACTGTTTGTTTTTGTGTGAATTGATGCATAAATATTGTTTCTTTGAGCACCATAATCTGATTTCTTGCATCCCTTTTTATGGTTTATACGTGAGTGAGGTTTCACCATTGTTTGGAGCTTGATTGTGGCTGAAATTGACATGAATTTGATGCATGATTGGAACCATCTTCTTTGTTGCTCTTGCTGCCTGAATTGCTGTCATGAGTTTTTCCTTGTTTTCCTGCTATTTTTGCTACTGTGTTGTTGCTGCGTGAGAAGGGAAGAAGAACAGGGGGGAAACGAGGCTGTTGCTGTTGCCTTTTCTGTCTGCACCATTCTCCTCGGGCGGGGAGAATTTGTACGTGAAGAGTACCCAGCCGGGGAGGTGTTATGTAGTAGCTTTTTGGATCTTTCCTTCCTTCTTTTTGTATGTGTTGTGGTTTGTTTTGCATGCATGTATTTGTTTAATGTGCTGCTACGTGTATATATATATAGATATATGATATGCAATTAATGTTTGATAAGGAGTTGCAAACATGTTGAGCTATACGTCAATTATTTTCCCATGCATCTATATTATGTTTGATCCTCTCTATTTTATGTGAGTGTATATATATATATATATGTAATAGGTATAGGGTATGCATGTAATTGTTAAGGTGCTGCATGGTTTTAATTTTGTGCATGTGTATTTGTGTGTTCAAGTTTACATATGAACAATACATCTTGTTACTTTTGCAAATCTTTGGAACAAACGTTGTTTGTTCTAAAGAATGTATCTCTCTTGAGTTTTCTTAATTGAAGAAGAGATTGAGAGATAAGATAGAAACTAGTTCAAGTCTATGCAAACAAATGTTGTTTGTTTTAAAGAATATACCTTTCTTAAGGAATTGTTCCTAAGAGAGAAGAAAGGTAAGCCCAAAGACTTCAACAGGTTTGAGGCCATAACCCATGCTACAAATAGGAAGAAACGAAGCGTTCTGATAAAACCTGGCCAATCTTAAGAGATAGTACACGAGTGAACTCTCCTCCCTCGACGCGTTCAGAACGCATTCCTAGGTAGCATATAAGATAATATGGTTTTCACCTTGAAATCTTTTAAAGTGGATACTGATCCATTTACCCTGTCGGGAGGCACTGTCAGATTTGGAATCAATATAGTCAAACTAAGTTTGGACCTTAGTTGAACTACTTGATAGGGTCAAGCTTTTCATATCAATATGAGAATGATGAAGACATAAATATGGAACATCCATGGATTTCACATTTAGTGTGAGTAAGCAAAAGGTTTGCAGACTCCAAATGGTCAATTTATGAAATTGGATCAGGCTTCTAGGAATTAGAGTATTTGAATTAGTGAAATAGTCAAAGTTGTTTGACTTAAAATTCGAAAATGGCGTGTACTAGAAAGTGTTAGAGACTAAAAGTTCAACTTTTGGTACTTTCCGAAGATGACATTCTTCTCATTGGGAATGCGAAGGATGACATAAAAGTCACCAAAACATGGTTAGGAACCATTTTGAGATGAAAGATCTAAGTGATGGATCCTACATTCTCGAGATAGCTATCTATGAAATAGATCTAAGAGAATAATAGGATTATCACAGTCGAGGTAAATAAACATTGTACTAAATTGGTTCAGTACAGAAGATTCCTACAGAATTTCCAATGGATAATGGAACATCTCTTTTGAAGAGGATATGTCCTAAAATAGCTCTTGGAAAGTTAAAAAGTCCAAAACTCTTTTATGGAAAAGGGTGCATAATGTATGCAAAATTATGTACTTGACGAGATAAGGCTACCCATATAGCGGGGTGGTCCTATTCTAAATGTAACCTTAGAGAAGGTCACTGGATTGCTGTAAAAATACCCTCTGAGTACTTTAGAAGAAATGAGGATATGTTTTAAGAATCCAGCAAGATCTTGTCATTAAAGGATATTTTGATGTAATAATCAAAATGTAGATAATGATTGATCTATGAGAGGATACACAGCCTGGCTAGATGGCAGAATAGTACTTTGGAAAGTGTTCCAATCGAGAGGCACTAAAAGATTCAACATAAGGTTGAATACTTAGTCGTATTGAATACCACTAAGTTAAGTGTTTGGGTAAGAAACTCCATCTAATGGGTAGATGAAGTTCCTAGCATGAAACAACACCATTATCATATGGTATGATAAAATGGATGGTTGCTCGAGTAAGAGAACTGAGACCTCACCAAGGGACTAGACGCTTGATTATGAATCATATGAATAAGGAAATCGTGTTTCCTTAAGGATGTGCAAATTGAAAACATACACATCAGCAAAGAATATAGCAGACCCACTTTGGAGATGCCCAAAGTCAATAAGGCTCTAAAGGTACATCTTGGGAAGATGGGACCTAGAATGGACCTAAAAGGCTTTTACGGGCAAGTGGGAGATTGTTGGGAATAGTGCCCTATAAAGCTATTATGCTTTGGGACTTTCCCTTATCACAGACAATCTCTGAATAATATACGAATGATTGTAATCACAGGCGAACACTTCTTATGTGCTAATACGTGCTTTGTGTGTTTCCATTACGTGTGCATGTCTAGAACTCTCCTAATCCCATGAGGCCATTAAGAACTTTGTCATTATGGGACCAAAAGTGAGACATTGGCAACTGTTGGGACCAAAACTAAAAGAGGCTCACTTTACGGGATGATTTTGATAATTTTCTCAAAAATTTATCTTAGAAAATGAACCTATTAACCATTTGACTGTAATCCCAGTTACATGATTTTAAAGGATCTCCGGTCTTATACTTCTTCCCACGGATCTTCTTGGTTCGATTCCCGTGTTGATGGGGTCTTCCTGCCACTTGTAAATTGAAGCATAGACCCGATTCAAGACTAGGCCCCGACACACCTCTTTCCTTGCTTCTTGCTAGAACCCATGTTTTGACCTTTAGAGCTCTCTTTGTGACTTTATCCCACGTGTTTGTATTCTTCGCAATTAGAGCTTTCTTGCATTCATCCCGAAGGCCTTCCATGAAATATCTAGCCTTCACATATGAGCACAAAGTTCATGTAAGAATGCAATGCATGAAGGTTTATAAAGTTGGATTACGTTCTATAAACGCTTTAGCAATGCCCTTAGCTCACCGTTTTCATCCAGGCCTTGTTTTGGGCTGTTACATGATGGACAATTAATCATTAAATAATATTCAAGTCATTACCCAAGATTTCATAAATAGCACCTATAAGAATGCAATAATTCTCAGGGAGATAACGTATTCATGCCATTTCATCATACGAATTTGTTACATATAAGGCACGGAGTTAACAATTATGTTTAAGAAATTAAAGACCATAAACTGTCAAATAACAACATAATCATCAATTATTCAAGCGTACTATTCATATAAATCACATACGGGTGCCAAGGAAATGAAAGGAACTCAAGAAAAGAGGTTTTGGTGAAGTTCGGCAAAAACTGACAATTTTTGAATATGCACAAGCTACAGGAAAACTAAAATATCTTAAGTTCTAGAAGTTGGAATTGGGTTTTGTTTGTTGGATATGAAACTAGACAAGTATAACTTTCCGATGATATATGGCTCAAATTCTAGTTCAAAGCGGAATGAAAATGGCTTAGGTCCGAATCTGGGTTAACGTAGATTCGTGACAGCTTGGCGGCACCAAATTAAAACGGCCATAACTCACTCGTCGGAACTGATATTGACGAGCCGTAAAAAGGAGAATACTCTATACTTCAATTTCTTGCTTTAGATGAAAAATAAGAGCAATTGGACTAGAGGAGTGTCGTCGTCCCGGCCGGGATATTATTTGTACTAAAATGGATCCCGATCGGGATCCTAGTGCACTGGGGCTACGTTAAAAACGTCCTGGCCGGGGTTGTATTTACACTAAAATGGATCCCGGATGGGATCTGACATCAGGAAGCTTCAAGAAAATAGCGAAAAAAAAGGGAAAACTCGGAATTTGGCTCCCAAGCCACTCTCACAACAAACCAAGGCAAGAAATCAACTCAAAACTATCATATATCATACATACAACTCATATATACCAATTAGGCTACAATTAATCCAAGATAACATGCTTGATTCATCAAGATCACTCATGAAAACACTTAGTATGGAAATATGATTTCATATATTTAAACCTTCACGAAACAAAGTTATATGTGCAAGAATCCATCTCAAAATCATCATAACTATAACATATATTCTTATGGAAATCACAAGAAGCATAAACCCTAATTTATACCTCATAAATCATTAAAAATATATACATGATCTTACCTTGGAAGTGGAAGAGATGAAGGGGAATGGAGAGATGGAGGTATGAAGCTTAGATTCTTGATGAATATGGATGAAGATTCTTAGCTCCTAGCTCCATGGTTGGATCGAGATATGGGGGGGAAAGATGAAGATGTGTATGTCTTGTATTTGTATATGATAATGAGCGAGAAAATATATGTATGTATATAATTATATGAGTCAAGATATTTATATGTATGTATACATTGTATAATTAGAGTTGGAAGAAAAGTCTTGGTAATTAAAAGTTATTTGCACACAAACCCTTGCCTCTTAGGAATTTACAAGTTAGAGATACATCAACTTGGCATGCATGGTAGATGATTATATATACATATATATATAAGGCTATAAAAGAATATGATGAAATGGAGTTGAATATATATATATATATATGTTAAGCTAAATCACTTAAATCATGCTCGAAGAATTAAATACACACTCACATAATTGAATTAACGAAGTTATAATTTAAATCATAATTGCAAGTATTCAAATCAAGGAAATTAAATAGTGCAAGTAAATAACAAAAAGGAATTAAATCAACTCTAAACCTCAAAACTCACACGTGTGGCGTGCGTACTTGAACGGCTGGAAAGCTGGGGCTTTACATCATATATGGTTCATTTGGAGTCGTGAGTCTCACGAATGCACTGTGTTGTCTTCTTTTGCACAATTTTCTCTAGGGCGGAGATGTGTCGGGTTCATAGGCTACTTTTAGTCTTCTGTTCTTCTTGATTTTGGCTCGGTAAGGTGTAGCCAGGTGGTTTCTCTTCTAATAGCTATGATGACCCGATATATTCCTTATGTGAAAGGTTTTGAGCCAAATTAGTATATTTATATATCGAGCCTTTTCAAGAGTAAATGATTTTGAACGTAAAACCTTTCTTTTATTTATCCCTACCTTATGATTTTGGCAAGAACATGAATGAATGCACGGGCCCAGGAACTTGGTGCAAGTGGCTATCCGAGGAGGCAAGGACCGACAGTGATACCTTGTACTAGTTCCAACCACAACTATGGTGATACCGGCCCTCGCTAGGAGATTAGCGGGGAATGGGAGTTGAGGCTTTTGGGGCTTTATGAACCCTTCTAGCCGTAATGTATTGGTGCACGGGTCTTTGGTGGAGTCCGTCCACTAACCGGAGGAAAAAGGTGTAAGTGTTAATGAGTATGTATGATTGTTTATGCATGATTATGTTAGGAATAGTGCCCTAGAAAGCTATTATGCTTTGGAACTTTCCCTTATCACAAACAATCTTTGAATAATATACAAATGATTGTAATCACAGGCGAACACTTCTTATGTGCCACTACGTGCTTTGTGTGTTTCCATTACGTGTGCATGTCTAGAACTCCCCTAATCCCATGAGCTCGTTAAGAACTTTGTCATTTTGGGAATGACACATGAAACAAGTTCTTAACTCCATAAGCGAGGATTAGAAACTTCTCAAAGTCAATGAGGCCGACAGACAGTGGGAGTGTCGACTTTGCCTTTGTTGAGAATTGGTTGTGTAGTTATGTCTTTAAGAAGGATCATCCGGTTTCATGGGGTGATAAGTGCATAGGTTGATGCGTTCATAATACATAAGGGTGATAGTTACAAGAACTTCATCACTGAGAGTGCCCCGTGTGAGAAGATTCCTAAATCGCAAAGGAAGTTTCCTGAAACTCCCAGATTAGGAAATATCTCATGTAGCACCCCTATACGTAGAGATGCCATACCCCCGCACTATAGGTCGATCCACATACAAAATGGATAGTCCGTACATGAACCAACCTATAGCGAACTCGGTGATAATAAAATAAAATGACAAGCTAGGCGGGACTAAACCCCAAACCGAATACCATAATGCATAAGAAATAAAGCGAATACATGCTAGATAGATCATTTATCAAGTAAACCATATTCTAATCTTACATATCCATACATTATCATCTCCCAAAATACATAACATGTAATACTAATGTCAAAGATAATGATACATGGAAGTGCAGTGGCTAGACTCGACACAAGGACAGGACACAACTCTGACTCCAGCCTAGCACGCACCTGCAAAGCACTGAAAGGTGGAGGCGTCAGTCTATGGAAGACTGAGTGAGGGGCATAATAAATAAAAGCGCAGATGACATGCAAGTCAAAACCTCGGGTAAGGTTTTATAACTGAAAACAATACAAGTTTAAAATACAATACACATTGCCCGAGATTACAACTATCAAGGTTAACACTTTAATCATTTTCAATCACTCACTGGCCCGGCGAGCGGGCGTGCACGATCTCCTACCAAACTCCGACAGTGTATAAGAATTATGTTTTCAATTGATTAGGTTATCACACAAATAATTACAGTGCACACGATCACTAACAAGAACTCCTTCTTTCTCCAATAATGGTGGGTTTGCAAGGCCCGAACCATCCACGGTAACACGGTGTACATCAGGAATATGACTCCCACGGACGGGACTCCTTCCTCCGCCAAACCTCCTGGTGGATTCAGGGTTCATCCCCACGGTATGAGAGGAGTGTAAGAGTTACCCGTCAGCCCATGCTTTCCCGGTTGGCTCAAACACTCGCCCTCGGGCCCACGATGAACAATACACGATAACTCGCCAAAACACGGTAACACGGTACACGGCTTGCTTTCAAATCATTTGAAGGTTTTTCGAAAGATTATAGGTATATATTTATATTTTGGCCGAAATCCACGTAAAGGTTATACGGGTTTTAGGTAGCTAGCAATTAAACCTCACCTGTACCGACAAAATATAAGCAAAGACACGGCCTAAGAAGCCTGCTCCTCGTCACCAGGGTGCTGGTCTGTGCAATAAACACAAGTATATGTGAGATATGACTCAAAATGGACCAAATATGACGAACGGCGAAAATGCAACGAGATGACGAGCAAAACCCAATCTAGCATGAAAACATCTTGTTTTAACATGTAATTGATCATACACAAATTGGGGTCAATAAAATCATTGGATTAAAATGTGAAATTTGTAATTTTTGGTAGAAACGTTTGTTCTGTCGCAGCCCTGGGAATGGTCGTTCTGGTTTTCAGTTCATTAAGGGAAGGGCCGTTCCCAAGGCCTTCCGAAAACGCCCCTGCGCTTTTAATATTTAAAGTGGCGCTTTTAGCTGGGAACAGGCCTTTCGGACAAAGGCCAAAATGGGAACGGTCGTTCCCATGCGCACGCCCGGCATAGGTTCAAAGGAGTGGGAACGACCGTTCCCAGAATGAACTAGGGACGGGAAGGACCGTTCCCGCTCCTCTGTAAATGCAGAAACAAAGCAGAACATGGGAGAGCTTCGGGATAAAATCAAACACAACAAAACTTCACCCAATCCACATTAAAATACAAGAATTCTGGAAGTCTACATGCATACATGCTCAAAGTATCATAAAACACCAAATAAACCATTAAACCATTCTTGATCATTACAATTTCCCACTTTCAAACTAATACACCAAATCATCAGATAAGCTCACTTTCTTCAAGAATTCATTCCTCAAATCATGATATAATCACATATTCATGCATCAAACAACCTCTGATCCATTTATTTCATGAAATCATAAACCCTAGCTTCTATGAAAATCATCAAAAGATCATATAATCAAGCTTACATGTGTCTTGAATGAAAAGAGATGACTGAGCTTCAAGTTATGCAAATTCCTTGGAAATTTTAGCTTGAAGATGATGATTCCCAAATTTTCCTTTTTCTTCTTAATGTCTCGTGGATATGGAGCAAGAAAGCAAGAGATCTTTATGAAGTTGGTGAAAATTGAGATGAAATGGAAGAGCATGGAAGTTTATTACGTGATTCATGCCTTGAAATTATTGAAATGTTTGAAATTGCAATTTAGTCCCTCAATTGTGTAAGTTACGCAATTAAGGATAAAAGGCTTAGAAAAACAATCAATTAAGTTCAAGATTAATCATGCAATTTGGTCATTTACTTTGAAGGAATGATCATTTAAAGACATTTAAGCACTTAAGTCACATTTAGCAACAATTTCACGTATCACATAAATACAAATCATGCAATAATTCTCGAATTATAATGAATTCATATAAACACTTATCATCTATAATTCGTAAGATGTTACGTAATGTATAATTAGAAAAATTGGGGCGTTACATCTCACATGTCAATGACGTGAGAAATTAATCCTTAGACTTGCGATTCCACATTGTCTCATATGAGCTAATTCTGTAATCTTTGATATAGGCTCAAAAGGGTGTCGCCATATAGACACCTGAACCATGACCTATGTTGGGATTACACAAGTGGCATATGAGAATTGTTGGAATCAATAAAGGACCTACAGTTGTTGTAGGCAAGGTGATCTCTTATTACACAAGTCATTCATGTTCCATCCTAAAATCCTTTACCAAGTTGTTTTCTTCAAGACATCTAGAAAATGGGATTTTCTTGGATTGAGATCAAATGCAATACGAAGGGAACTTTGTTTTAAGATTAAGATTAGTAGGGCTCTCCATATTGTTAGGAATAGTGCCCTAGAAAGCCGATTAGTCATAATCCGTTTTGGGACTTTCCTAGTATCACAGATAATCTTTGAATAATATACGATTGATTAATATCATAGGCAAACACTTCTTTATATGCTCTTGTTTGGTATGCGTTTACTTTAGCTGTGCATGTATGAGAACTCCCCTAATCCTGATGACTTTAGGACTCTACCATTTAGGTGAAATGGTTCATGAAACGAGCCCTATATCACATAAGTCATGATTAGTAAAATACTCCAAGCCGATGAGTCCTACCGACAGTGGGAGTGTCAACCTGACTCCTCTAAGGCTTGCTTGTGGGATCACGCCCTTAAGAAGGACCACCTTGTTTCATGGAGGTGCAAAGTGTATAGTTGATACGTGCGTGATACATAAGGGTGCTTACTTCAATAAGTAAGTTCACTGAGGTGCCCCGTGTGAGAAGATTCCTAAATTGGAAAGGAAGTTTCTATTTCAGGAAATGAAAACTTCCAGATTAGGAAATATCTCACGAGTCATTAATGTGATTAATTGATCCTTAGACTTGAGGTTCCATGTCACTTTATGAGTTAACTCTGTAGTCTTTGGTATAAGCTTTAAAGGGTGTCGCCTTAGACAACTGATTCAAGGCTTATGATGGGGCTGCACAAGTGACTCATGAAAGTGAATGAGAATCAAGAAAGGACCTACACTTGCATATGCAAGGTGATCTCTTACTGTGTAAGTCATTCATATACCATATGGAGTCCTTGGCCAAGGCAGTAGATCAAGACATCAAGAAAAGGGTTTCTTGGATTGAGATCAAATGGATATGAAATGCACTTAGCTTTAAGACCAGATTATTAGGGTTCTAATTATTCCCTTACCCTAGATCATGGTTGAGAGATAGTAAGTAGGAGGATTGTATCTCACATGAATCAATGACTTAAAGGTTCTGTCGAATCCGAACATTCCAATTCAGCTAGGGGTTAAACACCTGTTGCTAGACTATGGTTGTTTAATCTGTGGACTGATTAATTAATTAGTGAATTAATTAATTAGGGTCACTGCTAATTGAATTGAGAACCTAGAGGGTCACACACAACAACTTGGTTACATGAGTTGAGGCTTTAAAATGATTAAACGAGTTAATCAAGCCTAGAGGGTTCCACACGTGTGAAATCACACGTGTGGCTCACGTGAGTGACACGTGTCACTGTGACACGTGTCACACACGTGTGAATATATATATATATTGTATATATATGTATTAAATAATTAAATGTGTTAATTATTTAATAGACTTTGGTTTAATTTTGAATTAAAAAGAAAGTCTTATTTTGGAGAAAATAATCTAGTTAATTAATTACGAATTAATTAATTAGATAAAAATAAGTTATTTATTTTATAATAAATAAAGTATAAAATTATCCAAAAATAGTTTGGATATTTTTAGCTCTCTTGAAAGTTGATTTGAATTAGAATTCAAAGTCAAAGTCAAAATTACTTGATGATCAAGTAAAAGAGAGAGAGACCAAAAATCCTAGCCCATTAAGGACTAGGAATTTCGTCCCTCCCCTTTCTTATATATAGGGGAGCTCATGCTCCCCTTTAGAGCTAATCGAATTCTTTTGGTTCATGTGTTGAACACCATCCTTTCTCCAAGATAAACGAAACCCTAGGTTAAGCCTAAACACTAACTAGAGAACTAGCATCCTTACTAGTTAGATTGTAGCCAAGTTCGTGGACTATCTCTAGAGAGCTTCAAGTTAGAAGTTTTGAAGATTCGAGCTTTACCAAAAAGTGGGGATCAAGCAAAACGATCAGAAGCGATGATGCAACGATTCTGAACCCGACGTGAAGCGAATGAAAAAATCGAACCAAAGAAGATGGCGAAAACCGTTCGTCCATATCCTGAAGGATGAATTTTTTCACGAGGGTTTTGTGACTGGCAGTTTTCTACTTTCGCAAAACTGGTTTTCGAAGGGAGTTTCAATCCTGCTTTTCTCGTTTCATGTTTCTTTCTTTATGTTATATTGTTAAGAACATCTCTGACATGAATTGAATCTAGGTTGGTGTGGATTGCTATCCCGACAATGGATTCTGAAGTAGAAAGAGACTTTCGAGGGACGGGTTGTCAAGCCGCGAGAAGAGCGTTCTTGGGTGGCTTGAAACGCTTCAAGAAAGAATAAAAGAAAAGTAAGTTTTCTATCTCTACGAATTTGGTTACACGATTGCGAGTCCAAGATCCTTTTGTTGGAAAATTTTTTAAATTCCGCTGCTTTCTGATTCGTGTTGTCCAACAAGTGGTATCAGAGCCACCTCGTTAATCGTGTTTCTGATTCGTCTCAATTATTCTGAATTTGGTAGAAATTCTTAGGCTTAGATGCGAATTAGGTATTCTTGAGTTCTTTTAGAAAGCCTGAATTACGAAACTGTAATTTTTCTTGAATTTTTGAAACTGTTTTCTTAAATTGTGTTTCTTGAAAACCGTTTTGATAGAAATTAATTTAAATCGTTTTTTAATTTTGGATTGTTTTGGTTTTTGAACTAAAAGTACGAAACACGAAATCGCGTTACGAAAACGCGAGCCTGACGTGCTAAGGCGTAGCACGCCAGGCCCGCGACCGCCCGCCCAGCAGTCCCGCAACCGCGCGGGACTGCCCGCCACTGACGCCCGCCAGTACCTAGGCCCCCGCCTAGGCGCGCCCGCCCGCCTGTCCCGCAACTGCTCGGGACAGTCGCCCGCACGCTCCCGCAACCGCGCGGGAGCACCTGCCCGGCATCGCCCGCACCCGAGCAGCAGCAAGCTGCGCGCGTTGCGCGCAGGGCGTGCGCCTAGCGCGCGACGCTGCGCGGCGAGCCTGTGCTCGTTCCGGGCGGTTCCGGGCACGGTTTTGGCGTTTTCGTGTTTTCGTGTTTTCGGTCCTTGAAATCCCGATTTAATTTTTCTGAAAAATTTTATTTATTAAATTTGAATTATTTTTAAAATAATTGTTTGAATTGGGATTTTGAAAATTTATGCGATTTAAATTTTGGAAAAATTACAATCTCCATTTTCTGAAAACATTGAAAGAATAAAATTATTAATTTTCAGAAATTAATTGGAATTTTATTAGTTTAATGTTTTTCGGGTTTTATTGAAAAGGCTCTTGAACAAGAATTGCATCTAAGTCGTGTTTTAAGCTATTAGAGCTTAAAGCGAGAATTTTAATTTATTGGTTAAATTTAAATTCTTGCTAAAGCATGTTAGGTGATCATGGGTTTAGATCTATGTATGGTTTTAATTTATGCACATGGATGATTTAAATTGGGGTTGGAGCCCTATAGTTGCGTTTTTCAATTGAGGTTGGAGCCTCACTTATGTGCGTACTGTTATGTGATTTATTATGTGGCTTTCCATATTACTGTTTTTGAGGCCGGGGTATGCCCCGTGTAATTGTCTAAGGCCAATATGAAGATTGAGCCTTATTACTTTATGTCTTTTTCTTTTTATTGTAATTTGAGAGTAGAGATAGGTGGTGAGGTTTTATTTTCATTTTGGAGACAATGCACCCATGGAGTAAGATGGACCACATTCAAGTAACAAGGAGGCCATAAGTGAAGACCCCTCAAAATGTTAGGGAGGGGAATCTCAATTATTAAATGTAATAGAGATAGGGCTCGTATTTTGTTACCGCTTTCCCTTATGTGATTTAAACTGTTTATGTGGCATGTATGTTAGAACTTGTGATTGTGGAGTGGCTCCCACATATCACGCATAAGATAGGTAGAACCCATGATCATTACATGTTAGTATCATGCTAGGACATGTTATCTGTTTATGTGCTTGTTTGAAATGCATTTAAGTGTACTTGCATTAATCAAGACTAATAAAATTGGATAACATATATGTTGGTGAGGTCGAACCGAACAACTCTTCGGTTGATTCGAAAATTCCCATTAAATATTAAGCTCATTTCGAATAATAGGTATTTAATTCGAGATGCAAATTTTGAATTAAATTCCTAGCATTCCATCAATAGGTTTTAAGTTTAGTAAGTAAAGCTAGTTATTGTCCGCGAGTCGTGGGATAGCTAGTGGAGCTTATTAGTTCTTAGTTACCTAATTGATCATTTTAAATGATCAATATTTCGTGGTTAATTTTGGCAAGGGCGATGTCCGCGAGTCGTGGGTCGTTCGAACTAAGTTTTGATCATGATCTTATGATTGATGGGTCTAGCTTAAACGCCTAAGTAAATATGGATGTCGCACGAGTCGTGGGTCCATATTGAAAGATAGGTGATGCAAAAACAATTACTAAGAGTTCTAAAGGTGTTAGAATTGGTAAGTTGTACCTACCTAGGATTTTGCTTAGAATGTCCGTGAGTCGTGGGTTCGAGGTAAAATGCTTAGGATCTCAGTACCCATTGGGAAACGTGTTCCTCTTAGATCTTTGGGAATTATAGATCTTTGAAAAACAGTGGGAGCTACATTAGATTAAAGACCTTATCTTTTGTATATCGTTATAATTCAGCATGCCCACATTTTCTCTGCTTAGCATTTAGGTTGTAGTTCTGTGATTCTCTACAATATGAAATGCAAACCCATTCGTATCCATCCTTAAGTCAAATAAGTTGACTAAGTCCTGACTAACTCTAAATGGCTTCGGATCCTAAAATTCATTTTAGAATCCGACTAGAGAAAGGCGTTCTCTAAAGGGCGAAGTTTTCAATTGTGAAAAGTCGACCCGGGCCAAAAGAGAAGCAATCTGAGGTGAATGGATTTTTCCAAACCACTTAAAAGCAATTGAACCACCTCATAAAAATGTTACAAGGTATAACATTATGGAATTATTCAATATTCCAAATGAGGAAACAAGTGCACACGAACAAGGTCTAAAGATCTTATTTGAAGATCTTATGGTCTCGATCATCAACTGAGAAAAGAGTTCTCAATGCACTGATTGCTTACATTGCTTCGACTATCATTCAAACCCTTTATGCTCAACTAGAATGATGCTAATGTAGCATAGTTAATCATTTAAGTTGATAATGGTTGAGAGCATCCTTAAGAAGGAATAAAAGGTTGAGATGGTTAATTCTTCTTCTAAACTCCCTAAGTTAAAGGCTTGAAGGCCTAAAGAAGAAGAAACCCTTAAGAGCCCAATGGAGGGGCATGTAAGGGGTACGCCCAAAAGACACTAGAGATCAAATAGGACGTTTGCTTCTATGGTAGCAAATAAGGACTTTGAAAGGGAACTGCAAAGAGTATGAGTACTTTGAAATGTTACCTCGTTTAGTAATTCTACTAGGAATAGAATTCACTAGTCTTAAGTCAATTCTGCATAAGCCGTTGTGCAAAGACTCAAGGCACTAATGTTCTGAACATACAACGAGATAACAAAAGTAAGTGAGATGATAAAGCTTCGAATTACTTTGGAACGTTGAGATATAAAAGGATTAGCAAGTCAGACACCTTAGGATCATTCTATGAAAATGAACCTATAGTGTTGACTTCCTGTGAATCCTGTCATGAGGGAAGCATTCCTGAATCCCGTTTATAAGAAACATGGAACGTTCCAAAATTATAGTGGATTTCGATCCATGCTGATGAGTGTAAGATGCTTAATGTAAGCACTAGATACAATCGTCAGTTTAATCATTATGAATGAATGTACTTGTTAAAGTACAAATTCGAAACTTATATGAAATACTTAGAATTTCGAAAGGAGGTTAGGAACCGAAGTAGTCATAAGTTATAGGTAAATCGATATGATCGAGATAGCCAATATCTTAGCAACTAATTCCTTACTCATCTTAGAGATAATAGGATTATCTCTCAGTAAACTAATTCGAGAACACCTTAGTGTTTCCGAATGAGGGAATGAAACCTTATAGGATATGGTCCATTCCATAGCAAGCTTTACTGACTTATAATCATTCTAGGAATAAACTCCTAGAATATGCAGTTAGAGATTTTGAATTTAGTACCTTCCAAAATCAGTCCTTCAGTTGCACTATGCAAAGTGGCATACTAAATTCCCTAATTATTCTTATCCAAGAATTCAATGGAATCCTCTTACTTGAAGAGGATAGTGGGAGATAAGCTTGAAATGAGTTCAAGTTTATACAATGATATTGGATATCAGTTTTGCGATTCCCTTGCACAAAGGTTGTTTGTCTCAAAGGAATGTACCTTTCTTAAGGAATCGTTCCTATAGAAGAAGAAAGGCAAGCAAGCAGACCTCAAAGAAATTTGAGGAAAAATATCCATGCCACATATAGAAGAAACGAGCCCATCTAATAAAACTTAGCCAAATTTTAGAGTATGTACACGTGTGAAACCCTTCTCTTAAGATGCGTTTAGAACGCGTTCCTAGATAGCCAAGGAGTTACTTGAAGAGGAGACACTGTCAGATTTGGAATCTGAGTAGTGTAAGCAAGCCTTGAAATCCAATATGGATTCCATATACTTAAACCGAGTTTTAACCTTGATTGATCCACCTGATAGGATCAAGCTCCTAGAGCTTCGAGTAAATGGAAAGCATTACAACCTTCTTGACGGTTGAAATGCAAAAGTCCACTTGGATTATGTTTACCATATCCTCATATTCTGACTATGAGATATGATAAATGAATATGAGAACTATCTTGTTCAATATGAGATTGAAAGAGACTGAAATAAGGTATTTCTATAAATCTCATATTCAGTGGGAGTATGCATAAGGTATGCAAATCCCTAAAGTCAATCTTTGGATTGATAAAGGCTTTTAAGATTAGACAATTCGATTCCATAGGATAGTCAAATCGTTTGACAAAGATGGAAGTCGAATAAGTCTCAAAAGTGTACATAGGAAAGTTAGTGATGTAAGAGTCAATTGTTGGTTCTTTAGAAAACGACATCCTTCTCATTAGGAATGTCAAGGACGACGTGAAAGTTACCAATTCTTGTTTAAGAAACAATTTGACATGAAAGATCTTAGTGATTATCCTATATTCTCGACATTCAGATCTATAGAAGATAGATCTAAGAGAATAAAAGGATTATCACAAAATGAGTACATAACCACGGTACTAAAAGGAGTTTAGTATGGACAATGGAACATCTCTTTTGAAGAGTATGTGTCCTAAGATAACTTTGAGAAAGTTAGAATGTCCAAAATCCCTTTAAGTGAAAGGGTGCATAATGTATGAAAAGTTATGTACTAAATTAGATATGGCACAACACTAAGCGTAGTAGGCCGAATCTAATATGACCTCAGAGAAGGTCATTAGATCTCTATAAAGGATGTCCTCAGAGTACTTGAGAAGAAATGAGGATATGTATTAGTTTACAAAGCCCAAAAGATCTTATTGTTAGAAGGATATTTGATGTAACCGTTCATCAAACATAGATGATTATGAAATCATTGAAAGGATACAACTTCTACCAGAATGGTAATGCAATGTGTTGGAAAGGGTTCCAAGGACGGACATTGTAAAACTCGACTGTCGTAGTTGAGAACTTAGTCGTATTATATAACGCTAAGTTAAGTGTTTGGGTAAGAAACTCCATCTAACCAGTTAGATGAAGTTCCTAGCATGAAACAACTCCTTTATCATATTGTATGATAAAATGGATGGTTGCTCAAGTAAGAGAACCAAGACCTCACCAAGAGACTGAACACGTGATTACGAATCACTTTATAAGGAAAAGGTGTTTCCTAAGAGATGTGTAAACAAGAGGGTCACATCAGCAGAGAATATAGCAGATCCACTTTGGAAACGCCCAAAGTCAATAGGCTCTCAAAGTGCATCTTGAGAAGATGGGACTTAGAATACCTAAATGGCTTTTACGGGCAAGTGGGAGATTGTTAGGAATAGTGCCCTAGAAAGCCGATTAGTCATAATCCGTTTTGGGACTTTCCTAGTATCACAGATAATCTTTGAATAATATACGATTGATTAATATCATAGGCAAACACTTCTTTATATGCTCTTGTTTGGTATGCGTTTACTTTAGCTGTGCATGTATGAGAACTCCCCTAATCCTGATGACTTTAGGACTCTACCATTTAGGTGAAATGGTTCATGAAACGAGCCCTATATCACATAAGTCATGATTAGTAAAATACTCCAAGCCGATGAGTCCTACCGACAGTGGGAGTGTCAACCTGACTCCTCTAAGGCTTGCTTGTGGGATCACGCCCTTAAGAAGGACCACCTTGTTTCATGGAGGTGCAAAGTGTATAGTTGATACGTGCGTGATACATAAGGGTGCTTACTTCAATAAGTAAGTTCACTGAGGTGCCCCGTGTGAGAAGATTCCTAAATTGGAAAGGAAGTTTCTATTTCAGGAAATGAAAACTTCCAGATTAGGAAATATCTCACGAGTCATTAATGTGATTAATTGATCCTTAGACTTGAGGTTCCATGTCACTTTATGAGTTAACTCTGTAGTCTTTGGTATAAGCTTTAAAGGGTGTCGCCTTAGACAACTGATTCAAGGCTTATGCTGGGGCTGCACAAGTGACTCATGAAAGTGAATGAGAATCAAGAAAGGACCTACACTTGCATATGCAAGGTGATCTCTTACTGTGTAAGTCATTCATATACCATATGGAGTCCTTGGCCAAGGCAGTAGATCAAGACATCAAGAAAAGGGTTTCTTGGATTGAGATCAAATGGATATGAAATGCACTTAGCTTTAAGACCAGATTATTAGGGTTCTAATTATTCCCTTACCCTAGATCATGGTTGAGAGATAGTAAGTAGGAGGATTGTATCTCACATGAATCAATGACTTAAAGGTTCTGTCGAATCCGAACATTCCAATTCAGCTAGGGGTTAAACACCTGTTGCTAGACTATGGTTGTTTAATCTGTGGACTGATTAATTAATTAGTGAATTAATTAATTAGGGTCACTGCTAATTGAATTGAGAACCTAGAGGGTCACACACAACAACTTGGTTACATGAGTTGAGGCTTTAAAATGATTAAACGAGTTAATCAAGCCTAGAGGGTTCCACACGTGTGAAATCACACGTGTGGCTCACGTGAGTGACACGTGTCACTGTGACACGTGTCACACACGTGTGAATATATATATATATTGTATATATATGTATTAAATAATTAAATGTGTTAATTATTTAATAGACTTTGGTTTAATTTTGAATTAAAAAGAAAGTCTTATTTTGGAGAAAATAATCTAGTTAATTAATTACGAATTAATTAATTAGATAAAAATAAGTTATTTATTTTATAATAAATAAAGTATAAAATTATCCAAAAATAGTTTGGATATTTTTAGCTCTCTTGAAAGTTGATTTGAATTAGAATTCAAAGTCAAAGTCAAAATTACTTGATGATCAAGTAAAAGAGAGAGAGACCAAAAATCCTAGCCCATTAAGGACTAGGAATTTCGTCCCTCCCCTTTCTTATATATAGGGGAGCTCATGCTCCCCTTTAGAGCTAATCGAATTCTTTTGGTTCATGTGTTGAACACCATCCTTTCTCCAAGATAAACGAAACCCTAGGTTAAGCCTAAACACTAACTAGAGAACTAGCATCCTTACTAGTTAGATTGTAGCCAAGTTCGTGGACTATCTCTAGAGAGCTTCAAGTTAGAAGTTTTGAAGATTCAAGCTTTACCAAAAAGTGGGGATCAAGCAAAACGATCAGAAGCGATGATGCAACGATTCTGAACCCGACGTGAAGCGAATGAAAAAATCGAACCAAAGAAGATGGCGAAAACCGTTCGTCCATATCCTGAAGGATGAATTTTTTCACGAGGGTTTTGTGACTGGCAGTTTTCTACTTTCGTAAAACTGGTTTTCGAAGGGAGTTTCAATCCTGCTTTTCTCGTTTCATGTTTCTTTCTTTATGTTATATTGTTAAGAACATCTCTGACATGAATTGAATCTAGGTTGGTGTGGATTGCTATCCCGACAATGGATTCTGAAGTAGAAAGAGACTTTCGAGGGACGGGTTGTCAAGCCGCGAGAAGAGCGTTCTTGGGTGGCTTGAAACGCTTCAAGAAAGAATAAAAGAAAAGTAAGTTTTCTATCTCTACGAATTTGGTTACACGATTGCGAGTCCAAGATCTTTTTGTTGGAAAATTTTTTTAAATTCCGCTGCTTTCTGATTCGTGTTGTCCAACACATATTCCCATGCCCTAGATCTTAATCGAGAGATAGGATGGTAGGAGGATCGTATCCCACATGATGTCATTGACTGAAAGGTTCTTTCGAATATACATTCACATTTTGGGTAGGGGTTACACACCTGTTGCTAGACTATGGTTGTGTGATTTGTGAGGTAATTAATTAATAAAGTGTATTAATTAATTATGCTCACTGCTAGCTGAAATTGAAGCTAGAGGGTCACACACAAATACCGGGTTTAAAGGGTATTATGGAAAGATCAAATAGTTGATCGAAACGAGACCAAAGTGTAAAGTGTACATGTGGATATCGAGAGCATTGTTTGGACACGTGGCTCCAATTAGCGAATTGGATCATGTATAATTAAGCCCAAATATAATTAATTGGAGAATTAATTATATAGCTAAGATGTAATTAATTGGAGAATTAATTATAAATCCCTAAATATAATTAATTGGAGAATTAATTATATAGCCAAAATAAAATTAATTGCAGAATTAATTTTAGCCCGTTAGAATTAATTAGTGAATTAATTCTAAAGTCCTTGATGGAATTAATTGGAGAATTAATTCTAAGTATTTAATTATTTGCTTGTTCTAATTTGATTAGAATAAAGAAATAAATAAATATCTTCTATTTTATTATTCTAATAGAGTATTAGGATAAGATATTTAATTATTGCTAGAACAATTAAATATTCCTAAATTAGTTAGGAGCTCTTCTTCTAGAAAATAAATATCTTATTTTAGATAAGATATTATTTTACTTGGAGAGAAAGAAAAGATAGAAGAAAAGTCAAAGCTGGAGACCATCTCCTATAAGGTTTAGGGTTTCAAACCCCACCCTATAAAAGGGGCTATGGGGCATGAATTTTAGCTTTACACGTGATTTGAGAATCACGTCCAACCTTCATGGAATTTGGGGATAATTCTCTTGCTCTCTATTTCTCATTTCTCGTTTCTTTAATATGCGTGCTACAGTACTAGCATACTCACTAACATGATTTGAATCTAGGTTGGTGTGGATTATTACTCTACAGGATTTCTACTTTGGAATCTCGAAGAAAGAATCAAGAAATGGGGATTTTCAAGTCACATGAAGAACGTTTGAGGGCGGCTCAATACATTTCAAGAAAGCTTCAATTCGTGTGAGTTTCTTGAGTCCCAACGTTACGATACAAACATTGCAAGTCTTTTGGATCCCTTTTGGAAAAAGTTTTAAACTTCCGCTGTGTTTACTCCGTTGTTTTCCAACAAGTGGTATCAAAGCCACCTTGCAACATTCGTATTGTATCTTTACTGCATTACGAATATTGACAGAAAATTCTTGAATATGGATATATGTTATGTATTCTTAGGTTTTGTTTGAAATACGAATTTATCGGATCAAAACAATTTCTTGAAAATTTTGGAAAAATTGTTTTCTGATTAATCTGGGTTTAAACTGTTTTAACTTGGATTGATTTGAACCGTTTTAATTCGAAAACTAAATATGGAATTTGATGAAATTATGAAACGGAAATTAGAATGGGGCATACCCGCGCGCTACCGCGCACAGCCCCTACGCGTTATGCGCATTCGCCGCCCCGCCCAGTCTGCCCCACCTAGGCGGAGGCGCGAGGCTTGCCTAGGAAACGCACGCATCCGCACGCACATCGCCCAGGCCGGTCTGCTCACCACCTGCCACCTTCCGCGCCTTGCCAAGCAGCGCGCGCAAGCGACGTACTGCTAGCGCGCAAGGCGCGCGTGCACACGCAGCACTGCTGCGCAGCTCTTTCGTCCCGGACACCGCCGGGACGTGTGCATGGGCGACTGCCTGCTCGCGCGCGCCTCACTTGCGCGCTTGTGGATAGTCCTCGCGCGCGTTGAGTGGGTCGTCCCGGGATGACCTTTTCGTTTTGTGTTTCAGTTTCGTAAAATCCTGTTTTGTAAATCTGATTTTATTTTATAAAATTTGATTTTAATTTTATAAAATTATTTATTTGAAATAATTATAAAATTTGGGATTTTTATGAATTAAAGTCAGGTTCTTATTTTTCGATAAAAATAAATAATATCACTTTGAATGATATTTTGACAAAAGTTTAAATTTTGAAATTAATTGAGTTTTGTCATGATCCGAATTCGTGTCTTGAATAAATTCTTGAATAATGAACTATATTCAAATTACTTGTGATGCCCCGAGTTTTCACACGTGCAGGTAAGTGTTATGTGCGTATTTATATTTAATTATATGATTTTATATTTTGAGTTGTTAATTGAATTCGTTATAATTTGATTTATTCCTTTAAAATTTCTTTTGATTGTCTATATGAGCTATGAATATGTGATCGGATTTGTGAAAATGTGAATTCTGTGAATGTCGTGTTAATTGAATGAAATTACGTGTTCCGTGAAATCCGTGGGCTTGATTGTTAGACATTTGAATGTTTTGGACTCAATTGGAAATTGAGTTTGGGCTTAATTGCCACTTTTTGAAAGTTGAGGGACCTATTTGTCTAATAGGCAACCCTGAACGGTTTTCACGATATCTTGAGCTCCGGACCTCGAAATCGAGATCCGTAACTAGCGTTGAACTTGTTTCGACGTTACCTATCCTTTGAACTTGACCTTGTACCTTTTTTATATCATTTGGATCTTCGACAACGAACCGTTTCATAACCTCGACGTTGTAACTTGTTTGAACCTTTTCTTAAACGAACCGAACTTGGACCAACCCGTACCCTACCCATTTTCTTATTAGATATCAGCATTCTTACCCTTTTCTTCCCATTTTGATCGATCAAAGCAGCCAAGGCAAGGAGCAAGGAAGCACTCTCAAGAAACCCTCCATTTTTGGATTAACCAAACTTGAGCTCAAGTCTAGCTTCCATCCGATCTTTTTCCAAGGTGAGCTAGGATTTGTAATCTCCATCTTCCCCTCTATATTTTCATCTAAGTGAAGCATGTTAGAAGTTGGGGAATTCTTGAGGTTTGAATATGAGCATGAATTGAGGGTTTGAGCTTGTTCCTTGGTTGTCTTGATTTAAAGTGAAATTTGATGCTTGATAAATTATTCTTGTAAGCTTTCTATCATTCTTACATGTTTAAATTCAAGGGTTGATGATTAGAGCATGACTTGTCATTGTTGAAGCTTGAAGCTTCCATGAATGAAAGCTTGACATTGATTGATCTTTTGCCAATTTTGGATATGGATTCTTGCATATATGAATGAATTGCATGATTTGTATGAATTATGTGGCTTGAAAACATGTCTAGTTGGTATCTAAGAGCTTCCTTAGGGCTGCCCTGTTCTTCAAAGCTTTTCCCACGCAGAAACAGAGCTGCTGCTCTGTTTTCCCTTTCAAAACGACGAGCTGACACGGCCGTGTCAGCTTTGAACTGAAAATGGACACGGCCGTGTTGGGCTCTCGACTTTGAACTTTTCTGATTTTAACCTCGGACACGGCCGTGTCCAAATCCTTTGAAAATGTAACACGGCCGTGTCAAGCCCTCGACTTTGAATTTTCTGATTTTTTTAAACCTCGGACACGACCGTGTCCATTTCCTTTTGAAACTCAACACGGCCGTGTCATTTGAAATGGCAGCCTTGACAAGTCTCTTTCTTGCTTGAATTGCATGCGTGGCTCGTATTTGTGGATTATATTGAACGTGACTTCAATGTTTATAATTGTTATATAAATGCAAGAATGAAAGTTATGAACGGTTATATGCTTTCTGACATTAATAGTGCACATGAACTTGTTCGTTACATTTTAAAGCGTTCATATCATAACCATGGCATTGTCGAGCGTCTTATATGGTCATATTGAGTCTCACTTCACCTGTCTTACATAGATTTTGATTCCTTTGGAGACGAGGCCGGTCGGTGAGGCTCGTGTGTTCTTCTTTTGCCGATTCGAGGTGGGTTTTTCTTCTACCTAGCTATATGACCCTATAAATACCTTTAACGTGAAAAGTTTTCGACCAAAATGTATATATATATAGAGTCATTTTCAAAGAGTAAATGTTTGCAACGTAAAGCTCTTATTTTATAAATCCTACCAAATGTTTTGGCGAGAAAAGAAAGAATTAATGTTATGCACGAATGGGGCCCAGGGACTTAGTGTGAGTGGCTATCCGGGGAGGCATGGGCCGACGGTGATCCCTCACATTAGTTCCACCAATTAACGGCGTAACCGGACCTCGTTAGGAGTTAGCGAGGAATGGACGCTGAGCGCCATCTGGGGAGTCATGTTCCCCTTTTGGTCAATGAATGGGTGGTCGGGCCTTGCAAACCCGCCACCAACCCGGAGGAAGAAGGTGTAAATGTTAATGAATGTGCACACAAGATTGAATTGCATGAACAGAACGAATGAAAGAATGTTTAAATGTTTTACACAAGGTGCTGGTTGGAGATAATGCACGCCCACTCGCCGGGCTACTAATGACCTAATGTTAATGATTCGTTATAATCCCTTTTGATGATTGTTATTCACCCACTTGGGAAATTCTTTAAAACCTCACTTGGGATTATAGCTTGCATGTGATTATTTAATTACCGTTATATATATTCTATTTATACCCTGTTTTATACCCACCAGTCCCCTTTGGACAGAACCCGTTTGGTTTTCAGTTGTTTTGTGCAGGTGTTGAGGGAGCTAGGAGGGTATACGAGTCCTAGGTCTTGCATTCGCTTCTAGCTCTAGTATTTTGGTGTTACACTTGCATACTCGTACTTTTGGTTATTGTTTATGGATATTGTTTTGGGCCGTGATGGCATGTGAATGTTGTTGATGATTTGGAGCGTAATTGTATTGGGTTTTAACTCCCGTGAACCTAAATGTTGGTACATAGAGCATAGAGCTCAATATATGGAATAACTGTTGGTACCTAGAGCATATAGCTCAATCAATGATATATGACTTATTGCTTCCGCTTTTCTGTTATTCTGCTACTTTGATTGTTGTGGTTTTGGGGTTTAAGTGATAGGCTAGTCCCGCCTGGCTTAGCGGTGTGTGTGGTCCCCGTTCGCTATGATTTGGCACGTGTATGGAAATCCATTTCATATACGGGTCGAGTCATAGTGCGGGGGATGTGGTACCTTGCGCTCGGGTGCTACATTACTTAAGTTATTATAACTTGAAGTCAAGGGAATTTTAAATTTAGTTGGTAAATTTAAATTTAAAGCGGATTATGCTAGGGTAGGTGACCATGGGTTAGTCTTATGAATGTTTTAATTTATGCACATGGATGATTTCAATTGGGGTCGGAGCCCCATAGTTGCGTTATTTCAATTGGTATTCGAGCCCTACTTATGTGCGTACTGTTATGTGTTTATTACGTGGCTTTTCTTATTGTTTTTGGGTTAGGGTATGCCTCGTGTACTTGTCTATGGTTAATATGAAAATTGAGCCATATTACATTACGTTAAGAGAGTAGTGTTGGAAAACACGAATTAGAAAGCAGCGGAAATTTAAAATTTTTCCAACAAAAGGATCTAGGACTCGCAATCGTGTAACCAAATTCGTAGGGATTAGAAACTTACTTTCTTAATTAACTTTCTTGAAGCGTTTGAAGCCACCCAAGAACGCCCTTCTCGCGGCTTGATCCCCTCTCCTTGGTAAAGCTCGAATCTTCAAACTTCTAACTTGAAGCTCTCTAGAGATAGTCCACCAACTTGACTACAATCTAACTAGTAAGGATACTAGTTCTCTAGTTAGTGTTTAGGCTTAACCTAGGGTTATGTTTATCTTGGAGAAAGGATGGTGTTCACCACATGAACCAAAAGAATTGCCAATTAGCTCTAAGGGGAGCTCGAGCTCCCCTATTTAAATTTTTTTAAGGGAGTGGCCGAAAATCCCTAGTCCTTATGGGCTAAGGATTTTGGTCCCTCTCTCCTATTACTTGATCATCAAGTAATTTTGACTTTGACTTTGAATTCAAATTCAAATCAACTTTCAAGTGAGCTAAAAATATCCAAACTATTTTTGGATAATTTTATACTTTATTTATTTAAAATAAATAACTTATTTTATCTAATTAATTAACTAGATTATTTTTCTCCAAAATTAGACTTTCTTTTTAATTCAAAATTAAACCAAAGTCTATTAAATAATTAACATATTAATTATTTAATCACCAAATTAAATATTCACGCACATGGACACGTGTCACGCACGTGACCCACACGTGTGGAACCCTTTGGCCCGATTAACTCGTTTAATCATTTTAAAGCCTCAACTCATGTAACCAAGTTGTTGTGTGTGACCCTCTAGGTTCTCAATTCAATTAGCAGTGACCCCAATTAATTAATTCACTAATTAATTAATCAGTCCACGGATTAAACGACCATAGTCTAGCAACAGGTGTTTAACCCCTAGCTGAATTGGAATGTTCAGATTCGACAGAACCTTTAAGTCATTGGTTCATGTGAGATACAATCCTCCTACTTACTATCTCTCAACCAAGATCTAGGGTAAGGGAATAATTAGAACCCTAATAATCTGGTCTTAAAGCTAAGTGCATTTCATATCCATTTGATCTCAATCCAAGAAACCTTTTTCTTGATGTCTTGATCTACTACCTTGGCCAAGGACTCCATATGGCATATGAATGACTTACACAATAAGAGATCACCTTGCAAATGCAAGTGTAGGTCCTTTCTTGATTCTCATTCACTTTCATGAATCACTTGTGCAGCCCTAGCATAAGGCTTGAATCAGTTGTCTAAGGCGACACCCTTTAAAGCTTATACCTAAGACTACAGAGTTAACTCATAAAGTGACAAGTAACCTCAAGTGTTAAGGATCAATTAATCACATCAATGACTCGTGAGATATTTCCTAATCTGGAAGTTTCTATTTCCTGAGATAGAAACTTCCTTTCCCATTTAGGAATGTTCTCACACGGGGCACCTCAGTGAACTTACTTATTGAAGTAAGCACCCTCATGTATCATGCACGCATCAACTATACACTTTGCACCTCCATGAAACAAGGTGGTCCTTCTTAAGGGCGTGATCCCACAAGCAAGCCTTAGAGGAGTCAGGTTGACACTCCCACTGTCGGTAGGACTCATCGGCTTGGAGTATTTTACTAATCATGACTTATGTGATATAGGGCTCGTTTCATGAACCATTTCACCTAAATGGTAGAGTCCTAAAGTCATCAGGATTAGGGGAGTTCTCATACATGCACAAATAAAGTAAACGCATACCAAACAAGAGCATATAAAGAAGTGTTGCCTCAATTCGTTATTTCATTCAAAGATTGTCTGTGATTACAATAAGGAAAAGCACAAAGCGGATATACAATCGGCTTTCTAGGGCACTATTCCTAACAATCTCCCACTTGCCCGTCAAAGCCATTCTAAAGATACTCTAAGTCCCATCTTCAGAAGATGGCCTTGGAAAGCTTCTCGACTAAGGGGTTTAGTAAGTGGATCTGCCACGTTCTCTGCTGATGTGACCCTCTCAATTTGCACATCTCCTCTTTTTATAATATCACGGATTAGGTGATACTTCCTCATAATGTGCTTGGTCCGATGGTGAGATCTTGGTTCTCTTGCTTGAGCAACCGCCCCAGTGTTGTCACAAAACACAAAAATGGGGTCTTTCATGCTAGGAACAACATTCAACTCTTGAATGAAGTTTCTTATCCAAACACCTTCCTTAGCTGCGTCCCAGTGTTGTCACAAAACACAAAAATGGGGTCTTTCATGCTAGGAACAACATTCAACTCTTGAATGAAGTTTCTTATCCAAACACCTTCCTTAGCTGCGTCATTTGCAGCCAAGTATTCGGCCTCAGTGGTCGAATCTGTAGTGGTAGTTTGCTTGGAACTCTTCCAACTCACTACTCTGCCGTTTAGGCAGAAAATGTATCCTGACATTGACTTAAAATCATCTAAGTCAGATGCAATGCTTGCATCGCAGTATCCTTCGATAGTAAGATCTTTCTGACCTCCGTAAACTAAGAATAAATCTTTAGTATTTTTCAAGTACTTAAGAATATTCTTCACGGCAGCCCAGTGACCATCTCCAGGGTCCGATTGGAAACGACTTGTTACACTAAGTGCATAAGCCACATCCGGTCGAGTACATAACATTGCATACATTATGCTACCTATTGCTGACGCATAAGGTGTATGAGTCATTCTCTCCTTCTCAAGGTTAGTCTTAGGACACATCTTCTTTGAAAGACATGTTCCTACACTCATAGGAAGGTTCTTAACCTTTGCTGACTCCATATTGAATCTCTTCAATACTTTGTCAATGTACATCGACTGTGATAATCCTATTAACCTTCTAGATCTATCTCGATAGATTTTAATTCCAAGGATATAGGACGCATCACCAAGATCTTTCATCTCGAATTGGTTTGATAACCATAACTTAGTCACTTTCATGTCATCCTTCGAATTCCCAATAAGAAGGATGTCATCAACATAAAGTACTAAGAATTGCACTAAGGTCTCCAATTCCTTTCTATACACACATGATTCATTTGAAATTTGAATGAAGCCAAACGCTTTGACTGATTCATCAAATCGAATGTTCCAATTCCTAGAAGCCTGTTTCAATCCATAGATTGATCTTTGGAGTTTGCAAACCTTTTGCTCACTCCCACTGAATGTGAAACCTATGGGTTGCTCCATATAAATGTCTTTATCAATGTCACCATTGAGAAAGGTAGTTTTCACATCCATTTGCCATATCTCGTAGTCATAATACGCAGTAATGGCAAGCATGATCGGAATAGACTTTTGCATTACAACTGGCGAAAAGGTTTCATCAAAGTCCACGCCGGGTCTTTGAGTGAATCCTTTTGCAACCAGTCTTGCTTTGTAGGCTGCAATACCTCCATCAACTCCAAGGTTTCTCTTAAAGATCCATTTGCAACCTATGGGTTTGACCCCATCAGGCAAATCTACCAAGGTCCAAACTTGGTTGGAGTTCATGGAGTCCATTTCGATTTCATGGCTTCTATCCACTGTTCAGAGTCAGAATCTGAAAGTGCCTCCTCATATGTTAAAGGATCATTATCCTTTTGAGAGATTTCATGGAAGAATCCATACCATCTCTCCGGCTGTCTAGGAGTGCATTCAGAACGCCTTAGAGGAGAATTTTTGTGTGTATCGAAATTCGTGATTGGTTGTGGTTGATCAGTAGGGGACATCTCTTCAGTGGATGGCGTGGGGTCACTTTGTACTTCCTCTAATTCTATGATCTTGCCTTTCTTTTCTTTAAGGAACAGTTCCTCCAGAAAAGTGGCATTTCTGCAAACAAACACCTTTTGCTCAGATTGATCATAGAAGTAGTATCCTATGGATTCCTTAGGATAACCTACAAAGTAGCATAAGTTAGAACGAGATTCTAACTTATCTCCCACTGTCCTCTTCACGTAAGCAGGACAACCCCAAATTCTAAAGTAAGAATAACTAGGGATTTTACCATGCCACATTTCATAGGGCGTTTTAGGGACTGACTTAGAGGGAACTAGATTCAGAATCTTTGCTGCACTTTCTAGGGCATAACCCCAGAAAGAAGGTGGTAAGTCAGTGAAACTCATCATGGAACGAACCATATCAAGTAGGGTTCGATTCCTTCTCTCAGAAACTCCATTAAGCTGAGGAGTTCCCGGAGGTGTCCATTGAGAGATAATCCCATTATCTTTGAGATGATTAAGGAATTCTTCACTAAGATACTCGCCTCCTCGATCAGACCGAAGTGCTTTGATCTTATGACCAGTTTGGTTCTCAACCTCCTTTTGAAATTCTATGAATTTCTCAAAAGCTTCAGATTTATACTTCATCAAGTATATATAACCATATCGACTAAAGTCGTCGGTAAAGGTTATGAAATACTGATGATTGTTTCTGGTGCTTACACTAAGCGGTCCACAAACATCAGTATGGATCAAATCCAAAACCTTAGTGGCACGTTCCACAGTTCTTTTAAAAGGAACTTTGGACATTTTTCCTTTGAGACAGGATTCGCAAGAAGTTAACTCTTTAAGACCATTTTCAGAGAATGATCCTAAAGTGTTTATCATGCTAATTTTGTTATTGGAAATGTGTCCTAATCTAGCGTGCCATAAGGGAGCTGAAACTTTGTCATCTCTCTTACGTTTAGTTTCTCGTTGTATATTCATAATATTGATATTCTAAGTTAGATAAAGTCCATTACTTAGAGTACTGATGTGAATGGAAGAGTTGTTTCGTTTGATAAAGTATTCATTCTAAATATAAGTTTCATAACCTTCACAATCTAAAATTGGAACTAAAATTATATTACGAATAATGCTCGGTACATAAAGGACTTTATTTAAGACTAACTCAAAACTACCTAAATCTAATCTAATTGTGCCTAAAGCTCGAGCTTCAACGTTTGAGCCATCGTCGATCTTCAAGACACATTCTCCTTCTTTGAGTTGTTGGACTTCACTCAGCATCTGTACATCATTACAGATATGAGTTCCACAACCGGTATCAAGTACCCAAGAACTAGAATTAATAGAAAGATTCATTTCAACGAGAAACATACCTTTCTTTAGAGTAGCCTTGTACTCTGGGCAGTTTCTCCTCCAATGTTCCCGCTTTGCCACAATGGAAGCAAACATCCTCTTTCTAATCACGCTTCTTCTTTTGGGCCTTCCCCTTCGAAACGCCACCAGTGGGTCTAAGTGGTTTCTTCTTCTTCCTTTGGGCTTTCTTGCCCTTACCTTTAGAAGGCCCAGAAGAGGAAGATGGAGCATTCACCATCAAAATCTTATTGTCCTTCTTGACCGTGCTTTCAGCAGTCACAAGCTGACTAATCAGCTCAGCTACAGTAGCACCAGCATGATTCATATTGAAGTTAAGGACAAATGGGTTGAATGATGGTGGGAGCGAAGCTAGCAACAAATCCACTGAAAGCTCATCTTTCAGTGGCATGTCCATGGAAGCAAGTTTCTCAGTAAGGGCAAGAAACTTGAGTCCATATTCATGGACACTTGAACCTTCCCTCATTCTTAAGTGGAACAATTTCTTTGAAGTGTTATACCTTGTAACATGTTCATGAGGGCGGTAAAGTTGCTCTAAGTGGTCGTAAATCTCCCAAGCGAACCTCATGTTGCCTTTGCAAGTCCGGAGACATGTTAGTCAACATAAGGCAACGGGCTTGGAGATTATCATCCTTCCACTTCTGAATCGCGTCCCGCTTGGCCCGAGCTTAGCTTACCATTTTCATCCAGGCCCTGTTTTGGGTTGTTACATGATGGACAATTAATCATTAAATAATATTCAAGTCATTACCCAAGATTTCATAAATAGCACCTATAAGAATGCAATAATTCTCAAGGAGATAACGTATTCATGCCATTTCATCATACGAATTTGTTACATATAAGGCACGGAGTCAACAATTATGTTTATGAAATTAAAGACCATAAACTGTCAAATAACAACATAATCATCAATTATTCAAGCTTACTATTCATATAAATCACATACGGGAGCCAAGGAAATGAAAGGAACTCAAGAAAAGAGGTTTTGGTGAAGTTTGGCAAAAACTGACAATTTTTTAATATGCACAAGCTGTAGAAAAACTGAAATATCTTGAGTTCTAGACGTTGGAATTGGGTTTTGTTTGTTGGATATGAAACTAGACAAGTATACCTTTCCGATGATATATGGCTCAAATTCTAGTTCAAAGCGGAACGAAAATGGATTAGGTCCGAATCTGGGTTAACGTAGATTCGTGACAACTTGGCGGCACCAAATTAAAATGGCCATAACTCACTCGTCGGAACTGATATTGACGAGATGTAAAAAGGAGAATACTCTATACTTCAATTACATACTTCAGATGAAAAATAAGAGCAATTGGACCAGAGGAGTGTCATCGTCCCGTCCGGGGTTGAATTTACACTAAAATGGATCCCGGACGGGATCTGACATCAGGAAGCTTCAGGAAAACAGGGAAAAAAAGGGAAAACTCGGAATTTGGCTCCCAAGCCACTCTCACAACAAACCAAGGCAAGAAATCAACTCAAAACTATCATATATCATACATATAACTCATATATACCAATTAGGCTACAATTAATCCAAGATAACATGCTTGATTCATCAAGATCACTCATGAAAACACTTAGTATAGAAATATGATTTCATATATTTAAACCTTCATGGAACAAAGTTATATGTGCAAGAATCCATCTCAAAATCATCATACATATAACATATATTCTCATAGAAATCACAAGAAGCATAAACCCTAATTTATACCTCATAAATCATCAAAAATATATGCATGATCTTACCTTGGAAGTGGAAGAGATGAAGGGGAATGGAGAGATGGAGGTATGAAGCTTAGATTCTTGATGAATATGGATGAAGATTCTTGTCTCCTAGCTCTATGGTTGGATCGAGATATGGGGGGGGGGGGGGGAAAGATAAAGATGTGTATATCTTGTGTTTGTATATGATAATGAGGGAGAAAATATATGTATGTATATAATTATATGAGTCAAGATATTTAAATGTATGTATACATTGTATAATTAGAGTTGGAAGAAAGTCTTGGTAATTAAAAGTTATTTGCACACAAACCCTTGCCTCTTTGGAATTTACAAGTTAGAGATGCATCAACTTGGTATGCATGGTAGATGATTATATATACATATATATATAAGGCTATAAAAGAATATGATGAAATGGAGTTGAATATATATATATATGTTAAGCTAAATCACTTGAATAATGCTCGAAGAATTAAAAAGATACTCACATAATTGAATTCACGAAGTTATAATTTAAATCATAATTACAAGTATTCAAATCAAGGAAATTAAATAGCGCAAGTAAATAACAAAAAGGAATTAAATCAACTCTAAACCTCAAAACTCACACGTTTGGCGTGCGTACCTGAACGGCTGGAAAGCTGGGGCTTTACATCATATATGGTTCATTTGGAGTCGTGAGTCTCACGAATGCACTGTGTTGTCTTCTTTTGTACAGTTTTCTCTAGGGCGGAGATGTGTCGGGTTCATAGGCTACTTTCAGTCTTCTGTTCTTCTTGATTTTGGCTCGGTAAGGTGTAGCCAGGTGGGTTTCTCTTCTAATTGCTTTGATGACCCGATATATTCTTTATGTGAAAGGTTTTGAGCCAAATTAGTATATTTATATATCGAGTCTTGTCAAGAGTAAATGATTTTGAATGTAAAGTCTTTCTTTTATGGATCCCTACCTTATGATTTTGGCAAGAACATGAATGAATACACGGGCCCAAGAACTTGGTGCAAGTGGCTATCCGAGGAGGCAAGGACCGACTGTGATACCTTGTACTAGTTCCAACCACAACTATGGTGATACCGGCCCTCGCTAGGAGATTAGCGGGGAATGGGAGTTGAGGCTTTTGGGGATTCATGAACCCTTCTAGCCGTAATGTATTGGTGCACGGGTCTTTGGCGGTGTCCGTCCACTAATCGGAGGAAAAATGTGTAAGTGTTAATGATTATGTATGATTGTTTATGCATGATTATGTTGGGAATAGTGCCCTAGAAAGCTATTATGCTTTGGAACTTTCCCTTATCACAAACAATCTTTGAATGAATCCCAGGCGAACACTTCTTATGTGCCACTACATGCTTTGTGTGTTTCCATTACGTGTGCATGTCTAGAACTCCCCTAATCCCATGAGCTCGTTAAGAACTTTGTAATTATGGGGAATGACACATGAAACAAGTTCTTAACTCCATAGGCGAGGATTAGAAACTTCTCAAAGTCAATCAGGCCGACAGACAGTGGGAGTGTCGACTTTGCCTTTGTTGAGACTTGCTTGTGTAGTTATGTCCTTAAGAAGGATCACCCGGTTTCATGGGGTGATAAGTGCATAGGTTGATGCGTTCATAATACATAAGGGTGATAGTTACAAGAACTTCATCACTAAGAGTGCCCAGCGTGAGAAGATTCCTAAATCATAAAGGAAGTTTCCTGAAAGTTCCACATTAGGATTTATCTCATGTAGCACCCCTATACGTAGAGATACCACACCCTCGCACTATAGGTCGATCCACATACAAAATGGATAGTATGTACATGAACCAACCTATAGCGAACGGGGTGACAATAAAATAAAATGACAAGCTAGGCGGGACTAAACCCCAAATCGAATACCAAAATGCATAAGAAATAAAGCGAATACATGCTATATTATCTATCATTTATCAAGTAAACCATATTCTAATCTTACATATCCATACATTATCATCTCCCAAAATACATAACATGTAATACTAATGTCAAAGATAATGATACATGGAAGTGCAGTGGCTAGACTCGACACAAGGACAGGACACGACTCTGACTCCAGCCTAGCACGCACCTGCAAAGCACTGAAAGGTGGAGGCGTCAGTCTATGGAAGACTGAGTGAGGGGCATAATAGATATAAGTGCAGATGACATGCAAGTCACAACCTCGGGTAAGGTTTTTTAACTGAAAACAATATAAGTTTAAAATACAATACACATTGCCGGAGATTACAACTATCAAGGTTAACACTTTAATCATTTTCAGTCAATCACTGGCCCGGCGAGCGGGCGTGTACGATCTCCAACCAAACTCCGACAGTGTATAAGAATTATGTTTTCAATTGATTAGGTTATCACACAAATAATTACAGTGCACACGATCACTAACACAAACTCCTCCTTCCTCCAATGATGGTGGGCCTGCCCAAACCATCCACGGTAACACGGTGTACATCGGGAACATGACTCCCACGGACGGGACTCCTTCCTCCACCAAACCTCCTGGTGGATTCAGGGTTCATCCCCACGGTATGAGAGGAGTGTAAGAGTTACCCGTCAGCCCATGCTTTCCCGGTTGGCTCAAACACTCGCCCTCGGGCCCACGGTGAACAATACACGATAACTCGCCAAAACACTGTAACACGGTACACGACTTGCTTTCAAATCATTTGAAGGTTTTTAGAAAGATTATAGGTATATATTTATATTTTGGCCGAAATCCACGTAAAGGTTATACGGGTTTTAGGTAGTTAGCAATTAAACCTCACCTGTACCGACAAAATATAAGCAAAGACACGGCCTAAGATGCCTGCTCCTCGTCACCGGGGTGCTGGTCTGTGCAATAAACACAAGTATACGTGAGATATGACTCAAAATGGACCAAATATGACGAACAACAAAAATGCAACGAGATGACGAGCAAAACCCAATCTAGCATGAAAACATCTTGTTTTAACATGTAATTGATCATACACAAATTGGGGTCAATAAAATCATTGGATTAAAATGTGAAATTTGTAATTTTTGGCAGAAACGTTTGTTCTGTCGTAGCCCTGGGAACGGCCGTTCCGGTTTTCAGTTCGTTATGGGAAGGGTTGTTCCCAGGGCCTTTCGAAAATGCCCCTGCGCTTTTAATATTTAAAGTGGCGCTTTTAGCTGGGAAAGGCATGCGCACGCCGGCTTAGGTTCAAAGGAGTGGGAACGACCGTTCCCAGAATGAACTGGGGACGGGAAGGACCGTTCCCGCTCCTCTGTAAATGCAGAAACCAAGCAGAACAGGGGAGAGCTTCGGGATAAAATCAAACACAACAAAACATCACCAAATCCACAATGCAAGAATTCTGGGAATCTACATGCATACATGCTCAAAGTATCATAAAACACCAAATAAACTATTAAACGAGTCTTGATCATTACAATTTCCCACTTTCAAACTAATACACCAAATCATCACATAAGCTCACTTTCTTCAAGAATTCATACCTCAAATCATGATATAATCACATATTCATGCATCAAACAACCTTTGATCCATTTATTTCATGAAATCATAAACCCTAGCTTCCATGAAAATCATCAAAAGATCACATAATCAAGCTTACATGTGTCTTGAATGAAAAGAGATGGAAAAAGAGATGATTGAGCTTCAAGTTATGCAAATTCCTTGGAAATTTTAGCTTGAAGATGATGATTCCCAAATTTTCCTTTTTCTTCTTGATGTCTCGTGGATATGGAACAAGAAAGCAAGAGATTTTTATGAAGTTGGTGAAAATTGAGATGAAATGGAAGAGCATGGAAGTTTATTACGTGATTCATGCCTTGAAATTAATGAAATGTTTGAAATTGCAATTTAGTCCCTCAATTGTGTAAGTTACGCAATTAAGGATAAAAGGCTTAGAAAAACAATCAATTAAGTTCAAGATTAATCATGCAATTTGGTCCTTTACTTTGAAGGAATGATCATTTAAAGACATTTAAGCACTTAAGTCACGTTTAGCAACAATTTCACGTATCACATAAATACAAATCATGCAATAATTCTCAAATTATAATGAATTCATATAAACACTTATCATCTATAATTTGTAAGATGTTACGTAATGTATAATTAGAAAAACTGGGGCGCTACATCTCACATGTCAATGACATGAGGAATTAATTCTTAGACTTGAGATTTCACATTGTCTCATATGAGCTAATTCTGTAATCTTTGATATAGGCTCAAAAGGGTGTCGCCATATAAACACCTGAACCATGACCTATGTTGGGATGACACAAGTGGCATATGAGAATTGTTGGAATAAATAAAGGACCTACACTTGTTGTAGGCAAGGTGGTCTCTTATTACACAAGTCATTCATGTTCCATCCTAAAATCCTTTACCAAGTTGTTTTCTTCAAGAAATCAAGAAAATGGGATTTTCTAGGATTGAGATCAAATGCAATATGAAGGGAACTTTGTTTTAAGATTAAGATTAGTAGGGCTCTCCATATTCCCATGCCCTAGATCTTAATCGAGAGATATGATGGTAGGAGGATCGTATCCCACATGATGTCATTGACTGAAAGGTTCTTTCGAATATACATTCACATTTTGGGTAGGGGTTACATACCTGTTGCTAGACTATGGTCATGTGATTTGTGAGGTAATTAATTAATAAAGTGTATTAATTAATTAGGCTCACTGCTAGCTGAAATTGAAGCTAGAGGGTCACACACAAATACCGGGTTCAAAGGGTATTATGGAAAGATCAAATAGTTGATCGAAACGAGACCACAGTGTAAAGTGTACGTGTGGATATCGAGAGCATTGTTTGGACACGTGGCTCCAATTAGCGAATTGGATCATGTATTAATTAATTGGAGAATTAATTATTAAGCCCAAATATAATTAATTGGAGAATTAATTATATAGCTAAGATGTAATTAATTGGAGAATTAATACTCCAATTAATTCCATCAAGGACTTTAGAATTAATTCACTAATTAATTATATTTTAGCCCGTTAGAATTAATTAGTGAATTAATTCTAAAGTCCTTGATGGAATTAATTGGAGAATTAATTGTAATTATTTAATTATTTGCTTGTTCTAATTTGATTAGAATAAAGAAATAAATAAACATCTTCTATTTTATTATTCTAATAGAGTATTAGGATAAGATATTTAATTATTGCTAGAATAATTAAATATTCCTAAATTAGTTAGGAGCTCTTCTTCTAGAAAATAAATATCTTATTTTAGATAAGATATTATTTTACTTGGAGAGAAAGAAAAGATAGAAGAAAAGTCAAAGTTGGAGACCATCTCCTACTAAGGTTTAGGGTTTCAAACCCCACCCTATAAAAGGGGTTATGGGGCGTGAATTTTAGCTTTACACGTGATTTGAGAATCACGTCCAACCTTCATGGAATTTGGGGATAATTCTCTTGCTCTCTATTTCTCGTTTCTTGGTTCTTTAATATGCATGTTACAGTACTAGCATACTCACTAACATGATTTGAATCTAGGTTGGTATGAATTATTACTCTAGAGGATTTCTAATTTGGAATCTCGAAGAAAGAATCAAGAAACAGGGATTTTCAGGCCGCATGAAGAACGTTTGAGGGCGGCTCAACACGTTTCAAGAAAGCTTCAATTCGTGTGAGTTTCTTGAGTCCCAATGTTACGATACGAACATTGCAAGTCTTTTCGATCCCTGTTGGAGAAAGTTTTAAACTTCCGCTGCGTTTAATCCGTTGTTTTCCAACAAGTGGTATCAAAGCCACTTTGCAACGTTCGTATTGTATCTTTACTGCTTGATGAATATTGATAGAAAAATCTTGAATTTGGATATATGTTATGTATTCTTAGGTTTTGTTTGAAATACGAATTTATTGTATCAAAACTGTTTCTTAAAAATTTTGGAAAAATTATTTTCTGATTAATCTGGTTTTAAGCTGTTTTAACTTGGATTGATTTTAGCCATTTTAATTCGAAAACTGAATTTGGAATTTGATGAAATTAGGAAACGAAAATTAGAATGGGGCATAGCCGCGCGCGACCGGGCACGACCCCTACGCGTTAGGCGCATGGGGCGGCGAAAGCCGCCCCGCCCAGTCTGCCCCACCTAGGCGGAGGCGCGAGGCTTGCCTAGGCAGCGCACGCATCCGCACGCGCATCGCCCAGGCCGGTCCGCTCACCGCCTGCCACCTTCCGTTCCTTGCCAAGCAGCGCGTGCAAGCGACGTATTGCCGCGCAAGGCGCGCGTACACACGCAGCACTGCTGCACAGCGTGCGGCCATGCACGCAGGGCTATGCGCTGTTGTGCGGCGCTTGCTGCCTTTCGTCCCGGACACCGCCGGGACGTGTGCATGGGCGACTGCCTGCTCGGGCAGTCCTCGCGCACGTCGAGTGGGTCGTCCCGAGATGACCTTTTTGTTTTGTGTTTCAGTTTCGTAAAATCCCGTTTTGTAAAATCTGATTTTATTTTATAAAATTTGATTTTAATTTTATAAAATTATTTATTTGAAATAATTATAAAATTTGGGATTTTTATGAATTAAAGTCAGGTTCTTATTTTTCGATAAAAATAAATAATATCACTTTGAATGATATTTTGACAAAAGTTTCATTTTTTAAATTAATTGAGTTTTGTCATGATCCGAATTCGTGTTTTGAATAAATTCTTGAATAATGAACTATATTCAAATTACTTAAGTTATTATAACTTGAAGTCAAGGGAATTTTAAATTTAGTTGGTAAATTTAAATTTCAAGCGGATTATGCTAGTGTAGGTGATCATGGGTTAGTCTTATGAATGTTTTAATTTATGCACATGGATGATTTCAATTGGGGTCGGAGCCCCATAGTTGCGTTATTTCAATTGGGGTTGGAACCCTACTTATGTGCGTACTGTTATGTGTTTATTACGTGGCTTTCCTTATTGTTTTTGGGCCGGGGTATGCCTCGTGTACTTGTCTATGGTCAATATGAAGATTGAGCCATATTACTTTATGTTAAGAGAGTAGAACTTAGGAAGTGAGGAATTTTCTTTTCCTTTAGGAGACAAGCACCCAAGGAGAAAGAAGGATCCACAAGCAACACTTGAAGAATGGTGGCCATATGAGAAGACCCCTCAAAATGTTTAGGAGGGTTTCTATTAATGTAATAGATAGGGTTTTCCATTAAATTTTGTATCCCTATGTGATATGAACTGTCCTATGTGGCATGAATATTAGAACTAGTGATTATGGAGTGGCTCCCATAATTGCACATGAGATAGGATACCCATGATCATCTCATATTAGTATCATGCTAGGATATGTTATCTGCTAATTGTTTCTATGATGCATTTTATGTGAAACTGCATTAATCAAGACAATTAAAAATGGATAACTGTACATGTTGGTGAGGTCAAAACCGGGCAACTCTCCGGTTAATTCGAAAATCCCTAATAAAATATTGAGCAATTTTCGAATAAATAGGTATTCTATTACGGTAATAAAATTCCTAGCATTCCATCAATAGGATTTAAGAGTTAGTAGGTAAGCTAATTGTTGTCTCACGAGTTGTGGGGTAATTAGTGCAGCCTATTAAATCTTAGTTTCTTGATTGATCACCTTAGGTGATTAATATTTCTTGATCATTTTAGAATGGGCGATGTCTCACGAGTCGTGGGTCGTTCCGGACTAAGTTTCATTGAGATCTTATGATTGATGGGTCCTGCTCAACACTAAAGTAGATATGGATGTCTCACGAGTCGTGGGTCAATGATTGAAAGATCAGTGATGCGAAAACATTACTAGGAATTCCATGGAGATGGAATTGGCAATTTAGTAACTACCTATAGATTCTTAGGCCTTTGGATGTCTGACGAGTCTTGGGTCCAAAACTAAGAATGCTTGGGATCTTAGTACTTACTGAGAAAATAAGTTTCTTCTAAGGTCGTTTGGGATTTATAGACCTTATAAAAACAGTGGGAGCCACATACGATAAAAGACCTAATCCTATGTGTTACGTTATTATTCAACATGCTCACATTTTCTCTGCTTAGCATTTAGGTTGTAGTTCTGTGATTGTCTATAAGTTGAAATGCGACCCATTAGTATCCATCCTTGAGTCAAATAAGTTGACTAAAGTCCTAACTACTCTAATTGGCTTCGAATTTTAAAATCCGTTTTAGATTCAAAAGGAGAAAATTGTTCTCTATAAGGCGAACTTTTCACCCATTGTGAAAATTCGACCTAGGCTTAAGAAAAGCAATTTAAAATTGAAAGGAAATTCTCCAAACACTTAAGAGCAATTGTACTCTCTCAGAAATGTGTTACAAAGTATAACACATTGTAGGAACACTTAAGAGCAACTATACTCTCTTGCGGGCGTGTTACAATTATAACACATCGAAGGAATTGTTCCATATTTGTATGAGGGAATACACGTGTAATGTGGGCTGAAAGTCCTCACTGAAGAGGACCTTATAGCCACGTAGCGCACTAAGAAACGAGTTCTTGGTTCACTGATTGCTTGAATTGCTTCTATCATCATTTTAGACCCCTTTTTGCTCAATCTTAGTTGACGCTCTATTGTAGCATAGTTGATCAAATTAGTTGATAACTTAAAACAACACCCTTATGGAGGACTTGTGACGCCCCGAGTTTTCACACGTGTAGGTAAGTGTTACGTGCGCATTTATATTTAATTATATGATTTTATATTTTATTTTTTCAATTGAATTTGTTTATAATTTGAATTATTTGTTTAGAATTTCTTATGATTGTCTATTTGAGCTATGACTATGTGATCGGACTTGTGAAAATGTGAATTCTGTGAATATGGTGCTAATTGAATGAAATTATGTGTTCCGTGTATTCCGTGGGCTTAATTGTTAGATATTTGAATGTTTTGGACTCAATTGGAAATTGAGTTTGGGCTTAATTGCCACTTTTTGTAAGTTTAGGGACCTATTCGTATAATAGGCAACCCTGAACGGTTTTCGCGATATCTTGAGCTCCGGACCTCGAAATCGAGATCCGTAACCGGCGTTGAACTTGTTTCGACGTTACCTATCCTTTGAACATGACCTTGTACCTTTTTGATATCATTTGAACCTTCGACAACGAACCGTTCCATAACCCGATTTTATAACTTGCTTGAACCTTTTCTTAAACGAACCGGACTTGGACCAACCCGTACCCTACCCATTTCTCCACTAGATATCAGCATTTCCTACCCTTTTCTTCCCATTTTTGATCGATCAAAATCAGCCAAGGCAAGGGACAAGGAAGCACTCTCAAGAAACCCTCCATTCTTGATCAACCAAGTTTGAGCTCAAGTCTAGCTTCCATTCGATCTTTTTCCAAGGAGAGTTAGGATTTGTAATCTCCATCTTCCCCTCTATATTTTCATCTAAGTGAAGCATGTTAGAAGTTGAGTATTCATGTGTTTGAATATATGAGCATGAGTTGAGGGTTTGGTTTGACCTTTGGTTTCCATGAGTTAAGATGAGGTTTGATGCATGATGAATGATGTTTGAAGCTTCCTTATCAATTCTTTATGCTTGGATTTAATGTTGGTGGACTATAGCATGAGTTGCCATTGGAGGAACTTGAAGCTTCCATGAATGAAAGCTTGTCATTGATTGATCTTTTGCCAACTTTGGATATGGATTCTTGCATATATGAATGAATTGCATGATTTGTATGAATTATGTGGCTTGAAAACGTGTCTAGTTGGTATCTAAGAGCTTCCTTAGGGCTGCCCTGTTCTTCAAAGCTTTTCCCACGCAGAAACAGAGCTGCTGCTCTGTTTTCCCTTTCAAAACGATGAGCTGACACGGCCGTGTCAGCTTTGAACTGAAAATGGACACGGCCGTGTTGGGCTCTCGACTTTGTTTTTTTTCAGATTTTAACCTCGGACACGGCCGTGTCCAAATCGTTTGAAAATGTAACACGGCCGTGTCAAGCCCTCGACTTTGAATTTTCTGATTTTTAAACCTCGGACACGGCCGTGTCCATTTCCCCTTTTAAACTCAACACGGCCGTGTCATTTGAAATGGCAGCCTTGGGAAGTCTCTTTTCTTGCTTGAATGGCATGCGTGGCTCGTATTTGTGGATTATATTGAACGTGACTCCAATTTAGCTATGTTATGATTGTTTTATAAATGCAAGAATGCAAGCATGAAAGTTGTGAACGGTTTTATGCGTTCATATTATAAGCATGGCATTGCCGAGCGTCTTCTTTGGTCATTTTGAGTCTCACTTCACCTGTCTTGCACAGATTTTGATTCCTTTGGAGACGAGGCCGGTCAGTGAGGCTCGTGTGCTCTTCTTTTGCAGTTCGAGGTGGGTTTTCTTCTACTTAGCTATATGACCCTATAAATACCTTAACGTGGAAAGTTTTAGACTAAAATGTATATATATATATAGGGTCATTTTCATAGAGTAAATGTTTACAACGTAAAGCCTTAATTTCTAAATCTTACCAAATGTTTTGGCGAGAAAGAAAGAATGAATGTTATGCACGAATGGGGCCCAGGGACTTAGTGTGAGTGGCTATCCGGGGAGGCATGGGCCGACGGTGATCCTTCACATTAGTTCCACCAAATTAACGGCGTAACCGGACCTCGTTAGGAGTTAGCGAGGAATGGACGCTGAGCGCCATCTGGGGAGTCATGTAACCTCTTTTGGTCAATGAATGGGTGGTCGGGTCTTGCAAGCCCGTCACCAAACCGGAGGAAGAAGGTGTAAATGTTAATGAATGTGCACAAAAGAATGAATGCATGAACAGAATGAATGAAAGAATGTTTAAATGTTTTACACAAGGTGTTGGTTGGAGATAATGCACGCCCACTCGCCGGGCCAATAATGGCCTAATGTTAATGATTCATTATAATCCCTTTTGATGAGTTTCTTTCACCCACTTGGGGAAGTTCTTTAAAACCTCATTTGGGATTATAGCTTGCATGTGGTTGTTTAATTACTGTCATATATACTATTTATGCCCTGTTTTATACCCACCAGTCCCTTTTGGACTGAACCCGTTTGGTTTTCAGTCGTTTTGTGCAGGTGTTGGAGGAGTTAGGCGGGAATACGAGTCGTAGGTCTTGCATTCGCTTCTAGCTCTAGTATTTTGGTGTTACACTTGCATACTCGTACTTTTGGTTATTGTATATGGATATTGTTTTGAGCCGTGATGGCATACGAATACTGATTTGGAGCGTAATGGTATTGAATTTTAACTTTCGTGAATTTAATTGTTGGTACTTAGAGCATAGAGCTCAATATATGGAATAACTGTTGGTACCTAGAGCATATAGCTCAATCTACGATATATGATTTATTGCTTCCGCATTTTATGTTATGCTGCTACGCTGATTGTTGTGGTGATTGGGGTTTAAGTGATAGGATAGTCCCGCCTGGCTTAGAGAGTGTGTGTGTCCCCGTTCGCTATGATTCAGCACGTGTATGGAAATCCATTTCATATACGGGCCGGGTCATGGTGCGGGGGATGTGGTACCTCACGCTCGGGTGCTACAGGACTAAAAGGTAATGATGATTAGTTCTTCTTCTTAACCTCATGAGGTAAAGGCATCTAGGCCAAAGAAGAAGAAACCCTTAAAACCCGATGGAAGGGTGAGAGAAGGGAAAGCCTTAAAGAAAGATCAGACTTTAGCTTCCGTAGTGGCAAACTTGGGGCCTTGGAAAGGAACTACAAAGAGTATAAGGATACTCCATATGTCTCTCATTGAAGTAATTTTGATAGGATCAGAATTCACTAGTCTTGAGTTAATTTTACACAAATTGTTGTGCAAAACTCAAAGCATTGATGTTTCGAACATACAACGAGATAAAACAAGTAAGTAAGATGACAAAGTTTCAAATAACTTCGGAACGTTCTAAATGGGATTAGCAAGTTAATCATCTTAGGATCATTTTATGAAAATGAGCTCAAAGACTTAACTTCCTAAGAATGCTATTTTAAGGGAAAACGTTCCCCAAACCTCGTTTATAAGAAACGAGAGGACGTCCCATAGCTTAGATGGATCTCGATCCATACTAAGGATTAAGGTTTGCTTAATGTAAGCACTTGACTAAATCGTTAGTTTAATCATTATGAATATGTGTACTTAATGAAGTACGACTTTTGAAACCTTTGTGAAATTGCTAGAATTTCAAAATAAGGAAGGTTAGGAACCTTGGTAGTGATAAAGACATAAGTGGCTCGATCAGATCGAGATATAATATATCTTAGTGACTAACTCCATAGTCATCTTAGAGATAATAAGATTATCCCTCCGTAAGCTCACTCATGAATAGTTTAGTATTTTTGAAAGAAGGAATGTAACCCATAGTGTAACACCCCGGAGTGAAGGGCGCCACATCCCCCGCACCATAGCCCAACACGTGATACGAAATGGGGACTCCGTCCACGCATCAAGCCACGACGAACGGGTAACAAACAAAATCCAACCTAAGCTAGGCGGTCTAGACCCTACTCAAAGCGTGCAATAAAAACAAATAACGAATGCAGAAGCACCAGAATCTCACAAAACAAATAAACATGCTCGAAACATATCAAAAATAACGATCCAAGTTATACAAACCTTTACAACTTCGAATTTAAATCATAACTTATACATATATCAAAACTAACAAAATGCATAAAGGAAACAAAGTACAATGCATGTGACTCGAGCTATCCTCAACCTCGACTCAAAGACAACCGCCTAGCTCCAACACCTCAAAATGGCACCTGCAAACTCAAATCAAAGGGGGAAAAAGAGAGAAACAACGAAGGTCAATCCTAGAGACTGGTGAGGGGGCTAACACACGCACCCATACATATACATAAGGACAAAGCATATACAAAGCTAAAAGGGTTCATGAATCGGGCTCGGTTTTTGCATTCTAAAACATTTTAACCCTTGGTAATAAATATATAAAGAAGGAAGTTTGAGGCCGAAGACCAAAATCATTCAAGTTTTGGAGTTAGAAATCCGCTCAACCATAAACGAAACATAATGTACCGAAAGCTCGAAATCCATCCCACTTAATTCATAAACAAAGGCGAAGCAAAAACAAAACGAATCATAAATCAATCCCACCTCCACACCATTTATGGAGGAGAGGTGCCCCTCTCAATCCCCACATAAATACATAACTTGAGTCGAGGGATCCCGCCCGCTCCTTCGACGGGCCTGCCACTCAGCGCACCGTCGGCATGGGAGAACTAAGTCTCCCGCACGTGCAGTCGTGTTGAGGAGAGAACCCGGCGACCCCATGGCCGACCCGAGATCACATACCATGTAATAGCCCGAAAACCCGCCTGTCGATATTGTCCGCTTTGGTGGGCTAAGCGACACCACCCTCACAGTTTTGTTCTTCCCGGTGGAATTTAAGCTCGAAGGCGCCCACCCAGGAAAAGGCCTCAACAAGGGAAAGGTATCCACCCCTTTATAAAGGAGGCTTTGTTCCCCTTTCCAACCTATGTGGGACAAGCACCTTAGGCTATTACAGTCCACCCCCCTAAGAGGGCCCAGCCTTACCTTTGTTGGTATGTTGTCTTGTTAGGTGGTGAGTCTCCGGACGTGTAACCCTCCTTGTTCGTACTTGATCTTCGAGGTTCTTGGTAAAGGTGAGGAGTTATAATATCAAAACGTTTTCAAAACTGTGGACACATATGGCCTCTCATATTTATTGGTTTTAAACTCCCGTTTTTGAAATGTATATGTAGGCATTATAAGCCAAGTTTTGTGAGTTTTGCTCGTATTATGGATATTTGCTTATGGAAAACGGTTTACAAGTAAAACTTGAGTTTTGGTATATGGGATAGATACCCAAAATGGTTTCGGAACTTTCATTTGAGTATTATGTGCATGTGAGTTGTGTAGCGAGCCTTTGTTATACCTTGCAAGGACGCTTGCTTGGTCGGTTCTTTTGATAGCACTCAGGGCGGAGTAAGCAGTGATGCCGGGAACGCAAGGGCGGACGGTTGATCCCTTATGAAGTACCCACTTTTGGACAAGTTTGCTAAGACTCCGAGGAGGATTCGGGGTTAAGGTAGGCTTGGGGGAAGGTCGGTTTCATGGACCCACTTCTCCATGGTTCTTTTGCGATGATCGGGGGGTGCACACCCTCGACATCAACGGTGTTAAGGATGGATTGGTTTGATTTCTTTTGGTTTGGGAAGTAAGGATGGAGTGCTCGTACTCGCCGAGCCGGTGCTTCGGTTCATGATTCGATTTTTATAAAACTTGCATTGTTTTCCAAAAGAATTCGGATCATGAACATCTTTGATTTGAGCATGGATTGACCTCTTATATTTAAACTATGTAATCTTCTCCTCACCGGTTCCGTTTGAACTGACCTCCTTTACCTTTCGTGTCCGCAGGTCGCGTTTTGGAGTCTTGCTAGGCGGGGTCTTGCTTTGACAGTTGTGTCGAGTCTAGCTTGTACTCATTGTGTCTTTACATACTTCATATTTATGTCGCTTATGTTTTGGATCTATGGATTTAGAATGTATGATGTTATTATGCTAGTTTGGACCGTGTTGGTCACTAGGATGATTTTACTTTTTGTATTTGGAGCATTACGTGCTGGACCGTGACGGTCATCTACTTGTTGAATATATATTTCTCTTAGACCTTGTTGAATGTATTTTAATTCGAGCTTCCGCATACTTGTGATTGTTTACCAGCTTTGTGAGTCTAGTACCACCTAGCTAGGATGTCCGTTTGTCACCGCTTGCTTCGTTCTTGGCGGGTATATGGATAGCAATTCTATATACAAGCTAGGACCGTAGCGCGGGATAGGCGTGGGACGCCCTTGTCGGGGCGTTACACCCCTATTTGGTTGGTATATATATTTCTCTTAGACCTTGTTGAATGCATTTTAATTCGAGCTTCCGCATACTTGTGATTACCAGCTTTGTGAGTCTAGTACCGCCTAGCTAGGATGTCCGTTTGTCACCGCTTACTTCGTTAGCATAAAAACAGATCCAAGTAAAGTATAAAGGAAAAACTGATATGCTGCCTTGATCTTTCTTTGTCTCGAACCCCATACCCCTATAATAATGGTAGAGTAAGGGGTGGCCCCAAAGTGGGATTGACCGGTGGTGGTTGGTCGAAGCTCCAGTAGGTAGCCACTCCCTTCTCAGAGAACCGTACGTGAGACTTTCGCCTTATACGGCTCCGTCCCGAGCTTCCGTCATCGGCCTTGGCATTAGACCACTATTTATGCATGTATTTTCAGCCTGGACTCTCGAATCTTTTGCTTCTCGGGTGGTGGCGAACAATGGTGCTTGCGTTGCAGTAGATGCCCGCCCGAAAGAACCGCTCACTAGCTAGCCGGACTAGTGGGGCCCTATCTGGAGACATACTGAAAACCATGCCTTTCGAACCAAACGCAACGCCTGTCTTCCAAATCAAAAGAAAAAAGGGCTCGTTGGGAAGAAAGATAGAGTGCGGCCTGTAGAGCACATGTAAGGCACAGTCGGGTTGCTCACGCAGCGGATCTCTCTCTATCTATAGAAAGAGAGAGAGGTGTGAAAGGAATAGCCTTATGTTATGGCTGCCCATCGACTTACGGCCTTTACGCTACGACTACTGGGATGTGAGCGGTTCAAATTGGTTTGATCTTTCCCAATCATTCTGGACAGAACTTGTACGCAGCACTTGTACGGAGGTGCATGCATAAAGGTTTGGAACTCTTTTCTTATCTGAATCTTAAGGACAGGACCCTACCCCATTCTCGAACCCTCTGCCGAGCTCTACCCTGCCCGCATTTCCTTTTGAAGGGGCTAAAAAAATGTCTCTACCTACTGCCAACAGTCTTTCTACGGAATTCTCCTAAACGGGTCGATCCTCCCCTCCCCCATTTGTTTTAGCAACAACTCCTAAGGTATCCTCACCCAGAGCTCGCCGGCGACGGCAGAGGAAGCAACCCGCCTGCTGTGGCGGGGTGGCTTTTTCTTTCATAATAAGACCTAGACGATTATCCCTACCCTCGGTAGCTTACAAGTTTACGTCTATCCCTGGTCGGGTACAGTTTCCTTTTGATTTTTCCCTTGTAGCCCTTACCCGAATTCGCGCAAGTGTGTCCACACCCCCCAAACTGACTTGACGAGGAATCCATTCTCGCGAACAAACACAACCCCTACACACACCTAGGAGCACCCTTTCCTGCATATCCATACAAGACCCGAGTAGGCGGGTCGAGGTCCTACGAGGTACCCACTACTCGGAGTACCCTCCCAAAAGGAAAAAGATGTGTCTGTCAGGTTCGGTTCTTCTTAGTTGGGTTGGGCGGGTTCGACCAGAAATGCTATGCTTACACACAAGACTACCCCTCTTCCCGAAAGCTTTGAGGGGACTACTTTACGACAACGGACGACCGCCCGTAGGGGGTTTACTGCACAAGGCCCCTATAGATGAAAAGCTTTATCCCAGCAAATAGAGGATGCTCAGCTCCGCACAACATAGGGATTAACACACTTTCGGGAAGAACATAGAATAGTAGAGGATCCAGCATGCAGAACACGGCGATCATTAGAAATTCACGAATTAGAGATGCTGTAATATACTCTTTCCCATAACTTCTCATACCAGACCAACCCACTAAAATACAAATAGGGATCAGAAATGTGGTCAATATCACGAAGAATAAAGAGATACCGTCTATACCCAAATAAAAATTGATGTTTTCATAAGGAAGCCATCGAAGGCTTTCCACAAATTGAGATTTGGCCGTAGAAGGATCGAATTGTATCCGAAGAACAGGGGGATACAAAAAAGTAATAAGAGAGGCACACAGACCGATCAATCGTATCGGTCGTATTCTTGAATTTGGAATGAAAAGAGGAGTAATGCTTCCTAGCACGGGAGAAAGAATAAGACCACTTAGATCAAGATACCATTGTTCTAACATAGAGTAGAATCGAACATCGAACATTGAAGAGATTAATTGACAACAGTAAAAAGGTGGGCGCCTAATTCCAATACAATAGGGGTCTATCAGTGCAAGTCAGCTGAACACCGTGATTGATGAGTGGGTAGGTGGGTTAGGTGCACCTCCCGCCCAGTGGGAAGTAATGAGGCTAGTCTCCCCCCCTGAATGAAAAAGTATTGGGGCCCCCTTCCCGTGTATGCGCCTTTATTTTCTTTATTTTCCATTTCCAATAGAGAATCTTTCTAACTAAAAAACGATCTCTGGCAAAATACAATTCGTCGAGTTCAATCCAAGGTGCACCTTGCCTTTTTTCAGGTAGCTTTCTTACGCCTATTCAGCTAGTGGAGCATTGGTCATAGCCGAAATTCGTCGAAGGGATAAAAAGAAGAGAAAGAAAGGGAAGTTTTTTCTTTCTTTCATTCAATCCAAATAAATAAGAGAACAAAGAAACCACTCAACAATGAAAGTTAGATAAAGAAGTGTCAGTAAGAACTAGCACTAGACTTCTTCCCCCCTTTCTACTTTTCCTCTCTCCTTTTGTGCTTCCACCCGGGCTTTTCATTCTGTTTTATAGAGACCCGAGGAGGAAATTTGAATAAAAATGAATGTATAGCAGAAGGTGAGTTTCCCCGGCATACGACAAGAAAATCCAGGATGACGGCTTTCAAAAGAACGAGTAAGGGACGGGGAGAGGGATGCGCTCGAAACCAAACGAGACTAGAAAGAACATGGGAATTAGCACCATTCGTATGATTTGTCTCGAAGAGACAGGGGAAGCCCTCTATCTATCTCGGTCTCGGTTTAGCATCATATATCGATCTGGAGAAAATTTGGATTGGTTGTATTGTAGTGCGGATTAAGGAGCAGCTCCTCCATACTGTGGCTGTGGAGGTGGGTTCTGTCGCCGCCTGATAGAGGCAGAAGCGGGGGCGGCCAGAGCTATCTGCATCGAGTCTTTCAATTGAAAGAGGAAGGGAGACAATTCAAATGCCAGCGCAGAAATAGAAAGAGTCGTGCTTTAAATTGAAAGTGGAATTCTTCTAAGATCTATTGCTAGATTTTGCTGCATGCTCTACTCCCAAAATGCAGAGAAGACTTGCGAGGGCAGATCCGGGTTGCTTGGTCCGGAAAGTCATGGGAGAGACGGGCTAAGTGAAATAATATACTATTGAATCTTATGAATCACGCACGGCACACTTTCTATATCTTCTATGTCTACAAGGTGAACAACTTAGCTTACAACATAGAGTATTCGCCACCACACTGGCTGGCTGGTGCATTGGCCTTACTGTAATAAGTCCGAGAGGTATGACTTTTCGATTAGAATGCTCCATATCTCGTGACACGCGGAGCGTAGCATTTTTTTTTAGAAAGCCCGTATAACTTCAAAAGATTCATTCTTTATGTTATGAATCAAGTACCATTCAAAGAAAGGGTGCATTGCCTCTTTGAGTGAAGAAGAGAAGGGCTTTGTATAGACCTCTTGAGCCATGTTCGTCGCCCTAGGCTTACCATTATTTCATTTCGTTCTATTGATTGGTTCTAGCTCCAAAGAACATATACATGTAGCTATGTGGACTTACGTACGTCTCGTTTACTAAACGATCAGGTATACCACGCCACGTATCATCCCCTCTTTCCATAGAGGAAAGATAAAGAAAAAGAAAAGATATAGTGATTGTGCCGTAAGACCTTGTTCGTTTCTACTTTACGTTATTTTCCTCGATTTTTACATAAGGTGGTTTGCTTACTTAGCGCTTGAAGGATCTAATCAGAGTCAAACTTGGATTAAAAAAACCAAAACCCTTCCCTTATTATCCGGAGTACAAGTGTACTCTTTGATCTTTAGTAAAGGCGGATTAAACGAAAAAATCTTTTTTTTTCGAACAATCTCAACGTCCTCGTTGAGAGTCGCTCTGCGAGACGTCCAGTAGTCTCTGACTTGGTCTTCGAATCATAAATCTCAGCCCGTTCCCGGCTTGCCTCGCTCTCAGGTTGGCCTTTCTACTTGACTAAACTAAATATTATTCCACTCGTGCAGTGGGTGTATGGGCTAGCCCATGGTGTGGTCAGCTATGATATACTCAACTTCTTCTTTAGTAGGTTTATCTACAACATCTGGTGGTGCCCTCGTGGGCACGTTCCTCTCTGGGTGGGTCTGGTCTAATCGAAGTCAACTGACTCACATGGAATAGGGGTGAGTTTTCACCGAGCTGGTCGCTTGAGTCTATAGGCTACCTCTCCTATCCGCTTTTCTACAAGGTCTACTTTCAGACCGGGCCAAGCCTTTAGAGCCTGTAGGTTGTTTAAGTAGGTTTGGGCTAGGTCGTTGCGCTCCTACCACCTCTTGTCAAAGTAGGCTGATGGGCAAGCCCCCGCCTGTCCCAATGGTGTGGGGCGTCAGAGGCTGTTGCCCCGTGGCCAACTCGAAGGGGCTGAAGTTCGACGCAGAGCTTTTTGGTTGTTAAGTTATAGCAGCACTGAGCAACATCCAACAGCTCCAGTCCTTCTGGTTTGCACTAAAGTGGCTTAAGTAGCCCTCGAGGAGTCCGTTTATTCTCTCCGTCTGAGCTATCAAAGATATACCAACCGTAGGTATCTGACCATCAGATACCGACAGTTGTCTTCTAAGATTACCGACATTTCGGGTTTTCATAAATTTCACATAAGATAAAACCTCTTTTCATCATCAGAAAGAACCTGGTTTCCCACCTCTTGCATTGCATTACCATAACAAAAACGAAAAAAAATCATTCAAAAAAGAGATTGCTCTTGTGATTCGGAATGAAGCTTTATCGGTCGAGGAAAGGAATAGCGATAGATTCCTATAGAGCATCCAGGAACAAGCAGATTCAATCGGACGACGAATTCTTGCGTGGTCCAAGGAAATCGAAGGTCCGCTTCCACGATTTCATCTATATGGAATCTCAACATATCAAAATAGCTTATATAGTCATGATTCAATTCATGAATTAGCCCACTACGAGTCTACTGCATTTAGAAATATATATATTAATAATATAGTATTCCTGTCTCTGTTACAACACGGCGAAACTAAATGGTTCGAATGAAGAGAAAAAAAGAAGAATTTTTAGGCTGTACACCTAATTTTCTTGGGATTATAGTTCAATCGGTCAGAGCACCGCCCTGTCAAGGCGGAAGCTGCAGGTTCGAGCCCCGTCAGTCCCGACGGATTCAATAAATACATCAATTCATGTCTCCATTTTCTGTGAAAAGGGGGACAGGGAGCATAATCTCATTCCCAACGGGGATCCTTTTTCGTTTCGTATTTCTGAAATAGGGGATCATTTTCATTACTTCAACTAGTACCGATTGATGGGAGAGAGACATATGTGGATTAGTACAATTATTGGCATATTCAGGATTCCAAGAGCGACAGGGTCTGGGTTTCGATCCATGTAATGGAATAGAGTACCATATCTTTCTCGGGAGCACATACACAAATGGAATTTCTTTCTCGTATGATACAAAATGAATTTAACAAAATGCCCCTGAGTAGAAAACTTTTACAGATGAAACGATTTCCTTTTCTGGCTCCGATTTTCCTCAATTAGTCAGAATTTGATTGAAAAAATATATCTCATTCAAATTTCACACTGAGTTTTTGATATATGCGTCCCAGTACTAATGAAGTAAGGAGGATATTAAACAAACAAGGACCCCACCATTTCACTCAACGCAAGGGAATGAAAAAGATTTTCGATTTTTTTTTATAGTTAGGGTCGTACCTATCCAATAATATTCTAATATGAATGACTCGCTATTCACTCGGTTTTTGGGTAATAATCATTATGTAGGAGAGATGGCCGAGTGGTTTAAGGCGTAGCATTGGAATTGCTATGTAGGCTTTTGTTTACCGAGGGTTCGAATCCCTCTCTTTCCGTAACTTTACCTAATTAACTATAGTCGAAGCCATACCCAGATGTTATCCAAATTCAAGTAATTGTAGTAAAACCTGACCTCTTGACCCTTTGGCTTTTCCGACGATACGACGAATACGATATTGAGATCTTTATAGATCGGAGGCTTTTGGAAAAAGTCTCTTTTTGTCGAGAGGCACCCATCCTCGTAAAGGCTGTGGTATCTATCGAACTGTCTTTCTCATCGCGGCTCGAGCAATCCGATTCAAGGGAATCTTCAATCGAGGCGTTGAAGAGGCTCATCTTTCATTGATAGGAATGCAGGTAACCGCTTTGCACAAGAGTAGCAATTATCCGCCGATCCCGGGGATAGGAACTGTCAGATGAGACCTGCTAGTTAGGTTCAATGCCGATGAAAGAGGGATCTTTAGGAACAAAGTTTGGCGAATCAAGAGGAATGAGCTACCTTTGAGACGTGCGGATTATCCCCCACCGATAAAATCAAAAAGAAAGAATAGGCTAATCTAGAGGGACAGGCGAAAACTCTGCTGCTCCCCCCGGAGGTTCATCATGCAGAAAGATGCAAGAGGAAGGCAGGAGGGGTTGAATCGGGTCGAGTAGGGGAATCGGAAGCAAGCGACCAGAAAGGGCGGAATACTAGACTCGCCCTTGGACGAGACGCATGGGCGGAAGAAGTGGATCGGTACTCTTTTTCCCGCCCCCAGACAGATCAGTTGATGGATAGGGGTTCATCTTGTGTCGAATATGCCACTCCGGAGTCTTTTTGGACAGGAATCATTACCTTCAATAACATCGACTCAACTTGCAACTTATCTCTCCACCGCACTTTGAGGGAAGGACATCGCCGCCCACTCTAGCAAAAACTATACGCATCGAATGAAGGTGACTGGCCCGAGAAGAGAAAGTCATCGCTTCTTTGTGCTAGTCTTTTCTCGCAGCTCTTTCTTTTTCGGGGCCTATCCCGGATGAGAAAGATAGAAAGCCTGTTGACTCTGATGCTTGCTTGATGGGAGAAATGGGTTGGGATCCTGCCTTGCTTACCTGAGTCCAATCCCTTCTTTTATGGTCGGAGGCCAGTCCCATGGGATAGGAAACTTGCCTCAATTGGTGCTTTCCCTCCTTCATACCTTCGATCCAATCCATCCAGACATATATGGCAACCCGTACTAATTACCCTTGCACTCCTACCCCCCTGCTCTCACATCCGTCTCTGCTGCCTCCGCTCCAGCTTGAAATATTACCTATGCAATCACAGCTCAGTCATTGACTGGCGAACTAAAATGGATAGCTGCTAGGAGAATTGCGACTGATGAATCGCGATCCACCGCTGATTCCCTTGCCGTTGGATTCGTGCCTCAAGACTCTGCCACTGGGACTCGGTCGGAAGAATCTACTGCGGCCATCTCTACGCACCTTTATGAATTCTAACCCCAACCAGCCATGACAAGGCTGAATTTATTAGAACCCTTGTTGTTTAGAAAGACCGTGTAGCAACCAGCACGTGAGGCACCACATCCCCCGCACTATGGCTCAACACGAGTAACGAAATGGGAAGTTCGCACCCGTATCAAACCATAGCGAACGGGAGACAAACAAAATAACCTTCCTAAGCTAGGCGGAACTTAGACCCTGCAATGATAACCACTTAACAAAATATAATGCATCGGAAAATTACAATTCAAACACACAAACCATAAGCAGAAATGGGCTCTTCAGGCCTCTTTTAATTCATAGCCAAGTCCGACAAGGCAATTCAATAGCAATATACAAGATTCAACTCCATAAACTTACAAGGTCGAATCAATCACAATTTAAATACATAAGGTGAATGCAGAGACGCTTCTAACTTAACTTGACCTACTCAAACTCAACATAACTCCGCCTAGCTCGAAACTCCAAAGCCAAACCTGCACACTAAAGTGTTGGGGAGGGAGAGGGTCAGTCTCTAGAAGACTGAGTGAGCAGGAGCGATACATATATATAAGGAACATGCACATGCAAGTCATAAATCCTGAGCAAAGGTTTTATTGGAAGTTACTTCCCACGAAGGGCAAGAAAATAGATAAACAATGCTCGAACTTTACGACTAATTCATATTAAATTCATTAGATTCATAGTTTAGACATAAACATAAAGGCTCGGCGAGTGAGCATGCATCATCTCCAACCAACTCCGATCGTGTACGACAATATCATTAATACATTGAGTATGTGATCATGCAGTATATTATAATACACACAAATCATAGTCGTTTGGGCGATCCGTGTCTCGGCCTTCCCGCACGGTGCATAACAATCATAACATAACATAATCATATTTATAAAACAAGTTCCAACCTTCTTCCTCCTGTGGTGGACGGGTTTGCAAGGCCCGACCACCCAATCATATCAATGCGGCTATAAGGTTCATGAGGCCTCAAAGCCCGGTTAGCGTTTTCCCATCAAAAACTCCTTGACGAAGTCCGTTTCGCCATAATATAGTGGAACTAGCACATGGGATCACCGTCGCCCCATGCCTTCCCGGATAACCACATGTACTAAGTCCCTGGGCCCGTGCAATCATAATCATGTCTCGCCAAAACATATCAATTCATAAGAAACATAACATAATTCATAAATTATTTGAAAAGGGGTTTACTCGATCAGTATTTACTCGGTACGTTTCATTTGAAAATCATATATAACTATATTAGGTTTTTGGCCAAAGCTTGTCACATATGGTTGTAGGGTTTAATACATAACTAAAATGAAAACACCCTCACCTGAAACATGACGATACAACGATACGAGTTACCGAGTGCCTGAAAGATCAAGATCTCTCCACCCTGGAGATAAACTGTACAAAAGACAACGTAACGTGTTCGTGAGACTCAAGACTCTAAATGAACCAAATATGATGCACGACATGCAATGAACATGATATAAGTGCATAAGAAACAATATTAGGTAATGAACATGTTCATGTGCACTATTAACGTCTTTAAATCATATAGCCAAGCCATTCTTTTGATATTATAACCGTTCATATTCATTCAAGTTCAATCTTTTCATATCTATCGAAATTCATAGCAATATCTTTAAAACCATAGTCACATTATACCTTCCAACATGTTTAAATTAAGTATAATAAATAAAAAGGGCAAACAGTATCACTTAAGACATCAAAAGAATACAAGAAGGTACTTAACATTTCATATAGAAGCGTTCAAGCCATGTCAGAGTAATTCACCAAAAGCATACCTAAAGCTCATCCAAAAGTTATGAAATTAAACCAAAATACTCCTATCACATAGTAAAACAAGTTCATAGTTCAACATAATTGAAGATAAAGGCATTAAAAAGGTGAAACAATCACAAACCGGAAAGGAAAAGACAAGAAATGCGCAGGAGGAGGGACACGCCCGTGTCCCTCAATTAAACTAGACTGAGACACGGGGGTGTCTCAATATAGAGCTGAAAAAGACCATGACACGGGGGTGTCTCACCCTATAAGGCAAATGAGACACGGGGGTGTCACGGTACAGACTCAAAAAATGAAACCAAAGCTTAACGGCAAACAACCCCATACAAAAATCAGTCCCAAAAACATACCAAATCAATTCCAAATCTTGTGAAACTTGATATAAAACATATTTAGCATGTTATGAGAATTTTTCATTTAGATTACAAAGTCCAAATCACACGTTAAGAGCACCAAAACCATGCAGTAAATCTGGGGCGCCAAAACCGCACATATGAGCTCAATTGTTCAATCATGCCATGATCAGGTACTTAGGGGTTGAATCTGAATCTAAAACCTTGGGGAATGCATGCTAACATACTAAGAAACTAATATACATCATATATATGCAAAATGGCACGAATTGAAACACATTAGAATGACCAACACGTCACAACACGCAACAGCAGCAGGTCTGTCATGGATCATGCATAAGAACAGGTCATGTACTTCGGTTTTGGGGCTTAAAATGGGTCCAAAAGCTTGAAACATGAATGCTAACATATAGATAAATGAGTGTACATCATAACCATGCAAATTCACACGAAAAGAAGGTCATTTGATCAAGCAACAAACCATGATTTCACACAGCAGTCACGAAACAGAGGAGGCAGTTTTGCAATCAAGTTTCAAGCTTAAGATCTCATAATTTCTCCAAAGAATCTAAAGAGTAAATCATTCATACATCACCTACTATCAGTTAGGCATCGAATGGACAAGAAAACAAGCTCATAATCTCAGTTTTCAATCACGAAATCAAGCAACAAAGGCAAAACGTGCAGCAGCAGTTCGAAAAACAGGGGAGGGGATCCAACCTCAAGTTTCATGCTCAAAAACTCTCATTTCATCCAAGGTTTCTAAAGAGAAATCATCCATAAATCATCTAGCATGGCTTGGGTATCAATAAGGAAGAGAAACAAGTTCATATAACCAAGTTTCATGCAAGAAATCAGCCCCAAACCTAAGCTACTCCAAGAAGGCAAGAATCCCTCAAAACCCTAAACATGTTCTAAATGAAACCCTTATCAAATCTGAAGCAAAACAAGAAATAAATGGATTAAAACATGTATAAATGAGTAGAGAATATAAAAATATGCTTACCTTAAAGATTTGGAAGAGAAAGGTGGTGGTTTGAGCTCAAAATCACAAAAGGGGCAAAGTTTCTTCTTCTCTTCTCTTTCCTCCTTATCTCGATCAGTAGCAGCAGAAAATGGGGGGGTGTTTGGCTCGTTTTTGCTGATGAAAGAGGAGGAGAAAGGGGCTAACTCAAGTACATAATCATGGTTTAAAGTATGGTTAGGTTTAAGAGGTGTTATGGGGTCCCACCATGAAGACTAGTCAACAAAAGGGTTCTTCTTGCACGAGTTGTTCGTTGCGGTTGGATTTCGGAGGTCTTAATGATCTCAAAAAGGTATGAGTCTTGTTCCATTGTCTCCAAATCGTCGATACGAAGGCAACGGAGGTGTCGGAATTCGAATCCGAATTCCCGAGCTCAAGATATCACGTACGGAACCAATGGTGCGCTAATTGCTCGTTAGCCCCCGATTTGGTTCCACAATTCAAAATAAATTCGTTAACACTTCAAATGAATTCGAAAACATAAACCGAGCATATAGACATGTTCATAACACATATATTTACGACATACTAAATTTCCATAACATTCCGATATCCTTTCATATAAGAACGAAGCATAAACAAATAATCATGCTCATAACTTTAATAACTTCATGCGTTATAATTTAAAACTAAACTTTAAATTCCATTTTAAATATAATCCAAGATCAACGGATTTGAATAAATTAATGCAAAGGATTAATGCATAATTAATTAACATAATACTTAAGTAACAATTTATAATAAAATTAAATAATAAAAATAAATATGAAACACTTATAAACAATTAATCACATAGCTAGATAATTTAATTGCGCAATTTATAAACAAATACGACACATTAGTCTAAACGAAAAACCGGGGCGTTACAATCTCCCCCCCCCCCTTAAAAAGAATCCGTCCTCGGATTCACAACACGCCTGAAAACAAACAATGAGAGATTCCCCGTCTCTCACAAGCAACAAGGAGAGAGCCCCGTCTCTCGAGCAGCAATGAGAGAACCCCGTCTCTCGCAAGTAAAGAGAGTACCCCGTCTCTCAAACAAAAATAAGAGCATCCCCGTCTCTTACAAACAACGAGAGCACCCCGTCTCTCAAACAAAATAAAGCAAGGAAGTCTCCAATACCCCCAAGCCACACACGCAAAATCCAAAATTAAAATCACGTAAGGCGCCCACGTTGATCATCAATTACTCCAAGTAATTTAACACGATAAGAAATCGGAACACATAATAAGGAAATTATTTGAATTAAATTTGCATGGATGCATGTATCATGGATGTTATAAGTACCGTTCACCGTAGTTGCGAAATTTAGAATTGAGAGTTGTCGTTGTCCAGTGTATGATCTGTCCTGAAGATAGCTCAGTGGTCAGCTTGTCTTGAATCTCTTCAGGGTTCCTCGGTGAAGCGATTGATGAATCCTTTAAGGATTATACTCTTAGATCCCTTCTGAGTTGTACCGCTTCCAGTTTCCACCATTTCCCCTTAATCCTCATTCGCCCAACCAACTCTTTTTAATCAACTGAGCTTGAACTCCCCGAACGCCCTTAAATTGTCCGTCCCGAAATTCGATCCATAGTTACTACCTTTACCCATATCGGAGTCTAACATATTCTCAAAATAGCTACTCCTAGCAACACTGACGGCTCAGTACCAATCTTGAGATATTTGTTATTATGATTTCTTTCCCATCTTCTGTTCATGTCATCCATTTATTCTCTTTAACCCCTTTAAAGTTATATTCGGTAATTGGCCCCATATTTCTTGAATCAAAGACACAATGTTCTTAATGATTCCTGAAGCTTGATGTAATCCTCCAATTATCATCCTTTTCTATTTGGTCCCTTCTTAAGTTTCCTTCTGGATCACCTTTGATATAACCGATAACTTAATAATATTGTCTCGGACCCCTTCATACTTTATTGAATAAATCTTGATCGACACCATCCCCTCATATAATAACTTGATTCAATGTTCCCTTGTTAATTCTAACTTAGAAGGTCACAGAAACTCCCTTATAATTTCATCACCCCCAAATCGGAATTCCAGACATAGAAATGTTCAATAAACCCTTTTCTTTATATCTCGAAAAATCTTTACCCGAATTTGGCATCGTAACTTCTCTCTTAACAACTTAACCAATACAGTGGTCTTATTCATTTCCAATGGCCGCCATTAGGATTTCCGGATTCTCCTTAATTTGCATCCCCGTTGTTGCTATTAACATATTTATTCGAGCACTACTGCCATCCTCCAATTTATCTCTCGGTCGTGCTCTCCCCTTTAAAATTTTTGCTCTTTCATGTCGAACTCCCTCAATCCTTCTTCTCTATTCTTATTCGATCCGAACACCCCGAAGCTAAATATAATCCCACTTTCCTTCGGAGTTACTTTCCACCAACCTACCCCTTACCTAAAGTTCTTTATTTCCCAAATCGTCTTTCTTGTCATGTGTCACCCCATTATTTCCTTTCCCTTAACTCAGATATGGTTTGAGCGAAGATATACTTGACAAATGAGGTGCCAGAGCTTCCTATCAAGTAAACACTAAAATGCATGTCGGGTAAAGAATGCATGTGTCACGTTTACATCAAGCATTTATGCAACACATTAGCGCAACGAAAACAAATAGAACTGTACGCACGAACATAAATAAAGAAGAATAAATAATTGATGCTAAGTATGATGCAAGTGCTATGAATGTTTTGAAACCTGTCACCAATGTGGTAAGTTGTTAGCTCGGTAGCTTTTCCTCGTTCCTCCAAATCCCGAGGTTACTTTGACTTAGTGATTATTCCTTGCCTTTCCCACGGTCTTCGAGATTTCCATGAATCTTTGTAAATCACTAGTACCTTCCACTATTCGAGATTGCAATTTCTTGATCCCTAATTCTTCCACGTCCACGGAGTTAGCATCCACACTTCTCCTCGAAATTCGATCTTTACTTCTAATCGTCACCTCCAATTGCTTATACTTGAGCGCATGATCTCCTTACAAGGAGTGTTTGCCTTTCTTTACCGTTTCCATTTGTTGCTCCATATCTTCCAATTCACTTCACAACATGGCAATTCAGCTTGGATTTGGAAAATGAACTCAAATCTTGTTCTCAATATCGCCACCTTCCCTCTATTTGTGTTTACCCAGATGCTTGCCTTCTAGAAACCCGACTTCTAATCACTAGGCTTAGTTCGAAGTCTTTCTTTGTAGACCCTTGCTGCATAACCCCTACCGAACCCCTTATATCTTAACTCCTATTAATTATTGATACCTCTTCAATGATCCAAATCCGGGACCAAAATACCTTCAAGGTTTTGGTTCACTTCATTCCTTAGGTTGAAAGATCCCGTTGAATCCAATTAAAGCACTCCAAGTAGGGGATTCGCATAAGTTGATCTTCTGAGTCACAACCATCCCTTGATTAACTCCTATTCCTATTTCGCCAAATGTCCCTCTGCCATCGCATCGCCAAAGTCGAACCTCCCATTCTGAATCCTAACCGTTAATTGCAACTCAGTCTATGAAGCCACGCATCTAGCATTCTCCACATTCCTCCCCGGGGCATCCTTCCTATCTTCCGTGCCTCCGAAAGAATTTGTAATAGATTGTTGTGATCATAAAACTTGGCCGTGGTTTGATATTATCTTTATAACCTGGAAATCATAACTCCTTTCGAGAATATATATGCATGCGATTAGTGCATGCTCATGACACATATTCAACACTAAGGACAAGGATTTATATAATAATGCAGCAGATTGTTCCACAAAATTCAAAAGGAAAGCCAAATTTCACGTTCAAGATCGATGCAATGCACACATTGCCATATAGTCCCTAAGCCGTACGACGTAGACTGACTCACTCACGACACGAGAACACCGGTTTTGCAACCGGGATCTGATACCACTTAAGGATGTAGCACCCCGCACGTGAGGCACCACATCCCCCACACTATGGCTCAACACGAGTAACAAAATGGGAAGTCCGCACCCGTATCAAACCATAGCGAACGAGAGACAAACAAAATAACCTTCCTAAGCTAGGCGGAACTTAGACCCTGCAATGATAACCACTTAACAAAATATAACGCATCGGAAAATTACAATTCAAACACACAAACCATAAGCAGAAATGGGCTCTTCAGGCCTCTTTTAATTCATAGCCAAGTCCGACTAGGCAATTCAATAGCAATATAAAAGATTCAACTCCATAAACTTACAAGGTCGAATCAATCACAATTTAAATACATTAGGTGAATGCAGAGACGCTTCTAACTTAACTTGACCTACTCAAACTCAACATAACTCCGCCTAGCTCGAAACTCCAAAGCCAAACCTGCACACTAAAGTGTTGGGGAGGGAGAGGGGTCAGTCTCTAGAAGACAGAGTGAGCAGGAGCGATACATATATATAAGGAACATGCACATGCAAGTCATAAATCCCGAGCAAAGGTTTTATTGGAAGTTAGTTCCCTCGAAGGGCAAGAAAATAGATAAACAATGCTCGAACTTTACGACTAATTCATATTAAATTCATTAGATTCATAGTTTAGACATAAACATAAAGGCTCGGCGAGTGAGCGTGCATCATCTCCAACCAACTCCGACCGTGTACGATAATATCATTAATACATTGAGTATGTGATCATGCAGTATATTATAATACACACAAATCATAGTCGTTTGGGCGATCCGTGTCTCGGCCTTCCCGTACGGTGCATCAAAATCATAACATAACATAATCATATTTATAAAACAAGTTCCAACCTTCTTCCTCCGGTGGTGGACGGGTTTGCAAGGCCCGACCACCCAATCATATCAATGCGGCTAAGAGGTTCATGAGGCCTCAAAGCCCGGTTAGCGTTTCCCCGTCAAAAACTCCTTGACGAAGTCCGTTTCGCCTTAATATAGTGGAACTAGCACATGGGATCATCGTCGGCCCATGCCTCCCCGGATAACCACATGTACTAAGTCCCTGGGCCCGTGCAATCATAATCATGTCTCGCCAAAACATATCAATTCATAAGAAACATAACATAATTTATCAATCATTTGAAAAGGGGTTTACTCGATCAGTATTTACTCGGTACGTTTCATTTGAAAACCATATATAACTATATTAGGTTTTTGGCCAAAGCTTGTCACATACGGTTGTAGGGTTTAATACATAACTAAAACGAAAACACCCTCACCTGAAACATGACGATACAAGGATACGAGTTACCGAGTGCCTGAAAGATCAAGATCTCTCCACCCTGGAGATAAACTGTACAAAAGACAACGTAACGTGTTCGTGAGACTCAAGACTCTAAATGAACCAAATATGATACACGGCATGCAATGAACATGACATAAGTGCATAAGAAACAATATTAGGTAATGAACATGTTCATGTGCACTATTAACATCTTTAAATCATATAGCCCAGCCATTCATTTGATATTATAACCGTTCATATTCATTCAAGTTCAATCTTTTCATATCTATCGAAATTCATAGCAATATCTTTAAAACCATAGTCACATTATACCTTCCAACATGTTTAAATTGAGTATAATAAATAAAAAGGGCAAACAGTATCACTTAAGACATCAAAAGAATACAAGAAGGTACTTAACATTTCATATAGAAGCGTTCAAGCCATGTCAGAGTAATTCACCAAAAGTGTGACATCCCGCTCGTCCAATTTGTAAGGTACGCTACGTTTCAATCTTTTAAGGTGTTTAATTGTGTGATTTTATATTTTTCGTGGCCCTATTTTGAACTCTTTAAGAGTTTAGGGGCTTGTTTGCATTTTTCTCTTTTAGGGGTTTTCCGGTCACTTCTCGTTCGGTCGAGATTTTGACCTCTTTGACCCCTTCAACGCGTCCGGGGCATCGAGACGAGTCCGTAGACTCTAAGTTTGCCCAATTCGGATGTCGTTAGCTCGTTCGTTTGATCGTTTTTGCGTACGAGGACCCGAGATATATACTCGGATTTCCTCGTTTTGCGTGCCAAAGATCAGACCTCAGCCCAGCGTCGTCTTCTCCAGCGATTTTCACTGTTCACACACACTCGAAGGTGCGTTTTCACGCACTAGCCCGTTCTCCCTCGTTTCTCGACGGAATTCGACGTTTGAGTAGTGGAAATTTATCAGCTCGACGAGCCCGTCACGATGGTACAAGAATCGAGACCCAAAACGCAGCGGTGGTGGCGCTACGGCACAGCAGCGGCGGCGCGACTTAGAGCCGCCACTTCACCGCCCAATTGCGGCGGCTTCCGGCCACCCTCCGGCGACACGCGCCCCCAACCCTTGACGAGGAGTTTCCGGCGCAGCCCTCCATGTAAGCGGCGCGGCAAAAGGGGCGGCGACGGTGGCGCACGCGCCGCCTGAAATCGCGACAGGCGGCGACGGCACTGTAGCGCCGTCGTGTTCGACGTTCCGGCATCTTTTTCCGGCGAGCAAGGCCGGTTCCCGACGTTTTCCAGGCCGCTGATTCCATTTCCGGCCTCCCCTTTGGGCGAATCGCGGCGGAGATGGCCGAACCGGCGAGTGGCGCACCGGCGGCTTTTCGGCGGCGGATTTGGCCCTCTTCCGGTGGGTTTTTGGTGGTGGTTCCTTCACGGAAGTTGTTCAGAATATCGAAACGTAGCGGATGGCGTTGGCCCCAACCCGAGAACCGGCCGGCGGCGGCGAACCGGTGGCGGACCGGCCTGGACCGGCGGTCCGATTTTACGGCGATCTTTCCGGCGATTTGACTTGGGGCTTTGGTAGGGCTCGTTACAAGCTTTCCAACGGTATGTCCGGATTTTATTTTCGTTTAGCGGTTTGTATTTAATTTCAGTTTTCGTCGTTGGAATTTAGTTCGGTTTTCCGTCAACGAAGTCCCGTGTGTTTGGTATTTTCTGAAATTGATTGGGGGCTATTGTTTAGTAGGCCGAGGCGCTCGTTTCTGTCCTTCCGGGGATTTTTCCGACCACCGGAGGCGGTGTTCCGGTGGCGGCCGGTGGCTGTTCGGCCGGCCACGGTGGTGGCTTTCCGGCGACTTTCGGACAGTAGGTCCGTTTCGTTGTGGTGAGTCCATTGCCACTTTCCGTTCGTCAATCGGATGTCCGGTTGATTTTATATGAATTTTTGAAGTTATTGTATTTTATTCGTTAATTGATTTTAATTGTGCAATTCGATCTTGCATGTGCTATAAATTGAAATTATGAATTGTATGATACTTGGAAATATGTTATGATGTATGAAAACTTGATTCGTGATTTATGGAAATTATTTGCCTCGTATTACGACTATTTACTTGAGAATAATTATTAATTAAGGGGATGTTAGTGTAATTTTAGAAACTAATTGATTATGAAGTTGTATGAAACATAAGAAATGAATTATGAATAGATACGTTGTATTTAATTTGAATAAATTGATCAAGTATGCCAATTGTTATTATATCGTGAAATATGCCAATGTGTAATTTATATATTTATTGTTATATAATTCATGTTAATTTCGTGAGACTTGGTGCATGATATGATTTGAATTCTTAATGTCCTACTTTATTTTATGTAGTTAATGTTATGAATTTTATAGGTATGCATCTTTTGATATGGAATATGAATTATAATATGCTCTGAATGACTTGATTGGATAGATATGGATTATATGTTGCATCATTTGTATTCGTGAGCATGGCCGTGCGTCTTTGTGGTTGTGTTTGGAGTCTGAGTCTTGTGTTCTGTGTGCGTTCAGTTGTTCAGGGGTTTTCCTGGGAGTGTCTGTCAGCTGTTTGGGTTCCAGTGGGGCTTCTTGGCTCAGGTTTTCCGTTTCGTCGGTGAAAGGTGAGGTTTTAGGAATTTTGTTTTAGTTACAGCGACCTACAACCCTCTGTGCTCGTTTTCAAGCCTGCATGCGATTATTCTATTATATTTATATAATAGATATGTGTGTTTATATGATATGTTTATGAATTTGTCATACGATTAAAGGTTTTCGAACTGTATATGTACGAGCATATGTAAGCTTGAAATGTTTTGCAATGAGGCTATGCTCCAAACCGTGTGTCTTCATACCAGCTGCGGATTAGGATGACACGGAGAGGTACGTTTATAGCATATGCTAAGTTGCAAGGTATGGTATGCTCCGATAAGGTACGTAAGTATGATTTTGATTCGATATGATAAGTTTGATATGTAGCGAGTTATGATATAATCTGTTCTGATATGCTCTGTTATGATATGTTGGGCCCTGAGACGTGGGTAAGGGAGACCTGGGACGACCATGGGGTCGCCGGTTATGACCCCTGTGCAAGTTCTCATTTGAGATATTTACGTGCGACCTAGGGAGGTTGGGAAGGCGTAGTATCTTGAGCCCTCGGTGGATAACCGGGGAAGGCACAGTGTGGGTTCGCTACCCCGTGTGTGTTTGTATCTGTATGAGTAGTGAGGGTTTGCTCCCCGAACTACATGGTGTTGGGGTTGGATTGTTTATGATATTTGTTTGTTTTCTGATTTGATACGTATGATTCGATATGGAAGTAAGGTGGGAGACCCGTACTCGCCGGGTATATGTTTATGATCTGTTATGTTGATTATGAAACGGGATAGGAGCTTTCTCTTTTATTGAAATATAAATTTGCTCAGTTTGTTAAGTTTGATTTGATAAGATACGTATAAGTTTGATTTGATAAGATATGTATAAGTTTGAGTTGGAAATGGTTTTGGTATGCAAAACCCTAGTCCCGGTTCATAATCTTTCTTTTGATACGTGCTCTGCTCTTTATTATGTATAGTGTGTGTGAGTTCAGCCCCCTCGCTCAGTCAGTGGACTGACCCTCGCCCCACCTATGTTTTAGTTTGCAGGTTCAGTTGTTGGAGTTCGAGCTAGGCGGCTTTGAGTCTGGTCTGTCGAGTCTGTGTCGGTCCGTTTGATTTTGTTAAGTATTTTGTTCTGAATTATTTATGAATCTATGTATATAGTATGTTCTGTACAAGATGATACTTATGCTTTGATTTTATGAATTTTCGGGACAGGTTAGGACAGGTTCGTAGAATTAGTTGAACCCGTTTACTTATGTTTATTGATTAAAGTTTTGTTAGTTCATATGTTGCATCGCTTCCGCATCCGGGTTTTTGCATATTTGGCTTGTACAGGTTTTAGGAACCGCCTAGCTTTGGTTGGATTTTTTTCGTTTGTCACCCGTTCGCTGTGACCTGGTGCGTGTGCGGATTTTCCATTTCGTACCACGTGTCGGGTCATAGTGCGGGGGTGTGGTGCCTCACCGTTGGGGTGCTACATCTTAAGTGGTATCAGAGCTACCAGGTTCAGAACCGGTGCTCTGGAGTCGTGTCGTGTCAGTTTAGGTCGTACGGCATAGGAATACTTGTGCATTGCATTTGGCAGACGTGAAATTTTGACTTGTATGTATGAATTGGTCTGAGCTTATGTGATTGTGTGCACACTATGATTACGATTTTTGTAAAAATTATTATTGTTATGATTAAATTTTATTAAATTGCGTATTGCATCTGCATTACTTAAGTGTTCTTAATTGCTTTCATTACTTGACATACCCACGTACTAACCCTCATGCATAAATAAATGTTCATTTGTGAATTACAGTGTGTTGCTCGATAACAAAATTGAAGTTGATCGTGACAACACTCCCCACTTCTACAAAATTATGAAGGAAGATTTGAAACTTCCGTTTTCTGACTACTTAGATGAGAAGCGAGTGGACCTCTACAAGAATTTATAACAAGGAATCAATGCTACTGCTATGGAAACGGGTATTATGCATACATGGCACGTGCATCATGCATTGGAGTAAATTTTAATTATTTTGGACATTTGTTCTACGTGCTTGACTGTTTTTTTTTGCTGGATATGAGTGCACGCCATTCACATCCCTAACCCCACATGCATTAGCTCTGTGGTTATATTTAGGTGACTTCCTTACCTGTTCCAACGAGGATCGATTTTAGTGGAAGCAACATTGGGATTCGAACAGGGGTTAATCAGATGATGTATGATCAAGCTAACACAGTCAGGGTAGTGAGTGGATAAAAGAAGATACTCGAATATGAGAGAGATAAGAGATCCTTTAACTATCAGGGTGCCCTCAGGGTAGGTACTTATTATTTGGAGGTGCTCGGGAGTACATGTTTTATAAGGAAGCCAGAATCTCTAACTCTGGATGGCGTGAAGTGACAATGAAGAGATCAAGGCAATTGTACCATTCAGAGAATTCCAAGCAGGAAATCAGGTTACTGTTATAAAGACACCTACCAGAGTAGTTGCACTACACAAAGGAAAAAGGGGAAAGTTGTGTAAGTTGTGGAATTTTATGCCGAGGTCATTGAAGAACAACTTCACCAAATATTGAGGATAAGAATATCAACCACGACGACGGTGTACTAAGCAAGATTGTGTAAAAAATTCTTCATTTATCTCTCCACGATTGTCTTGAGAGATTTTACCGTGAAAGAATGGTGATTTCCGATTACCGAGGATTCTATTGGGATTTCAAGAGATTACGCGGATCACTATACTCCGAGAATCAAGCGAGACGATCCAAGATCAGTTGAGTACCGGAGAATCTGAAAGAATACTAAAGAATGCAAGTTTGAACGGGAAGTTGGAACTATGGCCAGTTAAGGAGTTGATTAACCTTTCAAGTTAAAGAAATTGCCAACCTCGACTCCACTACTACGGTGAACGGTACATTGAGCATCCATGGCATTTGTACTCATGCATTTCATAAGTAATTATAATTATTTTTGCTTGACATATGTGACAATATGTAATGTTTGATGTTGCTCGAGTTTAATAACGTGACTAACTGCTGTAATTTTCATAACTTTAAAATTGTTGTTGTTGTGAATTTTTGTAAACTATATGGATTACCTGCTTGCTTGAACTATCCGTGCTTCAGTGCTTATAATTTCTTTGGTTACTCACTAATCCTTCATGCACCTACAAGCATATTGTGATTTTATTTTACAGAGATTCCATCTCGATATCCCCCTTGAGTTAAGCATGGATGATGAGTCGATACTCTAGGGACACCGATATCAGTCGGGTAAAGGTACACTACACATGCATTCCATGTTTTGCATCATGTGTTATTTTGATGTGCGTATGTTTGAATGCTGTGTAAGTGAACTTGTGTGCTAGAGAGTTGTTGAGATCTCTCTATTTGCGTGTTAGGGAGATGTGGGATTCTCCCTATTTATGTGATAGAAAGATGTTGGATTCTTTCTAATTATGTGAGCAAGAGATGTTGGATTCTCTTGGAGCTAGATATTTGGGAGATGCTGGATTCTCTCGAATTTAGGGGTTTGAGAAATGCTGGATTTTCTCAAACTAGAATGTTTGGAAGATGTGGAAGTCTGCCAGACCTAGGTTGAGAGACGGGGCTCTCTCGATTACGTGGTTGAGAGACGGGGTTCTCTCAATTCTGTGCCTGAGAGACGGGGTTCTCTCCTTTGATGTGCTGGGAGACGGGGTTCTCTCTTTCTTGTGTGCTGAGAGATGTGATTCTCTCTTGTTTGTCGCGGTTGAGTTTTGCGTGGCCTGTTGTTGGTTTGCAACCGGTGAAGAAGCGACAGTTTCGAGCTTTGAGTGCAGTGGCCTAGTGGGGGATCGAACAAGTTTGAAGTGACCAACGGTCAACTGTTTGAACAAACTTCTGTGACTACGGAACTCTGAAGGAAGTTGAAGTAAACAATGGGAGCAAACTTCACATCCAGGGCTATGACTCTACGCGATTTCAGGAGATGGATTGAAGTATTCCAGTTCGAAGCTTTACGACTCAGTAATAGGACCTGAGGACAGGTCCTTTTGAAGGAGGGGAGTTTGTGACATCCCGCTCGTCCAATTTGTAAGGTACGCTACGTTTCAATCTTTTAAGGTGTTTAATTGTGTGATTTTATATTTTTCGTGGCCCTATTTTGAACTCTTTAAGAGTTTAGGGGCTTGTTTGCATTTTTCTCTTTTAGGGGTTTTCCGGTCACTTCTCGTTCGGTCGAGATTTTGACCTCTTTGACCCCTTCAACGCGTCCGGGGCATCGAGACGAGTCCGTAGACTCTAAGTTTGCCCAATTCGGATGTCGTTAGCTCGTTCGTTTGATCGTTTTTGCGTACGAGGACCCGAGATATATACTCGGATTTCCTCGTTTTGCGTGCCAAAGATCAGACCTCAGCCCAGAGTCGTCTTCTCCAGCGATTTTCACTGTTCACACACACTCGAAGGTGCGTTTTCACGCACTAGCCCGTTCTCCCTCGTTTCTCGACGGAATTCGACGTTTGAGTAGTGGAAATTTATCAGCTCGACGAGCCCGTCACGATGGTACAAGAATCGAGACCCAAAACGCAGCGGTGGTGGCGCTACGGCACAGCAGCGGCGGCGCGACTTAGAGCCGCCACTTCACCGCCCAATTGCGGCGGCTTCCGGCCACCCTCCGGCGACACGCGCCCCCAACCCTTGACGAGGAGTTTCCGGCGCAGCCCTCCATGTAAGCGGCGCGGCAAAAGGGGCGGCGACGGTGGCGCACGCGCCGCCTGAAATCGCGACAGGCGGCGACGGCACTGTAGCGCCGTCGTGTTCGACGTTCCGGCATCTTTTTCCGGCGAGCAAGGCCGGTTCCCGACGTTTTCCAGGCCGCTGATTCCATTTCCGGCCTCCCCTTTGGGCGAATCGCGGCGGAGATGGCCGAACCGGCGAGTGGCGCACCGGCGGCTTTTCGGCGGCGGATTTGGCCCTCTTCCGGTGGGTTTTTGGTGGTGGTTCCTTCACGGAAGTTGTTCAGAATATCGAAACGTAGCGGATGGCGTTGGCCCCAACCCGAGAACCGGCCGGCGGCGGCGAACCGGTGGCGGACCGGCCTGGACCGGCGGTCCGATTTTCCGGCGATCTTTCCGGCGATTTGACTTGGGGCTTTGGTAGGGCTCGTTACAAGCTTTCCAACGGTATGTCCGGATTTTATTTTCGTTTAGCGGTTTGTATTTAATTTCAGTTTTCGTCGTTGGAATTTAGTTCGGTTTTCCGTCAACGAAGTCCCGTGTGTTTGGTATTTTCTGAAATTGATTGGGGGCTATTGTTTAGTAGGCCGAGGCGCTCGTTTCTGTCCTTCCGGGGATTTTTCCGACCACCGGAGGCGGTGTTCCGGTGGCGGCCGGTGGCTGTTCGGCCGGCCACGGTGGTGGCTTTCCGGCGACTTTCGGACAGTAGGTCCGTTTCGTTGTGGTGAGTCCATTGCCACTTTCCGTTCGTCAATCGGATGTCCGGTTGATTTTATATGAATTTTTGAAGTTATTGTATTTTATTCGTTAATTGATTTTAATTGTGCAATTCGATCTTGCATGTGCTATAAATTGAAATTATGAATTGTATGATACTTGGAAATATGTTATGATGTATGAAAACTTGATTCGTGATTTATGGAAATTATTTGCCTCGTATTACGACTATTTACTTGAGAATAATTATTAATTAAGGGGATGTTAGTGTAATTTTAGAAACTAATTGATTATGAAGTTGTATGAAACATAAGAAATGAATTATGAATAGATACGTTGTATTTAATTTGAATAAATTGATCAAGTATGCCAATTGTTATTATATCGTGAAATATGCCAATGTGTAATTTATATATTTATTGTTATATAATTCATGTTAATTTCGTGAGACTTGGTGCATGATATGATTTGAATTCTTAATGTCCTACTTTATTTTATGTAGTTAATGTTATGAATTTTATAGGTATGCATCTTTTGATATGGAATATGAATTATAATATGCTCTGAATGACTTGATTGGATAGATATGGATTATATGTTGCATCATTTGTATTCGTGAGCATGGCCGTGCGTCTTTGTGGTTGTGTTTGGAGTCTGAGTCTTGTGTTCTGTGTGCGTTCAGTTGTTCAGGGGTTTTCCTGGGAGTGTCTGTCAGCTGTTTGGGTTCCAGTGGGGCTTCTTGGCTCAGGTTTTCCGTTTCGTCGGTGAAAGGTGAGGTTTTAGGAATTTTGTTTTAGTTACAGCGACCTACAACCCACTGTGCTCGTTTTCAAGCCTGCATGCGATTATTCTATTATATTTATATAATAGATATGTGTGTTTATATGATATGTTTATGAATTTGTCATACGATTAAAGGTTTTCGAACTGTATATGTACGAGCATATGTAAGCTTGAAATGTTTTGCAATGAGGCTATGCTCCAAACCGTGTGTCTTCATACCAGCTGCGGATTAGGATGACACGGAGAGGTACGTTTATAGCATATGCTAAGTTGCAAGGTATGGTATGCTCCGATAAGGTACGTAAGTATGATTTTGATTCGATATGATAAGTTTGATATGTAGCGAGTTATGATATAATCTGTTCTGATATGCTCTGTTATGATATGTTGGGCCCTGAGACGTGGGTAAGGGAGACCCGGGACGACCATGGGGTCGCCGGTTATGACCCCTGTGCACGTTCTCATTTGAGATATTTACGTGCGACCTAGGGAGGTTGGGAAGGCGTAGTATCTTGAGCCCTCGGTGGATAACCGGGGAAGGCACAGTGTGGGTTCGCTACCCCGTGTGTGTTTGTATCTGTATGAGTAGTGAGGGTTTGCTCCCCGAACTACATGGTGTTGGGGTTGGATTGTTTATGATATTTGTTTGTTTTCTGATTTGATACGTATGATTCGATATGGAAGTAAGGTGGGAGACCCGTACTCGCCGGGTATATGTTTATGATCTGTTATGTTGATTATGAAACGGGATAGGAGCTTTCTCTTTTATTGAAATATAAATTTGCTCAGTTTGTTAAGTTTGATTTGATAAGATACGTATAAGTTTGATTTGATAAGATATGTATAAGTTTGAGTTGGAAATGGTTTTGGTATGCAAAACCCTAGTCCCGGTTCATAATCTTTCTTTTGATACGTGCTCTGCTCTTTATTATGTATAGTGTGTGTGAGTTCAGCCCCCTCGCTCAGTCAGTGGACTGACCCTCGCCCCACCTATGTTTTAGTTTGCAGGTTCAGTTGTTGGAGTTCGAGCTAGGCGGCTTTGAGTCTGGTCTGTCGAGTCTGTGTCGGTCCGTTTGATTTTGTTAAGTATTTTGTTCTGAATTATTTATGAATCTATGTATATAGTATGTTCTGTACAAGATGATACTTATGCTTTGATTTTATGAATTTTCGGGACAGGTTAGGACAGGTTCGTAGAATTAGTTGAACCCGTTTACTTATGTTTATTGATTAAAGTTTTGTTAGTTCATATGTTGCATCGCTTCCGCATCCGGGTTTTTGCATATTTGGCTTGTACAGGTTTTAGGAACCGCCTAGCTTTGGTTGGATTTTTTTCGTTTGTCACCCGTTCGCTGTGACCTGGTGCGTGTGCGGATTTTCCATTTCGTACCACGTGTCGGGTCATAGTGCGGGGGTGTGGTGCCTCACCGTTGGGGTGCTACAAAAAGCATACCTAAAGCTCATCCAAAAGTTATGAAATTAAACCACAATACTCCTATCACATAGCAAAACAAGTTCATAGTTCAACATAATTGAATATAAAGGCATTAAAAAGGTGAAACAATCACAAACCGGAAAGGAAAAGACAAGAAATGCGCAGGAGGAGGGACACGCCCGTGTCCCTCAATTAAACTAGACTGAGACACGGGGGTGTCTCAGTACAGAGCTGAAAAAGACCATGACACGGGGGTGTCTCACCCTATAAGGCAAATGAGACACGGGGGTGTCACGGTACAGACTCAAAAAATGAAACCAAAGCTTACCAACAAACAACCCCATACAAAAATCAGTCCCAAAAACATACCAAATCAATTCCAAATCTTGTGAAACTTGATATAAAACATATTTAGCATGTTAGGAGCATTTTTCATTTAGAGTACAAAGTCCAAATCACAGGTTAAGAGCACCAAAACCATGCAGCAAATCTGGGGCGCCAAAACCGCACATATCAGCTCAATTGTTCAATCATGCCATGATCAGGTACTTAGGGGTTGAATCTGAATCTAAAACCTTGGGGAATGCATGCTAACATACTAAGAAACTAATATACATCATATATATGCACAATGGCACGAATTGAAACACATTAGAATGACCAACAAGTCACAACACGCAACAGCAGCAGGTCTGTCATGGATCATGCATAAGAACAGGTCATGTACTTCGGTTTTGGGGCTTAAAATGGGTCCAAAAGCTTGCAACATGAATGCTAACATATAGAGAAATGAGTGTACATCATAACCATGCAAATTCACACGAAAAGAAGGTCATTTGATCAAGCAACAAACCATGATTTCACACAGCAGTCACGAAACAGAGGAGGCAGTTTTGCAATCAAGTTTCAAGCTTAAGATCTCATAATTTCTCCAAAGAATCTAAAGAGTAAATCATTCATACATCACCTACTATCAGTTAGGCATCGAATGGACAAGAAAACAAGCTCATAATCTCAGTTTTCAATCACGAAATCAAGCAACAAAGGCAAAACGTGCAGCAGCAGTTCGAAAAACAGGGGAGGGGATCCAACCTCAAGTTTCATGCTCAAAAACTCTCATTTCATCCAAGGTTTCTAAAGAGAAATCATCCATAAATCATCTATCATGGCTTGGGTATCAATAAGGAAGAGAAACAAGTTCATATAACCAAGTTTCATGCAAGAAATCAGCCCCAAACCTAAGCTACTCCAAGAAGGCAAGAATCCCTCAAAACCCTAAACATGTTCTAAATGAAACCCTTATCAAATCTGAAGCAAAACAAGAAATAAATGGATTAAAACATGTATAAATGAGTAGAGAATATAAAAATATGCTTACCTTAAAGATTTGGAAGAGAAAGGTGGTGGTTTGAGCTCAAAATCACAAAAGGGGCAAAGTTTCTTCTTCTCTTCTCTTCCCTCCTTATCTCGATCAGTAGCAGCAGAAAATGGGGGGGGGGGGTGTTTGGCTCGTTTTTGCTGATGAAAGAGGAGGAGAAAGGGGCTAACTCAAGTACATAATCATGGTTTAAAGTATGGTTAGGTTTAAGAGGTGTTATGGGGTCCCACCATGATGACTAGTCAACAAAAGGGTTCTTCTTGCACGAGTTGTTCGTTACGGTTGGATTTCGGAGGTCTTAATGATCTCAAAAAGGTATGAGGCTTGTTCCATTGTCTCCAAATCGTCGATACGAAGGCAACGGAGGTGTCGGAATTCGAATCCGAAATCCCGAGCTCAAGATATCACGTACGGAACCAAGGGTGCGCTAATTGTTCGTTAGCCCCCGATTTGGTTCCACAATTCAAAATAAATTCGTTAACACTTCAAATGAATTCGAAAACATAAACCGAGCATATAGACATGTTCGTAACACATATATTTACGACATACTAAATTTCCATAACATTCTGATATCCTTTCATATAAGAACGAAGCATAAACAAATAATCATGCTCATAACTTTAATAACTTCATGCATTATAATTTAAAACTAAACTTTAAATTCCATTTTAAATATAATCCAAGATCAACGGATTTGAATAAATATTAAGGATTAATGCATAATTAATTAACATAATACTTAAGTAACAATTTATAATAAAATTAAATAATAAAAATAAATATGAAACACTTATAAACAATTAATCACATAGTTAGATAATTTAATTGCGCAATTTATAAACAAATACGACACATTAGTTTAAACGAAAAACCGGGGCGTTACAGATCGGGAGCTGGGAAACACGCTCACTCATACTGACGGAAGGCATTATGTTGGGTAGAGGACAAGCAGAGGAAGAAATGCACTGGTAGCGCTAACGACCCCCATATCATAAGGGGGAAAAAGAATTCAAGAATTTCCTGATCAATCAAGCACCCCCCCGGGAGGATGGGAATCCCTTTTTTGGATTTTCTTTCATCAATGTTTTGGAATAGTAATAGTGTTTAAGCTTCGTTTACTACAAATGAGCTGAGCCCGGATCTCATTAGCTTGGCCCAACCGGGGGGACTGGACGAGGGAAATAGCCATACACCGGAGAACCAAGCTCGCTCTCACTACTTATGGATAGACGTGGGTGGAATAATAGGCGAGCCCTGCTAGTACAATAATATACGGAACTAAAGGAACCATTCGGCTATTAAGAGACAAAAAAGATTTTGCTCGTAGACTCTATAGACTCACTCTCTTCACAACGAGAGGAGTTTACCGTGAATTACATCCACCCTCGTTTAGCCTTGTCTTAAACGTTGGCTCCGTGGTCCTAAGTGCTCGTCTTTTTTAACTTCTCCCTGGAACTTATGATCCCTTCCGCTCCGTTCGTTCCGAGCTCGCGAACGAAGTTTTGGAATGTCAAGTCTCTTTTCTTTGAACTCCGCTTGTTGATCGCTCATGGCTAATATAGGTAGGTCCAGAGCTAGCTAGTGTTCAGAAGTCACTTAAGAGATTGAATATGGGTCCTATTAGAATAGGCTGTAGCCGCAAAGAGATAGAGATTCGCATTCGGGAAGGGAACCCTACGGAGAAAAATTCAGATAATGGATTGGAATCTTGTGAGGGTGAGTTCAGAGAGTTCTGCAAGAATGATGAAATTTTCAGGCATCTCACAGTCAGGAAAATACCACAACGGAACGGTGTGGCAGAGCACATGAACAGAGCCCTTTTGGAGAGAGCATGTTGTATGCTTTCTAATGCTGGTTTGTCAAGGGAATTTTTTTTGGCTGAAGCCTTTTCTATAGCTTACTATTTGGTGAATCGTTCTCCACATTCATCTATTGAGTTTAAGACTCCTGAAGAGGTATGGTCTGGTAGCCCTCCCAATTATTCTGATTGGAAGATATTTTTATGTCCTTTTTATCTAGTAACCGGGGTCCAAGAGGAGGCTAGTAAAGGAAAGGCCTTGCTTAGCATCTGTCCATGAGGCACCCGAAAATCGTAGTAAGCCTGAAAAATCAGAAGCTTTATCCTACTAATTCCATCCGTAAAGTCAAGTATCCTGCTGCGCGCTAAGCAAGAATCCGTCTCTTGTTGGGTTGATGTTGAGCCTTTTGGGCACTTGCTAGTAAGTCTCACTCTTCTTCCCCACCGGGCGCAGGCTACGATATTTTGAACTGTCTTTGTGAACATGAAGAGATGGGATTGAGTTTTCACGCTTTCACTAAGGGACAGAGTATGCCGTCCTTTCATACCTTTCTAACTTTCTATCCTTCTTTTTGTTTTGATAGGACAGGTAAGACTGATTTTCTATTTTCCGCCAGTTTCTCTTTCTGGGTATTCCCACTTTTGAGCTAAAGGGCTTCTTAGGAAGAAAGCAATCCAAAGAGAGTGCGTACTAAGTGCCCCTTCCTTGAACCGGCTCTCTCTCTTCCTTACCGACCTTCCTTAAGCAGGACCCTCACTTCAGTGCGAGAAATTTAGGTTTTACCGATGACTGATAGCGTGAGCAAAATCCATAAAATCATCACATTTTGAAGTCCTGGTTCATCCACTCTTTATTTTTCGATTTCTTCTACCACTTCGAAAACCGACAACTGCTTGTTGATCGAGTCAATCGGGACTGACTTTCCGTAGCTTTCCTCACTGAAGCAATCCTCTTTTCTTGTTCTGTAGTTCACGAGATTGGTTCCGCTTTTCAGTCTTTCAAAGGTGGCTAATACCCTCTCTCTAAACTATCGAAGATGACTGACACTCGAAATCATTTCAATTCCCCTACCCGTCTTTCTTTGAACTTTTAAATAAAGGGATTAAGTAAAGGTGAGGTCCTGAGAGAGATGCTTCATACATGGCACCCGATTGAAAGAAAGATAGGGGTTGGCAATAAAAGAAAACTGCCATTTCATTATTGACGGAAGATTCAGGAATCAAGAACTTATTCACTTAAGAGATTTGTTGATCTTTCAATCTGCTAAGGTGTACGACGACAAGCCAGTGTTCCTTTTCATAGTTTCTTCTTTGTCTCCTGCCGGACTCCCTTATTCATCGAGAAAGAGAATGGAGAGAACCCCAACTCCGATAAGAATTCCTTTCAATTCAATAAGGGATCGATCTGACCGTCAAAGGATAGAAACTTATATGGTAGTATGCCTAGAAAGGAAGACAGTCTGCTCTTTCCCAACATCCAGCTCTTTCCTTTCTATTTCCATTTCCCCACGTCCAGGGATTGGTTCGAGTTCCTGGTGAATCTGCTCTAGGCTTTCTAGCCAAGTCCACTAGAAAATGATTCTTGAACAAGAGCAGCGGAAATGGATTTTCTATCTAAACAATTTACCTTGCGCCTGGTCTTTCTTTTTTTCTTTAAAGAACGGGGTCGGGGACTCAATGGCTATTGCGCTTATTCCTCCCACTTGGGATACCGGATACCATACCTTTTGCAATTCTTAACCTAATAAGGATTTCAAGTAAAGAGCTCCATCCCAGAAAGTAACACCGCTCACTAATCCAATGCTACTCACGTTCAGGCTTTCAAAGCACTGAGTCGTTTACAGGAAAAGCACTTACTTATTCCCTTTCCCTACGCTCTGCTTCCCCGGTAGGCGCCCACCTTTTTACTGTTGTCAATTAATCTCTTCAATGTTCGATTCTACTCTATGTTAGAACAATGGTATTTTGATCTAAGTGGTCTTATTCTTTCTCCCGTTCTAGGAAGCATTACTCCTCTTTTCATTCCAAATTCAAGAATACGACCGATACGATTGATCGGTCTGTGCGCCTCTCTTAATGCTTTTTTGTATCCCCCTGTTCTTCGGATACAATTCGATCCTTCTACGGCCAAATCTCAATTTGTGGAAAGCCTTCGATGGCTTCCTTATGAAAACATCAATTTTTATTTGGGTATAGACGGTATCTCTTTATTCTTTGTGATATTGACCACATTTCTGATCCCTATTTGCATTTTAGTGGGTTGGTCTGGTATGAGAAGTTATGGGAAAGAGTATATTACAGCATCTCTAATTCGTGAATTTCTAATGATCGCCGTGTTCTGCAGTTTCTTGCTTTGAATTTCTGAATTTCCATGGAGGTCAGTTTCTTACAAGTGTCCATGAGCACGGTCTCCAATTTCTTGCTTTGAATGAGAAACTGACCTCCATGGAAATGCCACTGAGTGAAGAACTCACTTTGGATTTGTTACTCGCATTGCTTCCACCATCATTCAATCCTTTCGTGTAAAACTTCAACATGAATCATCCTCATGCTACTGTAGCTGAGTGGCTTAGTCAACTTATGACTGCTGAAGACACGATAAAGAAGGATCGCAAAGTAATGATGGTCACTTCCTCTTCTGGGCCTTCCAAAGGGAAAGGGAAGAATGTTCCCAAGAAGAAGGGATCTCTTAAACCCGATGGAGGGGTTAAAAAGAGAAAGGCCAAGAAGAGAAAAGATCAGACAGAGGACGTTTGCCATCATTATGGCAGCAAAGGGCATTGGAAGAGGAACTGCCAAGAGTACAATGATACTCTAAAGAAAGGTGTGTTTATTGTTGAAGTAAATCTATCTATTGATTCTAATTCTTGGGTACTTGATACCGGCTGTGGAGCTCATATTTGTAATGATGTACAGATGCTAAATGAGGTTCGGCAGCTTGAACAAGGAGAATGCGTCTTGAAGGTTGGGAATAGATCAAGCGTTCAAGCTGAAGCCACCGGGACGTGTAGATTAGATTTAGGTGTCTTTACTTTAGGTTTGAACAAATTCCTTTATGTACCTTCTATTATTCATAATATCATTTCCATTCCAATATTTGATTGTGAAGGTTTTGAGACTTTTTCTAGAAATGGAAACTTTTATCTTAAGAAGAATAAAACTTCCTTTTTGCTTGGTACATTAACAAATGGGTTTTATACAACTAAAGACACTAATATTCTGAATATACAACAATTAAACAAATGCAAAAGAGATGACGAGATCTCGGCTTCTTTATGGCACAAACATTTAGGCCACGTTTCTAAAGATAAGATTGCTAAGTTAACTAATTTAGGATCATTCTACGATAATGAACTTAAAGAGTTAACTCATTGTGAATCGTGTCTTAAAGGAAAGATGGCCAAAACTCCCTTTAATGGTAAAGTGTAACGTGCCACTAAAGTATTGGATTTAATCCATATTGATGTTTGTGGACCACTTAGTGTAAATATGAGAAACAATCATCAGTATTTCATAACCTTCATAGACGACTTTAGTCGTTTTGGTTATGTGTACTTAATGAAGTATAAATCCGAAGCATTTAAGAAATTCTTGGAATTTGAAAAGGAGGTTGAGAACCAAACCGGTCACAAGATTAAGGCACTTCGATCTGATCGAGGTGGCGAATTCCTTAGTCATCTAAGAGATAATGGAACTATCTCTCAGTGAACTCCTCTGGGAACTCCTCAATTAAATGGAGTTTCAAAGAGAAGGAACAGAACCTTACTTGATATGCTTCGTTCCATAATAAGTTTCACTAAATTACCACCTTCATTCTGGGGTTATGCCCTAGAATTAGCAGTTAAGATTCTGAATCTTGTTCCCTCCAAATCTGTACACAAAACCCCATTTAAGATGTGGTTTGGCAAAATCCCTAACTATTCTTACTTAAGAATTTGGGATTGTCCTGCTTACGTGAAGAGGACAGTGGGAGATAAGCTTGAAGCTATATCAAGCTTATGCAACTTCGTAGGATATCCTAAAGAGTCAATATGATATTATTTCTACGATCCTCTTGAACAAAAGGTCTTTATGCCAAGAAATGCTACTTTTCTTGAGGACTCGTTCCTTAAAGAAAGGAAAGGCAAGATCACAAAACTCGAAGTGGTTCGAGACCAAGGTCCCGTGCCAAGTTTAGAGACTAAAGTCCCTCATCCAATCACACAGAGAGTGATACACACGAAAATCCTCCTCTAGTAAGACGTTCTGAACGTATTCCTAAATAACCAGAGAGATGGTATGGTTTTCTCCACCAAACATCCCAAATGGATAATGATCCATTAAATCATGAGGAGGCACTATTAGATTCGGACTCTGAACAGTGGAAAGAAGCAATGAAATCCGAAATGGATTCCATGTACTCTAACCAAGTTTGGACCTTGGTTGATCCACCTGATGGGATCAGGCCCATAGGGTGTAAGTGGATATATAAGCGCAAGCTTGGAGTATATGGAAGTGTGGCAGGCTTTAAAGCAAGATTAGTTGCTAACGGTTTCACTCAAAGACCAGGTGTAGACTTTGATAAAACCTTCTCCCCGGTTGCAATGCAAAAATCCATTCGGATCTTGCTTGCCATTGCAGCATATTATGACTATGAGATATGGCAAATGGATGTGAAAACTGTATTTCTCAATGGAGACAATGACAAAGACATTTACATGGAGAAACCCATGGGTTTCACATTCAGTGGGAGCGAAAAAAAGGTTTGTAAGCTCCAACGCTCAATCTACGGATTGAAACAAGCTTCTAGGAATTGGAACATTCGCTTTGATGAAGCAGTCAAATCGTTTGACATTATTCAGAATCTGATTGAGTCCTGCGTGTACAAGAAAGAATTGGAAACCTCGGTTCAATTTCTGATACTTTATGTAGATGACATCCTTCTCATTGGGAATGCGAAGGATGACATGAAAGTAACAAAGTCTTGGTTATCGAACCAATTTGAGATGAAGGATATTGGTGATGCATCCTACATTCTCGAGATAAAGATCTATCGGGATAAATCTAGGAGATTGTTAGGATTATCAAAGTCGGTTTACATAGACAAAATACTAAAGACATTTAGTATGGAAGAGTCTAAACGTGGAAAACTTCCGATGGGCCCGGGAACAGTTCTTTCGAAGAAGCTGTGTCCCAAGACTGAACTTGAAAAGTCCAGGATGTCCAAAATTCCTTATGCATCAGTTATACGAAGCATAATGTATGCGATGCTATGAAGTAGACCGGATGTGGCTTACGCACTTAGGGTGACTAGCCGATTCCAATCTGACCCTGGTGAAGGTCACTGGACTGCTGTAAAGCACATCCTTAAGTACTTATGAAGAACTAAGGATTTGTTCTTGGTTTATGGAGGCCAGTAAGATCTTGTCATTAGAGGATACTGTGATGCAAGCTTTACATCAGACATGGATGACTTTAAATCCATGTCAGAATATATACTATGCCTGAACAGCGGAGCAGTGAGTTGGAAAAGTTCCAAGCAACCGACCACTGCAGATTCGACCCCTGAGGCCGAATACTTAGCTACGAACGATGCAGCTAAGGAAGGTGTTTGGGTAAGAAACTTCATCCACGAGCTGGGTGTAGTTCCTAGCATTAAAGACCACATTACAGTGTTTTGTGATAGCACCAGGGCGGTTGCTCAAGCAAGAGAACCAAGATCACACCTGTAACGCCCCGACTTTTCGGACGTAAAGGTAGGGCGTATGTGTTTACCTATTTGCGCGAATTAATTGTTTTTACGTGTTTCATATTTAATTTTATTATAAATTGTCATTATTTTATTTTATTATATTTTATTTTAACATATTATTAATTCTAATATATATATATCTTATTATATATATATATATATATTTATTTCTTTAAGTATATATGTATACGTTTATTTATATTAGTATTAATTTAATGATTATGCTAATTATATGTTATGTTAATTAATCATGTTTTAGTTAATTAATTACGTGCTTAATATAATTTATTTAATATTAGATTTAATTTATTTATTTAAATGTTTTTGCATGGGAAATTATATTTTTTTGCATGGAATGTGCTTATTATTCATTTTGTGCTTCGTTCTCTTATGAAATGATATCGAATTGCCACGAATTTGTAGTATGTCGTATATATATGTGTTATGTACCTGATTTTATGCTCGGTTTATGTTTTCGTATTTATTTGATATGTTAACGGATTTAATTTGTTTCGAGGAACCAAAACGGGGGCTAACGAGCACTTAGCGTACCCTTGGTTTCGAATTTAATATCTTGAGCTCGGGAACTCGGATTCGAGTTCCGTCAACTCCGCTGAACTCGTAACGAAAATTTGAGTTTAGTAAACTTAGCCTTATATTTTTCCTAAGTCGTTTGAACCTCCGAAATCCAACCGAAAAACGAATCGGCGACCAATTTGACCTTGCTGTACAAAATGAGCCATATCTCATCCAAACCATAACCAAATTAACCATGGTTTGATTCCTTTAAACCCTAACTCAACCACCTATCATGATATTTCAAGCCCTAACCGAGATAACCCTCACACAATCCCCAAAAACTTAGCCAAAGCTACTGCTCTTCATTCCAGTCCCGTAACCCTTCATCCCTTGGAGATTTTGGAGCTCAAATCTCATCCAAACTTCATCCAATCAACAAGGTAAGCTTAGGGTTGAATTATATGTTCATTTCTGATCATTTCCACCCTTTCATTCATGAATTTGAGCATGGTTTCTTCATCCTGGACTGTTTTTCCGAAAATAGAGGATTTTGGGCAAATTCTTGATCTCCTTCGATTCTCAATGGTTTTGATTGATTCCAAGCTTGAGATTGATTGTTTTGACATCCTCATATCATTTATGATCATAGATTTCATGGTGGTTGAAATATTTATGAGATATCATTTATGATCTTTTGAGAAAATTCCACATGAATGTCACGTACGGTTTCTTTCTTGTTTGAGCTTGTTTGGGACTGATTTACTTGTTGGTTTTATGTTGTTTTGTTGCTTATTTGTTGGCCTTAACTGGTATGAATGGGTGGAGAAGGAGTGAATCGTTCTTGCCCTATTTTTCCGCAGCCGTGCCCTGTTTTTTTTTTCACGCTGAGTTGCTGTTAACTGCTGTAATTTCCTTCTTCCTTTTTGCTGTCATTTTCGTGGCTTCTTGGCATGTATTTTCGTTGTGTTCTTGCTATCTTTCATGCTTAGTTTAGCGGCCTTTGTTGCCTTCTTTCTTGCTGGGAAGTTCTGCTCTGTTTCTGCGCATTTCTGCTGTCAACAGAGCTGTTTCTGGTTCGTGGCACGGGCGTGCCATTTCTGCCCGTTCCAGCGAGGAACGGGGGTGCTGTGTGGGCTGGAGCTGCTGTACCGAGACACGGGGGTGTCTCGGTCCAGGCTGGGAGGGTGCCACGGGGGTGTCACCCCGTTTTTCTGAATTCTTTTGCCTGCGTTCTGGGATTACTGCTGTGTGTTTAGACTGTTGTCTTGCTGCGTGCCTTGGTCTGCTGCTGTTGCTGTACGAATGCATGGTTGTGTTTGGTGTTGTGTGTGTGCATTGCTTGTGTGTTGTGTGAGTGTTGCATGTGTCTAATATATAGTATATATATATGATTCATGCATGTATGAGTATGTTGGTGTGTGTACGTGTAGATATATGTATATATTATATATATATTGTATATTATTATATATATGATTATATATATATATTATATTATATATATTTATTATATATTTTAAATATTATTTGAATTAATTCAATTCTAGAAATTAATTGATTTCCATTTCGCGTATTTAATTATCGACTTTTGATTGAACGTTTTATTTATTTTATTCCTAAATGTGAATTTGAATATTATGTGTTATGCTTATTAAATGAATTCTTGAATTAATTGATATGCATTATGAATGTTTTGAATGTTATGAATTTATGAAATTTATATGAACATATGAATTTATGAAATTATGAAATTGAATGAATTATATGAACGAATGATTTGATTATATGATTTAAATTCCTTAATCGTGCACATGAACATTTTTATGATATAATATGATCATTTATGCATTCATGTCATATTCACCTCATTGCCAAGCGTCATATGTGGTCATTGAGTCTCATACCTTTTCTTTTGCACAGATTCGGGTTTGGTCGGAGACGAGGGCGAGCATTGAGACGCTTGTGCCTTTATTTTGCTTTGGTAAAGGTGGGTTTTTCTTCTACTAGTTAAAACAACCCTATAAATCCCTTATGTGCAAAGTTTTAAGCCAAAATAGTATATTTATATAAATCGAGTCATTTTGGGTAAATTATTTCAAACGTATGACCCCTTTTTATTATGAAATCCTACCTTATGTTTTGGCGAGATTGCATGTATGTTATGTTCACGGGCCCAGGGACTTAGTTTATGTGGTAATCCGGGGAGGCAAGGGCCGACGGTGATCCCATACACTAGTTCCAACCAAATTTACGACGAAACGGACCTCGTTAGGAGTTTTGACGAGGAAATGCTAGTCCGGCTTTTGAGGATTCATGTACCTCACTAGCCATTATGTATGAACCGGTGGTCAGGTCTAGCTAACTTGTCCACCACCCGGAGGAAGAAGGTGTATATATATGATTATGATCATTTATGTATGTGAACGAAAGAAATGTATGACAACCAATAATTATGATATGATTACACGAGGAGAAGGTTGGAGATTGTGCACGCTCACTCACCGAGCTTAAACCCTTATGAACAATTATGAATGAAAATGAACGTCGTAATCCCGTTGATGTTTTCTTTTGTTTTAACCACTTGGTAAATTCTTATCAAACTTCACACGGGATTAGGGCTTGCATGTATGTGTTTAATTTATTCGATATAATATATATTATGCCCCATTTTTATACCCACCAGTCTCTTTTAGACTGAACCCGGTTGTTTTCAGCGGTTTTGTGCAGGTATAGGAGTGCTAGGCGGGAATACAAGTCGTCTAGGTCTTGCATTTATGTTTAGCACTTCTTTTCAGTCTCATATTCATACTCTTGTTGCTACTTTTGTATTTGATCACAGTATAGATTTGAGCGTTATGATTTTGTAGGCCGTGAGTGCCGTTGCATAATTGAATGCTCTTGTATATCTATTTTTGGAGCTTGGTGGCTCACTGTATATGCTTTGTCGTTATTGCTTCCGCAATTTTCTTTAACTCTGATTTTATGATTCTTGAGTTGATTGGTTTAAGGGTTAGTCCCGCCTAGCATAGCGTGTGTGTCGTGTCCCCGTTCGCCGTGGATTTGGCACGTGTATGGACTTTCATTTCATATACGGGTCGGGTCCCGGTGCGGGGGATGTGGTACCTTACGCTCGGGTGCTACATCCTTAAGTGGTATCAGAGCTTAGGGTTGCAAAACCCGAGCTCTAGTGTCGTGTTGAGTCAGTTAGGTCGTTCGGCTTTAGGAACAACTTGTCAATGTGTTGCATATGCATTGTTTACATGCTTGTGTGCTTTAAATCTTGAATTTTGATCGAATTAATTGCACTTGCATGCATGGACTAAAAATAACATGCATTTTAGTGTTTCTTGAACAGGATGCCTCCACGTAGACACCGTGAGAGATCTCCAGGACACCGCCGTCATCATGATCGATCTCCTACGCCTCCACCCCAACCACAAGCACCACCGATGGACATGGGGAATTTTATGGAAGCGGTTTTCAATTATGTAGAGCATCGGAGGGCTCAAGCTCCCCCACCACAACAAGCAGAACAACAAGCTCCTCCACTAAACCATAACAATAGAGATCCTCATGGGGTGTTTTTGAGCTACCACCCCCCTCGGTTTTCTGGTTCCATTGACGATGCGGTCTCGGAGGGTTGGTTGATACGATTAGAGAGGATATTTGGAGTCCGACAATTCACCACGCAAGAGAAGGCCCAATTTGCTATATTCCAACTGGATGGAGATGCGTACGAATGGTGGGAACGAACTAGAGAGAAACTTGAAGTGGATGAAGAGGAAGTGACTTGGGAGGTTTTCAAGAGAGAATTCAGAGACTGCTTTGTACCGGAAGTAGTAAGAGAGAGGAAGGAGCAGGAGTTCATGGATCTAAAGCAAGGAGCGCGTACGGTGACCCAATATCTCACAGTATTTAATAGACTTGGGAAATATGCTCCTCATGTCACCCGGGATGAGAAGAGGAAAGCAAGGGAATTCATAGCGGGATTGAGACAGGACTTGAGACACGGGCAAGCGGGGCACAATTTCGAGTCTTTTGCCGATACGGTACAAAGGGCTCTAGTTCAAGAAGAGGAGTATAAGAAGAAAGATCCGATTTTTAGGCCACTGATGGGGCGAGGTTCTGGAACAAGTTCGGGAAAGCGACCTATGGTTCAAGCTACTCCCCCACCCAAAGGTCCTTTCAAGAGACCACGAATGGGAGGACAAGCTTCCCAAGCTCCAAAGGCTTTACCCGTAACATCTTCAGATCGACAAATTCCAAGTGAAGCACGATTGTCCAAGCCACCATGCACATATTGTGGAGGGCCAACTCACAACTATTACAACTGCTGGAAGAGGTTGGGTTTACGCCTAATATGTGGAAAAGCTGATCATATGGCGGATACATACCCCGACAAGAATCCGGGATTTAAAAAGGAAGTTCAAAGGCCAATGATTCAGGCTCGTGCTTACGCCCTCGAAGGTGAAGAGCAAGATGCAGAGATCGATCCCACAGCAGTGGTAGAAGGTACCCTATGCATACATAACATGAGCATTCATGCACTCTTTGATTCGGGTGCCACGCATTCCTTTATTTCTTGTGACTTATTTGATATTCTGTGCTTGCCTGTTATTTGCTTTTTTCTTCTTGTTATTTGGTGAGTTCGCCACTGGGTGGTAGTCTTCAGACAGATCAGTTGATTCGGGAGTGTTCAGTTTTGATTGAAGGGAAAGAATATCCGGCTGAATTGAAAGAGTTAAAGATTCAATTAGAGGAATTGCTCAAAGTTGAATATATACGGCCAAGTTCGTCACATTGGGGTGCTCCGATTCTCTTTGTTAAGAAAGGATGGAACCTTAAGAATGTGTATAGATTACCGGGAGCTTAATCGGATGACCGTAAAGAATAAATATCCTTTGCCCCATATTGAGGATTTATTCGACATGTTACAAGGTTCGGGGGTTTACTCAAAATTGGACTTCAGACAAGGATATTATCAATTGAAGATCCGGGAAGAGAACTCCGGAGGATCATGTAAGGCATCTCAGAATTGTGTTGGATACCTTAAGGGAACATCGGTTGCATGCTAAGTTTAGCAAATGCGAGTTTTGGATTGATCGGGTAGCATTTTTGGGTCATATTATTTCAAGGAAAGGTTTGGAGGTAGACCCTTCTAAGTTTGAGACGGTTATTCAATGGCAAAGCCCAAAAAATGCTTCAGAAGAAAGGAGTTTCTTGGGTTTGGCAGGCTACTATCGGAGATTCGTTCAGGATTTCTCAAAGATTGCGGCTCCTTTAACCCGATTGACTAAGAAAACGGTTAAGTTTGAGTGGGACGAGGCATATGAAGCTAGCTTTCAACTTTTAAAGGAGAAGTTGACCACCGCTCTTGTATTAGCACTTCCCGAAGGTACAGAAGGATATACAGTTTATACGGACGCCTCAAAGGAAGGTTTGGGATGTGTGTTGATGCAAAATGGAAGAGTAATCGCCTATGCCTCAAGGAAATTGAAAGAGCATGAACAGAACTACCCCACTCACGATTTGGAATTAGCGGCAGTGATCTTTGCTTTGGGTAAGTGGAGACACTATCTTTATGGAATTTCGTTCGAGGTCTTCTCCGATCACAAGAGTCTCCAATACTTATTCTCACATAAGGAATTGAACAAGAGACAACGGCGTTGGATGGAACTTTTGGCGGATTATGAGTGTACAATCCGATACCATCCCGGCAAAGCCAATTTGGTCGCGGATGCACTTAGTAGGAAAACTAGTGTGTCCGATGTGAAAGTGGAAATTGGAGATGAGAATGAGTTGTTCAGATTGAGGGCTAGTATTCGGAATATTACGGTTCGACCAGATCTTAAACAGAGGTTATTTGATGCTCAGAGGATTGATCCCGAGGCTCAGAAATTAGCTGGGAAAGCTCGAGCTGATTCCGAGTGTCCGTTTGGGTTTGATGATACGGGACTTTTAAGATTCAAGAATAGAGTTGTTGTCCCGGAAGAGTTAAAAAGGATTGTTTTTTAGGAAGCCCATCGGTCAGGGTATTCGATACATCCCGGAGGAACAAGATGTATAAGGATCTTAAACAATCCTATTGGTGGAATGGATTGAAACGGGATGTTATCAACTTCGTGAAACACTGCATGACTTGTCAAGTGATTAAGGCAGAACATCAGAAGCCATCGTGGCTACTTCGACCATTGCCTATCCCGGAATGGAAATGGGAACAAATAGCTATGGATTTTATTTCAGGATTACCAAAAGTGAGAGGAGGTTTTGATGGAATTTGGGTTATCGTGGACAGGTTGACGAAATCGGCTCATTTTCTTGCTATCAGGATGTCCGATAAAGTGAGTAAGTTGGCCAAGAGATACAATGATGAGATTGTACTTTCTTCTCTCTATGTCGCCGTCTCATCAATGAGAGGCTTCATGGTGTACCTGTTAGTATTGTCTCGGATCGGGATCCCAGATTTACTTCAAGGTTATGGCAAGAATTACAGAAGTGTTTGGGAACAAGGCTTCAATTAAGCACAGCTTTCCATCCTCAGACCGACGGACAATCAGAAAGGTTGATTAAGTATCTGGAGGATCTGTTGAGAGCATGTGCATTGGACTTTCAAAGCTCGTGGAATGAGCAGTTGCCGTTAATCGAGTTTGCTTACTACAATAGCTATTAAGCCTCAATTGAAATGGCCCCTTATGAAACTCTTTATGGACGTAAATGTCGATCACCGTTGTTCTTTGACTTGGAGGAATGGAATTGGACCAAGCAAGAAGGGATTAAAAGAGGGGAAAAGAAGGAAAAACCCTCTAAGACTGTACAAGAGGCTATTGATAAGATCCAGATAATTAGACAACGGATGAAGGCTGCTCAGGATCGACAAAAGAGTTATGCAAATCTTCGAAGGAAGAATTTGGAGTTTGAGATTGGAGATAAGGTTTTCTTAAAGGCTTCCCCACGAAAAGGGTTCTCAAGAATCGGACGAGGAGGAAAATTAAACCCTCGGTATATGGGACAATATGAGATTTTGGAGAAGATTGGGGATACGGCCTATCGATTGGACTTGCCTCCGAGTTTGACTGGAATTCATAACGTGTTTCATGTTTCACAGCTCCGAAAGTATTATCGAGACGAGTCCGAGGTTCTACCGGTTGAAGAAGTGGAATTAGAACCGGATCTCACCTTCGTTCAGAAGCCGATTAAGATATTGGATCGAAAGTTTCAGGAACTTCGAAATCGGCGTATTCCACTAGTTAAGGTTCTTTGGAGAAGTGATAAAACCGAAGAGGCTACGTGCGAGACGGAGGATAAGATGAAAAGGTTTCACCCCGAGTTATTTTCGAGCGAGCAATGAATCCGAGGACGGATTCTTTCAAGGGGGAGAGATTGTAACGCCCCGACTTTTCGGACGTAAAGGTGGGGCGTATGTGTTTACCTATTTACGCGAATTAATCGTTTTTACATGTTTCATATTTAATTTTATTATAAATTGTCATTATATTATTTTATTATATTTTATTTTAATATATTATTAATTCTAATATATATATATATATCGTATTATATATATGTATACGTTTATTTATATTAGTATTAATTTAATGATTATGCTAATTATTTGTTATGTTAATTAATCATGTTTTAGTTAATTAATTACGTGCTTAATATAATTTATTTAATATTAGATTTAATTTATTTATTTAAATGTTTTTGCATGGGAAATTATATTTTTTTGCATGGAATGTGCTTATTATTCATTTTGTGCTTCGTTCTCTTATGAAATGATATCGAATTGCCACGAATTTGTAGTATGTCGTATATATATGTGTTATGTACCTGATTTTATGCTCGGTTTATGTTTTCGTATTTATTTGATATGTTAACGGATTTAATTTGTTTCGAGGAACCAAAACGGGGGCTAATGAGCACTTAGCGTACCCTTGGTTCCGAATTTAATATCTTGAGCTCGGGAACTCGGATTCGAGTTCCGTCAACTCCGCTGAACTCGTAACGAAAATTCGAGTTTAGTAAACTTAGCCTTATATTTTTCCTAAGTCGTTTGAACCTCCGAAATCCAACCGAAAAACGAATCGGCGACCAATTTGACCTTGCTGTACAAAATGAGCCATATCTCATCCAAACCATAACCAAATTAACCATGGTTTGATTCCTTTAAACCCTAACTCAACCACCTATCATGATATTTCAAGCCCTAACCGAGATAACCCTTACACAATCCCCAAAAACTCAGCCAAAGCTACTGCTCTTCATTCCAGTCCCGTAACCCTTCATCCCTTGGAGATTTTGGAGCTCAAATCTCATCCAAACTTCATCCAATCAACAAGGTAAGCTTAGGGTTGTATTATATGTTCATTTCTGATCATTTCCACCCTTTCATTCATGAATTTGAGCATGGTTTCTTCATCCTGGACTGTTTTTCCGCAGCCGTGCCCTGTTTTTTTTCACGCTGAGTTGCTGTTAACTGTTGTAATTTCCTTCTTCCTTTTTGCTGTCATTTTCATGGCTTCTTGGCATGTATTTTAGTTGTGTTCTTGCTGTCTTTCATGCTTAGTTTAGCTGCCTTTGTTGCCTTCTTTCTTGCTGGGAAGTTCTGCTCTGTTTCTGAGCATTTCTGCTGTCAACAGAGCTGTTTCTGGTTCGTGGCACGGGCGTGCCATTTCTGCCCGTTCCAGCGAGGAACGGGGGTGCTGTGTGGGCTGGAGCTGCTGTACCGAGACACGGGGGTGTCTCGATCCAGGCTGGGAGGGTGACACGGGGGTGTCACCCCGTTTTTCTGAATTCTTTTTCCTGCGTTCTGGGATTGCTGCTGTGTGTTTAGACTGTTGTCTTGTTGCGTGCCTTGGTCTGCTTCTATTGCTGTACGAATGCATGGTTGTGTTCGGTGTTGTGTGTGTGCATTGCTTGTGTTGTGTGAGTGTTGCATGTGTCTAATATATAGTATATATATATGATTCATGCATGCATGAGTATGTTGGTGTGTGTACGTGTATATATATGTATATATTATATATATATATTGTATAATATTATATATATGATTATATATATATATATGATATTATATATATTTATTATATATTTTAAATATTATTTGAATTAATTCAATTCTAGAAATTAATTGATTTCGATTTCGCGTATTTAATTATCGACTTTTGATTGAACGTTTTATTTATTTTATTCCTAAATGTGAATTTGAATATTATGTGTTATGCTTATTAAATGAATTCTTGAATTAATTGATATGCATTATGAATGTTTTAAATGTTATGAATTTATGAAATTTATATGAACATATGAATTTATGAAATTATGAAATTGAATGAATTATATGAACGAATGATTTGATTATATGATTTAAATTCCTTAATCGTGCACATGAACATTTTTATGATATAATATGATCATTTATGCATTCATGTCATATTCACCTCATTGCCGAGCGTCATATGTGGTCATTGAGTCTCATACCTTTTCTTTTGCACAGATTCGGGTTTGGTCGGAGACGAGGGCGAGCATTGAGACGCTTGTGCCTTTATTTTGCTTTGGTAAAGGTGGGTTTTTCTTCTACTAGTTAAAACAACCCTATAAATCCCTTATGTGCAAAGTTTTAAGCCAAAATAGTATATTTATATAAATCGAGTCATTTTGGGTAAATGATTTCAAACGTATGACCCCTTTTTATTATGAAATCCTACCTTATGTTTTGGCGAGATTGCATGTATGTTATGTTCACGGGCCCAGGGACTTAGTGTATGTGGCAATCCGGGGAGGCAAGGGCCGACGGTGATCCCATACACTAGTTCCAACCAAATTTACGACGAAACGGACCTCGTTAGGAGTTTTGACGAGGAAATGCTAGTCCGGCTTTTGAGGATTCATGTACCTCACTAGCCATTATGTATGAACCGGTGGTCAGGTCTAGCTAACTTGTCCACCACCCGGAGGAAGAAGGTGTATATGTATGATTATGATCATTTATGTATGTGCACGAAAGATATGTATGACAACCAATAATTATGATATGATTACACGAGGAGAAGGTTGGAGATTGTGCACGCTCACTCGCCGAGCTTAAACCCTTATGAACAATTATGAATGAAAATGAACGTCGTAATCCCGTTGATGTTTTCTTTTGTTTTAACCACTTGGTAAATTCTTATCAAACTTCACACGGGATTAGGGCTTGCATGTATGTGTTTAATTTATTCGATATAATATATATTATGCCCCATTTTTATACCCACCAGTCTCTTTTAGATTGAACCCGGTTGTTTTCAGCTGTTTTGTGCAGGTATAGGAGTGCTAGGCGGGAATACAAGTCGTCTAGGTCTTGCATTTATGTTTAGCACTTCTTTTCAGTCTCATATTCATACTCTTGTTGCTACTTTTGTATTTGATCATAGTATAGATTGGAGCGTTTTGATTTTGTAGGCCGTGAGTGCCGTTGCATATTTGAATGCTCTTGTATATCTATTTTTGGAGCTTGGTGGCTCACTGTATATGCTTTGTCGTTATTGCTTCCGCAATTTTCTTTAACTCTAATTTTATGATTCTTGAGTTGATTGGTTTAAGGGTTAGTCCCGCCTAGCATAACGTGTGTGTCGTGTCCCCGTTCGCCGTGGATTTGGCACGTGTATGGACTTTCATTTCATATACGGGTCGGGTCCCGGTGCGGGGGATGTGGTACCTTACGCTCGGGTGCTACATCCTTAAGTGGTATCAGAGCTTAGGGTTGCAAAACCCGAGCTCTAGTGTCGTGTTGAGTCAGTTAGGTCGTTCGGCTTTAGGAACAACTTGTCAATGTGTTGCATATACATTGTTTACGTGCTTGTGTGCTTTGCATGCACTAAAAATAGCATGCATTTTAGTGTTTCTTGAACAGGATGCCTCCACGTAGACACCGTGAGAGATCTCCAGGACACCGCCGTCATCATGATCTATCTCCTACGCCTCCACCCCAACCACAAGCACCACCGATGGACATGGGGAATTTTATGGAAACGGTTTTCAATTATGTAGAGCATAGCGTGTCCCGTTCGCCGTGGATTTGGCACGTGTATTGACTTTCATTTCATATACGGGTCGGGTCCCGGTGCGGGGGATGTGGTACCTTACGCTCGGGTGCTACATCACCAAAGGCCCAAGCACATTTCGAGGAAGTATAACTTAATCCGTGATATCATCAAGGGAGGAGATGTACAAATTGAAAGGGTCACATCGACAGAGAACATGGCAGATCCACTTACTAAAGCCCTTATTCAACAGGCTTTCAAAGGACATCACTTCTGATGGGTCTTAGATTAGTACCTTCGGCTTTGATGGGCAAGTGGGAGATTGTTAGGAATAGTGCCCTTAAAGCATATGTTGGCTTTACTATTTCCTTGTAAAATCACAAACAGTCTTTGAATAATAAATGAGATGATTTTGTTCGTAGGCAATCACTTCTTTATGTGCTTATTTATATCTATTTGGGTTGACTGTGTTTTGCATGTATTGAACTCCCCTAATCCGATGAGGCTGTTAAGAACTTTGTCGTTATGGGAACGGCGCATGAAACAAGTTCTTAACTCCATAGGAGAGGAATAGAAACTTCTCCAAGTCAATGAGTCCGACAGACAGTGGGAGTGTCGACCTTGATTCTACTGACACTTGCTTATGTGACTATGTCCTTTTGAAGGATCACTCAGTTACATCGACTGATAAGTGCATATGTTGATGCGTTCACAATACATAAGGGTGATTGTTACAAGAACTTCATCACTGAGATGTCCCGCGTTAGAGCATTCCTAAATGGGAAAGGGAAATATCTCATAGGTCAATGCCGTGATTCATTAATCCTTAGACTTGAGATTCTGTAATGTCTCATATGAGCTAACTCTGTAATCATTGATATAGGCTCAAAACGATATCGCCATATAGACACCTGAACCACATCCTATGTTGGGATTACACAAGTGGCATATGTAGAATTAGTAGAATCGATAAAGGACCTACACTTGTTAAGAACAAGAATGATCTCTTACTGATTGAGTTGTTCGTAGTCCATTAAACAATAAACCCTTGAACAAGGTGGATAAAAGATCAAGACATCTAGAAAATGGGGTTTTCAAGGATTGAGATCGAAATGGATATGAAACGAACTTAACTTTAAAGATCAAGAATATTTGGGCTCTGAGAATATTCTCATGCCTTACTTCTTGATTGAGAGATGGAGTTGTAGGAGGATCGTATTTCATTGATTGTCATTGACTGAAAGGATCTTTGATTCATTTTGTTATTCGGCTAGAGGTTACAGACCCATTGCTAGATTACAGTAGTGTGATCTGTGAAGTGATTGATTAATTAGGGAATTAATTAATTGCTATCACTGCTAATCGAATAATGAACCTAAAGGGTCACACACAAATGCCAGAACACTGCCACCTATCACGCATGCCTGTGTGGCTGCCACGTGTCTTGCACACGTGGCTCTGGCGTGTGGTTTAGTTCACACGTGAATTCTTTTCTAGAATTAATTAATTAATTTTAGTCGTTTAATTAGTTATTGAATTAATTGTTAAGACTATTCTCAAATAAACTTAACCCAATAAATAATTAATTAGGAATTAAATTATTTATTGAATATTGACTTTTAACATTAGGAAAGTTGAAAAGTCAAACTTCCTATTGTAGGAGAGGGAAGTCTTCTCTTGCTAGACTTGGAGAATAAGTTAAGACCTTATTATTCTAATTAAATTAAATAATTAAATGAGTTAATTAGTGAGCAAGAAAAGAAGCCTTCTAGGTTTAGTGAAACCCTAAGTGGTTTGAACCCCCTAATATTTATACTAGTGGTGGTGCTTCTCTTATTCTTTAGACCAACACTCATGAAGTGTTAAGTTTTGGAGAAAATTAAAAGAAAAGTTTTCAAAGCAAAAATCCTAGCCTTAACACAAGCCATAGAACTAGCATTCTCACTCGCTTGATGGTGTTCTAGGTCTGGTGTGGATACGCTTTGGAGCGCTTCTACTTTGGAGTCTAATTTGAAGGTCGTTCGAGGGATTTTGCTTGAAGGGTGTTCCTTAGGTGGTAACGACATCACTAGAGAGCTTCAAACTTTGCAAGTTTGTAAAACACCAAATGTTACGATACGAAAATTTCAAGACAATGATCAAACTTTGGAAAATTTTAAACTTCCGCTGCTCAACTCTTTCGTGTTTTCCAACAATTCTCTCTACAAACCTTGAAGATTATCAACGTGCGTGCATCGTGGGAACTCAAATCACTAACTTAAAGGATATGTGGGACAATGGGATACGTGTTGAGTTTTTCACCATCAAATTATGAAGACACTCGATGCAAGATCGAACCACTCAAAGTTCATCACCGAGACCCTCGAGGTTGAAGTAATCAATTAAAAATGAAGACAAAATTGGGAAACTCATGGATAACATCCGGTTCAGATCTAGACGCAAGGTGTATCAAAGTCTTCTAATTAAGATGTATGGAATGGAGAGTCGTCAAACATGTGGATTCACTATGGGGTCGAGCAAGGAAGCTTAATTGATACGACTATGAGCGTGGATCAACGATATGCAAAATAAAGATAGCAAGGAACATTAAAGAATTCGAGTTGTATCATTTTCTCGGGACTTTGGGATACGGTGACTCAAGGAAACGAGCAAGATGTAGTGCTAAAATCACTGCTATGATGACAGGTTCATTTCATTCATAGCACGTGCATCATACATCGCATTGGATTATTTAAATTTTATTTATGCATTTTAACATTTTAATCGTTAAATTGTTGATTTGATGTTGCATGTTTCGATGTGAATAATGTGGTTCATGTATTTGGCATCTTGACCTAACATGCATCGTTTAATGTCTATGTGTTAGTATGTCTTCCCCGTTCTATACTTCAACTACCACTTCAATCAAGTCCTACCAAACCAAGTTGAAGAAGAACATTTTGGATGATAGGGTAAGATAGTGACGGGAATAGAATTTTTGAATTTAAAAGGGGTTTGAAATGACCTCGGGTTGTTCTGATCAGACGAGAAAAGAAATGGGATTCAGATTTCAAGAGGATTAAAAGAGAGGAGTTGGAAGGCAAAGGATTCGGGTAGCTACTCTAATTAAAACACCCTCCTTAACGAGAATTGTAACGCCCCAGCTTTCGGCATTTCAGGTATGAACGCCACATGTGAGTTTGAGAGTTATAATTTAATTGTTAATTGATCATTTCTTTAATTTTCCATGTCATGGCATAATTTTATAAAATTCTATTCTAAGTATTTTATGAAATTCATATTAAATTCATACTTATTGTATAAATTGAACTTGATTGTAACGTGAATTAAATTCCCGAGCATGATCTAATTTCTTTTACATCCATACTTGACCATTTTCATGATTTTGGGGACTCAATTGCATGAATTATTTGTTGGACTTAATTGCTCATTTAATATGGAATTGAACCTAATTGCATGACTTAATATATGGAGGGACTTAATAGCAAATTGGATCATTCTTCCCCTTTCTTTAGCAGTAATCACGTACCATTGCATCTCATTTCATACAAACATTTTCATACACTTGCTCCTTTCTTCCTTGTTCCAACCAAGCCAAACCCTCACCTTGAAGGGAAGAGACTTCATTATCCAAGCATTATTTTGTGGGATTTGTGACCATTGAAGCATCATCAACATCATATCTTCATCTCTTCTCCCATTTCTCTCATTTGAGGTAACTTTGGAGAATTGATGATTTCTTGAAATAATGGGTTAAATAGGGCTTTGTTAAGACTTGGTTGAAATGTGTATTGGTTATTGGAAATATGTTTATGGACTTTGAGCTAGAGATTGATGCATATTTCTTGTGATTTTTGGACTTGAAGCATGAGTGTAGATATATGGGTTTGGATTGATTGATTCTTGATGATCTAACGTGGAATTTGGTGTTTTTATGAGTTGTTATTGATATATATGTATGCTAGCATGTATATCTCTTCAAATATGTGCATTTAATCTTAGTTTGAAGTCATTTGGTTGGTTGGTACGTTGTTCCCCCTGTTTCTGCCCTGTTTTTCTGCTGCTGCGTAGCAGGTCGTGGCCACGACCGAAAACAGCACAAATTTGGTCACGCCCGCGACCCACTCACAGTTTTGGCAGAACCGCGACCTGAATTAATTGTTTTTTAGTCACGCCCGCCGCCCATTTTTGGCTATGTTTCGAGATTTTGAAAAAATTGGAGGAAAATTCGGCAAAAAATAGGTGGTCGCGGCCGCGACCGTTTTGTGAAGGAATTTGGTCGCGCCCGTGACCCTGGACTTTCTGCATGAAAAATTGTTTTTCAAACTTCTCGTGCTTGATTTTCGTGGCTCGTTTCCGACATGAACACTTTATTAATATGTTATTTAGTGCATTATATTATGTGTATTGTAATTACATCTTGAATACTTGATCTTTGCTACCTCGATTGCCAATTTGTGTATATGTATTATACCCATTGATTGTAATTACTTGATTGACATTAATTGAACATGTTGTTCGTCCTAATTGGTACATTTTGAGTCTTGTCTCACGGACAATTGTCTTTCTCGCACAGACCAGCTTTGTAACGCCCCGATTTCCAGACAGTCAGGTACGCTCGACACGTGTGAGTTTCGAGCATTAGGATTTTATTTTATTATTTTCGTTTATTCAATTTATACGTGTTATATTAATTTTATAAGTTGCATCTCAACATAATTACGTGAAATATATGAGATAAACGCCAACGTGGAAATCATTTTACATATTAAATTTATTTGATACATGAATTAATTGCCTAAAGTGATTTAATTGCTTGATTGCCCTAATTCATCATTTACTTAAATTAAAGGACCAAATTGTATGAAAACCTTTTGGACTAAATTGATCATTTTCCAAACTTGACATACTCAATTGCATAAACTTATATATTTAGGGGATTTAATTGCAAAAACTATATCTCTTCAAGAGATATATCGATATATACATCTCTTCCACCATCTTCATTCATTTTTCATCAAAAAGCATCATCCATCTTTGCTCCTTTCTACCGAACCAAAACCATGGAGAAGGAAGGAGAGAAATTCTTCATCTTCAAGCTATTTTTCCAAGAAATTTAGGGAATTCAAGCTCAAGCATCCATATTCATCATCTTCTTCCATCTATTTTCATTCCAAGGTATATATGAGCATATATGTGATTTCTTAATGACAATCCTTGAGGCTAGGGTTATGATTTCCATGTGATAACTTGTTTACATGATGTTAGAATTATGATTCTGAGCTTTAGGCTTGAAATTCATGTATAAATCTTGAGAATTATGTAGTTATATGTTACGTTGATACATTAGCTTGAAAGGATGATTTTGATGATCAAGGCATGAAATAGATGGTTAGGTTGGATTTTATTGTATATTTAGTATGCTAGCATGTTCCTTTCATGAATTGTGTAGCTGGAGAGTGAATTATAAGTGATTGGGATGATTTGGAGCTTGGTTCGTAGCTCCCCTGCTCTTCTGCTCTGTTTTCTGCATCTTCTGCGTAAAGGGAACGGCCCTTCGTATTTGGGGAACGGCCGTTCCCATATTTTGAATGATGTGCATGGCGGCGAGAACGGGAACGACCCTTCCCGTTTTGGCTTGTAAGCCGGAACGACCATTCCCATCTTCAGGGAGCAACTTCGGGGAGCTGGGAACGGCCCTTCCCATTTTGAACTAAGGACCGGAACGGCCGTTCCCAGGCCTCTGGAGATGCAGAAACATTCTGCATAAAATGTGAAATTTCATTTCCATTCCTTTACCCTTAATTGATCCCAAATTGTTATTATATGATTAATTACATGCTAAAACATGATATTTGCATGCTACATTGTTCATTGCACGATGTCTTGTACTGAATCACGCCGTGCATCTTATATATGGTAATATTCTTGAATTGGGGTCTCATGCACGTACATTATCCCGTTTCTTGTCCAGTTATTCTCCAGGGCGGAGACTGTTGATCAAGAGCACGTTCACGCACTCATGAGTCGTCGTGTCGCCTGTCAGGTGAGGTTTAATTGTTAGTTATATAGAACCCGTATACCCCTTATGTGATCTTTTGGCCAAAAAGGTATTTATATCTATAATTTTCATGAAATCACTTATCATTTCAAGCCAGTCATGTTCATGAAAAGCAAGCAAGCAAGCAAGCCATGTTTCGTGCATGTTTTAGGCGAGTAGCATGACCATTCACGTTGGGCCCGAGGATAGTGGCTTGAGCCAACCGGGAAAGCAAGGGCTGACGGGTAACTCTCGCGCTATCCTCACCACATTGGGATGACCCCTGAATCCGCAAGGAGATTAGTGGAGAAAGGAGTTCCGGGCTTAGGGATTCATGTACCCTCTGCTCAACACGTCGTGGATGGTGAAGGCTAGCTACCTTCCCATCATTGGAGGGAGAAGGAGACTGGGGACGAGTCCGGCACCACGGATTGTCCTCGGGTTATTGCATGATTTCCATTCCATGAATGTGTTACTTGATTACACTATTGCATGATTGAACGATAATTGAATTGCATGATCGCCTAATACTTAACAAAGCAAGCATGTTTCATGTATATTTGGAGTACGGTTGGAGACTGCCCTTACTCGCCGGGGCCATGTATTGATTGCATGAAAATGAACAAGTATTTAATACTGATAGTTGTATTCTCGGGCGAAGAGTACTTCATTCTTGAGCTTATACATTTATCTTTTATAAATCTTTACCCGAAAATATAACTTGCATGTTATCTGCGCTAATATGTAGTTAAACCCCTCACTCGGTCTTTATAGACTGACACCTCCACCTTTCAGGTTATTGCAGGTGCATGCTAGGCGGGAGTTGTAACACCCCGACTTTCTGGCCGTACAGGTATGACGTCACGAGTGGGTTTAGACCGAGAGTTATGTGACTTATATGTGTTTTAATTGCTAAGTGATTATTTAATTTATTAATTTGTTGCATTAATTGCTACTATGTGATCTTTATTTGCTTTAAGTGCCGCTTGGATATTCTTGAATTAATTGCCATTAGGTGATCTACATGAATTATGTGATCTGTGACTATGTTATTTAAATTTAGTTGTTACTTATATATTCGCTAATTAATATTTTGTTTTGATTATGTACTTATTTGATATTGTATGAAATCCTTGGACTCATTTGAACTTTTAATCGGAGTCCTTTTGAGCACCAACTAAACCAAGGTACCTTTATTGAAGCACTTAAATTCTCAAGGGACCAAAGTGCAATTTCCCCTCTTTCCTCTTTCTATTTACACGATATATACATACATGTATACATCTAAATTCTTATCTTTTTCATTTCTCACACAAGAACAAGAGATATACACCCCCTTCTCTTCTTCTTCCATTTCGATCCAAACAAGGAAGCTCAAGACAAGGACTCAAGTTCTTTTCCTTCAAGAATTCAATCCAAGATCTCTTCTTCTTCATCCCCTTCTTTTCTTCCATCCAAGGTAAGATATGTATAAATGTGTATGTGATGAATTCTTGAGAAATTATTAGGGTTTGTGAACCATATGAATTCCATGACTTGAGTTGAAATCTATGTGTAGATATGAGCTAATATGATGAATAATTGTTGGATTTTTGATTGTTGGTTAAAGCATGAGTGTTCCACCATTTTTGGAGCTTCAATGTGTGAAATGGTAACTTGTATTATGCTTGAGTTCATGCCTTAAGATTGAGATATGTGATAGAATATGTATATGTGAATTTATGCCTTCAATTTGGAGTGTTTTAGTTGAGTTTTGAAGTAGTTGTTGCTTCCTTTTCTTCCCTCCAAGCATAACCCCCTGTTTTGGTTCTTCTTCTCGGCCAGGAGGACTACCCGGGCTGGTAGTTTTATGCAGAAGGGTTTCTGCACTCCTTTCTCCCCGGTCGGGTAAATTTCAGTATTGTTTTTCCCCGGCCGGGTACTCCCTCGTCCGAACTCCGAATAACCTTATTTTTGATCCGTTGGAAACCTTTTGAAGTCTAATAACACCTCCAATTGGAATAACCTTAATATCCTTTCTAATTTATGAGTTATGATAGTTTGAAAATTGTGTCGCTGCTTCGCCGAAACACTGCACTCACCCAACTTCGGACCTTCGCCATTTCCACATCGCTTTGAACCACCATTCGGGCCATATACTATTTGAAAGGCCTGTGTGTCTAGTTTCATTCCCTACAAACAAAACTCCATTCCAAATTCTAGAACTCAAGATATGTTCAATTCTCTACAGCTTGTGCATTTCTAAAAACTGCCAGCTCTCACTAAAAGCTTGTCCAATCCGTTTTCTTGCTTTCCCTCCACTTCCTCGGACTCCATATGTGATTTGAATGTATTGTATGCTTGCTTAATTGATTATATGTGATATATCTTGATATTTTTATGAATTTTATGCTATGAATTCAATGCATATATGTGAAATGACAACATGAACGTTATGTGCTACTCTTATGCATGCATGAATGGTTTGCTCCGTTTAATTGTTTTGTATGCTGTGTTTAGCTTCTTCCATGACTTGTATATTTTGTTAATATGTTATGTTATGTGATAACTTGTATATTATGAAGCTTATGGCTCGATTTGATACAAAATATGAAAGATATGAAACACATGAATATGAAACCACTATGTATTGAATATTTGGAACAAATCACTTGATTATATGACCTCATCACATGATTCATGCTTCTTATACATCTCATATCATGCACATAACATGTCGTGCGTCTATGTGGTTTCATGTTGGGATTAATTCTCACGAGTACACATTGTTCCTTCTCTTATACAGTTCGTTTCCAGGGCGGAGACTTCTGAATTGAATAGGCACCCGTATTACTCATGCTTTATGTCTCGTGGTATTCCAGGTGAGGGTGTTTTTGTTTTAGCTATGTAACAAACCCTACAATCCTTATGTGAAAAGCTTTGGCCAAAACCTTATGAATATATATATGATATTTTCAAAGTAGAGTCCTCGAGTAATTTATGATCGAGTAAACCCTTTTCTAATGAATTATGAAATATGTTATGTTTCTTATGAATTGAAATGTTTTGGCGAGATTATGCATGTATGTTATGTTCACGGGCCCAGGAATTCAGTACATGTGGCTATCCGGGGAGGCAAGGGCCGACGGTGATCCCATGTGCTGATTCCATTTATGTTTAACGGCGAAACGGACCTCGTCAAGGAGTTTTTGACGAGGAAACGCTAACCGGGCTTTGAGGAATCATGAACCTCATAGCCACATTGATATGTTTAGGTGGTCGGGCCTTGCAAACCCGTCCACCACCCGGAGGAAGAAGGTTGGAACTTATTTTATGATTATGTTTATGTTATGATATGATTGTTATGCACCGTGCGGGAAGACCGGGACACGGATTGCCCAAACGAATATGTCTTATGATATGTTATTTGACCTGAGTATTATGATATATTGCATGATCACCTATTTAATGTATTAAGGATATTTGTCGTACACGGTCGGAGTTTGGTTGGAGATAATGCACGCTCACTCGCTGAGCCTTTAGGTTTATATATGAGTTATGAATTTAATATATTTAATATGGCTAGTCGTAAAGTTCAAGCATTGCTTAGTTATTCTCTTGCCCTTTTTGGGAACTAATTTTAAATAAAACCTTGCTCGGGATTTATGACTTGCATGTGCATGTTTTTATATATCCGTATATCGCTCCTGCTCACTCAGTCTTCTAGAGACTGACCCCTCTTCCCCACTTTTCAGTTCTTGCAGGTTTGGGCTAGGCGGAGGTCATGTTTTAAGTCTCATGTCGAGTCACACGTGTACACTCGAGTCCCATTATATATTGTTATGCTTAATTACATCACCTTATGTATTCGGGCCTGTGTGCCATTTATAATTCTTGATTATGGATTCGGGACAGGTTGCATGCCTTGTTGAACCCGTTGTTAGGACTTGTGTTGGAACTTAATTATGTTATGAAATGTTTAAGTTTGGAGCTATTATTTGAATTCATGTATGGGATTATTACTTCTGTACTATGTTGGGCGTTATGATTTATTTGGTTCAGGGTTAGATTCCGCCTAGCTAGGATTTTTTTTATTTTGTCTCCCGTTCGTTATGAGTCCGGTTCATGCTTGGATTACTCATTTCACGTGTGGACTAGACTTGTAGTGCGGGGGATGTGGCGCCTATCGTCGCGGGTGCTACATCCTTAAGTGGTATCAGAGCCCGGTTGCAAAACCGGGGTTCCTTGTGTCAGGTCGTGTCAAGCGTAGGTCGAACGGCTTAGGAACAACATGTCAACGTGTGCACCGCATTGATCATGAGCATTGTTATTGAAATTTTGACATGGAAAATATATTATTAAATGTGTTTAGCTTAGATTTTGTTAATTTAAGCGTTGCATTTTGTATTAATACATGCTTTTGATGCTAATTATGTCCCATATGCATTTATTAACCGACATGCATTATATTTGAGATGGGCTGTGAAATGTAGGATATTACTATAATATCAAACCACGGCCCAATCCCGACGATTACAACAACTTTGCACAAGTTCCTCCATTGAGTGTGGGCGATTTAATGAAGAGCTATTGAGTTTAGAAGGCTTTGGGGATAATTGATGATTCTTAAGACAAGGGTATAGGTTAAGAGTTTGAGCTCAAGAGAATTATTTTTTGGGTGAAGATTTAGAATGAATGAAGTATTAGTAGGAGGGTGTGATGTTTATATCCATAAAATAAACACATACCTCTCTATATAGCGAAGGGAGTCGATCAACCGGGTATGGGATTCATTTAGTTCAAGAAGGAGGCAAAATGAAAACTTGAAGGTACCAAAGGTTCACAACCTCCGGGTTTAGAAGGCCAAAGAAGAAAACTTGAGTTAAAAGAAATTATCCGAATTGAAGCTAAGGACCGAGAAGCTTAATTATGGAAAAAGGGAGTGTATAATTTTTAAAAATAAAGAGGAACCAAGCAACGACGTAATCCATATAAAGCTATGGGAAGTCAAGGTACCCAAATTGTTATTCAAGTTCGATAACTTGATCGAAACGGAATAATAAGATCATACAGTCATGGAAGCTGAGTTCATTCACCCTTACGAGCTCACAAAGAAGGAAATGAGGAGACTACGATCAAGGTGACAACTATGGTGGAAACTCTACAAGTTGGAACAGGAATTTAGGGAGACTAGCGAAACCGATTTCGTGAATGTGGAAGGATTGGGGTTTAAGGATAACTTCGGAGTTTTGGGTCTCACAAGAGGTACAAAGAAGTAAAAAGGAACTTGGAAATTGGTATTTGGGAAGCATGGATGGGTGCAAGAAAAATTAAGGAAGTAGAAGACCGTGGGTAAGTAAGAAGTGGTCGATGAATTCGAGGACAAAGGATCAAATTGTCAAGCTAAAAGCTTCCCTCTTTGGTGAACGGTACTTGTATTCATGGCACGTGCATCATACATCGCTTTAAATTATTTAATTTTCTTTATCTATATGTGTGTGCATTCTTAATTGATATAATTGCTCCAATATGTTGCATCTTTAATTGCTTACTACGTGCATTAGCATCTTAATCCCGTATGCATGGCTTAGTGTTTATTTGATAGGAAATTTCTCCCACTTCCGTTATTGAGTGTTACTCCGACCGGGTCTTACTTGAATCAAGATGAGAAGAATGCTTTGGGTTGCATAGTGGGAATTAAAAAGGAAAGGAAGGAATACGGAGGCTCCGAAAAGTAGAACTAGAAATTAGAATGAAGGAAATAGGTTGTTATCCTTACCAATCACTTCAAGTGAAGGTGAGTGAGGTCACCGGGCATGTAGATTGGTTAAAGCTACCGATATCGAGGAAGTTAAGCTAAAGAAGTTGAGAATCTTTGATCCGAGAGGCGGTAGAATAAGTTCGAAGAGTTAGAATGGAAACTTTAAGGGGAAGAGCCGACCGGGAAGTGATTTAAAATTTTCTTATGCTTTAATGGATTACCTCAGGTAGGAACAATAGAAATGTAAGAATCCACAAGTAACGGGAGTCTACAAAGGTGATTGGAGATAAAATGGAAGGTCTAGCATTCGATGGAATTTCACGACCAAGTTGAATGAAGTCTCGAGGATGGTATTGAACGAGATAAATGCTCCAAGATATGAAGATGTGGAATCAAGGACTGTTCGGGGAATTGAAACGTTAAGACATGGTAAAAGCATAATCGTTGGTAACTTCGATTGAAGAATCAACCCGGTTCATTTTTTTTTATGAGACTTACAAGTTAAATCTTCCAAGGTTAAAAAGATCGTAGATGATGTAACGTGTCTTCTTCTTGGTGACATGGGACTGTGAAGGAATTTCAGGAATTAACAAGGAAAGTATTGGGTAAAAGGAAAGCCAATCGGATCATTATATTCTGTGATGGGCAAATTGAGAGTCAATTCAATCGGGCGTTGAGAGTGGAATGTCTAGGACGAATTACAACATAATTAAGAGGGTTACCGGCTCGTGAGTCATTTTCAATGATAAGTCGGGGATGCTATTAGGATGGGAAAAATTGAAATTTTGAGTATCAAATTACTAGCTCGAGCAACCGAACAAGTCAAAAATGAGTCGTGGAGAAGGATGAATTAATTGGGTTAAGCTCAAGCACACACTCAAGATTAGAAACTTTGGACCGTGATGTTTATTAAAGATAAGAGGATCGACCGTGGACCAAAAATCGGGTGATCATTGAAGCCTTGAACACAATGTGCATTTTAAATCGTGGCACTAGGGATTAAAGGAATTTCCAACAAGAATCCAGCTTTGAATCGTATCACTACAATGGAAGATTCCCGAAGAATGGTGAACAGTACATCAAACATCCATGGCATATGCATACATGCGACTTTATTTTGAATAATTTTAGGACGCTAAGTGCTTTGATTGCTTGGCGTATTAACTGCTTTCGCATGATTGATACTTGACGTATTTGATATCTCCTACTTGTTTCTTGTATAGTTGTCATGTGAATATTTATTTAATTGTTGTTTTGAGAGCTTGAGAGTTTCTCTTTCATTGTGTTTGAGAGACGGGGTGCTCTCACTAGCTGTTTCAGAGACGGGGTGCTCTCACTAGTAGTTTGAGAGACGGGGTTCTCTCTTTGCTGCTTGTGAGAGACGGGGGTTCTCTCCTTCTTGCTCGAAAGACGGGGTTCTTTCATTACCTGCTACCTGCTTAGATTTTTGAGTGCTTAGGTTTTTAGGAAGTTGAGGGTCGTGACTTAACCGCAATTGAAGACCCTTGTCTCTTGAAGACCTTTTCCGAACTAATTCCTGACGGGGAGTTGCTAACACGCGTGGGATGAACATGGGAAAGTTTACGCTAAGTTTAGAAATTAAGGCAGTGGATCTGGGGACCAGGTCCTCTTAAGGGGGAGAGGTTGTAACGCCCCGACTTTCTGGCCGTACAGGTATGACGTCACGAGTGGGTTTAGACCGAGAGTTATGTGACTTATATGTGTTTTAATTGCTAAGTGATTATTTAATTTATTAATTTGTTGAATTAATTGCTACTATGTGATCTTTATTTGCTTTAAGTGCCGCTTGGATATTCTTGAATTAATTGCCATTACGTGATCTACATGAATTATGTGATCTGTGACTATGTTATTTAAATTTAGTTTTTACTTATATATTCGCTAATTAATATTTTCTTTTGATTGTGTACTTATTTGATATTGTATGAAATCCTTGGACTCATTTGAACTTTTAATCGGAGTCCTTTTGAGCAGCAACTAAACCAAGGTACCCTTATTGAAGCACTTAAATTCTCAAGGGACCAAAGTGCAAATCCCCTCTTTCCTCTTTCTATTTACATGATATATACATACATGTATACATCTACATTCTTATCTTTTTCATTTCTCACACAAGAACAAGAGATATACACCCCTTCTCTTCTTCTTCCATTTCGATCCGAACAAGGAAGCTCAAGACAAGGACTCAAGTTCTTTTCCTTCAAGAATTCAAGCCAAGATCTCTTCTTCTTCATCCCCTTCTTTTCTTCCATCCAAGGTAAGATATGTATAAATGTGTATGTGATGAATTCTTGAGAAATTATTAGGTTTTGTGAACCATATGAATTCCATGACTTGAGTTGAAATCTATGTGTAGATATGAGCTAATATGATGAATAATTGTTGGTTTTTGGATTGTTGGTTAAAGCATTAGTGTTCCACCATTTTTGGAGCTTCAATGTGTGAACTGGTAACTTGTATTATACTTGAGTTCATGCCTTAAGATTGAGATATGTGATAGATTATGTATATATGAATTTATGCCTTCAATTTGGAGTGTTTTAGTTGAGTTATGAAGTGGTTGTTGTTTCCTTTTCTTCCCTCCACGCATAACCCCCTGTTTTGCTTCTTCTTCTCGGCCAGAAGGACTACCCGGGCGGGTAGTTTTATGCAGAAGGGTTTCTGCACTCCTTTCTCCCCGGCTGGGTAAATTTCAGCCTTGTTTTTCCCGGCCGGGTACTCCCTCGTCCGAACTCCGAATAACCTTATTTTTGATCCGTTTGAAACCTTTTGAAGTCTAATAACACCTCCAATTGGAATAACCTTAATATCCTTTCTAATTTATGAGTTATGATCGTTTGAAAATTGTGTCGCTGCAAACACTGCACTCACCCAACTTCGAACCTTCGCCATTTCCACATCGCTTTGAACCACGATTCGGGCCATATATTATTTGAAAGGCTTGTGTGTCTAGAACTCAAGATATGTTCAATTCTTTACAGCTTGTGCATTTCTAAAATTTGTCAGCTCTCACGAAAAGCTTGTCCAATCCGTTTTCTTGCTTTCCCTGCACTTCCTTGGATTCCATATGTGGTTTGAATGTATTGTATGCTTGCTTAATTGATTATATATGATATATCTTGATATTTTTATGAATTTTATGCTATGAATTCAATGCATATACGTGAAATGATAACATGAACGTTATGTGCTACTCTTATGCATGCATGAATGGTTTGCTCCGTTTAATTGTTTTATATGTTGTGTTTAGCTTCTTCCATGACTTTTATATTTTGTTAATATGTTATGTTATCTGATAACTTGAATATTATGAAGTTATGGCTCGATTTGATACAAAATATGAAAGATATGAAACACATGAATATGAAACCACTACGTATTGAATATTTGGAATAAATCACTTGATTATATGACCTCATCACATGATTCATGCTTCTTATACATCTCATATCATGCGCATAACATGTCGTGCGTCTATGTGGTTTCATGTTGGGATTAATTCTCACGAGTACACATTGTTCCGTCTCTTATACAGTTCGTTTCCAGGGCGGAGACTTCTGAATTGATTAGGCACCCGTATTACTCATACTTTATGTCTCGTGGTATTCCAGGTGAGGGTGTTTTTGTTTTAGCTATGTAACAAACCCTACAATCCTTATGTGAAAAGCTTTGGCCAAAACCTTATGAATATATATATGATATTTTCAAAGTAGAGTCCTCGAGTAATTTATGATCGAGTAAACCCTTTTCTAATGAATTATGAAATATGTTATGTTTCTTATGAATTGAAATGTTTTGGCGAGATTATGCATGTATGTTATGTTCACGGGCCCAGGAATTTAGTACATGTGGCTATCCGGGGAGGCAAGGGCCGACGGTGATCCCATGTGCTGATTCCATTTATGTTTAACGGCGAAACGGACCTCGTCAAGGAGTTTTTGATGAGGAAACGCTAACCGGGCTTTGAGGACTCATGAACCTCATAGCCACATTGATATGTTTAGGTGGTCGGGCCTTGCAAACCCGTCCACCACCCGGAGGAAGAAGGTTGGAACTTATTTTATGATTATGTTTATGTTATGATATGATTGTTATGCACCGTGCGGGAAGGTCGGGACACGGATTGCCCAAATGAATATGTCTTATGATATGATATTTGACCTGTGTATTATGATATATTGCATGATCACCTATTTAATGTATTAAGGATATTTGTCGTACACGGTCGGAGTTTGGTTGGAGATAATGCACGCTCACTCGCTGAGCCTTTAGGTTTATGTATGAGTTATGAATTTAATAAATTTAATATGGTTAGTCTTAAAGTTCGAGCATTGCTTAGTTATTCTCTTGCCCTTTTTGGGAACTAATTTTAAATAAAACTTTTCTCGGGATTTATGACTTGCATGTGCATGTTTTTATATATCCGTATATCGCTCCTGCTCACTCAATCTTCTAGAGACTGACCCCTCTTCCCCACTTTTCAGTTCTTGCAGGTTTGGGCTAGGCGGAGGTCATGTTTTAAGTCTCATGTCGAGTCACACGTGTACACTCGAGTCCCATTATATATGACCTGCGTGTATTATGATATATTATATGATCACCTATTTAAAGTATTAATGATATGTGTCATACACAGTCGGAGTTTGGTTGGAGATGATGCACGCTCACTTGCCGAGTCCTTATGTTTATGTATGAATTATGAACGTAATGAATTAATATGATTAGTCGTAAAATCCGAGTATTGCTTGGTTATTCTCTTGCCCTTTTGAGAAAATATTTTAAATGAAACCTTGCTCGGGATTTACGACTTGCATGTGCATGTTTTTATATATACGTATGTCGCTCCTGCTCACTCAGTCTTCTAGAGGCTGACCCTCTCCCTCCCCAACCTTTTAGTGCACAGGTTTAGCATTGGAGTTCGAGCTAGGCAGAGTTTTGGTCGAGTCTTTGAGTCGGTCAAGCTTAGTTAGAAGAGTCTCTGCACTCACATATGTACTTATATTGCGTTTGATTCGACTCTGTAAGATCATGAATTTGACTCTTATGTATTTGTTATCGAATTGCCTTGTCGGGCTTTGTTATGATTTAAAAGAGGCCTGAGGAGCCCAAGTCTGCCTGTGGTTCGAGTGTTTAATTTTTGCAGGCCGTGGCCAATGCATGTGTTTGGTTTTAGTTCTCTGTTACATTATGTCTTGTTGATTAGTTATATTTGCAGGGTTTAAGTTCCGCCTAGTTTAGGAGGGTCTTTCTGTTTGTCTCCCGTTCGCTATGGTTTGATACGGGTGCGGATTTACCATTTCGTTACTCGTGTTGAGCCATAGTGCGGGGATGTGGTGCCTCACGTGCGGGGTGCTACATCCTTAAGTGGTATCAGAGCCCGGTTGCAAAACCGGTGTTCTCGAGTCGTGTTTGAGTCAGTCTAGGTCGTACAGCTTAGGAACTATATGACAATGTGTGCATTGCATCGATCTTGAACATGAAATTTGGCTTTCCTTTTGAATTTTGTTGAACTATCTGCTGCATTATTATATGGATCCTTATTTGTAGTGTTGAAAATGTGTCATGAGCATGCACTAATCGCATGCATATACTCTCGAAGTAAGTTATGATTTATAGGTTATGAAGATAATATCAAACCACGGCCAGGTTCTACGACAAAGACGATCGATTGCAAGCTTTTTCTGAGACATGGAAGATAGGAAGAATACACCCAGGGAGACTGTAGAGAATTCAAGATGTGAGGCTTTCTAGATGGAGCTAGAGTTCAAGGGTTAGGATTCGGAATAAGAGGTTCGAATTTAGAGATGCGGTGGTAGACGGACACTTGGTGAAATAAGGATTGATCTTGAGATGGTTATGACTTAGAGGATCGACATACACGGCTCTATTACCTAAGGTACCTTTAATTGGATTCAACGGGATCTTTCAACCTAAGGAATGAAGTGAACAAACCTTGAAGGTGTTTTGGTCCAAGATTCGGATCATTGAAGAGGTATCAATAAGTAAGAGAAGTCAAGATAAAATGGGTTCCGTAGGAGTTATGAACCAAGGGTCGACAAAGAAGGATTTTTAACTAAGCCTAGTGATTAGAAATCGAGTTGTTGAAGTTAAGACCGAGAAGAGTTAGATTTGGGTGTTCTGGATTTCGATTAATGGAGGGAAACGAGTCTGGAAGGTAGTAGAGAGAGGCAAGTAACTATGTAAATACAAATTTAGGGAAGGTGGCGATATTGAGAACTCGATTAGAGTTCATTCTCCAAATCCAAGCTGAATTGGCATGTTGTGAGGTTGACTTGGGATACCTGGAGCAACAAATGGAAACAGTAAAGAAAGGCAAAGACTCTTTGCAAGGAAATTATGCGCTCAAGTAAGCAAATGGAGGTGAATTAAACTCACCAAGGATAAGCACGGGATTCTTGATCGAGGCGACGACTAGAAGTAGGGGTCGAAATTCGAGGAGAAGTTTGGATGCTAACTCCGTGGACGTGGAAGAATTAGGGATCAAGAAATTGCAATCTCGGATAGTGGAAGATATAAGTCGATTTACAACGATTCGTGGAAATCTCGAAGACCGTGGGAAAGGCAAGGAATAATCACCAAGTCAAGTAACCTCGGGATTGGAAGAATGAGGAAAAGCTACCGAGCTAACAACTTACCACATTGGTGACAGGTTTCAAAACATTCATAGCACGTGCATCATACTTCGCATCAATTATTTATTCTTTCGGTCTTATATTTATCCGTGCAATTCTATTTGGCTTCGTTGCGCTAATGTGTTGAATGATTGCTTGATGTTAACGTGACTCATGCATTGACATCTTTACCCGACATGCATTTTAGTGTTTACTTGGTAGGAAGTTTGATACGAACTCCACGTACTTGCCGTGAAACCCTATATCAATACTTAGAGTTCTTGAATCTGATCGTCCAATTCAAGGTTGAAAATAAGAGGAGTGTGACCCGTTTGCTATATTGAGCAAAGAACCAACACTATCAGATTGTAAATAACGCACCCCGTCGACTATAAGGAGTCGAGAAATAACGTTATCCGGGAAAGGGGTTTGAAACCCTAATGTTGTTCAGGAAAGAACTTGAGAGAAAATCTCACTTGAATGAAAATTCAATAATTTTACTTCTTGATTGAAAGAAAAACAAGTTACAATGCTGAATATAAAGATACATGCATGGAAACCTAAGAGACACTAGACTACTAAAGGACACAAGCTATTCCCACCACTTGCCATGAAGGCTTAAAAAGTGGGCTTAAATGAACTAATATGCAGCTAAATAATGATAAAATAAAGGCCCAAATAATACTATAATAGGATGAGGGCCGAATTACATCATTTCCACACTTTGGACTTTAGGAATTGGACATAAAAACATTGAAGTATTCTGAATTTGGTTCAGCAGCCCATCTTGAAGGTTGGAGTCCAGTTTGAGCAAATTGGTTTAAGAGATTTCCAACTTCCTCTTGGATAATTTTGGCCCGAGCTCTTGTAATTGGACCACCATAACATTGTTCCTTTTGTATGCTATCTTCTTGAGTTGTGGATCGGTCCAGCTCTTCATTTGGGACAAGATATGGCCGCAGTTCATCATGATTCACATCAAAGTTCTTTCACCTCACTCATCAAGTATCTATTCGACTGGCCACATCTAGATGATGAGGAAAAGCAATAACAGGGTGGCACATGATAAGAAAGAGCACTTCGGAAAATAAAGAACTTCAAGTAAGGGATAGGTCGGTGGAAAGTAACTCCGAAGGAAAGTGAGATTAGATTTGACTTCGGAGTGTTCGGATTAAATAAGAATAGAGAAGAAGGATTAAGGGAATTCGACATGTAAGAGCAAAAAAAAATAAAAAATAAAAAATAAAAAATTTTAAGGGGGAGAGCATGACCGAGAGATAAATTGGAGGATGGAAGTGGTGCTCGAATGAATATGTTAGTAGTAACAACGGGGATGCAAATTAAAGAGAATTTGGAAATCCTAATGGTGGTGAGTAAATAAGACGGCTTTAAAGGTTAAATCTTAAAGTGAGGATTGAACCACCAAATTCGGATTGAGGATTATCATAAGGTCTAGAGAAGATAGTTGTCAAATATTTCTATGTAGGTCAGCTTGACTTGGAAATAAGGGAGTTATGAGGGAGTTAAGGAAACTCCTTAGTCGAATTGTCAAGAGGGAACCGATCTAAGTTATCATAGGAAGGGATGCTGTCAATAAAGTTGGTTCAATAAGTTTGGAAAGAGGTTCGAGAAGAGACAAAACTGGTAAGGAGGAGCATTGGAGAACCTAAATCAAATCTCAAGAATCATCAAGAACATCCTGTCTCCAATTAAAGAAGTGCAGGAACAGAATACCAAATTTCACCCTGACGGTTTAAAGAGAGTAAGAAGGGGGTCAATTGAATGGAAGAATAAGGAAAGTTTTGGATGATATATTGAGGTCAAGAACAAAAATTTTAAGGAAACTAAGAGTAGTATTTTGATGGTATGTTAGGTTTTGATTTGGGTAAGGAAATAGTTATGAATTCAATTTCGAGGATGGATGATCTAATAGTATTCGGGGAGGTCAGACTCAGTTAATTAAAAAGAGTTGGTTGGTCGAATGAAGATTATGGGAAATGGTGAAGACTGGGATCTAAGAGTATAATCCTTAAAGGATTCATCAATTGCTTCACTGGGGTACCCTGAGGAGGTTAATGACAAGCTAAGCACTGAGTCTATCTTCGGGACAGATCATACACTGGACAACGACAACTCACAATTTTAAATTTCGTGGCTACGGTGAACGGTACTTATAGCATCCATGATACATACATTCATGCAAATTTGATTCAATTAATTTTTTTGTTATGTGCTCCGATTTCTTATCCAGTTAAATTACTTGGAGTAATTGATAACTAACGTGGATGATATCTGTTACTTGCTTTGGGGTGTCTTACGTGATTTTAATTACGGTTTTGTATGTGTTGCTTGGGAGTATTGGAGACTTCCTTACTTTATTTTTGGCTGAGAGACGGGGTGCTCTCGTTGTTTGTAAGAGACGGGGATTCTCTTATTTTTGTTCGAGAGACGAGGTGCTCTCTTTGTTTGCGAGAGACGGGGTTCTCTCATTGTTGTTGGAGAGACGGGGTTCTCTTATTTTGCTCAAGAGGCAGGGCTCTCTCCTGATTGCTTGTGAGAGACGGGGAATCTCTCATTAGTTGTTTTAGGCGTACAGTGAATCCGAGGACGGATTCTTTTTAAGGGGGAGAGTTTGTAACGCCCCGGTTTTTCATTTATATTAATATGTCATATTTGTTTATAAATTGTGTAATTAAAGTATTTAATTATGTGATTAATTGTTTATAAGTGTTTTAAATATTTAATTTTATTATAAATTGTTGTTATTTTATTTTATTTTATTTCAATTTAATGTTAGTTTAGTGATTATTTTAAATTAATAATTTAGTGATTAATGTAACTAAACTGTTAATTAAATGTTTAGTGTTAATTAAGCTATAACCCTAATAATTGAATTGAATTCTTTATTTCCGTTGACTTCGAATATTATATTTAATATAGAATTTAAAGGTTAGTTATAATTTATTATGTATGAATTATTATGAATATGTGCATGGTTGTCTAATTGTGCATCGTTCTTATATGAAATGATATCGAAATGTTACGGAAATGTAGTATGTCGTAAATATATGTGTGATGAACATGCCTATATGCTTGGTTTATGTTTTCGAACTCGTTTGATATGTTAACGAATTTAATTTGAATCTTGGAACCAAATCGGGGGCTAACGAGCAATTAGCGCACCATTGGTTCCGTATGTGATATCTTGAGCTCGGGAGCTCGTTTTCGAGTTCCGTCAACTTCGCTGAACTGGTAACGAAAATTCGAGTTTAATGAACTTATCCTCATATTTTTCTAAGACCATTTGAACCTCCGAAATTCAACCGAAAACCGAAATGGATGCAAATCTGGCACCCTTTACTAAAAATGCCCTAACTCATTCAAACCTTGACCAAATTAACCATGGTTGGAGGCTATGGAACCCTAGTTAAGTCCACGATCTGACCCTTATCCCCCTAAACCGAAATAATCCTCACAAATAAGAGAAATATCAGTCCCAAGTCTCTGCTCCAATTCCAGTCCCGTAACTATGCTCAACCTTGGAGATTCAAGCTCAAATCTCTTTCATCTAGCATCCATTTCACAAGGTGAGTTTAGGGTTGTGATATATATTCAATATGTGTCAATTTAAGCTATGCATCCCTAATTTTGAGCATGAATCCTTGGAGATTTGAAGGCATGAATGAATAGTTAGGTTATGACTCCATATTTGATTTCATGATTTAGATTCTGTTTCTTGGAGAAATTGTGCGTGAAATCTGATTACTTCAGCTCCTAGTATGTATATTTTAACTTTAATTTGATGTATGTTAAGTGTATGAGAATCCACCAATGTTGAATTATATGAAACTTGAAGATATATGCAAGAACATGACTGCTCCTCGTAGGAGCTACTGCTGCTGCGTTTAAGCCTGTAATCTGCTGTCATTTGCTGCTCTTTTCCGCCTTGTATGTTGCTTGGTTGATTGATCTTGTGGTGAGAGAGCTGCTGCTCTGTTTTGTTCTCGTTTTGCTCTGTACGTGACTGTAAATTGCTGCGGTTTGCTGCTGCATCTTTCCTTGTTTCATGGCTATACATTTTCTGCCAGTTTTAAGGGAGTGTTAGCCTAGTTTGTTGCTGTATCTTCTTCCTTGTTTTACTGCTACCTGCTGCTATGTATTCTTGTTAAAAAACAGGGGATAGCTTCCTTCAACTGTTGCTACACGTCTGTAACAACTCCTCGGCCGGGGAGATTTTATACCTGAAAGTACCCGGCCGGCTACCTCCTTGTGCAGAAACTCTGTAGCTTTGTTGTTGCATTTCATCCCTTTCGTTTAATTTGTTATGCATGCAAACGTGTATACTTAATATATTAACGCATGTTTAATTTGTTATTGATTTGTGCATGATGTGCATGTAATTAGATATAGATATTGCATGAGACAAGCTTGCATGTGTACGTATATATATATATGGGTATATTTAGTATTTGTTCATGCATGAGTAATATATATTATGAATATAAGTATATGTATAAATAATGCACATGGGATGATATATTACGTATACATATACAATTAAATGCATGCATATTTAATTCATAAGGTTCGCATGCATGAGTTTCTTTTTAAGTGAATTATTCATGCATGTTATGTATGTACACCTTTATATATATGTTTATTATTTATATATTAAATATTATTTGATTTAATTGAATTATAGAAATTGAATTGTTATCTATTTCATGTTATTTAATTTCCGATTATGATATGAATGTAACTAAATGTTTATTTTCTAAGTATTAACGTGTTATAGTACGTGATATGATCGTATTTAAATTGTTATAAGATGTGAAATATATGATTTATGAATTATGAATTTAATTCATGGAATGATCGGAATGCCTAATTCGTTTAAGTTATAAATTGATTGATTGACTCGACTTGGCATGATTCATGAAAGGATATGAAACAAATAAGTATGATACCTTCATTTCTTGAAAATACTTGAATGAATGGCTTGTTTATATGCCTTAAATGCATTAATAGTGCACATGAACGTGTTCATGACATAATATCATTTTTATACATTCATATCATGATCACACATTGCCGTGCGTCATATATGGTTCATTTAGAGTCTTGAGTCTCACGAACACGTTACGTTGTCTTTTGTACAGTTTATCTCCAGGGTGGGGAAATCTTGTTTCGTCATGTTTCAGGTGAGGGTGTTTTCGTTTTAGTTACGTATTAAACCCTACAACCTTATGTGACAAGCTTTGGCCAAAAACCTTATATATATATATGTTACTTTTAAAGTAGAGTTATCGAGTAAATTCTTCTGAAATTATACGTATGGGCGTATATAAGTGATGTGAATCATGATGAACCGCGGCCATATCTTGTCCCAAATGAAGAGCTGGACCGATCCACAACTCAAGAAGATAGCATACAAAAGGAACAAAGTTATGGTGGTCCAATTACAAGAGCTCGGGCCAAAATTATCCAAGAGGAAGTTGGAAATCTCTTAAACCAATTTGCTCAAACTGGACTCCAACCTTCAAGATGGGCTGCTGAACCAAATTCAGAATACTTCAATGTTTTTATGTCCAATTCCTAAAGTCCAAAGTGTGGAAATGATGTAATTCGGCCCTAAGCCTATTATAGTATTATTTAGGCCTTTATTTTATCATTATTTAGCTGCATATTAGTTTATTTAAGCCCACTTTTGTAAGCCTTGATGGCAAGTGGCAGGAATAGCTTGTGTCCTTTAGTATTCTAGTGTCTCTTAGGTTTCCATGCATGCATCTTTATATTCAGCATTGTAACTTGTTTTTCTTTCAATCAAGAAGTAAAATTATTGAATTTTCATTCAAGTGAGATTTTCTCTCAAGTTCTTTGCTGAACGACATTAGCGTTTCAAACCCCTTTCCCGGATTACGTTATTTCTCGACTCCTTATAGTCGACGGGGTGCGTTACTTACAATCTGATAGTGTTGGTTCTTTGCTCAATATAGCAAACGGGTCACACTCCTCTTATTTTCAACCTTGAATTGGACGATCAGATTCAAGAACTCCAAGTATTGATATAGGGTTTCACGGCAAGTACGTGGAGTTCGTATCAATAAGCTTAAAATGATTTTGCAACGAGGCTATGCTCCAAACCGTGTGTCTTCATGCTAGCTACGGATTAGGATGACACAGAGAGGTACGTGTATAGCATATGCCGAGTTGCAAGGTAAGGTATGTTTTCTTATAGTATATATCCTAAGTACGAAGTAAATGTTTTGGCGAGATTATGCATGTATGATATGATCACGGGCCCAGGGACTTAGTACATGTGGCTATCTGGGGAGGCATGGGCCGACGGTGATCCCATGTGCTAGTTCCACTATGTTACGGCGATACCGGCCCTTGCTAGGAGGTTTAGCGAGGAATGGGAGCTGAGTGCCCTTGGGGGAGTCATGAAACCCCATTGGCCTATGTATGAGGTGGTCGGGTCTTGCAAACCGGTCCACCACCCGGAGGAAGAAGGTTGGAACTTATTTTATGATTATGATTATGTTTATGATTGATATGCACCGTGCGGGAAGGCCGGGACACGGATTGCCCAAACGAATATGTTTTATGATATGATATATGACCTGCGTGTATTATGATATATTACATGATCACCTATTTAAAGTATTAATGATATGTGTCGTACACAGTCGGAGTTTGGTTGGAGATGATGCACGCTCACTCACCGAGCCCTTATGTTTATGTATGAATTATGAACGTAACGAATTAATATGATTAGTCGTAAAATCCGAGTATTGCTTGGTTATTCTCTTGCCCTTTTGAGAAAATATTTTAAATAAAACCTTGCTCGGGATTTACGACTTGCATGTGCATGCTTTTATATATACGTATGTCGCTCCTGCTCACTCAGTCTTCTAGAGGCTGGCCCTCTCCCTCCCCAACCTTTTAGTGCGCAGGTTTAGCGTTGGAGTTCGAGCTAGGCGGAGTTTTGGTCGAGTCTTTGAGTAGGTCAAGCTTAGTTAGAAGAGTCTCTGCACTCACATATGTACTTATATTGCGTTTGATTCGACTCTGTAAGATCATGAATTTGACTCTTATGTATTTGTTATCGAATTGCCTTGTCGGGCTTTGTTATGATTTAAAAGAGGCCTGAGGAGCCCAAGTCTGCCTGTGGTTCGAGTGTTTAATATCTACAGGGCGCCAATGCATGTGTTTGGTTTTAGTTCTCTGTTACATTATGTCTTGTTGATTAGTTATATTTGCAGGGTCTAAGTTCCGCCTAGCTTAGGAGGGTCTTTCTGTTTGTCTCCCGTTCGCTATGGTTTGATACGGGTGCGGATTTACCATTTCGTTACTCGTGTTGAGCCATAGTGCGGGGGATGTGGTGCCTCACGTGCGGGGTGCTACAAGTTACGTGGAAAGGTGAGGTTTTGTTCTTTTAGTTAATATGACCTACAACCCTAATTTGTATTTTGAACCCGCATGCAATGTATATATATATGTATATAGATACGTGTTGAATAAGTATTTCGTGGGAGTTGTCCCGTTTTGTTATGAGACTTTGAAAACGCTTTTATACGTATATACACTCTATTTTCGTTTGCTTTGACAAGCTTTGATAAGTGTGTGTGTAAGCGTGATAAGACTTGTGGATAAGCTTCGTACGGTAAGTGTTATAAGTGTAAGTTTGGGCCCCGGAGGAGTGGTATGTGATCTCGGGTCGGCCATGGGGTCGCCGAGCACTCTCATCAACACAACTCCACAAAAGGGAGGCTTAGCGCATCCTCGGAAGGTCGAGGGGAAGGCGGGTCTTCTTGAGCCGACGGTGTGCTACGTGACCCATCGAAGGAGCAGGCGGATCCCCCGTCTCATTAAGTTTATAAGTGGGGTTAAGGGGTAGCGCCTCTCTCCCCAAACGATGTTTAGGTGGGATTGATTTATGAGTTTTGCTTATGTTATAGAGTAAGTGGGTTGGAACTCGTTCTCACCGAGTTAGTTATGTTTTGTTTATGGTTTTGAAACGGGGGTGGATTTCTAAACTTTAAAACTTGGTTGATTTTGGCCTTCGGCCTTAAACGCTCTTCCTTATACGTAGTACCACGGGATAAAATGTTTTAAATTGCAAAAACCACACCCGGTTCATGAACCCCCTTCAGCTTTCATTATGCTTTGTCCTTATATATATACGTATGGGTGCGTGTGTTAGCTCCCTCACCAGTCTTTAGGACTGACCCTCATTGTTGTTTCCCCTTTTTCCCCCTTTTTGAGTTGCAAGTGCTTGGAGGTTGAGCTAGGCGGTTGTCTTGTGTCGTGGTTGTGGATAGCTCGAGTCCCATGCATTTTATTTTGTTTCCTTATGCATTTTGCTAGTTTTGAAATATGTATAAACTTATGCTTTAGAATTTTGGATTTTGGATAATTATATGACTTAATTTGGCCCGGGTTGGGCATGGCATGTTTAATTGTTTTAGTTTAGTTGGAAAGCATGTATGTTTGGCTATTTGAAATTCTGGTGCTTCCGCATTCGTTATGTATTTTTATTGCGCACTCTGAGTAGGGTCTAGACCTCCTAGCTTAGGTTGTGTTTTGTTTGTCACCGTCCGCCATGGCTTGATGCGTGGGCGGAGTCTCCATTTCGTTTCACGTGTCGGGCTATGGTGCAGGGGATGTGGTGCCTTCGCTCCGGAGTGTTACAGTTATGCACTTTATATCATGTTTATTGTATTGTCGTGCGTCATTTATGGTTCATATGGAGTCTTGAGTCTCATGAATGCACCGTGTTATTTCTTGTACAGTTTTCTCCAGGGCGGTGACATCCCGGGTTCATAGGTTATCCTCAAGTCTCCTTGTTTTCTTGATTTTGTTTGGTATGGTGTACAGGTGGGTTTCTCTTCTAATAGCTATGGCAACTCGATATATCCCTTATGTGAAGTGTTTAAGCCAAAATATAATATCTATATCTATATATATCGAGTCTTTGATAGAGTAAATGTTTTCAAACGTAAAGCCCTTCTTATATATCCCCACCTTATGATTTTTGGCGTGGACATGATTATGAGCACACGGGCCTAGGGACTCAGCGCAAGTGGCTATCCAGGAAGGCAAAGGCCGACGGTGTTCCCTCGTACTAGTCCCACCACATTTACGGTGATACCGGACCTAGCTAGGAGATTAGCGAGGAATGGGAGTTGAGTGCCCTTGGGGGATTCATGTACCCCCATTGGCCTATGTACGGACTGGTGGTTGGGTCTTGCAAGCCCACCCACCACCCGGAGGAAAAAGGTGTACGTGTATGATTATGTTAATATTATTATGCACCTTGCGGGAATGCCGGGACACGGATTACCCAAACGATAATGATTATGAATGATTATGTATGAATGTGTATGATCGCTAATGAAAAGATTGAATTGATATGCACACACGAGGAGTAGGTTAGAGATTTTCGCCCACCCACCAGGGCTCACGTAATAACCTCATGAATGACTATGAACGAATGAAATTGATCGTTGTAATCCCGAGCGTTGTTTTCCTTTGTTTTCACCCACTTGGGAAATATTTCAAAACCTCGTACGGGATTATGACTTGCATGTGAGGGTGTTTAATTCCGTACTATTTATGTATTTAGCCCCTGTTTTATACCCACCAGTCTCTTATAGACTGAACCCGGCTTTGTTTTCAGTTCTTTTGCAGGTTTTCGAGTACTAGGCAGGATTTCGAGTCTGTTGAGTCCTGTGGTTAAGTTAGAGTCATTTCACACGCATATTGTAATTTGAATAAGTTATAAGAAAAATGTATAAATGTTATGATTATGATATATTGATTCGGGGACAGGCTTCTAGGGATAGACTGAACTCGTGATTTATGCTTTATGATTTATGATTTACATTCGAATTTCGGGACTAAGTATCTATGCTAGTTGAACCCGTCACTCTTTGCTTATATTATAATTGAGTATATGTTTTGCTTCCGCATGTGCACATTTCCTCTTGATTGTTGATTTGGTTTCGTGGTTCTAGCTCCGGCCTTGCATAGCGAGTGAGTGAGTCCCCGTTCGCTGTGACTTGGCACGTGTATGGACTTCCCATTTCATATGTGGGTTGGGTCTCCGTTCGGGGGATGTGGCCTCTCGCACTCGGGCGATACACACACACCCCTATTTCGAGCTCCATGATCAACAACCAACATCCAACCATAGGAAAGAGCTTGAAATCATCACAATATCATTGGGAAAACATGTATATCAATCTTCTCACACAAGAATTCATTCATAATCCTTGAAATTATCCAATATGGTTTCATGTTTCCTGCATGGAGCTTGGAGCTCCATTAATGGCATATCAAGGTTTGATCAACTTATATCAAATTCATGCTTGTAGGAAGAGTTAGGAAGTTGAAAGAATCATATTTCACACAATAAAACTCATCTTAAACTAACAAGAGTTATATACCAAGAATCAAACCCCAATTCATGCTATTCACACCCTTATTCAAACTATATGAAATCCCAACTCTTGTCAAGTTATTCATGGATGAAAAGATGGAAGAAAGTATGGAGAATCCACATCATATCTCACCTTGAAAAAAAAAATGGATGAATGATCGATCTTGAGCTCAAGTTGGTAGGATCAAGCTTGGGGTTTCTTAGAGTTTCTCTTGTCTTCTTGAGAGGAGAGTGATAGTCGATGATAATGGAAGAGAAAGGAAGCAATCTCAGATATTAAAGAGACATACGGGTAGGGTACGGGTCGCTCCAAATCCGACATTAATAAAAACGGTTCAATTCAGGTCATAAGGGTCGTGTTGGTTAAAATGTGCCCCATCAGGAATTCAAACGAGATCGAAAAGGTGTGAGTCAGGTTCATTGGTTAGGAATTGTCAAAACAAGTTCAACGTCGAAGATGGATCTCGATTTTGAGGTCCAGACCTCAAGACATAAATAAAAACGTTCAGGGTTGCCTATTATTCAAATAGGTCCCTAAACTTTGAAAAAGTGGCAATTAAGCCCAAAACTCAATTTCAATTGAGTCCAAAACTTTCAAATAAGTTACAATTAAGTTCTCAGCATACGGAAAACACACGATTTCATTCAATCAACTCAAAATTCATGCAATTCATAATCTTAAAAGTTCGTTCATATAATCATATTCCAAATGAAAATTCAAATGAAATTTAAACGAATAAGTCAAATTGTAACAAGTTCAAGTATATAATTTAGAATTAAAGTCATATAATAAAGGAAATATACACACATAACACTTACCTGCTCGTATGAAAACGCGGGGCGTTACAACCTCTCCCCCTTAAAGAGAATTCATCCTTGGATTCACTGCTCGATCAAAACAGTTTGGCATAGAACTTTCTCATCTTGTCCTCTGTTTCCCACGTAGCTTCTTCTATTTTGTCACTTCTCCATAACACTTTTACTAGTGGGATACGCCGATTTCTGAGCTCTTGGAATTTTTGATCCAAAATTTTAACCGGCTTCTGTATGAAAGTAAGATTCGGTTCAAGCTTTACTTCTTCCACCGGTACCACTACCGAATCATCCGAATAATATTTCCAAATCTGTGAAACGTGGAATACATTGTGAATTCCTGTCAGGCTCGGAGGCAAATCTAATCTATAAGTTGTATCCCCGATTCTTTATAAAATTTCATACGGTCCCAAGTATCAAGAATTTAACTTTCCTCCTTTACCAATCCTTGCGAAATCCCTTACGTGGAGAGGCTTTCAAGAACACTCTATCCCCGACTTCAAACTTAAGATCTTTTCTCCGATTATCGACATAGCTTTTCTGTCGATCCTGAGCCGCTTTCATCCATTTTTGAATTAACTGAACCTTCTCAATGGCGTCTTGGACAGCTTTAGAGGGTTTTTCGGTTGATCCTGAGCCGCTTTCATCCGTTGTTTTTCTTTCACGCCTTCTTGTTTTGTCCAATTCCATTCTTCTAGGTCAAAAAACAACGGAGACCGGCATTTTCGTCCATAGAGACCCTCATAAGGTGCCATCTCGATCGAGGATTGATAGCTATTATTGTAAGAAAACTTGATCAATGGCAACTGTTCGTTCCACGAGCTCTAAAAATCCAACGCACAGGCCCTTAACATATCCTCGAGATATCTAATTAATCTCTCGGACTGTCCATCCGTCTGTGGATGAAAAGTTATACTGAAGTGGAGATTCGTACCCAAGCAATGCTGAAGTTTTGCTAAAACCTTGAAGTAAACCTAGGATCTCGATCCGATACAATGCTAACTGGTACTCCATGAAGTCGGACAATTTCATCGTAGTACTTCTTGGCTAGCTTGTTTACCTTATCGGACATCCTAATGGCAAGAAAATATGCTGACTTGGTTAACCTATCCACGATTACCCAAATTCCATCGAAACCACCTTTCACTCATGGTAAACCCGTTACAAAATCCATTACTATATGTTCCCACTTCCACTCTGGAATAGGCAATGGTTGTAATAATCCTAATAGCTTCTGATGCTCGACTTTTACCAACTGACAAGTCAGACACTACTTTACATAATTAACCACATCTCTTTTCAATCCGTTCCACCAATAATACTGTTTAAGATCTCGATACTTCATATTTCCTCCAGGGTGTACCGAATAAGCGGTCTTATGAACTTCATCAAGAATCACTCGCTTTAGCTCTTCAGGAATTACTACCCTGTTCTTAAATCTGAAGATTCCCATGTCATCAAACCCAAACGGACATTAAGGATCATTACGGGCTTTCCTTATTAATTTCTGAACTTCGGGGTCACTTCTCTGTGCCTCGAATATCCATTGTCTCATATCTCAATGAATCGAGATATTAGAGAAGTAAGCCCTTATCCTGATCGGTTCTACTTCAAGATTAGATGTAGCACCCGAACGCAAGGTACCACATCCCCCGTACCAAGACCCGACCCGAATATGAAATGGACAATCCATACCCGAGCTAAATCCCGACGAACGGGGACATACACACTCGCTAAGCTAGGCGGGAGCTAACTTTCGCATCATAAAGGGACAATAAACAGAAATATTACCAATGCGGAAGCAAAGTACTTTAAAAAATAACATGGTAAGCACAGAGTAACGGGTTCGACTAACATAGATACCTAATTCCGAAAATCAATAAAATCATAACACTTCAATTACGGTTTCTTATAAACTCATTCATAATTCATGATAGTGGTAACAATCAATACAAATCTTACATTCTCCAACTTAAACAAATCATGGTTCAATATGCAGATGAACAGACTCTGACTTAACCGAAAGACTAAAAAGACTTGACTTCCCGCCTAGCACTCCAAACTTGCAAGAACACTGAAAACAATCCGGGTTCAGTCTATACGAGACTGGTGGGTATAAAATGAGGCATAAGTTGCATATACAACAATATTTAAACATTCACATGCAAGTTATAATCCCAAATGAGGTTTTTAGAGCATTTCCCAATTGGGTGAAATAAATAAGTCATCAAAAGGGATTATAAAGTTCATTTTTCATTCTTTAGGTCTTTTGTGGCCCGGCAAGTAGGCGTGCATTATCTCCAACAAACACCTCGTGTAGTTCATTAAACATTCATTCATTCATTCTTTCTTTCATGCATTACATTCTTTTGTGCACATTCATGAACATTTACACCTTCTTCCTCCGGGTGATGGCCGGGTGATCGGCCCGAACCATCCATTCATTAACCAAAAGGGTTTCATGACTCCCCAGATGGCACTCAACGTCCATTCCTCGCTAACTCCTAACGAGGTCCGGTTACGCCGTTCATTGGTGGAACTAGTGTGAGGGATCACCATCAGCCCATGCCTCCTCGGGTCACCACTCACACCAAGTCCCTGGGCCCCATTCTGTGCATTCATTCATTCTTTCTCGCCAAAACATTTGGTAGGTTCATAAAAGAAGGGCTTTACTTTTAAAATCATTAACCCTTGAAAACGACTCTATATATATATACTAGATTTTGGCCGAAAACTTTACACATTAAAGGTATATAGGGTTATTTATCTAAATAGTAGAGAAACCCATCTGTACGCCTCTTACTAACAATACCAAGAAGAAAGGAGACTCGAAAGTGCCCTATGAACCCAGCATCTCCGCCCTGGAGAAAACTGTACGAAAGACAACGAACGTGTTCGTGAGACTCAAGACTCCAAATGAACCATATAAGACGCACGGCATGAAATGAACATGATACGAGTGCATAAGAGATGATGTTATGTCATGAACATGTTCTTGTGCACGATTAATGCATCTAGAGTATATAAACAAGCCATTCATTCACAGACATTCAATACATGGAAGTTTCAAGTCCAATCGTTTCATATCTTTCGTAAATCATAGCGATATCGAGCCAAAATCCTTGAACTATAATCACATTATACCTTTCAACATGTTTACATTGAATATAATAAGTATAAAGGCAAAAGGCATCACTTCAGACATCAAAAAAATGCAAGAAGGTACTTAACGTTTCATATAGGAGCACTCAAGCCACGTCATAGCAATTCAAGTCATAATTTTCACATTTCATACCAAATCAATTCATGAATTTAATATAACGACCATAACACGTACTATATCACGTTTACAATTAAAGAATAGAGAAATAAATACATTCAAATCAAGATTGAAAATTAGATAAGGACATGAAATAGGTAACAGTTTAATTCCCATATTTTAATAAATCCATCAATACTTAATTTTAAATTAACCATGCAATTAATTAATATATATAAAATCATTCTTAAAGTATATAGATATATACGTGCATGGCATGCATGGAATTACAAAACACATGCATGCAATTACATTTAGATATTTACTTATTATATGCATGCAAACATAATATATAGAATTACATACATGCATTAACATGTAAATCCATACATATTATAATTAAATGCATGAAAACACTAACAATTACAAATCATGCATGCACAATTACAATTTATACATATATATATACGTACACATTCATGCATCTCTCACGTTATGTATATATTTTCATGCAAACACTAACAATTACATGCAAGGAAAAAAAAAAGAAAGCAGCAGCAACCCTCAGCAGATTCTGCACCAGAGCTACCCGGCCGGGCCTTTTCAAGCATAAAATCTCCCCGGCTGGGGAGTTGCAGTACAGGCGCAAGACAACAGCAGCTCAAGTCTTAATTCTCTATTTTACCTCCATGAATACTCAGTAGAAGATAGCAGCAATTTAAGGAAGAAAATACAGTAGCAAACTAGGCCAAAACTCCCTCAAAATTGATTGAAATGGACAGCCATGAAATAAGGAAAAATGTAGCAGTAGACAGCAGCAGTTCACGTCCCAAAAACAGGGCAAAACGGAAGCAAAACAAAGCAAAAGCTCTTGCACAACAAGACCAATAAACCAAGCAACCAAAAAGCGGAAAGGAGCAGCAATTTACAGCAATTTCAGTTATAAAACGCAGCAACAGCAGTTCAAGTCGTGAGGGAGGAAAAGAAGATCATTTCATGCTATTGTCTTAATAAATTCATTAATGGTAACTCATAAATGCTTCATCTACCATGTAATACATCACCATAAATGCAAAGAAGGAGTCAAGACAACCATTTTCATGCTTTAAATCATCCAAAAGCACCAAGGAATGCATGAAATCCAAGTATGACTTCAAAACCTAACTATTCATGTCTATCCCCATATCTCCAAGTGTACCAGCTCAAATTCAGGGAAATATAGCTTAAAATGACACATAATAAGTGTATATTACAACCCTTAACTCACCTTGTGAATTGGATGGAAGATGGAAGAGATTTGAGCTTGAATCTCAAAGGTTTAGCAAGGGTTATGGGAAAACTTTAGAGCAGAGAGTTTTTGGCTGCTTTTCTCTAAGTGTGAGGGTTATCTTGGTTTGGGGTGATCAATTCTAGTTAAAGAGCTGAGTTAGGGTTCCAAGGAATCAAACCATGGTTAGTTTGGTCAAGGTTTGAGAAAGTTATGGCTCTTTTAGTAAAAGGTAGCAGTTTTGGCGAACGTAACACGTTTCGGTTGAATTTCGGAGATTCAAATAACTTTGGAAAAATATAAGGCTAAGTTCATTAAACTCGAAGTTTCGTTACGAGTTCAGCAAAATTGACGAAACTCGAATCCGAGTTTCCTAGCTCAAGATATCACATATGCTCATTAGCCCCCGATTTGGATTCCGAGAACAAAATAAATTCGAAACTAATGCAATTAAATCCAAAAACATGAAATGAGCATATATTCATATTCATGACACGTATATCTCCAACATATTAGAATTTCACAAAATTTCGATATCAAATCGTATAAGAACGAAGCACGTTTATAACACTCTTGAGCAATGCATAACAAATTCATTATATTCATAAAATAAAACAAAATTTAAAGTCATTTATAAATAATAATCCAAAGCTCGAATTTAATATATATATATAGATATATATATTTAATATTACTAACATTAAATTTAAAAATCAACTAATTCGTGTATAATTAATATTAATTAACTTAAAGTATGAATAATTAACATTTAAAATATAAAATTAAATATATAAAACACTTATAAACAATTAGTTCGCGCAAATTAGTAAACACATACGTCGTTTAAAATACGAAAAAGTTGGGGCGTTACATTAGAGGTACTAGCTTTTCGGCAAACTGCATCTGTAACCACGTTGGATTTACCTAGATGGTATTTAATTATACAATCATAATCCTCAAGAGTTTCCATCCAACGTCGGTGTCTCGCGTTCAAATCCTTCTGGGAGAACAAGCACTAGAGACTTTTGTGGTCGGTAAAAATCTCAAAAGAAACACCGTAGAGATAATGCCTCCACTTCATCAAGGCAAAAATCATGACTGCTAATTCGAGATCATGCGTGGGATAATTTTTCTCATGCTCTTTCAATTTGATAGAGGTATAAGCAATTACTTTCCCGTGTTGCATCAGAACACAACCCAGACCTTCTTTAGAAGCATCGGTATACACCAAGAACCCTTCGGTGCAGATGTTAACTTTTCTTTCAGAAGCTGAAAGCTTGCTTCACACTTCTCATCCCATTTAAATTTAACCTATTTCTTGGTTAATCGGGTCAGAGGGGCTGCAATCTTTCAATAATTCTACACAAATCTTCGATAATAACCAGCCAGACCCAAGAAACTTCTGACTTCTGAGGCGTTCTTTGGACTCTACCACTGAGAGACTGTAACATCCCGCTCGTCCGGCCGTATAGGTACGCCTTCACGAGTGAGCTACATACACTTTTAAATTATTTATTTATGCAACTTATGTGTTTATTTTAATATTTATGTGACTTATTTGAATTATAGAATTATATTTGAATTTTATTTGAGCTTTATATGAAATATTTGAAAGTTTATGTCTTATGTACCTCGTTTTTAATCCGTTTGAACTCGTTTTCGATTCTAACTTTTGTGATCACGTGATATGCATGAATTATATATCTTATGAACTTGTGTACGTGCTCGTATTATGTTTTTAAGTTCGTTTGTTATGGTTTTTAAAAGTGTTTTATTTGTCAGAGACTTAAGGGCCTAACTCGTTTTAGCGCGTCTTGGGTTCCGAAAGGCGTATGCTGAGATCGGGAATTCAGATTTGAATTCCTAAAGTGATGACGGACTTGTCACGAAGAAAGGAAGCTAGAGAACTTCGCCTCATATTTTTCTAAGCCCGTTTGATACTCCGTATTTTGCCCAAAATGCGACCCATGTGATAGTTTTCTGACCCTTGCCCGTTTTGCTTATATCCGACCCGTTTGTTATCCGAATCGACCTGTTTTTTAACTCACTTAAACCTTTTTCATCCCTCTTTCATTCTCCAACCCCTCATTTCAGTTCAGACCTAGGAGCAGAGAGAAAGAAGCAGAAATCGAAGCAACCAAGGGAGAAGAAGGGAAAGAAGAGCCAAACACAATTCAACTTGGGATTTCTTTCTCGTTCGACCTCCTTTCTACACCAAATTTGAAAGGTATGAATGAATTCCTGTTCTCTATCTTCTTACCTTTCTTTAGCCCTTGATTTTGTTCATTTTCATGAAGGTTTGAGCATACTATGGTCTTGTGCATGAATAGTTAGGTTAATTGATCATTTTGATGAATTCATGCCCCTCATTGATCCGTTTCTTGCTATGGAGATGAATTTATGATCAGTATGCCCTTTATATTTCTTTTTCATGCATGAATTTCGTGTATTATGTGCTGAGTTTTGAACCTCCATTGTTGAACCTCCATGGAAATTGTATGAAGCTTGATCATGGAGATGATATGTGATCTTTTACTTTCAATCATGTTTCCTCTTTGTTTGCTGCGTGTATGGCTATTATTTTGTGCCTCTTTTGTGCCTTTTCCTTGGCCTATTGTTACTTGGAGAGCTGCTGCTTCTGTTTCCATGGAAGCTCGGAAGAAACAGGGGTGAAAGCTTGGAGAAGATGATGCTTCGGCACGAGGTAACGGGCGTTACCTCGCTTTGGCTTTGTGGGGGGTAACGGGCATTACCCCCTTGGTGTTTTGATGCTGCCGCCATTAATGGGGGTTACCCCTTTTGAACTAAGGATGGGTAACCCCTATTACCCCCTCTCTTTTTGGGTAGTGTACGTGTAGTGTGTTTGCGTGTTGCCCGACTTCGTTTTACCGTTTGTTTCTTGCTTCATTTTTTATTTTATTTAATTTATCCCACCCTAATTATGATCCCAATATGTTAATATGTTAGTATATGACATGTTTCATTAATTGTTTAATTTTATGGATTTGTTTATTAAGTGTAAACGTGACTAGTTTGAACAAACGTTTAAATGTTACGTGTGGTGCTTTCTTGCATTCATTTGCCTCCTTAGGTAATTTAAACTCATGAGTGCTTATAATACGTTCTAATATGCTATGTTATGATCATTATGCTTAATTCATAAGTTTATTTGATGTAAATTCGATTCCTTTATGCGCGATATATGACTTAATATGCCCTAAACGATCTCTAATATGTATGTCTACATGAGTACCTTATTTCTTTGCCTTGTATGACCTCTCTTTATATCTTTTATGGTATGAGTTCTTTGTTAACATGTTATATGACGTGTTATGCTTGTTATGTGAAGTTTATGAATTTAGTTAACGTGAAATATGCGAATTTTAATCCAGTATGATTTAATATGGCATCATATGACCTAAATGACATCTCATTGCATTTCTTATGCATCATTTGCATTCATATGCATTTGTTGAGCATCTAATTGGTTCATTTTTTAGTCTAAGTTCGTCGTTTGCTCTTTGTTTTGTCCTTAGGTTCGTTCCGCGAGGAGGTCTCTTAGAGGTGTCTTGGGCCTGTCTCGTTCGGTTTGGTCGACAAGGTGAGGTTTTCTTTCTTTTAGTTAATATGACCTACAACCTTACGTGAATTTTAAGCCCGCATGCGACTATTTATATATATGTACATAGATATATTTTTTATATGTATTTTGCGGGAATTGGCCCATTTGCTATGAAAACCCTTTGAAAACGCTTTTATATATATATATACAAGCTACATTTTCGTTTGTTTGTTTTCGAAAAGGGTTGGTATGTGTTTTGCACTAGCGAGTTATGACTTTGAATAAGTCTGATTTTCAAAACTTAGGAACTTAAGATTTATGAACTATGACTTATGAATAGGGCCCCGGAGATTTGTACAAAGGAGCCCCGGGATGGTGTTGGGTCGTCGGGTCACTCCCGAGTATGGTCTCCACACTTAGGATCACCCCTGAACCCGCCAGGAGGTTGGTGGGGGGAAGGAGTCCTCGGGCGTGAGCATCATCGACCAATACTGTATGGATGATGGTTAGGGGGTATAGACCTTTCCATCACCCAAAGAAGAGGTATGTGTGTTTAACTTTATTTTGTTTGAATTGTGATTTTGAATATGAAAGGAGTTAGGTTGGTCAGAGACTCGTACTCGCCAAGTTATGTGATTATGATTATGAACATAATTCGTGAAATGGGAGTGGACTTCTAAATATTAAAATTGGTTGATTTTGGCCTTCGGCCTTAAACCCTTTCCTATATACCTAGTATCACGTGTTAAAATGTTTTACCTTGCAAAAACCACACCTCGGTTCATGAATTTTCTTACTTTGAATATCTATGCACTTATGTATATGTGTAGCACCCGAGCGTAAGGCACCACATCCCCTGCACCGGGACCCGACCCGTATATGAAATGGGAAGTCCATACGCGTGCCAAATCATGGCGAATAGGGACACAACACACATACTAGGCTAGGCGAGAACTAACCCTTAAACCATACAAGTACAAGAATAAGTAAATCAGAGCACGAAGACAAAAGCGAAAGCAAATAATCATAACATGATCCTCAAGTCCCAAAATATTCAACATGTACAATAATAGAGTATCCACGGCCATCATGGCCAAAACATAACATAAGACGCTCCAAAACATAATCATAATACAAAATAAGAAGAGTGTATGCAAACCCCAAACGAAAAGAGCTAGATAAGAATACAAGACTCAAGTACACGGCTCGAATTCCCACCTAGCTTGTGACACCCCGTTTGTCGATCAAGGTATGCTTTGGTACGAGAGTGAACGATTTACTTTTCTTTGCATGAATTATGTGAATAATATGCCTTAATTGACCGTTATGCTTGAACTTATGTGAAATATATACTTTAGATGAGTTATGTGACTATTTGATATGGTAATTATGTGTTCATATTGTTTTCATTTGGCTTCGATGGCATGCTTCGTGTTTAATCGAAACTATGTGCTTATTTGGATATTAAAGTATAATTTAGGGACTAAATGGTAAATTTATTTTCTAAGCCTGGAACTGGACAGAACTCAATAAAATTGAGTAGATAATTTGATTACGAGTTCGTGGGTTTTTGAATCGCTCGATTTGGAGTTCGGACGAAGAAGTTATGGCCATTTTACGAAAAGTCAACCTTTTTATAAGACTTATGACCCAATTCCGAATTTGGCCTAATTTGAGACCCAATTTCACTTATGACCCGCTCTAATTGACCCGGTTCGTGACCCTAATAGCTGACCCAAATCCCTAAATCAGATTTTAACACCCACAAGCCATTTTACGTTATGCATCTTCTCCAAGAACACCTCCAAGCATCTTCAAGAGGCAAGAGTGGAGATTGAAACTGGGAATTCGAGACTCAATACCAAGTTATTCTCTTCTATTTTCAGCTCTCAAGGTAAGCTTTATATGCTACTTCCATGGTTTTATGTTCTTGAGCTTCTTGACTTGAATTTGAACTAGGGTTCTTGTATGTTGGATTAAATTCGAATTTCTTGTTGGAAATATGATTCTTATGGTGTTAGGAACAATTTGATGTAAGTATTTCTTGATTTCATGCTTGTTTGAAGAATCCACCATTGATGACCATTGAAGCTTTCTTGAGAAATTCTTGCATGTCTAAGATTTACTTGATTTCTTGCAATCTTGGTGTTGTAGAATGATTATGCTTGAGTTTTTATGAGGTTTGGAATCAATTTTAGTTGAATTCATGCTAGGATTAGAGATTCACCATTGAAGAGCATGCTTGAACTATGAAGCTTTTATGCATATATGTAATTCTTGCTTAAATGATTTAATTCTTGGATTTTATGCTTATATTATGTTCTTATATGATGTATGAATGTTTTATGATGCTTAATTGAGGTTTTGGAATCTTAATTTCATGTTTTGGGGTGTTTAGAACTCATTCCCGTCGAGTTCGAAGTGGCTGTCACGTTTTTTTTAAGTTCTGGGCAGAATCCACTAGGGTGGATTTTTGCTATGTAAAAATCCATTGGGGTGGATTTGAGGCAGTAGCTTCTGGACAATCCGCGAGGGTGGATTTTTTTGTGAAGGAAAATCCATGGGGGTGGATTTTCCCCAGCCTTGCTTTCTTGACTTGTTTCGCTTGTTTTGACTCTTGTATGTCCTTTTCTTGTTTCTATAATACCTTTAATGAGTTGTGGCCGTATTATATGTGGTGGAACTTCTTGCATATCACTTGTTATGATTTTATTGCCTATCAAGTTTAAGTTGTTACATTTTGCTAAGTTATGCATTTAGTTGAACTTGTATGACTTCCTACTCTATGTGTGGCCTTGACATGCTATACATGCTTATGATTGATCCTCACATTTCATTAAGTGCATGATATGACTCCATAAGCATTCATAACTCTCATAAGTGACTTGTTACTTAAGCCGTGCATCGTTTACTTGGTTTGGGTCGAGTCTCACCTTTGTTAGTACGTTTGTCTTATTAGGTGGTGAGTCTCCGACCGAGTAGTCCGTTGCTCGTGGTCGACCTTTGAGGTTCTTGGTAAAGGTGAGGAGTTATATTATCAAAATGTTTTCAAACTGTGGACAATACCGTATAGCCTTCATGATTTGGTTCTCAAATTCCCGTTTTGAAAACTATATGTATAGGCATAGTATGCCGGATTTTGGGAGCTTGGCTCATTATACTTATATCGTTGCTTATTGAAAACGGTTTGCAACTATAGTATGAATCTTGGTATACGGGATAGGTACCCGAAATGTTTTGGTTTTGAAAAGGATATATATGTACGTATGTGGCGAGATGTTTTGGACCATGCTACGAAAGTGGTATGGAGATTGATGTACCTTGCAGGGACGCTTGCTTGGGGTAATCGAAATTGAGCTCGGGGATGGAGGTGAGAGATATTCCGGGAAGGCAAGGGCCGACGGATGTCCTTATCCAAAGTTCCCAATGTGGACAAGATTACTAAGACTCCGAGGAGGTTTCGGGGTTGAAGTTTTCTTGGAGAGAGCTAGGTTTCATGGACCGAATTCTCTATGTTATGGATGATCGGGGGTGCGCACCCTCGACATCAATGGCGTGATGGATGGATTGGTTTGATTTCTTTGGTTTGGGAAGTAAGGTTGGAGGGCTCATTCTCGCCGAGCCGGTTATGTTTCTAGTTTGTGATCAATTGTTTTGAAAACCCCTTTGCATTGATTTTGAAAAGTTAAGCGGATCATAAACACCTTTGATATCGCATGCATTGTACCCACTTTATTATATTCCTTATAGTAAATCCTCACCGGTTCCTTTTGAACTGACTCTTCAACCTTTGTATTGTCTGCAGGTTTTCTAGAGTCTTGCTAGGCGGTGTGTTGTAGAGTCGTGGCTCGTACAAGTTGTGTCGAGTCTGCATTTACTTTAAGTTGATGTTCATGTATTTTATTATGTTTTAATGCTTTCGTTAGCCTTGGTGGGCATTATGGTAAAGTTTGAAATGTTACTTTCTTGAATGAATTCCGTTTATGAAATTGTACAGGTTGGGATCGTGATGATCCAATGATATTTGGATATATTAATTATTGGGACAGGTGCTTAGGTAGTGGAACCCGTATTTATATTATTTCTTGTCGGGACAGGTTGCATGCTCTTGAACCCGTTGAATTGTGTGATGCCTGATTGATCTTGTTAGTTGACATTAATGAATTGATTCCGATTGCATGCTACATGTTTGTTGAAAAAATTTATGCTCGCTTCCGCATGTCTGTTGCTTTCTTTACGGCGCGTTGAGTCGAGTTGTTTAGGTACCGCCTAGCCAGGTTGTTCGTCCGTCACCGCTTGTTTTGGGAACGGCGCATATATGGATGTCAGTTTCATATACGATCTAGAACCTTAGCGCGGGGTAGGATGTGATTGCCCTCCGCCGGGGTGTTACACCCTATTTGTGTGGTATCAGAGCTTAAGGTTCAAAACCGGGCTCTTGAGTCGTCTTGTGTCGGTCTAGGTCGTACGGCATAGGAATATTTGTGCATTGCATTTACTTGACTTGGCAATTTTGATTAGTTGGCATGAATTTTCTGAATTACTTGATTACATGCTCACATCTTTTAATACACTTGCGCTTATGCTTTTGCTTAGATTGAATCATTCCCGTACAATTGAATTAATTGTGTAAATGCTTTAGAATTCCGGAATTGTTGCTTACCTGTTAATTGACTCCTACTGAAAGATTTCATTTTCTTAAATGACAATTTTGATTACCTTAATTGGGAATGCATGCTTATGTGCTTATAGCTTCTCCATAAGTGCTTTTAGCTTGAAATTTGTACTTGTTAGAAGCATGCTTCGAATGTTGAACCTAATGACTTGACTGCTTGCCTAATTGCTGTGGAAACTTAAGAACTACATGCTCCTTGTTACTAATAGGTTAGAATTCAATTGTTTTATAAGCAATTATGCTATCACCTTAAATAATTGTGTTCTTGCCTTAGATAACTTGAACTCTCCTTGGATAACTTATTTAATTGTCTACTTGCTTTAGCAACTTACAGATTACATGCTTTTGCACCCATTGAATTGGGTTGACTGAACTTATGTGCTTAATTAAACATTGCGAGTATCTTATGTTGGAACTATGTACTTATGTGATTATAACAGTTTCGTAATTAAACTGCCTATAGCTTTACATAATGCTTACTAACCATCATGCATACATACATATGCTTTAAATTGTGTGTTGTAGAGGAAATTCCATCGCAATATCCCCCTTGAGATAGGACATGGATGCGCAACCTATGCTCTAAGGGATACCGACATTAGTTGATTAAAGGTACGCAAAAACATGCACCGCATTTCATTTTAAATATGCAAACCTATGTGTATGCAATTGATTCTTTTATGATGGTTATGTATGTCAAGACATGTTGGGGGTTATAGGGACTTCTCTAATGTATGTGCAAGAGAGATGTTGGATTCTCTCTAATTTATGTGCTAGGGAAATGCTGGATTCTCCCTAATTTACCTGTTTGAAGGATGTTGGATTCCTTCAATTTAGGTGTTGGGAATTGTTGGATTTTCCTAACTTAGGTGTTTGAGAAATGTCGGATCTTTTCTCAAACTAGTCCTTCGGGAGATGTCGGATTCTCTTGAACTTAGGCGCTTGAGAGACGGGGTGCTCTCACTTGTGTGCTTGAGAGACGGGGTGCTCTTACTTGTGTGCTTGAGAGACAGGGTGCTCTCACTTGTGTGCTTGAGAGACAGGGTGCTCTCAATTGTTTGTTTGGAGACGGGGTTCTCTACTCGTTGTTGTGCTTTGTGTTCGGTTTACTTTAGCTACGATCGGAAGCAGGTGGTTTTAGAAGATGTCGAGATTCCCTCACACTGATGACACGATGCTTGAGAACGGATCAATCATTTTATCTATTTAGAAGAGATACCCACCTTGAAGAGACAAAAGAAGGAGACTAAGAGTCTCAAGGATCGCCCTCGTCTACGACCAAACCCGAATCTGTGCAAAAGAGGTAGTGTGAGACTCAAAATGACCATATACGACGCACGATAATGTTATGCACATGATATAAGATGTATAAAGCATAAAATGATGCTATGCAATCATGAAATCAAGTAAGTCACTCAATTAGTGCAAGTATATACAATGTATGAAGGTTTCATATTCAAACGAGTTCATATCATTCACGTTTTGTAACACTCCGGAGCAAAGGGCGCCACATCCCCCGCACCATAGCCAAACACGTGATACGAAATGGGGACTCCGCCCATGCACCAAGCCACGGCGAACGGGTGACAAACAAAATCCAACCTAAGCTAGACGGTCTAGACCCTACTCAGAGCACGCAATAAAAATAAATAGCAAATGCGGAAGCACCAGAATCTCACAAAACAAATAAACATGCTCGAAACATATAAAAAATAACGATTCAAGTTATACAAACCTTTATAATTTCAAATTTAAATCATAACTTATACATATATCAAAACTAAAAAAATGCATAAAGGAAACAAAGTACAATGCATGTGACTCGAGCTATCCTCAACCTCGACTCCAAGTCAACCGCCGAGCTCCAACACCTCAAAACGGCACCTGCAAACTCAAATCAAAGGGGGGGGGGGGGAAAATGGGAGAAACAACAAGGGTTAGTCCTAGAGACTGGTGAGGGGGCTAACACACGCACCCATACATATACATAAGGACAAAGCATATACAAAGCTGAAAGGGTTCATGAACCGGATGAGGTTTTTGCATTCTAAAACATTTTAACCCATGGTAATAAATATATAAAGAAGGAAGTTTGAGGCCGAAAGCCAAAATCAATCAAGTTTTAGAGTTAGAAATCCACTCCTGTTTCATAACCATAAACGAAACATAATGTACCGAAAGCTCGAAATCTAACCCACTTACTTCATAAACATAGGCGAAGCGAAAACAATACGAATCATAAATCAATCCCACCTCCACACCGTTTGGGGAGGAGAGGTGCCCCTCTAAACCCCTATATAAATACATAACTTGAGACGGGGGATCCCGCCCGCTCCTTCGACGGGCCTACCACTCAGTGCACCGTCGGCATGGGAGAACTAAGCCTCCCGCACGTGGAGTCGTGTTGATGAGAGAGCGCGGCTACCCCATGGCCGACCCGAGATCACATACCACTTCCCCAGGGCCCAAACTTACACTTACACTTATCGAAGCTTAAACACAAGTCATATCACGCTTATACACACTCACACTTATCAAACTTTGCAAAGTAAACGAAAATAGTGCTTAGATACATATAAAAGCATTTTCAAAGCCTCATGACAAACGGGATAAATCCCACAAAATACGTATCAAGCACATATCTATATATATACATATATAAGTAGGGTTTTAGGTCATCATAACTAAAAGGAAAGAAATCCTCACCTTGCCGACCAACCGAACCAAAGGAACCACCTCTACAACCTCGAGATAAACCTAAGAACAAAAGCAAAGAGCAAGGGACAAGCTTAGACTTAACATGAACAAATTAGACGCTCGGCATATGCATATGGGTGGAAATGATGTATATGAAATGCGATAAGATTGTTAGTTCACATGACATCATATCGAGACATATTGGACCATAACTCACATATTTCACGTTTATTAACATCATGCAATACATATAACATATTATACAACAAATTAAGAATGCATAAACTCATACCAAAGCAAAGAAAAAGCATGCAAGGCAAGAAAATAAGTCATGAAGTCATACGTGCACATAAGAGGGCATTTAGATCACATAAGGCACGTTTCACGTCCAACGAATTCACAAACTTAATACAACGCATATAACATATAATTATAACATACAACATACCAATTCAAGCAATGACAAGCCATAACATCACATATCATTCATATAAGCAAGCATTTAACACCTTAAGAACAAGGTAGGGGAGGGAAACGGACAAAGAAACAAAGTTCGGGCAAGAAAACTCAAGCTTTCCAGATCCAGGGTCGTGGATATTTTCAAAGGGGGAGATCCACGGCCGTGGATCTGGGGACAGAAACGTCCCCACTGCTGGATTCCTATCCACGGCCTTGGATTTGATCAAAACCAAAAATCCACGCCCGTGGATCTGCTTCCAGTGACGAAAACTCGATTTTTAGCCCTCAAACTCACCAAGAACCAAAACCAAACCATACTAACATCAAACCAACACAATATACAAGATATATGCATCAAAGATTCAAAGGTTTATGCCCTAATTCATGCAAGAAAACTAAACAAGCAAAGACATGAACGTAGCAGGTCATTCTCTTCAAGTTTGAGGCCAAAACATGGGATAAAAACTTGGAAACACTTAGCTAACATATAGAACAACTAAAGCACATCATGTTCATGCAATTTCATACGAATTGGGGCACAAAAAATCAACAAACCAATCCAAAAATCATGACAGCAGTTCGGTTGAAGGAGGAGCAGATTCGCAGTAGTTTTTCAAGCTCAAAACTCGTCAATTCATTAAAGGGTTTCAAAGGCAATTCATCCATAACACATCTACCAAGTATCATGTATCAAAAAGGAAGCAAAACAAGTTTATAATATCAGTTTTTGAGCACCAAAACAGCCACACAAAACCATTGCAAGGAAAGAAAGAAAATAGGCCATATTCTAACTCATATATACAGCTGAAATGAGGCATGAAATCAGGGCAAAACAGAGCATATTCATAGAAAAACATGTATATTACATTACCATGCATATTAACATACAAAATTGGAGGCAAGAATTCAATCATTTGATCTCAAAAACGGGACAGCAGTTCATACCGGGAGAGCAGATTATAAATTTCAGTTTTCATGCCCAAAAGCTCAAAGTTTAAACCAAGTTATCAAAGAAGAAATCACCCTAACACCTCTAGCATGAAGTATAAATCAAGAATGGAAGCAAAGAAGTTCATATAATCACCAATGAAGCATGAAATCAGTCCTAAATCCGAGCTAAGACATGGAAGCAAGATTGAACTCTAACCCTTCCTATTCATGCCATCTCCCAAACTCAAATTATATCTCAAGTAAAACATGAAATTCATGGATCAAATTCATCATATAATCATGGAGAATTCAAAAATTTACTTACCTTCAAGAGTTGATGAAGTATGGAGAAGATATAGCTCCAAAATCACAAAGTCATGGAGAGTGCTTTCTTCTTTCTCTTCTTTCTTCCATTTCCAGTAGCTTTTCCTTCTCTCTTGGGTCTGTGGTTCGAAATTCTGCTGATAAGGGAGAGAGAGGGATGAATCAAGGTCATATAAACCAAGGTTAAGGCTTAGGTATGGTTAGTTTGGACCCACAAAGGTAAGACTAGTCAAAGAAGGTGGCTTTAATACAAGCTGCTCGTTCTGGGCAAGAAACGGGGGTCCAAATGGGCTTAGAAAAATACGAAACCAGGTTCCAAAGTTTCCTTTCTTCGTTACGAGTCCGACGCTTATTCCGGAATTCGAATTCGAATTCCCGACCTCAAGTTATGGCCTCCGGAACACGAGGCGTGCTAAAACTAGTTAGGCCCTCATGTCCCTCATCAATTACATAAGATTTAAAACCTCGAAAAACGAACCCGGAACTTAAAACGAGCATGCAAACATATTCATAACTCACATATATCATGCATATCAAAATTTTACAAAAATCGGAATTGAATTCCGGCACATAACGAGCAAATTACGAGCATGCAAACTTAAACGTTTAAAATTCAAAGTTCATAATATAAACAATTAATTTCATATAATTTCAAATAATCATATAAGCATTAAAATAACACTCAAATACATAATTAAATAATTAAAGCGCATAAAACCCTCTCGTTACGGCGTACCTGTAAATCCGAACGATCGGGATGTTACAAACTCCCCTCCTTGAAAAGGACCTGTCCTCAGGTCCTAAGGAGAATCTTGAACGGCTCCGAAGACAAGCCCAACTCCACACTTCCGCTGCGCTACTCTGATTCTATACTTCTCGAGACCCTATCTCCTTAAATGGCGAACCGGACACAAAGTCCTAGTCATTTGCCCCCACATCCCAAATAAAGATTCGGGAGTAGTTGGAGAATTCTCAACCTTGGCACATAGACATTACTACACAAAGTCCATAACGTCTTTCTTATACCATAACAAACAGTTTCCTAAAACTCCGAACAACTCCAAACCCTGAGTGGGATTAACTCGTGACCTTACACTTCTTAAGGCGTAGGCTACCGTTCTTCTAAAAGCAACACACAACAAAGGCCTTCCTTTGTGCCTCGGTTGGAAACAAGGTAGCCTTTTGTACCTCCGCTTAGGCAAAAGCCGATACCGAGGGCAACTCTCTTCAACCTCCTGTTCCCACTCAAAACTGTACCTCTTACTATGAGGTAATCCTCGGTTCTTCTACGAGGAATATCAACGGGTTAGCCTTCAATCTATCACCCGAAAATATCATTGAATCCTTGATGGACCTCTTGAAAGCAACACCCAACCTCAACGAGAACAAGACACCTTCAAACAGGCCTACCAAAAGCAGCTTGACCCTCACAACTCACCAAACACTCACGAGCACTCCACGCCACAAGCTCTCTCCACAGGAAAGTTAACACAAAAGAAAATAAAGCACACAACAAGCAGGAACTAAAAGAAAAAGAAATACACAACAAATAGAAGTAGGAAAGAAAGGAAGCACACTACAAGCAAGAGCCACGAAGGGAAAGGAACACCCACTAAACAAAAGCAAGAAGGAAAGCAATTACGTAACAAATGAAATCAAGAATCATCGAAAACAAGGAATAAGACAATAAACACGTGGGTTTCTCGATATTAAAATATGCATGTATATAGTGCCATGAATGCTTCATGTACCATTCACCATCGTAGTAGTATTGAGTTCGGGGTTAATTCCTTGATTCCCAAAGTGCCAACTTGAACTTGAACCGGGATCTTGAAGTCGTGGCATTCTTTGAAGATCTTAGATTCTTGTTCCTCGGATACTCCCACCTTTAGTGATAGGAATCAGGATGATGTGAATCATAAGACAAGGCCACACTTTGGTCCAACAAGGCCACACTTTGATCCAAATGATGATATGATCACAACTCAAGATGAACCAAGTTATGTTGGACCTATCACAAGGTCACGGTCCAAAAGAATGCAAGAAGAAGTTCAATCTCTTTTGATCCAAATAACTCAAGAAGAGCCCCAAGAAGACAAGTATTCAACTGGACCCAATCCAACATATACACATATACATCCAACATATTAAATTTCTACCAATTTTCGAATTCATACCACGAAGAAACGGCAAGCAAATAATTCAATCAAGCGCAAATAGTTCAAAGAAAATTCATATAAATTCAAGTTCAAATATTTTCAAATAATTAAATATTTCTCTAATTAATATAATGTAAAATAAAGAATGAAATAACGTAATTAAAATAAATTAAATGCGCACGTAATTATCACATAATTCATACCTGAACAATTTTGAAAAGTCGGGACGTTACAAGTTCCACCAATGAACGGCGTAACCGGACCTCGTTAGGAGTTAGCGAGGAATGGACGCTGAGCGCCATCTGGGGTGTCATGTAATCCCTTTTGGTCAATGATTGGGTGGTCGGGCCTTGCAAACCCACCACCAACCCGGAGGAAGAAGGTGTAAATGTTAATGAATGTGCACAAAAGAATGTTTTGCATTAAAAGAACGAATGAATGAATGTTTAAATGATTTACACAAGGTGTTGGTTGGAGATAATGCACGCCCACTCGTCGGGCCAATAATGACCTAATGTTAATGAATCGTTATAATCCCTTTTGATGATTTTTCTATTCACCCACTTGGGAAATTCTTTAAAACCTCACTTGGGATTATAATCTGCATGTGAATGTTTAATTACCGTCGTATACTATATTTATGCCCTGTTTTTATACCCACCAGTCCCTTTTGGACTGAACCCGTTTGGTTTTCAGCTGTGTCGTGCAGGTGTTGAGGGAGCTAGGCGGGAATACGAGTCCTAGGTCTTGCATTCGTCTCTAGCTCTTTTATTTTGGGTCTTACACTTGCATACTCTTACTTTTGGTTATTGTATATGGATATGGTTTTGGAGCGTACTTGTTCGAGCCGTGATGGCAATTGTTGATGTATATGACTTATTTTTGGAGCTGTGATGCTCATTATATATATATTTGATGTATGTTCAGTTATTGCTTCCGCTTTAATGTTTATTCTGATTTTATAGTTCAAGGGTTAGTCCCGCCTAGCATAGAGTGTGTGTTTGTCCCCATTCGCCGTGATTTGGCTCGGGTATGGATCGTCCATTTCATATTCGGGTCGGGTCTCGGTGCGGGGTGTAACGCCCCGGTTTTTCGTTTTAACTAATGTGTCGTTTTGTTTATAAATTGCACAATTTAATTATTTAATGATATGATTATTGGTTTAAAAAAATGTTCCTATTTGATTTTAAAACTATAAATTGTTGTTATTTTAACTTAATTTGATATTTAGTGTTTAACTTCTTAATTAAGGTTTCATGCTACCTTAACTATTTCGGAAATTCTGTTAGTTAATTTCAACATGTTATTAGTTGGCTTTAATTTATTTAAAATGGAATTTAAGTTTTAGTAATTAATTTATAACGTTATGAATTCATTCTTGCGCATGAGTGTTTTAATTGTGCTTTGTTCTTATATGCAATGATATCGAAATGTCGTGGAAATTTAGTATGTCGTAAATATGTGTGTTATGAACATGTCTATATGCTCGGTTTATGTTTTCGGATTCATTTGACGTGTTAATGAATTTAATTTTGATTGTGGAACCAAATCGGAGGCTAACGAGCAATTAGCGCACCCTTGGTTCCGTACGTGATATCTTGAGCTCGAGAATTCGGATTCGAATTCCGACACCTACGTTGCCTTCGTATCGACGATTCGGAGACAATGGAACAAGCCTCATACCTTTTTGAGATCATTAAGACCTCCGAAATCCAACCGTAATGAGCAACTCATGCAAGTAGAGCTCCTTTTGTTGACTAGTCTTCATGGTGGGACCCTTTTTACTCAACCTAACCTAACCAAAGCTTAACCATGACTTATGTACCTTGAGTTAAGCCCTTTCTTCCCCCTTTTAGCTGCAAAAACCGAGCCAAATATCTCCCCTTGCTGCTGCAACTGATCGAGATAGAGGAAGAGAGAAAAAGGAAGAAAAACCCTTGTCCATTCTTGTGATTTTGAGCTCAAATCACCTCCCTTCTTCTTCCAATCTTCAAGGTATGAATATTTATGTCTTCTATACTCTATTATGCTTGATTTCATCTACTTAATACATGAATTGGATCAGATTTGGTTAGGGTTTGAGTGATGAGTTTGATATGAACTTTTAGGGATTTTTGTTCTTGTGACCTATTTACTTGTGTAGCCGATTTTCTTGCTTATACATGATTATATGAGCTTGTTTCTTGGCCTATTTCTTTCCTAACTGATAGTATATGATGTTAGGAGGATTTTATCTCTTGACCCTTTTATAAAATTATGAGATTTGGAGTTTCAAACTTGATGTTCAAAACTGCCTCCCCTGTTTCGGGACTGCTGTGTGGAATTATGGTTTGTTGCTTGATCTTATGGTCTCCATTTCGTGTGAAATTGCATGGATATGATGTACACTCATTGCTCTATATGTTAGCATTCATGTTGCAAGTATTTGGATCCATTTTAAGCCCCAAAACCGAAAGACATGGCCTGTTCTTATGCATGATCTATGACAGACCTGCTGCTGTTGCGTTTTGTGACTTGTTGGTCATTCTAATGTGCTTTAATTCGTGTCATTTTGCATATATATGATGTACATTAGTTGTTTAGTATGTTAGCATGCATTCCCCAAAGGTTTCAGTTCCAAATTTAGCTCCTAAGTACGATTTTGGCGACCCAGTTTTTCTGCATGAATTAGATGCCCTTAATATGTGATTTAGCCTTTGCACTCTAAATGAAATATGTTCCTTACATGCTAAATATGTTGTATATTGAGTTTCATAGCATTTGGAGTTGATTTGGTATGCTTTTTGATTGATTTTGTATGGGATCAGTTTTGCCGTTAGAGCCTTGTGTGCGATTTTGGTTCTGTACCGTGACACCCCCGTGTCTCATTTACACTAAAATGTGAGACACGGGCGTGTCACACCTTCTGGGCATGTCTGTACTGAGCCACGGTCGTGGCTCAGTTTAGCTAGGGTTGGTGACACCCCCGTGTCCTTTCCCCTGCGCGGTCCTTGTTGCTTCCTTTTCGGTTTTTGATTCGTTTCACCTCTTTAATGACTTTATCTCCTTTTGTGTTGAACTATGAACTTGTTTTGTTATGTGTTAGGAATATTGTGGTTTAATTTCATAGCATTTGGATGAGGTTTAAAGCATGCTTTTGGTGAATTGCTATAACGTGGTTTGAGTGCTTCTATATGGAATATTAAGTACCTTCTTGCATTCTTTTGATGTCTTAAGTGATGCTCTTTACCTTTTTATTTATTATACTCAATGTCAACATGTTGAAAGGTAAAATGTGACTATGGTTCCAAGATTTTGTTAGATATTGCTATGAATTATGAAGGATATGAAAAGATGGAACTTGAATGTATATGAACGTTTATAATATCAAATGAATGACTTGGTTATATGAGTTAAATTCCTTAATAGTGCACATGAACATTTTCATGACATAATATCATCTTTTATGCATTCATATCATGCTTATGCATTGTCGTGCGTCATATATGGTTCATTAAGAGTCTTGAGTCTCACGAACACGTCATGTTGTCTTTTGTACAGTTTATCTCCAGGGTGGAGAGATCTTGATCTTTCAGGCACTCGGTAACTCATATCCTTGTTTCGTCTTGTACCAGGTGAGGGTGTTTTCGTTTTAGCTACGTATTAAACCCTACAACCGTATGTGACAAGCTTTGGCCAAAAACCTAATATATTTATATATGGTTTTCAAATGAACATACCGAGTAATTATTGATCGAGTAAATCCTTTTCAAATGATTTATGAATTATGTTATGTTTCTTATGAATTGATATGCTTGGCGAGACACATTTATGATTTATGATTGTGCGGGCCCCGTGTAACCCCGGATGAGGGCATCCACGCCTATCCCGCACTACGTACCAAGCTTGTATATAGAATGGCTATCCATATACCCGCCAAGCGCGAAGCAAGCGGTGACAAACGGACATCCTAGCTAGGCGGTGCTAGACTCACAAAGCGAGTAACAAACACAAGTAATGCGGAAGCTTAAATCAAATTGCGTTCATAATCATAAAAGTAATATCCAACAAGTATTGACCATCACGGTCCAGCAAGAAATGCTCAAAATGCGGAATTGTAAATCCCTCCTAATGACCATCACGGCCCAAACTAACATAAAATCATCATACAGAATAAAACCATAAATCTCGGAACATAACATAAGTCTTAAAGTACGCTACAAGCGTAAACAAGTACAAGCTAGACTCAAGACAAGACTCTCAAAAGACCCCGCCTAGCTCGACTCCAAAACGCGACCTGCGGACACGAAAGGTAAAGGAGATCAGTTCAAAGGGAACCGGTGAGGAGAAGTTTACATAATACATTAAAAGGGTTCAATGCATGCTAAACCAAGGATTGTTCATGATCCGAATGAGTTTTCCAAAACAATGCGAGTTTTCAAAATATACGGATCATAAACTACAAAACACTCGGCTCGGCGAGAACGAGCACTACAACCAAACTTCTGAATCCAAACCAAAACAAACCAATCCATCCTCAACGCCGTGATGTCGAGGGATGCAGCCCCCGAACATCGGTCCAAAACATTGGGAAGTGAGTCCATGAAACTCCACATTCCACCCTCGAGTATACCTCAGCCCAAACACTCCGTTGGAACCAAAAATATCTCTTCCAAGTGGGAACTTCGTAAGAGGTAACCGTCGGCCCTTGCCTTCCCGGTATTCCTACTTACTCCATCCCCGAGCTCTCAAATCCAAATCCAACCATGCAAGCGTCCCTGCAAGGTACCAAATCTCCATGCCACTTTCATAGCATGAGCCAAAACATCTCGCTACACACGCGTGTACATAATATCTAATAAAGTTCCAAATGCATTTTGGGTATCTATCCCATATACCAAAACTCATACTTTACTTGTAAACCGCTGATCTTAAGCAAATATCAATACTACGAGCAAAGCTCACAAACTTGGCTTATAGAGCCTATATATACATTTTGAAAACAGAGATTAAAACCATCAAACATGAAAGGCTTTAGGTGCCCACAGTTTTGGAAACATTTTCACATAATAGCTCCTCACCTTCACCAAGAACTTCGAAGGCCAACCACGAGCAACAAGCTACTCGACCGGAGACTCACCACCTAACAAGACAACATACTAACAAAGGTAAGACACGACTCAAAACCAATTAAGACGACGCACGGCTTCAAGAAAGAGTAAACATATGCTCATGGTATGCAACTGAATGCCCCAGTATAACGTAAGTTCAATAATGATGATCAACAACATCATATAAGTCATATAATAAGCGTTCAAGTCATAAGGTAAGCAAATAACAACATGTGAACCGTACTTAGCACAATTTCACGCGTAATCGAGGCATGTAAGACATTACAATGCATGAAAACATGATTCCAAGTCATATATATCATATTAGGGGTGTAAGAAGTGCAAAGGAGGTGAAAACGAAGCAAAACGAACAAGATCACAAAAATCCAATTTTTGACCCGAGGGCCTTGACGCGGGAATGTCACCTCCAAGAACAAAAGTAACACGGGGGTGTCACAAGCTACTGTAGCAAAACGAAATTATTGACACCAAATAACATGCCCAGAACATTTAGGCAAGAATATGCATCAAGAATTCCAACAATTTGCACATATGAACTTCATCTTCTTCATGTATTCAAAGCTCAAACTCAGAAATGGTGAAATCTTCAATCATGCAAGAAACTTAAGGAAATTAATCACATTCTTCATAAAAACACATAAGGAACAAGAATCCATCAACAAATCAACCTAAAAGAAGCTGGAACAAGAACATGCAAAAATCTGCATAAAAGCTTCAAAGATCAACAATGGTGGTTTCTTCAAACAAGCATGAAAATGAGAAATTCTTACACCAAATCATTCCTAGTAACATAAGAAACACATTTCCATCAGTAAATTCAGATTTAATTTATCTAACATGAACCCTAGATTTCAGATTCAAGCTTCAAGTTCAAAGGAGAAGACCCACATAAGCATTCAAGCATTTCTTACCTTAAGAGCTGAAAATCGAAGAGGGAATCTTGTTCTTTAGTCTTGAATCTCCAGGTTTAGTCTTCACTCTTGTCTCTTGAAGATGGCTGGAAGGTGTTCTTGGTGTTCTTGAGAGAATATGAATAGGTTTGAGAAAGTTTGTGTTTGATTATTGTGAAATAACGTAAAATGAGGCTTAGGGTGTTAAAATCTGAATTGTCCAATTGGGTCAGCCATATGGGTCACGAACCGGGTCAATTGGAGCGGGTTAGGAGTGAAATTGGGTCTCAAATTGGGTTGATTTCGAAATTGGGTCGCAGGTCAACAATTAAAGGCTTAAAAGGTTGACTTTCGTAAAATGGCCATAACTTCTTCGTCCGAACTCCAAATCGAGCGGTTCAAAAACCCACGAACTCATAATCGAATTATCTACTCAATTTCATTAAGTTCTATCCAGTTCCAGGCTTGGAAAATAAATTTACCATTCAGTCCCTAACTTATGCTTTAATGTCATATAAGCACATTGTTTCTTTTAATCACGAAGCATGCTTTCAAAACCCAGTAAACACAATACGAGCATATAATTATCAGGTCAAATAGCCACATATAGCATGCAAATCATATATTTCACAAAAACACGAACATGATAAATGAATTAAGGCATAAATTCACATAACTCAAGCTTGAAGGATAAATCGTTCACTCTCGTAACCAAAACTTACCTTATTCGAGAAACGGGGCGTCAAACCCCGGGACTTAGTATAGGTGGCTAACCAAGGAAGCAAGGGCTGACGGGGATCCCATATACTAGTTCCAACCAATTACGGCGAAACGGACTTCGTCAAGGAGTTTTTGACGGGGAAACGCTAACCGGGCTTTGAGGCCTCATGAACCTCATAGCCGCATTGATATGATTGGGTGGTCGGGCCTTGCAAACCCGTCCACCACCCGGAGGAAGAAGGTTGGAACTGTTTTATGAATATGATTATGTTATGTTATGATTGTTATGCACCGTGCGGGAAGGCCGGGACACGGATTGCCCAAACGAATATGATTTATGATATATGATCTGCATGTATTATGGTATATTGCATGATCGCCTAATCAGCATATTAATGATATTTGTCGTACACGGTCGGAGTTTGGTTGGAGATTGTGCACGCTCACTCGCCGAGCCTTATGTATATATATGATTTATGAATGTAATGAATTAATATGATTAGTCATAAAATCCGAGCATTGATTAATCATTCTCTTGCCCTTTTTGGGAACTAATTTCAAATAAAACCTTGTTCGGAATTTATGACTTGCATGTGCATGTTTTTATATATGTATATCGCTCCTGCTCACTCAGTCTTCTAGAGACTGACCTCTCCCTCCCCAACCTTTTAGTGTGCAGGTTTGACTTTGGAGTTTCGAGCTAGGCGGAGGTGTTTGGAGTCTTTAAGTTGGTCAAGTTAGGTTAGGAGAGTCTCTGCACTCACATATGTATTGGAATTATGTATGATTCGATTCTATAGTATCATGAACTTGAATATTTATGTAATTGTTATTGAATTGCTGTTTCTGGGTTTTGCTATGGATTAAAAGAGGCCTGAAGAGCCCAATTCTGGTTATGGTTTGTATGTTTGAACTTTGGCTTTGCGTTGCATTATATTTCATCGACTGGTTATCATTGCAGGGTCTAGTTCCGCCTAGCTTAGGAAGGTTTTTATGTTTGTCTCCCGTTCGCTAGGGTTTGATACGGGTGCGGATTTACTATTTCGTTACTCGTGTTGAGCCTTAGTGCGGGGGATGTGGTGCCTCATGTGCGGGGAGCTACACGGGGGATGTGACACCTTGTGCTTGGGTGTTACATAAGTTATGCAATCAAGTTTCCTTTCTAAGAAATTTGGTCACTTTGGTCCAAGAAATAAATGTGCAATTTAGTCCTTGAATTTGAAAGAATGATCATATAAGGACAATCAAGTAATTAAATCACGTTTGGCCACTAATTCATGTAACGATTAAATCCAAGTCATACAAAAATTCTCAAATTGTCACAAATTTCACATATTTTCACATAAACATATTGAAATAGAATTTATAAAATTAATATAACTCATATAAGTTGAATAAGGGAAAAATAATTAAATAAAATCCTAACGCTCGAAACTCACACGTGTCGAGCGTACCTGACTGTCTGGGATCACGCCCTTAAGAAGGACCACCTTGTTTCATGGAGGTGCAAAGTGTATAGTTGTTACGTGTGTGATACATGAGGGTGCTTACTTCAATAATTAAGTTCACCGAGGTGCCTGTTAGGAATAGTGCCCTAGAAAGCCGATTAGTCATAATCCGTTTTGGGACTTTCCTGGTATCACAGACAATCTTTGAATAATATACGATTGATTAATATCATAGGCAAACACTTCTTTATATGCTCTTGTTTGGTATGCGTTTACTTTAGCTGTGCATGTATGAGAACTCCCCTAATCCTGATGACTTTAGGACTCTACCATTTAGGTGAAATGGTTCATGAAACGAGCCCTATATCACATAAGTCATGATTAGTAAAATGCTCCAAGCCGATGAGTCCTACCGACAGTGGGAGTGTCAACCTGACTCCTCTAAGGCTTGCTTGTGGGATCACGCCCTTAAGAAGGACCACCTTGTTTCATGTAGGTGCAAAGTGTATAGTTGATACGTGCGTGATACATGAGGGTGCTTACTTTAATAAGTAAGTTCACTGAGGTGCCCCGTGTGAGAAGATTCCTAAATGGGAAAGGAAGTTTCTATTTCAGGAAATGGAAACTTCCAGATTAGGAAATATCTCACGAGTCATTGATGTGATTAATTGATCCTTAGACTTGAGGTTTCATGTCACTTTATGAGTTAACTCTGTAGTCTTTCGTATAAGCTTTAAAGGGTGTCGCCTTAGACAACTGATTCAAGGCTTATGTTGGGGCTACACAAGTGACTCATGAAAGTGAATGAGAATCAAGAAAGGACCTACACTTGCGTTTGCAAGGTGATCTCTTATTGTGTAAGTCATTCATATGCCATATGGAGTCCTTGGCCAAGGCAGTAGATCAAGACATCAAGAAAAGGGTTTCTTGGATTGAGATCAAATGGATATGAAATGCACTTAGCTTTAAGACCAGATTATTAGGGTTCTAATTATTCCCTTACCCTAGATCTTGGTTGAGAGATAGTAAGTAGGAGGATTGTATCTCACATGAATCAATTACTTAAAGGTTCTGTCGAATCCGAACATTCCAATTCAGCTAGGGGTTAAACACCTGTTGCTAGACTATGGTCGTTTAATCTGTGGACTGATTAATTAATTAGTGAATTAATTAATTGGGGTCACTGCTAATTGAATTGAGAACCTAGAGGGTCACACACAACAACTTGGTTACATGAGTTAAGGCTTTAAAATGATTAAACGAGTTAATCGGGCCAAGAGGGTTCCACACGTGTGGCTCACGTGTGAACCACACGTGTGGCTCACGTGAGTGACACGTGTCCTTGTGACATGTGTCTCACACGTGTGTAAATATATGTGTATATTTATTTATGTGTTAAATAATTAATGTGATTAATTATTTAATAGACTTTGGTTTATTTTTGAATTAAAAAGAAAGTCTTATTTTGGAGAAAAATAATCTAGTTAATTAATTATGAATTAATTAATTAGATAAAATAAGTTATTTATTTTAAATAAATAAAGTATAAATTTGTCCAAAAATAGTTTGGATATTTTAGCTCTCTTAAAAGTTGATTTGAATTTGAATTCAAAGTAAAAGTTGGAAATTACTTGATGATCAAGTAATAGGAGAGAGGGACCAAATCCTTGCCCCATAAGGACTAGGTTCGGCATCCCTCACCCTCTCCTATATATAGGGGAGCTCAAGCTCCCCTTAGAGCTAATTGACAATTCTTTTGGTTCATGTGTTGAACACCATCCTTTCTCCAAGATAAACAAAACCCTAGGTTAAGCCTAAACACTAACTAGAGAACTAGCATCCTTACTAGTTAGATTGTAGCCAAGTTGGTGGACTATCTCTAGAGAACTTCAAGTTAGAAGTTTTGAAGATTCGAGCTTTACCAAAAAAAGTGGGGATCAAGCAAAACGATCAGAAGGGATGATGACACGATTCTGAACCCAACAGAAAACGAGTGAAAAAATCGAACTAAAGAAGATGGCGAAAACCGTTCGTCCATATCCTGAAGGATGAATTTTTTCACGAGGGTTTTATGGCTGGCAGATTTCTACTTTCGCAAAACTAGTTTTCGAAGGGAGTTTCAATCATGCTTTCCTCGTTTCATGTTTCTTTCTTTATGTTATATTGTTAAGAACATCCCTAACATGATTTGAATCTAGGTTGGTGTGGATTGCTATTCCTACAATGGATTCTGAAGTAGAAAGAGATTTTCAAGGGACGGGTTGCCATTACCGCTTGAAGCGCATTTGAGGGCGGCTCAAAACGTGTCAAGAAAGCTACTACCCAAGTGAGTTTCTTGATCTCTACGAATTTGGATACACGATTACGAGTCTAAGATCCTTTTTGTTGGAAAAATTTTTAAATTTCCGCTGCTTTCTGATTCCTGTTTTCCAACAAGTGGTATCAGAGCCACCTCGTTCATCGTGTTTCTGATTCCTCTCAATTATTCTGAATTTGGTAAAAATTCTTAGGCTTAGATGCGAATTAGGTATTCGTGAGTTCTTTTAGAAAGCCTGAATTACGAAACTGTAATTTTTCTTGAATTTCTGAAACTGTTTTCTTAAATTGTGTTTTTGAAAAACGTTTGGACTCAAATCTGTTTAAATCGTGTTTTTTGAATTTTGGATTGTTGTTGGTTTTGAACTAAAAGTACGAAACACGAAATTGCGTTACGAAAACACAAGCCTGGACGTGCTAAGGCGTAGCACTCCCAAGCCCGGGCGCCCGCCCGCCCAGCAGTCCCGTAACCGCGCGGGACTGCCCGCTGCTGCCGCCTGCCAGCGCCTAGGCGCGCCGCACATTCCTCCCGCAACCGTGCGGGATCCTGCCGGCCACGCCCGCCCGTCCCCGCCCAGCTGATGCGCGCAACGCGGGCGAGGATGGGCGGGCGCGCTGGGAGCTCACGCTGCGCTGCGCTGCACGTCCATGCGTGCGATGCTGCGCGTCTACCGAGCTTGGTCTCGGGCGGGCGTGCAGTCCGTTTCGAGCCCTTCGTTTCGAGATCTTGATTTTCGTGTTTAGTCCAATCCAATCCCGATTTAATTTTTTTGAAAAATTTTATTTATTAAATTTGAATTATTTTTGAAATAATTGTTTAAATTGGGATTTTAAAATTTTAAGCGATTTAAATTTTGGAAAAATTACAATCTTTATTTCTGAAAATATTGAAAGAATAAAATTGTTAATTTTCAGAAATTAATTGGAATTTTATTAGTTTGTTGTTTTTCGGGTTTTATTGAAAAGGCTCTTGAACAAGAATTGCATCTAAGTCGTGTTTTAAGCTATTAGAGCTTAAAGCAAGAATTTTAATTTATTGGTTAAATTTAAATTCTTGCTATTTATGCATGTTAGGTGATCATGGGTTTACACTTATGTATGGTTTTAATTTATGCACATGAATGGTTTAAATTGGGGTTGGAGCCCTATAGTTGCGTTTTTCAATTGAGGTTGGAGCCTCACTTATGTGCGTACTGTTATGTGATTTATTATGTGGCTTTCCATATTACTGTTTTTGAGGCCGGGGTATGCCCCGTGTAATTATCTAAGGCCAATATGAAGATTGAGCCTTATTACTTTATGTCTTTTTCTTTTTATTGTAATTTGAGAGTATAGATAGGTGGTGAGGTTTTATTTTTAATTTGGAGACAATGCACCCATGGAGTAAGATGGATCACATTCAAGTAACAAGGAGGCCATAAGTGAAGACCCCTCAAAATGTTAGGGAGGGGAATCTCAATTGTAAAAATGTAATAGAGATAGGGCTCGTATTTTGTTACTGCTTTCCCTTATGTGATTTAAACTGTTTATGTGGCATGTATGTTAGAACTTGTGATTGTGGAGTGGCTCCCACATATCACGCATAAGATAGGTAGAACCCATGATCATCACATGCTAGTATCATGCTAGGACATGTTATCTGTTTATGTGTTTGTTTGAAATGCATTTAAGTTGTACTTGCATTAATCAAGACTAATAAAATTGGATAACATATATGTTGGTGAGGTCGAACCGAACAACTCTTCGGTTGATTCGAAAATTCCCATTAAATATTAAGCTCATTTCGAATAATAGGTATTTAATTCGAGATGCAAATTTTGAATTAAATTCCTAGCATTCCATCAATAGGTTTTAAGTTTAGTAAGTAAAGCTAGTTATTGTCCGCGAGTCGTGGGATAGCTAGTGGAGCTTATTAGTTCTTAGTTACCTAATTTATCATTTTAAATGATCAATATATCGTGGTTAATTTTGGCAAGGGCGATGTCCACGAGTCGTGGGTCGTTCGAACTAAGTTTTGATCATGATCTTATGATTGATGGGTCTAGCTTAACGCCTAAGTAAATATGGATGTCGCACGAGTCGTGGGTCCATACTGAAAGATAGGTGATGCAAAAACAATTACTAAGAGTTCTAAAGGTGTTAGAATTGGTAGGTTGTACCTACCTAGGGTTTTACTTAGAATGTCCGCGAGTCGTGGGTTCGAGGTAAAATGCTTAGGATCTTAGTACCCATTGGGAAACACGTTCCTCTTAGATCTTTGGGAATTAGATCTTTGAAAAACAGTGGGAGCTACATTAGATTAAAGGCTTTATCTTTTGTATATCGTTATAATTCAGCATGCTCACATTTTCTCTGCTTAACATTTAGGTTGTAGTTCTGTGATTCTCTACAATATGAAATGCAAACCCATTCGTATCCATCCTTAAGTCAAACAAGTTGACTAAGTCCTAACTAACTCTAAAAAGGCTTCGGATCCTAAAATTCATTTTAGAATCCAAAAAGAGAAATTGTTCTCTATAAGGCGAGATTTTCCTTTACTTGAAAATTCGACCCGGGCCAAAAGAGAAGCAACCTGAGGTGATAGGATTTTTTCAAACCACTTAAGAGCAATTGAACCACCTCATAAAAATGTTACAAGGTATAACATTATGGAATTATTCAATATTCCAAATGAGGAAACAAGTGCACACGAACAAGGTCTAAAGATCTTATGGTCTCGATCATCAACTGAGAAAAGAGTTCTCAATGCACTGATTGCTTACATTGCTTCCACCATCATTCAAACCCTTTATGCTCAACTAGAATGATGCTAATGTAGCATAGTTAATAATGGTTGAGAGCATCCTTAAGAAGGAATAAAAGGTTATGATGGTTAATTCTTCTTCTAAACTCACTAAGTTAAAGGCTTGAAGGCCTAGAGAAGAAGAAACCCTTAAGAGCCCATTAGAGGGGCATGTAAGGGGTACGCCCAAAAGACACTAGAGATCAAATTGGACGTTTGCTTCTATAAGGACTTTGAAAGGGAACTGCAAAGAGTATGAGTACTCTGAAATGTTACCTCGTTTAGTAATTCTACTAGGAATAGAATTCACAAGTCTTGAGTTGATTCTGCATAATCTGTTGTGCAAAGACTCAAAGCACTAATGTTCTGAACATACAACGAGATAACAAAAGTAAGTGAGATGACAAAGCTTCGAATTACTTTGGAACATTGAGACACAAAAGGATTAGCAAGTTAGACATCTTAGGATCATTTTACGAAAATGAACCTAGAGAGTTAACTTCCTATGAATCCTATCTTAAAGGGAAATGTTCCCGAAACATGGTTTAGGTGAAACGTGGAACGTGCCAAAATTCTAGTGGATTTCGATCCATGCTGATGGGTGTAAGATGCTTAATGTAAGCACTAGATACAATCGTCAGTTTAAACATTATGAATGAATGTACTTGTTGAAGTACAAATTCGAAACTTATATGAAATTCTTAGAATTTCAAGAGGAGGTTAGGAACCGAAGTAGTCATAAGTTATACGTAAATCGATATGATCGAGATAGCCAATATCTTAGCAACTAATTCCTTAGTCATCTTAGAGATAATAGGATTACTTCTCAGTAAACTAATTCGAGAACACCTTAGTGTTTCCGAATGAGGAAATGAAACCTTATAGGATATGGTCCATTCCATAGCAAGCTTTACTGCCTTATAATCATTCTAGGAATAAACTCCCAGAATATGCAGTTAGAGATTTTGAATTTTGCACCTTCCAAAATCAGTCCTTTAGATGCACTATGCAATGTGGCACACTAAATTCCCTAATTATTCTTGTCCTAGAATTTAGTGGAATCCTCTTAAGTGAAGAGGATAGTGGGAGATAGGCTTGAAATAAGTTCAAGTTTATACAAACAATATTGGATATCATTTCTGCGATTCCCTTAGACAAAGGTTGTTTATCTCAAGGAATGTATCTTTCTTAAGGAATTGTTCCTATAGAAGAAGAAAGGCAAGCAAGCAGACCTCAAAGAAATTTGAGGATAAATATCCACGCCACATATAGAAGAAACGAGCCCATCTGATAAAACTTAGCCAAATTTTAGAGTATGTACACGTATGAAACCCTTCTCTTAAGACGTGTTTAGAACGCATTCCTAGATAGCCAAGAGGAGACACTGTCAGATTTGGAATCTGAGTAGTGTAAGCAAGCCTTGAAATCTAATATGGATTCCATATACTCAAACCAAGTTTTGACCTTGGTTGATCCACCTGATAGGATCAAGCTCGTGGAGCTTCGAGTAAATGGAAAGCATTACAACCTTCTTGACGATTGAAATGCAAAAGTCCATTTGGATTATGTTTACCACATCCTCATATTCTGACTATGAGATATGATAAATGAATATGAGAACTATCTTGTTCAATATGAGATTGAAAGAGACTGAAATAAGGTATTTCTATAAATCTCATATTCAGTGGGAGTATGCATAAGGTATGCAAATCCCTAAGTTAATCTGTGGATTGATAAAGGCTTCTAGGAGTTAGACAATTCGATTCCACAGTCAAATCGTTTGACACAGATGGAAGTCGAATAAGTCTCAGAGTGTACATATGAAAGTTAGTGATGTAAGAGTCAATTTTGGTTCTTTAGAAGACGACATCCTTCTCATTGGGAATGTCAAGGATGACGTGAAAGTTACCAATTCTTCTTTAAGAAACAATTTGACATGAAAGATCTTAGTGATTATCCTAAATTCTCGACATTGAGATCTATAGAAGATAGATCTAAGAGCATAAATGGATTATCACAAAACGAGTACATAACCACGGTACTAAAAGGAGTTTAGTATGGACAATGGAACATCTCTTTTGAAGAGTATGTGTCCTAGGATAACTTTGAGAAAGTTAGAATGTCCAAAATTCCCTTTAAGTGAAAGGGTGTATAATGTATGAAATATTATGTACTAGACTTGATATGGCGACTAAGCGTAGTGGGCCGAATCTAGTATGACCTTAGAGAAGGTCACTGGATTGCTGTAAAATATACTCTCAGAGTACTTTAGAAGAAATGAGGATATCTTTATAATGCCCTGAAAGATCTTGTTGTTAGAAGGATATTTGATGTAACCGTTCATCAAACGTAGATGATTATGAAATCATTGAAAGGATACAACTTCTACCAGAAAGGTAATACAATGTGTTGGAAAGGGGTTCCAAGGACGGACATTGCAAAACTCGACTATCGTAGTTGAGAACTTAGTCGTATTATATAACGCTAAGTTAAGTGTTTGGGTAAGAAACTCCATCTAACTAGTTAGATGAAGTTCCTAGCATGAAACAACTCCTTTATCATATTGTATGATAATAAAGGATGGTTGCTCAAGTAAGAGAACCAAGACCTCACCAAGAGACTGAACACGTGATTACGAATCACTTTATAAGGAAAAGGTGTTTCCTAAGAGATGTGTAAACAAGAGGGTCACATCAGCAGAGAATATAGCAGATCCACTTTGGAAACGCCCAAAGTCAATAGGCTCTCAAAGTGCATCTTGAGAAGATGGGACTTAGAGTACCTAAATGGCTTTTACGGGCAAGTGGGAGATTGTTAGGAATAGTGCCCTAGAAAGCCGATTAGTCATAATCCGTTTTGGGACTTTCCTGGTATCACAGACAATCTTTGAATAATATACGATTGATTAATATCATAGGCAAACACTTCTTTATATGCTCTTGTTTGGTATGCGTTTACTTTAGCTGTGCATGTATGAGAACTCCCCTAATCCTGATGACTTTAGGACTCTACCATTTAGGTGAAATGGTTCATGAAACGAGCCCTATATGATAGGAATCAGGATGATGTGAATCATAAGACAAGGCCACACTTTGGTCCAACAAGGCCACACTTTGATCCAAATGATGATATGATCACAACTCAAGATGAACCAAGTTATGTTGGACCTATCACAAGGTCACGGTCCAAAAGAATGCAAGAAGAAGTTCAATCTGTTTTGATCCAAATAACTCAAGAAGAGCCCCAAGAAGACAAGTATTCAGCTGGACCCAATCCACCTTGTTTCAATGTCTTAGTGATAGAATTTTAAGCCCAAATTGTGTTAAGTTTATTGTAATTTGGCCCTGAACTATTATATTATACTTTGGGCCATCTTTTTATTTATTTTGCATGCATTTAGATTAGGTTAAGCCCATTTTATTCAGCCTACAAGAAAAGTGACAGGATTAGCTTGTCTCTTTGAATTCTGAATTGTCTCTTAGAATTCCCATGCATGCATCTTTATATTGCAACCTTGTAGTTCGAAATATTCAGTCAAAAAATGAATGAATTGTGATTCAAGTGAGTTATACTCACAAGTTCTTAGTTGAACGACACCGGAGTTTCAAACCTCCACCGGATAATGTCATTTCCCGACTCATTATAGTCGACGGGGTGTATTACTTATCAAATCTGATAGTGTTGGTTCCTTGCTCATTATAGCAAACGGGTCACACTCCTATAATTCCAATCTGATAGTGTTGGTTCCTTGCTTATTATAGCAAACGGGTCACACTCCTCTATTTTAACCTTGAAGTGGACGATCGAAAATCAAGAACTCCAAGTATTGGTATAGGGTTTCACAGCAAGTACGTGGAGTTCGTATCATTTAGTATTAAAATCTTTCCTTGTTTGATATTGATGACCTCATAAGATTCTTGAATTTCCCTTTCCATGTGATTCGAGTCTCTACAATATGAACAATGACTTGCTTATGATGAGAAGATATAAAATCCATCTTGGCTATTTGAATCTTCTTATTCTTCGAATCATTGAAGTCTTGAATTTTTGGGAATTTCTCTTATCTTTTGGTTTCCTCGCCTTGCCTTCCAATTATTTCACCTTGAAATATTTTCCCAACTAGCGGCACTTGAAATAATTCCTAATTTCTCTTAATTTGATCCTTCCACTTCGGCATTGAAATCTTTCTTTTCTTGACGTTATTGGTATTTTGAAACCTCTCAAAATTTCTTGAAGTTCGGGTTCCGGGTTTGATCTTCTAACCCCAAACCGGTCTTCTCTTCACATGAGTAGTGTGGGAGACTAAATCCATTGATTACCCATTCCTTCGTAGCCCCATCTATCTTGCATCCTCGGATCGTGCACATACTCTTGGAATTTGAAAGTTTGATCGAACTCCATGTCTATGCCTACTTGCTTGTAAATAATTCCGAAATCTAGGATAGTCCTCGAAGGTACCCAATCTTTTAGGCCCTTATATGAAATCATCCATCTTTTCTCATTCTTCTAGTTGAAATATTCCTATCATCAAACTCGGAAAGGAGGTACTTGTACAAAGTTCTCGAATAGAACTTCTTCATAAGAATTCTTCTCGGACTCCTCAAATCTCAACTTCGTTCTCTTGATCACCTAGAACTTGGCCTTGATATCCTCATTTCGGATCACTTCAAAAGATCTAAATCTCTAAGCCCCTTGTAGCCCGAATATACCTGTCTCCCTTGTCCTTTTCCCGGTATCCTGAAGTAAAATACAATTCCAAGAAGGTATCGATGCATTCGGGGTTTTTAGTGCATGTTCATGTGAGCGATTAATGCAAATAATATCAATTGATATCAAATAATTCACACAAGTGATGTAGTGAATGCCAAAAAACACATAATCCTAAGCCGAACGACCTAGACAAACTCAACACGACACGAGAGCTCCGATTTTGCAACCATGAGCTCTGATACCACTTAAGGATGTAACACCCCGGAGCGAAGGGCGCCACATCCCCCGCACCATAGCCCAACACGTGATACGAAATGGGGACTCCGTCCACGCATCAAGCCACGACGAACGGGTGACAAACAAAATCCAACCTAAGCTAGGCGATCTAGACCCTACTCAAAGCGCGCAATAAAAACAAATAGCGAATGCGAAAGCACCAAAATCTCACAAAACAAATAAACATGCTCGAAACATATCAAAAATAACGATTCAAGTTATACAAACCTTTACAATTTCAAATTTAAATCATAACTTATACATATATCAAAACTAACAAAATGCATAAAGGAAACAAAGTACAATACATGTGACTCGAGCTATCCTCAACCTCGACTCAAAGACAACCGCCTAGCTCCAACACCTCAAAACGGCACTTGCAAACTCAAATCAAAGGGGGGAAAACGGGAGAAACAACGAGGGTCAATCCTAGAGACTGGTGAGGGGGCTAACACACGCACCCATACGTATACATAAGGACAAAGCATATACAAAGCTGAAAGGGTTCATGAAACGGGCGCGGTTTTTGCATTCTAAAATATTTTAACCCGTGGTAATAAATATATAAAGAAGGAAGTTTGAGGTCGAAGGCCAAAATCAATCAAGTTTTAGAGTTAGAAATTCGCTCCCGTTTCACAACCATAAACGAAACATAACGTACCGAAAGCTCGAAATCTAACCCACTTACTTCATAAACATAGGCGAAGCGAAAACAATACAAATCATAAATCAATCCCACCTCCACACCGTCTGGGGAGGAGAGGTACCCCTCTCAACCCCCATATAAATACATAACTTGAGACGGGGGACCCGCCCGCTCCTTCGACGGGCCTACCACTCAGCGCACCGTCGGCATAGGAGAACTAAGCCTCCCGCACGTGGAGTCGTGCTGATGAGAGAGCCCGACGACCCCATGGTTGACCCGAGATCACATACCACTTCTCTGGGTCCCAAACTTACACTTACACTTATCGAACGATGCTTAAACACAAGTCATATCACGCTTACACACACTCACACTTATCAAAGCATTGCAAAGTAAACGAAAATAGTGCTTAGATAAATATAAAAGCGTTTTCAAAGCCTCATAACAAACGGGACAAATCCCACAAAATACGTATCAAGCACATATCTATATATATACATATATAAGTCGCATTCGGGTTCGAAATACAAATAGGATTTTAGGTCATCATAACTAAAAGGAAAGAAATCCTCACCTTGCCGACCAACCGAACCAAATGGACCACCTCTACAACCTCGAGACAAACCTAAGAACAAAAGCAAAGAGCAAGGGACAAGCTTAGACTCAACATGAACAAATTAGACACTCGGCATATGCATATGGGTGGAAATGATGCATATGAAATGCAATAAGATAACAATTAGGTCACATGACATCATATCGAGACATATTGGAGCATAACTCACATATTTCACGTTCATGAACATCATGCAATACATATAACATATTATACTACAAATTAAGAATGCATACAACTCATACCAAAGCAAAGGAAAAGCATGCAAGGCAAGAAAATAAGTCATGAAGTCATACGTGCACATAAGAGGGCATTTAGATCACATAAGGCACGTTTCACGTCCAACGAATTCACAAACTTAATACAATGCATATAACACATAATTATATCATACAACATACCAATTCAAGCAATGACAAGCCATAGCATCATATATCATTCATATAAGCAAGCATTTAACACCTTAGGAACAAGGTAGGGGAGGGAAATGAACAAAACGGACAAAGAAACAAAGTTCGGGTAAGAAAACTCAAGCTTTCCAGATCCAGGGCCGTGGATATTTTCAAAGGGGGAGATCCACGGCCGTGGATCTGGGGACAGAAACGTCCCCACTGCTGGATTCCTATCCACGGCCTTGGATTTGATCAAAGCCATTATCCACGCCCGTGGATCTGCTTCCAGTGACGAAAACTCGATTTTTAGCCCTCAAACTCACCAAGAACCAAAACTAAACCATACTAACATCAAACCAACACAATATACAAGATATATGCATCAAAGATTCAAAGGTTTATGCCCTAATTCATGCAAGAAAACGAAGCAAGCAAAGACATGAACGTAGCAGGTCATTCTCTTCAAGTTTGAGGCCAAAACATGGGATAAAAACTTGGAAACACTTAGCTAACATATAGAACAACAAAGCACATCATGTTCATGCAATTTCATACGAATTGGGGCACAAAAAATCAACAAACCAATCCAAAAATCATGACAGCAGTTCGGTTGAAGGAGAAGCAGATTCACAGTAGTTTTTCAAGCTCAAAACTCATCAATTCATTAAAGGGTTTCAAAGGCAATTCATCCATAACACATCTACCAAGTATCATGTATCAAAAAGGAAGCAAAACAAGTTTATAATATCAGTTTTTGAGCACCAAAACAGCCACACAAAACCATTGCAAGGAAGGAAAGAAAATAGACCATATTCTAACTCATATAACTCATATATACAGCTGAAATGAGGCGTGAAATCAGGGCAAAACAGAGCATATTCATAGAAAAACATGTATATTACATTACCATGCATATTAACATACGAAATTGGAGGCAAGAATTCAATCATTTGATCTCAAAAACGGGATAGCAGTTCATACCGGGAGAGCAGATTATAAATTTCAGTTTTCATGCCCAAAAGCTCAAAGTTTAAACCAAGTTATCAAAGAAGAAATCACCCTAACACCTCTAGCATGAAGTATAAATCAAGAATGGAAGCAAAGAAGTTCATATAATCACCAATGAAGCATGAAATCAGTCCTAAATCCGAGCTAAGACATGGAAGCAAGATTGAACTCTAACCCTTCCTATTCATGCCATCTCCCAAACTCAAATTATATCTCAAGTAAAACATGAAATTCATGGATCAAATTCATCATATAATCATGGAGAATTCAAAATTTTACTTACCTTCAAGAGTTGATGAAGTATGGAGAAGATATAGCTCCAAAATCACAAAGTCATGGAGAGTGCTTTCTTCTTTCTCTTCTTTCTTCCATTTCCAGTAGCTTTTCCTTCTCTCTTGGGTCTGTGGTTCGAAATTCTGCTGATAAGGGAGAGAGAGGGATGAATCAAGGTCATATAAACCAAGGTTAAGGCTTAGGTATGGTTAGTTTGGGCCAACAAAGGTAAGACTAGTCAAAGAAGGTGGCTTTAACACAAGCTGCTCGTTCCGGGCAAAAAATGGGGGTCCAAATGGGCTTAAAAAATACCAAACCAGGTTCAAAATTTTCCTTTCTTCGTTGCGAGTCCGACACTTCTTCCGGAATTCAAATCCGAATTCCCAAGCTCAAGTTATGGCCACCGGAACACGAGGCGCGCTAAAACTAGTTAGGGCCTCATGTCCCTCATCAATTACATAAGGTTTAAAACCTCGACAAACGAACACAGAACTTAAAACGAACATGCAAACATATTCATAACTCACATATATGACGCATATCAAAATTTCATAAAAATCAAAATTGAATTCCGGCACATAACGAGTAAATTACGAGCATGCAAACTTAAACGTTTAAAATTCAAAGTTCATAATATAAACAATTAATTTCATATAATTTCAAATAATCATATAAGCATTAAAATAACACTCAAATACATAATTAACTAATTAAAGCGCATAAAACCCTCTTGTTACGGCATACCTGGAAATCCGAACGATCGGGATGTTACACGTTTTATATCAAATCAAGTCATAATTCTCATATAACAATCATAACACGTGTAATTGCGTGTTAACAAGGATTAGGTATCATAAAAAGAGGTTAAGGGAAGATTAAACAAGCAAAGAAACACGAGAGAACAAAAAACGAACAACGGGGAAAAGCTGATAGGATCCATGGCCGTGGATTTGAGATCCACCTTCGTGGATCTTGCTCCAGAAATTCCCCAAAATCTTTCCCTAAATCCACGCCCATGGATGGGTTATAGAAGGAAAATCCACAGCCGTGGATTGAGTTCCAGAAGTAAAAATACATGCAAAACAGGGCAATTACGAGAAGGAAGCCAAAGATGCATACACCCAACTCAAAACTCCAACCAAAAGCGTACCAAATCAGGTCATAAGGTCATACACACATTCTATATCACATTTAAACATCAAGAACCCAAGGAAAGCATCACGAATTCATTATCAAACCCATTTCTCCAATCTTCATTAATGATCATGCATTCACTACTTAACCACCAAGCCAAATAAGTCCATACTAACATAAATACATATTTTAGGATCAATTATCACGCATGCAACTCAAAGAAATTCCAAAGAAGCAAGCTATAATCTCCAAAGTTCATCCAAACCCTTACTATTCATCAAGCATTTCAATCCTAATTCAATTCTTGGTGAAATCATGCAAAAGCTATCATAAAATGACCACAAGGAGATCCTCATACCAAAAGTGGGCTTACCTTCAAGAAATGATGAGAAATGGCAAGGAGATGAGCTCAATCTCCAAGGTTTTGGCAGTACTTTCTTCCTCCTTTCTTCTTCGTTCTTTTCTCCCTATTTGCTAAAATTTTGGGTATGGGAGAGGGGGTGGTTCAGTGGTAAGGGCTGAGTAGGGTGAGAGAGGTGTGTTGCAAGTGGGCTAGGTCACGGCTTAGGCTTGTTTCGTAAGCCCAAAACTTATGAAAAATTTAATGATTATTATTTTATGCACAAGGTGCTCGTTTTGGTTGAAATTCGGGGATCCAAATGATCTTAGAAAAGTATGAAGATTTTCCCATTGTCTCTCAGTCATCGATACAGATTCAATGGAGGTGACGGAACCGGAACCAAAGGTGCGCTAAATGCTCTTTAGCCCCGATTTGGTTCCAAAGCTCAAAATAAATCCATAACCAACTCAAACAAGTCCGAAATCAAATAACGGGCATTAAAACACGATCATAATTCATATATCTCAATATACCAAGGTTCCACAAAAATCAGAATTCAAATCGAATGCAAACGGCATTTATTCATATTCATATACACTCAAACGTTCAAGAATTCAATTAAATTCAAGATGAATAAGAATAAATCAAAGTATGACAAGAAATGAAATAAATAATGAAATTAAGAACAATGAAACAATTAAATCGCGCAATTAATAAACACATACGTCGTACCTGTATGGCCGAAAAGCCGAGGGGTTACAACCGCTCCCCCTTAAAAGAATCCGTCCTCGGATTCACTGCTCGCCCGGAAACAATTCGGGGTGGAACTTCTTCATCTTCTCCTCTGTCTCCCATATAGCCTCTTCAGTCTTATCACTTCTCCAAAGAACCTTGACTAGTGGGATACGCCGATTTATGAGTTCTTGAAACTTTCGGTCCAAAATCTTAACCGGCTCTTGAACAAAGGTTAGATTCGGTTCTAGTTCCACTTCTTCAACCGGTAGAACCTCGGATTCATCTCGGTAATACTTCCGAAGTCGCGAAACATGGAACACATTATGGATTCTGGTCGAACTTGGAGGTAAATCCAATCGGTAAGCTGTATCCCCAATTCCCTCTAAAATTTCATACGGTCCAAAATACCGAGGGTTTAATTTTCCTTCTCGACCAATCCTTGAGAACCCTTTTCGTGGAGATGCCTTTAAGAAGACTCTATCTCCCACCTCGAACTCAAGATTCTTTCTCCGGTGGTCGGCATAGCTCTTTTATCGATCTTGTGCGGCTTTCATCCATTGTCAAATTATTTAGACCTTGTCTATTGCATCCTGCATGGCCTTGGAGGGTTTTTCTGTAGCACCCCGAACGTAGGGCACCACATCCCCCACACTAGATGTAACATCCCACATCTCTGAAGCACGACCCGATAACGTTTACTCGTAAGTCCTTCTACTTGAATGTTTAATTTATTAATTATGTGACTTATATGATTAAAAGTGAATTTAATTTGGTATGCTAATCTTTTCGAATTAAATACGATTAATTGTTAATTTAAATCATTACGTACATAAACCTCAACCTTTGATATTTAGTGTTTAACTTCTTAATTAAGGTTTCATGCTACATTAACTATTTCGAAAATTCTGTTAGTTAATTTCAACATGTTATTAGTTGGCTTTAATTTATTTAAAATGGAATTTAAGTTTTAGTAATTAATTTATAACGTTATGAATTCATTCTTGCGCATGAGTGTTTTAATTGTGCTTCGTTCTTATATGTAATGATATTGAAATGTCTTGGAAACTTAGTATGTCGTAAATATGTGTGTTATGAACATGTCTATATGCTCGGTTTATGTTTTCGGATTCATTTGACGTGTTAATGAATTTAATTTTGATTGTGGAACCAAATCGGGGGCTAACGAGCAATTAGCGCACTCTTGGTTCCGTACGTGATATCTTGAGCTCGGGAATTCGGATTCGAATTCCGGCACCTCCGTTGCCTTCGTATCGACGATTCGGAGACAATGGAACAAGCCTCATACCTTTTTGAGATCATTAAGACCTCCGAAATCCAACCGTAACGAGCAACTCGTGCAAGTAGAGCTCCTTTTGTTGACTAGTCTTCATGGTGGGACCCTTTTTACTCAACCTAACCTAACCAAAGCTTAACTATGACTTATGTACCTTTACTTAAGCCCTTTCTTCCCCCTTTTAGCAGCAAAAACCGAGCCAAATATCTCCCCTTGCTGCTGCAACTGATCGAGATAGAGGAAGAGAGAAAAAGGAAGAAAAACCCTTGGCCATTCTTGTGATTTTGAGCTCAAATCACCTTCCTTCTTCTTCCAATCTTCAAGGTATGAATATTTATGTCTTCTATACTCTATTATGCTTGATTTCATCTACTTAATACATGAATTGGATCAGATTTGGTTAGGGTTTGAGTGATGAGTTTGATATGAACTTTTAGGGATTTTTGTTCTTGTGACCTATTTACTTGTGTAGCTGATTTTCTTGCTTATACATGATTATATGAGCTTGTTTCTTGGCCTATTTCTTTCCTAACTGATAGTATATGATGTTAGGAGGATTTTATCTCTTGACCCTTTTATAAAATTATGAGATTTGGAGCTTCAAACTTGATGTTCAAACCTGCCTCCCCTGTTTCGGGATTGCTGTGTGGAATTATGGTTTGTTGCTTGATCTTAGGGTCTCCATTTCGTGTGAAATTGCATGGATATGATGTACACTCATTGCTATATATGTTAGCATTCATGTTGCAAGTATTTGGATCCATTTTAAGCCCCAAAACCGAAAGACATGGCCTGTTCCTATGCATGATCTATGACAGACCTGCTGCTGTTGCGTTTTGTGACTTGTTGGTCATTCTAATGTGCTTTAATTCGTGTCATTATGCATATATATGATGTAAATTAGTTGTTTAGTATGTTAGCATGCATTCCCCAAGGTTTCAGTTCCAAATTTAGCTCCTAAGTACTTGATCATGGCTTGATTGAAACAATAGAGCTCTTATGTACGATTTTGGCGACCCAGTTTTGCTGCATGAATTAGATGCCCTTAATGTATGATTTAGCCTTTGAACTCTAAATGAAATATGTTCCTTACATGCTAAATATGTTGTATATTAAGTTTCATAGCATTTGGAGTTGATTTGGTATGCTTTTGGATTGATTTTGTATGGGATCAGTTTTGCCGGTAGAGCCTTGTGTGCGATTTTGGTTCTGTACCGTGACACCCCCGTGTCTCATTTACACTAAAATGTGAGACACGGGCGTGTCACACCTTCTGGGCATGTCTGTACTGAGCCACGGTCGTGGCTTAGTTTAGCTAGGGTTGGTGACACCCCTGTGTCCTTTCCCCTGCGCGGTCCTTGTTGCTTCCTTTTCGGTTTTTGATTCGTTTCACCTCTTTAATGACTTTATCTCCTTTTGTGTTGAACTATGAACTTGTTTTGTTATGTGTTAGGAATATTGTGGTTTAATTTCATAGCATTTGGATGAGGTTTAAAGCATGCTTTTGGTGAATTTCTATGACGTGGTTTGAGTGCTTCTATATGGAATATTAAGTACCTTCTTGCATTCTTTTGATGTCTTAAGTGATGTTCTTTACCTTTTTATTTATTATACTCAATGTCAACATGTTGAAAGGTATAATGTGACTATGGTTCCAAGATTTTGTTAGATATTGCTATTAATTATGAAGGATATGAAAAGATGGAACTTGAATGTATATGAACGTTTATAATATCAAATGAATGACTTGGTTATATGAGTTAAATTCCTTAATAGTGCACATGAACATTTTCATGACATAATATCATCTTTTATGCATTCATATCATGCTTATGCATTGTCGTGCGTCATATATGGTTCATTAAGAGTCTTGAGTCTCACGAACACGTCATGTTGTCTTTTGTACAGTTTATCTCCAGGGTGGAGAGATCTTGATCTTTCAGGCACTCGGTAACTCCTATCCTTGTTTCGTCTTGTACCAGGTGAGGGTGTTTTTGTTTTAGCTACGTATTAAACCCTACAACCGTATGTGACAAGCTTTGGCCAAAAACCTAATATAGTTATATATGGTTTTCAAATGAACATACCGAGTAATTATTGATCGAGTAAATCCTTTTCAAATGATTTATGAATTATGTTATGTTTCTTATGAATTGATATATTTGGCGAGACACATTTATGATTTATGATTGTGCGGGCCCCGGGACTTAGTATAGGTGGCTAACCGAGGAAGCAAGGGCTGACAGGGATCCCATATACTAGTTCCAACCAATTACGGCGAAACGGACTTCATCAAGGAGTTTTTGACGGGGAAACGCTAACCGGGCTTTGAGGCCTCATGAACCTTATAGCCGCATTGATATGATTGGGTGGTCGGGCCTTGCAAACCCGTCCACCACCCGGAGGAAGAAGGTTGGAACTGTTTTATGAATATGATTATGTTATGTTATGATTGTTATGCACCGTGCGGGAAGGCCGGGACACGGATTGCCCAAACGAATATGATTTATGCTATATGATCTGCACGTATTATGGTATATTGCATGATCGCCTAATCAGCATATTAATGATATTTGTCGTACACGGTCGGAGTTTGGTTGGAGATTGTGCACGCTCACTCGCCGAGCCTTATGTATATGTATGATTTATGAATGTAATGAATTAATATGATTAGTCATAAAATCCGAGCATTGATTAATCATTCTCTTGCCCTTTTTGGGAACTAATTTCAAATAAAACCTTGTTCGGAATTTATGACTTGCATGTGCATGTTTTTATATATGTATATCGCTCCTGCTCACTCAGTCTTCTAGAGACTGACCTCTCCCTCCCCAACCTTTTAGTGTGCAGGTTTGACTTTGGAGTTTCGAGCTAGGCGGAGGTGTTTGGAGTCTTTAAGTTGGTCAAGTTAGGTTAGGAGAGTCTCTGCACTCACATATGTATTGGAATTATGTATGATTCGATTCTATAGTATCATGAACTTGAATATTTATGTAATTGTTATTGAATTGCTGTTTCTGGGTTTTGCTATGGATTAAAAGAGGCCTGAAGAGCCCAATTCTGGTTATGGTTTGTATGTTTGAACTTTGGCTTTGCGTTGCATTATATTTCATCGATTGGTTATCATTGCAGGGTCTAGTTCCGCCTAGCTTAGGAAGGTTTTTATGTTTGTCTCCCGTTCGCTAGGGTTTGATACGGGTGCGGATTTACTATTTCGTTACTCGTGTTGAGCCTTAGTGCGGGGGATGTGGTGCCTCATGTGCGGGGAGCTACACGGGGGATGTGACACCTTGTGCTTGGGTGTTACATAAGTTATGCAATCAAGTTTCCTTTCTAAGAAATTTGGTCACTTTGGTCCAAGAAATAAATGTGCAATTTAGTCCTTGAATTTGAAAGAATGATCATATAAGGACAATCAAGTAATTAAATCACGTTTGGCCACTAATTCATGTAACGATTAAATCCAAGTCATACAAAAATTCTCAAATTGTCACGAATTTCACATATTTTCACATAAACATATTGAAATAGAATTTATAAAATTAATATAACTCATATAAGTTGAATAAGGGAAAAATAATTAAATAAAATCCTAACGCTCGAAACTCACACGTGTCGAGCGTACCTGACTGTCTGGGATCACGCCCTTAAGAAGGACCACCTTGTTTCATGGAGGTGCAAAGTGTATAGTTGATACGTGTGTGATACATGAGGGTGCTTACTTCAATAATTAAGTTCACTGAGGTGCCTGTTAGGAATAGTGCCCTAGAAAGCCGATTAGTCATAATCCGTTTTGGGACTTTCCTGGTATCACAGACAATCTTTGAATAATATACGATTGATTAATATCATAGGCAAACACTTCTTTATATGCTCTTGTTTGGTATGCGTTTACTTTAGCTGTGCATGTATGAGAACTCCCCTAATCCTGATGACTTTAGGACTCTACCATTTAGGTGAAATGGTTCATGAAACGAGCCCTATATCACATAAGTCATGATTAGTAAAATGCTCCAAGCCGATGAGTCCTACCGACAGTGGGAGTGTCAACCTGACTCCTCTAAGGCTTGCTTGTGGGATCACGCCCTTAAGAAGGACCACCTTGTTTCATGTAGGTGCAAAGTGTATAGTTGATACGTGCGTGATACATGAGGGTGCTTACTTTAATAAGTAAGTTCACTGAGGTGCCTAGTGTGAGAAGATTCCTAAATGGGAAAGGAAGTTTCTATTTCAGGAAATGGAAACTTCCAGATTAGGAAATATCTCACGAGTCATTGATGTGATTAATTGATCCTTAGACTTGAGGTTTCATGTCACTTTATGAGTTAACTCTGTAGTCTTTCGTATAAGCTTTAAAGGGTGTCGCCTTAGACAACTGATTCAAGGCTTATGTTGGGGCTACACAAGTGACTCATGAAAGTGAATGAGAATCAAGAAAGGACCTACACTTGCGTTTGCAAGGTGATCTCTTATTGTGTAAGTCATTCATATGCCATATGGAGTCCTTGGCCAAGGCAGTAGATCAAGACATCAAGAAAAGGGTTTCTTGGATTGAGATCAAATGGATATGAAATGCACTTAGCTTTAAGACCAGATTATTAGGGTTCTAATTATTCCCTTACCCTAGATCTTGGTTGAGAGATAGTAAGTAGGAGGATTGTATCTCACATGAATCAATAACTTAAAGGTTCTGTCGAATCCGAACATTCCAATTCAGCTAGGGGTTAAACACCTGTTGCTAGACTATGGTCGTTTAATCTGTAGACTGATTAATTAATTTGTGAATTAATTAATTGGGGTCACTGCTAATTGAATTGAGAACCTAGAGGGTCACACACAACAACTTGGTTACATGAGTTAAGGCTTTAAAATGATTAAACGAGTTAATCGGGCCTAGAGGGTTCCACACGTGTGAACCACACGTGTGGCTCACGTGAGTGACACGTGTCTCACACGTGTGTAATTATATGTGTATATTTATTTATGTGTTAAATAATTAATGTGATTAATTATTTAATAGACTTTGGTTTAATTTTGAATTAAAAAGAAAGTCTTATTTTGGAGAAAAATAATATAGTTAATTAATTATGAATTAATTAATTAGATAAAATAAGTTATTTATTTTAAATAAATAAAGTATAAATTTGTCCAAAAATAGTTTGGATATTTTAGCTCTCTTAAAAGTTGATTTGAATTTGAATTCAAAGTAAAAGTTGGAAATTACTTGATGATCAAGTAATAGGAGAGAGGGACCAAATCCTTGCCCCATAAGGACTAGGTTCGGCGTCCCTCACCCTCTCCTATATATAGGGGAGCTCAAGCTCCCCTTAGAGCTAATTGACAATTCTTTTGGTTCATGTGTTGAACACCATCCTTTCTCCAAGATAAACAAAACCCTAGGTTAAGCCTAAACACTAACTAGAGAACTAGCATCCTTACTAGTTAGATTGTAGCCAAGTTGGTGGACTATCTCTAGAGAACTTCAAGTTAGAAGTTTTGAAGATTCGAGCTTTACCAAAAAAAGTGGGGATCAAGCAAAACGATCAGAAGGGATGATGAAACGATTCTGAACCCAACAGAAAATGAGTGAAAAAATCACGTACTGTTATGTGATTTATTATGTGGCTTTCCATATTACTGTTTTTGAGGCCGGGGTATGCCCCGTGTAATTGTCTAAGGCCAATATGAAGATTGAGCCTTATTACTTTATGTCTTTTTCTTTTTATTGTAATTTGAGAGAAGAGATAGGTGGTGAGGTTTTATTTTCATTTTGGAGACAATGCACCCATGGAGTAAGATGGACCACATTCAAGTAACAAGGAGGCAATAAGTGAAGACCCCTCAAAATGTTAGGGAGGGGAATCTCAATTGTAAAAATGTAATAGAGATAGGGCTCGTATTTTGTTACTGCTTTCCCTTATGTGATTTAAACTGTTTATGTGGCATGTATGTTAGAACTTGTAATTGTGGAGTGGCTCCCACATATCACGCATAAGATAGGTAGAACTCATGATCATCACATGTTAGTATCATGCTAGGACATGTTATCTGTTTATGTGTTTGTTTGAAATGCATTTAAGTTGTACTTGCATTAATCAAGACTAATAAAATTGGATAACATATATGTTGGTGAGGTCGAACCGAACAACTCTTCGGTTGATTCGAAAATTCCCATTAAATATTAAGCTCATTTCAAATAATAGGTATTTAATTCGAGATGCAAATTTTGAATTAAATTCCTAGCATTCCATCAATAGGTTTTAAGTTTAGTAAGTAAAGCTAGTTATTGTCCGCGAGTCTTGGGATAGCTAGTGGAGCTTATTAGTTCTTAGTTACCTAATTTATCATTTTAAATGATCAATATTTCGTGGTTAATTTTGGCAAGGGCGATGTCCACGAGTCGTGGGTTGTTCGAACTAAGTTTTGATCATGATTTTATGATTGATGGGTCTAGCTTAACGCCTAAGTAAATATGGATGTCGCACGAGTCGTGGGTCCATACTGAAAGATAGGTGATGCAAAAACAATTACTAAGAGTTCTAAAGGTGTTAGAATTGGTAGGTTGTACCTACCTAGGGTTTTACTTAGAATGTCCGCGAGTCGTGGGTTCGAGGTAAAATGCTTAGGATCTTAGTACCCATTGGGAAACGCGTTCCTCTTAGATCTTTGGGAATTAGATCTTTGAAAAACAGTGGGAGCTACATTAGATTAAAAACCTTATCTTTTGTATATCGTTATAATTCAGCATGCTCACATTTTCTCTGCTTAACATTTAGGTTGTAGTTCTGTGATTCTCTACAATATGAAATGCAAACCCATTCGTATCCATCCTTAAGTCAAACAAGTTGACTAAGTCCTAACTAACTCTAAAAAGGCTTCGGATCCTAAAATTCATTTTAGAATCCGAAAAGAGAAATTGTTCTCTATAAGGCGAGATTTTCCTTTACTTGAAAATTCGACCCGGGCCAAAAGAGAAGCAACCTGAGGTGATAGGATTTTTCCAAACCACTTAAGAGCAATTGAACCACCTCATAAAAATGTTACAAGGTATAACATTATGGAATTATTCAATATTCCAAATGAGGAAACAAGTGCACACGAACAAGGTCTAAAGATCTTATGGTCTCGATCATCAACTGAGAAAAGAGTTCTCAATACACTGATTGCTTACATTGCTTCCACCATCATTCAAACCCTTTATGCTCAACTAGAATGATGCTAATGTAGCATAGTTAATAATGGTTGAGAGCATCCTTAAGAAGGAATAAAAGGTTATGATGGTTAATTCTTCTTCTAAACTCACTAAGTTAAAGGCTTGAAGGCCTAGAGAAGAAGAAACCCTTAAGAGCCCATTAGAGGGGCATGTAAGGGGTACGCCCAAAAGACACTAGAGATCAAATTGGACGTTTGCTTCTATAAGGACTTTGAAAGGGAACTGCAAAGAGTATGAGTACTCTGAAATGTTACCTCGTTTAGTAATTCTACTAGGAATAGAATTCACAAGTCTTGAGTTGATTCTGCATAATCTGTTGTGCAAAGACTCAAAGCACTAATGTTCTGAACATACAACGAGATAACAAAAGTAAGTGAGATGACAAAGCTTCGAATTACTTTGGAACGTTGAGACACAAAAGGATTAGCAAGTTAGACATCTTAGGATCATTTTACGAAAATGAACCTAGAGAGTTAACTTCCTATGAATCCTATCTTAAAGGGAAATGTTCCCGAAACATGGTTTAGGTGAAACGTGGAACGTGCCAAAATTCTAGTGGATTTCGATCCATGCTGATGAGTGTAAGATGCTTAATGTAAGCACTAGATACAATCATCAGTTTAAACATTATGAATGAATGTACTTGTTGAAGTACAAATTCGAAACTTATATGAAATTCTTAGAATTTCAAAAGGAGGTTAGGAACCGAAGTAGTCATAAGTTATACGTAAATCGATATGATCGAGATAGCCAATATCTTAGCAACTAATTCCTTAGTCATCTTAGAGATAATAGGATTATCTCTCAGTAAACTAATTCGAGCACACCTTAGTGTTTCCGAATGAGGAAATGAAACCTTATAAGATATGGTCCATTCCATAGCAAGCTTTACTGCCTTATAATCATTCTAGGAATAAACTCCCAGAATATGCAGTTAGAGATTTTGAATTTTGCACCTTCCAAAATCAGTCCTTTAGATGCACTATGCAATGTGGCACCCTAAATTCCCTAATTATTCTTGTCCTAGAATTTAGTGGAATCCTCTTAAGTGAAGAGGATAGTGGGAGATAGGCTAGAAATGAGTTCAAGTTTATACAAACAATATTGGATATCATTTCTGCGATTCCCTTAGACAAAGGTTGTTTATCTCAAGGAATGTATCTTTCTTAAGGAATTGTTCCTATAGAAGAAGAAAGGCAAGCAAGCAGACCTCAAAGAAATTTGAGGATAAATATCCACGCCACATATAGAAGAAACGAGCCCATCTGATAAAACTTAGCCAAATTTTAGAGTATGTACACGTATGAAACCCTTCTCTTAAGAAGTGTTTAGAACGCATTCCTAGATAGCCAAGAGGAGACACTGTCAGATTTGGAATCTGAGTAGTGTAAGCAAGCCTTGAAATCCAATATGGATTCCATATACTCAAACCAAGTTTTGACCTTGGTTGATCCACCTGATAGGATCAAGCTCGTGGAGCTTCGAGTAAATGGAAAGCATTACAACCTTCTTGACGATTGAAATGCAAAAGTCCATTTGGATTATGTTTACCACATCCTCATATTCTGACTATGAGATATGATAAATGAATATGAGAACTATCTTGTTCAATATGAGATTGAAAGAGACTGAAATAAGGTATTTCTATAAATCTCATATTCAGTGGGAGTATGCATAAGGTATGCATATCCCTAAGTCAATCTGTGGAATGATAAAGGCTTCTAGGAGTTAGACAATTCGATTCCACAGTCAAATCGTTTGACACAGATGGAAGTCGAATAAGTCTCAGAGTGTACATATGAAAGTTAGTGATGTAAGAGTATATTTTGGTTCTTTAGAAGACGACATCCTTCTCATTGGGAATGTCAAGGATGACGTGAAAGTTACCAATTCTTGTTTAAGAAACAATTTGACATGAAAGATCTTAGTGATTATCCTAAATTCTCGACATTGAGATCTATAGAAGATAGATCTAAGAGCATAAATGGATTATCACAAAACGAGTACATAACCACGGTACTAAAAGGAGTTTAGTATGGATAATGGAACATCTCTTTTGAAGAGTATGTGTCCTAGGATAACTTTGAGAAAGTTAGAATGTCCAAAAATCCCTTTAAGTGAAAGGGTGTATAATGTATGAAATATTATGTACTAGACTTGATATGGCGCAACACTAAGCGTAGTGGGCCGAATCTAGTATGACCTTAGAGAAGGTCACTGGATTGCTATAAAATATACTCTCAGAGTACTTTAGAAGAAATGAGGATATCTTTATAATGCCCTGAAAGATCTTGTTGTTAGAAGGATATTTGATGTAACCGTTCATCAAACGTAGATGATTATGAAATCATTGAAAGGATACAACTTCTACCAGAAAGGTAATACAATGTGTTGGAAAGGGGTTCCAAGGACGGACATTGCAAAACTCGACTATCGTAGTTGAGAACTTAGTCGTATTATATAACGCTAAGTTAAGTGTTTGGGTAAGAAACTCCATCTAACTAGTTAGATGAAGTTCCTAGCATGAAACAACTCCTTTATCATATTGTATGATAATAAAGGATGGTTGCTCAAGTAAGAGAACCAAGACCTCACCAAGAGACTGAACACGTGATTACGAATCACTTTATAAGGAAAAGGTGTTTCCTAAGAGATGTGTAAACAAGAGGGTCACATCAGCAGAGAATATAGCAGATCCACTTTGGAAACGCCCAAAGTCAATAGGCTCTCAAAGTGCATCTTGAGAAGATGGGACTTAGAGTACCTAAATGGCTTTTACGGGCAAGTGGGAGATTGTTAGGAATAGTGCCCTAGAAAGCCGATTAGTCATAATCCGTTTTGGGACTTTCCTGGTATCACAGACAATCTTTGAATAATATACGATTGATTAATATCATAGGCAAACACTTCTTTATATGCTCTTGTTTGGTATGCGTTTACTTTAGCTGTGCATGTATGAGAACTCCCCTAATCCTGATGACTTTAGGACTCTACCATTTAGGTGAAATGGTTCATGAAACGAGCCCTATATGATAGGAATCAGGATGATGTGAATCATAAGACAAGGCCACACTTTGATCCAAATGATGATATGATCACAACTCAAGATGAACCAAGTTATGTTGGACCTATCACAAGGTCACGATCCAAAAGAATGCAAGAAGAAGTTCAATCTCTTTTGATCCAAATAACTCAAGAAGAGCCCCAAGAAGACAAGTATTCAGCTGGACCCAATCCACCTTGTTTCAATGTCTTAGTGATAGAATTTTAAGCCCAAATTGTGTTAAGTTTATTGTAATTTGGCCCTGAACTATTATATTATACTTTGGGCCATCTTTTTATTTATTTTGCATGCATTTAGATTAGGTTAAGCCCATTTTATTCAGCCTACAAGAAAAGTGACAGGATTAGCTTGTCTCTTTGAATTCTGAATTGTCTCTTAGAATTCCCATGCATGCATCTTTATATTCCAGCCTTGTAGTTCGAAATATTCAGTCAAAAAATGAATGAATTGTGATTCAAGTGAGTTATACTCACAAGTTCTTAGTTGAACGACACCGGAGTTTCAAACCTCCGCCGGATAATGTCATTTCCTGACTCATTATAGTGGATGGGGTGCATTACTTATCAAATCTGATAGTGTTGGTTCCTTGCTCATTATAGCAAACGGGTCACACTCCTAGAATTCCAATCTGATAGTGTTGGTTCCTTGCTCATTATAGCAAACGGGTCACACTCCTCTATTTTAACCTTGAAGTGGATGATCGAAAATCAAGAACTCCAAGTATTGGTATAGGGTTTCACGGCAAGTACGTGGAGTTCGTATCATTTAGTATTAAAATCTTTCCTTGTTTGATATTGATGACCTCATAAGATTCTTGAATTTCCCTTTCCATATGATTCGAGTCTCTACAATATGAACAATGACTTACTTATGATGAGAAGATATAAAATCCATCTTGGCTATTTGAATCTTCTTATTCTTCGAATCATTGAAGTCTTGAATTTTTGGGAATTTCTCTTATCTTTTGGTTTCCTCGCCTTGCCTTCCAATTATTTCACCTTGAAATATTTTCCTAACTAGTTGCACTTGAAATAATTCCTAATTTCTCTTAATTTGATCCTTCCACTTCGGCATTGAAATCTTTCTTTTCTAAATCTCTAAGCCCCTTGTAGCCCGAATATACCTGTCTCCCTTGTCCTTTTCCCGGTATCCTGAAGTAAAATACAATTCCAAGAAGGTATCGATGCATTCGGGGTTTTTAGTGCATGTTCATGTGAACGATTAATGCAAATAATATCAATTGATATCAAATAATTCACACAAGTGATGTAGTGAATGCCAAAAAACACATAATCCTATGCCGAACCACCTAGACAAACTCAACACGACACGAGAGCTCCGATTTTGCAACCATGAGCTCTGATACCACTTAAGGATGTAACACCCCGGAGCGAAGGGCGCCACATCCCCCGCACCATATCCCAACACGTGATACGAAATGGGGACTCCGTCCACGTATCAAGCCACGGCGAACGGGTGACAAACAAAATCCAACCTAAGCTAGGCGGTCTAGACCCTACTCAAAGCGCGCAATAAAAACAAATAGCGAATGCGGAAGCACCAAAATCTCACAAAACAAATAAACATGCTCGAAACATATCAAAAATAACGATTCAAGTTATACAAACCTTTACAATTTCAAATTTAATCATAACTTATACATATATCAAAACTAACAAAATGCATAAAGGAAACAAAGTACAATGCATGTGACTCGAGCTATCCTCAACCTCGACTCAAAGACAACCGCCTAGCTCCAACACCTCAAAACGGCACCTGCAAACTCAAATCAAAGGGGGGAAAAAGGGAGAAACAACGAGGGTCAGTCCTAGAGACTGGTGAGGGGGCTAACACACGCACCCATACATATATATAAGGACAAAGCATATACAAAGCTGAAAGGGTTCATGAACCGGGCGCGGTTTTTGCATTCTAAAACATTTTAACCCGTGGTAATAAATATATAAAGAAGGAAGTTTGAGGTCGAAGGCCAAAATCAATCAAGTTTTAGAGTTAGAAATCCGCTCCCGTTTCACAACCATAAACGAAACATAACGTACCGAAAGCTCGAAATCTAACCCACTTACTTCATAAACATAGGCGAAGTGAAAACAATACGAATCATAAATCAATCCCACCTCCACACCGTCTGGGGAGGAGAGGTACCCCTCTCAACCCCCATATAAATACATAACTTGAGACGGGGGACCCGCCCGCTCCTTCGACGGGCCTGCCACTCAGCGCACCGTCGGCATAGGAGAACTAAGCCTCCCACACGTGGAGTCGTGCTGATGAGAGAGCCCGACGACCCCATGGCTGACCCGAGATCACATACCACTTCTCTGGGTCCCAAACTTACACTTACACTTATCGAACGATGCTTAAACACAAGTCATATCATGCTTACACACACTCACACTTATCAAAGCATTGCAAAGTAAACGAAAATAGTGCTTAGATAAATATAAAAGCGTTTTCAAAGCCTCATAACAAACGGGACAAATCCCACAAAATACGTATCAAGCACATATCTATATATATACATATATAAGTCGCATTCGGGTTCGAAATACAAATAGGGTTTTAGGTCATCATAACTAAAAGGAAAGAAATCCTCACCTTGCCGACCAACCGAACCAAATGGACCACCTCTACAACCTCGAGACAAACCTAAGAACAAAAGCAAAGAGCAAGGGACAAGCTTAGACTCAACATGAACAAATTAGACACTCGGCATATGCATATGGGTGGAAATGATGCATATGAAATGCGATAAGATAACACTTAGGTCACATGACATCATATCGAGACATATTGGAGCATAACTCACATATTTCACGTTCATGAACATCATGCAATACATATAACATTAATTAAGAATGCATACAACTCATACCAAAGCAAAGGCATGCAAGGTAAGAAAATAAGTCATGAAGTCATACGTGCACATAAGAGGGCATTTAGATCACATAAGGCACGTTTCACGTCCAACGAATTCACAAACTTAATACGATGCATATAACACATAATTATATCATACAACATACCAATTCAAGCAATGACAAGCCATAGCATCATATATCATTCATATAAGCAAGCATTTAACACCTTAGGAACAAGGTTGGGGAGGGAAATGAACAAAACGGACAAAGAAACAAAGTTCGGGCAAGAAAACTCAAGCTTTCCAGATCCAGGGCCGTGGATATTTTCAAAGGGGGAGATCCACGGCCGTGGATCTGGGGACAGAAACGTCCCCACTGCTGGATTCCTATCCACGGCCTTGGCTTTGATCAAAGCCAAAAATCCACGCCCGTGGATCTGCTTCCAGTGATGAAAACTCGATTTTTAGCCCTCAAACTCACCAAGAACCAAAACCAAACCATACTAACATCAAACCAACACAATATACAAGATATATGCATTAAAGATTCAAAGGTTTTTGCCCTAATTCATGCAAGAAAACGAAGCAAGCAAAGACATGAACGTAGCAGGTCATTCTCTTCAAGTTTGAGGCCAAAGCATGGGATAAAAACTTGGAAACACTTAGCTAACATATAGAACAACTAAAGCACATCATGTTCAGGCAATTTCATACGAATTGGGGCACAAAAAATCAACAAACCAATCCAAAAATCATGACAGCAGTTCGGTTGAAGGAGGAGCAGATTCGCAGTAGTTTTTCAAGCTCAAAACTCATCAATTCATTAAAGGGTTTCAAAGGCAATTCATCCATAACACATCTACCAAGTATCATGTATCAAAAAGGAAGCAAAACAAGTTTATAATATCAGTTTTTGAGCACCAAAACAGCCACACAAAACCATTGCAAGGAAGGAAAGAAAATAGGCCATATTCTAACTCATATAACTCATATATACAGCTGAAATGAGGCATGAAATCAGGACAAAACAGAGCATATTCATAGAAAAACATGTATATTACATTACCATGCATATTAACATACGAAATTGGAGGCAAGAATTCAATCATTTGATCTCAAAAACGGGACAGCAGTTCATACCGAGAGAGCAGATTATAAATTTCGGTTTTCATGCCCAAAAGCTCAAAGTTTAAACCAAGTTATCAAAGAAGAAATCACCCTAACACCTCTAGCATGAAGTATAAATCAAGAAGGGAAGCAAAGAAGTTCATATAATCACCAATGAAGCATGACATCAGTCCTAAATCCGAGCTAAGACATGGAAGCAAGATTGAACTCTAACCCTTCCTATTCATGCCATCTGCCAAACTCAAATTATATCTCAAGTAAAACATGAAATTCATGGATCAAATTCATCATATAATCATGGAGAATTCAAAAATTTACTTACCTTCAAGAGTTGATGAAGTATGGAGAAGATATAGCTCCAAAATCACAAAGTCATGGAGAGTGCTTTCTTCTTTCTCTTCTTTCTTCCATTTCCAGTAGCTTTTCCTTCTCTCTTGGGTCTGTGGTTCGAAATTCTGCTGATAAGGGAGAGAGAGGGATGAATCAAGGTCATATAAACCAAGGTTAAGGCTTAGGTATGGTTAGTTTGGGCCAACAAAGGTAAGACTAGTCAAAGAAGGTGGCTTTAACACAAGCTGCTCGTTCCGGGCAAAAAATGGGGGTCCAAATGGGCTTAAAAAATACCAAACCAGGTTCAAAATTTCCTTTCTTCGTTGCGAGTCCGACACTTCTTCCGGAATTCAAATCCGAATTCCCAAGCTCAAGTTATGGCCTCCGGAACACCAGGCGTGCTAAAACTAGTTAGGCCCTCATGTCCCTCATCAATTACATAAGGTTTAAAACCTCGACAAACGAATACAGAACTTAAAACGAGCATGCAAACATATTCATAACTCACATATATGACGCATATCAAAATTTCATAAAAATCAAAATTGAATTCCGGCACATAACGAGCAAATTACGAGCATGCAAACTTAAACGTTTAAAATTCAAAGTTCATAATATAAACAATTAATTTCATATAATTTCAAATAATCATATAAGCATTAAAATAACACTCAAATACATAATTAACTAATTAAAGCGCATAAAACCCTCTCGTTACGGCATACCTGGAAATCCGAACGATCGGGATGTTACACGTTTTATATCAAATCAAGTCATAATTCTCATATAACAATCATAACACTTGTAATTGCACGTTAACAAGGATTAAGTATCATAAGAAGAGGTTAAGGGAAGATTAAACAAGCAAAGAAACACGAGAGAACAAAAAAAGAACAACGGGGAAAAGCTGATAGGATCCATGGCCGTGGATTTGAGATCCACCGTCGTGGATCTTGCTCCAGAAATTCCCCAAAATCTTTCCCTAAATCCACGCCCATGGATGGGTTATAGAAGGAAAATCCACGGCCGTGGATTGAGTTCCAGAAGTAAAAATACATGCAAAACAGGGCAATTATGAGAAGGAAGCCAAAGATGCATACACCCAACTCAAAACTCCAACCAAAAGCATACCAAATCAGGTCATAAGGTCATACACACATTCTATATCACATTTAAACATCAAGAACCCAAGGAAAGCATCACGAATTCATTATCAAACCCATTTCTCCAATCTTCATTAATGATCATGCATTCACTACTTAACCACCAAGCTAAATAAGTCCATACTAACATAAATACATATTTTAGGATCAATTATCACGCATGCAACTCAAAGAAATTCCAAAGAAGCAAGCTATAATCTCCAAAGTTCATCCAAACCCTTACTATTCATCAAGCATTTCAATCCTAATTCAATTCTTGGTGAAATCATGCAAAAGCTATCATAAAATGACCACAAGGAGATCCTCATACCAAAAGTGGGCTTACCTTCAAGAAATGATGAGAAATGGCAAGGAGATGAGCTCAATCTCCAAGGTTTTGGCAGTACTTTCTTCCTCCTTTCTTCTTCGTTCTTTTCTCCCTATTTGCTAAAATTTTGGGTATGGGAGAGGGGGTGGTTCAGTGGTAAGGGCTGAGTAGGGTGAGAGAGGTGTGTTGCAAGTGGACTAGGTCACGGCTTAGGCTTGTTTCGTAGGCCCAAAACTTATGAAAAATTTAATGATTATTATTTTATGCACAATGTGCTCGTTTTGGTTGAAATTCGGGATCCAAATGATCTTAGAAAAGTATGAAGATTGTCCCATTGTCTCTCAGTCATCGATACAGATTCAATGCAGGTGACGGAACCGGAACCAAAGGTGCGCTAATTGCTCTTTAGCCCTGATTTGGTTCCAAAGCTCAAAATAAATCCATAACCAACTCAAACAAGTCCGAAATCAAATAACGGGTATTAAAACACGATCATAATTCATATATCTCAATATACCAAGGTTCTACAAAAATCAGAATTCAAATCGAATGCAAACGGCATGTATTCATATTCATATACACTCAAACGTTCAAGAATTCAATTAAATTCAAGATGAATAAGAATAAATCAAAGTATGACAAGAAATGAAATAAATAATGAAATTAAGAACAATGAAACATTTAAATCGCGCAATTAATAAACACATACGTCGTACCTGTACGGCCGAAAAGCCGAGGGGTTACAACCTCTCCCCCTTAAAAGAATCCGTCCTCGGATTCACTGCTCGCCCGGAAACAATTCGGGGTGGAACTTCTTCATCTTCTCCTCCGTCTCCCATATAGCCTCTTCAGTCTTATCACTTCTCCAAAGAACCTTGACTAGTGGGATACGCCGATTTCTGAGTTCTTGAAACTTCCGGTCCAAAATCTTAACCGGCTCTTGAACCAAGGTTAGATTTGGTTCTAGTTCCACTTCTTCAACCGGTAGAACCTCGGATTCATCTCGGTAATACTTCCGAAGTCGCGAAACGTGGAACACATTATGGATTCTGGTCAAACTTGGAGGCAAATCCAATCGGTAAGCTGTATCCCCAATTCCCTCTAAAATTTCATACGGTCTAAAATACCGAGGGTTTAATTTTCCTTCTCGACCAATCCTTGAGAACCCTTTTCGTGGAGATGCCTTTAAGAAGACTCTATCTCCCACCTCGAACTCAAGATTCTTTCTCCGGTGGTCGGCATAGCTCTTTTATCGATCTTGTGCGGCTTTCATCCGTTGTCTAATTATTTAGACCTTGTCTATTGCATCCTGCATGGCCTTGGAGGGTTTTTCTGTAGCACCCCGAACGTAGGGCACCACATCCCCCACACTAGATGTAACATCCCGCATCTCTGAAGCACGACCCGATGACGTTTACTCGTAAGTCCTTCTACTTGAATGTTTAATTTATTAATTATGTGACTTATATGATTAAATGTGAATTTAATTTGGTATGCTAATCTTTTCGAATTAAATACAATTAATTGTTAATTTAAATCATTACGTACGTAAACCTCAACCTTGTAATTTAATTCAAGTTTATTTAATGAATAACTCTAAAATCGATTTTAATAACTTACGTTACTTAACTTGTTTAATTTAAACTTATTCGAATTCTACATAAATTATTTGCTATTTAATTGTTTTTAAAGCATCGTTAATTTGTACGAAACATTTTCTAAATTTAAATTTAGGTAAGCACTAATTGGTAATTCTTTCTCGATTTAATTCGTAAAATTATTTCGCAATTTGTGAGCTTATTTTATTGTACTCGGGTTTTATTTTAAGGTTTTTCAACACGTCGGATTCGGGTTAAGTATACGAGATTGTACGTGAACCGATCATAATCCCTTTTTCTGTCTCTCTCTTCTCTCTCTCTCCTCTCCCACTCTCTCTCCCGCGTCACTATGCGCGGCTTCGATAACGAGCCCGTAACTCAGTCATTTCTCGATGGAATTCGATGGATGAATAGTCTATTTCGAAGATCTCGACGAGACCTACGCAAGAGTACCAATTTTAAGGCCTAATGACGAATGGTGGTGGAGTTATTTCCGTTTTTCAGGCTCGGCTGGAAAGGGTGGCGGAGCCGCCACTTAGCCGGCGATTTCCGGCGGTTTTCGGCGGCCTTCCGGCGACACGCGCCCCAGACCTAGAAAGAAGACATCCCGGTTTCATATGACGTTGGCGGCGCGGCCAATGGAGATACTACGGCGGCGCACGCGCCGCCTGAAGCCGCGACCGTGGCGCTTGAACAATAACACGGCGGCAGTCCGGTGACTTTTTCTGACCAAGGTTAGTATTTTCCATGGTTTTCCGACCCCCTGAGTTTATTTCCGGCATCAATTTGAGTGAATTTTGGCTGTAGGTGGGGGTTCCAGCAATGGAGTGGCGACAGATTTTTCAGAGGATATCAGGGGCCTTTTTCGGTGATCTTTTGGCAACGGGGCTCTTCACGAAAGTTGTTCGGAACGACGAGAACTATAATCCATTGATCACGCGACTCCAGATTCGGCCATTTGGCGGTGGTTCACGGCAGCGCGGCGGTTCACGGTGGCGGGGGTCTCTGGGGATTTTCTCCGGTAACCACTTTGGGGGTTTCGAAGAGCTCGTTACGGGTAAGACAATGCCTCTTTCGGATCTCATTATCGTTCACCGGTTTGGAAATAATTTGATTTTGAAGATTTTAGGGTTTTCGTATTCTTGGATTTGAAATTGGAGACGATTCACTTGGAATTTCCAAAAATTGGTTGAGGAATTGGAACGAGCACAAGAGAATCTTGCAGGAGTGAATTTTGGGAATTTTTCCGGCACGTTCCGGTAGCAGCCGAGAGGAGGGCGGCCATTGTTCCGGCAGCTCCGGTGGCAGCGTTCCGGCGATCTTCGGGCAGTTTATCCGCCTCGTTGTGGTGAGTTCAACGCCACTTTCCGTTCGTCAATCGGATGCCCGGCTGATTTGTTGAGATTTATTTTGTGTAATTTGAATATTTAAAATTAATTATTTTAATTGCTAATTGCTTAATTTGTCGATCTAATGGTATTCCAATGTGTACGAAACCATGTATTAAATGAATTATGAAATGTATTGATGCTTTGATTTGCAATTTGAATTCCGATATGTCGAATTTGAGCCATTTGTCTAACTTTAAGGGGTGTTTGTGTAATTTTAGAAACGATATGAATTTGTTTGATTTAATTAGGTAAACCTTGTTAATTGAATCCGTTCTGTGATATATGAATTGGGTATACAATGTATGAATTATATGAACTTACTATGGTTGGAATTTGATATGTAACTCCGTGGGTTTTTAATGAAATTCGAAGCATGCATATGATTTGATTGTTCTTGTACTACGTGCTTTTATATGAAATGTGATATGTATAAATGTTTTGATTTGCAGTTTGAGTCTCAGCATGCCGAGTTTTGTTAATTGCTTAGCCTAGAGGGGAGGTTTGTGTAATTTTGTGAAATGTGTAAATTTGCATGATATGAATTAACTAAACCTTCTTAATTGAATCTATTAGGTATGTCATATATATGAATTGGTTATGTGATATATGAATTGACAAGAATTAATATGAATTGTATTGCCTTTCGATTCTTTTTAGTTGCATTAATTATGCACACGAACATGTCATAATGATTATTATGATTCGATTGAATTATGTAATGTTTGTTTTGCATGAATTGGTATGAATGTGAACCCTTATTAGGTGATTGCATTTGTCGTGCGTCTCTGTGTGGTTATCTGTCTGAGTCTGAGCTTTGTGGTCTATTTTATGTGTTCAGTTGGTACAGGTACACCCGGGGTGGTGAAAGTGAGTCGTGCAGGTTCCGGGGTGAACCATTTGTTGTGTCTTCGGCTGTGATTGGTACCAGGTGAGGTTAGGATATAGTTATACCCTAATGAAATGTGCCGGTTTTCGAATGCATGCGACTTATAAGCCTTTATGTATATGTAGATATGTGTAGGATACGTATTTTGTTGGCTTTGCTATAAGTTTGAAAGTATGAAGCTATGTATAAGCCTATGTACGCTTAGCTTTGATTTCGTTATGATTTTGAGGTCGGCGTGATATGTACGTACGATATGATAAGTACGATATGTATGTGCTATGTATAAGTGTAAGTCTAGCGAGTTTAAGCTTCCGATTTCCGTGGTAAGTGTAAGTGTAAGTTTGGGCCCTGGAGTTGTGGGTAAGGGAGACCCGGGATGGCCATGGGGTCGCCGGTTGCAACCCCGTCCACTTCTCCTTTTTATAGGATCAACCCGGAACCCACTAGGAGGTTAGTGGGGGATGGAGTCCTTGGGCATAAGTGTCATGAAACTCACGACCCTGACATATCAGCGGATGGTTTGCGTATGTACAACCCACCCATCAACCGGTGTAAGTGGAGGTATGTGTATTTTGATTTCGTGTGCTTAAGTCTATGTGTGTTATAAAGGAGTTGTCGGATGTGTACTCGTACCCGCCGAGTTTCGTTATGTTTGTCGGTTATAAGTTCGTGAAACGGGGATAGACTCTTAAGTTAAGATAAAATTGGATTTGCTATTAACCTAATAAGTTATGTTCTGATACGTGTGCGGAGTCTGCATGAGTTTGAACGTATGTTTTGAGATATGTATAAGATTTATTTTGAACATGTTTGCAATTATGATTCGAACTTTTGGAATTTCGGGACAGGTTAGCACAGGTGCTTGGATTAGTTGAACCCGTCTTGATTGTATGATTATTCGGGACAGGTATCTAGGGCCAGTTGAACCCATTTTGTTGTGTAATTATTCGGGACAGGATAGGACAGGTTGGCCAGATTAGTCGAACTCGTGTAGTTGATTTTATGCCAGTACTGCACTGTATGTTTAAAGTATGAAAAGTTTTTGAAAAGTTGGCATTTTGGTACTGCTTCCGCTATCATGTTTCGCTTATTCTCTTTTGTACAGGGTTAGGTACCGCCTAGCTAGTGTGTGTATTTTCGTTTGTCACCCGTTCGCTATGACTTGGCGCGTGTGCGGACTCTCCATTTTGTACACGTATCGGTTCATAGTGCAGGGGTGTGGTGCCCCACCGCTTGGGGCGCTACACTAGAGCCCAACACAGGTAGTGGAATGGAGACTCCATACACGCATAGAACAATAGCGAACGGGTGACAAACAAAACTCACACTCTAGCTAGGCGCTCTAACCCTCAATCAGAGTGCATACCAATCAACAAAATATAGCGGAAGCGATATAAGCAATTCATACTAATTCCCAAGATCACATATATACATGTCATAAGGGCATAATAGATTCAACTACCAATATACAATGCCCAACCTGGGCCAAAATATTCTAAGTGTCAAGTATTCATAATACATAGCTTCAGAATTCATAAGTATAAAACAGAAACCACTACAAATGCAGACATGGAGACTCGAGCTATTAAACAAGTAAGACTCGAAGACAAACTTGCCGCCTAGCTCAACTCCAACGACACCTGCAACTCAAAGAAGGGAAAAGAGAGAAAACAGCAACGAGGGTTAGTCCTAATGACTAGTGAGGGGGCTACACACGCACATAAAATGCTTGGCAAAAGGAAGGGAAACACACATGCAAGCAGGTACGTCGCGGCCGCTATGGTTTTCTTCACCAAACTGTCACGGCCGCGAAGGGGGAACAGAAGCTCCACTGGAAGGTGGTCATGGCCGCGACCCAATCCTTCAGGAAATGGTCGCGGCAGCGATGCTATTCCAGTAGCTAAACCAGTAGCAGGTCGCGGCCGCGACGGAGAAACCAAACCCCATGCTCGCGGCTGCGACACCAGTCCGCAACAGGGGAGAACAGCGAAAACCAGGCCAAAACTCACACCAAACACCCATGAAAACATTTTAGCTTCAAGTTAACACATAAAAGGATCATAATATAGCAAGTTCTCACTCATTTCATGCATTAAACCAAGCTAGACATGAAGATATACAAGGAGGAATGCAAGAGATATACCTATGTTCATTTCTTCCATGAAAAACCCCAAAAATCCGAAATGATACCCAATGATTCCTTGATTCTCATGCAAAATCCTTCCATATACTTATTCTAGGATGCTTTAAGATCAATTAGAATGCATAACTTCCAAGAAATCCACACAAGATCACTCCAAATTCAACCAAACATGTCTAACTCTTGCAAACATGCTCAATTTACCATCAAATTCAGCAAATAAGGAGTCTAAACAAAGAAGAGAAAGAGGAGAACATAAATCCAATCTTACCTTTCAAAAATGGAGAGATTTGATGAAGATTTGAGCTCAAATGGGTGAAAGGTGAATGGTGCAAATGGCTCCTCTCTTGGGGTCCGATTTTGGCAGCTCCAAACCCTTGTTTTTCTTGGTGTGGGACGAAATGAGGGCCTTATGGCTGATGGGGGATTATTTTACGAGTGTGTGGGACCAGGAATTACATTATTTGGTGGTGTATAACTCAAATTATGGCTCAAAGAGCGAATAAGGGTCAAAATTTGCACGAGAGGCTCATTTCGATTAAATTTCGGAGGTCTAAACGAGGTTAGAAAAAATTTAAGTCTAGGTTAATTGAACCCGAATCGTCGATACGAGTCCAACAAAGGTGACGGAATTCGAATCCGAATTCCCGAGCTCAAGATATGCTGCCCGGAACCCAAGGTGCGCTAAATGCCCTTTCTTTAGCCTCCTTTAGGTCCCATCTCCCAAAAATGAATCAAAAGACAAACCAAACAAGTTCCAAATCATAAAACGAGCACATAATCAAGTTCATAACTCACATAGTTCACACATATCAGAAATTCACAAAAATCAAAATTGAATTCGGATGCAAATAGAGCAATTAATCAAGGTATAAAAAAATAAACGTTTATATAACAACTTAAGCTTAAATAAATCAATTAATAAATTCAAGTAAAAATTTAAAATATCAAATAATTGCACATTTAATTAATTAAATTGCGCACATAATAATTTACCTGAAAGTCAGAACGGTCGGGATGTTACATTTTCCTTCTTTGCCCCTCTTTTCACACCTTCTTGCTTGGTCCAATTCCATTCCTCCAAATCAAAGAACAACGGAGATCTACACTTTCATCCGTAGAGAGCTTCTGTGACACCCCGACTTCTCGACTGTACAGGTACGCGCGCCACGCGTGAGAGTTTTGAGGATTTGGCTTATTTAATTCCTTTTATTGATTTAATTGTGTGATTTAAACCTTTCTTTTGCCATTTGTTTTCGTGGTTTATGTTATTTAATTTTCCGGGCATGCCTAAGTGTTTAATTATTTTGTATTTGTAAGAATTATTCTTACTTGTCTTTAATTGCCCTCTTGGAAATGTTTAATACTTGATTAATAATTTGATGAGAATTGATTTGTCATATATATAACATTTCATACTTAATTGCATTCTTTTAAATTATATAAGGACCAAAGTGCAATTTTTCCTTTTTCTCCCCACTTGATCGATATATGTATATACACATTTTCTTCATTCCATATTCATCTTCCAAGAACCAAGAACAAGGGCAAGACATTTCTTCATTCTCTTCTTCATCTCTTTCATTCCAATTCACAAGACAACTAGAGATTTGAGCTTTCTTCCATCTTTCCTTCAAAGGTTTAAGCTCCAAGACCCATCTTCATCCTTTCTCTTCATTCCATCCATCATCAAGGTAAGAGCATGTGTATTTATGTTTTGAAACTTGAGGTAAATCTTTATGGTTGTCCTATAAGTGTATGGTGCATGAGAGTTGATTTAGGGAATGTTTTGGTGCAATTATACCTTGGCTTGGATGAGTTAAAGCATGAGTGAACACATTTCATATTTAAGGGTTTTGGTTTGAACTTTGTTGGATTCATACATGTTTCCTTGGATGTTTCCTTGAATTTAATGATGCCTAGATGAGATATTATGATTGTATACATGTTGTTTGGTGTTTTGGGTGCTTGTGGTTAAGTTTTGGGGTGATTGGGGGTTTGGTTTTCTTCTCCCGCGAGCTTCCCCTGTTTTTCCACGTTTTTGCTGTTCTAGAGGACTACCCGGCCGGGTAGTTTTTGCCCACCAAAGTACCCGGGCGGGTAGTGTGTTACAGAAGGTTTTTCGGGCTTGTTTTCCCCGGCCGGGTAAATTTCTACCTTGTTTTTACCCGGTCGGTTACTCCCTCGTCCGAACTCCGATTGACCTGATTTTTAAACCGTTGGAAACCTCTTGAAGTATAGAACAACATCAAATTTAAATCATCTCAATATATTTTGTCATTTGTGAGATATAATCAATTCTTTTTGGTGTCACCACTTCGCCGGAAATCTGCTTTCACCCAACTTTAAGCTTACGCCATTTTCTCCTCGCTTTGAACCAAATTTCGTGCCATATATCATTTTATAGGTCTATGTGTCTAGTTTCATTCCCAAGAAACAAAACTCAATTCCCTTTTCTCAAACTCAAGATATTCTAGTTTTACTACAGCTTGTCCGTTTTGGAAATCTGTCAACTTTCGCCCAATTTCACTCGGGAGCTCTTTTTGTGTTTTCATTTCCTTTTTCTCGCATGTTTGCATCTCCAAACTTGTTTATAACTCATTATTTATTGATTATATGCTTATACTTGTTCTTATATGCATTTGTATCGCTTGAATGACGTGACTTAGTTTTACAAATTTCTTATGCGCCTTGTTAGGCATTTAAATGTTATATTATGCATTAAATGTTGCACTTGAACATGTCATTGATATAATATGATTTCATATTCATGCCTTATGTATTTAATCCACTTGCCGTGCGTCATACCTGGTTCATATTGAGTCGAGTTTCACTCGTGTCTTGTTTCCTTTATCCAGAGAGTTCTCAGGAAGACGTTGAGCACGTCGAGTAGGGTTTGAGGAGTCCTCGTTCTTCTCTTTTTGTCCGGTACAGGTGAGGAATTGTTAGGATATAAAATAAACCCTACAATCCTCTTCTATGTTGATTTGGCCAAAACTTATATTATACTTATATCTTGATTTCAAATGAACAAATGATTTTGGAAAATGAACCAATCTTGATCTTGTCCTGTTTTGGCGAGACTGTTACACTTCCTGGGGCCCAGGGGCTTATGTATTGAGAGAACTGGGGAAGCATGGGCTGACGGCTATCTCTTGCATAAGTCCCAACCAAACTCGGACTACCCGGACATTCACCAGGAGGTTTGGTGAATCGAAGGGGCTCCAGATCAATGGGATTCATGTACCCATTGATCATCCTGTCCTGGGTGGTGAGGGTTAGCTACCCGAACCACCAAACCGGAGGAAAAAGGGTACTTGTGCACTTGAAACTGATTCTATAACAAAGTGAAACTTAAAATATTACATGATCACTTAACAACTACCTGGTACACTAAAGGAGTAAGGTTGGAGATTGCTCACTCGCCGAGCCACTGATCACTTGTCCTGAATTTAATTTGATAGTTGTAATTCCATACAATGATAACCTGTGTTTTACTTACCTTCTTAAAAACCTTGTATGGAATTATAGCTTGCATGAACTTTATCGCTTTCTACATGATATATATGCCTTTCACTCAGTCTTGTAGAGACTGACCCCTCCCTTTTTTGTCCCTCAGGTTCCTTGCAGGTGTAGCTAGGCGGGAAATTGCTTTATTTATTGTAATTTTGTGTCTAGCTCGTGTCACATGGTTGTTGTACCACACACTCATACTACCTTTTGTTATGTATATATTTTGTGAGGCCGTGAGGGCCAAATACTTTCACTTGTAAATTATGTAAGCTCTTGATGAGTGATCCTGTTGTTATGAACTACTGGTTTATGTTTATGGTTTATACTCTTGTTTCTGTCGCTTGGTTGCATCAATTATTTGGTACAGGGTTAGCCCGCCTAGCCAGGGTTCGTGTCGTGTCCCCGTTCGCTAGGATTGGGTTTGTGTGCGAACTATATTCGTATATGAGCTTGGTCTTAGTGCGGGGGATGTGGGGCCCACGTTAGGGCGTCACAGCTTCATAAGGTGGCATCTCTATCGAGGCTTGATAGCTATTATTGTAAGCAAACTCGATTAATAGCAACTGCTCATTCCACGAGCTCTGAAAATCCAATGCACATGCCCTCAACATATCCTCTAAATATTTGATCTGTAGCACCCTCGACGACAGGCACCACATCCCACGCACTACGAGTCTAATTCACATATGAAATAAGCAGTCCATACATGAATTGGACTCACAGCGAACGGATGACAAACAAAATGACAGTCCTGACTAGGCGGAAGCTAACCCTGGAACAATTAACAATAACCAAAATGCAGAAGCAAGGCAATCATTCATGTAATATCAAAGAAATAAATAAAATCCAACAAGAATTTAAATACGGGTTCAACTAGCTCCAGAACCTGTCCTAACCTATCCCGAAATAAATTCAATTCAATAAGTGGCACACCGGCCAACAAAATAAGTCAATACAATACTAGAAACAATTTAGTATGTAGTGAGTGTAAGTGGGTGAAACTTGAACAATGACTCGACAACTCTAACTCCGCCTAGTAACCAACACCTGCAAAAGAAACTGGAAGGAAAGGGAAAAGAGGGGTCAGTCTCTAGAAGACTGAGTTAGCAGGAAGTATACATATATATAGAAACATGCACATGCAAGCTGTAAATCCCGAGCAAGGTTTTAGGTAAAGTAGTTCCTGTGAAGGGCCAGAAAACAGTTACTCTATGCTCGGACTATACAACCTTCAATTAATAATTAATTACACTTTCAGGCAATCAGTGGCTCGGCGAGTGAGTGTGCACAATCTCCAACCAATCTCCGACAGTGTACAATAATTAGGTCTCAGTTGTAAAGGTGATCATGCAATTCACTCATTACTATATAGTGCAATAGTGCAATAGTGTTCACACTCAGTACAGTTAATCGGTGCAATCAATCAGTAACCCGAGGGCAGCCCGTGGTGCCGGACTCACCACCCAGTCTCCTTTTCCCTCCAATGATGGGAAGGTTGCGAGCCTTCACCATCCACTCACGATGAGCATAGGGTGCATGACTCCCTAAGCCCGGAACTCCTTCCTCCACTAATCTCCTAGTGGATTCAGGGGTCATCCCAACAGTGTGGAACTGTATAAGAGCTTACCGTCGGCTCGATGCCTCCCCAGCTCGCTCAATACACAAGTTCCAAGGCCCACAATCAATGTACAGTACAGTATCTCGCCAAAACAGGAACAGTCAGTCAATAACAATAACAATAGGTTCAGTTTCAATTAACATTTACTCGATAACTTGTTTGAAATCAATATAAATATAATTATAGAATTTAGGCCAAAACTTACTCATGCAGGTTTTAGGCTTAATACGTAACTAGAACGGAAAACACCCTCACCTGAAACATGGCGATACAAGGATACAAGCTAGGCCAGGTGCCTATTGATCACGATATCTCCGCCCTGGAGATGAACTGTACAAGAAAGACACAACAGTACTACTGAGACAAGACTTAAAAAGGAGACCAAATAAGACGCAAGGCACTATGTCATGAATACAAGAGTTATATCATGGTATGACATATGTGTTCATGTACACAAGTAATATCTCCTCATTGTAATTAGATATAATAATTAAATGTGTGTGGGTGGCTTGTGAACATTGAAATATAATTTAGATTACATAACATACAAAAATTCATAATTAGATAATTTAAACAATTAATTAACATCTATTTCCATGAATGGAATTAAATTAGTATAAAGGATATATGATCGATATCAATTAGAACACGTAAGTGAGAAAAAAAAAACAATTATTCGAATTTAACTTCATAATAAGTGCGAGACCATTTAATTAAAATTCATGCAACACATATTATCGAGTATGAATTCATAAATAATTAATGATTGAGAATGCATGTAGTATTTAAGTAGTTATCAAATTGATTATTGTACTAATTACTTCACAACAAGATATCACAGTTAATAAGTTCGTGGTGGCGCATCACTGGTCGGACGATAGTGGTGATTCTATTCAGATCTAAAAGTGAATTGAAGGGAAAGAAGTAACAGAGTTGCTGGCAGTGGTTATTCGGATCTGTGGAGGGGGAAATTGAGGAGGCAACCGGTGGCCGGAGAAGGTGGGGTGCGGCGTGAAACTGCTGCTGTTGCTCCATTGTTGCCGAGTTTGTGAGGGGGAGAAGAAGAGGAGCGAGGTGTGGTTGGTGCCGACGGTGGCTGGCCGGCGGAAGAAGATGCGTGATGGTGGTTGTGCGGCTTGTCACCGGAGAAGAAGGCTTCGCCCGGCGGTGGTGGTGGTGGTCCAATGACTGCTGCACCGCGGCTATCGGAAGAGGGAAGGGAGGAATTGAAATGGCAACTAGGGTTTTTAGTATATAAAGAGATCCCTTTTGCCAAATTTGTAATTTAGTCCCTCAAGAGTTTAGAAATTATAAAAGCAGCCCAACAATTTAAAGTAGTGCTCAATTAAATCCAATTAAATTTCTCAACTTTTAATAATTACAAATGAGCCCACATAATTTAAATTAAAGAGCAAATAGGTACTAAATACATATTTCAATTAAGTCCACATATTCATAAAATTGTAATCAAGTCACTTAGACAATTAAAACATGAAATTAAGACATTAACTGCGTGCAGAGTTAAATATATAATCGTCTTGATCGCACTAAAACGACATCGTATCTTGCTCTGAAAATGCAGGGTGTTACATGATCAACCTCTCTGACTCTCCGTCCGTCTGAGGATGGAAAGTTGTGCTGAATTGAAGCCTTGTTCCCAAACACTTCTGCAATTCTTGCCAAAACCTCGAAGTAAACTTTGGATCTGGATCCGACACGATGCTAACCGGTACTCCATGAAGTCTAACAATCTCATCATTGTATTTCTGGCTAGCTTACTCACCTTGTCGGACATTCGGATGGCGAGAAAATGAGCAGATTTTGTCAAACGGTCCAAAATCACCCAAATTCCATCGAGTCCGCCCTTCACTCTTGTCAAACCCGAAATGAAATCCATAGCAATCTGTTTCCATTTCCACCCAATGATCACATCCCGTTTCAGACCATTCCACCAATAGAATTGCTTCAAATCCTTGTACAGTTTATTTCCTCCGGGATGTATCGAATATCCTGACCGATGGGCTTCTTATAGAATAATCCATTTCAATTCTCCATGCACAACAATCCTGTTTTTAAACCTCAAAAGTCCCATATCATCAAATCCAAATGGGCACTCAGGATCGGTTCGAGCTTTCTCTATCAATTTTTGAACCTCAAGATCAATCCTTTGAGCATCAAACAACCTTTGCTAAAGATCTGGCTGAACTGAAATATTCCAAATGCTGGCCCTTAACTTGAACGCTTCATCCACAACTCCAATCTCCACTTTCACATTGGACACGTTAGCTTTCCTACTAAGCGCATCCGCGATAATGTTAGCTTTGCCGGGATGATACCGGATCACACACTCAAAATCCGTAAGAATTGCCATCCAACGCCTTTGTCTCTTGTTCAACTCCTTCTGAGAGAATAAGTACTGGAGACTTTTGTGGTCGGAATAAATCTCGAAAGAAACTCCATAGAGGTAGTGTCTCCACTTTCCCAAAGCAAAGATCATAGCCGAAAAATCCGATGCATCATGTCCATGAATGCTGTCGGGGCATTAGTTAGTCTAAATGGCATCACTACAAACTCATAATGCCCGTACCGGGTGTTAAATCCCGTCTTCGAAATGTCCTCTTCCCAGATTTTCAACTGATAGTATCCTTGTCTCAAGTCCAGCTTGGAATATACCCCTGAACCTTGTAGCATATCGAACAAATCCTCAATATGGGGTAAAGGATACTTGTTTTTCACGGTCATCCTGTTCAGTTCTCGGTAATCTATGTACATTCTTAAAGTCCCATCCTTCTTCTTGACAAAAAGAACCGGGGCTCCCCAAGGTGAAGAACTTGGCCGAATGTACCCAATTTTAAGCAACTTTTCAAGTTGAACCTTTAATTCCTTCAATTCGGCCGGTGTCATTCGGTATGGAGTCTTAGAATATGGTTCTACTCCCCGGATATAGGTCTATCACAAATTTGATCTCTCGATGTGGTGGCAAGGAATCCAAATTCTCCGGAAATACATCGGGAATTCCTTCACAATAGTTGTATCCTCAAACTTAGCTTGATTTTTTGGCTTATTAAGAAGGTATGAATGAATCCCATAGCTCCTTCTCTCAATAACTGATGGGCTTCCATGATAGACAAGAGAGATACCGCTTTCGATCCACTACCAACCATCAACTCTTCACCCAAAATAACTTTCTTGGCGAAACAATCAACCTTGGCCCGATGCCTGAACAACCAATCCATACCCAATATAACCCCATACTTCTTCATGGCATAACAATGAAATCAGCCAGATAATCTTTTCCTTCCAGCAAGACTGAACAATCCCGAACCAACTGATCTGTCTACAGACTTCCCCCGAGTGGGGAACTAACCAGGTAACAAGAAGATAAAGAAATAACAGGTAGGCACATAGAGGCAGCAAGATCACAAGAAATAAAGGAATGCGTGGCACCCGGATCAAAGAGTGCATGAATGTTCATGTCATGAATGCAAAGGGTACCTTTTACCACGGCGGTTGGATTAATCTCTGCATCCTGCTCCTTGCCCTCAATGGCATAGGCACGTGCCTGGATCATGGGCCTCGAAATTCCTCTTCGAAACCCTGGATTCTTGTGAGGGCAGGCATCCGCCATGTGATCACCTTTTCCACAAATGAGGTATAAATCCAACCTTCTTCGGCAATTGTAGTAGTTGTGGGTTGGCCCTCCACAATGTGTACATAGAACTTGAGCCAATCGAGTCACGCTTGGAGCTTGTCGATCCAAAGGTGGGGGTAAAGCTTTTGGAGCTTGTGGGGCCGGTCCAATGTTGCGGGGTTTCTTGAAAGGACCCTTAGGTGGGGCTGCTTGAATCATGGGCCTCTTTCCCGAACTTGACCCAGAGCCTTGTCCCATTGGTGCCCTAAAGACCGGATCCTTCTTCTTGTATTCCTCCTCCCGCACCAAAGCCCTCTATATAGTGTCGGTAAAGGACTCGAAGTTATGCCTGGCATGACCATGTCTTAAATCTTGCCTTAGCTCGGCAATAAATTTCTTAGCTTTCCTCTTCTCGTCCCGAGTGATGTGAGGAGCATACTTCCCAAGCCTATTGAAAGTTGCAAGATATTGGGCCACCGTGCGGGTGCGCTACCTCAAATCCATGAATTCCTGCTCTTTTCTTTCCCTTACCACTTCGGGGCACGAAACACTCCCGGAACTCCCTCTTCAAGACCTCCCAAGTGGCCTCTTCCCCATCAACTTCTAACCTCTCTCTCGTTCGTTCCCACCAATCATAAGCCTCGCCATCTAACTGAAAAATGGCGAATTGGGCCTTCTCCTGAGTGGTGAACTATCGAACCCCATAAATCCTTTCCAATCTAGTCAACCATCCCTCCGATACCGCATCATCAAGAGAACCAGAAAACCGAAGGGGATTATTGTAACAGCCCAGAACCACCTTCCTGTGAATATTGTCCGCTTTGTACGCCCTTAATCGAAACGGCCTCACGGTTTTGTTCCTGCGCCCACTGGAGAACCCAGCCGTGGCGCAGAACACGTCCACAGGGTGAGGTATCCATCTCCCCTTATAAGGGGAGATTTCGTTCTCCTCACTTCCTATGTGGGACATTACATCGGAAGTGATGGTGGGTTCTCCAGTGGGCGCAGGAATAAAGTCGTGAGGGTGGTCTAATCCGGTTCCCACCCAAAGCGGAAAATATTCACAGGAAGGTGGTTCTGGGTTGTTACATATGGTATCAGAGTCGGGGCCCGCCGATGTGCCAGTGAGGACGCGGAAGCAATTAAATCAACATACAAAACAAGTGATGGGTTTAACTAGCATAAATACCTAGTCCCGAATATCAAACCATCATAACATAATAAATGTGACACCCCAGTTTTCCAGCAAGCCAGGTACGAGGTCACTTGAGAGTTTAATTCGGTAATTACATGATTTAAGTGAATCACATGCCTACGTGTCAACGTGTAACTCTATTTAATTACTTGCGCTTTAGAATTTATTTAAATTGTTCTTAGACTCAATTATCTAATAATTGCTCGTTAGGGACCTAATTTTAATTAGGGTGTTTTGGGCCTTCGTAGCTACCTTGAGCTCGGGAATTCGGATTCGAATTCCAACCTTAACATTGAGTTCGTTTTAATGATTCGGATTCAATGAATTAACCTTTTAATTTTTAAGCCATTTGATCACCCTACCATTTTAAAATCCGATCCGAATGGACCGGATACCGCGTGACCCTACCCGTACAACCCGACCCGTTCAACTCAGCCCCCAAAAGGAGCCAAGTTCATCTCTCTCCCTCATTTCACGTACAAGCAAGGAAGAAGAGAGAAGAGAAGAATTTTCCCCCTTTTGGCCATGAACCCTTAGCTCGGGTTTTTGAGATCCAACCGTCCGATCAACGACCTAAGGTAACCATTGTATTCCTCTCGTTACGTACTTCTTTTCCTCCCGATTGTATCTTGTTTTTCTTGCTCAGATTCATACCTTTCATGAAGATGATGAATAGTGATTATATATGAGAATTTGCTCCTAATGTGTTTATATGTGATCTATTTGAGCTAGAATTTTAGTATGTTGCTCCCGTGAGTGTGCTTGTCGTTTATTTGCTAGATTTGTGCCCGTTTCTTACCCCGAACTTGAAACACCATTGTTGCATCTTGCTTGAGCTTTAATGGCAACCTGATATATACTTGGTTTCATGGCTTGAATTTGAGATATATGATAGAGCATGTTTACATGAACTTATGCCTTCAATTTGGAGTGTTTTGGTTGAGCTTTGAGGTGGTTTTTGCTTCCTTCTCCTTCCCCTTCGAGCAACCCCTGTTTCTGTCTCCTTTTCTCGCCCAGAAGGTCTACCCAGGCGGGTAGATTTTTGCCCACAAAACTACCCGCGCGGGTAGTTTAGTACAGAAGGTTTCTGTACCTGCTCTCCCCGACCGGGTAAATTTCCGCCTTGTTTTTTCCCGGCCGGGTACTCCCTCATACGACCTCCGATTGACTTGATTTTTGAGCCGTTCGAAACCTCTTGAAGTCTAGAACAACCTCCAATTGGAATCAACTCAATATATTATGTCATTTGTGAGATATAATAAATTCTTTTTGGTGTCGCCACGTTACCCACAATCTGCTTTCACCCAACTTCGAGCCTACGCCATTTTCACCTCGCTTTGAACCACAAGTCGAGCCACATACCATTTTAAAGGTCTATGTGTCTAGTTTCATTTCCAATAAACAAAACTCAATTCCAACTTCTATAACTCAAGATATATTCAATTCTTTACAGCTTGTGCATTCCCGAAAACTGTCAGCTTTTCCAAACCTTTGCCAAAAAACGGTTTTATCGCCTTCCTTTCACCTCCTCGACCTATTATTTGACTTACATGCATTGTATACATGTCTAATTGAATGATTAAATCATTTATGTGTCTAAATGACATTACTTGTGCTCATGAACACGATCACACCATTTCATGACATAATTATGATTTAATACTTATTGAATCATGCCATAACATGATGCACCACTTCATGAACATCGCCGTGCGTCCTACTTGGTGTCTTTATTGAGTCGTGTTTCACAAGTACACCGTGTTTCCTTTCTTGTACAGTGTTCTCCTCGGTGGAGATGTTTGTGGTTCGTGGTCTTTCTTTCTTGGTCCTTCTTGCACACTTGGAGGTGAGGGTTTTCTTTATAAACGACCTATAACCTTGCATGAATTAAAAGTATGCCAAATGGTTTTCATATTAAAGTTGACCATATCTTTTATACCGAATATGTACCGAAAATGATTTATAAATTGCATAGTGTTAATCCTGGCCTGTTTTGCGAGATATTCCTGATTGCCCCCGGCTTTCCTAGCGTTGGGCTAGCCGGTGTGGATCTTGTACCTGTTCCTGGGGCCCAGGGGCTTGTGTATTGAGGGAACCGGGGAGGCATCGGGCCGACGGTGAACTCTTGCACAGGTCCCATCCTGTTGGACTACCCAGATACCCACCAGGAGGTTTGGTGGGAGATGGGGCTCCGATCTGAGGGAGTCATGAACCCGAAGATCACCCTGATACGCGGATGCGGAGGTTAGCTACTGGCCACATTGCACCCGGAGAAAGGAGATTAATTTGTACTTGTTTTTCCCGCCTGATAAATAATTATAACTCTTGTTTCCTGCTTGTTTCCTGATTACCTGCTTGTACCTGTCATTTAATAAGTGAAAAGAGGAGTCCAGGATGGATTAATTACCCGTTCTCGCCGGGTCCCCTAAAATGTTAAGCATAGATATCCGTAACCTCTGGTATGTCTCAGTCCCTGTTCAGCACCAGAGCTCGTGGATCGTATAGGCAAAGTGGGCATCAACAGAGGCGTACGGATATCGACACATGCATATTATATCTCGTTTACGTGACTTGCATGCCCTGACATAATTCCACCCGTACGTATTGATTTAATCTTGATTTCTGCCTCCTGTTTATTTAATCCTAAAACGTAGTGGAATTATGTCTGCCTGATTTCCTGATTATATATGTATATGCGTGTGTACCCCCTTCACTCAGTCAGTTGGCTGACCCCTCCCTCTCGTTGCTTTTAGTGTCTGTCTTGCAGGCTCTGTGGTCGTTAGGCGGGAGTCTTTTGAAGTCTTTGATTGAGTCTTGGTCCTGTTTGCATTGCATCGTACTGTACCTTTATTTCCTGCTTGTAACTGGGCTATGTAAGCCACTCTGTATGGTTATTACTTTATTGAACTCGGGACAGGTTTCTAGGGCCCTAGTTGAACCCGTTTATATATTATTGCATTGTATTGATTCTGGACAGGTTAGGACAGGATCTTGAACTAGTTGAACCCGTATTTACATTCTTGTATGAATTGAAATTTTATATTGGATTGTGATTGCATGATTACATTGCTTCCGCATTCTTGGTTTTGTTGATTTGTTGGTACAGGGTCTAGTCCTGCCTAACACAGGATATTTTATTTCTGTCTCCGTTCGCTGTGAGCTTGGTTCATGTATGGACTTTCCATTTCATGTGTGGACCGGGTTCATAGTGCGGGGGATGTAGGGCCCTCCTGATGTGAATCATGATGAACCGCGGCCATATCTTGTCCCAAATGAAGAGCTGGACCGATCCACAACTCAAGAAGATAGCATACAAAAGGAACAAAGTTATGGTGGTCCAATTACAAGAGCTCGGGCCAAAATTATCCAAGAGGAAGTTGGAAATCTCTTAAACCAATTTGCTCAAACTAGACTCCAACCTTCAAGATGGGCTGCTAAACCAAATTCAGAATACTTCAATGTTTTTATGTCCAATTCCTAAAGTCCAAAGTGTGGAAATGATGTAATTCGGCCCTAAGCCTATTATAGTATTATTTGGGCCTTTATTTTATCATTATTTAGCTGCATATTAGTTCATTTAAGCCCACTTTTGTAAGCCTTCATGGCAAGTGGCGGGAATAGCTTGTGTCCTTTAGTATTCTAGTGTCTCTTAGGTTTCCATGCATGCATCTTTATATTCAGCATTGTAACTTGTTTTTCTTTAAATCAAGAAGTAAAATTATTGAATTTTCATTCAAGTGGGATTTTCTCTCAAGTTCTTTGCTGAACGACATTAGGGGTTTCAAACCCCTTTCCCGGATAACGTTATTTCTCGACTCCTTATAGTCGACGAGGTGCGTTACTTACAATCTGATAGTGTTGGTTCTTTGCTCAATATAGCAAACGGGTCACACTCCTCTTATTTTCAACCTTGAATTGGACGATCAGATTCAAGAACTCCAAGTATTGATATAGGGTTTCACGGCAAGTACGTGGAGTTCGTATCACCTCCGTTTGGGGTGTCACAATAAACAACCTAAGTATCAAAAGAGTATTGAATAACATCCAAATGCTTGCATACTAACCCCACACGGGTGTAAGTCTAAGTAGAACATAAGATATAATCTCCAAATGCGAAATACGAATACATAACATAAATAGAGTATGCAACAAATGCATCCTAACACCACTAGACTGACAAGTGTGACCCAGAAGACTCACATCCGCCTAGCTCAATCCAAAAGAAACCTGCAACTAAAAGATAAAATTAGGTGTCAGTCAATTGACTGAGTGAGGGGGCTAACGCACACCCACAATATATATATATAGAGCAAAGAACTTAACATAAAGGCAGACTCATGAACCGGGGATAGGTGTTGCATACCAAAACATTTCAAAATAACCCAAATAGATATAAGTTTAGAAAGCATTTTCAGAAAGACTCTATCCCGATTCATAATTCCCATAACAGATCATAACATATGCTCGGCGAGTACGAGCTTCCAACCTTTACTCCTCATAACAGAACAGAACGAAAATGCAAAAATAAATCCACCCTAACTCCAGTGATGGAAAGAGCCTCGCGATGGCCCTAACCATCCAGAACAATCATACCCACAAGGGGTAGCGAACCCACAAGTGTCCTCCCCGGCTTTCACACCGAAGGCTCAAAGTGCCACGCCTTCCCTATCTCCCTGAGTCATGCGATGATACTTCAAATGGAACTACGCACAGGTTTATCCCCGACGGCCCTAACCGTCCCCGGGGGCTCCTTACCCATAGCTCCTTGGATCCACAGATATACATACATACAGATGCCAATATTTCATGGCCAACTCGCTACAGAATCATAACATATCAGAATTTTTCCAAAATGGCTTACATATACCAACATACATACTTTTCAGAACCAAAGGTGAATCACAAGGTCATAAACATATCATATCCAACATATACTAGATCATATATATAAGATATACTCACATACGGGGGTAGAAATCAGCACATAACGGTCATAGGTCGATACCTATACAAAATCCTAAACCTCACCTGAGAAACGACGAGACGCAGAAACTGAGAAGACGATGCAAACTTGATCGGGTTATCTCCACAATGGAGATCACTGTACAGAAAAGGAAATATAGTGTACTCATGAGACAAGACTCAATCATGAACCATAGAGACGCACGACGATGGTTATGAGATGATACGGAGTAATATAACATGTTCACCGAAATTAGAAGAATGTCATGAAAGTGTTCATGTGTGCAATTGATGTTCCATGCAAGCAATTATACAATTCAATTGATCTAATTCAAACAACAATTAAACACCATTCAAGACAAGCCTATTCAACCCAAATTTTGTTTAGATCGAGACATACACTTCTCTATTAAATCATTTAAGTCATAAACACAATTAGGCCACATAAATAGGGAATCCCACGTTCAAGTTCCACTTAAACCAATTGTAACCATATAAGTCTCTCTAGTCATAAAATTCCAAAACAGAATTCCGCCAGGGTTATAATTCCTAATCCGAATAAAACTAATACTTTTCCGGATACCAAATTTAGTGAATACCCAATCCATATAAAAGTTGGCATGTATGTAATAATTCTTATTACTGCATAGCACAATTAATGTCTCAATTAGCAAGAAAACAGACAATTAGACATGCATAACATCAATTTAAGTTCGATTATGCTAGTTGGAATTGTTACGTGAACCTCATTTAAGGAATTAATTTCCAATTAGTCAACATATTTATTTATCAAATTACAATTAAGTTCCAATTAGCTTCAACTCGATTAAATTTAGATTTAGAATATAGACACTAACTGTGTGAAAGATCGAATATCAGAAATTTAACCAAAATGCAAAGCCCATAATTATCCGAATTAAGTATCACGTGTTATCACCAACATTCATTCACTTAAGAGTAATAGCATTATCATTACTATCCCTACAAAATAATTCATGCATTCTTGATCCCATTAAGTCCCTCAACACCAAAAATTATAAACTGAATATCAATTTCATACCATAACATTTCGGTTAAACATTACAGATAATAGTTCAAGAGTCCAGTTCACTAAAGTCGATTTTTAACAACTATGCAAAACTCATTATGGCATAAATTCATAATATAATCTAACAAAACTAATTAGTCAATTAATTAAATTAAAACAATTTATTCTAAACAAAAGAAAACTTATGCAGAAGAGGGATTACAATTCATAGGAGGCAGCAGCTACTGTTGTTGTGCCGCTGCTACTAAGATTGTGAAGGGGAAGGAGGGTGACTCGCCGTGGTGGTCGATCGGGGCTGATGGAGACGAATCTGATCCGAGAGATGTAAGGAGACAGCGGCATGAAACTTGTTTGCTGAAAAAGATCTGGAGTTCCTTCTGCTGCAATCTCGCCGGAATCCATGGCTGTAAGGCCAGTGAAGGCTAACGGCGGCGAGACGACGAGAGGGCTTATGCCCTAACTGAAATGGAGGAAGGGGGTCTATGGTGGCGGAAGGGAGATCTTTGGATGTGCTCAGATCTGGGTTATGGTGGTCGGATCTGGCAGAGGTGGTGGCTGAGTTGTCGGAGGCGTCGAGAGGGGGAGAGAGAGCAGGGGAGCTCTGATAGTGCTATCGATGGATGGTGGTTGCCGTCAAAGGCTGCCGGTGACAGGTGGTCATCTGGCGGTGAGACCTCGTCGAGGAGAAGAAACATAGGAGGAATGGTGGTGTTCGTTGTGGTGGTCCATCGGACTTGATGTTAGTAGCCGCTCGCCGGTTGGGAGAGAGAACGATGGCGGTGGTTGCACCGGCATCTGGAGTGGCAGCGACGGAACGGCGGCGACGGAGCGATGGCGTGAGACAATGGTCGAACGGCGGCAGTAGCGCCGCTGATGCTGCTGAGTTGCTGATAACAGTGAAAGGGAGAAGAGAATGAATTGTCTGCTAACAAATTAGGGTTTAGCTTAAAAATAGGGTCTCAGTTTCGAAAACTGAAATTAGGTCCCTCAAGTTTAAAAGTTATGCGACTGAGTCCCAAAAATTCAATTAGGGTTCAAATAGATCCAATTAGAGATTGTGTAATTATAAAAGCATCCCCAAGGTTTTAAAGAAAGTATTAGTAAGTCCAATTAGAGATTTAGAAATTATAAAAGTACCCCAAAGATTTAAAGTGGTGTCCAATTAAGTCCAATTGAATTCTCATAATTAGAAATTGACCACCCCAAAGTTTAATAATTACAATTTAGCCCACATAATTCAAATTAAAGAGCAAATAGGTATTAAACACATATTTCAATTAAGTCCACATATTTACATAAGGTTGTAATCGAGTCAATTAAACTATTAAAACATGAATAAGGCAATTCAAGCATAAGCAGAGTTAAATAAATAACAATCTAATCGCACAAAAACGACATCGTATCTTGCTCCGAAAAAATACGGAGTGTTACAGTCTGTCTGAGGATGTGAAGCAATGCTAAACTTTATCTTGGTGCCCAAACACTTTTGAAGATTTTGCCAAAAGATTGAAGTAAACCTTGGATCTCGATCTGAAACTATACTAGCCGGAACTCCATGTAATCTTACAATCTCCCGGACATACAACTCTGCTAGCTTCGGTTCCTTATCGGACATTCGTACTTTGAGGAAATGAGCAGATTTAGTTAATCTGCCAACAATAACTCATATTCCATCGAACCCTCCTTTGACTCTAGGCAAGCTGGACACAAAGTCCATCGTCACTTGCTCCCACTTCCACTCGGAAATAGGAAGCACTTGGAGAGTTCCTCCCGGTTTTTGGTGTTCAGCGTTCACTCTTTGACACGTTAGACATCGCTTCACGAAGTTCGCAACGTCTCTTTTCATGCCATTTCACCAGAATTTCTCTTTCAGGTCCCGATACATCTTAGTACCTCCCGGATGAATCGAGTATCCTGAGAGATGTGCTTCTTCCAATATCAGCCTCTTAAGCTCGGTTCGGACACAAATCCTTGCTTCGAACCTTAACAACTCTGAATCATCCAATTTAAACTTAGAATCCGGATCCTCTCGAGAACGGGCTATCAACTTCTGAATCTCTGCATCTGAGGCTTGAGATTCTAGCAATTGTTGTTTCAACTCTGGTATAACTGTAAGATTAGCCAGCCAAATCCCTAAAACCAGAATCTCTGAACCCGTACTCGAAGAACCTGCTTCGAAACTAGCTACACCTGCCTTTCTACTCAAGGCATCGGCTACCACGTTAGCTTTACCCGGATGGTATTAGATCTTACAATTATAATCCTCTAGTAAATCCATCCGCCTCTGTCTTACATTCAAATCCTTCTGAGAAAGAGATACTTGAGAGACTCTGGTGATCGGTAAATACCTCGAAAGTCGTACCGTAGAGATAGTGTCGCCACTTCATCAAAGCGAACACAACCGTAGCCAATTCCAAGTCATGGGTAGGGTAATTCTTCTCATGCTCCTTCAATTTCCTCGAAGCATAAGCTACCACTCTACCATGCTTCATCAAAACACAACCGACACCTTCTTTTGAAGCATCCTTATAAACTGTATAACCCTCGGTACCTTGGGTAGGGTAAGAACCGGTGCCGAGCTCAAATTTACCTTCAAAGTCTGAAAACTTGCTTCACACTTATCAACCCACTCGAGCTTCACCTCCTTCTTAGTTAAACGGGTCAACGGAGTCGCAATCTTAGAGAAATCTTTCACAAACCGGCAGTAATATCCTGCTAACCCAAGGAAACTTCTGATCTCTAAAGCATTTCTCGGTCTCTCCTAACGAATCACGGATTTAACCTTAGACGGATCCACGTCAATCCCATTACCCGAGATGATATGACCCAGAAATACAACCCTGTTGATCCAAAACTCGCATTTACTAAACTTAGCATATAGCTTATGTTCTCATAAGGTTTCCAAGATAATCCGGAGATGTTCTGCATGCTCTTCAGCCGACTTTGAGTACACCAGAATGTCGTCTATAAAGATTACCACAAACTTGTTAAGAAACTGCCTGAACACTCAGTGCATCATATCCATGAACACGGCTGGAGCGTTAGTTAATCCGAAAGGCATCACAATAAACTCGAAGTGCCCATATCGCGTATTAAACCCAGTCTTCGGAATGTCCTCCTCCATAATACGCAGCTGGTAGTAACCCTGCCTCAAATCAAACTTGGAGTAGACCTTAGAGCCCTGCAGAATGTCAAACTGTAGCGCCCGGAACGGTGGGCCACCACATCTCCCGCACCTAAACCCGAACCCACATATGAAATGGATTTCCATACATGAGTCCGAGTTTAAGCGAACAGGAACCTACACTCACACGCTAGGCTAAGCGGGGCTAAACTCGAACAGAGCGCGCAAATAAACAAAACAGATATGTGGAAGCAGTAAACAGGATCGAAAAGAGCTCTATAACTAACATATACATCATATACAGTGGCCTCACGGCCCAAAACATCGAGTATCTACGTCAAAAGTCCATAATTCTTCAAATGACATACAATTCTGGCATCAAATACATAATAAAAGTATCCAAAATGTAAGAAGTACGAATGCAACTCGACCTAGACACATAAGTACAAGACCAAGACTCGCACTTCCCCGCCTAGCTCGGTACACCTGAAAGGGAAAGGATAGGGTCAGTCTCACAACTCGACTGAGTGAGGGGCTTAACACACCCACACCTTAGATACGTATAGAGCATAGCATAAATCAAAAGTGATAGTCATGAATCGAGGCTAGGATTTTGCACACCAAAAACCATTTCCCGGAACTAACATAGAGTAAGAAAAGAACCTATCTCGATCCATAATCTATCAGTCAAACTAAAACAAAGCCCGGTGAGAACGGACTATCCCTTACTCCTTTAAACATAAATATCAAATCACAATTCCACCCTTACATCCATGGTGTATCGGGAATCAAACCCTAGCACCTACATTACCAAAAACACACGGGGTAGCTAATCCACGATGCCTTCCCCGGTTATCCACTGAGGGCTCAAGATATCACGCCTTCCCAACCTCCCTAGGTCGCACGTGAATATCTCAAATGAGAGCGTGCACAGGGGTCAAACCCGGCGACCCCATGGTCGTCCCGGGTCTTCCTTACCCACGTCTCCAGGGCCCAACAAACCAAATTCCCATCTTTCAGGGTACAACTCGCTCGACAGAACAAAACGTACCAAAAGAGATTCAAAACCCAAGCTTATAGATATGCTTGTACATATATCATTTCCATAAAGTTCAAATCTTCCACAAGACCATAAACATAATTTAAGCATTCATATTTAAATATGTATAACATATCCGCATGCGAGTGAGAAATCATCACATTGTAGGCCTTAGGTTAATAACTAATAATTCCTAACCTCACCTTAACAAAAGAAACAAAAAAGTAGGATCGAACAGCAACCAACCACCTAAGCTTCGGGCTCTTGCACGACGGGAAGAGGCTCTGAAACACAAAAGAGAACAAGACCCGAGACTTAGACTCAAATATGAACCAAATAGACGCTCGGCGATGCTTGTGAATGCAAAAAATGCAATGGAAATGCATAAACATGCCAAATAAATCTTACCAATTCTTATTCACACAATTCATATCAAATAAGGTCATAAGTTCAAAACAAGGTACATAACGCATAATATAACAAGCCAACAATGCATACTAGTCAAAAATGAAGAAAGAAAATATGAAGAAAAACAACGAAGCGATAAAACGAGCAATTGCCGCCGCCATATTTTCAAATGACACGACCGTGTTGGGTTTTAGTTCAAAATGGACACGGCCGTGTCCGATTAAAATTAATTCCGGAGCTTAGTCCGAGACGCTGACACGGCCGTGTCCGATTTTATAAAAATAATTTGCTCCAAGTCGAGAGGCTGACACGGCCGTGTCCAAAACGTGTACAAAGTTGACACGGCCGTGTTGGCCTTTCGTCTTCGAAAAAAATACAGCAGCTACAGTAACTCTACGCCAAAAAAGCAGAGGAAGAAGCAGAGCAGGCACGCAGCAACATCGAGCAACCTCAACAAGTTACCAAACTCATGCAAATCAAGGCAAATCACTCTCTAATCAACATATAATCTCCCAAACATCACAAAAGTTCAAGAATCATCATATATCTCAAGAATTCTCATGCAAGAATTTGAATTCCATTAATGGTAACCTTCACCATATTCAACCATAATCAAAAGGAAAGTCATATAATCAAATTAGAGTCAAAAGGGATCATATATATAACTTCAAATCAAAGCTTAACTCCATGAAACCAAGGTGATCATCAAACCCTCATAATTCATGCCATGCTCCATAAATACCCCAAACATAGCTCAAAGCATGGAATTAATAGCTCAAAATGACCACATACTTATATATATACCAAATACTAGCTTACCCCTTGAAGATGATGGAAGAAAATGGAGATAAGAGCTCAGATTTTTCTTGGGGTGAATAGTGACGGGTTGAAGGGTTTAAGCTCCAAAGTTGCTGCACCTTTTTCCTCTCTCCCTTGTATGTACCGAGAGTGAAAGGGGAGAGATGATAGTGTATGGTGTTGGTGGGTTGTGGGGCCAAGGTGGAGGGTAATATGTCAAAAATTGAGGGACTAAAGTGCAAATAGGTGAAAGGTAGTCATATAGGAGCAAGGTAAGTTTCCGATCGGATTTCGGAGTATCGAATAGGCTTAAAAGGTTATGAGGCTTAGTTCATCGAACCCGAATCGTCGAAACGAGTTCAACGGTAGTGACGGAATTTGAATCCGAATTCCCGAGCTCAAAATACACACATTAGAACCCAAGGTGCGCTAAAAACGTTTTAGCCTCCTTTAGGTTCCCAACGAAACAAATAATTCAAAAGCTCAACGATTAAACTCGAAAACATATAACGAGCATAAATCAAGGTTCATAACACTTAAATCTCCAACATACTAAAACAACGAAAAAATTCCGAATTCAATTCAAGCATAAACGAATCAAACCATAACAAATTCCGTAAATATTCAAATAAGAAGCATTCGAATTCATAAGCAATATTTAAAATAAGAATTAAAAGAATATAGAATATGAATTTAAATAATGTAAATCGCGCACATACGTTATACCTGTACGGTCTGGAAGTCGGGGTGTCGCACAAACAACTCCTCAATGTGAGGGATAGGTATTTATTCTTCACGGTCAGCTGATTCAACTCACGGTAATCAATGCACATCTGTAACGTTCCATCTTTCTTCTTTACAAATAGAACGGGAGCACCCACGGAGAAGTACTCGGAAGAATGTACCCTCAAGCTAGAAGTTCATCAAGCTACGACTTCAACTCCTTTAACTCAGCAGGAGCCATTCTGTAGGGAGTCTTCGAAAAAGGCTCTGCTCCGGGATAAAGGTCGATTACGAACTCGATGTCCCTGGCGGGTGGCAAAGAACCCAATGTCTCCGGAAATACATCGGTATACTCTCGCACGACCTCCGTCTCTTCAAGTTTGGTCTGATCCTTCGATTTGTTCAAAAGATAGGCCACGAAACCAGTCGCATCGTCCCGGACCAGTCTACTAGCCTCAACAAAGGAAATAAATAGGCTCGACTTCAACCTTTCGCCCTTAAACACCACTGAACCAAAAGAAACCTGCTTCTCCCGACAATCCATCTTAGCCCCATGCTCATATAACCAATCCATTCCGAGGATGACATCATATTTCTGTATAGGCATCTCAATCAACTCGACAAGGAAAACCTGATCTTTAAAGCTCACAGGATACCCCCGAAACAACCTGCAAGTTACCAAACTACCACCAAGTGGAGAGCTAATCACATAATCATGCGCACAGAGGGAGACAGGCAAGCACATAGAAGCAGTTATATCCCGGGAAATAAAAGAATGAGTAGCCCCGGGATCAAACAATGCATGCAATGTAGTGCCATGAATGCTAACGGTACCTTCGATCACGGCGTTTGGGTCGATCTCCATAGCTTTTTCTTCCTCACCCCCCAACGCATAAGCCCTAGCCTGAATTACGGGTCTCTGATTATCTTTCTTTTTTGGGCATGTGCTTACCATTTGATCCGGTGACCCGCAGAAGAAACATTTCTTATGTAGTCTGAAGTAGTTATCCACTTGATGAGGCCCCTTGCAGAACATGCATTGAACCTTAGGTGGAGCCAGAAGAACCAAAGGTTGCTTGACTTGGCTCGGTCCTGTGGCTCGGAACTGTTTATTCTAAGGCTTAGTTCGTGGGAAAGCTTGAAACGCCGGCCTCTTCCCAAACCTATTAAAACTTCCCGATCGAACCCTGTCCAGCATGAGAGCTTTTCCTCCTTAAAACCACTCTTTCCTCGACCCTCAAAGCTTTATCAGTCACCTTCGCCCACGTGCTCGTATTAGCCGCTTCCAGAGCATCTTTCATGTCTTCCCAAAGACCCTGAAGGAATTGCGAGTCTTTAGCTTCATCATCATTAGCAATGTTCGGAGCATAGCGCAAAGTCTCTCAAATTCGTTGATATAATCAGTCACAGACATTCCTCCTTGTTTGAGGTCCATAAACTCCCTCAAACATCGGGTTTTAGTAGCTTTAGGGATATATTTATTCTTGAATTCCCGCTCGAAGACATCCCATGTAATCTCCTCCCCAGAAGCTTCCAACTTGATCTGAGCATTAGACCACCAACTGTAAGCCTGTCCCTGAATCATTATAAGAGTGCACTGTAACTTTTCCATCGGGCCACAAGGAATAAGGCCCCATATCCGGTTAGTTTGAACCAACCACTCCTCCGCTTGTACATCGTTCCCACCAATGAAAACCGGTGGATTCTGATTTTTAAACACTCGAAGAATGGTAGTGATGGCATTCCCTCCATGATTCCCAGCCTGAGGGGCATTGTTCCTTTCCTGAGCTCCTTGTTCCAAGAATACGGCCAATCTCTCCATAAAATTTTCGGGATCCATTTGGGGTGGTGGTGGTGGATTATTATTCTCCTGTTGTGGAGAGTGATCTAGGTGATGGCGATGTTCTGGAGATCTATCTCGGCGGTGGTGTCTTCGTGGAGGCATGATTCTGCAACATAGAAGTTTCCAATACATATGCGTACAAGTCAATACATGTTCATGAGCATGATCAACAAGAAAATGAGCAAATAATCATATAAATACACATAATCACATTGTCCTAAGCCGTACGACCTAAACAGACTCAACACGACTCTAGAGCTCCGATTTTGCAACCAGGAGCTCTGATATCACTTTAAGATGTAGGGCCCAGAACGGTGGGCCACCACATCCCCCGTACCTAAAACCAAGCCCACATATGAAATGGACCTCCATACATGAGCCCAAGTCTAAGCGAACGGGAACCTACACGCACACACTAGGCTAAGGCGGGCTAAAACCAACAGAGCGCCCAAAGTGCAAATCAAAAGCAAAAGCGAAAGCAACAAACAGGATCCAAACGAGCTCAGCTACAATATATCATAACATATAACCCAAGGCCACGAGGCCCAAAATTAATTACAAGTATTCAAATCTCCATCATATACATAAACAGATTAGAGATAAAGTATCCAAAAGCTATAAATATGGAATGCAAACTCGACCTAAACAGCTAAGTACGACACGACTCGACGCACTTCCCCGCCTAGCTCGAGCTGACCTGAAAAGGGGGAAAAGAGAGGGTCAGTCTACAACTCAACTGAGTGAGGGGGCTAAACGCGCACCCACATACTTATAAGTATAAACAGAGCATATATCAAAGGATAATCATGAACCGAGGCTAGGGTTTTGCATATCTAATCATTTTCGAAAAGATAACATAATATACATAAAGAAATCCTACTCGATTCATAACCATCTATACAAAGCATAAACAAACGTCCGGCGAGAACGGACTTCCCTTAACTCCTCAAAGCATAACAAAACTGAAATCATAACATAATCCATCCTCACAACCATGGTGATTCGGGAATCAAACCCTAGTCACGTACATAACAATAACATACGGGGTAGCGAACCCACGATATGCCTTCCCCAGTTAGCAACCGAGGGCTCAAGATACCACGCCTTCTCAACCTCCATAAGTCGCATGTGAATATCTCAAAGGGTACTACGCACAGGCCAAACCCAACGGCCCTTGCCGTCTTGGGCATTCCTTACCCATAGTTCCCAGGGCCCAACATACCATACGAACCAAATTCCCATATTTCAGGGCACAACTCGCTCAAAACATAAATGTACAAAAGGATTTAAAAATCTTAAGCTTATATACGCTCATACTTATACCGGTTCCATAAAACTCAAGCGTTTCCACAAAATCATAAACATATCTTAAGCATTCGTATATAATTATATAAAATATATCCGCATGCGAGTGAGAAATCACCACAGAAAAAGCCGTAGGTCAATAACTAGTATAAAGTTCCTAAACCTCGCCTTAACAAAAGGAAGCAAAAGTAGGATCAAAACAAGCAACCAACCACCTAAGCTTTGGGCTCTTGCACATCCGGAAGGGGCTCTGAAACACAAAAGAGCAAGACCCGAGACTTAGACTCGAATATGAATCAAATAGACGCTCGGTAATGTTTATGGATGCACTGAATGCAAGTGAAATGCATAAACGTATCAGTTATATCACACCAATCCATACTCGTATAATTCGTATCAAAAGGGGGGTCATATATCCAAAATAATGCATATAACACGTAATATAACAAACTAACGTTGCATACGATTCATAAAAGAAGCAAGAAAACACGAAGAAAGGTATTGAAACCATAAATGAGCAACCGCCGCTGCTGCATTTTCAAATGACACGGCCGTTTCAGGTTTTAGTTCAAAAGGGACATGGCCGTGTCCGATTAAAATAAATTCAGGAGCCAAACTCGAACGTTGGACACGGCCGTGTTGGTTTGCAGTTCATTTCGGACAAGGTCGTGTCTGATTTTACAAACATACTTTGCTCCAAGTCGAAGTGCTGACACGGCCATGTTAGCCTTTCTTCTTCGAAAAAAAATAGCAACAGCTATAGTGTTCATGCGCGAAAAAAGGGGAAGCAACAGAGCACGCAGCATGTAACATCCCGCTCATCCAGTCGTATAGGTACGCGGTTCGAGAGGGCTATATGCGCATTTAAATTATTTTAATTACACTAATGACGTGTTTATTATATCGTTTATGTAATTTATTTGAATTATATTTTAACTTTAATTGAATTATTTGAACGTTTTTATCCTTTTTACGTCGTTTTTAATCCTTTTGAACCCATTTTCGTTTCTAAATTTCGTGATTACTTGATATGTCTGATTTATACGTGTTATGAATATGTTTTTACATTCGTTGCATGATTTTGTGTTTGTTTGATACGGTTTTCGAACCGTTTTAACTGTTAAGGGATTCGAGGGCCTAACTCGTTTAGCGCACCTTGGGTATCGAAGGGCGTAACTTGAGCTTGGGAATTCGGATTCAAATTCCGGAAGAGGCATCGGACTCGTAACAAAGAATGAAAGCTAGAGAACCCAACCTTATATTTTTCTAACCTCGTTTGGTCCCCCGTATTTCACCCGTACCAAGCCTTGTTTGTAATTCCGACCCTTCTTGACCATTTTGAGCATAACTTATTCATCCTTTGACCAAATTAACTAAAGTTTGAACCTAACTAACCTTTGTTAACCCCAATATCAGCCCTTAACCTCCCCCATTTCGTCCCATATTAGGAAGGAGAAGGAAAAAAAAGGATTTTTCCCCTGCTACCCGTCACTCCATGAGAAGGAAGAGAAATAGTGTACAATTTCCAAGTTTTGGCCTCAATACTCAATCAAATCGCCTCAAATTCGAAAGGTTAGTCCTTGAATGTATTCTCCATCTTATTCTCTTCAATTTGATACCTTATTTGCTCATTTTCATGGAGAGATGATCTTGTTTTAGCTAACATGATGAATAGTTAGGTCATTTGTTAAAAATTGGAAGAACTCATGCCATACTTGCTTTAATCCTTGAATTTATGAATGATAAATGATTTCATGACATTATTATGTGATAATAAGATCTGAAATTTGGAGGAAATTCGCTGGAAATTGATCCACCATTTTTATATTTTGTGAAACTTGAACTTGAAGAAGGATATAGGATTTCTTGCCTTTGATCTTGTTTCTTTCTTGTTTGTTTCGTGTTTGGTTGGTAATTTGAGCTTCTTTTGTTGCCTTTTCCTTGCCTTTTCGTTGCTTGAGCTGCTGTTGTGGTTGGGAGACTTGGAGATGGAGAAACAGGGGCTGGAAATGGCTGATTTCGCAGCAGGCGCAGGAGGTCGCGCCCGGGACAGGGAGAAGAAGGATTCTGCGCCCGCGACCGGTTTTTGCCCGAACTTCGACCTTGAACAGTTCTGGAGGCTGCTGGAGGAGGTGGTCACGACCGCGACCACCAGAAGGCTGCCGCGACCCCATTTTGGCACAGTTTCGAGTAGGTGCTACTGCGTTGTTCCATTTTTCGTTTCTTTCGTGTTTTGTTTGATTTTCTTGCTTCTTTCTTGTCTTGTATGCATACATAACTTCTTATATTATATGTTACGTGGATACTTGTGAATTAATTACGTGAATTCGATACTCATACGTGAAATACATGGCTTAAAATGTGTTATATGTTCTTCAAAGTGCGTGCATGAATCAATGTGACGTTTGATTGCCTCTTGTGATATTTTCTTGCCTCGTTTGTGATATGCATGCAATATTAACGTGATGAACTATGTGTTATATGTTGCATGATGAATTTATTATGTGAATTTGGTGCTCTTACGTGCAATACGTACTCTAATATGCATTCTATATTTTCCAACGTGCATGTATGGCTTGATATTTGTTTATGTGACTTCCATGTACTTGTATATTATTTTCCTACTCTTTTTATGACATGTATGCATCTCTAATGTGTTAGATAACGTGTTATGTACATTATGTGAAATTGGTGGAGTCATTTTACGTGAAATATGTGAATATGATTTAATATGAACTTAGGTGACCTTCTACGTGCATGCATGGATTAATATGACATTTCCTTGTCTTGCATGATTTTTCCTTATTTCTTTTAGAGTGTGCATGCATGTCCATCATGTTATATGATGTGATGTGCTTGTTATATAATTTTTATGAATTCAATTAATGTGAAATACACGAGTTATGAATTAATATGATTCTATATGGCTTCAAATGACCTAATTGACATCTCATTGCATCCTTTATGCATCGTTTGCATCCATATGCAATTACCGAGAGTCTAATTGGTACATTTCGAGTCTAAGGTTGTCTTTTGTTCTTTGCTTTGTCTTTAGGTTCGTTTCGTGGGTGTCGAGGAGGTCTCTTAGAGGTGCTTTGGTCCGTTTCGTTCGGTTTGGTTGACGAGGTGAGGTTTCTTTCTTTTATTTAAAACGACCTACAACCCTACCTGTATTTTGAGCCCGCATGCGAATTACGTATATAAATATATACTTAGATATGTGTATGATACGTACTTTATGGGATTTGCCCCATTTGCTATGAAATCATTGAAAACACTTTTATAGATACGTAACCTATTTTACGTTTGTTTGATTTAGAAAGGGTTGGTGTGTGTGAACGATTTTGAAAATAGCGAGATTACGACTTTGAATTTGAAGTCGAAAAATTCTGAAATTTCAAAATTAATAAAATTATGACTTATGATCTTTGAAATGGGCCCGGGGAAGTGGTATGTGATTCTCAGGTCAGCCATGGGGTCGGTTAGCTTTCTCATCAACACAACCCCAATTTGATGTAGGGGAAATTCGCCCATCCTAGGGAGTTCAAGGGGAAGGCGGTTTCTCGAAAACCGGCAGTTAAAACCCGTCGGGGAGCGGGTAGGATCCCCCGACTCAAACTTTTGACGAAAGAACGGGGTTGAAGGAGTGCTTCCTCATCCCCAACCGGAGAAGGAGGATTGGTTATGAATTTGGTATGTTTTCCGCTTTGATTTTGATATGAAAGGAGTTAGGTGGGTTTGAACTCGTTCTCACCGAGTTATTTTTTATTCCGATTATGTATATGGTTCGTGAAACGGGAGTGGACTTATAATTTCTAAAATTGGTTGATTTTGGCCTTCAGCCCTAAACCTTTATATGTATTATCACGGGATAAAATGTTTTAGATTGCAAAAACCACGCCCCAGTTCATGAACTTTCTAATTTGAATTTGCTCTGCTCTTACTTATATGTAAGTGTGCGTGGGTTAGCCCCCTCACCAGTCTTTAGGACTGACCCCTCCTCGTTTTTTCCTTTTTTCCCTTTTTGTTTCCTCTGAGTTGCAGGTTCCAATTTTGAGAAGTTTGTGCTAGGCGGCGGTCTTCTTTCGAGTTTTGGGTCGTTTAGAGAGTCTCATGCATTTCGTTTTAAGTTTATTTTGTACTTTCGAGCTTGTGAAGGCATGTATATAATTATGAATTTAAATTGCAATTATTTGACTCATTTCAGTTTTTGTATATTTGATTCTTATGCTGAGCATGTTTGTCAATATGTTTGAATCCTGGACCTCCGCTTGAAATGTTTGTTTATTTTGAGTACTGTGATTTAGGGTTTAGACCGCCTAGCCTAGGAGAGATTTTGTTTGTCTCCCGTTAGCTGTAGCTTGGCACGTGTGTGGAGTTCCCATTTTGTTACACGTGTTGGGCTATGGTGCGGGGGAAGTAGTGCTCTGCGCTCCGGGGTGCTACACAGCAGCAACAAATAACAATAGTAACAAGCCAAGTTTTTATGCATCAAACTCATGTAATAACTTGTCCCAACTACACTCAAATCATTAAACAAGATAAAAAGAGCAAGGAATCCATATATATATCATCCATCTCATGCAAGAAAAATTGAAGCTCATCAATGGTGAAATGCTACACACTCAACCATAACTAAAAATAGGATCATATAATCATATTAGAAGCATAAGAGATTATATACACATCGTCAAATCAAAGCATAGCTCCATGGATTGCAAGAGATCAACAAACCCTCACTAATCAATTCAAACTCCATATATTCATCAGCCTTGGCTCAAAGCATGAAACTAAGGGCTTAAAATGATCACACATGCATGTACATATCAAATATAGTCTTACCCCTTGAAGATGATGGAGGAAAATGGAGTTTTGAGCTCACAAACCCCACGGTGTGAATAGTGACGAAAATGGAAGCTTTGTTCTCCAAGGTTGCTGCACTTTTCTCCCCTTTTCTTGATTAAACCGAGATAGAAAAGGAGAGGGATGGTCATGCATTGAGTTGGTGGAATGTGGGCCCAAGCTTTATGTGCAAAGGTTGAAAATTGAGGGACTAAAGTGCAATTTAGTGAAAGGTAGTCATAAGGTCGCGAGGTTAGTTTTCGGTCGAGTTTCGGAATATCAAAAGGCTTTAGAATTATACAAGGCTTAGCCCATTGAACCCGAATCACCGAAACAAGTCCAACGGAAATGATGGAATTCGAATCTGAATTCTGGAGCTCAAGTTACACAAACCGGAACCTAAGGTGCGCTAAAAACGTTTTAGCCTCCTTTTAGGTTCCAAATGAAATAAAACTCCAAAAGCTCAACAAATAACCCGATATCATAAAACGAGCATACTCATCAGTTCATAACATGTAAAACTCATACATTGCAAAACAGCACAAAAATCGGAATTCAGATACAAACTCAAACAAAGAAATTACCAAAGAAAGAAGCTTAAACGTTTAAATTATAAACTCAAATAATTAAAGAAAAGATAATTAACATTAATTAAACATCTAATTACGAAATTAAGAAATTTAAATGCGCACATACGTCATACCTGTACTATCGAAAAATCAGGGTGTCACAAGACTCATATACGTTGATCGGATTATGTATGAAATTATGAATTTGTTATGTTTGATATTCGGGACAGACTTCTAGGGATAGTTGAACCGTTTGCTTTATGTTTCGATTTTTTTTTTTTGAGATTAGCTATCTATGCTAGTTGAACCTGTCAATTTTTGTTATATGTTTTGATTTGTACGCTTGCTTCCACTCTTCTTGCTCTGGTGCACGCCTTTTCGTTATGTTATAACTCTGCCTAGCCACTGTGTGTGTAGGTCCCCGTGCGCTTAGCCTTAGGCTCATGTATGGACTTCCATTTTATATGTGGGTTCAGGACTAGGGGCGGGGAATATGGTGGCTCGCCGTTCCGGGCACTACAAACATACTCCATCGGTGTACAGTAATTAAAAACGAGTTTATTAGGTGATCACACAAGTTAAACAATGCACGACAGTCAATAATAGTTAATCAATCCATGTTTTTTGTCACGGGGCAATGGTCAGATTTACAAGGCTCGAGCCATTTATCATGACATGTGAGACGAGGGATCACGACTCCTACCTGCTCCTTTGATAGTTGGAAACCACCGACTCAAGAATATCCCGCCTCCTCAGCTTCTAAGTCCCGTGGAATATCTCAAAGGGGAGATCATGTAAAGGATTGTCCTATGGCCTGGTGTCATACCGATCTCCAATCCCACATTCCACAAAAGCCCAATCAGTGCCATGCAAGTTCTCGCTAAAACGGGTCGGTCACGAAAATCATTTTTATTCAAGACAAAAGGTTTCGTTTAGAAAAAGTTTTACTTTTGAAAACTATAGATGTATAGTATATTTTGTCCGAAAACAATCAAGTTAGGTTGTAAGGGTTCTACATAGCTAGAAAAAGGAAAACCTCAGCTTGACAAGACAAAGAAGAAACATCGAGAGCTTATAAAGCGTGCTCCTCGTCAACCTGAGGATGATCTCAAAGGGGAAGAAAATGGAGGAAAGAGAGAAAAAGGAGGAAGATGGGGTTCTCCTGTGGAGTCGTCAGCTCCAAACCTTGGGGGTTAAGGTGGTGGCTTCCTTCTTCTTTCTTTCTCTCCTTTTGGCCAGTTGGAATGGATTGGCCAGTTGGAATGGAGGAAATGGGTTGAAGGGGGTCGTTGTCCGGTGATTTTAAGAGAAAAGTGGGAGAGAGTTTAGCCGATTACAAAAAGTCCTCCAATAATTCAAATTACACAAAAAGTCCCCAAGACTTTTGAACATTCTTAATTCCAAAAAGGTTTACGCAATTAAGTTCACAAACTTTTGAAATAACAAATAAAGCATGTTCAACAATTAATATACGAAATAGATACGACCATATAATGTAACGCCCCAGTTTTTCCGTTATTCAAGTATGACATATATGTTTACCAATATGTGTAATTAAATTAATTTTATATAATTTCAATTATTATTTCTCTTATTAGTTTAATTTTGAATATGAATTCTTGAAACGTTTATGCCTATGTGATTGTGTTTGAGTGTCGTTTCTATTCGATTTGATTTCCGTTTTTCGTGAAAACTTGGTATGAGTGAATTATGTGTATTATGATCATATCGTTTTGCTTGTTTTATGTTTCCGGATTCTTTTGTTTGAGTTTTGAATTTATTTTGAGTTTTGGAACCAAAACAGGGGCTAACGAGCAATTGCGCACCTTTGGTTCCGTATGTGATATCTTGAGCTCGGGAACTCGGAATGGAGTTCCGTCACCTCCATTGGACTCGTATCGATGATTCAGATCCGATGGAACAAGCCTTACATTTTTCTAAGACCATTTGGATTCCTGAATTTCAACCAAAACGAGCACTTCACGCCTAAAATGATAACCATTGACAATTTATGAGCCTACGGACCTATATTAACACACCTAGACCCTAACCTAAGACCTAAACCCACTTGTTACACTCCTCTCTCTCCCTTATCTACCCAAAACTGAACCAATCTCTCTCTCTCTCTCAGATATTCAGCCAAAAAGGGGATAGGAAAGAAGAAGAGAAAGGAAGAAGAAAGCACTATTCAATCATTGGATATTTGAGCTCATATCCCTACCAATTCTCACCATTTCTTGAAAGTAAGCCCATTTTTGTTATGAGAACCTCCTTGTGGTCATTTTATGCTAGCTTTTATATGTTTTCACCAAGTTATGAGTTGGGATTGATGAAGATGATGAATAGTAAGGGTTTGGGGAAATTTGATGATTCTTGCACGAGTTCTTGTGGTTTCTTTTAGTATGATGCATGGTATATGATTCTAAGACTTCCATTTGTGTTTCCTTGAACTTATATTGCATGATAGATGAGTTATTTGCAAGTTACCAATAATGGATTCTCATGAAACTTGAAGAATATGAACCTTTGTGAGCATCTCTTCCACTCTCATGATTTAGCTTCGGGTTTTGTATGAATTAGGGCATGAATCTTTGTATATTTGTATGCTTTTAATTGAGTTATAAGTTGGTAACATGCTTCTTTTCCTTTCCCTTTCATGCAAGCCTTGTTTGCTTTGTTTTTTTGGCTACTAACCCAAATCCATGGGGGTGGATTTGAGTCAGTAGAGTTTCTGACCAGAATCCATGGGGTGGATTCTGTCCTGCGGTTTTTTTTTGTTACTCCGGTTCCGTTTTTCTTATTTTTCTTCGCTTGTTTGATCTTTCTCCACCTCTTTTATGAATCCAATGCTATATTAACATGCTTTATGAGGTGTTTTGATTAATGTATGAAGTTTAGGACTTGAATTGTTATGAAATATGAAAGTTATAAACGAATGAACTTGATAACTCCATGTATTGAATGTACTTGAATGAATTACGTGGTAATGTGCCTTCATGACATGATTTTTACTTCATATACATTGTTAACATGCATTAACGTGTTAGAGTTTGAATATTCAATGAACGATTGATATTAAATGAAAGATTTGTAATGAACGGACACGAAAATAGCTTGATTACGTGACTAAATGACATTAATTGTATACATGAACATCATATTGGCATATTGTTATTACTCATGCATGTCTTATCATATTATTGCATTGTCGTGCGTCATATATGGTTCATTTGGAGTCTTGAGTCTCACGTATGCACCATGTCGTTTCTTGTACAGTTTTCTCCAGGGCGGAAACGTTGTAGCACCCCTACACGTGGAGGTACCACACCCCCGCACTACAGGTCAATCCACCCACGAAATGGATAGTCCGTACATGAACCAACGTGCAGCGAACGGGTGACAATAAAAATAAAACGACAACTAGCTAGGCGGGACTATTCTCAAGTCAATTAACATAATGTAAAAAGTAAAGCGGAAGCATAATACATTCAATATCAAATACCAATAGTGAAGGCATGCTATCTTGACTAGATCCACATATCAATACATTATCATCTCCTAAAATATACAATAAATACCAAATAATAATAACCACAATTGCTATGCAACAATAATGAAAATGCACCGTGCTTGACTCGACTACAAGGACTGGACTTGACTCTGACTCCCGCCTAGCATGCACCTACAAGGACCTAAAAGGTGGAGGCGTCAGTCTGTGAAGACCGAGTGAGGGGTTTACATAAATATTAGCACAGTTAACATGCAAGTTATATTCTCGGGTAAAGATTTAGAAAAGGTAAGAATATAAGTTCAATAACGGGATATTCCTCACCCGAGAATACAACTGTCCAATTTAGCAATTCAGTTCATGCAATACGTGGCCCGGCGAGTGAGGGGATTCTCCAACCTTACACCAAGTGTGAATAATGCTTGCTTGCTTTATTATTCAATAGGTGATCACGCAATCCAGTTACAGTGCATTAGTGCGATAGTGTATTCAGGTAATACAATCAAGGAATGGAAATCAGGCAATAACCCGAGGACAATCCGTGGTGCGGGACCCGTCCCCAGTCTCCTTCTCCCTCCAATGATGGGAAGGTAGCTAGCCTTCACCATCCACGACTCGTTGAGCAGAGGGTACATGAATCCCTAAGCCCGGAACTCCTTCCTCCACTAATCTCCTTGCGGATTCAGGGGTCATCCCAATGTGGTGAGGATAGCGCTCGAGTTACTCGTCAGCCCATGCTTTCCCGGTTGGCCCAAGCCACTACCCTCGGGCCTAAAGTGAACAATCTTGCTTACTCACCAAAACATGCACGATACATGACTTGCTTGCTTTTCATGAACATGGCTTGCTTGCGTTAAACGTGACTTGCTTGTAATCATGAATATTTTCATGGAAAATTATAAATATAAATACCTTTTGGCCGAAAGCTCACATAAGGGGTTGTATAGGTTCTATGTAACTAGAATTAAACCTCACCTGACAGGCGACACGACGACTCATGGATACGTGTACGTGCTCAATCGATCAATAATCTCCGCCTTGGAGACAAACTGGACAAGAAAACGGGACATTGTACACTTGTGAGACAATGACTTAATAATGGCACAAAATAGGACGCACGGCTTGATCAAGTAACGAGATGACGTGCATTCACGAATGTAGCATGATATATTCATATGATTGCATGTAATTAATCATATAATCACAAATTGGGATCAATAAAACCATTGGAATTGAAAGTGAAAATTAGAATTTTATGCAGAATGTTTTGTTCTGTCAGCGAGGTGGGAACGGTCGTTCCGGGTTGTAGTGTAAAATGGGAAGGGCCGTTCCCGGCCTCCCGATACCGTGCCCCGAAGATGGGAAGGGTCGTTCCCGTCTATGAGACAAAGTGGGAACGGTCATTCCCATCCTCGCCGCCATGCACACAATTCAAAATATGGGAATGGCCGTTCCCCAAATACAAAGGGAACGGGAAGGGCCGTTCCCTTTACGCAGGCATTACAGAAACAGGAAAGAAGAATAGAGCATGTTCGAACCACGATCAAATCTCAACACAACACCCATAATTCAACTCCTAATGCCATAATTCATGAAGAGGAACATATATACATGCTTTAGTTACAATAAAACCCAATATAAACACTCATATCATACCTTAATCATCATAATCATCATATCAAGCTCATACATCAACTTAGCATATAACTCCATAATTCTCAATATTTATGCATGAATTTCAAGTCTAAAGCTTAGAATTATAATTCTAACATCATATAAACAAGTTATTTCATAGAAATCATAACCTTAGCTTCAAGCTCTAATTCAAGAATTCATATAATTAGCTCATATATACCTTGAAAGGAAAATAGATGGAAGCAGATGATATAAATGGATGGCTGAGCCCCAAAATATGGAATTTCCTTGGAAAATTAGCTTGAATTCATGAAATCTCTTCTTCTTCTTTAATGGTGTGGCTCGGTGGAAGCAAGGAAGCAAATGTGTATATTTTTTGCATGAAATGAAAATGAAGATTGTGGAAGAGATGCATATATCGATATATCTCTTGAGGAGATATGGTAATTGCAATTAAATCCTCCAAGTTTGTAAGTTATGCAATTAAGTATAACAAGGTTGGGAGATGATCAATTTAGTCCAAGAATATTTTCATGCAATTTGGTCCACTAATTTAACTAAATGTCAATTAAGGACAATTAAATAATTAAACAAGTTAGGGACTTAGTTCATGTAACAAATAATTCAATATATAAAATAATTCTCAGGGTAACAAGTATTTCATATATTTTCACGTAATCATGTTGAAATACAATTTATAAAATTAATATAGCATGTATAAATTGAATAAACGAAAATAATAAAATAAAATCCTAACGCTCGAAACTCACACGTGTCGAGCGTACCTGACTGTCTGGAAATTGGGGCGTTACAGACGTGCCGGGTTCATAGGTTACTTTCAAGCCTTCTTTTCTTCTTGGTATTGTTCGGTAAGGTGTAAAGGTGGGTTTCTCTACTATTTAGTTAAATGACCCTATATACTCCCAATGTGTAAAGATTTCGGCCAAAATTATTATATGTATATAGAGTCGTTTTCAAGAGTCAATGATTTCAACATAAAGCCTTTATTTTATGAACCCTACCGCATGTTTTGAAGAGAAAGAAAGAATGAATGCACAGAATGGGGCCCAGGGACTTAGTGTGAGTGGCTATCCGGGGAGGCATGGGCCGACGGTGATCCCTTACGCTATTTCCAACCAAACCACGGCGTAACCGGACCTCATTAGGAGTTAGCGAGGAATGGACGTTGAGCGCCATTTGGGGAGTCATGTAACCCCTTTTGGTCAATGAAGGAGGTGGCCAGGTCTTGCTAACCAGTCCTCCGTCCGGAGAAAAAAGGTGTAAGTGATCATGAATGTGCACAAAGAAAGAATGTAATGCATGAAAAGAAAGAATGAATGAATGTTTAATGAACTACACAAGGTGATGGTTGGAGATAATGCACGCCCACTCGCCAGGCTACAAAAGACCTAATGGAAATTGGTTGTTATAATCCCCTTTGATGATTTCTTTATCTCATCTACTTGGGAAATACTTCGAAAACCTCGATTGGGATTATAACTTGCATGTGAATGCTTAGATATCGTCTTATATTATACTTATACCTTGTTTTATACTTACCAGTCTCCTATAGACTAAACCCGGTTTGGTTTCTAGTTCTTTTGCAGGTTTGGAGCACTAGGCGGGAGTTCGAGTCTGTCGAGTCTTGTGGTCTAGTCCTTGTCACACCATTGCATTTTGTAAATTGATTTAAATTCCATGAATTGTATTGATTTATGTTATTGATTCGGGACAGGCTTCTAGAGATAGAGTGATCGTGAATGTATGGTTATGTTTATGTTTGAATTTTCAGGACTAGGTATCTATGCTAGTTGAACCCGTCATTTAATTCTTGTCTCTATAATTGATATGATTTTTGAATATATGTTCCGCTTCCGCAATTGCATTTATCTTGTTGAAATTATTTTAATTAGCTTCGAAGGTTTAGTTCCCACCTAGCATAGGGAGTGAATGAGTCCTCGTTCGTTCTGATTTGGCACGTGTATGGATTTCCCATTTCATATACGGATCGGGTCTGAGTGCGAGGGATGTGGCGCCTTATGTTTGGGATGCTACATATAATATTATAAATATAATTGGAATTTAGATCACACAATGCATATAAATTTCAATTAAACAGTTAAAGCACGTAACAATTAAGTATAACATAATTAAATAAATAATCCTAACTCTCGAAAAACCATCCGTAATGTAGATGTATAGAGGAATAAATTTGGTTATTAAATCTCATGCTAAAAATGTTGCACCTGCAAAAATCAACCTTAATCTCTATTTTTTTAATTTGTATGATATTAAATAAAGGAAGTATATTATTTTTTATGTTACATCAATTGGATCGGTAGATTAGTCAGTTGAATTAAATCAACCAGCAGCCATAAGGCTAACGATTAAAGTGCGGTACTGCTTCTCATCCATGCGATGCAACTTCGGGTTTTACCATACATAACAAACACATATCAATTTCTAATATCCGTTTATGAAATATGCTGACATCGGATGAATATCGTAATTCGTACAATAATAAGAAAAAACTTTCAATCTTACAGCATTAACCTTCGAGCCTGACCCAATTCGTCCATACCTGTTTCCAAAATCCTGGCCCTAATTGCCAATCTTTAAAATGGAGAAACAGAATGACAGTTCTGAGTCATTCTGCTTTTCTGGTTCAAAAGTCAGGACATCAAAATTCAGCTGATCCAGGTGCTCGTGGAAAAGGAATTGCATCCCTTATATTATCTATTCCAGTAGCAAACTGTACAAGCCTTTCAAACCCTAATCCAAATCCGGCATGGGGAACTGGTAAAACGAAAGATGAAAAAAAATATTCAAGCTAATGCATTCCAATATCCAAACTTGTTTACAGCTGGAATGAAGAAGAACTAGGGCTACTAACACTGACACAAGCTGAGATTTGACCTAATTATACAAACTTCTCCCGAGGTTTCAGAAATCACAAGAGTCAGGGTTTGGCCGAATGCATGCTATTATAGTTATTGATTTAAATTCAATTATTAATCAGTACGTTGAAATGGGATGATAGGGTATTAACAAAAGATTAAGTTTTTGTACTTTCTCAAACCTCAGGGGAAGTTTGCGTAATTAGGTGAAACCTCAGGATATGTCACAGTAACTATCCTAAAAAAAACTAGAATTAATAAAAATGAAAAAAGAACTCAAAAATATTAACGATAAGAAACCTTAATCATGTCCGGATTCCCCTTTTTCAGGTTTTAAGATTTCCACAAGTAAAAACTATCATTAATCTAAATAGTTGGTTACTTCAAATAATATAAATATTCAAACAACACTAAGATATATGCATTACCTGAACCGTATCGCCGCAGATCAAGATACCACCAATAGCTCTCTTTGTTCAGCTTCAATTCATCCAACCGTTGTTCCAAATAGTCAAGGCGCTCTTCTCTTTGGCTTCCACCAATAAGTTCACCAACCTGATAAATTAAAAAGATGTTAACAGTAATCAAAATATGCAAACGGAACAGTAAGGGATACCAAGACTCAAACAAGATTGATAACACAATCTGTAGCTGAAGATGAGGTAGTTCAGAATTGAAAAGATTAAACTTTTCAATCCTTGCAAGAAGTTTGATGGTAAAAACAAGCACACCACAAAGCATAATCTTCCTTGATAAGATTGTTGTGACCTAATAAACTCAATAAGCACAAGAAATGTGCATAATATGATGTAAAAGAAAATCTAGAGTCCACACGGATGTACCCGAGGAACCAGCATATCCATGGCTGCGACAGTCTTCCCATCATCATTTTGCCTCATGTAAAATGCCTTGATTTCCTGAGAGTTTGTTAAGAGAAAATAAGTAGTCAGAATCAGTTATAAGCATTTAATTGCAAATGTAACTCATGAAAAGTATTCTTGCCTTTGGATAATCTCTTATAATTAGAGGCCTTCCACTGAACACCTCCTCAGTGATATAGCGTTCATGCTCACTTTGCAAATCACATCCCCACGATACCTGTCAGAATGGATTAACTGCATTTCAGTTGAGTCCACTGTATAAGCAATGCTAGCATACGGACATTCAGTATCTGGGCAATACTAGACCACTTTTGGGAAGACGCTGAAGAATAAGATTCCTGCGAAGATCCAATTGTTTCTGACTACAGAGTATGGGATCTTAGTTGAGAGTCTGACCCACATTGAATGAATAAGCATTTCATGTGGGGTTATGTCTTTTAGGCTCTCCCAATCCCCAAGCTAGCTTTTATGGTATGGCTCCCAAAGGTCATGACAATTCATACGAGTCAACTATAGAACTTTAATGTGGAAATATAGGTGACAAGTGTGATTTCAACCCAAGTATCAAAAAAGAAAATATTTCCAGCAAATTACAAAATGACATGTACACATCTAATAATTCAAAGCTGCCACAAGGATAAAATAAAATATTAGCATGAGTAATGGTAAAATAACCATCAAAGTTAAAAACAGTGCATATAAATTTATAGAAGAGAGAAATGTTTTTTAACATCCGAAGTATAGCCGATTTTGCAACTCGCAAAATAAACTATTTCGACTTGCAAACCGCCATCTAATATTTGCATTTGTGACATACCACCATCTAAACTCATATTTTAATGGTTTTCGCTAAAAAACAACACATAGCACATCTATATACACGTGTCATGTTTTTCAGTTAGAACCACCAAAAAATGAGGTTAGATGGTGACATGTCACAAATGCAAACATTAGACGGTGATTTGCAAGTCGAAATAATTTAATTTTGCAAGTTAAACGCTATAGTTCAAGTATTAAAAAATATTTCTCTCTATAAAAAATACAAAAAAAATCCCCTTAATGGTCCTAGTACTATGTCAACATGCAAAAATCAACTGGATCACTTAAAGATATAAGAAATATATCGACATAGAAGACTAAAATATATTTATATAGAGCTTTTATTTTATTTCAGCAGGAAGTTGTATTGCCATGACAATAGAACGATTCCATTAACCAAAATAACTTTTTCTATTTTGCATCCACCTCCATAATTCATCCCAAGCCTGGCATTTTAGACACGTGAATTTGGACTCATTATAAACCAAGGGAACCCATACTATTCCAGGAGTATAATGCCAGTGACCAGCAAAGTTATACTTTGTAATGTCGGGAACTGGTTTCGATATTCTAGCTAATCCTAGTTTGATGGCAGAAAAAGAGAGACAGATAAATATGCTAAGCTAAAGAATCAATCATAAATAAAAAGAAAAATTATTCAATAATTAAATCTGAAATCAAGTAAACCAAGGTTGAGCCATCAAAATGGACCAAGATTTGTCATCTAATACAGGTGAATAAGGTTTAATTTCTGAAAATTTTCTAAGAAAGAGCTACTCTATATTAATTATGAAACTTATGTCTGGAAAAACTATCTACATAATATAATAAATGAAGACAGGATGGACAAGTACCGGAAATTCGAATGTCTTCTTTGCTCTAAGGAGAAGCTCAACTGCATCGCTATATGTCAATTGCACAAAGCTTTTCTCAACGACATCCTGGCAAGTACATGATTGAAGAAAAAACCAATATTTCAGTTACACGCACTAGCATTTATGATACAAGAATAGTAACAACATTAAGCACTGAAAGCATAGAAGTCCTAAATTGTCTTATAATAGCACTAGTAAATAGGATGATTGAATATTGATTGATGCATGTGAACACAAGCATGAATTCCATACACTTAGTCGGGCGATGATTCCCTTCTCAATCCAAGTATTGAAGAAATCCATATCTTCCTGACAATTCTCAAGAATGTAACGTACCTTTTATGAAGCAGAAAAATGAAGTCAGTGATCAAATAATTTGAGTATTATACACCAATTAAAGAGCATATTCAGTATATAAGAAAATGGACAATAGATTTGGAAAGTAACATACTACATACTGGAGATATGCAGTTGCACAAGCCATGTCATCTTCTAAATCAGCAAATGCGAGCTCTGGTTCTATCATCTAGGAAAAGCAAACTCGAAGTCAAGATATCTCAATGCTCTGTAAGCACATATTATTATTTCAACAGGAAAAAAAAATTGAAAGATCTAAGATAGTGAAGAAAGTAGATCTATTAACAGAAATCCTATCATAGGCACAGGTTAATAGTTTCCAAATATACCCAAAATTCAGCCAAGTGTCGAGATGTATTTGAATTTTCTGCTCTAAATGTAGGACCAAAAGTATATACCTGTCAAAGAGCAAATAACTATATGAGATTACAATGCAAAAGATACAAAAATTAACCTTCACACCTAAAATTGTGCCATACGCATATGCTAGAAAGGGCAACCAGATATTAAATTGACAAACACAGGAAAAGGGCACTACATCAGTAAAAGCAGTAGCATATGTTTCAGCATTGAGCTGCCCGGACACTGTCAAAAATGCTGGTTTTCCAAAAAAGTCCTGCCAACAAGACCAAAAAAAAATACATGAAACAGAGTTAATAACCAAGAATCTGGCATAAAAGCCAAAAGACAAGATTTAGCAATCTTTTGCTCTGAATCTAGTACCAATTCTAACGCACCAAAGATTATTAATGTATTTTCATGCACAGCTTTAGTTTTACACAAGTATACATTCAAGAATACCCATCTACTACATCATACCAATTTTAGGCATAAATAAAAGCAAGTTAGACTTTATCTTTCTCACATATGAGAGAAAAGAGTAGAAATTGCTTAAATTATTGTAACCCGATGGATCAACTCTATCAAACCCAACTCTTATGTCCGCTCAAAAAATTATAGAACCACAACGAGAAGAAAAGATCCGTAGAGCCTACACAAGTGCATTCACACTGTTATTGATAAAAGAGCAGCTTCAATCTGTCACTGCAAGTTACATAAAATCATCCCTTAGAACGCCAACCATCTCCCTCACTAAGCAGATTGAAAATGGTTCCACATCGTACTTTGCCCGAGGGAAGAAAAATAATATGCCAAATCATTTTCCAGATCTTAACATGCTATCCATTTAACCCATTTTTATAGGTTGTCTCTTCCAACAAGAGTTTTGATGTTCTAACAATCAGAATGATGAATTCACAGAAGATTGATATTCAACTATGAGTGCACAAAATTTAGGGAAAGCAAAACCAAGAGAATAGAAGCTAAAATATGGGGAAAACTCAATAAGCACATACCAAACAAAAGTGTTAAGGTAACGGAAGTAGAGGCAAAAATGTATGACTTTTTCTTTAGCATATATTTATGCATAGTTTGCAAATGCTCCCTCACCCTTCCGGAGTCTACCTTTTTGCAGGATATCAGAGGTACCACCAACTTTTGCAGGCCATATCAGATACACCCCGGAAAAAGTTCATTTGCCCATGATGTTCCACAATCTTAAAGAAATCATCTCTTGACAGCATAAAATTTTACATCGGATACAGAATGTTCACCCATGGAAACACAATTTTCAGAGTGCAGAACCATATGAAAAAAAAAAAAAAAAAAAAAAAAAAGAAGGCAACTATACCGAGGCAGAATTACAGGATAGTCCCTAAAATGGTATGTTCCCACAAATGAAGCTGGAATTACATATTGCAGTTAGGTTCATTAAGAAAATGAGAGGGGGAGAAAAGGATAATTCTATCATTTTACAATTTCATAGAGAATTGTCAGAGTAAATATAGGAAAAAATAACGAAGAACGGCACCATATGAAAAAAAAAAAAAGAAAAGAAAAGAAAAAAAAGAAGGCAACTATACCGAGGCAGAATTACAGGATAGTCCCTAAAATGGTATGTTTCCACAAATGAAGCTGGAATTACATATTGCAGTTAGGTTCATTAAGAAAATGAGAGGGGGAGAAAAGGATAATTCTATCATTTTACAATTTCATAGAGAATTGTCAGAGTAAATATAGGGAAAAATAACGAAGAACGGCACCAGCTGATATAATTATGTTAGAAAGTTCTAGAGAATAAATATGCATGATTTAAGTTAGGTCGTAACAATGTAGTTGGTTGAAAATAAAAGAGAAAAAGAGCAACAAAGATCTACCTGGGACCAATCAATTAAACCATCCTTTGTCGAGGGGATGGCATTCACCGGAGAAACTGTAGCCTCCCTGGAGTTTGGAACCTGTTCTGGGAACAAATGATGCACCCGCATGAATATTGTATATATTCAAAATTCTACATGGTTATTAAATAGCAGAGACCAGGTCCACATTGAGCAAATTATTCCTCAGGCAAACAGGTTAAGAAATTGAATACTAACTGGGACCTGAGATTGTTTGCAGGGAAAAGGCTTTTGGAGACAACATAATGCAATTAATTTATTGACCTCAATATACTATATAAGGTAGGATAACAAGCGATTGCAGCACACAATAATATTTTTGGTCACTTCGAGCTACTGCAACCAGATGAAGGAGAGTTGGATGGGATAAGAAGATCAGAGAGCTGGTGCATACCCAGAGGCTACCATGTTGTACTTTTTTACATTTAAATTTTTATAAGCATTACAGGTTGTTATGCACCAGAGACAGAGGTATAGCCTTTTGAAGGCAGCACTGCTTTATGGACACGACGGCGGAATTCCGAAAGTTGAGGTGGGGAGGAAACAGAGAAAAGGCAGGAGAAAACAGTGTAAAAAAATATCAATTTAGGAGGAAAATATAGGAGCCACCTTGCGGAATTTAGCAATTAACACATCTAGAAGCATTTCAAATGGTTGACATCTATGCATTGCAAACACTCACTGAATCCCTTCCCTGCCTACACTTGATCTAACATTTAGCTGAAGGGTTAAAGGAAAGGATGAAAAAAGAAAAGCCAAGCATCAAATACAAAACTTGAGCAAGAGAAACTCTTAATGCTGTAGTCAAGAAGCAGCATACCAAGGTTGTTACACAGAACTGTTCACCAGCTCCTTCACAATCCGAAGCAGTAATGATTGGGCTTGAGAGCCAAACAAAGCCATTTTCTTGAAAAAAATTGTGTGTTGCAAAGGCCAAAGCATTCCTCACCCTTGAAACCTATGCCAAATGTACCAATAAATATTTTATCTACTACCAACTAAACAAAATAACATCGTGGGACAGATAGTGTTGATTGAACAAAAAATGAAAACTAACATGAGGGATAAATAAGTATGTAATGGAGGCAAGATAAAAATCAAACTTCCAAAAAGGAGGATGCAGAAGAATTCAATTGGAAAATTATGTTTGGCAAGTTAATCTAGTCAAGATTAACTACCAAAAAGTATGACCGATGACAAGTCATTTATAGCAAAACTGTACTATCGAGGTTAAAGATATTGTGAAGGGAAAACGGGGCCTAGCATACATAACAATAATGAAGGAAGATCACAATGTTCCCGAAGATTAAGAGCTGAAATTTGATAATCTAGTCATTGCAAAAAGGCTGTTAAGCAAATAATCTCAAATGAAATTTTATCTCACTCGACAATCTTTAACCAGAACAATGAGCAAATACAGCAATATAATCCATTGCATCACACCTATCGAAACACAATGATTGCTCATGGAAAGCCAATTTACAGAGAAGGAAATTTCGTTGTGTTTTCCCAAGTGAAATTGATATTGTGCAGAAAGATGAAAGAGCGATATATGAGGACTGGAGGAAAAGAAATAGAGAAGAAGACAGCAAAAAAAAAAATTTAGTGTTCTCAATTCTCATTTGGAGGTGATAGTTGACCCATTTGTGAACATCAAGAGAGATAGAGTAGTCCTACCGCACCAAAAGTATTTGTTCTTGGACGAAGATGAGCCTTAGTTCTTAAAAACTCCCTGCTGACCCTTTTCTTCTGAATAGGGAAAGAAGGCTCACTTCTACCAACCTACAAGAAAATTTATTGAGTAAAACAAAAGTTCTATGATAATTAATGATGTTAAGGAAGAGAAAAGTACAATACAGTTTCGAAGAAACATTTAGGTAGACAAATTATCATCAAAACCAGGGTAGATCGTGTTGGACGTAAATCTTTTGTGATGCATGTCTACAGCAATTTGTGAACTCTGAGTTACTTGTTGGACCATCTTGAATTTAAACTACCATTCTGAGATTAGGCTTTCCTTTTCAGTATATGCCATCAGAAACAGTTTAAAGAAACTGCCCAGATATTTTTTCAACTTACCCCTATACTATGACTGTTTTTTCAACTTTTTATCGAAACTTTCAAATGTTTTAGATTGCTATCTGTACTTTGTATAATTTTTCAAATTGCCTTGTGTACTTTGAGGTGTTAACACGTGGCTCATTTTTCACTTGAAATTGTTAATTTTTTGCCGGAAATGAGCCCGTGTTAACACCTAAATGATCGAGATGGCAATTTGAATGTTTTTACAAAGTATAGATGGCAATCTGAAACATTTAAAAGTTTGGATAAAAAGTTGATAAAAGGGTCATAGTACAGGGGTTAAAATTGTTTTTCCCTCTAACAGTTTTCCAAAAGACTTGATGTATAAATTATTCTAGTTTATACCATGCCTTTTCGAACAGAACTGCTTGAAACCATAATTAATAAGTGTAGCAATTACTTATCAAATTTTATTTAAGAATGTAGCATTTGAACATGATATCAGGTCGCACTAATTGGATTCAGCCCACCCCAAGAAATTAAATATTGGGGTATATAAAACGAATTGCGAAAGATAATTAATTGGACAGAAGTCTTTTACCGTTATAAGTTTGTCAACCTTCATTTCTACTTTTTGCTTGGACCCTTGACTGGCTAGTATAATACCTTGTATCCATACTGAAGCACCAGTTGAGATCACACCACTCTCCACCTATTAAGAGGCATATCCAATTAGAATGATTAGCCAAGCAACTGTATTCCACTTATTTTCAGACAGGAAAGTGAAATAACAATAATTGGACAAGCAAGTTCACTCCATTCCTCATTTTCTTTGGCAAGTAAAGTGGAAATACCAGTTAATAGAAAATAGAAGTTGGGGAAACTGGACCCACTAGACACAAAAAAAAGATGCCGAATTCAGAAACCACAGAGCAAACATAGGCATACATTCAAGATCAAACTCGATAGAAAAATTATGTTCCTAGGAATTAGGATCCTTCATAATGCAATCGTAGAAACTCTGTCAACACCAATTATTCAGCCACCATTAGGCACTGTTACATTACTAGATGACGGCCTCATCCAAAAGCTTGAGTTTTAGAGAATTCCATCACACCACCTCACATGCGAGTGGACTTCAGTTTGTCAAGCCTTGCATGTGAATTTTTTTTTTTTTTAAATAAATAGATGACAGTGAGATTCATACACGTGACCTCTTCCTTGGCCTAGCTCTAATACCATGTTAAAGAAATTGGCTTGGGTCTAACTCAACCTCAAAATGCCAGTTCAGTGAGGTGAGGAGATTGTCTAAGGCGATTTTAAGTCAATTTGTTCAAAATGATATTACAGCAGATTAGGTCCAGCTTTCAAATAATCCAAATCATACCGCACATGGTACTCTCCTCCCGGTTCCCACCTCTATTCCTACTTGGGCAAGTGGAAAATGTGCTAAATATTTTACATTCAATAAATACAAAAAGGTGGTCTTCCCTGTAGTTACTTGGGGAAATCCTCACTTCGTGAGCCCATCTTATCAACGCACATTCTTACCAAAGTAAAATATGCATACTTGCACACGTACCACATACCAAAGAGTACCAGGAATCTGGTAACTAATGGTACATAGCAAGGTTTAATATAAGATATAATATAGTCCAGTGAGTACTAGTTAGAAATAACAAAACAATAACATTGATGTTCTGGTAAAGCAATGGCTAAAACTATCATAAAGGCTTTAGTACAGAGCACCTAAGGTTTTGATCACATCAATCAGCCAGAACCACAAGTGGTTTCTATGAGGATGAATACAGCTATTAATGGTCTCTCTCATATCCCCACTACCATAATGTGAATAGACATTATTGGTTAGATGTTGACAATACTTGGCCCATAACATCGAATGCTGGTAATACTGCCAATGGACAGAAACATTGTAAGACCCCATAATATTTCATCGTAAAATGTATTTAATTCATACTATTTATTTATTTATATGTTAATTCACCCAAGTTTTCCATCTGGATCTCAATTTTATTTGTCACTATTTGAAATTAATTGAGGTATCTATTCTTTTGAACATACTTTGGAGACATAAAAGAAAGTGGATCTCAATAAGGTGGATAAAAGAGTGGGTTTATTATTACTCTACGTAAATAAATGTTGTATATTAGGAGTTTGATGATAATCTGATTTATGATTTGTAATTGGGAATGAAGGGGTGACAAAGTGACAAACATGATAATGATGCTTTGTGCCATCAGATCTCGCAGAGTGGAGTTGGTAAGTTGATTAGCAACATACATGATACGATGCACTTGACCATCAATATATTTTTTATATCTTGTAGTGGAGATAAGTTTTTAATTGTTACCCTATAATTTCAAATTATATGGTTTCAAATATATGTTCTTAAATTTTGTCATTGTTATTTCATGATAAAGTTAGTGGGGAATATTGTCATTATTAAATTATATCTGTGTATTATTCTTAATGTAAAAAATATATAAGCATTATTCAAAATTCAAGATTTTGATGGAATTTTGGAAAACTTTAAAAATACTCAAGATCAATGTGAACTCCGTAAAACTAAATCGAAAGCATGGTCTTGCTTTTTTTTTGAGAGGAAAAGTATGGTCTTGGTTGAGATACTTATGTGGAGTTTCATCCAAAATGTTTGGAATTCGGGTCAAACTTTTACATGAACAGATACCATAACCACACTCTGTAGATAAAATATGCAGATTTCTTGGTCAAAAATCTTTATGATAGAACTTGTAATTTTATATTTATTTTCAGATAAAACCGCGAAACACATGCCTCTGACATTTTCTCAGTTAAATGAACAAAGATGTTTCTTTATAAAAGAAAGGCACGGTGGTAACTGGTAAAGAGGAGTCATGTGCACCCAGTTCTCAAAGTTCATTTTATAATCAAGGAATTTCTCAAGCATACTCTAAAGTTTAAAGTATGAAGAACACTATAACCAACTCAAAGAGGAAAAAGTGATCTATCTTTTTCGGGAAGAAAGAAAAAGCTTCTGTCACTCTGTTTCATCATAAAGAAATGGCATCCTTTACCTTATGTCATCTTGAAAAGAAGGGCTTTACCTTATTGTTATCTTGAAAAGAAGGGCTAAAATTATAAAAGTGGAAATTTCTATGTCGTTCCTTGTCTTTAATTCAAATTAAATATCTATTTTCAAAATCCTAAGTAATGTTTTATGTTGCCTTATTGGATTCATCAATCAAAGTAAGGGCTACTGAATATACTGTTGGTGCTGACCATAAAAATGCAAAGATTTTACCCTCTATAGTACGAAATTACAATTTTGAATAAGTGTGACTTAAGGCTGATTATGGCAACCAGAAATTACAATAGTAAGTTGCGACCTTATTACCATTTATACTAAAGAAACTGTAGCGTGAGTTTTTAAATTCAAAAGCTTCCTACTATTTCCATACAGCTTATGATGCTATCCCAGCTCTTGTAGATTAATATCAGTATCACCTTCTTCCATACTTCAGTCAAGTTTTTCTACACTTTCCAAACATTAGCTTGTGTCTGTCTAACTTTCCTCTCAATGGACCCTTTGTGATTTGAAAATTTAGGGGTTCAAGTTGAGACACCCCCACTGTTCTAACTCTCATTACATCATGGGTCTAACCACTACCATCACTCTCGTTAGTCATGAATTGGGTTGTGAATGCCTAACTATTAAAAATAAACAATACTTATTTTGATAAACCTAAATTTTAACTCTCTAGAAATGCAGAGCATTCGAATCATGCATGCTATTTTTAAATTTCATCAGGAAACATGGCCAGATGTTACAATAGATTGCCCTGCTGAGGCACGAAATAGGCCACACCACATGTGAAAAAGGCTGTAAACTGATGTTACAGATAAATATTGACTTCAAATTTGGTTTTGCTGAGAGCAGTAAACTATAATCTTTATCTCCTTGTCACAAATGTTCCCCTATTCAAGATAACAGCAGTCTAGACAAACACCAGAATCATGCCTACACGTAGCCTCCTTTATGCACAATGGCTAATGCAAAGGTGTTATATAGGTACAGAAATGGTACCATACAACATTTATATGAGAAGTCTCTAATGAGCATAACTTCCTCAATACATCGAATAGAATTCGGAGAAATGTGAAGTAAGTAACAAATGTTCCATATCTTTCCTTTGACCAGAGAATTTGCATACTAATCTAAAAATCAACCAGATTGTGTGTAATACAAAACTCAAGGGTAGACAGATCCTGCATGCCCGTGGAAAGAATATAACTCAATGCAATATCTGTTTAGTGCTTATAGAATCATGGATGGAAACGACGACAGATTAAATAAATTCAAAACATTGCTACAATGTTGCATATGGAAGATAATCGTGTGGCATGCATAGAACAATAGCATTAGTGACATCAGGCTAGTTTTAATTAGCTAGTAAGCCTTTGCATCCAAGTCTCTTCAATTGCATAACAATTGTACCACAGATAAAGGCAGGTTGCATCAAAAATAAAAAGGAACCAGTGTGGTAATTTTTAAGTAGCCTGACAACATGTGGCAAATATAAAATTTTAAGTTTACCTGATCATAACCATCGGCATCTGAAGTCATTACACATTGCATATTGGAGAGGCAAGAACCATCATTAACCTAATCACCACATTTTATGAACTCCATTAACTACAAGATATTACTTCAAAATCTCAGAACGGTAGCCTCTTTCACAATGAAGTAAAGCAATCAGAATATATACACGAATTCTTACCTCAATGAACGTGACACTACTCTGAACCCTGAGTGTTCTGACCCATCCCCTAACTACAAGAGTCTCCCCCAATCGATTCAACCCCTGATCAGGCCCCCCTTTGATGTCCACAATCTTAAATTTCTTGCGAAACTCGCGGATTTTCGCGCCTTTTTCCATCTCGACGGGCTCGGGCCTTGTAGCTTCACCTGACGACACGGAGGCAGAAACTTCGGAGCAGAAGCTGCGTTGGTGGCGGTAGATGGCGGCAGAGGAGAAAAGAAGCAATGGAGCGGTCCGCTTGAATCTGGGATTATTGAAAAGAGAGAAGAATGGTGCGGCAGTAGAGAATGGCTTGAGGAGGCGAAGAGTGGTGGCGGCGACCGGAGGTAAAGCAGCCGCCATTTTTTTTATGCTCGTGTTTGAAAGGAGCTAGCTAAGTTTCGGATATGAACTGAGAGTTCGGCCACTACTCTTCCTCCCCATTTTGTACTCTTAATTTTTCCCCCCTACTTTATAGAAACAATTGGGCCTCAAGGGACGCCAAAGTCTTTTTAAGGTATATAACCCTCAATTTCTTTTTCATTTTTTTTATTCTTTATTATCTGACGTGGCTATTTATTTTTTGGGTTTTTTATTGCTATATTGATAATCACGTCATATATTTCAAAATCAGATCTCCCACCCAAATCAAACCCTAGATTTTTTTCTTCGCCGTTTCTTCTTCTCTCCTTCTCTTTTTCTCTTCCAACCGTGATTTTCTTCTTCTTCTCTCCTTCAACGATGAAAAACAGAGACGGTCTTCTCGTCTGCATCTCTCCTTCTCACATTCTCACATCGCGATTCGTCTTCTCTTCTTCGCACCTTCTCTCGCCGCCGACGTCTCCTGCAATCGCCTCCATAATTGTCTTTTCGTTGTTGTAACGCCCCGTTCTTCATTCATGTATTATGTAATATATCTTTATGAATTTCCATCAACATGAAATTTACATGAATTAATTGATAAAGTGATTAAATGCTTATATGTGTCCTTACTTGATCATTTCTTGAATATGTGAACTTAATTACATTAACGTGAATGAAGCTAAATGATCATTTTCATAATCTTAGAAGTTAAATTGCCTAACTTAAAGTTATCAAGGACCAAATTGCAATTTTCCTGCTCTTCCCCTCCCATTTCCACGATATACATATACACACATACTGTAGCGCCAGGAGCGACGAGCCACCACATCCCCCGCACCTAGCCCCGAACCCACATGTGAAATAGAAATCCATACATGAGTCCAAGACTAAGCGGACGGGAACCTACACGCACACGCTAAGCCAGGCGGAGCTAAGACAAGACCAGAGCGCGCAAAATAATATTAATGCGGAAGCAAATAATCAAATCCAGGAAGATAAATCCACAAAATATACAAAATAGAAAATCCATACATAATTCATTAACCGAATGATAACATATACCTACTACAATTTCCACAATCGAATCATATACTAAAGCACGACTGAATGCAAAATGAAAATGCAACTCGAACTAGAAGACTTAAACCCGACCGACTCAAGACTCCGCCTAGCACGCCCAACCTGCAAACTGAAGAGTTGAAAGGAGAGGGTCAGTCCACCGACTGAGTGAGGGGGCTAACGCACACCCACACACGTATACGTATAAAGCAAAGCACGTATTAAACAAAAGACTATGAACCGGGAGTAGGGTTTTACATACCAAAACCATTTTCCAAAAGAGCTCCTATTTATACATATATTCATATCTCCTTAAGTTGGAAAACTCGTAAGGATTCATAGATACAGAAACGCATAGGATTCATATTAAAACTCGTAGGGATGCATATTTAGAAACTCATAAGATTCATAATTAGAAGCTCATAAGGATTCTTATATTCATAATGATTCAAGCCTTAACATAAAAATCTCTTACTGAAACTGAAAGATCCTATCCCGTTTCATAATCCAAATAACAAAAGAATTCAAATACCTGGCGACTACGGGGCAACTTTAACAAAAGAATTCGTAAGAATCGTAAAGAAACATAAATACATAAAATTCATAAAACACATATTCCCGTATTCCATCCACCTTCTCCGGAAGTCTGCATGCGGGTTACGGGCCCACATCGTGCAACTCGATACCGATACGTGGGGTAGCAATCCCGCAACGTACCTTAGGGAGCACGTGCACAGGGGTGATAACCGGCGACCCCAACAGCCGCACCGGGTCTCCCTTACCCACGCCTCCAGGGCCCAGGGATTCATATGATTCATAAGGATTCGTAAGATTCATAAGGATTCATACCTAACTCGCAAAACCTAGAAACATACGATTTATACTTAAGAAACATACCAAAAGAAACATACCTTACCGTGCAACTCGGCATATGCTATACACGTACCTCTCCGTGTCTTCCAAATTCATAATATGCTGAGGAAGATACATAGTTCGCTTGACACTACACGGTTTGGAGCATAGCCTCGTTGCAAAACCATTTTAAGCTCATATACGCCCATACGTAATTTCCGAAAAATTCATATTAAATCGAATTAACGAAATTCATAACATATCATAAGGCACATATTTAATATAAATATAGTATATATTCGCGTGCGGGCTTGAAAACGAGCATATAGGGTCGTAGGTCATATTAACTAAAAAGAAACAAACCTAAACCTCACCTTTTACCAAGACTGCTCACGAACGAGCGTTGACGACCAAGAAGAAGCTTAAATGGTGGAACCGACTCCTCCGGAACTCAACTCTGAGAAAACGAACATAAACTTAAGACTTAGACTCAATCATGGACCACTTAGACGCACGACGATGCATATGAATGTAAATAAAATGCAAGAATGCATCATCTAAATCACTTAAGTTCAAAGTTCGTATAAAACGTATGAAATAAATTCATAAATGAAATTCCTAAAATATAACAATTAATTTAAATCATAAAAATCAAATTGCATACATAAGAATTCATATAAAACCATAGGGTCATATTTATAATTTAAACATCAACTTAAAGTACTTAAATTTCATTTAATTAAACAAATAACATAATATATATATATATTATATAAAGCATTTAAATACATAATATATATTTATACATATCATATATACGTACATGCTACTATTAGGTACACTAATTAACATGTTAAAGTCCATGCAAAACACCATGCATACACCACGTAACAACCATGCAAAATCAATTAGCAATCCATGCATTCATCACATTGAACAACCATGCATAGATCACATTAGGCATCATGCAAAGCTAGGAAAAAAAATTAAAACATGGCGGCTGCAGATTCATCTCCCCACCCAAGGGAGATTTTCTTCTTTAAAGTACCCTCCCGGGTACTTTGATGCAGAAACTCTCTGCAACACGTACCCGGCCGGGTACTTTCTTGAGGAAAATCTCCCCGGTCGGGAAGACAGTTCAGAGACGGGAAAAGGTGGAAAAAGTCCCTGTTCAGCCCTGCAACTCATACCACACCTCAACCACATCAACAAGGCATGAAAAGGTAGCAAACATGGCAGCAAATCAGCACAAAAATTCCATCAAACCAGCTGAAATTCGAACAGCAGCAGCAAAGGTAAGGAAATGGCACTAATTCATACATAAATCTCAACCAAAAACTCAAGTACATTAATGGTATCTCACCCATATCACAACTACCACCCAAGTCAGCTATATACAACAATAAATGAAGCATAAAGGATCCATATACCAGCTCCAATTCAAGCCAAACACCAAAGAAGTCATGGAATTTCAAAAAATGGAAGGAAAACCTAACTATTCATGTCTTGAGCCAAAACTATATCAAACATGGATGAAAATCAGATTTTCTTGAATTAAAAAACCACTTAATTAAGTACATATCAAATACAAGCTTACCCTTTGAAGATGTTGGAAGAAAATGGAGATTGGAGCTCAAAATCTCCTCCAGGGTGAAAGTGAAGGGAATAAACTGCTACTGCTCCAAAAATTCAGATTTCCTCTCCTTTCTTGTGTATGGATCGAGATTAAGGCAGCAAAAAGTGATAAAGGACTGAGTTGGTGAGGTGTGGGTCCAGGTTTGAGGGCAATTGGCCAAGAATTGAGGGACTTATGTGCAAAATGGTGAAAGGTGGCCACATGAGCGCGAGGCAAAGTTATGGGCTGATTTCGGGGTATCAAACGAGGTCGAAAAATTACAAGGCCTGATCCATTGCACTCGAATCATCGAAACGAGTTCAGCGGAGGTGACGGAATTCGAATCCGAATTCCGGAGCTCAAGTTACACTACCCGGAACCCAAGGTGCGCTAAGTACATGTTAGCCTCCTTTAGGTTACCCCAACAAAACGAGTCCCGAAAACCCAACAAATAAACCCGAAAACACATAACGAGCACGTATTCAAGCTCATGACTCATAAAACTCCAACATATTAAAAAGGCACTAAATTTCGATCTCAAATCAAACACGAACGCATCTCATTTCATCAAATAAGCATATCATTCCAATAATAAAATTCAAATTCAAGAAATAATAAATTAATTAAAATAAAATAAAAATAAAAGTTTTAGCGAATTAAAAATAAGTAAAATTTTATTAAAAAGGTTATTTTCAATTAAGTCCTAAACTTTCAAAAAGTGTCAAATAAGTCCAAATCTAAGTTTTCAATTAAGTCCACTAATTTTAAAGCTCTACAGTTAATAAATTCACGAAATTAGCATACTCGGGAATTAAATTCAAAATAGGAAAATTAAATACAAAAGTTAAAACGTGAAAATTAAACAATTAGAGCATATAAATCACTTAAACAATTAACTCAACGCATAAATTAGATCAAAAGAACACTTAAAACGTCGAAAAAACCTCTCGTGACGTCATACCTGGCTTATCGGAGAGACGGGGTGTCACACATACACCCATTTTCTCTTCATTTTTCCTCATTCTAAAGACAAGTAAGAACCCTCCATTCTTTCTTCCTTCCCATCTCGATCCATCCAACAAGCCAAGAGCCAAGGAATTCTTCCATCTTCTCCAAGGAAAATCACCACACACTTCATCTCTCCTTTCCTCTTCCATCATCTTCTTCAAGGTAAGCTATGTGTATATATATATATATATATATATATATATATATATATCATGATTCTTTGGACTCCATGACTTAATATGAATTAATTGTGAAGTTTATGAGTTGATATATGCAATTATAACTTGAGTTCATGAAGTTTGGAGCATGGGTGATCACTTCCAATTTTGAGGGTTTCTTGATGAGTTTTGATGGATTAAAACATGTTTCCTTGGATTTAATGTGGCCTAAATGATATATTTGACTTGTATACATGTTATGTGATTGTTTTGGCGTGATTGATGTCTTGGTTTGGTGTTGGAGCATGCTTGGGAGCCATTCCCGTGACCTCCCCTGTTTTCCCCTGTTATTTTTCATCCAGCGGCTTCCCAAACACCAGTTTGGCCCCTTAGTTCAAATCCTAAAAGCCCGTTTCACTACCCAGAATTTCGTCCAGAGGCTTCCCAAACGCCCGTTTGGTCTCCTAGTTGTTTTTCCAAACGCCCGTTTGGCACTATTATAGCTTTTAGACCAATTTTCAAACCGGCGTTTCTCCCTCATACGAACTCCAAATGACCTGATTTTTGAACCGTTGGAAACCTCTTTAAGTCTAGAACAACCTCCAATTGGAATCACCTCATTATATTTTGTCATTTGTGAGATGTAAACAATTCTTTTAGGTGTCGCTACTTTCCTGACAAATTCCATTCACCTAACTTTAAGCTTACGCCATTTTCGCCTCACTTTGAACTAGAAAACGAGCCATATACGATTTTAAAGGTATACTTGTATAGTTTCATTCTCAACAAACAAAACCCAATTCCAATTTCTAGAACTTTAGATATTTCCATTTTTCCACAGCATGTGCATTTTTGAGAATTGCCGTTTTTTGCCAAACTTCATCAAAACCCTTCTTATTGCATGCCTTTCACTTCTTTAGCTCCCGTATGTGATTTATATGAGTTATATAATTGATTTTGTAACACCCCGCTCGTCCTACAAATAAGGTACGCCACGTTTCAACCTCCTTGTGTGTTTTAATTATGTGATTTTGTGCTTTGTGTGGCCCTATTTTGAACTCTTTAAGAGTTTAGGGGCTTGTTTGTAATTTTCTTCTTTTAGGGGTTTTTCAGTCATTTCTCGTTCGGTTGAGAGTTCGACCCTTTTGACCCCTACTTCGCGTTCGGGGCATCGAGACGAGTCCGTAGACTCTGAGTTTGCCCAATTTAGACGTCGTTAACCCTTCTTTCAGCCGTTCCTTACGTTGAGGACCCGGGATAAAACACCCATATCCTCATTTTACGTGCCTTACTCCAGCCTTCTCTCTCTCTCGTTCTCTTTCGGTCCCAGGAGAAACACACACACACATACACCGTAACACACACTCCGCTCGTTCTTGTTCGTTTCTCGACGGAATTCGACGTGTGAATAATGGAATTTGACTAGCTCGACGAGCCTGCCACGATGATACCAAAATCATGGCCTGAAAACCAGCGGAGGCGGCGCTGTGGCGAGTTGCAGGCGGCAGCGGTGGTGCCGCGAGCTTCAGCCGTGTCTCGCGGCGGTTTACGGCGGTGCTATCGGCCGGAATTTGGCCAGGCCTGGAGCGGATTTTCCCGACGGGTCCATTCCCGTTGGTGGCGCAGCAAATGGGGCGGCGACGGAGCCTCACGCGTGGCCTGAAAGTGGCGCACGACGGCGGCGTTACTGTAGCAGCGGCGAACTCGCCATTCCGATGAGTTTTTCAGACAACCCTTGATGCTACCCTACCGTTTTCGTTGTCCTGAATCTATTTCCGGCCTCAAATCGGGGTGAATCGCGGCGGAGATGGCGTTTTCCGGCAAGGCGCAGTGGCGGAGCTTAGCGGCATCGGTTCGGCCTTTTCCGGTGGGTTTTTGGTGGCGGGCCCTTTACGAAAGTTGCTCATCTCAGTGAGGCCGAGCTATTCGTGTTGGTGGCGGCTCAAGAACCGGTCGGCGGCGGCGAACCGGTAGCGAACCGGGGCTGGACCGACGGTTCAATTTTTCGATGATTTTTTCGGGGTTTGGCTATGGGGCTTTTGTAGGGCTCATTACAAGCTTTCCAACGGTATGCTCGGATTTCATTTTCGTTTTACGGTTTGCGTTTAATTTCAGTTTTCGTACTAGGATTTTGGTTCGGTTTTTCGTCAACGAAGTCCGACATGTTTGGTATTTTCTGAAATTGGTTGAGGGCTTTTGTCAAGCAGGCCGAGGCGCACGTTTTTGTCCTTCCGGGGATTTTTCTGACCACCGGAGGTGGTGTTCCGGTGGCGGCCGGTGGCTGGTCGGCCAGCTTCGGTGGCGGCATTCCGGTGACTTTCTGTCAGCGGGTTCCTTTCGTCGTGGTGAGTCCATCGCCACTTTTCGTTCGTCAATCGGATGTCCGGTTGATTTTATATGAATTTTTGAAGTTATTGTATTTATTTTCGTTAATTGTTTTAATTGTAATTTTCGATCTTGTATGAACTATAAATTGAAATTATGAGTTACGATACTTGGAAGTATGCTATGATGTATGAAAATTTGATTCGTGATTTATTGAATTTATTTGCCTCGTTTAAGCCTATCTACTTGAGAATATTTCTTGTTTAGGGGATATTAATGCAATTTAAAGATCTAAATTATTCGTATAATTATGAGACTCATAATAATTAAATTACCAAAGTATGAGTTATGATCGATTTGAATAAATTATTTAAGTATGCTAATTGTTGAATATTGTGAAATATGTTGATATGTATTTACGTGGGAAATTGTTACGCATTTTGCGTTTATCCTTTCGAGAATTAGTGCATGATATGAATTGAGTTCTTAATGTCTTAATTTATTTTATGTAATAAATGTTATGAATTTTTAAGCTATGTATCTCTGGATATGGAATATGAATTATAATATGCTCTGAATGACTTGATTGAATAGATATGGATTATATGTTGCATCATTTGTATTCGTGAGCATGGTCGTGCGTCTTTGTGGTTGTGATTTGAGTCTGAGTCTTGTGTTCTGTGTGTTCAGTTGATCAGGGTTTTTCCAGGGAGTGTCTGTCAGCTGTTTGGGTTCCAGTGGAACTTCTTGGCTCGTGTTTTCCCATTTTCGTCGGTGTAAGGTGAGGTTTTAGGATTTCTGTTTAGTTAAAGCGACCTACAACGTTCTGTGCTCGTTTTCAAGCCTGCATGCGATTATTCTATTATATTTATATAATAGATATGTGTTTATATAATATGTTTATGAATTTGTCATACGATTAAAGGTTTTCGAACTGTATATGTACGAGCATATGTAAGCTTGAAATGTTTTGCAACGAGGCTATGCTCCAAACCGTGTGTCTTCATACCAGCTGCGGATTAGGATGACACGGAGAGGTACGTTTATAGCATATGCTAAGTTGCAACGTATGGTATGCTCCGATAAGGTACGTAAGTATGATTTTGATACGATATGATAAGTTTGATAGGTAGCGAGTTATGATATGCTCTGTTCTGTTGTGTTGGGCCCCGAGACGTGGGTAAGGGAGACCCGGGACGACCATAAGGTCGCCGGTTATGACCCCTGTGCACGTTCTCATTTGAGATATTCACGTGCGACCTATGGAGGTTGGGAAGGCGTGGGATCTTGAGCCCTCGGTGGATAACCGGGGAAGGCACAGTGTGGGTTCGCTACCCCGTGTGTGTTTGTATCTGTATGAGTAGTGAGGGTTTGCTCCCCGAACTACATGGTGTTGGGGTTGGATTGTTTATGATATTTGTTGGTTTCTGATATGATACGTATAATTCGATATGGAAGTAAGGTGGGAGACCCGTACTCGTCGGGTATATGAATATGATATGTTATGTTGATTATGAAACGGGATAGGAGCTTTCTCTTTTGATATGATACGATTAAACTCAGTATGTTATGGTTTGGATAAGATAAGATATGTATAAGTTTGGTTTGAAAATTTTATAAGTTTGATTTGAAAATGGTTTTGGTATGCAAAACCCTACTCTCGGTTCATAATCTTTCTTTTGATACGTGCTCTGCTCCTTATTATGTATAGTGTGTGTGAGTTCAGCCCCCTCGCTCAGTCAGTGGACTGACCCTCGCCCCACCTATGTTTTTAGTTTGCAGGTGCAAGTTGTTGGAGTTCGAGTTAGGCGGCTTTGAGTCGGGTCTGTCGAGTCTGTGTCAGTCCGTCTGATTTTTGTTAAGTATTTTGTTCTGAATTATTTGTGAAAATTATGTATATAGTATGTTCTGTATAAGATGATGTTTATTCTTTGATTATATGAATTTGCGGGACAGGTTAGGACAGGGCTTGGATTAGTTGAACCCGTCTTTGTTGTACGTTTGAATTCGGGACAGGTTAGGACAGGTTCGTGGAATTAGTTGAACCCGTTTATTTATGTTTGTTGATTAATGTTTTTGTTAGTTCATATTTTTGCATCGCTTCCGCATTCAGGTTTTGCACATTTCACTTGTACAGGGTTAGGTACCGCCTAGCTAGTGTGTGTGTTTTTGTTTGTCACCCGTTTGCTGTGACTTGGTGCGTGTGCGGACTTTCCATTTCGTACCACGTGTCGGGTCATAGTGCAGGGGTGTGGTGCCCCACCGCTTGGGGTGCTACATCTTAAGTGGTATCAGAGCTACCAGGTTCAGAACCGGTGCTCTGGAGTCGTGTCGTGTCAGTTTAGGTCGTACGGCATAGGAATACTTGTGCATTGCATTCGTTTGATGTGAAATTTTGACTTCTCTGCATGAATTTGTCTGAGCTTATGTGATTGTGTGCAAACTATGGTTATGATTTTTGGCAAAATTAACATTTTATGATTTAATTTTTAGTAAATTACTTGTTGCACCTGCATTAATTAGGTGTTCTTAATTGCTTTCATTACTTGACATACCCACGTACTAACCCTCATGCATAGATAATTGTCCAATTTGTGAATTGCAGGGCGACATCTCGGCGCCGAATTGCAATTGATCATGACAACACTCCCCACTTCTACAAAATTATGAAGGAAGATTTGAAACTTCCGTTTTCTGACTACTTGGATGAAAAGCAAATGGACCTCTACAAGAATTTATAACAAGGAATCAATGCTACTGCTATGAAAACGGGTATTATGCATACATGGCACGTGCGTCATGCATTGGAGTAAATTTTAATTATTTTGGACATTTGTTCTATGTGCTTGACTGCTTTCTTTGCTGGATATGAGTGCACGCCATTCACATCCCTAACCCCACATGCATTAGCTCCGTGGTTATATTTAGGTGACTTCCTTACCTGTTCCAACGAGGATCGATTTTAGTGGAAGCAACATTGAGATTTGAACCGGGTTGACCAGAAGATGTATGATCACGCTAACACATTCAGGGTATTGAGTGGATGAAAGAAGATACTCGAATATGAGGGAGACAAGAGATCCTTTAACTATCAAGGTGCTTTCAGGATATGTACTTACTACTTGGAGGTGCTCTGGGAGTAACATGTTTTATAAGAAAGTCAGAATCTCTAATTTTGGATGGCGTGAGGTGACAATGAAGAGATCAGGCACCTGTACAATTCAGAAAATTCTAAAGAGGGAATCGGATTACTATTATAGAGACACCACCAGAGTAGTTACTCTTACACAAAGGAAAAAGGGGGAAAATTTTGTAAGCTATGGGATTTAGTGCTGAGGTCATTGAAGATCAACTCCATTAAATATTGAGGATAGGGGCATCATTTACAATGACGGTGTACTAAGTAAGATCGTTTAAAGATTCTTCATTTATTTCCCCACGATGGTCCTGAGAGATTTTACCGATGGAAGAAATAGCAATTCCTGATTATTGAGGATTTTATTGGGACTTCAAGAGACTCCATGGATCACTTTTCTGCGAGAGGCATGTGAGACGGTTCAAGACCCCTTGGCGACCCGCGGATTCGAAGAAAATACTAAAGAATGCAAAATGTGAACGGGAAGTTGGAACTACGGCCAGTTAAGAATTTGATTATCCTTTCAAGTTAAAGAATTTTCAACCTCGACTCTACTACTACGGTGAACGGTACATTGAGCATTCATGGCATTTGCACCCATACACTTCATAAGTAATTATATTTTATTTTGCTTGACTAATGTGACAACGTGTAATGTTTGGTGTTACTTCGATTGTAATAACGTGACTAATAGAAGACATTGGGTGGTTTGGGGTCATATTTTAACTAATAGAAGAAAAACCCACCTGGTAACAAAAAGAACCCGACAAAGCTCTCACTGCCCGACCTCGTCACCCCCTGGATCAATATCTGTGTGACAAAGGTAGTGTGAGACTCAATATGACCACATTTGACGCTCGGCTATGCAATATCATGTTAAGGAATGCTTAAAATGCAATAATATGTTCAAATATGGTCATGAATGTCATAGAATCCAATTAAACACATAATTCAACAAGTTTCGTTCAATATACGATAAATCGTATTCCTTCCCGTTCATATCGTTCATACTTTCATACTTGCATTCATACGGTTATCAATATCATATATCAATCATGAAACATAGCTTTAATATAATCACGTTACATATAATCCACCATTACGAGCCATAACCGTAAAACAAGCAAGAAAAGAGGTTCCCCAAAGCTGCCATTTCAAATGACACGGCCGTGTTGAGTTTTCAAAGGAAACGGACACGGCCGTGTCCGAGGTTTAAAAATCCAAAAAATTCAAAGTCGAGGGCTTGTGTGGCACCCGGAGCGCGGGCCACCACATCCCCCGCACCTAGACCCGAACCGACATATGAAATGGGAAGTCCATACACGAGCCCAAGTCTAAACGAACGGGAGACCACACACTCTCTAGGCTAGGCGGAGCTAAAAACAAACTCAGAGCGCGCAATAAATAAAACAAATAGCGGAAACAAGGAGTTCTAGGAATATTAAAAATCCCAAAATTAACATTTACATCAAAAGATCGAATGTACGTAACCCTAACAATTCATAACTCAAAAGCCAAAATTCATAACATGATTAATTCATTAAATACAAGACAAAATGAGTGTAATGCACCTAGCACGACCTAAACCCAAAAGTGAGACTCGAACGACCCACTTCTCCGCCTAGCTCGTGCTCAAAAGACCTGCAAACTAAAAGTGGGAAAAGGAGAGGAGTCAGTCATATCTCGACTGAGTGAGGGGGCTAACGCACACCCACACACTATACATATAGATAGCAAAGCATATAAAAGATAAAGGTTATGAACCGGGAATAGGTTTTGCACACCAAATCATTAGCAAAGGACATTACATAACATATACGTATACATTACATATTCCTTAACAAATACATTAACATAAAGTCTCTATTCCCGTTTCATAATCCAACCATTTCAATAAGCTTGGCGAGTACGAGCAGAAATCCCATCCTGGGCTCCTCATTACATTACATTACATAAAACAGAAATCACATTCAATCCCCTTCTCCGGTGATGGAAGAGTCCGTCGACCCTAGCCATCCATTACATTATACATTCCTCGAGGGCGATTAACCCACACGAGTGCCATTACATTATACATTCCTCGAGGGGTAGCTAGCCCACACGAGTCCTCCCCGGTTCATTCCGAAGGCATCAAGAGCACCGCGACTTCCCCAACCTCCCTAGGGTCGTACGTAGTACCTTGGATAGAGAACGTGCACAGAGGTCATAACCGGCGACCCCATGGTCGTCCCGGGTCCCCCTTACCCACATCTCCGGGGCCCAACATTACCATTACATTACCTTACCTTACCTTTCAATGCATTCTCGCTCATTACAAATCATTAACATTACGAACATTAGCACTACACTTCCATAAACATTAAACATTCATTAAAACATAAGCTTATATATGCTCATAGATATAGCCCTTTCAAAAGTCAAAACTTGATAACAAGATCATAACATATTGTACATTACACATATTTAGCTATATATATAATATATAGTCGCATGCGGGTTAGAAAACGAACATTTAAGGGTCTTAGGTCACTTAACTAAAAAGAAAAGAACCTAAACCTCACCTTTGAACAAAAGTGTAGTGTAGTGCGAGAAAACGATCCCAAACAACTTAAACTCCGGGCACGACTCCTCCTGGAAGCACCCCTGAGACAAACAAACGCAATACTAAAGACTTAGACTCAAACATGTACCACTTAGACGCACGGCGATGCAAATGGATGCTATGAATGCAAGAAAATATCAAATGAACACTTAAACTTTAACAAATTTCATTTCACGTTTTTCCCTTCAATATCATAGCATAATTTCATATCGATATCATAACACATCACTTAATCATTAATCAATATCATAGGATAAGCTTAGAAGCAAAAGAAACCACTTAGTGTCAAAGGAATAAAAGAAAGGTACCATTTAAACGTTCAAATTCAAATCACGTAAAATTCATATAAAATGAACCTATAAAATTAATTTAAGACATTTAACATATAATATGACATATTCACATAGCATATAAGTCATAAGCAATTAAAAGAAGGCATTTAAAGAGCATGAAATTAAATACGAAAATCATGCACGTGAGATCCAATTATTCAAGGTCATAACATATAAATTTAATATAACCATTTCTATAATTAAAATCAAAATAATAATATACATTACATTATAAATTTATATTCATTCACGTATACACACATTCACAAAATGTAATCATATATATATAAATGTAATCATATATATATATATATATATATATACACGTATATATACATATAGCATACAGCTATATACATATATATATCATATATAACACACATTATATTACATTTAATATATAATATAACATATATATATATATATACACTCACGTACACATGCAACCACATGCACAAATTCATGCACAAATTCATGCATTATAATTATATATATATATATTGACAAACACACACGTACACACCAACACCCATGCATGCACACCTCCTAGCCATATACATATACATATCATATAAAACACACACACAAACCATGCATCAAATATTTATATGCAGTCATACCCACACGTAACATGCACCTTTGCTTGAAATAAGGAAATTAAACGAAAACAAATAAATTGGCAAAGGAATTAAAGCATTCACGTACACTCACACACATGCACATGCAATCTAACATTAAAGAACAAGCAGCAGCTACCAATTAAATCAAGGAAAAGCAGCAGCCATGGATCCCTTTTTTTAAAACCATTTCATGGACAAAACATACAAGCACGCAGCAACAGCAGTTCGGCAACAAAAGCAGCAGTAGTTTAGGCATGAAACAGGGTATGATGCAGCAGTAACAGAGCAGCAAAACTGAAGAGATTTCAGTCCATAATTCAAACACAGCAGTAGCGGCAAAACTGACAGCAACAAAGAGCCATGACAGCAGTTTATTTTATGTACAAATTCGGCCAAAATGCAACTGAAACAAAGGGATAAAACAGGGCAACAACGCAGCACAGCAGGGGCAGTAGATAGTACAACATATCAGGTCCAAAACTCATGCATTTCCTATGCTAAAACATCAAAATTCAGTCACCAAATGAGCAGCAACAAGAAGCAGCGTGTAGCAATTCATTTCAGCCCCAAAACCACTCATTTTCATCATGAAATTCAAAAGCATTAATGGCATAATTTAATACACTCAACTACCATGAATTTCATGCAAAGAAACAAGATATGAAAGCATAAATGAACTCACTCTCTAGCTTAGAAGTCAAGATAAACACATAAGAGCATGTATTCAAAATTTGAATAAAAACCTAACTATTCAACATCTATGGCATAATCATGGATTCTCTAACATAAAATATGATTCATGTAAGGCAAAATAATCACAAGAACATGAAGATTAGGAATCATACCTTGATCTTGAAGAAGGAGCAAAGAATCGGAAGCTTTTGAGCTTAAAAGGTATAAAAATGGAGGTTCTCTTCTTTTTCCCTTTTTGGAGCTTTTTTCCTTGCCTCTTTCTTGGGGAAATTCGTGCAGCAGCAGTATGGGAGGAAGAGAGAGAGATTAGGTTGTAAAAAGTCAAGAAAATGATGGGGATTAGGTCTCCTAGCTCAAACATAGGCCATAGGTGTGTTTCAAGGTACGAGTGGCTGAAATCTGCTCCGTCGGGGGCCGAAACAACATCGAAAAATTACGAAACTTGTTCCATTGCATCCGGGTCGTCGAAAGGAGTTGAACGCCGAAGACGGGGCTCGAATCCGAGTGCCGTAGCTCACGATATAAATTAAAACGTGCACACATGTACTAAAATGACTCATTTTTCAAATGAGTCCAAAACTTTCAAAAAGTTGCAAATAGGTCCAAATTCGAATTTCCAATTAAGTCCAATAATTTTAAAATCATACAATTACACCCTTAAATCACGTATTTCACATAATTCACGAAATTAGCATGCTCGGGAATAAAATTCACATATCATAAATTCATAATTTACAAGAATTCATATCATAATCTATATTCGGGCATATTCTTGACATTTAAATCACATATTTCATATTATTTCAAATAATTCATATAAGAGAACAATTAGAAATAAATAAGAATGCATCAAATATAAATGAAAATAAATACAATTACGGAAAATAAACTCACACGTGGTACAAACCTGTACGTGCGAACGAGCGGGGTGTCACAAACTCTCCCCCTTAAAAAGGACCTGTCCTCAGGTCCGGCTTGGGACCTCGAACCACTCCGGATACAACTTCTCATCGATCTCACGAGTTGACTCTTCGATTTTCGACCTCTTGCCTTCTTTGATCTTGCACCTCAAACCTTATCTCTTCTCGATGGCTCTAACAAGTTGACAAGGAGAACTCGACCCTCAAGCTTACCGAACACTCCCGTCAAAGAACTTCTCACCAAGAACTCTCAAAAGAACTCACAACAAAGTCATGCGCAAGTAATAGGGCATACAAAGAAGTTAAAACAACAACCAACAACAATCACAATAATGCATCCCGAAAATAAATGAATAAATGGTCTCGAGATCGACCAATGCATGTGATGTTATGCCATGTATGCAAGTGTACCTTCCACCGGGGCATTTTGATTAATCTCGGCCACTCTTTCTCCTTCTCCACCCAAAGCGTACGCCTAAGCTTGAATCGCGGGTCTTGGATTTCCTCCCGGCACATAATCCGGCCTCTTGCGTGGGCATTGATCTAACATATACTCCGGTAACCCACATCCGAAGCACTTCCGGTGAAGCTTCCAACAATTCTCCGACAAATGGTTTGTTCGATGGCAATGTACACACTCGGGACCCTTGATAGCCAAAGGAGGATTTAGATTTGCCGATTTGGGTTGCTTGTTTTGAGGATTCGGAAAAGGATGAATTTCGTACACCGGTCTCTTTCCAAGAATTGAGTGAGAATCCGAATTAGAACCTTGGCCAACATGTGAATTCTTCCTTCTCATAACCACCCGATCTTCAACTCTCAAGGCCTTATCCGTCACCTTCGCCCACGTGCTAGTATTTGAAGCTTCCAATGCATCCTTCATATCCTCCCGAAGCCCTTGGAGAAATTGGGAGGCCTTACTCTCCTCGTCATTTGCAATACTAGGGGCATAGCGTGAGAGTCTCTCGAACTCGTTTACGTAGTCCGTCACCGACATCCCTCCTTGCTTGAGGTCCATAAACTCTCTCAAGCGCCTATTCCGTGTAGCTTTCGGGATATACTTGTTCTTAAACTCTTGGATGAACACTTCCCAAGTGATTTCTTCCCCGGAGGCCCCTAATTTCCCTTGAACACTTAACCACCAATCATAAGCTTGTCCTTGTATCATGGTAAGGGTGCATTGAAGTTTCTCATCCGGTCCACAAGGTATAAGATTCCATATCCGGTTTGTCTGGGCCAACCATTCTTCGGCTTGAATATCATTCGCACCAATGAAAACCGGTGGGTTTTGATTCTTGAATTCCCTAAGGGTGGTTGTAGTAAGACCTCCTCCATGATTACCGACCGGAGGGGCATTATTCCTTTCTTGATTTCGTTGCTCCAAAAATACCGCAAGCCTTTCCATAAAGTTTCCCGGATCCATTTGTGGTGGTGGTGGATTGTTATTCCCTTGTTGAGGAGAGTGATCCCGATGATGACGATGCTCGGGAGATCTATCTCGACGATGATATCTTCTTGGAGGCATATTTCTACAGAAATTCAAAAAATTCGAATACATATGTAAGTGGGTCAATACATGTTCATGTGCACTATTAACAAAGAAATAAACAAATAAGCGCATGAAGTCACATAACCACGTTGTCCTACGCCGTACGACCTAGACAGACTCAACACCACACTAGAACTCCGGTTTTGCAATCCGGAGCTCTGATACCACTTTAGGATGTGGCACCCGGAGCGCGGGCCACCACATCCCCCGCTCCTAGACCCGAACCCGCATATGAAATGGGAAGTCCATACACGAGCCCAAGTCTAAGCGAATGGGAGACCACACACTCTCTAGGCTAGGCGGAGCTAAAAACAAACTCAGAGCGCGCAATAAATAAAACAAATAGCGGAAACAAGGAGTTCTAGGAATATTAAAAATCCCAAAATTAACATATACATCAAAAGATCGAATGTACGTAACCCTAACAATTCATAACTCAAAAGCCAAAATTCATAACATGATTAATTCATTAAATACAAGACAAAATGAGTGTAATGCACCTAGCACGACCTAAACCCAAAAGTGAGACTCGAACGACCCACTTCTCCGCCTAGCTCGTGCTCAAAAGACCTGCAAACTAAAAGTGGGAAAAGGAGAGGAGTCAGTCATATCTCGACTGAGTGAGGGGGCTAACGCACACCCACACACTATACATATAGATAGCAAAGCATATAAAAGATAAAGGTTATGAACCGGGAATAGGTTTTGCACACCAAATCATTAGCAAAGGACATTACATAACATATACGTATACATTACATATTCCTTAACAAATACATTAACATAAAGTCTCTATTCCCGTTTCATAATCCAACCATTTCAATAAGCTTGGCGAGTACGAGCAGAAATCCCATCCTGGGCTCCTCATTACATTACATTACATAAAACAGAAATCACATTCAATCCCCTTCTCCGGTGATGGAAGAGTCCGTCGACCCTAGCCATCCATTACATTATACATTCCTCGAGGGCGATTAACCCACACGAGTGCCATTACATTATACATTTCTCGAGGGGTAGCTAGCCCACACGAGTCCTCCCCGGTTCATTCCGAAGGCATCAAGAGCACCGCGACTTCCCCAACCTCCCTAGGGTCGTACGTAGTACCTTGGATAGAGAACGTGCACAGAGGTCATAACCGGCGACCCCATGGTCGTCCCGGGTCCCCCTTACCCACATCTCCGGGGCCCAACATTACCATTACATTACCTTACCTTACCTTTCAATGCATTCTCGCTCATTACAAATCATTAACATTACGAACATTAGCATTACACTTCCATAAACATTAAACATTCATTAAAACATAAGCTTATATATGCTCATAGATATAGCCCTTTCAAAAGTCAAAACTTGATAACAAGATCATAACATATTGTACATTACACATATTTAACTATATATATAATATATAGTCGCATGCGGGTTAGAAAACGAACATTTAAGGGTCTTAGGTCGCTTAACTAAAAAGAAAAGAACCTAAACCTCACCTTTGAACAAAAGTGTAGTGTAGTGCGAGAAAACGATCCCAAACAACTTAAACTCCGGGCACGACTCCTCCTGGAAGCACCCCTGAGACAAACAAACGCAATACTAAAGACTTAGACTCAAACATGTACCACTTAGACGCACGGCGATGCAAATGGATGCTATGAATGCAAGAAAATATCAAATGAACACTTAAACTTTAACAAATTTCATTTCACGTTTTTCCCTTCAATATCATAGCATAATTTCATATCGATATCATAACACATCACTTAATCATTAATCAATATCATAGGATAAGCTTAGAAGCAAAAGAAACCACTTAGTGTCAAAGGAATAAAAGAAAGGTACCATTTAAACGTTCAAATTCAAATCACGTAAAATTCATATAAAATGAATCCATAAAATTAATTTAAGACATTTAACATATAATATGACATATTCACATAGCATATAAGTCATAAGCAATTAAAAGAAGGCATTTAAAGAGCATGAAATTAAATACGAAAATCATGCACGTGAGATCCAATTATTCAAGGTCATAACATATAAATTTAATATAACCATTTCTATAATTAAAATCAAAATAATAATATACATTACATTATAAATTTATATTCATTCACGTATACACACATTCACAAAATGTAATCATATATATATAAATGTAATCATATATATATATATATACACGTATATATACATATAGCATACAACTATATACATATATATATCATATATAACACACATTATATTACATTTAATATATAATATAACATATATATATATATATACACTCACGTACACATGCAACCACATGCACAAATTCATGCATTATAATTATATATATATATATTGACAAACACACACGTACACACCAACACCCATGCATGCACACCTCCTAGCCATATATATATACATATCATATAAAACACACACACAAACCATGCATCAAATATTTATATGCAGTCATACCCACACGTAACATGCACCTTTGCTTGAAATAAGGAAATTAAACGAAAACAAATAAATTGGCAAAGGAATTAAAGCATTCACGTACACTCACACACATGCACATGCAATCTAACATTAAAGAACAAGCAGCAGCTACCAATTAAATCAAGGAAAAGCTGCAGCCATGGATCCCTTTTTTTAAAACCATTTCATGGACAAAACATACAAGCACGCAGCAGCAGCAGTTCGGCAACAAAAGCAGCAGCGGTTTAGGCATGAAACAGGGTATGATGCAGCAGTAACAGAGCAGCAAAACTGAAGAGATTTCAGTCCATAATTCAAACACAGCAGTAGCGGCAAAACTGACAGCAACAAAGAGCCATGACAGCAGTTTATTTTATGTACAAATTCGGCCAAAATGCAACTGAAACAAAGGGATAAAACAGGGCAACAACGCAGCACAGCAGGGGCAGTAGATAGTACAACATATCAGGTCCAAAACTCATGCATTTCCTATGCTAAAACATCAAAATTCAGTCACCAAATGAGCAGCAACAAGAAGCAGGGTGTAGCAATCCATTTCAGCCCCAAAACCACTCATTTTCATCATGAAATTCAAAAGCATTAATGGCATAATTTAATACACTCAACTACCATGAATTTCATGCAAAGAAACAAGATATGAAAGCATAAATGAACTCACTCTCTAGCTTAGAAGTCAAGATAAACACATAGGAGCATGTATTCAAAATTTGAATAAAAACCTAACTATTCAACATCTATGGCATAATCATGGATTCTCTAACATAAAATATGATTCATGTAAGGCAAAATAATCACAAGAACATGAAGATTAGGAATCATACCTTGATCTTGAAGAAGGAGCAAAGAATCGGAAGCTTTTGAGCTTAAAAGGTATAAAAATGGAGGTTCTCTTCTTTTTCCCTTTTTGGAGCTTTTTTCCTTGCCTCTTTCTTGGGGAAATTCGTGCAGCAGCAGTATGGGAGGAAGAGAGAGAGATTAGGTTGTAAAAAGTCAAGAAAATGATGGGGATTAGGTCTCCTAGCTCAAACATAGGCCATAGGTGTGTTTCAAGGTACGAGTGGCTGAAATCTGCTCCGTCGGGGGTCGAAACGACATCGAAAAATTACGAAACTTGTTCCATTGCATCCGGGTCATCGAAAGGAGTTGAACGCCGAAGACGGGACTCGAATCCGAGTGCCGTAGCTCACGATATAAATTAAAACGTGCACACATGTACTAAAATGACTCATTTTTCAAATGAGTCCAAAACTTTCAAAAAGTTGCAAATAGGTCCAAATTCGAATTTCCAATTAAGTCCAATAATTTTAAAATCATACAATTACACCCTTAAATCACGTATTTCACATAATTCACGAAATTAGCATGCTCGGGAATAAAATTCACATATCATAAATTCATAATTTACAAGAATTCACATCATAATCTAAATTCGGGCATATTCTTGACATTTAAATCACATATTTCATATTATTTCAAATAATTCATATAAGAGAACAATTAGAAATAAATAAAAATGCATCAAATATAAATGAAAATAAATACAATTACGGAAAATAAACTCACACGTGGTACAAACCTGTACGTGCGAACGAGCGGGGTGTCACAAACTCTCCCCCTTAAAAAGGACCTGTCCTCAGGTCCGGCTTGGGACCTCGAACCACTCCAGATACAACTTCTCATCGATCTCACGAGTTGACTCTTCGATTTTCGACCTCTTGCCTTCTTTGATCTTGCACCTCAAACCTTATCTCTTCTCGATGGCTCTAACAAGTTGACAAGGAGAACTCGACCCTCAAGCTTACCGAACACTCCCGTCAAAGAACTTCTCACCAAGAACTCTCAAAAGAACTCACAACAAAGTCATGCGCAAGTAATAGGGCATACAAAGAAGTTAAAACAACAACCAACAACAATCACAATAATGCATCCCGAAAATAAATGAATAAATGGTCTCGAGATCGACCAATGCATGTGATGTTATGCCATGTATGCAAGTGTACCTTCCACCGGGGCATTTTGATTAATCTCGGCCACTCTTTCTCCTTCTCCACCCAAAACGTACGCCTAAGCTTGAATCGTGGGTCTTGGATTTCCTCCCGGCACATAATCCGGCCTCTTGCGTGGGCATTGATCTAACATATACTCCGGTGACCCACATCCGAAGCACTTCCGGTGAAGCTTCCAACAATTCTCCGACAAATGGTTTGTTCGATGGCAATGTACACACTCGGGACCCTTGATAGCCAAAGGAGGATTTAGATTTGCCGATTTGGGTTGCTTGTTTTGAGGATTCGGAAAAGGATGAATTTCGTACACCGGTCTCTTTCCAAGAATTGAGTGAGAATCCGAATTAGAACCTTGGCCAACATGTGAATTCTTCCTTCTCATAACCACCCGATCTTCAACTCTCAAGGCCTTATCCGTCACCTTCGCCCACGTGCTAGTATTTGAAGCTTCCAATGCATCCTTCATATCCTCCCGAAGCCCTTGGAGAAATTGGGAGGCCTTACTCTCCTCGTCATTTGCAATACTAGGGGCATAGCGTGAGAGTCTCTCGAACTCGTTTACGTAGTCCGTCACCGACATCCCTCCTTGCTTGAGGTCCATAAACTCTCTCAAGCGCCTATTCCGTGTAGCTTTCGGGATATACTTGTTCTTAAACTCTTGGATGAACACTTCCCAAGTGATTTCTTCCCCGGAGGCCCCTAATTTCCCTTGAACACTTAACCACCAATCATAAGCTTGTCCTTGTATCATGGTAAGGGTGCATTGAAGTTTCTCATCCGGTCCACAAGGTATAAGATTCCATATCCGGTTTGTCTGGGCCAACCATTCTTCGGCTTGAATATCATTCCCACCAATGAAAACCGGTGGGTTTTGATTCTTGAATTCCCTAAGGGTGGTTGTAGTAAGACCTCCTCCATGATTACCGACCGGCGGGGCATTATTCCTTTCTTGATTTCGTTGCTCCAAAAATACCGCAAGCCTTTCCATAAAGTTTCCCGGATCCATTTGTGGTGGTGGTGGATTGTTATTCCCTTGTTGAGGAGAGTGATCCCGATGATGACGATGCTCGGGAGATCTATCTCGACGATGATATCTTCTTGGAGGCATATTTCTACAGAAATTCAAGAAATTCGAATACATATGCATGCGGGTCAATACATGTTCATGTGCACTATTACAAAGAAATAAACAAATAAGCGCATGAAGTCACATAACCACGTTGTCCTACGCCGTACGACCTAGACAGACTCAACACGACACTAGAACTCCGGTTTTGCAACCCGGAGCTCTGATACCACTTTAGGATGTGGCACCCGGAGCGCGGGCCACCACATCCCCCGCTCCTAGACCCGAACCCGCATATGAAATGGGAAGTCCATACACGAGCCCAAGTCTAAGCGAACGGGAGACCACACACTCTCTAGGCTAGGCGGAGCTAAAAACAAACTCAGAGCGCGCAATAAATAAAACAAATAGCGGACACAAGGAGTTCTAGGAATATTAAAAATCCCAAAATTAACATATACATCAAAAGATCGAATGTACGTAACCCTAACAATTCATAACTCAAAAGCCAAAATTCATAACATGATTAATTCATTAAATACAAGACAAAATGAGTGTAATACACCTAGCACGACCTAAACCCAAAAGTGAGACTCGAACAACCCACTTCTCCGCCTAGCTCGTGCTCAAAAGACCTGCAAACTAAAAGTGGGAAAAGGAGAGGAGTCAGTCATATCTCGACTGAGTGAGGGGGCTAACGCACACCCACACACTATACATATAGATAGCAAAGCATATAAAAGATAAAGGTTATGAACCGGGAATAGGTTTTGCACACCAAATCATTAGCAAAGGACATTACATAACATATACGTATACATTACATATTCCTTAACAAATACATTAACATAAAGTCTCTATTCCCGTTTCATAATCCAACCATTTCAATAAGCTTGGCGAGTACGAGCAGAAATCCCATTATGGGCTCCTCATTACATTACTTTACATAAAACAGAAATCACATTCAATCCCCTTCTCCGGTGATGGAAGAGTCCGTCGACCCTAGCCATCCATTACATTATACATTCCTCGAGGGCGATTAACCCACACGAGTGCCATTACATTATACATTCCTCGAGGGGTAGCTAGCCCATACGAGTCCTCCCCGGTTCATTCCGAAGGCATCAAGAGCACCGCGACTTCCCCAACCTCCCTAGGGTCGTACGTAGTACCTTGGATGGAGAACGTGCACAGAGGTCATAACCGGCGACCCCATGGTCGTCCCGGGTCCCCCTTACCCACATCTCCGGGGCCCAACATTACCATTACATTACCTTACCTTACCTTTCAATGCATTCTCGCTCATTACAAATCATTAACATTACGAACATTGGCATTACACTTCCATAAACATTAAACATTCATTAAAACATAAGCTTATATATGCTCATAGATATAGCCCTTTCAAAAGTCAAAACTTGATAACAAGATCATAACATATTGTACATTACACATATTTAGCTATATATATAATATATAGTCGCATGCGGGTTAGAAAACGAACATTTAAGGGTCTTAGGTCGCTTAACTAAAAAGAAAAGAACCTAAACCTCACCTTTGAACAAAAGTGTAGTGTAGTGCGAGAAAACGATCCCAAACAACTTAAACTCCGGGCACGACTCCTCCTGGAAGCACCCCTGAGACAAACAAACGCAATACTAAAGACTTAGACTCAAACATGTACCACTTAGACGCACGGCGATGCAAATGGATGCTATGAATGCAAGAAAATATCAAATGAACACTTAAACTTTAACAAATTTCATTTCACGTTTTTCCCTTCAATATCATAGCATAATTTCATATCGATATCATAACACATCACTTAATCATTAATCAATATCATAGGATAAGCTTAGAAGCAAAAGAAACCACTTAGTGTCAAAGGAATAAAAGAAAGGTACCATTTAAACGTTCAAATTCAAATCACGTAAAATTCATATAAAATGAATCCATAAAATTAATTTAAGACATTTAACATATAATATGACATATTCACATAGCATATAAGTCATAAGCAATTAAAAGAAGGCATTTAAAGAGCATGAAATTAAATACGAAATTCATGCACGTGAGATCCAATTATTCAAGGTCATAACATATAAATTTAATATAACCATTTCTATAATTAAAATCAAAATAATAATATACATTACATTATAAATTTATATTCATTCACGTATACACACATTCACAAAATGTAATCATATATATATAAATGTAATCATATATATATATATATATATATACACGTATATATACATATAGCATACAACTATATACATATATATATCATATATAACACACATTATATTACATTTAATATATAATATAACATATATATATATATATACACTCACGTACACATGCAACCACATGCACAAATTCATGCAAAAATTCATGCATTATAATTATATATATATATATTGACAAACACACACGTACACACCAACACCCATGCATGCACACCTCCTAGCCATATATATATACATATCATATAAAACACACACACAAACCATGCATCAAATATTTATATGCAGTCATACCCACACGTAACATGCACCTTTGCTTGAAATAAGGAAATTAAACGAAAACAAATAAATTGGCAAAGGAATTAAAGCATTCACGTACACTCACACACATGCACATGCAATCTAACATTAAAGAACAAGCAGCAGCTACCAATTAAATCAAGGAAAAGCAGCAGCCATGGATCCCTTTTTTTAAAACCATTTCATGGACAAAACATACAAGCACGCAGCAGCAGCAGTTCGGCAACAAAAGCAGCAGTAGTTTAGGCATGAAACAGGGTATGATGCAGCAGTAACAGAGCAGCAAAACTGAAGAGATTTCAGTCCATAATTCAAACACAGCAGTAGCGGCAAAACTGACAGCAACAAAGAGCCATGACAACAGTTTATTTTATGTACAAATTCGGCCAAAATGCAACTGAAACAAAGGGATAAAACAGGGCAACAACGCAGCACAGCAGGGGCAGTAGATAGTACAACATATCAGGTCCAAAACTCATGCATTTCCTATGCTAAAACATCAAAATTCAGTCACCAAATGAGCAGCAACAAGAAGAAGCGTGTAGCAATCCATTTCAGCCCCAAAACCACTCATTTTCATCATGAAATTCAAAAGCATTAATGGCATAATTTAATACACTCAACTACCATGAATTTCATGCAAAGAAACAAGATATGAAAGCATAAATGAACTCACTCTCTAGCTTAGAAGTCAAGATAAACACATAGGAGCATGTATTCAAAATTTGAATAAAAACCTAACTATTCAACATCTATGGCATAATCATGGATTCTCTAACATAAAATATGATTCATGTAAGGCAAAATAATCACAAGAACATGAAGATTAGGAATCATACCTTGATCTTGAAGAAGGAGCAAAGAATCGGAAGCTTTTGAGCTTAAAAGGTATAAAAATGGAGGTTCTCTTCTTTTTCCCTTTTTGGAGCTTCTTTCCTTGCCTCTTTCTTGGGGAAATTCGTGCAGCAGCAGTATGGGAGGAAGAGAGAGAGATTAGGTTGTAAAAAGTCAAGAAAATGATGGGGATTAGGTCTCCTAGCTCAAACATAGGCCATAGGTGTGTTTCAAGGTACGAGTGGCTGAAATCTGCTCCGTCGGGGGTCGAAACGACATCGAAAAATTACGAAACTTGTTCCATTGTGTCCGGGTCGTCGAAAGGAGTTGAACGCCGAAGACGGGGCTCGAATCCGAGTGCCGTAGCTCACGATATAAATTAAAACGTGCACACATGTACTAAAATGACTCATTTTTCAAATGAGTCCAAAACTTTCAAAAAGTTGCAAATAGGTCCAAATTCGAATTTCCAATTAAGTCCAATAATTTTAAAATCATACAATTACACCCTTAAATCACGTATTTCACATAATTCACGAAATTAGCATGCTCGGGAATAAAATTCACATATCATAAATTTATAATTTACAAGAATTCACATCATAATCTAAATTCGGGCATATTCTTGACATTTAAATCACATATTTCATATTATTTCAAATAATTCATATAAGAGAACAATTAGAAATAAATAAGAATGCATCAAATATAAATGAAAATAAATACAATTACGGAAAATAAACTCACACGTGGTACAAACCTGTACGTGCGAACGAGCGGGGTGTCACAGCTTGACACGGCCGTGTTGAGTTTTCAAAGCATTTGGACACGGACGTGTCCGAGGTTAAAATCAGAAAAAATTCAAAGTCGAGAGTCCAACATGGCCGTGTCCATTTTCAGTTCAAAGCTGACACGGCCGTGTCAGCTCATCGTCTCCGAAAAAAAAAAACAGAGCAAAAGCCCTGTTTTTGCGTGGAAAAAGCTTGCAAAAACAGGGGCAGCAATAAGGAAGCTCTTATAAACACTTAGACACGATTTTAAGCCACAAAATTCATATATATCATGCAATCCATTCATATATGCAAGAATTCATAACAAAAAATGGCAAAAGATCATCCAATGTCAAGCTTTCATCCAAGCAAGCTTCAAGCTCCATCAATGGCAACTTATGCTATAATCCCCCAACATGAGATTTAAAGATATAGAAATGATGAGGAAGTTACAAAGATCATATTTCATGCATCAATTATCACTTAAAACCAAGGAAAGACATGGAACCAAGAATTCATATCATTTGAATCATTTCAAGCTTTTTCTCATAACACATGATTCCCCAACTCATACCAAGATATAATCGGAAGAAAATGGAGAGGAGAATGAGAGAAAAACAATCCATATCTTACCTTGGAAGAAGATTGAACAAGAGTTGATCTTGAGCTTAGGGTTTGAATGACCAAAATGGAGGGTTTCTTCAAGCTTTTCCTTGGCCTCTTGAGATGATGATGATCGATGAAATGAGATGCAATGAGATAGAAATGCTGATATTTAGAGATAAATGGGTAGGATTCGGGTCGGTTCACGTCCGGTTCGTTTAAGAAACGGTTCAAACAAGTTATAAAGTCGATGCTATGGAAAGGTTCGTTGTCGAAGGTTCAAACGGTATCGAAAAAGTACGAGGTCAAGTTTAATGGATAGGTAACATCGAAACAAGTTCAACGCCGATTACGGATCTCGATTTCGAGGTCCGGAGCTCAAGATATCGCGAAAACCGTTCAGGGTTGCCTATTATACAAATAGGTCCCTAAACTTTCAAAAAGTGGCAATTAAGCCCAAACCCAATTTCCAATTGAGTCCAAAACATTCAAATAAGTTACAATCAAGTCCACGAATCACACGAACACGTAATTTCATTCAATTAACACCGAATTCACAAAATTCACATTCTCACAATTTCATTCATATATTCATAGCACATATTGGAATTCATATAAATTGTAAACAATTAAATCAAATTAGAAACGGATTCAATTAATAAAACAAGATATAAAATCATATAATTAAATGTAATTGCGCACGTAACACTTACCTACACGTGTGAAAACACGGGGCGTTACAACCTCTCCCCCTTAAAGAGAATCCGTCCTCGGATTCACTGCTCGGTCGGAAACAACTCTGGATAGAACTTCTTCATTTTCTCTTCCGTTTCCCACGTGGCTTGTTCCGTCTTATCACCTAGCCATAACACTTTCACCAAGGGAAACCGTCTGTTTCGAAGTTCTTGAAATTTTCAATCCAAAATCTTAACTGGTTTCTGAACGAAAGTGAGATTCGGTTCAAGCTCCGCTTCTTCAATCGGTAAGATCACTAATTCATCGGGATAGTACTTCCGAAGTTGTGATACATGGAAGACATTGTGAATACCCGTTAAACTTGGAGGCAAATCCAATCTATAAGCTGTTTCTCCGATTTTCTCCACAATCTCATAAGGTCCCAAATATCGGGGATTCAACTTTCCTCCTTTTCCAATTCGGGTAAATCCTTTCCGAGGTGAAGCTTTCAGGAATACCCTATTCCCAACTTCAAATTCAAGATCTTTCCTTCGCTTATCTGCATAACTTTTCTGTCGATCTTGAGCTGCTTTCATCCGTTGTCGAATAATCTGGAATAGCATCCTGAATAGCCTTAGAAGGTTTATCTTTCCTTTCACCTCTTTGTACCCCTTCTTGCTTACTCCACTTCCATTCTTCCAAATGGAAAAACAACGGGGATCGACACTTTCTTCCATAAAGAAACTCATACGGTGCCATTTCTATAGAAGCTTGATAACTCTTATTGTAGGCAAACTCAATCAAGGGCAGTTGTTCATTCCATGAACTCGAGAAATCCAATGCACACGCTCTTAACATATCCTCAAGATATCTAATTAACCTTTCAGATTGCCCGTCAGTCTGTGGATGAAAAGCTGTACTGAATTGGAGCTTAGTCCCTAGACACTTCTGTAACTCTTGCCAGAACTTGGAAGTGAATCTCGGATCCCTGTCTGAAACAATACTAGCTGGCACTCCATGTAACCGAACAATCTCATCACAATACCTCTTAGCCAACTTACCTATCTTATCTGACATCCGAACAGCAAGAAAATGTGCTGACTTGGTTAACCTGTCCACGATTACCCCAATTCCATGAAATCCACCCTTCATTCTAGGTAAACCCGATACAAAATCCATTGCTATCTGTTCCCATTTCCATTCTGGAATAGGCTGTAATAATCCTGACGGCTTCTGATGCTCAGCTTTCACTAGCTGACAAGTCAGACACTGCTTCACATAATTCACCACGACTCTCTTCAGCCCGTTCCACCAATAATACTGTTTCAAGTCCCGATACATCTTGTTTCCACCAGGATGTACCGAATAAACAGTTTTATGAGCTTCATCCAAAATAGCTCTTCTCAACTCCGTTGGAACTACCGCTCTGTTCTTGAATCGAAAGATTCCCGTGTCATCGAATCCAAACGGACACTCGGAGTCTGATCGAGCCTTTTCAATCAACTTCTGGATCTCAACTGTGACACCCCGACTTTCAGACCGTACAGGTATGACGTATGTGCGCGATTTATATTATTTAAATTCTAATTCTTTATTCTTTTAATTCTTATTTTAAATATTTCTTATGAATTCTATATGATTATGAATGCTATTTGTTAAGATTTGATTCGTTGATGCTTGATTTGATTTCGGAATTTCTCGTTGTTCGAATATGTTGGAGAAGTACGTGTTATGAACTTTGATTATGCTCGTTATATGTTTTCGAATTTATTTGTTGAGCTTTTGAATTATTTGTTCGTTTGGAACCTAAAGGAGGTTAAAACGCTTTTAGCGCACCTTGGGTTCCAATGTGTGTATTTTGAGCTCGGGAATTCGGATTCGAATTCCGTCACCACCGTTGAACTCGTTTCGATGATTCGGGTTCGATGAACTAAGCCTCATAACCTTTTAAGCTCATTTGGTAATCCGAAATCCGACCGGAAACTTACCTCGCTCTTATATGACGACCTTTCACCTATTTGCACTTTGGTCCCTCAACTCTTGACATATTACCTTCAACCTTGGCCCCACACTCCACCAAAACTCAGCATATCTATCTCTCTCACTCTCATTATCAGTACAAGCAAGAAAAAGGAAGAAAAGTGCAGCACTTTGGAGCTAAACCCTTCAACCCGTCACTATTCATCCCAAGGAGGTTTTGAGCTCTAATCTCCATTTTCTTCCAACTTCTTCAAGGGATAAGTTAGTATTTGATATGTACATGAATATATGGTCATTTTGAGCTATTAATTCCATGCTTTGAGCTAGGTTTGATGTATGTATGGAGCTTGGCATGTATTTGGAGGGTTTGATGATCACCTTGGTTTTATTGAGTTAAGCTTTGATTTGAAGATATATATGTGATCTCTTATGCCCCTAACATGATAATTTGGTATTGCTTTTGAATATGGATGAGTGTAGTGAGAGTGGCCATTAATGGAATTCAAATCCTTGCATAAGAATTCTTGAAATATTTGATGATTCTTGAGCTTTTACGAAGATTGGGTGATTATATGTTGAATATGAAGTAATTTGCTAGGATTTGCATGAGTTTTGTGGCTTGAGGTGGTTGCATGTTGTTGCTGCGTGCTTGCCCTGTTCCCTCCCCTGTTTTTCCCGCAGAGTTACTGTTGCTGCTGTTATTTTTTTTCGAAGAAGACAGGCCAACACGGCCGTGTCAGCTTTGTGCATGTTTTGGACACGGCCGTGTCAGCCTCTCGACTTGGAGCAATTTATTTTTATAAAACCGGACACGGCCGTGTCCATTTCGAACTAAAACTCAACACGGCCGTGTTAGCCCCTCGAATTAAGCTTCTGAATTTATTTTAACCGGACACGGCCGTGTCCATTTTGAACTAAAACCCAACACGGCCGTGTCATTTGAAAATATGGCGGTGGCAATTGCTCGTTTTATCGCTTCGTTGTTTTTCTTTGCGATTTCTTTCTTCGTTTATGACGGGTATGCAATGTTAGCTGGTTATATTATGTGTTATGTGCTTTGTTTTGAACTTATGACTTTATTTGCTATGAATTGTGTGAATAAGAATTGGTAGGATTATTGGTCACGCAATTTCATTTCATTTGCATTCTTTGCGTTCATAAGCATTGCCGAGCGTCTATTTGGTTCATATTTGAGTCTAAGTCTTGGGTCTTGCTTTCTTTTGTGTTTCAGAGCCTCTTCCGGTCGCGCAAGAGCCCGAAGCTTAGGTGGTCGGTTGCCGTTTCGATCCTATCTTTTGTCTCCTTTTTGTTAAGGTAAGGTTAGGAATTAGTAGCTAAATACCCTATGGCCTATAATATGATGAATTTTTCCCTTGAATGCGGATATGGTACATATATCTAGATACGAGTGCTTAATTTATGTTTATGATTTTATGGAATAACTTTGGTCTCTTGGGAACGATATATGTACGAGTATTTATAAGCTTGATTTTTAAAGCTCTTTTAGTATGTTTTGTTATGTTGAGCGAGTGTGCCCTGAAAGATGGGATTTTTGGTTTGAATTGGTTTGTGGGCCCTGGAGACGTGGGTAAGGAAGGCCCGGGGCGATCGCGGGGTCGCCGGGTTTAACCCCTGTGCACGTTCTCATTTGAGATATTCACGTGCGACCTTGGGAGGTTGGGAAGGCGTGGTATCTTGAGCCTTCGGTGGATAACCGGAGAAGACATAACGTGGGTTAGCTACCCCGTATGTTTTTGGTATTGTAGGTGCTAGGGTTTGATTCCCGACACACCATGGATGTAAGGGTGGATTTATGATTTGATATTTATGTTTAGAGGAGTAAGGGATAGTCTGTTCTCGCCGGGCTTTTATTTATGTTTTGACCGATGGATTATGAATCGAGATAGATGCTTTTCTTACTTTATATTAATTTCGGGAGATGGTTTTGGTGTGCAAAACACTAGCCTCGATTCATAACTATCACTTTTGATTTGTGCTGTGCTCTATACGTATTTATGGTGTGGGTGTGTTAAGCCCCTCACTCAGTCGAGTTGTGAGACTGACCCTCTCCTTTCCCTTTCAGATGTGCCGAGCTAGGCGGGGAAGTGCGTCGAGTCGAGTCGTACTTAGCCGTTTAGGTCGAGTTGCATTCATTTTCTTGCCTTTTGTTTACACTTTCTATGTATTTGATTTTATAACTTGTCTTTTGGGAGAATTTCAACCGATTAATGTGTATACTCGCTCTTTTGGGCTGTGAAGCCATGTATATGATGTGTATGATTTTATACTTATATGTCGAGCTCGTTTGGATCCTGTTTTTGCTTCCGCGTATTTGTTTAGTGTTTGCGCACTCTGGTGTTGTTTAGCCCCGCTTAGCCTAGAGTGTGAGTGTAGGTCACCGTTCGCTTAGACTTGGGTTCATGTATGGAAACCCATTTCATATGTGGATTCGGGTTTAAGTGCGGGGGATGTGGTGGCCCACCGCTCCGGGCGTCACATCCTTAAAGTGGTATCAGAGCTCTCGGTTGTAAAACCGGAACTCTTGAGTCGAGTCTGGTGAGTCTAGGTCATTCGGCTTAGGGCAACGTGGTTATATGCATTTACATGATTATTTGTTTACCTTCTTGTTAAATAGGGCACATGAACATGCACTAACCCCCACACATATGAATTGGAATCCCTTGTTTTGTAGAAATATGCCTCCCCGACGACACCATCGCCGGGATAGATCTCCGGAACATCGTCATCACCGAGATCATTCTCCACAACATGAAAACAACAATCCACCACCACCACCTCAAATGGATCCCGGAAACTTTATGGAAAGATTGGCCGTATTTTTGGAACAAAGGGCTCAGGAAAGGAATAATGCACCTCCGGCCGGGAATCATGGAGGGAATGCTATCACTGCTCTACTTCGGGAATTTAAAAATCAGAATCCACCGGTTTTCATTGGTGGGAATGATGTGCAGGCCGAAGAGTGGTTAATCCAGACAAATCGGGTATGGCGCCTCATCCCTTGTGACCCGATGGACAAGCTACAGTGCACTCTTAGCATGATACAGGGACAGGCCTACAGTTGGTGGACTAGCACTCAGATTAAGTTGGAAGCTTTCGAGAAAGAGATTACATGGGATATCTTTGAACAAGAATTCAAGAACAAATATATCCCTGAGGCTACGAGAAACCGAAGGTTGAGAGAATTTATGGATTTGAAACAAGGGAGTATGTCTGTTACTGATTATATCAACGAGTTTGAGAGACTCTCCCGTTATGCCCCTAATATCGCTAATGACGATGAAGCGAAGGCCTCTCAGTTTCTCCAAGGACTACGGGAGGATATGAAAGATGCTTTGGAAGCAGCCAACACTAGCACGTGGGCGAAAGTAGTTGATAAGGCTCTCAGGGTCGAAGAGAGAGTGGTTTTGAGGAGGAGGACTTCACATTCAGGGCAAGGGTCCAGTTCAGGGACTATGAATAAATTTGGAAAGAGGCCAGCCTTTCAAACTTTTCAACAGGCTAAGCCTCAGAACAAATCATTCAGACTAGCGGGACCAATTCAAGCCAAGCAACCTTTAGCACTTCCAGCACCAACTAAGGTGCAATGTACATTTTGCAAAGGTCCTCATCACGTGGATAACTGCTTCAGACTCCATAAAAGGTGTTTCATTTGTGGAGCACCGGATCATATGATGAACACGTGTCCGAAGAAGAAAGACAACCCGAGGCCTGCAATTCCAGCTAGGGCATATGCGTTGGGAGCTAAGGAGGAGCAAGCTGTAGATGTCGACCCAAACGCGGTGATCGAAGGTACTATAAGCATCCATGGCACTACATTACATGCATTATTCGATCCCGGGGCTACTCATTCATTTATTTCCCGGGATATTGCTGCTTCTATGTGCTTGCCTGTTTCTTTATGTGCGCATGACTACGTGGTTAGTTCCCCTCTTGGTGGTAGCTTAGTATCTTGTAGGGTTTTTCGGGGTTGTCCAATTGGCTTTGAAGGCCGAGTCTGTCTGGCAGATTTGATTGAGATGCCTATGCAGAGGTATGATGTTATTTTGGGGATGGATTGGTTGTATGAGTATGGGGCTCAGATGGATTGTCGGGAGAAGAAAGTTTCCTTTGGTTCAGTGGTGTTTAAGGGCGAGAAGGTTAAATCAAGCCCGTTTATTTCTTTTATGGAGGCTAGTAAACTGGTCCGGGATGGAGCAACAGGTTTTGTGGCCTATCTTTTGAATAGACCGAAGGATCAGGCCAAACTTGAAGAGACGGAGGTCGTGCGAGAGTATATTGATGTTTTCCCTGAGACTTTGGGTTCTCTTCCGCCTGATAGGGAAATCGAGGTCGTAATTGACCTTTATCCCAGAGCAGAGCCTTTCTCGAAGACTCCCTACAGGATGGCTCCTGCAGAGTTGAAGGAATTGAAGTCGCAGCTTGATGAACTTCTAGCTTGCGGGTACATCCGTCCGAGCACTTCTCCGTGGGGTGCTCCCGTTCTATTTGTAAAGAAGAAGGATGGAACGTTACGGATGTGTATAGATTACCGTGAGCTGAATCGGATGACTGTGAAGAATAAGTATCCATTGCCTCACATCGAGGAGCTCTTTGATATTTTGCAAGGGTCTAAGGTTTATTCTAAGTTGGATTTGAGACAAGGTTATTATCAGCTGCGGATAAGGGAGGAGGATATCCCTAAGACTGGATTCAATACTCGCTATGGTCATTTTGAGTTCGTTGTGATGCCTTTCGGGTTAACTAATGCTCCAGCCGTATTTATGGATATGATGCACCGAGTGTTCAGGCAGTTCCTTGACAAGTTTGTGGTAATTTTTATAGACGACATTCTGGTGTACTCTCGGTCGGCTGAAGAGCATATGTTCAGCATCTCCGGATTGTTTTGGAAACCCTAAGGGAGCATAAGTTGTACCCCAAGTTTAGCAAATGCGAGTTTTGGATCGACAGGGTCGTATTTTTGGGTCATATCATCTCGGGTAATGGAATTGAAGTGGATCCGTCCAAGATTGAATCCGTGCTTCGTTGGGAGAGACCGAGGAATGTATCAGAAATTCGGAGTTTTCTTGGATTTGCCGGTTATTACAGAAGATTTGTTAAAGATTTTTCTAAGATTGCGGCTCCGTTGACTCAACTAACTAAGAAAGAAGTGAAGTTTGAGTGGGATGATAAGTGTGAAGCAAGTTTTCAGACTTTGAAAGTGAAATTGACTTCAGCACCAGTTCTCACCCTACCCGAGGGCACCGAGGGTTATGCAGTTTACACGGATGCTTCTAAGGAAGGTCTGGGTTGTGTTTTAATGCAGCATGGTAGAGTGGTAGCTTATGCTTCGAGAAAATTGAAGGAGCATGAGAAGAATTACCCTACCCATGATTTGGAATTAGCTACCGTTGTGTTTTCTTTGATGAAGTGGCGACACTATCTCTACGGTACAACGTTCGAGGTGTTTACGGATCACCAAAGGCTCAAATATCTCTTTTCTCAGAAGGATCTGAATGTAAGACAGAGGCGTTGGATGGAGTTATTAGAGGATTATGATTGCAAGATTCAGTACCATCCGGGTAAAACGAACGTGGTTGCCGATGCCTTAAGTAGAAAGACGAGTGTGGTTAATTTGGAAGTAGGTTCTTCAAGTTCGGGTTCAGAAATTCTGGCTTCAGGGACTTGGTTGGCTAACCTCACAATTATACCGGATTTGAAACAACAGTTATTGGAGGCTCAAGCCTTGGATGTTGAGATTCAGAAGTTGATAGCTCATTCCAGAGATGATCCAAATTCTAAATTTGGATTGGATGACTCAGGTTTGTTAAGGTTTGGATTGAGAGTTTGTGTTCCAACCGAGCTCAGGAGGCTGGTTTTAGAAGAAGCACATCGCTCGGGGTACTTGATTCATCCGGGAGGTACTAAGATGTATCAAGACTTGAAAGAGAAGTTCTGGTGGAGGGGCATGAAAAGGGACATCGCGAACTTCGTGAAGCGATGTCTGACATGTCAAAAGGTGAAGGCCGAGCACCAGAAACCGGGAGGAACTCTCCAACCACTTCCTATTCCCGAGTGGAAGTGGGAGCAAGTGACAATGGACTTTGTGTCCGGCTTGCCTAGAGTCAAAGGAGGATTTAATGGAATTTGGGTGGTTATCGACAGGTTGACTAAGTCTGCCCATTTTCTTAAGGTTCGGATGTCTGATAAGGTACCGAAACTAGCAAAGTTGTATGTGCGGGAAATTGTAAGATTACACGGAATTCCAGTCAGCATAGTTTCGGATCGAGATCCGAGGTTCACTTCGATCTTTTAGCAGAATCTTCAGAGATGTTTGGGTACCAAGCTCAAGTTCAGTACCGCTTCGCATCCTCAGACAGACGGTCAGTCGGAGAGGTTAATTCAGTATTTGGAGGATATGCTTAGGGCGTGTGCTTTGGATTTTCAAGACAAATGGGACGAACATCTGGCTTTGGTTGAGTTTGCATATAATAACAGCTATCGGGGTTCGATTGGAATGGCTCCTTATGAGGCTTTATATGGGAGGAAGTGCAGATCCCCTCTATTTTGGGATATTGAGGATTGGAGATGGACTGAAGAGCATAAACTCGAGAGAGCCGAACCTAAGGAAAATATTGCTGCTACGATTGAGAAAGTTCATCAGATTAGACAGAAAATGAAAGCGGCTCAGTCTCGTCAGAAGAGTTACGCGGACAGAAGAAGAAGACCTTTACAGTTTGAGGTAGGAGATAAGGTCTTTCTAAAAGCATCTCCGAGAAAGGGTTTCACTCGGATTGGCAAAGGTGGGAAACTCAGTCCCCGATATCTTGGACCGTTTGAGATTTTAGAAAGAATTGGGGAAGCGGCGTATAGGTTGGATTTACCGCCGAATTTGACCGGGATACACAACGTGTTTCACGTTTCTCAACTCCGTAAATATTATCCCGATGAGGCCACAATTCTCCCAGTTGAAGAGGTTCAGTTAGAGCCGGATTTGACGATTGAGAAACATCCAGTTGCAATTCAGGATCGGAAAATGCAAGAGTTAAGAAACCGACAGATTCCTTTGGTCAGGGTACTTTGGAGAGATCAGAAATCAGAGGAATCTACCTGGGAAACTGAGGAAAAGATGAAGAGATTTTATCCGGGGTTGTTTGAGAACTCGGTTCGGATTTGAGGACAAGTCCTTTTTAAGGGGGAAGGATTGTGACACCCCGACTTTCAGACCGTACAGGTATGACGTATGTGCGCGATTTATATTATTTAAATTCTTATTCTTTATTCTTTTAATTCTTATTTTAAATATTTCTTATGAATTCTACATGATTATGAATGCTATTTGTTAAGATTTGATTCGTTGATGCTTGATTTGATTTCGGAATTTCTCGTTGTTCGAATATGTTGGAGAAGTACGTGTTATGAACTTTGATTATGCTCGTTATATGTTTTCGAATTTATTTGTTGAGCTTTTGAATTATTTGTTCGTTTGGAACCTAAAGGAGGTTAAAACGCTTTTAGCGCACCTTGGGTTCCAATGTGTGTATTTTGAGCTCGGGAATTCAGATTCGAATTCCGTCACCACCGTTGAACTCATTTCGATGATTCGGGTTCGATGGACTAAGCCTCATAACCTTTTAAGCTCATTTGGTAATCCGAAATCCGACCGAAAACTTACCTCGCTCTTATATGACTACCTTTCACCTATTTGCACTTTGGTCCCTCAACTCTTGACATATTACCTTCAACCTTAGCCCCACACTCCACCAAAACTCAGCATATCTATCTCTCTCACTCTCATTATCGGTACAAGCAAGAAAAAGAAAGAAAAGTGCAGCACTTTGGAGCTAAACCCTTCAACCCGTCACTATTCATCCCAAGGAGGTTTTGAGCTCTAATCTCCATTTTCTTCCAACCTCTTCAAGGGGTAAGTTAGTATTTGATATGTACATGAATATATGGTCATTTTGAGCTATTAATTCCATGCTTTGAGCTAGGTTTGATGTATGTATGGAGCTTGGCATGTATTTGGAGGGTTTGATGATCACCTTGGTTTTATTGAGTTAAGCTTTGATTTGAAGATATATATGTGATCTCTTATGCCCCTAACATGATAATTTGGTATTGCTTTTGAATATGGATGAGTGTGGTGAGAGTGGCCATTAATGGAATTCAAATCCTTGCATAAGAATTCTTGAGATATTTGATGATTCTTGAGCTTTTACGATGATTGGGTGATTATATGTTGAATATGAAGTAATTTGCTAGGATTTGCATGAGTTTTGTGGCTTGAGGTGGTTGCATGTTGTTGTTGCGTGCTTGCCCTGCTCCCTCCCCTGTTTTTCCCGCAGAGTTACTGTTGCTGCTGTTATTTTTTTTCGAAGAAGACAGGCCAACACGGCCGTGTCAGCTTTGTGCATGTTTTGGACACGGCCATGTCAGCCTCTCGACTTGGAGCAATTTATTTTTATAAAACCGGACACGGCCGTGTCCATTTGGAACTAAAACTCAACACGGCCATGTCAGCCCCTCGAATTAAGCTTCTGAATTTATTTTAACCGGACACGGCCGTGTCCATTTTGAACTAAAACCCAACACGGCCGTGTCATTTGAAAATATGGCGGCGGCAATTGCTCGTTTTATCGCTTCGTTATTTTTCTTTGTGATTTCTTTCTTCGTTTATGACGGGTATGCAATGTTAGCTGGTTATGTTATGTGTTATGTGCTTTGTTTTGAACTTATGACTTTATTTGCTATGAATTGTGTGAATAAGAATTGGTAGGATTATTGGTCACGCAATTTCATTTCATTTGCATTCTTTGCATTCATAAGCATTGCCGAGCATCTATTTGGTTCATATTTGAGTCTAAGTCTCGGGTCTTGCCTTCTTTTGTGTTTCAGAGCCTCTTCCGGTCGCGCAAGAGCCCGAAGCTTAGGTGGTCGGTTGCCGTTTCGATCCTATCTTTTGTCTCCTTTTTGTTAAGGTGAGGTTAGGAATTAGTAGCTAAATACCCTATGGCCTATAATATGATGAATTTTTCCCTTGAATGCGGATATGGTACATATATCTAGATACGAGTGCTTAATTTATGTTTATGATTTTATGGAATAAGAACGATATATGTACGAGTATATATAAGCTTGATTTTTAAAGCTCTTTTAGTATGTTTTGTTATGTTGAGCGAGTGTGCCCTGAAAGATGGAATTTTTAGTTTGAATTGGTTTGTGGGCCCTGGAGACGTGGGTAAGGAAGGCCCGGGGCGATCGTGGGGTCGCCGGGTTTAACCCCTGTGCACGTTCTCATTTGAGATATTCACGTGCGACCTTGGGAGGTTGGGAAGGCGTGGTATCTTGAGCCTTCGGTGGATAACCGGAGAAGGCATAACGTGGGTTAGCTACCCCGTATGTTTTTGGTATTGTAGGTGCTAGGGTTTGATTCCCGACACACCATGGATGTAAGGGTGGATTTATGATTTGATATTTATGTTTAGAGGAGTAAGGGATAGTCCGTTCTCGCCGGGCTTTTATTTATGTTTTGACCGATGGATTATGAATCGAGATAGATGCTTTTCTTACTTTATATTAATTTCGGGAGATGATTTTGGTGTGCAAAACTCTAGCCTCGATTCATAACTATCACTCGATATATTTGATTTTATAACTTGTCTTTTGGGAGAATTTCAACCGATTAATGTGTATACTCGCTCTTTTGGGCTGTGAAGCCATGTATATGATGTGTATGATTTTATACTTATATGTCGAGCTCGTTTGGATCCTGTTTTTGCTTCCGCGTATTTGTTTAGTGTTTGCGCACTCTGGTGTTGTTTAGCCCCGCTTAGCCTAGAGTGTGAGTGTAGGTCACCGTTCGCTTAGACTTGGGTTCATGTATGGAAACCCATTTCATATGTGGATTCGGGTTTAAGTACGGGGGATGTGGTGGCCCACCGCTCCGGGCGTCACATCAACATCCGTCCGTTGTGCCTCAAATATCTGTTGCCTTAACTCTGGACGTACTGAGATGTTACCAATACGAGCCTTTATCTTAACCAACTCCATTGGTTGTCCAATAGTTACCCTCAAATTGGATACACTAGCCTTCCTGCTCAATGCATCCGCGACCACATTAGCTTTACCCGGGTGATACTTAATCACACAATCATAATCCTCGAGAGTTTCCATCCACCTTCGTTGCCTTCTATTCAAAGCCTTTTGAGAAAACAAATACTGAAGACTCTTATGATCGGTGAAAATCTCAAAAGAAGTTCCATACAAATAATGTCTCCACTTCCCTAAGGCAAAAATCACCGCTGCAAGTTCCAGGTCGTGAGTGGGATAATTCTTCTCATGCTCTTTCAATTTCCTAGAGGCATAAGCAATTACTTTCCCATTCTGCATCAAAACACAACCTAAGCCTTCATGGGAAGCATCCGTATACACCACCAACCCTTCAATACCATCCGGAAGTGCAAGTATCGGTGCAGAAGTTAACTTATCCTTCAAGAGCTGAAAACTAACTTCACACTTCTCATCCCATTCAAACCGAACCTCTTTCTTGGTTAATCGGGTTAACGGAGCCGCAATCTTAGAGAAATCTTTAACAAATCTTCGGTAATAACCGGCTAAACCCAAGAAACTTCGGATCTCAGAAACATTCTTAGGACTCTGCCACTGTGAAACTGCCTCTATTTTCGAAGGATCCACTTCTAATCCTTTGCTCGAAATGATATGTCCCAAGAAGCTCACCCTGTCAATCCAAAACTCGCATTTACTGAATTTGGCATAAAGTTGGTTATCTCTTAGAGTCTCCAATACCAATCTCAAATGCCGAACATGATCCTCTTCTGACCTTGAGTATACCAAAATATCATCAATGAAGATTACAACAAACTTATCCAAATACGGCCGAAAAATCCGATGCATCATGTCCATAAAAGCTGCCGGCGCGTTAGTTAATCCAAATGGCATCACCACGAACTCATAATGTCCATACTGGGTATTAAATCCGGTCTTAGGAATATCTTCCTCCTTGATCTTTAACTGATAATATCCCTGCCTTAAATCGAGCTTGGAATACACTCTTGACCCTTGTAGCATATCAAACAAATCCTCTATATTAGGCAATGGATATTTATTCTTTACAGTCATCCGATTCAACTCCCAGTAGTCAATGCACATCCTCAAGGTTCCATCTTTCTTCTTAACAAAGAGAACCGGCGCGCCCCACGGTGATGAACTCGGTCGAATATATCCATTCTTAAGAAGTTCTTCCAGCTGAACTTTTAACTCCTGAACGGGATATAAGTCTATTACAAGTTCGATCTCTCGATCCGGAGACAAAGAACCTAAAACTTCGGGAAACACCTCAAGATATTCCTTCACCACTTCTGTCTCTTCGAGTTTTGCCTGATCTTTCGGCTTATTCAAGATATAGGCAATGAATCCCGTTGCCCCATTCCTTATCAACTTATGAGCCTCAGTAAACAAAGAGACAGGAGTTACAGGAGTTAATAAGGAATGGGGCAACCGAATTCATTGCCTATATCTTTGTTAAGAAGAAAGATGGAAGAATGGATATATTCGACCGAGTTCATCACCGTGGGGTGCGCAGGTTCTCTTTGTTAAGAAGAAAGATGGAACTTTGAGGATGTGCATTGACTACCGGGAATTGAATCGGATGACTGTAAGGAATAAGTATCCATTGCCTAATATAGAGGATTTATTTGACATGCTACAAGGGTCGAGAGTATATTCCAAGCTTGATTTAAGGCAAGGATATTATCAGTTAAAGATTAAGGAGGAAGATATTCCTAAGATAGGATTTAATACCCGGTATGGACATTATGAATTCGTGGTGATGCCGTTTGGATTAACTAACGCGCCGGCAGCTTTTATGGACATGATGCATCGGATTTTCCGGCCGTATTTGGATAAGTTTGTTGTGATCTTCATCGATGATATTTTGGTGTATTCAAGGTCAGAAGAGGATCATGCTCGGCATTTGAGATTGGTATTGGAGACTCTAAGAGATAACTAGCTTTATGCCAAGTTCAGTAAATGTGAGTTCTGGATTGACAGGGTGAGCTTCTTGGGACATATCATTTCGAGCAAAGGATTGGAAGTGGATCCTTCGAAAATAGAAGCAGTTTCACAGTGGCAGAGTCCTAAAAATGTTTATGAGATCCGAAGTTTCTTGGGTTTAGCCGGCTATTACCGAAGATTTGTTAAGGAATTTTCTAAGATAGCGGCTCCGTTGACCCGATTAACCAAGAAAGAAGTTCAGTTTAAATGGGATGAGAAGTGTGAAGCCAGTTTTCAACTCTTGAAGGATAAGTTAACTTCTGCACCGATACTTGCACTTCCGAATGGTAATGAAGGGTTTGTGGTGTATACGGATGCTTCCCATGAAGGCTTAGGTTGTGTTTTGATGCAAGATGGGAGATTAATTGCCTATGCCTCTAGGAAATTGAAAGAGCATGAGAAGAATTATCCCACCCACGACCCGGAACTTGCAGCGGTGATTTTTGCCTTAGGGAAGTGGAGACATTATTTGTATGGGACTTCTTTTGAGATTTTCACCGATCATAAGAGTCTTCAGTATTTGTTTTCTCAAAAAGATTTGAATAGAAGGCAGCGTAGATGGATGGAGACTCTCGAGGATTATGATTGTGTGATTAAGTATCACCCGGGTAAAGCTAACGTGGTCACGGATGCATTGAGCAGGAAGGCTAGTGTATCTAATTTGAAGGTAAATATTGGACAACCAATGGAGTTGGTTAAGATAAAGGCCCGTATTGCTAGCATCTCAGTACGTCCAGAATTAAGGCAACAGATATTTGAGGCACAACGGACGGATGTTGAGATTCAGAAGTTGATTGAAAAGGTTCGATCGGACTCCGAGTGTCCGTTTGGATTCGATGATACGGGAATCTTTCGATTCAAGAACAGAGTGGTAGTTCCAACAGAATTGAGAAGAGCTATTTTGGATTAAGCTCATAAAACTGTTTATTCGGTACATCCTGGTGGAAACAAGATGTATCGGGACTTGAAACAGTATTATTGGTGGAACGGGCTGAAGAGAGACGTGGTGAATTATGTGAAGCAGTGTCTGACTTGTCAGCTAGTGAAAGCTGAGCATCAAAAGCCGTCAGGATTGTTACAGCCACTACCTATTCCAGAATGGAAATGGGAACAGATAGCAATGGATTTTGTATCGGGTTTACCTAGAGTGAAAGGTGGATTCGATGGAGTTTGGGTAATCATGGACAGGTTAACCAAGTCAGCCCATTTTCTTGCAGTTCGGATGATAGATAAGATAGGTAAGTTGGCTAAGAGGTATTGTGATGAGATTGTTCGGTTACATGGAGTGCCAGCTAGTATTGTTTCAGACAGGGATCCAAGATTTACTTCCAAGTTCTGGCAAGAGTTACAGAAGTGTTTGGGAACTAAGCTTCAATTCAGTACAGCTTTTCATCCACAGACGGATGGGCAATCTGAAAGGTTAATCAGATATCTTGAGGACATGTTAAGGGCGTGTGCGTTGGATTTCTCGAGTTCATGGAATGAACAATTGCCCTTAATTGAGTTTGCCTACAATAATAGTTATCAAGCTTCTATAGAAATGGCACCGTATGAGTTTCTTTATGGAAGAAAGTGTCGATCCCCGTTGTTTTTCGATTTGGAAGAATGGAAGTGGAGTAAGCAAGAAGGGGTACAAAGAGGTGAAAAGAAAGATAAACCTTCCAAAGCTATTCAAGATGCTATTGAAAAAGGTTCAAATTATCCGATAACTTATGAAAGTAGCCCAAGATCGACAGAAAAGTTATACAGACAAGCGAAGGAAAGATCTTGAATTTGAAGTTGGGGATAGGGTATTCTTGAAAGCTTCACCTCGGAAAGGATTTACCCGAATTGGAAAAGGAGGAAAGTTGAATCCCCGATATTTAGGACCTTATGAGATTTTGGAGAGAATCGGAGATACAGCTTACAAATTGGATTTGCCTCCAAGTTTAACGGGTATTCACAATGTCTTCCATGTATCACAACTTCGGAAGTACTATCCTGATGAATCAGTGATCATACCGGTTGAAGAGGTTGAGCTTGAACCGAATCTCACTTTTGTTCAGAAACCAGTTAAGATTTTGGATCGGAAATTTCAGGAACTTCGAAACAGACGGTTTCCCTTGGTGAAAGTGTTGTGGCGAAGTGGTAAGAAGGAAGAAGCTACGTGGGAAACAGAAGAGAAAATGAAGAAGTTCTATACCGAATTATTTCCGACCGAGCAATGAATCCGAGGACGGATTCTCTTTAAGGGGGAGAGGTTGTAACGCCCCGTGTTTTCACACGTGCAGGTAAGAGTTACGTGCGCAATTACATTTAATTATATGAGTTTATATCTTGTTTTACTAATTGAATTTGTTTCTAATTTGATTTAATTGTTTAAATTGTATATGAATTCTAATTTGAGTTATGAACATATGAATGAAATTGTGAGATTGTGACTTTCATGGATTCGGTGATCATTGAATGGAATTTTATGTTTCGTGTAATTCGCGGACTTGATTGTAACTTATTTGAATGTTTTGGACTCAATTTGAAATTGAGTTTGGGCTTAATTGCCACTTTTTGAAAGTTTAGGGACCTATGTGTATAATAGGCAACCCTGAACGGTTTTCGCAATATCTTGAGCTCCGGACCTCGAAATCGAGATCCGTAATCGGAGTTGAACTTGTTTCGATGATACCTATCCATTAAACTTGACCTTATACTTTTTCGATACCATTTGAACCTTCGACAACGAATCTTTTCACAACGTCGACATTATAACTTGTTTGAACCGTTTCTTAAATGAACCGGACGTGAACTGACCCGAATCCTACCCATTTATCTCTAAATATCAGCATTTCTATCTCCTTGCATCTCATTTCATCGATCATCATCATCTCAAGAGGCCAAGGAAAAAGCTTGAAGAAACCCTCCGTTTTGGTCATTCAAACCCTAAGCTCAAGATCAACTCTTGTTCAATCTTCTTCCAAGGTAAGATATGGATTGTTTTTCTCTCATTCTCCTCTCCATTTTCTTCCGATTATATCTTGGTATGAGTTGGGGAATCATGTGTTATGAGAAAAAGCTTGAAATGATGCAAATGGTATGAATTCTTGGTTTCATGTCTTTCTTTGGTTTTAAATGATAGTTGATGCATGGAATGTGTTGCTTGTAGCTTCCTTATCATTTCTAGATGCTAAGATTTTGTGTTGGTTGAGTATAGCATGAGTTGCCATTAATGGAGCTTGAAGCTTCCATGGAAAAAAGCTTGAATTTGGGTGATCATTTGCCAATCTTATGCATGAATTCTTGCATATATGAATGGATTGCATGATATATGTGAATTATATGGATTGAATTCATGTTTAAGTTCAATATTTGAGCTTCCTTATTGCTGCCCTGTTTTGTAAAACTTTTCCCTCGAGAAACAGAGCTTATGCTCTGTTTTCTCTTTGAAAACGACGAGCTGACACGGCCGTGTCAGCTTTGAACTGAAAATGGACACGGCCGTGTTGGGCTCTCGACTTCGAATTTTTCTGAATTTAACCTCGGACACGGCCGTGTCCAAATGCTTTGAAAACTCAACACGGCCGTGTCAAGCCCTCGACTTTGAATTTTTCTGATTTTAAACCTCGGACACGGCCGTGTCCGTTTCCTTTGAAAACTCAACACGGCCGTGTCATTTGAAGTGGCAGCTTTGGGGAACCTCTTTTATTGTTTGTTTTACGTTTATGACTCGTAATGGTGGATTATATGTAACGTGATTATATTAAAGTTATGTTTTATGATTGATATATGATATTGATGACCATACGAATGAAAGTATGAAAGTATGAACGATATGAATGGGAATGAATACGGTTTTACCGTATAATGAACGAAACTTGGTGAATTATGTGTTTAATTGAATTCTATGATATTCATGACCATATTTGAACATATTATTGCATTTTAAGCATTCCTTAACATGATATTGCATAGCCGAGCTTCAAATGTGGTCATAATTGAGTCTCACACTACCTTTGTCACACAGATCTTGATCCAGTGGGTGACGAGGTCGGGCAGTGAGAGCTTTGTCGGGTTCTTTTTGTCTATCAGGTGGGTTTTTCTACTATTAGTTAACAATATGACCCCGAGAACCTAATGTGCAAGATTTTGGCCAAAACCCTATATAGGTATTTATACCAAGTTTTTAACGAACAAATGTTTTCGAACGCAAGCCTTTTTCTTGATTGTCCTACCAAATGTTTTGGCGAGAAATGAATGGTCACAATGAATGAGGGCCCGGGACTTAGTGTAGTGGTGAACCGGGGAAGCTTGGGCTGACGGGAATCCATTTATACTAGTTCCAACAATTTTGGTAACCTGGATTTCACTAGGAGATTAGTGAATGAAAGGGGCCCCGCGCTTTTGGGGATTCATGTACCCCTCTAGCATTAATGAATGAGGGTTCGGGCCTTGCAAACCCGTTCCCTACCCGGAGGAAAAAGGAGTATATGAACGATTGAATGAATGATCGAATGTATGTGCACGAAAGAATGAATGTATGAATGAATGAACGAATGAATGATTGATTAAAGGATTACACGAGGTGGTGGTTGGAGATAATGCACGCCCTCTCGCCGTGCTATTAATGACCTAATGAATGAAATGAACGGTTATAATCCTATTCGTTGTATCTTATTTACCCACTTGGGGAAAAAGGGTTCTAAACCTCGAGTAGGGATTATAACTTGCATGTACGTGTTTAAATTCCGCAATATTATGCTATTATGCCTATCTTTTTATACCCACCAGTTTGTCTAAGACTGAACCCGGAGTTGTTTCAGTTGTTTTTGCAGGAAGGGGGATGCTAGGTGGGATACCAGTCAGGGAGAGTTTTGCATCGTGTCTAGCCTTTCCTTTACACGCATATGATTATATTTTGTTCATTTTGGATTTTGTATGTATGGAGCGTACTTGTAATTGGTACCTATACGTATTTTACATGAAATATTGGTACATAGAGCGTATAGCTCAATATATATATAGGAATACATGTTGGTACCTAGAGCATCTAGCTCAGTATATAGTATTTGAATGATTGCTTCCGTTTTTCTATTGCTTTGTTGTTATTTCGATTGTTGTTGGGGTTTAAGTTATAGGCTAGTCCCGTCTGGCTTAGCGCGTGTGTATGTCTCCGTTCGCTATGATTCGGCACGTGTATGGAAATCCATTTCGTATACGGGTCGGGTCATGGTGCGGGGGATGTGACGTCTCGCGCTCGGGCGTTACATCCTTTGAGTGGTATCAGAGCCCAGGGTTGCAAAACCAGGGTTCTAGTGTCGGGTGGAGTCAGTAGGTTGTTCGGCTGTAGGAATTACTTGCTAATGTGGAGCATTTGCATTTTATATGATAAGGTGTTGATTCCTGACTCGAATGTTTGATTGAATTAATGCATTGTCATGCATGAACTAAAATTAGCACGCATGTTAGTGTTTGAGTGAACAGGATGCCTCCTAGAAGACATCGGGAAAGGTCTCCGGATCGTCATCATCATAGAGATCGTTCTCCTAATCCTCCACAACCGCCTATGAATATGGAGCACTTTATGGAGGCGGTGTATAATTACGTGGAACATAGAAGGGCTCAGGATCCTCCAGTACAACTGCAGGCTGAACAACAAACACCTCCTCCAAATAACCCGAGAGATCATCATGGGTTGTTTTTGAGTTATAATCCACCAAGGTTTTCCGGTTTGGTGGATGATGCGATATCCGAGGGATGACTCACAAGCATTGAGAGGATTTTCAATGTTCGCCAATTTACCTCTCAAGAGAAAGCTCAATTTGCTATTTTCCAACTGGATGGAGAGGCTTATGATTGGTGGGAACGTACTAGAGAGAAGCTTGAGGTGGAAGGAGAAGAAGTCAATTGGGAAGTCTTTGTAAGGGAATTCAGAGAAGCCTTTGTTCCTGAAGTCGTGCGAGAAAGAAAAGAACAAGAATTTATGGATCTGAAGCAAGGGACTCGCACGGTGGCTCAGTATCTTTCTCTTTTCAACAGACTTGGAAAGTATGCACCTCATATTACACGGGATGAAAAAAGAAAGGGAAAGAGGTTTATAGCGGGATTGAGACAGGATCTCCGACACGGGCATGCAGGCCATAATTTCGAGTCGTTTGCTGACACTGTACAAAGGGCGCTGGTGTTGGAAGAGGAGTATAAGAAAAAGGACCCCTTACCTCGTATGCAAATGGGACAAGGATCGGGGTTTGGAAAGGGGAAAAGGCCTATGGTATCTCCTCCTCAGCCATTTCAAGGGCAAAATAAGAAGTTTAAACCTATGGGAGCTGCACCGCCGAAGCCACAAGCACCTCCGGCTACTTCTGATCCTCGCCATGATAGGCCACCTTGTATGTATTGTGGAGGCCCTACCCACACGTACAATACTTGCAGAAGGAGGTTAGGTCAGTGTCTAATATGCGGGAAGACAACACATATGACCAATACTTGTCCAGATAAGACTCCGGGCTATCAACCGGGAGCTCAGAGGCCGATGATCCTAGCTCGTGCATATGCCCTTGCGGGTGAAGAGCAAGATGTGGAAGCCAATCCCAATGCTATGGTGGAAGGTACGATATGCATCCATAACACGAACATACATGCATTATTTGACCCTGGCGCTACTCATTCTTTTATATCTTGTAAATTGATTGATACTTTGTGTTTGCCTGTTACGTGCTTAAATGCTTATTATGTGGTGAGTTCGCCGTTGGGTGGTAGTATTGAGACGGATCGGGTGGTTAGAGATTGTGTGTTTGGGTTTGAAGGCAGAGAATATCGAGCAGATTTGGTGGTAATGCCGATAAACAGATATGGGGTTATTCTGGGAATGGACTGGTTGTTTCGGTATCACGCCACGGTTGATTGTTTCACCAAGACAGTGAAGTTGGGAGAAGAAGTGGTAGTGGGAAAAGAATCAGAGATTGCACCTCTCTTGTCGTTTACTGAGGCTCATAAGTTGATAAGGAATGGGGCAACGAGATTCATTGCCTATATCTTGAATAAGCCAAAAGATCAGGCAAAACTCGAAGAGACAGAAGTGGTGAAGGAATATCTTGAGGTGTTTCCCGAAGTTTTAGGTTCTTTGCCTCCGGATCGAATCTTTATATTATCTTTGTACATTTATCTTTGTACCAGATTCCCTATATTATCTTTGGCCGTGCACGAATCTTAAACTTTAACTCCCACTTCATACATTGTCACTAACTGGTTTAATTCTTTGTTGAAGATTTGGTCATCTGAAACTAGTTGACATCCTTCTTAAAGGTGATAAATTTTTTTTTGACCAATTTCCTTTCTTGAAACTAATTTAGGAATCCATCAGAAGTTCCCTGATAGTATCATCATCCTCACTGTCTAAATCCCGTACTTATAAATTCCCAAACGAACCACTCTCTTCGATGCCTTATGAAGATCTTCATCCCGGGTATATTAACTTAACTCAAACTTTGAAGGTTTAAACTGATAACGCCGCCTTATTCTTTTCCTGTTACTATCATTGGGTCATTCATGTCCGTGAGAAGTATCTTCCTCGAGCACAACTGTGAATTTAAGTTTCATGTCTAGTCGTGCTCTTCCCCATAAGAACTTTTATTCCAACTCCTTAGACTTTTTCTACCACTTCTCGGATCAAAACACCTCAATTTCTTCGACTTAACTTCCTCTGTATAAGTGGTTCTAATCACGCCACTTGTCTAGTGATAGTCCTCACATTTCCTTTGAAGCACTTAGTAGGAATGACAACCTGCTTCTTTCGTTCCCACTTTCGATTCCATTTTCCCAAACCTCAGAATTTCCCATTTCCTTTTTAACCAACCAGTGCAACCCAGAATTTCTTTTTTTCTTGATCCCAGCAAGAATCAGTCGGAGTATCACTTGATAAATAAGATGTGGGGAATTCCTAACAAGTAAACACTAAAATGCATGTCGGGTTAGGGTGCCAATGCAGTATCACATTCGTAAACAATTAAAGATGCAACACATTGGAACAATTACACAAATTAGAGATGCGCATATAAATAGAGAAATTTAAACAATTAAAGCGATGTATGATGCACGTGCTTATGAATGCATAGAACCTGTCACCGTAGTTGTAAACTTTAACTTGGCATATTTCTTTGTTTCTCAAATTGCAGGTTTGTCTTGAATTAATTGTTCCCCTCTTCTTTACCCACGGTCTTTCAAATCTTCAAAGTTCCCGTGTATCAACTTATGGATCTCCCAAGTCCGAGATTGAAATCTCTTGAACCCAAATTCTTCAATACCCATGAAGTTGGTATCTTGACTTCTCTTGAAGAATCAATCTCCAATTGTTTACATTTGAATACATAATTTCCCTCCAATAGTTCTTTGTCTTTCTTTATCGTTTCCATTTGTTGCTCCAAATCTCTTAATTCAATCTCACAACTCGACACTTCATCTTGAATTTGGAAGATGAACTCATATCCGGCCGAAGATAAAATCCTTAGCATTGTCATTTTCCATGAACCTATACTTACCACGTCGACTATTTTCTTTAATTCTTCTCAATTCAACTCCTATCTCATCTCAATTCTGAAGTATGTGAATTCCCTCTTCGTAGTCTCTTCATCCTTTTTCATCGATCTAAATCCCAAGCTATATTATTCTTCATATTTTCTTTCGCCTCTTTCTCAAGTTAGATGGTCTTTACTGCTTCTCAACCACGAACCTACTTTACTTTAATTCTCTTGAAGGCCATCGCCTCCACGTTGATAGAAACCTCGAATCTAAAACATCTTCGAGATTTCTCTTCTTTGGAATCTGGTTGACAAATCTTCATAGTGTAAATAAACATGTTGATCTCGTGAAACCAAATTGTTAGGAATAGTGCCCGAAAAGCCGATTGTATATCTGCTTTGTGCTTTTCCTTATTGTAATCACAGACAATCTTTGAATAAAATAACGAATTGAGGCAACACTTCTTTATATGCTCTTGTTTGGTATGCGTTTACTTTAGCTGTGCATGTATGAGAACTCCCCTAATCCTGATGACTTTAGGACTCTACCATTTAGGTGAAATGGTTCATGAAACGAGCCCTATATCACATAAGTCATGATTAGTAAATTACTCCAAGCCGATGAGTCCTACAGACAGTGGGAGTGTCAACCTGACTCCTCTAAGGCTTGCTTGTGGGATCACGCCCTTAAGAAGGACCACCTTGTTTCATGGAGGTGCAAAGTGTAGCACCCCGCACGTGAGGCACCACATCCCCCGCACTATGGCTCGACACGAGTAACGAAATAGTAAATCCGCACCCGCATCCAACCATAGCGAACGGGAGATAAACATAAAAACCTTCCTAAGCCAGGCGGAGCTAGACCCTGCAATGATAATCAACCAACATGCTCAATTCAAACATAGGGATCATAAGTATAATTGGGCACTTCAGGCCTCTTTTTAAAAATCATAGCAAAACTCAGTAAAGCCAATTTCATAATAAATACATAGGTATCCAATTTCATGATATAACTGAAATGAATTATACATAATTCCAATACAGATGAGAATGCAGAGACTCTCCTAGCCTGACTCGACCCACTTAAAGACTCCAGACACCTCCGCCTAGCTCGAAACTCCAAAGCCAAACCTGCACACTAAAGTGTTGGGGAGGGAGAGGGTCAGTCTCTAGAAGACTGAGTGAGCAGGAGCGATACATATATATACAAAACATGCACATGCAAGTCATAAATCCCGAGCAAAGTTTTATTTGAAATTAGTTCCCACTAAGGGTAAGAAAATAGATCAACAATGCTCGACTGTTACGACTAATTCATATTAAATTTATTGCTCTCATAAATCATACATAAATATAAGGCTCGGCGAGTGAGCGTGCACAATCTCCATCCAACTCCGACCGTGTACATAAATATCAGTAATATATTGATTAGGCGATCAGGCAATATATCATAATACACACAGACCATAAATCATAACATAAACATATGCGTTTGGGAAATCCGTGTCCCGGCATTCCCGTACGGTGCATAATTCTATCAAAACATATACATAAGAAGAGGCATAAATCCTAACCAACCTTCTTCCTCCGGGTGGTAGACGGGCTTGCAAGACCCGACCACCTCAATCATAGGCCAATGGGGTTTCATGACTCCCCCAAGGGCACTCAGCTCCCATTCCCCGCTAAACCTCCTAGCGAGGGCCGGTATCACCGTAGTTTGGTTGGGACTAGTATATGAGATCCCCGTCAGCCCTTGCTTCCTCGGTTAGCCACATATACTAAGTCCCGGGGCCCGTTCAATAATAAGTTATAAATGTGTCTCGCCAAAACATATCAATTCATAAATACATAACATAATTCATAAGTACATATCATAATTCATAAGTACATAACATAATTCGTAAATACCTTACCGTGTAATTCGGCATATGCTATATACGTACCTCTCCGTGTCATCCTAATCCATAGCTAGCATGAAGACACACGGTTTGGAGCATAGCCTCATTACAAAACCATTTTCAAGCTTATATATGCTCATACGTATAATTCAGCAGAATTTACTCGATAACTTCATTTGAAAACCATATATATATATATAATCATAAGGTTTTGGCCAAAGCTTTTCACATAAGGGTTGTAGGGTTTGTTACATAGCTAAAACGAAAACCACCCTCACCTGAACCGTGATGAAACAAGGATCGAGCACCAAGTGCCTGAACGATCAAAAGCTCTCCACCCTGGAGACAAACTGTACATAAGACCACAAGACGTGTTCGTGAGACTCAAGACTCTTAATGAACCATATATGACGCACGGCAATGAAGTGAATATGATATGAATGCATAATTGATCATATTATATCAATAAAATGTTCATGTGCACGATTAAGAAATTTAAAACATATAATCAAATCATTCGTTCATATATTTCATTCAATTTCATAAGTTCATAAATTCATATAAATTTCATAATTTCATGTATTCATAACATTCATAACATTCATATAATTTTCATAAGTTCATAATATTCAAAACATTTATAATGTATATCAATTAATCTAAAATTCATTTAATAAGCATAACACATATTATTCAAATTCACATTGAGGAATAAAATAAATAATTGGAAACGTTCAAACAATAGTCAGTAGAATAAATACGCGAAATGGAAATCAGTTAATTTCAATAATTAAATTAAATCAAATAATATTTAAAATATATAATAAATATATATAATATAATATATATATATATATATATATATATAATAACATATAGCATATATATAATATATAAATATATATATACTCACACATGCATGCACGTATAAACACAACACCATTACACACATGCATGCAAAATCATATACAAAGTCATGCATGCACACAACACACAAGCAATGCATGCATTTATATAATTTACATGCAATATATAATCACAAAATCCAAGCACACACAAACTCACTCCATGCATGCACACTCTAAGACACACAACATATAGATATATATACATTACACACAGCAGAAGAAGCAGCAAAAGCCATAGATTCAATTACAGCAACCACAGTACAAGGAAGACGCAGCAGAAGTTCAAGCAAAACGGGGTGACACCCCCGTGTCACCCTCCAAACCTAGGCTGAGACACCCCCGTGTCTCGGTACAGCAACCCCAGATCACACAGCACCCCCGTTCCTCGCTGGAACGGGCAGAAACGGCACCCCCGTGCCACGCACCAGCAACCCCTTGATGATTGGTTGAAGTTTGGAGGAGATTTGAGCTCCAAAATCTCCAAGGTTGAAGGGTTACGGGACTGGACTGTAGAGCAGTAGCTTTGGCTGATGTTTGGGGGTTGTGTGAGGATTATCTTGGTTAGGGCTTGATATGTCATGCTAGGTGGTTGAGTTAGGGATCTAATGAATCAAACCATGGTTAGTTTGGTTAGGGTTTGGGTGAGATATGGTTCATTTTGTGCAGCAAGGTCAAGTTGAATGCCGTTTCGTTTTTCGGTTGGATTTCGGAGTTTCAAATGATTTAGGAAAAATATAAGGCTACATTTACTAAACTCGAATTTTCGTTACGAGTTCAGCGGAGTTGACGGAACTCGAATCCGAGTTCCCGAGCTCAAGATATTAAATTCGGAACCAAGGGTACGCTAAGGGTTCGTTAGCCCCCGATTTGGTTCCTCGATACAAATTAAATCCGTTAACCTATCAAATGAATTCGAAAACATAAATTGAGCATAAAATCATGTTCATAACACATATATTTACGACATATTACAAATTCGTGGCATTTCAATATCATTTCATACAAGAACGAAGCACAAAATAAACGAACAAACTCATACATGCAATTCATGCATAAATACATAAAATTTTCATACATAAAATATTAATTCCCATGCAAATGAAATAAAATTCATGCAGAAATCATTCCCATGCAAAATGAAATAAAATCCATGCATAAACAATTCCCATGCATAAATATGATATTCATGCATAAATATATTATTCAACGTATAAATATATATATATATATAAATAATTAATTAATTAAAACATGATTAATTAACATAGCATATAATTAGCATAATCATTAAATTAATAATAATTAAAGAAATATATATATATATATATATTATATTACGATATATAATTAAAATAATAATAGATTAATATAAGATATAATGTAATAAATCAATATAATAACAATTATAATAAAATTAAATATAAAACACGTAAAAACAATTAATCACATAATTAAATAATTAAATTGCGCAATTTAGAAGCAAATAAGGTATATTAATAAAATTGAAAAACCGGGGCGTTACAATCTCTTCCCCTTAAAAAGAATCCGTCCTCGGATTCACTGCACGCTTAAAACCACCAATGAGAGCTTCCCCGTCTCTCACAAGCAACAAGGAGAGAGCCCCGTCTCTCGAGCAACAATGAGAGAACCCCGTCTCTCGCAAGCAAAGAGAGTACCCCGTCTCTCAAACAAAATAAGAGAAGCCCCGTCTCTTAGAAACAACGAGAGTACCCCGTCTCTCAAACAAAATAAATAAAGCAAGGAAGTCTCCAATACTCCCAAGCAACACACGCAAAACCCAATTCAAAATCACACAAGCCACCTCAAGGCAAGTAACAGATATCAACCACGTTAATCATCAATTACTTCATGTAATTTAACTTGATAAGAAAATAAAGCACATAACAAAGAAATTAATAAATTGAATTTGCATGAATGTATGCTTCATGAATGTTATTATATAAATACCGTTCACCGTAGTCATGAAGTTTTAAAATTGTGAATTGTCGTTGTTCAGTGTATTATCTGTCCCGAAGATAGATTCAGTGCTCAGTTTGTCTTTAACCTCTTCAGGGTACCTCGATGAAACAATTAATGAATCCTTCAAGGATTATACTTCTTAGATCCCTTCTGCCTGGTACTGCTCCCAGTCTCCATCATTCCTCTTAATCCTCATTAAGCCAACTCTTTTTAATTAACCGAATTTGACTTCTCGAATACCCTTAGACCATCCGTCTTGAAGTTAGATCCAAAGCTACTATCTTACCCATATCGGAGCTTGAAATACCCTCGAGGATAACTACTCCTGACAACCCTGACGATTCAATCCCTACCTTGAGGTATTCTTCATTAGGATCTACCTTAACACGAATCCTTTTTTATCTTCCGTTCATATTATCCATTCATTCCTTTTAACCTCTTTAAGGTTGTATTCTGTATCTAACCCTACATCTCTTGGATCAAAGACAGAATGTTCTTGATGCGTTTTGAAGTTTGATGTAAATCCTCCAATGATCATCCTTTCCGGTTTGGTTCCTTCTTAGATTTCCTTCCGAAGTATCGTGGGAATAACCGAAGACTTGATAATATTGTCATTGTTGAACCCCCTTTTGTACCCTATTGGATTACTCGTGATCGCCCTCATTCCATCATATGCCAACTTGATTCGACACTCTCTCTTGTCAATTCTGACTTAGGAGTTTCCAGAAGCTTCCTTATTATTCTGTTATCCCCAGATCCATGTTCTATACATAGGGATATTCTCCAAGCCATTTCTGTTATACCTAATGAGGGACTCCAACCCGGATTGAGTAACTTAACTCTCCTCTTAACCACTTAACCATTCAAGCCGTCTTGTTTATTTCTGATCATTACTAATAAGACTCCCAGGTCTTCCTTAATTTGCAATTTCGTTATTCTTACTGAAATATTTCTTCGAGCACCCTTTCAATCGTCCAAGTTGTTCCTCGGTCGTGCTCTCCCCCTTAAATTTCTGTTGTCCCGGGTTGAACTCCGTCGATTCTTCTTTTATCGAAACTCTTGATGAGTAAATCCCATTAGGTGGAGTTTAACTGATATAGAAATCAAAGATTTGGCCTTTCACTCCTTCCCTAGTTCTTATTTCCCCCAAATTCACCTTCCTTCTAACGTCATCCTATTATTTCTCCTCCTCATAACTCAGATGCGGTTCGGCTGAACTGATACTTGATAGTTGAGGCGAAAGGGCTTCCTATCATGTAAACACTAAAATGCATGTTGAGTTAAAATGACAATGCATGGGTCACGTTTACATCAAGCAATTATTCAACACATTAGCGCAACGAAACCAATTAGAAATGCACGGATAAACATAAAGTCATGAGAATAACTAATTAATGAAAGATATGATGCACGTGCTATGAATGCTTTGGAACCTGTCACCAAGGTGATAAGCAGTTAGCTCGGTAGCTTTTCCTCGTTCCTCCAATCCCGAGGTTACTTTAACTTGGTGAGTATCCCTTGCCTTTCCCACGGTCTTCAGGTTTTCCATGAGTCTTTTTTTTGCATCACTTGTATCTTCCACTATTCGAGATTGTAATTTCTTAATCCTTAATTCTTCCACGTCCCCAGAATTAGTATCCAAACTTCTCCTCGAAATTCGACCTTCACATCTACTCGTTACCTTGATCAAGAATTCCGCGCTTATCCTTTGTGAATTTAATTCACCTCCAATTGCTTATACTTGACCGCATGATTTCCTTTCTTTCCCGTTTCCATTTGTTTGCTCCATATCTTCCAATTTAACATCACAACATGACAATTCAGCTTGGATTTGGAAAAGGGAACTCAAATCCTGTTCTCAATATCACCACCTTCCCTCTACTTGTGTTTACTCAAATGCTTGCCTTCTAAAACCTGCCTTCTAATCACTGGGCTTAGCTCGAAGTCCTTCTTTGTAGACCCTTGATGCATAACCTCTACCGGACCCATGTTATCTCTACTCCTCTTAATTACTAGTACCTCTTCCATGATCCAAATCCGGGACCAATATATCTTCAAGGTTTTGTTCCCTTCATTCCTTAGGTTGCAAGATCCTGTTGAATCCAATTAATGCACTTCAAGTAGTGGATTCACATAAGTTGTTCTTCTGAGTCACAACCATCCCTTGATTAACTCCTATTCCTATTCCACCAAATATCCCTCTGCCATCGCATCGCCAAAGTCAAATCTCCCATTCTGAATCTCAACCGTTAATTGCAACTCAGTCTACAAAGCCCCACAACTAGCATTCTCCACATTCCTCCCCGGGCATCCTTCCTATCTTCCGTGCCTCCGAAGGAATTGTGATAGATTGTTGTGATCATAGAACTTGGCCGTGGTTTGATATCATCTTTATAACCTGGAAATCATAACTCATTCCAAAAATGGATGCATGCGATTAGTGCATGCTCATGGCACATATTCAATACAAAAGACAAGAATCCATAAAAATGCAACAAGTAATTCAACGAAATTCTTAAGGAAACCAAATTCCATATTCAAGATCGATGCAATGCACATAATATCACATAGTCCCTATGCCGTTCGACTTAGACTGACTCCGACACGACTCAAGAACACCGGTTTTGCAACCGGGCTCTGATACCACTTAAGGATGTAGCACCCCGCACGTGAGGCACCACATCCCCCGCACTATGGCTCGACACGAGTAACGAAATAGTAAATCCGCACCCGCATCCAACCATAGCGAACGGGAGACAAACATAAAAACCTTCCTAAGCCAGGCGGAGCTAGACCCTGCAATGATAATCAACCAACATGCTCAATTCAAACATAGGGATCATAAGTATAATTGGGCACTTCAGGCCTCTTTTTAAAAATCATAGCAAAACTCAGTAAAGCCAATTTCATAATAAATACATAGGTATCCAATTTCATGATATAACTGAAATGAATTATACATAATTCCAATACAGATGAGAATGCAGAGACTCTCCTAGCCTGACTCGACCCACTTAAAGACTCCAGACACCTCCGCCTAGCTCGAAACTCCAAAGCCAAACCTGCACACTAAAGTGTTGGGGAGGGAGAGGGTCAGTCTCTAGAAGACTGAGTGAGCAGGAGCGATACATATATATACAAAACATGCACATGCAAGTCATAAATCCCGAGCAAAGTTTTATTTGAAATTAGTTCCCACTAAGGGTAAGAAAATAGATCAACAATGCTCGACTGTTACGACTAATTCATATTAAATTTATTGCTCTCATAAATCATACATAAATATAAGGCTCGGCGAGTGAGCGTGCACAATCTCCATCCAACTCCGACCGTGTACATAAATATCAGTAATATATTGATTAGGCGATCAGGCAATATATCATAATACACACAGACCATAAATCATAACATAAACATATGCGTTTGGGAAATCCGTGTCCCGGCATTCCCGCACGGTGCATAATTCTATCAAAACATATACATAAGAAGAGGCATAAATCCTAACCAACCTTCTTCCTCCGGGTGGTAGACGGGCTTGCAAGACCCGACCACCTCAATCATAGGCCAATGGGGTTTCATGACTCCCCCAAGGGCACTCAGCTCCCATTCCCCGCTAAACCTCCTAGCGAGGGCCGGTATCACCGTAGTTTGGTTGGGACTAGTATATGAGATCCCCGTCAGCCCTTGCTTCCTCGGTTAGCCACATATACTAAGTCCCGGGGCCCGTTCAATAATAAGTTATAAATGTGTCTCGCCAAAACATATCAATTCATAAATACATAACATAATTCATAAGTACATATCATAATTCATAAGTACATAACATAATTCGTAAATACCTTACCGTGTAATTCGGCATATGCTATATACGTACCTCTCCGTGTCATCCTAATCCATAGCTAGCATGAAGACACACGGTTTGGAGCATAGCCTCATTATAAAACCATTTTCAAGCTTATATATGCTCATACGTATAATTCAGCAGAATTTACTCGATAACTTCATTTGAAAACCATATATATATATATAATCATAAGGTTTTGGCCAAAGCTTTTCACATAAGGGTTGTAGGGTTTGTTACATAGCTAAAACGAAAACCACCCTCACCTGAACCGTGATGAAACAAGGATCGAGCACCAAGTGCCTGAACGATCAAAAGCTCTCCACCCTGGAGACAAACTGTACATAAGACCACAAGACGTGTTCGTGAGACTCAAGACTCTTAATGAACCATATATGACGCACGGCAATGAAGTGAATATGATATGAATGCATAATTGATCATATTATATCAATAAAATGTTCATGTGCACGATTAAGAAATTTAAAACATATAATCAAATCATTCGTTCATATATTTCATTCAATTTCATAAGTTCATAAATTCATATAAATTTCATAATTTCATGTATTCATAACATTCATAACATTCATATAATTTTCATAAGTTCATAATATTCAAAACATTTATAATGTATATCAATTAATCTAAAATTCATTTAATAAGCATAACACATATTATTCAAATTCACATTGAGGAATAAAATAAATAATTGGAAACGTTCAAACAATAGTCAGTAGAATAAATACGCGAAATGGAAATCAGTTAATTTCAATAATTAAATTAAATCAAATAATATTTAAAATATATAATAAATATATATAATATAATATATATATATATATATATATATATATATATAATAACATATAGCATATATATAATATATAAATATATATATACTCACACATGCATGCACGTATAAACACAACACCATTACACACATGCATGCAAAATCATATACAAAGTCATGCATGCACACAACACACAAGCAATGCATGCATTTATATAATTTACATGCAATATATAATCACAAAATCCAAGCACACACAAACTCACTCCATGCATGCACACTCTAACACACACAACATATAGATATATATACATTACACACAGCAGAAGAAGCAGCAAAAGCCATAGATTCAATTACAGCAACCACAGTACAAGGAAGACGCAGCAGAAGTTCAAGCAAAACGGGGTGACACCCCCGTGTCACCCTCCAAACCTAGGCTGAGACACCCCCGTGTCTCGGTACAGCAACCCCAGATCACACAGCACCCCCGTTCCTCGCTGGAACGGGCAGAAACGGCACCCCCGTGCCACGCACCAGCAACCCCTTGATGATTGGTTGAAGTTTGGAGGAGATTTGAGCTCCAAAATCTCCAAGGTTGAAGGGTTACGGGACTGGACTGTAGAGCAGTAGCTTTGGCTGATGTTTGGGGGTTGTGTGAGGATTATCTTGGTTAGGGCTTGATATGTCATGCTAGGTGGTTGAGTTAGGGATCTAATGAATCAAACCATGGTTAGTTTGGTTAGGGTTTGGGTGAGATATGGTTCATTTTGTGCAGCAAGGTCAAGTTGAATGCCGTTTCGTTTTTCGGTTGGATTTCGGAGTTTCAAATGATTTAGGAAAAATATAAGGCTACATTTACTAAACTCGAATTTTCGTTACGAGTTCAGCGGAGTTGACGGAACTCGAATCCGAGTTCCCGAGCTCAAGATATTAAATTCGGAACCAAGGGTACGCTAAGGGTTCGTTAGCCCCCGATTTGGTTCCTCGATACAAATTAAATCCGTTAACCTATCAAATGAATTCGAAAACATAAATTGAGCATAAAATCATGTTCATAACACATATATTTACGACATATTACAAATTCGTGGCATTTCAATATCATTTCATACAAGAACGAAGCACAAAATAAACGAACAAACTCATACATGCAATTCATGCATAAATACATAAAATTTTCATGCATAAAATATTAATTCCCATGCAAATGAAATAAAATTCATGCAGAAATCATTCCCATGCAAAATGAAATAAAATCCATGCATAAACAATTCCCATGCATAAATATGATATTCATGCATAAATATATTATTCAACGTATAAATATATATATATATATATAAATAATTAATTAATTAAAACATGATTAATTAACATAGCATATAATTAGCATAATCATTAAATTAATAATAATTAAAGAAATATATATATATATATATATATATTATATTACGATATATAATTAAAATAATAATAGATTAATATAAGATATAATGTAATAAATCAATATAATAACAATTATAATAAAATTAAATATAAAACACGTAAAAACAATTAATCACATAATTAAATAATTAAATTGCGCAATTTAGAAGCAAATAAGGTATATTAATAAAATTGAAAAACCGGGGCGTTACACAAAGTGTATAGTTGATACGTGCGTGATACATGAGGGTGCTTACTTTAATAAGTAAGTTCACTGAGGTGCCCCGTGTGAGAACATTCCTAAATGGGAAAGGAAGTTTCTATTTCAGGAAATGGAAACTTCCAGATTAGGAAATATCTCACGAGTCATTGATGTGATTAATTGATCCTTAGACTTGAGGTTCCTTGTCACTTTATGAGTTAACTCTGTAGTCTTAGGTATAAGCTTTAAAGGGTGTCGCCTTAGACAACTGATTCAAGGCTTATGCTGGGGCTGCACAAGTGATTCATGAAAGTGAATGAGAATCAAGAAAGGACCTACACTTGCATTTGCAAGGTGATCTCTTATTGTGTAAGTCATTCATATGCCATATGGAGTTCTTGGCCAAGGCAGTAGATCAAGACATCAAGAAAAGGGTTTCTTGGATTGAGATCAAATGGATATGAAATGCACTTAACTTTAAGACCGGATTATTAGGGTTCTGATTATTCCCTTACCCTAGATCCTGGTTGAGAGATAATAAGTAGGAGGATTGTATCTCGCATGAATCAATGACTTAAAGGTTCTGTCGAATCCGAACATTCCAATTCAGCTAGGGGTTAAACACCTGTTGCTAGACTATGGTCGTTTAATCTATGGACTGATTAATTAATTGGTGAATTAATTAATTAGGGTCACTGCTAATTGAATTGAGAACCTAGAGGGTCACACACAACAACTTGGTTATATGAGTTGAGGCTTGAAAATGATTAAACGAGTTAATCGGGCCAAGAGGGTTCCACACGTGTGAAATCACACGTGTGGCTCACGTGATTGACACGTGTCACTGTGACACGTGTCACACACGTGTGAATATATATATATATATATTATATATATATGTATTAAATAATTAAATGTGTTAATTATTTAATAGACTTTGGTTTAATTTTGAATTAAAAAGAAAGTCTTATTTTGGAGGAAATAATCTAGTTAATTAATTACGAATTAATTAATTAGATAAAATAAGTTATTTATTTTATAATAAATAAAGTATAAAATTATCCAAAAATAGTTTGGATATTTTTAGCTCTCTTAAAAGTTGACTTGAATTAGAATTCAAATTCAAAGTTGGAAAATACTTGATGATCAAGTAATAGGAGAGAGAGGAACCAAATCCTTGCCCAACAAGGATTAGGATCGGCGTCCCTCTCCCTTTTCCTATATATAGGGGAGCTCATGCTCCCCTTTAGAGCGAATTGGCAATTCTTTTGGTTCATGTGTTGAACACCTTCCTTTCTCCAAGATCAAATAAACCCTAGGTTAAACCTAAACACTAACTAGAGAACTAGCATCCTTACTAGTTAGATTGTGATCAAGTTGGTGGACTTTCTCTAGAGACTTCAAGTTAGAAGTTTGAAGATTCGAGCTTTACCAAGGAGAGGGGATCAAGCCGCGAGAAGAGCGTTCTTGGGTGGCTTGAAACACTTCAAGAAAGAACAAAAGAAAAGTAAGTTTTCTATCTTTACGAATTTGGTTACACGATTGCGAGTTCAAGGTCCTTTTGTTGGGAAAATTTTTTAAATTCCGCTGCTTTCTGATTCGTGTTTTCCAACACAAATCATTACACACCAGAAATCCCGTCTCATCATGGATTCACCATCGGTAATAGAGCTTGCAAACTTCTCCTTCGAACTGACCCCTTATTCTGGACTTTGTCACTCGAGCCCTAACCTCATTTTGGAAAAGGTTTGACTCTTAAATTTCTGTAGAAATCCCCAAGGCATTCCTTACAACTTTCGAGCCAAAAAGAAGAGCTTGTGGTAGCCTGTGGTTGTCGTAAAGATTGGCCGTGGTTTGATATTGTCTTCATATCCTATGAGTCACAGCTCATTTTGAAAATAAATGCATGCGATTAGTATATGCTCATGCCACATAATTAACACCAAAAGAATGGATTCAATGCAAAATGCAACAAATAATCTAATAAAGTTTGAAAAAATCACAATTCAGTGTTCAAGAATGATGCAATGCACACATTGACAATTAGTTCCTATGCCGTGCGACCTATACTCGAGACAACACGACCCAGAGCACCGGTTCTGAACCTGGTAGCTCTGATACCACCTAAAGATGTAGCACCCAGGACGATAGGCACCACATCCCCCGCACTATGAGTCTAATCCACATATGAAATAGGCAGTCCACACATGAATCGGACTCACAGCGAACGGGTGACAATCAAAAGAACAGTCCTGACTAGGCGGAAGCTAACCCTGGGACAATCAACAAAAACCAAAATACGGAAGCAAGGAAATCATTCATGTAATATCCATGAAATAAATGAAATCCAATATGAATACAAATACAGGTTCCACTAATCAGTACACCTGTCCTAACCTGTCCCGAATCAATACAAGGAAATAACATAACAACGGGTTCAACTGGCTCCAGCACCTGTCCCGAAATAATATCAATTCAATAAGGGCACACCGGCCAACAATAATAAATCAATTCAGTACTTAGAAATGACTCGACAATCATAACTCCGCCTAGTAACCAACGCCTGCAAAAGAAACTGGAAAAAAGGGGAAGGAGGGGTCAGTCTCTACAAGACTGAGTGAGCTGGAGCGATACATATCATATAGAAACATGCACATGCAAGTCATAAATCCCGAGCAAGGTTTTATTCAAAATTAGTTCCCAAAAAGGGCAAAAGAATAACTAAGCAATGCTCAGACTTTACGACTATTCATATTAAATTCATTAAGTTCATAAATCATACTCAATCAATAAGGCTCGGCGAGTGAGCGTGCACAATCTCCAACCAAACTCCGACCGTGTACGACAAATATCATTAATACATTAAATAGGTGATCATGCAATATATCATAATACACACAGATCACATATCATGTCCTGAATATATTCGTTTGGGCAATCCGTTTCCCGGCCTTCCCGCACGGTGCTTATCAATCAATAATCAATCATATCAATCATTTTCAATCATATATAAGTTCCAACCTTCTTCCTCCGGGTTGGTGGTGGGTTTGCAAGGCCCGACCACCCAATCATTGACCAAAAGGGGTTACATGACTCCCCAGATGGCACTCAGCTCCCTTTCCCCGCCAATCTCCTGACGAGGTCCGGTACCGCCGTTCAATAGTGGGACTAGTGTGAGGGTTTACCGTCAGCCCTTGCCTCCTCGGGTCCCCACTCACACCAAGCCCCTGGGCCCCATTCAGTGCAATCAATCAATCATTCTTTCTTTTCTCGCCAAAACATTTGATCCATGAGTAACATAACATATTTCATCATTATCCAATTGAAAAGGGTTTACTCGATCAATATTTACTCGATCAATCAATATTTACTCGATCAATCAGTATTTACTCGATGACTTTACTTTAAAAGTAACATATATATAATCATAAGGTTTTGGCCCAAAACTTATCACATACGAGTTGTAGGGATTGATATGTAACTAGAACGAAAACACCCTCACCTGGAATACCACGAGACAAGAAACAAGAGCAATACGGGTGCCTATTCAATTTGGAAGTCTCCGCCCTGGAAACAAACTGTACATGAGAAGGAATAATGTGTACTTGTGAGAATTGACTCAATATGAAACCACATAGACGCACGGCAATGCTAAACACATGGTATGAGAGGTATAAGAAGTAAAATGATGTTATGGAGTTACATAATCAAATAATTCGTTCAAGTACATTCCATACATGAGGGTTTCAAGCCCAATCATTTCATATCTTTCATAATTCCTAGCAAATCAAGTCATGAACTTCATATAACCTTTATAACTCAAGTATATCAAGTTTACAATTATAAAATAAATAAAATAGAGTCATTCAAATCACTTAAATCTCACGAAGTCGCATATCAATTCCAACTATATCAATTTTATATAATTCACACATGGCATACTCAATTCATGTATCGCTAAACGGATTCAATTAACAAGGTTACCTAATTAAATCAAAAAATATTCATATTGTTTACAAAATTACACATACACCCCTTCAAGTTAGACAAATAGCTCAAATACAGCATATCGGAATTCAAATTGCAAATCAAAGCATCAACATATATCATAGTTCATTTAATACATGCTTTCGTACACATTGGAATTCATATTGATCGACAAATCAAGCAATTAACAATTCATTGCAATTAAAACAATTAATTTCAATTAAATAGAAATACACAAAATAAATCACAACAAATCAACCGGGCATCCGATTGACGAACGGAAAGTGGCGTTGGACTCACCACAACGAAAGGGACCTTATGTCCGAAAGTCACCGGAATACCGCTACCGTAGCCGGCCGAACAGCCACCGGCCGCCACCGGAACACCGCCTCCGGTGGCCGGAAAAATCCCCGGAAGGACAGAAACGCGCGTCTCGGCCTGCTCAACAAAAGCCCTCAATCAATTTCAGAAAATGCCAAACACGCCGGACTTTGTTGACGAAAAACCAAACTTAAATCCTAGTACGAAAACTGAAATTAAACGTAAACCGTAAAACGAAAATGAAATCCGGGCATACCGTTGGAAAGCTTGTAACGAGCCCTACGAAAGCCCCTAGCCAAAACCCGAAAAAAGTCACCGAAAAATCAGACCGCCGGTCCAGGCCCGGTCCGCCACCGGTCCGCCGCCGCCGGCCGGTTCTCGGAACGCCGTTGATGCCATCCGCTAAGTCTCGTCATTCCAAGCAACTTTTGTGAAGGCTCCACCACCAAAACCGGCCGGGAAGAGGGCCCACATCGCCGCCGAAGTTCTGCCGCTGCGCCTCCGCCGATTCGGCCATCTCCACCGCGATTCGCTCAAAAAGGAGGCCGGAAATGGAACGGGAAGGGTCGAAAACGTGGGGTTGGGTGGTTGTTGGCCGGTGAGGGTCGCCGGAACGCCGCCGCCGAAGAGGTGGCGCAAACCGCCACCTTCGGACCACTGCTGCGCCGCCGCTGGTCAATTTCAGGCCACGAAACTGGTACGGTTGTGACGGGCTCGTCGAGCTGATAAATTTCCACTATTGGTTCGTCGAATTCTGTCGAGAAACGAGGGAGAACGAGCATGTGTGTGTTTTCACACCTTCACTATGTGTGAATAGTGACGGATCGCTGGAGAAGACGATGAAGGCTGAGTCTCCTGTTCTGGCACGCAAAACGAGGAAACCCGAGTATATATCTCGGATCCTCGTACTAAAAAACGATCGGAAGAACGGGCTAACGAAGTTAGAATTGGGCAAACTTAGAGTCTACGGACTCGTTTCGCTGCCCCGGACACGTTAAAGGGATCAAAGAAGTCAAAATCTCTACCAAACGAGAAGCGACCGGAAAACCCCCCTAAAAGAAGAAAATTACAAAAAGGGCCCTAACTCTAAAAGAGTTCAAAAGAGGGCCACACAACGCACCAATCACATAATTAAACACATAAAAAGGTTGAAAGGTGACGTACCTTATTTATCGGATGAGCGGGGCGTTACAATCTTCCCTCCTTCAAAAGGACCTATCCTCAGGTCCTATTGTTGGACCGAAGAGCTTCAAACTGAAATTGTATCGATCTATTTCCCGAAATTGCTTAGCATCATAGCCCTGGTTGTGAAGTTTACTCCCCTTATTTGTATCAACCCCTTCAGAGTCTGGTAGTCACAAAGATCTACTCGAACACTTGGCCGTTAGTCACTTCAAAACTCGCTCGACCGCTACTAGTCCATTGCCTCGTCACTTGTTAACCTTTGTCTATCCAGGCGTAACGCAAACACTACAAACAAGAGAGAATCCCATCTCTCAACACACAAGTGAGGAAACCCCGTCCCTCAGCACACACAAAAGAGAGAATCCCGTCTCTCGGGCACAGAATTGAGAGAACCCCGTCTCCCAGCCTAAGTCTGTCAGATTCCACATCCTTCCAGACATTCTAGTTTGAGAAAATCCAGCATTTCTCAAACTCCTAAATCCAAGAGAATCCAACATCCCTCGAATACCTAAGTACAAGAGAATCCAGCATCTCTCGTGCACAGAAAACAGAAAGAATCCAACATCTTTCTAACTCATAGACAGGGAGAATCCACATCTTTCTGGCACGTAATCAGAGAGAATCAAATCTCCCTTTCACTCAAGCACACAAGCAGAAGCAAGGTTCACAATAATCAACACACACTCCACTGGCCAGGGTATCACATAATAACAAAAATTTAAATATGTAAACGATACATGTATGCTCGTGCGATGGATGCTTAGTGTACCGTTCACCGTAGTAATGGAATTGATGTTGTGACTTTACTTCTACGATTTGGATAGTCTGATCTCTAGCTGGCTTAATTCCCAACTTGTCTTTCATATCTTTAGTATATGTTTGACTGAGAAAGTCAGACCCTTGGTTGATCCTATTCTCGATTCCATTCGGATCCTTACTCACAGTTATCTTCTGCAATTAACCGAGCACTAGTTTATTCCTACGATCAGAACATTTATCTTTGTACCAGGTTCCCTATATTATCTTTGGCCGTACACGAATCTTAAACTTTAACTCCCACTTCATACATTGTCACTAACTGGTTTAATTCTTTGTTGAAGATTTGGTCATCTGAAACTAGTTGACATCCTTCTTAAAGGTGATAAATTTTTTTTTGACCAATTTCCTTTCTGGAAACTAATTTAGGAATCCATCAGAAGTTCCCTGATATCATCATCCTCACTGTCTGAATCCCGTACTTATAAATTCCCAAACGAACCACTCTCTTCGATGCCTTATGAAGATCTTCATCCCGGGTATATTAACTTAACTCAAACTTTGAAGGTTTAAACTGATAACGCCGCCTTATTCTTTTCCTGTTACTATCATTGGGTCATTCATGTCCGTGAGAAGTATCTTCCTCGAGCACAACTGTGAATTTAAGTTTCATGTCTAGTCGTGCTCTTCCCCATAAGAACTTTTATTCCAACTCCTTAGACTTTTTCTACCACTTCTCGGATCAAAACACCTCAATTTCTTCGACTTAACTTCCTCGGTATAAGTGGTTCTAATCACGCCACTTGTCTAGTGATAGTCCTCACATTTCCTTTGAAGCACTTAGTAGGAATGACAACCTGCTTCTTTCGTTCCCACTTTCGATTCTATTTTCCCAAACCTCAGAATTTCCCATTTCCTTTTTAACCAACCAGTGCAACTCAGAATTTCTTCTTTTCTTGATCCCAGCAAGAATCAGTCGGAGTAGCACTTGATAAATAAGATGTGGGGAATTCCTAACAAGTAATCAAGTTTGGATTCGATGATACGGGAATCTTTCGATTCAAGAACAGAGTGGTAGTTCCAACAGAATTGAGAAGAGCTATTTTGGATGAAGCTCATAAAACTGTTTATTCGGTACATCCTGGTGGAAACAAGATGTATCGGGACTTGAAACAGTATTATTGGTGGAACGGGCTGAAAAGAGACGTGGTGAATTATGTGAAGCAGTGTCTGACTTGTCAGCTAGTGAAAGCTGAGCATCAAAAGCCGTCAGGATTGTTACAGCCACTACCTATTCCAGAATGGAAATGGGAACAGATAGCAATGGATTTTGTATCGGGTTTACCTAGAGTGAAAGGTGGATTCGATGGAGTTTGGGTAATCGTGGACAGGTTAACTAAGTCAGCCCATTTTCTTGCAGTTCGGATGACAGATAAGATAGGTAAGTTGGCTAAGAGGTATTGTGATGAGATTGTTCGGTTACATGGAGTGCCAGCTAGTATTGTTTCAGACAGGGATCCAAGATTTACTTCCAAGTTCTGGCAAGAGTTACAGAAGTGTTTGGGAACTAAGCTTCAATTCAGTACAGCTTTTCATCCACAGACGGATGGGCAATCTGAAAGGTTAATCAGATATCTTGAGGGCATGTTAAGGGCGTGTGCGTTGGATTTCTCGAGTTCATGGAATGAACAATTGCCCTTAATTGAGTTTGCCTACAATAATAGTTATCAAGCTTCTATAGAAATGGCACCGTATGAGTTTCTTTATGGAAGAAAGTGTCGATCCCCGTTGTTTTTCGATTTGGAAGAATGGAAGTGGAGTAAGCAAGAAGGGGTACAAAGAGGTGAAAAGAAAGATAAACCTTCCAAAGCTATTCAAGATGCTATTGAAAAGGTTCAAATTATCCGACAACGGATGAAAGTAGCCCAAGATCGACAGAAAAGTTATGCAGACAAGCGAAGGAAAGATCTTGAATTTGAAGTTGGGGATAGGGTATTCCTGAAAGCTTCACCTCGGAAAGGATTTACCCGAATTGGAAAAGGAGGAAAGTTGAATCCCCGATATTTAGGACCTTATGAGATTTTGGAGAGAATCGGAGATACAGCTTACAGATTGGATTTGCCTCCAAGTTTAACGGGTATTCACAATGTCTTCCATGTATCACAACTTCGGAAGTACTATCCTGATGAATCAGTGATCATACCGGTTGAAGAGGTTGAGCTTGAACCGAATCTCACTTTTGTTCAGAAACCAGTTAAGATTTTGGATCGGAAATTTCAAGAACTTCGAAACAGACGGTTTCCCTTGGTGAAAGTGTTGTGGCGAAGTGGTAAGAAGGAAGAAGCTATGTGGGAAACAGAAGAGAAAATGAAGAAGTTCTATCCTGAATTATTTCCGACCGAGCAATGAATCCGAGGACGGATTCTCTTTAAGGGGGAGAGGTTGTAACGCCCCGTGTTTTCACACGTGCAGGTAAGAGTTACGTGCGCAATTACATTAAATTATATGATTTTATATCTTGTTTTACTAACTGAATTTGTGTCTAATTTGATTTAATTGTTTAAATTTTATATGAATTCTAATTTGAGTTATGAACATATGAATGAAATTGTGAGATTGTGACTTTCATGGATTCGGTGATCATTGAATGGAATTTTATGTTTCGTGTAATTCGCGGACTTGATTGTAACTTATTTGAATGTTTTGGACTCAATTGGAAATTGAGTTTGGGCTTAATTGCCACTTTTTGAAAGTTTAGGGACCTATGTGTATAATAGGCAACCCTGAACGGTTTTCTCAATATCTTGAGCTCCGGACCTCGAAATCGAGATCCGTAACCGGCGTTGAACTTGTTTCGATGATACCTATCCATTAAACTTGACCTTATACTTTTTCGATACCGTTTGAACCTTCAACAACGAATCTTTTCACAACCTCGACATAATAACTTGTTTAAACCGTTTCTTAAATGAACCGGACGTGAACCGACCCAAATCCTACCCATTTATCTCTAAACATCAGCATTTCTATCTCCTTGCATCTCATTTCATCGATCATCATCATCTCAAGAGGCCAAGGAAAAAGCTTGAAGAAACCCTCCATTTTGGTCATTCAAACCCTAAGCTCAAGATCAACTCTTGTTCAATCTTCTTCCAAGGTAAGATATGGATTGTTTTTCTCTCATTCTCCTCTCCATTTTCTTCCGATTATATCTTGGTATGAGTTGGGGAATCATGTGTTATGAGAAAAAGCTTGAAATGATGCAAATGGTATGAATTCTTGGTTTCATGTCTTTCTTTGGTTTTAAATGATAGTTGATGCATGGAATGTGTTGCTTGTAGCTTCCTTATCATTTCTAGATGCTAAGATTTTGTGTTGGTTGAGTATAGCATGAGTTGCCATTAATGGAGCTTGAAGCTTCCATGGAAAAAAGCTTGAATTTGGGTGATCATTTGCCAATCTTATGCATGAATTCTTGCATATATGAATGGATTGCATGATATATGTGAATTATATGGATTGAATTCATGTTTAAGTGCAATATTTGAGCTTCCTTATTGCGGCCCTGTTTTGTAAAGCTTTTCCTCGAGAAACAGAGCTTATGCTCTGTTTTCTCTTTGAAAAAGACGAGCTGACACGGCCGTGTCAGCTTTGAACTGAAAATGGACACGGCCGTGTTGGGCTCTCGACTTCGAATTTTTCTGAATTTAACCTCGGACACGGCCGTGTCCAAATGCTTTGAAAACTCAACACGGCCGTGTCAAGCCCTCAACTTTGAATTTTTCTAAGCTAAAGTACCATATATATCTATAACGAGTTATTTAAAGGAGTAATTGATCTTACGTTAAAACCCTTCTTGTTTATTGAATCCCTAACTAAATGTTTTGGCGAGACATGATTGAATGCACTGAATGGGGGCCCTGGAACTATGTGTACATGGCTATCCGGGGAAGCCTGGGCTAACGGTGATCCCCGTGCACTAGTTCCAACACAATGATGACGATATCGGCCCTCGTTAGGAGGTTAGAGAGGAATGGGAACCAGGCTTTTGGGGCTTCATGAACCCCTCTAGGCATAATGATTGGGTGGACGGTGCTTTGGCCGTGTCCGTCCACTAACCGGAGGAAAAAGGTGTAAGTGTTATGCATAAATGATTATGAACGAATGAATGAATGTTGTATGATCACTAATGAATGAATTAATGGATAATGCACACACGAGGTGAAGGTTGGAGAATTCGCCCACTCGCCGGGCTCACATAATGACCTCATGAATGTAATGAATAAAGGAATTGATGGTTATAATGATATAATCCCGCGTGTTGTTTTATTTATTTTCACCCATTGAGAAATGTTTCAAAACCTCACTCGGGATTATAGCGCATGTGTATGTATTTAAAATTTGTACTATTATTGTATTAAGCCCTGTTTTATACCCACCAGTCTCTTAAAGACTGAACCCGGTTTGTTTTCGGTTTTTTTGTAGGGTTTGGAGTGCTAGGTGGGATTTTGGGTCCGTAGAGTCATGAGAAGTCGTGTATAGGTTACTTTTATGTTACACTCATATCACTTGCATTGTTATTACGATTATGAACACCTGCGAGTGCTTTAATGTTTAAATTTGGAGCCTGTGAGCTCATTAACTATGTTAACCTACGTTATTACTTCCGCTCATGTTTCTTTAACCTGCACCTAGTTCTCTTATTGCTTATTTGGTTTCGAAAGTTAGCTCCCGCCTAGCATAGCGAGTGAGTGAGTCCCCGTTTGCTCTGATTTGGCACGTGTATGGATTACCAATTTTATATGCAGGTCGGGTCTTAGTGCATGGGATGTGGCATCACGCGCTCGGGCTCTATATCCTTAAGTGGTATCAGAGCATCCTCCAACTGGAATCACCTTAAAATCATTCCTTGATTGTGAGATATAACTGATCCATTTTGGTGTCGCCACTTCGCTGATGATCTGCTTTTATCCAACTTCAAACCTTCGCCATTTTCAGATCGCTTTGAACCAAAATTCAAACTTTATATTGTCGAAAAGCGCTGTTTGTCTAGTTTCATTTCCAATAAACAAAACCTAATTCTAACTTCTAGAACTCAAGATATGTAGCACCCCTACAAGTGGAGATGCCACACCCCCACACTATAGGTCGATCCACATACGAAACGGGTAATTCGTACATGAATTAACCTATAGCGAACGGGTGACAATGCAATAAAATGATAAGCTAGGTGGGATTGACTCATACACGCAACATAATAAAGCGGAAGCATAATTCATTCAATATCAATTACCAACATCGAACTATACTCTAACTTGGCATATCAATACATTAGCATCTCCAAATATAAAATAATAACATTAATCATAACTTCGTATGTAACAACAAATAACTAAATACACGGACCGTGTTTGACTCGACTACATGAACTGGACTCGACTCAACTCCCGCCTAGCGTGCACCTGCAATAACCTGAAAGGTGGAGGCGTCAGTCTGTGAAGACCGAGTGAGAGGTTTAAATAGATATTTACGCAAATAACATGCAAACTATATTCTCGGGTAAAGGTTTAGAAAGATAAGAATATAAGTTCAATAATAAGATATCTTCGCCCAAGAATACAACTATCAATATTAAATACTTGATCATTTTCATGCAGTCAATACATGGCCCCGGCGAGTGAGGGCAGTCTCCAACCTTACTCCAATGTACATGAAACATGCTTGCTTGTTAGTTAATTAATAGGTGATCATACAATTTAATTATCGTGCAATCGTGCGATAGTGTAATCAAGTAACACATTCATGGAATGAAAATCATGCAATAACCCGAGGACAATCCGTGGTGCCGCACCCGTCCCCAGTCTCCTTCCTCCGGTTGATGATAGGATTGTAAGGCCCCATCATCCATGCTCGTTAAGCAGAGGGTACATGAATCCCTAAGCCCAGAACTCCTTCCTCCACTAATCTCCTAGCGGATTCAGGGGTCATCCCAATGTGCTGAGGATAGCGCCAGAGTTACCCGTCAGCCCTTGCTTTCCCGGTTGGCTCTAGCCACTACCCTCAGGCCCAACGTGAACGGTCATGCTACTCGCCTAAAACATGCACGATACATGGCTTGCTTTCTTTTCATGAACATGACTTGTTTGTATGAAATAACTTGCTTGTAATCATGAGTATTTTCATGGAAAATTATAAATATAAATACCTTTTTGGCCGAAAGCTCACGTAAGGGTTGTATAGGTTCTATATAACTAGAATTAAACCTCACCTGACAGGTGACACAATGACTCGTGGATGCGTGAACGTGCTCATGCTCGACAATCTCCTCCCTGGAGAAGAACTGGACAAGAAAATGGGACATACGTGCATTCGCGAGACAATACTCGACAATGGTACCAAATATGACACACGACATAATCACACAACGAGCTATCGGGTAATGAAAAATGTAGCATATAATTATCATGTTTTGGCATGTAATCAATCATATAATAACAATTTAGGGTCTAATAAAGCATTGGAGTTAAACTCCAAAATTCTATTTTTATGCAGAATGTTTCTGCACCTCCAGAGGCCTGGGAACGGCCGTTCCGGCCCTTAGTTTAAAATGGGAAGGGCCTTTCCCAGTTCCCCGAAGTGCTCCCCGAAGATGGGAACGGCCGTTCCGGCTTACAAGCCAAAACGGAAAGGGCCATTCCCATCCTCGCCGCCATGCACATAATTCAAATATCTGGGAACGGCCGTTCCCCAAATACAAAGGGAATGGGAAGGGCCGTTCCCGTTACACAGACTGTGACGCCCCAATTTTTTCCAAATCGTTCAGGTATGAATTATGTGATAATTACGTGCGCGTTTAATTTATTTTAATTACGTTAATTAATTTCTTTATTTTATATTATGTTAATTAGAGAAATATTTAATTATTTGAAAATATTTGAATTTGAATTTATATGAATTTTCTTTGAACTATTTGCGCTTGAATGAATTGTTTGCTTGTCGTTTCTACGTGAAATGAATTCGAAATTTCGTGCAAATTTAATATGTTGGACTTATATGTGTTATGAATATGTTTATATGCTCGTTTTATATTTTTGGATCCGTTTGATTGAGTTTTGGAATTTATTTTGGTTCGGAATCCAAAACGGGGGCTAATGAGCAATTAGCGCACCATTGGTTCCTTATTTGATAACTTGAGCTAGGAAACTCGGATTCGAGTTTTGTGAACTTCGTTGAACTCGTATCGAAAATTCAAGTTTGATGAACTTAGCCTTATATTTTTCCAAAGTTATTTGAACCTCCGAAATTCTACCGAAACACGCAACGGACGCCTAAACTGCCATGTTTTACTAAAATAGCCATAACTTATTCAAATCTTGACCAAATTAACCATGGTTTGGGCCTATGGAACCCTAACTCAACCATCTAGCTGATCATACTCTACTTAACCGAACCACACCCTTTCATTTGGAGAAAATCAGCTCCTCATCCTCTGCATTCCAGAAAATCCCGTAACTCAAGCCCTCCTTGGAGATTCAAGCTCAAACCTCCTCCAACCTTCATCCACTTCACAAGGTAAGCTTAGGGTTGTAATATACATTCATTATGAGTCATTTTGATCCATTCATCCCCAATTTTGAGCATGTTTTCATGAGTTTTGAAGATGATGAATAAATAGTTAGGTTAGGCTTCAATTCTTGAATCCTTGATGTTGCTTGCTTTATGAGCTGAATTGATGCATGTTTGTTGGGCTTTTGAACTCCTTAACTTCAGTATTTGCCTTATCTTTCATGGTACTTGAGCCTAGCATGAATTACCATTGTTGATTTTCATGGAAACTTGAAGAAATGTGCAGAAAATAAACTGATCTTCCTTGCACAGCTGCTGTCACGTTTTGGGGACTGAAATGTTGGGTTTTTGTGTTCTTTTTCATGTATTATGGCATGGATTTGTAGTATATGTGTTGCTCTATGCGTATCCCTTGTTGTGCCATGGTTTTGGGTCAGTTTCAGCTGCAAAGATGAAGAACAAACTGCTGTCGGACTTCTGGAATGCCCGTGCACGCATTTTTGCACCCCCGTGCTTGAGCAGCTTTTGGCCCAGTTTTGGTTCTGTACCATGGAACGCCGTGCATGAATTTTTGCACCCCCGTGCTTGAGCAACTTTTTGGCCCAGTTTTGGTTCTGTACCACGGAACGCCCGTGCATGAAATTTTGCACCCCCGTGCTCGAGCTGCTGCTGCTGTTGCGTCTTTGCCTTGGCTTTGTTGGGATTTATTTGTTTCCTTAGTACCTGTTATGGCTTAAATATGTTGTTTAAGTGCTGCTATACCTGTTACACATTTTATACCTTGATATTTTAATGAGATTTTCATGCACATACGTGAAGGATGAGCTATTTGTTCTTTATTTGCCATGAATGATTAATATGTTATCTAATTTATTGGTTTTATATTTCCTTTATGATATTTATGAATTATTAATATGTTAAATGGAGTGTTTGGAGCATTTTATTAAATTTATGGATTCATTTAACGTGAAATGTGAAAGATATGAACTCATTTAGATACGAACGCTTCATTGAATGGATGAATTGATTGTTTATATGTCTTTAAGACATTAATAGTGCACATGTAACGCCCCGGTTTTCGGATGATCAGGTAAGCACGCCACGTGTGAGTTGAGTGTAGGTTTTATATTATTTCTTTAATTTTATGATATATTCACATGCGACATTTCATATTTTTATAAAATTCATAAAACATTATTTATGTCAATTATTTGAATTCATATCCTTGAAAATATTATTTCATGACACGAAAAATGTTTCTTGCATAAAACAATTACCGAGAGTGATAATATTACCAAATTGTCCCTAGTTAAATATTCTTTAAAATTCTAGGGACTTAATTGCCAATCCTTTAGGGACTTAATTGATCATATTTTAAAACTTCATATGCTCAATTGCATAGATTGAATTCTTGGAGGATTTATTGGCAATTAGCCTATTTCACAAAAATCAAGAAGGGAATGTAACGGTATAAGCTTCTTCAAGCTTCCTTGATCAATTCTATCCCAAAAATCTCCCAACAACTTTGCTTCCTTATTCTCGGTTCTTCAAGGAAAAGGGAAGAAGTGATTTTTCAATCAATCATCAAGATTTCAAGAAAGTTAGCCAAGCTTTTGAGAGTTGATCATCATCTTCCTCCATCTTCTTCATTTCTTAGCTTTCAAGGTTGGTTGTGCATGAATGGATGATTGTTGATCATATTTGTATAGGCTAGGGTTTGAGGTTGATATGGTAGTTGGAGTATTGGAAGAGGGAAACATGAATATGTGATTATATATTGAATTATAACATGATTTGTAGCTTGAAATTATGGATATTTGGCATGAGTGATCAAGTTTGATCATAAGCTTGAAACCTAGGAAATCTTGTTGATATTGCATGTTTTATGTGTTTAAGTGTGATATTGTTATGCTATAAGTGTGTTTGCATCATATTCCCAGAAATTATTGCATTTGGGGTTCAAAAATGGATTTTTGTTGCTTTGTTGTGCCATTGCCGAGAGCTTCCCCTGTTTCTGCTCTGTTTTTCCAGTTGCAGAAACTGGGAACGACCGTTCCCAGCCTCAAGGCTTAGTGGGAACGGGCGTTCCCATTTCTTTTCAAATAAAAGGGCGGCCGAGCATGGGAACGGCCGTTCCCATTTTTGGCCTTGCGCCGGAAGGGCCGTTCCCAGCTCAAAGGCGCATTTTAAATGGGGAAAAACGTTGCCGCGTTTTCTGGGCAACGGGAACGACCGTTCCCATTTTTACAAAGGGACCCGGAACGGCCGTTCCCACCTGTAATGCAGTGTAAAATTCACTGCATAAAATTACGAAATTAGCCCCTCGACCCGACGACTTCTTTGACCCCGAATTGCTATAATATGTGTTAATATGATGTGAAACGACATGTTATCATACCACATTGCATTTTCATGGTCGTCTCGACACATTTCCGCCGTTCGTCACATTTTGGTCATTTTAGTTCATGTCTCATGTTTATACGTCGTATTTGCACAGGTCACGAGGGCGTGGACGGGGAGCAAGCTCCTTAGAACATTTCTTTATTATATTTTGCAAGAAAGGTGAGGTTTTGTTTCGGTAAAACGAACCCTATAACCTTTATGTGCTAGTTTTCGGCCAAAACGTATTATATTTATAAATGATTTCAAAACCATGAACATTTCAAGCAAGCAATTCATGATTTCAAGCATGTTTGGCGAGTACATGATTGCACGTGGGCCCGAGGGTAATTCTTGAGCCAACCGGGAAAGCAAGGGCTGACGGGTAACTCCTGAATTATCCTCACATTGTTGGGATCACCCCTGAAGCCACTAGGAGATTAGTGGTGGAAGGAGTTCCGTGTCTAGAGGGTCATGTCCTCTACACACACCATGTCGTGGATAGTCGAGCCTTGCAAACTCGCTATCACCCGGAGGAAGAAGGAGACTGGGGATTAATCCGGCATGTCGGGTTATCCTCGGGTTATCGCATGATTTCAAGCATGAAATTGTTTATGTGAGCACTAAATAAATTGCATGATCACGTATTGTTCACGGTTGGGAGTTCGGTTGGAGATTGCCCTTACTCGCGGGGCCACATGTTCATGACATTGACAAGCATGATTGATTAAACGTGTTAAAATGATTGGTTGTACTCTCGGGCAAAGACTAAGTTCTTGAATTATATATCCATTTTATCCCAAAGTCTTCACCCGAGGCTACAACCTGCATGTGATGTGTGTTATATATATATTATTGCCCCTCACTCAGTCTTCGGTAGACTGATACTTCACTTTTCAGGTACCTTTTGAGCGTGGTTGTACTAGGCGGGAGTTGGTCGAGTCTTGCATCATCACGGGCCTAGCTTGTACCTTTCATGTATATACTTTTGCTAGATATCATGTCATGCTCACGATTAGTACATTTTGGATACTTGGTTATGTATATTCTTAAGAGATGATAATGTATTGATAGTTAGAATTGGTATCTATACATATCTATTCAATAAATATGGTACCTATACATATGATTGATTTAATGCTTCCGCTTTTACATTCATGATTTGAGTAATTATGTTGGGGAGAGTGTCCCGCCTAGTTCGTCGTTTTTATTGTCACCCGTTCGCTGTGGTCTTGGTTCATGTATGAACTGTCCATTTCATACGTGGATCGAGGCTATAGTGCGGGGGATGTGGCGCCTTGGGGTTTACGGTGCTACATCTACAGGTGGTATCAGAGCCCGGTTGCAAAACCGAGGTTCTCGAGTTGTGTCAAGTCAGTCTAGGTCGCACGGCGTAGGATTATGTGGTATTTGGGAGTCTGCATTTGGTTGACTTACCTGAATTACTTATTTCTTCGCATTATTTGAGCTACTTGATCTTCCTTGAACTTGTGCTACTTGATATTATGGAAATTGTGTGCACACATTTGCATTTATTGATCAAGCCACGCATGTTTAGTGATCTAATTTCAGGATGGAGCACGACAGACATTCCAGTGATCGATCCTCGAGGCACAGGCATCATCATCGCCGCGAGAGATCACCCCCTCCTCCGCCTGCTCAGGTACAGCCCCAGGATTTTATGCATGCGGTAGTGGGGCTAATTGATCAGAGATTACAGGAAAGGGTTCCTCCACCACCTCCAGCACCAGTAGCACCTCCGGAGAATCCCATTTCTGCCATTTTACGAGAGTTTCAGAACCAGCGTCCCCCGAAGTTCTATAAGGGAGACGATATACAGGCAGAGATGTGGCTAAAAGAGATAGAAAGGATTTGGCAGCTTATTCCTTGTGATAGTCAGGAGAAGGCTCGCTGTACACTTACTCTTATTCAGGGCGAGGCCTACTCTTGGTGGGAGAGCACCCAGATCGTTTTGGAGGCAGCTGGGACCGAGATTACCTGGGAAGTCTTTGCACGGGAGTTCAGAAACAAGTATATTCCTCCAGCTTCCCGTACCCACAGGTTGAGGGAGTTTACAGAGCTGAAGCAGGGAGGCAGGTCTGTGGGTCAGTACATCGCCGAGTTCGAGAGGCTTTCTCGCTATGCACCCAACATAGCGAATGATGACTTTCACAAGGCGATGCAGTTTGTTCAGGGGCTCAGGCCAGACATCCAGGATGCACTGAAGGCAGCCAATACTAGCACTTGGGCTAAAGCTACAGCAAAGGCCCTAAAGGTTGAGGATTCGGATATGGCGAGGAAAGCTACTCAGCGGACTGGACAGGCTTCGGGCTCGAGAGCAGGTCAGGGATCGAGCTCGGGAAAGAGGCCGATGATGTATTCTGCACCTCCACTGCAGAGGGATTCCGGGAAGAAGTTTAAGGGTGCAGGGCCGTTACAGAGGGGTCCGAGAGCTCCAGCACCACCCCAGCCACCTCAGAGACCGGGATGCAGATGGTGTGGACTTCCTACACATACCTACGATAACTGCAGACGCCGGTTGGGCTTATGTTTGATCTGCGGGAGTAACGAGCACATAGTTGACGGCTGTCCGGATCGTCAGGATCCGCCACCTGCAGGACCGAGGCCACTGGTGAGGGCTCGAGCTTATGCACTCGCTGGTGAGGAGCAGGATGCAGAGATAGACCCCGCCGCGGTAGTTGAAGGTATTATTTGCATTCATGGCACGAACATCCATACATTATTTGATCCAGGAGCTACACACTCCTTTCTTGCGCACTCTATTGCTATTACTTTGTCTTTGCCTGCTATGTGTACTTCTGTGCGCTATATAGTCAGTACTCCTTTCGGTAGTAGGCGAGAGACGGATCAGGTTTACAGGGATGTTCCAGTGGTAATTGAAGGCCGGGAGTTTTTGACAGATTTTATTGTTATGCCAATGGAGAGATACGGAGCTATATTGGGGATGGAATGGTTATACAGGCATTGTGCTACCGTAGATTGCCGGGCTAAGAAGGTTCAGTTGGGTTCAGAGGTTGTTACGGGTTGTACTTCGAAGACCGTGCCCCTACTTTCGTTTTCAGAGGCTCAGAGATTAGTCAGAGACGGGGCTACAGGGTTCATTGCCTATATTCTGAACAAGCCAAAGGATCAGGTGAAATTAGAGGACACCGAAGTGGTAAAGGAATTTCCTGAGGTATTCCCAGAAAAATTGGATTCTTTGCCTCCTGAACGAGAGATTGAATTTGTGATCGATCTTTTCCCGAATGCTGAGCCGTATTCAAAGACTCCGTACCGGATGGCTTCAGCTAAATTAAAAGAATTAAAAGTCCAGCTGGAAGCATTGTTGGAAGTTGGGTACATTCGACCGAGTTCTTCGCCGTGGGGAGCACCGGTTTTGTTTGTAAAGAAAAAGGACGGGACTCTAAGAATGTGCATCGATTACAGGGAGTTGAACAGGATGACTATCAAGAACAAGTATCCCCTCCCACATATCGAGGAGTTGTTCGATATACTTCAGGGTTCCAAAGTGTATTCAAAACTGGATTTAAGACAGGGGTACTATCAGCTGCGAATCCGAGCAGAGGATATTCCTAAGACAGGATTCAATACTCGGTACGGGCACTATGAGTTCGTGGTTATGCCATTTGGATTAACTAACGCCCCTGCAGCTTTTATGGATATGATGCACCGGATATTCAGGCCTTTCCTCGACAAGTTCGTGGTGATTTTTATTGATGATATTCTGGTTTTCTCAAAATCAGCCGAGGAGCACGCGAGACATCTCAGGCTCGTTCTTCAGACACTAAAAGAGCATCAGTTGTTTGCTAAGTTCAGCAAGTGTGAATTTTGGACCGATCGGGTTTCCTTTTTGGGACATGTGATTTCGGGAAAAGGGTTGGAAGTCGATCCCTCGAAAATTGAGGCCGTGCTTAAGTGGGAGAAACCAAAGAATGCCTCGGAAATTAGAAGCTTCTTGGGATTGGCCGGTTATTATAGAAGATTTGTTCAGGACTTCTCCAAGATTGCTGCACCCTTAACCCGATTGACAAAGAAGGATGTTAAGTTTGTCTGGGACGAGAAGTGTGATCAAAGCTTTAATTTTCTAAAGGAAAAGTTAGTCTCAGCTCCGGTATTAACTTTACCCGAGGGTTCAGAAGGATATGCAGTGTACACCGATGCTTCTAAAGAAGGCTTAGGTTGTGTTTTGACTCAGAAAGGAAAAGTGATCGCTTATGCTTCTCGAAAGCTAAAGGAATATGAAAGGAATTATCCGACACACGACCTAGAGCTTGCAGCCGTGATCTTTGCTCTCGGGAAATGGAGACATTATCTTTACGGGACTTCCTTCGAGATTTTCACCGACCACAAGAGCCTCCAGTATTTATTCACACAGAAGGATTTGAATATGAGACAACGATGTTGGATGGAAAAGCTAGAGGATTATGATTGTTCAATTAAGTACCATCCCGGGAAAGCCAATGTGGTCGCCGATGCACTTAGCAGGAAGGTGAGTGTATCGAGTTTGGAAATAAAGGAAAGTAAGGAAGTTGCCCCGATTGTGTTAAAGGCTCGGGTTTCGAATATCACAATTCAGCCGGAATTAAAGTATCAGTTATTTGAGGCTCAGGATCAGGATCCGGAAGTGCAGAAGCTTGTAAGTAAAGCTAAGGATGACCCGGAGAGTCCGTTTGGGTTTGATGAGACCGGGTTGCTTCGGTTTAAAAACAGAGTAGTAGTACCTGAAGAATTGAGACGGGTCCTACTTGAAGAAGCTCACAAGTCAGCCTACTCGATCCACCCAGGAGGAAATAAAATGTATAAGGATTTGAAATAATATTATTGGTGGAACGGGATGAAGAGAGACGTGGCGGAGTACGTGAAACATTGCTTGACTTGTCAAAAGGTGAAAGCTGAGCACCAAAAACCCGCGGGACTTCTACAACCGTTACCTATTCCCGAGTGGAAGTGGGAACAAGTAACGATGGACTTTGTTTCCGGATTACCGAAGGTTAAAGGCGGGTTTGATGGAATTTGGGTAATCGTGGATAGATTTACAAAGTCTGCTCACTTTCTACCAGTCCGGATGTCCTATAAGATTCCGAAGTTGGCTGAAATCTATAACAGAGAGATTATTCGACTTCATGGTATTCCGGTGAGCATAGTTTCAGACCGAGACCCGAGGTTCACTTCTAAGTTGTGGCAGGAATTACAGGCTGTCTTGGGTATGAAACTTAAGTTCAGTACAGCATTTCACCCTCAAACAGACGGTCAAACTGAAAGGTTAATCAGGTATTTGGAAGATCTTCTTCGGGCTTGCGCGATGGATTTTCAGAACTCTTGGGCAGAACAGCTTCCCTTGATCGAGTTTGCTTATAATAACAGCTTTCAGGCTTCGATCGGGATGGCTCCTTACGAGCTACTTTATGGAAGAAAGTGCCGATCTCCGTTGTTCTTCGACTTGGAAGAATGGAAATGGTCGAAACAGGAAGGAGTAAAGAAAGGGGAAAGATTCGAAAGGCCTTCCAAAGTCGTCCAAGCTATGATTGAAAAGGTTCAAATGATTCAACAACGGATGAAAGCCGCGCAAGATAGGCAAAAGAGCTATGCCGATAAGCGCCGAAGAGATCTAGAATTTGAATTTGGTGACCGGGTATTCTTGAAGGTGTCACCGAGAAAAGGTTTCACCCGGATCGGGAAAGGAGGAAAACTTAATCCTCGCTACTTAGGTCCTTTTGAGATTCTTGAAAGAATAGGCGAGGTAGCCTATCGACTGGACCTACCACCGAGTCTTACGGGGATTCATAACGTATTTCACGTTTCACAACTAAGGAAATATTACCCCGATGAGACTACAATTCTCCCCGTGGAAGAAGTTGAGCTGGAACCGAATTTGACTTTTGTTCAGAGACCGGTTAAGATCATGGATCGGAAATTCCAAGAGTTGAGAAAATGATGAAAATAGATCGAAGAAAATAGATCGAAGAAGATGATGAAAATAGGAGATTGAGCTCCCAAAACATGAATTTCTTTGGAACAACTTGATTAATTTGATGAAATCTCCTCTCCCCTTCTTGATGGATTGGGTTCGGTGAGAAGAGAGCAAGATGGATGATGATTTTGATGAAAAATGAAATAAAGAGAAGCATGAAGAAACATATAACGTAATATCCATTCCTCAATTTTAATGAAATACATAAATTCCACTTTAATCCTTAAGCTATACAAGTTATGCAATTAAGGTTACAAGGTTTGGAATGATCAATTTAGTTCACAAGATTTTCATACAATTTAGTCCTTAAATAGAGGAAATGAGCATTTAGGGGCAATTAAGCAATTAATTCATGTTCGGCAATTATTCCATGTAGCAATTGAATTGTAATTATATAATAATTCGCAAATTGACACGTTTCCACATATTCTCACGTAATCATGTTGAAATGCAATTTATAAAATTAAAGTAACACGTTTAAATTGAATAAACGAAAATAATAAAATAAAATCCTAACGCTCGAACTCACACGTGTCGAGCGTACCTGACTGTCTGGAAATCGGGGCTTTATAAGATATGTTCACTTTTCTAAAGCTTGCGCAATTCGAAAAACTGTCAGCTCTTACCGGAATCCCTTTTCTCACGTTCCTTTCACTTTCTTGACCTCCGTATGCAATTTAAATGAATTTTATACATGATTAAGTGATAATTATTGATGCTCAACACTCCTTGGTCCTTACTTGATTAAACTTGAATGTTCAACTCGGTGCTTTTTATATGTGATCTCCTTGGGTATGAATAAATATGTTGGGTCATGTGATGCCTTTTTGTTATGAGGAATTAATAAGAATATGAGTTATACGTACGTGATTGCATTTCTTACTTGCATGAACATGATATGAATTGAACATTGAACGAATAAGCGATAATAAATGAAATAATGATTATGAATGAACACGATTCATTAGTGTAATGAATAAATGACTCGTTTATGTGTCTAAGTGGCATTAATTGTACACAAGAACATACTTAAAACATGTTATTATTGTGCATGCATCTCATATCACGTGAATGCATTGTCGTGCGTCATATTTGGTTCATTTGGAGTTTTGAGTCTCACAAATGCACCGTATTGTCTTTTGTACAGTTTTCTCCAAGGCAGAGACATGCCAAGTTCATAGGCTACTTTCAGTCTTCTGTTCTTCTTGATTGTGTTTGGTAAGGTGTAACAGGTGGGTTTCTCTTCTATTAGTTAAATAATGACCCAATATACCTCAATGTGTAAGTTTTAAGCCAAAGTATGTATACATATTTATATCGAGTCATTTCAAAGGACTCATTGATTTCACGTTAAAGCCCTTTTCTTATCTATTGAATCTCTAATTGTAACGCCCCAATTTTTTCCGTTATTCAAGAATGACATATATGTTTACCAATATGTGCAATTAAATTAATTTTATATAATTTCTCTTATTAGTTTAATTTTGAATATGAATTGTTGAAACGTTTATACCTATGTGATTGTGTTTGAGTGTCATTTCTATTCGATTTGATTTTCGTTTTTCGTGAAAACTTGGTATGAGTGAATTATGTGTATTATGATCATATCTTTTTGCTCATTTTATGTTTTCGGGTTCTTTTGCTTGAGTTTTGAATTTATTTTGAGTTTTGGAACCAAAACGTGGGCTGACGAGCAATTAGCACACCTTCGGTTCCGCATGTGATATCTTGAGCTAGGGAACTCGGAATCGAGTTCCGTCACCTCCATTGGACTCGTATCGATGATTCAGATCCGATGGAACAAGCCTCACATTTTTCTAAGACCATTTGGATTCCTGAATTTCAACCGAAACGAGCACCTCACGCCTAAAACGACAACCATTGACAATTTATGATCCTCCGGACCTATATTAACACACCTAGACCCTAACCCAAGACCTAAACCCACTTGTTACACTCCTCTCTCTCCTTTATCTGCCCCAAACCGAACCAATCTCTCTCTCTCTCTCTCAAATATTCAGCCAAAAAGGGGATAGGAAAGAAGAAGAGAAAGGAAGAAGAAAGCACCACTACTAGAAAAACAGCTTATTGTGATGCCCTAATATGACGTTTTTTAGAAAGCGTGACACCAGAACATCTATTGAGACGTTTTTGTTAAATAAATCTTATTAAACATAATTTATTTTATTTTATTAAATTATTTATTTACTAAAGTAAATATAATAAGACATTTTTGTAAAAAACATCATAATATATTAGAGTTATAGTGACAACTTCTATAAAGCATCTCAATATGGTATATCTATTGTGACAATTTAAAAAAGGGGAAATCTTTGAATAGTACCAAAAAGTTGAAAAAATTCCTTTTAGGTCCCCAGTTTTGAAAAAGTTCCCATTCAATCCCCAATTGAAAAACAAAATTCCTTTTAGGTCCCCACAAATAGTACATGTTCGTACATTATCTTTAGGAATTGCGTACATTTTTGAGGGAATTGCGTATAAAAATCTCGGAATCTCGTATATACGAGATTCCGGGATTTTTATACGCAATTCCCTAAAAATTGTACGCAATTCCTGAATTATTATACAACCTTGGGGAGTGAAAAGAAATTTTGTTTTTCAATTGGGGAGTGAACAGGAACTTTTTCAAAATGGGGGAGTGAAAAGGAAATTCAGTTTACACTTGGGGATTTTTGAGGAATTGTCCGTTTAAAAAAAGCACCACAAATCTAATAATTTTATTTTAATTTTAATTACAAGTTAAAATTTGTATAGCGGGAGTCTTTTAGCGCTTAATATTTGGCTATAGAAATCTCAAAAAAATTGTGCTTCCAAAATAGAGGGAAAGGGGAAACCCTAGTTTAATTCCCTACTCAACCAAATCATGGGGAAGCATCATCGCTGCACACGCATCAGAGAAAGGGAAAAATTGAAGCAATATTTTCCGGATTCACATTTCGTTCAGACCAAGCTCTCAATGATAAAACCTTTAATCCATCCACCATTGGAGAGCTCATGAATGCCGCTTAATTCTGCCATGGCCGAATACCACCGCTTCAAGGAGAAAATGGATAGAGCTATAAAGACGCAACACGACAATCTGGTTAGCGCGGCACAACACCTTTTCTCCTCTGTTGTGTACTTGTGTTGTTCTCTATATGATTGAATTGTTGTGGTTCTTTGTTTTTTCAATGGGGATTCAGTAGTAATGCCGGTGATGTTCGAATTTTTGCGTTAAAAGTCTATATTTTTCCTTTTATATGTTGGTATCATAGTTTACTTAATTTGTGGATAAAGGATTTTCACATTGCAAAAACAGAGGAAGATATTGACTAATATTATGGTTTTATGGGTACTCTTCAGCTTAATTCATATATAACTATGTAGGAAATTTTTGTGTGTAAATCTGATCATTCTAAAATGAATCTCAACCGTTGAAGGTTCCTCATATATGTTTGGAAAAGCTTTGATGTCAGTGTTGTGGGGCGGTATTTCTGATAAACATTGTTGAAAACCTGTAAGTATCAAAATTTTTTTTTATTTTAAATGCCTAAGCTATTTTTTAAATTCTTTATGGATATCCTAATAATTGTACGGTTATTCATTTACCGTGTCCTTTTCAACACTCACTATTTAGTTTGAACTTTTGGATGGCAGTAATCACAAGGATCCTTCAGGGAAGTTTGAATGGTTTAATTGGAGTAAGTGTGAACTTTTGGTTGTGTTCCTTTTACTAGGCATATGTGAATTGGTTCGTGTGTAGTACCACTATCTAGGATTTTCAGCAGTAAGCAACTATGAATGAAGCAGCTATGTATAAAGCAGATATGATTTCTAGCTTGATGGAATTTAAGTATAATTTTGATAGGATATGGGAAGAAAGCTTCTCTAAAAATGAAGAATTCAGAAATACCATCAAGGATCCCTTTGAGCATCTTATTAATATCCGAGAGGTGCAATTTAAATGTAATAGATGTGCTGAATTTTATGGGATATTTTAGTTATTTAATATTCTGTTCTATTCCAGAACCGATCTACTGAACTTGTTGCCATATTTGTGCATGAGAAGCTCCGTGATGGAAATAAAGGTACATCCGAGGAAGAATTGGAGGGTACTCTGGATAAATTACTGGTTTTTTTTCAGATTTATGCAGGTAATGAAATGTGATCTTGCATTTGTGTTATTGTTCACATCTCAAAATTGAGGTTTTTTACTTTTCCATTTCTCATATGGGTTAAATATGTGTTTGAAGCATTCTATTAGAAAGACCTTTCTAAAAGGCTCTTGTTGGGGAAGAGTGCCTCAATTGATGGTTGAGAAGGTAATGATGACTAAGGTAAAGCTTCTTTTCCCAAGTCTGCAGTTCCCCCCTATAAATTTTAGTCACTGGGGTAAAGCGAAAAACATTATTTTGTTGTTGTTGTTGTTGAAAATTGAGTGTGGCAGTCAATTGACTAACAAACTTGAGAGGATGTTCAAGGTTGCTTTTTCTTATTTCAAAATCATAAAGGGATTTTTTTTCGCTAATTTTGTTTAATATTGATTTGAAGTGGAGTAAATTTGAAATCTGGGTCCACTGGTCATCTAGCAGCTTCAATCTTGCGCAAATATTCTCTCTCGCTCGGACATTGTGAGTTTTTTAATTTTTTGCTTATAATCTTTGTGATTCTCCGGTTTGAGTTAATTTCTATTTGGTGATATTAACCTCGACAAGGGTGGAAATATGTATTGAGCATGTGTTGGGCTTGTCTACAGTACTCCAAATTCTCTGGTTTCTTATAGAAATAGCAAGCTAACTCAATTATTACAAGATTCTTTAGGTAATGCATCTAACCTCTTTATTTAAGCATCACTGGTATATGGTTGAGATATGAAATCTTGCATATCTTTGGTTTAATGGAAATATTTTTTCAGTGGCCACTAACTCTGAGTCAGGAAGATTCTTAGTGTACTTTTTAATTTTGATTTGAGAGTAGAGTAGAAACATGATGTTTTTAAAGCCAGATTATGCAGTAGATTGTTAATTTGGTTAACCTGTGACGCCCGGAGCGGTGGGCCACCAGATCCCCCACACTTAAACCCGAATCCACATATGAAATGGGTTTTCATACATGAACCCAAGTCTAAGCGAACGGTGACCTACACTCACACTCTAGGCTAAGCGGGGCTAAACAACACCAGAGTGCGCAAACACTAAACAAATACGCGGAAGCAAAAACAGGATCCAAACGAGCTCGACATATAACTATAAAATCATACACATCATATACATGGCTTCACAGCCCAAAAGATCGAGTATACACATTTATCGATTGAAATTCTCCAAAAGACAAGTTATAAAATCAAATACATAGAAAGTGTAAACAAAAGGCAAGAAAATGAATGCAACTCAACCTAAACGGTTAAGTACGACTTGACTCGACGCACTTCCCCGCCTAACTCGGCACACCTGAAAGGGAAAGGAGAGGGTCAGTCTCACAACTCGACTGAGTGAGGGGCTTAACACACCCACACCATAAATACGTATAGAGCACATCACAAATCAAAAGTGATAGTTATGAATCGAGGCTAGAGTTTTGCACACCAAAACCATCTCCCGAAATTAATATATAGTAAGAAAAGCATCTATCTCGATTCATAATCCATCAGTCAAGCCCGGCGAGAACGGACTATCCCTTACTCCTCTAAACATAAATATCAAATCATAAATCCACCCTTACATCCATGGTGTGTCGGGAATCAAACCCTAGCACCTACAATACCAAAAACATATGGGGTAGCTAACCACGTTATGCTTTCTCCGGTTATCCACCGAAGGCTCAAGATACCACGCCTTCCCAACCTCCCAAGGTCGCACGTGAATATCTCAAATGAGAACGTGCACAGGGGTTAAACCCGGCGACCCCGCGATCGCCCCGGGCCTTCCTTACCCACGTCTCAGAGCCCACAAACCAATTCAAACCAAAAATCCCATCTTTCAGGGCACACTCGCTCAACATAACAAAACATACTAAAAGAGCTTTAAAAATCAAGCTTATATATACTTGTACATATATCGTTCCCAAGAGACCAAAGTTATTCCATAAAATCATAAACATAAATTAAGCACTCGTATCAAGATATATGTACCATATCCGCATTCAAGGGAAAAATTTATCATATTATAGGCCATAGGGTATTTAGCTACTAATTCCTAACCTCACGTTAACAAAAAGGAGACAAAAGATAGGATCGAAACGGCAACCGACCACCTAAGCTTGGGGCTCTTGCGCGACCGGAAGAGGCTCTGAAACACAAAAGAAAGCAAGACCCGAGACTTAGACTCAAATATGAACCAAATAGACGCTCGGCAATGCTTATGAATGTAAAGAATGCAAATGAAATGAAATTGCGTGACCAATAATCCTACCAATTCTTATTCACACAATTCATAGCAAATAAAGTCATAAGTTCAAAACAAAGCACATAACGCGTAATATAACCAGCTAACATTGCATATCCGTTATAAACGAAGAAAGAAATCGCAAAGAAAAACAACGAATCGATAAAACGAGCAATTGCCGCCGTCATATTTTCAAATGACACGACCGTGTTGGGTTTTAGTTCAAAATGGACACGGCCGTGTCCGGTTAAAATAAATTCAGAAGCTTAATTCGAGGGGCTGACACGGCCGTGTTGAGTTTTAGTTCAAAATGGACACGGCCGTGTCCGGTTTTATAAAAATAAATTGCTCCAAGTCGAGAGGCTGACACGACCGTGTCCAAAACATGCACAAAGCTGACACGGCCGTGTTGGCCTGTCTTCTTCGAAAAAAAAATAACAGCAGCAACAGTAACTCTAGGGGAAAAACAGGGGAGGGAGCAGGGCAAGCACGTAGCAACAACATGCAACCACCTCAAGCCACAAAACTCATGCAAATCCTAGCAAATTACTTCATATTCAACATATAATCACCCAATCATCGTAAAAGCTCAAGAATCATCAAATATCTCAAGAATTCTTATGCAAGGATTTGAATTCCATTAATGGCCACTCTCACCACACTCATCCATATTCAAAAGCAAGACAAAATTATCATGTTAGGGGCATAGGAGATCACAACATATATATCTTCAAATCAAAGCTTAACTCAATAAAACCAAGGTGATCATCAAACCCTCCAAATACATGCCAAGCTCCATACATACATCAAACCTAGCTCAAAGCATGGAATTAATAGCTCAAAATGACCATAATATCATGTACATATCAAATACTAACTTACCCCTCGAAGAAGTTGGAAGAAAATGGAGATTAGAGCTCAAAACCTCCTTGGGATGAATAGTGACGGGTTGAAGGGTTTAGCTACAAAGTGCTGCACTTTTCTCCCTTTTTCTTGCTTGTACCGATAATGAGAGTGAGAGAGATAGATATGCTGAGTTTTGGTGGAGTGTGGGGCCAAGGTTGAAGGTAATATGTCAAGAGTTGAGGGACCAAAGTGCAAATAGGTGAAAGGTAGTCATATAAGAGCGAGGTAAGTTTCCGGTCGGATTTCGGATTACCAAATGAGCTTAAAAGGTTATGAGGCTTAGTCCATCGAACCCGAATCATCGAAACGAGTTCAACGGTGGTGACGGAATTCGAATCCGAATTCCCGAGCTCAAAATACACACATTGGAACCCAAGGTGCGCTAAAAGCGTTTTAACCTCCTTTAGGTTCAAAACGAACAAATAATTCAAAAGCTCAACAAATAAATTCGAAAACATATAACGAGCATAATCAAAGTTCATAACACGTACTTCTCCAACATATTCGAACAACGAGAAATTTCGAAATCAAATCAAGCATCAACGAATCAAATCTTAACAAATAGCATTCATAATCATATAGAATTCATAAGAAATATTTAAAATAAGAATTAAAAGAAAAGAATAAGAATTTAAATAATATAAATCGTGCACATACGTCATACCTGTACGGTCTGAAAGTCGGGGTGTCACATAACCATTCTTAGCCATTTAATGTTAATGTTATTTATTTTTTTTTGCTTCATACCGGTTGTTATATGCTGATCAACAAAAGTGAAATTTGGTTTTCAAGAGAGTTGTAATCAAGTCGTTCGTAATCTTTTTGGAAACTCAAGGAATTCAAAGTATTATTGATACTTTATTTATTTATTTTATCCAGAGCATGGTATTTATGTTTTTTGTTTTTTTTGTTGGAGAACAGGACATTTATGTTTCTCCAAATTTGTAATGGAATAAAATTCTAATTATTTTAATTTTAGTCTTTTTTTTTGTTGGGCTATTTTCAGCTTGTGCTTTTATAAATATTTTATCTTGTTATATATAGATTATAACTTTTATTTTTAATATCAAATACAAGAAAGTGTCTAATGTGACTAATATAAGTGTCTGAAATTAAGATTTTAAGATGTTTGAAAGCGTCACAATAATATACTTTTGTGACGCTTATAACTGTCATGAAAAGTGTCAGGTAACGTTGTGGATATCCTAATATGTGACACTGCAAAGCGTCACAAAATTAAATCATTCGTGATGGCTTAAAGTGTCACAATAATTATCATATTGTTACGCTATGAAGCGTGTAACGCTCCGGTTTTTCAATTTTATTAATATACTTTATTTGCTTCTAAATTTCGCAATTTAATTATTTAATTATGTGATTAATTTTTTTTACGTGTTTTATATTTAATTTTATTATAATTGTTATTATATTGATTTATTACATTATATCTTATATTAATCTATTATTATTTTAATTATATATCGTAATAAAATATATATATATATATTTCTTTAATTACTATTAATTTAATGATTATGCTAATTATATGCTATGTTAATTAATCATGTTTTAATTAATTAATTATTTACATATATATATATATATATATATATATATATATATTTATACGTTGAATAATATATTTATGCATGAATATCATATTTATGCATGGGAATTGTTTATGCATGGATTTTATTTCATTTTGCATGGAAATGATTTCTGCATGAATTTTATTTCATTTGCATGGGAATTAATATTTTATGCATGAAAATTTTATGTATTTATGCATGAATTGCATGTATGAGTTTGTTCGTTTATTTTGTGCTTCGTTCTTGTATGAAATGACATTGAAATGCCACGAATTTGTAATATGTCGTAAATATATGTGTTATGGACATGATTTTATGCTCAATTTATGTTTTTGAATTCATTTGATAGGTTAACGAATTTAATTTTAATTGAGGAACCAAAACGGGGGCTAACGAACACTTAGCGTACCCTTGGTTCCGAATTTAATATTTTGAGCTCGGGAACTCGGATTCGAGTTCCGTCAAATCCGCTGAACTCGTAACGAAAATTCGAGTTTAGTAAACTTAGCCTTACATTTTTCCTAAGTCATTTGAAACTCCGAAATTCAACCGAAAAACGAAACGGAGACCAACTTGACCTTGTTGCACTAAATCAGCCATATCTTGGCCAAACCATAAGCAAATTAACCATGGTTTGATTCTTTGAAACCCTAACTCAACCCTTTATCATGACATAACAAGCCCTAACCGAGATTATCCTCACACAAGCCCCAAAACTCAGCCAAAGCTACTGTTTTTCTCTCCAGTCCCGTAACCCTTCAAACTTGGAGATTTTGGAGCTCAAATCTCCTCCAAACTTCAACCAATCATCAAGGTAAGTTAAGGGTTGTATTATATGTTTATTTCTGAGCATTTTCATCCTTTCATTCACGAGTTTGAGCATGGATTCATCAATTCTGGGCTGTTATCCGAAAATGGAGTTTTTGGGCAAATTCTTGATCCTCTTCGATTCTCTATGGTTTTGATTGATTCCAAGCCTGAGATTAATTGTTTTGACTTCCTCATATCATTTATGGTCATTTATTTCGTGGTTGTTGAGATATGTATGATATATAATTTATGACATTTTTGAGAAATTTCACTTGAAGGTCACGTATGTCTTCTCCTCTTGTTTGAGCTTGTTTGGGATTGAATTGAGGGTTGGATTTATGATGTTTTGCTGCACATTTGAGGGACTTATGGACCTGAATGAAATCGGATTGATTGAGTTCAATCTTGCCCTGTTTTTCTTCGCGTTTGCTCTGTTTTTCTGGCATGATGAACTGCTGTCAAGAATGCCGTGATCCTTCATGCTTTTGCTGTCAGATTTCTTGGTCTTTTAGCATGTATTTTAGTCGTGTTATTGCTGCCTTTCATGCTTAGTTTAGCTGCCTTGGTTGCCTTCTTTCTTGCTGGGTAAGGGCTGCTCTGTTTCTGCGTTTTGCTGTCCGAGAACAGGGGTTGCTGGTGCGTGGCACGGGGGTGCCGTTTCTGCCCGTTCCAGCGAGGAACGGGGGTGCTGTGTGATCTGGGGTTGCTGTACCGAGACACGGGGGTGTCTCGGCCTAGGTTTGGAGGGTGACACGGGGGTGTCACCCCGTTTTGCTTGAACTTCTGCTGCGTCTTCCTTGTACTGTGGTTGCTGTAATTGAATCCATGGCTTTTGCTGCTTCTTCTGCTGTGTGTAATGTATATATATCTATATGTTGTGTGTGTTAGTGTGCATGCATGGGAGTGAGTTTGTGTGTGCATGGTTTTGTGGTTATATATGCATGTAAAATATATATAAATGCATGCATGGTTTGTGTATAGTGTATAGTATATATATTTATGCATGAAATATATAATATATATATGCATGCATGGGTAGGTTTGTGTGTGTGTACGTGTAGATATGTATATATTATATATATTGTATATTATTATATATGATTGTATATATATATTATGTTATATATATTTATTATATATTTTAAATATTATTTGATTTAATCTAATTTCTGAAATTAATTGATTTCCATTTCGCGTATTTAACCTACTGACTATTGTTTGAACGTTTCCAATTATTTATTTTATTCCTCAATGTGAATTTGAATAATATGTGTTATGCTTCTTAAATGAATTTTAGATTAATTGATATGCATTATGAATTTATGAATTTATGAATATTATGAATATTGTAAATTTATGAAATTTATATGAATTTATGAAATTATGAAATTGAATGAAATATATGAACGAATAAATGATTATATGATTTAAATCTCTTAATAGTGCACATGAACATTTTATTGATATAATATGATCATTTATGCATTCATGTCATATTCACTGCATTGCCGAGCGTCATATATGGTTCATTGGAGTCTCGAGTCTCACAAACACGTCATGTTGTCTTCTGTACAGTTATCTCCAGGGTGGAGAGATCTTGTTCGCTCAGGCACTTGGTATTCGTATCCTTGTTTCATCATGGTTCAGGTGAGGGTGGTTTTCGTTTTAGCTATGTAACAAACCCTACAACCCTTATGTGAAAAGCTTTGGCCAAAACCTTATGATTATATATATATGATTTTCAAATGAAGTTATCGAGTAAACCCTTTTCAAATGATTTATGAATTATGATATGTACTTATGAATTGATTGTTTGGCGAGACACATTTTTGATTTCTGATTGTACGGGCCCCGGGACTTAGTATATGTGGCTAACCGAGGAAGCAAGGGCTGACGGGGATCCCATATACTAGTCCCAACCAAACTACGGTGATACCGGCCCTCGCTAGGAGGTTTAGCGGGGAATGGGAGCTGAGTGCCCTTGGGGGAGTCATGAAACCCCATTGGCCTATGTATGAGGTGGTCGGGTCTTGCTAACCCTTCCACCACCCGGAGGAAGAAGGTTGGTTATGATTTACGCCTTTTCTTATATATATGTTATGTTATGATTATGCACCGTGCGGGAAGGCCGGGACACGGATTGCCCAAACGATTATGATTTATGATGTATGGTCTGCATGTATTACGATATATCGCATGAACACCTACTTAACATATTAATGATATTTGTCGTACACGGTCGGAGTTTGGTTGGAGATTGTGCACGCTCACTCGTCGAGCCTTATATTTATGTATGATTTATGAAAGTAATGAATTTAATATGAATTAGTCATAAAATCCGAGCATTGACTAACCATTCTCTTGCCCTTTTTGGGAACTAATCCCAAACAAAACCTTGTTCGGAATTTATGACCTGCATGTGCATGTTTTGTATATGTATATCGCTCCTGCTCACTCAGTCTTCTAGAGACTGACCCTCTCCCTCCCCAACACTTTAGTGTGCAGGTTAGGCTTTGGAGTTTCGAGCTAGGCGGAGGTGTTTGGAGTCTTTAAGTGGGTCGAGTTAGGTTAGGAGAGTCCCTGCACTCATTCATGTATGGGATTTACGTTTGATTCGATTCTGCAGTATCATGTAACTTGAATAATTATGTAATTGTTATTGAAATTGTTTGTTGGACTGTATTTATGAGTTTAAAAGAGGCCTGAAGAGCCCAAATTCGGCTTATGGTTTGTATGTTTGAAGTTGGCTGTACAATGCATTATACTTTGGTTGATTCGTTTTCATTGCAGGGTCTAGTTCCGCCTGGCTTAGGAAGGTTTTATGTTTGTCTCCCGTTCGCTAGGGTTTGATACGGGTGCGGATTTACCATTTCGTTACTCGTGTTGAACCTTAGTACGGGGGATGTGGTGCCTCACGTGCGGGGTGCTACAAAGCGTCACAATAAGATATTGCCACGGCCACCTATATGATGCTTGTGTTCGGCGTCACAATAGAAAAAGCGTCACAATATCCACCTTCCATGACGTTTTTAGGTGTCTTAAAGGACAATTTTTCTAGTAGTGCACTACTCAATCCTTGGATATTTGAAATCATATCCCTACCAATTCTCACCATTTCTTGAAGGTAAGCCCATTTTTGTTATGAGAACCTCCTTGTGGTCATTTTATGCTAGCTTTTATATGTTTTCACCAAGTTATGAGTTGGGATTGATGAAGATGATGAATAAGGGTTTGGGGAAATTTGATGATTCCTGCATGAGTTCTTGTGGTTTATTTAGTATGATGCATGGTATATGATTCTAAGACATCCATTTGTGTTTCCTTGAACTTATATTGCATGAGAGATGAGTTATTTGCAAGTTACCATTAATGGATTCTCATGAAACTTGAAGAATATGAACCTTTGTGAGCATCTCTTCCATTCTCATGATTTAGCTTCGGAGTTTTGTATGAATTAGGACATGAATCTTTGTATATTTGTGGCGCCCTTGCCACATCCCGCACTGAGAAATACCCCGAGTGTTTGCTTTGGGTCTTCACTCGTGATCTTTCCCAGCGAACGGTGACGAACAAACAAACAAAAGCATAGCGGAAGCATAAAATAATGCCAGTCGACATCAAACTTCAAAGATAATTATAAGGCCGGTAAGGCCGACGACAAACGACAACCGTATTAGGTATAGGTGCATAAACTGTACATACTAAGTTTCCCGCGAAAGAGAAATTCCAAAACCTTGAAATTCAAAAACAAACTATCTCGACGACATTTGACGACCTAGACCCAACGTGCCGCCTAGTCACACCTACCTGAAGCAAAAACCAGAAAAGAAGGGACGTTAGTTAAAGTGACTAAGTGAGGGGGTTATACATATATATAAACGAATCACAAACTTGGTTCACATTTTTCCTTATTTTCGAAAACGAGATGTAAACATATGAGAAGGGATAGCTTTTAGTTTGTACAAAAACACACTTGTGAACCAATAATGAAAACGATCGATCAATCACAGTAACCCGGCAAGTACGGGTAAGTTCTCCAACCTTTCACACCTTGAACACAAGAAACACAAAACTTAAACCAGCCTTCTCCCTCCAATTGTTAGTCGTGGTGCCCCCCAACCAACCATACGATCACACAGATAGGGGCATGTAATATGCCCTGGTACCAATAACCTCACTCTATACGTAACGCAGTTAACCTCTGGCTACGCCCCGTATAGAGCTTCACAGAAGTACGTAGTAAAGATCAGCCTTTGGCGCACACCTCCAGGCTTCACCCACTAGATACTTCGGGGCCCATATTCCCCAAGGGCGTCCCCAAGGGTTCTATCAGATCATTACTCGCTTTTCAAAACAGATTCACATTTTCAAACACTTTCTTTTTCTTAACCGTTTCACGGTTCAGAATCAAACTTTTCATTCACTCACGCGTATATATAATATAACAAAAATCCATTTTTATAAGGAAATCCAATTTTTCAATAAAATATTATAAAACAACTAATAATATATAGTATCAATGGTTCAAAATCAAACTCAATAAATAAGGGTTGGGTTTTAAGAATATATATATTTACGTAATATATGTCTGGCCCCAGTTGAAAACATTTTAATCCCCTCACCCGAAAAGCTTCCAAACTGTAAAAGAAAGATACGATCAACACGATCATGGCTCCTCCCTAGGAACGCCTGTTACATAAGACTACAAGTTAAGACTCGACTCGACTCAGCAAATACAACTGACTTGTACGACTAACACTAAGACCATACTAAAACAAGTTAATTAAACACAAAGAAGAATTTAAATGATTTGTTTATCTTATTTTGTTTTATTTTTCCAAAATAAAATATTCGGAGTTCAATTTATGTATAATAAGATATATTAGGCATGAAATGTGCTAGGAGGATGGATTAATTTATTTAATTAGACTTGAATATCAGAGAGCTGCTTGCAAAATTTTAACAGCATAGTACCCGATCCATGCTGCACCAACTATGAACTTATTCGATCAAGAAATCGCATAAAAATTCATTTTCAGCAACTATTTGAGATAAATTGAGATATCAAAACTCATTGTATTAGAAAATAATAATTTACCGAATCTATTTGATTTGGTTCTTAATTTAAAATTTCCTTGCTCACATATTCCTTTCTAAAATAGATCATGGATCCCAAAAACAGATTCAATTTCCAAAGCCCCTTATCAAAATCCGACATGTACGACTATATTAAATATATCATATTATTTTCAAATAATTGGACATATTAGCTGAATCACCCCAAAACCACCTACTAACGGTCTAATGGAATACACAAATACTTATATCCCGCAGAATTATAACAAGAACTTCATAATTAATATATTCAATAAAAGAACAATGAAACTAGTCAGATTAAAAACAAGAGTCTTAAAACTAAGAATATTTTGCAAAGTTATTAGATCGATGTCTGGTCAAACATTATTTTGGGTTCCGAAGTTAACAACCTGAAATAGTGCTAACTTTTATAAATCGTAATTAAGGACACAATTTTAACAGAATAACAGGTTAAATTTATTATTCTTGCAATAATTCTATAACTAGTGTCCAATCTTATTATTATTTTTAACTAGTGTCCAAAAATTCATATTTTCACTAATATATACCTAAACGAGCTTGTATGAGTACCTATAACATAAATCTTATATTAGAGTCGTGGGTTGTGCTTAACTGAAATACAAACCTATTATTTAGCTAACATGTTTATATGAATTCAAAGAATATATCAACGCATTGAATTCATACTTTAACTAAATGCATGTAAGTAAAAGCAATCATTACAATTTCATCCAGCAAATGGGTTACTAAAATTATGAGCAATTTAAACATAAACAACTTCAAATTATTTTCTCTCTCTTGGGCACATGGTTTTATCAATATATGTTTTTATAACATAACTCATAAAGAACATATCTTTGTTAGAGCTCTTCGAATAGGCAAGAAATTTTGAATTAAACCATGTTTACCTTCGGAAGAAGGGGGCAAGAATTTATTCCTCAAATTGATGGTTTCAGAGATCGTGTTTGAAGCTTCTTGGTAATATATCTTTTGTTCTAGGCTAAAACTATTTAGGGTAATATGATGGTTGAAAAGAAAAATATAAGGCACTCGAAATGTTTGGTTAAAAATAAAAAGGAAGGTCGATTGAGTTTCTTCAAGGATCAGACTTCAAAATAATAATTAATTAATAAATGCATGTATAACACCATTTCAGCTCTTGCCACGCGTCCTCTACTCATGTGAACAATTACTATTGTTTTGTCTTATTTACTAAATATAGGCATGCAGATATGATTAATCAAAACAATTTGATAAAGCAAGAAATTTGTTTTCAACACAAGTGTACTGTAGCACCCCACACGTGAGGCACCACATCCCCCGCACTAAGGCTCAACACGAGTAACGAAATAGTTAAATCCGCACCCGTATCAAACCTTAGCGAACGGGAGACAAACATAAAAACCTTCCTAAGCTAGGCGGAACTAGACCCTGCAATGATAACCAAATCAAAATAATATGCATAGCCAAGCCAAAGTTCAATAATACAAGCCATAAACGGAATTTGGGCTCTTCAGGCCTCTTTTAAATCATAGCAAAACCCAGTACGGTCAATTCAATAACAGTTACATAAATATTCAAGTTCGGAACTACTGAATCGAATCAAACATAAATCAGATACATGAGTGAGTGCAAAGACTCTCCTAACCTAACTCGACCAACTTAAAGACTCCAAACACCTCCGCCTAGCCCGAAACTCCAAATTCAAACCTGCACACTAAAAGATTGGGGAGGGAGAGGGTCAGTCTCTAGAAGACTGAGTGAGCAGGAGCGATACATATATATAAAACATGCACATGCAAGTCATAAATCCCGAGCAAGGTTTTATTTGAATTTAGTTCTCAAAAAGGGCAAGAAAATAGATAAACAATGCTCGACTTTACGACTAATTCATATTAAATTCATTACATTCATAAATCATACATAAATATAAGGCTCGGCGAGTGAGCGTGCACAATCTCCAACCAAACTCCGACTGTGTACGACAAATATCAGTAATAAGTTGATTAGGTGTTCATGCGATATATCATAATACACACAATTCATATATCAAATCCTAAATCATATTCGTTTGGGAAATCCGTGTCCCGGCCTTCCCGCACGGTGCCTATCAATCATAACATATTCATAATCATAAGTATAAATCATATCATAACCAACCTTCTTCCTCCGGGTGGTGGACGGGCTTGCAAGACCCGGCCACCGGTTCATACATAGGCCAATGGGGGTACATGAATCCCCCAAAGGCACTCAGCTCCCATTCCCCGCTAAACCTCCTAGCGAGGGCCGGTATCACCGTATATAAGGTGGGACTAGTATATGGGATCCCCATCAGCCCTTGCTTCCTCGGTTAGCCACATATACTAAGTCCCGGGGCCCGTGAACATATCATATTTGCATACTCTCGCCAAAACATATCAATACATACATAGGATACATACTATAAGAAATCATACCTTACCGTGCAACTCGGCATATGCTATATACGTACCTCTCCGTGTCATCCAAATCCGTAGCTAGCATAAAGACACACGGTTTGGAGCATAGCCTCGTTACAAAACCATTTTCAAGCTTATATACGCTCATACGTATAATTCAAAAGAATTTACTCGATAACTTCATTTGAAAACCATATATATATATAATCATAAGGTTTTGGCCAAAACTTTTCACATAAGGGTTGTAGGGTTTGTTACATAGCTAAAACGAAAACCACCCTCACCTGAACCGTGATGAAACAAGGATCGAGCACCAAGTGCCTGAACGATCAAAAGCTCTCCACCCTGGAGATAAACTGTACAAAAGACCACAAGACGTGTTCGTGAGACTCAAGACTCTAAATGAACCATATATGACGCACGGCAATGCTCAAACATGATATGAAGGCATAAGGATCATATTAAGTCATGAAATGTTCATGTGCATTATTAAGGCATTTAAATCATATATCCAAGTCATTCACTCATTCATTCATTATCATTCAATTCATATTCCCAATCAATTTATTTCAAGAACTCAAATAGGAGCATAGAACATGTTCAAGCTCTTCCATAATGCTACCACCTACTTCATATTACATAACATAGCATATATCCAAGGTTTGACAACAAGAAGAAGTCATATGATATAGAAAATAAGTGATGTGATTCATAAGCGACATATAAACACACATAAACGGCATTAAGTAAAAGCATGCCTATAACACATCCAAAAGCCATGAAATTACACAATATTACTCCTAACATATAGTAAAACAAGTTCATAGTTCAACACAAAAGGAGATAAAGCCATTAAGGAGGTGAAACAAATCAAAAACCGAAAAGGAAGCAACATAGACTGCACAGGGGAAGGGACACGGGGGTGTCACCAACCCTAGCCAAACTGAGCCACGGGCGTGGCTCAGTACAGAGCTGCCCAGAAGGTGTGACACGCCCGTGTCTCACTCTTATGAGTAAATGAGACACGGGGGTGTCACGGTACAGAACTTGGGCGTTCACAGAGTTAAACCGGCAAAACTGATCCCTTACAAACTCAATCCAAAAACATACCAAATGAACTCCAAATGCTCTGAAACTTTATATACAACATATTTGGCATGTTATGAACATTTTTTATTTAGAGTGCAAAGGCTAAATCACACGTTAAGATCATCGAATCCATGCAACAAAACTGGGTCGCCAAAATCGCACATATGAACCCTAATGATTCTATCATGCCTTGATCAAGTACTTAGGGCTTGAATTTGGATCTGAAACTTTGGGGAATGCATGCTAACATACTAAAAAACTTATATACATCACATATGTGCAAAATGGTACAATTTAAAGCACATTAGGATGACCAACAACCACACATAGGCAACAGCAACAAATCTGTCATGGAGCATGCATAAAAACAGGCCATGTATTTCGGTTTTGAGACTTCAAATGGAACCAAATACTTAAAGCATGAATGTTAACATGTAGAGCAATAAGTGTACATCAACTCCATGCATTTTCACACGAAATGAAGGCCATATGATCATGCTACAACACATAAATTCACACAGCAGTTCAAAAACAGGGGAATCAATTAGATCATCAAGTTTGGAGCTCCATATCTCAAAATTTTATAAAAGGAGCAAGAGATGAAATCCTCATAACATCATATACTATCAGTTAGGAAAGAAATAGCCAAGAAACAAGCTCATATGATCATGAATAAGCAAGAAAATCAGCCACACAAGCAAATAGGTCACTAGAACAAAAATCCCTAAAAGTTCATTCCAAACTCATAATCCAAAACCTACTCAAATCTGATCCAAATCATGTTGTAAGAAGATGAAACCAAGTATAATAGAGTAGAGAAGACATAGATATTCATACCTTGAAGATTTGGTGAAGGAGGGAAGAGATTTGAGCTCAAAATCCCAAGAATGGCTTAGGGTTTTCTCTCCTTTCTTCTCTTCCTCCATATCGATCAGTTGCAGCAATGAGAGGAGATGTTTGGTTCGGTTTTCAGAGCTAAAAGGGAAGAGAAAGGGCTTAACTCTAGGTAGATAAGTCATGGTTAATCCTTGGTTAGGTTTGGTTAAGTAAAAAGGGTCCCACCATGAAGACTAGTCAACATAAAGAGCTCTTCTTGCACGAGTTGTCCGTTACGGTTGGATTTCGGAGGTCTTAATGATTTCAAAAAGGTATGAGGCTTGTTCCATTGTCTCCGAATCGTTGATACGAAGGCAACGGAGGTGTCGGAATTCGAATCCGAATTCCCGAGCTCAAGATATCACGCACGGAACCAAGGGTGCGCTAATTGCTCGTTAGCCCCCGATTTGGTTCCACAATCGAAATTAAATTCATAAACACGTCAAATGAATCCGAAAACATAAACCGAGCACATAGGCATGTTCATAACATACATATATACGACATACTAAATTTTCATACCAATCCGATATCATTACATATATGAACGAAGCGCAAATAGAACACTCATGCGCATGAACGAATTCATATAGTTATAAATGAATTACTAAAACTCAAATTCCATATTAAATAAATTTAAAGCCAACTTATAACATGTTGAAATTAATTAACGAAATTACCGAAATAGCTAAGGTAACATGAAACCTTAATTGAGAATTTAAACACTAAGTATCAAAGTAAAATAAAATGAATTAAATTAAAATAGAAATAGTTTATAGTTTAAAACAAATATAAACATTTATAAACAATTAATCATATAATTAAATAATTAAGTCGTGCAATTTATAAACAAATACACCACATTATTATAACCGAAAAACTGGGGCGTTACAATCTCTCCCCCTTAAAAAGAATCCGTCCTCGGATTCAAAACACGCTTGAAATCAAACAATGAGAGATTCCCCATCTCTCACAAACAACAAGGAGAGAGCCCCGTCTCTCGAGCAGAAATGAGAGAACCCCGTCTCTCCAACAACAATGAGAGAACCCCGTCTCTCGCAAACAAAGAGAGTACCCCGTCTCTTAACCGAAAATAAAGCAAGGAAGTCTCCAATACTCCCAAGCGACTCACGCAAAACCAAATTTAAAATCACGTAAGGCACCCAAAGCAAGTAATAAATGTCGCCCACATTAATTTCCAATTATTCCAAGTAATTTAACACAATACAAGATTAAACCACCTAACATAAAAATTATATAAGTTAAATTTGCATGGATGCATGTATCATGAATGCTATAAGTACCGTTCACCGAAGTTTCAAAGTTTAGAATTGAGAGTTGTCGTTGTCCAGTGTAGGATCTATCCCAAAGATAGCTCAGTGGTCAGCTTGTCTTGAACCTCTTCAAGGTTCCTCGGTGAAGCTATTGATAAATCCTTTAACGATCATACTCTTGGATCCGTTCTGACTTGTACTATTTCCAGTCTTCACCATTTTCCACAATCTTCGTTCGACCATCCATTTCTTTTTAATTAACCGAGCTTGACCTCCCCGAATATCCTTAGACCATCTGTCTCAATGTTAGATCCATAGCTACTATCTTACTCATATCAGAGTTTAAAATATCCTCGAGAATAACTACCCCTGACCACCTTGACGAATCAATCCCTACCTAGAGGTATTCGTCATTAGGATCTACCTTAACACAAATCCTTTCCCATCTTCCGTTCATGGTATCCATTCATTCCCTTTGACCCCTTAAGGTTATATTTGGCATCTAGCTCCACATTTCTGGAATTGAAGATAAAACGTTCTTGATGCGTTCTGAAGTTTGATGTAAATCCTCCAATGATCATCTTTTCCGGTTGGGTTTCTTCTTAGATTTCCTTCCGAAGTATCATAGGACTAACCGAAGACTTGATAATATTGTCATTATTGAACCCCCTCTTGTACCCTATTGGATTACCCGTGATCGCCATCATTCCATCATATGCCAACTTGATTCGACACTCTCTCTTGTCAATTCTGACTTAGGAGTTTCCAGAAGCTCCCTTATAATTCTGTTATCCCCAGATCCATGTTCTATACATAGGGATATTCTCCAAGCCACTTCCGTTATACCTAATGAGGGACTCCAACCCGAATTGAGTAACTTAACTCCCCTCTTAACAACTTAACCATTCAAGCTGTCTTGTTTATTTCTGATCATCACTAATAGGACTCCCGGTCTTCTTCAATTTACATTTTCGTTATTCTTACTGAAATATTTCTTCGAGCACCCTTTTAATCGTCCAATTTGTTCCTCGGTCGTGCTCTCCCCCTTAAATTTCTGTTGTCCCGGGTTGAACTCCATCGATTCTTCTTTTATCGAAACTCTTGATGAGTAAATCTCATTAGGTGGAGTTTAACTGATATAGAAATCAAGGATTTGGCCTTTCAATTCCTTCCCCAGTTCTCTTGATGTCCGAAACCCCTTCCTTATTCTTGTCTGGAACTCTGGTTTCACTTCTCCTTCTGAATTCTTGTTTACGTTAACCTATCCCTTAATAGAAGTTCTTATTTCCCAAATTCACCTTCCTTCTAATGTCATCCTATTATTTCTCTTCCTCATAACTCAGATGCAGTTCGATTGAACTGATACTTGATAGTTGAAGCGGAAGGACTTCCTATCGAGTAAACACTAAAATGCATGCTGGGTTAAATGACCATGCATAGGTCACGTTTACATCAAGCAATTATACAATACCTTAGCGCAATGAAACCAATTAGAAATGCACGAATAACATAAGATCAAGAGAATAAATAATTAATGCAAAATATGATGCACGTGCTATGAATGCTTTGGAACCTGCCACCAATGGGGTAAGTAGTTAGCTCGACAGCTTTTCCTTGCTACTCCAAGTCCCGCGGTTACTTTGACTTGGTAATTATTCCTTGCCTTTCCCACGGTCTTCGAGATTCCCATGCATCTTTATAAATCAACTTGTATCTTCTACTTCCAAGGAGTTAGCATCCAATCTATTCTCTAAATTCGACCTTTACTTCCAATCGTCGTCTCAATCAAGAATCCCGTGCCTATCCCTTGTGAGTTCAATTCACCTCCAACTGCTTACATTTGAGCGCACGATTTCCTTGCAAGGAGTGATTGCCTTTCTTTACCATTTCCATTTGTTGCTTCATATCTTCCATTTTACTTCACAACATGGCAATTCAGCTTGGTCTTGGAAAAACAAGCTCATATCCTACTCAACACCTTGCTCAAGATTACCATGACTATTGTTTATGAGTTTCCCATCACGATCGAAATCCAGAGCACCCAAGTCCAACTCTTCCCGGTCTTAACTTCGATAGACTTGATTTTAATTCACTAGGCTTAATCAGAAATCCTTCTTGTCGAGCCCAGGTACACAGCTCCTACCGGACCCATTTTATCTTAGTCTCTCCTAATTATTGAGACCTCTTCAACGATCCCATCCGGGATCAAAATATCTTCAAAGTCCGTGCACTTCATTATTTAGGTTGACTGATCTTTCTGAATCCAATTAAAACACTCCAAGTAGCAGATTCTCATAAATTAGTCTTTTGAGTCCCAACAATCCCATGATTAACTCCTATTCTGATTTCACCAAATGTCTCTCTGCCATCGCATCTCTAGATTCAATCTTCCCATTCCGAATCCTCATCCTTGACTCTAGCTCCATTTGGGAAGTCTCACCTCTCTAATTCTCTACATTCTTCCCAGAGTATCCTGCCCATCTTCCATGTCTCAGAAAGGTTTGCAATCGATCTTCTTTATCGTCGAACTTGGCCGTGGTTTGATATTATCTCCATAACCTATAAATCATAGCTTACTTCAAGAATAGATGCATGCGATTAATGCATGCTCATGACACATTTTCAACAATTAATGCAAGGATCCTTAGGTAATTACAACAGATAGTCTAGCAAAATTCAAAAAGGAAAGCCAAATTCATGTTCAAGATCAATGCAATGCACACATTGTCATATAGTCCCTAAGCCGTACGACCTAGACTGACTCACACACGACACGAGAACACCGGTTTTGCAACCGGGCTCTGATACCACTTAAGGATGTAGCACCCCACACGTGAGGCACCACATCCCCCGCACTAAGGCTCAACACGAGTAACGAAATAGTTAAATCCGCACCCGTATCAAACCTTAGCGAACGGGAGACAAACATAAAAACCTTCCTAAGCTAGGCGGAACTAGACCCTGCAATGATAACCAAATCAAAATAATATGCATAGCCAAGCCAAAGTTCAATAATACAAGCCATAAACGGAATTTGGGCTCTTCAGGCCTCTTTTAAATCATAGCAAAACCCAGTACGGTCAATTCAATAACAGTTACATAAATATTCAAGTTCGGAACTACTGAATCGAATCAAACATAAATCAGATACATGAGTGAGTGCAAAGACTCTCCTAACCTAACTCGACCAACTTAAAGACTCCAAACACCTCCGCCTAGCCCGAAACTCCAAATTCAAACCTGCACACTAAAAGATTGGGGAGGGAGAGGGTCAGTCTCTAGAAGACTGAGTGAGCAGGAGCGATACATATATATAAAACATGCACATGCAAGTCATAAATCCCGAGCAAGGTTTTATTTGAATTTAGTTCTCAAAAAGGGCAAGAAAATAGATAAACAATGCTCGACTTTTACGACTAATTCATATTAAATTCATTACATTCATAAATCATACATAAATATAAGGCTCGGCGAGTGAGCGTGCACAATCTCCAACCAAACTCCGACCGTGTACGACAAATATCAGTAATAAGTTGATTAGGTGTTCATGCGATATATCATAATACACACAATTCATATATCAAATCCTAAATCATATTCGTTTGGGAAATCCGTGTCCCGGCCTTCCCGCACGGTGCCTATCAATCATAACATATTCATAATCATAAGTATAAATCATATCATAACCAACCTTCTTCCTCCGGGTGGTGGACGGGCTTGCAAGACCCGGCCACCGGTTCATACATAGGCCAATGGGGGTACATGAATCCCCCAAAGGCACTCAGCTCCCATTCCCCGCTAAACCTCCTAGCGAGGGCCGGTATCACCGTATATAAGGTGGGACTAGTATATGGGATCCCCATCAGCCCTTGCTTCCTCGGTTAGCCACATATACTAAGTCCCGGGGCCCGTGAACATATCATATTTGCATACTCTCGCCAAAACATATCAATACATACATAGGATACATACTATAAGAAATCATACCTTACCGTGCAACTCGGCATATGCTATATACGTACCTCTCCGTGTCATCCAAATCCGTAGCTAGCATAAAGACACACGGTTTGGAGCATAGCCTCGTTACAAAACCATTTTCAAGCTTATATACGCTCATACGTATAATTCAAAAGAATTTACTCGATAACTTCATTTGAAAACCATATATATATATAATCATAAGGTTTTGGCCAAAGCTTTTCACATAAGGGTTGTAGGGTTTGTTACATAGCTAAAACGAAAACCACCCTCACCTGAACCGTGATGAAACAAGGATCGAGCACCAAGTGCCTGAACGATCAAAAGCTCTCCACCCTGGAGATAAACTGTACAAAAGACCACAAGACGTGTTCGTGAGACTCAAGACTCTAAATGAACCATATATGACGCACGGCAATGCTCAAGCATGATATGAAGGCATAAGGATCATATTAAGTCATGAAATGTTCATGTGCATTATTAAGGCATTTAAATCATATATCCAAGTCATTCACTCATTCATTCATTATCATTCAATTGATATTCCCAATCAATTTATTTCAAGAACTCAAATAGGAGCATAGAACATGTTCAAGCTCTTCCATAATGCTACCACCTACTTCATATTACATAACATAGCATATATCCAAGGTTTGACAACAAGAAGAAGTCATATGATATAGAAAATAAGTGATGTGATTCATAAGCGACATATAAACACACATAAACGGCATTAAGTAAAAGCATGCCTATAACACATCCAAAAGCCATGAAATTACACAATATTACTCCTAACATATAGTAAAACAAGTTCATAGTTCAACACAAAAGGAGATAAAGCCATTAAGGAGGTGAAACAAATCAAAAACCGAAAAGGAAGCAACATAGACTGCACAGGGGAAGGGACACGGGGGTGTCACCAACCCTAGCCAAACTGAGCCACGGGCGTGGCTCAGTACAGAGCTGCCCAGAAGGTGTGACACGCCCGTGTCTCACTCTTATGAGTAAATGAGACACGGGGGTGTCACGGTACAGAACTTGGGCGTTCACAGAGTTAAACCGGCAAAACTGATCCCTTACAAACTCAATCCAAAAACATACCAAATGAACTCCAAATGCTCTGAAACTTTATATACAACATATTTGGCATGTTATGAACATTTTTTATTTAGAGTGCAAAGGCTAAATCACACGTTAAGATCATCGAATCCATGCAACAAAACTGGGTCGCCAAAATCGCACATATGAACCCTAATGATTCTATCATGCCTTGATCAAGTACTTAGGGCTTGAATTTGGATCTGAAACTTTGGGGAATGCATGCTAACATACTAAAAAACTTATATACATCACATATGTGCAAAATGGTACAATTTAAAGCACATTAGGATGACCAACAACCACACATAGGCAACAGCAACAAATCTGTCATGGAGCATGCATAAAAACAGGCCATGTATTTCGGTTTTGAGACTTCAAATGGAACCAAATACTTAAAGCATGAATGTTAACATGTAGAGCAATAAGTGTACATCAACTCCATGCATTTTCACACGAAATGAAGGCCATATGATCATGCTACAACACATAAATTCACACAGCAGTTCAAAAACAGGGGAATCAATTAGATCATCAAGTTTGGAGCTCCATATCTCAAAATTTTATAAAAGGAGCAAGAGATGAAATCCTCATAACATCATATACTATCAGTTAGGAAAGAAATAGCCAAGAAACAAGCTCATATGATCATGAATAAGCAAGAAAATCAGCCACACAAGCAAATAGGTCACTAGAACAAAAATCCCTAAAAGTTCATTCCAAACTCATAATCCAAAACCTACTCAAATCTGATCCAAATCATGTTGTAAGAAGATGAAACCAAGTATAATAGAGTAGAGAAGACATAGATATTCATACCTTGAAGATTTGGTGAAGGAGGGAAGAGATTTGAGCTCAAAATCCCAAGAATGGCTTAGGGTTTTCTCTCCTTTCTTCTCTTCCTCCATATCGATCAGTTGCAGCAATGAGAGGAGATGTTTGGTTCGGTTTTCAGAGCTAAAAGGGAAGAGAAAGGGCTTAACTCTAGGTAGATAAGTCATGGTTAATCCTTGGTTAGGTTTGGTTAAGTAAAAAGGGTCCCACCATGAAGACTAGTCAACATAAAGAGCTCTTCTTGCACGAGTTGTCCGTTACGGTTGGATTTCGGAGGTCTTAATGATTTCAAAAAGGTATGAGGCTTGTTCCATTGTCTCCGAATCGTTGATACGAAGGCAACGGAGGTGTCGGAATTCGAATCCGAATTCCCGAGCTCAAGATATCACGCACGGAACCAAGGGTGCGCTAATTGCTCGTTAGCCCCCGATTTGGTTCCACAATCGAAATTAAATTCATAAACACGTCAAATGAATCCGAAAACATAAACCGAGCACATAGGCATGTTCATAACATACATATATACGACATACTAAATTTTCATACCAATCCGATATCATTACATATATGAACGAAGCGCAAATAGAACACTCATGCGCATGAACGAATTCATATAGTTATAAATGAATTACTAAAACTCAAATTCCATATTAAATAAATTTAAAGCCAACTTATAACATGTTGAAATTAATTAACGAAATTACCGAAATAGCTAAGGTAACATGAAACCTTAATTGAGAATTTAAACACTAAGTATCAAAGTAAAATAAAATGAATTAAATTAAAATAGAAATAGTTTATAGTTTAAAACAAATATAAACATTTATAAACAATTAATCATATAATTAAATAATTAAGTCGTGCAATTTATAAACAAATACACCACATTATATTTTCTTTATTTATTAGTAGGATTATTATTATTTTTAATAGAGCGAGTACAATAATGATATATTTGATTACAGACTTATTAACATGTTTGTAAATAAAATAAAATCCTTAACAATATGATTAGAATTTAAATAAAGGAAGATCAGTGGTAGTATATGATCATTAATGTAATAAAGATTTGTATAGACGTAATCCAATGAACCATATTTCAAATAAATAATCATTTAGCTTGATTACAACTTATTTAAAATAGTTTATGATAATAGAGTATACGACATTAATGCATTTTAGTTAACAAATAAAAATGTAATCTGTTTAGTTAACAGGGAATCATTAAGTGCATATCTATTAAAATCTATACAATTAAGTAGTATATTTAACTTATTTTACGTAATGAGCACTTGGTTTCATAAGTCATTCGATCAATTTCTAGACATGTCTCGGTATTCTGGTTAATTTATCTGTTTTCTTTTTGTGCAAAATTTGGGGTGTTACATTTCTCCCTCTTAAAAGAATCTGGTCCACAGATTTCGGTCCTAACTTTCTAAAAAGTGTTGATTGTTTCGACTATCAATTCTTGCGAGGAATCTAACCTCATACAAAAAAAAAATAACACTCAACATATACAAACAGTTTTATCACAACAAATGAGCACCCAAATCATATATAATAGATTAATGGGGATGCCTATCATGTTTAACGTACCTTCTATAATTACAGTCGGATCTACTTGTTCCTCTTTTCCCCTTAATGCATAAGCCCGGGCACGAACTACTGGTCTCTCTGCTACTCTAGCTTGTTGAGTATTTTTTATTGGTGTCATTGGACCTTGCTGTGGTTGTGTTCTTGGGCAATTTCTAATCAAATGTTGGTCGCTGCCACAACGGGTACAACGACCCAACTTTCTCCAGCAATTATTCTCCTCGTGATTTGGTCCACCACAAAAATCACACTTATGTTCTGGAGCATGGGCACCCTTGGAGCGTGGAGCTGGATTTGGTTTGTTGACCGCTGGCCGGTTTTCCAATTTTGGTAGCTTTTTATGTGCAGAGTGTTCTATTTCTCCAAATGCTCTCTTTGACCCAGAAGATTGGTTCACTTGTGCTGGGACCGACTGCATATCTCGTATTTCAGATTCCACTTCCATAGCTCTCGAAACTGCATCAGTATACTCGGTGATGTTAGCTGCCATCAGCGCGTACCGTATTTCATGCCTAAGCCCTTGGATGAACCTTTTAGTTCTCCTCCTCTGATCTGGCACGATATGAGTCGCATAATTGATTAGACGAGCAAATCGTGCCTCATATTCTGCAACACTAGCATTTCCTTGAATCAACTCCATAAACTCTTTCTCCCTATGATCACGAATCACTTGGGGAATATACTTGTCTCTAAATTCATTTAGGAATCGGCCCCAAGTAATTGGTCCTCCAATAACCTGCCATCCTTGTTGTGTGAGTTTCCACGAGCAGGACCTTTGAGCAGAAACATTGCGAATTCTACCCGATCAGGGTCTCCAATTCGAGTAACTTGGAAAATTTGTTCCAGTTCAGATATCCACTCTTCAGCCTTCAGATCATTAGTCTGGCCATAGAACTTGGGTGGATTATACTTGGGAAACTTATCTAATGCCTTCTCTTCTGCCTGCACTGGTCCTTGGCATTATTGTTGAGCTTGCTGGGTTACTTGTTGGACACAAGCTTGTGCAAAATGACGGGCAAAGTCGTTAACATTTACATTCTCAGGTGCAACTTGTTCTTGCATTGGTGGTGGGATCTTAGCACGAGGGGGTCTTCCGCGTGGCATTGCTGTAATCACAACTTACTGACAATATGATGCATGATGGATTAGAACATAATCATATAAGGCACAAAAATATCACATTGGCACGTACCACAAGCGCATACAAAAGCATATAATGACTCAAATCCTATAGTTGTACAACCTAGACTCACTCCAAGACTCACCCTAGACTCGTTCTAGACACGACAAGAGCTCCGGTTTCCAATACCACCCAAATGTGGCGCCCTTGCCACATCCCGCACTGAGAAATACCCCGAGTGTTAGCTTTGGGCCTTCACTCGTGATCTTTCCCAGCGAACGGTGACGAACAAACAAACAAAAGCATAGCGGAAGCATAAAATAATGTTAGTCGACATCAAACTTCAAAGATAATTATAAGGCCGGTAAGGCCGACGATAAACGACAACCGTATTAGGTATAGGTGCATAAACTGTACATACTGAGTTTCCCACGAAGAAGAAATTCCAAAACCCTGAAATTCAAAACAAACTATCTCGACGACATTTGACGACCTAGACCCAACGTGCCGCCTAGTCACACCTACCTGAAGCCAAAACCAGAAAAGAAGGGACGTTAGTCAAAGTGACTAAGTGAGGGGGTTATACATATATATAAACGAATCACAAGTTTGGTTCACATTTTTCCTTATTTTCAAAAACGAGATGTAAACATATGAGAAGGGATAGCTTTTAGTTTGTACAAAAACACACTTGTGAACCAATAATGAAAACGATCGATCAATCATAGTAACCCGACGAGTACGGGTAAGTTCTCCAACCTTTCACACCTTGAACACAAGAAACACAAAACTTAAACCAGCCTTCTTGATAGGAATCAGGATGATGTGAATCATAAGACAAAGCCACACTTTGGTCCAACAAGGCCACACTTTGATCCAAATGATGATATGATTACAACTCAAGATGAACCAAGTTATGTTGGACCTATCACAAGGTCACGGTCCAAAAGAATGCAAGAAGAAGTTCAATCTCTTTTGATCCAAATAACTTAAGATTAGCTCCAAGAAGACAAGTATTCAACTGGACCCAATCCACCTTGTTTCAATGTCTTAGTGATAGAATTTTAAGCCCAAATTGTGTTAGGTTTATTGTAATTTGGCCCAGAACTATTATATTATACTTTGGGCCATCTTTTTATTTATTTTGCATGCATTTAGATTAGGTTAAGCTCATTTTATTCAGCCTACAAGAAAAGTGACGGGATTAGCTTGTCTCTTTGAATTCTGAATTGTCTCTTAGAATTCCCATGCATGCATCTTTATATTCCAGCCTTGTAGTTCGAAATATTCAGTCAAAAAATGAATGAATTGTGATTCAAGTGAGTTATACTCACAAGTTCTTAGTTGAACGACACCGGAGTTTCAAACCTCCACCGGATAATGTCATTTCCCGACTCATTATAGTCGACGGGGTGCATTACTTATCAAATCTGATAGTGTTGGTTCCTTGCTCATTATAGCAAACGGGTCACACTCCTATAATTCAAATCTGATAGTGTTGGTTCCTTGCTCATTATAGCAAACGGGTCACACTCCTCTATTTTAACCTTGAAGTAGACGATCGAAAATCAAGAACTCCAAGTATTGGTATAGGGTTTCACGGCAAGTACGTGGAGTTCGTATCAAAAGGAAACATAGTGTACTTATGAGATACGACTCAATAATGATACCAAATTTGACGCACTGCGTAACCATGAACATATTCTTGTATGAAATGAATGTATACTTGCATATAATGATCATATAGATACTTATAAATGGAATGGAATAATTTACATGAAGACAAATAATTTCACGGAGATCATGTATTCAAGGCATGCAATCATACAAATTCGTTTTACAAAAAGCATGGAGTTAACAATTAAGTTTAAGTAAGTAAAGACCATAAAATGTAAAATAACCACATAATCATCAATGCTTCAAGTATTCCAATCATATAAATTATATACGGGAGCCGAGAGAGTGAAAGGAATGCAAGAAGAGAGGTTTTGGCAAAGTTTGGCAAAAGTTGACAGTTTTCGGAAATGTACAAGCTGTAGGAAAACTGGAATATCTTGAGTTATAGAAGCTGGAATTGGGTTTTGTTTATTGGATATGAAACTAGACAAATATACCTTTCCGATGATATATGTCTCGTATTCATATTCAAAGCGAGGAGAAAATGGCATAAGCTCGAAGTTGAGTGAATGCAGATTTCCGGTAAAGTTGGCGACACCAAAATGAATCGATTTTATCTCCCAAACCAGAAATGATATTCAAGTGATTCCAATTGGAGAATACTCTAGACTTAATTTAGTTTCTACAGTTCCAATTTCAGGTCAATCGGAGTACGTTTGAGGGGTAAACGGCCATTTAAGAAAAATGTCCTGAATGTAGAAATGGCTGTGTGAATTCTGTAACAGTGCTGAAGACGGGAATGGCCGTTCCGGATTTAGGCCAAAATGGGAAGGGCCATTCCCAGTCTCGCTGGCCAAAACATTCAAAGGATGGGAACGGCCATTCCGGGAAATCAAAGGGGACGGGAAGGGTCGTTCCCGCTGTGCAGAAAGCTCAAAACAGAGCAGAAAACAAGGGATGCTCGAACTACACTCAAAGCTCATCAAAACAATCATAATTCAATCTCTAAATGCATCTAATTCATGAAGTTACATGTATACATGCTTAATATACAATAAAATCTAACATAAATATTCATATCAAGCTTGATCATCAAGAATCTTCAATATCAACCCCATATATGAACTCATCAACCAAGTCCAACAACTTCATGATTCAAGCATCAAATTCAAGTTTAAAGCCTTAAATCATACTTTCACCAACTAAAACACAAATTATCAAGTCTAAATCATAACCCTAACTTCAATTCATAATCCAAGAAATCACACATATATCTCATATATACCTTGATTGAAAAAGATAAGAGAGAAGATGGAGTGAGATGATGATTAAGCTTTAAGGTTCATTAATTTTCCGGAAACTAGGTTGAATATGATGAAATTCCTCTTTCTTTCTTGAGGGTTTTGGGTTCGGTGAAGAAGGAAATAAATATGGTTGTGTTTTTAAGAATGAAATGATCATGGAAGATGAAGGAAGGATATATTACGTGATTCATACCTTGATATTGGTGAAATGGTTGAAATTGCAATTTAATCCCTTAATTGTATAAGTTATGCAATTAAGTGTAAGTATGGAAGAAATGATCAATTAAATCCAAGAAGTGATCATGCAATTTGGTCCTCATATTTAAAAGAATGGTCACTTAAGGACATGTAAGCAATTAAGGCCCGTTCAGGAATTAATTCACGTAACAAATAAATCCAATTTGTGCAAGAATTCTTAATTTGACATGAATTTCATATATTTTCACATAAACACGTTAGAATACAATTAATATAATTTTCATGAAATGTAGGAATTTAATAAGCAAAAGAATTAAAATAAATCTTAACTCTCAGGAAAACTCAAACGTGTCGTGCGTACCTGAATAACTGGAAATCGGGGCGTTACACTCAGCCACAGGACTTCATGAATGCAGTGGTTGGCCTTATTGATCAGAGGCTCAGGGAGTATGTTCCTCCAGCACCACCAGTTCCACCACCACAGCCGGGGGCATAGATTTCAGTGGTATTTAGGGAGTTTCAGAACCAGCACCCACCAAAGTTCTTTAAAGGAAATGATATTCAGGCCGAGATGTGGTTGAAAGAAGTTGAAAGAATTTGGGAGCTCATTCCTTGCGAGTCCCAAGAGAATGCCCGTTACACCATTTCTTTGATTCAGGGTGAGGCCTACTCTTGGTGGGAGAGTGCTAGGATTGTGCTAGATGCTGCCGGTGAGGAAGTTACTTGGGAGGTTTTCACCCGGGAGTTCAGAAACAAGTTCATTCCTCCGTCTTCTCGCACCCGAAGATTAAAGGAGTTTACCGAGCTAAAGCAGGGAAGCAGGTCTGTTTCAGAGTATATCGCCGAGTTCGAGAGATTGTCTCGCTATGCACCCAATATAGCGAGTGATGATTTCTATAAGGCGATGCAGTTTGTTTAGGGCCTTAGACCGGATATTCAGACAACAATCGAGGCGGTTAACACGAGCACCTGGTTGAAGGCTACTACAAAGGCTTTAAAAGTTGAGGATTCGGTGAATGCGCGACGATCTACCTACCATTCAGGTTCAGGTTCAGGTTCAGGTTCCGGATCGGGTTTTAGAGGTTCTGGTTCGGGCTCTAGCTCGGGCAAGAGGCCTATGATTTATTCTTCTCCACCACCACCACCTTCTAAGGGCCCTGGGAAGAAGCCCCGATCCGCGGGACCCGTGTTTAGAGCTGCTCCTGTGCCTGCTTTGCCACCACCACCCGAGAGGCCCAAATGTACTTTCTGTGGGCAGCCTACACATACCTTTGATAACTGTAGGAGGCGTTTGGGTTTATGTTTGATTTGCAGGAGGGCAGAGCATATGGTAGATACTTGTCCAGGTCGCCGGGGTCAGCTTGCCAGGGGTCAGAGACCACTGATTAGAGCTCGTGCATATGCGCTGGACATAGAGGAGTAGGATGCTGATGTTGATCCAGCTGCGGTAGTTGAAGGTACCATTTGCATACATGGCACGAACATTCATACTTTATTTGATCTGAGAGCTACACACTCCTTTTTGTCGAGTGCTATATTTGTTTCTTTGCCTTTGCCTGTTACTAGCTCTCTTGCATGTTATGTGGTTATTCTCCTTTCGGTGGTAGTATAGAGACTGATCGGGTGTTCAGAGAGGTTCCGGTGAGTATCGAGGGTCGAGTTTTCCTGACAGACTTCATTGAGATGCCAATGACTCACTACGGATCTATCTTGGGCATGGATTGGTTATACAGACATTGTGATAAAGTTGATTGCGGGGCAAAGAGAGTTCAGTTGGGATCAGATTTGACTGTGGGTTGGAGTTCTAAGACGGTGCCTCTACTTTCTTTCACAGAAGCTCAGGAATTGGTCCAAGAGGGAGCTATAGGTTTTATTGCTTATATTCTCAACAAGCCCAAAGATCAGATTAAATTGGAAGAAACTGAAGTAGTCAAGGAGTTTCCCGAGGTCTTTCCTGAGAAATTGGATTCTTTACCTTCAGATCGGGAAATTGAGTTTGTGATTGATTTGTACCCTAATGCAGAGCCATACTCCAAGACTCCGTATCGTATGGCCCCGGCCAAGTTGAAAGAATTGAAGACTCAACTTGATGCGTTGTTGGAGATTGGGTACATTAGACTGAGTTCTTCTCCCTGGGGTACACCGATTTTGTTCGTAAAGAAGGACGGAACTTTGAGAATGTGTATAGACTATATGGAGTTGAACCGGATGACGATCAAGAACAAGTATCCCCTCCCACATATCGAGGAATTATTTTATATACTTCAGGGATCTAAAGTTTATTCGAAACTTGATTTGAGACAGGGATACTACCAGCTGTGGATCCGAGCATAGGATATTCTGAAGATAGGATTTAATACTCGGTACGAGCATTATGAGTTCGTGGTGTTGCCGTTCGGTTTAACAAATGCCCCTGCAGCTTTTGTGGATATGATGCATAGAATCTTCCGACCTTTTCTGGATAAATTTGTGGTAATTTTTATTGACGATATTTTGGTTTTCTCTAACTCTGCCGAAGAGCACGCGAGGCATCTTAAGTTGGTATTGCAAACTCTAAAGGAACATCAGTTATTTTCTAAGTTCAGTAAATGTGAATTTTGGATCGACAGGGTTTCTTTCTTGGGTCACGTGATTTCGGGCGACGGTTAGGAAGTCAATCCTTCGAAGATTGAGTCGGTTTTGAAATGGGAGAAACCGAAGAATGCCTTAGAGATTAGAAGTTTCTTGGGTTTGGCGGGTTATTACTGAAGGTTCGTGAAGGATTTTTCAAAGATAGTCGCTCCTTTAACCCGGTTGACAAAGAAGGATGTGAAATTCGTTTGGGATGAAATATGTGAGAAGAGTTTCACCTTCTTAAAAGAAAAGTTAGTCTCTGCTCTGGCGTTAGCACTTCCGGAAGGTTCGGAAGGGTATGCTGTTTATACGGATGTTTCTAAGGAAGGCTTGGGATGTGTGTTAACTCAGAAAGGGAAAGTGATAGCTTATGCTTCCCGGAAATTAAAAGAGCACGAAAAGAATTACCCGACACATGATCTTGAGCTCGTCGTCGTAGTCTTTGCACTTAGAAAGTGGAGACATTATTTATACGGGATGTTTTTTTAGATTTTAATCGACCACAAAAGCCTCCAGTATTTATTCACTCAGAAGGACTTGAATATGAGACAACGGTGTTGGATGGAACGGTTAGAAGATTATGATTGCACTATCAAATACCATCCCGGCAAAGCCAACGTGGTCGTCAATGCACTTAGTAGGAAGGCTAGTGTATCGAATATAGAAGTGGGTGAAAGTAGTGGAATCGAGCCAATTGTTATAAGAGCTCGAGTTTCGAATATTTCTATTTAGCCGGATTTGAGGCATCGGTTATTTGAGGCTCAGACTAATGATTTAGAAATTCAGAAATTGGTAGCTAAGGCTAGAGCTGATCCGGAATGTCCATTCGGGTTCGATGAAACCGGTCTTCTTCGTTTCAAGAACCGAGTGGTTGTACCGGAAGAGCTAAAACAAGTATTGCTCGAGGAAGCTCACAAATCGGCTTATTCTATCCATCCTAGAGGAAATAAAATGTATAAGGATTTGAGGCAAGATTATTGGTGGTGTTGAATGAAGAAAGATGTGGCCGAGTATGTGAGGTATTGTATCACTTGTCAGAAAGTGAAAGCCGAGCATCAGAAACCGGGAGGTCTTCTACAGCCATTACCTCTTCCCTAGTGGAAGTGGGAACAAGTGAAGGTGGATTTTGTGACCGGGTTACCTAAAGTGAAAGGAGGGTTCGACGGTATCTGGGTGATTGTGGACCGTTTGACTAAGTCTGCACATTTTTTGCTGGTCCAGAGGTCTTATAAAATTCGCAAGCTAGCCGAGCTATATAACAGGGAGATTGTTCGACTTCACGGGATTCCGGTTAGCATTGTTTCAGATAGAGATCCTCGGTTGACTTCAAAGTTGTGGCGAGAATTACAAGAGATTTTGGGTATGAAGCCCCAGTTCAATACATCATTTCATCCACAAACAGACGGTCAGTCCGAGAGATTAATAAGGTATCTCGAGGATTTACTTCGAACTTGTTCTTTGGATTTTCAGTCTTCTTGGCATGAACAACTATGATACGAACTCCACGTACTTGCCGTGAAACCCTATACCAATACTTGGAGTTCTTGATTTTCGATCGTCCACTTCAAGGTTAAAATAGAGGAGTGTGACCCGTTTGCTATAATGGGTAAGGAACCAACACTATCAGATTTGAATTATAGGAGTGTGACCCATTTGCTATAATGAGCAAGGAACCAACACTATCAGATTTGATAAGTAATGCACCCCGTCGACTATAATGAGTCGGGAAATGACATTATCCAGTGGAGGTTTGAAACTCCGGTGTCGTTCAACTAAGAACTTGTGAGTATAACTCACTTGAATCACAATTCATTCATTTTTTTGACTGAATATTTCGAACTACAAGACTGGAATATAAAGATGCATGCATGAGAATTCTAAGAGACAGTTCAGAATTCAAAGAGACAAGCTAGTCCCGTCACTTTTCTTGTAGGCTGAATAAAATGGGCTTAACCTAATCTAAATGCATGCAAAATAAATAAAAAGATGGCCCAAAGTATAATATAATAGTTCAGGGCCAAATTACAATAAACTTAACACAATTTGGGCTTAAAATTCTATCACTAAGACATTGAAACAAGGTGGATTGGGTCCAGCTGAATACTTGTCTTCTTGGAGCTAATCTTGAGTTATTTGGATCAAAAGAGATTGAACTTCTTCTTGCATTCTTTTGGACCGTGACCTTGTGATAGGTCCAACATAAATTGGTTCATCTTGAGTTGTGATCATATCAACATTTGGATCAAAGTGTGGCCTTGTTGGACGAAAGTATGGCCTTGTCTTATGATTCACATCATCCTGATTCCTATCAAACTACCTCTGATTGAATTTGCTTACAATAACAGCTTTCAAGCCTCTATTGGGATGGCACCGTATGAACTACTTTATGGTCGGAAATGTCGTTCTCCGTTGTTCTTCGACTTGGAGGAGTGGAAATGGACTAAAAAGGAAGGCGTTAAGAAGGGTTAGAAGTTGGAGAAACCTTCTAAAGTCGTGAGGGAGATGATTGAGAAAGTCCAGTTAATACAACAACAGATGAAATCAGCTCAGGACAGACAAAAGAGCTATGCCGACCGTCGCAGAAGGGATCTCGAATTTGAAGTTGGAGACTGGGTATTCTTGAAGGCGTCTCCATGTAAAGGATTTGCTCGGATTGGGAGAGGAGGTAAGCTTAATCCTCGCTATTTAGGTCCTCTCGAAATTCTTGAAAGAGTTGGAGAAGTTGCCTATCGGTTGGACCTACCACCAAGCCTCACGGGGATTCACAACGTATTTCACCTATCTCAGCTAAGGAAATATTACCCTGAGGAAACCGAGATCCTTCCAGTTGAAGAAGTGGAATTGGAACCAAATCTAACCTTTGTTCAGAAACCGGTTAAGATAGTGGATAAGAAATTTCAGGAATTAAGAAACCGGAGGATTCCCATGGTTAAGGTTCTTTGGAGAAGTGATAAGACAGAAGAGGCTACATGGGAAACCGAAGATAAGATGAGATGGTTCCATCCAGAGTTGTTTTCTTCCGATCAGTGAATCTAGGGACCAGATTCTTCTAATGGGGGAGGATTGTAACGCCCCAGCTTTCGGCCTTTCAGGTAAGTACGCCACGTGTGAGTTTTGAGAGTTAAAAATTTACTTTAATTTGTTTAATTATTTAAATTTTTACACTTCATGACATAATTTTATAAAATTTTATTTCAAGTGTTTTTATGATTTTCATATCAAATAGATATTTATTGCATAAGTTGAATTCAATTGATACGTGAACTAATTCCCGAACGTGACTTATGCATGGGACCAAATTGATCATTTATTATGAGATTGGACTTAATTGCATGACATATGAATTTGAAGGACTTAATAGCAAATTCGCTCAGACCCGACCCGTTTATGAAATTGGAAATCCATACACGTGCCAAATCAGAGCGAACGGGGACTCACTCACTCCCTATGCTAGGCGGGAACTAAACCTTCGAAACCAATTAAAATAATTCCAACAAGATAAATGCAATTGCGGAAGCGGAACATATCTTCAAAAATCATATCAATTATAGAGACAAGCATTAAATGACGGGTTCAACTAGCATAGATACCTAGTCTCAAAAATTCAAACATAAACATAACCATACATTCACGGAACACTCTATCCCTAGAAGCCTGTCCCGAGGTGTGACAAGGACTAGACCACAAGACTCGACAGACTCGAACTCCCGCCTAGCGCTCTAAACCTGCAAAAGAACTAGAAACCAAGCCGAGTTCAGTCTATAGGAGACTGGTGGGTATAAAACAAGGCATAAGTATAATATAAGACGATATCTAAACATTCACATGCAAGTTATAATCCCAACCGAGGTTTTCGAAGTATTTCCCAAGTGGGTGAGATAAAGAAATCATCAAAGGGATTATAACAACCAATTTCCATTAGGTCTTTCATGGCCCGGCGAGTGGGCGTGCATTATCTCCAACCATCACCTTGTGTAGTTCATTAAACATTCATTCTTTCTTTCTTTTCATGCATTACATTCTTTCTCTGTGTACATTCAAGATCACTTTCACCTTTTTCCTCCGGGCGGAGGATAGGTTAACAAGACCCGGCCACCTCCTTCATTGACCAAAAGGGGTTACATGACTCCCCAGATGGCGCTCAGCATCCATTCCTCGCTAAATCCTAACGAGGTCCGGTTACACAGTGGTTTGGTTGGAACTAGCGTAAGGGATCACTGTCGGCCCATGCCTCCCCGGATAGCCACTCACACTAAGTCCCTGGGTCCCATTCTCTGCATTCATTCTTTCTTTCTTGCCAAAACATTCGGTAGGGTTCATAAAAGAGAGGCTTTACGTTGAAATCATTGACTCTTGAAAACGACTCTATATACATATAATAATTTTGGCCGAAATCTTTACACATTGGGAGTATATAGGGTCATTTAACTAAATAGTAGAGAAACCCACCTTTACACCTTACCGAACAATACCAAGAAGAAAAGAAGGCTTGAGAGTAACCTATGAACCCGGCCCGTCTCCGCCCTGGAGAAAAATGTATAAGAAACAACATGGTGCATACGTGAGACTCAAGACTCCAAATGAACCATATATGACGCACGACAATGCAATAATATGATAAGACATGTATGAGTAATAACAATATTCCAATATTATGTTCATGTATCCAATTGATGTCATTTAGTCACGTAATCAATTTATTCATTCATTACACGAATAAATTGTGTCCGTTTATTACAAATCTTTCATTTAATATTTCATTGAATATTCAAACTCTAACACGTTATAATACATGTTAACAATGTATATGAAGTAAAAATCATGTCATGAAGGCACATTATCACGTAATTCATTCAATTACATCCAATACATGGAGTTATCAAGTTCATTCGTTCATAACTTTCATATTTCATAACAATTCAAGTCATAAACTTCATACATTAATCAAAACACCTCATAAAGCATGTTAGTATAGCATAGGAGTCATAAAAGATGTAACACCCCAAACGGAGGATGCCACATCCCCCGCACTGAGACCCAGACCTGGTCATGAAATGGGAGTCCATGCCCGAATCCGAATCAGAGCGAAAGGGAGACAAACGCACACGTTATGCTAGGCGGATCTAACTCGACAAACTCAGAGTGCGGAAGCAATTCAAACATTCAAAACAAGATAGCGGAAGCATTTAAATCAATATTCAAAACAAGTGACGGGTTCAACTAGCATAGATACCTAGTCCCGAATATCAACAAGCATAACAGGTGACGGGTTCAACTAGCATAAATACCTAGTCCCGAATGTCCGATCAACATAACGCAATAATCATCAAGTGCCACACAGGGCCGAATACGAATGCCACACAGGGCTACAGAAAGGTAAAGTATAATCGCAAGTCTACAAATCATGACATAAGTAAAGTGTATGAAAGACAAATGCAACTAGAAAGGCTAGACCGACGAAGTGTAACTCAAATGACTCACTCCCGCCTAGTAAACGCCAACAGACCTGCAACTAAAAGTTTAAATGAGGGATCAGTCAACTTGACCGAGTGAGGGGGCTAACGCACACCCACAATATATATATATATAGAGCATAGCACAGAATTAAAGGATGGACTCATGAACCGGGGATAGGTGTTGCATACCAAAACATTTCGAAATAACCCAAATAAATATAGATATAAGTTTAGAAACCATTTCCAAAAGGACTCTACCCCGATTCATAATTCCATAACATAACATAATCAACTGCTCGGCGAGTACGAGCTTCCAACCTCAACTCCTCATAACGTAAATCAAAATCAATCCAACCTCTACTCCAATGATGGAAGAGCCACGCGTTGGCCCTAACCATCAAGGGGTAGCGAACCCACAAGAGTCCTCCCCGGCCTTAGCCGAAGGCTCAAGATACCACACCTTCCCTACAGCACGGGTCGTGTGAAGATATCTCAAATGGAACTACGCAATGGATAAATGCCCCGACGGCCCTAACCGTCACGGGGGTACCCATTCCCGCAACTCACCAGGATCAGATCCACACACAGATCACAACGGATCACAACAGAACAGATCACAATGGATCATAAACAGAACAGATCACAACGGATCACATACGCCAATCTTTCATGGCAATCTCGCTACATAATCACAACACAACTGTTTTTCCAAAATAGCTTACATATGCTTCAAAAACTGGTTTTTATATATATTCCTACGCTGCAGGGATAGCCCGCCCACGCAGGACTCACACACTTACATTCCCACGCTGCAGGGATAGCCCGCCCACGGAGAAGTGCAAGCATAAGATCATAAAAATATCATATTCAACACATACATAACTATTGTAAGGTATACTCGCATGCAGGGGTAGAAATCAACATGTAAAGGCCATAGGTCGCATAACTATACAAAATCCTAAACCTCAGCTCGTGAAAGTAGACTCTGAGAGTGCGAAGGGCCAAAAACTCTAAACCTCAGGCCCACCGGCACCACCAAACTCTGTGACAAGACATACAGAAGCCCAGACTTAGACTCTATATGAACCAAACAAGACGCACGACGTTGCTCAACATGATCGTGGTTATACATAAGTGTTCATGTTGTGCTTGGATAAGGTGTCGTGGTCATTCAAGGCATATCAATGCTCAACAAGGTCATATTTACAAGCAACCAACACGCAATTCCATATCCAAAGATGCAAGATCAATTTAGGAAATCAATGTATTCACAAAACGTATATTAAATCATCCAATGGCACAGGGTTCAATTATACTATTACAATTAAGCATCAAGTTCATGTCGAGTTATAAAGTGCATAAGTAAGAGCAACTTGATCATATAAATATACAAAGTTGTTGTATGTAGATGACATGCTTGATACAATTAAAGAGTGCATCTAATTTACTTAAGATCATACTTTACAACTTCACAACATGTTTTGTACACAAGCTCAAGTCACATTCATGGTTTTATAATATTACACTTACATCCCCTAAGTCATTTATAAAAGTTTAGAATTATTACACATACATCCCTTTAGTCGATTGCTAAGCATACTTGTTCATTTAAAGTGTTTATACAATTATTCAAATAGGAATTAATTACTTACAAGCATGACAATTATCAATTTATCGTAATTCATAATATACCATTTTCAAGTAGTAAGAGTAAATCAAGATATTACAATTCTAACTCCTATCATGCATCAAGTCTCAAGTTGTTCAAGCATCCTTAATGTATCTCGATTTTATATTTGAAACACAATTTACAACAATCTTATAATTGAAAACGTCTCAAATTCATATAGAGAAATCACAACATGTTCGTTTTTCTAAAATATCATTCAAGTTCATTTAGTCACATAAGAGATTAGTTTCTAGATATTACACTAACACCCCTTCGTATCTAAACACATAGCATAAATTCATCACATCGGGATTCAAATTGTAAATCGAAACATTCATGCATATCACAATTCATTCAATACATATTTTCGTATATGATTGGAATACATCTCGATCAACAAACCAACAATAAACAATTTATTTGCACTTAAAACAATTAATTCAAATAGTCACAATTACGTAAAATAATTCGTAATAAATAGATCGAGTGTCCGATTAACGAACGGAAAGTGGCATTGAACTCACCACAACGAGAAGAACATTCTGTCCGAAAGTCGCCGGAGTGCCGCCACCGGAGCCATCGGAAAGTCACCGGGCCGCCACCGGGCCGCCGTCGAAAGTCGCCGGAAAAATCCCGAAAAATCAGTCCTGAATAAAGTCTTCGTGCCCGTTCCGAATCCTCGATCAATTTCTGGAAATTCCAAGTCAATCTCCTCTAATTTCAGATCTAAGAACACGAAAACCCTAAAATCTTCAAACTCAAATTACTTCCAAACCGGTGAACCAAAATGCGATCCGAAAGAAGCGTTGTCTTAACCGTGACGAGCTCTTTGAAAGCCCTAAGGGAGCTCGCCGGAAAAATCCTCGGAGCTAGTGCCGCCGTTGCGCCGCCGCGATCCGCCGCCAAACCGCCAAATCTGGAGTCGCGTGATCAATGGCCACTAGTTCTCGTCGTTCCGAACAACTTTCGTGAAGAGCCCGAGACCAAAAGATAACCGGAAAAGGCCCCCGTAGGCCGCCGAATATTCTGCCACCGAACACGTCGCCGGAACCACCACCTACGGCCAAAATCTAGTGAAATTGATGCCCGAAATGAACTCAGGGGGTCGAAAAACCTTGGAAACCATCAAGCCCCATCGAAAAACACAACCGGAAGGCGGCAAAACCCGCCGCTACTGTAACTCGCGCCGCCGCCGCGAGCTTTGGCCGGCGCGTGCGGCCCAACTGCCGCCCTGATGGTGGCGCCGCCTGCACAGAAAGATGCACCGGAGAGTCTAGTTTATGGGTCTGGGGCGCGTGTTGCCGGAAGCCCGCCGGAAGGCGCCGGAGATGGGCGGCGAAGTGGCGGTCCGCCGCCACCCGCCTGTGCATCTGAAAAATGGCGATATCTCCTCCGCCGTTCATCGTTAGGCCGTGAAATTGGTACTCTTGCGTCGGTCTCGCCGAGATATCCGAAATGGACTATTCGTTTGTTGAATTCCGTCTAGAAACGAACGAGTTATGGGCTCGTAACCGAAGCCGCGCATAGTGACCCGCGGGAGAGAGTGGGAGAGGAGAGAGAGAGAAAAGAGATTGGGAGAAATGTGTCTTGTGCACAAGCTATATACAACCGGGTATCCTTATCGAGTAGCAAAGTGAAATAGCGCGTACCAATAATCGTAAATAAAATTGGTAAAGTTACGAATAAACATTCAAGCTCCGAATTAATTTTATAAATTAAAATGAAATAGAGATTTACCAATTAGAGTTTAATTCAATTTAATTTTAGAAACCTTTCGTACAATTTAACGACACTTCGTAAACACATGATTGATAATTAATCTCAAGAAATTCAAGTAAACCTAAATTAAACAAGTTAAGTAACATGATGGATTTAAAATCAACTTAACCATTAATTTTAGAATAATCCGAATGATCACATATTAAATTAGATTTACATTAAATCACATAATTCAAGAACTCTTAAATTAAACACACACAAGTGTAGAGACTTACTTGTTAATATCGTCAGGACGCCCTTCGAGAAAACGGGGCGTCACAAAAGAGGTGGAGAAATATCAAACAAGCGAAGAAAAACAAGAAAAACGGAACCGGAGTAACAAAAAAAAAAACGCATGACAGAATCCACCCCCATGGATTTTTGCAGAGAAAAAATCCACAGCCATGGATTCTGGTCAGAAACTCTACTGACTCAAATCCACCCCCGTGGATTTGGGTCACCAGCCAAAAAAACAAAGCAAAACAGGACATGCACAAAAGGGAAAGGAAAAGAAGCATGTTACCAACTTATAACTCAATTAAATGCATACAAATATTGTAACACCCCAAATTTTGCACAAAAAGAAAACAGATAAATTAACCAGAATATCGAGACATGTCTAGAAATTGATCGAGTGACTTATGAAACCAAGTGCTCATTACGTAAAATAAGTTAAATATACTACTTAATTGTATAGATTTTAATAGATATGCACTTAATGATTCCCTGTTAACTAAACAGATTACATTTTTATTTGTTAACTAAAATGCATTAATGTCTTATACTCTATTATCATAAACTATTTTAAATAAGTTGTAATCAAGCTAAATGATTATTTATTTGAAATATGGTTCATTGGATTACGTCTATACAAATCTTTATTACATTAATGATCATATACTACCACTGATCTTCCTTTATTTAAATTCTAATCATATTGTTAAGGATTTTATTTTATTTACAAACATGTTAATAAGTGTGTAATCAAATATATCATTATTGTACACTCTCTATTAAAAATAATAATAATACTACTAATAAATAAAGAAAATATATGCGTGCCTGTACGTATAGCAAACTGATACACGTGTATTAATACATGACAAATTTGGAAAATGCCTCGTCATTTTAATTAGCATGCATGCAGTACACTTGTGTTGAAAACAAATTTCTTGCTTTATCAAATTGTTTTGATTAATCATATCTGCATGCCTATATTTAGTAAATAAGACAAAACAATAGTAATTGTTCACATGAGTAGAGGACGCGTGGCAAGAGCTGAAATGGTGTTATACATGCATTTATTAATTAATTATTATTTGATGTCTGATCCTTGAAGAAACTCAATCGACCTTCCTTTTTATTTTTAGCCAGACATTTCAAGTGCCTTATATTTTTCTTTTCAACCATTATATTACCCCAAATAGTTTTAGCCTAGAACAAAAGATATATTACCAAGAAGCTTCAAACACGATCTCTGAAACCATCAATTTGAGGAATAAATTCTTGCCCCCTTCTTCCGAAGGTAAACATGGTTTAATTCAAAATTTCTTGCCTATTCGAAGAGCTCTAACAAAGATATGTTCTTTATGAGTTATGTTATAAAAACATATATTGATAAAACCATGTGCCCAAGAGAGAGAAAATAATTTGAAGTTGTTTATGTTTAAATTGCTCATAATTTTAGTAACCCGTTTGCTGGATGAAATTGTAATGATTGCTTTTACTTACATGCATTTAGTTAAAGTATGAATTCAATGCGTTGATATATTCTTTGAATTCATATAAACATGTTAGCTAAATAATAGGTTTGTATTTCAGTTAAGCACAACCCACGACTCTAATATAAGATTTATGTTATAGGTACTCATACAAGCTCGTTTAGGTATATATTAGTGAAAATATGAATTTTTGGACACTAGTTAAAAATAATAATAAGATTGGACACTAGTTATAGAATTATTGCAAGAATAATAAATTTAACCTGTTATCTGTTGAAATTGTGTCCTTAATTACGATTTATAAAAGTTAGCACTATTTCAGGTTGTTAACTTCGGAACCCAAAATAAAGTTTGACCAGACATCGATCTAATAACTTTGCAAAATATTCTTAGTTTTAAGACTCTTGTTTTTAATCTGACTGATTTCATCGTTCTTTTATTGAATATATTAATTATGAAGTTCTTGTTATAATTGTGCGGGATATAAGTATTTGTATGTTCCATTAGACCGTTAGTAGGTGGTTTTGGGGTGATTCAGCTAATATGTCCAATTATTTGAAAATAATATGATATATGTAATATAGTCGTACATGTCGGATTTTGATAAGGGGCTTTGGAAATTGAATCTGTTTTAGGGATCCATGATCTATTTTAGAAAGGAATATGTGAGCAAGGAAATTTTAAATTAAGAACCAAATCAAATAGATTCGGTAAATTATTATTTTCTAATACAATGAGTTTTGATATCTCAATTTATCTCAAATAGTTGCTGGAAATGAATTTTTATGCGATTTCTTGATCGAATAAGTTCATAGTTGGTGCAGCATGGATCGGGTACTATGTGCTGTTAAAATTTTGCAAGCAACTCTCTGATATTCAAGTCTAATTAAATAAATTAATCCATCCTCCTAGCACATTTCATGCCTAATATATCTTATTACACATAAATTGAACTCCGAATATTTTATTTTGGAAAAATAAAACAAAATAAGATAAACAAATCATTTAAATTCTTCTTTGTGTTTAATTAACTTGTTTTAGTATGGTCTTAGTGTTAGTCGTACAAGTCAGTTGTATTTGTTGAGTCGAGTCGAGTCTTAACTTGTAGTCTTATGTAACAGGCGTTCCTAGGGAGGAGCCCTGATCGTGTTGATCGTATCTTTCTTTTACAGTTTGGAAGCTTTTCAGGTGAGGGGATTAAAATGTTTTCTACTTGGGCCAAACATATATTACGTAAATATATATATTCTTAAAACCCAACCCTTATTTATTGAGTTTGATTTTGAAGCATTGATACTATATATTATTAGTTGTTTTATAATATTTTATTGAAAAATTGGATTTCCTTATAAAAATGGATTTTTGTTATATTATATATACGCGTGAGTGAATGAAAAGTTTGATTCTGAACCGTGAAACGGTTAAGAAAAAGAAAGTGTTTGAAAATGTGAATCTGTTTTGAAAAGCGAGTAATGATCTGATAGAACCCTTGGGGACGCCCTTGGGGAATATGGGCCCCGAAGTATCTAGTGGGTGAAGCCTGGAGGTGTGCGCCAAAGGCTGATCTTTACTACGCACTTCTGTGAAGCTCTATACGGGGTGTAGCCGGAGGTTGACTGCGTTACGTATAGAGTGAGGTTATTGGTACCAGGGCATATTACATGCCCCTATCTGTGTGATCGTGTGGTTGGTTGGGGGGCACCTCGACTAACAATTGGAGGGAGAAGGCTGGTTTAAGTTTTTTTTTTTCTTGTGTTCAAGGTGTGAAAGGTTGGAGAACTTACCCGTACTCGTCGGGTTACTATGATTGATCGATCGTTTTCATTATTGGTTCACAAGTGTGTTTTTGTACAAACTAAAAGCTATCCCTTCTCATATGTTTACATCTCGTTTTCGAAAATAAGGAAAAATGTGAACCAAACTTGTGATTCGTTTATATATATGTATAACCCCCTCACTTAGTCACTTCGACTAACGTCCCTTCTTTTCTGGTTTTGGCTTCAGGTAGGTGTGACTAGGCGGCACGTTGGGTCTAGGTCGTCAAATGTCGTCGAGATAGTTTGTTTTGAATTTCAGGGTTTCGGAATTTCTCCTTCGTGGGAAACTCAGTATGTACAGTTTATGCACCTATACCTAATACGGTTGTCGTTTGTCGTCGGCCTTACCGGCCTTATAATTATCTTTGAAGTTTGATGTCGACTGACATTATTTTATGCTTCCGCTATGCTTTTGTTTGCTTGTTCGTCACCGTTCGCTGGGAAAGATCACGAGTGAAGGCCCAAAGCTAACACTCGGGGTGTTTCTCAGTGCGGGATGTGGCAAGGGCCCCACATTTGGGTGGTATCAAAGCCCGGTTGGAAACTGGAGCTCTTGTCGTGTCTAGAACGAGTCTAGGGTGAGTCTTGGAGTGAGTCTAGGTTGTACAACTATAGGATTTGAGTCATTATATGCTTTTGTATGCGCTTGTGGTACGTGCCAATGTGATATTTTTGTGCCTTATATGATTATGTTCTAATCCATCATGCATCATATTGTCAGTAAGTTGTGATTACAGCAATGCCACGCGGAAGACCCCCTCGTGCTAAGATCCCACCACCAATGCAAGAACAAGTTGCACCTGAGAATGTAAATGTTAACGACTTTGCCCATCATTTTGCACAAGCTTGTGTCCAACAAGTAACCCAGCAAGCTCAACAACAATGCCAAGGACCAGTGCAGGCAGAAGAGAAGGCATTAGATAAGTTTCCCAAGTATAATCCACCCAAGTTCTATGGCCAGACTAATGATCTGAAGGCTGAAGAGTGGATATCTGAACTGGAACAAATTTTCCAAGTTACTCGAATTGGAGACCCTGATCGGGTAGAATTCGCAGTGTTTCTGCTCAAAGGTCCTGCTCAAGATTGGTGGAAACTCACACAACAAGGATGACAGGTTATTGGAGGACCAATTACTTGGGGCCGATTCCTAAATGAATTTAGAGACAAGTATATTCCCCAAGTGATTCGTGATCGTAGGGAGAAAGAGTTTATGGAGTTGATTCAAGAAAATGCTAGTGAATATGAGGCACGATTTGCTCGTCTAATCAATTATGCGCCTCATATCGTGCCAGATCAGAGGAGGAGAACTAAAAGGTTCATCCAAGGGCTTAGGTATGAAATACGGTACGCGCTGATGGCAGCTAACATCACCGAGTATACTGATGCAGTTTCGAGAGCTATGGAAGTGGAATCTGAAATACGAGATATGCAGTCGGTCCCAACACAAGTGAACCAATCTTCTGGGTCAAAGAGAGCATTTGGAGAAATAGAACAATCTGCACATAAAAAGCTACCAAAATTGGAAAACCGGCCAACGGTCAACAAACCAAATCCAGCTCCATGCTCCAAGGGTGCCCATGCTCCAGAACATAAGTGTGATTTCACGAGGAGAATAATTGCTGGAGAAAGTTGGGTCGTTGTACCCGTTGTGGCAGCGACCAACATTTGATTAGAAATTGCCCAAGAACACAACCACAGCAAGGTCCAATGACACCAATAAGAAATACTCAACAAGCTAGAGTAGTAGAGAGACCAGTAGTTCGTGCCCGGGCTTATGCATTAAGGGGAAAAGAGGAACAAGTAGATCCGACTGTAATTATAGAAGGTACGTTAAACATGATAAAACTGTTTGTATATGTTGAGTGTTATTTTTTTTGTGTATGAGGTTAGATTCCTCGCAAGAATTGATAGTCGAAACAATCAACACTTTTTAGAAAGTCAGGACTGAAATCTGGGGACCAGATTCTTTTAAGAGGGAGAAAGTGTAACACCCCAAATTTTGCACAAAAAGAAAACAGATAAATTAACCAGAATACCGAGACATGTCTAGAAATTGATCGAGTGACTTATGAAACCAAGTGCTCATTACGTAAAATAAGTTAAATATACTACTTAATTGCATAGATTTTAATAGATATGCACTTAATGAATCCCTGTTAACTAAACACATTACATGTTTATTTGTTAACTAAAATGCATTAATGTCTTATACTCTATTATCATAAACTATTTTAAATAAGTTGTAATCAAGCTAAATGATTATTTATTTGAAATATGGTTAATTGGATTACGTCTATACAAATCTTCATTACATTAATGATCATATACTACCACTGATCTTCCTTTATTTAAATTCTAATCATATTGTTAAGGATTTTATTTTATTTACAAACATGTTAATAAGTCTGTAATCAAATATATCATTATTGTACTCGCTCTATTAAAAATAATAATAATCCTACTAATAAATAAAGAAAATATATGCGTGCCTGTACGTATAGCAAACTGATACACGTGTATTAATACATGACAAATTTGGAAAATGCCTCGTCATTTTAATTAGCATGCATGCAGTACACTTGTGTTGAAAACAAATTTCTTGCTTTATCAAATTGTTTTGATTAATCATATCTGCATGCCTATATTTAGTAAATAAGACAAAACAATAGTAATTGTTCACATGAGTAGAGGACGCGTGGCAAGAGCTGAAATGGTGTTATACATGCATTTATTAATTAATTATTATTTTGAAGTCTGATCCTTGAAGAAATTCAATCGACCTTCCTTTTTATTTTTAGCCAGACATTTCGAGTGCCTTATATTTTTCTTTTCAACCATCATATTACCCCAAATAGTTTTAGCCTAGAACAAAAGATATATTACCAAGAAGCTTCAAACACGATCTCTGAAACCATCAATTTGAGGAATAAATTCTTGCCCCCTTCTTCCGAAGGTAAACATGGTTTAATTCAAAATTTCTTGCCTATTCGAAGAGCTCTAACAAAGATATGTTCTTTATGAGTTATGTTATAAAAACATATATTGATAAAACCATGTGCCCAAGAGAGAGAAAATAATTTGAAGTTGTTTATGTTTAAATTGCTCATAATTTTAGTAACCCATTTGCGGGATGAAATTGTAATGATTGCTTTTACTTACATGCATTTAGTTAAAGTATGAATTCAATGCGTTGATATATTCTTTGAATTCATATAAACATGTTAGCTAAATAATAGGTTTGTATTTCAGTTAAGTACAACCCACGACTCTAATATAAGATTTATGTTATAGGTACTCATACAAGCTCGTTTAGGTATATATTAGTGAAAATATGAATTTTTGGACACTAGTTAAAAATAATAATAAGATTGGACACTAGTTATAGAATTATTGCAAGAATAATAAATTTAACCTGTTATTCTGTTGAAATTGTGTCCTTAATTACGATTTATAAAAGTTAGCACTATTTCAGGTTGTTAACTTCGGAACCCAAAATAAAGTTTGACCAGACATCGATCTAATAACTTTGCAAATATTCTTAGTTTTAAGACTCTTGTTTTTAATCTGACTGGTTTCATTGTTCTTTTATTGAATATATTAATTATGAAGTTCTTGTTATAATTGTACGGGATATAAGTATTTGTATGTTCCATTAGACCGTTAGTAGGTGGTTTTGGGGTGATTCAGCTAATATGTCCAATTATTTGAAAATAATATGATATATGTAATATAGTCGTACATGTCGGATTTTGATAAGGGGCTTTGGAAATTGAATCTGTTTTTGGGATCCATGATCTATTTTAGAAAGGAATATGTGAGCAAGGAAATTTTAAATTAAGAACCAAATCAAATAGATTCGGTAAATTATTATTTTCTAATACAATGAGTTTTGATATCTCAATTTATCTCAAATAGTTGCTGGAAATGAATTTTTATGCGATTTCTTGATCGAATAAGTTCATAGTTGGTGCAGCATGGATCGGGTACTATGTGCTGTTAAAATTTTGCAGGCCGCTCTCTGATATTCAAGTCTAATTAAATAAATTAATCCATCCTTGTAAGGCCCCGTGTTTTCACACGTGCAGGTATGAGTTACGTGCGCAATTTCATTTAATTATATGAGTTTATATCATGTTTTACTAATTGGATTATTTGAAATTTGATTTAATTGTTAAAATTTTATATGAATTCCAAATGTGTTATGAATATATGAATGAAAATGTGAGAATGTGAATTTCGTGATTTCGGTGTTAATTGAATGAAATTACGTGTTTCGTGTAATCGTGGACTTAATTGTAACTTATTTGAATGTATTGGACTCAATTGGAAAATTGAGTTTGGGCTTAATTGCCACTTTTTGAAAGTTTAGGGACCTATTTGAATATAGGCAACCCTGAACGGTTTTCGCGATATCTTGAGCTCCGGACCTCGAAATCGAGATCCGTAACCGGCGTTGAACTCGTTTCGACGTTACCTATCCATTAAAATTGACCTTGTATTGTTTCAATACCGTTTTAACCCTCGACAACGAATCTTTCCACAACCTCGTTTCTTATAACTTGTTTGAACCGTTTACTAAACGAACCGGACTTGAACCGACCCGTATTTGACCCATATTAGCACTAAATATCAGCATTCCCTTTCTCCTTGCCTCATCATTTTTGATCGATCAAAATCATCATCTCAAGAGATCAAGAGAAGCCCCAAAAACCCTCCATTTTGATCATCCAAACCCTAAGCTCAAGATCAACCAATCTTCCATCTTCTTCCAAGGTAAGATATGTATTGTTTTTCTCTCTTTCTCCCCTCCATTTCCTTCCGATTACATCTTGGTATGAGTTGGAGAATCATGTGATATGAGAAAAGTTTGAAAATGAGTTATATGATATGAATTCTTGATTCTATATCTATCTTTGAGTTTTAGTGAGAGTTGATGCATGGAGTGTGTTGCTTATAACTTCCTCATCATTTCTGTATCTTTAAATTTCATGTTGATTATGTATAGCATGATGTGCCATTAATGAAGCTTGAAGCTTCCATGAATGAAAGTTTGTCTTTGGGTGATTTTTGGCCAACTTTGGGTGTGAATTCTTACATATATGAATGAATTACATGATTTGTATGAGTTTTATGAATTATAAGCATGTCTAAGTGTGTATAAGAGCTTCCTTAGAGCTGCCCCTGTTTTGCAAAGCTTTTCCCACGAAAAACAGAGCTTCTGCTCTGTTTTTCCTCGCAGAACGACGAGCTGACACGGCCTCGTCAGCTTTGAACTGAAAATGGTCACGGCCGTGTTGGGCTCTCGACTTTGATTTTTCTGAATTTAAATCTCGGACACGGCCGTGTCCAAATGCTTTGAAAACTCAACACGGCCGTGTCAAGCCCTCGACTTTGAATTTTTCTGATTTTAATCCTCGGACACGGCCGTGTCCGTTTTCTTTGAAAACTCAACACGGCCGTGTCATTTGAAATGACAGCTTTGGGGGAACTCTTTTATGGTTTGTTTTGCGTTTATTGCTCGTAATTGTGAATGACATGCAACGTGATTATGTTAAAGTTATGTTGTATGATTGTTATATGATATTGATGACCTTATGACTGAAAGTATGAACGATATGAACGAGAATGAATACGGTTTTACCGTATAATGAACGAAACTTGGTGAATTATGTGTTTAATTGAATTCTATGATATTCATGACCATAATTGAACATATTATTGCATTTTAAGCATTCCATAGCATGTTATTGCATAGCCGAGCGTCTAATGTGGTCATGATTGAGTCTCACACTACCTTTGTCACACAGATCTTGATCCGGTGGGTGACGAGGTCGGGCAGTGAGAGCGTGTCGGGTTCTTTTGTCTATCAGGTGGGTTTTTCTTCTATTAGTTAACGATATGACCCGAACACCTAATGTGCAAGATTTTAGCCAAAACCCTATATAGGTATTTATGCCAAGTTTTAACGAGCAAATGTTTTTGAACGAAAGCCTTTATTATGAATGTCCTACCAAAATGTTTTGGCGAGAAATGTATGAATGATCACAATGAATGAGGGCCCGGGGCTTAGTGTATTGGTGAACCGGGGAAGCATGGGCTGACGGGAATCCACATATACTAGTCCCAACAATTTCGGCAACCTGGATTTCACTAGGAGATTAGTGGATGAAAGGGGTCCCGACTTTTGGGGATTCATGTACCCCTCTAGCATTAATGAATGAGGGCTCGGGCCTTGCAAACCCGTTCCCTACCCGGAGGAAAAAGGAGTATATGACTGAACGAATGAATGTTCTAATGTATGTGCACGAAAGAATGTAATGAATGAATGAATGATTAATGGATTACACGTGGTGGTGGTTGGAGATAATGCACGCCCTCTCGCCGGGCTATGAACGACCTAATGAACGAATGAATTGTTATAATCCTATTCGTTGTACTTTATGTTCCCGCTTGGGGAGAAATGCTTCTAAACCTCGAATAAGGATTATAACTTGCATGTATGTGTTTCAATTCCGCAATATTATGATATTATGCCTCTGTTTTTATACCCACCAGTCTGTCTAAGACTGAACCCGGAGTTGTTTCAGTTGTTTTTGCAGGAAGGGGGATGCTAGGCGGGATACCAGTCAAGGAGAGTCTTGCATCGTGTCTAGCCTTTCCTTTACACGCATTTGATTACTTTTGTTACTTTTGAATTGTATATGTATGCAGCGTACATGAATATTGGTACCTATATGTATCTTTCTTGAACTATTGGTACATAGAGCGTATAGCTCAATCTATATATGGAATACATGTTGGTACCTAGAGCTCTAGCTCAATATGTAATATATGAATGATTGCTTCCGCTATCTTTTTATTGCTCTGGTTATTGTTGTTGGGGTTTAAGTTATAGGTTAGTCCCGCCTGGCTTAGCGAGTGTGTATGTCTCCGTCCGCTATGATTCGGCACGTGTATGGAAATCTATTTCGTATACGGGTCGGGTCATGGTGCGGGGGATGTGATGTCTCGCGCTCGGGCGTTACATCCTTTGAGTGGTATCAGAGCCCAAGGTTGCAAAACCAGGGTTCTAGTGTCGTGTGGAGTCAGTAGGTCGTTCGGCTGTAGGAATTACTTGCAATTTGGAGCATTTGCATTTTTATGTGATAAGGTGTTTCGATCTCTGACTTGAATGACTGATTGATTTAATGCATTGTCACGCATGAACTAAATCTAGCACGCATGTTAGTGTTTGAGTGAACAGGATGCCTCCTAGAAGACATGGGGAAAGGTCTCCGGATTGTCATCATCATAGAGATCGTTCTCCTAATCCTCCACAACCGCCTATGAATATGGAGCATTTTATGGAAGCGGTATATAACTACGTGGAGCATAGAAGGGCTCAGGATCCTCCAGTACAACCGTAGGCTGAACATCAAGCACCTCCTCCAAATAACCCGAGAGATCACCATGGGTTGTTTTTAAGCTATAACCCTCCCAGATTTTCGGGTTCGGTTGATGATGCTATATCGGAAGGATGGCTCACAAGGATTGAGAGGATTTTTAATGTTCGACAATTCACATCTCAAGAAAAGGCCCAGTTTTCTATCTTTCAATTAGACGGAGAGGCATATGATTGGTGGGAGCGAACTAGAGAGAAACTCGAGGTGGAAAAAGAAGAAATTAATTGGGAAGTTTTTCTAAGGGAGTTTAGAGAAGCTTTTGTGCCCGAGGTCGTTCGAGAAAGGAAAGAACAAGAATTTATGGATCTAAAGCAAGGGACTCGAACGGTGGCTCAGTATCTTTCTCTTTTCAACAGGCTTGGAAAGTATGCACCTCACATTACAAGGGATGAAAAGAGAAAGGGAAAGAGGTTTATTGCAGGATTGAGACAGGATCTGAGGCATGGGCACGCAGGCCATAACTTCGAATCTTTCGCTGACACTGTACAAAGGGCTCTGGTATTGGAAGAGGAGTACAAGAAAAAGGACCCCTTACCTCGTATGCAAATGGGACAAGGATCGGGGGTTGGAAAAGGGAAGAGGCCTATGGTATCTCCTCCTCAGCCATTTCAAGGGCAGAATAAGAAGTTTCGACCCATGGGAGCTGCACTGCCGAAGCCACAAGCACCGCCAGCTGCTAATGACCCTCGACATGATAGGCCGCCTTGTATGCATTGTGGAGGCCCTACTCACACTTACAATACTTGCCGAAGGAGGTTGGGACAATGTCTGATTTGCGGGAAGGCAACACACATGGCCAATACTTGTCCAGACAAGACTCCGGGCTATCAACCGGGAGCTCAGAGGCCGATGATCCCAGCTCGTGCATATGCCCTTGCGGGTGAAGAGCAAGATGTGGAAGCCAACCCCAATGCTATGGTGGAAGGTACGATATGCATCCATAACACGAACATACATGCATTATTTGATCCTGGCGCTACTCATTCGTTTATTTCTTGCAAATTAATTGAAACTTTGTGTTTGCCTGTTATCTGCTTGAATGCTTGTTATGTGGTGAGTTCGCCGTTGGGTGGAAGTCTTGAGACAGATCCGGTGGTCAGAGACTGTGTGTTTGGGTTTGAAGGCGGAGAATATCGGGTAGATTTTGTGGTAATGCCGACGAACAGATATGGGGTTATTCTGGGAATGGATTGGTTGTTTCGGTACCACGCCACGGTTGATTGTTTCACCAAGACAGTCAAGTTGGGAGCAGAAGTGGTAGTAAGGAAAGAAGCAGATGATGCACCTCTTTTGTTATTTACTGAGGCTCATAAGTTGATAAGGAATGGGGCAACGGGATTTATTGCCTATATCTTGAATAAGCCGAAAGATCAGGCGAAACTCGAAGAGACAGAAGTGGTGAAGGAATATCTTGAAGTGTTTCCCGAAGTTTTAGGTTCTTTGCCTCCGGATCGAGAGATCGAATTTGTAATAGACTTATATCCGGGATCCGAACCTTATTCTAAGACTCCTTACCGGATGGCACCGGCAGAGTTACAGGAGTTGAAAGTTCAGTTAGAAGATCTTCTTAAGAATGGTTATATTCGGCCAAGTTCGTCACCGTGGGCCGCACCGGTTCTCTTTGTTAAGAAGAAAGATGGAACTTTAAGGATGTGCATCGACTACCGGGAGTTGAATCGGATGACAGTAAAGAATAAATATCCATTGCCTAACATAGAGGATTTGTTTGATATGCTACAAGGGTCAAGAGTGTATTCCAAGCTTGATTTAAGGCAAGGATATTATCAGCTAAAGATCAAGGAGGAAGATATTCCTAGGACAGGATTTAATACCCAGTATGGACATTATGAATTTATGGTGATGCCATTTGGATTAACTAACGCGCCGGCAGCTTTTATGGACATGATGCATCGGATTTTCCGACCGTATTTGGATAAGTTTGTTGTGATCTTCATCGATGATATTTTGGTGTACTCAAGGTCAGAAGAGGATCATGCTCGGCATTTGAGATTGGTATTGAAAGCTTTAAGAGATAACCAGGTTTATGCCAAATTCAGTAAATGCGAGTTTTGGATTGACAGGGTGAGTTTCTTGGGACATATCATTTCGAACAAAGGATTAGAGTTGGATCCTTCGAAAGTAGAGGCAGTTTCGAAGTGGCAGAGTCCTAAGAATGTTTCTGAAATCCGAAGTTTCTTGGGTTTAGCCGGCTATTATCGAAGATTTGTTAAGGATTTTTCTAAGATTGCGGCTTCGTTGACCCGATTAACCAAGAAAGAAGTTCGGTTTAATTGGGATGAGAAGTGTGAAGCTAGTTTTCAGCTCTTGAAAGATAAGTTAACTTCTGCACCGATACTTGCACTTCCGGATGGTATTGAAGGTTTTATGATGTATACGGATGCTTCCCATGAAGGCTTAGGTTGTGTTTTGATGCAAAATGGGAGAGTAATTGCTTATGCCTCTAGGAAATTGAAAGAGCATGAGAAGAATTACCCCACTCACGACCTTGAACTTGCAGCGGTGATTTTTGCCCTAGGGAAGTGGAGACATTACTTGTATGGAACTTCTTTTGAGATTTTCACCGATCATAAGAGCCTTCAGTATTTATTTTCTCAGAAGGAGTTGAATAGAAGGCAACGAAGGTGGATGGAGACTCTCGAGGACTATGATTGTGTGATTAAGTATCACCTAGGCAAAGCTAATGTGGTCGCGGATACATTGAGCAGGAAGGCTGGTGTATCCAATTTGAAAGTAAATATTGGACAACCAATGGAATTAGTTAAGATAAAGGTTCGTATTGGTAACATCTCAGTACGTCCAGAGTTAAGGCAACAGATATTTGAAGCACAACGGACGGATGTTGAGATTCAGAAGTTGATTGAGAAGGCTCGATCAGACTCCGAGTGTCCGTTTGGATTCGATGATACGGGAATCTTTCGATTTAAGGATAGGGTGGTAGTTCCAAAGGAGTTGAGAAGAGCTATTTTTGACGAAGCTCATAAAACTGTGTATTCGGTACATCCTGGTGGAAACAAGATGTATCGGGACTTGAAACAGTATTTTTGGTGGAACGGATTGAAGAGAGATGTGGTAAATTATGTGAAGCATTGTCTGACTTGTCAGCTAGTGAAAGCTGAGCATCAGAAGCCGTCAGGATTGTTACAGCCATTACCTATTCCCGAATGGAAGTGGGAAAAGATTGCGATGGATTTTGTATCGGGTTTACCTAGAGTGAAAGGTGGATTCGATGGGATTTGGGTAATCGTGGACAGGTTAACCAAGTCAGCACATTTTCTTGCAGTTCGGATGTCAGATAAGATAGGTAAGCTGGCTAAGAGGTATTGTGATGAGATCGTTCGGTTACATGGAGTGCCAGCTAGTATTATTTCAGACAGCGATCCGAGATTTACTTCCAAGTTCTGGCAAGAGTTACAGAAGTTTTGGGAACTAAACTTCAGTTCAGTACAACTTTTCACCCACAGACTGACGGGCAATCTGAAAGATTAATCAGATATCTTGAGGATATGTTAAGGGCGTGTGCGTTGGATTTTTCGAGTTCATGGAATGAACAATTGCACTTAATTCAGTTTGCCTACAATAATAGTTACCAAGCTTCTATAGAGATGGTACCGTATGAGTTTCTTTATGGAAGGAAGTGTCGATCCCCGTTGTTTTTCGATTTGGAAGAGTGGAAGTGGAGTAATCAAGAAGGGGTACCAAGAGGTGAAAAGAAAGATAAACCTTCCAAGGCTATCCAGGATGCTATTGAAAAAGTTCAGATTATCCAACAACGGATGAAGGTAGCTCAAGATCGACAGAAAAGTTATGCAGATAAGCGAAGGAAAGATCTTGAATTTGAAGTTGGGGATAGGGTATTCCTGAAAGCTTCACCTCGGAAAGGATTTACCCGAATTGGAAAAGGAGGAAAGTTGAATCCCCGATATTTGGGACCTTATGAGATTTTGGAGAGAATCGGAGATACAACTTATAGATTGGATTTGCCTCCAAGTTTAACGGGTATTCACAATGTCTTCCATGTATCACAACTTTGGAAGTACTATCCCGATGAGTCAGTGATCATACCGATTGAAGAGGTTGAGCTCGAACCGAATCTCACTTTTGTTCAGAAACCAATTAAGATTCTGGATCGAAAATTTCAAGAACTTCGGAACAGACGGTTTCCCTTGGTGAAAGTGTTGTGGCGAAGTGATAAGACGGAAGAAGCCACTTGGGAAACAGAAGAGAAAATTAAGAAATTCTATCCAGAGTTGTTTCCGACCGAGCAATGAATCCGAGGATGGATTCTTTTTAAGGGGGAGAGGTTGTAACGCCCCGTGTTTTCACACGTGCAGGTATGAGTTACGTGCGCAATTTCATTTAATTATATGAGTTTATATCATGTTTTACTAATTGGATTATTTCTAATTTGATTTAATTGTTAAAATTTTATATGAATTCCAAATGTGTTATGAATATATGAATGAAAATGTGAGAATGTGAATTTCGTGATTTCGGTGTTAATTGAATGAAATTACGTGTTTCGTGTAATCGTGGACTTAATTGTAACTTATTTGAATGTTTTGGACTCAATTGGAAAATTGAGTTTGGGCTTAATTGCCACTTTTTGAAAGTTTAGGGACCTATTTGAATATAGGCAACCCTGAACGGTTTTCGCGATATCTTGAGCTCCGGACCTCGAAATCGAGATCCGTAACCGGCGTTGAACTCGTTTCGACGTTACCTATCCATTAAACTAGACCTTGTATTGTTTCGATACCGTTTGAACCCTCGACAACGAATCTTTCCACAACCTCATTTCTTATAACTTGTTTGAACCGTTTACTAAACGAACCGGACTTGAACCGACCCGTATTTGACCCATATTAGCACTAAATATCAGCATTCCCTTTCTCCTTGCCTCATCATTTTTGATCGATCAAAATCATCATCTCAAGAGATCAAGAGAAGCTCCAAAAACCCTCCATTTTGATCATCCAAACCCTAAGCTCAAGATCAACCAATCTTCCATCTTCTTCCAAGGTAAGATATGTATTGTTTTTCTCTCTTTCTCCCCTCCATTTCCTTCCGATTACATCTTGGTATGAGTTGGAGAATCATGTGATATGAGAAAAGTTTCAAAATGAGTTATATGATATGAATTCTTGATTCTATATCTATCTTTGAGTTTTAGTGAGAGTTGATGCATGGAGTGTGTTGCTTATAACTTCCTCATCATTTCTATATCTTTAAATTTCATGTTGATTATGTATAGCATGATGTGCCATTAATGAAGCTTGAAGCTTCCATGAATGAAAGTTTGTCTTTGGGTGATTTTTGGCCAACTTTGGGTGTGAATTCTTACATATATGAATGAATTACATGATTTGTATGAGTTTTATGAATTATAAGCATGTCTAAGTGTGTATAAGAGCTTCCTTAGAGCTGCCCCTGTTTTGCAAAGCTTTTCCCACGAAAAACAGAGCTTCTGCTCTGTTTTTCCTCGCAGAACGACGAGCTGACACGGCCGTGTCAGCTTTGAACTGAAAATGGACACGGCCGTGTTGGGCTCTCGACTTTGATTTTTCTGAATTTAAATCTCGGACACGGCCGTGTCCAAATGCTTTGAAAACTCAACACAGCCGTGTCAAGCCCTCGACTTTGAATTTTTCCGATTTTAATCCTCGGACACGGCCGTGTCCGTTTCCTTTGAAAACTCAACACGGCCGTGTCATTTGAAATAGCAGCTTTGGGGGAACTCTTTTATGGTTTGTTTTGCGTTTATTGCTCGTAATTGTGAATGACATGCAACGTGATTATGTTAAAGTTATGTTGTATGATTGTTATATGATATTGATGACCTTATGACTGAAAGTATGAACGATATGAACGAGAATGAATACGGTTTTACCGTATAATGAACGAAACTTGGTGAATTATGTGTTTAATTGAATTCTATGATATTCATGACCATAATTGAACATATTATTGCATTTTAAGCATTCCATAACATGTTATTGCATAGCCGAGCGTCTAATGTGGTAACGATTGAGTCTCACACTACCTTTGTCACACAGATCTTGATCCGGTGGGTGACGAGGTCGGGCAGTGAGAGCGTGTCGGGTTCTTTTGTCTATCAGGTGGGTTTTTCTTCTATTAGTTAACGATATGACCCGAACACCTAATGTGCAAGATTTTAGCCAAAACCCTATATAGGTATTTATGCCAAGTTTTAACGAGCAAATGTTTTTGAACGAAAGCCTTTATTATGAATGTCCTACCAAAATGTTTTGGCGAGAAATGTATGAATGATCACAATGAATGAGGGCCCGGGGCTTAGTGTATTGGTGAACCGGGGAAGCATGGGCTGACGGGAATCCACATATACTAGTCCCAACAATTTCGGCAACCTGGATTTCACTAGGAGATTAGTGGATGAAAGGGGTCCCGGCTTTTGGGGATTCATGTACCCCTCTAGCATTAATGAATGAGGGCTTGGGCCTTGCAAACCCGTTCCCTACCCGGAGGAAAAAGGAGTATATGAATGAACGAATGAATGTTCTAATGTATGTGCACGAAAGAATGTAATGAATGAATGAATGATTAATGGATTACACGTGGTGGTGGTTGGAGATAATGCACGCCCTCTCGCCGGGGTATGAACGACCTAATGAACGAATGAATTGTTATAATCCTATTCGTTGTACTTTATGTTCTCGCTTGGGGAGAAATGCTTCTAAACCTCGAATAAGGATTATAACTTGCATGTATGTGTTTCAATTCCGCAATATTATGATATTATGCCTCTGTTTTTATACCCACCAGTCTGTCTAAGACTGAACCCGGAGTTGTTTAAGTTGTTTTTGCAGGAAGGGGGATGCTAGGCGGGATACCAGTCAAGGAGAGTCTTGCATCGTGTCTAGCCTTTCCTTTACACACATTTGATTACTTTTGTTACTTTTGAATTGTATATGTATGGAGCGTACATGAATATTGGTACCTGTATGTATCTTTCTTGAACTATTGGTACATAGAGTGGAATACATGTTGGTACCTAGAGCTTTAGCTCAATATGTAATATATGAATGATTGCTTCCGCTATCTTTTTATTGCTCTGGTTGTTGTTGTTTGGGTTTAAGTTATAGGTTAGTCCCGCCTGGCTTAGCGAGTGTGTATGTCTCCGTTCGCTATGATTTGGCACGTGTATGGAAATCCATTTCGTATACGGGTCGGGTCATGGTGCGGGGATGTGACGTCTCGCGCTCGGGCGTTACAATCCTCCTAGCACATTTCATGCCTAATATATCTTATTACACATAAATTGAACTCCGAATATTTTATTTTGGAAAAATAAAACAAAATAAGATAAACAAATCATTTAAATTCTTCTTTGTGTTTAACTAAGAACTTGTTTTAGTATGGTCTTAGTGTTAGTCGTACAAGTCAGTTGTATTTGTTGAGTCGAGTCGAGTCTTAACTTGTAGTCTTATGTAATAGGCGTTCCTAGGGAGGAGCCCTGATCGTGTTGATCGTATCTTTCTTTTACAGTTTGGAAGCTTTTCAGGTGAGAGGATTAAAATGTTTTCAACTGGGGCCAAACATATATTACGTAAATATATATATTCTTAAAACCCAACCCTTATTTCTTGAGTTTGATTTTGAACCATGGATACTATATATTATTAGTTGTTTTATAATATTTTATTGAAAAATTGGATTTCCTTATAAAAATGGATTTTTGTTATATTATATATACGCGTGAGTGAATGAAAAGTTTGATTCTGAACCGTGAAACGGTTAAGAAAAAGAAAGTGTTTGAAAATGTGAATCTGTTTTGAAAAGCGAGTAATGATCTGATAGAACCCTTGGGGACGCCCTTGGGGAATATGGGCCCCGAAGTATCTAGTGGGTGAAGCCTGGAGGTGTGCGCCAAAGGCTGATCTTTACTACGTACTTCTGTGAAGCTCTATACGGGGCGTAGCCGGAGGTTGACTGCGTTACGTATAGAGTGAGGTTATTGGTACCAGGGCATATTACATGCCCCTATCTGTGTGATCGTGTGGTTGGTTGGGGGGCACCTCGACTAATAATTGGAGGGAGAAGTGATACGAACTCCACGTACTTGCCGTGAAACCCTATACCAGCCGGAGGTTGACTGCGTTACGTATAGAGTGAGGTTATTGGTACCAGGGCATATTACATGCCCCTATCTGTGTGATCGTGTGGTTGGTTGGGGGGCACCTCGACTAACAATTGGAGGGAGAAGTGATACGAACTCCACGTACTTGCCGTGAAACCCTATACCAATACTTGGAGTTCTTGATTTTCGATCGTCTACTTCAAGGTTAAAATAGAGGAGTGTGACCCGTTTGCTATAATGAGTAAGGAACCAACACTATCAGATTTGAATTATAGGAGTGTGACCCGTTTGCTATAATGAGCAATGATACGAACTCCACGTACTTGCCGTGAAACCCTATACCAATACTTGGAGTTCTTGATTTTCGATCGTCCACTTCAAGGTTAAAATAGAGGAGTGTGACCCGTTTGCTATAATGAGCAAGGAACCAACACTATCAGATTTGAATTATAGGAGTGTGACCCGTTTGCTATAATGAGCAAGGAACCAACACTATCAGATTTGATAAGTAATGCACCCCGTCGACTATAATGAGTCGGGAAATGACATTATCCGGTGGAGGTTTGAAACTCCGGCGTCGTTCAACTAAGAACTTGTGAGTATAACTCACTTGAATCACAATTCATTCATTTTTTGACTGAATATTTCGAACTACAAGGCTGGAATATAAAGATGTATGCATGGGAATTCTAAGAGACAATTCAGAATTCAAAGAGACAAGCTAATCCCGTCACTTTTCTTGTAGGCTGAATAAAATGAGCTTAATCTAATCTAAATGCATGCAAAATAAATAAAAAGATGGCCCAAAGTATAATATAATAGTTCTGGGCCAAATTATAATAAACCTAACACAATTTGGGCTTAAAATTCTATCACTAAGACATTGAAACAAGGTGGATTGGGTCCAGTTGAATACTTGTTTTCTTGGAGCTAATCTTGAGTTATTTGGATCAAAAGAGATTGAACTTCTTCTTGCATTCTTTTGGACCGTGACCTTGTGATAGGTCCAACATAACTTGGTTCATCTTGAGTTGTAATCATATCATCATTTGGATCAAAGTGTGGCCTTGTTGGACCAAAGTGTGGCCTTGTCTTATGATTCACATCATCCTGATTCCTATCACCTTTCTTGTCCAGTTCTTCTCCAGGGCGGAGATTATCAATACAATGAGCACCTCCTGCATCCTTGAGTCGTTGTGTCGCCTGTCAGGTGAGGTTTAATTTCTAGTTATATAGAACCTATTTGTATCTATAATTTTCCATAAAATTACTCATGATTTCAAGCAGTCCAAGTTTATTGAAAGCAAGTCATGTTCATTGCAAGCAAGCCATGTTATTGTCATGAATCAAGCATGTTTGGCGAGTAATCATGTTCACTTTGGGCCTGAGGGTTAGTGTATGAGCCAACCGGGAAAGCATAGGGCTGATGGGTAACTCTGCACTCCCCTCATCATGTGGGATCACCCCTGAAACCACCAGGAGGTTTGGTGGATGAAGGAGTTCCGTGCGTGGGAGTCATGTTCCTGACGTACACCATGTCGTGGATGGTGAAGGCTAGCTACCTTCCCATCATTGGAGGGAGAAGGAGACTGGGGTTGGGTCCGGCACCACGGGCTGTCCTCGGGTTACTGCATGGATTTCATTCATTGCTTGTGTTGACTGAACACTATCGCACTACTACACTATAACTGAATTGCATGATCATCTGTTAATAAATAAAGCAAACATGTATTGTCCACTATTGGTGTAAGGTTGGAGATTTGCCCACACTCGCCGGGCCATGTATTGCATGAAACTGAATAAAATAAGGTTTTAAATTAGATAGTTGTACTCTCAGGCGAAGATTATTCCATTCTTGAACTTGTATTATTTCCTTTCTAAAACTTTACCCGAGAATATAACTTGCATGTTATATGCGCCAATATGTATTTATACCCCTCACTCAGTCTTCATAGACTGATGCCTCCACCTTTCAGGTTCGTACAGGTGCATGCTAGGCGGGAATCGAGTCCAGTCCAGTCCTGGTAGTCGAGTCATGCACGGTTCATTTATTTATTAATGCATATGATTTATTGTTATTTTATTTATTATGTACTCTGGAGATGATAATGTATTGATATGTGGATATAGTGGAATTAGCATGCTTAAATGTTGGAAATTGATATTGAACATATTAGGGTGGTTATGCTTCCACTTAAAATTATTTTGAATTGATTAATTTATTTGGGGTTAGTCCCGCCTAGCTAGTTGTCATTTATTTTTATTGTCTCCCATTCGCTATAATTTAGTTCATGTATGGGTCGTCCATCTCATATGTGCGGGGAAGTGGCATCTTTGCGCTTCGGGTGTTACACTAAGCCTGAGGAGGTGGTGGAGGAGGAGGTGATCTATCACGAGGATGATGATGTCAATGTCCCGGAGAATGATCACGGTGATATCTATTACGAGCCATCCTGAAATCAAGACACTAGTATGCATGTTCAATTAGTAGGTGCAAATGGGTACAATTAAATCTCAAGTTACACATAAATCACATAATTCAAATAATTCACAGAATTCATATAAGTTCAAATAATTCCAAGTAACAATGCAAGACTCTCAAGTTGACAATTAGTTCCTATGCCGTGCGTCCTAGACTCATAAGACACGACACTAGAGACCCGGTTTTGCAACCGGGCTCTGATACCACCTTAGGATGTAGCACCCGGAAAGCTAGGTAGCAACATCCCCCGCACTATAGTTCAATTCACATATGAAATGGAAAATCCATACATGAACCAAAGCTATATCGAACAGGAGATAATAAAAAAAAAAAAACGACAATAGCTAGGCTGGACTAACCCCAAACCAATCAAATCAATTCATAATAATAAGAGCGGAAGCATGAACTTTCATTATCACTTATCAAGTATCCAAAAGCATTTTTATCTTCCTATATACATATCAATACATTATCATCTCCAAAATTCTATAAATATACTAATACCCCATAGGTATCAACAACATATATCAATATCATGAAAGTAAGACATGAGGTGAAGTGTGCTAAACCCAAATTAAAGACAGGACTCGACTCTAATTCCCATCTAACACGCACCTGCAAAAACTGAAAGGTGGAGGCGTCAGTCTACAAATGACTAAGTGAGGGGTATAAATAAATATAAGCGCACATACATGCAAATTATAATCTCGGGTAATGTTTTGTGGAAGAATAATATAATTCAAGAAATAAGATATAATATCGCCCGAGGTTACAATTATCAAGTTTAACATTTAATTCAGTTTCAGTCAATCAGTGGCCCGGCGAGTGAGGGCAATTCTCCAACCTTACTCCGACTGTGTACAATAATTAGGTTATCAATATTTTAGGTGATCAAGCAAGTTATTACAGTGCAATACATTCAGTAGCAGTTTAAGTCCCTTCTTCCTCCGGGTGATGGTGGGTTTGCAAGGCCCAACCATCCAGTCAGTGTGAGCAGAGGGTACATGAATCCCTAAGCCCGGAACTCCTTCCTCCACTAATCTCCTAGTGGATTCAGGGGTCATCCCAAAATGGCGAGGATAGCGCTAGAGTTATCCGTCAGCCCTTGCTTTCCCGGTTGGCACAAGCCACTACCCTTGGGCCCACAGTGCAATACAGTATACTAGTCAAAATACGGTCAATTCAGTACAGTAGACATGGTGAAGTTTGAAATCATTTGAGGTTTATGGAAATCTATAGATATATTTACACATTTTGGCCGAAATTCACATAAGGGTCGTAAAGGTTCTATATATCTAGAAATTAAACCTCACCTGTGTGAACAAAATAAACAAGGATACAGCTCACGGGGCCTACTCCTCGTCACCAGGAAGTTGGTTTGAGCAAGAAAGACAATTGTCCGTGAGACACGACTCAAATGAACCAAATAGGACGAATGGCTTAATCATGAACAATATGACATGCATTGACAATTTATGGAATGATATGATCATAGTCTTGTATAAAATGAGCATATAATAACACGTATCGATCATTTATAGCCTTAGAATCCGATTTGTAAAACTCAAATTTATGCAAAAAATCTAGAAAATCCCCTGGAGCATGGGAACGGCCGTTTCGGGTTTGAACTAGAAATGGGAAGGGCCGTTCCTGGCTCCCCGAACAAATCCCGCGCGTCTGTAAGTTTTTGGAAATTTTTGGGGCTGGGAAGGGCCGTTCCGGCCACAGGCCAAACTGGGAAGGGCCGTTCACAGTCTCGCACGCCAGCTGTCAGGGGCGGGAACGACCGTTCCCAGAATGAACTGGGACAGGAAGGGCCATTCCCGTTATGCAGATGCAGCAGAAACAGAGCAGAACAGGGGAACAATTCGAACCAAAACCAACACCAACAAATGATCAAACAACAAGCTCAATTGTATACAAATCATGAAATAAACATGCTAACATACTTATAGTTCAACAAAATCTCATATAAACACTTACCCCATGCTTGATCACCAAGAATAATGTTTCAAACCCATATATCAATTTATGCTCCAAGCTCGTAAACTTCACAATATATCCATCAAATTCAAGTTATAATCATGTATTCATGTCTCGAACAACTAAAACACAATTCATCCATTCCAAATCATAACCCTAGCTTCACATATTCAATCAAGGAATTTAAATATATATCCATCTTTACCTTAAATGAAAGAAAGAAGAGGAAAGATGAAGATATGATGATAATGATGCTCCAAGGTCCACAAATCCTCCAAAATATAGCTTGAATGATGAAATTCTTCCTTCTTCTACTTGGGGTTTGGATCAGTGGAACAAGGGAAACAAAGGAGTAAGTGCATGTATGTTTGTTTGTATGAAGAGAAATGGTATGTGATGCTGCAATATAAGGGATTAAAAGGCTCCAATTTGCTATTAAGTCCTTCAAATTCATAAGTTATGCAATTGAGTCCAATCTCATAATAAATGATCAATTTGGTCTCATGCAAATGTCATGCAATTAAGTCCTCAAATTGAAGAAAATGATCAAATAAAGACATATAGGTAATTAAGTCACGTTCGGGAATTAGTTCACGTATCAATTGAATTCAACTTATGTAATAAATATCAATTTGATATGAATTTCATAAAAACACTTGAAATAAAATTTTATAAAATTATGTCATGAAGTGTAAAAATTTAAATAATTGAACAAATTAAAGTAAATTTTGAACTCTCAAAACTTATAGGTGGCGTACTTACCTAAAAGGCCGAAAGCTGGGGCGTTACAGATGTGTATGTGGTTATCTGGGGAAGCATGGGCTGACGCTGAACCCATGCACACGTTCCAACCCATGACGGTGATACCGGCCCTCGTTAGGAGGTTAGTGAGGAATGGGAACCGGGCCTGCCTTTGGGGAATCATGAACCTCACTGGCTACAATGATTGGGTGGATAGGTCTTTGGCCTAGTCCGTCCACTAACCGGAGGAAAAAGCAGTAAATGATTATGCATGATTATGAATGATTATGAATGATTATGAATGAATGATTGTGATGCCCCGTCTGATAGATCGTACAGGTATGCGCCACGAGAGAGTTTACCTCAAGCACTTGTGTGATTTAATTTCCCTTTTATGTGTTTAATTCCAACTTTGATTGAAAATGTGACTTAATTGACTAAAATCCAAAATGGTAAACTATGAATTCTTGCATGACAACTTGAGAATGGAACTTGGATGAATTTAAATTAATTGTTGGAGTTGGACTTAAATAGGACTTGGACCTAGTGTGTTTGGGCCTAACTTGAGTTAGGCGAGTATGAGTCATTCGGGACCAATATGAGCTCGGGAATTTGAATTCGAATTCCGACACCACCATTGGACTTGATTCGGTGATTCGGGTCCAACCGAATTTACTTTATATTTTTCGGAAACCGTTTAGACCTTAAACCTTTTAATTTTGACTTTTGGGTCGAAAGTCATTTATTTGGGCCCAAATCCTATTAAAGCCTTTAGCCTCATTTTATATCTTGGAAACCCTAACCTTGACCTAAAACTATTAGCCACAATATAAATAGCTTTATCCCTTTTCATTTCATTTCAAACCACACAAGTTAACCTCAAAGAGAATCATGGAGAAATTTCAAGAGAAGATCAAGACTTGAACCATCCTTCATTCTAAGAGCTCACATTCGTTGATTCCTCATTCCTTCACAAGACAAGGTAAGCTTTGGATCTCTTTTGATGGGTATTTCATTTCTATCTTGGATTGGAGCATGAAATTGTTAGCATGAACTTGAATGATGAGATCTTGAATTCCTTAAGCAAGCCTTGATGATTTGAATGCTCCTTAATGTGTCATAGTTGCTGGAAATTCGTGTAGGAAGGCTAGAAATTCATATCTTCATGTTTAAGCTTCAAATTCATGAAAATGGGTGTTTGAGATTTTGGGCAAAAACATTCTTAAACTTGAATTAATTGATGTTTTGATGCTAAGCATGATTGATGTGATGATATACTTGAATTTCGTGATGTTTTATGGTAGATTTTGTGTTGGATTGATGATTTTTGGTGCTCCCCTTCTTCTTCCCGAAATTGTCCAGTTTTTGTTCCAGATCTATGGCCGGAACGGCCGTTCCCATTTGTGCTTTAAGCCCGGAACGGCCCTTCCGGGCTAGGGTTAGGTTTTGGTGGCCGAACATGGGAACGACCGTTCGCATGTGTGCTTGGACTGGGAACGGCCGTTCCCAGTCTCGCTTGGCCTTGGCGTGGGAAGGCCCGTTCCCATGCGTCTGTAACCCCTTTTACTTGCTTTTTCATGCGTATTTGATTCGTTTGAGTTGCTACTTGACTTGTATGATCCGATATGACTTCGAATGCATCTCTGAACCTTAATACTTTATTACTTGCATGATTTATTTGAATATTTGAATCATCCCTTGTGACCAATTTGATAAATATCATTCCATTTCGCATGTCATTCATACTTTGTACGCCGTGCGTCTTACTTGGTTCATGTAGAGTCTGAGTTTGGGCTTTTGTATGTCTTGTCATAGAGTTTGGTGGTGCCGGTGAGCCCGAGGTTTAGAGTGTTTGTCCCTTCACACTCTCAGACTCTACTACCCCGAGGTGAGGTTTAAGATTTTGTATAATTATGCGACCTATGGCCTTTACATGCTGATTTCTATCCTTGCATGCGAGTATACCTTAATATATACGTATGTGTTGGATATGATATGTTTATGACCTTGCGTGCATCCTGCGTAGGTTGGGAGCCTTCGTGGCTTAAATTCCACAGCGTAGGAATATTTATAAAAACCAGTTCTTGAGGCATATGTAAGCTATTTTGGAAAAACAGTTGTGTTCTAATTCTGTAGCGAGATTGCCATGAAAGATTGGCGTATATTATGTTATGATCTGTTCTTGTTGTGGATCCAAGGAGCTACAGGTAATGGGTCCCCCGGGACGGTTAGGGCCGTCGGGGTTCCAACCATGTGCGTTAGTTCCATTTGAGATATCATTGCGCGACTCAGGGAGATAGGGGAGGCGTGATATCTTGAGCGTCCGGCTAAGGCGGGGGATGACTCTTGTGGGTTCGCTACCCCCTTGAGATCGAGTCTATTTTAGACGGTTTATTCTCGATGGGTTGGGGGACGGTACATCTCCTCCATCATTGGTGTAGAGGATGGATTTATTTTGATTTATGTTATGAGGAGTAAAGGTTGGAAGCTCGTACTCGCTGAGCATGTGTTCTATTCTGTTATGGAGTTTTGAATCGGGATAGAGTCTTTCTGGAAAATGGTTTCTAAACTTATATCTATATCTATTTGGATTATTTCGAAATATTTTGGTATGCAACACCTATCCCCGGTTCATGAGTCCCTCCTTTTATTCTGTGCTATGCTCTTTATATATATATTGTGGGTGTGCGTTAGCCCCCTCACTCGGTCAAGTTGACTGACCCCTCATTTAACTTTTAGTTGTAGGTTTGTTGACGTTTGCTAGGAGGGAGTGAGTCCTTTGAGTTGCACTTCGTCGGTCTAGCCTTTCTACTTGCGTTTGTCTTTCATACACTTTACTTATGTCATGACTTGTATACTTGAGATTATACTTTACCTTTCCGTAGCCCTGTGTGGCATCCGTATTCGGCCCTGTGTGGCACTTGATGATTATTACGTTATGTTGATCGGATATTCGGGACTAGGTATCTATGCTAGTTGAACCCGTCACCTGTTATGCTTGTTGATATTCGGGACTAGGTATGTAGCACTCGGAACGCCGAGATGCCACACCCCCGCACCATAAGTCTAGCTCACACACGAAATGGGTAGTCCATATATGAACCGGACTCATGGCGAACGGGTGACAGTAAAAAAAATGACACACTAACTAGGCGGGACTAACCCTCAATTAAATACGATCCTGCATAATCAATAAAACAAAAGCATAATATACATTCATGTCTTTAACATAATCCTTCCATCATTTACATAAATCCAATTCCAAAGATATCCAAATAGGTCATACTTAATACATAGGTACCAAGAGACATAACAATACATATATGCATAAATAATGTACAAAAAAATGAGGAAGACAAGTGCTAGACCCAAAGAACAAAAGACCTAACTCGATCCCGCCTAGCATGCAACCCCTGAAAACCTGAAAAGTGTGAGGTGTCAGTCAACCAAAGACTGAGTGAGGGGTATAGTTAAATATATGCGCACATACATGCAAGTTATAATCACGGGTAATAATTTTGGAAAATAACAATACAATTTAATAAAATAAGAGATACTATCGCCCGAGGTTACGACTAATTCAATTTATCAATTTAATCAATTCAATACAATCAATTCGTGGCCCGACGAGTGAGGGCAATCTCCAACCTTACTCCAATTAGTGAACAATACCATCTTTAGGTTTTATTTCAATAATTGTCATACGATCATTAGTGCACATTTAGCATTTCACGAACTCCTTCCTCCGGTGATGGTGGGATTGCAAGGCCCAACCATCCATGAACGGTGTACGTCGGGAACATGACTCCATGCACGGGATTTCTTCCTCCACCAAACCTCCTGGTGGATTTAGAGGTGATCCCAAAATTGGTGAGGATAGTGCAAGAGTTACCCGTCAGCCCTTGCTTCCCCGGTTGGCTCAATACACTACCCTCGGGCCCATGTGAACACGACATGCTTACTCGCCAAAACACGATCAATCACGATAACACGATTATTCAATAGATCATGAAATCATTTGCAATCGGTAGACATTTTGGGAAAGATATATACATATATATATATACATTTTGGCTGAAAACATCACGTAGGGTTGTAAGGGTATCTAGTAATTAAACCTCACCTCTACCAAACAAAAGAAGCAAGGAAGCACCCTACGGAGCGTGTTCCTCGTCACCGGGACCGTGATCTGTGTACAAAGACAAGTGTACATGAAACTTGACTCTTGTGAACCATTTAAGACGAACGACAAAGTCATGGATCAGTATATCATGCAATAACAATCAAGGAATGTCAATTAGGAGCATAATCATCAATAAAACAAGTATATATATATCATATAATTCACATATGGGAGCCAAGAGAGTGAAAGGAAAGCAATAAGAAGGGTTTTGGTGAAGTTTGGCCAAAACCGACAATTCCCGAAAATGCACATGCTGTGGAAAAATGGGAATATCTAAAGTTCTAGAAATTGGAATTGGGTTTTGTTTGTTGGGAATGAAACTAGACAAGTATACCTTTAAAATGGAATATGGATCGTTTTCTAGTTCAAAGCGAGGAAAAAATGGCGTAAGCTTGAAGTTGGATGATTGCAGTTTGTCTGTAAAGCAGTGACACCAAAAAGAATTGATTATATCTCACAAATGGGAAACGATATTGAGGTGATTCCAATTGGAGGTTATTCTAGACTTCAAGATCTTTCCAAATAATCAAAAATCAGGTCATTTGGAGTTCGGATGAGGGAGTACCCGGCCGGGGAAAGTACAAGCTAAAACCTACCCGGCCGGGGAAAACTTGTGCAGAAACTTTCTGCACAAGCTCTACCCGCCCGGGGAGTTTTTCTTCATGAATTTACCCTCCTGGGTAGAGGGTTTTCAGCTGAAAACCGAGAAGAAACAGGGGAAAACAGGGGAGAGAAGGAAAAGGAAGCAAAGGCCACAACAAAACTTACCCAAAACACTCCAAAACAATCATATAACATGCATATAACTCATATATATCAATTAGGCACCATTTAATCCATAGAAACATACATAGCTCATCAAGAAATCATCATGAAAACCCTATATTAATACACATGCTTCCAACTTACATATGCATCAAGATATTCATGCAAGCTTCCACTCTCATCATCCTAATCATGCTCCTAACTCAAATATTGCAAGAATCCAACATCTAATCCATGAACCCTACTTCTATTCCAATCAAAAGAGTCAAACAAGTACATGTTATACCTTGAGATGAACTAGAAATGGGATGAAATGGCAAGATGATGAAGATGATGATGCTAGCTGCTCAATTCCTTCAAAATATGTCTTGAAATGAGATGCAAATTCCTTCCTTCCCTTGGTGTTTTTACCGTTTCTTAGTGTGTGTGTGTGTAGTTCTTGTATGTAATGTAAGGAATGAAATGTATGAGATACAATGTATATGATATAATATAAGATATCTCCCACTAACCATGATGAATCACCACTAATTGCACTTGAGTCCCCAAGTTATTTAAGTGAATGCAATCAAGTTTCATTCTATAAAATATGAGTAATTAACTCCAATTCATGTTATACAATTAAGTCATCAAATTTATGAAGTGATCAATTAAGGCATATAAGAGCAATTAGTCACATTAGTAATTAGTTCAAGTAATTTTCACGTTGAAAAAGATTTCACATAAGTTTATGAAAATAAAATGAATATAATGATATGAAAGTTATAATAATAACACATAATGCATAAATGGAAAAGCGGGGCGTTACAAGGTATCTATGCTAGTTGAACCCGTCATTTGCTTTGAATGTTGATTTAAATGCTTCCGCTATCTTGTTTGAATGTTTGAATTGCTTCCGCACTCTGAGTTGGTCGAGTTAGATCCGCTTAGCATAGTGTGTGCGTTTGTCTCCAGTTCGTTCTGATTCGGATTCGGGCATGGACTTCCATTTCATGACCGGATCTGGGTCTCAGTGTGGGGGATGTGGCATCCTCCGTTTGGGGTGTTACAATGATTATGAATGATTATGAATGAACGAATATTGCTTGATCACTAACGAATAAAAGAATGAATAATGCATACACGAGGAGAAGTTTGGAGAATTCGCCAACTCGTCGGGCTCACGTAATGACCTCATGAATGAATGAATGAAATTGATTATTGTAATCCCGAGTGTTGTTTTTCTTTGTTTTTACCCACTTGGAAAAAGTTTCAAAACCTCGTACGGGGATTATAACTTGCATGTATTGGTGTTCAATTATGTATTATTATTGTATTAAGCCCCTGTCTTATACCCACCAGTCTCTTATAGACTGAACCCGGATTGTCTTCAGTTTTCTTGCAGGTTTGGAGTGCTAGGCGGGAAGTCATGTCTGTCAAGTCTCATGGTCAAGTCTGAGTCTGTCCTTTTGCATATTGTAATTGAATAAGTTATACGAAGATTGTATGAATAGTTATGATTATATTATATTGATTCGGGATAGGCTTGTATGTTGTGATAGATTATATGATCTGCTTCCGCTTATGCTTTTGTTTTGTTGAATTGCTTATTTAGTTTTGAGGTTTTAGTTCCCGCCTAGCATAGCGAGTGAGTTGGGTTGTCTCGCCCTGTGACGCCCCGATATTTCGGCCGTACAGGTATGACGTAATTGTTTACCTAATTGCGCAAAATAACTATTTTACGTATTTACATAGTTGATTTTAATTTCGTTATGACCTTAATTGAGCATTCATGAAATTTGAGTACTTAATTGCATTGGATTTAATTGATTACATTTCAAAAGCTTGGGGTTTCACTTGCATAACTTATTAAATTGGAGGACTTAATAGCAAATTTGGCCATTTCTTCTTGATTCAAGCAGCATATTACGTTCCCTTTCTTCCTTTCTTTCATACATACATTACATACACATTTGCTCCTCCTTCCTTGCTCAACCGAACCACCCTCCTCAAGTTAAGTGGGAAATTTCAACTTTCAAGCTTCATAATTGTGGGAATTGTGGACATTCAAGCATCATCAACATCATCTCTTCATCTCTTCTTCTATTTCTTTCATTTAAGGTAATCTTGAAGATTTGTTGAATTCTTGCTTTGAATATGTGAAGCTAGGGTATTGGTATGAATTGGTTGAATTGAGTAAGTGTTATTTGGAAGCATGTTGTGAACTCTGAGCTTAAGTTTGATGCATATGTTGTGAAGTTTAGGAGCTTAGATCATAGGTTGGCATATGGGTTTCATTTGATAGATTCTTGATGATCAATGCATGATATGAGTATATATGTTAGATTTTATTGTACTTTAAGTATAGACGCATGTTTCTTCAAGTTTTGGTTGCATTTGTTAATTGAAAATTTTGTGTTTTGGTTGGTTTTGTTGCTGTCCGAAGACTGCCCTGTTTTTTTTCCTGTTACGCACAGTGACACGGGCGTGTCACTTTTCTTCTCTTCCGCGTAACACGGGGGTGCATGTTTGTTGGTTGGACTTCTCTGTACCGTGACACGGGGGTGTCATGGTTTGCCTTGCATTGGTGACACGGGCGTGTCACCATCTTTTTCCTGACTTGTTGTCCGCTGTTCTGTGACACGGGGGTGTCACAGCTTGGTGCATTTTGGTGACACGGGCGTGTCACCCTCTGTTTCTCATGCATTTTGTTTGCATGCTACTGTACATGCATGTGTTTTATATATTTTGGGATATGTATTAAATGTTATTTAATTTAATTGAATATATGTAATTATTTGTTTCCAATTTGAATATGATTTAACTTGTGCTTCGATTCTATTTGAAGTTCTTGAATCAATGTGCTTGAAAGTGTGGAATTATGAGTTCGAATGAATTGAACGATTAATTGAATGACTTGATTATATGATTTAAATGTATTAATAGTGCACATGAACACTTCATAACATAATCTTATCTTGTACCTATTCATATCATGATCATAGCATTGCCGAGCGTCTTATTTGGTCATATTGAGTCTCACTTCACCGTTCTTGCACAGATTTTGATCCAGTTGGAGATGAGGCCGGTCAGTGAGGCTCGCGTTTGCTCCTTTTTGACGGTTTAAGGTGGGTTTTTCTTCTATGTAGATATAAGACCCTATATATACCTTTAATGTGAAAGTTTTCGACCCAAAATTATATATATATAGAGAGTCGTTTTAAAGAGTAAATGTTTCCAACGTAAAGCCTTATTTTATGAACCCTACCTAATGTTTTGGCGAGAAATGATCGAATGCACGAATGGGGCCCAGGGACTTAGTGTGAGTGGCTATCCGGGGAGGCACGGGCCGACGGTGATCCCTCACACTAGTTCCACCAATGAACGGCGTAACCGGACCTCGTTAGGAGTTAGCGAGGAATGGACGCTGAGCGCCATCTGGGGAGTCATGTAACCCCTTTTGGTCAATGAATGGGTGGTCGGGCCTTGCAAACCCACCACCAACCCGGAGGAAGAAGGTGTAAATGTTAATGAATGTGCACAAAAGAATAATTGCATGAAAAGAATGAATGAACGAATGTTTAAATGGTTTACACAAGGTGTTGGTTGGAGATAATGCACGCCCACTCGCCGGGCCACTAATGACCTAATGTTAATAACTTGTTATAATCCCTTTTGATGATTCTATTCAACCACTTGGGAAAGCCTTTAAAAACTTCGCTTGGGATTATAGCTTGCATGTGATTGTTTAATTACCGTCATATATTCTATTTATGCCCTGTTTTATACCCACCAGTCCCTTTTGGACTGAACCCGTTTGGTTTTCAGTTGTTTTATGCAGGTGTTGAGGGAGCTAGGCGGGAATACGAGTCCTAGGTCTTGCATTTACTTCTAGCTCTGTATTTTGAGTCTTACACTTGCATACCCTTATATTTGTATAATGATTTGGAGCGTACTTGGTTGAGCCGTGATGGCAATTGATGTTGTATATGACTTATTTTTGGAGCTTGGATGCTCATGGTACATATATATATGGGATATGTTCGTTTATTGCTTCCGCTTCAATGTTCTATATTGTTTTATGGTTTTAAGGGTTAGCCCGCCTAGCTTAGAGTGTGTGTTTGTCCCGGTTCGCCGTGAATTGGCTCGGGCATGGATCGTCCATTTCATATTCGGGTCAGGTCTCGGTGCGGGGGATGTGACGCCTTGCGCTCGGGTATTACACGCCCCGGGTCCATGGGCCCGTTGGACACGAGCACAAGTCTCCAAGCCCACCGAGTATAACCTGAAATTGGGCCTAAACCACTACCCAAAAGATCCATTGGTTATAGTTGGACTTTTTAACTTATATACTGAACTTAACTCTCATACTTTCCCGATGTGGGACAGGGGTGTCACAATTACCCCTCCTTCAGAATCGCGACGTCCTCGTCGCGGCATAACATATAACCCATGACCGACTCATCTGCGTTGGGACTCTAGAGGTGGCTCCTACGAGCTCAAGAGATGGCTCCCACACATGTAGCACTTTGCCCCGCAGGCTTAAGAGGTGGCTCCCATGTGTGTAGCACTTTACCCCGTATAGCACTTAGCTCCTACGACTGACGAGTGACTCTGATACCATTTGTCACGCCCTGGGTCCATGGACCCGTTGGATGCTAGCGCAAGTCTCTAAGCCCACCGAGTATAACCTGAAATTGGGCCTAAACCACTACCCAAAAAGGATATCCATTGGTTATACTTGGACTCTTTAACTTATATACTGAACTTAGCTCTCATACTTCCCGATGTGGGACAGGGGTGTCACATGTGTCCCCATTCGCTCTGATTCGCCACGTGTATAGATCACCCATTTCATATATGGGTTGGGTCTTTGTACGGGGAATGTGGCGTCACGAGCTCGGGCGCTACACCCTAGTTTGAAAAATCTATGTTTGAGATCACCAATACACAACATATATTTCCTAAACCCCCTAATCACCTAAAAAGACTAGTTTCCCCTTACGTTTTTCCTTTCGCCAGTCCAAATTTGCTTCCTCCAAACTTCTACTTTACTAAGTCTCACCAGCCACCACCGGAGTCTTCTTTTCATGCTTCCTTTGCGCGATTGGTGCCCTAATTTTCTTCTAGAAACGAAGAGCAGGACAGTAAAGCATATCAGCGGAACTGTATGAGACCTTTTGTTGTTCTAGATTTGAATCTTTGATGTTGTAATCTGTCCTGTTCTGTTGCATTTCATTTCCATTTGATATATCTGCAATGTTTTTCTGGAAATGGTTCTTAGTTTGTCTTATCGTGCTTTCTTTCTTTTGTTTTTAATGCTAACTAACGCTTCAATGGTTGTTAATGGGCAGATTATCTTGTTAATATGTTTACTTCAACATCGTCGGTGCAGAGTGAGTCGAGGCCGTCTGTTATTGTGGTGTCGAGGCCCGTGTTTTCCATTTCTAAGACTCGCAGAAATCCTTATCGGAGGTTTGCTAAATGTCGCAAGGGAACTTGTTGCATGTGGGTGTGGATTGATCCAGAACCAACCACTGAAATGAGAGCACTTTTTGCCAGCTACAACAAAAAGATCGCTATCCGGGATACTGAAATCAGACTTCTGAAGTTGAAGTTTAATTATTTGGTAGCTCTTCTTCTTGTCCCATGTCTAGCGTTCCTAGTACGATGCTTTATTTGATTCCTCTTTGTGTAAGATTATGGGTGATTCTTCATTTTTGCTAATATATTCACCCTCGGTTGTAATCCTATATTTAAACAAACATGTAAATATTTTGCAGTGTATATTGGGTTGTTTATTTTCTCGTTTGGCGAATGGGGCAAAGCTGGGTTTGTAGAGTTAGGCCAAGAATATTTAGAATTAAAAGCTGGGTTTGTAGAGTTAGGATGTAGTGCCTGAGCGCAAGGCAACACATTCCCCGTACCGAGACCCGACCCGCATATAAAATGGAAAGTCCATACACGTACCAAATCACGACGAACGGGGATACACACACACACACTATACTAGGCGGGAGCTATGTAGCACCCCTACACGTGGAGATGCCACACCCCCCGCACTACAAGTCGATCCACACACGAAATGGATAGTCCGTACATGAACCAACCTACAGCGAACGGGTGACAATAAAAATAAACGACAATTAGCTAGGCGGGAGTACCCTCAAATCAAATAACATGATGTATAAAAGTAAGGCGGAACCTTAATACATTCAATATCAAATACCAACAGTGAAGGCATGCTATCTAGACTATATCCACATATCAATACATTATCATCTCCAAATACATAACAAGTAACTATAACAATAAATCCAATACAACAATAAATAAAATGCACCGTGTTTGACTCGAATGCAAGGACTAGACTCGACTCTGACTCCCGCCTAGCACGCTCCTGCAAGAACCTGAAAGGTGGAGGTGTCAGTCTGTGAAGACCGAGTGAGGGGCATAAATAAATATTAGCACACATAACATGCAAGTTAAAATCTCGGGTAAGGTTTTATAACTAAAAGTAATATAAGTTCAAAATATAATGCAATACACTTTGCCCGAGATTACAACTATCAATATTAAATACTTTGATCATTTTAATGCATTCAATACGTGGCCCGGCGAGGAGGGCAATCTCCAACCTTACTCCAAGTGTAAATGAAACATGCTTGCTTTATTAATCAATAGATGATCCTGCAAATCCATTGTCGTGCGATCGTGCGGTAGTGTACTCAAGCAATACGATCAATGAATGAAAATCATGCAATAACCCAAGGACAATCCGTGGTGTCGGACCCGTCCCCAGTCTCCTTCTCCCTCCAATAATGGGAAGGTAGCTAGCCTTCACCATCCACGACGTGTTGAGCAGAGGGTACATGAATCCCTAAGCCCGGAACTCCTTCCTCCACTAATCTCCTAGTGGATTCAGGGGTCATCCCAATGTGGTGAGGATAGCGCGAGAGTTACCCGTCAGCCCATGCTTTCCCGGTTGGCTCAAGCCATTACCCTCAGGCCCAATCGTGAACATGCTTTACTCGCCAAACGTGCTTGATTCATGACAATAACATGGCTTGCTTGCTCGCTTTTCATGAACATGACTTGCTTTAAATAGTGAGTGATTTCATGGAAAACTATAGATATAATTACCTTTTGGCCGAAAGTTAACATAAGGGTATACGGTTTCTATATAACTAGAAATTAAACCTTACCTGACAGGCGACACGAAGACTCATGGATGCGTGAATGTGCACATGATCAACAATCTCCGCCCTGGAGAAGAACTGGATAAGAAACGGAGACATAGTGTACTAATGAGATACGACTCAATAATGATACCAAATATGACGCACGGCGTAACCATGAACATATTCTTGTATGAAATGAACGTATACTTGCATGTAACGATCATATGGATACTTATAGATGGAATGGAATAATTTACAAGAAGATGAATAATTTCACGGAGATCACGTATTCAAGGCATGCAATCATACCAATTCGTTTTACATAAAGCACGGAGTTAACAATTAAGTTTAAGTAAGTAAAGACCATAAAATGTTAAATAACCACTTAATCATCAATTATTCAAGTATTTCAATCATATAAATCGCATACGGGAGCCGAGAGAGTGAAAGGAATGCAAGAAGAGGGGTTTTGGCAAAGTTTGGCAAAAGTTGACAGTTTTCGGAAATGTACAAGCTGGAATTGGATTTTGTTTGTTTTATATAAAACTATACAAATAGTCCTTTCCGATGATATATGGCTCGTATTCTAATTCAAAGTGAGGAGAAAATAGCGTAAGCTCGAAGTTGAGTGAATGCAGATTTTCGGTAGAGTAGCGACACCAAATTAAAATGGATATATCTCACAAACCAGAAATGATATTGAGGTGATTCCAATTGGATAATACTTTAGACTCAATGTAGTTTCTACAGTTCAAAATTCAGGTCAATCCGAGTACGTTTGAGGGGTAAATGGTCATTTAGAACAAATAGCATAAATGTATAATTGGCTGTGTGATCTTCTGTAACAGTGCTGAAGACGGGAACGGCCGTTCCAGCTTTAGGTTAAAATGGGAAGGGTCGTTCGCAGTCTCGCTGGCCAAAACATTCAAAGGATGGGAACGACCATTCCGGAATATCAAAGGGGACGGGAAGGGCCGTTCCCACTGAGCAGAAAGCTCAAAACAGAGTAGAAAACAGGGGAGCTTCTTGGACCAAAATAAAACCAACCAAACCACCATAATTTCACCACCAAAATGCAAGATTTCTGGAACTTAGCATGCATATATACTCAAGATACAACAAAGCTTCATATGAGCACTCAAATCATCCATGATCAACAAGAATCATCAACTTCAAGCTCATGTCATTACTCAACATGTACTTCAAATTTTCCAAGAATTCAAGCATAATTCAAGTTAAAAGCATGTATTCGTGTATCAAATACCAAATAATCACTTTATTTAATGATTTCATAAACCCTAGCTTCAATTAAATTCATCAAGAACTCACATAGACTTTCATTTCTACCTTGAAAGAGAATAGATGGAAGAAAATGATGGAAATAGATGATTGAGCTTCCAACTCCTAAATTCCTTGAAAAACTTGGTTGGAAATTGATGAAATCTCTTTTCTTTTCTTGATGGTTGAGGCTCGGTGAGAGAGAGGAAGCAATTTGATGATTTTTATGAATGAATTGATCATGGAAGCTCATGGAAAAATAGATACGTGAATCACCATTTTGATTTTGATGAAATGTCCCAATTTGCACTTTAGTCCCTCAATTATATAAGTTATGCAATCAAGTTTCCTTTCTAAGAAATTTGGTCACTTTGGTCCAAGAAATAAATGTGCAATTTAGTCCTTGAATTTGAAAGATGATCATATAAGGACAATCAAGTAATTAAATCACTTTTGGCCACTAATTCATGTAACGATTAAATCCAAGTCAAACAAAAATTCTCAAATTGTCACGAATTTCACATATTTTCACATAAACGTATTGAAATAGAATTTATAAAATTAATATAACTCATATAAGTTGAATAAGGGAAAAATAATTAAATAAAATCCTAATGCTCGAAACTCACACGTGTCGAGCGTACCTGACTGACTGGGAATTGGGGTGTTACAATTCTCTCCCCTTTAAGAGAATCCTTCCTCGGATTCACTATCTCGAATTCCTGGAAGTTAATTGGCTCTCCCGTGTTCATCCCACGCGGGTTGGCCATTCCCTGTCAGGGATTAGTTCGGAAGAGATCTTCAATTCACAAGGGTCTTCCAACGTTGTGAAGTCACGACCCTCAACTTTTCGGAATCTAACCCTTCGAAGGAAAACTAACCTCCCACTAGAACAAATTGACAGTAGCAAGTAGAAATGTGAGTGCCCCGTCTCTCAAACAATAACAAGAGAACCCCATCTCTTGACAAGCAACGAGGGAACCCCGTCCCTCGAGCAACAATGAGAGAATCCCCGTCTCTCACGCACACGAAATAAAATTCAAGCAAACAATTAAATACGTACTTCACAATTATCACGTAAAGATTAGGTAAAAGGTATCAATTATATCAAGTTGTTGTTCACATAAAATAAATTGATAGTAAACAATGAATCACGTAGGCAATAAATTAAATGATGCTCGTGGTATACATGATTAAGTGTACCGTTCACCGGGGATTGAAGTTCTTGCATTTGTAACAACTCAGTTGAATACTTGATCCTTTGATTGAGATTTCTTCTTATTGCATTAGCATACCTCAAATACTCGGCATACATAACCTTACAATTGAAGTTTCCATCCTTTAGTTCATCTCGGTTCAAAATTTCGATCCTTGATAGTTTTCTCAACCCTAGTGTTCCTTTCCTTTCTCATAAAATCCGTAATCATCATTAATCACCACATGTCTCTGCAGTTTCAATATCAATTTTGTCGGTCGAGTCATTCTTAAATTGATTCCCATACCTACTTTCCATACCCGAAAATAGAAGTAACTGTTGAGCTTCTTGTTAGAAAATGGTTGTATATCCACGCTTAAAGGATTGGCTTTGTGCTCCAAGCATGCTATTATCTAATGAACAGAGAGAACAGGTTTTACCCTCTCATCAACCTCCTTAGTCAGAGTAAAATACTCCATCAGAACCAAAATCTTAAACTCTCTATTCCATTACAAAATAGCATATAGAAACCAGAAGACATCAGGTCCGGATGAAACATTTTCCACTGATCCCTGAAATTTGATGACATACCTAATAACTCCTCAAAATATCTCGAAAGAGAGGATCAATTCTTTGATCGATAATTCTTAAGGCTTCAATCTTCTCAGATGTGTTGGTATGGAAAGAGACATCAATTCTACGGCAACCTGGTATGTTCATGAAGGCGACACAGGAAGCACGCTTGAAGGGACGGTTCGCGTAGAGTTCTAGATCATCCCGGCTGCCCTATTTACAGCCAAGACAATCTTTAATCCGAGACAGACTCTAAACATTAACTAAGTTGAATCCTTTTCTACTTACTGAGCCAATTGATATCCGGAGACTACTAGAGGATCATAAACGGTGTATTCATATCCTTGAGAACGGTGATAAAGAAAAGGTACTATCGATGATGGGACTTTTCTTCGGGTAAAAGGGAAGAAAGGTTTCTTTCACATGGTTTTGATAGAGGTTGCTCGAACACCAATTCTCTTGAAGTTTCAACTCTCCTGAATGAGGTTTAACTTTAGGCTTTAATTTGTTTTCGGCCGACTCTCCCCCTTAAGAAAATAAAAATTTTCTAATTCCTTAAGCTTATTTATCACTTCTCCGTTCCTCCCACTTACTTCCCTTGATATCTACATTTTAGCTAAGCCCTATATTTAAATATCCTTGTCCCAACTTCCAAGTGGGTAACCCCAATAATACTCAGCATAATTTCTTCCAAACTCTTGGTTCAATATAATCTTGGTTGAGGCGAGGGTTCAAGAAAATTGGAGAGAACCTATTACAATGAACACTAAATAATGCATGCCGGTTAAAATGTTAGTGCACATATTACTCTTACAAACAATTTAAATGCAACACATTGGAACAATTATATTAATTTATGGGTGCCTAGGTACAGAAATTTGAATAATTTAAATAATTTAAACATGTACTTAGCACACCAAGTAGGTAATCTTAAATAACAATTAGGATAGCACGTATACACGAGAAGTGATTAAATTAATATCTATATGATGCACGTGCTTATGAATGTATTGAACCTGTCACCGTAGTAGGGGTAATTTTATCCCGGCACTTTTCCTTGCTTGTTGTATCATAAGCTTGTCTTGTGTTTGTGGATTACTTCTTGTTTACCCATGGTCTTCGAAACCTTCAAAGGTCCTCTACCACGACTTATACATTTCCTGACTTGATCTTGGGATTTTCTTGAACCTAGTTCCTTCCCAGTTATCGATGTCTAAATGGTTCCCAAACCTTTTCCATCATTAATTCCTTAATTATTCTTCCTTGTGGTACCCTGTATGACTTGATAATCCGAGATTATTATTCTTGAATTCAAATGCTTCTATTTTCATGCCATCAATATCTCAATATATCTCAATATATCTCAAGAAATTAATCTCCAGCGATGATCCCGATATTTGCCCTAATTGTCACCTTGCTTTTCTTTATTCTTTCCAATTCGTTGCTCCCTATTTTTCAATTCAACCTTGCAACACGATAATTCACTTTGGATAGGGAAAAGCCAGCTTGATCCGCCCGAACAGAGAGTCTTGAACATGCTTCTTTCATGATATCGTGAATCTTTCTTCATGTCTGACCTTGATTCCGATCAAACCTTCAAATCACAATCTTCCGATGATCACCTCTTCCTGGTTGCTAGAAATCCCAAGGTCAAGCATCTTCGAAATTCTTTTTTTTTTTTCAACTTCTCGAATCGTGTAAATGATTTCCACGCTTGATTTCTCTTTTTCGGATCCCATCACTTGAATTTTAAGTCGATAGGGAAGATAATGACCCTTGAAGCCTTGTATGAATTTTTGGATTTTATCCTTCCCAAGTTGAAGAAAGAACTTGTTGTATGCTGAGGTTGCCACGAAAATTGGTCGTGGTTTGATATCATTTTCGCAACTTGTAACTCACAACTTCCTTTGAAAATAAATGCATGTGGTTAAAGCATGCTCATGTCACATAATAAATACCAAGAACATGAGTTGGATGCATAACGCAACAACTAGTTCAGCAAAATTTCAAAATTAGCACATTAAACACGTAAATTTTCAACAATTGAAGATCAATTAATCAACAATTAATAGCCTACTTCGATGCATTGCCCAAGTTATCAAGTAATTCAATTAATTCAAGTAGGTCAAGAAGTTCAAATAAGATGCAAGACTCTCAAATTGACAATTAATTCCCTATGCCGTACGACCTAGACTTGACATGACACGACACTAGAACCCCGATTTTGCAACCGGGATCTGATACCACTTTAGATGTAGCACCCCTATACGTGGACATGCCACACCCCCGCACTACAGGTCGATCCACACACGAAATGGATAGTCCGTACATGAACCAACCTACAGCGAACGGGTGACAATAAAAATAAACGACAACTAGCTAGGCGGGACTACCCTCAAATCAAATAACATGATGTATAAAAGTAAGGCGGAACCTTAATACATTCAATATCAAATACCAACAGTGAAGGCATGCTATCTAGACTATATCCACATATCAATACATTATCATCTCCAAATACATAACAAGTAACTATAACATTAAATCCAATACAACAATGAATAAAATGCACCGTGTTTGACTCGAATGCAAGGACTAGACTCGACTTTGACTCCCGTCTAGCACGCTCCTGCAAGAACCTGAAAGGTGGAGACGTCAGTCTGTGAAGACCGAGTGAGGGGCATAAATAAATATTAGCATAGATAACATGCAAGTTATAATCTCGGGTAAGGTTTTATAACTAAAAGTAATATAAGTTCAAAATATAATGTAATACACTTTGCCCGAGATTACATCTATCGATATTAAATACTTTGATCATTTTCATGCATTCAATACGTGGCCCGACGAGTGAGGGCAATCTCCAACCTTACTCCAAGTGTAAATGAAACATGCTTGCTTTATTAATCAATAGACGATCATGCAAATCCATTGTCGTGCGATCGTGCGGTAGTGTACTCAAGCAATACAATCACTCAAGCAATACAATCAATGAATGAAAATCATGCAATAACCCGAGGACAATCCGTGGTGCCGGACCCGTCCCCAGTCTCCTTCTCCCTCTAATGATGGGAAGGTAGCTAGCCTTCCCCATCCACGACGTGTTGAGCAGAGGGTACATGAATCCCTAAGCCTGGAACTCCTTCCTCCACTAATCTCCTAGCGGATTCAGGGGTCATCCCAATGTGGTGAGGATAGCGCGAGAGTTACCCGTCAGCCCATGCTTTCCCGGTTGGCTCAAGCTACTACCCTCGGGCCCAATCGTGAACATGCGTTACTCACCAAACGTGCTTGATTCATGACAATAACATGGCTTGCTTTCTTGCTTTTCATGAACATGACTTGCTTTAAATAGTGAGTGATTTCATGGAAAACTATAGATATAATTACCTTTTGGCCGAAAGTTCACATAAGGGTCTACGGGTTCTATATAACTAGAAATTAAACCTCACCTGATAGGCGACACGAAGACTCATGGATGCGTGAACGTGCTCATGATCAACAATCTCCGCCCTGGAGAAGAACTGGACAAGAAACGGAGACATAGTGTACTAATGAGATACGACTCAATAATGATACCAAATATAACGCACGACGTAACCATGAACATATTCTTGTATGAAATGAACGTATACTTGCATGTAAAGATCATATGGATACTTATAGATGGAATGGAATAATTTACAAGAAGACGAATAATTTCACGGAGATCACGTATTCAAGGCATGCAATCATACCAATTCGTTTTACATAAAACACGGAGTTAACAATTAAGTTTAAGTAAGTAAAGACCATAAAATGTTAAATAACCACTTAATCATCAATTATTCAAGTATTCCAATCATATAAATCGCATACGGGAGCCGAGAGAGTGAAAGGAATGCAAGAAGAGGGGTTTTGGCAAAGTTTGGCAAAAGTTGACAATTTTCGGAAATGTACAAGCTGTAGGAAAACTGGAATATCTTGAGTTATGGAAATTGGAATTGGGTTTTGTTTGTTTTATAGAAAACTATACAAATAGACCTTTCCGATAATATATGGCTAGTATTCTAATTCAAAGTGAGGAGAAAATGACGTAAACTCGAAGTTGAGTGAATACAGATTTTCGGTAAAGTGGCGACACCAAATTAAAATGGATATATCTCGCAAACCAGGAATGATATTGAGCTGATTCCAATTGGAGAATACTTTAGACTCAATGTAGTTTCTACAGTTCGAAATTCAGGTCAATCCGAGTATGTTTGAGGGGTAAATGGTCATTTAGAACAAATAGCATAAATGTATAATTGGCTGTGTGATCTTCTGTAACAGTGCTGAAGACGGGAACGGCCGTTCCAGCTTTAGGTTAAAATGGGAAGGGTCGTTCGCAGTCTCTCTGGCCAAAACATTCAAAGGATGGGAACGACCATTCCGGAATATCAAAGGGGACGGGAAGGGCCGTTCCCACTGAGCAGAAAGCTCAAAACAGAGTAGAAAACAGGGGAGCTTCTTGGACCAAAATAAAACCAACCAAACCACCATAATTTCACCACCAAAATGCAAGATTTCTGGAACTTAGCATGCATATATACTCAAGATACAACAAAGCTTCATATGAGCACTCAAATCATCCATGATCAACAAGAATCATCAACTTCAAGCTCATGTCATTACTCAACATGTACTTCAAATTTTCCAAGAATTCAAGCATAATTCAAGTTAAAATCATGTATTCGTGTATCAAATACCAAATAATCACTTTATTTAATGATTTCATAAACCCTAGCTTCAATTAAATTCATCAAGAACTCACATAGACTTTCATTTCTACCTTGAAAGAGAATAGATGGAAGAAAATGATGGAAATAGATGATTGAGCTTCCAACTCCTAAATTCCTTGAAAAACTTGGTTGGAAATTGATGAAATCTCTTTTCTTTTCTTGATGGTTGAGGCTCGGTGAGAGAGAGGAAGCAATTTGATGATTTTTATGAATGAATTGATCATGGAAGCTCATGGAAAAATAGATACGTGAATCACCATTTTGATTTTGATGAAATGTCCCAATTTGCACTTTGGTCCCTCAATTATATAAGTTCTGACGCCCCGATAATTTGGCCGTACAGGTATGACGTAAGTGTTTACCAAATTGCACGAAATAATTATTTTTACGTGTTTATATAGTTAATTTTATTTTAAATATATTAGATTTTAATAATGTTAATTATGTTATTGGTTATATCCTAAGTTATTTAATATTAAGTATTTTTGTGAAATTCATATCAAATTGATATTTATTGCATAAATCGAACTTGATTGCAACGTGAATTAACTTCCCGAACGTGATTTAATTCTTTTATGGCCTTACTTGCTCATTTTCATGAATTTTGGGACTTAATTGCATTGGACTTAATTGCTCATTTGTTATGGATTTGAACCTAATTGCATGACTTAATTAATGGGAGGACTTAATAGCAAATTGGCCATTTCTTTCTCCTTCTTAGCAGCAATCACGTACCATTTGCTTCTCATTCATAAAAACATTACATACACATTTGCTCTTGCTTCCGTTGCCAACTAAACCAAAACCCTTGCCAAAGTGTAGGGAGGTTTCATCTTTCAAGCTTCATATTTGTGGGATTTGTGATCATTCAAGCATCACCAACATCATCACTTCATCTTAGCATCCATTTCTTGCATTTGAGGTAATTTTGGAACTTTGGTGATTTTCTTGGATTTTTGGTATAGATAGGGCTTTGCTATATATTGGTTAATGTGTGTATTTGTTATTGGAAATATGTTTAGGAACTTTGAGCTTAAGTTATATGCATTTATCTTGAGATTTATGGACTTGGAGCATGATTGATGATATGGGTTTCATTCGAAGAATTCTTGATGATCTAATGTGGAAAAATGTGTCTTTATGAATTGTTATTGATCTATCTATATGCTCGATCGAGGTCTGTGGCCGAATATATTTCAGAGTATTAGAGGTTATCCCGCTATGCACCAAATATAGCAGGCGATGACTTCCATAAGGCTATGCAGTTTGTTCAGGAGCTACGACCGGATATCCAGACAGCTCTAGAGGCAGTTAATACGAGCACTTGGGCGAAGGCTACTTCGAAAGCCTTAAAGGTTGAAGATTCTGTGAATGCTAGGAGGCCAGTTTATCGCCAAGGACAAGGGTCAGGATTCGGCTCGAGATTTAACAAGGGAAAGAGGCCGATGAATGTACCAACTCCACCACAAAAAGGTCATTTCAAGAAGCCGAGAATCGGAGGTCAGATTGCACCTGTTCCACGACCACCTCAGGCTCCACCGGTCCCTAAAGGATCTCGCAATGATCAGCCACCGTGTACTTATTGTGGATGGCCAACTCATTCTTATAACAATTGCCGAAAAAGATTGAAGTTGTGTTTGATTTGCAGGAAAGGAGATCATATGGCTTTTGCATGCCCGGACAAGATTCCAGGATATCAAGCTAGAGCTCAGAGACCGATGGTTCAGGCACGAGCCTATGCCCTTGAGAGCGAGGAGCAGAATGTCGAGGTTGATCCAAACGCCGTGGTGGAAGGTACCGTTTGCATTCATAACACGAGCATTCATGCATTATTCGATCCGGGTGCCACGTATACTTTTATATCTTCTGATCTATGTGCCTCTCTGTGCCTACCTGTTATTTGCTCAAATTCCTGTTATTTTGTGAGTTCGCCTCTTGGAGGTAGTTTGCAGACAGATCGGGTTGTCAGGGGTTGTTCAGTTTTGATAGAAGGGAAAGATTATCCGGCAGATTTCATTGTGATGCCTATGAAGAAGTATGGGGTAATCTTCGGGATGGATTGGTTGTATCGACACCGGACCGAAGTTGATTGTTTTAAGAAGAAGATAAAATTGGGTGAAGAGTTGATTGGAGAAGTTGGGTCGAAGAATGTACCTCTATTATCGTTTATGGAAGCTCGCAAGTTGGTAAAGGATGGAGCCACGAGATTTATTGCCTATCTCCTTAATAAACCAAAGGATCAATCAAGTTTTGAGGAGACGGCTGTGGTAAAGGAATATCCCGACGTATTTCCAGAGAATTTTGGTTCTCTACCACCAGATCGGGAGATTGAGTTTGTTATTGATTTATATCCGGGATCAGAACCTTATTCTAAGACTCCTTATAGAATGGCTCCAGCAGAGTTGAAGGAGCTGAAGATTCAACTCGAGGAATTACTCAAGAGTGGTTATATCCGACCGAGTGCATCTCCGTGGGGTGCTCCGATTCTCTTTGTTAAGAAGAAAGATGGGTCGTTGAGGATGTGTATAGATTACCGGGAGCTTAATCGGATGACTATCAAGAATAAGTACCCGTTGCCCCACATTGAGGATTTATTTGATATGCTGCAAGGTTCAAGGGTTTATTCGAAATTGGATTTAAGGCAAGGCTATTACCAGTTGAAAATCCGGGATGAGGATATACCGAAGATAGGATTCAATACCCGGTATGGGCATTATGAGTTCGTAGTGATGCCGTTTGGTTTGACAAATGCCCCTGCAGCATTCATGGATATGATGCATCGGATTTTTCGGCCTTATTTGGATAAATTCGTCGTAATCTTCATCGATGACATTCTCGTGTATTCAAAGACTCTGGAAGATCATGCTAGACATCTCAAATTGGTATTGGAGACTTTGAGAGAGCACCGGTTGTATGCGAAGTTTAGTAAGTGTGAGTTTTGGATCGATCGGGTTGCTTTTCTAGGCCATATTATTTCAAGTAAGGGTTTGGAAGTTGATCCTTCAAAGATCGAGACGGTTATTTAGTGGCAGAGTCCGAAAAATGCTTCTGAGGTAAGAAGTTTCTTGGGATTGGCAGGTTATTACCGAAGGTTTGTAAAGGATTTTTCAAAGATAGCCGGTCCTTTAACCCGATTGACTAAGAAGGAAGCTAAATTTGAGTGGGACAAGGCATGCGAAGCGAGTTTTCAACTCTTGAAGGAAAAATTGACTACTGCACCGGTATTAGCACTCCCTGAGGGCACTGAAGGATACATGGTTTACACGGACGCCTCGAAAGAAGGGTTGGGGTGTGTTTTGATGCAGAAGGGTAAGGTGATAGCTTATGTGTGACGCCCCGATATTTTGGCCGTACAGGTATGACATAATTGTTTACCTAATTGCGTAAAATAACTATTTTACGTATTTACATAGTTGATTTTATTTTAAATGTATTAAATCTCATCTCCTTTATTTTGTTATTGATTATATATATATATATATCTAATTGTTAATTGTTTACGTATTTAATGTTAAGTATTTTGTGAATTCTTTACAACTTGATATTTATTGCTTAATTTGAACTTGCTTGCAATGTGAATTAATTTCCCGAACTTGACTTAATTTCGTTATGACCTTAATTGAGCATTCATGAAATTTGAGTACTTAATTGCATTGGATTTAATTGATTACATTTCAAAAGCTTGGGGTTTCACTTGCATAACTTATTAAATTGGAGGACTTAATAGCAAATTTGGCCATTTCTTCTTGATTCAAAGCAGCATATTATGTTCCCTTTCTTCCTTTCTTTCATACATACATTACATACACATTGGCTCCTCCTTCCTTGTTCAATCGAGCCACCCTTCTCAAGTTAAGTGGGAAATTTCAACTTTCAAGCTTCATAATTGTGGGAATTGTGGACATTCAAGCATCATCAACATCATCTCTTCATCTCTTCTTCTATTTCTTTCATTTAAGGTAATCTTGAAGATTTGTTGAATTCTTGCTTTGAATATGTGAAGCTAGGGTATTGGTATGAATTGGTTGAATTGAGTAAGTGTTATTTGGAAGCATGTTGTGAACTCTGAGCTTAAGTTTGATGCATATGTTGTGAAGTTTAGGAGCTTAGATCATAGGTTGGCATATGGGTTTCATTTGATAGATTCTTGATGATTAATGCATGATATGAGTATATATGTTAAAATTTATTATACTTTTAAGTATGGACACATGTTTCTTCAAGTTTTGGTTGCATTTGTTAATTGAAAATTTGGTGTTTTGGTTGGTTTTGTTGCTGTCCGAAGACTGCCCTGTTTTTTTTCCTGTTACGCACAGTGACACGGGCGTGTCACTTTTCTTCTCTTCCGCGTGACACGGGGGTGCATGCTTGTTGGTTGGACTTCTCTGTACCGTGACACGGGGGTGTCACGGTTTGCCTTGCATTGGTGACACGGGCGTGTCACCATCTTTTTCCTGACTTGTTGTCCGCTGTACTGTGACACGGGGGTGTCACAGCTTGGTGCATTTTGGTGACACGGGCGTGTCACCCTCTGTTTCTCATGCATTTTTGTTTGCATGCTACTGTACATGCATGTGTTTTATATATTTTAGGATATGTATTAAATGTTATTTAATTTAATTGAATATATGTAATTATTTGTTTCCAATTTGAATATGATTTAACTTGTGCTTCGATTCTATTTGAAGTTCTTGAATCAATGTGCTTGAAAGTGTGGAATTATGAGTTCGAATCAATTGAACGATTAATTGAATGACTTGATTATATGATTTAAATGTATTAATAGTGCACATGAACACTTCATAACATAATCTTATATTGTACCTATTCATATCATGTTCATAGCATTGTCGAGCGTCTTATTTAGTCATATTGAGTCTCACTTCACCGTTCTTGCACAGATTTTGATCCAGTTGGAGACGAGGCCGGTCAGTGAGGCTCGCATTTGCTCCTTTTTGACGGTTTAAGGTGGGTTTTTCTTCTATGTAGATATAAGACCCTATATATACCTTCAATGTGAAAGTTTTCGACCCAAAATTATATATATATAGAGAGTCGTTTTAAAGAGTAAATGTTTCCAACGTAAAGCCTTATTTTATGAACCCTACCTAATGTTTTGGCGAGAAATGATCGAATGCACGAATGGGGCCCAGGGACTTAGTGTGAGTGGCTATCCGGGGAGGCACGGGCCAACGGTGATCCCTCACACTAGTTCCACCAATGAACGGCGTAACCGGACCTCGTTAGGAGTTAGCGAGGAATGGACGCTGAGCGGCATCTGGGGAGTCATGTAACCCCTTTTGGTCAATGAATGGGTGGTCGGGCCTTGCAAACCCACCACCAACCCGGAGGAAGAAGGTGTAAATGTTAATGAATGTGCACAAAAGAATTTTTACTTGGGTCGAGTCTGGTGAGTCTAGGTCGTTCGGCTTAGGACAACGTGGTTATATGCCTTTATGTGATTACTTGTTTATTTTCTTGTTAATGGTGCACATGAACATGCACTAACCCCCATGCATATGAATTGGAATCTCTTGTTTTGTAGAGAACATGCCTCCCCGAAGATACCATCGCCGAGATAGATCTCCGGAACATCGTCATCACCGAGATCATTCTCCACAACCTGAAAACAACAATCCACCACCACCACCCCAAATGGATCCCGGAAACTTTATGGAAAGATTAGCCGTATTTTTGGAGCAAAGGGCTCAGGAAAGGAATAATGCACCTCCGGCCGGGAATCATGGAGGAAATGCTATCACTGCTCTACTTCGGGAATTTAAAAATCAGAATCCATCGGTTTTCATTGGTGGGAATGACGTGCAGGCAGAGGAGTGGTTAATTCAGACAAATCGAGTATGGCGCCTCATTCCTTGTGACCCGATGGACAAGCTACAGTGCACTCTTAGCATGATACAGGGACAGGCCTACAGTTGGTGGACTAGCACTCAGATTAAGTTGGAAGCTTCCGGGGAAGAGATTACATGGGCTATCTTTGAATAGGAATTCAAGAGTAAATATATCCCTAAGGCTACGAGAAACCGAAGGTTGAGAGAATATATGGATTTGAAACAAAGGAGTATGTCTGTTACTGACTATATCAACGAGTTTGAGAGACTCTCCCGCTATGCCCCTAATATCGCTAATGACGATGAAGCGAAGGCCTCTCAGTTTCTCCAAGGACTACTGGAGGATATGAAAGATGCTTTGGAAGCAGCCAACACGAGCACGTGGGCGAAAGTAGTTGATAAGGCGCTCAGGGTCGAAGAGAGAGTGGTTCTGAGGAGGAGGACTTCACATTCAGGGCAAGGGTCCAGTTCAGGGACTATGAATAAATTTGGAAAAAGACCAGCCTATCAAACGTTTCAACAGGCTAAACCTCAGAACAAATCATTCAAACCAGCGGGACCAATTCAAGCCAAGCAACCTTTAGCACTTTCGGCACCACCTAAAGGGCAATGTACCTATTGCAAAGGCTCTCACCACGTGGACAACTGCTTCAGACTCCATAAAAGGTGTTTCCTTTGTGGAGCACCGGATCATATGATGAACACGTGTCCGAAGAAGAAAGACAACCCGAGGCCTGCAATTCCAGCTAGGGCATATGCGTTGGGAGCTGAGGAGGAGCAAGCTGTAGATGTCGACCCAAACGCGGTGATCGAAGATTTGATTGAGATGCCTATGCAGAGGTATGCTGTTATTTTGGGGATGGATTGGTTGTATGAGTATGGGGCTCAGATGGATTGTCGGGAGAAGAAGGTTTCCTTTGGTTCAGTGGTGTTTAAGGGCGAGAAGGTTAAGTCAAGCCCGTTTATTTCTTTCATGGAGGCCAGTAAACTGGTCCGGGATGGGGCAACAGGTTTTGTGACCTATCTTTTGAATAGACCGAAGGACCAGGACAAACTTGAAGAGACGGAGGTCGTGCGAGAGTATATCGATGTTTTTCCTGAGACTTTGGGTTCTCTACCTCCAGATAGGGACATCGAGTTTGTAATTGACCTTTATCCCGGAGCAGAGCCTTTCTCGAAGACTCCCTACAGGATGGCTCCTGCTGAGTTGAAGGAGTTGAAGTCGCAGCTTGATGAACTGTTAGCTTGCGGGTACATTCGCCCGAGCACTTCTCCGTGGGGTGCTTCCGTTCTATTTGTAAAGAAGAAAGATGGAACGTTGCGGATGTGTATAGATTACCGTGAGCTGAATCGGATGACCGTGAAGAATAAGTATCCATTGCCTCATATCGAGGAGCTATTTGATATTTTGCAAGGGTCTAAGGTTTATTCTAAGTTGGATTTGAGGCCAGGTTATTATCAGCTGCGAATAAGGGAGGAGGATATACCTAAGACTGGATTTAACACTCGCTATGGGCACTTTGAATTCGTGGTTATGCCCTTTGGATTAACTAACGCTCCAGCCGTATTTATGGATATGATGCACCGAGTGTTCAGGCAGTTCCTTGACAAGTTTGTGGTAATTTTTATAGACGACATTCTGGTGTACTCTAAGTCGGCTGAAGAGCATGCTTAGCATCTCCGGATTGTTATGGAAACCCTAAGGGAGCATAAGTTGTACGCCAAGTTCAGCAAATGCGAGTTTTGGATCGACAGGGTTGTATTTTTGGGTCATATCATCTCGGGTAATGGAATTGAAGTGGATCCGTCTAAGATTGAATCCGTGCTTCGTTGGGAGAGACCGAGGAATGTATCAGAAATTTGGAGTTTTCTTGGATTGGCCGGTTACTACAGAAGGTTTGTTAAAGATTTTTCTAAGATTGCGGGTCCGTTGACTCAACTGACTAAGAAAGAGGTGAAGTTTGAGTGGGATGATAAGTGTGAAGCAAGTTTTCAGACTTTGAAAGTGAAATTGACTTCAGCCCCAGTTCTCACCCTACCCGAGGGCACCGAGGGTTATGCAGTTTACACGGATGCTTCTAAGGAAGGTTTGGGTTGTGTTTTAATGCAGCACGGTAGAGTGGTAGCTTATGCTTCGAGAAAATTGAAGGAGCATGAGAAGAATTACCCTACCCATGATTTGGAATTAGCTGCCGTTGTGTTTGCTTTGATGAAGTGGCGACACTACCTCTATGGTACTACGTTCGAGGTGTTTACGGATCACCAAAGCCTCAAGTATCTCTTTTCTCAGAAGGATCTGAATGTAAGACAGAGGCGTTGGATGGAGTTATTAGAGGATTATGATTGCAAGATTCAGTACCATCCGGGTAAAGCGAACGTGGTTGGCGAGTGTGGTTAATTTAGAAGTAGGTTCTTCAAGTTCAGATTCAGAGATTCTGGCTTCAGGGACTTGGTTGGCTAACCTCACAGTTATACCGGATTTGAAACAGCAGTTATTGGAGGCTCAAGCCTTGGATGCCGAGATTCAGAAGTTGATAGCTCGTTCCAGAGATGATCCAAATTCTAAATTTGGATTGGATGACTCAGGTTTGTTAAGGTTTGGATCGAGAGTTTGTATTCCAACCGAGCTCAGGAGGCTGGTTTTAGAAGAAGCACATCGTTCGGGGTACTCGATTCATCCGGGAGGTACTAAGATGTATCGAGACTTGAAAGAGAAATTCTGGTGGAATGGCATGAAAAGGGACGTCGCGAACTTCGTGAAGCGATGTCTGACATGTCAAAAGGTGAAGGCAGAGCACCAGAAACCGGGAGGAACTCTCCAACCACTCCCTATTCCCGAATTGAAGTGGGAGCAAGTGATAATGGACTTTGTGTCCGGCTTGCGTAGAGTTAAAGGAGGGTTTGATGGAATTTGGGTGGTTATCGACAGGTTGACTAAGTCTGCCCATTTTCTTAAGGTTCGGATGTCTGATAAGGTACCAAAACTAGCAGAGTTGTATGTGCAGGAAAGTGTAAGGTTACACGGAATTCCAATCAGTATAGTTTCAGATCGAGATCCGAGGTTCAGTTCGATATTTTGGCAGAATCTTCAGAGATGTTTGGGTACCAAGCTCAAGTTTAGCACCGCTTCGCATCCTCAGACAGACGGTCAGTCAGAGAGGTTAATTCAATATTTGGAGGATATGCTTAGGGCGTGTGTTTTGGATTTTCAAGACAAGTGGGATGAACATCTGGCTTTGGTTGAGTTTACGTATAACAACAGCTATCAGGGTTCAATTGGAATGGCTCCTTATGAGGCACTTTATGGGAGGAAGTGCAGATCCCCTCTATTTTGGGATATAGAGGATTGGAGATGGACTGGGGAGCATAAACTCGAGAGAGCAGAACCTAAGGAAAATATTACTGCTACTATTGAGAAAGTTCATCAGATTAGACAGAGATTGAAAGCGGCTCAGTCGCGTCAGAAGAGTTACGCTGATAAGAGAAGAAGACCTTTACAGTTCGAGGTAGGGGATAAGGTCTTTCTAAAAACATCTCCGAGAAAGGGTTTCACTCGGATTGGTAAAGGTGGGAAACTTAGTCCCCGATATCTTGGACCGTTTGACATTTTAGAAAGAATTGGGGAAGCTGCGTATAGGTTGGATTTACCGCCGAATTTGACTGGGATACACAACGTGTTTCACGTTTCTCAACTCCGTAAATATTATCCCGATGAGGCCACAATTGTCCCAGTTGAAGAGGTTCAGTTAGAGCCGGATTTGACGATTGAGAAACATCCAGTTGCAATTCAGGATCGAAAAATGCAAGAGTTAAGAAACCGACAGATTCCTTTGGTCAGGGTACTTTGGAGATCTCAGAAATCAGAGGAATCCACTTGGGAAACTGAGGAGAAAATGAAGAGATTTTATCCGGGGTTGTTTGAGAACTCGGTTCGGACTTGAGGACAAGTCCTTTTTAAGGGGGAAGGATTGTGACACCCCGACTTTCAGACCGTACAGGTATGACGTATGTGCGCGATTTATATTAATTAAATTCATATTCTTTATTCTTTTAATTCTTATTTTAAATATTTCTTATGAACTTGGATTATGTTCATTATATGTTTTCGAATTTGTTTGTTGAGCTTTTGAATTTATTGTTCGTTCGGAACCTAAAGGAGGTTAAAACGCTTTTAGCGCACCTTGGGTTCCAATGTGTGTATTTTGAGCTCGGGAATTCGGATTCGAATTCCGTCACCACCGTTGAACTCGTTTCGATGATTCGGGTTCGATGGACTAAACCTCATAACCTTTTAAGCTCATTTGGTAATCCAAAATCCGGCCGGAAACTTACCTCGCTCTTATATGACTACCTTTCACCTATTTGCACTTTGGTCCCTCAATTTTTGACATATTACCCTCAAACTTGGCCCCACTTTACACTAAAACTCAGCATATCTATCTCTCTCTCCCTCTCATTATCGGTATAAGCAAGACAAAGGAGAGAAAGAGCAGCAAATTTGGGAGCTAAACCCTTCACCCGTCACTATTCACACCAAGGAGTATTTGAGCTCTAAACTCCATTTTCTTCCATCTTCTTCAAGAGGTAAGTTAGTATTTGATATGTGCATGATATTATGAATATTTTGAGCTATTGAATCCATGCTTGGATCTAGGTTTGATATAGTTATGGAGCATAACATGAATTGTAAGGGTTTGATGATCTCTTGTGTTTCTTGGACTTAAGCTTTGATTTGAATATATATATATGATCCTTGATGACTCTAAATTGATTATATGATTCCCCTTTTTAATATGGATGAGTGTGGTGAGAGTTGCCATTGATGGAATTTGAATTTTTGCATGAGAATTCTTGATATATATGATGATTCTTGAGCTTTTGTGATAGTTGGGAGATTATAGGATGAATATGGAGTGATTTGCAAGAATTTTGTGGCTTGGGTTGTTGGCTTGTTGTTGCTGCGTGCACCCCTGCTTCCTTGCTCTGTTTTTGCGCTGAAACACTGTTGCTGCTGTTATTTTTTTTCGAAGACGAAGGGCCAACACGGCCGTGTCAGCTTTGTGCATGTTTTGGACACGGCCGTGTCAGCCTCTCGACTTGGGGTCATTTATTTTATAAAACCGGACACGGCCGTGTCCATTTTGAACTAAAACTCAACACGGCCGTGTCAGCCCCTCGATTTAAGCCTCTGAATTTATTTTAACCGGACACGGCCGTGTCCACTTTGAACTAAAACCCAACACGGCCGTGTCATTTGAAAATATGGCGGCGGCAATTGCTCGTTTTATCACTTCGTTGTTTTTCGTTGTGTTCTCTTTCTTCGTTTATGACTCGTATGTATTGTTAGTTTGTTATATTACGCGTTATGTGCTTTGTTTTGAAATTATGACTTTATTTGCTAGGAATTGGGTGAATAAGAATTGGTAGGATTTTGGACACGCAATTGCATTTCATTTACATTCTTTGCATTCATAAGCATTGTCGAGCATCTATTTGGTTCATATTTGAGTCTAAGTCTCGGGTCTTGTTTTCTTTTGTGTTTCAGAGCCTCTTCCGGTCGCGCAAGAGCCCGAAGCTTAGGTGGTTGGTTGCCGCTTGATCCTACTCTTTTGTCCCTTTTGTTAAGGTGAGATTAGGAATTAGTAGCTAAAATACCCTATGGCCTATAATATGATGAATTTCCCTTGCATACGGATATGGTACATATATCTAGATATGCGTGCTTAAATTATGTTGATGATCTTATGGAATAACTTTGGTCTCTTGGAAATGGTATATGTACGAGTATATATAAGCTTGATTTTTAAATCTCTTTTGGTATGTTTTGTTATGTTGAGCGAGTGTGCCCTGAAAGATGGGATTTTGGTTCGAATTGGTTTGTGGGCCCTGGAGACGTGGGTAAGGATGGCCCGGGGCGACCACGGGGTCGCCGGGTTTACCCCTGTGCACGTTCTCATTTGAGATATTCACGTACGACCTTGGGAGGTTGGGAAGGCGTGGTATCTTGAGCCTTCGGTGGATAACCGGAGAAGGCATAACGTGGGTTAGCTACCCCGTATGTTTTTGGTATTGTAGGTGCTAGGGTTTGATTCCCGACACACCATGGATGTAAGGGTGGATTTGTGATTTGATATTTATGCTTAGAGAAGTAAGGGATAGTCCGTTCTCGCCGGGCTTTTAATTATGTTTTGACTGATGGACTATGAATCGAGATAGATGCTTTTCTTACTATATGTTAATTTCGGGAAATGGTTTTGGTGTGCAAAACTCTAGCCTCGATTCATGACTATCACTTTTGCTTTGTGTTATGCTCTATATGTATCTAAGGTGTGGGTGTGTTAAGCCCCTCACTCAGTCGAGTTGTGAGACTGACCCTCGCCTTTCCCTTTTAGGTGTGCCGAGCTAGGCGGGAAAGTGCGTCGTGTCGAGTCGTACTTAGTCGTTTAGGTCGAGTTGCATTCATTTTCTTGCCTTTGATTACACTTTCTATGTATTTGATTTTATAACTTGTCTTTTGGAGAATTTCAATCGATGAATGTGTTTACTCGATCTTTTGGGCTGTGAAGCCATGTGTATGATGTGTATGATTTATGCTTATATGTCGAGCTCGTTTGGATCCTGTTTTTGGCTTCCGCGTATTTCTTTAGTGGTTGCGCACTCTGGTGTTGTTTAACCCCGCTTAGCCTAGTGTGTGAGTGTAGGTCACCGTTCGCTTAGACTTGGGCTCATGTATGGAAACCCATTTCATATGTGGGTTCGGGTTTAAGTGCGGGGGATGTGCTGGCCCACCGCTCCAGGCGTCACATACTTGGTTGAGCCGTGATGGCAATTGATGTTGTATATGACTTATTGTTGGAGCTTGGATGCTCATGGTACATATATATATAGGATATGTTAGTTTATTGCTTCCGCTTCAATGTTCTATATTGTTTTATGGTTTTAAGGGTTAGCCCGCCTAGCTTAGAGTGTGTGTTTGTCCCCGTTCGCCGTGAATTGGCTCGGGTATGGATCGTCCATTTCATATTCGGGTCAGGTCTCGGTACGGGGGATGCGACGCCTTGTGCTCGGGTGTTACATCCTTAAGTGGTATCAGAGCTTAGGGTTACAAAACCCGGGCTTTCGTGTCGTCTGAGTCAGCCTAGGTCGTTCGGCTTAGGGACTACTTGACAATGGGTTGCATATGCATCTCTTTTGTGCTTAATTGATTTAAAATTTGAATTCTGATTGAATTATTTGCATTAACATGCATAGACTAAAAATAACACGCATTTTAGTGTTTATTGACAGGATGCCTCCACGTAGACATCGTGATCGATCTCCAGGGCGACGTCATCATCGTGATCGTACTCCTACACCTCCACCTCCACAACCACCGCCGGCAGAGGCCTTTGTTAACTCAGTTATCAATATTATAGATCAAAGGCTGCGAGGTTATGTACAACCGGCACCTCCAACACCACCTGCACCTGTTGTACCGCCTGAGGCACCGCTTTCTGTTATACTTAGGGAGTTTCAGAATCAAAGACCTCCTAAGTTTTTCAAGGGAAATGATATACAAGCGGAATTGTGGCTGAAAGAGGTAGAGAGGATATGGGAACTCATTCCATGTGAGTCCCAAGAGAAGGCTCGATGCACCATTACTTTAATACAAGGGGAAGCCTACTCTTGGTGGGAGAGCACACGGATTGTATTGGAGGCAGCTGGAGAGGAGATCAATTGGGAAATCTTTACAAGGGAATTCAAGAATAAATTTATTCCTCCCTCATCCCGTACTCGAAGATTGAGAGAATTTACCGAATTGAAGCAAGGATCGAGGTCTGTGGCCGAGTATATTTCAGAGTATGAGAGGTTATCCCGCTATACACCAAATATAGCAGGCGATGACTTCCATAAGGCTATGCAGTTTGTTCAGGGGCTTCGATCGGACATTCAGACAGCTCTAGAGGCAGTTAATACGAGCACTTGGGCAAAGGCTACTTCAAAAGCCCTAAAGGTTGAAGATTCTGTGAATGCTAGGAGGCCAGTTTCTCGTCAAGGACAAGGGTCAGGATCCGGCTGGGGATTTAACAAAGGAAAGAGGCCGATGAATGTACCAGCTCCACCACAAAAAGGGCCTTTCAAGAAGCCTAGAGTAGGAGGTCCGATTGCACCCGTTCCACTACCACCTCAGGCTCCACCGGCTCCTAAAGGATCTCGCAATGATCAGCCACCCTGTACTTATTGTGGATGGCCAACTCATTCATACAACAACTGCCGAAAGAGATTGAAGTTGTGTTTGATTTGTGGGAAAGGAGATCATATGGCATTTGCATGCCCGAACAAGATTCCAGGATATCAAGCTGGGGCTCAGAGACCGATGGTTCAGGCACGAGCCTATGCTCTTGAGAGCGAGGAGCAGAATATTGAGGTCGACCCAAACGCCGTGGTGGAAGGTACCGTTTGTATTCATAACACGAGCATTCATGCATTATTCGACCCGGGTGCCACGCATACTTTTATATCTTCTGATCTATCTGCCTCTCTGTGCCTACCTGTTAATTGCTCAAATTCCTGTTATTTTGTGAGTTCGCCTCTTGGAGGTAGTTTGCAGACAGATCGGGTTGTCAGGGGTTGTTCAGTTTTGATAGAGGGGAAAGATTATCCGGTAGATTTCATTGTTTTGCCTATGAAGATGTATGGGGTAATCTTCGGGATGGATTGGTTGTATCGGCACCGGGCCGAAGTTGATTGTTTTAAGAAGAAGATAAAATTGGGTGAAGAGTTGATTGGAGAAGTTGGGTCGAAGAATATACCTCTATTATCGTTTATGGAAGCTCGCAAGTTGGTAAACGATGGAGCCACGAGATTTATTGCCTATCTTCTTAATAAACCAAAGGATCAATCAAGTTTTGAGGAGACGGCTGTGCTAAAGGAATATCCCGATGTATTTCCAGAAAATAAATTTAGGTTCTCTACCACCGGATCGGGAAATTGAGTTTGTCATTGATTTATATCCGGGATCAGAACCTTATTCCAAGACTCCTTATAGAATGGCTCCGGTAGAGTTGAAGGAGTTGAAGATTCAACTCGAGGAATTACTTAAGAGTGGATATATCCGACCTAGTTCATCTCCTTGGGGTGCCCCGGTTCTCTTTGTCAAAAAGAAAGATGGGACGTTGAGAATGTGTATAGACTACCGGGAGCTTAATCGGATGACTATCAAGAATAAGTACCCGTTGCCCCACATCGAGGATTTATTTGACATGCTGCAATGTCCAAAGGTTTATTCGAAATTGGATTTAAGGCAAGGCTATTACCAGTTGAAAATCCGGGAAGAGGATATACCAAAGACAGGATTTAATACCCGGTATGGGCATTACGAGTTCATAGTGATGCCTTTTGGTTTGACAAATGCCCCTGCAGCATTCATGGACATGATGCATCGGATTTCTCGGCCGTATTTGGATAAATTCGTCGTAATCTTCATTGATGACATTCTTGTGTATTCAAAGACTCCGGAAGATCATGTTAGGCATCTCAACTTGGTATTGGAGACGTTGAGAGAGCACCGGTTGTATGCGAAGTTTAGTAAGTGTGAGTTTTGGATCGACCGGGTTGCTTTCCTAGTCCATATTATTTCAAGTAAGGGTTTGGAAGTTGATCCTTCAAAGATCGAGAAGGTTATTCAGTGGCAAAGTCCGAAAAATGCTTCCGAGGTTAGAAGTTTCTTGGGATTGGCAGGTTATTACCGAAGGTTCGTGAAGGATTTTTCAAAGATAGCCGGTCCTTTAACTCGATTAACTAAGAAGGAAGCTAAATTTGAGTGGGACGAGACATGCGAAGCGAGTTTTCAACTCTTGAAGGAAAATTGACCACTGCACCGGTATTAGCACTTCCCGAGGGCACTGAAGGATACATGGTTTATATGGACGCCTCGAAAGAAGGGTTGGGATGTGTTTTGATGCAGAATGGTAAAGTGATAGCTTATGCCTCGAGGAAATTGAAGGATCATGAACAGAATTATCCCACTCACAATCTCGAGCTAGCGGTAGTGATCTTCGCTTTGGGAAAGTGGAGACACTATCTTTACGGAGTTTCTTTTGAGATCTTTTCCGACCACAAGAGTCTCCAGTATTTGTTTTCTCAGAAGGAATTAAACAAGAGACAGAGACGTTGGATGGAGATGTTGGCGGATTATGAATGTACGATTCGATATCATCCAGGAAAGGCCAACGTGGTCGCGGATGCGCTTAGTAGGAAGGCTAGCGTGTCAAGTGTTAAAGTGGAAACTATGGATGAATCTGAGTCTTTCAAGCTGAGAGCTAGTATTCGGAATAATACCGTTCAACCGGATCTTCAGCAGAGATTGTTTGAAGCTCAGAGAGTGGACTCCGAAGTTCAGAGGTTGGCGCAGAAAACTAGAAATGATTCAGAGAGTCCGTTTGGATTTGATGACACCGGGCTTCTAAGGTTTAAGAATAGAGTGGTGGTTCCGGAAGAGTTAAGACGGTTGATATTGGAAGAAGCTCATCGATCAGGGTATTCGATACATCCCGGGGGAAATAAGATGTATAAGGATTTAAAGAAATTTTATTGGTGGAATGGACTTAAGCGGGATGTGATCAACTTCGTGAGACATTGTTTGACTTGCCAAGTGGTGAAAGCAGAGCATCAGAAGCCATCGGGGCTACTGCAACCGTTACCTATTCCAGAATGGAAATGGCAGCAAGTGGCGATGGATTTTGTTTCGGGTCTTCCACGAGTTAAAGGTGGTTTAGATGGAATTTGGGTAATAGTGGATCGACTGACGAAATCGGCACATTTTCTAGCTATTCGGATGTCGAATAAGGTACCTAAATTGGCTAAGAAATATGTTGATGAAATCGTCCGACTTCATGGAGTACCGGTTAGCATTGTATCAGATCGGGATCCGAGGTTCACTTTTAGATTTTGGCAAGAATTGCAAAGGAATCTGGGCACAAGGCTTCAATTCAGCACCACTTTCCATCCTCAGACGGACGGGCAATCAGAGAGATTAATTAAATATTTGGAGGATATGTTGAGAGCATGTGCATTGGATTTTTCGAGTTCGTGGAACGAGCAATTGCCTTTAATTGAATTCGCCTATAATAATAGCTTTCAAGCATCGATAGAAATGGCTCCATATGAGGCTCTCTACGGACGGAAATGCAGGTCACCCTTGTTCTTTGATTTGGAAGAATGGAATTGGACGAAGCAAGAGGCTGTGAAACGAGGAGAGAATAAGGAAAAACCCTCTAAGGCCGTGCAAGAGGCAATTGATAAGGTTCAAATAATCTGACAACGGATGAAAGCAGCCCAGGACAGACATAAAAGCTATGCCGATCACCGAAGGAAGGATCTTCAGTTTGAGGTTAGTGATAGGGTATTCTTGAAAGCTTCACCTCGTAAGGGATTTTCGAGGATTTGAAAAGGAGGGAAATTGAATCCTCGGTATCTAGGACCGTATGAGATTTTGGAGAAAATTGGAGATACGGCCTATCGTTTGGACCTACCCCCGAGCTTGACCGGAATCCATAAGTATTTCATGTGTCTCAACTTCGAAAATATTATCTGGATGAATCCGAATTCATACAGGTCGAGGAAGTGGAGTTAGAACCGAACCGAACCTTCGTTCAGAAGCCGATTAAGATTTTGGATCGTAAATTTCAAGAGCTTCGAAATCGACATATCCCACTAGTTAAAGTCCTATGGAGAAGTGATAAGACGGAGGAGGCTACGTGGGAGACGGAGAATAAGATGAAAAGATTTCATCCCGAATTATTTCCGGGTGATTAATGAATCTGAGGACGGATTCTTTTAAGGGGGAGAGGTCGTGACGCCCCGATATTTCGGCCGTACAGGTATGACGTAATTGTTTACCTAATTGCGTAAAATAACTATTTTACGTATTTACATAGTTGATTTTATTTTAAATGTATTAAATGTCATCTCCTTTATTTTGTTATTGATTATATATATATATCTAATTGTTAATTGTTTACGTATTTAATGTTAAGTATTTTGTGAATTCTTTACAACTTGATATTTATTGCTTAATTTGAACTTGCTTGCAATGTGAATTAATTTCCCGAACTTGACTTAATTTCGTTATGACCTTAATTGAGCATTCATGAAATTTGAGTACTTAATTGCATTGGATTTAATTGATTACATTTCAAAAGCTTGGGGTTTCACTTGCATAACTTATTAAATTGTAGGACTTAATAGCAAATTTGGCCATTTCTTCTTGATTCAAAGCAGCATATTACGTTCCCTTTCTTCCTTTCTTTCATACATACATTACATACACATTTGCTCCTCCTTCCTTGTTCAACCGAGCCACCCTCCTCAAGTTAAGTGGGAAATTTCAACTTTCAAGCTTCATAATTGTGGGAATTGTGGACATTCAAGCATCATCAACATCATCTCTTCATCTCTTCTTCTATTTCTTTCATTTAAGGTAATCTTGAAGATTTGTTGAATTCTTGCTTTGAATATGTGAAGCTAGGGTATTGGTTGAATTGAGTAAGTGTTATTTGGAAGCATGTTGTGAACTCTGAGCTTAAGTTTGATGCATATGTTGTGAAGTTTACGAGCTTAGATCATAGGTTGGCATATGGGTTTCATTTGATAGATTCTTGATGATCAATGCATGATATGAGTATATATGTTAGATTTTATTGTACTTTAAGTATGGATACATGTTTCTTCAAGTTTTGGTTGCATTTGTTAATTGAAAATTTGGTGTTTTGGTTGGTTTTGTTGCTGTCCGAAGACTGCCCTGTTTTTTTTCCTGTTACGCACAGTGACACGGGCGTGTCACTTTTCTTCTCTTCCGCGTGACACGGGGGTGCATGCTTGTTGGTTGGACTTCTCTGTACCGTGACACGGGGGTGTCACGGTTTGCCTTGCATTGGTGACACGGGCGTGTTACCATCTTTTTCCTGACTTGTTGTCCGCTGTACTGTGACACGGGGGTGTCACAGCTTGGTGCATTTTGGTGACACGGGCGTGTCACCCTCTGTTTTTCATGCATTTTGTTTGCATGCTACTGTACATGCATGTGTTTTATATATTTTGGGATATGTATTAAATGTTATTTAATTTAATTGAATATATGTAATTATTTGTTTCCAATTTGAATATGATTTAACTTGTGCTTCGATTCTATTTGAAGTTCTTGAATCAATGTGCTTGAAAGTGTGGAATTATGAGTTCGAATGAATTGAACGATTAATTGAATGACTTGATTATATGATTTAAATGTATTCATAGTGCACATGAACACTTCATAACATAATCTTATCTTGTACCTATTCATATCATGATCATAGCATTGCCGAGCGTCTTATTTGGTCATATTGAGTCTCACTTCACTGTTCTTGCACAGATTTTGATCCAGTTGGAGACGAGGCCGGTTAGTGAGGCTCGTGTTTGCTCCTTTTTGACGGTTTAAGGTGGGTTTTTCTTCTATGTAGATATAAGACCCTATATATACCTTCAATGTGAAAGTTTTCGACCCAAAATTATATATATATAGAGAGTCGTTTTAAAGAGTAAATGTTTCCAACGTAAAGCCTTATTTTATGAACCCTACCTAATGTTTTGGCGAGAAATGATCGAATGCACGAATGGGGCCTAGGGACTTAGTGTGAGTGGCTATCCGGGGAGGCACGGGCCGACGGTGATCCCTCACACTAGTTCCACCAATGAACGGCGTAACCGGACCTCGTTACGAGTTAGCGAGGAATGGACGCTGGGCGCCATCTGGGGAGTCATGTAACCCCTTTTGGTCAATGAATGGGTGGTCGGGCCTTGCAAACCCACCACCAACCCGGAGGAAGAAGGTGTAAATGTTAATGAATGTGCACAAAAGAATAATTGCATGAAAAGAATGAATGAACGAATGTTTAAATGGTTTACACAAGGTGTTGGTTGGAGATAATGCACGCCCACTTGCCGGGCCACTAATGACCTAATGTTAATAATTTGTTATAATCCCTTTTGATGATTCTATTCACCCACTTGGGAAAGTCTTTAAAAAACTTCGCTTGGGATTATAGCTTGCATGTGATTGTTTAATTACTGTCATATATTCTATTTATGCCCTGTTTTATACCCACCAGTCCCTTTTGGACTGAACCCGTTTGGTTTTCAGTTGTTTTATGCAGGTGTTGAGGGAGCTAGGCGGGAATACGAGTCCTAGGTCTTGCATTTACTTCTAGCTCTGTATTTTGAATCTTACACTTGCATACCCTTATATTTGTATAATGATTTGGAGCGTACTTGGTTGAGTCGTGATGGCAATTGATGTTGTATATGACTTATTTTTGGAGCTTGGATGCTCATGGTACATATATATATGGGATATGTTCATTTATTGCTTCAGCTTCAATGTTCTATATTGTTTTATGGTTTTAAGGGTTAGCCCGCCTAGCTTAGAGTGTGTGTTTGTCCCCGTTCGCCGTGAATTGGCTCGAGTATGGATCGTCCATTTCATATTCGGGTCAGGTCTCGGTGCGGGGGATGTGACGCCTTGCGCTCGGTTGTTACATTATGCCTCGAGGAAACTGAAGGATCATGAACAGAATTATCCCACTCACGATCTCGAGCTTGCAGCAGTGATCTTTGCTTTGGGAAAGTGGAGACACTATCTTTATGGAATTTCTTTCAAGATCTTTTCCGACCACAAGAGTCTCCAGTATTTGTTTTCTCAGAAGGAATTAACTAAGAGACAGAGGCGTTGGATGGAGATGTTGGCGGATTATGAGTGTACGATTCGATACCATCCAGGAAAGGCCAACGTGGTCGCGGATGCGCTTAGTAGGAAGGCTAGAGTGTCGGGTGTTAAAGTGGAAACTATGGATGAATCTGAGTCTTTTAAGCTAAGAGCTAGTATTCGGAATATTACAGTTCAACCGGATCTTCAGCAGAGATTGTTTGAAGCTCAGAGTGTGGATTCCGAGGTTCAGAGGTTGGTGCAGAAAGCTAGAAATGATTCAGAGAGTCCGTTTGGGTTTGATGACACCGGGTTTCTAAGGTTTAAAACCAGAATTGTGGTTCCGGAAGAGTTGAAACGGTTGATATTCGAAGAAGTTCATCGATCAGGGTATTCGATACATCCCGGGGGAAATAAGATGTACAAGGATTTAAAGAAATTTTATTGGTGGAATGGACTTAAGCGGGATGTGACCAACTTCGTGAGACATTGCTTGACTTGCCAAGTGGTGAAGGTAGAGCATCAGAAGCCATCAAGGCTACTTCAACCGTTACCTATTCCCGAATGGAAATGGCAGCAAGTGGCGATGGATTTCGTTACGGGTCTTCTACGATTGAAAGGTGGTTTGGATGGAATTTGGGTAATAGTGGATCGACTGACGAAATCGGCACATTTTCTAGCTATTCGGATGTCGAATAAGGTACCTAAATTGGCTAAGAAATATGTTGATGAAATCGTCCGACTTCATGGAGTACCGGTTAGCATTGTATCAGATCGGGATCCGAGGTTTACTTCTAGATTTTGGCAAGAATTGCAAAGGAATCTGGGAACGAGGCTTCAATTCAGCACAACTTTCCATCCTCACACGGACGGGCAATCAGAGAGATTAATTAAATATTTAGAGGATATGTTGAGAGCATGTGCATTGGATTTTTCGAGTTCGTGGAACGAGCAATTACCTTTGATTGAATTTGCCTATAATAACAGCTTTCAAGCATCGATAGAAATGGCTCCATATGAGGCTATCTACGGACGGAAATGCAGGTTACCGTTGTTCTTTGATTTGGAAGAATGGAATTGGACGAAGCAAGAGGGTGTGAAACGAGGAGAGAAAAAGGAAAAACCCTCTAAGGCCGTGCAAGAGGCAATCGATAAGGTTCAAATAATCAGACAACGGATGAAAGCAGCCCAGGATAGACAGAAAAGCTATACCGATCACCGAAGGAAAGATATTAAGTGAGGTTGGAGATAGGGTATTCTTGAAAGCCTCACCTCGTAAGGGATTTTCGAGGATTGGAAAAGGAGGGAAATTGAATCCTCGGTATCTAGGACCGTATGAGATTTTGGAGAAAATTGGAGATACGGCCTACCGTTTGGACCTACCCCCTAGCTTAACCGGAATTCATAATGTATTTCATGTGTCTCAGCTTCGGAAATATTATCCGGATGAATCGGAAGTTATCCCCGTTGAGGAAGTTGAGTTAGAACCGAATCTCACCTTCGTTCAGAAGCCGATTAAGATATTGGATCGTAAATTTCAGGAGCTTCGAAATCGGCAAATTCCATTAGTTAAAGTCTTATGGAGAAGTGATAAAACGGAAGAGGCTACGTGGGAGACGGAGGATAAAATGAAAAAATTTCATCCTGAATTGTTTCCGGGCGATCAATGAATTCGAGGACGGATTCTTTTAAGGGGGAGAGGTTGTGACGCCCCGATAATTCGGCCGTATAGGTATGACGTAAGTGTTTACCAAATTGCGTGAAATAATTATTTTTACGTGTTTATATAGTTAATTTTATTTTAAATATATTAGATGTTAATAATGTTAATTATGTTACTGATTATATCCTAAGTTATTTAATATTAAGTATTTTTATGAAATTCATATCAAATTGATATTTATTGCATAAATCGAACTTGATTGCAACGTGAATTAACTTCCCGAACGTGATTTAATTCTTTTATGGCCTTACTTGCTCATTTTCATGAATTTTGGGACTTAATTGCATTGGACTTAATTGCTCATTTGTTATGGATTTGAACCTAATTGCATGACTTAATTAATGGGAGGACGTAATAGCAAATTGGCCATTTCTTTCTCCTTCTTAGCAGCAATCACGTACCATTTGCTTCTCATTCATAAAAACATTACATACACATTTGCTCTTGCTTCCCTTGCCAACTGAACCAAAACCCTTGCCAAAGTGTAGGGAGATTTCATCTTTCAAGCTTCATATTTGTGGGATTTGTGATCATTCAAGCATCACCAACATCATCACTTCATCTTAGCATCCATTTCTTGCATTTGAGGTAATTTTGGAACTTTGGTGATTTTCTTGAATTTTTGGTATAGATAGGGCTTTGCTATATATTGGTTAATGTTTGTATTTGTTATTGGAAATATGTTTAGGAACTTTGAGCTTAAGTTATATGCATTTATCTTGAGATATCTGGACTTGGAGCATGATTGATGATATGGGTTTCATTCGAAGAATTCTTGATGATCTAATGTGGAAAAATGTGTCTTTATGAATTGTTATTGATCTATTTGTATGCTAGTAGGTGTATATCATGATATTTGAGCATTTAAACGTGAGTTTGATCGATTTTTGGGTGATTGGGTTTTGGTACGTTATTGTTCTACTGGGTGCTCTGTTTTTTTCTGCTGCGTACGTGACACGGGCGTGTCACCTTTTCCTTCTTCAGCATGACACGGGGGTGCATGATGGTCTGGTTCCGCTGTACCGTGACACGGGGGTGTCACGGTTTTCTTTGTAATGGTGGCACGGGCGTGTCACCTTCTATTTTCATGCATATTGTCCGCTGTACTGAGACACGGGGGTGTCACGGCTTATTGTATAATGGTGACACGGGCGTGTCACCTTCTGATTTCATGCATTTTTTGGTTGCATGCTACTGTACGTGCATGTGTTATATATATATATATATAATATAATGTAATATAATTACATATTTATATATGTTTAGTGAATATTAATTATTATTTGGATTGATTTGATTGAAAATGTGGGATTGTGAATTCGAATGAATGATTGAATGACTTGATTATATGATTTAAATTCCTTAATAGTGCACATGAACATTTTCATAACATAATCTTATCTTTTACATATTCATATCATGATCATTGCATTGCCGAGCATCTTATTTGGTTGTGACATCCCGCTCGTCCGATTTATAAGGTACGCCACGTTTCAACCTTTTAATGTGTTTAATTATGTGATTTTATATTTTGCGTGGCCCTATTTTGAACTCTTTTAGAGTTTAGGGGCTTGTTTGAAATTTCTCTTTTAGGGGTTATTCGGTCATTTCTCGTTCGGTCGAGAGTTCGACCTTTTTGACCCTTGCTTTGCGTTCGGGGCATCGAGACGAGTCCGTAGACTCTGAGTTTGCCTAATTCTGACTTCGTTAACCCCTTCTTCCGTCCGTTTTTGCATACAAGGACCCGAGATATAATACCCTGGATCCTCGTAATTCGTGCAAAAGATCAGATCTCAGCCTTCTGCGTCTTCTCCAGCGATCGGTTACTGTTCACACACACTCGAAGGTGTAATTGCACACACTAGCTCGTTCTCGCTCGTTTCTCGACGGAATTCGAAGTGTGACTAGTGAAAATTTATTAGCTCGACGAGCCCGTTACGATGGTATAAGAATCTCGGCCAACCGACGACCGACGGAGACAGGATCGGCGAAATTCAGACACAGCGGCGTCTAGGCGGAACCCCCGCCACTTCGCCGCCTCTTCGCGGCGGTCTCCGGCGACCTTTCTTCGACACGCACCACCCCATCAGTTAGGAGACATCTCGACGCAACCCCAGTTCAAGCAGCGTGGCCAACGGTGGCCGGACGGCGGTGCACGCGCCGCCCGAAGTGGCGGTGGCGGACGCCCGTTACTGTAGCACGGCGGCTCCGCTGTGTTCCGGCGAGTTTCGCGGGCGGAGCTTGACCCTATCCGACCTCTTTTGACCTCCTGAGTCCATTTCTGACCTCAAATCAAGCAACCGGTGACCGTAGGTGGCGGAAACCAGCGGTGACGCAGCGGCGGGTTTTTGGGGGACGGTTTGAAGCTTTTCCCGGCCGGTTTTGGTGGTGGTCGCTTCACGAAAGTTTCTTGGAATGACGAAACATAGCGGATGGCATCGGCGGCATTCCAGGAACCGGCCGTTGGCGGCGGATCGGTGGTGAATCGGCGGCTGAACCGGCGGGTCCAAACCGGTCACTGTTCCGGTGACTTTTTCCGGCAATTGAGATATGGGTTTCGTAGGGCTCGTTACAAGCTTTCCAACGGTATGCTCGGATTTCATTTTCGTTTACGGTTTGCGTTTAATTTCGATTTTCGTATTAAGGATTTGGTTCGGTTTTTCATCAACGAAGTCCGGAGTGTTTAGCTTTTTCTGAAATTGATTGAGGGTTTTTGTCTAGTAGGCCGAGGCGCTCGTTTCTGTCCTTCCGGGGATTTTTCCGACCACCGGAGGCGGTGTTCCGGTGGCGACCGGTGGCTGTTCGGCCGGCCGCGGTGGCGGCATTCCGGCGACTTTCGGATAGTAGGTTCCTTTTGTTGGAAAACACAAATCAGAAAGCAGCGGAATTTAAAAAATTTTCCCAACAAAAGGACCTTGGACTCGCAATCGTGTAACCAAATTCGTAGAGATAACTTACTTTTCTTTTGTTCTTTCTTGAAGCGTTTCAAGCCACCCAAGAACGCTCTTCTCGCGGCTTAATCCCCTCTCCTTGGTAAAGCTCGAATCTTCAAACTTTTAACTTGAAGTCTCCAGAGAAAGTCCACCAACTTGATCACAATCTAACTAGTAAGGATGCTAGTTCTCTAGTTAGTGTTTAGGCTTAACCTAGGGTTTATTTTATCTTGGAGAAAGGAAGGTGTTCAACACATGAACCAAAAGAATTGCCAATTAGCTCTAAAGGGGAGCATGAGCTCCCCTATATATAGGAAAGGGAGAGGGACGGCCGAACCTATTCCTTGTTGGACAAGGATTTGGTTCCTCTCTCTCCTATTACTTGATCATCAAGTATTTTCCAACTTTGACTTTGAATTCTAATTCAAGTCAACTTTTAAGAGACCTAAAAATATCCAAACTATTTTTGGATAATTTTATACTTTATTTATTATAAAATAAATAACTTATTTTTATCTAATTAATTAATTCGTAATTAATTAACTAGATTATTTTCTCCAAAATAAGACTTTCTTTTTAATTCAAAATTAGACCAAAGTCTATTAAATAATTAACACATTTAATTATTTAATACATATATTTATAATATATATATATATATTCACACGTGTGTGACACATGTCACTCACGTGAGCCACACGTGTGATTTCACACGTGTGGAACCCTCTTGGCCCGATTAACTCGTTTAATCATTTTAAAGCCTCAACTCATGTAACCAAGTTGTTGTGTGTGACCCTCTAGGTTCTCAATTCAATTAGCAGTGACCCTAATTAATTAATTCACTATTTAATTAATCAGTCCACAGATTAAACAACCATAGTCTAGCAACAGGTGTTTAACCCCTAGCTGAATTGGAATGTTCGGATTCGACAGAACCTTTAAGTCATTGATTCATGTGAGATACAATCCTCCTACCTCTCAACCAAGATCTAGGGCAAGGGAATAATCAGAACCCTAATAATCCGGTCTTAAAGCTAAGTGCATTTCATATCCATTTGATCTCAATCCAAGAAACACTTTTCTTGATGTCTTGATCTACTGCCTTGGCCAAGGACTCCATATGGCATATGAATGACTTACACAACAAGAGATCACCTTGCAAATGCAAGTGTAGGTCCTTTCTTGATTCTCATTCACTTTCATGAATCACTTGTGCAGCCCCAGCATAAGCCTTGAATCAGTTGTCTAAGGCGACACCCTTTAAAGCTTATACCGAAGACTACAGAGTTAACTCATAAAGTGACAAGGAACCTCATGTCTAAGGATCAATTAATCACATCAATGACTCGTGAGATATTTCCTAATCTGGAAGTTTCCATTTCCTGAAATAGAAACTTCCTTTCCCATTTAGGAATGTTCTCACACGGGGTACCTCAGTGAACTTACTTATTAAAGTAAGCACCCTCATGTATCACGCACGTATCAACTATACACTTTGCACCTCCATGAAACAAGGTGGTCCTTCTTAAGGGCGTGATCCCACAAGCAAGCCTTAGAGGAGTCAGGTTGACACTCCCACTGTCTGTAGGACTCATCGGCTTGGAGTATTTTACTAATCATGACTTATGTGATATAGGGCTCGTTTCATGAACCATTTCAACTAAATGGTAGAGTCCTAAAGTCATCAGGATTAGGGGAGTTCTCATACATGCACAGCTAAAGTAAACGCATACCAAACAAGAGCATATAAAGAAGTGTTGCCTCAATTCGTTATTTTATTCAAAGATTGTCTGTGATTACAATAAGGAAAAGCACAAAGCGAATATACAATCGGCTTTTAGGGCACTATTCCTAACAATCTCCCACTTGCCCGTCAAAGCCATTCTAAAGCTACTCTAAGTCCCATCTTCTGAAGATGACCTTGGAAAGCTTCTCGACTAAGGGGTTTAGTAAGTGGATCTGCCACGTTCTCTGCTGATGTGACCCTCTCAATTTGCACATCTCCTCTTTTGATAATATCACGGATTAGGTGATACTTCCTCATAATGTGCTTGGTCCGTTGGTGAGATCTTGGTTCTCTTGCTTGAGCAACCGCCCCAGTGTTATCACAAAACACAGTAATGGGGTCTTTCATGCTAGGAACAACATTCAACTCTTGAATGAAGTTTCTAATCCAAGCACCTTCCTTAGCTGCATCATTTGCAGCTAAGTATTCGGCCTCAGTGGTCGAATCTGCAGTGGTTGTTTGCTTGGAACTCTTCCAACTCACTGCTCCGCCGTTTAGGCAGAAAATGTATCCTGACATTGATTTAAAATCATCTAAGTCTGATGCAAAGCTTGCATCGCAGTATCCTTCGACAGTAAGATCTTTCTGACCTCCGTAAACTAAGAATAAATCTTTAGTACTTTTCAAGTACTTAAGAATATTCTTCACGGCAGCCCAGTGACCATCTCCAGGGTCAGATTGGAAACGACTTGTCACACTAAGTGCATAAGCCACATCCGGTCGAGTACATAACATTGCATACATTATGCTACCTGTTGCTGACGCATAAGGTGTATGAGTCATTCTCTCCTTCTCAAGGTTAGTCTTAGGACACTTCTTCTTTGAAAGACATGTTCCTACACTCATAGGAAGGTTCTTAACCTTTGCTGACTTCATATTGAATCTCTTCAATACTTTGTCAATGTACATCGACTGTGATAGTCCTATTAACCTTCTAGATCTATCTCTATAGATTTTAATTCCAAGGATATAGGACGCATCACCAAGATCTTTCATCTCGAATTGGTTCGATAACAATAACTTAGTCACTTTCATGTCATCCTTCGAATTCCCAAAGAAACAATGCACCTCCAGCTGGGAATCATGGAGGAAATCTAATTACAGCTACTCTCCGGGAGTTCAAGAACCAAAACCCACCGGTCTTTGTGGGTGGAAATGATGTCCAAGCAGAGGAATGGCTTGTGCAAACCAACAGGGTATGGAGGAAATCTAATTACAGCTACTCTCCGGTGGAAATGATGTCCAAGCAGATAACCTTTGCTGACTCCATATTGAATCTCTTCAATACTTTGTCAATGTACATCGACTGTGATAGTCCTATTAACCTTCTAGATCTATCTCTATAGATTTTAATTCCAAGGATATAGGACGCATCACCAAGATCTTTCATCTCGAATTGGTTCGATAACCATAACTTAGTCACTTTCATGTCATCCTTCGAATTCCCAAAGAAACAATGCACCTCCAGCTGGGAATCATGGAGGAAATCTAATTACAGCTACTCTCCGGGAGTTCAAGAACCAAAAACCACCGGTCTTTGTGGGTGGAAATGATGTCCAAGCAGAGGAATGGCTCGTGCAAACCAACAGGGTATGGAGGAAATCTAATTACAGATATTTGGAACAAAGGGCTCAGGAAAGAAACAATGCACCTCCAGCTGGGAATCATGGGGGAAATCTAATTACAGCTACTCTCCGGGAGTTCAAGAACCAAAACCCACCGGTCTTTGTGGGTGGAAATGATGTCCAAGCAGAGGAATGGCTCGTGCAAACCAACAGGGTATGGAATCTCATACCGTGTGGGCCTATGGAGAAGCTGCAATGCACACTTACCATGATCCAGGGCCAAGCTTATAGTTGGTTGTAGCACCCCAACACGTAAGGATGCCACACCCCCGCACCATAGGCCGATCCACATACGAAATGAAATGTCCGTACATGAACCAACCTATAGCGAACGGGCAGCAATGTAAATAAAATGACAGGCTAAGTGGAACTTCATTTATACATACGATAGAATCCAACGAAAACATGCTATACTATCAATCATTTATCAAGTAATGTATACTTGTATTTTACATATCAATACATTATCATCTTCTAAATACATAACAAGTAACATTAACAATAATTTCTTTGAAACGGTAAATAAATAAATGCACCGTATGGGCTTGAATGCAAGGACTTGACTTAGCTCGATTCCTGCCTAGAATGTACCTGCAAGAACACGACATGTATATCGATTTTATAATTATCTCCATCACTCCAATACACCCGATCACTCCAACCCTCCTTCACTCCAAACCCTCCATCACTCCAAACCCTCAATCACTCCAATATCTACATCGCTCCAGTCACGATAACATATTAATCACGATGATGGTGGGTTTGCAAGGCCCTATCCATCCATGCTACGCACGTCAGGAATATGGTTCCCACGTGCGGGATTCCTTCCTCCACCTATTGGTGGGTTCAGGGGTCATCCCGGTGCTACGCACGTCAAGAGTATGAATCTCACGTGCTGGATTCCTTCCTCCACCTATTGGTGGATTTCAGGGGTCATCCCGGTTTCATGCTACGCACGTCAAGAGTATGAATCTCACGTGCAGGATTTCTTCCTCCACCTATTGGTGGATTTCAGGGGTCATCCCGGTTTTGGCATTAATCACATTTCAAGCATTGCTTTGCATGAACATGATACCTATCGAACTACACGCATTGCTTTGCATGAGCTTGATTTGATTGTTATCCATTGCACGACTCGATCTGGTATGCGCATTGCTTTGCACGATCAAGACCTGCTTGCTATATATGCTTGAGAACGTGGAAATGATTAGTAATAAACAGGTATTCCTATATCTATTTGGTCTTAACTTCATAAGACGAGAAATCGTGTAAAGAACAATGTAGCATGATACAATCATATTATTGCATGATATTAATCTAATAATATCATATTTGGGTCATTTGATTAATTAAAGAAGGAATTGGAATTGTTACCTTTGTGCAGAATGTTTCTGCACTTCCAGGGGTATGGGAACGGCCGTTCCAGGTTTCAGTGTAAAATGGGAAGGGCCGTTCTCCAGCCCCGAAGTCGCTCCCGAAGATGGGAACGGCCGTTCCCTTTTGTGTGATATAGTGGGAACGGTCGTTCCCGTTCCCGCCGCCTGCACATTATTCAGATTAATGGGAACGGCCGTTCCCCAATTACAAAGGGAACGAGAAGGGCCGTTCCCGTACTACAGAAGGTGCTGAAACAGAGCAGAAAACAGGGGAGCTCTCGGGATGAAATCGAGCCCCTCAAAACATCATCAATTCAACTTATAATTTCAAGATTTATGAAAATATGCATGTATACATGTTCAATATACATTTATATGCAATCAAAACCTATAAATCATGCTTGGATATGCCAAATTCATCAATCAACCTATAAGCATCCCAATAGCAATCAAGCTCTCATCTTCATGATTTCAAGTGGTAAATACATAAATCACTCCCAATATCATAATATATGCATCATAGAAGCTCATGGAATGAAAGGAATCCTAACCCTAGCTTTACATGTAAGTTCAAGAATTCCCTTATATGCTCATATATACCTTAAAGTGAAGAATAGATGGAAGAAGATGATGAATATAGATGCTTGAGCTTGAATTCCCTAATTTCCTTGGGAAATAGCTTGAAGATTAAGAGATTCTCTCCTTCCTCTTTCATGGTTTTGGCTCGGTAAGAGCAAGGAAACAAAATGGTGTTGGTAGATGATTATGGAATGAATTGGAAATGAAGAGGTGCATATACCATGATATATTTGAAAAAATATGGTATTTGAAACTAAATCCTCCAAGTTCTACAAGTTATACAATCAAGTATAAAAGATTTGAGAAATAATCAATTAGGTCCAAAACTTACTTATGCAATTTAGTCCTTAAAGAATAGGAATTGAACACTTAAGGACAATTATGCAATTAAATTATGTTTGGCGATTAATTCATATAACAATGAGTCCAATTCATGTCGTAATGTTTAAATTGATAAATATTTCACATGACCATATTGAACCATAATTTACACAATTTATCTTAAACGTAGGAATTTAATAAACAAATGAATTAAAATAATTCTAGCTCTTTGAAAAATTCACACATGTCGTGCGTACCTGAAAACCCGGAAATTGGGGCGTTACATTGGTGGTCGAGCTTGCAAGGAAGATTAGAGGCTACCGGGGAGGAGATCACATGGGAGGTGTTCGTCCGGGAATTCAAGAATAAATATATTCCCAAGGCTACAAGGAATCGGAGGGTGAGAGAATTTATGGAGCTTAAACAAGGGGGTATGTCCGTCACCGATTATATCAATGAGTTCGAGAGGCTTTCCCCGTTAGGCCCCAAACATTGCCAACGATGATGAAAGCAAGGCTTCTCAATTCCTCCAAGGACTTCGGGAGGATATGAAAGATGCTTTAGAGGCTTCTAACACAAGCACTCGGGCAAAGGTCACGGATAAAGCTCTAAGGGTAGAAGAGCGTGTTGTGATGAGGAGGAAGAGTACTCACACCGGGCAAGGGTCTAGCTCGGGGAATTTCAATAAGTTCGGAAAGAGGCCGGCATTTCAAACTTTTCAACAAGCCAAGCCTCAAAACAAACAACCTCGACCCGCGGGAGCCAATCAACTGAATCGACCCTTAGCACTTCCGGCTCCACCTAAGGTGCAATGTACCTATTGCAAGGGTCCTCATCACGTGGATAATTGCTTCAGGCTTCACAAGAGGTGTTTCATTTGTGGGGCACCGGATCATATGGTGGGCACGTGCCCGAAGAAGAAAGACAACCCGAGGCCTGCAATTCAAGCTAGGGCTTACGCATTGGGTGTTGAGGAAGAGCAAGCTGTGGAAATCGACCCAAATGTCGTGATTGAAGGTACTATAAGCATTCATGACACTACATTACATGCATTATTTGATCCCGGGGCCACTCATTCCTTTATTTCCCGGGACATTGCTGCTTCTATGTGCTTTCCTGTTTCCTTGTGTGCGCATGATTACGTGGTTAGCTCTTCTCTTGGTGGTAGTTTGGTAACTTGCAGGGTTTTTCGGGGTTGTCCGGTTAGCTTCGAAGGTCGAGTTTTCCTCGCAGATTTGATTGAAATGCCGATGCAGAGATATGATGTAATCTTGGGTATGGATTGGTTATCTGAACATGGGGCTCAGATGGATTGCCGGGAGAAGAAGGTTTCTTTCGGTTTAGTGGTGTTTAAGGGCGAGAAGGTGAAGTCAAGCCCATTTATTTCTTTTGTTGAGGCGAGTAAACTGGTCCGGGACGGTGCGACAGGTTTTGTGGCCTATCTTTTGAATAGACCGAAGGATCAGGCCAAACTTGAAGAGACGGAGGTTGTGCGAGAGTATACCGATGTTTTCTGTAGCACCCCGCACGTGAGGCACCACATCCCTCGCACTAAGGCTCAACACGAGTAACGAAATTGTAAATCCGCACCCGTATCAAACCCTAGCGAACGGGAGACAAACATAAAAACCTTCCTAAGCCAGGCGGAGCTAGACCCTGCAACGAATACCAATCCACAAAGTAAAAGCATAGCAAAGCCAGAGTTCAATCATATCAACCATAACCAGAATTGGGATCTTCAGGCCTCTTTTAAACTCATAATTACAGTCCAATAAAACAATTCAATTATGATTACATAATTATTCAAGTTCATGATATCATAAAATCGATACGGACATAAATTCAATACATGAATGAGTGCAAAGACTCTCCTAACCTAACTCGACCAACTTAAAACTCCAACACCTCCGCCTAGCCCGAAACTCCAAAGATCAACCCTGCACACTAAAAAGATTTGGGGAGGGAGAGGGGTCAGTCTCTAGAAGACTGAGTGAGCAGGAGCGATACATATATATAAAACATGCACATGCAAGTCATAAATCCCGAGCAAGGTTTTATTTGAATTTAGTTCCCAAAAGGACAAGAAAATAGATAAACAATGCTCGACTTTTACGACTAATTCATATTAAATTCATTCCATTCATAAATCATACATAAATATAAGGCTCGGCGAGTGAGCGTGCACAACCTCCATCCAAACTCCGACCGTGTACATAATTATCAGTAATATATTGATTAGGCGATCAGGCAATATATCATAATACACAGACCATAAATCATAACATAAACATATGCGTTTGGGCAATCCGTGTCCCGGCATTCCCGCACGGTGCATAATTCTATCAAAACATATACATAAGAAGAGGCATAAATCCTAACCAACCTTCTTCCTCCGGGTGGTAGACGGGCTTGCAAGACCCGACCACCTCAATCATAGGCCAATGGGGTTTCATGACTCCCCCAAGGGCACTCAGCTCCCATTCCCCGCTAAACCTCCTAGCGAGGGCCGGTATCACCGTAGTTTGGTTGGGACTAGTATATGAGATCCCCGTCAGCCCTTGCTTCCTCGGTTAGCCACATATACTAAGTCCCGGGGCCCGTTCAATAATAAGTTATAAATGTGTCTCGCCAAAACATATCAATTCATAAGTACATAACATAATTCATAAATACATATCATAATTCATAAGTACATAACATAATTCGTAAATACCTTACCGTGTAATTCGGCATATGCTATATACGTACCTCTCCGTGTCATCCTAATCCATAGCTAGCATGAAGACACACGGTTTGGAGCATAGCCTCATTACAAAACCATTTTTAAGCTTATATACGCTCATACGTATAATTCAGAAGAATTTACTCGATAACTTCATTTGAAAACCATATATATATATATATATAATCATAAGGTTTTGGCCAAAGCTTTTCACATAAGGGTTGTAGGGTTTGTTACATAGCTAAAACAAAAACCACCCTCACCTTAACCGTGAAGAAACAAGGATCGAGCACCAAGTGCCTGAACGATCAAAAGCTCTCCACCCTGGAGACAAACTGTACAAAAGACCACAAGACGTGTTCGTGAGACTCAAGACTCTAAATGAACCATATATGACGCACGGCAATGCATAAGCATGATATGAAGGCATAAAGATCATATTAAGTCATGAAAATCATATAACCAATTCATTCACTTGTTCGATCATAAATCATTTAAATTCTTCAATTCATATGTCCAATCAATTTATTTCAAGAACTCAAATAGGAGCATAGAACATGTTCAAGCTCTTCCATAATGCTACCACATACTTCATATTACATAACATAGCATATATCCAAGGTTTGACAACAAGAAGAAGTCATATGATATAGAAAATAAGTGATGCGATTCATAAGCGACATATAAACACACATAAACGGCATTAAGAAAAAGCATGCCTATAACACATCCAAATGCCATGAAATTAAACCACAATACTCCTAACATATAGTAAAACAAGTTCATAGTTCAACACAAAAGGAGATAAAGCCATTCAAGAGGTGAAACGAATCAAAAACCGAAAAGGAAACAACACGGACTGCACAGGGGAAGGGACACGGGGGTGTCACCTTCCTTAGCCAAACTGAGCCACGGGCGTGGCTCAGTACAGAGCTGCCCAGAAGGTGTGACACGCCCGTGTCTCACTCTTATGAGTAAATGAGACACGGGGGTGTCACGGTACAGAATTAAAACCGTTCACAAAGTTAATCCGGCAAAACTGATCCCTTACAAACTCAATCCAAAAACATACCAAATGAACTCCAAATGCTCTGAAACTTTATATAAAACATATTTAGCATGTTATGAACATTTTTCATTTAGAGTGCAAAGGCTAAATCACACGTTAAGATCATCGAATCCATGCAACAAGACTGGGTCGCCAAAATCGCACATATGAACCCTAATGATTCTATCATGCCTTGATCAAGTATTTAGGGCTTGAATTTGGATCTGAAACTTTGGGGAATGCATGCTAACATACTAAAAAACTAATATACATCATATATATGCAAAATGGTACAATTTAAAGCACATTAGGGTGACCAACAACCGCACATAGGCAACAGCAACAAATCTGTCATGGAGCATGCATAAAAACAGGCCATGTATTTCGGTTTTGAGGCTTCAAATGGAACCAAATACTTAAATCATGAATGCTAACATATATAACAATGAGTGTACATCAACTCCAAGAAATTTCACACGAAATGGAGACCATTTGATCAAGCAACAACACAATATTTTACACAGCAGTTCGAAAACAGGGGAAATAGTTTGATCATCAAGTTTGAAGCTCCATAACTCAAAATTTTATAAAAGGAGCAAGAGATGAAATCCTCATAACATCATATACTATCAGTTAGGAAAGAAATAAGCCAAGAAACAAGCTCATATACTCATCTACAAGCAAGGAAATCAGCCACACAAGCAAATAGGTCACTAGAACAAAAATCCCTAAAAGTTCATACCAAACTCATAATTCAAACCCTAATCAATTCTGATCCAAATCATGTTGTAATGAGATGAAATCAAGTATAATAGAGTAGAGAAGACATAAATATTCATACCTTAAAGATTTGGTGAAAGAAGATGGTGATTTGAGCTCCAAAATCACAAAGGGCCAAGGGTTTCTTCCTTTCTTCTCTTCTCCCCTCTCTCGATCAGGCTCAGCAGAAATGAGGGAGATATGGTTCGGTTTTTGCTGCTAAAAGGGAGAGGAAGGAGTTAACTCTAGGTACAAAAGTCATGGTTAAGGTATGGTTAGGTTAAGAGGTGTTATGGGGTCCCACCATGAAGACTAGTCAACATAAAGAGCTCTTCTTGCATGAGTTGTCCGTTACGGTTGGATTTCGGAGGTCTTAATGATTTCAAAAAGGTATGAGGCTTGTTCCATTGTCTCCGAATCGTCGATACGAAGGCAACGGAGGTGTCGGAATTCGAATCCGAATTCCCGAGCTGAAGATATCACATACGGAACCAAGGGTGCGCTAATGGCTCGTTAGCCCCCGACTTGGTTCCAAAAATCAAATTAAATTCATAAACACGCCAAATGAATCCGAAAACATAAACCGAGCATATAGGCATGTTCATAACACACATATTTACGACATATTAAATTTTCACGCCAATCCGATATCATTACATATAAGAACGAAGTAGAAATAGAACACTCAAGCGCATGAACGAATTCATATTGTTATAAATAAATTACTAAACTTAAATTCCATATTAATTAAATTAAAACCAACTAATAACATGTTGAAATTAATTAACGAAATTACCGAAATATTTAAGGTAACATGAAACCCTAATTGAGAATTTAAACACTAAGTATCAAGGTAAAATAAAATGAGTTAAATTAAAATAGAAATAGTTTATAGTTTAAAACAAATATAAACATTTATAAACAATTAATCATATAATTAAATAATTAATTTGCGCAATTTATAAACAAATACGCCACATTATTTAAAACTGAAAAACTGGGGCGTTACAATCTCTCCCCCTTAAAAGAATCCGTCCTCGGATTCAAAACACGCTTGAAATCAAACAATGAGAGATTCCCCATCTCTCACAACCAACAAGGAGAGAGCCCCGTCTCTCGAGCAGCAATGAGAGAACCCCGTCTCTCCAACAACAATGAGAGAACCCCGTCTCTCGCAAGCAAAGAGAGTACCCCGTCTCTCAAACGAAAATAAAGCAAGGAAGTCTCCAATACTCCCAAGCAACTCACGCAAAACCAAATTTAAAATCACGTAAGGCACCCAAAGCAAGTAATAATTATCATCCATATTGATTACCAATTATTCCAAGTAATTCAACACAGTACAGATCAAAACACCTAACATAAGAATTATAAAAGTTAAATTTGCATGGATGCATGTATCATGAATGCTATAAGTACCGTTCACCGAAGTCTCAAAGTTTAGAACTGAGAGTTGTCGTTGTCCAGTGTAGGATCTATCCTGAAGATAGCTCAGTGGTCAGCTTGTCTTGAACCTCTTCAAGGTTCCTCGGTGAAGCTATTGATAAATCCTTTGAGGATCATACTCTTGGATCCGTTCTGACTTGTACTATTTCCAGTCTTCACCATTTCCCACAATCTTCGTTCGACCATCCAATTCTTTTTAATTAACCGAGCTTGACCTCCCCGAATATCCTTAAACCATCTGTCTCAATATTAGATCCATAGCTACTATCTTACTCATATCAGAGTTTAAAATATCCTCAAGAATAACTACCCCTGACCACCTTGACGATTCAATCCCTACCTAGAGGTATTCGTTATTAGGATCTACCTTAACACGAATCCTCTTCCCATCTTCCGTTCATGTTATCTATTCATACTCTTTAACCCCTTAGGGTTATTCGGTATCTGGCCCCACATTTCTTGAATCGAAGATAGAGTGTTCTTGATGACTCTTGAAGTTCGATGTAAATCCTCCAATGATCATCTTCTCCGATTTGGTTTCTTCCGAATTATCGTGGGACTAACCGAAGACTTGGTAATATTGTCATTATTGAACCCCCTGTGTACTTTATTGGATTACTCTGGATCGCCATCATTTCATTATATGCTAACTGGATTCGACTCTCTCTCTTGTCAATTCTGACTTAGGGTTCACAAAACTCCATTATAATTTTGTTACCCCCAGATCCATATTCTACACATAAGAATATTCTCCAAACCATTTCCTCCATTCCCAATGATGGACTTCAACCCGAATTTAATAACTTAGTTCTCCTCTTAACACTTAACCATTCACGCCACCTTAGTTATCTCCGAGCATCACTAATAGGAATTCCAGGTCTTCCTTAATTTGTAATTTCGTCATTCCCACTAAAATATTTCTTCGAGCACCTTTTCCATCGTCCAATTTGTTCTTCGGTCGTGCTCTCCCCCTTAAATTTCTGTTGTCCCGGGTTGAACTCCATTGATTCTTCTTTTATCGAAATTCCCGATGCGTAAATCCCATTAGGTGAAGTTTAACTGACATAGAAATCAAGGATTTGGCCTTTCAACTCTTTCCCCAGTTCTCTTGATGTCCGAAACTCCTTTCTTAATCTTGTCCGGAAATCTAGTCTCACCTCTCCTTCCGAATCCTTGTTTCCGTTAACCTATCCCTTAATAGAAGTTCTTATTTCCCAAGTTCACCTTCCTTCTAACGTCATCCTATTATTTCTCTTCCTTATAACTCAGATGCGGCTCGGTTGAACTGATACTTGATAGTTGAGGCGAAAGAACTTCCTATCAAGTAAACACTAAAATGCATGCTGGGTTAAAATGACCATGCATGGGTCACGTTTACATCAAGCAATTATACCACACATTAGCGCAACAAAACCAATTAGAAATGTACGGATGACATAAGATCAAGAGAATAAATAATTAATGCAAAATATGATGTACGTGCTATGAATGCTTTGGAACCTGTCACCAATGGGGTAAGTAGTTAGCTCGACAGCTTTTCCTTGCTACTCCAAGTCCCTCGGTTACTTTGACTTGGTAATTATTCCTTGCCTTTCCCACGGTCTTCGAGATTCCCATGCATCTTTATAAATCAACTTGTATCTTCCACTTCCAATGAGTTAGCATCCAATCTATTCTCTAAATTCGACCTTTACTTCCAATCGTCGTCTCAATCAAGAATCCCGCACTTACCCTTTCGAAAGTTCAATTCACCTCCCAGTGCTTACATTTGAGCGCATGATTTCCTTTCAAAGAGTGGTTGCCTTTCTTTACCGTTTCCATTTGTTGCTTCATATCTTCCATTTCAACTTCCAACATGACAATTCAGCTTGGTCTTGGAAAACAAGCTCATCTCCCACTCAACACCTTGCTTAAGATTACCATGACTTTTGTTTATAAGTTTACCATCACGATCGAAATCCAGAGCACCCAAGTCCAACTCTTCCCGGTCTTAACTTCGATAGACTTGATTTCAATTCACTAGGCTTAATCATAGATCCTTCTTGTCGACCCCAGATACACAGCTCCTACCGAACCCATTTTATCTTTGTCTCTCCTAATTACTGAGACCTCTTGAACGATCCAATCCGGGATCAAAATATCTTCAAGGTTCGTTCACTTCATTCTTTAGGTTGAAAGATCTTGCTGAATCCAATTAAAACACTCCAAGTAGCAGATTCTCATGAATTAGTCTTTTGAGTCCCAACAATCCCATGATTAACTCCTATTCCGATTTCACCAAATGTCTCTCTGCCATCGCATCTCTAGATTCAATCTTCCCATTCCGAATCCTCATCCTTAACTCTAGCTCCATTTGGGAAGTCTCACATCTCTAATTCTCTACATTCTTCCTAGAGTATCCTGCCCATCTTCCATGTCTCAGAAAAGTTTGCAATCGATCTTCTTTATCGTCGAACTTGGCCGTGGTTTGATATTATCTCCATAACCTATAAATCATAGCTTACTTCAAGAATAGATGCATGCGATTAGTGCATGCTCAAGACACATTTTCAACAATTAATGCAAGGATCCTTATGTAAATGCAACAGATAGTCTAGCCAAATTCATGTTCAAGATCGATGCAATGCACACATTCACAAGTTGTTCCTATGCCGTGCAACCTAACTGACTCTGACATGACTCAAGAACACCGGTTTTGCAACCGGGCTCTGATACCACTTAAGGATGTAGCACCCCGCATGTGAGGCACCACATCCCCCGCACTAAGGCTCAACACGAGTAACGAAATTGTAAATCCGCACCCGTATCAAACCCTAGCGAACGGGAGACAAACATAAAAACCTTCCTAAGCCAGGCGGAGCTAGACCCTGCAACGAATACCAATCCACAAAGTAAAAGCATAGCAAAGCCAGAGTTCAATCATATCAACCATAACCAGAATTGGGATCTTCAGGCCTCTTTTAAACTCATAATTACAGTCCAATAAAACAATTCAATTATGATTACATAATTATTCAAGTTCATGATATCATAGAATCGATACAGACATAAATTCAATACATGAATGAGTGCAAAGACTCTCCTAACCTAACTCGACCAACTTAAAACTCTAACACCTCCGCCTAGCCCGAAACTCCAAAGATCAACCCTGCACACTAAAAAGATTTGGGGAGGGAGAGGGGTCAGTCTCTAGAAGACTGAGTGAGCAGGAGCGATACATATATATAAAACATGCACATGCAAGTCATAAATCCCGAGCAAGGTTTTATTTGAATTTAGTTCCCAAAAGGACAAGAAAATAGATAAACAATGCTCGACTTTTACGACTAATTCATATTAAATTCATTCCAATCATAAATCATACATAAATATAAGGCTCGGCGAGTGAGCGTGCACAACCTCCATCCAAACTCCGACCGTGTACATAATTATCAGTAATATATTGATTAGACGATCAGGCAATATATCATAATACACACAGACCATAAATCATAACATAAACATATGCGTTTGGGCAATCCGTGTCCCGGCATTCCCGCACGGTGCATAATTCTATCAAAACATATACATAAGAAGAGGCATAAATCCTAACCAACCTTCTTCCTCCGGGTGGTAGACGGGCTTGCAAGACCCGACCACCTCAATCATAGGCCAATGGGGTTTCATGACTCCCCCAAGGGCACTCAGCTCCCATTCCCCGCTAAACCTCCTAGCGAGGGCCGGTATCACCGTAGTTTGGTTGGGACTAGTATATGAGATCCCCGTCAGCCCTTGCTTCCTCGGTTAGCCACATATACTAAGTCCCGGGGCCCGTTCAATAATAAGTTATAAATGTGTCTCGCCAAAACATATCAATTCATAAGTACATAACATAATTCATAAATACATATCGTAATTCATAAGTACATAACATAATTCGTAAATACCTTACCGTGTAATTCGGCATATGCTATATACGTACCTCTCCGTGTCATCCTAATCCATAGCTAGCATGAAGACACACGGTTTGGAGCATAGCCTCATTACAAAACCATTTTTAAGCTTATATACGCTCATACGTATAATTCAGAAGAATTTACTCGATAACTTCATTTGAAAACCATATATATATATATATAATCATAAGGTTTTGGCCAAAGCTTTTCACATAAGGGTTGTAGGGTTTGTTACATAGCTAAAACAAAAACCACCCTCACCTTAACCGTGAAGAAACAAGGATCGAGCACCAAGTGCCTGAACGATCAAAAGCTCTCCACCCTGGAGACAAACTGTACAAAAGACCACAAGACGTGTTCGTGAGACTCAAGACTCTAAATGAACCATATATGACGCACGGCAATGCATAAGCATGATATGAAGGCATAAAGATCATATTAAGTCATGAAAATCATATAACCAATTCATTCACTTGTTCGATCATAAATCATTTAAATTCTTCAATTCATATGTCCAATCAATTTATTTCAAGAACTCAAATAGGAGCATAGAACATGTTCAAGCTCTTCCATAATGCTACCACATACTTCATATTACATAACATAGCGTATATCCAAGGTTTGACAACAAGAAGAAGTCATATGATATAGAAAATAAGTGATGCGATTCATAAGCGACATATAAACACACATAAACGGCATTAAGAAAAAGCATGCCTATAACACATCCAAATGCCATGAAATTAAACCACAATACTCCTAACATATAGTAAAACAAGTTCATAGTTCAACACAAAAGGAGATAAAGCCATTCAAGAGGTGAAACGAATCAAAAACCGAAAAGGAAACAACACGGACTGCACAGGGGAAGGGACACGGGGGTGTCACCTTCCTTAGCCAAACTGAGCCACGGGCGTGGCTCAGTACAGAGCTGCCCAGAAGGTGTGACACGCCCGTGTCTCACTCTTATGAGTAAATGAGACACGGGGGTGTCACGGTACAGAATTAAAACCGTTCACAAAGTTAATCCGGCAAAACTGATCCCTTACAAACTCAATCCAAAAACATACCAAATGAACTCCAAATGCTCTGAAGCTTTATATACAACATATTTGGCATGTTATGAACATTTTGAATTTAGAGTGCAAAGGCTAAATCACACGTTAAGATCATCGAATCCATGCAACAAGACTGGGTCGCCAAAATCGCACATATGAACCCTAATGATTCTATCATGCCTTGATCAAGTATTTAGGGCTTGAATTTGGATCTGAAACTTTGGGGAATGCATTCTAACATACTAAACAACTAATATACATCATATATATGCAAAATGGTACAATTTAAAGCACATTAGGGTGACCAACAACCGCACATAGGCAACAGCAACAAATCTGTCATGGAGCATGCATAAAAACAGGCCATGTATTTCGGTTTTGAGGCTTCAAATGGAACCAAATACTTAAAGCATGAATGCTAACATATATAACAATGAGTGTACATCAACTCCAAGCAATTTCACACGAAATGGAGACCATTTGATCAAGCAACAACACAATATTTTACACAGCAGTTCGAAAACAGGGGAAATAGTTTGATCATCAAGTTTGAAGCTCGATAACTCAAAATTTTATAAAAGGAGCAAGAGATGAAATCCTCATAACATCATATACTATCAGTTAGGAAAGAAATAAGCCAAGAAACAAGCTCATATACTCATCTACAAGCAAGGAAATCAGCCACACAAGCAAATAGGTCACTAGAACAAAAATCCCTAAAAGTTCATACCAAACTCATAATTCAAACCCTAATCAATTCTGATCCAAATCATGTTGTAATGAGATGAAATCAAGTATAATAGAGTAGAGAAGACATAAATATTCAGACCTTAAAGATTTGGTGAAAGAAGATGGTGATTTGAGCTCCAAAATCACAAAGGGCCAAGGGTTTCTTCCTTTCTTCTCTTCTCCCCTCTCTCGATCAGGCTCAGCAGAAATGAGGGAGATATGGTTCGGTTTTTGCTGCTAAAAGGGAGAGGAAGGATTTAACTCTAGGTACAAAAGTCATGGTTAAGGTATGGTTAGGTTAAGAGGTGTTATGGGGTCCCACCATGAAGACTAGTCAACATAAAGAGCTCTTCTTGCACGAGTTGTCCGTTACGGTTGGATTTCGGAGGTCTTAATGATTTCAAAAAGGTATGAGGCTTGTTCCATTGTCTCCGAATCGTCGATACGAAGGCAACGGAGGTGTCGGAATTCGAATCCGAATTCCCGAGCTCAAGATATCACATACGGAACCAAGGGTGCGCTAATGGCTCGTTAGCCCCCGACTTGGTTCCAAAAATCAAATTAAATTCATAAACACGCCAAATGAATCCGAAAACATAAACCGAGCATATAGGCATGTTCATAACACACATATTTACGACATATTAAATTTTCACGCCAATCCGATATCATTACATATAAGAACGAAGTAGAAATAGAACACTCAAGCGCATGAACGAATTCATATTGTTATAAATAAATTACTAAACTTAAATTCCATATTAATTAAATTAAAACCAACTAATAACATGTTGAAATTAATTAACGAAATTACCGAAATATTTAAGGTAACATGAAACCCTAATTGAGAATTTAAACACTAAGTATCAAGGTAAAATAAAATGAGTTAAATTAAAATAGAAATAGTTTATAGTTTAAAACAAATATAAACATTTATAAACAATTAATCATATAATTAAATAATTAATTTGCGCAATTTATAAACAAATACGCCACATTATTTAAAACTGGGGCGTTACATTTTCCCTGAGACTTTGGGTTCTCTACCGCCTGATAGGGACATCGAGTTCGTAATCGACCTTTATCCCGGAGCAGAGCCTTTCTCGAAGACTCCCTACAGAATGGCTCCTGCAGAGTTAAAGGAGTTAAAAACGCAGCTTGATGAGCTTTTAGCTTGCGGGTACATTCGTCCGAGTATTTCTCCGTGGGGTGCTCCCGTACTATTTGTAAAGAAGAAGGATGGGACGTTACGGATGTGTATAGATTATCGTGAGCTGAATCGGATGACCGTGAAGAACAAATACCCTTTGCCTCACATCGAGGAGTTATTCGATATTCTGCAAGGCTCGAAAGTCTATTCCAAGTTAGACTTGAGGCAGGGTTACTATCAACTGCGTATTAGGGAGGAAGATATTCCGAAGACTGGTTTTAATACGCGATATGGGCACTTCGAATTCGTTGTCATGCCGTTTGGATTAACTAATGCTCCAGCCGTATTTATGGATATGATGCACCGAGTGTTCAGGCAGTTTCTTGACAAGTTTGTGGTGATATTTATAGATGACATTCTGGTGTATTCTAAGTCCGCTGAAGAGCACGCTCAGCATCTTCGGATCGTTTTGGAAACTTTGAGGGAACACAAGTTGTATGCAAAATTCAGCAAGTGCGAATTCTGGATCGACCGAGTTGTATTTTTGGGTCATATCATTTCAGGTGATGGGATTGAGGTTGATCCATCTAAGGTTGAGTCCGTGCTTCGTTGGGAGAGACCGAGAAATGCCTCTGAGATTATAAGCTTTATTGGGTTGGCCGGCTACTACCGAAGGTTTGTTAAGGATTTTTCAAAAATTGCCGCTCCGTTGACTCATCTGACTAAGAAGGAAGTGAAATTCGAATGGGATGATAAGTGTGAGGCGAGTTTTCAGACATTGAAGGTGAAATTAACTTCAGCACCGGTTCTTACCCTACCCGAGGGTACCGAGGGTTATGCAGTCTATACAGATGCTTCCAAAGAAGGTCTCGATTGTGTTTTAATGCAGCACGGTAGAGTGGTAGCTTATGCTTTGAGGAAATTGAAGGAGCATGAGAAGAATTACCCTACCCACGATCTTGAATTAGCTGTCGTTGTGTTTGCTTTGATGAAGTGGCGACACTATCTCTACGGTACCACGTTCGAGGTGTTTACGGATCACCAAAGCCTCAAGTATCTCTTTTCTCAGAAGGATTTAAACGTAAGATAGAGGCGTTGGATGGAGTTGTTAGAGGATTATGATTGCACCATTCAGTACCATCCGGGTAAAGCAAATGTGGTAGCCGATGCCTTGAGTAGAAAGGTGAGTGTGGCTAATTTGGAAGCAGGTTCTTCAAGTTCGGGTTCAGAGGTCTTGGTTTCGGGAACTTGGTTGGCCAATCTTACGGTTATACCAGATTTGAAAGAACAGTTGTTGGAAGCTCAGAATTCAGATGCAGAAATTCAAAGGTTGGTAGCTCGTTCCAAGAACGACCCGAATTCTAAGTTTGGATTAGATGATTTCGGTTTGTTAAGGTTCGAAGCGAGAATATGTGTCCCAGAAGAGCTCAAGAGGCTTGTACATGAGGAGGCACATCGCTCGAGGTACTCGATTCATCCGGGAGGTACTAAGATGTATCGGGACCTGAAAGAGAGATTCTGGTGGAATGGCATGAAAAGGGACGTCGCGAACTTTGTGAAGCAATGTCTGACGTGTCAGAAGGTGAAGGCAGAACACCAGAAGCCGGGAGGAACTCTCCAACCACTTCCTATTCCCGAGTGGAAGTGGAAGCAAGTGACGATGGACTTCGTGTCCGGCTTGCCTAGAGTCAAAGGAGGGTTTGATGGAATTTGGGTAATTGTCGACAGATTGACTAAGTCTGCCCATTTCCTCAAGGTTCGGATGTCCGAGAAAGTTCCAAAGCTAGCCGAGTTATATGTTCGAGAGATTGTAAAACTACATGGAATTCCGGCTAGTATTGTTTCGGATCGGGATCCACGGTTTACTTCGATTTTCTGGCAGAATCTTCAGAAATGTTTGGGCACCCGGCTCAGGTTTAGCACCGCCTCGCATCCTCAAACGGACGGTCAATCTGAAAGGTTAATTCAGTACTTAGAGGATATGCTTCGGTCGTGTGCTTTGGATTTCCAGGATAAGTGGGATGAGCATCTGGCTCTAGTTGAATTTGCTTATAACAACAGTTACCAGGGTTCGATTCAGATGGCACCTTATGAAGCACTTTATGGAAGAAAGTGTAGGTCGCCTTTGTTTTGGGATATTGAGGATTGGAGGTGGACCGAAGACAATAAGCTCGAGAGGGCCGAGCCTAAGGAAAACATTGCTGCTACTATTGAGAAGGTTCATACGATTAGACAAAGAATGAGGGCAGCTCAGGCTCGACAGAAGAGCTACGCCGATAAGAGAAGAAGGCCCTTAGTGTTTGAGGTCGGAGATAGAGTTTTTCTAAAGGCATCTCCAAGGAAAGGCTTCACTCGAATAGGTAAAGGTGGAAAGCTCAGTCCACGATACCTAGGGCCATTTGAAATTTTGGAAAGAATTGGAGAAACGGCGTATAGATTGGATCTACCACCGAATTTGACCGGGATACATAACGTTTTTCATGTTTCTCAGCTCCGCAAGTACTATCCCGATGAGGCAACTATCCTTCCAGTTGAAGAGGTTCAGTTAGAGCCAGATTTAACAATAGAAAAGCATCCGGTTGCAATTCAGGACCGGAAGATGCAAGAATTGAGAAACTGGCAGATTCCTTTGGTTAGGGTACTTTGGAGGGATCAGAAATCCGAGGAATTGACTTGGGAAACCGAGGAGAAAATGAGGAATTTATATCCGGAGTTGTTTGAGGACTTGGTTCGGACTTGAGGGCAAGTCCTTTTTAAGGGGGAAGGATTGTGACACCCCGACTTTCAGACCGTACAGGTATGACGTATGTGCGCATTTAAATTTATTATTTACGCATTTTATATTTATTCTAATTGTTTATTTGAATTATTTAATTCTAATTCTTATATGAATTATTTGAATTATATGTCAAAAATTTGCCTTAAGTGATTTATGATATGTGAATTTAATTCCCGAACAAGCTAATTTCGTAAATTATGTGATTTATTTGAGTTAAGGACTAAATTGTACGATTTTATTTATTTTTGGACTTAATTGGAAAGTTGAATTGGACTTATTTGACACTTTTTAAAAGTTTTGGACTAAATTGAAAATAGCCTTTTTATTAAAATTTTAATTATTTTAATTCGTTAAAATTGATTTTATTTTATTTATTAATCCTTGAATTTGAATTTTATTATTGGAATGACATGCTCTTTTGTTGAAATGTGATGCGTTCGTGTTCGATTTGAGATCGAAATTTTGTGCCTTTTTAATATGTTGGAGTTTTATGAGTCGTGAACTTGAATACGTGCTCGTTACGTATTTTCGGGTTTATTTGTCGGGTTTTCGGGAGTTGTTTTCGTTGGGTGACCTAAAGGGGGCTAAAGTGTACTTAGCGCACCTTGGGTTCCGGGTAGTGTAACTTGAGCTCGGGAATTCGGATTCGAATTCCGTCACTTCCGCTGAACTCGTTTCGACGATTCGAGTGCAATGGATCAGGCCTTGTAATTTTTCGACCTCGTTTGATACCCCAAAATCAGCCCGTAACTTCATCTCGCGTTCATATGACCACCTTTCACCATTTTGCACATATACCTCATCTTTTGAGCTTTTCACATGAAACTTGGACCCACACTCCACTAACTCAGCCTATTATCACCTAACATACCTCTCATACCGATCCATACAGAAGAAAGGAGAGGAAAATCTGAGTTTTTGAGCAGCAACAGTGAAATCCCGTAACCTTCACCCTAGAGGAGATTTTGAGCTCCAATCTTCATTTTCTTCCAACATCTTCAAGGGGTAAGCTTATATTTGATATGTACATGCTTATATGATCATTTGCATCTGTTAAATTCAGAATTTGAACCACTTTTGATTGAGTTTTAGAACCTTGAAGTGAATAGTTAGGTTTTGCTCTTTAATTTGAATTCCATGACTTTCTTTGAGTTATAGCTTGAATTGATGCTTGGAAAGTGATCTCTTATGCTTCATTTATTGCTATTTATACCTGACTTTGATGGTAGTTGAGTTATGTGAGAGTTACCATTATTGTTCTTGAGCTTTTGGAAGAGATATACTTGAGTTTGGATTCTTTTTCCTTCTCCTTCTCTTGCTGTCAGTTTTAGCCCAGTTTGATGATGTTTTTGTGCTGATATGCTGCCATATTTGCTGCCTTTTCATGCCTTGTTGTTGTGGTTGAGTTGTGGTATAAGTTGCAGGGCTGAACAGGAGTGTTTTCTCCCTTTTCCGCGCATCTGGACTGTCTCCCCGGCCGGGGAGATTCTCTTCGATAAAAGTACCCGGCCGGGTACGTGATGTAGAGACCTTCTGCATCAAGTACCCGGGAGGGTACTTCTGTGAAGAAAATCTCCCCCGGGCGGGGAGATGATGTTGATCCGCTGCAACCCTTTTTCCTTCATTCTTTTGATTGCATGATAAATGGTGAACTTTGCATGAATACTTTTGTCCCTTTTTGCATGGTTGTAACGTGAGGATGCATGGTAATTATATGATGAATGCATGGCTGTAAATGCATGGCATGATTAAATTGTATTTTGCATGGGCTTTGCATAAATGGTATGATATAATTTTGTGATTTTCAATTATGTTTGTTTGTGGGCTGCCATTCGTGTATATATGTATGTAATATATATATATATATATATATATATATATATATATATATATAATATGTTATATATGTGTAATATATATATATATATATATGTATATTACGTAATATATGATATATTTATATATATATAAATATTATGTTATATGTTTAATTAAATTAATTTAAGTGATTTAATTTGATATTTTTTTTAAATGTGATCCTATGATTTTATATGAATTCCTATGTATGAAATGTGTGATCTAAATTTGATTTTATAATTTAAATTATGTGTTATATTTTATGAATTACGTTTATGAATTTATTTGATACGTTTCGTACAAGTTTTGAATTTAAATGACCTAAGTGATGCATTTTGCATTTCATTTGCATCCTTTGCACTCATGAGCATTGTCGGGCGTCTAATTCGTACATTATTGAGTCTAAGTCTTGGGTCTTGTCTTCTTTTGTTTCAGAGCCTCTTCCGGAAGTTCGTGAGCCCGAGGTTTAAGTGTTCGTTCGCCCGTTTTGCCTTCCTTCTACTTTTATAAAGGTGAGGTTAGGATCCTTTATATTAGATAAGCGACCTAAGACCTATTACGTGTTGTTTTCTTACCCCGTATGCGAATATATACCTTATGTATATATATATATATTAAATACGAGTGCTTAAGCTATGTTATGATTTTGTGAAATAAGCTTTACGTTTTCGAAATTGGTATAAGTATTGGCATAAGTAAGCTACGTTTTGAAATTCGTTATTCGTATATGATATGACTGAGCGAGTTGTACCCTGAAAGATGGGAGTTTGGTTTGATTTGGTTTGTTGGGCCCGGAGACGTGGGTAAGGGAGACCCGGGACGACCACGGGGTCGTCGGTTATGACCCCTGTACACGTTCTCATTTGAGGTATTCACGTGCGACCTATGGAGGTTGGGAAGGCGTGGTATCTTGAGCCCTCGGTGGATAACCGGGGAAGGCATATCGTGGGTTAGCTGCCCCGTATGTGTTTGGTAATGTAGGTGTTAGGGTTTGATTCCCGATGCACCATGGATGTGGGGTGGATGTGATTTGAATTCGATTTTATGTTATGTTTGATGGAGTAAGGGATAGTCCGTTCTCGCCGGACTTATGTTTTATGTTATGTTCGATAGATTATGGATGAGATAGATTTTCCTTTATATTATATGTTATCTTTGGAAAATGATTTGGTATGTAAAACCCTAGCCTTGATTCATGACTATCACCTTTGTAATATGCTCTGCTTTATATGTATTTAGGTGTGGGTGTGCGTTTAGCCCCCTCACTCAGTTGAAGTTTGACTGACCCCTCTCTTTTCCCACCTTCAGTGCAGGTTGTTTCGAGCTAGGCGGGGAAGTACGAGTCTTGGTCTTGTACTTGTGTGTCTAGGTCGAGTTGCATTCATACTTTTTGCTTTTGGACACTCTTATTAGGTATTTGATGTTAGAATTATATTTTGATGAAGTATGGGCTTTTGATGTATATACTCGACCTTTTGGGTCGTGAGGCCATTGTATAGGATGTAAATGTTAGTTATAGAGCTCTTTTCGATCCTTATGTTGTTGCTTCCGCATTTATATGTTTGTTTTGCGCGCTCTGTCCGAGTTTTAGCCCCCCTTAGCCTAAGGAGTGAGTGTAGGTTCCGTTCGCTTAGACTTGGACTCATGTATGGAAATCCATTTCGTATGTGGGTTCGGGTTTAGGTGCGGGGGATGTGGTGACCCACCGCTCCCGGCGTCACACCTGTGCACGTTCTCATTTGAGATATTCACGTGCGACCTAGGGAGGTTGGGAAGGCGTGGTATCTTGAGCCCTCGGTGGATAACCGGGGAAGGCACAGTGTGGGTTCGCTACCCCGTGTGTGTTTGTATCTGTATGAGTAATGAGGGTTTGCTCCCCGAACTACATGGTGTTGGGGTTGGATTGTTTATGATATTTGTTTGTTTTCTGTTATGATACGTTTGATTCGATATGGAAGTAAGGTGGGAGACCCGTACTCGCCGGGTATATGATTATGATCTGTTATGTTGATTTGAAACGATATGTATAAGTTTGATTTGGAAATGGTTTTGGTATGCAAAACCCTACTCCCGGTTCATAATCTTTCTTTTGATACGTGCTCTGCTCCTTATTATGTATAGTGTGTGTGAGTTCAGCCCGCTCGCTCAGTCAGTGGACTGACCCTCGCCCCACCTATGTTTTTAGTTGCAGGTACCAGTTGTTGGAGTTCGAGCTAGGCGGCTTTGAGTCTGGTCTGTCGAGTCTGTGTTGGTCCGTTTGATTTTGCTAAGTATTTTGTTCTGATTTATTTATGAAAATTATGTATATAATATGTTCTGTACAAGATGATACTTATGCTTTGATTATATGAATTTCGGGACAGGTTAGGACAGGGCTGAGATTAGTTGAACCCGTCCTTGTTGTATGTTTGAATTCGGGACAGGTTAGGACAGGTTCGTGGAATTAGTTGAACCCGTTTATTTATGTTTGTTGATTAAAGTTTTTGTTAGTTCATATTTTGATTTGCTTCCGCATACAAGTTTTTGCATACTTTATTTGTACAGGGTTTAGGTACCGCCTAGCTTAGGTTGGTTTTTTTTTGTTTGTTTGTCACCCGTTCGCTGTGACTTGGTGCGTGTGCGGACTTTCCATTTCGTACCACGTGTCGGGTCATAGTGCGGGGGGTGTGGTGCCCCATCGCTTGGGGTGCTACATTGGTCATATTGAGTCTCACTTCACCGTTCTTGCACAGATTTTGATCCCGTTGGAGACGAGGCCGGTCAGTGAGGCTCGTGTTTTCTCCTTTTGGCGGTTTAAGGTGGGTTTCTTTTCTATGTAGATATAAGACCCTATATATACCTTCATTGTGAAAGTTTTCGACCAAAAATTATATATATATAGAGAGCCATTTTAAAGAGTAAATGTTTTCAACGTAAAGCCTTATTTTAGAAACCCTACCTAATGTTTTGGCGAGAAATGAACGAATGAACAAATGGGGCCCAGGGACTTAGTGTGAGTGGCTATCCGGGGAGGCATGGGCCGACGGTGATCTCTCACACTAGTTCTGTAACACCCGAGCGCAAGGTGCCACATCCCCCGCATCGAGACCCGACCCGCATATGAAATGGATAATCCACACACGAGCTAAGTCACGGCGAACCGGGACACACACACTCTCTCTAGGCTAGGGGGGACTAACCCTTAAACCAAAGATCAGAGTAGCATCAATAAAGCGGAAGCAATAACAATCATATAGATAAGTACCATGAGCATTCAAGCTCCAAAAATGGAATTCATATACAATATTCAACCAAGTATTCAAGTTCTAACAACATAACGCTCCATAGTCATAATCATATACAAAGGGGAAACATGAGTGCGAGTGTAACCAAAATAAAAGTGCTAAACACTAATGCAAGACCTAGACGACTTGTATTCCCGCCTAGCACTCCTTAACCTGCACCAAACCACTGAAAACAAAACGGGTTCAGTCCAAAAGGGACTGGTGGGTATAAACTAGGCATAGTATAAAAATATGACAGAATTTAAACATATACATGCAAGCTATAAACCCATAAGAAGTTTTTAGAAGATTTCCCAAGTGGGTGAGATAAGGAAAGACATCTACGGGTTTACAACGATCATATTCATTCATAATTAATCATAGGGTTTCAAGCTCGGCGAGTGAGCGTGCATAATCTCCAACCTTCTCCTCGTGTATTCATAACATAACTTATTGGTTTTCATACATATCTTTCGTGCACTTACATAAATGATCATAATCATACATATACACCTTCTTCCTCCGGGTGGTGGACAGGTTTGCAAGACCTGGCCACCTCATACATAATGGCGAGTGAGGTACATGAATCCTCACAAGCCCGACTAGCGTTTTCTCGTCAAAACTCCTGTCGAGATCCGTTTCGACGTAAAATGGTTGGAACTAGTGCACAGGCTCACCGTCGGCCCTTGCCTCCCCGGCTCACCACGATACACTAGGCTCCGGGGCCCGTGATCATAACATACATGCAATCTCGCCAAAACAAAGGTAGGTTTTCATAAAAGAAAGGTTATACGTTCGCAATCATTTACTCGAGAAAAGACTCAATATATATATATATATAATCATATTACTTTGGCTTAAAACCTTTCACATAGGGAGATATATCGGGTCGTTTTATCTAAATAGAAGAGAAACCCACCTGAAACCGACAAAAGAAGACACGAAAGCCTCACTGACCGGCCTCGTCTCCAACGGGATCTAAATCTGTGCAAGAAAGGTGAAGTGAGACTCAAAATGACCAAATAAGACGCTCGGCAATGTAATGATCATGCTATGAACATGTAAAAGAGAAGATTATATTATGAAAATGTTCATGTACACTATTAAGGAATTTAAATCATATATTCAAGTCATTCCATTATTCGTTCACTTTCATTCAAATTCATAATTCCACATTTTCAATCGAATTAATTCAAGAAATTCAAATACAATCATAGCACAAATTAAACTGCATTAAAATTTAGAAATAAACAATTACATACATTCAATTAAATCAAATATTATTTAATAAATAATCAATACATATATACACATGCACACGTACACAACATGCATGAAATTCAGAAGGTGACATGCCCGTGTCACCACTACACAGCAACCCGTGACACCCCCGTGACTCGGTACAGCGGAACCAGGCAATCGTGCACCCCCGTGTCACGCTGAAGAAGAAGACGGTGACACGCACGTGTCACGCGTTCAGCAGAGAAAAAAAACGCAGCAGAAAACAGAGCACAACCAAGGCACAACATCTCAACACATTCAACCAACAAAAGACAACTAAGATGTAATGAAACCACTTAGAAACAACTCCCAATCATGCTCCCAAAACCTTGAAACGTGAGATGTAGTGTGTGGTGATCAATTCATGCCAAAGCTTCAATAACTCATTAATGGTGGCTCATAAATGCCTCAACTAACAGCTAATACATCACCATAAATGTAAAGATGAGATCAAAACAATCATTTTCATGCTTGGAATCATTCAAAAAGCTCAAGAATTGAAAGAGATCAACCAAAATGCTCAAAACCTAAATATATATCTATCTCTGCCAAAACTCATAAAACCATGCTTAAATTTAGGGATGAATGAATGAAAATGACTCATATGGAATGTATATAACATATCCAAGCTTACCTTGTGGATTAATTGTGATACCCCTGTCCCACATCGGGAAAATATGAGAGTTAAGTTCAGTTTATAAGTTAAAGAGTCCAAGTATAACCAATGGATATCCCTTTGGGCAGTGGTTTAGGCCCAATTTCAGGTTATACTCGGTGGACTTGGAGACTTGCGCTCACGTCCAACGGGTCCGTGAACCCGGGGCATGACAAATGGTATCAGAGCCGCTTGTCAGCCGCAGGAGCTAAGTGCTATACGGGGCAAAGTGCTACGCACATGGGAGCCACCTCTTGAGCCTGCGGGGCAAAGTGCTACATGTGTGGGAGCCACCTCTTGAGCCCATAGGAGCCACCTCTAGAGTCCCAACGCAGACGAGTCGGTCATGGGCTATATGTCATGCCGCGACGAGGACGTCGCGATTCTGAAGGAGGGGTGATTGTGATACCCCTGTCCCACATCGGGAAAATATGAGAGTTAAGTTCAGTTTTGTGACACCCCGCCTCTTCGGCATTCCAGGTACGGCGTCACGGGTGAGTTTAATTCTATAATTTACGTGAATTATGTGATTAGCATGCTTATATGTCGATGTGAGATTTATTTTAATAGGTGTGCATTAGAATTTAATTAATTGTTCTGGGGCTCAATCGCTTAATATTTGCCGAATTAGGGACCTAATTTTATTTATGGTGTTTTAGCCTTCGTGGCTACTTTGAGCTCGGGATTCGAATTCGAATTCTAACCTTGTCATTGGGTTCGTTTCGATGATTCGGATTCAATGAATTAACCTTTTATTTTCTAAAGCCATTTGATAGCCCAACCATTTTAAAATCCGATCCGAGTGGACAGGATACCGTTCGACCCTACCCGTTCGACCCTACCCGTGTGTCCGACCCGTTTTAGCCCTTAAAGGGCTGAAAATATCAGCCCTCTCCCCCGTTTTTCTAACGTGAAGCAAGAGAGGAGAAGAGAGAGGAGAGGATTTCCCCCTTTGGCCATTCCAAGCTTTGGCTCGAGCTTGCTTCGTCCGATCATCCGATCGAAGTTCCAAGGTAAGCAATGTGATCCTTTCATTACGTACTTCATTCCTACGGATTGAATTCCTTCATTGTTGCTCGATTCCTTGGTTATGGCGGATTGATGAATAGTGCCTAAATGCGATAACTTGCTCCCAACGTGTTTATTTATGATTTAAATTGATACTAATATGTTATATATGTGTAATTTGATGCATTTTGGTGTATTAATTGGTTGGAATGAGGTTTGGGGCGGTTTTGGAACTTTTCCCGTCGAACCCTGCTTCTTTTCTACTCTTTTTCGGAGAAGACGACCCAACACGGCCATGTCGAACCCTAGTTCATTTCCAACACGGCCGTGTCAGGCTCTCGAGTTTGAATTTTTTTTAACCCGACACGGCCGTGTCGGTTTTCAGGCCAATATTGACACGGCCGTGCTTACCTCGTTTGAACTCCGATTGGCCTGATTTTTGAACCTACGGAAACCTCTTGAAGTGTAGAACATCCTCCAATTGTAATAACCTCATTATATTTTGTCATTTGTGAGATATAATCGTTTGAAATTTGTGTCGCCACTTCGTCGAATTTCAGCATTCGCCCAACTTCAAACCTACGCGATTTTCGCCTCGCTTTAAACCACAATTCGAGCCACCTACCATTTGAAACATCTATGTGTCTAGTTTCATTCCCAAGAAACAAAACTTAATTCCCATTTCTCAAACTCAAGTTATGATCGTTTTCCTACAGCTTGTCGGTTTCAGAAAATTTCCAACTTTTGCCCGTTTTGCTCGGAACCGTTTCTTATGCTTTTCTTCAGCTTTTCTTGCACCTTTTCACCTCCGAACCCATTCTTAACTTGTTTTATATTATGTTATGTGTATGTATTTGCTCTTATATGTATTTTATATCACTTTAGTAATGTGCTTTGTGATCGTACATGAATAAGTGCCACCATTTGCCTTTCGTTTACCTTTGTATGCATTGATAGCGCACTTGAACATGCTTTAATGTGTTTTAAGCATATGATAAGTTATGAAATGCATTTCCTTGCATGAAATAAGTTTGAATATGAATTTTGTTTAGGTAGTTGAATCTCTTATGTGCCTATGTGTAGCACCCCGCACGTGAGGCACCACATCCCCCTCACTATGGCTCGACACGAGTAACGAAACAGTAAATCCGCACCCGTATCAAACCATAGCGAACGGGAGACAAACATAAAAACCTTCCTAAGCCAGGCGGAGCTAGACCCTGCAATGAAAACCAATCCACGAAGTATAATGCATTGCAATGCCAAAGTTCAAACATACCAACCATAAACGGAATTTGGGCTCTTCAGGCCTCTTTTAACTCAAAAGCAAAACTCAGTAACAGCAATTCAATAACAATTACAAATTATTCGAGTTCATGGTATAATAGAACGAATCATACATAATTCCAATACAGATATGAGTGCAGAGACTCTCCTAACCTAACTTGACCAACACAAAGACTCCAACACCTCCGCCTAGCTCGAAACTCTGAAGCCAAACCTGCACACTAAAGAGATTTGGGGAGGGAGAGGGGTCAGTCTCTAGAAGACTGAGTGAGCAGGAGCGATACATATATATAAAACATGCACATGCAAGTCATAAATCCCGAGCAAGGTTTTATTTGAATTTAGTTCCCAAAAGGACAAGAAAATAGATAAACAATGCTCGACTTTTACGACTAATTCATATTAAATTCATTCCATTCATAAATCATACATAAATATAAGGCTCGGCGAGTGAGCGTGCACAACCTCCATCCAAACTCCGACCGTGTACATAAATATCAGTAATATATTGATTAGGCGATCAGGCAATATATCATAATACACACAGACCATAAATCATAACATAAACATATGCGTTTGGGCAATCCGTGTCCCGGCATTCCCGCACGGTGCATAATTCTATCAAAACATATACATAAGAAGAGGCATAAATCCTAACCAACCTTCTTCCTCCGGGTGGTAGACGGGCTTGCAAGACCCGACCACCTCAATCATAGGCCAATGGGGTTTCATGACTCCCCCAAGGGCACTCAGCTCCCATTCCCCGCTAAACCTCCTAGCGAGGGCCGGTATCACCGTAGTTTGGTTGGGACTAGTATATGAGATCCCCGTCAGCCCTTGCTTCCTCGGTTAGCCACATATACTAAGTCCCGGGGCCCGTTCAATAATAAGTTATAAATGTGTCTCGCCAAAACATATCAATTCATAAGTACATAACATAATTCATAAGTACATATCATAATTCATAAGTACATAACATAATTCGTAAATACCTTACCGTGTAATTCGGCATATGCTATATACGTACCTCTCCGTGTCATCCTAATCCATAGCTAGCATGAAGACACACGGTTTGGAGCATAGCCTCATTACAAAACCATTTTCAAGCTTATATACGCTCATACGTATAATTCAGCAGAATTTACTCGATAACTTCATTTGAAAACCATATATATATATATAATCATAAGGTTTTGGCCAAAGCTTTTCACATAAGGGTTGTAGGGTTTGTTACATAGCTAAAACAAAACCACCCTCACCTTAACCGTGAAGAAACAAGGATCGAGCACCAAGTGACTGAACGATCAAAAGCTCTCCACCCTGGAGACAAACTGTACAAAAGACCACAAGACGTGTTCGTGAGACTCAAGACTCTAAATGAACCATATATGACGCACGGCAATGCATAAGCATGATATGAAGGCATAAAGATCATATTAAGTCATGAAAATCATATAACCAAATCATTCACTTGTTCGATCATAAATCATTCAAATTCTTCAATTCATATGTCCAATCAATTTATTTCAAGAACTCAAATAGGAGCATAGAACATGTTCAAGCTCTTCCATAATGCTACCACATACTTCATATTACATAACATAGCATATATCCAAGGTTTGACAACAAGAAGAAGTCATATGATATAGAAAATAAGTGATGCGATTCATAAGCGACATATAAACACACATAAACGGCATTAAGAAAAAGCATGCCTATAACACATCCAAATGCCATGAAATTAAACCACAATACTCCTAACATATAGTAAAACAAGTTCATAGTTCAACACAAAAGGAGATAAAGCCATTCAAGAGGTGAAATGAATCAAAAACCGAAAAGGAAGCAACACGGACTGCACAGGGGAAGGGACACGGGGGTGTCACCTTCCTTAGCCAAACTGAGCCACGGGCGTGGCTCAGTACAGAGCTGACCAGAAGGTGTGACACGCCCGTGTCTCACTCTTATGAGTAAATGAGACACGGGGGTGTCACGGTACAGAACTAAAACCGTTCACAAAGTTAAACCGGCAAAACTGACTCCTTACAAACTCAATCCAAAAACATACCAAATGAACTCCAAATGCTCTGAAACTTAATATACAACATATTTGGCATGTTATGAACATTTTTAATTTAGAGTGCAAAGGCTAAATCACACGTTAAGATCATCGAATCCATGCAATAAAACTGGGTCGTCAAAATCGCACATATGTACCCTAATGATTCCATCATGCCTTGATCAAGTACTTAGGGCTTGCATTTGGATCTGAAACTTTGGGGAATGCATGCTAACATACTAAGCAACTAATATACATCATATATATGCAAAATGGCACAATTTAAAGCACATTAGGGTGACCAACAACCACACATAGGCAACAGCAACAAATCTGTCATGGAGCATGCATAAAAACAGGCCATGTATTTCGGTTTTGAGGCTTCAAATGGATCCAAATACTTGAAACATGAATGCTAACATATATAACAATGAGTGTACATCAACTCCAAGCAATTTCACACGAAATGGAGACCATTTGATCAAGCAACAACACAATATTTCACACAGCAGTTCGAAAACAGGGGAAATAGTTTGATTATCAAGTTTGAAGCTCCATAACTCAAAATTTTATAAAAGGAGCAAGAGATGAAATCCTCATAACATCATATACTATCAGTTAGGAAAGAAATAAGCCAAGAAACAAGCTCATATACTCATCTACAAGCAAGGAAATCAGCCACACAAGCAAATAGGTCACTAGAACAAAATCCCTAAAAGTTCATACCAAACTCATAATTCAAACCCTAATCAATTCTGATCCAAATCATGTTGTAATGAGATGAAATCAAGTATAATAGAGTAGAGAAGACATAAATATTCATACCTTAAAGATTTGGTGAAGAAAAATGGTGATTTGAGCTCAAAATCACAAAGGATGGCCAAGGGTTTCTTCCTTCTCCTCTTCTTCCCTCTCTCGTTTCAGTTGCAGCTGGAAATGGGGATATGTGGTTCGGTTTTCAGAGCTAAAGAGGAGAGAAAGGGCTTAACTCAAGGTAGATAAGTCATGGTTAAGGTGTGGTTAGGTTAAGAGGTGTTATGGGGTCCCACCATGAAGACTAGTCAACATAAAGAGCTCTTCTTGCACGAGTTGTCCGTTGCGGTTGGATTTCGGAGGTCTTAATGATTTCAAAAAGGTATGAGGCTTGTTCCATTGTCTCCGAATCGTCGATACGAAGGCAACGGAGGTGTCGGAATTCGAATCCGAATTCCCGAGCTCAAGATATCACATACGGAACCAAGGGTGCGCTAATTGCTCGTTAACCCCCGACTTGGTTCCACAAATCAATATAAATTCGTAAACACGTCAAATAAATCCGAAAACATAAACCGAGCATATAGGCATGTTCATAACACACATATTTACGACATATTAAATTTTCACGCCAATCCGATATCATTACATATAAGAACGAAGTAGAAATAGAACACTCAAGCGCATGAACGAATTCATATTGTTATAAATAAATTACTAAACTTAAATTCCATATTAATTAAATTAAAACCAACTAATAACATGTTGAAATTAATTAACGAAATTACCGAAATATTTAAGGTAACATGAAACCCTAATTGAGAATTAAACACTAAGTATCAAGGTAAAATAAAATGAATTAAATTAAAATAGAAATAGTTTATAGTTTAAAACAAATATAAACATTTATAAACAATTAATCATATAATTAAATAATTAATTTGCACAATTTATAAACAAATACGCCACATTATTTAAAACTGAAAAACTGGGGCGTTACAATCTCTCCCCCTTAAAAGGAATCCGTCCTCGGATTCAAAACACGCTTGAAATCAAACAATGAGAGATTCCCCGTCTCTCACAAGCAACAAGGAGAGAGCCCCGTCTCTCGAACAGCAATGAGAGAACCCCGTCTCTCCAACAACAATGAGAGAACCCCGTCTCTCGCAAGCAAAGAGAGTACCCCGTCTCCCAAACAAAAATAAGAGAATCCCCGTCTCTTAACCAAAAATAAAGCAAGGAAGTCTCCAATACTCCCAAGCAACTCACGCAAAACCAAGTTTAAAATCACGTAAGGCACCCACAGCAGGTAATAAATATCTCCCATATTGGTTTCCAATTATTCCAAGTAATTTAACACAGTGCAGAACAAAGCACTTAACATAAAGCTTGTAAAAGTTAATTTTGCATGGATGCATGTATCATGAATGCTATAAGTACCGTTCACCGAAGTCTCAAAGTTTAGAACTGAGAGTTGTCGTTGTCCAGTGTAGGATCTATCCTGAAGATAGCTCAGTGGTCAGCTTGTCTTGAACCTCTTCAAGGTTCCTCGGTGAAGCTATTGATAAATCCTTTAAGGATCATACTCTTGGATCCGTTCTGACTTGTACTATTTCCAGTCTTCACCATTTCCCACAATCTTCGTTCGACCATCCAATTCTTTTTAATTAACCGAGCTTGACCTCCCCGAATATCCTTAAACCATCTGTCTCAATATTATATCCATAGCTACTATCTTACTCATATCAGAGTTTAAAATATCCTCAAGAATAACTACCCCTGACCACCTTGACGATTCAATCCCTACCTAGAGGTATTCGTTATTAGGATCTACCTTAACACGAATCCTCTTCCCATCTTCCGTTCATGTTATCTATTCATACTCTTTAACCCCTTAGGGTTATTCGGTATCTGGCCCCACATTTCTTGAATCGAAGATAGAGTGTTCTTGATGACTCTTGAAGTTCGATGTAAATCCTCCAATGATCATCTTCTCCGATTTGGTTTCTTCCGAATTATCGTGGGACTAACCGAAGACTTGGTAATATTGTCATTATTGAACCCCCTGTGTACTTTATTGGATTACTCTGGATCGCCATCATTTCATTATATGCTAACTGGATTCGACTCTCTCTCTTGTCAATTCTGACTTAGGGTTCACAAAAACTCCATTATAATTTTGTTACCCCCAGATCCATATTCTACACATAAGAATATTCTCCAAACCATTTCCTCCATTCCCAATGATGGACTTCAACCCGAATTTAATAACTTAGTTCTCCTCTGAACACTTAACCATTCACGCCACCTTAGTTATCTCCGATCATCACTAATAGGACTTCCAGGTCTTCCTTAATTTGTAATTCCATTATTCTCACTAAAATATTTCTTCGAGCACCCTTTCAATCGTCAATTTGTTCCTCGGTCATGCTCTTCCCCTTAAATTTCTGTTGTCCCGGGTTGAACTCCATCGATTCTCCTTTTATTGAAACTCTTGATGAGTAAATCTCATTAGGTGGAGTTTAACTGATATAGAAATCAATGATTTGGCGTTTCATCTCCTTCCCTAGTTCTCTTGATGTCCGAAACTCCTTTCTTAATCTTGTCCGGAACTCTAGTCTCACTTCTCCTTCTAAATTCTTGTTTCCGTTAACCTATCCCTTAATAGAAGTTCTTATTTCCCAATTTCACCTTCCTTCTAATGTCATCCTATTATTTCTCTTCCTCATAACTCAGATGCGGCTCGGTTGAACTGATACTTGATAGTTGAGGCGAAAGGACTTCCTATCAAGTAAACACTAAAATGCATGTTGGGTTAAAATGACAATGCATGTGTCACGTTTACATCAAGCAGTTATACAACACATTAGCGTAACAAAACCAATTAGAAATGCACGGATAAACAGAAGGTTAAAAGAATAAATAATTAATGCAAGATATGATGCACGTGCTATGAATGCTTTGGAACCTGTCACCGATGTGGGAAGTTATTAACTCGGTAGCTCTCCTCGTTCTTCCGATCCCAAGGTCACTTGACCTGGTAATTATTCCTCGCCTTTCCCACGGTCTTCAAGTTTTCCATGAGTCTTTTGGCATTACTTGTATCTTCCACTATCCGAGGTTGCAATTTCTTAATCCTTAATTCTTCCACGTCCACTAAGTTAGTATCCAAACTTCTCCTCGAAATTCGACCTTTACTTCCAATCGTCGTCTCAATCAAGAATCCCGCACTTACCCTTTCGAAAGTTCAATTCTCCTCCCACTGCTTACATTTGAGCGCATGATTTCCTTTCAAGGAGTGGTTGTCTTTCTTTACCGTTTCCATTTGTTGCTTCATATCTTCCATTTCAACTTCCAACATGACAATTCAGCTTGGTCTTGGAAAACAAGCTCATCTCCCACTCAACACCTTGCTTAAGATTACCGTGACTATTGTTTATAAGTTTACCATCACGATCGAAATCCAGAGCACCCAAGTCCAACTCTTCCCGGTCTTAACTTCGATAGACTTGATTTCAATTCACTAGGCTTAATCATAGATCCTTCTTGTCGACCCCAGATACGCAGCTCCTACCGAACCCATTTTATCTTTGTCTCTCCTAATTACTGAGACCTCTTGAACGATCCAATCCGGGATCAAAATATCTTCAAGGTTCGTTCACTTCATCCTTTAGGTTGAAAGATCTTGCTGAATCCAATTAAAACACTCCAAGTAGCAGATTCTCATAAATTAGTCTTTTGAGTCCCAACAATCCCATGATTAACTCCTATTCCGATTCACCAAATGTCTCTCTGCCATCGCATCTCTAGATTCAATCTTCCCATTCCGAATCCTCATCCTTGACTCTAGCTCCATTTGGGAAGTCTCACCTATCTAATTCTCTACAGTCTTCTCAGAGTATCCTGCCCATCTTCCATGTCTCAGAAAAGTTTGCAATCGATCTTCTTTATCGTCGAACTTGGCCGTGGTTTGATATTATCTCCATAACCTATAAATCATAGCTTACTTCAAGAATAGATGCATGCGATTAGTGCATGCTCATGACACATTTTCAACAATTAATGCAAGGATCCTTAGGTAATTGTAACAGATAGTCTAGCCAAATTCAAAAAGGAAAGCCAAATTCATGTTCAAGATCAATGCAATGCACACATTGTCATATAGTCCCTAAGCCGTACGACCTAGACTGACTCACACACGACACGAGAACACCGGTTTTGCAACCGGGCTCTGATACCACTTAAGGATGTAGCACCCCGCACGTGAGGCACCACATCCCCCGCACTATGGCTCGACACGAGTAACGAAACAGTAAATCCGCACCCGTATCAAACCATAGCGAACGGGAGATAAACATAAAAACCTTCCTAAGCCAGGCGGAGCTAGACCCTGCAATGAAAACCAATCCACGAAGTATAATGCATTGCAATGCCAAAGTTCAAACATACCAACCATAAACGGAATTTGGGCTCTTCAGGCCTCTTTTAACTCAAAAGCAAAACTCAGTAACAGCAATTCAATAACAATTACAAATTATTCGAGTTCATGGTATAATAGAACGAATCATACATAATTCCAATACAGATATGAGTGCAGAGACTCTCCTAACCTAACTTGACCAACACAAAGACTCCAACACCTCCGCCTAGCTCGAAACTCTGAAGCCAAACCTGCACACTAAAGAGATTTGGGGAGGGAGAGGGGTCAGTCTCTAGAAGACTGAGTGAGCAGGAGCGATACATATATATAAAACATGCACATGCAAGTCATAAATCCCGAGCAAGGTTTTATTTGAATTTAGTTCCCAAAAGGACAAGAAAATAGATAAACAATGCTCGACTTTTACGACTAATTCATATTAAATTCATTCCATTCATAAATCATACATAAATATAAGGCTCGGCGAGTGAGCGTGCACAACCTCCATCCAAACTCCGACCGTGTACATAAATATCAGTAATATATTGATTAGGCGATCAGGCAATATATCATAATACACACAGACCATAAATCATAACATAAACATATGCGTTTGGGCAATCCGTGTCCCGGCATTCCCGCACGGTGCATAATTCTATCAAAACATATACATAAGAAGAGGCATAAATCCTAACCAACCTTCTTCCTCCGGGTGGTAGACGGGCTTGCAAGACCCGACCACCTCAATCATAGGCCAATGGGGTTTCATGACTCCCCCAAGGGCACTCAGCTCCCATTCCCCGCTAAACCTCCTAGCGAGGGCCGGTATCACCGTAGTTTGGTTGGGACTAGTATATGAGATCCCCGTCAGCCCTTGCTTCCTCGGTTAGCCACATATACTAAGTCCCGGGGCCCGTTCAATAATAAGTTATAAATGTGTCTCGCCAAAACATATCAATTCATAAGTACATAACATAATTCATAAGTACATATCATAATTCATAAGTACATAACATAATTCGTAAATACCTTACCGTGTAATTCGGCATATGCTATATACGTACCTCTCCGTGTCATCCTAATCCATAGCTAGCATGAAGACACACGGTTTGGAGCATAGCCTCATTACAAAACCATTTTCAAGCTTATATACGCTCATACGTATAATTCAGCAGAATTTACTCGATAACTTCATTTGAAAACCATATATATATATATATAATCATAAGGTTTTGGCCAAAGCTTTTAACATAAGGGTTGTAGGGTTTGTTACATAGCTAAAACAAAACCACCCTCACCTTAACCGTGAAGAAACAAGGATCGAGCACCAAGTGCCTGAACGATCAAAAGCTCTCCACCCTGGAGACAAACTGTACAAAAGACCACAAGACGTGTTCGTGAGACTCAAGACTCTAAATGAACCATATATGACGCACGGCAATGCATAAGCATGATATGAAGGCTTAAAGATCATATTAAGTCATGAAAATCATATAACCAAATCATTCACTTGTTCGATCATAAATCATTCAAATTCTTCAATTCATATGTCCAATCAATTTATTTCAAGAACTCAAATAGGAGCATAGAACATGTTCAAGCTCTTCCATAATGCTACCACATACTTCATATTACATAACATAGCATATATCCAAGGTTTGACAACAAGAAGAAGTCATATGATATAGAAAATAAGTGATGCGATTCATAAGCGACATATAAACACACATAAACGGCATTAAGAAAAAGCATGCCTATAACACATCCAAATGCCATGAAATTAAACCACAATACTCCTAACATATAGTAAAACAAGTTCATAGTTCAACACAAAAGGAGATAAAGCCATTCAAGAGGTGAAACGAATCAAAAACCGAAAAGGAAGCAACACGGACTGCACAGGGGAAGGGACACGGGGGTGTCACCTTCCTTAGCCAAACTGAGCCACGGGCGTGGCTCAGTACAGAGCTTCCCAGAAGGTGTGACACGCCCGTGTCTCACTCTTATGAGTAAATGAGACACGGGGGTGTCACGGTACAGAACTAAAACCGTTCACAAAGTTAAACCGGCAAAACTGACTCCTTACAAACTCAATCCAAAAACATACCAAATGAACTCCAAATGCTCTGAAACTTAATATAAAACATATTTGGCATGTTATGAACGTTTTTCATTTAGAGTGCAAAGGCTAAATCACACGTTAAGATCATCGAATCCATGCAATAAAACTGGGTCGTCAAAATCGCACATATGTACCCTAATGATTCCATCATGCCTTGATCAAGTACTTAGGGCTTGCATTTGGATCTGAAACTTTGGGGAATGCATGCTAACATACTAAGCAACTAATATACATCATATATATGCAAAATGACACAATTTAAAGCACATTAGGGTGACAAACAACCACACATAGGCAACAGCAACAAATCTGTCATGGAGCATGCATAAAAACAGGCCATGTATTTCGGTTTTGAGGCTTCAAATGGATCCAAATACTTGAAACATGAATGCTAACATATATAACAATGAGTGTACATCAACTCCAAGCAATTTCACACGAAATGGAGACCATTTGATCAAGCAACAACACAATATTTCACACAGCAGTTCGAAAACAGGGGAAATAGTTTGATTATCAAGTTTGAAGCTCCATAACTCAAAATTTTATAAAAGGAGCAAGAGATGAAATCCTCATAACATCATATACTATCAGTTAGGAAAGAAATAAGCCAAGAAACAAGCTCATATACTCATCTATAAGCAAGGAAATCAGCCACACAAGCAAATAGGTCACTAGAACAAAATCCCTAAAAGTTCATACCAAACTCATAATTCAAACCCTAATCAATTCTGATCCAAATCATGTTGTAATGAGATGAAATCAAGTATAATAGAGTAGAGAAGACATAAATATTCATACCTTAAAGATTTGGTGAAGAAAAATGGTGATTTGAGGTCAAAATCACAAAGGATGGCCAAGGGTTTCTTCCTTCTCCTCTTCTTCCCTCTCTCGTTTCAGTTGCAGCTGGAAATGGGGATATGTGGTTCGGTTTTCAGAGCTAAAGAGGAGAGAAAGGGCTTAACTCAAGGTAGATAAGTCATGGTTAAGGTGTGGTTAGGTTAAGAGGTGTTATGGGGTCCCACCATGAAGACTAGTCAACATAAAGAGCTCTTCTTGCACGAGTTGTCCGTTACGGTTGGATTTCGGAGGTCTTAATGATTTCAAAAAGGTATGAGGCTTGTTCCATTGTCTCCGAATCGTCGATACGAAGGCAACGGAGGTGTCGGAATTCGAATCCGAATTCCCGAGCTCAAGATATCACATACGGAACCAAGGGTGCGCTAATTGCTCGTTAGCCCCCGACTTGGTTCCACAAATCAATATAAATTCGTAAACACGTCAAATAAATCCGAAAACATAAACCGAGCATATAGGCATGTTCATAACACACATATTTACGACATATTAAATTTTCACGCCAATCCGATATCATTACATATAAGAACGAAGTAGAAATAGAACACTCAAGCGCATGAACGAATTCATATTGTTATAAATAAATTACTAAACTTAAATTCCATATTAATTAAATTAAAACCAACTAATAACATGTTGAAATTAATTAACGAAATTACCGAAATATTTAAGGTAACATGAAACCCTAATTGAGAATTAAACACTAAGTATCAAGGTAAAATAAAATGAATTAAATTAAAATAGAAATTGTTTATGGTTTAAAACAAATATAAACATTTATAAACAATTAATCATATAATTAAATAATTAATTTGCGCAATTTATAAACAAATACGCCACATTATTTAAAACTGAAAAACTGGGGCGTTACACTATGCATACGCCGTGCGTCTATGTGGTTCTTCTTTGGGTCTAAGTCCTGCTTTTTGTCTTCAGTTTGTCCAGGTGCACCCGGGGTGGTGTTTCGTGAGCCGTTTTGATTCCGGGGTGGATCACTTGTGTTGTTCTTGGCTTCCTCTGGTATAAGGTGAGGTTAAGTATAGTTAAACCCTGTAAAATGTGTTTGTTTTCTATGCATGCGAATTATAACCTTAAGTATAAGTAAATATGTGCAAAATATGTAAGTTTATGAATTTGCTAAGACTTTGCAAGTACGATAAGCTATGTACGAGCCTAGGTACGCTTATTTTGGTTTGTTATGGTTTGTTTAAGTTGTAACGTTAACTATGCTTCAAACCGTGTGCCTCTTATGAGCCGGGAGCTACGAGCTTTGGATATCTTATGGATCTGACACGGAGAGGTATGAATAGCATAGTTGTTGCAAAGTAAGGTATGTTATGTAGCGGGTTACGTTATGGTATGCTTCTTATGATTTGTTTGGTATGATTGGGCCCGGAGTTGTGGGTAAGGGGGACCCGGGTCGGCCATGGGGTCGCCGGTTTATGACCCCGTGCACATCTCCATAGTTTGATAGGAATAACCCTGAACCCTCCAGGAGGTTTGGTAGGGGGATGGGAACCTGAGGATTTGAGTGTTCGCGCTCCCCTCATATGATTTGGATGGTTTGGGTCGCGCAACCCTTCCATCACCGGAGAAGGAGGTATGTATGATACGTTTTCTATGTTATGTTTTGATTGTTATGTATATTTAGTTTGAGGAGCCCAGGATGGGATTAGGTGCTCGTACCCGCCGAGTTATGTATGTATGCTTTAGTAAAGTTCGTGAAACGGGGATAGACTCTTAAATTAAAATAAAATATGAACCTTTTGAATATGTAAGCTAAGATATGATTTGATTCGATACGATTTGCTATGAATTAATGATCCGGTTTTTATGAAATCCTTTAAGCTTTGGTTTGCTTCGTTTCTTTTAGAATCCCTATATATATGTATCACGGGTTAAACTTTGGTATGCAAAAACTATCCCTGAGTTCACGCACTATGTGATTGTTATGTTCTTTGCTCTTATACATATAGCGTGTGTGGGTAGCCCCTCACTCAGTCTGTGTGACTGACCCCTCTCCCCTTTCGTTTTAGTTGCAGGTTCAGGTTGTGGAGTTCCAGCTAGGCGGTTCTGAGTCGGGTCTGTCGAGTCTGTGTCTGTCTGTTTGTTTCGTTAAGTGCTTAGCTCGTTATTGTGTAAGAAGTTATGTATACGTTTATGATATATTTTATGCAGGTTTGTATTGATTTGAATGTATGAATTTCGGGACAGGTTAGGATAGGTTCATGGATTTAGATGAACCCATTTGTATTTTAATTTATGTTATATTCGGGATTAGGGATCTATGTTAGTTGAACCCGTCAACTGTTGCTTTTAATTTAAGTTTGTTTGTGTGATTGCTTCCGCATACGCTTTCATTTTTTGTTGGTTGGTTTAATTTGCAGGGTCTACGTCCCGCCTAGCTTAGGTGTGTGTCTGACTGTCTCCCGTTCGCCTCTGCTTGGTTCATGTATGGGTTTTCCATCTCGTATGTGGATTAGGCTTAGGTGCGGGGGATGTGGTGACCCACCGCGCGGGGTGCTACAAGTTTATAAGTTAAAGAGTCCAAGTATAACCAATGGATATCCCTTTTGGGCAGTGGTTTAGGCCCAATTTCAGGTTATACTCGGTGGGCTTGGAGACTTGCGCTCGCGTCCAATGGGCCCGCGGACCCGGGGCGTGACATTAATGGAGGTTTGGAAAGAGATTTGAGCTTGAATCTCTTGTTAGGGCTTGAGTGACGGGATTCACTGGAAAGCAGCTGATGTTTGGCCAATTTACTCCAAGTGGGAAGGGTTAACTCGGTTTGGGGGGTTAGTGGCTGAATAAAGGGTTGAGTTAGGGTTCCATAGGCTCAAACCATGGTTAATTTGGTCAACAATTGAATAAGTTATGATCATTTTAGTGCAGCAAGGTCAGTTTAGGCGTCCGTTGTGTGTTTCGGTTGAATTTTGGAGGTTCAAATAACTTTGGGAAAATATAAGGCTAAGTTCATCAAACTCGAATTTTCGATACGAGTTCAACGAAGTTGACGAAACTCGAATCCGAGTTTCCTAGCTCAAGTTATCAAATAAGGAACCAATGGTGCGCTAATTTCTCGTTAGCCCCCGTTTTGGATTCCGAACCAAAAGAAATTCCAAAACTCAATTAAACAAGTCCAAAAATATAAAACGAGCATATAACCATGTTCATAACACATATATATCCAACATATTAAATTTCTACCAATTTCCGAATTCATACCACGAAGAAAACGACAAGCAAATAATTCAATCAAGCGCAAATAGTTCAAAGAAAATTCATATAAATTCAAGTTCAAATATTTTCAATTAATTAAATATTTCTCTAATTAATATAATGTAAAATAAAGAATGAAATAACGTAATTAAAATAAATTAAACGCGCACGTAATTATCACATAATTCATACCTGAACAATTTTGAAAAGCTGGGACGTTACAAGTTCCACCAATGAACGGCGTAACCGGACCTCATTAGGAGTTAGCGAGGAATGGACGCTGAGCGCCATCTGGGGTGTCATGTAATCCCTTTTGGTCAATGAATGGGTGGTCGGGCCTTGCAAACCCACCACCAACCCGGAGGAAGAAGGTGTAAATGTTAATGAATGTGCACAAAAGAATGTTTTGCATGAAAAGAGCGAATGAATGAATGTTTAAATGATTTACACAAGGTGTTGGTTGGAGATAATGCACGCCCACTCACCGGGCCAATAATGACCTAATGTATAGAATCGTTATAATCCCTTTTGATGATTTTTCTATTCACCCACTTGGGAAATTCTTTAAAACCTCACTTGGGATTATAATCTGCATGTGAATGTTTAATTACCGTCATATTCTATATTTATGCCCTGTTTTTATACCCACCAGTCCCTTTTGGACTGAACCCGTTTGGTTTTCAGCTGTGTCGTGCAGGTGTTGAGGGAGCTAGGCGGGAATACGAGTCCTAGGTCTTGCATTCGTCTCTAGCTCTTTTATTTTGGGTCTTACACTTGCATACTCTTACTTTTGGTTATTGTATATGGATATTGTTTTGGAACGTACTTGTTCGAGCCGTGATGGCAATTGTTGATGTATATGACTTATTTTTGGAGCTGTGATGCTCATTATATATATATTTGATGTCACGAATTTCACATATTTTCACATAAACATATTGAAATAGAATTTATAAAATTAATATAACTCATATAAGTTGAATAAGGGAAAATTAATTAAATAAAATCCTAATGCTCGAAACTCACACGTGTCGAGCGTACCTGACTGTCTGGGATCACGCCCTTAAGAAGGACCACCTTGTTTCATGGAGGTGCAAAGTGTATAGTTGATACGTGCGTGATACATGAGGGTGCTTACTTCAATAAGTAAGTTCACTGAGGTGCCTGTTAGGAATAGTGCCCTAGAAAGCCGATTAGTCATAATCCGTTTTGGGACTATCCTGGTATCACAGACAATATTTGAATAATATACGATTGATTAATATCATAGGCAAACACTTCTTTATATGCTCTTGTTTGGTATGCGTTTACTTTAGCTGTGCATGTATGAGAACTCCCCTAATCCTGATGACTTTAGGACTCTACCATTTAGGTGAAATGGTTCATGAAACGAGCCCTATATGATAGGAATCAGGATGATGTGAATCATAAGATAAGGCCACACTTTGGTCCAACAAGGCCACACTTTGATCCAAATGATGATATGATCACAACTCAAGATGAACCAAGTTATGTTGGACCTATCACAAGGTCACGGTCCAAAAGAATGCAAGAAGAAGTTCAATCTCTTTTGATCCAAATAACTCAAGAAGAGCCCCAAGAAGACAAGTATTCAGCTGGACCCAATCCACCTTGTTTCAACGTCTTAGGGATAGAATTTTAAGCCCAAATTGTGTTAAGTTTATTGTAATTTGGCCCTGAACTATTATATTATACTTTGGGCCATCTTTTTATTTATTTTGCATGCATTTAGATTATCTTAAGCCCATTTTATTCAGCCTACAAGAAAAGTGACGGGATTAGCTTGTCTCTTTGAATTCTGAATTGTCTCTTAGAATTCCCATGCATGCATCTTTATACTCTAGCCTTGTAGTTCGAAATATTCAGTCAAAAAATGAATGAATTGTGATTCAAGTGAGTTATACTCACAAGTTCTTAGTTGAATGACACCGGAGTTTCAAACCTCCACCGGATAATGTCATATCCCTACTCATTATAGTCGACGGGGTGCATTACTTATCAAATCTGATAGTGTTGGTTCCTTGCTCAATATAGCAAACGAGTCACACTCCTATAATTCCAATCTGATAGTGTTGGTTCCTTGCTCATTATAGCAAACGGGTCACACTCCTCTATTTTAACCTTGAAGTGGACGATCGAAAATCAAGAACTCCAAGTATTGGTATAGGGTTTCACGGCAAGTACGTGGAGTTCTATCACTATATCACATAAGTCATGATTAGTAAAATGCTCCAAGCCGATGAGTCCTACCGCCAGTGGGAGTGTCAACCTAACTCCTCTAAGGCTTGCTTGTGGGATCACGCCCTTAAGAAGGACCACCTTGTTTCATGTAGGTGCAAAGTGTATAGTTGATACGTGCGTGATACATGAGGTGAGGGTGCTTACTTTAATAAGTAAGTTCACTGAGGTGCCCCGTGTGAGAAGATTCCTAAATGGGAAAGGAAGTTTCTATTCAAGGAAATGGAAACTTCCTGATTAGGAAATATCTCACGAGTCATTGATGTGATTAATTGATCCTTAGACTTGAGGTTCCATATCACTTTATGAGTTAACTCTGTAGTCTTTGGTATAAGCTTTAAAGGGTGTCGCCTTAGACAACTGATTCAAGGCTTATGTTGGGGCTGCACAAGTGACTCATGAAAGTGAATGAGAATCAAGAAAGGACCTACACTTGCGTTTGCAAGGTGATCTCTTATTGTGTAAGTCATTCATATGCCATATGGAGTCCTTGGCCAAGGCAGTAGATCAAGACATCAAGAAAAGGGTTTCTTGGATTGAGATCAAATGGATATGAAATGTACTTAGCTTTAGGACCAGATTATTAGGGTTCTAATTATTCCCTTACCCTAGATCTTGGTTGAGAGATAGTAAGTAGGAGGATTGTATCTCACATGAATCAATGACTTAAAGGTTCTGTCGAATCCGAACATTCCAATTCAGCTAGGGGTTAAACACCTGTTGCTAGACTATGGTCGTTTAATCTGTGGACTGATTAATTAATTAGTGAATTAATTAATTGGGGTCACCGCTAATTGAATTGAGAACCTAGAGGGTCACACACAACAACTTGGTTACATGAGTTAAGGCTTTAAAATGATTAAACGAGTTAATCGGGCCAAGAGGGTTCCACACGTGTGAACCACACGTGTGAACCACGTGAGTGACACGTGTCCTTGTGACACGTGTCTCACACGTGTGTAAATATATGTGTATATTTATTTATGTGTTAAATAATTAATGTGATTAATTATCTAATAGACTTTGGTTTAATTTTGAATTAAAAAGAAAGTCTTATTTTGGAGAAAAATAATCTAGTTAATTAATTATGAATTAATTAATTAGATAAAATAAGTTATTTATTTTAAATAAATAAAGTATAAAATTGTCCAAAAATAGTTTGGATATTTTAGCTCTCTTAAAAGTTGATTTGAATTTGAATTCAAAGTAAAAGTTGGAAATTACTTGATGATCAAGTAATAGGAGAGAGGGACCAAATCCTTGCCCCATAAGGACTAGGTTCGGCGTCCCTCACCCTCTCCTATATATAGGGGAGCTCAAGCTCCCCTTAGAGCTAATTGACAATTCTTTTGGTTCATGTGTTGAACACCATCCTTTCTCCAAGATAAACAAAACCCTAGGTTAAGCCTAAACACTAACTAGAGAACTAGCATCCTTACTAGTTAGATTGTAGCCAAGTTGGTGGACTATCTCTAGAGAACTTCAAGTTAGAAGTTTTGAAGATTCGAGCTTTACCAAAAAAAAGTGGGGATCAAGCAAAACGATCAGAAGGGATGATGAAACGATTCTGAACCCAACAGAAAACGAGTGAAAAAATCGAACTAAAGAAGATGGCGAAAACTGTTCGTCCATATCCTGAAGGATGAATTTTTCACGAGGGTTTTATGGCTGGCAGATTTCTACTTTCGCAAAACTGGTTTTCGAAGGGAGTTTCAATCATGCTTTTCTCGTTTCATGTTTCTTTCTTTATGTTATTTTGTTAAGAACATCCCTAACATGATTTGAATCTAGGTTGGTGTGGATTGCTATCCCTACAATGGATTCTGAAGTAGAAAGAGATTTTCAAGGGACGGGTTGCCATTACCGCATGAAGCGCGTTTGAGGGCGGCTCAAAACGTGTCAAGAAAGCTACTACCCAAGTGAGTTTCTTGATCTCTACGAATTTGGATACACGATTACGAGTCTAAGATCCTTTTTGTTGGAAAAATTTTTAAATTTCCCCTGCTTTCTGATTCCTGTTTTCCAACAGTTCCCCGTGTGAGACATTCCTAAATGGGAAAGGAAGTTTCTATTTCAGGAAATGGAAACTTCCAGATTAGGTATAAGCTTTAAAGGGTGTCGCCTTAGACAACTGATTCAAGGCTTATGCTGGGGCTGCACAAGTGACTCATGAAAGTGAATGAGAATCAAGAAAGGACCTACACTTGCACCTGCAAGGTGATCTCTTATTGTATAAGTCATTCATATGCCATATGGAGTCCTTGGCCAAGGCAGTAGATCAAGACATCAAGAAAATGGTTTCTTGGATTGAGATCAAATGGATATGAAATGCACTTAGCTTTAAGACCAGATTATTAGGGTTCTGATTATTCCCTTACCCTAGATCATGGTTGAGAGATAGTAAGTAGGAGGATTGTATCTCACATAAATCAATGACTTAAAGGTTCTGTCGAATCGATACATTCCAATTCAGCTAGGGGTTAAACACCTGTTGCTAGACTATGGTCGTTTAATCTGTGGACTAATTAATTAATTAGTGAATTAATTAATTAGGGTCACTACTAATTGAATTGAGAACCTAGAGGGTCACACACAACAAATTGGTTACATGAGTTAAGGCTTTAAAATGATTAAACGAGTTAATCGGGCCAAGAGGGTTCCACACGTGTGAACCACACGTGTGGCTCCCGTGATGGCACGTGTCCTTGTGACACGTGTCTCACACGTGTGTAAATATATGTGTACATTTATTTATGTGTTAAATAATTAATGTGATTAATTATTTAATAGACTTTGGTTTAATTTTGAATTAAAAGGAAAGTCTTATTTTGGAGAAAATAATCTATTTAATTAATTACGAATTAATTAATTAGATAAATAAGGTAGTTATTTATTAATAAATAAAGTATAATAATATCCAAAAGGGTTTGGATATTTTAGCTCTCTTAAAAGTTGATTTGAATTAGAATTCAAAGTCAAAGTCAGAATTACTTGATGGTCAAGTAATAGGAGAGAGGGACCAAATTCGTTAGCCCATATGGACTAGGGATTTTCGGCCACCCCTCCCTTTCCTATATATAGGGGAGCTCATTCTCCCCTTAGAGAGTAATTGGCAATTCTTTTGGTTCATGTGTTGAACACCATCCTTTCTCCAAGATAAAATAAACCCTAGGTTAAGCCTAAACACAAACTAGAGAACTAGCATCCTTACAAGTTCGATTGTAGTCAAGTTGGTGGACTATCTCTAGAGAGCTTCAAGTTAGAAGTTTTGAAGATTCGAGCTTTACCAAGGAGAGGGGGTGGCTTGAAACGCTTCAAGAAATATTATTGAAAAGTAAGTTTCTAACCTTTACGAATTTGGATACACGATTGCGAGTCCAAGACCCTTTTGTTGGAAAATTTTTAAATTTTCGCTGCTTTCTTATTCCTGTTTTCCAACAAGTGGTATCAGAGCCACCTCGTTAATCGTGTTTCTGATTCGTCTCAATTATTCTGAATTTGGTAGAAATTCTTAGCTTAGATGCGAGTTAGTTATTCATGAGTTCTTTTAGAAAGCCTAAATTACGACACTGTAATTTTTCTTGAATTTCTGAAACTGTTTTCTTAAATTGTGTTTTTGAAAACCTTTTTCATTGAAATCTATTTAAATTGTATTTTTCTTAATTTTGGATTGAACCGGGTTTTGGAGAAACCCAAAATACGAAACGGAACCGGGTTTCTTAATAGCACGTCGCACGCCCAGGCCCCGTCGCCGCCGCCCTTCCCTCCCGCAACCGCGCTGGAGGCCGCCTTGGGCGCGCCCGCCTGCCCCTCCCGCAACCGTACGGGATCGTCCGCCCGGGGACGTGCGGGACAACCCGCCCACGCCTCGCGCTTCGCGCGCAAGGGCGCGCGTGGCGCGCGCACGCTGCCGGCTGTGCTCGCTGCTGCGCAGCGGGCGGGCGATCCCGCGTTGTCCCGGGCCCGTGTTTTCGTGTTTTCGGTTCTTAAAATCCCGATTTAATTTTACCTTTTGAAATCAGTTTTGCTAAAATGAAATTATTTTAAAATTTCGGTTAAATTGGGATTCTTGAGAAATTAAGCGATTTAAATTTTGAAAAATTACAAACTTTAATTTTGAAAATATTGAAAGAATAAAATTATTAATTTTCAGAAATTAATTGAAATTTTATTAGTTTATTGTTTTTCGGGTTTTATTGAAAAGGCTCTTGAACAAGAATTGCATCTAAGTCGTGTTTTAAGCTATTAGAGCTTAAAGCGAGTATTTTAATTTATTGGTTAAATTTAAATTCTTGCTATTTATACATGTTAGGTGATCATGGGTTTAGACTTATGTATGGTTTTAATTTATACACATGGATGGTTTAAATTGGGGTTGGAGCCCTATAGTTGCGTTTTTCAATTGAGGTTGGAGACTCACTTATGTGCGTACTGTTATGTGATTTATTATGTGGCTTTCCATATTACTGTTTTTGAGGCCGGGGTATGCCCCGTGTAATTGTCTAAGGCCAATATGAAGATTGAGCTTTATTACTTTATGTCTTTTTCTTTTTATTGTAATTTGAGAGTAGAGATAGGTGGTGAGGTTTTTATTTTCATTTTGGAGACAATGCACCCATGGAGTAAGATGGACCACATTCAAGTAACAAGGAGGCCATAAGTGAAGACCCCTCAAAATGTTAGGGAGGGGAATCTCAATTGTAAAATGTAATAGAGATAGGGCTCGTATTTTATTACCGCTTTCCCTTATGTGATTTAAACTGTTTATGTGGCATGTATGTTAGAACTTGTGATTGTGGAGTGGCTCCCACATATCACACATAAGATAGGTAGAACCCGTGATCATCTCATGTTAGTATCATGCTAGGACATGTTATCTGTTTATGTGCTTGTTTGAAATGCATTTAAGTTGTACTTGCATTAATCAAGACTAATAAAATTGGATAACATATATGTTGGTGAGGTCGAACCGGACAACTCTCCGGTTGATTCGAAAATTCCCATTAAATATTAAGCTAATTTCGAACAAATAGGTGTTTAATTCGAGATGCAAATTTTGAATTAAATTCCTAGCATTCCATCAATAGGTTTTAAGTTTAGTAAGTGAAGCTAGTTATTGTCCGCGAGTCGTGGGATAGCTAGTAGAGCTTATTAGTTCTTAGTTACCTAATCGATCATTTTAAATGATCAATATTTCGTGATCAATTTTGGCAAGGGCGATGTCCGCGAGTCGTGGGTCGTTCGAACTAAGTTTTGATCATGATCTTATGATTGATGGGTCTAGCTTAACGCCTAAGTAAATATGGATGTCGCACGACTCGTGGGTCCATATTGAAAGAAAGGTGATGCAAAAACAATTACTAAGAGTTCTAAAGGGGTTAGAATTGGTAAGTTGTACCTACCTAGGGTTCTTACTTAGAATGTTCGCGAGTCGTGGGTTCGAGGTAAAATGCCTAGGATCTTAGTACCCATTGGGAAACGTGTTCCTCTTAGATCTTTGGGAATTATAGATCTTTGAAAAACAGTGGGAGCTACATTAGATTAAAGACCTTATCTTTTGTATATCGTTATAATTCAGCATGCTCACTAGTTCTATGTCTTACCATTTAGGTCGTAGATTCTGTGATTCTTTACGTGTTTTGAAATGGCAACCAAAAACCCTCTTGTATCGATCCTCGAGTCAAACAAGTTGACTGGTCCCAACTATTCTGATTGGCTGAGAAATCTGAAAATCATTTTAGATTCTGAGAAGAGAACTTATGTTCTCTTCGAAGGGGAGCCTAGTCTTGAAGGGGACGTTCCCACTCGGGCTGAGCGGGACGCGATCCAGAAGTGGAAGGATGATAATCTCCAAGCCCGTTGCCTTATGTTGGCTAACATGTCTCCGGACTTACAAAGGCAACATGAGGCCATGGAATTTGCTTGGGAGATTTTCGACCACTTATAGCAACTTTACCGCCCTCATGAACGTGTTACAAGGTATAACACTTCAAAGGAATTGTTCCACTTGAGAATGAGGGAAGGTTCAAGTGTCCATGAATATGGACTCAACTTTCTCGCCCTTACTGAGAAACTTGCTTCCATGGACATGCCACTGAAAGATGAGCTTTCAGTGGACTTGTTGCTAGCCTCGCTCCCACCATCATTTAACCCATTTGTCCTTAACTTCAATATGAATCATGCTGGTGCTACTGTAGCTGAGCTGCTGATTAGTCAGCTTGTGACTGTTGAAAGCACGATCAAGAAGGACAATAAGGTTCTGATGGTGAATGTTCCATCTTCCTCTTCTGGGCCTTCTAAAAGTAAGGGCAAGAAAGCCCAAAAGAAGAAGAAGAAACCCCTTAGGCCCATTGGTTGCGTTTCCAAGGGGAAGGCCCAAAAGAAGAAGCATGATCAGAAAGAGGATGTTTGCTTTCATTGTGGCAAAGCGGGACATTGGAGGAGAAACTACCCAGAGTACAAGGCTACTTTAAAGAAAGGTATGTTTCTCGTTGAAATAAATCTTTCTATTAATTCTAGTTCTTGGGTACTTGATACCGGTTGTGGAACTCATATCTATAATGATGTACAGATGCTAAGTGAAGTCCAACAACTCAAAGAAGGAGAATGTGTCTTGAAGATCGGCGATGGCTCAAATGTTGAAGCTCGAGCTTTAGGCACAATTAGATTAGATTTAGGTAGTTTTGAGTTAGCTTTAAATAAGGTCCTTTATGTACATCATTGGTAATATAATTTCAGTTCCAATTTTAGATTGTGAAGGTTATGAAACTTATATTAAGAATGGTAAATACTTTATCAAACAGAACAACTCTTCCGTTCACATCGGTACTCTAAGTAATGGACTTTATCTAACTAAGAATATCAATATTATGAATATACAACGAGAAACTAAACGTAAGAGAGATGACAAAGTTTCAGCTCCCTTATGGCATGCTAGATTAGGACACATTTCCAAGAACAGAATTAGCAAGATAAACACTTTAGGATCATTCTCTGAAAATGATCTCAAAGAGTTAACTTCTTGTGAATCCAGTCTCAAAGGAAAAATGTCCAAAGTTCCTTTTAAAGGAACTGTAGAACGTGCCACTAAGGTTTTAGATTTGATCCATTCTGATGTTTGTGGACCGCTTAGTGTAAGCACTAGAAACAATCATCAGTATTTCATAACCTTTACCGATGACTTTAGTCGATATGGTTATGTATACTTATTGAAGTATAAATCTGAAGGTTTTGAGAAATTTCTAGAATTTCAAAAGGAGGTTGAGAACCAAACTGGTCACAAGATCAAAGCACTTCGATCTGATCGAGGAGGTGAGTATCTTAGTGAAGAATTCCTTAATCATCTCAAAGATAATGGGATTATCTCTTAGTGGACACCTCTGGGAACTCCTCAACTCAATGGAGTTTCTGAGAGAAGGAATCGAACCCTACTCGATATGGTTCGTTCCATGATGAGTTTCACTGACTTACCACCTTCTTTCTGGGGTTATGCCTTAGAAAGTGCAGCAAAGATTTTGAATCTAGTTCCCTCTAAGTCAGTCCCTAAAACGCCCTATGAAATGTGGCATGGTAAAATCCTTAGTTATTCTTACTTAAGAATTTGGGGTTGTCCTGCTTACGTGAAGAGGACAGTGGGAGATAAGTTAGAATCTCATTCTAACTTATGCTACTTTGTAGGTTATCCTAAGGAATCCATAGGATACTACTTCTATGATCAATTTGAGCAAAAGGTGTTTGTTTCCAGAAATGCTACTTTTCTTGAGGAATCGTTCCTTAAAGAAAGGAAAGGCAAGGTCATAGAATTAGAAGAAGTACAAAGTGATCCAACACCACCCACTGAAGAAACGTCCCCTTCTGACAAACTACAACCAATCACGAATTTCGATACACACGCAAATTCTCCTCTAAGCCGTTCTGAACGCACTCGTAGATAGCCGGAGAGATGGTATGGATTCTTCCATGAGATCTCTCAAAAGGATAATGATCCTTTAACATATGAGAAGGCACTTTCAGATTCTGACTCTGAACAGTGGATAGAAGCCATGAAATCCGAAATCGATTCCATGAACTCCAACCAAGTTTGGACCTTGGTAGATTTGCCTGATGGGGTCAAACCCATAGGTTGCAAATGGATCTTTAAGAGAAAGCTTGGAGTTGATGGAAGCATTGCAGCCTACAAAGCAAGACTGGTTGCAAAAGGATTCACTCAAAGACCCGGTGTGGACTTTGATGAAACCTTTTCACCAGTTGCAATGCAAAAGTCTATTCGGATCATGCTTGCCATTGCTGCATATTATGACTATGAGATATGACAAATGAATATGAAAACTGCCTTTCTCAATGGTGACATTGATAAAGACATTTATATGGAGCAACCCATAGGTTTCACATTCAGTGGGAGTGAGCAAAAGGTTTACAAACTCCAAAGATCAATCTATGGATTGAAACAGGCTTTTAGGGATTGGAACATTCGATTTGATGAATCAGTCAAAGCATTTGACTTCATTCAAATTTCGAATGAATCATGTGTGCATAGAAAGGAATTGGAGACCTCAGTGCAATTCTTAGTACTTTATGTTGATGACATCCTTCTTATTGGGAATTCGAAGGATGACATGAAAGTAACTAAGTTATGGTTATCGAACCAATTCGAGATGAAAGATCTTGGTGATGTGTCCTATATCCTTAGAATTAAAATCTATCGAGATAGATCTAGAAGGTTAATAGGACTATCACAGTCGATGTACATTGACAAAGTATTGAAGAAATTCAATATGGAGTCAGCAAAGTTTAAGAACCTTCCTATGAGTGTAGGAACATCTCTCTCTAAGAAGATGTGTCCTAAGACTAACCTTGAGAAGGAAAGAATGACTCATACACCTTATGCATCAGCAATAGGAAGTATAATGTATGCAATGTTATGTACTCGACCGGATGTGGCTTATGCACTTAGTGTAACAAGTCGTTTCCAATCTGAACCTAGAAATGGTCACTGGGCTGCAGTGAAGAATATTCTTAAGTACTTGAAATGTACTAAAGATTTATTCTTAGTTTACGGAGGTCAGAAAGATCTTATTGTCGAAGGATACTGCGATGCAAGCTTTGCATCTGACTTAGATGATTTTAAGTCAATGTCAGGATACATTTTCTGCCTAAACGGCGGAGCAGTGAGTTGGAAGAGTTCCAAGCAAACGACCACTGCAGATTCGACCACTGAGGCCGAATACTTAGCTGCAAATGATGCAGCTAAGGAAGGTGTTTGGATTAGAAACTTCATTCAAGAGTTGAATGTTGTTCCTAGCATGAAAGACCCCATTACTGTGTTTTGTGACAACACTGGGGCGGTTGCTCAAGCAAGAGAACCAAGATCTCACCAACGGACCAAACACATTATGAGGAAGTATTACCTAATCCGTGATATTATCTAAAGAGAAGATATGTAAATTGAGAGGGTCGAAACAGCAGAGAACGTGGCAGATCCACTTACTAAACCCCTTAGTCGAGAAGCTTTCCAAGGTCATCTTCAGAAGATGGGTCTTAGAGTAGCTTTAGGATGGCTTTGACGGGTAAGTGGGAGATTGTTAGGAATAGTGCCCTAAAAGCCGATTGTATATCCGCTTTGTACTTTTCCTTACTGTAATAACAGACAATCTTTGAATAAAATAACGAATTGAGGAAACACTTCTTTATATGTTGTTTGGTATGCGTTTACTTTATCTGTGCATGTATGAGAACTCCCCTAATCCTGATGACTTTAGGACTCTACCATTTAGGTGAAATGGTTCATGAAACGAGCCCTATATCACATAAGTCATGATTAGTAAAATACTCCAAGCCGATGAGTCCTACCGACAGTGGGAGTGTCAACCTGACTCCTCTAAGGCTTGCTTGTGGGATCACGCCCTTAAGAAGGACCACCTTGTTTCATGGAGGTACAAAGTGTATAGTTGATACGTGCGTGATACATGAGGGTGCTTACTTCAATAAGTAAGTTCACTGAGGTGCCCCGTGTGAGAACATTCCTAAATGGGAAAGGAAGTTTCTATTTTAGGAAATGGAAACTTCCAGATTAGGAAATATCTCACGAGTCATTGATGTGATTATTGATCCTTAGACTTGAGGTTCCATGTCACTTTATGAGTTAACTCTGTAGTCTTAGGTATAAGCTTTAAAGGGTGTCGCCTTAGACAACTGATTCAAGGCTTATGCTAGGACTGCACAAGAAAGGACCTACACTTGCATCTGCAAGGTGATCTCTTATTGTGTAAGTCATTCATATGCCATATGGAGTCCTTGGCCAAGGCAGTAGATCAAGACATCAAGAAAAGGGTTTCTTGGATTGAGATCAAATGGATATGAAATGCACTTAGCTTTAAGACCAGATTATTAGGGTTCTGATTATTCCCTTATCCTAGATCATGGTTGAGAAATAGTAAGTAGGAGGATTGTATCTCACATAAATCAATGACTTAAAGTTTATGTCGAATCGATACATTCCAATTCAGCTAGGGGTTAAACACCTGTTGCTAGACTATGGTCGTTTAATCTGTGGACTAATTAATTAAGTAGTGAATTAATTAATTAGGGTCACTGCTAATTGAATTGAGAACCTAGAGGGTCACACACAACAACTTGGTTACATGAGTTAAGGCTTTAAAATGATTAAACGAGTTAATCGGGCCAAGAGGGTTCCACACGTGTGGCGCACGTGATGGCACCTGTCCTTGTGACACGTGTCTCACACGTGTGTAAATATATGTGTACATTTATTTATGTGTTAAATAATTAATGTGATTAATTATTTAATAGACTTTGGTTTACTTTTGAATTAAAAGGAAAGTCTTATTTTGGAGAAAATAATCTATTTAATTAATTACGAATTAATTAATTAGATAAATAAGTTATTTATTTATTAATAAATAAAGTATAATAATATCCAAAAGGGCTTGGATATTTTAGCTCTCTTAAAAGTTGATTTGAATTAGAATTCAAAGTCAAAGTCAGAATTACTTGATGATCAAGTAATAGGAGAGAGGGACCAAAATCCTTAGCCCATAAGGACTAGGGATTTTCGGCCACCCCTCCCTTTCCTATATATAGGGGAGCTCATGCTCCCCTTAGAGAGTAATTGGCAACTCTTTTGGTCCATGTGTTAAACACCATCCTTTCTCCAAGATAAAATAAACTATAGGTTAAGCCTAAACACTAACTAGAGAACTAGCATCCTTACTAGTTAGATTGTAGTCAAGTTGGTGGATTATCTCTAGAGAGCTTCAAGTTAGAAGTTTTTAAGATTCGTGCTTTACCAAGGAGAGGGGATCAAGTCGCAAGAAGAGCGTTCTTGGGTGGCTTGAAACGCTTCAAGAAAGATTATTGAAAAGTAAGTTTCTAATCTTTACGAATTTGGATACACAATTGCGAGTCCAAGATCCTTTTGTTGGAAAAATTTTAAATTTCCGCTGCGTTCTGATTCCTGTTTTCCAACAATAGCCATATGCACTAAATCCCTGGGCCAGTGTTTCATACATGTTCTTGCCAAAATCATAAGGTAGGGATACATAAAAGAGAGGTTTACGCTCGAAATCATTTACTCTTGAAAAGACTCGATATATAAATATACTAGTTTGGCTTGAAACTTTTCACATAAGGGATATATCGGGTCATCGTAGATATTAGAAGAGAAACCAACCTTATACGAGCGAAAGAAGAAGCACAAGAGTCTCAAGGATCGCCCTTGTCTTCGACTATACCCAAATCTGTGCAAAAGAGGTAGTGTGAGACTCAATATGACTATATATGATGCACGACCATGCTATGCATATGATATGAGATGCATATGAGGTATAAATCATGTCATAAAGCCATATAATCAAGTAGTTCATTCAATACGTTCACGTGCGTTCAATACATAGAGGTTTCACGTTCAATCATTTCATAACTTTCACAAATCATATCAAAACGAGACATGAATCTAATACTTTAAGCAAACCACATATATCAACATGTATACAAAGCATATAAGTCATAAACGAGGCAAGGAAATAATCAACAAAGTAAGGAAACGAGAAAACAATGTACACACACACAAGGATGGGGTTAACGACCGTTAGCCCTAATTCCTTCACAAGAAGCTAACGGCTGTTAGCCAGGTCAGTGACGAATGCCCTGGACTAATGGTCGTTAGTCACTTACACACACAACTCACTAACCCCCGTTAGGGGGGGGGGGGGCAGAGATGCAGGCAAGGGGGTCAACGGCCGTTAACCCCCACAACACTACAAAGCCCTAATGGGCGTTAGGCTTCGAAGAATTCAGCCCCTGTTTCACCCCAAAAACACATCCAAAATAATCCAAACTCAAGCCAAGACATTAAGGAAGATTCAAAGGTTCAAAGTTCATGCAATTCATGCTAAGAAATGGATTAAAAACAAGCTACAATAAGAAACTCATGCAAGAGATAGTATCAAATACATTTTCTTTCAAAAACCTCCAATTTCATTAATGGCATATCATTTAATCCCCAAAAACCAAACAATATAAGTCCATACCATCATAAATACATGTCTTAGGATCAATTAGCACTCATGAATATTAAAGAAATTGTAAGGAAACAAGATTAAATCTCCAAAATTCATCTAACCCTTACTATTCATCATCTTCATCATATCATGATCAAAACTTGGTGAATTCATGCAGTATATTACTTAAAATGACCACAAGGGAGAGTAGATAACAAATATGGACTTACCTTTCAAGTTGGAGAAGAAATGGAAGGAGTATGAGCTCAAATACTCAAGGGTTGAATAGTGTTCTTCTTCTTTCTTCTCTTTCTTCTTTCTCTTCTCTTTTTGGCTGACTTTTACTTCTCTTGGGGGGGTGGGGAGGATTTTGTGTGACCTGAGTGAGGGGAGAGAGAGAGAGATGTAGCAAGTGGCATAGGTCATGGGTTAGGTGTCTAGGTGTGTTAAGATAGGTCCGTGAGCTCAAGAATAGTCAACTGTTGTCATTTTGGGTATGAGGTGCTCGTTTGGGTTGAAATTTGGGGATTCAAATGGTCTTAGGAAAATATTAAGCTTGTCCCATTGACTCCAAATCATTGATAAGGATCCAATGGAGGTGACGGAACTCGAATCCGAGTTCCCGAGCTCAAGTTACGCCTCCCGGAACCAAAGGAGCTCAAAATGCCCTTTAGCCCCTTATCACACAAACGAATCCAAAACTCAAACAAATGAGAACAAAATCATGCAATGAGCATATTAACACGGTTATAAGGCACATAATTCACTCATACCAAGTTTCCATTCAAAATGGAAATTAAATAAGACGTGTTCATAGTCATATAAGCAATACGTTAGAAAATTCAAATAAAATCGAAACGAATAACAATTAAATCAAAGTATGAAAAGTAATGAAATAAATAACAAAATTTAAAACGATAAAATAATTAAATTGCTCAAATAGTAAACACATACGTCATACCTGTACGACCGAAAAGTCGGGGCATTACATAAGCCATGAATATTTAGGTTTGTCAAGTGAGGCCATGAATATTTGGAATGAAAATTTGGGTTTGTAGAGTTAGGCCATCACATCCCCCGTACCGAGACCCGACCCGTATATGAAATGGAAAGTCCATGATAGGAATCAGGATGATGTGAATCATAAGACAAGGCCACACTTTGGTCCAACAAGGCCACACTTTGATCCAAATGATGATATGATCACAACTCAAGATGAACCAAGTTATGTTGGACCTATCACAAGGTCACGGTCCAAAAGAATGCAAGAAGAAGTTCAATCTCTTTTGATCCAAATAACTTAAGAAGAGCCCCAAGAAGACAAGTATTCAGCTGGACCCAATCCACCTTGTTTCAATGTCTTAGTGATAGAATTTTAAGCCAAAATTGTGTTAAGTTTATTGTAATTTGGCCCTGAACTATTATATTATACTTTGGGCCATCTTTTTATTTATTTTGCATGCATTTAGATTAGCTTAAGCCCATTTTATTCAGCCTACAAGAAAAGTGACGGGATTAGCTTGTCTCTTTGAATTCTGAATTGTCTTTTAGAATTCCCATGCATGCATCTTTATATTCCAGCCTTGTAGTTCAAAATATTCAGTCAAAAAATGAATGAATTGTGATTCAAGTGAGTTATACTCACAAGTTCTTAGTTGAACGACACCGGAGTTTCAAACCTCCACCGGATAATGTCATTTCCCGACTCATTATAGTCGACGGGGTGCATTACTTATCAAATCTGATAGTGTTGGTTCCTTGCTCATTATAGCAAACGGGTCACACTCCTATAATTCCAATCTGATAGTGTTGGTTCCTTGCTCATTATAGCAAATGGGTCACACTCATCTATTTTAATCTTGAAGTGGACGATCGAAAATCAAGAACTGCAAGTATTGGTATAGGGTTTCACGGCAAGTATGTGGAGTTCGTATCATTTGGTATCTAGAGCTTAGGTTTCCATCCAAGGTTATGTATCCGTCTCTTTTATCTTTTGTATAATTTCTTTTCATTATTGTTATATTGCTGCAAAAAAATCGAAAAAGGCAAAAAAAAAAAAAAAAAACGAAAAAAAAAAAAAGGGAGCAGCGTTATTTCAGTCATTTTCTTTATAATCTCAAATCATAAGTCATGTGGATTTGTTTGTTTGTATCTTTTTAGTTGTAACAGTTCGTTTGTGACAATTTTAGCACCCTTATCATTCATCTTAAGGGATTATTTAGTTGAGAAATTTGAAACTTCTTGCGACTTTGTTCAAAGAATTGAGAGTAAGGAATGTGAAAAGGGAGGAAAAAAAAAGAGAAGTTGAAAAGAAAGAAAAAAGAAGGAAAAAAAATTAGAAAAAAATGAGAAAGAAGACAACTTTGGTGTGTTTCATTTTGGGTTTTAGATCTACTTTGAGAAATAAAAGGGGCTATTTGTTTTGTGAGATGACTATCTTGATCCAGATTCGAGGACGAATCTTTTTTCAAGAAGGGGAGAATGATAGGAATCAGGATGATGTGAATTATAAGATAAGGCCACATTTTGGTCCAACAAGGCCACACTTTGATCCAAATGATGATATGATCACAACTCAAGATGAACCAAGTTATGTTGGACCTATCACAAGGTCACGGTCCAAAAGAATGCAAGAAGAAGTTCAATCTCTTTTGATCCAAATAACTCAAGAAGAGCCCCAAGAAGACAAGTATTCAGCTGGACCCAATCCACCTATTTTCAATGTCTTAGTGACAGAATTTTAAGCCCAAATTGTGTTAAGTTTATTGTAATTTGGCCCTGAACTATTATATTATACTTTGGGCCATCTTTTTATTTATTTTGCATGCATTTAGATTAGGTTAAGCCCATTTTATTCAGCCTACAAGAAAAGTGACGGGATTAGCTTGTCTCTTTGAATTCTGAATTGTCTCTTAGAATTCCCATGCATGCATCTTTATATTCCAGCCTTGTAGTTCGAAATATTCAGTCAAAAAATGAATGAATTGTGATTCAAGTGAGTTATACTCACAATTGGGTATCAGATTCTTGAATATATGAACCATACGACAATAAAGTATTAATGCCCTGCAAGTAGGCGTTCTCCATCCTTTACTCCTTAAACAGAACAAAATCAGAAATAACAAAATCAATCCAGCCTTCTTCCTCCATGATCTGTCGGGAGCAGCCCCTCGAGATCCAGATACAGACAGAAGGAGGGACGTACCTTTCCCGTCATTTAATGTGGAATAACTAACCTCCAGTTAAACCAACCTTAAGATCAGATTTGGTGGTAGGTATAGTAATAGACGATGGCCCTTGCAACCCGACTATTACTTCTACCGTACCACGGGCCCAACAGATACAGATATAGATCTTGCATTTTAAATACAGAATAGAGTTACATTATATCAATACTCGCCAAAGCGGACTTGAGTATAATATGTTTCTAACTTATACTTAAACAAGGATTTTGTTTGATATAATAGGATAATAGGCATCCGTATATCTGATATTTTCCCAGAAAGGGGATAATACTATAATTAGGGAAAATAAGACTGAATCTTTATTAGGATAAATAATAAAATATTTTATATGTAGACTCATGATCCCAGTTGAAAATAATTTTAGCCTCACCTGCTACGATACAAAATCAAGTAAAGTATTTAGGGTTCCACTGTCCAGACCCAGTTCCTGAAAGTAGTGAGAACTACTACAGACTTAGAGAACTAAGTTCTTTCTATATTAATGTGGTACATGAATGAGCACAATTAAAGCATGTTGTAACAAGGAGTAACAATAAATGTATAGGAAATTTGGTAATCTAGAATTGAAATATTATTGTAAAACATACTGATACCAAAGTCATACAACCGAATTAACCAAGAAATTCTTATTCAAATCATGAATCCAAGTTAAGGTTTTATTTATAATAAAAGTGAACCCGGTTTTGAAAACGTTATTTAATCCCCGATTTTAAAATTGTTAGATAAAAGTCCTTTCTTAAAAAAAAAGTTATATTAATTCTTGAAATTACTACATGATATTATTAGTCAAAGTGCATATTTAAAGTCAAAAGTCAAAGTTACTATTGAAAAACTTTTACTATTTAACCTTAGGGGATTAAATATTTTTAAACACAAAATCAAACACACACGGTACACACACCAGTACACGGTACACACACCTACTTCAAAAACATCAAGAACATGTTCTTAAGTCTATTTGAATATTCATAGGACATATTAGGTATATTAGATCATGTTCATATTCATAACATAACATTTGAAGCATAATATAGCAAAATATATAAATATTCCATGAAAAATAATTCCTAATTAAATTCTCTAAACATGCATTTGTTCTAACATTCAAGAACATAATTATGAATATTCAAACACATATTTAAATAAATTCATATAATGAACATGCATTTCTTAATTTAAATTCCTAACTTTAATTCATGAAAATAAATTTCCTAAAGCATAATTCTCTAACATAATTTAGGACATATAAAATATAAATTAAATTGCATAATTTAAATATAAAATAAAGCATAAATTAAAGCACAAAAACTAACCTTTGTCTCTTGAATGGGAGGGGTGTGGCGTGTGGGAGGAGAGTGAGGGGAGAGATTTGTGTGTTGATTTGTGAGTTATAAATAATGCTTGGGAGGGGTATTTATAGGTAGTTATGAGGGGCTTTTGTGCAATTCCTAAGAGTTTAAGGGTGGATGCTTCATATCCTAGACAAATGCTTGGTAGCTATGGAGGAAATGTGGTTGTCTTATAATTTAAACATATGCTTGGTAATTATATAGGAAATGTGGAGAAAATATATCCATTTATTTAAACTTTCTAGAAGGTCTATGTTGAATAAAAATAAATATAAAATGGTATAAAATTTATCCAAGAGTCGAGAGATGAAAACTTGAAGTAGTAAATTAATGAAAGAACGAGTGAAAAAATAAGCTTTGTTTTGATTATAAATGTGGAATATTTAGAGTTTTCGTTTATAAACTATGAATATTAAAGATGATGAAAATCATGAGAAAATTATATAAACGAAGCTATGATGAAGTTTAAAGGTTGTAAAAATAATCATATTTTAGAGAAAAATTCAAGAAACGTTTTAAGTAAAATTTCGAATATTGAATGAAAGCTTAATTGTTTAAAATAAAATGACAATTTTTAAAAAGGAAAATATTTATAAAATATGCTATGGGTGGAATCGAGTTTTGGTAAATGATACGAACTCCACGTACTTGCCGTGAAACCCTATACCAATACTTGGAGTTCTTGATTTTCGATCGTCCACTTCAAGGTTAAAATAGAGGAGTGTGACCCGTTTGCTATAATGAGCAAGGAACCAACACTATCAGATTTGATAAGTAATGCACCCCGTCGACTATAATGAGTCGGGAAATGACATTATCCAGTGGAGGTTTGAAACTCCGGTGTCGTTCAACTAAGAACTTGTGAGTATAACTCACTTGAATCACAATTCATTCATTTTTTTGACTGAATATTTCGAACTACAAGGCTGGAATATAAAGATGCATGCATGGGAATTCTAAGAGACAATTCAGAATTCAAAGAGACAAGCTAATCCCGTCACTTTTCTTGTAGGCTGAATAAAATGGGCTTAACCTAATCTAAATGCATGCAAAATAAATAAAAAGATGGCCCAAAGTATAATATAATAGTTCAGGGCCAAATTACAATAAACTTAACACAATTTGGGCTTAAAATTCTATCACTAAGATATTGAAACAAGGTGGATTGGGTCCAGCTGAATAGTTGTCTTCTTGGGGCTCTTCTTGAGTTATTTGGATCAAAAGAGAATGAACTTCTTCTTGCATTCTTTTGGATCGTGACCTTGTGATAGGTCCAACATAACTTGGTTCATCTTGAGTTATGATCATATCATCATTTGGATCAAAGTGTGGCCTTGTTGGACCAAAGTGTGGCCTTGTCTTATGATCCACATCATCCTGATTCCTATCATTTTCCCCTTCTTGAAAAAAGATTCGTCCTCGAATCTGGATCAAGATAGTCATCTCACAAAAAAAATAGCCCCTTTCATTTCTCAAAGTAGATCTGTGACATCCCGCTCGTCCAATTTATAAGGTACGCCACGTTCCAACCTTTTAATGTGTTTAATTATGTGATTTTATATTTTTCGTGGCCCTATTTTGAACTCTTTTAGAGTTTAGGGGCCCCTTTGTGATTTTCTATTTTTAGGGGTTATTCGGTCATTTCTCGTTCGGTCGAGAGTTCGACCTTTTTGACCCCTGCTTTGCGTTCGGGGTATCGAAACGAGTCCGTAGACTCTAAGTTTGCCCCATTCTGACTTCGTTAGCCCGTTCTTTCGACCATTTTTGCGTACGAGAACCCGAGATATATACTCGGATTTTCTCGTTTTGCGTGCCAAAATCAGATAAGCCTTCCTGCATCGTCTTCCTCCCGCGACCGACACTATTCACATGCAGTGAAGGTGTGATTTCACACACATGCCCGTTCTCCCTCGTTTCTTGATGGAATTCGACGAACCATTAGTGGAAATTTATCAGCTCGACGAGCCCGTCACAACCGTACCAAGATCATGGCCAACCGAAGACCGACAGCGGCGGCCTGAAGGTGGCGGGTGGTGCCACCACTTCGCCGCCGGCAATCCGGCAACTTTCGCCAGCTAATCTCTACCCTACCCTACGTTTTTTACCCTTCCCGTTCCATTTCCGACCTCAAATCAAGCAACAGGTGACCGGAGATGGCTGAATCGGCGGTGGCGCAGCGGCGGGACTTCGGCGGCGATTTGGGCCCTTTTCCCGGCCGGTTTTGGTGGTGGAGCCTTTACAAAAGTTGCTTAGAACGATGTAAACTAGCGGATGGCATTGGCCCCGACTCGAGAACCGGCCGGCGGCGACGGACCGGTGGTGAACCGGTGGCGGATCGGCTGAGAACCGGTGGACTTTTTTCGGCGATTTTTCCGATGATTTGACTTGGGGCTTTCGTAGGGCTCGTTACAAGCTTTCCAACGGTATGCTCGGATTTCATTTTCGTTTCACGGTTTGCGTTTAATTTCTATTTTTGTATTAGGGATTTAGTTCGGTTTTTCATCAACGAAGTCCGGAGTGTTTAGCTTTTTCTGAAATTGTTTGAGGGCTTTTGTTGAGTAGGCCAAGGCGCACATTTCTGTCCTTCCGGGGATTTTTCCGACCACCGGAGGCGGTGTTCCGGTGGCTGTTCGGCCGGCTACGGTGGCGGCATTCCGGCGACTTTCGGACAGTAGGTCCGTTTCGTTGTGGTGAGTCCAATGCAATTTTCCGTTCGTCAATCGGATGTCCGGTTGATTTTATATGAATTTTTGAAGTGGTTGTATTTACTTTTGTTAATTGTTTGTAATTGTCAATTAATTACTGTAAGCTTGAATTACTGATTTAATTGTGCTCCAATGTGTATGAAAACTTATATGAATTATAATTTGAAATATTTGGATAATTTGATTTGTAAATTGAACCCCCGACTTGTTGATTTTGCTACTTGGTTAGTCTAGAGGGGGGTGTTTGTGTAATTTTTGAGAAAAGTAGGAATTTGTTTAATTTGAATTAATAGACCTTAGTAATGAAATCTAAAATGTAATGTATGAATTGAATATGTAACGTATGAATTTAATGAACTTAGTTTGATTAGAATTTGACTTATATGAAATATGAAACATGCTATTATGATTTATTTGATTTGTGTGCTACGTAAATTTGTATGAATTGTTTTGTGTAAGGAATGAAATAATATGAAATGCACTGCGTGAATTTGCATGAAATGAATTATATGAACCTTGAATGATTAAATAACTTGCTTTCAATTTGTATAAGACTTCGTGAGGTTTAAATAAATTAGAAGCATGCTACAGTGATTTGCTTGACTTATTAATAATTGGAAATTTGTATGAAATGCGATATGAATTGTCTGAACTTTGTTAATTGAATTTGTTAGGTATTAAATGAATTGATATAAAATGATATAAAGTGCTTTGCCTTTAATTTTGTTATTTGCATTAATTATGCACATGAACATGCCTTAATGTTTTGTTTCGCATATAATTTATATGAATTTGAACTCTGCTGATGTGATTGCATTTATTAAGTGTTTGAGCATATGCCGTGCGTCCCTATGTGGTTGTCTGCTTGAGTCTGAGTTCCGTGCTGTGTTTGTGTGTTCAGTTGGTACAGGTGCACCCGGGGTGGTGACTTGAGGTCGTGCAGGTTCCGGGGTGGACCTTCTGCTTTGTATTTGGCTCCGTTTGGTGTAAGGTGAGGTTTTAGGATTTTTGTTTTAGTTACAGCGACCTACAACCCTCTGTGCTCGTTTTCAAGCCTGCATGCGATTATTCTATTATATTTATATAATAGATATGTGTTTATATGATATGTTTATGAATTTGTCATACGATTAAAGGTTTTTGAACTGTATATGTACGAGCATATGTAAGCTTGAAATGTTTTGCAACAAGGCTATGCTCCAAACCGTGTGTCTTCATACCAGCTGCGGATTAGGATGACACGGAGAGGTACGTTTATAGCATATGCTAAGTTGCAAGGTATGGTATGCTCCGATAAGGTACGTAAGTATGATTTTGATACGATATGATAAGTTTGATATGTAGCACGATATTGTATGATCTGTTCTAATATGCTCTGTTCTGTTGTGTTGGGCCCTGAGACGTGGGTAAGGGAGACCCGGGACGACCATGGGGTCGCCGGTTATGACCCCTGTGCACGTTCTCATTTGAGATATTCACGGGTGACCTAGGGAGGTTGGGAAGGCGTGGTATCTTGAGCCCTCGGTGGATAACCGGGGAAGGCACAGTGTGGGTTCGCTACCCCGTGTGTGTTTGTATCTGTATGAGTAGTGAGGGTTTGCTCCCCGAACTACATGGTGTTGGGGTTGGATTGTTTATGATATTTGTTTGTTTTCTGTTATGATACGTTTGATTCGATATGGAAGTAAGGTGGGAGACCCGTACTCGCCGGGTATATGATTATGATCTGTTATGTTGATTATGAAACGGGATAGGAGCTTTCTCTTTTATTATGATATGAGTATGCTCAGTTTGTTAAGTTATGAATAAGTTAAGATAAGTATAAGTTTGATTTGAAAAGATATGTATAAGTTTGATTTGGAAATGGTTTTGGTATGAAAAACCCTACTCCCGGTTCATAATCTTTCTTTTGATACGTACTCTGCTCCTTATTATATAGAGTGTGTGTGAGTTCAGCCCCTTCGCTCAGTCAGTGGACTGACCCTCACCCCACCTATGTTTTTAGTTGCAGGTGCAAGTTGTTGGAGTTCGAGCTAGGCGGCTTTTAGTCGGGTCTGTCGAGTCTGTGTCAGTCCGTTTGATTTTTTTGGTTAAGTACTTTGTTCCGAATTATGTATTTAGTATGTTCTGTATAAGATGATGTTTATGCTTTGATTATATGAATTTTCGGGACAGGTTAGGACAAGGCTTGGATTAGTTGAACCCGTCTTTGTTGCATGTTTTAATTCAGGGCAGGTTAGGACAGGTTCGTGGAATTAGTGGAACTCGTTTACTTATGTTTGTTGATTAAAGTTTTTGTTAGTTCATATTTTGATTTGCTTCCGCATACAAGTTTTTGCATATTTTATTTGTACAGGGTTTAGGTACCGCCTAGCTTAGGTTGGATTTTTCATTCGTCACCCGTTCGCTGTGACTTGGTACGTGTGCGGACTTTACATTTCGTACCACGTGTCGGGTCATAGTGCGGGGGTGTGGTGCCCCACCGCTTGGGGTGCTACAAGATCTAAAACCCAAAATGAAATACACCAAAGTTGTCTTCTTTCTCGTTTTTTCTAATTTTTTTTTCTTCTTTTTTCTTTCTTTTCAACTTCTCTTTTTTTTTTTCCTCCCTTTTCACATTCTTTACCCTCAATTCTTTGAAGAAAATCATAAGAAGTTTCAAATTCCTCAACTAAATAATCCCTTAAGATGAATCAAAAAGGGTGCGAAAAACTGACACAAATGAAACCGTTTAGATGATGCAAACAAACGTATCTATGTGATTTGAATATTACCGAAACAAAGCTGCCCCCCCTTTTTTTTTTAAAAACGCGGCTTTTACTTCTCTTTTGTATGCGTTTTAAGCCTTTTTCGTAGTTTCTCTTTTTTTTTTTTGACGAATTTTGTTTTTTTTTTTTTTTTGCCTTTTTCGATTTTTTGCAGCAATATAACAATAATGAAAAGAAATTATACAAAAGATAAAAGATACGGATACGTAACCTTGGATGGAAAACCTAAGCTCTAGATACCAAATGATACGAACTCCACGTACTTGTCGTGAAACCCTATACCAATACTTGGAGTTCTTGATTTTCGATCGTCCACTTCAAGGTTAAAATAGAGGAGTGTGACCCGTTTGCTATAATGAGCAAGGAACCAACACTATCAGATTTGAATTATAGGAGTGTGACCCGTTTGCTATAATGAGCAAGGAACCAACACTATCAGATTTGATAAGTAATTCACCCCGTCGACTATAATGAGTCGGGAAATGACATTATCCGGTGGAGGTTTGAAACTCTGGTGTTGTTCAACTAAGAACTTGTGAGTATAACTCACTTGAATCAGAATTCATTCATTTTTTTGACTGAATATTTTGAACTACACGGCTGGAATATAAAGATGCATGCATGGGAATTCTAAGAGACAATTCTGAATTCAAAGAGACAAGCTAATCCCGTCACTTTTCTTGTAGGCTGAATAAAATGGGCTTAACCTAATCTAAATGCATGCAAAATAAATAAAAAGATGGCCCAAAGTATAATATAATAGTTCAGGGCCAAATTACAATAAACTTAACACAATTTGGGCTTAAAATTCTATCACTAAGACATTGAAACAAGGTGGATTGGGTCCAGCTGAATAGTTGTCTTCTTGGGGCTCTTCTTGAGTTATTTGGATCAAAAGAGATTGAACTTCTTCTTGCATTCTTTTGGATCGTGACCTTGTGATAGGTCCAACATAACTTGGTTCATCTTGAGTTGTGATCATATCATCATTTGGATCAAAGTGTGGCCTTGTTGGACCAGAGTGTGGCCTTGTCTTATGATTCACATCATCCTGATTCCTATCAGTAAATGTATGAAAATTCATAAAATAATTCAAGGGTCGTTTTGACTATAATATTGAATATCGAAAAGTTGATGAGTAAAGAGTTATTTACGATCGAACTATAAGCTAGGGTTTTGCCCGTTTTTTTTATGCTGCTAGAGTTAGGATGGGAATCATGGTTCACGTAGAGTGTCAAGATCCTCGAAATAATGTGAGGATTCTTTTGGTCACAATATTGGGTGGTAAAAGTACTTCGGGGAATGTAGGAAAATTCTAGGGCTGTAGGTGTATTTTCGTAATTTCAAACCTAAAATTGGAGGAATAGGTTTTGAAATATATGAAGGGGTTTTAGGTGCTGGAAAGGGATGTATACTAGAGTTCTAAGATTCTTATGAGAAAAGTTTCAAGATACATGCTCGATAAAGGAAATAATTAAATTACGAACTAGCACTTAAGTCACATAAGAATACAATGCATGAAAGAGTAAATAAGGATCGAGATTGTAAACGCTTCTTGAATAATCCTTTACTTACCTCTCTCGACTCGGCCCAGGTTAGGGTTGTTACAATCCTTCTCCCTTAAAAAGAATCTGTCCTCAGATTCTCATTTTGTCATAAAATAATTTTGATAGTATTTCTCATCCTTTTCTAGGATGATCTCGTATTTTGTCATTAATAACTTCATAAACTAGGGGTAGTAATGATTACTAGCCCAGAAGAGCAGTGTTTATATGTATCGTAATGACCTAAATCCCTAAAAAAAATACTCAGAAAATACGAATAAAATTTTAATGCAATGAATGAATGCATGACGCCAGGGTCATAGGACCTTAACTGGCGTGGAAAGAATGTGTATTGTACCCTTTACATTACTTGAAGGTTTGGGATGCACATCTCCATTCACAGCATAGGCCCTGCCTTTTCCTAATGGATTTCTTGAAGTTCCGACAATAGTTTTTCCTCTCCTTGGTTGCCCTTGTTTGGCTTTCTTTGGGCATTCACAGATCTGGTGTTCGTCACTACCACATCGCAAACATAAGCCGGCCTTTTTCCAGCAATTCTCTTCAGTATGTCTTGGTCCGTGACAGAATTCACAAATAATTTCGTCTTGGATCTTTAGGGGTACTTGCGAGGATTGTTGTTGGGCATGCCTAGGTTTCTTGTTTTGCATATGACCAATTTGGCTGGCAACTCGTTTCTCTCCTTGTGGTAGTTTATCGTTAGTTGGGTCTTGATGTTTTGAATTCAGGCGAATACTCTTGTGTGTTGCCTCAGTGTTTAGGGCTTTATCCACAGCCTGAGTATATCCCTCAATATCAAAAGGAGCTAATGCCCACCGTAGGTCCGATTTCAATCCATCAACAAATCTCTTTGTTTTGCGACGCTCTCGTCACTCAAGATGTGTGGTGCATATTGTATTAACCTAACAAACTTGGCCTCGTATTGAGCTACTGACATTTACCCTTGTACTAAATTCATGAACTCGGCCGCTCGAGCATCCCTGGTTGCTTGAGGAATGTACTTATGCTGAAATTCCCTTACAAACTCGATCCAATTATTTTGAACTCCGGTATCCAACCATCTCTGCTTGACATGCTTCCACCAACTTAATGCCGCCTCTTCCAATAAGAAGGTTGCATATTGTACTCGTTTTGGATCTTCGGGGTAAATATCCATTGCCTCACATATCTTTTCAAGGCTTGCAATCCAATTTTCTGCCTTAAGGTCATTGGGTTCCTCGAAGAACTTTGGTGGATTCAACCGAAGGAACTTTTCCAAAGTTCTTTCATTTCCATGATTAGGTACTGGCACGTATGTTTGCATAAACTGTCTAAAGGCCTCCGCTATATCTAGTGCTCCTGTAGGAGTTCTTGTGGCTGAAGGTGTCTGATTGTGTGGGGTCCTTGGTGGTGACATTGTGTGTAACGCCCTTGGTTTTTTCTTTTTGTAATAATATGACGTATGTGTTTACCAAATTGAGCTAACTAATTGTTTATAAGTGATTTATATATTTAATTTCATATTAAATGTTAATTATCATATTTTAATGTTATTAATACCAAATATATATATATATATTAAATTTGTACAAGTTGATTGACGAAATATATGTATTCATGCATTTTAAATTTTAACCATATTAAATCGTGCATGTGATTTTAAATTAAATAAATGTGTACATTTTGATTTACATAATATCTAAACCGTAGCCTTCATTATTTAAGTAATATGAATTTGAAGGTATGATTAATTTGTGCACTTTAGTTTAATTTAATTATGTATTTAATTTTATAATTTATGAAATGTATGGATTTATTTAAATGTATTGTGTATGAGTGATATAAACGTGCGTCGTTTTTATATGATTTGATACCGTAATTTCGTGAAAATTTAGTATGTTGGAGATATACGTGTCTTGTATATGAATATATGTTCGTTTCACGTTTTCGGGTTCGTTTGCATGCGTTTCGAATTTATTTTGATTTTGGAATCCAAATTGGGGGTTAATGAGAAATTAGCGCACCCTTGGTTCCGTATTTGATATCTTGAGCTAGGAAACTCGGATTCGAGTTTCGTCAACTTCGCTGAACTCGCAACGAAAATTTGAGTTTAATGAACTTAACCTTATATTTTCCCGAATTCAGTTGAACCACCGAAACTCAACCGAAAAACGAAATGAGAACAAAACTACCACCTTTTACCAAATAAATCATAACTTATTCAATTGTTGACCAAATTAACAATGGTTGGTGTCTATGTAACCTAGTTAAGCCCACTATCCTCCCATAACACTCCCTCACCGAACCACACTCAGGAACCAAGCCAAAATCAGTAAAATATCCCCTGCTCCAGTTCCAGTCCCGTAACCATGCCATTCCTTGGAGATTCAAGCTCAAATCTCTTCCATCTTCCATCCAATTCACAAGGTGAGCTAAGGATGATAATATACATTCATTAGGTGTCATTTTAAGCTATGCATCCTTAAATTTGAGCTTGTATGCATTGAGATATGAAGAGATACATGAATAGTTAGGTTTGGCACCATATTCTTGATTCCATTCATTCCTTGATGATTTAGATTGATTCCAAGCATGAGAATGATTGTTTTGATCTCTTATTTACATTTATGGTGATGTATTAGATGGTAGTTGAGTCATTCATGAACCACCATTAATGGATATTCAAGCTTTAGCATGAAATGATCTTCACACTCTCCATTTCACGTTTCAATGGTTTGGGAGCATGTTGGTGTGTTACTTTGGAGTTGTTTCATTGCATTTTCGGGTTCAATTGTTGGCTGATCATGTTAAGGAAGTTGTGGCATGGCTTACCTCTGTTTTTCTCCATGTTTCAGCGTCTTTTTTTTTCTGCATTGCACAGGGTCGCGCCGGTGACCTGATTTGCCTTTAATTCAGTCATGCCCGCGACCCATATTTCAGCTGCTCACGTATTCTGGTAAATTGGAGGAAAATGGTTGATAATTAGGGTAGCGGCCGCTACTATTTCATGAAGAAAATGGGTCGCGGCCGCGACCCCTGCCTCTGCACAAAAATTTCCGTTTTCAGTTGCATGCATGGCTTTTAAATTGTTCCTAATTTCCTTCTTTGCATGGCTGTAGTTGATTATATATATATATACGTATTTGTTTGCATGAATAGGTAATGATTTCAATTGCTTTAAGTACTAAATGCATGCTATGATTTGTAATTTGGTTGATTTAGTGCATGCATGCAGGGATTGTAACTTGTTATCTTAATATATGCATGCATGCCATGCGTAGATTATATGTATATATAAATATATATATATATAAATATATATGTATATATATATATATATTAAAGCATAGTTAACATATATATTTAAATATTATTCAATTTGATTAAATTTTAGAAATTATGTGTTATTTTAATTTGTGTTACCTAATTTCCGAACATGACTTAAATGTTCTATTTACCTATTTTCTAATTGTGAACATGTTATACTATGTGTTATGATTTTATTTGAAATTCGTGGATCAATTGATTTAAATGTGAAGGTTATGAACTTGAACGGCTTTAAATGATTCTTGAAATGAACGTTTATATGTCTTTAAGACATTAATAGTGCACATGAACATGTTCATTACATAATATAGTCTTTTATGCATTCATATCATGTTCATTGCATGTCGTGCGTCTTATATGGTTCATTTGGAGTCTTGAGTCTCACGAACACGTTACATTATCTTTTGTACAGTCTTCTCCAGGGCGGAGATGCCGGGTTCATAGGACACTTTCGAGTCTCCTTTCTTCTTGGTATTGTTGGTAAGAGGCGTACATGTGGGTTTCTCTTCTATTTAGTTAAATGACCCTATATACTCCCAAAGTGTAAAGATTTCAGCCAAAAGTATATATGTATATAGAGTCGTTTTCCTGAGTCAATGATTTTAAACATAAGCCCTTATTTTATGAACCTACCAAATGTTTTGGCGAGAAAGGAAAGAATGTTATGCACAGAATGGGGCCCAGGGACTTCGTGTGAGTGGTGACCCGAGGAGGCATGGGCTGACGGTGATCCCTCACACTATTTCCACCAATGAACGGCGTAACCGGACCTCGTTAGGAGTTAGCGAGGAATGGACGCTGAGTGCCATCTGGGGAGTCATGTTCCCCTTTTGGTCAATGAATGGATGGTTCGGGTCGATCACCCGGCCATCACCCGGAGGAAGAAGGTGTAAATGTTCATGATTGTGCACAAAAGAATGTTATGCCTGAATGAATGAAAGAAAGAAAGAATGTTTAATGAACTACACGAGGTGTTGGTTGGAGATAATGCACGCCCACTCGCCGGGCCACAAACGACCTAATGAAAAATGAACGTTATAATCCCTTTTGATGACTTCTTTATTTTACCCAGTTGGGAAATGCTCTAAAAACCTCATTTGGGATTATAACTTGCATGTGAATGTTAAATATTGTTGTATATACTTGATCTGGCTCAAATCTGGTCGATCTGACATGGTCGATCTGGCTGTCAGATATGGGTCAATCAGTCAAGAATTTGTTTGAGTGGGTTCTTATCGACCTGAAAGCACTAACACACGTGAGCTAAGTACCAGCTTGGGGGACTTGGGGTTTTACCTAAGTTTGGCACTCCGACGCTCAAGTCAGTAATGGAGCTCTTTAGAGAGAGAATAAATGCAATTGAATGCGTATTAAAGGCTTACCAACTACTGTTCCAAGGGCGAGTATTTATAGCCATGGCCAAATAACACAGTAGTGTGTGTACTGTAGGTGTGCATTAATGGCGTTGCCAGTCGTCGATCTAGATGTCGGACGATGGAACCGGCTTGAGGCGGGTCGTTTGTACCTTCTTTCCCCTTTGGGTAAAAGCAAGGACTGACGCTCATTAATGAGCCGCAGTACACCTGTTCCAGGGAATGGAGAGTATACACGTGTCCCGACAGGAGTGCTTTACAGTATTTGGGCATCCGGTGACGTATGTAGTCGACCTGGAGATCGACATTGCCTTCCGGGATCCTCAACTGTGGGTTTCGTCATAGGAGAGGTCTGACCAATCTGATGATCTGATGATCGGGTGACATGTAAATCGACCTGATGTCCTTGTGCAGACCTGATGATCTGAGGACCTTATATCGATCTGACGATCTGTCCAAAAAGGTCGTTTCTGGTTTGTCCAGGTTGGCGCAAAGGTCCACGTGGCACCAACTGGGGCGGCCACGTGGCCTCGTACTATCATGCCATGTCAGAGGCCCCCCAATTACCAGTGTGAATTTTCGCATTGGTAATTTCATCGATCTGGCAATGGTTAGGGGAACCGTCGTGACCGTTTAAATCGAGCCGTCGCCTCAGTTATGGGCGTGACCTTTTGAGTCAGATCGGTCCGACAAAGCATTTAATGCGACGCGACCTTCCATAGGATAGGCGTGTACAGGGTAATTATGGCGTCGTTTCGTATTTCGAGGCGTTACATTTCAACTCCTATATATAGGAGGTTACCCCCAGGCCTTATTTCACAACTTTCTCACTCAGAGATTTCGAACTGCTTCTGCCTTCACCAGCTCGTCAGTGACCACCACCTCCGACTTCCATCGTTTTTAAAGGTACATCTTTTTCTATCCCCTTCTTTATGGCTCAGGAAAAGGCAGCGTTCACGCCTTCGCCGGAACGAGAGGACGATCTGCCAGCCCCCCCTTTGCTAAACGAGAGTTTTGAGTTCGCATTGGGATCATCTTCGGGAAGGGACGAAGTTCCGACGGCGAATAGAGGGGGATCGGCGTCGACGCTGAGGGTGCGGCGACCCATAGGGCTTTTGGACGAACTTGAAGAGGGGGAAACCGGAGAGGATCAGGTCGGTGGGGAGCAGATCGGTGTAGGTAAATCTTCGGGTCAGGTCGGGAATCCTCCAGCTCGACCTCCCCATGTATACAGGACTCTTTCACATGTTTCTGATAGGTTTTCCAAGATAATTTCTCAGGAGCTCGCGGAGGTTACGCGGCTATTGGGGCTAGGTCCCCAGTACACAGTTCGTAGGCCGGAGGAGGGGGAGACCGTCGAGAGGCCGAGAGGGTTGAGATCGGTTGGTATATACTATGCCTCCGTCAAGTAGGGGTTCAGGCTCCCTCTTCCTCGGGTCATCATGGATTTCTTGGTTCGGTACAACCTGTGTCCTTCCCAGTTGACTCCGAACTCCTTCTCGCTAATGCACTGCATGATTATTACGATGAAGTGCCTCGGGTTCGAGCCGGAGATCTGGGACTTCGGGGAGTTCTTCACGCTTAAGAGTGACACCATGTCCGGGGTAGGATACTTCAACCTCCAATCAAAGCCGAACCGAAAAATGGTATCGATCCCGTCGACATCACATGGGATCAATTGGAAATCCAAGTTCTTCTTCGTCTCTGCCCGTCGTACCCCGCTTTCGGATCACTTGGGGGGACAACGGCCCAAGGCGGCTCGTGACCAAGTCGTCGACCTGGCTGCACAACCACTTCGAACTACTAACTAATATCGGACTCCTTGATCATACTAACCTGTCGAGGACGGGGCACCTGGTCGAAGCGGGCATCATACTTGGGACTCGGAGAAAGAACTTCCGCTTCGGTATGCTCTTACTTCGACCAGACCCCTACTCATTCAGGGTCAAGTTATTTGCTTTTCTGGTTCATTATTTCGATCTGACTCTTTTCGTTCTGCAGATCTAAGACCGTTGATCATGTCTCGAGCTGCCAAGATGAGGGCGATGAACCAGAAAAACACCACCCCAGACGAGCTTCGACCTGTGGCGGATACCGCTCATGCCATAATCGACTCCCTCCCGGCGGCCCAACGCGCTCAACAGGAGAGGTGCTCGAAGGAGCTGCACGATCTGGACGCCGACCTGGAGGAACAGCCAGCTGGGGATCGCCTTCGCGGTCAGGAGCTTGAGGGGCATGCCGGGTCATCCGCACAGCCGATTGGTCAGGTCGGGGAGGACGTCGGACAAGTAATAAACTTAGATCATCTGGCTTTATATTTTGATGAAGATGTTGATTCTCAACCCCAGTTTGTTCAGGCAAGGCATGGGGTAGGCAAGAGACCCTTTAGAGAAATGGCTCACGTACTGCAGGACTCAGAAGAATCCGACGAGGAGTCCCAGCTTTTAGACTTTCCTAAGACCCCTCTCCCCCAATGGCCTGCCGGCCTCGAGCTCAAGAAAGACGATGGCACTAATCGAGCTCTGGCGTTCAGGAAAGCTGACCCCGACCTCCTCGCGGCCCTATTCAACACCGGGTGCATCATCGACGAGCAGAAGAAGCTCTCTGGGCGATCCGCGAGGCAGAAAAGGTACCAGGCTGCCAGAGGTCTTTTTGGGGTAAGTTTAGTTTCTTCTTATTATTTTTTTTAAACAACTCCAGGGGATCGGACTCATTTGATCCGCTTGCTCGATCTCAGGACATTCTCCCCGTTCTCATCAACTTGATTCACGAAGCTGAGGTTTTCAAGGCTGGCAAGGAGAAATATAAGGAAAAGTACCAGCTGATGAAGGGCCGGCTCGCCTCCGCGAACCCCGAGAGGGTTGAACAGCTCGAACAGGAACTCCGGGATGCTCGAGAGGAGAAGAGGCAGCGGGTCGAAGAGAAGGAGACCATGGAGGCCAAGTGGATGAGCTCACAGGAGGCCCTCGGGGAAGCGGAGAAGGCTAACGCTGCCGAGCTGACGCGGATGACAGAAGAGTTCGCTAGGCAGCTCGAGGCCGCGAAAGCCGCTTCGAAGGAAGAGGGGCGGAACGAGATCTTTGGCCTGGTCCAGACGAAAATCAGCAAAGCCGCGGAGGAAATTAAGAAATGTAAGCTAGAGATCGAGCGGTATGCCGTTCGCGAGTTTATAGAGGGCCCCGGCTTCGAAGAAGCTAGCTTGATCGTGGGTTAGAACGATCTGGCAGAGGGGTTCCAGATCGCCATAAACTAGCTCAAGGCCCAGGACGCTATCGTTCCTAACTTTAACTTTGAGACAATTGGCCCCATGCTCCCTGACCCAGGTGCTGTCGAAGTACAAGAGGAGGAGGAGCCGGTTCAGATCGACTGGGCGACCTACAAATACGGCCATGCTATTGAGATCGCTCGTGCCAAGAAGGATAAGCGCCCAGTTGCATGCGAGCTTCCCATGCCGATCCAGGTCGAGAGCTTCCTTCCTACCCTTAGAGAACTCGAGAGAACCCTCCGTCGATCTGCTTCGAAATCCACATCGGCTCTAGTTGAGCTCGACTGATTTGATCTTATTAATTCTACCTTCCAGCTGGGTTGTGGCTGGGTGAATACTTGTTCTTTTGATCTCTTATTTACATTTATGGTGATGTATTAGATGGTAGTTGAGTCATTCATGAACCACCATTAATGGATATTCAAGCTTTAGCATGAAATGATCTTCACACTCTCCATTTCACGTTTCAATGGTTTGGGAGCATGTTGGTGTGTTACTTTGGAGTTGTTTCATTGCATTTTCGGGTTCAATTGTTGGCTGATCATGTTAAGGAAGTTGTGGCATGGCTTACCTCTGTTTTTCTCCATGTTTCTGCGTCTTTTTTTTTCGGCATTGCACAGGGTCGCGCCGGCGACCTGATTTGCCTTTAATTCAGTCGCGCCCGCGACCAATATTTCAGCTGCTCACGTATTCTGGTAAATTGGAGGAAAATGGTTGATAATTAGGGTAGCGGCCGCTACCATTTCAGGAAGAAAATGGGTCGCGGCCGCGACCCCTGCTCTCTGCACAAAAATTTCCGTTTTCAGTTGCATGCATGGCTTTTAAATTGTTCCTAATTTCCTTCTTTGCCTGGTTGTAGTTGATTATATACATACATACGTATTTGTTTGCATGACTAGGTAATGATTTCAATTGTTTTAAGTACTAAATGCATGCTATGATTTGTAATTTGGTTGATTTAGTGCATGCATGCATGGATTGTAACTTGTTATCTTAATATATGCATGCATGCCATGCGTAGATTATATGTATATATATATATATATATATATATATATATATATATATATATATATATATATTTTAAAGCATAGTTAACATATATATTTAAATATTATTCAATTTGATTAAATTTTAGAAATTATGTGTTATTTTAATTTGTGTTATATAATTTCCGAACATGACTTAAATGTTCTATTTACCTATTTTCTAATTGTGAACATGTTATACTACGTGTTATGATTTTATTTGAAATTTGTGGATCAATTGATTTAAATGTGAAGGTTATGAACTTGAACGGCTTTAAATGATTCTTGAAATGAACGTTTATATGTCTTTAAGACATTAATAGTGCACATGAACATGTTCATTACATAATATACTCTTTTATGCATTCATATCATGTTCATTGCATGTCGTGCGTCTTATATGGTTCATTTGGAGTCTTGAGTCTCACGAACACGTTACATTGTCTTTTGTACAGTCTTCTCCAGGGCGGAGATGCCGGGTTCATAGGACACTTTCGAGTCTCCTTTCTTCTTGGTATTGTTGGTAAGAGGCGTACATGTGGGTTTCTCTTCTATTTAGTTAAATTACCCTATATACTCCCAAAGTGTAAAGATTTCAGCCAAAAGTATATATGTATATAGAGTTGTTTTCCTGAGTCAATGATTTTAAACATAAGCCCTTATTTTATGAACCTACCAAATGTTTTGGCGAGAAAGGAAAGAATGTTATGCACGGAATGGGGCCCAGGGACTTGGTGTGAGTGGTGACCCGAGGAGGCATGGGCTGACGGTGATCCCTCACACTATTTCCACCAATGAACGGCGTAACCGGACCTCGTTAGGAGTTAGCGAGGAATGGACGCTGAGTGCCATCTGGGGAGTCATGTTCCCCTTTTGGTCAATGAATGGATGGTTCGGGCCGATCACCCGGAGGAAGAAGGTGTAAATGTTCATGGTTGTGAACAAAAGAATGTTATGCCTGAATGAATGAAAGAAAGAAAGAATGTTTAATGAACTACACGAGGTGTTGGTTGGAGATAATGCACGCCCACTCGCCGGGCCACAAACGACCTAATGAAAAATGGACGTTATAATCCCTTTTGATGACTTCTTTATTTTACCCACTTGGGAAATGCTCTAAAAACCTCATTTGGGATTATAACTTGCATGTGAATGTTAAATATTGTTGTATATACTTGATCTGGCTCAAATCTGGTCAATCTGACATGGTCGATCTTGTAACGCCCCGTGTTTTCACACGTGCAGGTAAGAGTTACGTGCGCATTTACATTTAATTATATGATTTTATATCTTGTTCTACTCATTGAATTTGTTTCTAATTTGAGTTATGAATGTATGAATGAATTGGTGAGAATGTGACTTTTGTGAATTCGGTGTTAATTGAATGAAATTATATGTTTCGTGTATTACGTGGGCTTGATTGTAACTTATTTGAATGTTTTGGACTCAATTCGAAATTGGGTTTGGGCTTAATTGCCACTTTTTGAAAGTTTAGGGACCTATTTGAATATAGGCAACCCTGAACGGTTTTCGCGATATCTTGAGCTTCGGACCTCGAAATCGAGATCCGTAACCGGCGTTGAACTTGTTTCGACATTACCTATCCTTTAAACTTGACCTTATACTTTTTCGATATCGTTTGAACCTTCGACAACTAATCTTTCCACAACCTCGTTTCTTATAACTTGTTTGAACCGTTTACTAAACGAACCGGACTTGAACCGACCCGTATTCTACCCATTTTTATCACTAAATATCAGCATTCCTATCTTCTTGATCCATCACATTCATCGATCGTCATCATTCAAGAGAGAAAAGAGAAGCTCCAAAACCCTCCATAGTTAATCATCCAAACCCTAAGCTCAAGATCAACTTTCATCCAATCTTCTTCCAAGGTAAGGTATGGATTGTTTTTCTCTCCTTCTCCTCTCCATTTTCTTCCGATTATATCTTGGCATGAGTGAAGGATTCTTGTGTGTTGAGTATGAGCATGAATAGAGGGTTTGATCTTAAACCTTGGTGTCTCATGGTTTAATTGGGGATTGATGCATGAAATATGAACCTTATAACTTCCTCATCATTTTTATATGTTTGGATCTCATGTTGGTTGTGTATAGCATGTTGTGCCATTTATGAAGCTTGAAGCTTCTATGGTTGAATGCTTGTTCTTGGGTGATCTTTTGCCAATTTTATACATGAATTCTTGTAAGTATGAATGGATTGCATGATATATATGAGTTTTATGGCTTGAAAGCATGTCTTAGTGTGTATAAGAGCTTCCTTATGGCTACCCCTATTTTGCAAGCTTTTTCCTCGAGAAACAGAGCTTCTGCTCTGTTTTTCTTGGCAAAACGATGAGCTGACACAGCCGTGTCAGCTTTGAACTGAAAATGGACACGGCCGTGTTGGGATCACGACTTTGATTTTTTTCTGAATTTAATCTCGGACACGGCCGTGTCCAAATGCTTTGTAAACTCAACACGGCCGTGTCAAGCCCTCGACTTTGAATTTTTCTGATTTTAAACCTCGGACACGGCCGTGTCCGTTTCCTTTGAAAACTCAACACGGCCGTGTCATTTGAAATGACAGCTTTGGGGGAACTCTTTTATTGCTTGTTTTGCGTTTATTGCTTGTAATTGTGAATTATATGTAACGTGATTATATTAAAGCTATGTTGTATGATTGTTATATGTTATTGGTGACCATATGAATGAAAGTATGAAAGTATGAACGATATGAACGGGAATGAATACGATTTTACCGTATATTGAACGAAACTTGTTGAATTATTTGTTTAAATTGGATGTTATGACATTCATGACCATATTTGAACATTTTATTGCATTTTAAGCATTCCATAGCATGTCATTTCTTAGCCGAGCGTCTAATGTGGTCATGATTGAGTCACACACTACCTTTGTCACACAGATCTTGATCCAGTGGGTAACGAGGTCGGGCGGTGAGAGCTGTGTCGGGTTTTTTTTGTCTATCAGGTGGGTTTTTCTTCTATTAGATAACAATATGACCCCGAACACCTAATGTCCAAGATTTTGGCCAAAACCCTATATAGGTATTTATACCACGTTTTAATGAGCAAATGTTTTAAACGAAAGCCTTTTTCTTGAATATCCTACCAAAATGTTTTGGCGAGTAATGATTGAGTGATCACAATGAATGAGGGCCCGGGGCTTAGTGTAATGGTGAACCGGGGAAGCATGGGCTGACGGGAATCCATTTATACTAGTTCTAACAATTTCGGCAACCTGGATTTCACTAGGAGATTAGTGAATGAAAGGGGTACCGCGCTTTCGGGGATTCATGTACCCCTCTAGCATTAATGAATGAGGGTTCGGGCCTTGCAAACCCGTTCCCTACCCGGAGAAAAAAGGAGTATATGAATGAACGAATGAATGTTCTAATGTATGTGCACGATAAAATGTAATGTATGAATGAATGAATGAATGAATGAATGAATAATGGATTACACGAGGTGGTGGTTGGAGATAATGCACGCCCTCTTGGGAATAATTGGTTATAATCCTATTCGTTGCATTTACTTTCCCACTTGGGAAAAAGGATTCAAAACCTCGAATAAGGATTATAACTTGCATGTATGTGTTTCAATTCCGCGATATTATGATATTATGCCTATCTTTTTATACCCACCAGTCTGTCGAAGACTGAACCCGGAGTTGTTTCAGTTGTTTTTACAGGAAGGGGGATGCTAGGCGGGATACCAGTCAAGGAGAGTCTTGCATCATGTCTAGCCTTTTCTTTACACTCATGTCAACATTTTGATACATTTGGATTTTTGTATTTGTATGGAGCGTACATGATATGGTACCTATATGTATCGTACATTAAATATTGGTACATAGAGCGTCTAGCTCAATATATAAATTACCTGTTGGTACCTAGAGCATCTAGCTCAATATATAATATGTAACGCCCCAGCTTTCGGCATTTCAGGTATGAACGACACGTGTGCGTTTGAGAGTTGTAATTTAATTTTTAATTGTTCATTTCTCTAATTTTCTATAGCATAACATAATTTTATAAAATTGTATTCTTGTTATTTTATTGAAAATTCATACCATATCATATTTTCGGATTTATTGAACGTGATTGCAACGTGAATTATTTTCTCGAATGTGATTTATTTCTTTTACGTCCTTAATTGATCATTTTCATGCATATGGGGACCTAATTGAATTGGACCATATTGATCATTTACAATTGGATTTAGACTCAATTGCATAACTTATCTTTTCAAAGGATTTAATTGCAAAAATGGGCCAAATCTTTTCTCTTCTTCCTAGCATATCACGTACCATTGCTCATTCTTTCATTCAAACATCTCAAATTTGCTCCATCTTTTTCCCTTACTCAACCGATCAAAACCCTAAGTGAAGGAGTGGGAGATTTCTTCATTTTAGCATAATATTTGTGGGATTTGGGATCATATAAGCATCATCAACAACATATCTTCATCTCTTCTTTCATTTCTTTCTCTTGAGGTAAATATGGTGATTGGATGAATTCTTTGAAAATATATGAGATATAGGGCTTTATATTGGCTTAGTTATATTGTGTATTGATTGTTGGAAATATGGTTGTGATCATTAAGTTCATGCTTGATGCATATATCTTGTGATTTATGAGCTTGAAGCATGATGGAGTGTGTGGGTTTATAGTGATGGATTATTGTTGATCTAACATGGGACTAAGTGTTTTATGAATTGTTATTGATCATTTTACATGCTAGCATATTTCTTGCATCTAATATTTGCATTGGAACTTGGCTTGAAGCATTTTGTGGTTGATTGTTGTTGGTTGCCATGGTTGCTCTGTTCTGTTCTGCATTTACAGCAGCTCACGTACTCTGGGAACGGCCCTTCCCAGCTCCAGTTCAAAATTGGAACGGCCGTTCCCATGATGCTGAGTCAGGCCAGCGAGACTGGGAACGGCCGTTCCCACTTTGGCCTGGGAGCCGGAACGGCCCTTCCCAGCCAACCGCGCTTTTTATTTTAAAAACGCTGGCGCGTTTTCTTCAGGCCTGGGAACGGCCTTTCCCATTTTCAAGGGAAGGCCGGAACGGTCGTTCCCACAGTCCAGAAAGGGTGCGAAATTCACTGCATAAATTTAAATTTTTCGCACCTCGTTCGGACGGCTTCTTTGACCCCTAATTGCTTTTATATGAATGAATACATGTTGAAACCAAATATTTTCATGGTACATTGCATTTTTCTCGTAGTCTCGTCACATTTTGCCGTTCGTCCTATTTGGTACATTTTGAGTCGTGTTTCACGGACAATTGTCTTTCTTGCACAGACCAGCTTCCTGGTGACGAGGAGCAGGCCCCGTGAGCTGTTTCCTTGGATTATTTTGGGTTGTTCAGGTGAGGTTTAATTTTAGCTACCTAGAACCCGTACAACCCTATGTGAAATTTAAGCCAAAACTTATACATTTATATTTATAGTTTTCAAATGGTATTGGTTTTCAAATGTTTTATCGAATCATCGAAGAAATTGATTGATTGATTGATTGATTTGGCGAGAATTGTACTGCACTGTGGGCCCGAGGGTAGTGACTCGAGCCAACCGGGAAAGCACGGGCTGACGGGTAACTCGAGAGCTATCCTCACCAAATTGGGATGACCCCTGAACCCTCTAGGAGATTAGAGGAGGAAGGAGTTCCGGGCTTAGGGATTCATGTACCCTCTGCCCAGACTGATTGGATAGTGGGGCCTTGCAATCCCACTATCACCCGGAGGAAGAAGGCGTTATTGAAACTGCTAATTGTGCACCTTAATGAATTGCTTGATCACCTAAATCACCTAATAATTGATTGATTGATTGTACACGGTCGGTGTAAGGTTGGAGAATTGCCCCACTCGCCGGGCCACTATTGATTGAATTGAATTGATTGAATTGAAATTGGAATAGTTGTAATCTCGGGCGATAGTATCTTTTAACCTATTAAATTTTATTGTTTTCCAAAATTATTACCCGAGGTTATAGCTTGCATGTATGTGCGCTTATATTTATTTATACCCCTCGCTCAGTCCGTGTTGGACTGACACCTCAACTTTTCAGTGTTTTGCAGGGCGTGCTAGGCGGGGATTTAGAGTCATTTGGTCTTTAAATTTGGGTCTAGCACACTTCATTCCCACATTTGATTGTATAGCTATTTGGGATATTTTGTATCGCCCTATTATCTATTTTGTTGACGGATGATATTGTATTGATCGTGTAAATGATGGTACCTATAAGTAAATAAATAAACATGGTACCTATACGTATCTATTGAATACTATTGCTTCCGCTTATATTTACTCTGATTGGATTGTTGAGTGGTTTTAATTGAGGGTACCCGCCTAGCCTTGAGTCATTTTATTGTCTCCCGTTCGCTGTAGCTTTGATTCATGTATGGATTGTCCGTTTCATATGTGGATTGGGGCTATAGTGCGGGGGATGTGGTGCCTGGCGTTCCGGGTGCTACATCCTACGGTGGTATCAGAGCCCGGTTGCAAAACCGGGTCTCTAGTGTCGTGTCTTGTGAGTCTAGGTCGCACGGCATAGGAACTAATTGTCAATTTGAGAGTCTTGCATTGGTATTTGATACTTGAACCTACTTGACTTATGTGAATTTGAGGTGAATTGTTAAATTTCTGAATTTATGTACAATTTATGAATTATTTGCACACATTGGCATTGACTAATCGAACATGCATAATAGTGACTTGATTTCAGGATGGCTCGCGATAGATATCACTGTGATCGATCTCCTAGACATCGACATCATCGACATCATCGCAGGGAGAGATCACCACCTCCTCCTCCACCTCCTCAGGCTCAGCCACAGGACTTTATGAACGCAGTGGTGGGTCTTATTGATCAGAGAGTTCGGGATCATGTTCCTCCAGCACCACCAGTTCCACCACCACAGCCAGGGGCACAGATTTCTGCTGTCTTTAGGGAGTTCCAGAACCAGCATCCTCCCAAATTTTACAAAGGAAACGATATACAGGCCGAGCAGTGGCTCAGGGAGATCGAGAGGGTTTGGGAGCTTATCCCGTGTGAGTCCAGGGAGAAGGCCCGTTGTACGCTTTCTTTGATTCAGGGTGAGGCCTATTCCTGGTGGGAGAGTGCCCGGATAGTGTTAGAGGCAGCAGGTGAGGAAGTTAATTGGGAGGTGTTTGTCAGAGAATTCCGAAACAAGTTCATTCCTCCATCTTCTCGCACTAGAAGATTGAAGGAATTTACAGAGCTCAAGCAGGGAAGCCGGTCAGTTTCAGAGTATATCGCTGAGTATGAGAGATTATCCCGCTATGCTCCTAATATAGCGAGTGATGGCTTCCATAAGGCGATGCAGTTTGTTCAGGGCCTTAGACCGGATATTCAGGCAGCGATTGAGGCGGTCAACACGAGCACGTGGGCAAAGGCTACCAAGAAGGCTCTATTGGTTGAGGATTCTGTGAATGCGAGGCGGTCTACCTACCGTTCGGGCTCAGGTTCAGGCTCAGGTTCAGGATCGGGATTCAGAGGTTCTGGATCAGGGTTCAGAGGTGCCGGATCAGGGTATAAGGGTTCTGGCTCGGGTTCTGCTTCAGGCAAGAGGCCGATGGTATATCCTTCTCCACCACCAGCTCCACAGGGCCCAGGGAAGAAGCCCCGACCAGCAGGACCAGTGATGAGAGCTCCAGTTGCTCCAGTTGCTCCAGCTTTGCCACCACCACCTGAGAGACCTTATTGCACCTTCTGTGGACAGAGGACACACATTTATGATAACTGCAGGAGGCGTCTGGGTTTATGCCTGATTTGTGGGAGTGATGAGCATTTGGTAGATGGCTGTCCGGATCGCAAGATGCCACCACCGGGAGCACCGAGACCACTGATTAGGGCTCGGGCTTATGCTTTGGACGGAGAGCAGCCGGATGCTGACGTGGATCCAGCCGCGGTAGTTGAAGGTACCATTTGCATACATGGCACGAACATTCATACCTTGTTTGATCCGGGAGCTACTCACTCCTTTCTTTCGAGTGCTATATCTGTTTCTTTGCCTTTGCCTGTTTCTCGTTCTTCTGCATGTTATGTGGTTAGCACTCCTTTTGGTGGTAGTATAGAATCTGATCGGGTGTTCAGAGAGGTTCCGGTGAGCATCGAGGGTCGAGTTTTCTTGTCAGACTTCATTGAGCTGCCGATGACTTGCTATGGATCTATTCTGGGTATGGATTGGTTGTACAGACATTCTGCCACAGTTGATTGCAGGGCGAAGAAGGTTCAGTTGGGATCAGATTTGATTGTGGGTTGGAGTTCCAAGACTGTACCGCTACTTTCATTTTCTGAAGCTCATAAGTTGGTTCGAGAGGGAGCCACGGGTTTCATTGCTTATGTACTCAACAAACCTAAGGATCAGAGTAAGCTGGAAGAGACGGAAATAGTGAAGGAATTTCCCGAGGTCTTTCCGGAGGAATTGGATTCTTTACCTCCAGAACGGGAAATTGAGTTTGTGATCGACTTGTACCCTAACGCAGAGCCGTACTCCAAGACTCCGTATCGTATGGCTCCGGCCGAGTTGAAAGAGTTGAAGACTCAACTTGATGCGTTGTTGGAGATTGGGTACATTAGACCGAGTTCTTCTCCTTGGGGTGCACCGGTTTTGTTTGTAAAGAAGAAGGACGGGACCTTGAGAATGTGCATAGATTATAGGGAGTTGAACCGGATGACGATCAAGAACAAGTATCCCCTTCCACACATCGAGGAGTTGTTTGATATACTTCAGGGATCGAAAGTCTACTCGAAGTTGGATTTGAGACAAGGTTATTACCAGCTGCGTATCCGATCAGGGGATATTCCTAAGACAGGATTTAACACTCGGTATGGGCATTATGAGTTTGTTGTGATGCCGTTTGGTCTGACTAATGCCCCAGCAGCTTTCATGGATATGATGCACAGGATCTTCAGGCCTTTTCTGGATAAGTTCGTGGTCATTTTTATTGATGATATCCTGGTTTTCTCAAAGTCTGCCGAGGAGCATGCAAGACACCTTCAGTTGGTATTGAGGACTTTGAAGGAGCATCAGTTGTTTGCCAAGTTCAGCAAGTGTGAGTTCTGGATTGACAGGGTGTCATTCTTGGGTCACGTGATTTCGGCCAACGGTTTGGAAGTTGATCCTTCCAAGATTGAGTCGGTTCTGAAGTGGGAGAAACCTAGGAATGCCTCTGAGATTAGGAGTTTCTTGGGATTGGCAGGTTATTACCGGAGGTTTGTGAAGGATTTCTCCAAGTTAGCAGCTCCTTTAACCCGGTTGACGAAGAAGAATGTGAAATTTGATTGGAATGAAGAATGTGAGAAGAGTTTCACTTTCTTGAAGGAGAAGTTAGTGTCTGCTCCAGTGTTAGCCCTTCCGGAAGGTTCTGAAGGATATGCTGTTTATACGGATGCTTCTAAGGAAGGTTTGGGATGTGTGTTGACTCAGAAGGGTAAAGTAATTGCTTATGCATCCCGGAAGTTAAAAGAGCATGAGAAGAATTATCCGACACATGATCTTGAGCTTGCTGCTGTAGTCTTTGCACTTGGAAAGTGGAGACATTATTTGTATGGAGTGTCTTTCGAGATTTTCACTGACCACAAAAGCCTCCAGTATTTATTCACTCAGAAGGAATTGAATATGAGGCAACGGCGTTGGATGGAAAGGTTAGAGGATTATGATTGCACGATCAAGTACCATCCCGGCAAAGCCAACGTGGTCGCCGATGCACTGAGTAGGAAGGCTAGTGTGTCGAGCTTGGAAGTGGGTGAAGGTAGTGGAATCGAGCCAATTGTCTTAAAGGCTCGAGTTTCTAATATTTCGGTCCAGCCAGAGTTGAAGCACAGGTTGTTTGAGGCTCAGAGTACAGATTTGGAAGTTCAGAGATTGGTAGCTAAGGCAAGAGCTGATCCAGAGTGTCCATTCGGGTTCGATGAAACCGGCCTTCTTCGTTTCAAGAACCGAGTGGTTGTACCCGAAGAGTTGAAACGGGTGTTGCTCGAGGAAGCTCACAGATCGGCTTATTCTATCCACCCCGGAGGAAACAAGATGTACAAGGACTTAAGGCAATATTATTGGTGGCGTGGGTTGAAGAAAGATGTGGCCGAGTTTGTGAAACATTGTCTCACTTGTCAGAAAGTGAAAGCCGAGCATCAGAAACCGGGAGGTCTTCTTCAGCCGTTACCTATTCCTGAGTGGAAGTGGGAACAAGTGACGATGGATTTCGTGTCCGGATTACCTAAGGTGAAAGGTGGATTCGATGGGATTTGGGTGATTGTGGACTGTTTGACGAAGTCTGCACATTTTCTGCCGGTTCGGATGTCGTATAAGATTCGCAAGCTAGCCGAGCTTTATAACCGGGAGATTGTTAGACTTCACGGGATTCCGGTCAGTATCGTTTCAGACAGAGATCCACGGTTTACTTCGAGGTTGTGGCGTGAATTGCAAGAGGTTTTGGGTACGAAGCTCCAGTTTAGTACAGCTTTTCATCCTCAGACGGATGGTCAGTCCGAGAGATTAATAAGGTATCTCGAGGATTTACTTCGAGCTTGTTCTTTGGATTTTCAGTCTTCTTGGCATGATCAGCTACCTTTGATTGAGTTTGCGTACAACAACAGTTTTCAGGCTTCGATTGGAATGGCACCGTATGAGCTACTTTACGGACGGAAGTGTCGTTCTCCTTTGTTCTTTGATTTGGAAGAGTGGAAATGGACTAAGCAGGAAGGTGTTAAGAAAGGTGAGAAATTGGAAAGACCTTCCAAGGCAGTTGAAGCTATGATTGAGAAAGTCCAACTAATAAAACAACGGATGAAATCAGCTCAGGACAGACAGAAGAGCTACGCCGATCGTCGTAGAAGGGATCTCGAGTTTGAGGTTGGAGACCGGGTATTCTTGAAAGCGTCTCCACGTAAAGGATTTGCTCGGATTGGGAAAGGAGGTAAACTTAAACCTCGTTATTTAGGTCCTTATGAGATTTTGGAAAGAATTGGAGAAGTTGCTTACAGATTGGACCTACCACCGAGCCTCACGGGGATTCATAACGTATTTCACGTGTCTCAGCTGAGGAAATACTACCCCGATGAAACCGAGATCATTCCTGTTGAAGAAGTGGAATTGGAACCGAGTCTTACCTTTGTTCAGAAACCGGTTAAGATATTGGATAAGAAGTTTCAGGAATTAAGAAACCGGAGGATTCCCATGGTTAAGGTTCTTTGGAGAAGTGATAAGACCGAAGAAGCCACGTGGGAGACCGAAGACAAAATGAGACGGTTCCATCCAGAGTTGTTCCCTTCCGATCAGTGAATCTGGGGACCAGATTCTTATAAGGAGGGAGGATTGTAACGCCCCAGCTTTCGGCATTTCAGGTATGAACGACACGTGTGCGTTTGAGAGTTGTAATTTAATTTTTAATTGTTCATTTCTCTAATTTTCTATAGCATAACATAATTTTATAAAATTGTATTCTTGTTATTTTATTGAAAATTCATACCATATCATATTTTCGGATTTATTGAACGTGATTGCAACGTGAATTATTTTCTCGAATGTGATTTATTTCTTTTACGTCCTTAATTGATCATTTTCATGCATATGGGGACCTAATTGAATTGGACCATATTGATCATTTACAATTGGATTTAGACTCAATTGCATAACTTATCTTTTCAAAGGATTTAATTGCAAAAATGGGCCAAATCTTTTCTCTTCTTCCTAGCATATCACGTACCATTGCTCATTCTTTCATTCAAACATCTCAAATTTGCTCCATCTTTTTCCCTTACTCAACCGATCAAAACCCTAAGTGAAGGAGTGGGAGATTTCTTCATTTTAGCATAATATTTGTGGGATTTGGGATCATATAAGCATCATCAACAACATATCTTCATCTCTTCTTTCATTTCTTTCTCTTGAGGTAAATATGGTGATTGGATGAATTCTTTGAAAATATATGAGATATAGGGCTTTATATTGGCTTAGTTATATTGTGTATTGAGTGTTGGAAATATGGTTGTGATCATTAAGTTCATGCTTGATGCATATATCTTGTGATTTATGAGCTTGAAGCATGATGGAGTGTGTGGGTTTATAGTGATGGATTATTGTTGATCTAACATGGGACTAAGTGTTTTATGAATTGTTATTGATCATTTTACATGCTAGCATATTTCTTGCATCTAATATTTGCATTGGAACTTGGCTTGAAGCATTTTGTGGTTGATTGTTGTTGGTTGCCATGGTTGCTCTGTTCTGTTCTGCATTTACAGCAGCTCACGTACTCTGGGAACGGCCCTTCCCAGCTCCAGTTCAAAATTGGAACGGCCGTTCCCATGATGCTGAGTCAGGCCAGCGAGACTGGGAACGGCCGTTCCCACTTTGGCCTGGGAGCCGGAACGGCCCTTCCCAGCCAACCGCGCTTTTTATTTTAAAAACGCTGGCGCGTTTTCTTCAGGCCTGGGAACGGCCTTTCCCATTTTCAAGGGAAGGCCGGAACGGCCGTTCCCACAGTCCAGAAAGGGTGCGAAATTCACTGCATAAATTTAAATTTTTCGCACCTCGTTCGGACGGCTTCTTTGACCCCTAATTGCTTTTATATGAATGAATACATGTTGAAACCAAATATTTTCATGGTACATTGCATTTTTCTCGTAGTCTCGTCACATTTTGCCGTTCGTCCTATTTGGTACATTTTGAGTCGTGTTTCACGGACAATTGTCTTTCTTGCACAGACCAGCTTCCTGGTGACGAGGAGCAGGCCCCGTGAGCTGTTTCCTTGGATTATTTTGGGTTGTTCAGGTGAGGTTTAATTTTAGCTACCTAGAACCCGTACAACCCTATGTGAAATTTAAGCCAAAACTTATACATTTATATTTATAGTTTTCAAATGGTATTGGTTTTCAAATGTTTTATCGAATCATCGAAGAAATTGATTGATTGATTGATTGATTTGGCGAGAATTGTACTGCACTGTGGGCCCGAGGGTAGTGACTCGAGCCAACCGGGAAAGCACGGGCTGACGGGTAACTCGAGAGCTATCCTCACCAAATTGGGATGACCCCTGAACCCTCTAGGAGATTAGAGGAGGAAGGAGTTCCGGGCTTAGGGATTCATGTACCCTCTGCCCAGACTGATTGGATAGTGGGGCCTTGCAATCCCACTATCACCCGGAGGAAGAAGGCGTTATTGAAACTGCTAATTGTGCACCTTAATGAATTGCTTGATCACCTAAATCACCTAATAATTGATTGATTGATTGTACACGGTCGGTGTAAGGTTGGAGAATTGCCCCACTCGCCGGGCCACTATTGATTGAATTGAATTGATTGAATTGAAATTGGAATAGTTGTAATCTCGGGCGATAGTATCTTTTAACCTATTAAATTTTATTGTTTTCCAAAATTATTACCCGAGGTTATAGCTTGCATGTATGTGCGCTTATATTTATTTATACCCCTCGCTCAGTCCGTGTTGGACTGACACCTCAACTTTTCAGTGTTTTGCAGGGCGTGCTAGGCGGGGATTTAGAGTCATTTGGTCTTTAAATTTGGGTCTAGCACACTTCATTCCCACATTTGATTGTATAGCTATTTAGGATATTTTGTATCGCCCTATTATCTATTTTGTTGACGGATGATATTGTATTGATCGTGTAAATGATGGTACCTATAAGTAAATAAATAAACATGGTACCTATACGTATCTATTGAATACTATTGCTTCCGCTTATATTTACTCTGATTGGATTGTTGAGTGGTTTTAATTGAGGGTACCCGCCTAGCCTTGAGTCATTTTATTGTCTCCCGTTCGCTGTAGCTTTGATTCATGTATGGATTGTCCGTTTCATATGTGGATTGGGGCTATAGTGCGGGGGATGTGGTGCCTGGCGTTCCGGGTGCTACATAATATATGAATGATTGCTTCCGCTTTTCTATTGCTCTGTTGTTACTTTGATTGTTGTTGGGGTTAAGTTATAGGCTAGTCCCGCCTGGCTTAGCGAGTGTGTATGTCTCCGTTCGCTATGATTCGACACGTGTATGGAAATCCATTTCGTATACGGGTCGGGTCATGGTGCGGGGGATGTGATGTCTCGCGCTCGGGAGTTACATCCTTTGAGTGGTATCAGAGCCCAGGGTTGCAAAACCAGGGTCCTAGTGTCGTGTGGAGTCAGTAGGTCGTTCGGCTGTAGGAATTACTTGTAATGTGGAGCATTTGCATTTTATATGATAAGGTGCTTTGATTCTTGACTGGAATGATTGGATGAATTTAATGCATTGTCACGCATGAACTAAAATTAGCATGCATGTTAGTGTTTGAATTGACAGGATGCCTCCTAGAAGACATCGGGAAAGGTCTCCGGATCGTCATCATCATAGAGATCGTTCTCCTAGTCCTCCACAACCGCCTATGAATATGGAGCACTTTATGGAGGCGGTCTATAATTACGTGGAACATAGAAGGGCTCAAGATCCTCCAGTGCAACCTCAAGTTGAACATCCAGTACCTCCTCCAAATAACCCGAGAGATCATCATGGGTTATTTTTTAGTTATAATCCACCAAGGTTTTCCGGTTCGGTGGATGATGCGATATCAGAGGGATGGTTAACAAGAATTGAGAGGATTTTCAACGTTAGACAATTCACATCTCAAGAAAAGGCCCAGTTTACTATTTTCCAATTGGATGGAGAGGCCTATGATTGGTGGGAACGCACCCGAGAGAAGCTCGAAGTGGAAGGAGAAGAAGTTACTTGGGAAGTGTTTGTAAGGGAGTTTAGAGAAGCCTTTGTTCCTGAAGTCGTTCGAGAAAGAAAAGAACAAGAATTTATGGATCTGAAGCAAGGGACTCGCACGGTGGCTCAATATCTTTCTCTTTTCAACAGACTTGGAAAGTATGCACCTCACATTACAAGGGATGAAAAGAGAAAGGGAAAGAGGTTTATAGCGGGATTGAGACAGGATCTCCGACACGGGCATGCAGGCCATAATTTCGAGTCGTTTGCTGACACTGTACAAAGGGCGCTGGTGTTGGAAAAAGGACCCCTTATCTCGTATGCAAATGGGACAAGGATCGGGGTTTGGAAAAGGGAAAAGGCCTATGGTATCTCCTCCTCAGCCATTTCAAGGGCAAAATAAGAAGTTTAAACTTATGGGAGCTGCACTGCCAAAACCACAAGTACCTCCGGCTACTTCTGATACTCGCCGTGATAGGCCACCTTGTATGCATTGTGGAGGCCCTACCCACACGTACAATACTTGCAGAAGGAGGTTGGGTCAGTGTCTAATATGCGGGAAGACAACACATATGGCCAATACTTGTCCAGACAAGACTCCAGGCTATCAACCGGGAGCTCAAAGGCCAATGATCCCAGCTCGTGCATATGCCCTTGCGGGTGAAGAGCAAGATGTGGAAGCCAATCCTAATGCTATGGTGGAAGGTACGATATGCATCCATAACACGAACATACATGCATTATTTGACCCTGGCGCTACTCATTCGTTTATTTCTTGTAAATTAAGTGATACTTTGTGTTTGCCTGTTACGTGCTTAAATGCTTATTATGTGGTGAGTTCGCCGTTGGGTGGCAGTCTTGAGACGGATCGGGTGGTTAGAGACTGTGTGTTTAGGTTTGAAGGCAGAGTATATCAGGCAGATTTGGTGGTAATGCCGATGAACAGATATGGGGTTATTCTGGGAATGGATTGGTTGTTTCGGTACCACGCCACGGTTGATTGTTTTACCAAGAAAGTGAAGTTGGGAGAAGAAGTGGCAGTGGGGAAAGAATCAGAGATTGCACCTCTCTTGTCGTTTACTGAGGCTCATAAGTTGATAAGGAATGGGGCAACGGGATTTATTACCTATATCTTGAATAAGCCGAAAGATCAGGTGAAACTCGAAGAGACCGAAGTGGTGAAGGAATATCTTGAGGTGTTTCCCGAAGTTTTAGGTTCTTTGCCTCCGGATCGAGAGATCAAATTTGTAATAGGCTTATATCCGGGATCTGAACCTTATTCTAAGACTCCTTATCGGATGGCACCGGCAGAGTTACAGGAATTAAAAGTTCAGCTGGAAGATCTTCTCAAGAATGGTTATATTCGACCAAGTTCATCACCGTGGGGCGCGCCGGTTCTCTTTGTTAAGAAGAAAGATGGAACCTTGAGGATGTGTATTGACTACCGGGAGTTGAATCGGATGACTGTAAAGAATAAGTATCCATTGCCTAATATAGAGGATTTGTTTGACATGCTACAAGGGTCAAGAGTGTATTCCAAGCTCGATTTAAGGCAGGGATATTATCAGTTAAAGATTAAGGAGGAAGATATTCCTAAGACAGGATTTAATACCCGGTATGGACATTATGAATTCGTGGTGATGCCATTTGGATTAACTAATGCACCGGCAGCTTTTATGGACATGATGCATCGGATTTTCCGGCCGTATTTGGTTAAGTTTGTCGTGATCTTCATCGATGATATTTTGGTATACTCAAGGTCAGAAGAGGATCATGCTCGGCATTTGAGATTGGTATTGGAGACTTTAAGAGATAACCAGCTTTATGCCAAGTTCAGTAAATGCGAGTTTTGGATTGACAGGGTGAGCTTCTTGGGACACATTATTTCGAGCAAAGGATTAGAAGTGGATCCTTCGAAAATAGAGGCAGTTTCTAAGTGGCAGAGTCCTAAGAATGTTTCTGAGATCCGAAGTTTCTTGGGTTTAGCCGGTTATTATCGAAGATTTGTTAAGGATTTTTCCAAGATTGCGGCTCCGTTAACCCGATTAACCAAGAAAGAGGTTCGGTTTAAATGGGATGAGAAGTGTAAAGCCAGTTTTCAACTCTTGAAGGATAAGTTAACTTCTGCGCCGATACTTGCACTTCTGGATGGTATTGAAGGTTTTATGGTGTATACGGACGCTTCCCATTAAGGCTTAGGTTGTGTTTTGATGTAAAACGGGAGAGTAATTGCTTATGCCTCTAGGAAATTGAAAGAGCATGAGAAGAATTATCCCACTCACGACCTGGAACTTGCAGCGGTGATTTTTGCCTTGGGGAAATGGAGACATTATTTGTATGGGACTTCTTTTGAGATTTTTACCGATCACAAGAGTCTTCAGTACTTATTCTCTCAGAAGGAGTTGAATAGAAGGCAATGAAGGTGGATGGAGACTCTCGAGGATTATGATTGTGTGATTAAGTATCACCCGGGTAAAGCTAATGTGGTAGCGGATGCATTGAGCAGGAAGGCTAGTGTATCCAATCTGAAGGTAAATATTGGACAACCAATGGAATTGGTTAAGATAAAGGCTCGTATTGGTAACATCTCAGTACGTCCAGAGTTAAGGCAACAGATATTTGAGGCACAACGGACGGATGTTGAGATTCAGAAGTTGATGGAAAAGGCTCAATCAGACTCCGAGTGTCCGTTTGGATTCGATGATACGGGAATCTTTCGATTTAAGGACAGAGTGGTAGTTCCAATGGAGTTGAGAAGAGCTATTTTGGATGAAGCTCATAAAACTGTGTATTCGGTACATCCTGGTGGAAACAAGATGTATCGGGACTTGAAACAGTATTATTGGTGGAACGGGCTAAAGAGAGACGTAGTGGATTATATGAAGCATTGTCTGACTTGCCAGCTAGTGAAAGCTGAGCATCAGAAGCCGTCAGGATTATTGCAGCCACTACCTATTCCAGAATGGAAATGGGAATAGAAAGCAATGGATTTTGTATCGGGTTTACCTAGAGTGAAAGGTGGATTCGATGGAGTTTGGGTAATCGTGGACAGGTTAACCAAGTCAGCACATTTTCTTGCAGTTCGGATGTCAGATAAGATAGGTAAGTTGGCTAAGAGGTATTGTGATGAGGTTGTTCGGTTACATGGGGTGCCAGCTAGTATTGTTTCAGACAGAGATCCGAGATTCACTTCCAAGTTTTGGCAAGAATTACAGAAGTGTTTGGGAACTAAGCTTCAGTTCAGTACAACTTTTCATCCACAGACTGATGGGCAATCTGAAAGGTTAATCAGATATCTTGAGGATATGTTAAGGGCGTGTGTGTTGGACTTCTCGAGTTCATGGAATGAACAATTGCCCTTGATTGAGTTTGCCTACAATAACAGTTACCAAGCTTCTATAGAAATGGCACCGTATGAGTTTCTTTATGGAAGAAAGTGTCGGTCCCCTTTGTTTTTCGATTTGGAAGAATGGAAGTGGAGTAAGCAAGAAGGGGTACAAAGAGGTGAAAGAAAAGATAAACCTTCCAAAGCTATTCAAGACACTATTGAAAAGGTTCAAATTATCCGACAACGGATGAAGGTAGCTCAAGATCGACAGAAAAGTTATGCAGATAAGCGAAGGAAAGATCTTGAATTTGAAGTTGGGGATAGGCTATTCCTGAAAGCTTCACCTCGAAAAGGATTTACCCGAATTGGAAAAGGAGGAAAGTTGAATCCCCGATATTTGGGACCTTATGAGATTTTAGAGAGAATTGGAGATACAGCTTATAGATTGGATTTGCCTCCAAGTTTAACGGGTATTCACAATGTCTTCCATGTATCACAACTTCGGAAGTACTACCCCGATGAATCAGTGATCATACCGGTTGAGGAAGCAGAACTTGAACCGAATCTCACTTTCGTTCAGAAACCAGTTAAGATTCTGGATCGGAAATTTCAAGAACTTCGAAACAGACGATTTCCCTTGGTGAAAGTGTTATGGCGAAGTGATAAGACGAAAGAAGCCACGTGCGAAACGGAAGAGAAAATGAAGAAGTTCTATCCCGAGTTGTTTCCGACCGAGCATTGAATCCGAGGACGGATTCTCTGCGCGATCCGCGAGGTAGAAAAGGTACCAGGCTGCCAAAGGTCTTTTTGGGGTAAGTTTAGTTTCTTATTATTATTATTTTTAAACAACTCCAGGGGATCAGACTCATTTGATCCGCTTGCTCGATCTCAGGACGTTCTCCCCGTTCTCATCAACTCGATCCACGAAGCTGAGGTTTTCAAGGCTGGCAAGGAGAAATATTAGGAAAAGTACCAGCTGATGAAGGGCCGGCTCGCCTCCGCGAACCCCGAGAGGGTTGAACAGCTCGAACAGGAACTCCGGGATGCTCGAGAGGAGAAGAGGCAGCGGGTCGAAGAGAAGGAGACCATGGAGGCCAAGTGGATGAGCTCACAGGAGGCCCTCGGGGAAGCGGAGAAGGCTCACGCTGCCGAGCTGACGCGGATGACAGAAGAGTTCGCTAGGCAGCTCGAGGCCGCGAAAGCCACTTCGAAAGAAGAGGGGCGGAACGAGATCTTTGGCCTGGTCCAGACGAAAATCAGCAAAGCCACGGAGGAAATGAAGAAATGCAAGCTAGAGATCGAGCGGTATGCCGTTCGCGAGTTTATGGAGGGCCCCGGCTTCGAAGAAGCTAGCTTGATCATGGGTCAGAACGATCTGGCAGAGGGGTTCCAGATCGCCATAAACCAGTTCAAGGCCCAGGACGCTATCGTTCCCAACTTTAACTTTGAGACAATTGGCCCCATGCTCCCTGACCCAGGTGTCGTCGAAGTACAAGAGGAGGAGGAGCTGGTTCAAATCGACTGGGCGACCTACAAATACGGCCATGCTATTGAGATCGCTCATGCCAAGAAGGATAAGCGCCCAGTTGCATGCGAGCTTCCCATGCCGATCCAGGTCGAGAGCTTCCTTCCTACCGTTAGAGAACTCGAGAGAACCCTCCGTCGATCTGCTTCAGAATCCACATCGGCGCTAGTTGAGCTCGACTGATTTGATCTTATTAATTCCACCTTCCAGCTGGGTTGTGGCTGGGTGAATACTTGTTGTTTTTTTTTTTTTTTGAACATTTGCCCATCGAGCCACGTAGCGTGGTGAGCTCGATGCGCTAGGTAGAATTGATCCCTGTTAGTCTTTGAGATCGCTTTTTGCATGAATGAATTATGTTCCTCATACTTGTGTTTTCTTTCTCTGCAAGTTTAACATTAATTCGATCTGGCATGTGGGTGATTCGTCGATCTACGTTTTACTTGCCTCTTATATTTTTACCGCTATTCAGATCGATAGGTGCACTGCGCTCTCGATCTCATTTGGGTGCTTATCTAGCATCGTTGGGTGCTCGCATTTTTCCTTATTATACTGTTTACGGTGTTCTTGTCGGATCGATCGCGATCTCTGAGATATGCCAGCTATTTAGGTTTGGCCTCTATGGATCTCTCTGGATCTAAATCGATCTTGTCGGATCTCTTAGACCATAAAGTGGCGATCAAGAATTTCTGAATCGTTAATTTCTGAGATTTTTGAGTCATTAATCTCTGGATCTCCTTGGATCTAAAACGATCTCCTTGGATCTCTGGATCTTTAATTTTTTAAAACCATTAATCTCTGAATCTCCTCGGATCTAAAACGATCTCCTTGGATCTCTGGATCTTTAAATGCGTTAGGATTTTCAGGATCTCTTTGGGTCTAAAAACGACCTCGTTAGATCTCGATCACCTGGATCTCCTCGGATCTAAAACGATCTCCTTGGATCTCTGGATCATTAATTTTTGAAAAGCATTAATCTCTGGATCTCCTCGGATCTAAAACGATCTCCTTGGATCTCTGGATGTTTAATTTCTGAAAACCATTAATCTCTGGATCTCCTCGGATCTAAACCGATCTCCTTGGATCTCTGGATCTTTAATTTTTGAAAACCATTAATCTCTGGACCTCTTTTGGATCTAAAACGATCTCCTTGGGTCTCTGGATTATTAGGTTCGTTAGGCTTTTTAGGATCTTAGGGTCTAAAACCGACCTCATTGGATCTCGATCTCTATCAATGATTTAAAAGCACCCAATACGTTAGGATTTTTAGGATCTCCTCGGGTCTGAAAACGACCTCATTGGATCTCAATCACTAACGATTGGATGTGGGGGGGTTTGCTCCCACCCCGACTCATGACCGCAGGTCGAATGAGAGCTTACCCGAGGGGATAGCAACCTGGTACAGGATTACGCATTGACTCCAATCGGATGTCGTTCCAAAACATGTATATTAATTTACTGAATAGAGATCGATTCTCAGGCAAATTCGACCGCTTTAATCGTTACAACTTGAAATGATTTAAAGGCTAAGTGTAAAATTTCTTCATGTTGTGCGCATTCCACGGTCTGGGTAATGGCTCCCCGGCCATGTCTTCGAGCCGATAGGCCATGTTTTTCCCGATCTCCATGACGCGATAGGGTCCTTCCCAGTTAGGCTCAAGTTTTCCGACATGCTGCAAGACTTCGACCTCTTTTAACACTAGGTCGCCGATCTGAAATGTTCTGTGCTTCACGTGTTTGTTGTATGATCGAGCCACCGCTGCCTTGTACTGTTTGAGCTTCTTATAGGCGTGTTCCCTGCTTTCTTCAATCACATCTAGATCTTCAGCTCTGATCTCCGTATTCCGGTCGAGCTGGTATTGTGATACACGAGTGGTTTCGTGTAACAGCTCCGATGGGATGATAGCCTCGGATCCGTAGACCAGAGAGTATGGTGTTTGTCCCGTGGCTGTGCGCGGGGTAGTTCGATATGCCCACAGTACGTTGTCGAGCTCTTCCGCCCATGCCCCCCCAGTTTGGCATCAAGGCGGGTCTTGAGATTTTGGATAATGATCCGATTGGTGACTTCAGCTTGGCCATTTGCTTGCGGATGACCAACTGTAGTGAATTTGAGGTCGATCCCGAGGTCCCGAAAATAGGTCTTAGTATTCTCAGATCGAAATTGATGACCATTGTCACAGATGAGTACCCTCTGAACCCCAAAACGGCAGATTATATTCTTCCAGAGGAAATTTCTTATCACTGCATTAGTGATTTTGGGGACCGCCTCGGCCTCAACCCGAGAAGTACTCGACACATACTATGGCAAACTTTTTCTATCTGGGTCCCAAGGGGAAGGGACCTATGATGTCGATCCCCCATTGGTCGAAGGGCCAGCACACATCGATCGGTATCATGGATGCTAGCCGAAAAGATCGAAGTAAACCGTGGATCCCGATCCGAAACAATACTAACCGGAACTCCATGTAACCTTACAATCTCCCGAACATATAATTAGGCTAGCTTAGGAACTTTTTCAGACATCCGAACCTTGAGGAAATGGGCAGACTTAGTCAATCTGTCCACAATTACCCATATTCCATCAAACCCTCCTTTAACTCTAGGCAAGCCGGACACAAAGTCCATAGTCACCTGCTCCCACTTCCACTCGGGAATAGGAAGTGGTTGGAGAGTTCCTCCCGGCTTCTGGTGTTCTGCCTTCACCTTTTGACACGTTATACATCGCTTCACGAAGTTCGCGACGTCCCTTTTCATGCCATTCCACCAGAATTTCTCTTTCAGGTCCCGATACATCTTAGTACCTCCCGGATGAATCGAGTACCTCGAGCGATGTGCCTCCTCAAGTATAATCCTCTTGAGCTCTTCTGGGACACATATTCTCGCTTCGAACCTTAACAAACCGAAATCATCAATCCCAAACTTAGAATTCGGATCATCCTTAGAACGATTTACCAACTTCTGAATCTCGGTATCCGTAGCCTGAGCTTCTAACAACTGCTGTTTCAAATCCGGTATTATCGTGAGATTAGCCAACCAAGTTCCCGAAGCCAAGATCTCTGAACCTGAACTTGAAGAACCTGCTTCCAAATTAGCCACACTCGCCTCTCTACTCAAGGCATCGGCGACCACGTTCGCTTTACCCGGATGGTATTGAATGGTGCAATCATAGTCCTCTAATAACTCCATCCAACGCCTCTGTCTTACATTCAGATCTTTCTGAGAAAAGAGATACTTGAGGCTTTGGTGATCCGTAAACACCTCGAACGTTGCACCGTAGAGATAGTGTCGCCACTTCATCAAAGCGAACACAACGGCAGCTAATTCAAGATCGTGAGTAGGGTAATTCTTCTCATGCTCCTTCAACTTCCTTGAAGCATAAGCTACCACTCTACCGTGCTGCATCAGAACACAACCAAGACCCTCTTTTGAAGCATCCGTATAAACTGCATAACCCTCCGTACCCTCGGGTAGGGTAAGAACTGGTGCTGAAGTTAACTTCACCTTCAAAGTCTGAAAACTCGCCTCACACTTATCATCCCATTCAAATTTCATTTCCTTCTTAGTTAAGCGAGTCAACGGGGCAGCAATTTTAGAGAAATCCTTAACAAATCTGCGGTAATAACCGGCTAACCCAAGAAAACTCCGAATCTCTGAGACATTTCTTGGTCTCTCCCAACGAAGCACGGACTCAACCTTAGATGGATCAACTTCAATCCCATCACCTGAAATTATATGTCCCAAAAACATAACTCGGTCGATCCAAAATTCACACTTGCTGAACTTTGCATACAACTTATGTTCCCTCAAAGTTTCCAAAACGATCCGTAAATGTTGTGCATGCTCTTCAGCCGACCTAGAATACACCAGAATGTCGTCTATAAATATCACTACAAACTTGTCAAGAAAAGGCCTGAACACTCGGTGCATCATGTCCATAAAAACAGCTGGAGCGTTAGTTAGTCCAAACGGCATGACAACGAATTCAAAGTGCCCATATCTGGTATTAAAACCAGTCTTCGGAATATCCTCCTCCCTAATTCGCAGCTGATAGTAGCCCTGCCTCAAATCTAACTTGGAGTAGACTTTCGAGCCTTGTAAAATATCAAATAACTCCTCGATGTGAGGCAAAGGGTACTTGTTCTTCACGGTCATCCGATTCAACTCACGGTAGTCTATACACATCCGTAACGTCCCATCCTTCTTCTTTACAAATAGAACGGGAGCACCCCAAGGAGAAATGCTCGGACGAATATAACCGCAAGCTAGAAGCTCATCAAGCTACGTTTTTAACTCCTTTAACTCTGCAGGAGCCATTCTATAGGGAGTCTTCGAAAAAGGCTCTGCTCCGGGATAAAGGTCGATTACGAACTCGATGTCCCTATCAGGCGGTAGAGAACCCAAAGTCTCAGGGAAAACATCAGTATATTCTCGCACGACCTCCGTCTCTTCAAGTTTGGCCTGATCCTTCGGTCTATTCAAAAGATAGGCCACGAAACCTGTCGCACCGTCCCGGACCAGTTTACTCGCCTCAACGAAAGAAATAAGTGGGCTTGACTTCACCTTCTCGCCCTTAAACACCACTGAACCAAAAGAAACCTTCTTCTCCCGACAATCCATCTGAGCCCCATGTTCAGACAACCAATCTATTCCGAGGATTACATCATACCTCTTCATCGGCATCTCAATCAAATCGGCGAGGAAAACCCTGTCTTCAAAACTCACTGGACAACCCCGATAAATCCTGCAAGTAACAAGACTACCACCAAGAGGCGAACTAACCACATAATCATGCTCACAGAGGGTAACAGGCAAGCACAACGAAGAAGCAAGATCCCGAGAAATAAATGAATGAGATGCCCCGGGATCGAACAATGTATGGAATGTAGTGCCATGAATGCTTACGGTACCTTCAATCACGGCATTAGGATCAAGATCTGCAGCTTCCTCTTCCTCGGCCCCAAGTGCATAAGCTCTAGCCTGAATTGCGGGCCTCTGATTATTCCCCGCTGCCTGTCCTGGCCTTTTGTTCGGGCATTGATTAAGCATATGATCCAGCGAACCACACCCGTAGCACCTCTTGTGAAGTTTGAAGCAATTTTCAACAAGATGGTTACCCTTGTAATATTTGCATTGGACTTGAGGTGGTGCTGGTAATGCTAGAGGTTGAGCCTTTTGTCCTGCCGGATTGAATTGCTTGTTTTGAGGCTTTACCGGTGCAAAAGCTTGATAAGCTGGCCTTTTTCCATATTTATTCTGACCTCCCGAGCTAGAACCCTGTATGGCCTGAGAAGTCCTCCTCCTCCTAGCAACCACTCGATCCTCCACTTTCAAAGCCTTCTCGGTGACTAACGCCCAAGTGTCGGTATCAACCGCTTCGAGTGCATCCTTCATATCTTCTCTTAACCCTCGAAGAAACTTCAAAGCCTTGTGGCGGTCATCGTTGGCAATGTTGGGAGCATACCTTGACAAACGGTCGAACTCATCAATGTATTCGGTGACCGTCTTCTCACCTTGTTTCAAATCCATGAACTCTTGGAGTCTTCGGTCCCTAGCGGCGATTGGAATATACTTGTTACGAAACTCCCGAGCAAATGTTTCCCAATTAATCTCATCACCTGAGGCATCCAAACGGGCTCGGATGCTAGTCCACCAACTATAAGCTTGGCCTTGTACCATTGTGAGGGTGCACCTTGCCTTCTCAACGGTTTCACACGGTATCAACTCCTAAATTCTTTCTATTTGGATTAGCCACTCCTCCGCTTGAGTATCATTTCCACCTTCAAACTTGGGGGGATTCTGATTCCTGAACTCCCGTAGAATATGAGTGACTTGCCCTCCTTCATGATTGACAACCGGAGGTGTATTCTAGCGATGTCGAGTATCCAAATATGCACATAATCTCGCCATGAATCCCTCAGGCTCCATGTTGTTCTCGGCTTGTGGGGAACGATCCCGGTAATGTCTATGGCCCGGAGACCTGTCACGATGATGATCTCTTCTCGGAGGCATACTATAACATCCAAAGAATTCCAATACACATGCGTGCGGTTAGTACATGATCATGTGCACAATCCATAAAAATTCAAGTGAATGAGGCACATAAATGCGCATAATCACATTGTCCTAATCCGAACGACCTAGACAAACTCAACACGACTGTAGAGCTTCGGTTTTACAACCGAGAGCTCTGATACCACTTAAAGATGTAGAGCCCGGAACGGTGGGCCACCACATCCCCCGCACTTAAACCCGAACCCACATATGAAATGGATTTCCATACATGAGCCCAAGTTTAAGCGAACGGGAACCTACACTCACACGCTAGGCTAAGCGGGGCTAGAACTCAAACAGAGCGAGCAAAACAAATAGAGACAAGTGCGGAAGCAACAACATAAGGATCGCAAAGAAGCTTTATACTAACATATCCATCATATACAACGGCCTGATGGCCCAAAAAATAGATCAAGTATATACATAAAAAGTTCAAAATCTCCATAAGACAATTAGAATTCGAATACAATTCATGAAAGTAATCAAAATGCAACAGGTAATTATGTCGACTCGACCTAAACTCGAAAGTACGACACGACCGACGCACTTCCCCGCCTAGCTCGAGAAGCCTGCAACTAAAGTGTTAAAAGGAAGGGGTCAGTCAAAACTCGACTGAGTGAGGGGGCTAACGCACACCCACACCATAAATACATATAGAGCATAGCATATAATCAAAAGGGGGTCGATCATGAACCGAGCTAGGGTTTTACATATTAAATCATTTTGAAACGTACATATAGTATTAAGGAAATCCTAACTCGTTTCACAACCACCAAAGCATAAAGAAACATAAACGTCCGGCGAGTACGGACCTCTTCAACTCCTCATACAAATCATAAATACATAAGATTTCATAAATTCATAACTCCTCAACGCCTTGGTGATCGGGAATCAAACCCTCTCCACCCATATGGATTCTATATACATACGGGGTAGCTAACCCACGATATGCCTTCCCCGGTTATTGACCGAGGGCTCAAAGTAATAGCGCCTTCTCAACCTCCAAGCGTCGCACGCCACAACCTCAAATGGGATGTGCACAGGCTTAACCCGACGGCCCATGCCGTACCAGGGGTCCTTACCCACAATCCCTGGGCCCGGATTCATAAGAAACATACCAATAATCCCATCTTTCAGGGTACCTCTCGCAGAATCATAAAGGAAACGTACAAAGGATTCAAAATCATAAGCTCATATATGCCCATACTTATACCATTTTCATAAATTCGAAAAAGGGATTCATAAAATCATAAACGTATCATAAACATTCGTATTTAACCATATATTACATATATAGCCACATGCGAGATAGGAAATCAATCACATAAAGGTCATAGGTCGCTTATCTATAAGAAAATATCCTAACCCTCACCTTGAAGTGGAATCGGAGTGAAAATCGGACAAAAGAAGCAACCAAACACCTAAACCTCGGGCTCTTTAACTTCGTGAAGAGGCTCTGAAACAAAAGAACGCAAGACCCGAGACTTAGACTCAAATATGTACCAATTAGACGCTCGGAAATGCTTAGGGATGCAATTAAGGCAAATGAAATGCATAATCATGACAAATGAATCCTACCAAATCATTTTCACACAATTCATAGAAAATGAGATCATAAGTTCAAAACAAGGCACATAATCCGTAATATAACAAGCTAACCTTGCATACACGTCATAAACGAGGAAAGAAAACACAAAGAAAAGCAACGAAGCGAATAAACGAGCAATTGTCGCCACCATATTTCAAATGACAAGGCCGTGTTGGGTTTTAGTTCAAAATGGACACGGCCGTGTCCGGTTAAAATAAATTCAGGAGCTTAATTCGAGAGGCTGACACGGCCGTGTTGAGTTTCAGTACAAAATGGACACGGCCGTGTCCGGTCTTAAAAAAATAAATTGCTCCAAGTCGAGAGGCTGACACGGCCGTGTCCAAAACATGCATAAAGCTGACACGGCCGTGTTGGCCTATCGTCTTCGAAAAAAAATAGCAGCAGCAACAGTAACTCTGCGCGAAAAAAACAGAGCAAGGAGCAGGGGAGCACGCAGCAACAACAAGCAACAACCTCAAGCCACAAAACTCATGCAAATGAAGGAAAATCACTCCTTATTCAACATACAATCATCCAATCATCCCAAAAGCTCAAGAATTATCATATATATCAAGAATTCTCATGCAAGAATTCAAATTTCATCAATGGCAACTTCCACCACACTCATCCATAATGAAAAGGAAGATCATATAAGCATATTAGAGTCATAAGAGATCATATATATAACTTCAAACTAAAGCTTAAGTCCAAGGAACCAAGGTGATCATCAAACCCTTAAAATTCATGTCATGATCCATATGTGCATCAAACATAGCCCAAAGCATGGAATTAATAGCTCAAAATGACCATATAATCATATACATATCAAATAATATCTTACCCCTTGAAGATGTTGGAAGAAAATGGAGATTAGAGCTCAATATCTCCTTGTGGTGAATAGTGACGGGTGAAGGGTTTGAGCTCCAAGTTGCTGCACTTTTCTCCCTTTTTCTTGCTTATACCGATTAAGAGAGGGAGAGAGATGGTTATGCATTGTTCTAGTGGAGTGTGGGGTCAAGCTTGAGGGTAATATGTCAAGAGTTGAGGGACTAAGGTGCAATTAAGTGAAAGGTAGTCATATAAGAGCGAGGTAAGTTTCCGGTCGGATGTCGGATTACCAAATGAGCTTAAAAGGTTATAATGCTTAGTCCATCGAACCCGAATCGTCGAAACAAGTTCCACGGTGGTGACAGAATTCGAATCCGAATTCCCGAGCTCAAATTACACACATTGGAACCCAAGGTGCGCTAAAAGCGTTTTAACCTCCTTTAGGTTCCGAACTTAGCAATTAATTCAAAAGCTCAACAAATAGATTCGAAAACATGTAACGAGCATATATCCAAGTTCATAACACGAAATTCTCTATCATACTAAAACGACAGAAAATTCCGGATTCAATTTCAAGCATGAACGAATCAAATCTTAACAAATAGCATTCATAATCATATAAAATTCATTCAAATCCATAAGAATTATTTAAAATAAGAATTAAAAGAATAAGGAATATGAATTTAAATAAAATAAATCGCGCACATACGTCATACCTGCACAGTCTGAAAGTCGGGGTGTCACAATGGTGGTCCAATTACAAGAGCTCGGGCCAAAATTATCCAAGAGGAAGTTGGAAATCTCTTAAACCAATTTGCTCAAACTGGACTCCAACCTTCAAGATGGGCTGCTGAACCAAATTCAGAATACTTCAATGTTTTTATGTCCAATTCCTAAAGTCCAAAGTGTGGAAATGATGTAATTCGGCCCTAAGCCTATTATAGTATTATTTGGGCCTTTATTTTATCATTATTTAGCTGCATATTAGTTTATTTAAGCCCACTTTTATAAGCCTTCATGGCAAGTGGCGGGAATAGCTTGTGTCCTTTAGTATTCTAGTGTCTCTTAGGTTTCCATGCATGCATCTTTATATTCAGCATTGTAACTTGTTTTTCTTTCAATCAAGAAGTAAAATTATTGAATTTTCATTCAAGTGAGATTTTCTCTCAAGTTCTTTGCTGAACGACATTAGGGTTTCAAACCCCTTTCCCGGATAACGTTATTTCTTGACTCCTTATAGTCGACGGGGTGCGTTACTTACAATCTGATAGTGTTGGTTCTTTGCTCAATATAGCAAACGGGTCACACTCCTCTTATTTTCAACCTTGAATTGGACGATCAGATTCAAGAACTCCAAGTATTGATATAGGGTTTCACGGCAAGTACGTGGAGTTCGTATCATTTGGTATCTAGAGCTTAGGTTTCCATCCAAGGTTACGTATCCATATCTTTTATCTTTTGTATAATTTCTTTTCATTATGGTTATATTGCTGCAAAAAAAAAAAAAAAAAAAAATGAGAGCAGCATTGTTTCAGTCATTTTCTTTGTAATCTCAAATCATAAGTCATGTGGATTTGTTGGTTTGTATCTTTTTAGTTGTAACAGTTCGTTTGTGACAATTTTAGCACCCTTATTGGTTCATTCATCTTAAGGATTATTTGGTTGAGGGATCTGAAATTTCTTGTGTCTTTCTTCAAGAATTGAGAGAAAAGAGTGGTAAAAGGCTAGAGTTGTGAGCACAAAAGAGGGAAAAAGCCATATTTTTTAGTGATACACGAGTGTGAGTGACTCTAAACGAGGGCAAACACGTGAGGGAGTGTTGTGAGGTAATTTTACTAACGATTTTTCTTGCAGGTTTAAAACATGACGGAAGAACGAAATGAACAGCCTCCAATGGACGTTAACTTTGTCCTCCGTGCAATGCAACAACAATTTGATAGGTTGAACATACAATTTGGTGAGATCCGGGATCGATTGGATCAAAATGATGAACGGGTGACTGAATTACAACAAAATGCTCTCCCGGCTAGGAGACCAAACCGACGACCAGCCGATTTGGGTATCAATCCTCGTGATGGATTTGATGATGAGGAAGATGACTTGGATGAGGCTGCATCAAATGCCTCTTCTAGGAGAGATCATAGACGTCCAAGATACCAACAACAACGAAGAGAAAGAGGGGTAATTGACAATAACCTCGGATCTATCAAGCTTTCTATTCCTTCCTTCAAAGGACAAAATGACCCGGAAGCTTACATTGAATGGGAACGAAAGGTGGAGTTAATTTATGACTGCCACAACTATTCGGAAGGGAAAAAGGTAAAACTTACAGCCGTATCCTTTACGGACTATGCTATTTTATGGTGGGATCAAGTGGTGATAAGTAGACGCAGAAGTGGTGAGTACCCTATTGAAACTTGGGATGAGATGAAGGTGGTTATGAGGAAGAGGTTCGTACCTCCTCACTACTGTCGGGACCTACACCTTAAGTTGCAAAGTTTGAGGCAAGGGTTCAAAACGGTAGAGGAATACTACAAAGAAATGGAGATGGCAATGATTCGAGCAAATATTGAGGAGGATCGTGAGGCAACCATGGCTCGGTTCATATGTGGTCTCAACCGAGAGATCGCCAATGTAGTGGAACTTCATCACTATGTTGAACTTGAGGAAGTGGTCCATATGGCTATCAAGGTGGAGAGACAATTTAAGAAAGGACGGACTGTGGTTAGGCGTGATGATTCAAATACCTCTAAACCAAAGTGGAATTCTTCTCCAAAAACAGCCGAAAAGCCTTCAAAACCAAAGGAGGATCCACCTACAACAAAGGGTTCGTTTGAGAAAGGTAACACCTCTACACAGCGCAATCGTGATATTAAATGCTTTAAATGTCAAGGAGCAGGCCATATAATGTCTCAATGTCCAAACAAAAGAGCCATGATCTTGTTAGACAATGGAGAACTTGAAACCGAAAGTGAGGGTGATAATGGAGGCCTTGAAACATCGGATGAGGCAAGTGATGTTGAGCATGCGGTTGTGGGGCAAAGTTTGGTGGTTCTAAGAGCTTTACACATCCAAGCTCTTGAGGACAAAGATGAACAACAAAGGGAAAACATCTTTTACACACGGTGTCATGTTAAGGAGCGAGTGTGTGGGCTGATCATTGACAGCGGGAGTTGCGTGAACGTGGCTAGTAAATTGATGGTGGAAAGGCTCGGCCTTAAAACCTTGAAGCACCCGAGACCTTATAAGCTCCAATGGCTGAATGAACATGGTGAAATGAAGGTAACAAAACAAGTTCTTATCTCCTTTTCAATTGGCAAATACATGGATGAGATTCTTTGTGATGTCGTACCAATGCAAGCTGGCCATATATTGCTTGGAAGACCATGGCAATTTGATAGACGAACAGTTCATGATGGCTACAAGAATCGATATAGTTTTACCAAGGATGAGCGAAACATCACCTTGGCACCTTTACCACCAAGCCAAGTGTATGAAGAACAGTGCCAAATTAAGAAATCCATTTCAGCTTCTTCAAAACAAAGTGATTGTAATAGTGAGAGAGAATATGAAAAAGAAAAAGAAAAAGAGCATGAAAAAGAAAAGGAGAAGGAAAAAGAAAAAGAGTGTAACAGAAAAGAAGAGGGAGAAAAGAAACTAGTTGAAAAGAAAGAAAGAAAAAAAGTGAGTTTCTTTATAAAAGAAAAAGAGATTGAGGGGGTGATAAAAAAAGAAAAGCTTGTGATGATGATGATGTAGTAAAAACATATTTCTTTCATCTAATGAAACCCCTCCCTTGCCTAGTGTTGTTTCTTCTCTCTTGCAGGAGTTTGAGGATGTATTCCCGGAGGAAATACCACCCGGTTTACCTCCTGTACGAGGAATAGAACACCAAATCGACCTCATCCCCGGGGCTGCCATCCCAAACTGACCAGCTTACCGAAGCACCCCTCAAGAGACAAAAGAGCTTCAAAAACAAGTTGAAGAGTTGCTTGCAAAGGGATATGTGCGTGAGAGCATGAGTCTATGTACTGTTCCAGTTCTTTTGGTGCCAAAAAAGGATGGTACTTGGCGAATGTGCGTGGATTGTAGGGCTGTCAACAAGATCACGGTAAAGTATCGTTATCCCATACCTCGCCTTGATGATATGATTGATGAATTGCATGGTTCTACAATCTTCACTAAAATTGATTTGAAAAGTGGCTATCACCAAATAAGAATGCAAGAAGGTGATGAATGGAAAACAGCTTTTAAAACTAAGCATGGATTGTATGAGTGGTTAGTAATGCCTTTTGGCTTAACTAACGCACCTAGTACCTTCATGAGATTGATGAATCATGTATTGCGTGCTTATATTGGTAAATTCGTAGTGGTTTACTTTGATGATATACTGATCTTTAGCCGTAATTTGCATGAACATATTGAGCATTTGAGGTTAGTACTTGAGTTACTAAGGCATGAAAAGTTATATGCTAATCTTAAGAAGTGTAGCTTTTGCATGGATAGAGTCGTGTTCCTTGGATTTGTTGTGAGTGCAGGTGGTATAGAGGTAGATGAAGAAAAGGTTAAGGCAATCAAAGAGTGGCCTACACCCAAGACCATCACGGAAGTAAGGAGTTTTCATGGTTTGGCCGGGTTCTATAGGAGATTCGTGCCCAATTTCAGCACTATAGCTGCCCCCTTAACGGAAATCATCAAGAAAAGCGTGGGATTTAAGTGGGGAGAAGCTCAAGAAATGGCATTCCAAACATTGAAAACAAAGCTAAGTTCAACTCCTCTTTTACTTTTACCGGATTTTTCTAAAGCCTTTGAAATCGAATGTGATGCTTCGGGTGTTGGTATAGGTGTTGTGCTCATGCAAGAGAAGAAACCAATTGCATACTTTAGTGAGAAACTCAATGGGGCTACATTGAACTACTCTACTTATGACAAGGAGCTCTATGCCTTAATTAGGGCCTTAGAGACGTGGCAGCATTACTTGTGGTCGAAAGAGTTCATCATTCATAGGGATCATGAGTCATTAAAACATTTGAAGGGGCAAGGAAGTTTGAACCGAAGGCATGCTCGCTGGGTTGAATTTATAGAGATGTTCCCTTATGTGATTCGGTACAAGCAAGGTAAGGATAATGTTGTTGCTGATGCCTTATCACGAAGGTACATTCTTCTCTCTACCTTAAGTGCTAAATTCATGGGATTTGATCATATTAAGGAACTATACTTGAGTGATTCTGATTTTGCTGAAATATTTGCATCTTGTGAACAAAAGCCTTGTGATAAATTTTATGTTCAAGATGGTTATTTGTTTAGAGAAAACAAGCTATGCATTCCAAATTGTTCTTTGCGTCAGTTGCTAATCCGTGAGTCTCATGGGGGAGGATTAATGGGACATTTTGGTGTTTTAAAAACTTTGAGCATACTTAAGGAACATTTCTTTTGGCCTCATATGAAACGGGATGTTGAACGGACTTGTCATAGATGCGTAACTTGTAGAAAGGCTAAATCACGAGTTAAACCTCACGGCCTTTACACACCCTTGCCTGTTCCAACGCATCCGTGGACTGATATTTCTATGGATTTTGTGCTAGGAATGCCAAGAACACAAAATGGAAAGGATTCAATTTTTGTTGTTGTTGATCGATTTTCTAAAATGGCACATTTCATTCCTTGTAATAAAACTGATGACGCAACACATGTGGCTGGATTGTTCTTTCGGGAAGTAGTAAGACTTCATGGAATCCCAAAATCAATTGTAAGTGATCGAGATGTGAAGTTTTTAAGTCACTTTTGGCGAGTATTGTGGGGAAAATTGGGAACAAAACTGTTATTTTCCACCACTTGTTGTAACAGCCCGAAACAGGGGCAAGTTGAAAATTACAAAAATACCCCTACAGCTCAAAAATATTCCTACATTTCCCGAAACACTTTCACTACCCAATATTTTAACCAAAAGAATCCTCACATTATTTCGAGGATCGTGATACTCTCCGTAAACCATAATTCCCATCCTAACTCCCGTAGTATCAAAAACCGGCAAAAACCCTAGCTTATGATTCGATCATCAATAAATCCCTACTCATCTACCTTTTGATATCCAAAATTATAACTAAAACGATCCTTAAATTATTTTATGAATTTTCATACATTTACCAAAAACTCGATCTCACCATAGCATATTTTATAAATATTTTCCTTTCTAAAAATCATCATTTTATTTTGAACAAATTAGCTCTTATTCAATAGTCGAAATTATACTTGAAACGATCCTTGAATTTTCCTCTACATTATAGTGATTTTTCCAAACTTTAAACGTTATCATAGCTTCGTTTATATAATTTTCCTATGATTTTCATCATCTTTAATATTTATAATTTATAAACAAAAGCTCTAAATATTTCACATTTATAATCAAAACAAAGCTCGTTTTTCACTCATTCTTTCATTAATTCACTACTTCAAGTTTTTACCTCTCGACTCTTGAATAAATTTTATATTATTTTTACATTTATTTTTATTCAAAATGACATCATCCATGACCACATGGTCTTCTAGAAGGATTAAACAAATGAGCATAATTTCTCCACATTTCTTAGTTAATTACCTAGCATTTGTTCAAAATATAATTTAACCACATCTCCAAATTTATTACCAAGCATTTGTTGAAATATTAGGCAACCACATCTTCCATAAACCTTCATTTATTGCTTAGAGACCCCTCATGACTACCTATAAATACCCCCCTTAAGCCTCATTTATACCTCACAAATCAACACACAAAATCACTCCCTCTCTCCCAATTCTCAAGCCATTCCCTCTCCTTCTCTCTAAGGTATGTTTTTCTTTTATTATTTCATGCTTTATATAATGTTCTTAGTATAAAAATAATAGTAGCATGCCTAGGATTAATTAAATTATGCTTTAGGAATTTATTTTATGAAATATATGCTATTTATGCTAGTTTAGGAAAAATGTGATAAGATATATGCATTTTATTTAATTAAATGCATGAGTTATGATATGATATGATATGAATATGTGTTTAAATAATCGAACCTTGGGAACTCTTTTAAGAGCTGTGTTTAAAACATATTCAAAGAATTGGGTTGAGTGTATTCCATTTGTTGAATTTGCATATAACCGTTCAATACATTCTTCTACTTCTTTCTCACCCTTTGAGCTTGTTTATGGTTTTAATCCCTTAACTCCTTTAGATTTGCTTCCTTTACCTATGAATGAACTTGTAGGCTTAGATGGCAAGGAGAAAGCTGAACTTGTGAAGAAAATGCATGAGGATTGTAACGCCCCAAATTCTCAAATACGCATTATGTGAATTAATGTGAAATAATTGCCAATTATGACTTAATTGTTTAATTGCATAATTGTCCTTAAGTGGTCATTTTATTAATTTGAGGACCTAATTGCATGAAATAGTTTTGGACTTAATTGATCAATTTCCATGGGATTGAACTTGATTGCATGACTAATGTTTTGGAGGGATTAAATTGTAAATTGTGCTTAGTCTTTAATATCTAGCATATATCTCTTCCATGAGCTCATTTCATTCTAGCATTACACTGTTGCTTCCTTTCTTTTTACCGATTCTAAAACCCCAAGAAGAAAGAAGAGGATTTCATCATTTGAGCTTGAATTCAAGGGAAAATTGCATGCATTGAAGCATCATCATCATCACAACATCATCTCTTCTCCTTCTTTTCATTTATTCAATTCATGTATTAAGTAGATGAAATCAAGTATAATAGAGTATAGAAGACATAAATATTCATACCTTGAAGATTGGAAGAAGAAGGGAGGTGATTTGAGCTCAAAATCACAAGAATGGCCAAGGGTTTTTCTTCCTTTTTCTCTCTTCCTCTATCTCGATCAGTTGCAGCAGCAAGGGGAGATATTTGGCTCGGTTTTTGCTGCTAAAAGGGGGAAGAAAGGGCTTAACTCAAGGTACATAAGTCATGGTTAAGCTTTGGTTAGGTTAGGTTGAGTAAAAAGGGTCCCACCATGAAGACTAGTCAACAAAAGGAGCTCTTCTTGCACGAGTTGCTCGTTACGGTTGGGTTTCGGAGGTCTTAATGATCTCAAAAAGGTATGAGGCTTGTTCCATTGTCTCCGAATCATCGATACGAAGGCAACGGAGGTGTCGGAATTCGAATCCGAATTCCCGAGCTCAAGATATCACGTACGGAACCAAGGGTGCGCTAATTGCTCGTTAGCCCCCGATTTGGTTCCACAATCAAATTAAATTCGTTAACACGTCAAATGAATCCGAAAACATAAACTGAGCATATAGACATGTTCATAAAATACATATTTACGACATACTAAATTTCCACGACATTTCGATATCATTACATATAAGAACGAAGCAGAAATAAAACACTCAGGCGCGAGAATGAATTCATAACGTTATAAATTAATTACTAAAACTTAAATTCCATTTTAAATAAATTAAAGCCAACTAATAACATGTTGAAATTAATTAACAGAATTTCCAAAATAGTTAAGGTAGCATGAAACCTTAATTAAGAAGTTAAACACTAAATATCAAATTAAGTTAAATAACAACAATTTATAGTTTTAAAATCAAATAGGAACATTTTTAAACAATTAATCATATCATTAAATAATTAAATTGCGCAATTTATAAGTAAATACGGCACATCAGTTTAAACGAAAAGTCGGGGCGTTATAATACGACTGAAAAACTGGGGCGTTACAACCTCTCCCCCTTAAAAGAATCCGTCCTCAGATTCACTACTCGCCCGAACAAACAATGAGAGATTCCCCGTCTCTCACAAGCAACAAGGAGAGAAACCCCGTCCCTCAAACAACAATGAGTGAACCCCGTCTCTCAAGAGCAGCAAAGAGATCAAAGAGTAAACACCAAGATGAAAAGGATTCAAAATATGGATTGCAACAGTTAATAATTACGTAGGTCACACAGAGACACGTAATAAACATCAATTACAAACATAATAAGGAACAACGAAATTAATCAATTAGCAAGGCATATAGCATTAAGAAACCATTTAAATTTAAATTGTATGTATGCATATGCCATGAATGCTTCATGTACCGTTCACCGAGGTAAAAAAATTTGGAGTTGGGAGTTTTGTTGTACAATGTATGATCTGCCCTGAAAGTGAGTGCAGAGCTTGACTTGTCTTTAATTTATTCAGTGTGCCCCGGTGAAGCCATGATAGATCCTCTTCGAATATTATTCATGATTCCCTTCTAACTTTTACTGCTTCTAATTCTCTTCGATCTTTCATGATTTCCCATAACCTTCATTCAGCCCGACCAACTTTAAATAACCGAGCTTTGACCTCCCGTATACCCTTAGACCATCCGTCCTGAAGCTAGGTCCATAGCTACTATCTTTACCCATATCGGAGTCCAACATATCCTCGAGGATAACTACTCTTGACAACCTTGACGATTCAATCCCGGCCTTGAGATATTTATCATTATGGTCTATCTTAACACGAATCCTTTCCTATCTTTCATTCATGTTATCCGTTCATTCTCTTTGACCCCTTAAGGTTATATTCGGTATTTGGCCCCACATTTCTTGAATTGAAGATAGAATGTTCTTGATGATTCTTGAAGTTTGATGTAATTCCTCTAATGATCATCCTTTTTGGTTTGGTCTCTACTTAAGTTTCCTCCCGAATTACCATGGAAATAACCAATGACTTAATAGTATTGTCTTTGTTGGACCCCCTTTGTACTTCATTGAATTAATCTTGATTGACATCATCCCATTATATGTTAAGTTGATTCGACTTCCTCTTGTTAATTCTGATTTAGGAGTTCACAGAAGCTCCCTTATAATTCCATCACCTCCAAATTGAAATTCAACGAACCGTCTCCTTTATATCTCGTGATAATCTTTACCCGAATTTAGTAACTTAACTCTCACTTTGATAGTTTAACTATTAAAGCTGTTTTACTCGCTTCTGATTACCACCATAAGGACTCCCAGGCCTTCCCTAATTGTATTTTCATTGTTCCTACAAAATATTTCTTTAACCATGACCTTAAGTTTAAAATTTGCATCTCGGTCGTGCTCTCCCCCTTAAATTTCTGTTGTTACGTATTAAACTCTATCGGTCCTTCTTTCGTCGAAATTCTTGATGAGCAACTTTCATTAGGGAAGGTTTTAATCAGAATGGCAACCCAAAGGTTTTACCTTTCAACTTCCCTTCTAGTTTTCTTGATGTCCAAAACCCCTTTCCTACTCTTGTCCGATCCGAAGACCTCTAAGCCAACTCAAATCTCGCTTTTCTTTTCTAAAATCCCATTTCCATCAGCCTATCCATTACTTGAAATTCTTTAATTCCCCGACATCATCTCCCTTGTAATGTGCAACCCCATTGTTTCTTTTCATCTAAATTCAGATGTGGTTCGGTTGAAATGATACTTAATAAATAAGGTGAAGGAACTTCCTATCAAATAAACACTAAAATGCATGTCGAGTTAAAAATGACGATGCACGTGGCACACTTGCAATAATTTGATACGCAACACCTTAGGCAATGAAATCATCTAGAGGTGCACGCACAACTATAAGTAAGGAGAATTTAAATAATTTGATGCAAAGTATGATGCACTGTAGCACCCCAACCAGAAAGGCGCCATATCCTCCGCACTATGAGCCTGATCCACACATGAAATGGAAAGTCCATGCATGAACCCAGCTCACAGCGAATGGGGACTCACTCACTCCTTAAACTAGGCGGGAACTAAACCTTCGCAACCAAATCAAAAGAACAAAGATAAATGCCAAAGGCGGAAGCATAGCATAAAATCTAGTACTAATTCAAGCCACATAACGGTTTCAACTAGCACAATAACCTATTCTTTTAAATTCGTGCATAACATAATTCCATAATCATAATCATAGTCATACATTTATCCACTCTTGCAAAATCAATCAAATTACGAAATGCATAAGAAATGACTCAAACTTAACCAATAAACTTGACCTACTCGACTTCCCGCCTAGCACACCAAAACCTGCAAAAGAACTGAAAACAAACCGGGTTCAGTCTATACGAGATTGGTGGGTATAAAACGAGGTATAAGCAACATATACAACAATATTTAAACATTCACATGCAAGTTATAATCCCAAATGAGGTTTTTAGAGCATTTCCCAAGTGGGTGAAATAGATAAGTCATCAAAAGGGATTATAACGTTCATTTTTCATTAAGTCATTTGTGGCCTGGCGAGTGGGCGTGCATTATCTCCAACCAACACCTCGTGTAGTTCATTAAACATTCTTTCTTTCTTTCTTTCTTTCATGCATAACATTCTTTTGTGCACAATCATGAACATTTACACCTTCTTCCTCAGGGTGATGGTCGGGTGATCGGCCCGAACCATCCATTCACTAACCAAAAGGGGAACATGACTCCCCAGATGACACTCAGTGTCCATTCCTCGCTAACTCCTAACGAGGTCGGGTTACGCTGTTCATTGGTCGGACTAGTGTGAGGGTTCACCGTCAGCCCATGCCTCCTCGGGTCACCACTCACACCAAGTCCCTGGGCCCCATTCTGTGCATAACATTCTTTCTTTTCTCGCCAAAACATTTGGTAGGTTCATAAAATAAGGGCTTACGTTTAAAATCATTGACTTAGGAAAACGACTCTATATACATATATATTTTTGGCTGAAATCTTTACACGTTGGGAGTATATAGGGTCATTTAACTAAATAGAAGAGAAACCCACCTGTACGCCTCTTACCAGCAATATCAAGAAGAAAGGAGACTCGAAAGTGCCCTATGAACCCGGCATCTCCGCCCTGGAGTAAACTGTACAAAAGATAACGTAACGTATTCGTGATACTCAAGACTGCAAATGAACCATATATGACGCACGGCATGCAATGAACATGATTTGAATGCCTAAAAGATGATATTATGGAATGAACATGTTCATGTGTACTATTAATGCACTTAAATCATATAAACAAGCCATTCATTCGTTTAAGGAGGTGCTCATATTCATTAAGTTCATAAATTCCACATTTCATATCAATTCAACCCAAGAATTTCATATAACATTTATAGCTCAAAAATTACAAGTTTACCATTAGAGAATAGACAAATAAGGTCATTCAAGTCATGTTCGAAAATTAAATAACACGAACTAGATAACAATTAAATTCTAAAATTAAATATATAAATAATTTCATAGCATATATATATATATATATATATATACATATATATATCCTTACCCCTGCATGCATTTAATTATATATATATATACACACGTTTGCATGCATTTTACCTAATATATTATATATATTACACTTCATGCATTAAATATCTATTTTTTATATATAAACCATGCATTATTATATACATTTACGTATACGTGCATTCAAACCTAGATTATTAATCATGCATGCAATTCAACAAAACACAAAATTCATGCATACAGAAGGTATATATATATATATATATGTACGTAGCCATACAAGCTCCCAAATTAACATGCATGAAACATTTAACTTCCAACATGTGCATGCCTTATACCTATTCACGTACTGACAACCAACATGCACACACAAACAACTACTACATTCATGCATAACACAGGAAAGAAGGAAAAGAAAAATGACAGCAGCAACACAAACGCAGCTCCAATCAATCAAACACTTAACAATTTAAAGAAAGGAATGAAATGCAACAGCAAAGCAGCAGAGTTTCTGCACAAGAAGGCACCCGGCCGGGTACTTTCATGTATAAAAAACTCCCCGGCCGGGGAGTTGTATTACAGACGCAGCAGCAGCAGGCAAACGAAGCAATCCCCTGTTTTCTCAATATTTTGCAGCAGCAGCAGGGGAACTTCATCAAGCATCAAAGCAGCATCAAACCACCATCTAAAGGCAAGGAAAAATGCAGCAAACCATGCCACAAACATAGCACACACAAACGCAACAGCAACACATGACACAACAGCAACATGGAAACAAATTCAGTCCCAAAAGCTTCAAAATTCACATTTTCGATCATGGAAGATCTACACACACCTCACACAAATCAAAATCAAGTTCATGAAAGTCTAAATAATGCTGGAGTGGTCAAGTTTCATGCGTTAATTCTCAAGAAATATGGCAATTTAACAATGAATTCAAGAAAAAGAGATTCAACCTAACTATTCACTCATGCTTTCAAATCTCCATGGATTCAAGCTCAAAATTGGGGATGCATAGCTTAAAATGACACATATTGAATGTATAATACAACCCTAAGCTCACCTTGTGAATTGGATGAAGTTTGGAAGAGATTTCAGCTCCAAAATCTCCAAGGTATGCAAGGTTACGGGAATGGACTGGAGCAGGGGCTTTTTGGCTGATTCTCTCTTGTGTGTGAGGGTTGGTTCGGTGGAGAGACATAGGTATCAGATAGTGAGCTTAACTAGGGCCATAGCCTCCAACCATGGTTAATTTGGTCAAGGTTTGAGGGAGATATTAGAAAAATGGCTAACTGTGGTAATTTAACGGCATCTCGTTTTTCGGTTGAATTCCGGGGTTTCAAATGGTCTTAGAAAAATATGAGGCTAAGTTCACTGAACTCGAATTTTCGTTACGAGTTTAGCGAAGTTGACGAAACTCGAATCCGAGTTTCCTAGCTCAAGATATCACATACGGAACCAAGGGTGCGCTAATTGCTCGTTAGCCTCCGATTTGGTTCCACAATTCAAATTAAATTCGTTAACACGTCAAACAAGATCGAAAACATGAAACGAGCATACGGACATGTTTATAACACATAAATGTAGAACATACTAAATTTTCATGAATTTTCGATATCAAATCATATAAGAACGAAGCACGTTTATATCACTCATAAGCAATGTATAAACATATTCAAAGAATTTCATAATATAAAACAAAATTTAAAATTCACAATTAAATATAACTTAAGTGCACTATTTTAATATCATTAGTTCAAATTCATTTTTAATTGGATAACAACATGAACGGATCATATATATCTATAAATTAAAATGTACACATTTATTTAATTAACAGCCAAATGCATAGATTTCTCACAGTTTAATTTAAAATTCAAATGCATGATCTAATACCATTTAATTTAAATTCGATTGCATGATTGATATTAAATACAATAAATTGCATGAATTCATATATATATTTCGTTAAACAACTTGTACTACATTTAATATATATAAATATATTTAGATAGGTATATTTAGTATTAATAACATTAAAATATGATAATTAACATTTAATATATAGATTTAAATATATAAAACACGTATAAACAATTATTTCGTACAATTTGGTAAACACATACGTCATGCTATACGACTGAAAAACTGGGGCGTTACAACCTCTCCCCCTTAAAAAGAATCCGTCCTCGGATTCACTACTCGCCCAAACAAACAATGAGAGATTCCCCGTCTCTCGCAAATAACAAGGAGAGAGCCCCGTCTCTCGAGCAACAATGAGAGAACCCCGTCTCTCCAACAGCAATGAGAGAACCCCGTCTCTCAAGCAGCAATGTGAGGACCCCGTCTCTCACAAGCAAAGAGAGCACCCCGTCTCTCGAACCAAATTCAGAGAATCCCCGTCTCTTACAAAAAACAACAAAGCAAGGAGGTCTCCAATACCCCCGAGCAACATAACGCGAAACAATAATTAAAGTCACATAAGACACCCAAAGCAGGTAATAGATATCATCCAAGTTGAGTATCAATTACTCCAATTAATTTAACATGATAAGGAATCAAAGCACTTAACATGAAAATTATTTAAGTTAAATTTGCATGGATGCATGTATCATGGATGCTTCAGGTACCGTTCACCGTAATTGCATAATTTAGAGTTGTGAGTTTTGTGGTCCAATGCATGATCTGTCCCGAAAGTGAGTTTAGTGGTCGACTTGTCTTTAAGCTCTTTAGGGTACCCCAACAAAGCAATTGATAGACTCTAAGGATTTTATTCTTTATTCCCTTCTGACTTGTCCGGCTTCCAGTCTTCTTCGATCTTTAATCATTTCCATAATCTTCATTCGACCAACCAACTCTTTTTAATTAACTGAGCTTGACCTCCCCTAATACCCTTAAATCATTCGTCCCGAAATCAGATCCATAGTTATTTCCTCTACCCATATCAAAACCTAACCTACCATTGAAGATATTTACTCAAATCTCCCCCTGTCTTTCGTTCAATTCACCCTTCTTACCCTCTTAAAACCTCTAAGGTGAAATTTAGTATTCGGCCCCTACAATTCCTTAATCGAAGATAGGATGTTCTTGATGATTCTTGAAGTTTGATTTAAATTTCCTCCATGTTCATCCTTGCCGATTTGTCGCTTCTGGAATCTCTTTCCGAATTTATTGAACCAAACTTTATTAACGACATCCCTTTCTATGATAACTTGAATCGATTCCTTCTTGACAACTCAGCTTAGGAGTTTCCCAAACTCCTTCGTAACTCCCTTATCTTCAAATCAACTTACATACTTAGAACGATTCAACGAGCTAACTTCTCTATTCCCCGTGAGATTCTTCAATCCGAATTTAGTGACTCAGCTCTCATTTTAAAAGTTAATCCTTAAAGTCGTCTTATTCATCTCCGCTCACCACCATAAAATTTCCGGATCTTCCCTAATTGCATCTCCGTTATTTCTATAATTATTTCTTCGACCCCGACCTTTTGTTTCAATTTTCCTCTTGGTCATGCTCTCCCCCTTAAATTTTCTGTCCTTACATGTCGAATTCCATCAATCCTTCTTTTATCGCAATCCTCTCATTTTCCTTTTCAATTCTCTTCGTAATCGAAACCCCCTTCTCTATTCTTATTCGATCCCAGCACCCCGACACCACATCTAGTCTTACTTTCCCTCGGAGTTCCTTTCCACTGACCTAACTCTTACCTGAAGTTCTTTATTTCCCCAAATCATCTTCCTTGTCAAGTGCCATCCCATTATTTTTTTTTCTCTTAACTCAGATATGGCCCAGTCGCAGAGATACTTGATAAGTGAGGTAAAAGAACTTCCTACGAAGTAAACACTAAAATGCATGTCGGGTAAACATGTCAATGCATGTGTCACTCTTACAACAAGAAAATATGCAACATATTAGAGCAACGAAATCAAATAGAAATGCACACACAAACATAATTAAAGAAGAATAAATAATTGATGCGAAGTATGATGCACGTGCTATGAATGTTTTGTGTAGCACCCTAACCCCCCCAGGGCACTACATCCCCCGCACTATAGCCTCGATCCACGTATGAAATGGAAAATCCATACATAAACCAAAACTATAGCGAACGGGTGACAATAAAAATGACGAGCTAGGCGGGACACTCCCCAACATAAATAAATCAAACATGAATTCAAAAGCGGAAGCAATAACTCAAATATACATAAAGGTACCATATTTATCGAATAGATACGTATAGGTACCAACTTAACTATCAATACATTATCATCTATTAATCATATACATACTCAGGTATCCAAAATGTAATAAGAAGGACCATATCATGAGATGTCCAAAAGTGTTATACATGAAAGGTACAATACTAGACCCGTGACAGTGCAACACTTGACCGGACTCCCGCCTAGCACGACCAAGCGCTCAAGTACCTGAAAAGTGAAGTATCAGTCTACCGAAGACTGAGTGAGGGGCAATAAATATATATAACACACATCACATGCAAGTTGTAGCCTCGGGTGAAGACTTTGGAATCAATACAATTATATAGTTCAAGAAACTCGTTCTTTGCCCGAGATTACAACTAATCATTTTAACAGTTTAACTTGATCATTTCATGAACATGTGACCCCGGCGAGTAGGGGTGATTCTCCAACCTTTACACCAAACGTGACAATACATGATTGCTTTATCAATTCAATACATGATCATGCAATTCCACTTAGTGCTCACATAAACAGTTTCATGCTTGAAATTATGCAATAACCCGAGGATAACCGGACATGCTGGATTAATCCCCAGTCTCCTTCTTCCTCCGGGTGATAGTGAGTTTGCAAGGCTCAACTATCCACGACATGGTGTGTGTAAGGGACATGACCCCCTAGACACGGAACTCCTTCCACCACTAATCTCCTAGTGGCTTCGGGGGTGATCCCAACAATGTGAGGATAATTCAGGAGTTACCCGTCAGCCCTTACTTTCCCGGTTGGCTCAAGAATTACCCTCGGGCCCACGTGCAATCATGTATTCGCCAAACTTGCTTGAAAATCATGACAATCATGGCTTGCTTGCTTGAAACATTTATATTTTGGAAAACGTTTATATTTATAATACGTTTTGGGCCGAAAGAGCACATAATGGTGGTAGGGTTCTATATACCTAAAGTAAAACCTCACCTTTTCTTACAAAATACAATGAGGATATGCTCTACGGAGCCTGCTCCTCGTCCACAACCTCATGACCTGTGCAAACACGACGTGTATACGTGAGACATGACCTAAAATGGACCAAATATGACGAACGGCGGAAATGTATCGAGATGACGAGGAAAATGCAATGTGGCATGATAACATGTTATTTCAGTACATATTAGCACATATAATAGCAATTCGGGGTCAAAGAAGTCGTCGGATCGAGGGGCTATTTTCGTAATTTTATGCAGAAACTTTTATTCTGCAATCCAGGTGGGAACGGCCGTTCCGGACCCCTTTGCAAAATGCGAACGGTCGTTCCCGTAATCCCCAAAATCGCGCCAACGTTTTTAGTTTTAAAAATGCACCTAGCTGGGAACGGCCCTTCCGGCACCAAGGCCAAAATGGGAACGGTCGTTCCCATAGTCGGCCGCCTATTTTTAGTTTAAAAGAGGGGAACGCCCGTTCCCACAATGCCTTGAGGCTGGGAACGGCCGTTCCCTGTTTCTGCAACTTACAAAAACAGAGTAAAACAGGGGATGCTCTCGGAAATGAGCAACAAAGCAACCAAAATTTCATTTTAAATCAACAAAGTTAGGATTTTCTGGTAATATGATGCATATATGCTCAAGAAACGATAACATAACACTTAAACACTCAAAGCATGAAATATTATCAAAATTCCAAGTTTCCAAACTCATGCTCACCTTGATCAATCAAGCTCAATTTTCAATGATTTCATGAATAAATCATGCCATAATTCAACAAATATTCACCTAATCATACTTCCAACTAGAATTAATCCATCTAACACATAATCCTCAAACCTTAGTCATGTCTAATATGATCAACATCATCAATTCATGCAAACCAACCTTGAAATGGAAAGAAATGAAGAAGATAGATGATGATGATGATGATGAACTCCCCAAAACTCGGCAAATTTCTTGATGAAATAGATGAAATCACTTCTTCCCCTTTTTCTTCTTGATACCGAGAATGAAAGGAAGCAAACAAGTTGGGAGATTTTTGTGTGAAATGAGAGTAGGAAGCTTGGAGATGCATATCACGTAACACCCATTTTTGAAATGTGTGAATTGTCCCATTTTACCAATTAATCCTTCAACTCATAAAGTTATGCAGTGGAGTATACATGATTTTAGAATATGATCAATTAGGCCCTTGTAAAACTATGCAATTAAGTCCCTAAAGTTTAGAAAATTATCGAATAGGAACAATTTAGTAATTTGGAACTCTCTCGGTAAATGTTTCATGTAAGAAATATTTTTCCGAGCCATGAAATAATATTTTCAATGCTATGAATTCCAAATAATTCACATAATTGATGTTTCAAGAATTTTTATAAAATGTAAAATGCCACGTAAGAATATTATGGAATTAAAGAATTAAAATAAATTCCTACGCTCAAACTCACACGTGGCGTGCTTACCTGTTCATCCGGAACCGGGGCGCTACAACTCTCCCCCCCTTAAAAGAATCTGGTCCCCAGATTCTCTAGTCTTGCGTGAACAACTCCGGGTGGAACTGTTTCATTTTATCTTCTGTTTCCCACGTAGCTTCTTCGGTTTTATCGGTTCTCCACAAAACCTTAACCATGGGAATTCTCCGGTTTCTCAACTCTTGAAATTTCCAATCCAAGATTCTAACCGGCCTCTGAACAAATGTTAAATTCGGTTCCAGCTCAACTTCTTCCACGGGGAGAATTGTGGTTTCATCGGGGTAATATTTCCTTAACTGAGATACGTGGAATACGTTGTGAATCCCCGTAAGACTCGGTGGTAGGTCCAGTCGATAGGCTACCTCGCCTATTCTTTCAAGAATCTCGAACGGACCTAAATAGCGAGGATTAAGTTTTCCTCCTTTCCCGATCCGGGTGAAACCTTTCCTTGGTGACACCTTCAAGAATACCTGGTCACCAAGTTCGAATTCTAGATCTCTTCGGCGCTTATCGGCATAGCTCTTTTGTCTATCTTGCGCGGCTTTCATCCGTTGTTGAATCATTTGAACTTTCTCAATCTTATCCTAGACGACTTTGGAAGGCTTTTCAAATCTTTCACCTTTCTTTACCCCTTCCTGTTTCGACCATTTCCACTCTTCCAAGTCGAAGAACAACGGAGATTGGCACTTTCTTCCATAAAGAAGTTCATAAGGAGCCATCCCGGTCGAAGCCTGAAAGCTGTTATTATATGCAAATTTAATCAAAGGAAGCTGTTCTGTCCAGGAATTCTGAAAATCCATCGCGCACGCCCGAAGTAGATCTTCCAAATATCTTATTAATCTTTCTGTTTGACCGTCTATTTGCGGGTGAAATGTTGTACTGAACTTATGTTTCGTTCCCAAAATGGCCTGTAACTCCTGCCACAACTTAGATGTAAATCTCGGGTCTCGGTCTGAAACTATGCTTACCTGAATGCCATGAAGTCGGATAATCTCTCTGTTATAAATTTCGGCCAACTTTGGGATCTTATAAGACATCCGGACCGGTAGAAAGTGAGCAGACTTTATGAATCTATCCACAATTACCCAAATACCGTCAAACCCGCCTTTAACCTTTGGTAATCCGGAAACAAAGTCCATCGTTACTTGTTCCCACTTCCATTCGGGAATAGGTACCGGTTGTAGAAGTCCTGCGGGTTTTTGGTGCTCAGCTTTCACTTTCTGACAAGTCAGACAATGTTTCACGTACTCTGCCACGTCTCTTTTCATCCCGTTCCACCAATAATATTGCTTCAAGTCCTTATACATTTTGTTTCCTCCTGGGTGGATCGGATAGGCTGACTTGTGAGCTTCTTCGAGTAGAACCAGTTTCAATTCTTCAGGTACTACTACTCTATTTTTAAACCGAAGTAACCCGGTCTCATCGAACCCGAAAGGACTCTCCGGGTCATCCTTAGCTTTACTTACAAGCTTCTGAACTTCCGGATCCTTATTCTGAGCCTCAAATAACTGATTCTTTAATTCCGGCTGAATTGTGATATTAGAAACCCGAGCCTTTAACACAATCGGTGTCATCTCGTCACTTTCCTTTATTTCCAAACTCGATACACTCGCCTTCCTGCTAAGTGCATCGGTGACCACGTTTGCTTTCCCGGGATGATATTTAATTGTACAATCATAATCTTCTAACTTTTCCATCCAACGCCGTTGCTTCATATTCAAATCTTTCTGTATGAATAAATACTGGAGGCTTTTGTGGTCGGTGAAAATCTCAAAGGAAATCTCGTATAAGTAATGTCTCCATTTCCCGAGAGCAAAGATCACGGCTGCAAGCTCTAGATCGTGTGTCGGATAATTCTTTTCATAATCCTTTAGCTTTCGGGTAGCATAAGCGATCACTTTTCCTTTCTGAGTCAAAACACAACCTAAGCCTTCTTTAGAAGCATCTGTATACACCGCATACTCCTCTGAACCCTCAGGAAGTGCTAACACCGGAGCTGAGACTAACTTTTCTTTCAAAAAGTTAAAGCTTTGATCACACTTGTCGTCCCAGACAAACTTGACATCTTTCTTTGTCAATCGGGTCAACGGTGCAGCAATCTTAGAAAAATCCTGAACAAATCTTCTATAATAACCGGCTAATCCCAAAAAGCTTCTAATTTCCGAGGCATTCTTTGGTTTTTCCCATTTTAACACGGCCTCAATTTTCGAGGGATCGACTTCCAACCCTTTTCCTGAGATTACATGTCCCAAGAAAGAAACCCGATCGATCCAAAATTCACACTTACTGAATTTAGCGAATAACTGATGCTCCTTTAAGGTCTGAAGAACAAGCCTAAGATGCCTCGCGTGCTCCTTGGCTGATTTTGAGAAAACCAGAATATCATCGATGAATATCACCACAAACTTATCGAGGAAAGGCCTGAAAATCCGGTGCATCATATCCATGAAAGCTGCAGGGGCATTAGTTAATCCAAAAGGCATAACCACGAACTCGTAGTGTCCGTGCCGAGTATTGAATCCTGTCTTAGGAATATCCTCTGCTCGGATTCGCAGCTGGTGGTATCCCTGTCTTAAATCCAATTTTGAATAGACTTTGGAACCCTGAAGTATATCGAATAACTCCTCGATATGTGGGAGGGGATACTTGTTCTTAATAGTCATCCTGTTCAACTCCCTATAATCGATGCACATTCTTAAAGTTCCGTCCTTCTTCTTTACGAATAAAACTGGTGCTCCCCAAGGTGAAGAACTTGGTCGAATGTAACCAACTCCCAACAATGCTTCAAGCTGAACTTTTAATTCCTTTAATTCCGCTAGAGCCATCTGGTAGGGAGTCTTTGAATACGTCTCGGCATTCGGAAAAAGATCGATCACAAACTCAATTTCTCATTCAGGAGGCAAAGAATCTAATTTCTCTAGAAAAACCTCGGAAAATTCTTTCACAACTTCGGTATCCTCCAACTTCACCTGATCCTTTGGCTTGTTCAAAATGTAAGCAACGAGCCCTGTAGCCCCATCTCTGACTAATTTGTGAGCTTCTGAAAAAGAAAGTAGGGGTACGGTCTTCGAAGTACAACCCGTGACAACCTCTGAACGAACTGCACTTTCTTGGCCCGACAATCCACGGTAGCATAGTGCCTGTAAAGCCAATCCATCCCTAGAATAGACCCGTATCTCTCCATTGGCATCACAATGAAATCGGTCAGAAATTCCCTGCCTTCAATTACCACTGGAACATCCCTGTAAACCTGATCCGTCTCTCGCCTACTACCGAAAGGAGTACTAACTAAATAGCGCACAGAAGTACACATAGCAGGCAAAGGTAGAGTAATAGCAATAGAACGAGCAAGAAAGGAGTGTGTAGCTCCCCGATCAAATAATGTATGGATGTTCGTGCCATGAATGCAAATAGTACCTTCAACTACCGTTGTAGGGTCGATCTCTGCATCCTGCTCCTCTCCGGCTAGTGCGTAGGCTCGAGCTCTCACCAGTGGCCTCGGACCTGCAGGTGGCGGATCCTGACGATCCGGACAGCCGTCTACCATGTGCTCGTCACTCCCGCAGATCAAACATAGCCCTAAACGTCGTCTGCAGTTATCATAATGATGTGTAGTCAGTCCACAGAATCTGCAGCCCGGTTTCTGAGGTGGCTGTGGTGGTGCTGGAGCTCTCGGACCCTTCTGTGACGGTCCTGTAGCCTTAAGCTTCTTCCCCGAATCCTTCTGTACTGGAGGTAAAGGATAAACCATCGGCCTCTTTCCCGAGCTCGATCCCTGACCCGCTCTCGAGCCTGAAGCCTATCCAGTACGGTGAGTAGCCCTCCTAGAAATATCAGAATCCTCAACCTTTAGGGCCTTTACGGTAGCTTTACCCCAGGTACTCGTATTAGCTGCTTTCAGCGCATCCTGAATATCCGGTCTCAGTCCCTGAACGAACTTCATCGCCTTATGAAAGTCATCATTCGCTATGTTAGGTACATAGCGAGAAAGTCTCTCGAACTCGGCGATATACTGCCCCACAGATCTTCCTCCCTGTTTCAACTCGGTGAATTCCCTCAACCTGCGAGTACGGGAATCTGGAGGAATAAACTTGTTTTTAAACTCCCGCACGAAGACCTCCCAAGTAATCTCTGTCCCGGCTGCCTCTAGAACAATCTGTGTACTCTCCCACCAGGAGTAGGCCTCCCCCTGGATAAGAGTAAGGGTGCAGCGAGCCTTCTCCTGAGTATCACAAGGGATAAGCTGCCAGATCCTCTCAATCTCCTTTAGCCACATTTCTGCCTGAATATCGTCGCCGTTGTAGAACTTCGGGGGACGCTGGTTCTGAAACTCACGCAAAATAGCAAAAATAGGGTTCTCCTGAGGTGCTACGGGCGCTGGTGGTGGTGGAGGTACCCTTTCCTGTAGCCTCTGATCAATCAATCCCACTACTGCATTCATAAAATCCTGAGGCTGTGCCTGAGCAGGTGGAGGAGGTGGTGATCTCTCCCGACGACGATGCCGGCGATGATGATGATGCCTGTGTCTCGAGGATCGGTCACTGGAGTGTCTGTCACATTCCATCCTGAAATCAAATCACTACACATGTGTGGTTGGATTAATACATGCAAATGTGTGCATATAATTCAATGATATCAATAAACACACATTCAAGAAGGGTCACATAGCTCAAGTAATGCAAGGATTCAAGTAAATCAAGTAATTCAACGAAATGCAGACTCTCAAATAGCAAGTAATTCTATGTCGTGCGACCTAGACTGACTTGACACGACTCAAGAACCTCGGTTTTGCAACCGGGCTCTGATACCACCTGTAGATGTAGCACCCTAACCCCCCCCCCCAGGGCACTACATCCCCCGCACTATAGCCTCGATCCACTTATGAAATGGAAAATCCATACATAAACCAAAACTATAGCGAACGGGTGACAATAAAAATGACGAGCTAGGCGGGACACTCCCCAACATAAATAAATCAAACATGAATTCAAAAGCGGAAGCAATAACTCAACTATAGATATAGGTACCATATTTATCGAATAGATACGTATAGGTACCAACTTCACTATCAATATATTATCATCTCTTAATCTTATACATACTCAGGTATCCAAAACGTAATAACAAGGACCATATCATGAGATGTCCAAAAGTGCTATACATGAAAGGTACAATACTAGACCCGTGACAGTGCAACACTTGACCGGACTCCCGCCTAGCACGACCAAGCGCTCAAGTACCTGAAAAGTGAAGTATCAGTCTACCAAAGACTGAGTGAGGGGCAATAAATATATATAACACACATCACATGCAAGTTGTAGCCTCGGGTGAAGACATTGGAATCAATATAATTATATAGTTCAAAAAACTCGTTCTTTGCCCGAGATTACAACTAATCATTTTAACAGTTTAACTTGATCATTTCATGAACATATGACCCCGGCGAGTAGGGGTGATTCTCCAACCTTTACACCAAACGTGACAATACATGCTTGCTTTATCAATTCAATACATGATCATGCAATTCCACTTAGTGCTCACATAAACAGTTTCATGCTTGAAATCATGCAATAACCCGAGGATAACCCGACATGCCGGATTAATCCCCAGTCTCCTTCTTCCTCCGGGTGATAGTGAGTTTGCAAGGCTCAACTATCCACGACATGGTGTGTGTAGGGGACATGACCCCCTAGACACGGAACTCCTTCCACCACTAATCTCCTAGTGGCTTCGGGGGTGATCCCAACAATGTGAGGATAATTCAGGAGTTACCCGTTAGCCCTTACTTTCCCGGTTGGCTCAAGAATTACCCTCGGGCCCACGTGCAATCATGTATTCGCCAAACTTGCTTGAAAATCATGACAATCATGGCTTGCTTGCTTGAAACATTTATATTTTGGAAAACGTTTATATTTATAATACGTTTTGGGCCGAAAGAGCACATAATGGTGGTAGGGTTCTATATACCTAAAGTAAAACCTCACCTTTTCTTACAAAATACAATGAGGATATGCTCTACGGAGCCTGCTCCTCGTCCACAACCTCGTGACCTGTGCAAACACTACATGTATACGTGAGACATGACCTAAAATGGACCAAATATGACGAACGGCGGAAATGTATCGAGATGACGAGGAAAATGCAATGTGGCATGATAACATGTTGTCTCAGTACATATTAGCACATATAATAGCAATTCGGGGTCAAAGAAGTCGTCGGATCGAGGGGCTATTTTCGTAATTTTATGCAGAAACTTTTGTTCTGCAATCCAGGTGGGAACGGCCATTCCGGACCCCTTTGCAAAATGGGAACGGTCGTTCCCGTAATCCCCAAAATCGCGCCAACGTTTTTAGTTTTCAAAATGCGCCTAGCTGGGAACGGCCCTTCCGGCACCAAGGCCAAAATGGGAACGGTCGTTCCCATAGTCGGCCGCCTATTGTTAGTTTAAAAGAGGGGAACGCCCATTCCCACAATGCCTTGAGGCTGGGAACAACCGTTCCCTGTTTCTGCAACTTACAGAAACAGAGCAAAACAGGGGATGCTCTCGGAAATGAGCAACAAAGCAACCAAAATTTCATTTTCAATCAACAAAGTTAGGATTTTCTGGTAATATGATGCATATATGCTCAAGAAACGATAACATAACACTTAAACACTCAAAGCATGAAATATTATCAAAATTCCAAGTTTCCAAACTCATGCTCACCTTGATCAATCAAGCTCAATTTTCAATGATTTCATGAATAAATCATGCCATAATTCAACAAATATTCACCTAATCATACTTCCAACTAGAATTAATCCATCTAACACATAATCCTCAAACCCTAGTCATGTCTAATATGATCAACATCATCAATTCATGCAAACCAACCTTGAAATGGAAAGAAATGAAGAAGATAGATGATGATGATGATGAACTCCCCAAAACTCGACAAATTTCTTGATGAAATAGATGAAATCACTTCTTCCCCTTTTTCTTCTTGATACCGAGAATGAAAGGAAGCAAACAAGTTGGGAGATTTTTGTGTGAAATGAGAGTAGGAAGCTTGGAGATGCATATCACGTAAGACCCATTTTTTAAATGTGTGAATTGTCCCATTTTGCCAATTAATCCTTCAACTCATAAAGTTATGCAATGGAGTATACATGATTTTAGAATATGATCAATTAGGCCCTTGAAAACTATGCAATTAAGTCCCTAAAGTTTAGAAAATTATCGAATAGGAGCAATTTAGTAATTTGGAACACTCTCGGTAAATGTTTCATGCAAGAAATATTTTTCCGTGCCATGAAATAATATTTTCAATGCTATAAATTCCAAATAATTCACATAATTGATGTTTCAAGAATTTTTATAAAATGTAAAATGCCACGTAAGAATATTATGGAATTAAAGAATTAAAATAAATTCCTACGCTCAAACTTACACGTGGCGTGCTTACCTGTTCATCCGGAACCGGGGCGCTACATTTTGGAACCTATCACCAATATAGTAAGTTGTTAGCTCGGTAGCTTTTCCTTGTTCCTCCAATCCCGAGGTTACTTTGATTTGGTAATTATTCCTTGCCTTTCCCACGGTTTTCGAGATTTCCATGAATCTTAGTAATTCAACTTGTATTTTCCACTATTGAGATTGCAATTTCTTGATCCCTAATTCTTCCACGTCCACGGAGTTAGCATCCAACTTCTCCTCGAAATTCCACCTCTACTTCTAGTCGTCACCTCGATCAAGAATCCCGTGCTTATCCTTTATGAGTTTAGATTGGGGAAATTGAACTTGTTTTTCAATTACTTACACTTGAGCACATGATCTTCTCCAACCAGTCTTCGTCTTTCTTTATCGTTTCCATTTGTTGCTCCATATCTTCCAATTCCACCTCACAACACGACAATTCAGCTTGGATTTGGAAAAACGAACTCAAATCCCATCCTCAATATCGTCACCTTCTCTAAATTTGTATTTTCCACGCTACTTGGCTCCTTCCAATCCCTTCCCGACTCGTTTTGCATCTTAGTCGAAATTTAGGGCTCCATGACTCACTTCTTCCCAATCTTAACCTATGCAACCTCTGCAACCTCTTTTCTAACCATTAAATTCATTTAGAAATTCCTCTTTGACGACTCTTGATGCGTAATTTCCGCTGCATGTGTTTTAACTTGAATCTCCACAACCCTCGCTATCTCTTCCATAATCCGAACCCTGAGTTAAAGCACCCTCAAGGTTCATTCACTCCATTCCTTAAGTTGAATGACCCCGTTGAATCCAATTATGACATCCAATGAAAGAGAGCCGCATATGTCAATCTTCAGAGTCGTAAATATTCCTAGATCAACTCATCAAGTGTCCCTCTATACTTGCATCTGTAAAGTCGAATTTCCATCTCAGCTCCTAACCATTGAACTCTAACTCTATCCATGAAGACCACACCTCTCGAATTCTCCATATCCTTCCCCGGTGCATCCCTCCTATCTTCCATGCCTCAGAAAGGACTTGCAATAGAATGTTGTTAGCATGATGTTTGGCCGTGGTTTGATATTATCTTCATAACCTATAAATCAGAACTCATTTCAAGGATATATGCATGCCATTAGTGCATACTCATGGCACGTATTCTACACGAAAAACACTGATCCAATGCAGGAATGCAACAGATAAGTCAACAAAACTCAAAAAGGAAAGCAATACATATTCAAGATCGATGCAATGCACACATTGTCACGTAGTTCCTAAGCCGTACCACCTAGACTGACTCAAACACGACACGAGAACACCGGTTCTGCAACCGGGCTCTGATACCACTTAAGGATGTAGCACCCCAACCGGAAAGACGCCACATCCCCCGCACTATGAGCCTGATCCACACATGAAATGGAAAGTCCATGCATGAACCCAGCTCACAACGAACGGGGACTCACTCACTCCTTAAGCTAGGTGGAAACTAAACCTTCGCAACCAAATCAAAAGAACAAAGATAAATGCCAAAGGCGGAAGCATAGCATAAAATCTAGTACTAATTCAAGCCACATAACGGTTTCAACTAGCACAATAACCTATTCTCGAAAATTCGTGTATACCATAATTCCATAATCATAATCATAGTCATACATTTATCCACTCTTGCAAAATCAATCAAATTACGAAATGCATAAGAAATGACTCAAACTTAACCAATAAACTTGACCTACTCGACTTCCCGCCTAGCACTCCAAAACCTGCAAAAGAACTGAAAACAAACCGGGTTCAGTCTATACGAGACTGGTGGGTATAAAATGAGGCATAAGTAACATATACAACAATATTTAAACATTCACATGCAAGTTATAATCCCAAATGAGGTTTTTAGAGCATTTCCCAAATGGATGAAATAGATAAGTCATCAAAAGGGATTATAACGTTCATTTTTCATTAAGTCATTTGTGGTCTGGCGAGTGGGCCTGCATTATCTCCAACCAACACCTCGTGTAGTTCATTAAACATTCTTTCTTTCTTTCTTTCATTCATGCATAACATTCTTTTGTGCACAATCATGAACATTTACACCTTCTTCCTCCGGGTGATCGGCCCGAACCATCCATTCACTGACCAAAAGGGGAACATGACTCCCCAGATGACACTCAGTGTCCATTCCTCGCTAACTCCTAACGAGGTCGGGTTACGCCGTTCATTAGTGGGACTAGTGTGAGGGTTCACCGTCAGCCCATGCCTCCTCCGGTCACCACTCACACCAAGTCCCTGGGCCCCATTCTGTGCATAACATTCTTTCTTTTCTCGCCAAAACATTTGGTAGGTTCATAAAATAAGGGTTTACGTTTAAAATCATTGACTTAGGAAAACGACTCTATATACGTATATACTTTTGGCTGAAATCTTTACACGTTGGGAGTATATAGGGTCATTTAACTAAATAGAAGAGAAACCCACCTGTACGCCTCTTACCAACAATATCAAGAAGAAAGGAGACTCGAAAGTGCCCTATGAACCCGGCATCTCCGCCGTGGAGTAAACTGTACAAAAGATAACGTAACATATTCGTGATACTCAAGACTGCAAATGAACCATATATGACGCACGGCATGTAATGAACATGATTTGAATGCCTAAAAGATGATATTATGGAATGAACATGTTCATGTGTACTATTAATGCACTTAAATCATATAAACAAGCCATTCATTTGTTTAAGGAGGTGCTCATATTCATTAAGTTCATAAATTCCACATTTCATATCAATTCAACCCAAGAATTTCATATAACATTTATAGCTCAAAAATTACAAGTTTACCATTTGAGAATAGACAAAGAAGGTCATTCAAGTCATGTTCGGAAATTAAATAACACGAACTAGATAACAATTAAATCTATAAATAATTTCATAGCATATATATAATATACAATATATATATATTCGTACCCCTACATGCATTTAATTATATATATATATATATATATATATATATACGTTTGCATGCATTTTACCTAATATATTATATATATTACACTTCATGCATTAAATATCTATTTTTTATATAAAAACCATGCATTATTATATACATTTACGTATACGTGCATGCAAACCTAGATTATTAATCATGCATGTAATTCAACTAAACACAAAATGCCCTGAAAGTGAGTGCAGAGCTTGACTTGTCTTTAATTTATTCAGTGTGCCCCGGTGAAGCCATGATAGATCCTCTTCGAATATTATTCATGATTCCCTTCTAACTTTTACTGCTTCTAATTCTCTTCGATCTTTCATCATTTCCCATAACCTTCATTCAGCCCGACCAACTTTAAATAACCGTAGACCATCCGTCCTGAAGTTAGGTCCATAGCTACTATCTTTACCCATATCGGAGTCCAACATATCCTCGAGGATAACTACTCTTGACAACCTTGACGATTCAATCCCGACCTTGAGATATTTATCATTATGGTCTATCTTAACACGAATCCTTTCCTATCTTTCGTTCATGTTATCCGTTCATTCTCTTTTACCCCTTAAGGTTATATTCGGTATTTGGCCCCACATTTCTTGAATTGAAGATAGAATGTTCTTGATGATTCTTGAAGTTTGATGTAATTCCTCCAATGATCATCCTTTTCGGTTTGGTCTCTACTTAAGTTTCCTCCCGAATTACCATGGAAATAACCAATGACTTAATAGTATTGTCTTTGTTGGACCCCCTTTGTACTTCATTGAATTAATCTTGATTGACATCATCCCATTATATGTTAACTTGATTCGACTTCCTCTTGTTAATTCTGATTTAGGAGTTCACAGAAGCTCCCTTATAATTCCATCACCTCCAAATTGAAATTCAGCGAACCGTCTCCTTTATATCTCGTGATAATCTTTACCCGAATTTAGTAACTTAACTCTCACTTTGATAGTTTAACTATTAAAGCCGTTTTACTCGCTTCCGATTACCACCATAAGGACTCCCAGGCCTTCCTAATTGTATTTTTGTTGTTCCTACTAAATATTTCTTTAACCATGACCTTAAGTTTAAAATTTGCATCTCGGTCGTGCTCTCCCCCTTAAATTTCTGTTGTTACGTATTAAACTCTATCGGTCCTTCTTTCGTCGAAATTCTTGATGAGCAACTTTCATTAGGGAAGGTTTTAATCAGAATGGCAACCCAAAGGTTTTGCCTTTCAACTTCCCTTCTAGTTTTCTTGATGTCCAAAACCCCTTTCCTACTCTTGTCCGATCCGAAGACCTCTAAGCCAACTCAAATCTCGCTTTTCTTTTCTAAAATCCCATTTCCATCAGCCTATCCGTTACTTGAAATTCTTTAATTCCCCGACGTCATCTCCCTTGTAATGTGCAACCCCATTGTTTCTTTTCATCTAAATTCAGATGTGGCTCGGTTGAAATGATACTTAATAAATAAGGTGAAGGAACTTCCTATCAAATAAACACTAAAATGCATGTCGAGTTAAAAATGACGATGCACGTGGCACACTTGCAATAATTTGATACGCAACACCTTAGGCAATGAAATCATCTAGAGGTGCACGCACAACTATAAGTAAGGAGAATTTAAATAATTTGATGCAAAGTATGATGCACTGTAGCACCCCAACCGGAAAGGCGCCATATCCTCTGCACTATGAGCCTGATCCACACATGAAATGGAAAGTCCATGCATGAACCCAGCTCACAGCGAATGGGGACTCACTCACTCCTTAAACTAGGCGGGAACTAAACCTTCGCAACCAAATCAAAAGAACAAAGATAAATGCCAAAGGCGGAAGCATAGCATAAAATCTAGTACTAATTCAAGCCACATAACGGTTTCAACTAGCACAATAACCTATTCTCGAAAATTCGTGCATAACATAATTCCATAATCATAATCATAGTCATACATTTATCCACTCTTGCAAAATCAATCAAATTACGAAATGCATAAGAAATGACTCAAACTTAACCAATAAACTTGACCTACTCGACTTCCCGCCTAGCACACCAAAACCTGTAAAAGAACTGAAAACAAACCGGGTTCAGTCTATACGAGACTGGTGGGTATAAAACGAGGCATAAGAAACATATACAACAATATTTAAACATTCACATGCAAGTTATAATCCCAAATGAGGTTTTTAGAGCATTTCCCAAGTGGGTGAAATAGATAAGTCATCAAAAGGGATTATAACGTTCATTTTTCATTAAGTCATTTGTGGCCTGGCGAGTGGGCGTGGATTATCTCCAACCAACACCTCGTGTAGTTCATTAAACATTCTTTCTTTCTTTCTTTCATTCATGCATAACATTCTTTTGTGCACAATCATGAACATTTACACCTTCTTCCTCCGGGTGATGGCCGGGTGATCGGCCCGAACCATCCATTCACTGACCAAAAGGGGAACATGACTCCCCAGATGACACTCAGTGTCCATTCCTCGCTAACTCCTAACGAGGTTGGGTTACGCCGTTCATTGGTGGGACTAGTGTGAGGGTTCACCGTCAGCCCATGCCTCCTCGGGTCACCACTCACACCAAGTCCCTGGGCCCCATTCTGTGCATAACATTCTTTCTTTTCTCGCCAAAACATTTGGTAGGTTCATAAAATAAGGGCTTACGTTTAAAATCATTGACTTAGGAAAACGACTCTATATACATATATACTTTTGGCTGAAATCTTTACACGTTGGGAGTATATAGGGTCATTTAACTAAATAGAAGAGAAACTCACTTGTACGCCTCTTACCAACAATATCAAGAAGAAAGGAGACTCGAAAGTGCCCTATGAACCCGGCATCTCCGCCCTGGAGTAAACTGTACAAAAGATAACGTAACGTATTCGTGATACTCAAGACTGCAAATGAACCATATATGACGCACGTCATGCAATGAACATGATTTGAATGCCTAAAAGATGATATTATGGAATGAACATGTTCATGTGTACTATTAATGCACTTAAATCATATAAACAAGCCATTCATTTGTTTAAGGAGGTGCTCATATTCATTAAGTTCATAAATTCCACATTTCATATCAATTCAACCCAAGAATTTCATATAACATTTATAGCTCAAAAATTACAAGTTTACCATTTGAGAATAGACAAATAAGGTCATTCAAGTCATGTTCGGAAATTAAATAACACGAACTAGATAACAATTAAATTCTAAAATTAAATCTATAAATAATTTCATAGCATATATATAATATACAATATATATATATTCGTACCCCTGCATGCATTTAATTATATATATATATATATATATATATATATACGTTTGCATGCATTTTACCTAATATATTATATATATTACACTTCATGCATTAAATATCTATTTTTTATATATAAACCATGCATTATTATATACATTTACGTATACGTGCATGCAAACCTAGATTATTAATCATGCATGTAATTCAACAAAACACAAAATGCATGCATACAGAAGGTATATATATATATATATATATATGTAGGTAGCCATACAAGCTCCCAAATTAACATGCATGAAACATTTAACTTCCAACATGTGCATGCCTTATACCTATTCACGTACTGACAACCAACATGCACACACAAACAACTACTACATTCAAGCATAACACAGGAAAGAAGGAAAAGAAAAATGACAGCAGCAGCACAAACGCAGCTCCAATCAATCAAACACTTAACAACTTAAAGAAAGGAATGAAATGCAACAGCAAAGCAGCAGAGTTTCTGCACAAGAAGGTACCCGGCCGGGTACTTTCATGTATAAAAATCTCCCCGACCGGGGAGTTGTATTACAGACGCAGTAGCAGAAGGCAAACGAAGCAATCCCCTGTTTTCACAATATTTTGCAGCAGCAGCAGGGGAACTTCATCAAGCATCAAAGCAGCATCAAACCAACATCTAAAGGCAAGGAAAAACGCAGCAAACCATGCCACAAACATAGCACACACAAACGCAACAGCAACATGGAAACAAATTCAGTCCCAAAAGCTTCAAAATTCACATTTTCGATCATGGAAGATCTACACACACCTCACACAAATCAAAATCAAGTTCATGAAAGTCTAAATAATGCTAGAGTGGTCAAGTTTCATGCGTTAATTCTCAAGAAATATGGTAATTTAACAATGAATTCAAGAAAAAGAGATTCAACCTAACTATTCACTCATGCTTTCAAATCTCCATGGATTCAAGCTCAAAATTGGGGATGCATAGCTTAAAATGACACATATTGAATGTATAATACAACCCTCAGCTCACCTTGTGAATTGGATGAAGTTTGGAAGAGATTTCAGCTCCAAAATCTCCAAGGTATGCAAGGTTACGGGAACGGACTGGAGCAGGGGCTTTTTGGCTGATTCTCTCTTGTGTGTGAGGGTTGGTTCGGTGGAGAGACATAGGTATCAGATAGTGAGCTTAACTAGGGCCATAGCCTCCAACCATGGTTAATTTGGTCAAGGTTTGAGGGAGATATTAGAAAAATGGCTAAGTGTGGTAATTTAACGGCCGTCTCGTTTTTCGGTTGAATTCCGGAGTTTCAAATGGTCTTAGAAAAATATGAGGCTAAGTTCATTGAACTCGAATTTTCGTTATGAGTTCAGCGAAGTTGACGAAACTCGAATCCGAGTTTCCTAGCTCAAGATATCACATACGGAACCAAGGGTGCACTAATTGCTCGTTAGCCTCCGATTTGGTTCCACAATTCAAATTAAATTCGTTAAAACGTCAAACGAGATCGAAAACATGAAACGAACATACGGACATGTTTATAACACATAAATGTACAACAACTAAATTTTCATGAATTTTTGATATCAAATCATATAAGAACGAAGCACGTTTATATCACTCATAAGCAATGTATAAACATATTCAAAGAATTTCATAATATAAAACAAAATTTAAAATTCACAATTAAATATAACTTAAGTGCACTATTTTAATATCATTAGTTCAAATTCATTTTTAATAGGATAACAACATGAACGGATCATATATATCTATAAGTTAAAATGTACACATTTATTTAATTAACAGCCAAATGCATAGATTTCTCACAGTTTAATTTAAAATTCAAATGCATGATCTAATACCATTTAATTTAAATTCGATTGAATGATTGATATTAAATACAATAAATTGCATGAATTCATATATATATTTCATTAAACAACTTGTATTACATTTAATATATATAAATATATTTATATAGGTATATTTAGTATTAATAACATTAAAATATGATAATTAACATTTAATATATAGATTTAAATATATAAAACACGTATAAACAATTATTTCGCGCAATTTGGTAAACACATACGTCATGTTGTACGACTGAAAAACTAGGGCGTTACATCCACGTGCTGTGAATGTCTTGAACCTGTCACCAAGATGGCAAGCCGTTAACTGGGTAGCTTGTTCTTGTTTTTTCTAATCACGGGCTTACTTTGAATTGCTGATTATTCCTTGTCTTTCCCACGGTCTTCGAGATTTCCATGAATCTTTGTGAATCAACTTGTATCTTCCACCGTCTGAGATTGCAATTTCTTGATCCCTAATTCTTCCACGTCCACGGAGTTAGCATCCAAACTTCTCCTCGAAAATCGACCCCTACTTCTAGTCGTCACCTCGATCAAGATTCCCGTGCTTATCCTTTATGAGTTTAATTCACCTCCAATTGCTTATACTTGAGCGCATGATTTCCTTGCAAAGAGTCTTTGCCTTTCTTTAACGTATCCATTTATTGCTCCATATTTTCCAATTCAACCTCATAACACGACAATTCAGCTTGGATTTGGAAAAACGAACACAAATCCTGTCCTTAGCATTGTTACCTTCCATGAACATGAATTCACCACGTACTTGGCTCCTTCTAATCCCTTCCAGACTCATTTCTGTCTTAGTCGAAATCCAGAGCACCCGAATTAAAATTCTTCCCGATCTTGACTTCTACTAATTTCCAGGTTTAGTTAGAAATCCTTCTTTGTCAACCCTTAGTGCATAACTCCTACCGAACCCATTTTACCTCGACTTCTCTTAATTATCAATACCCCTTCAATGATCCGAACCCTGAACCGAAATACCTTCAAGGTTCATTTACTTTATTCCTTAGGTTGAACGATCCCGTTGAATCCAATTAAAGCACCCTATGTAGTAGATCCGCATAAATCGATCTTCTGAGTCACAAACATTCCACGATCAACCCTTATTTTATCAAGTGTCCCTCTACTGTTGCATCTCTAAAGTCGAACCTCCCATTCCGGCTCCTAATCCTTGAACTCTAGCTCCATCTAAGAAGGCTTCACATCTCGAATTCTCTATATTCTTCCCCGGTGCATCCTTCCTATCTTCCATACTTAAGAAAAAGCTTGCAATCAATCATCTTTATCGTAGAACGTGGCCGTGGTTTGATATTATCTTCATAACCTACAAATCATAACTCATTTCAAAGATATATGCATGCGATTAGTGCATGCCCAAAGCACATATTCAACACGAAAAGCACGAATCCAATATAAAATGCAACAGGTAATTCGACAAGATTCAAAAGGAAAGACAATTTCATGTTCAAAATCGATGCAATGCACACATTATCACGTAGTTCGTAAGCCGTACGACCTATACTGACTCAATCACGACACGAGAACACCGGTTTTGCAACCAGGCTCTGATACCACTAAAGGATGTAGCACCCTAACCGGAAAGGCGCCACATCCCCCGCACTATGAGCCTGATCCACACATGAAATGGAAAGTCCATGTATGAACACAGCTCACAGGGAACGGGGACTCACTCACTCATAAGGCTAGGTGGGAACTAAACCTTCGTAACCAAATCATAAAGAACAAAGATAAATGACAAATACGGAAGCATAGCATACCATTCAGTACCAATTCAAGAAAAATAATGGTTTCCACTAGTATAAAGACCTATTCCCAAAAATTCATACATAAACATAATTGCATAATCATAATCATAGTCATAACATTTGTCCATTCTTTAAAATTCACTCAAATTACAAAATGCATATGAAGTGACCCAGACTAAACCAATAACTTGACACACTCGACTTCCCGTCTAGCACTCCAAACCTGCAAGAAAAACTGAAAACAATACGGTTCAGTCTATAGGAGACTGGTGGTTATAAAATGAGGCATAGGTAAGGTATAAGACGATAATTAAACATTCGCATGCAAGTTATAATCCCAAGTGAGGTTTTCAAAGCATTTACCAAGTGGGCGGGATAAAGAATCATCAAAAGGGATTATAACATTCATTTTCATTCTTTAGGTCTTTCGTGGCCCGGCGAGTAGGCGTGTATTATCTCTCACCAACACCTTGTGTAACCCATTAAACATTCTTTCTTTCTTTCTTTTCATACATTACATTCTTTCGTGCACATTCATTATCATTTACACCTTCTTCCTCCGGGGTTGGTAGCGGGTTTCCAAGGCCCTACCACCCATTCATTGACCGAAAGGGTTTCATGACTCCCCTAGTGGCACTCAGCTCCCATTCCTCGCCAATCTCCTGGCGAGGTCCGGTATCACCGTTCATTGGTTGGAACTAGTGTGAGGGATCACCGTCGGCCCATGCCTCCCCGGATAGTCACTCACACCAAGTCCCTGGGCCCTATTCTGTGCATTTATTCATTCATTCTCGCTAAAACATTTGGTAGGATGCATAAAATAAAGGCTTTACGTTGCAAACATTTACTCTTGAAACGACTCTATATACATATATTAATTTTGGTCGAAATCTTTGCACATTGGAAGTATATAGGGTTGTTTAACTAAATAGTAGAGAAACCCACTTGTACGCCTCTTACCGAACAATACCAAGAAGAAAAAGGAGACTCGAAAGTATCCTATAAACCCGGTATCTCCACCCTGGAGAAAACTGTACAAAGGATAACGTAACGTGTTCGTAAGAATCAAGACTCCAAATGAACCATATATGACGTGCGGCATGCAATGAACATGATATGAATGCGTAAGAGATAATATTATGTAATGAACACGTTCATGTGCACGATTAATGCATTTAAATCATATAGAGACAAGGCATTCATTCGTTCAAGGAAGCGTTCATATTTATTAAGTTCAATCCTTACACATTTCATAACAATTCAATTCAAGCATTTCATAAAACGATCATATCACGTACTATAATATTTTTACAATTAGAGAATAGACAAATAATTAAATTCAATTCAAGATTGGAAATTAGAAAGGAACATGAAATAGGTAACAATTTAATTTCCATAATTTAAATAAATTAAACAGTACTTATATATATATAAAACATTAAACATGCATTTGATAATATATATATACAATTATATCTATATATATATATATATATATATATATATATATACGTAGCATGCATATACTAAAACAAAACAAATTAAATCACAACATGCATGCATGCAATTTTCAACAAAACAAATTAAATTATTACTTACTCATGCAAACATAAATATAGGTATACGTAACCATACATGAATGCAACACTGGAATTAGGAAACAAATATAAAGCCATGCATTTAATTTGGAAAACAGAACTTCATGCAAAAAAGGTAAGGGTCGCGGTCGCGACCCATTTTCTTCATGAAATGGTAGCGGCCGCTACCCCATAAATTCAGAATTTTCCTCCAAAAATAAGAATACGTGAGCAACCTCAAAATCAGTCGCGGTCGCGACATGAAGCACATGCAAATCAGGTCGCGGGTGCGACCCTGCGCATACCAGCAAAATGACGCAGCAAACAGCATGAAAACAAAGCATCCACCAATTCAATCTTCAACCAACATAATACCAACATGTTCATATGTTAAAACACAGCAAAAGAGCAATATTTTAGTCCCAATTTAACCCCCAAATGTGACGCCCCGAGTTTTCACACGTGCAGGTAAGTGTTACGTGTGTATTTATATTTAATTATATGATTTTATATTTTGATTTGTTAATTGAATTTGTTTATAAGTTGATTTATTTGTTTAAAATTGCTTATGATTGTCTATATGAGCTGTGAATATGTGATCGGATTTGTGAAAATGTGAATTCTGTGAATGTGTGTGTGTGTGTGTCCCCGTTCGCCGTGACTTGGCTCGGGTATGGATCGTCCATTTCATATACGGGCCGGGTCATGGTGTGGGGGATGTGGTACCTTGCGCTCGGGTGCTACTTCCTTAAGTGGTATCAGAGCTTAGGGTTGCAAAACCCGGGCTTTCGTGTCGTGTGAGTTTGTCTAGGTCGTTTGGTTTAGGAACTACTTGACCATGTGTTGCATATACATCTCTTTTGTGCTTGATTGATTTAAATTTCGGATTGTGGTTGAATTAATTGCATTATCATGCATGAGCTAAGCCTAGCACGCATTTTAGTGTTTATTGACAGGATGCCTCCACGTAGACACCGTGATCGATCTCCAGGACGACATCATCATCGAGGTCGTACTCCTACACCTCCACCTCCACAGCCACTGCCAGCAGAGGCCTTTGTTAATTCAGTTATCAACATTATAGACCAGAGGCTTCGAGATTATGTACCACCGGCACCTCCGGCACCACCTGTACCTGTTGTACCGCAAGAGACACCGATTTCAGTTATACTTAGGGAGTTTCAGAACCAAAGACCTCCCAAGTTCTTTAAGGGAAATGATGCGCAGGCGGAAATGTGGTTGAAAGAAGTCGAGAGGATATGGGAGTTCATTCCATGTAAGTCCCGAGAGAAGGCTCGATGCACTCTTACTTTGATACAAGGGGAAGCCTACTCTTGGTGGGAAAGCACACGGATCGTATTGGAAGCAGCTGGAGAAGAGATTAACTGGGAAGCCTTTTCGAGAGAATTCAAGAATAAGTTCATCCCTCCCTCCTCCCGTACTCGAAGATTGAGGGAATTCACCGAATTGAAGCAGGGATCGAGATCTGTGGCCGAGTATATTTCGGATTATGAGAGATTGTCTCGTTATGCACCTAACATAGCAGGTGATAACTTTCACAAGGCTATGCAGTTTGTTCAGGGACTGCGCCCAGACATCCAGGCAGCTCTTGAGGCGGTTAACACGAGCACTTGGGCGAAGGCTACTTCGAAAGCCTTAAAGGTTGAGGATTCTGTAAATGCTAGGAGACCAGCTTATCGACAGGGACAAGGGTCAGGATTCGCCTCGGGATTTAACAAAGGGAAGAGGCCGATGAATTTACCAGCTCAACCCCCAAAAGGACCTTTCAAGAAGCCTAGAGCAGGAGATCAGATTGCACCCATTCCACGACTACCTCAGGCTCCACCGGCTCCTAAGGGATCTCGCAATGATCAGCCTCCGTGTACTTATTGTGGATGGCCAACCCATTCTTACAACAATTGCCGAAAGAGATTGAGGTTGTGCTTGATATGTGGAAAAGGGGATCATATGGCTTTTTCATGCCCGGACAAGACACCAGGGTATCAAGCTGGAGCTCCGAGACCGATGGTTCAGGCACGAGCTTATGCCCTTGAGGGTGAGGAGCAGAAAGTTGAAGCTGATCCAAATGCTGTGGTGGAAGGTACCGTTTGCATTCATAACACGAGCATTCACGCATTATTCGATCCGGGTGCCACTCATTCTTTTATATCTTCTGATTTATGTGCCCCTCTGTGCTTATCTGTTACTTGTTCAAATTCTTGTTATTTTGTGAGTTCGCCTCTTGGAGGTAGTTTGCAGACGGATCGGGTTGTTAGGGGTTGTTCGGTGTTGATAGAAGGGAAAGATTATCCGGCAGACTTCATCGTGATGTCTATGAAGAAGTATGGGGTAATTTTCGAGATGGATTGGTTGTATCGGCACCGGGCCGAAGTGGATTGTTTTAAGAAGAAGATTAAATTGGGTGATGAGTTGATTGGAGAAGTTGGGTCGAAGAATATACCTCTATTATCATTTATGGAAGCTCGTAAATTGGTGAAGGATGGAGCCACAGGATTTATAGCCTATCTCCTCAATAAACCAAAGGATCAATCAAGTTTTGAGGAGACGGCTGTGGTAAAGGAATATCCAGATGCATTTCCAGAGAATTTGGGTTCTCTACCACCGGATCGGGAGATTGAATTTGTTGTTGATTTATATCCGGGATCAGAACCTTATTCCAAGACTCCTTATAGAATGGCTCCGGCAGAGTTGAAGGAGTTGAAGGTTCAGCTATAGGAATTACTCAAGATTGGTTATATTCGACCGAGTTCATCTCCGTGGGGTGCTCCGGTTCTCTTTGTCAAGAAGAAAGATGGGTCGTTGAGAATGTGTATAGACTACTGGGAGCTTAATCGGATGACTATCAAGAATAAGTACCCGTTGCCCCACATTGAGGATTTATTTGATATACTGCAAGGTTCAGGGGTTTATTCGAAATTGGATTTAAGGCAAGGTTACTACCAATTGAAAATCTGGGAAGAGGATATACTGAAGACAGGATTCAACACCCGGTATGGGCATTACGAGTTCGTAGTGATGCCGTTTGGATTGACAAATGCCCCTGCAGCATTTATGGATATGATGACATTTGGATAAATTCGTTGTAATCTTCATTGATGACATTCTCGTGTATTCAAAGACTCCGGAAGATCATGCTAGGCATCTCAAATTGGTATTGGAGACGTTAAGAAAGCACCGGCTATACGCAAAGTTTAGTAAGTGTGAGTTTTGGATCGACCGGGTTGCTTTTCTAGGCCATATTATTTCAAGTAAGGGTTTAGAAGTTGATCCTTCAAAGATCGAGACAGTTACTCAATGGCAGAGTCCGAAGAATGCTTCCGAGGTAAGAAGTTTTTTGGGATCGGCAGGTTATTATCGCAGGTTTGTGAAGGATTTTTCAAAGATAGCCGGTCCTTTAACTCGATTAACTAAGAAGGAAGCTAAATTTGAGTGGGATGAGGCATGTGAAGCGAGTTTCCAACTCTTGAAGGAAAAATTAACCACTGCACCGGTATTAGCACTTCCCGAGGGCACTGAAGGATACATGGTTTATACGGACGCCTCGAAAGAAGGGTTGGGATGTGTTTTGATGCTGAAGGGTAAGGTATCGCTTATGCCTCGAGGAAGTTGAAGGATCATGAACAAAATTATCCCACTCACGATCTCGAACTTGCAGCAGTGATCTTCGCTTTGGGAAAGTGGAGACACTACCTATACGGAGTTTCTTTTGAGATCTTTTCCGACCACAAGAGTCTTCAGTATTTGTTTTCTCAGAAGGAATTAAACAAGAGATAGAGGCGTTGGATGGAGATGTTGGCGGATTATGAGTGTACGATTCGTTACCATCCCGGAAAAGCTAATGTGGTCGCGGATGCACTCAGCAGGAAGGCTAGTGTGTCTAACATGGAAGTGGAAGTTGGAGAAAATTCTGAGTCTTTCAAGCTGAGAGCTAGTATACATAATATTATGGTTCAACCGGACCTTCGGCAGAGATTGTTTGAAGCGCAAAGAGTGGATTCCGAGGTTCAGAAGTTAGTGCAGAAAGCTAGAAATGATTCAGAGAGTCTGTTTGGATTTGATGACACTGGGCTTCTAAGGTTCAAGAACAGAGTTGTGGTTCCGGAAGAATTGAAACGGTTGATATTGGAAGAAGCTCATCGATCAGGGTATTCGATACATCCCGGGGGAAATAAGATGTATAAGGATTTAAAGAAATTTCATTGGTGGAATGGACTTAAGAGGGATGTGATCAATTTCGTGAGGCATTGTTTGACTTGCCAAGTTGTGAAAGCAGAACATCAGAAAACATCGGGGTTACTTCAACCGTTACCTATCCCAGAATGGAAATGGCAACAAGTGGCTATGGATTTCGTTACGGGTCTTCCACGAGTGAAAGGTGGTTTGGATGGAATTTGGGTAATAGTGGATCGATTAACGAAATCGGCGCATTTTCAGGCTATTAGGATGTCGGATAAGGTGAATAAATTGGCTAAGAAATATGTTGATGAAATTGTTCGACTTCATGGTGTACCGGTCAACATTGTATCAGATCGGGATCCGAGGTTCATGTCTAGGTTTTGGCATGAATTGCAAAAGAATTTGGGGACAAGGCTTCAATTCAGCATAGCTTTCCATCCTCAGACAGACGGGCAATCCGAGAGATTAATCAAATATTTGGAGGATATGTTGAGAGCATGTGCATTGGATTTTTCGAGTTCGTAGAACGAGCAATTACCTTTGATTGAGTTCGCCTATAATAACAGTTTTCAAGCATCGATAGAAATGGCTCCATATGAGGCTCTCTACGGACGAAAATGCAGATCACCGTTGTTCTTTGATTTAGAAGAATTGAATTGGACGAAGCAAGAAGGTGTGAAACGAGAGGAAAATAAGGAAAAACCCTCTAAGGCCGTGCAGGAGGCAATTGATAAGGTCCAAATAATCAGACAACGGATGAAAGCAGCCCAGGATCGATAGAAAAGCTATGCAGATAGACGGAGGAAGGATCTTGAGTTTGCAGTTGGGGATAGAGTGTTTTTGAAAGCTTCACCTCGAAAAGGATTCACTCGAATTGGAAAGGGAGGAAAGCTAAATCCCCGATATTTGGGACCTTATGAGATTTTGTAAAGAATTGGAGATACAGCCTACTGTTTGGACCTACCCCCGAGTTTGACAGGAATTCATAATGTATTTCATGTTTCTCAGCTTCGGAAATATTATCCGGATGAATCCGAAATCTTAACCGTTGAAGAAGTGGAACTTGAGCCTAACCTTACCTTCGTTCAGAAACCGGTTAGAATCTTGGATCGGAAATTTCAAGAATTAAGGAACCGGCAAATCCCACTAGTTAAAGTCTTATGGAGAAGTGATAAATCAAAAGAGGCTACGCGAGAGACAGAGGAGAAGATGAAAATATTTCATCCAGAATTATTTCCAGCCGATAAATGAATCCGAGGACGGATTCTTTTAAGGGGGAGAGGTTGTGACGCCCCGAGTTTTCACACGTGCAGGTAAGTGTTACGTACGTATTTATATTTAATTATATGATTTTATATTTTGATTTGTTAATTGAATTTGTTTATAAGTTGATTTATTTGTTTAAAATTGCTTATGATTGTCTATATGAGCTGTGAATATGTGATCGGATTTGTGAAAATGTGAATTCTGTGAATGTGGTGTTAATTGAATGAAATTACGTGTTCCGTGTAATCCGTGGGCTTGATTGTTAGATATTTGAATGTTTTGGACTCAATTGGAAATTGAGTTTGGGCTTAATTGCCACTTTTTGAAAGTTGAGGGACCTATTTGTATAATAGGCAACCCTGAACGGTTTTCGCGATATCTTGAGCTCCGGACCTCGAAATCGAGATCCGTAACCGGCGTTGAACTTGTTTCGACGTTACCAATCCTTTGAACTTGACCTTGTATCTTTTCGGTATGATTTAAACCTTTGACAACGAACCGTTTCATAACCCGATTTTATAACTTGTTTGAACCTTTTCTTAAACGAACCGGACTTGGACCAACCCGTACCCTACCCATTTCCTTGTTAGATATCAGCATTTCCTACCCCTTTTCTTCCCATTTTGATCGATCAAATCAGCCAAGGCAAGAGCAAGGAAGAGAAGCCAAGAAACCCTTGTTTTGATCAAACCAACTTTGAGCTCAAGATCATCCAATCCTTCATCTTCTTCCAAGGTAGGATATGTATTGTTTTCTCCTTGTTCTCCTCTCCATTTTCTCTCGATTGTATCTTGATTTAAGTTGGAGAATCATGTGGCATGAAGAAAAAGCTTGAAAATGAATAAATGATATGAATTCTTGGTTCCATATTTTTCTTTGGCTTAAAGTGAGGTTTGATGCATGAAAGATGATGATTGAAACTTCCTTATCATTTCCTTATGCTTAGATTTTATGTTGGGAGTGTATAGCATGACTTGCCATTTTTGAAGCTTGAAGCTTCCATGGATGAAAGCTTGATATTGATTGATCTTTTGCCAACTTTGAACTTGAATTGATATCTATATGAATGAATTGCATGATTTGCATGAGTTTTGTGGCTTGAAGGCATGTCTAAGTGTGGGTTGGGAGCTTCTTGGTGGCTGCCCTGTTTTGCAAAGCTTTTCCCTCGCGTAACAGAGCTGATGCTCTGTTATTTCTTCAAAACGATGAGCTTGTTGGAAAACACGAATCAGAAAGCAGCGGAATTTAAAAATTTTTCCAACAAAAGTGTAACGCCCCAGTTTTTCAGTGATAATAATGTGACGTAATTGTTTATAAATTGAGCAATTTAATTATTTAATTATATGATTAATTGTTTATAAATGTTTATATTTGACTCGAACTATAAACTATTGTTATTTTAATCTAGTTCATTTTATTTCAACTTGATATTTAGTGTTTAATGTCTTAATTAAGGTTTTATGTTACTTTAACTGTTTCGGTAATTCTGTTAATTAATTTCAATATGTTATGAGTTGGCTCTAAATTCATTTAATATGGAATTTGGGTTTTAGTAATTCCTTATAACCTTATGACTTCGTTCATGCGCATGAGTGTTCTATTTGTGCTTTGTTCATATATGTATTGATACCGAAATGTCGTGAACTTGAATAATTATGTAATCATAATTGAATTGTTTATTGGACTGTAATTATGAGTTTAAAAGAGGCCTGTAGAGCCCAATTCTGGTTATGGTCGATATGATTGAACTCTGGTTTTGCTATGCCTTTTTCCTTGTGAATTGGTATTCGTTGCAGGGTCTAGCTCTGCCTGGCTTAGGAAGGTTTTTATGTTAGTCTCCCGTTCGCTAGGGTTTGATACGGGTGCGGAGTTACAATTTCGTTACTCGTGTTGAGCCTTAGTGCGGGGGATGTGGTGCCTCACGTGCGGGGTGCTACATCCTTAAGTGGTATCAGAGCCCGGTTGCAAAACCGGTGTTCTTGAGTCGTGTTTGAGTCAGTTAGGTTGCACGGCATAGGAACAACTTGTTAATATGTGCATTGCATCGTTTGGCATGAATATTTGATATTAATTGTCGGGAATTGTTTAATACTTGGATACCATCTATTCTTTTATTTAGTTGCTTTAAATGTTGCAATTTGCATTTTATGTGCCTTGATTCATTTAACTACGTGTCATAAGCATACGCTAATCTTCATGCATCCATATTTGAGTTGATCTTTCTTATATAGGCTACTATCATGCAAACAAAGCCACAAATCATCCCAACTACAATTGGCAAAGTAACTTGAAGGCCGAATGTTCAAATTCCACGGCTTGTACAACGAAACCATCTATCATGGCTCGTATCATGGGAGGAAGCTTGGATTACGGGAAGGTTTATCAATCTTACCCTACCTATAAACCTTGAAGGTTCTCAACATACAAGAATTGCAAAGACTCAACTTAAGGGATGCGTGAGACAACAAGAGGGGTGTGGAACTCTTCACCACCCCGATTTTTGGAGACATCTAATACAAGAGTAAATGCCCCAAGGTTCACCGTTGAAGCTCCGAGTTTGGAATGGTTGAGTGATTGGAAGGCCAAATTGGGAAGCTTCAAGGAGTCGGATACATGATGTGTTAAAAAGGGATTCGACTCAACTCAGATGCAAGGATTGGGAGCCGTTAATCACAAGGCTCATTATGAGGTGAAATATGGAAGCTCACTTGATGCGAATATAAGCGTGGGACAACGAATGGACGCAAGGCAAAAGGGACTTATAAGCATCGAGGAATACAAATTACGTCATCTTTTTGGAACCTTGGAACATGGAGACATCAAGAAGCAAGCAAGAATGGAAAGCGTTATTATGGGTGAATTATGCGTGTAGATCGGAAACAAAGGATAAGCTAAAAGAACTTTAACCGGAGGGGACGTCAAGATGAAGACTTGGACGACCTTTGGAGGTTGATGCTTGGAAGTACGTTGAGGGGTAAACTCCATTGACAAATAAGACCTTGAGTTCGAGAATGGCACGTTCGGACCGTAGGATATACAAATGGATGAAGAAGATTAGGGAGATTCGAAGACCATGGAAAGCTAAGGAATTATCAATGTCTCCAAAGAAAGTTACAATCATGGGAATGAGAAACTCGTCATCAAGCTAAAAGCTTACCACCTCGGTGACAGGTTCTGCATATTCATGGCATAAGCATCATGCATCGATTTAAACTAATTGCTTTCTGTATCTATATGTACGTTTATGTTTAATTATTATAATTCCTTCAACGTGTTGCATTGCTGCATCTTTGACTGTTTACTAAGTGCATTGGCATGTTAATCCAACATGCATGGCTTAGTGTTTAATTGACAGGAAATGACTCCACCTTGTTCATCAAGCTATTCATTAATCAAGGCTTCCTCGAATCAAGATGAGAAGAATGGTTGGGTTATACTTTGAAGTTCTGGGTATATAGCTTAGCTAGCACAATCTACAACGAAGAAACTAAGTTGAAGAGTTTTGGGGAAATCTTAATCTCAGAGGCGAGGATTACCTTTAGTTAAAGAATGGAAATACAAGAAGGGATTAAATTGGTCTAGATTTCAAGAAGGGAAAGAAAGAGAAGAGTTGGTGATTAGAAGGAAGTAATTACTGAAGGGTTTGAATTGAACCTTAGGAGTGAATTAAAGAAACAGAAGTGGCTCAGCAAAAATTTTAATGACGGAAGGATTCATGGAGGTTGATATGTAAGAGCAAAAATTTTAAGGGGGAGAGCACGACTGAGAGGTGAATTGGAGGATGGGAGTGGTGTTCGCATGAATATGCTAGGAGTAATGACGGGGATGCAAACTAAGGAGAATCTGGAAGTTCTGAGGGTGGAGATTAGGAATGAATAAGACGGTGGTTATGGTTAAGTTATTAAGAGGGAAGCTACGTATGGAATTCTGGTCGGGAGATAATGGGATTATAAGAGGGTTTCTATGAATGTCTCAGCTAGCATTAACAAGGGGGAAAATCGAATCGAGCTATTACTGGTGTTGGTCAAGATTTATTCAACGAAGTATGAAGGGGTCCAAGATAATATTATCGAGTTATTAGTTATAAGTTATTAGTTATATCAACGGTAATCCACAAGGAAGCTTAAGTAGAGACCAAATGGAAAAAGGGTTGATAATTGGAGTATTGGTCTCAAATTTCAAGAATCATCAAGAACCTTCTATTTTCGGTGAAGGAAATATGGCAACAGTTATCAAATATAACGTCGAGGTGGAAAAGATTTGTGTTGAGAGAGACTATAAGAATAAATCGTAAGGTTGGGATTGAATCATCAAGTTTGCTCAGAGTGGTGATCCTCGAGGATATGTTAAGCACCGATTGGATAAGGATTGAAGAAGTTGGGTAGCAGTGCAAGTTAGAAAGGATTTAAGGATATAATCTTTAAGGAATTTATCAATCGTTTCACCGGGGAACCCTGAAGAGGTTCAAGACAAGTTGGGCACCGAGTTACATTGAGGACAGATCATACCTTGGATAACGACAACTCACAAATCTGAATTTTTGCAACTACGGTGAACGGTATTTAAAGCATTCATGATACATGCATCCATGCAAATTTAGTTTATATAATTTTTACGTTAAGTGTTTTGATCTGCATGGTGTCAAATTACTTGGAATATTTGAAAATCAATGTGGGAGACATTTACTACTTGCGTGGGGTGCCTTAAGTGATTTTGAATTTGGTTTTGCGTGAGTTGCTTGGGAGTATTGGAGACTCCCTTGCTTCATTTTCGGTTAAGAGACGGGGATTCTCTTATTTTTGTTTGAGAGACGGGGTACTCTCTTTGCTTGCGAGAGACGGGGTTCTCTCATTGTTGTTGGAGAGACGGGGTTCTCTCATTGCTGTTCGAGAGACGGGGCTCTCTCCTTGTTACTTGTGAGAGACGGGGAATCTCTCATTGTTTGTTTTCAGGCGTGTGTGAATCCGAGGACGGATTCTTTTTAAGGGGGAGAGATTGTAACGCCCCAGTTTTTCAGTGATAATAATGTGACGTAATTGTTTATAAATTGCGCAATTTAATTATTTAATTATATGATTAATTGTTTATAAATGTTTATATTTGACTCGAACTATAAACTATTGTTATTTTAATCTAGTTCATTTTATTTCAACTTGATATTTAGTGTTTAATGTCTTAATTAAGGTTTTATGTTACTTTAACTGTTTCGGTAATTCTGTTAATTAATTTCAATATGTTATGAGTTGGCTCTAAATTCATTTAATATGGAATTTGGGTTTTAGTAATTCCTTATAACCTTATGACTTCGTTCATGCGCATGAGTGTTCTATTTGTGCTTTGTTCATATATGTATTGATACCGAAATGTCGTGAACTTGAATAATTATGTAATCATAATTGAATTGTTTATTGGACTGTAATTATGAGTTTAAAAGAGGCCTGTAGAGCCCAATTCTGGTTATGGTCGATATGATTGAACTCTGGTTTTGCTATGCCTTTTTCCTTGTGAATTGGTATTCGTTGCAGGGTCTAGCTCCGCCTGGCTTAGGAAGGTTTTTATGTTTGTCTCCCGTTCGCTAGGGTTTGATACGGGTGCGGAGTTACAATTTCGTTACTCGTGTTGAGCCTTAGTGCGGGGGATGTGGTGCCTCACGTGCGGGGTGCTACAAAAAGGATCTAGGACTCGCAATCGTGTAACCAAATTCGTAGAGATAGAAAACTTACTTTTCTTTTATTTTTTCTTGAAGCGTTTCAAGCCACCCAAGAACGCTCTTCTCGCGGCTTGACAACCCGTCCCTCGAAAGTCTCTTTCTACTTCAGAATCCATTGTCGGGATAGCAATCCACATCAACCTAGATTCAATTCATGTTAGGGATGTTCTCAACAATATAACATAAAGAAAGAAACATGAAACGAGAAAAGCATGATTGAAACTCCCTTCGAAACCCAGTTTTGCGAAAGTAGAAAACTGCCAGTCACAAAACCCTCGTGAAAAAATTCATCCTTCAGGATATGGACGAACGGTTTTCGCCATCTTCTTTGGTTCGATTTTTTCATTCGCTTCACGTCGGGTTCAGAATCGTTTCATCATCCCTTCTGATCGTTTTTTGCTTAATCCCCACTTTTGGTAAAGCTCGAATCTTCAAAACTTCTAACTTGAAGTCTCTAGAGATAGTCCACCAACTTGGCTACAATCTAACTAGTAAGGATGCTAGTTCTCTAGTTAGTGTTTAGGCTTAACCTAGGGTTTTACTTTATCTTGGAGAAAGGAAGGTGTTCAACACATGAACCAAGAATTGTCTATTAGCTCCATAAGGAGCTCGAGCTCCCCTATTTATAGAGAGAGGGTGCCGATCCAAATCCTAGTTGGGAAAGGATTTGGTTCCTCTCTCTCCTATTACTTGATCACCAAGTATTTTCCAACTTTGACTTTGAATTCTAATTCTAGTCAACTTTTAAGAGAGCTAAAAATATCCAAACTATTTTTGGATAATTTTATATTTTATTTATTATAAAATAAATAACTTATTTTTATCTAATTAATTAATTCATAATTAATTAACTAGATTATTTTCTCCAAAATTAGACTTTCTTTTTAATTCAAAATTAAACCAAAGTCTATTAAATAATTAACACATTAATTATTTAACATCACATAATCACGTGTGGCACACGTGTCTTAATGACACGTGTCCAATCACGTGAGCCACACGTGTGATTTCACACGTGTGGAACCCCTTAGGCTCGATTAACTCGTTTAATCATTTTTAAGCCTCAACTCATGTAACCAAGTTGTTGTGTGTGACCCTCTAGGTTCTCAATTCAGTTAGCAGTGACCCCAATTAATTAATTCACTAATTAATTAATCAGTCCACAGATTAAACGACCATAGTCTAGCAACAGGTGTTTAACCCCTAGCTGAATTGGAATGTTCGGATTCGACAGAACCTTTATGTCATTGATTCATGTGAGATACAATCCTCCTACTTACTATCTCTCAACCAAGATCTAGGGTAAGGGAATAATCAGAACCCTAATAATCCGGTCTTAAAGCTAAGTGCATTTCATATCCATTTGATCTCAATCCAAGAAACCCTTTTCTTGATGTCTTGATCTACTGCCTTGGCCAAGGACTCCATATGGCATATGAAAGACTTACACAATAAGAGATCACCTTGCATATGCAAGTGTAGGTCCTTTCTTGATTCTCATTCACTTTCATGAATCACTTGTGCAGCCCCAGCATAAGCCTTGAATCAGTTGTCTAAGGCGACACCCTTTAAAGCTTATACCAAAGACTACAGAGTTAATTCATAAAGTGACAAGGAACCTCAAGTCTAAGGATCAATTAATCACATCAATGACTCGTGAGATATTTCCTAATCTGGAAGTTTCCATTTCCTGAAATAGAAACTTCCTTTCCCGTTTAGGAATCTTCTCACACGGGGCACCTCAGTGAACTTACTTATTAAAGTAAGCACCCTCATGTATCACGCACGTATTAACTATACACTTTGCACCTCCATGAAACAAGGTGGTCCTTCTTAAGGGCGTGATCCCACAAGCAAGCCTTAGAGGAGTCAGGTTGACACTCCCACTGTCTGTAGGACTCATCGGCTTGGAGTATTTTACTAATCATGACTTATGTGATATAGGGCTCGTTTCATGAACCATTTCACCTAAATGGTAGAGTCCTAAAGTCATCAGGATTAGGGGAGTTCTCATACATGCGCACGTAATGGAAACACACAAAACACGTATTGGCATATAAAGAAGTGTTTGCCTATAATCAATCGTATATTATTCAAAGATTGTCTGTGATATAAGAAAAGTCCCAAAGCAGATTACGTCGAATCGGCTTTTCTAGGGCACTATTCCTAACAATCTCCCACTTGCCCGTAAAAGCCATTTAGGTACTCTAAGTCCCATCTTCTCAAGATGCACTTAGAGACCCTATTGACTCTGGGCGTTTCCAAAGTGGATCTGCTATATTCTCTGCTGATGTGACCCTCTTGTTTACACATCTCTTAGGAAACACCTTTTCCTTATAAAGTGATTCGTAATCACGTGTTCAGTCTCTTGGTGAGGTCTTGGTTCTCTTACTTGAGCAACCATCCTTTTTATCATACAATATGATCAAGGAGTTGTTTTCATGCTAGGAACTTCATCTAACAAGTTAGATGGAGTTTCTTACCCAAACACTTAACTTAGTATTATATAATACGACTAAGTTCTCAACTACGATAGTTGAGTTTTGCAATGTCCGTCCTTGGAACCCCTTTCCAACACATTGCATTACCATTCTGGTAGAAGTTGTATCCTTTCAATGATTTCATAATCATCTATGTTTGATGAAAGGTTACATCAAATATCCTTCTAACAACAAGATCTTTTGGGCTCTGTAAACTAATACATATCCTCATTTCTTCTCAAGTACTCTGAGGACATCCTTTACAGAGATCTAATGACCTTCTCTGAGGTCATATTAGATTCGGCCTACTACGCTTAGTGTTGCGCCATATCTAATTTAGTACATAACCTTTTATACATTATGCACCCTTTCACTTAAAGGGATTTTGGACATTCTAACTTTCTTAAAGTTGTCTTACGACACATACTCTTCAAAAGAGATGTTCCATTGTCCATACTAAACTCCTTTTAGTACCGTGGTTATGTACTCATTTTGTGATAATCCTTTTATTCTCTTAGATCTATCTTCTATAGATCCGAATGTCGAGAATATAGGATAATCACTAAGATCTTTCATGTCAAATTGTTTCTTAAACAAGAATTGGTAACTTTCACGTCGTCCTTGACATTCCTAATGAGAAGGACATCGTTTTCTAAAGAACCAAAATTGACTCTTACATCACTAACTTTCATATGTACACTCTGAGACTTATTCGACCTCTATCTGTGTCAAATGATTTGACTGTGGAATCGAATTGTCTAACTCCTAGAAGCCTTTATCAATCCACAGATTGACTTTAGGGATTTGCATACCTTATGCATACTCCCACTGAATATGAGATTTATAGAAATACCTTATTCCAGTCTCTTTCAATCTCATATTGAACAAGATAGTTCTCATATTCATTTATCACATCTCATAGTCAGAATATGAGGATATGGTAAACACAATCCAAATGGACTTTTGCATTTCAATCGTCAAGAAGGTTGTAATGCTTTCCATTTACTCGAAGCTCCACGAGCTTGATCCTATCAGGTGGATGAACCAAGGTCAAAACTTGGTTTGAGTATATGGAATCCATATTGGATTTCAAGGCTTACTTACACTACTCAGATTCCAAATCTGACAGTGTCTCCTCTTCAAGTAATTCCTTGGCTATCTAGGAACGCGTTCTAAACTCATCTTAAGAGAAGGGTTTTCACACGTGTACATACTCTAAAATTTGGCTAAGTTTTATCAGATGGGCTCGTTTCTTCTATATGTGGCATGAATATTTTTCCTCAATTTTCTTTGAGGTCTGCTTGCTTGCCTTTCTTCTTCTATAGGAACGATTCCTTAAGAAAGTTACATTCCTTTGAGACAAACAACCTTTGTACAAGGGAATCGCAAAACTGATATCCAATATCATTGTATAAACTTGAACTCATTTCAAGCTTATCTCCCACTATCCTCTTCAAGTAAGAGGATTCCATTGAATTCTTGGATAAGAATAATTAGGGAATTTAGTATGCCACTTTGCATAGTGCAACTGAAGGACTGATTTTGGAAGGTACTAAATTCAAAATCTCTAACTGCATATTCTAGGAGTTTATTCCTAGAATGATTATAAGTCAGTAAAGCTTGCTATGGAATGGACCATATCCTATAAGGTTTCATTCCCTCATTCAGAAACACTAAGGTGTTCTCGAATTAGTTTACTGAGAGATAATCCTATTATCTCTAAGATGAGTAAGGAATTAGTTGCTAAGATATTGGCTATCTCGATCATATCGATTTACCTATAACTTATGACTACTTCGGTTCCTAACCTCCTTTCGAAATTCTAAGAATTTCATATAAGTTTCGAATTTGTACTTTAACAAGTACATTCATTCATAATGATTAAACTGACGATTGTATCTAGTGCTTACATTAAGCATCTTACACTCATCAGCATGGATCGAAATCCACTATAATTTTGGAACGTTCCAAAGTAATTCGAAGCTTTGTCATCTCACTTACTTTTGTTATCTCGTTGTATGTTCAGAACATTAGTGCCTTGAGTCTTTGCACAACGGCTTATGCAGAATTGACTTAAGACTAGTAAATTCTATTCCTAGTAGAATTACTAAACGAGGTAACATTTCAAAGTACTCATACTCTTTGCAGTTCCCTTTCAAAGTCCTTATTTGCTACCATAGAAGCAAACGTCCTATTTGATCTCTAGTGTCTTTTGGGAGTACCCCTTACATGCCCCTCCATTGGGCTCTTAAGGGTTTCTTCTTCTTTAGGCCTTCAAGCCTTTAACTTAGGGAGTTTTAGAAGAAGAATTAACCATCTCAACCTTTTATTCCTTCTTAAGGATGCTCTCAACCATTATCAACTTAAATGATTAACTATGCTACATTAGCATCATTCTAGTTGAGCATAAAGGGTTTGAATGATGGTGGAAGCAATGTAAGCAATCAGTGCATTGAGAACTCTTTTCTCAGTTGATGATCAAGACCATAAGATCTTCAAATAAGATCTTTAGACCTTGTTCGTGTGCACTTGTTTCCTCATTTGGGATATTGAATAATTCCATAATGTTATACCTTGTAACATTTTTATGAGGTGGTTCAATTGCTCTTAAGTGGTTTGGAAAAATCCATTCACCTCAGATTGCTTCTCTTTTGGCCCGGGTCGACTTTTCACAATTGAAAACTTCGCCCTTTAGAGAACGCCTTTCTCCAGTCGGGTTCTAAAATGAATTTTAGGATCCGAAGCCATTTAGAGTTAGTCAGGACTTAGTCAACTTATTTGACTTAAGGATGGATACGAATGGGTTCGCATTTCATATTGTAGAGAATCACAGAACTACAACCTAAATGCTAAGCAGAGAAAATGTGGGCATGCTGAATTATAACGATATACAAAAGATAAGGTCTTTAATCTAATGTAGCTCCCACTGTTTTTCAAAGATCTATAATTCCCAAAGATCTAAGAGGAACGCTTTTCCCAATGGGTACTAAGATCCTAAGCATTTTACCTCGAACCCACGACTCGCGGACATTCTAAGTAAAACCCTAGGTAGGTACAACTTACCAATTCTAACACCTTTAGAACTCTTAGTAATTATTTTTGCATCACCTATCTTTCAATATGGACCCACGACTCGTGCGACATCCATATTTACTTAGGCGTTAAGCCAGACCCATCAATCATAAGATCATGATCAAAACTTAGTTCGAACGACCCACGACTCGCGGACATCGCCCTTGCTAAAATTGACCATGAAATATTGATCATTTAAAATGATCAATTAGGTAACTAAGAACTAATAAGCTCCACTAGCTATCCCACGACTCGCGGACAATAACTAGCTTTACTTACTAAACTTAAAACCTATTGATGGAATGCTAGGAATTTAATTCAAAATTTGCATCTCGAATTAAATACCCATTATTCGAAATGAGCTTAATATTTAATGGGAATTTTCGAATCAACCGAAGAGTTGTTCGGTTCGACCTCACCAACATATATGTTATCCAATTTAATTAGTCTTGATTAATGCAAGTACAACTTAAATGCATTTCAAACAAGCACATAAACAGATAACATGTCCTAGCATGATACTAACATGTAATGATCATGGGTTCTACCTATCTTATGCGTGATATGCGGGTGCCACTCCACAATCACAAGTTCTAACATACATGCCACATAAACAGTTTAAATCACATAAGGGAAAGCGGTAACAAAATACGAGCCCTATCTCTATTACATTTAACAATAGAGATTCCCCTCCCTAACATTTTGAGGGGTCTTCACTTATGGCCTCCTTGTTACTTGAATGTGGTCCATCTTACTCCATGGGTGCATTGTCTCCAAAATGAAAATAAAACCTCACCACCTATCTCTACTCTCAAATTACAATAAAAAGAAAAAGACATAAAGTAATAAGGCTCAATCTTCATATTGGCCTTAGACAATTACACGGGGCATACCCCGGCCTCAAAAACAGTAATATGGAAAGCCAAATAATAAATCACATAACAGTACGCACATAAGTGAGGCTCCAACCTCAATTGAAAAACGCAACTATAGGGCTCCAACCCCAATTTAAACCATCCATGTGCATAAATTAAAACCATACATAGATCTAAACCCATGATCAACTAACATGCTTTTGCGAGAATTTAAATTTAGCCAATAAATTAAAATTCCCGTTTCAAGTCCTAATGACTTAAAACACGACTTGATGCGAGTCTTATTTATAAAAGTTTTCAATAAATCCCAATTACCAAAACAGATAAAATTCCAATTAATTTCTGAAAATTAATAATTTTATCAAAGATGTATTTTCCCAAAATATAAACCGTTTCAATTTCTCAAAAATCCCAATTTTAAGTTTTATTCAAAAATTAAAATAAATATTCAAAAATAAAATTTTAAAATTAAAAATAAAATTGGGACTGGATTGCATGAAACACGAAAAACACGGACTACGAAAACGGGGCCCTTGCACGAGACGGGCTGCTCGTTGCGGGCGTGCGCGCGCGCACGCGACAGGCGCACACTGCGCGCTCCTGCGCGCAGCTCTTCTCTGCAAGGATGGCGGGCGACAGCGGGCGGCCTGGGCGAGCTATCCCGCACGCCTTGCGGGATTCTCGCCCAGCCTGGGCGAGACGGCGGGCGGCCTGTCTCGGCCGCCCTGGGCGGGCGCGCCTAGGCGCGCCCGGGAGGCTCCCGCACAGGCGTGCGGGAGGAGCTGGGCGGCTGGCCGGTCTGTCCCGGCCAAGCCTGGGCGGTTGCCCTTGCGCACGCCTAGCACAGGCGGGCGGCGGCGCGCGAAGCCCGCGCGCGCGACTCCTTCGCGTGCGGGGTTTCGCGTGTTCGTCGTAATCCGGGTTTTCGTTTCGTGTTTTCGTTCAAAAAGCAAAACCAATCCAAGAAATCCAAAAACAGTTTATACAGTTTCAAATCTAAAATAGTTTTCAAAAATTAAATTTTGCAAAAACCAATTTTCAGAAACTTTCAGGAAAAAATACAGTTTCGTAATTCAGGCTTTCTAAAACAATTACAAATACTCAATCGCATCAAGCCTAAGAATTTCTACCAAATTCAGTATAATTGAGACGAATCAGAAACACGATTAACGAGGTGGCTCTAATACCACTTGTTGGAAAACACGAATCAGAAAGCAGCGGAATTTAAAAATTTTTCCAACAAAAGGATCTAGGACTCGCAATCGTGTAACCAAATTCGTAGAGATAGAAAACTTACTTTTCTTTTATTTTTTCTTGAAGCGTTTCAAGCCACCCAAGAACGCTCTTCTAGCGGCTTGACAACCCGTCCCTCGAAAGTCTCTTTCTACTTCAGAATCCATTGTCAGGATAGCAATCCACATCAACCTAGATTCAATTCATGTTAGGGATGTTCTCAACAATATAACATAAAGAAAGAAACATGAAACGAGAAAAGCATGATTGAAACTCCCTTAGAAACCCAATTTTGCGAAAGTAGAAAACTGCCAGTCACAAAACCCTCGGGAAAAAATTCATCCTTCAGGATATGGACGAACGGTTTTCGCCATCTTCTTTGGTTCGATTTTTTCATTCGCTTCACGTCGGGTTCAGAATCGTTTCATCATCCCTTCTGATCGTTTTTTGCTTAACCCCCACTTTTGGTAAAGCTCGAATCTTCAAAACTTCTAACTTGAAGTCTCTAGAGATAGTCCACCAACTTGGCTACAATCTAACTAGTAAGGATGCTAGTTCTCTAGTTAGTGTTTAGGCTTAACCTAGGGTTTTATTTTATCTTGGAGAAAGGAAGGTGTTCAACACATGAACCAAGAATTGTCTATTAGCTCCATAAGGAGCTCGAGCTCCCCTATTTATAGAGAGAGGGTGCCGATCCAAATCCTAGTTGGGAAAGGATTTGGTTCCTCTCTCTCCTATTACTTGATCACCAAGTATTTTCCAACTTTGACTTTGAATTCTAATTCTAGTCAACTTTTAAGAGAGCTAAAAATATCCAAACTATTTTTGGATAATTTTATACTTTATTTATTATAAAATAAATAACTTATTTTTATCTAATTAATTAATTCATAATTAATTAACTAGATTATTTTCTCCAAAATTAGACTTTCTTTTTAATTCAAAATTAAACCAAAGTCTATTAAATAATTAACACATTAATTATTTAACATCACATAATCACGTGTGGCACACGTGTCTTAATGACACGTGTCCAATCACGTGAGCCACACGTGTGATTTCACACGTGTGGAACCCCTTAGGCTCGATTAACTCGTTTAATCATTTTTAAGCCTCAACTCATGTAACCAAGTTGTTGTGTGTGACCCTCTAGGTTCTCAATTCAATTAGCAGTGACCCCAATTAATTAATTCACTAATTAATTAATCAGTCCACAGATTAAACGACCATAGTCTAGCAACAGGTGTTTAACCCTTAGCTGAATTGGAATGTTCGGATTCGACAGAACCTTTATGTCATTGATTCATGTGAGATACAATCCTCCTACTTACTATCTCTCAACCAAGATCTAGGGTAAGGGAATAATCAGAACCCTAATAATCCGGTCTTAAAGCTAAGTGCATTTCATATCCATTTGATCTCAATCCAAGAAACCCTTTTCTTGATGTCTTGATCTACTGCCTTGGCCAAGGACTCCATATGGCATATGAAAGACTTACACAATAAGAGATCACCTTGCATATGCAAGTGTAGGTCCTTTCTTGATTCTCATTCACTTTCATGAATCACTTGTGCAGCCCCAGCATAAGCCTTGAATCAGTTGTCTAAGGCGACACCCTTTAAAGCTTATACCAAAGACTACAGAGTTGATTCATAAAGTGACAAGGAACCTCAAGTCTAAGGATCAATTAATCACATCAATGACTCGTGAGATATTTCCTAATCTGGAAGTTTCCATTTCCTGAAATAGAAACTTCCTTTCCCGTTTAGGAATCTTCTCACACGGGGCACCTCAGTGAACTTACTTATTAAAGTAAGCACCCTCATGTATCACGCACGTATTAACTATACACTTTGCACCTCCATGAAACAAGGTGGTCCTTCTTAAGGGCGTGATCCCACAAGCAAGCCTTAGAGGAGTCAGGTTGACACTCCCACTGTCTGTAGGACTCATCGGCTTGGAGTATTTTACTAATCATGACTTATGTGATATAGGGCTCGTTTCATGAACCATTTCACCTAAATGGTAGAGTCCTAAAGTCATCAGGATTAGGGGAGTTCTCATACATGCGCACGTAATGGAAACACACAAAACACGTATTGGCATATAAAGAAGTGTTTGCCTATAATCAATCGTATATTATTCAAAGATTGTCTGTGATATAAGAAAAGTCCCAAAGCAGATTACGTCGAATCGGCTTTTCTAGGGCACTATTCCTAACAATCTCCCACTTGCCCGTAAAAGCCATTTAGGTACTCTAAGTCCCATCTTCTCAAGATGCACTTAGAGACCCTATTGACTCTGGGCGTTTCCAAAGTGGATCTGCTATATTCTCTGCTGATGTGACCCTCTTGTTTACACATCTCTTAGGAAACACCTTTTCCTTATAAAGTGATTCGTAATCACGTGTTCAGTCTCTTGGTGAGGTCTTGGTTCTCTTACTTGAGCAACCATCCTTTTTATCATACAATATGATCAAGGAGTTGTTTTCATGCTAGGAACTTCATCTAACAAGTTAGATGGAGTTTCTTACCCAAACACTTAACTTAGTATTATATAATACGACTAAGTTCTCAACTACGATAGTTGAGTTTTGCAATGTCCGTCCTTGGAACCCCTTTCCAACACATTGCATTACCATTCTGGTAGAAGTTATATCCTTTCAATGATTTCATAATCATCTATGTTTGATGAACGGTTACATCAAATATCCTTCTAACAACAAGATCTTTTGGGCTCTGTAAACTAATACATATCCTCATTTCTTCTCAAGTACTCTGAGGACATCCTTTACAGAGATCTAATGACCTTCTCTGAGGTCATATTAGATTCGGCCTACTACGCTTAGTGTTGCGCCATATCTAATTTAGTACATAACCTTTTATACATTATGCACCCTTTCACTTAAAGGGATTTTGGACATTCTAACTTTCTTAAAGTTGTCTTACGACACATACTCTTCAAAAGAGATGTTCCATTGTCCATACTAAACTCCTTTTAGTACCGTGGTTATGTACTCATTTTGTGATAATCCTTTTATTCTCTTAGATCTATCTTCTATAGATCCGAATGTCGAGAATATAGGATAATCACTAAGAGCTTTCATGTCAAATTGTTTCTTAAACAAGAATTGGTAACTTTCACGTCGTCCTTGACATTCCTAATGAGAAGGACATCGTTTTCTAAAGAACCAAAATTGACTCTTACATCACTAACTTTCATATGTACACACTGAGACTTATTCGACCTCTATCTATGTCAAATGATTTGACTGTGGAATCGAATTGTCTAACTCCTAGAAGCCTTTATCAATCCACAGATTGACTTTAGGGATTTGCATACCTTATGCATACTCCCACTGAATATGAGATTTATAGAAATACCTTATTCCAGTCTCTTTCAATCACATATTGAACAAGATAGTTCTCATATTCATTTATCACATCTCATAGTCAGAATATGAGGATATGGTAAACACAATCCAAATGGACTTTTGCATTTCAATCGTCAAGAAGGTTGTAATGCTTTCCATTTACTCGAAGCTCCACGAGCTTGATCCTATCAGGTGGATGAACCAAGGTCAAAACTTGGTTTGAGTATATGGAATCCATATTGGATTTCAAGGCTTACTTACACTACTCAGATTCCAAATCTGACAGTGTCTCCTCTTCAAGTAATTCCTTGGCTATCTAGGAACGCGTTCTAAACGCATCTTAAGAGAAGGGTTTTCACACGTGTACATACTCTAAAATTTGGCTAAGTTTTATCAGATGGGCTCGTTTCTTCTATATGTGGCATGAATATTTTTCCTCAAATTTCTTTGAGGTCTGCTTGCTTGCCTTTCTTCTTCTATAGGAACGATTCCTTAAGAAAGTTACATTCCTTTGAGACAAACAACCTTTGTACAAGGGAATCGCAAAACTGATATCCAATATCATTGTATAAACTTGAACTCATTTCAAGCTTATCTCCCACTATCCTCTTCAAGTAAGAGGATTCCATTGAATTCTTGGATAAGAATAATTAGGGAATTTAGTATGCCACTTTGCATAGTGCAACTGAAGGACTGATTTTGGAAGGTACTAAATTCAAAATCTCTAACTGCATATTCTAGGAGTTTATTCCTAGAATGATTATAAGTCAGTAAAGCTTGCTATGGAATGGACCATATCCTATAAGGTTTCATTCCCTCATTCAGAAACACTAAGGTGTTCTCGAATTAGTTTACTGAGAGATAATCCTATTATCTCTAAGATGAGTAAGGAATTAGTTGCTAAGATATTGGCTATCTCGATCATATCGATTTACCTATAACTTATGACTACTTCGGTTCCTAACCTCCTTTCGAAATTCTAAGAATTTCATATAAGTTTCGAATTTGTACTTTAACAAGTACATTCATTCATAATGATTAAACTGACGATTGTATCTAGTGCTTACATTAAGCATCTTACACTCATCAGCATGGATCGAAATCCACTATAATTTTGGAACGTTCCAAAGTAATTCGAAGCTTTGTCATCTCACTTACTTTTGTTATCTCGTTGTATGTTCAGAACATTAGTGCCTTGAGTCTTTGCACAACGGCTTATGCAGAATTGACTTAAGACTAGTAAATTTTATTCCTAGTAGAATTACTAAACGAGGTAACATTTCAAAGTACTCATACTCTTTGCAGTTCCCTTTCAAAGTCCTTATTTGCTACCATAGAAGCAAACGTCCTATTTGATCTCTAGTGTCTTTTGGGAGTACCCCTTACATGCCCCTCCATTGGGCTCTTAAGGGTTTCTTCTTCTTTAGGCCTTCAAGCCTTTAACTTAGGGAGTTTCAGAAGAAGAATTAACCATCTCAACCTTTTATTCCTTCTTAAGGATGCTCTCAACCATTATCAACTTAAATGATTAACTATGCTACATTAGCATCATTCTAGTTGAGCATAAAGGGTTTGAATGATGGTGGAAGCAATGTAAGCAATCAGTGCATTGAGAACTCTTTTCTCAGTTGATGATCAAGACCATAAGATCTTCAAATAAGATCTTTAGACCTTGTTCGTGTGCACTTGTTTCCTCATTTGGGATATTGAATAATTCCATAATGTTATACCTTGTAACATTTTTATGAGGTGGTTCAATTGCTCTTAAGTGGTTTGGAAAAATCCATTCACCTCAGATTGCTTCTCTTTTGGCCCGGGTCGACTTTTCACAATTGAAAACTTCGCCCTTTAGAGAACGCCTTTCTCCAGTCGGATTCTAAAATGAATTTTAGGATCCGAAGCCATTTAGAGTTAGTCAGGACTTAGTCAACTTATTTGACTTAAGGATGGATACGAATGGGTTCGCATTTCATATTGTAGAGAATCACAGAACTACAACCTAAATGCTAAGCAGAGAAAATGTGGGCATGCTGAATTATAACGATATACAAAAGATAAGGTCTTTAATCTAATGTAGCTCCCACTGTTTTTCAAAGATCTATAATTCCCAAAGATCTAAGAGGAATGCTTTTCCCAATGGGTACTAAGATCCTAAGCATTTTACCTCGAACCCACGACTCGCGGACATTCTAAGTAAAACCCTAGGTAGGTACAACTTACCAATTCTAACACCTTTAGAACTCTTAGTAATTATTTTTGCATCACCTATCTTTCAATATGGACCCACGACTCGTGCGACATCCATATTTACTTAGGCGTTAAGCCAGACCCATCAATCATAAGATCATGATCAAAACTTAGTTCGAACGACCCACGACTCGCGGACATCGCCCTTGCTAAAATTGACCATGAAATATTGATCATTTAAAATGATCAATTAGGTAACTAAGAACTAATAAGCTCCACTAGCTATCCCACGACTCGCGGACAATAACTAGCTTTACTTACTAAACTTAAAACCTATTGATGGAATGCTAGGAATTTAATTCAAAATTTGCATCTCGAATTAAATACCCATTATTCGAAATGAACTTAATATTTAATGGGAATTTTCGAATCAACCGAAGAGTTGTTCAGTTCGACCTCACCAACATATATGTTATCCAATTTAATTAGTCTTGATTAATGCAAGTACAACTTAAATGCATTTCAAACAAGCACATAAACAGATAACATGTCCTAGCATGATACTAACATGTAATGATCATGGGTTCTACCTATCTTATGCGTGATATGCGGGAGCCACTCCACAATCACAAGTTCTAACATACATGCCACATAAACAGTTTAAATCACATAAGGGAAAGCGGTAACAAAATACGAGCCCTATCTCTATTACATTTAACAATTGAGATTCCCCTCCCTAACATTTTGAGGGGTCTTCACTTATGGCCTCCTTGTTACTTGAATGTGGTCCATCTTACTCCATGGGTGCATTGTCTCCAAAATGAAAATAAAACCTCACCACCTATCTCTACTCTCTAATTACAATAAAAAGAAAAAGACATAAAGTAATAAGGCTCAATCTTCATATTGGCCTTAGACAATTACACGGGGCATACCCCGGCCTCAAAAACAGTAATATGGAAAGCCAAATAATAAATCACATAACAGTACGCACATAAGTGAGGCTCCAACCTCAATTGAAAAACGCAACTATAGGGCTCCAACCCCAATTTAAACCATCCATGTGCATAAATTAAAACCATACATAGATCTAAACCCATGATCAACTAACATGCTTTTGCGAGAATTTAAATTTAGCCAATAAATTAAAATTTCCGTTTCAAGTCCTAATGACTTAAAACACGACTTGATGCGAGTCTTATTTATAAAAGTTTTCAATAAATCCCAATTACCAAAACAGATAAAATTCCAATTAATTTCTGAAAATTAATAATTTTATCAAAGATGTATTTTCCCAAAATATAAACCGTTTCAATTTCTCAAAAATCCCAATTTTAAGTTTTATTCAAAAATTAAAATAAATATTCAAAAATAAAATTTTAAAATTAAAAATAAAATTGGGACTGGATTGCACGAAACACGAAAAACACGGACTACGAAAACGGGGCCCTTGCACGAGACGGGCTGCTCGTTGCGGGCGTGCGCGCGCGCACGCGACAGGCGCACACTGCGCGCTCCTGCGCGCAGCTCTTCTCTGCAAGGATGGCGGGCGACAGCGGGCGGCCTGGGCGAGCTATCCCGCACGCCTTGCGGGATTCTCGCCCAGCCTGGGCGAGACGGCGGGCGGCCTGTCTCGGCCGCCCTGGGCGGGCGCGCCTAGGCGCGCCCGGGAGGCTCCCGCACAGGCGTGCGGGAGGAGCTGGGCGGCTGGGCGGTCTGTCCCGGCCAAGCCTGGGCGGTTGCCCTTGCGCACGCCTAGCACAGGCGGGCGGCGGCGCGCGAAGCCCGCGCGCGCGACTCCTTCGCGCGCGGGGTTTCGCGTGTTCGTCGTAATCCGGGTTTTCGTTTCGTGTTTTCGTTCAAAAAGCAAAACCAATCCAAGAAATCCAAAAAACAGTTTATACAGTTTCAAATCTAAAATAGTTTTCAAAAATTAAATTTTGCAAAAACCAATTTTCAGAAACTTTCAGGAAAAAATACAGTTTCGTAATTCAGGCTTTCTAAAACAATTACAAATACTCAATCGCATCAAGCCTAAGAATTTCTACCAAATTCAGTATAACTGAGACGAATCAGAAACACGATTAACGAGGTGGCTCTAATACCACTTGTTGGAAAACACGAATCAGAAAGCAGCGGAATTTAAAAATTTTTCCAACAAAAGGATCTAGGACTCGCAATCGTGTAACCAAATTCGTAGAGATAGAAAACTTACTTTTCTTTTATGTTTTCTTGAAGCGTTTCAAGCCACCCAAGAACGCTCTTCTCGCGGCCTGACAACCCGTCCCTCGAAAGTCTCTTTCTACTTCAGAATCCATTGTCGGGATAGCAATCCACATCAACCTAGATTCAATTCATGTTAGGGATGTTCTCAACAATATAACATAAAGAAAGAAACATAAAACGAGAAAAGCATGATTGAAACTCCCTTCGAAACCCAGTTTTGCGAAAGTAGAAAACTGCCAGTCACAAAACCCTCGTGAAAAAATTCATCCTTCAGGATATGGACGAACGGTTTTCGCCATCTTCTTTGGTTCGATTTTTTCATTCGCTTCACGTCGGGTTCAGAATCGTTTCATCATCCCTTCTGATCGTTTTTTGCTTAATCCCCACTTTTGGTAAAGCTCGAATCTTCAAAACTTCTAACTTGAAGTCTCTAGAGATAGTCCACCAACTTGGCTACAATCTAACTAGTAAGGATGCTAGTTCTCTAGTTAGTGTTTAGGCTTAACCTAGGGTTTTATTTTATCTTGGAGAAAGGAAGGTGTTCAACACATGAACCAAGAATTGTCTATTAGCTCCATAAGGAGCTCGAGCTCCCCTATTTATAGAGAGAGGGTGCCGATCCAAATCCTAGTTGGGAAAGGATTTGGTTCCTCTCTCTCCTATTACTTGATCACCAAGTATTTTCCAACTTTGACTTTGAATTCTAATTCTAGTCAACTTTTAAGAGAGCTAAAAATATCCAAACTATTTTTGGATAATTTTATACTTTATTTATTATAAAATAAATAACTTATTTTTATCTAATTAATTAATTCATAATTAATTAACTAGATTATTTTCTCCAAAATTAGACTTTCTTTTTAATTCAAAATTAAACCAAAGTCTATTAAATAATTAACACATTATTTATTCAACATCACATAATCACGTGTGGCACACGTGTCTTAATGACACGTGTCCAATCACGTGAGCCACACGTGTGATTTCACACGTGTGGAACCCCTTAGGCTCGATTAACTCGTTTAATCATTTTTAAGCCTCAACTCATGTAACCAAGTTGTTGTGTGTGACCCTCTAGGTTCTCAATTCAATTAGCAGTGACCCCAATTAATTAATTCACTAATTAATTAATCAGTCCACAGATTAAACGACCATAGTCTAGCAACAGGTGTTTAACCCCTAGCTGAATTGGAATGTTCGGATTCGACAGAACCTTTATGTCATTGATTCATGTGAGATACAATCCTCCTACTTACTATCTCTCAACCAAGATCTAGGGTAAGGGAATAATCAGAACCCTAATAATCCGGTCTTAAAGCTAAGTGCATTTCATATCCATTTGATCTCAATCCAAGAAACCCTTTTCTTGATGTCTTGATCTACTGCCTTGGCCAAGGACTCCATATGGCATATGAAAGACTTACACAATAAGAGATCACCTTGCATATGCAAGTGTAGGTCCTTTCTTGATTCTCATTCACTTTCATGAATCACTTGTGCAGCCCCAGCATAAGCCTTGAATCAGTTGTCTAAGGCGACACCCTTTAAAGCTTATACCAAAGACTACAGAGTTAATTCATAAAGTGACAAGGAACCTCAAGTCTAAGGATCAATTAATCACATCAATGACTCGTGAGATATTTCCTAATCTGGAAGTTTCCATTTCCTGAAATAGAAACTTCCTTTCCCGTTTAGGAATCTTCTCACACGGGGCACCTCAGTGAACTTACTTATTAAAGTAAGCACCCTCATGTATCACGCACGTATTAACTATACACTTTGCACCTCCATGAAACAAGGTGGTCCTTCTTAAGGGCGTGATCCCACAAGCAAGCCTTAGAGGAGTCAGGTTGACACTCCCACTGTCTGTAGGACTCATCGGCTTGGAGTATTTTACTAATCATGACTTATGTGATATAGGGCTCGTTTCATGAACCATTTCACCTAAATGGTAGAGTCCTAAAGTCATCAGGATTAGGGGAGTTCTCATACATGCGCACGTAATGGAAACACACAAAACACGTATTGGCATATAAAGAAGTGTTTGCCTATAATCAATCGTATATTATTCAAAGATTGTCTGTGATATAAGAAAAGTCCCAAAGCAGATTACGTCGAATCGGCTTTTCTAGGGCACTATTCCTAACAGAGCTGACACGACCGTGTCAGCTTTGAACTGAAAATGGACACGGCCGTGTTGGGCTCTCGACTTTGTTTTTTTTCTGATTTTAACCTCGGACACGGCCGTGTCCAAATCCTTTGAAAATGTAACACGGCCGTGTCAAGCCCTCGACTTTGAATTTTCTGATTTTTTAACCTCGGACACGGCCGTGTCCATTTCCCTTTGAAACTCAACACAGCTGTGTCATTTGAATTGGCAGCTTTGAGAAGTCTCTTTTCTTGCTTGATTTGCTTGCGTGGCTCGTATTTGTGGATTATACTGAACGTGACTCCAATTAAGCTATGTTTATGATTGTTATATAATGCAAGACTGCAAGCATGATAGTTATGAACGGTTGTATGCCTTCTGACATTAATAGTGCACATGAACATGTCATTACTTTTTTTATGCGTGCATATCATAACCATTGCACTGCCGAGCGTCTTATTTGGTCATATTGAGTCTCACCTCACCTGTCTTGCACAGATTTTGATTCCTTTGGAGACGAGGCCGGTCAGTGAGGCTCGTGTGTTCTTCTTTTGCCGTTCGAGGTGGGTTTTTCTTCTACTTAGCTATATGACCCTATAAATACCTTTAACGTGAAAAGTTTTCGACCAAAGTGTATATATCTATATATAGAGTCATTTTCAAATAGTAAATGTTTGCAACGTAAAGCCTTAATTTCTAAATCCTACCAAATGTTTTGGCGAGAAAAGAATGAATGAATGTTATGCACGAATGGGGCCCAGGGACTTAGTGTGAGGGGCTATCCGGGGAGGCATGGGCCGACGGTGATCCCTCACATTAGTTCCACCAATTAACGGCGTAACCGGACCTCGTTAGGAGTTAGCGAGGAATGGACGCTGAGCGCCATCTGGGGAGTCATGTAACCCCTTTTGGTCAATGAATGGGTGGTCGGGTCTTGCAAGCCCGTCACCAAACCGGAGGAAGAAGGTGTAAATGTTAATGATTGTGCACAAAAGAATGAATGCATGAACGGAATGAATGAAAGAATGTTTAAATGTTTTACACAAGGTGTTGGTTGGAGATAATGCACGCCCACTCGTCGGGCCAATAATAACCTAATGTTAATGATTCGTTATAATCCCTTTTGATGATTTTATTTCACCCACTTGGGAAATTCTTTAAAACCTCACTTGGGATTATAGCTTGCATGTGATTGTTTAATTACCGTCATATATTCTATTTATACCCTGTTTTATACCCACCAGTCCCCTTTGGACTGAACCCGTTTGGTTTTCAGCTGTTTTGTGCAGGTGTCAAGGGAACTAGGTGGGAATATGAGTCGTAGGTCTTGCATTTATTTCTAGCTCTCATGTTTTGATGTTACACTTGCATACTCGTACTTTTGGTAATTGTATATGAATGTTGTTTTGGGTCGTGATGGCAAGAGAATGTTGTCTTTTGATTTGGAGCGTAATGGTATTGGGTTTTTAACTCCCATGAATTTAATTGTTGGTACCTAGAGCATAGAGCTCAATATATGGAATAACTGTTGGTACCTAGAGCATATAGCTCAATCTATGATATATGACTTATTGCTTCCGCTTTTCCTATTACTCTGCTACTTTGGTTGTTGAGGTTGTTGGGGTTTAAGTGATAGGCTAGTCCCGCCTGGCTTAGATGTGTGTGTGTGTGTGTGTGTGTCCCCGTTCGCCATGACTTGGCTCGGGTATGGATCGTCCATTTCATATACGGGTCGGGTCATGGTGCGGGGGATGTGGTACCTTGCGCTCGGGTACTACACCATACATGCAGCCAAGGTCATCAAACGTGAGCAAGGGAAGAAGGTGATCCTTTCATGTCATTTCTTCAAATAACCATTAATGGAAACTCATGAATGCTTCAACTACCACATAATACATCACCATAAATTCAAAGAACGATTCAAGACAACCATATTCATGCTTTGAATCAACCAAATTCATCAAGGAATGAAAGAGATCAACATATGGCACCATACCCTAACTATTTCATCATTTCAACAAAAACCCTTGCACACATGCTTAAAATTGGGGATGCATAGCTTAAAATGACACATATTGAATGAATATCAGAACCCTAAACTCACCTTGTGGATTGGATGGAAGATGGAAGAGATTTGAGCTTGAATTTCCAAGGTTGGCAATAGTTACGGGATTTTCTGGAAACAAGGGATGTTTGGCTGATTTTTGCTTGTTTTCTGAGTGTGGTTCGGTGGGGAGATGGTATGGGAGGATAGTGGGTGTAACTAGGGTTCTATAGGCTCCAACTATGGTTAATTTGGTCAAGGTTTGAATGAGTTATGGTTATTTTAGTAAGTTGTGGCAATTTTGACGAACGTAGCACTTTTCGGTTGAATTTCGGAGGTTCAAATAACTTTGGAAAAATATAAGGCTAAGTTTATTAAACCCAAATTTTCGTTACGAGTTCAGTGAAGTTGACGAAACTCGAATCCGAGTTTCCTAGCTCAAGATATCACATACGGAACCAAGGGTGCGCTAATTGCTCATTAGCCCCCGATTTGGATTCCAAGAACAAAATAATTCGAAACTAATGCAAATGAATCCGAAAACATGAAACGAGCATATATTCATATTCATAACACGTATATCTCCAACACATTAAATTTTCACTAAATTTCGATATCAAATCATATATAAAAATGAAGCACATTTATAACACTCATGAGCAATGCATAAATAAATTCATAATATATGACAAAGTTTAAATTCATATTTAAATAGCTAAATCAAAGTGTGAGTTAAATATAATTAAACCAAAATGCAATAATTACATATATTTTAAAATCAAACTACACGAATTACATATATATATATTTAGTATTAATACATTAAGATTTAAATGTTAACTAATTAACATAAATTTAATATTAAATAAACTTAAGATATAAATATTTAACATTTAATATATAAAATTAAATATATAAAACACTTATGAACAATTAATTCGCGCAATTAGATAAACACATACGTCATACTATACGACTGAAAAACTGGGGCGTTACAGTTACACGTGTCGGGCTATGGTGCGGGGGATGTGGTGCCCTTCGCTCCAGGGTGCTACAAACCAAGTCCCTGAAACCAAGATCTCTGAACCCGAACTTAAAGAACCTGCTTCCAAATTAGCCACACTCGCCTTTCTACTCAAGGCATCGGCGACCACGTTTGCTTTACCCGGATGGTACTAAATGGTGCAATCATAATCCTCTAGTAACTCCATCCAACGCCTCTGTCTTACATTTAAATCCTTCTGAGAAAAAAGATACTTGAGGCTTTGGTGATCCGTAAACACCTCGAACGTGGTACCGTAGAGATAGTGTCGCCACTTAATCAAAGCAAACACAACGGCAGCTAATTCAAGATCGTGGGTAGGGTAATTCTTCCCATGCTCCATCAAATTCCTCGAAGCATAAGCTACCACTCTACCGTGCTGCGTTAAAACACAACCGAGACCTTCTTTCGAAGCATCTGTATATACTGCATAACCCTCTGTTCCCTCGGGTAGGGTAAGAACCGGTGCTGAAGTCAATTTCACCTTCAACGTCTGAAAACTCGCCTTACACTTATCATCCCATTCGAATTTCACTTCCTTCTTAGTCAGACGAGTTAACGGAGCGGCAATTTTAGAAAAATCCTTAACAAACCATCGGTAGTAGCCGGCCAACCCAATAAAGCTTCTAATCTTGGAGGCATTTCTCGGTCTCTCCCAATGAAGCATGGACTCAACCTTAGATGGATCAACTTCAATCCCATCACCTGAAATTATATGACCTAAAAATACAACCCGATCCATCCAGAATTCACACTTGCTGAATTTTACATACAACTTGTGTTCCCTCAAAGTTTCCAAGACGATCCGAAGATGCTGGGCATGCTCTTCAGCGGACTTAGAATACACCAGGATGTCATCTATAAATATCACCACGAACTTGTCAAGAAATGGCCTGAACACCTGGTGCATCATATCTATAAATACAGCTGGGGCATTGGTTAACCCAAACAGCATGACAACGAATTCAAAGTGTCCATAACGCGTGTTAAAACCAGTCTTCGGAATATCTTCCTCCCTAATTCGCACCTGGTAGTAACCCTACCTCAAATCTAACTTGGAGTAAACTTTGGAACCTTGCAAAATATCGAACAACTCCTCGATGTGAGGCAATGGGTATTTGTTCTTCATGGTCATCCGATTCAGCTCACGGTAATCTATACATATCCGTAACGAACGGGAGCACCCCACGGAGAAGTGCTCGGATGAATGTACCCGCAAGCTAAAAGTTCATCAAGCTGCGCCTTTAACTCCTTTAATTCTGCAGGAGCCATTCTGTAGGGAGTCTTCGAAAAAGGCTCCACTCTGAGATAAAGGTCGATTATGAACTCCATGTCCCTATCAGGCGGTAGAAAACCTAAAGTATCAGGGAAAACATCGGTATACTCTCGTACGACCTCTGTCTCTTCAAGTTTGGCCTGATCTTTCGGCTTGTTCAAAAGATAGGCCACAAAACCTGTCGCACCGTCCCGGACCAGTCTACTAGCCTCAACAAAAGAGATAAATGGGCTTGACTTCACCTTCTCGCCCTTAAACACCACTGAACCAAAAGAGACTTTCTTCTCCCTGCAATCCATCTGAGCCCCATGTTCAAATAACCAATCCATACCCAAGATTACATCATATCTCTACATCGGCATTTCAATCAAGACTGCAGGGAAAACCCGACTTTCGAAGCTCACCGGACAACCCCGAAAAACCCTGTAAGTTACTAAAGTACCACCAAGATGAGAGCTAACCACATAGTCATGCTCACATAAAGAGATAGGCAAGCACATAGAAGAAGCAATGTCCCGGGAAATAAAGGAATGAGTGGCCCCGGGATCAAATAATCCATGCAATGTAGTGCCATGGATGCTTATAGTACCTTCAATCACGGCATTTGGGTCGATTTCCACAGTTTGCTCTTTCTCACCACCCAATGCGTAAGTCCTAGCTTGGATTGCCGGCCTCGGGTTATCTTTCTTCTTCGGGTACGTGCTCACCATATGATCCGGTGCCCCACAAATGAAACACCTCTTGTGATGCCTGAAGCAATTATCCATGTGATGAGGACCCTTGCAATAGGTATATTGCACTTTAGGTGGAGCTAGAAGTGCTAAGGGTCGATTTGGTTGATTGGGTCCCGTGGGTTGGGGTTGCTTGTTTTGAGGCTTGGCTTGTTGAAAAGTTTGAAATGCCGGCCTCTTTCCGAACTTGTTGAAATTCCCCGAGCTAGACCCTTGCCCGGTGTGAGTACTCTTCCTCCTCATCACAACATGCTCTTCTACCCTTAGAGCTTTATCCGTGACCTTTGCCTAAGTGCTCGTGTTAGAAGCCTCTAAAGCATCTTTCATATCCTCCCGAAGTCCTTGGAGGAATTGAGAAGCCTTGCTTTCATCATCGTTGGCAATGTTTAGGGCATAACAACACAGAAACTAAGGAAATAGTTAAGGCAGCAAAAATCACACAAAAAATGCGGCAAACAACAGTGTAAAACGCATCAAACTCAAGGCCAAAGAAATGAAGGAAATCAGTCCCAAAAACTCCAAGAAAGCTCACGGTTCAGCCATGGTGAATCCATACACACATCATATAAATCAAATTCACGCTTATAACAAGATTACGGATGCAACATGGATCACATAACACTTCAAGATTCAAGAAATGGTCCAAAAACGAGCAAGAAATCATCAAAAGTTCATCAAACCCTTAATATTTATATATATATTCATATCATGCTCAAAATTGAAGAATAAAATCTTGAAAGTTACTTCATCAAATGGAGAACAAGAAAATATGCTTACCTCTCAGATTTGACGAAGATTGGAGGTCGAACGAGCTTGAAATCTTCCGGTGGTGAATAGTGATGGGTTTCTCCTCTTTTCTTCCACTTCTCCTTCTCTCTCTCGGTCTCTCTGGAAGATGGGAAGAAAATAATGAAGTGGGAGGGTAGAGTTTTCAGTTAGGGTCATATAGGTTTAACAATCAGGTCAAACGGAGTTAAAACAAGTAAATTACGTGCAAAACGGTGAAGGGGTGTCGAATCTGGGCAAGGCTGTCGGTTCGGGCAAGTTTCGGAGGCTCAAACGGGATTAGAAAAATACAAGTCTTTGTTCAATGGCTCCATATTTTGTTATGAGTCCAGCGCCACTTCCAGAATTCGAATTCGAATTCATGCCGTCCGGAACCGAAGGCGTGCTAAAACTCCGTTAGGCCCTCGAGTCCCCAAAACAAATAAATGGTCAAAGACCACAACGAACGAGTTCTAAAATGTAAAACGAGCATGTAAATAACTTCATAATTATATAATTCATGCATACCAAGTTTTCACAGAAATCGGAATCAAATTCGAAGGTATACGGTTCAAGTAGCAAATCATACGTGCATATATGTTCAAAATTCAGATATAACACTTAGCAAATAATTCATCTAAATCAAATATAGCATATAAACATTATAATAAGCACATAATTGCATAATTAAATAATTTAAAATTGCACTTAACTCACTGGTGAAGGCATACCTGGATGGTCGAAAAGTCGGGGTGTCACATTATAGCCCAAGTTTTGGGACATCAGTGGCATTTTCCATATTTTGTCGTGGCTCCCAATCTCCAGTGGCTAAACCGTGAGCATCACACCAACGACCATACCCGGAATGGACTTGTCACGCGCCCGCACGCGCCACCTGAGTTGTGGCTGTGCATTTGGCACATGCACTACTCACGCACCCATCAACATCCGCCACGTGTCCGGTTCGGTCAATCCGGTCTACAGACCGGTTCAGCCATGAACAGGTTGGTCTGGTTGTCCACCACGTGGCTACTTGTGATTCATCCACGTGTCAGGGTCGATTCTAACCGAAACCGACCCTACCCGAACCACTTTCGACCTGGTCCATTTCTAGACCAAATCTGGACCACTCCTTTGTGCTGACGCAAAGCAATCGTAGCCATCCACGTGTCGAGCTAATCGGAGCCCACGTGGCACTTTTTTTTTTTTTTTTTGAAAATTTTTATTTTCTCCAAAATAAAATTTCAGACATTTCCAACTCTTTGGAATTTAATTTATTTTCTCAAAACAAATCCCTTGGTTATTTTCAAACACTTTGAAAATTTATTTCTCTCTCTCCTTTTAATATTTTCTCTTTGGTGTTCATTGGGGCTTGCGGGGGGACCTACAGGACTAATTAATTTTAGCTCCAAACGGTTCAATCTATTATCATCCCATGATAATAATTGATTGTCGTTTAACAATATTTAGTTCCACTAAATAAATATTGTTGCACTCCAAATTAATTAAATTATTCACGAATTTCTCGATCTAGAGTAATTTTGCACTTTACTCCTCTATACAGATATCCATGAAAAATAAATCAATACTACTATCATTTATTTTTCACTTTCAATTTGAAATTTCTTGGTTTGCCTTAAGTCCAAATTCCCTGTATGTGAAACAAATTCCACATACAACTTCAGTGACACACACATGAAGTATTTTGACCAAAGTTTTAATTTGAACTTTTTCAAATCTATTTCAGGGATGTCTTTTAACCTTCCAGCAAGGCTACAGATTCCTCAATCAATATTTCTCTTTAGCACATTTCATGTAATAACCGAACATACAAAGTATTTTGGCCACCCGTTACCGAGACCTCACTTCTGGGTACATCACAATGATTAGCACTACATGCCTAAAGTAGAAACACTGCTATGATTAAGAGTCCAATGCTTCCCGAGATTTTTGTTCATTTTAGATAGCAGTTTAAAATAAACAATCTCAGTGGTCCAGTTCGATGTTTCCAATCTCATTGAAAATCATAAATGTGTTATAATTGGAAACTTCATTTCCCTATGACGAAAGACTAATCATCTTATATAACACATTATAGTCTCGATAAGAACATTTTCTTATCATGCCGACTAGAACTTTAATGACACGTGATTTTTGGTATTTAAAGTTTTTTCTTATGAAACAAATTTCATATAAAAATACCATCACAAGTTATTAATTATTAAATTCGTAAATTAAACATAACTTGTGATAATTTTAGTTTTATTAATCCAAAATATTTACAATATACTTGGATTTTCAATGCATTAATCCCAACAGTAGTTTGGGATGCTTCCATGTGAATTGCAATACGCCTTGACTTTTAATCTTGATTTTAGTTTTGATTGGAACATGTGACTTGTGTGTGTGCTTGGATATGCATGTTGATTATCGTGTGCTATATTTTGCACTTGATCCGTATTTTCTAGTAACTTGCTTCAGGATATTGGAAGTTTTACATAGTGCATCGTCGGGTCTACTGTTTGAGTGAGGGAGTTCCTTACACTATTGCTCTTTGAATTGTTGGATCTGGACATAGCAATTGATAAGTGTGGAGGGGGGTTGACTTGTGATGATTTTATGTTGATGATTTGCATAAGGTATATTACGTGTTTGGATGCTTGTGTGTCTTCGAGTTAGACTTACGGTTTTGCTGATGAATTGAGGACATTGATAATTGTGGAGATTTTACCCCCATTTTAAACTTTTTCAATTAGGTTTAATTGTTGAGCTCTTGCTAAAATGAGTTAGGCTAGTCAAATTCATGAAATTATGTGCGAGATTGATGAATTAGTGTGGTAGTATGCCCTCACCTTTTGTGCACATTTGAACGAAGTGATGTACCTTTCCTAGAAGGTGGAGGAGGTGGTGATCTCTCACGGCGATGATAGCGATGATGGTGATGATACCGATGTCTCGGGGATCGGTCACGACGATGTCTATCACGATCCATCCTGAAATCAAATCACTACACACGCGTGGTTTGATTAATAAATGTAGTGTGTACAAATAATTCCATAAGATCAATAAAACACACATTTCAAAGAATCAAGTGGCTCAAATAATTCAAGAATTCAAGTAAATCACGTAATTCAATTAAATGCAGACTCTCAAGTAACAATTAATCCTATGTTGTGCGACCTAGACTCACAAGACACGACTCGAGAACCTCGGTTTTGCAACCGGGCTTTGATACCACCTTGAAATGTAGCACCCTAACCCCAAGGCACTATATCCCCCGCACTATAGCTCGATCCACATACGAAATGGACAATCCGTACATAGACCGAATCTATAGCGAACGGGTGACAATCAAGAAATAACAAGCTAGGCGGGACACTACCCCAACTCAACCACCATCAAGGCATGAAAATCAAAAGCAGGAGCATTTTATATCAATACATATAGGTACCATATTTACATCAAAGACATATTTAGTAATAGGTACCAACACTATCAATACATTATCATCTCCTATATAATATGCATATCCAAGTGTCCAAATTGTAATAACAATGATCATAACATGATACTCCAAAAGTTCTATACATGGAAGATAAAATGCTAGACTCGGTGGAATGCAAGACCTGACTCAACTCCCGCCTAGCACGACTACGACCAAAAACACCTGAAAAGTGAAGTATCAGTCTACCGAAGACTGAGTGAGGGGGATAGATATATATAACACACTTCGCATGAAAGTTATAGCCTCGGGTGAAGATTTGGAAATGAAATAAATATAAGTTTCAAGAATAGCTTGCTCTTCGCCCGAGATTACAACTATCAAGTTTAACATGTTAACTTGTCATTTTCATGAAATACGTGGCCCGGCGAGTTAGGGCAATTCTCCAACCTTTACGCCAAACGTGAACAATACATGCTTGCTTGAATAATGTAATACGTGATCATGCAGTTCATTTATTGCTCATTTAGTCACATAATCATGAGTGAAAACATGCAATAACCCGAGGACAATCCGTGGTGCCGGACCCGTCCCCAGTCTCCTTCTTCCTCCGGGTGATAGTGGGTTTGCAAGGCCCAACTATCCACGACATGGTGTACGTCGGGAACATGACTCCCACGCACGGAACTCCTTCCACCACCAATCTCCTAGTAGCTTCGGGGGTGATCCCAATGAGGTGAGGATAGCACAAGAGTTACCCGTCAGCCCTTGCTTTCCCGATTGGCTCAAGCTACTACCCTCGGGCCCAAGTGCAATCATGGTACTCGCCAAAATATGCTTGAAATCATGAACAATCATGGCTTGCTTGCTTGAAAATGTTTATATTTGGAAAACGTTTATAAATATAATAGGTTTTGGCCGAAAAGATCACATAAGGGTTTTAAGGGTTCTATGTACCTAAAACAAAACCTCACCTTTGCTACAAAATATAACAAGGATATGCTCTAGGGAGCCTGCTCCTCGTCCACGGCCTCGTGATCTGTGCAAACACGACGTGTATACGTGAGACTTGACTCAAAATGGACCAAATATGAAGAACGGCGAAAATGTAACGAGATGACGAGCAATGTGAAATGTAGCATGAAATTATCTTGTTTTAGCATGTATTTAATCATATAATAGTAATTTGGGATCAAAGAATACATTGGATAAAAATCCCAAAATCACATTTTTATTCAGTAGCTTTCCTTCTGTCCGCATGCCTGGGAACGGCAGTTCCGGCTCCCAGTTGAAAATGGGAAGGACCATTCCCATGCCCCTTCCAAAACGTGCCAGCGACTTTTACTTTATAAATGCGTTTTTGCTGGGAACGACCCTTCCGGCACACAGGCCAAAATGGGAACGGCCGTTCCCAGACTCGCGGGCCCGCCCTGACTCAGAAGCGAGGGAACGGCCGTTCCCATAATGCACTAAGGCGGGAAGGGCCGTTCCCAACTTCTGCAATTTTGAAAAACAGAGCAGAAGCAGGGCAAAAGCTACGTCATCGCCGGGTCTACTGTTTGAGTGAGGGAGTTCCTTACACTATTGCTCTTTGAATTGTTGGATTTGGACATAGCAATTGATAAGTGTGGAGGGGGGTTGACTTGTGATGATTTTATGTTGATGATTTGCATAAGGTATATTGCGTGTTTGGATGCTTGTGTGTCTTCGAGTTAGACTTTCGATTTTGCTGATGAATTGAGGACATTGATAATTGTGGAGATTTTACCCCCATTTTAAACTTTTTCAATTAGGTTTGATTGTTGAGCTCTTGCTAAAATGAGTTAGGCTAGTCAAATTCATGAAATTATGTGCGAGATTGATGAATTAGTGTGGTAGTATGCCCTCACATTTTGTGCACATTTGAACGAAGTGATGTACCTTTCCTAGAAAGAAAAGTTAATGTTTTTCAAATAAGTCTAAAAATTGATTAGGTTGCATGTTAGTCATATTGAGGCGAAATTTTGAGTTGACGATAGATTAGGGAAGTAACGTAGGCATTCGTTATCGGAGGATAAGCCTTTTATTAGTCTTTATCACTAAATAACATTCTCTAATTGACCCCACTCGATTATTGAATTCTTTTGGTTGGAGATAATGCACGCCCACTCGCCGGGCCAATAATGACCTAATGTGATTGAATCGTTATAATCCCTTTTGATGATTTCTATTCACCCACTTGGGAAATTCTTTAAAAACTTCACTTGGGATTATAACCTGCATGTGAGTGTTTAATTACCGCTGTATATTATATTTATGCCCTGTTTTTATACCCACCAGTCCCTTTTGGACTAAACCCGTTTGGTTTTCAACTGTGTCGTGCAGGTGTCAAAGGAGCTAGGCGGGAATACAAGTCATAGGTCTTGCATTCGTCTTTAGCTCTTATATTTTGATCTTGCACTTGCATACTATACTTTTGACCCTTGTATATGAATGATATTATGGAGCGTACTTGTTTTGAGCCGTGACGGCAATTGATGATGTATATGACTTATTTTTGGAGCTGTGATGCTCATTATATATATATATATATGATGTATGCTCGTTTATTGCTTCCGCTTTAATGTTTATTCTGATTTTATGGTTCAAGGGTTAGTCCCGCCTAGCATAGAGTGTGTGTTTGTCCCCGTTCGCCGTGATTTGGCTCGAGTATGGAACGTCCATTTCATATTCAGGTCGGGTCTCGGTGCGGGGGATGTGACACCTTGCGCTCGGGTGTTACATTGAGGGTTAGTCCCACCTAGCTAGTGAGTCATTTTTTTTATTGTCTCTCATTCGCTATAGGCTTGATTCATGTATGGACCGTCCATTCCATATGTGGATTGAACTATAGTGCGGGGGATGTAGCTACCTAGCGTTCCAAGTGCTACACCCGTACTATAGGTCAATCCACATACAAAATGGACAATCCATACATGAACCAACCCATAGCGAATGGGTGACAATAAAAATAAATAAGCTAGCTAGGCGGGACTAACTCCAAACCACGACATTCAATATAACAATATAAACGAAATATAACTAAATCTGTCACTACTCAGATACGATTCGTGATAATGGATAACTAAATCTGTCACTACTCAGATACGATTCGTGATAATGGATACAATCTTTCCAATGATATCATAATGAACGACAACAATTCATATGCAACAATAAATAAATGAACCGTGCTTGACTCGAATGCAATGACTTGACTCGACTCAATTCCCGCCTAGCACGCACCTGCAAGAGCCTGAAAGGGGAGGCGTCAGTGTATGAAAGACTGAGTGAGGGGCATAAATAAATATTAACGCAGATAACATGCAAGTTATAACCTCGGATGAAGTTTTAGGAAAGGAAATCAATATAAGTTCAATAAATAAAGTAAACATCGCCCGAGATTACAACGATCAAGTTTACCAGTTATTTATAATTTATTTTCATGCAATTCGTGGCCCGGCGAGTGAGGGCAAGTCTCCAACCATACACTAATAGTGAACAATATGTGCTTGCTTGATTAGGTATCATGTGATCATGCAATTCAATTATAGTGAAGTAGTGTGGTAGTGTATTCAATAATTACAATCAATGAGTGCAATTAATACAGTAACCCGAGGACAGCCCGTGGTGCCGGACTCATCCCCAGTCTCCTTCTCCCTCCAATGATGGGAAGGTTGCGAGCCTTCACCCTCCACGACATGGTATGTCAAGAACATGACTCCCATGTACGGGATTTCTTCTTCCACCAAACCTCCTGGTGGATTCAGAGGTGATCCCACATGATGAGGGGAGTGCAGAGTTCCCCGTCAGCCCTATGCTTTCCCGGTTAGCTCATACACTAACCCTCGGGCCCAAAGTGAACAATCATGCTTACTAGCCAAAACATACACGATACATGGCTTGTTTTTCATGAACATGGTTTGCTATCAATAAACATGCCTTGCTTGCAATTTAATTAAGCGTTTTGGAAAGATTATAGGTATATATACCTTTTTAGCTCAAAGCTTCACACAAGGTTATACGGGTTTTATATAACTAGCAATTAAACCTCACCTGACAGGCGACAAGACGACTCAAGGATGCATGAACGTGCTCAATCGATCAATAATCTCTGCCCTGGAGAGGAACTGGACAAGAAACGGGACAATGTGTACACGTGAGACAATAACTCAAGGATGATACCAAATAGGTCGCACGGTGTAACCATGAACATATTCTTGTATGAAATGAACATATACTTGCATGTAATGATCATATAGATATTTAGAAATGGAATTGAATAATTTACAAGAAAGTAATTAATTTCATGGAGATCACGTATTCAAGGCATGTAATTATACAAATTCATTTTACATGAAGCACGGAGTTAACAATTAAGTTTAAGTAAGTAAAGACCATAAAATGTCAAATAACCACATAATCATCATTTATTCAAGTATTCCAATCATATAAGTCACATATGGGAGCCAAGGAAGTGAAAGGATTGCAATAAGATGGGTTTTGGTGAAGTTGGGCAAAAGTCGGCAATTTTTGGGAATGCGCATGCTGAGGGAAAACTGGAATATCTTAAATTCTACAAGTGGGAATTGAGTTTTGTTTATTAGATATGAAACTATACAAATAGACCTTTCTGAGGATATATGCCTCGTATTTTAGTTCAAAGTGAGGAGGAAATGGCGGAAGTTTGAAGTTGGGTGAAAGCAGTTTCCCGAAAAAGTGGCGACACCAAAAAGAATTAATTATAACTCACAAACGAGAAGAGATATTGAGTTGCTTTTAGTTGGAGGTTGTTCTAGACTTCAAGAGGTTTCTGTCGGTTCAAAAATGAGGTCAATCAGAGTTCGTTTGAGGGTGTCGCGGCCGTGACAAAATTGTATTGAAAATCAGTCGCGGCCGCGATGGAAATTGGCCAACTTTTCGAATTGTTGGTCGTGGCCGTGACCAAAAATGGTCACGAAATGGTCGCGGGCGTGACCACAACTCCAGCAGTAGCAAAAGCTTCGGGAAAAACAGGGCAAGCTCGAATTTTGGCTCCCAATCCATTTTCACACCAAACCAAAGCTAGAATTCAACTCCAAATTAACATATAACATGTATATGATCATATATATCAATTAAGCAACATTTAATCCATGGAAACATGCTTTGATCATCAAAACTCATCACTTTTAAACTCATATGAACTCATCATATATTTCCGTAAATCTCAAGAATTCAAGCACCAATTCAAATTAAAAGGCTATAATCATGCTTCCATCAATAAATTCACAAGTTATTTCATACAAATCCCAACCCTAGCTTCATATAAAAATCTCAAGAAATCACTTATATATCCCATCTCTACCTTTGAAGAAGATGAAGTTGAGATGATGATTGAGCTCCAAAGTTCACAAATCTTGATGGAGATCGTGATAGACATCGTCGTGACCGATCCCCGAGACATCGGCATCATCACCATCATCGCTATCATCGCCGTGAGAGATCACCACCTCCTCCACCTCCTCAGGCATAGCCCCAAGATTTTATGAACGCCGTGGTTGGGCTGATTGATCAAAGGTTGTAAGAACGGGTTCCTCCAGCACCACCTGCACCCGTAGCACCACAGGAGAACCCTATTTCTGCCATACTACGCGAATTTTAGAATCAGCGTCCCCCAAAGTTCTGTAAGGGTGATGACATTCAGGCTGAAATGTGGCTTAAAGAGGTTGAGAGAATCTGGCAGCTTATTCCATTTGACTCTCAGGAGAAAGCTCGCTGCACCCTTACTCTGATTCAGGGTGAGGCTTACTCCTGGTGGGATAGCACTCAGATAGTCTTGGAGGCCGCCGGGACAGCTATCACGTGGGAGGTCTTTGTTAGAGAGTTCAGAAACAAGTTCATTCCTCTAGCTTTCCGTACCAGCAGGTTGAGAGAGTTTACAGAGTTGAAGCAAGGAGGGAGGTCCGTTGGCCAATACATTGCTGAGTTCGAGAGACTATCTCGTTATGCGCCCAACATAGCGAATGATGACTTTCACAAGGCGATGCAGTTTGTACAGGGACTCAGGACAGATATACAGGATGCTTTGAAGGCTGCTAACACGAGTACCTGGGCTAAAGTTACCGCCAAAGCTTTGAAGCTCGAGGATTCAGACAATGCCAGGAGGCCTATTCCCCGAACTGGAGAGGCTTCAGGTTCGAGGTCAGGACAGGGATCAAGCTTGGGAAAGAGGCCTATAGCTTTTTCTGCACCTCCAGCACCAAAGGAACCCGGGAAGAAGTTTAAAGCTACAGGACCACCTCAGAAGGCTCCACGAGCTCCAGCACCACCACAGCCACCTCAGAGACCGGGCTATAGATTTTGTGGACTTCCTACACATATGTATGATAACTGCAGACGACGGTTGGGATTGTGTTTGATTTGCGGGAGTGACGAGCACCGGGTAGACGGCTGTCCGGATCGTCAGGATCCGCCACCGGCAGGCCAGAGGCCACTTGTGAGAGCTCGGGCTTACGCATTAGCTGGAGAGGAGCAGGATGCTGAGATCCACCCTGCTGCAGTTGTGGAAGGTACTATATGCATCCATGGCACGAACATCCATACATTATTTGATCCAGTAGCTACACACTCCTTTCTTGCGCATTCTATTGCTATTACTCTGTCTTTGCCTGCTATCTGCTCTTCTGTGCACTATGTAGTTAGTTCTCCTTTTGGTAGTAGGCGAGACATGGATCAGGTTTACAGGGATGTTCCGGTGAAGATTGAGGGTCGAGAGTTCTTGACAGATTTCATTGTAATGTCGATGGAGTGATACAGGTCTATTCTGGGGATGGATTGGTTGTACAGGCACTGTGCTACAATAGATTATCGGGCAAAGAAAGTGCAGTTGGGTTCAGAGGTTACTACGGGTTGGACTTCGAAGACCGTACCTCTACTTTCTTTTTCAGAGGCTCGGAGACTGGTTGAAGATGGGGCTACAGGATTCATTGCCTATATTCTGAATAAGCCCAAGGATTAGGTGAAATTGGAAGATACGAAAGTGGTGAAGGAATTTCCCGAGGTCTTCCCAGAGAAATTGGATTCTTTGCCTCCTGAGCGGGAAATCGAGTTCGTGATTGATCTATATCCGAATGCAGAGCCATATTCAAAGACTCCATATCGGATGGCTCCAGCAGAACTGAAAGAGTTGAAGGTTCAGCTTGAGGCATTATTGGAAGTTGGGTATATCCGGCCGAGTTTTTCTCCTTGGGGTGCACCAGTGTTATTTGTAAAGAAAAAGGACGGGACTTTGAGGATGTGCATCGATTATCGGGAGCTGAACCGGATGACTATCAAGAACAAGTATCCCCTACCACACATCGAGGAATTATTTGATATACTTCAGGTTTCAAGGTTTACACGAAATTGGATTTAAGACAGGGGTACTATCAGCGGCGAGTCCGAGCGGAAGATATTCCAAAGACGGGATTCAATACTCGATATGGGCATTATGAGTTCATGGCTATGCCATTTGGATTAACTAACGCCCCTGCAGCTTTCATGGATATGATGTACCGGATTTTCAGGCCTTTCCTCACAAATTTGTGGTAATCTTCATCGATGATATTTTGGTGTTCTCTAAATCTGCCGAAGAGCACGCGAGGCATCTTAAGCTTGTTTTATAGACTTTAAAGGAGCATCAACTGTTTGCTAAATTCAGTAAATGTGAGTTTTGGATCGATCGGGTAGCCTTTTTGGGACATGTGATTTCGGGCAAAGGTTTGGAAGTCTATCCCTCGAAAATTGAGGCCGTGCTTAAATGGGAGAAACCAAAGAATGCCTCGAAAGTTAGGAGCTTCTTGGGATTGGCCGGATATTATAGAAGGTTCGTCCAGGATTTTTCTAAGATCCCTGCACCGTTAACCCGATTGACAAAGAAAGATGTCAAGTTTGTTTGGGACGAGAAGTGTGATCAAAGTTTTAACTTCTTAAAAGAAAAGTTAGTCTCAGCTCCGGTGTTAACACTTCCCGAGGGTTCAGAGGAGTATGCCATGTACACCGATGCTTCTAAGGAAGGTCTAGGTTGTGTATTGACTCAGAAAGGAAAGGTGATCGCTTATGCTTCCCGAAAGTTAAAGGATTATGAGAAGAATTATCCTACACACGACCTGGAGCTTGCAGACGTGATCTTTGCTCTCAGGAAATGGAGACATTATCTCTACAGGACATCTTTTGAAATTTTCACCGATCACAAAAGCCTCCAGTATTTATTAACGCAGAAGGACTTGAATATGAGGCAACGGTGTTGGATGGAAAAGTTAGAAGATTATGATTGCACGATCAAGTACCATCCGGGAAAAGCCAACGTGGTCGCCGATGCACTTAGTAGGAAAGCGAGTGTATCAAATTTGGAAGTAAAGAAAAGTGAGGAAGTTGCCCCGATTGTGTTAAAGGCTCGGGTTTCTAATATTACAATTCAGCCGGAATTGAAGTATAGATTATTGAAGCTCAGAATAATGATCCGGATGTACAGAAGTTAGTAAGTAAGGCGAGAGCTGATCCGGAGAGTTCTTTTGGGTTTGACAAGACCGGGTTGCTTCGATTCAAGCATAGAGTGGTCGTGCCCGCAGAATTGAAACGGGTCCTACTTGAAGAAGCTCACAATTCTGCATATTCGATCCACCCGAGAGGAAATAAAATGTATACAGATTTGAAACACTATTATTGGTGGAATGGAATGAAAAAAGACGTCACCGAGTATGTAAAGCATTGCTTGACTTGTCAGAGAGTGAAAGCTGAGCACAAGAAACCCGCGGGACTTCTACAACCGTTACCTATTCCTAAATGGAAGTCGGAACAAGTAACGATGGACTTTGTATCTGGATTACCGAAGGTGAAAGGCGGATTTGATGGTATTTGGGTAATCGTGGATAGATTTACGAAGTCTGCTCACTTTCTACCGGTCCGGATGTCTTATAAGATTCCGAAGTTAGCCGAGATCTATAACAAGGAAATTATCCGACTTCATGGAATCCCGGTGAGTATAGTTTCAAATCGAGACCCAAGATTCACCTCTAAGTTGTTGCAAGAGTTACAGGCAATGTTGGGAAAGAGGCTCAAGTTCAGTACAACATTTCACCCGCAAACAGAGAGCCAGACAGAGAGATTGATAAGATATTTGGAAGATCTACTTCGGGCCTGCGCAATGGATTTTCAGAACCCGTGGCAAGAGCAGCTACCTTTGATTGAATTTGCCTATAATAATAGCTTTCAGGCTTCAATCGGGATGGCTCCTTATGAACTTCTTTATGGAAGAAAGTGCCGATCTCCGTTATTTTTCGATTTGGAAGAGTGGAAATGGTCGAAACAAGAAGGGGTAAAGAAAGGTAAGAAATTTGAGAAACCTTCTAAGGTCGTTCAGGTTATGATTGAAAAGGTTCAAACGATACAACAACGGATGAAAGCAGCCCAAGATAGGCAAAAGAGCTATGCCGATACTCGCCGAAGAGATCTTGAATTTGAAATTGGTGACCAGGTATTCTTGAAGGTGTCACCAAGGAAAGGTTTCACTCGGATCGGGAAAGGAGCAAAACTTAGTCCTCGCTACTTAGGTCCTTTCGAAATTCTTGAAAGAATCGGCCAAGTAGCCTATCGACTGGATCTACCACCGAGTCTTACGGGGATTCACAATATGTTTCATGTATCTCAACTAAGGAAATATTACCCCGATGAGACCACAATTCTCCCCGTTGAAGAAGTTGAATTGGAACCGAATTTGACATTTGTTCAAAGGTCGGTTAAGATCTTGGATCGGAAATTTCAGGAATTGAGAAATCGGAGGATTCCCATGGTTAAAGTTTTGTGGAGAAGCGATAAAACCGAAGAAGCTACGTGGGAAACCGAAGACAAGATGAAGTGGTTCCACCTGGAGTTGTTTCCTCAGGAATAGGGAATCTGGGGACCAGATTCTTTTAAGGGGGGGGGAGAGTTGTAACGCCCCGGTTCTGGATGAACAGGTAAGCACTCCACGTGTGAGGTTGTGAGCGTAGGATTTATTTTAATTCTTTAATTTAATATTTTCTTACATGACATCATATATTTTTATAAAATTCATGACATATTAATATGTGAATTATATTAAATCATAACATTGGAAAAATTATTTCATGTTATGGAAAAAATAATTGTTACGTGAAATAATTACCACAAGTGAATTATTTGCCAAATTGTCCTTACATGTTCATTTTTTTAAATTTAGGGACTAAATTGCATAGCCTTTCCATGGATTTAATTGATCATTTGGTAAATAAAGCATCCTTGATTGCATGACTTAAACTCTTGGAGGATTAAATTACAATTTGAGCATTTCACACAATTCAAAAATTGATGAATCACGACATATATCTTCCTTGAGCTTCCTTGTTTATTCTTTTCATCCAAATCCATCAGTGCATTGCTTCCCTTCTCACCGAACCATTCCACAAGAAAGAAAGAAAGATTTCATCCTTTTTTATCAAGATTTTTCAAGAAAGAATTCCAAGTTTGGAGCTTGATCATCATCTTCTTCTTCTTTCTCCATTTCTTTAACTTCAAAGGTGGGTGTCGGTTGAATTCATGGTTCTTGATCATTTTGGTTGAAGCTAGGGTTTGAGAAATTATAGGATAAATGGATTGTTGTGTGTTAGAGGCATGACAAAAGATTATAGCATGCCTTGATCCATGAATTCTTGCATTTAGTGATCAAAACTTGGAGTTTTGAGGCTTTGTTATTGATACCGTAGCTGTTGCCCTGCTTCTGCTCTATTTTTCAAAATTGCAGAAGTTGGGAACGGCCCTTCCCGCCTTAGTGCATTATGGGAACGGTCGTTCCCACGCTTCTGAGTCAGGGCGGGCCAACGAGTCTGGGAACAGCCGTTCCCATTTTGGCCTGTGTGTCGGAAAGGCCGTTCCCAGCAAAAATGCGTTTATAAAGTAAAAGTCGCTGGCACGTTTTGTAAGGGGCATGGGAACGGTCCTTCCCATTTTCAACTGGGAGCCGGAACGACCGTTCCCAGGCCTACGGACAGAAGGAAAGCTACTGCATAAAAATGTGATTTTGGGATTTTTATCCAATATATTCTTTGATCCCGAATTGCTATTATATGATTGAATACATGCTAAAACAAGATAATTTCATGCTACATTTCACATTGCTCGTCATCTCGTTACATTTTCTTCATTCGTCATATTTGTTCCATTTTGAGTCAAGTCTCACGTATACACGTCGTGTTTGCACAGATCACGAGGCTGTGGACGAGGAGCAGGCTCCCTAGAGTATATCCTTGTTATATTTTGTAGCAAAGGTGAGGTTTTGTTCTAGGTACATAGAACCCTTAAAACCCTTATGTGATGTTTTTGGCCAAAACCTATTATATTTATAAACGTTTTCCAAATATAAATATTTTCAAGCAAGCAAGCCATGATTGTCCATGATTTCAAGTATATTTTAGCGAGTACCACGATTGCACTTGGGCCCGAGGGTAGTAGCTTGAGCCAACCAGGAAAGCAAGGGTTGACAGGTAACTCTTGCGCTATCCTCACCTCATTGGGATCACCCCCAAGGCCACTAGGAGATTGGTGGTGGAAGGAGTTCCGTGCGTGGGAGTCATGTTCCCGACGTACACCATGTCGTGGATAGTGAGGCCTTGTAAACCCACTATCACCCGGAGGAAGAAGGAGACTGGGAACGGGTCCGGCACCACGGATTGTCCTTGGGTTATTGCATATTTTCACTCATGATTATGTTACTAAATGAGCACTAAATGAACTGCATGATCACGTATTGCATTATTCAAGCAAGCACATATTGTTCACGTTTGGTGTAAAGGTTGGAGAATTGCCCTCACTCGCCAGGCCACGTATTTCATGAAAATGACAAGTTAACATATTAAACTTGATAGTTGTAATCTCGGGCGAAGAGCAAGCTATTCTTGAAACTTATATTTATTTCATTTCCAAATCTTCACCCGAGGCTATGACTTGCATGCGATGTGTGTTATATATATCTATGCCCCTCACTCAGTCTTCGGTAGACTGATACTTCACTTTTCAGGTGTTTTTGGTCGTGGTCGTGGTCGTGCTAGGCGGGAGTTGAGTTAGGTCTTGCATTCCACCGAGTCTAGCATTTTATCTTCCATGTATAGAACTTTTGGAGTATCCTGTTATGATCATTATTATTACATTTTGAACACTTGGATATGCATATTATATAGGAGATGATAATATATTGATAGTGTTGGTACCTATTACTAAATATATCTTTGATGTAAATATGGTACCTATATGTATTGATATAAAATGCTTCCGCTTTTGATTTTCATGCCTTGATGGTGGTTGAGTTGGGGTAGTGTCCCGCCTAGCTCATTATTTCTTGATTGTCACCCGTTTGCTATAGATTCGGTATATGTACGGATTGTCTATTTCGTATGTGGATCGAGCTATAGTGCGGGGGATGTAGTGCCTTGGGGTTAGGGTGCTACAGGATCCATGGAGACTGCGGGTTGGGACGCTCGGTACGGTAGAGGGCCATTAAGATAAGCCACGGCGTAGTTTCCCTCCGAGGTATTACGCGCGACCCTGGGAGTTTAGGAAGGCATGGTGCTCTTGATGCCTTCGGTGTGAAATTCGGGGAGGAATCGTGTGGGATAGCTACCCCTCGAGGAATATGTAATGTAATGGATGGTTAGGGTTGGTCGACCCTTCCTGTAGCACCCAAACATAGGGACCACATCCCCCGCACCAAGATCCAAATCCGGTTATGAAAGGGAAGGTCCATACCCGAATCCGAACCTTAGCGAACGGGAGACCAACTCACTCACTAAGCCAGACGGAGTTAACAACAGACTCAGAGTGCGCGGAATCATTTAAATAAAACCAAAGCAAGTAAATGCATAACATAGATACGTATAGGTACCATCACATGTATTCATATCATATTTACATATAGGTACTAGCATTTATATACATCATAACCAATGGCCCTCACGGCCTAACAAAATGGAATATAATAATTCTCCAAATACCCAAGTTATATATATACAAAATATGGTAAAGTGTATGTAGGTATGCATCTATCACGACCTAGACCGACAAGTGTACAAAGCAGACACACTTCTCTACCTAGCTCAGGGTCAAAAGAGCACCTGAAACTGAAAGATAAACGAGGGGTACGTCAACTGACTGAGTGAGGGGGGCTAACGCACACCCACACACACTATATATAAAGCAAAGCACTTATCAAAAGTAGATTTATGAACTGGAATAGGTTTTTGCAATCCAAACATTTCAAAACAAACATATATACCTAAACCATTTTCAAAGAATCTATTCCAATTCATAATTCCCATAACTGATCATATCACATGCTCGGCGAGAATGAGCTTCCAACCTTTACTCCTCATAACAAACTAAAACACAAATCATAAACAATTCCAGCCTCTTCTCCGATGATGGAAGAGCCATGCGCGTAGCTCTAACCATCCTTAACTTAACAAACTCACGCGGGGTAGCTAACCCACAACGTGCCCTCCTCGGTTTTCACACCGAAGGCATTAAAATATCATACCTTCCCTAGCTCCCGGGGTCGCGCATGATACCATGGGTAGAGACTATGCAAAGGCCTAGCCCTGATTGCCCAATACTGTCCCGGGGATTGATTCCTTACCCATAGCTCCTTGGATCCACAAACACATATACATAACATACCAATCTTTCATGGCTTACTCGCTACCGAACTTGAACAAATCAAACTTTGCAAACTAGCTTACATATGCCTTCATAAATAACTTTTCCAAAACAAAGTCGTTCCATAAGGTCATAAACATATCATATACAACACTTATCTACGTACTTATATACTATATAACCACATGCGAGGCATGAAAACGTCACATAAAGGTTTTAGGTCATAGCTATACAAAATCCTAAACCCCACCTTGTGCTTGGAAGTGAAAAGAGATAGAAGTGAGCAAAGCTAGGTCTCGGGCTCGTCAACAGCGACCTCTTCTAAAAAGAAAACACAAAAGCCCAAGACTTAGACTCTATATGGACCAAAAACAACGCACTGCAAGTGAAAAATATGCATGAGATGCAATGAGGTCCACATAAACACACCGCAATCCAAGCTCATGCATAACCAATTTGAACAACGTAAAAATAACAAATTAAAGATCATATAAGACATATAAGAGCATTTAAGAAGCAAAGGAATCAAACCGTGAAAGTCAAAAAATCACATAACGGATAACGGGCTTGGAAACGGCCGTTTGAAACCAGAGAAAAAACTCAAAACGGGCGTTTCAAAAGCTACTGCCACGAACCGACAGCTTCAAAACGGGCCTTTACATAAACAGAACAAACACCAAACGCCCGTGTCAAAAGCTACTGACCCTCCTCTGAAGCTCAAAACGGGTGTTTCCAACTTTAGTTCAAAAACCACACGCCCGTATCTGAGACTCAAAATCAAAATTCCCGCTAATGCAAACGGTCGTGTGGGATTTTCAAAGGGGGAACACATGGGCGTTTGCCCTGGAATTGCAGAGGAGGTTTCCTCTCGGGAAAGCAGGAGAACAAGGGCAAAACACCAAACAAAGGCTAAAACATAATCAATCAACATGAAACTGCATGCAAGAATCACATATACATGCTTAAACTCCAAGAAAAACGAGGATCGAAGGCATATTGAATCAAACCCATATTAAAGAAAAATCAAGCTCGATAAGGCAACAAGTAATTAATCCATTTACCAACCAAACTCATGTAATAAATATACTAAATGCAACATATAGGTCACATAAATGGAGTCAAATTCCAAAAGATACAATTGCAAGAATCAAAATCTTCAAAATTAACAAAACCCTTACTATCCATGTGGTGGATCAAAAATGCATTAATACACCAAAAGAGAAGGAGTTTTGGGCGTAGAATCGAAGAGCACAACACGGGGTTTCTGAAACTTACTCAAGCTCGTGATTTGGTGAAGAAATGGAAGAGTTCTTGGCTTGGGAAGATGGATCAAAGGATGAAGATGGATCAAAGGATGAAGGGTTTGCTTAGCTTCTCTTAGCTCTTGTTGCTGTTGTATCACATAAATGAGGAGAAAAGGAAATGGTTCAGCCTTTAAGGGCTGAACTGGTCTGGTTCACTAGTTCGGTTCAAGGTTTTTCGATTCAATTGGTTCGGTTTGATCGGTTTTGGGTCCAACAAATCAAATAATTCACAAAATTCATATAATTCAATTAATTCACTTATTCAATTAATTCAAATAAATTCAAATAAGATCAAATAATTAAGTTAAAGTGCAATTAGTAATTAAATCACACATTTACCTGTACCAATTGTAGACCAGGGTGTCACACTTCCATCACCGGAGTTCGAGGATTGAATGTGATTTATATTTGTAATGTAATGAGGAGTAACGGTGGATGCTCGTACTCGCCGAGCTTTAGTGAAATGTTTGGATTATGAAACGGGAATAGAGTCTTATAAATTGTATATGAAATATATATGTATAAGATATGTAATGTTTTAATGAAAATGTTTTTGGTATGTAAAACCTATTCCCGTTCACAACCTTTCTATTTTTACTTGCTTTGCTCTATATATGTACAGTGTGTGGGTGTGCGTTAGCCCTGTCACTCAGTCGAGTTGTAGACTGACCCTCTCCTTTTCCCACCTTTAGTTGCAGGTTTGCTCGAGCTAGTCGGGGAAGTGCATCGTCGAGTTGTACTTGTTGGTTTAGGTTGAATCAGCATACATATTTACTCCTTTTTTATACTTTTGATATGTATATGATAATGAATTGTATATTTGGAGTTCATAATGATACTTGATGTATTTTGGGCCACGGTGGCCATGTATATGTTTATATAGGCTCATGTCAAGCTCTTTTGCGATCCTGTATACTTGCTTCTGCATTTTGGTATTTGTATTTGCGTGCTCTGTCTTGTCTTAGCCCCGCTTAGCCTAGTGCGTGTGTGTATTTAACATCCCGGATTTCGGGGCCAAGAAGAATTCCTTTTAAAGTCCCTAGTTACTATTCATCCCTAAATGTAGAAAATTTTCAGGACATCGTTAGGTATCCAATATTGGGTTCAAATGAATCCCTACGAAATTTTATGAATTATGACATCATTTCAAACCCTAATTCTCATTATAAATCCCGTAATAACCAAAACCGGCCAAAAACCCTACTTTAACCCTAAATTTAGAGATTTCCAAATTTCAACATTTTTCTAATCAATATTATAGTCAAAACGATCCTTGAATTATTTTATGAATTTTCATGCATTTACCCAAACTTGATTCCGACCGTAGCATATTTTATAAATATTTTCCATTTTAAAAATTATCATTTTATTATAAACGATTAGCTTTCATTTAATATTCAAAATTATACTTAAAACGTTTCTTGAATTTTTCTCCAACTATGATAATTTTCCCAACCTTTAAACCTCTTCATAGCTTCGTTTATATAATTTATCATGATTTTCATCATCTCTAACGTTTATAACTTTCAAACAAGAAACCTAAACATCCCACATTTATAATCATGACGAAGCTTATTTTCACTCATTCTTTTATTATTTTTACCACTTCAAGTTCTCGTCTCTTGAATAAATTTTACATTATTTTATATTTATTTTAATTATTATGACATCATTTATGATATCACTTTCCTAAAATAACCTTCCTAAAAATAGAAAGTTTAGATGAATGAATTTAATTCTTCCACATTTCCTAATAAAATTCCATACATTTGTGTGAGTTAGAAAATTCGACATTTCTACATAATTTCTCCACACAATTGTGTGAATTAGAAATTCCCACGTCTCCTATATAAATTCCACACATTTGTGTGGTGTAGAGATTTCCACATTCCTAATAAATTCTTAGAAATTGATCTAAGGTCCCTCATTCCTACCTATAAATACCCCTTTAGAGATTCATTCTAAACTCACAAATTCCCTCACTTCTAGCACACAAATCCCTCTCTTCTGTCCCCTCAACTTCATGCCACAATCCCCCTCTGCAAGAAACATCAAGGTTAGTTTTGTGCTTTAATTTATGCTTTAATTTATGTCTTATTTTATATTTAAATTATGCAATTTAATTTATGTTTTATATTCTTTATATTATGTTTAGAAATTCATGATAGGAAATTTATATTGTAGGAATTTATATTTCATGAATTAAAGTTAGGAATTTAATTTGTAAAATTCATGTTTATTATATGGATTTATTTGAATATGTGTTCATATATTCATAAATATGTTCTTGAATATTAGAATGAATGCATGCTTAGGAAATTTAATTAAGAAATATTTTTCATAAGAAATTTATACATTTTGCTACATTATATCTCAAATCTTATGTTATGAATATGAAATTGAATAAGAATGATCATGAACTTATATGAACACATTCATATGACTAAGAACATGTTCATAATGTTCTTGAATAGATAATGGTGCACAGAACATGTTCATAATGTTCTTGAATAGATAATGGTGCACGTGTGATAATGTGTGTATGTGTGTGTTTAATTTTATGTTATAAAGCGTTTAATTCTGAAGAATTTGAATAGTAAATGTTTTTAATAGTAACTTTGACTTTTTGGTCAACATGTATTAATATTATTTTGAAATTAATATAAAATTAATTAAAAATTGAGTTTTAGAAATTTTAAAGAAGGATTCCGAAAATCGGCAATCTTGTAAATGTTTTCTAAAACATGACCTACATTGTCAAGTTAACCCCTAAATTCCATTTCAAATACTTATAATTAGGATCATAATGTGATTAATAAATATTTGATTAATTAAAGACTTCATAAAACCTGATTAATTAATTAAATTCCCTTAAACGGTTAAAATTAGGGTTTACCGGGAATTCTCTAATGTGTTACAAAATATGCATCTTATGTGATTATTTGATTAGAATATTATGTACCTTATGTGCTTATTTAATTAGAATAAAGAACTAGTCCTAAGCCTAAAGTAGTCAATACTTTCAGACACACTGGAATCCACATTACAATGTCTGACTACCGGTATAGGTGAGGGTTAAAATGTTTTCAACTGGAATCATGCCATACATATGTATCTATGTAAATACTATTTCCAAGCCTACCTATCATTTTGATTTACTACCCTCTATATATATTATTGTACTACAATGTCCCTCTTAAGGGAAAAATACTTTCATGCCGGAATCAACGTTTTACTAGGACGTTATATATTTCAAGTCCACTTTATCAAAACTTTGATTCCGGGTTATACAAGCAAAATATTGTTCTTGATTCATGTTACGGGCCCCGGCTGTATCCGTAGCGAGCAATTACCCGGAAGGTATCGAGCCGAGGGTATTGTTGGTGCTGCGGACTGCCACCAACTCTTGGTAGTGGTTTAGCTGGAGGTTAGCTACTCCACGCCAAGAGATTAAGGGAGAGATAGCTGCCTCCCAAATAGTGTTCATGGTCTCTAGGGTTTGATCCCCTATTGACACCAAGGAGTAGCGGAGGTATTATCGTATTAAATTTTATTAAAGTACGGGCGGCTTGATCCGCCCGGTACTATTTTACCAATTATTTAAGGAGTTAAGGATGGAGAGGCCTGTTGGAAAAAACGAATCAGAAAGCAGCGGAATTTAAAATATTTTTCCAACAAAAGGACCTTGAACTCGCAATCGTGTAACCAAATTCGTAAAGACAGAAAACTTACTTTTCTTTTGTTCTTTCTTGAAGCGTTTCAAGCCACCCAAGAACGCTCTTCTCGCGGCTTGATCCCCTCTCCTTTGGTAAAGCTCGAATCTTCAAACTTCTAACTTGAAGTCTCTAGAGAAAGTCCACCAACTTGATCACAATCTAACTAGTAAGGATGCTAGTTCTCTAGTTAGTGTTTAGGCTTAACCTAGGGTTTAATTTAATCTTGGAGAAGGGAAGGTGTTCAACACATGAACCAAGGGGAGGGGCGGCCGAACCTAGTCCTAATGGACAAAGGATTTGGTCCCTCTCTCTCCTATTACTTGATCATCAAGTATTTCCAACTTTGACTTTGAATTCTAATTCAAGTCAACTTTTAAGAGAGCTAAAAATATCCAAACTATTTTTGGATAATTTTATACTTTATTTATTATAAAATAAATAACTTATTTTTATCTAATTAATTAATTCGTAATTAATTAACTAGATTATTTTCTCCAAAATTAGACTTTCTTTTTAATTCAAAATTAAACCAAAGTCTATTAAATAATTAACTAATTAATTATTTAATATATATATAATATATATATATATACACACGTGTGTGACACGTGTCACAGTGACACGTGTCACTCACGTGAGCCACACGTGTGACTTCACACGTGTGGAACCCTCTTGGCCCGATTAACTCGTTTAATCATTTTCAAGCCTCAACTCATGTAACCAAGTTGTTGTGTGTGACCCTCTAGGTTCTCAATTCAATTAGCAGTGACCCTAATTAATTAATTCACTAATTAATTAATCAGTCCACAGATTAAACGACCATAGTCTAGCAACAGGTGTTTAACCCCTAGCTGAATTGGAATGTTATGATTCGACAGAACCTTTAAGTCATTGATTCATGTGAGATACAATCCTCCTACTTACTATCTCTCAACCAAGATCTAGGGCAAGGGAATAATCAGAACCCTAATAATCCGGTCTTAAAGCTAAGTGCATTTCATATCCATTTGATCTCAATCCAAGAAACCCTTTTCTTGATGTCTTGATCTACTGCCTTGGCCAAGGACTCCATATGGCATATGAATGACTTACACAATAAGAGATCACCTTGCAAATGCAAGTGTAGGTCCTTTCTTGATTCTCATTCACTTTCATGAGTCACTTGTGCAGCCCCAGCATAAGCCTTGAATCAGTTGTCTAAGGCGACACCCTTTAAAGCTTATACCTAAGACTACAGAGTTAACTCATAAAGTGACAAGGAACCTCAAGTCTAAGGATCAATTAATCACATCAATGACTCGTGAGATATTTCCTAATCTGGAAGTTTCCATTTCCTGAAATAGAAACTTCCTTTCCCATTTAGGAATGTTCTCACATGGGGCACCTCAGTGAACTTACTTATTAAAGTAAGCACCCTCATGTATCACGCACGTATCAACTATACACTTTGCACCTCCATGAAACAAGGTGGTCCTTCTTAAGGGCGTGATCCCACAAGCAAGCCTTAGAGGAGTCAGGTTGACACTCCCACTGTCTGTAGGACTCATCGGCTTGGAGTATTTTACTAATCATGACTTATGTGATATAGGGCTCGTTTCATGAACCATTTCACCTAAATGGTAGAGTCCTAAAGTCATCAGGATTAGGGGAGTTCACATACATGAACAGATAAAGTAAACGCATACCAAACAAGAGCATATAAAGAAGTGTTGCCTCAATTCGTTATTTCATTCAAAGATTGTCTGTGATTACAATAAGGAAAAGCACAAAGCGGATATACAATCGGCTTTCTAGGGCACTATTCCTAACAAGGCCTAGCTTGCGGGTATTAAAGTTCTTATTATAGACGGTTCATGTTTCTACAAGTATTCCAAATTACCCATATCCCTATTTTAACAAATTAATATGAACGGTTCCATATTTGTTATATCCTATTGCTAACATTTTAGATCAAGATCTCCTTGATCATATAAATATATATATGTATATATATGAACTTAACATACCCCTTTCACTTAGTCACTTTGACTAACCATCTCGCCTACTTTAAAAAAACGCATGATTTCAGGAATCAAGGAATGACAACTAGAGGTATCTTGAAGCATTACAATAGTAGGTTGGATCCGATCCTAAGAGTACACTGTCTTGAGCTTATTCTATGTAGAAACAAACTCTCTCATACTTTGTCCTTGCATGTCAACCTGTTGTACTCTTTTGCGAACTACTTTGATCAATAATGATAATCCTTATTCCTTATACATTATCCTCCTCGTTTATTGGCAAAGTTTGAATCTATTTATCTTCCGCTGCACTAGGACATGCATTCCACTCATGTATTATCTTGACCGTTCGCCGTGGTATTTCCTGAGTGCTGGGTCTAACCACCACTTGGGGAATATTGCGGCGCGGGGGTTGTAGTGCTAGGGAGGCGCTACAGTGTAGGTCCCCATTTGCTTAGACTTAGGCTCATGTATGTACTTCTATTTCATATGTGGGTTCGGGTTTAGGTGCGGGGGATGTGGTGGCCTATCATTCCGGGCACTATAATTCACGTTTATTTGAGCTTTATAACGAGTATATCTTGTATCGTTTTATGCCCTTATATGTTTATTTTGCTCCATTTAGGTACTTGGTGCGTTGGAGTTGAGAAACGGCGAGAAAATGTGAATTCGGACGTATGAGTGCAGAATTGAACGAAGTCTCCCATGACTCCCTGCAAGCACATCCTGACTCACGTCTGTGACTCAGGTCAGGAGTTGCCAGTTTGTGAATGAGATGTGAGTTTTTGAGCAAAAGGGATGTCACCCCCGTGACTCTCCCCCAAAAGGAATCATGTCACTCCCGTAACACTTAAGAAAAACGGTATCAAGTTTTTAATGCCCTCACGGGCTTGAGGGAAATTATTGAAGAAAAGGGTCACCCCATGACCCTAGGCGGCGAACGTTTTCTCAACTGGCCTTTTAAAGGCGTAAGACTTTATGAATTAGGGGTTCGCTTTTTCTTGAGAGTTTAACCTAGCAGCAGAACGTAACTGTGACAGCCCATATCAGGACCTAACTGGAACCAGTAAATCAAAGAGGACAAGAATGCGTTTATATACCTTGGTTCACCTTTACAAATGTTCATGCATTGCATTCTTATGTGAACAATGTGCATTCATTAGTCGTATTGTGTTTTAAGGGGGATTTCCTTACCACGAACCAAATTTACTATTCATTTCCCGAGCCTACCTTGTCCTAGCATCTCATTGGAACCCTAGAGGTTCATAACTAATGTTCCCCAGTCATAACTAATGTTCCCCAGTCATATGAACATGTTTTCCAAGCTTCGAAATCCTTTCTTGATCATTAGGGGTATTTTGGGCATTTTTGTCAAAAATACTATTCATTTTCCGAACCAGCACTATGTCATTTTATTCGAGAAACCCTAGAGAACCTATACTTATTTTCTTAGAATTTTTCAGTCCTCTTTTCAATGCTTCGTGGTTTCGTTTATTTGTCCAAAGCAATTCAAGAATTTATTTTCAAATAAAAATTTTCGTCGGTAGAATATATTTCCTTTAATAGGATGATTTAACCCTTGAAACCATCGCCATAATGTTCCTCAATTTTTTTTACATTTTTGAAGAACCTTTGGACCATCAAATCATACTCTAAGTATTTATTTCATAATTAAAATAATTTTCGAAATTCTAGAAAACCCTATCTTCCGGAGCTTATAACTTTTAAACCGTACGTCCAATTTCAACCCGTGAGTAACCATTTCGAAGCTAATTTTATTTCCTAGTTCCCAAAAATATGCAGGAGAAAGGTGAAATTACCAGAATACCCCTGTTGTGACAATTATGTAAAGAAGGAAACCTATTTTTGGAAATTTCATAAAATACCCCACCCTAAGTCCCTAGAATAAATATTATTTGCACTCTAGTCCTTCCCAACAACTATAAATAAGTGTGTTGGGGTCTCATTCTCTCCCTCACACCACCAAAACCTCCACCCCCCCCCCCCCCCACCACTTGAAGAGGTTAGTTTTCTTTATTATTTTATGTTTTAATTAGTTTAAATTATGTTTTAATTTAGGTTTTAATTTATGTTCTTATTTTATGCTTTAATTATGTTAGATTTTAGGTTTTAATATATGTTTTATTTTATGCATGAATTATGTGATTTAATTTATGCTTTAAATATTTATGAATTATGTTTCCTATAGTATAGTTTATTATGAAATGTGTTAAATAATTTAATTATGAGATAATTATTATGACATGCTACATGTTACATTTTATTTATTTTATGATCATACTTAGGTAATTTAATTTGTTACCTAATTTAATTTAATGTTGCATGCTATTTAATGTTACATAATTAAAGTATAACCTATAGTTTTAAATGTTACATGTTTACTTAATTGTTACATAATTATACTTGACCAATTGATATATGTTATGGTATACATGTATAATATACGTATAAGTATTTGATCCCAATGTGTATAAATACGTGTATACTTTCGTATAAATACTATGTGTATTTTCATAATAAATACGTACATACTTTTGTATAGTACCATATGTATTCTAGTATAAGTACCGCCTGTATTCTTGTATAAATACTGTATGTACCATGTATAAATACAGTAGAAATACGGTAGGTATTCACGTATACATACCATATACATATAGTATAAATACCGTATACATACCGTATAAATACACGTATACATACAGTATATATACCGTATACTTTAATAGTGACCTTTGACCATTGACCTTGGCCTTTGACTTTGACTATTGACTTTGACCTTGACCAAGAATTTTGACTTTTAACCTAAATGATCGTTTCAAAGAGACGAATTCAACGGTCAAAGCCTTTTTCGAAAATTCTCAAAAACAGGGGATCAAAGTAGGTTTCAAAGTTCACATTCCTTTTCTAAATGAGATTGTTTTAAGACCCTAAGAATATATACCCTTGAGTTCTTGACATGAGCTTTCAACGGAGACTAATCGTTTACTTGAATCCTTTCTTCGAAAAGATTATTCCTTGTTTAAATGTTTCGCATTTTTGTTAATCTTATACTTCAATACTTGGATATCCTCACTTAATCATGAATCATTAATATAGTTTGGAACTTAGTTCCTTAAGGCTCATGTCTATGATCATAAATTGATTAAAGATTGTTCGATTTGCATTAATCTATTAACTCAAGTTTAAGGATAACTCGCAATCAATGTTCCTTTCTTAGTCAAATGACTCTCCTGCATTAAATGGTATTACTCTCTTATGTACTGCATTACCTGAATCCTATTATGCCCTCATGCTTTGATGATTGTTGAATAATTATCACGAAATCTCGCCACATGATATGATATGCTTTGATAATGTTTCGTCCTGTACATGTGATATCATTATGTGCTATTGAATGCCTTGAGGTTGTCCCTATTTACTTATGTGACTATATGGTTTTTGGATAGAAACTTAATCATTCACCGCTCACAGGTGAAGTCCAGATTTACTGTGGCTCTGGTATTATTGCTTAATACCGTTTCTATAGGTGAGGTTTAAACTATTTCAACTGGAACCATAAATATTCCTACGTATTCAAACAATTTCAAAATCAACGCCTTCGGGTGCAAAGATTTTTATCTTTCAAGTTAAGCAGCTTTCCCATTTTGGGACAATGCTTCCAATTTAAAGTCAATAATCTCTGGTACACGTTTTGTTCACTGTTATACCACTTTGAATAAAGGTTCAGTCTTCTGAACTCTGTGTGCTTATGCACTTTTGTTATTCTGAATGCAAGCTTTGGAAATTTTGTTATGTTGGGCCCTGGCGGTATGGTTAAGTAGTAGACCGGGAGGCGTGCGCCAATGGCTACTATGATACTGGCCGCCGTACTGACCTTGGTGATGGTTTAATCGGAGGTTGGTTACTCCACATCGAAGGTTGGGAGACGTGGTAAATTCCTCCCGTTCCCACGTCATCGCGGGGTAGCTCCCTAGGTGCGACAATAAGGGGAGAAGGGGTGGTGCATGTGTTTGTGGGTGTCGGGGTCCTAATGGATCTCGATACGAATCTTGTAAATGTTTTTGACGAGTAAAGGATAGATATGGCCTAGCTTGCGGGCAACTTTGGTTTTAAAGTCTGGTTCATACTTTTGGAAAATATCCCGTACCCTGTTCCCCGTTTATAAAGTACATATGAACCAGAACCTCTTATGTGTGTACTTACTTGGAAATCTTGTTTCAAAGTAATGTTTTAAAGTACGATCCTGAAATAAAGATTCCGAACTTCAGTTTCAAAGTACAGTTTCAAAGTAAATCCTTTTCCGAAAACCTAAAGTTTTAAGTACTTATATTGTTTCAAAAGTCATGCCTCACTTAGTCCTTTTGACTAATACCTCTACCTTGTTTTCTGACCTCATGGTTTCAGGTTCAGTGATCCCTGGGTGGCTGGTATCTTGAAGTATAGGAAATCCTTTATTGTGCTCTTGTGGTCAGGTTCTTTTGAACCATCTTGGACACCACCCCCGGATGATCATTTAGTGTTCAATTAGGTACTTATCGGTCTAGCCTCCGGTGTCCTTTGTTACTTGTTTTCACTAGTCATATTTTTCCCTGACACTCTATCGAAATATCTCCTTCAATACTCAATTCCTGTACAATCCTTGTACTTGGCTACTAGCCTCTTTTGTCTCCTGATTTATGTTTTAAAAGTTTTAAATTTCTCATATTTCCGCTGCAATGTTCCCTTTTAGTACTCTGATCTTGTAATGTTTTGTCCGTTCGCCGGCGTGCTTCTTGGGTGCTAGGTCACCTAGTCACTTGAGTGGTACGACGGTGCGGGGTTATGGCCTCTTCGGGGTGCTACAGCTAAGGTGGTATCAGAGCCGTAGGTTGCGAAAATCTGGGGTTCTTAGAGTCTCACAAGTATTCACGTGTCTTTAGTGCTTAAATTGTGATTGATCACTGTTTGGGGCGGCCGACAGCAACATTTTGAGGAGTATTGCATAATGGCCGGGTAGACCAGGCGAACCGGCTGCTTCTTCATATATTACTAAGGTCCTTACATGTGATTTGTTATAATTGTAGTACTAAAACCCTTTTTCAATCGAGTCAACCGTTTAGTTTTATCAACATCAAAACTCTTGAGTTCTATTGAGTCTTTCAGTACTTTTGGAAAACCATTCGCTCGTTAGAGGTTACGATTTTTAGATTTTTACCTCCTTCATCGTCTTACTTGTATCTCCAACTTGTGGAAATTTCCTATTTACACTTCCAGCCTCAATCGTTCTTCAAGTCCTAGAGTCACTTCAAGATACCGACAAGGCCCATATATAATGTGTTTCATGTGCTAATTGGATACTGATTACTTGAATACTGAACTTTGATGACTTGTTGTTCCCTGTGTTGACAAGTACTAGCTAATTGATAATTGATGATCCCTGATATATAATTGTTACTTGAATATCGCTGATACACACTCTTAACACGCCAGTTAAGGTTCTATAACCCTGGCGCCATGCATTCATTACATCAAAGTTATGTGTGTGTGTGTACTTGTTCCTATTGAGTACTTGCTCATGCTGTAACGCCCCAGCTTTCGGCATTTCAGGTATGATCGACACGTGTGCGTTTGAGAGTTAGTTTTTAATTATTAATTGTTTATTTCTTTAATTTTTCATAGCATGACATAATTTTATAAAATTATATTTTTGATATTTTATTGAAAATTCATATCATATCATATTTATTGGATATATTGAACGTGATTGCTATGTGAATTATTTTCCCGAATGTGATTTATTTCTTTTATGGCCTTAATTGCTCATTTTCATGAATATGGGATCTAATTGCATTGGACCACATTGATCATTTAATAATGGAATTGGACTTGATTGCTTAACTTAATAAATGGAAGGATTTACTAGCAAATTGGCCATCTCTTCTCCCTTCTTTAGCAGCTTTCACGTACCATTTGCATTCCATTCATACAAAACATTTCATCCCTTATTCTTGCTCCATTTCTTCAACCGATCCAACCCTACCAAGATAGGAGGGAGATTTCTTCTTGCAAGCATCAATTTTTGTGGGATTTGTGATATTTGGAGCATCATCAACATCATATCTTCATCTTGTCTCTCATCTCTTTCATTTGAGGTAATTATGGAGATTGAATGATTTTATTGAAAATATGTGATATATAGGGCTTTGTATTGACTTGAGTATATTGTGTATTAATTGTTGGAAGTATGTTTGTGATCTTTAAGCTTGAGTTTGAGGCAATTATCTTGAGTTTTGTGGACTTGAAGCATGTTTGAGTATGTGGGTTTCAAATGATTGATTATGGATGATCTAACATGGGATTATGTGTTTTTATGACTTGTTGTTGATCAATATGCATGTTAGCATATTTATTGTATCATATGTATGCATTTGAACTTGACTTGAATCCATTTTTGGTGGTTGATTGTTGTGTTGCCATTGCTGCTCTATTCTGCTCTGCATACAGCTGCTCTCGTATTTTGGGAACGGCCCTTCCCAATCCCAGTTCAAAACTGGAACGGCCGTTCCCATGATGCTGAGACAGAAGGCCAGCGAGACTGGGAACGGCCGTTTCCATTTTGGCCTTTGAGCCGGAAGGGCCGTTCCCAGCTAAAACGTTTTTCCCTTTTTGAAAACGCTGGCGCGTTTTCTGTAGCCATGGGAACGGCCCTTCCCATTTTCAAACGGAAGCCGGAACGGCCGTTCCCATAGTCCAGAAAGTGCCCAAAATTCACTGCATAAAATTGCAATTTTCGCACCTCGTTCCGACGGCTTCTTTGACCCCTAATTGCTATTATGTGACTGATTACATGTTGAAACGCAATATTTTTATGGTACATTGTATTTTTTCCGTTGTCTCGTTGTATTTTCGCCGTTCGTCATATTTGGTACATTTTGAGTCGTGTTTCACGGACAATTGTCTTTCTTGCACAGACCAGCTTCCTGGTGACGAGGAGCAGGCCCCGTGAGCTATTTCCTTGGATATTTTTGGGTCGTTCAGGTGAGGTTTAATTTTAGATACATAGGACCCGTACAACCCTATGTGAAGTTTTAAGCCAAAACCTATCTTTATACTTATAGTTTTCAAATGAAATTGGTTTGCAAATGTTTTACCAAACTATTGAAGGGATTGATTGATTGATTTGGCGAGTATTGTATTGCACTGTGGGCCCGAGGGTAGTGACTCGAGCCAACCGGGAAAGCACGGGCTGACGGGTAACTCGAGAGCTATCCTCACCAAACTGGGATGAACCCTGAACCCTCTAGGAGATTAGGGGAGGAAGGAGTTCCGGGCTTAGGGATTCATGTACCCTCTGCCCAGATTGATTGGATGGTGGGGCCTTGCAATCCCACCATCACCCGGAGGAAGAAGGCGTTATTGAAACTGCTAATTGCGCACAGTAATGAATTGCTTGATCACCTAATCACCTAATAATTGATTGATTGATTGATTGTACACAGTCGGTGTAAGGTTGGAGAACTGCCCCACTCGCCGGGCCACGAATTGATTGTATTGAATTGATTAAATTGAAATTGTAATAGTTGTAATATCGGGCGATAGTATCTCTTTTAACCTATTAGATTGTATTGTTTTTCCAAAATTATTACCCGAGATTATAACTTGCATGTTTGTGTGGTTATATTTATTTATACCCCTCGCTCAGTCTGTGTGGGACTGACACCTCAACTTTTCAGTGTTTTGCAGGGCGTGCTAGGCGGGAATTTAGAGTCTCGTGGTCTTTAAATTTGGGTCTAGCACACTTCATTCCCACATTTTGTTATGTATAGCTATTTGGGATATTTTGTATATCGCCTTGTTATCTATATTGTTGGGAGATGATAATGTATTGATAGTGTGAATGTTGGTACCTATAAGTAAATAAATAAATATGGTACCTATACGTATAGAATGAATGTTATTGCTTCCGCTTTTTAATACTCTAACTTGATTGTTGGTTGGTTTTAAATTGAGGGTACCCGCCTAGCCTTGAGTCATTTTATTGTCTCCCGTTCGCTGTAGCTTTGATTCATGTATGGATTTTCCATTTCATATGTGGATTGGGGCTATAGTGCGGGGGATATGGTGCCTGGCGTTCCGGGTGCTACATCCTACGGTGGTATCAGAGCTCGGTTGCAAAACCGGGTCTCTAGTGTCGTGTCTTGTGAGTCTAGGTCGCACGGCATAGGAACTAATTGTCAACTTGAGAGTCTTGCATTGTTATTTGATACGTGAACCTACTTGACTTACTTGAATGTGGGGTGACTTGTTAAATTTTTTAATTTATGTGTAATTTGTGAATTATTTGCACACATTGCCACTTACTAACCGAACATGCATAATAGTGACTTGATTTCAGGATGGCTCGCGATAGACATCACCGTGATCGTTCTCCTACACATCGACATCATCGTCGTCATCGCCGGGAGAGATCACCACCTCCTCCTCCACCTCCTCAGGCTCAGCCACAGGACTTCATGAACGCAGTGGTGGGTCTTATTGATCAGAGAGTTCGGGATTATGTTCCTCCACCACCACCAGTTATACCACCACAACCTGGAGGCCAGATATCAGCTGTTTTCAGGGAGTTTCAGAACCAGCATCCTCCCAAATTTTACAAAGGGAATGATATTCAGGCCGAGCAGTGGCTGAAAGAGATTGAGAGGATATGGGAGCTTATTCCGTGTGGATCCCGGGAGAAGGCCCGTTGTACCATTTCTTTGATTCAGGGTGATGCCTACTCTTGGTGGGAGAGTGTCCAGATTGTGTTAGCTGCTGCCAGTGAGGAAGTGAATTGGGCAGTCTTTGTCAGAGAGTTCCAGAACAAGTTCATTCATCCATCTTCTCGCACTAGGAGATTGAAGGAATTCACAGAGTTGAAGCAGGGAAACAGGTCGGTCTCAGAATACATCGCCGAGTTTGAGAGATTATCACGCTATGCTCCTAATATAGCGAGTGATGATTTCCATAAGGCGATGCAGTTTGTTCAGGGCCTTAGACCGGATATTCAGGTAGCGATTGAGGCGGTCAACACGAGCACTTGGGTGAAGGCTACCAAGAAGGCTCTATTGGTTGAGGATTCAGTGAATGCGAGGCGTCTACCTACCGTTCAGGTTCAGGATTGGGCTCAGGGTCTGGATCGGGTTTCAGAGGTACCGGATCAGGGTATAAGGGTTCAGGCTCGGATTCTGCTTCAGGCAAGAGGCCGATGGTTTATTCTTCTCCACCACCAGCTCCACAGGGCCCATGGAAGAAGCCCCGACCAGCAAGACCAGTGATTAGAGCTCCAGTTACTCCAGTTGCTCCAGCTTTGCCACCACCACCCGAGAGACCTTATTGTACCTTCTGTGGACAGAGGACACACGTCTATGATAACTGCAGGAGGCGTTTGGGTTTATACCTACTTTGTGGGAGCGATGAGCATTTGGTAGATGGCTGTCCGGATCGCAGGATACCACCACCGGGAGCACCGAGACCACTGATTAGGGCTCGTGCTTATGCTTTGGAGGGTGAGCAGCAGGATGCTGATATTGATCCAGCCGCGGTAGTTGAAGGTACCATTTGCATACATGGCACGAACATTCATACCTTGTTTGATCCGGGAGCTACTCACTCCTTTGTTTCGAGTGCTATATCTGTTTCTTTGCCTTTGCCTGTTACTCGTTCTTCTGCATGTTATGTGGTTAGTACGCCGTTTGGTGGTAGTTTAGAATCTGATCGGGTGTTCAGAGAGGTTCCGGTGAGCATCGAGGGTCGAGTTTTCTTATCAGACTTCATTGAGCTGCCGATGACTTGCTATGGATCTATTTTGGGCATGGATTGGTTGTACAGACATTCTGCCACAGTTGATTGTAGAGCGAAGAAGGTTCAGTTGGGATCAGATTTGGTAGTAGGTTGGAGTTCCAAGACTGTACCGCTACTTTCTTTTTCTGAAGCTCATAAGTGGGTTCGAGAGGGAGCCACGGGTTTCATTGCTTATATTCTCAATAAACCCAAGGATCAAAGTAAGCTGGAAGAAACGGAAGTAGTGAAGGAATTTCCCGAGGTCTTTCCTAAGGAATTGGATTCTTTACCTCCAGAACGGGAAATTGAGTTTGTGGTTGATTTGTACCCGAATGCAGAGCCATACTCCAAGACTCCGTATCGTATGGCTCCGGCCGAGTTGAAAGAGTTGGATGCGTTGTTGGAGATTGGGTACATTAGACCGAGTTCTTCTCCTTAGGGTGCACCGGTTTTGTTTGTAAAGAAGAAGGACGGAACCTTGAGAATGTGTATAGACTATAGGGAGTTGAACCGGATGACGATCAAGAACAAGTATCCTCTTCCACACATCGAGGAGTTGTTTGACATACTTCAGGGATCGAAAGTCTATTCGAAATTGGATTTGAGACAAGGATACTACCAGCTGCGTATCCGAGCAGGGCATATTTCTAAGAAAGGATTTAACACTCGGTACGGGCATTATTGTTAGGAATAGTGCCCTAGAAAGCCGATTCGACGTAATCTGCTTTGGGACTTTTCTTGTATCACAGACAATCTTTGAATAATATACGATTGATTATAGGCAAACACTTCTTTATATGCCAATACGTGTTTTGTGTGTTTCCATTACGTGCGCATGTATGAGAACTCCCCTAAACCTGATGACTTTAGGACTCTACCATTTAGGTGAAATGGTTCATGAAACGAGCCCTATATCACATAAGTCATGATTAGTAAAATACTCCAAGCCGATGAGTCCTACAGACAGTGGGAGTGTCAACCTGACTCCTCTAAGGGTTGCTTGTGGGATCACGCCCTTAAGAAGGACCACCTTGTTTCATGGAGGTGCAAAGTGTATAGTTGATACGTGCGTGATACATGAGGGTGCTTACTTTAATAAGTAAGTTCACTGAGGTGCCCCGTGTGAGAACATTCCTAAATGGGAAAGGAAGTTTCTATTTCAGGAAATGGAAACTTCCAGATTAGGAAATATCTCACGAGTCATTGATGTGATTAATTGATCCTTAGACTTGAGGTTCCTTGTCACTTTATGAGTTAACTCTGTAGTCTTAGGTATAAGCTTTAAAGGGTGTCGCCTTAGACAACTGATTCAAGGCTTATGCTGGGGCTGCACAAGTGATTCATGAAAGTGAATGAGAATCAAGAAAGGACCTACACTTGCATTTGCAAGGTGATCTCTTATTGTGTAAGTCATTCATATGCCATATGGAGTCCTTGGCCAAGGCAATAGATCAAGACATCAAGAAAAGGGTTTCTTGGATTGAGATCAAATGGATATGAAATGCACTTAGCTTTAAGACCGGATTATTAGGGTTCTAATTATTCCCTTACCCTAGATCTTGGTTGAGAGATAGTAAGTAGGAGGATTGTATCTCACATGAATCAATGACTTAAAGGTTCTGTCGAATCCGAACATTCCAATTCAGCTAGGGGTTAAACACCTGTTGCTAGACTATGGTCGTTTGATCTGTGGACTGATTAATTAATTAGTGAATTAATTAATTAGGGTCACTGCTAATTGAATTGAGAACCTAGAGGGTCACACACAACAACTTGGTTACATGAGTTGAGGCTTGAAAATGATTAAACGAGTTAATCGGGCCAAGAGGGTTCCACACGTGTGAAGTCACACGTGTGGCTCACGTGAGTGACATGTGTCACTGTGACACGTGTCACACACGTGTGAATTTATATATATATATTAAATGATTAATTTAGTTAATTATTTAATAGACTTTGGTTTAATTTTGAATTAAAAAGAAAGTCTAATTTTGGAGAAAATAATCTAGTTAATTAATTATGAATTAATTAATTAGATAAAATAAGTTATTTATTTTATAATAAATAAAGTATAAAATTATCCAAAAATAGTTTGGATATTTTTAGCTCTCTTAAAAGTTGACTTGAAATAGAATTCAAAGTCAAAGTTGGAAAATACTTGATGATCAAGTAATAGGAGAGAGAGGGACCAAATCCTTTGTCCATTAGGACTTGGTTCGGCCGCCCCTCCCCTTTCCTATATATAGGGGAGCTCATACTCCCCTTTAGAGCTAATTGACAATTCTTGGTTCATGTGTTGAACACTTTCCTTTCTCCAAGATTAAATTAAACCCTAGGTTAAGCCTAAACACTAACTAGAGAACTAGCATCCTTACTAGTTAGATTGTGATCAAGTTGGTGGACTTTCTCTAGAGACTTCAAGTTAGAAGTTTGAAGATTCGAGCTTTACCAAGGAGAGGGGATCAAGCCGCGAGAAGAGCGTTCTTGGGTGGCTTGAAACGCTTCAAGAAAGAATAAAAGAAAAGTAAGTTTTCTATCTTTACGAATTTGGTTACACGATTGCGAGTTCAAGGTCCTTTTGTTGGGAAAATTTTTAAATTCCGCTGCTTTCTGATTCGTGTTTTCCAACAATTATGAGTTCGTTGTGATGCCGTTTGGTTTGACCAATGCCCCAGCAGCTTTTATGGATATGATGCACAGGATTTTCAGACCTTTTCTGGATAAGTTCGTGGTCATTTTTATTGATGATATCCTGGTTTTCTCGAAGTCTGCCGAGGAGCATGCAAGACACCTTCAGTTGGTATTAAGGACTTTGAAGGAGCATCAGTTGTTTGCCAAGTTCAGCAAGTGTGAGTTCTGGATTGACAGGGTGTCATTCTTAGGTCACGTGATTTCGGGCAATGGGTTGGAAGTCGATCCTTCCAAGATTGAGTCGGTTTTGAAGTGGGAGAAACCTAGGAATGCCTCTGAGATTAGGAGTTTCTTGGGATTGGCAGGTTATTACCGGAGGTTTGTTAAGGATTTCTCCAAGTTAGCAGCTCCTTTAACCCAGTTGACGAAGAAGAATGTGAAATTTGATTGGAATGAAGATTGTGAGAAGAGTTTCACTTTCTTGAAGGAGAAGTTAGTGTCTGCTCCAGTGTTAGCCCTTCCGGACTTTCAGACCGTGCAGGTATGACGTATGTGCACGATTTATTTTATTTAAATTCATATTCTTTATTCTTTTAATTCTTACTTTAAATATTTCTTATGGATTCGAATGAATTTTATATGATTATGAATGCTATTTGTTAAGATTTGATTCGTTCATGCTTGAAATTGAATCCGGAATTTTCTGTCGTTTTAGTATGATAGAGAATTTCGTGTTATGAACTTGGATATATGCTCGTTACATGTTTTCGAATCTATTTGTTGAGCTTTTGAATTAATTGCTAAGTTCGGAACCTAAAGGAGGTTAAAACGCTTTTAGCGCACCTTGGGTTCCAATGTGTGTAATTTGAGCTCGGGAATTCGGATTCGAATTCCGTCACCACCGTGGAACTCGTTTCGACGATTCGGGTTCGATGGACTAAGCCTTATAACCTTTTAAGCTCATTTGGTAATTCGAAATCCGACCGGAAACTTACCTCGCTCTTATATGACTACCTTTCACTTAATTGCACCTTAGTCCCTCAACTCTTGACATATTACCCTCAAGCTTGACCCCACACTCCACCAAAACAATGCATAACCATCTCTCTCCCTCTCTTAATCGGTATACACAAGGAAAAAGAGAGATAAGTGGAGCAACTTGGAGCTTAAACCCTTCACCCGTCACTATTCACCACAAGGAGATATTGAGCTCTAATCTCCATTTTCTTCCAACATCTTCAAGGGGTAAGATATTATTTGATATGTACATGATTATATGGTCATTTTGAGCTATTAATTCCATGCTTTGGGCTATGTTTGATGCACATATGGATCATGACATGAATTTTAAGGGTTTGATGATCACCTTGGTTCCTTGGACTTAAGCTTTAGTTTGAAGTTATATATATGATCTCTTATGACTCTAATATGCTTATATGATCTTCCTTTTCATTATGGATGAGTGTGGTGGAAGTTGCCATTGATGAAATTTGAATTCTTGCATGAGAATTCTTGATATATATGATAATTCTTGAGCTTTTGGGATGATTGGATGATTGTATGTTGAATAAGGAGTGATTTTCCTTCATTTGCATGAGTTTTGTGGCTTGAGGTTGTTGCTTGTTGTTGCTGCGTGCTCCCCTGCTCCTTGCTCTGTTTTTTCACGCAGAGTTACTGTTGCTGCTGCTATTTTTTTTCGAAGACGATAGGCCAACACGGCCGTGTCAGCTTTATTGCGTTTTGGACACGGCCGTGTCAGCCTCTCGACTTGGAGCAATTTATTTTTTTAAGACCGGACACGGCCGTGTCCATTTTGTACTGAAACTCAACACGGCCGTGTCAGCCTCTCGAATTAAGCTCCTGAATTTATTTTAACCGGACACGGCCGTGTCCATTTTGAACTAAAACCCAACACGGCCGTGTCATTTGAAAATATAGCGGCGACAATTGCTCGTTATTCGCTTCGTTGCTTTTCTTTGTGTTTTCTTTCCTCGTTTATGACGTGTATGCAAGGTTAGCTTGTTATATTACGCATTATGTGCCTTGTTTTGAACTTATGATCTCATTTTCTATGAATTGTGTGAAAATGATTTGGTAGGATTCATTTGTCATGATTATGCATTTCATTTGCCTTAATTGCATCCCTAAGCATTTCCGAGCGTCTAATTGGTACATATTTGAGTCTAAGTCTCGGGTCTTGCGTTCTTTTGTTTCAGAGCCTCTTCACGAAGTTAAAGAGCCCGAGGTTTAGGTGTTCGGTTGCTTGTTTTGTCCGATTTTCACTCCGCTTCCACTTCAAGGTGAGGGTTAGGATATTTTCTTATAGATAAGCGACCTATGGCCTTTATGTGATTGATTTCCTATCCCGCATGTGGCTATATATGTAATATATGGTTAAATACGAATGTTTATGATACGTTTATGATTTTATGAATCCCTTTTTCGAATTTATGAAAATGGTATAAGTATGGGCATATATGAGCTTATGATTTTGAATCCTTTGTACGTTTCCTTTATGATTCTGCGAGAGGTACCCTGAAAGATGGGATTATTGGTATGTTTCTTATGAATCCGGGCCCAGGGATTGTGGGTAAGGACCCCCGGTACGGCATGGGCCGTCGGGTTAAGCCTGTGCACATCCCATTTGAGGTTGTGGCGTGCGACTCTTGGAGGTTGAGAAGGCGCTATTACTTTGAGCCCTCGGTCAATAACCGGGGAAGGCATATCGTGGGTTAGCTACCCCGTATGTATATAGAATCCATATGGGTGGAGAGGGTTTGATTCCCGATCACCAAGGCGTTGAGGAGTTATGAATTTATGAATTCTTATGTATTTATGATTTGTATGAGGAGTTGAAGAGGTCCGTACTCGCCGGACGTTTATGTTTCTTTATGCTTTGGTGGTTGTGAAACGAGTTAGGATTTCCTTAATACTATATGTACGTTTCAAAATGATTTAATATGTAAAACCCTAGCTCGGTTCATGATTGACCCCCTTTTGATTATATGCTATGCTCTATATGTATTTATGGTGTGGGTGTGTGTTAGCCCCCTCACTCAGTCGAGTTTTGACTGACCCCTTCCTTTTAACACTTTAGTTGCAGGTTTCTCGAGCTAGGTGGGGAAGTGCATCGGTTGTGTCGTACTTTCGAGTTTAGGTCGAGTCGGCATAATTACCTGTTGCATTTTGATTACTTTCATGAATTGTATTCGAATTCTAATTATATCTTATGGAGATTTTGAGCTTTTTATGTATATACTTGATCTATTTTTGGGTCGTCAGGCCGTTGTATATGATGGATATGTTAGTATAGAGCTCCTTTGCGATCCTTATGTTGTTGCTTCTGCACTTGTCTCTATTTGTTTTGCGCGCTCTGTTTGAGTTCTAGCCCCGCTTAGCCTAGCGTGTGAGTGTAGGTTCCCGTTCGCCTAGACTTGGGCTCATGTATGGAAATCCATTTCATCTGTGGGTTCGGGTTTAGGTGCGGGGGATGTGGTGGCCACCGTTCCGGGCGCTACATCTTAAAGTGGTATCAGAGCCCTCGGTTGCAAAACCGAAGCTCTACAGTCGTGTTGAGTTTGTCTAGGTCGTTCGGATTAGGACAATGTGATTATGTGCATTTATGTGCCTCATTCACTTGAATTTTTATGAATTGTGCACATGATCATGTACTAACCGCACGCATGTGTATTGGAATTCTTTGGATGTTATAGTATGTCTCCGAGAAGAGATCATCATCGTGACAGGTCTCCGGGCCATAGACATCACCGGGATCATTCCCCACAAGCCGAGAACAACATGGAGCCTGAGGGATTCATGGCGAGATTATGTGCATATTTGGATACCCGATATCGCTAGAATACACCTCCGGTTATCAATCATGAAGGAGGGCAAGTCACTCATATTCTACGGGAGTTCAGGAATCAGAATCCCCCCAAGTTTGAAGGTGGAAATGATACTCAAGCGGAGGAGTGGCTAATCCAAATAGAAAGAATTTGGGAGTTGATACCGTGTGAAACCGTTGAGAAGGCAAGGTGCACCCTCACAATGGTACAAGGCCAAGCTTATAGTTGGTGGACTAGCATCCGAGCCCGTTTGGATGCCTCAGGTGATGAGATTAATTAGGAAACATTTGCTCGGGAGTTTCGTAACAAGTATATTCCAATCGCCGCTAGGGATCGAAGACTCTAAGAGTTCATGGATTTGAAACAAGGTGAGAAGACGGTCACCGAATACATTAATGAGTTCGACCGTTTGTCAAGGTATGCTCCCAACATTGCCAACGATGACCGCCACAAGGCTTTGAAGTTTCTTCGAGGGTTAAGAGAAGATATGAAGGATGCACTCGAAGCGGTTGATACCGACACTTGGGCGTTAGTCACCGAGAAGGCTTTGAAAGTGGAGGATCGAGTGGTTGCTAGGAGGAGGAGGACTTCTCAGGCCATACAGGGTTCTAGCTCGGGAGGTCAGAATAAATATGGAAAAAGGCCAGCTTATCAAGCTTTTGCACCGGTAAAGCCTCAAAACAAGCAATTCAAACCGGCAGGACAAAAGGCTCAACCTCTAGCATTACCAGCACCACCTCAAGTTCAATGCAAATATTGCAAGGGTAACCATCTTGTTGAAAATTGCTTCAAACTTCACAAGAGGTGCTACGGGTGTGGTTCGCCGGATCACATTCTTAATCAATGCCCGAACAAAAGGCCAGGACAGGCAGCGGGGAATAATCAGAGGCCCGCAATTCAGGCTAGAGCTTATGCACTTGGGGCCGAGGAAGAGGAAGCTGCAGATCTTGATCCAAATGCCGTGATTGAAGGTACCGTAAGCATTCATGGCACTACATTCCATGCATTGTTCGATCCCGGGGCATCTCATTCATTTATTTCTCAGGATCTTGCTTCTTCGTTGTGCTTGCCTGTTACCCTCTTTGCGCATGATTATGTGGTTAGTTCGCCTCTTGGCGGTAGTCTTGTTACTTGCAGGATTTATCGGGGTTGTCCAGTGAGTTTTGAAGACAGGGTTTTCCTCGCCGATTTGATTGAGATGCCGATGAAGAGGTATGATGTAATCCTCGGAATGGATTGGTTGTCTGAACATGGGGCTCAGATGGATTGTCGGGAGAAGAAGGTTTCTTTTGGTTCAGTGGTGTTTAAGGGCGAGAAGGTGAAGTCAAGCCCACTTATTTCTTTCGTTGAGGCGAGTAAACTGGTCCGGGACGGTGCGACAGGTTTCGTGGCCTATCTTTTGAATAGACCGAAGGATCAGGCCAAACTTGAAGAGACGGAGGTCGTGCGAGAATATACTGATGTTTTCCCTGAGACTTTGGGTTCTCTACCGCCTGATAGGGACATCGAGTTCGTAATCGACCTTTATCCCGGAGCAGAGCCTTTTTCGAAGACTCCCTATAGAATGGCTCCTGTAGAGTTAAAGGAGTTAAAAACGCAGCTTGATGAGCTTCTAGCTTGCGGTTACATTCGTCCGAGCATTTCTCCGTGGGGTGCTCCCGTTCTATTTGTAAAGAAGAAGGATGGGACGTTACGGATGTGTATAGACTACCGTGAGTTGAATCGGATGACCGTGAAGAACAAATACCCTTTGCCTCACATCGAGGAGTTATTTGATATTTTACAAGGCTCGAAAGTCTACTCCAAGTTAGATTTGAGGCAGGGTTACTATCAGCTGCGAATTAGGGAGGAGGATATTCCGAAGACTGGTTTTAGTACCAGATATGGGCACTTTGAATTCGTTGTCATGCCGTTTGGACTAACTAACGCTCCAGTTGTTTTTATGGACATGATGCACCGAGTGTTCAGGCCTTTTCTTGACAAGTTCGTAGTGATATTTATAGACGACATTCTGGTGTATTCTAGGTCAGCTGAAGAGCATGCACAACATTTATGGATCGTTTTGGAAACTTTGAGGGAACATAAGTTGTATGCAAAGTTCAGTAAGTGTGAATTTTGGATCGACCGAGTTATGTTTTTGGGACATATAATTTCAGGTGATGGGATTGAAGTTGATCCATCTAAGGTTGAGTCCGTGCTTCGTTGGGAGAGACCAAGAAATGTCTCAGAGATTCGGAGTTTTCTTGGGTTGGCCGGTTATTACCGCAGATTTGTTAAGGATTTCTCTAAAATTGCCGCCCCGTTGACTCGCTTAACTAAGAAGGAAATGAAATTTGAATGGGATGATAAGTGTGAGGCGAGTTTTCAGACTTTGAAGGTGAAGTTAACTTCAGCACCAGTTCTTACCCTACCCGAGGGTACGGAGGGTTATGCAATTTATACGGATGCTTCAAAAGAGGGTCTTGGTTGTGTTCTGATGCAACACGGTAGAGTGGTAGCTTATGCTTCAAGGAAGTTGAAGGAGCATGAGAAGAATTACCCTACTCACGATCTTGAATTAGCTGCCGTTGTGTTCGCTTTGATGAAGTGGCGACACTATCTCTACGGTGCAACGTTCGAGGTGTTTACGGATCACCAAAGCCTCAAGTATCTCTTTTCTCAGAAAGATCTGAATGTAAGACAGAGGCGATGGATGGAGTTATTAGAGGACTATGATTGCACCATTCATTACCATCCGGGTAAAGCGAACGTGGTCGCCGATGCCTTGAGTAGAAAGGCGAGTGTGGCTAATTTGGAAGCAGGTTCTTCAAGTTCAAGTTCAGAGATCTTGGTTTCGGGAACTTGGTTGGCTAATCTCACGATAATACCGGATTTGAAACAGCAGTTGTTGGAAGTTCAGGCTTCGGATGCCGAGATTCAGAAGTTGGTAACTCGTTCTAAGGATGATCCGAATTCTAAGTTTGGGATTGATGATTTCGGCTTGTTAAGGTTCGAAGCGAGAATATGTGTCCCAGAAGAACTCAAGAGGATTATACTTGAGGAGGCACATCGCTCGAGGTACTCGATTCATCCGGGAGGTACTAAGATGTATCGGGACCTGAAAGAGAAATTCTGGTGGAATGGCATGAAAAGGGACGTCGCGAACTTCGTGAAGCGATGTCTAACGTGTCAAAAGGTGAAGGCAGAGCACCAGAAGCCGGGAGGAACTCTCCAACCACTTCCTATTCCCGAGTGGAAGTGGGAGCAGGTGACTATGGACTTTGTGTCCGGCTTGCCTAGAGTTAAAGGAGGGTTTGATGGAATATGGGTAATTGTGGACAGATTGACTAAGTCTGCCCATTTCCTCAAGGTTCGGATGTCTGAGAAAGTTCCTAAGCTAGCCGAATTGTATGTTCGGGAGATTGTAAGGTTACATGGAGTTCCGGCTAGTATTGTTTCGGATCGGGATCCACGGTTTACTTCGATCTTTTGGCAGAATCTTCAGAAGTGTTTGGGCACTAAGCTCAAGTTTAGCACAGCTTCGCATCCTCAGACGGACGGCCAATCTGAAAGGCTAATTCAATACTTAGAGGATATGCTTAGAGCATATGCTTTGGACTTCCAAGATAAATGGGATGAGCATCTACCTTTGGTTGAGTTTGCTTATAACAACAGCTATCAGGGTTCGATTAAGATGGCTCCGTACGAGGCACTTTATGGAAGAAAGTGCAGGTCTCCTCTATTTTGGGATATCGAGGATTGGAGGTGGACCGAAGAGAATAAGCTCGATACCATTGAAAAAGTTCATAAGATTCGACAAAGGATGAGAGCAGCTCAAGCCCGTCAAAAGAGTTACGCCGATAAGAGAAGAAGGCCCTTGGAGTTCGAAGTCGGAGATAGAGTCTTTTTGAAGGCGTCTCCTAGAAAAGGCTTCACTCGTATAGGTAAAGGTGGAAAGCTTAGTCCTCGTTACCTTGGGTCGTTTGAAATTTTGGAAAGAATCGGAGAAACAGCGTATAGATTGGATTTACCGCTAAGTATGACCGGGATACACAATGTGTTTCACGTCTCTCAACTCCGTAAGTATTATCCCGATGAGTCAACGATTCTCCCCGTTGAAGAGGTTCAGTTAGAACCGGATTTAACCATAGAAAAGCATCCAGTTGCAATTCAGGATAGGAAGATGCAAGAACTGAGGAACTGGCAGATTCCTTTGGTCAGAGTACTTTGGAGGGATCAGAAATCCGAGGAATCGACTTGGGAAACTGAGGACAAAATGAGAAGGTTATATCCGGAGTTGTTTGAGAACTCGGTTCGGACTTGAGGACAAGTCCTTTTTAAGAGGGAAGGATTGTGACACCCCGACTTTCAGACCGTGCAGGTATGACGTATGTGCGCGATTTATTTTATTTAAATTCATATTCTTTATTCTTTTAATTCTTATTTTAAATATTTCTTATGGATTCGAATGAATTTTATATGATTATGAATGCTATTTGTTAAGATTTGATTCGTTCATGCTTGAAATTGAATCCGGAATTTTCTGTCGTTTTAGTATGATAGAGAATTTCGTGTTATGAACTTGGATATATGCTCGTTATATGTTTTCGAATCTATTTGTTGAGCTTTTGAATTAATTGCTAAGTTCGGAACCTAAAGGAGGTTAAAACGCTTTTAGCGCACCTTGGGTTCCAATGTGTGTAATTTGAGCTCGGGAATTCGGATTCGAATTCCGTCACCACCGTGGAACTCGTTTCGACGATTCGGGTTCGATGGACTAAGCCTTATAACCTTTTAAGCTCATTTGGTAATCCGAAATCCGACCGGAAACTTACCTCGCTCTTATATGACTACCTTTCACTTAATTGCACCTTAGTCCCTCAACTCTTGACATATTACCCTCAAGCTTGACCCCACACTCCACCAAAACAATGCATAACCATCTCTCTCCCTCTCTTAATTGGTATACACAAGGAAAAAGAGAGATAAGTGCAGCAACTTGGAGCTTAAACCCTTCACCCGTCACTATTCACCACAAGGAGATATTGAGCTCTAATCTCCATTTTCTTCCAACATCTTCAAGGGGTAAGATATTATTTGATATGTACATGATTATATGGTCATTTTGAGCTATTAATTCCATGCTTTGGGCTATGTTTGATGCACATATGGATCATGACATGAATTTTAAGGGTTTGATGATCACCTTGGTTCCTTGGACTTAAGCTTTAGTTTAAAGTTATATATATGATCTCTTATGACTCTAATATGCTTATATGATCTTCCTTTTCATTATGGATGAGTGTGGTGGAAGTTGCCATTGATGAAATTTGAATTCTTGCATGAGAATTCTTGATATATATGATAATTCTTGAGCTTTTGGGATGATTGGATGATTGTATGTTGAATAAGGAGTGATTTTCCTTCATTTGCATGAGTTTTGTGGCTTGAGGTTGTTGCTTGTTGTTGCTGCGTGCTCCCTTGCTCCTTGCTCTGTTTTTTCACGCAGAGTTACTGTTGCTGCTGCTATTTTTTTTTCGAAGACGATAGGCCAACACGGCCGTGTCAGCTTTATGCATGTTTTGGACACGGCCGTGTCAACCTCTCGACTTGGAGCAATTTATTTTTTTAAGACCGGACACGGCCGTGTCCATTTTGTACTGAAACTCAACACGGCCGTGTCAGCCTCTCGAATTAAGCTCCTGAATTTATTTTAACCGGACACGGCCGTGTCCATTTTGAACTAAAACCCAACACGGTCGTGTCATTTGAAAATATGGCGGCGACAATTGCTCGTTTATTCGCTTCGTTGCTTTTCTTTGTGTTTTCTTTCCTCGTTTATGACGTGTATGCAAGGTTAGCTTGTTATATTACGCATTATGTGCCTTGTTTTGAACTTATGATCTCATTTTCTATGAATTGTGTGAAAATGATTTGGTAGGATTCATTTGTCATGATTATGCATTTCATTTGCCTTAATTGCATCCCTAAGCATTTCCGAGCGTCTAATTGGTACATATTTGAGTCTAAGTCTCGGGTCTTGCGTTCTTTTGTTTCAGAGCCTCTTCACGAAGTTAAAGAGCCCGAGGTTTAGGTGTTCGGTTGCTTGTTTTGTCCGATTTTCACTCCGCTTCCACTTCAAGGTGAGGGTTAGGATATTTTCTTATAGATAAGCGACCTATGGCCTTTATGTGATTGATTTCCTATCCCGCATGTGGCTATATATGTAATATATGGTTAAATACGAATGTTTATGATACGTTTATGATTTTATGAATCCCTTTTTCGAATTTATGAAAATGGTATAAGTATGGGCATATATGAGCTTATGATTTTGAATCCTTTGTACGTTTCCTTTATGATTCTGCGAGAGGTACCCTGAAAGATGGGATTATTGGTATGTTTCTTATGAATCCGGGCCTAGGGATTGTGGGTAAGGACCCCCGGTATGGCATGGGCCGTCGGGTTAAGCCTGTGCACATCCCATTTGAGGTTGTGGCGTGCGACTCTTGGAGGTTGAGAAGGCGCTATTACTTTGAGCCCTCGGTGAATAACCGAGGAAGGCATATCGTGGGTTAGCTACCCCGTATGTATATAGAATCCATATGGGTGGAGAGGGTTTGATTCCCGATCACCAAGGCATTGAGGAGTTATGAATTTATGAATTCTTATGTATTTATGATTTGTATGAGGAGTTGAAGAGGTCCGTACTCGCCGGACGTTTATGTTTCTTTATGCTTTGGTGGTTGTGAAACGAGTTAGGATTTCCTTAATACTATATGTACGTTTCAAAATGATTTAATATGTAAAACCCTAGCTCGGTTCATGATCGACCCCCTTTTGATTATATGCTATGCTCTATATGTATTTACGGTGTGGGTGTGCGTTAGCCCCCTCACTCAGTCGAGTTTTGACTGACCCCTTCCTTTTAACACTTTAGTTGCAGGTTTCTCGAGCTAGGCGGGGAAGTGCGTCGGTTGTGTCGTACTTTCGAGTTTAGGTCGAGTCGGCATAATTACCTGTTGCATTTTGATTATTTTCATGAATTGTATTCGAATTCTAATTATGTCTTATGGAGATTTTGAACTTTTTATGTATATACTTGATCTATTTTTGGGCCGTCAGGCCGTTGTATATGATGGATATGTTAGTATAGAGCTCCTTTGCGATCCTTATGTTGTTGCTTCCGCACTTGTCTCTATTTGTTTTGTGCGCTCTGTTTGAGTTCTAGCCCCGCTTAGCCTAACGTGTGAGTGTAGGTTCCCGTTCGCCTAGACTTGGGCTCATGTATGGAAATCCATTTCATCTGTGGGTTCGGGTTTAGGTGCGGGGGATGTGGTGGCCACCGTTCCGGGCGCTACACTCTTTGATCATATCACCTCTGGCTCAGGAAGTTGCAGATAAACCTTCAAGGATAGAAACAGTGATGGATTTGATATTATCACGGAATACATCTAAAGTACAGGCTTCTTGCCGGATGGAATATTATAAAGTGTCTCCAAATAAATTAGGTAAAGATCAGCTTATGTACCATAAACAACCGTGTTGAAAGAGTAAAAAAAAAAAAAGGCCTCCTTGCTTTAGTGATGGTCACTTTGCTGGATCACAAGCCATAAGCCAAGTTCAGATAATGCAAATTTTAGCTGGAGAAAGAGTCACAATTCTCGGGCGTATCCCAACTGTTTAGGGATCAGTGTGAATCTCTCAAAACTCGAAACAATTGTGAAGTGGAAACCGTCAAGGAATTTCTTTGAAGGAACGGAGGTTATACAACCTATACAGATGTGTCGAAAGAAGGATGAGATAACATTTTGACGCGATATGTAGAAATAAAAATGCATACTTCAAGAAAGCTTAAACCACATGAGACCAATTACCTTACACATAACTTGGAGTTACCAGAAATCGTTTTCTCTCTTATCAAGTGGAAGCATTACCTTTATTAGGTTATATTTGAAGTTTTCACAAATTGAAAGAGTTTATTCTATCTATTCAGTCAGGAGGACTATGACTGCATAATTTGGTACCATCTTAAGAAGCTAATGTGGTAGCTGATGCGCTAGGTCGGAAAGCTAGACTAGCTAACCCGATATATTAGCACCACTGAAATAAGAAGGGATAAAAGCACAGTCTAATGATACGTGGATCAAGGAATGTTCACCTTTTCAAGAGAAATGATGACGAGATCAAAGTCCAAAGTTAGTGAAAATGGGATTTTGAGGTGTAAAGGCAGAGTTTGTGTACCGTCAGTAATTCAAGAAGGAGAATAAGACAAGGCACATGAGACATATTAGTCGATACATCTTGGAGGGACGAAGATGTAGCAAGATCTCAAGAAACACTTCTGGTGGAATGGAATGGAAAGAGACGTAGCTGAAAATGTCAAGAAATGCTCAGCTTCTCAAGAGAGTAAAGCAAAATACCCAAAGCCAGGCGAAAAGTTATAAACCCTGCCAATTCAAACTAGGAGATAAATCAACAACTATAGACCTTATCACCAGCTTACCGTGAGACGGAAGAGGACAGAACAGTATAAAGGTCATAGTATATAGATTGATTAAATCAGCACATTCCATATCAGTTAAGATAGTAAATAAGGATAACTCTTTGGCAAAATGGTATCGAGAGGAGATTGTGAGATCTCATGGAGCACCGGTTAATATAGCGGCTGATAGAGATCCAAAGTTTACATCATAATTTCGGCAAAGTATTCCAAAGTTATGGGAAGAAACTTAGACTTCATCATAACAGCCCATCCTCAGACATATGGATAGTCACTGGGGATGATAAAGAGTCTAGAGAACATGATGAAGGCATGTACATTAGATGTCGGGTACTTTGCTAAGCCGTCCTAAATTTTGGTAATGAAGGAAGTACCGTGAGGATCAAGCTCAACCGATGGTTTAATCCAGATAAAGATTTTTGGAAATAAAGTTACTTGGTTTGATATATTGGAAAATCTCCTAACAAAGATCCTGAGGAAAGGACACGACACTTGGAAAGTAGGGTAGGAACTGAGAAAAGAATGCAAGAACATCACCCTAAGTTGTTCCTAGAACGGTTGTGGAATCTGTGGACAGATTCCTTTTAAGGGGGGAAGATTGTGACAGCCCGTATCAGGACCTAGCTAGAACCAGTAAATCAAAGAGGACAAGAATGCATTTATATACCTTGGACCTTTACAAATGTTCATGCATTGCATTCTTATGTGAACAATGTGCATTCATTAGTCGTATTGTGTTTTAAGGGGGATTTCCTTACCACGAACCAAATTTACTATTCATTTCCCGAGCCTACCTTGTCCTAGCATCTCATTGGAACCCTAGAGGTTCATAACTCATGTAACACCCCAAACGGAGGATGCCACATCCCCCGCACTATGACCCAGACCCGAAGCATGAAATGAAAGTCCATGCCCGAATCCGAATCAGAGCGAACGGGAGACCAACTCACACACTAGGCTAGGCGGATCTAACTTGACCAAAACTCAGAGCGCGGAAGCAATTAAAACCAACATCAATAGATAGCGGAAGCATTTAAAACAAAACATGCAAAGCAGGTGACGGGTTCAACTAGCATAGATACCTAATCCCGAATAATAGAGCAACAAACATAACAAGTGACGGGATCAACTAGCATAAGTCCCTAGTCCCGAATATCAACATAAAGTAATAATCATCAAGTGCCACGCAGGGCTACCAAATAGCAAAGTATAATCTCAAGTCTACGAGTCAAAGCATAAGTAAAGTGTATGAAAAGACAAATGCAAATAGAAAGACTAGACCGACGAAGTGCAACTCAAAGGACTCACTTCCGCCTAGCAAACGCCAACAACCTGCAACTAAAAGTGTAAATGAGGGGTCAGTCAACTTGACCGAGTGAGGGGGCTAACGCACACCCACAATATATATATATAAGGAGCATAGCATAGAATAAAAAGGATGGACTCATGAACCGGGAGTAGGTGTTACATACCAAAACATTTTGAAAGAACCCAAATAAGATATAGATATAAGTTTGGAAATCATTTTCCAGAAAGACTCTATCCCGATTCATAATTCCATAACATAACATAATCAACTGCTCGGCGAGTACGAGCTTCCAACCTCAACTCCTCATAACATAAATCAAAATCAATCCAACCTCTACACCAGTGATGGAGGAGATGTACCGTCCCCATACCATCAAGAATAAACCGTCTAAAATAGACTCACCCTCAAGGGGTTGCGAACCCACAAGAGTCCTCCCCGGCTGTACACCGAAGGCTCAAGATATCACGCCTCCCTCATCGCCCTAAGGTCGCGCAATGATATCTCAAATGGAACTAGCACAGTGGCTTATCCGACGGCCCTATGCCGTGCCGGTCTCCACTCGTACCAGCTCCCAGCTCACCAGGATCGATCCACACACAGATCACAACGGATCACAACATAACAGATCACGACGGATCACATATACCAACTTTCATGGCAATCTCGCTACAGAACATAACGTAAAGTACTTTTCAAACAGCTTATATATGCTTTCATATTTACTTTTCCAAACAGAGTTGATTCCGAAGGTCATAAACATATCATATCCAACACATACGTATTTATAATAGATATACTCGCATGCAAGGGTTGAAATCAGCATATTAAGGCCATAGGTCGCGTAACTATACAAAATCCTAAACCTCACCTGAGAAACGACGAGATACCAAAACTGACAAGATGAATGCATACTCGATCAGGTTGTCTCCACTCTGGAGATCACTGTACAGAAGAGGAACACGAAGTACTCATGAGACACGACTCAAATATGAACTACATAGACGCACGGCAATGATTATGAGTTGATGTGAGGTAATATGGAATGGTATGTTATATCATCAAGATAATAAAATACCATATAATTTAAATACTTAAAATACCAATTTTATACATACACTAATATATATACATATCCAGCATTCGCACATACCCCAAACCATTTATTGCATGCATACACACATATACATATATATATATTCATACATCATCTATGCACGCACCTACATCTACATTATACTTAACATACTCAAAGTCACCCATTACATTAACAGATGGTACAAAACATCTAATACTTACAATTATAGCACCCCACGAATAACACAGAAACAATACGCACACACTCCCACTAATAAAAGGTTCATTTTAAAGCACACATCTAAACAGCAGCACACGGGGATATATTTATATATACACCTGCAAATTTTATATATATATATATATGTATATATTTATATACACGTATGAAATACACACATGCACCCACATAACTCTAACATATTAGATCAAATAATCCTAACCATAAAATCTGATATGACTTTTGCTAATAGAAATCACGACTTTAATAGATGCATATATTAATTCATAGGCATATTAGTTGATAATTTCATAACTCCAATTCAATTAATTAGTCAACCCCCATAAACACACAAATTAGTCACTAAGCAGGTTTTAATTAAACTAACTTATAGACTTACAACATTAGGACAGATTATTCATTTCACAATTTAACAGTTACTCACACTTAGTATATACGTATATATACCAGACCCATATACACACAATTTAACCAACTCAACATATGGTACAACCAAACTTGAAAATTCAGCATTATCAAGCTCCCGCATTTCACAAGAGTTTATTTTATTTCCTTAACAAGGCCATTTACTCAGAAATTAAATCAATTATAACAACACGATTACAACCATTAATTTAAACATCTAATTAAGTTCAAATATTTAAACATCTAATTAAGTTCAAATAACTGAAATAATTGAACTAATGTATTGTTTACAATTAAGTATGAAATAATTAACCATTACAATCAAGCATCAAACAATTAACCTGCAAGTTGATTGAATTCATCCTAAAACACAAAATCTATTGGTAAAATTATCCCATGAAAAATGCAGAAATTACAATACACAATAAGAAGGTTAAGGCTCACGTTTCTGGAAAGAATGAAAATGGGAAAACTTGCAACGACGGCGAAGCAAGGCTGACAGAACTGAGTTGGGGTTGCCGTCTGCTACTGTGGTGGTGAATCATCGTGGCTATCAAAACGGTGGTTGCCTAGTGGTGATTAAGGGTTGGCCGTCCGTTGCTGGAGCTGAACAAAGGCGAGGGCTGCTCTCGATGTCTCCTCTCTCAGATCTGAAAGAGAGTAGATCGAAGGTGGCTTTGTTTCCGGTTGAGGTAAAATATAGAAACAGGGAGCTGCTAACTGCTGGAATCCATGGTGGTTGGCGACAAATCAGAGTTCTGATGATCGGTGGTAGTGGCTGGATCCGAGGACAAGAGGTGGAATGAGGATGGTGATTCGACGGTGGTGGAAAGGGGATGCTCAGATCTGGTCCGATCTGGGCGAGGTGGCCGGATCTGAGTGGTGCTGGCCGCGAATCGTCATCGGCGACGGTGTGCGGTCGGTGGCGAGATCATCAGTGGGAGAGAGAATGATGGCGGCGTTGCGCCGGCAACATGAGAAAGGCGAAGGTGGCGCCGCTGCTTTGGAGTGAGAGAGAGAGAGTTTGAGAGGGTGAGGGAAAGGGGGTGCCGACATCTTGGAACGGCAGTGACGGAGCGGAGGCGACAGTGATGCTGCTGCTTGCCCTGTTTTTCTCTCCTTGTTCACCGGGGTGGCTCGTAGTGGCGGAGGAGGGAGAGAAAGAGAGAATGGCCGGTGGTGGGGTTCGCCGGTAGAAGTGGTGGCGCGCTGACTGGCCTCCTTCCTCGCAACAGGCGACGAGAGGCGAAGACGGAGGGAAGGGAATGGTTGCGCCGCTGTTGAAGGTCTCGTATGGGAGGAGAAGAAACGAAAGTGGGACTGCTAGGGTTGGGCGGCTGGTTCCTGGAGTGAGAGGGGATGAAGAGGAAATGAAGGCAGCACTTAGGGTTCTCGGTTAAGAAGGGACCGATTCGCCCAAAATTGCGATTAAGTCCCTCAAGAATTAGTTGATGCGATTGAGTCCCCAAGTTCCATACAAAAGTCAATTAAGTCCAGTTAAAGTTTAAGAAATTATAAAAGTACCCCCAAGATTTAGAGTAGTGTTCAAATAAGTCCAAATTGAATTTCTCATACTTAGAAATAGATCCCCAACTTTATTAATTTCAGATTAGCCCACATAATTTAATCTAAAGAGCAATTAGACACTAAATGCATATTTCAATTAAGTTCACATATTTCCATAAGATTACAATTGAGTCACTTAAACAATTAAAACATGATTAAAGTCATTCAAACACAAGCAGAGTTAAATAAATAACAATCTAATTGCACGAAAACGACATCGTATCTTGCTCTGAAAATGCGGGGTGTTACAACTCATGTTCCCCAGTCATAAGAACATGTTTTCCAAGCTTCGAAATCCTTTCTTGATCATTAGGGGTATTTTGTGAATTTTTGTCAAAAATACTATTCATTTTCCGAACCAGCACTATGCCATTTTATTCGAGAAACCCTAGAGAACCAATACTTATTTTCTTAGAATTTTTCAGTCCTCTTTTCAATGCTTCGTGGTTTCGTTTATTTGTCCAAAGCAATTCAAGAATTTATTTTCAAATAAAAATTTTCGTCGGTAGAATATATTTCCTTTAATAGGATGATTTAACCCTTGAAACCATCGCCATAATGTTCCTCAATTTTTTTTACATTTTTGAAGAACCTTTGGACCATCAAATCATACTCTAAGTATTTATTTCATAATTAAAATAATTTTCGAAATTCCAGAAAACCCTATCTTCCGGAGCTTATAACTTTTAAACCGTACGTCCAATTTCGACCCGTGAGTAACCTTTTCGAAGCTAATTTTATTTCCTAGTTCCCAAAAATATGCAGGAGAAAGGTGAAATTACCAGAATACCCCTGCTGTGACAATTATGTAAAGAAGGAAACCTATTTTTGGAAATTTCATAAAATACCCCACCCTAAGTCCCTAGAATAAATATTATTTGCACTCTAGTCCTTCCCAACAACTATAAATAAGTGTGTTGGGGTCTCATTCTCTCCGTCACACCACCAAAACCTCCACCCCCCCCCCCACCACTTGAAGAGGTTAGTTTTCTTTATTATTTTATGTTTTAATTAGTTTAAATTATGTTTTAATTTAGGTTTTAATTTATGTTCTTATTTTATGCTTTAATTATGTTAGATTTTAGGTTTTAATATATGTTTTATTTTATGCATGAATTATGTGATTTAATTTATGCTTTAAATATTTATGAATTATGTTTCCTATAGTATAGTTTATTATGAAATGTGTTAAATAATTTAATTATGAGATAATTATTATGACATGCTACATGTTACATTTTATTTATTTTATGATCATACTTAGGTAATTTAATTTGTTACCTAATTTAATTTAATGTTGCATGCTATTTAATGTTACATAATTAAAGTATAACCTATAGTTTTAAATGTTACATGTTTACTTAATTGTTACATAATTATACTTGACCAATTGATATATGTTATGGTATACATGTATAATATACGTATAAGTATTTGATCCCAATGTGTATAAATACGTGTATACTTTCGTATAAATACTATGTGTATTTTCATAATAAATACGTACATACTTTTGTATAGTACCATATGTATTCTAGTATAAGTACCGCCTGTATTCTTGTATAAATACTGTATGTACCATGTATAAATACAGTAGAAATACGGTAGGTATTCACGTATACATACCATATACATATAGTATAAATACCGTATACATACCGTATAAATACACGTATACATACAGTATATATACCGTATACTTTAATAGTGACCTTTGACCATTGACCTTGGCCTTTGACTTTGACTATTGACTTTGACCTTGACCAAGAATTTTGACTTTTAACCTAAATGATCGTTTCAAAGAGACGAATTCAACGGTCAAAGCCTTTTTCGAAAATTCTCAAAAACAGGGGATCAAAGTAGGTTTCAAAGTTCACATTCCTTTTCTAAATGAGATTGTTTTAAGACCCTAAGAATATATACCCTTGAGTTCTTGACATGAGCTTTCAACGGAGACTAATCGTTTACTTGAATCCTTTCTTCGAAAAGATTATTCCTTGTTTAAATGTTTCGCATTTTTGTTAATCTTATACTTCAATACTTGGATATCCTCACTTAATCATGAATCATTAATATAGTTTGGAACTTAGTTCCTTAAGGCTCATGTCTATGATCATAAATTGATTAAAGATTGTTCGATTTGCATTAATCTATTAACTCAAGTTTAAGGATAACTCGCAATCAATGTTCCTTTCTTAGTCAAATGACTCTCCTGCATTAAATGGTATTACTCTCTTATGTACTGCATTACCTGAATCCTATTATGCCCTCATGCTTTGATGATTGTTGAATAATTATCACGAAATCTCGCCACATGATATGATATGCTTTGATAATGTTTCGTCCTGTACATGTGATATCATTATGTGCTATTGAATGCCTTGAGGTTGTCCCTATTTACTTATGTGACTATATGGTTTTTGGATAGAAACTTAATCATTCACCGCTCACAGGTGAAGTCCAGATTTACTGTGGCTCTGGTATTATTGCTTAATACCGTTTCTATAGGTGAGGTTTAAACTATTTCAACTGGAACCATAAATATTCCTACGTATTCAAACAATTTCAAAATCAACGCCTTCGGGTGCAAAGATTTTTATCTTTCAAGTTCAATGCTTTTCCATTTTGGGACAATGCTTCCAGTTTAAAGTCAATAATCTCTGGTACACGTTTTGTTCACTGTTATACCACTTTGAATAAAGTTTCAGTCTTCTGAACTCTGTGTGCTTATGCAATTTTGTTATTCTGAATGCAAGCCTTGGAAATTTTGTTATGTTGGGCCCTGGCGGTATGGTTAAGTAGTAGACCGGGAGGCGTGCGCCAATGGCTACTATGATACTGGCCGCCGTACTGACCTTGGTGATGGTTTAATCGGAGGTTGGTTACTCCACATCGAAGGTTGGGAGAGGTGGTAAATTCCTCCCGTTTCGCACGTCACCGCGGGGTAGCTCCCTGGGCGCGACAATAAGGGGAGAAGGGGTGGTGCATGTGTTTGTGGGTGTCGGGGTCCTAATGGATCTCGATACGAATCTTGTAAATGTTTTTTAGGAGTAAAGGAGGGATATGGCCTAGCTTGTGGGCAACTTTGGTTTTAAAGTCAAGTTCATACTTTTGGAAAATATCCCGTACCCTGTTCCCCGTTTATAAAGTACATATGAACCAGAACCTCTTATGTGTGTACTTGCTTGGAAATCTTGTTTCAAAGTAATGGTTTAAAGTACGATCCTGAAATAAAGATTCCGAACTTCAGTTTCAAAGTACAGTTTCAAAGTAAATCCTTTTCTGAAAACCTAAAGTTTTAAGTACTTATATTGTTTCAAAAGTCATGCCTCACTTAGTCCTTTTGACTAATACCTCTACCTTGTTTTCTGACCTCATGGTTTCAGGTTCAGTGATCGCTGGGTGGCTGGTATCTTGAAGTATAGGAAATCCTTTATTGTGCTCTTGTGGTCAGGTTCTTTTAAACCATCTTGGACACCACCCCCTGGATGATCATTTAGTGTTCAATTAGGTACTTATCGGTCTAGCCTCCGGTGTCCTTTGTTACTTGTTTTCACTAGTCATATTTTTCCCTGACACTCTATCGAAATATCTCCATCAATACTCAATTCCTGTACAATCCTTGTACTTGGCTACTAGCCTCTTTTGTCTCCTGATTTATGTTTTAAAAGTTTTAAATTTCTCATATTTCCGCTGCAATGTTCCCTTTTAGTACTCTGATCTTGTAATGTTTTGTCCGTTCACCGGCGTGCTTCTTGGGTGCTAGGTCTCCTAGTCACTTGAGAGGTACGACGGTGCGGGGTTGTGGCCTCTTCGGGTTGCTACAGTAACAGAAGAGAAGTGAGAAGTTATTGAAGGAATTCGAGAAGATAAAAGGATCAATTTCATCCATAAATAATTTCATTAATTCTGGGGTTCATTTATGCTTTTTGTTCTTGAATTAATTCCTCCTAGTTTAGAAATTCTTCATTGAATTTTTAATTGCTTTTTATTAACTTTCATGAATGTTTAGGGTTTTGGTTTTGAATAATTGTTGGATTTCTGTGACACCCTAAACAGAGGGCACTATAGCGCCTCCCCTAGCACTACAACTCCCACACCGCAATACTCCCCGAATGGAGGTTGGACCTAACACTCGAGGAATACTACGGCGAACGGTCTAGGTGGTACTTAAATAGAACGCAAGGCATGCCACAGCGGAAGATATAGAAATCAAAACTTTGCAAATAAATGGGGATGCATAATGGGTAAGAACTTATTCTTAATGATCACAATAATTCACATTAAAAGAGTATGATATAGTAGCACGCTAAGGTAAAGTGTAAGGACAGCTTATTCATAATATGTACATACTCAGAACTAAGTTTCTTTAGATTAGCCCTGACTTAATATACTCGACACCTTACTGCTTCAAGATACCTCTAGGTGTCGTTCCATTGCTACCTGAAATCATGTATTTAAAAGGGCGAGGAGTTAGTCAAAGTGACTAAGTGAAGGGATATTGGTTTATATGTGTACGTATATGTATATTTATATGATCAAGAAGATCTTGATTTAAAATAATAGCAATAGGCTATAGCAAATATGGAACGGTTCATGATATATGTAAGACAGGGATAGGGGGAATTTGGAATATTTGTAAAAATATGAACCGTCTATAATAATAACTTTAATGCCCACAAGCTAGGCCTCTCCATCCGTAACTCCGTAAGTAATATGGTAAAACAGTACCGGGCTGATCAAGGCACCGGTACTTTAATAAAACCAATATGATAATACCTCCTTAACTCTAGTGTCGCGCCCAGGGAGCTACCCCGCGGTGACGTAAACAATAAACGGGAAGTAGTAACTAACCTCCAGCTAAACCACTACCAAGAGTTGGTGGCGGTCCGGTCACAAACAATACCCTCGGCCCGATACCTTCCGGGTAATTGCTCGACACGGTTTAAGCGTCGGGGCCCATAATAATAATGATAAAGTATTTTGCTTGCTTGTCGGGAATCAGTTCTTAGTAATAATAGGACTGAAGTATTTAATGTTCGGGTAAGATCCTGATTCCGACATAAAAGTATTTTCCTCATAAAGAGGGATATCGTATAGTAATATGTATAGGGAGTAAATCAAATAATAGGTAGGTTTCGAAATAGTTTTATATAGATACATGGATATAGGCATGATTCCAGTTGAAAATGTTTTAACCCTCACCTAGTGCTGAGATTTAAGTGGAATTGTAGGGATTCCACTCGTCGATTTTACCGTCGCCTGAAAGTAATAACTACTATTGGCTTAGAACTAGGTTCTTATTATTCTATTAAAATAATCACATAAGGTACATAATATTCTAATCAAATAATCATGTAAGGCACGTATTATGTAGCACTTTAGAAAATTCCCGGTAAGTCCTAATTTTAACCGTTCAAGGAAATTTAATTAATTAATCAGGTTTTATGAAGTCTTTAACTAATCCAATATTTATTAATCGCATTATGATCCTAATTAGAATATTAGAAATGAGATTTAGGGTTTAATTCAACAATGTATGTTAGATTTTAAAATTGTTTCATAACTTACCTATTTTTGGGTTTAATTCAACAATGTATGTTAGATTTTAAAATTGTTTCATAACTTACCGATTTTTGGAAACTTCGAGTAAAATCCTTCTTTAAAAATTCTAAAACCTATTTTATAATTATTTTTAATTAAATTTTGAAATTAATGGAATATGGGTTGACCAAAAAGTCAAAATTACTATTGAGAACATTTACTATTCAATTTCTTATGAATTAAACACTTTATAACATAAAATTGAACTCACACACACACACACACCTACTATCACACGTGCACTTAAAATTGATCAAGAACATTATGAATGTGTTCTTAGGCTTATGAATGTGTTCATATTAGCTCATGATCAGATCTAACAAGCTCTAAGTCCATAACACATAATTAAACTCATAATGTAGCACTTTATGTAACTTTAATCATAAAGTTAATTCTAAATATATTATTCTAAGCATGAATTTAATCAAACAAGATCATGATTATTTAAATACATATTCATATCATAACTCATGCATTTAATTAAATAAAATTCATATATGTTACTACATTTCTCCTAAAACTAGCATAAATAGCATATATTTAATAAAACAAATTCCTAAACCATAATTTAATTAATCCTAGGCATGCTATGACTATATTATACTAAGAACATAATATAAAGCATGAAATCATAAAAGAAAAACACACCTTAGAGGGCAAGAGGAGCTGCTGCTGTGACTTATGGGAGAGAGAGTGATGATTTTGTGTGTTTTCTTAAGTGAAGTTGGGAGGCTATTTATAGTTGTGATTTAGGGGCTTATGTTGCAATTTACTATAGTTTAGGGTAGTGATTCATGGTGTTGAGTAAGCTAGATGCATTTATTAGGGTATTTAGGTGTATACTTAGGTGTATATGTGAGGTAAGTGCATATGTATACATAATTATATCATAAATACATCATAAATACATTAAATAAAATTAATTCTAAAATAGGGTGAAAATGATAATAAAAATATAGGAGAATATTCAGATTTTAGTTTGAAATGGTAAAAATTGCAAAAGAAAGAGGATCGAAAGGGCTTTCCAATGATTATAAACACTTAACGTTTAAACGTCTAAAATTAAAATAGTAGACGTTCGGAATTTTAAAAAATATGATAAAATACATAAAACGAAGCTAGGATGAGATTTAATTTCTGTGAAAGTGTTCATGATTCATAAAATAATTTGAGGATTATTTTGAGTATAATATTAAATATCAAACGCCGTACGGTTTAAAAGTTAGTTTTTACCGCGGGAATAGTACTTTAGGAAAAATAAGAAAAATTTATAAAACGAGCTAGGATTTGAACTAGGATTTGGGAAATGTCTTAAAATTCATAAAATAATTCAAGGATCGTTATGGTTATAATACTGTGTAGGAAAAACGTTAGAATTCGAAAATCTTCACTTTAGGGCAAAACTGGGGTTTTTGGCCAGTTTTGGCTACTACGGGAGTTATAATGAGAATTAGGGTTTGGGAATGATATCATAATTCATAAAATTTCGTAAGGATTCATTTGAACCCAATATTGGATAGGTAAAGAGGTCTCGAAAATTTTCTACGAAAATGAGTGAATAGTAAATAAGGTTCTAAAGGAAATTCTTCTTAACCCTTTACTTACCTATTTCTTCTTGGCCTGAAATCCGGGATGTTACAGGCACCACATCCCCCGCACTGTGAACCCGGTCCACACATGAAATGGAAAGTCCATAAATGAACCAAGCTCACAGCGAACGGAGACAGAACAAAAACACATCTACATTAGGTGGGATTAGACCCTGTACCAACAAATCAAAAAAACAAGAAATGCGGAAGCAGCGCAATCAAATATTCAAAATAGCAATGTGAAAACAATTCAAACAGGAATGTGAACACGGGTTCAACTAAACCAAGAAACCTGCCCTAACCTGTCCCGATTAGTAATACAAAGCAATAGCATAAAACGGGTTCAACTAGGGCCCTAGAAACCTGTCCCGAGTTCAATAAAGCGATAAAGAATACAAGTACCCAACATGGATTAATACAAGTAGGAAAAGAAATGTATGGTACAATGCAAGGTTATAGGTCATTTATAAAAGAAAACCCTCACCTCCAAGTGCAAGAAAGACCAAGAGAGAAAACAAAAGTCTCCAATATCTCCACCGAGGAGATCACTATACAAGAAAGAAGACACGACTCAAAATGGAGCCAAGTAGGACGCATGGAAATGTTCATGAAGTGGTGTAACGCGTTATGGCATGATTCAATATGCAATAAACTCAAGGAGGTCACATATTCATGCCATTTAATCATACAAACTCAACTCATATATATCAACAAGTGAAATAATCAAGTTTTAGCAAGAAAGGACCAAGGTGTAACGCCCCGGTTTCCGGATGAACAGGTAAGCACGCCACGTGTGTGTTTTGAGCGTAGGGTTATTTATTTCTTTAATTTTATAATATATTCTTACGTGGCATTCATATTTTATAAAATTCATGAAACATTGTTCATATCAATTCTTCGATTTCATATCATTGAAAATATTATTTCATGACACTATTTCATGACACGAAAAATATTTCTTGCTTGAAATTAATACCGAGAGTGGTTTATATTACCAAATCGTCCTTAGTTGAATATTTCCTTAAATGCTAGGGACTTAATTGCATGAGCCTCTAAGGACCTAATTGATTATATTTCAAAAACTTATTCACTCAATTGCATACTCTCATGAGTTCAAGGATTAATTGGCAAATTGGCATATTTCACTCAAACCAAGGAGATGTATCACGTAATACATCTTCAAGGTTCTTCCTTGATCATTTTTCATCAAAATTCCCCAACCCTTTTTGTTCTCTCACTCTCGGTATTCCAAGGAAGAAAAGGGAAGAAGATAATTTTCATTCAATCATCAAGATTTCAAGAAGTATTTCAAGAAATTGGGAGTCATCATCATCATCATCATCATACTTCTTCATTTCTTTCATCTTCAAGGTTGGTTGCATGGAAAAGGATGATTTGATTATGTTTGACATGCTAGGGTTTAGGAATTTCATGTTATATGAATTATGTGTTGTGCAAAGCATGATTCTATGATCATAACATGAATTATTGCATGATTTCTAGCTTGAATATTGGAGATTTGGCAAAAATGAACAAGTTTGATCATGAGCATGGAGCATGAATTTATGATGATATTTCATGGCTTTATGTGTCCAAGTGTTATATTATCATGTATTGAAGTTGTTTGCATCATATTTCCAGAGATTATAGCATTTGGGGATCAAAAATGGGATTTTGTGGCTTTGTTGCTTCTTTGCCGAGAGCCTCCCCTGTTTCTGCTCTGTTTTCTTCAGTTGCAGAAACTGGGAACGACCGTTCCCAGCCTCAAGGCTTGGTGGGAACGGGCGTTCCCATCTCTTTTCAAATAGAGGGGCGGCCGAGCATGGGAACGGTCGTTCCCATTTTGGCCTTGCGCCGGAAGGGCCGTTCCCAGCTCAAAGGCGCGTTTTTAAGGGGAAAACACTGGCACGTTTTGGGGAACTCTTGGGAACGACCGTTCCCATTTCACAAAGGGGAACGGAACGGCCGTTCCCACCTGAATTGCAGTGTAAAATTCACTGCATAAAATTACGAAATTAGCCCCTCGATCCAACGACTTCTTTGACCCCGAATTGCTATAATATGTGTTAATATGATGTGAAACAACATGTTATCATACCACATTGCATTTTCATGGTCGTCTCGACACATTTCCGCCGTTCGTCATATTTTGGTCATTTTAGGTCTTGTCTCACGTATATACGTCGTATTTGCACAGGTCACGAGGGCGTGGACGAGGAGCAAACTCCTTAGAACGCTTCTTTATTATATTTTGCAAGAAAGGTGAGGTCTTGTTTTGGTAGAACGGACCCTATAACCCTTACGTGCTAGTTTTCGGCCAAAACGTATTATACTTATAAATGATTTCAAACCCATGAACATTTCAAGCAAGCAATTCATGATTTCAAGCGTGTTTGGCGAGTACATGATTGCACGTGGGCCCGAGGGTAATTCTTGAGCCAACTGGGAAAGCAAGGGCTGACGGGTAACTCCTGAATTATCCTCACATTGTTGGGATCACCCCCGAAGCCACTAGGAGATTAGTGGTGGAAGGAGTTCCCTGTCTAGAGGGTCATGTCCTCTACACACACCATGTCGTGGATAGTCGAGCCTTGCAAACTCGCTATCAACCGGAGGAAGAAGGAGACTGGGGATTAATCCGGCATGTCGGGTTATCCTCGGGTTATTGCATGATTTCAAGCATGAACTTGGTTATATGAGCACTAAATAAATTGCATGATCACGTACTTATCAAGCAAGCAAGCATGATCACGTATTGTTCACGATTGGGAGTTCGGTTGGAGATTGCCCTTGCTCGCCAGGGCCACATGTTCATGACATTGACAAGCATGATTAAAATAAACGTGATAAAATGATTGGTTGTAATCTCGGGCAAAGATTAAGTTCTTGAATTATATATTCCTTTCATTTCCAAAGTCTTCACCCGAGGCTACACCTTGCATGTGATGAGTGTATATATTTATTGCCCCTCACTCAGTCTTCGGTAGACTGATACTTCACTTTTCAGGTACCTTTTAAGCGTGGTCGTGCTAGGCGGGAGTTGGTCGAGTCTTGCATTGTCACGAGTCTAGCAATGTACCTTCATGTATATACTTTTGCCGGTTATCCTGTTACACTCGCGATTGGTGCATTTTGAATACTTAATGATGTATATTATTGGGATATGATAATGTACTGATAGTTAATTGGTACCTATATGTATCTAAGTAATAAATATGGTACCTATATATATATATGAATGACTTTATTGCTTCCACTTTTCTATTCATGATTGCTTTGATTATGTTGGGGAGAGTGTCCCGCCTAGTTCGTCATTTTTATTGTCACCCGTTCGCTGTGGTCCTGGTTCATGTATGAACTGTCCATTTCATACGTGGATCGAGGCTATAGTGCGGGGAATGTGGCGCCTTGGGATTTAGGGTGCTACATCTACAGGTGGTATCAGAGCCAGGTTGCAAAACCGAGGTTCGCGAGTCTTGTCGAGTCAGTCTAGGTCGCACGGCATAGGATTATGTGGTATTTGGGAGTCTGCAGTGGGTTGACTTACCTGAGTTACCCATTTCTTTGTATTAATTGAGCTACTTGATCTTTCTTGAACATGTGCTACTTGATAATATGGAAATTATATGCACACATTTGCATCTATTGATCAAGCCACGCATGTTTAGTGATCTAATTTCAGGATGGAGCGTGATAGACATTCTAGTGACCTATCCTCGAGGCACAGGCATCATCACCGCCGACATCATCGCCGCGAGAGATCACCACCTCCTCCACCTGCTCAGGCACAGCCCCAGGATTTCATGAATGCAGTAGTGGGGCTAATTGATCAGAGGTTACAGGAACGGGTACCTCCACCACCACAACCAGCGCAGGTAGCACCTCCGGAGAACCCCATTTCTGCTATTTTGCGAGAGTTTCAGAATCAGCGTCCCCCGAAGTTCTATAAGGGAGACGATATACAGGCAGAGATGTGGTTAAAGGAGATCGAGAGGATATGGCAGCTTATCCCTTGTGACAGTCAGGAGAAGGCTCGTTGTACACTCACTCTTGTTCAGGGCGAGGCTTACTCCTGGTGGGAAAGCACACAGATTGTTCTGGAGGCAGCCGGGATCGAGATTACCTGGGAGGTCTTCGTACGGGAGTTTAGAAACAAGTACATTCCTCCAGCTTCCCGTACCCGCAGGTTGAGAGAGTTCACCGAATTAAAGCAGGGAGGCAGGTCTGTGGGTCAGTATATCGCCGAGTTCGAGAGACTTTCTCGCTATGCACCCAACATAGCGAATGATGACCTTCACAAGGCGATGCAGTTCGTTCAGGGGTTGAGGCCGGACATCCAGGATGCACTGAAAGCGGCTAATACTAGCACGTGGGCAAAAGCTACAGCAAAAGCCCTAAAAGTTGAAGATTCCGATAGTGCTAGGAGGGCTACTCAGCGAACAGGACAGGCTTCAGGCTCGAGATCAGGCCAGGGATCGAGCTCAGGAAAAAGGCCGATGATTTACTCTGCACCTCCAGCTCAGAGGGATACCGGGAAGAAACCTAAGTACACCGGGCCACCACCGAGAGGTCCGAGAGCTCCAGCACCACCCCAGCCACCTCAGAAACCGGGATGTAGATGGTGTGGACATCCTACGCACACCTATGATAACTGCAGACGCCGGTTGGGCTTATGTTTGATCTGTGGGAGTAACGAGCACTTGGTTGACGGCTCTCCGGATCGTCAGGATCCACCACCAGCAGGACCGAGACCCCTGGTGAGAGCTCGGGCTTATGCACTTGCTGGAGAGGAGCAGGAGGCTGAGATTGACCCCGCCGCAGTAGTTGAAGGTATTCTTTGCATTCATGGCACGAACATCCATACATTATTTGATCCGGGAGCTACACACTCCTTTCTTGCGCATTCTATTGCTGTTACTTTGCCTTTGCCTACTTTGTGTACTTCTGTGCGCTATATAGTTGGTACTCCTTTCGGTAGTAGGCGAGAGACGGATCAGGTTTACAGGGATGTTCCCGTTGTGATTGAAGGCCGGGAATTTCTGACAGACTTTATTGTGATGCCGATGGAGAGATACGGGGCTATTCTGGGGATGGATTGGCTTTACAGACACTGTGCTACCGTGGATTGTCGGGCTAAAAAGGTTCAGTTGGGTTCAGAGGTTGTTACGGGCCGTACTTCGAAGACCGTACCCCTACTTTCGTTTTCAGAGGCTCAGAGATTAGTCAGAGAAGGGGCTACAGGATTCATTGCCTATATTCTGACCAAGCCTAAGGATCAGGTGAAATTGGAGGACACTGAAGTGGTAAAGGAATTCCCCGAGGTATTTCCAGAGAAGCTGGATTCTTTGCCTCCTGAGCGGGAGATTGAGTTCGTGATTGATCTTTTCCCGAATGTTGAGCCGTATTCAAAGACTCCGTACCGGATGGCTCCAGCCGAGTTGAAGGAATTAAAGATTCAGCTTGAGGCATTGTTGGAAGTTGGGTACATTCGGCCAAGTTCTTCGCCGTGGGGAGCACCAGTTTTGTTTGTCAAGAAAAAGGACGGGACTTTAAGAATGTGCATCGATTACAGAGAGTTGAACAGGATGACTATTAAGAACAAGTATCCCCTCCCACATATCGAGGAGTTGTTCGATATACTTCAGGGTTCTAAGGTGTATTCAAAATTGGATTTAAGACAGGGATACTATCAGCTGCGAATCCGAGCAGAGGATATTTCTAAGACAGGATTCAATACTCGGTACGGGCACTATGAGTTCGTGGTCATGCCATTTGGATTAACTAACGCCCCAACAGCTTTTATGGATATGATGCACCGGATATTCAGGCCTTTCCTCGACAAGTTCGTGGTAATTTTTATTGATGATATTCTGGTTTTCTCAAAATCAGCCGAGGAGCACGCGAGACATCTCAGACTCATTCTTCAGACTCTGAAAGAGCATTAGTTGTTTGCTAAATTCAGTAAGTGTGAATTTTGGATCGATCGGGTTTCATTCTTGGGACATGTGATTTCAGGAAAAGGGTTGGAAGTCGATCCCTCGAAAATCGAGGCCGTGCTCAAGTGGGAGAAACCAAAGAATGCCTCGGAGATTAGAAGCTTCTTGGGATTGGCCGGTTATTATAGAAGGTTTGTTCAGGACTTCTCCAAGATCGCTGCACCCTTAACCCGATTGACAAAGAAGGATGTTAAGTTTGTCTGGGACGAGAAGTGTGATCAAAGCTTTAATTTTCTGAAGGAAAAGTTAGTCTCAGCTCCGGTATTAACTTTACCCGAGGGTTCAGAGGAATATGCAGTGTATACAGATGCTTCTAAAGAAGGCTTAGGTTGTGTTTTGACGCAGAAAGGAAAAGTGATCGCTTATGCTTCCCGAAAGCTAAAGGAATATGAAAGGAATTATCCGACACACGACCTAGAGCTTGCAGCCGTGATCTTTGCTCTCGGGAAATGGAGACATTATCTTTACGGAACTTCCTTTGAGATTTTTACGGACCACAAGAGCCTCCAGTATTTATTCACGCAGAAGGACTTGAATATGAGGCAACGGCGTTGGATGGAAAAGTTAGAAGACTATGATTGTACAATTAAATACCATCCCGGGAAAGCCAATGTGGTCGCCGATGCACTTAGCAGGAAGGCGAGTGTATCGAGTCTGGAAATAAAGGAAAGTGAGGAAGTTATCCCGATTGTGTTAAAGGCTCGGGTTTCTAATATCACAATTTAGCCGGAATTAAAGTATCAGTTATTTGAGGCTCAGAATAAGGATCCGGAAGTGCAGAAGCTTGTAGGTAAAGCTAAGGATGACCCGGAGAGTCCGTTTGGGTTTGATGAGACCGGGTTGCTTCGGTTTAAAAACAGAGTAGTAGTACCTGAAGAATTGAGACGGGTCCTACTCGAAGAAGCTCACAAGTCAGCCTACTCGATCCACCCAGGAGGAAATAAAATGTATAAGGATTTGAAACAATATTATTGGTGGAACGGGATGAAGAGAGACGTGGCAGAGTATGTGAAATATTGCTTGACTTGTCAGAAAGTGAAAGCTGAGCACCAAAAACCCGCGGGACTTCTACAACCGTTACCTATTCCCGAGTGGAAGTGGGAACAAGTAACGATGGACTTTGTTTCCGGATTACCGAAGGTTAAAGGCGGGTTTGATGGAATTTGGGTAATTGTGGATAGATTTACGAAGTCTGCTCACTTTCTACCGGTCCGGATGTCCTATAAGATCCCGAAGTTGGCTGAGATCTATAACAGAGAGATTATTCGACTTCATGGTATTCTGGTGAGCATAGTTTCAGAACGAGACCCGAGGTTCACTTCTAAGTTGTGGCAGGAATTACAGGCTGTCTTGGGAACGAAACTTAAGTTCAGTACAGCGTTTCACCCTCAAACAGACGGCCAGACTGAAAGGTTAATCAAGTATTTGGAAGATCTTCTTCGGGCTTGCGCGATGGATTTTCAGAACTCTTGGGCAAAACAGCTTCCCTTGATCGAGTTTGCTTATAATAACAGCTTTCAGGCTTCGATTGGGATGGCTCCTTACGAGTTACTTTATGGAAGAAAGTGCCGATCTCCATTGTTCTTCGACTTGGAAGAATGGAAATGGTCGAAACAAGAAGGGGTAAAGAGAAGTGAAAGATTCGAAAGGCCTTCCAAAGTCGTTCAGGCTATGATTGAAAAGGTTCAAATGATTCAACAACGGATGAAAGCCGCGCAAGATAGACAGAAGAGCTACGCCGATAAGCGCCGAAGAGATCTAGAATTTGAAGTGGGTGACCGGGTATTCTTGAAGGTGTCACCGAGGAAAGGTTTCACCCGGATCGGGAAAGGAGGAAAACTTAATCCTCGCTACTTAGGTCCGTTTGAGATTCTTGAAAGAATAGGCGAGGTAGCCTATCGACTGGACCTACCACCGAGTCTTACGGGGATTCATAACGTATTTCATGTTTCACAATTAAGGAAATACTATCCCGATGAGACTACGATTCTCCCCGTGGAAGAAGTTGAGCTGGAACCGAATTTAACTTTTGTTCAGAGACCGGTTAAAATTATGGATCGGAAATTTCAGGAATTGAGGAACCGGAGGATTCCCATGGTTAAAGTGTTGTGGAGAAGCGATAAAACCGAGGAAGCCACTTGGGAAACAGAGGATAAAATGAAACGGTTCCACCCGGAGTTGTTCGAGCAAGACTAGAGAATCTGGGGACCAGATTCTTCTAAGGGGGTGAGAGTTGTAACGCCCGGTTTCCGGATGAACAGGTAAGCATGCCACGTGTGCGTTTTGAGCGTAGGGTTATTTATTTCTTTAATTTTATAATATATTCTTACGTGGCATTCATATTTTATAAAATTCATGAAACATTGTTCATATCAATTCTTCGATTTCATATCATTGAAAATATTATTTCATGACACTATTTCATGACACGAAAAATATTTCTTGCTTGAAATTAATACCGAGAGTGGTTTATATTACCAAATCGTCCTTAGTTGAATATTTCCTTAAATGCTAGGGACTTAATTGCATGAGCCTCTAAGGACCTAATTGATTATATTTCAAAAACTTATTTACTCAATTGCATACTCTCATGAGTTCAAGGATTAATTGGCAAATTGGCATATTTCACTCAAACCAAGGAGATGCATCACGTAATACATCTTCAAGGTTCTTCCTTGATCATTTTTCATCAAAATTCCCCAACCCTTTTTGTTCTCTCACTCTCGGTATTCCAAGGAAGAAAAGGGAAGAAGATAATTTTCATTCAATCATCAAGATTTCAAGAAGTATTTCAAGAAATTGGGAGTCATCATCATCATCATCATCATACTTCTTCATTTCTTTCATCTTCAAGGTTGGTTGCATGGAAAAGGATGATTTGATTGTGTTTGACATGCTAGGGTTTAGGAATTTCATGTTATATGAATTATGTGTTGTGCAAAGCATGATTCTATGATCATAACATGAATTATTGCATGATTTCTAGCTTGAATATTGGAGATTTGGCAAAAATGAACAAGTTTGATCATGAGCATGGAGCATGAATTTATGATGATATTTCATGGCTTTATGTGTCCAAGTGTTATATTATCATGTATTGAAGTTGTTTGCATCATATTTCCAGAGATTATAGCATTTGGGGATCAAAAATGGGATTTTGTGGCTTTGTTGCTTCTTTGCCGAGAGCCTCCCCTGTTTCTGCTCTGTTTTCTTCAGTTGCAGAAACTGGGAACGACCGTTCCCAGCCTCAAGGCTTGGTGGGAACGGGCGTTCCCATCTCTTTTCAAATAGAGGGGCGGCCGAGCATGGGAACGGCCGTTCCCATTTTGGCCTTGCGCCGGAAGGGCCGTTCCCAGCTCAAAGGCGCGTTTTTAAGGGGAAAACGCTGGCACGTTTTGGGGAACTCTTGGGAACGACCGTTCCCATTTCACAAAGGGGAACGGAACGGAACGGCCGTTCCCACCTGAATTGCAGTGTAAAATTCACTGCATAAAATTATGAAATTAGCCCCTCGATCCAACGACTTCTTTGACCCCGAATTGCTATAATATGTGTTAATATGATGTGAAACAACATGTTATCATACCACATTGCATTTTCATGGTCGTCTCGACACATTTCCGCCGTTCGTCATATTTTGGTCATTTTAGGTCTTGTCTCACGTATATACGTCGTATTTGCACAGGTCACGAGGGCGTGGACGAGGAGCAAACTCCTTAGAACGCTTCTTTATTATATTTTGCAAGAAAGGTGAGGTTTTGTTTTGGTAAAACGGACCCTATAACCCTTACGTGCTAGTTTTCGGCCAAAACGTATTATACTTATAAATGATTTCAAACCCATGAACATTTCAAGCAAGCAATTCATGATTTCAAGCGTGTTTGGCGAGTACATGATTGCACGTGGGCCCGAGGGTAATTCTTGAGCCAACCGGGAAAGCAAGGGCTGACGGGTAACTCCTGAATTATCCTCACATTGTTGGGATCACCCCCGAAGCCACTAGGAGATTAGTGGTGGAAGGAGTTCCGTGTCTAGAGGGTCATGTCCTCTACACACACCATGTCGTGGATAGTCGAGCCTTGCAAACTCGCTATCAACCGGAGGAAGAAGGAGACTGGGGATTAATCCGGCATGTCGGGTTATCCTCGGGTTATTGCATGATTTCAAGCATGAACTTGGTTATATGAGCACTAAATAAATTGCATGATCACGTACTTATCAAGCAAGCAAGCATGATCACGTATTGTTCACGATTGGGAGTTCGGTTGGAGATTGCCCTTGCTCGCCGGGGCCACATGTTCATGACATTGACAAGCATGATTAAAATAAACGTGATAAAATGATTGGTTGTAATCTCGGGCAAAGATTAAGTTCTTGAATTATATATTCCTTTCATTTCCAAAGTCTTCACCCGAGGCTACACCTTGCATGTGATGAGTGTATATATTTATTGCCCCTCACTCAGTCTTCGGTAGACTGATACTTCACTTTTCAGGTACCTTTTAAGCGTGGTCGTGCTAGGAGGGAGTTGGTCGAGTCTTGCATTGTCACGAGTCTAGCAATGTACCTTCATGTATATACTTTTGCCGGTTATCCTGTTACACTCGCGATTGGTGCATTTTGAATACTTAATGATGTATATTATTGGGATATGATAATGTAGTGATAGTTAATTGGTACCTATATGTATCTAAGTAATAAATATGGTACCTATATATATATATGAATGACTTTATTGCTTCCGTTTTTCTATTCATGATTGCTTTGATTATGTTGGGGAGAGTGTCCCGCCTAGTTCGTCATTTTTATTGTCACCCGTTCGTTGTGGTCCTGGTTCATGTATGAACTGTCCATTTCATACGTGGATCGAGGCTATAGTGCGGGGGATGTGGCGCCTTGGGATTTAGGGTGCTACACAAGGAGTGTTAAATAATAACATAATTATCACTAAATTAAGTATACGAGTCATATAAATCACATGCGGGGGTCAAGGAAGTGAAAAGAACGCAAAAAGAGGGGTTTTGGCAAAGTTTAGCAAAAGCTGTCAGTTTTCGAAAATGCGCAAGCTGTAGAAAAATGGGAATATCTCGAGTTCTAGAAGTTTGAATTGAGTTTGCTTTATTGGGCATAAAATAGACATATAGGCTTTTCCAATGCTATATGGCTCGGGTTGTGGTTCAAAGCGAGGTCAAAATGGCGTAGGCCCGAAGTTGGATGAATGCAGATTGTCGGTGAAGTGGCGACACCAAAATGGATTGATTATATCTCACAAACTAGAAAAGATATTGAGGTGATTCTAATTGTAGAATATTCTAGACTTCAAGAGGTGTAAGTGGTTAAAAATTCAGGTCAATCGGAGCTCATTTGAATAGGTAACGGAGAATGAAACCGGGATGGAAAAAGAATAAAAGGACAAAATGGTAGGCCAGTCAAAAGGGGGGGTAATGGGGGTTACCATTCTTAAGGCAAAAATTGGTAATGGGGGTTACCAGAGGCAGACAATTTTCCCGTAACAAAGGAACAAGGTAACGAGGGTTACAAATTTTAAGTGTAAACGGGGTAACAGGGTTTACTCCCCCACCCCTCCCCGGGGTCCCCCCAAAACTGCAACTCCAAGTTCTGCCTACAATGGTGGAACACACACCCAAACACATACTCACACCACACCACAACCCCAAAATCACAAAATAATCAAGCCATGAGACGTATACGACACATAGATCACATATTTGCACATTAGAGCTCGCAAAATGAGCCCGAACACATAAATCTCCCAACCCGGCACTATTCACCTTCTTCCCCAAATAGTCAAATAACACGAATCCAAGGCACGAAAGGGGTATTAAATCAAAGCACGTAACAAATAGAGCATAAATCTTACCTTAGGTAGTTGATCGGACGGTTGGATCTCACAAACCCGAGCTCAAGGTTTGATGGAAAAAATGGGATGTCTCTTCTCTTTTTCTTCCTTGCTTAGTGGCTGAACTTGGGAAATGGGAGAGAGAAAAAGGGCTTGGCCTTTTTGAGCTGAAACGTTTCGGGTAAAACGGGTAGGGTCAAGCGGTATCCGGTCCATTTGGATAGGATTTTAAAACGGTCGGGCAATCAAATGGCTTTAGAAATTAAATGGTTAATCCATTGAATCCGAATCGTCGAAATGAACTCAATGATAAGGTAGGAATTCGAATTCGAATTCTTGAGCTCAAGATAGCCCCGAATGGCCCAAAATACCCTAATTATAATTAGGTCCCTAACTTGCAAATATTGGACAATTGAGCCCAAGTACAATTTAAATAAATTCTAAGGCGCACGTAATTAACATAAACTTCATGTTGACACGTAGGCATGCGACGTCACATAAATCACGAAATTACTGAATTAAACTCTCTTATGACATCGTACCTGGCTTGCCGGAAAAACAGGGTGCCACAATTTCATTGAACATGAGTTTGATTAATACAATTCCTATCATTTTATTAGTTTTAACTTAATTATGAGTAGCTAAATTCCTAGGGCTAAGGAAGTGATGGAACTTGCATGCTAAGTGTTCGATATAATGTGTAACGCCCCAACTTTTCCGCATTCTAATATGACGTATGTGTTTACTAATTTGCGCGAATTAATTGGCTATAAGCGCTTTCTATTTAAATTTTGTTATTTAATTGTTAATCATGTGATTAATTGAGATATATGAAATATTTGAATTGGAACTAATACGAATACTTGAACCACTCACACATGAATAACTTGTGTGCTCCCTAATTACGCGTTTAAATTATTTAATTGCTTAATTAATCGTTTGTGATAATTACTATTTATAATTTTCATTAATTTTCCATTATATGCATTTCGTTATATTTTTAATAAATATTTAAAATGGATTCTTAAATTTTATTTGAATTTTGAAATTATATGAATTCTTGAACGATATGTATTTATGTGACAAGTTGCGTGCCGTTACTATATGAAATGAATTCGAAATTTCGTGGAAATTTAATATGTTGGAGCTATGTGTGTTATTAATATGTATATATGCTCGTTTTACATTTTAGGATTCGTTTGATTGCGTTTTAAATTTATTTATTTTGATTGGAACCAAACCGGGGGCTAAAGAGCATGTTTAGGTGTTAATTTGGAGTTGTTTTGCTGCATATTTGTTGTCATATCTTACCTAAATTTGTTGGTTAAAGCTTGGCCTCGTTACTGCTCTGTTTTGCTGCGTTCTGCTCCAGATTTGAGCAAGTCACGACCGCGATCGGACCAAGAACAATCTTGGTCACGGCCACGACTCGTATGTGCGTGCATTTGTTGCTCTCTCAGGTCGCGCCCGCGACCTGAATTTCATGCGGCGACCTGAATTTGGCTTGCTCACGTATTCATGGATTAATTGTTCAAAAATCTGATTTTTGCATGGGTGGCGGCCGCTACCATTTCATGAAGGAAATGGGCCGCGGCCGTGACCCTCACATTTCTGCATGGATTTTCAGATTTCAATCGTTAAATGCATGGCTTCTTTGGCTCATTTTTTGTTCAACCACTTCATTAACATGTCATATAATGTGTTATCTTATGTATTGTGAAGTTTGGTAAGTTTTCGTTGAATATTTTCCGAGTTATGGCTCAATATGTCTTTAACACTCATAATATACGCATGCATGGAATGTTGCTCTTAAATATGAACCCTAATTGCTTCTTATTTCTTATTTTATGACTTGGATGATATGTATACATGTTATATGATATGTTATACTCGTTATTTGGAATTCTTGGATTGATTTGGCTTGATATATTAAGGATATGAACTTAAATGAATTTAAATGATACATGTAAGCCTTGATACTTCATGTTTGAACCCTAAGTGACATCTTGTAATGCCCCAGTTTTTCGGTCGTATAGCATGACGTATGTGTTTACCAAATTGCGCGAATTAATTGTTTATAAGTGTTTTATATTTTTAATTTTATATTAAATGTTAAATATTTATGTCTTAAGTTTATTTAATATTAAATTTATGTTAATTAGTTGACCTGTAAATCTTAAGGTATTACTACTAAATATATATATATATATATATATATATATATATATATATATATATATATATATGTAATTCGTGCTATTTGATTTTAAAATATGTAAGCAGTACATTTTTTATTTAATAAATCGTAATTCATTCATTTTAAAGTAAACTGTATCACAACCGTGCATTTGAATTTATGTTAAATGTGCATTTTAATTTAAATGATATTAAATTCGTGCATTTGATTTTATATTAAATAAAATTGTACACTTTGATATTACGTATAATTAATTCTTGCACTTTGATTTAAATATATTTTTTTTTAATCGTGCACTGCTATTTATCTAAATATGAATCTGAAATTTTGTTGTTATTATGAATTTGATTTTTTGTTATATTTTATGAAATTCTTTGAATTTATTTATGCCTTGCTTATGCTTGTTATAAACATGCTTCGTTCTTATATGATTTGATACCGAAATTTCGTGGAAATTTAATATATTGGAGACATATGTGTCATGAATATGAAAATATGTTCGTTTCATGTTTTCGGGTTCATTTGCACGAGTTTCGAATTTATTTTGTTCTTGGAATCCAAATCGGGGGCTAATGAGCAATTAGCGCACCATTGGTTCCGCATGTGATATCTTGAGCTAGGAAACTCGGATTTGAGTTTCGTCAACTTCGCTGAACTCATAATAAAAATTCGAGTTTAATGAACTTAGCCTCATATTTTTCTAAGACCATTTGGACCTCCGAAATTCAATCGAAAACCAAAACGGATGCGAAACTGCCACACTTTACTAAAAAGGTCATAACTCCCTCTAACCTTGACCAAATTAACCATGATTGGAGGCTATGGAACCCTAGTTAAGCCCACTATCACTCCATGCCCTCTCCTAACCGAACCATACTCAGCAAATAAGAGAGAATCAGTGTAACACCCCAAACGGAGGATGCCACATCCCCCGCACTATGACCCAGACCCGGAACATGAAATGAAAGTCCATGCCCGAATCCGAACCAGAGCGAACGGGAGACCAACTCACACACTAGGCTAGGCGGATCTAACTTGACCAAAACTCAGAGTGCGAAAGCAATTAAAACCAATAACAAAAGATAGCGGAAGCATTTAAAACAAAACATGCAAAGCAGGTGACGAGTTCAACTAGCATAGATACCTAATCCCGAATAATAGATCAACAAACATAACAAGTGACGGGTTCAACTAGCATAAATCCCTAGTCCCGAATATTAACATAAAGTAATAATCATCAAGTGCCACAAGGGGCCGAATGAGAGTGCCACGCAGGGCTACCGAATAGTAAAGTATAATCTCAAGTCTACGAGTCAAAGCATAAGTAAAGTGTATGAAAAGACAAATGCAAATAGAAAGACTAGACCGACGAAGTGCAACTCAAAGGACTCACTTCCGCCTAACAAACGCCAACAACCTGCAACTAAAAGTGTAAATGAGAGGTCAGTCAACTTGACCGAGTGAGGGGGCTAACGCACACCCACGATATATATATATAAGGAGCATAGCACAGAATAAAAAGGATGGACTCATGAACCGGGGATAGGTGTTACATACCAAAACGTTTTGAAAGAACCCGAATAAGATATAGATTAAGTTTAGAAACCATTTTCCAGAAAGTCTCTATCCCGATTCATAATTCCATAACATAACATAATCAACTGCTCGGCGAGTACGAGCTTCCCACCTTTACTCCTCAGAACATAAATCACAATCAATCCAACCGCTACACCAATGATGGAGGGGATGTACAGTCCCCAAAACCATCTATAATCACACCGTCTAAAATAGACTCGATCTCAAGAGGGTAGCGAACCCACAAGAGTCATCCCCGGCCTTAGCCGAAGGCTCAAGATATCACGCCTCCCTCATCACCCTAAGGTCGCGCAATGATATCTCAAATGGAACTACGCAATGGGTAAATAACCCGACGGCCCTAATCGTCCCGGGGGACCCATTACCCGCAGCTCCTAGGATCCACAACAGAACAGATCATAACATAACATACGCCAATCTTTCATGGCAATCTCGCTACAGAATTAGAACATGACTATTTTCCAAAATAGCTTACATATGCCTCAAAAACTGGTTTTATATTTACACCCTTCCTACGCGATGGAACTTTAAGCCTCATGACCTCCATCCACGCAGGACTCACACAAGATCATCAACATATCATATTCACCACATACATATCTATAATAGAGTATACTCGCATGCAAGGGTAGAAATCAACATGTAAAGGCCATAGGTCACGTAACTATACAAAATCCTAAACCTCACCTCGTAGTAGTAGTGTCTGAGAGTGTGAAGGGCCAAACACTCTAAACCTCGGGCCCACCGGCACCACCAAACTCTGTAACAAGACATACAGAAGCCCAGACTTAGACTCTATATGAACCAAACAAGACGCACGGCGTTGCTCAACATGATCGTGGTTATGCATAAGTGTTCATGTTGTGCTTGGATAAGGTGTCGTGGTCATTCAAGGCATATCAATGCTCAACAAGGTCATATTTACAAGCAACCGACACGCAATTCCATATCCAAAGATGCAAGATCAATTTAGGAAGTCAATGTATTCACAAAATGCATATTAAATCATCCAATGTCACAGGGTTCAATTATAATATTAGAATTAAGCATCAAGTTCATGACGAGTTGTAAAGTGCATAAGTAAGAGCAACTTGATCATATAAACATACAAAGTTGTTGTACGTAGATAGCATGCTTGATACAAATAAAGAGTGCATTTAATTCACTTAAGATCATACTTTACAACTTCACAACATGTTTGGTACACAAGCTCAAGTCACATTCATAGTTTCATAAATATTACACTGACATCCCCTAAGTCATTTATAAAAGTTTAGAATTATTACACATACATCCCCTTAGTCGATTGCTAAGCATAATTGTTCATTTAAAGTGTTTATACAATTATTCAACTAGGAATTAATTACTTACAAGTATGACAATTATCATGACAATTATCAATTTATCATAATTCATAATATACCATTTTTGAGTAGTAAGAGTAAATCAAGATATTACAATTCTAACTCCTATCATGCATCAAGTCTCAAGTTGTTCAAGCATCTTTCATGTATCTAAATTTATATTTGAAACACAATTTACAACAAACATAACATTGAGAACGTCTCAAATTCATATAGAGAAATCACAACATGTTCGTTCTTCTAAAATATCATTCAAGTTCATTTAGTCACATAAAAGATTAGTTTCTAAATATTACACTAACACCCCTTCATATCTAAACACATAGCATAAATTCATCACATCGGGATTCAAATTGTAAATCAAAATATTCATGCATATCACAATTCATTCAATACATATTTTTCTATACAATTGGAATATATTTCGATCAATCAAACCAACAATAACCAATTTAATTGCACTTAAAACAATTAATTCAAATAATCACAATTAAGCAAAATAATTCGTAATAAATAGATCGAGTGTCCGATTTACGAACGGAAAGTGGTGTTGAACTCACCACAACGAGACGAACATCCTGACCAGACGCCGCCGGAACGCCACCACTGTAGCTGCTGAAATTTGGCCGGACCGCCGCCGAAGGTCGCCGAAAAAATCTCGAAAAATCAGTCCTGAATGAAGTCTTCGTGCCCGTTCCGAATCCTCGATCAATTTCTGGAAATTCCAAGCCGATTGTCCTAGATCTGAAATCTAAGAACACGAAAACCCTAAATCTTCAAACTCAAATTGCTTCCAAATCGGTGAACCAAAATACGATCCGTAAAAGGCATTGTCTTACCCGTGACGAGCTCTTCGAAAGCCCTAAGGTAGCTCGCCGGAAAAATCCTCGAAGCTAGCGCCGCCGTTGCACCGCCACTATGCCACCGCGATCCGCCGCCAAACCACCGAATCTGGAGTCGCGTGATCACAGACCACTAGTTCTCGTCATTCCGAACAACTTTCGTGAAGAGCCCGAGACCAAAAGATGGTCGGAGAAGGCCCCCGTTGGCCGCCGAAGCTTCTGCCGCCGCCCACGTCGCCGGAACCACCACCTACGGCCAAGATCTGGTGAAATTGATGCCGGAAATGAACTCAGGGGGTCGAAAAACCTTACAAACCATCAAGCCCCGTCGAAAACCACCGCCGGAAGGCGGCGAAACCCGCAGCTACAGTAACTCGCGCCGCCGAGGCGAGCTTTGGGCGGCACGTGCGCCGCCGTGGCTGCTCCGATGGCCGCGCCGCCGATGCCAAATGAAGCGCCTGGAAGTCTACTTTCTGGGCATGGGGCGCGTGCATCAAGAAGATGGCCGGAAACCTCCGCGAAGGCCGGCGAAGTGGCGGCGGTCTGACAGCTCCGCCGCTGCTACTGAAATCCGGCCATAACTCCACCACCATTCGTCTTTAGGCCATGAAATTGGTACTCTTGCGTCGGTCTCGCCGAGATAATCGAAATGGACTATTTGTTTGTTGAATTCCGTTGAGAAACGATCGAGTTATGGGCTCGTAACCGAAGGCGCGCATAGTACCCGCTGGAGAGAGAGAGAAGAGAGAGAGAGAGAGAGAAGAGATTTGGGAGAAATGTGTCTTGTGCACAAGCAATATACAACCGGGTATCCTTATCACGTAGCAAAGAGAAATATCGCGTACAATTAATCGTAAATAAAATTGGTAAAGTTACGAATAAACATTCAAGCTCCGCATAAATTTTATAAATTAAAATGAAATAGAGATTTACCAATTAGAGTTTAATTCAATTTAATTTTAGAAACTTTTCATATAATTTAACGACACTTCGTAAACACATGATTGACAATTAATCTCAAGGAATTCAAGTAAACCGAAATTAAACAAGTTAAGTAACATGATGGATTTAAAATCAATTTAACCATAAATTTTAGAATAATCCGAATGATCACATATTAAATTGGATTTACATTAAATCACATAATTCAAGAACTCTTAAATTAAACACACACAAGTGTAGAGACTTACTTGTTAATGTCGTCAGGATGCCCTTCGAGAATACGGGGCGTCACAATCAGCCCAAAACCCCTGTTCCAGAAAAATCTCGTAACCCTTGCCATACTTGGAGATTCAAGCTCAAATCTCTTCCATCTTCCATCCAATCCACAAGGTGAGTTTAGGGTTGTGATATACATTCAATATGTGTCATTTTGAGCCATGCATCCCTAATTTTGAGCTCATATTCATGGAGTTTGAAGGAGGTGAATGAATAGTTAGGTTATAACTTCATTTTTGAATTCCTGGTTTTAACTTGGTTTTCTTGAGAATTTATACATGAACTCTGACCACTTCAGCTTCCATTATGTATATTTGAACTTGGATTGGATGTATGTTCAGTATATAAGAACCCACCATTATTGAACTCCATGAAACTTGAAGATATATGCAAGAACATGACTGCTCTTCTTTGGCCTGCTACTGCGTATGATTTTGGGGCTGAAATAGGGATCTTTAGTATTGTTTCCTTTGTAATTTTGGCATGGTTGTTGAGTATACATGTTTCCCTATGTGTTGCCCTGTTTTTCATTCATTTTCAGCTATATATATAATGACTTAAAGCTTGTTTGAGCTGCTGTTATTGCTGCGTTGCTGCTGTCATTGCTGCGTCCTGTTGTGTGTTATTTGCTACCTTGAATACCTGCTTTGTTGCTGTTGTTTTGTTGTTGCTTTGTTGTTTGCTGCTGCTGTGTGTTAAGGAAGGAAAAACAGGGGATTGCTTTGTTTGAGACTGATGCATCGCGGCTGGAATGGTTCTCCCCGGGCGGGGAGATTTTGGCCGTAAAAAGGCCCGGCCGAGTAGCCTTTGTGCAGAAACTTTCTGTACGAAGCTCCCCGGGCGGGGACTTTTGCTGTACAAAATCTCCCCGGGTGGGGAGATTGATTCTGGAGCTACTGTGTTGCTGCTACCTTCTTTTCCTTCTTTGCACGTTATGCATGTATTGTGTGTGCATGTGAATGGTTTGAATGCATGCATATAATTAAAAATTAAATGTTTTCATGCATGTTATTATGGGTGCATGTATATTTACGTATAGATATATATATATACTTTAAGTATGTATGCATGTGTAGTGTTAAATACACATATATGTTTATTATGTACATTATATATATATAATATATAGATATTATAGTATGCATGTGATTATATATATATATATGTTTATTATATATTAAATATTATTTGATTTAATTGAATTATAGAATTAAATAATTACCTATTTCATGTTCTTATCTAATTTTCGATTTTGATTTGAATGTAATTATTTATCTATTCTATAATGGTAAACGTGTTATAGTACGTGATATGACCGTTATGTGAAATTCTTGAATTGATTTGGTATGAAATGTGAAAGTTATGAACTTAATGAATATGAACGCTTCCTTGAACGAATGAATGGCTCGTTTATATGATTTAAATACATTAATCGTGCACATGAATGTGTTCATTACATATTATCATATTTTTATGCATTCATATCATGTTCATTGCATGACGTGCGTCATATATGGTTCATTTGGAGTCTTGAGTCTCATGAATGCATGTCGTGCGTCATATATGGTTCTTTCGGAGTCTTGAGTCTCATGAACACGTTATGTTGTCCTTTGTACAGTTTTCTCCAGGGCGGAGATGCCGGGTTCATAGGACACCTCAAGTCTTTCTTTCTTTTGGTATTGTCGGTAAGGCGTAACAGGTGGGTTTCTCTTCTATTAGATATGAATCGACCCGATATATCCTTTATGTGAAAGATTTGAGCCAAAGTATTATAAATATATATATCGAGTCTTTTCAAAAGAGTCTATGATTTTCAACGTAAAGCCCTACTCATATGTATCCCCACCTTATGATTTTTGGCGTGGACATGATTATGATTGCACGGGCCCAGGGACTTAGTGCAAGTGGCTAATCCCTTGTACTAGTCCCACCACATTTACGGTGATACCGGCCCTCGCTAGGAGGTTTAGCGGGGAATGGGAGCTGAGTGCCCTTGGGGGATTCATGTACCCCCATTGGCCTATGTATGGACCGGTGGTCGGGTCTTGCAAGCCCGTCCACCACCCGGAGGAAAAAGGTGTAAGTGTTTATGATTATGAATATGCATGATATGAATATGATTATGATTATGAGCAAATATGTATGAATGTGTATGATCACTAATGAAAAGATTGAATTGATATGCACACACGAGGAGTAGGTTGGAGATATTCACCCACCCGCCAGGGCTCATGTATAGACCTTATGAACAACTATGATTATAAATAATGGAATTAAAGGTTGTAATCCCGAGCGTTGTTTTCTTTCGTTTTCACCCACTTGGGAAATATCTTAAAAACCTCGCACGGGATTATAGCGTGCATGTGTGGGTGTTTAAATTATGCGATATTATATATGTTATGCCCTGTTTTATACCCACCAGTCTCCTATAGACTGAACCCGGCTTTGTTTTCAGTTCCTTTGCAGGTTTGGAGTGCTAGGCGGGGAGTCGAGTCGGTCAACTCGATTGGTTGAGTTTAGGTCACTTCATGTGCATTTTGTAATTTGATTGAATTTTCATGAATGGATAAATATTATGACTATGGTTATGATCATACAATTATAGTTATGTATGAATTTTCGGGAATATGTTATGTGGCTTGATTTGGCACTGAATAGTATGCTATGCTTCCGCATTTGTCATTTATCTTTGTTCTTTATAATTTGGTTGCGAAGTTTTAGTTCCCGCCTAGCCTTATGAGTGAGTGAGTCCCCGTTCGCTATGAGCTGGATTCATGTATGGGTTTTCCATTTCATAGGTGGATCGGGCTCTTAGTGTGGGGGATGTGGTGCCTTTTCGGTTGGGGTACTACACATCTTGCTCCTTTTAATAGCTTATATGAATTGTATACATGGTATACTATGTGTCATACGTATTATTTGAATTCCTTGGATTAGTTGGTAGGATTTATGAAAGTGATGAACTTAAATGAATTTGAATGATTCTTAAAATGAATATATTGAATGTTTAGATGCCTTTGAGATATTAATCGTGCACTTGAACGATTTCTTGACTTAATATCACCTCTTGTGCCTTCATAACCGATGATATACTTGTCATATATAGTTTATGACTCAAATTGATGCAAGATTTGAAAGATAACAAACTCGTGAAAATGAATCCACCTCGTATTGAACGTTGTGATAAGTTACTTGAATCTATGACCTCATGGCATGAATCATGATTCCTTTGTACCTCATATCATGATCAATGCATTGTCGTGCGTCATATTTGGTTCATTTAGAGTCTTGAGTCTCACGAATTCATTGCATTATCCTTTGTACAGTTTTTTCCAGGGCGGAGATGCCGGGTTCATAAGTTATTCTCAAGTTTTCTTTCTTCCTTGGTCTTGTCCGATAAAGTGTAACAGGTGGGTTTCTCTTCTATTAGATAAAACAGACCCGATATATCCCAATGTGTATATTTCAAGCCAAAGGTACTATATATATATATCGAGTCGTTTTCAAGGAGTCTATGATTTTGATTGTTAAACCCTTTCTTTTATGAATACTTACCGATTGTTTTGGCGAGGACATGGTTGATTGATTGCACGGGCCCAGGGACTTGGTACATGTGGCTATCCGGGGAGGCAAAGGCCGACGGTGATCCCGTGTGCTAGTCCCACATCGTAGCGGTGATACCGGCCCTCGCTAAGAGTTTTAGCGGGGAATGGGAGCTGAGTGCCAATTGGGGAATTCATGTAACCCCATTGGTCATTGATTGGGTGGCGGGGTCTTGCTAACCCGTCCACCACCCGGAGGAAGAAAGTGTAATTGTTAATGCAAGAACGAATGATAATGATTGAATGATTGAACGAATGAAATGATTGTCGCGTGATCGCTAATGAATGAAGTTTTGCACACACGAGGTGCAGGTTGGAGATCTTACCCCCCCTCCCCCGCGGCGGCCAGGCTCACGTTTTGACCGATTGAATGAATTGATTGTTGTAATCCCGATCGTTGTTTTATTTTGTTTTCACCCACTTGGGAAATATTCTAAAAACCTCACACGGGATTATAGCTTGCATGTGTGGGTGTTTAAATTCTGCAGTATTATATTAATATGCCCCATTTTATACCCACCAGTCTCCTATAGACTGAACCCGAATTGTTTTCAGTTTTCTTACAGGTTTGGAGTGCTAGGCGGGAAGTCGGGTCGGTTAAGTCTTTCGGTCAATCAGAGTCGGTTCATATGCATATTGTATCATTATTTGTTTAAGTTGAAGAATGTAAGATTTGTATTGACTCTTATTACTTATGAACCCGCATATTTGATGTTTTATGATTTTATTGAATTTCGGGACTAGGTATCTATGTTAGTGGGACCCGTCTCTATGATTGATATAATCTTTTGAATATATGTTCCTCTTCCATAATTGCATTTGCCTTATAGAAATTGCTTTAATTGGTTGCGAGTTTAGTTCCCACCTAGCCTATGGAGTGAGTGGGTCCCCGTTTGCTGTGAGCTAGGTTCATGCATGGACTTTCCATTTCATGGGTGGATCGGGCCCATAGTGCAGGGGATGTGGCGCCTTCCTGTTGGGGTGCTACATAATGCTTGACTGAGTATTGTCAATTCTTTGTTTTGAAAACTTGGTGTTAATTATATGCAACGGATTGACCATCCTTAGCATAATCTAGAATTACTTAATTATCGAAAGATTAATGGTAATTTGATTGTTTTCTTAACTTGTGGAATTAAGAATTAAAGAGATTTATTTTTGTTCCATACGACGAGTAATCTTTATTCATTGCCAAGCAGCTAGAATTGGATTACACTAGTTTTGAGTAATGGTTTGACTTGGTTTTTAATGATTGTGAGAACAACTTTAAAACTATTTTTTAACACTCACCTAAACCTTGAAAGAGGCTAGTGTGAATTTAAGTAACTAGGTTGTAGAATTACAATTGCCATTTGAGTGTTATAACGAACCTATAAGTGCATGTTTATTACTCCCCAGCCTCGTTTGTCTCTTAAATTCTAATTCGTGTAGTTGAGTTTTGTCTTCTGTTTACTTTTAGTTATTTGTTAATTTCTTTGTTAGTAGTATAACTTACCACCTGAATTGTGATCGGTCTTTAGGTTAGAGATAAGTATAGAGTGGTGATTGATTTTCCTTCCTCGTGGGTACGATTCTATTGTACTACGTGTATATTTAAGTGTACACTTGCACAATTGGTTTAAAATCACAGTTTGTGGTTAAAATCTACAATAGGAAGGCGTGATATTCTTGGGCCATCGGAGTCAAAACCCTACAAGTAGTGAGATAGCAACCCCTCGTGGAAGGTTAATGTAATGGATGGTTAAGGTCGTGCGACCCTTCCATCATTGGAGTTTTGGGTGGATTGTTTATGATTTGTTTTAATGTAAAGTAACGAGGAGTAAAGGATGGATGCTCATACTCGCTGAGTTTAATGATTGTTTGTCTTGGATTATGAAACGGGAATAGAGCTTTAACATTTGTATGAATATGTCTGTGATATGCATATGTTTGGATCTCGAAAATATTTTGCTATGCAAAACCTATTCTCGATTCATAACCTTTTTATTTTAACGTATTTTGATCTATATTTATATAGTGTGTGAGTGTCCTTTAGCCCCCTCACTCAGTCGGTGGACTGACCCTCTCCTTAACTTTTAGTTGCAAGTCTTTGCTCGAGTTAGGTGGAGAAGTGAGTCAGTCGAGTCTCATTTGTCGATTTAGGTCGAGTTAGTTGTATTTGGTCTTTACTTACTTTTGGACTTGTATTTATGAATTCGTTATGATATGTACCTTTGATACTTCAGTTTGGATAATTGTGATGTAATTTGGCCATGATGGTCTGATTAGTTTTATTTGTCTTTTGTTGGGCTTGTTGCTTATTTGAATCCATGGTTCCGCTTTTATTTTGTGTTTGTGCACTTTGAGTTTATTTTACTCTGCCTAGCTTAGTATGTGAGTTGGTCTACCGTTTGCTTTGACTTGGGCATGTGTATGAACTTCCCATTTCATATACGGGGTTTGGGTCTAAGTGCGGGGGATGTGGTGGTCCACCGCATCGGGCGCCACAGTAACAAAGAGATTTGACGATAATCATAACTCAATGCTGCAGTTGGAGTATGATCTTTGTTGCAACCATGTGGATTATTTGGAAATCTAGGAATGTATGGCGATTTCGGAACAAGGGAGAGTAAACCAATACATGCATTCATAATATAAAGGTGTTGGTAGATGACCTGCATTAAATCTGGGGTAGACAAAAGCCGATGCTGGAGAAAAATAGGGATGGGGGAGGTTGGAAAGAACCACAAGTGGATTATGTTAAACTAAATAGCGACGGTAGCTACTACTACCATACCAAGACTGCGACGGCTGGGGGTGTGCTTAGAGACGCCAACAGAGAGTGACTAATGGGTTACTCTATGAGACTTGGAGATATTACTCCTGGGCTTGAGGGAGGGCTTTAGGATTGCTTGGGAAAAATGATGGCCGAAAATTGAGGTGGAGGTGGACTCTCTTACCATCTATAATCTGGTGGCCACCACAAATATCAAAGATCACCCCCTTGAACACATTATTCGGGACTAAAAAAAGTTGCTTCATATGCCATGGGAAGAGATGTTTAAACACGTTATGAAAGAAAAGAATATGTGTGTTGATTGCCTTGCTAAGAAAGGTCACGACATTGATGATGGCTTGAAGATGTGGGAAGAGGCCCCGACTAATGGTTGGGACATCATTGAGAAAGATAAAGATGCTGCGTAGGAGGGCTTTACCTAGTTGATCACCTTTTTTGGAAAAAAAAATAATAATAAAAAGACCTAATCCTGCTAATATCCTCAAAGTAAACGGTGCAAAATAACTAGAATCCTAATCACTCTAAAAAATGAAGTAAATGGCACCAAGTTCTGTGTAAGATGTAAGTATGCTAACTTTACCCTCATTTTAGTTTCCAGAGTTAAATCAACTTCCGTTTATATCCGGCTCTCATCTCCATTTCCCGCCAATAATAATTGGTGCAAGTGATTAATGGGCTCATTCTTCATAATAAGGTTTCGGTTCAAATCCACTTGAGAGTGAGTTCTCTAGGGGGGGGAAAAAAAAAAAAAAAAAAACTCGTCCATTTCGCTTCACAAAATTTCAAACAAAGAGAGAAAATGCCATTGGCTCACTTTCTCCCAGACCAATTAACTTCGGCCACGCAGATATATTCTCTACCCTCACTCCTCAGATTTTTATTTTCCATTTCCCAAATATGCCCCTTAACGTCCCACCCTTCGGGTTTTGTTCACAACTTCACCTTTCTTTCTAAAATGCAACTTTAACAGTTTTCCGCCTGGCATCCGAAACAACAAGCACACTCTTCCCAACAGTTTCTCTCTCTACACGGACTATCTTCTCCGCCTGTGCTCAAAGACGTAGGTCTGTAACTCTGCTTCGTAACAGTGCGAGATTTGACGGGTTCAAGGTTGATAGTGTTTTTACTCTGGAGGTTGAACTGTTTGGGGGCTAGGGTTATGAAGGAAAGCGGGGCCGGTCGATTGCGGTTGAGTTGAGGGGAATCAACGGTGAGGATTTCGTCCCCGGATGGAGGGAGGTAGCGTCTCTACACTTAGTTCTTCTGGTACTATTCATTTCCTCTTTTTCTTTTCTATTACGTGTTTGCGAATTTAGATTCTGGGAGCCTATTATAACCCTTTTGTTTTGAGAAAAGCAGAGTGATAGGTAGAACTAAGTTTATGGGCTCTTTCTTTGTTACTATTGTGGTGCTTGAGAGCAGAGGGTTCTACGAGAGGTTATGTTTGGGGGTTTTCGTGAATTTGCGTCCCAGTGGTGAAAGTAGTTCCGTCCCTCAGGGTTAATTGCAGAATGAACTGATTTTTAGGAAGAAAAGTTTGTTTTTATTTAAATTTATTGGGAGTACACTTTTATGGAGTTTTTCTTTTTCAAAAGTTTTGACCCGGACACACTTGCTAGCGCTTTAACTGCGTTTCTGCTCTAAGATTTTTAAAGCTTCATTTGGATCTGAATGTCCAGAATGTGTGACATGTTCTTTCTTTTTTAAGATGCTACTAACCGGGATACATCAGCTTAGGGATTTTAGAATAGGAAGTGTAGTTTTCTTTGTTCTTATTTTTGGATTTACTTCCTTGCAATTTTAATTGTAGAACATTTTGATTTCTTTTACTTGATTCCCTATAAATTTTCATGGTTAGCTTGCTTGCCCCTTTTGTTTTCAAATTTAAATGCATTCAGTGTCTTAAGCTTTGGTGTTTGCATTGGCCTGAGATTTACTTGCCAGGAAAGAAAAACTAAACTTTGTTAGTTTTCTTTTTGAAGTTTCTTGAGGAACTCCTTTTTGTTATCGACTTGAGTGATGCAAGGTTCAGTACTTCAGTTATATTTGAGCAGAAAGTGTTTGTGTGGTTGCACCCGATATTGGTGAATGGTGACAGTAAATCAACTTTTTTGATTTAAATTGAATCATCAAGGTAGAACAGTAAAACTGTTAATATCACCATGTGTCATTGCCATATAAGCTCGGTGTTCAATGAAAAGAGAGTAATCTGATTCACTTGTAATTAACTAATTTTCACTTGACATAATTTGATTCAAAACTAATAAGAAAAATATGCAACATTCTTTTATTGAATTGATGTAAATGTTGATGATCACCTGTTTTGGAAACCCTTCTATTTTAGGTGCGATCGGTGGAAAAGCACTGGTTGTATGGAGTTTTGTGCTTTGATGGATTCACTATTGTGCTGGCATATAGGATTTTAATATAAGATTTTAGTCAAAAAGTTATTGGCTTATTTAACTGTTTGTTGGAGTTCATTCTATATGTGGATGCTTTTTTATTTGCTTTTTTGTTGTTCCGCATGAAGCCATAGTGAGCTTGTTGTTTCCTCCTTCTTCTGTTTAGGTGTACACAGATGGATTATAATGACAATGACTATGAAGGCCAGAATCTTCACTTAACTGGTGAAGAAAGCTCTAAACTTTCTTCTGTTTTGCGACCATTTGCTCTTCCCAAGTTTGACTTTGATGATAGTCTGCATGGGCATTTGAGATTTGATAGTTTAGTTGAAAACGAAGTGTTTCTTGGTATTCCAAGTCAAGAAGACAATCACTGGATTGAGGAATTTTCTCGGGGTGGCAATGGAATAGAGTTCAGCTCCAGTGCAACTGAATCTTGTGCTTTGCCAAGGCATATCAATGTCTGGTCTGAGGCAACATCTTCTGAATCTGTTGAAATGTTGTTGAAGTCAGTTGGGCAGGAAGAAATGAACCCAGGTGAGAATATGGTTGAGGAATCAGATCCAATTAAACAGCTCGATAACTCAATGAGACAAGAGGAGAGCGATTTGAGGCCGGATGAAGAGATTGATGACGCTGACCAAGGGAATCCTTCATCACGGCCTGCTGAAGTTGAGGGAAATATTTCTAGGTCAAATCAGAGTGCTGGAATTGAATCTTTTAAAACTGATTATCCTTTACAGGCTCAAGAGACAAGTCTTCCTTCTTCTGGAGCACGTTTTGATTACAAAGACAGTGTAATTGCGACCACTGAGAATTTGAATATTGATATGAAGATGACTAGTGATAATCAAGGGGAAACATGTGGTGTGATGAATGAATCTCTGTCCAATCCAGTACAAGAAAATTTACCTATTCCTGCCACAAAAGTTCAGAATACTGGGAGTTTGTCTCAGGAATCTTCTGTTAATGTTAGGGACTCTGTTTATCCGGATAAAAGAAGTGATACAAGTTTTGTAATTTCAAGTTGTACAGGAAAAGGTATTTCTGATTCTGTCGAGGAGCTCAAAACACATTACCGTAAGAATGATGAGAGATTGAGTGGATTTGTTGTTGAGACTGATAACACAAAGAGACACTCTGGTGAATCTCCTTCAAAGATGGATTCTTTAAAAGAAGAACATGCTATTGAAAGCCGCATTAGTGAATATGGAGTGGCTTCTGGTACCCCTGTGATGGTAGAATCCCAAACGACAGATGATGGGTGCAATGATGTTTCTTTTCTTGTTAAACCTGCAGGTACTGGTCATGCGCCTGTAGTCTTCTCTTCTGACATAGAAATTAAGGAGAAGTCTGATGATTGTAGCATATTGTCTGAGAAGTCATCTTCCCATGAAGATGAAGGCATTGAGGGGCCTGGAATGAAAGGCAGTGATGGTGTCACCCCTACAACCCATGGCTGTACTGAACTGAAGCAGTTTCCCATTGGCCAATCGTCTGATCGGCACAGGAGTCTTGTTGGTGAAGAAGATATGTTGCCTGGAAGTGACAGTTCTATTGAGGCTCCACATGCTAGCCTTGAATCCTCTATTGTTTCAGACGACGTACTATGTAATCCTTTTGAGAAGGATGGTGAAAGTAACATTAATCATGCAGATGGTCCTGGTAAATTGACAGGGTCTTCCTTTGCTTGTGAATGTCCTGGGGAGACATCAGCGGTTGATGATATGAGAGATGCGAAAGATACTGCTTCTCAGACAGAGAATCTACATGATGGAGATCACGTTTCCCCTTCCTTAATAACTGGGAGCATACAGACATGTGCGGAAAATATTACTCCTATGCAGGTAGATACCCACAAAACTGATCTGGATGTTTCTGCCGGTAAAAAAAGGGACAAGGAGTTGCCTATCGATTCAAGTGATGTGGTTTGTGGTGACGTTGTAAAAAAAGTGGAATCTACTTTTCTAGGTGAGGGAGTTCAATTGGAAACAATTACTGGGTCACAACTCAACAGTTCTGCTGCGGATTATCCAGGTGCTGTACTAATTTTCTTTTCTCACTATTTTTAGCATTCGTGCTGTCATCTTGGAACTTTTATGTTCCATCCCAAAGGCACTCTTTAATTCCTACTGTGTTGATTGCCTTGCAGTGTCAAATACTGAGGTTGAAGGTACAAAGTTGACATCATCAGGTGTTGACGGTGATGAATTAGTTGAAAATCACGAGTATAATCCACCTTCATTTGACACGGTGTACAGGAATCACGATCAAGAAACTGAATCTGAAGCCCCTAAACAACCTAGTGCTCCAGTTTCAAATGACTCCTCGGAGTTAAAGGAGCTTCCCCCTGCTATGGAATCTGAGAAGAGTACACCACTTGATTCTTCAGCAGGAGAAACAAAGACAAATGATCCGCCTGTTTCCTTGGTTGAGACTGCCAGTATCTCCTTGCCAGATGAAACCTGTAAGGAGTCGAACCAAAATACTGAACATTCTGCCAATGACTTGACAGTGGAAGATGATCGTGCTGAAGCTGCAAGTACCGAAAATCCAATAGAAGTAGAAAATGGAAAAAATTCTTCAACTCCACCAGGTGAATTATCTATAATTTTTTGAAATGATATGGGTCTTGTAGAAATAAAACTCCATGGATTGGTCACCGCTGATGACTGTTCTTTTGGTCTTTCATATGTTTTGACGCTCAAAGTTTCTGCAGAAGCTGCCTTCTATGAGGGAACCTTTTCGTATATGTTCATGGCATAATCGAAAATCTTCCTATCTGTTTGACTCTTTTGTAATATGTGAATACTGAAGTTTTGGGAAATTCAGGAGAATGTTTAGTATCACATGTGTGATTTGCTATGTGCTTTATACTTGTGTCGAGACATTGCTGGTTAAGAGGATTTTGTCCTACTAATGGTACTGAAAGCATTCTTGCATAATAGAAAACAGGATGCAATGTCCGTCCAGCGACAGTCTTCAGGTGGATTGGAATAAAATCTATTTTTATATCTACATTAGAAGCTGAATCATGTATTAAGAACAAATGTATAAGGGAAAGTCCACTATCTTAGCGCTACTTTCTTAACTGCTGCACTGAGCTTAGTTAGCCTAATAATTTATGATGAAGCTCAACTCGAGTAGTTAGCAGTTTTGACCCTTTTTATTTGAAGTATCACGCTATGCAAGGGTTAATAGATGAGCAGTTTGAAATAGTAGATCGAAAGTAAGTTTAGCACAATGGAGAACAAAACAACAATTTCCATTCTAAATCTTTAGAAGAAAAAGAAAATGCAGTGGAACAAGCTAAAAGATAACAAATAAACCTGTGGTGTGGATCTAGTGAAGCTATTGAAGGCACCATGAAGCAAAATAGTATGAGTTGTTTACACGAAATGATGATAGGGGGCTAGGGTTTTCCATTCACTGTGTCGAGCTGACTCTGCTGGTTATGAAGTTATGCTGGAGTATATTTGTATATGTCACTTGCTGGAATATTCTCAAGTTATTACTGAAATTATGCCGGATTATGCTTAAATAGGTAAATTGGCTGAAAATATCCGAGATCATCTCATGTGAGCTTTATGGCTAACCATTATACTCTTCACTATTATCTTTGCATTTTGGAACTGGCTATATTATAATTATGATTTCCCTTATGTTTTATTCTGACAAAGCGCACACCATGGCCATAGCTCTCGGATATCTTTGCCCTATGGTGTGCTTTACGCTCTTACCAGTTATGATGTATATAAAGAGCATTAAGAGAAAATATCTTGCCTTTAACTAATGTAACAATCTTATTATTTTTCATTTTGATTTGATTGAATATTTGGAGGGAAAATTTATATAGAGACATGATTGTTGGCCCAACAGTAGTAATACATCTTCTTATACTATGTTCTTGTCTTGGCTAAATAGTTGAAGTATTTTTTGATTGTACTCACTTTTAATTTCAGCATCATACCTGTCACCATCTTAATTGTATCATATTTTGCCTTTAATGTTGTTAGCTGCCTGTTATCAGGGCTAATAATTTACAACAGAATGCATGATTTCTTCAAGGATGTTAGCCTTTTATATTTGAAATAAGTTTTTTTCTATGACTCCAACTTTGAGGAATTCAGTTATGTCTTGATGGATGAAGTTAAAGTTCAAGAAGCAGTTCTGTGCAACCTTGAGCCGGATCTACTTGGATAATGGAAAGTTCTTATACTAACTTAAAAGTTCTTTTGACGTTCTTGCAGTTATCAGCTGTACTGTTGAAGTTGATAAATCTAGCCAGTCTGCTGCCTCTAATGTTAGTTGTACCAACCTTCCACAAAGTGAAATAGAAAAGCCATCATCTCTCGGAAACGGCAGTGTTGAAAATGACAAGGCTCCAACTACAGCTGAGATGTCAAGAGTAACTGTTCCATCGAAAGAAGAAGGGACCTTTACTTTTGATATCAGGCCTTTGGGAGTTCAGTCTACTGGAGAGATCAGCAACTTGCGATCATTTCCCAAAATTCTAGCTTGCAAACTGTCGTCGGTATTTATTCTATCTTGCCATTGCCTTGTGCTTTATCTCTTTCCTTTGATACCATTATTAATTCTTAATATCCTTGACCTGGCTTTCACTAGACTGGGGAAGGATCCTGTTCAACATCTTGTAGCAACCAGACCAATCCGATTGTAGTGAAGGAAATTTCTCAAGTCAGTTCTTTAACCCCTGAAGTAAACACTCCATCTGGAGGTATGGGAGAACACTCTAAGCGTAAAGCAAGGCGTGGCAGCAGCAAGTCTGGGAAGGGTGCTAAAAAAGGAAACCAGGTAAAAGAAACTACTCCGTTGAGGCAAACTGAGAAACAGAATAAAACATTGCAGGTTTTGAGTCCTTTAGGGCCTGGTCAACTCGTGACATTTGAAAGTGGTGTCAAGCAAAGGGGGGCTGTCTCTATTCCCACATCCAGCTTGCCTGATCTTAATACTTCTGCTCCATCATCAGCTTACTTTCAACAGCCCTTCTCCGATTTGCAACAAGTGCAACTGCGAGCACAAATCTTTGTCTATGGATCTCTTATGTGAGTTGAATTTTCTTAACAGAGTTTTGTTTGTGTTGCAGCAAAAAATGAATATGATTTGTGTATTTATTTCTCCACTAACATAAGTTTCTTGAAGTACTCGTGAATTTTTTTTCGTGACTATGTGAGTTGAATATTCCTTGGCTACATTGGAGCACAATGTAGAAAATTATCGCTGATTAATTTATCCACAAACATATGTTTCTTGAAACACACGTGAAACTTTCTTCTTATATTTTATTTGCATCAATTTCTCATGTTTCATACGTCCTGATAATTATGTTTGAACATCTTCCTTTTTCCTTTTTTTTTTCAGCCAAGGAGCAGCACCTGATGAAGCTTGTATGATTTCAGCATTTGGTATGTATATTTGTGTGTTTCATGTCTGTTAATTGCCTCTGGTAGTAGGTGTTTCTCGTTGCTCTCCCTTGTTTGTTTGAGTGGTTTGGTGGTGGGGTGTTGGTTTTTATGTTTATACTTTGTTTCTGGTGGATGATATTTCTATATTTTTTCCTCTTAAAAAAAGATGGAGGCAGGAGCATTTGGGAGCCTTCTTGGCGTATTTGCGTAGAAAGACTTCATGGCCAGAAATCCCAGGGAAATAATGCTGAAACACCGTCATCCTCACACCCAGGTATCTTATCCTGCTTTTTGAGCATTTGCCTTAATAACTTACCATTGGCTGATCATGGATTGGCGTCAAAAGATGCAGGTGCGAAAGCTCCAGACCAAATTAATAGACAAAGTCTCCCCCAAAGTGAGGTGCTGTCCTCCATGGCTGTTCTAGCAAACAACAAAGTTGTTCCTTCTCATGTTATTAATCCGATGATCCCTCTCTCATCACCCTTGTGGAGCATTTCTACGCCATCTGGCGAGGCTCTGCCTCCCAGCAGTACAGCCAGAAGTGCTGTTTTTGATTATCAGGCTGTTTCTCCCTTGAATTCTTACCAGACTCCACCTATGCGGAATTACATAGCGCATACTACTTGGCCATCACAGGCTACCTTCCCAATGCCCTGGCTTGCCTCTTCACAAAGTTCTCCATTTGACATTAGTACTAATTATCCTGCATTTCCGATTACTGAACCTATAAAATTAACCCCAGTGAAAGATTCCATGTTGCCTCTTACATCTGGCACAAAGCATGCGGCTTCCGTTCCTGCAACTCATATTGGGACAACTGCTATGTTTGCTGGGCCTTCATCAGTTGACTTGAAGAAGGTGAAAGTATCAACTGGACAGACCGCTGATACGAAAACTAGAAAGAGGAAGAAATCTTCTTGTGCTGAGGATATTGTACTGAGTTCTTTGAGTGCTCCTCTTGCAGCTACTGCCGCTCCTCCCGTAGTAGCTACTCAGTTGTTGAAGGCAGCTCCTCCGGTTGAGGATCTTAGCCGGATGCCTTTGATTGCTCGGAATCAGGCAGACCTAATGCCTACACCTATTGTCAGTGGTCATTATTCTACATCGGTTTCTGTCACGACCCCTTCTAGCTTTGTGCCAAAAACCTCTTCCAACCAGTTTTTCTCAGTGGTTCCCCCCCCCCTTTCTAGTGATCATCTAAGGAGGAGTGATTTAAGTACCGATAAGAGGACACTAAATATTGAGGGTTTTAGCAAAGTTGAGGAGGCTAAGTTACAAGCGCAGGAGGCTGCCGCTCATGCTGCTGCTGCAATCGATCACTGTAAAGCTGTGTGGAGCCAGTTGGATCAACAAAAAAATTCTGGCTTGACGTTGGATGCTCAGTCTAAATTGGCATCTGCTGCTGCTGCTATAGCTGCTGCTGCTTCTGTTGCAAAGGCAGCAGCTGCAGCTGCTAAGATTGCCTCAAGTGCTGCGCTGCAAGCAAAACAAATGGCTGATGAAGCAGTGACCAAGTCTGTAACTGTGAGTTCCACCGAGTACGATGGTGTTCGGGTTTCTAATTCTGCGAGCAACTTGGGAAATGCATCACCTGCATCCATCTTAAAGGGTACGGAGCAGAAAAATACTCCCAGTTTAGCAATATCTGCTGCTAGAGAAGCTGCTAGAAAAAGAATTGAAGCTGCTTCAGCTGCCACAAAGCATGCTGAAAACCTTGACGCCATCGTAAAAGCTGCAGAATTGGCTGCAGAAGCAGTCACTCATGCTGGAAAAATTGTTGCTATGGGCGATCCGTTCTCACTGAATGAACTAGTAGAAGCCGGGCCAAATAATTATTGGAAAGTCTCGCAGGTGGCAACCATACCTGGTTCAAAACCCAATGACATGAACAGAAATAGATCTATTAATAGCAATGCTGGTGAGATATCATTTTATATGGATGAGCATGAGGGACCTGATAAGAATATGCCTGTTAGAACGCATGTTGTGTCTGTTCAAAGAGAAACATCCAGAAACATGTTGAATGATCATGGCTCTGCAGAAGAGAATTTTATAGCTTCTGTCAAACATGGAGAGAACAATTTTAGACCTGAAAAGGATGAAAAAGTAGCTGACTCATCTAAAACTTCTGGAGTTGTTTCTGACCCAGATGTAGATTCAAGGTCAAACTCATTTGCTGTATCAAGCATAAAAGTGGGTTCCAATGTTGAGGTATGTGACCCCCGTTGGGTTTTTCTGTATCTTATGCTTCTTTGGAGTGTTTGTGTTGCTCCATGTATATTTGGGAACAATGAAAATAATAATATGCTTAATTCATGTCATGCATAAAAATGTACAACTGCTTGGTACTGCAGGTTTGTAAAGATCGTGGTGATTTGAAGAAGGCATGGTTTTCAGCCAGCGTATTGAGTTTGAAAAATGATGAAGCCCTTGTTTGTTACAAAGAACTGGAATCTGAGGAAGGTCAGTTGATGTGTTCATGTATGGTAGTGAACTAATGTAATGTATTCTGGCATGTGAAAGCCATTAAATTTTTTGCAAACCATGTGTGACAGAAAGAAATTAGGTCCATCTTGGCTTTAAAATTAGGGAACTATGCAAGCATAGATAGATGTTCTGTTTAAAACGAGAAAAAATGGCAAAGAAGAGACAAAGACAACTTCAATCATGAAAAACCTTCAGCATATCCCACATTGCTGCTGCAATCATAATTTCATTGTCGCTCTTCTAGTGCACATCATAATTCTATTCGAATAACAGAAGAATTTTCCTCTAGAGAGAAGAAATTGTTATTTGGAGGATGAATGCATAAATAAAAGATCTGTTTACAACCAAAAAAAAAAAAAAAAAAAAAAACAAGAAGAATCTATCTCTAGAGACATGACACTTCAATCATGAAACCTTCATCATGCCAAATAGTTTCTGCAATGGTAATTTTTTATTCAAATAAAAAGAAGAATCTATCTCTAGAGAGAAGAAATTGTTTTTTGGAGGATGAAATGCTCTCAGGTAAAATTATTTGAGACTAATGGGGAACGCCTTCTATTTTAATCTACTTTTTGCTCAACAAAACTGTGTCGTGAATGTGTTCCCCTATTTTAGGGTCTGAGAAGCTGCAGGAATGGATATCAGTAGAATCCAGAGATGGTGAGGCTCCAAATATACGAATTCCCCATCCTATGTCTGCTGTTCAATTTGATGGAACAAGGAAGAGAAGCCGAGCTGCTGTAAAGGATTATGCTTGGTCTGTTGGAGACAAAGTTGATGCATGGGTACAAGATTGGTAAGCACTATTTTTCTTTATATAATGATGTCTGTCTTGTACTTGTAAGATAGCATCTTTCTATTGATGCTTTATTATGGCGTTTTATCAATTATGGATTTGCTTCGTATAATTTCTAGTGCCAGGACTTCGGGCCAAGGTTCTTTCAATCCCATTTTAACTCCATTGTTTCACCATTATTTGAAAATTTGTGGGGATTCATATGATGTAGTTAGTTGGTTTTCTGTTGGATCCATCTGTGATCTCTAAACTCAGGGTTCAATAGGGTGGATATGCCAGCACTCTTAATTGTGTGATCAACCAATGTGGTTCAAGCACCATAAGTGTTTTTTTTACTAATTTCCTTTGTATATTTGTAACAGACAGTTGCAAGTTTTTCCTACCCAGGACTTGTGAATCATCTCTTAGTTTGATGCCTGTTGATCACTCCCAAGAGTGTTTTTGGTGGTTGATATGATGCTCATGCTAGACGATACTTGAAGCTTAAATAAATAAACTTCTTTTACGTGATTTTTGACCTAAGAACTCCCGAATTACTGATTTTTTGTTGGCTCTTACGTGAAAGCTTGGAACCTGAAATCATTTCAACTCAATCTATGTAGTTGCGTGCATATTTGGCATCCACATAGTCTTTTAGATCCAATATCTATACTATTACATTAAGCAAGAGATCCAAGTAGTAACTGTTTTGGTCTCTTGGGCTCTTTTTTTTCGTTTCATTTTTATTTATTTATTTTTATCCATTTTCTTCTCTTGCATTCTACTCTCTTGTTTTCTTTTTATTTATTAATTCTATCACTCCAACAATATTTTTTAACTTATCTTTTCTCTCACCTCACTTCAATTCCTTTTCTATATAATTTTCATCTTTTTTCGAAGATAGTGGTGTTTGGTATATTTACGTTCAATATAATTTTTATCAATGCCCAAATTTTAATGAACTAATAATGGAACGGTCAGATGTAGTTATCCAAGGAATTTTTTGAAAGATATGTTGGGTAAATATTGTGCGATGATAAGAAAATGACATCTCTGTTCTCTAATGCCTATAGAATGGGTTTTTCTTTTGTTCATCACTTCATTGGACTTTGGTATATTTGACTGAGTACGACATCTTTATTTCATTGGAAGTCAAGCCTTAGGATATAAATATTAAACCACTGTTGCCATTTTTAGACGTCGGACGACTTTCTGAAGTATGCTTCAAATAAAATTTATATTTTTTGGCTTTTAAATGTATGGCTTTGCGCTCTACTTCATTCATCATCCCTCTTCTTCCCATGTTAATTCAGCTGGCGTGAAGGCATTATTTCAGAAAAAAATAAAAAAGATGCAACTGCACTGAGTGTCCGTTTTCCAGGTATCTCTTGGTGCGCTCTTCCATGAATACTATCAATATTCCATGGTTTTGATATATAAAACTACAATGCTCAATCGTATGCAGCTCAAGGAGGGACATTAATGGTCAAGTTGTGGCATCTAAGGCCAACTTTAATTTGGAGAGATGGGCAGTGGATCGAATGGTGCCGCCCAGTGGAGGATGGCACTTCCCAGGTCTATTGTTGTGCTTGTGTTATAGTTCAGCATTTCTCATATACTCATGCATAATTTTCCTATCCTGAACTCAGTCGTATGTCTTCTTTCAGGGAGATACACCTGTGGAGAAGCGACAGAAACTGGTAACCGTCAGCATTGAGGCAAAAGGGAAAGGCAAGATGTCTAGAAACATCGATTTTGTTGAAACAGGGAGACATGAAGAACCAAGATTGCCTTTGTCTGCAAATGAAAAAGTTTTTAATATCGGTGATACAAGGGAGGAGAATAAGGCCAAAACGATCAGGACAGCGAGGTCTGGTTTTGAGAAAGAAAGATCAGGAGTTGTATTTGGTGTGCCCAAGCCTGGGAAGAAGCGAAAATTCATGGAAGTAAGCAAGCATTACGTTTCTGATAGGGCTGCTAAGACTAATGTGTGTAATGATTCAGTCAAATTAGCCAAGTATTTGACCCCTCAAGGATCAAGGTCTAGGGGACTCAAAAATAATTCCAAACATGATTTGAAGGAGAAACAAGTAGCTGACTTGAAACCAAGAGCTCCTAAGTCAGGGAAACCACCCATCCCAGGTAGAACCTTGGCACGGAAAGATGACTCAAACTCTTCACGACCTAATGCCGGCGATGGTGCTGTATCAGATCACATAGTGAAAGGCTCTGTAAGCAATGAGGAGAATGAGTCAGGGGAGCAAAACCATGCTGAATTTGGGTCCTCAAATGTTGAGGAGACATCTGGAGGTACTATGGTATTTACTTCACAAGCTCTTCCAGTAGAAAAGCGTAAGAAAGCAGCAACAAGGAATATTAGATCTGAGCGGCTCAACCAAGCGAAACTTGGGTCCACTAGCGGGAAATCAGCAAGAAACGAGGGAAGTGAAAAATTAACATCTGAAGCAGGCGAACCCCGCCGATCAAATCGCCGAATTCAGCCAACATCCAGGGTACTTTTTACATGATATCTAACCTCAATTTGTTCATTCAATCAAGCATCTCGATGTCTCACATATGCATGTCATAACTTGCTCACTGTTACTGGTAAAAGATTTAGAGATTGTTGTTTTCTGTTTATTTGGAATTTCATACACATTGTGGTTTGTGTCTGGTAGCATTTTTGTGACTGTAAACTTATATTGTTGAAACTTCTATAAAGCAGGAATATGGAAAAAAATACCAATAGAAAACATATGCACTATAAAGAAAAAGTAATAGATATCCGAATGCAACGGCCAGATTTCTAAAAGGAGCTTCTCTTCTATGAACTACCTAGTCCTTTATGATCATTCAACTGGTGAATTCTAGTCTATTGGTCACTGGATTCTCATCATATACTTTTCTGCCAATCTTGTTTCTATGCTCAGCTATTGGAGGGACTACAAAGTTCGCTTATAATCTCAAAAATCCCCTCGTCTTCACATGACAAAAGCCATAGGAGTCAGAATAAAGGCACAACTAGAGGTAAGACTGAAAGTTCTGGTCTTGTATTTCATGAAAATTTCCTTTTTAATATAATGTAGATGATGATTTTAAAACTGACCCTTATCCCTTTTATCGATAGGGAAATAACTATGGTTAACTGGATGATGGTGCTATCTACTGCATTTGGCAACTGCAGTAACCAAGTTTACCTTATGTAGCTGTGTTACTTAAATTTGTTTGTTATAAAGAGGGTACAAGAGTGCAAATGCTCACTTTCTAAGGTTTCAGATGTAAAATTTAGGTAGTAGATGTCAATATTGGGATAGTTGGCATAAGACTTGTATTCCGCCAAGTAGGCTGTAAATGGAATTTGTGTTAGAAGACTAAATTATTCAACTTGCATGTTTGATATTTGTTCTGTCCTATTTGTTTTCGTTTATAATTCGAATGCTACCTTTCTCGTTGGGACATGCGCATCTTCTCCGTTTCTGTAAATTGCATCTATAATAACGCGGTGTGGACACGTGTTCTTTATGCAAGAGCATGAGATGTACCGAAGGCCCTTTCACTTGAAAAAAAGTAAAAAAGTTCTGTAATATTCTTGCACCAAAATTCATTCAATTGGAGATGTATTGAACCTGAGAGAGAACTAAAAGTTCGTACCCCTATAAGAGCTAGATAGCTTAAAAGAGGCGGGTATTTCACTCCCTCACGCACACAAACAATATCCATGTTTCTTAATGTAAAAATATTTTTAAAAATATTATTTTACTACTATTATTAATATTTTTAAAAGTGAATGGGAGGTCGAACTGATAATTTTATTGGTTATCGATTCGATCATGCGAACTATTAGTAACCACTATGATGCCATAATTAATTATTATTTGTTTTATAAATGTATATAATATATGTAGATTGATATTATAAGAACAAAAGCATAAATAATGATCTCAACGTTATATGCTTTGACAATATAATATAATATTATATGTATATCGTAGCACCCCAAATGGTGGGCACCACATCCTCCGCATTACAGTCCGACACGTGTAACGAAATGGAAAGTCTGCATACATGCTAAACAATAGCAAATTAGAGACAAACAGAACAACCCTTAAGCTAGGCATCAAACAGAGTGCGCAACAACAAACATACAAGTGCGGAACCGATTAAATCATAATCATAAACATATCATCAAGCATTTACATATCCCAGATACAATTCATATATCAACATGCCCGCCACGGGCCAAAAGAATCGGAACATAAATCTCTAAGCTAGAGCTATCAAAAGTATTCAAATCCATAATACAAAATATCATAAATACATAATGTAAATCAAGTTACAAATACATATGCCGACTCGAGCTAAAACACAAGTAAGACTCTAGAGACAAACTTGCCGCCTTGCTCGAACCTTAACCTGTACCTGCAACGCAAGAATAAGGGGGAAAAAGAGAACAACAAGGTCCGAGGAGGGGTCAATCCTAAACATTGATGAGGGGGATCACCCCTATGATGCACGGACACTTCTAAAAATATCATTTTCTCGTGTCGTGTCGTGTCATGCCGTGTCGTGTCGGACACTCGTGTCCGACACTCCTTACGTGGGAAATTCAAGAAAAAATCCGTGTCGCCGTATCCGTATCGTGTCGTGTCGTGTCCGTGTCTCCGTGTCCGTGTCCGTGCATCATAGGATAACACACATACCCATACATATACATATGAGCATAGCAAATATCAAAGCCAAAAGTTATGAACCGGGGCATGGTTTTCACATTCTAAAATATTTTCCCGTGATAAAGGATATATAAGAGAGAGTCTAGGGCTGAAGGCCAAATCAACCAATTTTAGTAATTATGAATCCATTCTCGTTTCACGAACACAAATCAAAATCAAACTAACTCGGCGAGACGAGTTCTCCCATCCAAACTTGAAACAGCCCAAAACAGGGCTTGGATGAAAATGGTAAGCTAAGGGCATTGGCAAAGCGTTTATAGACCGTGATCCAACTTTACAAAACTTCATGAATTGCATTCTTACGTGATCAAAGTGCTTATATGTGACCTACAGTGTTTTAAGGGGGAAATTCTTGACCTTTGACTCAGTTTACTATTCATTTCCCGAGCCTACTTTGCTCAATGCTTCAATGGAACCCTAGAGGTTCATATCACATGTTTTCCAATCCTTCGAACTTGTTTTCCAAGCTCCGGAAACCTTTCTTGAACAATAGGGACATTTTGGGAACTTACCGACCAAAGTTACTATTCATCTTATAAACGAGTTTTGATTCGGACACCCTTTGTAGCACCCCGCACGTGAGGCACCACATCCCCCGCACTATGGCTCAACACGAGTAACAAAATAGTAAATCCGCACCCGTATCAAACCCTAGCGAACGGGAGACAAACATAAAAACCTTCCTAAGCTAGGCGGAACTAGACCCTGCAATGAAACCAGTCGACGAAATATAATGCAACGCAAAGCCAAAGTTCAAACATACAAACCATAACCAGAATTGGGCTCTTCAGGCCTCTTTTAATCAATGGCAAAACCCAGTAAAAGCAATTCAATAACAATTACATAAATATTCAAGTTCATGATACTAAAGAATCGAATCATATATAATTCCAATACATATGTGAGTGCAGAGACTCGCCTAACCTAACCTGACCAACTTAAAGACTCCAAACACCTCCGCCTAGCTCGAAACTCCAAAGCCAAACCTGCACACTAAAGTGTTGGGGAGGGAGAGGGTCAGTCTCTAGAAGACTGAGTGAGCAGGAGCGATACATATATATATAAAACATGCACATGCAAGTCATAAATCCCGAGCAAGGTTTTATTTGAAATTAGTTCCCAAAAGGGCAAGAGAATGACCAAGCAATACCCGGATTTTACGACTAATCATATTACTTCATTACATTCATAAATCATACATAAACATAAAGCTCGGCGAGTGAGCGTGCATCATCTCCAACCAACTCCGACTGTGTACGACACATATCATTAATACTTTAAATAGGTGATCATGCAATACATTATAATACATGCAGATCATATATCATAAATCATATTCGTTTGGGCAATCCGTGTCCCGGCCTTCCCGCACGGTGCATAACAATCATAACATAACATAATCATATTCATAAAAATCAGTTCCAACCTTCTTCCTCCGGCGGTGGACGGGTTTGCAAGGCCCGACCACCAAAACATATCAATATGGCTATGAGGTTCATGAGGCCTCAAAGCCCGGTTAGCGTTTCCCCGTCAAAAACTCCTTGACGAGGTCCGTTTCGCCGTAACATAATGGAATCAGCACATGGGATCACCGTCGGCCCTTGCCTCCCCGGATAGCCACATGTACTAATTCCTGGGCCCGTGCAATCATAATCATGTCTCGCCAAAACATATCAATTCATAAGAAACATAACATAATTCATAAATCATTTGAAAAGGATTTACTCAATCAATAATTACTCGGTATGTTCATTTGAAAACCATATATAACTATATTAGGTTTTTGGCCAAAGTTTGTCACATACGGTTGTAGGGTTTAATACGTAGCTAAAACGAAAACACCCTCACCTGGTACAAGACGAAACAAGGATACGAGTAACCGAGTGCCTGAAAGATCAAGATCTCTCCACCCTGGAGATAAACTGTACAAAAGACAACATGACGTGTTCGTGAGACTCAAGACTCTTAATGAACCATATATGACGCACGGCAATGCATAAGCATGATATGAATGCATAAAAGATGATATTATGTCATGAAAATGTTCATGTGCACTCTTAAGGAATTTAACTCATATAACCAAGTCATTCATTTGATATTATAAACGTTCATATACATTCAAGTTCCATCTTTTCATATCCTTCATAATTCATAGCAATATCTAACAAAATCTTGGAACCATAGTCACATTATACCTTTCAACATGTTTACATTGAGTATAATAAATAAAAAGGTAAAGAGCATCACTTAAGACATCAAAAGAATGCAAGAAGGTACTTAATATTTCATATAGAAGCACTCAAACCACGTCATAGCAATTCACCAAAAGCATGCTTTAAACCTCATCCAAATGCTATGAAATTAAATCAAAATATTCCTAACACATAACAAAACAAGTTCATAGTTCAACACAAAAGGAGATAAAGTCATTAAAGAGGTGAAACGAATCAAAAACCGAAAAGGAAGCAACAAGGACTGCGCAGGGGAAGGGACACGGGGGTGTCACCAACCCTAGCTAAACTGAGCCACGACCGTGGCTCAGTACAGACATGCCCAGAAGGTGTGACACGCCCGTGTCTCACATTTTAGTGTAAATGAGACACGGGGGTGTCACGGTACAGAACCAAAATTGCACACAAGGCTTTACCGACAAAACTGAACCCATACAAAGTCAATCCAAAAGCATACCAAATCAACTCCAAATGCTATGAAACTTAATATAAAACATATTTAGCATGTAAGGAACATATTTCATTTAGAGTGCAATGGCTAAATCACACATTAAGGGCATCTAAATCATGCAGCAAAACTGGGTCGCCAAAATCGTACATAAGAGCCCTATTGTTTCAATCAAGCCATGATCAAGTACTTAGGAGCTGAATTTGGAACTGAAACCTTGGGGAATGCATGCTAACATACTAAACAACTAATATAAATCAAATATATGCAAAATGACACGAATTAAAGCACATTAGAATGACCAACAAGTCACAAAACGCAACAGCAGCAGGTCTGTCATAGAACATGCATAAGAACAGGCCATCTCTTTCGGTTTTGGGGCTTAAAATGGATCCAAATACTTGCAACATGAATGCTAACATATAGAGCAATGACTGTACATCATATCCATGCAATTTCACACGAAAAGAAGGTCATTTGATCAAGCAACAAACCATACTTCACACAGCAGTCACGAGACAGAGGAGGCAGTTTTGAACATCAAGTTTGAAGCTCCAAATCTCATAATTTTATCAAAGGGTCAAGAGATAAAATCCTCCTAACATCATATAATATCAGTGAGGAAAGAAATAGGCCAAGAAACAAGCTCATATAATCATGTGTAAGCAAGAAAATCAGCTACACAAGTAAATAGGTCACAAGAACAAAAATCCCTAAAAGTTCATATCAAACTCATCACTCAAACCCTAACCAAATCTGATCCAATTCATGTATTAAGTAGATGAAATCAAGTATAATAGAGTATAGAAGACATAAATATTCATACCTTGAAGATTGGAAGAAGAAGGGAGGTGATTTGAGCTCAAAATCACAAGAATGGCCAAGGGTTTTTCTTCCTTTTTCTCTCTTCCTCTATCTCGATCAGTTGCAGCAGCAAGGGGAGATATTTGGCTCGGTTTTTGCTGCTAAAAGGGGGAAGAAAGGGCTCAACTCAAGGTACATAAGTCATGGTTAAGCTTTAGTTAGGTTAGGTTGAGTAAAAAGGGTCCCACCATGAAGACTAGTCAACAAAAGGAGCTCTTCTTGCACGAGTTGCTCGTTACGGTTAGATTTCGGAGGTCTTAATGATATCAAAAAGGTATGAGGCTTGTTCCATTGTCTCCGAATCGTCGATACGAAGGCAACAGAGGTGTCGAAATTCGAATCCGAATTCCCGAGCTCAAAATATCACGTACGGAACCAAGGGTGCGCTAATTACTCGTTAGCCCCCGACTTGGTTCCACAAATCAAATTTAAATTCGTTAACACGTCAAATAAATCCGAAAACATAAATCGAGCATATAGACATGTTCATAACACACATATTTACGACATACTAAATTTCCATAACATTCCGATATCATTACATATAAGAACGAAGCACAAATAAAACACTCATGCGCAAGAATGAATTCATAACGTTATAAATTAATTACTAACACTTAAATTCCATTTTAAATAATTTAAAGCCAACTAATAACATGTTGAAATTAATTAACAGAATTTCGAAATAGTTAAGGTAACATGAAACCTTAATTAAGAAGTTAAACACAAAATATCAAATTAAGTTAAAATAACAACAATTTATAGTTTTAAAATCAAATAGGAACATTTTTAAACAATTAATCATATCATTAAATAATTAAATTACGCAACTTATAAGTAAATACGACACATCAGTTTAAACGAAAAGCCGGGGCGTTACACCATTTGCTACCCAAGTTTATAGTCGAATCGTTCCCTAAGTCGATACAAGTCTATTGGTATCATTCTTGACTCGAAATCTATTTTGAACTTTGTTTTAAAGGAAACGTTTGAGCCAAAACACTATTCACTATTCCTTCTACAATCGGTTTTTCGTCCGGAGAACTTGTACTCTTCAAATTTGAGTTTGAAACACTAATTGATTTATTTCAAGACTTTTGATATTCATTACAACTCTTGATTCATGCCCTAGCTCAAGTTTTAAAGAAAACGATCTTTAAAATAAAGTTACTATTCATCCTACGTTTCTAACTTTTTATCGGTAAAACTTTTCATAGTCAATATTAGGCCTAAAACGCTTCTTGATTTATTTTATGACTTTTTGACACTATCCGGACTTTCAAATCATCTTTGAGGGTCATCTTTCATTCGTGTTTTGTCAAGAGATCAAAGTCACTATTCTTTAAAATTAATATATCTTTTAAACGGTAAATCCGTTTTCTTTGAGTAAATATTCGTTTCGAAGCTAATTTTTGTCCGATCGCAATGAGAAACTGTCCAGCCACTTTTACTCGTATTTGGGATGTTAAATTATCAAAATTACCTTAATTTCTCATTTTCTAATAATAGATCAAAGTTAGCTTCCAAGGTAAGCCATTCTCTTTTGCTCTCCTACCCTTAACCTAAGTTTATTTGCAAGGTGAGGGGCTTCTTCACACCTATAAATACCACTCCAAGAGAACTCATTTCCTTGCTCAAAGTTGTGTTGACAACACCCATTCTCTCCCTCTCTTGCCCCTCTTGCCATGAGGCACACCCCCCCCCCCCACCCCCCCCGCTCGCTCTCTTAGGTTAGGTGTTTTATTTATTTTATGCTATAGTTTTTATGTTATGTTATGTTTCGTTTATGTTTTTATATTATGGTATGTTTATATTATGTTAAGGTTGGGTCTTAGGGTCTTCCCTAAGCCATATAGGATTTTATTTTATGCATTTATTATATAGTTTTTATGACATGTTTGAATAGTTATGGTTTATGATTTAATTGTTTAGTATATACTATGAAAAGTTATAATATGCTTTAGTATATCATAGGATCATGGAATAGGGTTGTTATATGATGATTATTGATGCATGTTTATGATATTTGAGTTATGTTCAAGCATGTTAGATAATAGAATAGTAACCTATGATCAATTATATTATAACTTGTTACATGTTACTAATTGGTCTCAATTGATATATGTTACATGTTTAATGGCCATGTTATGCTTTGACTTATGTCTATGATATGTTATTACATTGTTACAATGTTACATGACTCATATGTTATGACTTGAGCTTATGATATGATATGGATTAATGTAATAGTGCCTTGATCATATGTTATACACTTTAATAGTGTCACATGTTATAACCTAAGATGGAATAGTGTTTCATAACTTGATGTTATGCCCTAATTAGACCTCTTAACCATAGGTTATACCTTTAACCTAGATCACACTTGATTATAATAACATGAACTTGAACTATAGGTTATAATCAAGAGCATAATTTGATTAGGGGGTGTGTGTGTGCATGGCGTGTGTGTGTGTTGTGTGCATGACGTGTGTGTGTGTGTTTTTAGTGTGAGGGTTTGACCCGACCTTTTGACCCGATATGTGAAAAGTAACTATGAATAGTATTTTTGAATAGTAAAATAAAATAAAACTTGAGCTTCTAATTAGACGTTTGCTCCTAGGTTTTCCAAACCCGGGGTCTAAAATATCTTTTCAAAATGTGTTTCTTTTGTTGACTTGTTTTATAACCTTAAGGTGTACGTCTTTTGTTGACTTGTTTTATAACCTTAAGGTGTACGTTTAGGATTCATAATTTGATTAATTCCTAATCGGTTATAGTAAGATCATAGTCCCACGTTAATGATAACTCACTTTAAGGATTCTTTTGTGTGTTATCCTTATCTAATATCTTAAATGGTATTACTCTCTTATATTACATGTTTCTTGCTTGATTGATAGCATTCATGTGCATCGTTATAGAAGTGGGTCTTAGTTCTTGAGCTCACTTTAGTACACCACTTACAGGAGTTAAGGTTGAGCACTGGGATTCCCAGGGCACTGCATAATCTATCCTACCTACTGTTACTAATAGGTGAGGTTAAACTATTTCAACTTGAACCATGAATACTTAATGATTCAATGGTTTTTAAACTCAAAGCCTAGTGCTTTACCATTCTTGTTTTGAAATGCCCTTTATAGGGGACAATTCTTGAAAGAACAATCCTATTTGTTATTCATTGATCAAAGACACATGTTTTCAAAGTAATGCATCAATGGTTCAATGTTTTCAAAGTATTGCATCAATGGTTCAAAGCATTTCTTCAATGGTTCATATATTCTAGCATTTGGATTTAATCTGGATGTTATCAATGGTGCAAGCAATCAATGGTAATGGTATGGGCCAGGCGGTTATGTGTAGTGGTGATGCTCAGGAGGTGAGCACCAACGACATCACTAATACCGGCCACCACACTAGGCAATTGATACCGACTTTAATCAGGAGGTTTGGTTAAGTCAGGATAATTTTCGGGAATGGACCGTAGATCTATTCCCAAATCAATGGTTAATGGTCACCTAGGGGTCGCTCCACGAAGTGAAACTTGGTGGAGGATGGTGCATGTGTGTATGTGTTAGGGTGTTGTTGATCTCGGTCCGACACCTTATTAATGGTCATGTTTTCTGGAGTAAGGATGGAGAAGCCTAGCTTGCGGGCATCAATATTTTCATAAAGTTGGTTCATATCTTGCAAAGTTGTTCCCTACCCTTATCCCGTTTTATGAAAATCATATGAACCAAATCATAGCATATGTGTGCGCGTGTGACAGCATTCAGGAAAGTGTTTTGAAAACTCTCATTTCTTATAGCAGTGCATCAAAGGGTTTTATCACTTGAACTTATTCTTAAGTTCTTCATTAAAGCTTAGCATTAAAGGTTTTACCTTGTGACCTTTACTTCAAACGTTTACTTTAAGTACTTTCTTTTAAAGATATCCCTCACTTAGTCACTTTGACTAATACCTCTACCTGTTTTTCCGGCCTCATGGTTTCAGGTCTTGCAGCCGCAGTCTATAGGTATCTTGAAGCTCTAGAGTGTCCATTTTGTTCAAGTCATGGCTTTACTTTATTAATCTATTTTGTGTCCTGCATATGATATATGTCTGCATTGATACTTTACTTTAATACTTTTTTATTACTCTTTCTGCTACTTTGATACTGCTAAAATTGCTATCGTTATGCTCCCGTGATAATTTTCAATTGATATAGTAATGTTAATAGTCTCTTCTGCTTCAACGATCGTTATCTGTTCAATGTGCTCATTATGTGACACCATCACACATGTCTTAAAAAGTTTTAAATTTCACTGATTTTCCGTTGCATAAGCCACAATCTTAAACACTGTTATTGATAATTGTTAATGGTCATCGCTGTTCGCTGGAGTGTTTATTGAGTGATACCTCATACCATTACTTGGTAGGTACTTCAGTGCGGGGGTTGGGGCGCCGCTCTCTACCAGCAAAGTGGGGGCGCTACAAAACTCCTGAAATTCAAACGTACCAAACAAAACCAAACAAACAAACCATCCTTTCTTCCAGATGATGGAAATGGTTGCAAGCCATAAACCATTGGTTCGAAGTTCGTACAGAGAAGGGGGCTAAATACTCCTACCCGCTCCTTCGATGGTGTCTCTGTCGGCTCAAGAAAACCTACCTTCCCCTCGACCTCTCGAGGTTTGGCAAGCCTCTCAAAGGAAATGTGCACAGGAGGTGCGTCCGGCGACCCCATGGCCATCTCGGTTGCTCCTTACCCATATTTTCGGGCCCCAAACAAATCAAATGTTCAAACGTATCACTTATCTTTCAAGGTCAAATCTCGCTACAAACGTAAACACACAACCCCTTTTAAAAATCAAACAAAAATAGCTTACATATACATAAAAACATTTTCAAGGTTTTATGGCAAATAGAACAAGTTCCCAAAGTACATATCAAACACATATCTATACATATCATACGTACGTCGCATGCGGTGTAGCACCCCAGAGCGCAGAGCACTACATCCCCCGCACCATAGCTCAACACGTGTAACGAAATGGGAACTCCGCACACGTGTCAAACTACGGTGAACGGGAGACAAACAAAATCTGTCCTATGCTAGGCGGTCTAGACCCTAAATCAGAGTGCGCAAGATAAACAAACATTGCATGCGAAAGCCCAGGATTCAAACATATTTACAAACATACTCAAAATAAAAACCTCATATACCAAAAATGAAGTGAGTCAAGTTATATACAAATATTTCCAATTTAAATTCATAATCATATACATGCCTTAAAAAGCTCAAAGGTACAAAATAAACTTAAAATGAAATGCATGAGACTCTCTATACGACCCAAAACTCGAAAGAAGACCACCGCCTAGCACAAGCTTCTCAAAACTGGAACCTGCAACTTAAAAGAAACAACGGGGGAACAAAAAAACAACGAGGAGGGGTCAGTCCTAAAGGCTGGTGAGGGGGCTAACCCACACACATGTACATATAAGTAAGAGCAATGCATATTCAACTTAGAAATTTTATGAACCGGGGCGTGGTTTTTGCATTCTAAAGCGTTTTATCCCGTGATAATACATATAAGTAAAAAGGTTTAGGGCCGAAGGCCAAAATCAACCAATTTTAGAAATTATAAGTCCACTGCCGTCTCACGAACCATATTCATTATCGAAATCAAAATAACTCGACGAGAACAAACCCACCTAACTCCTTTCATAACATAATCAAACGGGAAACATACTAAATTCATAATCAATCCTCCTTCTCCGGTTGGGGATGAGGAAGCACTCCCTCAACCCCGTTCTCCCATCAAAAGTTTGAGTCGGGGGATCCTACCCATTCCCTGATGGGTGTTAACTGCCGATTCTCGAGAAACCGCCTTCCCCTCGAACTCCTGAGGATGGGCGAATTTCCCTACATCAAATTTGGGGTTGTGTTGATGAGAGATCTCGGCGACCCCATGGACGACCCGAGAATCACATACCACTTCCCCGGGCCCATTTCTTAATTCATAATTTTATAAATTTTGAAATTTCATAATTTTTCGACTTTTAAATTCAAAGTCGTAATCTCACTATTTTCAAAAATGTTCACACACACCTAACCTTTTCAAATCAAACAAACGAAAAATAGATTACGTATATATATAAAAGTGTTTTTCAAACAATTTGATAGCAAAAGGGGCCAATTCCAGCAAATAACTAATCAAACACGTATTTACATAAATATATATACGTAAGTTGCATGCGGGCTTAAAATACATATAGGGGTTGTAGGTTGTATTAACTAAAAGAAGAAAAACCTCACCTTGTTGACCAAACCAAACGAAACGGACCAAAACACCTCTAAGAGACCTCCTCGTCACCCACGAAATGACCTAAGGACAAAACAAAGAAAAGGAACAACCTTAGACTCAAAATGTACCAATTAGACGCTCGACAAATGCATATGGATGCAAATGATGCATAAGGAATGCAATGAGATGTCAATTAGGTCATTTGAAGCCATATTGAATCATATTAATTCATAACTCATATATTTCACATTAAACAAATTCATAATAATTGCATAACAAGCACCTCACATCATATAACATGTTAGACATGCATGCACACTTTGAAAGAAATAAGGAAGAATCATGCAAGGCAAGGAGCTATCATATTAATGCATGCATGTACGTAGAAGGTCACAGGTCACGTAAGCTCATATTAAATCATAATTCACATAATTCACCTTAAATAACTCCACAAATTTCACATAATATACACAACACGTTATATAACACATTAGAAATGCATACACATCATAAAAAGAGTAAGAAAACTACATGCAAGGCAAATAAGCAACAAATTAAGCTATACATGCACGTTGAAGAATATAGAACGCATATTAGGGCACGTATTGCACATAAGAGCACTAAATTCACGTAATAAATTCATAATACAACATATAACACATAATACATCACGTTAATAGTGCATGCATTTCACAAGGAGGCAAGAAAATATCACAAGAGGCAATCAAACATCACATTGATTCATGCATGCACGTTGAAGGGCATATAACACATATTAGGCCATATAGTTCACGTATGAGCATCAAAATTACATCAGAAATATACAATGAAACATGTAACACATAATATAACAAGTTACTAACATAAAAGAGGTAAGAAAGAAGCAAGAAAAACAAGGAAAACACGAAGAAGTCACAAACGAAACATTACCGCAGCAGCAGCTCGAGAGAAGCCCAAAATGGGGTCGCGGCCCAGCTCTCTGGTGGTCGCGGTCGCGACCACCACCTCCAGCAGCCATCCAAGCTTCTTCAAGTTGAAAGTGGGGTAAAATCAGTTCCCGCGGTCGCGGGAGCGATCGCCCTGCACAGTCCGAAAATGGCAAAATTTCTAGCCCCTGTTTCATCCTCTCCAACCCCAGCAGCGTAGCAACAACTTCTAGCAGAAAAAGACCAAGGAAAAGGCAGTAAAAGAAGCTCAAATTAACAACTAAACACATAACAAACAAGAAAGAAACGAGATCAAAGGCAAGAGAGCACATATCCTTCTTCAAGTTCAAGTTTCACAAAATATAAAAATGGTGGATCAATTTTCAGCGAATATCCTCCAAATTTCAGATCATATAATCATGTAATAATGTCATGAGATCATTTATCATTCATAAATTCAAAGATTGAAGCTAGTGTGGCATGAGTTCTTCCAAATTTTATCATATGACCTAACTATTCATCATGCTAGCCAAAACAAGATCATCTCTCCATGAAAATGAGCAAATAAGGTATCAAATTAAAGATTAGAATATGGAGAATACATTCACGGACTAGCCTTTCAAATTTGAGGCGAATCGGATGAGTATTGAGCTCAAAACTTGGAAATTGTACACTATTCTTCTTCCTTCTCTTGGGGTGACGGGTAACAGGGGAAAAATCCCTTTTTCCTTCTCCTTTCTGATGTGAGAACGAAATGAGGGGATTAAAGGCTGATAATGGGATTAATTAGGGTTGGTTAGGTTCAAACTTTGTTTAATTTGGTTAAAGGATGAATAAGTTATGCTCAAAATGGTTAAGGAGGGTCGGAATTGCACGCGAGGCTCGGTATGGGTGAATTACGGGGGTCCAACGGGCTTAGAAAATACAAACTTAGGTTCCTTGACTTGGTTTCTTTGTTACGAGTCTGAGGCCTCTTCCGGAATTCGAATCTGAATTCCCGAGCCCAAGATACGCCTTCCGGAACCCAAGGTGCGCTAAATGAGTTAGGCCCTCGAATCCCTTAACAAATAAAACGGTTCGAAAACCGTATCAAACGAACACAAAATCATGCAATGATCATAAAAACACACTCATAACATGTATAAATCATGCATACCACGTAATCACAAAAATTAGAAATGAAAACGGGTTCAAACGGATTAAAAACGACGTAAAAAGGCAAAAACGTTCAAATAATTCAAATAAAGTTCAAATATAATTCAAATAAGTCACATAAACAATATAATAAACACATAATTAGCACAATTAAAATAATTGAAATGCGCACATAGCTCTCTTGAACCACGTACCTGTACGGCCGGACTAGCAGGATGTTACATGCGGGGTCAAAATACGTACAGGGTTTTAGGTTGTATTAACTAAAAAGAAAGAAAACCTCACCTCATCTAAAGCGCAGGAGCGCGTGACGCCACATCCTCCGCACCATGACCCGATCCGTATACAAAATGAAAGATCCATACACGTGCCAAATCAAGGCAAAAGGGGACACAACACACTCACTATGCTATGCGGGAGCTAACCTTTAAACTAATTAAGCAAAAAGAGATAACAATAATAGATTAAGCACAAGAGCTGTGACACCCCGACTGTTCAACCGTACAGGTATGATATACGTGCGCGATTTAAATTCATTAATTATGTAATATATGATTTAACTGTCGTTTTATTTCTTATAATTTTCTTACTTGTCTTATTTGAATCTATTTGAACTTATGTGAATTTTGATTATATTGGAATTTATGATTTGAGATTTGGAGTTTGAACCCGAGCATGCCTAATTTGTGTATAACGTTGATTATTTGATTCTTGGACCTAATTGTATGATTTATTTGTGTTTTGGACTTGTTTGGTTTGGTTTGGACTCAATTGAATTTTATTTCAAATTTTTGGGCCAATTTGCAATTTGGCCACTCTTGAGTCATTTTCTCGTAACTTGAGCTCGGGGACTCGGATTCGAGTTCCGTCTTCGCCATTGTACTTGAATCGATGATTTGGATACAATGGAACAAGTCTTGAACTTTTTTGATGCCGTTTCGACCCCCAATGACGCAAATTTTTGCCCTACATACCTAGATCGCACCTATAAGCCTACTTGGAGACTATTAGACCTACCCATACCCCTACCCTTGACTTTTAATCATCAAAATCAGCTCTCTCCTCCCCTTTGTGCTGAGAATTTCGAACCAAAGCAAGGAGAAAGGAAGAAAAAGAGTCCCAAGCCATTTTCCTCCATTGTTGTGACCTTAAAGCTCAAGTTTTAGCTTTTCTTGCTCCATTTCTTCAAGGTAAGTTGGGGAATGTGATCTCCTTGATCTTGTGAGCATTTTACACTTCTTATATCATGCTTTAATGTTGGAGTTCATGAGATTTGCTTGGAGTCATGAATAGTTAGGTTTTGAAGAATTTTTGGAAGAACTAGTGCATCTCTTGCTTTCTTTGAGTTTGAAGCTTTATATGTTGATTCACTTGGCTTATTTATTGCTTGTATATACTCCTTTTTCATGGTAGGTGAAAGTATTATGATTTTCCATTATTGCTCTTTTGAGAACTTGATGAAACTTTAGCTTCTTTGCTTCTTTTCATTTTCGGTTTGTAGTATGCATGAGTGGAGATGATTTGGGATGTTTTTCTTGCTTAATTTTGTGGTATATTTACACCATTTCATGTCTTGTTGTTGATGCTTTGGTTTGGAAGGAGTTTTCATGGAGTTTACAAGCCCTATTTTCGAATTTTAGCCTCTGACCCAAATCCACCGGGGTGGATTTGAGGCAGAGAGCTGACTGCCTTGAATCCATGGGGGTGGATTCCTCCTTTGAAAAAAATCCACCGGGGTGGATTTAGGGCAGTGACTTTTTTTTTACTCCGAACTTTATTTTCTTGTTTTTCTTCGCTTGTTTGCTTCTCTCCCACCCCGAACATGATCCCTAAGCTTTGCTAACATGTATTATTATGTGTTAATTCGATTATATTAGATTTTTGAATCTATTTGATATGATTTGAACGAGTTATGATTTGAGATACGTTAAGTAGTACGTTTATGCACTTCATTTGCATTCATTTCATTCATGAGCATTGCCGGGCGTCTAATTGGTTCATATTTGAGTCTAAGTCTCGGGTCTTGTGTTCTTTTGTTTCAGAGCCTCTTCCGGACGCCCACGAACCCGAAGTTTAGGCGGTTGTCGCTTCTTTTGACCCAGTTTCTACTCCTTTTTGCTATAAGGTGAGGTTTAGGATCTTTATCTTCTAGTTAACGACCTATGGCCTAATATGTGTTGATTTCTCATCCCGCATGCGACTATATATCTTATGTATAGTTAAATATGTGTGCTTAAGATATGTTTATGATCTTATGCATAAGCTTCAAGTTTATGAAATTGGTATAAGTACGAGCATATGTAAGCTTATGATTTGAATCCGTTTATTCGTTTATGTTATCTTTGAGCGAGGTAAGCCCTGAAATATGGGAATTGATATTGGTAAGGTATCTTGGGCCCGGGAATTGTGGGTAAGGACGCCCGGGACGGCAAGGGCCGTCGGGTTAAGCCTGTGTATGATTCCCATTCGTAGCGTTACGCACGATTCTTGGAGGTTGATGAGGCATGATACTCCGAGTACGTTGTGGGTTAGCTACCCCTCGTACATAAGTAAGTAGGTGGAGAGGGTTTGATTCTTGACCACCGTGTTGTTGGGGTTGGATTGATTTATAATTTCAGTTTTATGTTACGTTTGATGGAGTAAGGGATAGTCCGTTCTCGCCGAACTTGTGTTTATGTTTTGTTCGATGGATTGTGAATCGAGTTAGGATTTCTTTATGTATTATATACTATGTTTTAAAACGTGTTGGTATGAAAAAACTTAGCTCGATTCATGGCCATCACCTTTGATACTTGCTTTGCTCTATTTATGTATTTAGGTGTGGGTGTGCGTTTAGCCCCCTCACTCAGTCGAGTTGTGTCTGACCCTCCCTTTTCCCTACCCAGTTGCAGGTTGTTACGAGCTAGGCGGGGAAGTGCTTCGAGTCTTGTTGTACTTGTGTGTCTAGGTCGAGTTTCGTTCATAATTCCTGCTTTTGAACACTCATCTTTTGCATTTGATATTAGAATTATTTTGAAGGATTATGAACTCTTGATGTATATACTTGACCTATTTTTGGGCCGTGAGGCCATTGTATATGATGTAAATGTTAGTTTAGAGCTCTTTTCGATCCTTATGTTATTGCTTCCGCATTCTTGTTTGTTTGTTTTGCGCGCTTTGTCCGAGTTTTAGCCCCGCTTAGCCTAGCGTGTGAGTGTAGGTTCCCGTTCGCTTAGACTTGGGCTCATGTATGGAAATCCATTTCATATGTGGGTTCGGGTTTAGGTGCGGGGGATGTGGTTGCCCACCGTTCCGGGCGCTACAAGAGCGGAAGCAAAACATGATCATAAGATATACATGAGTTCACAACCTCTATATACAATCAAAATGAACTACAAGTTCAAGTGTACATGGCCAATACGGCCTAACATAAACAAAATGTGCTCCAAGCATTCATATCAAAATAATTATCATCAAAGTACAAGTATACATAATGGAAATGCTAAACACTAATACAAGACTCCAAAAGACTCGGATTCCCGCCTAGCACTCCCGGCCTGCAAAAGAAAGCTAAAAACAAAGCTAGGCTCAGTCTTTAAGAGACTGGTCGGTATAAACAGGCTTAATATAATAATATTTCAAAATTTAAACACATACATGCAAGTTATAATCCCGTACGAGGTTTTTAGAACATTTCCCGAACGGGTGAAAACTAAGACAACGAACGAGATTACAACAATCAATTTTAATCATTAGGTCATTCGTGAGCCCAGCGAGAGGGCTAAATCTCCAACCACACCATGTGTATTCATTATTCATTGATTCGTGATCATACAACAATCTTTCGTGCACAACCATTCGATCATTCATTGAATCGTTCATTTACACCTTTTTCCTCCGGTTAGTGGACGGGCTTGCAAGACCCGGCCACCCATGCATTGTGGTCGGAGGGGTACATGAATCCCCAAAGACCCGGTTCCCATTCCCCACTAACCTCCTAGAGAGGACCGGTATCATACTAGTTGTTGGAACTAACATACGGGATCACCGTCAACCCATGCTTTCCCGGATAGCCACATACACTTAGTCCTAGGGACCCCATTCAGTGCATTTCAATCAATTCTCGCCAAAACATTAGGTAGGAATTCATTAAATAAAGGCTTTAATGTGAAATCATTGACTCTTTTAAAAGACTCGATACATACATATAATAATTTGGCTTAAAACTTTTACGTCGGATTTATCGGATAAATTTTTATCTAATAGAAGAAAAACCCACTTGATGAGAAAAAGAACGGAACAAGAACCTCACTGACCGGCCTCGTCTCTGCCCTGACCAAGATCTGTGCAAAAGAAGTGGTGTGAGACTCAAAATGACCACAAACGACGCACGACGATGCAATAAACGTGATATAAAATGCATGAGCAAGAATAACATGATATGAAGATTGCCATGTGCACAATTAATGCCACGTAGACACGTAAACGATCAATTCAATCAATATACGAAGAAATCGTATCCATTCATGTTCATTTATTTATTCAATTTCCAATTTAATTCATGCGTTGATCTTAAACCAAATTTCACGATACATATCAATTAATTCATGAATCAATTCTATAACACATCATAAGGAATCATATAACATTCGACATTTACAAATGAGATTCGAGAAATATGTAAAATAAATATACAATTCAATATTTAAAACAAACCACACACATACAAGAATGAATGGGAGACACGGTGTGTCTCCCTTTCAATTCAATGTGAGACACGGGCGTGTACATCAGTAGCCAAATTCTCTCCAATAGACACGGCCGTGTCTCGTCCTTAGTTATAAATGAGATACGCCCATGTCTCAGGTCAGAAGATTCCCCACGAAATCACTTGGAGACACGATCGTGTCTCCTTTCATGCACAAAGACACACACGGCCGTGTCTCACTCCAGTCACCTTCTTCTTTGTTGAGTTGTAGCTGATCACACACATACACCTCCCCTATTTCTCCCCTGCTCTTCGAAGTACAACAACATGCAGCAACAAGGTAGCATGAAAAAGCATGGAAATCATCACATAAACTTGGATAAATCATGCACTTTAATAATCAAAACAAGCGTAGCCATGTATGTGTAGAAAATTCCAATCAAAGCTTCAAGTTTTCAAGCTTAATCTCAAACCATAACAATGGTGATTCAAGAACCAATCAACTACCAAGTGATGTTTGCATATAGAAGCAAGAAGGAAGCTATAACGATCATATAACAAGTCTCAAAACTTAAATTAAAGCATGGATGATCAAGGAATTCAAATGAAACTAAATTCCTACTATTCATGCCATTTCTTAAACTTCATGAATTCTTAACTTATAACATGATTTACATGGATGAAAAGATTCATGAGGTAGAGAAGAATTCATGCGATGCCCTGTCTCTTCGGCATTCTGTTAGGAATAGTGCCCTAAAAGCCGATTGTATATCCGCTTTGTGCTTTTCCTTATTGTAATCACAGACAATCTTTGAATAAAATAACGAATTGAGGCAACACTTCTTTATATGCTCTTGTTTGGTATGCGTTTACTTTAGCTGCGTATGAGAACTCCCCTAATCCTGATGACTTTAGGACTCTACCATTTAGGTGAAATGGTTCATGAAACGAGCCCTATATCACATAAGTCATGATTAGTAAAATACTCCAAGCCGATGAGTCCTACAGACAGTGGGAGTGTCAACCTGACTCCTCTAAGGCTTGCTTGTGGGATCACGCCCTTAAGAAGGACCACCTCGTTTCATGGAGGTGCAAAGTGTATAGTTGATACGTGCGTGATACATGAGGGTGCTTACTTTAATAAGTAAGTTCACTGAGGTGCCCCGTGTGAGAACATTCCTAAATGGGAAATGAAGTTTCTATTTCAGGAAATGGAAACTTCCAGATTAGGAAATATCTCACGAGTCATTGATGTGATTAATTGATCCTCAGACTTGAGGTTCCTTGTCACTTTATGAGTTAACTCTGTAGTCTTAGGTATAAGCTTTAAAGGGTGTTGCCTTAGACAACTGATTCAAGCCTTATGCTGGGGCTGCACAAGTGATTCATGAAAGTGAATGAGAATCAAGAAAGGACCTACACTTGCATTTGCAAGGTGATCTCTTATTGTGTAAGTCATTCATATGCCATATGGAGTCCTTGGCCAAGGCAGTAGATCAAGACATCAAGAAAAGGGTTTCTTGGATTGAGATCAAATGGATATGAAATGCACTTAGCTTTAAGACCGGATTATTAGGGTTCTGATTATTCCCTTGCCCTAGATCTTGGTTGAGAGATAGTAAGTAGGAGGATTGTATCTCACATGAATCAATGACTTAAAGGTTCTGTCGAATCCGAACATTCCAATTCAGCTAGGGGTTAAACACCTGTTGCTAGACTACGGTCGTTTAATCTGTGGACTGATTAATTAATTAGGGTCACTGCTAATTGAATTGAGAACCTAGAGGGTCACACACAACAACTTGGTTACATGAGTTGAGGCTTTAAAATGATTAAACGAGTTAATCGGGCCAAGAGGGTTCCACACGTGTTAAATCACACGTGTGGCTCACGTGAGTGACACGTATCACTGTGACACTTGTTACACACGTGTGAATATATATATATATATATATTATATATGTATTAAATAATTAAATGTGTTAATTATTTAATAGACTTTGGTTTAATTTTGAATTAAAAAGAAAGTCTTATTTTGGAGAAAATAATCTAGTTAATTAATTACGAATTAATTAATTAGATAAAAATAAGTTATTTATTTTATAATAAATAAAGTATAAAATTATCCAAAAATAGTTTGGATATTTTTAGCTCTCTTAAAAGTTGACTTGAATTAGAATTCAAAGTCAAAGTTGGAAAATACTTGATGATCAAGTAATAGGAGAGAGAGGAACCAAATCCTTGTCCAACAAGGAATAGGTTCGGCCGTCCCTCTCCCTTTCCTATATATAGGGGAGCTCATGCTCCCCTTTAGAGCTAATTGGCAATTCTTTTGGTTCATGTGTTGAACACCTTCCTTTCTCCAAGATAAAATAAACCCTAGGTTAAGCCTAAACACTAACTAGAGAACTAGCATCCTTACTAGTTAGATTGTGATCAAGTTGGTGGACTTTCTCTAGAGACTTCAAGTTAGAAGTTTGAAGATTCGAGCTTTACCAAGGAGAGGGGATCAAGCAGCGAGAAGAGCGTTCTTGGGTGGCTTGAAACGCTTCAAGAAAGAACAAAAGAAAAGTAAGTTTTCTATCTCTACGAATTTGGTTACACGATTGCGAGTCCAAGGTCCTTTTGTTGGGAAAATTTTTAAATTCCGCTGCTTTCTGATTCGTGTTTTCCAACAAGTGGTATCAGAGCCACCTCGTTAATCGTGTTTCTGATTCGTCACAATTATTCTGAATTTGGTAGAAATTCTTAGGGTTAGATGCGAATTGAGTATTCTTGAGTTCTTTTAGAAAGCCTGAAATACGAAACTGTAATTTTTCCTGAATTTCTAAAACTGTTTTTGAAAATCGTTTTAGTTGAAATTTATCAAAATCGAATTTTTAATTTTGGATTGAATTGGTTTTAAGAAACCTAGACACGAAACGAGACGCGAAACAAATGCGCGGGATTGGGACGTGCCAATGTGTAGCACGCCCCAGGCCTGCGCGCGCACGCCGCCCAGCCCCTCCCGCAACCGCGCGGGAGCCATCCCGGGCGTGCCTAGGCACTCCCGCCCAGTCCGTCCCGCAACCGCGCGGGACGCCTGCATAGCCCGCCTAGTCGCGGCGGGCGCTGCTTCGCGCGGCGCGCGCATGATTCACGCCCAGCTTGCGTGGGCCGTTTTTGGGCTCGTTTTCGTGTTTTTCGTGTTTTCGGTCCTTAAAATCCCGATTTAATTTTATTTTAATTTTATCTTTTAAAATCAGTTTTGATAAAATAAAATTATTTTAAAATTTTGATTAAATTGGGATTTTTTGAGAAATTAAAGCGATTTAGATTTTGGAAAAATTACAAATTTTATTTTCTAAAAATAATGAAAGAATAAAATTATTGATTTTGGAAATTAATTGGAATTTTATTGGTTTATTGTTTTTTCGGGTTTTATTGAAAAGGCTCTTGAACAAGAATTGCATCTAAGTCGTGTTTTAAGTCATTAGGACTTGAAACGGGAATTTTAATTTATTGGTTAAATTTAAATTCTTGCAAAAGCATGTTAGGTGATCATGGGTTTAGATCTATGTATGGTTTTAATTTATGCACATGGATGGTTTAAATTGGGGTTGGAGCCCTATAGTTGCGTTTTTCAATTGAGGTTGGAGCCTCACTTATGTGCGTACTGTTATGTGATTTATTATGTGGCTTTCCATATTACTGTTTTTGAGGCCGGGGTATGCCCCGTGTAATTGTCTAAGGCCAATATGAAGATTGAGCCTTATTACTTTATGTCTTTTTCTTTTTATTGTAATTTGAGAGTAGAGATAGGTGGTGAGGTTTTATTTTCATTTTGGAGACAATGCACCCATGGAGTAAGATGGACCACATTCAAGTAACAAGGAGGCCATAAGTGAAGACCCCTCAAAATGTTAGGGAGGGGAATCTCAATTGTTAAATGTAATAGAGATAGGGCTCGTATTTTGTTACCGCTTTCCCTTATGTGATTTGAACTGTTTATGTGGCATGTATGTTAGAACTTATGATTGTGGAGTGGCTCCCACATATCACGCATAAGATAGGTAGAACCCATGATCATTACATGTTAGTATCATGCTAGGACATGTTATCTGTTTATGTGCTTGTTTGAAATGCATTTAAGTGTACTTGCATTAATCAAGACTAATAAAATTGGATAACATATATGTTGGTGAGGTCGAACCGGATAACTCTCCGGTTGATTCGAAAATTCCCATTAAATATTAAGCTAATTTCGAACAGATAGGTATTTAATTCGAGATGCAAATTTTGAATTAAATTCTTAACATTCCATCAATAGGTTTTAAGTTTAGTAAGTAAAGCTAGTTATTGTCCGCGAGTCGTGGGATAGCTAGTGGAGCTTATTAGTTCTTAGTTACCTAATTGATCATTTTAAATGATCAATATTTCATGATCGATTTTAGCAAGGGCGATGTCCGCGAGTCGTGGGTCGTTCGAACTAAGTTTTGGTCATGATCTTATGATTGATGGGTCTAGCTTAACGCCTAAGTAAATATGGATGTCGCACGAGTCGTGGGTCCATATTGAAAGATAGGTGATGCAAAAACAATTACTAAGAGTTTTAAAGGTGTTAGAATTGGTAAGTTGTACCTACCTAGGGTTCTTACTGAGAATGTCCGCGAGTCGTGGGTTCGAGGTAAAATGCCTAGGATCTTAGTACCCACTGGGAAACGTATTCCTCTTAGATCTTTGGGAATTATAGATCTTTGAAAAACAGTGGGAGCTACAATAGATTAAAGACCTTTTCTTTTGTATATCGTTATAATTCAGCATGCTCACTAGTTCTCTGTTTTACCATTTAGGTCGTAGATTCTGTGATTCTCTACATGTTTTGAAATGGCAACCAAAAACCCTCTTGTATCGATCCTCGAGTCAAACAAGTTGACTGGTCCCAACTATTCTGATTGGCTGAGGAATCTAAAAATCATTTTAGATTCTGAGAAGAGAACTTATGTTCTCTTCGAAGGGGAGCCCAGTCCCGAAGGGGAGGCTCCCACTCGGGCCGAGCGGGATGCGATTCAGAAGTGGAAGGATGATAATCTCCAAGCCCGTTGCCTTATGTTGGCTAACATGTCTTCGGACTTGCAAAGACAACATGAGGCCATGGAATTTGCTTGGGAGATTTACGACCACTTAGAGCAACTTTACCGCCCTCATGAACGTGTTACAAGGTATAACACTTCAAAGGAATTGTTCCACTTGAGAATGAGGGAAGGTTCAAGTGTCCATGAATATGGACTCAAGTTTCTTGCCCTTACTGAGAAACTCGCTTCCATGGACATGCCACTGAAAGATGAGCTTTCAGTGGATTTGTTGCTAGCTTCGCTCCCACCATCATTCAACCCATTTGTCCTTAACTTCAACATGAATCATGCTGGTGCTACTGTAGCTGAGCTGATTAGTCAGCTTGTGACTGCTGAAAGCACGATCAAGAAGGACAATAAGGTTTTGATGGTGAATGCTCCATCTTCCTCTTCTGGGCCTTCTAAAGGTAAGGGCAAGAAAGCCCAAAAGAAGAAGAAGAAACCCCTTAGGCCCACTGGTGGCATTTCGAAGGGAAAGGCCCAAAAGAAGAAGCGTGATCAGAAAGAGGATGTTTGCTTCCATTGTGGCAAAGCGGGACATTGGAGGAGAAACTGCCCAGAGTACAAGGCTACTCTAAAGAAAGATATCTTTCTCGTTGAAATAAATCTTTCTATTAATTCTAGTTCTTGGGTACTTGATACCGATTGTGGAACTCATATCTGTAATGATGTACAGATGCTAAGTGAAGTCCAACAACTCAAAGAAGGAGAATGTATCTTGAAGATCGGCGATGGCTCAAACGTTGAAGCTCGAGCTTTAGGCACAATTAGATTAGATTTAGGTAGTTTTGAGTTAGTCTTAAATAAAGTCCTTTATGTACCGAGAATTATTCGTAATATAATTTCAGTTCCAATATTAGATTGTGAAGGTTATGAAACTTATATTAAGAATGGTAAATATTTTATCAAACGGAACAACTCTTCCGTTCACATCGGTACTCTAAGTAATGGACTTTACCTAACTCAAAATATCAATATTATGAATATACAACGAGAAACAAAGCGTAAGAGAGATGACAAAGTTTCAGCTCCCTTATGGCACGCTAGATTAGGACACATTTCCAAAAACAGAATTAGCAAGATAAACACTTTAGGATCATTCTCTGAAAATGATCTCAAAGAGTTAACTTCTTGCGAATCCTGTCTCAAAGGAAAAATGTCCAAAGTTCCATTTAAAGGAACTGTGGAACGTGCCACTAAGGTTTTGGATTTGATCCATACTGATGTTTGTGGACCGCTTAGTGTAAGCACTAGAAACAATCATCAGTATTTCATAACCTTTACTGATGACTTTAGTCGGTATGGTTATGTATACTTAATGAAGTATAAATCTGAAGCTTTTGAGAAATTCTTAGAATTTCAAAAGGAGGTTGAGAACCAAACTGGTCACAAGATCAAAGCACTTCGATCTGATCGAGGAGGCGAGTATCTTAGTGAAGAATTCCTTAATCATCTCAAAGATAATGGGATTATCTCTCAGTGGACTCCTCCGGGAACTCCTCAGCTTAATGGAGTTTCTGAGAGAAGGAATCGAACCTTACTTGATATGGTTCGTTCCATGATGAGTTTCACTGACTTACCACCTTCTTTCTGGGGTTATGCCCTAGAAAGTGCAGCAAAGATTTTGAATCTAGTTCCCTCTAAGTCAGTCCCTAAAACGCCCCATGAAATGTGGCATGGTAAAATCCCTAGCTATTCTTACTTAAGAATTTGGGGTTGTCCTGCTTACGTGAAGAGGACTGTAGCACCCCAAACGGTGGGGCACCACACCCCCGCACTATGACCCGACACGTATACGAAATGGAAAGTCCGCACACGCTCCAAGTCACAGCGAACGGGTGACAAACAAAAAACCACTCCTAAGCTAGGCGGTACCTAAACCCTGTACAAGCGCAAATATACAAGACCGGAATGCGGAAGCGATACAAAATATGAATTCTCAAAAACCTTAATCAGCAATCATAATTCATATATTTCAAAAGTAACTCAACATCAGCTAAACGGGTTCAACTGTCCTAGAAACCTGTCCCGATCAAGCATATAATCCATATCATGAGTACCAACCTGCATAATATATACATATCATATACATAGTTTCCTTCACAAATCAAAACAAGGTATATAACAAATCAAACAGACCGACACAGACCCAACAGACCCGACTCAAAGCCGCCTAGCTCAAACCTGCAAGAACTGGAAAGTGGAAAAGAAGGGGGAGGGTCAGTCTCTAGAAGACTGAGCGAGCAGGAGCGATAAATATATATAAAAACATGCACATGCAAGTCATAAATCCCGAGCAAGGTTTTATTTAAAGTTAGTTCCCAAAAAGGGCAAGAGAATAACTCAGCAATGCTCGGCCTTTACGACTAATCATATTAAATTCATTAAGTTCATAATTCATACATAAACATAAAGGCTCGGCGAGTGAGCGTGCATCATCTCCAACCAAACTCCGACCGTGTACGACAAATATCATTGATACATTAAATAGGTGATCATGCAATATATCATAATACACGCAAATCATATATCATGTCCTAAACATATTCGTTTGGGCAATCCGTGTCCCAGCCTTCCCGCACTGTGCCTATCAATCATAAACATAATCATAGTCATAATCATAAAATAAGTTCCAACCTTCTTCCTCCGGGTGGTGGAAGGGTTAGCAAGACCCGTCCACCTCAAACATAATGGCTGGTGAGGTACATGAATCCTCAAAAGCCCGACTAGCGTTTTCTCGTCAAAACTCCTGACGAGATCCGTTTCGACGTAAAATGGTTGGAACTAGTGCACGGGTTCATCGTCGGCCCTTGCCTCCCCGGTTTACCACGATACACTAAGCTCCGGGGCCCGTGAACATGTCATACATACATAATCTCGCCAAAACATTTGATTCATAAGAAACATAACATATTTCATAATTCTGGAGAAAAAGTTACTCGATAATAATTTACTCGATGACTCCACTTTGAAAATAACATATATATAAGTATATACATAAGGTTTTGGCCAAAACTTGTCACATAAAGGTTGTAGGGTTTAATATATAACTAGAACGAAAACACCCTCACCTGGTACCAGAGAAAGCCAACCCAAAAGCAAATGGTCCACCCCGGAACCTGCACGACCACAAGTCACCACCCCGGGTGCACCTGTACCAACTGATCACACAAACACAGAACCAAAACTCAGACTCAGACTCAGACAACCATATAAAGACGCACGACACATGCTCAAGTACTTAAGAAATGCAATCACATAAGCCAAGTTCATAATCATACTAATTACTTGTAAAATAAAATATCGCATAGCTCAACATATTCATAAAGTAGATCAAGAGATGTTCTTATGCACAATTAATTCAAATAAACAAAATGGAAAGGCAATGCATGTCACCTTATTTCATATAAATTCATATATCAAATAACCAATTTATATTCGTACGAATACTTATTTCTTACATGCAAAAGTTCCTAATTCAATCATATAAGTTTCATACAGTTCACATATCGCATAATAGATTTATTTTAAATTAAGTAATTAAACCTAAATTACAAAGTTTCTAATTTAAATCATCCAAGACATACTAATTCAATTCCTACTAAATCATAATTTGCATAACAAATTCTTATATCATATAATAAATTCCAATTCAATTCAATTTAAGTGGTTAGACCAATTAAAAAGTTTCTAATTTAATCATATAAATCTTATTCAATTCAGATATTGCATACCAGGTTCATATAATGCGCATTTATAATGCAATCAAATCAATTCACATATAACATTTCATAAAATTGCACGTATTTCAAAGCCAACTAAATCATATCATAGCATGCTATAAATTTTATTTAATTAAATCAAACAAACTCATATATCACATTTCATACAATTTCACATAATATATGGCCAATTAATTCATATAACATGTTACGAGTTCCATTTAGATTCACGAAGTCATTTATCAATTTCCAACTATATCAACAACAACATGAATTCATACATTCATAATTTATTTCATGTTTTCAAATGCCATACAATGCCTATTCATTAATTATCAAGTATACAAGAACAAATTACATTTTAAAACAATTAACAATTAATATAATTCGGCATAACGGGGTTCAATTCACAATTCAAAGCATCAATACGTATTACATTTCATTTAATACATGATTTCATATTCATTGGAATTCATTCCGATCAACAATTCAAGCATATGGCCATTAATTCGCATTAAAACAATTAAATCAAATAAGTCCCAAATACACAAATAAATTCGTAACAAATAAACCGAGTGTCCGATTGACGAACGGGAAGTGGCGTTGGACTCACCACAACGAGGCGGACAAACTGTCCGAAGCCCGTCGGATCGCCGCCACCGGAGCCGCCAGAACAGTGGCGGGCCGCCGCTCGGCCGCCACCGGAGCATGCCGGAAAAATCCCCAAAATTCACTCGTGCGAGGATTCGTCGTGCTCAATCCAAATCCTCGATCAAATTCTGCAAATTCCAAGCCCATTGTCTCCAATTTCAGTTCAATAACACGAAACCCTAAAAACTTCAAACTTCAATTACTTCCAAACCGGTGAACGAAAATCGAATCCGAAAGAGGCATTGGCTTACCCGTGAAGTGCTTTTGAAACCCCTATGCTGTTCGCCGGAAAAAGTCACCGGAGATGGCCGCCGCCGCGAAGCACCGTCGCGCCACCACTGCTGCTCTGCCACCGCCGCTCCGACGAAATTCAGGTGGCGGGACTGACCTCAAACAACTCAGCTCGTCGTCCTGAGTCTTTCCCCTCAAGCCCCATCGCCGGACAACGATCAGAGCACCAAACCCGCCACCAAACTCCGCCGCACTGCAACTCGCCGGAACCGCCACCTGCGGTGGTTTTTGCATCGAACCGAGGCCGGAAACGTCACCAGCGGGTCGGAAAACATGGGGGTAGGGTGGTGTTGGCCGGCGAAGCTCGCCGGATTGTCGCCGGCGATGAGGTGGCGCCCCCCGCCACCTTCAGACCACCACTGCGCCGCCGTCAGCCATTCTCAGGACACGAAACCGGTATCATCATGTCGGGCTCGTCGAGCTCGTCGAAATGGACTATTGGTTCGTCAAATTCCGTCGAGTATAGGCCGAGTTTGGAGTTGTGCGTGTTTTTACACCGTGAGTGTGTGTGTAACGTTGAAGCGGGAGAGAGGAGAGAGCAGGCTGAGGTCTGCTGCGTTTTGCACGAATTACGAGGATCCGGGGTATTATATCTCGGGTCCTCGTACACGAAAACGATCGGAAGAAGGGGTTAACGAAGTCAGAATGGGGCAAACTTAGAGTTTACGGACTCGTCTCGATGCCCCGAACGCAAAAGAGGGTCAAAGAGGTCGAACTCTCGACCGAACGAGAAATGACCGAATAACCCCCTAAAAAGAGAAAATTACAAACAGACCCCTAAACTCTAAAAGAGTTCAAAATAGGGCCAGGCAAAACACAAAATAATATAATTAGACATGTAATAAAGTTGGAACGTGGCGTACCTTATACGTTGGACGAGCGGGGTGTTACAATCTTCCCTCCTTCAAAAGGACCTGTCCTCAAGTCTTATTACTGAGTCATAAAGCTTCGAGTTGGAATACTTCAATCCGTCTCCTGAAATTGTGTAGAGTCATAGTCCTGGCTGTGGAGTTTACTCGAACTAATTGCATCAACTCCCCTCAGAGTTCCGTAGTCCCAGAGGTTTGTTCAACACTTGACCGTTGATCGCTTCAAACTCGTTCAATCTCCACTAGGTCACTGCAACCAAAGCTCAATACCATCGCACCCTCATCGCTCGCTAGCTGCTGTCAGGCCACCCGTAACTAAGCCGCAACAAACAAGAGAGAATCCCATCTCTCAGCACGCAAGAGAGAGAGCCCCGTCTCCCAGCACATCAAAAGAGAGAACCCCATCCCTCAGGCACAGAATTGAGAGAATCCCCGTCTCTCAACCACATAATCGAGAGAGCCCCGTCTCTCAACCTAAGTCTGGCAGACTTCCACATCTTCCAAACATTCTAGTTTGAGAAAATCCAGCATTTCTCAAACCCCTAAATTCGAGAGAATCCAGCATCTCCCAAATATCTAACACCAAGAGAATCCAGCATCTCTTGCTCACATAATTAGAAAGAATCCAACATCTTTCTATCACATAAATAGGGAGAATCCCACATCCCCCTAACACGTAAATAGAGAGATCTCAACAACTCTCTAGCACACAAGTTCACTTACTCAGCATTCATACATACACACATTAAAGTAACACTCGATGCAAAACATGTGATGCATGTTTAGTGTACCTTAACACTACTGATATCGATGTCCCTAGAATATTGATTCAACATCCATGCTTCAACTCAAGGGGGATATCGCGATGGAATCTCTGTAAAATAAAACCACAATATGCTTGTATGTGCATGAAGGGTTAGTGAGTAACCAAAGAAATTATAAACATAGAGACACGAACAATTTACACAAGTATTCCATTCAGTTTACAAGAATTTAACAACAAAACAACAAATTTTAAGTTATGAAAAATTAAAACAGTTAGTCACGTTATTACAATCGAGCAACATCAATCATTACACGTTGTCACATACATCAAGCAAAATAAAATATAATTGCTTGTAAGATGCATGGGTGCAAATGCCATGAATGCTTAATGTACCGTTCACCGTGGAATTGAAGTCGAGGTTGGTAATTCTTTAAATTTGGAAGGATAATCGAATCCTTGCTTGGCAGTGGTTCCAATCCTTCGTTCAAACTTGCATTCTTTAATATTCCTTCATATTCTCGGGTACCCAAATGATCTTGGACCGCCTCACTTGATTCTCGGAGTAAAGTGATCCGTGGGGTCTCTTGAAATCCCAGTAAAATCCTCGGTAATCGGGAATTGCTATTTCTTCCAACGGTAAAATCTCTCAGGACCATCGTCGGGAAATAAATGAAGAATCTTTAAACGATCTTACTTAGTACACCGTCGTTGTAAATGATGCCCCTATCCTCAATATTTGCTGGAATTGATCTTCAATGACCTCAGCACTAAATCCCATAGCTTACAAAATTTTCCCCCTTTTTCTTTGTGTAAGAGTAACTACTCTGGTGGTCTCTCTATAATAGTAATCCGATTCCCTCTTTAGAATTTTCTGAATTATACAAGTGCTTAAATTTCTTCACTGTCACTTCATGTCACTCAGAGTTAGAAATTCTGACTTTCTTATGAAATTTGCTAACCCCGAGTACCTCCATGTAGTTAAGTATATATCCTGAAGGCACCTCGTTAGTTAAAAGATCTCTTGTTTCCCTTGTATACAGACATCTTCTTTTATCCATTCTATAGCCCGAGTTTGTTAAATCAACTGTCCACTTTCTGATCCACTCCTATTCAGATCCCAATGCAGCTTCCACTAAAATCAGTACTCGTTGAAACGGGTAACAAAATCACCTAAATATAACCACGAAACTAATGCATGCGGGATTAGGGATGTAAATGGCAGGCACTCATATCCAGTAAAGAAGGCAATCAAGCACGTAGAACAAATGTTCAAAATAATTATAATTTAATCCAATGCATGATGCACGTGCTATGAATGCATAATACCTGTTTCCATAAGTTTAGCATCTAGATATTGTCGAATTCTTTCAGAAATCCATTTATCCTTCATTCAAGTAATCAAGGCATGGTAGTTTTGAATCCTCTGTCATCAATTTATAGAAGTGGGAAATGTTGTCACGATCAATTAAAATTTTTGTCATCAAGCCAACTCCCTGCAATTCACAAATTGAATAAATATCTATGCATGCGGGTTAGTACATGGATATGTCAAGTAATAAAAACACTTAAAAACACTTAAGAAATGCACATACAATACGTAATTTAATAAAATTTAAAGCATAACAGTGATAATTTTGCAAGAATCGTAATCATAGTGTGCACACAATCACATAAGCTCAAACAAATTCATGCAGAGAAGTCAAAATTTTACATCAGGCGAATGCAATGCACAAGTATTCCTATGCCGTCCGACCTAAACTGACACGACACGACTCCAGAGCACCGGTTCTGAACCTGGCAGCTCTGATACCACTTAAGATGTAGCACCCCAAACGGTGGGGCACCACACCCCCGCACTATGACCCGACACGTATACGAAATGGAAAGTCCGCACACACGCCAAGTCACAGCGAACGGGTGACAAACAAAAAACCACTCCTAAGCTAGGCGGTACCTAAACCCTGTACAAGCGCAAATATGCAAGACCGGAATGCGGAAGCGATACAAAATATGAATTCTCAAAAACCTTAATCAGCAATCATAATTCATATATTTCAAAAGTAACTCAACATCAGCTAAACGGGTTCAACTGTCCTAGAAACCTGTCCCGATCAAGCATATAATCCATATCATGAGTACCAACCTGCATAATATATACATATCATATACATAGTTTCCTTCACAAATCAAAACAAGGTATATAACAAATCAAACAGACCGACACAGACTCAACAGACCCGACTCAAAGCCGCCTAGCTCAAACCTGCAAGAACTGGAAAGTGGAAAAGAAGGGGGAGGGTCAGTCTCTAGAAGACTGAGCGAGCAGGAGCGATAAATATATATAAAAACATGCACATGCAAGTCATAAATCCCGAGCAAGGTTTTATTTAAAGTTAGTTCCCAAAAAGGGCAAGAGAATAACTCAGCAATGCTCGGCCTTTACGACTAATCATATTAAATTCATTAAGTTCATAATTCATACATAAACATAAAGGCTCGGCGAGTGAGCGTGCATCATCTCCAACCAAACTCCGACCGTGTACGACAAATATCATTGATACATTAAATAGGTGATCATGCAATATATCATAATACACGCAAATCATATATCATGTCCTAAACATATTCGTTTGGGCAATCCGTGTCCCGGCCTTCCCGCACTGTGCCTATCAATCATAAACATAATCATAGTCATAATCATAAAATAAGTTCCAACCTTCTTCCTCCGGGTGGTGGAAGGGTTAGCAAGACCCGTCCACCTCATACATAATGGCTGGTGAGGTACATGAATCCTCAAAAGCCCGACTAGCGTTTTCTCGTCAAAACTCCTGACGAGATCCGTTTCGACGTAAAATGGTTGGAACTAGTGCACGGGTTCACCGTCGGCCCTTGCCTCCCCGGCTTACCACGATACACTAAGCTCCGGGGCCCGTGAACATATCATACATACATAATCTCGCCAAAACATTTGATTCATAAGAAACATAACATATTTCATAATTCTGGAGAAAAAGTTACTCGATAATAATTTACTCGATGACTCCACTTTGAAAATAACATATATATAAGTATATACATAAGGTTTTGGCCAAAACTTGTCATATAAAGGTTGTAGGGTTTAATATATAACTAGAACGAAAACACCCTCACCTGGTACCAGACAAAGCCAACCCAAAAGCAAATGGTCCACCCCGGAACCTGCACGACCACAAGTCACCACCCCGGGTGCACCTGTACCAACTGATCACACAAACACAGAACCAAAACTCAGACTCAGACTCAGACAACCGTATAAAGACGCACGGCACATGCTCAAGTACTTAAGAAATGCAATCACATAAGCCAAGTTCATAATCATACTAATTACTTGTAAAATAAAATATCGCATAGCTCAACATATTCATAAAGTAGATCAAGAGATGTTCTTATGCACAATTAATTCAAATAAACAAAATGGAAAGGCAATGCATGTCACCTTATTTCATATAAATTCATATATCAAATAACCAATTTATATTCGTACGAATACTTATTTCTTACATTCAAAAGTTCCTAATTCAATCATATAAGTTTCATACAGTTCACATATCGCATAATAAATTTATTTTAAATTAAGTAATTAAACCTAAATTACAAAGTTTCTAATTTAAATCATCCAAGACATACTAATTCAATTCCTACTAAATCATAATTTGCATAACAAATTCTTATATCATATAATAAATTCCAATTCAATTCAATTTAAGTGGTTAGACCAATTAAAAAGTTTCTAATTTAATCATATAAATCTTATTCAATTCAGATATTGCATACCAGATTCATATAATGCGCATTTATAATGCAATCAAATCAATTCACATATAACATTTCATAAAATTGCACGTATTTCAAAGCCAACTAAATCATATCATAGCATGCTATAAATTTTATTTAATTAAATCAAACAAACTCATATATCACATTTCATACAATTTCACATAATATATAGCCAATTAATTCATATAACATGTTACGAGTTCCATTTAGATTCACGAAGTCATTTATCAATTTCCAACTATATCAACAACAACATGAATTCATACATTCATAATTTATTTCATGTTTTCAAATGCCATACAATGCCTATTCATTAATTATCAAGTATACAAGAACAAATTACATTTTAAAACAATTAACAATTAATACAATTCGGCATAACGGGGTTCAATTCACAATTCAAAGCATCAATACGTATTACATTTCATTTAATACATGATTTCATATTCATTGGAATTCATTCCGATCAACAATTCAAGCATATGGCCATTAATTCGCATTAAAACAATTAAACCAAATAAGTCCCAAATACACAAATAAATTCGTAACAAATAAACCGAGTGTCCGATTGACGAACGGGAAGTGGCGTTGGACTCACCACAACGAGGCGGACAAACTTTCCGAAGCCCGTCGGATCGCCGCCACCGGAGCCGCCGGAACAGTGGCGGGCCGCCGCTCGGCCGCCACCGGAGCATGCCGGAAAAATCCCCAAAATTCACTCGTGCGAGGATTCATCGTGCTCAATCCAAATCCTCGATCAAATTCTGCAAATTTCAAGCCCATTGTCTCCAATTTCAGTTTCAATAACACGAAACCCTAAAAACTTCAAACTTCAATTACTTCCAAACCGGTGAACGAAAATCGAATCCGAAAGAGGCATTGGCTTACCCGTGAAGTGCTCTTTGAAACCCCTATGCTGTTCGCCGGAAAAAGTCATCGGAGATGGCCGCCGCCGCGAAGCACCGTCGCGCCACCACTGCTGCTCTGCCACCGCCGCTCCGACGAAATTCAGGTGGCGGGACTGACCTCAAACAACTCAGCTCGTCGTCCGGAGTCTTTCCCCTCAAGCCCCATCGCCGGACAACGATCAGAGCACCAAACCCGACACCAAACGCCGCCGCACTGCAACTCGCCGGAACCGCCACCTGCGGTGGTTTTTGCGGCGAACCGAGGCCGGAAACGTCACCAGCGGGTCGGAAGACATGGGGGTAGGGTGGTGTTGGCCGGTGAAGCTCGCCGGATTATCGCCGGCGATGAGGTGGCTCCCCCCGCCACCTTTAGACCACCACTGTGCCGCCATCAGCCATTCTCAGGACACGAAACCGGTATCATCATGTTGGGCTCGTCGAGCTCGTCGAGCTCGTCGAAATGGACTATTGGTTCGTCAAATTCCGTCGAGTATAGGCCGAGTTTGGAGTTGTGCATGTTTTTACACCATGAGTGTGTGTATAACGTTGAAGCGGGAGAGAGGAGAGAGTAGGCTGAGGTCTGCTGCGTTTTACACGAATTACGAGGATCCGGGGTATTATATCTCGGGTCCTCGTACACGAAAACGATCGGAAGAAGGGGTTAACAAAGTCAGAATGGGGCAAACTTAGAGTCTACGGACTCGTCTCGATGCCCCGAACGCAAAAGAGGGTCAAAGAGGTCGAACTCTCGACCGAACGAGAAATGACCGAATAACCCCCTAAAAAGAGAAAATTACAAACAGGCCCCTAAACTCTAAAAGAGTTCAAAATAGGGCCAGGCAAAACACAAAATAATATAATTAGACATATAATAAAGTTGGAACGTGGCGTACCTTATACGTTGGACGAGCGGGGTGTTACAAGGACAGTGGGAGATAAGTTAGAATCTCGTTCTAACTTATGCTACTTTGTAGGTTATCCTAAGGAATCCATAGGATACTACTTCTATGATCAATCTGAGCAAAAGGTGTTTGTTTCCAGAAATGCCACTTTTCTTGAGGAACCGTTCCTTAAAGAAAAGAAAGGCAAGATCATAGAATTAGAAGAAGTACAAAGTAACCCCACACCACCCACTGAAGAAACGTCCCCTACTGATCAACCACAACCAATCACGAATTTCGATACACATGTAAATCCTCCTCTAAGGCGTTCTGAACGCACTCCTAGACAGCCGGAGAGATGGTATGGATTCTTCCATGAAATCTCTCAAAAGGATAATGATCCTTCAATATATGAGGAGGCACTTTCAGATTCTGACTCTGAACAGTGGATAGAAGCCATGAAATCCGAAATGGATTCCATGAACTCCAACCAAGTTTGGACCTTGGTAGATTTGCCTGATGGGGTCAAACCCATAGGTTGCAAATGGATCTTTAAGAGAAAGCTTGGAGTTGATGGAAGCATTGCAGCCTACAAAGCAAGACTGGTTGCAAAAGGATTCACTCAAAGACCCGGCGTGGACTTTTTCACCAGTTGCAATGCAAAAGTCCATTCGAATCATGCTTGCCATTGCTGCATATTATGACTATGAGATATGGCAAATGGATGTGAAAACTGCCTTTCTCAATGGTGACATTGACAAAGACATTTATATGGAGCAACCCATAGGTTTCACATTCAGTGGGAGTGAGCAAAAGGTTTGCAAACTCCAAAGATCAATCTATGTATTGAAACAGGCTTCTAGGAATTGGAACATTCGATTTGATGAATCGGTCAAAGCGTTTGGCTTCATCCAAATTTCGAATGAATCATGTGTGTATAGAAAGGAATTGGAGACCTCAGTGCAATTCTTAGTACTTTATGTTGATGACATCCTTCTTATTGGGAATTCGAAGGATGACATGAAAGTGACTAAGTTATGGTTATCGAACCAATTTGAGATGAAAGATCTTGGTGATGCGTCCTATATCCTTGGAATTAAAATCTATAGAGATAGATCTAGAAGGTTAATAGGACTATCACAGTCGATGTACATTGACAAAGTATTGAAGAGATTCAATATGGAGTCAGCAAAGGTTAAGAACCTTCATATGAGTGTAGGAACATGTCTTTCAAAGAAGATGTGTCCTAAGACTAACCTTGAGAAGGAGAGAATGACTCATACACCTTATGCGTCAGCAATAGGTAGCATAATGTATGCAATATTATGTACTCGACCGGATGTGGCTTATGCACTTAGTGTGACAAGTCATTTCCAATCTGACCCTGGAGATGGTCTGCCGTGAAGAATATTCTTAAGTACTTGAAAAGTACTAAAGATTTATTCTTAGTTTACGGAGGTCAGAAAGATCGTACTGTCGAAGGATACTGAGATGCAAGCTTTGCATCAGACTTAGATGATTTTAAGTCAATGTCAGGATACATTTTCTACCTAAACGGCGGAGCAGTGAGTTGGAAGAGTTCCAAGCAAACAACCACTGCAGATTCAACCACAGTGGCCGAATACTTAGCTGCAAATGATGCAGCTAAGGAAGGTGTTTGGATTAGAAACTTCATTCAAGAGTTGAATGTTGTTCCTAGCATGAAAGACCCCATTACTGTGTTTTGTGACAACACTGGGGCGGTTGCTCAAGCAAGAGAACCAAGATCTCACCAACGGACCAAGCACATTATGAGGAAGTATCACCTAATCCGTGATATTATCAAAAGAGGAGATGTGCAAATTGAGAGGGTCACATCAGCAGAGAACGTGGCAGATCCACTTACTAAACCCCTTAGTCGAGAAGCTTTCCAAGGTCATCTTCAGAAGATGGGACTTAGAGTAGCTTTAGAATGGCTTTGACGGGCAAGTGGGAGATTGTTAGGAATAGTGCCCTAAAAGCCGATTGTATATCCGCTTTGTGCTTTTCCTTATTGTAATCACAGACAATCTTTGAATAAAATAACGAAATGAGGCAACACTTCTTTATATGCTCTTGTTTGGTATGCGTTTACTTTAGCTGTGCATGTATGAGAACTCCCCTAATCCTGATGACTTTAGGACTCTACCATTCAGGTGAAATGGTTCATGAAACGAGCCCTATATCACATAAGTCATGATTAGTAAAATACTCCAAGCCGATGAGTCCTACAGACAGTGGGAGTGTCAACCTGACTCCTCTAAGGCTTGCTTGTGGGATCACGCCCTTAAGAAGGACCACCTTGTTTCATGGAGGTGCAAAGTGTATAGTTGATACGTGCGTGATACATGAGGGTGCTTACTTTAATAAGTAAGTTCATTGAGGTGCCCCGTGTGAGAACATTCCTAAATGGGAAAGGAAGTTTCTATTTCAGGAAATGGAAACTTCCAGATTAGGAAATATCTCACGAGTCATTGATGTGATTAATTGATCCTTAGACTTGAGGTTCCTTGTCACTTTATGAGTTAACTCTGTAGTCTTAGGTATAAGCTTTAAAGGGTGTCGCCTTAGACAACTGATTCAAGGCTTATGCTGGGGCTGCACAAGTGATTCATGAAAGTGAATGAGAATCAAGAAAGGACCTACACTTGCATTTGCAAGGTGATCTCTTATTGTGTAAGTCATTCATATGCCATATGGAGTCCTTGGCCAAGGCAGTAGATCAAGACATCAAGAAAAGGGTTTCTTGGATTGAGATCAAATGGATATGAAATGTACTTGGCTTTAAGACCGGATTATTAGGGTTCTGATTATTCCCTTGCCCTAGATCTTGGTTGAGAGATAGTAAGTAGGAGGATTGTATCTCACATGAATCAATGACTTAAAGGTTCTGTCGATTCCGAACATTCCAATTCAGCTAGGGGTTAAACACTTGTTGCTAGACTATGGTCGTTTAATCTGTGGACTGATTAATTAATTAGGGTCACTGCTAATTGAATTGAGAACCTAGAGGGTCACACACAACAACTTGGTTACATGAGTTGAGGCTTTAAAATGATTAAACGAGTTAATCGGGCCAAGAGGGTTCCACACGTGTGAAATCACACGTGTGGCTCACGTGAGTGACACGTGTCACTGTGACACGTGTCACTGTGACACGTGTCACACACGTGTGAATATATATGTATATTATATATATATATGTATTAAATAATTAAATGTGTTAATTATTTAATAGACTTTGGTTTAATTTTGAATTAAAAAGAAAGTCTTATTTTGGAGAAAATAATCTAGTTAATTAATTACGAATTAATTAATTAGATAAAAATAAGTTATTTATTTTATAATAAATAAAGTATAAAATTATCCAAAAATAGTTTGGATATTTTTAGCTCTCTTAAAAGTTGACTTGAATTAGAATTCAAAATCAAAGTTGGAAAATACTTGATGATCAAGTAATAGGAGAGAGAGGAACCAAATCCTTGTCCAACAAGGAATAGGTTCGGCCGTCCCTCTCCCTTTCCTATATATAGGGGAGCTCATGCTCCCTTTTAGAGCTAATTGGCAATTCTTTTGGTTCATGTGTTGAACACCTTCCTTTCTCCAAGATAAAATAAACCCTAGGTTAAGCCTAAACACTAACTAGAGAACTTGTGGCACCCGGAGCTCGGGCCACCACATCCCCCGCACCTAGACCCGAACCCGCATATGAAATGGGAAGTCCATACACGAGCTCAAGTCTAAGCGAACGGGAGACCACACACTCTCTAGGCTAGGCGGAGCTAAAAACAAACTCAGAGCGCGCAATAAATAAAACAAATAGCGGAAACAAGGAGTTCTAGGAATATTAAAAATCCCAAAATTAACATATACATCAAAAGATCGAATGTACGTAACCCTAACAATTCATAACTCAAAAGCCAAAATTCATAACATGATTAATTCATTAAATACAAGACAAAATGAGTGTAATGCACCTAGCACGACCTAAACCCAAAAGTGAGACTCGAATGACCCATTTCTCCGCCTAGCTCGTGCTCAAAAGACCTGCAAACTAAAAGTGGGAAAAGGAGAGGAGTCAGTCATATCTCGACTGAGTGAGGGGGCTAACGCACACCCACACACTATACATATAGATAGCAAAGCATATAAAAGATAAAGGTTATGAACCGGGAATAGGTTTTGCACACCAAATCATTAGCAAAGGACATTACATAACATATACGTATACATTACATATTCCTTAACAAATACATTAACATAAAGTCTCTATTCCCGTTTCATAATCCAACCATTTCAATAAGCTTGGCGAGTACGAGCAGAAATCCCATCCTGGGCTCCTCATTACATTACATTACATAAAACAGAAATCACATTCAATCCCCTTCTCCGGTGATGGAAGAGTCCGTCGACCCTAGCCATCCATTACATTATACATTCCTCGAGGGCGATTAACCCACACGAGTGCCATTACATTATACATTCCTCGAGGGGTAGCTAGCCCACACGAGTCCTCCCCGGTTCATTCCGAAGGCATCAAGAGCACCGCGACTTCCCCAACCTCCCTAGGGTCGTACGTAGTACCTTGGATGGAGAACGTGCACAGAGGTCATAACCGGCGACCCCATGGTCGTCCCGGGTCCCCCTTACCCACATCTCCGGGGCCCAACATTACCATTACATTACCTTACCATACCTTTCAATGCATTCTCGCTCATTACAAATCATTAACATTACGAATATTAGCATTACACTTCCATAAACATTAAACATTCATTAAAACATAAGCTTATATATGCTCATAGATATAGCCCTTTCAAAAGTCAAAACTTGATAACAAGATCATAACATATTGTACATTACACATATTTAACTATATATATAATATATAGTCGCATGCGGGTTAGAAAACGAACATTTAAGGGTCTTAGGTCGCTTAACTAAAAAGAAAAGAACCTAAACCTCACCTTTGAACAAAAGTGTAGTGTAGTGCGAGAAAACGATCCCAAACAACTTAAACTCCGGGCACGACTCCTCCTGGAAGCACCCCTGAGACAAACAAACGCAATACTAAAGACTTAGACTCAAACATGTACCACTTAGACGCACGACGATGCAAATGGATGCTATGAATGCAAGAAAATATCAAATGAACACTTAAACTTTAACAAATTTCATTTCACGTTTTTCCCTTCAATATCATAGCATAATTTCATATCGATATCATAACACATCACTTAATCATTAATCAATATCATAGGATAAGCTTAGAAGCAAAAGAAACTACTTAGTGTCAAAGGAATAAAAGAAAGGTACCATTTAAACGTTCAAATTCAAATCACGTAAAATTCATATAAAATGAATCCATAAAATTAATTTAAGACATTTAACATATAATATGACATATTCACATAGCATATAAGTCATAAGCAATTAAAAGAAGGCATTTAAAGAGCATGAAATTAAATACGAAAATCATGCACGTGAGATCCAATTATTCAAGGTCATAACATATAAATTTAATATAACCATTTCTATAATTAAGATCAAAATAATAATATACATTACATTATAAATTTATATTCATTCACGTATACACACATTCACAAAATGTAATCATATATATATAAATGTAATCATATATATATATATATATATATATATACACGTATATATACATATAGCATACAACTATATACATATATATATCATATATAACACACATTATATTACATTTAATATATAATATAACATATATATATATATATATACATTCACGTACACATGCAACCACATGCACAAATTCATGCACAAATTCATGCATTATAATTATATATATATATATTGACAAACACACACGTACACACCAACACCCATGCATGCACACCTCCTAGCCATATATATATACATATCATATAAAACACACACACAAACCATGCATCAAATATTTATATGCAGTCATACCCACACGTAACATGCACCTTTGCTTGAAATAAGGAAATGAAACGAAAACAAATAAATTGGCAAAGGAATTAAAGCATTCACGTACACTCACACACATGCACATGCAATCTAACATTAAAGAACAAGCAGCAGCTACCAATTAAATCAAGGAAAAGCAGCAGCCATGGATCCCTTTTTTTAAAACCATTTCATGGACAAAACATACAAGCACGCAGCAGCACCAGTTCGGCAACAAAAGCAGCAACAGTTTAGGCATGAAACAGGGTATGATGCAGCAGTAACAGAGCAGCAAAACTGAAGAGATTTCAGTCCATAATTCAAACACAGCAGTAGTGGCAAAACTGACAGCAACAAAGAGCCATGACAGCAGTTTATTTTATATACAAATTCGGCCAAAATGCAACTAAAACAAAGGGATAAAGCAGGGCAACAACGCAGCACAGCAGGGGCAGTAGATAGTACAACATATCAGGTCCAAAACTCATGCATTTCCTATGCTAAAACATCAAAATTCAGTCACCAAATGAGCAGCAACAAGAAGCAGCGTGTAGCAGTCCATTTCAGCCCCAAAACCACTCATTTTCATCATGAAATTCAAAAGCATTAATGGCATAATTTAATACACTCAACTACCATGAATTTCATGCAAAGAAACAAGATATAAAAGCATAAATGAACTCACTCTCTAGCTTAGAAGTCAAGATAAACACATAGGAGCATGTATTCAAAATTTGAATAAAAACCTAACTATTCAACATCTATGGCATAATCATGGATTCTCTAACATAAAATATGATTCATGTAAGGCAAAATAATCACAAGAACATGAAGATTAGGAATCATACCTTGATCTTGAACAAGGAGCAAAGAATCGGAAGCTTTTGAGCTTAAAAGGTATAAAAATGGAGGTTCTCTTCTTTTTCCCTTTTTGGAGCTTCTTTCCTTGCCTCTTTCTTGGGGAAATTCGTGCAGCAGCAGTATGGGAGGAAGAGAGAGAGATTAGGTTGTAAAAAGTCAAGAAAATGATGGGGATTAGGTCTCCTAGCTCAAACATAGGCCATAGGTGTGTTTCAAGGTACGAGTGGCTGAAATCTGCTCCGTCGGTGGTCGAAATGACATCGAAAAATTACGAAACATGTTCCATTGCGTCCGGGTAGTCGAAAGGAGTTGAATGCATGCGGGTCAATACATGTTCATGTGCACTATTAACAAAGAAATAAACAAATAAGCGCATGAAGTCACATAACCACGTTGTCCTACGCCGTACGACCTAGACAGACTCAACACGACACTAGCACTCCGGTTTTGCACCCCGGAGCTCTGATACCACTTTAGGATGTGGCACCCGGAGCGCGGGCCACCACATCCCCCGCACCTAGACCCGAACCCGCATATGAAATGGAAAGTCCATACACGAGCCCAAGTCTAAGCGAACGGGAGACCACACACTCTCTAAGCTAGGCGGAGCTAAAAACAAACTCAGAGCGCGCAATAAATAAAACAAATAGCGGAAACAAGGAGTTCTAGGAATATTAAAAATCCCAAAATTAACATATACATCAAAAGATCGAATGTACGTAACCCTAACAATTCATAACTCAAAAGCCAAAATTCATAACATGATTAATTCATTAAATACAAGACAAAATGAGTGTAATGCACCTAGCACGACCTAAACCCAAAAGTGAGACTCGAACGACCCATTTCTCCGCCTAGCTCGTGCTCAAAAGACCTGCAAACTAAAAGTGGGAAAAGGAGAGGACTCAGTCATATCTCGACTGAGTGAGGGGGCTAACGCACACCCACACACTATACATATAGATAGCAAAGCATATAAAAGATAAAGGTTATGAACCGGGAATAGGTTTTGCACACCAAATCATTAGCAAAGGACATTACATAACATATACGTATACATTACATATTCATTAACAAATACATTAACATAAAATCTCTATTCCCGTTTCATAATCCAACCATTTCAATAAGCTTGGCGAGTACGAGCAGAAATCCCATCCTGGGCTCCTCATTACATTACATTACATAAAACAGAAATCACATTCAATCCCCTTCTCCGGTGATGGAAGAGTCCGTCGACCCTAGCCATCCATTAAATTATACATTCCTCGAGGGCGATTAACCCACACGAGTGCCATTACATTATACATTCCTCGAGGGGTAGCTAGCCCACACGAGTCCTCCCCGGTTCATTCCGAAGGCATCAAGAGCACCGCGACTTCCCCAACCTCCCTAGGGTCGTACGTAGTACCTTGGATGGAGAACGTGCACAGAGGTCATAACCGGCGACCCCATGGTCGTCCCGGGTCCCCCTTACCCACATCTCCGGGGCCCAACATTACCATTACATTACCTTACCATACCTTTCAATGCATTCTCGCTCATTACAAATCATTAACATTACGAATATTAGCATTACACTTCCATAAACATTAAACATTCATTAAAACATAAGCTTATATATGCTCATAGATATAGCCCTTTCAAAAGTCAAAACTTGATAACAAGATCATAACATATTGTACATTACACATATTTAACTATATATATAATATATAGTCGCATGCGGGTTAGAAAACGAACATTTAAGGGTCTTAGGTCGCTTAACTAAAAAGAAAAGAACCTAAACCTCACCTTTGAACAAAAGTGTAGTGTAGTGCGAGAAAACGATCCCAAACAACTTAAACTCCGGGCACGACTCCTCCTGGAAGCACCCCTGAGATAAACAAACGCAATACTAAAGACTTAGACTCAAACATGTACCACTTAGACGCACGGCGATGCAAATGGATGCTATGAATGCAAGAAAATATCAAATGAACACTTAAACTTTAACAAATTTCATTTCACGTTTTTCCCTTCAATATCATAGCATAATTTCATATCGATATCATAACACATCACTCAATCATTAATCAATATCATAGAATAAGCTTAGAAGCAAAAGAAACTACTTAGTGTCAAAGGAATAAAAGAAAGGTACCATTTAAACGTTCAAATTCAAATCACGTAAAATTCATATAAAATGAATCCATAAAATTAATTTAAGACATTTAACATATAATATGACATATTCACATAGCATATAAGTCATAAGCAATTAAAAGAAGGCATTTAAAGAGCATGAAATTAAATACGAAAATCATGCACGTGAGATCCAATTATTCAAGGTCATAACATATAAATTTAATATAACCATTTCTATAATTAAAATCAAAATAATAATATACATTACATTATAAATTTATATTCATTCACGTATACACACATTCACAAAATGTAATCATATATATATAAATGTAATCATATATATATATATATATATATATATACACGTATATATACATATAGCATACAACTATATACATATATATATATCATATATAACACACATTATATTACATTTAATATATAATATAACATATATATATATATATATATATATATATATATATATATATATATATACATTCACGTACACATGCAACCACATGCACAAATTCATGCACAAATTCATGCATTATAATTATATATATATATATTGACAAACACACACGTACACACCAACACCCATGCATGCACACCTCCTAGCCATATATATATACATATCATATAAAACACACACACAAACCATGCATCAAATATTTATATGCAGTCATACCCACACGTAACATGCACCTTTGCTTGAAATAAGGAAATGAAACGAAAACAAATAAATTGGCAAAGGAATTAAAGCATTCACGTACACTCACACACATGCACATGCAATCTAACATTAAAGAACAAGCAGCAGCTACCAATTAAATCAAGGAAAAGCAGCAGCCATGGATCCCTTTTTTTAAAACCATTTCATGGACAAAACATACAAGCACGCAGCAGCACCAGTTCGGCAACAAAAGCAGCAACAGTTTAGGCATGAAACAGGGTATGATGCAGCAGTAACAGAGCAGCAAAACTGAAGAGATTTCAGTCCATAATTCAAACACAGCAGTAGCGACAAAACTGACAGCAACAAAGAGCCATGACAGCAGTTTATTTTATGTACAAATTCGGCCAAAATGCAACTGAAACAAAGGGATAAAACAGGGCAACAACGCAGCACAGCAGGGGCAGTAGATAGTACAACATATCAGGTCCAAAACTCATGCATTTCCTATGCTAAAACATCAAAATTCAGTCACCAAATGAGCAGCAACAAGAAGCAGCGTGTAGCAGTCCATTTCAGCCCCAAAACCACTAATTTTCATCATGAAATTCAAAAGCATTAATGGCATAATTTAATACACTCAACTACCATGAATTTCATGCAAAGAAACAAGATATAAAAGCATAAATGAACTCACTCTCTAGCTTAGAAGTCAAGATAAACACATAGGAGCATGTATTCAAAATTTGAATAAAAACCTAACTATTCAACATCTATGGCATAATCATGGATTCTCTAACATAAAATATGATTCATGTAAGGCAAAATAATCACAAGAACATGAAGATTAGGAATCATACCTTGATCTTGAACAAGGAGCAAAGAATCGGAAGCTTTTGAGCTTAAAAGGTATAAAAATGGAGGTTCTCTTCTTTTTCCCTTTTTGGAGCTTCTTTCCTTGCCTCTTTCTTGGGGAAATTCGTGCAGCAGCAGTATGGGAGGAAGAGAGAGAGATTAGGTTGTAAAAAGTCAAGAAAATGATGGGGATTAGGTCTCCTAGCTCAAACATAGGCCATAGGTGTGTTTCAAGGTACGAGTGGCTGAAATCTGCTCCGTCGGTGGTCGAAATGACATCGAAAAATTACGAAACATGTTCCATTGCGTCCGGGTAGTCGAAAGGAGTTGAATGCCGAAGACGGGGCTCGAATCCGAGTGCCGTAGCTCACGATATAAATTAAAACGTGCACACATGTACTAAAATGACTCATTTTTCAAATGAGTCCAAAACTTTCAAAAAGTTGCAAATAGGTCCAAATTCGAATTTCCAATTAAGTCCAATAATTTTAAAATCATACAATTACACCCTTAAATCACGTATTTCACATAATTCACGAAATTAGCATGCTCGGGAATAAAATTCACATATCATAAATTCATAATTTACAAGAATTCACATCATAATCTAAATTCGGGCATATTCTTGACATTTAAATCACATATTTCATATTATTTCAAATAATTCATATAAGAGAACAATTAGAAATAAATAAGAATGCATCAAATATAAATGAAAATAAATACAATTACGGAAAATAAACTCACACGTGGTACAAACCTGTACGTGCGAACGAGCGGGGTGTCACAAACTCTCCCCCTTAAAAAGGACCTGTCCTCAGGTCCGGCTTGGGACCTCGAACCACTCCGGATACAACTTCTCATCGATCTCACGAGTTGACTCTTCGATTTTCGACCTCTTAACTTCTTTGATCTTGCACCTCAAACCTTATCTCTTCTCGATGGCTCTAACAAGTTGACAAGGAGAACTCGACCCTCAAGCTTACCGAACACTCCCGTCAAAGAACTTCTCACCAAGAACTCTCAAAAGAACTCACAACAAAGTCATGCGCAAGTAATAGGGCATACAAAGAAGTTAAAACAACAACCAACAACAATCACAATAATGCATCCCGAAAATAAATGAATAAATGGTCTCGAGATCGACCAATGCATGTGATGTTATGCCATGTATGCAAGTGTACCTTCCACCGGGGCATTTTGATTAATCTCGGCCACTCTTTCTCCTTCTCCACCTAAAGCGTACGCCTGAGCTTGAATCGCGGGTCTCGGATTTCCTCCCGACACATAATCCGGCCTCTTGCGTGGGCATTGATCTAACATATGCTCCGGTGACCCACATCCGAAGCACTTCCGGTGAAGCTTCCAACAATTCTCCGACAAATGGTTTGTTCGATGGCAATGTACACACTCGGGACCCTTGATAGCCAAAGGAGGATTTAGATTTGCTGATTTGGGTTGCTTGTTTTGAGGATTCGGAAAAGGATGAATTTCGTACACCGGTCTCTTTCCAAGAATTGAGTGAGAATCCGAATTAGAACCTTGGCCAACATGTGAATTCTTCCTTCTCATAACCACCCGATCTTCAACTCTCAAGGCCTTATCCGTCACCTTCGCCCACGTGCTAGTATTTGAAGCTTCCAATGCATCCTTCATATCCTCCCGAAGCCCTTGGAGAAATTGGGAGGCCTTACTCTCCTCGTCATTTGCAATACTAGGGGCATAGCGTGAGAGTCTCTCGAACTCGTTTACGTAGTCCGTCACCGACATCCCTCCTTGCTTGAGGTCCATAAACTCTCTGAAGCGCCTATTCCGTGTAGCTTTCGGGATATACTTGTTCTTAAACTCTTGGATGAACACTTCCCAAGTGATTTCTTCCCCGGAGGCCCCTAATTTCCCTTGAACACTTAACCACCAATCATAAGCTTGTCCTTGTATCATGGTAAGGGTGCATTGAAGTTTCTCATCCGGTCCACAAGGTATAAGATTCCATATCCGGTTTGTCTGGGCCAACCATTCTTCGGCTTGAATATCATTCCCACCAATGAAAACCGGTGGGTTTTGATTCTTGAATTCCCTAAGGGTGGTTGTAGTAAGACCTCCTCCATGATTACCGACCGGCGGGGCATTATTCCTTTCTTGATTTCGTTGCTCCAAAAATACCGCAAGCCTTTCCATAAAGTTTCCCGGATCCATTTGTGGTGGTGGTGGATTGTTATTCCCTTGTTGAGGAGAGTGATCCCGATGATGACAATGCTCGGGAGATCTATCTCGACGATGATATCTTCTTGGAGGCATATTTCTACAGAAATTCAAGAAATTCCAATACATATGCATGCGGGTTAATACATGTTTATGTGCACTATTAACAAAGAAATAAACAAATAAGCGCATGAAGTCACATAACCACGTTGTCCTACGCCGTACGACCTAGACAGACTCAACACGACACTAGCACTCCGGTTTTGCAACCCGGAGCTCTGATACCACTTTAGGATGTGGCACCCGGAGCGCGGGCCACCACATCCCCCGCACCTAGACCCGAACCCGCATATGAAATGGAAAGTCCATACACGAGCCCAAGTCTAAGCGAACGGGAGACCACACACTCTCTAAGCTAGGCGGAGCTAAAAACAAACTCAGAGCGCGCAATAAATAAAACAAATAGCGGAAACAAGGAGTTCTAGGAATATTAAAAATCCCAAAATTAACATATACATCAAAAGATCGAATGTACGTAACCCTAACAATTCATAACTCAAAAGCCAAAATTCATAACATGATTAATTCATTAAATACAAGACAAAATGAGTGTAATGCACCTAGCACGACCTAAACCCAAAAGTGAGACTCGAACGACCCATTTCTCCGCCTAGCTCGTGCTCAAAAGACCTGCAAACTAAAAGTGGGAAAAGGAGAGGACTCAGTCATATCTCGACTGAGTGAGGGGGCTAACGCACACCCACACACTATACATATAGATAGCAAAGCATATAAAAGATAAAGGTTATGAACCGGGAATAGGTTTTGCACACCAAATCATTAGCAAAGGACATTACATAACATATACGTATACATTACATATTCCTTAACAAATACATTAACATAAAATCTCTATTCCCGTTTCATAATCCAACCATTTCAATAAGCTTGGCGAGTACGAGCAGAAATCCCATCCTGGGCTCCTCATTACATTACATTACATAAAACAGAAATCACATTCAATCCCCTTCTCCGGTGATGGAAGAGTCTGTCGACCCTAGCCATCCATTAAATTATACATTCCTCGAGGGCGATTAACCCACACGAGTGCCATTACATTATACATTCCTCGAGGGGTAGCTAGCCCACACGAGTCCTCCCCGGTTCATTCCGAAGGCATCAAGAGCACCGCGACTTCCCCAACCTCCCTAGGGTCGTACGTAGTACCTTGGATGGAGAACGTGCACAGAGGTCATAACCGGCGACCCCATGGTCGTCCCGGGTCCCCCTTACCCACATCTCCGGGGCCCAACATTACCATTACATTACCTTACCATACCTTTCAATGCCTTCTCGCTCATTACAAATCATTAACATTACGAATATTAGCATTACACTTCCATAAACATTAAACATTCATTAAAACATAAGCTTATATATGCTCATAGATATAGCCCTTTCAAAAGTCAAAACTTGATAACAAGATCATAACATATTGTACATTACACATATTTAACTATATATATAATATATAGTCGCATGCGGGTTAGAAAACGAACATTTAAGGGTCTTAGGTCGCTTAACTAAAAAGAAAAGAACCTAAACCTCACCTTTGAACAAAAGTGTAGTGTAGTGCGAGAAAACGATCCCAAACAACTTAAACTCCGGGCACGACTCCTCCTGGAAGCACCCCTGAGATAAACAAACGCAATACTAAAGACTTAGACTCAAACATGTACCACTTAGACGCACGGCGATGCAAATAGATGCTATGAATGCAAGAAAATATCAAATGAACACTTAAACTTTAACAAATTTCATTTCACGTTTTTCCCTTCAATATCATAGCATAATTTCATATCGATATCATAACACATCACTCAATCATTAATCAATATCATAGAATAAGCTTAGAAGCAAAAGAAACTACTTAGTGTCAAAGGAATAAAAGAAAGGTACCATTTAAACGTTCAAATTCAAATCACGTAAAATTCGTATAAAATGAATCCATAAAATTAATTTAAGACATTTAACATATAATATGACATATTCACATAGCATATAAGTCATAAGCAATTAAAGGAAGGCATTTAAAGAGCATGAAATTAAATACGAAAATCATGCACGTGAGATCCAATTATTCAAGGTCATAACATATAAATTTAATATAACCATTTCTATAATTAAAATCAAAATAATAATATACATTACATTATAAATTTATATTCATTCACGTATACACACATTCACAAAATGTAATCATATATATATAAATGTAATCATATATATATATATATATATATATATATATACGTATATATACATATAGCATACAACTATATACATATATATATATCATATATAACACACATTATATTACATTTAATATATAATATAACATATATATATATATATATATATATATATATATATATATATATACATTCACGTACACATGCAACCACATGCACAAATTCATGCACAAATTCATGCATTATAATTATATATATATATATTGACAAACACACACGTACACACCAACACCCATGCATGCACACCTCCTAGCCATATATATATACATATCATATAAAACACACACACAAACCATGCATCAAATATTTATATGCAGTCATACCCACACGTAACATGCACCTTTGCTTGAAATAAGGAAATGAAACGAAAACAAATAAATTGGCAAAGGAATTAAAGCATTCACGTACACTCACACACATGCACATGCAATCTAACATTAAAGAACAAGCAGCAGCTACCAATTAAATCAAGGAAAAGCAGCAGCCATGGATCCCTTTTTTTAAAACCATTTCATGGACAAAACATACAAGCACGCAGCAGCACCAGTTCGGCAACAAAAGCAGCAACAGTTTAGGCATGAAACAGGGTATGATGCAGCAGTAACAGAGCAGCAAAACTGAAGAGATTTCAGTCCATAATTCAAACACAGCAGTAGCGACAAAACTGACAGCAACAAAGAGCCATGACAGCAGTTTATTTTATGTACAAATTCGGCCAAAATGCAACTGAAACAAAGGGATAAAACAGGGCAACAACGCAGCACAGCAGGGGCAGTAGATAGTACAACATATCAGGTCCAAAACTCATGCATTTCCTATGCTAAAACATCAAAATTCAGTCACCAAATGAGCAGCAACAAGAAGCAGCGTGTAGCAGTCCATTTCAGCCCCAAAACCACTAATTTTCATCATGAAATTCAAAAGCATTAATGGCATAATTTAATACACTCAACTACCATGAATTTCATGCAAAGAAACAAGATATAAAAGCATAAATGAACTCACTCTCTAGCTTAGAAGTCAAGATAAACACATAGGAGCATGTATTCAAAATTTGAATAAAAACCTAACTATTCAACATCTATGGCATAATCATGGATTCTCTAACATAAAATATGATTCATGTAAGGCAAAATAATCACAAGAACATGAAGATTAGGAATCATACCTTGATCTTGAACAAGGAGCAAAGAATCGGAAGCTTTTGAGCTTAAAAGGTATAAAAATGGAGGTTCTCTTCTTTTTCCCTTTTTGGAGCTTCTTTCCTTGCCTCTTTCTTGGGGAAATTCGTGCAGCAGCAGTATGGGAGGAAGAGAGAGAGATTAGGTTGTAAAAAGTCAAGAAAATGATGGGGATTAGGTCTCCTAGCTCAAACATAGGCCATAGGTGTGTTTCAAGGTACGAGTGGCTGAAATCTGCTCCGTCGGTGGTCGAAACGACATCGAAAAATTACGAAACATGTTCCATTGCGTCCGGGTAGTCGAAAGGAGTTGAATGCCGAAGACGGGGCTCGAATCCGAGTGCCGTAGCTCACGATATAAATTAAAACGTGCACACATGTACTAAAATGACTCATTTTTCAAATGAGTCCAAAACTTTCAAAAAGTTGCAAATAGGTCCAAATTCGAATTTCCAATTAAGTCCAATAATTTTAAAATCATACAATTACACCCTTAAATCACGTATTTCACATAATTCACGAAATTAGCATGCTCGGGAATAAAATTCACATATCATAAATTCATAATTTACAAGAATTCACATCATAATCTAAATTCGGGCATATTCTTGACATTTAAATCACATATTTCATATTATTTCAAATAATTCATATAAGAGAACAATTAGAAATAAATAAGAATGCATCAAATATAAATGAAAATAAATACAATTACGGAAAATAAACTCACACGTGGTACAAACCTGTACGTGCGAACGAGCGGGGTGTCACAGAACTAGCATCCTTACTAGTTAGATTGTGATCAAGTTGGTGGACTTTCTCTAGAGACTTCAAGTTAGAAGTTTGAAGATTCGAGCTTTACCAAGGAGAGGGGATCAAGCCGCGAGAAGAGCGTTCTTGGGTGGCTTGAAACGCTTCAGGAAAGAACAAAAGAAAAGTAAGTTTTCTATCTCTACGAATTTGGTTACACGATTGCGAGTCCAAGGTCCTTTTGTTGGGAAAATTTTTAAATTCCGCTGCTTTCTGATTCGTATTTTCCAACACATTCCAGGTACGGCGTCACGAGAGAGTTTAATTCAGTATTTTTATGACTTATGTGAATTCGCATGCTTTAAGTGTCAATGTGTAATTTATTTAAGTTATATGCGCTTTAGAATTTAATTAATTTATTTGGGCTCGAATGCCCAATATTTGAAAGATTAGGGACCTAATTGTAATTAAGGTGTTTTCGGCCTACGTGGTAATCTTGAGCTCGGGAATTCGGATTTGAATTTCAACCTTGCCATTGAGTTCGTTTCAATGACTCGGATTCAGTGTAATCAACTTCGTATTTTTCTAAACCCGTTTGATAGACCTACCGTTTTAAAATCCAATTCGAATGGACAGGATACCATTTGACCCAACCCATTTTGCCCGACCCGTTTCTTGGCCTAAGAAAGGGACCGGATCCCCTTTTCTCTCCTATTTCGATCGATCCCCAAGAGCGAAAGAAGGAGAAGAAGAGAAAACCCACCCGACCTTTTCGAGCTCAAGAACTCCGACCCCGTTCACCTGATCAACAATAAGATTTATATTCTTCTTGTTACGTGCTTCATTTCTATATGCTTTTCGTGGCGTGGTTTCATGTTTATGTGCCTATTTGGGGAAGATAGTGAATAGTGTGGGTTTCGGGTTTTAGGGTGTTCGGGCTCATTTCGGAGTCCGATTTGTGCTTTAATATGTTCTACATAAGCTATTTGATGTTATATGTTGGTTTTGCTTCCTTTCGGGGGTTTTGTGTTGTTTTGCTGGAGATTGGAAATCTTCTCCCTTGCTCGCCGCCATAACTGCTCTGTCTAGAGCTCGGTCGCGGCCGCTACCGAAATTAGTGCATTTTGGGTCCCGGCCGCGACGAAAGGTCAGTGGAGGTTCTGGACGTGCGTCGCAGGCTTGACCAAAATGCAAGCATTTTGAGTCGCAGCCGTGACACCCTTCCAGTTTGGGTGTCTGTTGTTACGGCGAGGCCGTGACTGTAGCACCCCGCACGGTGGGTCACCACATCCCCCGCACCTAAGCCCAATCCACATACGAGATGGGAAACTCGTACATGAACCAAGCAGAGGCGAACGGGAGACAGACAGACACGCACCTAAGCTAGGCGGAACGTAGACCCTGCAAATTAAACCAACCAACAAAAAAGCGAAGCGTATGCGGAAGCAATCACACAAACAGACTTAAATTAAAAGCAGCAGTTGACGGGTTCAACTAGCATAGATCCCTAATCCCGAATATAACATAAATCAAAATACAAACGGGTTCAACTAAATCCACGAAACCTGTCCTAACCTGTCCCGAAATTCATACATTCAAATCAATACAACCGGCATAAAATATATCATAAACGTAAACATAACTTCTTATACAATAAGGAGCAAAGCACTTAACGAAACAAACAGACAGCCACAGACTCGATAGACCCGACTCAAAACCGCCTAGCTTGAACTCCATAACCTGAACCGGCAACTAAAACGAAAGGGGAGAGGGGTCAGTCACACAGACTGAGTGAGGGGCTACCCACACACGCTATATGTATAAGAGCAAAGCACATAACAATCACATAGTGCGTGAACTCAGGGATAGTTTTTGCATACCAAAGTTTAACCCGTGAAACATATATATAGGGATTCTAAAAGAAACAAAGCAAACCAAAGCTTAAAGGATTTCATATAAAACCGGATCATTAATTCATAGCAAATCATATCTTAGCTTACATATTCAAAAGGTTCATATTATACTTTAATTTAAGAGTCTATCCCCGTTTCACGAACTTTACCAAAGCATACATATATAACTCGGCGGGTACGTGTACCTAATCCCATCCTGGGCTCCTCAAACTAAACATACATAACAAATCAAAACATAACATAGCATACGTACATACATACCTCCTTCTCCGGTGATGGAAGGGTTGCGCGACCCAAACCATCCATACAGACGAGGGGAGCGTGAACACTCAAACCCTCAGGTTCCCATCCCCCTACCAAACCTCCCGGCGGGTTCAGGGTTATTCCTATCAAACTGTGGAGATGTGCACGGGGTCATAAACCGGCGACCCCATGGCCGACCCGGGTCCCCCTTACCCACAACTCCGGGGCCCAATCATACCAAACAAATCACCAGAAGCATACCATAACATAACCCGCTACATAACGAAATTAACATAACATACCTTACTTTGCAACAACTATGCTATTCATACCTCTCCGTGTAAAATCCATAAGATATCCATAGCTCGTAGCTCCCGGCTCATAAGAGGCACACGGTTTGAAGCATAGTTAACGTTACAACTTAAACAAACCATAATAAACCAAAACAAGCGTACCTAGGCTCGTACATAGCTTATCGTACTTGCAAAGTCTTAGCAAATTCATAAACTTACATATTTTGAACATATTTACTTATACTTAAGGTTATAATTCGCATGCATAGAAAACAAACACATTTTAGGGTTTAACTATACCTAACCTCACCTTATACCAAAGGAACCCAAGAACAACACAAGTGATCCACCCCGGAATCAAAACGGCTCACGAAACACCACCCCGGGTGCACCTGGACAAACTGAAGACAAAAAGCAGGACTTAGACCCAAAGAAGAACCACATAGACGCACGGCGTATGCATAGGCACATAAGAGATTCAACTACCTAAAAAAGATTCATATTCAAATTTATTTCATACAAGGGAAAGCATTTCATAGCCTATCATATGCTTAAAACACATTAAAGCATGCTCAAGTGCACTATCAATGCATACAAAGGTAAACGAAAGGCAAATGGTGGCACTTATTCATGTATGATCACAAAGCACATTACTAAAGCGATATAAAATGCATATAAGAACAAATACATACACATAACATAATATCAAACAAGTGAGGAATGGGTTCGGAGGTCAAAAGGTGCAAAAAAAGCGGAAGAAAAGTATAAGAAACGGTTCCGAGCAAAACGGGGAAAAGTTGGAAATTTTCCGAAACCGACAAGCTGTAGGAAAACGATCATAACTTGAGTTTGAGAAATGGGAATTAAGTTTTGTTTCTTGGGAATTAAACTAGACACATAGATGTTTCAAATGGTAGGTGGCTCAAATTGTGGTTCAAAGCGAGACGAAAATGGCGTAGGTTCGAAGTTGGGCGAATGCAGAATTTCGGCGAAGTGGCGACACAAATTTCAAACGATTATATCTCACAAATTACAGAAGATAATGAGGTGATTCCAATTGGAGGATGTTTTACACTTCAAGAGGCTTCCGTGGGTTCAAAAATCAGATCAATTGGAGCTCGGACGAGGTCTGAACGGCCGTGTCAATATTGGCCTGAAAACTAACACGGCCGTGTCAGGTTAAAACAAATTCAAACTCGAGATCCTGACACGGCCGTGTTGGAAATGAACTAGGGTTCGACACGGCCGTGTTGGGTTGTCTTCTCCGAAAAAGAGCAGTAAAGAAGCAGGGGTTCGACGGGAAAAGGTCCAAAACCGCCCCGAACCTCATTCCAACCAAATAATTCACCAAAATACATCAAAATACACATATATAACATATTGGCATCAATTTAAATCGTAAATAAACACGTTGGGAGCAAGTTATCGCATTTAGGCACTATTCATCAATCCGCCATAACCAAGGAATCGAGCAAGAACAAATGAATTCAATCGGTAGAAATGAAGTACGTAATGAAAGGATCACATTGCTTACCTTGGAACTTCGATCGGATGATCGGACGAAGCTAGCTCGAGCCAAAGCTTGGAATGGCCAAAGGGGGAAATCCTCTCCTCTCTCTTTCTCCTCCCTTGCTTCACGTTAGAAAAAATGGGGGAGAGGGCTGATATTTTCAGCCCTTTAAGGGCTAAAACGGGTCGGACACACGGGTAGGGTCGAACGGGTAGGGTCAAACGATATCCGGTCCACTCGGATCAGATTTTAAAACGGTAGAGTTATCAAATGACTTAGAAAATAAAAGGTTAATTCATTGAATCCGAATCATCGAAACGAACCCAATGACAAGGTTAGAATTCAAATTCGAATTCCGAGCTCAAAGTAGCCACGAAGGCTAAAACACCCTAAATAAAATTAGGTCCCTAATTCGGCAAATATTGAGCGATTGAGCCCAAGAACAATTAATTAAATTCTAATGCACACGTATTAAAATAAATCTCACAACGACATATAAGCATCTAATCACATAATTCACGTAAATTACAGAATTAAACTCACCGTGACGCCGTACCTGGAATGCCGAAGAGGCGGGGTGTCACAAACTCCCCCCTTAAGAGAACCTGGTCCCTAGGTTCGCCTGCTCGAGTTTCAAGCTCGAACAACTTTCTGTATTCACCCAAGTTCGAGGTTCATGATGTCCCGACGAGGGTTAGCTCGAGAAAGGTCTTCCAGCACAAGGGGTTTGAATCTCTAAATCGATCCGGTCATTTGAATTTCTCGTTCGACTCGTACAATTAAGAGGGTCTAAAATAGATTAAACTCTCAACGTTTGAGTCATTTGAGTCAACTCTTAAGCTCATCCACACCACTCCACAACTAAGCTCAAACCGAATCTCTTCTTGTCCACAATCTAAGGTCCGAAGTGTCTAACATCCGAACCTTCTTCATATACCACCAAAATCGTCGAGGGGTTGTTGATCTCGTTGCAAAGCTAGACCCTCATCTTACCAAGACACCACTCTTGAGCACTCAAAACATAAAACAAAACTAAAATGCATGAGGTACGTGATATGCATGTTTAAGTGTACCGTTCACCGTTGTGGGAAAATTTGATCTTATGATGATGTGCTCAAGGTCGAAGTCCCTTTTTCCACATTTTCGCCTTGAGATTCACGGTGCCCTTTGCTTCAAATATCATCCCTATCTTTATCCCGTATTTGTTGCCTATCCTCGGAATTTTCTCTACCCCAATCTTGCACTCTTAGATGTTCTCTTGGTCTTATTATTGGTTCCAAGAATTACATCCCCCGAGCTCTAATTCATCACCAACGGCCTTAATCCGGATTCTTTCACTCGAAGACTTGCTCGTAGAAATCCTAAAGAAGAGGTATTGTCTTGTAATCATAATTCCTCTTCGTTAAAGTTCTCTCAAGACGCGGTGTTGATTCTCATATTTAACATCACTTATTTCATGGAAGATAAGAGAAGTGCCTCCAAAATCTATTAGTAATTCTCACCGACTCATTCTCGTCCGAGTGCCCTTCTTCGTGGCCAAATTTTACTTCTTGTCATCTCGCCCTTAGCCTAGGACTTCATTTAAGATCTTACCTCAATCCATTGAAGTTCCCCAAAAGCCCCACCAAAGTCTCCTATTAATTCTCCTCGAAACTCTTCTCCAAGGCACGGTTGAAAAATTCAGTCATTCTTCGTGCCTGAGATTTTGGTTAACCCAATTTTGTGCCCATTAGTAGAGTTCTTCACAATTTTGCTCATGGATTAATTACTTCCCTTTTTGGAACTTTCATCGTAGCACCTCCTCAAGAAAATTAAAAAATTTTTTTCTTGAATCTTCAATCCCCGATTGTAAGCCTCCTAAACCAACCTTGTTCAATATCTTCTTTGCGTTATCCTACAATCTTCCATCCGATCTCGAGAGAGGTCCTTACTCCAACCCTTACTCCAACCATCCCTTCCAACTTCATTGAATACCAAACTCGGAGACATAAAATGAGTGACATCCTATCAAGCAAACACTAAATATGCATGCCGGGTTAACGTGTAAATAGGATGCATCACAAATTACCACTCAGACATATAAAAAAAAATATGTTATACTGCCAATTATAACACAATTAATAAATAATTGCAGAACCTAAAATGTCCTGAATGCATGTGCTATGAATGCAAATACCTCCATCCTTGGATTCATGTTGGTTTCCAAATTGAAGCCTTTGTTCTCGCTTCCATTGCTTATTAGCCTTAGATTGATGACATTCGGCAACCATATGTTTCTTTGATCCGCACGCATAGCACTTCTTCAGTCTATCCCAACACGAGTTGTAGGCATGATTAGTTCCTCCACAGTAAGCACACGGTTGAGATTCTTTCCTTGGTCTCGAAGGATCCCCGGTTTTATGTTTCTTTCCTCGAATCCTTTTCTTCTTAGCTTGGATACCGGGAGGTTGGATTCTTTCTTCCATTTGTAGGTTCGAGCAAAATCCTAATTCACCTCTCGGTCTTAACTCCTCTTCTTCCTTGCCTCTTGTTATTCTCCGATTTTCAACCCTTAAAACTTTCGTGGTAGCCTTGTCCCAAGTACTCATATCCTCGGCAATTAAGGCCTCCTTGAACTCATCTCGTAGTCCTTCCATGAAGTACCAAGTCTTCATCTCTTCATTGTTCATGATATGAGGTACGTAGGTGCCTAACCTCTCAAATTCTTCAATGTACTCCATGACCATTTTGCCTCCTTGTTTTAGAGTACGAAACTCCTCAAATCTTCGATCTCGTAAAATAGCCGGTGAGTACCTTCTTCTAAACTCTTGAACGAAGGTATCCCATGTCAATCCTTCGTTCGTTGCTTCTAATTGTGGAGCAACTCTTTTCCACCACAGTCTTGCTTGACCTTGCAAAAGTAGTAAGGCAAGGTGAGCCTTATCTTGTGAGTCGCACGGCCATACCTCGAATATACTTTCAATCTCGGAGAGCCACTCTTCTGCCCTGATATCATTGCCTTCTCTAAATTGGGGAGGGTTAAAGGTCCTGAAGTCTCGATATAAGGTTGCCATCGGATTCAAAGGTTGCATCTCGGCATGATTTTGCCCTTGATTGTAATGATGTCGATGTGGTGGTTGACCAAAATCTTGTCTATGTGGTGGCATCCTGAAATTCTCAACAACCTCAATATAAAACATGCATGCCGGTTAGTACGTGAGAATGATATGTAATTAAATCAAGTAAGAGCAATTAAATAAATACAATGCATCAGGAAATGTAAAATCAACCAAATGTTAAGAATCCAAATACATATCACAACAAATCACAATGCAAATGCAAGCACATAGCCACATTGTCCTATGCCGTTCGACCTAGACTGACATAACACGACTCTGAGCTCAGTTTTGCAACCTAGAGCTCTGATACCACTTTAGGATGTAGCACCCCGCACGGTGGGTCACCACATCCCCCGCACCTAAGCCCAATCCACATACGAGATGGGAAACCCGTACATGAACCAAGCAGAGGTGAACGGGAGACAGACAGACACACACCTAAGCTAGGCGGAACGTAGACCCTGCAAATTAAACCAACCAACAAAAAAACGAAGCGTATGCGGAAGCAATCACACAAACAGACTTAAATTAAAAGCAGCAGTTGACGGGTTCAACTAGCATAGATCCCTAATCCCGAATATAACATAAATCAAAATACAAACGGGTTCAACTAAATCCACGAACCTGTCCTAACCTGTCCCAAAATTCATACATTCAAATCAATACAACCGGCATAAAATATATCAAACGTAAACATAACTTCTTATACAATAAGGAGCAAAGCACTTAACGAAACAAACAGACAGCCACAGACTCGACAGACCCGACTCAAAACCGCCTAGCTCGAACTCCACAACCTGAACCTGTAACTAAAACGAAAGGGGAGAGGGGTCAGTCACACAGACTGAGTGAGGGGCTACCCACACACGCTATATGTATAAGAGCAAAGCACATAACAATCACATAGTGCGTGAACTCAGGGATAGTTTTTGCATACCAAAGTTTAACCCGTGATACATATATATAGGGATTCTAAAAGAAACAAAGCAAACCAAAGCTTAAAGGATTTCATATAAAACCGGATCATTAATTCATAGCAATCATATGTTAGCTTACATATTCAAAAGGTTCATATTATACTTTAATTTAAGAGTCTATCCCCGTTTCACGAACTTTACCAAAGCATAAATACATAACTCGGCGGGTACGAGTACCTAATCCCATCCTGGGCTCCCAAACTAAACATACATAACAAATCAAAACATAACATAGCATACGTACATACATACCTCCTTCTCCGGTGATGGACGGGGTTGCGCAAACCATCCATACAGACGAGGGGAGCGTGAACACTCAAACCCTCAGGTTCCCATCCCCCTACCAAACCTCCCGGCGGGTTCAGGGTTATTCCTATCAAACTGTGGAGATGTGCACGGGGTCATAAACCGGCGACCCCATGGCCGACCCGGGTCCCCCTTACCCACAACTCCGGGGCCCAATCATACCAAACAAATCACCAGAAGCATACCATAACATAACCCGTTACATAACGAAATTAACATAACATACCTTACTTTGCAACAACTATGCTATTCATACCTCTCCGTGTCAAATCCATAAGATATTCATAGCTCGTAGCTCCCGGCTCATAAGAGGCACACGGTTTGAAGCATAGTTAACGTTACAACTTAAACAAACCATAACAAACCAAAACAAGCGTACCTAGGCTCGTACATAGCTTATCGTACTTGCAAAGTCTTAGCAAATTCATAAACTTACATATTTTGCACATATTTACTTATACTTAAGGTTATAATTTGCATGCATAGAAAACAAACACATTTTATAGGGTTTAACTATACCTAACCTCACCTTATACCAAAGGAACCCAAGAACAACACAAGTGATCCACCCCGGAATCAAAACGGCTCACGAAACACCACCCCGGGTGCACCTGGACAAACTGAAGACAAAAAGCAGGACTTAGACCCAAAGAAGAACCACATAGACGCACGGCGTATGCATAGGCACATAAGAGATTCAACTACCTAAACAAGATTCATATTCAAATTTATTTCATACAAGGGAAAGCATTTCATAGCCTATCATATGCTTAAAACACATTAAAGCATGCTCAAGTGCACTATCAATGCATACAAAGGTAAACGAAAGGCAAATGGTGGCACTTATTCATGTATGATCACAAAGCACATTACTAAAGCAATATAAAATGCATATAAGAAAAAATACATACACATAACATAATATAAAACAAGTGAGGAATGGGTTCAGAGGTCAAAAGGTGCAAGAAAAGTGGAAGAAAAGCATAAGAAACGGTTCCGAGCAAAACGGGCAAAAGTTGGAAATTTTCCGAAACCGACAAGCTGTAGGAAAACGATCATAACTTGAGTTTGAGAAATGGGAATTAAGTTTTGTTACTTGGGAATTAAACTAGACACATAGATGTTTCAAATGGTAGGTGGCTCAAATTGTGGTTCAAAGCGAGACGAAAATGGCGTAGGTTCGAAGTTGGGCGAATGCAGAATTTCAGCTAAGTGGCGACACAAATTTCAAACGATTATATCTCACAAATGACAAAATATAATGATGTGATTCCAATTGGAGGATGTTCTACACTTCAAGAGGTTTCCGTGGGTTCAAATATCAGATCAATTGGAGCTCGGACGAGGTCTGCACGGCCGTGTCAATATTGGCCTGAAAACTGACACGGCCGTGTCAGGTTAAAACAAATTCAAACTCGAGAGCCTGACACGGCCGTGTTGGAAATGAACTAGGGTTCGACACGGCCGTGTTGGGTCATCTTCTCCGAAAAAGAGCAGCAAAGAAGCAGGGGTTCGACAGGAAAAGGTCCAAAACCGGCCCAAACCTCATTCCAACCAAATAATTCACCAAAATACATCAAAATACACATATATAACATATTGGCATCAATTTAAATCGTAAATAAATATGTTGGGAGCAAGTTATCGCATTTAGGCACTATTCATCAATCCGCCATAACCAAGGAATCGAGCAAGAACAAATGAATTCAATCGGTAGAAATGAAGTACGTAATGAAAGGATCACATTGCTTACCTTGGAACTTCGATCGGATGATCGGACGAAGCAAGCTTGAGCCAAAGCTTGGAATGGCCAAAGGGGGAAATCCTCTCCTCTCTCTTTCTCCTCCCTTGCTTCACATTAGAAAAAATGGGGGAGAGGGCTGATATTTTCAGCCCTTTAAGGGCTAAAACGGGTTGGACACACGGGTAGGGTCGAACGGGTAGGGTCAAACGGTATCCGGTCCACTCGGATCGGATTTTAAAACGGTAGAGTTATCAAATGGCTTAGAAAATAAAAGGTTAATTCATTGAATCCGAATCATCGAAACGAACCCAATGACAAGGTTAGAATTCGAATTCGAATCCCGAGCTCAAAGTAGCTACGAAGGCTAAAACACCCTAAATAAAATTAGGTCCCTAATTCGGCAAATATTGAGCGATTGAGCCCAAGAACAATTAATTAAATTCTAATGCACACATATTAAAATAAATCTCACAACGACATATAAGCATCTAATCACATAATTCACGTAAATTACAGAATTAAACTCACCCGTGACGCCGTACCTGGAATGCCGAAGAGGCGGGGTGTCACAGCGACGCCCTGCTGTGTTTGTTTTTCGTGCTTTTCTCTTGTTCCTTTAAGCTTTGTTCATTTTTTCCGGCCCTTAGCATGCTCTCAACATGATTTATTATTGTTTTACGTTGTGCATTACCTTAATTGTTATGCTATGCATGTGCATGCTTCGATTACGTGAAGTTGTGTAATTTGGAACCATGCACCATACGAGTTATGATTTATGAACGCTCATACATTTATCGTGCGTCTACGTGGTTTATTTTAAGTCTAAGTCTTGTCTTTTACCTTCAGTTTGCCCAGGTGCACCCGGGGTGGTGTTTTGTCGGCCTAGTTGATTATGGGGTGAATCAAGCGCTTTGTCTTCAGCTTCGTTTGGTATAAGGTAAGGTTATGATATAGTTAAACCCTAATACAATGTGCTCGTTTGAATGCATGCGACTTATAAGCCCTATGTATATGTAAATATGTGTGAAATACATATCTTGATGGCTTTGCTCCATGTTTGAAAATATGAACGCTATGTATGCGCCTATGTATGCTTGCTCTTAGATTTGGTACGTATTCCTATGGTATGTACGTGTATGTGTGTATATACGATATGTATACATGTGGTTTCTATGTATGTGTGTATATATGATACGTATGCTTGTGATACGCTCGTTATGACTTGGTATGCACGTTTGTAGTGGGCTTAAGGCTTGACTTGACTTGTACATGACTTGATCTTATCTTTCTTGATTGGACCCCGGAGACTGTGACTTGATAAGGTTGTACCGGAACCGACCAGGAGGTTTGGTTGGGGGATGGAGTCCTAAGGGTTTGAGGAGCATTGAGCACTCCCCTCGTCTATTTGGATGGCTAGGGTCGCGCAACCCTTCCATCACCCAGAGTAGAGGTTTGACAATCTTGACTTGCTTGGTATATCTTGTTTTGTTTATTTAATTGTTTTGCACGCTATGTCTTGAGGAGCTTGGGTGGTTTGAACTCGTGCGCACCGAGTCTTGTTACGTTTGTCTTGAGTTTGCTACATTTAGTTTGTCACAAATGTAAACCTTGTTATGTAACGCTAAGCCTTGTTTTGCTTGTCTTGTTAAATTACCCTATACATATATATATTATCACGGGTAAATGTTTTGGAGTGTAAAAACTAATCCCGGATTCATGAACATCTTCTTTTGATGTGCTTTGCTCTGTATATATGTATAGTGTGCGTGTGTTAACCCCTCACTTAGTTAGTGTGACAGAACCCTCCCTCTTTATGTTTTTAGTTTGTAGGTTTGGTTTGGAGGTTCGAGCTAGGCAGAAGTCAGTCAGTTTGTGTCCGTTTCGGTTGGAACTTTTGTTAAGTCTGCATTTCTCATTTTGTATCTTGTATTCGGTTACGTTTGTTTGTTACACTTGCATGCTTATATAAGTATGAATTTGTTTAATTATGTTATGAATTCGAGACAGGCTTCTAGGGCTAGTATGAACCCGTTTGCATATATGATTTATGTTGAAATTTGATTTCGGGATTAGGAATCTATGTTAGTGGAACCCCTCACCTGTTTATTTGGTTTTGAATTTGGTATGGCATGTTCATACTTCCGCATACTTGTTATTTGTACGGTGAAGTTCAGAGTTTATGTTCCGCCTAGCTTAGGTTTGGTCTTGTTTGTCTCCCATTCTCTATGGCTTGGTACATGTGCGGAGTCTTTGTTTCATTACACATGTCGAGTTATAGTCCGGGGATGTGGTGCCCACCATTTGGGGTGCTACATGATAAAATATAAAGGCATGCTAGACTCGAAATAAGACTCCAAGACGACCTTATTCCCCACCTAGCATACTTGCAAAAGATCGAAAAACAACGTGGGGGTCAGTCGAAAGACTGAGTGAGGGGAATAAAAAAATATACACATGCACATGCAATTCATAACTCCGAGTAAAGTTTTATAAAATCCCAAGTGGGAAAGTTAGTAAAATACATCGCTCAGAATTACGAATATCAATTAATTATGTTACAATTTCATAATAATAATAATACGTGGCCCGACGAGAGGCCAATTCTCCAACCTTACTCCAATAGTGTGTGTATTAAGTTCAAGTTATAAGGCATTCATGCACATTCATAAGCGTAAACGTAATCGTAATCGTGATCGTAATCATAATTGAAAACATAATTTTTCATCCTTCTTCCTCCGGGGTGGTGGAAGGGTTTGCAAGGCCCTACCACCTCGTTAGTCCGTATCGAGTCGGGGGATCATGACTCTTACCCGCTCCTTCGATGGGGTAACACCACCGGCTCAGAATATCCCGCCTCCCGGCCATCCAAGACGCGCAAGGATATTCTCAAAGGGTACTTTATATAAAACGGATTATCCGACTGTCGGATGCAGTACTGGGTCCATTCACACATTTCCCCGGGCCCAATAATACCTGAATAATTCTTGCCAAAATACTTTTCGTGAAAACATTTGAAAATATTTGCGTAATTAATTCATTTTCCAAAATATACTTATAAGTATTACATTTTGGCTTAAATAGTCACATGAGGAATTACGGGTTCTAATTAACTAGAATTTAAACCTCACTTTGACAAGAGAGAGAGAGAATGAAGAAGAGAAGCGTATGGACCCTGCTCCTCAACCACGGGATCAAACTCTGTGTAAGAAATACAAGTGTACATAAGACTCTAGACTTATGAACCAAGCAATCGACAAAAAATATGATTATGCATGTCACAAGATGTTAAAGTCGATGAAACAATTATTGACAATTCATAATTAATTCATGGGAAGGCATAGATCTAGGGAAAACGGATAAAAGGCATGAATTAATTAAAATACACAAAGTAGTACTCCCAGTGGTCAATCCTGGCCGGGATGATTTTTAGTGGAGTTAACTGCACCAAACCCCCTGTGTTTGTTCCAAATTGTAAAAAAAACCCTCTGTTATAAAAATTAGTTCAAAAAACCTTATGTTATTTTATTTTTTGCACACGGCCCCCTTATTCCATTTGGTCAACTATTAAATCTTTTAACCCTAAAATACCCTTACTCCATAAGGTTTTTTTAACAGTTGACCAAAGAAATGAGGGGGTGATGTGCAAAAAATTAAATAACATAAGGTTTTTTGAATTAATTTTTGTAACATAGGGTTTTTTTTTGCAAATTGGGACAAACACAGGGGGTTTTATGCAGTTAACTCATTAAGGGCATTATAGACATTTTATCCCAAAAAAACACATTCCTACACGCAATCAACGCGCGTGAGGGCCACACAACGCGCTCAGGGTTTTTTTTTGCAAAATTTTAGAAAACACAGGGTTCTTTGGATGATATTCCATATGACGGGGTTTTTTTTGTTCTTTTCGCCTAACACGAGGTAGTTTTCGGCAATTTACTCATTTTTAGTGTGAAAAGGGTCCCGGCCTGGACAACCTTCCAGCAGCCTCTTGGACTAAGCCATCCCGGCCGGGACAGAAATCATTCCCGGCTAGGACAGGTCGTCCCGAAACCTCATTGCCATGTGATCTCGGACGGGATGAGGTTTGTGAAGAAATGGATCCCGGCCAGGATCCCATTACCGAGAGCAGCTGTGCAGCAATCCTTGCCTTTCCCAGCCTAACCTTCTGCCACACGATCCCGACCGTTATTGTTTTTGAACTAAAAGTGATCCCGACCGGGATCCTCTACTCGAAAACAAGGCAGCAGCGGGTGTGCCGAAAATGCACCAAAAATAACTCCAAAACAAGATCAATGCAACAAAAACAAGTCTCAACAAGTTCATAACACTTATACACACATAATATCACATTTATGCATCAAATAATACATGCTAGGTTCAAGAATCATGCATCACTATTCACTAAACCCTCAAATGTATACCAAGTTCCATAAATGTTTCAACAACCCAAGTTTCATGCAATAAATCCATGGATACTCATATAAATACATGTAGACATGCCTAGCAACAAGAATTAAAACTCAAATCCTAAGATTTCTAACTAAAGACACATTCACACACACACACATACATATATATTATAGCGCCCCCTAACACTACAACTCCCGCACCGTACTACCCTCGAGTGGATGTGAGAGCTAGTACTCGAGAAATACTACGGCGAACGGTATAGACGGTACTTAAGTAGAGCGTAGGGTAAAATGCAGCAGAAAATGAAAGAATTTAAAATTTGCAACAAGCAACATGATAACACACAGAATAGTCATGATATTGTAAGGGGGTAGTATGATAGCGTAGTGTACGGAGTTAATGTGTAAGAGCAATTTAATAGCAATATATACATGATCAGGATTAAATGCTCTTAATCTAAGCCTGATCTAATAAATATGACACCTATAGCTTCAAGATACCTCTAGGTGTCGTTGTCCTCGCTCCCTGAAATCATGTATTTGAAACAAGCAAGGAATTAGTCAAAGTGACTAAGTGAAGGAAAATTAGATTTAGATATATATGGTTATATATATATATATATATATATATATATATATATATATAATGATGGCAATAGTATATAGCAAATATGATACGGTTCATAAGTTTGAAACCGGGATAGGGGTACTTGGAGTTTAGTTTATAATTGATGAACCGTTTGATAAAAGATTTGTACCGCCTGCAAGTAAGGCGTCTCCCTCCGATCTGCTTAAAATATTTGTAAAATAGTACCGGCCTGATCAAGGCACCGGTACTTTAATAAAACTAAATATGATAATAACTCCGCAACACCGTAGTGTCAGTAGGGGAGCAAACCCTACCGACGATATGTAATATGTGGGAGGAAGCTATCTCTCCCAGGGAGGTTATTCTCCCTTGTAAGTCTCTTGGCGTGGAGTAACTAACCTCCAGCTAAACCACTACCAAGAGTTGGTGGCGGTCTGTGGCACCAACAATACCCTCGGCCCGATGCCTTTCGAGTATTGCTCGACACAGCTGCACGCCGGGCCCATTTTGATAAATGATAATGATAATTGACTTGCTTTGTCGGGAATCAGTTCTTAATATTAATAGGACTGAAATATATATTGTCCGGATAAGATCCTGATTCCGACTTAATGGTATTTTCCTCATAAAGAGGAATATTATATTATATTAATATGTATAAATAGGAAATCAAATGATAGATAGGTAGATTTGGAAATCATTTTATAATTAGATATAGATATATAGATGATTCCAGTTGAAAATGTTTTAACCCTCACCTAGTATCAAAATTTAAACAAATTGGAACGGATCCCACTGTTCAGTGCAATTGTCGCCTGAAAATAATTACTACTGACTTAGAACTAGGTTCTTATTATTCTAATCAAACAATCACATAAGGTTTAGGAAATATAACATATTAGAAAATTCTTATAACATTTAGAAATTTTCCCGGTAAAATTTAAATTTTAATTTGTTTAAGAAAATTTAATTAATTAATTAGGTTTCAAGAATTCTTTAACTACTTAAATATTTATTAATCATGTTTTGACCTTAATTAGAGTATTAGGAATTAAATTTAGGATTTAATTCAACAATGTAGGTTGATTTTGAAATTATTTTATAATTTTATTAATTTTTGAATTAATTTGGAAAAATCTTTATTTAAAATTCCAAAATCCTATTTTATAATTAATTTTAAATTAATTTCGAAATTATTTAATTAAATGTTGATCAAAAAGTCAAAGTTACTATTAAAAACATTTACTATTCAATTTCTTATGAATTAAACACTTTATAACACAAAATTAAACACACACACACACTATCACACGTACACATGATTTTGATTCAAGAACATTATGAATGTGTTCTTAAGCTTATAAAGATGTTCATACTAGTTCATGATCATATTCAATAAATTTTTGAATTCATAACATATAATTAAATTCAAATGTAACACTTTAATAATAAATTAAATCCAAATAAATTATTCTAAGTATAAATTTAATCAAATAAGAACATAATTATTTAAATACATACTCATGCTACATCATATCATAATTCATGCAATTAATTAAATAAAATTCCATAATGTAGGCACATTACACATAAAGCTAACAATTATGCATATATATTATAAAAATAAATTCCTAAAGCATAATTTTATTATTCCTAATCATGCTAGTAATATTATTATATTAAAAACATAACATAAAGCATGAAATAATAAAATACAATTGTACCTTATGAGAGAGGGAGAGAGGGTCACGAGAGAGAGAGAGAGATGTGGGAGATTGTGGTGTGATTTCTTATGTGAAGTTGGGAGGCTATTTATAGGTATGTCTTGGGGGCTTATGTTACAATTTTAGGGACTTAATTAGATGAATCATGGTGTGAGCAAGCTAGGTTCATTTATTAAGGGGGTTTAGTTGTATACTTATGTGTACGTTTAAGATATAATTAATTTATTTAGTAATCATGACAAAATAAAAATAATTCTAAAATGGGATGAAAATGATAATAAATTCGTAGAAGAATGTCTAGGGTTTAGTTTGAAATGAGAGAACTTGCAAAATAAAGAGAATCGAAAAAGCTTTCTAATGGTTAAAAACACTTAACGTTTGAACGTCTACATTTAAAGTAGTAGTCGTTCAGGAATTTTGAAAAATACGATAAAATTCATAAACGAAGCTAGAATGTGAATTGATTCCCGAGCAAGTGTCCATGATTCTTGAAATAATTCAAGGATCATTTTGACTGTAGCACCCGGGACGATAGGCGCCACATCCCCCGCACTATGAGTCTAGTCCACACATGAAATGGATAGTCCAAGCATGAACCGGACTCATAGCGAACGGGAGACAAAATAAAAACAACCTTGCTAGGCGGAATCTAACCCCATACCAAATAACTTAAGAAAAACCAAATGTGCAATGCGGAAGCAATAACATATAATTCATACTTTTCAACAATTACTACAAGTCCAATAATTCCAATACATCAACAATGAATCATAGTTGGCACGCAGGCCCAATTACGTCAGGATATACAATTATAACATATAAATATGAAATGTGACTCGAGTGTACAAGTGTGACTCGATCAAGAATGCAATGACTCGACTCCCGCCTAGCCAAAACCTGCAAGAACTGAGCAGTGGGAAAGAGGGGTCAGTCTCTAGAAAACTGAGTGAGCAGGAGCTATACATATATATAAAAACATGCACATGCAGGTCATAAATCCCGAGCAAAGTTTTATTTAAAGTTAGTTCCGACGAGGGCAATAAAAGGACTAAGCAATGCTCGGGTTTTACGACTAATTCATATTAAATTCATTAAGTTCATAATTCATACATAAACATAATGGCTCGGCGAGTGAGCGTGCATAATCTCCAACCAAACTCCGACCGTGTACGACAAATATCATTAATACATTGAATACGTGATCATGCAATATATATAATACACACAAGTCATATAACATAACATAAGACATAGTCGTTTGGGCAATCCGTGTCTCGGCCTTCCCGCACGGTGCATAACAATCATAACATAATCATAATCATAAAATAAGTTCCAACCTTCTTCCTCCGGGTGATGGCCGGGTGATCGGCCCGAACCATCCATGCATGGACCAAAAGGGTTTCATGACTCCCCTAGTGGCACTCAATGTCCATTCCTCGCTAACTCCTAACGAGGTCCGATTAGGCCGTTAATATAATTGAAACTAGTGAAAGGGATCACCGTCGGCCCATGCCTCCCCGGATAGCCTCTAACACCAAGTCCCTGGGCCCCATTGTGCATTCATTCATACATTTCTCGCCAAAACATTTGCTTCATACCTTACCGTGCAACTCGGCGTATGCTATACACGTACCTCTCCGTGTCATCCTAATCTGTAGCTAGCATGAAGACACACGGTTTGGAGCATAGCCACGTTGCAAAACCATTTTAAGCTTATATACGCCCATACGTATAATTTCAGAAGAATTTACTCAATGAATCCACTTTGTAAAGATAACATATATATACATAAGGTTTTAGGCCAAAACTTGTAACATAAGGGTTGTAGGGTTTTATACATAACTAGAACGAAAACACCCTCACCTGGAAGATGACGATACAAGGATACAAGCTAGGCCGTGAGCCTATCGATCACGATATCACCACCCTGGAGATAAACTGTACAAGAGAAAGACATAATGTGTACTCGTGAGAAACGACTCAATATGAAACCAATTAGGACGCACGGCATTAACATGAGGTGTTCGTGAAATTCTATGTTATGTTTCAATATACAATGGATCATAAGATGTCATGAGTTGATGTGATTCATGTTCATACACACCAATAAAGCCATTTAGACACAAACATGTTTTAATAATTCAATTCATAATATATTACAATACATGTTAACAATGCATAAGGATAAATTAGGCATGTATATAATGCATATAAGTCATATAAGGGGTCGAGGAAGTGCAACAAAGGCGATAGAACGAGTTTTGGCAAAGTTTAGCAAAAGTTAGGAAAAGTTGACAATTTTCGGAAATGCGCAAGCAGTAGAAAAATGGGTATATCTTGAGTTTGAGAAATTGTAATTAAGTTTTACTTATTGGAGGTGCAACTAGACACATAGATGTTTTCAAGGATATGTGGTACGAATCATGATTCAAAGCAAGGTGAAAATGGCGTAGGTTTGAAGTTTGGGCCAATGCAGAAGTTCGATGAAGTGGCGACACAATTTTCAAACAATCATAACTCACAATTGAAGAAAGATATCGAGTTGATTCCAATTGGTGGATGTTCTAGACTTCAAGGGATTTCCGTGGGTTCAAAAATCAGGTCAATCTGAGTTCGTATCAGGGTAAACGGGATAAAACAATCTCAGTTAGAAAATAGTAGAGGATCCAAAGTTTCTGCCTCAAATCCACCCCCAAAGGAAAAATCCACCCTCGCGGATTTAGGTCAGTGGCGAAAAACACACAACAAGCAGGACAAAACTCATGCTAGACCATATAAACACCAAATTAACACACATAGGTAAGTTAAGGTAGCAAGAATTCATGCATTTCAAGCCAATGAATGGTCCAAAGTTGCAACAACTCATGCTAGGAAAGAAGAAAGAACAAGTTCATGCAAAACCTCCAAATTTCATAAATGGTTAAGTCATGATTCTTCAATTAACACTCAAATCAAGTTCATATATATCATAAATGACATCTTAGGAGCAATATACATACTTCATATTAAAAGATCACTCAAGGAAGCAAGCTAGAATACATCAATTTCCCCATACCCTCACTATTCATCCTACATGCCATTTCTAACCCAAAGCTTGGAGAAATCATGCAAACCTTAACTCAAAATGACTACAAGGAGATGTACATCACAAATATAGTCTTACCTTTCAATTTGGAGTAGAAATGGTGGAGGAATGAGCTCAAATACCCCAAGGTTTGAATAGTTCCTTCTTCCTCCTCCTTTTCTCTTCTTTCTCCCTCTTTCTTTCTCTTTTGGCTGAGTTTGGTGAGTGAGAGGGGGTTTGGTTCGGTGGGGGGCTGATATGGGGGGAGAGAGAGTGTGTGCAAGTGGGTATAGGTCAATGGTTAGGGTCTAGGTACGTTAGGAGAGGTCCGCGAACGTGAAATAGCTATTATTTGTCATTTTTGGCGCAAGGGGCTTGTTTCGGTTAAAATTTGGCAAAGCAAATAATCTTAGAAAAATATGAGGCTTGTCCCATTGTCTCCGATTCGTCGATCCGGATCCAATGGAGGTGACGGAACTGGATTCCGAGTTCCCGAACTCAAGATATGCCGCCCGGAACACAAGGTGCGCTAAATGCTCTTTAGCCCCCTTTTCGGTTCCGATCACACAAAAGAATCCAAAACTCACACATACGAGAATAAAATCATGCAACGAGCATATAAACATAATCATAAGTCACATAATTCACTCATGCTAAGTTTCCATGAAAAACAGAATTCGAATCAAATAGAAACGGCATCAAACATAAACACACATGCTCAAACATCTCAAGAATTCACAATCAATTAATAAAATCAATAAAAGAAATAATATTGAAGCATATATCATTAATTAAATTGCGGACATTGGTAACAAATACGTCATGCTCAAACCTCTGAAAAACTGGGGCGTTACAACCTCACCCCCTTAAAAAGAATCTGTCCTCGGATTCACTACAACCTATTCAAACAAAGAGAGAACTCCGTCTCTCGAAAACAACAAAGAGAGAGCCCCGTCTCTGAGACAACAAGGAGAGAACCCCATCTCTTAAATAACAAAGAGAGAGCCCCGTCTCTGAAACAACAAGGAGATAACCCCGTCTCTCAAACAACAAAGAGAGAGCCCCGTCTCTGAATTAACAAGGAGAGAACCCCGTCTCTCAAACAACAAAGAGAGAGCCCCGTCTCCCAAACAACAAAGCAAGGAAGTCTCCAATACTCCCGAGCCACACAACCCATACAGAAACATCAAAGAGCAAACATCAAACATGAGGCAACAGAATCAATTACAACAGTTGAAATCATGTAAGACACAAAAGACAGAGCAATAATTATAAAGTAAGCACATAAGTCATGAATCATGCAAAGCAATTATCACGACAGGAAAACAAGGTACACGTCATCAAAATTATTTAAATTACAATTGCATGTATGCATATGCCATGAATGTTTCCTATACCGTTCACCCAAGCAATGAGGTTGAAAGTTAATAATTCATAATGTGGTAGGAGGCTCCGATTTGGCTCTTGATTAATTCTTGGAATTCCCTTTGCTCGTAGTATTAAGCTTTGAAATCCTCGGCGTGTTGACATCGTAACAACTACCCCATTCCCATTCCATAGCAAGTCCTTATCCACGAATCATACTCGAACTTTTCTCAAATTCTCGAATTTATTCTCTCGCCGAAATAGCATCCTCAACTTGCCTCGGAAAACATTTGAAAAGCCAGTAACCCATCTTGATTAAATCATAGTATCCCTTCCCACAACCAATTGTATTAATCCTCACTAAATCAATCACCAATTATAGTGATTGGATCGATTCTTGTTATTCACTACCTTTCTTAACCCCTCGTCTTCAAGTCAGGGAACACGTTAATCCAATTATAATCCCTTCCGCGATTAACCTCACAGTTTCTATCACTTAAAATTTTGACATGGTAGCAAGTGCTAATCCTTCATATGAATCCTTCCTCATCTCTTGCCATGGTAATTCTTCCTTCTCTTTGAACGGTAGTGATACATCCAGTTTTGATCTATTTACTCCTTTACACTTAGTTCACACAATTTCACCATCTCTACTTCCCGATTTCCCTCAACTTAATGTCCTTGGAAGTCTTCATAGAAGAATGACCGACAACGCGGTGAAGTTTGTATGTCGTGTTATCCACATTCCTTCAATACTTAGTGATGTCTTTTGCTAGTCTCTCGAATTACTTTGATGTGAATCATGATGAACCGCGGCCATATCTTGTCCCAAATGAAGAGCTGGACCGATCCACAACTCAAGAAGATAGCATACAAAAGGAACAAAGTTATGGTGGTCCAATTACAAGAGCTCGGGCCAAAATTATCCAAGAGGAAGTTGGAAATCTCTTAAACCAATTTGCTCAAACTGGACTCCAACCTTCAAGATGGGCTGCTGAACCAAATTCAAAATACTTCAATGTTTTTATGTCCAATTCCTAAAGTCCAAAGTGTGGAAATGATGTAATTCGGCCCTAAGCCTATTATAGTATTATTTGGGCCTTTATTTTATCATTATTTAGCTGCATATTAGTTTATTTAAGCCCACTTTTGTAAGCCTTCATGGCAAGTGGCGGGAATAGCTTGTGTCCTTTAGTATTCTAGTGTCTCTTAGGTTTCCATGCATGCATCTTTATATTCAGCATTGTAACTTGTTTTTCTTTCAATCAAGAAGTAAAATTATTGAATTTTCATTCAAGTGAGATTTTCTCTCAAGTTCTTTGCTGAACGACATTAGGGTTTCAAACCCCTTTCCCGGATAACGTTATTTCTCGACTCCTTATAGTCGACGGGGTGCGTTACTTACAATCTGATAGTGTTGGTTCCTTGCTCATTATAGCAAACGGGTCACACTCCTATAATTCAAATCTGATAGTGTTGGTTCTTTGCTCAATATAGCAAATGGGTCACACTCCTCTTATTTTCAACTTTGAATTGGACGATCAGATTCAAGAACTCCAAGTATTGATATAGGGTTTCACGGCAAGTACGTGGAGTTCGTATCATTTGGTATCTAGAGCTTAGGTTTCCATCCAAGGTTATGTATCCGTATCTTTTATCTTTTGTATAATTTCTTTTCATTATTGTTATATTGCTGCAAAAAAAAAAAAAAAAAAAAAAAAAAAAAAAAAAAAAAACGAAAAAAAAAAAAGAGAGCAGCATTGTTTCAGTCATTTTCTTTGTAATCTCAAATCATAAGTCATGTGGATTTGTTTGCTTGTATCTTTTTAGTTGTAACAGTTCGTTTGTGACAATTTTAGCACCCTTATTGATTCATTCATCTTAAGGATTATTTGGTTGAGGGATCTGAAATTTCTTGTGTCTTTCTTCAAGAATTGAGAGAAAAGAGTGGTAAAAGGCTTGAGTTGTGAGCACAAAAGAGGGAAAAAGCCATATTTTTGAGTGATACACGAACGTGAGTGACTCTAAACGAGGGCAAACACGTGAGGGAGTGTTGTGAGGTAATTTTTACTAACGATTTTCTTGCAGGTTTAAAACATGACGGAAGAACGAAATGAACAGCCTCCAATGGACGTTAACTTTGTCCTCCGTGCAATGCAACAAAAATTTGATAGGTTGAACGTACAATTTGGTGAGATCCGGGATCGATTGGATCAAAATGATGAACGGGTGACTGAATTACAACAAAATGCTCTCCCGGCTAGGAGACCAAACCGACGACCAGCCGATTTGGGTATCAATCCTCGTGATGGATTTGATGATGAGGAAGATGACTTGGATGAGGCTGCATCAAATGCCTCTTCTAGGAGAGATCATAGACGTCCAAGATACCAACAACAACGAAGAGGAAGAGGGGTAATTGACAATAACCTCGGATCTATCAAGCTTTCTATTCCTTCCTTCAAAGGACAAAATGACCCGGAAGCTTACATTGAATGGGAACGAAAGGTGGAGTTAATTTATGACTGCCACAACTATTCGGAAGGGAAAAAGGTAAAACTTGCAGCCGTATCCTTTACGGACTATGCTATTGTATGGTGGGATCAAGTGGTGATAAATAGACGCAGAAGTGGTGAGTACCCTATTGAAACTTGGGATGAGATGAAGGTGGTTATGAGGAAGAGGTTCGTACCTCCTCACTACTATCGGGACCTACACCTTAAGTTGCAAAGTTTGAGGCAAGGGTTCAAAACGGAAGAGGAATATTACAAAGAAATGGAGATGGCAATGATTCGAGCAAATATTGAGGAGGATCGTGAGGCAACCATGGCTCGGTTCATATGTGGTCTCAACCGAGAGATCGCCAATGTAGTGGAACTTCATCACTATGTTGAACTTGAGGAAGTGGTCCATATGGCTATCAAGGTGGAGAGACAATTTAAGAAAGGAAGGACTGTGGTTAGGCGTGATGATTCAAATACCTCTAAACCAAAGTGGAATTCTTCTCCAAAAACAGCCGAAAAGCCTTCAAAACCAAAGGAGGATCCACCTACAACAAAGGGTTCGTTTGAGAAAGGTAACACCTCTACACATCGCAATCGTGATATTAAATGCTTTAAATGTCAAGGAGCAGGCCATATAATGTCTCAATGTCCAAACAAAAGAGCCATGATCTTGTTAGACAATGGAGAACTTGAAACCGAAAGTGAGGGTGATAATGGAGGCCTTGAAACATCGGATGAGGCAAGTGATGTTGAGCATGCGGTTGTGGGGCAAAGTTTGGTGGTTCTAAGAGCTTTGCACATCCAAGCTCTTGAGGACAAAGATGAACAACAAAGGGAAAACATCTTTTACACACGGTGTCATGTTAAGGAGCGAGTGTGTGGGCTGATCATTGACAGCGGGAGTTGCGTGAACGTGGCTAGTAAATTGATGGTGGAAAGGCTCGGCCTTAAAACCTTGAAGCACCTGAGACCTTATAAGCTCCAATGGCTGAATGAACATGGTGAAATGAAGGTAACAAAACAAGTTCTTATCTCCTTTTCAATTGGCAAATACATGGATGAGATTCTTTGTGATGTCGTACCAATGCAAGCTGGCCATATATTGCACGGAAGACCATGGCAATTTGATAGACGAACAGTTCATGATGGCTACAAGAATCGATATAGTTTTACCAAGGATGGGCGAAACATCACCTTGGCACCTTTACCACCAAGCCAAGTGTATGAAGAACAGTGCCAAATTAAGAAATCCATTTCAGCTTCTTCAAAACAAAGTGATTGTAATAGTGAGAAAGAATGTGAAAAAGAAAAAGAAAAAGAGCATGAAAAAGAAAAGGAGAAGGAAAAAGAAAAAGAGTGTAACAGAAAAGAAGAGGGAGAAAAGAAACTAGTTGAAAAGAAAGAAAGAAAAAAAGTGAGTTTCTTTATAAAAGAAAAAGAGATTGAGGGGGTGATAAAAAAAGAAAAGCTTGTGATGATGATGATGTATAAAAACATATTTCTTTCATCTAATGAAACCCCTCCCTTGCCTAGTGTTGTTTCTTCTCTCTTGCAGGAGTTTGAGGATGTATTCCCGGAGGAAATACCACCCGGTTTACCTCCTATACGAGGAATAGAACACCAAATCGACCTCATCCCCGGGGCTGCCATCCCAAACCGACCAGCTTACCGAAGCACCCCTCAAGAGACAAAAGAGCTTCAAAAACAAGTTGAAGAGTTGCTTGCAAAAGGATATGTGCGTGAGAGCATGAGTCCATGTGCTGTTCCAGTTCTTTTGGTGCCAAAAAAGGATGGTACTTGGCGAATGTGCGTGGATTGTAGGGCTGTCAACAAGATCACGGTAAAGTATCGTTATCCCATACCTCGCCTTGATGATATGATTGATGAATTGCATGGTTCTACCATCTTCACTAAAATTGATTTGAAAAGTGGCTATCACCAAATAAGAATGCAAGAAGGTGATGAATGGAAAACAGCTTTTAAAACTAAGCATGGATTGTATGAGTGGTTAGTAATGCCTTTTGGCTTAACTAACGCACCTAGTACCTTCATGAGATTGATGAATCATGTATTGCGTGCTTATATTGGTAAATTCGTAGTGGTTTACTTTGATGATATACTGATCTTTAGCCATAATTTGCATGAACATATTGAGCATTTGAGGTTAGTACTTGAGGTACTAAGGCATGAAAAGTTATATGCTAATCTTAAGAAGTGTAGCTTTTGCATGGATAGAGTCGTGTTCCTTGGATTTGTTGTGAGTGCAGGTGGTATAGAGGTAGATGAAGAAAAGGTTAAGGCAATCAAAGAGTGGCCTACACCCAAGACCATCACGGAAGTAAGGAGTTTTCATGGTTTGGCCGGGTTCTATAGGAGATTCATGCCCAATTTCAGCACCATAGCTGCCCCCTTAACGGAAATCATCAAGAAAAGCGTGGGATTTAAGTGGGGAGAAGCTCAAGAAATGGCATTCCAAACATTGAAAACAAAGCTAAGTTCTGCTCCTCTTTTACTTTTACCGGATTTTTCTAAAGCTTTTGAAATCGAATGTGATGCTTCGGGTGTTGGTATAGGTGCTGTGCTCATGCAAGAGAAGAAACCAATTGCATACTTTAGTGAGAAACTCAATGGGGCTGCATTGAACTACTCTACTTATGACAAGGAGCTCTATGCCTTAATTAGGGCCTTAGAGACGTGGCAGCATTACTTGTGGTCGAAAGAGTTCATCATTCATACGGATCATGAGTCATTAAAACATTTGAAGGGGCAAGGAAGTTTGAACCGAAGGCATGCTCGCTGGGTTGAATTTATAGAGATGTTCCCTTATGTGATTCGGTACAAGCAAGGTAAGGATAATGTTGTTGCTGATGCCTTATCACGAAGGTACATTCTTCTCTCTACCTTAAGTGCTAAATTCATGGGATTTGATCATATTAAGGAACTATACTTGAGTGATTCTGATTTTGCTGAAATATTTGCATCTTGTGAACAAAAGCCTTGTGATAAATTTTATGTTCAAGATGGTTATTTGTTTAGAGAAAACAAGCTATGCATTCCAAATTGTTCTTTCCGTCAGTTGCTAATCCGTGAGTCTCATGGGGGAGGATTAATGGGACATTTTGGTGTTTTAAAAACTTTGAGCATACTTAAGGAACATTTCTTTTGGCCTCATATGAAACGGGATGTTGAACGGACTCGTCATAGATGCGTAACTTGTAGAAAGGCTAAATCACGAGTTAAACCTCACGGCCTTTACACACCCTTGCCTGTTCCAACGCATCCGTGGACTGATATTTCTATGGATTTTGTGCTAGGAATGCCAAGAACACAAAATGGAAAGGATTCAATTTTTGTTGTTGTTGATCGATTTTCTAAAATGGCACATTTCATTCCGTGTAATAAAACTGATGACGCAACACATGTGGCTGGATTGTTCTTTCGGGAAGTAGTAAGACTTCATGGAATCCCAAAATCAATTGTAAGTGATCGAGATGTGAAGTTTTTAAGTCACTTTTGGCGAGTATTGTGGGGAAAATTGGGAACAAAACTGTTATTTTCCACCACTTGTCATCCTCAAACGGATGGACAAACGGAAGTAGTGAATCGAACCTTGGGAACTCTTTTAAGAGCTGTGTTTAAAACATATTCAAAGAATTGGGTTGAGTGTATTGCATTTGTTGAATTTGCATATAACCGTTCAATACATTCTTCTACTTCTTTCTCACCCTTTGAGCTTGTTTATGGTTTTAATCCCTTAACTCCTTTAGATTTGCTTCCTTTACCTATGAATGAACTTGTAAGCTTAGATGGCAAGGAGAAAGCTGAACTTGTGAAGAAAATGCATGAGGATGCTCGGCTTCACATTCTCAGAAGAAACAACCAGGTTATGATTCAAGCCAACAAGGGACGAAAGAAAGTTGTTTTCAAGGAAGGAGACTTGGTTTGGGTTCACTTTAGGAAAGAGAGATTCAATCATCAGCGAAAGTCCAAACTTGACCCACGGGGGGACGGACCATTCAAAGTGTTGAAAAGGATCAATGATAATGCTTACAAAATTGATCTCCCGGATACGTATAGTGTAAGTTCCACCTTTAATGTTGCTGATTTATCTCCCTTTCATGCAGATTCAGATTCGGGGACGAATCCTTTTCAAGAAGGGGGGAATGATGTGAATCATGATGAACCGCGGCCATATCTTGTCCCAAATGAAGAGTTGGACCGATCCACAACTCAAGAAGATAGCATACAAAAGGAACAAAGTTATGGTGGTCCAATTACAAGAGCTCGGGCCAAAATTATCCAAGAGGAAGTTGGAAATCTCTTAAACCAATTTGCTCAAACTGGACTCCAACCTTCAAGATGGGCTGCTGAACCAAATTCAAAATACTTCAATGTTTTTATGTCCAATTCCTAAAGTCCAAAGTGTGGAAATGATGTAATTCGGCCCTAAGCCTATTATAGTATTATTTGGGCCTTTATTTTATCATTATTTAGCTGCATATTAGTTTATTTAAGCCCACTTTTGTAAGCCTTCATGGCAAGTGGCGGGAATAGCTTGTGTCCTTTAGTATTCTAGTGTCTCTTAGGTTTCCATGCATGCATCTTTATATTCCGCATTGTAACTTGTTTTTCTTTCAATCAAGAAGTAAAATTATTGAATTTTCATTCAAGTGAGATTTTCTCTCAAGTTCTTTGCTGAACGACATTAGGGTTTCAAACCCCTTTCCCGGATAACGTTATTTCTCGACTCCTTATAGTCGACGGGGTGCGTTACTTACAATCTGATAGTGTTGGTTCCTTGCTCATTATAGCAAACGGGTCACACTCCTATAATTCAAATCTGATAGTGTTGGTTCTTTGCTCAATATAGCAAATGGGTCACACTCCTCTTATTTTCAACTTTGAATTGGACGATCAGATTCAAGAACTCCAAGTATTGATATAGGGTTTCACGGCAAGTACGTGGAGTTCGTATCATACTTCCTCTTCAATCTTTATACGTACATTTTATCTCTTTTCCTTTTATTCACCCCTAGAATTCTTTTGTTGAGGACTTAGTTAACTTAGGAGTGGTTACCATCATCTTCAAGCATGACGATTCGATCGAGTTTTCATTTTTCCTAAAGCAATTCTCAGAATCCCTTAGAAATTCCCTGATAATATCATCATTTTCAGTATCTGTATCCCATATACACGACTGGCCCAAGAATCTATTTGTAAAGATGCGTTTGGTTCCGACTCCTTTAATTCCCTAGGGTCCAATTCAAGTCCTTCCATAATTGCTCCCTACTATTCCTTTCTCCTTAACTTCTTTTGAGTCATCATGGAAAATCAACCAGTACATAGTTGGATCTTAATTTGTTGGGTGTCATCCGAGCTCCTCCAACACTCGATCGAAATTATCCTCTAGGGACGCCATCATGAATTGTGCCAATCTGATTCGGTTCCTTTTCTTTTGAGTTGACATAATGGTCCCGCGGAATCTCCTCTATAATTCCACCATCTTCAGAGTATGATACCCGATTCTATAGAAAACCCACTATTTCAAACTCTATCCACATTCGTTTCGCCGAGCATCCTAATCTCCTTCAACTGAGTAACTCTAGCTAAGAAATGGTTCGGTGAGTTACTCATATGAAATCAAGACATTTAAATTGGAATAACATCCACTCTCTTTGATCCCCAACTTCTATCTTTCCGGATCTTCTTGCAATCCGGAACTCTCCTATCTTTTCTCATTTGATTCAAATAATTCCAAATCCATTCCAACCCTTAATCTCTAAAATTTAACTTTCATTTCCAGCATCTCCCTATCACCCAAAAATTTCCTTTTTGACCCGCTTCGGTAGAGCTTCGGTAAGGATTCGGTTGAATTAATAGTTGAGGCATTACATTGAGAGAGTATCCTAACAAGTAAACATTCAAACAGTGCATGTTGGGTTAGAATGTTCAATGCGTGCAACACATATTTCAACCAAGGAGATGCAACATCCAATCATTGATTACAATATTAAAACACATAGGTAGGAATTTAAATAAGTAAATTACAACGTATAATGCACGTGCTATGAATGCATTGAACATGTCACCATCATGATGGATTTTAGTACGATATCTCATCCCTTGATTCCAATCCACGTGCATATTCAATCATTGATGATGCTTCCCATCCTTGCTTGCTTCTTGATATCACCGTGTTCCAAAATTCCAAGAAGTTGATGTGATTTGAATTCTTCGAGACTCCTGGCTATCTTTGCTTTGCATCCATTTGTTAATCCTCAATTGCAACCGTATCTCCCAAGCTTCTTGACTTGACTCCTTTTTGTAAAATCCTACAATTAACGGCTCTCCACTCTTTTCATCTTAGTTGAGTCGAAGCCTCCAACACATCTTGCATTTGGTCCTTTGAAGCTTCCCAATTTGACCTTCCAATTGCTCAACCATCTCGAACTCGGAGGTCTCAACAGTGGACCTTGGAGATTTTGATCTCGTATTGAACGCCTTTATAATTGGGTGGTAAGAAGTTCCACATCCATCTTGTTGTCTCACAACTCCCTTAAATTAGAAAATTTGAGTCTCCACCATACTTGTACTTTGATAATCTTCAAGGTTTGTAAAAAGGATGAAATTGATGAACCTTCCCATGATCCAAGCTTCCTATTACCTTCCTCTCATGATATCGAGCCATGATATGAAATTCCATTTGGCAAGCCGCGAAAATTAAACACCTAGCCTTCAATTCCCTTTTTGCTCCCACAATCCCTCCGTCGATCTAGTAGAAGTAACTTGTAGTTGAAATAGGTTGTAGCTTGATTGACATGATTACAATCTATAATCAAAATTCAACTCAAATATATATGTATGTCGGTTAGGATATGTTTATGGCACATAGCTGAATCAATGAAAGCACACTAAATGCAAAATGCAATACCAAAGTAATGAGATTAAAATTAAGTTATGTATATCGAACAATCTCAGTAATTAGCAGCAAATAACAATAAAAGCCAATGCAATGCATACGTTGACAAGTTGTTCCTATGCCGTACGACCTAAACTGACTCAATCACGACACTAGAACACCGATTTTGCAACCGGGCTCTGATACCACTTAAGGATGTAGCACCCGGGACGATTGGCGCCATATCCCTCGCACTATGAGTCTAGTCCACACATGAAATGGATAGTCCAAGCATGAACCGGACTCATAGCGACCGGGAGACAAAATAAAAACAACCTTGCTAGGCGGAATCTAACCCCATACCAAATAACTCAAGAAAAACCGAATGTGCAATGCGGAAGCAAAAACATATAATTCATACTTTTCAACAATTACTACAAGTCCAACAATTCCAATACATAATTTAAATCCATCATGCATCCTAACAACGGGTTCAGCTAAACATGTAACCTGTCCCGAATCAATAATCAACAATGAATCATAGTTGGCACACAGGCCCAATTACGTCAGGAGATACAATTATAACATATCAATATGAAATGTGACTCGAGTGTACAAGTGTGACTCGATCAAGAATGCAATGACTTGACTCCCGCCTAGCCAAAACCTACAAGAACTGAGAAGTGGGAAAGAGGGGTCAGTCTCTAGAAGACTGAGTGAGCAGGAGCTATACATATATATAAAAACATGCACATGCAGGTCATAAATCCCGAGCAAAGTTTTATTTAAAGTTAGTTCCCACGAGGGCAATAAAAGGACTAAGCAATGCTCGGGTTTTACGACTAATTCATATTAAATTCATTAAGTTCATAATTCATACATAAACATAATGGCTCGGCGAGTGAGCGTGCATAATCTCCAACCAAACTCCGACCGTGTACGACAAATATCATTAATACAATGAATACGTGATCATGCAATATATATAATACACACAAGTCATATAACATAACATAAGACATAGTCGTTTGGGCAATCCGTGTCTCGGCCTTCCCGCACGGTGCATAACAATCATAACATAATCATAATCATAAAATAAGTTCCAACCTTCTTCCTCCGGGTGATGACCGGGTGATCGGCCCGAACCATCCATGCATGGACCAAAAGGGTTTCATGACTCCCCTAGTGGCACTCAGGTCCATTCCTCGCTAACTCCTAACGAGGTCCGGTTACGCCGTTAATATAATTGGAACTAGTGAAAGGGATCACCGTCGGCCCATGCCTCCCCGGATAGCCTCTAACACCAAGTCCCTGGGCCCCATTGTGCATTCATTCATACATTTCTCGCCAAAACATTTGCTTCATACTTAGGATACATACTATAAGAAAACATACCTTACCGTGCAACTCGGCGTATGCTATACACGTACCTCTCCGTGTCATCCTAATCCGGAGCTAGCATGAGGATACACGGTTTGGAGCATAGCCTCGTTGCAAAATCATTTTAAGCTTATATACGCCCGTACGTATAATTTCAGAAGAATTTACTCAATGACTCCACTTTGTAAAGATAACATATATATACATAAGGTTTTAGGCCAAAACTTGTAACATAACGGTTATAGGGTTTTATACATAACTAGAACAAAAACACCCTCCCCTGGAAGATGACGATACAAGGATACAAGCTAGGCCGTGAGCCTATCGATCACGATATCTCCACCCCGGAGATGAACTGTACAAGAGAAAGACATAATGTGTACTCGTGAGAAACGACTCAATATGAAACCAATTAGGACGCACGGCATTAACATGAGGTGTTCGTGAAATGCAATGTCATGTTTCAATATACAATAGATCATAAGACGTCATGAGTTGATGTGATTCATGTTCATACACACCAACAAAGCCATTTAGACACATACATGTTTTAATCATTCAATTCATAATATATTACAATACATGTTAACAATGCATAAGGATAAATTAGGCATGTATATAATGCATATAAGTCACATAAGGGGTCGAGGAAGTGCAAGAAAGGCGATAGAACGAGTTTTGGCAAAGTTTAGCAAAAGTTAGGAAAAGTTGACAATTTTCGGAAATGCGCAAGCTGTAGAAAAATGGGTATATCTTGAGTTTGAGAAAGTGGAATTAATTTTTACTTGTTGGAGATGAAACTAGACACATTGATGTTTTCAAGGATATGTGGCACGAATCATGATTCAAAGCGAGGTGAAAATGGTGTAGGTTTGAAGTTTGGGCCAATGCAGAAGTTCGGTGAAGTGGCGACACAATTTTCAAAAAATAATAACTCACAATTGAAGAAAGATATCGAGTTGATTCTAATTGGAGGATGTTCTGACTTCAAGGGATTTCCGTGGGTTCAAAAATCAGGTCAATCCGAGTTCGTATGAGGGTAAACGGGACAAAACAATCTCAGTTAGAAAATAGGAGAGGATCCAAAGTTTCTGCCTCAAATCCACCACCCTCGCGGATTTAGGTCAGTGGCGAAAAACACACAACAAGCAGGGCAAAACTCATGCTAGACCATATAAACATCAAATTAACAGACATAGGTAACTTAAGGTAGCAAGAATTCATGGATTTCAAGCCAATGAATGGTCCAAAGTTGCAACAACTCATGCTAGGAAAGAAGAAAGAACAAGTTCATGCAAAACCTCCAAATTTCATAAATGGTTAAGTCATGATTCTTCAATTAACACTCAAAGCAAGTTCATATATATCATAAATGACATCTTAGGAGCAATATACACACTTCATATTAAAAGATTACTCAAGGAAGCAAGCTAGAATACATCAATTTCCCCAAACCCTCACTATTCATCCTACATGCCATTTCCAACCCAAAGCTTGGAGAAATCATGCAAACCTTAACTCAAAATGACTACAAGGAGATGTACATCACAAATATGGTCTTACCTTTCAATTTGGAGTAGAAATGGTGGAGGTATGAGCTCAAATACCCCAAGGTTTGAATAGTTCCTTCTTCTTCCCCCTTTTCTCTTCTTTCTCCCTCTTTCTTTCTCTTTTGGCTGAGTTTGGTGAGTGAGAGGGGGTTTGGTTCGGTGGGGCGACTGATATGGGGGGGGGGGGGGGAGAGAGAGAGTGTGCAAGTGGGTATAGGTCAATGGTTAGGGTCTAGGTACGTTAGGAGAGGTCCGCGAACGTGAAATAGCTTTTATTTATCATTTTTGGCGCAAGGGGCTTGTTTCGTTTAAAATTTGGCAAACCAAATAATCTTAGAAAAATATGAAGCTTGTGCCATTGTCTTCGATTCGTCGATCCGGATCCAATGGAGGTGACGGAACACGATTCCGAGTTCCCGAGCTTAAGATATGCCGCCCGGAACACAAGGTGCGCTAAATGCTCTTTAGCCCCCTTTTCGGTTCCGATCACACAAAAGAATCCAAAACTCACACATACGAGAATAAAATCATGCAACGTGTATATAAACATAATCATAAGTCACATAATTCACTCATGCTAAGTTTCCATGAAAAACAGAATTCGAATCAAATAGAAACGGTATCAAACATAAACACACATGCTCAAACGTCTCAAGAATTCACAATCAATTAATAAAATCAATAAAAGAAATAATATTGAAGCATATATCATTAATTAAATTACGAACATTGGTAACAAATACGTCATGCTCAAACCTCTGAAAAACTGGGGCGTTACATTGACTGTAATATTGTATACCAAATATTGGACGGTTTGAAAATTAGTTTTTACGGTGGAAATAGTACTTTGCGAAAAATAAAGAAAAATTTATAAAACGAATTAGGGTTTAAACTAGAGTTTGAAAAAGATCCTAAAATTCATAAAATAATCCAAGGATCGTAATGGTTATAATATTGTATAGGAAAAACGTTGAAATTCGGAAATTTCTAATTTAGGGCAAAATTAGGGTTTTTCGGTCGGTTTTGATTTCTATGGAAGCTACGTTAAGAATTAGGGTTTGGAAATTATACCAAAATTCATAAAATTTTGTAAGGATTTTATCGAGCCCAATGTTGAATAGGTAAAAGTGTTTCGAAAATTCCTACAATTAAAGGTGAATAGTAACTAGGGACCTAAATGGAATTTTCAACAAACAATTTTTAAAATGTATTTCGGAATGATGAAAGCTATGATATGAGTTTGGAAAATATAGAAACCAGCTTTCTAAGGTTTTTCAAGGTTTAGGGTTCGGTGAATGAATAGTGATATGGTTCTCTCAAGAAGGCACAATTATAGATCGAAACATAGATGCACATAATTCACATAGAATGAAATGTGTAATGGACTAAGGCTATAAACGCTTTCCTCTTAACCCTTTACTTACCCGTGCTATCCTGATCTCAAAATACGGGCTGTTACATATATATATATATATATATATATATATATATATATATATATACAAACCTTGAATGAAAATGAAGAAATGAGAAAATGAGATGATGGAATGATGAAAATGATGCCTTGATTCCTCCTTCTTCTTCTCTTCCTTCTTGCTTAGATCGAATGGGGTGTGGGTGTGGGTGTGTGAAGAGTTGAGAGAAAAGGGGTGTCTGTGTGTGTTAGAGATTTAGTGTGTGTGTATAGTGGTTGTGTAATGTATCTAAGTGTAATGTGGTATAATATATTTATATGTAAATGTATATGTATAAAGTGTAAGATATATAATATATGTGTATATGTATGTAATGTAATGTGTAATATATGTATAGATATATTAGTTATATGTATAAAGTGAATGTCAATATTATAAGTATATAAGTATATGTACTCTATATTATATTATGTATGTATGAAAGTAGATATACACATATATAAGTATACATGAGCATGAATATAAAAGTTACTATTTTATAAGATAGATTTAGTATATATATATATAAGTTAGAAAATATGAAATGTTTATGAAATTAATAAATTATGAAATATGTGTATGTTATGAAATGAAATGGATGCAAACATAGTTAAAATGTTGACATAAGTAAATTAAATCAAATATTTCACATAAATCACATAGACACATAGAATTCAAATAAGCATGCAAACAATTCTAACTCTCAAAACTCACACATGTTGGTGCATACCTGTACGACGAAAACAGGGGGCGTCACACATTTGAACCCCTGAAACTTCATCGAACCGCACAACATGTACCGGGGGACCTACCCGTACCGTTTTGGCCATATTTGACTGTTTGACCCCGTTTCTTGGTAAGTGTGGTAGTTTGGAAGCAGGTTCTTCGAGCTTGGGTTCAAAGATAGTGGTTTCAGTGCCTCGGTTGTCTAACCTCATGGTTCAACTAGATTTGAGATAGAAGTTGTTGGATGCTCAAGCTTCGGATGCAGAGATTCAGAATTTAGTAGCCCGATCAAGAGGTGATCCGAGTTCTAAGTTCAGATTCGATGATTTAGGTTTGCTAAGGTTTAAAGCAAGAGTATGGTTCTCGGAAGAGCTCAAGAGACTTATACTTGAGGAGGCACATCGTTCAGGGTATTCGATCCATCAGGGAGGCACGAAGATGTATCGGGATTTGAAGGAGAAGTTTTGGTAGAGTGGCATGAAGAGAGATGTAACAAACTTCTTGAAGTGATGTCTAACGTGCCAAAGAGTGAAAGCAGAGCATCAGAAGTTGGGAGGAACTCTTCAACCGCTTCATATTCCCAAATGGAAGTGGGAACAAGTGACAATGGACTTCGTGTCCAGCTTGCCGAGGGAAAAAGGAGGGTATAATGGGATATGGGTGGTTATTGATAGATTAACCAAGTCTGCCTATTTTCTCAAAGTTCGGATTTCCGACATGGTTTAAAAGCTAGCCGATGTGTATTACAAAGAGATCATTAGATTGCATGGAGTTTCGGCGAGTACTGTTTCGGACCGAGAGGTTCACAACGACTTTTTGGCAGAATCTTCAGAAGTGTTTGGGCACCCGACTCAAGTTTAGCACTATCTCGCATTCTCAGATGGACGGTCAATCTGAAAGGTTAATTCAGTATGCTTAGGGCGTGTGCTTTGGATTTCCAAAAGAAGTGGGACGAGCACCTACCGTTGGTTGAGTTTGCCTACAACAACAACTTTCAGGCTTCAATCGGGGATGGTACCTTACGAGACACTTTATGGAAGAAAGTGTAGGTCTCCTCTATTTTGGGACATTGAAGATTGGAGGTGGACAGAAGAGGATAAGCTTGAAAGAGCGAAACCTAAGAAAGATATCAAGGATGCCATTGAGAAGGTTAAGAAGATCCGACAACGAATGAAGGCAGCCCAGGACTGATAGAAGAGCTACGCCGATAAGAGAAGAAGGCCCTTAGAGTTCGAGGTCAGAGATAGAGTTTTTCTAAAAGCATCTCTATGGAAGGGCTTCACTCGAATAGGTAAAGATGGAAAGCTCCATCCACGATACCCGTTTGAGATTTTAGAATAGATCAGAGAAACGGAGTATAGGTTGGACCTACAGCCGAGTTTGATTCGGATACACAACGTGCTTCACGTTTCTCAGCTTTACAAGTATTATCCCGATGAGGCAACTATTCTCTCTGTTGAAGAAGTACAACTAGAGCCAGACTTGACGATAGTAAAGCACCCGGTTGCAATTCAGGACTGGAAGGTGAAAGAGTTGAGGAACCAGTAGATTCCCTTGGTCAGAATTCTTTGGAGAGATCAGAAGACCGAAGAGTCTACTTGGAAGACTGAGGAGAAGATGAGAAGTTTGTACCCCTAGTTTTTCAGTGTCGAGAAATGAACTTGGGGACCAGGTTCTCCAAGGGGGGGGGGGGGGGGGGAGGTTGTGACACTCCGTCTGCCCGTACGTACAGGTTCTTGCCACGTGTGAGTTTATTTTCCGTATTTGTATTTATTTTCATATTTATTTAAAATCTATTTCCTTATTCAATTTCTTATATAACTTTAGTTGAAATTCTATGAAATATTTGATTTAAATGTTAAGAATATGCCTTAAGTGAATTTATGATTTGAATTCTTATAAGTTATGAATTTATATGATATGGATATATGTCTCTAGCATGCTAATTTCATGAATTATGTGATATATATGATTTAAGGGCTTAATTGTAAGATTTTAATTTGATTTGGGCTTGATTGAAACCTAGTGGACTCAATTGCACTTTTTCTAAAGTTTTGAGCCAATTTGCAATTTGGCCATACTTGAGTCTTTTTAAGCAAAACATGAGCTCAGGAATTCGGAATCCAATTTCGTCTTCACCGTTGGACTCGTTTCAATGATTTGGATTCAATGGAATAAGCCTTATAATTTTTTGATGCCGTTTAAACCTTCGACGAAATTAATTTCAATCCTTATGACCCATTTTTGTAACACCCCGATCGTTCGAACTTCCAGGTACGCCTTTACGACTGTGATACGTGTATTATTTAATTCTTTATTTATGCCTTATGTGATATTATAATGTTTATGTGATTGTTTGAATTTATTTGAACCTCTTTGTCTAAGTTTGAGTTTGGAAATTTTCGAACGTTTATGCCCTAATGCCTTGTAATTTACTCTATATGTGTCCGAATTCAATTCCGTTTCTCATGAATTTTTGTATATGTGAATTATATAAGTTATAAACTTGATATGAGGGTCGTTTTATGTTTCAAATTTTTTTTTGGTTTGGGTTTGGTTTGTTTTTCTTTTTCGAAACCTAAAGGATGGCTAAAGAGCATTTAGTGCACCTTGGGTTACGGGCGGTGTAACTTAAGCTCGGGAATTCGGATTCAAGTTCCGGAAGATGCGTTGAACTCATAATGAGATTTGGAAGCTTTGGAACCCAACCTCACATTTTTCTAAGTTCATTTGGACCTCCAAAATCCAACCGAATCGAGAACTTTGTGCATAAGAGAAACCTTTTGACTATGGTGGACCCCTCTTAACCCCAATTAAGCAAAACCATTACCAATACACCTTGAGTTAATCGCCCTCTCTCCCACGCTCAGCTCCATTCAAACCATACCACAAAAAGAAGAAGGAAAATCAGCTCCAAGAGGAAAGAAGAGGAGAAGGAAGAAGAACTATTCCAAATTTGATCCTTTGAACTCCATACTCATCCATACTCTCTCATTTCTTAAAGGTAAGTGTATTTTTGTATTTCTAACTCTCTTATGCTTTTTTTCATCCATGAATTTCATGTTTTGATGATGGTTTGATACATGCTTGGAGATATACTTGAATAGTAAGGGTTTGCTTCCAATTCCATGAAACCTTGCCTTAGTTGAAGTTGTGGCTGAATTAATGCATATATATAGATCATATGAACTTGTTAAATTCAATTCTTGACCTTTAATACTTGGTAATTGAGGAGTGATTAATATGCCATTATTGAACTTGATTTAAACTTAGAAGAACTTGGGAATTCTTGCATGAATTCATGATCTTAAGCATGTTAAACTTGAGGGATAATTGTATAGCATGATTTGAGGCCTTGTGTGAGTTGTTTGCTTCTGTTACCTTGCTCCTTTCCCTCCTCTTGCTACTGTCGCTTTGTTGTTGTTGGTGCAGGGGAAGAGTTTGAAGCTCTGCTGCATGAAGTGTAGCTGCCAGGGGTAACGGGCGTTACTCCATTTGTGCTGCGGGAGAGAAACGCCCGTTACTCTGCTTCCCCTTGTGTGCCTGCCTCCATTAATGGGGGTTAAGCTCCATGAACTGGAGCTTGGTAACCCCCGTTACCTGCTGGAGCTGCTGCTACTGGAGGCCTTAATGGGAGTCACTCCTTTTGGCTTGGAGAGGAGTGACCCCCGTTACTCCTTGTTCTTGTGTGTGTAGTGTTTGTAGTGTTTTTGTGGTTTATTGTTTGCTTGATGTATATGATTTATATGCTTCTTTTGTGTCTTAATTACATTGTTAACATGTTAAATGATGTGTTATAATGTATGTTTTAATCTATAAACGTGATTAAGTGCTTATATGCAAGGTATGAACTTATATGATCAAAGTGTGGCTTCATTCCATTTTATTTGCACCATGTACACTCATCTACATTTTCCGAGCATCTATTTGGTACATATTGAGTCTAAGAGTGCCTTTTATTATTTGTTTTGCATAGAGGATCTCCCCAGTGACGACGTTCTTGCTCCTTAGGCGTCCGTTTTACAATTTTGTCCCCACTGCACGCGTATTCAAGGTGAGGTTTTCTTCTTTTAGCTACATTGACCTACGACCCTATGTGGATTGAAGCCTCACAAGGGAAGTATATATAATATACGATAGATATGTGTATGATATGTACTTTAAGGGCTTGTCCCGTTTGCCTTATGACTTTGAAAACGATTTGTATACGTAGATAAGCTATTTTACGTTTGATTTGAAAACCGTGGATAAGTGTGTGTGTGTAAGCGAGTTGTGAATTTTGATGGATAAGCTTTCTGAAAACTATACCTCTTGAGTTATGCATTGGCCCCGGAGAGTAGAATAGTATCTCGGGACGGCCGTGGGGTCACCGGGCTCTTCTATCAACACTTTCTTTTGAGAGTTTCACCTAGCCTTAGGAAGTTGAGGGAGGTTGTTCTCTTGAGCCGGTGGTATCCCCACCGAAGGTTTCAAGGAAGTGATAATCCTCGTCTTGTGTGCATTTTGCCGATAGCTAGGGCCATCAACCTTTCTATCACCCGGAGAAAGGATGGTTTATGCATTTTGTTTTGAGTTTTCCTTTGCATATGGAAGTAGGAGGGGTAACTCGTTCTCGCCGAGTTGTGTGTGCATGCGTGATCTATGAAATGAGAAAGGATTCATAATTACCTAAAACTTGTCATTTTGGCCTATGGCCTTAAACTTCTCTTTTATGTATATACCTACTATCACGGGAAAACATTTTAGTTTGCAAAAACCATTCTCGGTTCATGGATCCTTATAAACTTTGTTAAATGCTTTGCTCTATACGTATTATGGGTGCGTGCCTAACCCTCATGTTGTTTCTTTTTTTCCCCCTTTCTTTTGAGTTGCAGGTACCTTTCCCCCATTTCTTTTGAGTTGCAGGTACCTTTAGAGTCGAGCTAGGCGGCAAGTGTTCGTCGAGTTTTACTTGTGGTTTAGCTTGAGTCATCACATGCATTGTAGTGGTTGATATTTTGTTATACGTACTTGACTTTTGAAGATATGTATTATGGATAGTTCTCTACTCTTGAATACTTTGATGGTTGTTATATTTTGGTACCGGATGGGCATTGTACATTTGTATATGATTCCAGCATGCTATTATGAATCTATTTTGATGTATATGTTGATCTTGGGATTTGATATGAATATTTAATCGCTTCTGCTATGCTCTTGATTTGCTATGCACTAGTCTTGAGGGTCTAGACTGCCTAGCTAGAGTGTGAGTTTTGTTTGTCACCGGTTCGCTATCGTTTGAACGTATGCGTACTTTTCATTATGTTACATGTGTCAGACTCTAGTGCGGGGGATTTGGTGCCCTTCGCTCCGGGGTGCTACATCCTAAAGTTGTATCAGAGCTCTCGGTTGCAAAATCGGAGCTCTAGAGTCGTGTCGAGTCTGTCTAGGTCGTTCGGCTTAGGATTATGTGATTATTTGTATTCACTTACACATTTATGTTAATTATTTGTTTAAATTTGAATTAATTGCATTCATGGACATGTACTGAACCCCATGCATCAATATTTTCTTGACTTGCGATTTCAGGATGCCTCTACGAAGGAGAGTTGAAAGGGAATAGACACCCGATCTTAATCACCCTCCTCCACAAGCACCACCACCGCCACCGTTGAATGCCGAGAATATTATCCAGGCCCTCTTAAATCAACTCCAACAGAATCAAAGGAATAATCCTTATGGGTAAGCTCAAGAGGGGCAAGTTACCCTGGCTTTTAGGGAATTCCGAAATAATAACCCACCGAAGTGTTACGGGGGTGACGATATTAAAGTGAAAGAATGGCTATCAGAGATTTTCGGGATTTGGGAGATATACCCCGCACCTTCTCATGAGAAAGCCGTCTGTACGGCTCGTTTTGTGCATGGCCCGACATCCAATTAGTTGAAAGCTATGAGGGCCCGACTAGAGAGGATGGGTGAAGAGTTGAATTGGGAAAGCTTCACAAGAGAGTTTCGCCAGAAGTATATTCCCCCGAGTGCCCGGGAACGAAGGCTCCCAAAATTCACGAAGTTAAGACAAGGGAATAGATCCGTTGTAACGCCCCGTGTTTTCACACGTGCCGGTAAGTGTTACGTGCACATTTTTATTTAATTATGTGATTTTATAATTTGATTTGCTAATTGAATTCGTTTCTAATTTGATTTATTCGATTAAATTCTATATGAATTCCAATATGTGCTATGAATATATGAATGAATTTGTGAGAATGTGAATTTCGTGAATTTGGTGTTAATTGAATGGAATTACGTGTTTGTGTGATTCGTGGACTTGATTGTAACTTATTTGAATGTTTTGGACTCAATTGGAAATTGAGTTTGGGCTTAATTGCCACTTTTTGAAAGTTTAGGGACCTATTTGTATATAGGCAACCCTTAACGGTTTTCGCGATATCTTGAGCTCCGGACCTCCAAACCGAGATCCGTAACCGGCGTTGAACTTGTTTCGACGTTACCTATCCATTAAACTTGACCTCGTACTTTTTCGATACCGTTTGAACCTTTGTTTGAACTGTTTCTTAAACAAACCGGACTTGAACCGACCCGTATTCTACCCATTTTATCACTAAATATTAGCATTTCTATCTCCTTGCATCTCATTTCATCGATCATCATCATCTCAAGAGGCCAAGGAGAAGCTTGAAGAAACCCTCCATTTTGGTCATTCAAACCCTAAGCTCAAGATCAACTCTTGTTCAATCTTCTTCCAAGGTAAGATATGGATTGATTTTCCCTCATTCTCCTCTATCTTTTCATCCATGAATAGCTTGGCATGAGTGAAGGATTCTTGTGGTTTGAATGAAAGCATGAATTGGGGTTTGATCTCGAACTTGGGATTTTAATGGTTTTAAGTGAGAGTTGATGCATGGAATGTGTTGCTCGTAGCTTCCTTTTCGTTTCTATATGCTAGGATTTTGTGTTGGTTGATTATAGCATGACTTGCCATTGTTGATGCTTGAAGCTTCCATGGATGAAAGCTTGATTTTGGATGACCTTTTGCCAACTTTAAGTATAAGTTCTTGCATATATGAATGGATTGTATGTTATATGTGAATTTTATGGCTTGAGATCATGTCTAAGGGTGTATAGGAGTTTCCTTATTGCTGCCCCTGTTTTTGCAAGCTTTTTCCAAGTAAAAACAGGGCTTTTGCTCTGTTTTTTTTCGGAGACGATGAGCTGACACGGCCGTGTCAGCTCTGAACTGAAAATGGACACGGCCGTGTTGGGCTCTCGACTTTGAATTTTTCTGATTTTAACCTCAGACACGACCGTACCCAAATCCTTTGAAAACTCAACACGGCCGTGTCAAGCCCTCGACTTTGAATTTTTGGATTTTAAAACCTCGAACACGGCCGTGTCCGTTTCCTTTGAAAACTCAACACGGCCGTATCATTTGAAATGGCAGCTTTGGGAAACCTCTTTTCTTGCTTATATCTCGGTTATGGCTCGTAATGGTGGATTATATGTCACGTGATTATATTCAAGCTATGTTTTATGAATGATTTATGATATTGATAACCATATGAATGTAAGAATGAAAAGTATGAAAGTATGAACGATATGACCGGGAACGAATACGATTTTTTATCGTATAATGAACGAAACGTGTTGAATTATATGTTTAATTGGATTCTATGACATTCATGACCATATTTGAACATATTATTTCATTTTAGGCATTCCTTAACATGATATTGCATAGCCGAGCGTCAAATGAGGTCATATTGAGTCTCACACTACCTTTGTCACACAGATCTTGATCCAGTGGGTGACGAGGTCGGGCAGTGAGAGCGTTGTCGGGTTCTTTTGTCTACCAGGTGGGTTTTTCTTCTATTAGTTAACAATATGACCCCGAACACCTAATGTGCAAGTTTTTGGCCAAAACCCTATATATGTATTTATATCGAGTTTTAACGAACAAATGTTTTCAAACGAAAGCCTTTATGATGTTATCCTACCAAAATGTTTTGGCGAGAAATGAATGATCACAATGAATGGGGGCCCGGGACTTAGTGTAGTGGTGAACCGGGGAAGCTTGGGCTGACGGGAATCCATTTATACTAGTTCCAACAATTTCGGCAACCTGGATTTCACTAGGAGATTAGTGACTGAAAGGGGACCCGCGCTTTTGGGGATTCATGTACCCCTCTAGCACTAATGAATGAGGGTTCGGGCCTTGTAAACCCGTTCCCTACCCGGAGGAAGAAGGTGGTATATGAACGATTGAATGAATGATCGAATGTATGTGCACGAAAGAATGTAATGTATGAATGAATGAATGAATAATGGATTACACGAGGTGTTGGTTGGAGATAATGCACGCCCTCTCGCCGGGCCACTAATGACCTAATGAATGAAATGAATTGTTATAATCCTATTCGTTGTATTTTAATTCCCGCTTGGGAAAATTGCTTCTAAACCTCGAATAAGGATTATAACTTGCATGTATGTGTTTCAATTCCGCGATATATTAATATTATGCCTATCTTTTTATACCCACCAGTCTGTCTAAGACTGAACTCGGAGTTGTTTCAGTTGTTTTTGCAGGAAGGGATGCTAGGCGGGATACAACTCTGAGAGAGAGTCTTGCATAGTGTCTAGCCTTTCTTTCGTTACACGCATACGTTTACTTTTATTGATACTTTTGGATTTATGTATGGAGCGTACATGTATATGGTACCTATATGTATCTTATTCAGATTTAAATGTTGGTACCTAGAGCATATAGCTCAATATATGGAATACATGTTGGTACCTAGAGCATCTAGCTCAGTATATAGTATATGAATGATTGCTTCCGCCTTTCTGTTACTCTGATTGTTGTTGGGGTTTAAGTTATAGGTTAGTCCCGCCTGGCTTAGCGAGTGTGTATGTCTCCGTTCGCTATGATTTGGCTCGTGTGTGGAAATCCATTTCATATACGGGTCGGGTCATGGTGCGGGGGATGTGACGTCTCACGCTCGGGCGTTACATCCTTTGAGTGGTATCAGAGCCCAAGGTTGCAAAACCAGGGTTCTAGTGTCGTGTTGAGTCAGTAGGTCGTTCGGCTGTAGGAATTACTTGACAATGTGGAACATTTACATTTTATATGATAAGGTGTTTTGATTCTTGACTCGAATGATTGGTTGAATTTAATGCATTGTCACGCATGAACTAAAATTAGCATGCATGTTAGTGTTTGAGTGAACAGGATGCCTCCTAGAAGACATCGGGAAAGGTCTCCGGATCATCATCATCATAGAGATCGTTCTCCTAATCCTCCACAACCGCCTATGAATATGGAGCACTTTATGGAGGCGGTATATAACTACGTGGAACATAGAAGGGCTCAGGATCCTCCAGTACAACCGCAGGCTGAACATCAAGCACCTCCTCTTAATAACCCGAGAGATCATCATGGGTTGTTTTTGAGTTATAATCCTCCAAGGTTTTCCGGTTCAGTAGATGATGCGATATCAGAGGGATGGTTAACCAGAATTGAGAGGATTTTCAATGTCAGACAATTTACCTCTCAAGAGAAAGCTCAATTTGCCAATTTTCAACTGGATGGAGAAGCATATGATTGGTGGGAACGTACTAGAGAGAAGCTTGAAGTGGAAGGGGAAGAAGTTAACTGGGAAGTCTTTTTAAGGGAGTTTAGAGAAGCCTTTGTTCCTGAAGTTGTCCGAGAAAGAAAAGAACAAGAATTTATGGATCTGAAGCAGGGGACTCGAACGGTGGCTCAGTATCTTTCTCTTTTCAATAGACTTGGTAAATATGCACCTCACATTACAAGGGATGAAAAGAGAAAGGGAAAGAGGTTTATAGCTGGATTGAGATAGGATCTCCGACACGGGCATGCAGGCCATAATTTTGAGTCGTTTGCTGACAGTGTACAAAGGGCTCTAGTATTGGAAGAGGAGTATAAGAAAAAGGACCCCTTACCTCGCATGCAAATGGGACAAGGATCGGGGTTTGGAAAGGGGAAAAGGCCTATGGTATCTCCTCCTCAGCCATTTCAAGGGAAAAATAAGAAGTTTCGACCTGCAGGGACTGCACTGCCAAAGCCACAAGTACCTCCAGCTACTTCTGATCCTCGGCATGATAGGTCACCATGTTTATATTGTGGAGGCCCTACTCACACCTACAACACTTGCAGAAGGAGGTTGGGTCAGTGCCTAATTTGCGGGAAGACAACACATATGGCCAATACTTGTCCAGATAAGACTTCGGGCTATCAACCGGGAGCTCAGAGGCCGATGATCCCAACTCGTGCATATGCCCTTGCGGGTGAAGAGCAAGATGTGGAAGCCAATCCCAATGCTATGGTGGAAGGTACGATATGCATCCATAACACGAACATACATGCATTATTTGACCCTGGCGCTACTCATTCTTTTATATCTTGTAAATTAATTGATACTTTGTGTTTGCCTGTTACGTGCTTAAATGCTTGTTATGTGGTGAGTTCGCCATTGGGTGGAAGTCTTGAGACGGATCAGGTGGTCAGAGATTGTGTGTTTGGGTTTGAAGGCAGAGAATATCGAGCAGATTTGGTGGTAATACCGATGAACAGATATGGGGTTATTCTGGGAATGGATTGGTTGTTTCGGTATCACACCACGGTTGATTGTTTCACCAAGACAGTTAAGTTGGGAGAAGAAGTGGTAGTAGGGAAAGAATCTAAGATTACACCTCTTTTATCGTTTACTGAGGCTCATAAGTTGATAAGGAATGGGGCAACGAGATTCATTGCCTATATCTTGAATAAGCCAAAAGATCAGGCGAAACTCGAAGAGACAGAAGTGGTGAAGGAATATCTTGAAGTGTTTCCCGAAGTTTTAGGTTCTTTGCCTCCGGATCGAGAGATCGAATTTGTAATAGACTTATATCCGGGATTTGAACCTTATTCTAAGACTCCTTACCGGATGGCACCGGCAGAGTTACAGGAGTTAAAAGTTCAGTTGGAAGATCTTCTTAAGAATGGATATATTCGGCCAAGTTCATTACCGTGGGGCGCGCCGGTTCTCTTTGTTAAGAAGAAAGATGGAACCTTGAGGATGTGCATTGACTACCGGGAGTTGAATAGGATGACTGTAAAGAATAAATATCCATTGCCTAATATAGAGGATTTATTTGATATGCTACAAGGGCCAAGAGTGTATTCCAAGCTCGATTTAAGGCAGGGATATTATCTGTAGCACCCAGGACGATAGGTGCCACATCCCCCGCACTATGAGTCTAGTCCACACATGAAATGGATAGTCCAAGCATGAACCGGACTGATAGCGAATGGGAGACAAAATAAAAGCAACCTTGCTAGGCGGAATCTAACCCCATACCAAATAACTCAAGAAAAAAACCAAATGTGCAATGCGGAAGCAATAACATATAATTCATACTTTTCAACAATTACTACAAGTCCAACAATTCCAATACATAATTTAAATCCATCATGCATCCTAACAACGGGTTCAGCTAAACATGCAACCTGCCCCGAATCAATAATCAACAATGAATCATAGTTGGCACGCAGGCCCAATTACATCAGGAGATACAATTATAACATATCAATATGAAATGTGACTCGAGTGTACAAGTGTGACTCGATCAAGAATGCAATGACTCGACTCCCGCCTAGCCAAAACCTGCAAGAATTGAGAAGTGGGAAAGAGGGGTCAGTCTCTAGAAGACTGAGTGAGCAGGAGCTATACATATATATAAAAACATGCACATGCAGGTCATAAATCCCGAGCATAGTTTTATTTAAAGTTAGTTCCCACGAGGGCAATAAAAGGACTAATCAATGCTCGGGTTTTATGACTAATTCATATTAAATTCATTAAGTTCATAATTCATACATAAACATAATGGCTCGGCGAGTGAGCGTGCATAATCTCCAACCAAACACCGACCGTGTACGACAAATATCACTAATACATTGAATACGTGATCATGCAATATATATAATATACACAAGTCATATAACATAACATAAGACATAGTCGTTTGGGCAATCCGTGTCTTCCCGCACGGTGCATAACAATCATAATCATAAAATAAGTTCCAACCTTCTTCCTCCAGGTGATGGCCGGGTGATCGGCCCGAACCATCCATGCATGGACCAAAAGGGTTTCATGACTCCCCTAGTGGAACTCAGCGTCCACTTCTCGCTAACTCCTAACGAGGTCCGGTTACGCCATTAATATAATGGAATCAGTACATGGGATCACCGTCGGCCCTTGCCTCCCCGGATAGCCACATGTACTAATTCCTGGGCCCGTGAACATATCATACATACGTAATCTCGCCAAAACATATCAGTTCATGTGAAACATATCATATTTCATAATTCATTAGAAAAGGGTTTACTCGATCATAAATTACTCGAGGACTCTACTTTGAAAATATCATATATATATTTATAAGGTTTTGGCCAAAGCTTTTCAATAAGTGTTGTAGGGTTTGATATGTAACTAGAACGAAAACACCCTCACCTGGAAGATGACGATACAAGGATACAAGCTAGGCCGTGAGCCTATCGATCACGATATCTCCACCCTGGAGATGAACTGTACAAGAGAAAGACATAATGTGTACTCGTGAGAAACGACTCAATATGAAACCAATTAGGACGCACGACATTAACATGAGGTGTTCGTGAAATGCTATGTCATGTTTCAATATAGAATAGATCATAAGATGTCATGAGTTGATGTGATTCATGTTCATACACACCAATAAAGCCATTTAGACACATACATGTTTTAATCATTCAATTCATAATATATTACAATACATGTTAACAATGCATAAGGATCAATTAGGCATTTATATAATGCATATAAGTCACATAAGGGGTCGAGGAAGTGCAAGAAAGGCGATAGAACGAGTTTTGGCAAAGTTTAGCAAAAGTTAGGAAAAGTTGACAATTGTCGGAAATGCACAAGCTGTAGAAAAATGGGTATTTCTTGAGTTTGAGAAATTGGAATTAAGTTTTGCTTGTTGGAGGTGAAACTAGACACATAGATGTTTTCAAGGATATGTGGCATTAATCACGGTTCAAAGCAAGGTGAAAATGGCGTAGGTTTGAAGTTTGGGCCAATGTAGAAGTTTCGCGAAGTGGCGACACAATTTTAAAACAATCATAAATCACAATTGACAAAACATATCGAGTTGATTCCAGTTGGAGGATGTTCTACGGGTTCAAAAATCAGGTTAATCCGAGTTCGTATGAGGGTAAATGGGACAAAACAATCTCAGTCGGAAAACAGGGGAGGATCCAAAGTTTCTGCCTCAAATCCACCCCCGTGGATTTTTCCAAAAGGAAAAATCCACCCTCGCGGATTTAGGTCAGTGGCGAAAAACACACAAAAAACAGGGCAAAACTCATGCTAAACCATATAAACATCAAATTAACACACATAGGTAAGTTAAGGTAGCAAGAATTCGTGCATTTCAAGCCAATTAATGGTCCAAAGTTGCAACAACTCATGCAAGGAATGAATATGGAGCAAGCTCAAGCAATACTTCAATTTCATAATTGGCAAAATCATGAATCCTAATCCAACAACCAAAGCAAGTTCATACATGTCAAAAATGATGTCTTAGGAGCAATATACATACTTCATACCAAAAGAATCCACAAGGAAGCAAGCTAGAATTCATCAATTCTTCCCAAACCCTCACTATTCACCCCATATGCCAATACATGCTCATCACTTGGAGAAATCATGCAAACCTTAACTCAAAATGACTATGAGGAGATGTAAATCACAAATATGGTCTTACCTTTCAATTTGGAGGAGAAATGGAGGGGGTATGAGCTCAAATACCCAAGGGTTGAATAGTTCTCCTTCTTCCTTCTTCTTTCCTTCTTTCTTCTTCTTTCTCTCTCCATTTTGGCTGAGTTTGGTGAGTGAGAGGGTGTTTGGTTCGGTGGGGGGGGGGGGGGCTGATATGGGGGAGAGAGAGAGTGTGCAAGTGGGTATAGGTCAATGGTTAGGGTCTAGGTACGTTAGGATAGGTCCGTGAACGTGAAATAGCTATTATTTGTCATTTTTGGCGCAAGGGGCTTGTTTCGGTTAAAATTTGCCAAATCAAATAATCTTAGAAAAATATTAGGCTTGTCCCATTGTCTCCGATTCGTCGATCCGGATCCAATGGAGGTGACGGAACTCGATTCTGAGTTCCCGAGCTCAAGATATGCCGCCCGGAACACAAGGTGCGCTAAATGCTCTTTAGCCCCCTTTTCGGTTCCGATTACACAAAAGAATCCAAAACTCACACATACGAGAATAAAATCATGCAATGAGCATATAAACATAATCATAAGTCACATAAGTCACTCATGCTAAGTTTCCACGAAAAATAGAATTCGAATCAAATAGAAACGGTATCAAACATAAACACACATGCTCAAACGTCTCAAGAATTCACAATCAATTAATAAAATCAATAAAAGAAATAATATTGAAGCATATATCATTAATTAAATTGCGCACATTGGTAACAAATACGTCATGCTCAAACCTCTGAAAAACTGGGGCGTTACAACCTCACCCCCTTAAAAAGAATCCGTCCTCGGATTCACTACAACCTATTCAAACAAAGAGAGAACTCAATCTCTCGAAAACAACAAAGAGATAGCCCCGTCTCTGAGACAACAAGGAGAGAACCCCATCCCTCAAATAACAAAGAGAGAGCCCCGTCTCTGAAACAACAAGGAGAGAACCCCGTCTCTCAAAAAAACAAAGAGAGAGCCCCGTCTCTGAAACAACAAGGAGAGAACCCTGTCTCTCAAAAAACAAAGCAAGGAAGTCTCCAATACTCCCGAGCCACACAACCCAAACAGAAACATCAAAGAGCAAACATCAAACATGAGGCAACAGAATCAATTGCAACAGTTGAAATCATGTAAGACACAAAAGACAGAGCAATATTTATAAAGTAAGCACATAAGTCATTGATCATGCAAAGCAATTATCACGACAGGAAAACAAGGTACATGTCATCAAATTTATTTGAATTGCAATTGCATGTATGCATATGCCATGAATGTTTCCTATACCGTTCACCGAAGCAATGAGGTTGAAAGTTGATAATTCATAATGCGGTAGGAGGCTCCGATTTGGCTCTTGATTAATTCTTGGAATTCCCTTTGCTCGTAGTATTAAGCTTTGAAATCCTCGGCGTGTTGACATCGGAAGAACTACCCCATTCCCATTCCATAGCAAGTCCTTATCCACGAATCATACTCGAACTTTTCTCAAATTCTCGAATTTATTCTCTCGCCGAAATAGCATCCTCAACTTGCCTCGGAAAACATTTGAAAAGCCGGTAACCCATCTTGATTAAATCATAGTGTCCCTTCCCACAACCAATTGTATTAATCCTCACTAAATCAATCACCAATTATAGTGATTGGATCGATTCTTGTTATTCACTACCTTTCTTAACCCCTCGTCTTCAAGTCAGGGAACACGGTAATCCAATTATAATCCCTTCCGCGATTAACCTCACAGTTTCTATCACTTAAAATTTTGACATGGTAGCAAGTGCTAATCCTTCTTATGAATCCTTCCTCATCTCTTGCCATGGTAATTCTTCCTTCTCTTTGAACGGTAGTGATACATCCAGTTTTGATCCATTTACTCCTTTACACTTAGTCCACACAATTTCACCATCTCTACTTCCCGATTTCCCTCAACTTAATATCCTTGGAAGTCTTCATAAAAGAATGACCGACAACTCGGTGAAGTTTGTATGTCGTGTTATCCACATTCCTTCAATACTTAGTGATGTCTTTTGCTATTCTCTCGAATTACTTCCTCTTCAATCTTTATACGTACATTTTATCTCTTTTCCTTTTATTCACCCCTAGAATTCTTTTGTTGAGGACTTAGTTAACTTAGGAGTGGTTACCATCATCTTCAAGCATGACGATTCGATCGAGTTTTCCTTTTTACCAAAGCTATTCTCAGAATCCCTTAGAAATTCCCTGATAATATCATCATTTTCAGTATCTGTATCCCATATACACGACTGGCCGAAGAATCTATTTGTAAAGATGCGTTTGTTTCCGGCTCCTTTAATTCCCTAGGGTCCAATTCAAGTCCTTTCATAATTGCTCCCTACTATTCCTTTCTCCTTAACTTCTTTTGAGTCATCATGGAAAATCAACCAGTACATAGTTGGATCTTAATTTGTTGGGTGTCATCTGAGCTCCTCCAACACTCGATCGAAATTATCCTCTAGGGGCGCCATCACGAATTGTGCCAATCTGATTCGGTTCCTTTTCTTTTGAGTTGACATAATGGTCCCACGGAAGCTCCTCTATAATTCCACCATCTTCAGAGTATGATACCCGATTCTATAGAAAACCCACTATTTCAAACTCTATCCACATTCGTTTTGCCGAACATCCTAATCTCCTTCAACTGAGTAACTCTAGCTAAGAAATGGTTCGGTGAGTTACTCACATGAAATCAAGATGTTTAAATTGGAATAACATCCACTCTCTTTTATCCCCAACTTCTATCTTTCCGGATCTTATTGCAATCCGGAACTCTCCTCTCTTTTCTCATTTGATTCAAATAATTCCAAATCCATTCCAACCCTTAATCTCTAAAATTTAACTTTCATTTCCAGCATCTCCCTATCACCCAAAAAATTTCCTTTTTGACCCACTTCGGTAGAGCTTCGGTAAGGATTCGGTTGAATTAATAGTTGAGGCATTACGTTGAGAGAGTATCCTAACAAGTAAACATTCAAACAGTGCATGTTGGGTTAGAATGTTCAATGCGTGCAACACATATTTCAACCAAGGAGATGCAACATCCAATCATTGATTACAATATTAAAACACATAGGTAGGAATTTAAATAAGTAAATTACAACGTATGATGCACGTGCTATGAATGCATTGAACCTGTCACCAGCATGATGGATTTTAGTACGATATCTCGTCCCTTGATTCCAATCCACGTGCATATTCAATCATTGATGATGCTTCCCATCCTTGCTTGCTTCTTGATATCACCGTGTTCCAAAATTCCAAGAAGTTGATGCGATTTGAATTCTTCGAGACTCCTGGCTATCTTTGCTTTGCATCCATTTGTTAATCCTCAATTGCAACCGTATCTCCCAAGCTTCTTGACTTGACTCCTTTTTGTAAAATCCTACAATTAACGGCTCTCCACTCTTTTCATCTTAGTTGAGTCGAAGCCTCCAACACATCTTGCATTTGGTCCTTTGAAGCTTTCCAATTTGACCTTCCAATTGCTCAACCATCTCGAACTCGGAGGTCTCAACAGTGGACCTTGGAGATTTTGATCTCGTATTGAACGCCTTTATAATTGGGTGGTAAGAAGTTCCACATCCATCTTGTTGTCTCACAACTCCCTTAAATTAGAAATTTTGAGTCTCCATCATACTTGTACTTTGATAATCTTCAAGGTTTGTAAAAAGGATGAAATTGATGAACCTTCCCATGATCCAAGCTTCCTATTACCTTCCTCTCATGATATCGAGCCATGATATGAAATTCCATTTGGCAAGCCGCGAAAATTAAACACCTAGCCTTCAATTCCCTTTTTGCTCCCACAATCCCTCCGTCGATCTAGTAGAAGTAACTTGTAGTTAAAATAGGTTGTAGCTTGATTGACATGATTACAATCTATAATCAAAATTCAACTCAAATATATATGTATGTCGGTTAGGATATGCTTCTGGCACATAGTTGAATCAATGAAAGCACACTAAATGCAAAATGCAATACCAAAGTAATGAGATTAAAATTAAGTTATGTATATCGAACAATCTCAACAATTAGCAGCAAATAACAATAAAAGCCAATGCAATGCATACGTTGACAAGTTGTTCCTATGCCGCATGACCTAAACTGACTCAATCACGACACTAGAACACCGGTTTTGCAACCGGGCTCTGATACCACTTAAGGATGTAGCACCCGGGACGATAGGTGCCACATCCCCCGCACTATGAGTCTAGTCCACACATGAAATGGATAGTCCAAGCATGAACCGGACTGATAGCGAAGGGGAGACAAAATAAAAGCAACCTTGCTAGGCGGAATCTAACCCCATACCAAATAACTCAAGAAAAAAACCAAATGTACAATGCGGAAGCAATAACATATAATTCATACTTTTCAACAATTACTACAAGTCCAACAATTCCAATACATAATTTAAATCCATCATGCATCCTAACAACGGGTTCAGCTAAACATGCAACCTGTCCCGAATCAATAATCAACAATGAATCATAGTTGGCACGCAGGCCCAATTACATCAGGAGATACAATTATAACATATCAATATGAAATGTGACTCGAGTGTACAAGTGTGACTCGATCAAGAATGCAATGACTCGACTCCCGCCTAGCCAAAACCTGTAAGAATTGAGAAGTGGGAAAGAGGGGTCAGTCTCTAGAAGACTGAGTGAGCAGGAGCTATACATATATATAAAAACATGCACATGCAGGTCATAAATCCCGAGCAAAGTTTTATTTAAAGTTAGTTCCCACGAGGGTAATAAAAGGACTAAGCAATGCTCGGGTTTTATGACTAATTCATATTAAATTCATTAAGTTCATAATTCATACATAAACATAATGGCTCGGCGAGTGAGCGTGCATAATCTCCAACCAAACACCGACCGTGTACGACAAATATCACTAATACATTGAATACGTGATCATGCAATATATATAATACACACAAGTCATACAACATAACATAAGACATAGTCGTTTGGGCAATCCGTGTCTCGGCCTTCCCCGCACGGTGCATAATAATCATAATCATAAAAGAAGTTCCAACCTTCTTCCTCCGGGTGATGGCCGGGTGATCGGCCCGAACCATCCATGCATGGACCAAAAGGGTTTCATGACTCCCCTAGTGGCACTCAGCGTCCATTCCTCGCTAACTCCTAACGAGGTCCGGTTACGCCGTTAATATAATGGAATCAGCACATGGGATCACCGTCGGCCCTTGCCTCCCCGGATAGCCACATGTACTAATTCCTGGGCCCGTGAACATATCATACATAAGTAATCTCGCCAAAACATATCAGTTCATGTGAAACATATCATATTTCATAATTCATTAGAAAAGGGTTTACTCGATCATAAATTACTCGAGGACTCTACTTTGAAAATATCATATATATATTTATAAGGTTTTGGCCAAAGCTTTTCAATAAGGGTTGTAGGGTTTGATATGTAACTAGAACGAAAACACCCTCACCTGGAAGATGACGATACAAGGATACAAGCTAGGCCGTGAGCCTATCGATCACGATATCTCCACCCTCGAGATGAACTATACAAGAGAAAGACATAATGTGTACTCGTGAGAAACGACTCAATATGAAACCAATTAGGACGCACGACATTAACATGAGGTGTTCGTGAAATGCTATGTCATGTTTCAATATACAATAGATCATAAGATGTCATGAGTTGATGTGATTCATGTTCATACACACCAATAAAGCCATTTAGACACATACATGTTTTAATCATTCAATTCATAATATATTACAATACATGTTAACAATGCATAAGGATCAATTAGGCATTTATATAATGCATATAAGTCACATAAGGGGTCGAGGAAGTGCAAGAAAGGCGATAGAACGAGTTTTGGCAAAGTTACCAAAAGTTAGGAAAAGTTGACAATTGTCTGAAATGCGCAAGCTGTAGAAAAATGGGTATTTCTTGAGTTTGAGAAATTGGAATTAAGTTTTGCTTGTTGGAGGTGAAACTAGACACATAGATGTTTTTCAAGGATATGTGGCATGAATCACGGTTCAAAGCAAGGTGAAAATGGCGTAGGTTTGAAGTTTGGGCCAATGTAGAAGTTTGGCGAAGTGGCGACACAATTTTAAAACAATCATAAATCACAATTGAGAAACCATATCGAGTTGATTCCAGTTGGAGGATGTTCTAGACTTCAAGAGGTTTCCGTGGGTTCAAAAATCAGGTTAATCTGAGTTCGTATGAGGGTAAACGGGACAAAACAATCTCAGTCAGAAAACAGGGGAGGATCCAAAGTTTCTGCCTCAAATCCACCCCCGTGGATTTTTCCAAAAGGAAAAATCCACCCTCGCGGATTTAGGTCAGTGGCGAAAAACACACAACAAACAGGGCAAAACTCATGCTAAACCATATAAACATCAAATTAACACACATAGGTAAGTTAAGGTAGCAAGAATTCATGCATTTCAAGCCAATTAATGGTCCAAAGTTGCAACAACTCATGCAAGGAATGAATATGGAGCAAGCTCAAGAAATACTTCAATTTCATAATTGGCAAAATCATGAATCCTAATCCAACAACCAAAGCAAGTTCATACATGTCAAAAATGATGTCTTAGGAGCAATATACATACTTCATACCAAAAGAATCCACAAGGAAGCAAGCTAGAATTCATCAATTCTTCCCAAACCCTCACTATTCACCCCATATGCCAATACATGCTCATCACTTGGAGAAATCATGCAAACCTTAAATCAAAATGACTATGAGGAGATGTAAATCACAAATATGGTCTTACCTTTCAATTTGGAGGAGAAATGGAGGGGGTATGAGCTCAAATACCCAAGGGTTGAATAGTTCTCCTTCTTCCTTCTTCCTTCTTCTTTCCTTCTTTCTTCTTCTTTCTCTCTCCATTTTGGCTGAGTTTGGTGAGTGAGAGGGGGTTTGGTTCGGTGGGGGGGGGGGAGGGCTGATATGGGGGAGAGAGAGAGTGTGCAAGTGGGTATAGGTTAATGGTTAGGGTCTAGGTACTTTAGGATAGGTCCGTGAACGTGAAATAGCTATTATTTGTCATTTTTGGTGCAAGGGGCTTGTTTCGGTTAAAATTTGGCAAATCAAATAATCTTATTAAAATATGAGGCTTGTCCCATTGTCTCCAATTCGTCGATCCGGATCCAATGGAGGTGACGGAACTCGATTCTGAGTTCCCGAGCTCAAGATATGCCGCCCGGAACACAAGGTACGCTAAATGCTCTTTAGCCCCCTTTTCGGTTCCGATTACACAAAAGAATCCAAAACTCACACATACGAGAATAAAATCATGCAACGAGCATATAAACATAATCATAAGTCACATAATTCACTCATGCTAAGTGTCCACGAAAAACAGAATTCGAATCAAATAGAAACGGTATCAAACATAAACACACATGCTCAAACGTCTCAAGAATTCACAATCAATTAATAAAATCAATAAAAGAAATAATATTGAAGCATATATCATTAATTAAATTGCGCACATTGGTAACAAATAAGTCATGCTCAAACCTCTGAAAAACTGGGGCGTTACATTATCCGTTAAAGATCAAGGAGGAAGATATTCCTAAGACAGGATTTAATACCCGGTATGGACATTATGAATTCGTGGTGATGCCATTTGGATTAACTAACTCGCCGGCAGCTTTTATGGACATGATGCATCGGATTTTCCGGCTGTATTTGGATAAGTTTGTTGTGATCTTCATTGATGATATTTTGGTGTATTCAAGGTCAGAAGAGGATCATGCTCGGCATTTGAGATTGGTATTGGAGACTTTAAGAGATAACCAACTTTATGCCAAGTTCAGTAAATGCGAGTTTAGATTGACAGGGTGAGCTTCTTGGGACATATCATTTCGAGCAAAGGATTAGAAGTGGATCCTTCGAAAATAGAGGCAGTTTCACAGTGGCAGAGTCCTAAGAATGTTTCTGAGATCCGAAGTTTCTTGGGTTTAGCCGGTTATTATCGAAGATTCGTTAAAGATTTCTCTAAGATTGCGGCTCCGTTGACCCGATTAACTAAGAATGAGGTTCGGTTTAAATGGGATGAGAAGTGTGAAGCTAGTTTTCAGCTCTTGAAGGATAAGTTAACTTCTGCACCGATACTTGCACTTCCGGATGGTAGTGAAGGGTTGGTGGTGTATACGGATGCTTCCCATGAAGGCTTAGGTTGTGTTTTGATGCAGAATGGGAGAGTAATTGCTTATGCCTGTAGGAAATTGAAAGAGCATGAGAAGAATTATCCCACTCATGACCTGGAACTTGCAACGGTGATTTTTGCTTTGGGGAAATGGAGACATTATTTGTATGGAACTTCTTTTGAGATTTTCACCGATCATAAGAGTCTTCAGTATTTGTTTTCTCAAAAGGATTTGAATAGAAGGCAACGAAGGTGGATGGAGACTCTCGAGGATTATGATTGTGTGATTAAGTATCACCCGGGTAAAGCTAACGTGGTCGCGGATGCATTGAGCACGAAGGCTAGTGTATCCAATTTGAAGGTAAATATTGGACAACCAATGGAGTTGGTTAAGATAAAGGCTCGTATTGGTAGCATCTCAGTACGTCCAGAGTTAAGGCAACAGATATTTGAGACACAACGGACGGATGTTGAGATTCAGAAATTGATAGAGAAGGCTCGATCAGACTCCGAGTGTCCATTTGGATTCGATGATACGGGAATCTTTCGATTCAAGAACAGAGTGGTAGTTCCAATAGAATTGAGAAGAGCTATTTTGGATGAAGCTCATAAAACTGTTTATTCGGTACATCCTGGTGGAAACAAGATGTATCGGCACTTGAAACAGTATTATTGGTGGAACGGGTTGAAGAGAGACGTGGTGAAATGTGTGAAGCAGTGTTTGACTTGTCAACTAGTGAAAGCTGAGCATCAGAAGCCGTCAGGATTATTACAGCCACTACCTATTCCCGAATGGAAATGGGAACAGATAGCAATGGATTTTGTATCGGGTTTACCTAGAGTGAAGGGTGGATTCGATGGAATTTGGGTAATCGTAGACAGGTTAACCAAGTCAGCCCATTTTCTTGCAGTTCGGATGTCAGATAAGATAGGTAAGTTGGCTAAGAGGTACTGTGATGAGATTGTTCGGTTACATGGAGTGCCAGCTAGTATTGTTTCAGACAGGGATCCGAGATTCACTTCCAAGTTCTGGCAAGAGTTACAGAAATGTCTAGGGACTAAGCTCCAATTCAGTACAACTTTTCATCCACAGACTGACGGGCAATCCGAAAGGTTAATTAGATATCTTGAGGATATGTTAAGGGCGTGTGCATTGGATTTCTCGAGTTCATGGAATGAACAACTGCCCTTGATTGAGTTTGCCTACAATAACAGTTATCAAGCTTCTATAGAAATGGCACCGTATGAGTTTCTGTATGGACGAAAGTGCCGATCCCCGTTGTTTTTCGATTTGGAAGAATGGAAGTGGAGTAAGCAAGAAGGGGTACAAAGAGGTGAAAAGAAAGATAAACCTTCTAAGGCTATTCAGGATGCTATTGAAAAAGTTCAGATTATTCGACAACAGATGAAAGCAGCTCAAGATCGACAGAAGAGTTATGCAGATAAGCGAAGGAAAGATCTTGAATTTGAAGTTGGGGATAGGGTATTCCTGAAAGCTTCACCTCGGAAAGGATTTACCCGAATTGGAAAAGGAGGAAAGTTGAATCCCCGATATTTGGGACCTTATGAGATTTTGGAGAGAATCGGAGATACAGCTTATAGATTGGATTTGCCTCCAAGTTTAACGGGCATTCACAATGTCTTCCATATATCACAACTTCGGAAGTACTATCCCGATGAATCAGTGATCATACCGATTGAAGAAGCGGAGCTTGAACCGAATCTCACTTTCGTTCAGAAACCAGTTAAGATTTTGGATCGGAAATTTCAAGAACTTCGAAATAGACGGTTTCCCTTGGTGAAAGTGTTGTGGAGAAGTGATAAGACGGAAGAAGCCACGTGGGAAACGGAAGAGAAAATGAAGAAGTTCTACCCCGAATTGTTTCCGACCGAACAAGGAATCCGAGGACGGATTCTCTCTAAGGGGGAGAGGTTGTAACGCCCCGTGTTTTCACACGTGCCGGTAAGTGTTATGTGTGCATTTTTATTTAATTATGTGATTTTATAATTTGATTTGCTAATTGAATTCGTTTCTAATTTGATTTATTTGATTAAATTCTATATGAATTCCAATATGTGCTATGAATATATGAATGAATTTGTGAGAATGTGAATTTCGTGAATTCGGTGTTAATTGAATGGAATTACGTGTTCGTGTGATTCGTGGACTTGATTGTAACTTATTTGAATGTTTTGGACTCAATTGGAAATTGAGTTTGGGCTTAATTGCCACTTTTTGAAAGTTTAGGGACCTATTTGTATATAGGCAACCCTGAACGGTTTTCGCGATATCTTGAGCTCCGGACCTCGAAACCGAGATCCGTAACCGGCGTTGAACTTGTTTCGACGTTACCTATCTATTAAACTTGACCTCGTACTTTTTCGATACCGTTTGAACCTTCGACAATGAACCTTTCCATAGCCTCGACTTTATAACTTGTTTGAACCGTTTCTTAAACAAACCGGACATGAACCGACCCGTATTCTACCTATTTTCTAAATATCAGCATTTCTATCTCCTTGCATCTCATTTCATCGATCATCATCATCTCAAGAGGCCAAGGAGAATCTTGAAGAAACCCTCCATTTTGGTCATTCAAACCCTAAGCTCAAGATCAACTCTTGTTCAATCTTCTTCCAAGGTAAGATATGGATTGATTTTCCCTCATTCTCCTCTATCTTTTCATCCATGAATAGCTTGGCATGAGTGAAGGATTCTTGTGGTTTGAATGAAAGCATGAATTGGGGTTTGATCTCGAACTTGGGATTTTAATGGTTTTAAGTGAGAGTTGATGCATGGAATGTGTTGCTCGTAGCTTCCTTATCGTTTCTATATGCTAGGATTTTGTGTTGGTTGATTATAGCATGTAACAGCCCTAACCTGGGCCGAGTTGGAAAAGGTAAAGTAAAGGGGTTATCAAGAAGCATTTATAATCTCGGTCCTTATTTATTCTCTTCATGCATTACATTCTATGTGACTTATGTGTTTTTATGTGTTACACTTTAATTAAATGATCGTAGATTTAATTATTTCCTTTATTTAACTCGTACCTTGAAACTCTTCTCATAAAATCCTAGAATTCTAGTATTCATTCCCTTTTAGCACCTAAAACCCTTTCATATGCTTCAAAACCCATTCCTACAGTTTTAGGGTGGAAATTACGAAAATACCCCTATAGCTCAAAAATATTCCTACGTTCCTCGAAACACTTTCACTACCCAATATTATAACCAAAAGAATCCTCACATTATTTCGAGGATCGTGATACTCTCCGTGGACCATAATTCCCATCCTAACTTCCGTAGCATCAAAAACCGGCGAAAACCCTAGTTTATGATTCGATCATAAATAAATCCTTGCTCATCTACTTTTTGATATTCAATATTATAACCAAAACGATCCTCAAATTATTTTATGAATTTTCATGCATTTACCAAAAACTCGATTTCACCATAGCATATTTTATAAATATTTTCCTTTCTAAAAATCACCATTTTATTTTAAACGATTAGCTTTTATTCAAGAGTCGAAATTATACTTAAAACGATCCTTGAATTTTTCTCTACATTATAGTGATTTTTCCAAACTCTAAACCTTATCATAGCTTCGTTTATATAATTTTCCTATGATTTTCATCATCTTTATTATTCATAACTTATGAACGAAAAGTCCAAATATTTCACAATTATAATCAAAACGAAGCCCGTTTTTCACTCGATCTTTCATTAATTCACTACTTCAAGATTTTACCTCTCGACTCTTGAATAAATTTTACATTTATTTTATTTCAAGATGACATCATCCATGACCTCATGCTCTTCTAGAAGGATTAATTAAATGAACATAATTTCTCCACATTTCCTAACTAATTACCTAACATTTGTTCATAATATAATTTAACCACATCTCCTAATTAATCACCAAGCATTTGTATGAATTAGGAGACATCCACATCTCCCTTAAACTTTCATTTATTGCTTAGAGACCCCTCATGACTACCTATAAATACCCCCTCAAGCCTCATTTATACTTCACAAATCAACACACAAAAATCACTCTCTTCCCTCCCCTAGCTCACGCCATTCACCCTCTCCCTCTCTAAGGTGAGTTTTTCTTCTATTATTTCATGCTTTATATTATGTTCTTAGTATAAAAATAATAGTAGCATGTCTAGGATTAATTAAATTATGCTTTAGGAATTTTATTTTATGAAATATGTGCATAATTGTTAGTTAAATACAATGTGTGCACATTATGGAATTTTATTTAATTAAATGCATGAATTGTGATATGATATAATGTGAGTGTGTATTTAAATGATTATGATCTTGTTTGATTAAATTCATGCCTAGAATAATTTATTTAGAATTATTTTTCATAGAAAGTTTATATATTTTGCTATATTATGCTTCAAATCTTATGTTATGAATATGAATATAATCAAGCATGTGTAGAACATTTTATGAATACTTGAAGATATGAATAAATTCATGTTTAGGAATTTGTTTATGAATCATATTTCATGAAAAGTTCATATATTATGCTCATTTATTCTTTAATCTTATGTTATGACTATGAATTTGATCAAGAATGCCTAGAACATCTTATGAATATTCAAACATGATGAAGAACATGTTCTTGATGTTCTTGAAATGTGTGTGTACCGTGTGCTAGTGTGTGTAAGTGTGTGTTTGATTTTATGTTTAAAAGTATTTAATCCCCTATGTTTAAATAGTAACCGTTTTTCAATAGTGACTTTGACTTTTGACTTTAAATATGAATTTTAACCAATAATATCATGTAGTAATTTCAAGAATTAATATAAAATAAAATTGGTTTTATTTAAGAAAGGACTTTTGTCTAACGATTTCAAAATCGGGGATTAAATAACGTTTTCAAAATCGGGTTCACCTTTATTAAAAGTAAACCTTAATTTGGATTTATAAATTGAATAAGAATTTCTTGGTTAATTCGGTTGTATGACTTTGGTATCAGTGTGTTTTATAATAATATTTCAATTCTAGATTACCGAATTTCCTGTACCTTACTGTTACTCCTTGTTACAATATGCCTTAATTGTACGCATTCATGTATCGCATTAGTATAGAAAGAACCTAGTTCTCTAAGTCCGTAGTAGTTCACTACTTTCAGGAACTAGGTTTGGACAGTGGAACCCCGAATACTTTACTTGATTCCGTATCGTAGCAGGTGAGGTTAAAATATTTTCAACTGGGATCATGAGGCTACATATAAAATATTTTATTATTTATCCTAATAAGGATTCAGTCTTATTTTCCCTAATTATACTATTATCCCCTTTCTGGGAAATATCTGATATAAGGATATCTATTATCCTCTTATATAAAACAAAATCCTTGTTCAAGTATAAGTTACAAACATATCATACTCAAGTCCATTTTGGCGAGTATTGATATAATGTAACTCTATTCTGTATTTAAAATGCAAGATCTGTATCTGTATCTGTATCTGTTGGGCCCGGTGGTACGGTAGAACTAATAGCCGGGTGGCAAGGGCCATCGTCTATTACTATACCTGCCGCCAAATCTGATCTTAATGTTGGTTTAACTGGAGGTTAGTTATTCCACATTGAGTGACGGGAAAGGTACGTCCCTCCCTCTGTCTGTATCTGGATCTCGAGGGGTTGCTCCCGACAGATCATGGAGGAAGAAGGCTGGATTGATTCTGTTATTTCTGATTTCATTCTATTTAAGGAGTAAAGGATGGAGAACGCCTACTTGCAGGGCATTATTACTTTATTATCATACGGTTCATATTTTCAAGAATCTGATACCCAGTCCCCTTATTCCCTTTTTCTCAAAATAAATATGAACCAAATATTTGTATTAATTATTATTTTATTGATTTCCGGTATAGTACTATTAATATATTATTATTTTAATAGTATCAAACTCCAACTTTTATAGTCAAACACTTTTCAAATATACCTATACCTATATATGTAGTCCCAACTACCCCCTCACTTAGTCACTTTGACTAACCCTCGCACTTTACAACTCATGGTTTCAGGTTTAACGGGCGCTTACTAGAAGGTATCTTGAAGCCTAGTGTGTCTTCTCGTTAGCATGATAGTTCAAGGTTCTTTAGAATAAGTTATGCTTCCGAGCTTGTAATTGTCGATTACGGCGTGGTCACTACTTTTGATATCTATACTGTGCCATTACTGGCTTATTTATTGCATTCCCCTATCATAGTTTTGAAAGTTTTTAAATTATAAGATTTCCGCTGCAGTGTTTAATACTCTGATATTGTATAGCACTGTCCGTTCGCCAGAGTGTTTCTCGGGTGCTAGGCCTCACATCCACTCGGGAGATACTTTGGTGCGGGGTTGTAGTGTATAGGGGCGCTACAACTAAAGTGGTATCAGAGCAACCGGGTTACTCTAGTACCCTAGGTGCTCTTTCTTGAAAAAAAAAAATTTAAGTTTAAAATACTTTATTGTTGCTCTTCTGCATGTTCATATCTCGAGTCCTAGGAATTGCTTCAAGATACCCGTAGGGCCGTTAGTGCATCATGCTTATTCCGTGTACATATTATGTGTTCATAACTTCAGTGTTATATTTGAATTTATTACCTTGTGTCAATCTGTGAATCTGTGAATCATTATTTAACCTCCATGCATTATATTTTCCAATGCGATTGTGATTCTAGCATCATAATGCCACCACCAAGGACCCCACACAATCAGACACCATCAGCCACAACAACTTCCCTAGGAGCACTAGATATAGCGGAGGCCTTTAGACAGTTTATGCAAACATATGTGCCAGTACCTAATCATGGAAATGAAAGAACCTTGGAAAAGTTTCTTCAGTTGAATCCACCAAAGTTCTTCGGGGAACCCAATGACCTTAAGGCAGAAAATTGGATTGCAAGCCTTGAAAAGATATATGAGGCAATGGATATTTACCCTGAAGATCCAAAACGAGTACAATATGCAACCTTCTTATTGGAAGAGGCGGCATTAAGTTGGTGGAAGCATGTCAAGCAGAGATGGTTGGATACCGGAGTTCAAAGTAATTGGATTGAGTTTGTAAGGGAATTTCAGCATAAGTACATTCCTCAAGTAACCAGGGATGCTCGAGAGGCCGAGTTCATGAATTTAGTACAAGGGTATATGTCAGTAGCCGAATACGAGGCCAAGTTTGTTAGGTTAATACAATATGCACCACACATCTTGAGTGACGAGCGTCGGAAAACAAAGAGATTTGTTGATGGATTGAAACCGGACCTACGATGGGCATTAGCTCCTTTTGATATTGAGGGATATACCCGGGCTGTGGATAAAGCCCTAAACACTGAGGCAACACACAAGAGTATTCGCCTGAATTCAAAACATCAAGACCCAACTAATGATAAACTACCACAAGGAGAGAAACGAGTTGCCAGCCAAATTGCTCATATACAAAAGAAGAAACCTAGGCATACCCAACAACAATCCTCGCAAGTACCCCTAAAGGTCCAAGATGAAACCATTTGTGACTTCTGCCATGGGCCGCGACATACAGAAGAAAATTGTTGGAAAAAGGCCGGTTTATGTTTGCGATGTGGTAGTGATGAACACCAGATCCGTGAATGCCCAAAGAAAGCCAAACAAGGGCAACCAAGGAGAGGAAAAATTATTGTCGGAACTTCGAGAAATCCATTAGGAAAAGGCAGGGCCAACGCTATGGACGGGGATGTGCATCCCAAACCTTCAAGTAATGTGAAGGGTACGGTACATGTTCTTCACACGCCAGTTAAGGTCCTATGACCCTGGCGTCATGCATTCATTCATTGCATTACAATTATGTGCTTATTTATTTTCTGAGTGCCTTCTCTAGGGATTTAGGTCATTATGATATATATATAAACACTTCTCTTCTGGGCTAGTAATCATTACTACCCCCGAGTTTATGAAGTGATTAATGACAAAATACGAGACCATCCTAGAAAAGGATGAAAAATACTATCAAAATTATTTTATGACAAAATGAGAATCTGAGGACAGATTCTTTTTAAGGGGGGTGGATTGTAACAGCCCTAACCTGGGCCGAGTTGGAAAAGGTAAAGTAAAGGGGTTATCAAGAAGCATTTATAATCTCGGTCCTTATTTATTCTCTTCATGCATTACATTCTATGTGACTTATGTGTTTTTATGTGTTACACTTTAATTAAATGATCGTAGATTTAATTATTTCCTTTATTTAACTCGTACCTTGAAACTCTTCTCATAAAATCCTAGAATTCTAGTATTCATTCCCTTTTAGCACCTAAAACCCTTTCATATGCTTCAAAACCCATTCCTACAGTTTTAGGGTGGAAATTACGAAAATACCCCTATAGCTCAAAAATATTCCTACGTTCCTCGAAACACTTTCACTACCCAATATTATAACCAAAAGAATCCTCACATTATTTCGAGGATCGTGATACTCTCCGTGGACCATAATTCCCATCCTAACTTCCGTAGCATCAAAAACCGGCGAAAACCCTAGTTTATGATTCGATCATAAATAAATCCTTGCTCATCTACTTTTTGATATTCAATATTATAACCAAAACGATCCTCAAATTATTTTATGAATTTTCATGCATTTACCAAAAACTCGATTTCACCATAGCATATTTTATAAATATTTTCCTTTCTAAAAATCACCATTTTATTTTAAACGATTAGCTTTTATTCAAGAGTCGAAATTATACTTAAAACGATCCTTGAATTTTTCTCTACATTATAGTGATTTTTCCAAACTCTAAACCTTATCATAGCTTCGTTTATATAATTTTCCTATGATTTTCATCATCTTTATTATTCATAACTTATGAACGAAAAGTCCAAATATTTCACAATTATAATCAAAACGAAGCCCGTTTTTCACTCGATCTTTCATTAATTCACTACTTCAAGATTTTACCTCTCGACTCTTGAATAAATTTTACATTTATTTTATTTCAAGATGACATCATCCATGACCTCATGCTCTTCTAGAAGGATTAATTAAATGAACATAATTTCTCCACATTTCCTAACTAATTACCTAACATTTGTTCATAATATAATTTAACCACATCTCCTAATTAATCACCAAGCATTTGTATGAATTAGGAGACATCCACATCTCCCTTAAACTTTCATTTATTGCTTAGAGACCCCTCATGACTACCTATAAATACCCCCTCAAGCCTCATTTATACTTCACAAATCAACACACAAAAATCACTCTCTTCCCTCCCCTAGCTCACGCCATTCACCCTCTCCCTCTCTAAGGTGAGTTTTTCTTCTATTATTTCATGCTTTATATTATGTTCTTAGTATAAAAATAATAGTAGCATGTCTAGGATTAATTAAATTATGCTTTAGGAATTTTATTTTATGAAATATGTGCATAATTGTTAGTTAAATACAATGTGTGCACATTATGGAATTTTATTTAATTAAATGCATGAATTGTGATATGATATAATGTGAGTGTGTATTTAAATGATTATGATCTTGTTTGATTAAATTCATGCCTAGAATAATTTATTTAGAATTATTTTTCATAGAAAGTTTATATATTTTGCTATATTATGCTTCAAATCTTATGTTATGAATATGAATATAATCAAGCATGTGTAGAACATTTTATGAATACTTGAAGATATGAATAAATTCATGTTTAGGAATTTGTTTATGAATCATATTTCATGAAAAGTTCATATATTATGCTCATTTATTCTTTAATCTTATGTTATGACTATGAATTTGATCAAGAATGCCTAGAACATCTTATGAATATTCAAACATGATGAAGAACATGTTCTTGATGTTCTTGAAATGTGTGTGTACCGTGTGCTAGTGTGTGTAAGTGTGTGTTTGATTTTATGTTTAAAAGTATTTAATCCCCTATGTTTAAATAGTAACCGTTTTTCAATAGTGACTTTGACTTTTGACTTTAAATATGAATTTTAACCAATAATATCATGTAGTAATTTCAAGAATTAATATAAAATAAAATTGGTTTTATTTAAGAAAGGACTTTTGTCTAACGATTTCAAAATCGGGGATTAAATAACGTTTTCAAAATCGGGTTCACCTTTATTAAAAGTAAACCTTAATTTGGATTTATAAATTGAATAAGAATTTCTTGGTTAATTCGGTTGTATGACTTTGGTATCAGTGTGTTTTATAATAATATTTCAATTCTAGATTACCGAATTTCCTGTACCTTACTGTTACTCCTTGTTACAATATGCCTTAATTGTACGCATTCATGTATCGCATTAGTATAGAAAGAACCTAGTTCTCTAAGTCCGTAGTAGTTCACTACTTTCAGGAACTAGGTTTGGACAGTGGAACCCCGAATACTTTACTTGATTCCGTATCGTAGCAGGTGAGGTTAAAATATTTTCAACTGGGATCATGAGGCTACATATAAAATATTTTATTATTTATCCTAATAAGGATTCAGTCTTATTTTCCCTAATTATACTATTATCCCCTTTCTGGGAAATATCTGATATAAGGATATCTATTATCCTCTTATATAAAACAAAATCCTTGTTCAAGTATAAGTTACAAACATATCATACTCAAGTCCATTTTGGCGAGTATTGATATAATGTAACTCTATTCTGTATTTAAAATGCAAGATCTGTATCTGTATCTGTATCTGTTGGGCCCGGTGGTACGGTAGAACTAATAGCCGGGTGGCAAGGGCCATCGTCTATTACTATACCTGCCGCCAAATCTGATCTTAATGTTGGTTTAACTGGAGGTTAGTTATTCCACATTGAGTGACGGGAAAGGTACGTCCCTCCCTCTGTCTGTATCTGGATCTCGAGGGGTTGCTCCCGACAGATCATGGAGGAAGAAGGCTGGATTGATTCTGTTATTTCTGATTTCATTCTATTTAAGGAGTAAAGGATGGAGAACGCCTACTTGCAGGGCATTATTACTTTATTATCATACGGTTCATATTTTCAAGAATCTGATACCCAGTCCCCTTATTCCCTTTTTCTCAAAATAAATATGAACCAAATATTTGTATTAATTATTATTTTATTGATTTCCGGTATAGTACTATTAATATATTATTATTTTAATAGTATCAAACTCCAACTTTTATAGTCAAACACTTTTCAAATATACCTATACCTATATATGTAGTCCCAACTACCCCCTCACTTAGTCACTTTGACTAACCCTCGCACTTTACAACTCATGGTTTCAGGTTTAACGGGCGCTTACTAGAAGGTATCTTGAAGCCTAGTGTGTCTTCTCGTTAGCATGATAGTTCAAGGTTCTTTAGAATAAGTTATGCTTCCGAGCTTGTAATTGTCGATTACGGCGTGGTCACTACTTTTGATATCTATACTGTGCCATTACTGGCTTATTTATTGCATTCCCCTATCATAGTTTTGAAAGTTTTTAAATTATAAGATTTCCGCTGCAGTGTTTAATACTCTGATATTGTATAGCACTGTCCGTTCGCCAGAGTGTTTCTCGGGTGCTAGGCCTCACATCCACTCGGGAGATACTTTGGTGCGGGGTTGTAGTGTATAGGGGCGCTACAACTAAAGTGGTATCAGAGCAACCGGGTTACTCTAGTACCCTAGGTGCTCTTTCTTGAAAAAAAAAAATTTAAGTTTAAAATACTTTATTGTTGCTCTTCTGCATGTTCATATCTCGAGTCCTAGGAATTGCTTCAAGATACCCGTAGGGCCGTTAGTGCATCATGCTTATTCCGTGTACATATTATGTGTTCATAACTTCAGTGTTATATTTGAATTTATTACCTTGTGTCAATCTGTGAATCTGTGAATCATTATTTAACCTCCATGCATTATATTTTCCAATGCGATTGTGATTCTAGCATCATAATGCCACCACCAAGGACCCCACACAATCAGACACCATCAGCCACAACAACTTCCCTAGGAGCACTAGATATAGCGGAGGCCTTTAGACAGTTTATGCAAACATATGTGCCAGTACCTAATCATGGAAATGAAAGAACCTTGGAAAAGTTTCTTCAGTTGAATCCACCAAAGTTCTTCGGGGAACCCAATGACCTTAAGGCAGAAAATTGGATTGCAAGCCTTGAAAAGATATATGAGGCAATGGATATTTACCCTGAAGATCCAAAACGAGTACAATATGCAACCTTCTTATTGGAAGAGGCGGCATTAAGTTGGTGGAAGCATGTCAAGCAGAGATGGTTGGATACCGGAGTTCAAAGTAATTGGATTGAGTTTGTAAGGGAATTTCAGCATAAGTACATTCCTCAAGTAACCAGGGATGCTCGAGAGGCCGAGTTCATGAATTTAGTACAAGGGTATATGTCAGTAGCCGAATACGAGGCCATGTTTGTTAGGTTAATACAATATGCACCACACATCTTGAGTGACGAGCGTCGGAAAACAAAGAGATTTGTTGATGGATTGAAACCGGACCTACGATGGGCATTAGCTCCTTTTGATATTGAGGGATATACCCGGGCTGTGGATAAAGCCCTAAACACTGAGGCAACACACAAGAGTATTCGCCTGAATTCAAAACATCAAGACCCAACTAATGATAAACTACCACAAGGAGAGAAACGAGTTGCCAGCCAAATTGCTCATATACAAAAGAAGAAACCTAGGCATACCCAACAACAATCCTCGCAAGTACCCCTAAAGGTCCAAGATGAAACCATTTGTGACTTCTGCCATGGGCCGCGACATACAGAAGAAAATTGTTGGAAAAAGGCCGGTTTATGTTTGCGATGTGGTAGTGATGAACACCAGATCCGTGAATGCCCAAAGAAAGCCAAACAAGGGCAACCAAGGAGAGGAAAAATTATTGTCGGAACTTCGAGAAATCCATTAGGAAAAGGCAGGGCCAACGCTATGGACGGGGATGTGCATCCCAAACCTTCAAGTAATGTGAAGGGTACGGTACATGTTCTTCACACGCCAGTTAAGGTCCTATGACCCTGGCGTCATGCATTCATTCATTGCATTACAATTATGTGCTTATTTATTTTCTGAGTGCCTTCTCTAGGGATTTAGGTCATTATGATATATATATAAACACTTCTCTTCTGGGCTAGTAATCATTACTACCCCCGAGTTTATGAAGTGATTAATGACAAAATACGAGACCATCCTAGAAAAGGATGAAAAATACTATCAAAATTATTTTATGACAAAATGAGAATCTGAGGACAGATTCTTTTTAAGGGGGGTGGATTGTAACAGCCCTAACCTGGGCCGAGTTGGAAAAGGTAAAGTAAAGGGGTTATCAAGAAGCATTTATAATCTCGGTCCTTATTTATTCTCTTCATGCATTACATTCTATGTGACTTATGTGTTTTTATGTGTTACACTTTAATTAAATGATCGTAGATTTAATTATTTCCTTTATTTAACTCGTACCTTGAAACTCTTCTCATAAAATCCTAGAATTCTAGTATTCATTCCCTTTTAGCACCTAAAACCCTTTCATATGCTTCAAAACCCATTCCTACAGTTTTAGGGTGGAAATTACGAAAATACCCCTATAGCTCAAAAATATTCCTACGTTCCTCGAAACACTTTCACTACCCAATATTATAACCAAAAGAATCCTCACATTATTTCGAGGATCGTGATACTCTCCGTGGACCATAATTCCCATCCTAACTTCCGTAGCATCAAAAACCGGCGAAAACCCTAGTTTATGATTCGATCATAAATAAATCCTTGCTCATCTACTTTTTGATATTCAATATTATAACCAAAACGATCCTCAAATTATTTTATGAATTTTCATGCATTTACCAAAAACTCGATTTCACCATAGCATATTTTATAAATATTTTCCTTTCTAAAAATCACCATTTTATTTTAAACGATTAGCTTTTATTCAAGAGTCGAAATTATACTTAAAACGATCCTTGAATTTTTCTCTACATTATAGTGATTTTTCAAAACTCTAAACCTTATCATAGCTTCGTTTATATAATTTTCCTATGATTTTCATCATCTTTATTATTCATAACTTATGAACGAAAAGTCCAAATATTTCACAATTATAATCAAAACGAAGCCCGTTTTTCACTCGATCTTTCATTAATTCACTACTTCAAGATTTTACCTCTCGACTCTTGAATAAATTTTACATTTATTTTATTTCAAGATGACATCATCCATGACCTCATGCTCTTCTAGAAGGATTAATTAAATGAACATAATTTCTCCACATTTCCTAACTAATTACCTAACATTTGTTCATAATATAATTTAACCACATCTCCTAATTAATCACCAAGCATTTGTATGAATTAGGAGACATCCACATCTCCCTTAAACTTTCATTTATTGCTTAGAGACCCCTCATGACTACCTATAAATACCCCCTCAAGCCTCATTTATACTTCACAAATCAACACACAAAAATCACTCTCTTCCCTCCCCTAGCTCACGCCATTCACCCTCTCCCTCTCTAAGGTGAGTTTTTCTTCTATTATTTCATGCTTTATATTATGTTCTTAGTATAAAAATAATAGTAGCATGTCTAAGATTAATTAAATTATGCTTTAGGAATTTTATTTTATGAAATATGTGCATAATTGTTAGTTAAATACAATGTGTGCACATTATGGAATTTTATTTAATTAAATGCATGAATTGTGATATGATATAATGTGAGTGTGTATTTAAATGATTATGATCTTGTTTGATTAAATTCATGCCTAGAATAATTTATTTAGAATTATTTTTCATAGAAAGTTTATATATTTTGCTATATTATGCTTCAAATCTTATGTTATGAATATGAATATAATCAAGCATGTGTAGAACATTTTATGAATACTTGAAGATATGAATAAATTCATGTTTAGGAATTTGTTTATGAATCATATTTCATGAAAAGTTCATATATTATGCTCATTTATTCTTTAATCTTATGTTATGACTATGAATTTGATCAAGAATGCCTAGAACATCTTATGAATATTCAAACATGATGAAGAACATGTTCTTGATGTTCTTGAAATGTGTGTGTACCGTGTGCTAGTGTGTGTAAGTGTGTGTTTGATTTTATGTTTAAAAGTATTTAATCCCCTATGTTTAAATAGTAACCGTTTTTCAATAGTGACTTTGACTTTTGACTTTAAATATGAATTTTAACCAATAATATCATGTAGTAATTTCAAGAATTAATATAAAATAAAATTGGTTTTATTTAAGAAAGGACTTTTGTCTAACGATTTCAAAATCGGGGATTAAATAACGTTTTCAAAATCGGGTTCACCTTTATTAAAAGTAAACCTTAATTTGGATTTATAAATTGAATAAGAATTTCTTGGTTAATTCGGTTGTATGACTTTGGTATCAGTGTGTTTTATAATAATATTTCAATTCTAGATTACCGAATTTCCTGTACCTTACTGTTACTCCTTGTTACAATATGCCTTAATTGTACGCATTCATGTATCGCATTAGTATAGAAAGAACCTAGTTCTCTAAGTCCGTAGTAGTTCACTACTTTCAGGAACTAGGTTTGGACAGTGGAACCCCGAATACTTTACTTGATTCCGTATCGTAGCAGGTGAGGTTAAAATATTTTCAACTGGGATCATGAGGCTACATATAAAATATTTTATTATTTATCCTAATAAGGATTCAGTCTTATTTTCCCTAATTATACTATTATCCCCTTTCTGGGAAATATCTGATATAAGGATATCTATTATCCTCTTATATAAAACAAAATCCTTGTTCAAGTATAAGTTACAAACATATCATACTCAAGTCCATTTTGGCGAGTATTGATATAATGTAACTCTATTCTGTATTTAAAATGCAAGATCTGTATCTGTATCTGTATCTGTTGGGCCCGGTGGTACGGTAGAACTAATAGCCGGGTGGCAAGGGCCATCGTCTATTACTATACCTGCCGCCAAATCTGATCTTAATGTTGGTTTAACTGGAGGTTAGTTATTCCACATTAAGTGACGGGAAAGGTACGTCCCTCCCTCTGTCTGTATCTGGATCTCGAGGGGTTGCTCCCGACAGATCATGGAGGAAGAAGGCTGGATTGATTCTGTTATTTCTGATTTCATTCTATTTAAGGAGTAAAGGATGGAGAACGCCTACTTGCAGGGCATTATTACTTTATTATCATACGGTTCATATTTTCAAGAATCTGATACCCAGTCCCCTTATTCCCTTTTTCTCAAAATAAATATGAACCAAATATTTGTATTAATTATTATTTTATTGATTTCCGGTATAGTACTATTAATATATTATTATTTTAATAGTATCAAACTCCAACTTTTATAGTCAAACACTTTTCAAATATACCTATACCTATATATGTAGTCCCAACTACCCCCTCACTTAGTCACTTTGACTAACCCTCGCACTTTACAACTCATGGTTTCAGGTTTAACGGGCGCTTACTAGAAGGTATCTTGAAGCCTAGTGTGTCTTCTCGTTAGCATGATAGTTCAAGGTTCTTTAGAATAAGTTATGCTTCCGAGCTTGTAATTGTCGATTACGGCGTGGTCACTACTTTTGATATCTATACTGTGCCATTACTGGCTTATTTATTGCATTCCCCTATCATAGTTTTGAAAGTTTTTAAATTATAAGATTTCCGCTGCAGTGTTTAATACTCTGATATTGTATAGCACTGTCCGTTCGCCAGAGTGTTTCTCGGGTGCTAGGCCTCACATCCACTCGGGAGATACTTTGGTGCGGGGTTGTAGTGTATAGGGGCGCTACATAGCATGACTTACCATTGTTGATGCTTGAAGCTTCCATGGATGAAAGCTTAATTTTGGATGACCTTTTGCCAACTTTAAGTATAAGTTCTTGCATATATGAATGGATTGCATGTTATATGTGAATTTTATGGCTTGAGATCATGTCTAAGGGTGTATAGGAGCTTCCTTATTGCTGCCCCTGTTTTTGCAAGCTTTTTCCAGGCAAAAACAGGGCTTTTGCTCTGTTTTTTTTCGGAGACGATGAGCTGACACGGCCTTGTCAGCTCTGAATTGAAAATGGACACGACCGTATTGGGCTCTCGACTTTGAATTTTTCTGATTTTAACCTCGGACACGGCCGTGTCCAAATCCTTTGAAAACTCAACACGGCCGTGTCAAGCCCTCGACTTTGAATTTTTGGATTTTAAAACCTCAGACACGACCGTGTCCGTTTCCTTTGAAAACTCAACACGGCCGTATCATTTGAAATGGCAGCTTTGGGGAACCTCTTTTCTTGCTTATATCTCGTTTATGGCTCGAAATGGTGGATTATATATCACGTGATTATATTCAAGCTATGTTTTATGATTGATTTATGATATTGATAACCATATGAATGCAAGAATGAAAAGTATGAAAGTATGAACGATATGACCGGGAATGAATACGATTTTTTATCGTATAATGAATGAAACGTGTTGAATTATGTGTTTAATTGGATTCTATGACATCATGACCATATTTGAACATATTATTTCATTTTAGGCATTCCTTAACATGATATTGCATAGCCTAGCGTCAAATGTGGTCATATTGAGTCTCACACTACCTTTGTCGCACAGATCTTGATCCAGTGGGTGACGAGGTCGGGCAGTGAGAGCGTTGTCGGGTTCTTTTGTCTACCAGGTGGGTTTTTCTTCTATTAGTTAACAATATGACCCCGAACACCTAATGTGCAAGTTTTTGGCCAAAACCCTATATATGTATTTATATCGAGTTTTAACGAACAAATGTTTTCGAACGAAAGCCTTTATGATGTTATCCTACCAAAATGTTTTGGCGAGAAATGAATGATCACAATGAATGGGGGCCCGGGACTTAGTGTAGTGGTGAACCGGGGAAGCTTGGGCTGACGGGAATCCATTTATACTAGTTCCAACAATTTCGGCAACCTGGATTTCACTAGGAGATTAGTGACTGAAAGGGGACCCGCGCTTTTGGGGATTCATGTACCCCTCTAGCACTAATGAATGAGGGTTCGGGCCTTGCAAACCCATTCCCTACCCGGAGGAAGAAGGTGGTATATGAACGATTGAATGAATGATCGAATGTATGTGCACGAAAGAATGTAATGTATGAATGAATGAATGAATAATGGATTACACGAGGTGTTGGTTGGAGATAATGCACGCCCTCTCGCCGGGCCACTAATGACCTAATGAATGAATGAATTGTTATAATCCTATTCATTGTATTTTAATTCCCGCTTGGGAAAATTGCTTCTAAACCTCGAATAAGGATTATAACTTGCATGTATGTGTTTCAATTCCGCGATATATTAATATTATGCCTATCTTTTTATACCCACTAGCCTGTCTAAGACTGAACCCGGAGTTGTTTCAGTTGTTTTTGCAGGAAGGGATGCTAGGCGGGATACAAGTCTGAGAGAGAGTCTTGCATAGTGTCTAGCCTTTCTTTCGTTACACTCATACGTTTACTTTTATTGATACTTTTGGATTTATGTATGGAGCGTACATGTATATGGTACCTATATGTATCTTATTCAGATTTAAATGTTGGTACCTAGAGCATATAGCTCAATATATGGAATACATGTTGGTACCTAGAGCATCTAGCTCAGTATATAGTATATGAATGATTGCTTCCGCCTTTCTGTTACTCTGATTGTTGTTGTTGTTGTTGGGGTTTAAGTTATAGGTTAGTCCCGCCTGGCTTAGCGAGTGTGTATGTCTCCGTTCGCTATGATTTGGCTCGTGTGTGGAAATCCATTTCATATACGGGTCGGGTCATGGTGTGGGGGATGTGACGTCTCACGCTCGGGCGTTACATCCGTGGAGGATTATATTTTGGAATTCGAGAGACTCGCCCCGTATGCTCCCCACATTACCAATGATGATACTCAGAAAGCTTGGAATTTTATCCATGGGTTGAGGCATGAGATTCAAAATGCCCTACAAGCTGCTACCGTGGACACTTGGGAAAGGCTACGAGGAAGGCATTAAAAGTGGAAGCTAATAGATTGAGATTGAGGCCCCTGGCTTATTCTTCGGGGCAAGGTTTGGGCTCCAGAACAAACTTCGGTAAGAGGGCCGCCACTCAATGTGGGCCTCCGGTCTTCAAGTCCCAAGGTTCCGACACTTTCAACAAGAAGGCCCGACCTCCTATTCCGGCTTTGCCCGCTCCACCGACGCCGATACAATGTGCTTATTGCAAGGGCCCCCAACCATACCAAGGAAACGTGCCGGAAGAAGTTAAGAAGGTGTTATGGATGTGGAGAACCCGGTCACATGGTTAGTGCTTGTCCCAATAAGAAGAACGCACAACCTTTGAATATGATTCCTCCTAGAGCCCCGATTCAGGCTAGAGCTTATGCACTTGAGGGAGAGGAAGAGGATGCCGAAGTCGATGCTAACGGCGTTGTGGAAGGTACTATTAGCATACATGGCATTCCATTGCATGCATTGTTTGATCCGGGAGCAACTCATTCTTTTATTACCTCCCGACTTGTTCCTTCTCTTTCCTTGCCTGTTGTTTGTATTGCTGATTCTTTTGTGAAAAGTTCTTCTTTCGGGGGGAGCTTGGTGATAGACTGAGTGTTCGGAGAGTGCCCGGTGAGTATTGAAGCCCAAGAGTACTCGGCGGATTTGATCGAGATGCCTATGAAGAAGTATGGGCCGATTTTGGGGATGGATTGGTTGTTCCGGCATCGAGCGAAGATGGATTTTTTTGAGAAGAAGGTTACTTTGGGTTCTACGGTGTTGTCGGGCCAGAGGTTGAAGACCTGCCCATTTGTTTCCTTCATGGAAGCTCATAGGATGTTTTGGGATGGCGAGACGGGGTACGTGGCCTACGTTTTGAATAAACCGAAGGATCAGACCAAGCTTGAGGAAACGGAGATTGTAAAGGAATTTCTCAATGTTTTCCCGGAGAGTTTGGGATCTCTACCCCCGGATCGGGACATTGAATTTTTAATTGATCTCTATCCCGGAGCAGAACCTTATGCAAAATCTCCCTATAGGATGGCTCCAGCAGCATTGAAGGAGCTGAAGACTCAACTTGATGAGCTCTTAGAGTGTGGTTACATTCGTCCGAGCACTTCTCCATGGGGTGCTCCCGTCCTGTTTGTAAAGAAGAAAGATGGGACGTTGCGGATGTGTATTAACTACCGTGAGCTGAACCGGTTAACGGTTAAGAACAAATACCCCCTTCCTCACATTGAAGAGTTGCTTGATCTTCTTCAGGGTTCGTGTGTCTACTCCAAGTTGGATTTGAGGCAAGGGTATTATCAGTTGTGTATCCGGGAGGAAGACATACCGAAGATGGGTTTCAACACTCGTTACGAGCATTTCGAGTTTGTTGTCATGCCCTTCGGCCTTACAAATGCCCCAGCTACGTTTATAGATATGATGCACCGAATATTCCTGCCTTACCTCGATAAATTCGTGGTCATCTTTATAGATGATATTCTGGTGTATTCGAGGTCTGTGGAAGAGCACGCGCAACACTTGAGAACGGTATTGTCAACGCTTCGAGAGCATCGACTGTTCGCCAAGTTCAGCAAGTGCGAGTTCTGGATAGATAGAGTTTCCTTCTTGGGTCACTTCAGTTCTGGGATAGGTGTAGAAGTGGATCTGGCGAAGATAGAAACAGTCAAGCTATGGAAGTAACCGAAGAATGTCTTAGAAGTCAGAAGTTTTCTCGGATTAGCAGGGTATTATAGGCTCTTTGTGAAAGATTTCTCGAGGATTGCCTCCCCGTTGACCCAGTTAACAAAGAAAGAGGCTAAGTTCGAGTGGGATGAGGCGTATGAGAAGAGTTTTCAAACTCTTAAGGAAAGGTTGACTACGGCACCGGTTTTAACCTTACCCGAGGGTTCCGAATGTTGGAAAAACGGAATCAGAAAGCAGCGGAAATTTAAAAATTTTCCAACAAAAGGATCGAAACTTGCAATCATGAATCCAAATTCGTAAGGTAAAGAAACTTACTTTTCAATAATCTTTCTTGAAGTGTTTCAAGCCACCCAAGAACGCTCTTCTCGCGGCTTGATCCCCTCTCCTTGGTAAAGCTCGAATCTTTAAAAACTTCTAACGTGAAGCTCTCTAGAGATAGTCCACCAACTTGACTACAATTTAACTAGTAAGGATGCTAGTTCTCTAGTTAGTGTTTAGACTTAACCTAGGGTTTATGTGATCTTGGAGAAAGGATGGTGTTCAACACATGAACCAAGAAGAATCGATCAAATCCTCGAGCTCCCCTATATATAGCCAGTGAGGGGCGGCCGAACCTAGTCCTTTTGGACTAAGGATTTGGTCCCTCTCTCTTATTACTTGATCATCAAGTAATTCCAAACCTTGATTTTGAATTCTAATACAAATCAACTTTTAAGAGAGCTAAAATATCCAAAACCCTTTTGGATAATATTATACTTTATTTATTTATTAATAAATAACTTATTTATCTAATTAATTAATTCATAATTAATTAAATAGATTAATTTCTCCAAAATAAGACTTTCATTTTAATTCAAAAACTAAACCAAAGTCTATTAAATAATTAATACATTAATTATTTAATACATAAATAATATACACGAGTGACACACGTGTCCCTAAGGACACGTGCCAATCACGTGAACCACACGTGCGTTTCACACGTGTGGAACCCCGTTGGTATGATCAACTCGTTTAATCATTGTAAAGCCTTAACTCATGTAACCAAGTTGTTGTGTGTGACCCTCTAGGTTCTCAATTCAATTAGTAGTGACCCTAATTAATTAATTCACTAATTAATTAATCAGTCCACAGATTAAACGACCATAATCTAGCAATAGGTGTTTAACCCCTAGCTGAATTGGAATATCTCGATTCGACAGAACCTTTAAGTCATTGATTCATGTGAGATACAATCCTCCTACTTACTATCTCTCAACCAAGATCTAGGGTAAGGGAATAATTAGAACCCTTATAATCTGGTCTTAAAGCTAAGTGCATTTCATATCCATTTGATCTCAATCCAAGAAACCCTTTTCTTGATGTCTTGATCTATTGCCTTCCCCAAGGACTCCATACGGCATATGAATGACTTACACAATAAGAGATCACCTTACAAGTGCAAGTGTAGGTCCTTTCTTGATTCTCATTCACTTCCATGAATCACTTGTGCAGCCCCATCATAAGCCTTGATTTAGTTGTCTAAGGTGACACCCTTTAAAGCTTATACCTAAGACTACAGAGTTAACTCATAAAGTGACATGGAACCTCAAGTCTAAGGATCAATTAATCACATCAATGACTCTTGAGATATTTCCTAATCTGGAAGTTTCCATTTCCTTAAATAGAAACTTCCTTTCCCATTTAGGAATCTTCTCACACGGGGCACCTCAGTGAACTTACTTATGGAAGTAAGCACCCTCATGTATCACGCACGTATCAACTATACACTTTGCACCTCCATGAAACAAGGTGGTCCTTCTGAAGGGCGTGATCCCATAAGCAAGCCTTAAAGGAGTCAGGTTGACACTCCCACTGTCTGTAGGACTCATCAGCTTGGAGTATTTTACTAATGATGACTTATGTGATATAGGGCTCGTTTCATAAACCATTTCACCTAAATGGTAGAGTCCTAAAGTCATCAGGATTAGGGGACTTCTCATACATACACAGCTAAAGTAAACGCATACCAAACAAGAGCATATAAAGAAGTGTTGCCTCAATTCATTATTTTATTCAAAGATTGTCTGTGATTACAATAAGGAAAAGTACAAAGCGGATATACCATCGGCTTTCTAGGTACTATTCCTAACAATCTCCCACTTGCCCGTTAAAGCCATTCTAAAGCTACTCTAAATCTCATCTTCTGAAGATGACCTTCGAAAGCTTCTTGAGTAAGGGGTTTAGTAAGTGGATCTGCCACGTTCTCTGTTGATGTGACCCTCTCAATTTGCACATCTCCTTTTTTGAATATCACGGATTAGGTGATACTTTCTCATAATGTGCTTGGTGTGAGATCTCGGTTCTCTAACTTGAGCAACCGCCCCAGTGTTGTCACAAAACACAGTAATGGGGTCTTTCATGCTAGGAACGACATTCAACTCTTGAATGAAGTTTCTAATCCAAACACCTTCCTTAGCTGCATCATTTGCAGCTAAGTATTCGGCCTCAGTGGTCGAATCTGCAGTGGTCGTTTGCTTGGAACTCTTCCAACTCACTGTTCCGCCGTTTAGGCATAAAATGTATCCTAACATTGACTTAAAATCATCTAAGTCAGATGCCAATCTTGCATCGCAGTATCCTTCGATAGTAAGATCTTTCTGACCTCCGTAAACTAAGAATAAATCTTTAGTACTTTTCAAGTACTTAAGAATATTCTTCACGGCAGCCCAGTGACCATCTCCAGGGTCAGATTGGAACCGACTTGTTACACTAAGTGCATAAGCCACATCCGGTCGAGTACATAACATTGCATACATTATGCTACCTATTGCTGATGCATAAGGTGTATGAGTCATTCTTTCCTTCTCAAGGTTAGTCTTAGGACACATCTTCTTAGAAAGACATGTTCCTACACTCATAGGAATGTTCTTAACCTTTGCTGACTCCATATTGAATCTCTTCAATACTTTGTCAATGTACATCGACTGTGATAGTCCTATCAACTTTCTAGATCTATCTCGATAGATTTTAATTCCAAGGATGTAGGACGCATCACCAAGATCTTTCATCTCGAATTGGTTTGATAACCATAACTTACTTACTTTCATGTCATCCTTTGAATTCCCAATAAGAAGGATGTCATCAACATAAAGTACTAAGAATTGCACTGAGGTCTCCAATTATTTTCTATACACACATGATTCATTTGAGATCTGAATGAAGCCAAACGCTTTGACTGATTCATCAAATCGAATGTTCCAATTCCTAGAAGCCTGTTTTAATCCATAGATTGACCTTTGGAGTTTGCAAACCTTTTGCTCACTCCCACTGAATGTGAAACCTATGGGTTGCTCCATATAAATGTCTTTATCAATGTCACCATTGAGAAAGGCAGTTTTCACATCCATTTGCTATATCTCATAGTCATAATATGCAGCAATGGCAAGTATGATCCGAATAGACTTTTACATTGCAACTGGTGAAAAAGTTTCATCAAAGTCCACGCCGGGTCTTTGACTGAATCCTTTTGCAACCAGTCTTGCTTTGTAGGCTGCAATGCTTCCATCAACTCCAAGCTTTCTCTTAAAGATCCATTTGAAACCTATGGGTTTGAACCCATCAGGCAAATCTACCAAGGTCCAAACCATGTTGGAGTTCATGGAATCCATTTCGGATTTCATGGCTTCTATCCACTGTTCAGAGTCAGAATCTAAAAGTGCCTCCTCATATGTTAGAGGATCATTATCCTTTTGAGAGATCTCATGGAAGAATCCATACCATCTCTCCGGCTGTCTAGGAGTGCGTTCAGAACGCATTAGAGGAGGGTTTACGTGTGTATCGAGATTCGTGATTGGTTGTGGTTGATCAGAAGGGGATGTTTCTTCTTTTGGGCCTTCCCCTTCGAAATGCCACCAGCAGGCCTAAGGGGTTTCTTCTTCTTCTTTTGGGCTTTCTTACCCTTACCTTTAGAAGGCCCGGAAGAGGAAGATGGAGCATTCACCATCAGAACCTTATTGTCCTTCTTGATTGTGCTTTCAGCAGTCACAAGCTGACTAATCAGCTCAGCTACAGTAGCACCAGCAAGATTCATATTGAAGTTAAGGACAAATGGGTTGAATGATGGTGGGAGCGAGACTAGTAACAAGTCCACTGAAAGCTCATCTTTCAGTGGCATGTCCATGGATGCAAGTTTCTCAGTAAGGGCGAGAAACTTGAGTCCATATTCATGGATACATGAACCTTCCCTCATTCTCAAATGGAATAATTCCTTTGAAGTGTTATACCTTGTAACACGTTCATAAGGGCGGTAAAGTTGCTCTAAGTGGTCGTAAATCTCCCAAGCTAATTCCGTGGCCTCATGTTGCCTTTGCAAGTCTGGAGACATGTTAGCCAACATAAGGCAACGGGCTTGGAGATTATCATCCTTCCACTTCTGGATCAATTCCCGCTCGGCCCGAGTGGGAGCGTCCCCTTCGGGACTAGGCTCCCCTTCGAAGAGAACATAAGTTCTCTTCTCAGAATCTAAAATGATTTTCAGATTCCTCAGTCAATCAGAATAGTTGGGACCAGTCAACTTGTTTGACTCGAGGATCGATACAAGAGGGTTTTTGGTTGCCATTTCAAAACACGTAGAGAATCACAGAATCTACGACCTAAATGGTAAAACAGAGAACTAGTTAGCATGCTGAATTATAACGATATACAAAAGATAAGGTCTTTAATCTAATGTAGCTCCCACTATTTTCCAAAGATCTATAATTCCCAAAGATCTAAGAGGAACATGTTTCCCAATGGGTACTAAGATCCTAAGCATTTTACGTCGAACCCACGACTCACGGACATTCTAAGCAAAACCTTAGGTAGGTACAACTTACCAATTCTAACACCTTTAGAACTCTTAGTAATTATTTTTGCATCACCTATCTTTCAATATGGACCCACGACTCGTGCGACATCCATATTTACTTAGGCGTTAAGCTAGACCCATCAATCATAAGATCATGATCAAAACTTAGTTCGAACAACCCATGACTCGGGGACATCGTCCTTGCCAAAATTGACCACGAAATATTGATCATTTAAAATGATCAATTAGGTAACTAAGAACTAATAAGCTCCACTAGCTATCCCATGACTAGCGGACAATAACTAACTTCACTTACTAAACTTAAAACCTATTGATGGAATTGTGACGCCCCATCCGATCATCCGTATAGGTATGACGCAGCGAGAGTGTTTACTTATGCATTTACGTGAATTCCATCTTTATTATGTGTCTTAATTTCCAACTATGATTTGATTATGTGGTTTAAATTGATTAAAGTGCAACTTGGAATTTTATGATTTGACATGATTTATACCTTGAATGTATTTTGTTGGAAAATACGAATCAGAAAGCAGCGGAATTTAAAAAATTTTTCCAACAAAAGGACCTTGAACTCGCAATCGTGTAACCAAATTCGTAAAGACAGAAAACTTACTTTTCTTTTGTTCTTTCTTGAAGCGTTTCAAGCCACCCAAGAACGCTCTTCTCGCGGCTTGATCCCCTCTCCTTTGGTAAAGCTCGAATCTTCAAACTTCTAACTTGAAGTCTCTAGAGAAAGTCCACCAACTTGATCACAATCTAACTAGTAAGGATGCTAGTTCTCTAGTTAGTGTTTAAGCTTAACCTAGGGTTTAATTTAATCTTGGAGAAGGGAAGGTGTTCAACACATGAACCAAGAATTGTCTATTAGCTCTAAAGGGGAGCATGAGCTCCCCTATATATAGGAAAGGGGAGGGGCGGCCGAACCTAGTCCTAATGGACAAAGGATTTGGTCCCTCTCTCTCCTATTACTTGATCATCAAGTATTTCCAACTTTGACTTTGAATTCTAATTCAAGTCAACTTTTAAAAGAGCTAAAAATATCCAAACTATTTTTGGATAATTTTATACTTTATTTATTATAAAATAAATAACTTATTTTTATCTAATTAATTAATTCGTAATTAATTAACTAGATTATTTTCTCCAAAATTAGACTTTCTTTTTAATTCAAAATTAAACCAAAGTCTATTAAATAATTAACTAATTAATTATTTAATATATATATAATATATATATATACACACGTGTGTGACACGTGTCACTCACGTGAGCCACACGTGTGACTTCACACGTGTGGAACCCTCTTGGCCCGATTAACTCGTTTAATCATTTTCAAGCCTCAACTCATGTAACCAAGTTGTTGTGTGTGACCCTCTAGGTTCTCAATTCAATTAGCAGTGACCCTAATTAATTAATTCACTAATTAATTAATCAGTCCACAGATTAAACGACCATAGTCTAGCAACAGGTGTTTAACCCCTAGCTGAATTGGAATGTTCGGATTCGACAGAACCTTTAAGTCATTGATTCATGTGAGATACAATCCTCCTACTTACTATCTCTCAACCAAGATCTAGGGCAAGGGAATAATCAGAACCCTAATAATCCGGTCTTAAAGCTAAGTGCATTTCATATCCATTTGATCTCAACCCAAGAAACCCTTTTCTTGATGTCTTGATCTACTGCATTGGCCAAGGACTCCATATGGCATATGAATGACTTACACAATAAGAGATCACCTTGCAAATGCAAGTGTAGGTCCTTTCTTGATTCTCATTCACTTTCATGAGTCACTTGTGCAGCCCCAGCATAAGCCTTGAATCAGTTGTCTAAGGCGACACCCTTTAAAGCTTATACCTAAGACTACAGAGTTAACTCATAAAGTGACAAGGAACCTCAAGTCTAAGGATCAATTAATCACATCAATGACTCGTGAGATATTTCCTAATCTGGAAGTTTCCATTTCCTGAAATAGAAACTTCCTTTCCCATTTAGGAATGTTCTCACACGGGGCACCTCAGCGAACTTACTTATTAAAGTAAGCACCCTCATGTATCACGCACGTATCAACTATACACTTTGCACCTCCATGAAACAAGGTGGTCCTTCTTAAGGGCGTGATCCCACAAGCAAGCCTTAGAGGAGTCAGGTTGACACTCCCACTGTCTGTAGGACTCATCGGCTTGGAGTATTTTACTAATCATGACTTATGTGATATAGGGCTCGTTTCATGAACCATTTCACCTAAATGGTAGAGTCCTAAAGTCATCAGGATTAGGGGAGTTCTCATACATGCACAGATAAAGTAAACGCATACCAAACAAGAGCATATAAAGAAGTGTTGCCTCAATTCGTTATTTCATTCAAAGATTGTCTGTGATTACAATAAGGAAAAGCACAAAGCGGATATACAATCGGCTTTCTAGGGCACTATTCCTAACAATCTCCCACTTGCCCGTCAAAGCCATTCTAAAGCTACTCTAAGTCCCATCTTCTGAAGATGACCTTGGAAAGCTTCTCGACTAAGGGGTTTAGTAAGTGGATCTGCCACGTTCTCTGCTGATGTGACCCTCTCAATTAGCACATCTCCTCTTTTGATAATATCACGGATTAGGTGATACTTCCTCATAATGTGCTTGGTCCGTTGGTGAGATCTTGGTTCTCTTGCTTGAGCAACCGGCCCAGTGTTGTCACAAAACACAGTAATGGGGTCTTTCATGCTAGGAACAACATTCAACTCTTGAATGAAGTTTCTAATCCAAACACCTTCCTTAACTGCATCATTTGCAGCTAAGTATTCGGCCTCAGTGGTCGAATCTGCAGTGGTTGTTTGCGTGGAACTCTTCCAACTCACTGCTCCGCCGTTTAGGCAGAAAATGTATCCTGGCATTGACTTAAAATCATCTAAGTCTGATGCAAAGCTTACATCGTAGTATCCTTCGACAGTAAGATCTTTCTGACCTCCGTAAACTAAGAATAAATCTTTAGTACTTTTCAAGTACTTAAGAATATTCTTCACGGCAGCCCAGTGACCATTTCCAGGGTCAGATTGGAAACGACTCGTTACACTAAGTGCATAAGCCACATCCGGTCGAGTACATAACATTGCATACATTATGCTACCTATTGCTGATGCATAAGGTGTATGAGTCATTCTTTCCTTCTCAAGGTTAGTCTTAGGACACATCTTCTTTGAAAGACATGTTCCTACACTCATAGGAAGGTTCTTAACCTTTGCTGACTTCATATTGAATCTCTTCAATACTTTGTCAATGTACATCGACTGTGATAGTCCTATTAACCTTCTAGATCTATCTCTATAGATTTTAATTCCAAGGATATAGGACGCATCACCAAGATCTTTCATCTCGAATTGGTTCGATAACCATAACTTAGTCACTTTCATGTCATCCTTCGAATTCCCAATAAGAAGGATGTCATCAACATAAAGTACTAAGAATCGCACTGAGGTCTCCAATTCCTTTCTATACACACATGATTCATTCGAAATTTGGATGAATCCAAACGCTTTGACCAATTCATCAAATCGAATGTTCCAATTCCTAGAAGCCTGTTTCAATCCATAGATTGATCTTTGGAGTTTGCAAACCTTTTGCTCACTCCCACTGAATGTGAAACCTATGGGTTGCTCCATATAAATGTCTTTGTCAATGTCACCATTGAGAAAGGCAGTTTTCACATCCATTTGCCATATCTCATAGTCATAATATGCAGCAATGGCAAGCATGATCCGAATAAACTTTTGCATTGCAACTGGTGAAAAGGTTTCATCAAAATCCACGCCGGGTCTCTGAGTGAATCCTTTTGCAACCAGTCTTGCTTTGTAGGCTGCAATGCTTCCATCAACTCCACGCTTTCTCTTAAAGCTCCATTTGCAACCTATGGGTTTGACCCCATCAGGCAAATCTACCAAGGTCCAAACTTGGTTGGAGTTCATGGAATCCATTTCGGATTTCATGGCTTCTATCCACTGTTCAGAGTCAGAATCTGAAAGTGCCTCCTCATATGTTAAAGGATGATTATCCTTTTGAGAGATTTCATGGAAGAATCCATACCATCTCTCCGGCTGTCTAGGAGTGCGTTCAGAACGCCTTAGAGGAGGATTTACATGTGTATCGAAATTCGTGATTGGTTGTAGTTGATCAGAGTGGGACGTTTCTTCAGTGGGTGACGTGGGGTCATTTTGTACTTCTTCTAATTCTATGATCTTGCCTTTCTTTTCTTTAAGGAACAGTTCCTCAAGAAAAGTGGCATTTCTGGAAACAAACACCTTTTGCTCAGATTGATCATAGAAATAGTATCCTATGGATTCCTTAGGATAACCTACAAAGTAGCATAAGTTAGAACGAGATTCTAACTTATCTCCCACTGTCCTCTTCACGTAAGCAGGACAATCCCAAATTCTTAAGTAAGAATAACTAGGTATTTTATCATGCCACATTTCATAGGGCGTCTTGGGGACTGACTTAGAGGGAACTAGATTCAGAATCTTTGCTGCACTTTCTAGGGCATAATCCCAGAAAGAAGGTGGTAAGTCAGTGAAACTCATCATGGAACGAACCATATCAAGTAAGGTTCGATTCCTTCTCTCAGAAACTCCATTAAGCTGAGGAGTTCCCGGAGGAGTCCACTGAGAGATAATCCCATTATCTTTGAGATGATTAAGGAATTCTTCACTAAGTTACTCGCCTCCTCGATCAAATCGAAGTGCTTTGATCTTGTGACCAGTTTGGTTCTCAACCTCCTTTTGAAATTCTAAGAATTTCTCAAAAGCTTCAGATTTATACTTCATTAAGTATACATAACTATACCGACTAAAGTCATCAGTAAAGGTTATGAAATACTGATGATTGCTTCTAGTGCTTACACTAAGCGGTCCACAAACATCAGTATGGATCAAATCCAAAACCTTAGTGGCACGTTCCACAGTTCCTTTAAAAGGGACTTTGGACATTTTTCCTTTGAGACAGGATTCGCAAGAAGTTAACTCTTTGAGATCATTTTCAGAGAATGATCCTAAAGTGTTTATCTTGCTAATTCTGTTCTTTGAAATGTGTCCTAATCTAGCGTGCCATAAGGGAGCTGAAACTTTGTCATCTCTCTTACGCTTTGTTTCTCGTTGTATATTCATAATATTGATATTTTGAGTTAGGTAAAGTCCATTACTTAGAGTACCGATGTGAACGGAAGAGTTGTTCCGTTTGATAAAATATTTACCATTCTTAATATAACTTTCATAACCTTCACAATCTAATATTGGAACTGAAATTATATTACGAATAATGCTCGGTACATAAAGGACTTTATTTAATACTAACTCAAAACTACCTAAATCTAATCTAATTGTGCCTAAAGCTCGAGCTTCAACGTTTGAGCCATCACCGATCTTCAAGACACATTCTCCTTCTTTGAGTTGTTGGACTTCACTTAGCATCTGTACATCATTACAGATATGAGTTCCACAACCGGTATCAAGTACCCAAGAACTAGAATTAATAGAAAGATTTACTTCAGCGAGAAAGATACCTTTCTTTAGAGTAGCCTTGTACTCTGGGCAGTTTCTCCTCCAATGTCCCGCTTTGCCACAATGGAAGCAAACATCCTCTTTCTGATCACGCTTCTTCTTTTGGGCCTTCCCCTTCGAAATGCCACGAGTGGGCCTAAGGGGTTTCTTCTTCTTCTTTTGGGCTTTCTTGCCCTTACCTTTAGAAGGCCCAGAAGAGGAAGATGGAGCATTCACCATCAAAACCTTATTGTCCTTCTTGATCGTGCTTTCAGCAGTCACAAGTTGACTAATCAGCTCAGCTACAGTAGCACCAGCATGATTCATGTTGAAGTTAAGGACAAATGGGTTGAATGATGGTGGGAGCGAAGATAGCAACAAATCCACTGAAAGCTCATCTTTCAGTGGCATGTCCATGGAAGCAAGTTTCTTAGTAAGGGCAAGAAACTTGAGTCCATATTCATGGACACTTGAACCTTCCCTCATTCTCAAGTGGAACAATTCCTTTGAAGTGTTATACCTTGTAACACGTTCATGAGGGCGGTAAAGTTGCTCTAAGTGGTCGTAAATCTCCCAAGCAAATTCCATGGCCTCATGTTGCCTTTGCAAGTCCGGAGACATGTTAGCCAACATAAGGCAACGGGCTTGGAGATTATCATCCTTCCACTTCTGAATCGCGTCCCGCTCGGCCCGAGTGGGAGCCTCCCCTTCGAAGAGAACATAAGTTCTCTTCTCATAATCTAAAATTATTTTTAGATTCCTTAGCCAATCAGAATAGTTGGGACCAGTCAACTTGTTTGACTCGAGGATCGATACAAGAGGGTTTTTGGTTGCCATTTCAAAACACGTAGAGAATCACAGAATCTACGACCTAAATGGTAAAACAGAGAACTAGTGAGCATGCTGAATTATAACGATATACAAAAGATAAGGTCTTTAATCTAATGTAGCTCCCACTGTTTTTCAAAGATCTAGAATTCCCAAAGATCTAAGAGGAACACGTTTCCCAATGGGTACTAAGATCCTAGGCATTTTACCTCGAACCCACGACTCGCGGACATTCTAAGTAAGAACCCTAGGTAGGTACAACTTACCAATTCTAACACCTTTAGAATTCTTAGTAATTGTTTTTGCATCACCTATCTTTCAATATGGACCCACGACTCGTGCGACATCCATATTTACTTAGGCGTTAAGCTAGACCCATCAATCATAAGATCATGACCAAAACTTAGTTCGAACGATCCACGACTCGCGGACATCGCCCTTGCTAAAATTGACCACGAAATATTGACCATTTAAAATGATTAATTAGGTAACTAAGAACTAATAAGCTCCACTAGCTATCCCACGACTCGCGGACAATAACTAGCTTTACTTACTAAACTTAAAACCTATTGATGGAATGCTAGGAATTTAATTCAAAATTTGCATCTCGAATTAAACACCTATTTGTTCGAAATTAGCTTAATATTTAATGGGAATTTTCGAATCAACCGGAGAGTTGTCCGGTTCGATCTCACCAACATATATGTTATCCAATTTTATTAGTCTTGATTAATGCAAGTACACTTAAATGCATATCAAACAAGCACATAAACAGATAACATGTCCTAGCATGATACTAACATGTAATGATCATGGGTTCTACCTATCTTATGCGTGATATGTGGGAGCCACTCCACAATCACAAGTTCTAACATACATGCCACATAAACAGTTTAAATCACATAAGGGAAAGCGGTAACAAAATACGAGCCCTATCTCTATTACATTTAACAATTGAGATTCCCCTCCCTAACATTTTGAGGGGTCTTCACTTATGGCCTCCTTGTTACTTGAATGTGGTCCATCTTACTCCATGGGTGCATTGTCTACAAAATGAAAATAAAACCTCACCACCTATCTCTACTCTCAAATTACAATAAAAAGAAAAGGACATAAAGTAATAAGGCTCAATCTTCATATTGGCCTTAGACAATTACACGGGGCATACCCCGGCCTCAAAAACAGTAATATGGAAAGCCACATAATAAGTCACATAACAGTACGCACATAAGTGAGGCTCCAACCTCAATTGAAAAACGCAACTATAGGGCTCCAACCCCAATTTAAACCATCCATGTGCATAAATTAAAACCATACATAGCTCTAAACCCATGATCACCTAACATGCTCTTGCAAGAATTTAAATTTAGCCAATAAATTAAAATTCTCGTTTCAAGTCCTAATGACTTAAAACACGACTTAGATGCAATTCTTGTTTAAGAGCCTTTTCAATAAAACCCGAAAAACAACAAACCAATAAAATTCCAATTAATTTCCAAAATTAATAATTTTATTCTTTCATTATTTTCAGAAAATAAAATTCATAATTTTCCCAAAATCCAAATCTCTTTAATTTCTCAAAAATCCTAATTTAATCAAAATTTTAAAATAATTTTATTTTAGCAAAACTGATTTTAAAAGATAAAATTAAGATAAAATTAAATCGGGATTTTTCGGACCGAAAACACGAAACACGAAAACACGAAATTAGGCCCGAAAGCATCCGCCCAAAGGAGGGCACTGCCGCGCGGCATCAGGCGCGCGCGCGCGCGCGTTGCCGCTCGCGTGCACGCTCTGGGTGCGCGATTCGTGCGCTTGTCGCGCGCAGCAGTGCCCGCCCGATGGCGGGTGATCTCGGCCTGGGCGTCCCGCTCTGTTGCAGGACGGTGCGGGCGGCTGTCCCGCGCAGTTGCGGGACAGGCGAGCGGTCGCGCCTAGGCGCGGGCGGGAGGGCCTCCCGCACGGTTGCGGGAGGGCTGGGCGGCGGCGACGGGCCTGGGCGTGCGACGTGCTAGCACGCCTAGGCTCGTCCTTTTTCGTGTTCCGTTTCGTATTTTGGGTTTCTCCAAAACCCGGTTCAATCCAAAATTAAAAAATTCGATTTAAACATATTTCAATCAAAACGGTTTTCAAAATCACAATTTAAGAAAACTGTTTCAGAAATTCAGGAAAAATTACAGTTTCGTATTTCAGGCTTTCTAAAAGAACTCATGAATACCTAACTCGCATCTAAGCCTAAGAATTTCTACCAAATTCAGAATAATTGAGACGAATCAGAAACACGATTAACGAGGTGGCTCTGATACCACTTGTTGGAAAATACGAATCAGAAAGCAGCGGAATTTAAAAAATTTTTCCAACAAAAGGACCTTGAACTCGCAATCGTGTAACCAAATTCGTAAAGACAGAAAACTTACTTTTCTTTTGTTCTTTCTTGAAGCGTTTCAAGCCACCCAAGAACGCTCTTCTCGCGGCTTGATCCCCTCTCCTTTGGTAAAGCTCGAATCTTCAAACTTCTAACTTGAAGTCTCTAGAGAAAGTCCACCAACTTGATCACAATCTAACTAGTAAGGATGCTAGTTCTCTAGTTAGTGTTTAGGCTTAACCTAGGGTTTAATTTAATCTTGGAGAAGGGAAGGTGTTCAACACATGAACCAAGAATTGTCTATTAGCTCTAAAGGGGAGCATGAGCTCCCCTATATATAGGAAAGGGGAGGGGCGGCCGAACCTAGTCCTAATGGACAAAGGATTTGGTCCCTCTCTCTCCTATTACTTGATCATCAAGTATTTCCAACTTTGACTTTGAATTCTAATTCAAGTCAACTTTTAAAAGAGCTAAAAATATCCAAACTATTTTTGGATAATTTTATACTTTATTTATTATAAAATAAATAACTTATTTTTATCTAATTAATTAATTCGTAATTAATTAACTAGATTATTTTCTCCAAAATTAGACTTTCTTTTTAATTCAAAATTAAACCAAAGTCTATTAAATAATTAACTAATTAATTATTTAATATATATATAATATATATATATACACACGTGTGTGACACGTGTCACAGTGACACGTGTCACTCACGTGAGCCACACGTGTGACTTCACACGTGTGGAACCCTCTTGGCCCGATTAACTCGTTTAATCATTTTCAAGCCTCAACTCATATAACCAAGTTGTTGTGTGTGACCCTCTAGGTTCTCAATTCAATTAGCAGTGACCCTAATTAATTAATTCACTAATTAATTAATCAGTCCACAGATTAAACGACCATAGTCTAGCAACAGGTGTTTAACCCCTAGCTGAATTGGAATGTTCGGATTCGACAGAACCTTTAAGTCATTGATTCATGTGAGATACAATCCTCCTACTTACTATCTCTCAACCAAGATCTAGGGCAAGGGAATAATCAGAACCCTAATAATCCGGTCTTAAAGCTAAGTGCATTTCATATCCATTTGATCTCAATCCAAGAAACCCTTTTCTTGATGTCTTGATCTACTGCATTGGCCAAGGACTCCATATGGCATATGAATGACTTACACAATAAGAGATCACCTTGCAAATGCAAGTGTAGGTCCTTTCTTGATTCTCATTCACTTTCATGAGTCACTTGTGCAGCCCCAGCATAAGCCTTGAATCAGTTGTCTAAGGCGACACCCTTTAAAGCTTATACCTAAGACTACAGAGTTAACTCATAAAGTGACAAGGAACCTCAAGTCTAAGGATCAATTAATCACATCAATGACTCGTGAGATATTTCCTAATCTGGAAGTTTCCATTTCCTGAAATAGAAACTTCCTTTCCCATTTAGGAATGTTCTCACACGGGGCACCTCAGTGAACTTACTTATTAAAGTAAGCACCCTCATGTATCACGCACGTATCAACTATACACTTTGCACCTCCATGAAACAAGGTGGTCCTTCTTAAGGGCGTGATCCCACAAGCAAGCCTTAGAGGAGTCAGGTTGACACTCCCACTGTCTGTAGGACTCATCGGCTTGGAGTATTTTACTAATCATGACTTATGTGATATAGGGCTCGTTTCATGAACCATTTCACCTAAATGGTAGAGTCCTAAAGTCATCAGGATTAGGGGAGTTCACATACATGCACAGATAAAGTAAACGCATACCAAACAAGAGCATATAAAGAAGTGTTGCCTCAATTCGTTATTTCATTCAAAGATTGTCTGTGATTACAATAAGGAAAAGCACAAAGCGGATATTCAATCGGCTTTCTAGGGCACTATTCCTAACATATTTAATTTAAATGTTGGAGTTGAATTGTAAAATAGGACTTGGGCTTATTTGCAATTTCGGGAGTTTTGGGCCTAATTTAAATTAGGTGATTTAGGGTGCGTTTGGAACCGATATGAACTCGGGAATTCGAATTCGAATTCCGACACCACCATTGAACTCGATTCGGTGATTCAGATTCAATGGGATTTATTTCATATTTTTCGGAAGCCGTTTGGACATTAAACCTTTTAAAGTTGACCTATTGGGCCAAAAGTCACTTATTTGGGCCCAAACCCTAATGAAACCTTTAGCCACCATATATATACCTTGAAACCCTAACCTAGCCTCTTTTCAAACTTCATTTCACACAAATCATATCATCCATGGAGAGCTTCAAAGGAGAATGAAGATCTAGGAATTTCTCACACTTTCAAGAGCTCATATCTCCCTCGTTTTTTCATCATTTCAAGAGCCAAGGTAAGCAACGTTTTTCCCTTGAGGTGAATTTCATTTCTATCTTTGAATCTTGAGCATGAGTATGTGTCCTCCATGTTCTATTTGTATATATTTATTCACGAAATTATCGGATACATATTGTAAATAATGTTGGATGCTAATTAACCTAGGCTCGAAATTAATACCGTGCTTGCGTCGTCTTCTGCTGCAAAATGAGATCCTATTGGTTTCGGTTGCTGGGAAATGAATTGCATAAATGAAGAGTTGAATTCTCGAATTTAATGCCAACAATTTGTGTAATGATTACTTGAAATCTATAAATTAGGTGAAATTAATATATTACTAGCTGCACTTCATTTCGTGGGATTGATTCTTCAAATTAATAAATAAGTGATGCCATTACATATTAAGATTCAATAAATATCAAATTTAATTGCTGCGTGAAATGTTGCCTGGAGCGACGTGATGATTTTGCTTGGAAATGGAGAAATGAGATGAATTAATAAAATGCAACCTTCAGTTCTTTGTGCTTCTTGAATTTAATAAATTAATCAAGGCTAAAATGGGATTAGGAACTCTTGAATTAATGTGCAACATGTTTTAATAAATAATGGATGCAATGATTGCTTGGGATTGAAATTTTGGGTAGCATGAAAATGCCTCTGTTCTGTCCGCCATCAGCTTTATATATGGTGCCTTAATTTCATTAATTTGGGTATTGAATTCTTTAATTTAAATTATCAATGCATGCCAACATATCTAATTAATAATAGAGGTAATGATTGTTGGAATTGAAAATTTAGTCCACCACCATCACGTTACTTGTTGTTTCCATTTCATTAAATTGTTGAATTCAATGGGAACTATTAATTCACGCCATTAATTAATATTGAACACATTAAATATGAATTGATTCCTTGTTATCGTAATACATGCATCCATTTTTAAACATGAGAATGAATTTGAAAAGGGTAATGAGTCTCGATCTCTTCTTTTTATTATTATTTGATTTCGTTCATCAATTACAAACATTATTTTAATGATAAAATGCATTATTTTAAATATTAATTATATATATATATATATATATATATATATATATATATATATAGGTGGTAGTGTGATTATAAGTTCTAAATATGGAAATGAGAATTCTAGGCAACCCCTGCTTACTTTCTGTGACAGCATTAATGTGTTGTATCCATTTTCTATTTTTAGAGTAATTGTTATTATGATCTGACTTGGTTAATTATCGAAAGTGTTAGAATATCTTTATATGTTATAAATGTGCTTTCTAACCTTAAGAATGATATGAACTGAGATTGTTTATCTTAGCATTTGAGTTGCTTTGTGTATTATATGTTATGATATGACTTTAATTATGCGCTAAACTTTAGTACTTCATGTTAATTGTAAAATTTATTATAAATACATGTCTTATGCTATGATACGTGACCTGTGTGATGCATATCATTCCATAATGCATTTCATACATGATGTATATATGTTGTCGTGCGTCTTACTTGGTTCATATAGAGTTTAAGTCTGGGCTTCTGTATGTCTTGTTAAAGAGTTTGGTGGTGCCGGTAGGCCTGAGGTTTAAAGTGTTTGGCCCATCACTATAACACCCGAGCGCAAGGTGTCACATCCCCCGCACCGAGACCCGACCCGAATATGAAATGGACGATCCATACCCGAGCAAAATCACGGCGAACTGGGACATACACACACTCTATGCTAGGCGGGACTAACCCTTGAACCAAAAAAAAAAAAACAGCGTAAAACATTAAAGAGGAAGCAATAAACGAACATACATCACGTGTATATGCAATGAGCATCACAGTTCCAATTTTAAGTCATATACACCCTCAAATGCCATCAAGGCTCAAAACAAGTATGCTCCAATAAAGTTCATATACAATGATCAAAAGTGGAATATGTGAGTGTAAGACCAAAATATAAGGGCTAAAAGCGAATGCAAGACCTATGACTCGAAATCCCGCCTAGCTCCCTTGACACACAACACAACTGAAAGCCGAATGGGTTCAGTCCAAAAGGGACTGGTGGGTATAAAACAGGGCATAAATATAATTTACAACGGTAATTAAACATTCACATGCAAGCTATAATCCCAAGTGAGGTTTTTTAAAGAGTTTCCCAAGTGGGTGAATAGAAATCATCAAAAGGGATTATAACGATTCATTAACATTAGGTTATTATTGGCCCGGCGAGTGGGCGTGCATTATCTCCAACCAACACCTCGTGTAATTCATTAACATTCATTCATTCATTCTTTCATTCTTTTCATGCATATCATTCTTTCGTGCGCATTCATTAACGTCACCACTCACACCAAGTCCCTGGGCCCCATTCAGTGCATTCATTTATTCATTTCTCGCCAAAACATTAGGTAGGATTCATAAAATAAGGCTTTACGTTGAAAACATTTACTCTTGAAAACGACTCTATATATATATATTCATTTTGGACGAAAATTTTTCACGTTGAAGGGATATAGGGTCATTTATCTAATTAGAACAGAAACCCACCTTAAACCAACAAAAGAGAGTACAAGAGCCTCATTGACCGGCCTCGTCTCCAACGGGATCAAAATCTGTGCAAGAAAGGTGAAGCGAGACTCAATATGACCAAATAAGACGCTCGGCAATGTAACGATCATGATATGAATATGTAAAAGAGAAAATTATGTTATGAAAATGTTCATGTGCACTATTAAGGAATTTAAATCATATAATCAAGTCATTCATTCACTTTCATTCGAATTCATAATTCTATATTTTCAATCAAATCAAGTCAAGAATTCAAATAGGAGTATAGCACGTATTCAATCACATTTAAAATTAGAAAATAAACAACTAAACACATTCAATTGAAAATTGGAAATTAAATCAAACATGAAATAGGTAACAATTAAATTCTATAATTCAATTAAATCAAATAACAATTAATATTTAATAAACATATATAAATATATAATTAAATATACATACATATACTATATTATATTATATATATATATATACCACATGCATGCAACGTACACATATGTATGCAATATGCATGAGATTTTCATGCAACTAAACACATGCATGCAAATATAACTTTAGATATATATTTATATACAATCTAAAGATGCATGCATATATTCATAACAATTCAAATTAATCTAACCATGCATGTTAATACATATGAGGGTACGTACAGCCATGCATGCAACAACAACACAATATGCATGCAAACATATGTGTAAATATATATATATATCACGTATGTTTTGGGATTCAAAAGGTGACACACCTGTGTCACCATCATAGAACAAACCGAGACACCCCCGTGTCTCGGTACAGAGACAACAGATCATCCTGCACCCCCGTTTCACGCTGAAAAGGAGAAGGTTGACACCCCCGTGTCAAGAACGCAGCAGCTCAACATAAACGCAGACTTATCCCCCTGTTTGTTAGGAATAGTGCCCTAGAAAGCCGATTGTATATCCGCTTTGTGCTTTTCCTTATTGTAATCACAGACAATCTTTGAATGAAATAACAAATTGAGGCAACACTTCTTTATATGCTCTTGTTTGGTATGCGTTTACTTTAGCTGTGCATGTATGAGAACTCCCCTAATCCTGATGACTTTAGGACTCTACCATTTAGGTGAAATGGTTCATGAAACGAGCCCTATATCACATAAGTCATGATTAGTAAAATACTCCAAGCCGATGAGTCCTACAGACAGTGGGAGTGTCAACCTGACTCCTCTAAAGGCTTGCTTGTGGGATCACGCCCTTCAGAAGGACCACCTTGTTTCATGGAGGTGCCCCGTGTGAGAACATTCCTGAATGGGAAAGGAAGTTTCTATTTTAGGAAATGGAAACTTCCAGATTAGGAAATATCTCACGAGTCATTGATGTGATTAATTGATCCTTAGACTTGAGGTTCCTTATCACTTTATGAGTTAACTCTGTAGTCTTAGGTATAAACTTTAAAGGGTGTCGCCTTAGACAACTGATTCAAGGCTTATGCTGGGGCTGCACAAGTGATTCATGAAAGTGAATGAGAATCAAGAAAGGACCTACACTTGCATTTGCAAGGTGATCTCTTATTGTGTAAGTCATTCATATGCCATATGGAGTCCTTGGCCAAGGCAGTAGATCAAGAGATCAAGAAAAGGGTTTCTTGGATTGAGATCAAATGGATATGAAATGCACTTATGTAACGCCCCGACTTTTTGGCCGTACAGGTTTGACATCACGAGTGGGTTTAGACCGAGGGTTATGTGATTTATATGTGTTTTAATTGCTAAGTGACTGTTTAACTTATTAGTCATAGACTAATTGCTACTACGTGACCAATATGACTTAATTGATTAAGTTATTGGAACTCGCTTTAATATGTAAACTTGTTATTAGATGTATTATTTTGAATATGTACTTATTTGATCTTATATGAAATCCTTGGACTCAATCGAATTTTGAATTAGACCCCAATTGCTCACCTATCCAAACCTTGGGACCCAAATCGAACAATTAAATTGTTAAGGGACCAATGTGCATTTTTTTCCTTTTTCCCTCTTGCATTACACGATATACACACACCCCCTCACACCCCATTCTTATTCTTCCATTTTCTCCCAACACCAAACTCCAAACCCTTCCATTCTCCTCCCCCAAAATCGAGCCAAGCAACAAACAAGTAGACAAGAGGATTTCTTCAAGTTTTGGCCCAAGGACTCAAGCTCTATTCTTCTTCATTCTAGAGAAGAACTCAAGCTCTCATCATCATCTTCTTCTCTTTCCATTCCCTCCAAGGTATATGTGTTTATATATATGGCTTTGTTAGATGATAACTAGGATTGTGTGATTCTTCCTTAATAACTTGGAATTTTGTGTGAATATGCATGAATACATGTTAATTCATGAGTTTAAAGAATTCTTGGAGCAAGTTGTATATATATATATGTGGTGTATGTATGTATATGTGTGTATATATATGTGGGTTTATGAATTTAGGTGTTTTAATTTGCCCTAAATTTGCATTTGATGTTCTTACTTGGTATACTACATGTTTTAAGTGATTTGGGTTGAGTTTTGAGGTGTTTTGGTGATTTTTGGTCTTCTCTCACGTTTGTGCCCTGGTTTCTGCATTTTTTTCGCCACTGACCTAAATCCACGAGGGTGGATTTTTCCTTTTGGAAAAATCCACGGGGGTGGATTTGATGCAGAAACGTTGGACCCTCCCCTGTTTCGGCCTGAGATTGTTTTGCTTCGTTCTCCCTCATACGAACTCGGATTGACCTGATTTTTGAACCCAAGGAAACCTCTTGAAGTCTAGAACATCCTCCAATTGGAATCATCTTAATATCTTTTTCAAATTATGATATATGATCAACTCATTTTGGTGTCGCCACTTCTTCGACAATCTGCATTCGTCCAATTTGAAACCTATGCCATTTTCACCTCGCTTTGAACCATGATTCGTGCCACATATCCTTGAAAACATCTATGTGTCTAGTTTCACCTCCAACAAGAAAAACTTAATTCCAATGTCTCAAACTCAAGATATACCCATTTTTCTACAGCTTGCGTATTTCCGAAAATTGTCAATTTTTCCTAACTTTTGCTAAACTTTGCCAAAACTCGTTCTATCGCCTTCCTTGCACCTCCTAGACTCCTTATGTGACTTATATGCATTATATACATGCCTAATTGATCCATATGCCTTGTTAACATGTATTGTAATATATTATGAATTGAATGATTAAAACATGTATGTGTCTAAATGGCTTTATTGGTGTGCATGAACATGATCACATCAACTCATGACATCTTATGATCTATTGTATATTGAAACATGAAATAGAATTTCACGAACACCTCATGTTAATTCCGTGCGTCCTAATTGGCTTCATATTGAGTCGTTTCTCACGAGTACACATTATGTCTTTCTCTTGTACAGTTCATCTCCAGGGTGGAGATATCGTGATCGATAGGCTCACGGCCTAGCTTGTATCCTTGTATCGTCATCTTCCAGGTGAGGGTGTTTTCGTTCTAGATATGTATTAAACCCTACAACCTTATGTGATAAGTTTTGGCCAAAAACCTATGTATATCTATATATTGTTTTCAAATGGAGTCATCGAGTAAATCTTTTCTCAATGATTATGAAAGGGAATAAGTATGTTATAAATGTATTATGTTTCTCATGAATTGAACGTTTTGGCGAGAACATGAATGAATGCACGGGCCCGGGATCTAGCACATGTGGCTACCCGGGGAGGCAAGGGCCGACGGTGATCCCATGTGCTAGTCCCAACCATTTAACAGAGACCGGACCTCGCTAGGAGATTAGCGTGGAATGGTAGCTTAGCGCCCTTGGGGGATTCATGTACCCCCCTGGGTCAATGCATGAGGTGGTCGGGTCTTGCAAGCCCGTCCACCACCCGGAGGAAGAAGGTTGGAACTTATTTTATGATTATGATTATGTTTATGTTATGATTGTTTTGCACCGTGCGGGAAGGCCGGTACACGGATCGCCCAAACGCCTATATCTTAGGTTATATGGATTGCATGTATTATAAGATATTGCATGATCACGTATTCAATATATTATTGATATTTGTCGTAAACGGTCGGAGTTTGGTTGGAGATTATGCACGCTCACTCGCCGAGCCTTTATGATTATGTATGAAGTATATAACAAATTTAATATGAATTTAGTCATAAAGTCCGAGCATTGCTCGTTAATTTCTTGCCCTTCGTGGGAACTAACTTTGAATAAAATCTTGCTCGGGATTTATGGCTTGCATGCGCATGTTTCTATAGTATATGTATCGCTCCTGCTCACTCAGTCTTCTAGAGACTGACCCCTCTTTCCCACTTCTCAGTTTCTTGTAGGTTTTGCTAGGCGGAGGTCAACTTTTACTTCTTTTGTTAGATCACTTGTACACTCGAGTCACATCTTACATTATTATGTTCTAATTGGATATTCCTATGTAATTGGGCCTTTGTGCTAGTTATGGAATTATTGGATATTGATTCGGGACAGGTTGTGTGCTTAGTTGAACCCATTGTTAGGATGCATGATGGATTTAATTTTATGTATTGGAAATTCGAGCTTGTAGCCTTTGCTGAAATCTATGAATTGCACATTAATGCTTCCGCACAGCATTTTGATTATATGGTACGGGGTTAGTTTCCGCCTAGCAAGGTTGTTTTTATTTTGTCACCCGTTCGCTATGAGTCTGGTTCATGCTGAACTATCCATTTCATGTGTGGACTAGACTCATAGTGCGGGGGATGTGGCGCCTATCGTCCCGGGTGTTACATCCTTAAGTGGTATCAGAGCCCTCGGTTGCAAAACCGGGGTTCCTTGGGTCGTGTCGTGTCAAGTATAGGTTGAACGGCTTAGGAGCAATGTGTCAACGTGTGCACCGCATCGATCATGAGCATTGTTATTGAAATTGACATGGAAAATTTATTATTAAATGTGTTCAACTTAAATTTTGTTAATTTACGTGTTGCATTTCACATTAATGTGTGCTTTTAATTTTAATTATGTGTCATATGCACTCACTAACCGGCATGCATTTATATTGGAGATGAGTTGTGATTGTAGGATATTCTTACAACATCAAACCACGGCCAAATTCTCACAATCACAACAAATTGCTATGAGCTTTCTTTCAAGTGTGGGTGATTGAAGAAAACTTCGGAGATTTAGAAGAACTCGGGTAATTGGTGATCCTTATGATAAGGTGATAGGTGGGGAGTTCAAGCTCGAGATGGGAATTAAATCGTGCAAGAAATTTAGAATCCGGAATAGAAGACTCGGTGTGTGGCTACAATTTATGGATTTTATTATAGTTGGCATATACTTGATGAGACGATGGAGGGGGCGTGTAATGTTTGCAAATTCATAGCATCCACATGCCCACCTACTATAGGAAGCTTATATAACCGGATTCAATGGGATCCTCTAATTCACGAAAGAAGTAAAGGAAAACCTTGAAGGTGCTTTAGTTTGGGGTTCGGATCAACAAAGAGGTGTTGATAGTTAAGAGGAATCGAAGTAAAATCGAATGCCGAAAGATAAGCAACAAAGGCTATCGAAGATGAGTTTCCAAGTGAATCAAGCTAATTGGTTTCAAGTTCGGAGTAGAAGGTTCGGGATATATTAGGATTTGTGAATGGAAACCGAGGCAAATCGGCGAAGTTGAACTTCCGAATAAATCAAGCTTGAGAAGCCGAGTTTGGGAAAAAGCTGAATTTGAAAAGAGTTAAAGAAAATCGATCCAACACGGTGAATGCAAAGCTATGGGAGGTAACAATGCCAACGGTTTTATCTTTGGCCGGATTGGAGTTTAACTTCCAGATCCAAGATGAATTGTCGTGTTGTGAGGTTGAATTGGAAGATATGGAATAGCAAATGGAAACGGTAAAGAAAAGCAAAGAGCTTTTGGAGGAAATTGTGAAATCAAGTTTAAGCTAGTGGGAGGATGAGTTCATTCTACCAATCTGAACTCATAAAGTATAAGTCAAGGGAATTTCAGACAGAGTAACAACCAGGTGGAAGATTCTAGATAACAATTGGAAATCCAATTTTGGGAAAGGATCAAAATACCCAATTTTGTGACCGTAGAAGACTTTGGAATCAAGAATTGTGATATCGGGCCATGGCAACACACACTTTGATACAAGAACACTTTAAGGATTTAGAAGACCGTGGGAAAATGAGAGATGATCAACAAGCTCAAACCAAAGCCGTAATTAAGGAAATGGAGAACAAAATTTTTGGGCTAAAGCTTACCACCACGGTGACAGGTTCGACACATTCATGGCACGTGCATCATACACTGTATTAAATTATTTAATCTTCTATATTTATATATATGTGTGTACATCTTTACTTGACATGCTTGCTCTAATGTGTTGCATCTCAAATTGTTGGCTATGTGCATTGGCATCTTAATCCAACATGCATGGTTTAGTGTTTATTTGATAGGGAATTTTCTTCCTCTCCGTTTATCAAATACTACTTCAACCAAGCCATATTCGAATCGAGCTAAGGAGGAATTTTGGGTGGTAAAGTGTGGATTAAAGGAAGGAAAGAAAGGTGGAGGCTTGGAAAGTAGAACTGATGGTTAGAATAGATGAAGGAGGTGGTTATCCCTACCAAATCATTTCAACGTAAGTGTGAACAATATCTACGGATATGTGGCTTGACTATGACCTTGATACCAAGGAAGTTAAGATGAAGAAGTTGGGAGTCTCATATTCCATGAGTGATAAAATAAGTTCACAAGTTTGGGATAGAAACTTTTAAGGGGGAGAGTTGACCGGGAAATAAATTGAATTCACGGTTGTGCTCGGATGAGTTACTTTTAAAAGAGACAATGGTAATTCAAGACCCCAAGCAACGAGATTCTACAAGGAATGACAAGAGATGAAATAGAAGATTATGATAATTGACGAATTTTAAGATCAAAATGGAAAACTTCAAGACTGCCATAAGAAAATTTCGGTAACAGTTTCAAGAAGGGTAAGTGTTTCAAGGGTTGAAAATAGGTGGGCGAGAAATAATGGGAATTAAGGTGATAAGACAAGGCAAAGGGAGGATTTATGGTAACTGCGGTTGAAGAAGTAACCTTGTTGGTTTCTGAACATGAGAAGTATAAGCTAAATCTCCGCAGGTTGGAAAAGATCGTATATGGTATAACGTGATTCATGCTTATGAACATGGGGCCGTGAAGGAATTTCATGAATTGGCGAAGAAAGTATGGGGTAAAGGAAAAAGCCGATCAGGTCATCATATTCCGAGATGGGCAAGTGAAAGTCAATTCAGAAGGGCGTTGGAAGTGGATGGTCTAGGAGAGACCACGACTTAAACAACATGAGAATCCTAGCTCGACAGTCATTTTTCCATGATGAGCTAAGGATGTTACTAGAATGAAAAATAGGAATTCGGGCTACTAAAACCTAGCTCGGGCATTCAATAAGGATTGAGTTTAATTCGTAGAGAATGATGAATTAATTAAGTTGAGTTCAAGCACACACTCAAGATTAGAGGATCAACCGTGAATCGAAGACCGGGTGATCATTGAAGCCTTGAACACATCGTGCATTTTACGCCATGGCACTAGGGATAAAAAGGAATCTCCAACAAGAATCCTGCTTTGAATCGAATCACTATAATGGAAGATTCCCGAACAATGGTGAACGGTACAACAAGCATCCATGACATATGCATACATGCAACTTTTAGCTTGAATAATTTTATGAAGCTAAGTACTTTCATTGCTTGTTGTATTAACTGCTTTTGCACGATTGATACTTGACGTGTTTGATATCTTCTACTTGCTTCTTGTGTGGTTGTTGTGTGATTATTTATTTATTTGTTGTTTTGGGAGCTTGAGAGTTTCTCTTTCTTTCTGTTTGAGAGACGGGGTGCTCTCACTAGTTGTTTGAGAGACGGGGTTCTCTTTTTGCTGTTTGAGAGAGACGGGGTTCTCTCCTTCCTGCTCGAAAGACGGGGTTCTTTTGTTGCCTGCTACCTGTTAGACTTGCGAGTGCCTAGGTTTCAGTGAGTTGAGGGTCGTGACGTAACAACAATTGAAGACCCGTTGTGCTTGAAGAACTTTTCCGAACTAATTCCTGACGGGGAGTTGCTAACCCGCGTGGGATGAACACGGGAAAGTTTACTCAGAGTTCAGAATACAAGGCAGTGGACCTGGGGACCAGGTCCTCTTAAGGGGGAGAGGTTGTAACGCCCCGACTTTTTGGCCGTACAGGTTTGACGTCACGAGTGGGTTTAGACCGAGGGTTATGTGATTTATATGTGTTTTAATTGCTAAGTGACTGTTTAACTTATTAGTCATAGACTAATTGCTACTACGTGACCAATATGACTTAATTGATTATGTTATTGGAACTCGCTTTAATATGTAAACTTGTTATTAGATGTATTATTTTGAATATGTACTTATTTGATCTTATATGAAATCCTTGGACTCAATCGAATTTTGAATTAGACCCCAATTGCTCACCTATCCAAACCTTGGGACCCAAATCGAACAATTAAATTGTTAAGGGACCAATGTGCATTTTTTTCCTTTTTCCCTCTTGCATTACACGATATACACACACCCCCTCACACCCCATTCTTATTCTTCCATTTTCTCCCAACACCAAACTCCAAACCCTTCCATTCTCCTCCCCCAAAATCGAGCCAAGCAACAAACAAGGAGACAAGAGGATTTCTTCAAGTTTTGGCCCAAGGACTCAAGCTCTATTCTTCTTCATTCTAGAGAAGAACTCAAGCTCTCATCATCATCTTCTTCTCTTTCCATTCCCTCCAAGGTATATGTGTTTATATATATGGCTTTGTTAGATGATAACTAGGATTGTGTGATTCTTCCTTAATAACTTGGAATTTTGTGTGAATATGCATGAATACATGTTAATTCATGAGTTTAAAGAATTCTTGGAGCAAGTTGTATATATATATATGTGGTGTATGTATGTATATGTGTGTATATATATGTGGGTTTATGAATTTAGGTGTTTTAATTTGCCCTAAATTTGCATTTGATGTTCTTACTTGGTATACTACATGTTTTAAGTGATTTGGGTTGAGTTTTGAGGTGTTTTGGTGATTTTTGGTCTTCTCTCACGTTTGTGCCCTGGTTTCTGCATTTTTTTCGCCACTGACCTAAATCCACGAGGGTGGATTTTTCCTTTTGGAAAAATCCACGGGGGTGGATTTGATGCAGAAACGTTGGACCCTCCCCTGTTTCGGCCTGAGATTGTTTTGCTTCGTTCTCCCTCATACGAACTCGGATTGACCTGATTTTTGAACCCAAGGAAACCTCTTGAAGTCTAGAACATCCTCCAATTGGAATCATCTTAATATCTTTTTCAAATTATGATATATGATCAACTCATTTTGGTGTCGCCACTTCTTCGACAATCTGCATTCGTCCAATTTGAAACCTATGCCATTTTCACCTCGCTTTGAACCATGATTCGTGCCACATATCCTTGAAAACATCTATGTGTCTAGTTTCACCTCCAACAAGAAAAACTTAATTCCAATGTCTCAAACTCAAGATATACCCATTTTTCTACAGCTTGCGTATTTCCGAAAATTGTCAATTTTTCCTAACTTTTGCTAAACTTTGCCAAAACTCGTTCTATCGCCTTCCTTGCACCTCCTAGACTCCTTATGTGACTTATATGCATTATATACATGCCTAATTGATCCATATGCCTTGTTAACATGTATTGTAATATATTATGAATTGAATGATTAAAACATGTATGTGTCTAAATGGCTTTATTGGTGTGCATGAACATGATCACATCAACTCATGACATCTTATGATCTATTGTATATTGAAACATGAAATAGAATTTCACGAACACCTCATGTTAATTCCGTGCGTCCTAATTGGCTTCATATTGAGTCGTTTCTCACGAGTACACATTATGTCTTTCTCTTGTACAGTTCATCTCCAGGGTGGAGATATCGTGATCGATAGGCTCACGGCCTAGCTTGTATCCTTGTATCGTCATCTTCCAGGTGAGGGTGTTTTCGTTCTAGATATGTATTAAACCCTACAACCTTATGTGATAAGTTTTGGCCAAAAACCTATGTATATCTATATATTGTTTTCAAATGGAGTCATCGAGTAAATCTTTTCTCAATGATTATGAAAGGGAATAAGTATGTTATAAATGTATTATGTTTCTCATGAATTGAACGTTTTGGCGAGAACATGAATGAATGCACGGGCCCGGGATCTAGCACATGTGGCTACCCGGGGAGGCAAGGGCCGACGGTGATCCCATGTGCTAGTCCCAACCATTTAACAGAGACCGGACCTCGCTAGGAGATTTGTAGCACCCGGAACGCTAGGCGCCACATCCCCCGCACTATAGGCTCAATCCACATATGAAACGGGCAATTCATACATGAACCGAAACTATAGCGAACGGGAGACAATAAAAAAAACACAAAGCTAGGCGGGTACCCTAAAAAAAACCAAAACAACTCAGAGCAATAAAATAGCGGAAGCAAAAGCATTCAATACCTATAGATACCATATTTACATATTTACTTATAGGTACCGACAAATCATACCAATACAATCTCCATTCAAGTATAATGTAAGATTTCATACAAAATAACAAGTACAAAGTATGAAGGTGCAGTGCTAGACCCGAATAAAAGACGCGAGACTCTAATCCCCACCTAGCACGAACCTGCAAAACTGAAAAGTTGAGGTGTCAGTCCAAACGGACTGAGCGAGGGGTATAAATAAATATATGCGCACTTACATGCAAGTTATAATCTCGGGTAATAATTTTTGGAAAATAACAACACGATTTAGAAAAAGAAGAGATAATATCGCCCGAGATTACCACTAATTCAGTTTATCAATTAATTCAGTTCAATACAATCAATATGTGGCCCGGCGAGTGAGGGCAATTCTCCAACCTTGCTCCGACCGTGTACAATCAATCAATTTGTTAGGTGATTAGGTGATCAAGCAATTATTTACTGTGCACAATTAGCAGTTTCAGTCCATCCTTCTTCCTCCGGGTGATGGTGGGATTGCAAGGCCCCACCATCCAATCAGTCTGGGCAGAGGGTACATGAATCCCTAAGCCCGGAACTCCTTCCTCCCCTAATCTCCTAGGGGGTTCAGGGGTCATCCCATTTGGTGAGGATAGCACTCGAGTTACCCGTCAGCCCATGCTTTCCCGGTTGGCTCGAGCCACTATCCTCGGGCCCACAGTGCAATTCAATACTCGCCCAATACAATCAATCCGTCAATCAATCAATCAATTTTTATCGGATCATTTGAAAGTCATCAGGTTCGCAAACTATAGATATATATATATACATTTTGGCCGAAATAGTCACATAGAGGTTGTAAGGGTTCTATTTATCTAGAATTTAAACCTCACCTGACCAGACGACCAAAAGAAAGCAAGAGAGCACCCTACTGAGCGGGCTCCTCAAAACCGGGACCGTGATCTGTGCAACAAGGACAAGTGTGAAGTAAGATCGACTCGAATGAACCAAGTATGACGAACGGCAAAATCATGCACCAATATGTTATGCAATAATTATTTAATGAATGTCAAATACGAGCATGATGTCAATAACCCAAGTATATAACACATACACGTACATCCAAGCATGCAAAACAATATGCAAGAAAACAGGGAGTGACACGCCCGTGTCACAAAATTACACTAAGCCGTGACACCCCCGTGTCACGGTACAGCGGACCAAAAGCTTGCAAAACAAGGTGACACGCCCGTGTCACCAAAACAAGGCAAACCGTGACACCCCCGTGTCGCGGTACAGAAAAACCGCCCCAGCCAACCCGCACCCCCGTGTCACGCAAAACAAAGCAAAGGTGACACGCCCGTGTCACCTGTGCGTGACAGAAAAACAGGGGAGAAAACAGGGGTTTCCATGCAAAACCAACTCCAAACCAAATAACTCCCAAACACCAACCAAAACAATTGTTAAAACACCTCATACATGCATCATACTTCAAGTATTCAACAATCAAACCAATAAATATGCATCAAATCTCCAAGAATCAAGCCCCAAAACCCCATAATTATTCATATACACCAACCATCACATAACCTCATGTTTCATGCAAGAAATGAAGGGAAAAAGGACCTAAACATGCTTCTATACAAGAATAACCAAGAAAGCATCAAGCTAACATCAAACCCTACTCATATAACCAATCAAGAAATTCAATCCATGCTTCCATATATACCTTGAAATGAATGAAGAATGAGATGAGATGAAGAGATGAAGATGTTGATGCTTCTAGCTCCAAAGTTCTTCAAAGTAACTTGAGATTAGTTGAAATCTTCCTTCTTCTCTCTTGAATGTGTAAGGACCGATCCTTAGGGTGTGTATGTGTGATGTTCTTGTGTGTATGTGATGTATGAGAGTGTTGGAAGAGATGCATATACTAGATATATATTATATCATCCACTATCTAAACATATGTCCCCAATTTGCAAACAAGTCCCTAGGTTATTTAAATGAATGCAATCAAGTATTATCCCTACCTAAAAGATCCATTAACTCCAAACCAAGTTATGCAATTAAGTCCATAATTTCATGAAATGATCAATTAAAGTCACATAATACAATTAAGCACACTATCACTTAATTCATGAATTTCACATTAAAATTAATTCATATAAATATAGAGAATTGTATAATGCACACAATATTATAATGAAATCATAATAAGCAAGTAAATGTATAAACTTAAACTCCCAACTCCCGAAGACCCGCACGTGGCGTGCTTACCTGAACTTCCGGAAATTTGGGGCGTTACAACTCTCCCCCCCTTAGAAGAATCTGGTCCCCAGATTCATTGATCGGATGAGAATAACTCCGGGTGAAATTTCTTCATCTTCTCTTCCGGTTCCCAAGTCATCTCCTCAGATTTGTCACTTCGCCATAACACCTTCACCATAGAAATAATCCGATTCCTCAACTCTTGATACTTTCTGTCCAATATTCTGACCGGCTTCTGCACAAAAGATAAATTCGGTTCCAACTCCACTTCTTCCACAGGGAGAATTTCGGTTTCATCTGGGTAATACTTCCTGAGTTGAGATACATGAAAAACATTGTGAATTCCGGTAAGATTAGGAGGTAGGTCCACTCGATAAGCTACTTCTCCGATTCTCTCAATAACTTCAAACGGACCTAGGTAACGGGGATTCAACTTCCCTCCCTTTCCAATTCTAGAAAATCCCTTTCGAGGAGATACCTTCAAGAAAACCCGGTCCCCCACTTCAAATTTAAGATCCCTCCGGCGAATATCGGCATAACTCTTTTGTCTATCTTGTGCAGCTTTCATCCGTTGTTGTATAATCCGAACTTTCTCAATCATGGCTTCCATAGCCTTCGAAGATTTCTCCAGCTTTTTCCCTTTCTTGACTCCTTCCTGTTTTGACCATTTCCACTCTTCCAAATCAAAGAATAATGGCGATCTACATTTCCGCCCATATAACAATTCATACGGAGCCATATCAATCATTGCCTGAAAGCTATTATTGTAAGCGAACTCTACCAAAGGAAGTTGATCGTGCCACGAGGTTTGGAAATCCAAGGCACAAGCTCGAAGTAGATCTTCCAAATACCGAATAACCCTCTCCGATTGCCCATCAGTTTGTGGATGAAACGACGTACTGAACTGAAGCTTTGTACCCAACAACTCTTGTAACTCTTGCCATAACTTCGAAGTGAAACGGGGATCTCGATCCGAAACAATACTCACCGGAATACCATGAAGTCGTACAATCTCCCGGTTGTAAATCTCAGCCAACTTCCGAATCTTGAAAGACATTCTGACCGGTAGAAAATGAGCAGATTTTGTCAGACGATCCACAATCACCCAAATACCATCGAATCCACCCTTCACTCTAGGTAACCCGGATATAAAATCCATCGTCACCTGTTCCCACTTCCACTCAGGAATAGGTAACGGCTGAAGAAGACCTCCCGGTTTCTGGTGCTCGGCTTTTACTTTCTGACAAGTGAGGCAGTGCTTCACAAACTCTGCTACATCCTTTTTCAATCCACGCCACCAGTAAAACTGCTTGAGATCTCTGTACATCTTATTCCCTCCAGGGTGAATTTAATAAGCCGACTTGTGAGCTTCCTCGAGCAATACCCTTTTCAAATCATCGGGTACTACTACTCGGTTCTTGAAACGAAGAAGACCGGTTTCATCGAACCCAAATGGACTCTCCGGATCCTCTCTAACCTTAGAGACCAATCTCTGAACTCCCGGATCCTTTCCTTGAGCCTCGAACATTCTGTATTTCAAATCCGGATAAATGGAGATATTGGAAACTCGAGCTCTAATCACAATAGGCTCAACTACCTTACTTGTACCTATTTCCAAGTTCGAAACACCCACTTTCCTACTTAAAGCGTCGGCAACTACATTAGCTTTCCCGGGATGATATTTGATAACACAATCATAATCTTCTAGTCGCTCCATCCATCTCCGTTGCCTCATATTGAGTTCCTTTTGGGTGAAAAGATATTGGAGACTCTTATGATCGGTGAAAATCTCAAACGACACTCCATACAAGTAATGTCTCCACTTCCCGAGTGCGAAAATCACGGCAGCAAGCTCTAGATCATGTGTCGGGTAGTTCTTCTCATGATCCTTCAACTTCCGTGAGGCATAAGCGACAACCTTGCCCTTCTGAGTTAATACACTTCCCAAACCCTCCTTCGACGCGTCAGTGTACACAGCATATCCTTCTGAACCCTCTGGAAGAGTTAACACTGGAGCAGAAACTAATCTCTCTCTCAAAACATTGAAGCTTCTCTCGCATTTCTCATCCCAATCGTATTTCACATCCTTCTTAGTTAACCGAGTCAAAGGAGCAGCGATCTTAGAGAAATCTTGCACGAATCTTCTATAATAACCCGCCAATCCCAAGAAACTTCTGATCTCGGAGGCGTTCTTTGGCTTCTCCCACTTCAACACCGCTTCAATCTTTGATGGGTCAACCTCTAATCCATTCCCCGAAATAATATGACCCAAGAATGAAACCCGATCGATCCAAAACTCACACTTGCTAAACTTCGCAAATAATTGATGCTCTTTCAACGTCCTTAAAACCAATCTGAGATGTCTTGCATGTTCCTCGGCTGATTTAGAGAAAACCAGTATATCATCAATGAAGATTACAACGAACTGGTCAAGAAACGGCTGGAAAATTCTATGCATCATGTCCATAAAAGCTGCGAGAGCATTTGTCAATCCAAAAGGCATGACCACGAATTCATAATGCCCATATCTGGTGTTAAAACCCGTCTTTGGAATATCCTCGGCTCGGATCCGTAGTTGATAATACCCTTGTCTTAAATCAAGCTTCGAATATACCTTAGACCCTTGGAGTATATCAAACAGCTCTTCAATATGTGGAAGAGGATACTTATTCTTAACAGTCATCCGATTAAGCTCCCGATAATCAATACACATTCTTAGAGTACCGTCCTTCTTCTTCACGAATAAAACTGGAGCACCCCATGGTGACGAGCTCGGTCTCACATACCCAACTTCCAAAAGACCATCCAGTTGTACTTTTAATTCCTTCAATTCCACCGGTGCCATCCTATATGGAGTCTTAGAATAAGGTTCGGCATCCGGATACAAATCAATCATAAACTCTATCTCCCTTTCTGGCGGTAACGAATTCAACCTCTCAGGAAACACTTCGGGAAACTCTTTAACAACCTCCGTTTCTTCTAACTTCATCTGATCCTTCGGTTGATTAAGAATATAGGCTATAAACCCCTTAGCCCCATCACGAACCAATTTCTGAACTTCTGAAAAAGATAATAAAGGCACCGTCTTCGAACTTTGACCCGTAACCAATTCAGAACCCAAACTAACTCTCTTGGTCCGATAATCAACAGTGGCGTAGTGCTTGTACAACCAATCCATACCCAAGATAGAACCATACCGAGACATAGGCAACTCAATGAAATCCGTTGAGAAAACTCGACCCTCAATACTCACCGGCACCTCTCGAAAGACCCGGTTAGTTTCTATACTACCACCAAAAGGAGTACTAACCACGTAGCATGCATCAGAATAAGTAACACACAAGGGAAATTTAATAGAAACATCACAAGAAATGAAGGAGTGAGTGGCTCCCGGATCAAATAAAGTGTGTATGTTGATGCCATGAATGCAAATGATACCTTCAACAACGGCAGCCGGGTCCACGTCTGCATCATGTTCCTCGCCTTCCAAGGCATAAGCACGGGCCCGAATCATCGGCCTCTGTCCTCCAGGCGGCGGATTACGTCGATCCGGACAAGTATCCACCAGGTGATCGGCAGCCCCACAAATTAGGCATAACCCTAGACGCCTTCGACAATTATCATAATAATGTGTAGGTTGCCCGCAAAAAGTGCACTTAGGCTTCTCCGGTGGTGGCGGCATAACTGTTGGCTGAGGAGCCTTCTGGACTGGCCCTTGTGGTTTAAACTTATTCATAGGGCCCTTAAACTGAGGAGGAGCGGTATCATAAACCATCGGCCTCTTGCTGGCATTGTAACCCGATCTTGACCCGGAACCTGAACCCTGTCCCGTCCTAAAGGAAGACCTCCGTGCAACAACCGAGTCTTCAACCTTAAGAGCTTTGGTGGTGGTCTTCTTCCAAGTGCTTGTGTTAACCGCTTCAATCGCCGCTTGAATATCCGGCCTCAAACCTTGTACGAATTGCATAGCCTTGTGGAAGTCGTCGCTAGCAATGTTAGGGGCGTATTTAGACAACCTCTCGAACTCGGCTATATACTCTGAAACTGATCTTCCTCCTTGTTTAAGCTCAGTAAACTCTTTAAGTCTTCTAGTGCGCGAAGATGGCGGAATAAACTTATTCTTGAACTCTCTTTCGAATACCTCCCATGTAATTTGCTCCTCGGTGGCATCCAAGACAATTTTGGTACTCTCCCACCATGAATATGCTTCTCCCTGGATGAGGGTAAGAGTACACCGGGCCTTTTCCCCAGACTCACATGGAATAAGTTCCCACACCCGTTCCACTTCTTTAAGCCATTGCTCGGCTTGAATATCGTTCCCCTTTTGGAATCTCGGCGGATGTTGATTCTGGAATTCCCTTAAAATAACGGAAATAGGGGTTTGTTGTGGCGGTGGAGGAGCTGGCGGCGCTGGAGGCACATAATCCCTTAGCCTCTGATCCATGAGTTGCACCATTGAATTTAAGAAATCTTGGGGTTGAGCTGGAGGTGGAGGAGGAGGGGTTCGATCACGCCGGTGACGACGTCGATGTCGAGGAGATCGATCCCGGTGATGTCGGTCACGAGCCATCCTGAAACTCGAACACTTTACATGCATGTTTGATTAATAAGTGCAATGAGTGTAATTACAACACACAATGTAATCCAACCACATAGTCACATAATCCAAGCACTTCAAATAGAATCAAATAAGTTCAAATAGGTTGCAAGACTCTCAAATAATCAATTAATCCTATGCCGTGCGACTTAGACTTACCAGACACGACACTAGAGCCGCGGTTTTGCAACCGGGCTCTGATACCACCTTGGGATGTAGCACCCGGAACGCTAGGCGCCACATCCCCCGCACTATAGGCTCAATCCACATATGAAACGGGCAATTCATACATGAACCGAAACTATAGCGAACGGGAGACAATAAAAAAAACACAAAGCTAGGCGGGTACCCTAAAAAAAACCAAAACAACTCAGAGCAATAAAATAGCGGAAGCAAAAGCATTCAATACCTATAGATACCATATTTACATATTTACTTATAGGTACCGACAAATCATACCAATACAATCTCCATTCAAGTATAATGTAAGATTTCATACAAAATAACAAGTACAAAGTATGAAGGTGCAGTGCTAGACCCGAATAAAAGACGCGAGACTCTAATCCCCGCCTAGCACGAACCTGCAAAACTGAAAAGTTGAGGTGTCAGTCCAAACGGACTGAGCGAGGGGTATAAATAAATATATGCGCACTTACATGCAAGTTATAATCTCGGGTAATAATTTTTGGAAAATAACAACACGATTTAGAAAAAGAAGAGATAATATCGCCCGAGATTACCACTAATTCAGTTTATCAATTAATTCAGTTCAATACAATCAATATGTGGCCCGGCGAGTGAGGGCAATTCTCCAACCTTGCTCCGACCGTGTACAATCAATCAATTTGTTAGGTGATTAGGTGATCAAGCAATTATTTACTGTGCACAATTAGCAGTTTCAGTCCATCCTTCTTCCTCCGGGTGATGGTGGGATTGCAAGGCCCCACCATCCAATCAGTCTGGGCAGAGGGTACATGAATCCCTAAGCCCGGAACTCCTTCCTCCCCTAATCTCCTAGGGGGTTCAGGGGTCATCCCATTTGGTGAGGATAGCACTCGAGTTACCCGTCAGCCCATGCTTTCCCGGTTGGCTCGAGCCACTATCCTCGGGCCCACAGTGCAATTCAATACTCGCCCAATACAATCAATCCGTCAATCAATCAATCAATTTTTATCGGATCATTTGAAAGTCATCAGGTTCGCAAACTATAGATATATATATATACATTTTGGCCGAAATAGTCACATAGAGGTTGTAAGGGTTCTATTTATCTAGAATTTAAACCTCACCTGACCAGACGACCAAAAGAAAGCAAGAGAGCACCCTACTGAGCGGGCTCCTCAAAACCGGGACCGTGATCTGTGCAACAAGGACAAGTGTGAAGTAAGATCGACTCGAATGAACCAAGTATGACGAACGGCAAAATCATGCACCAATATGTTATGCAATAATTATTTAATGAATGTCAAATACGAGCATGATGTCAATAACCCAAGTATATAACACATACACGTACATCCAAGCATGCAAAACAATATGCAAGAAAACAGGGAGTGACACGCCCGTGTCACAAAATTACACTAAGCCGTGACACCCCCGTGTCACGGTACAGCGGACCAAAAGCTTGCAAAACAAGGTGACACGCCCGTGTCACCAAAACAAGGCAAACCGTGACACCCCCGTGTCGCGGTACAGAAAAACCGCCCCAGCCAACCCGCACCCCCGTGTCACGCAAAACAAAGCAAAGGTGACACGCCCGTGTCACCTGTGCGTGACAGAAAAACAGGGGAGAAAACAGGGGTTTCCATGCAAAACCAACTCCAAACCAAATAACTCCCAAACACCAACCAAAACAATTGTTAAAACACCTCATACATGCATCATACTTCAAGTATTCAACAATCAAACCAATAAATATGCATCAAATCTCCAAGAATCAAGCCCCAAAACCCCATAATTATTCATATACACCAACCATCACATAACCTCATGTTTCATGCAAGAAATGAAGGGAAAAAGGACCTAAACATGCTTCTATACAAGAATAACCAAGAAAGCATCAAGCTAACATCAAACCCTACTCATATAACCAATCAAGAAATTCAATCCATGCTTCCATATATACCTTGAAATGAATGAAGAATGAGATGAGATGAAGAGATGAAGATGTTGATGCTTCTAGCTCCAAAGTTCTTCAAAGTAACTTGAGATTAGTTGAAATCTTCCTTCTTCTCTCTTGAATGTGTAAGGACCGATCCTTAGGGTGTGTATGTGTGATGTTCTTGTGTGTATGTGATGTATGAGAGTGTTGGAAGAGATGCATATACTAGATATATATTATATCATCCACTATCTAAACATATGTCCCCAATTTGCAAACAAGTCCCTAGGTTATTTAAATGAATGCAATCAAGTATTATCCCTACCTAAAAGATCCATTAACTCCAAACCAAGTTATGCAATTAAGTCCATAATTTCATGAAATGATCAATTAAAGTCACATAATACAATTAAGCACACTATCACTTAATTCATGAATTTCACATTAAAATTAATTCATATAAATATAGAGAATTGTATAATACACACAATATTATAATGAAATCATAATAAGCAAGTAAATGTATAAACTTAAACTCCCAACTCCCGAAGACCCGCACGTGGCGTGCTTACCTGAACTTCCGGAAATTTGGGGCGTTACAAGATTAGCGTGGAATGGTAACTGAGCGCCCTTGGGGGATTCATGTACCCCCCTGGGTCAATGCATGAGGTGGCCGGGTCTTGCAAGCCCGTCCACCACCCGGAGGAAGAAGGTTGGAACTTATTTTATGATTATGATTATGTTTATGTTATGATTGTTATGCACCATGCGGGAAGGCCGGTACACGGATCGCCCAAACGCCTATATCTTAGGTTATATGGATTGCATGTATTATAAGATATTGCATGATCACGTATTCAATATATTATTGATATTTGTCGTACACGGTCGGAGTTTGGTTGGAGATTATGCACGCTCACTCGCCGAGCTTTTATGATTATATATGAAGTATATAACAAATTTAATATGAATTTAGTCATAAAGTCCGAGCATTGCTCGTTAATTTCTTGCCCTTCGTGGGAACTAACTTTGAATAAAAGCTTGCTCGGGATTTATGGCTTGCATGCGCATGTTTCTATAGTATATGTATCGCTCCTGCTCACTCAGTCTTCTAGAGACTGACCCCTCTTTCCCACTTCTCAGTTTCTTGCAGGTTTTGCTAGGCGGAGGTCAACTTTTACTTCTTTTGTTAGATCACTTGTACACTCGAGTCACATCTTACATTATTATGTTCTAATTGGATATTCCTATGTAATTGGGCCTTTGTGCTAGTTATGGAATTATTGGATATTGATTCGGGACAGGTTGTGTGCTTAGTTGAACCCGTTATTAGGATGCATGATGGATTTAATTTTATGTATTGGAAATTCGAGCTTGTAGCCTTTGCTGAAATCTATGAATTGCACATTAATGCTTTCGCACAGCATTTTGATTATATGGTACGGGGTTAGTTTCCGCCTAGCAAGGTTGTTTTTATTTTGTCACCCGTTCGCTATGAGTGTGGTTCATGCTGAACTATCCATTTCATGTGTGGACTAGACTCATAGTGCGGGGGATGTGGCGCCTATCGTCCCGGGTGTTACAACTTAGCTTTAAGACCAGATTATTAGGGTTCTGATTATTCCCTTGCCCTAGATCTTGGTTGAGAGATAGTAAGTAGGAGGATTGTATCTCACATGAATCAATGACTTAAAGGTTCTGTCGAATCCGAACATTCCAATTCAGCTAGGGGTTAAACACCTGTTGCTAGACTATGGTCGTTTAATCTGTGGACTGATTAATTAATTAGTGAATTAATTAATTAGGGTCACTGCTAATTGAATTGAGAACCTAGAGGGTCACACACAACAACTTGGTTACATGAGTTAAGGCTTAAAATGATTAAACGAGTTAATCGAGCCTAGAGGGTTCCACACGTGTGAAACCACACGTGTGGATCACGTGACTGGACACCTGTCATTGTGACACGTGTGCCACACGTGATTGTTTAATAATATATTAAATAATTAATTTGTTAATTATTTAATAGACTTTGGTTTAATTTTGAATTAAAAAGAAAGTCTTATTTTGGAGAAAATAATCTAGTTAATTAATTATGAATTAATTAATTAGATAAAATAAGTTATTTATTTTAAATAAATAAAGTATAAAATTATCCAAAAATAGTTTGAATATTTTTAGCTCTCTTGAAAGTTGATTGGAATTTGAATTCAAAGTCAAAGTCAAAATTACTTGATGATCAAGTAATAGGAGAGAGAGAGACCAAAATCCTAGCCCATAAAGGACTAGGAATTTCAGCACTCCCCTCCCTATAAATAGGAGAGCTCGAGCTCCTTATGGAGCTAATTGACAATTCTTTTGGTTCATGCGTTGAACACCATCCTTTCTCCAAGATCAAATAAACCCTAGGTTAAGCCTAAACACTAACTAGAGAACTAGCATCCTTACTAGTTAGATTGTGATCAAGTTGGTGGACTTTCTCTAGAGACTTCAAGTTAGAAGTTTGAAGATTCGAGCTTTAGCAAGGAGAGGGGATCAAGCCGCGAGAAGAGCGTTCTTGGGTGGCTTGAAACGCTTCAAGAAAGAATTAAAGAAAAGTAAGTTTTCTATCTCTACGAATTTGGTTATACGATTGCGAGTCCAAGATCCTTTTGTTGGGAAAATTTTTTAAATTCCGCTGCTTTCTGATTCGTGTTTTCCAACAAGTGGTATCAGAGCCACCTCGTAAATCGTGTTTCTGAATCGTCTCAATTATACTGAATTTGGTAGAAATTCTTAGGCTTGATGCGATTGAGTATTTGTAATTGTTTTAGAAAGCCTGAGTTACGAAACTGTATTTTTTCCTGAAAGTTTCTGAAAATTGGTTTTTGCAAAATTTAATTTTTGAAAACTATTTTAGATTTGAAACTGTATAAACAGTTTTTGGATTTCTTGGATTGCTTTTGCTTTTGAACGAAAACACGAAACGAAAACCCGGATTACGGCGAACACACGAAACCCCGCGCGCGAAGGAGTCGCGCGAGCAGGCTTCGCGCGCGCACCGCCCGCGTGGCCTAGGCGCGCGCAGGGCAGCCGCCCAGCACCCTCCCGTAACCGTACGGGAGGCCCTTCCGGGCGCGCCTAGGCGAGCCTGCCCAGGGCGGCCGAGACTGGCCGCCCACCGCCCACCTGCACTGGCCGAGAGGGCCGCGCGCATCAGCTAGCGGCGCGCTGCACGCGCGCAGCCCTATCGCGTACGGGCCCCATTTTTTTTTCCTCCGTCCAATCCGATTTTTCGTGTTTCGTGCAATCTAGTCCCAATTTTTTTTATGTCTTTTTCTTTTTATTGTAATTTGAGAGTAGAGATAGGTGGTGAGGTTTTATTTTCATTTTGGAGACAATGCACCCATGGAGTAAGATGAACCACATTCAAGTAACAAGGAGGCCATAAGTGAAGACCCATCAAAATGTTAGGGAGGGGAATCTCAATTGTAAAAATGTAATAGAGATAGGGCTCGTATTTTGTTACCGCTTTCCCTTATGTGATTTAAACTGTTTATGTGGCATGTATGTTAGAACTTGTGATTGTGGAGTGGCTCCCACATATCACGCATAAGATAGGTAGAACCCATGATCATTACATGTTAGTATCATGCTAGGACATGTTATCTGTTTATATGCTTGTTTGAAATGCATTTAAGTGTACTTGCATTAATCAAGACTAATAAAATTGGATAACATATATGTTGGTGAGGTCGAACCGGAAAACTCTCCGGTTGATTCGAAAATTCCCATTAAATATTAAGCTAATTTCGAACAAATAGGTGTTTAATTCGAGATGCAAATTTTGAATTAAATTCCTAGCATTCCATCAATAGGTTTTAAGTTTAGTAAGTGAAACTAGTTATTGTCCGCGATGTTGGAAAACACGAATCAGAAAGCAGCGGAATTTAAAAAATTTTCCCAACAAAAGGACCTTGAACTCGTAATCGTGTAACCAAATTCGTAAAGATAGAAAACTTACTTTTCTTTTATTCTTTCTTGAAGCGTTTCAAGCCACCCAAGAACGCTCTTCACGCGGCTTGATCCCCTCTCCTCGGTAAAGCTCGAATCTTCAAACTTCTAACTTGAAGTCTCTAGAGAAAGTCCACCAACTTGATCACAATCTAACTAGTAAGGATGCTAGTTCTCTAGTTAGTGTTTAGGCTTAACCTAGGGTTTAATTTAATCTTGGAGAAAGGAAGGTGTTCAACACATGAACCAAGAATTGTCAATTAGCTCTAAAGGGGAGCATGAGCTCCCCTATATATAGGAAAGGGGAGGGGCGGCCGAATCTAGTCCTAATGGACAAAGGATTTGGTCCCTCTCTCTCCTATTACTTGATGATCAAGTATTTTCCAACTTTGACTTTGAATTCTATTTCAAGTCAACTTTTAAGAGAGCTAAAAATATCCAAACTATTTTTGGATAATTTTATACTTTATTTATTATAAAATAAATAACTTATTTTATCTAATTAATTAATTCATAATTAATTAACTAGATTATTTTCTCCAAAATTAGACTTTCTTTTTAATTCAAAATTAAACCAAAGTCTATTAAATAATTAACTAAATTAATCATTTAATATATATATATAAATTCACACGTGTGTGACACGTGTCACAGTGACACGTGTCACTCACGTGAGCCACACGTGTGACTTCACACGTGTGGAACCCTCTTGGCCCGATTAACTCGTTTAATCATTTTCAAGCCTCAACTCATGTAACCAAGTTGTTGTGTGTGACCCTCTAGGTTCTCAATTCAATTAGCAGTGACCCTAATTAATTAATTCACTAATTAATTAATCAGTCCACAGATTAAACGACCATAGTCTAGCAACAGGTGTTTAACCCCTAGCTGAATTGGAATGTTCGGATTCGACAGAACCTTTAAGTCATTGATTCATGTGAGATACAATCCTCCTACTTACTATCTCTCAACCAAGATCTAGGGTAAGGGAATAATTAGAACCCTAATAATCCGGTCTTAAAGCTAAGTGCATTTCATATCCATTTGATCTCAATCCAAGAAACCCTTTTCTTGATGTCTTGATCTACTGCCTTGGCCAAGGACTCCATATGGCATATGAATGACTTACACAATAAGAGATCACCTTGGAAATGCAAGTGTAGGTCCTTTCTTGATTCTCATTCACTTTCATGAATCACTTGTGCAGCCCCAGCATAAGCCTTGAATCAGTTGTCTAAGGCGACACCCTTTAAAGCTTATACCTAAGACTACAGAGTTAACTCATAAAGTGACAAGGAACCTCAAGTCTAAGGATCAATTAATCACATCAATGACTCGTGAGATATTTCCTAATCTGGAAGTTTCCATTTCCTGAAATAGAAACTTCCTTTCCCATTTAGGAATGTTCTCACACGGGGCACCTCAGTGAACTTACTTATTAAAGTAAGCACCCTCATGTATCACGCACGTATCAACTATACACTTTGCACCTCCATGAAACAAAGTGGTCCTTCTTAAGGGCGTGATCCCACAAGCAAGCCTTAGAGGAGTCAGGTTGACACTCCCACTGTCTGTAGGACTCATCGGCTTGGAGTATTTTACTAATCATGACTTATGTGATATAGGGCTCGTTTCATGAACCATTTCACCTAAATGGTAGAGTCCTAAAGTCATCAGGATTAGGGGAGTTCTCATACATGCGCACGTAATGGAAACACACAAAACACGTATTGGCATATAAAGAAGTGTTTGCCTATAATCAATCGTATATTATTCAAAGATTGTCTGTGATACAAGAAAAGTCCCAAAGCAGATTACGTCGAATCGGCTTTCTAGGGCACTATTCCTAACAATCTCCCACTTGCCCGTAAAAGCCATTTAGGTATTCTAAGTCCCATCTTCTCAAGATGCACTTTGAGAGCCTATTGACTTTGGGCGTTTCCAAAGTGGATCTGCTATATTCTCTGCTGATGTGACCCTCTTGTTTACACATCTCTTAGGAAACACCTTTTCCTTATAAAGTGATTCGTAATCACGTGTTCAGTCTCTTGGTGAGGTCTTGGTTCTCTTACTTGAGCAACCATCCATTTTATCATACAATATGATAAAGGAGTTGTTTCATGCTAGGAACTTCATCTAACTGGTTAGATGGAGTTTCTTACCCAAACACTTAACTTAGCGTTATATAATACGACTAAGTTCTCAACTACGACAGTCGAGTTTTGCAATATCCGTCCTTGGAACCCTTTCCAACACATTGCATTACCATTCTGGTAGAAGTTGTATCCTTGCAATGATTTCATAATCATCCATTTTTTATGAACGGTTACATCAAATATCCTTCTAACAACAAGATCTTTTGGGCTCTGTAAACTAATACATATCCTCATTTCTTCTCAAGTACTCTGAGGACATCCTTTACAGAGATCTAATGACCTTCTCTGAGGTCATATTAGATTCGGCCTACTACGCTTAGTGTTGAACCATATCTAATTTAGTACATAACTTTTCATACATTATGCACCCTTTCACTTAAAGGGATTTTGGACATTCTAACTTTCTTAAAGTTATCTTAGGACATATACTCTTCAAAAGAGATGTTCCATTGTCCATACTAAACTCCTTTTAGTATTATGGTTATGTACTCGTTTTGTGATAATCCTTTTATTCTCTTAGATCTATCTTCTATAGATCTGAATCTCGAGAATATAGGATAATCACTAAGATCTTTCATGTCAAATTGTTTCTTAAAAAAGAATTGGTAACTTTCACGTCATCCTTGACATTCCTAATGAGAAGGACATCGTCTTCTAAAGAACCAAAATTGACTCTTACATCACTAACTTTCATATGTATACTCTGAGACTTATTCGACTTCTATCTGTGTCAAACGATTTGACTGTGGAATCGAATTGTCTAACTCCTAGAAGCCTTTATCAATCCACAGATTGACTTTAGGGATTTGCATACCTTATGCATACTCCCACTGAATATGAGATTTATAGAAATACCTTATTTCAGTCTCTTTCAATCTCATATTGAACAAGATAGTTCTCATATTCATTTATCATATCTCATAGTCAGAATATGAGGATGTGGTAAACATAATCCAAATGGACTTTTGCATTTCAATCGTCAAGAAGGTTGTAATGCTTTCCATTTACTCGAAGCTCCACGAGCTTGATCCTATCAGGTGGATCAACCAAGGTCAAAACTTGGTTTGAGTATATGGAATCCATATTGGATTTCAAGGCTTGCTTACACTACTCAGATTCCAAATCTGACAGTGTCTCCTCTTCAAGTAATTCCTTGGCTATCTAGGAACGCGTTCTAAACACGTCTTAAGAGAAGGGTTTCACACGTGTACATACTCTAAAATTTGCCTAAATTTTATCAGATGGGCTCGTTTCTTCTATATGTGGCGTGGATATTTATCCTTAAATTTCTTTGAGGTCTGCTTGCTTGTCTTTCTTCTTCTATAGGAACGATTCCTTGAGAAAGATACATTCCTTGAGACAAACAACCTTTGTCTAAGGGAATTGCAGAAACAATATTCAATATCGTTGTATAAACTTGAACTCATTTCAAACTTATCTCCCACTATCCTCTTCACTTAAGAGGATTCTACTAAATTCTTGGATAAGAATAATTAGGGAATTTAATATGCCACATTGCATAGTGCAACTAAAGGACTGATTTTGGAAGGTACTAAATTCAAAATCTCTAACTGCATATTCTGGGAGTTTATTCCTAGAATGATTATAAGTCAGTAAAGCTTGCTATGGAATGGACCATGTTGCATTAGATTTCATTCCCTCATTCGGAAACACTAAGGTGTTCTCGAATTAGTTTACTGAGAGATAATCCTATTATCTCTAAGATGAGTAAGGAATTAGTTGCTAAGATATTGGCTATCTCGATCATATCGATTTACCTATAACTTATGACTACTTCGGTTCCTAACCTCCTTTCGAAATTCTAAGAATTTCATATAAGTTTCGAATTTGTACTTTAACAAGTACATTCATTCATAATGATTAAACTGACGATTGTATCTAGTGCTTACATTAAGCATCTTACACTCATCAGCACGGATCGAAATCCACTATAATTTTGGAACGTTCCACGTTTCTTATAAACGGGATTTAGGAACGCTTCCCTCATGATAGGATTCACAGGAAGTCAACACTATAGGTTCATTTTCATAGAATGATCCTAAGGTGTCTGACTTGCTAATCCTTTTATATCTCAACGTTCCAAAGTAATTCGAAGCTTTGTCATCTCACTTACTTTTATTATCTCGTTGTATGTTCAGAACATTAGTGCCTTGAGTCTTTGCACAACGGCTTATGCAGAATTGACTTAAGACTAGTAAATTCTATTCCTAGTAGAATTACTAAACGAGGTAACATTTCAAAGTACTCATACTCTTTGCAGTTCCCTTTCAAAGTCCTTATTTGCTACCATAGAAGCAAACGTCCTATTTGATCTCTAGTGTCTTTTGGGCGTACCCCTTACATGCCCCTCCATTGGGCTCTTAAGGGTTTCTTCTTCTTTAGGCCTTCAAGCCTTTAACTTAGGGAGTTTTAGAAGAAGAATTAACCATCTCAACCTTTTATTCCTTCTTAAGGATGCTCTCAACCATTATCAACTTCAATGATTAACTATGCTACATTAGCATCATTCTAGTTGAGCATAAAGGGTTTGAATGATAGTCGAAGCAATGTAAGCAATCAGTGCATTGAGAACTCTTTTCTCAGATGATGATCGAGACCATAAGATCTTCAAATAAGATCTTTAGACCTTGTTCGTGTGCACTTGTTTCCTCATTTGGAATATTGAATAATTCCATAATGTTATACCTTGTAACATTTTTATGAGGTGGTTCAATTGCTTTTAAGTGGTTTGGAAAAATCCATTCACCTCAGATTGCTTCTCTTTTGGCCCGGGTCGACTTTTCACAATTGAAAACTTCGCCCTTTAGAGAACGCCTTTCTCTAGTCGGATTCTAAAATGAATTTTAGGATCCAAAGCCATTTAGAGTTAGTCAGGACTTAGTCAACTTATTTGACTTAAGGATGGATATGAATGGGTTTGCATTTCATATTGTAGAGAATCACAGAACTACAACCTAAATGCTAAGCAGAGAAAATGTGGGCATGCTGAATTATAACGATATACAAAAGATAAGGTCTTTAATCTAATGTAGCTCCCACTGTTTTTCAAAGATCTATAATTCCCAAAGATCTAAGAGGAACACGTTTCCCAATGGGTACTAAGATCCTAGGCATTTTACCTCGAACCCACGACTCGCGGACATTCTAAGTAAGAACCCTAGGTAGGTACAACTTACCAATTCTAACACCTTTAGAATTCTTAGTAATTGTTTTTTGCATCACCTATCTTTCAATATGGACCCACGACTCGTGCGACATCCATATTTACTTAGGCGTTAAGCTAGACCCATCAATCATAAGATCATGACCAAAACTTAGTTCGAACGACCCACGACTCGCGGACATCGCCCTTGCTAAAATTGACCACGAAATATTGACCATTTAAAATGATTAATTAGGTAACTAAGAACTAATAAGCTCCACTAGCTATCCCACGACTCGCGGACAATAACTAGCTTTACTTACTAAACTTAAAACCTATTGATGGAATGCTAGGAATTCAATTCAAAATTTGCATCTCGAATTAAACACCTATTTGTTCGAAATTAGCTTAATATTTAATGGGAATTTTCGAATCAACCGGAGAGTTGTCCGGTTCGACCTCACCAACATATATGTTATCCAATTTTATTAGTCTTGATTAATGCAAGTACACTTAAATGCATTTCAAACAAGCACATAAACAGATAACATGTCCTAGCATGATAACATGTAATGATCATGGGTTCTATCTATCTTATGCGTGATATGTGGGAGCCACTCCACAATCACAAGTTCTAACATACATGCCACATAAACAGTTCAAATCACATAAGGAAAAGCGGTAACAAAATACGAGCCCTATCTCTATTACATTTAACAATTGAGATTCCCCTCCCTAACATTTTGAGGGGTCTTCACTTATGGCCTCCTTGTTACTTGAATGTGGTCCATCTTACTCCATGGGTGCATTGTCTCCAAAATGAAAATAAAACCTCACCACCTATCTCTACTCTCAAATTACAATAAAAAAGAAAAAGACATAAAGTAATAAGGCTCAATCTTCATATTGGCCTTAGACAATTACACGGGGCATACCCTGGCCTAAAAAACAGTAATATGGAAAGCCACATAATAAATCACATAACAGTACGCACATAAGTGAGGCTCCAACCTCAATTAAAAAAACGCAACTATAGGGCTCCAACCCCAATTTAAACCATCCATGTGCATAAATTAAAACCATACATAGATCTAAACCCATGATCACCTAACATGCTTTTGCAAGAATTTAAATTTAACCAATAAATTAAAATTCTCGCTTTAAGCTCTAATAGCTTAAAACACGACTTGATGCGAGTCTTATTTATAAAAGTTTTCAATAAATCCCAAATTACCAAAACAAATAAAATTCTAATTAATTTCTGAAAATTAATAATTTTATCAAGATGTATTTTCCCAAAATATAAACCGTTTCAATTTCTCAAAAATCCCAATTTTAAGTTTTATTCAAAAAAATTAAAATAAATATTCAAAAATAAAATTTTAAAATTAAAATAAAAAATTGGGACTGGATTGCACGAAACACGAAAAGGCCGGATCACGAAAACGGGGTTGCCCGTCCCAAGTGCGGCGTGTGCGCACAGCATGCGCGCACAGCGCGCGGCCAAGGCCGCGCGAGTGCGCGCTGGAGCGCGCAGCTCCTGCCGGGCATTGGGCGGCCAGTCTTGGCCGCCCTGGGCGGGCGCGCCTAGGCGCGCCCGGAAGGCTCCCGCACAGGCGTGCGGGAGGTGCTGGGCGACTGGCCGGTCTGTCCTGGCCAGGCCTGGGCGGCGACGGGCGGACGGCGTGCGGGAGACTGGCCGGTCTGTTCCAGCCAGCCCTAGGCAATGACGGGCGGGCACGCCTAGGCGCGCCCGGGAGGGCCTCCCGCGCGGTTGAGGGAGGGCGGCGCGCGAATCCCGCGCGCGCGACTCCTTCGCGCGCGGGGTTTCGCGTGTTCATCGCGATCCGGGCTTTCGTTTCGTGTTTTCGTTCAAAAGCAAAACCAATCCAAGAAATCCAAAAACAGTTTATACAGTTTCAAATCTAAAATTGTTTTTCAAAATTAAATTTTATAATAACCAATTTTCAGAAACTTTCAGGAAAAAATACAGTTTCGTAATTCAGGCTTTCTAAGACAATTACAAATACTCAATCGCATCAAGCCTAAGAATTTCTACCAAATTCAGTATAATTGAGACGAATCAGAAACACGATTAACGAGGTGGCTCTGATACCACTTGTTGGAAAACACGAATCAGAAAGCAGCGGAATTTAAAAAATTTTCCCAACAAAAGGACCTTGAACTCGTAATCGTGTAACCAAATTCGTAAAGATAGAAAACTTACTTTTCTTTTATTCTTTCTTGAAGCGTTTCAAGCCACCCAAGAACGCTCTTCACGCGGCTTGATCCCCTCTCCTTGGTAAAGCTCGAATCTCCAAACTTCTAACTTGAAGTCTCTAGAGAAAGTCCACCAACTTGATCACAATCTAACTAGTAAGGATGCTAGTTCTCTAGTTAGTGTTTAGGCTTAACCTAGGGTTTAATTTAATCTTGGAGAAAGGAAGGTGTTCAACACATGAACCAAGAATTGTCAATTAGCTCTAAAGGGGAGCATGAGCTCCCCTATATATAGGAAAGGGGAGGGGCGGCCGAACCTAGTCCTAATGGACAAAGGATTTGGTCCCTCTCTCTCCTATTACTTGATGATCAAGTATTTTCCAACTTTGACTTTGAATTCTATTTCAAGTCAACTTTTAAGAGAGCTAAAAATATCCAAACTATTTTTGGATAATTTTATACTTTATTTATTATAAAATAAATAACTTATTTTATCTAATTAATTAATTCATAATTAATTAACTAGATTATTTTCTCCAAAATTAGACTTTCTTTTTAATTCAAAATTAAACCAAAGTCTATTAAATAATTAACTAAATTAATCATTTAATATATATATATAAATTCACACTGTGTGACACGTGTCACAGTGACACGTGTCACTCACGTGAGCCACACGTGTGACTTCACACGTGTGGAACCCTCTTGGCCCGATTAACTCGTTTAATCATTTTCAAGCCTCAACTCATGTAACCAAGTTGTTGTGTGTGACCCTCTAGGTTCTCAATTCAATTAGCAGTGACCCTAATTAATTAATTCACTAATTAATTAATCAGTCCACAGATTAAACGACCATAGTCTAGCAACGGGTGTTTAACCCCTAGCTGAATTGGAATGTTCGGATTCGACAGAACCTTTAAGTCATTGATTCATGTGAGATACAATCCTCCTACTTACTATCTCTCAACCAAGATCTAGGGTAAGGGAATAATTAGAACCCTAATAATCCGGTCTTAAAGCTAAGTGCATTTCATATCCATTTGATCTCAATCCAAGAAACCCTTTTCTTGATGTCTTGATCTACTGCCTTGGCCAAGGACTCCATATGGCATATGAATGACTTACACAATAAGAGATCACCTTGCAAATGCAAGTGTAGGTCCTTTCTTGATTCTCATTCACTTTCATGAATCACTTGTGCAGCCCCAGCATAAGCCTTGAATCAGTTGTCTAAGGCGACACCCTTTAAAGCTTATACCTAAGACTACAGAGTTAACTCATAAAGTGACAAGGAACCTCAAGTCTAAGGATCAATTAATCACATCAATGACTCGTGAGATATTTCCTAATCTGGAAGTTTCCATTTCCTGAAATAGAAACTTCCTTTCCCATTTAGGAATGTTCTCACACGGGGCACCTCAGTGAACTTACTTATTAAAGTAAGCACCCTCATGTATCACGCACGTATCAACTATACACTTTGCACCTCCATGAAACAAGGTGGTCCTTCTTAAGGGCGTGATCCAACTAGCAAGCCTTAGAGGAGTCAGGTTGACACTCCCACTGTCTGTAGGACTCATCGGCTTGGAGTATTTTACTAATCATGACTTATGTGATATAGGGCTCGTTTCATGAACCATTTCACCTAAATGGTAGAGTCCTAAAGTCATCAGGATTAGGGGAGTTCTCATACATGCGCACGTAATGGAAACACACAAAACACGTATTGGCATATAAAGAAGTGTTTGCCTATAATCAATCGTATATTATTCAAAGATTGTCTGTGATACAAGAAATGTCCCAAAGCAGATTACGTCGAATCGGCTTTCTAGGGCACTATTCCTAACACGCGAGTCGTGGGATAGCTAGTGGAGCTTATTAGTTCTTAGTTACCTAATTGATCCTTTTAAATGATCAATATTTCGTGATCAATTTTAGCAAGGGCGATGTCCGCGAGTCGTGGGTCGTTCGAACTAAGTTTTGGTCATGATCTTATGATTGATGGGTCTAGCTTAACGCCTAAGTAAATATGGGTGTCGCACGAGTCGTGGGTCCATATTGAAAGATAGGTGATGCAAAAACAATTACTAACAGTTCTAAAGGTGTTAGAATTGGTAAGTTGTACCTACCTAGGGTTCTTACTTAGAATGTCCGCGAGTCGTGGGTTCGAGGTAAAATGCCTAGGATCTTAGTACCCATTGGGAAACGTGCTCCTCTTAGATCTTTGGGAATTATAGATCTTTGAAAAACAGTGGGAGCTACATTAGATTAAAGACCTTACGACTCGTTTTCCCATCTTAGTTGAAATTTAGGGCTTCCAGACTGACTTCTTCCCGAGCTTGACCTCTTTTCTATCCATTAGGTTCAGTTAGACATTCTCATTTTTACGACTCTTGATGAATAACTACCGCCGAACGTATTTTAGCTTGAATCTTCACAATTCTCGCTATCTCTTCCATAATCCGAACCCTGAGTTAAGGTACCTTCAAAGTTCGTTCACTCCATTCCTTAATTTGAATGACCCCGTTGAGTCCAATTATGGCTTCTTATGTAAGAGAGCTGCATATGTCAATCTTCGGAGTCATAAATATTTCCCCCGATCAATTCTTATCTTACCAAGTGCTTCTCTACCCTTGCATCCCTAAAGTGAAACCTCACATTCCGGCTCCCAATCCTTGAACTCTAGCTCCATAAAGGAAGGCCTCACATCTCGAACTCTCCATATTCTTCCCCGGTGTATCCCTCCTATCTCCCATGACTCCGGTAGAACTTATAATAGATCGTCTTTATCGTGAACTTGGCCGTGGTTTGATATTATCTTTATAACTTGTAAATCATAACTCATTTCGAAGGTATATGCATGTGATTAGTACATGCATATGGCACATATTCAACACGAAAGGCACGGATCCAATATAAAATGAAACAAGTAATTCGATAAAATTAAAAAGAAAGACAATTTCATGTTCAAGATCGATGCAATGAACACATTATCACGTAGTTCCTATGCCGAACGACCTAGACTGACCCACACGACACGAGAACCCGAGTTTTGCAGCCCGAGGCTCTGATACCACTTAAGGATGTAACACCCGAGCACAAGGTGTCACATCCCCCGCACCGAGACCCGACCCGAATATGAAATGGACGATCCATACTCGAGCCAAATCACGGCGAACAGGGACATACACACACTCTATGCTAGGCGGGACTAACCCTTAAACCAAAAAAAAAAAAATAGCGTAAAACATTAAAGCGGAAGCAATAAACGAACATACATCATGTATATATGCAATGAGCATCACAGTTCCAATTTTAAGTCATATACACCCTCAAATGCCATCAAGGCTCAAAACAAGTACGCTCCAATAAAGTTCATATACAATGATCAAAAGTGCAATATGTGAGTGTAAGACCAAAATACAAGGGCTAAAAGCGAATGCAAGACCTATGACTCGAAATCCCTCCCAGCTCCCTTGACACCTGCACAACACAACTGAAAGCCGAACGGGTTCAGTCCAAAAGGGACTGGTGGGTATAAAACAGGGCACAAATATAATATACAACGGTAATTAAACATTCACATGCAAGCTATAATCCCAAGTGAGGTTTTTTAAAGAGTTTCCCAAGTGGGTGAATAGAAATCATCAAAAGGGATTATAACGATTCATTAACATTAGGTCATTACTGGCCCGGTGAGTGGGCGTGTATTATCTCCAACCAACACCTCATGTAATTCATTAACATTCATTAACATTCATTCTTTTCATGCATATCAATTTTTCGTGCGCATTCATTAACATTTATACCTTATTCCTCCGGGTTGGTGGCGGGTTTGCAAGGCCCATCCACCCATTCATTGACCAAAAGGGGAACATGACTCCCCAGATGGCACTCAATGTCCATTCCTCGCTAACTCCTAACGAGGTCCGGTTACGCCATTCGTTAGTGGAACTAGTGTGAGGGATCACAGTCAGCCCTTGCCTCCTTGGGTCACCACTCACACCAAGTCCCTGGGCCCCATTCAGTGCATTCATTCATTCATTTCTCGCCAAAACATTAGGTAGGATTCATAAAATAAGGCTTTACGTTGAAAACATTTACTCTTGAAAACGACTCTATATATATATATTCATTTTGGACGAAAACTTTTCACGTTGAAGGGATATAGGGTCATTTATCTAATTAGAAGAGAAACCCACCTTAAACCAACAAAAGAGAGCACAAGAGCCTCACTGACCGGCCTCGTCTCCAACGGGATCAAAATCTGTGCAAGAAAGGTGAAGCGAGACTCAATATGACCAAATAAGACGCTCGGCAATGTAATGATCATGATATGAATATGTAAAAGACAAAATTATGTTATGAAAATGTTCGTGGGCACTATTAAGGAATTTAAATCATATAATCAAGTCATTCATTCACTTTCATTCGAATTCATAATTCTACATTTTCAATCAAATTAAGTCAAGAATTCAAATAGGAGTATAACACGTATTCAATCACATTTAAAATTAGAAAATAAACAACTAAACACATTCAATTTAAAATTGGAAATTAAATCAAACATGAAATAGGTAACAATTAAATTCTATAATTCAATTAAATCAAATAACATTTAATATTTAATAAACATATATAAATATATAATTAAATATACATACATATACTATATTATATTATATATATATATACCACATGCATGCAACGTACACACATGCATGCAATATGCATGAAATTTTCAAGCAACTAAACACATGCATGCAAATATAACTTTAGATATATATTTATATACAATATAAAGATGCATGCATATATTCATAACAATTCAAATTAATCTAACCATGCATGTTATACATATGAGGGTACGCACAGCCATCCATGCAACAACAACACAATATGCATGCAAACATATGTGTAAATATATATATATATATATATATATCACGTATGTTTTGGGATTCAAAAGGTGACACACCCGTGTCACCATCATAGAACAAACCGAGACGCCCCCGTGTCTCGGTACAGAGACAACAGACCATCCTGCACCCCCGTTTCACGCTGAAAAGAAGAAGGTTGACACCCCCGTGTCAAGAATGCAGCAGCTCAACATAAACGCAGACTTATCCCCCTGTTTTCTAGCTTAAAACACAGCAGCAACTCAAGCAACATATAGGCAAGATATGCAACAACAAATGGCATGAAATGCAACAACAAACCAGCCCTAACAATGCACAAAACTAACAGCAACAAGAACAAGAGGACGCAGCAGCTGACAGCAAACTTTCAGGCAAAAAACAGGGCATAAATCACACGAAAACAGGGCCTGACTGATCTCCCTTAATCCCAACAAGTTCATGTAAGTTAGGCTATCAAATGTGTAGCAAAATAACACCCATATGACATATAACTCAGTCCCAAAAGAGCTCAAGCATGAAAAGAAGGCATACGTGACCAATCATGAAAATTTTCTCAATGTGCCAAAACTGATATCGCATAAATACCTCAACTACCATGTAATCAATGATCATAAATGAGAAGAGGATGTTAAAACAATAATTTTCAGGCTTGGAATCAATCAAATCCATCAAGAATCGAATAAGATCAACAAATTGCTCTAAACCCACTATTATCGAACTCAACCAAGAAATCCATGAAACCATGATCAAATTTGGGGATGAAAGGATGAAAATGATCAGGAATGAACATATATTACAACCCTAAGCTTGCCTTGTTGATTGGATGAAGATTGGATGAGATTTGAGCTCCAAAATCTCCAAGGAAGGCAAGGTTACGGGAGAAAACTGGAAGGCAGTAACTTTGGCTGAGATTTGTGATTTGCGTGAGGGTTGGTTCGGTTAGGGCATGGTATAGCAGGTTAGGTGGTTGATTTAGGGTTCCATAATATCAAACCATGGTTAATTTGGTCAATGTTTGAACAAGATATGGTCATTTTAGTGCAGCAAGGTCAGTTTCGTCGCCGTTTCGTTTTTCGGTTGGATTCGGAGGTTCAAATGACTTTGGAAAAATATAAGGCTAAGTCCACTAAACTCGAATTTCCGTTATGAGTTCAGCGAAGTTGACGGAATTCGAATCCTAGTTCCCGAGCTCAAGATATTAAATACGGAACCAAGGGTGCGCTAAGTGCTCGTTAGCCCCCGACTTGGATTCCAAAATTAAAATAAATCCGAAACACATGCAAATGAATCCGAAAATACGAAACGAACATATTTTCATATATAAGACACATATAAGTCCAACATATTAAATTTGCACGAAATTTCGGTATCAATTTAAATAGAAACGAAGCACGTAAATGTCACTCATACGCAATGTAACAATAAAATTCATAATATTTCCAAATAATATAAAAATTCAAATGCATAATAAATACATGCATGCATAATTATTAATTAACATAGATTGCATGATTTCATGCAAATACATTAAATAACTCGTGCACAATTAACATATATATATATTTATATTATATAAATATATTTAATATTAATATCATTAAAATAAGGTAATTAAATCGTTTAATAAATTTTAAAAATAAAATTAAATATGTAAATCACATCTAAATAATTATTTCGCGCAATTTGGTAAACAATTACGTCATACCGTACTACCTAAAAATTGGGGCGTTACATTCACACTCTCAGACACTACTACTACGAGGTGAGGTTTAGGATTTTGTATAGTTATGCGACCTATGGCCTTTACATGCTGATTTCTACCCTTGCATGTGAGTATACCTTACTATAAATATGTATGTGTTGGATATGATATGTTATGACCTTGTGCGTGCGTCCTGCGTGGGTGGGAGCCTTTGTGGCTTAAATTCCACAGCGTAGGGATATATATAAAAACCAGTTTTTGAGGCATATGTAAGCCATTTTGGAAATCTCAGTGGGTTATGATTCTGTAGCGAGTTAGCCATGATATATGGTATCTGTCTTATTCTGTTCTGTTATGTTGTGGATCTAAGGAGCTACGGGTAATGGGTCCCCCGGGACGGTTAGGGCCGTTGGGGTTTCAACCATGAGCGTATGCTCCATTTGAGATATCATTGCGCGACTCAGGGAGATAGGGGAGGCGTGATATCTTGAGCCTTCGGTGTTTTATCCGGGGAGGACTCTTGTGGGATAGCTACCCCTTGAGGGCCAGTCGGTTCTCGATGGTTTGGGGATGGTACATCTCCTCCATCATTGGTGTAGAGGATGGATTGATTTTGATTTATGTTCTGAGGAGTAATGGTTGGAAGCTCGTACTCGCCGAGCATGTGTTCTATTCTGTTATGGAATTATGAATCGGGATAGGGTCTTTCTGGAAAATGGTTTCCAAACTTATATTTATATCTATTTGGGTTATTTCGGAATGTTTTGGTATGCAACACCTATCCCCGATTCATGAGTCCATCCTTTTATTCTGTGCTATGGTCTTTATATATATATTGTGGGTGTGCGTTAGCCCCCGCACTTGGTCAAGTTGACTGACCCCTCATTTAACTTTTAGTTGTAGGTCTGTTGGAGTTTGCTAGGCGGGAGTGAGTCCTTTGAGTTGCACTTCGTCGGTCTAGCCTTTTTAGTTGCATTTGTCTTTCATACATTTTACTCATGTCATGACTTGTAGACTTGAGATTATACTTTAACTTCTGTAGCCCTGTGTGGCATTCGTATTCAGCCCTGCGTGGCACTTGATGGTTATTACGTTATGTTGATCGGACATTCGGGACTAGGTATCTATGCTAGTTGAACCCGTCACCTGTTATGCTTTGTTGATATTCGGGACTAGGTATCTATGCTAGTTGAACCAGTCACTTGTTTTGAATGTTAATTTAAATGCTTTCGCTATCTTGTTTTGAATGTTTGAATTGCTTCCGCGCTCTGAGTTTGTCGAGTTAGATCCGCCTAGCATAGCGTATGTGTTTGTCTCCCGTTCGCTCTGATTCGGATTCGGGCATGGACTTCTATTTCATAACCGGGTCTGGGTCTCAGTGCGGTGGATGTGGCATCCTACGTTTGGGGTGTTACAGGAATGCTAGGAATTTAATTCAAAATTTGCATCTCGAATTAAACACCTATTATTCAAAATGAGCTTAATATTTAATGGGAATTTTTGAATCAACCGGAGAGTTATCCGGTTCGACCTCACCAACATATATGTTATCCAATTTTATTAGTCTTGATTAATGCAAGTAAAATTTAAATGCATTTCAAACAAGCACATAAACAGATAACATGTCCTAGCATGATACTAACATGAGACGATCATGGGTCTATCCTATCTTATGCGTGAAAAGTGGGAGCCACTCCAGTATCACAATTGTAACGCCCCGACTTTTCAAATTGTTCAGGTATGAATTATGTGATAATTAAGTGGGCATTTCATTTATTTTAATTAAGTTATTTCATTTATTTATTTCATATTATATTAGTTGACGAATTATTTAATCGTTTGAAATATTGGAATTTGAATGTATATGAATTTTTTAAACTAATTGAGCTTGAATGAAATGTTGCTTGTCGTTTCTACGTGAATTGAATTCGAAACTTTGTACAAATTTAATATGTTGGACTTATGTGTGTTATGAATATGGTTCTATGTTCATTTCATCTTTTCGAATTCGTTTGATTGAGTTTTTGAATTTATTTTGATGGTGGAATCCAAAACGGGGGCTAACGAGCAATTAGCGCACCATTGGATCCTTATGTGATAACTTGAGCTAGGAAACTCGGATTCGAGTTTCGTCAACTTTGTTAAACTCGTATCGAAAATTTAAGTTTGATGAAATGAGCCCTATATTTTTCCAAATTTAGTTGAACCTCCGAAATCTAACCGAAACACGCGACGGAAGACAAAACTGTTACCTTTTACTAAATGAGCCATAACTCTTTCAAATCTTGACCAAATTAACCATGGTCTGAACCTATGGAACCCTAACTTAACCATCTAGCTGATAATTATCCTCCCTAACCGAACCACACTCTTTCACTTAGAGAAATTCAGCCATCTTTCCCCTGCTTTCCAGGAAATCCTGTAACTCAAGCCATCCTTGGAGATTCAAGCTCAAATCTCCTCCAAACCTCCATCAATCCACAAGGTAAGCTTAGGTTGGTATTATGCATTCAATATGAGTCATTTTGATCTATTCATCCCTAATTTTGATCATGTATTGATGAGTTTTTGGCTGACTTGGAGAATATTTAGGTTTTGAGCTTATATGTTGATATCTTTCATTTCTTGAGGTATTTGATTGATTCCAAGCTTGGTTATGATTGCTTTGATCTCTTCTTTGCATTTATGGTGATGAATTAGCTGGTAGTTGAGGCATTTATGAGCTTTCACTATTGAAACTTTGAAGATATAGCATGAATTGATCACCTTTGCCTCCATGTCACTTTTCTAGGCTTTGGGAGCATGTTTGTGTATTGGATTGGAGTGTTTTCTTGCATTTATATGTTCCTAACATACTTGATCTTGTTGGAGAAGTGTTCGCATGGCCTGCTCTGTTTTTCGTTGCCTTTTTGCTGCTGAAACTGGTTGGTCGCGACCGCGATCGATCCATGAAGGAAAATGGTAGCGGCCGCGACCTCTTTCACGATTTGAGGTTGTGTCTCTCAGGTCGCGCCCGCGACCTGATTTACTTGCATTTTTGGTCGCGGGCTTCATCTTTGCTCACGTATTATGAACATTCATGAAAATTCATCAAAAATTCGGGTAATTTATAAAGGGGTAGCGGCCGCTACCATTTTATGAAGAAAATGGGTCGCGGCCGCGACCCTGTTCAATTTTGCATGGAATTTCGTATTTTGTACGTGAATTGCATGGCTTCATTGGATCATTTCTAGTTCATTCACTGCATTAACATGTCATATAATGTGCTATATTGAGTGTTGTGAAATCCTATGAGTTTTCGTTGAATGTTTTCCGAGATATGCCTTTATATGTCTTCCTCGGTCATAATGTGTACATGCGTGGGATTTACTCTTGAAATTGAACCCTAAGTGATGTGCATTGCTTGTTTTATGACTTGCATGAAAAGTACACATGTTATACTATGTGTTATGGTCTTTATTTGAATTCCTTGAAATGATATGATATGATATATGTAAGATATGAACTTGATTGGATTCAAATACTTCTTGGAATGAATATAATGATCGTCTATATGTCTTTGACGTGTTAATAGTGCACATGAACGTGTTCATTACATTATATACTCTTTTATGCCTTCATATCATAATCATTTCATTGCCGAGCATCTTAATTGGGCATTTTGAGTCTACTTCACCTTTCTTGCACAAATTTTGTTCACGTTGGAGACGAGGCCAGTCAGTGAGGCTTTTGTGACTTCTTTTGTTGGTTCAAGGTGGGTTTTTCTTCTAATAGCTAAAGCAACCTTATATACCCTCAATGTGAAAAGCTTTAAGCCAAAAGTATATTATATGTATATCGAGTCGTTTCAGGAGTAAATGATTTCTAATGTAAGCCTTCTTTTATGTTGAATCCTACCTTATTTTTTAGCGAGATTGCATGTATGATATGTTCACGGGCCCCGGAACTTAGTGTATGTGGCGATCCGGGGAGGCAAGGGCCGACGGTGATCCCATACACTAGTTCCAACCAAACTTACAACGAAACGGACCGCGTTAGGAGTTTTGACGAGGAAATGCTAGTCGGGCTTTTGAGGATTCATGTACCTCACTAGCCATTATATATGAGGTGGTCGGGTCTAGCTAACCCTTCCACCACCTGGAGGAAGAAGGTGTATATGTATGATTATGATCATTTATGTATGTGCACGAAAGATATGTGTGATAACCAATAGTTATGATATGATTACACGAGGAGAAGGGTGGAGATTATGCACGCTCACTTGCCGAGCTTATAACCCTATGACTAATTACGAATGAATATGACCGTTGTAAATCTGTAGATGTCTTTCTTTATCTTACCCACTTGGAAAATCTTTTAAAACTTCTTACGGGTTTATAGCTTGCATGTATATGTTAAATTCTGCGATATTTATATATTATGCCTGTTTTATACCCACCAGTCCCTTTTGGACTGAACCCGGTTTGTTTTCAGTGGTTTTTGTGCAGGTTAAGGAGTGCTAGGCGGGAATACAAGTCGTCTAGGTCTTGCATTAGTGTTTAGCACTCTCATTCTGTCACACTCGCACTCATGATATCATTTTGTATATGATTATAATTTTGGAGCATTATGTGATAGAACTTGAACGCTTGGTTAGACTTTGTATATGAACTCTATTTTGGAGCTTTAGTGCTCATGGTATGTATGATTGTTATTGCTTCCACTTTATTAATGTTTTGCTCTGATGTATGGTTTAAGGGTTAGTCTCGCCTAGCCTAGACGTGTGTATGTGTGTCCCCGTTCGTCGTGACTTAGCTCGGGTGTGGATTATCTATTTCACATGCGGGTCAGGTCTCGGTGCGGGGGATATGGAACCTTACGCTCGGGTGTTACATCCTTAAGTGGTATGGTATCAGAGCTTAAGGTTGCAAAACCCGGGCTCTCATGTCGTGTGAGTCAGTCTAGGTCGTTCGGCTTTAGGAACAACTTGACAATGTGATTGCATTTGCATTCTTTATGTGTTTATGTGCTTCAATTTTTGAATTTTGATTGAATTAATTGCACTCTCATGCATAGACTAAAGATAACACGTATTTCAGTGTTTCTTTGACAGAATACCTCCGCGTAGACATCGTGAAAGATCACCGGGTCGACGCCGACACCGTGATCGATCCCCTACACCACAACAACCAGAACAACAACCGCAACCGCCTCCGATGGATATGGGAAACTTTATGGAAGTGGTATTTAATTATGTCGAGCATAGGAGAGCTCAAGCTCCCCCACCAGAACCCGTTGAGCAACCGGCTCCACCAAACAACAATAGAGATCCTCATGGAGTATTTCTGAGTTACAATCCTCCTCGGTTTTCTGGTTCCATTGATGATGAGGTATCGGAGGGTTGGTTAACTAGAATTGAAAGGATATTTGGAGTTCGACAATTCACTACTCAGGAGAAGGCCCAATTCGCTATATTTCAACTAGATGGCGGGGCTTATGATTGGTGGGAAAGAACAAGGGAAAAGCTTGAAGTGGACGGTGAAGAAGTGACATGGGAAGTTTTTAAGAGAGAGTTTCGGGAATGTTTTGTACTAGAGGTGGTTCGGGAAAGAAAAGAGCAAGAATTCATGGATCTTAAACAAGGGAATCGAACAGTAGCTCAATATATTGCCATTTTCAACAGGCTTGGAAAGTATGCTCCTCATATTACTCGTGATGAGAAGAGGAAGGCCAAGAAATTTATTGTGGGTTTGAGACAGGATTTGAGGCATGGACACGCCGGCTATAATTTCGAGTCTTTCGCCGATACGGTACAAAGGGCTCTAGTTCAGGAAGAGGAATATAAGAAGAAAGACCCGGTTTTTAGGCCACCCATGGGGCGAGGTTCTGGAACAAGTTTGGGGAAGAGACCTATGGTTCAAGCTACTCCTCCACCCAAAGGTCCTTTCAAGAAACCACGAATGGGAGGACAAGCTTCACAAGCTTCAAAGGCTTTACCCATGACATCTTCGGATCGACAACTTCCAAGTGAGGCGCGATTATCTAAGCCACCGTGCACACATTGTGGAGGGTCAACACACCACTATCACAATTGCTGGAAAAGGTTGGGTTTATGCCATATATGTGGGAAAGCTGATCATATGGCGGATACATGTCCTAATAAGAATCCAGGATTTCAGAAAAGAGTTCAGAGGCCCATGACTCAGTCACGTGCTTATGCCCTTGAGGGCGAGGAGCAGGATGCTGAGGTGGATCCGACAGCCGTGGGGGAAGGTACCGTATGCATTCACACCACGAACATTCTTGCATTGTTTGATCCGGGTGCTACCCACTCTTTTATATCTAGTGATCTATGTGCTTCTATGTGCCTACCTGTTATATGTGCCAATTCTTGTTATTTTTTGAGTTCTCCTCTTGGAGGAAATTTGCAGACGGATCAAGTGGTTCGGGGTTGTTCGGTTTTGATAGAAGGGAAGGATTATCCGGCTGATTTTATCGTGATGTCTATGAAGAGATATGGGGTGATCTTCGGTATGGATTGGTTATACCGGCACCGGGCCAAGGTTGATTGTTTTAAGAAGAAGATCAAATTGGGGAAAGAGTTGATTGGAAAAGTGAGGTCGAAGAATGTACCGCTCTTATCTTTTATGGAAGCTCATAAGCTAATGAGAGGAAGGGATATGGGATTCGTTGCTTATCTTCTCAATAAGCCGAAGGATCAAATTAAATTTGAGGAGACCGCCGTGGTTAAGGATTTTCCCGAGGTGTTTCCGGAGAATTTGGGTTCTTTGCCACCGGATCGTGAGATTGAATTCGTTATTGATTTATATCCGGGATCAGAACCATATTCTAAGACTCCGTATAGAATGGCTCCGGCAGAGTTGAAGGAATTGAAAATTCAGCTTGAGGAATTACTTAAGATTGGTTATATTCGGCCGAGTTCATCTCCGTGGGGTGCTCCGGTTCTTTTTGTTAAAAAGAAAGATGGAACGTTGAGGATGTGTATAGATTACCGAGAGTTTAATCGGAGGAGTACCAAGAATAAGTATCCATTACCCCATATCGAGGATTTGTTTGACAGGTTGCAAGGTTCGGGGATTTATTCAAAATTGGATCTAAGGCAAGGTTACTACCAGTTGAAAATCCGGGAAGAGGATATACCTAAGACATGATTTAATACCCGGTATGGATATTACGAGTTCATAGTAATGCCTTTCGGTTTAACTAATGCCCCTGCAGCATTTATGGATATGATGCATCAGACTTTTCGGCCTTATTTGGACAAATTTGTGGTAATCTTCATCGATGATATTCTGGTTTATTCGAGGACTCCAGAAGATCATGCCAGGCATCTCAGATTGGTCTTGGAGACATTGAGAGAGCACCGGTAGTATGCGAAATTTAGTAAATGCGAATTCTGGATCGATCGGGTTGCTTTTCTAGGACATATTGTCTCGAGTAAGGGCTTAGAAGTAGATCCTTCGAAGATTGAGACGGTTATTCAGTGGCAGAGTCCGAAGAATGCTTCCGAGGTCAGAAGTTTCTTGGGTTTAGCTGGGTATTATCGGAGATTCGTTAAGGACTTCTCAAAGATTGCAACTCCTTTGACTCGTTTGACGAAGAAGGAAGTCAAGTTTGATTGGGACGAGGCATGTGAGATGAGCTTCCAACTCTTAAAGGAGAAATTGACCACTACACCTGTATTAGCACTCCCTGAAGGCACCGAAGGATATATGATTTATACGGACGCCTCGAAAGAAGGATTGGGATGTGTCTTGATGCAGAATGGTAGGGTGATAGCCTATGCCTCGAGGAAGTTAAAGGAATATGAACAGAATTATCCCACTCACGATCTCGAGCTAGTGGCAGTGATCTTTGCTTTGGGGAAGTGGAGACACTACTTATATGGAATTCCTTTCCAGATCTTTTCTGACCACAAGAGTCTTCAATATTTGTTTTCTCAGAAGGAGTTGAACAAAAGACAAAGGCAGCTGAGTGTACAATCCGATACCATCCCGGGAAAGCTAATGTGGTCGCGGATGCACTTAGAAGGAAGGCTAGTGTGTCTAGTGTTAAAGTGGAAGTTGAAAAAGAATCCGAGTCTATCAAATTAAGAGCAAGTATTCGGAATATTACAGTACAACCAGATCTTCAACAGAAGTTATTTGAGGCTCAGAGGAAGGATCCTGAGGTTCAGAAATTAGCCGAGAAAGCTTGAGATGATCCCGAGTGCCCGTTTGGATTTGATGATACGGGACTTTTAAGGTTTAAGAACAGCGTTGTTGTGCCGAATGAATCGAAGAGAATTATCTTGAAAGAAACTCACAGATCAGGGTATTCGATGCATCCCGGAGGTAATAAGATGTATAAGGATTTGAAGAAATTCTATTGGTGGAACGGTCTTAAGAGGGATGTAATTAATTTTGTGAAGCATTGTTTGACTTGCCAAATTGTGAAAGCCGAGCATCAGAAGCCATCGGGGCTACTTCAACCGCTACCTATTCCGGAATGGAAATGGCAACAGGTGGCGATGGATTTCGTTTCAGGTCTTCCTAGAGTGAAAGGTGGTCTTGATGGAATCTGGGTGGTCATGGATCGATAGACGAAATCAGCACATTTTCTGGCTATTCGGATGTCGGATAAGGTTAATAAGTTAGCCCAGAGGTATGTTGATGAAATTGTACGACTTCATGGTGTGCCTGTTAGTAGTGTATCAGATCGAGATCCGAGATTCACTTCTAGGTTTTGGGAAGAATTGCAAAGAAATCTGGGAACAAGGCTTCAATTCAGCACAGCTTTCTATCCTCAGACAGATGGCCAATTGGAGATATTAATCAAATATTTGGAGGATATGTTGAGGGCTTGTGCATTGGATTTCTCAAGTTCGTTGAATGAGCAGTTATCTCTAATTGAATTCGCTTATAATAACAGTTTCCAAGCTTCGATAGGAATGGCACCTTATGAAGCTCTCTACGGATGTAAGTGTAGATCTCCGTTATTTTTCGACCTTGAGGAATGGAATTGGACAAAACAAGAGGGAGTGAAACGAGGGGAAAAGAAAGAGAAGCCTTCTAAGGCCGTGCAAGCAGCGATTGATAAGGTTCAGATAATTCAGCAAAGAATGAAAGCAGCTCAGGATAGACAGAAGAGTTATACGGATCGACAAAGAAAAGACCTTAAGTTTGAAGTTGGTGATTGGGTATTTCTGAAAGCTTCGCCACGAAAGGGGTTTTCGAGGATTGGAAAAGGAGGTAAATTGAATCCTCGTTATTTGGGTCCGTATGAGATTCTCGAGAAAATTGGTGATACGGCCTACCGTTTAGATCTACCTCCGAGTTTGACGGGAATCCACAACGTATTTCATGTTTCTCAACTTCGCAAATATTATCCGGATGAAGCCGAGATCCTACCCGAGGAAGAAGTAGAAATTGAACCTAATCTCACCTTCGTTCAGAAATCGGTTAAGATTTTGGATCGAAAATTTCAGGAATTAAGAAACCGGTGAATCCCACCAATGAAAGTGTTATGGAGAAGTGATAAGACGGAAGAGGCCACGTGGGAAACGGAGGATAAAATGAGAAGATTCCATCCTGAACTATTTCCGAGTAATCAATGAGTCCGAGGACGGATTCTTTTTAAGGGGGAGAGGATGTAACGCCCTGACTTTTCAAATTGTTCAGGTATGAATTATATGATAATTACGTGCGTATTTCATTTATTTTAATTACGTTATTTCATTTCTTTATTTCATATTATATTAGTTGATGAATTATTTAATCGTTTGAAATATTGGAATTTGAATCTATATGAATTTTTGAAACTAATTGCACTTGAATGAAATGTTGCTTGTCGTTTCTACGTGAATTGAATTTGAAACTTTATGCAAATTTAATATGTTGGTGTAACAGCCCAAAGACCCGCCGTTCGATATTGTCCGCTTTAGCCAAGGGTAGACCCCAAGCGCCTCACGATTTTACTTTTTCCCGACAGAATTTAAACGACCACTTAAGGGGTGCCTGTCCAGGAAAACGCGTCTACTAAGGGGAGGGGATCCACTGCTTATAAAGCAGCTTCAAGCCCACCTCCAATCCGATGTGGGATATTACAGTTGGACTTATGTGTGTTATGAATATGGTTCTATGTTCATTTCATCTTTTCGAATTCGTTTGATTGAGTTTTTGAATTTATTTTGATGGTGGAATCCAAAACGGGGGCTAACGAGCAATTAGCGCACCATTGGTTCCTTATGTGATAACCTGAGCTAGGAAACTCGGATTCGAGTTTCGTCAACTTCGTTAAACTCGTATCAAAAATTTAAGTTTGATGAAATGAGCCCTATATTTTTCCAAATTTAGTTGAACCTCCAAAATCCAACCGAAACACGCGACGCAAGACAAAACTGCTACCTTTTACTAAATGAGCCATAACTCTTTCAAATCTTGACCAAATTAACCATGGTCTGAACCTATGGAACCCTAACTCAACCATCTAGCTGATAATTATCCTCCCTAACCGAACCACACTCTTTCACTTAGAGAAATTCAGCCATCTTTCCCCTGCTTTCCAGGAAATCCCGTAACTCAAGCCATCCTTGGAGATTCAAGCTCAAATCTCCTCCAAACCTCCATCAATCCACAAGGTAAGCTTAGGGTGGTATTATGCATTCAATATGAGTAATTTTTATCTATTCATCCCTAATTTTGATCATGTATTGATGAGTTTTTGGCTGACTTGGAGAATATTTAGGTTTTGAGCTTATATGTTGATATCTTTCATTTCTTGAGGTATTTGATTGATTCCAAGCTTGGTTATGATTGCTTTGATCTCTTCTTTGAATTTATGGTGATGAATTAGCAGGTAGTTGAGGCATTTATGAGCTTTCATTATTGAAACTTTGAAGATATAGCATGAATTGATCACCTTTGGCTCCATATCACGTTTCTAGGCTTTGGGAGCATGTTTGTGTATTGGATTGGAGTTGTTTTCTTGCATTTATATGTTCCTAATATACTTGATCTTGTTGGAGAAGTGTTGGCATGGCCTGCTCTGTTTTTCGTTGCCTTTTTGCTGCTGAAACTGGTCGGTCGCGGTCGCGATCGATCCATGAAGGAAAATGGTAGCGGTCGCGACCTCTTTCACGATTTGTGGTTGTGTCTCTCAGGTCACGCCTGCGACCTGATGTACTTGCATTTTTGGTCACGCCCGAGACCACTGTTCATCTTTGCTCAAGTATTATGAAAATTCATCAAAAATTCGGGCAATTTATAAAGGGGTAGCGGCCGCTACCATTTTATGAAGAAAATGGGTCGCGGCCGCGACCCTGTTCAATTTTGAATGGAATTTCGTATTTTGTACGTGAATTGCATGGCTTCATTGGATCATTTATAGTTCATTCACTTCATTAACATGTCATATAATGTGCTATATTGAGTGTTGTGAAATCCTACGAGTTTTCGTTGCATGTTTTCTGAGATATGCCTTTATATGTGTTCCTTGGTCATAATGTGTACATGCATGGGATTTACTCTTGAAATTGAACCCTAAGTGATGTACATTGCTTGTTTTATGACTTGCATGATAAGTACACATGTTATACTATGTGTTATGGTCTTTATTTGAATTCCTTGAATTGATATGATATGATATATCTAAGATATGAACTTGATTGTATTCAAATACTTCTTGGAATGAATATAATGATCGTCTATATGTCTTTAACGTATTAATAGTGCACATGAACGTGTTCATTACATTATATACTCTTTTATGCCTTCATATCATAATCATTTCATTGCCGAGCATCTTAATTGGTCATTTGGAGTCTCACTTCACCTTTCTTGCATAGATTTTGATCCCATTGGAGACGAGGCCGGTCAGTGAGGCTTTTGTGACTTCTTTTGTAGGTTCAAGGTGGGTTTTTCTTCTAATAGCTAAAGCAACCTTATATACCCTCAATGTGCAAACCTTTAAGCCAAAAGTATATTATATGTATATCGAGTCGTTTCAGGAGTAAATGATTTCAAATGTAAGCCTTCTTTTATGTTAAATCCTACCTTATGTTTTGGCGAGATTGCATGTATGATATGTTCACGGGCCCCGGATGTAACTTTCCGCTCGTCCGATTTATAAGGTACGCCACGTTCCAACCTTTTAATGTGTTTAATTATGTGATTTTATATTTTTCGTGGCCCTATTTTGAACTCTTTTAGAGTTTAGGGGCCCCTTTGTAATTTTCTCTTTTTAGGGGTCTTTTGGTCATTTCTCGTTCGATCGAGTTTTCGAACATTTTGACCCCTTCAACCCGTTGGGGGCAACGAGACGAGTCCGTAGACTCTGAGTTTGCCCAATTCTGACTTCGTTAGCCCTTTCTTCCGACCGTTTTTGCGTACGAGGACCCGAGATATATACCCCGAATCCTCGTAATTCGAGCCAAACGATCAGACTCAGCCTCTCTCCTCCTCCAGCGTTCCATCGTTCCACAGTTACTATTCATATAGTGGAGGTGTAATTACACGCACAAGCCTGTTCTCGCTCGTTTCTCGACGGAATTCGAAGTGTGAGTAGTGGAAATTTATCAGCTCGACGAGCCCGTCACATTGGTAGAAAAATTGGAGGCTAAAAATCAGCGGTGGTGGCGCTACGGCAAGCAGCAGACGGCGCGGCTTAGAGCCGCCACTTCACCGCCCATTCGCGGCGGCTTCCGGCGGCGATTTTCCCACACGCGCCCCTGACCCATGACGAGGACTTCCCAGCGCAACCGAAGGCGTTGGCGGTGCAACCATCCAGCCAGCGGCGGCGGCTCACGCGCCGCCTGAAAGTCACGTCGGGTGGCGGCGTTACTGTAGCATGCAGCTCCACCGCGTTCCAGCTGTCTTTTTCGGCTAGAAGGGCCGGTTCCCTACCTTTTCCGGCCCCCTGAATCCATTTCCGGCCTCAGAATGGTGCGAATCACGGAGGAAGTGGTGGTTCCGGCGTGGCAGCGGTGGCGGGCGGCTTTCGGCGGCGGTTTGGAGCTTTTCCGGCGATCTTTTGGCAACGGTTCCTTCTGAGAAGTTGTTCCTCACGTCAAGTCTGAGCTATTCGTGGTGGTGGCGGCCCAAGAACCGGCCGGCGGCGGTGAACCGGGGCTGGACCGGTGGTCCGATTTTCAGATGATTTTTTCGGGGTTTGGTTATAGGGCTTTCGTAGGACTCGTTATGGGCTTTCCAACGGTATGTCCGGATTTTATTTTCGTTCAGCGGTTTGTATTTAATTTCAGTTTTCATACTAGGGTTTTAGTTCGGTTTTTCATCAATGAAATCCGGTGTGCTTGGTATTTTCTGAAATTGGTTGAGGGCTTTTGTCAAGCAGGCCGAGGCGTACGTTTCGGTCCTTCCGGGGAATTTTTCGACCACCGGAGGTGGTAGTCCAGTGGCTGCACGTGGCGGCCCGGCGGGTTCCGGAGGCAGCGTTCCGACGCCCTTCGTACAGCGAGTTCCTTTCGTCGTGGTGAGTCCAACGCCACTTTCTGTTCGTCAATCGGATGTCCGGTTGATTTGTTGTGATTTATTTTGTATAACTTGAATATTTGGAATTAATTGTTTTAATTGCTAATTGCTTGAATCGTCGATCGAAATGTACTCCTATGTGTATGAAATCATGTATGATATGAAATATGATAAGTATGGACTTTGTAATTTTTAAATTGAATCCCGATTTATTGAATTTATGCTAATTGATTAGATTAGAGGGGGTGTTTGTGTAATTTTTGAAACAAGATGAATTTGTTTGATTTAATTAGTTCAACCTTGATAATTGAATCCATTAGGTAACGTATGAATTGGGCATGTTACGTAGGAATTATATGAACTTAGTATGATTGGAATTTGATATGAAACCTCGTGGGATTTATTTTAAAACTCGAAGCATGCTATCACGATTTGTTTAGTTTTGTAATACGTGTGAATTTATATGAAATGTAATATGTAAACTCTGCTTATGTGATTGCATTTCGTAAGTGCTTGAACATTGCCGTGTGTCTCTGTGTGGTTGTCTAAGTTGAGTCTGAGCCCTGTGTTGTGTTTGTGTGTTCAGTTGGTTCAGGTGCACCCGGGGTGGTGACAAGTGAGTCGTGCAGGTTCCGGGGTAGACCATCTGCTTTGTGTTCGGCTGTGTTTGGTACCAGGTGAGGTTAGGATATAGTTATACCCTATTGCAACGTGCTCGTTTTTGAATGCATGCGGTTTATAGGCCTTATGTATATGTAGATACGTGCGAAGTACGTATTTTGCTGGTTTTATCATATGATTTGATTTGAAAATACGAAACGCTATGTATGAGCCTATGAATGCTTTGTTTCAGTTCTGTTATGATTCCGAGGTCAGTGTGTTTGATATGATAAGCACGATATGCATGAGATATGTCTGTCTGTCTGTGTGTGGCAAGTTAAGTTTCCGATATATGTCTGTTTATCTGTGTGATGGGCCCCGGAGATTATGGGTAAGGGAGACCCGGGATGACCATGGGGTCGCCGGTTACGACCCCTGTGCACTTCTCCACCAAAGGGAGACTTAGTTCTCCTATGCCGACGGAGCACATTTTGGCATGGCCGTCGAAGGAACCGGACGGGATCCTCCGGTTCACATGTTTCGTTCTGTGGTGGGTTGAGAGGGGCACCTCTCTTCCCCAATGGTGTGCAGGTGGGATTGTTTTATGAGTTTTGTTCTGATATGAGTAAGTGTGTTCTGTCTGTCCGTCTGTCATAAGTTCGTGAAACGGGGTTAGATTCTTAAATTAAGATAAAAATGGATATACTTTTAAACTAATAAGATATGCTCTGATATGTGTGTGAAGTCTGCATGAATCTGTACTTACGTTTTAAGAACGTTTGAGTTAAGATTTGTTTGTTTGGTTTTAAGCCCCTATAAGTATACTATCACGGGAAAATATTTTGGCGTGCAAAAACTAACCCCCGAGTTCACGAATATTGCTTCTACTTTGTGCTGTGCTCTATATAAATGTATAACATGCGTGTGTTAACCCCTCGCTCAGTCTTTGGACTGACCCCTCCCCATTTATGTTTCTAGTGTGCAGGTTTTGGTTTGGGTTCGCATTGGAGTTCGTGCTAGGCGGCAGTGTGTCATGTCTGTCATGTTTGTGTCTGTTCGTTTAGTTTGTCAAGTAATTTGTTTTGAAATATGTTTGTAAATTTTGTATAAGATGTGTTTCGTGCAGGGTGCATTTATGATTTAAATGTTTAGAATTCGGGACAGGTTAGGACAGGTACTTGGATTAGTCGAACCCGTTTGATTATATGTTTGATCAGGACAGGTTTCTATGGCCAGTTGAACCCGTTTTGTTGTATAGTTATTCGGGACAGGCTAGGATGGTTGCCTTGTTTAGTTGAACCCGTTTAGGTTGATGTTATTTCACTTTCTGGATATATGAATTTATGATTGCTGATTTAAGTTTTTGAAAGTTGCCATTTTGTATTGCTTCCGTTGTCATGTTTTGCATTCTTTCACTTGTACAGGGTTAGATACCACCTAGCCAGTGGGTGCGTTTTTCGTCTGTCACCCGTTCACTGTGACTTAGTACGTGTACGGACTCTCCATTTCGTACACGTGTCGGGTCATAGCGCGGGGGTGTGATGCCCCACCGCTTGGGGTGTTACACCGGAACTTAGTGTATGTGGCGATCCGGGGAGGCAAGGGCCGACGGTGATCCCATTCAGTAGTTCCAACCAAACTTACGACGAAACGGACCTCGTTAGGAGTTTTGATGAGGAAATGCTAGTCGGGCTTTTGAGGATTCATGTACCTCACTAGCCATTATGTATGAGGTGGTCGGGTCTAGCTAACCCTTCCACCAGCCAGAGGAAGAAGGTGTATATGTATGATTATGATCACTTATGTATGTGCACGAAAGATATGTGTGACAACCAATAATTATGATATGATTACGCGAGGAGAAGGGTGGAGATTATGCACGCTCACTCGCCGAGCTTATAACCCTATGACTAATTATGAATGAATATGACCGTTGTAAATCCGTAGATGTCTTTCTTTATCTTACCCACTTGGAAAATCTTTTAAAACTTCTTACGGGTTTATAGCTTGCATGTATATGTTAAATTCTGAGATATTTATATATTATGCCTGTTTGATACCCACCAGTCCCTTTTGGACTGAACCCGGTTTGTTTTCAGTGGTTTTTGTGTAGGTTAAGGAGTGCTAGGCGGGAATACAAGTCGTCTAGGTCTTGCATTAGTGTTTAGCACTCTCATTCTGTTACACTCGCACTCATGATATCATTTTGTATATGATTATAATTTTGGAGCGTTATGTGATAGAACTTGAACGCTTGGTTAGACTTTGTATATGAACTCTATTTTGGAGCTTTAGTGCTCATGGTATATATGATTTATTATTGCTTCCGCTTTATTAATGTTTTGCTCTGATGTATGGTTTAAGGGTTAGTCCCGCCTAGCCTAGACGTGTGTGTGTGTGTCCCCGTTCGCCGTGACTTAGCTCGGGTGTGGATTATCTATTTCACATGCGGGTCAAGTCTCGGTGCGGGGGATGTGGCACCTTACGCTCGGGTGTTACAACAATTCTAACATGCATGCCACATAAACAGTTTATCTCACATAAGGGAAAGCAGTAACAAAATATGAGCCCTATCTCTATTACATTTTCAATTGAGATTTCCCTCCCTAACATTTTGAGAGGTCTTCACTTATGGCCTCCTTGTTACTTGAATGTGGTCCATCTTACTCCATGGGTGCATTGTCTCCAAAATGAAAATAAAAATCTCACCTCCTATTCTACTCTCCAAAAAAAAAAAAAAAAAAAAAAGGAAAAGGTGCTGAAAAGTAATAAGGCTCAATCTTCATATTGGCCTTAGACAAATACACGGGGCATACCCCGACCTCAATACAATAATATGGAAAGCCACATAATAAATCACATAACAGTACACACATAAGTGAGGCTCCAAGCTCAATTGAAAAACGCAACTATAGGGCTCCAACCCCAAATGTAAACCATCCATGTGCATAAATGTAAAGCATACAAAGTCTAAACCCATGATCACCTAGCATGCAAAAATTGCAAGAATTTAAATTTAACCAATAAGTTAAAATTCTCGCCTTAAGCTCTAATAGCTTAAAACATGACTTAGATGAAATTCTTGTTCAAGAGCATTTTCTATAAAACCCGAAAAAACAATAAACTAATAAAATTCCATTAATTTCTGAAAATTAATGATTTTTATTCTTTCAATATCTTCAGAAAATAAAGTCTGTAATTTTCCCAAAATTTAAATCACTTTAATTTCTCAAAATCCCAATTTAAACAATTATTACAAAAATTACTTTTAATTTAATAAAAAAAAAAATTTCAAAAAAATTAAATCGGGATCTCAAGGACCGAAAACACGAAAAAGCGAAATTCGGGCCCGGAACCATCCGGAACGAGCAGCTGCTCGCCGCTGCATCACACGCAACTTGCTGCTACTTGCGTGCGGGCTATACCGGGCGGGTACTCCCGCGCAATTGCGGGAGCGTGTAGGAGGCTGTCCCGCGCAGTTGCGGGACAGGCGAGCAGGCATGCCTAGGCGCGCCTAGGACGGCATCGCGCGCGGCTGCGCGACGGTGGCGTGCGGGGTTGGGGCATGCTATGCGTTGGCACGTAACAAACTCACGTGCTTGTTTCGTGTTTCGTTTCGTATCTCAGGTTTCTCCAAAACCCGGCTCAATCTAAAATCAAAATTATGATTTAAACGAATTTCAACTAAAACAGCTATTCAAAAACAGATTTAAGAAAATAGTTTTCAGAATTTTTTTAGGAAAAACACAGTTTCGTATTTTAGTCTTTCTAAAAGAACTTAAGAATACTCAATTCACATCTAAGCCTAAGAATTTCTACCAAATTCAGAATAATTGAGACGAACCAGAAACACGATTAACGAGGTGGCTCTGACACCACTTGTTGGAAAAACGGAATCAGAAAGCAGCGGAAATTTAAAAATTTTCCAACAAAAGGATCGAAACTCGCAATCCTGAATCCAAATTCGTAAGGTAAAGAAACTTACTTTTCAATAATCTTTCTTGAAGCGTTTCAAGCCACCCAAGAACGCTCTTCTGGCGGCTTGATCCCCTCTCCTTGGTAAAGCTCAAATCTTTAAAAACTTCTAACTTGAAGCTCTCTAGAGATAGTCCACCAACTTGACTACAATCTAACTAGTAAGGATGCTAGTTCTCTAGTTAGTGTTTAGGCTTAACCTAGGGTTTATGTGATCTTGGAGAAATGATGGTGTTCAACACATGAACCAAGAAGAATCGATCAAATCCTAAGGGGAGCTCGAGCTCCCCTATATATAGCCAGAGAGGGGCGGCCGAACCTAGTCCTTTTGGACTAAGGATTTGGTCCCTCTATTTTATTACTTGATCATCAAGTAATTCCAAACCTTGATATTGACTTCTAATTCAAATCAACTTTTAAAAGAGCTAAAATATCCAAAACCCTTTTGGATATTATTATACTTTATTATTTCTTAATAAATAACTTATTTATCTAATTAATTAAATAGATTAATTTCTCTAAAATAAGACTTTCATTTTAATTCAAAAACTAAACCAAAGTCTATTAAATAATTAACACATTAATTATTTAATACATAAATAATATACATGTGTGACACACGTGTCCCTAAGGAGACGTGCCAATCAAGTGAACCACACGTGTGTTTCACACGTGTGGAACCCCTTTGGTATGATCAACTCGTTTAATCATTTTAAAGCCTTAAATCATGTAACCAAGTTGTTGTGTGTGACCCTCTAGGTTCTCAATTCAATTAGTAGTGACCCTAATTAATTAATTCACTATTTAATTAATCAGTCCACAGATTAAACGACCATAGTCTAGCAACAGGTGTTTAACCCCTAGCTGAATTGGAATGTCTCGATTCGACAGAACCTTTAAGTCATTGATTCATGTGAGATACAATCCTCCTACTTACTATCTCTCAACCAAGATCTAGGGTAAGGGAATAATCAGAACCCTAATAATCTGGTCTTAAAGCTAAGTGCATTTCATATCCATTTGATCTCAATCCAAGAAACCCGTTTCTTGATGTCTTGATCTATTGTATTGGCCAAGGACTCCATATGGCATATGAATGACTTACACAATAAGAGATCACCTTACAAGTGCAAGTGTGGGTCCTTTCTTGATTCTCATTCACTTCCATGAATCACTTGTGCAACCCCAACATAAGCCTTGATTCAGTTGTCTAAGGTGACACCCTTTAAAGCTTATACCTAAGACTACAGAGTTAACTCATAAAGTGACATGGAACCTCAAGTCTAAGGATCAATTAATCACATCAATGACTCGTGAGATATTTCCTAATCTGGAAGTTTCCATTTCCTGAAATAGAAACTTCCTTTCCCATTTAGGAATCTTCTCGCATGGGGCACCTCAGTGAACGTACTTATGGAAGTAAGCACCCTCATGTATCAAGCACGTATCAACTATACACGTTGCACCTCCATGAAATAAGGTGGTCCTTCTTAAGGGCGTGATCCCACAAGCAAGCCTTAAAGGAGTCAGGTTGACACTCCTACTGTCTGTAGGACTCATCAGCTTGGAGTATTTTACTAATCATGACTTATGTGATATAGGGCTCGTTTCATGAACCATTTCACCTAAATGGTAGAGTCCTAAAGTCATCAGGATTAGGGGAGTTCTCATACGTGCACTACTAAAGTAAACACATACCAAACAAGAGCATATAAAGAAGTGTTGCCTCAATTCGTTATTTTATTCAAAGATTATCTGTGATTACAATAAGGAAAAGTATAAAGCGGATATACAATCGGCTTTCTAGGGTACTATTCCTAACACCGAAAGCTACATAGTTTACACCGACATGTCGAAGGAAGGCCTCGGTTGTGTGTTAATGCAGAATAGCAAGGTTGTAGCCTACACCTCTAGAAAGTTGAAAGATCACGAGAAGAACTATCCCACTCACGATTTGGAACTTGCTGCGGTTGTCTTTGCTTTGATAAAGTGGTGCCATTCTCTCTACGGAGTTAACTTTGAAGTGTTCACTGACCACCACAGCCTCAAGTACTTGTTCACTCAGAAGGATTTGAACCTGAGGTAAAGACGTTGGGTGGAGTTACTCGAGGACTATGATTGTCAGATTCAATACCACCCTGGTAACACTAATGTGGTTATGGATGCTCTGAGCCAGAAGGCTAGTACTTCGAGTTTATAGGTGGGTCCGAGTAACCAGAGTTCGGTGGTTTTGGTTTCAGAGGCTCGATTGGTGAATATCTCTGTTCAACTGGTTTTGAAGCAAAGATTGATTGAAACTCAATCTAATGATCCGAAAATTCAGAGATTGGTGGCAAAAGCAAGAATTGACCCGGAAACTAAGTTTGGGTTCGATGATCGGGTCTATTTCGCTTTATGGCTCGGGTTTGTGTTCCAGAAGAGCTTAAGAGGTTGATTCTCAAAGAGGCACATAGGTCGGCTTATACGGTATATCCCTGTACTACGAAGATGTATAAGGATTTGACAACTTTATATTGGTGGAATGACATGAAGAGAGACATCGCTATCTATATGAGAAGATGTCAAACATGCCAAGTGGTGAAAGCTGAGCACCAAAAACCGGGAGGAACCCTTCAACCACTTCAAATTCCCCGAATGGAAGTGGGAGCAAGTGACAATGGACTTCATGTTCGGCTTGCCAAGGACCAAAGGAGGTTTCGATGGGATTTAGGTCATAATTGATCGGTTTTCAAAGTCAGCCCATTTTCTCAAAGTTCGGATGTCCGATAAGGTGCCTAAGTTGGCTAAGTTGTATCGCAAGGAGATTGTAAGATTACATGGTGCACCGGTCAGCATTGTTTCAGACAGGAATCCGCGGTTCACGTTGAGTTTTTGGCAAGAGTTGCAAAAGTGTATGGGTACTAAGCTCCAATTCAGCACCGCATCTCACCCACAAACGGATGGACAATCCGAGAGGTTAATAAAATATCTCGAGGACATGCTTCGTGCTTGTGCCTTGGATTATAAAGACACGTGGGATGAGCAATTAGACTTGGTCGAGTTCACCTATAATAATAGCTTTTAAGCATCGATTGGTATGGCTCCATATGAGGTACTATATGGAAGGAAGTTCCGGTCACCTCTATTTTGGGACGTTGATGAGTGGAGGTGGACTAAGGATGGTAAGCTTGACAGAGTAAAGAAACCAACGGAGATTCAGAGTACCATCGAGAAAGTAAAGGTCATTCAACAATGGTTAAAGGCGGCTCAGGACCGATAGAAAAGTTATGCAGATAAGAGAAGATGGCCCTTAGAATTCGAAGTGGGTGATAAGGTCTTTTTAAAGGCATCTCCTAGAAAAGGATTTGCTCGGATTGGTAAAGGTGGGAAGATTAACTCGCGCTACTTAGGTCCCTTTGTGATTCTTGAACAAGTTAGGGAAGTAACCTATCGACTTGACTTACCACCCAGCTTGACCGGAATTCATAATGTTTTTCATGTCTCTCAGCTTCGGAAATATTATCCCGATGAGTCTTCTATTCTTCCCGTTGAGGAGGTACAACTAGAGCCGGATTTGACAATCAAGAAGCACCCGGTTGAGATCGTGGACCCAAAGATGCAAGAGTTAAGAAACCGGAAAATTCCTTTGGTGAAAGTCTTGAGGCGTGATCAGAAATCCAAAGAAGCCACTTGGGAGACCGAGGAAAAGATGAAACAGTTGTACCCGGAGCTTTTCAAGACCTCGCTTTGGACCTGAGGACAGGTCCTTTTAAAGGAGGGAAGTTTGTAACATCCCGATCGTTCGGACTTCCTGGAATACCTTTATGGGTGTGATACATACGTTATTTAATTATTTATTTATCCGTTATTTGATATTATAATGTTTATGTGATTGTTTGAATTTATTTGAACCTCTTTGTCTAAGTTTGAGTTTGGAAGTTTTCGAATGTTTATGCCCTGCCTTGTAATTTGCCTATATGTGTCCGAATTCAATTCCGTTTCTCTTGAATTTTTTATATATGTGAATTATAAGAGTTATAAACTTGATATGAGGCTCGTTTTATGGTCCGGAGTTTTTGCGGTTTGGTTTTGGTTTGTTTTTCTTTTTCGGAACCTAAAGAATGGCTAAAGAGCATTTAGCGCACCTTGGGTTCCGGGAGGAGTAACTTAAGCTTGGGAATTCAGATTCGAGTTCCAAAAAATGCGTTGAACTGATAACGAGATTTGGAAGCTTTGGAACCCAACCTCACATTTTTCTAAGTTCATTTGGACCTCCGGAATCCAACCGAAATAAGCACCTTGCGCATAAGAGCAACCTTTTGACTAGTTTTGAGCTTGTGGGCCCCTCTTAACCACAATTAAGCCTAAACCATGACCAATACACCTTTAGTTAATCCCCCTCTCTCCCATCCTCAGCTCCATTCGAACCACACCATAAAAACAAGATGAAAAATCAGCTCCAAGAGGAAAGGAGAAGAGAAGGAAGAAAAACTATTCCAAATTTGATCCTTTGAACTCCATACTCATCCATACTCTCTCATTTCTTAAAGGTAAGTGTATTTTTGTATTTCTATCTCTCTTATGTTTCTTTTCATCCATGAATTTCCTGTTTTGATGATGGTTTGATACATGCTGGGAGATATACTTTAATAGTAAGGGTTTGCTTCCAATTCCATGAAACCTTGCCTTTGTTGAAGTTGTGGTTGAATTAATGCATATATATGGATCATATGAACTTGTTAACTTCAATTCTTAACCTTTAATACTTGGTAGTTGAGGGATGATTAATATGCCATTATGGAACTTGATTTAAACTTAGAAGAACTTGGGAATTCTTGCATGAATTCATGATCTTATGCATGTTAAACTTAAGGGATAATTGTATAGCATGATTTGAGACATTGTGTGAGTTATTTGCTGCTGTTACCTTGATCCTTTACCTCCACCCTTCTTGCTATTGTTGCTTTGCTATTGTTGGTGCAGGGGAAGAGCTTGAAGCTCTGCTGTACGAAGTGCAGCTGCCAGGGGTAACGGGCGTTACCCCATTTATGCTACAGGAGAGTAACGCCCGTTACTCTCCTTCCCCTTATGTGTCTTCCTCTATTAATGGGGGTTAAGCTCCCGTTACCTGCTGGAGCTGCTGCTGCTCGAGGCCTTAACGGGAATCACTCCTTTTGGCTTGGAGAGGAGTGACCCCTGTTACTCCTTGTTCTTGTGTGTGTAGTGTTTGTAGTGTTTTGTAGTTTATTGTTTGCATGATGTATATGATTTATATGATTCTTTTATGTCTTAATTACATTGGTAACATGTTAAATGATGTGTTATAATATATGTTTTAATCTATAAACGTGATTAAGTGCTTATATGCAAGGTATGAACTTATGTGATCAAAGTGTGGCTTCATTCCATTTCATTTGCACCATGTACACTCATCTACATTTACCGAGTGTCTATTTGGTACATTTTGAGTCTAAGAGTGCCTTTTATTGTTTGTTTTGCACAGAGGATCTCCCCAGTGACGACGTTCTTGCTCCTTAGGCGTCCGTTTTACAGTTTTGTCCCCACTACATGCTTATTCAAGGTGAGGTTTTGTTCTTTTAACTACATTGACCTACGACACTATGTGTTTTGAAGCCTCACATGCAAAATATGTATAATATACGATAGATATGTGTATGATATGTACTTTAAGGGCTTATCACGTTTGCCTTATGTGTAACACCCCGAGCGAAGGGCGCCACATCCCTCGCACCATAGCTCAACACGTGAAACGAAATGGAGACTCCGTCCACGCATCAAGCCATGGCGAACGGGTGACCAACAAAATTCAAACCTAAGCTAGGCGGTCTAAACCCTACTCAGAGCGCGCAATAAAATAAATAGCGAATGCGGAAGCACCAGAAACTCACAAACCAAATAAGCATACTCGAGACATATCAAAAATAACAATTCAAGTTACAAAACCTTTACAATTCCGAATTTAAATTTATAACTTATACATATTTCAGAATTAGCCAAAATGCATAAAGAAAACGAAAATACAGTGCATGAGACTCAAGTTCGCCAAAACCAAGACTCAAAGACAACCGCCTAGCTCCAAATCTCACAAACGGGTACCTGCAACTCAAATTAAAGGGGAAAAAAGATAGAAATAACGAGGGTCAGTCCTAGAGACTGGTGAGGGGGCTAACACACGCACCCATACATATACATAATGGCAAAGCATATACAAAGCTGGAAGGGTTCATGAACCGGGCACGGTTTTTGCATTCTAAAACATTTAACCCGTGGTAATATATATAAAGAAAGAAGCTTGGGGCCGAAGGCCAAATCCAGTCAAGTTTTAGAGTTTAGAAATCCGCCCCCGTTTCACAACCATAAACGAAACATAACGAACCGAAAGCTTAAATCCAACCCACTTACTTCAGAAACAAAGGCGAAGCGAAATACAAAACCAATCATAAATCAATCCCACCTCCACACCGTTTGGGGAAGAGAGGTGCCCCTCTCAACCCACCACAGAACGAAACTTGTGAACCGGAGGATCCCGCCCGGTTCCTTCGACGGCCGGCCAAAATGCGCTCCGCCGGCATAGGAGAACTAAGTCTCTCGTTGGTGGAGAAGTGCACAGGGGTCGTAACCGGCGACCCCATGGTCGTCCCGGGTCTCCCTTACCCAAAACTCCGGGGCCCATCACACAAACACATATACTTACACTGATCACTCTTATCATACTTACCATACGAAGATTATCCACAGATCATACCACGCTTACACACACACACCTTCTTATCAAAGGTTGTCAAAACAAACGAAAATAAAGCTTATATACTTATAAAAGCGTTTTCAAAGTCTCACGACAAACGGGACAAATCCCACAAAATACATATCCAAACACATATCTATACATATACTTATATAAGTCGCATGCGGGTTCGAAATACAAATAAGGTTCTAGGTCATAATAACTAAAAGGAAGAAAACCTCACCTTGTCGACCAAACCGAACAAAACTGACGGAAACCAAACCAAAGGACCTCCTCCTCAACAACGGAACAATCCTAAGAGCAAAACAAAGAGCAAGAGGCAAACTTAGACTCAAAATGAACCATATTGACGCTCGGCAAATGCATATGAATGCGAGTGATGCTTATCAATCTTAACAAATTGGCACATAATGCATACACGTTCATATTAAACCATAAATCTCACAAATCATACTAAACGAATTCACAAGTTCCATATAACACACATATCATATCATACAACATATTATCAAAACATTAATATCATATAAAGAGCAACAATTGATCATGCAAGGTATATAAACGAGACAGAAGGTCATAAACGCACGTTAAAGGAGTATATCGTACAAATGAAGCCATAATTCGAAAACGAGCACATAAATCAAATCATAAATTTATATGACACAAGTTAACACATAATACATTAAGTTAATAATGCATATAGGTCACAATCGGGACAAGAGAAAGCAAATAAAAGCAACAAAACGACGAAAGAAACTCTCCAGAAGTACCACCGTGACATATGACACGGCCATGTCCAAAACGTAAAGGAAACGGACACGGCTGTGTCCGAATTTAATTAAATCAGATGCCCAAGTCGAGAGCTTGACACGGCCGTGTCAAGAATCAGCATAAACTGGACACGGCCGTGTCCAGTTCACATTTTCAAAAACCCGTTTTTGGCACAACAATATTTTTCCATGGCAAAACAGGGCATTTCGGGAGCAGCTCTTGGGGAATTTCTTAGGCCTCAAACACATACATATCATGCATGAAATATACACAAAAGAATCACATTAAAAGGCCAAAGAATGAAGCAACAAAGATCATTCGAATCAAGCAACGAAAATCGAACAAAGAAGAGCATACCATGCATTCATGCCATGATCACCAACTTAGGGGCTGAGTTTGGAGTTAAAAGTTTGGGGAATGAATGTTAACATGTTAAGAAACTAATATACTCCATGTATATGCAAATTGACACGAATTGGAGCACATTAGAACCACCAACTAATCACAAAAATGCAACAGCAGCAGTTCGGTTCGCACATAGCATACAACAGGCCTCATGTTTCGATTTAGGAGCTGAAAATGGATCTAAAAGCTTGAAAGAGCAAGGTTAACATGTAAAGCAATTAGTATACAACATCTCCATGCAAATTCACATGAATTGGAGGCCATTATCTCAAGCAACAAGGCACAAAACATCACAGCAGTTCCAAAACAGGGGAGCAGATTTCTAACCTAGGTTTGGGGCTCAAAAACTCATAATTTCATCAAAGGATCTTAAGAGCAAATCATCCAAACATCATGTACTATCAGTTAAGTATCCAAAATGGAGCATAATAAGTTCATATGATCAGCTTTAGCACCCCAAAACAGCCACACAAAACTGATGCAAGAAAGGCATGAAAACAAGTCATATTCTAACTCATATGTACAGCTGAAAATGGGCATAAAAACTTAAGGAAACTTATCTAACATGTAGAACAACTCGTATAATTCATGTCCATGCAATTTCACAAGAAAATAAGCACAAGAGATCATCAAACCAAACCAAAAATCCTGACAGCAGTTCATAGGGGCGAGCAGATTTTTGCAGAAGTTTTCAAGCTCAAAACTCATCATATAAACCAAGGTTTTCAAGGCAAAACCGAGCATATTCATAAAGCAACATGTGTAACACATAACCAAGCATTAACACACGAAATTGGAGGCAAAAATTCCAACATTTGAACTCAAAAACGTGACAGCAGCTGGGTGAAAAAGAGCAGATTTGCAGCAGTTCGGTTTTCAAGTTTCATGGCCAAAAACTCAAGGTTTCAATCATGTTATCAATGGAGAATCAAACCTAACACATCTAGCATGAAGTATATATCAAGAATGGAAGCAAAGAAGCTCATATAATCAACAAGGAAACACCAAATCAGCCACAAACTTAAGCTAAGCCATGGATTCAAAAATATGAGCTAACCCTAACTATTCATGCAAGCTTCCATTCCCTTATTAAATCTGATGCATTTCATGAATTACAAAGATCAAATGAAGCATAGAAGAGAGGATAATATATAAATATACTTACCTTTAAGATATGAAGAAGTATGGAGAAGATTAAGCTTCAAAATCACAAGCTATGGAGGAGGGTTCTTCTTTCTCTTCTTCTTCCTTCCTTGGATCTGATATTTCTCCTTTGTTGGGGGTAAGGAGCACGAAATGCTGCTGATACGGAGAGAGAGGGATGACTCAAGGTCATGTAAACCAAGGTTAAGGCTTAGGTATGGTTAGTTTGGGCCCACAAATGTGAGACTAGTCAAAGATGGTGGCTTTAGCGCAAGCTGTTCGTTCCGGGCGAAAAAAGAAGTCCAAATGGGCTTAGAAAAATACCAAATTAGGTTCTTTGGCTTCATCTCTTCATTATGAGTCCAACGTATCTTTCGGAATTCGAATCCGAATTCCCTAGCTCAAGTTATGGCCTCCGGAACACGAAGTGTGCTAAAACTAGTTAGGCCCTCATGTCCCTCGTCAAATACTTAAGGTTTAAAACCTCGACAAACGAACCCAAAAACTTAAAACGAGCATGCAAACTCATTCATAACTCACATATATCACGCATACCAAAATTTCACAAAAATCGGAATTGAATTCCGGCACATAACGAGCAAATTCCGAGCATACGAAACTTAAACGTTAAAATTCAAAGTTCATAAATATAAACAATTAATTTCATATAAATTCAAATAATCATATAAGCATTAAAATAACATTCAAATACGTAATTAAATAATTTAAAGCACATAAAACCCTCTCGTTACGGCGTACTTGGAAATCCGAACGATCAGGATGTTACATTATGACTTTGAAAACGAATTATATATGTATATAAGCTATTTTACGTTTGATTTGAAAACCGTGGATAAGTGTGTATGTGTGTGTGTGTAAGCGAGGTGTGTATCTTGATAGATAAGCTTTGTGAAAACTATGCCTCTTAAGTTATACATTGGGCCCCAGAGAGTGGAATAGTATCTCGGGACGGCCGTGGGGTCGCTGGGCTCTTCTATCAACACTTTCTTTTGAGAGTTTCACCTAAACTGAGGAGGTTGAGGGAGGATGGTTCTCTTGAGCCGGTGGTATCCCCACCGAAGGTGTCAAGGAAGTGATTAATCCTTGTCTCATGTGTATTTTGCCGATAGCTAGGACCGTCAACCCTTCTATCACCCGGAGAAATGATGATTTATGCATTTTGTTTTGAGTATGCCTTTGCATATAGAAGTAGGAGGGATAACTCGTTCTCACTGAGTTATGTGTGTGCATGATCTATAAAACGAGAAAGGATTCATAATTACCTAAAACTTGTCATTTTGGTCTATGGCCTTAAACTTCTCTTTTAAATATACCTACTATCACGAGAAAACGTTTTAGTTTGCAAAAACTATTCTCGGTTCATGGATCCTTATGAACTTTGTTAAATGCTTTGCTCTATACGTATTATGGGCGTTAGCCCCCCTCACTAGTCATTAAGACTAACCGTCGTGTTGTTTCTTCTTTTCCCCCTTTCTTTTGAGTTGCAGGTACCTTTAGAGTCGAGCTAGGCGGCAAGTGTTCATCAAGTTTTACTTGTGGTTTAGCTCGAGTCATCACATGCATTGTGGTTGTTGATATTTTGTTATACATACTTGACTTTTGAAAATATGTATTATGGATAGTTCTCTACTCTTGAATACTTTGATGGTTGTTATATTTTGGCCCCGGATGGGCATTGTACATTTGTATATGATTCCAGCATGCTATTATGAATCTATTTTGATGTATATGTTGATCTTGGGACTTGATATGAATATTTAATCGCTTCCGCTATGCTCTTGATTGGCTATGCACTAGTCTTGAGGGTCTAGACCGCCTAGCTAGAGTGTGAGTTTTGTTTGTCACCCGTTCGCTATTGTTTAATACGTGTGCAGACTTTCCATTTCGTTACACGTGTCAGACTCTAGTGCGGGGGATGTGGTGCCCGTCGCTCCGGGGTGCTACAGTTTTTCCCCCTTGGATCTGTTTCTAGCCTCCATATTTGACCAAGAATTATTGTACTCCCATTTCTCTCTATATCTCTCACCAATGTGACAAGACAAGAGAAAACAAGAAAGTAGACAAATAAAGGGGAAAACATACAATTTCTTACCATTTGAGCTCATTAGGTCACTTCTTCTTCTCCAAGCTTCAAGGTGAGTTTAGATTCTTGTTCTCCACATTCTTATGCACATTTTGATCCATTAGAATCTTATTTTAAGCTTGAGATGCTGTGATTTATGGAGTTCTTGATGAATAGTTAGGGTTTGAATGAATTTTTTAAGAACATGGCTATCCTTGCATATTTTTGAGTTTGGAGACTTGTATATTGATCCTTGTGGCTCATTTATTACATATTTATGATCCTCTTTCATGGTAATTGGATTTTGGTTGAGTTACCAATAATAACCCTGTGACACCCCGACTTCGCGACCGTACATGTATGATGTATGTGCGCAATTTAATTTATTTTAATTTCGTATTTAATTGTTGCATTTAATTGATTTATATTTTATTATTTGAAATTCTTATATGAATTATTTGAATTTATATGAAATATTTGAATTATATGTCAAAATTTGCCTCAAGTGATGTATGATATGAATTTTATGAATTAATGATATGTGAATTTAATTCCCGAACAAGGTAATTTCGTAAATTATGTGATTTATATGAGTTAATGACTTAATTGTGCGATTTTATTTAATATTGGACTTAATTGAAAATTTGAACTGGACTTATTTGACACTTTTTAAAAGTTTTGGACCTAATTGAAAATATCCTTTTTAATAAAATTTTAATTATTTTTAATTCGTTTAAAATTATTATTTTTTATTTTATTTATTAATTCTTGAATTTAAATTTTATTATTGGAATAATATGCCTATTTGTTGGAAATGAGATGCGTTCGCATTCGATTTGAGATCGAAATTTCGTGTCGTTTTAATATATTAGAAGTTTTCTGGGGTTGGCCGGCTACTACCGCAGATTTGTTAAGGATTTCTCTAAAATCGCCGCCCCGTTGACTCGCTTAACTAAAAAGGAAGTGAAATTTGAATGGGATGATAAGTGTGAGGCGAGTTTTCAGACTTTGAAGGTGATATTTATATACAAATATATATTATGTTATATGTTTAATTAAATGAATTTAAATGATTTAAATTGAGGTTTTCAATTAAATGTGATCCTATGATTTTATATGAATTCTTATGTATGAAATGTGATTTTATGATTTAAATTATTTGTTATATTTTAGGAATTTCGTTTATGAATTTATTTGATACATTTTATACGAGCTATGAACTTAAATGATCTAAATGATGCATTCTTGCATTTCATATGCATTCATTTCATACATATGCATTTCCGAGCGTCTAAGTGGTACATATTTGAGTCTAAGTCTCGGGTCTTGCGTTCTTTTGTTTCAGAGCCTCTTCCGGAAGTTAAAGAGCCCAAGGTTTAGGTGTCCGGTTGCTTCTTTTGTTCGGTTTTCACTCTGTTTCCACTTCAAGGTGAGGGTTAGGATCATTTCTTGTAGATAAGCGACCTATGGCCTTTATGTTATTGATTTCCTATCTCGCATGTGGCTATATATGTATTATATGGTTAAATACAAATGCTTATGATATGTTTATGACTTTATGAATCCCCTTTACGAATTTATGAAAATGGTATAAGTATGGGCATATATAAGCTTATGATTTTGAATCCCTTGTACGTTTCCTTTATGTTCTGGCAAGATATCCCCTGAAAGATGGAATTATTGGTATGTTTCTTATGAATCCAGGCCCAGGGATTGTGGGTAAGGACGCCCGGGACGGCAAGGGCTGTCGGGTTAAGCCTATGCACATCCCATTTGAGGTGGTGGCGTGCGACTCTTGGAGGTTGAGAAGGCTCTATTACCTTGAGCCCTCGGTGAATAACCAGGGAAGGCATATCGTGGGTTAGCTACCCCGTATGTATATGGGTGGAGAGGGTTTGATTCCCGATCACCAAGGCGTTGAGGAGTTATGAATTTATGAATTCTTTTGTATTTATGATTTGTATGAGGAGTTGAGGAGGTCCGTACACGCCGGACGTTTATGTTTCTTTTATGCTTTGGTGGTTGTGGAACGAGTTAGGATTTCCTTTATACTATATGTATGTTTTCAAAATGATTTCATATGTAAAACCCTAGCTCGGTTCATGATCGACCCCCTTTTGATTATATGCTATGCTCTATATGTATTTATGGTGTGGGTGTGCGTTAGCCCCCTCACTCAGTCGAGTTTTGACTGACCCCTTCCGTTTAACACTGTGACATCCCGCTCGTCCAATTTATAAGGTACGCCACGTTCTAACCTTTTAATGTGTTTAATTATGTGATTTTATATTTTTCGTGGCCCTATTTTGAACTCTTTTAGAGTTTAGGGGCCCCTTTATGATTTTCTATTTTTAGGGGTTATTCGGTCATTTCTCGTTCGGTCGAGAGTTCGACCTTTTTTACCCCTGCTTTGCGTTCGCGGCATCGAAACGAGTCCGTAGACTCTATGTAACATCCCGATCGTTCGGATTTCCAGGTACGCCGTAACGAGAGGGTTTTATATGCTTTAAATTATTTAATTACGTATTTGAATGTTATTTTAATGCTTATATAATTATTTGAATTAATATGAAATTAATTGTTTATATTCTTGAACTTTGATTTTAAACGTTTAAGTTTCGTATGCTCGTAATTTGCTCGTTATGTGCCGGAATTCAATTCCGATTTTTGTGAGATTTCGATATGCGTGATATATGTGAGTTATGAAGGTGTTTGTATGCTCGTTTTATGTTTTCGGGTTCGTTTGTCGAGGTTTTAAACCTTAAGTATTTGACGAGGGACATGAGGGCCTAACTAGTTTTAGCGCGCCTCTTGTTCCGGAGGCCATAACTTGAGCTAGGGAATTCGGATTCGAATTCCGGAAAATGCGTTGGACTCGTGACGAAGAGATGAAGCCAAGGAACCTGATTTGATATTTTTCTAAGCCCATTTGGACCCTCGTTTTTCGCCCGGAACGAACAGCTTGTGCTTAAGCCACCTTCTTTGACTAGTCATGTACTTGTGGGCCCATTTTAACCATGCTTAAACTTTAACCCTTGGTTTATTTGATGTTTAATCACTCCTATCTCTTCCCTACCTCTCCATTTCGGACCACACACCCCAAGGAGAAGGAAAATCTGCTGCAAATGGAGAAAAGAAGAAGAAGAAAGAAGCCCTCTCCCATGTCTTGTGATTTTTGAAGCCAATCTTCTCCATACTTCTTCATATCTTAAAGGTAAGTATATTTTTGTATTCTCCTCTCTTCTATGCTTAATTTGATCCTTTAAATTCATGAAATGCATCAGATTTATTAAGGGTTTGAAAGCTTGCATGAATAGTTAGGGTTAGCTATATTTTTGAATCCATGGCTTAGCTTAAGTTTGTGGCTGATTTGGTGCTTCCTTGTTGATTATATGAGCTTCTTTGCTTCCATTCTTGATCTATACTTCTTGATAGATGTGTTAGGGTTGATTCCCCATTGATAACATGATTGAAACCTTGAGTTTTTGGCCATGAAACTTGAAAACCGAACTGCTGCAAATCTGCTCATTTCCACCAAACTGCTGTCACGTTTTTGAGATCAAATGGATGAATTCGTGCCTCCAATTTCGTATGCTAATGCTTGGTAATGTGGTATACATGTTGTTCTATGAATGTGCTTCGTTTTGCCCTGAATTCATGCTTTAATATGGCTGCAAACTTGAGTTCTTGAACCTTAAAAACTGCTCCCCTGTTTTGGGACTGCTGTGACGTTTTGTGCTTTGTTGCTTGTGTTAATGACTTCCAATTCGTGTGAATTTGCATGGAGATGTTGTATACTAATTGCTTTACATGTTAGCCCTGCTCTTGCAAGTTTTTAGATCCATTTTCAGCTCCTAATCGAAGCATGATGGCCTGTTTGTATGCTATGCGCGAACCGAACTGCTGCTGTTGCATTTTGTGACTATTTGGTGGTTCTAATGTGCTCCAATTCGGGTCAATTTGCATATACATGGAGTATATTAGTTGCTTATCATGTTAGTGTTCTTTCCCTAAAGTTTTAGCTTCATATTCAGCTCCTAAGTACTTGATCATGGCATGATTGAACCAATTGAGCTCATGTGTCCGTTTTTGGCGCTCCAGAGTTGCTGCATGATTTCGGTGACCTTAATGCGTGATTTAGCCTTTTAACTCTAAATGAAATATGTTCCTAACATGATAAATATGTTGTATATCAAGTTTCATAATATTTGGAGTTGATTTGGTATGCTTTTGGACTAATTTTGTTTAGGGTCAGTTTTGCCGGCAAACTTTGAATGCGATTTTGGTTCTGTACCGAGACACCCCCGTGTCTCAATTGCCTTGAAAGGTGAGACACGGGCGTGTCAGGCTTCCTGGGCATGTCTGTACTGAACCACGGGCGTGGCTCAGTTTAGCTAAGTTGAGGGACACCCCCGTGTCCCTCCCCCTGCGCAGCCCTTGGTTTTCCTTTTCGGTTTTTGGTTTGTTTCACCTCTTTGATGCCTTTATCTTCATTTGTGTTGAACTATGAACTTGTTATACTATGTGTTGGAAGTATTGTGGTTCAATTTCATAACTTTTGGATGAGATTTAGACATGCTTTTGTTGAATGCCGTTATGTGCGTTTTGTGGCGTTTGTGTTTCCCGTAACCCATTTCCCTTATCTTGTGATTTGTTCTTGTTTTCAAACTTTGGAAATATGATATATTATGTAATAGGGTGTATGTAGTAGAGTTTTGTGAAAGATTGAATACGTTTGAGTGTGTGTCGAACTTAATCTACTTCAATGCTCTTATTTGCCTAAATGTTGGAGCTTGTGCCTTGAATTTCTTAAATTGATTGGAAACGTGAAATTATGAATTCGAATGAAAGTGAGCGAAGGATAGAATGACTTGATTATATGATTTAAATTCCTTAATAAGTGCACATGAACGTGTTTATGACATAATAGCATCTCTTATGTATTCATACGCATTCGCCGAGCGTCAATATGGTTCATTTGAGTCTAAGTTTGCCTCTTGCTCTTTGTTTTGCTCTTAGGTTCGTTCCGTTGTTGAGGAAGTGGTTCGTTTGTCTCCTCTTGGACCGTTTTGGTTAGTTTGGTCGGCAAGGTGAGGTTTTCTTTCCTTTTAGTTATGATGACCTAAAACCCTATTTGTATTTCGAACCCGCATGCGATACATATATGTATACATATGTAGATATGTGTTTTGATAAGTATTTTGTGGGTTTTGTCCCGTTTGTCAAGAAGCTTTGAAAACGCTTTTATAAGTCTATAAACTCTATTTTCGGTTGTTTTGATAAGCTTTGATAAGAGTGTGTGTGTGTAAGCGTGGTATGATTTGCAGAGGAGCTTCATATGGTAAGTACGATATGCACAAGTTATGTCTGTCTGTCTGTGTGAGTTCTGTGATCTGTTTGGGCCCCGGAGTTATGGGTAAGGGAGACCCGGGACGACCATCGGGGTCGCCGGTTACGACCCCTGTGCACTTCTCCACCAACGGGAGACTTAGTTCTCCTATGCCGACGGAGCGCATTTTGGCTGGCCGTCGAAGGAACCGGGCGGGATCCTCCGGTTCACACGTTTTGTTCTGTGGTGGGTTGAGAGGGGCACCTCTCTTCCCCAAATGGTGTGGAGGTGGGATTGATTTATGATTTGTTTTGTGTTTTGCTTCGCCTTCATTTCTGGAGTACGTGAGTTGGTTTTAAGCTTTCGGTTCGTTATGTTTCGATTATGGTTGTGAAACGGGGGCGGATTTCTAAACTCTAAAACTTGACTGAATTTGGCCTTCGGCCCCAAACTTCTTTCTTTATATATATTACCACGGGTTAAATGTTTTAGAATGCAAAAACCGTGCCCGGTTCATGAACCCTCTCTGCTTTGTATATGTTTTGCTATTATGTATATGTATGGGTGCGTGTGTTAGCCCCCTCACCAGTCTCTAGGACTGACCCTCGTTATTTCTATCTTTTTTCCCCCTTTGATTTGAGTTGCAGGTACCCGTTCCGAGGTGTTGGAGCTAGGCGGTTGTGTTTGAGTCGGGATTGAGGATAGCTTGAGTCTCATGCATGGCATTTTCGTTTTCTTTATGCTTTTTGGCTAATTCTGAATTATGTATAAGTTATGCCTCCAATTCGAAATTGTAAAGTTTGTATAAATTGAATAGATAGTTTGATATGTCTTGAGTATGTTTATTCGCTTTATGAGATTCTGGTGCTTCCGCATTCGTTATTTGTTTTATTGCGTGCTCTGAGTAGGCTCTAGACCGCCTAGCTTAGGTTTGAATTTTGTTTGTCACCCGTTCGCCGTGGCTTGATACGTGGGCGGAGTTCCCATTTCGCTTCACGTGTTGGGTTATGGTGCGGGGGATGTGGCGCCCTTCGCTCCGGGGTGTTACACTCTAAGTTTGCCCCATTCTGACTTCGTTAGCCCGTTCTTCCGACCATTTTTGCGTACGAGGACCCGAGATATATACTCGGATTTCCTCGTTTTGCGTGCCAAAATCAGATCAGCCTTCCTGCATCGTCTTCCTCCCACGACCGATACTATTCACATGCAGTGAAGGTGTGATTTCACACACATGCCCGTTCTCCCTCGTTTCTCGACGGAATTCGACGAACCATTTGTGGAAATTTATCAGCTCGACGAGCCCGTCACAACCGTACCAAGATCGTGGCCAACCGAAGACCGACGGCGGTGCAGCGGCCGCCTGAAGGTGGCGGGTGGTGCCACCACTTCGCCGCCGGCAATCCGGCGACTTTCGCCAGCTAATCTCTACCCTACCCTACGTTTTTGACCCTTCCCGTTCCATTTCCGACCTCAAATCAAGCAACCGGTGACCGGAGATGGCTGAATCGGCGGTGGTGCAGCTGCGGGACTTCGGCGGCGATTTGGGCCCTTTTCCCAGCCGGTTTTGGTGGTGGGGCCTTTACAAAAGTTGCTTAAAACGATGTAAACTAGCGGTTGGCGTTGGCCCCGACTCGAGAACCGGCCGGCGGCGGCGGACCGGTGGTGAACAGGTGGTGGATCGGCTAAGAACCGGCGGACTTTTTCCGGTGATTTTTCCGATGATTTGACTTGGGGTTTTCGTAGGGCTCGTTACAAGCTTTCCAACGGTATGCTCAGATTTCATTTTCGTTTCACGGTTTGCGTTTAATTTCGATTTTCGTATTAGGGATTTAGTTCGGTTTTTCATCAACGAAGTCCGGAGTGTTTAGCTTTTTCTGAAATTGTTTGAGGGCTTTTGTTGAGTAGGCCGAGGCGCACGTTTTTGTCCTTCCGGGGATTTTTTCGACCATCGGAGGCGGTGTTCCGGTGGCGGCCGGTGGCTGTTCGGCCGGCTACGGTGGCGGCATTCCGGCGACTTTCGGACAGTAGGTCCGTTTTGTTGTGGTGAGTCCAACACTATTTTCCGTTCGTCAATCGGATGTCTGGTTGATTTTATATGAATTTTTGAAGTGGTTGTATTTACTTTTGTTAATTGTTTGTAATTGTCAGTTAATTAATGTAAGCTTGAATTACTGATTTAATTGTGCTCCAATGTGTATGAAAACTTGTATGAATTATAATTTGAAATATTTGGATAATTTGATTTGTAAATTGAACCCCCGACTTGTTGATTTTGCTACTTGGTTAGTCGAGAGGGGGTGTTTGTGTAATTTTTGAGAAAAGTAGGAATTTGTTTAATTTGAATTAATAGATCTTAGTAATAAAATCTAAAATGTAATGTATGAATTGAATATGTAACGTATGAATTTAATGAACTTAGTTTGATTAGAATTTGACTTATATGAAATATGAAACATGCTATTATGATTTATTTGATTTGTGTGCTACGTGAATTTGTATGAATTGTTTTGTGTGAGGAATGAAATAATATGAAATGCACTGCGTGAATTTGCATGAAATGAATTATATGAACCTTGAATGATTAAATAACTTGCTTTGAATTTGTATAAGACTTCGTGAGGTTTAAATAAATTAGAAGCATGCTACAGTGATTTGCTTGACTTATTAATACTTGGAAATTTGTATGAAATGCGATATGAATTGTCTGAACTTTGTTAATTGAATTTGTTAGGTATTAAATGAATTGATATGAAATGATATGAAGTGCTTTGCCTTTAATTTTGTTATTTGCATTAATTATGCACATGAACATGCCTTAATGTTTTGTTTCGCATATAATTTATATGAATTTGAACTTTGCTGATGTGATTGCATTTATTAAGTGTTTGAGCATATGCCGTGCGTCCCTATGTGGTTGTCTGCTTGAGTCTGAGTTCCGTGCTGTGTTTGTGTATTCAGTTGGTACAGGTGCACCCGGGGTGGTGACTTGAGGTCGTGCAGGTTCCGGGGTGGACCTTCTGCTTTGTATTTGGCTCCGTTTGGTGTAAGGTGAGGTTTTAGGATTTTTATTTTAGTTACAGCGACCTATAACCCTCTGTGCTCGTTTTCAAGCCTGCATGCGATTATTCTATTATATTTATATAATGGATATGTGTTTATATGATATGTTTATAAATTTGTCATACGATTAAAGGTTTTTGAACTGTATATGTACGAGCATATGTAAGCTTGAAATGTTTTGCACCAAGGCTATGCTCCAAACCGTGTGTCTTCATACCAGCTGCGGATTAGGATGACATGGAGAGGTACGTTTATAGCATATGCTAAGTTGCAAGGTATGGTATGCTCCGATAAGGTACGTAAGTATGATTTTGATACGATATGATAAGTTTGATATGTAGCGAGTTATGATATGCTATGTTCTGTTGTGTTGGGCCCTGAGACGTGGGTAAGGGAGACCCGGGATGACCATGGGGTCGCCGGTTATGACCCCTGTGCACGTTCTCATTTGAGATATTCACGGGCGACCTAGGGAGGTTGGGAAGGCGTGGTATCTTGAGCCCTCGGTGGATAACCGAGGAAGGCACAGTGTGGGTTCGCTACCCCGTGTGTGTTTGTATCTGTATGAGTAGTGAGGGTTTGATCCCCGAACTACATGGTGTTGGGGTTGGATTGTTTATGATATTTGTTTGTTTTCTGTTATGATACGTTTGATTCGATACGGAAGTAAGGTGGGAGACCCGTACTCGCCGGGTATATGATTATGATCTGTTATGTTGATTATGAAACGGGATAGGAGTTTTCTCTTTTATTATGATATGAGTATGCTTAGTTTGTTAAGTTATGAATAAGTTAAGATAAGTATAAGTTTGATTTGAAAAGATATGTATAAGTTTGATTTGGAAATGGTTTTGGTATGAAAAACGCTACTCCCGGTTCATAATCTTTCTTTTGATACGTGTTCTGCTCCTTATTATATATAGTGTGTGTGAGTTCAGCCCCTCGCTCAGTCAGTGGACTGACCCTCGCCCCACCTATGTTTTTAGTTTGCAGGTGCAAGTTGTTGGAGTTCGAGCTAGGCGGCTTTGAGTCGGGTCTGTCGAGTCTGTGTCAGTCCGTTTGATTTTTTTTGGTTAAGTACTTTGTTCCGAATTATGTATTTAGTATGTTCTGTATAAGATGATGTTTATGCTTTGATTATATGAATTTTCGGGACAGGTTAGGCCAGGGCTTGGATTAGTTGAACCCGTCTTTGTTGCATGTTTGAATTCGGGGCAGGTTAGGACAGGTTCGTGGAATTAGTGGAACCCGTTTACTTATGTTTGTTGATTAAAGTTTTTGTTAGTTCATATTTTGATTTGCTTCCGCATACAAGTTTTTGCATATTTTATTTGTATAGGGTTTAGGTACCACCTAGCTTAGGTTAGAATTTTCGTTCGTCACCCGTTCGCTGTGACTTGGTGCGTGTGCGGACTTTACATTTCGTACCACGTGTCGGGTCATAGTGCGGGGGTGTGGTGCCCCACCGCTTGGGGTGCTACAAACACTTTAGTTGCAGGTTGCTCGAGCTAGGCGGGGAAGTGCGTCGGTCATGTCATACTTTCGGGTTTAGGTCGAGTCGGCATATCTACCTGTTGCATTTTGATTACTTTTATGAATTGTATTTGAATTCTAATTATGTCTTATGGAGAACTATGAACTTTTGATGTATATACTTGACCTATTTTTGGGCCGTCAGGCCGTTGTATATGATGTATATGTTAGTATAGAGCTCCTTTTCGATCCTTATGTTGTTGCTTCCGCATTCTTATTTGTTTGTTTGCGCGCTTAGCCTAGTGTGTGAGTGTAGGTTCCCGTTCGCTTAGGCTTGGGCTAATGTATGGAAATCCATTTCATATGTGGGTTCGGGTTTAAGTGCGGGGGATGTGGTGGCCCACCGCTCCGGGCGTTACAGACCATAAGTTTTCTAGCAAGAAAAACATGGAAATAGTTGCTCATTTACACCCCTTTTCTTGACGGTTGTGAAGAATGAGGTTGTGGGACTATCTTGATGCATTTTATTGTTGTTTTCTTGCCTATTTGCTTCCTTGCTCATGCTTTGTTGTTGCTGCATTGCCCCTGCATCTCCCCTTGAAGGCTTAAACCGCGTGTGGCCATGCCCTAATTGATATATGGCCTCGCGAGTTTTAGGCCAAAAACTCATATGGTCATGCGTTAAAGTTTGACATGCATTTTATTCATATTATTTTGGCAGTGCGGCCATGCATGGCTTAGGCCAAATTCTCGCGCGGCCATGCGTGGTGGTGAAATTGCATGTATGGCTTTCATGCTTCTTTTGTTGCTTTCTAATGCCTTTTATGTGACACCTGAGCTTGGGTCACCATATCCCCCGCACTAGCACCAAACTCATATACGAATAGTCCGTAAACAAGTCCGATCATAGCGAACGGAGACACGACAAGGACCCTGGCTAGACGGGACTAACCCTGTACCAACAATTCAGATCTCCAACAAGAATAAACAGGAATAGAAAACAGGAGTGCGGGAACATAATCATAATATACAATCCTTCAGTCGCAAATACAAGTCAATCCCAAGCTAAGAGTAATCGGCCCACACGACCTCATAATAATACAAAACAAAAGAAATATATAAGTGTGTGGTACAGAACATGCGTGTAACTTAGCTAGACTCAAAAATACACTAAATAAAATGCAGTTTCCTGCCTAGCTGTGCCAAGACTTACCTGAGGCACAAGGAGGAAGGGGTCAATCTCTACAAGACTGAGTGAATGGTGTAAATAATATATAGAAAGCGGTAAAGATCATGCAAGCCATAATTCTATACAAGGTTTTCAAAGAGAACAAGTAAACACGGTATATCAATGTATGGAATTACAACTATCACGTTTAATTTAGGATAAGTGATCAGTGGCTCGGCTAGTAAGCAGTCTCTAACCTTACTCCTTTAGTGTATAGGGTAAAATTATTAGGTGTTCATGCAACAATTAAGTTTCACTTGTTATAGGATTCAGTTCAAGTGCACAAGTACTCATTTTTCCTCCGGGTTGGTGGTTCGGTAGCTAGCCCTTCCCACCCAGGACAAAATGATCAATGGGTACATGAATCCCATTGACCGGAATCTCATCAGTTAACCAAACCTCCTGGTGAACATCCGGGTTGGTCCGAATAGGTGGGACTTATGCAAGAGGTGGCCGTCAGCCCATGCTTTCCGGGTTCTCTCAATACACAAGCCCCTAGGCCCCAGGAAGTGTAAGATTCTCGCCAAAACAGGACAGGATCAGGTCTCGGGTGCATTTCAAAAACATTTGATTATTTGAAAGAAAAGTATATGTATAATATAGATTTTTAGCCAAATCTTCACGTAAGATGGTTGTAGGGTTTATGGTAAATAACCTATAAATTCCTCACCTATACTGAACCAAAAAGAAGTAAACAAACTCCTCGGACCCTACACGACTGGCTCGTCACATTCTTGAGAACTCTCTAGACAAGAAAAACAACATACTAGTGACACTCGACTCAATATAAACCAAGTACGACGCACGGCAACGAAATAAAAATGATATGAGATGATTATGAAGTCAAGATATATTATGAACAAGTTCTTATGCACAATTAATGTCCGACACATGCTTTAACAAGAATTCAATCATGATAAAATCATATAAGTCTCAATCATGCCTCAGAGGAAGCAACGAAGGGTAATCAAAACATAAAACTATTAGGAAGAGTGCCCTAGAAAGCCGATTCATCGTAATCTGCTTTGGACTTTCCTTATGTCACAGAAAATCTTTGAATAATATACAATTGTTTATTATCATAGGCAAACACTTCTTTATATGCAATACATGTTTTGTGTGTTTCCATTATGTGCGCATGTATTAGAACTCCCCTAATCCATAAGGCTGCTAGGGACTTTGTCAATAGGTGAATGACACTTGAAACAAGCCCTAACTCAAGGCCGGATTAGAAACCACTCCAAGTCGATGAGTCCAACAAATAGTTGGAGTATTGAATAGGCTCAATTGAAGCTTGCTCATGGGATTACGTCCTTAAGAAGGAGCATCCTGTTTCATGGGGTGTAAAAGTGCATAAATTGATGCGTACGCAATACATGAGGGTGCTCGTTATTAGAACGGGTACACTAAGGTGTCCCGCGTGAGAAGATTCCTAAATGGGAAAGGAGGTTTCCACTTCAGGAAGAGGAAACTTCCAGATTAGGAAATATCTCACAGGTCAATGGCGTCAGTAAAGTAATCCTTTGATTTGAGATTCCATTATTGCTTTTGTGGGCTAACTCTGTAGTCTTAGGTATAAGCTTTAAAGGATGTCTCATAAGACAACTGATTCAAGGCTTACGTTGGGGGCTGCACAAGTCGCACATGGAAGCATATGAGAATCAACAAAGGACCTACTGTAGCACCCGAGCGTAAGGTACCACATCCCCCGCACCGAGACCCGACCCGTATATGAAATGGAAGTCCATACACGTGCCAAATCCACGGCGAACGGGGACACCACACACACGCTATGCTAGGCGGGACTAACCCTTAAACCAATCGACTCAAGACAATAGAAAATCAGAGTTAAAATGAAACGCGGAAGCAAGAACAATATATAATATATACAATGAGCCACCAAGCTCCAAAAATAGATATACAAAATCGTTCAAGTATTCAAGGCCACACGGCCTACAAAAATCATAACACTCCATACTATGATCATATACAAAAGAGTAATAAGAGTATGAGTATATGAGACTGAAAAGAAGTGCTAAACATAAATGCAAGACCTAGACGACTTGTATTCTCGCCTAGCACTCCTATACCTGCACAAAACAGCTGAAAACAAACCGGGTTCAGTCTAAAAGAGACTGGTGGGTATAAAACGGGGCATAAAATATAATATTGCAGAAATTAAGCACATACATGCAAGTCCTAATCCCGTGTGAAGTTTGATAAGAATTTCCCAAGTGGTTAAAACAAAAGAAAACATCAACGGGATTACGACGTTCATATTCATTCATAATTGTTCATAAGGGTTTATGGCCCGGCGAGTGGGCGTGCACAATCTCCAACCTACACCTCGTGTAATCATAATCAATTATTCATTCATTATCATACATATCTTTTGTGCTCATACATATCATGATCATAATCATTCATATACACCTTCTTCCTCCGGGTGGTGGACGGGCTTGCAAGACCCGGCCACCGGTTCATACATAGGCCAATGGGGGTACATGAATCCCCCAAGGGCACTCAGCTCCCATTCCTCGCTAAACCTCCTAGCGAGGGCCGGTATCACCGTAGTTTGGTTGGGACTAGTATATGGGATCCCCGTCAGCCCTTGCTTCCTCGGTTAGCCACATATACTAAGTCCTGGGGCCCGTGCAATCATAATCATGTCTCGCCAAAACATAAGGTAGGGTTTCATAAATAAAAGGGTTATACGTTTGAAATCATTTACCCAAAATGACTCGATTTATATATATATACTAATTTGGCTTAAATCTTGCACATAAGGGATATACAAGGTTGTCGTAGCTATTAGAAGAAAAACCCACCTTTTAAAAGCAAAAAGGAAAGGCACAAGCGTCTCAATGCTCGCCCTCGTCTCCGACCAAACCCGAATCTGTGCAAAAGAAAAGGTATGCGACTCAATGACCATATATGACGCTCGGCAATGAAGTGAATATGACATGAATGCATAAAAGATCATATTATATCATGAAAATGTTCATGTGCACTATTAAGGAATTTAAAGCACATAATCAAGCTATTCGTTCATTCATTTCATTCAAATTCATAAATTCATGAATTCATTTAATATAGAATTCATTTAGTAAACAAATACGTAATGTTCATGTTGACGATTAGAAATAGAATAAGTAAAACGTTCAAGCAAAATCAGTAAATTAAATACGCGAAATAGAAATCAATTAAACTCTATAATTGAATTAATTCAAATAATATTTAAAATATATAATATATATATAATAAATATATATATATATATATATATATACATAGTACATATATATACGTATATGTACACGTACTCACACATATATACATAGATATATATATATGCATGCAAGTAACAACACAAAATCTTGCATGTAAATTAAACTAAAAGTCATGCATGCAAATGAAATGAAAGCCATGCACACACCATTACTAAATATATATATATATATATATATATATATATATATATATATATCATACACTCACACGTACACAGCCATGCATAATTAGCAAACACACACACATAATATATTTATATATATAGAACACCCATGCATGCATCTTCTTCACCATTCTGCACAAAATTCACACAGCACCCCTGCACAAGAAGAACAGCGACAGCAGCTATACAAACAAGCTCAACCAAAGCTGCACTAGACACACACACCTGCGGAACCAAAGAAGAACAGAAGCAGCAACAGCAAGCGAAAGGAGGAAAGAAGAGAATAGAAGGAAAGAAGAAGAAAAAGAAGCAGCAGCGGACTGCAGTGGCTACCCGCCCGGGTAGCCAAGCCTTCACAAAACTCCCCGGCCGGGTAGGAGTTACAGAAGGTTTAGCAGCAGAAGTACCCGGCCGGGTACTGTCCAAGAAGAAACTCTCCCCGCCCGGGGAGAGGTTACACAAGCAGAAGAAGCAGCAGACAGAAATGGGAAAAAAAAAACAGGGGAAGGAAAGTGATGTTCAAACCAAGCCAACTTCAACCTCAAACTTGCAACCACTCAAGCTAACAATTAAGGTGATAAAGGACTACAACCCACAGCAACCAAGCCTGAAATTAACCCCTAAACATGCAGTAAAAAGAGAAGAAAAAGATAGAGGTTCCAGCGGAAGAAAAACAGGGGAAGGAAAGGAAAGAATAGAACTAACCAATACATGATCAATCACCCAACAATACAGCTGCAAATAGGATAAAAAGGAACAGCATTTGACATTAAAACAAGTTCCAAAAGTTTAGCAGCAAATCAGTACGTGAAGGAGCCAAATTCCAGTTTGAAGTTTAAGTAGTACATATTCATTTCATTAAAGATATCTCACCAACCTCTTAACCAACAATTAATACAACCATACTCTATCATAAATGGAGTATAAGAATCATATATATATCACCAAAACACATCAGATGTAGCACCCGAGCGCGAGGTACCACATCCCCCGCACCATGACCCGGCCCGTATATGAAATGGATTTCCATACACGTGCTGAATCATAGAGAACGGGGACACACACACACTCTAATGTGAAGGATCACTGTCCATTCCTCGCTAACTCCTAACGAGGTCCGGTTACGCCGTTAATTTGGTGGAACTAATGTGAAGGATCACTGTCGGCCCATGCCTCCCTGGATAGCCACTCACACTAAGTCCCTGGGCCCCATTTGTGCATAACATTCATTCTTTCTTTCTCGCCAAAACATTTGGTAGGATTTAGAAATTAAGGCTTTACGTTGTAAACATTTACTCTATGAAAATTACTCTATATATATATATACATTTTGGTCTAAAACTTTTCACATTAAAGGTATTTATAGGGTCATATAGCTAAGTAGAAGAAAAACCCACCTCGAACTGCAAAAGAAGAGCACACGAGCCTCACTGACCGGCCTCGTCTCCAAAGGAATCAAAATCTGTGCAAGACAGGTGAAGTGAGACTCGAAATGACCAAATAAGACGCTCGGCAATGCCATACTTATAATATGAACGCATAAAACAAATATAATGGACAAGTTCATGTGCAGTATTAATGTCTTAAAACATATAACCGTTCACAACTTTCATGCTTGCATTCTTGCATTCATAAAACAATCATAACATAGCTAAATTGGAGTCACGTTCCATATAATCCACAAATACGAGCCATGCATGCCATTCAAGCAAGAAAAGAGACTTCTCGAGGCTGCCAATTCAAATGACACGGCCGTGTTGAGTTTCAAAGGGAAATGGACACGGCCGTGTCTGAGGTTTAAAAATCAGAAAATTCAAAGTCGAGGGCTTGACACGGCCGTGTTGAGTTTTCAAAGGATTTGGACACGGCCATGTCCGAGGTTAAAATCAGAAAAAAAACAAAGTCGAGAGCCCAACACCGCCGTGTCCATTTTCAGTGTAAAGCTGACACGGCCGTGTCAGCTCATCGTTTTGAAAGAAATAACAGAGCATCAGCTCTGTTACGCGAGGGAAAAGCTTAAGGAAAAACAGGGCAGCCACCAAGAAGCTCTCAAACCACATATAGACATGCTTTTAATCCATATTATCCATATACAACATGCAACTCAAGTAAAAACACAAAAATACATGCTTAAAATGGCCCAAAATATCATCAATACACATGAACAACAAACATGGAGCTTGAAGCTCCTCCAATGGCAACTCATGCCCTCCTCAACAAACCTTAAATTTAAACATGTAGGAATGATGGAAAGCTTACAAGAATCATTTATCAGCACCAAATCTCAACTCAAACCATGAAAACCAAGGATCAAACCAAACCCTCATTTCATGCTCATACATTCAAACACAAGAAACCCCAACTTCTATCAAGCCTCAAATAGATGAAAATATAGAGGGGAAGATGGAGGTTACAAATCCTAGCTTACCTTGGAAAAAGATCGGATGGAAGCTAGACTTGAGCTCAAGTTTGGTTGATCCAAAAATGGAGGGTTTCTTGGCTATCTCTTCCTTGCTCTTGCCTTGGCTGATTTTGATTGATCAAAAATGGGAAGAAAAGGGTAGGAAATGCTAATATCTAGTGGAGAAATGGGTAGGGTACGGGTTGGTCCAAGTCCGGTTCGTTTAAGAAAAGGTTCAAACAAGTTATAAAATCGGGTTATGGAACGGTTCGTTGTCGAAGGTTCAAATGATATCAAAAAGGTACAAGGTCATGTTCGAAGGATAGGTAACGTCGAAACAAGTTCAACACCGGTTACGGATCTCGATTTCGAGGTCCGGAGCTCAAGATATCGCGAAAACCGTTCAGGGTTGCCTATTATACGAATAGGTCCCTAAACTTTCAAAAAGTGGCAATTAAGCCCGAACTCAATTTCCAATTGAGTCCAAAACATTTAAATACATTACAATTAAGTCCACGGATTACACGAAACACGTAATTTCATTCAATTAACACCACAATCACAGAATTCATATTTTCACAAGTCCGATCACATAGTCATAGCTCAAATAGACAATCATAAGTAATTTTAAACAAATAAATGAAATTATAAACAAATTCAATTGACAAAATAAAATATAAAATCATATAATTAGATATAAATGCGCACGTAACACTTACCTGCACGTGTGAAAACTCGGGGCGTCACATCAGAGATCAAAGAGATTCAAGAAATCATCCAAATGCTCAAAAACCTAACTGTTCATTCAAATCATAAAATCCATATGAAATCTGAGTTAAAATTTGTGATGAAAGGATGAAAATAACCATAGATGCATGTACAACATAATACTAACTCACCTTGAAGAATGGATGAAAGATGATTGAGATTTGAGCTCCAAAATCCCAAGGATTTGCACAGTTACGGGAAGAACTGGCTGCAGAAGGGTTTGGCTGAAATTTCTGGTGTGTGTGAGGGTTGGATCGAGATGGGGCAGGTAAGGGCTGATAGAGGGTTGAACTAGGGTTAAAATTCCACCAACCAAAGTTAATTTGGTTAAGTTTTGCTCAAGTTATGGCCAATATAGTGAAAGGTGGTCAAATGGGTGCCGTTTCATTTTTCGGTTGGATTTCGGAGGTTCAAAGGATTTCGGAAAAATATAAGGCTTAGTTTATTAAACTCGAATCTTCGATACGAGTTCAACGAAGTTGACGGAACTCGAATCCGAGTTCCCGAGCTCAAAATATCACGTACGGAACCAAGGTTGGGCTAATTGCTCATTAGCCCCCGATTTGGTTCCAAGAATCAAATTAAATTCGTTAACATATTAAACAAGTTCGAAAACACAAAACGAGCATATAGGCATGTTCATAACACACATATTTACGACATACTACAATTTTACGGCATTTCGATATCAATTCATATAGGAACGATGCATAAATTAAACAACCATTCACATTCTCATGCAATTCATGCATAAATAAATAAAGAAAATAAACTAATAAATTAAATTTAAATTCTGATATTAATTAAAATGTAAAGTCAACGTATATAGTGGAATAATTTAATTAATATGGTTAAACATGATTAATTAACATAACACATAATTAGCATTAATCAATACAATAATAATAAAAGATTTATACATATATATATATACTTAAAATACGCATATTATTTTAAAATAATATTAAATTAAATAAATTAAAATAAAATAAAGTAATAACAATTAATTCGCACAATTTGGTAAACACATACGTCGTACCTTTACGTCTGAAAAGTCGGGGCGTTACAATCTCTCCCCCTTAAAAAAATCCATCCTCGGATTCATTGCTCGCTCGAAAACAGTTCGGGGTGAAATTTTCTCATCTTTTCCTCCGTCTCCCACGTAGCCTCTTCGGTTTTATCACTTCTCCAAAGAACCTTGACTAGTGGAATACGCCGATTTTGAAGCTCCTGAAATTTCCGATCCAATATCTTAATCGGCTTCTGAACGAAGGTGAGATCCGGTTCTAATTCCACTTCTTCAACCGTTAGAACCTCGGACTCGTCTCGATAATATTTTCGGAGTTGTGAAACATGAAACACGTTATGAATTCCATTCAAACTCGGAGGCAAGTCCAATCGATAGGCCGTATCCCCAACCTTCTCTAGGATCTCATACGGTCCCATATACCGAGGGTTTAATTTTTCTCCTCATCCAATCCTTGAGAACCCTTTTCGTGGAGAAGCCTTTAAGAAAACCTTATCTCCAATCTCAAACTCCAATTTCTTTCTCCGAAGGTCTGCATAACTCTTTTGTCGATCCTGAGCGGCCTTCATCCGTTGTCTAATTATCTGGACCTTGTCAATAGCCTCTTGTATAGCCTTAGAGGGTTTTTCCTTCTTTTCCCCTAGTTTAACACCTTCTTGCCTGGTCCAATTCCATTCCTCTAAATCAAAGAACAACGGGGATCGACATTTACGTCCATATAGAGCTTCATAAGGGGCCATCTCAATCGAGGCTTGATAGCTATTATTGTAAGCGAACTCGATTAACGGCAACTGTTCATTCCACGAGCTTTGAAAGTCCAATGCACATGCTCTCAACATGTCCTCCAGATACTTAATTAATCTCTCTGATTGTCCGTCGGTCTGAGGATGGAAAGCTGTGCTGGATTGAACCCTTGTTCCCAAACACTTATGTAATTCTTGCCATAACCGTGAAGTAAATCTTGGATCCCGATCTGAGACGATGCTAATAGGTACACCATGGAGCCTGACAATCTCATCATTGTATCTCTTAGCCAATTTACTCACTTTATCGGACATCCTGATAGCAAGGAAATGAGCTGATTTCGTCAACTTGTCCACAATAACCCAAATTCCATCAAAACCACCTCCCACTTTTGGTAATCCCGAAACAAAATCCATGGCTATTTGTTCCCATTTCCACTCCGGGATAGGCAGTGGTTGAAGTAGCCCCGATGGCTTTTGATGTTCTGCCTTTACCACTTGACAGGTCATACAATGTTTCACGAAGTTGATAACATCCCGTTTCAACCCATTCCACCAATAAAATTGCTTTAGATCCTTATACATTTTGTTCCCTGCGGGATGTATTGAATATCCTGACCGATGGGCTTCCTCAAGAATAATCCTTCTCAATTCTTCCGGTACAACAATTCGGTTCTTGAATCTTAGAAGTCCAGTATCATCAAACCCAAACGGACATTCTGAATCAGCTCGAGCTTTCTCGCCTAATCTCTGAACCTCGGGATCAATCCCCTAAGCATCAAATAATCTCTGTCTAAGATCTGGTTGGACCGTAATATTCCGAATACTAGCCCTCAATTTAAACAGCTCATTCTCATCTCCAATTTCCACTTTCACAATGGATACACTAGCTTTCCTATTAAGTGCATCCGCGACCAAATTAGCTTTGCCGGGATGGTATCGGATTGTACACTCATAATCCGCCAACAGTTCCATCTAACGTCGTTGTCTCTTGTTCAATTCCTTTTGTGAGAATAAGTATTGGAGACTCTTGTGATCAGAAAAGACCTCGAACGAAATTCCATAAAGATAGTGTCTCCACTTACCCAAAGCAAAGATCACAGTCGCTAGTTCCAAATCGTGAGTGGGGTAGTTCTGTTCATGCTCTTTTAATTTCCTTGAGGCATAGGCGATTACCTTTCCATTCTGCATCAACACACATCCCAAACCTTCCTTTGAGGCGTCCGTATAAACTGTATATCCTTCTGTACCTTCGGGAAGCGCTAATACAGGGGCAGTAGTCAACTTTTCCTTTAAAAGTTGAAAGCTAGCCTCACATGCTTCGTCCCACTCAAACTTAACCGCCTTCTTAGTCAATCGGGTTAAAGGAGCCGCAATCTTTGAGAAATCCTGAACGAATCTCCGATAGTAGCCTGCCAAACCCAAGAAACTCCTTACTTCTGAAGCATTCCTCGGGCTTTGCCATTGAATAACCGTCTCAACTTTAGAAGGATCTACCTCCAAACCTTTCCTTGAGATAATATGGCCCAGAAATGCTACCCGATCAATCCAAAACTCGCATTTGCTAAATTTAGCATACAACCGATGTTCTCTTAAGGTGTCCAACACAATTTTGAGATACCTGGCATGATCCTCCGGAGTTCTCGAATAAACCAAGATGTCATCGATAAATATCACCACAAACTTATCCAAATAGTGCCGGAAAATCCGATGCATCATATCCATAAAAGCAGCCGGAGCATTAGTTAGTCCAAAAGGCATCACAACGAACTCGTAGTGTCCATACTGGGTGTTAAATCCCATCTTCGGAATGTCCTCTTCCCGGATCTTCAATTGATAGTATCCTTGTCTCAAGTCTAACTTTGAATATACCCCCGAAACTTGTAACATGTCAAATAAATCCTCAATACGGGGCAAAGGATACTTTTTCTTTACGGTCATCCGATTAAGCTCCCGGTAATCTATACACATTCTTAAAGTTCCATCCTTTTTCTTAACGAAGAGAACCGGAGCACCCCAAGGTGACGAACTTGGTCGAATGTATCCAACTTTGAGCAATTCCTCTAATTGAATCTTTAACTCTTTCAATTCGGCCGGTGCCATATGATACGGGGTCTTAGAATACGGTGTGGATCCCGGGTGTAAATCGACAACAAATTCAATCTCACGGTCTGGGGGTAAAGAACTCAAATTCTCCGGAAACACATCGGAAAAATCCTTAACAACCGCGGTATCCTCCAACTTAACTTGATCTTTCGGCCTATTAAGAAGATACGCTATAAATCCCGTTGCTCCTTCTCTCATCAACTTATGAGCTTCCATGTAAGACAAGAAAGGTACCGTTCTTAATCCACTACCAATCACCAATTCATTCCCGAAAATCACCTTCTTCGCAAAACAATCAACATTGGCCCGATGCCTGGACAACTAATCCATACCCAAAATAACTCCATACCTCTTCATAGGCATAACGATTAAATCAACCGGATATTCTTTCCCCTCAATCAGAACTGAACACTCCCGAACCAACCGATCTGTCTGAAGACTCCCACCAAGTGGCGAACTCACCAAATAGCAAGAAGAGAGACAAATAACAGGCAAGCACAGAGTAGCAACTAAGTCACAAGAAATAAAGGAATGTGTGGCACCCGGATCAAAGAGTGCATGAATGTTCATGTTATGTATGCATAGTGTACCTTCCACCACAGCTGTAGGATCAATCTCTGTATCTTGCTCCTCACCCTCGAGGGCATAAGCACGAGCCTGGATCATTGGCCTCTGAACTCTTTTCTGAAATCTGGGGTTCTTGTCGGGACAAGTATCCGCCATATGGTCACCTTTTCCACATATGAGGCACAAATTCAATCTTCTTCTACAATTATTGTAGGTATGGGTCGGTCCCCCACAATAAGTACATGGAGGTACATCCGGATGTGAGTTGGTAGATACCAGTGCCATAGGTAGAGCCTTTGGTCGAGTCGGTGCGGTTTGAGAACCTTGTCCTCCAAACCGAGGCTTCTTAAAAGGACCCTTAGGTGGGGGAGCAATTGGAACCATCGACCTCTTTCCCGAATTCGATCCGGAACTTCTTCCCGTTGGAGCTCTAAAAACGGGATCCTTCTTCTTGAATTCTTCTTCTTGTTCCAACGCCCTTTGCACCGTATCCGCGAAGGAGGCAAAGTTGTGACCCGCCTGGCCATGTCTCAAATCTTGTCTCAATCCCGCAATGAATTTTCTTGATTTTCTCTTCTCATCCCGGGTAACATGAGGAGCATATTTCCCAAGTCTATTAAAGACGGCAAGATATTGAGTCACGGTACGAGCACCTTGCTTTAAATCCATAAACTCTTGCTCCTTCCTCTCTCTTACTACTTCCGGTACAAAGCATTCCCGGAATTCTCTCTTGAAGACCTCCCAAGTCACTTCCTCTTCATCCACTTCAAGTTTCTCTCTTGTTCTTTCCCACCATTCATACGCATCTCCATCAAGTTGGAATATAGCAAATTGAGCCTTCTCTTGCGTAGTAAACTGTCGGACTCCAAATATCCTCTCTAATCGAATCAACCAAACCTCTGAGACCACATCATCAATAGAACTAGAAAACCTAGGGGGGTTGTAGCTTAGAAACACCCCATGAAAATCTCTATTATTATGGTTTGGTGGAGGACCTTGTTGTGGTGGGGGAGCTTGAGCCCTCCTATGCTCGATATAGTTAAAAACTGCTTCCATAAAATTCCCCATATCCATTGGAGGCGCTCGTGGTTGTGGTGGAGGCGTAGGGGATCGGTCACGATGACGGCGGTGCACTGGAGATCTCTCACGGTGTCTACGTGGAGGCATCCTGTCCAAGAAACACTGAAATGCATGCTATTTTTAGTCCATGCATGCGAGTGCAATTAATTCGATCAAAATTCAAAATTTAAAGCACACAAGTACGTAAACAATGCATATGCAACACATTGACAAGTTGTTCCTAAAGCCGAATGACTTAACCGACTCAACACGACACTAGAGCCCGGGTTTTGCAACCCTAGGCTCTGATACCACATAAGGATGTAGCACCCGAGCGTAAGGTACCACATCCCCCGCATCGAGACCCGACCCGTATATGAAATGGAAGTCCATACACGCGCCAATCCACGGCGAACGGGGACACCACACACACGCTATGCTAGGCGGGACTAACCCTTAAACCAATCGACTCAAGACAATAGAAAATCAGAGTTAAAATGAAACGTGGAAGCAAGAACAACATATAATATATACAATGAGCCACCAAGCTCCAAAAATAGATATACAAAATCGTTCAAGTATTCAAGGCCACACGGCCTACAAAAATCATAACACTCCATACTATGATCATATACAAAAGAGCAATAAGAGTATGAGTATATGAGACTGAAAAGAAGTGCTAAACATAAATGCAAGACCTAGACGACTTGTATTCCCACCTAGCACTCCTATACCTGCACAAAACAGCTGAAAACAAACCGGGTTCAGTCTAAAAGAGACTGGTGGGTATAAAACGGGGCATAAAATATAATATTGTAGAAATTAAGCACATACATGCAAGTCCTAATCCCGTGTGAAGTTTGATAAGAATTTCCCAAGTGGTTAAAACAAAAGAAAACATCAACGGGATTACGACGTTCATATTCATTCATAATTGTTCATAAGGGTTTATGGCCCGACGAGTGGGCGTGCACAATCTCCAACCTACACCTCGTGTAATCATAATCAATTATTCATTCATTATCATACATATCTTTTGTGCTCATACATATCATGATCATAATCATTCATATACACCTTCTTCCTCCGGGTGGTGGACGGGCTTGCAAGACCCGGCCACCGGTTCATACATAGGCCAATGGGGGTACATGAATCCCCCAAGGGCACTCAGCTCCCATTCCTCCCCAAACCTCCTAGCGAGGGCCGGTATCACCGTAGTTTGGTTGGGACTAGTATATGGGATCCCCGTCAGCCCTTGCTTCCTCGGTTAGCCACATATACTAAGTCCCGGGGCCCGTGCAATCATAATCTTGTCTCGCCAAAACATAAGGTAGGGTTCCATAAATAAAAAGGTCATACGTTTGAAATCATTTACCCAAAATGACTCGATTTATATATATATACTAATTTGGCTTAAATCTTGCACATAAGGGATATACAAGGTTGTCGTAGCTATTAGAAGAAAAACCCACCTTTTAAAAGCAAAAAGGAAAGGCACAAGCGTCTCAATGCTCGCCCTCGTCTCCGACCAAACCCGAATCTGTGCAAAAGAAAAGGTATGCGACTCAATGACCATATATGAGGCCCGGCAATGAAGTGAATATGACATGAATGCATAAAAGATCATATTATATCATGAAAATGTTCATGTGCACTATTAAGGAATTTAAAGCACATAATCAAGCTATTCGTTCATTCATTTCATTCAAATTCATAAATTCATGAATTCATTTAATATAGAATTCATTTAGTAAACAAATACGTAATGTTCATGTTGACGATTAGAAATAGAATAAGTAAAACGTTCAAGCAAAATCAGTAAATTAAATACGTGAAATAGAAATCAATTAAATTCTATAATTGAATTAATTCAAATAATATTTAAAATATATAATATATATATATAATAAATATATATATATATATATATATATATATATATATATATATATACATAGTACATATATATACGTATATGTACACGTACTCACACATATATACATAGATATATATATGCATGCAAGTAACAACACAAAATCATGCATATAAATTAAACTAAAAGTCATGCATGCAAATGAAATGAAAGCCATGCACACACCATTACTAAAAATATATATATATATATCATACACTCACACGTACACAGCCATGCATAATTAGCAAACACACACACATAATATATTTATATATATAGAACACCCATGCATGCATCTTCTTCACCATTCTGCACAAAATTCACACAGCACCCCTGCACAAGAAGAACAGCGACAGCAGCTATACAAACAAGCTCAACGAAAGCTGCACTAGACACACACACCTGCGGAACCAAAGAAGAACAGAAGCAGCAACAGCAAGCGAAAGGAGGAAAGAAGAGAATAGAAGGAAAGAAGAAGAAAAAGAAGCAGCAGCGGACTGCAGTGGCTACCCGCCCGGGTAGCCAAGCCTTCACAAAACTCCCCGACCGGGTAGGAGTTACAGAAGGTTTAGCAGCAGAAGTACCCGGCCGGGTACTGTCCAAGAAGAAACTCTCCCCGCCCGGGGAGAGGTTACAGAAGCAGAAGAAGCAGCGGACAAAAATGGGAAAAAAAACAGGGGAAGGAAAGTGATGTTCAAACCAAGCCAACTTCAACCTCAAACTTGCAACCACTCAAGCTAACAATTAAGGTGATAAAGGACTACAACCCACAGCAACCAAGCCTGAAATTAACCCCTAAACATGCAGCAAAAAGAGAAGAAAAAGATAGAGGTTCCAGCGGAAGAAAAACAGGGGAAGGAAAGGAAAGAATAGAACTAACCAATACATGATCAATCACCCAACAATACAGCTGCAAATAGGATAAAAAGGAACAACATTTGACATTAAAACAAGTTCCAAAAGCTTAGCAGCAAATCAGTTACCTGAAGGAGCCAAATTCCAGTTTGAAGTTTAAGTAGTACATATTCATTTCATTAATGATATCTCACCAACCTCTTAGCCAACAATTAATACAACCATACTCTATCATAAATGGAGTATAAGAATCATATATATATCACCAAAACACATCAGAGATCAAAGAGATTCAAGAAATCATCCAAATGCTCAAAAACCTAACTGTTCATTCAAATCATAAAATCCATATGAAATCTGAGTTAAAATTTGTGATGAAAGGATAAAAATAACCATAGATGCATGTACAACATAATACTAACTCAACTTGAAGAATGGATGAAAGATGATTGAGATTTGAGCTCCAAAATCCCAAGGATTTGCACAGTTACGGGAAGAACTGGCTGCAGAAGGGTTTGGCTAAAATTTCTGGTGTGTGTGAGGGTTGGATCGAGATGGGGCAGGTAAGGGCTGATAGAGGGTTGAACTAGGGTTAAAATTCCACCAACCAAAGTTAATTTGGTTAAGTTTTGCTCAAGTTATGGCCAATATAGTGAAAGGTGGTCAAATGGATGCCGTTTCGTTTTTCGGTTGGATTTCGGAGGTTCAAAGGATTTTGGAAAAATATAAGGCTTAGTTTATTAAACTCGAATCTTCGATATGAGTTCAACGAAGTTGACGGAACTCGAATCCGAGTTCCCGAGCTCAAAATATCACATACGGAACCAAGGGTGCGCTAATTGCTCATTAGCCCCCGATTTGGTTCCAAGAATCAAATTAAATTCGTTAACATATTAAACAAGTTCGAAAACACAAAACGAGCATATAGGCATGTTCATGACACACATATTTACGACATACTACAATTTCACGGCATTTCGATATCATTTCATATAAGAAGGATGCACAAATTAAACAACCATTCACATTCTCATGCAATTCATGCATAAATAAATAAACAAAATAAACTAATAAATTAAATTTAAATTCTGATATTAATTAAAATGTAAAGTCAACGTATGTAGTGGAATAATTTAATTAATATGGTTAAACATGATTAATTAACATAACACATAATTAGCATTAACCAATACAATAATAATAAAAGATTTATATATATATATATATGTATATATATATATATACTTAAAATACGCATATTATTTTAAAATAATATTAAATTAAATAAATTAAAATAAAATAAAGTAATAACAATTAATTCGCGCAATTTGGTAAACACATACGTCGTACCTTTACGTCTGAAAAGTCGGGGCGTTACACCTACACTTGCTTTAATGCAAGAAGATCTCTTGTTGCATTAGTCGTTCATATGCCATCCTAAACCCTCGGCCGTAGTGGATCAAGACATCAAGAAAAGACTTTCTTGGATTGAGATCAAATGGATATGAAACGAACTTAGCTTTATGATCAGGGTTAATGGGGCTCTCATTATTCCCATACCCTAGATCTTGATCGAGAGATGGGATGGTAGGAGGATCGTACCTCATAACTGTCATTGACTGAAAGGTTCTTTCGAATATATATTCATTATTCGGGTAGGGGTCACACCTATTGCTAGATTATGGTCGTGTGATCTACTAACTGAAAATGAACCTAGGGGGTCACACACAAATGCCAGGTTCAAAAGGTATTGAAGGAAACATCAAATAGTTGATCGAAACAAGACCACACATACAAAGTACACGTGTGGCACCTGAGCATGTTTTGGGTGTGTGGTCCAATTGTGAAATTGGACCATGTGTTGATTAATTAGAAAATTAATTACAAAGCCTAGATATAATTAATTAGAGAATTAATTATATTTCCCAGATATAATTAATTAAGAGAATTGATTATATAACCCAAAGAAATTAATTAGAGAATTAATTTTAGCCCATTGAAATTAATTAGGAGAATTAATTCTAAAGCCCATTATGGAATTAATTAGAGAATTAATTCTAAGTATTTAATTATTTAGTTATTCTAATTTGATTAGAATAAGTAAATAAATAAATATTAAGTATCTTCTATTTATTATTCTAATATGATTAGAGTAAATATTTATTTATTTATTATGAGAATAATTAAATATTCCTAATATGATTAGGAAGCTCTTTTTCTAGAAGAAATAAATATCTTATTTTGAATAAGATTCCTATTACTTGGAGAGAAAAAAAAATAGAAGAAATGTCAAAGTTGGAATCCAATTCTAACTTGACTTTGGGGTGTTCGAAACCCTAGCCCTATTTATAGGCTAGGGGGTTTGAAATTTGTCTCTTACGCGTGATAGATAGATCACGCCCAAACAATAGTAAGGGCTGGTGGAACCAATTTTTTCAAGCGAGATTCTGAGTGAAAAATCGATCCAGTATATATGGCAAGCTCCGTTCGTGCAAACGGAGAAGGGACGAGTTTTTTCAATGAGGGTGTTTGGTTGAAAAAATAGGATTGGATTTGCAGTTTCCGATTTCGTCAAACTGGGTTTCAAAGGGAGTTTAATCATACTTTTCTAATCTCATTTCTTGTTTCTTTCTTTACACATGTCATAGTATTAGCATGCTCACTCACATGATTTGAATCTAGGATTGGTGTGGATTATTACTCTAGAGGAAACCTATCGTGGAATCTAAAGTAGAAAGAAACTTTCAAGGGACGGGATTGCCATTACAGCATGAAGCGCGTTTGAGGACAGTTCAAAACATGTCAAGAAAGCGACGATTCTTGTAAGTTCTTGAATCCCTAAGATTGGAAATAGAAATTGCAAGTCCGATCTTGCTTCTTGGGAAATTTTTTTTTAAATTTCGCTGTGCTTTTTCATCGTGTTTTTCCCAACAAGTGGTATCAGAGCCACCTTGCAAGGCTTATTTCTAATCTATCCTTTTCATATGAATTTGGTAGAAATTCTTAGATTTGGATGCAATTAAGTATTTGTGAGGATTTTAGAAATCCAAGAAAAAATTGAATCAATGTTTTTCCTAAAGTTTCTGAAAAACGTTTTTTGAAAATTTTGATTAGAACTGTTTTGAATCAAGCTTAATTAAATCGTGTTTTTAATTCTGGATTGATTTGGTTTTAAAACTAAAAATTATGAAACACGAAACCGCGTTACGAACACCCGAGGCTAGGGTGTGCTAAGGCGTCGCACGCCCAGCCCCGCGCGAGAGCCTCCGCTAAAGCCTAGGCGCGTCCGACATTCCCTCCCGTAACCGCGCGGGAGGATCCCCCCATCGCCCGGCCTGCTGGCTTGGCCGCCCGCGCGCGATGCGCTTTTGAGTTGCGCTCTATGCTAGCGCATGTCGGTAGCCTCGCTACCTAATGCGCGCAGCGCTGTGTTCGCACACTCGCGCGCGATGCTGCACGGGCAGCCGGGCCGATGGGTGGGTGATTCCGTGTGGGAACTGGTTGTGCCTCGTTTGCGTGTTTTAATAGATCCAATCCCAATTTGTTTTCTTTTAAAATATGTTTTATTAAAATTAATATTAATTTTGAAATAATTTAAAATTTGGGATTTTAAGGAATTTTAACGTATTTAATTTTTTGGGAAAATTAACACTTATTATTTTGAATAATTAAGAGATAAAATTATTAATTTCCAAAATTATTGGAATTTTATTGATTTAATGATTCTTGGATTGTTTGAAAAGGCTCATGAACAAGAATTGCATCTAGGTCGTGTTTTAAGTTATTAGAACTTAATGCGGGAATTTTAATTTATGGGTAAATTTAAATTCTTGCTATTAAAGCATGTTAGGTTATCGTGGTTTTTAGTCTTGTGATGTTTTAATTTATGCACATGGATGGTTCAAATTTAGGGTTGGAGCCCCATAGTTGCGTTTTTCAATTAGGGTCGGTGTCCACTTATGTGCGTCATGTTATGTGTTTATTATGTGGCTTTCCATATTACTGTTTTGAGGCTGGGGTATGCCCCGTGTAATGTCTATGGCCAATATGAAGATTGAGCCATATTATTTTATGCAAAGAGAGTAGATTATAGCAAAGTGAGTTTTTTCTATTTTACTTTGAAGATTTGCACCCATGGAGTAAGATGGATCCACACAACAAGTAACATGGAGGCCATAAGTGAAGACCCCTCAAATTGTTATGGAGGGTTTCTATTATTGTAATAGATAGGGCATCGTTTTATTTCCAATTCCCTTATGTGATTTAAACTGTTTTATGTGGCATGTATGTTAGAACTTGTAATTGTGGAGTGGCTCCCACATATCACGCATAAGCTAGGTAGAACCCATGATCATCTCATGTTAGTATCATGCTAGGACATGTTATCTGCTAATTGCTTGTGTGTAATGCATTTATGTGAAACTGCATTAAACAAGACTAATTAAAATGGATAATTGTACATGTTGGTGAGGTCAAAACTGGACAACTCTCCAGTATTCGAAAATCCCATAAATATTAAGCAATTTCAAAAAATAGGTATTTTGTATAAAGTGAGAACTTTAAATAAAATTCCTAGCATTCCATGAATAGGATTTAAGTTTAATAGGGGAGCTAGTTGCTGTCCATGAGTCGTGGGGTGGCTCTGTGAAACCTATTAGTTCTTAGTTTCCTGATTAATTACTTTATGGTTATTTGGGGATGGGCGCTGTCCGCGAGTCGTGGGTCGTTTCGGACTAAGTTTAATCATGATCTTATGATTGATGGGTTCTACTTAACGCCTAAGTAAATATGGATGTCGCACGAGTTGTGGGTCCATATTGAAAGATGGGTGATGCAAAAATATTACTTAGAGTTCCATAGTGATGGAATTGGCAAGTTGTACCTACTTGAGGCTTTATTGAGGATGTCCACGAGTCGTGGGTTCAAGATAAAGTGCTTGGGATCTTAGTACCCATTGGAAAAACAAGTTTCCTCTAAGATCGTTAGGATTTTAAGATCTTCTAAAAACAATGGGAGCTACATACGATAAAAGACCTAAATCATATGTATTATATTATTATTCAACATGCTCACATTTTCTTTGCTTAGCATTTAGGTTGTAGTTCTGTGATTCTCTACAATATGAAATGCAAACCCATTCGTATCCATCCTTAAGTCAAACAACTTGACTGTCCTAACTAACTCTAATTGGCTTCGGATCCTAAAATTCGTTTTAGATTCAAAAAAGAGAAAAGTGTTCTCTATAGGGCGAGATTTTCACATACTTGTGAAAATTCGACCCGGGCCAAAAGAGAAGCAATTCAAAGTGAATGGATTCTTCCAACCACTTAAGAGCAATTGTACCTCATTAAAAATGTTACAAGGTATAACATTATGGAATTGTTCTATATTCCAAATGAGGAAACAAGCACACACGAACGAGGTCTAAAAATCTTATTCGAAGATCTTGAAGTCTCGATCTTAATTGAGAAACGAGTTCTCAGTGCACTGATTGCTCGCATTGCTTCCACCATCATTGTACCCTTTTATACTCAACCAAAATCATGCCATTATAACATAGTTAATCATTTAGTTGATCACGATTGAGAGCATCCTTAAGAAGGACCAAAAGATTATGATGGTTAATTCTTCTTCTGAACCTACTAAGGTAAAGGCAGAAGAGACCTTTAAAACCCGATGGAGGGATGAGTAAAGGCATACGCCCAAAAGACACTAGAGATCAAATATGACGTTTTCTTCTATAGTAGCAAATAAGGACTTTGAAAGAACTGTAAAGAGTATGAGTACTCTGAAAGGCTACCTCGTTTAGTAATTCTAATAGGAATAGAATTCACTAGTCTTGAGTTGTTTTTGCATAATCCATTGTGCAAAACTCAATTCACTAATGTTTTTGAACATACAACGAGATAGCAAAAGTAAGTGAGATGACAAAGTTTTGAATTACTTAAGCACACATTCAGACATGAAAAGATTAGTGAGTTAGACATTTTAGGATCATTTTACGAAAATGAACCTGGAGAGTTAACTTCCTGTGAATCTTGTCTTAAGGGAAACGTTCCCAAAACCAGTGTATGTAAAACATGGAAATGTGCTAAACACTCAATAGATTTCGATCCATGCTGATGTTTATCTGTTGCTTAGTGTAAGCACTAGAAATAATCTTTAGTTCAATCATTATGAATGAGTCCAATAGAAGAAGTTCTTAGAATTTCAAAAGGAGGTTAGGAACCAAAGTAGTCATAAGTTATAGATAACTCGATCTGATCGAGACGGCGAATACCTTAGTGACTAATTTCTTTGTCATCTTAGAGATAATAGGATTATCTCTTAGTAAACTAGTTCAAGAACACCTTAGTGTTTTTGAACAAAGGAACAAAACCTTATAGGATATGGTTCGTTCCATAACAAGCTTTATTGACTTATATTCATTCTAGGAATAACCCCTAGAATATGCAGTTAGAGATTTTGAATCTAGTACCTTCCAAAATTAGTTCCTTAATTGCACTATGAAATGTGGCATTCAATAGTTCCCTAATTATTCTTTTCAAGGAATTTAGCGTAATCCTCTTAAGTGAAGAGGATAGTGGGAGATAAGCTTGAAACGAGTTCAAGTTTACTCAACAATATAGAATATTTCTTCTGCAATTCTCTTTAATAAAGGTTGTTTGTTTCAAGGAATGTACCTTTCATAAGGAATCATTCCTGTAAGAGAAGAAAGGAAAACTAGCAGACCTCAAAGAAATTTGAGGATAAATACCCTACACCGCATGTAGAAGAAACAAGCCCATCTGATACAACTTAGCCAAATTTTAGAGTAAGTACACGTGTGATGTCCTCCTTCATGATGCGTTCAGAACGTATTCCTAGATAGCCTAAAGAATTACTTAATGAGGAGGCACTATCAGATTTAGAATCTGAGTAGTGTAAATAAGCCTTGAAATCCGAGTTGAATTCCATATACTCAAACCAAGATTGAATCTTGGTTGATCGACTTGATAGGATCAAGCTTGTAGAGCTTGGAGTAAATAGAAAGCATTATAATCTTCTTGACGGTTAAAATGCATAAGTCCGTTCGGTTTACTTTTTAGCATATCTGTATATTCTAACTATGAGATATGTTAAATGAATGTGAGAACTGTCTTCCTTAATAGGAGATTGAAAGAATCTGAAATATGGTATTTCTATGAGTCTCATATTTAGTGGGAGTATGCATAAGGTATGCAAACCCCTAAGTCAATCTGTAGATTGATAAAGGCTTCTAGGTGTTCGAGAAATTCGATTCCATAGGATAGTCAAAATCATTTAACTCAGATGAAAGTCGAATAACTCTCAAATGCACGTGTGATAGTTAGTGATGTTAGCTTCAACCTTTGGTACTTATAGATATGACATCATTCTCATTAGGAATGCCAAGGATAACATTTGTGATAAATCATAAATTCTCAACTTGAGATCTATAGAGATTGATCTAAGAGAATAAATGGATTATCACAATCAAGTGCATAACCACGATACTAAATTAGTTTAGTTCGGGCAATGGAACATCTCACTTGAAGAGTATGTGTCCTAAGATAACTTTAAGAAAGTTAGTATATCCGAAACCCCTTTAAGTGAAAGGGTGCATAGTGTATGCAATGTTATGTAGTAGACTTGATATGGCCGAATCTAATATGCCCTTAGAGAAGGTCAATGGGTTGTTGTAAAATATACCCTCAAAGTACTTTAGAAGAAATGAGGATATTGTTAGGAATAGCGCCCGGAAAGCCGATGTAATAGTCTGCTTTAGTACTTTCCTTATGTAAATCATAGACAATCTTTGAATAATACGAATTAAGGCAACACTTCTTTATATGCTCTTGTTTGATTGTGTGTTTACTTTTAACTGCGCATGTATAAGAACTCCCCTAATCAATATGACTTATAGGACTCAACCATTTAGGCGAAGTGGTTCATGAGACGAGCCCTATATCACACAAGTCATGATTAGAAATCACTCCAAGCCGATGAGTCCTACAGATAGTGGGAGTGTCAACCTAACTCATTCGAGGCTTACTCATGTGATCACGCCCATAAGAATTAAGATGTAGCACCCCGCACGTGAGGCACCACATCCCCCGCACTATGGCTCAACGCAAGTAACGAAATGGGAAGTCCACACCCGTATCAAACCATAGCGAACGGGAGACAAACAGAACAACCCTCCTAAGCTAGACGGAACTTAGACCCTGCAAATTTAACCAACCAACAAATCATAATGCAGCTGAAAATTCGAATCCAAACACATGCATTGGCCACGGGCCTGAAGAAATTAAACACACGAACCACAAGCAGACTTGGGCTCCTCAGGCCTCTTTTTAACTCATAACAAAGCCCGGCAAGGGCAATTCAATAACAAATACATAAAGATTCAAATTCATAATCTTACAAAGTCAAATCATACACCATTTAAATACATATGTGAGTGCAGAGACTCTTCTACCTTAACTTGACTGACTCAAAGACTCAACACAACTCCGCCTAGCTCGAAACTCCAATGCCAAACCTGCACACTAAAAGGTTGGGGAGGGAGAGGGTCAGTCTGTAGAAGACTGAGTGAGCAGGAGCGATACATATATATAAAAACATGCACATGCAAGTCATAAATCCCGAGCAAAGTTTTATATAAAGTTAGTTCCCAAGAAGGGCTAAAAGATAACTAGCAATGCCCGAACTTTACAACTAAATCATATTAAATTCATTAAGTTCATAAATCATACATAAACATTAAGGCTAGGCGAGTGAGCGTGCATTATCTCCAACCAAACTCCGACCGTGTACGACAAATATCATTAATACATTAAATACGTGATCATGCAATATATCATAATACACACAAATCATATAACATAACATAACATAAGATATAGTCGTTTGGGCAATCCGTGTCCCGGCCTTCCCGCATAGGGATGTAAACGAGACGAGCCCGTTCGCGAACCTAACGAGCCGAATCAATAAGGATTCGGGTTCGAATTCGAGGTAATCGAACTCGAACCGAACCCTGGCTCGATTCGTGATCTCCACGAACCGAACTCGAACCTATTCCTTCTAAAAATTGGGTTCGCGAGCCGGCTCACGAACCCTAATATTTAAATAAAAAATAAAAAATTTATTATATATATTATTGATTATTTAATATATTATATATTTTTTAAATTATAATATATAATATATTATATCTCATATATATTTTTATATTGAAACTAATTGTCCCATTCTTAAAACTCAATCGTCTCTCTCAGGACCCTAGCCGCCCATCATCTTCTCTCTGAAAATTGCAGTCCTTCAAGTCCTACAGCCCACCGTCGACACCATCCAAAGCCACCCACCGGCCGCCCTCCGACACCGCCGAAGGCCATCCACCACCATATTCTCTTTCTCCCTTATCTTGATTTTTACAGTGGTTTTCTTCTCATTTCTACAACGCCACCACCACAGCGCCTGCTCGCCATTCACCACCAACCCAGATCTCAGATCTCTCGCCGATAACCAACTCCGCCGGCTAGCAACCCCACTGAAACTCCACTTGCTCGCCGCACCACCACCGTTCTCCGCGTGCCAGCTTCTCTCTCTATTTTTTTTTTTTGCTTTTCAATTTTTGGAACTAGATCCGTCGAACCTGCCAACCGAACTCGAGACGAACCGAACACGAACCCTGATTCGAACCGAATTCGAACCTATTTTTCTGAGGTTCGTCAGGCTCGAGTTCGAGTTCGGGTTCGTGAAAATAGTAACGAACTCGAACTCGAACCTTAAAAAAAGGGGAGGGTTCGGCTCGGCTCGGTTCGATTACATCCCTACTCCCGCATAGTGCATAACAATCTTAACATAATCATAATCATAACATAATTCCAACCTTCTTCCTCCGGGTGGTGGACGGGTTAGCAAGACCCGACCACCTCATACATAATGGCTAGAGGGGTTCATGAGGCCCCAAAAGCCCGACTAGCGTTTCCACATCAAAACTCCTAACAAGGTCCGTTCCGTCGTAAACATAAATGGAATTAGCATATGGATAGCCGCATGTACTAAATTCCTGGGCCCATGAACATAACATAATCTCGCCAAAACATTTGATTCATAAGAAACACTTGCCTCCCCGGATAGCCGCATGTACTAAATTCCTGGGCCCGTGAACATAACATAATCTCGCCAAAACATTTGATTCATAAGAAACATAAAATATTTATCATACTCCTTGTGAAAAGGTTTACTCGATAACCTCATTTGAAAACCATATATAGATATACATTAGGTTTTTGGCCAAACTTGTCACATACGGTTGTAGGGTTTAATATGTAACTAAATCGAAAACACCCTCACCTGGAATACCACGAGACATAAAGCATGAGTAATACGGGTGCCTTCAATTCGGAAGTTTCCACCCTGGAAACGAATTGTACAAGAGAAGGAACAATGTGTACTCGTGAGAATTGACTCAATATGAAACCATATAGACGCACGACATGATATGCACGTGATATGAGATGTATAATAAGCAACATGATGTCATGAAGTCATATAATCAAGTAATTCATCACATCATTCAATACGGGGTGGTTTCATAGTCACACCTTTGCTATCTTTCATATCTTGCATTAATTTGAGCCATAAACCATATATGATAGGAATAACATAGATTATGAATGCCTAGATATGATATTATGTCAAGGAATCTTTCAAGTGCACGATTAATATTTCAGAGGACTATAAACGTTCAATAACTCCATTTCTAAAATCATTCAAATTCATTTAAGTTCATCACTCTCATAAATCATATCAAATAATCCAAGGAATCCAAATAATACTCATAACACATAGTATACTATGCATACAATTCATACAAGCCATTAAGAAGAAGTAAGAAATCACTTATGATTCAAACATGAAGCATCAAGGCATACATGTATCATTTAAATTCATTTAAGTTCATATCCTTCATATTTTAAGCTAGATCAAGCTAAGAATTCCAAATAACGAGCATAACACATCATATAGCATGTATACATATCATACAAGTCATAAAATAAGAATTAAGAAGCAATTAGGGTTCATCTTTAAAAGCAACATTCCATGCATGCACACATTGGGAGCGTTAAAGACTTATTGAGCCATAACTCGGAAAATAATTCACGAAAAATTATAAAACATCATAACACACAAGATAACATATTATATAACATGTTAATGAAGTGTACATGCCGGAAACGAGCCATGGAAATCATGCATTAACAGTTTGAATTTTGAATTTTTCCTCCAATTTTGTCAAAAGTCGAAAGTTGGCCAAAATGGGGTAGTGGGCGCTACCAAAAATGAACTAAATCAGGTCGCAGGCGCGACCTGAGAGAGCAATGCAACAACACACTCACAGGTCGCAGCCGCTACCAATTTTGCACTAAAATCGGTTGCGGCCGCTACCACCCTGCACCAGCAACCCAAAAACATGAAAACAGAGCAGAAACCATGCCAAAGCTTAACCAACATAACCAGGTAAGAAAAGGCAACATATATGCAATAAAACCACTCCAAAACAACACTTAAACATGCTCTCTAAGTGATCAAACATGAGGAAGAGAAGAAAATGATCAACTCATGAAATTTCATCAAAGTTCCATCTATGGCAACTCATTAAACACTTAGAAATCATAAAATACATGATCATGAATGTAAAGAGGAAGTTCCAACAATCATATTCATGCTTGGAATCATCTTAAATCAACAAAGAATGAGAGAGATCAACACATGTGCACAAAACCTAACTATTCTCTAAATCAGCCATAAACTCATGAAAACATGCTCAAAATTAGGGATGAATGGATCAAAATGACTCATATTGGATGCATAATACAACCCTAAGCTTACCTTGTGGATTGATGGAGGTTTGGAAGAGATTTAAGCTTGAATCTCCAAGGTTGGCTTGAGCTACGGGAAAAATGGAAAGCAAGGGAAGTCTAGCTGAAATTCTCTAAGTGAGAGGGCTTGGTTCAGTTAGGGAGCATAATATCAGGTTATGTGGTTGAGTTGGGGTTCCAAAGGATTAAACCATAGTTAATTTGGTCAAGATTTGAATAAGTTATGGCTCATTTAGTAAAACGTGGCAGTTTAGGCATCCGTTGCTTGTTTCGGTTAAATTTCGGGGTTCAAATGATCTTAGAAAAATATGAGGTTAAGTTTATTGAACTCGAATTTTCGTTACGAGTTCAACGGAGTTGACGGAACTCGATTCCGAGTTCCCGGGCTAAAGATATCAAATATGGAACCAAGGGTGCGCTAAGTGCTCGTTAGCCCCCGGTTTGGTTCCAAACATACCAAATAAATTTAAAATGCAATCAAACGAATCCAAAAACATGAAACGAGCATACGTACACATTCATGATACACATATCTACAACATATTAAATTTCCACCAAATTCCGAATTCATTTCATATAGAAACGGCATGTAACTTGTCACGCAAATGCATATCATTCAAGAATTCATATATTTCAAAATTTAAATAAAATTTAAGAATCCATTTTAAATATATTTATTAAATATATATAACGAAAGGTATATAATGGAAAAATTAATGAAAATTACAAACAGTAATTATAAAAAAAAATGATTAATTAAGCAATGAAATAATGTAAACACGTAATTAAGGAGCACACAAGTTATTCATATTATTCCAATTCAATTATTGCATATATTTCAATTAATCACATATTTATCAATTGAACAATGAAATTTAAATATAGAAAACACATATAGCCGATTCGCGCAAATTAGTAAACACATACGTCATTTTAAAATACGGAAAAGTTGGGGCGTTACAAAGACCACCTTGTTTCATGGGCTTGCTTATTCTAAGTAGGTACACTGAGGTGTCCCGTGTGAGAAGATTCCTAAATGGGAAAGGAAGTTTCTATATCTGGAAATAGAAACTTCCAGATTAGGAAATATCTCACGAGTTATTGAAGTGATTAAGTGATCTTTAGACTTGAGGTTCCATTGATACATTATGAGCTAAATCTGTAGTCGCAGGTGTAAGCTTTAAAGGGTGTCGCCTTAGACAACTGATTCAAGGCTTATGCTGGGGCTGCACAAGTGGCACATGAAAGTATATGAGAATCGATAGAGGACCTGCACTTGCATGACCAAGTTGATCTCTTATTATAAGTCATTCATATGCCATCTAGGAGTCCTTGGCATGGCAGTGGATCAAGATATCAAGAAAAGAGTTTCTTGGATTGAGATCAAATGGATATGAAATGCACTTAACATTAAGATCGAGATTATTAGGGTTCTAATTATTCCCTTACCCTAGATCTTGGTTGAGAGATGGGATGTAGGAGGATTGTATCTCACATGAATCAATGACTTAAAGGTTTTGTGGAATCGAGACATTCTTATCCAGCTAAGGGTCAAACACCTATTGCTAGACTATGGTCGTTTGATCTGTGAACTGATTAATAAATTAGGGAATTAATTAATTCGGGTCACTGCTAATTGAATTAAGAACCTAGAGGGTTATACACAATAACCCTGTCACGTGGGTTAAGGCTTGGATCGATTAAACGAGTTTATCGAACTATTAGGAGAATGGTGGGGTCCACACGTGTGTAGCACATGTGTGGAACACGTGTATGACACGTGTTCTTGGGGACACGTGTAGTCACGTGTATATATGTGTATATATTAAATAATTAATGTGTTAATTATTTAATGGACTTTGATTTCATTTTGAATTAATATTAAAGTCCTAATTTGGAGAAATAAAGTCTAATAAATAATTAGTTATGAATTAATTAATTATTAGTCTTCAAGTTATTTATTATTTAATAAATAAAGTAAAATAAAATATCTAAGAGAGTTAGATATTATTCTTGCTTGACAAGTTGGTGAAAAGGAGACTTTTGGTCAAAGTAAGAGACTTACTCTCCGAGCAAGAAATCCCTTTCCAAAAGAGTTTGGAATTCTTGTCCAACAAGGAAAGGGGTTCGAACCCTAGCCCTTTAAGTACAAGGGATTCGAACCCCATGGGATAATGATACACAATTTCTCCTTCTCCAAATATTATATACTAAACCCTAGAGCCTAAACACCGAATATAGAACTAGCATCCTCCCTATTCGGATCGTGGTCACGGTTGGTGGACTAATTCTCTAGAGGGCTACTATGTTGAAGTCTTGAAAGATTCGAAGGAGCTTTCGGGGATCAAGCCGCGTGAATAGCGTTCTTGGGCGGCTAGAACGTGTCAAGAAAGCTACTATTTAGGTGAGTTTCTTGATCTCTACGAATTTGGGAATAGGAATTGCAAGATTCGATTCTAACTTATTGGGAAAAATTTTAAATTTTCGCTGCGTTTCTGTCTCGTTTTCCCAACAGATATCATTATAGAGCCCAGAAAGATCTTATCGTAAGCAGGATATTTTGATGTAATCATTGCATCAAATATAGATTATAGCAAGTCATTGAAAGGATACAACCTTTACCTGAATGGTAAAGCAATGTGTTGGAAAGGCGTTCCCAGTGCGAACATTGCAAATCTCGGCTATTGCAGTTGAGAACTTAGCCGTATTGAATATTACTAAGTTAAGTGTTTGGGTAAGAAACTCCATCTAACTAGTTAGATGAAGTTCCTAGCATGAAACAACTCCATTATCATATTGTATGATAAAATGGATGGTTGCTCAAGTAAGAGAACCAAGACCTCACCAAGAGACTGAACACGTGATTAAGAATCACTTTATAAGCAAAAAGTGTTTCCTTAGAGATGTGTAAATAAGAGGGTCACATCAGCAGAGAACATAGCAGATCCACTTTGGAAATGCCCAAACTCAATAGGATCTCAAAGTGCATCTCGAGAAGATGGGACTTAGAGTACCCAAATGGCTTTTACGGGCAAGTGGGAGATTGTTAGGAAGAGTGCCCTAGAAAGCCGATTTGTCATAATCTGGTTTGGGACTTTCCTTATGTCACAGACAATCTTTGAATAATATACGATTGATTATTATCATAGGCAAACACTTCTTTATATGCAATACATGTTTTGTGTGTTTCTATTATATGTAACGCCCCGACTTTTCGACCGTACAGGTATGGCGTATGTGTTTACCAAATTACGCGAATTAATTGTTTATAAGTGATTTATATATTTAATTTTATAATTAAATGTTAAAATTTAAATAATTATATCTTTAATTTTATTAATATTAAATTCATATTTAATTCGTTGACTTTGATTTTATTTAAAAGTGAAATTTAATTTTTGTTATTAAATTTGGAATTCTAATTGAATTTGTGAATGCATTGCATATGGGTGTTTAATTATTACTTTATTTTATTTTATTTTATTAAGTTTAATTTTTTTTTTTTTTTTGTAAATATTTGAATTATTTGAATTTAATTGAATTCTTGACCTATATGGGCATGTATGACATGTTTGTGTGTCGTTTCTATATGAGTTGAATTCGGAATTTTGTGGAAATTTAGTATGTTGTAGATTTATGTTTTCTGAACATGTCCATATGCTCATTTCATGTTTTCGATCTCGTTTGGCATGGTAACGAATTTATTTTGAGTGTTGGAACCAAATCGGGCGTTAACGGGCAATTAGTGCACCCTTGGTTCCGTATGTGATATCTTGAGCTCGGGAACTCGGAATCGAGTTCCGTCAACTTCTATGGACTCATATCGATGATTTGGGTCTAATGAAACTAGCCTCATATTTTTGTAAGCCTATTTGGACCCCCGAAATTCAACCGAAAAACGAATCGGCCGCAAAACTGCCACATTTTACCATTTAAATCATAACTCTTACCATACTTAACCAAATTAACCATGGTTGGACTTTTTGGAAAGCTAAATCAACCCTCTATCATTTCCCACTCACCCCATACCGAACCACACTCCAACCAAATAGGAAAAACTCAGCCAATCTTCTGCATTCCAGTTCCATTTTCGCCACTCTACGAACCTTGAGATTTTTTAGCTCAAATCTCTTCCAACCTTCAACCAATTCAAGAGGTGAGTTTAGGATGGCAATGTACATTCATTTATCATCATTTTGAGTCATGCATCCCTAATTTTGAGCTAGTATTGATGGAGTTTTGAGAAGATGAATGAATAGTTAGGTTATATTATGATTTCTTGATCTCATGAATTCCTTGATGATTTTGATGGTTTTAAAGAATGAAAGTTATCATCCTGACTTCCTTATTGCATTTATGGACATTTATTTGGTGGTAGTTGGAGATTTAATGAGATATCATTAATGAGTATTGGAAGAAAATGGAATGAAATGAACTCCCTCCCTCCTTGCTCACGTTTGTTGACTTAGTAGTAGGTTTGAGAGTTGTTTTGAGGTTTTTTTGTTGCTCCTTTGCATCTGATCTTGTTGGCATATGAATGGTGGAAGCTTTGAGTTGTTTATACTCTCTTTTTTACCCTGTTTGCTGCGATTTCTTTTTTCTGTTGCACGTGCAGGTCGCGGCCGCGGCTGAAAACTCATTTTGCTTCTGTAATGACGTCGCGGCCGCGCCTGGGTGTGCTTCCTTTCATTGCTGCTGTGATCTATTATGTTTGTGCATGACATTTAGGTTGTTTGCATATATATATATATATATATATAATATTTGCATGCATGTGTATTAGAATTAAATTGTTTGTTGTTAATACATACATGATCATACGTATATATATAATATTTGCAAATATTATATATATACGTATACATCAAAATATTATATATATACGTATGCTCATGCATGTATTAACAACAAACAATTTAATTCTAATACACATGCACGTAAATATTATATATATATATATATCTATATCTATATATATATATATCTATATATTTATTATATATATTAAGTATTATTTGATTTATTTCAAATATAGAATTTAATTGTTATCTATTTCGTGTTATTTAATTTCCGATCATGACTTGAATGTCTTTAATTGTCTATTTTGTAATTGTAAACATGAAATAGTACGTGTTATGATCGTTATATGAAATTCGTGGATTCATTTGAGATGAAATGTGAAATTATGAACTTGAATGAATATGAACGCTTCTTTAAATGAATGAATTGCTTGTTTATATGCCTTAAAGGCATTAATCGTGTACATGAGCATCTCCATGACATAATATCATCTCTGATGCATATCATATCATACTCATTTCATTGCCGAGCGTCATATACGGTTATTTTGAGTCTTGCACTCCATCTTTTGCACAGATTTGGGTACGGCCGGAGACGAGGGCGAGCTTTTGTTAGGAATAGTGCCCTTAAAGCATATGTTTACTTTACTATTTCCTTGTGAAATCACAAACAGTCTTTTAATAATAAAGGAGATGATTTTGTTCATAGGCAATCATTTCTTTATGTGCTTATTTATGTCTATTTGGGTTGACTGTGTTTTGCATGTATTGAACTCCCCTAATCCGATGAGACCGTTAAGAACTTTGTCATTATGGGAACGACACATGAAACAAGTTCTTAACTCGATAGGCAAGGATTAGAAACTTCTCCAAGTCGATGAGTCCGACAGACAGTGGGATTGTCGACCTTGACTCTGTTGAGACTTGCTTGTGTGATTATGTCCTTTTGAAGGATCACTCAGTTTCATGGAGTGATAAGTGCATACGGTGATACGTTCATAATACATAAGGGTGATTGTTACAAGAACTTCATCATTGAGATGTCCCGCGTGAGAACATTCCTAAATGGGAAAGGAAGTTTCCTGAAACTTCCAGATTAGGGAATATCTCACAGGTCAATGACGTGATTCATTAATCCTTAGACTTGAGATTCTGTAATGTCTCATGTGAGCTAACTCTGTAATCTTTGATATAGGCTCAAAAGGGTGTCGCCATATAGACACCTGAACCACGGCCTATGTTGCGATTACACAAGTGGCATATGTAGAATTAGTAGAATTAACAAAGGACCTACACTTGTTAAGAACAAGAATGATCTCTTACTGATTGAGTTATTCGTAGTCCATTAGACATTAAACCCTTGTCCAAGGTGGATAAAGATCAAGACATCTAGAAAATGGGGTTTTCTAGGATTGAGATCGAAATGGATATGAAACGAACTTAACTTTAAAGATCAAGAATATTTGGGCTCTGAGAATATTCCCATCCTTTAGTTCTTGATTGAGAGATAGAGTTGTAGGAGGATCGTATGTTATTGACTTACAGGTTCTTCGATTTATTTCGTTATTCGGCTAGGGGTCACACATCCATTGCTAGATTACGATAGTGTGATCTGTGAAGTGATTAATTAATTATTGAATTAATTAATTATTGTCACTGCTAATCGAATAATGAACCTAAAGGGTCACACACAAATGCCAGGATACGAGGGTTATCGTAGGATGTTAATAGGATTAACGAAGGATCAAAATAGTACGAGGCTGATGCCACATGTCAAGTACACGTGGTTGCCACGTGTCACGCGGCCAACGTGGCTGCCACATGTCATTTACACGTGGCTTCATGCGTGTCCCATTTCGTGTGATTTATTTCACACACGAATTCTTTTCTAGAATTAATTAATTAAATTGTAATTAATTAATTTTGGTCTTTTAATTAATTTTGAATTAATTGTTAAGACTATTCTCAAATAAACTTAACCCAATAAATAATTAATTGAGAATTAATTTATTTATTGAATATTGACTTTTAACTTTAGGAAAGTTGAAAAGTCCAACTTCCTATTGTAGGAGAGAGAAGAATATTCTTGCAAGACTTGGAGAACAAGTTGGGAACTTATTTTCTCCAATTAAATTAGTTAATTATTGAGCAAGAAAACAAAGTCCACTATGTTTATGAAACCCTAGGGATTTCGAACCAACCTAGTATTTGTACTAGGGGTGGTGCTTCTCTTATTCTAAGAAAAGTTTTCAAAGCAAAAATTATCCTAGCCATTAACACAAGCTATAGAACTAGCATTCTCACTTGCTTGATCTTGTTCTAGGACTTGTGTGGATACACTTTGGAGGCCTTCTACTTTGGAGTCTAATTCGAAGGACCGTTCGAGGGACTTTCCGCTTGAAGGGTGTTTGGTAGGCGGTAACAACATCACAAGAAAGCTTCAATTAAAGTGAGCTTCAATTAAAGTGAGTTGTTCGTAGTCCATTAAACATTAAACCCTTGGCCAAGGTGGATAAGAGATCAAGACATCTAGAAAATGGGGTTTTCTAGGATTGAGATCGAAATGGATATGAAACGAACTTAACTTTAAAGATCAAGAATATTTGGGCTGTGAGAATATTCCCATGCCTTAGTTCTTGATTGAGAGATGGAGTTGTAGGAGGATCATATTTCACTGATTGTCATTGACTGAAAGGTTCTTCGATTCATTTCGTTATTCGGCTAGGGGTCACACACCCATTGCTAGATTACGGTAGTGTGATATGTGAAGTGGTTAATTAATTAGGGAATTAATTAATTGTTGTCACTGCTAATCGAATAATGAACCTAAAGGGTCACAAACAAATGCCAGAACACGAGGGTTATGGTAGGATGTTAATATGATTAACAAAGGATCAAAAAATAGTTGATCGAAACAGAGCAATACAAGTGGGCATCGCCACGTGTCACGAAAGCCTACGTGGCTGCCACGTGTCACGTACACGTGGCTGTTGCGTGGCTTCGTCGTGTGGTTTATTTCACACGTGAATTCTTTTCTAGAAATTAATTGATTAAATTGTAATTAATTAATTTTGGTCTTTTAATTAATTATTGAATTAATTGTTAAGACTATTCTCATATAAACTTAACCCAATAAATAATTAATTGGGAATTAATTTATTTATTGAATATTGACTTTTAAGTTTAGGAAAGTTGAAAAGTCCAACTTCCTATTGTAGGAGAGAGAAGAATATTCTTGCAAGACTTGGAGAATAAGATGGGAACTTATTTTCTCCAATTAAATCAATAATTAAATTAGTTAATTAGTGAGCAAGAAAACAATCTAATTGGTTCATGGAAACCCTAGGGGTTCGAACCAACCTAGTATAAATACTAGGGATGGTGCTTCTCTTATTCTTTAGACCAACACTCACGAAGTGTTAAGTTTTTGAGAAAAATAAAAGAAAAGTTTTCAAAGCAAAACCCTAGCCATTTAACAAAAGTTATAGAACTAACATTCTCACTTGCTTGATCGTGTTCTAAGACTGGTGTGGATACGCTTTGGAGGCCTTCTACTTTGGAGTTTAATTTGAAGGACCGTTCGAGGGACTTTCCGCTTGAAGGGTGTTTGTTAGGCGGTAACAACATCATAAGAAAGCTTCAGTTAAAGTGAGTTTCTTGTTATTCCCAACATTACAGTACGAAAATTGCAAGACAACGATTAAACTTTTGGAAAATTTTAAACTTCCGCTGCTCAACTCTTTCGTGTTTTCCAACAGCTTTGAGACACTTGTGCCTTTCCTTTTGAACTTTTAAGGTGGGTTTCTCTTCTAATAGCTAAAACGACCCGATATAACCCTTATATGAAATTTTTTGAGCCAAAATAGTATATATGTATATATCGGGTCTTTTCAGAGTAAATGATTTCAAATGTAAGCCCTTCTTTTATGAATTCCTATATTATGTTTTGGCGAGAACTTGATTATGAAAGCACGGGCCCAGGAACTTAGTACATGTGGCGATCAGGGGAGGTAAGGGCCGATGGTGATCCCGTGTGCTAATTCCAACCAAACTATGGTGATACCGGACCTCGCTAGGAGATTAGCGAGGAATGGGAGCTGAGTGCCCTTGGGGGATTCATGTACCCCCATTGGCCTATGTATGGACCGGTGGCCGGGTCTTGCAAACCCGTCCACCACCCGGAAGAAAAAGGTGTATATGTATGATTATGATCATGATATGAATGTGCACAAAAGATATTTGTATGATAACAATGAATCATGTTATGAATACACGAGGAGAAGGTTGGAGATTATGCACGCCCACTCGTCGGGCCTTGAAACTCATGATTAAATATGAATGAATATGATAGTTATAATCCCGTAGATGTTCTTCTTGTTTTACCCACTTGGGAAATTTTGTAAAAACTTCATATAAGATTATGGCTTGTATGTATATGTTTAAATTATGCGATATTTATACTTATGCCCTGTTTTATACCCACCAGTCTCCTATAGACTGAACCCGGTTTGTTTTTAGTTGTTTTATGCAGGTTAAGGAGTGCTAGGCGGGAATACAAGTCGTCTAGGTCTTGCATTAGTGTTTAGCACTCTCTTTATGCTTCACTCGCACTCATATTACTATTTTGATATATGATCATGTATATGGAGTGTATATGATTTTGTAGGCCGTGTGGGCCGTTGAATACTTGAATGGTATTGTATATCTATTTTGGAGCTCGGTGGCTCATTGTATATATATATATACATATGTTGTTTGGCTTCCGCATTTTGTTATTATTCTGATTTTCATTGTCTTGTTCTTGTATGGTTTAAGGGTTAGTTCCCGCCTAGCATAGAGTGTGTGTTGTACCCCGTTCGCCGTGATTTGGCATGTGTATTGACTTCCATTTCATATACGGGTCGGGTCTCGGTGCGGGGGGTTGTGGCACCTTGTGCTCGGGTGCTACATTATATGCACATGTATTAGAACTCCCTAATCCATAAGGTTGTTAGGGACTTTGTCATTAGGTGAATGACACATAAAACAAGCCCTAACTCAAGGCCGGATTATAAACCACTCTAAGCCGATGAGTCCAACAAACAGTGGGAGTGTTGATTAGGCTCGATTGAGGCTTGCTCATGGGATTGCGTCCTTAAGAAGGAGCATCCTGTTTCATGGGGTGTAAAGTGCATAAGTTGATACGTACGCAATACATGAGGGTGCTCGTTATTAGAACGGGTACGCTAAGGTGTCCCGCGTGAGAAGATTCCTAAATGGGAAAGGAAGTTTCCACTTCAAGAAGAGGAAACTTTCAGATTAGGAAATATCTCACAGGTCAATGGCGTGAGTAAAGTAATCCTTTGACTTCAGATTCCATTGATGCTTTGTGGGCTAACTCTGTAGTCTTAGGTATAAGCTTTAAAGGATGTCTCACGAGACAACTGATTCAAGGCTTATGCTGGGGCTGCTCAAGTGGCACATGGAAGCATATGAGAATCAATAAAGGACCTACACTTGCTTTAATGCAAGAAGATCTCTTATTGCATAAGTCGTTCATATGTCATCCTAAACCCTCGGCCGAGGTAGTGGATCAAGACATCAAGAAAAGAGTTTCTTAGATTGAGATCAAATGGATATGAAACGAACTTAGCTTTATGGTCGGGATTAATAAGGCTCTCATTATTCCCATGCCCTAGATCTTAATCAAGAGATGGGATGGTAGGAGGATCATACCTCATAGCTGTCATTAACTGAAAGGTTCTTTCGAATATATATTCTTTGTTCGGGGTAGGGTTCACACACCTATTGCTAGACTATGGTCGTGTTATCTGTGAGTTAATTAATTAATAATGGTATTAATTAATTGGGTTCACTGCTAACTGAAAATGAACCTAGGAGGTCACACACAAATGCCAGGTTCAAAGGGTATTGAAGGGAACATCAAATAGTTGATCGAAACGAAACCACATGTGCAAAGTACACATGTGGCACGTGAGCATGTTTTGGGCGTGTGGTCCAATTGTGAAATTGGACCATGTGTTGATTAATTAGAAAATTAATTATAAAGCCCAGATATAATTAATAGAGAATTAATTATATATCCCTAATATAATTAATTAAGAGAATTAATTATATAACCCAAAGAAATTAATTAGAGAATTAATTTTAGCCCATTGGAATTAATTAGGAGAATTAATTCTAAAGCCCATTATGGAATTAATTAGAGAATTAATTCTAAATATTTAATTATTTAGTTATTCTAATTTGATTAGAATAAGTAAATAAATAAATATTAAGTATCTTCTATTTATTATTCTAATATGATTAGAGTAAATATTTATTTATTTATTATGAGAATAATTAAATATTCCTAATATGATTAGGAAGCTCTTTTTCTAGAAGAAATAAATATCTTATTTTGAATAAAATTCCTAATACTTGGATAAAAAGAAAATAAAAGAAAAGTCAAAGTTGGAATCCAATTCCAAATTGACTTTAGGGTGTTCGAAACCCTAACCCTATTTATAGGCTAAGGGGTTTGAAAATTGTCTCTTACGCATGATAGAGAGATCACGCCCAAACGACAGTAAGGGCTGGTGGAACGAATTTTTTCAAGCGAGATTCTAAGTGAAAAAATCGATCCACTAAATATGGCGAGCTTCGTTTGTGCAAACGGCAAAGGGACGAGTTTTTTCAACGAGGGTGTTCGGTTGAAAAAATAGGACCGGATTTGTAGTTTCCGATTTCGTCAAACTGGGTTTCAAAGAGAGTTTAATCATGCTTTTCTAATCTCATTTCTTGTTTCTTTCTTTACACATGTTATAGTAGTAGCATGCTCACTCACATGATTTGAATCTAGGACTGGTGTGGATTGTTACTCTAGAGGAAACCTATCATATAATCTAAAGTAGAAAGAAACTTTAAGGGGACGGGGTTGCCATTACCGTATGAAGCGCGTTTGACGGCAGCTCAAAACGTGTCAAGAAAGCGACGATTCTTATAAGTTCTTGAATCCCTAAGATTTGGAAATAGAAATTGCAAGTCCAATCTTGCTTCTTGAGATTTTTTTTTTTAAATTCCGTTGTGCATTTTGATCGTGTTTTTCCCAATAAAAACGAGACAGGAAAAACTAAACCGAAAAAGAGAGGAGCGTCGCGGCCACGCCGCGTGTAACGCCCCAATTTTCGGAAGTTCAGGTAAGCACGCCACGTGCGGGTCTTCGGGAGTTGGGGGGTTATTTTAATTATTTCGATTATTTATTTATAACTTTCATTACATTATTATGCACTATACTTCTATGCAATTTATATGAATTGTCATTAACATGGATAAATACGTGAAGTAATTGTTAAGGGAATTAAATACTTCTATATGACTTTACTTGATCATTTCATAATTATATAGACTTAATTACATAACATGAATTGAAGTTATTTGATCAATTTATATGGAATGAAAACTTGATTGCATTCATTTAAACAACTTAGGGACCTAAGTGCAATAATGGTGATTAGTGAGAGTTAGTGGGAGATATAATATATCATATGCATTTTATCTCTCATTTTTCATTCATAACATTTTCATCAAAAATCTTACACACACACACACACACTAAATACCGATCAAAACACCAAGAGGAGGGAAGAAGATTTCATCTCATTTTCAAGCTTGAATTCAAGGAAGTTTGCACAAGTTGAAGCATCATTATCATATCATCCATTCATCCATTTCAAGGTATAAATGAGATTTGTTTGATCTCTTCAATATGTGATGATATAGGGTTTGATGTTTATGTAAGTATTTCTTACTCATTCTTGGTTAGAAGCATGTTTAGGGTCCTTTTATTCCAAGCCTTGCTTGAAAACATGAGTTGTATGAAAGTTGGAATATATGTAATATTATGGGGTTTTATGGATAGATTCTTGATGATTTGATACATGTTTCATGGTTTGATTGTTGTATAATTGAAGTATTATGTGTATTACATGCTCTTGAGTAATTGTTATGGATTGGATTTGGATTTATGATTGACTTTGATGGCTTGAAAACTGCCTTGCTCTCCCGTGTTTTCCGAGCAGAGGATCCCGGCCGGGACCCATTTTGAACTGAATCCAGTCCCGGCCAGGACACTTATTTGGGTTGGCTACGTTAATTGTGTCCTGTCCGGGACACTTTTGAACTGAATAATAATCCCGGCTGGGACCTCTCTCTGGGTGAACAGTGGTTTTTCGTGTAAAAATTATCCGTTCTCCAATTAATTCTATTATGCCTCTTATGTTCTTAATTGCTAAATTTGTGATAAATCATGATTGTTTCAATCATGTTTACGAAATTTCATAATTGACCTTGTACGACATTTTATTTTGGGATTTTCTATGACGGGGGAGGTTTGTGTAATTTTGTGAAACTTTGAATTATGAATTGCATGCTTAATTCTTGTTATCTAATTGATAAATTTGACTCATTTATGACCTTTAATGATTGTAAAAGCATGATTGACATTGCATGACTTTGTCGTTCGTCATAATTGGTTCATAAGAGTCGAGTCTTACGTACACTTGTCCTTGTTACACAGATCACGGTCCCGGAGACGAAATTCAACTAAATAGTTGTTCGTCATAGTTGGTTCATAAGGGTGTTATCTTGTTTCTTTTGGTTGGTTAAGTTAAGGTGAGGTTTAAATTCTAGATATCTAGAACCCATATTACCCTATGTGATGTTTAAGACAAAATGTATCTATATATTTATAGTTTTCCAAACTTTAGGGATTTCAACTAAATTACCGAACCGTATTGTATTGATTGATTGTTTTGGCGAGTTATTGTATTGCACTGTAGGCCTGAGGGTAGTGTATTGAGCCAACCGGGAAAGCTTGGGCTGACGGGTAACTCTTGCACTATCCTCACCATTTTGGGATGACCCCTAAACCCACTAGGAGATTAGTGGGGAAAGGAGTTCCGGGCTTAGGGATTCATGTACCCTCTGCCCAGATTGATTGGATGGTGGGGCCTTGCAATCCCACCATCACCTGGAGCGAAAGGGATTAATAAAACTGCTACATGTGCACTGTAATTGATTACTTGATCACCTAAACACATAAAGACTTAATTATTGTACACTGTTGGAGAAATGTTGGAGAATTGCCCTCACTCACCGGGCCACTGATTGTTTGAATTGAATTGATTGTATTGATCAATTGAATTAGTTGTAATCTCGGGCGAGGAATTATTCTATTCTTGAACTTATATTCTTTCTTTTATAAAACCTTACCCGAAATTATAGCTTGTATGGTAATTGTGCTTATAATTATAAACCCCTCACTCAGTCTTACATAGACTGACACCTCACATTTTCAGGTTTTGCAGGTTGAGTGCTAGGCGGGGTTTGAGTCTTTTGTTGGGTCTAGTATTGCACTCTCATGTAGATAATTATGTATTACTTTTGAATCTTCATAATGCATATGTATATTATGAATTGTTCTTGGAAAGTTTGGGATTGTAAATATGGAAATGTTGGATAGTGACTCATCAATTGCTAATGGAAAGAATGTATATTATTTTGCTTCCGCTTTGTTGTTGTGCATGTTGGTAATTCATTGAGGGTTAGTCTCGCCTACCTAGTGAGTCGTTTTTCTTATTGTCTCCCGTTCGCTATAGGTTTGATTCATGTATGGGTGTTCATTCCATATGTGGATTGAACTATAGTGCGGGGGATGTGGCTATCTAGCTTTCCGGGTGCTACATCCTAAGGTGGTATCAGAGCCCGGTTGCAAAACGCGGTTCTAGTATCGTGTCTAATGAGTCTAAGTCGTACGGCATAGGATTATTTGACTATTTGCGAGTCTTGCATTTTACTTGAACCTATTTGAAATACTTGAAACTATTTGGTTTAGGTGATTTATGTGAATTACTTGTATTATGTGTTTCAATTACACTCATTTGCACTTGTTAATCAAACATGCATGTACAGTGTTTAAATTTCAGGATGACTCGTGGTCACCCTCGTAGTGAGCATTCTCCCGGCCATAGGCGCCATCATCATGACCATTCTCCTCCACCTCCACCCCCTCAAGCTCAACCTCAGGATTTCCTGAATTCTATGGTTCAACTCATCAATCAAAGGTTGAGGGATTATGTGCCTCCAACACCACCAGCTCCTCCACCACAGGCAGCACCGATTTCAGCCATACTTCGAGAATATCAAAATCAACATCCACCAAGGTTCTTTAAGGGAAATGACATACAAGCCGAGCAATGGCTTAAAGAAGTTGAAAGGATTTGGGAACTTATTCCATGTGAATCTAGAGAGAAGGCTCGGTGTACACTCACTTTAATTCAAGGAGAAGCCTACTCTTGGTGGGAAAGTACCAAAATTGTTCTTGATGTCGTCGAAGAGGAAGTTACATGGGAGGTCTTTGTAAGGGAATTTAAGAACAAATTCATTCCTCCGTCATCTTGCACTAAGAGGCTCAAGGAATTCACAGAGGTTAAACAAGGAGGAAAATCGGTTGCGGATATATAGCCGAGTTTGAGAGGTTATCCAAGTATGCCCCTAATATTGCAAGTGATGATTTCCACAAGGCTATGCAATTTGTACAAGGGCTTAGACCGGACATTCAAGCTGCAATTGAAGTTGTTAATACAGTACATGGAAGAAGGCCACTATAAAGCTCTTAAGGTCGAGGATTCAGTTAATGCTCGGAGATCTACCTATAGATCGGGACAGGGTTCTGGTTTAGGGATGAGGTCAAATTATAACCCTGGAAAGAGGCCTAGTGCATATGATACAGCTCCTCCACAGTTTAAAGGCTCGGGGAAGAAGTTTAAACCACAAGGACCGGTTCAGAAGGCTCCTCAGCCACCTGTTATACCACCACCACCGGAGAAACCTAAGTGTTCCTTCTGCGGGCAACCTACACACCACTATGACAATTGTAGGAGACGTTTGGGGTTATGTTTGTTATGTGGAAGTACCGATCACATGGTGGATTCGTGTCCAGATCATCGGGAACCACCTGCCGGGGGTCAGAGGCCATTGATTCGAGCTCGTGCTTATACATTGGAAGGAGAAGAAGTGGATGCAGATGTGGACCCTGCAGCAGTCGTTGAAGGTACCATTTGCATTCATGACATAGACATACGTACTTTATTTGATCCAGGAGCTACTCACTCCTTTATTTCTTGTAATATTTTTGTGAAATTTCCCTTATGTGTTACTTTCTCTCCTGCCAGCTATGTTGTTAGTACCCCTTTTGGTGGTAGTATAAAAACTAACCGGGTTTAGAGAGGTGCCGGTGAGTATTGAGGATCAGGTTTTCTCCACGGATTTCATTGAATTGTCGATGTCCTACTATGGTTCTATCTTGGGAATGGACTAGTTATACAAACATTTTGCTACCATGGATTGTCGGGCCAAGAAAGTTCAGTTGGGTTCAGAAGTTGTTATGGGTTGGAGTTCTAAAACAGTGCCTTTGTTATCCTTCTCTGAAGCTCAGAAATTGGTCTGTGATGGGGCTACGGGATTCGTAGCCTATATTCTTAATCAGCATAAGGACCAAATGAAGTTAGAAGAAACAGAAGGGGTTAAGAAGTTTTCGAAGGTGTTTCCCGAGAAATTAGATTCGTTGCCACCGGAGAGGGAAATAGAATTTGTTATTGATTTGTATCCGAATGCAGAGCCGTATTCCAAGACTCCATATCGGATGGCTCCGGTAGAATTGAAAGAGTTGAAAACCCAATTGGATGCTCTATTGGAAGTTGGGTATATAAGACCAAGTTCTTTGCCGTGGGGTGCACCGGTATTATTTGTAAAGAAGAAGGATGGTACTCTACAAATGTGTACTGATTACCGGGAGTTAAATCGGATGACCATCAAGAATAAATATCCACTTCCACACATTGAAGAGTTATTTGATATACTCCAAGGGTCCTAATTTTATTCGAAGCTTGATTTGAGACAAGGGTATTAACAACTACGGATCCGAGCCGAGGATATTCCAAAGATGGGCTTTAATATGAGATATGGGCATTATGAATTTGTGGTTATGCCTTTTGGTTTGACGAATGCTCCCGCCGCTTTTATGGATATGATGCATCGAATTTTCCAACCGTTTCTTGATAAGTTTGTTGTGATTTTCATTGATGATATTTTGATTTTCTCAAAGTCGGCCGAGGAGCACGCAAGGCATCTCAAGTTGGTATTAAAAACATTGAAGGAGCATCAATTGTTCGTAAAGTTTAGTAAGTGCGAGTTTTGGATCGACCGAGTTTCTTTCTTGGGTCATATTATTTCGAGGAATGGATTAGAAGTTGATCCTTCTAAGATTGAAGTGGTGTTAAAGTGGGAGAAGCCAAAGAATGCCTCCGAGATTAGAAGCTTCTTGGGATTGGCGGGGTATTATAGGAGATTTGTACAAGAATTTTCAAAAATAGCTGCTCCTTTGACTCGATTAACGAAGAAAGATGTCAGGTATATATGGGATGATAACTGTGAGAAGAGCTTCAATGTTTTAAAGGAGAAATTAGTTTAAGCTCCAGTTTTAACTCTTCCGGAGGGTTCTGAAGGATATGCAGTCTATACGGATGTGTCGAAGGAAGGTTCAGGTTATGTTTTAACTCAGAACGGGAAAGTGATTGCTTATGCTTCCCGAAAGTTGAAGGAGTATGAAAAGGACTACCCTACACACGATCTTGAGCTTGCTGCCGTGATATTTGCACTCGGGAAATGGAGGCATTATTTGTATGGAGTATCATTTGAAATTTTCATTGATCATAAGAGTCTCCAATATCTATTCACACAAAAGGATCTCAATATGAGGCAACAGAAATGGATGGAACGGTTGGAGGACTATGATTGTGTTATCAAGTATCATCACGAGAAGGCTAATGTAGTCGCCGACGCTTTAAGTAGGAAGGTTGGTGTTTCGAATTTGGAAGTTGGTGTAAGTAATGAAGTTGAGCCTATTGTGATTATAGTTTGGGTTTTCAATATCTCCATTCAACTGGAATTGAAGCATAGTATGTTTGAGGCTCAAGGTAAGGATCCAGAAGTTCAGAAGTTGGTTGTTAGGGCAAGAAAGGATCCAGAAAGTCCATTTGGGTTCGATGAAACTGGTCTTCTTCCTTTCAAGAACCGAGTGGTAGTACCCGATGAGTTAAAAAGGGTATTGCTTGAGAAAGCTCACAAGTCGGCTTATTCGGTCCATCCCGGAGGGAATAAAATGTACAAGGACTTAACACAATATTATTGGTGGTATGGGTTGAAGAGGGACGTGGCCGAGTTTGTGAAGCATTGCTTAACGTGTCAAAAAGTAAAAGCCGAGCATCAAAAGGCCGGATGACTTCTACAGCCGTTACCTATTCCCGAGTGGAAGTGGGAACAGGTGACAATGGATTTTATTTCCGGGTTACCGAAGGTGAAGGGTGGATATGATAGTATTTGGGTGATTGTGGATCGGTTGACTAAGTTTGCACATTTTATACCAGTCCGAGTCTCTTATAAGATCCAAAAGTTAGCCGAGATTTATAATAGAGAGATTGTCCGACTTCACGGGATTCTGGTGAGTATTGTTTCAGATATAGATCCCCGTTTTACTTCAAAGTTATGGCGAGAATTGCGAGGGATTTTAGGTACGAAGCTTCAACTCAGTATGACTTTTCATCCTCAAACAGACTGTCAGTCCGAGAGAGTTATAAGGTATTTGGAGGATTTACTTCGAGCTTGTGCCTTCGATTTTCAAACTTCTTGGCATGAGTAACTTTCGCTAGTTGAGTTCGCGTACAACAATAGTTTTCAAGCTTCAATTGGCATGGCTCCTTATGAATTGTTATATGGGCGAAAATGTCGGTCATCGTTGTTCTTTGATTTGGAAGAGTGGAAATAGACGAAGCAGGAAGGAGTAAAGAATGGAGATTAACTTGAGAAACCTTCTAAACCCGTAAGGGCTATGATCGAGAAAGTCCAACAAATACAACAAAGAATGAGAGCTGCACAAGATAGACAGAAAAGTTATGCCGATATTTGCCGGAGGGATCTTAAGTTTAATGTGGGGGACCGGGTTTTCTTACAGGTATCTCCACGTAAAGGGTTCTCTCGAATTGGAAAGGGAGGAAAGCTGAATCCTCGTTATCTGGGCCTGTTCGAAGTTCTTGAGAGAATTGGGGAAGTGGCTCACAGATTGGATCTACCGCCAAATCTTACCGGAATTCAAAGGGAGGAAAGCTGAATCCTCGTTAGCTGGGTCTGTTCGAAGTTCTTGAGAGAATTGGGGAAGTGGCTCACAGATTGGATCTACCGCCAAATCTTACCGGAATTCTTAATGTTTTTCACGTATCTCAACTAAGGAAATATTATCCGGAGGAAACTGAAATTCTCCCCGTTGAAGAAGTAGAGTTGGAACCAAATTTATCGTTCGTTCAGAAGTCGGTGAGAATTTTGGACAGAAAGTATCAAGAGTTGAGGAACCGGAGTATTCCTATGGTCAAGGTTTTATGGCAAAGTGACAAAACCGAAGAGATAACTTGGGAGCCGGAAGAGAAGATGAAGCGGTTCCACCCGGAGTTGTTTATTTCCAATCATTGAATCTGGGGACCAGATTCTTCTAAGGGGGGGAGAGTTGTAACGCCCCAATTTCCAGAAGTTCAGGTAAGCACGCCACGTGTGGGTCTTCGGGAGTTGGGGGTTTATTTTAATTATTTCAATAATTTATTTATAACTTTCTTTACATTATTATGCATTATACTTCTATGCATTTATATGAATTGTCATTAACGTAGATAAATACGTGAAGTAATTGCTAAGGGAATTAAATACTTCTATATGACTTTACTTGATCATTTCATAATTATATGGACTTAATTGCATAACATGAATTTAAGTTATTTGGTCAATTTCTATGAAATGAAAACTTGATTGCATTCATTTAAATAACTAAGGGACTAAGTGCAATAATGGTGATTAGTGAGAGTTAGTGGGAGATATAATATATCATATACATTTTATCTCTCATTTTTCATTCATAACATTTTCATCAAAAATCTTACACACATACACACACACTAAATACTGATCAAAACACCAAGAGGAGGGAAGAAGAATTCATCTGATTTTCAAGCTAGAATTCAAGGAAGTTTGCACAAGTTGAAGCATCATTATCATCTCATCCATTCATCCATTTCAAGGTATAAATGAGATTTCTTTCATCTCTTGAATATGTGATGATATAGGGTTTGATGTTTATGTTAGGATTTCTTACTCATTCTTGGTTAGAAGCATGTTTAGGGTCCTTTTATTCCAAGCCTTGCATGAAAACATGAGTTGTATGAAAGTTGGAATATATGAAATATTTTGGGGTTTTATGGATAGATTCTTGATGATTTGATACATGTTTCATGGTTTGATTGTTGTATAATTGAAGTATTATGTGTATTAAATGCTCTTGAGTAATTGTTATGGATTGGATTTGGATTTATGATTGGCTTTGCATGGCTTGAAAACTGCCCTGCTCTCCCCTGTTTTTCGAGCTGAGGATCCCGGCCGGGACCCATTTTGAACTGAATCTAGTCCCGGCAGGGACACTCATTTGGGTTGGCTACGTTAATTGTGTCCCGTCCGGGACACTTTTGAACTGAAAAGCAATCCCGGCCGGGTCCTCTCTCTGGGTGAACAGTGGTTTTTTGTGGAAAAATTATCCGTTCTCCAATTAATTCTATTATGCCTCGTATGTTCTTAATTGCTAAATTTGTGATAAATCATGACTGTTTCAATCATGTTTACGACATTTCATAATTGACCTTGTACGACATTTTATTTCGGGATTTTCTATGACGGGGGAGGTTTATGTAATTTTGTGAAACTTTGAATTATGAATTGCATGCTTAATTCTTGTTATCTAATTGATAAATTGGACTCATTTATGACCTTTATTGATTGTAAGAGTATGATTGACATTGCATAACATTTCCGTTCGTCATAATTGGTTCATAAGAGTCGAGTCTTACGTACACTTATCCTTGTTACACAGATCACGGTACCGGAGACGAGGAGCACGCGCTTTAGGGTGTTATCTTGTTTCTTTTGGTTGGTTAAGTTAAGGTGAGGTTTAAATTCTAGATATCTTGAACCCATATAACCCTATGTGATGTTTAAGCCAAAATGTATCTATATATTTATAGTTTTCCAACCTTTAGGGATTTCAACTAAATTACCGAACCGTATTGTATTGATTGATTGTTTTAGCGAGTTATTGTATTGCACTGTGGGCTCGAGGGTAGTGTATTGAGCCAACCGGGAAAGCTTGGGCTGACGGGTAGCTCTTGCACTATCCTCACCATTTTGGGATGACCCCTAAACCCACTAGGAGATTAGTGGGGAAAGGAGTTCCGGGCTTAGGGATTCATGTTATAATATCCCGCTCGTTCGACCTTTCCAGGTACGCCTTCACGGGTGAGCTATGTGCGCTTTTAAGTATTTAATTATGTGAATTATGTGTCTATTATACTTTCTATGTGATATATTTGAATTACTTGAACTTAATTGACCTTATGTGATTTATTTATACGTATTTGTCTTCTTTGTTTTGTTCTTGTTTCGTTCGTGTCCGTTTTCGTTTTTGATTTTTGTGACTACGTGCTAGGCGTGACTTATGTATGTTATGTATGCGTCTTTGTGATTGTTACTTGTTTTTGAGTTCGTTTGATACGGTTTTGAAACCGTTTTATGTTTTAGGGACACAAGGGCCTAACGAGCCTTAACGCACCTTGTGCTCCGGAAGGCGTAACTTGAGCTCGGGAATTCGGATTCGAATTACGGAAGATGCGTTGGACTCGTAACGAAGAAAGAAAGACAAAGAATCAAGATTTATATTTTTCTAAGCCCATTTGATTCCCCGTTTTTCTACCGGAACGAGCCCCTTTCACCTTTAAGCCATCTTTTGACTTAATTAAGTTTTGTGGACCCCACTTAAACCCTAACCAAGCCTTAACCATGATTTATACCTTGAGTTAAGTCCTCTCTTGCCCCTTATGCTGCCAAAACCGATCCACTCTCTTCCTCTCTTCTCAATCTCGATCAGCTCAAGCAAGGGAAAAGAAGAGAAGAAACCCCTTTGGCTATTTTGGAGATTTTGCGCCCATATCACATCCAAATCTTCCCAAATTCGAAAGGTAAGCTCATGATCGTATTATACACTCTCTATTCTCTCTTATGTGTGGATTTGAGTTGATTTTATTGGTTGGTTCTTGAGATTGAGCAAGCTTGTGAATAGTGGAGTTTGGATGAATTTGATGATTCTTGCTTCCTTCTTGATTCCCTTGAATTATGGTGATTATATGTTGCTTCCATAACTTGATTCTATGTATTTGTTGCATCTCCTTTCATGGTAGTTGAGTTTATGAGTGATTGGCCTTGGATGAGTGCTTGAGAATGGATGATATAGCTTGATGCATTCTTCCCCTTTCTTGCTTTGTTTCTTGCAAATTTTGTGGCTGAAATTGTTGATACTTGCATGGCATGAATATATGGTGAATTAGTGTTATTTTCATGCTAGTTATATGTCTTTTCAATGGCATAAGAGACTCGGCCAAGAACCGAAATCCCTTGTTTTTGCCTTCAAAAAACGAAGTGTTGCTGCGTTTATTTTTCCAGGCCGAATGCATGACACGGCCGTGTCATGTTATAACTGGAAATGGACACGGCCGTGTCAAGCTCTCGACTTTGGGCCCTGAATTAATTTAAACTGGACACAGCCGTGTCCGATTCCTTTGCATTCCGGACGAGGCCGTGTTTTGGCCGGGAGGAGTTTCTTTCGTCGTTTCGTTGCTTTTCGTTGGTTCTTCTTGCCTCGTTTATAATGTGTATGCATGATTAACTTGTTGTATGATGTGTTAAGCTTGACCTCGTGAATTTATGGTATATTCTTTGCTCTCGGTTATGAGATAGAACCTTATATGCCTTGAATGCTTCTATTTGAGCTAATGTGCATTCATTTCGTATTCTTTGCATCATAAACATACATCCACAAGTGCCGAGCGTCTAATGTGGTTCATATTGAGTCTAAGGTTGTCGTTTGCCTTTGTTTTGCCTTTAGGTTCGTTCCTTGGTTGACGAGGTTGTCCTCTAGACGTCCGACTTGCTTCCTTTGTTCCCGTTGCTTCTCGGAGGTGAGGTTTTCTTCCTTTTAGATAATATGAGCTACAACCCTATGTGTTTTGAAGCCCGCGTGCGAGTTATGTATACTATATGATAAATATGTGTATGATATGTATTTTGAGGGCTTGTCCCATTTTGTATAAGACTTTAAAAAGGTTTTATATGTATATAGCTCTATTTCGATATTCTTTTGGAAAGCTCTAAATATGTGTGAGTGTGTAGCGAGATTTATCTTTGAAAGATAAGCTTTGAGATAAGTTTGTGTGACTTTTGTGATATGTTTGGGCCCCGGAGTGTGGTATGGTAATCTCGGGTCGGCCGAGGGGTCGCCGAGCTCTTTCATCAACACCTCCATTTGAGAGTCTCACCCAACCTTAGGAGTTTGAGGAAGGGTGTTTCTCTTGAGCCGGCGGAGGCAACCGCCGAAGGTTTCAAGGTAGTAATTAAACCTTGTCACATTTCTGTGTATGGATAGCTAGGGCTTGCTACCCTTCTATCACCCGGAGTAGGTTGGATTACGAATTATGTTTTGATTATGATTTATGTCTTTGATTATGAATGGAGTTTGGAAGGAGAACTCGTACTTGCCGAGTTAGTGTGATTATGTATAAATCTATGAAACGGGAATGGACTCTTAAATACTTAAAATTGGTTGTTTTGGCCTTTGGCCTTTAACCCCCTCCCTTTTTCTATATATTTATTATCACGGGAAATGATTTGGCTTACAAAAACCATCCCCGGTTTATGGATTCTCTTCAAATTGCTAAGTGCTTTGCTCTGTATGTATATAGGGGTGCGTGTATTAGCCCCCTCACCAGTCTCTAGGACTGACCCTCGTTGCTTCTTCTCTTTTTCCCCTTTGATTTGAGCTTTGCAGGTACCCGGTTGGGAGTCTGGCTAGGCGGCTGTTGTCTTTCGAGTCTTGGGAGTAGTTCGAGTCTTTGTAGAGTCCTTGCATTCACATATTTACTTTTCCTCTTTGGTACTACGTATATTTGGTACTATGTATAAATAATTATAAGCTATGTTTTGTAATTTGAAGTTTTGAATATTCCTTTTGGCCCGGGGTGGGCAAAGCATGTTGAATTACGTATATCTCTTCCTGAGCTTTTGTATCTGTAATCGGTTATGTTAGTTGATCTTATGGCTTCCGCACTTTCGATTTTATTTTGTTGCGCACTCTGTTCAGGGTCTAGACCGCCTAGCCTAGAGTTGATTTTGTTTGTCACCCGTTCGCCATAGTCCGACGCGTGGACGGAGTTTCCATTTTGGCACCCAGGTTGGGCTATGGTGCGGGGGATGTGGCGCCCTCCGCTCCGGGGTGTTACACATGTACCCTTTGCCCAGATTGATTGGATGGTGGGGCCTTGCAATCCCACCATCACCTGGAGCGAAAGGGATTATTAAAACTGCTACATGTGCACTGTTATTGATTATTGATCACCTAAACACATAAAGACTTAATTATTGTACACTGTCGGAGAAATGTTGGAGAATTGCCCTCACTCGTCGGGCCACTGATTGTTTGAATTGAATTGATTGTATTGATCAATTGAATTAGTTGTAATCTCGGGCGAGGAATTATTCTATTCTTGAACTTATATTCTTTTTTTTATAAAACCTTACCCGAAATTATAGCTTGTATGGTAATTGCGCTTATAATTATAAACCCATCACTCAGTCTTACATAGACTGACACCTCACATTTTCAGGTTTTGCAGGTTGAGTGCTAGGCGGGGTTTGAGTCTTTTGTTGGGTCTAGCATTGCACTCTCATGTAGATAATTATGTATTACTTTTGAATCTTCATAATGCATATGTATATTATGAATTGTTCTTGGAAAGTTTGGGACTGTAAATATGGAAATGTTGGATAGGGACTCATCAATTGATAATGGAAAGAATGTATATTATTTTGCTTCTGCTTTATTGTTGTACATCTTGGTAATTCATTGAGGGTTAGTCCCGCCTCGCTAGTGGGTCGTTTTTTTTATTATCTCCCATTCGCTATAGGTTTGATTCATGTATGGGTGTTCGTTCCATATGTGGATTGAACTATAGTGCGGGGGATGTGGCTATCCAGCGTTCCGGGTGCTACACCGTGGCAGCGCCATAAAATGTCGCTGGCGCGACGTGCTAGCAGGGGAACTCACTGACATGCCATCGCGGCCGCACCCGAAAGACAAGCAAAACACCTCGCGGCCGCGACGGACTTACAGAAGCACCCACTAGACTAATGTCACAGCCACGACAGGGGTCCAGTAGCACTCACTGATCTGGTGTCGCGACCGTGCTCGGTTTTTAGTTAAAAAGCTTTGAGGGCGCGACGAACATCCAGAAGCCAAATCTGTACTAGCATCACGATCGCGGTGAATGTAGCACCCCACGCGGTGGGTCACCACATCCCCCGCACCTAAGCCCAATCCACATACGAGATGGGAAACCCATTAATGAACCAAGCAGAGGGGAACGGGAGACAAACATACACACACCTAAGCTAGGCGGAACGTAGACCTTGCAATTTAAACAAACCAACAAAATCGAATGCGTATACGGAAGCGATGTATATATTCCAATAATGAATCACAAGCAGCAGGTGACGGGTTCAACTAGCATAGATACCTAATCCCGAATATTATCATAAATCATAAATACGAACGGGTTCAAACTGTTTCCTAGAAGCCTGTCCCGAAATCTATCATATAAAAATATATCATAAGATATACATACAAACGTTCAGATTCATACAAATAAAAAAGTACGTTTCTAAGGACTCAAACTTGATAAAAGACTTGATAGACTCCGCCTAGCTCGAACTCCACGCAAACCTGCAAACTAAAAACAAAACCGGAGAGGGATCAGTCACACAGATTGAGTGAGGGGCTACCCATACATGCTACGTACGTATAAGTAGCAAAGCACATTCAATCACACATGGCTCGTGAACTCAGGGATAGTTTTTGCACACTAAACTTTGCCCGTGATACATACATATAGGGATTTCATAACAAAACAGATCAAAGCTTAACTTAACAGATTCGTACATATCAAACATTTCTAAAACGTATCTTAACATATCAAATCTTATCAAAACATTCATATCTTAACTCATACTTTCAAAAGATTAATATTTTATCTTAATTAAGAGTCTATCCCTGTTTCACAAACTTAGCAGAGCATACAAACATAACTTGACGAGTACGAGTCCTAAATCCCATCCTGGGGTCCTCAGATAGAAATATCAGACATATCAAAGCAAAATAGACAAATCAAACAAACTTCCTTTCTTAAGTGATGGAAGGGTTGCGCGACCCTAACCATCCATCCCAGGTGAGGGGAGTGCAAGCTACTTCAAACCCTCAGGATCTCCATCACTAACCAAACCTCCTGGTGAGATCAGGGGTAATTCGAATCAAACTGTGGAGATGTGCACAAAGGTGATAACCGGCGACCCCGTGGTCGTCCTGGGTCTCTCTTACGCATAACTCCGGGGCCCATCATACCAAAACATATCATACCAGAGCATATCATAACCCGTTACAGAACTTAACATATCAGAACTTACATAACAACCTTACCTTGCAACAACTATGCTATAGCTACCTCTCCGTGTCAAATCCATAATATACCATAGCTCATAGCTCTGGGCTTGTAAGAGGCACACGATTTGAAACTGTAGCACCCGAGCGTAAGGTACCACATCCCCCGCGCCGAGACCCGACCCGTATATGAAATGGAAGTCCATACACGTGCCAAATACACGGCGAACGGGGACACAATACACACGCTATGCTAGGCGGGACTAACCCTTAAACCATTCAGGATCAAGACAATATAAAAAATCAGAGCGATAATAAAATGCGGAAGAAAGATCAACATATATTATATACAATGAGCCACCAAGCTCCAAAATAGATATACAAAATCATGCAAGTATCCAAGGCCCCACAGCCTACCAAAATCATAACGCTCCATATCATGAGCATATACAAAATAGGAATAAGAGTATGAGTGTATGATACTGAAAAGAAGTGCTAAACAACAATGCAAGACCTAGACGACTTGTATTCCCGCCTAGCACTCCTATACCTGCACAAAACAACTGAAAACAAACCGGGTTCAGTCTATACGAGACTGGTGGGTATGAAACGAGGCATAAAATATAATATCGTATAATTGAAACACATTCATGCAAGCCCTAATCCCGTGTGAAGTTTGATAAGAATTTCCCAAGTGGGCAAAACAAAGAAAACATCAACGGGATTACGACATTCATATTCATTCATAATTGTTCATAAGGTTTTATGGCCCGGCGAGTGGGCGTGCACAATCTCCAACCAACACCTCGTGTAATCATAACATGAATTATTCGTTTTCACACATAAATCTTTTGTGCTCATACATAACATGATCATAATCATTCATATACACCTTCTTCCTCCGGGTAGTGGGCGAGTTTGCAGGGCCCGGCCACCTAATCATATCAATATGGCTAGTGAGGTACATGAATCCTCAAAAGCCCGGTTAGCCTTTCCTCGTAAAAAACTCCTTAACGAGGTCGGTTTCGCCGTAAATTGGTTGGACCTAGTGTATGGGATCACCGTCGGCCCTTGGCTCCCCGGATAGCCACATACACTAAGTCCCTGGGCCCGTGTTCAAATCATATCATGCACTCGCCAAAATCATAAGGTAGGGTTTCATAAATAAAAAGGGGTCATACGTTTGAAATCATTTACTCAAAAGGACTCAATATACATAAATATACTATTTTGGCTTAAAACCTTTCACGTAAGGGATATATCGGGTCGCTTTGGCTATTAGAAGAGAAACCCACCTTTTAGAAGCAAAAGAAAGGCACAAGCGTCTCAATGCTCGCCCTCGTCTTCGACCAAACCCGAATCTATGCAAAAGAAAAGATATGAGACTCAAAATGACCATATATGACGCTCGGCAATTAAATAAATGTGATACGAATGCGTAAAAGATAATATTATGTCATGAAAATGTTCATGTGCACTATTAAGGAAATTAAGACATAAAAATAAGCCACTCGTTCATTCATTTCATTCAAATCCATAAATTCACGATTCATATCAATTTAATCTAAGGATTTCACATAATAACCATAACACATATTATTTCACGCTTACAATTAGAAATTAGCAAGTAAACATATTTAAATAATAATTGGTAATTTAAATACGTGAATTAGAATTCAATTAAATTCTAAAATTGAAATAAATCGAATAATACTGAAAATATATAATAAATACATAATAAATATGTAATAGATATATAATAAATATATATACCCATATATACATGCAAATCACTTAACAAAAATAACATGCATGCATTTCATGCACAAACAAACTTCATGCATGCAATACTTCATGCGTAATTATATTTATTACATACCTAATATATATATATAATTGCTGTAATTGTAGTGTGCGCATGCATGTAATTGTAGTTCTGTGTAGAGATATATATGTAATAATAACACACAGAACTACAATTACATGCATGCACACACTACAATATATATATATATATATAGCAATACACACATGCATGCACATTTCTAAGCTTTCACCATCTCTGCACATAACTCACGCACACCCCTGTACCATTGAAGAATAGCAGTAATAGCAATGACTGAATAAACAAACACACACACGCAGCAATACAAGAAAAGGAAGAAGCAGCAAAAGAAAGAAGAAAAGAGAGAAGCAACAGGGGAAGAAGAGAAAAAGAACAAAAGCAGCTCGCGGAAGCTACCCGCCCGGGTAGCCATCCCTTATCCAAACTCCCCAGCCAGGTAGAGGGTACAGAAAGTTTCTGCAACAGGAGTACCCAGCCGGGTACTCCCCAAGAACAAACTCTCCCCGCCCGGGGAGAGTGTTACAGCAGCAGCAGAAGGTAACAGCGGCAGCAACGAAACAGGGGAGGGAAATTGGAGGTATAAACCAGGCCAAAACTCACACACAACTTACAACCAATGCAAGCTAACATTCCCGGAATAAAAGGCTACAAATCCACAGCATGCAAGCCTGAAAAAAACCTCATAATATGCAGCAATCAACAAGAAACAGACAACAGTTCATGCTAGGGAAAAACAGGGGAAACCGAGAAGGAACATAGCAAGGTATTCGAAGATCAAACAACCATCATTCTTACAGCAATTGAGGTAAAAAGAGACAGCATTTAACACCAAAATGAATCACAAAAGCTAGCTGCAGTTCGGTACGTGAAGGAGAGCGAAATTTTAGTTTGAAGTCCATTCAATACATAAGCATTTCATTAATGATATCTCAACCGATCCTTAACCACCAACCAATACAAGCATACTTAGTCATAAATGAGGGAAAAGGATCATATATACAGCACCAAAACAAGTCATAGATCAAAAGAAGTCAAGAAATCAACAAAACACCTTAAAACCTAACTATTCATTCCAATCCTCAAAACTACATGAAATCTGACTTAGAATTAGGGAAGAAAGGATAAAAATAACCAGAGATGCATGTATAACATAATCCTAACTCACCTTGTTGATTGGATGAAAGTTGGTAGAGATTTGAGCTCCAAAATCTCAAGGATTTGCACAGTGACGGGAAAACTGGGATGCTGGAGCTTTGGCTGAATTTTCTGGCTTGTGTGAGGATTGGTTCGAGATGGGGCAATTAAGGGATGATAGAGGGTTGAACTAGGGTTAAAAGGACACCAACCATAGTTAATTTGTTTAAGTTTTGAACAAGTTATGGCCATTTTAGTGGAATGTGGTTGTTTTGATGCCGTTTCGTTCTTCGGTTGGATTTCGGAGGTTCAAATGATTTCAGAAAAATATAAGGCTAAGTTTATTAAACTCGAATCTTCGATACGAGTTCAACGAAGTTGACGGAACTCAAATCCGAGTTCCCGAGCTCAAGATATCACAAACGGAACCAAGGGTGCACTAATTGCTCGTTAGCCCCCGATTTAGTTCCACAAATCAAATTAAATTCGTTAACACGTCAAATGAGTTCAAAAAAATAAACTGAGCATATAGGCATGTTCATAACACATAAATTTACGATATATTAAATTTCCACAACATTTCGATATCATTTCATATAAGAACGATGCACAATTAAACAACCATGCGCATAACCTTAACTAATTTCATGCATTATAATTTAAAACTAAAGTTTAAATTCTATTATTAAATAAAATTGAAAGTCAACGAAATTATAAAAATTAATTAATTAATATGGTTAAAGCATGATTAATTAACATAACACTTAATTAACATTAATCACTAAATTAATAATAATTTAAAATAATTACTTAAAATAACGAAATAAATAAAATAATATTAAATTGAAATAAAATAAAATAAAACAATAACAATTTATCATAAAATTAAATATAAAACACATAAAAACAATTAATTCACGCAAATTGATAAACACATACGTCATACCTTTACGTCTGAAAAGTCGGGGTGTTACAATCTCTCCCCCTTAAAAGAATCCGTCCTCGGATTCACTGCTCGCTCGGAAATAATTCGGGGTGAAATTTTCTCATCTTTTCCTCCGTCTCCCACGTAGCCTATTCGGTTTTATCACTTCTCCAAAGAACCTTGACTAGTGGAATACGCCGATTTCGAAGTTCCTGAAATTTCCGATCCAATATCTTAATCGGCTTTTGAACGAAGGTGAGATCCGGTTCTAATTCCACTTCTTCAACCGGTAGAACCTCGGACTCGTCTCGATAATATTTTTGGAGTTGTGAAACATGAAACACATTATGAATTCCAGTCAGACTCGGAGGCAAATCCAATCGATAGGCCGTATCCCCAACCTTTTCTAAAATCTCATACGGTCCCATATACCGAGGGTTTAATTTTCCTCCTCGACCAATCCTTGAGAACCCTTTTCGTTGAGATGCCTTCAAGAAAACCCTGTGTAGCACCCGGAACGCCGAGATGCCACACCCCCGCACCATAAGTCTAGCTCACACATGAAATGGGTAGTCCATATATGAACCGGACCCATGGCGAACGGGTGACAACAAAAACTCAAAAGCTAGGCGGGTACCCTCAAATACTACCAATAAACAATTCAAAGCAATAAAAGCGGAAGCACTAGCAATCAATACTATTAGGTACCATATTTACATATTTATTTATAGATACCAACATTTATATATATCAACACAATATCATCTCCAAGTATAAATCCAAAACATGCTACAAAATAACTAGTATTAATACAAGAACAAAGTATGGAGGTGAAGTGCTAGACCCGAATAAAAGACACGAGACTCTAATTCCCGCCTAGCACGAACCTGCAAAACTGAAAAGTTGAGGTGTCAGTCCAACATGGACTGAGCGAGGGGTTTATAAGTAAATATTAGCGCAATTACCATGCAAGCCATAATCTCGGGTAAGGGTTTATAAAATAGAAACAATATAAGTTCAATATTAAAATAGATCTCGCCCGAGATTACAACTAATCCATTCAATCAATATAAACCTTATCAGTTCAATTCAATTCATTCAGTGGCCCGGCGAGTGAGGGCAATCTCCAACCTTACTCCAATTAGTGAACAATACCATCTTTAGGTTTTATTTCAATAATTATCATACAATCATTAGTGCACACTTAGCATTTTCACGAACTCCTTCTTCCTCCGGTGATGGTGGGATTGCAAGGCCCAACCATCCATGAACGGTGTACGTCGGGAACATGACTCCCACGTACGGGATTTCTTCCTCCACCAAACCTCCTGGTGGATTCAGAGGTGATCCCAAAAATTGGTGAGGATAGCGCAAGAGTTACCCGTCAGCCCTTGCTTTCCCGGTTGGCTCAATACACTACCCTCGGGCCCATGTGAACACGATATGCTTACTCGCCAAAACACGATCAATCACGATAACACGATTATTCATTAGATCACGAAATCATTTGCAATCGGTAGAGATTGTGGGAAAGATATATACATATATATATATACATTTTGGCTGAAAACATCACGTAGGGTTGTAAGGGTTCTATATATATCTAGTAATTAAACCTCACCTCTACCAACCAAAAGAAGCAAGGAAGCACCCTACGGACCGTGCTCCTCGTCTCCGGGACCAAGATCTGTGCAACAAGGATAAGTGTACATAAGACTCAACTCGAATGAACCAATTAAGACGCACGGCGAAGTCATAATCAAGATATTATGCAACAACAATCAAGGAGTGTCAAATAGGAGCATGATTATCAATTAAGCAAGTATATATATCACATAATTCACATATGGGAGCCAAGGAAGTGAAAGAAATGCAATAAGAAAGGTTTTGGTGAAGTTTGGCCAAAACCGACAATTTTTGGAAATGTACATGTTGTGGGAAAACTGGAATATCTTAAATTCTAGAAGTGGGAATTGAGTTTTGCTTGTTGGGAATGAAAGTAGACACATAGACCTTTCTAACGCTATATGGCACGTTTTCTAATTCAAACCGAGGTGAAAATGGCGTTGGTTCGAAGTTGGACAAAATGCAGGAAAAGGTGACACGCCCGTGTCACCAAAATACACTAAGCCGTGACACCCCCGTGTCACGGTACAGAACCGAAAAACAGGGCAAGAAAACAGGGGAGGTCGCGGGAAAAGGCTCCCAAACCACTCAATCACCAAACTACATCAAATAAACACTTGAAAACCAACATATAGCATGTATATGATCATATATATCAATTAATCATCATATAATCCAAGGAAACATGCATCAAATCATCAAGAATTCATCATCAAAATCCCATATAAACTCATGTTTTCCAACTTTCCTCTTATTCAAGAATTCATGCAAGTTATGAGATATAATGATCCTAAACATGTTTCTAAGCACTTATAACCAAGGAATCATATCATATTTATCAAACCCAACTCAAATATATCTCAAGGGATTCAATCAAATTCTCCATATACCTCAAGATGGAAGAAGAAATGGATGGAATGATGAGATGATGAAGATGATGCTTCTAACTTGTATAATTCCTCCTTGAATTTGGCTTGAATTTGATGAAACCTTTCTTCCTTCCCTTGATGGTGTTTGAATCGGTTTTTAGTGTGTGAATGTGTGAAGTCTTGATAAGAATGGATGAGTGGAATGTGTGTATATCTTGAATATATGTTATATTGTATATAATGTATGTAATGTAACATAATTAGAGATATAGATTATATATGTATAAAGTTAGATATTATGCATATTATATATATAAAAATCCTTAGTGCTCTATTAATGTATATATATATACAATGCATGTGTGAGTGTAGGTCTCCAAGAATTAGATGAATCACCACAATTTGCATTTTAGTCCCTTATGTATTTAAATGTATGCACACAAGTATCATTTCTAACAAATAAACATTTAACTCCCAAATCATGAAATGCAATTTAGTCCATGAATTCAGGAAATGATCAAATAAGAACATATAAGAACATTTAATCACATTAATAAATAATTCACATAAATTTCACGTTAACGCTAATTCAAGTAAATCTATATAAACATAATGCATATAATGTTATGAAAATTATAAAATTCATATAATATCACATAATGATTAAATGGAAAAATCGGGGCGTTACAATTCTCCCCCCCTTAAAAGGACCTGGTCCCCAGGTCCACTGCCGTGTTTTAAAATGATGCATAGGCAATAAGAGAACCCCGTCTCTTAGACAAGCCATGAGAGAGCCCCGTCTCTCAAACAAGTAGAGAAAGAGCCCCGTCTCTCTAACACACAACGAGAGAACCCCGTCTCTCAAACACACAACGAGAGAACCCCGTCTCTCAAACACACAACGAGAGAACCCCGTCTCTCAAACAAGTAATGAGAGAACCCCGTCTCTCACACACACGCCAAAACAACGATTCAAGAAGGCAAATTGTAGAAACGTTCACGTATATGTCACATAAAGCAGGTAGCATCACGTTAATCACATAACTAGTGCTTTTACACAACCAAAATTGCAACTAATAAGAATTAAACACAATAGCAATAGATTTCATGATGCACGTGATATGCATGGTTAGGGTACCGTTCACCGTTGATTATGCCATAAATATAGTTGATACCTTCGGCTACCACATTCGGATGAGCATTCATATTGTGCACCTCTCTCTCCAGAGCATATGCACGAGCCTGAACAAGTGGCCTCTGTCCCCCGGCAGACAACTCTCGTCGCTTCGGACACGTGTCTACTAGGTGCTCATTGCTTCCACAGCGCAGACATAGATTCAAACGTTTCCTACAAGCCTCATAAGTATGTGTATCACGTCCGCAATAGATGCAAAGAGGTTTTCCCGAAGATGATGTTGAAGTTGGTACACTTGGAGCTTTCGAGGCCGATCCTATTGATTGAGCCTTTTTCTGAGATCCTTCCTGAGGTGGCGAGGATTGATAAGAAATAGGCCTCTTTCCATTATTAGAATTTTGTTCGGAGTGAGGTACAGGCCTTCTCGCATTCACCGAGTCTTCAACTTTCAAAGCTTTCGTGGTAGCCTTGACCCAAGTACTCGTGTTAACCGCTTCCAAGGCTCTCTGTATGTCCGGTCGGAGTCCTTGTACGAACTGCATAGCTTTGTGAAAATCATCACTCGCTATATTGGGTGCATAGCGAGATAACCTTTCATACTCTGAAATATACTCGGCCACAGACCTCGATCCTTGCTTCAATTCGGTAAATTCTCTCAACCTTCGAGTACGTGATGAGGGAGGGATGAACTTGTTCTTAAATTCTCTTGTAAATATTTCCCAATTAATCTCCTCTCCAGTTGCCTCCAATACAATCCGCGTGCTTTCCCACCAAGAGTAGGCTTCCCCTTGTATTAAAGTGATGGTGCATCGAGCCTTCTCTCGGGACTCACATGGAATGAGCTCCCATATCCTCTCTACCTCTTTCAGCCACATTTCCGCCTGTATATCATTTCCCTTGAAGAACTTGGGAGGTCTTTGATTCTGAAACTCCCTAAGTATAACAGAAAGCGGTGCCTCAGGCGGTACAACAGGTGCAGGTGGTGCTGGAGGTGCCGGTGGTACATAATCTCGTAGCCTTTGATCTATAATATTGATAACTGAGTTAACAAAGGCCTCTGCCGGCGGTGGTTGTGGAGGTGGAGGTGTAAGAGTACGATCACGATGATGACGTCGTCCTGGAGATCGATCACGATGTCTTCGTGGAGGCATCCTATCAATAAACACTAAAATGCGTGCTATTTTTAGTCTATGCATGTTAATGCAAATAATTCAATCAGAATTCAAAATTTAAATCAATTAAGCACAAAGGAGAGGTATATATGCAACACATTGTCAAGTAGTCCCTAAGCCGTACGACCTAGACTCACAAGACACAACACTAGAACCACGGTTTTGCAACCGGGCTCTGATACCACCTAAGATGTAGCACCCGGAACGCCGAGATGCCACACCCCCGCACCATAAGTCTAGCTCACACATGAAATGGGTAGTCCATATATGAACCGGACCCATGGCGAACGGGTGACAACAAAAACTCAAAAGCTAGGCGGGTACCCTCAAATACTACCAATAAACAATTCAAAGCAATAAAAGCGGAAGCACTAGCAATCAATACTATTAGGTACCATATTTACATATTTATTTATAGATACCAACATTTATATATATCAACACAATATCATCTCCAAGTATAAATCCAAAACATGCTACAAAATAACTAGTATTAATACAAGAACAAAGTATGGAGGTGAAGTGCTAGACCCGAATAAAAGACACGAGACTCTAATTCCCGCCTAGCACGAACCTGCAAAACTGAAAAGTTGAGGTGTCAGTCCAACATGGACTGAGCGAGGGGTTTATAAGTAAATATTAGCGCAATTACCATGCAAGCCATAATCTCGGGTAAGGGTTTATAAAATAGAAACAATATAAGTTCAATATTAAAATAGATCTCGCCCGAGATTACAACTAATCCATTCAATCAATATAAACCTTATCAGTTCAATTCAATTCATTCAGTGGCCCGGCGAGTGAGGGCAATCTCCAACCTTACTCCAATTAGTGAACAATACCATCTTTAGGTTTTATTTCAATAATTATCATACAATCATTAGTGCACACTTAGCATTTTCACGAACTCCTTCTTCCTCCGGTGATGGTGGGATTGCAAGGCCCAACCATCCATGAACGGTGTACGTCGGGAACATGACTCCCACGTACGGGATTTCTTCCTCCACCAAACCTCCTGGTGGATTCAGAGGTGATCCCAAAAATTGGTGAGGATAGTGCAAGAGTTACCCGTCAGCCCTTGCTTTCCCGGTTGGCTCAATACACTACCCTCGGGCCCATGTGAACACGATATGCTTACTCGCCAAAACACGATCAATCACGATAACACGATTATTCATTAGATCACGAAATCATTTGCAATCGGTAGAGATTGTGGGAAAGATATATACATATATATATATACATTTTGGCTGAAAACATCACGTAGGGTTGTAAGGGTTCTATATATATCTAGTAATTAAACCTCACCTCTACCAACCAAAAGAAGCAAGGAAGCACCCTACGGACCGTGCTCCTCGTCTCCGGGACCAAGATCTGTGCAACAAGGATAAGTGTACATAAGACTCAACTCGAATGAACCAATTAAGACGCACGGCGAAGTCATAATCAAGATATTATGCAACAACAATCAAGGAGTGTCAAATAGGAGCATGATTATCAATTAAGCAAGTATATATATCACATAATTCACATATGGGAGCCAAGGAAGTGAAAGAAATGCAATAAGAAAGGTTTTGGTGAAGTTTGGCCAAAACCGACAATTTTTGGAAATGTACATGTTGTGGGAAAACTGGAATATCTTAAATTCTAGAAGTGGGAATTGAGTTTTGCTTGTTGGGAATGAAAGTAGACACATAGACCTTTCTAACGCTATATGGCACGTTTTCTAATTCAAACCGAGGTGAAAATGGCGTTGGTTCGAAGTTGGACAAAATGCAGGAAAAGGTGACACGCCCGTGTCACCAAAATACACTAAGCCGTGACACCCCCGTGTCACGGTACAGAACCGAAAAACAGGGCAAGAAAACAGGGGAGGTCGCGGGAAAAGGCTCCCAAACCACTCAATCACCAAACTACATCAAATAAACACTTGAAAACCAACATATAGCATGTATATGATCATATATATCAATTAATCATCATATAATCCAAGGAAACATGCATCAAATCATCAAGAATTCATCATCAAAATCCCATATAAACTCATGTTTTCCAACTTTCCTCTTATTCAAGAATTCATGCAAGTTATGAGATATAATGATCCTAAACATGTTTCTAAGCACTTATAACCAAGGAATCATATCATATTTATCAAACCCAACTCAAATATATCTCAAGGGATTCAATCAAATTCTCCATATACCTCAAGATGGAAGAAGAAATGGATGGAATGATGAGATGATGAAGATGATGCTTCTAACTTGTATAATTCCTCCTTGAATTTGGCTTGAATTTGATGAAACCTTTCTTCCTTCCCTTGATGGTGTTTGAATCGGTTTTTAGTGTGTGAATGTGTGAAGTCTTGATAAGAATGGATGAGTGGAATGTGTGTATATCTTGAATATATGTTATATTGTATATAATGTATGTAATGTAACATAATTAGAGATATAGATTATATATGTATAAAGTTAGATATTATGCATATTATATATATAAAAATCCTTAGTGCTCTATTAATGTATATATATATACAATGCATGTGTGAGTGTAGGTCTCCAAGAATTAGATGAATCACCACAATTTGCATTTTAGTCCCTTATGTATTTAAATGTATGCACACAAGTATCATTTCTAACAAATAAACATTTAACTCCCAAATCATGAAATGCAATTTAGTCCATGAATTCAGGAAATGATCAAATAAGAACATATAAGAACATTTAATCACATTAATAAATAATTCACATAAATTTCACGTTAACGCTAATTCAAGTAAATCTATATAAACATAATGCATATAATGTTATGAAAATTATAAAATTCATATAATATCACATAATGATTAAATGGAAAAATCGGGGCGTTACACCCTGTCTCCAATCTCAAACTCAAGGTTCTTCCTCCGAAGGTCTGCATAACTCTTTTGTCGATCCTGAGCGGCCTTCATCCGTTGTCTAATTATCTGGACCTTGTCAATAGCCTCTTGTACCGCCTTAGAGGGTTTTTCCTTCTTCTCCCCTCTTTTAACGCCTTCCTGTTTGGTCCAATTCCATTCCTCCAAGTCAAAGAACAACGGAGATCTGCATTTACGTCCGTAAAGAGCTTCATAAGGGGCCATCTCATTCGAGGCTTGATAGCTATTGTTGTAAGCGAACTCGATTAATGGCAACTGTTCATTCCACGAACTTTGAAAGTCCAATGCACATGCTCTCAACATATCCTCCAGATACTTAATCAACCTCTCTGATTGTCCGTCTGTCTGAGGATGGAAAGTTGTACTGAATTGAAGCCTTGTTCCCAAACACTTCTGTAATTCTTGCCAAAACCGTGAAGTAAATCTTGGATCCCGATCCGAGACAATACTAACAGGACTCCATGGAGCCTGAAAATCTCATCATTATACCTCTTGGCCAACTTACTCACTTTATCGGACACTCTGATAGCAAGGAAATGAGCTGATTTTGTCAACCTGTCCACGTAACCCAAATTCCATCAAAACCTCCTCTCACTCTTGGTAATCCCGAAACAAAATCCATAGCTATTTGTTCCCACTTCCAATCCGGGATAGGCAATGGTTGAAGTAGCCCCGATGGCTTTGGATGTTCTGCCTTTACCACTTGACAGGTCATACATTGCTTCACGAAGTTGATAACATCCCCGTTTCAAACCATTCCACCAATATAATTGTTTTAAATCCTTATACATTTTGTTCCCTCCGGGATGTATTGAATACCCTGACTGATGGGCTTCCTCAAGAATAATCCTTTTTAACTCATCCGGCACAACAACTCTATTCTTGAATCTTAGAAGTCCCGTATCATAAAACCCAAACGGACACTCTGAATCAGCTCGATCTTTCTCAGCTAATTTCTGAACTTCGGGATCAATTCTCTGAGCATCAAATAATCTCTGTCTGAGATCCGGTTGAACCGTGATATTCCGAATACTAGCCCTCAGTTTGAACGACTCATTCCCATCTCTAATTTCCACTTTCACATTGGACACACTAGCTTTCCTACTAAGTGCATCCGCGACCAAATTAGCTTTGCCGGGATGGTATCGGATTGTACACTCATAATCCACCAAAAGTTCCATCCAACGCCGTTATCTCTTATTCAATTCCTTTTATGAGAATAGGTATTGGAGACTCTTGTGATCGGAAAAGACCTCGAACGATATTCCATAAAGATAGTGTCTCCACTTACCCAAAGCAAAGATCACTGCCGCTAACTCTAAATCGTGAGTGGGGTAGTTCTTGTAGCACCCCTACACGTGGAGATGCCATACCCCCGCACTATAGGCCAACCCACATACAAAATGGGTAATCCGTACATGAACCAACCTATAGCGAACGGGTGACAAACAAAAGAACAAGCTAGCTAGGCGGGACTAGACCCTCAACAGAATTAAATTCAACACATGAAATGTAAAGCGGAAGCATAACACTATCAATTCATTTTATATCAAAGATCCGAAAGCTCAATATATCAATACATTATCATCTCCCATATTATACATGTAAAAGTTCTCAAAACTAACGTTAATCATAACATGCTAACTCCGGAATAAATATCGATGTCACAAAATGTATGAAGTGCTAGACTCAGCTGGGAACACGACACGACTCTGACTCCCACCTAGCACACCATGGTGGAACCTGAAAAGTGGAGGCGTCAGTCTGTGAAGACCGAGTGAGGGGTAAAACGTATATTAACATGATAACGTGCAAGTTATAACCTCGGGTAAGGTTTTATAACTAAGATAATATGAATTCAAAATAACATAGAACTCGCCCGAGATTACAACTATTCATATCAAGCCCTTTATTAACTAACAGACAATCATGCAATTCATTTACACTGCACACATATCAGTTTCATGCATTCAGCTCCGTAAACTCCATGGACTCCTTCACTCCAATAACTCCATCACTCCAACAACTACATCACTCCAGTAACTACATCACTTCATTAACTACATCACTCCATGAACTACATCACTCCATTAACTACATCACTCCAGTAACGGGAAGGTGCAAGCCTTCGCCGCTCATGGTAACATGGAATCACGATCACGGTTCGATCATAGGAGCACGATAAACAGGACTTGTAACATGATACACGGCTTTCTTTCAATAAGCCCAAGTCAAGAGTTCGAAACAATTATAAGTATGTACACCGTTTGGCCTGAAACCACATGAAAGTTATACCGATTTTATATAACTAGCAATTAAACCTCACCTTTACTGATAAAATACGAGCGAGTCACGGCCTACGACCCTGTTCCTCATCACGGGGAAGCTGGTCTGTGCAAGAAAGGTGTGTACATGTGAGACATGAGTCAAATGGACCAAACATGACGAACGGCGAAAATGCAACGAGATGACGAGCAATGAACAATGTGGCATGAAAATATCTTGTTTTTGTATATATTCAATCATATAATAACAAATTGGGGTTAAAGAAATCATTGGATCATGGTGTTAAAAATTTAATTTTATGCAGAAACTTTTTTTCTGTCAGACGTGTGGTGTGACGCTCAGTTTCTCGATCAAGGTATGCTTTGGTACGAGAGTGAACGATTTACCTTTCTTTGCATGAATTATGTGAATAATATGCCTTAATTGACCGTTATGCTTGAACTTATGTGGAATATATGATTTGTATGAAATACGTGACTAATTGATGTGTTAATTATGTGCTCGTATTGTTCTTATTGAGCTTTGATTGCATGCATTATGCTTAAAAAAAACAATGTGCTTATTTGGACATTGAAGCATAATTTAAGGACTAAAAGGTAAATTTATTTTCCAAGCCTGAAACTGGATAGAACTTGTTGTAATTGAGTAGATAATTCGATTACGAGTTCGTGGGTTTTTGAATCGCTCGATTTGGAGTTCGGACGAAGAAGTTATGGCCATTTTATGAAAGTCGACCTTTTTATAAGACTTATGACCCAATTCCGAATTTGGCCTAATTTGAGACCCAATTTCACTCCTGACCGCTCCAATTGACCCGGTTCGCGACCCAAATAGCTGACCCAAATTACTAAATCAGATTTTAACACCCAAAACCTCATTTTACGTTAAAACACAAGATTTAAACCCTCTCTCCCTCACTTTTCTCTCCAACCCATTCATCTTCTCTCAAGAACACCTTCAACCATTTTCAAGAGACAAGATTGGAGATTGAAGCTAGAGATTCAAGACTCAGGACCAAGCTATTCTCTTCGATTCTCAGCTCCTAAGGTAAGGTTTTGTGTAAATGCTTGGGTTATGCTTTGAGCTTGAAGTTCTTGGTAGAAGCATGAACTAGGGTTGAATTTTATGAGTTTAATCCATGTTTTCTTGATGAATTTGTGTTCTAAGTATGCTATTTGGACCCTAGAAACATGTTTAGGTTGGATTCCATCTATTCTCTTGATTTCACCATTTTTGAGTTTTTGAAGATTTGAAGAAATTCTTGCATGTCTAAGATTTATTGGATTTCTTGCAATCTTGGTGTTGTAGAATGATTATGCTTGAGTTGTTATGAGGTTTGGAATCAATTTTAGTTGAATTCATGCTAGGATTAGAGATTCACCATTGAAGAGCATGCTTGAACTATGAAGTTTTTATGCATATATGTAATTCTTCCTTAAATGATTCCATTCTTGGATTTTATGCTTATATTATGTTCTTATATGATATATGAATGTTTTATGATGCTTAATTGAGGTTTTGGAATCTTAATTTCATGTTTTGGGGTGTTTAGAACTCATTCCCGTCGAATTCGAAGTGGCTGTCACGTTTTTTTTAAGTTCTGGGCAGAATCCACTAGGGTGGATTTTTGCTGTGTAAAAAATCCATGGGGGTGGATTAAGGCAGTAGCTCTGGACCAAATCGGCGAGGGTGGATTTTCTGTGAAGGAAAATCCACGGGGGTGGATTGTCCCCAGCCTTGTTTTCTTGACTCGTTTCGCTTGTTTTGACTTTTGTATGTCCTTTTCTTGTTTCTATAATACCTTTAATGAGTTGTGGCCTTATTATATGTGGTGGAACTTCTTGCATATCACTTGTTATGATTTTATTGCCTTGATCAAGTTTAAGTTGTCACATTTTGCTAAGTTATGCATTTACTTGAACTTGTATGACTTCCTACGTTATGTGTGACCTTGACATGCTATACATGCTCATGATTGATCCTCACATTTCATTAAGTGCATGATATGACTCCATAAGCATACATAACTCTCATAAGTGACTTGTTACTTAAGCCGTGCGTCGTTTACTTGGTTTGGGTTGAGTCTCACCTTTGTTAGTACGTTTGTCTTGTTAGGTGGTGCGTCTCCGGCCGAGTAGTTCGTTGCTCGTGGTCGACCTTTGAGTTCTTGGTAAAGGTGAGGAGTTATATATATATATATAAATGTTTTCAAAACTGTGGACACTTATGGCCTATCATATTTGATGATTTAACTCCCATTTTTGAAACGTATATTTAGGCTTTATAAGCCAAGTTTTGTGAGCTTTGCTCGTATTATGAATATTTGCTTATGGAAAACGGTTTACAAGTAAAACATGAAGTTTTGGTATATGGGATAGATACCTAACATGGTTTTGAGAATTCCATTCGAATATTACGTATGCGTGAGTTGTGTAGCGAGGTTATGTATACCTTGCAAGGACGCTTGCTTGGTTGGAGCTTTTTATAGCGCTCGGGGCGGAGTAAGTGGTAAGACCGGGAACTCAAGGGCGGACGGTTAAACCCTTACGAAGTACCCACTTTTGGACAAGCTTGCTAAGACTCCGAGGAGGTTTCGGGGTTAAGGTAAGCTTGGGGGAAGGTCGGTTTCATGGACCCACTTCTCCATGGTTCTTTTGCGATGTTCGGGGGCTGTACACTCTCGACATCAACGGTGTAAGGATGGATTGGTTTGATTTCTTTTGGTTTGAGAAGTAAGGATGGAGTGCTCGTACTCGCCGAGCCGGTGCTTCGGTTCATGATTCGATTTTTATAAAACTTGCATTGTTTTCCAAAAGAATTCGGATCATGAACATCTTTGATTTGAGCATGCATTGACCTCTTATATTTAAACTATGTAACCTTCTCCTCACCGGTTCCGTTTGAACTGACCTCCTTTACCTTTCGTGTCCGCAGGTCGCGTTTTGGAGTCTTGCTAGGCGGGGTCTTGCTTTGAGAGTTGTGTCGAGTCTAGCTTGTACTCGTTATGTCTTTACATACTTCATATTTATGTCGCTTATGTTTTGGATTTATGGATTTAGAATGTATGATGTTATTATGCTAGTTTAGACCGTGTTGGTCACTAGGATGATTTTACATTCCGTATTTTGAGCATTACGTGCTAGACCATGACGGTTATCTACTTGTTGAATATATATTTCTCTTAGACCTTGTTGAATGTATTTTAATTCGAGCTTCCGCATACTTGTGATTGTTTACCCGCTTTATGAGTCTAGTACCGCCTAGCTAGGATGTCCGTTTGTCACCGCTTGCTTCGTTCTTGGCGGGTATATGGATAGCAATTCTATATACAAGCTAGGACCGTAGCGCGGGATAGGCGTGGATGCCCTTGTAGGGGCGTTACACCCCTATTTGGTTGGTATCAGAGCCAAAGGGTCAAAACCGGGCTCTTGAGTCGTCTTGAGTCGTCTAGGTTGTACGGCTTAGGGACAATGTGCTTTCGTGTTTATTTATTTTGCTTTTGCATAAGACTTTATGTTACTTATATCTCGTTAATTCTTGCTTTTAATTTATGTAATTGCATTTCTTACTTGATATTACGTGACATGAGCATATAACTAACCAACATGCATACATGATTGAATTGTGTAGGATGCCTCCACATCGTCGTAACCGTTCTCCGGCTCGTGGAAATGAGCAAGATCCTCCGGGGAATAATCCGAATCCACCTCCACCGCCGCCTCTACCTAATGCAGCGGATCTTATGGCTCTTATGACTCAGTTTGTGCAAGCCGTGAATGCACAACAAGCCGCTCAACAAGCCGCGCAAGCACCTCCTCCACCACCGGTTCCGGTTGAGAGTGTTTATGACCGATTTAGTAGGCGCCGTCCACCTATATTTCCGGGTACTACGGATGATTTGAAAGCGGAGTATTGGATCACTACCATTGAGAGGATTTTCCGGGTTGTCACTTGCACCGAGACGGAGAAGGCTTTGTGTACTATCGATCTTCTTCGTGATGAGGCTTATAATTGTTGGCGTAGCACTATATCCCACCTTGGGGTTGGTGAAGATAATGTTACATGGGAGATGTTCGCTAGAGAGTTTCGGGCACATTACATCCCGAAGCAAGCAAGGAAGCGCTGTGAGAGGGAATTCATGAATTTGGAGCAAGGGAATATGTCCGTGACCGAGTACATTGCCGAGTTCAATCGATTGTCTCCGTATGCACCTCATATCACCGATGAGGAAGACCGCAAGTGCGAGAAATTTGTGGAAGGACTTCGTGAGGAGATTTCAAGATCTTTGGCTCCGGTACACATTGATAATTGGGCCGATGCTACCGAGTTAGCTTTGAAAGTGGAAGCGGAAGAACAAAGGCTTGGAACTAAGAAGGGTGTTAGCGGTTCCGGTTCGGGATTTAAGAGAACAACTCCACAATCGTTCTCTAAGTCACCACAACCATCTTCTAGGGGTCGTTTTATGGGAAACAAGGGGAAAGGAAAGCAAACTCCGCAAGTGGTGAAGAGGCATGATCCATGTGAGCATTGTGGGAGTACTACACATGTTAGGGAGAATTGTTGGAACAAACAAGGTAGATGCTTCAATTGTGGTAGCACCGAGCACTTGGTGAAGAATTATGACAAACCAAAGACTAAAGGACCGGGTGATGGAACAAGGCCCGTGGCTCATGCTCGTGCTTATGCCTTGGATGGGGAGCAAGAGGATGTCGAGATCGACCCTACCGCCGTGGTGGAAGGTACACTCCACATACATGACATTCCCATACATGTATTATATGATCCGGGTGCATCTCATTCGTTTATTACTCCTTTTATGGCTACTATGTTAAATTTGCCTCTTGCGAGTGATTCTATGCTTTATATTGTGCGTTCTCCTTTGGGTGGTATGATTATAACTGATTGCTTGTACCGTAATTGTCCGGTGAGTATTGAGGGACGCGTTTACCCGGCGAATTTAATTTCTATTCCGATGAAGAAGTACGACGTGATACTCGGTATGGATTGGTTGTATGCGCATCGGGCGAATATGGACTGTTTTGGGAAGAAGGTTGAGTTGGGTACCGGTGTGATTACGGGTTCGAGTGTTCGTGGGAGTCCGTTTATTTGTTTGATGGAAGCTAAGAAGCTCATTCGTGATGGAGCTACCGGGTATGTGGCGTATGTGTTGAACCGGCCTAAAGATCAAGTTAAGCTTGAAGAAACTAATGTGGCGAATGAGTTCCCCGATGTCTTTCCGGAATGTTTGGGGACTTTGCCACCGGAAAGAGAGGTCGAATTTGTTATTGATCTATTCCAAGAGGCCTAGCCGTTCTCGAAGATGCCATATAGGATGGCTCCCGCCGAACTCAAAGAACTTAAAACTCAACTTGATGAGTTATTGGCGTGTGGGTTTGTACGGCCGAGTACTTCACCTTGGGGTGCTCCGGTGTTGTTCGTGAAAAAGAAGGATGGGACACTTCGTATGTGCATAGACTATCGGGAGTTGAATAGGATGACGGTGAAGAATAAGTATCCCCTCCCGCACATCGAAGAGTTATTCGATTTGTTACAAGGTTCGAAGGTATATTCGAAGCTCGATCTCCAACAAGGTTACTATCAGTTAAGGATTAAGGAGTCGGATATACCGAAGACGAGCTTTAACACGTGATACGGACACTTTGAGTTCGTTGTTATGCCCTTCGGACTTACCAACGCACCTGCAGCTTTTATGGATTTAATGCACCGTGTTTTCAAGGAGTTCTTGGACAAGTTCGTTGTTATTTTCATTGATGACATCTTGGTTTTCTCTAAGTCGGTTGAGGAACACGCTCTACATCTTCGTTTGGTACTTGAGAAACTACGTGAACACTAGTTGTATGCTAAGTTTAGCAAATGTGATTTTTGGATTGATCGGGTGTCATTCTTGGGACACATTATTTCCGGTGATGGGATTTCGGTGGATCCTTCTAAAATAGAAACAGTTTCTCTTTGGGAACAACCGAAGAATGTGTCGGAAGTAAGGAGTTTTCTTGGCTTAGCAGGCTATTATCGCCGATTCGTCAAGGATTTTTCTAAGATTGCCGCACCTCTTACACGATTAACTAAGGAAACAAAGTTTGTGTGGGATGAAGCTTGTGAAGAGAGCTTCCGTGTGCTTAAGGAGAAATTGACAACGGCTCCGGTGTTAACTCTACCGGAAGGTTCGGATGGGTTTTCAGTTTACACCGACGCATCCAAGGAAGGATTGGGGTGTGTGCTTATGCAAAATGGTCGGGTGATTGCTTATGCTTCGAGGAAATTAAAGGAGCACGAGCAGAATTACCCAACACATGATCTTGAGTTGGCCGCGGTGATATTTGCCTTAGCAAAATGGCGACACTACCTCTATGGAATTAAGTTTGAGGTGTTCACCGACCACAAGAGTCTCCGTTACTTGTTTACACAAAAGGATTTAAACATGAGACAACGTCGGTGGATGGAATTCTTGAAAGACTACGATTGTGTCGTACAATATCATCCGGGGAAGGCGAATGTAGTTGCGGATGCATTGAGTCGGAAAGCGAAGATTGCTAATCTTGAGGTTGATTTTGGTAAGGGTGAAACTGAGATCCTTGTTTCGCAATCGAGGTTGGCTAACATCACTATAAGGCCGGATTTGAGGCAAAGGATCCTAGATGCTCAATCAAGGGATGAATGGATTCAAAGACAAGTGATTCGAGCAAAGGCTAATCCGAAGTCTAAGTTTGGATTTGATGATTTGGGGATCTTTAGGTACAAGGGCCGAGTATGTATACCGGATGGATTGCAAAGGTTAGTGCTTGAAGAAGCACATAGGACCGTCTATACGATGCATCCGGGTGGCAACAAGATGTACCGGGATCTTAAGAAGTACTTTTGGTGGCATGGAATGAAACGAGATGTGGCTAATTTCGTTAAGAGATGTGTGATTTGTCAACGGGTTAAGGCCGAACATCAATTACCGGCGGGAAAGTTGCAACCGATACCGATTCCCGAGTGGAAATGGGAACAAGTCACCATGGATTTCGTGACCGGGCTTCCGAGAGTTTGAAAGGGATTTGATGGGATTTGGGTTGTCGTGGATCGTCTCACAAAATCTGCACACTTTCTACCGATTCGATCAACCGATAAATTGGAGAAATTAGCGGAGTTGTATCATCGAGAAATTGTGAGACTACATGGGATACCCGCTAGTATCATTTCGGATAGAGATCCTCGCTTCACTTCTAAGTTGTGGAAGGTTCTTAACAGATTATGGGGTACGAATTTGAGTTTTAGTACCGCATTTCATCCGCAAACCGATGGACAATCCGAACGGGTGATTAAGTTTCTTGAGGATTTATTAAGGGCTTGTATATTGGACTTTTCGAATGAGTGGGATAAAGAATTGACTTTGATCGAATTCGCCTACAATAATAGTTACCAATCTTCGATCAAGATGGCACCGTACGAAGCTTTGTATGGCCGTAAGTGTAGGTCTCCTCTTTATTGGGATCTTGAGGAATGGAGATGGACCGAGGAAAACGGTTTGGAAAGAGGAACCGAGCCCGATTTGATTAAGGGAGCAATTGAAAAAGTGGAAAGGATTAAGCAACACATGAAAGCGGCACAAGATCGGCAAAAGAGTTATGCCGACCGGAGAAGGAAAGATTTGAAATTTGAAGTAGGTGACCGAGTTTTCTTGAAGGCAACACCGAGAAAGGGTTTCTCACGAATTGGAAAGGGTGGTAAGTTGAATCCGAGGTTCATTGGTCCGTTTGAGATTGTGGAACGTATTGGGGAAGTTTCCTATCGCTTGGATTTGCCTCCGAATCTCACGGGAATTCATAACGTGTTTCATGTGTCACAATTGAGGAAGAATTTTCGGGATGAGATGGAAACTATGCCGATTGAAGAGGTACAGTTGGATCCGGACTTGACATTTAAACAACAACTGGTAAAGATCTTGGATAGGAAGGTCCAAGAGTTGAGGAATCGACAAATTCCATTGGTTAAGGTACTTTGGAAAGATCTTAAGTCCGAAGAAGCAACATGGGAGACGGAAGAGAAGATGCGGAGATATCATCCTGAGTTGTTTTTCGATGGTAAATCTGGGGACCAGATTTCTTTAAGGAGGGGAGGTTGTGACGCCCAGTTTCTCGATCAAGGTATGCTTTGGTACGAGAGTGAACGATTTACCTTTCTTTGCATGAATTATGTGAATAATATGCCTTAATTGACCGTTATGCTTGAACTTATGTGGAATATATGATTTGTATGAAATACGTGACTAATTGATGTGTTAATTATGTGCTTGTATTATTCTTATTGAGCTTTGATAGAATGCTTTATGCTTAAACAAAACAATGTGCTTATTTGGACATTGAAGCATAATTTAGGGACTAAAAGGTAAATTTATTTTCCAAGCCTCAAACTGGATAGAACTTGTTGTAATTGAGTAGATAATTCGATTACGAGTTCGTGGGTTTTTGAATCGCTCGATTTGGAGTTCGGACGAAGAAGTTATGGCCATTTTATGAAAGTCAACCTTTTTATAAGACTTATGACCCAATTCCGAATTTGGCCTAATTTGAGACCCAATTTCACTCCTGACCCGCTCCAATTGACCCGGTTCGCGACCCAAATAGCTGACCCAAATTACTAAATCAGATTTTAACACCCAAAACCTCATTTTACGTTAAAACACAAGATTTAAACCCTCTCTCCCTCACTTTTCTCTCCAACCCATTCATCTTCTCTCAAGAACACCTTCAACCATTTTCAAGAGACAAGATTGGAGATTGCAGCTAGAGATTCAAGACTCAAGACCAAGCTATTCTCTTCGATTCTCAGCTCCTAAGGTAAGGTTTTGTGTAAATGCTTGGGTTATGCTTTGAGCTTGAAGTTCTTGGTAGAAGCATGAACTAGGGTTGAATTTTATGAGTTTAATCCATGTTTTCTTGATGAATTTGTGTTCTAAGTATGCTATTTGGACCCTAGAAACATGTTTAGGTTGGATTCCATCTATTCTCTTGATTTCACCATTTTTGAGTTTTTGAAGATTTGAAGAAATTCTTGCATGTCTAAGATTTATTGGATTTCTTGCAATCTTGGTGTTGTAGAATGATTATGCTTGAGTTGTTATGAGGTTTGGAATCAATTTTAGTTGAATTCATGCTAGGATTAGAGATTCACCATTGAAGAGCATGCTTGAACTATGAAGCTTTTATGCATATATGTAATTCTTCCTTAAATGATTCCATTCTTGGATTTTATGCTTATATTATGTTCTTATATGATATATGAATGTTTTATGATGCTTAATTGAGGTTTTGGAATCTTAATTTCATGTTTGGGGTGTTTAGAACTCATTCCCGTCGAATTCGAAGTGGCTGTCACGTTTTTTTTAAGTTCTGGGCAGAATCCACTAGGGTGGATTTTTGCTGTGTAAAAAATCCATGGGGGTGGATTTAAGGCAGTAGCTCTGGACCAAATCCGCGAGGGTGGATTTTCTGTGAAGGAAAATCCACGGGGGGTGGATTGTCCCCAGCCTTGTTTTCTTGACTCGTTTCGCTTGTTTTGACTTTTGTATGTCCTTTTCTTGTTTCTATAATACCTTTAATGAGTTGTGGCCTTATTATATGTGGTGGAACTTCTTGCATATCACTTGTTATGATTTTATTGCCTTGATCAAGTTTAAGTTGTCACATTTTGCTAAGTTATGCATTTACTTGAACTTGTATGACTTCCTACGTTATGTGTGACCTTGACATGCTATACATGCTCATGATTGATCCTCACATTTCATTAAGTGCATGATATGACTCCATAAGCATACATAACTCTCATAAGTGACTTGTTACTTAAGCCGTGCGTCGTTTACTTGGTTTGGGTCGAGTCTCACCTTTGTTAGTACGTTTGTCTTGTTAGGTGGTGCGTCTCCGGCCGAGTAGTTCGTTGCTCGTGGTCGACCTTTGAGTTCTTGGTAAAGGTGAGGAGTTATATATATATATATAAATGTTTTCAAAACTGTGGACACTTATGGCCTATCATATTTGATGATTTAACTCCCATTTTTGAAACGTATATTTAGGCTTTATAAGCCAAGTTTTGTGAGCTTTGCTCGTATTATGAATATTTGCTTATGGAAAACGGTTTACAAGTAAAACTTGAAGTTTTGGTATATGGGATAGATACCTAACATGGTTTTGAGACTTCCATTCGAATATTATGTATGCGTGAGTTGTGTAGCGAGGTTATGTATACCTTGCAAGGACGCTTGCTTGGTTGGAGCTTTTTATAGCGCTCGGGGCGGAGTAAGTGGTAAGACCGGGAACTCAAGGGTGGACGGTTAAACGCTTACGAAGTACCCACTTTTGGACAAGCTTGCTAAGACTCCGAGGAGGTTTCGGGGTTAAGGTAAGCTTGGGGGAAGGTCGGTTTCATGGACCCACTTCTCCATGGTTCTTTTGCGATGTTCGGGGGCTGTACACTCTCGACATCAACGGTGTAAGGATGGATTGGTTTGATTTCTTTTGGTTTGAGAAGTAAGGATGGAGTGCTCGTACTCGCCGAGCCGGTGCTTGGGTTCATGATTCGATTTTTATAAAACTTGCATTGTTTTCCAAAAGAATTCGGATCATGAACATCTTTGATTTGAGCATGCATTGACCTCTTATATTTAAACTATGTAACCTTCTCCTCACCGGTTCCGTTTGAACTGGCCTCATTTACCTTTCGTGTCCGCAGGTCGCGTTTTGGAGTCTTGCTAGGCGGGGTCTTGCTTTGAGAGTTGTGTCGAGTCTAGCTTGTACTCGTTGTGTCTTTACATACTTCATATTTATGTCGCTTATGTTTTGGATTTATGGATTTAGAATGTATGATGTTATTATGCTAGTTTAGACCGTGTTGGTCACTAGGATGATTTTACATTCCGTATTTTGAGCATTACGTGCTGGACCATGACGGTCATCTACTTGTTGAATATATATTTCTCTTAGACCTTGTTGAATGTATTTTAATTCGAGCTTCCGCATACTTGTGATTGTTTACCCGCTTTGTGAGTCTAGTACCGCCTAGCTAGGATGTCCGTTTATCACCGCTTGCTTCGTTCTTGGCGGGTATATGGATAGCAATTCTATATACAAGCTAGGACCGTAGCGCGGGATAGGCGTGGATGCCCTTGTAGGGGCGTTACATGTGGGAACGGCCGTTCCGGCTTCCCTTTGAAAATGGGATGGGTCGTTCCCATGCCCCCGTAAAAAGTGCCAGCGTTTTAATCTTTGAAAATGCGCTTTAGCTGGGAACGGTCCTTCCGGCACGTAGGCCAAAATGGGAACGGCCGTTCCCAGGTTCACCAGCCTGCTTTGATTTAAAAGAGTGGGAACGGCCATTCCCATAATGCCTTGAGGCGGGAAGGGCCGTTCCCAGTTTCTGCAACTGAAAAACAGAGCAGAAACAGGGGATGGCTACGGGAAATATTAACAAAGCAACAAAGTCTCAAGTTTTGATTAATAAAACCATAATTTCTGGTATTATGCAAACATACAAGTTCAAGATATAAAATTATATCAATTAAACACCTAAAACACGAAATATCATCAAGAATCCTAACTTCAAGCTCATGCACACATCTTCATATAACCTCAAATTTTGGGAAGAATTCATGTTATAATTCAAGATATAATCATATAACCATGCTTCCATCTACAAATAATCCATTTAACATATGATTCTCAAACCCTAGCTATCATATATATGATCAAGAATCATCAATTCATGCAAAACACCCACCTTGAACTAAAGAAATGGAGAAATAGATGAGGAAGATGATCAAGCTCCAAAGTTTCTAAGATTTCTTGGAAATTCTTGAGGATCAGGATGAAATTCTCTTTTTTCTTTCTTAGCTTGTGGTTCGGTGGAAGAAAGGGAAGCAAATTGGGTGATATGATCAAGATGAATTAAGCTTGGAAGCTTGAAGAATATATTACGTAATTCATGGTTTTTGAAATGTGTGAAATACTCAAATTGCCATTTAATCCTCCAAGAGTTCAAGTCATGCCATTGAGGATATGTAGTTTGAAATATGATCAATTAAATCCTTGGAAAGTTAGGCAATTAAGTCCCTAAAGTTGGAAAAATGATCAAGTTGGGACAATTCGGTAACTAAACCACTCTCGGTATTTGTTTCATGTTATAAATATTTTCAAGTCATGTGATAAATTCTAAATTTGATAGGAATTCATAAAATTTCATGAAAGTATAATAAAATATAATTTATAAAATTATATAATAAAACATAAGAATTTAGTGAATGAAAAATCGGGGCGTTACAGTTCTGCTCATGTTCCTTCAATTTCCTTGAGGCATAGGCGATTACCCTTCCATTCTACATCAACACACATCCCAAACCTTCCTTTGAGGCGTCCGTATAAACTGTATATCCTTCTATACCTTCGGGAAGCGCTAATACAGGGACAGTGGTCAACTTTTCCTTTAAAAGTTGAAAGCTAGCCTCACATGCCTCGTCCCACTCAAACTTAACCGCTTTCTTAGTCAATCGGGTTAAAGGAGCCGCAGTCTTTGAGAAATCCTGTACGAATCTCCGATAATAGCCTGCCAAACCCAAGAAACTCCTCACTTCTGAAGCATTCTTCAGGCTTTGCCACTGAATAGCCGTCTCAATCTTAGAAGGATCTACTTCCAAACCTTTTCTCAATATAATATGGCCCAGAAATGCTACCCGATCAATCCAGAACTCACTTTTTCTAAACTTAGCATATAACCGATGTTCCCTCAAGGTGTCCAACACAATTCTGAGATGTCTGGCATGATCTTCCGGAGTTCTCGAATAAACCAGGATATCATCATTGAATATCACCACAAACTTATCCAAATAAGGCCGAAAAATTCGATGCAGCCGGAGCATTAGTCAATCCAAAAGGCATCACTACGAACTCATAGTGCCCATACCAGGTGTTAAATCCCGTCTTCGGAATGTCCTCTTCCCGGATTTTCAGTTGATAATATCCTTGTCTCAAGTCAAATTTCGAATATACCCCCGAACATTGTAACATGTCGAATAAATCGTCAATGTGGGGTAAAGGATACTTGTTCTTTTACGGTCATCCAATTAAGCTCCCGGTAATCTATACACATTCTTAAGGTTCCATCTTTCTTCTTACCGAAAAGAACCGGAGCACCCTAAGGTGATGAACTTGGCCGAATATATCCAACTTTAAGCAATTCCTCTAATTGAATCTTTAATTCCTTTAACTCGGCCGGTGCCATTCTGTACGGAGTCTTAGAATACGGTTTGGATCCTGGATATAAGTCGACAACAAATTCAATCTCACGGTCTGGTGGTAAATGTAGCACCCCGGAGCGTAGGGTCACCACATCCCCCGCACTCTGACCCGACACATATACGAAACGGGAAATCCGTATACATACATAAGTCAAAGCGAACGGGAGACAGACAAACACTCCTAAGCTAGGCGGATTCTAACCCTTACGAAAAGTACATTCAAGTATCAAATTACAAACACATGCGGAAGCGTAATATTTCAAAACGATTTACACACACGAGCCCATCACAGGCTATAACTGAGCAAATATCCAACATATACCAAGTTTATTCCAAAAGTTCCAGCCCGACAGAGGCAATTTAAAACTTAATATCTATGTTGGTAAGGCCACAATATGTACATAAACAAAATGCAGAGTGTATGCAAGTACAACCCAAAGACTCGACTTAGACGAACATGAACTACTCAATGCTCCGCCTAGCTCGACCAAAGCATAACTGTACCTGCGAAACTAAAAGATGGAAAAGCAAGGAATCAGTCCACGACTGAGTGACGGGTTAACCCACGCACGCTATAGATAAAACAGAGCAGAGCACGTATCAAAATTCGAATGTTCATGAACCCAAGGATGGTTTTTGCATACCAAAACATTCTCTAAAAGCCAAAAGATACATATGTATACAAAAGAAATTAAAATCCTATTTAGTCCATCCTTGTTTCACAAACTCAAAATAGAACAGAGCTCGGCGAGTACGAGCTTTCAAACCACATCCGTCAACACGCCTCAAAAATACAGGAAAAACAGAAATCAAAACACAATCCCGCCATCACGCCATGGAAAGGAAGGGAGTGCACCCCAATCCTTTCAGAAACACGTATACACATTGAGACGGGGGCTCATGACTCCTACCCGCTCCTTCGATGGGGTTACCACCGGCTCAAGATAACTGGCATGTACCAAACCTCCCGGAAACAAGCAAGTAATCTCAAATGAAGACTATGCACAGGGCACGATCCTGACGACCCAATACCGTGCCAGGCTTTCTTACCCATAGCCTCCGGGCCCAATCCACGAAGCATACATAAGTATCAGGAATGCACTTACCATATCTTTCAACGGCTTAGCTCGCAAGAGTACAGATATCACGTTTTATCACTTTCAAGAGTTACCACTTCTCAAGATCAAGGCATACATAGGCCCAAAATTATAGTGCAAATATCAGAAGTATACGTATATATAACCTTAATACATAGATATTCAGGCTGGAAACAATCATATAGGGGTATTAGGGCATAACTAAAACACACCTAACCTCACCTTTGACAAAAGAGTTCCAAAGAACGACAACGGAAACGGAAATGAGACTAACCCTCCGGATCGAACTCTCCTGGGATCACCTCTGAACAAACAAAGAGCAAAACATGACAAAGACTGGATCATGACCCACTTAGACGCACGGAAATGAAAAATAAATGCAATGGAATGCAAGAATTGAAATGCACTTGAGCAAGGGTTTCATTTAGGCATGCCAGGCTAAGAGGAAGCAAATCACGGAGCATATTTTCTCCTCATATCAAGCAAATCACGGAGCATATTTTCTCCTCATATCATAGCACCATAATCTGAACAGTACATAATTACATACTTTAACATGTTAGGAACAAGTTCGGTATGGAAAAATCACAAAAGAAACGGAAGAGAAGCTCAAACGAGGCTTCGGTTTCAAATCTAGTAAAAGCTGGCAGTTTTCTGAAAATGACCAGGCTGTAGGAAAATCAGAATATCTTAAAATTTAGAAGTCCAAATTCAGTTTTGTTTTTTGGAAATGAAACTAGACACACACATCTTTCTGACCATATATGTCTCAATTTTTTATTCCAAGTGGATCAAAACAGTTTATTATTTAAAGTTGGACTTCGGCAGACTGGCGACACCATTTTGTATTGAACATATCTCACTCTCCAGAACGAATTTTGACAAGCCGTAAAAAGGAGAGTGTCCAAGACTCAAAGTAGTTTCAGTGGTTTCAAATTCAGGAAATTCTAAGATGTTTTTATTGGGTAACAGTTGCGAGAAAGTCACTGCAGAAACTATGAAACAGGGCAGAACAGGGGATTCTCTTGTAGGTTCGGTTTCTTCTTGTTCCAGGCCTCAAAACTTGAATATCAGCTCCATAAATCATACATAAAGTGTATAATTTCATGTAAGGTAACATGCTGCAAATTATTTCAGTTTATGCAAAGAACTATGCAGTTTATACACTTAAAATTCACACAACGTTCATCAACTTTCAGCAAGTGCTCAAGAGTCTTCAATTTCCCACATATCTCTACATATATCTGAAATCCTAAGCTCCATATCCAAGTCTTAGAAGTTAAACCGTTCTGAAATGGAGGGGGAAAGATGATAAGGGCTTCACCTCTTACCTTCCTTGACTGAAAACCGAAGATGGAAAGAGATGGAGGACTTTCTTCTTCACTTGTCTTCAATGAGGTTCCTCAAATTTTTGCAAGAAGAAAAGCGGCTTTCCGTGAGGGGAAAAGAAGAAAATAGGTGTGTATGGCTGCTGCTCCTTCCTTTAACGTGAGGAGAAAAGAAGAAAAATAGGTATAGAAAGGCTGCTGCTCTTTGTTTTAACGTGAGAAGGGTGAGAAGGAAAGGAAGCAAAGAGGTGATGATGCCTTTGAAGTTAGGAGCTGCTGCCACTTGCTCAAACGTGGAAGCAAAATGCAAGCAAGTAGGTGATGAGGCTGAAATTAAGGCTGCTATGTCTTGCTTAAATGTGAAGGAAAGAGTGGAAGCAAGTAGGTGAAAAATCTAAACTCAATTCCAAGAGATAACCGGTCGAAGTGGACCGGTTTTAGGGCGTCGGGGTAGCAAACGGTTTCCGAAAATTATGAAATTAACGTCATTCATCTCAAGACGTCAAAATGAATTAAATGGCGAAGACGGATCTCACATAGCTCATCCCGAACTTAGGTTAATTCAAAGAAACTTCAAGGCGATCTATTGACGTTGTTATCCCGAAACAAGCTTGCTAGGGTTACATTCATTCTATCGGATTCTTCGTTCGAACTTCCCACCAGCCTAACACTTGTTAACCTAAACCTTTAGATGAACGGGGCGTCACAACCTCCCCCCCTTAAAAGAACCTGGTCCCCAGGTTCACTGCTCTGATCTGAATAACTCCGGATACAACTTCCTTATCTTTTCTTCAGTTTCCCAGGTGGCTTCTTCAGACTTCTGATCTTTCCATAACACTTTAACCATTGGGATCTGCCGACTTCTTAACTCTTGCATTTTTTGATCCATGATTCTCACTGGTTTCTTCTTGATGGTTAGGTCCGGTTCAAGTTGTACATCTTCAATTGGGAGAATGGTTGATTCGTCGGGATAATATTTGCGGAGCTGTGAAACATGGAATACATTATGAATTCCGGTCATGTTCGGAGGTAAGTTCAATCTATATGCAGTTTCTCCAACCCGTTCGAGGATTTCAAAAGGTCCAAGATAGCGGGGATTAAGCTTTCCACCTTTACCAATACGGCTGAACCCTTTTCTTGGAGATGCTTTCAAGAAAAGCTTATCTCCGACTTCGAATTCCAGGGGTCTTCTCCGGCGATCGGCGTAACTCTTTTGACGATCTTGGGCCGCTTTCATGCGTTGTTGAATTATTTGGATTTTCTCAATGGCTTCTTCAGTAACCTTTGGAGATCTAGCTCGTTTAACACCACCTTCCTTAGTCCAACGCCAATCTTCCAGATCCCAAAAGAGAGGCGATCTACACTTTCTTCCGTACAATGCCTCGTATGGGGCCATGCCAATTGATGCTTGATAACTGTTGTTATAGGTAAATTCCACTAACGATAAGTGCTCGTCCCAAGATTCTTGAAAGTCTAAAGCACAGGCTCTGAGCAAGTCCTCAAGATACTTGATAAGTCTCTCTGACTGGCCATCCGTTTGGGGATACAATGCAGTGCTGAAATTGAGTTTAGTCACCAAACATCTTTGTAGATCTTGCCATAAACTAGCTGTAAAGCGCGGATCTCGGTCTGATACGATACTAACCGGCACGCCGTGAAGTCTCATGATCTCTTTACAATACAACTTGGCTAACTTTTCTATTTTGTCGGACATTCTAGCCTTGAGAAAATGGGCTGATTTGGTTAAGCGATCCACAACTACCCAAATCCCGTCGAATCCTCCTTTGACCCTCGGTAACCCAGATATGAAATCAATAGTCACCTGTTCCCATTTCCACACCGGTATAGGAAGTGGTTGTAAAGTTCCTCCTGGCTTTTAGTGCTCAGCTTTCACCTTTTGGCAAGTGAGGCAACTCCTTACAAAGTTAGCAACATCTCTCTTCATACCGTTCCACCAATAGTACTGCTTCAAATCTCTATACATTTTAGTTCCTCCCGGATCAATAGAATAGGGTGAACGGTGTGCCTCTTCAAGAACGAGACGTCTAAGTGCTTCTGGAACACAAACTCCGGCCTTAAACCGAAATAATCCCATATCATCGACCCTAAATTTCGATTTTGGATGATCTCTTGCCTGTAAAATTTGCCTCTGAATCCACGGATCTCTAGCTTGAGTATCTAATAGCATTTGTTTCAACTCTGGTTGCACGGTAATGTTTGCTAATCGGACTTCTGAAATCAAAATCTCGGAACCCTGACTTCTCGGACTAACCTCGATGCTCGAGATATTCACTTTCCTGCTCAATGCATCAGCGACAACGTTAGCTTTGCCTGGATGGTACTAAATGGTACAATCATAGTCCTCAAGAAATTCCATCCAACGTCTTTGCCTCATGTTAAGCTCCTTTTGTGTGAAGAGAAACTTAAGACTTTTATGGTCAGTGAAGACTTCAAACGTAGCGCCATAAAGATAGTGACGCCACTTTGTCAAAGCAAACACAACAGCTGCAAGCTCAAGATCATGAGTAGGGTAATTCTTCTCATCCTCTTTTAGTTTCCTTGAAGCATAAGCCACTACTCGACCATTTTGCATTAGAACGCATCCAAGCCCTTCTTTAGAAGCATCTGAATACACCGCATAACCTTTGGTACCCTCGGGTAAAGTAAGAACAGGTGCTGAAGTTAATTTTTCTTTTAGGGTTTGGAAGCTCTTATCGCATGCATCATTCCATTCAAATCGGGTGTCTTTCTTTGTTAATCGTCTCAATGGGGCTGTGATATTCGAGAAATCTTTTACAAATCGCCTATAGTACCCTGCTAGCCCTAGAAAACTACGAATTTCAGAGGCATTTCTCGGTTTCTCCCACCGTATAACGGATTCCACCTTTGATGGATGAACTTCCACTCCATTGCCTGAAATGATATGACCAAGGAATGCAACTCTATCGATCCAAAACTCGCATTTTCTGAACTTCGCAAACAACCGATGCTCTCTGAGGGTTTCCAGTACTCTTCTTAAATGTTGCGCACGCTCTTCTACGGACTTTGAATACACTAAGATGTCGTCAATGAAAATAACCACAAACTTATCAAGAAACGACCTGAATACTCGGTGCATCATGTCCATGAATACCGCTGGAGCATTCGTCAATCCAAAAGGCATAACTATGAACTCATAATGTCCATAACGGGTGTTAAATCCCGTCTTAGGTGCGTCTTCCTCCCGGATACGCAACTGATAGTAACCTTGCCTCAGATCAAGCTTTGAATAGACCTTAGACCCTTGCAAGATATCAAACAACTCCTCAATGTGTGGTAGTGGATACTTGTTCTTGATAGTCATCTGATTCAGCTCACGGTAATCGATACACATACGCAAGGACCCGTCGTTCTTTTTCACGAATAACACTGGGGCACCCCATGGGGATATGCTCCGTCGAATGTACCCACAAGCTAAGAGCTCATCCAGCTGCGTTTTCAACTCCTTCAATTCTGCAGGAGCCATTCTATATGGAGTCTTCGCAAATGGTTCCGCACCGGGATGTAAATAGATAACAAACTCAATATCTCTTCTCGGTGGTAGCGAACCTAACTGCTCAGGGAACACATCGGGAAACTCTTTCACAACCTCCGTTTCTTCTAGTTTATCCTGATCCTTCGGTTTGTTGAGAAGATAGGCCACATAACCTCTTGCTCCATCCCGTAATAATTTATTTGCCTCCATGAAGGAAATGAATGGACCGGACTTCACTCTTTCACCCGAAAATACCATCAAACCCAAAGAAATCTTCTTCTCATGACAATCTATCAGAGCTCTATGACGATGTAACCAATCCATTCCTAAAATTACACCATACCTTTTCATCGGCATCTCGATCAAATCTGCCGGATATGTTTTGCCTTCAATACTCACCGGGCACTCACGAAAAACTCTATCAGTCACCAAGCTTCCTCCAAGATGAGAGCTAACCACATACATATGCTCGACACATAAAGCAGGCAAGGATAATGAAGCAGCTATATCCAGGGCAATGAATGAATGAATTGCCCCGGGATCGAACAATGCATGTAATGTGATGCCATGTATGCAGATCGTACCTTCTACAACAGCTGTAGGATCAGGGTCGGCGGCATCCTCTTCACCTCCCAAAACATAGGCTCGTGCATGAATGGTAGCCTTTTGATTCCCAGAGGGTCTAGGCTCTAGTCTCTTCTGAGGGCACTGATTCAACATATGGTCTGACGAGCCACATTTAAAACATTTCTTGAGTCTTTTCCTACACTGCTCTGCTGTGTGATTCGGACCATGGGAATATGAACATTCCGGTGGAGCTAGGGTAGACACTGGAATAGGCCCTGGGGGTCTAGGTTTCCTGCCCTGGGGTCTTGGTGCTGGAGCTGACTGATACACCGGCCGCTTTCCAAACCTCAGAATCTGACTCGAGCTCGATGCCGGTCCTGAATGATATGCCCTTCTTCTACTCACAACTCTTTCTTCAACTTTCAAAGCTTTCTCAGTAACCTTGATCCAGGTGCTTGTATTTGCAGCCTCAAGAACATCCTTCATATCTTCCCCGAAGGCCCTGATAAAACTGGATTGCCTTATGTCGATCATCACTAGCAATGTTCGGAGTATATCGGGCCAACCTATCAAACTCATTAATATACTCTGTCACAGTCCGGTTACCTTGCTTTAGGTCCATGAACTCTCTCAACCTTCGGTCCCGATCCACCAGTGGAATATATTTATTTTTGAACTCCCGGATGAACACCTCCCAATTGATTTCTTCGCCCGAGGCCTCCAACCTGGTTTTTATGTTCAACCACCAACTATAGGCTTGCCCTTGAATGAGTGAGATAGTACACCGGGCTTTTTCCTGGGAACTACAAGGAATGAGTTCCCAAATCCTTTCTATTTGAGTAAGCCACTCCTCCGCTTGCATATCATTCCCTTCTTCAAACCGGGGAGGATTCTGGTTCCGGAACTCCCGATATATGGCAGTAATTTGTCCCACTTCATTAGCTATGAGAGGAGGAGCAGGAGGATCTTGCCGACGAGGCGAACGATCCCTATGATGCCTACGACGTGGCGACCTGTCACGATGATGTCTACGGTCTGGCGGCCTATTACGATGATGTCTACGGTCTGGTGATCTATCACGATGATGTCTACGGTCTGGCATATCTGGAATGCACAAATGAGAAAAGATATAGATGCATGTTCGTTAGTGTATGTTTATGAATGCTAGTAAATAAGAAATTAAATAGGTATGAAATAAAATAACATCAAGGAATGGCACAGAGGCACATAATCCTAAGTCGTACGAGCAAGACCAACTCGACACGACACTAGAGCTCTGGTTTTGCAACCTTGAGCTCTGATACCACGAAAGGATGTAGCACCCCGGAGCGTAGGGTCACCACATCCCCCGCACTCTGACCCGACACATATACGAAATGGGAAATCCGTATACATGCATAAGTCAAAGCGAACGGGAGACAGACAAACACTCCTAAACTACGCGGATTCTAACCCTTACGAAAAGTACATTCAAGTATCAAATTACAAACACATGCGGAAGCGTAATATTTCAAAAGGATTTACACACACGAGCCCATCACAGGCTATAACTGAGCAAATATCCAACATATACCAAGTTTATTCCAAAAGTTCCAGCCCGACAGTGGCAATTTAAAACTTAATATCTATGCTGGTAAGGCCACAATATGTACATAAACAAAATGCAGAGTGTATGCAAGTACAACCCAAAGACTCGACTTAGACGAACATGAACTACTCAATGCTCCATCTAGCTCGACCAAAGTATAACTGTACCTGCGAAACTAAAAGATGGAAAAGCAAGGAATCAGTCCACGACTGAGTGAGGGGTTAACCCACGCCCGCTATAGATATAACAGAGCAGAGAACGTATCAAAATTCGAATGTTCATGAACCCAATGATGGTTTTTGCATACCAAAACATTCTCTAAAAGCCAAAAGATACATATGTATACAAAAGAAATTAAAATCCTATTTAGTCCATCCTTGTTTCACAAACTCAAAATAGAACAGAGCTCGGCGAGTACGAGCTTTCAAACCACATCCGTCAACACGCCTAAAAAATACAGGAAAAACAGAAATCAAAACACAATCCCGCCATCACGCCATGGAAAGGAAGGGAGTGTACCCCAATTCTTTCAGAAACATGTATACATATCGAGACGGGGGCTCATGACTCCTACCCGCTCCTTCGATGGGGTTACCACCGGCTCAAGATAACTGGCATGTACCAAACCTCCTGGAAACAAGCAAGTAATCTCAAATGAAGACTATGCACAGGGCACGATCCTGACGGCCCAATACCGTGCCAGGCTTCCTTACCCATAGCCTCCGGGCCCAATCCACGAAGCATACATAAGTATCAGGAATGCACTTACCATATCTTTCAACGGCTTAGCTCGCAAGAGTACAGATATCACGTTTTATCACTTTCAAGAGTTACCACTTCTCAAGATCAAGGCATACATAGGCCCAAAATTATACACGTATCAAATAAAACCTTCAATAGTGCAAATATCAGAAGTATACGTACATATATAACCTTAATACATAGATATTCAGGCTAGAAACAATCGTATAGGGGTATTAGGGCATAACTAAAACACACCTAACCTCACCTTTGACAAAAGAGTTCCAAAGAACGACAACGGGAACGGAAATGAGACTAACCCTCCGGATCGAACTCTCCTGGGAACACCTCTGAACAAACAAAGAGAAAAGCATGACAAAGACTGGATCATGACCCACTTAGACGCACGACAATGAAAAATAAATGCAATGGAATGCAAGAATTGAAATGCACTTGAGCAAGGGTTTCATTTAGGCATGCCGGGCTAAGAGGAAGCAAATCACGGAGCATATTTTCTCCTCATATCATAGCACCATAATCTGAACAGTACATAATTACATACTTTAACATGTTAGGAACAAGTTCGGTATGGAAAAATCACAAAAGAAACGGAAGAGAAGCTCAAATGAGGCTTCGGTTTCAAATCTAGTAAAAGCGCGCAGTTTTCTGAAAATGACCAGGCTGTAGGAAAATCAGAATATCTTAAAATTTAGAAGTCCAAATTCAGTTTTGTTTTTTGGAAATGAAACTAGATACACACATCTTTCTGACCATATATGTCTCAATTTTTTATTCCAAGTGGATCAAAACAGTTTATTATTTAAAGTTGGCTGAACGCAGGACTTCGGTAGACTGGCGACACCATTTTGTATTGGACATATCTCACTCTCCAGAACGAATTTTGACAAGCCGTAAAAAGGAGAGTGTCCTAGACTCAAATTAGTTTCAGTGGTTTCAAATTCAGGAAATTCTAAGATGTTTTTCTTGGGTAACAGTTGCGAGAAAGTCACTGCAGAAACTATGAAACAGGGCAGAACAGGGGATTCTCTTGTAGGTTCGGTTTCTTCTTGTTCCAGGCCTCAAAACTTGAATATCAGCTCCATAAATCATACATAAAGTGTCTATAATTTCATGTAAGGTAACATGCTGCAAATTATTTCAGTTTATGCAAAGAACTATGCAGTTTATACACTTAAAATTCACACAACGTTCATCAACTTTCAGCAAGTGCTCAAGAGTCTTCAATTTCCCACATATCTCTACATATATCTGAAATCCTAAGCTCCATATCCAAGTCTTAGAAGTTAAACCGTTCTGAAATGGAGGGGGAAAGATGATAAGGGCTTCACCTCTTACCTTCCTTGACTGAAAACCGAAGATGGAAAGAGATGGAGGACTTTCTTCTTCACTTGTCTTCAATGAGGTTCCTCAAATTTTTGCAAGAAGAAAAGCGGCTTTCCGTGAGGGGAAAAGAAGAAAATAGGTGTGTATGGCTGCTGCTCCTTCCTTTAACGTGAGGAGAAAAGAAGAAAAATAGGTATAGAAAGGCTGCTGCTCTTTGTTTTAACGTGAGAAGGGTGAGAAGGAAAGGAAGCAAGGAGGTGATGATGCCTTTGAAGTTAGGAGCTGCTGCCACTTGCTCAAACGTGGAAGAAAAATGCAAGCAAGTAGGTGATGAGGCTGAAATTAAGGCTGCTATGTCTTGCTTAAATGTGAAGGAAAGAGTGGAAGCAAGTAGGTGAAAAATCTAGACTCAATTCCAAGAGATAACCGGTCGAAGTGGGCCGGTTTTAGGGCGTCGGGGTAGCAAACGGTTTCCGAAAATTATGAAATTAACGTCATTCATCTCAAGACGTCAAAATGAATTAAATGGCGAAGACGGATCTCACATAGCTCATCCGAACTTAGGTTAATTCAAAGAAACTTCAAGGCGATCTATTGACGTTGTTATCCCGAAACAAGCTTGCTAGGGTTACATTCATTCTATCGGATTCTTCGTTCGAACTTCCCACGAGCCTAACACTTGTTAACCTAAACCTTTAGATGAACGGGGCGTCACAGTAAAGAACTCAAATTCTCCGGAAACACATCGGGAAAATCCTTAACAACCGCAGTATCCTCCAACTTGACTTGATCTTTCGGCTTATTGAGAAGATAAGCAATAAATCCCGTTGCTCCTTCTCTCATCAACTTATGAGCTTCCATGTAAGACAAGAGAGATACCGATCTTGATCCACTACCAATCACCAATTCATCACCCAAAATCACCTTCTTCGCAAAACAATCAACATTGGCCCGATACCTGGACATCCAATCTATACCCAAAATAGCTTCATACCTCTTCATAGGCATAACAATTAAATCAGCCGGATATTCTTTCCCTTCAATCAGAACTGAACACTCCCGAACCAACTGATCTGTCTGAAGACTCCCACCAAGTGGCGAACTCACCAAATAACAAGAAGATAAATAGATAACAGGCAAGCACGGATTGGCAACTAAATCACAAGAAATAAAGGAATGCGTGGCACCCAGATCAAAGAGTGCATGAATGTTCATGTTATGTATGCATAGTATACCTTCCACTACAGCGGTAGGATCAATCTCTGCATCTTGCTCCTCACCCTCGAGGGCATAAGCACAAGCCGGGATCATTGGCCTTTGAACTCGTTTTTGAAATCCGGGGTTCTTGTCAGGACAAGTATCCACCATATGGTCACCTTTTCCACATATGAGACACAAATTCAACCTTCTTCGACAATTGTAGAAATTGTGAGTTAGCCCTCCACAATGTGTACAAGGAAATTGAGCCAATCTAGCCTCACTCGAAACTTGTCGATCTCTCGTTGGCGCAGACAAAGCTTTTGGAACCGGTGGGGCTTGTCCTCCCATTCTTGGCTTCTTAAAAGGACCTTTAGGAGGGGCAGTAGCTTGAATCATCGGTCTCTTTCCCGAATTTGATCCGAAACCTCTTCCCATTGGTGCTCTAAAGACCGGATCCTTCTTCTTGAACTCTTCCTCTTGGACCAAAGCCCGTTGCACGGAGTCGGCAAATGACTCAAAGTTGTAACCCTCCTGGCCATGTCTCAAGTCCTGTCTTAATCCGGCAATAAATTTCCTTAATTTTCTCTTCTCATCTCGGGTGACATGAGGGGCATATTTTCCCTGCTTTAAATCCATAACTTCTGCTCCTTCCTTTCTCTTACCACTTCTGGTACAAAACATTCTCGAAATTCTCTCTTGAAGACCTCCCAGGTAACTTCCTCTCCATCCACTTCAAGTTTCTGTCTCGTTCTTTCCCACCACTCATAATGTGACACCCCGATAATTCGGCCGTACAGGTATGCCGTAATTGTTTACCTAATTGCGCAAAATAACTATTTTACGTATTTATATAGTTGATTTTATTTTAAATGTATTAAATGTTATCTCCTTTATTTTATTGTTGTTATATATATATATATATATATATATATATATATATATATATGTTAATTGTGTACGTATTTAATGTTAAGTATTTTGTGAATTAATATCAAATTGATATTTACTGCATAATTTGAACTTGCTTGCAATGTGAATTAATTTCCCGAATTGACTTAATTTCGTTGTAACCATATTTGATCATTTCATGAAACTTTGAGGACCTAATTGCATGGTTAATTGTTTACATTTCATAAGTTTGGGGACTCACTTGCATAACTTATTAATTTGGAGGACTCAATAGTAATTTGGCCAATTCTTTTCCCCTCATAGCTACATATCACGTAATGCATCTCTTTCTTTCATACATACATTACATACACTCTTGTTCTTGCTCCCAAGCCAACCGATCAAAACCCTTGCCAAAGTGGGGGAAGATTTCATCTTTCAAGCTTCATAATTGTGAGTTTTGTGATCATTCAAGCATCATCAACACCATCTCTTCTTCTTAGCATCCATTTCTTGCAATTGAGATAATTTATGGAACTTTGATGATTTTCTTGGAAATATAGTATAGGTAGGGCTTTGTAATGAATTGGTTAATGTGTGTAATTGTCATTGGAAATATGTTTAGCAACTTTGAGCTTAAGTTGTATGCAATTATCTTGTGAAGTTTGGACTTGGAAGCATGGATGAGTATATGGGTTTTAATTGATGAAATCTTGATGATCAATGCATGATATGAGAATATATGCTAGATTTTATTGTGCCTTAAGTATGGTCGCTTGTTTGTTCAAGTTTTGGGTTGTATTTGTTGGTTGAAGTTGGTGTTTTGGTTGATTGTTGTTGCTGTTACGTTGATGCCCTGTTTTTTCTGCTACGCACAGTGACATGGGCGTGTCACTTTTCCTCTCTTCAGCGTGACACGGGGGTGCATGTTGGTTGGGCTTTTCTGTACCGTGACACGGGGGTGTCACGGTTTGCTTTACAATGGTGACACGGGCGTGTCACCATCTTTTTCCTGGCTTGTTGTCCGCTGTACTGTGACACGGGGGTGTCACAGCTTAGTGCATTTTGGTGACACGAGCGTGTCACCCTCTGTATTTCTTGAACTTGTTTTTCATGCATGGACTACGTATGCATGCATTATATATATATGTTTAGTGAATAATTGATCATTAATTGAATTAATTTAATTAAATATATTTAATTGTTTATGTTCTAATTTTTAAATGTGAATTTATGACTTGAATGAATATGAACGCTTCTAATGGCGAATGAAAGGATTGTTTATATGATTTAAATGTATTAATAGTGCACATGAACATTTTCATAACATAATTTTATCTTTTATATATTCAAATCATGATCATTGCATTGTCGAGCGTCTTATTTGGTCATATTGAGTCTCACTTCACCGTTCTTGCACAGATTTTGATCCAGTTGGAGACGAGGCCGGTCAGTGAGGCTCGTGCTTTCTTCTTTTGACGGTTTAAGATGGGTTTTTCTTCAATGTAGATATAAGACCATATATATATACCTTCAATGTGAAAGTTTTCGACCAAAATTAATATATATATAGAGAGTCGTTTTAAAGAGTAAATGTTTTCAACGTAAAGCCTTATTTTATAAACCCTACCTAATGTTTTGATGAGAAATGATCGAATGCACGAATGGGGCCCAGGGACTTAGTGTGAGTGGCTATCCGGGGAGGCACGGGCCGACGGTGATCCCTCACACTAGTTCCACCAATGAACGGTGTAACCGGACCTCGTTAGGAGTTAGCGAGGAATGGACGCTGAGCGCCATCTGGGGAGTCATGTAACCCCTTTTGGTCAATGAATGGGTGGTCGGGCCTTGCAAACCCACCACCAAAGGTGTAAATGTTAATGATTGTGCACAAAAGAATGATTGCATGAAAAGAATGAATGTTTAAATGGTTTACACAAGGTGTTGGTTGGAGATGATGCACGCCCACTCGCCGGGGCACTAATGACCTAATGTTAATGATTCGTTATAATCCCTTTTGATGATTTCTATTCACCCACTTCGGAAAGTCTTTAAAAACCTCACTGGGGATTATAGCTTGCATGTGATTGTTTAATTACTGTCATATATTCTATTTATGCCCTGTTTTATACCCACCAGTCCCTTTTGTACTGAACCCGTTTGGTTTTCAGTTGTTTTGTGCAGGTGTTGAGGGAGCTAGGCGGGAATACGAGTCCTAGGTCTTGCATTCATCTCTAGCTCTTATATTTTGAGTCTTACACTTGCATACTCTTATATTTGATCATTGTATATGTATAATGATTTGGAGCGTACTTGGTTGAGCCGTGATGGCAATTGGTGATGTATATGAATTACTTTTGGAGCTTGGATGCTCATGGTATATATATATATGGTATATGTTCGTTTATTGCTTCCACTTTAATGTTTTATATTGTTTTATGGTTTTAAAGGTTAGCCCGCCTAGCTTAGAGTGTGTGTTTATCCCCGTTCGCCATGATTTGGCTCGGGTATGGATCGTCCATTTCATATTCGGGTCAGGTCTCGGTGCGGGGGATGTGACGCCTTGCGCTCGGGTGTTACACATAAGCATCGCCATCTAATTGAAATATGGCAAATAGAGCCTTTTCTTGCGCAGTAAACTGTTGGACTCCGAATATCCTCTCCAGTCAAATCAACCAACCCTCCGAGACCGCATCATCAATGGAACTGGAAAACCAAGGGGGGTTGTAGCTCAAAAACACCCCATGAGGATCCCTATTATTATTATTGTTTGGTGGAGGAGCCGGTTGTTCTGCTTGTTGTGGTGGGGGAGCTTAAGCCCTCCTATGCTCGACATAATTAAAAACTGCTTCCATGAAATTCCCCATATCCATTGGAGGCGCTTGTGGTTGTGGCGTAGGAGATCGATCATGATGATGGCGTCGCCCTGGAGATCTCTCACGGTGTCTACGTGGAGGCATCCTGTCCAAGAAACACTGAAATGCATGCTATTTTTAGTCCATGCATGCAAGTGCAATTAATTCAATCAAAATTCGAAATTTAGAGCACACAAACACGTAAACAATGCATATTCAACACATTGACAAGTTGTTCCTAGAGCCGAATGACTTAACTGACTCAGCACGACACGAGTGCCCGGGTTTTGCAACCCTAAGCTCTGATACCACATAAGGATGTAGCACCCGAGCGTAAGGTACCACATCCCCCGTACCGAGACCCGACCTGTATATGAAATGAAAGTCCATACACGTGCCAAATCCACAGCGAACGGGGACACAACACACACGTTATGCTAGGCGGGACTAACCCTTAAACCATTCAGGACCAAGACAATATAAAATCAGAGCGATAATAAAATGCGGAAGCAAGATCAACATATATTATATACAATGAGCCACCAAGCTCCAAAATAGATATACAAAATCATGCAAGTATCCAAGGCCCCACAGCCTACCAAAATCATAACGCTCCATATCATGAGCATATACAAAATAGGAATAAGAGTATGAGTGTATGATACTGAAAAGAAGTGCTAAACAACAATGCAAGACCTAGACGACTTGTATTCCCGCCCAGCACTCCTATACCTGCACAAAACAACTGAAAACAAACCGGGTTCAGTCTATACGAGACTGGTGGGTATGAAACGAGGTATAAAATATAATATCGTATAATTGAAACACATTCATGCAAGCCCTAATCCCGTGTGAAGTTTGATAAGAATTTCCCAAGTGGGAAAAACAAAGAAAACATCAACGGGATTACGACATTCATATTCATTCATAATTGTTCATAAGGTTTTATGGCCCGGCGAGTGGGCGTGCACAATCTCCAACCAACACCTCGTGTAATCATAACATGAATTATTCGTTTTCACACATAAATCTTTTGTGCTCATATATAACTTGATCATAATCATTCATATACACCTTCTTCCTCCGGGTGGTGGACGGGTTTGCAGGGCCCGACCACCTAATCATATCAATGTGGCTAGTGAGGTACATGAATCCTCAAAAGCCCGGTTAGCCTTTCCTCGTTAAAAACTCCTTAACGAGGTCGGTTTCGCCGTAAATTGGTTGGAACTAGTGTATGGGATCACCGTCGACCCTTGCCTCCCCGGATAGCTACATACACTAAGTCCCTCGGCCCGTGTTCAAATCATATCATGCACTCGCCAAAATCATAAGGTAGGGTTTCATAAATAAAAAGGGGTCATACGTTTGAAATCATTTACTCAAAAGGACTCTATATACATAAATATACTATTTTGGCTTAAAACCTTTCACGTAAGGGATATATCGGGTCGCTTTGGCTATTAGAAGAGAAACCCACCTTTTAGAAGCAAAAGAAAGGCACAAGCGTCTCAATGCTCGCCCTCGTCTCCGACCAAACCCGAATCTGTGCAAAAGAAAAGATATGAGACTCAAAATGACCATATATGACGCTCGACAATGAAATGCATGTGATACGAATGCGTAAAAGATAATATTATGTCATGAAAATGTTCATGTGCACTATTAAGGAAATTTAGACATAAAAATAAGCCACTCGTTCATTCATTTCATTCAAATCCATAAATTCACGATTCATATCAATTTAATCTAAGGATTTCACATAATAACCATAGCACATATTATTTCACGCTTATAATTAGAAATTAGCAAGTAAACATATTTAAATAATAATTGGTAATTTAAATACGTGAATTAGAATTCAATTAAATTCTAAAATTGAAATAAATCAAATAATACTTAAAATATATAATAAATACATAATAAATATGTAACAGATATATAATAAATATATATACCCATATATACATGCAAATCACTTAACAAAAATAACATGCATGCATTTCTTGCACAAACAAACTTCATGCATGCAATATTTCATGCATAATTATATATATTACATACCTAATATATATATATATATATATATATATATACGTAACACACACACACATATATTATGCATGCAAAAATAGAGATATATATGTAATAATAACACACACAACTACAATTACATGCATGCACACACTACAATACACACTATTCACGCACACATCCATGCATGCATCACACACACACACAATATATTTATATATATATATATATATATACAGCAATACACACATGCATGCACATTTCTAATCTTTCACCATCTCTGCACATAACTCACGCACGCCCCTGCACCATTGAAGAACAGCAGCAACAACAATGACTGAATAAACAAACACACACACGCAGCAATACAAGAAAAGGAAGAAGCAGCAAAAGAAAGAAGAAAAGAGAGAAGCAACAGGGGAAGAAGAGAAAAAGAACAAAAGCAGCTCGCGGAAGCTACCCGCCCGGGTAGCCATCCCTTATCCAAACTCCCCAGCCGGGTAGAGGGTACAGAAAGTTTCTGCAACAGGAGTACCCGAACAGGAGTACCCGGTCGGGTACTCCCCAAGAACAAACTCTCCCCGCCCGGGGAGAGTGTTACAGCAGCAGCAGAAGGTAACAGCGGCAGCAAAGAAACAGGGGAGGGAAATTGGAGATATAAACCAGGCCAAAACTCACACACAACTTACAACCAATGCAAGTTAACATTCCAGGAATAAAAGGCGACAAATGCACAGCATGCAAGCCTGAAAAAAACCTCATAATATGCAGCAATCAACAAGAAACAGACAGCAGTTCATGCGAGGGAAAAACAGGGCAATCCGAGAAGGAACAGAGCAAGGTATTCCAAGATCAAACAACCATCATTCTTACATCAACTGAGGTAAAAAGAGACAGCATTTAACACCAAAATGAATCAGAAAAGCTAGCAGCAGTTCGGTACGTGAAGGAGAGCAAATTTCAGTTTGAAGTTCATTCAATACATAACCATTTCATTAATGATATCTCAACCGATCCTTAACCACCAACCAATACAAGCATAATTAGTCATAAATGAGGGAAAAGGATCATATATACAACACCAAAACAAGTCATAGATCAAAAGAAGTCAAGAAATCAACAAAACACCTTAAAACCTAACTATTCATTCCAATCCTCAAAACTACATGAAATCTGACTTAGAATTAGGGAAGAAAGGATCAAAATAACCAGAGATGCATGTATAACATAATCCTAACTCACCTTGTTGATTGGATGAAAGTTGATAGAGATTTGAGCTCCAAAATCTCAAGGATTTGCGCGGTGACGGGAAAACTGGGATGCTGGAGCTTTGGCTGAATTTTCTGGCCTGTGTGAGGATTGTTTTGAGATGGGGCAGTTAAGGGACGATAGAGGGTTGAACTAGGGTTAAAAGGACACCAACTATAGTTAATTTGGTTAAGTTTTGAACAAGTTATGGCAATTTTAGTGGAATGTGGTTGTTTTGATGTCGTTTCGTTTTTCGATTGGATTTCGGAGGTTCAAATGATTTCGGAAAAATATAAGGCTAAGTTTATTAAACCCGAATCTTAGATACAAGTTCAATGAAGTTGACGGAACTCGAATCCGAGTTCCCGAGCTTAAGATATCACAAACGGAACCAAGGGTGCGCTAATTGCTCGTTAGCCCCCAATTTGGTTCCACAAATCAAATTAAATTCTTTAACACGTCAAATGAGTTCGAAAACATAAACCGAGCATATAGGCACGTTCATAACACATAAATTTACGACATATTAAATTTCCACAACATTTCGATATCATTTCATATAAGAACGATGCACAATTAAACAACCATGCGCATAGCCTTAACTAATTTCATGCATTATAATTTAAAACTAAACTTTAAATTCTATTATTAAATAAAATTAAAAGTCAACGGAATTATAAAAATTAATTAATTAATATGGTTAAAGCATGATTAATTAACATAACACTTAATTAACATTAATCACTAAATTAATAATAATTTAAAATAATTACTTAAAATAACGAAATAAATAAAATAATATTAAATTGAAATAAAATAAAATAAAATAAAAAAATAACAATTTATAATAAAATTAAATATAAAACACGTAAAAACAATTAATTCGCACAAATTGATAAACACATACGTCATACCTTTACGTCTGAAAAGTCGGGGTGTTACAGAAACATAGTTAAAGTTGCAAACATAACAAATCATACCGAATCAGAACATGCATACATAGGCTTGTACATAACGTGTCATACTTGCAAAACCTAATAAAGTCATCAACTTACATATTTTGCACATATTTATATACACTTAAGGTTATAGGTCGCATGCATAGAGAACGAGCACATTTAATAGGGTTTAACTATAACCTAACCTCACCTTACACCAACGGAACAGAGAACGAGACGATTAATCCACCTCGGAATCAACTTGACAGACAAAACACCACCCCGGGTGCACCTGAACAAACTGGAGACAAAACACAAGATTTAGACTCAAGAATGAGCCACATAGACGATGGCGTATGTTCATGCATATAGGAGATGCAATCATGTAGGCATAACACATATTCGCACCAATTATATGCAAAAAAAGCTATTACATAGCTCAACATATTCATTTATAATCATATATCTTTTGCAAAATTAATGCATATCACAATTCACATTACTTAAGCAACATAAAACGCATATAACAATAAGTACATACACATAAACAAGATAAAACAAATTAGGAACAATTTTGGAGGTGAAACGGTTTAAGAAAAGCTGAAAAAGAACACGAAAAGTGGATCTGAGCAAAAACGGACGAAAGCTGGAAATTTTCCGAAATAGACAAGTTGTAGGAAAACGATCATAACTTGAGTTTGATAAATGTGAATTTAGTTTTGTTTCTTGTAAATAAAACTAGACACGTAGATCTTTCAAATGGTATAAGGCTCAAATCATGGTTCAAAGCGAGACAAAAATGGCGGAGGTTTGAAATTGAACGAAAGTAGAATTTCGGCGAATTGCAATACAAAATTCAAACGGTTATATCTCACAAACGATAACGAATTTTAAGGTGATTACAATTGGAGAATGTTCTAAACTCAAAGAAGTTTCTACAGTTCAAAAATCAGGCAAAACGGAGCACGTATGAGGGTGCCGCGGCCGCGACAAATCGCACTGGAAACCAGTCACGGCCGTGAAGGCAAGATAGAAGCTCTATTACCATTACGGTTTCGGCCGCGACACTTTCATACCTAAAAACGGTCGCGGGCACAACCAAGCTTTCAGGCATGCGACGACAACGCAGGGAGGTTTCGAACCTCCCCAAAAACCATCCCAAACCCCAAGAAACGGCACAAAATGAACATATAACATCAAATAATACATATAGTACACATTAGAGCACAAATCGGACTTCGAAACGAGCCCGAACACCCAAAACACGAAACCCACACTATTCATCTCCTTCTCCAAATAGCCACAAAGACAAAGATTCATACCATAAAATGCACGTAGAATCAAAGCACGTAATGAGAGGAATACAATGGTTACTTTGGTTCTTCGATCGGATGGTTGGACGGGGCACAAGCTCGAGCTAAAGCTTGAATGGCCTAGGGGCCTTTCTTCTCTTCTCTTTTGCCTTGTGCTTTGATCGATCAAAATGGAGAGAGGGAGGATGTTTTCAGCCTTTAAGGGCTGAAACGGGCCAGATAAACGGGTAGGGTCAAATGGTATCCGGTCCATTCGGATCGGATTTTAAGACGGTAGGGCGATCAAACGGCTTTAGAAAAATAAAAGGTTAATTTTATTGAATCCGAATCGTCGAAACGAACTCAATGACAAGGTCAGAATTTCCGTTCGAATTCCCGACCTCAAGGTAGCCATGAGTGTTGGAAAACACGAATCAGAAAGCAGCGGAATTTAAAAATTTTTCCCAACAAAAGGACCTTGGACTCGCAATCGTGTAACCAAATTTGTAGAGACAGAAAACTTACTTTTCTTTTGTTCTTTCTTGAAGCGTTTCAAGCCACCCAAGAACGCTCTTCTCGCGGCTTGATCCCCTCTCCTTGGTAAAGCTCGAATCTTCAAACTTCTAACTTGAAGTCTCTGGAGAATGTCCACCAACTTGATCACAATCTAACTAGTAAGGATGCTAGTTCTCTAGTTAGTGTTTAGGCTTAACCTAGGGTTTATTTGATCTTGGAGAAAGGAAGGTGTTCAACACATGAACCAAAAGAATTGCCAATTAGCTCTAAAAGGGAGCATGAGCTCCCCTATATATAGGAAAGGGAGAGGGACGGCTGAACCTATTCCTTGTTGGACAAGGATTTGGTTCCTCTCTCTCCTATTACTTGATCATCAAGTATTTTCCAACTTTGACTTTGAATTCTAATTCAAGTCAACTTTTAAGAGAGCTAAAAATATCCAAACTATTTTTGGATAATTTTATACTTTATTTATTATAAAATAAATAACTTATTTTTATCTAATTAATTAATTCGTAACTAATTAACTAGATTATTTTCTCCAAAATAAGACTTTCTTTTTAATTCAAAATTAAACCAAAGTCTATTAAATAATTAACACATTTAATTATTTAATACATATATATATAATATATATATATTCACACGTGTGTGACACGTGTCACAGTGACACGTGTCACTCACGTGAGCCACACGTGTGATTTCACACGTGTGGAACCCTCTTGGCCCGATTAACTCGTTTAATCATTTTAAAGCCTCAACTCATGTAACCAAGTTGTTATGTGTGACCCTCTAGGTTCTCAATTCAATTAGCAGTGACCCTAATTAATTAATTCACTAATTAATTAATCAGTCCACAGATTAAACGATCATAGTCTAGCAACAGGTGTTTAACCCCTAGCTGAATTGGAATGTTCGGATTCGACAGAACCTTTAAGTCATTTATTCATGCGAGATACAATCCTCCTACTTACTATCTCTCAACCAAGATCTAGGGTAAGGGAATAATCAGAACCCTAATAATCCGGTCTTAAAGTTAAGTGCATTTCATATCCATTTGATCTCAATCCAAGAAACCCTTTTCTTGATGTCTTGATCTACTGCCTTGGCCAAGGACTCCATATGGCATATGAATGACTTACACAATAAGAGATCACCTTGCAAATGCAAGTGTAGGTCCTTTCTTGATTCTCATTCACTTTCATGAATCACTTGTGCAGCCCCAGCATAAGCCTTGAATCAGTTGTCTAAGGCGACACCCTTTAAAGCTTATACCTAAGACTACAGAGTTAACTCATAAAGTGAGAAGGAACCTCAAGTCTAAGGATCAATTAATCACATCAATGACTCGTGAGATATTTCCTAATCTGGAAGTTTCCATTTCCTGAAATAGAAACTTCCTTTCCCATTTAGGAATGTTCTCACACGGGGCACCTCAGTGAACTTACTTATTAAAGTAAGCACCCTCATGTATCACGCACGTATCAACTATACACTTTGCACCTCCATGAAACAAGGTGGTCCTTCTTAAGGGCGTGATCCCACAAGCAAGCCTTAGAGGAGTCAGGTTGACACTCCCACTGTCTGTAGGACTCATCGGCTTGGAGTATTTTACTAATCATGACTTATGTGATATAGGGCTCGTTTCATGAACCATTTCACCTAAATGGTAGAGTCCTAAAGTCATCAGGATTAGGGGAGTTCTCATACATGCACAGCTAAAGTAAACGCATACCAAACAAGAGCATATAAAGAAGTGTTGCCTCAATTCGTTATTTTATTCAAAGATTGTCTGTGATTACAATAAGGAAAAGCACAAAGCGGATATACAATCGGCTTTTAGGGCACTATTCCTAACAATGAGGGCTAAAAAACATCTTAATTACAATTAGGTTGTAGCACCCACGACGAGAGCACCACATCCCCCACACTATGAGCTCGATCCACATATGAAATGACTAGTCCATACATGAACCAAACTCACAGCAAACTGAAGATAATAAAAAGGACTATCCTAGCTAAGCGGAATCTAACCCTGGAACAATAACAACTGTAGCAAAAGTGCGGAAGAAAGGGAATTACTCAGTCAATATCAAGACAATAAATGCAACTTCACTGGAAAAGTAAATACGGGTTCCACTAAGTAGAGCACATGTCCTAACCTATCCCGAGTTCAATTCAGTTCAATAGATAAACCAATTACAATAAATAAATTCAATATGCAGTGAGTGTACACGTGTCATACTCGAATAAAGACCGACAACTCAATTTCGCCTAGCAACCACCTGTAAGAAACTTGGAAGAAAAGGGGAAAGAGGGGTCAGTCTCTAGAAGACTGAGTGAGCAGGAGATATATGTATATATAGAAACATGCACATGCAAGATGTAAATCCCGAGCAAAGTTTTAGGTAACGTAGTTTCCGTAAAGGCAAGAATCAATTGATCAATGCTCAGACTTTACAACTATCAATTTATACAATTAATTACAAGTTACAGACTATCAGTGGCTCGGCGAGTGAGCGTGCATAATCTCCAACCAAACTCCAACCTTGTACAATGATTAGGTTTTACTTTTTACAAAGGCGATCATGCAAATTCAGTCGATATTGTACAGTGCAATCAGTGTAATAGTGTAATCAATCAGTGCAATCCATCAATGCAGTCAACACAATAGTCCATGGAGCAACCCGTGGTGCCTGATTCACTCATACGATCTCCTTTTCCCTCCGGTGATGGGAAGGTAGCTAGCCTTCAACCATCCAATCATGGTGAACATCAGGTACATGACTCCCGATGCCCGGAACTCCTTCCTCCACCAATCTCCTAGTGGATTCAGGGATCATCCCAACAATGTGGGACTGTACAAAAGTTCACCGTCGGCCCGATACCTCCCCGGTTTGCTCAATATACAACTTCAGGGCCCACAATCGATGTACAGTACAATATCTCACCAAAACAGGAGGGGTCAGTAAATAATAATAACAATAGGTTCAGTTTCAGTAAATGTTTACTCGATTACCATTTTGGAAACAATATAAGTATAAATATGATTTTAGGCCGAATTCCATTCATGGAGGTTTTAGGGATATGTACTTAACTAGAACGAAAACACCCTCACCTGGAAGACGATAATATATGAACACGAGCTATGCCGGTGCCTATTAGATCACGATATCCCTGCCCTGGAGAAGAACTGTACAAGAAAGGGAACAATGTGTACTCGTGAGAGGAGACTCAATAATGATACCAAATATGACGCAAAGCGTAGTCATGAAATGATATGATGGGTATTGACAATTATGAGGTGGCATGGACATATTCATGTATGAAATGAACATATAATAGCATGTATTGATCATTTAAAGGCTTAGGAAAGGAATTGAAACATTTAAAATGAAGCAGGAATTCACAGACACCCTCTGGAGCATGGGAACGGCTGTTCCGGGTTCAATGTAAAATGGAAAGGGGTCGTTTCCTGCTTCCCGAATTAATCCCGCGCGTCTGTAAAGAATTTTGGCTGGGAACGACCGTTTCGGCTGTAAGCCAAAACTAGGAAGGGTCGTTCCCAGTCTCGTGCCAGGATGCTTAGAAGGTTGGGAATAGCCGTTCCGGGAAATGAACTGGGACGGGAAGGGCCGTTCCCGTTATGCAGAAGATGCAGAAACAGAGAAGGAAACAGGGGATGCTCGGACACAAACCATAAACACCGAAAACATCCATAAAACTTCTCCCAGTGCATTAAAACATGAAAGAACCATACTTAGGTACTTAAAGTACAATTAAAATCAATATAAACACTCATACTAAGCTTTGATCACCAAGAATTCAATACCAAACCCCATAAATATATATATCATCTAATTCCATAAACTTCAATAATCATGCATGAAATTCATGTTAAAATCATATAATCAAGCTTCCATCCACTTATACACAAGTTGTCACCTTCAATTCATGAACCCTAGCTAAGCTTCAAAATTCATCAAACTATATATGCATGATCTTACCTTGGAGGTAGAAGAAATAAAAAGGAAGGTGGAGATAAAGGTATGGAGCTTAATTCCTTGTAGAAATTGGATGAAATACTTGGCTCCTAGCTTCCTTGATCCACCGAAATAGAGAGGGAGAGAAAAAGGGATGTCTTGAGCTTATCTCATGGATGAAAATAAAGAAGATAAGGTATGTATATGCGTATGTATATAATATGTCGATCAAAGTAGGGGGAAGAAAAAGGGAAATTACAACTTGGTCTACAAGGAATTTAAGTTAATGTAATCAAGGAGTAAACTTTGTCATGTAATCAATTTGGTCCAATGAGATTTTCATGCAATCAAGTCCTCAATTTTGTAAAATGATCAATTAGGGACATGTGACACCCCGAACGGAGGGCCCCACATCCCCCGCACCGGGACCCCGGTCCACACATGAAATGGAAGTCCATACATGAACCAAGCTCACGGTGAACGGAGACAGAAAAAAAAAATAACTTGTTAGGCGGGACTAGACCCTGTACCAATCAATTCAACAAAACCAAGAATGCGGAAGCAATGTAATCATGCAATCACAATCCAATATAAAATTTCAATTCATATAAGAATGTAAATACGGGTTCAACTAGTTCAAGATCTTGCCCTATCCTGTCCCGAATCAATACAATGCAATAACATATAAACGGGTTCAACTAGGGCCCTAGAAACCTGTCTCGAGTTCAATAAAGTAATAACTATATAGAGTGGCACATAGCCCAGTTACAAGCAGGAAATAAAGGTACGGTACGATGCAATGCAAATAGGACCAAGACTCAATCAAAGACTTCAAAAGACTCCCCCCTAACGACCACAGAGCCTGCAAGACAGACTCTAAAAATAACGAGAGGGAGGGGTCAGCCAACTGACTGAGTGAAGGGGGTACACACGCATATACATATATAATCAGGAAATCAGGCAGGCATAATTCCACTATACGTTTTAGGATTAAATAAACAGGAGACAGGAATCAAGATTAAATCAATACGTACGGGTGGAATTATGTCAGGGCATGCAAGTCACGTAAACGAGATATAATATGCATGTGTCAATATCCGTACGCCTCTGTTGATGCCCACTTTACCTATACGATCCACGAGCTCCGGTGCTGAACAGGGACTGAGACATACCAGAGGTTACGGATATCTATGCTTAACATTTTAGGGGACCCGGCGACAACGGGTAATTAATCCATCCTGGACTCCTCTTTTCACTTATTAAATGACAGGTACAAGCAGGTAATCAGGAAACAAGCAGGAAACAAGAGTTATAATAAATTATCAGGCGGGAAAAACAAGTACAGATTAATCTCCTTTCTCCGGGTGCAATGTGGCCGGTAGCTAACCTCCACATCCGCACCTCAGGGTGATCTTCGGGTTCATAACTCCCTCAGATCGGAGCCCCATCTCCCACCAAACCTTCTGGTGGGTATCCGGGTAATCCAACAGGATGGGACCTGTGCAAGAGTTCACCGTCGGCCCGATGCCTCCCCGGTTCCCTCAATACACAAGCCCCTGGGTCCCAGGAACAAGTACAAGATCCACACCGGCTAGCCCAGCGCTAGGAAAGCCGGGGGCAATCAGGAATATCTCGTAAAATAGGCCAGGATTAACACTATACAGTTCATAAATCATTTCCGGTACATAGCCGGTATAAAAGATATGGTCAACTTTAATATGAAAACCATTTGGCATACTTTTAATTCATGCAAGGTTATAGGTCGTTTATAAAGAAAACCCTCACCTCCAAGTGTGCAAGAAGGACCAAGAAAGAAAGACCACGAACCACAAACATCTCCACCGAGGAGAACACTGTACAAGAAAGGAAACACGGTGTACTTGTGAGATACGACTCAATAATGACACCAAGTAGGACGCACGACGATGTTCATGAAGTGGTGCATCATGTTATGGCATGATTCAATAAGTATTAAATCATAATTATGTCATGAAATGGTGTGATCGTGTTTATGAGCACAAGTAATATCATTTAGACACATAAATGATTTAATCATTCAATTAGACATGTATACATTGCATGTAAGTCAAATAAGAGGTCGAGGAGGTGAAAGGAAGGCGATAAAACGGTTTTTGGCAAAGGTTAGGAAAAGATGACAGTTTTCGGGAATGCACAAGCTGTAAAGAATTGAATATATCTTGAGTTATAGAAGTTGGAATTGAGTTTTGTTTGTCGGAGATGAAACTAGACATATAGACCTTTAAAATGGTATGTGGCTCAACTTGTGGTTCAAAGCGAGGTGAAAATGGTGTAGACTCGAAGTTGGGCGAAAGCAGATTGTCGGTAACGTGGCGACACCAAAACGAATTGATTATATCTCACAAATTAGAATGGATAATGAGGTGATTCTAATTGTAGGTTGTTCTAAACTTCAAAAGGTTTCCAACGGCTCAAAAATCAGGTCAATGGGAGTTCGGATGAGGGAGTACCCGGCCAGGGAAAATACAAGGCAAAATCTACCCGGCCGGGGAAAGCAGGTGCAGAAACCTTCTGCACTAGACTACCCGCCAGGGTAGTTTTGTGGGCAAAAATCTACCCGCCCGGGTAGATGTTCTAGGCAGAAGAAACGCAGCAAAAACAGGGCTAAATACGGGAGAAACCAAAATTCCCCAAAACCACCTCAAACCTCAACCAAAATACTCCAAATTCAAGGCATATGTTCATGTATGCAAGCTTAATCACATATCTCAAGTTCAAGTCATGAAATCAAGTATATAACAAGTTTCCATTAAAGCACATTCAAGCTCCAACAATGGACTTTCATGCAAATACACAACTAGCCACAAGAATTGTTACAATTATGCAACAAGAAAGCTCAAAGAAACAATATATATCAATCTTGGATTGTTTAATTCAAATATGAGAGCAAGGAAGCAAATTTCACATATCTTGTACTATTCATCTTCTTCTCCAAGAGCAAGGAATGAAGCAAAGAAAACAAGATTTAATCGGAAGAAAATGAAACACACGAGGAGTGGAGTTCAAATCTTACCTCGGATTGTTGATTGGACGAGAAATGGAGATGAGGCTTGAGCTCAAGGTTGAAGATGGAGGAAACCCTTCTTTTCTCTTCCTTTTCTCTTGTGGAACGATGGAGCAAGAATGAGGGAGAAGAGAGTTGGTTTGGTTTATTAAGGCCAAGAAAACCGGTTCGGTTCGGTTCGGTTCAAGACGGGTTCGGTTCACTCGGTTAGAAATTAAATTGGTAGAGAGGTCAAACGGCTTCAGAAAAAGGTAAGGCTAGTCCCATTGGACCAAAATCGTCGAAATGAATCCAATTGTGAAGTTAGAATTCAAATTCGAATTCTCGAGCTCAAGGTAGCCACGAGGGCTCAAACACCCTAACTAAAATTAGGTTCTTAACGAGCAATTATTGGACAATTGAGTCCAAGTACATTTAATAAATTCTAATGCGCACATAATAAAATTACACGTTGACACGTTGGCATGTGACGTCACATAAATCACATAATTACTGAAATAAACTCTCTCGCGACGTCGTACCTGGCTTGCCGGAAAACTGGGGTGTCACAACCTCTCCCCCTTAAGAAGGACCTGTCCTCAGGTCCACTGCCTCGAGTACTGGACTCTAAGTAAAACTTCTCCGTGTTCATCCCATGCGGGGTTCGCGACATCCCACAGGAATTAGTTCAGAGAAGGGTCTTCAAGCACAAGGGTCTTCACCTCAAGCTGCTCATGAACTTGATCTGATTATGAGTAGTCAGAACGTCTCGCACGATAGGAGGGTCATAAAAGATTCAACTCCCCCCGTTTGAGTCCATCCAAACCATCCCACAACTCGGCATCACCAGTGGATAAGTTAACGAACTTCCACCACTCGTTCTCCAATCCCGAAACGGGTCTTCTATCAACTCATCAACTTCACGAATTGAAGTTGGTTTCTTGAACGGCTACTAGCTTCTAAATAGGGTCTCCAAAGACCCGTTGTAAAGTCCGTTGCACGACACGACCCTCGTCTTACCGTGTTACTAAGGCACTCGCTCACTCCAAAAGCAACTAACAAACGATTACACACAACAGGAACTAAGGAATGCATGATGCACGTGATATGTATGGTTAATGTACCGTTCACCATTGTTTGGAGGTTTTCATTGTAGTGAATCCGAAAGCTACTTTATTTCTTTGTTGATGGTTCCTTTGCTCATAGAGTCTTGTTTTCATAATCCCCGATGTATTTGATTCTTCGATGATCACTTGGTCTTTGCCCACAATTTATTCTTTTACCCTTGCTAGCCCCCACGATTCGAAGTTCCGCATTTCATTCTCTTACCTTTATTAAATACCATGGTCCAAAGTTCCAATCTTGGAAGTCTCATGATCTTAATCCATTCAATTCATTCTTTACCACAGTCTCATTCGCCCTTCCTTGGATGCTCGAGCTTGTCCCAAATAGCTCGGATGCCCATCTCGAACCCTATTAGCATTCCCGGCTCATTATGGAAAATAATTGACGAGCCAATAACCCATCTTGTTCATGTTACGATCTTTCCTACTTATTCTGCTTCCAAAGCCCACGGTTGAATTTGCTCTCCCTATGTCGATTGCCAAGTATAGCGATTGACTCAACTTCATTTATTCACTACCTTCCTTACCGCTTCTTGCAAACTCTTTACACAAATCCATTATAAATTAACTTGAGTCGGCAATCAAGATTATCCTCGATCTATCCTTTCACATCGATTTTGTGAATTCTTCATGGTCCCATCATCTTTAAATTATAAGACACGATAATCCAGATACAATATATCCAATCATGGCAAACTTAAGTTTGCATATCTCCCATAGTAAGATGTAACGGCGCGACATTAGGACTCGGTCTTGTTACTTCATTTCCCGAGCATTCCCCGAATACCTGTCTTCGTCCCTTGAAGCCCATGTCTCTTTTCCAACCTTGACATTCATTTTCACTACCACGTTTCCATAGCTTGTTTATTGTACTCCATAACTTGCTTGATCTTCCCAATTCAGTCTTGGGATCTTATCGAGTGCTCTATCTTCCCTTCATCACGCATCTTTCATAAAGATCCGATTACTTGTTAACCCTTTCATTTCATTTCCATTGTTCCCTCTAAGAATAATCCACTCGAGCACAACTAAGGATTTCTAAATCATCTCCCAGTCATGCTCTCCCCCTTAAGAACTCCTATCCAAATTCCTTAGACTTGCACTAATGCTTCACAAACCAAGGACAATATTCACTTTGGAATGATCCGTAGAGAGAACAATCTATTTCCTTTGTTCAAATCCAATTCTACTTTCCCGAGCCTTGGTATTTCCTCTTTCCTTCCTCAAACTCTGCAATCCAAAATTCTTCTTACCTTGATTCAACAATGACTCGGTTGAAGTAACACATGACGAATGAGTTTGGAAGAAAAATTCCTATCAAGTAAACACTGTATAATGCATGATGGGTTAAGATGCCAATGCACGTACCATTTAATTATGCAACACATTAGGGCAATCAGAGCAAATAGAGATGCACAACGCATATAATTAAAGAAGAGTAAAAATAATTCAAAATGACGTATGATGCATGTGCCATGAATGTTTTAAACCTGTCACTGTTATGGTAAGTTTTGAACTCAGCAGCTTGTCCTTATTTCTCTAGTCATGGGGCTTGTTGGACTTGTTGATCATTTCTTGTTTTCCCACGGTCTTCAAGATTTCTATGGATCTCCTTGCATCAACTTGTATAACTCCATAGTCCGAGATCACGACCTCTTGAACCCAAATTCTTCTACGTCCATGGTTTTAGTGTCTTGACCTTTTTCCTAATAATTGTTCTTCCACTCGATGTCCAATGTAGCACCCCGCACGGGAGGCGCCACATCCCCCGCACTATGGCTCAACACGAGTAACGAAATGGTAAAATCCGCACCCATATCAAACCATAGCGAACGGGAGATAAACAGAAAAACCCTCCTAAGCTAAGCAGAACTTAGACCCTGCAAATATAACTAATCAACAAGACATAATGTAACAGAGAACTAAAACCAAACACATGCATTGGCCACGGGCCTGCAGAAATTAAACATTCGAACCATAGGCAGACTTGGGCTCCTCAGGCCTCTTTTAAATCATAACAAGCCCGACAAGGCAATTCGATAACAAATACATAAAAGTCAAATTTATGATCTTACAGAGTCGAATCAAACGCAATATAAGTACATATGTGAGTGCAGAGACTCTTCTAACTAAGCTTGACCGACTCAAAGACCCGACCAAAAGTCCGCCTAGCTCGAACCCCAACGCGAAACCTGCGCACTAAAAGGTTGGGGAGGGAGAGGGTCAGTCTCTAGAAGACTGAGTGAGTAGGAGCGACATACGTATATATAAAAACATGCATATGCAAGTCATAAATCCAGAGCAAGGTTTTATTTAAACTATGTTCTCAAAAGGGCAAGAGAAAAACCAAGCAATACTCGGATTTTATGACTAATCATATTAATTCATTACGTTCATAATTCATAGATAAACATAAGGGCTCGGCGAGTGAGCGTGCATCATCTCCAACCAAACTCCGACTTTGTACGACACATATCATTAATACTTTAAATAGGTGATCATGTAATATATCATAATACATGCAGATCATATATCAAATCATAAAACATAATCGTTTGGGCAATCCGTGTCCCGGCCTTCCCGCACGGTGCATATCAATCATAAACATAATCATAATCATAAAATAAGTTTCAACCTTCTTCCTCCGGGTGGTGGACGGGTTAGCAAGACCCGACCACCTCATACATAGGCCAATGGGGTTTCATGACCTCCCCAAGGGCACTCAGCTCCCATTCCCCGCTAAACCTCCTAGCGAGGGCCAGTATCGCCGTAACATAGTGGAACTAGCACATGGAATCACCGTCGGCCCATGCCTCCCCGGATAGCCACATGTACTAAGTCCCTGGGCCCGTGATCATATCATACATGCATAATCTCGCCAAAACATTTACTTCATACTTAGGATACATACTATAAGAAAACATACCTTACCGTGTAACTCGGCATATGTTATACACGTACCTCTCCGTGTCATCCTAATCCGTAGCTAGCATGAAGACACACGGTTTGGAGCATAGCCTCGTTGCAAAACCATTTTAAGCTTATATACGCCCATACGTATAATTTCAGAATAATTTACTCGATAATTCTACTTTAAAAGTAACATATATATATATATATAAGGTTTTTGGCCAAAGCTTGTCACATAAGGTTGTAGGGTTTAATACGTAACTAAAACGAAAACAGCCTCACCTGGAACATGGCTATACAAGGATACGAGTTACCGAGTGCCTATTTGATCAAGATTTTCTCCGCCCTGGAGATAAACTGTACAAAAACAACGTGACGTGTTCGTGAGACTCAAGACTCCAAATGAACCATATAAGACGCACGGCAAAGTATGAATATGATATGAATGCGTAAAAGATAATATTATGTCATGAAAATGTTCATGTGCACTATTAAGGAATTTAAGACATAAGATAGGCCACTCGTTCGTTCATTCCATTCAAATTCATAAATTCATACTTCATATCAATTTAATCTAAAAATTCATTTAATAATCATAACACGTAATATTCATGTTTACAATTAGAAATAGGATAAATAAAACGCTCAAGCAATAGTCGGTAAATTAAATACGCGAAATAGATAATAATTAAATTCTAAAATTGAATTAAATTACATAATACTTAATATATATAATAAACTTTATAATATAATAAAATAGTGTACAATAGCCATGCACTTAATATATATATTTACGTAGTATGCATGCAATTATTTGTAACTAAATATATATAGGATTACAACATCTATGCAAGTTTATTCATAATATACATATCACGTACAACCATCTACACTCAGGTATTAATACACTAATATACATATTCATAAACCATGCAATGCACACATATATCTCCACATATATATACATTTAATACGCAGTTCATGCATGCTTAGATATAGATGCGTATTACTAAAAGTACATACCAATTCACAAATTAAATCACACACACACAATACATACATATATATACACATACTCTAGCAGCAAGAAAAGGAAAAAGGAAAGTAGCAGCGCAGCCCATACGTACACAAGCAGCAGTAGAAAAAAGGACTCCCCGGCCGGGTAAAAGCTCCCCACGCAACTCCCCGGCCGGGTAGAAAAGGTACAGAAGCTCTCAGCAGAAGGTGTCCCCGCCCGGGGACATTCCAGCTCAAACTCTCCCCGCCCGGGGAGTGTGTTTCTGCAGAACAGAGTAGCGACAGCAGCAGGTCGCAGAACAGGGGAAAGAAGTAGCAACCGCAGGGCAGAAAACAGGGCAACAATAAACTCAAGCTTCCAACCAACAATTAGATACATAAAGGTTCAAGATAGAGCAACAAAACATGAATATTTCAGGCCCCAACTCAGCTCTTCCTACGCAGCAGCAACAGCACGAAGAAAAGAGGGAAAAGGAGACATTTTCATACCAAATTCATTAATGGAATCTCATCAATTCTCAACTACCAAGCAATATAAGTTCATATAAGATTAAATGAAGTTCATGAGATCCAATTTCATGCCTTAAACTCAAGGAAATCACAAGGAAACATGAAAGATTCATATAAAAGACATGAGCCCTTACTATTCACGTCATAAGGCAAAATCCAAAGCAAACAAGGCTAAAAATGAGATTTTATTAGATGAAAATAATCACATAAGCATATAGATATCAAATGTATTCTTACCCCTTGAAGATGATGGAAGAAAATGGAGATTGGAGCTCAAAATCTCCCTAGGGTTCAAGGTGACGGGAATAGTGTTTGTATCTCCAAATTTGCAGCAATTTCCTCTCTTTCCTTTGCCTTCAATGAAATGAGATTGGAAGCATCAGGTAGAGGGTACTAGGGTTAAAAGACCACCAACCATAGTTAATTTGGCTAAGTTTTGAACAAGTTATGGGCATTTTAGTGAAAGGTGGTCATTTGGATGCCGTTTCGTTTTTCGGTTAGATTTCGGAGGTTCAAATGATTTCGGAAAAATATATGGCTTAGTTTATTAAACTCGAATCTTCGATACGAGTTCAACGAAGTTGACGGAACTCGAATCCGAGTTCCCGAGCTCAAGATATCACGTACGGAACCAAAGGTGCGCTAATTGCTCATTAGCCCCCGATTTGGTTCCACAATTCAAATTAAATTCGTTAATGCATCAAACGAGTTTGAAAACACAAAACGAGCATATAGGCATGTTCATAACATATATATTTACGACATATTACAATTTCACAACATTTCGATATCATTTCATATAAGAACGATGCACAATTTAAACAACCATGCACGTATTCACCATAATTCCACATTATAACTTATATCTAACATTTAAATTCTAATATTAAATGAAATTCAAGGTCACGTATATTATAAAAAAATTAATTAATATGGTTAAGCATGATTAATTAACATAACACTTAATTAACATTAATCACTAATTACTAATTTAAACTAATTACTTAAATAACGAAATATATAAAATACTATTAAACTGAAATAAAATAAAATAAATTAAAATAAAACACTAACAATTTATAAAAAAAATTGAATATAAAGCACGTATAAACAATTAATCACATAATTAAATAATTTAATTGCGCAATTAATAAACAATTACGACACATGAGTATAAATGAAAAACTGGGGCGTTACAATCTCTCCCCCTTAAAAGAATCCGTCCTCGGATTCACAACACGCCTAAAAACAATCAATGAGAGATTCCCCGTCTCTCACAAACAACAATGAGAGAACCCCGTCTCTCGCAAGCAAAGAAAGCACCCCGTCTCTCGAACAAAAATAAGAGAATCCCCGTCTCTTACCAAAATAAAGAAAGGAAGTCTCCAATACTCCCAAGCAACACACGCAAAACCAAATTTAAAATCACTCAAGCCACCCCAAGGCAAGTAACAGATATCATCCACGTTAATCATCAATTACTCCAAGTAATTTAACTTAATAAGAAATCGGAGAACATAACAAAGAAATTATTGGAATTAAATTTGCATGAATGTATGTATCATGGATGCTATAAGTACCGTTCACTGTAGTCGCGAAATTTAAAATTGTGAGTTGTCGTTGTCCAGTGTATGATCTGACCCGAAGATAAACTCAGTGCTCAGTTTGTCTTTAACCTCTTCAGGGTACCCCGGTGAAGCGATTGATGAATCCTTTAAGGATTATATTCTTAGATCCTTTCTGACTTGTACTGCTTCCAGTCTTCACCATTTCCCCCTAATCCTCATTCGACCAACCAACTCTTTTTAACTAACTGAGCTTGACCTCCCAGAATACCCTTAAATCGTCCGTCCCGAAATCCGATCCATAGTTACTACCTTTACCCATATCGAAGTCTAACATATTCTCGAAAATAGCTACTCCTGGAAACACTGACGCCTCAGTACCGATCCTGAGATATTGGTTATTATGATTTCTTTTTCAACACAAATTCTTTCCCATGTTCTGTTCATGTTATCCGTTTATTCTCTTTAATCCCTTTAAAGTTATATTCGGTAATTGGCCCCATATTTCATGAATCAGAGACAGGATGTTCTTGATGATTCTTGAAGTTTGATGTACATCCTCCAATCATCACCCTTTTCTATTTGGTCCCTTCTTAAGTTTCCTTCTGGATTACCGTTGATATAACCAATAACTCAATAATATTGTCTTGGCCCCTTCGTACTTTATTGAATTAATCTTGATTGACACCATCCCGTTATATGATAACTTGATTCAATTTTCTCTTGTTAATTCTAACTTAGGAGTTCATAGAAACTCTCTTATAATTCCTTCACCTCCAGATCAGAATTCCATACGTAGAAATGTTCATTGAACCATTTCCCTTATATCTCGTAAAATCTTCACCCGAATTTAGCAACGTAGCTTCTCTCTTAACAGCTTAACCATTACAGCAGTCTTATTCATTTCTAGTCACCACCATTAGGATTTCCAGAGTCTCCTTAATTTGCATCCCCGTTGTTGCTACTAGCATATTCATTCGAGCACTACTTCCATCCTCCAATTTACCTCTCGGTCGTGCTCTCCCCCTTAAAATTTTTGCTCTTACATGTCAAATTCCATTAGTCCTTCTTTCATTGAAATTCTTGGTGAGCCATTTCTATTAGGGAGGGTTTTAATAAAAAATGACGACCCGAAGGTTTCGCCTTTCCATTTCTCTTCTAATCCTCTTGAGGTGCGGGACTCCTTCCTCTATTCGAATTCCCATTCCATCAACCTACCCCTTACCCGAAATTCTTGATTTCCAAAGTCATCTTCCTTATCAGGTGCCATCCTGTTATTGCTTTTCCTCCTCATCCAGATGTGGCCAGTCGAAAAGATACTCGATGAGTGAGGTGAAAGAACTTCCTACCAAGCAAACACTAAAATACATGTAGGGTAAAGATGTCAATGCATGTGTCACGCTTACATCAAGCAAGTATGCGCACCTTAGAGCAACGAAATCAAATAGAAATGCACGCACGAACATGAGTAAAGAAGAATAAATAATTAATGTTAAGTATGATGCACGTGCTATGAATGTTTTGAAACCTGTCACCAATGTGGTAAGTTGTTAGCTCGGTAGCTTTTCCTCGTTCCTCCAATCCCGAGGTTACTTGACTTGGTGGTTATTCCTTGCCTTTCCCACGGTCTTCGAGATTTCCATGAATCTTTATAAATCAACTTGTATCTTCCACTACCCGAGATTGCAATTTCTTGATACCTAATTCTTCCCTATCCAAGGAGTTAGCATTCAAACTTCTCCTCGAAATTCAACCTCTACTTCTAATCGTCACCTCGGTCAAGAATCCCGTGCATATCCTTTGTGAATTTAATTCAACTCCAATTGCTTATACTTGAGCGCATGATTTCCTTTCTTTACCGTTTCCATCTGTTGTTCCATATCTTCCAATTCAACCTCACAACATGACAATTCAGCTTAGATTTGGAAAATGAATTCAAATCCTGTCCTTAGCGTTATCACCCTCCATGAATTGTAGTTATCCTATTACTTATCTTTCTTTAACCCCTTCTCGACTTGCTTCCCATCTTAGCCAAAATCCCGAGCAGCCGAATCCAACCTCTTCCCGATCTTGACTTCTAAAACTTGATTTCTAATCACTAGGCTTAGTCAGAAATCCTTCTTTATCAATCCTTGGTTCATAACTCCTATCGAACCCATCTTACGTCGACTCCTCTTCATTATTGATACCTCTTCAATGATCCGAATCCGGGACCAAAATACCTTCAATGTTTTATTCACTTCATTCCTTAGGTTGAAAGATCCCGTTGAATCCAATTAAAGCACCCTAAGTAGTGGATTCACATAAATTGATCTTTTGAGTCACAACCATCCCGTGATTAACTCCTATTCCTATTTCACCAAATGTCCCTCTGCCATCGCATCTCCAAAGTCGAACCTCCCATTCTGAATCCTAACCGTTAATTCCAACTCTGTCTATGAAGCCACGCATCTAGCATTCTCCACATTCCCCGGGGCATCCTTCCTATCTTCCGTGCCTCCGAAAGAATTTGTAATAGATTGTTGTGATCATAGAACTTGGCCGTGGTTTGATATTATCTTTATAACCTGGAAATCATAACTCCTTTCGAGAATATATGCATGCGATTAGTGCATGCTCATGGCACGTATTCAACACTAGAGGCAAGGATCCATTTAATAATGCAGCAGATAGTTCAACAAAATTCAAAAGGAAAGCCAAATTTCACGTTCAAGATTGATGCAATGCACACATTGTCATAAAGTTCCTAAGCCGTACGACCTAGACTGACTCAAACACGACTCGAGAACACCGGTTTTGCAATCGGGCTCTGACACCACTTAAGGATGTAGCACCCCGCACGGGAGGCGCCACATCCCCCGCACTATGGCTCAACACGAGTAACGAAATGGTAAAATCCGCACCCATATCAAACCATAGCGAACGGGAGACAAACAAAAAAACCCTCCTAAGCTAGGCGGAACTTAGACCCTGCAAATATAACTAATCAACAAGACATAATGTAACAGAGAACTAAAACCAAACACATGCATTGGCCACGGGCCTGCAGAAATTAAACATTCGAACCACAGGCAGACTTGGGCTCCTCAGGCCTCTTTTAAATCATAACAAGCCCGACAAGGCAATTCGATAACAAATACATAAGAGTCAAATTCATGATCTTACAGAGTCGAATCAAACGCAATATAAGTACATATGTGAGTGCAGAGACTCTTCTAACTAAGCTTGACCGACTCAAAGACCCGACCAAAACTCCGCCTAGCTCGAACTCCAACGCTAAACCTGCGCACTAAAAGGTTGGGGAGGGAGAGGGTCAGTCTCTAGAAGATTGAGTGAGTAGGAGCGACATACGTATATATAAAAACATGCACATGCAAGTCATAAATCCCGAGCAAGGTTTTATTTAAAATATGTTCTCAAAAGGGCAAGAGAAAAACCAAGCAATACTCGGATTTTACGACTAATCATATTAATTCGTTACGTTCATAATTCATACAAAAACATAAGGGCTCGGCCAGTGAGCATGCATCATCTCCAACCAAACTCCGACTTTGTACAACACATATCATTAATACTTTAAATAGGTGATCATGCAATATATCATAATACATGCAGATCATATATCAAATCATAAAACATAATCGTTTGGGCAATCCGTATCCCGGCCTTCCCGCACGGTGCATATCAATCATAAACATAATCATAATCATAAAATAAGTTTCAACCTTCTTCCTCCGGGTGGTGGGCGGGTTAGCAAGACCCGACCACCTCATACATAGGCCAATGGGGTTTCATGACCTCCCCAAGGGCACTCAGCTCCCATTCCCCGCTAAACCTCCTAGCGAGGGCCAGTATCGCCGTAACATAGTGGAACTAGCACATGGAATCACCGTCGGCCCATGCCTCCCCGGATAGCCACATGTACTAAGTCCCTGGGCCCGTGATCATATCGTACATGCATAATCTCGCCAAAACATTTACTTCATACTTAGGATACATACTATAAGAAAACATACCTTACCGTGCAACTCGGCAGATGCTATACACGTACCTCTCCGTGTCATCCTAATCCGTAGCTAGCATGAAGACACACGGTTTGAAGATACTTTGACCTCACAATACGACAATTCAGCTTGGATCGGGAAGATGAACTCAAATCCGGCCGAAGATAGATTCCTTAGCATTGTCACCTTCCATGAATATGTATTTACCTCGTTGATTGATTTTCTTTGATCCCTTCCGAATCAAACTTCTATCCTATTCGAAATTCGAAGCATCTCAATTCATCTCTTCTTCTCTGACTTAGAAATTCCGATTCTCATACATCGAACCCATCCTTCGCTTCTTGGACGAAAGACTTCCAACTTGTACGACCTAGTCTCCTCATATAAGTAGTTCCAATCAAGTCATCTCATGGATCTATGTTTCCTTGAGTTAGATCACCCTGTGGAATCCGAATAAGGCATCCTATGTAGTAGAGACCTATATGCCAATCTTCTAAGTCACAAACATTCCACGATCAACCCTTATTTCATTAAATATCCCTCTATCAAGGTAGAACTTATCAATCCACCCAAATTCGATCCTTCTATCCCGGATCCAAATCCTTGAAACATAGCACCCTCGAGGGAAGGTCATGGTTCCCGAATTTCGGTATAGGACTTCTCGGCGTATTCCTCACCTCATTCGGTTTGAATGTAGAATCTGTGGCACTTGTCGTAGTTGTAGAAATTGGCCGTGGTTTGATATTATCTTCGTAAACTGTAAATCGTAACTCATTTCAAGAATATATGCATGTAATTAGTGCATGCTCATGCCACATTTTCAACACGAAAGACAATATGTAGGAATTAATTCAACAAGGTTCAGAAAGAAATGCAACTTCGTACTTAAGGTCAATGCAATGCTCACGTTATCACTACAAGAAATTCGCCGAAATCCGACGGAAAATTCCGAGGGAAACAGGCCGTCGGAATTCCCTCGGAATTCCCGAGGGAATTCCGACGGGATTCCGACGGAATTTGTTTTTTTTTTTTTAAATAAAAATTAAATAAATCCGACGGAAATTCCGTCGGAATTCCATCGGATTTTTTTAAAAATAAAATTTAAAAATAATATTAAATAATTCCGACGGAATTCCGATGGGATTCCCGTCGGTTTTTTTAAATATAAATTATAAAAATAGAAATTAAATAATTCCGACGGGCATTCCGTCGGAATTCCGTCGGATTTTTTAAAAATAAAAATTAAAAATAATATTAAACAATTCCGACGGAATTTTCCGTCGGAATTCCATCGGATTTTTTAAAAATAAAAATTAAAAATAATATTAAATAATTCCGACGGGATTTCCGTCGGAATTCCGTCGGTTTTATCTATGCTTAAATTGAATTCTTATGACGTATTATAATATTTGTAGTTATAATTAATATTTTCTTAGAACTCAATTTTAAATATAGTCTACAAAATTTATGATTTTATTATTTCAAATGATATATAAATATTTGTATCAAACTAAACCAATGAATTGATCTAGCTCAACTGGTTTACCTTGGTTTCCATAAGGTCTTACTACCACAACGTCGGGTGTTCGAATCCCCAGGGGTGCATTAAGTTTTTATTTTTCCAGTAAATTCCGACGGAATTCCGAGGGAAATTCCGTCGGAAATAATTAATTAAAATTTTTTTTCCAGTAAATTCCGACGGCCGACGGAATTCCGAGGGAAATTCCGTCGGAAATAATTAATTAAAATTTTTTTTCCAGTAAATTCCAACGGAATTCCGAGGGAAATTCCGTTGCAAATAATTAATTAAAATTTTTTTTAAAAGCAAATTCCGACGGAATTTCCCTCGGAATTCCGTCGGAATTTTTTAAATTTAATTTATTTTTTATGATTTTTGTCCCTCGGAATTCCGTCGGTTTTGAATTCCGAGGGAGGGTTTTCCTACGGCATGTGTCCCGTCGGAATTCCCTCGGAATTCCGTCGGAATTTACTATTTCCATCGGAATTCCATCGGAATTCCCTCGGAATTTTCCGTCGGAATTTGTAGGATTTCTTGTAGTGTATCAAGTAGTTCCTAAGCCGTACGACCTAGACTCGACAGGACACGACACTAGAACTCCGGTTTTATAACCTGGAGCTCTGATACCACCTTAGGATGTGACACCCCGAACGGAGGGCCCCACATCCCCCGCACCGGGACCCCGGTCCACACATGAAATGGAAGTCCATACATGAACCAAGCTCACGGTGAACGGAGACAGAAAAAAAAAAACAACTTGTTAGGCGGGACTAGACCCTGTACCAATCAATTCAACAAAACCAAGAATACGGAAGCAATGTAATCATGCAATCACAATGCAATATAAAATTTCAATTCATACAAGAATGTAAATACGGGTTCAACTAGTTCAAGATTTTGTCCTAACCTGTCCCGAATCAATACAATGCAATAACATATAACCGGGTTCAACTAGGGCCCTAGAAACCTGTCCCGAGTTCAATAAAGTAATAACTATACAGAGTGGCTTACATAGCCCAGTTACAAGCAGGAAATAAAGGTACGGTACGATGCAATGCAAACAGGACCAAGACTCAATCAAAGACTTCAAAAGACTCCCGCCTAACGACCACAGAGCCTACAAGACAGACACTAAAAACAACGAGAGGGAGGGGTCAGCCAACTGACTGAGTAAAGGGGGTACACACGCATATACATATATAATTAGGAAATCAGGCAGGCATAATTCCACTATACGTTTTAGGATTAAATAAACAGGAGACAGGAATCAAGATTAAATCAATACGTACGGGTAGAATTATGTCAGGGCATACAAGTCACGTAAACGAGATATAATATGCATGTGTCGATTTCTGTACGCCTCTGTTGATGCCCACTTTACCTATACGATCCACGAGCTCCGGTGCTGAACAGGGACTGAGACATACCAGAGGTTATGGATATCTATGCTTAACATTTTAGGGGACCCGGCGAGAACGGGTAATTAATCCATCCTGGACTCCTCTTTTCACTTATTAAATGACAGGTACAAGCAGGTAATCAGGAAACAAGCAGGAAACAAGAGTTATAATTAATTATCAGGCGGGAAAAATAAGTACAGATTAATCTCTTTTCTCCGGGTGCAATGTGGCCGGTAACTAACCTCCACATCCGCGCATCAGGGTGATCTTCGAGTTCATGACTCCCTCAGATCGGAGCCCCATCTCCCACCAAACCTCCTGGTGGGTATCCAGGTAGTCCAACAGGATGAGACCTGTACAAGAGTTCACCGTCGGCCCGATGCCTCCCCGATTCCCTCAATACACAAGCCCCTGGGCCCCAGGAACAGGTACAAGATCCACACCAGCTAGCCCAGCGCTAGGAAAGCCGGGGGCAATCAGGAATATCTCGTAAAATAGGCCAGGATTAACACTTTGCAGTTTATAAATCATTTCCGGTACATAGCCGGTATAAAAGATATGGTCAACGTTAATATGAAAACCATTTCGCATACTTTTAATTCATGCAAGGTTATAGGTCGTTTATAAAGAAAACCCTCACCTCCAAGTGTGCAAGAAGGACCAAGAAAGAAAGACCACGAACCACAAACATCTCCACCGAGGAGAACACTGTACAAGAAAGGAAACACGGTGTACTTGTGAGACATGACTCAATAATGACACCAAGTAGGACGCACGACGATGTTCATGAAGTGGTGCATCATGTTATGGCATGATTCAATAAGTATTAAATCATAATTATGTCATGAAATGGTGTGATCGTGTTCATGAGCACAAGTAATGTCATTTAGACACATAAATGATTTAATCATTCAATTAGACATGTATACAATGCATGTAAGTCAAATAAGAGGTCGAGGAGGTGAAAGGAAGGCGATAAAACGGTTTTTGGCAAAGGTTAGGAAAAGCTGACAGTTTTCGGGAATGCGCAAGCTGTAAAGAATTGAATATATCTTGAGTTATAGAAGTTGGAATTGAGTTTTGTTTGTTGGAGACAAAACTAGACAAATAGACCTTTAAAATGGTATGTGGCTCAACTTGTGGTTCAAAGCGAGGTGAAAATGGTGTAGGCTCGAAGTTGGGCGAAAGCAGATTGTCGGTAACGTGGCGACACCAAAAAGAATTGATTATATCTCACAAATTAGAATGGATAATGAGGTGATTCTAATTGGAGGTTATTCAAAACTTCAAAAGGTTTCCAACGGCTCAAAAATCAGGTTAATGGGAGTTCGGATGAGGGAGTACCCGGTCGGGGAAAATACAAGGCAAAATCTACCCGGCCAGGGAAAGCCGGTGCAGAAACCTTCTGCACTAGACTACCCGCCAGGGTAGTTTTGTGGGCAAAAATCTACCCGCCAGGGTAGATGTTCTGGGTAGAAGAAACGCAACAAAAACAGGGCTAAATACGGGAGAAACCAAAATTCCCCAAAACCACCTCAAACCTCAACCAAAATACTCCAAATTCAAGGCATAAGTTCATGTATGCATTCTTAATCACATATCTCAAGTTCAAGTCATGAAATCAAGTATATAACAAGTTTCCATTAAAGCACATTCAAGCTCCAACAATGGACTTTCATGCAAATACACAACTAGCCACAAGAATTGTTACAATTATGCAACAAGAAAGCTCAAAGAAACAATATATATCAATCTTGGATTGTTTAATTCAAATATGAGAGCAAGGAAGCAAATTTCACATATCTTGTACTATTCATCTTCTTCTCCAAGAGCAAGGAATGAAGCAAAGAAAACAAGATTTAATCGGAAGAAAATGAAACACACGAGGAGTGGAGTTCAAATCTTACCTCGGATTGTTGATTGGACGAGAAATGGAGACGAGGCTTGAGCTCAAGGTTGAAGATGGAGGAAACCCTTCTTTTCTCTTCCTTTTCTCTTGTGGAACGATGGAGCAAGAATGAGGGAGAAGAGAGTTGGTTTGGTTTATTAAGGCCAAGAAAACCGGTTCGGTTCGGTTCGGTTCAAGACGGGTTCGGTTCACTCGGTTAGAAATTAAATTGGTAGAGAGGTCAAACGGCTTCAGAAAAAGGTAAGGCTAGTCCCGTTGGACCCAAATCGTCGAAATGAATCCAATTGTGAAGTTAGAATTCAAATTCAAATTCTCGAGCTCAAGGTAGCCACGAGGGCTGAAACGCCCTAACTAAAATTAGGTTCTTAACGAGCAATTATTGGACAATTGAGTCCAAGTACATTTAATAAATTCTAATGCGCACATAATAAATTACACGTTGACATGTTGGCATGTGACGTCACATAAATCACATAATTACTGAATTAAACTCTCTCGCGACGTCGTACCTGGCTTGCCGAAAAACTGGGGTGTCACAGGACATATAGGCAATTAAGTCATGTTCGTCAATTAATTCACGTATCAATCATATATAATTAGTAACATAATTCACATGTTGGTCATAAATTCACATAATACCACATAAGCATTTAATAAAGTGCACAAAATATCATGAAAAGTGCAACTTAAGAAATAAACGAATGAAATAAATCCTATCTCTCGAAACTCACACGCATGGCGTGCGTACCTGAACGGCTGGAAAACTGGGGCGTTACATAGGTCCCCCATTTGCAAATATTGGACGATTGAGTCCAAGTACATTTAATTAAATTCTAATGCGCATATAACTAAAATAGATTACAAATTGATACGTAAGGCATGCGAATCACATAATTACTGAATTAAACTCTCCCGAGACGTCATACCTTGATTACCGAGAAGACGGGGTATCATAATGAAAAACAGTTCAAAAGGTGTCGTGGCCGCGACACCATTACAGTAGCTCAAGTACGAAAAGAGTAGAATAGGGGATGGTGAAAAATCCATCCCCAAGCCAAAGTCACACGTCCTAAATGCAATAAATCAATAAGAACACATATATAAACACTTAATATACGTTTAGCATCAAAATAACCAAGAATCCATGCACCAATCCATTCAAATTCATTCAAGAAACCCTTAAATATAAATGTGATCACTCATTGTAGCACCCCGGAGCGAAGGGCACCACATCCCCTACACCATAGCCCAGCACGCGTAACGAAATGGGAACTCCGCACACGCGTCAAGCTATGGCGAACGGGTGACAAACAAAACATACACCCTAGCTAGGCGGTCTGGACCGTAATATACAGCGCTTATTAATCATAAATTTACGGAAGCCATTAATTTTCAAATCATAACATGCTAGCAATTATCATATCATATCCATCACATACAACTTATACCATTTATATACAAGGCAAATACACAATACTTAATCCTAGGACAGAACTGAGTATCAACATATACATATTTCAAAATTCGCAAAATGCATAAGGTAAACGAAATACAATGCATGTGACTCGAGCTAGCCTTAACCGACCACTCAAAGACAACCACCTAGCTCAAATCTCCAAAAGCACCTACAACTCAAAGAAAGGGGAAAAAAAAGGAAACAACAATGAGGGTTAGTCCTAATGACTAGTGAGGGGGCTGACATACGCCCCCATAATACGCATAGAGAAAAGCACTTAACAAAATTCGTAAAAGGATCCATGAACCGGGGATGGTTTTTGCAAGCTAAAACGTTTCCCGTGATAATAGATATATATACTTAAAAGAAGTTAAAGTCTAAGGGCCAAAACAACCAATTTTAAGTAATTGAGAATCCATTCCCGTTTCATAGATTCATACATAACCACACTAACTCGGCGAGTACGAGTCTTCCTTCCCAACTTCTCATATACAAAGGCATAACCATAAACAAAACATAAAGCATAAACCATCCTTCTCCGGGTGATAGAGGGTAACAAGCCCTAACTATCAGCAAAATGCACACGAGACAAGGCTTAATCAAGTCCTTGAAACCTTCGGCGGGTATCTCCGCCGGCTCAAGAGAAACACCTTTCCTCAACCTCCTAAGGTCGGGTGAGGCTCTCTAATGGAAAATGTTGATAGAAGAGCTCAGCGACCCCACGGCCGTCCCGAGATACTATACCACTCTCTGGAGCCCAAAAGGTATAATTTTCACAAAAGCTTCCTTCAAAGTTCACATCTCTCTTGCACACACACACTTCAAAGCGTTTTCAAAGTCTTATAATAACTCAAAAGGCATAACTCAAAAGGTATAATTTTCACAAAGCTTCCTTCAAAGTTCACATCTCGCTTGCACACACACACTTCAAAGCGTTTTCAAAGTCTTATAATAAGATGGGACGAGCCCTCAAATTACATATCATACACATGTAACATCCCGCTCATCCGATAAATAAGGTACGTCGCCTTCCAACCTTTTTATGTGTTTAATTATGTGATTTGTGCGTTGTGTGGCCCTCTTATGAACTCTTTTAGAGTTCAGGGTCCTTTTGTAATTTTCTTCTTTTAGGGGGGTTCTCCAGTCACTTCTCGTTCGGTCGAGATTTTGACCACTTTGACCCCTTTAACGCATTTGGGGCAGCAAAACGACTCCGTAGACTCTAAGTTTGCCCCATTCCGACTTCGTTAGCCCGTTCTTCCGACCGTTTTTACGTACGAGGACCCTAGATATATACCCCGAATCCTCGTTTTGCGTGCCAGAACTTCAGCTCCAGACTTAGTGTCTTCGTCCCGCGAATGGTACTGTTCACGCAGTGGGGGTGTGTTTTCACACACATATCCGTTCTCGCTCATTTCTCGACGGAATTCAACGTTTGAGTAGTGGAAATTTATCGTCTCGACGTGTCCGACACGATGGTACAAGAATCGGTACCTAAAAATCAGTGGTGGTGGCGCTAAGGCGAGCAGCAGGCGGCTTAGAGCTGCCGCTTCGCCGTCCATTCGCGGCGGCTTCCGACGACAGTCTTGGAGCATGCGCCCCTTACCCAGATGAAGGAGTTCCCTGCGTTTCAAATGGCGTTGGCGGCGCGGCCATCCGGGCCGTGATGGCGCCGCACGCGCCGCCTGAACTTCACGACAAGTGGCGGCGCTACTGTAGCGGCGCGATTCCGCCGCCTCTGGCGAGTTTCTCCGGCGTTGAAGGGTGGTGTCCTAGGTTTTTCGGTGCCCTGATTCCATTTCTGGCCTTCTTTTTACCTGAATCGCGGTGGAAGTGGTGGTTCCGGCGTGGCAGCGGTGGCGTGCGGCTTTCGGTGGTAGTTTGGAGCTTTTCCGGTGATCTTTTGGCAACGGTTCCTTCTGAGAAGTTGTTCCTCACGTCAAGTCCGAGCCATTCGTAGTGGTGCCGGCCCAAGAACCGGCCGGCGGCGGCGAACCGGTGGCGGATCGTGGCTGGACCGGCGGTCCGGTTTTTCGATTATTTTTCTGAGTTTTGGCTATGGGGCTTTCGTAGGGCTCGTTACGGGCTTTCAAACGGTATGTTCAGATTTCGTTTTTGTTTTGCGGTTTGCATTTAATTTCAGTTTTCGTCCTTGGAATTTAGTTCGGTTTTTCGTCAATGAAATCCGGTGTGCTTGGTATTTTCTGAAATTGGTTGAGGGCTTTTGTCAAGCAGGCCGAGGCGTACGTTTCTGTCCTTTCGGGGAATTTTCCAACCACCGGAGGTGGTGGTCCGGCGGCTGCACGTGGCGGTTCGACTGGTTCCGGGGGCGGATTCCGATGCCCTTCGGGCAGCAAGTTCCTCTTGTCGTGGTGAGTCCAGCGCCACTTTCCGTTCGTCAATCGGATGTCCGGTTGATTTGTTGTGATTTATTTTGTATAACTTGAATATTTGGAACTAATTGTTTTAATTGCTAATTGCTTGATTTGTCGATCGAATTGTATTTCAATATGTACGAAATTATGTATTAAATGAATTATGGAATATATTGATGCTTTAATTTGCAATTTGAATCCCCTTTTGTCTAAGTGAGCAAATTGTCTAATTGAAGGGGGTGTGTAACGCCCCGACTTTTCGGACGTAAAGGTATGACGTATGTGTTTACCAATTTGTGCGAATTAATTGTTTTTACATGTTTTATTTTTAATTTTATTATAAATTGTTATTATTTTATTTTATTATATTTTATTTTAATTTATTATTAATTCTAATATATTTCGTATTTAAGTATATATATGTTTATTTATTTTATTATTAATTTAATGATTATGCTAATTAAATGTTATGTTAATTAATCATGCTTTAATTAATTAATTACGTGACTTTAATTTAATTTATTTAATATTAGATTTAATTTATTCATTTAAATTTTATTGCATGGAATTTATATTATATGCATGAATTGCATGAAATGTGCATATTGCTTATTTTGTGCATCGTTCTTATATGAAATGATATCGGAATGCCATGAATTTGTAGTATGTTGTAAATATATGTTTTATGAACATGCCTATATGATCGGTTTATTTTTTCGAATTTATTTGATATGTTAACGAATTTAATTTGATTCGAGGAACCAAATCGGGGGCTAACGAGCACTTAGCGAACCCTTGGTTTCGAATTTTATATCTTGAGCTCGGGAACTCGGATTCGAGTTCCGTCAACTCCGCTGAACTCGTAACAAAAATTCAAGTTTAGTAAACTTAGCCTTATATTTTTCCTAAGTCATTTGAACCTCCGAAATTTAACCGAAAAATGAAACCGAGACTAAACTGACCTTGCTGTACAAAAATAGCCATATCTCATCCAAACTTTAACCAAATTAACCATGGTTTGATTCTATTGAACCCTAACTCAACCCCCTAACCGGATATGTCATGCCCTAACCAAACCAATCCTCACACAATCCCAAAAACTCAGCCAAAGTCACTGGAATTTCTGACAGTCCCGTAACCCTTCATTCCTTAGAGATTTTGGAGCTCAAATCTCATCCAAACTTCTTCCAATCAACAAGTTAAGCTTAGGGTTGTAATATATGTTCATTTCTGATCATTTTCATCCTTTTATCACAAATGTGAGCATGGATTCGTGGATTTTTGGACTGCATCCGAAAATAGATAGTTTTGGGCAAATTGTTGATCTCATTCGATTCCTAATGGTTTTGATTGATTCCAAGCTTGAGAATGATTATTTTGACATCCTCATATCATTTATGATCATTGATTTCTTGGTGGTTGAAGTATTAATGAGTTATCATTTATGACACTTTGAGAAAATTTCTATAAATGTCACGTATGCTTCCTTTTCTTGATTGAGCTTGTTTGGAACTGATATATATGTTGAAATGGTGTTGCTTGGCTGAGTATTTGTTGTTCTAAACTGATATGAATAGATGGAGATGAAGTGAATCGTTCATACCCTGTTTTTCGCGTAAGCTTTGCCCTGTTTTTCAACTGATTTTCTGCTGTCATCATGCCGTGAATCCTCTTTGCTTTTGGTGTCCATTTTCATGGCTTCTTGGTGTGTGTTTTAGCTGAGTTCTTGAAGCTTTTTTGTGACGCCCCGTCCGATAAATCGTGCAAGTATGCTCCACGAGAGAGTTTACTTTACGCACTTATGTGATTTAATTCTCTTTTATGTGTTTAATTCCAAACTTTGATTGAAAGTGTGACTTAATTGACAAAAATCCAAAATAGTAAAATAAGAATTCTTGCATGACAACTTGAGAATGGAACTTGGATGAATCTAAATTAATTATTGGAAGTTGGTTTTAAATAGGACTTGGACCTATTTGTGCGTTTGGGCCTAACTTGAATTAGGTAAGTTTGGGTCATTCGGGACCAATATGAGCTCGGGAATTCGAATTCGAATTCCGACACCACCATTGGACTTGAATCGGTGATTCGGGTCCAACGGAATTTATTTTATATTTTTCGGAAACCATTTAGACTTTAAACCTTTTTAATTGGGACTTTTGGGCCGAAGGTCATTTATTTGGGCCCAAATCCTATTCAATCCTTTAGCCCCACATTTTATCTTGGAAACCCTAACCTTGACCTAAAACTATTAGCCACCATATAAATAGCTTTATTCACTTTCATTTCATTTCAAACCACACAAGTTAGCTTCCAAGAGATTCATGGAGAAATTTCAAGAGAAGATCAAGACTTGAATCATTTTTCATTCTAAGAGCCCATATTCCTTAATTTCTCACTCCTTCACAAGACAAGGTAAATTTTGGATCTCTTTTAATGAGTATTTCTTGGTATGAACTTGAATGATAAGATCTTGAATTTATTTGAATAGGCTTTGATGATATATGTATTAATTAATTAATTCTTTGAGGCTGGAATTTCTCCCTGTTCATCCGCTTTCTTGCTGGAGTCGTGAACAGCAGCTTCGTGCTGGAGGGATTTGCTAAGGAGATTAGGATTCTCTATTATGCCAACTTCTGTATTTGTTTTACACTTGGAAAACGTAATGATTGCATAGAAATGGAATGGGATCTGGCAAACTAATAAATTTTCAAACCTTGAAACTCTTGTGCATTTGAATTTAATAATACTTGATAGGGTACTAGGTTGAAACTAATTGCTGTACGTGTGTGTATCTTGGTAACCGTGTTGATTACTTGGAAAAAGGGATTGGCATTTGGACGAGATAATTGAAGATTCAAACCTGCAGTGCTCTTGAATTTAGTAAAGACTTGATAGGTGTACTATTGTTGAAATCATTTTGCTGCGTGAATGGCACCTAGGGAACCGTGAATGTTTGCTTGGAAATTACTTATAATTGGCTTGTATAATGTTTTCGGTTGTGGCATTTATATGCAGCAACATAAGTTGGAAATTAAAGTCAACATCCCTCTAATTAATTATTAGATGCATTAATTGCTTGAAATGTAAAAATTAGGTAGCATGGACTTGCTTTCATCTTGCCTGCCGCCACGTACTTCTTTCATTTGATTTGGGGTGTTGAACCCTTGTGTTTTAACGCCACTAGCAGCTTCTTTAATTGCTCAAGTACATGCGTGTATATTGTATATTAATAAATGCTTGGGAATTCAAGTCAACATTCCTCAAATTAATTAAGAGATGTAATGTCCGCCACCTTACTGCCCCTCATTTCATTTAAATTGAGCATTGAGATTCTTGTATTTCAAATGTCTATGCACACCACTAGCTAATACCAATATTTATTTGATTCAATATGTGTGTGCATTAAATTTTAGGGCGTAAGTTTATGAATTAAAAAGGGGTAATGAAATTCGATCCCTTCTTTTGTTATTAAATTTATTCCGTTCTTCAAATACAAATATTAATTTTTAAATATTTAAATGCATTATTTTGAATATTGATGATATGACTTTAATTTATGTTTTAAACTTTAATACTTCATTTTAATTGGATAATTTCGTTTGAGAGCTCGTCTTATGTTATGCCATGTGACCTATGTGTACACTTCATCCCATAATCCATATCATTCCATAACGCATTCCATACATGATGTTATATGTTGCCGTGCATCTTACTTGGTTCATATAGAGTTTAAGTCTGGGCCTTTGCATGTCTTGTCACAGAGTTGGGTGGTGCTGGTGAGCCCGAGGCTTAGAGTGTTTGGCCCTTCACACTCTCAGACACTACTACTACGAGGTGAGGTTTAGGATTTTGTATAGTTACGTGACCTATGGCCTTTACATGTTGATTTCTACCCTTGCATGCGAGTATACTCTATTATAGATATGTATGTGTTGAATATGATATGTTGATGATCTTGTGTGAGTCCTGCGTGGATGGAGGTCATGAGGCTTAAAGTTCCATCGCGTAGGAAGGGTGTAAATATAAAACCAGTTTTTGAGGCATATGTAAGCTATTTTGGAAAATTCAGTGGTGTTATGATTCTGTAGCGAGTTAGCCATGATATATGGTATCTGTTCTATTCTGTACTGTTCTGTATGTGGATCCAGGAGCTGGTACGAGTGGAGACCGGTACGGCATAGGGCCGTCGGATAAGCCACTGTGCTAGTTTCCATTTGAGATATCATTGCGCGACCTTAGGGTGATGAGGGAGGCGTGATATCTTGAGCCTTCGGTGTTTTATCCGGGGATGACTCTTGTGGGTTCGCTACCCTCTTGAGATCGAGTCTATTTTTAGACGGTGTTAGTATAGATGGTTTTGGGGACTGTACATCCCCTCCATCATTAGTGTAGCGGTTGGATTGATTGTGATTTATGTTCTGAGGAGTAAAGGTGGGAAGCTCGTACTCGCCGAGCAGTTGATTATCTTATGTTATGGAATTATGAATCGGGATAGAGTCCTCCTGGAAATGGTTTCTAAACTTATATCTATATTTATTCGGGTTCTTTCAAAACGTTTTGGTATGTAACACCTATCCCCGGTTCATGAGTCCATCCTTTTATTCCGTGCTATGCTCTTTATATATATATATTGTGGGTGTGCGTTAGCCCCCTCACTCGGTCAAGTTGACTGACCCCTCACTTACACTTTTAGTTACAGGATGTTGGCGTTTGCTAGGCGGAAGCGAGTCCTTTGAGTTGCACTTCGTCGGTCTAGTCTTTCCATTTGCATTTGTCTTTTCATACACTTTGCTTATGCTTTGGCTCGTAGACTTGAGATTATACTTTACTATTCGATAGCCCTGCGTGGCACTCTCTTTCGGCCCCCTTGTGACACTTGATGATTATTACTTTATGTTGATATTCGGGACTAGGAATTTATGCTAGTTGAACCCGTCACTTGTTATGATTGTTGATCTATTATTCGGGATTAGGTATCTATGCTAGTTGAACCCATCACCTGCTTTGCATGCTTTGTTTTAATTGCTTCCGCACTCTGAGTTTTGGTCAAGTTAGATCCGCCTAGCCTAGTGTGTGAGTTGGTCTCCCGTTCGCTATGATTCGGATTCGGGCATGAACTTTCCATTTCGTGACCGGGTCTGGGTCTTAGTGCGGGGGATGTGGCATCCTCCGTTTGGGGTGTTACATTTTTCATGCCTGGTTTTGCTGCTTTCTTGCCTACATTTCATGCGTACGTTGTTGCCCTTTTTCTGCGTCAGTTTTTGTCTAAAACAGGGGAGGTTGTTGCTGCGCGACACCGGGGTTGTTGGAAAACACGAATCAGAAAGCAGCGGAATTTAAAAAATTTTCCCAACAAAAGGACCTTGGACTCGCAATCGTGTAACCAAATTCGTAGAGATAGAAAACTTACTTTTCTTTTGTTCTTTCTTGAAGCGTTTCAAGCCACCCAAGAACGCTCTTCTCGCGGCTTGATCCCCTCTCCTTGGTAAAGTTTGAATCTTCAAACTTCTAACTTGAAGTCTCTAGAGAAAGTCCACCAACTTGATCACAATCTAACTAGTAAGGATGTTAGTTCTCTAGTTAGTGTTTAGGCTTAACCTAGGGTTTATTTGATCTTGGAGAAAGGAAGGTGTTCAACACATGAACCAAAAGAATTGCCAATTAGCTCTAAAGGGGAGCATGAGCTCCCCTATATATAGGAAAGGGAGAGGGACGGCCGAACCTATTCCTTGTTGGACAAGGATTTGGTTCCTCTCTCTCCTATTACTTGATCATCAAGTATTTTCCAACTTTGACTTTGAATTCTAATTCAAGTCAACTTTTAAGAGAGCTAAAAATATCCAAACTATTTTTGGATAATTTTATACTTTATTTATTATAAAATAAATAACTTATTTTTATCTAATTAATTAATTCGTAACTAATTAACTAGATTATTTTCTCCAAAATAAGACTTTCTTTTTAATTCAAAATTAAACCAAAGTCTATTAAATAATTAACACATTTAATTATTTAATACATATATATATAATATATATATATTCACACGTGTGTGACACGTGTCACTCACGTGAGCTACACGTGTGATTTCACACGTGTGGAACCCTCTTGGCCCGATTAACTCGTTTAATCATTTTAAAGCCTCAACTCATGTAACCAAGTTGTTGTGTATGACCCTCTAGGTTCTCAATTCAATTAGCAGTGACCCTAATTAATTAATTCAGTAATTAATTAATCAGTCCACAGATTAAACGACCATAGTCTAGCAACAGGTGTTTAACCCCTAGCTGAATTGGAATGTTCGGATTCGACAGAACCTTTAAGTCATTGATTCATGCGAGATACAATCCTCCTACTTACTATCTCTCAACCAAGATCTAGGGTAAGGGAATAATCAGAACCCTAATAATCCGGTCTTAAAGCTAAGTGCATTTCATATCCATTTGATCTCAATCCAAGAAACCCTTTTCTTGATGTCTTGATCTACTGCCTTGGCCAAGGACTCCATATGGCATATGAATGACTTACACAATAAGAGATCACCTTGCAAATGCAAGTGTAGGTCCTTTCTTGATTCTCATTCACTTTCATGAATCACTTGTGCAGCCCCAGCATAAGCCTTGAATCAGTTGTCTAAGGCGACACCCTTTAAATCTTATACCTAAGACTACAGAGTTAACTCATAAAGTGACAAGGAACCTCAAGTCTAAGGATCAATTAATCACATCAATGACTCGTGAGATATTTCCTAATCTGGAAGTTTCCATTTCCTGAAATAGAAACTTCCTTTCCCATTTAGGAATGTTCTCACACGGGGCACCTCAGTGAACTTACTTATTAAAGTAAGCACCCTCATGTATCACGCACGTATCAACTATACACTTTGCACCTCCATGAAACAAGGTGGTCCTTCTTAAGGGCGTGATCCCACAAGCAAGCCTTAGAGGAGTCAGGTTGACACTCCCACTGTCTGTAGGACTCATCGACTTGGAGTATTTTACTAATCATGACTTATGTGATATAGGGCTCGTTTCATGAACCATTTCACCTAAATGGTAGAGTCCTAAAGTCATCAGGATTAGGGGAGTTCTCATACATGCACAGCTAAAGTAACCGCATACCAAACAAGAGCATATAAAGAAGTGTTGCCTCAATTCGTTATTTCATTCAAAGATTGTCTGTGATTACAATAAGGAAAAGCACAAAGCGGATATACAATCGACTTTTAGGGCACTATTCCTAACAGGGGTGTCGTTCCTGCCTTTCCAGCGCGGAACGGGGGTGCGATTCTTGGCCTGAGTTGCCGTACCGAGACACGGGGGTGTCTCGGTTTGGGCTTGGGTGGTGACACGGGGGTGTCACCCCGTTTTTTTTCCTGAACTGTTGCCTGCATTGTACTTCTGTTGTTGCATGCATGCTTGAATAGACTGCTGTGTATTATATATTTGTGTGTGCTGTGTGTGTGCGTTGCATGCATGGGTGTGGTGTGTGTGTGCATGGCTTGTGTGTGTATTTGCATGCATGGGTGAGTATTTATATATGTAGTATATATATGTTAAATTCATGCATGTACTATATATATGTAAATATATGCATGAGTACGTGTATACATATGTTATTATATAATTGTTATATATTTATTATATTATATATGTTTATTATGTATTATATATATTTATTATATATTTTAAATATTATTTGATTTAATTCAATTTTTGAAATTAATTGATTTCTATTTCGCGTATTTAAATTACCGACTGCTGATTGAACGTTTTATTTCTTTTATTCCTAATTGTGAACATGAATATTACTTGCTATGATTATTAAATGAAATTTTAGATTAATTGATATGCATTATGAATGTTATGAACTTATGAATTTATGAATTTATGAAATTGAATGAAGTATATGAACGAATGATTTGATTATATGTTTTAAATTCCTTAATAGTGAACATGAACATTTTCATGATATAATATGATCATTTATGCATTCATGTCATATTCATTTCATGGTCGAGCGTCATATGTGGTCATTGAGTCTCATACCTTTTCTTTTGCACAGATTCGGGTTTGGTCGGAGACGAGGGCGAGCTTTGAGACGTATGTGCCTTTCTTTTGCTTTGAAAGGTGGGTTTTTCTTCTAATAGTTAAAGTGACCCGATATATCCCTTATGTGAAAGGTTTTAAGCCAAAATAGTATAATTATATATATCGAGTCATTTTGGGTAAATGATTTCAAACGTATGACCCCTTTTATTTATGAAACCCTACCTTATGTTTGGCGAGACACATTTATGATTTATGATTGCACGGGCCCCGGGACTTAGTATATGTGGCTAACCGAGGAAGCAAGGGCTGACGGGGATCCCATATACTAGTCTCAACCAAAATACGGTGATACCGGCCCTCGCTAGGAGGTTTAGCGAGGAATGGGAGCTGAGTGCCCTTGGGGGATTCATGTACCCCCATTGGCCTATGTATGAACCGGTGGTCGGGTCTTGCAAGCCCGTCCACCACCCGGAGGAAGAAGGTGTATATGAATGATTATGATCATGTTATGTATGAGCACAAAAGATATATGTATGATAATGAATGATTGAATAATTGATTATGATTACACGAGGAGTAGGTTGGAGATTGTGCACGCCCACTCGCCGGGCTATAAACCCTTATGAACAATTATGAATGAATATGAACGTCGTAATCCCGTTGATGTTTTCTTTTATTTTAACCACTTGGTAAATTCTTATTAAACTTCACACGGGATTAGGGCTTACATGTATGTGTTTAATTTATGCGATATTATATCTTATGCCCCGTTTTATACCCACCAGTCTCTTTTAGACTGAACCCGGTTGTTTTCAGTTGTTTTGTGCAGGTATAGGAGTGCTAGGCGGGAATACAAGTCGTCTAGGTCTTGAAATTATGTTTAGCACTTCTTTTCAGTCTCATATATTCATACTCTTATTGTTATTTTGTATATGATCATAGTATAGCATGGAGCGTCATGATTTGTAGGCCGTGAGTGCCGTTAAATATTTGAATGCTTTTGTATATCTATTTTTGGAGCTTGGTGGCTCACTGTATTTATTCTATGTCGTTCTTGCTTCCGCGTTTTACTTTAACTCTGATTTTATATTATCTTGAGTTGATTGGTTTAAGGGTTAGTCCCGCCTAGCATAGCGTGTGTGTTGTGTCCCCGTTCGCCGTGGATTTGGCACGTGTATGGACTTCCATTTCATATACGGGTCGGGTCTCGGTGAGGGGGATGTGGTACCTCACGCTCGGGTGCTACAGGGTGTTAGCGTAATATTTAGAAACTAGAATTTGTATGTGTTTAAATAAGTTTGAATTAATTTGTGATTGATGAACATGTAATGTTTCGATTATTATGAATCACAAATATGCCTAAATGTTATTGTTGTTTACATTGCACTCTTTGTGTAAATTAATAAGTTATTCGTACGAATATGAATTGGTTATTTGATATATGAATTTAAATGAAATGAATTAAGTAAACTTTGTTAATTAAATTTGTTATACAATCCATGAATTGTTTGTGTGATAAATGAATAATTTGATTTGATTAAATTATATAATGTTTCTTCTGCAAATAATTGCTATGTATTTGATCCCTGTTTGTGTGATTGCATTTGTCGTGCGTCTTTGTGGTTTGATTTGAGTCTGAGTCTTGTGTTCCGTGTGTTCAGTCGATCAGGGTTTTTCCTGGGAGTATCTGTCAGCTGTTTGGGTTCCAGTGGGACTTCTTGGCTTGTGTTTTCTGTTCTCGTTGGTGTAAGGTGAGGTTTTAGAACTTTTGTTTAGTTAAAGCGACCTACAACCCTATAAGCTCATTTTCAAGCCCGCATGCGAATATATACTATATGTATATTAAATATGTGTCTTACGATATGTTATGAATTTTGTTAATTCGATTTGATATGAATCCTTCTGAAATTATACGTATGGGCGTATATAAGCTTAAAATGGTTTTGCAACGAGGCTATGCTCCAAACTGTGTATCGTCAAGCGAACATGGATCTCCTTCAGCTTATTATGAATTTGGAAGACACGGAGAGGTACGTGTATAGCATATGCCGAGTTCCACGGTAAGGTATATTTTCCTATGGTATGTTTCTTAAGTTATGAATCTTACGTTTTTATGTTTTGCGAGTTAGGTATGCTTCCTATGAATCTATATGAATCAATTTGAATCTATTTGAATCCCTGGGTTTCGGAGGTGTGGGTAAGGGAGACCCGGTGTGGCTGTTGGGGTCGCCGGTTATCACCCCTATGCACACGCTCCTTTGAAGTATCTACGCGCGACTCTGAGGGAGACGGAGAAGGCGTGGTGCTTTGAGCCTTCGGCTGAGGCCGGAGAAGGTACGTTGTGGGCTCGCGACCCCACGTATATTGAGTTGCACGATGTGGGCCCGTAACCCGTGTGCAGACTTCCGGAGAAAGGTTGGAATACGAGAATATGTATCTATGAATTTATGAATCCTATGAATTTTATGAATTTATGCTTCCTTAGGAATCTTTTGAGTCTTTTGTTTAAGGAGTAAGGTTGGAGACCCGTACTCGCCGGGTATTTGAATTCTTTTCTTATGTTGATTATGAAACGGGATAGGAGAGTTTGTTTTCAATATGAGATTTCCACGCTGAGTTATGAATCATTATGAATATAAGGATCTTTAAGAGTTTCCAATTATGAATCCCTATGAGTTTTAATATGAATCCATATGCGTTTCTAAATCTACGAATCCTTATGAGTTTTCAAACTTAAGAAGATATGAATATATGTATAAATATGAGCCCTTTTTGGAAAATGGCTTTGGTTTGTAAAACCCTATTCCCGGTTTATAGTCTTTTGTTTGATACGTGCTTTGCTCTATATGTATATATGTGTTGGTGTGTGTTAGCCCCCTCGCTCAGTCAGTGGACTGACCCTCGCCCCACCTATGTTTCAGTTTGCAGGTTCAGGTTCTTGGAGTTCGAGCTAGGCGGCTTTGTGTCTTGTCTGTTGAGTCCGTGTCTTTTGAGCCTGTATCTATTTGTTTAAGTTGTGAATCTCTAATCTGCATCCGTTTGTAATTATGTATATAGCATGTTCTATACAGGATTATGTTTATACTTTGATGTACGAATTTTCGGGACAGGTTAGGACAGGGCTTGGATTAGTTGAACCCGTCTTTGTTGTATGTTTGAATTCGGGACAGGTTAGGACAGGTTCATGGAATTGGTTGAACCCGTTTCTTTATTTTGTTGATTAAAGTTTTTGTTAGTTCATATTTTGATTCGCTTCCACATACAGGTTTTTGCATATTTTTCTTGTACGGGGTTTAGGTACCTCCTAGCTTAGGTTGGATTTTTCGTTTGTCACCCGTTCGCTGTGACTTGGTGTGTGTGCGGACGTTCTATTTGGTACCACGTGTCGGGTCATAGTGCGGGGGTATGGTGCCCCACCGCTTGGGGTGCTACATCTTGAGTGGTATCAGAGCTACCAGGTTCAGAACCGGTGCTCTGGAGTCGTGTTGTGTCGGTCTAGGTCGTACGGCATAGGAATATGTTTGCATTGCATCCGTTTGGCATGAGATTTTGCTTCCTCAATATGAATTGTACCGAGTTATGTGATTCTGTGCGTATAATTGTGTAACACTTTATCATGTACTTGCAATTACATTTAATTGTTGAACTTATGTGACTTAAGTGCTGCATTTCATTTGCACATCTAACTCTCATGCACCGACTTTAGTGTTTTACTTACATGGCTGCTTCAGCAACAACTTAAACAACTTCTATGACATTATCGCAACTTTATGGTCAAGATTTCAAACACTATGGTGAATGGTACACTAAGTATCATGGCACGAGCATACATGCATTCTTTAGTTTGACCACTTCCTGTTATTACGTGATATAGTTGTCAATTATGCTACGTGTTAATTTTTGTGATTTCTGACTCTGACTATGTGCTTGAGTGAGAGAGATTTGATTCTCTCTATTTATGTGCTAGGGGGATGTTGATTCTTCTTATTTGTGTGTTAGAGAGATGCTGGATTCTCTCCATTTCGTGACAGAAAGATGCTGGATTCTTTCTGAGTTCTGTGCACGAGAGATGCTGGATTCTCTTGTTCTTAGGTATTCGAGGGATGCTGGATTCCCTTGGATTTAGGGTTTGAGAAATGCCGGATTTTCTCAAACTAGATTGTCTGAGAGATGTGGAATTAATCAGACTTAGGTTGAGAGATGGGGTTCTCTCGATGCTGTGCTTGAGAGACGGGGTCCTCTCTTTTATATGTTGAGAAACGGGGTTTTCTCTTTTGTGTGCCGAAGGACTGGGTTCCTTCGCTTGTGTGTCGAGAGATGGGATTCTCTCTCTTGTTTGTTGCGGTTGCGTTACTTCTGGCCAGACGACAGTTTGCAAGGAACGAGGACGTGATCGTATCAAGCTTTGGTTACAGTGGCCTAGTGGTGATCAAATAAGCTTGAAGTGACCAACGATCAAGTGTGCAGACAGAGCTCTGTGACTACGAGACTCAAAAGGGAGTGGTTGCAAACAAGGAAGTAAACTTCATGGCCAGGGCTAAGATGCTACGCAGTTTCGGGGGATAGATCAAGATATTTCAGTTCGAAGCTATTCGGTTCAGCAGTAGGACCTGAGGACAGGTCCTTTTGAAGGGGGGAACTTTGTAACATCCCGCTCATCCGATAAATAAGGTACGTCGCCTTCCAACCTTTTTATGTGTTTAATTATGTGATTTGTGTGTTGTGTGGCCCTCTTATGAACTCTTTTAGAGTTCAGGGTCCTTTTGTAATTTTCTTCTTTTAGGGGGGTTCTCCAGTCACTTCTCGTTCGGTCAAGATTTTGACCTCTTTGACCCCTTTAACGCGTTCGGGGCAACGAAACGAGTCCGTAGACTCTAAGTTTGCCCCATTCCGACTTCGTTAGCCCGTTCTTCCGACCGTTTTTGCGTACAAGGACCCGAGATATATAGCCCGAATCCTTGTTTTGGGTGCCAGAACTTCAGCTCCAGACTCAGCGTCTTCCTCCCGCGAATGGTACTGTTCACGCAGTGGAGGTGTGTTTTCACACACATGTCCGTTCTCGCTCGTTTCTCGACGGAATTCGACGTTTTAGTAGTGGAAATTTCTCGTCTTGACGAGCCCGACACGATGGTACAAGAATCGGGACCTGAAAATCAGTGGTGGTGGCGCTACGACAAGCAGCAGGCGGCGCGGCTTAGAGCCGCAGCTTTGCCACCCATTCGCGGCGGCTTCCGACGACAGTCTTGGAGCACGAGCCCCTTATCCAGATGAAAGAGTTCCCGGCGTTTCAAATGGCGTTGGCGGCACGGCCATCCAGGCCGCGACGGCGCTGCACACGCCGCCTGAACTTCACGACAAGCGGCGGCGCTACTGTAGCGGCGCAATTCCACCGCCTCCGGTGACTTTCTCCGGCATTGAAGGGTGGTGTCCTAGGTTTTTCGTTGCCCTGATTCCATTTCCGGCCTTCTTTTTACCTGAATCGCGGCGGAAGTGGTGGTTCCGGTGTGGCAGCGGTGGCGCGCGGCTTTCGGCGGCGGTTTGGAGCTTTTCCGGTGATCTTTTGGCAACGGTTCCTTCTGAGAAGTTGTTCCTCACGTCAAGTCCGAGCCATTCATGGTGGTGCCGGCCCAAGAACCGGCCAACGATGGCGAACCGGTGGGGGACCGTGGCTGGAACGGCGGTCCGATTTTCCGATGATTTTTTTGGGGTTTGGCTATGGGGCTTTCGTAGGGCTCGTTACGGGCTTTCTAACGGTATGTTCGGATTTCGTTTTCGTTTTCGTTTTGTGGTTTGCATTTAATTTCAGTTTTTATCCTTGGAATTTAGTTCGGTTTTTCGTCAACGAAATCCGGTGTGCTTGGTATTTTCTGAAATTGGTTGAGGGCTTTTGTCAAGCAGGCCGAGGCGTACGTTTCTGTCCTTCCGGGGAATTTTTTGACCACCGGAGGTGGTGGTCCGACGGCTGCACGTGGAGGTTCGACTGGTTCTGGGGGCGGCATTCCGACGCCCTTTGGGCAGCAAGTTCCTCTTATCGTGGTGAGTCCAGCACCACTTTCCGTTCGTCAATCAGATGTCCGGTTGATTTGTTGTGATTTATTTTGTATAACTTGAATATTTGGAATTAATTGTTTTAATTGGTAATTGCTTGATTTGTCGATCGAATTGTATTTCAATATGTACGAAATTATGTATTAAATGAATTATGGAATATATTGATGCTTTAATTTGCAATTTGAATCCCGTTTTGTCTAAGTGAGCAAATTGTCTAATTGAAGGGGGTGTTAGCATAATATTTAGAAACTAGAATTTGTATGTGTTTAAATAAGTTTGAATTAATTTGTGATTGATGAGCATGTAATGTTTCGATTATTATGAATCACAAATATGCCTAAATGTTATTGTTGTTTACATTGCACTCTTTGTGTAAATTAATAAGTTATTCGTACGAATATGAATTGGTTAGTTGATATATGAATGTAAATGAAATGAATTAAGTAAACTTTGTTAATTAAATTTGTTATACAATCCATGAATTGTTTGTGTGATAAATGAATAATTTGATTTGATTAAATTATATAATGTTTCTTCTGCAAATAATTGCTATGCATTTGATCCCTGTTTGTGTGATTGCATTTGCCGTACGTTTTTGTGGTTTGATTTGAGTCTGAGTCTTGTGTTCCGTGTGTTCAGTCGATCAGGGTTTTTCCTGGGAGTATCTGTCAGCTGTTTGGGTTCCAGTGGGACTTCTTGGCTTGTGTTTTTCGTTCTCGTCGGTGTAAGGTGAGGTTTTAGGACTTTTGTTTTAGTTAAAGCGACCTACAACCCTATATGCTCGTTTTCAAGCCCGCTTGCAAATATATACTATATGTATATTAAATATGTGTCTTACGATATGTTATGAATTTTTTTAATTCGATTTGATATGAATCCTTCTGAAATTGTACGTATGGGCGTATATAAGCTTAAAATGGTTTTGCAACGAGGCTATGCTCCAAACCGTATATCGTCAAGCGAACTATGGATCTCCTTCAGCTTATTATGAATTTGGAAGACACGGAGAGGTACGTGTATAGCATATGCCGAGTTACACGGTAAGGTATGTTTTCCTATGGTATGTTTCTTAAGTTATGAATCTTACGTTTTTTTGTTTTGCGAGTTACGTATGCTTCCTATGAATCTATGTGAATCAATTTGAATCTATTTGAATCCCCGGGTTTCAGAGGTGTGGGTAAGGGAGACCCGGTGCGGCTGTTGGGGTCGCCGGTTATCACCCCTGTGCACACGCTCCTTTGAAGTATCTGCGCGCGACTCTGCGGGAGATGGAGAAGGCGTGGTGCTTTGAGCCTTCAGCTGAGGCCGGAGAAGGTACGTTGTGGGCTCGCGACCCCACGTATATTGAGTTGCACGATGTGAGCCCGTAACCCGCGTGCAGACTTCCGGAGAAAGGTTGGAATACGGGAATATGAATCTATGAATTTATGAATCCTATGAATTTTATGAATTTATGCTTCCTTATGAATCTTTTGAGTCTTTTGTTTAAGGAGTAAGGTTGGAGACCCGTACTCGCGGGTATTTGAATTCTTTTGTTATGTTGATTATGAAACGGGATAGGAGAGTTTGTTTTCAATATGAGATTTCCACGCTGAGTTATGAATCATTATGAATATAAGGATCTTTATGAGTTTCTAATTATGAATCCCTATGAGTTTTAATATGAATCCATATGCGTTTCTAAATCTACAAATCCTTCTGAGTTTTCAAACTTAAGAAGATATGAATATATGTATAAATATGAGCTCTTTTTGGAAATGGCTTTGGTATGTAAAACCCTATCCCCGGTTCATTGTCTTTTGTTTGACGTGCTTTGGTCTATATGTATATATGTGTTGGTGTGTGTTAGCCCCCTCGCTTAGTCAGTGGACTGACCCTCGCCCCACCTATGTTTCAGTTTGCAGGTTCAGGTTCTTGGAGTTCGAGCTAGGCGGCTTTATGCCTTGTCTGTTGAGTTCGTGCCTTTTGAGCCTGTATCTATTTGTTTAAGTTGTGAATCTCTAATCTGCATCCGTTTGTAATTATGTATATAGCATGTTCTGTACAGGATTATGTTTATGCTTTGATGTATGAATTTTTGGGATAGGTTAGGACAGGGCTTGGATTAGTTGAACCCGTCTTTGTTGTATGTTTGAATTCGGGACAGGTTAGGACAGGTTCATGGAATTAGTTGAACCCGTTTCTTTATTTTGTTGATTAAAGTTTTTGTTAGTTCATATTTTGATTCGCTTCCACATACAGGTTTTTGCATATTTTTCTTGTACGGGGTTTAGGTACCTCCTAGCTTAGGTTGGATTTTTCGTTTGTCACCCGTTCGCTGTGACTTGGTGCGTGTGCGAACGTTCTATTCCGTACCACGTGTCGGGTCATAGTGCGGGGGTGTGGTGCCCCACCGCTTGGGGTGCTACAACACATATCTATCATATAATATACTTAGTTCACATGCGGGGGTAGGGTTGTAGGTCATAAATAACTAAAAGGAAGAAAACTTTACCTTTCCAATGTAGTGGAGCAAAAGGATATAAAATGGACGCAAACGAACGCCTACGGGACCTCCTCGTTACGCACGGGACCAAACTCTAAACAAAGGAAACAACAAAGGATACTCTTAGACTCAAAATGTACCAAATAGACGCTCGGCAATAAATGAAATGCAACACTTAGAGCATATGTGTTCATATTTCATGTATTTCATATTAAACGGTCCTATAAGTTCAATACTTTCAAGTTAACAGTTAAATTATCATGTTAGCAAAGCACCTAAGTCATAAAAGAGATAAAGGAATAGCATATTAAATGAATAACTAAATTCTAGCTCGTACATGCATATTAGAAAACACCCAAGTCACATAAGAGCACATGAGCGCATAGAGTGAAAACGAGCATTTAAATTCAATCACAAACTCATATCACATAAGGTAACACGTATTATAGCACGTTAACATTGCATGCAAGTCATCAAAGAAACAAGAAATAACATATGAAGCAAATAAATGAAGCAAATAGTTCATGAGTGCAAACAAGGGGCATTTAAATCATACTACGTCACATAAGTTCGTATTTCACACATGAGCACTTAAATCATGTTTATAGATTTAAAACATAAATTATAGCACATCATCCAACATGTTAATAATGTAATTAAGTCATACTAGAAGCATACAATTCATATATAAGTTGCAAATATTAAACAACAAAGCATAACACATGGTTCACCAAGGGATGAAAGAGCAACATAAACAACTCGCAAAAGGGATGAAAGAGCAACATAAACAACTCGCAAAAGGGCCAATAAATCTAGCTACACAACAACCATTACTTAAAACATGTATGAGTTCATCAAATATGGCAAGAATTCCATGTTTTTCCCAAGCTTTAACTTAAATTCATTCATGGTATATCCTATATTACACAACTACCAAGTATTATGAGTCAAGAAATGAAGTTAACAAGTTCATATGATCCTCATATTTGCATAAATTAAGCCACTAACTCAAGCTAAGGCAAAGAATCAAGAAATGGAAGCTAACCCTAACTATTCATGCATCTCTTCCAACTTATATAAATACTAATGCAAATCATGAATTTCATGGATGAAAAGAAGCATAGAAGAGTGAGGATTACAAAAATACACTTACCTTTGAGAAATGATGAAGTATGGAAGAGATTGAGCTCAAAAAGATTACAAGGATGACAAGGTTTCTTCTTCTTCCTCCTTTCTTCTTCTTGGAGCTGAACTTTTCTTCTTGCTTTGGGTGTGAGGATCGAATGGGGCTGATATGTGGGAGAGTGGAGTGACTGTAGTTATTATTAGTCAAGGTTTAAGATTAATTGGGGTTAAGGTGGGGCCCACAAGTGCAAGACTAGTCAAAAGGGATCATTTTGGTGTGAGGTGCTCGTTTCGTAGGATTTCGAAGGTCCAAATGAACTTAGAAAAATATGAGGTTAGTTCCAAAGCTTCAAAATCTTGTTGCAAGTCCAACGCATCTTCTGAAATTCGAATCCGAATTCCTGAGCTCAACTTACGCCACCCAGAACCCAAGGTGCGCCAAATGCCCTTTAACCCCCTTTAGGTCCCGTAAAATAAAAACGAGCCAAAACTTAATCAAATAAATTCAAAATCACATATCGAGTATATAATCAAGTTCATAACTCACGTAATTCACGCATATAAAAAATTCACAAGAAACGGAATTAAATTCGGACACATATTGAGCAAATTCCAAGGCACGTATGCATAAACGTTTAAAACAAGTTGATAAGTTAAAGAAATAATTTCATAAAATTTCAAATATTCACATAATCATTAAAATAACACATAATTTCATAATTAAATAATTTAAATCGTGCACGTATCACACCCGTAAAGGCGTATCTGGAAGTCCGAACGATCGGGATATTACACTCATGCTTCAAACTCAAATAACTCTTGATATAACCACAACAATATGTTCAAGATCAACCCAAATACTTTATTCAAATCCATGGAATGCATATAAATCAATAAACTCTAACATATCCCAAGAATTCATCAAATATACACATATACACCTTACCTTAAAGTTGAAGAAAATGAAGGGGAAGAAGAGAAGAGAGTGTAGAGCTTGATTCTTGGAGGAAAATGGAAGAAATCCTAGTCCTCTTGCTCCTTGTGGAATCGAGATGAAGAGAGAGAAAGAGAGATGGAAGAGCTTATTGTGTTGTTCTTGAGAGAAAAATGAAGAAATGTGCAAGTGTGTGTATGTATGTTTATGTCGTGTATATGGGGTGGGAGACGAAGCAAAATTACAAGTTAGTCCTCCAAGAATTTAAAAGCATGCAATCAAGTACTCAATTTATAAATGTTACAATCAAGTACACAAATTCATAAAGTTGCAATTAAGATCAACTAGGCATAGAATTCTCACAATTACAATCAATTAAACACTTATTCATGCTCGGGAAAATTAAACATATAACTCACGTAATTAAATTCATGAAAGTAGAAATTAAAATTACATAATTCACAAGAACTCAAATTAAATAAATTACGAAAAATTAAGGTAACGAAAGGAATTAAATAAATCCTAAATCTCAAAACTCACACGCGTGCTGAGCTGTGACGCCCCGCTTCTCGGTCAAGGTAAAGTTTGGTACGAGAGTGCACGATTTACCTTTCTTCGCATGAATTATGTGAATAATATGCCTTAATTGACCGTTATGCTTGAACTTATGTGGAATATATGATTTGTATGAAATACGTGACTAATTGATGCGTTAATTATGTGCTCATATTGTTCTTATTGTGCTTTGATAGCATGCTTTATGCTTAAACAAAACAATGTGCTTATTTGGACATTGAAGCATAATTTAGGGACTAAAAGGTAAATTTATTTTCCAAGCCTGAAACTGGATAGAACTTAATGAAATTGAGTAGATAATTCGATTACGAGTTCGTGGGTTTTTGAATCGGTCGATTTGGAGTTCGGACGAAGAAGTTATGGCCGTTTTACGAAAAGTCAACCATTTCAAGCCTAGATGTTGACCTGCGACCCAATTTCAATACTGACCCAATTTGAGACCCAATCTCACTTAAATCCGACCTGTATGACCCTATTCAGCTGACCCAAATCAGATTATAACACCAAACTTAAGTTACGTTATTTTAATAAGATTCAAGCCATTCTCTCTCAAGACCTTCTCTTAAGTCTATTCATATTCTCTCAACAACACCCAAGACCTTCAAACCATTTTCAAGAACCAAGATCGAAGATTAAAGCTGGAGATTCAAGACTAGAGAACAAGATTCCCTCTTCGATTTCCAGCTCCCAAGGTAAGATTTGTGTGCTCTTTTCATTGGTTTGTGTTCTTGATGGTTTTGAGCTTGAATGTGAATCTAGGGTTCATGTTAGATGGATTAAATCCGAATTTGTTGATGGAAATATGTTTCTTATGTTTCTAGGAATGAATTGGTGTAAGAATTTCATGTTTTTATGCTCTTATGGGAAATCCTCCATTGTTGACCTTTGAAGCTTTTAGGAAGAATTCTTGCATGTTCATGTTCTAGCTTGTTTTAGCTTGATTTGATGATGGATTCTTGTTCCTTATGTGTTTTTATGGAGAATGTGATAGATTTCCTACAATTTCTTGCAATGATTGTCGATTCCACCATTATTATGCTTGAAGCTTTCTTGAAACTTGTAGAAGATGATGTTCTTGCATGAATTGCTAGATTTCTTGATGTTTAAATGTTCCTAAATGCTTTATTATGTAACTTGATGTTTTATGATGCTTATTTGTGGTTTTGGAAGCTTAATTTCATGTTTTGGGGTGTTTTGAACTCATTCCCGTCGAGTTTGAAGTTGCTGTCACGTTTTTTTTAAGTTCTGGGCAGAATCCGCTAGGGTGGATTTTTGCTGTGTAAAAATCCATGGGGGTGGATTTAAGGCAGTAGCTCTGGACCAAATCCGCGAGGGTGGATTTTTTGTAAAGGAAAATCCATGGGGGTGGATTTTCCCCAGCCTTGTTTTCTTGATTCGTTTCACTTGTTTTGCTTCTCGTTTGTTCCTTACTTATTTATATTATGTCTCTAATGTATTGTGACCTCGTTATATGTTGTGACATCTCATGCATACCTTATATTATGATCTTTATACCTCAATCATGCTTAAGTTATCTTAATTGTCTAAGTTATGCATTTAATTAAATTGTGTTAAGTGTGATTCATAGGTCGTTTATTACATATGACTTGAGAACTTGATATATGACTTATATGATGCAATGTGATCTTAATTGCCAATCTATACCATCGTCGAACCTTTCTTGCACATCATTAGAATATTTGCATTCATGTCAAAGCCGTGCGTCGTCTTGTTGGGTTTCGAGTCGAGTCTTACCTTTGTTGGTACGTTGTCTTGTTAGGTGGTGAGTCTCCGGACGTGTAACCCTCCTTGTTCGTGTTTGATCTTCGAGGTTCTTGGTAAAGGTGAGGAGTTATAATATCAAAATGTTTTCAAAACTGTGGACACATATGGCCTCTCATATTTATTGGTTTTAAACTCCCGTTTTCGAAATGTATATGTAGGCATTATAAGCTAAGTTTTGTGAGCTTTGCTCGTATTATGGATATTTGCTTATGGAAAACGGTTTACAAGTAAAACTTGAGTTTTGGTATATGGGATAGATACCCAAAATGGTTTTGAAACTTTCATTTGAGTATTATATACGTGTGAGTTGTGTAGCGAGCCTTTGTTATACCTTGCAAGGACGCTTGCTTGGTCGGTTCTTTTGATAGCGCTCGGGGCGGAGTAAGCGGTGATGCCGGGAACGCAAGGGCGGACGGTTTATCCCTTATGAAGTACCCACTTTTGGACAAGTTTGCTAAGACTCCGAGGAGGATTCTGGGTTAAGGTAGGCTTGGGGGAAGGTCGGTTTCATGGACCCACTTCTCCATGGTTCTTTTGCGATGATCGGGGGGTGCACACCCTCGACATCAACGGTGTTAAGGATGGATTGGTTTGATTTCTTTTGGTTTGGGAAGTAAGGATGGAGTGCTCGTACTCGCTGAGTCGGTGCTTCAGTTCATGATTCGATTTTTATAAAACTTGCATTGTTTTCCAAAAGAATTCGGATCATGAACATCTTTGATTTGAGCATGCATTGACCTCTTATATTTAAACTATGTAATCTTCTCCTCACCGGTTCCGTTTGAACTGACCTCCTTTACCTTTCGTGTCCGCAGGTTGCGTTTTGGAGTCTTGCTAGGCGGGGTCTTGCTTTGAGAGTTGTGTCGAGTCTAGCTTGTACTCGTTGTGTCTTTACATATTTCATATTTATGTCGCTTATGTTTTGGATTTATGGATTTAGAATGTATGATGTTATTATGCTAGTTTGGACCGTGTTGGTCACTAGGATGATTTTACTTTCCGTATTTTGAGCATTACGTGCTGGACCGTGACGGTCATCTACTTGTTGAATATATATTTCTCTTAGACCTTGTTGAATGCATTTTAATTCGAGCTTCCGCATACTTGTGATTGTTTACCAGCTTTGTGAGTCTAGTACCGCCTAGCTAGGATGTCCGTTTGTCACCGCTTGCTTCGTTCTTGGCGGGTATATGGATAGCAGTTCTATATACAAGCTAGGACCGTAGCGCGGGATAGGCGTGGGACGCCCTTGTCTGGGCGTTACATGACCGTACCTGTACGGTCGAGAAATCGGGGTGTCACATTTTACTTGTTTGTTTTTGACTTGTATGCAATGTAAACATGTTATATTATATGTTATATGTCTTATATTGAATTTATGGAATTATTTGATACGAGTTTTACATAATATGATCTTAAGTGACTTAAGTGGTACGTTCTTGTTGTAGCACCCCGGAGCGCAGAGCACTACATCCCCCCCCCCCCCTCCGTAGTTCGACACCTGTAATGAAATGGGAACTCCTCACACATATCAAACTACGGCGAATGGGAGATAAACAAAAATCACTCCTATGCTAGGCGGTCTAGACCCTAAATCAGAGTGCGCAATCAAAACAATTAATCATCACATGCGGAAGCTCCAGGATTCAAAATACGAACATACATGCTCTTTAAATAACAAATATACAAGTATCAAAGATCAAATTTAAATACCTCTTATACATATTTCTCAAATTCAATTCATACAAATGATATCCCAGGCCAGAGTCTAAGTATCAAATTATACATATTCCAAAATTAACAAAACACATAAAGTAAACGAAATACAATGCATGTGACTCGAGCTATCCTTAAACAACGACACAAGGACATCCGCCTAGATCGAATCTCCCAAAAGCACCTACAACTCAAAAGAAAGGGGGAAAAAAAAAAGAAACAACAGCGAGGGTCGGTCCTAAAGATTGGTGAGGTGGCTAACACACGTACCCATATATACGTATAGAGCATAGTACTTATCAAATTCGAAAAGATCCATGAACTGGGGATGGTTTTTGCAAGCTAAAATATTTCCCGTGATAATAGATATATATATTCTTAAAAGAAGTTAAGGGCCAAAGGCCAATACAACTAATTTTAAGTATTTAAGGGTTCATTCCCGTTCCATAGATTCATACATAAACACACTAACTTGGCAAGAACGAGTTTCTAACCAACTTACTCCTTTCGTATTCAAAAATCGAAATTAAAACACAAATAAAGTTCTAAAACAATCCTCCTTCTCCGGGTGGGGATGAGGATGGCCATCCTCAACCCCATTCTCTCGTCATAATGGTTGAGTCGGGGGATCCTACCCACTCTAGACGGGGGTTAACCGTCAGTTCTCAAGAGATTACCTTTCCTTTGACCTCTCGAGGTTCGCGAATCTCTCTACATAATTGGAGTCTTGTTGATGAGAGAGCTCGGCGACCCCACAACCAACCCGAGATCACATACCTCTTCTTCGGGGCCCAATTCATAAGTTCATAAGTCATAATTTTATAATTTTCATAATTTTACGGATTCATAAACAAAGTCCAAGGCTCGCTAGTTCAAAAATCACACACACCAACCCTTTTTCAAATCGCACAAACGAAAATATGGTTTACGTATACATAAAACCGTTTTCAAAGGTTTTCATAGCAAACGGTCCAATTCCCACAAAATACATATCAAAAACACGTATCTAAATACATATATATAGATAAGTCACATGCGGGCTTCAAAGTATCCGTAGGGTTATAGGTCGTATTAACTAAAAGAAAGAAAACCTCATCTTCGATGTAGTGGAACAAAAAGGATATAAAACGGACGCCTACGGAACCTCCATGTTACCCACAGGACCAAACTCTGAACAAATCAAACAACAAAAGACATTCTTAGACTCAAAATGTACCAAATAGACGCTCGGCAAATGCATATGTTGCATAAAGTGTATATGAAATGCAACACTTAAGGCATATGCTTTCATATTTCACGTATTTTATATTAAACGGTCCTATAAATTCAATAATTTTAAGTTAACACATAAATTAACATGTTATCATATCACTCAAGTCATAAAAGAAACAAGAGATTAGAAAATTAAGCAAATAAACAAGGTTCTAATTCATTCATGCACATTGAAAAGTACTTAAGTCACTTAAGGGCACCAAAGGGCATAAAGTGAAAACGAACATCTTAAATCAATTACAAATTCATAGCATACAGGGTAACACATATAACAACATGTTATCTATGCATGCATATAATAAAAATAGCAAGAAGAGATCATACAAGATGAATAAATGGAGCATTAATTCAAGTATGCACACAGGGTAGCATATAAGCATATGAGATCATATTTCATAAACAAGGTAATAAAATGAGCCATAAAGTCATAACATACATCTTAACAAATAAAATTACATGTTAACACAACATACGAAACACAAATGAACCAAAAGGAGCAAGGAAAGCACAAGAGAAAGAAAAAATAAACCACACATGCATGCAGTGAAGGGCCGCGGCCGCTACCCATTTTTTTCATCAAATGGTCGCGGTCGCGACCTCAAAACAGAACGACGTCACGCAGCAGCAGTTCGAAATAAGAAAGAACAACTTCAAAACCAACCAAATCTCTTCCTAATTCATGCCAACACTTAGAGGTAAGTTAGGGATACCTAATACATGTATAAAAGCTTCAAAATTCTGGGGAAAAAAACATATATTCATCAAACAAATGCATGAAAGAAGGATCAAGTTCATGTTCATTAATATACCTCCCAGTTCTTGAATGAAACTTCTAAAAATCCTTAACTACCATGCAATATAAGTTCATAAAAATGAAAAGGGATGTCTTAGACTCTAACATAAAGCATCAAATCCAAAGGAAATGCAAGGAATCATACACATTCATCAAGAAAGCCCAAACCCTTACTATTCATGACTCTAGCCATAACATACTCAATTGTAACGACCCAATTTTCCAGATGTTCAGGTACGCATATCACACGTGTGATTTTGAGAGTTAGGATTTACTTTAATCCTTTCGTTTATTAAATTCTTACATTTCATGAAAATTATATGGATTATATTTCAATGTGTTCACGTGAAAATATATGAAATTCATGACAATGTGAGAATTATTGCGTGACTTGAAATTACTTGTTATGTGAAATAATTACCGGAATTGATTTAATTGCCAAATTGTCCTTAAGTGATCATTCTTTTAAATTCAAGGACTGAATTGCATATACTTTCATGGACCTAATTGACCAATTCTTAAAACCATCCATCCTTAATTGCATGACTTGAAGAAATGAGGGTTTAAATTACAATTTCAACATTTCATCAAATTTGAGGATGATGAATCACGTTAAAAGCCTTCTCCATGCTTCCATCTTCATTTTTCATCCAACTTTCATCATCACTTTGCTTCTTTGTTGCTCTCGGTTCAACCATCAAAAAAGGGAGAAAGGATTTCATTGATTTCATTCAAGTTTTCCTAGGAAATTTCATATTTTGAAGCTTCATCCTCCATAGCCATCATCTTCCTCCATCTCTTTTGTTTTCAAGGTATAAGTATGGCTTTTTATGGATAATTCTTGAATTGAATATATGAAGCTGGTTGTGAATTGAACTAGATATTATGTGTTTAATTGTTAGAAGCATGATTTTAAGTTCTTGATTTGAATTTGAAAATGAATGCATGAAATTTATGAACTTGGGTGATAAGTTCTTATATGGTTTGATATTGAAGAATTTGATGAATAAGACATGATTCATGTGTTTTTATGGAACTTTATTGTATCTTGAACATATATGCATGCTAATTCCCAGAAAAATGAGATTTTAGAGCTTGGAAATTCATGTTTTGGGTTGGTTTTGAGTTTAGCTGAGCCTTCCCCTGTTTTCTGCTCTGTTTTTACTGCAGAACTTGAAGGTCGCACCCGCGACCGAAAACACACATAAAACCGGTCACGCCCGCGACCCAATTTTGGCCAACTTTCGACTTTTGAAAATTTGCATGAAAAATTCATGAAAAATTAGGTTGTCGCCGCGACCAAAAATAGAGTAAAAATGGCCGCGCCCGCGACACCTTCCGAATCTGCATTTTGTCCAACTTCGGACCTACGCCATTTTCATCTCGCTTTGAACTAGAAAAAGTGCCATATAGCGTTGGAAAGGTCTATGTGTATAGTTTTATATCCAATAAACAAAACTCAATTCTAACTTCTAGAACTCAAGTTACTCTAGGGTTTCTACAATGTGCGCATTCCCAAAAATTGCCAACTTTTGCCAAACTTTGCCAAAACCTCTCTTATTGCATTCTTTTCACTTCCTTGGCTCCCGTATGTGACTTATATGAGTTATAAACTTGTCTTAGTGATAATTAGGCTCTTAATTGACATTCCATGAGTGTTATTGCATGACATATTGATTATGATTACGCCGTGCGTCACATTTTGGTATCATTATTGAGTTATGGTCTCACGAGTGCACAATGTCCAGTTTCTTATCCAGTTCTTCTCCAGGGCGGATATTGTGATCAACTGAGCACGTTTATGCATCCTTAAGTCGTCGTGTCGCCTGTCAGGTGAGGTTTAATTCCTAGATATAGAGAACCCTTACAACCCTATGTGATATTTTAGCCAGAATGTATATATATCTATAATCTTTTTAAAAACCTCAAGTGATTGCAAATGATTATCGTAACATATTGAATTGATCGTGATATCGTGAATTGATCGTGTTCGACGAGTAATCGTGAATCGTGCACTGTGGGCCCGGGGGTTAGTGTATGAGCCAACCGGGAAAGCATGGGCTGACAGGTAACTCTGCACTCCCCTCACATCGTGGGGATGAACCCTGAATCCACCAGGAGGTTTGGTGGAGGAAGGAATCCCGTACGTGGGAGTCATGAACCTGACGTACATCGTGATTGCGTGGTGGGGCCTTGCAATCCCACCATCACCGGAGGAAGAAGGAGTTCGTGAAACTGCTAAGTGTGCACTGTAATGATTTGCATGATAATTGTTGAGATAAACCTAAAGATTGTATTGTTCACTATCGGTGTAAAGGTTGGAGATTGCCCTCACTCACCGGGCCATGGATTGAATTGAATTGAAATTGATTGTATTGTTAAAATTGGATAGTTGTAATCTCGGGTAAAGTGCATTGTATTCTAAACTTATATTGCTTTTAGTTATAAAACCTTACCTGTAACAACCCAAAACAGGGCCTGGATGAAAACAGTAAGTTAAGGGCATTGGTAAACTGTTTATAGACCGTGATCCAACTCTTTGAACCTTCATTGTAGCGCCCAGAACGGTGGGCCACCACATCCCCCGCACTTAAACCCGAACCCACATATGAAATGGATTTCCATACATGAGTCCAAGCCTAAGCGAACGGGAACCTACACTCACCCACTAGGCTAAGTGGGGCTAAAACTCGAACAGAGCGCGCAAAACAAACAGAGAAGAATGCGGAAGCCATAACATAAGGATCGCAAAGAAGCTCTATACTAACATATACATCATATATAACGGTCTGCCGGCCCAAAAATAGGTCAAGTGTATACATCAAAAGTTCCTAATTAGAATTCGGGTGCAATTCATAAAAGTAATCAAAATACATCAGGTAAATATGCCAACTCGACCTAAACTCGAAAGTACGACACGACCGACGCACTTCCCCGCCTAGCTCGAGAAACCTGCAACTAAAGTGTTGAAAGGAAGGGGTCAGTTAAACTCGACTGAGTGAGGGGGCTAACGCACACCCACACCATAACTACATATAGAGCATCACAAATAGTCAAAGGGGTCGATCATGAACCGAGCTAGGGTTTTTCATACCAAATCATTTTCAAAACATACATATAATACCAAGGAAATCCTAACTCGTTTCACAACCACCAAAGCATAAAATAAACATAAACGTCCGGCGAGTACGGACCTCCTCAACTCCTCATACAAATCATAAATACATAAGAATTCATAAATTCATAACTCCTCAACGCCTTAGTGATCGGGAATCAAACTCTCTCTACCCATATGGATTCTATATACATACGGGGTAGCTAACCCACGATATGCCTTCCCCGGTTATTCACCGAGGACTCAAGGTAAGAGCGCCTTCTCAACCTCCAAGAGTCGCACGCCACAACCTCAAATGGGATGTGCACAGGCTTAACCCGACGGCCCTTGCCGTACCGGGGGTCCTTACCCACAATCCCTAGGCCCGGATTCATAAGAAACATACCAATAATCCCATCTTTCAGGGCACATCTCGCGGAATCATAAAGGAAACGTAGAGGGGATTCAAAATCATAAGCTCATATATGCCCATACTTATACCATTTTCATAAAGTCGTAAAAAGGGATTCATAAAGTCATAAACGTATCATAAGCATTCGTATTTAACCATATATTACATATATAGCCACATGCGGGATACGAAATCAATAACATAAAGGCCATAGGTCGCTTATCTATAAGAAAAGATCCTAACCCTCACCTTGAAGTGGAAGCGGAGTGAAAATCGGACAAAAGAAGCAACCGAACACCTAAACCTCGGGCTCTTTAACTTCGTGAAGAGGCTCTGAAACAAAAGAATGCAAGACCCGAGACTTAGACTCAAATATGTACCAATTAGACGCTCGGAAATGCTTAGGGATGCAATTAAAGCAAATGAAATGCATAAACATGACAAATGAACCCTACCAAATCATATTCACACAATTCGTAGAAAATGAGATCATAAGTTCAAAACAAGGCACATAATGCGTAATATAACAAGCTAACATTGCATACACATCATAAACGAAGAAAGAAAACATAAAGAAAAGCAACGAAGCGATAAAACGAGCAATTGTCGCTGCCATATTTTCAAATGACACGGCCGTGTTGGGTTTTAGTTCAAAATGGACATGGCCGTGTCCGGTTAAAATAAATTCAGGAGCTTAATTCGAGAGGCTGACACGGCCGTGTTGAGTTTTAGTTCAAAATGGACACGGCCGTGTCCGGTTTTATAAAAATAAATTGCTCCAAGTCGAGAGGCTGACACGGCCGTGTCCAAAACATGCATAAAGCTGACACGACCATGTTGGCCTATCGTCTTCGAAAAAAAAATAGCAGCAGCAACAGTAACTCTGCGTGAAAAAACAGAGCAAGGAAGCAGGGGAGCACGCAGCAACAACAAGCAACAACCTCAAGCCACAAAACTCATGCAAATGAAGGGAAATCACTCCCTAATCAACATACAATCATCCAACCATCCCAAAAGCTCAAGAGTTATCATATATATCAAGAATTCTCATGCAAGAATTCAAATTTCATCAATGGCAACTTCCACCACACTCATCCATATTGAAAAGGGAGATCATATAAGCATATTAGAGTCATAAGAGATCATATATATAACTTCAAACTAAAGCGTAAGTCCAAGAAACCAAGGTGATCATGAAACCCTTAAAATTCATGTCATGTTCCATATGTGTATCAAACATAGCCCAAAGCATGGAATTAGTAGCTCAAAGTGACCATATAATCATGTACATATCAAATAATATCTTACCCCTTGAAGATGTTAGAAGAAAATGGAGATTGGAGCTCAATCTCTCCCAAGGGTGAATAGTAACGGGTTTTGAGCTTGAACTCCAAAGTTGCTGCACTTTTCCTCTTTTTCCTTGCTTGAACCGAGAATGGGAGTGGGAGGGATGAATATGCTAAGTTTTGGTGTAAAGTGGGGTCAAGCTTGAGGGTAATATGTCAAGAATTGAGGGACTAAGGTGCAATTAAGTGAAAGGTAGTCATATAAGAGCGAGGTAAGTTTCCGGTCGGATTTCGGATTACCAAATGAGCTTAAAAGGTTATGAGGCTTAGTCCATCGAACTCGAATCGTCGAAACGAGTTCCACGGTGGTGACGGAATTCGAATCCGAATTCCCGAGCTCAAATTACACATATTGGAACCCAAGGTGCGCTAAAAGCGTTTTGACCTCCTTTAGGTTCCGAACGTAACAACTAATTCAAAAGCTCAACAAATAGATTCGAAAACATATAACGAGCATATATCCAAGTTCATAACACGTAGTTCTCTATCATACTAAAACAATAAAAAATTCCAGATTCAATTCAAGCATGAACGAATCAAATCTTAACAAATAGCATTCATAATCATATAAAATTCATTCAAATCCATAAGAAATATTTGAAATAAAAATTAAAAGAATAAAGAATAAGAATTTAAACAAAAAAAATTACGCAAATACGTCATACCTGTACGGTCTGAAAGTCGGGGTGTCACAATCCTACCCCCTTAAAAAGGACTTGTCCTCAAGTCCGAACCGAGTTCTCAAACAACTCCGGATATAACCTTCTCATTTTGTCCTCAGTTTCCCAAGTCGATTCCTCGGATTTCTGATCCCTCCAAAGTACCCTAACCAAAGGAATCCGCCGGTTTCTCAGTTCTTGCATCTTCCTATCCTGAATTGCAACTGGATGCTTTTCTATGGTTAAATCCGGCTCTAACTGAACCTCTTCAACTGGGAGAATTGTTGACTCATCGGGATAATACTTACGGAGTTGAGAGACATGAAACACATTGTGTATCCCGGTCATACTCGGCGGTAAATCCAATCTATACGCTGTTTCTCCGATTCTTTCCAAAATTTCAAACGGCCCAAGGTAATGAGGACTAAGCTTTCCACCCTTACCTATACGAGTGAAGCCTTTTCTAGGAGACGCCTTAAAAAAGACTCTATCTCCGACTTCGAACTCTAAGGGCCTTCTTCTCTTATCAGCGTAACTCTTTTGACGGCCTTGAGCTGCTCTCATCCTCTGTCGAATCTTATGAACTTTTTCAATGGTATCGACAATCTTTTCCTTAGACTCGGCTCTCTCGAGCTTATTCTCTTCGGTCCACCTCCAATCCTCGATATCCCAAAATAGAGGAGACCTGCACTTTCTTCCATAAAGTGCCTCGTACGGAGCCATCTTAATCGAACCCTGATAGCTGTTGTTATAAGCAAACTCAACCAAAGGTAGTTGCTCATCCCACTTATCTTGGAAGTCCAAAGCACATGCTCTAAGCATATCCTCTAAGTATTGAATTAGCCTTTCAGATTGGCCGTCCGTCTGAGGATGCGAAGCTGTGCTAAACTTGAGCTTAGTGCCCAAACACTTCTGAAGATTCTGCCAAAAGATCGAAGTAAATCGTGGATCCCGATCCAAAACAATACTAGCCGGAACTCCATGTAACCTTACAATCTCCCGAACATACAATTCGACTAGCTTAGGAACTTTCTCAGACATCCGAACCTTGAGGAAATGGGCAAACTTAGTCAATCTGTCCACAATTACCCATATTCCATCAAACCCTCCTTTAACTCTAGGCAAGCCGGACACAAAGTCCATCGTCACTTGCTCCCACTTCCACTCGGGAATAGGAAGTGGTTGGAGAGTTCCTCCCGGTTTCTGGTGCTCTGCCTTCACCTTTTGACACGTTAGACATCGCTTCACGAAGTTCGCAACGTCCCTTTTCATGCCATTCCACCAGAATTTCTCTTTCAAGTCCCGATACATCTTAGTACCTCCCGGATGAATCGAGTACCTCGAGCGATGTGCCTCCTCAAGTATAATCCTCTTGAGCTCTTCTGGGACACATATTCTCGCTTCGAACCTTAACAAACCGAAATCATCAATCCCAAACTTAGAATTCGGATCCTCTCTGGAACGGGTTACCAACTTTTGAACCTCAGCATCCGAGGCCTGAGCTTCCAACAACTGCTGTTTCAAATCCGGTATTATCGTAAGATTAGCCAACCAAGTTCCCGAAACCACGATTTCTGATCCTGAGCTTGAAGAACCGACTTTCAAATTAACCACACTCGCCTTTCTACTCAAGGCATCGGCGACCACGTTCGCTTTACCCGGATGGTATTGAATGGTGCAATCGTAGTCCTCTAATAACTCCATCTAACGCCTCTGTCTTACATTCAAATCTTTCTGGAAAAAGAGATACTTGAGGCTTTGGTGATCCGTAAACACCTCGAACGTTGCACCGTAGAGATAGTGTCGCCACTTCATCAAAGCGAACACAACGGCAGCTAATTCAAGATCGTGAGTAGGGTAATTCTTGTCATGCTCCTTCAATTTCCTTGAAGCATAAGCTACCACTCTACCGTGCTGCATCAAAACACAACCAAGACCCTCTTTCGAAGCATCTGTATAAACTGCATAACCCTCTGTACCCTCGGGTAGGGTAAGAACTGGTGCTGAAGTTAACTTCACCTTCAAAGTCTGAAAACTCGCCTCACACTTATCATCCCATTCAAATTTCACTTCCTTCTTAGTTAGGCGAGTCAACGGGGTGGCAATTTTAGAGAAATCCTTAACAAATCTGCGATAATAACCGGCCAACCCAAGAAAACTCCGAATCTCTGAGACAGTTCTCGGTCTCTCCCAACGAAGCACGGACTCAACCTTAGATGGATCAACTTCAATCCCATCACCTGAAATTATATGTCCCAAAAACATAACTCGGTCGATCCAAAATTCACACTTGCTGAACTTTGCATACAACTTATGTTCCTTCAAAGTTTCCAAGACGATCCGTAGATGTTGAGCATGCTCTTCAGCCGACCTAGAATACACCAGAATGTCGTCTATAAAGATCACCACGAACTTGTCAAGAAAAGGCCTGAACACTCGGTGCATCATATCCATAAATACAGCTGGAGCATTAGTTAACCCAAACGGCATGACAACGAATTCAAAGTGCCCATATCTGGTATTAAAACCAGTCTTCGGAATATCCTCCTCCCTAGTTCACAGCTGATAGTAACCCTGCCTCAAATCTAACTTGGAGTAGACTTTCGAGCCTTGCAAAATATCAAATAACTCCTCAATGTGAGGCAAAGGGTATTTGTTCTTCACAGTCATCCTGTTCAACTCACGGTAGTCTATACACATTTGTAGCGTTCCGTCTTTCTTCTTTACAAATAGAACGGGAGCACCCCACGGAGAAATGCTCGGACGAATGTAACCGCAAGCTAGAAGCTCATCAAGCTGCGTTTTTAACTCCTTTAACTCTGCGGGAGCCATTCTGTAAGGAGTCTTCGAAAAAGGCTCTGCTCTGGGATAAAGGTCGATTACGAACTCGATGTCCCTATCGGGTGGCAAAGAACCCAATGTCTCAGGGAACACACCGGCATACTCTCGCACGACCTTCGTCTCCTCAAGTTTAACCTGATCCTTCGGTCTATTCAAAAGATAGGCTACGAAACCTGTCGCACAGTCCCGGACCAGTTTACTCGCCTCAACAAAAGAAATAAACGGGCTTGACTTCACCTTCTCGCCCTTAAACACCACTGAACCAAAAGAAACCTTCTTTTCCCGACAATCCATCTGAGCCCCATGTTCAGACAACCAATCCATTCCAAGGATTACATCATATCTCTTCATCGGCATTTCAATCAAATCGGCGAGGAAAACCCTGTCTTCAAAACTCACTGGACAACCCCGATAAATCCTACAAGTAACAAGACTACCGCCAAGAGGCGAACTAACCACATAATCATGCGCACAGAGGGTAACAGGCAAGCACAACGAAGAAGCAAGATCCCAAGAAATAAATGAATGAGATACCCCGGGATCGAACAATGCATGAAATGTAGTTCCATGAATGCTTACGGTACCTTCAATCACGTCATTAGGATCAAGATCTGCAGCTTCCTCTTCCTCGGCCCCGAATGCATAAGCTCTAGCCTGAATGACGGGCCTCTGATTGTTCCCCGCTGCCTGTCCTGGCCTTTTTTTCGGGCATTGATTAAGCATGTGATCCGGCGAACCACAACCGTAGCACCTCTTGTGAAGTTTGAAGCAATTTTCAACAAGATGGTTACCCTTGCAATATTTGCATTGGACTTGAGGTGGTGCCGGTAATGCTAGAGGTTGAGCCTTTTGTCCTGCCGACTTGAATTGCTTGTTTTGAGGCTTTACCGGTGCAAAAGCTTGGTAAGCTGGCCTTTTTCCATATTTATTCTGACCTCCGGAACTAGAACCTTGTACAGTCTGAAAAGTCTTTCTCCTCCTGGCAACCACTCGATCCTCTACCTTCAAAGCCTTCTCGGTAACTAACGCCCAAGTGTCGGTATCAACCGCTTCGAGTGCATCCTTCATATCTTCTCTTAAACCTCGAAGAAACTTCAAAGCCTTGTGGCGGTCATCGTTGGCAATGTTGGGAGCATATCTTGACAAACGGTCGTACTCATCAATGTATTCGGTGACCGTCTTCTCACCTTATTTCAAGTCCATGAACTCTTGGAGTCTTCGGTCCCTAGTGGCGATTGGAATATACTTGTTACGAAACTCCCGAGTGAATGTTTCCCAATTAATCTCATCACCGGCGGCATCCAAACGGGCTCGGATACTAGTCCACCAACTATAAGCTTGGCCTTGCACCATTGTGAGGGTGCACCTTGCCTTCTCAACGGTTTCACACGGTATCAACTCCCAAATTCTTTCTATTTGGATTAGCCACTCCTCAGCTTGAGTATCATTTCCACCTTCAAACTTGGGGGGATTCTGATTCCTGAACTCCCGTAAAATGTGAGTGACTTGCCCCCTTCATGATTGACAATCGGAGGTGTATTCTGGCAATATCGGGTATCCAAATATGCACATAATCTCGCCATGAATCCCTCAGGTTCCATGTTGTTCTCGGCTTGTGGGGAACGATCCCGGTGATGTATATGGCCCGGAGACCTGTCACGATGATTATCTCTTCTCGGAGGCATACTACTACATCCAAAGAATTCCAATACACATGCGTGCGGTTAGTACATGATCACGTGCACAATTCATAAAAATTCAAGTAAATGAGGCACATAAATGCACATAATCACATTGTCCTAATCCGAACGACCTAGACAAACTCAACAAGACTGTAGAGCTTCGGTTTTGCAACCGAAAGCTCTGATACCACTTTAAGATGTAGCGCCCAGAACGGTGGGCCACCACATCCCCCGCACTTAAACCCGAACCCACATATGAAATGGATTTCCATACATGAGTCCAAGCCTGAGCGAACGGGAACCTACACTCACCCACTAGTCTAAGTGGGGCTAAAACTCGAATAGAGCGCGCAAAACAAACAGAGAAGAATGCGGAGGCCATAACATAAGGATCGCAAAGAAGCTCTATACTAACATATACATCATATATAACGGCCTGCCGGCCCAAAAATAGGTCAAGTATATACATCAAAAGTTCCTAATTAGAATTCGGGTGCAATTCATAAAAGTAATCAAAATGCATCAGGTAAATATGCCAACTCGACCTAAACTCGAAAGTACGACACGGCCGACGCACTTCCCCGCCTAGCTCGAGAAACCTGCAACTAAAGTATTGAAAGGAAGGGGTCAGTCAAACTCGACTGAGTAAGGGGGCTAACGCACACCCACACCATAACTACATATAGAGCATCACAAATAGTCAAAGGGGTCGATCATGAACCGAGCAAGGGTTTTTCATACCAAATCATTTTCAAAACATACATATAATACCAAGGAAATCCTAACTCGTTTCACAACCACCAAAGCATAAAATAAACATAAACGTCCGGCGAGTACGGACCTCCTCAACTCCTCAAACAAATCATAAATACATAAGAATTCATAAATTCATAACTCCTCAACGCCTTAGTGATCGGGAATCAAATTCTCTCTACCCATATGGATTCTATATACATACGGGGTAGCTAACCCACGATATGCCTTCCCCGGTTATTCACCGAGGGCTCAAGGTAAGAGCGCCTTCTCAACCTCCAAGAGTCGCACGCCACAACCTCAAATGGGATGTGCACAGGCTTAACCCGATGGCCCTTGCCGTACCGGGGGTCCTTACCCACAATCCCTGGGCCCGGATTCATAAGAAACATACCAATAATCCCATCTTTCAGGGCACATCTCGCTGAATCATAAAGGAAACGTACAGGGGATTCAAAATCATAAGCTCATATATGCCCATACTTATACCATTTTTATAAAGTCGTAAAAAGGGATTCATAAAGTCATAAACGTATCATAAGCATTCGTATTTAACCATATATTACATATATAGCCACATGCGGGATACGAAATCAATAACATAAAGGCCATAGGTCGTTTATCTATAAGAAAAGATCCTAACCCTCACCTTGAAGTGGAAGCGGAGTGCAAATCGGACAAAAGAAGCAACCGAACACCTAAACCTCGGGCTCTTTAACTTCGTGAAGAGGCTCTGAAACAAAACAACGCAAGACCCGAGACTTAGACTCAAATATGTACCAATTAGACGCCCGAAAATGCTTAGGGATGCAATTAAAGCAAATGAAATGCATAAACATGACAAATGAACCCTACCAAATCATATTCACACAATTCATAGAAAATGAGATCATAAGTTCAAAACAAGGCACATAATGCGTAATATAACAAGCTAACATTGCATACACGTCATAAACGAAGAAAGAAAACACAAAGAAAAGCAACGAAGCGATAAAACGAGCAAATGTCGCCGCCATATTTTCGAATGACACGGCTGTGTTGGGTTTTAGTTCAAAATGGACACGGCCGTGTCCGGTTAAAATAAATTCAGGAGCTTAATTCGAGAGGCTGACATGGTCGTGTTGAGTTTTAGTTCAAAATGGACATGGCCATGTCCGGTTTTATAAAAATAAATTGCTCCAAGTCGAGAGGCTGACACGGCCGTGTCCAAAACATGCATAAAGCTGACACGGCCGTGTTGGCCTATCGTCTTCGAAAAAAAATATAGCAGCAGCAACAGTAACTCTGCGTGAAAAAACAGAGCAAGGAAGCAGGGGAGCACGCAGCAACAACAAGCAACAACCTCAAGCCACAAAACTCATGCAAATGAAGGGAAATCACTCCCTAATCAACATACAATCATCCAATCATCCCAAAAGCTCAAGAATTATCATATATATCAAGAATTCTCATGCAAGAATTCAAATTTCATCAATGGCAACTTCCACCACACTCATCCATATTGAAAAGGGAGATCATATAAGCATATTAGAGTCATAAGAGATCATATATATAACTTCAAACTAAAGCTTAAGTCCAAGAAACCAAGGTGATCATCAAACCCTTAAAATTCATGTCATGTTCCATATGTGTATCAAACATAGCCCAAAGCATGGAATTAATAGCTCAAAGTGACCATATAATCATGTACATATCAAATAATATCTTACCCCTTGAAGATGTTGGAAGAAAATGGAGATTAGAGCTCAATCTCTCCCAAGGGTGAATAGTGACGGGTTTTGAGCTTGAACTCCAAAGTTGCTGCACTTTTCCTCTTTTTCCTTGCTTGAACCGAGAATGGGAGTGGGAGGGATGAATATGCTAAGTTTTGGTGTAAAGTGGGGTCAAGCTTGAGGGTAATATGTCAAGAATTGAGGGACTAAGGTGCAATTAAGTGAAAGGTAGTCATATAAGAGCGAGGTAAGTTTTCGGTCGGATTTTGGATTACCAAATGAGCTTAAAAGGTTATGAGGCTTAGTCCATCGAACCCGGATCGTCGAAACGAGTTCCACGGTGGTGACGGAATTCGAATCCGAATTCCCGAGCTCAAATTACACATATTGGAACCCAAGGTGCGCTAAAAGTGTTTTAACCTCCTTTAGGTTCCGAACGTAACAACTAATTCAAAAGCTCAACAAATAGATTCGAAAACATATAACGAGCATATATCCAAGTTCATAACACGTAGTTCTCTATCATACTAAAACGACAGAAAATTCCGGATTCAATTCAAGCATGAACGAATCAAATCTTAACAAATAGCATTCATAATCATATAAAATTCATTCAAATCCATAAGAAATATTTGAAATAAAAATTAAAAGAATAAAGAATAAGAATTTAAATAAAATAAATTACGCACATACGTCATACCTGTACGGTCTGAAAGTTGGGGTGTCACATTCATCCATTGCATTCTTACATGAACTTTGTGCTCGTATATGATCTGACATGTTTAAGGGGGAATTCTTGACCTTTGATACAGGTTACTATTCATAACCCGAGCCTACCTTGTTCATATTGCTACTCGAACCCTAGAGGTTCGTCACACATGTTTCCCTATCGTTTGAACTTGTTTCCCAAGCTCAGAGAGTCTTTCTTGAACCATAAGGGTACTTTTGGAACTTACCGACCGAAGTTACTATTCATCTGAAAATGAGCTTTTGATTCTGATACCTTTCCTACCCAAGTTTACAGTCGAATCGACCCTTGAGTCGAGACGAGTCTTTTGAAATCATTCTTGACTTGGAAATCTATTTTGAGCATTGGTTTTATTGAAAATGTTTACGAAAACCCTAGTTCACTATTCCTTCTACGAACGGTTTTCAATCGGAAAATGTTTTCTCTTCGGATTTGCACTACTTTAGCTATTTCAAGATTTTTGAGATGTTTTACAACTCTTGATTCAAACCCTAGCTTGAAATTTTGATGCGTACGTCTGTACGTAAGAATTCACTATTCATTCTACGTTTTCAACTTTTTAACAGTAAAATGTTTTATAGTCGATATTGGACTCAAAACGCTTCTCGATTTATTTCTAGAATTTTGGAAACAATCCGGACTTGAAAATCATTCTAGAAAGTCGTTTTTCACTCGTGTTGAGTTTCGAGCTCAAAACTTTTATTCACTAAAACTAATGTATCTTTCAAACGGTAAATCCGATTTCGATGTATGAATATGCGTTTCGAAGCTAATTTTTGCCCGGACGGAATGGTTATACTTCCAGCCACTTATCTTCATATCTTTGGCAGTGAAATGACCAAAATACCCCCAGCAGTCCCATTTTTTAGCTTCATATGCCTAAAGCTTCCAAGAGAAGCTATCCCACTTTTGCTCTCATACCCTTCCTTACATTTTATTTCCAAGGTGTGGGGCTTATCTTCAAATTTAAATAGAGGGCAAGAGGCATTTGAATCCTTGCTCAAAGTTATGTTGACAACACCCTTTCTTTCTCTCCCTCTCCCCCTCTTGCCGTCGGCCTCCCCCCTTTGTAGCTAGGTTAGTTGTTTTATTTTATGTTATGTTTGTAACAGCCCTAACCTGGGCCGAGTTGGAAAAGGTAAAGTAAAGGGGTTATTCAAGAAGCACTTATAATCTCGGTCCTTATTTATTCTCTTCATGCATTACATTCTATGTGACTTATGTGCTTTTATGTATTACACTTTAATTAAATGATCATAGATTTAATTATTTCCTTTATTTAACTCGTACCTTGAAACTCTTATCATAAAATCCTAGAATTCTAGTATTCATTCCCTTTTAGCACCTAAAACCCTTTCATATGCTTCAAAACCCATTCCCACAGTTTTAGGTTGGAAATTACGAAAATACCCCTACAGCTCAAAAATATTCCTACGTCTCCCGAAGCACTTTCACTACCCAATATTATAACCAAAAGAATCCTCACATTATTTCGAGGATCGTGATACTCTCCGTGAACCATAAATCCCATCCTAACTCCCGTAGCATCAAAAACCGGCGAAAACCCTAGCTTATGATTCGATCATAAATAAATCCTTACTCCTCTACTTTTTGATATTCAATATTATAACCAAAACGATCCTCAAATTATTTTATGAATTTTCATGCATTTACCAAAAACTCGATTTCACCATAGCATATTTTATAAATATTTTCCTTTCTAAAAATCACCATTTTATTTTAAACGATTAGCTTTTATTCAAGAGTCGAAATTATACTTAAAACGATCCTTGAATTTTTCTCTACAATATAGTGATTTTTCCAAACTCTAAACCTTATCATAGCTTCGTTTATATAATTTTCCTATGATTTTCATCATCTTTATTATTCATAACTTATGAACGAAAAGTCCAAATATTTCACAATTATAATCAAAACGAAGCCCGTTTTTCACTCGATCTTTCGTTAATTCACTACTTCAAGATTTTACCTCTCGACTCTTGAATAAATTTTACATTTATTTCAAGATGACATCATCCATGACCTCATGCTCTTCTAGAAGGATTAATTAAATGAACATAATTTCTCCACATTTCCTAACTAATTACCTAACATTTGTTCATAATATAATTTAACCACATCTCCTAATTAATCACCAAGCATTTGTATGAATTAGGAGACATCCACATCTCCCTTAAACTTTCATTTATTGCTTAGAGACCCCTCATGACTACCTATAAATACCCCCTCAAGCCTCATTTATACTTCACAAATCAACACACAAAAATCACTCTCTTCTCTCCCCTAGCTCACGCCACTTTCTCCCTCTCTCTACAAGGTGAGTTTTTCTTTTATTATTTCATGCTTTATATTATGTTCTTAGTATAAAAATAATAGTAGCATGTCTAGGATTAATTAAATTAGGCTTTAGGAATTTTATTTTATGAAATATGTGCATAATTGTTAGTTTTAAATACAATGTGTGCACATTATGGAATTTTATTTAATTAAATGCATGAATTATGATATGATATAATGTGAGTATGTATTTAAATGATTATGATCTTGTTTGATTAAATTCATGCCTAGAATAATTTATTTAGAATTATTTTTCATAGAAAGTTTATATATTTTGCTATATTATGCTTCAAATCTTATGTTATGAATATGAATATAATCAAGCATGTGTAGAACATTTTATGAATACTTGAAGATATGAATAAATTCATGTTTAGGAATTTGTTTATAAATCATATTTCATGAAAAGTTTATATATTATGCTCATTTATTCTTTAATCTTATGTTATGACTATGAATTTGATCAAGAATGCCTAGAACATCTTATGAATATTCAAACATGATGAAGAACATGTTCTTGATGTTCTTGAAATGTGTGTGTACCGTGTGCTAGTGTGTGTAAGTGTGTGTTTGATTTTATGTTTAAAAGTATTTAATCCCCTATGTTTAAATAGTAACCGTTTTTCAATAGTGACTTTGACTTTTGACTTTAAATATGAATTTTAACCAATAATATCATGTAGTAATTTCAAGAATTAATATAAAATAAAATTGGTTTTATTTAAGAAAGGACTTTTGTCTAACGATTTCAAAATCGGGGATTAAATAACGTTTTCAAAATCGGGTTCACCTTTATTAAAAATAAACCTTAATTTGGATTTATAAATTGAATAAGAATTTCTTGGTTAATTCGGTTGTATGACTTTGGTATCGGTGTGTTTTATAATAATATTTCAATTCTAGATTACCGAATTTCCTGTACCTTACTGTTACTCCTTGTTACAATATGCCTTAATTGTACGCATTCATGTATCGCATTAGTATAGAAAGAACCTAGTTCTCTAAGTCCGTAGTAGTTCACTACTTTCAGGAACTAGGTCTGGACAGTGGAACCCCGAATACCTTACTTGATTCTGTATCGTAGCAGGTGAGGTTAAAATATTTTCAACTGGGATCATGAGTCTACATATAAAATATTTTATTATTTATCCTAATAAGGATTCAGTCTTATTTTCCCTAATTATAGTATTATCCCCTTCCTGGGGAAGTATCTGATATAAGGATATCTATTATCCTATTATATAAAACAAAATCCTTGTTCAAGTATGAGTTACAAACATATCATACTCAAGTCCATTCTGGAGAGTATTGATATAATGTAACTCTATTCTGTATTTAAAATGCAAGATCTGTATCTGTATCTGAATCTGTTGGGCCCGGTGGTACGGTAGAACTAATAGCCGGGTGGCAAGGGCCATCGTCTATTACTATACCTGCCGCCAAATCTGATCTTAATGTTGGTTTAACTGGAGGTTAGTTATTCCACATTAAGTGACGGGAAAGGTACGTCCCTCCCTCTGTCTGTATCTGGATCTCGAGGGGTTGCTCCCGACAGATCATGGAGGAAGAAGGCTGGATTGATTCTGTTATTTCTGATTTTATTCTATTTAAGGAGTAAAGGATGGAGAACGCCTACTTGCAGGGCATTATTACTTTATTATCGTACGGTTCATATTTTCAAGAATCTGATACCCAGTCCCCTTATTCCCTTTTTCTCAAAATAAATATGAACCAAATATTTGTATTAATTATTATTTTATTGATTTCCGGTATAGTACTATTAATATATTATTTTCCAACTTTTTGTCAAACACTTTTCAAATATACCTATACGTATATATGTAGTTCCAACTACCCCCTCACTTAGTCACTTTGACTAACCCTCGCACCTTACAACTCATGGTTTCAGGTTTAACGGGCGCTTACTAGAAGGTATCTTGAAGCCTAGTGGGTCTTCTCGTTAGCATGATAGTTCAAGGTTCTTTAGAATAAGTTATGCTTCCGAGCTTGTAATTGTCGATTATGGCGTGGTCACTACTTTTGATATTTATACTATGCCATTACTGGCTTACTTATTGCATTCCCCTATCATAGCTTTGAAAGTTTTTAAATTATAAGATTTCCGCTGCAGTGTTTAATACTCTGATATTGTATAGCACTGTCCGTTCGCCAGAGTGTTTCTCGGGTGCTAGGCCTCACATCCACTCGGGAGATACTTTGGTGCGGGGTTGTAGTGTATAGGGGCGCTACAACTAAAGTGGTATCAGAGCAACCGGGTTACTCTAGTACCCTAGGTGCTCTTTCTTGAAAAAATTTAAGTTTAAAATACTTTATTGTTGCTCTTCTGCATGTTCATATCTCGAGTCCTAGGAATTGCTTCAAGATACCCGTAGGGCCGTTAGTGCATCATGCTTATTCCGTGTACATATTATGTGTTCATAACTTCAGTGTTATATTTGAATTTATTACCTTGTGTCAATCTGTGAATCTGTGAATCATTATTTAACCTCCATGCATTATATTTTCCAATGCGATTGTGATTCTAAGCATCATAATGTCACCACCAAGGACCCCACACAATCAGACACCATCAGCCACAGCAACTCCCATAGGAGCACTAGATATAGCAGAGGCCTTTAGACAGTTTATGCAGACATACGTGCCAGTACCTAGTCATGGAAATGAAAGAACCTTGGAAAAGTTTCTTCAGTTGAATCCACCAAAGTTCTTCGGGGAACCCAATGACCTTAAGGCAGAAAATTAGATTGCAAGCCTTGAAAAGATATATGAGGCAATGGATATTTACCCTGAAGATCCAAAACGAGTACAATATGCAACCTTCTTATTGGAAGAGGCGGCATTAAGTTGGTGGAAGCATGTCAAGCAGAGATGGTTGGATACCGGAGTTCAAAGTAATTGGATTGAGTTTGTAAGGGAATTTCAGCATAAGTACATTCCTCAAGTAACCAGGGATGCTCGAGAGGCCGAGTTCATGAATTTAGTACAAGGGTATATGTCAGTAGCCGAATACGAGGCCAAGTTTGTTAGGTTAATACAATATGCACCACACATCTTGAGTGACGAGCGTCGCAAAACAAAGAGGTTTGTTGATGGACTGAAACCGGACCTCCGATGGGCATTAGCTCCTTTTGATATCGAGGGATATACCCGGGCTGTGGATAAAGCCCTAAACACTGAGGCAACACACAAGAGTATTCGCCTGAATTCAAAACATCACAACCCAACTAATGATAAACTACCACAAGGAGAGAAACGAGTTACCAGCCAAATTGCTCATATACAAAAGAAGAAATCTAGGCATACCCAACAACAATCCTCGCAAGTACCCCTAAAGGTCCAAGATGAAACCATTTGTGACTTCTGTCATGGGCCGCGACATACTGAAGAGAATTGCTGGAAAAAGGCCGGTTTATGTTTGCGATGTGGTAGTGATGAACACCAGATCCGTGAATGCCCAAAGAAAGCCAAACAAGGGCAACCAAGGAGAGGAAAAATTATTGTCGGAACTTCGAGAAATACATTAGGAAAAGGCAGGGCCTATGCTGTGGACGGAGATGTGCATCCCAAACCTTCAAGTAATGTGAAGGGTACGGTACATGTTCTTCACACGCCAGTTAAGGTCCTATGACCCTGGCGTCATGCATTCATTCATTGCATTACAATTATGTGCTTATTTATTTTCTGAGTGCCTCTTATAGGGATTTAGGTCATTATGATATATATATATATAAACACTTCCCCTCTGGGCTAGTAATCATTACTGCCCTCTAGTTTATGAAGTGATTAATGACAAAATATGAGATCATCCTAGAAAAGGATGAAAAATACTATCAAAATTATTTTATGACAAAATGAGAATCTGAGGACAGATTCTTTTTAAGGGGGGTGGATTGTAACAGCCCTAACCTGGGCCGAGTTGGAAAAGGTAAAGTAAAGGGGTTATTCAAGAAGCACTTATAATCTCGGTCCTTATTTATTCTCTTCATGCATTACATTCTATGTGACTTATGTGCTTTTATGTATTACACTTTAATTAAATGATCATAGATTTAATTATTTCCTTTATTTAACTCGTACCTTGAAACTCTTATCATAAAATCCTAGAATTCTAGTATTCATTCCCTTTTAGCACCTAAAACCCTTTCATATGCTTCAAAACCCATTCCCACAGTTTTAGGTTGGAAATTACGAAAATACCCCTACAGCTCAAAAATATTCCTACGTCTCCCGAAGCACTTTCACTACCCAATATTATAACCAAAAGAATCCTCACATTATTTCGAGGATCGTGATACTCTCCGTGAACCATAAATCCCATCCTAACTCCCGTAGCATCAAAAACCGGCGAAAACCCTAGCTTATGATTCGATCATAAATAAATCCTTACTCCTCTACTTTTTGATATTCAATATTATAACCAAAACGATCCTCAAATTATTTTATGAATTTTCATGCATTTACCAAAAACTCGATTTCACCATAGCATATTTTATAAATATTTTCCTTTCTAAAAATCACCATTTTATTTTAAACGATTAGCTTTTATTCAAGAGTCGAAATTATACTTAAAACGATCCTTGAATTTTTCTCTACAATATAGTGATTTTTCCAAACTCTAAACCTTATCATAGCTTCGTTTATATAATTTTCCTATGATTTTCATCATCTTTATTATTCATAACTTATGAACGAAAAGTCCAATTATTTCACAATTATAATCAAAACGAAGCCCGTTTTTCACTCGATCTTTCGTTAATTCACTACTTCAAGATTTTACCTCTCGACTCTTGAATAAATTTTACATTTATTTCAAGATGACATCATCCATGACCTCATGCTCTTCTAGAAGGATTAATTAAATGAACATAATTTCTCCACATTTCCTAACTAATTACCTAACATTTGTTCATAATATAATTTAACCACATCTCCTAATTAATCACCAAGCATTTGTATGAATTAGGAGACATCCACATCTCCCTTAAACTTTCATTTATTGCTTAGAGACCCCTCATGACTACCTATAAATACCCCCTCAAGCCTCATTTATACTTCACAAATCAACACACAAAAATCACTCTCTTCTCTCCCCTAGCTCACGCCACTTTCTCCCTCTCTCTACAAGGTGAGTTTTTCTTTTATTATTTCATGCTTTATATTATGTTCTTAGTATAAAAATAATAGTAGCATGTCTAGGATTAATTAAATTAGGCTTTAGGAATTTTATTTTATGAAATATGTGCATAATTGTTAGTTTTAAATACAATGTGTGCACATTATGGAATTTTATTTAATTAAATGCATGAATTATGATATGATATAATGTGAGTATGTATTTAAATGATTATGATCTTGTTTGATTAAATTCATGCCTAGAATAATTTATTTAGAATTATTTTTCATAGAAAGTTTATATATTTTGCTATATTATGCTTCAAATCTTATGTTATGAATATGAATATAATCAAGCATGTGTAGAACATTTTATGAATACTTGAAGATATGAATAAATTCATGTTTAGGAATTTGTTTATAAATCATATTTCATGAAAAGTTTATATATTATGCTCATTTATTCTTTAATCTTATGTTATGACTATGAATTTGATCAAGAATGCCTAGAACATCTTATGAATATTCAAACATGATGAAGAACATGTTCTTGATGTTCTTGAAATGTGTGTGTACCGTGTGCTAGTGTGTGTAAGTGTGTGTTTGATTTTATGTTTAAAAGTATTTAATCCCCTATGTTTAAATAGTAACCGTTTTTCAATAGTGACTTTGACTTTTGACTTTAAATATGAATTTTAACCAATAATATCATGTAGTAATTTCAAGAATTAATATAAAATAAAATTGGTTTTATTTAAGAAAGGACTTTTGTCTAACGATTTCAAAATCGGGGATTAAATAACGTTTTCAAAATCGGGTTCACCTTTATTAAAAATAAACCTTAATTTGGATTTATAAATTGAATAAGAATTTCTTGGTTAATTCGGTTGTATGACTTTGGTATCGGTGTGTTTTATAATAATATTTTAATTCTAGATTACCGAATTTCCTGTACCTTACTGTTACTCCTTGTTACAATATGCCTTAATTGTACGCATTCATGTATCGCATTAGTATAGAAAGAACCTAGTTCTCTAAGTCCGTAGTAGTTCACTACTTTCAGGAACTAGGTCTGGACAGTGGAACCCCGAATACCTTACTTGATTCTGTATCGTAGCAGGTGAGGTTAAAATATTTTCAACTGGGATCATGAGTCTACATATAAAATATTTTATTATTTATCCTAATAAGGATTCAGTCTTATTTTCCCTAATTATAGTATTATCCCCTTCCTGGGGAAGTATCTGATATAAGGATATCTATTATCCTATTATATAAAACAAAATCCTTGTTCAAGTATGAGTTACAAACATATCATACTCAAGTCCATTCTGGAGAGTATTGATATAATGTAACTCTATTCTGTATTTAAAATGCAAGATCTGTATCTGTATCTGAATCTGTTGGGCCCGGTGGTACGGTAGAACTAATAGCCGGGTGGCAAGGGCCATCGTCTATTACTATACCTGCCGCCAAATCTGATCTTAATGTTGGTTTAACTGGAGGTTAGTTATTCCACATTAAGTGACGGGAAAGGTACGTCCCTCCCTCTGTCTGTATCTGGATCTCGAGGGGTTGCTCCCGACAGATCATGGAGGAAGAAGGCTGGATTGATTCTGTTATTTCTGATTTTATTCTATTTAAGGAGTAAAGGATGGAGAACGCCTACTTGCAGGGCATTATTACTTTATTATCGTACGGTTCATATTTTCAAGAATCTGATACCCAGTCCCCTTATTCCCTTTTTCTCAAAATAAATATGAACCAAATATTTGTATTAATTATTATTTTATTGATTTCCGGTATAGTACTATTAATATATTATTTTCCAACTTTTTGTCAAACACTTTTCAAATATACCTATACGTATATATGTAGTTCCAACTACCCCCTCACTTAGTCACTTTGACTAACCCTCGCACCTTACAACTCATGGTTTCAGGTTTAACGGGCGCTTACTAGAAGGTATCTTGAAGCCTAGTGGGTCTTCTCGTTAGCATGATAGTTCAAGGTTCTTTAGAATAAGTTATGCTTCCGAGCTTGTAATTGTCGATTACGGCGTGGTCACTACTTTTGATATTTATACTATGCCATTACTGGCTTACTTATTGCATTCCCCTATCATAGCTTTGAAAGTTTTTAAATTATAAGATTTCCGCTGCAGTGTTTAATACTCTGATATTGTATAGCACTGTCCGTTCGCCAGAGTGTTTCTCGGGTGCTAGGCCTCACATCCACTCGGGAGATACTTTGGTGCGGGGTTGTAGTGTATAGGGGCGCTACAATGTTTTTGTTTAGTTTATGTTTTTATGTTATTGTAACGCCCCGACTTTTCGGACGTAAAGGTAGGGCGTATGTGTTTACCTATTTGCGCGAATTAATTGTTTTTACGTGTTTCATATTTAATTTTATTATAAATTGTTATTATTTTATTTTATTATATTTTATTTTAATATATTATTAATTCTAATATATATATATCGTATTATATATATGTATATATATTTATTTCTTTAAGTATATATGTATACGTTTATTTATATTAGTATTAATTTAATGATTATGCTAATTATATGTTATGTTAATTAATCATGTTTTAGTTAATTAATTACGTGCTTAATATAATTTATTTAATATTAGATTTAATTTATTTATTTGAATGTTTTTGCATGGGAAATTATATTTTTGCATGGAATGTGCTTATTATTCATTTTGTGCTTCGTTCTCTTATGAAATGATATCGAATTGCCACGAATTTGTAGTATGTCGTAAATATATGTGTTATGAACATGATTTTATGCTCGGTTTACATTTTCGAATTCATTTGATTTGTTAACGAATTTAATTTGATTGAGGAACCAAATCGGGGGCTAACGAGCACTTAGCGTACCCTTAGTTCCGAATTTAATATCTTGAGCTCGGGAACTCGGATTCGAGTTCCGTCAACTCCGCTGAACTCCTAACAAAAATTCGAGTTTGGTAAACTTAGCCTTACATTTTCCTAAGTCGTTTGAAACTCCGAAATCCAACCGAAAAACGAATCGGCGACCAATTTGACCTTGCTGTACAAAATGAGCCATATCTCATCCAAACCATAACCAAATTAACCATGGTTTGATTCCTTAGCTCCCTAACTCAACCACCTATAAGGATATTTCAAGCCCTAACCGAGATAACCCTCACACAATCCCCAAAACTCAGCCAAAGCTACTGCTCTTCATTCCAATCCCGTAACCCTTCATCCCTTGGAGATTTTGGAGCTCAAATCTCATCCAAACTTCATCCAATCATCAAGGTAAGTTTAGGATTGTATTATATGTTTAATTCTGATCATTTTCATCCTTTCATTCATGATTTTGAGCATGGTTTCTTCATCCTGGACTGTTTTTCTGAAAATAGAGGATTTTGGGCAAATTCTTGATCTCCTTCGATTCTCAATGGTTTTGTTTGATTCCAAGCTTGAGATTGATTGTTTTGACTTCCTAATATCATTTCTGATCATAGATTTCATGGTGGTTGAAATATTTATGAGATATCATTTATGATCTTTTGAGAAATTCCACATGAATGTCACGTACGGTTTCCTTCTTGTGTGAGCTTGTTTGGGACTAAATTATGTGTTGGATTTATGATGTTTTGCTGCACATTTGTTGGCCTTTTTGGACCTGATCTGAGTCGTATGAACTGAGAGCAAGCATGCTCTGTTTTTCCGTAAGCTTGGCCCTGTTTTCCCTTCTTTCTTTTGCTGTCCAGTTCGTGGCTTTGTGGTGTGTGTTCTTGTTGAGTTTATGCTGCATTTTGTACCTTGTATAGCTGCCTTTGTTGCCTTCTTTCTTGCTGGGAATTTCTGCCCTGTTTTTGCGCGTTTTGCTGTCTGTTCCAGGGGGTTGCTAGTGCGTGGCACGGGGGTGCCATTTTTACCCGTTCCAGCGAGGAACGGGGGTGCTGTGTGGGCTGGAGCTGCTGTACCGTGACACGGGGGTGTCTCGGTCCAGGCTGGGAGGGTGACACGGGGGTGTCACCCCGTTTTTCTGAATTCTTTTGCCTGCGTTCTGGGATTGCTGCTGTGTGTTTAGACTGCTGTCTTGCTGCGTGCCTTGGTCTGCTGCTGTTGCTGTACGAATGCATGGTTGTGTTTGGTGTTGTGTGTGTGCATTGCTTGTGTGTTGTGTGAGTGTTGCATGTGTCTAATATATAGTATATATATATGATTCATGCATGCATGAGTATGTTGGTGTGTGTACGTGTATATATATGTATATATTATATATATATTGTATATTATTATATATATGATTATATATATATTATATTATATATATTTATTATATATTTTTAATATTATTTGATTTAATTCAATTCTAGAAATTAATTGATTTCCATTTCGCGTATTTAATTATCGACTTTTGATTGAACGTTTTATTTATTTTATTCCTAAATGTGAATTTGAATATTATGTGTTAAGCTTGTTAAATGAATTCTTGAATTAATTGATATGCATTATGAATGTTTTGAATGTTATGAATTTATGAAATTTATATGAACATATGAATTTATGAAATTATGAAATTGAATGAATTATATGAACGAATGATTTGATTATATGATTTAAATTCCTTAATCATGCACATGAACATTTTTATGATATAATATGATCATTTATACATTCATGTCATATTCACCTCATTGCCGAGCGTCATATGTGGTCATTGAGTCTCATACCTTTTCTTTTGCACAGATTCGGGTTTGGTCGGAGACGAGGGCGAGCATTGAGACGCTTGTGCCTTTATTTTGCTTTGGTAAAGGTGGGTTTTTCTTCTACTAGTTAAAACAACCCTATAAATCCCTTATGTGCAAAGTTTTAAGCCAAAATAGTATATTTATATAAATCGAGTCATTTTGGGTAAATGATTTCAAACGTATGACCCCTTTTTATTATGAAATCCTACCTTATGTTTTGGCGAGATTGCATGTATGTTATGTTCACGGGCCCAGGGACTTAGTGTATGTGGCAATCCGGGGAGGCAAGGGCCGAAGGTGATCCCATACACTAGTTCCAACCAAATTTACGACGAAACGGACCTCGTTAGGAGTTTTGACGAGGAAATGCTAGTCGGGCTTTTGAGGATTCATGTACCTCACTAGCCATTATGTATAAACCGGTGGTCAGGTCTAGCTAACTTGTCCACCACCCAGAGGAAGAAGGTGTGTATGTATGATTATGATCATTTATGTATGTGCACGAAAGATATGTATGACAACCAATAATTATGATATGATTACACGAGGAGAAGGTTGGAGATTGTGCACGCTCACTCGCCGAGCTTAAAACCTTATGAACAATTATGAATGAAAATGAACGTCGTAATCCCGTTGATGTTTTCTTTTTGTTTTAACCACTTGGTAAATTCTTATCAAACTTCACACGGGATTAGGGCTTGCATGTATGTATTTAATTTATGCGATATAATATATATTATGCCCCGTTTTTATACCCACCAGTCTCTTTTAGACTGAACCCGGTTGTTTTCGGCTGTTTTGTGCAGGTATAGGAGTGCTAGGCGGGAATACAAGTCGTCTAGGTCTTGCATTTATGTTTAGCACTTCTTTTCAGTCTCATATTCATACTCTTGTTGCTACTTTTGTATTTCATCATAGTATAGATTGGAGCGTTATGATTTTGTAGGCCGTGAGTGCCGTTGCATATTTGAATGCTCTTGTATATCTATTTTTGGAGCTTGGTGGCTCACTGTATATGCTTTGTCGTCATTGCTTCCGCAATTTTCTTTAACTCTGATTTTATGATTCTTGAGTTGCTTGGTTTAAGGGTTAGTCCCGCCTAGCATAGCGTGTGTGTCGTGTCCCCATTCGCCGTGGATTTGGCACGTGTATGGACTTTCATTTCATATACGGGTCGGGTCCCGGTGCGGGGGATGTGGTACCTTACGGTCGGGTGCTACATCCTTAAGTGGTATCAGAGCTTAGGGTTGCAAAACCCAGGCTATAGTGTCGTGTTGAGTCAATTAGGTCGTTCGGCTTTAGGAACAACTTGTCAATGTGTTGCATATGCATTGTTTACGTGCTTGTGTGCTTTAAATCTTGAATTTTGATCGAATTAATTGCACTTGCATGCATGGACTAAAAATAGCATGCATTTTAGTGTTTCTTGAACAGGATGCCTCCACGTAGACACCGTAAGAGATCTCCCGGACATCGTCGTCATCATGATCGATCTCCTACGCCTCCACCTCAACCACAAGCACCACCGATAGATATGGGGAATTTTATGGAAGCAGTTTTTAACTATGTCGAGCATCGGAGGGCTCAAGCTCCCCCACCACAACAAGCAGAACAACAAGCTCCTCCACTAAACCATAACAATAGAGATCCTCATGGGGTGTTTCTGAGCTATAACCCTCCTCGGTTTTCTGGTTCCATTGACGATGCGGTCTCGGAGGGTTGGTTGATACGATTAGAGAGGATATCTGGAGTCCGACAGTTTACTACGTAAGAGGAGGAATTCAAGAAGGAGGATTCGACTTTTAGAGCTCCAATGGGAAGAGGTTTCGGATCGAATTCGGGAAAGAGGCCGATGATTCAAGCTAGTCCCCCTCCTAAAGGTCCTTTCAAGAGACCACGAATGGGAGGACAAGCTTCCCAAGCTCCAAAGGCTTTACCCGTAACATCTTCAGATCGACGAATTCCAAGTGAAGCACGATTGTCCAAGCCACCATGCACATATTGTGGAGGGCCAACTCACAACTATTACAAATGCTGGAAGAGGTTGGGCTTATGCCTAATATGTGGAAAAGCTGATCATATGGCGGATACATGCCCCGACAAGAATCCGGGATTTCAAAAGGGAGTTCAAAGGCCAATGATCCCGGCTCGTGCTTATGCCCTCGAGGGTGAGGAGCTAGATGCAGAGATTGATCCCACAGCCGTGGTAGAAGGTACCCTATGCATACATAACATGAACATTCATGCACTCTTTGATCCGGGTGCCACACATTCCTTTATTTCTTGTGATATAGTTGCCACTCTGTGCTTGCCTGTTATTTGTCTTTCTTCTTATTATTTGGTGAGTTCGCCACTGGGTGGTAGTCTTCAGACAGATCAGTTGATTCGGGAGTGTTCAGTTTTGATTGAAGGGAAAGAATATCCGGCTGAATTGAAAGAGTTAAAGATTCAATTAGAGGAATTGCTCAAAGTTGAATATATGCGGCCAAGTTCGTCACATTGGGGTGCTCCGGTTCTCTTTGTTAAGAAAGGATGGAACCTTAAGAATGTGTATAGATTACCGGGAGCTTAATCGGATGACCGTAAAGAATAAATATCCTTTGCCCCATATTGAGGATTTATTCGACATGTTATAAGGTTCGGGGGTTTACTCAAAATTGGACTTGAGACAAGGATATTATCAATTGAAGATCCGGGAAGAGAACTCCGGAGGATCATGTAAGGCATCTCAGAATTGTGTTGGATACCTTAAGGGAACATCGGTTGTATGCTAAGTTTAGCAAATGCGAGTTTTGGATTGATCGGGTAGCATTTTTGGGTCATATTATTTCAAGGAAAGGTTTGGAGGTAGACCCTTCTAAGATTGAGACGGTTATTCAATGGCAAAGCCCGAAAAATGCTTCAGAAGAAAGGAGTTTCTTGGGTTTGGCAGGCTACTATCGGAGATTCGTTCAGGATTTCTCAAAGATTGCGGCTCCTTTAGCCCGATTGATAAAGAAAACGGTTAAGTTTGAGTGGGACGAGGCATATGAAGCTAGCTTTCAACTTTTAAAGGAGAAGTTGACCACCGCTCCTGTATTAGCACTTCCCGAAGGTACAGAAGGATATACAGTTTATACGGACGCCTCAAAGGAAGGTTTGGGATGTGTGTTGATGCAAAATGGAAGAGTAATCGCCTATGCCTCAAGGAAATTGAAAGAGCATGAACAGAACTACCTCACTCACGATTTGGAATTAGCGGCAGTGATCTTTGCTTTGGGTAAGTGGAGACACTATCTTTATGGAATTTCGTTCGAGGTCTTCTCCGATCACAAGAGTCTCCAATACTTATTCTCGCAAAAGGAATTGAACAAGAGACAACGGCGTTGGATGGAACTTTTGGCGGATTATGAGTGTACAATCTGATACCATCCCGGCAAAGCCAATTTGGTCGTGGATGCACTTAGTAGGAAAACTAGTGTGTCCGATGTGAAAGTGGAAATTGGAGATGAGAATGAGTTGTTCAGATTGAGGGCTAGTATTCGGAATATTACGGTTCGACCAGATCTTAAACAGAGGTTATTTGATGCTCAGAGGATTGATCCCGAGGTTCAAAAATTAGCTGGGAAAGCTCGAGCTGATTTAGAGTGTCCGTTTGGGTTTGATGATACGGGACTTTTAAGATTCAAGAATAGAGTTGTTGTCCCGGAAGAGTTAAAAAGGATTGTTTTTTAGGAAGCCCATCGGTCAGGGTATTCGATACATCCCGGAGGGAACAAAATGTATAAGGATCTTAAGCAATTCTATTGGTGGAACGGATTGGAACGGGATGATATCAACTTCGTGAAGCATTGTATGACTTGTCAAGTGGTAAAGGCAGAACATCAAAAGCCATCGGGGCTACTTCGACCATTGCCTATCCCGGAGTGGAAATGGGAACAAATAGCTATGGATTTTGTTTCGGGATTACCAAGAGTGAGTAAGTTGGCCGAGAGATACAATGATGAGATTGTCAGGCTTCATGGTGTACCTGTTAGTATTGTCTCGGATCGGGATCCCAGATTTACTTCAAGGTTGTGGCAAGAATTACAGAAGTGTTTGGGAACAAGGCTTCAATTCAGCACAGCTTTCCATCCTCAGACCGACGGACAATCAGAAAGGTTAATTAAGTATCTGGAGGATCTGTTGAGAGCATGTACATTGGACTTTCAAAGCTCGTGGAATGAGCAGTTGCCGTTAATCGAGTTTGCTTACTTCAATAGCTATTAAGCCTCGATTGAAATGGCCCCTTATGAAACTCTTTATGGACGTAAATGTCGATCACCGTTGTTCTTTGACTTGGATAAATGGAATTGGACCAAGCAAGAAGGGATTAAAAGAGGGGAAAAGAAGGAAAAACCCTCTAAGACTGTACAAGAGGCTATTGATAAGGTCCAGATAATTAGACAACGAATGAAGGCCGCTCAGGATCGACAAAAGAGTTATGCAGATCTTCGGAGAAAGAATTTGGAGTTTGAGATTGGAGATAGGGTTTTCTTAAAGGCTTCTCCACGAAAAGGGTTCTCGAGAATCGGACGAGGAGGAAAATTAAACCCTCGGTATATGGGACCATATGAGATTTTGGAGAAGATTGGGGATACGGCCTATCGATTGGACTTGCCTCCGACTTTGACTGGAATTCATAACGTGTTTCATGTTTCACAGCTCCGAAAGTATTATCGAGACGAGTCCGAGGTTCTACCGGTTGAAGAAGTGGAATTAGACCGGATCTCACCTTCGTTCAGAAGCCGATTAAGATATTGGATCGAAAATTTCAGGAACTTCGAAATTGGCGTATTCCACTAGTCAAGGTTCTTTGGAGAAGTGATAAAACCGAAGAGGCTACGTGGGAGATGGAGGATAAGATGAAAAGATTTCACCCCGAGTTGTTCCGAGCGAGCAATGAATCCGAGGACGGATTCTTTTAAGGGGGCGAGATTGTAACGCCCCGACTTTTCGGACGTAAAGGTAGGGCGTATGTGTTTACCTATTTGTGCGAATTAATTGTTTTTACGTGTTTCATATTTAATTTTATTATAAATTGTTATTATTTTATTTTATTATATTTTATTTTAATATATTATTAATTCTAATATATATATATCGTATTATATATATGTATATATATTTATTTCTTTAAGTATATATGTATACGTTTATTTATATTAGTATTAATTTAATGATTATGCTAATTATATGTTATGTTAATTAATCATGTTTTAGTTAATTAATTACGTGCTTAATATAATTTATTTAATATTAGATTTAATTTATTTATTTAAATGTTTTTGCATGGGAAATTATATTTTTGCATGGAATGTGCTTATTATTCATTTTGTGCTTCGTTCTCTTATGAAATGATATCGAATTTCCACGAATTTGTAGTATGTCGTAAATATATGTGTTATGAACATGATTTTATGCTCGGTTTACATTTTCGAATTCATTTGATTTGTTAACGAATTTAATTTGATTGAGGAACCAAATCGGGGGCTAACGAGCACTTAGCGTACCCTTGGTTCCGAATTTAATATCTTGAGCTCGGGAACTCGGATTCGAGTTCCGTCAACTCCGCTGAACTTGTAACGAAAATTCGAGTTTAGTAAACTTAGCCTTACATTTTCCTAAGTCGTTTGAAACTCCGAAATCCAACCGAAAAACGAATCGGCGACCAATTTGACCTTGCTGTACAAAATGAGCCATATCTCATCCAAACCATAACCAAATTAACCATGGTTTGATTACTTAGCTCCCTAACTCAACCACCTATCAGGATATTGCAAGCCCTAACCGAGACAACCCTCACACAATCCCCAAAACTCAGCCAAAGCTACTGCTCTTCATTCCAGTCCCGTAACCCTTCATCCCTTGGAGATTTTGGAGCTCAAATCTCATCCAAACTTCATCCAATCATCAAGGTAAGTTTAGGATTGTATTATATGTTTAATTCTGATCATTTTCATCCTTTCATTCATGATTTTGAGCATGGTTTCTTCATCCTGGACTATTTTTCCGAAAATAGAGGATTTTGGGCAAATTCTTGATCTCCTTCGATTCTCAATGGCTTTGTTTGATTCCAAGCTTGAGATTGATTGTTTTGACTTCCTAATATCATTGATGATCATAGATTTCATGGTGGTTGAAATATTTATGAGATATCATTTATGATCTTTTGAGAAATTCCACATGAATGTCACGTAGGGTTTCCTTCTTGTGTGAGCTTGTTTGGGACTAAATTATGTGTTGGATTTATGATGTTTTGCTGCACATTTGTTGGCCTTTTTGGACCTGATCTGAGTCGTATGAACTGAGAGCAAGCATGCTTTGTTTGTCCGTAAGCTTGGCCCTATTTTTCACGCTGGTTTTCAGCTGTCAAAGCTGCTGTTTTCCCTTCTTTCTTTTGCTGTCCAGTTCGTGGCTTTGTGGTGTGTGTTCTTGTTGAGTTTATGCTGCATTTTGTACCTTGTATAGCTGCCTTTGTTGCCTTTTTTCTTGCTGGGAATTTCTGCCCTGTTTCTGCGCGTTTTGCTGTCTGTTCCAGGGGGTTGCTGGTGCGTGGCACGGGGGTGCCGTTTTTACCCGTTCCAGCGAGGAACGGGGGTGCTGTGTGGGCTGGAGCTGCTGTACCGAGACACGGGGGTGTCTCGGTCCAGGCTGGGAGGGTGACACGGGGGTGTCACCCCGTTTTTCTGAATTCTTTTGCCTGCGTTCTAGGATTGCTGCTGTGTGTTTAGACTGCTGTCTTGCTGCGTGCCTTGGTCTGCTGCTGTTGCTGTACGAATGCATGGTTGTGTTTGGTGTTGTGTGTGTGCATTGCTTGTGTGTTGTGTGAGTGTTGCATGTGTCTAATATATAGTATATATATATGATTCATGCATGCATGAGTATGTTGGTGTGTGTACGTGTATATATATGTATATATTATATATATATTGTATATTATTATATATATGATTATATATATATTATATTATATATATTTATTATATATTTTAAATATTATTTGATTTAATTCAATTCTAGAAATTAATTGATTTCCATTTCGCGTATTTAATTATCGACTTTTGATTGAACGTTTTATTTATTTTATTCCTAAATGTGAATTTGAATATTATGTGTTGTGCTTATTAAATGAATTCTTGAATTAATTGATATGCATTATGAATGTTTTGAATGTTATGAATTTATGAAATTTATATGAACATATGAATTTATGAAATTATGAAATTGAATGAATTATATGAACGAATGATTTGATTATATGATTTAAATTCCTTAATCATGCACATGAACATTTTTATGATATAATATGATCATTTATGCATTCATGTCATATTCACCTCATTGTCGAGCGTCATATGTGGTCATTGAGTCTCATACCTTTTCTTTTGCACAGATTCGGGTTTGGTCGGAGACGAGGGCGAGCATTGAGACGCTTGTGCCTTTATTTTGCTTTGGTAAAGGTGGGTTTTTCTTCTACTAGTTAAAACAACCCTATAAATCCCTTATGTGCAAAGTTTTAAGCCAAAATAGTATATTTATATAAATCGAGTCATTTTGGGTAAATGATTTCAAACGTATGACCCCTTTTTATTATGAAATCCTACCTTATGTTTTGGCGAGATTGCATGTATGTTATGTTCACGGGCCCAGGGACTTAGTGTATGTGGTAATCCGGGGAGGCAAGGGCTGACGGTGATCCCATACACTAGTTCCAACCAAATTTACGACGAAACGGACCTCGTTAGGAGTTTTGACGAGGAAATGCTAGTCGGGCTTTTGAGGATTCATGTACCTCACTAGCCATTATGTATGAACCGGTGGTCAGGTCTAGCTAACTTGTCCACCACCCGGAGGAAGAAGGTGTATATGTATGATTATGATCATTTATGTATGTGCACGAAAGATATGTATGACAACCAATAATTATGATATGATTACACGAGGAGAAGGTTGGAGATTGTGCACGCTCACTCGCCGAGCTTAAAACCTTATGAACAATTATGAATGAAAATGAACGTCGTAATCCCGTTGATGTTTTCTTTTTGTTTTAACCACTTGGTAAATTCTTATCAAACTTCACACGGGATTAGGGCTTGCATGTATGTATTTAATTTATACGATATAATATATATTATGCCCCGTTTTTATACCCACCAGTCTCTTTTAGACTGAACCCGGTTGTTTTCGGCTGTTTTGTGCAGGTATAGGAGTGCTAGGCGGGAATACAAGTCGTCTAGGTCTTGCATTTATGTTTAGCACTTCTTTTCAGTCTCATATTCATACTCTTGTTGCTACTTTTGTATTTGATCATAGTATAGATTGGAGCGTTATGATTTTGTAGGCCGTGAGTGCCGTTGCATATTTGAATGCTCTTGTATATCTATTTTTGGAGCTTGGTGGCTCACTGTATATGCTTTGTCGTCATTGCTTCCGCAATTTTCTTTAACTCTGATTTTATGATTCTTGAGTTGATTGGTTTAAGGGTTAGTCCCGCCTAGCATAGCGTGTGTGTCGTGTCCCCGTTCGCCGTGGATTTGGCACGTGTATGGACTTTCATTTCATATACGGGTCGGGTCCCGGTGCGGGGGATGTGGTACCTTACGGTCGGGTGCTACATCCTTAAGTGGTATCAGAGCTTAGGGTTGCAAAACCCGGGCTCTAGTGTCGTGTTGAGTCAGTTAGGTCGTTCGGCTTTAGGAACAACTTGTCAATGTGTTGCATATGCATTGTTTACGTGCTTGTGTGCTTTAAATCTTGATTTTTGATCGAATTAATTGCACTTGCATGCATGGACTAAAAATAGCATGCATTTTAGTGTTTCTTGAACAGGATGCCTCCACGTAGACACCGTAAGAGATCTCCCGGACATCGTCGTCATCATGATCGATCTCCTACGCCTCCACCTCAACCACAAGCACCACCGATAGATATGGGGAATTTTATGGAAGCAGTTTTTAACTATATCGAGCATCGGAGGGCTCAAGCTTCCCCACCACAACAAGCAGAACAACAAGCTCCTCCACTAAACCATAACAATAGAGATCCTCATGGGGTGTTTCTGAGCTATAACCCCCCTCGGTTTTCTGGTTCCATTGACGATGCGGTCTCAGAGGGTTGGTTGATACGATTAGAGAGGATATCTGGAGTCCGACAGTTTACTACGTAAGAGGAGGAATTCAAGAAGGAGGATTCGACTTTTAGAGCTCCAATGGGAAGAGGTTCCGGATCGAATTCGGGAAAGAGGCCGATGATTCAAGCTAGTCCCCCTCCTAAAGGTCCTTTCAAGAGCCCACGAATGGGAGGACAAGCTTCCCAAGCTCCAAAGGCTTTACCCGTAACATCTTCAGATCGACGAATTCCAAGTGAAGCACGATTGTCCAAGCCACCATGCACATATTGTGGAGGGCCAACTCACAACTATTACAAATGCTGGAAGAGGTTGGGTTTATGCCTAATATGTGGAAAAGCTGATCATATGGCGGATACATGCCCCGACAAGAATCCGGGATTTCAAAAGGGAGTTCAAAGGCCAATGATCCCGGCTCATGCTTATGCCCTCGAGGGTGAGGAGCTAGATGCAGAGATTGATCCCACAGCCGTGGTAGAAGGTACCCTATGCATACATAACATGAACATTCATGCACTCTTTGATCCGGGTGCCACGCATTCCTTTATTTCTTGTGATATAGTTGCCACTCTGTGCTTGCCTGTTATTTGTCTTTCTTCTTATTATTTGGTGAGTTCGCCACTGGGTGGTAGTCTTCAGACAGATCAGTTGATTCGGGAGTGTTCAGTTTTGATTGAAGGGAAAGAATATCCGGCTGAATTGAAAGAGTTAAAGATTCAATTAGAGGAATTGCTCAAAGTTGAATATATGCGGCCAAGTTCGTCACATTGGGGTGCTCCGGTTCTCTTTGTTAAGAAAGGATGGAACCTTAAGAATGTGTATAGATTACCGGGAGCTTAATCGGATGACCGTAAAGAATAAATATCCTTTGCCCCATATTGAGGATTTATTCAACATGTTACAAGGTTCGGGGGTTTACTCAAAATTGGACTTGAGACAAGGATAATATCAATTGAAGATCCGGGAAGAGAACTCCGGAGGATCATGTAAGGCATCTCAGAATTGTGTTGGATACCTTAAGGGAACATCGGTTGTATGCTAAGTTTAGCAAATGCGAGTTTTGGATTGATCGGGTAGCATTTTTGGGTCATATTATTTCAAGGAAAGGTTTGGAGGTAGACCCTTCTAAGATTGAGACGGTTATTCAATGGCAAAGCCCGAAAAATGCTTCAGAAGAAAGGAGTTTCTTGGGTTTGGCAGGCTACTATCGGAGATTCATTCAGGATTTCTCAAAGATTGCGGCTCCTTTAACCCGATTGACTAAGAAAACGGTTAAGTTTGAGTGGGACGAGGTATATGAAGCTAGCTTTCAACTTTTAAAGGAGAAGTTGACCACCGCTCCTGTATTAGCACTTCCCGAAGGTACAGAAGGATATACAGTTTATACGGACGCCTCAAAGGAAGGTTTGGGATGTGTGTTGATGCAAAATGGAAGAGTAATCGCCTATGCCTCAAGGAAATTGAAAGAGCATGAACAGAACTACCTCACTCACGATTTGGAATTAGCGGCAGTGATCTTTGCTTTGGGTAAGTGGAGACACTATCTTTATGGAATTTCGTTCGAGGTCTTCTCTGATCACAAGAGTCTCCAATACTTATTCTCGCAAAAGGAATTGAACAAGAGACAACGGCGTTGGATGGAACTTTTGGCGGATTATGAGTCTACAATCCGATACCATCCCGGCAAAGCCAATTTGGTCGCGGATGCACTTAGTAGGAAAACTAGTGTGTCCGATGTGAAAGTGGAAATTGTAGATGAGAATGAGTTGTTCAGATTGAGGGCTAGTATTCGGAATATTACGGTTCGACCAGATCTTAAACAGAGGTTATTTGATGCTCAGAGGATTGATCCCGAGGTTCAGAAATTAGCTGGGAAAGCTCGAGCTGATTCAGAGTGTCCGTTTGGGTTTGATGATACGGGACTTTTAAGATTCAAGAATAGAGTTGTTGTCCCGGAAGAGTTAAAAAGGATTGTTTTTTAGGAAGCCCATCGGTCAGGGTATTCGATACATCCCGGAGGGAACAAAATGTATAAGGATCTTAAGCAATTCTATTGGTGGAACGGATTAAAACGGGATGTTATCAACTTCGTGAAGCATTGTATGACTTGTCAAGTGGTAAAGGCAGAACATCAAAAGCCATCGGGGCTACTTCGACCATTGCCTATCCCGGAGTGGAAATGGGAACAAATAGCTATGGATTTTGTTTCGGGATTACCAAGAGTGAGTAAGTTGGCCGAGAGATACAATGATGAGATTGTCAGGCTTCATGGTGTACCTGTTAGTATTGTCTCGGATCGGGATCCCAGATTTACTTCAAGGTTATGGCAAGAATTACAGAAGTGTTTGGGAACAAGGCTTCAATTCAGCACAGCTTTCCATCGCTTTCCATCCTCAGACCGACGGACAATCAGAAAGGTTAATTAAGTATCTGGAGGATCTGTTGAGAGCATGTACATTGGACTTTCAAAGCTTGTGGAATGAGCAGTTGCCGTTAATCGAGTTTGCTTACTCCAATAGCTATTAAGCCTCGATTGAAATGGCCCCTTATGAAACTCTTTATGGACGTAAATGTCGATCACCATTGTTCTTTGACTTGGATGAATGGAATTAGACCAAGCAAGAAGGGATTAAAAGAGGGGAAAAGAAGGAAAAACCCTCTAAGACTGTACAAGAGGCTATTGATAAGGTCCAGATAATTAGACAACGGATGAAGGTCGCTCAGGATCGACAAAAGAGTTATGCAGATCTTCGGAGAAAGAATTTGGAGTTTGAGATTGGAGATAGGGTTTTCTTAAAGGCTTCTCCACGAAAAGGGTTCTCGAGAATCGGACGAGGAGGAAAATTAAACCCTCGGTATATGGGACCATATGAGATTTTGGAGAAGATTGGGGATACGGCCTATCGATTGGACTTGCCTCCGACTTTGACTGGAATTCATAACGTGTTTCATGTTTCACAGCTCCGAAAGTATTATCGAGACGAGTCCGAGGTTCTACCGGTTGAAGAAGTGGAATTAGAACCGGATCTCACCTTCGTTCAGAAGCCGATTAAGATATTGGATCGAAAATTTCAGGAACTTCGAAATTGGCGTATTCCACTAGTCAAGGTTCTTTGGAGAAGTGATAAAACCGAAGAGGCTACGTGGGAGATGGAGGATAAGATGAAAAGATTTCACCCCGAGTTGTTCCGAGCGAGCAATGAATCCGAGGACGGATTCTTTTAAGGGGGAGAGATTGTAACGCCCCAACTTTTCGGACGTAAAGGTAGGGCGTATGTGTTTACCTATTTGCGTGAATTACTTGTTTTTACGTGTTTCATATTTAATTTTATTATAAATTGTTATTATTTTATTTTATTATATTTTATTTTAATATATTATTAATTCTAATATATATATATCGTATTATATATATGTATATATATTTATTTCTTTAAGTATATATGTATACGTTTATTTATATTAGTATTAATTTAATGATTATGCTAATTATATGTTATGTTAATTAATCATGTTTTAGTTAATTAATTACGTGCTTAATATAATTTATTTAATATTAGATTTAATTTATTTATTTAAATGTTTTTGCATGGGAAATTATATTTTTGCATGGAATGTGCTTATTATTCATTTTGTGCTTCGTTCTCTTATGAAATGATATCGAATTGCCACGAATTTGTAGTATGTCGTAAATATATGTGTTATGAACATGATTTTATGCTCGGTTTACATTTTTGAATTCATTTGATTTGTTAACGAATTTAATTTGATTGAGGAACCAAATCGGGGGCTAACGAGCACTTAGCGTACCCTTGGTTCCGAATTTAATATCTTGAGCTCGGGAACTCGGATTCGAGTTCCGTCAACTCCGCGGAACTCGTAACGAAAATTTGAGTTTAGTAAACTTAGCCTTACATTTTCCTAAGTCGTTTGAAACTCCGAAATCCAACCGAAAAACGAATCGGCGACCAATTTGACCTTGCTGTACAAAATGAGCCATATCTCATCCAAACCATAACCAAATTAACCATGGTTTGATTCCTTAGCTCCCTAACTCAACCACCTATCAGGATATTTCAAGCCCTAACCGAGATAACCCTCACACAATCCCCAAAACTCAGCCAAAGGTACTGCTCTTCATTCCAGTCCCGTAACCCTTCATCCCTTGGAGATTTTGGAGCTCAAATCTCATCCAAACTTCATCCAATCATCAAGGTAAGTTTAGGATTGTATTATATGTTTAATTCTGATCATTTTCATCCTTTCATTCATGATTTTGAGCATGGTTTCTTCATCCTGGACTGTTTTTCCGAAAATAGTGGATTTTGGGCAAATTCTTGATCTCCTTCGATTCTCAATGGCTTTGTTTGATTCCAAGCTTGAGATTGATTGTTTTGACTTCCTAATATCATTTATGATCATAGATTTCATGGTGGTTGAAATATTTATGAGATATCATTTATGATCTTTTGAGAAATTCCACATGAATGTCACGTACGGTTTCCTTCTTGTGTGAGCTTGTTTGGGACTAAATTATGTGTTGGATTTATGATGTTTTGCTGCACATTTGTTGGCCTTTTTGGACCTGATCTGAGTCGTATGAACTGAGAGGAAGCATGCTCTGTTTTTCCGTAAGCTTGGCCCTGTTTTTCACGCTGGTTTTCAGCTGTCAAAGCTGCTGTTTTCCCTTCTTTCTTTTGCTGTCCAGTTCGTGGCTTTGTGGTGTGTGTTCTTGTTGAGTTTATGCTGCATTTTGTACCTTGTATAGCTGCCTTTGTTGCCTTCTTTCTTGCTGGGAATTTCTGCCCTGTTTCTGCGCGTTTTGCTGTCTGTTCCAGGGGGTTGCTGGTGCGTGGCACGGGGGTGCCGTTTTTACCCGTTCCAGCGAGGAACGGGGGTGCTGTGTGGGCTGGAGCTGCTGTACCGAGACACGGGGGTGTCTCGGTCCAGGCTGGGAGGGTGACACGGGGGTGTCACCCCGTTTTTCTGAATTCTTTTGCCTGCGTTCTGGGATTGCTGCTGTGTGTTTAGACTGCTGTCTTGCTGCGTGCCTTGGTCTGCTGCTGTTGCTGTATGAATGCATGGTTGTGTTTGGTGTTGTGTGTGTGCATTGCTTGTGTGTTGTGTGAGTGTTGCATGTGTCTAATATATAGTATATATATATGATTCATGCATGCATGAGTATGTTGGTGTGTGTACGTGTATATATATGTATATATTATATATATATTGTATATTATTATATATATGATTATATATATATTATATTATATATATTTATTATATATTTTAAATATTATTTGATTTAATTCAATTCTAGAAATTAATTGATTTCCATTTCGCGTATTTAATTATCGACTTTTGATTGAACGTTTTATTTATTTTATTCCTAAATGTGAATTTGAATATTATGTGTTATGCTTATTAAATGAATTCTTGAATTAATTGATATGCATTATGAATGTTTTGAATGTTATGAATTTATGAAATTTATATGAACATATGAATTTATGAAATTATGAAATTGAATGAATTATATAAACGAATGATTTGATTATATGATTTAAATTCCTTAATCGTGCACATGAACATTTTTATGATATAATATGATCATTTATGCATTCATGTCATATTCACCTCATTGCCGAGCGTCATATGTGGTCATTGAGTCTCATACCTTTTCTTTTGCACAGATTCGGGTTTGGTCGGAGACGAGGGCGAGCATTGAGACGCTTGTGCCTTTATTTTGCTTTGGTAAAGGTGGGTTTTTCTTCTACTAGTTAAAACAACCCTATAAATCCCTTATGTGCAAAGTTTTAAGCCAAAATAGTATATTTATATAAATCGAGTCATTTTGGGTAAATGATTTCAAACGTATGACCCCTTTTTATTATGAAATCCTACCTTATGTTTTGGCGAGATTGCATGTATGTTATGTTCACGGCCCAGGGACTTAGTGTATGTGGCAATCCGGGGAGGCAAGGGCCGACGGTAATCCTATACACTAGTTCCAACCAAATTTATTACGAAACGGACCTCGTTAGGAGTTTTGACGAGGAAATGCTAGTCGGGCTTTTGAGGATTCATGTACCTCACTAGCCATTATGTATGAACCGGTGGTCAGGTCTAGCTAACTTGTCCACCACCCGGAGGAAGAAGGTGTATATGTATGATTATGATCATTTATGTATGTGCACGAAAGATATGTATGACAACCAATAATTATGATATGATTACACGAGGAGAAGGTTGGAGATTGTGCACGCTCACTCGCCGAGCTTAAAACCTTATGAATAATTATGAATGAAAATGAACGTCGTAATCCCGTTGATGTTTTCTTTTTGTTTTAACCACTTGGTAAATTCTTATCAAACTTCACACGGGATTAGGGCTTGCATGTATGTATTTAATTTATGTAATATAATATATATTATGCCCCGTTTTTATACCCACCAGTCTCTTTTAGACTCAACCAGGTTGTTTTCAGCTGTTTTGTGCAGGTATAGGAGTGCTAGGCGGGAATACAAGTCGTCTAGGTCTTGCATTTATGTTTAGCACTTCTTTTCAGTCTCATATTCATACTCTTGTTGCTACTTTTGTATTTGATCATAGTATAGATTGGAGTGTTATGATTTTGTAGGCCGTGAGTGTCGTTGCATATTTGAATGCTCTTGTATATCTATTTTTGGAGCTTGGTGGCTCACTGTATATGCTTTGTCGTCATTGCTTCCGCAATTTTCTTTAACTCTGATTTTATGATTCTTGAGTTGATTGGTTTAAGAGTTAGTCTCGCCTAGCATAGCGTGTGTGTCGTGCCCCCGTTCGTCGTGGATTTGGCACGTGTATGGACTTTCATTTCATATACGGGTCGGGTCCCGGTGCGGGGGATGTGGTACCTTACGCTCGGGTGCTACAGTTATGGTATGTTTATATTATGTTTAGGTTGGGTCTTAGGGTCTTCCCTAAGCCATATAGGATTTTATTTTATGCATTTATTATATAGTTTTCATGATATGTTTGTATATATGTTTATATGTTTTAATTGTTTAGTATATGCTTGAATATGTTATGAATTGCCCTAGTATATGATATGATCATGTGATATGGTTGTTATATTATGAGAATTGATGCATGATTATGGAATTTGAATTATGTTCATGCATGCTAGCTAATGGTATAGTGATTTACAATTAATTATGTCACAACTTGTTACATGTTGATATTGAATTTAATTGTTACATGCCTAAGGTTCATGATATGATATGATATATGTTGTGACATGTTGTCACATTGTTATATGATTCTTAAATTATGAATTGAGCTTATGATATGATATGGATTAATGGATTAAAGCCTTGATCATATGTTGTACACTTTAATAGTGTCACATGTTATAACCTAAGATAGAATAGTGTTTCATAACTTGATCTTATGCCTTAATTGGATCTCTTAACCATAGGTTATACCTTTAACCTAGATCACACTTGATTATAATAACATGAACTTGGAACTATAGGTTATAATTAAGATCATAATTTAATTAGGGTATGTGTGTGTGCATGCCGTGTGTGTGTGTGTGTACCGTGTGTGTGGGTGTGTGTGTATAGTAAGGATTTGACCCGACCCTTTGACCCGACATGTGAATAGTAACATGTGAATACTAATCGTGAATAGCAATCTGGAATAGTACTTTTGCATAGTGCTTTTGAATAGTAAAAATGAAATAAAACTTGTGCTTTCTTAATAGACATTTGCACCTAGGGTTTCCATATCCAGGGTCTAAAATGTGTTTTCAAAATGTGTTTTATTTCGTAGACTTGTTTCTTAACCTAAGGTTTGCGATAGGATTCATAATTTTACTAAAGCTTACTCAGTTATAGTAAGATCATAGTCCAACGTTGAGAGTAACTCACTTTAACGTATACCTTTGTGTGTTACCTTTCTTGAATACCTTAAATGGTATTACTCTCTTGTGTTACATGTTCCTTGTTCATTTGTTTCATGCATTGGTTAGTAGTGGGTCTTAGTTCTTAAGCTCACTCTAGTACACCACCTACAGGAGTTAAAGTCGAGCACTGGGATCCCCAGGGCACCGCGTAATCTGTCTACCTACCTTTTGTTACTATTAGGTAAGGTGAAGTTAAAATGTTTCCAAACTGGAACCACGATTATACTATCGTATCATATATTTTGAAATTCGAAGCTAAACCTCGTTTTGAACCATCTCTTTTATTGGGACATTCTTTTGAAAGGATCAATCATACTTTAATAGTATACCTTGATCTACAGCACATGTAGTACCCGAGCGCAAGGTACCACATCCCCCGCACCCTGACTCGGCCCGAATCTGAAATGGACTATCCATACCCGAGCCAAATCACGGCGAACGGGGACACACTCATCTAAGCCAGGCGGGACTAGCCTATCACTTAAACCCCAATAACCACAACAACCAAAGTAGCAGAGTAATAGGAAAAACGGAAGCAATAAGTCATATATCATAGATTGAGCTATATGCTCTAGGTACCAACAGTTATTCCATATATTGAGCTCTATGCTCTATGTACCAACAGTTAAGTTCACGGGGTTAATCCAATACAAATACACTCCAAATCATAAACCACATACACGTGCCATCACGGCCCAAAACAACATTCATATACAATAACCAAAAGTACGAGTATGCTAGTGCAACACCAAAATATAAGAGCTAGAGACGAATGCAAGACCCTAGGACTCGAATTCCCGCCTAGCTCCCTCAACACCTGCGCAAACAACTGAAAACCAAACGGGTTCAGTCCAAAAGGAACTGGTGGGTATAAAACAGGGCATAAATAGAATATATGACGGTAATTAAACAACCACATGCAAGCTATAATCCCAACTGAGGTGTTTAAAACTTTCCCAAGCGGGTGAATAGAAATCATCAAAAGGGATTATAACGACTCATTAACACCTTGTGTAAATCATTTAAACATTCATTCTTTCATTCTTTTCATGCAATCATTCTTTTGTGCACATTCATTAACATTTCACCTTCTTCCTCTGGTTTGGTGACGGGCTTGCAAGACCCGACCACCCATTCATTGACCAAAAGGGGATACATGACTCCCCAGATGGCGCTCAGCCTCCATTCCCCGCTAACTCCTAACGAGGTCCGGTTACGCCGTTAATTGGTGAAACTAATGTGAGGGATGACCGTCGGCCCATGCCTCCCCGGATAGCCAGTCACACTAAGTCCCTGGGCCCCATTCGTGCATGACATTCATTCTTTCTTTCTCGCCAAAACATTTGGTAGGGTAACATAATAAAGGCTTTCGTTTGAAAACATTTGTTCGTTAAATCTCGCTATATACCCATATATAGTTTTGGCTCAAAACTTACACATTAGGTAGTTTGGGGTCATATTTTAACTAATAGAAGAAAAACCCACCTGGTAGACAAAAAGAATACACAAAAGCCTCACGGGTCGGCCTCGCCTCCAACTGAATCAAAATCTGTGCAAGACAGGTGAAGTGAGACTCAAAACAACCATAGAAGACGCTCGGCAATACAATGACATGCTATGGAATGCTTGAAACATAAAATATGTCCAAATATGCTCATAAATACCATAGAATTCTATTAAACATATAATTCACCAAGTTTCGTTCAATATACGATAAAATCGTATTCATTCCCGTTCTTAATGTTCATTCTTTCATACTTTCATACTTGCATTTATATAACCATCATAAACATAGCTTAAATTGAAGTCAAGTTCAATATTATTCACCAATACGAGCCACGCATGCAATTCAAGCAAGAAAAGAGACTTCCCAAGGTTGCCATTTCAAATGACACGACCGTGTTAAGTTTTCAAAGGAAACAGACACGGCCGTGTCCGAGGTTTAAAAATCCAAAAATTCCAAGTCGAGGGCTTGACACGGCCGTGTTACACTTTCAAAGGATTTGGACACGACCGTGTCCTAGGTTAAAATCAGAAAAAATTCAAAGTCGATAGCCCAACACGGCCGTGTCAGCTCGTCGTTTTGAAAGAAATAACAGAGCAGCAGCTCTGTTATGCGAGGGAAAAGCTTGCAAAAAATAGGGCAGCCACCAAGAAGCTCTCAAACCACACTTGGACATGCTTTCAAGCCACAAAACTCATGCAATTCACATAACTCATTCATACAAGCAAGAATTCATCCACAAAGTTGGCAAAAGATCACCCAATAACAAGCTTTCAATCATTGAGGTTTCAAGCTTCATCAATGGCATAACATGCTCTAATCATCAAACCTTAAATTTAAACATGTAAGAATGATAGAAAGCTTACAAGAATCATTTATCAAGCATCAAATTTCACTTTAAAACAAGACAACCAAGGATCAAGCCCAAACCCTCAATTCATGCTGAAAGCCAAACCTCAAGAATTCCCCAACTTCTAATATGCTTCACTTAGATGAAAATATAGAGGGGAAGATGGAGATTACAAATTCTACCTCACCTTGGAAAAAGATCGGATGGAAGCTAGACTTGAGCTCAAACTTGGTTGATAAAAAATGAAGGGTTTCTTGAGAGTGCTTCCTTGCTCCTGCCTTGGCTGATTTGATCGATGAAATGGGGAGGAAAAGGGAGCAATTGCTGATATCTAGTAAGAAAATGGGTAGGATACGGGTTGGTCCAAGTCCGGTTCGTTTAAGAAAAGGTTCAAACAAGTTATAACGTCGAGGTTATGAAACGGTTCGTTGTCGAAGGTTCAAATGATGTCAAAAAGATACAAGGTCAAGTTTAATGGGTAACGTCGAAACAAGTTCAACGCCGATTACGGATCTCGATTTCGAGGTCCGGAGCTCAAGATATCGCGAAAACCGTTCAGGGTGGCCTATTGTACAAATAGGTCCCTAAACTTTCAAAAAGTGGCAATTAAGCCCAAACTCAATTTCCAATTGAGTCCAAACATTCAAATATCTAACAATTAAGCCCACGGATTACACGGAACACGTAAGTTCATTCAATTAACACCACATTCACGGAATTCACATTTTCACAAATCCGATCACGTATTCATAGCTCATATAAACAATCATAAGAAATTTTAAACAAATAAATCAAATTATAACGAATTCAATTAACAAATCAAAATATAAAATCATTTAATAAAATGTAAATACGCACGTAACACTTACCTGCACGTGTGAAAACTCGGGGCGTCACAGCACATGTTTTCCAAAGTTCTGCATTCTTGTTCAAAGACAGTTACCTGTTCTACACATGTTTTACAGACAGCATCACATGTTTTACAGACAACATCATATGTTTTACAGACAGCATCATATGTTACAGTTACCGTTTCACATGTTGTTGTTAGCATACTGGAGTGGTACTCTGGTCACTGCTAATCTTGAAATGCAAGCATACAGTTTATAGTTTGGGCCCAGCGGTTCTGTGTGGAGGTGAAGTTCGGGAGGTGTGCGCCAACGACATCACCAATACCGGCCGCCACAATTAGACAATTGACACCGACTTTTAACAAGAGGTTTGTTAAGTCAGGACAATCTGTTTGGGAACGGACAGCAAATCTGTTCCCATTACATGTTTACAGGTCCCCTAGGGCTAGCTACCCGAAGTGACAACCGGTGGAGGATGGTGTATGTTTGTATGTGTTGGTGGAGTATTGTTGACCGTGGTCCGATGCTCTACTATATGTGGACTTATTGTTGATCCTGGTCCGATACTCTACTTCATCATGTTTTTCCGGAGTAAGGATGGAGAAGCCTAGCTTGCGGGCAAAATTCTGTTTCATAAAGGATGGTTCATATTTGGAAAAGTTCACTTTACCCTTATCCCGTTTTATGAAAGAACTATGAACCATCTACAACATATGTGGGCGTGTGTGATAGCATTCATGAAAAGAGTTTTGAAACTCGTATTCTTTTACAGCATTGCATTCAAACAGTTTTATCCATCGAACTTGTTTCAAGTTCTTCTTTAAAGCTTTGTATTAACAGGTTTGAACTACACTTCAAGTTCTTCATCATTCAGTACTTTTTTTTAAGTATTCCCTCACTTAGTCCTTTTGACTAATACCTCTCCCGTTTTCTTGCCTCGTGGTTTCAGGTCTTGCTGCCACAGTCTAGAGGTATCTTGAAGCTCTAGATTGTCATTTTTGTTTCAGTCAGGACTCGTATTATTTCTCTTTTGTATCCTGCTTATGTTTTATGGCTGCATCACTTTATGTTTCTGAATATTTGAGTATCTTTGTTATACTCTTCCTGCTACTCTGTTACTGATATTATGAACTCTGCTATATCGGTATTTATATGTGAATTTGTTATATGTTCTGATATGCCGAGTCTCTCTTACACGATCAATATGTTCTTGCTTGTTACATGCCATCACGCATATGTTTTGAAAAGTTTTAAAATACTCTGATTTTCCGCTGCATAGCCACATCGTTATACATGTATAGTTCTGAGATAGACAGTCGTTCGCTGAAGTATTTCTTGAGTGATGGCTTACACCATTACTTGAGAGGTGCTTCAGTGCGGGGGTTGAGACGCCGCTCTCGTCATGTTCCAGTACGGGTGGGGGCGTTACAGCCTGAGGTGGTATCAGAGCATCGGGTTAAGTAAGAAGAGACTTAACCTAGATTGCTCTCATGTTGCATCATGGATTGTTCACGCATTGCATCCAGGATCATTCTCATATTGTATCGAGACAGGATATTTGGGGATTGCATGGTTCTGTTATCTGGATTTCATATCTATGGTATCTTCTGTATAGCTATGACAGTTTAGCCACACCAGAATCCTAATCAGCAGATGGGTGAAGCTTTCTTTGAGCAGTTTGAGGCACCACGTACTGTGGCACTTTCTCGCCGTGGAGGCACTCGTTTCTATACCTGGCGCAGGTCTAGGAACAGTGTCAGACCTGGGTATTCCTATCCTAAAAGAGTTGTACACTATCTCGAGTCTGAGAGAGATGGTTACTTTCAGGAGTATCAGAGGACCCATGAGGTGAGGTTGGAGTCTATGCGCCATCAGGATCAGTCACTGCAGTACCAGATTGATAAGGACATCGCTCGTGAGCATGCACAGAAATGACTCATATTGCTGATCAGAGAGCTGCTCGTATTGCTGAGTTGGAGGCAGATCTTATGCAGATGACTATTGACCGCGACACTTCTATGGAGCGTCACCAACACTACTGTGCATACGTGAGAGCTCGCCTGTATGATACCTATCACTTGTCGAATGAGCAGGCAGTTGAGGAGGTCGAGGGTCAGGATGTCAGTCAGGCCTCTCAGGAGCCCGAGCCTATGCAGGAGCTGTCTGACAGAGGTGATTGAGGATCGGATGACGATGACGACAATGGCGGAGATGACCAAGCAGGACACGGACAGGGCGAGGTCGTTGCTGTTTCTGATGACACCACCAGGGGTTCTTTGGACCATAGTTATCAGGGTTGATTGCTGATGGGAGGTTTCTGTATATAGTACTGATGCCTATATATCCATATATGGATGTCAAACATATAGCCGGGACAGTTCAGGTCTGTCTTTTGGATGAGGGGATGTATAGCTATGGTAGATGATCCCCGACTTTTGGACACTACGGATGACGGTTCAGATGACTTGGTACCTACTAGGTTATTTTCAGCAGGGTTGGACGGATTGGTAAGGCCTGTAAGGGAGTCAACTCGATAGTATCGGGTTCTCCCCATTTCTGAATTAATACTGTTAACATGTGGCCTGTAGTAATTTTAACAAACCTTGCACAGTTATAACACTTTCAGCTTTATGTTGGATATCTGTTTACTGCTTTCCATAACTGTCATTGCATGAGTCTTGGAGTTGCTTCAAGATACCATTAGGGCCGTTAGTAGGATCATGCCATTTCATTTATTGAGAGCATGCTATTATTCTTGATATGTTGATTACGCTTCTGGATATGTTGATCATACTTCTGATCATGTTACAGCTCTGGTTGATATGACAGTACATGTTCTGTTCTCGTTTATATGTTGATCATGTTTCGGGATATGTTATACATGTTTTTGATATGTTGATATGTTACACGAGCTTCTGTCCCCGTTTACATGTTGTCTGATAGTTGTTCTTGATTATATGATATGTTGGAATCTTTGCTGACATGTTGTTATGGGAATGTGTTGTTCTCATACTTTTATGTGACTACGTGGAAATGGGAATACGTGGTTACGGATTCTGTGAATCATTATATGTCATGCATCGAATATGTATCTGAATGTTTATGAATTCAGTAACAACATGCCACTGAGAAGAGCACCCCGGAATCGTGTACCACCACTGCCATCCGAAAGAGATGTCACGCCACCCCAAAGAGATGTCACGCCACCCCCTGAATGGGAGCGAACTCCAGAGTTAAGGGATGTGCTACGACAATTCGCGAGAGCTTGTAATCAGAGAAATAATCCTCATAATGAAGGGTCACTGGAAAATTTTCTGAGGATGAATCCACCTAAGTTCTATGGAGAACCGAACGACATAAAGGCTAAACATTGGATTACTAGTCTTGAGAAGATTTTCGAGGCTATGGAAATCTACTCAGAGGATCGTGAACGAGTTCGGTATGCTACTTTTCTTATGGAAGGTGCTGCATACAATTGGTGGGTGCGTTCAGCACATGTGGATTGAGAACAACGTTGAAGGAAGTTGGGATGAGTTTATCAGAGAGTTTCAGCAGAAGTATACGCCCCAAGTAACTCGTGACGCACGAGAGGCTGAGTTTATGAGTTTGGTTCAGGGAACTATGAACGTGATGGAGTATGAGGCTAGGTTTGTGAGGTTGATCAAGTATGCGCCTCATATTCTGAATGATGAGCGTCACAAGACAAAGAGGTTTATCGATGGACTGAAGCCCGATCGTTCTCGGTTGGCACTTGCTTCTTTGGATATTGAGACCTACAACCAGGCTGTTGATAGAGCGCTAAGGGTTGAAGCTGCAAACAAGGAGATCAAGATAACTACTGCACGTCAAGGACCTTCTAACCTTAAGCCTTATCAAGGGAACAAGCGACCATCCGGATCTTTTCCCCAAGGAACCGGAAAGAAGCCAATGGTAGCACCACGGCATCAGCAGCAGAAGGCTCCACAGAAACAGCAAGCACAGAAGCAGAAGGTACCACAGCAATATCAGAGGGCGCCACAGCAGCAACAGAAAGCACCTCAACAGGCTCAAGAGGAAATTGTTTACCGATACTGTCGCCGAACGGGACACACTGAGGAGAACTGTCGTAAGAAAATCGGATAGTGTTTCGTGGGTGGTTCGCCTGAGCACCAGATGGATAGCTGCCCGAACAAGATCAGGAGATTTGGGGTCCAGGATAAAGGAAAAGCGGTGGTGGGTACGACGAACAAATCGGTGGTCAAAGGCAGAGCTTATGGTTTGGATGGTAATGAGGAGGTTGATCCTTCGTCTGTTGTGGAAGGTATTGTGCACATTCTTAACACGCCAGTTAAGGTCTTGTATGACTCTGGTGCCACATATTCATTTGATGCATCTAAATTATGTGCGCATTTACAGTTTCCACTTGAATACTTGCCATATAAATTTGAAGTGAGTTCTCCTTTGGGAACTTGCCTTGTTACGGATCAAGTATATAAACGCTGCCCTATATGTATTGGTACCCGTTGTTACCCGACGGATCTGATTGAGTTGCCGATGATACGATACGACGTTATACTCGGTATGGATTGGTTGTTTAAGTACCGAGCTAAGTTGGATTGTTACAAGAAAGAGATCATCTCGGAAGAAGATGAAAGTGGGACATCAGAAGGGAAAGTTGAGAAGTTATCAGTTGTTTCTTCGATGGAAGCTAAGAAGTTGATTCAGGAAGGAGCTAGCGGATTTGTGGCTTATCTTTTGAATAGACCGAAAGATCAACTTAAGATCGAAGAAGTGGAAGTGGTGAACGAATTCTTAGATGTGTTTCCTGAATATTTGAATTCGTTACCTCTTGAACGAGAGTTGGAGTTTACAATCGAGACGATATCAGGAACTGAGCCGTACTCAAAGACACCTTACCGAATGGCTCCAGCTGAATTGGAAGAACTAAGGAAACAATTGGACGAACTGATAGAGTCTGGATATATTCGACCGAGCACATCTCCATGGGGAGCGACTGTGCTTTTCGTTAAGAAGAATGATGGATCATTACGTTTATGTATTGACTATCGGGAGCTGAATATGATGACGATCAGGAATAAGTATCCTCTCCCTCATATTGAAGAATTGTTCGATATACTTCAAGGATCGAAGGTCTACTCCAAGTTAGATCTTAGACAAGGGTATTATCAATTGAAGATCAGGGAAGCAGATATTCTGAAGACTGCTTTCAACAGCCGATACGGACATTATGTGTTTGTGGTAATGCCGTTTGGTTTGACGAAAACACCAGCTACATTCATGGATATGATGCACCGTATATTCAAGTCGTTTCTCGACAAGTTTTTAATAATCTTCATCGACGAATTATTGGTGTTTTCGAAGATACCGGAGGAACATGCTGAACATCTTCGAATCGTGTTACGCACTTTGCTGGATCACAAACTATAAGCAAAGTTTAGCAAATGTGAGTTCTGGCATGAGAGAGTTACATTTCTCAGACACATCATATCAGGATCTGGAATCGAAGTAGATCCCTCGAAGATCGAAAGGATTATGGATTGGAAGTCACCGAAGAATCCTTCGGAAGTAAGGAGTTTTCTGGGATTAGCTGGCTACTACTGAAGGTTTGTCAAAGATTTCTCGAACACAGCTACACCTCTCACTAAGTTGACAAAGAAAGAAGGGAAGTTTGAATGGACTGAGAAGTGTGAGCAAAGTTTTCAAAGATTAAAGGAGATGCTAACAACTGCACCCGTGTTAGCGTTACCAGAAGGAAGAGAAGGTTACACTGTCTACACTGATGCTTCGAAAGAAGGACTAGGAGGAGTTTTGATGCAGAATGGAAAAGTGATTGCGTATGCATCAAGGAAACTCAAAACGCGTGAAGTTAACTACCCGACACATGATTTGGAGTTAGCAGCGATAATTTTTGCTCTTGGAAAGTGGAGACATTACCTGTACGGGGTTACGTTTGAGATCTTTACTGATCATAGGTGTAACAGCCCAAAACAGGGCCTGGATGAAAACAGTAAGTTAAGGGTATTGGTAAAGCGTTTATAGACCATGATCCAACTCTTTGAACCTTCATGCATTGCATTCTTACATGAACTTTGTGCTCGTATATGATCTGACATGTTTTAAGGGGGAATTCTTGACCTTTGATACAGTTTACTATTCATAACCCGAGCCTACCTTGTTCATATTACTACTCGAACCCTAGAGGTTCATCACACATGTTTCCCTATCGTTTGAACTTGTTTCCCAAGCTCAGAGAGTCTTTCTTAAACCATAAGGGTACTTTTGGAACTTACCGACCAAAGTTACTATTCATCTAAAAATGAGCTTTTGATTCTGATACCTTTCCTACCCAAGTTTATAGTCGAATCGACCCTTGAGTCGAGACTAGTCTTTTGAAATCATTCTTGACTTGGAAATCTATTTTGAGCATTGGTTTTATTGAAAATGTTTACGAAAACCCTAGTTCACTATTCCTTCTACGAACGGTTTTCAATCGGAAAATGTTTTCTCTTCGGATTTGCACTACTTTAGCTATTTCAAGATTTTTGAGATGTTTTACAACTCTTGATTCAAACCCTAGCTTGAAATTTTGATGCGTACGTCTGTACGTAAGAATTCACTATTCATTCTACGTTTTCAACTTTTTAACGGTAAAATGTTTTATAGTCGATATTGGACTCAAAACGCTTCTCGACTTATTTCTTGAATTTTGGAAACAATCCGGACTTGAAAATCATTCTAGAAAGTCGTTTTTCACTCGTGTTGAGTTTCGAGCTCAAAACTTTCATTCACTAAAACTAATGTATCTTTCAAACGGTAAATCCGATTTCGAAGTATGAATATGCGTTTCGAAGTTAATTTTTGCCCAGACGGAATGGTTATACTTCCAGCCACTTAACTCCATGTTTTGGCAGTGAAATTACCGAAATACCCCCAGTAGTCCCATTTTTAGCTTCATATGCCTAAAGCTTCCAAGAGAAGTTATTCCACTTTTGCTCTCATACCCTTCCTTACATTTTATTTCCAAGGTGAGGGGCTTATCTTCAACTATAAATAGAGGGCAAAAGGCATTTGAATCCTTGCTCAAAGTTGTGTTGACAACACCCTTTCTTTCTCTCCCTCTCCCCCTCTTGCCATCGGCCTCCCCCTTTGTAGCTAGGTTAGTTATTTTATTTTATGTTATGTTTTAGTTTAGTTTATGTTTTTATGTTGTGGTATGTTTATATTATGTTTAGGTTGGGTCTTAGGGTCTTCCCTAAGCCATATAGGATTTTATTTTATGCATTTATTATATAGTTTTCATGATATGTTTGTATATATGTTTATATGTTTTAATTGTTTAGTATATGCTTGAATATGTTATGAATTGCCCTAGTATATGCTATGATCTTGTGATATGAATATTATGAGAATTGATGCATGATTATGGAATTTGAATTATGTTCATGCATGCTAGCTAATAGTATATTGATTTACAATTAATTATGTCACAATTTGTTACATGTTGATATTGAATTTAATTGTTACATGTTACATGCCTAAGGTTCATGATATGATATGATATATGTTGTCACATTGTTATATGATTCTTGAATTATAAATTGAGCTTGATGATATGGGTTAATGGATTAAAGCCTTGATCATATGTTATACACTTTAATAGTGTCACATGTTATAACCTAAGATAGAATAGTGTTTGATAACTTCATCTTATGCCTTAATTGGATCTCTTAACCATAGGTTATACCTTTAACCTAGATCACACTTGATTATAACAACATGAACTTGGAACTATAGGTTATAATCAAGATCATAATTTAATTAGGGTGTGTGTGTGTGTGTGCATGCCGTGTGTGTGTGTGTATTTACGTGCATGGTGTGTGTGTGTACCGTGTGTGTGGGTGTGTGTGTATAGTAAGGGTTTGACCCGACCCTTTGACCCGACATGTGAATAGTAACCTATGAATAGTAATCTGGAATAGTACTTTTGAATAGTGCTTTTGAATAGTAAAAATGAAATAAAACTTGTGCTTTCTTAATAGACATTTGCACCTAGGGTTTCCATATCCAGGGTCTAAAATATGTTTTCTTTCGTGGACTTGTTTCTTAACCTAAGGTTTGCGATAGGATTCATAATTTGCCTAAAGCTTACTCGGTTATAGTAAGATCATAGTCCAACGTTAAGAGTAACTCACTTTAACGTATTCCTTTGTGTGTTACCTTTCTTGAATACCTTCAATGGTATTACTCTCTTGCGTTACATGTTCTTTACATGTTCCTTGTTCATTGTTTCATGCATTTCATATGCATCTTGGTTAGTAGTCGGTCTTAGTTCTTAAGCTCACTCTAGTACACCACCTACAGGAGTTAAAGTTGAGCCCTGGGATCCCCAGGGCACCGCGTAATCTGTCTACCTACCTTTTGTTACTAATAGGTGAGGTGAAGTTATAAATGTTTCCAACTGGAACCACGATTATACTATCGTATCATATGTTTTGAAATTCAAAGCTAAACCTCGTTTTAAACTATCCCATTTATCAAGACATTCTTTTGAAAGGATCATTCATACTTTAATAGTATACCTTGATCTACAGCACATGTTTTCCAAAGTTCTGCATTCTTGTTCAAAGACAGTTACATGATCTGCTTATGTTTTCAAAGTACCGTTTCACATGTTTTACAGACAGCATCACATGTTTTACAGACAACATCATATGTTTACAGACAGTTTCACATGTTATAGTTAGCACCCGGAGTGGTACTCTGGTCACTGCTAATCTTGAAATGCAAGCATACAGTTTACAGTTTGGGCCCAACGGTTATGTGTGGAGGTCATGTTCGGGAGGTGTGCGCCAACGACATCACCAATACCGGCCGCCACAATTAGACAATTGACACCGACTTTTAACAGGAGGTTTGTTAAGTTAGGACAATCTGTCTGGGAACGGACAACAAATCTGTTCCCATTACATGTTTACAGGTCGCCTAGGGCTAGCTACCCGAAGTGACAACCGGTGGAGGATGGTGCATGTTTGTATGTGTTGGTGGAGTATTGTTGACCTTGGTCCGATGCTCTACTATATGTGGACTTATTATTGATCCTGGTCTGATACTCTACTTCATCATGTTTTTCTGGAGTAAGGATGGAGAAGCCTAGCTTGCAGGCAAAATTCTGTTTCATATAAGATGGTTCATATTTGGAAAAGTTCACTTTACCCGTATCCCGTTTTATGAAAGAACTATGAACCATCTACATCATATGTGTGCGCGTGTGATAGCATTCATGAAAAGAGTTTTGAAACTCGTATTCTTTTACAGCAATGCATTCAAACAGTTTTATCCATCGAACTTGTTTCAAGTTCTTCTTTAAAGATTTGCATTAACAGTTTTGAACTACACTTCAAGTTCTTTATCATTCAGTACTTTCTTTTGACTATTCCCTCACTTAGTCCTTTTGACTAATACCTCTTCCTTTTTCTTACCTCGTGGTTTCAGGTCTTGCAGCCCGCAGTCTAGAGGTATCTTGAAGCTCTAGATTGTCATTTTGTTTCAATCAGGACTTAGTATTACTTCCTTTTGTGTCCTGCATATGTTTTATGGCTGCATCACTTTATGTTTCTGAATACTTGAGTATTTTTGTTATACTCTTCCTGCTACTCTGTTACCGATTTTCTGAACTCTGCTATATCGGTACTTATATATGAATAAGTTATATGTTCTGATATATCGAGTCTCTCTTACACGATCAATATGTTCTTGCTTGTTATATGGCATCACACACATGTTTTGAAAAGTTTTAAAATACTCTGATTTTCCACTGCATAGCCACATCGTTATACATGTATAGTTCTGATAGACAGCCGTTAGCTGGAGTATTTCTTGAGTGATGGCTCACACAATTACTTGAGAGTTGCTTCAGTGCGGGGGTTGAGACGCCACTCTCCTCATGTTCTAGTACGGGTGGGGGCGTTACAGCCTGAGGTGGTATCAGAGCATCGGGTTAAGTAAGAAGAGACTTAACCTAGATTGCTCTCATGTTGCATCATGGATTGTTCACGCATTGCATCTAGGATCATTCTCATATTGCATCGAGACAGCATATTTGGGGATTGCATGGTTCTGTTATCTGGATTTCATATCTGTGGTATCTTCTGTATAGCTATGGCAGTTCAGCCACACCAGGATCCTAATCAGCAAATGGAAGAGGCTTTCTTTGAGCAGTTTCAGGCCCCGCGTACTGTGGCAGTCTCTCGCCGTGGAGGCACTCGTTTCTATACTTGGCGCAGGTCTAGGAACAGTGGCTGGCCTGGGTATTCCTATCCTAACAGAGTTGTGCACTATCTCGAGTCTGAGAGAGATGGTTACTTTCAGGAGTATCAGAGGACCCGTGAGGTGAGGTTGGAGTCTATACGCCATCAGGATCAATCACTGCAGTACCAGATTGATAGGGACATCGCTCGTGAGCATGCTGCAGAGATCACTTATATTGCCGATCAGAGGGTTGCTCGTATTGCTGAGCTGGAGCTAGATCTTATGCAGATGACTATCGATCGCGACACTTCTATGGAGCGTCACCAGCACTACCATGCACGCGTGAGAGCTCGCCTGAATGATACCTATCACTTGTCCGATGAGCAGGCAGTTGAGGAGGTCGAGGGTCAGGATGTCAGTCAGGCTTCTCAGGAGCCCGAGCCTATGCAGGAGCTGTCTGATGGAGGTTATTGAGGATCGGATGACGATGACGACAATGGCGGAGATGACCCAGCAGGACACGGACAGGGCGAGATCGTTGTTGTTTCTGATGACACCACCAGGGGTTCTTTGGACCACAGTTATCAGGGTTGATTGCTGATGGGAGGTTTCCGTATATAGTACGGATGCCTATATATCCATATACAGATGTCAAACGTATAGCCGGGACAGTTCAGGACTGTCTTCTGGATGAGGGGATGTATAGCTATGGTAGATGATCCCCGACTTTTGGACACCACGGATGACGGTTCAGATGACTTGGTACCTACTAGGTTATTTTCAGCAGGGTTGGACGGATTGGTAAGGCCTGTAAGGGAGTCAACTCGATAGTATCGGGTTCTCCCCATTTCTGAATTAATACTGTTAACATGTGGCCTATAGTAATTTTACCAAACCTTGCACAGTTATAACACTTTCGGCTTTATGTTGGATATCTGTTTACTGCTTTCCATAACTGTCATTGCATGAGTCTTAGAGTTGCTTCAAGATACCATTAGGGTCGTTAGTAGGATCATGCCATTTCATTTATTGAGAGCATGCTATTATTCTTGATATGTTGATTACGCTTCTGGATATGTTGATCATACTTCTGATCATGTTACAGCTCTGGTTGATATGACAGTGCATGTTCTGTTCTCGTTTATATGTTGATCATATTTCGGGATATGTTCTGTCCATATACCCGCCAAGAACGAAGCAAGCGGTGACAAACGGACATCCTAGCTAGGCGGTACTAGACTCACAAAGCTGGTAAACAATCACAAGTATGCAGAAGCTCGAATTAAAATACATTCAACAAGGTCTAAGAGAAATATATATTCAACAAGTAGATGACCGTCACGGTCCAGCACGTAATGCTCAAAATACAAAAAGTAAAATCATCCTAGTGACCAACACGGTCCAAACTAGCATAATAACATCATACATTCTAAATCCATAAATCCAAAACATAAGCGACATGAATATGAAGTATGTAAAGACACAACGAGTACAAGCTAGACTCGACACAACTCTCAAAGCAAGACCCCGCCTAGCAAGACTCCAAAACGCGACCTGCGGACATGAAAGGTAAAGGAGGTCAGTTCAAACGGAACCGGTGAGGAGAAGTATACATAATATAATTAACATAAGAAGGTTCAATGCATGCTCAAAACAAAGGTGTTCATGATCCGTTACGTTTTTAGAAAATAATGCAGATTTTATAAAAATACGGATCATAAACCAAAGCACCGGCTCGGCGAGTACGAGCACTCCATCCTTACTTCCCAAACCAAGTGAAATCAAACCAATCCATCCTTAACGCCGTTGATGTCGAGGGTGTGCACCCCCCCAATCATCGTAAAAGATCCATGGAGAAGTGGGTCCATGAAACCGACCTTCTCCCAAGCTTACCTCAACCCCGAACCCTCCTCGGAGTCTTAGCAAACTTGTCCAAAAGTGGGTACTTCGTAAGGGTGCAACCGTCCGCCCTTGCATTCCCGGTCTTACCACTTACTCCGCCCCGAGCGCTATCAAAAGAACCAACCAAGCAAGCGTCCTTGCAAGGTATAACAAAGGCTCGCTACATAACTCACACGTGCATAAAATCCAAATGAAAGTTCTAAAAGCATTTTGGGTACCTATCCCATATTCCAAAACACGAGTTTTACTTGTAAACCGTTTTCCATAGTCAAACATCATAATATGAGCAACGCTCACAAAACTTGGCTTATTAAGCCTACATATACCTTTTCGAAAATGGGAGTTCAAAACCATCAAACTTGATAGGTCATATGTGTCCATAGTTTTAGAAAACATTTTGATATTATAACTCCTCACCTTTACCAAGAACCTCGAAGATCAAGCACGAACAAGGAGGGTTACACGTCCGGAGACTCACCACCTAACAAGACAACGTACTAACAAAGGTAAGACTCGACTCGAAACCCAACAAGACGACGCACGGCTTTGACATGAATGCAAATATGCTAATGATGTGCAAGAAATGTTTGACGATGGTATAGATTGGCAATTAAGATCACATTGCATCATATAAGTCATATATCAAGTTCTCAAGTCATATGTAATAAGCGACCTATGAATCACACTTAACACAATTTAATTAAATTCATAACTTAATCAATTAAGATAACTTAAGCATGATTGAGGCATAAAGATCATAATATAAGGTATGCATGAGCTGTCACAACATATAACGAGGTCACAATACATTAGAGACATAATATAAATAAGTAAGGAACAAACGAGAAGCAAAACAAGTGAAACGAATCAAGAAAACAAGGTTGTGGAAAATCCACCCCCATGGATTTTCCTTCACAAAAAATCCACCCTCGCGGATTGTCCAGAAGCTACTGCCTTAAATCCACCCCCATGGATTTTTACACAGCAAAAATCAACATCTAGGCTTGAAAGGGTTGACTTTACGTAAAACGGCCATAACTTCTTCGTCTGAACTCCAAATCGAGGGATTTAAAAACCCACGAACTCGTAATCGAATTATCTACTCAATTTCATTAAGTTCTATCCAGTTTCAGGCTTGGAAAATAAATTTACCTTTTAGTCCCTAAATTATGCTTCAATGTCCAAATAAGCACATTGTTTCGTTTAATCATAAAACATGCTATCAAAGCTCAATAAGAACAATACGCACACATAATTAACATATCAAATAGTCATGTGTTTCATACAAATCATGTATTTCACATAAGCAGAAAACGATTACCAATATTAAGGCATAATTCCACATAACTCATGCAATGAAAAGATAAATCGTACACTCTTGTGCCAAACCCTACCTTGACCGAAAAGCGGGGCGTCACACGAACGGGAGACAGACAGACTCACAAGCAAGCTAGGCGGAACGTAGACCCTGACTGCAATGTGAAATAACAAAACTAAAGCGCATGCGGAAGTGAATCATACATTCAAATATAAAAGCACAAGCAGCAAGTGACGGGTTCAACTAGCATAGATACCCAATCCCAAATTATAAACATAATCATAAATGCAAACGGGTTCATTCTGTTCCTAGAAGCCTATCTTGAAAATATCATAACAAGATAAAACATACATGTTATAATCATACGTACAAACTTATACAAATTACAAAATAAGTATGCAAAGACTCGAACTTAACAAAAGACTCGTCAGACTCCAAGGACTCGACTCAAACCACCTAGCTCGAACTCTAAAGCTACACCTGCACACTAAAACAATGGGGAGGGAAAGGGGTCAGTCACACTGACTGAGTGAGGGGCTACCCATACACACAACATACGTATAAGAGCATAGCACATACAAATCAAATTGTTCGTGAACTCAGGGATAGTTTTTACAGGCCAAGACTTTGACCCGTGATATATACATATAGGGGTTTCTTAACAAAACAGAGCAAAACTTAACTTAACATATTCACACGTATCTTACATTTCATATCCTATCAAATCTTAGCTTATATTTTCAAATGATTCATTATTTTATTTTAATTATAAGTCTATCCCTGTTTCAAGAACTTTAACATATCCTACATACATAACTCGGTGGGTACGAGTATCAAATTCCATCCTTGACTTCTCATACAAATCATTTCATAGAAATACAAATCAAAAGATATCATACTTATAGAAAAAACCTCCTTCTCCGGCGATGGAAGGGTGTATACGCCCTAACCATCCATTACGGGTGAGAGGAGCACTAACACTCAACCCTCAGGGTCTTATCCCCCAACCAAACCTCCTGGCAATTCTGGGTTAGTCCTATCAAATTGGAGACCCTATCCAGGGTAAGCCCAACGGCCCAATGTCATCCCCGGATTCCTGACCCACAGTCTCCGGGGCCCAACAAATAAACAGACAGAAAGAATAGAGCAGAGCATACATGACATAACCTACTACATACCATTTCATACCATACATAATCATACCTTACCTTGCAACCACCACGCTATTCATACCTCTCCATGTCAAATCCTTAACTCGTATCTCTCAGCTCATAAGAGGTACACGGTTTGAAGCGTGGTTTAATGTTGCGAAACATAACAAATTATACCAAATCAGAACAAGAGTACATAGGCTTGTACATAGAGTATCATACTTGCAAACTCATAGCAAGGTCATAAAATTACATATCTCGCATGTATTTACTTATACTTAAGGTTATAGTTCGCATGCATAGAAAACGAGCACGTTTCAATAGGGTTTAACTATAACCTAACCTTACCTTACACAGATGAAGCTAAGAACAAGATAATTGATCCAACCAAGAATCGAATCGGCTAGCGAAACACCACCCCGGGTGCACCTGGACAAACTGAAGACAAGATGCAAGACTTAGATATGAGAATAAACCACATAGACGCACGGTGTATGTTTATGCACCCAAAAGATGAAATCACGTAGGCATAATCCATTCTCATATCAATTTCATATAAATAAAGACTTCACATAGGTCAACATATTCATAAAACACGTTAAAGCTTGTTCACGTGCACAATTAACGCAACATATAAACACCTAACAAGGTGCATGAGATTCGTGCAAACATTTCACACTATTCGAGCAACATAAAATGCATAAAAGAACAAATATATACACAAACATGATATAACAAGTTAAGAACAAGTTCAGAGGTGGAAAGGTACAAGAAAAGCGGAATAAAAACACGAAAAGGGTTCCTTGTGAAATAGGCCAAAGCTAACAGTTTTTTCAAAATGTACAAGGTGTAGAAATATGTACATATCTTGAGTTAGAGGAATGGGAATTGAGTTTTGTTTCCTGGAAAGAAAACTAGACAAATAGATCTTTCCAACGGTATATGGTTCGAATCGTTGTTCAAAGGGATCCAAAAGTGGCGCAGGTTTGAAGTTGAACGAGTGTAGAATTTCAGCGGAGTGGCAATACAAATTTAAAACGGTTATATCTCCCAAACCAAAATGAACTTTAATGTGACTCAAAGAGGTTGATCGTGTCAAAATTTCAAGTCAATCAGAGCTCGTATGAAGGGTCCACGGCCTGGGAGATTTTTCCCTGCCCGGGGAAACTATCCAGAAACCCAGTGCATTAAGGTCCTCGCCGGGGACCATGTGACACTCCGACTTTTTGGCCGTACAGGTATTTCTTCATGAGTGAGCTAAGTGTGCTTTTAATTTATTTATTTATGCAACTATGTATTTATCATAATGTTTTTATGTTATACTTGAATTATATGAATTATTTCTTAAGTGTTATATTTGAGTTTTGAACATATATGTACGTATAACTTGGAACTTGAACCGTTTGCCTTCGAATCTGATTCTGATTTTCATGATAACTTGGTATGCATAAGATATATATGTGTTACAGAGTCGTTTATATGCTCGTTTTATGTTTTCATACTCGTTTTTTGTAGTCTTTGACCATTTATTTGTTTTAGGGACTCAAGGGCCTAATGGAGTTTTAGAGCACCTTGTGTTCCAAACGGCATATCTTGAGAACAGGAGTTCAGGTTCAGATTCCGGGAGCAGCACTGGACTCATAATGAAAATCCAGAGCCATGGAACTAAGCCTTGTATTTTTATAAGCCCATTTGAATCTCCGAAATTTGCCCGAACCGAGCCTCACGCGCAGATCTGCCATCTTTTACGATTTTGACCATATATCTCTCATTTCTTGACCAAATAGCCCTACTCTTGGACATACATGACCCTAACTCACCCCTCTATCTTCCCAAATTTCTCATTTAGTACTCCAAGAATAAGAGAAGAGAGAGAATCAACTGAGAAAGAGGAAAGGAAGGAGAAACCCGTAACTATTCACCCCATGCCATTTTTGAGCTCGTAACTTCTTCGATTCTTCTCCGATTCAAGAGGTAAGCATATATTCTTGTTCTCCATCTCCTTTTGGTTGTTTTAAGCTATGATTTTCGGATTTTCATTGAGTTTTGAGCATGATTTGAAGATGAGCATGAATAGTTAAGTTTTAAGCTCCATTTTCGAATTCTTGGCTGTTGTTCAGTTTTTGTGGAATTTGAGGCATGAAATGTGGTCTCCCTAGCTGCTATTATGTATATATGAACTTATATTTGATGTATGAGAAGTTTATGAGGTTTCACCATTATTGTACTTTGAGTTTCTTCAAGCTTTTGGACTAAAATTGATCTCCATGACTGCTGCTTGATTGTTGTTTGTTCTCGGGCTGTTTCGGGAGGAGTTTTTGCATGAAATTTGGTGGTTTGATGCTTTAGTATGTTTTTTATGTAGTTTCCCTGCTCCTCCCCTGTTCCTTGCTTGTTTTTCCCTTCGTTTTGCAGCTGATACGCGAAGAAGACGAAGCTGTCGCCTAGGGACACGCCCGTGGAGTTCCCACGGCCTTTTGGGTGACACCCCCATGTTGCCTTAGGTTTGGGGTGTCTGTACTGAGACACCCCCGTGTCTCTCTTTGTTCTACAAGGGAGATACGCCCTTGTCACCCCCCTTAAGCAGCCATTTAGTGGCTGCTACTTGGTGGTTTCCGTTTTGCCGTTTCTTTACTCCGCTGTGACGTTATGTGATGTTTGCTTGTTTTTCTTGCTATATTCTTGATTATATTTGATTTCTCTGTAACATCCCGATCGTTCGGATTTCCAGGTATGCTAACGAGAGTGTTATATGTGCACTTAAATTATTTAATTATGTAACTTAGTGTTATTTAATGCTTATGTGATTATTTGAAATTATATGAAATTATCTATTTAACTTATAACTTGAATTTTAAACGTTTATATTTACGTCTTGTGTAATTAGCTCTATATGCATTTGATTTTAAATCCAATTTTTACGAAATCTTGGTATATGTGACTTACGTGAGTTATGAATGTGTTTACATGCTCGTTACGTGTTTTAGAGTTTGTTTTATTTGGTTCTTGGCTCATTTTGTAAAGACGAGATTTAAGAGGGACTCGAGGCCTAATTAGCTTTAGCACACCTTGGGTTCCGAGCGCCATAACTTGAGCTCGGGGAATTTGGATTTGAATTCCGAAAAAAGCGACGGACTCATAACAAAGAAAGGAAACTTTTGAATCTAATTTGTTATTTTTCAAAGCCCATTTGAACCCTCGTATTTCACCCGGAATGAGCAGCTTGCGCCAAAGTGACCCCCTTTGACTAGTCTTGTACTTGTGGGCCCAATCTAACCATACTCAAGCCTTCATCCTTGTTTTATATGACCATGATTCACCTCTCTCTCTCCCTTACCAGCTGCTATTCGAACCACACCCCACACAAGAGAGGAAAAGCTGTTGAACCATGGAGAAAGAAGGAGAAAGAAAAGCCCTCTTCATGACTTTGTGATTTTGGAGCCAAAACTCTTCCATACTTCATCAATTCTTGATGGTAAGTATATTTTGGAATTCTCCATCATTATATGATGAATTTGATCCATTAAATCCATGCTTTAGTTCAGATGTAATATGAGTTTGGGAGATTGCATGAATAGGGAGGGTTAGAGGTCATTTCTTGCTTCCATGCCTTAGCTTGAGTTTGGGACTGAATTGATACATGTTTGTTGTTTATATGAGCTTCTTTGCTTCCATTCTTGATTCATACTTCATGCTAGATATATTAGAAATGTTTCACCACTGATAGCTTAGATGAAACCTTGAGTTTTTGGACATGAAAACTGGAATTTCGAACTGCTCTTCGCGGTATGAGCTGTTGTCATGCTTTTTATATTCGTTCGATGAATTTTTGCCTCTAATTTCATGTATTAATGCTTGGTTATGTAATATACATGTTGCTCTATGAATATGCTTTGTTTTGCCCTGATTTCATGCCCCTTTTTAGCTGCATATGTGAGTTAGAACATAACTTGTATTCATACCTCCCTTATAACGGTTTTGTGTGGCTGTTTTGGAGCTAATGGCTGCTGCGGTTTTGTGCATGAATTGGTGATGTTTTGATGTTGATTTCACGGTTATTATGTGTACTTTATGGCCTAAGACAACCTCCCCAAGCTGCTGCACGAAACTGCCCTGTTTTGCCCTTGAAAACCAAACTGCTGCGCATTGTTTTCTTTTTCGAAAATTTGCTCTTGACACGGCCGTGTCATAAATGACCTGAATCCTGACACGGCCGTGCCAGGGGTTTGACCTGAGCTTTTATTTTCTGAAAATTCGGACACGGCCATGTCTGTTTCATGTATATTTTGGACATGGTCGTGTCAGCTTAGTCGCCGGCGCCCGGGGGAGTTCTCTTTCGTTGTTTCGTTGCTTTTGTTGCTTCTTCCCACACCGTTTGTGACCTTTTGCATAGTTAACTTGATTTATTATGTGTTAACTTGTATATCATGAATTTATAGCTTGATCTATGTGCTCGTTTTCGAATCATGGCTTCATGTGTGCGATATGCCATTCTAACATGCGTATATGACTTCATGTCTTGTTTATATGCCTTGCATGATTATTCCTTGCTCCTTATATGATATGAATGCTTCAATAACATGTTGTATATTATGATATGCTTGTAATATGAAACTTATGAATTCGTTTAATGAGATTTATGAGACTTATGATTTAATATGAACTTGCAGGCATTATATGTTAACTTGTTAAGCTTCATACGCATCACTTGCATTCATATGCATTTTTCGAGCGTCAATATAGTTCATTTTGAGTTTAAGTACATTTCTTGTTGTCTCTTTTGTTCATAGGTTCTTCCCGAGGGTGACGTGGTCGTCTTGTAGGATTTCATTGCTCCCTTTTTTGCCCCGATACGTTCGGAAGGTGAGATTTTCTTCCTTTTAGTTAAGTGACCTACAACCATAATTGTAACGGCCCGTAAATTATCATAATCATATATATATATATATTTTTATGGTTAAAAAATATTAAGATATTATTATTTATATTTATTTGGACCTAAATATATAGAATAGAAAGTTTTGGGGGTGAAATTTGAATTTGCTAAAACTTAAAAAAAAAAAAAAGAAAAGAAAAGAAAAAAAAAATCAGACGCATTATGCGTCTGATATAAGCCCCCTCGCCCTATTCACTCTAAACTTAAACATAACACACACACTCTACACATTCAAACACACATAGAAAATCCACAAACCAAAGACGCGACACCGTCATTCTCAAGCTCCAGTGATTCGTAACCGAACCTCGATAATTTATAGGGGTTTTTCAATCGTCTCAAGAAGGAGAACATCACTGCAAAATCAGATTCGAGTTTTGTTTGGAGATGAAGGAGAAAATCGAGTTGAAAAGATGATCGAAAACTTGGTCGGTGGAGGCGATTTGTTCGGAGATTCGACTGGCGACCTTAGGCCTTTTGAAGAGCGACGCGAGTTTATTGCCTGTACTTGACCATTGAGAATCACTACGGTGGAGGCGCGGTGATGTCACGACTATAATCGAATGACGGCAACAACGACGGGCTTTTTCGACGACTTTTTCCGGCAAACTCAAGGTGGATTTTGACGTGTTAAATATGGGTAATCTATTTATGAAATCAGTTTTGATTAATTTGAGTTGATTTGGGTTTAATTTGAGAATCAAATTTCTAGGGTTTAGGGTTGCGTTTGAAAAGGGATTTCTTAATTCAATTCTAATCTGAATTGGTATGAGAAAAATGACTGGAGATTGTTAATGAGCATGAAGAGAGGATTAATTTGGTTATTTTTTGGGAATTTTCCGATGATGTGAAGTGGCGGGCCGATGGCGGTGGTTCGACGGCGACAACTCGCCGGAAAAACATCAGAATGTTGCTCTCGTTCTCCTAAACAAATTCATGTGATAATTTTGACAAATCTATAGACGATTGATATGATTTGAGGTTTAATTGCCCTTGAATTACATAATAATAATAATAATAATAATAATAATAATAATAATAATAATAATAATAATAATAATAATAATAATAATAATAATAATATTAATAAGTATTTTAACCCTAAATATTGATTATGCAAAACTAACATACTTTAATTTTAATTTGGGACTTAATTAAGCATAATAATGATAACAACAACAACAGTAACGTAACAATGAAATTGATTAATTCTTATTAATTGATTAATTTTGATTTATTCTAATTGTAATTAGAAGGAATAATTAAAGTTTAACCTTGATTCTGAAATTTATTTTAACGGTGTGGGCCTTACATATTGGACTGTACTGGACAATGGATAATTCAAGTTGTTTCGAGGATAATTTGATATTTAATAATACGGTTTAAATATTCAAAAATTATATAGTTGTTAGTAATAACAAATACTTGAAATTTATTTTAACCCTTATTTGGACTTGGCACACCAATAAATTGGAAGTATGTTGGATATTAAAACTGTTTAAACAATGTACTCTGATATACAATAATATTGATTAAATATATATCAGGATTTATATAATTGTTAATAAAATATAATGATAATTATGTATTATTGCTAATTAACCAATTTATTATTAATTGCGTTAAGATTAAGTTATTAATTAGCATATTTAAGCATTAGCTACACTAAGATTAACTAATAGATGTCGATACACAATAGCAGTCGGTAATTTAGAAATTATTAATAACGAATAGTAGAATATGAGCTTAGCCAATTAAATTATTCTTGTCAGGTAACTTAAAGCAACAACAAGCAAACAAGGAAATGCAACAGCCCTAACGGACAGGTGGGAATAACCACTTCTGGCTGGAGACAAAACACAACCCTCGTACCTACTTTCTTTCTATCTGTTTCTATTCGTTCTATTCTGCTTCTTATATTATATGTGCTTCTATTCTTTCTGTCTGCTCCTATTATTCTATCTGCTTTTATTCTTTCTTTCTACTTCTATTATTCTTGGATTGTTCCTTGACTTATCTTTGACACTGCTCCTTGAATTATTCTGAATTACCTTTTGAACTGTTTACTGATCTATTCTTTGAATTGTCTCCTGAACTGTTTGCTAATCTGTTACTGTTTGTTAATCTATTCATTGAACTGTTACTGTACTGCCTACTGTATGTTCACTGCCTTGTGTTCTGAGCCTCTGATTAATAGCCATTTTGTTTGAGCTACTTTGTAAGCCTACCCTAAACCTACCTAAGCCTGATTCTGTAACCGATTCTATAAACCAATATGAAGGAGAATACCGACTGCGGGGACCCCAAAGTTCGTTAATTCCTAGGGTCGCTCCCTGGGAATGACCATGCGTGCGTCGCTGGTCTCTGTACTGTCCACTGCCACTGACTACTGCCTGGACTAATCATCTGGGAAGGCGATACAAGTCGGGACCTATAACACTTGACCCTCAGTGAACATTATCTATTTATCCTACTCTTCATTTCTGTTGTCGTTCTTACCGTTATTCTTCTGATGTGCTCTGCTACCTTTCTGTTCATTATTCTTCTGATTTGTTCTACTATCTTTCTGTTCTTGATTATTGTGATAATTCCCACTGAGTCATTTGACTCACCCTATATTTGTAACACCCGAGCGCAAGGTGTCACATCCCCCGCACCGGGACCCGACCCGAATATGAAATGGACAATCCATACCCGAGCTAAGTCACGGCGAATGGGGACAAACACAAACGCTATGCTAGGCGGGCTAACCCTTAAACCATACGAATCAGAGTAAATCACTAAAGCGGAAGCTTTAACTTAACAAAACACATCATATATATATACCACGAGCATGCAAGCTCCAAAAATAATTCATATACAATACGAGAGTATCCAAAAGAGCCATCATGGTTGAAATATAAAGAACGATCCAAAATACAATAATCATAAATAAAAGTATGCAAGTGTAATGACAACTACAAGAGCTAGAAGCAAATGCAAGACCTATTGACTCGAATTCCCGCCTAGCTCCAAGACACCTGCACAACACAACTGAAAACGAAACGGGTTCAGTCCAAAAGGGATTGGTGGGTATAAAAGATCGGCATAGATATAATATACAACGGTATTAAAGCAATCACATGCAAACTATAATCCCAAGCGAGGTTTTAGAAGCATTTCCCAAATGGGTGAAATAGAGAAATCATCGGAAGGGATTATAACCATCAATTTTACAATAGGTCATTAGTGGCCCGGCGAGTGGGCGTGCATCATCTCCAACCAACACATTGTGTCATTCAACAATCATTCATTCATTAAGTCTTTTCAAGCATATCATTCTTTTGTGCACAATCAATCGATTCTATTCAATCGGTCATATACACCTTCTTCCTCTGGGTTGGTGGACGGGTTTGCAAGACCCGGCCACCCAATCATTGACCAAAAGGGGTTACATGACTCCCCAGATGGCGCTCAGCTCCCTTTCCCCGCCAATCTCCTGGCGAGGTCCGGTACCGCCGTAGTTTGGTGGGGACTAATGTGAGGGATCACCGTCAGCCCATGCTTCCTCGGATAGCCACTCACACCAAGAACCCCGGGCCCCAATCAGTGCAATCAATCAATACTCACCAAAACAATCGGTAGGGTATTAAAAGAAAAAGGGATTATACGTTCGAAATCATTTACCCGAAAGTGACTCAATATATATAAATAGGTAATTCTATCTTTGGCTAAAACTTTGCACATAAGGGTATATTGGGTCATTTTATCTAAATAGTAGAGAAACCCACCTTAAACGACAAAAGAAGAGCACAAAAGCCTCACGGACCGGCCTCGTCTCCAACAGGACCAAAATCTGTGCAAGAAAGGTGAAGCGAGACTCACAATGACCAATTAAGACGCTCGGCCATGAAATGATCGTGATATGAATGCATAAAAGAGTATATTATGTAATGAACATGTTCATGTGCACTATTAATATCTTAAAGACATATAAACATTCATTTCATTCCTTTCATGAAGCATTTAAAGCCGTTCAAATACATAACTTTCACATTTAAATCAAATTGATTCAAGAATTTCAAATAACGAATATAACACGTAGTAGCATAACATGTTTACACTTAGAAATTAGGCAAATAGAAACATTCAAGTCATATTTGGAAATTAATTAACATAAAATAAATAACAATTAAATTCTAAAATTTAATTAAATTAAATAATAATTAAATATATATATATATATCACATTAAACATGTATTAGATAATATATAATATATATCAATATACGTACAAACACATGCAAATTACACAAAATGAACAATTATGCATGCATGAAATTTCAACAAAACAATGTAATTATTACATATTCATGCAATATATATATATATATACTATATATTGACCATGTAGCACCCGAGCGCGATGTACCACATCCCCCGCACCATGACCCGGCCCGTATATGAAATGGATTTCCATACGCGTGCTGAATCATAGCGAACAGGGACACACACACACTAAGCCAGGCGGGACTAACCTATCACTTAACCCCAAAACCACAACAATCAGAGTAGCAGAATAACGTAAAAGCGGAAGCAACAAATCATAAATCATAGATTGAGCTATATGATCTAGGTACCAACAATTATCCCATATATTGAGCTCTATGCTCTATGTACCAACATTTAAGTTCACGGAAGTTAAATCCCAATACAAGTACGTTCTAAATCATAATCAACATATACAGGCCATCACGGCCCAAAACAACATTTATATACAATTACCAAAAGTACGAGTATGCAAGTGTAACATCAAAACATGAGAGCTAGAAACGAATGCAAGACCTACGATTCGTATTCCCGCCTACGAATGCATGACAGCTGAAAACCAAACGGGTTCAGTCCAAAAGGGACTGGTGGGTATAAAACAGGGTATAAATAGAATATATGACGGTAATTAAACAATCACATGCAAGCTATAATCCCAAGCGAGGTTTTAAAGAATTTCCCAAGTGGGTGAAATAAAATCATCAAAAGGGATTATAACCAATCATTAACATTAGGTCATTATTGGCCCGGCGAGTGGGCGTGCATTATCTCCAACCAACACCTTGTGTAAAACATTTAAACATTCTTTCATTCATTCTGTTCATGCATTTCAATCTTGTGTGCACATTCATTAACATTTACACCTTCTTCCTCCAGTTTGGTGACGGGCTTGCAAGACCCGACCACCCATTCATTGACCAAAAGGGGATACATGACTCCCCAGATGGCGCTCAGCGTCCATTCCTCGCTAACTCCTAACGAGGTCCGATTACGCCGTTAATTGGTGGAACTAATGTGAGGGATCACCGTCGGCCCATGCCTCCCCGGATAGCCACTCACACTAAGTCCCTGGGCCCCATTCGTGCATAACATTCATTCTTTCTTTTCTCGCCAAAACATTCGGTAGGATTTAGAAATTAAGGCTTTACGTTGAAAACATTTACTCTATGAAAATGACTCTATATATATGTATACTTTGGTCGAAAACTTTTCACGTTAAAGGTATTTATAGGGTCATATAGCTAAGTAGAAGAAAGACCCACCTCGAACGGCAAAAGAAGAACACACGAGCCTCACTGACCGGCCTCGTCTCCAAAGGAATCAAAATCTGTGCAAGACAGGTGAAGTGAGACTCAATATGACCAAATAAGATGCTCGACAATGACATGGTTATGATATGAACGCATAAAACAAATATAATGGACATGTTCGTGTGCACTATTAATGTCTTAAGACATATAACCGATCATAACTTTCATACTTGCATTCTTGCATTAATATAACAATCATAACATAACTAAATTAGAGTCACGTCCAATATAACCCACAAATACGAGCCACGTATGCAAATCAAGCAAGAAAAGAGACTTCTCAAGGCTGCCAATTCAAATGACACGGCCTTGTTGAGTTTCAAAGGGAAATGGACACGGCCGTGTCCGAGGTTTAAAAATCAGAAAAATCAAAGTCGAGGGCTTGACACGGCCGTGTTACATTTTCAAAGGATTTGGACACGGCCGTGTCCGAGGATAAAATCAGAAAAAAAACAAAGTCGAGAGCCCAACACGGCCGTGTCCATTTTCAGTTCAAAGCTGACACGGCCGTGTCAGCTCATCGTTTTGAAAGAAATAACAGAGCATCAGCTCTGTTACGCGAGGGAAAAGCTTTGCAAAACAGGGCAGCCACCAAGAAGCTCTCAACCCACACTTAGACATGCCTTTAAGCCACAAAACTCATGCAAATCATGCAATTCATTCATATAGATATCAATTCAAGCTCAAAGTTGGCAAAAGATCAATCAATATCAAGCTTTCATCCATGGAAGCTTCAAGCTTCAAAAATGGCAAGTCATGCTATACACTCCCAACATAAAATCTAAGCATAAGGAAATGATAAGGAAGTTTCAATCATCATCTTTCATGCATCAAACCTCACTTTAAACCAAGGAAAAACATGGAACCAAGAATTCATATCATTTATTCATTTTCAAGCTTTTCTTCATGCCACATGATTCTCCAACTTAAATCAAGATACAATCGGGAGAAAATGGAGAGGAGAACAAGGAGAAAACAATATGTATCCTACCTTGGAAGAAGATGAAGGATTGGATGATCTTGAGCTCAAAGTTGGTTTGATCAAAACAAGGGTTTCTTGGCTTCTCTTCCTTGCTCTTGCCTTGGCTGATTTTGATCGATCAAAAAAATGGGAAGAAAAAGGGGTAGGAAATGCTGATATCTAATAAGGAAATGGGTAGGGTACGGGTTGGTCCAGGTCCGGTTTGTTTAAGAAAAAGGTTCAAACAAGTTATAAGGTCGAGGCTATGAAATGGTTCGTTGTCAAAGGTTTAAATGATATCGAAAAGATACAAGGTCAAGTTCAAAGGATAGGTAACGTCGAAACAAGTTCAACGCCGGTTACGGATCTCGGTTTCGAGATCCGGAGCTCAAGATATCGTGAAAACCGTTCAGGGTTGCCTATTATACAAATAGGTCCCTAAACTTTCAAAAAGTGGCAATTAAGCCCAAACTCAATTTCCAATTGAGTCCAAAACATGCAAATACAATACAATTAAGCCCACGGATTACACGGAACACGTAATTTCATTCAATTAACACCACATTCACAGAATTCACATTTTCACAAATCCGATCACATATTCACAGCTCATATAGACAATCAAAAGAAATTTTAACCAAATAAATCAAATTATAACGAATTCAATTAACAACTCAAAATATAAAGTCATATAATTAAATATAAATACGCATGTAACACTTACCTGCACGTGTGAAAACTCGGGGCGTCACAACCTCTCCCCCTTAAAAGAATCCGTCCTCGGATTCATTTATCGGCTGGAAACAATTCAGGATGAAATCTTTTCATCTTCTCCTCTGTCTCCCACGTAGCCTCTTCTGATTTATCACTTCTCCATAAGACTTTAACTAGTGGGATTTTCGGGTTTCTTAATTCTTGAAATTTCCGATCCAAGATTCTAACCGGTTTCTGAACGAAAGTAAGGTTAGGCTCAAGTTCCACTTCTTCAACGGTTAAGATCTCGGATTCATCCGGATAATATTTCCGAAGCTGAGAAACATGGAATACATTATGAATTCCTGTCAAACTCAGGGGTAGATCCAAACGGTAGGCTGTATCCCCAATTCTTTCCAAAATCTCATAAGGTCCCAAATATCGGGGATTTAGCTTTCCTCCCTTTCCAATTCGGGTGAACCCTTTTCGAGGCGAAGCTTTCAGAAACACTCTATCCCCAACTGCAAACTCAAGATCCTTCCTCCGTTTATCTGCATAGCTTTTCTGTCGATCCTGGGCTGCTTTCATCCGTTGTCTGATTATTTGGACCTTATCAATTGCCTCCTGCACGGCCTTAGAGGGTTTTTTCTTATTTTCCTCTCGTTTCACACCTTCTTGCTTCGTCCAATTCCATTCTTCTAAATCAAAGAACAACGGTGACCTGCATTTCCGTCCGTAGAGAGCCTCATATGGAGCCATTTCTATCGATGCTTGAAAACTGTTATTATAGGCGAACTCAATCAAGGGTAATTGCTCGTTCCACGAACTCAAAAAATCCAATGCACATGCTCTCAACATATCCTCCAAATATTTGATTAATCTCTCGGATTGCCCGTCTGTCTGAGGATGGAAAGTTGTGCTGAATTGAAGCCTTGTTCCCAGATTCCTTTGCAATTCTTGCCAAAACCTAGAAGTGAACCTCGGATCCCGATCTGATACAATGCTGACCGGTACACCATGAAGTCGCACAACTTCATCAGCATATTTCTTAGCCAATTTATTCACCTTATCCGACATCCGAATCGCAAGAAAATGCACTGACTTCGTCAATCGATCTACTATTACCCAAATTCCATCCAAACCACCTTTCACTCGTGGAAGACCCGTAACGAAATCCATCGCCACTTGCTGCCATTTCTATTCTGGGATAGGTAACGGTTGAAGTAACCCCGATGGTTTCTGATGTTCTGCTTTCACGACCTGGCAAGTTAAGCAATGCCTCAAGAAATTGATCACATCCCTCTTAAGTCCATTCCACCAATAAAATTTCTTTAAATCCTTATACATCTTATTTCCCCCGGGATGTATCGAATACCCTGATCGATGAGCTTCTTCCAATATCAACTGTTTCAATTCTTCCGGAACCACAACTCTGCTCTTAAACCTTAGAAGCCCGGTGTCATCAAATCCGAACGGACTCTCTGAATCATTTCTAGCTTTCTGCACTAACTTCTAAACCTCGGAATCCACCCTTTGCGCTTCAAACAATCTTTGCTGAAGGTCCCCGTTGAACCGTAATATTCTGAATACTAGCTCTCAGCTTGAAAGACTCAGAATTTTCTCCAACTTCCACTTCCATATTAAACACACTAGCCTTCCTGCTGAGTGCATCCGCGACCACATTAGCGTTTCCGGGATGGTAACGAATCGTACACTCATAATCTGCCAACATCTCCATTCAACGTCTCTGTCTCTTGTTTAATTCCTTCTGAGAGAACAAATACTGATGACTCTTGTGGTCGGAAAAGATCTCAAAAGAAACTCCATAGAGATAGTGTCTCCACTTTCCCAAAGCGAAGATCACCGCTGCAATATCGAGATCGTGAGTGGGATAATTCTGCTCATGATCCTTTAATTTCCTCGAGGCATAAGCTATCACCTTACCCTTCTGCATCAAAACACATCCCAACCCTTCTTTCGAGGCGTCCATATAAACCATGTATCCTTCAGTGCCCTCGGGAAGTGCTAATACCGGTGCTGTGGTTAATTTTTCCTTCAAGAGTTGGAAACTCGCTTCACATGCCTCATCCCACTCAAATTTAGCTTCCTTCTTAGTTAATCGAGTTAAAGGACAGGCTATCTTTGAAAAATCCTTCACAAACCTTCGGTAATAACCTGCCAATCCCAAGAAACTTCTTACCTCGGAAGCATTCTTCGGACTCTGCCATTGAGTAACTGTCTCGATCTTTGAAGGATCAACTTCTAAACCCTTACTTGAAATAATATGGCCTAGAAATGCAACCCGGTCGATCCAAAACTCACACTTACTAAACTTGGCGTATAACCGATGCTCTCTCAACGTTTCCAATACCAACTTGAGATGCCTAGCATGATCCTCCGGAGTCTTAGAATACACGAGAATATCATCAATGAAGATTACAACGAATTTATCCAAATAAGGCCGAAAAATCCGATGCATCATATCCATAAACGCTGCAGGGGCATTTGTCAATCCAAACGGCATCACTACGAACTCGTAATGCCCATACCGGGTATTGAATCCTGTCTTCGGTATATCCTCTTCCCGGATTTTCAATTGGTAGTAACCTTGCCTTAAATCCAATTTCGAATAAACCCCTGAACCTTGCAGCATATCAAATAAATCCTCGATGTGGGGTAACGGGTACTTATTCTTGATAGTCATCCGATTAAGCTCCCGATAATCTATACACATTCTCAACGACCCATCTTTCTTCTTGACAAAGAGAACCGGAGCACCCCACGGAGATGAACTCGGTCGAATATAACCAATCTTGAGTAATTTCTCGAGTTGAATCTTTAACTCCTTCAACTCTGCCGGAGCCATTCTATAAGGAGTCTTGGAATACGGTTCTGATCCTGGGTATAAATCAACAACAAATTCAATCTTCTGATCTGGTGGTAGAGAACCCAAATTCTCTGGAAATACGTCGGGATATTCCTTTACTACAACCGTCTCCTCAAAACTTGATTGATCCTTTGGTTTATTAAGGAGATAGGCTATAAATCCCGTGGCTCCATTCTTCACCAATTTACGAGCTTCCATAAACGACAATAGAGGTATATTCTTCGACCCAACTTCTCCAATCAACTCATCACCCAATTTAATCTTCTTCTTAAAACAATCCACTTCGGCCCGGTGCCGATACAACCAATCCATCCCGAAAATTACCCCATACTTCTTCATAGACATCACGATGAAGTCTGCCGGATAATCCTTCCTTTCTATCAAAACCGAACAACCCTTAACAACCTGATCCGTCTGCAAACTACCTCCAAGAGGTGAACTCACAAAATAACAAGAATTTGAACAAGTAACAGATAAGCACAGAGGGGTACATAAATCAGAAGATATAAAAGAATGAGTGGCGCCCGGATCGAATAATGCGTGAATGCTCGTGTTATGAATGCAAACGGTACCTTCCACCACAGTATTTGGATCAGCTTCAACTTTCTGCTCCTCACCATCAAGGGCATAAGCTCGTGCCTGAACCATCGGTCTCGGAGCTCCAGCTTGATACCCTGGTGTCTTGTCCGGGCATGAAAAAGCCATATGATCCCCTTTTCCACATATCAAGCACAACCTCAATCTCTTTCGGCAATTGTTGTAAGAATGGGTTGGCCATCCACAATAAGTACACGGAGGCTGATCATTGCGAGATCCCTTAGGAGCCGGTGGAGCCTGAGGTGGTCGTGGAATGGGTGCAATCTGATCTCCTGCTCTAGGCTTCTTGAAAGGTCCTTTTGGGGGTGGATCTGGTAAATTCATCGGCCTCTTCCCTTTGTTAAATCCCGAGCCGAATCCTGACCCTTGTCCCTGGCGATAAGCTGGCCTTCTAGCATTGACAGAATCCTCAACCTTTAAGGCTTTAGAAGTAGCCTTCGCCCAAGTACTCGTGTTAACCGCCTCAAGAGCTGCCTGAATGTCTGGTCGAAGTCCCTGAATAAATTGCATAGCCTTGTGAAAATCATCACCTGCTATGTTAGGTGCATAGCTAGACAATCTCTCATAATCCGAAATATACTCGGCCACAGATCTCGATCCCTGCTTCAATTCGGTGAATTCCCTCAATCTTCGAGTACGGGAGGAGGGAGGGATGAACTTATTCTTGAATTCCCTCGAAAAGACTTCCCAGTTAATCTCTTCTCCAGCTGCTTCCAATACTATCCTTGTGCTTTCCCACCAAGAATAGGCTTCCCCTTGTATTAAAGTAAGGGTGCATCGAGCCTTCTCTCGGGACTCACATGGAATGAGTTCCCATATCCTCTCGACTTCCTTCAACCACATTTCCGCCTGCGCATCATTTCCCTTAAAGAACTTGGGAGGTCTTTGGTTCTGAAACTCCCTAAGTATAACTGAAATCAGTGTCTCATGCGGTACAGCAGGTACAGGTGGTACCGGAGGTGCTGGTGGTACATAATCTCGAAGCCTCTGGTCTATAATGTTGATAACCGAATTAGCAAAGGCCTCTGCTGGCGGGGGCTATGGAGGTGGAGGCGTAGGAGTACGACCTCGATGATGACGTCATCCTGGAGATCGATCACGGTGTCTACGTGGAGGCATCCTGTCAATAAATACTGAAATGCGTGCTAGGCTTAGCTCATGCATGATAATGTAATTAATTCAACCACAATCCGAAATTTAAATCAATCGAGCACAAAAAAGATGTATATGCAACACATTGTCAATTAGTTCCTAAACCGAACGACCTAGACAGACTCACACGACACGAAAGCCCGGGTTTTGCAACCCTAAGCTCTGATACCACTTAAGGATGTAGCACCCGAGTGCGAGGTACCACATCCCCCGCACCATGACCCAACCCGTATATGAAATGGATTTCCATACGCGTGCTGAATCATAGCGAACGGGGACACACACACACTAAGCCAGGCGGGACTAGCCAATCACTTAACCCCAAAACCACAACAATCAGAGTAGCAGAATAACGTAAAAGTGGAAGCAACAAATCATAAATCATAGATTGAGCTATATGCTCTAGGTACCAACAGTTATCCCATATATTGAGCTCTATGCTCTATGTACCAACATTTAAGTTCACGGAAGTTAAATCCCAATACAAGTACGTTCTAAATCATAATCAACATATACAGGCCATCACGGCCCAAAACAACATTTGTATACAATTACCAAAAGTACGAGTATGCAAGTGTAACATCAAAACATGAGAGCTAGAAACGAATGCAAGACCTACGATTCGTATTCCCGCCTAGCTCCCTTGACCCCTGCACAAAACAGCTGAAAACCAAACGGGTTCAGTCCAAAAGGGACTGGTGGGTATAAAACAGGGTATAAATAGAATATATGACGGTAATTAAACAATCACATGCAAGCTATAATCCCAAGTGAGGTTTTAAAGAATTTCCCAAGTGGGTGAAATAAAATCATCAAAAGGGATTATAACCAATCATTAACATTAGGTCATTATTGGCCCGACGAGTGGGCGTGCATTATCTCCAACCAACACCTTGTGTAAAACATTTAAACATTCTTTCATTCATTCTGTTCATGCATTTCAATCTTGTGTGCACATTCATTAACATTTACACCTTCTTCCTCCGGTATGGTGAAGGGCTTGCAAGACCCGACCACCCATTCATTGACCAAAAGGGGTTACATGACTCCCCAGATGGCGCTCAGCGCCCATTCCTCGCTAACTCCTAACGAGGTCCGGTTACGCCGTTAATTGGTGGAACTAATGTGAGGGATCACCATCGGCCCATGCCTCCCCGGATAGCCACTCACACTAAGTCCCTGGGCCCCATTCGTGCATAACATTCATTCTTTCTTTTCTCGCCAAAACATTCGGTAGGATTTAAAAATTAAGGCTTTACGTTGCAAACATTTACTCTATGAAAATGACTCTATATATATATATACTTTGGTCGAAAACTTTTCACATTAAAGGTATTTATAGGGTCATATAGCTAAGTAGAAGAAAAACCCACCTTGAACGGCAAAAGAAGAACACACGAGCCTCACTGACCGGCCTCGTCTCCAAAGGAATCAAAATCTGTGCAAGACAGGTGAAGTGAGACTCAATATGACCAAATAAGACGCTCGACAATGACATGGTTATGATATGAACGCATAAAACAAATATAATGGACATGTTCGTGTGCACTATTAATGTCTTAAAACATATAACCGATCATAACTTTCATACTTGCATTCTTGCATTAATATAACAATCATAACATAACTAAATTAGAGTCACGTCCAATATAACCCACAAATACGAGCCACGTATGCAAATCAAGCAAGAAAAGAGACTTCTCAAGGCTGCCAATTCAAATGACACGGCCTTGTTGAGTTTCAAAGGGAAATGGACACGGCCGTGTCCGAGGTTTAAAAATCAGAAAAATCAAAGTCGAGGGCTTGACACGGCCGTGTTACATTTTCAAAGGATTTGGACATGGCCGTGTCCGAGGTTAAAATAAAAAAAAAAAACAAAGTCGAGAGCCCAACACGGCCGTGTCCATTTTCAGTTCAAAGCTGACATGGTTTTGAAAGAAATAACAGAGCATCAGCTCTGTTACGCGAGGGAAAAGCTTTGCAAAACAGGGCAGCCACCAAGAAGCTCTCAACCCACACTTAGACATGCCTTCAAGCCACAAAACTCATGCAAATCATGCAATTCATTCATATCTATATCAATTCAAGCTCAAAGTTGGCAAAATATCAATCAATATCAAGCTTTCATCCATGGAAGCTTCAAGCTTAAAAAATGGCAAGTCATGCTATACACTCCCAACATAAAATCTAAGCATAAGGAAATGATAAGGAAGTTTCAATCATCATCTTTCATGCATCAAACCTCACTTTAAACCAAGGAAAAACATGGAACCAAGAATTCATATCATTTATTCATTTTCAAGCTTTTCTTCATGCCACATGATTCTCCAACTTAAATCAAGATACAATCGGGAGAAAATGGAGAGGAGAACAAGGAGAAAACAATACATATCCTACCTTGGAAGAAGATGAAGGATTGGATGATCTTGAGCTCAAAGTTGGTTTGATCAAAACAAGGGTTTCTTGGCTTCTCTTCCTTGCTCTTGCCTTGGCTGATTTTGATCGATCAAAAAAATGGGAAGAAAAAGGGGTAGGAAATGCTGATATCTAATAAGGAAATGGGTAGGGTACGGGTTGGTCCAGGTCCGGTTCGTTTAAGAAAAAGGTTCAAACAAGTTATAAGGTCGAGGCTATGAAACGGTTCGTTGTTAAAGGTTTAAATGATACCGAAAAGATACAAGGTCAAGTTCAAAGGATAGGTAACATCGAAACAAGTTCAACGCCGGTTACGGATCTCGGTTTCGAGGTCCGAAGCTCAAGATATCGCGAAAACCGTTCAGGGTTGCCTATTATACAAATAGGTCCCTAAACTTTCAAAAAGTGGCAATTAAGCCCAAACTCAATTTCCAATTGAGTCCAAAACATACAAATACAATACAATTAAGCCCACGGATTACACGGAACACGTAATTTCATTCAATTAACACCACATTCACAGAATTCACATTTTCACAAATCCGATCACATATTCACAGCTCATATAGACAAGCAAAAGAAATTTTAACCAAATAAATCAAATTATAACTAATTTAATTAACAACTCAAAATATAAAGTCATATAATTAAATATAAATACGCACGTAACACTTACCTGCACGTATGAAAACTCGGGGCGTCACAGACCATGCATGCATGAAAAGATGGAGAACAATTAGAAAACCAAAATTAAACCATGTAGAATGTGTTTTTAAAAACTGAAATTTACAGGCGAGAGCAGGGGTCGCGGCCACGACCTATTTTCTTCATGAAATGGTAGCGGCCGCTACCCTAATAAAATCTAAATTTTTGAACAAATTTCCAAGAACTCGAAATAAGGCAAAAATTGGGTGTTGGCCGCGACAGAAATACACGTAAAGAGGGTCGCGGGCGCTACCCTGTTTTGTGATAGCAAAAGACGCAGCAGAGCAGTAGAAAAACAGAGCAACACCAATCCAATCTTCAACCAACATATTCAGGTAAGTTAAGGTCACAATTATGCAGCAAAAAGACTCCAAATCAATGTACAAATTCAGCCCCAAGCAAGTTCAAACGCAGTAGCAGCAACACGAAGGAAGAAGGGGGGGGGGGGAAACTCCATTTTCATTCAAAATTCATTAATGGTAACTTAACCAATTCTCAACTACCACAACATACATGTCCATAAATGCAATAAGGGAGTTGAGATGATCACTTTCATGCTTGGAATCAATCAAATTAATCAAGAAATGGAAGAGATCAACATATGAGTTCAAACCTAACTCTTTCTTCAACTCAGCCAAATACTAATGAAAACATGATCAAAATTAGGGATGAATAGCTTAAAATGACTCATATTGAATTTATAATACAACCCTAAGCTTACCTTGTGGATTAATGGAGGTTTGGAAGAGATTTGAGCTTGAATCTCCAAGGATTAGCTTGAGCTATTGGAAAACTGGAAAGCAGGGGAAAGATGGCTGAATTTCTCTAATTGAAAGAGTGTGGTTCGGTTAGGGAGGATAATGATCAGCTAGATGGTTGAGTTAGGGTTCCATAGGTTCAAACCATGGTTAATTTGGTCAAGTATGGTGAGAGATATGGCTATTTTGGTGAAATGTGGCAGTTTTGGTGTCGTTTCTGTTTTTCGGTTGGATTTCGGAGGTTCAAATAACTTTGGAAAAATATAAGGCTAAGTTCACTAAACTCGAATTTTCGTTGCGAGTTCAACGAAGTTGGCGAAACTCGAATCCGAGTTTCCTAGCTCAAGATATCAAATACGGAACCAAGGGTGCACTAATTGCTCGTTAGCCCCCGATTTGGATTCCAAAAATCAAAATAAATTTGAAACGTATGCAAACGAACCCGAAAACATGAAACGATCATATATTCATATTCATAACATATATAAGTCCAACATATTAAATTTGCACGAAATTTCGGTATCAAATCATATAAGAACGAAGTACGTTTATAACACTCATACACAAGGCATTCAAAATCCATAACATTTCAAATAATAAAAAAAATTAGATTCGTATATATATATATATATTATAAATAATAATGCATGCATTAATTAAGCTTTAAAAAAAAACACACTAATTAATTGAATTAAATTCAAACCACGAAATAAATTGCATATTTAATATTAAATCACTTATGTTATAAATAATTAATATTTTAATATTTAAAATAAAATTAAATATATAAAACACGTATAAATAATTAATTCGCGCAATTTGGTAAACACATACGTCATACCTGTATGGCCGAAATATCGGGGCGTCACAATATTTCCCTCTATTTCGTTTTGTTCTCCAGAATGTATAGATAGAGGATGCTACCTGGAAATGGAAAGTGAGCTAAGGGAGACTTTACGCGTAGTGCCCATAGACTGGTTTGGATAAAGTAGCATACAATCTCAGGTGAGAATGCTAGCCGAGATGAGCTAGCCGATCTAGAGTATCGAATAGTGTTATTATACTTTTGAACTTAGACAAGGGTGTCCTATACAAGTGTGTTATCTTTGGATATCCTTAGTATTTCATATTTGTAAATCAGCTATGACTTTTGAATTAGTGTTTACACAGGTTTCGAGGAGTGACTGGTATCACCTGACGCCTGGATCCGTGGGCCTACGGAGGCCCCGAGTCGGGGCGCCACACGCAGTATCAAAGCTTAGGTTGGATACCTAAGCTGCTGGGATAGGATCCTTAGACTGTGAAGTATGGGCTCAACAAATAGTAAGTTCCATACTATAGGAAACCCGAGACTAGAATTTTGGTAATTAACCTATAGAAAGAGAGCGGTGGATCGTGCTTGGGTCACCTACTTTATTACAAAGCAGTGATAGAGACCCTTTTTTGCTCATAGGTTGCTTAGGATGGATATAGGTAGATTGACAGTCTAGTATAAGCATGATGTCGGGGTAAACTGGTGAGCTATTTTTTGATAGTTGAAACGCAGTTTTTATAGATTATAGATAGATCTATATGTGTGGAGGAGTGATGCCCTTTTGTAGGGGAGGGGGATCAATGGGTCCGAGTATCTGAGCTAAAAGGCTTTTGGTCCTTGACTTTTGAGAATGTGTTTATGTTTGACTTCGAGTCTCGTAATCGAATTTTGGGTCTCCCCTCGACTTTTCTTTAGAATCTTTCTTTGACTTTAAGTGATGATTCTAGCTGATGCGGAAGTGTCACGTCAACCTTTTTTCTTATGTGGTCCTAGATGGGCGTACATGTGTCTCACAAAATGGTATCACGGCAAGGTTCTCTAACTAACTCTCGTAGTCGTTTAGCACAAAGAGAAAGACCTCTATTTCACAAGCATCATCGATCGCGGTCGAGAAAGAAGTGTAGTGGAACTAGGAGTTGAGGATCGCAACGCTGCTGAATACCCACACGATTCTCCACATCGAGATGCCCATCATCAACATGCAGTCGGAGATATGCCCGATATGATGTAACGATTTATGCAGTTTTGTCAACAACAAGTGTACATAACTGGCGCTCGAAACAATGACGAAGGGAACATGAGAGATAAAGGATTAGAGTGATTTCTCACTTTTTATTTGCCTAAATTTTCTGGCTAACCTAATGATTGAGTGACAGAATCATAGTTTGGTGATATCCAAATTACACTGACCTCTAGAAAGTATGTTATTCCACTTTCTTGTTGGCATAAGCTACTAGAAATTGGTGGAGATTAACCTCCGGCCAGTAGGAACAAGAAAGAACGTTATTGACCTGGAAAAAAACTCTTCTCTGGCTTTTCACAACAACATTGTGCCTTAAGTAGTAAAGGATGCTAGAGAGCGAGAGTTTATGGCGTTGATTCAAGGAACATCTACAGTTTCCCAATACGAGGCTCAATTCAATCGTTTGATTCAATATATGCCTCACATCCAAGCAGATGAAAGAAGGATTATGAGAAAATTTGTGGATAGTTTTCGGACCGAGATTCGACGCCCTTTAATTGCCTGCGACTTTGAATATTATGTCCAAGTGGTTAACTAAGCTTTACAAGCGAATTCTGAATTGCAAGAAGGCCTTGTGAAGGAATTTCAGAAGATATAGCTTTTCTAATTACCGCTCTAATAATGTTTGGAAAGGACCTCGAGAACTTGGACAACCCTACGCGATAGCCGAAGAGGGTACACCAGACCTCAATGATGTGGTGGAAGGTATGTTCTATATGTCTGGAAGTAAAGACAAAGTATTATTTGATCCTGGAGCTGCTCATTCCTTTGTATCTCCAAACTTCATGGTAAATTTAAAATTGCGTTGTGAAGTTACGCTTTACGAACTTGATGTATAGACTCCAGTAGGTGCTAGTATGACGACTGATAAGATATACCCAGGATGTCCAATAAGAATTGGTGAAAGTGAATATCTAGTCAATCTTATTGAGCTTCCTATTGAAGGTTATGATGTTATTTTGGGGATGGATTGGTTATAACATCACCGGGCACAAATTGATTGCTTTAATAAGCAAATTAAGATTGAAAACCCAGTAACTATCCCTATAAAGCCCGATAGTAAACCGATGTCTATACCAATCTTATTGAAGTAAGAATAAGTATTAATTGCCCTATATTGACGAACTCTTAGAAGTACTTCAAGGCTCTAAGGTCTATTTAAAGTTGGATTTACAGCAAGGATACTATTAGCTAAGAGTTTGGGGAGGAGATGTGCCTAAGACTGTGTTTAATTCTTGATACGACCACTACAAGCTTGAAATGATGTCCTTCATATTAGCTGACGCACCAACTACATTTATGGACTTGATGTATTGAATTTTCCAACCATTTGGATCGATTCGGGGTGATATTTATTGATGATATCCTGATTTACTCAAAATCAGAGGAGAAACATGAAGAGCACTTACGAATGGTATTGCAAAAGTTGAAAATAACCAACTTTCTCAAAATTTAGTAAATGCGAGTTCTGGTTGGATCTAGTGACATTCTTGGATCACATAATTTCTCGAATGGGAATTCAGGTAGATCCTACTAAGATCGAGGCCATAACCGATTGAAGAGAACCCAAGAACATATCTGAAGTTCGTAAATTGGGTTTTTTCAAAAACTAGCTGGACCTTTGATGCGACTGGCATACTAGGATCAATTTTTGAGCGGTGTGTAAACTGCAAAAGGAGTTTTGAAGAGCTCAAGAGAAAGCTGACTTCAGCACCAGTGCTCGTATTACCAGAAGGCTTAGAAGGATTCATAGTATATACAGACGCCTCGAATGAAGGATTAGGTTGTGTACTCATGCAAAATGGGCGAGTCATAGCCTACGCATCAAGAAAGCTCTGACTTGGAGTTCCTGGAGGACTACGATAACATCATCTACCATCTAGGCAAAGCTAATATGGTGGTAGTTACCCTGAGCAGGAAAAGTGGAATATCACACTTAAAAGGGGCAGGAGAATTTAGAAGCCCAAAATCTTCAAAGAGAACGAGTGACTGCAATGACTAGATTTTAGGTCACAGGATTAGTAATATATCCTGAGATATATAGTAAGATAAGAGATGCTCAACCAGGAGATGAAGAAATTCAAGAATTAAAGAGAACCCTACGAGCTGATGAGAACACGAAATTCAAAATTGATGATATAGGGATTCTTTGGTTTGGGCAACAAATTTGTTTGCCAAAAGAATTGCGAGAAAATATGTTAAGAGAGACACACAAAACTCATCAAGTAGTACACCCTGGCGGAACCAAGATGTATCGAGATCTTATGCAATACTTTTGGTGGAGCGGGATGAAGCAAGATATTGCAGATTATGTGCAGAAATGCTTAACTTGTCAGTTAGTTAAAGTAGAACACCAGTGACCTTCTGGAATGTTGCAGCAACTGTCGATACCCACCTAGAAATGGAATCATATTACAATGGACTATGTTGCTAGCTCACCAACCATTAAAGACAACTATAATAGTATTTGGGTACTCGACGATAGACTTGCCAATTCAGCTCATTTTCTACTTATAAGAACACAGTATAGAGAAGAAAAGTTAGCAACTATATATCTCAGGGAGATCATGCGACTTCGTGGTATACCGATGAGTATTGTGTTAGATAGAGACCCAAAGTTTACCTCTAGATTGTGGAAAAGCCTCCTGGAGCAAATGGGAACGAAATTGTGTTTTAGTTATGCCACTCATCCTCAAACCATGACCATTCTGAAAGGACTATTCGGATATTAGAATACATGTTACGAGCGCATGCTTGATTTTGATACAGGATAGGACAAACACTTACCCCTCGTCGAATTTGCTTACAATAATAGCTATCAAGCGACCATCCAGATGGCTCCATATGAGGCATTGTATGGACGAAAATGCCAATCCCCCATATATTGGGATTTAAGAGAAGAAAAGTAATTAACTAAGTCGAAGGACGGGATGAATTGGTCCAAGTTGATGCAAGAAATGACAGAAAGATCCAAGCGATCAAACAAAATGTGAAAGCAGCACAGGACAGACAAAAGAGTCATGCGGATAAGAGACGGAAAAAAATTAGAATTTGAAGTTGGAGAAAAGTATTTTTGCCCATCTTTCCTAAAAAAAGGGTTCTCAAGGATCTGAAAAGATGGGAAGTTGAGTTCGAGAGACAAGGGACCTTTTGCTATCCTAGATAGAGTAAGCCCTGTAGCTTATCGTTTTCTTCCACCTGCTGACCTCACAGAAATTCACAACATGTTTCACGTATCGCGACTACGAAAGTACTATCCAGATGGAAAACATATAATTTCAATTGATGATGTCCCTCTACAAGAAAACCTGACATATGAAGAGCTTCCCGTATGCATTCTGGATCAAAAATTTCAAGAACTCCGAAACCAGAAGATCCCTCAAGTAAAAGTGTTCTGGAGATATCACGATATATAGGAGGCAACATGGGAACGAGAAGACGTTATGTAGAACGAGTATCCCAAATTATTCAACATTATAGGTATGAATCTGGGGACCAGATTCAGGGGAGTGTGTAACGGCCCGTAAATTATAATAATCGTATATATTATATATTTGTGTGGTTAAAAAATATTAATATATTATTATTTATATTTATTTGGACCTAAATAAATAGAATAGAAAGTTTTGGGGGTGAAATTTGAATTTGCTAAACCTTTGAAAAAGAAAAAAGAAAAGAAAAGAAAAGCAAAATAATCAGACGCATTATGCGTCTGATATAAGCCCCCTCACCCTATTCACTCTAAACGTAAACATAACACACACACTCTACACATTGAAACATACACAGAAAACCCACAAACCAAAGACGCGACACCGCCATTCTCAAGCTCCAGTGATTCTGTGACACCCCGCTCGTCCGACGTATAAGGTATGCCACGTTTCAACTTCCTTGTGTGTTTAATTTGGTGATTTTGTGTTTTGCGTGGCCCTATTTTGAACTCTTTTAGAGTTTAGGGGCCTGTTTGTAATTTTCTCTTTTAGGGGGGGGTTATTCGGTCATTTCTTGTTCGGTCGAGAGTTCGACCTCTTTGACCCCTTCCTTGCATTCGGGGCATCGAAACGAGTCCGTAGACTCTGAGTTTGCCCCATTCCGACTTCGTTGGCCCGTTCTTCCGATCGTTTTTACGTACGAGGACCCGAGATTTATACCCCGAATCCTCGTAATTCATGCAAAAGATCAGACCTCAGCCTTCAGCGTCTTCTCCAGCGATCAGCACTATTCACATAGTGGAGGTGTGTTTACACGCACATATCCGTTCTCGCTCGTTTCTCGACGGAATTTGAAGTTTGAGTAGTGGAAATTTATCAGCTCGATGAGCCCGTCACGATGGTACAAGAATCGGAGGATAAAAATCAGCGGTGGTGGAGCTATGACGAGCAGCCGCGCCGCCACTTTGCGGCGGCTTCCGGCGGCGATTTTCAGACATGCGCCCCCTACCCAGATAAAGGATGTCCCGGCGCAGTGAATAGTGTTGGCGGCGCAACCATCCGGCCAGCGGCGGCGGCTCACGCGCCGCCTGAAAGTCGCGCTGCGGCGGCGGCGCACTGTAGCGGTGGTGGTTCCCTAGGTTTTCCGATGCTCTGAATCCATTTCCGGCCTCCTCTTTGAGCGAATCGCGGTGGAGATGGTCGAACCGGTGAGTGGCGCACCGACGGACCTTTGGCGGCGAATTAGGACCTTTTTCCGGCCGGTTTTGGTGGTGGTTCCTTCACGGAAGTTGCTCAGAATATTGGAACGTAGCGGATGGCGTTGGCCCCGACTCGAGAACCGGCCGGCGGTGGCGAACCGATGGCGGACTGGCTCTGGACCGGCGGTCCGATTTTTCGGTGACTTTTCCGGGGTTTGGCTATGGGGCTTCCGTAGGGCTCGTTACGGGCTTTCCATCGGTATGTCCGAATTTTATTTTCGTTTAGCGGTTTGTATTTAATTTCAGTTTTCGTAGTTGGGATTTAGTTCGGTTTTTCGTCAACGAAGTCCGGTGTGTTTGGTATTTTCTGAAATTGGTTGAGGGCTTTTGTCAAGCAGGCCGAGGCGTACGTTTCTGTCCTTCCGGGGAATTTTCCGACCACCGGAGGTGGCGTTCCTGTGGCGGCCGATGGTTGTTCGGCCGGCTACGGTGGCGGCATTCCGGGGACTTTCGATCAGCGGGTTCCTTTCGTAGTGGTGAGTCCATCGCCACTTTCCGTTCGTCAATCGGATGTCCGGTTGATTTTATATGAATTTTTGAAGTTATTATATTTATTTTCGTTAATTGTTTTAATTGTAATTTTCGATCTTGTATGAACTATAAATTGAAATTATGAGTTGTATGATACTTGGAAGTATGCTATGATGTATGAAAATTTGATTCGTGATTTATTGAATTTATTTGCCTCGTTTAAGCCTATCTACTTGAGAATATTTCTTGTTTAGGGGATATTAATGCAATTTAAGGATCTAAATTATTCGTATAATTATGAGACTCATAATAATTAAATTACCAAAGTATGAGTTATGATCGATTTGAATAAATTATTTAAGTATGCTAATTGTTGAATATTGTGAAATATATTGATATGTATTTACGTGGGAAATTGTTATGCATTTTGCGTTTATCCTTTCGAGAATTAGTGCATGATATGAATTGAGTTCTTAATGTCTTAATTTATTTTATGTAATAAATGTTATGAATTTTTAAGCTATGTATCTCTGGATATGTAATATGAATTATAATATGCTCTGAATGACTTGATTGAATGAATATGGATTATATGTTGCATCATGTATACTCGTGAGCATGGCCGTGCGTCTTTGTGGTTGTGATTTGAGTCTGAGTCTTGTGTTCTGTGTGTTCAGTCGTTCAGGGTTTCTTCAGGGAGTGTCTGTCAGCTGTTTGGGTTCCAGTGGGGACTTCTTGGCTTTTGTTTTCCATTCTCGTCGGTGTAAGGTGAGGTTTTAGGATTTTTGCTTTAGTTAAAGCGACCTACAACCCTATATGCTCGTTTTCAAGCCCGCATGCGAATATATATACTATATGTATATTAAATATGTGTCTTACGATATGTTATGAATTTTGTTAATTCGATTTGATATGAATCCTTCTGAAATTATACGTATGGGCGTATATAAGCTTAAAATGGTTTTGCAACGAGGCTATGCTCCAAACCGTGTATTTGTAAGCGAACTATGGGTCTCCTTCAGCTTATTATGAATTTGGAAGACACGGAGAGGTACGTGTATAGCATATGCCCAGTTTCACGGTAAGGTATGTTTCTTACGATATGTTTCTTAAGTATGAATCGTATGTTTCTAGGTTTCGCGAGTTAGGTATGTTTCTTTATGAGTCTTATGAATCCTTTTGAATCTTATGAATCCCTGGGCCCCGGAGGTGTGGGTAAGGGAGACCCGGTGCGGCTGTTGGGGTCGCCGGTTATCACCCCTGTGCACACGCTCCTTTGAAGTATCTACGCGCGACTCTAAGAGAGATGGAGAAGGTGTGGTGCTTTGAGCCTTCGGTTGAGGCCGGAGAAGGTACGTTGTGGGCTCGCTACCCCACGTATATTGAGTTACATGATGTGGGCCCGTAACCCGCGTGCAGACTTCTGGAGAAAGGTTGGAATACGAGAATATGAACCTATGAATTTATGAATCCTATGAATTTTCTGAATTTATGTTTCCTTATGAATCTTTTGAGTCTTTTATTTAAGGAGTAAGGTTGGAGACCCGTACTCGCCGGGTATTTGAGTTCTTTTGTTATGTTGATTATGAAACGGGATGGGAGATTTTCATTCAATAAGAGGCTTATACGAGTAAATTTCGAATTTATGAATTTATGAATTTATGAATCCATTTGAATATTTATGAATCCATTTGAATATATATGAATCCATATGCGTTTCTGAATCTACGTATCCCTATGAGTTTTCAAACTCAAGAAGATATGAATATATGTATAAATATGAGTTCTTTTGGAAAATGGCTTTGGTATGTAAAACCCTATTCCCGGTTCATAGTCTTTTGTTTGATACATGCTTTGCTCTGTATGTATATATGTGTTGGTGTGTGTTCAGTCCCCTCGCTCAGTCAGTGGACTGACCCTCGCCCCACCTATGTTTTCAATATGCAGGTTCAGGTTCTTGGAGTTCGAGCTAGGCGACTTTGTGTCTTGTCTGTTGAGTCCGTGTCTTTTGAGCCTATATCTATTTGATTAAGTTGTGAATCTCTGATCTGCATCCGTTTATTATGTATATAGCATGTTCTGTACAGGATTATGTTTATGCTTTGATTATATGAATTTTCGGGACAGGTTAGGACAGGTTCGTGGAATTAGTTGAACCCGTTTATTTATGTTTGTTGATTAAAGTTTTTGTTAGTTCATGTTTTGTATCGCTTCCGCATACAGGTTTTTGCTTATTTTACTTGTACGGTGTTAGGTACCGCCTAGCTTAGGTTGGATTTTTCGTTTGTCACCCGTTCGCTGTGACTTGGTGCGTGTGCGGACTTTCCATTTCGTACACGTGTGGGGTCATTAGTGCGGGGGTGTGGTGCCCCACCGCTTGGGGTGCTACAGATTCGTAACCAAACCTCGATAATTTATAGGGTTTTTCAATCTTCTCGAGAAGGAGAACATCACTGTGAAATCAGATTCGAGTTTCGTTTGGAGATGAAGGAGAAAATCGAGTTGAAAAGGTGATCAAAAAACTTGGTCGGTGGAGGCGATTTGGTCGGAGTTTTGACTGGCGACCTTAGGCCTTTTGAAGAGCTCGACGAGGCGAGTTTATTGCCTGTAGTTGACCGTTGAGAATCACTGCGGTGGAGGCCCGGTGATGTCGCGACTATAATCGAATGACGGCAACAACGACGGGCTTTTTCGACGACTTTTTCCGGCAAACTCAAGGTGTGTTTTGACGTGTTAAATATGGGTAATCTATTTATGAAATCAGTTTTGATTAATTTGAGCTGATTTGGGTTTAATTTGAGAATCAAATTTCTAGGGTTTAGGGTTGCGTTTGAAAAGGGATTTCTTAATTCAATTCTAATCTGAATTGGTATGAGAAAATTGACTGGAGATTGTTAATGGGCTTGAAGAGAGGATTAATTTGGTTATTTTTTGGGAATTTTCCGATGATGTGAAGTGGCGGCCGATGGCGGTGGTTCGACAGCGACAACTCGCCAGAAAAATATCAGAATGTTGCTCTCGTTCTCCTAAACGAATTCATGTGATAATTTTGACAATTCACGATTGATATGATTTGAGGTTTAATTGTCCTTGAATTACATAATAATAATAATAATAATAATAATAATAATAATAATAATAATAATAATAATAATAATAATAATAATAATAATAATAATAATAAGTATTTTAACCCTAAATATTGATTATGCAAAACTAACATACTTTAATTTTAATTTGGGACTTAATTAAGCATAATAATGATAACAACAACAACAGTAACGTAACAATGAAATTGATTAATTCTTATTAATTGATTAATTTTGATTTATTCTAATTGTAATTAGAAGAAATAATTAAAGTTTAACCTTGATTTTGAAATTTATTTTAATGGTGTGGGCCTTACATATTGGACTGTACTGGACAATGGATAATTCAAGTTGTTTCGAGGATAATTTGATATTTAATAATACGGTTTAAATATTCGAAAATTATATAGTTGTTAGTAATAACAAATACTTGAAATTTATTTTGACCCTTATTTGGACTTGGCACACCGATAAATTGGAAGTATGTTGGATATTAAAACTGTTTGAACAATGTACTCTGATATACAATAATATTGATTAAATATATATCGGGATTTATATAATTGTTAATAAAATATAATGATAATTATGTATTATTGCTAATTAACCAATTTATTATTAATTGCGTTAAGATTAAGTTATTAATTAGCATATTTAAGCATTAGCTACACTAAGATTAACTAATAGATGTCGATACACAATAGCAGTCGGTAATTTAGAAATTGTTAATAACGAATAGTAGAATATGAGCTTAGCCAATTAAATTATTCTTGTCAGGTAACTTAAAGTAACAACAAGCAAACAAGGAAATGCAACAGCCCTAACGGACAGGTGGGAATAACCAAGAAGGCTGGAGACAAAACACAACCCCTCGTACCTACTTTCTTTCTACCTATTTCTATTCGTTCTATTATGCTTCTTATATTATATGTGCTTCTATTCTTTCTGTCTGCTCTTATTATTCTATCTGCTTTTATTCTTTCTTTCTGCTTCTATTTTTCTTGGATTGTTCCTTGACTTATCTTTGACACTGCTCCTTGAATTATTCTGAATTACCTTTTGAACTGTTTACTGATCTATTCTCTGAATTATCTCCTGAACTGTTTGCTAATCTGTTACTGTTTGTTAATCTATTCATTGAACTGTTACTGTACTGCCTACTGTATGTTCACTGCCTTGTGTTCTGAGCCTCTGATTGATAGCCATTTTGTTTGAGCTACTTTGTAAGCCTACCCTAAACCTACCTAAGCCTGATTCTGTAACCGATTCTGTAAACCAATGTGAAGGAGAATAACGACTGTGGGGACCCCAAAGTTCGTTAATTCCTAGGGTCGCTCCCTGGGAATGACCATGCGTGCGTCGCTGGTCTCTGTACTGTCCACTGCCACTGACTACTGCCTGGACTAATCATCTGGGAAGGCGATACAAGGCGGGACCTATAACACTTGACACTCAGTGAACATTATCTGTTTATCCTATTCTTCATTTCTGTTGTCGTTGTTACCGTTATTCTTCTGATGTGCTCTGCTACCTTTCTGTTCATTATTCTTCTGATTTGTTCTACTATCTTTCTGTTCTTGATTATTGTGATAATTCCCACTGAGTCATTTGACTCACCCTATATTTCCCTCTATTTCGTTTTGTTCTCCAGAATGTATAGATAGAGGATGCTACTGGAAATGGAAAGCGAGCTAAGGGAGACTTTACGCATAGTGCCCATAGACTGGTTTGGATAAGGTAGCATACAATCTCAAGTGAGAATGTTAGCCGAGATGAGCTAGCCGATCTGGAGTATCGAATAGTGTTATTATACTTTTGAACTTAGACAAGCGTGTCCTATACAAGTGTGTTATCTTTGGATATCCTTAGTATTTCATATTTGTAAATCAGATATGACTTTTGAATTAGTGTTTACACAGGTTTCGAGGAGTGACTGGTATCACCTGACGCCCGCATCCATGGGCCTACGGAGGCCCCGAGTCGGGGCGCCACACGTGGTATCAAAGCTTAGGTTGGATACCTAAGCTGCTGGGATAGGATCCTTAGACTGTGAAGTATGGGCTCAATAAATAGTAAGTTCTATACTATAGGAAACCCGAGACTAGAACATTTTTTACGGGAGAACGGGGTTGAGGATGGCCATCCTCATCCCCAACCGAAGAAGGAGGATTGATTATGGATTTGTATGTTTCGTTTTGATTATGAATATGATGGGAGTAATTGGGTTTGAACTCGTCCTCACCGAGTGGTATGATTTAGATTATGAACTTGATTCGTGAAACGGGAGTGGACTTCTAATTATTAAAATTGGTTGATTTTGGCCTTTGGCCTTAAACCTTTTTCCTTATATATTATATCACGGGATAAAATGATTTAGAGTGCAAAAACCACGCCCCGGTTCATGAACTCTTTAACATTTGAATATGGTATGCTCTTACTTATATGTATGTGTGCGTGTGTTAGCCCTTCACCAGTCTTTAGGACTAACCCTCGTTTTTGTTCCTCTTTTTCCCCATTTTGTTTAAGTTGCAGGTACTTTTGGGAAGTTTGTGCTAGGCGGTTGTCCTTACGTCGTTGTTAAGGATAGCTCGAGTGTCATGCATAGTATTTCATTTACTTTAGTGTATTTTGTACATTTTGAAATATGTATGAATTTGGTAATTAGACTCTGGCCTGGGATAAGATTTGTATATGTATCTTGTATTTAAGCTGTATAATATGTTTATGACAATTGCTAGCATGCTGTGTTGTTTTAAAATTTCTCGCTTCCGTGGAATTATGTTCATTGCGCACTCTGAATTAGGGTCTAGAACGCCTAGCTTGGATGTGATTTTTGGTTGTCTCCCATTCGCTATGGCTTGGTGCATGTGCAGAGTCCCCATTTTGTTACACGTGTCGGGCTATGGTACGGGGGATGTGGTGCCCTTGCGCTCCGGGGTGCTACATCCTAAAGTGGTATCAGAGCTCTTGGTTTCAAAACTGGAGCTCTAGAGTCGTGTCGGGTCTGTCTAGGTCGTTCGGCTTAGGATTATGTGCTTGTTTGCATTCACTCTCATAGTTATGTGATTTAATTGAATTATTTGTGTTAATAGTTCACAGGAACATGCACTAAACCTCGGACACATCGATATTTTGGAATCATTTTTCTTATTTCAGGATGACTCCTCGACATCAACATGCATTTTTGAAGAAAGGACAAGAAGAACAAGAATCTCCAGTCTACAAGAAATTTAAAGAGTTAGATCCGCCGAAGTGGTTCGGAGGTGATGAAGTTAGGGCTGAAGAATGGTTGTCCGAGATACTAGAGATTTGGAAAAATTGTTCGGAAACCTCGCAAGAGAAAGTGAAGTGTACTTGTCGTTTACTCCAAGGCTGAGCCTCAAAATGGATAAAGAAATTAAGATCAAGAGTAGAAGAATCCGGGGAAGAGCTCACTTGGGAAAGCTTTATTCGAGAATTTTGCTACACTTACATCCCTCCAAGTGCAATGGTTAGAAGACTTCGAGAATTTCTAGATCTTGAGCAAGAATTGAAGGAAGTGGACGATCTTACATTAGAGCTTGCAAGTTCAGGAGCAGGCAAGGATTGTCCTAATATCCGGAGTCATCTACAAGAACGCAAGGATAATATTCTTCAAGTTTTCCAAGCTTCACCGGTACATACATGGTCCGAGGAAGTTAGAAGAGTGGTCCAAGATGAAATTAATAATCAAAGGATGGAGTCTCACTCTTCTTATATGGAACAAGAATCGGGTTTGAGTTCTAGTTCAAGCAAGAGATCCGTATTTCAAAAGAGGCCTCAAGAATTCCAAGATGTTAACAATGACAAAAAGAAGAAGAAAATTCGATCACCAAAAAGGGATTTAATGCCTCATCCATCAAAGATAATTCAATACTCGTATTGTCAACGCCCGAATCATACGGAAGAAGTTTTTCGGAAGAAGTTCGGTAGATGTTAGAAGTGCGGAGGATCGGGACACTTAGCAAATGGTTGTCCGGAGGACAAGAATCCGAAACCTATGAAAAGTCATAGTTCCAAGACTCCAAATCAAATTCGAGTTGACGCAAGTGAAAGTGAAGAATCCAACCACGAGTTCGACACTACCGCCATAGTGAAAGGTACACTAAAGCATCCATGGCATCTCATTTCATGCATATTTTAATCTCGGGGAAACCCATCTGTTTGTTGCCTTTTTCTTTGTTCTTTAAGTGCTTCTTGGCTTTTACTTGTTATGTGTTTCCTTTCTTTCTTAGTTCTTGTTTGTTGTGTGTTCCTTTCCCTTCTTGGTTCGTGTTTTGGTGCGCTTCCATCACTTCTTAATTGTTGCTTGTGGTGTGCTTTCTCTTCCTTTTGTGTTAACTTTCTTTTGGTGGGAGTTTGGTGTTGTTGAGTGTTCATGAGTGTTGGGTGAGATGTGAGGGTCGAGCTGCTTTCAGTGGGCTTGTTTGAAGGCGCTTTACTCTCTCTAAGATTGGTGTTTGCTTTTAGGAGGTCCGTTCGGGGCTCAACGGTGTTATCGAGTATAAGATTGAAGACTAACCCGTTGATATTCCTCGTGGAAGAACCAAATATTACCACAGAGTAAGAGTACGGTTTTGAGTGGGAGGAGGCGGTTGAAGAGAGTTGCCCTCGGTATCGACTTTTTCCTAACCGGAGGTACGAAAGGCTACTTTGTTTCCAACTGAGGCACCAAGGAAGGCCTTTGTTGTGTCTTGTTTGCAGAAGAACTGTAGCCTACACCTCGAGAAGTATAAGGTCATGAGTTTATCTCGCTCATGGTTTGAAGTTGTTCGGAGTTTTGGGAGACCGGATGTAGTGGCATAACAAAGGCGACTAGGACTTTGTGTAGTAATGTCTATATGCCAATGGTTGAGGATTCTCCAACCACTCCAGAATTTATTTGGGAAATGGGGGTAAACGACTAGGACTTTATGTCGGTTTGCTCTTTAAGGTGATAGGGTCTTGAGAAGTCTGAGATCAAAGCGGCGCAGTGGAAATGTGGAGTTGAGTTGTCTTCGGAACCGTTCAAGACCTTTAGGACTTGAGGACAGGTCCTTTTGAAGGGGGAAGTTTGTAACATCCCCGATCGTTCGGATTTCCAAGTATGCTAGCGAGAGTGTTATATAGCACTTAAATTATTCAATTATGCAACTCAGTGTTATTTAATGCTTATGTGATTATTTGAAATTATATGAAATTATTTATTTAACTTATAACTTGAATTTTAAACGTTTATATTTACGTCTTGTGTAATTTGCTCTATATGCGTTTGATTTTAAATCCGATTTTTGCGAAATCTTGGTATATATGACTTATGTGAGTTATGAATGTGTTTACATGCTCGTTACATGTTTTAGAGTTTGTTTTATTTGGTTCTTGGCTCGTTTTGTAAAGACGGGATTTATGAGGGACTCGAGACCTAACTAGCTTTAGCGCACCTTGGGTTCCGAGCACCATAACTTGAGCTCGGGAATTCGGATTCGAATTCCGGAAGAAGCGTCGGACTCATAACAAAGAAAGGAAACTTTTGAACCTGACTTGGTATTTTTCGAAGCCCATTTAGACCCCCTCTTTCACACAGAATGAGCAGCTTGCGCCAAAGTGACCCTCTTTGACTAGTCTTGTACTTGTGGGCCCAATCTAACCATACTAAAGCCTTAACCCTTGGTTTATATAGCCATGATTCACCTATCTGTCTCCCTTACCTACTTCTATTCGAACCACACACCACACAAGACAGGAAAAGTTGCTGAACCATGGAGAAAGAAGGAGAAAGAAAAGCCTTCTTCATGACTTTGTGATTTTGGAGCCAAAACTCTTCCATACTTCATCAATTCTTGAAGGTAAGTATATTTTCGAATTCTCCATCATTATATGATGAATTTGATCCATTAAATCCATGATTTAGTTCAGATGTAATATGTGTTCGGGAGATTGCATGAATAGGAAGGGTTAGAGGTCATTTCTTGCTTCCATGCCTTAGATTGAGTTTGGGACTGAATTGATTCATGTTTGTTGTTTATTTGAGCTTCTTTACTTCCATTCTCGATTCATACTTCATGCTCGATATATTAGGAATGATTCACCATTGATAGCTTGGATGAAACCTTGAGTTTTTGGACATGAAAACTGGAATTTCGAACAGCTCTTCCCGGTATGAACTTCTGTCATGTTTTTTAGAGTTTTTCGATGAATTCTTGCCTCCAATTTCTTGTACTAATGCTTGGTTATGTAATATACATGTTGCTCTATGAATATGCTCTGTTTTGCCCTGATTTGATGCCCCTTTTTAGCTGCATATGTGAGTTAGAACATAACTTGTATTCATACCTCCCTTGTAACGGTTGTGTGTGGCTGTTTTGGAGCTGATGGTTGCTGCGGTTTTGTGCATGAATTGGTGATGTTTTGATGTTGATTTCATGCTTGTTATGTTTAGTTTATGGCATAAGAAAACCTCCCCAAGCTGCTGCATGAAACTGCCTTGTTTTGCCCTTGAAAACCAAACTGCTGCGCATTGTTTTTTTTCCGAAAATTTGCTCTTGACACGGCCGTGTCATAAATGACCTGAATCCTACCACGGCCGTGTTAGGGGTTTGACCTGAGCTTTTATTATCTGAAAATTCGGACACGGCCATGTCCGTTTCATGTGTATTTTGGACATGGCCGTGTCAGATTAGTCGTCGCCGCCGCCCGGGGGAGTTTTCTTTCATCGTTTCGTTGCTTTTGTTGCTTCTTCCCACCCTATTTGTGACCTGTAACGCCCCGGTTCCGGATGAGCAGGTAAGCACGCCACGTGTAAGCTTGTGAGCATTAGGAATTTATTTTATTTCTGCTATTTAATATTCTCCGATATGTCATCATAATTTTTATAAATTTCATTCAACATAATTGCATGAAATTATATGAATTCATATCAAATTGAGAATTTATTGTGCAACGTGGAAATGTTTATTACATGAAATAATTGCCGAAAGTGATTTAATTACCAAATTAAATTGTCCCTATACGATCATTCTTTTAAATTCAAGGACCAAATTGCATAATTATATCTTGGACTTAATTGATCATTTAGCAAACTTTTCATTCTTAATTGCATAACTTATATAATTGAGGGATTAAATTGCAATATGAGTATTTCTTCAATTTCAAAAATTGATGAATCAAGTTAAAAGCTTTCTCCATGCTTCCAAAGCCATTTTCATAAAAAATCTCCAACATATTTGCTTCCTTGTTGCTTCGGTCCATCCAAAAAAAAAAAAAAAAAAAGAGAGAAGAGATTTCATTGATTTCCATCAAATTTTCCAATGGAATTTCATAGTTGGAGCTTGATCATCCATTTTCATCACTTTCTTCCATTCCTTTTTTTGAAGGTATATGCATGAGTTTGTATGAATGATTTCTTGATTTATATGGAAGCTAGGGTTTATGATTCTATGAAATATATGGATTAGATGTTGTTTGAAGCATGAATACATGATTTAGGATTGAATTGATGCATGAATTCTTGGAAATTTGAGCTTGTATGATGAGTTGATGCATGAACTTGAAAGTGAGAAATCTTGATGATCATGAGTGATTTATGTGTTTTTATGGAGCTTTATTGTATCTTGAACATATATGCATGCTAATTTCCAGAAAAATGAGATTTGGAACTTGAGAATTCATGTTTTGGGTTGGTTGTGGTGTTTGGCCGAGACTTCCCCTGTTCTGCTCTGTTTTTTTTTTTTTTCAGCAGAACTTGAAGGTCGCGGCCGCGACCAAAAACAGAACAAAAACGGTCGCGCCCACGACCCACTCACATTTCTGGCTTGATTTCAGGTCGTGCCCGCGACCGAAAATACACATAAAACCGGTCGTGCCTGCGACCAAAATTTGGCCAAGTTTTGACTTTTGAAAAATTAGACAAAAAAATTCGTGAAAAATAAGGTCGCGCCCGCGACCATTTTATGAACAAAATTTGTCGCGACCGCGACCCTCGCTAAACTGCCAAAATCTTAAAATTTCAGTTTTCAATCCAATGGTTTAATTGACCCTAAACTGTTATTATATGATACATTTCATGCCAAAACATGATATTTATATGCTACATTGATCATGGCACGTCATCTCGTTGCATTTCGCCGTTCGTCATAATTGGTTCATTTCGAGTCAAGTCTCATATATACACGTCTTTCTTGCACAGATCACGTTCCTGGTGACGAGGAGCCAGCTCCTTAGTTGTATCCTTTTTCAATTGTCACACAGGTGAGGTTTTGTTCTAGTTACATAGAACCGTTACAACCCCTATGTGTAGTTTTCGGCCAAAACGTATTATATTTATAAATATTCTTTCCAAATTATAAATTAATGCAAGCAAGCCATGATTGATCATGATTCAAGCATGTTTTGGCGAGTACCATGATTGCACTTTGGGCCCGAGGGTAGTGTATTGAGCCAACCGGGAAAGCAAGGGCTGACGGGTAACTCTTGCACTATCCTCACCATTTTGGGATCACCCTGAAGCCACTAGGAGGTTTGATGGTGGAAGGAGTCTCGTGCGTGGGAGTCATGTTCCCGACGTACAACATGTCATGGATGGTTGAGCCTTGCAAACTCACCATCACCCGGAGGAAGAAGGATTCATGAAAATGCTAATTGATCGCACTAATCGAATTGCATGATCACGTGATAATTAATAAAGCAAGCATATATTGTCCACTATTTGGTGTAAAGGTTGGAGATTGCCCTCACTCGCCGGGCCACGTATCGAATGAAATTGATTAAATGAATTGTTAAACATGATAGTTGTAATATCGGGAAAAGAATATTTCATTTTGGAACTTATCTTTGTAACACCCCAAACGGAGGATTGCCACATCCCCCGAACTGTGACCCAGACCCGGAACATGAAATGAAAGTCCATGCCCGAATCCGAATCAGAGCGAACGGGAGACCAACTCACACACTAGGCTAGGCGGATCTAACTTGACCAAAACTCAGAGTGCGGAAGCAATTAAAACCAACAACAATAGATAGCGGAAGCATTGAAAACAAAACATGCAAAGCAGGTGACGGGTTCAACTAGCATAGATACCTAATCCCGAATAATAGATCAACAAACATAACAAGTGACGGGTTCAACTAACATAAATACCTAATCCCGAATATCAACATAAATTAATAATCATCAAATGCCACAAGGGGCCGAATGAGGGTGCCACAAGGGGCTACCGAATAGTAAAGTATAATCTCAAGTCTACAAGTCTTAAGTATAAGTAAAGTGTATGAGAGGACAAATGCAAATAGAAAGACTAGACCGACGAAGTGCAACTCAAATGACTCACTTCCGCCTAGCAAACGCCAACAATCCTGCAACTAAAAGTGTAAATGAGGGGTCAGTCAACTTGACCGAGTGAGGGGGCTAACGCACACCCACAATAAATATATATAAGGAGCATAGCACAGAATAAAAAGGATGGACTCATGAACCGGGGATAGGTGTTACATACCAAAACGTTTTGAAAGAACCCGAATAAGATATAGATATAAATTTAGGAACCATTTTCCAGAAAGACTCTATCCCGATTCATAATTCTACAACATAACATAATCAACTGCTCGGCGAGTACGAGCTTCCCACCTTTACTCCTCAGAACATAAATCACAATCAATCCAACCGCTACACCAATGATGGAGGGGATGTACAGTCCCCAAAACCATCCATAATAACACCGTCTAAAATAGACTCGATCTCAAGAGGGTAGCGAACCCACAAGAGTCATCCCCGGCCTTAGCCGAAGGCTCAAGATATCACGCCTCCCTCATCACCCTAAGGTCGCGCAATGATATCTCAAATGGAAACTACGCACATGGTTGAAACTCCGACGGCCCTAACCGTCCCGGAGGCCCTATTACCCGTAGCTCCTCGGATCCACAATAGAACAGAACAGAACAGATACCAATCTTTCATGGCAAATCTCGCTACAGAATCGTAACACAACTGAATTTTCCAAAATAGCTTACATATGCCTCAAAAACTTAATTTTTTTATATATATTCCCACGCGATGGAATTTAAGCCCTTAGACACCCATCCAAGCAGATCCCACGTGATGGAATTTAAGCCCGTAAGCACCCATCCACGCAAAACCCACGCGATGGAATTTAAGCCCATAAGCACCCATCCACGCAGAACACACGCTCAATATCATAAACATATCATATCCAACACATACGTACTTATAGTAAGGTATACTCGTATGCAAGGGTAGAATTCAGCATATAAAGGCCATAGGTCCCGTAACTATACAAAATCCTAAACCTCACCTCGTGAAAGTAGAGTCTGAGAGTGTGAAGGGCCAAACACTCTAAACCTCTGGCCCACCGGCACCACCAAACTCTGTGACAAGACATACAGAAGCCCAGACTTAGACTCTATATGAACCAAACAAGACGCACGGCCGTTGCTCAACATGATCGTGGTTATGCATAAGTGTTCATGTTGTGCTTGGATAAGGTGTCGTGGTCATTCAAGGCATATCAATGCTCAACAAAGATCGTATTTACAAGCACCCATCACGCAATTCCATATCCAAAGATGCAAGATCAATTTAAGAAGTCAATGTATTCACAAAATGCATATTAAATCATCCAATGTCACAGGGTTCAATTATAATATTAGAATTAAGCATCAAGTTCATGACGAGTTATAAAGTGCATAAGTAAGAGCAACTTGATCATATAAACATACAAGGTTGTTGTACGTAGATGGCATGTTTGATACAAATAAAGAGTGCATTTAATTCACTTAAGATCATACTTTACAACTTCACAACATGTTTGGTACACAAGCTCAAGTCACATACATAGTTTCATAAATATTACACTTACATCCCCTAAGTTATTTATAAAAGTTTAGAATTATTACACATACATCCCCTTAGTTGATTACTAAGCATAATTGTTCATTTAAAGTGTTTATACTATTATTCAACTTGGAATTAATTACTTACAAGCATGATAATTATCAATTTATCGTAATTCATAATATACCATTTTCGAGTAGTAAGAGTGAATCAAGATATTACAATTCTAACTCCTATCATGCATAAAGTCTCAAATTGTTCAAGCATCTTTCATGTATCTCAATTTAATATTGGAAACACAATTTACAACAAACATAACATTGAGAATGTCTCAAATCCATATAGAGAAATCACAACATGTTCGTTCTTCTAAAATATCATTCAAGTTCATTTAGTTCACATAAAAGATTAGTTTCTAGGTATTACACTAACACCCCTTCATATCTAAACACATAGTATAAATTCGTCACATCGGCATTCAAATTGTAAATCGAAACATTCATGCATATCACAATCCATTCAACACATGTTTTCGTATACGATTGGAATACATCTCGATCAACAAACCAACAATAACCAATTTATTTGCACTTAAAACAATTAATTCAAATAATCACAATTACGCAAAATAATTCGTAATAAATAGATCGAGTGTCCGATTAACGAACGGAAAGTGGCGTTGAACTTACCACAACGAGATGAACATTCTGTCCGAAAGTCGCCGGATTGCCGCCACCGGAGCCGCCGGAAAGTCGCCGGGCCGCCACCGGGCCGCCGTCAAAAGTCGCCGGAAAAATCCCAAAAAATTAGTCCTGAATGAAGTCTTCGTGCCCATTCCGAATCCTCGATCAATTTCTGGAAATTCCAAGCTGATTGTCCTAGATCTTAAATCTAAGAACACGAAAACCCTAAATCTTCAAACTCAAATTACTTCCAAACCGGTGAACCAAAATGCGATCCAAAAGAGGCGTTGTCTTACCCATGACGAGCTCTTCGAAAGCCCTAAGGTAGCTTTTCAGAAAAATCCTTGGAGCTAGTGCCGCCGTTGCACCGCCACTTTGCCGCCGCCGATCCGCCGCCAAACCACCGAATCTGGAGTCGCCTGATCACAGGTCACTAGTTCTCGTCGTTCCGAACAACTTTCATGAAGATCCCGAGACCAAAAGATGGCCGGAAAAGGCCCCCGTTGGCCGTCGAAGTTTCTGCTGCCGCCGCTATAGTAACTCACGCCGCCGCCGCGAGCTTTGGGCGGCGCGTGCGGCTCCATCTCTGCTCTGATGGCCTTGCCGCCGATGTCAACCGCTGCGCCGGGAAGTCTAATTTCTGGGTCTCCGGCGCGTGTAACAAGGAGGTGGCCGGAAAACGCCGTGAAACGCCGGCGAAGTGGCGACGGTCTGACAGCTCTGCCGCTGCTACTGAAATCCGGTCATAACTCTGCCACCGTTCGTCGCTAGGTGGTGAAATTGGTACTCTTACGTCGGTCTCACCGAGATAATCGAAATGGACTATTCGTTTGTTGAATTACGTCGAGAAACGATTGAGTTATGGGCTCGGAACCGAAGCCGCGATAGTAACCCGCGGGAGAGAGAAAGTGGGAGAGGAGAGAGAAAGAGAGAAAAAGGGATTGGGAGAAATGTGTCTTGTGCACAAGCTATATACAACCGGGTATCCTTATCGCGTAGCAAGTAATAGCGCGTACAAATAATCGTAAATAAAATTGGTAAAGTTACGAATAAACATTCAAGCTCCGAATTAATTTTACAAATTAAAATGAAAGAGATAGATTTACCAATCAGAGTTTAATTCAATTTAATTTTAGAAACCTTTCGTACAATTTAACGACATTTCATAAACACATGATTGATAATTAATCTCAAGTAATTCAAGTAAACCGAAATTAAACAAGTTAAGTAACATGATGGATTTAAAATCAACTTGACAATTATTTCATGGAATAAATTTGAATTAAATCAAATTAGACAGTTAGGGTTAAATATGCATGTAATTAATCAAGTTGATAATTAACCTTAGAATAATTCGAATGAACACATATTAAATTGAATTTACATTAAATCACATAATTCAAGAACTCTTAAATTAAACACACACAAGTGTAGAGACTTACTTGTTAATGTCGTCAGGACGCCCTTCGAGAATACGGGGCGTCACAATCTTAGTTTCTATTTCAAAAGCTTTACCCGAGGTTATAACTTGCATGTTACGTGTGTTATATATATTTATTCCCCTCACTCAGTCTTTGGTAGACTGACACCCTCACTTTTCAGGTATCCACGGTCGTATGCTAGATGGGAGTCAGAGTTGTGTCCTTCATTCACCTGAGTCTAGCATAGCATTCATATGATGTTGATATTCCTGGATTTACCATGTTTTGGTTCTTGTTAGCTTTTGGAAACTTATACATGTATGGTATGTTAGAGATGATAATGTATTGATATGTGAACTAGAATGTAATAAGCTTTTGGATATTCAGTATGTAATAATGAAATGATAGTGGTTGTGCTTCCGCTTTTGAATTTTCATGTATTGGATTTAAATGAATTGGGGTCTAGTCCCTCCTAGCTAGATTGTTCTTGTATTATCACCCGTTCGCTATATGTTTGGTTTATATACGGATTATCCATTTCGTGTGTGAACCGAGCTATAGTGCGGGGGATATAGTGCCTTGGCGTATAGGGTGCTACATCCTTATGCGTAGTTAATTTGATGTATTATGTGTTAACTTGTATATGATGAATTTATAGCTTGATCTATGTGCTCGTTTTTGAATTATGGCTTCATGTGTGCGATATGCCATTCTAACGTGCGTATATGACTTCATGTCTCGTTTATATACCTTGCATGATTATTCCTTGCTCCTTATATGATATGAATGCTTCAATAACATGTTGTATGATATGATATGCTTGTAATATGAAACTTATGAATTCATTTAATGAGATTTATGAGACTTATGATTTAATATGAACTTGCATGCATTATATGTTAACTTGTTAAGCTTCATACGCATCACTTGCATTTATATGCATTTGCCGAGCATCAATATGGTTCATTTTGAGTTTAAGTACGTTTCTTGTCTCTTTTGTTCATAGGTTCTTCCCGAGGGTGACGTGGTCATCTTCTAGGAGTTCATTGCTCCTTTTTTGCCCTGATACTTTCGGAAGGTGAGGTTTTCTTCCTTTTAGTTAAGTGACCTACAACCCTAATTGTATTTTAAGCCTGCATGCAACTTACGTATATATATAATTATGTAAATTCATGTTTGATTAGTATTTTGTGGGATTTGCCATGTTTGCTATGAAATCATTTGAAAACGTTTTTATATATACGTAATCTATTTTACATTGTTTGATTTGAACAGGGTTGGTGTGTGTGAACATTTTGAAAATAGCGAGATTACGACTTTGAATATAAGTCGAAAAATTATGAAATTTCGAGATTATTAAGACTATGAATTATGAATTAAGAAATAGGCCCGGGGAAGTGGTATGTGATTCTCGGGTCGGCCATGGGGTCACCGAGCTCTCTCATCAACACAACCCCAATTTGTATGTAGGGGAATTGCCCATCCTCAGGAGGTCGAGGGGAAGGCAATTTCGCGAGAACCGGCGGTTGACCACCGTCGGGGAGCCGAGTAGGATCCCTCGACTCACACTTTTGACGGGAGAACGGGGTTGAGGATGGCCATCCTCATCCCCAACCGGAGAAGGAGGATTGATTATGAATTTGTATGTTTCATTTTGATTATGAATATGAAGGGAGTAAGTGGGTTTGAACTCGTCCTCGCCGAGTGGTATGATTTTGATTATGAACTTGATTCGTGAAACGGGAGTGGGCTTCTAATTATTAAAATTGGTTGATTTTGGCCTTCGGCCTTAAACCTTTTTCCTTATATATAATATCACGGGATAAAATGATTTAGAATGCAAAAACCACATCCCGGTTCATGAACTCTTTAACTTTTGAATATGCTATGCTCTTACTTATATGTATGTGTGCGTGTGTTAGCCCCTCACCAGTCTTTAGGATGACCCTCGTTTTTGTTCCTCTTTTTCCCCATTTTGTTTAAGTTGCAGGTGCTTTTGGGAAGTTTGTGCTAGGCGGTTATCCTTACGTCGTTGTTAAGGATAGCTTGAATCTCATGCATAGTATTTCATTTACTTTAATGTATTTTGTACATTTTGAAATATGTATAAATTTGGTAATTAGACTCTGACCTGGGATAAGATTTGTATATGTATCTTATATTTAAGTTGTATAATATGTTTATGACAATTACTAGCATGCTGTGTTGTTTTAAAATTTCTCACTTCCGTGGAATTATGTCCATTGTGCTCTCTGAATTAGGGTCTCGACTCTAGCACCCCTATACGTAGAGATGCTACACCCCCGCACTATAGGTTGATCCACATACGAAATGGACAATCCGTACATGAACTAACCTATAGCGAACGGGTGACAAGTAAAAGAAACAGGCTAGCTAGGCAGGACTATACCCCAAAGCAATACAAAACCAAGACATAAAATTTAAAAGCGGAAGCATTAACTCATTAATACATATAGGTACCATATTTACATCAATAGCATAGATACTTATAGGTACCACCATGAATCAATACATTATCATCTTCTTCTATATATCATACATATATGTGTTTCCAGAAGCTAACAATAATTATAATACACTAACTCCGAATATCAACACCAAAAACATGAAAGTGTAAGAAGTGCTAGACTCAGCTGGACGACATGACACGACTCTGACTCCCGTCTAGCACCCGATCGCGACAACCTGAAAGGTAGGGCGTCAGTCCATGGAAGACTGAGTGAGGGGCATAAATATATATTAGCGCAATTAACATGCAAGTTATAACCTCGGGTAAGGTTTTACAGTAAAAGTAATATAAGTTCATAATAACATAGAACTCGCCCGAGATTACAACTATCAATATTAAATACTTCAATCACTTTCATGCATTCAATAAGTGCAATACGTGGCCCGGCGAGTGAGGGCAATTCTCCAACCTTCTCCGACCGTGTACAATACATGCTTGCTTTATTAATCAATAGGTGATCATGCAATTCAGTTATCGTGCAATCGTGCGTGTTGTATTCAAGTAAGACAATCAATAAGTGCAGTCATGACAATAACCCGAGGACAATCCGTGGTACCGGACCCGTCCCCAGTCTCCTTCTTCCTCCGGTTGATGGTGGGATTGCAAGGCCCCACCATCCAATCTCATTGAGCAAAGGGTACATGAATCCCTAAACCCAGAACTCCTTCCTCCACTAATCTCCTAGCGGATTCAGGGGTCATCCCAATGTGGTGAGGATAGCGTTCGAGTTACCCGTCAGCCCCTGCTTTCCCGGTTGGCTCAAACCACTACCCTCGGGCCCAAAGTGAACATGCTTTACTCGCCAAAACATGATCAATCAATCAATCACGGTACATGACTTACTTTTCATGAACATGGCTTGTTTGCAATTGTTATAAGTTTAGAAATCTCTATAAGTAAATATATATACCTTTTGGCTTGAAATTCCACATAATGGTTATGTGGGTTTTATATAACTAGCAATTAAACCTCACCTTTACCGACAAAAGATAAGTAGGATACAGTTTACGAGGCTTGCTCCTCGTCCCGGTGAAGGTGGTCTGTGCAAGATAGACGTGTACACGTGAGACATGACTCTAAATGTACCAAATATGACGAACTGAGAAAATGCAATGAGATGACGTGCAATATACAATGTAGCATGAAAACATCTTGTTTTAGCATGTAATCTATCATATAATAACAATTTGGGGTCAAAGAAGGGATTGGATTAAAGTCCCAAAATCACCATTTTATGCAGTAGGTTTTGTTCTGCCAGAGGCATGGGAACGGCCGTTCCGGCCCTTAGTGTAAAATGGGAAGGGTCATTCCCATGCTTCACCGAAAACGCCCCTGTGCTTTATGATTTAAAATGGCGACTTTGCTGGGAACGGCCGTTCCCATACGCGCGCCGTCTTGAATTCAAAGGAGTGGGAACGGGCTTTCCCATAATGAACTGGGGACGGGAAGGGCTTTCCCGCTCCTCTGCAAGTGCAGAAACAGAGCAGAACAGGGGAGGCTCTCGGGAACAAAACAACAACATTAAAACATCATCAAATCCACGTTAAAATGCAAGAATTCTGGTAATTCATATGCATACATGTCCAATATACAATAAAATGCAATTAAAACACTTAAATCATGCTTGATCATTACAATTCTCCACTTTCAAGCTCATACTCCAAACCATCACACAAGCTCAAGTTCTTCAAGAATTCATGCTTGAATTCAAGTTATAATCATCTATTCATACCTCAAGTAGCATATAGTCCATTTATTACATAAATCATAAACCCTAGCTTCATCATAAATGATCAAGAATCACATAATCAAGCACACACCCACCTTGAATAAAAGAAATGGATGAAGAAGATGACGATGGATGATTGAGCTTAAAAGCTTGGAATTTCTTGAATGAACATGATTGAACTTGAGTAAATCTTTTCTCCCTTTTCTCTTGGAGGGACCGAACCAAGAAGGAAGCAAAAATGTTGGTGAATTATGATGATAATGATCAAGGAAACTTAAGGAAGCTTATTACGTAAATCACATCCTTGAAATTGATGAAATGATCAATTTGCAATTTAGTCCCTCAAGAGTTTAAATCATGCAATTAAGGATGAAAAGCTTGGGAATTGATCAATTAAGTCCAAGGAAATAAAGATGCAATTTGGTCTTTGAATTCCAAAGAAAGATCATTTAAGGACAAGTTGATAATTAAATCATATTCAGCAATTATTTCACGCAATAATTATTTCGAGTCATGAAAGAAATTCTCAATTAATATGAACTCATAAAATTCCATGAAAGTATGATAAAATATAATTTATAAAATTTATAATAATGTAGGAATTTAGTAAAATGAAAATTGGGGCGTTACATAGACCACCTAGCTAGGCTGTGATTTTTGGTTGTCTCCCGTTCGCTATGGCTTGGTGTATGTGCGGAGTCCCCATTTTGTTACACGTGTCGGGCTATGGTGCGGGGGATGTGGTGCCCTTGCGCTCCGGGGTGCTACATTCTCCCTCCCCAATTATGATCCTAACATGTTAATATGATATAATGTGATCTGTTTCGTTATTTATATTAATGTTATGGCCTTGTTTGCTAAGTGTAAATGTGATATGAATGCATGACCGTTTAAATGGAACGTTTGGTGATTTCCTGCCTCTCTTGCTTTCTTTATGAACTTTGAACATATGAATTCTTATGATATGCTATAATATGCTATGTTATGAGTTATTTAAGGTGTCATGTGTTTAATTCATAAATTTTATGTGTGATAGTATGATATTTGCTTCGATATGCCTAAGTGTGACCTTATATGACATGCATTGCATCATATGCATCCATATTCATTTACTGAGCGTTACTTTGGTTCATTTTGAGTCTTAGTATTGTTTCTTATGTTTAGATTGTTCGATTGGAGTAGCTCGTTGGTGTGGAGTCACTCCGTTGGTGTGCTTTGAGCTTGTTCGTTGAGGTGAGGTTTCTTTTTTTTTTAGTTATTATGACCTACAACCCTAAATGTGTTTTAAGCCCGCATGCGACCTACATATATATTTATGTATTTAGATATGTGTTTGGTATGTATTTTGTGGGAATTGGCCCGTTTGCTATGAAACCATTTGAAAACGCTTATATATATACATAGATATGTTTTCGTTTATTTGTTTTGAAAAAGCGGTTGGTGTGTGTGATTCGAATTTGAATACATAGCGAGGTTTGACATTGAAAGATAAGTCTTTGAATTTGAATATGAATCGCTGAATTTGAATTTGAACTTGGGCCCCGGAGTATACGGGTCAGGACGCTCGGGACGGCAGCGGGCCGTCGGGTTAAGCTTGAACGTATTCTCCAAATTTGAAAGGATCAACCCTGAACCCACTAGGAGATTAGTGGGGGATGGAATCCTCGGGCGTGAGCATCACGAAACTCACGTCCCACATATAAAGTTTGGATAGTTAGGGTGTGCACAACCCTTCTATCACCCGATGTTGGGGAAGGTATGTTTGATTTTGATTTTGTTTGAATTTGAATCAGATATGAAGGAGGTTGGTTTGGAAACTCGTACTCGCAGAGTTAGTTTGAGTTTGACTATGAATTTGATTCGTGAAAAGGGAGTAGACTTCTAATTACTAAAATTGGTGGATTTTGACCTCCGGCCTAACTTTTCTTCTATATATAGTATCACGGGATCTAAATGTTTTAGCAAAAACCACGCCTTGGTTCGTGAATTTTACGACTTTGAATATGCTTTGCTTCTATGTATATGTACGTGTGCATGGGTTAGCCCCCTCACCAGTCTTTAGAACTGACCCTCGTTGTTGTTTCCCCTTTTTCCCCTTTGCTTTTGAGTTGCAAGTGCAGGGTTCGGTTTGAGCTCGGCGGCGGTTTTCTTTTGGGTCGTTCGAGTCTTTTGCATACTGCATCTTTATCCTTACGCTTTGGTATTTTAGGAATATGTATAAAATTATGATTATGATTATGATATGGAAATTTTGGAGACTTGTATAAATTATTTGGCCCTGGAGTGGCATAGCATGTATACCTTGTATTAGTTGAGCTTGTATGATAGTATTTGTTGATCTTGTTGCTTCAGTGTATGTTTTCATTCGTATTGCATACTCTATATTAGGGTCTAGCCCGCCTAGCTTAGGTGTGATTTTGTTTGCCTTCCATTCGCTATAGCTTGGTGCGTGTGCGAAGTTCCCATTTCGTTACACGTGTGGGGCTATAGTGTGGGGGATGTAGTGTCCTTCGCTCCGGGGTGCTACAGACCATTTCAATGCAAAAGTTCCCCACTCGGGGAACTGGTTCAGGCGAGAAAAAATGCAACAGCAGGGGCAATTTGCGAGGAAGGCAACAAAGCATCGAAACTTCATGAAAACTCGACCGAAAGCTCTCAAATTTAAGACACAATGTAGCACCCCGCACGGTGGGTCACCATATCCCCTCATCTAAGCCTAATCCACATACGAGATGGGAAACCCGTACATGAACCAAGCAGAGGCGAACGAGAGACAAACAGACGCACCTAAGCTAGACGAAACGTAGACCCTGCCAAATAAAATAAATTACACAAAACAAAAGCATATGCAGAAGCTAATCATTCATCAAATTACTAAAGCACAAGCAGCAAGTGACGGGTTTAACTAGCATAGATACCTAATCCCGAAAAAAATAACATAAATCATAAATGCAAACGGGTTCAAATCTGTCCCTAGAAGCCTGTCCTGGAATCCATATACATAAAACAACATTTCTTACATAACCAAAAGTTCATACTTATACAAATCCAAACTATACAAAATGCAACAGACTCGAAAGAACAAAGGACACGACAGACTCCAAGGACTTGACCCAACGCCTAGCTCGAACTCCACGCAACACCTGCACAATAAAAACAAAGAGGAGAGGGGTCAGTCACACGAATTGAGTGAGGGGCTACCCACACACGCTACATACGTATAAGGAGCAAAGCACGTATAACATACAATGTTCGTGAACTTAGGGATAGCTTTTGCACACTAAAGTATTTGCCAATGATACATACATATAGGGATTCTTAATCAAAACGGAACAAAGTCTAACTTAATAAATTATACGTACCTTACATATCAAAACTTACCAAAACATAACAAACCAAAACATATCTTAGCTTAATTCCAAAAGGTTCATGTTTTATCTTAATTATGAGACTATCCCCGTTTCACGAACTTTAACAGAGCATACATACATAACTTGGCGGGTACGAGCACCTAATCCCATCCTGGGCTCATCTTGGGCTCCTCCAACTAATCATACAAGACAAGAAAAATTAAACGAATAGCGTACTTACAGAATAACCTCCTTCTCCGGTGATGGAAGGGTTGTGCGACCTTAACCATCCGTACAGAAGAGGGTGAGCACGCACACCCAAACCCTCAGGGTCCCATCCCCCTTCCAAACCTCCTGGCCGGGTTCCGGCTTAGTCCTATCAAGATTGAGACTACGCTCAGGCTTAACCCGACGGCCCGCTGGCGCCTGACTCGCAGGCTTCGGGGCCCATCAAGCATTACGAATACGTACCAATACATAAAACTTAACCCGCTACAAAACTTGACTTACATAACGGCCTTACCTTGCAAGAACTATACTATACATACCTCTCCGTGCAAAATCCATAGCGTATCCGTAGCTTGCAGCTCCCGGCTCATAAGAGGTACACGGTTTGAAGCATAGTTTAATGTTTCAAAATAAAGTGAATAATAACAAATCAAAACAAGCGTACATAGGCTTGTGCATAGCGTGTCATACTTACAAATGCTTAGCCAAGTTATAAACTTACATATATTGCACATATTTACTTATATATAAGGTTATAGTCCGCATGAATAGAAACAAGCACATTTCATAGGGTTTAACTATAACCTAACCTCACCTTAAACCAAAGGAACCAAGAATGCGACGATTGATCCACCCTGGAATCAACATGGCTAACGAAACACCACCCCGGGTGCACCTGAACAAACTGAAGACATAAAACAAGACTTAGATTCAAGGATGAACCACATAGATACATGGCGTATGCAAGGGCACTTAAGAGATGCAATTACATAGGCAGGGTTCATATCCAAACTCATTTCATACAGAGGAATGCATTTCGTAACTTAAGACAATCATAATACACATTAAGACATGTTCATGTGCACAATTAATGCAAATAAGAGCAAATCGAAATGCATAAGGTGGCACTTAGTCATTTTGGAACACATAACACGTTTACACAATAATGCATATCTTAAAATCACAAAACACACCTCAACATGTGAATCCATACTCATTTTAAATCATAAATCAAGTTAGGATCATGGTCAAGGAGGGATAAATGCATAAAATGAACGTACAAAACGAAATAATTTCAAACACCACAGGATATCAAATAAATCGGAAAATCTAATAAAGTAAGTTAACACATAATAATACATGTTAGAAAATCATAGGTATCATATTAGAGGTCAAATAAGTTAAGAGAAAGAAGAAAATAAAGTTCAGAGCAAAAGGAGCCATTGCCTCAAATCTACCCCGACGGATTATTTTCAAAGGAAAAATCCACCGCAGTGGATTCAGGGCATATGAAAATCCACCCCTATGGATTATTTTCAAAGAAAAATCCACCCCCGTGGATTTGGGTCAGAAGCTAAAACGAAGCTGCAACAGGGCACATACACGAAGAAGAGGGAAAAAGGCATAAAACTCAACCAAATCACCTCAAATTAAATGTATAAGTTCATATATACAAGCTCTAACATATATCTCAAGTTCAAGGCATGAAATCAAGTAATTAACAAGAAGCCATTAAAGCACCTCCAAGCTCCATTAATGGAGTTTCAAACCATATTCAACCAACCCACAAAATTTCAACAAATATAGAACAAGGAAGCTTGAAAAAGTAACATATATCAATCTTAGAGCATTTGATTCAAAGATGGAGACAAGAAAGCAAATTTTCACATACAAACACTATTCATCATCTTCTCCAAATTCAAAGAATCAAGCAAGGAAAAAAAGATTCAATCGGGTAGAATGGAAGCACGTAATGAGAGGAGTTTAAATCTTACCTTAGATCGTTGATCGGACGAGAAATGGAGATGGGGCTTGAGCTCAAAGGTTGAAGATGGGGAAAACCCTCTTTTCTTCTTTTCTTTCTCTTATGGATCATGTAAGCAAGAATAAGGGAGAGAGAGAGTTGGTTTGGTTTATTAAGTCCAAGAAAACCGGTTCGGTTCGGTTCAAGACGGGTTCGGTTCAATCGGTTAGAAATTAAATTGGTAGGGAGGTCAAATGGATTCAGAAAAAGGCGAGGCTAGTCCCATTGGACCCGAATCGTCAAAACAAATCCAATGGTGAAGTTGAAGTTCAAATTCGAATTCCCGAGCTCAAGGTAGCCACAAAGGCTCAAACACCCTAATTATAATTAGGTCCTTAATTTGCAAACATTGGACGATTGAGTCCAAGTACAATTAATTAAATCCTAAAGCGCACATAATTAAAATAAAATACAAATTGACATGTAAGGCATGCGAAGTCACATAAATCATGAAAATACAAAAATAAACTCTCTCGTGATGTCATACCTGGAATACCGAGAAGACGGGGTGTCACAATCTCCCCCCTTTAAGAGAACCTGGTCCCCAGGTTCGCCTGCTCGAGTTTCAAACTTGAACAACTTTCCGTATTCACCCAAGTTTGAGGTTCATGACGTTCCGACGAGGGTTAGCTCGAGAAAGGTCTTCAAGCACAAGGGATTTGAGTCTCTAAATCAACCCGGTCATTTGAATTGCCCGATCGACTCGTATGAAAAAGAGGGTCTAAACTAGATTCAACTCTCACCGTTTGGGTTCATTTGAGTTAACTCTCGAGCTCGATATTCTCTCGAAGGGCGTAGCTACTAACTCACGCTGCTTACATAACCAAGCTCAAACTGAATCTTTTTCTTGTCCACGATCTAAGGTCCGAAGTGTCTAACATCCGGACCCTCTTCTTACACCACTAAAATCTTCAAAAGGCTTGTTAAGTTATTGCAAAGCACGACCCTCGTCTTACCAAAGCAACACTCTCGAACACTCAAAACTCAAAAGAAAAACTAAAGATGAATGATGCGCGTGATATGTATGTTTAGTTTACCGTTCACAGATGTGGGAAATCTCATTGTATGTTGATTTAATCAAAGATAAGGTCTCGTTACCCATATTAACGCCTTGAAATTCCCAAAGCATCTTGTGTTTCAAATATAATCCCGGTCTTTATCTCATAGTTGTTGCCTTATTCTTGGAATTTCTTCTAACCCAACCTTCAATTCTTAAGTGTTCTATTGGTTTGGTTGTTGTTCACGAAGAATTTGAATTCCTCGGACTTCGGTTAGTAGTTATGATTCTTCATACGATTTATGAGTCTGGTACGTCATCATCACTCTCATAGCCTAAATTCCTTCGCCCGTAGGTGTCTCATAGAATTTCCCAGAATTAGCCTCGCTCCATAGCTATGATTACTCCTTGCAAAAAATTCTTTCGGGGCGAAATTATTTCCTACGGTCAGCACCCTTCTTCCTTGGAAACTCTAGATCTCTGAAATCAACTTTTTTAGTCAATCCACTTTTTCTGAATCTCCGACCTTGTATGTTAATTTTTCCCAAACCGATCCCTCGCCCCAAACATCTTCCCCAAATCCTCCCGAACAAAACTCGATGGCGTAGGAGAACATCACCCTCAAAGTAGACACTAGATATGCACGGTGAGTTAAAGTGTAAATGGGATGCATCTCATTGTTTCCACTCAAGCACAGAGAATGAACAATTAACAATGAGACACTGGGCACGAAGAATAATTAATTGCAAAATTTAAACATGTCGTGGATGCACGTACCATGGATGCAATTACCTCCATCTTCAGATTCATGTTGGTTTCCGATTCGAAGCCTTTGATCTCGCTTCCATTGTTTGTTAGCCTTTGATTGGTCGCAGTCGGAAACCATATGTTCCTTTGATCCGCACGCATAGTGTAATGCCCCGACTTTTTAGTTGTAAAGGTATGACATATGTGTTTACCAATTTACGCGAATTAATTGTTTATAAGTGTTTTAAATATGTAATTTTATTATAAATTGTTATTATTTTATTTTATTTTATTTTATTTCATTTTATTTTATTTCGTTAATTTAGTGTATTTAATTGATAATTAAGTGTTATGTTAATTATTCATGTTTTTTTTATTTATATTAATCAATTTCAATTTTTCATTGACTTTGAGTTATATTTAAAAATAGATTTTTTTTTTTAGTATTTAATATATAATGTTATGAATTTATTAATGTTATGTGCATGAATGTTTATTCGTGTTTCGTTCTTATATGAATTGAAATCGGAATTTCGTGAAAATTTAGTATGTTGTAGATTTATGTGTTATGAACATGTCTATATGCTCGGTTTATATATATTTTTGAACTCGTTTGACATGGTAACAAATTTATTTTGAATTTTGAAACCAAATCGGGGGCTAACGAGCAATTAGCGCACCCTTGGTTCCGTATGTGATATCTTGAGCTCAGGAACTCGGATTCGAGTTTTGTCAACTTCGTTGAACTTGTATCGAAGATTCGGGGTTTAATGAACTTAGCCTTATATTTTTCCAAAATCATTGAACCTCCGAAATCCAACCGAAAAATAAAACAGCGCCAAAACTGCCACATTTTACTAAAATGGCCATAACTTTTTCAAACCCTAACCAAATTAACCATGGTTGGAGTCCTTGTAACCCTAGTTCAGCCCACTATCACCCCATACTCTATCCCAACCAAACCAATCCTCACACAAGCAAGAAAACTCAGCAAAAACCGGGGCTTTCCAGTTTTCCGTCACTTTGCAATCCTTTGAGATTTTGGAGCTCAAATCTCTTCCAACTTTCATCCAATCCACAAGGTGAGTTAGGGTTATGTTACATGCATTTCTGGTCATTTTGATCCATTCATCCCTAATTTTGAGTTAGATTTCATGGAGTTTTGAGGATATGATTGAATAGTTAGGTTTAAGGGAGAATTGATGAATTCTTGAATTCCTTTGGTTTATAACTTGTTTCGGTGCTTTATATGTGATTCTTTTCCCTCATTTATGACTGAGTATACTTATATTAGTTGGTAGTTAAGAGTTTGGTGAGATACCATTAATGAACTTGTTATGAAATGCATGAACTTTCACTGATTTTCCCTCCCTCACGTATTGATCTGCTGCTATGTTTTTCGGATTCATTTTGATGTAAAATTCTTCTTCTTTTTACCTTATTTTCTATTGGATTGATGGTTGATTGTTCATGTAAGTTCTTGCCCTGTTTTGTATTCGGTTTTGCCCCTGTTTCCTGCATGTAAATTGCTGCTATTTTTCCTTATTGTGCTGCTGTTCGTTTTCAGCTTAATTGTGGGAGTTAAGGCCCGTTATGTTGTTGTGTTATTACCTTAAATGTTGGCATGAGTTTGGTTGAAGTTTTGTAGTTGTCTTGGCCTGTTTTGCTTCATTCTTTTCCTTTCCCTGTTTCAGTGCGAATTGTTGCTACTGTCTGCTTGTTTCTGCAACACTCTCCCCGGACGGGAAGAGTTTGAACGTGAAAGTACCCAGGCGGGGAGACCTTGTGCAGAAGGTTTCTGTATCACCTTCCCCGGCCGGGGAAGGTCTGTGAAGGATTTTACCCGGGCGGGTAGTAACTGCTGCTACGTCTTCTTCTTCTTCTTCTTTTGCAGCTGCTTCTTTCTTCTTTCCTTTGTTGCTGCACGTATTGTATGTATATATATATATATATATAGAGAGAGAGATATTTTTTATGTGTGTGTGTGTATGCATGTGTTTTGTTTGTGCATGTGTGTGTGTTATATTATGTATGTGTGCGTGAGTATAGTATATATATATATATATATATATATATATATATATATATGTGTGTGTGTGTGTGTGTGTGTGTGTGTGGTAGTATTATATATATGACTAATTTTGCATGCATGAATTATATATATATGTATTTAAATATTGTGTAATTGGAATTGTGTGCGCATGGTTTTAGGTTAAATGCATGCATGGTTACGTATGTGTATATATATATATATGTAGTATATATTTAAAATATAATTGTGCATGCATGAAATATATGTAATATGATATATATATATATATATATTATATGTAACGCCCCGACTTTTTGGCCGTACAGGTATGATGTCACGAGTGGGTTTAGACCGAGAGTTTTGTGACTTATATGTGTTTTATTTGCTCAGTGAATGTTTAAATTATTAATTCGTGAACTAATTGTTATTATGTGACTTAGAAGACTCAAGTGATTATGTTAATTAAACTTGTTTTAATACATTTACTTGTAATATGGATGTTTTATTTTGAATGTGTACGTATTTGATATTATATGAAATCCTTGGACTTAATCGAATTTTTGAATCGGACCCCAATTACTCACCAATCAAACCTTGGGACCTTAAGAGATACACTTAAAGTGTTGAGGGACCGAAGTAAAATTTTTCCCTCTTCCCTCTTGTATTACACGACATATTCCCCCTCTTCATTTCTCATTCTTCTTCTTCTCAATATCTCTACACACACACAAGCTCCAAACCTCCTTTCTTCTCCCCTCCAATCGAACCACTCTCCAAGACCAAGGAAGACAAGGATTTCAAGCTCATTTTCTTTATTCAAGACAAGAGTTCAAGCTTCCATTATCTTCTTCTCCTCCATTTTTCCAAGGTATAATGTGTATAAATGAATATAGATATATATATATGTATGAATTATGATGAATTTGTGTAAATTTTGATGTTTTGTATGAAACTTGGATTGATTGGTGAAATAAGTGTTGTGGGTGTAATCTTGAGCCCTAATCTTTCTTTTCCCCCATCTTTTACAAAGTTTGTGTGCATGTATGTATGGGTTGCGGGCGCTACCCTGTTTTGTGACAGCAAAAGACGCAGCAGAGCAGTAGAAAAACAGAGCAACACCAATCCTATCTTCAACCAACATATTCAGGTAAGTTAAGGTCACAAATATGCAGCAAAAAGACTCTAAATCAATGTACAAATTCAGCCCCAAGCAAGTTCAAACGCAGTAGCAGCAACACGAAGGAAGAAGGGGGGGAGGGGGGAAACTCCATTTTCATTCAAAATTCATTAATGGTAACTCAACCAATTCTCAACTACCACAACATACATGTCCATAAATGCAATAAGGGAGTTGAGATGATCACTTTCATGCTTGGAATCAATCAAATTAATCAAGAAATGGAAGAGATCAACATATGAGTTCAAACCTAACTCTTTCTTCAACTCAGCCAAATACTCATGAAAACATGATCAAAATTAGGGATGAATAGCTTAAAATGACTCATATTGAATTTATAATACAACCCTAAGCTTACCTTGTGGATTAATGGAGGTTTGGAAGACATTTGAGCTTGAATCTCCAAGGATTAGCTTGAGCTATGGGAAAACTGGAAAGCAAGGGAAAGATGGCTGAATTTCTCTAATTGAAAGAGTGTGGTTCGGTTAGTGAGGATAATGATCAGCTAGATGGTTGAGTTAGGGTTCCATAGGTTCAAACCATGGTTAATTTGGTCAAGTATGGTGAGAGATATGGCTATTTTGGTGAAATGTGGCAGTTTTGGTGTCGTTTCGGTTTTTCGGTTGGATTTCGGAGGTTCAAATAACTTTGAAAAAATATAAGGCTAAGTTCACTAAACTCGAATTTTTGTTGCGAGTTCAGCGAAGTTGACGAAACTCGAATCCGAGTTTCCTAGCTCAAGATATCAAATACGGAACCAAGGGTGCACTAATTGCTCATTAGCCCCCGATTTGGATTCCAAAAATCAAAATAAATTCGAAACGTATGCAAACGAACCCGAAAACATGAAACGATCATATATTCATATTCATAACATATATAAGTCCAACATATTAAATTTGCACGAAATTTCGGTATCAAATCATATAAGAACGAAGTACGTTTATAACACTCATACACAAGGCATTCAAAATCCATAACATTTCAAATAATAAAAAAAATTAGATTCGTATATATATATATATTATAAATAATAATGCATGCATTAATTAAGCTTTTAAAAAAAAAACACACTAATTAATTGAACTAAATTCAAACCACGAAATAAATTGCATATTTAATATTCAATCACTTATGTTATAAATAATTAATATTTTAATATTTAAAATAAAATTAAATATATAAAACACGTATAAACAATTAATTCGCGCAATTTGGTAAACACATACGTCATACCTGTATGGCCGAAATATCGGAGCGTCACAATATTTCCCTCTATTTCGTTTTGTTCTCCAGAATGTATAGATAGAGGATGCTACCTGGAAATGGAAAGTGAGCTAAGGGAGACTTTACGCATAGTGCCCATAGACTGGTTTGGATAAAGTAACATACAATCTCAGGTGAGAATGCTAGCCGAGATGAGCTAGCCGATCTGGAGTATCGAATAGTGTTATTATACTTTTGAACTTAGACAAGGGTGTCCTATACAAGTGTGTTATCTTTGGATATCCTTAGTATTTCATATTTGTAAATCAGCTATGACTTTTGAATTAGTGTTTACACAGGTTTCGAGGAGTGACTGGTATCACCTGACGCCCGGATCCGTGGGCCTACGGAGGCCCCGAGTCGGGGCGCCACACGTGGTATCAAAGCTTAGGTTGGATACCTAAGCTGCTGGGATAGGATCCTTAGACTGTGAAGTATGGGCTCAACAAATAGTAAGTTCCATACTATAGGAAACCCGAGACTAGAATTTTGGTAATTAACCTATAGAAAGAGAGCGGTGGATCGTGCTTGGGTCACCTACTTTATTACAAAGCAGTGATAGAGACCCTTTTTTGCTCATAGGTTGCTTAGGATGGATATGACTCTTCATGAATCTTTACCATCTCTATCAGAGTTTTATTTCTCCTTTCTGTGATACATCCTTGCTAAGACGTATCTCATACAGATAGTTGAGATCCAGTCTCATTTGAGAAATTCTATTTATCTCTGAACATAGATACTTATCACTACTTCGATCTAATCGAAGTGCTTTGATATGTTTTCTAATTTGACTCTTTGACTTCAGTCTTATATTCTTTGAACTCTTCACAATTACAGACTTAAGTCTCATCAAATAAACATATTTGTATCTAGAGTAATCATTCAAATGAATGATGAAGTACCGAAAACTTTCTCTTGCTTGAACATTCATAGGATCACATATCCGTATGAACTGACACAAGCAACCTCATGGCTTAAATACCTTTGTCTGAAAAAGGCTTCTTGGTCATTTTAACTTTCTAAATAGGATTCGCAGATTGATACTGTTTACAAGTCAATAGGACTTAACAATCAGTCTTTGGATCCTATTCAATTTCAATTGACCAATAAATAGGTGCCCGTAGAAGTTTTTCTCCATAGATGGTAAGTCAAGCTTCTTAATGTTAAACTTAAATTAGGGTTTTTATTGAGGTATAAAAGAGCATCTTTTATTGTGCCAGAGTAAATAAACCTTTTATTTTGTTTAACGGTAAACTTTTGTTCAAAACAAACAGTTAAACCATTAGTTATCAAATAACTCATCGAAATTAAATTTCTGTTTATGCGGCATGTGTAATGTAACGCCCCAGTTTTTTTTAGGCAGTACAGCATGACGTATGTGTTTACCAAACTGCGCGAAATAATTATTTATACGTGTTTTATATATTTAATTTTATTTTAAATGTATTAAATGTTAATTACTTTATTTTAATGATATTAATATCGAATATATTTACTTAATATAAATATATATATGTTAATTGTGTACGAGCTATTTAATATTAAACAATTAATTAATTTCGTTCATTTACATTAATTGAACCATTTAGTGCATGCATTTATATTTATAAATTATATACATATTTAATTTTACATTATTTGTAATATTATGAATTTTATTGTTACATTGTGTATGAGTGACATTTACGTGCTTCGTTTCTATATGAATTGATACCGAAATTTCGTACAAATTTAATATGTTGGACTTATATGTGTTATGAATATGATTATATGTTCGTTTCATGATTTCGGTTACATTTGATTGAGTTTCGAATTTATTTTGTTTGTGGAATCCAAAACGGGAGTTAATGAGCAATTAGCGCACCATTGGTTCCTTATGTGATAACTTGAGCTAGGAAACTCGGATTCGAGTTTCGTCACCTTTATTGAACTCGTATCGAAGATTCGGGTTTAATAAACTTAGCCTTATATTTTTTCAATGTCATTTGAACCAACGAAACTCAACCGAAATACGGAACGAGAACAAAACTGCCACCATTTACCAAATAAGTCATAACTTATTCATTTGTTGACCAACTTAACCATGGTTTAAGTCTTTGGAACCCTAACTCAACCCTCTAACCTGCCATAAACCGCCCAAACCGAACCAACCCTTCCCACTTGCTGAAATTTCCCAAACATCATCTGCTTCCCAGTTTTTCCCGTAGCTCAAGCCCTACCAAGAGATTCAAGCTCAAATCTCTTCCCAACCTCCATTAATCCACAAGGTAAGCTTAGATATGTTATTTACATTCAATATGAGTCATTTTCATTCATTCATCCCTAATTTTGATCATGATTTCATGGATATATTTAGGTTTTGAGCATTTTGGTTGATCTCTTTCAATTCTTGAGCTTTTTGAATGATTCCAAGCATGAAAATGATTGTTTTGATCTCCTCTTTACAATTATGGTGATGTATTAGCTGTTAGTTGAGGCATTTATGAGCCACCATTAATGAGTTATTGAAGCTTTGGCATGAATTGATCACTACACACTACATCTCACTTTTCAAGGTTTTGGGAGCATGATTGGGAGTTGTTTCTAAGTAGTTTCATTTCATTTTTGCTATCTTTTGTTGGCTGAATGTGTTGAGAAGGTTGTGCCTTGGTTGTGCTCTGTTTTTCTGCTGTGTTTTTCTTTTGCTGCGTGCGTGACACGGGCGTGTCAACTTTTCCTTTTCAGCATGACACGGGGGTGCACGACTGTCTGATATTTCTGTACCGAGACACGGGGGTGTCCCGGTTTGCTCTATATTGGTGACACGGGCGTGTCACCTTCTGAATTTCATGCATGTGTTGTTGTTGCATGCGTACGCATCAATATATATATATATATACATATGTCAATGCATGAGATTTACATGCATGATTTAGGGATTTGCATGCATTGTTGTTATATGTTGTTGTACGTATGCACATACATATGTCAATGCATGAGATTTACATGCATGATTTAGGGATTTGCATGCATTGTTGTTATATGTTGTTGTACGTATGCACACACACATATATATATATATATATATATATATATATATATATACACTTAAATAATTTGCATGCATGTTGTGTACGTGTACATACATATATATATATATATATGTGTTTATTAAATAATAAATGTTATTTGATTTAATCGAATTATAGAATTAATTGTTACCTATTTCATGTTTTATTTAATTTCCGATTTTAAATTGAATGTATGTAATTGTTTATTTTCTAATTAGAAATGTGATTTAACTTGTGCTATGTTTATATTTGAATTTATTGAATTGAATTGATTGGAACGTGAAATTATGAATTCGAACGGAAGTGAACGAATGATTGAATGACTTGATTATATGATTTAAATTCCTTAATAGTGCACATGAACATTTTCATGACATAATCTTATCTTTTAACATTCATATCATGATCATTGCATTGTCGAGCGTCCTATTTGGTTCATATTGAGTCTCCTCTCACTGGTACACATTGTTCATTCTTTTGTACAGTTCGTTTCCAGGGCGGAGACTTCCGAATTGAATAGGCACCCGTATTGCTCACGCTTTATGTCTCGTGGTATTCCAGGTGAGGGTGTTTTCGTTCTAGTTACGTATTGAACCCTACAACCTTATATGACAAGTTTTGGGCCAAAAACCTTATATATACATATATTGTTTTCAAATGGAGTCATCGAGTAAATGTTTTCTCAAGGGTTATGAAATGTATTAATTATGTTTCAAAGGTATTGTGTTTCTCATGAATTGAATATGTTGGCGAGAACATGTATTGAACACGGGCCCAGGGACTTAGTGTATGTGGTTATCCGGGGAGGCATCGGGCCGACGGTGATCCCGTACATTAGTCCCACATTGATTACGGCGAAACGGACCTCGTTAAGGAGTTTTTGACGAGGAAACGCTAACTAGGCATTGAGGACTCATGAACCTCAATTGCCACATTGATATGTTTAGGTGGTCGGGCCTTGCGAACCCGTCCACCACCCAGAGGAAGAAGGTTGGAACTTATTTTATGATTATGATTATGGTATGATTGTTATGCACCGTGCGGGAAGGCCGGGACACGGATTGCCCAAACGACTATGTTATATGATTTGTGTGTATTATTATATACTGCATGATCACATATTCAATGTATTAATGATATTTGTCGTACACGGTCGGAGTTTGGTTGGAGATAATGCACGCTCACTCGCCGAGCCTTAATGCTTATGTATGATTTATCAACTTATTGAATTTAATATGATTCGTCGTAAAGTCCGAGCATCGCTTCGTTATTTTCTTGTCCTCTTGAGAAATAACTTTAAATAAAACTTTGCTCGGGATTTATGACTTGCATGCGCATGTTTATATAGTTATGTATCGCTCCTGCTCCTCAGTCTTCTAGAGACTGACCCCTTTTTCCCACTTTTCCAGTTTCTTTTGCAGGTGTTGGTTACTAGGCGGAGTTAGAATTGTCGAGTCATTGTTCTAGTCTTACCCTCTTACACTCACTGCATACTACATTGTTTCTAAGTATTGTATTAACCTATTATTGTTGGCCGGTGTGTCATTTATTGAATTGATATTGATTCGGGACAGGTTAGGATAGGTGTATTGATTAGTGGAACCCGTATTTATATTCTTGTTGGATTTCATTTATTTCTTTGATATTATATGAATGATTTCCTTGCTTCCGCATTTTGGGCTTTGTTTATTGTTCCGGGGTTAGCTTCCGCCTAGTCAGGACTGTTTTTTTGTTTGTCACCCGTCGTTGTGAGTCCGATTCATGTATGGACTGCCTATTTCGTATGTGGATTAGACTCATAGTGCAGGGGATGTGGTGCCTATCGTCCTGGGTGCTACATGTAATATAAAACCCTATTGCCAAAATACAATACTACAGTTCCTACTACTAATACAATTACACTTGTATTATCCTTGAGCAGTAGTTACATGTTAGCCGTTTTTCAAACCTTCTGGTTGGTTTGAATCTTTGCAATGAATTGCAAATATGATTAGTTGATCTCAAGTTCACACACCAGGATTCCAGTGAATTTCCAACTAAACATAATTTCAACAAGTAAGATATCTTCATATCTTATCCAAACGGCGTAGCAAACAGACAAACTAAGTATTTTGGACAATTTCTTTTCCAATACTCGTTACCACCGAAATAGAAACACTTTTCCATTGTTGGATTTGACTTTCTATTTCTGAACCTTAGATTAGGAACTTTTCCTTTTTCTTTCTTCCACTTACTGGCTTTCTAGGCCGTGGATATTGATGTATGATTAAAGAGAACTTTTCCCTTAGTCTATATCACCCTTTCTGCCATATTGAGGTCGTTCATTGGTTTTACAAAAAATTTATTTAAAATAATCTTGAACGTTCAAATGATTTAGGCAGAGAGTATAGGATCGTATCCTATCTATTAAGATTATCTCTTTAAGCATAGAGGCTTTCAATCTCGTTCAGATCAGTTATCATATTCATAATATGATTCTGAAATAGTGATCCTTCAAACATCTTTAACTATAAATGTAACACCCGAGCGTAAGGTGCCACATCCCCCGCACCGAGACCTGACCCGCATGTGAAATGGATAATCCACACCCGAGCTAAGTCACGGCGAACGGGGACACACACACACATCTAGGCTAGGCGGGACTAACCCTTAAACCATATATCAGAGCAAAACATTAATAAAGCGGAAGCAATAACAACCATATATACCATGAGCACTAAAGCTCCAAAATAGAGTTCATATACAAAGTCGAACCAAGCGTTCAAGTTCTATCACATAACGCTCCAAAATCATAATCATATACAAAATGATATCATGAGTGCGAGTGTAACAGAATGAGAGTGCTAAACACTAATGCAAGACCTAGACGACTTGTATTCCCACCTAGCACTCGTTAACCTGCACAAAAACCACTGAAAACAAACCGGGTTCAGTCCAAAAGGGACTGGTGGGTATAAAACAGGCATAGTATATAAATATCGCAGAATTTAACATATACATGCAAGCTATAAACCCGTAAGAAGTTTTAGAAGATTTCCCCAGTGGTTAACATAAAGAAAGACATCTACGGATTTACAACGGTCATATTCATTCATAATTAGTCATAGGGTTATAAGGTCGGCGAGTGAGCGTGCATAATCTCCAACCTTCTCCTCGTGTAATCATATCATAATTATTGGTTATCACACATATCTTTCGTGCACATACATAAATGATCATAATCATACATATACACCTTCTTGCTCCGGGTGGTGGAAGGGTTAACTAGACCCGACCACCTCATACATAATGGCTAGTGAGGTACATGAATGCTCAAATGCCCGACTAGCATTTCCTCATCAAAACTCCTAACGAGGTCTGTTTCACCACACGTTTGGTTGGAACTAGTGTATGGGATCACCATCGGCCCTTGCCTCCCCGGATCGCCACATACACTAAGTCCAAGGGCCCGTGAACATATCATACATGCAATCTCGCCAAAACATAAGGTAGGATTGAACATAAAAGAAGGCTTACATTTGAAATCATTTACTCCTGAAACGACTCGATATATATATAATATACTTTTGGCTTAAAGCTTTGCACATTGAGGGTATATAAGGTTGCTTTAGCTATTAGAAGAAAAACCCACCTCGAACCGACAAAAGAAGTCACAAAAGCCTAGGCCTCGTCTCCAACGGGGGTCAAAATCTGTGCAAGAAGGGTGAAGTGAGACTCAAAATGACCAATTAAGACGCTCGGCAATGAAATGATTATGATATGAAGGCATAAAAGAGTATATAATGTAATGAACACGTCCATGTGCACTATTAACACGTTAAAGACATATAAACGATCATTATATTCATTCCAAGAAGTATTTGAATCCAATCTAGTTCATATCTTACATATATCATATCATGTCAATTTAAGGAATTCAAATAAAGACCATAACACATAGTATAACATGTGTACTTATCATGCAAGTCATAAAACAAGCAATGCACATCATTTAGGGTTCAATTTCAAGAGTAAATCCCATGCATGTACACATTATAAACAAGGAAGACATATAGAGGCATATCACGGAAAGTATTCAACGAAAACTCATAGGATTTCACAACACACAATATAGCACATTATATGACATGTTAATGAAGTGAATGAACTAGAAATGATCCAATGAAGCCATGAAATTCACGAACAAAATACGAAATTCCATGCAAAATTGAACAGGGTCGCGGCCGCGACCCATTTTCTTCATAAAATGGTAGCGGCCGCTACCCCTTTATAAATTGCCCGAATTTTTGATGAATTTTCATGAATTTCATAATACGTGAGCCAACATGAACAGTGGTCACGGGCGTGACCTAAAATGCAAGTAAATCAGACACAACCACAAATCGTGCAAGTGGTCTCGGCCGCTACCATTTTCCTTCATGGTTCGATCGCGGCCGCGACCGACCAGTTACAGCAGCAGAAATGCGAAGAAAAATAGAGCAAAGCCATGCCAACACTTCTCCAACAAGATCAGGTATGTTATGAACATATAAATGCAAGAAAACAACTCCAATCCAATACACAAACATGCTCCCAAAGCCTAGAAACGTGACATGGTGGCAAAGGTGATGAATTCATGTTATAACTTCAAAGTTTCAATAATGAAAGCTCATAAATGCCTCAACTACCAGCTAATTCATCACCATAAATACAAATAAGAGATCAAAGCAAACATAACCAAACTTGGAATCAATCAAATACCTCAAGAAATGAAGGAGATCAACCTAAGAGTTCATAACCTAAATATTTCAACAAGGCAGCCATATTTCCATGAAACCATGCTCAAAATTAGGGATGAATAGATCAAAATGACTCATATTCAATGTATAATACAACCCTAAGCTTACCTTGTGGATTGATGGAGGTTTGGAGGAGATTTGAGCTTGAATCTCCAAGGATGGCTTGAGTTACGGGATTTCCTGGAATGCAGAGGAGAAATGGCTAAATTTCTCCAAGTAAGAGGCTTTGGTTCGGTTAAGGGAGGGTATGGCTGATTAGGTGGTTGAGTTAGGGTTTCATAGACTTAAATCATAGTTAATTTGGTCAAGAGGTGAAGGAGTTATGGCTCATTTAGTAAAAGGTGGTAGTTTTGTCTTCCGTCGCGTGTTTCGGTTGGATTTCGGAGGTTCAAATAAATTTGGAAAAATATAAGGCTAAGTTCATCAAACTCGAATTTTCAATACGAGTTCAACGAAGTTGACAAAACTCGAATCCGAGTTTCCTAGCTCAAAATATCACGTAAGGAACCAATGGTGCGCTAATTGCTCGTTAGCCCCCTTTTTGGACTCCACAATCAAAATAAATTCCAAAACTCAACCAAACCAATCCGAAAACATAAAACGAGCATATAACCATATTCATAACACATATAAATCCAACATATTAAATTTGCACAAAATTCGAATTCATTTCACGTAGAAACGGTAAGCAAACAAATTATTCAAGCACAAATAGTTCGAAATTCATATAAATTCAAATTCAATATTTCAAATAATTAAATAATTAACCAATTAATATAATATGAAATAAAGAAATGAAATAACGTAATTAAAATAAATTAAATGCGCATGTAATTATCACATAATTCATACCTGAACAATTTTGAAAAGTCGGGGCATTACAACCTCTCCCCCTTAAAAAGAATCCGCCCTCGGATTCATTAATTACTCGGAAACAGTTCAGGATGGAATCTTCTCATTTTATCCTCCGTTTCCCACGTGGCCTCTTCCGTTTTATCACTTCTCCATAACACTTTCACTAGTGGGATTCGCCGGTTTCTTAATTCCTGAAATTTCCGATCCAAAATCTTAACCGGTTTCTGAACGAAGGTGAGATTAGGCTCAATTTCTACTTCTTCCTCGGGTAGGATCTCGGCTTCATCCGGAGAATATTTGCGAAGTTGAGAAATATGAAATACGTTGTGGATTCCCGTTAAACTCGGAGGTAGATTCAAACGATAAGCCGTATCTCCAATTTTCTCGAGAATCTCATACGAACCCAAATAACGAGGATTCAATTTACCTCCTTTTCCAATCCTCGAAAACCCCCTTCGTGGCGAAGCTTTCATAAATACCCTATCACCAACCTCAAACTTAAGATCCTTTTTCGCTGATCCAAATAACTCTTCTGTCTATCTTGAGCTGCTTTCATTCTTTGCTGAATTATCTGAACCTTATCAATCGCTGCTTGCACGACTTTAGAAGGCTTCTCTTTCTTTTCCCCTCGTTTCACTCCCTCTTCTTTTGTCCAATTCCATTCCTCAAGGTCGAAAAATAAGGGAGATCTACACTTTCGTCCATAAAGAGCTTCATAAGGTGTCATTCTTATAGCAGCTTGGAAACTGTTATTATAAGCAAATTCGATCAAAGACAACTGCTCTTTCCATGAACTCGAGAAATCCAATGCACATGCTCTCAACATGTCCTCCAAATATTTGATTAACCTCTCCGATTACCCATCTGTCTAAGGATGGAAAGTTGTGCTGAATTGAAGCCTTGTTCCCAAATTTCTTTGTAGTTCTTGCCAAAACCTCGAAGTAAACCTCGGATCTCGATCTGATACAATGCTGACCGGCACACCATGAAGTCGGACTATTTCATCAACATACTTCTTAGCTAATTTATTCACCTTATCCGACATCCGAATAGCCAGAAAATGTGCCGATTTTGTCAATCGATCCACGATAACCCATATTCCATCAAAACCACCCCTTACTCTAGGAAGACCCGAGACAAAATCCATCGCCACTTGTTGCCATTTCCATTCCAGAATAGGTAGCGGTTGAAGTAGCCCCGATGGCTTCTGATGCTCTGCCTTCACAATTTGACAAGTCAGACAATGTTTCACAAAATTGATTACATCCCTCTTTAGACCGATCCACTAATAGAACTTCTTCAAATCCTTGTACATCTTATTACCTCCGGGATGTATCTAATACGCTGATCTGTGAGCTTCTTCCAAAATAATCCTCTTTAACTTACCCGGAACCATAATCTTGTTTTTAAACCTTAAGAGTCCCGTATCATCAAATCCAAACGGGCACTCGGGATCCACTCTAGCTTTCTCAGCTAATTTCTGAACCTTAGGATCCTTCCTCTGAGCCTCAAATAACCTCTGTTGAAGATCTGGCTGTACCGTAATATTCCGAATACTTACTCTTAACTTGAAGGATTCAGGTTCATCTTCAACTTCCACTTTCACACTAGACACACTAGCCTTCCCGCTATGTGCATCCGCGACCACATTAGCTTTTCCAGGATGGTATCGGATTGTACCCTCATAATCCGCTAAAGTCTCCATCCATCGCCTTTGTCTCTTGTTTAACTCCTTCTGAGAAAACAAATATTGAAGGCTTTTGTGGTCAGAAAAGATCTCGAAAGAAATTCCATATAAGTAGTCTCTCCACTTCCCCAAAGCAAAGATCACTGCTGCAAGCTCGAGATCGTGAGTGGGATAATTCTGTTCATGATCCTTCAATTTCCTCGAGGCGTAAGCTATCACCCTACCATTCTGCATCAAAACACATCCCAATCCTTCTTTCGAGGCTTTCGTATAAATCATATATCCTTCGGTGCCTTCAGGGAGTGTTAATACCGGTGCAGTGGTCAATTTCTCCTTTAAGAGTTGGAAACTTGCCTCACATGCCTCGTTCCAATCAAATTTGACTTCCTTCTTCGTCAAACGAGTCAAAGGAGCTGCAATCTTTGAGAAGTCCTTAACGAATCTCTGATAATACCCAGCTAAACCCAAGAAACTTCTAACCTCGGAAGCATTCTTCGGACTCTGCCACTGAATAACCGTCTTAATCTTAGAAGGGTCTACTTCCAAACCTTTACTCGAGACAATATGACTTAGAAAAGCAACCCGGTCGATCCAGAACTCACACTTACTAAACTTCGCATACAACCGGTGCTCTCTCAATGTCTCCAATACCAATCTGAGATGCCTGGCATGATCTTCTGGAGTCCTCTAATAAACTAGGATATCATCAATGAAGATTACCACGAATTTATCCAAATAAGGCCGCAAAGTCTGATGCATCATATCCATAAATGCTGCAGGGGCATTAGTCAAATCGAAAGGCATTACTACGAACTCGTAATGGCCATACCGGGTATTAAATCCTGTCTTAGGTATATCCTCTTCCCGGTTTTTCAACTGATAGTAACCTTGCCTTAGATCCAATTTGGAATAAACCCCTGAACCTTGCAACATGTCAAACAAATCCTCGATGTGGGGTAATGGATACTTATTCTTGATAGTCCTTCGATTAAGCTCTCGGTAATCTATACACATCCTCAACGTTCCATCTTTCTTTTTAACAAAAAGAACCGGAGCACCCCACGGAGATGAACTCGGTCGAATATAACCAATCTTAAGTAATTCCTCAAGCTGAATTTTCAATTCCTTCAACTCTGCCGGAGCCATTCTATACGGAGTCTTAGAATACGGTTCTGATCCCGGATATAAATCAATAACGAATTCAATCTCACGATCCGGTGGCAAAGAACCCAAATTCTCCGGAAACATATCGGGAAAATCCTTAACCACGGTCTCCTCAAATTTAATTTGATCCTTCGGCTTATTGAGAAGAAGAGCAACGAATCCCATAGCCCCTTCTCTTATTAGCTTATGAGCTTCCATAAAAGATAAGAGCGGTACACTCCTCAATCCCACTTCTCCAATCAACTCTTTCCCCAACTTAATCTTCTTCCTGAAACAATCAACCTAGGCCCGGTGCCGGTATAACCAATCCATACCGAAGATCACCCCATATCTCTTCATAGACATCACGATAAAATCGGCCGGATAATCCTTCCCTTCTATCAAAACCGAACAATCCCAAACCACTTGATCCGTCTGCAAATTTCCTCCAAGAGGAGAACTCACAAAATAACAAGAATTGGCACATATAACAGGTAGGCACATAGATCACTAGATATAAAAGAGTGGGTAGCACCCGGATCAAATAATGCATGAATGTTCATGGTGTGAATGCATACGGTACCTTCCACCACGGCTGTAGGATCCAACTCAACATCCTGCTCGTCACCCTCAAGGGCATAAGCACGTGCTTGAATCATGGGCCTCTGAACTCTTTTCTGAAATCCCGGATTCTTATCAGGACATGTATCCGCCATATGATCAGCTTTCCTACATATAAGGCATAAACCCAACCTTTTCCAGCAATTGTGATAGTAGTGTGTTGGCCCTCCACAATGTGTGCACGGTGGCTTAGATAATCGCGCCTCACTTGGAAGTTATCGCTCCGAAGATGTCATGGGTAAAGCCTTTGGAGCTTGTGAAGCTTGTCCTCCCATTCGGGGTTTCTTGAAAGGACCTTTGGGTGGAGGAGTAGCTTGAACCATTGGTCTCTTCCCCGAACTTGTTCCAGAACCTCGCCCCATGGGTGGCCTAAAAACCGGGTCTTTCTTCTTATATTCCTCTTCTTGAACTAGGGCCCTTTGTACCGTATCGGCGAAAAACTCAAAATTATGGCCGGCGTTTCCACGCCTCAAATCCTGTCTCAAACCCGCAATAAATTTGTTGGCTTTCCTCTTCTCATCACGGGTAATGTGAGGAGCATACTTCCCAAGTCGGTTGAAAATGGCAATATATTGAGCCACTGTTCAATTCCCTTGTTTAAGATCCATGAATTCTTGCTCTTTTCTTTCCCGAACCACCTCTGGTACAAAACATTCCCGAAACTCTCTCTTAAAAACTTCCCATGTCACTTCTTCACCGTCCACTTCAAGATTTTCCCTTGTTCTTTCCCACCAATCATAAGTCCTACCATCTAGTTGAAATATAGCGAATTGGGCCTTCTCCTGAGTAGTGAATTGTCGAACTCCAAATATCCTTTCAATTCTTGTTAACCAACCCTCTGACACCTCATCATCAATGGAACCCGAAAACCGAGGAGGATTGTAGCTTAGAAATACTCCATGAGGATCCCTATGATTGTTCGGTGGAGCCGGTTGCTCAACGGGTTGTGGTGGGGGAGCTTGAGCTCTCCTAGGCTCGACATAATTGAATACCGCTTCCATAAAGTTTCCCATATCCATCGGAGGCGGTTGTGGTTGTTATTCTGGTTGTTGTGGTGTAGGGGATCGATAAAGGTGTCGGCGTCGACCCGGTGATCTCTCACGATGTCTCCGTAGAGGCATTCTGTCAAAGAAACACTGAAATGCATGCTATCTTTAGTCTATGCATGAGAGTGCAATTAATTCAATCAAAATTCAAAAATTAAAGCACATAAACACGTAAAGAATGCAAATGCAATCACATTGTCAAGTTGTTCCTAAAGCCGAACGACCTAGACTGACTCACACGACACGAGAGCCTGGGTTTGGCAACCCTAAGCTCTGATACCACTTAAGGATGTAACACCCGAGCGTAAGGTGCCACATCCCCCGCACCGAGACCCGACCCGCATGTGAAATGGATAATCCACACCCGAGCTAAGTCATGGCGAACGGGGACACACACACACACATCTAGGCTAGGCGGGACTAACCCTTAAACCATACGTCAGAGCAAAACATTAATAAAGCGGAAGCAATAACAACCATATATACCATGAGCACTAAAGCTCCAAAATAGAGTTCATATACAAAGTCTAACCAAGCGTTCAAGTTCTATCACATAACGCTCCAAAATCATAATCATATACAAAATGATATCATGAGTGCGAGTGTAACAGAATGAGAGTGCTAAACACTAATGCAAGACCTAGACGACTTGTATTCCTGCTTAGCACTCCTTAACATGCACAAAAACCACTGAAAACAAAACGGGTTCAGTCCAAAAGGGACTGGTGGGTATAAAACAGGCATAGTATATAAATATCGCAGAATTTAACATATACATGCAACCGGTAAACCCCTAAGAAGTTTTAGATGATTTCCCAAGTGGGTAAGATAAAGAAAGACATCTACGAATTTACAAGGGCCATATTCATTCATAATTAGTCATAGGGTTATAAGCTCGGCGAGTGAGCGTGCATAATCTCCAACCTTCTCCTCGTGTAATCATATCATAATTATTGGTTATCACACATATCTTTCGTGCACATATATAAATGATCATAATCATACATATACACCTTCTTCCTCCGGGTGGTGGAAGGGTTAGCTAGGCCCGACCACCTCATACATAATGGCTAGTGAGGTACATGAATCCTCAAAAGCCCGAATAGTATTTCCTCGTCAAAACTCCTAACGAGGTCCGTTTCGCCGTAAGTTTGGTTGGAACTAGTGTATGGGATCACCGTCGGCCCTTGCCTCCCCGGATCGCCACATACACTAAGTCCAGGGGCCCGTGAACATACCATACATGCAATCTCGCCAAAACATAAGGTAGGATTCAACATAAAAGAAGACTTACATTTGAAATCATTTACTCCTGAAACGACTCGATATATATATAATATACTTTTGGCTTAAAGCTTTGCACATTGAGGGTATATAAGGTTGCTTTAGCTATTAGAAGAAAAACCCACCTCGAACCGACAAAAGAAGTCACAAAAGCCTAGGCCTCGTCTCCAACGGGGTCAAAATCTGTGCAAGAAGGGTGAAGTGAGACTCAAAATGACCAATTAAGACGCTCGGCAATGAAATGATTATGATATGAAGGCATAAAAGAGTATATAATGTAATGAACACGTCCATGTGCACTATTAACACGTTAAAGACATATAAACGATCATTATATTCATTCCAAGGAGTATTTGAATCCAATCAAGTTCATATCATACATATATCATATCATGTCAATTCAAGGAATTCAAATAAAGACCATAACACATAGTATAACATTTGTACTTATCATGCAAGTCATAAAACAAGCAATGCACATCATTTAGGGTTCAATTTGAAGAGTAAATCCCATGCATGTACACATTATAAACAAGGAAGACATATAGAGGCATATCTCGGAAAGTATTCAACGAAAACTCATAGGATTTCACAACACACAATATAGCACATTATATGACATGTTAATGAAGTGAATGAACTAGAAATGATCCAATGAAGCCATGTAATTCACGTACAAAGTACGAAATTCCATGCAAAATTGAACAGGGTCGCGGCCGCGACCCATTTTCTTCATAAAATGGTAGCGGCCGCTACCCCTTTATAAATTGCCCGAATTTTTGATGAATTTTCTTGAATTTCATAATACGTGAGCCAACATGAACAGTGGTCGCCGGCGCGACCTAAAATATAAGTAAATCAGATTGCGGGTGTAGCACCCCGCACGTGAGGCACCACATCCCCCGCACTATGGCTCAACACGAGTAACGAAATGAGAAGTGCGCACCCGTATCAAACCATAGCGAACGGGAGACAAACAAAACAACCCTCGTAAGCTAGGCGGAACTTAGACCCTGCAATTATAACCAATCCACAAAACATAATGAAACGGAGAACTAAATCCCAACACATGCATTGGCCACGGCCTGTAGAAATTTAAACACACGAACCACAAGCATACTTGGGCTCCTCAGGCCTCTTTTTAACTCATAACAAAGCCCGGAAATAGCAATTCAATAGCAAACATACAAAGTTTCAAGTTCATAATCTTACAAAGTTGAATCATACACAATTTAAATATATATGTGAGTGCAGAGACGCTTCTAACTTAACTTGACCGACTCAAAGACTCAACACAACTCCGCCTAGCTCGAAACTCGAAAGCCAAACCTACGTACTAAAATGTTGGGGAGGGAGAGGGTCGGTCTCTAGAAGACTGAGTGAGCAGGAGCGATATACGTATATATAAAAACATGCACATGCAAGTCATAAATCTCGAGCAAGGTTTTATTTAAAATTAGTTCCCAAAAGGGTAAGAGAATAACTAAGCAATGCTCGGACTTTACGACTAATCATATTAAATTCATTAAGTTCGTAATTCATACATAAACATAAAGCTCGGCAAGTGAGCGTGCATCATCTCCAACCAAACTCCGACCGTGTACGATAAATATCATTAATACATTAAATACGTGATCATGCAACATATCATAATACACACAGATCATATACCATATCATAAGACATAGTCATTTGGGCAATCCGTGTCCCAGCCTTCCCGCACGGTACATAACAATCATAACATAATCATAAATATAAAATGAGTTCCAACCTTCTTCCTCCGGGTGGTGGACGGGTTAGCAAGACCCGACCACCGGTCCATACATAGGCCAATGGGGGTACATGAATCCCCCAAGGGCACTCAGCTCCCATTCCCTGCTAAATCTCCTAGCGAGGGCCGGTATCACCGTAAACGTGGTGGGACTAGTATAAGGGATCACCGTCGGCCCTTGCCTCCCCGGATAGCCGCCTGCACTAAGTCCCTGGGGGTCGTGCAATCATAACATACATACATAATCTCACCAAAATGTTTGATTCATAAGAAACATAACATATTTCATAATCCATTAGAAAAGGGTTTACTCGATCATAATTTACTCGATGACTCTACTTTAAAGGTAACATATATATATATACATAAGGTTTTGGCCAAACTTGTCACATAAGGTTGTAGGGTTTAGTATGTAACTAGAACGAAAACACCCTCACCTGGAACATGGCGATACAAGGAAACGAGTTACCGAGTGCCTAGTTGAACAATGTAACACCTCGGTTTTTCATTTTTACTAATGTGACGTATGTGTTTACTAAATTGCGCGAATTAATTGTTTTTACTAGTTTTATATTTAATTTTATTATAAATTGTTATTATATTATTTTATTTTATTTTATTATATTTTATTTCAATTAAAAATATATATATATATATTTTAATTATTATTGATTTAATGATTAGTGTTAATTAAGTGTTATGCTAATTAATCATGCTTTAACCAAATTAATTAAATTGTTTGTATAATAACCGTTGACCTTAATTTATGTTTGAATTGAATTTAATTTATTTGGTTTAATTTTTATTATGCATGAATTGTATGAAAATGTGCATGGTTGTTTAATTTGTGCATCGTTCTTATATGAAATGATAGCGAAATGCCGTGAAATTGTAGTATGTCATAAATATGTGTGTTATGAACATGTTTATATGCTCGTTTTGTGTTTTCGAACTCGTTTGATGCATTAACGAATTTAATTTGAATCGTGGAACCAAATTGGGGGCTAATGAGCAATTAGCGCACCCTTGGTTCCGTACGTGATATCTTGAGCTCGGGAACTCGGATTCGAGTACCGTCAACTTTGTTGAACTCGTATCGAAGATTCGAGTTTAATACACTAAGCCATATATTTTTCCGAAATCATTTGAACCTCCGAAATCCAACCGAAAAACGAAACGGCATCAAAATGACCACCTTTCACTATATTGGCCATAAATTGATCAAAACTTAACCAAATTCACCATGGTTGGAGGCTGTGGAACCCTAGTTAAGTCCACTTTCTGACCCGTATCTCCCTAAACGAAATAATCCTCACAAACAAGAGAAATATCTGTCCCAAGTTTTTGCTCCAATTCCAGTCCTGTAACCATGCTCAACCTTGGACATTCAAGCTCAAATCTCTTTCTTCTTTCGTCCAATCAACAAGGTGAGTTAGGATTATGTTGTACATGCATCTCTGGTCATTTTGATCCCTTCATCCCTAATTCTAAGTCGGTTTTCATGGAGTTTGGATGATTTGAGTGGATAGTTAGGTTTAAATTGATTTTCTTGATCTTCTTGAATACTAGATGTTTTTCTTGATTTTAAAGCATGAAGGTGATCACTTTACTTCCTTTATTTCATTTATGGTCATGTAATTGATGGTTGATTGATCATGAGAAGTCTTGCCCTGTTTTCCCGGTTTTCCCCTGTTCTTCTTCACCTGAACTGCTGCATGCTTCCTTGTTGTTGTTGTGTGTTGCAGGCCTGATTTCAGGCTTGATTTGCTACGCAATTGTTGTCTCTTATTCCCTTGATATGGTGGCATGAGTTGGATACAATTTTTATGAATGTTTTGGCTTGGTTTGAACCTCCTTCTTTCCTCCCCTATTTCGGAACTAACTACTGTTGTTGCTGGGTTGCTACTGTAATACTCTCCCCGGGAGGGGAGAGTTTGTTCCTAGAGAGTACCCGGCTAGGTACACCTCTTGCAGTAGGTTTCTACATCTCTTTCCCCGGCCGGGGAAGGTCACGCTGGAACAGCTACCCGGGCGGGTAGCCTGCGCTGCCGATCTGTTCTTCTTTTTCCTTGCAGTTTCTTTCTCTTTTCTTTCTTCTTTTGCTGCTTCTTTCTTCTCTGGTGTGGCTGCGTGTTTGTGTCTGTGTGTTCAGGTGTAGATCTGCTGCTGCTGTTCTTGAATTGTTGGAGTGTATGTGTGTATATACATATGCAGATTGGTTGTGTGCATGGTTAACATGGAAATGTAAAATATAGATATATATGTATATATTCAGTATGTAGGTAAAGCATGCATGTGGGTGTTTGTATAATTATATTTCTACATGCATGCAAGGTGTGTGTACGTATATGTATATATGTGTGTATTTTGGGTGTTGTGCATGCTTGAGTTTCATAAATATATATATTATATGTATATATATATATATATATATATATATATATATATACATAATATATATAAGGTGTGCATGGCTTTTTATCTCAATTGCATGAATGTTAATCTACGTACGTATATATATATTATATATATATATATATGTTTATTATATATTTATTATATAATTTAAGTATTAATTGATTATTCTAATTATAGAATTTAATTGTTATTTATTTCATGTTTTATTTAATTTTCGATCTTAAATTGAACTTATTTAATTGTCTATTTTCTAATTATAAATGTGATTTAATGCGTGCTTTGATCATGATTGAAACCCTTGGAAATTAAATTGCTAACTGTTTCATGTTATTTAATTTCCGATTATGATTTGAATGTAATTATGTAACGCCCCAACAAGGGCATCCCACGCCTATCCCGTGCTATGGGCCTAGCTTGTATATAGAATTGCTATCCATATACCCGCCAAGATCGAAGCAAGCGGTGACAAACGGACATCCTAGCTAGGCGGTACTAAACTCACATCAAGAGAATTAAAACAAACACAAATACGCGGAAGCTTAAAACATACCACATGCATAAGAGTTCAAATTCAATATACCCACTTCAGACCTTCTCAAGTCAAATGAAAACAAATGCGAAAGATTAAATCATCAATTAAGTGACCAACACGGTCCAGCATGAAATGCTCAAAATACGGGAATGTAAATCATCCTAGAGACCACCACGGTCCAACTAACAAGATAATAAATCCGATAACGAACATGCTAAATCCAAAACAACTCCAAGGTAACAAAACCAAAGTAAAAGCAACAAACATGACTAGACAACTAGACAAGACTCTCAAGAAAGACTCCCGCCTAGCATGACTCCAAAAGCAACCTGCGGACACGAAAGGTAAAGGAGATCAGTTCAAACGAAACCGGTGAGGAGAAGTATACATACTATAATTAACATAAGAAGGTTCAAAGCATGCTCAAATCAAAGGTATTCATGATCCAACTTATTTTCAAAGTAAATGCAAATTTTCGAAGAATATGGATCATAAACCACACATAACCGGCTTGGCAAGAACGAGCACTCCATCCGATCTTACCAAACCAAGAAATCAAACCAATCCAACCTTTACGCCGTTGATGTCGAGGGAGTGCCCCCCCGAGTATCCCTTTTGCCTTTTGAGTGGAGAATTCGGTCCATGTAACCTAGCTCTCTCCAAGAAAACTTCAACCCCGAAACCTCCTCGGAGTCTTAGTAGTCTTGTCCACAGTGGGAACTTTGGATAAGGACATCCGTCGGCCCTTGCCTTCCCGGAATATCTCTCACCTCCATCCCCGAGCTCAAATTCGATTGCCCCAAGCAAGCGTCCTTGCGAGGTACATCATAACCTCGCTACACAATTCACACATACATAATATCCAAATAAAAGTTCCAAAGGCATTTTGGGTACTTATCCCATATACGAAAACTCAAGTTCTACTTGTAAACCATTACCATAAGCGAATATCCAATATATGAGCATAGCTCAAAAATATGGCTTATTAAGCCTATATATATATACGTTTGAAAACGAGAGTTTAAAACCAATAAATATGAAAGGCTATAGGTGTCCACAATTTTGAAAACATTTTACATATATATAACTCCTCACCTTTACCAAGAACCTCAAAGGTCGACCACGAGCAACGAACTACTCGGCCGGAGACTCACCACCTAACAAGACAAACGTACTAACAAAGGTAAGACACGACCCAAAGCAAGTAAACGACGCACGGCTTAAGTAACAAGTCACTTATGAGAGTTATGTATCAAGTTCTCAAGTCATATGTATTAAGCGACCTATGAATCATACTTAACACAATTTAATTAAACGCATAACTTAGTCAATTAAAATAACTTAAGCATGCTTGAGGTATAGAGATCATAATATAAGGTATGCATGAGATGTGAGGATCAATCATGAGCATGTATAGCATGTCAAGGTCACACATAACGTAGGAAGTCATACAAGTTCAAGTAAATGCATAACTTAGCAAAATGTGACAACTTAAACTTGATCAAGGCAATAAAATCATAACAAGTGATATGCAAGAAGTTCCACCACATATAATACGGCCACAACTCATTAAAGGTATCATAGAAACAAGAAAAGGACATACAAGAGTCAAAACAAGCGAAACAAGTCAAGAAAACAAGGCTGGGGAAAATCCACCACCATGGATTTTCCTTCACAAGAAATCCACCCTCGCGGATTGTCCAGAAGCTACTGCCTCAAATCCACCCCCATGGATTTTTACACAACAAAAATCCACCCTAGTGGATTCTGCCCAGAACTTAAAAAAAACGTGACAGCCACTTCGAACTCGATGGGAATGAGTCCAAAACACCCCAAAACATGAAATTAAGCTTCAAAAACCACTATTAAGCATCATTAATCATCAAGTTACATAATAAAGCACTTAGGAACATTTAAACATCAAGAAATCTAGCAATTCATGCAAGAACTTCATCTTCTACAAGTTTCAAGAAAGCTTCAAGCACAACAATGGTGAAATCATCAATCATGCAAGAAACTCAAGGGAAATAATCACATTCTTCATGAAAACACATAAGGAACAAGAATCCATCATCAAATCAAGCTAGAACATGCTAGAACATAGACATGCAAGAATCTTCATAAAAGCTTCAAAGGTCAACAATGGAGGATTTCCCATAAGAGCATAGAAACATGAAATTCTTACACCAAATCATTCCTAGAAACATAAGAAACATATTTCCATCAATAAATTCGGATTTAATCCATCTAACATGAACCCTAGATTTCAAACTCAAGCTTCAAGTTCAAAGAAGAAGACCCACATGAGCATTCAAGCATTTCTTACCTTAAGAGCTGAAAATGGAAGAGGGAATCTTGTTCTTTAGTCTTGAATCTCCAGCTTTAACCTTCACTCTTGGCTCTTGAAGATGGCTTGAAGTTCTTGAGAGAATATGGATGGTCTCTTGAGAAAAGTGAGGGGGAGAGTGACTTGAATCTTATGAAATAATGTAAGAATGGGTTTTGGAGTGTTAAATTTGATTTTGTAAATTGGGTCAGCCATATAGGGTCATGGAGCGGGTCATAAGGGTCAGATTTAGGTGAAATTGGGTCAGAATTGAAATTGGGTCGTAGGTCAACTGGGTTAAGTAAAAAGGTTGACTTTTCGTAAAATGGCCATAACTTCTTCGTCCGAACTCCGAATCGAGCGATTCAGGAACCCACGAACTCATAATCGAATTATCTATTCAATTTCATCGAATTCTAACCAGTTCCAGGCTTGAAAAATAAATTTACCATTTAGTCCCTAATTTATGCTTTAATGTCCATATAAGCACATTGTTTTCGATTAATCCTAAAGCATGCTATCAAAACCCTTTAAGCACAAAATGAGCACATAATTATCATATCATGTAGCCACATGAGTCATGTAAATCATATCTTTCACATAAGCCCAAATAGAACGATCAATTAAGGCATAATTTCCACATAGTTCATGCAATGAAAGGTAAATCGTACACTCTCGTGCCAAACCCTACCTTGATCGAGAAACGGGGTGTCACAACCTCCCCTCCTTATAGAAATCTGGTCCCCAGATTTACCATCGAAAAATAACTCTGGGTGAAAACTGCGCATCTTATCTTTCGTCTCCCAAGTTGCTTCTTCGGACTTGAGATCACTCCGTAGAACCTTATCCAAGGAGTTTAGCCGAACCCATAATCCATGGGTATTCCATCTGAAATCTTCCCCGGTTGTTGTACAAGTGTCAAGTCTTGATCCAAGTGTATCTCTTTCATCGAAATAGACTCCATCTCCTCTTGGAAATACTTCCTCAATCTATTCCACAGCTCCAGGCGACTTGCTAGATCTCAAGTTTAGGTTACCACTCTTACTTCTTTGTGAGAAACCCTTTCTTGATGTTGCCTTTAAGAGGACTCGGTCGCCGTCTTCGAATTCAGAGTCTTTCCTCCTTCATTTGGCATAACTGTATTGCCGGTCTTATACCACTTCCACACAGCTTAACCTTCACACTTGTCTAAGCAAAAGACCTTAGTTGGTGCTCACACCTTCAGTTCGTCTTGACCTTGCTTCTCCACTTCAAAAGATCCTTTCTAGACGGAGCCAGCTGAGTGCGCTAGCCAAGGAGACGAGACACACAACAAGAGAACCCCGTCTCTCAACAAGCAATGAGAGAACCCCGTCTCTCAACAAGCAACGAGAGAACCCCGTCTCTCATCCTAAGTTCGAAGGAATCCACATCCCTCAAACATCTAAGTTTGAAAGAGTTGACATCTCACAAACTCCTAAATTCGGGAGAATGTAACATTCCCAAATGACTATAACCGAGGGGACCCAACATCCCCCGAACACAAAAGAGGAAGAATCCTACAACACCCGAATATAAAAGCACATGCTTGCTACTACTCAATCTGAAACATGCAAAGCACCAACAAAACACACAACAAAGGGCTGTCGAACGGTCGAGTCGTTCTCCTACAGTAAGGCGAGGGTATTCGTCGCGTCCGAGGCGTCTCTCAAAGCTTACCGAAAAAGTGCACATAGTCAAGCAAGTACTGTGACATCCCGCTCGTCCAATTTGTAAGGTACGCTACGTTTCAACCTTTTAATGTGTTTAATTGTGTGATTTTATATTTTTCATGGCCCTATTTTGAACTATTTTAGAGTTTAGGGGCTTGTTTGCAATTTTCTATTTTAAGGGGTTATTCGGTCATTTCTCGTTCGGTCAAGAGTTCGACCTCCTTGACCCCTTCTTCGCGTTCGGGGCATCGAGACGAGTCCGTAGACTCTAAGTTTGCCCAATTCTGACTTCGTTAACCCCTTCTTCCGTCCGTTTTTGCGTACGAGGACCCGAGATATTATACCCCGGATCCTCGTAATCCGTGAAAAGATCAGATCAGCTCCAGCTTCTTCCTCCAGCGATCAAACCCGTTCCCATCACTGTTCACATGCACTCGACGTGTGTTTACACACACATGCTCGTTCTCCCTCGTTTCTCGACGGAATTCGACGAACCATTAGTGGAAATTTATCACCTCGATGAGCCCGTCACGATGGTACAAGAATCTCGGCCAACCGACGACCGACGGCGATGGAATCGGCGAACTTCAGACACAGCGGCGGCTAGGCGGAACCCCCGCCACTTCGCCGCCTCTTCGCGGCGGTCTCCGACGACCTTTCTTCGACACGCGCCACCCCGTCAGTTAGGAGACATCTCGACGCAACCCCAGTTCAAGCGGTGTGGCCAACGGTGGCCGGACGGCGGTGCACGCGCCGCCCGAAGTGGCGGTGGCGGACGCCCGTTACTGTAACACGGCGGCTCCGCGGTGTTCCGGCGAGTTTCGCGGGCGGAGCTTGACCCTATCCAACCTCTTTCGACCTCCTGAGTCCATTTCTGACCTCAAATCAAGCAACCGGTGACCGTAGGTGGTGGTTCCGGCGGTGACGCAGTGGCAGAAACTTCGGCGGCGATTTGGGCCCTTTTCCGGGCCGGTTTTGGTGGTGGTCGCTTCACGAAAGTTGCTTGGAATGACGAAACATAGCGGATGGCATCGGCGGCATTCCAGGAACCGGCCGTTGGTGGCGGACCGGTGGTGAACCGGAGGTCCGATTTTCCGGTGACTTTTTCCAGGTTTTGGCTAGGGGCTTTCGTAGGGCTCGTTACAAGCTTTCCAACGGTATGCTCGGATTTCATTTTCGTTTTACGGTTTGCATTTAATTTCAGTTTTCGTATTAGGATTTGGTTCGGTTTTTCGTCAACGAAGTCCGGAGTGTTTAGCTTTTTCTAAAATTGATTGAGGCCCTTTGTCTAGTAGGCCGAGGCGCTCGTTTCTGTCCTTCAGGGGATTTTTCCGACCACCGGAGGCGGTGTTCCAGTGGCGACCGGTGGCTGTTCGGCCAGCCGCAGTGGCGGCATTCCAGCGACTTTCGGACAGTAGGTTCCTTTCGTCGTGGTGAGTCCAACGCCACTTCCCGTTCGTCAATCGGATGTCCGGTTGATTTTATATGAATTTTTGAAGCTATTGTATTTTATTCGTTAATTGATTTTAATTGTGCAATTCGATCCTGTATGTGCTATAAATTGAAATTATGAGTTGTATGATACGTGGAAGTATGCTATGATGTATGAATAATTGATTCGTGATTTATCGAATTTATTTGCCTCGTTTTACGCCCATCTATTTGAGAATAATTATTGTTTGAAGGGGTGTTAGTGTAATTTTGGAAACTAAATTGATTATGAAATTTTATAAAAACATAAGAAATGAATTATGAAAAGATACATTGTATTTAATTTGAATAAATTGATCAAGTATGCCAATTGTTATTATATCGTGAAATATGCCAATGTGTAATTTATATATTTATTGTTATGTAATTCATGTTAATTTCGTGAGACTTGGTGCATGATATGATTTGAATTCTTAATGTCCTACTTTATTTTATGTAATTAATGTTATGAATTTTATAAGTTATGCATCTTTTGATATGGAATATGAATTATAATATGCTCTGAATGACTTGATTGAATAGATATTGATTATTGTTGCATCATTTGTATTCGTGAGCATGTCCGTGCGTCTTTGTGGTTGTGTTTGGAGTCTGAGTCTTGTGTTCTGTGTGTGTTCAGTTGTTCAGGGGTTTTCCAGGGAGTGTCTGTCAGCTGTTTGGGTTCCAGTGGGACTTCTTGGCTCAGGTTTTCCGTTTCGTCGGTGAAAGGTGAGGTTTTAGGAATTTTGTTTTAGTTACAGCGACGTACAACCCTCTGTGCTCGTTTTCAAGCCTGCATGCGATTATTCTATTATATTTATATAATAGATATGTGTTTATATGATATGTTTATGAATTTGTCATATGATTAAAGGTTTTCGAACTGTATATGTACGAGCATATGTAAGCTTGAAATGTTTTGCAACGAGGCTATGCTCCAAACCGTGTGTCTTCATACCAACTGCGGATTAGGATGACACGGAGAGGTACGTTTATAGCATATGCTAAGTTGCAAGGTATGGTATGCTCCGATAAGGTACGTAAGTATGATTTTGATACGATATGATAAGTTTGCTATGTAGCGAGTTATGATATGATCTGTTCTGATATGCTCTGTTTCGATATGTTGGGCCCCGAGACGTGGGTAAGGGGGACCCCGGACGACCATGGGGTCGCCGGTTATGACCCCTGTGCACGTTCTCATTTGAGATATTCACGTACGACCTAGGGAGGTTGGGAAGGCGTGGTATCTTGAGCCCTCGGTGGATAACCGGGGAAGGCACAGTGTGGGTTCGCTACCCCGTGTGTGTTTGTATCTGTATGAGTAGTGAGGGTTTGCTCCCCGAACTACATGGTGTTGGGGTTGGATTGTTTATGATATTTGTTTGTTTTCTGTTATGATACGTTTGATTCGATATGGAAGTAAGGTGGGAGACCCGTACTCGCCGGGTATATGATTATGATCTGTTATGTTGATTATGAAACGGGATAGGAGCTTTCTCTTTTATTATGATATGAGTATGCTCAGTTTGTTAAGTTATGAATAAGATAAGATACGTATAAGTTTGATTTGGAAAGATATGTATAAGTTTGATTTGAAAATGGTTTTGGTATGCAAAACCCTACTCCCGGTTCATAATCTTTCTTTTGGTACGTGCTCTGCTCCTTATTATGTATAGTGTGTGTGAGTTCGGCCCCCTCGCTCAGTCAGTGGACTGACCCTCGCCCCCCCTCCCCCCCCCCATGTTTTTAGTTGCAGGTACCAGTTGTTGGAGTTCGAGCTAGGCGGCTTTGAGTCTGGTCTGTCGAGTCTGTGTCGGTCCGTTTGATTTTGCTAAGTATTTTGTTCTGATTTATTTATGAAAATTATGTATATAGTATGTTCTGTACAAGATGATACTTATGCTTTGATTACATGAATTTTCGGGACAGGTTAGGACAGGGCTGAGATTAGTTGAACCCGTCTTTGTTGTATGTTTGAATTCGGGACAGGTTAGGACAGGTTCGTGGAATTAGTTGAACCCGTTTACCTATGTTTGTTGATTAAAGTTTTTGTTAGTTCATATTTTGCATCGCTTCCGCATTCTGGTTTTGCACATTTTACTTGTACAGGTTTAGGTACCGCCTAGCTTAGGTTGGTTTTTTGTTTGTCACCCGTTCGCTGTGACTTGATGTGTGTGCGGACTTTCCATTTCGTACCACGTGTCGAGTCATAGTGCGGGGGTGTGGTGCCCCACCATTTGGGGTGCTACATCTTAAGTGGTATCAGAGCTACTAGGTTCAGAATCGGTGCTCTGGAGTTGTGTCGTGTCAGTTTAGGTCGTACGGCATAGGAATACTTGTGCACTGCATTTGTCTGACGTGAAAATTTGACTTCTCTGTATGAATTTGTCTGAGCTTATGTGATTGTGTGCACATTATGATTACGATTTTTGCAAAAATTATCATTGTTATGCTTTAAATTTTAGTAAATTACTTGTTGCATCTGCATTAATTAGGTGCTCTTAATTGATTTCATTACTTAACATACCCACGTACTAACCCTCATGCATAGATAATTGTCCAATTTGTGAATTGTAGGGTGATATCTTGGCGCCGAATTGCAATTGATCATGACAACACTCCCCGCTTCTACAAAATTATGAAGGAAGATTTGAAACTTCCGTTTTCTGACTACTTGGATGAGAAGCAAATGGACCTCTACAAGAATTTATAACAAGGAATCAATGCTACTGCTATGAAAACGGGTATTATGCATACATGGCACGTGCATTATGCATTGGAGTAAATTTTAATTATTTTGGACATTTGTTCTACGTGCTTGACTGTTTTCTTTGCTGGACACGAGTACATGCCATTTACATCCCTAATCTCGCATGCATTAGTTTCGTGGTTATATTTAGGTGATTTCCTTACCTGATCAACTAAGTGCTGTCTTGGTGGAAGCAACATTGGGATTCGAATAGGGGTTGACCAGATGATGTATGATCAAGCTAACGCAGTCAGGGTAGTGAGTGGATAAAAGAAGATACTCGAATATGAGAGAGACAAGAGATCCTTTAACTATCAGGGTGCCCTCAGGGTAGGTACTTATTACTTGGAGGTGCTCGGGAGTACATGTTTTATAAGAAAGCCAGAATTTCTAACTCTGAATGGCGTGAAGTGACAATGAAGAGATTAAGGCATTTGTACCATTCAGAGAATTCCAAGCAGGAAATCAGGTTACTGTTATAAAGACACCTAGTAGTGTAGTTGCACTTACACAAAGGAAAAAGGGGAAAGTTGTGCAAGCTGTGGAATTTTGTGCCGAGGTCATTGAAGAGCAACTTCACCAAATATTGAGGATAAGAATATCAGTCATGACGACGGTGTACTAAGCAAGATTGTGTAAAGATTCTTCATTTATCTATCCACGATTGTCTTGAGAGATTTTACCGTGAAAGAATGGTGATTTCCGATTACCGAGAATTCTATTGGGATTTCAAGAGATTACACGGATCACTATACTCCGAGAATCAAGTGAGACGATCCAAGATCAGTTGAGTACCCGAGAATCTGAAGGAATACTAAAGAATGCAAGTTTGAACGGGAAGTTGGAACTATGGCCAGTTAAGGAGTTGATTAACCTTTCAAGTTAAAGAAATTGCCAACCTCGACTCCACTACTACGGTGAACGGTACATTGAGCATCCATGGCATTTGCACTCATGCATTTCATAAGTAATTATAATTATTTTGCTTGACATATGTGACAATGTGTAATGTGTGATGTTGCTCGAGTTTAATAACGTGACTAACTGCTGCAATTTTCATAACTTTAAAATTGTTGTTGTTGTGAATTCTTGTAAACTAAATGGATTACCTGCTTGCGTGAACTATCCGTGCTTCAGTGCTTATAATTTCTTTGGTTACTCACTAACCCTTCATGCACCTACAAGTAGGGGTGTAAACGGATAATAAACGGATCGGATGTATGATTACCATATCCTTATCCGTTTATGATTCGGTCGGATACGGATAATATCCTTTTAAATCGAATTCGGATAATATCCTTTTTATACGGATACAAGGCGGATTCGGACGGATTCGGATTTTAATCGGATTTTCAACTATTCAAAATTTGACATAAATTATTTATTTATATAACTTCGAACTTTTAATCAGATTATCAACTATTCATTTATAGATAAATTATTTAACTTTGAATATATATATTTTAGACGAATAGAGAAATAATAAGTATATCTATATAGATCATTTTTTTGTTTTAGCGAATGTATAAATGTGGTGAAATTATAAATTTTATCATATAATTAATTTGAAATATAATACTTTTATTAATAACATAATATATGTTAATTATATTATCTCTATATGAATATTGACGTGAACATATAGTTACTAATAAAACCTAAGGTTTTTCTTTAATAAATGCGCTAAAAAATTTACTTAATACTAATAATCTATCATACATACACAGTTTTGTGTATATATTTTAATATAATACATTATTTATCGGATACGGATTACGGATAAATCGGATAACGGATATATCTAACGGATAATGAAACGGATCGGATGTTAAACGGATCGGATGCCTTATTACCATATCCTTATCCATTTATAATTCGGATGTCTATAATCGAATACGAATAATATCCTCTTGAGACGGATTCGGATAATATCAACTATAAACGAATTCGGATGCGGACGGATATCGGATTTTCGAATATCCATTTACAGCCCTACCTACAAGCATATTGTGATTTTATTTTACAGTGATCCCATCGCGATATCCCCTTTGAGTTGAGCATGGATGATGAGTCTATACTCTAGGGACACCGATATCAGTCGGGTAAAGGTACATTATACATGCATCCCATGTTTTGCATTCGGTGCTACTTTAATGTGTGTATGTATGAATGCTGTGTAAGTGAACTTGTGTGCTAGAGAGTTGTTGAGATCTCTCTATTTACGTGTTAGGGAGATGTGGGATTCTCCCTATTTATGTGATAGAAAGATGTTGGATTCTTTCTAAATTATGTGAGCAAGAGATGTTGGATTCTCTTGGAGTTAGATGTTTGAGAGATGCTGGATTCTCTCGAATCTAGGGTTTGAGAAATGCTGGATTTTCTCAAACTAGGATGTTTGGAAGATGTGGAAGTCTGCCAGACTTAGGATGAGAGACGGGGTTCTCTCGATTACGTGGTTGAGAGACGGGGTTCTCTCAATTCTGTGCCTAAGGGACGGGGTTCTCTCTTTTGACGTGCCGGGAGACGGGGCTCTCTCTCTCTTGCGTGCTGAGAGATGGGATTCTCTCTTGTTTTTCGCGGCTGAGTTTCGTGTGGCCTGTTGTGGGTTTGCAATCGACGAGGAAGCCATGGTATCGAGCCTTGGGTGCAGTGGCCTAGTGGGCGGATCGAACAAGTTTGAAGCGACCAATGGTCAACTGTTTGAATAAACCTCTGTGACTACGGAACTCTGCAGGGAGTTGATGCAATCAGTGAGAGTAAACTTCACAGCCAGGGCTATGACTCTACATGATTTTAGGAGATGGATTGAAATGTTCCAGTTTGAAGCTTTACGACTCAGTAATAGGACCTGAGGACAGGTCCTTTTGAAGGAGGGGAGTTTGTGACATCCCGCTCGTCCAATTTGTAAGGTACGCTTCGTTTTAACCTTTTAATATGTTTAATTGTGTGATTTTATATTTTTCGTGGCCCTATTTTGAACTATTATAGAGTTTAGGGGCTTGTTTACAATTTTCTATTTTAAGGGGTTATTCGGTCATTTCTCGTTCGGTCGAGAGTTCGACCTCCTTGACCCCTTCTTCGCGTTCGGGGCATCGAGACGAGTCCGTAGACTCTAAGTTTACCCAATTCTGACTTCGTTAACACCTTCTTCCGTCCGTTTTTGCGTACGAGGACCCGAGATATTATACCCCGGATCCTTGTAATCCGTGAAAAGATCAGATCTCAGCTCCAGCTTCTTCCTCCAGCGATCAAACCCGTTCCCGTCACTGTTCACACACACTCGAGGTGTGTTTACACACATATGCTCGTTCTCCCTCGTTTCTCGACGGAATTCGACGAACCATTAGTGGAAATTTATCACCTCGACGAGCCCGTCACGATGGTACAAGAATCTCGGCCAACCAACGACCGACGGCGACTGAATCGGCGAACTTCAGACACAGCGGCGGCTAGGCGGAACCCCCGCCACTTCGCCGCCTCTTCGCGGCGGTCTCCGGCGACCTTTCTTCGACACGCGCCACCCCATCAGTTAGGAGACATCTCGACGCAACCCCAGTTCAAGCGGCGTGGCCAACGGTGGCCGGACGACGGTGCACGCGCCGCCCGAAGTGGCGGTGGCGGACGTCCGTTACTGTAACATGGCGGCTCCGCGGTGTTCCGGCGAGTTTCGCGGGCGAAGCTTGACCCTATCCGACCTCTTTCAACCTCCTGAGTCCATTTCTGACCTCAAATCAAGCAACCGGTGACCGTAGGTGGTGGTTCCGGCGGTGACGCAGCGGCAGAAACTTCGGCGGCGATTTGGGCCCTTTTCCGGGCCGATTTTGGTGGTAGTCGCTTCACGAAAGTTGCTTGGAATGACGAAACATAGCGGATGGCATCGGCGGCGTTCCAGGAACCGGCCGTTGGCGGCGGACCGGTGGTGAACCGGCGGTCCGATTTTCCGGTGACTTTTTCCAGGTTTTGGCTAGGGGCTTTCGTAGGGCTCGTTACAAGCTTTCCAACGGTATGCTCGGATTTCATTTTCGTTTTACGGTTTGCATTTAATTTCAGTTTTCGTATTAGGATTTGGTTCGGTTTTTCGTCAACGAAGTCCGGAGTGTTTAGCTTTTTCTGAAATTGATTGAGGGCCTTTGTCTAGTAGGCCGAGGCGCTCGTTTCTGTCCTTCCGGGGATTTTTCCGACCACCGGAGGCGGTGTTCCGGTGGCGACCGATGGCTATTCGGCCGGCCGCGGTGGCGGCATTCCGGCGACTTTCGGACAGTAGGTTCCTTTCGTCGTGGTGAGTCCAACGCCACTTCCCCTTCGTCAATCGGATGTTCGGTTGATTTTATATGAATTTTTGAAGCTATTGTATTTTATTCGTTAATTGATTTTAATTGTGCAATTCGATCCCGTATGTGCTATAAATTGAAATTATGAGTTGTATGATACGTGGAAGTATGCTATGATGTATGAATATTTGATTCGTGATTTATCGAATTTATTTGTCTCGTTTTACGCCCATCTATTTGAGAATAATTATTGTTTGAAGGGGTGTTAGTGTAATTTTGGAAACTAAATTGATTATGAAATTTTATAAAAACATAAGAAATGAATTATGAAAAGATACGTTGTATTTAATTTGAATAAATTGATCAAGTATGCCAATTGTTATTATATCGTGAAATATGCCAATGTGTAATTTATATATTTATTGTTATGTAATTCATGTTAATTTCGTGAGACTTGGTGCATGATATGATTTGAATTCTTAATGTCCTACTTTATTTTATGTAATTAATGTTATGAATTTTATAAGTTATGCATCTTTTGATATGGAATATGAATTATAATATGCTCTGAATGACTTGATTGAATAGATATGGATTATATGTTGCATCATTTGTATTCGTGAGCATGTCCGTGCGTCTTTGTGGTTGTGTTTGGAGTCTGAGTCTTGTGTTCTGTGTGTGTTCAGTTGTTCAGGGGTTTTCCAGGGAGTGTCTGTCAGCTGTTTGGGTTCCAGTGGGACTTCTTGGCTCAGGTTTTCCGTTTCGTCGGTGAAAGGTGAGGTTTTAGGAATTTTGTTTTAGTTACAGCGACGTACAACCCTCTGTGCTCGTTTTCAAGCCTGCATGCGATTATTCTATTATATTTATAAAATAGATATGTGTTTATATGATATGTTTATGAATTTGTCATACGATTAAAGGTTTTCGAACTGTATATGTACGAGCATATGTAAGCTTGAAATGTTTTGCAACGAGGCTATGCTCCAAACCGTGTGTCTTCATACCAGTTGCGCATTAAGATGACACGGAGAGGTACGTTTATAGCATATGCTAAGTTGCAAGGTATGGTATGCTCCGATAAGGTACGTAAGTATGATTTTGATACGATATGATAAGTTTGCTATGTAGCGAGTTATGATATGATCTGTTCTGATATGCTCTGTTTCGATATGTTGGGCCCCGAGACATGGGTAAGGGGGACCCGGGACGACCATGGGGTTGCCGGTTATGACCCCTGTGCACGTTCTCATTTGAGATATTCACGTGCGACCTAGGGAGGTTGGGAAGGCGTGGTATCTTGAGCCCTCGGTGGATAACCGGGGAAGGCACAGTGTGGGTTCGCTACCCCGTGTGTGTTTGTATCTGTATGAGTAGTGAGGGTTTGCTCCCCGAACTACATGGTGTTGGGGTTGGATTGTTTATGATATTTATTTGTTTTCTGTTATGATACGTTTGATTCGATATGGAAGTAAGGTGGGAGACCCGTACTCACCGGGTATATGATTATGATCTGTTATGTTGATTATGAAACGGGATAGGAGCTTTCTCTTTTATTATGATATGAGTATGCTCAGTTTGTTAAGTTATGAATAAGATAAGATACGTATAAGTTTGATTTGGAAAGATATGTATAAGTTTGATTTGAAAATGGTTTTGGTATGCAAAACCCCACTCCCGGTTCATAATCTTTCTTTTGGTACGTGCTCTTCTCCTTATTATGTATAGTGTGTGTGAGTTCAGCCCCCTCGCTCAGTCAGTGGACTGACCCTCGCCCCCCATGTTTTTAGTTGCAGGTACCAGTTGTTGGAGTTCGAGCTAGGCGGCTTTGAGTCTGGTTTGTCGAGTCTGTGTCGGTCCGTTTGATTTTGCTAAATATTTTGTTCTGATTTATTTATGAAAATTATGTATATAGTATGTTCTGTACAAGATGATACTTATGCTTTGATTACATGAATTTTCGGGACAGGTTAGGACAGGGCTGAGATTAGTTGAACCCGTCTTTGTTGTATGTTTGAATTCGGGACAGGTTAGGACAGGTTCGTGGAATTAGTTGAACCCGTTTACTTATGTTTGTTGATTAAAGTTTTTGTTAGTTCATATTTTGCATCGCTTCCGCATTCTGGTTTTGCACATTTTACTTGTACATGTTTAGGTACCGCCTAGCTTAGGTTGGTTTTTTGTTTGTCACCCGTTCGCTGTGACTTGATGCGTGTGCAGACTTTCCATTTCGTACCACGTGTCGAGTCATAGTGCGGGGGTGTGGTACCCCACCATTTGGGGTGCTACAAGTACAACGTCCAAGGTTACAAATACCACGAGAAATAACTCATACTTACATCATACAAGTTCATCAAAGTATCCAAGATCATGCAATTCAATTACTAACTTCATGCCTTGTAGTAACATGCATAGAGAGGTCATTAGATTCAATTTCCAAGCTCATGTCTTGTATTAACATGCGTAGATAAAGTCAATTCAAGCATTTAACGTACATGAAGTTGTAAGTATCTAAACATACCAATTACAAGTCGTACTTTAACGATTGATTCAAGTAGTACTAATCAAGATGTCGTAATCTTAGTCATGTATAAGTCTATGCAGCGCTCAAGCATACGTACGTCATGCTCAATACATATAAGGCATACATTTATTCACATAAGGTCATGCTTTCAAGGTAAACGATATATTCCTGATTCCTTTTATAGCACACTCTAACAATCAATTCAAGTCTCATATGCAAAATCATATATGAGTGTAGGCATAGTCATCCCATATTATCATGCTCAAATGAACAACATAATTTAGTCACATAAAGTCATGTTTTAAAGGTAAGCGGTAAATTCTCGATTCATTAATTATGCCTTATAAATTCGTAACATGCATCGGAGCACAAACTCAAGTTTTACACACATTCAAGGTTTAGAGACATTTCAATTCGATCCCCTAGGCGATTCGCATAAGTTGGAATTAATATACAAACATCCTCCAGTTTCTAGCAACTTGATATAAACCACCCCTTTTGTTAACTGATTAAGCATGATTCTCCAATTACATGAAAGTATCCCCATTAGTAAATTAGACATATTCTCCGCCTAAAATCACGTATTCCAAAAACAAGAAAACAACATGGTCCCAAAAGTACTCGTTCATGCTTCAAATCTATTCAACATAGCTCATAAACCCAAAGGTTGCATTAATACGAGGGTTACTAGAGTTATCGCATTGTAAGCACAACTTATACAAGAAAGCATTTATACAATTGCACAAGTAGGAGGTGAGCTAATTACAAATGTAACATCTACTGTCAATCATTACCGACATAACATAAGAGGGGCCATAAAATAAATCAAGTTTAGGTGAAACACACATATCAACTATAAAATATACCACCCGATAAAGAACAATCAGTTTCTAACTTACCGTATTCATGTTGGCACTTAAAACAATTAGCATCGCAAATCACATGCATATCATATAAGTGCATTCCAACTTATATTATCAACAGGTAATGATATCCGAATCAAATGTATGAGTGCAATGCTAAGAATGCAGTTCATACCTTTCACCGTAGTAATGGGATCAATGTTGTCATCCTCTTACTTACCCCATAATGCATAGACACGAGCATGTGCCACTGGTTTCTTCTTACCACCAGGACCTCGTTCCTTTTTCTGGTCACATTCCCTTGCCCAATGCTTTGAACTACCACAAGTGAAGCATTTCCCAAGCTTTCCCCAGCATTCATCTCCCCGATGGCTAATGCCGCCACAATGCTCACACGGATCGTAACCCTTTATAGCTTGAGGGGCTGCTGCTCGGGGTTTAGAAGTCTTAGTCTTACCCTTCTTATCCATAGGGTGACCTCTCAAAGCTTGTGGAGATTGAAATGATGGTGGTGGAGCTGACCTCTTGAAACCCGAACCGGAACCAATGTCACCCTTCTTAGCTCCAAGTCGTTGTTCCTCGGCCTCAACTTTTAAGGCAAGCCCGGTAGCGGTAGCCCAGTTATCAATAGACACCGGGGCCAAGGATCTCGCTATCTCTCCACGAAGCCCTTCTACAAACTTCTCACACTTGCGGTCATCTTCATCGGTTATGTGAGGTGCATATGGTGATAACTGGTTAAACTCGGCAATATACTCGGTCACGGAGATGTTCCCTTGCTCCAAATTCATGAACTCCCTTTCACGACGCTTCCTTGCTTGTTGAGGTATGTAGTGTGCCCGAAACTCTCTTGCAAACATCTCCCAAGTAACATTATCTTCACTCACCCTAAGGCGGGATATGGTGCTACGCCACCAATTGTATGCTTCATCTCGTAGGAGATCAATAGCACACATGGCTTTCTCAATCTCGGTGCAAGTAACAACCCGAAAGATCCTCTCGATGGTGGTAATCCAATACTCCGCTTTTATATCATCCGTAGAGCCCGGAAATATAGGAGGGCGGCGTCTGCTAAATCGATCATACACACTCTCAATTGGCGCCGGTGGTGGATGAGGTGCCGGTGGAGGTGCTTGCGCCGCTTGTCGTGCCTGGACGGCTTGCACAAATTGAGTCATAAAAGCCATAAGATCCGTGGGATTCGCTAACGGTGGTGGTGGAGGATTTTGATTCCCCGCCGGAGCATCTTGCTCATTTTGGCGAGCTGGAGAGCGGTCACGTCGACGAGGAGGCATCCTACACACAATCTTATCATGTATGCATGTCAGTTAGTCATATGTTCATGTCACATAATATCAAGCAAGCAATGTAATTGCATAATTTAAGTGCAATAATTAACAAGATATACATATCATAAGATAGCATATAAATCAATACAAGCCAACACATAAACACCAAGTTCATTAAGTACAACGAAGTAGTTGTAATTTAAGTGATATAAGCAAGTAATCAACGTAATGGTCACAATAGAAACAACACATTCAATCAAATATGTTCACATAATGCAAGTACAAATACGCTAATCAACAATTTAGCGCATGCAAGATGATTCAATTTAAAGCACATAAGCAAGTTGTTCCTATTGCCGTTCGACCTAGACGACTTGGGACGACTCAAGAGCTAGGTTTTGAACCTTCGGCTCTGATACCAACCAAATAGGGGTGTAACGCCCCAACAAGGGCATCCCACGCCTATCCCGCGCTACGGGCCTAGCTTGTATATAGAATTGCTATCCATATACCCGCCAAGATCGAAGCAAGCGGTGACAAACGAACATCCTAGCTAGGCGGTACTAGACTCACATCAAGAGAATTAAAACAAACACAAATACGCGGAAGCTTAAAACATACCACATGCATAAGAGTTCAAATTCAATATACCCACTTCAGGCCTTCTCAAGTCAAATGAAAACAAATACGAAAGATTAAATCATCAATTAAGTGACCAACACGGTCCAGCATGAAATGCTCAAAATACGGGAATGTAAATCATCCTAGAGACCGCCACGGTCCAACTAACAAGATAATAAATCCGATAACGTACATGCTAAATCCAAAACAACTCCAAGGTAACAAAACCAAAGTAAAAGCAACAAACATGACTAGACAACTAGACAAGACTCTCAAGAAAGACTCCCACCTAGCATGACTCCAAAAGCAACCTGCGGACACGAAAGGTAAAGGAGATCAGTTCAAACGGAACCGGTGAGGAGAAGTATACATAATATAATTAACATAAGAAGGTTCAAAGCATGCTCAAATCAAAGGTATTCATGATCCAACTTATTTTCAAAGTAAATGCAAGTTTTCGAAGAATATGGATCATAAACCACACATAACCGGCTCGGCGAGAACGAGCACTCCATCCGATCTTCCCAAACCAAGAAATCAAACCAATCCAAGAATTCGGTCCATGTAACCTAGCTCTCTCCAAGAAAACTTCAACACCGAAACCTCCTCGAAGTCTTAGTAGTCTTGTCCACAGTGGGAACCTTGGATAAGGACATCCGTCGGCCCTTGCCTTCCCGGAATATCTCTCACCTCCATCCCCGAGCTCAAATTCGATTGCCCCAAGCAAGCGTCCTTGCGAGGTACATCATAACCTCGCTACACAACTAACACATGCATAATATCCAAATAAAAGTTCCAAAGGCATTTTGGGTACTTATCCCATATACGAAAACTCAAGTTCTACTTGTAAACCATTACCATAAGCGAATATCCAATATATGAGCATAGCTCACAAAACATAACTTATTAAGCCTATATATACGTTTGAAAACTGGAGTTTAAAACCAAGAAATATGAAAGGCTATAGGTGTCCACAATTTTGAAAACATTTTACATATATATAACTCCTCACCTTTACCAAGAACCTCAAAGGTCGACCACGAGCAACGGACTACTCGGCCGGAGACTCACCACCTAACAAGACAAACGTACTAACAAAGGTAAGACACGACCCAAAGCAAGTAAACGACGCACGGCTTAAGTAACAAGTCACTTATGAGAGTTATGTATCAAGTTCTCAAGTCATATGTATTAAGCGACCTATGAATCATACTTAACACAATTTAATTAAACGCATAACTTAGTCAATTAAAATAACTTAAGCATGCTTGAGGTATAGAGATCATAATATAAGGTATGCATGAGATGTCAGGATCAATCATGAGCATGTATAGCATGTCAAGGTCACACATAACGTAGGAAGTCATACAAGTTCAAGTAAATGCATAACTTAGCAAAATGTGACAACTTAAACTTGATCAAGGCAATAAAATCATAACAAGTGATATGCAAGAAGTTCCACCACATATAATACGGCAACAACTCATTAAAGGTATCATAGAAACAAGAAAAGGACATATAAGAGTCAAAACAAGCGAAACAAGTCAGGAAAACAAGGCTGGGGAAAATCCACCCCCATGGATTTTCCTTCACAAAAAATCCACCCTCGCGGATTGTCCAGAAGCTACTGCCTCAAATCCACCCCCATGGATTTTTACACAGCAAAAATCCAACCTAGTGGATTCTGCCCAGAACATAAAAAAAACGTGACAGCCACTTCGAACTCGACGGGAATGAGTTCAAAACACCCTAAAACATGAAATTAAGCTTCAAAAACCACAATTAAGCATCATTAATCATCAAGTTACATAATAAAGCACTTAGGAACATTTAAACATCAAGAAATCTAGCAATTCATGCAAGAACTTCATCTTCTACAAGTTTCAAGAAAGCTTCAAGCATAACAATGGTGAAATCATCAATCATGCAAGAAACTCAAGGGAAATAATCACATTCTTCATGAAAACACATAAGGAACAAGAATCCATCATCAAATCAAGCTAGAACATGCTAGAACATAGACATGCAAGAATCTTCATAAAAGCTTCAAAGGTCAACAATGGAGGATTTCCCATAAGAGCATAGAAACATGAAATTCTTACAACAAATCATTCCTAGCAACATAAGAAACATATTTCCATCAACAAATTCGGATTTAATCCATCTAACATGAACCCTAGATTTCAAACTCAAGCTTCAAGTTCAAAGAAGAAGACCCACATGAGCATTCAAGCATTTCTTACCTTAAGAGCTAAAAATGGAAAAGGGAATCTTGTTCTTTAGTCTTGAATCTCCAGCTTTAACCTTCACTCTTGGCTCTTGAAGATGGCTTGAAGTTCTTGAGAGAATATGGATGGTCTCTTGAGAAAAGTGAGGGAGAGAGTGACTTGAATCTTATGAAATAACTTAAGAATGGGTTTTGGAGTGTTAAATCTGATTTTGTAAATTGGGTCAGCCATATGGGTCATGGAGCGGGTCATATGGGTCAGATTTAGGTGAAATTGGGTCTCAAATTGGGTCAGAATTGAAATTGGGTCGTAGGTCAACTGGGTTAAGTAAAAAGGTTGACTTTTCGTAAAATGGCCATAACTTCTTCGTCCGAACTCCGAATCGAGCGATTCAGGAACCCACGAACTCGTAATCGAATTATCTATTCAATTTCATCGAATTCTAACCAGTTCCAGGCTTGAAAAATAAATTTACCATTTAGTCCCTAATTTATGCTTTAATGTCCCTATAAGCACATTGTTTTTGATTAATCCTAAAGCATGCTATCAAAACCCTTTAAGCACAAAACGGGCACATAATTATCATATCATGTAGCCACATGAGTCATGTAAATCATATCTGTAACGCCCCGGCTTTTCGTTTAAACTGATGTGCCGTATTTACTTATAAATTGCGCAATTTAATTATTTAATGATATGATTAATTGTTTAAAAATGTTCCTATTTGATTTTAAAACTATAAATTGTTGTTATTTAACTTAATTTGATATTTAGTGTTTAACTTCTTAATTAAGGTTTCATGCTACCTTAACTATTTCGGAAATTCTGTTAATTAATTTCAACATGTTATTAGTTGGCTTTAATTTATTTAAAATGGAATTTAAGTTTTAGTAATTAATTTATAACATTATGAATTCATTCTCACGCATGAGTGTTTTATTTGTGCTTCGTTCTTATATGTAATGATATCGAAATGTCGTGGAAATTTAGTATGTCGTAAATATGTGTGTTATGAACATGTCTATATGCTCGGTTTATGTTTTCGAATTCATTTGACGTGTTAACGAATTTAATTTGATTGTGGAATCAAATCGGGGGCTAACGAGCAATTAGCGCACCCTTGGTTCCGTACGTGATATCTTGAGCTCGGGAATTCGGATTCGAATTCCGACATCTCCGTTGCCTTCGTATCGACGATTCGGAGACAGTGGAACAAGCCTCATACCTTTTTGAGATCATTAAGACCTCCGAAACCCAACCGTAACGAGCAACTCATGCAAGAAGAGCTCCTTTTGTTGACTAGTCTTCATGGTGGGACCCTTTTTACTCAACCTAACCTAACCAAAGCTTAACCATGACTTATGTACCTTGAGTTAAGCCCTTTATTCCCCCTTTTAGCAGCAAAAACCGAGCCAAATATCTCCCCTTGCTGCTGCAACTGATCGAGATAGAGGAAGAGAGAAAAAGGAAGAAAAACCCTTGGCCATTCTTGTGATTTTGAGCTCAAATCACCTCCCTTCTTCTTCCAATCTTCAAGGTATGAGTATTTATGTCTTCTATACTCTATTATACTTGATTTCATCTACTTAATACATGAATTGGATCAGATTTGGTTAGGGTTTGAGTGATGAGTTTGATATGAACTTTTATGGATTTTTGTTCTTGTGACCTATTTACTTGTGTAGCTGATTTTCTTGCTTATACATGATTATAAGAGCTTGTTTCTTGGCCTATTTCTTTCCTAACTGATAGTATATGATGTTAGGAGGATTTTATCTCTTGACCCTTTTATAAAATTATGAGATTTGGAGCTTCAAACTTGATGTTCAAAACTGCCTCCCCTGTTTCGGGACTGCTGTGTGGAATTATGGTTTGTTGCTTGATCTTATGGTCTCCATTTCGTGTGAAATTGCATGGATATGATGTAAACTCATTGCTCTATATGTTAGCATTCATGTTGCAAGTATTTGGATCCATTTTAAGCCCCAAAACCGAAAGACATGGCCTGTTCTTATACATGATCTATGACAGACCTGCTGCTATTGCGTTTGGTGACTTGTTGGTCATTCTAATGTGCTTTAATTCGTGCCATTTTTCATATATATGATGTACATTAGTTGTTTAGTATGTTAGAATGCATTCCCCAAGGTTTCAGTTCCAAATTCAGCTCCTAAGTACTTGATCATGGCTTGATTGAAACAATAGGGCTCTTATGTAAGATTTTGGCGACCCAGTTTTGCTGCATGATTTAGATGCCCTTAATGTGTGATTTAGCCTTTACACTCTAAATGAAATATGTTCCTTACATGATAAATATGTTGTATATTAAGTTTCATAGAATTTGGAGTTGATTTGGCATGCTTTTGGATTGATTTTGTTTGGGATCAGTTTTGCCGGTAAGCCTTGTGTGCGATTTTGGTTCTGTACCGTGACACTCCCGTGTCTCATTTACACTAAAATGTGAGACAAGGGCGTGTCACACCTTCTGGGCATGTCTGTACTGAGCCACGGTCATGGCTCAGTTTAGCTAAGGTTGGTGACACCCCCGTGTCCCTTCCCCTGCGCAGTCCTTGTTGCTTCCTTTTCGGTTTTTGATTTGTTTCACCTCTTTAATGACTTTATCTCCTTTTGTGTTGAACTATGAACTTGTTTTCTTATGTGTTAGGAATATTGTGGTTTAATTTCATAGCATTTGGATGAGGTTAAAAGCATGCTTTTGGTGAATTGCTATGACATGGTTTGAGTGCTTCTATATGGAATATTAAGTATCTTCTTGCATTCTTTTGATGTCTTAAGTGATGCTCTTTACCTTTTTATTTATTATACTCAATGTCAACATGTTGAAAGGTATAATGTGACTATGGTTCCAAGATTTTGTTAGATATTGCTATGAATTATGAAGGATATGAAAAGATGGAACTTGAATGTATATGAACGTTTATAATATCAAATGAATGACTTGGTTATATGAGTTAAATTCCTTAATAGTGCACATGAACATTTTCATGACATAATATCATCTTTTATGCATTCATATCATGCTTATGCATTGCCGTGCGTCATATATGGTTCATTAAGAGTCTTGAGTCTCACGAACACGTCATGTTGTCTTTTGTACAGTTTATCTCCAGGGTGGAGAGATCTTGATCTTTCAGGCACTCGGTTAACTCGTATCCTTGTTTCGTCCTGTACCAGGTGAGGGTGTTTTCGTTTTAGCTACGTATTAAACCCTACAACCGTATGTGACAAGCTTTGGCCAAAAACCTAATATAGTTATATATGGTTTTCAATGAACATACCGAGTAATTATTGATCGAGTAAATCCTTTTCAAATGATTTATGAATTATGTTATGTTTCTTATGAATTGATATGTTTTGGCGAGACATGATTATGATTGCACGGGCCCAGGAATTAGTTCATGTGGCTATCCGGGGAGGCAAGGGCCGACGGTGATCCCATGTGCTGATTCCATTATGTTACAGCGAAACGGACCTCGTCAAGGAGTTTTTGACGGGGAAACGCTAACCGGGCTTTGAGGCCTCATGAACCTCATAGCCATATTGATATGTTTTGGTGGTCGGGCCTTGCAAACCCGTCCACCGCCGGAGGAAGAAGGTTGGAACTGATTTTTATGAATATGATTATGTTATATTACGATTGTTATGCACCGTGCGGGAAGGCCGGGACACGGATTGCCCAAACGAATATGTTTTATGATATGATATATGACCTGTGTGTATTATGATATATATTGCATGATCACCTAATCAGTATATCAATGATATGTGTCGTACACAGTCGGAGTTTGGTTGGAGATGATGCACGCTCACTCGCCGAGCCTTATGTTTATGTATGATTTATGAATGTAATGAATTAATATGATCAGTCGTAAAATCCGAGTATTGCTTGGTCATTCTCTTGCCCTTTTTGGGAACTAACTTTAAATAAAACCTTTACTCGGAATTTATGACTTGCATGTGCATGTTTCTTATATATATATGTATCGCTCCTGCTCACTCAGTCTTCTAGAGACTGACCCTCTCCCTCCCCAACCTTGTAGTGTGCAGGTTTGACTTTGGAGTTTCGAGCTAGGCGGAGGTGTTTGGAGTCTTTAAGTTGGTCAAGTTAGGTTAGGAGAGTCTCTGCACTCACATATGTATTGGAATTATGTATGATTCGATTCTATAGTATCATGAACTTGAATATTTATGTAATTGTTATTGAATTGCTTTTACTGGGTTTTGCTATTGATCAAAAGAGGCCTGAAGAGCCCAATTCTGGTTATGGTTTGTATGTTTGAACTTTGGCTTTGCGTTGCATTATATTTTGTTGATTGGTTATCATTGCAGGGTCTAGTTCCGCCTAGCTTAGGAAGGTTTTTATGTTTGTCTCCCGTTCGCTAGGGTTTGATACGGGTGCGGATTTACTATTTCGTTACTCGTGTTGAGCCATAGTGCGGGGGATGTGGTGCCTCACGTGCGGGGTGCTACAATATCTTTCACATAAGCCCAAATAGAACGATCAATTAAGGCATAATTTCCACATAGTTCATGCAATGAAAGGTAAATCGTACACTCTCGTGCCAAACCCTACCTTGATCGAGAAACGGGGTGTCACAAATTAAATGTGCATTTTCTAAGTGCTAACGTGTCTTAGTACATGATATAATCATTATTTGAATTCTTGAATTAAATTGTTAGAAAATGTGGAATTTATGATCTGAATGATTATGAACGCTTCCCTGAAGGAATGAATGACTCGTTTATGAGATTTAAATGCATTAATAGTGCACATGAATGTGTTCATTACTTAATATCCTTTCTTATGCATTCACATCATGATCATACATTGTCGTGCGTCATATATGGTTCATTTAGAGTCTTGAGTCTCACGAACACTCCACGTTGCCTTTCGTACAGTTTATCTCCAGGGTGGAGAAATCTTGATCAACTAGGCACTCGGTAACTCGTATCCTTGTATCGTCATGTTCCAGGTGAGGGTATTTTCGTTTTAGTTACGTATTAAACCCTACAACCTTATGTGACAAGCTTTGGCCAAAAACCTTATATATATATATATATATATATATATATATATATATATATATATATTACTTTTAAAGTAGAGTTATCGAGTAAATTCTTCTGAAATTATACGCATGGGCGTATATAAGCTTAAAATGGTTTTGCAACGAGGCTATGCTCCAAACCGTGTATCTTCATGCTAGCTACGGATTAGGATGACACGGAGAGGTACGTGTATAGCATATGCTGTTAGGAATAGTGCCCTAGAAAGCCGATTAGTCATAATCCGTTTTGGGACTTACCTAGTATCACAGACAATCTTTGAATAATATACGACTGATTAATATCACAGGCAAACACTTCTTTATATGCTCTTGTTTGGTATGCGTTTACTTTAGCTGTGCATGTATGAGAACTCCCCTAATCCTGATGACTTTAGGACTCTACCATTTAGGTGAAATTGTGACGCCCCGTATTCTCGAAGGGCGTCCTGACGACATTAACAAGTAAGTCTCTACACTTGTGTGTGTTTAATTTAAGAGTTCTTGAATTATGTGATTTAATGTAAATTCAATTTAATATGTGTTCATTCGAATTATTCTAAGATTAATTGTCAACTTGATTAATTACATGCATATTTAACCCTAACTGTCTAATTTGATTTAATTCAAATTTATTCCATGAAATAATTGTCAAGTTGATTTTAAATTCATCACGTTACTTAACTTGTTTAATTTCGGTTTACTTGAATTACTTGAGATTAATTGTCAATCATGTGTTTACGAAATGTCGTTAAATTGTACGAAAGGTTTCTAAAATTAAATTGAATTAAACTCTAATTGGTAAATCTATCTCTTTCATTTTAAATTGTAAAATTAATTTGGAGCTTGAATGTTTATTCGTAACTTTACCAATTTTATTTACGATTATTTGTACGCGCTATTACTTGATACGCGATAAGGATACCCGGTTGTACATAGCTTGTGCACAAGACACATTTCTCCCAATCCCTTTTCTCTCTCTCTCTCTCCTCTCCCACTTTCTCTCTCCCGCGGGTTACTATCGCGGCTTCGGTTACGAGCCCATAACTCGATCGTTTCTCGACGGAATTCAACAAAAGAATAGTCCATTTTGATTATCTCGGTGAGACCAATGTAAGAGTACCAATTTCACGGCCTAACAACGAACGGTGGCGGAGTTATGGCCGGATTTCAGTAGCAGCGGCGGAGCTGTTAGACCGTCGCCACTTCGCCGGCGTTTCGCGGTGTTTTCCGGCCACATCCTTGTTACACGCGCCGGAGACCCAGAAAGTAGACTTCCTGGCGTAGCGGTTGACATCGGCGGCGTGGCCATCGGAGTAGAGACGGAGCCGCACGCGCCGCCCAAAACTCACGGCGGCAGAGCGAGTTACTGTAGAAGCGGCGGCAGAAACTTCGATAGCCAACGAGGGCCTTTTCTGGCCATCTTTTGGTCTCGGGCTCTTCACGAAAGTTGTTCGGAACGACGAGAACTAGTGACCTATGATCAGGCGACTCCAGATTCGGTGGTTTGGCTACGGATCGGCGGCGGCAAAGTGGCGGTGCAACGGTGGCACTAGCTCCGAGGATTTTTCCATAAAGCTACCTTAGGGCTTTCGAAGAGCTCGTCATGGGTAAGACAACGCCTCTTTCGGATCGCATTTTCGTTCACCGGTTTGCAAGTAATTTGAGTTTGAAGATTTACGGTTTTCGTGTTCTTAGATTTCAGATCTAGGACAATCGGCTTGGAATTTCCAGAAATTGATCGAGGATTCGGAACGGGCACGAAGACTTCATTCAGGACTGATTTTTCAGGATTTTTCCGGCAACTTTTGACGGCGGCCCGGCGACTTTCCGGCGGCTCCGGTGGCGGCACTCTGGCGACTTTCGGACAGAATGTTCGTCTCGTTGTGGTGAGTTCAACGCCACTTTCCGTTTGTTAATCGGACACTCGATCTATTTATGACGAATTATTTTGCGTAATTGTGATTATTTGAATTAATTGTTTTAAGTGCAAATAAATTGGTTATTGTTAGTTTGTTGATCGAGATGTCTTCCAATCATATTCGAAAACATGTATTGAATGGATTGTGATATGCATGAATGTTTCGATTTACAATTTGAATCCCGATGTGATGAATTTATGTTATGTGTTTAGATATGAAGGGGTGTTAGTGTAATATTTAGAAACTAATCTTTTATGTGACTAAATGAACTTGAATGATATTTTAGAAGAACGAAAATGTTGTGATTTCTCTATATGAATTTGAGACGTTCTCAATGTTATGTTTATTGTAAATTGTGTTTCAAATATAAATTTAGATACATGAAAGATGCTTGAACAACTTGAGACTTGATGCATGATAGGAGTTAGAATTGTAATATCTTGATTTACTCTTACTACTTGAAAATGGTATATTATGAATTACGATAAATTGATAATTGTAATGCTTGTAAGTAATTAATTCCTAGTTGAATAATTGTATAAACACTTTAAATGAACAATTATGCTTAGTAATCAACTAAGGGGATATATGTGTAATGATTCTAAACTTTTATAAATGACTTAGGGGATGTAAGTGTAATATTATGAAACTATGAATGTGACTTGAGCTTGTGTACCAAACATGTTGTGAAGTTGTAAAGTATGATCTTAAGTGAATTAGATGCACTCTTTAATTGTATCAAGCATGTCATCTACGTACAACGACTTTGTATGTTTATATGATCAAGTTGCTCTTACTTATGCACTATATAACTCGTCATGAACTTGATGCTTAATTCTAATATTATAATTGAACCCTGTGATATTGGATGATTTAATATGCATTTTCTGAATACATTGACTTCCTAAATTGATCTTGCATCTTTGGATATGGAATTGCATGATGGTTGCTTGTAAATATGACCTTGTTGAGCATTGATTTGCCTTGAATGACCACGACACCTCATCCAAGCACAACATGAACACTTATACATAACCACGATCATGTTGAGCAACGCCGTGCGTCTTGTTTGGTTCATATAGAGTCTAAGTCTGGGCTTCTGTATGTCTTGTCACAGAGTTTGGTGGTGCCGATGGGTCCGAGGTTTAGAGTGTTTGGCCCTTCACACCCTCAGACTCTACTACTACGAGGTGAGGTTTAGGATTTTGTATAGTTACGTGACCTATGGCCTTTACATGTTGATTTCTACCCTTGCATGCGAGTATACTCTATTATAGATATGTATGTGCTGAATATGATATGTTGATGATCTTGTGTGAGTGCTGCGTGGATGGAGGTCATGAGGCTTAAAGTTCCATCTCGTAGGAAGGGTGTAAATATAAAAACCAGTTTTTGAGGCATATGTAAGCTATTTTGGAAAATTCAGTGGTGTTATGATTCTGTAGCGAGTTAGCCATGATATATGGTATCTGTTCTATTCTGTATTGTTCTGTATGTGGATCCAGGAGCTGGTACGAGTGGAGACCGGTACGGCATAGGGCCGTCGGATAAGCCACTGTGCTAGTTTCCATTTGAGAGATCATTGCGCGACCTTAGGGTGATGAGGGAGGCGTGATATCTTGAGCCTTCGGTGTTTTATCCGGGGATGACTCTTGTGGGTTCGCTACCCTCTTGAGATCGAGTCTATTTTAGACGGTGTTATTATAGATGGTTTTGGGGACTGTACATCCCCTCCATCATTGGTGTAGCGGTTGGATTGATTGTGATTTATGTTCTGAGGAGTAAAGGTGGGAAGCTCGTACTCGCCGAGCAGTTGATTATGTTATGTTATGGAATTATGAATCGGGATAGAGTCTTTCTGGAAAATGGTTCCTAAATTTATATCTATATCTTATTCGGGTTCTTTCAAAACGTTTTGGTATGTAACACCTATCCCCGGTTCATGAGTCCATCCTTTTTATTCTGTGCTATGCTCCTTATATATATATATAATGTGGGTGTGCGTTAGCCCCCTCACTCGGTCAAGTTGACTGACCCCTCATTTACACTTTTAGTTGCAGGTTGTTGACGTTTGCTAGGCGGAAGTGAGTCCTTTGAGTTGCACTTCGTCGGTCTAGTCTTTCTATTTGCATTTGTCTTTTCATACACTTTACTTATGCTTTGACTCGTAGACTTGATATTATACTTTACTATTCGGTAACCCTGCGTGGCACTCTCATTCGGCCCCTTGTGGCACTTGATGATTATTACTTTATGTTGATATTCGGGACTAGGGATTTATTCTAGTTGAACCCGTCACCTGCTTTGCATATTTTGTTTTAAATGCTTCCGCTATCTATTGTTGTTGGTTTTAATTGCTTCCGCACTCTGAGTTTTGGTCAAGTTAGATCCGCCTAGCCTAGTGTGTGAGTTGGTCTCCCGTTCGCTCTGATTCGGATTCGGGCATGGACTTTCATTTCATGTTCCGGGTCTGGGTCATAGTGCGGGGGATGTGGCATCCTCCGTTTGGGGTGTTACATCCTTAAGTGGTATCAGAGCTCTAGGTTGCAAAACCGAGCTCTTGAGTCGTGTTGAGTCTGTCTAGGTCGTACGGCATAGGAATAACTGCGCATTGCATTTGTTTGACTTGATATTTTGATCCTTCGGCATGAATTGTTTCGTGATTATATGATTGTGTGCACATTGTGACTTTAATTATGCAACATCTTATTTTATGTGCTTTATAAATTACAACTAATTGTTGCATTTACGTGATGTACTTGTTACATTTCATTTGCATCTTAATCCGCATGCATCGAATTTAGTGTTTGAATTTCAGGGTACCCTATGAGTCAACACTGAGGTTTCCCTCCGTCAACGCTACCTATTGGTACTACAACTGAAACACGCCATAATTCGAAAATGAAAGGATTCCTCACCAAGATCAATACTCATGAAAAGGTTCAGAGTTGAAGGAATGAGATTTGCTATATTGACTTACTACCTTAAAGTCAATTGAAAGATGAAGTTTGACGAATTCTAACCTTGAGGATTCGTTCATTTGGAAGTAGTCACCTTGTTAAGGAAATGAGTCAATGGAGGAGAGTCTGATCAAGTAGAACCGTTTTGGAGGATTTTGATGAGCTTTCGCCTTGATGATTCGTTTATTTAGGAGTAGTCACCTTGTTGATGGAAACGAGTTAATGTAGAAGAATCTGATCAAATAAGATCCGATCAAGTTCAAGGGATGTGGATAGGTAACCATGTTACATGAGCAACGAGTTACAAACCATCGGTGAGTGTTGAAGGATTTGGTGTCGTTTAGAGTTAACAAACGACAAAACAAGATTGGTTGCTAGCTCTCTGGGTGTCTTCTTTCTGCTGAGGTGGAAGATTCTGCTAAGATCGAAGATTCTACTGAGATGGGAATAGAACACTTAGATGCCGAAAGACTTTATCCAAGTTTCATAATCATATACCATGGATTGCTTTGGGAAGTGCTTAGCACCACGATCACTCAATGAAACTCTGAGGTACATATCTAATTGACAAACGAACCATGAGCAACTCGTTGAAGATGAGTAGACTAAGATTTAACACATGAATGAGAATTCTTGGGAGAAACTGAAGATGATTCTAGTTGAGCAAGGATTACGGTCTAGTAAGGGGTTTGGTGATAAACGAGCATTGTTGAGTTACCATTTTATGAAAAGACTCAAGACAAAGAAGTTCAGATGACGAGGGTTGCATCATTGTCGGCTTAACCAACTTCTACCGCTTCATCTTGACTTTCTTGTCAAGACTTTTACACTTTGGTTAACGGTACGCCAAGCATTCATGGCATTTGCATACATGCATCGCTTAAATACTCTTACCTTGTTTTGCTTGATGTGGGTGATGACTATTGTTGTTTTTAATTGTGATAACTTGGATACCTGATCTAGTAATTATAACTTAAAATTTCTACCTGTTTTGAACTGTTGCTGAAATGAATGAGTTATGTACTTATGTGAACTATTCATGCCTATGTGATTTGAAACTCTCTTGATTGCTCACTAACTTCCCATATAACATACATACATACTGTAACCTTATTTTACAGGGATTCCATCGCGATATCCCCCTTGAGTTGAGGTATGAGCGTTGAATCTATACTCAAGGGACACCGATATCAGTTGTATAAGGTACACCAAACATGCATCGCATACTTTTCGTCAAGTGTTACTATGATGTGTGTATGTATGAATAACTGACCAGTGGATTTATGTGCAAGAGAGACCTTAGGTTCCCTCTTTTTACGTGTTGGAGAGATGTAGGATTCTCTCTATTTATGTGGTAGAAAGATGCTGGAATCTTTCTAAGTTTTGTGCACGAGAGATGTTGGATTCTCTTGTACATAGATATTCGGAGATACTGGATTCTCTTGAATCTAAGAGTTTGAGGAATGCTGGATTTTCTCAAACTAGAATGTTGGCAGATGCTAGAATCTGTCCGACTTAGGTTGAGAGACGGGGTTCTCTCAATTATGTGCTTGAGAGACGGGGTTCTCTCTTTTGTGTGTGCTCGAGAGACGGGGTTCTCTCTCTTGTGGGTGCTGAGGGACGGGGCTCTCTCACTTACGTGCTGGGAGATGGGATTCTCTCTTGTTTGTTGTGGTTGCGTTACGCGTTGATCTGACTACGGGTTGCAAGTGGCGAGTATGAGACGACATCGAGGTTGGGTGCAGTTGCAGCTATCCGATCATGGGAATGACTGACCGAGTTCGAAACAACTAATGGATCAAGTACTTGCACTGACCTCGACGATAACAAAACATCCTAAAGGAGGTTCGGTGTAGATGACAAGAGTAAGCCTCACCATTACAGTTATCATCTTATGCGAGTTCGGGAGAAGGGTTGGAGCACTACAACTCGAGGATCTACATTTTAGCAGTGGAACCTGGGGACCAGGTTCTCTTAAGGGGGGAAGGTTGTGACGCCCCGTATTCTCGAAGGGCGTCCTGACGACATTAATAAGTAAGTCTCTACACTTGTGTGTGTTTAATTTAAGAGTTCTTGAATTATGTGATTTAATGTAAATTCAATTTAATATGTGTTCATTCGAATTATTCTAAGATTAATTGTCAACTTGATTAATTACATGCATATTTAACCCTAACTGTCTAATTTGATTTAATTCAAATTTATTCCATGAAATAATTGTCAAGTTGATTTTAAATTCATCACGTTACTTAACTTGTTTAATTTCGATTTACTTGAATTACTTGAGATTAATTGTCAATCATGTGTTTACGAAATGTCGTTAAATTGTACGAAAGGTTTCTAAAATTAAATTGAATTAAACTCTAATTGGTAAATCTATATCTTTCATTTTAAATTGTAAAATTAATTCGGAGCTTGAATGTTTATTCGTAACTTTACCAATTTTATTTACGATTATTTGTACGCGCTATTACTTGCTACGCGATAAGGATACCCGGTTGTATATAGCTTGTGCACAAGACACATTTCTCCCAATCCCTTTTCTCTCTCTCTCTCTCCTCTCGCACTTTCTCTCTCCCGCGGGTTACTATCGCGGCTTCGGTTACGAGCCCATAACTCGATCGTTTCTCGATGAAATTCAACAAAAGAATAGTCCATTTTGATTATCTCGGCGAGACCAACGTAAGAGTACCAATTTCACGGCCTAAAGACAAATGGTGGCGGAGTTATGGCCGGATTTCAGTAGCAGCGGCGGAGCTGTCAGACCGCCGCCACTTCGCCGGCGTTTCGCGGCATTTTTCGGCCACCTCCTTGTTACACGCGCCGGAGACCCAGAAAGTAGACTTCCTGGCGCAGCGGTTGACATCGGCGGCGCGGCCATCGGAGTAGAGACGGAGCCGCACGCGCCGCCCAAAGCTCGCGGCGGCGGCGCGAGTTACTGTAGCGGCGGCGGCAGAAACTTCGACGGCCAACGAGGGCCTTTTCCGGCCATCTTTTGGTCTCGGGCTCTGCATGAAAGTTGTTCGGAACGACGAGAACTGGTGACCTGTGATCAGGCTACTCCAGATTCGGTGGTTTGGCTGCGGATCGGCGGTGGCAAAGTGGCGGTGCAACAGCGGCACTAGCTCCGAGGATTTTTCCAGAAAGCTACCTTAGGGCTTTCGAAGAGCTCGTCATGGGTAAGACAAAGCCTCTTTCGTATCGCATTTTGGTTCACCGGTTTGGAAGTAATTTGAGTTTGAAGATTTAGGGTTTTCGTGTTCTTAGATTTCAGATCTAGGACATTCGGCTTGGAATTTCCAGAAATTGATCGAGGATTCGGAATGGGCACGAAGACTTCATTCAGGACTGATTTTTCGGGATTTTTCCGGTGACTTTTGACGGCGGCTCGGTGGCGGCCCGGCGACTTTCCGGCGGCTCCGGTGGCGGCACTCTGGCGACTTTCGGACAGAATGTTCGTCTCGTTGTGGTGAGTTCAACGCCACTTTCCGTTTGTTAATCGGACACTCGATCTATTTATGACGAATTATTTTGCGTAATTGTGATTATTTGAATTAATTGTTTTAAGTGCAAATAAATTGGTTATTGTTAGTTTGTTGATCGAGATGTCTTCCAATCATATTCGAAAACATGTATTGAATGGATTGTGATATGCATGAATGTTTCGATTTACAATTTGAATCCCGATGTGAAGAATTTATGTTATGTGTTTAGATATGAAGGGGTGTTAGTGTAATATTTAGAAACTAATCTTTTATGTGACTAAATGAACTTGAATGATATTTTAGAAGAACGAAAATGTTGTGATTTCTCTATATGAATTTGAGACGTTCTCAATGTTATGTTTATTGTAAATTGTGTTTCAAATATAAATTTAGATACATGAAAGATGCTTGAACAACTTGAGACTTGATGCATGATAGGAGTTAGAATTGTAATATCTTGATTTACTCTTACTACTTGAAAATGGTATATTATGAATTACGATAAATTGATAATTGTAATGCTTGTAAGTAATTAATTCCTAGTTGAATAATTGTATAAACACTTTAAATGAACAATTATGCTTAGTAATCAACTAAGGGGATATATGTGTAATGATTCTAAACTTTTATAAATGACTTAGGGGATGTAAGTGTAATATTATGAAACTATGAATGTGACTTGAGCTTGTGTACCAAACATGTTGTGAAGTTGTAAAGTATGATCTTAAGTGAATTAGATGCACTCTTTAATTGTATCAAGCATGCCATCTACGTACAACGACTTTGTATGTTTATATGATCAAGTTGCTCTTACTTATGCACTATATAACTCGTCATGAACTTGATGCTTAATTCTAATATTATAATTGAACCCTGTGATATTGGATGATTTAATATGCATTTTCTGAATACATTGACTTCCTAAATTGATCTTGCATCTTTGGATATGGAATTGCATGATGGTTGCTTGTAAATATGACCTTGTTGAGCATTGATTTGCCTTGAATGACCACGACACCTCATCCAAGCACAACATGAACACTTATACATAACCACGATCATGTTGAGCAACGCCGTGCGTCTTGTTTGGTTCATATAGAGTCTAAGTCTGGGCTTCTGTATGTCTTGTCACAGAGTTTGGTGGTGCCGATGGGTCCGAGGTTTAGAGTGTTTGGCCCTTCACACTCTCAGACTCTACTACTACGAGGTGAGGTTTAGGATTTTGTATAGTTACGTGACCTATGGCCTTTACATGTTGATTTCTACCCTTGCATGCGAGTATACTCTATTATAGATATGTATGTGCTGAATATGATATGTTGATGATCTTGTGTGAGACCTGCGTGGATTGAGGTCATGAGGCTTAAAGTTCCATCGCGTAGGAAAGGTGTAAATATAAAAACCAGTTTTTGAGGCATATGTAAGCTATTTTGGAAAATTCAGTGGTGTTATGATTCTGTAGCGAGTTAGCCATGATATATGGTATCTGTTCTATTCTGTATTGTTCTGTATGTGGATCCAGGAGCTGGTACGAGTGGAGACCGGTACGGGATAGGGCCGTCGGATAAGCCACTATGCTAGTTTCCATTTGAGATATCATTGCGCGACCTTAGGGTGATGAGGGAGGCGTGATATCTTGAGCCTTCGGTGTTTTATCCGGGGATGACTCTTGTAGGTTCGCTACCCTCTTGAGATCGAGTCTATTTTAGACGGTGTTATTATAGATGGTTTTGGGGACTGTACATCCCCTCCATCATTGGTGTAGCGGTTGGATTGATTGTGATTTATGTTCTGAGGAGTAAAGGTAGGAAGCTCGTACTCGCCGAGCAGTTGATTATGTTATGTTATGGAATTATGAATCGGGATAGAGTCTTTCTGGAAAATGGTTCCTAAATTTATATCTATATCTTATTCGGGTTCTTTCAAAACGTTTTGGTATGTAACACCTATCCCCGGTTCATGAGTCCATCCTTTTTATTCTGTGCTATGCTCCTTATATATATATATAATGTGGGTGTGCGTTAGCCCCCTCACTCGGTCAAGTTGACTGACCCCTCATTTACACTTTTAGTTGCAGGTTGTTGGCGTTTGCTAGGCGGAAGTGAGTCCTTTGAGTTGCACTTCGTCGGTCTAGTCTTTCTATTTGCATTTGTCTTTTCATACACTTTACTTATGCTTTGACTCGTAGACTTGATATTATACTTTACTATTCGGTAACCCTGCGTGGCACTCTCATTCGGCCCCTTGTGGTACTTGATGATTATTACTTTATGTTGATATTCGGGACTAGGGATTTATGCTAGTTGAACCCGTCACCTACTTTGCGTATTTTGTTTTAAATGCTTCCGCTATCTATTGTTGTTGGTTTTAATTGCTTCCGCACTCTGAGTTTCGGTCAAGTTAGATCCGCCTAGCCTAGTGTGTGAGTTGGTCTCCCGTTCGCTCTGATTCGGATTCGGGCATGGACTTTCATTTCATGTTCCGGGTCTGGGTCATAGTGCGGGGGATGTGGCATCCTCCGTTTGGGGTGTTACAGAAATGGTTCATGAAACGAGCCCTATATCACATAAGTCATGATTAGTAAAATACTCCAAGCCGATGAGTCCTACAGACAGTGGGAGTGTCAACCTGACTCCTCTAAGGCTTGCTTGTGGGATCACGCCCTTAAGAAGGACCACCTTGTTTCATGTAGGTGCAAAGCGTATAGTTGATACCTGCGTGATACATGAGGTTGCTTACTTTAATAAGTAAGTTCACTGAGGTGCCCCGTGTGAGAACATTCCTAAATGGGAAAGGAAGTTTCTATTTCAGGAAATGGAAACTTCCAGATTAGGAAATATCTCACGAGTCATTGATGTGATTAATTGATCCTTAGACTTGAGGTTCCATGTCACTTTATGAGTTAACTCTGTAGTCTTAGGTATAAGCTTTAAAGGGTGTCGCCTTAGACAACTGATTCAAGGCTTATGCTGGGGCTACACAAGTGACTCATGAAAGTGAGTGAGAATCAAGAAAGGACCTACACTTGCGTTTGCAAGGTGATCTCTTATTGTGTAAGTCATTCATATGCTATATGGAGTCCTTGGCCAAGGCAGTAGATCAAGACATCAAGAAAAGGGTTTCTTGGATTGAGATCAAATGGATATGAAATGCACTTAGCTTTAAGACCAGATTATTAGGGTTCTGATTATTCCCTTACCCTATATCTTGGTTGAGAGATAGTAAGTAGGAGGATTGTATCTCACATGAATCAATGACTTAAAGGTTCTGTCGAATCCGATCATTCCAATTCAGCTAGGGGTTAAACACCTGTTGCTAGACTATGGTCGTTTAATCTGTGGACTGATTAATTAATTAGTGAATTAATTAATTAGGGTCACTGCTAATTGAATTGAGAACCTAGAGGGTCACACACAACAACTTGGTTACATGAGTTGAGGCTTTAAAATGATTAAACGAGTTAATCGGGCCATAGGGACACGTGTGAAACCACACGTGTGGGCCTAGAGGGTTCCACACGTGTGAAACCACACGTGTGGGTCACGTGACTGGACACGTGTCATAGGGACACGTGTGCCACACGTGTTTATTTGATTGAATATTAAATAATTAATTTATTAATTATTTAATAGACTTTGGTTTAATTTTGAATTAAAAAGAAAGTCTTATTTTGGAGAAAAATAATCTAGTTAATTAATTATGAATTAATTAATTAGATAAAATAAGTTATTTATTTTAAATAAATAAAGTATAAAATTATCCAAAAATAGTTTGGATATTTTAGCTCTCTTGAAAGTTGATTTGAATTTGAATTCAAAGTCAAGTCAAATTACTTGATGATCAAGTAATAGGAGAGAGGGACCAAATCCTTAGTCCATAAGGACTAGGAATTTCGGCCACTCCCCTCCTATATATAGGGGAGCTCGAGCTCCCCTTAGAGCTAATCGAGAATTCTTTTGGTTCATATGTTGAACACCATCCCTTCTCCAAGATAAACGAAACCCTAGGTTAAGCCTAAACACTAACTAGAGAACTAGCATCCTTACTAGTTAGATTGTAGCCAAGTTGGTGGACTATCTCTAGAGAGCTTCAAGTTAGAAGTTTTGAAGATTCGAGCTTTACCAAAAAGTGGGGATCAAGCAAAACGATCAGAAGGGATGATGAAACGATTCTGAACCCAACAGAAAACGAATGAAAAAATCGAACCAAAGAAGATGGCGAAAACCGTTCGTCGATATCCTGAAGGATGAATTTTTTCACGAGGGTTTTATGGCTGGCAGATTTCTACTTTCGCAAAACTGGTTTTCGAAGGGAGTTTCAATCATGTCTTTCTCGTTTCATGTTTCTTTCTTTATGTTATATCATTAAGAACTTCCCTAACATGATTTGAATCTAGGTTGGTGTGGCTTGTTATCCCTACAATGGATTCTGAAGTAGAAAGAGACTTTCAAGGGACGGGGTTGCCATTACCGCATGAAGCGCGTTTGAGGGCGGCTCAAAACGTGTCAAAGAAAGCTACTACCCAAGTGAGTTTCTTGATCTTTACGAATTTGGATTCACGATTGCGAGTCTAAGATCCTTTTGTTGGAAAAATTTTTAAATTTCCGCTGCTTTCTGATTCCTCTTTTCCAACATATGCCGAGTTGCACGGTAAGATATGTTTTCTTATAGTATGTATCCTAAGTATGAAATGAAATGTTTTGGCGAGATTATGCATGCATGTATGTTATGTTCACGAGCCCAGGAATTCAGTATATGTGGCTATCCGGGGAGGCAAGGGCCGACGGTGATACCATGTGCTGATTCCATTATGTTTAACGGCGGTACCTGTGATGCCCCGTTTCTTGAATAAGGTAAGTTTTGGTTACGAGAGTGAACGATTTATCCTTCAAGATTGAGTTATGTGAATTTATGCCTTAATTCATTTATCATGTTCGTGCTTTTGTGAAATATATGATTTGCATGCTATATGTGGCTATTTGACCTGATAATTATATGCTCGTATTGTGTTTATTGGGTTTTGAAAGCATGCTTCGTGATTAAAAGAAACAATGTGCTTATATGACATTAAAGCATAAGTTAGGGACTGAATGGTAAATTTATTTTCCAAGCCTGGAACTGGATAGAACTTAATGAAATTGAGTAGATAATTCAATTATGAGTTCATGGGTTTTTGAATCGCTCGATTTGGAGTTCGGACGAAGAAGTTATGGCCATTTTACGAAAGTCAACCTTTTAAGCCTTTAATTGTTGACCTGTGACCCAATTTCGAAATCAACCCAATTTGAGACCCAATTTCACTCCTAACCCGCTCCAATTGACCCGGTTCGTGACCCATATGGCTGACCCAATTGGCCAATTCAGATTTTAACACCCTAAGCCTCATTTTACGTTATTTCACAATAATCAAACACAAACTCTCTCAAACCTATTCATATTCTCTCAAGAAGACCAAGAACACCTTCCAGCCATCTTCAAGAGACATGAAGACTAAACCTGGAGATTCAAGACTAAAGAACAAGATTCCCTCTTCGATTTTCAGCTCTTAAGGTAAGAAATGCTTGAATGCTTATGTGGGTCTTCTCCTTTGAACTTGAAGCTTGAATCTGAAATCTAGGGTTCATTTTAGATAAATTAAATCTGAATTTACTGATGGAAATGTGTTTCTTATGTTACTAGGAATGATTTGGTGTAAGAATTTCTCATTTTCATGCTTGTTTGAAGAAACCACCATTGTTGATCTTTGAAGCTTTTATGCAGATTTTTTCATGTTCTTGTTCCAGCTTGTTTTAGGTTAATTTGTTGATGGATTCTTGTTTCTTATGTGTTTTTATGAAGAATGTGATTAATTTCCTTAAGTTTCTTTCATGATTGAAGATTTCACCATTGCTGAGTTTGAGCTTTGAATACATGAAGAAGATGAAGTTCATATGTGCAAATTGTTGGAATTCTTGATGCATATTCTTGCCTAAATGTTCTGGGCATATTATTTGGTGTTAATAATTTCGTTTTGCTACAGTAGCATGTGACACCCCAGTGTTACTTTTGTTCTTGGAGGTGACATTCCCGCATCAAGGCCCTCGGGTCAAAAATTGGATTTTTGTGATCTTGTTCGTTTTGCTTCGTTTTCACCTCCTTTGCACTTCTTACACCCCTAATATGATATATATGACTTGGAATCATGTTTTCATGCATTGTAATGTCTTACATTCCTCGATTACGCGTGAAATTGTGCTAAGTATGGTTCACATGTTGTTATTTGCTTACCTTATGACTTGAACGCTTATTATATGACTTATATGATGTTGTTGATCATCATTATTGAACTTACGATATACTGGGGCATTCAGTTGCATACCATGAGCATGTTTACTCTTTCTTGAAGCCGTGCGTCGTCTTAATTGGTTTTGAGTCGTGTCTTACCTTTGTTAGTATGTTGTCTTGTTAGGTGGTGAGTCTCCGGTCGAGTAGCTTGTTGCTCGTGGTTGGCCTTCGATGTTCTTGGTGAAGGTGAGGAGCTATTATGTGAAAATGTTTCCAAAACTGTGGACACCTAAAGCCTTTCATGTTTGATGGTTTTAATCTCTGTTTTCAAAATGTATATATAGGCTCTATAAGCCAAGTTTGTGAGCTTTGCTCGTAGTATTGATATTTGCTTAAGATCAGCGGTTTACAAGTAAAGTATGAGTTTTGGTATATGGGATAGATACCCAAAATGCATTTGGAACTTTATTAGATATTATGTATACGCGTGTGTAGCGAGATGTTTTGGCTCATGCTATGAAAGTGGCATGGAGATTTGGTACCTTGCAGGGACGCTTGCATGGTTGGATTTGGATTTGAGAGCTCGGGGATGGAGTAAGTAGGAATACCGAGAAGGCAAGGGCCGACGGTTACCTCTTACGAAGTTCCCACTTGGAAGAGATATTTTGGTTCCAACGGAGTGTTGGGGCTGAGGTATACTCGAGGGTGGAATGTGGAGTTTCATGGACTCACTTCCCAATGTTTTGGACCGATGTTCGGGGGCTGCATCCCTCGACATCACGGCGTTGAGGATGGATTGGTTTGTTTTGGTTTAGATTCAGAAGTTTGGTTGTAGTGCTCGTTCTCGCCAAGCCGGGTGTTTTGTAGTTTATGATCCGTATATTTTGAAAACTTGCATTGTTTTGGAAAACTCATTCGGATCATGAACAATCCTTGGTTTAGCATGCATTAAACCCTTTTAATGTATTATGTAAACTTCTCCTCACCGGTTCCCTTTGAACTGATCTCCTTTACCTTTCGTGTCCGCAGGTCGCGTTTTGGAGTCGAGCTAGGCGGGGTCTTTTGAGAGTCTTGTCTTGAGTCTAGCTTGTACTTGTTTACGCTTGTAGCGTACTTTAAGACTTATGTTATGTTCTGAGATTTATGGTTTTATTCTGTATGATGATTTTATGTGAGTTTGGGCCGTAGAAGGGATTTACATTTCCGTATTTTGAGCATTTCTTGCTGGACCGTGATGGTCAATACTTGTTGCATATTACTTTTATGATTATGAACGCAATTTGACTTAAGCTTCCGCATTACTTGTGTTTGTTACTCGCTTTGTGAGTCTAGCACCGCCTAGCTAGGATGTCCGTTTGTCACCGCTTGCTTCGCGCTTGGCGGGTATATGGATAGCCATTCTATATACAAGCTAGGTACATAGCGCGGGATAGGCATGGATGCCCTCGTCCGGGCGTTACACCCCTATTCGGTTGGTATCAGAGCCGAAGGTTCAGAACCGGGCTCTTGAGTTATCTCTAGTCGTCTAGGTTGTACGGCTTAGGGACAATGTGCTTTGTGTTTATTTAATTCGCTTTATATATACATTCTCATGTTATTTGTATCCTGTTAATTATTGCATTGCTTGATATTATGTGTCATGGGCATGTGACTAATCAACATGCATACATGATTGAAATTGTGTAGGATGCCTCCACGTCGTCGTGCCCGTGCTCCGGCTCGTAGAAATCAGCAAGATCCTCCGGAGAATGACCAGAATCCACCTCCACCACCACCGTTAGCGAATCCCGCGGATCTTATGGCTTTTATGACTCAGTTTGTGCAAGCCGTTCATGCACAACAAGCCGCGCAAGTACCTCCTCCGGCACCTTCTCCGCGGGCACCAATTGAGAGTGTTTATGACCGGTTTAGTAGGCGTCGTCCACCGATCTTTCCGGGTACTACGGACGATTTGAAGGCTGAATATTGGATTACCACCATTGAAAGGATCTTTCGGGTTGTTACTTGCACCGAGATTGAGAAAGCGATGTGTGCCATTGACCTTCTTCGAGATGAGGCATACAATTGGTGGCGTAGCACCGTATCCCGTCTTGGGGTAGGTGAGGACAATGTCACTTGGGAGATATTTGCTAGAGAATTTCGGGCACACTATATCCCGAAGCAAGCAAGGAAGCGCCGTGAAAGAGAATTCATGAATTTGGAGCAAGGAAGCATGTCCGTGACCGAGTACATAGCCGAATTCAATCGATTGTCTCCTTATGCACCTCATATCACCGAGGAGGAAGATCGCAAGTGTGAGAAGTTAGTAGAGGGACTTCGAGTGGAGCTAGCAAGATCCTTAGCTCCGGTACACATTGATACTTGGGCCGATGCTACTGGATTAGCTTTGAAAGTGGAAGCGGAAGAGCAAAGACTTGGGGCTAAGAAGAGTGTTGTTGGTTTCGGTTCGGGGTTCAAGAGGACAACTCCACAATCGTTCTCTAAGTCGCCACAACCATCTTCTAGGGGCCGTATGATGGGCGATAAAGGGAAAGGAAAGCAAGTTCCACAAGTTACCAAGAAACGTGATCCGTGTGATCATTGTGGGAGTCTATCACACTTTGGGAATAATTATTGGAAGAAACAAGGAAAGTGTTTCAATTGTGGCAGCCCTAAGCATTTGGCTAAGGATTGTGATCAACCAAAACCACAACGACCGGGTGATGAGACAAGACCCTTGGCTTATGCTCGAGCTTATGCTTTGGATGGGGAGCAAGAGAACACCGAGATCGACCCTACTGCCGTGGTGGAAGGTACACTCTACATACATGACATCCCCATACATGCATTATATGATCCGGGTGCATCTCATTCGTTTATTACTCCTTCTATGGCTACTATGTTGAATTTGAGTGTTGCTAGTGATTCTATGCTTTTTATTGTGCGATCTCCTTTGGGTGGTGTGATTAGAACAGATTGTTTTTACCGTAATTGTCCGGTGAGTATTAAGGGACGCGTTTACCCGGCGAACTTGATTGCTATCCCGATGAAGAAGTATGACGTGATACTCGGTATGGATTGGTTATTTGCTCATCGGGCGAAGATGGATTGCTTTGGTAAGAAGGTTGAGTTAGGTACCGGTGTTGTTACGGGTTCGGGTGTTCGAGGGAGTCCGTTTGTTTGTTTGATGGAAGCTAAGAAGCTTATTCGAGATGGAGCTACCGGGTATGTGGCATATGTGTTGAACCGGCCTAAAGATCAAGTTAAGCTTGAAGAGACTAAAGTGGCAAATGAGTTCCCCGATGTCTTTCCGGAAAGTTTAGGGACTTTGCCACCGGAAAGAGAGATCGAATTTGTTATTGATCTATTCCAAGAGGCCGAGCCGTTCTCGAAGACACCGTATAGAATGGCTCCAGCCGAACTCAAAGAACTTAAGACACAACTTGATGAGTTATTGGCGTGCGGGTTTGTACGGCCGAGCACTTCACCTTGGGGTGCTCCGGTGTTGTTCATGAAGAAGAAGGATGGGACACTTCGTATGTGCATAGACTATCGGGAGTTGAATAGGATGACGGTGAAGAACAAGTATCCCCTCCCGCACATCGAAGAGTTGTTCGATTTGTTGCAAGGTTCGAGAGTATATTCGAAGCTCGATCTCCGACAAGGGTACTATCAGTTACGGATTAAGGAGTCGGATATACCGAAGACGAGCTTTAACACGAGATACGGACATTATGAGTTCGTTGTGATGCCCTTCGGACTGACTAACGCACCCGCCGCATTTATGGATTTGATGCATCGAGTTTTCAAGGAGTTCTTGGATAAGTATGTGGTTATATTCATTGACGACATCTTGGTTTTCTCTAAATCGGTTGAGGATCATGCGTTGCACCTTCGTTTGGTTCTTGAGAAGCTTCGTGAGCACAAGTTGTATGCCAAGTATAGCAAGTGTGACTTCTGGATGGATCGGGTATCATTCTTGGGACATATTATTTCCGGTGATGGAATTTCAATGGATCCTTCTAAGATAGAAACCGTTTCTCTTTGGGAGCAACCGAAGAATGTGTCAGAAGTAAGGAGTTTTCTTGGCTTAGCAAGTTATTATCGTAGATTCGTGCAGGATTTCTCTAAGATCGCAGCACCTCTCACTCGTTTGACGAAGAAGAAAACAAAGTTTGTGTGGGATGAAGCTTGTGAAGAGAGCTTCCGTGTGCTTAAAGAGAAATTGACAACGGCTCCGGTGTTGACACTACCGGAAGGTCCGGACGGATTTTCAGTTTATACCGACGCATCCAAGGAAGGATTGGGGTGTGTGCTTATGCAAAATGGTCAGGTGATTGCTTATGCTTCGAGGAAATTGAAGGAGCACGAGCAGAATTACCCAACACATGATCTTGAGTTGGCCGCGGTGATATTTGCCTTAGCGAAATGGCGACACTATCTCTATGGGATTAAGTTTGACGTGTTCACCGATCACAAGAGTCTCCGTTACTTGTTCACCCAGAAGGAATTGAACATGAGACAACGTCGGTGGATGGAATTTCTAGAAGACTACGATTGTGTCATACAATATCACCCGGGGAAGGCGAATGTAGTAGCGGATGCCTTGAGCAGGAAAGCAAAGATTGCTAATCTTGAGGTTGATTCCGGTAAGAGTGAAGCCGAGATCCTTGTTTCACAATCGAGGTTGGCTAGCATCACTATAAGACCGGATTTGAGGCAACGAATCCTAGATGCTCAATCAAAGGATGAGTGGATTCAAAGACAAGTGGTTCGAGCAAGAGCTAATCCGAAGTCCAAGTTTGGATTAGATGATTTGGGGATCTTTAGGTACAAGGGCCGAGTATGTATACTGGGTGGATTGCAAAGGTTAGTGCTTGAAGAAGCACATAGGACCGTTTATACGATGCATCCGGGTGGCAACAAGATGTATCGGGATCTTAAGAAGTATTTTTGGTGGCATGGTATGAAACGCGATGTGGCTAATTTTGTTAAGAGATGTGGGGTTTGTCAACGGGTTAAGGCCGAACATCAACTACCGTCGGGAAAGTTACAACCGATACCTATATCCGAATGAAAATGGGAACAAGTCACCATGGATTTCGTGACCGGACTTCCGAGAGTTCGAAAGGGATTTGATGGAATTTGGGTTGTCGTGGATCGTCTCACCAAATCTGCATACTTTCTACCGATTCGATCAACCGATAAAGTGGAGAAATTAGCGGAGTTGTATCACCGAGAAATTGTAAGATTACATGGGATACCCGCTAGTATCATTTCGGATAGAGATCCTCGTTTCACTTCGAAGTTGTGGAAGTCTCTCAATAGATTGTGGGGTACGAAGTTGAAGTTTAGTACCGCATTTCATCCGCAAATCGATGGACAATCCGAGCGAGTAATTAAGTTTCTTGAAGATCTATTAAGGGCTTGTGTGATGGATTTTTCGGATGAGTGGGATAAGCAATTGACTTTGATCGAATTCGCCTACAACAACAGCTACCAATCTTCGATCAAGATGGCACCGTATGAAGCATTGTATGGTGGCAAGTGTAGATCACCTCTTTATTGGGATCTTGAGGAATGGAAATAGACCGAGGAAGGCGGTTTGGAAAGAGGAACCGAGCCCGATCTAATTAAGGGAGCAATTGAGAAAGTTGAAAAGATTAAGCAACATATGAAAGCGGCACAAGACTGGCAAAAGAGTTATGCCGATCGGAGAAGGAAAAGTCTAGAATTCGAAGTGGGTAATCAGGTCTTCTTGAAGGCAACACCTAGGAAAGGCTTCTCACGAATTGGAAAGGGTGGTAAGTTGAATCCGAGATTCATTGGTCCGTTTGAGATTGTGGAACGTATTGGAGAAGTTGCTTATCGCTTGGATTTGCCTCCGAATCTCACGGGAATTCATAATGTGTTCCATGTATCGCAATTGAGGAAGTACTTTCGAGATGAGATGGAAACTTTGCCGATTGATGATGTACAATTGGATTCGGACTTGACGTTTAAGCAACAACCGGTGAAGATCTTGGATAGAAAGGTACAAGAGTTAAGGAATCGACAAATACCATTGGTTAAGGTACTTTGGAAAGATCTTAAGTCCGAAGAAGCAACATGGGAGACGGAAGAGAAGATGCGAAGATTTCATCCTGAGTTGTTTTCCGATGGTGAATCTGGGGACAAGATTTCTTTAAGGAGGGGAGGTTGTGACGCCCGTTTCTTGAATAAGGTAAGTTTTGGTTACGAGAGTGAACGATTTATCCTTCAAGATTGAGTTATGTGAATTTATGCCTTAATTCATTTATCATGTTCGTGCTTTTGTGAAATATATGATTTGCATGCTATATGTGGCTATTTGACCTGATAATTATATGCTCGTATTGTGTTTATTGGGTTTTGAAAGCATGTTTCGTGATTAAAAGAAACAATGTGCTTATATGACATTAAAGCATAAGTTAGGGACTGAATGGTAAATTTATTTTCCAAGCCTGGAACTGGATAGAACTTAATGAAATTGAGTAGATAATTCGATTATGAGTTCGTGGGTTTTTGAATCGCTCGATTTGGAGTTCGGACGAAGAAGTTATGGCCATTTTACGAAAGTCAACCTTTTAAGCCTTTAATTGTTGACCTGTAACCCAATTTCGAAATCAACCCAATTTGAGACCCAATTTCACTCCTAACCCGCTCCAATTGACCCAGTTCGTGACCCATATGGCTGACCCAATTGGCCAATTCAGATTTTAACACCCTAAGCCTCATTTTACGTTATTTCACAATAATCAAACACAAACTCTCTCAAACCTATTCATATTCTCTCAAGAAGACCAAGAACACCTTCCAGCCATCTTCAAGAGACATGAAGACTAAACCTGGAGATTCAAGACTAAAGAACAAGATTCCCTCTTCGATTTTCAGCTCTTAAGGTAAGAAATGCTTGAATGCTTATGTGGGTCTTCTCCTTTGAACTTGAAGCTTGAATCTGAAATCTAGGGTTCATGTTAGATAAATTAAATCTGAATTTACTGATGGAAATGTGTTTCTTATGTTACTAGGAATGATTTGGTGTAAGAATTTCTCATTTTCATGCTTGTTTGAAGAAACCACCATTGTTGATCTTTGAAGCTTTTATGCAGATTTTTTCATGTTCTTGTTCCAGCTTGTTTTAGGTTAATTTGTTGATGGATTCTTGTTTCTTATGTGTTTTTATGAAGAATGTGATTAATTTCCTTAAGTTTCTTGCATGATTGAAGATTTCACCATTGCTGAGTTTGAGCTTTGAATACATGAAGAAGATGAAGTTCATATGTGCAAATTGTTGGAATTCTTGATGCATATTCTTGCCTAAATGTTCTGGGCATATTATTTGATGTTAATAATTTCGTTTTGCTACAGTAGCATGTGACACCCCCGTGTTACTTTTGTTCTTGGAGGTGACATTCCCGCGTCAAGGCCCTCGGGTCAAAAATTGGATTTTTGTGATCTTGTTCGTTTTGCTTCGTTTTCACCTCCTTTGCACTTCTTACACCCCTAATATGATATATATGACTTGGAATCATGTTTTCATGCATTGTAATGTCTTACATTCCTCGATTACGCGTGAAATTGTGCTAAGTATGGTTCACATGTTGTTATTTACTTACCTTATGACTTGAACGCTTATTATATGACTTATATGATGTTGTTGATCATCATTATTGAACTTACGATATACTGGGGCATTCAGTTGCATACCATGAGCATGTTTACTCTTTCTTGAAGCCGTGCGTCGTCTTAATTGGTTTTGAGTCGTGTCTTACCTTTGTTAGTATGTTGTCTTGTTAGGTGGTGAGTCTCCGGTCGAGTAGCTTGTTGCTCGTGGTTGGCCTTCGATGTTCTTGGTGAAGGTGAGGAGCTATTATGTGAAAATGTTTCCAAAACTGTGGACACCTAAAGCCTTTCATGTTTGATGGTTTTAATCTCTGTTTTCAAAATGTATATATAGGCTCTATAAGCCAAGTTTGTGAGCTTTGCTCGTAGTATTGATATTTGCTTAAGATCAGCGGTTTACAAGTAAAGTATGAGTTTTGGTATATGGGATAGATACCCAAAATGCATTTGGAACTTTATTAGATATTATGTATACGCGTGTGTAGCGAGATGTTTTGGCTCATGCTATGAAAGTGGCATGGAGATTTGGTACCTTGCAGGGACGCTTGCATGGTTGGATTTGGATTTGAGAGCTCGGGGATGGAGTAAGTAGGAATACCGGGAAGGCAAGGGCCGACGGTTACCTCTTACGAAGTTCCCACTTGGAAGAGATATTTTGGTTCCAACGGAGTGTTGGGGCTGAGGTATACTCGAGGGTGGAATGTGGAGTTTCATGGACTCACTTCCCAATGTTTTGGACCGATGTTCGGGGGCTGCATCCCTCGACATCACGGCGTTGAGGATGGATTGGTTTGTTTTGGTTTAGATTCAGAAGTTTGGTTGTAGTGCTCGTTCTCGCCGAGCCGGGTGTTTTGTAGTTTATGATCCGTATATTTTGAAAACTTGCATTGTTTTGGAAAACTCATTCGGATCATGAACAATCCTTGGTTTAGCATGCATTAAACCCTTTTAATGTATTATGTAAACTTCTCCTCACCGGTTCCCTTTGAACTGATCTCCTTTACCTTTCGTGTCCGCAGGTCGCGTTTTGGAGTCGAGCTAGGCGGGGTCTTTTGAGAGTCTTGTCTTGAGTCTAGCTTGTACTTGTTTACGCTTGTAGCGTACTTTAAGACTTATGTTATGTTCTGAGATTTATGGTTTTATTCTGTATGATGATTTTATGTTAGTTTGGGTCGTGATGGTCATTAGGAGGGATTTACATTTCCGTATTTTGAGCATTTCTTGCTGGACCGTGATGGTCAATACTTGTTGCATATTACTTTTATGATTATGAACGCAATTTGATTTAAGCTTCCGCATTACTTGTGTTTGTTACTCGCTTTGTGAGTCTAGCACCGCCTAGCTAGGATGTCCGTTTGTCACCGCTTGCTTCGCGCTTGGCGGGTATACGGATAGCCATTCTATATACAAGCTAGGTACATAGCGCGGGATAGGCGTTGATGCCCTCGTCCGAGTGTTACAGTACCGGACCTCGCCAAGAGATTGGCGGGGAAAGGGAGCTGAGTGCCATCTGGGGAGTCATGTAACCCCTTTTGGTCAATGTATGAGGTGGCCGGGTCTTGCAAGCTCGTCTACCACCCGGAAGAAGAAGGTTGGAACTTGTTTTATGAATATGATTATGATATGATATGATTGTTATGCACCGTGCGGGAAGGCCGAGACACGGATTGCCCAAACGAATATGTCTTATGATATGATATATGATCTGTGTGTATTATGAGATATTGCATGATCACCTAATTAATATATTAATGATATTTGTCGTACACAGTCGGAGATTGGTTGGAGATGATGCACGCTCACTCGCCGAGCCATTATGTTTAAGTATGAATTATGAATGGAATGAATTAATATGATTAGTCATAAAATATGAGCATTGCTTAGTCTTCCTCTTGCCCTTTTGGGAACTAATTTTAAATAAAACCTTGCTCGGGATTTATGACTTGCATGTGCATGTTTTATATATACGTATTTCGCTCCTGCTCACTCAGTCTTCTAGAGACTAATTGTAACGCCCGAGCGTGAGACGTCACATCCCCCGCACCATGACCCGACCCGCATATGAAATGGATTTCCACACACGAGCCAAATCATAGCGAACGGAGACATACACACTCGCTAAGCCAGGCGGGACTAACCTATAACTTAAACCCCAACAACAATAACAACAACAATCAGAGTAACAGAAAGGCGGAAGCAATCATTCATATACTACATACTGAGCTAGATGCTCTAGGTACCAACATGTATTTCATATATTGAGCTATATGCTCTAGGTACCAACATTTAAGTCTGAATAAGATACATATAGGTACCATATACATGTACGCTCCATACATAAACAAAATCCAAAGTATCAATAAAAGTAAACGTATGAGTGTAAAGAAAGAAAGGCTAGACACTATGCAAGACTCTCTCTCTCAGACTTGTATCCCGCCTAGCATCCCTTCCTGCAAAAACAACTGAAACAACTCCGGGTTCAGTCTTAGACAGACTGGTGGGTATAAAAAGATAGGCATAATATCAATATATCGTGGAATTGAAACACATACATGCAAGTTATAATCCTTATTCGAGGTTTATAAGCATTTTTCCCAAGTGGGAAATAAAATACAACGAATAGGATTATAACAATTCATTTCATTCATTAGGTCATTAGTGGCCCGGCGAGGGGGCGTGCATTATCTCCAACCATCACCTCGCGTAATCCATTATTCATTCATTCATTCATTCATACATTACATTCTTTCGTGCACATACATTCGATCATTCATTCAATCCTTCATATACCACCTTCTTCCTCCAGGTAGGGAACGGGTTTGCAAGGCCCGAACCCTCATTCATTAATGTTAGAGAGGTACATGAATCCCCAAAAGCGTGGGACCCCGTTCATTCACTAATCTCCTAGTGAAATCCAGGTTGTCGAAATTGTTGGAACTAGTATAAATGGATTCCCGTCAGCCCAAGCTTCCCCGGTTCACCACTACACTAAGTCCCGGGCCTCCATTCATTGTGATCAATCATTTCTCGCCAAAACATTTTTGGTACGACAATCATAATAAAGGCTTTCGTTCGAAAACATTTGTTCGTTAAAACTTGATATAAATACATATATAGGGTTTTGGCCAAAATCTTGCACATTACGTGTTCGGGGTCATATTGTTAACTAATAGAAGAAAAACCCACCTGGTAGACAAAAGAACCAGACAACGCTCTCACTGCCCGACCTCGTCACCCACTGGATCAAGATCTGTGTGACAAAGGTAGTGTGAGGCTCAATATGACCACATTTGACGCTCGGCTATGCAATATCATGTTAAGGAGTGCTTAAAATGCTATAATATGTTCAAATATGGTCATGAATGTCATAGAATCCAATTAAACACATAATTCAACAAGTTTCATTCAATATACGATAAAATCGTATTCATTCTCGTTCATATCGTTCATACTTTCATACTTGCATTCATATGGTTATCAATATCATATATCAATCATAAAACATAGCTTTAATATAATCACGTTACATATAATCCACCATCACGAGCCATAAACGAGATATAAGCAAGAAAAGAGGTTCCCCAAAGCTGCCATTTCAAATGACACGGCCGTGTTGAGTTTTCAAAGGAAACGGACACGGCCGTGTCCGAGGTTTAAAAATCCAAAAATTCAAAGTCGAGAGCTTGACACGGCCGTGTTGAGTTTTCAAAGGAATTGGACACGGCCGTGTCCGAGGTTTAAAATCAGAAAAATTCAAAGTCGAGAGCCCAACACGGCCGTGTCCATTTTCAGTTCAAAGCTGACACGGCCGTGTCAGCTCATCGTCTCCGAAAAAAAACAGAGCAAAAGCCCTGTTTTTGCATGGAAAAAAACTTGCAAAAACAGGGGCAGCAATAAGGAAGCTCTTATACACCCTTAGACATGATTTCAATCCAAATAATTCACATATAACATGCAATTCATTCATATATGCAAGAATTCATAACCAAAAATGGCAAAAGATCATCCAATGTCAAGCTTTCTTCCATGGAAGCTTCAAGCTTCATCAATGGCAACTCAAGCTATACTCAACCAACACAAAATCCTAGCATATAGAAACGATAAGGAAGCTACGAGCAACACATTCCATGCATCAACTCTCACTTAAAACCATTAAAATCCCAAGTTCAAGATCAAACCCCAATTCATGCTTTCATTCAAACCATATCAATTCCCCAACTTCTATCATGCTTCACTTAGATGAACATATAGAGGAGAAGATGGAGATTTCAAATCACTTATTACCTTAGAGAGAGATAGAGGATTGATTAAGCTTGAGCTCAAAGCTTGGATGATCAAAATGGAGGGTTTCTTGGAGCTCTCTTCCTTGGCCTCTTGAGATGATGATGATCGATGAATGTAATGGAGCAAGAAGATAGGAATGCTGATATTTAGAGATAAATGGGTAGGATTCGGGTCGTCCAAGTCCGGTTCGTTTAAGAAACGGTTCAAACAAATTAGAAAGTCGAGGCTATGGAAAGGTTCGTTGTCGAAGGTTCAATTGATATCGAAAAGATACAAGGTCAAGTTTAATGGATAGGTACCGTCGAAACAAGTTCAACGCCGGTTACGGATCTCGATTTCGAGGTCCGGAGCTCAAGATATCGTGAAAACCGTTCAGGGTTGCCTATTATACAAATAGGTCCCTAAACTTTCAAAAAGTGGCAATTAAGCCCAAACTCAATTTCCAATTGAGTCCAAAACATTCAAATAAGTTACAATCAAACCCTCAGATTGCACGAAACATGTAATTTCATTCAAATAACACCGAATTCACAAAACTCACATTTTCCCAAATTCATTCATATATTCATAGCACATATTGGAATTCATATAGAATTTAATCAAATAAATCAAATTAGAAACGAATTCAATTAATAAAACAAGATATAAAAATCACATAATTAAATAAAAAATGCACACGTAACACTTACCTGCACGTGTGAAAACTCGGGGTGTTACAACCTCTCCCCCTTAAAGAGAATTCGTCCTCGGATTCATTGCTCGGTCGGAAACAATTCGGGGTAGAACTTCTTCATTTTCTCTTCCGTTTCCCACATGGCTTATTCCGTCTTATCACTTCGCCACAATTCTTTTACCAAGGGAAACCGTCTGTTTCGAAGTTCTTGAAATTTTCGATCCAAAATCTTAACTGGTTTCTGAACGAAAGTGAGATTCGGTTCAAGCTCCGCTTCTTCAATCGGTATGATCACTGATTCATCGGGATAGTACTTCCGAAGTTGTGACACATGGAAGATATTGTGAATACCCGTTAAACTTGGAGGCAAATCCAATCTATAAGTTGTATCTCCGATTCTCTCCAAAATCTCATAAGGTCCCAAATATCAGGGATTCAACTTTCCTCCTTTTCCAATTCGGGTAAATCCTTTCCGAGGTGAAGCTTTTAGGAATACTGATAGGAATCAGGATGATGTGAATCATAAGACAAGGCCACACTTTGGTCCAACAAGGCCACACTTTGATCCAAATGATGATATGATCACAACTCAAGATGAACCAAGTTATGTTGGACCTATCACAAGGTCACGGTCCAAAAGAATGCAAGAAGAAGTTCAATCTCTTTTGATCCAAATAACTCAAGATTAGCTCCAAGAAGACAAGTATTCAGCTGGACCCAATCCACCTTGTTTCAATGTCTTAGTGATAGAATTTTAAGCCCAAATTGTGTTAAGTTTATTGTAATTTGGCCCTGAACTATTATATTATACTTTGGGCCATCTTTTTCTTTATTTTGCATGCATTTAGATTAGGTTAAGCCCATTTTATTCAGCCTACAAGAAAAGTGACGGGATTAGCTTATCTCTTTGAATTCTGAATTGTCTCTTAGAATTCCCATGATGCATCTTTATATTCCAGCCTTGTAGTTCGAAATATTCAGTCAAAAAAATGAATGAATTGTGATTCAAGTGAGTTATACTCACAAGTTCTTAGTTGAACGACACCGGAGTTTCAAACCTCCATCGGATAATGTCATTTCCCGACTCATTATAGTCGACGGGGTGCATTACTTATCAAATCTGATAGTGTTGGTTCCTTGCTCATTATAGCAAACGGGTCACACTCCTATAATTCAAATCTGATAGTGTTGGTTCCTTGCTCATTATAGCAAACGGGTCACACTCCTCTATTTTAACCTTGAAGTGGAAGATCGAAAATCAAGAACTCCAATTATTGGTATAGGGTTTCACGGCAAGTACGTGGAGTTCGTATCAAATACCCTATCCCCAACTTCAAATTCAAGATCTTTCCTTCGCTTATCTGCATAACTCTTCTGTCGATCTTGAGCTGTTTTCATCCGTTGTCGAATAATCTGGACCTTTTCAATAGCATCCTGAATAACTTTAGAAGGTTTATCTTTCCTTTCACCCCTTTGTACCCCTTCTTGCATACTCCACTTCCATTCTTCCAAATCGAAAAACAACGGGGATCGGCACTTTCTTCCATAAAGAAACTCATACGGTGCCATTTCTATAGAATCTTGATAACTGTTATTGTAGGCAAACTCAATCAAGGGCAATTGTTCATTCCATGAACTCAAGAAATCCAATGCACACGCCCATAACATATCCTCAAGATATCTGATTAACCTTTCGGATTACCCGTCAGTCTGTGGATGAAAAGTTGTACTAAATTGGAGCTTAGTCCCTAGACACTTCTGTAACTCTTGCCAGAACTTGGTAGTGAATCTTGGATCCCTGTCTGAAACAATGCTAGCTGGCACTCCATGTAACCGAACAATCTCATCACAATACCTCTTAGCCAACTTACCTATCTTATCTGACATCCAAACTGCAAGAAAATGTGCTGACTTGGTTAACCTGTCCACTATTACCCAAATTCCATCGAATTCACCCTTCACTCTAGGTAAACCCGATACAAAATCCATCGCTATTTGTTCCCATTTCCATTTTGGAATAGGTAGTGGCTGTAATAATCCTGACGGCTTCTGATGCTCAGCTTTCACTAGCTGACAAGTCAGACACTGCTTCACATAATTCTCTACGTCTCTCTTCAGCCCGTTCCACCAATAATACTGTTTCAAGTCCCGATACATCTTGTTTCCACCAGGATGTACCGAATAAACAGTTTTATGAGCTTCATCCAAAATAGCTCTTCTCAATTCCGTTGGAACTACCACTCTGTTCTTGAATCGAAAGATTCCCGAATCATCGAATCCAAACGGACACTCGGAGTCTGATCGAGCCTTCTCTATCAATTTATGAATCTCAACATACGTACTGGTTGTCCAATATTTACCTTCAAATTGGATACACTAGCCTTCCTGCTTATTGCATCCGCGACCACGTTAACTTTACCCGGGTGATACTTAATCACACAATCATAATCCTCGAGAGTCTCCATCCACCTTCGTTGCCTTCTATTCAAATCCTTTTGAGAAAACAAATACTGAAGACTCTTATGATCGGTGAAAATCTCAAAAGAAGTTCCATACAAATAATGTCTCCACTTCCCTAAGGCAAAAATCACCGCTGCAAGTTCCAGGTCGTGAGTGGGATAATTCTTCTCATGCTCTTTCAATTTCCTAGAGGCATAAGCAATTACTCTCCCATTCTGCATCAAAACACAACCTAAGCCTTCATAGGAAGCATCCGTATACACCACAAACCCTTCAATAACATCCGGAAGTGCAAGTATCGGTGCAGAAGTTAACTTATCCTTCAAGAGTTGAAAGCTAGCTTCACACTTATCATCCCATTTAAAACGAACCTCTTTCTTGGTTAATCGGGTCAACGGAGCCGCAATCTTAGAGAAATCTTTAACAAATCTTCAGTAATAACCGGCTAAACCCAAGAAACTTCAGATCTCAGAAACATTCTTAGGACTCTGCCACTGTGAAACTGCCTCTATTTTCGAAGGATCCACTTCTAATCCTTTGCTCGAAATGATATGTCCCAAGAAGCTCACCCTGTCAATCCAAAACTCGCATTTACTGAACTTGGCTTAAAGTTGGTTACCTCTTAAAGTCTCCAATACCAATCTCAAATGCCGAGCATGATCTTCTTCTGACCTTGAGTATACCAAAATATCATCGATGAAGATCACGACAAATTTATCCAAATACGGCCGAAAAATCCGATACATCATGTCCATAAAAGTTGCCGGCGCGTTAGTTAATCCAAATGGCATCACCACGAATTCATAATGTCCATACCGGGTATTAAATCCTGTCTTAGGAATATCTTCCTCCTTGATCTTTAACTGATAATATCCCTGCCTTAAATCGAGCTTGGAATACACTCTTGAACCTTGTAGCATATCAAACAAATCCCTATATTAGGCAAAGGATATTTATTCTTTACAGTCATCCGATTCAACTCCCGGTAGTCAATGCACATCCTTAAGGTTCCATCTTTCTTCTTAACAAAGAGAACCGGTGCGCCCCACGGTGATGAACTCGGTCGAATATAACCATTCTTAAGAAGTTCTTCCAGCTGAACTTTTAACTCCTGTAACTCTGCCGGTGCCATCCGGTAAGGAGTCTTAGAATAAGGTTCAGATCCCGAATATAAGTCTATTATAAATTTGATCTCTCGATCCGGAGGTAAAGAACCTAAAACTTCGGGAAACACTTCAAGATATTCCTTCACCACTTCTGTCTCTTCGAGTTTCGCCTGATCTTTCGGCTTATTCAAGATATAGGCAATGAATCCCGTTGCCCCGTTCCTTATCAACTTATGAGCCTCAGTAAACGACAAAAGAGGTGCAATCTCTAATTCTTTCCCCACTGCCACTTCTTCTCCCAACTTAACAGTCTTGGTGAAACAATCAACCGTGGCGTGATACCGAAACAACCAATCCATTCCCAGAATAACCCCATATCTGTTCATTGGCATTACCACCAAATCTACCTGATATTCTCTGACTTCAAACCCAAACACACAATCTCTGACCACCTGATCCGTCTCAAGACTTCCACCCAACGGCGAACTCACCACATAACAAGCATTTAAGCACATAACAGGTAAACACAAAGTATCAATTAATTTACAAGATATAAAAGAATGAGTAGCGCCAGGGGTCAAATAATGCATGTATGTTCGTGTTATGGATGCATATCGTACCTTCCACCATAGCATTGGGATTGGCTTCCACATTTTGCTCTTCACCCGCAAGGGCATATGCACGAGCTGGGATCATCGGCCTCTGAGCTCCCGGTTGATAGCCCGGAGTCTTATCTGGACAAGTATTGGCCATATGTGTTGTCTTCCCGCATATTAGGCACTGACCCAACCTCCTTCTGCAAGTGTTGTAGGTGTGAGTAGGGCCTCCACAATATAAACATGGTGACCTATCATGGCGTGGATCAGAAGCAACCGGAGGTGCTTGTGGCTTTGGCGGTGCAGTCCCTGCAGGTCGTAACTTCTTATTTTGCCCTTGAAATGGCTGAGGAGGAGATACCATTGGCCTTTTCCCCTTTCCAAATCCCGATCCTTGTCCCATTTGCACACGAGGTAAGGGGTCCTTTTTCTTATACTCCTCTTCCAGCACCAACGCCCTTTGTACAGTGTCAGCAAACGACTCAAAATTATGGCCTGCATGCCCGTGTCGGAGATCCTATCTCAATCCCGCTATAAACCTCTTTCCCTTTCTCTTTTCATCCCTTGTAATATGAGGTGCATATTTCCCTAGCCTATTGAAAAGAGAAAGATACTGAGCCACCGTTCGAGTCCCTTGCTTCAGATCCATAAATTCTTGTTCTTTTCTTTCTCGGACAACTTCAGGAACAAAGGCTTCTCTAAACTCCCTTAAAAAGACTTCCCAATTGACTTCTTCCCCTTCCACTTCAAGCTTCTCTCGTGTATGTTCCCACCAATCATAAGCCTCTCCATCCAGTTGAAAAATAGCGAATTGAGCTTTCTCTTGAGAGGTAAATTGTCTGACACTGAAAATCCTCTCAATTCTGGTTAACCATCCCTCTGATATCGCATCATCTACAGAACTGGAAAATCTCGGAGGATTATAACTCAAAAACAACCCATGATGATCTCTCGGGTTATTTGGAGGAGGTGCTTGATGTTCAGCTTGCGGTTGTACTGGAGGATCCTGAGCCCTTCTATGCTCCACGTAGTAATATACCGCCTCCATAAAGTGCTCCATATTCATAGGCGGTTGTGGAGGATTAGGAGAACGATCACGGTGGTGATGATGTCCCGGAGACCTTTCCCGATGTCTTCTAGGAGGCATCCTGTTCACTCAAACACTAACATGCGTGCTAATTTTAGTTCATGCGTGACAATGCATTAAATTCAATCAAACATTCGAGTCAGGAATCAAAACACCTTATCATATAAAATGCAAATGTTCCACATTAGTAATTAATTCCTACAGCCGAACGACCTACTGACTCAACACGACACTAGAACCCTGGTTTTGCAACCTTGGGCTCTGATACCACTCAAAGGATGTAACGCCCGAGCGTGAGACGTCACATCCCCCGCACCATGACCCGACCCGCATATGAAATGGATTTCCACACACGAGCCAAATTATAGCGAACGGAGACATACACACTCGCTAAGCCAGGCGGGACTAACCTATAACTTAAACCCCAACAACAATAACAACAACAATCAGAGTAACAGAAAGGCGGAAGCAATCATTCATATACTATATACTGAGCTAGATGCTCTAGGTACCAACATGTATTTCATATATTAAGCTATATGCTCTAGGTACCAACATTTAAGTCTGAATAAGATACATATAGGTACCATATACATGTACACTCCATACATAAACAAAATCCAAAGTATCAATAAAAGTAAGCGTATGAGTGTAAAGAAAGAAAGGCTAGACACTATGCAAGACTCTCTCTCTCAGACTTGTATCCCACCTAGCATCCCTTCCTGCAAAAACAACTGAAACAACTCCAGGTTCAGTCTTAGACAGACTGGTGGGTATAAAAAGATAGGCATAATATCAATATATCGCGGAATTGAAACACATACATGCAAGTTATAATCCTTATTCGAGGTTTATAAGCATTTTTCCCAAGTGGGAAATAAAATACAACGAATAGGATTATAACAATTCATTTCATTCATTAGGTCATTAGTGGCCCGGCGAGGGGGCGTGCATTATCTCCAACCATCACCTCGTGTAATCCATTATTCATTCATTCATTCATTCATACATTACATTCTTTCGTGCACATACGTTCGATCATTCATTCAATCGTTCATATACCACCTTCTTCCTCCGGGTAGGGAACGGGTTTGCAAGGCCCGAACCCTCATTCATTAATGCTAGAGGGGTACATGAATCCCCAAAAGCGCGGGAACCATTTCATTCACTAATCTCCTAGTGAAATCCAGGTTGCCGAAATTGTTGGAACTAGTATACATGGATTCCCGTCAGCCCAAGCTTCCCCGGTTCACCACTACACTAAGTCCCGAGCCCCCATTCATTTTGATCAATCATTTCTCACCAAAACATTTTGGTAGGACAATCATAATAAAGGCTTTCGTTCGGAAACATTTGTTCGTTAAAACTTGATATAAATACATATATAGGGTTTTGGCCAAAATCTTACACATTAGGTGTTCGGGGTCATATTGTTAACTAATAGAAGAAAAACCCACCTGGTAAACAAAAGAACCCGACAACGCTCTCACTGCCCGACCTCATCACCCACTGGATCAAGATCTGTGTGACAAAGGTAGTGTGAGACTCAATATGACCACATTTGACGCTCGGCTATGCAATATCATGTTAAGGAGTGCTTAAAATGCTATAATATGTTCAAATATGGTCATGAATGTCATAGAATCCAATTAAACACATAATTCAACAAGTTTCGTTCAATATACGATAAAATCGTATTCATTCCCGTTCATATCGTTCATACTCTCATACTTGCATTCATATAGTTATCAATATCATATATCAATCATAAAACATAGCTTTAATATAATCACGTTACATATAATCCACCATCACGAGCCATAAACGAGATATAAGCAAGAAAAGAGGTTCCCCAAAGCTGCCATTTCAAATGACACGGCCGTGTTGAGTTTTCAAAGGAAACGGACACGGCCGTGTCCGAGGTTTAAAAATCCAAAAATTCAAAGTCGAGAGCTGGACACGGCCGTGTTGAGTTTTCAAAGGAATTGGATACGGCCGTGTCCGAGGTTTAAAATCAGAAAAGTTCAAAGTCGAGAGCTGTAACGCCCGAGCGCGAGACGTCACATCCCCCGCACCATGACCCGACCCGTATATGAAATGGATTCCCACACACGAGCCAAATCATAGCGAACGGAGACATACACACTCGCTAAGCCAGGCGGGACTAGCCTATCACTTAAACCCCAACATCAACAACAACAATCAGAGTAACAGAAAGGCGGAAGCAATCATTCAAATACTATATACTGAGCTAGATGCTCTAGGTACCAACATGTATTCCATATATTGAGCTATACGCTCTATGTACCAATATATAATGTTCGAGTAAGATACATTTAGGTACCAAATACATGTACGCTCACAATCATATACAATAATCCAAAATTATCATAAAAGTAAACGTATGAGAGCTTGTCGGGTTCTTTTTGTTACCAGGTGGGTTTTTCTTCTATTAGTTAAAATATGACCCCAAACCACCCAATGTGTAAGTTTTGAGCTAAAGATATATATATGTATATATCGAGTTTTAACGAACAAATGTTTTTGAACGAAAGCCTTTATGATGTTATCCTACCAAAATGTTTTGGCGAGAAATGAATGATCACAATGAATGGGGGCCCTGGACTTAGTGTAGTGGTGAACCGGGGAAGCTTGGGCTGACGGGAATCCATTTATACTAGTTCCAACAATTTCGGCAACCTGGATTTCACTAGGAGATTAGAGACTGAAAGGGGACCCGCGCTTTTGGGGATTCATGTACGCCTCTAGCATTAATGAATGAGGGTTCGGGCCTTGCAAACCCGTTCCCTACCCGGAGGAAGAAGGTGGTATATGAACGATTGAATGAATGATCGAATGTATGTACACGAAAGAATGTAATGTATGAATGAATGAATGAATAATGGATTACACGAGGTGATGGTTGGAGATAATACACGCCCCCTCGCCGGGCCACTAATGACCTAATGAATGAAATGAATTGTTATAATCCTATTCGTTGTATTTTATTTCCCACTTGGGAAAAATGCTTCTAAACCTCGAATAAGAATTATAACTTGCATGTATGTGTTTCAATTCCGCGATATATTGATATTATGCCTATCTTTTTATACCCACCAGTCTGTCTAAGACTGAACCCGGAGTTGTTTCAGTTGTTTTTGCAGGAAGGGATGCTAGGCGGGATACAAGTCTGAGAGAGAGTCTTGCATAGTGTCTAGCCTTTCTTTCTTTACACTCATACGTTTACTTTTATGATCATTTTGGATTATTGTATATGATTGCGAGCGTACATGTATTTGGTACCTATATGTATCTTACTCGAACATTATATATTGGTACATAGAGCGTATAGCTCAATATATGGAATACATGTTGGTACCTAGAGCATCTAGCTCAGTATATAGTATTTGAATGATTGCTTCCGCCTTTCTGTTACTCTGATTGTTGTTGTTGATGTTGGGGTTTAAGTGATAGGCTAGTCCTGCCTGGCTTAGCGAGTGTGTATGTCTCCGTTCGCTATGATTTGGCTCGTGTGTGGAAATCCATTTCATATACGGGTCGGGTCATGGTGCGGGGGATGTGACGTCTCGCGCTCGGGCGTTACATCCTTTGAGTGGTACCAGAGCCCAAGGTTGCAAAACCAGGGTTCTAGTGTCGTGTTGAGTCAGTAGGTCGTTCGGCTGTAGGAATTACTTGGTAATTGGAACATTTGCATTTTATATGATAAGGTGTTTTGATCCCTGACTTGAATGATTGATTGAATTTATTGCATTGTCACGCATGAACTAAAATTAGCACGCATGTTAGTGTTTGAGTGAACAGGATGCCTCCTAGAAGACATCGGGAAAGGTCTCCGGGACACCATCATCATAGAGATCGTTCTCCTAATCCTCCACAACCGCCTATGAATATGGAGCACTTTATGGAGGCGGTATATAACCACGTGGAACATAGAAGAGCTCAGGATCCTCCAGTACAACCGCAGGCTGAACATCAAGCACCTCCTCCTAATAACCTGAGAGATCACCACCATGGGTTGTTTTTGAGTTATAATCCTCCAAGATTTTTGGGTTTTGTAGATGATGCGATATCAGAGGGATGGGTAACCAGAAATGAGAGGATTTTCAATGTTAGACAATTTACCTCTCAAGAGAAAGCTCAATTTGCTATTTTCCAACTGGATGGGGAGGCATATGATTGGTGGGAACGTACACGAGAGAAGCTTGAGGTGGAAGGAGAAGAAGTCAATTGGGAAGTCTTTGTAAGGGAATTCAGAGAGGCTTTTGTTCCTGAAGTTGTCCGAGAAAGAAAAGAACAAGAGTTTATGGATCTGAAGCAAGGAACTCGCACGGTGGCCCAGTATCTTTCTCTTTTCAATAGACTTGGTAAATATGCACCTCACATTACAAGGGATGAAAAGAGAAAGGGAAAGAGGTTTATAGATGGATTGAGACAGGATCTCCAACACGGGCACGCAGGCCATAATTTTGAGTCGTTTGCTGACACTGTACAAAGGGCTCTGGTATTGGAAGAGGAGTATAAGAAAAAGGACCCCTTACCTCGTATGCAAATGGGACAAGGATCGGGGTTTAGAAAGGGGAAAAGGCCTATGGTATCTCCTCCTCAGCCATTTCAAGGGCAAAATAAGAAGTTTCGACCTGCAGGACTGCACCGCCAAAGCCACAAGCACCTCCAGCTACTTCTGATCCTCGGCATGATAGGTCACCATGTTTATATTGTGGAGGCCCTACTCACACCTACAACACTTGCAGAAGGAGGTTGGGCCAGTGCCTAATATGCGGGAAGACAACACATATGGCCAATACTTGTCCAGATAAGACTCCGGGCTATCAACCGGGAGCTCAGAGGCCGATGATCCCAGCTCGTGCATATGCCCTTGCGGGTGAAGAGCAAGATGTGGAAGTCAATCCCAATGCTATGGTGGAAGGTACGATATGCATCCATAACACGAACATACATGCATTATTTGACCCTGGCGCTACTCATTCTTTTATATCTTGCAAATTAATTGATACTTTGTGTTTACCTGTTACGTGCTTAAATGCTTGTTATGTGGTGAGTTCGCCGTTGGGTGGAAGTCTTGAGACGGATCGGGTGGTCAGAGATTGTGTGTTTGGGTTTGAAGGCAGAGAATATCAGGCAGATTTGGTGGTAATGCCGATGAACAGATATGGGGTTATTCTGGGAATGGATTGGTTGTTTCGGTATCACGCCACGGTTGATTGTTTCACCAAGACTATTAAGTTGGAAGAAGAAGTGACAGTGAGGAAAGAATCAGAGATTGCTCCTCTTTTGTCGTTTACTGAGGCTCGTAAGTTGATAAGAAATGGGGCAACGGGATTCATTGCCTATATCTTGAATAAGCCGAAAGATCAGGCGAAACTCGAAGAGATAGAAGTGGTGCAGGAATATCTTGAGGTGTTTCCCGAAGTTTTAGGTTCTTTGCCTTCGGATCGAGAGATCGAATTTGTAATAGACTTATATCCGGGATCTGAACCTTATTCTAAGACTCCTTACCGGATGGCACCGGCAGAGTTACAAGAGTTGAAAGTTCAGTTGGAAGAACTTCTTAAGAATGGTTATATTCGACCGAGTTCGTCACCGTGGGGCGCGCCGGTTCTCTTTGTTAAGAAGAAAGATGGAACCTTGAGGATGTGCATTGACTACCGGGAGTTGAATCGGATGACTGTAAAGAATAAATATCCATTGCCTAAAATAGAGGATTTGTTTGATATGCTACAAGGTTCAAGAGTGTATTCCAAGCTCGATTTAAGGCAGGGATATTATCAGTTAAAGATCAAGGAGGAAGATATTCCTAAGACCGGATTTAATACCCGGTATGGACATTATGAGTTCGTGGTGATGCCATTTGGATTAACTAACGCTCCGGCAGCTTTTATGGACATGATGCATCGGATTTTCCGGCCGTATTTGGATAAGTTTGTTGTGATCTTTATTGATGATATTTTGGTAAACTCAAGGTCAGAAGAGGATCATGCTCGGCATTTGAGATTGGTATTGGAGACTTTAAGAGATAACCAACTTTATGCCAAATTCAGTAAATGCGAGTTTTGGATTGACAGGGTGAGCTTCTTGGGACATATCATTTCGAGCAAAGGATTAGAAGTGGATCCTTCGAAAATAGAGGCAGTTTCGCAGTGGCAGAGTCCTAAGAATGTTTCTGAGATCCGAAGTTTTTTGGGCTTAGCCGGTTATTACCGAAGATTTGTTAAAGAATTCTCTAAGATTGCGGCTCCGTTAACCCGATTAACCAAGAAAGATGTTCGGTTTAAATGGGATGAGAAGTGTGAAGTTAGTTTTCAGCTCTTGAAGGATAAGTTAACTTCTGCACCGATACTTGCACTTCCGGATGGTATTGAAGGGTTTGTGGTGTATACGGATGCTTCCCATGAAGGCTTAGGTTGTGTTTTGATGCAGAATGGGAGAGTAATTGCTTATGCCTCTAGGAAATTGAAAGAGCATGAGAAGAATTATCCCACTCACGACCTTGAACTGGCAGGGGTGATTTTTGCCTTAGGGAAGTGGAGACATTATTTGTATGGAACTTCTTTTGAGATTTTCACCGATCATAAGAGTCTTCAGTATTTGTTTTCTCAAAAGGATTTGAATAGAAGGCAACGAAGGTGGATGGAGACTCTCGAGGATTATGATTGTGTGATTAAGTATCACCCGGGTAAAGCTAACGTGGTCGCGGATGCATTGAGCAGGAAGGCTAGTGTATCCAATTTGAAGGTAAATATTGGACAACCAATGGAGTTGGTTAAGATAAAGGCTCGTATTGGTAACATCTCAGTACGTCCAGAGTTAAGGCAACAGATATTTGAGGCACAACGGACGGATGTTGAGATCCAGAAGTTGATTGAAAAGGCTCGATCAGACTCCGAGTGTCCGTTTGGATTCGATGACACGGGAATCTTTCGATTCAAGAATAGAGTGGTAGTTCCAACGGAGTTGAGAAGAGCTATTTTGGATGAAGCTCATAAAACTGTTTATTCGGTACATCCTGGTGGAAACAAGATGTATCAGGACTTGAAACAGTATTATTGGTGGAACGGGCTGAAGAGAGACGTAGTGAATTATGTGAAGCAGTGTCTGACTTGTAACGCCCCGAGTTTTCACACGTGCAGGTAAGCGTTACGTGCACATTTTTATTTAATTATATGATTTTATATCTTTTTTTATTAATTGAATTCGTTTCTAATTTGATTTATTTAATTAAATTCTATATGAAATCTCCAATATGTGCTATGAATATATGAATGAATTTGTGAGAATGTGAGTTTTGTGAATTCGGTGTTAATTGAATGAAATTACGTGTTCGTGTGATTCGTGGACTTGATTGTAACTTATTTGAATGTTTTGGACTCAATTGGAAATTGGGTTTGGGCTTAATTGCCACTTTTTGAAAGTTTAGGCTTTCATACTTGCATTCATACGGTTATCAATATCATATATCAATCATGAAACATAGCTTTAATATAATCACGTTACATATAATCCACCATTACGAGCCATAACCGTAAAACAAGCAAGAAAAGAGGTTCCCCAAAGCTGCCATTTCAAATGACACGGCCGTGTTGAGTTTTCAAAGGAAACGGACACGGCCGTGTCCGAGGTTTAAAAATCCAAAAAAATTCAAAGTCGAGGGCTTGACACGGCCATGTTGAGTTTTCAAAGCATTTGGACACGGCCGTGTCCGAGGTTAAAATCAGAAAAATTCAAAGTCGAGAGCCCAACACGGCCGTGTCCATTTTCAGTTCAAAGCTGACACGGCCGTGTCAGCTCATCATCTCCGAAAAAAAAACAGAGCAAAAGCCCTGTTTTTGCGTGGAAAAAGCTTGCAAAAATAGGGGCAGCAATAAGGAAGCTCTTATACACACTTAGACATGATTTTAAGCCACAAAATTCATATATATCATGCAATCCATTCATATATGCAAGAATTCATAACCAAAAAGGGCAAAAGATCATCCAATGTCAAGCTTTCATCCAAGCAAGCTTCAAGCTCCATTAATGGCAACTCATGCTATACTCAACCAACACAAAATCTTAGCATCTAGAAATGATAAGGAAGCTACAAGCAACACATTCCATGCATCAACTATCATTTAAAACCAAGGAAAGACATGAAACCAAGAATTCATACCATTTGCATCATTTCAAGCTTTTTCTCATAACACATGATTCCCCAACTCATACCAAGATATAATCGGAAGAAAATGGAGAGGAGAATGAGAGAAAAACAATCCATATCTTACCTTGGAAGAAGATTGAACAAGAGTTGATCTTGAGCTTAGGGTTTGAATGATCAACAAGGGTTTTCTTCAAGCTTCTCCTTGGCCTCTTGAGATGATGATGATCGATGAAATGAGATGTATAAGGGAACAAATGCTGATATAAAGTGATAAAATGGGTAGAATACGGGTCGGTCCAAGTCCGGTTCGTTTAGTAAACGGTTCAACAAGTTATAAGGTCAAGGTTGAGGAAAAGTTCGTTGTCGAAGGTTCAAACGGTATCGAAAAAGTACGAGGTCAAGTTTAATAGATAGGAAACGTCGAAAAAAGTTCAATGTCGGTTACGGATCTCGGTTTCAAGGTCCGGAGCTCAAGATATCGCGAAAACCGTTCAGGGTTGCCTATTATACAAATAGGTCCCTAAACTTTCAAAAAGTGGCAATTAAGCCCAAACCCAATTTCCAATTGAGTCCAAAACATTCAAATAAGTTACAATCAAGTCCACGAATCACACGAACACGTAATTTCATTCAATTAACACCGAATTCACAAAACTCACATTCTCACAAATTCATTCATATATTCAAAGCACATATTGGATTTCATATAGAATTTAATCAAATAAATCAAATTAGAAACGAATTCAATTAATAAAACAAGATATAAAATCATGTAATTAAATAAAAATGCGCACGTAACGCGTACCTGCACGTGTGAAAACTCGGGGCGTTACAAGAGCCCAACACGGCCGTGTCCATTTTCAGTTCAAAGCTGACACGGCCGTGTCAGCTCATCGTCTCCGAAAAAAAACAGAGCAAAAGCCATGTTTTTGCATGGAAAAAAACTTGAAAAAACAGGGGCAGCAATAAGGAAGCTCTTATACACCCTTAGACATGATTTCAATCCAAATAATTCACATATAACATGCAATTCATTCATATATGCAAGAATTCATAACCAAAAATGGCAAAAGATCATCCAATGTCAAGCTTTCTTCCATGGAAGCTTCAAGCTTCATCAATGTCAACTCAAGCTATACTCAACCAACACAAAATCCTAGTATATAGAAACGATAAGGAAGCTACGAGCAACACATTCCATGCATCAACTCTCACTTAAAACCATTAAAATCCCAAGTTCAAGATCAAACCCCAATTCATGCTTTCATTCAAACCATATCAATTCCCCAACTTCTATCATGCTTCACTTAGATGAACATATAGAGGAGAAGATGGAGATTTCAAATCACTTATTACCTTGGAGAGAGATGGAGGATCGATTAAGCTTGAGCTCAAAGCTTGGATGATCAAAATGGAGGGTTTCTTGGAGCTCTCTTCCTTGGCCTCTTGAGATGATGATGATCGATGAATGTAATGGAGCAAGAAGATAGGAATGCTGATATTTAGAGATAAATGGGTAGGATTCGGGTCGGTCCAAGTCCGGTTCGTTTAAGAAACGGTTCAAACAAATTATAAAGTCGAGGCTATGGAAAGGTTCATTGTCAAAGGTTCAATTGATATCGAAAAGATACAAGGTCAAGTTTAATGGATAGGTACCGTCGAAACAAGTTCAACGCCGGTTATGGATCTCGATTTCGAGGTCCGGAGTTCAAGATATCGCGAAAACCGTTCAGGGTTGCCTATTATACAAATAGGTCCCTAAACTTTCAAAAAGTGGCAATTAAGCCCAAACTCAATTTCTAATTGAGTCCAAAACATTCAAATAAGTTACAATCAAACCCTCAGATTGCACGAAACATGTAATTTCATTCAAATAACACCAAATTCACAAAACTCACATTTTCCCAAATTCATTCATATATTCATAGCACATATTGGAATTCATATAGAATTTAATCAAATAAATCAAATTAGAAACGAATTCAATTAATAAAACAAGATATAAAAATCACATAATTAAATAAAAAATGCACACGTAACACTTACCTGCACGTGTGAAAACTCGGGGCGTTACACTAATTCTCTCCCTCCCCAACCTTTTAGTGCGCAGGTTTGGCTTTGGAGTTTCGAGCTAGGCGGAGTTTTGTGTATTTTTTGAGTCGGTCAAGTTCAGTTAGGAGAGTCTCTGCATTCGCATATGTATTTAACTTATGCATGATTCAATTCTATAATACTATGAACTTGAGGCTTTATGTATTTGTTACGGAATTGCCTTGTCGGGCTTTGTTATGAGTTAAAAGAGGCCTGAGGAGCCCAAGTCTGCCTGTGGTTCGTGTGTTTAATTTCTGTAGGCCCGTGGCCAATGCATGTGTTTGGATTTAGTTCTCCGTTGCATTATATTTTGTTGATTGGTTATAATTGCAGGGTCTAAGTTCCGCCTAGCCTAGGAAGATTATTTTATTTGTCTCCCGTTCGCTATGGTTTGATACGGGTGCGGACTTCCTATTTCGTTACTCGTGTTGAGCCATAGTGCGGGGATGTGGTGCCTCACGTGCGGGGTGCTACAATCAAGATTTCTCCGCCCTAGAGATAAACTGTGCAAAGGACAATGCAATGAATTTGTGAGACTCAACACTCCAAATGTACCATATATGACGCACGGCAATGTATGATCATGATATGAATGCATAAAAATGATATTATGTAATGAACACGTTCATGTGCACTATTAATGCATTTAAATCTCATAAACGAGTCATTCATTCGTTCAAGGAAGCGTTCATAATCATTTAAGTCATGAATTTCATATAACAATTAAAACTCAAATATATCAAGTTTATAATTGTAAATTAAACAAAACAAAGGTATTCGAATCATTTAAATATGCAAAACATAAAATAGGTAACAATTAATTCCGTAAATTAAGTCCATAAGTCATAACATAAAATTCCATAATTAAAAGGTCACATTTCATGAAATAATATCATACCACTTTAGTCTCATAAATTCATTTCAAATTCATATCTTCACATTTTATATTAAATGAAACCAAGGATTTCATATAATGATCATAACACGTACTATTTCACGTTTACAATTAGAAAATAGACAAATAATTACATTCAATTCAAGATTGGAAATTAAAAAGGAACATGAAATAGGTAATAAATTAATTAAATCAAATAATATTTAATATATAATAAACATATATATAAATATATACGTACGTACATTATCATGCATGTATAATAACATGCACAAAACATAAATTTTTCATGCATGCAAGTATTCAAACATAAACATGCATGCAAATCTTACTAACTAAACATGCATGCCTATCTATATCTACCTATAATTACACGTACAACTGCATTACAATTCAACTAAAGAATCACCTCATGCATGCAACATAAACATACTCACCCTGCATGCATAAGTCATACACAACACCAACATTACATGCATTATGCAAGAAAGAAAGGAAAACAGCAGCGTAGCACACAGCAGCCCAAAAAATCAATCTCCCCGCCCGGGGACTCTCACGCAGCAGCTTCTGCAAAAAGGGGCACCCAGCCGGGTAATTTCATGTATAAAATCTCCCCGGCCGGGGAGTTACAGTACAGAAGCAACGCAGCAGCTCAAGACCAAGCTTTCCCCTATTTTATGACATGAAAAGCAGAAGCAGGTAGCAGCAACATGAGGTATGTTACGCAGCAGCAAAATAGCATCAACACTCCCACAAATAAACTGAATATTGACAACGACAATGCGAGGAAGGTGCTGCAGTTGACAGCAGCAAAACCAGGCCAAAAACAGGACAAAACGATGAAAAAACAGAGCAGCAACTTCATGTTTACTTCAACCAACATGATAGCAACAAACAGGGAGAAAAGAAACAGCAAATGACAGCAAGTAATGCCCCAAAACACAACAGCAGCAGTTTGGTACAAAAAGGGAGATAAAAGATGATCATTTCTTCCATTTTCTCAAAGTATCACCAATGAAATCTCATTAAATCTTCAACTACCACATAATCAATTATCATAAATGAGAAGAGAGAGTTAAGACAACCATTTTCATGCTTTGAATCAACTAAAAGCATCAAGGAATCAAAGAGATCAACATATATCTCCATAACCTAACTATTTCATCTTCTCAGCCAAAAACTCATGAAAGCATTCTCAAAATTGGGGATGAATAGCTTAAAATGGAACATATTGAATGTATATTACAACCCTAAGCTTACCTTGTGGATTGGATGAAGCTTGGAAGAGATTTGAGCTTTGAATCTCCAAGGTGCACAAGGGTTACGGGAAAACTGGAGAGCAGAGGGTTTTTGGCTGATTTTCTCTATGTGAGGAGGATTATCTCTATTTGGGGTGATTAATCCAGTTAAAGGGTTGAGTTAGGGTTCCAAAGCATCAAACCATGGTTAATTTGGTCAAGGTTTGCATGAGTTATGGTCATTTTAGTAAACTGTGGCAGATTTGGTTTCCGTTTCGTGTTTCGATTGAATTTCGGAGGTTCAAATAACTTTGGAAAAATATAAGGCTAAGTTTATTAAACTCAAATTTTTTATACGAGTTCAACAAAGTTGATGAAACTCGAATCCGAGTTTCTTAGCTCAAGATATCATATACGGAACCAAGGGTACGCTAATTGCTCATTAGCCCCCGATTTGGATTCCAAAATCAAAATAAATTCGAAACTCATGCAAACGAACCCGAAAACATGAAACGAACACATATTCATATTTATAACACGTATATCTCTAACATATTAAATTTTCACAAAATTTTGGGATCAAATCATATAAAGACGAAGCACTTTATAGCACTCATGAACAATGCATAAAGAAATTCAAAGAATTCATAAGATATAACAAAAATTAAATGCATAAAAAAAACATCATTTTCAAATTCAAATTTAATGAAATAACAAAGTACACGGTTTTAATCACATTTAAATCAAAGTGTACAAATTTTATTAATATAAATCAAATGCACGAAATTAATACAGTTTAATTTAAAATGCATGTAATTAATATTCATTAAATCAAATGCACAGATTTAATATGGTTTAAATTAAAATACACTAAATGCACATATTTAATATTAATTAACATTAGGATTTCAATGTCAACTAATTAACGTATATTTAATATTAATTAACTTAAGATATGATTAATTAACAATTTAACCTTTAAATATAAAATTAAATTTACAAAATCAAAATATATAAAACACTTATAAACAATTAATTAAAGTAAATTGATAAACACATACGTCATGTTATACGATTGAAAAACTTGGGCGTTACAGCAGGCGCGACCTAAGAGACACAACCACAAATCGTGCAAGAGGTCGCGGCCGCTACCATTTTCCTTCATGGTTCGATCGCGGTCGCGACCGACCAGTTACAGCAGCAGAAATGCGAAGAAAAACAGAGCAAAGCCATGCCAACACTTCTCCAACAAGATCAGGTATGTTATGAACATATAAATGCAAGAAAACAACTCCAATCCAATACACAAACATGCTCCCAAAGCCTAGAAACGTGACATGGTGGCAAAGGTGATCAATGCATGCTATAACTTCAAAGTTTCAATAATGAAAGATCATAAATGCCTCAACTACCAACTAATTCATCACCATAAATACAAAGAAGAGATCAAAGCAATCATAACCAAGCTTGGAATCAATCAAATACCTCAAGAAATGAAGGAGATCAACCTAAGAGTTCATAACCTAAATATTTCAACAAGGCAGCCATATTTCCATGAAACCATGCTCAAAATTAGGGATGAATAGATCAAAATGACTCATATTGAATGCATAATACAACCCTAAGCTTACCTTGTGGATTGATGGAGGTTTGGAGGAGATTTGAGCTTGAATCTCCAAGGATGGCTCGAGTTACGGGATTTCCTGGAATGCAGAGGACAAATGGCTAAATTTCTCAAAGTAAGAGGCTTTGGTTCGGTTAAGGGAGGGTATGGCTGATTAGGTGGTTGAGTTAGGGTTTCATAGACTTAAACCATAGTTAATTTGGTCAAGAGGTGAAGGAGTGATGGCTCATTTAGTAAAAGGTGGCAGTTTTGTCTTCCGTCGCTTGTTTCGGTTGGATTTTGGAGGTTCAAATAAATTTGGAAAAATATAAGGCTAAGTTCATCAAACTCGAATTTTTAATACGAGTTCAACGAAGTTGACGAAACTCGAATCCGAGTTTCCTAGCTCAAAATATCACGGAAGGAACCAATGGTGCGCTAATTGCTTGTTAGCCCCCTTTTTGGACTTCACAATCAAAATAAATTCCAAAACTCAACCAAACCAATACAAAAACATAAAACGAGCATATAACCATATTCATAACAAATAGAAATCCAACATATTAAATTTGCACGAAATTCGAATTCATTTCACGTAGAAACGGTAAGCAAACAAATTATTCAAGCATAAATAGTTCGAAATTCATATAAATTCAAATTCAATATTTCAAATAATTAAATAATTCACCAATTAATATAATATGAAATAAAGAAATGAAATAACGTAATTAAAATAAATTAAATGCGCACGTAATTATCACATAATTCATACCTGAACAATTTTGAAAAGTTGGGGCGTTACATTAAACCTTTTTCGTGGCTCGTAGCTTCGTACGATTCTGTCTTCAAAACATGTTCTTATCAGTGGACATCTCATGTATTTGATACTTAAGAACATTGGAGACAGATGTCAGAATCCAAGAGTAGCCAGATCATTACACTTGATCTACTTGGCATAAGTGTCTTTTTTATCCTGATTTGTAACGCCCCATTTTTCATTTATACATTATGTTACATTATATTAAATTTCATAACATTATATGTAATATATTCTTATGTATTTATATGAATTATCATTAACGTGGAATTTACGTGAATTAATTGATAACGTGCTTAATTGCTATTATGTGACTCTAATTGATCATTTTATAAATTTATGGACTTGATGGCATAATATGCATTGGAGTTATTTGATTAATTGTCTAGAGAAGGAACTTGTGTGCATGAATTCAAATAGCTTAGGGACTCATTTGCAAAAAGTGATGATTCATCCATTCTCTTACAAGACTTTGTATATATCATATATTTTTCCATTTCTTCCATCATATTCCATATTATCCAAGAGAGTAAACACACACTCACACACTAGAGATCGGTTCTTACACCAAAGAAGAGAAAGGAAGGATTTCATCTAAATTCAAGCTTGATTCAAGATAGGAAATTGCATAATTGGATCATCATCACCATCCTTCCATTTCATCTCATATTTCTTCATTCAAGGTATAACATGAGGATTGTTTGAATTTCTTGAATTCATGTTGAGTAGGGTTTATGAAGTAAATGGTGAATTATTGTATGTTTGGAGTTAGAAGCATGCTTAGGATTAAAAAGGGATTGAATTTGGTTGGAAACTTTGGTTTATTTGAAAGTTGGAAGCATATATATAAATATGGGGTTTTAATGATGAATTGTGATGCTTGAATGTGTAATTCTTGGTTGGATGGTTGAATAAGTGAAGTATAGTGTATATTTGACATACTTTAACATTTTCTTTGGAGTGATCATGCATTTGTTGGTGTTTTGGGGAGTTTTGGCACGAAAATCCCCTGTTTTTCCCCTGTTTTGCTGCTGCTACGTAACGGGTCACGACCGCGACTGAAAATAGACCAAAATTGGTCGCGCCCGCGACCCCTCCAGAAACTGCATTTTGTCCAACTTCGAACCAACGCCATTTTCACCTCGGTTTGAATTAGAAAACGTGTCATACACCGTTGGAAAGGTCTATGTGTCTAGTTTTACATCCAATAAACAAAACTCAATTCCCACTTCTAGAATTTAAGATATTCCATTTTTCCCACAGCATGCGCATTTCTGAAAATTGTCGACTTTTGCCAAACTTTGCTAAAACCTTTCATATTGCATTATTTTCACTTCCTTGGCTCTTGTATGTGACTTATATGATATATATACTTGTTTTATTGATAATCTTGTTCCTCCTTGACATTCCTTAATTGTTATTGCATGATATATTGATTATAACTTTGTCGTGCGCCCTAATTGGTTCATTTGAGTCTAGTCTCATGTACACTTGTCCTTATTGCACAGATCTTCTTCCAGTTGTCGTGGGACACGCACCATAGTTATATCCTTGTTTTGCTCGTCAGGTGAGGTTTAATTTCTAGTTATATAGAACCCGTACAACCCTTATGTGATGTTTTCGGCCAAAATGTATATATATCTAGAGTTTTCCAAATCTAAACGATTGCAAGCAAGTCACACTTATGCAAAGCAATGCATGTAGTGTGATTAGCATCATGATCATGCAAAGCAATGCATGTATCGTGATTGGATTGTGACTTTATTGATTTTCAACTGATTTCATAGAATTTATTGATTGAACTAAACGGATTGATTGATTATTTTGGGCGAGTAAGGATGTTCACATTTGGGCCCGAGGGTAGTGTATTGAGCCAACCGAGGAAGCAAGGGATGACGGGTAACTCTTGCAATATCCTCACAACTTTGGGATAACCCCTGAATCCACCAGGAGGTTTGGTGGAGGAAGGAATCCCGCACGTGGGAGTCATGTTCCCAACGTACGTAGCATGGATGGTTAGGGCCTTGCAAACCCACCATCACCCGGAGTAAAGGAGTTCATGAAATTTATACGTGTGCACTATAATTGAATTATATGATCACATGATAATTAAACAAGCAAGTAATGTTCACTATTGGTGTAAGGTTGGAGAATTGCCCTCACTCGCCTGGGTCACGGATTGAATTGATAAATGATTGAATTGTTAATTGGGAATAGTTGTAATTTCGGGCAAAGTGTATTACATTTTGAACTTATATAACTTTACGTATAAAACCTTACCCGAGATTATAACTTGCATGTTAATTGCGCTAATATTTATTTATAAACCCCTCACTCAGTCTGTAGTAGACTGACACCTCACACTTTTCAGGTACACAGGGTTCGTGCTAGGCGGGATCGAGTCAAGTCTTTAATTTTTGGGTCTAGCATGTTTCATGTATGTTGTTAATGCATATCTATTACTTTTAGAATTGTTGGGAGAGTTGGCATTGCATATATCAAATTGTTGAATATGAACTTGAGCAATGATAGTGAAATATATGTTTATCATGCTTCCGTTAAATTAGTTGTGTATGTTAAAGTATTAATTGAGGGTTAGTCCCGCCTGGCTAGTGGTTTCTTTTACTTGTCACCCGTTCGCCATGAGTCCGGTTCATATATAGACTACCCATTTCATGTGTGAGCTAGACTTATGGTGCGGAGGTGTGGCATCTCGGCGTTCCAGGTGCTACATGATTAGTTGTAGTTTTCAAAATTTTCGGATAAGGTTCAGTGAGTACGTAAACTTTCGTGTCTCAACACGATGTCAAGATTCATTTCCTAGTCAACATAGTTGAACCCTTACTGGCCTATTTTCTTATAGACAAATATTTGGGAGTGGGCTAAGAGAGATCGTAATTATTATAAAACTGAAATAAATAAAATTATGCAAGTTATGATTATGTATTTCACTTTCTTCTGCGTCTAACCAATAAATGAAATCCACGTGAGCATTTTGATTTACGCAATGGTGACTTAACTAACTGCAGTTGACTCCCGGGAGGCGAGGTCGAAACCTACTTAGAAAAGCAAGAACTATTCTTAATTAACATGTCATCTAGGTAACTCTTACCAAACAATGTCAATCCACCATGTCAACCCTTGGCCTCTAAGCAAATGTAACAGAGCTCCGAAGGGAGGTTAATACATTACTTAGTCAAGTGTGCACCATTACTTAGAAGTCCATACGAGTAGGTCAAGACACTCCACGGAGGCGTGGTCGAGCTGACTTTCCCGTATTTCATTCTATCCGTAGAAGTCTAATCTTGTATACCGTGAATACATACCCACCAGAAGGAGTAGTATATATCCACTATACTATAGACCGGTAATGGAGGCCGTGAGAATCCAACTCTTTTCATCTCGCTCCCACTTGAATTTTTAAAAGGTGTGGATTATCTGTTGATTATTTAATAATCACTTTTGGCGTCTTATTGTTGGAAGTGATTAATCTAATTAATACACTCCCACTAGGATTACTAAATCATATTTAAAATCCCAATAATATTTTAAGGCAATTTAATAACTATTTATTAATTAGGCCGAAAAATATTAGTCCAATTGTCTAATCTCTATTAAACATTATTTATCTAATCATATTAAATAAAATATGCATAATTAAAAATAACATAATATCTCATATTATTATGATCATGCCATAAAATAAAATAAAATAATTAAGCATGCTTTCACATAATTATCACATAATTATCATGCTTAAAAAAAATGGCATAAAGTAAACATGTTATAAATAAATTATCTCATTATTTAAATCATGTTTACTGATTCGGCAATTAACAAGGAAGATTATTGAAATCGATTCCCAGAAAATTACCATTCCACCCAAATTCCCAGGAAACACTGGAGGGGTCACAAACGGTCCCACTTAAAAACCAGCCTCCTTTGACAGGATTTACGTGCACAGTATCAGATTTAAAATTATGCATTGCATGCATCATATCAATGCATGTATATATCAAGAGCACGACTCTGATACCGCTGGAAGGCGAGCCCCAGAACAGTAGCGGTCCGAGACCACATTTTAAAATTTTTGTTTATAATACAAGTATTAAAATATTTATTAAAACATTTTAATACAATAGCGGAAGACTAGCTGGATCTACTCAAGTATATACATGTAATTGATAATAAATTTTAAATCACTTAAGCAGATAAATATCTAACATGCAATTAACACTTAAGAGCATATAATTTATCATGCTTAAAATAAAACAACTGTAAAATATTACCGTACTGCAAACATAGCTATCTAACGGTATTTTTCCAGCTCTCGAATTCACCTCCCGTGAACCTGATACCCGATCTCCTCGTGAAACCGGCAGAGCTTCCCTGTAATAACCCCAGAGAAACCCTCGAAGTGTGGGCTCTGAAAGTATTTCTCTAAATACTTAGAGAAAATAAACTTTAAACTAGAAAACCCTTTTCAGGATTTAATCTCCCGAAATTAGGCGTTTTATATAAACACCTAATTAAAATTAATTCCAAAATAAACTGGAATTAACTAGGAGGAAATGGGACTTGATTTCAAAGCCAAAAATTAGCCAAAATCATCCCAAAAATGTTATGAGAAATGAGGGAGGGGGTCAACCTATTTATAGGCAAAAATCGGAGGGCAAAACGGTCATTTTAAGCACAAAAGCAAGGGCATAACGGTCATTTTACAATACCGCGTACAAACCGCATACAAATTGGCCAATCCGATCACGGCACGTGGAAGCTCTGACCGTCGTGAATCCAGCGCCACCAACCACGCGCCGGCCAAGTGGTTGGCGCGTGTGCTTACACGCACAGGCCACCAGAATTCGCCGCATGTCCGGGTCTGACCCGGACCCGGTCCAAAAATCGACCCGGTCCTATCCGGAAACCTGACCCGTTTGACCGGACCATCCGACCCGTTGACCAGCTCAGCCCAACCCAAATCAAATCTGGGCCGTCCGTTTGCGTTGACGTGGCTCAATCTGAGTCGTCCACGTGTCGCACACGTAGCGCCCAGTCAGCGCCACTTGGCAGCTGACTGCTGACGTGGCATGCCACGTCAGCTGCCACGTCATCATCGATTTTTTTTTTCCGTTCGATAAAAATTTTATTTTCTCCAAAATAAATTTCGGGCATTTCCAACTCTTTGGAACTTCAATTTATTTTCTTAAAATAAATTCCTTGACTATTTTCAAACACTTTGAAAATTCATTTCTCTTTCTCCCTTTAATATTTTCTCTTCGGGTTCTCAATTTGGGGCTTGCAGGGGGGACCTGCAGGAATAATTAATTTTAGCTCCAAACGGGTTAATATATTATCGTCTCATGACAATAATTAATTACCATTTAACAATATTTAATTCCACTAAATAGATATTGTTGCACTCTAAAATTAATTAAATTATTCACGAATTTCTTGATCTAGAATAATTTTGCATTTTACTCCTCCGTGTTGATATCCATGAAAAATAAATTGCAACTACTATCATTTATTTTTCATCTCTAATTTGAAATTTATTGATTTACCTTAAGTTCAAATTCTCTGTATGTGAAACACATTCATCAAATAACTTCGGTGACGTATCACGCGAAGACCTTTGGCCAAAGTCTTAATTCGAACTTTTACAAATCTATTTCAAGGATATCTCTTACCTTCCAGCAAGGCCACAGATTCCTCGATCAATATAACTTTTAGCGCATTTCATGTAATCACCGAACATACAAAGTATTTTGGCCACCCGTTACCGAGACCTCACTTCGAGTATGTTACAGTGACTAACACTACATGCCTAAAGCCGAAATATTATCAGGATTAAGAGTACAATGCTTCCTGAGATTTTATTCATTTTAGATAGCAGTATAAAATGAATAATCTCAGTGGTCCAATTCGATGTTTCCAATCCTATTGAAAATCATCAACGTGTTATAATTGGAATCACTATTCCCTATGACGAAAGACTAATCTCTTATATAACCACGTTATAGTCTTGATAAGAACATATTCTTATCTTAACGACTAGAACTTTAATGACACGTGATTTCGGTATTCAAAGTCTTTTCCTATGAAACACATTTCATATACGAATACCACCACAAGTTATTAATTCAACAAATTGAATTTTCAGGGCACTATTCCCAACAATAATAACTAAGTTCTAAAGCAACAAATAACATGAAATGAAATTCATATAGACACTTTAGGCATGCGACGTCACATATGTACAATTAAAACAATTAAATTACGCAATAAAACTCACTCGTGACGTCATACGTGGATTGCTGAGAAGACAGGGCGTTACATGATATGCTTTTGAAAATGATTTGGTATGCAAAACCCTAGCTTTGATTCATAACCATCCCTTTGATATGTGCTACGCTTTATACGTACATGTGTGTGGGTGTGTGTTAGCCCCCTCACTCCATCGATTTAAGACTGACCCCTCTCCTTTTCCACCTTTAGTTGCAGGTTTGCTCGAGCTAGGCGAGGAAGTGCGTCGTCGAGTCGTACTAGTTGGTTTAGGTCGAGTCTGCATACATATTTACTGCTTTTGGACTCCTAGACTTGTATTATGATTATGAATTTGTATCTTGATACTTATTTTGAATACTTGATGCTATTTTTGGATCGTGATGGCTATGTATATATGCTTGCAGGCTTGTGTTGGACTTATATGTTGATCATGGCTTTTGCTTCCGTATTTTGTTTAATTGTTTTGCGCGCTCTGGTTTGTCTTTAGCCCTGCTTAGCCTAGTATGTGAGTGTCCACGGCTCTGGGCACTACACAAGACATGTAGTCGGGCAATCAAATTAGAGAGCGTTTGTGACGCCCCGATATTTCGGCTGTACAGGTATGACGTAAGTGTTTATCAATTTGCGCGAAATAATTAATTATACGTGTTTTATGTATTTAATTTTTATTTTAATTATATTAAATGTTAATTATTTAATTTAATGTTATTAATATTAATTACATTTATATAATATAAATATATATATATATATATATATATATATTATTGTGTACGTGTGCATGTTATGCATGCATTTATAATTATAACTTATATATTGCATGCATGTATTTATTATATATATTATATACGTATGCGCATGTATATTTATAAATTAATTTTTCATGCATGTATTCATAATATATTATATATGTATATAAATGTTACCTTATTTGTTAATATTTTGAATTTTATTGTTACATTGCGTATGAGTGACATTTACGTGCTTCGTTTCTATTTGAATTGATACCGGAATATCGTGCAAATTTAATATGTTGAACTTATACGTGTCTTGTATATGAATATTTATTTGTTTCGTATTTTCGGATTCATTTGCTTGTGTTTCGGATTTAACTTGAATTTTGGAATCCAAGTCGGGGGCTAACGAGCACTTAGCGCACCTTTGGTTCCGTATTTAATATCTTGAGCTCGGGAACTCGGATTCGAGTTCCGTCAACTTCGCTGAACTCGTAACGAAAATTCAAGTTTAGTAAACTTAGCCTTATATTTTTCTAACGTCGTTTGAACCTCCGAAATTCAACCGAAAAACGAAACGGCGACGAAACTGACCTTGTTGTACTAAAATGGCCATAACTCATTCATTTGTTGACCAAATTAACCATGGTTTGATGCTATAGAACCCTAACTCAACCACCTAATCTGCTGTACCTTTCCCTAACCGAACCAACCTTCACACAATTCACAAATCTCAGCCAAAGTTACTGCTCTCCAGTTCTCTCCCGTAACCTAGCATTCCTTGGAGATTTTGGAGCTCAAATCTCATCCAATCTTCATCCAATCAACAAGGTAAGCTTAGGGTTGTAATATATGTTCATTTCTGATCGTTTTCATTCATTCATCCCCAAATTTGATCATGGTTTCATGCATTTTCGGCTGATCTTACAATAGAGGCGGTTTTGGACATTTATGTCGATCTTCTTCGATTGTTGATGGATTTGAATGATTCCAAGCCTGAAAATGATTGTTTTGATATCTTCTTCTCATTTATGATCATTAATTGCATGGTAGTTGAAGTATTTATGAGATATCAATTAGGGAACATTGAGAAAACTTCATGTAAGGTCACGTATGACTGCCTTTCATGTTTGAACTCTTTTGGAACTGATATACATGTTGAATGTAACGCCCCGGTTCCGGATGAACAGGTAAGCACGCCACGTGTGAGTTTGAGCGTAGGTTTTATTTTACTTCTTTAATTTTATAATATATTCATATGTGACATTTCATATTTTACAAAATTCATGAAGCATTATTTACATCAATTAATTGAATTCATATCATTGAAAATATTATTTCATGACACGGAAAATAATTATTGCATGAAACAATTACCGAGAGTGTTTTAAATTACCAAATTATCCCAACTTGATTGTTCTTTAAACTTTAGGGACTTAAGTGCATAACTTTGCAAGGGCTTAATTGAACAAATTTTAAATTGTAGCATACTTGATTGCATAAATTCACAAATTAAGGGATTAATTGGCAATTAGCATATTTCACAAAAATCAAGAATGGAATGTAACGGTATAAGCTTCTTCAAGCTTCCTTGATCAATTCTATCAAAAAATTTCCAACATATTCATCTCTCCCTCACTCTCGGTTCTCCAAGGAAAGAAAAGGAAAGAAGTTTTTCAATCAATCATCAAGATTTCAAGAAATCTTTCAAGGAATTGGAAGTTCATCATCATCATCTTCTTCTTTATCCATTTCTTAGTTAAGGTTGGTATTTGGATGACTTCATGACCTCTTGAGCATATTTGAGATAGCTAGGGTTAAGGATTATATGCTAGATGAATTGTTAGTTGTGCAAAACATGATTGAATGATCATAACATGAACTATGACATGATTTGTAGCTTGAAATTTTGGATATTTGGCATGAATGATCAAGTGTGATCATGAACTTGAAATCATGAATTCTTGAGGATATTTTGTGCTTTAAGTGTTTAGGTGTTATGGTATCATTTCTTGAGCATATACGCATGTATATTTCCAGAAATCATGATTTTGTGGATTGGAAATGGAATTTTGTTGCCTTGTTGCTCATTCCCGTGAGCATCCCCTGTTTTTGCTCTGTTCTTCAAATTTGCAGAAACTGGGAACGACCGTTCCCAGCCTCAAGGCATTGAGGGAACGGGCGTTCCCATCTTTTCAAATAAAATAGGCGGCCGACCACGGGAACGGCCGTTCCCATTTTGGCCTTGGAGCCGGAAGGGCCGTTCCCAGCTAGGCGCGTTTTAAAATGGGAAAAACGTTGGCACGTTTTGGGGGTTTATGGGAACGACCGTTCCCATTTTGCAAAGGGGACCGGAACGGCCGTTCCCACCTGGAATGCAGAACAAAATTCACTGCATAAAATTACGAAAATGACCCCTCGATCCAACGACTTCTTTGACCACGAATTGCTATAATATGTACTAATATGAAGTGAAACAACATGTTATCATGCCACATTGTATTTTCGTGGTCGTCTCGATACATTTCCGCCGTTCGTCATATTTTGGTCATTTTAGGTCATGTCTCACGAATATACGTCGTGTTTGCACAGGTCACGAGGGCGTGGACGGGGAGCAAGCTCCTTAGAACACTACATTATTGTATTTTGCAAGAAAAGGTGAGGTTGTAGGTTATGTATATAGAACCCTACCACCCTTATGTGCTATTTCGGCCAAAATATACTATATTTATAAATGATTTCAAAACCATGAATATTTCAAGCAAGCAAGTCATGATTTCAAGCATGTTTGGCGAGTACATGATTGCACGTGGGCCCGAGGGTAATTCTTGAGCCAACCGGGGAAAGCAAGGGCTGACGGGTAACTCCTGAATTATCCTCACATTGTTGGGATCACCCCCGAAGCCACTAGGAGATTAGTGGTGGAAGGAGTTCCGTGTCTAGAGGGTCATGTCCTCTACACACACCATGTCGTGGATAGTCGAGCCTTGCAAACCCGCTATCAACCGAAGGAAGAAGGAGACTAGGGATTAATCCGGCATGTCGGGTTATCCTCGGGTTATCGCATGATTTCAAGCATGAAATTGTCTATATGAGCACTAAATGAAATTGCATGATCATGTATTGAGTTGATAAAGTAAGCACGTATTGTCACGTTTGGTGTTATGGTTGGAGATTCGCCCCTACTCGCCGGGGTCACATGTTCATGAATGGTTAAACTAAAATGTTAAAGTGATTGGTTGTAATCTCGGGCAAAGATTAAGTTTCTTGAATTATATATTCCTTTTCATTTCTAAAGTCTTCACCCGAGGCTACACCTTGCATGTGATGTGTGATATATATTTACTGCCCTCACTCAGTCTTCGGTAGACTGATACTTCACTTTTCAGGTACACTTTGAGCGTGGTCGTACTAGGCGGGAGTTGTTCGAGTCTTGCATTTCCACGAGTCTAGTCTCACACCCTCATGTATAGTTTATGCTAGTTTCATGTTATAACAATGTTCTCACGGTTTGGATACTCGAGTATGTATATTATTAAGAGATGATAATGTACTGATAGTTAAGTTGGTATCTATACGTATCTATTCGGTAAATATGGTACCTATACGTATGAATGATCTTATTGCCTCCGCTTTCATTATCATGTTTGCTTTGGTGTTGTTGGGGAGAGTGTCCCGCCTAGCTCGTCATTTTTATTGTCACCCGTTCGCTATAGTTTTGGTTTATGTATGGACTTTCCATTTCATACGTGGATCAAGGCTATAGTGCGGGGGATGTGGTGCCCAGGGGGTTAGGGTGCTACATTGAATTTGTGGTGTTTTGCTGCACATTTGATAGCCTAACTTACATGAATGTGTTGGGATTAATGGAGATCATTTCATGCCCTGTTTTTCGCGTTTTATACCCTGTTTTTGGGCCTGGAAGTTGCTGTCAAAACTGCTGCGTTCTTTCCTTGCGTTTGCTGTCAATTTTGTGCATTGTTAGAGCTGTTTTGTTGTTGCGTTTTGTGCCTCATGTTGCTGCATCAGTTGCTCGGAGTGCTGCCTTCTTTTACTCTGTTTTGAGCAAGGAAAAAACAGGGGTTGTCCTGCGTTTTGGTTGAACTGCTGTGTCCGACACGGGGGTGTCTTTCTTCTCCTTTTCAGCATGAAACGGGGGTGCATCATGGGTTGTTTTCTCTGTACCGAGACACGGGGGTGTCTCGGTTTGTTCTATGAAGGTGACACGGGGGTGTCACCTTGTATTTTCATGCATGATTATTGCCGTGAAGCTGCTGCTGCTGGTTTACTTCTTTCTTGCATGAAATGCTGTTAGCATGCGTGAGCCTGCATGTGTTGTATGAATGTTTGCAAGCGTCTTTATATTATTTTGCATGGAGTCTGTTTTGCATGCATGAGATTTTGTTAATTTGAAAGTATGCTTGTGTTTATATGCATGAAAATCTCATGTGCGTTGCATGCATGTGTACACGTTGCATGCATGTGGTTCTTATATATATATATATAATATAATGTAATATAATATAATATAGATATATTTATTTATTATATATTTATATATGTTTATTAAATGTTATTTGATTTAATTGAATGTTAGAATTTAAATGATACCTATTTCATGTTTTATTTAATTTCCTAAATTTAATTGAATGTATTTAATTGTTTAATTTCTAATTTCTAATGTGATTTAATAAGTGTTATGATTATATTTGAATTTCTTGAATTAATTTGATTGAAAATGTGGAATTATGAAAGTGAATGACTTGATTATATGATTTAAATGTATTAATAGTGCACATGAACATTTTCATAACATAATTTTATCTTTTATACATTTATATCATGATCATTGCATTGCCGAGCGTCTTATTTGGTCATATTGAGTCTCACTTCACTTTTCTTGCACAGATTTTGATCACGTTGGAGACGAGGCCGGTCAGTGAGGCTCGTGTTTGCTCCTTTTTGCGGTTTAAGGTGGGTTTTTCTTCTATGTAGATATAAGACCCTATATATACCTTCAATGTGAAAGCTTTCGACCAAAATTATATATATAGAGAGAGAGTCGTTTTAAAGAGTAAATGTTTTCAACGTAAAGCCTTATTTTATAAACCCTACCTATTGTTTTGGCGAGAAATGATCGAATGCACGAATGAGGCCCAGGGACTTAGTGTGAGTGGCTATCCGGGGAGGCACGGGCCGGCGGTGATCCCTCACACTAGTTCCACCAATGAACGGCGTAACCGGACCTCGTTAGGAGTTAGCGAGGAATGGACGCTGAGCGCCATCTGGGGAGTCATGTAACCCCTTTTGGTCAATGAATGGGTGGTCGGGCCTTGCAAACCCGCCACCAACCCGGGGAAGAAGGTGTAAATGTTAATGAATGTGCACAAAAGAATGATTGCATGAAAAGAATGAATGAATGAATGTTTAAATGGTTTACACAAGGTGTTGGTTGGAGATAATGCACGCCCACTCGTCGGGCCAATAATGACCTAATGTTAATGATTCGTTATAATCCCTTTTGATGATTTTATTCACCCACTTGGGAAAGTCTTTAAAAATCTCACTTGGGATTATAGCTTGCATGTGATTGTTTAATTACCGTCATATATTCTATTTATGCCCTGTTTTATACCCACCAGTCCCTTTTGGACTGAACCCGTTTGGTTTTCAGTTGTTTTGTGCAGGTGTTGAGGGAGCTAGGCGGGAATACGAGTCCTAGGTCTTGCATTCGTCTCTAGCTCTTATATTTTGAGTCTTACACTTGGATACTTTTATTTCGATCATTGTATATGTATATTGATGTGGAGCGTACATGTTTTGGGCCGTGATGGCAATTGATGATGTATATGAATGATTTTGGAGCTTGGATGCTCATGGTACATATATATATGGTATATGTTCGTTTATTGCTTTCGCTTTAATGTTTTATGTTGTTATATGGTTTTAAGGGTTAGCCCGCCTAGCTTAGAGTGTGTGTTTGTCCCCGATCGTCGTGATTTGGCTCGGGTATGGATCGTCCATTTCATATTCGGGTCGGGTCTCGGTGCGGGAGATGTGATGCCTTCCGCTCGGGTGTTACATCCTTAAGTGGTATCAGAGCCCGGTTGCAAAACCGGTGTTCTCGTGTCGTGTGTGAGTCAGTCTAGGTCGTACGGCTTAGGGACTACTTGACAATGTGTTGCATATGCATCTCTTTTATGCTTAATTGATTTAAATTTTGAATTCTGATTGAATTATTTGCATTAACATGCATAGACTAAAAATAGCACGCATTTTAGTGTTTATCGATAGGATGCCTCCACGTAGACATCGTGATCGATCTCCAGGGCGATGTCATCATCGTGATCGTACTCCTACACCTCCACCTCCACAACCACCGCCGGCAGAGGCCTTTGTTAACTCAGTTATCAATATTATAGATCAAAGGCTACGAGATTATGTACCACCGGCACCTCCAGCACCACCTGCACCTGTTGTACCGCCCGAGGCACCGCTTTTTGTTATACTTAGGGAGTTTCAGAATCAAAGATCTCCCAAGTTCTTCAAGGGAAATGATATACAGGCGGAAATGTGGCTGAAAGAGGTAGAGAGGATATGGGAACTCATTCCATGTGAGTCCCGAGAGAAGGCTCGATGCACTATCACTTTAATACAAGGGGAAGCCTACTCTTAGTGGGAAAGCACACGGATTGTGTTGGAAGCAGCTGGAGAGGAGATCAATTGGGAAATATTCACGAGAGAATTCAAGAATAAGTTCATCCCTCCCGCATCCCGGACTCGAAGACTGAGGGAATTCACCGAATTGAAGCAGGGATCGAGGTCTGTGGCCGAGTATATTTCAGAGTATGAGAGGTTATCCCGCTATGCACCAAATATAGCAGGCGATGACTTCCATAAGGCTATGCAGTTTGTTCAGGGGCTTCGACCGGACATCCAGACAGCTTTAGAGGCAGTTAATACGAGCACTTGGGCAAAGGCTACTTCAAAAGCCTTAAAGGTTGAAGATTCGGTGAATGCTAGGAGGCCAGCTTATCGCCAAGGACAAGGATCAGGATTCGGATCGGGATTTAACAAAGGAAAGAGGCCGATGAATGTACCAACTCCACCACAAAAAGGGCCTTTCAAGAAGCCTAGAGTAGGAGGCCCGATTGCACCCGTTCCACGACCACCTCAGGCTCCACCGGTTCCTAAAGGATCTCGCAATGATCAGCCTCCATGTACTTACTGTGGATGGCCAACTCATTCTTACAACAACTGCCGAAAGAGATTGAGATTGTGTTTGATTTGTGGAAAAGGGGATCATATGGCTTTTTCATGCCCGGACAAGACTCCAGGATATCAAGCTGGGGCTCAGAGACCGATGGTCCAGGCACGAGCCTATGCTCTTGAGAGCGAGGAATAGAATGTCGAGGTTGATCCAAACGCCGTGGTGGAAGGTACCGTTTGCATTCATAACACGAGCATTCATGCATTATTCGATCCGGGTGCCAAGCATACTTTTATATCTTCTGATCTATGTGCCTCTCTGTGCCTACCTGTTATTTGCTCAAATTCCTGTTATTATGTGAGTTCGCCTCTTGGAGGTAGTTTGCAGACAGATCGGATTGTCAGGGGTTGTTCAGTTTTGATAGAAGGGAAAGATTATCCGGCAGATTTCATTGTGATGCCTATGAAGAAGTATGGGGTAATCTTCGGGATGGATTGGTTATACCGGCACCGGGCCGAAGTAGATTGTTTTAAGAAGAGGATAAAGTTGGGTCAAGAGTTGATTGGAGAAGTGGGGTCGAAGAATGTGCCACTTTTATCGTTTATGGAAGCTCGCAAGTTGGTGAAGGATGGAGCCATGGGATTTATTGCCTATCTCCTTAATCAACCAAAGGATAAATCAAGTTTTGAGGAGACGGCCGTGGTAAAGGAATATCCCGACGTATTTCCAGAAAATTTGGGTTCTCTACCACCGGATCGGGAGATCGAATTTGTTATTGATTTATATCCGGGATCAGAACCTTACTCCAAGACTCCTTATAGAATGGCTCCGGCGGAGTTGAAAGAGTTGAAGATTCAACTCGAGGAATTACTCAAGATTGGATATATTCGACCGAGCTCATCACCGTGGGGTGCTCCGGTTCTCTTTGTCAAGAAGAAAGATGGAACATTGAGGATGTGTATAGATTACCGGGAGCTTAATAGGATGACTATCAAGAATAAGTACCCGTTGCCCCACATCGAGGATTTATTTGATACGCTGCAAGGTTCGGGAATCTATTCGAAATTGGATTTAAGGCAAGCCTACTACCAACTGAAAATCCGGGAAGAGGATATACCAAAGACAGGATTCAATACCCGGTATGGACATTATGAATTCGTAGTGATGCCTTTTGGTTTGACAAATGCCCCTGCAGCATTCATGGACATGATGTATCGGATTTTTCGGCCGTATTTGGATAAATTCATCGTAATCTTCATTGATGACATTCTTGTGTATTCAAAGACTCCGGAAGATCATGTTAGGCTTCTCAACTTGGTATTGGAGACGTTGAGAGAGCACCGGTTGTATGCGAAGTTTAGTAAGTGTGAGTTTTGGATCGACCGGGTTGCTTTTCTAGGCCATATTATTTCAAGTAAGGGTTTGGAAGTTAATCCTTCAAAGATCGAGACGGTCATTCAGTGGCAGAGTCCGAAAAATGCTTCCGAGGTTAGAAGTTTCTTGGGATTGGCAGGTTATTACCGAAGGTTTGTAAAGGATTTTTCAAAGATAGCCGGTCCTTTAACTCGATTAACTAAGAAGGAAGCTAAATTTGAGTGGGACGAGGCATGCGAGGCAAGTTTTCAACTCTTGAAGGAAAAATTAACCACTGCACCTGTGACACCCCGCTCGTCCGACGTATAAGGTACGCCGCGTTCCAACCTTTTAATGTGTTTAATTATGTGATTTTATATTTTTTTCGTGGCCCTATTTTGAACTCTTTTAGAGTTTAGGGGCCCCTTTGTAATTTCTTCTTTTAGGGGTTTTCCGGTCACTTCTCGTTCGGTCGAGATTTTGACCTCTTTGACCCCTTCAACGCGTCCGGGGCGGCGAAACGAGTCCGTAGACTCTAAGTTTGCCCCATTCTGATTTCGTTAGCTCGTTCGTTCGATCGCTTTTACGTACGAGGACCAAGATATATACTCGGATTTCCTCGTTTTGCATGCCAAAATCAGATCAGCCTTCCTGCATCGTCTTCCTCCCGCGACTGGTACTGTTCACATAGTGGAGGTGTGAAAACACGCACATGTCCGTTCTCGCTCGTTTCTCGACGGAATTCGACGTTTGAGTAGTGGAAATTTATCAACTCGACGAGCCCGTCACAATGGTACAAAAATCGGAGGCTAAAAATCAGCGGTGGTGGCACATCAGCGAGCAGCAGGCGGCGCGGCTTAGAGCCGCCATTTCGTCGCCCATTCGCGGTGGCTTCTGACGGTAATTTTTCAACACGCGCCCCTGACCCATGACGAGGACTCCCCGGCGTGTTTTTCTGGACAAGCGGCGCCGCCATCGGGGCGGCGAGGAGGCCGCACGCGCCGCCCAAAGTGGACGACGGGCGGCGGCGCCACTGTAGCGGCAGGTTTGGCCGCTTTCCGGCGACTTTTTCCGACGGGGCTTGATGCTTTCCGAATGTTTTCGACCTCCTGAACCCATTTCCGGCATCAGATTGGAGCGAATCGCTGCATAGGTGGCGGTTCCGGCGATGGCATCGGTGGGGCAGCTTTGGGGTGGCGGTTCGGCCATTTTTCGGCCAATTTTAGTGGTGCTTCCTTCACAAAAGTTATTCCTGACGACGAGGTTGAGCTGTCCGTGGTGGTGGTGGTCAGAGAATCGGCCGGCGGCGGCGGACCGGTGGCGGATCGGGCCTGGACCGGCGGTCTGATTTTTCGGCGACTTTTTTCGGGTTTTGGCTAGGGGCTTTCGTAGAGCTCGTTACGGGCTTTCCAACGGTATGTCCGGATTTTATTTTCGTTTAGCGGTTTGTATTTAATTTCAGTTTTCGTATTAGGATTTTGGTTCGGTTTTTCGTCAACGAAGTCTGGCATGTTTGGTATTTTCTGAAATTGATTGAGGGCTTTTGTCAAGTAGGCCGACGCGCACGTTTCGGTCCTTCCGGGGATTTTTCCGACCATCGGAGGCGGTGTTCCGGTGGCGGCCGGTGGCTGTTCGGCCGGCCACGGTGGCGGCATTCCGGCGACTTTCGGACAGTAGGTCCGTTTCGTTGTGGTGAGTCCAACGCCACTTCCCGTTCGTCAATCGGATGTCCGGTTGAATTTATATGAATTTTTGAAGCTATTGTATTTTATTCGTTAATTGATTTTAATTGTGCAATTCGATCCCGTATGTGCTATAAATTAAAATTATGAATTGTATGATACGTGGAAGTATGATATGATGTATGAAAATTTGATTCGTGATTTATCGAATTTATTTGTCTCGTTTTACGCCTATCTATTTGAGAATAATTGATTATGAAGTTGTATGAAACATAGGAAACGAATCATGAAATTCTTAATATCCTAATTTGTTTTATGTAATTAATTAAGCTTGACCCTTGTTTGATTTAATTGCTCTATTCGAATATATATGCAATTCGTGTTTATTGCCTCGAGAACTAGTACTTGATAAGAATTAAATTTATAACGTTTTGAGTTGTTTTATATACTTGATGTTATGAATTTTATGAGCTATGCATCTCTTGACATAGAATATGAATTATAATATGCTCTGAATGACTTGAATGAATAGATATGGATTATATGTTGCATCAATTGTATTCGTGAGCATAGCCGTGCGTCTTTGTGGTTTGATTTGAGTCTGAGTCTTGTGTTCCGTGTGTTCAGTTGTTCAGGGTTTTTCCAGGGAGTGTCTGTCAGCTGTTTGGGTTCCAGTGGGACTTCTTGGCTCAGGTTTTCCGTTTCTGTCGGTGTAAGGTGAGGTTTTAGGATTTTTGTTTAGTTAAAGCGACCTATAACCTTCTGTGCTCGTTTTCAAGCCTGCATGCGATTATTCTATTATATTTATATAATAGATATGTGTTTATATGATATGTTTATGAATTTGTCATACGATTAAAGGTTTTCGAACTGTATATGTACGAGCATATGTAAGCTTGAAATGTTTTGCAACGAGGCTATGCTCCAAACTGTGTGTCTTCATACCAGCTGCGGATTAGGATGACATGGAAAGGTACGTTTATAGCATATGCTAAGTTGCAAGGTATGGTATGCTCCGATAAGGTACGTAAGTATTGATTTGGATTCGATATGATAAGTTTGGTATGTAGCGAGTTATGATCTGTTCTGATATGCTATGTTCTGGTGTGTTGGGCCCCGAAACGTGGGTAAGGGGGGCCCGGGACGACCATGGGGTGGCCGGTTATGACCCCTGTGCACGTTCTCATTTGAGATATTCACGTGCGACCTAGGGAGGTTGGGAAGGCGTGGTATCTTGAGCCCTCGGTGGATAACCGGGGAAGGCACAGTGTGGGTTCGCTACCCCGTGTGTGTTTGTATCTGTATGAGTAGTGAGGGTTTACTCCCCGAACTACATGGTGTTGGGGTTGGATTGTTTATGATATTTGTTGGTTCTGATATGATACGTATAATTCGATATGGAAGTAAGGTGGGAGACCCTTACTCGCTGGGTATATGATTATGATATGCTATGTTGATTATGAAACAGGATAGGAGCTTTCTCTTTCGACATGTTACGAGTTTGTTCAGTCTGATATGATTTGATTAAGTATAAATTTGGTATGAGTATGCTCAGTTTGTTAAGTTTTGAATAAGATAAGATAAGATAAAATATGTATAAGTTTGATTTGAAAAGATATGTATAAGTTTGATTTGAAAATATATGTATAAGTATGTTTTGAAAATGGTTTTGGTATGCAAAACCCTATTCCTGGTTCATAATCTTTCTTTTGATACGTGCTTTGCTCTATATGTATATATGTGTTGGTGTGTGTTCAGCCCCCTCGCTCAGTCAGTGAACTGACCCTCGCCCCACCTATGTTTTAGTTTGCAGGTTCAAGTTGTTGGAGTTCGTGCTAGGCGGCTTTGAGTCTGGTCTGTCGAGTCTGTGTCGGTCCGTTTGATTTTGTTAAGTATTTTGTTCTGATTTATTTATGAAATTAGGTATATAGCATGTTCTGTACAAGATGATACTTATGCTTTGATTATATGAATTTTCGGGACAGGTTAGGACAGGGCTTGGATTAGTTGAACCCGTCTTTGTTGTATGTTTGAATTCGGGACAGGTTAGGACAAGTTCGCGGAATTAGTTGAACCCGTTTATTTATGTTTGTTGATTAAAGTTTTTGTTAGTTCGTATTTTGCATCGCTTCCGCATTCGGGTTTTTGCATATTTGGCTTGTACAGGGTTTAGGAACCGCCTAGCTTTGGTTGGATTTTTCGTTTGTCACTCGTTCGCTGTGACTTGGTGCGTGTGCGGACTTTCCATTTCGTACCACGTGTCGGGTCATAGTGCGGGGGTGTGGTGCCTCACCGTTGGGGTGCTACATCTTAAGTGGTATCAGAGCTACCAGGTTCAGAACCGGTGCTCTGGAGTCGTGTCGTGTCAGTTAGGTCGGACGGCATAGGAATACTTGAGCATTGCATTCGTCTGATGTGAAGTTTCGACTTTTCTGCATGAATTTGTCTGAGCTTATGTGATTGTGTGCACACTATGATTACGATTTTTGCAAAATTATCATTGTTATGCTTTAAATTTTAGTAAATTACTTGTTGCATCTGCATTAATTAGGTGTTCTTAATTGCTTTCATTACTTGACATACCCACGTACTAACCCTCATGCATAGATAATTGTCCAACTTGTGAATTGTAGGGTGACACTCGGCGCCGAATTGCAATTGATCATGACAACACTCCCCACTTCTATAAAATTACGAAGGAAGATTTGAAACTTCCGTTTTCTGACTACTTGGATGAAAAGCAAATGGACCTCTACAAGAATTTATAACAAGGAATCAATGCTACTGCTATGAAAACGGGTATTATGCATACATGGCACGTGCATCATGCATTGGAGTAAATTTTAATTATTTTGGACATTTGTTCTACGTGCTTGATTGCCTTCTTTGCTGGATATGAGCGCATGCCATTTACATCCCTAACCCCGCATGCATTAGTTTCGTGGTTGTATTTAGGTGACTTCCTTACCTGTTCCAACGAGGATCGATTTTAGTGGAAGCAACATTGGGATTCGAATAGGGGTTAACCAGATGATGTATGATCAAGCTAACGCAGTCAGGGTAGTGAGTGGATAAAAGAAGATACTCGAATATGAGAGAGACAAGAGATCCTTTAACTATCAGGGTGCCCTCAGGGTAGGTACTTATTACTTGGAGGTGCTCGGGAGTACATGTTTTATAAGAAAGCCAGAATTTCTAACTCTGAATGGCGTGAAGTGACAATGAAGAGATTAAGGCATTTGTACCATTCAGAGAATTCCAAGCAGGAAATCAGGTTACTGTTATAAAGACACCCACTAGAGTAGTTGCACTTACACAAAGGAAAAAGGGGAAAGTTGTGCAAGCTGTGGAATTTTGTGCCGAGGTCATTGAAGAGCAACTTCACCAAATATTGAGGATAAGAATATCAGTCACGACAGCGGTATACTAAGCAAGATTGTGTAAAGATTCTTCATTTATCTCTCCACGATTGTCCTGAGAGATTTTACCGTGAAAGAATGGCGATTTTCGATTACCGAGGATTTTGTTGGGATTTCAAGAGATTACACGGATCACTATACTCCGAGAATCAAGTGAGACGATCCAAGATCAGTTGAGTACCCGGGAATTTGAAGGAATACTAAAGAATGCAAGTTTGAACGGGAAGTTGGAACTATGGCCAGTTAAGGAGTTGATTAACCTTTCAAGTTAAAGAAATTGCCAACCTCGACTCCATTACTACGGTGAACGGTACATTGAGCATTCATGGCATTTGCACCCATGCATTTAATAAGTAATTGTATTTTATTTTATTTTGCTCGGCTATTGTGACAACGTGGAATGCGTGTTGCTGCCTTAATTTTTTTTTTATGTGGCTAATGGATTTAATTTCCATAAGCTTGAGATTTATTGTTGTTGTGAATTCTTGTAACTGAATGGATTGCATGCTGCGTGGATTGTTCGTACTTCAGTGTTTATACTTTCCTTAATGGCTCACTAACCCTTCATGCACATACATACATATTATAATTTTATCTTACAGTGATCCCATCGCGATATCCCCCTTGAGTTGCGCATGGATGATAAGTCTATACTCTGGGGACACCGATATCAGTCGTGTAAAGGTACACTATACATGCATCCCATGTTTTGCATCCAGTGTAATTTTGACGTGTGTATGTTTGAATGTTAAGTGAGTGAACTTGTATGCTAGAGAGTTGTTGAGATCTCTCTATTTGCGTGTTAAGGAGATGTGGGATTCTCCCTATTTATGTGATAGAAAGATGCTGGATTCTTTCTAAATTATGTGAGCAAGAGATGCTGGATTCTCTTGGAGTTAGATGTTTGAGAGATGCTGGATTCTCTCGAATCTAGGGTTTGAGAAATGCTGGATTTTCTCAAACTAGAATGTTTGGAAGATGTGGAAGTCTGCCAGACTTAGGTTGAGAGACGGGGCTCTCTCGATTACGTGGTTGAGAGACGGGGTTCTCTCAATTCTGTGCCTGAGGGACGAGGTTCTCTCTTTTGATGTGCTGGGAGACGGGGCTCTCTCTCTTGCGTGCTAAGAGATGGGATTCTCTCTTGTTTGTTGCGGCTTAGTTACGGGTGGCCAGACAGCAGCTAGTAAGCGATGAGGGTGCGACGGTATCGAGCTTTGGGTGCAGTGGCCTAGTGGTGATCGAACGAGTTTGAAGCGATCTCTGTGACTACGGAACTCTACAGAGAGTTGATACAATCAGTGGAAGTAAACTTCACTGCCAGGGCTATGACTCTGTAACATCCCGCTCGTCCGATTTGTAAGGTACGCCACGTTTCAACCTTTTAATGTGTTTAATTATGTGATTTTATATTTTTCGTGGCCCTATTTTGAACTCTTTTAGAGTTTAGGGGCCCCTTTGTAATTTTCTCTTTTTAGGGGTTATTCGGTCATTTCTCGTTCGGTCGAGATTTCGACCTCTTTGACCCCTTCCTTGCGTTCGGGGCATCGAAACGAGTCCGTAGACTCTGAGTTTGCCCCATTCTGATTTCGTTAGCCCGTTCTTTCGCCCGTTTTCGCGTATGAGGACCCGAGATATATACCCCGGATCCTCGTAATTCGTGCCAAACGGATCAGCAGCTCTCTCTCTCTTCTCCCGCTGCTTCTCTCTCCTCTCTCACGACACACACACACACACTTGAGGTGTGTTTTCACACACACGTCCAAACTTGCCCGTTTCTCGGCAGATTTCAACGAACCACTAGTCCATTTCGATGGGCTCGGCGACACGGTCACAACCGAACCAAGAACTCGGCCAACCGGCGACCGACGGCGGAGAAACCGCCGGATTTCAGACGCAGCGGAAGAGGTGTGGCGGAGCCGCCACTTCGCCGCCCACTTGCGGCGGCTTCCGGCCACCTTCCGGCGACACGCGCCCCCAACCCATGCAGAGGACTCCCCGGCGTATTTTTTTGGACAAGCGGCGCCGCCATCGGGGCGGCGAGGAGGCCGCACGAGCCGCCCGAAGCGGACGGCGGGAGGCGGCGCTACTGTAGCGGTGAGTTTTGTCGCGTTCCGGTGACCTTTTCCGACGGGGCTTGGTGGTTTCTGAACGTTTTCGACCTCCTGAACCCGTTTCCAGCCTCAGTTTGGGGCGAATCGAGGCGTAGGTGGTGGTTCCGGCGATGGCAGCGGTGGCGCAGCTTCGAGGCGGCGGTTCGGCCTTTTCCCGGCCGGTTTTGGTGATGACTCCTTTACAAAAGTTGCTCCTGTTGACGAGTCCGAGCTATTCGTGGTGGTGGCGGCCAGAGAACCGGCCGGCGGCGTCGGACGGGTGGCAGACCGGCGGTCCGATTTTCCGGCGACTTTCCCGGCAGTTTGGTTAGGGGCTTTCGTAGGGCTCGTTACGGGCTTTCCAACGGTATGTCCGGATTTTATTTTCGTTTAGCGATTTGTATTTAATTTCAGTTTTCGTACTAGGATTTTGGTTCGGTTTTTCGTCAACGAAGTCCGGTGTGTTTAGTTTTTTCTGAAATTGGTTGAGGGCTTTTGTCAAGCAGGCCGAGGCGTACGTTTCTGTCCTTCCGGGGATTTTTCCGACCACCGGAGGTGGTGGTCCGGCGACTGCACGTGGCGGTTCGGCTGGTTCCGGTGGTGGCATTCCGACGCCCTTCGGACAACAAGTTCCTTTCGTCGTGGTGAGTCCATCGCCACTTCCCGTTCGTCAATCGGATGTCCGGTTGATTTTATATGAATTTTTGAAGTGGTTGTATTTACTTTTGTTAAGTGTTTGTAATTGTCAATTAATTACTGTAAGCTTGAATTACTGATTGAATTGTGCTCCAATGTGTATGAAAACTTGTATGAATTTTAATTTGATATATTTGGATAATTTGATTTGTAAATTGAACCCACGACTTGTTGATTTTGCTACTTGGTTAGTCTAGAGGGGGTGTTTGCGTAATTTTTGAAAAAGTAGGAATTTGTTTAATTTGAATTAATAGACCTTAGTAATGAAATCTAAAATGTAATGTATGAATTGAATATGTAACGTATGAATTTAATGAACTTAGTTTGATTAGAATTTGACTTATATGAAATATGAACCTTGAATGATGAAATAACTTGCTTTGAATTTGTATAAGACTTCGTGAGGTTTAAATAAATTAGAAGCTTGCTACAGTGATTTGCTTGACTTATTAATACTTGGAAATTTGTATGAAATGCGATATGAATTGTCTGAACTTTGTTAATTGAATTTGTTAGGTATTAAATGAATTGATATGAAATGATATGAAGTGCTTTGCCTTTAATTTTGTTATTTGCATTAATTATGCACATGAACGTGCCTTAATGTTTTGTTTCGCATATAATTTATATGAATTTGAACTTTGCTGATGTGATTGCATTTATTAAGTGTTTGAGCATATGCCGTGCGTCCCTATGTGGTTGTCTGCTTGAGTCTGAGTTCCGTGCTGTGTTTGTGTGTTCAGTTGGTACAGGTGCACCCGGGGTGGTGACTTGAGGTCTTGCAGGTTCCGGGGTGGACCTTCTGCTTTGTATTTGGCTCCGTTTGGTGTAAGGTGAGGTTTTAGGATTTTTGTATTAGTTACAACGACCTACCACCTTTTGTGCTCGTTTTCAAGCCTGCATGCGATTATTCTATTATATTTATATAATAGATACGTGTTTATATGATATGTTTATGAATTTGTCATACGATTAAAGGGTTTCGAACAGTATATGTACGAGCATATGTAAGGTTGAAATGTTTTGCAACAAGGCTATGCTCCAAACCGTGTGTCTTCATACCAGCTGCGGATTAGGATGACACGGAGAGGTACGTTTATAGCATATGCTAAGTTGCAAGGTATGAAATACTCCGATAAGGTACGTAAGTATGATTTTGATACGATATGATAAGTTTGGTGTGCAGCGAGTTATGATATGTTCTGATATGCTATGTTCTGGTGTGTTGGGCCCCGAGACGTGGGTAAGGGAGACCCGGGACGACCATGGGGTCGCCGGTTGTGACCCCTGTGTACGTTCTCATTTGAGATATTCACGTGCGACCTATGGAGGTTGGGAAGGCGTGGTATCTTGAGCCCTCGGTGGATAACCGGGGAAGGCACAGTGTGGGTTCGCGACCCCGTGTGTGTTTGTATCTGTATGAGTAGTGAGGGTTTGCTCCCCGAACTACATGGTGTTGGGGTTAGATTGTTTATGATATTTGTTGGTTTCTGATTTGATATGTATGATTCGATATGGAAGTAAGGTGGGAGACCCGTACTCGCCGGGTATATGATTATGATATGTTATGTTGATTATGAAACGGGATAGGAGCTTTCTCTTTTAATAAAATATGAGTTTGCTCAGTTTGTTAAGTTATGAATAAGATACGTATAAGTTTGATAAGATAAGATATGTATAAGTTTGATTTGATAAGATATGTGTAAGTTCGATTTGAAAATGGTTTTGGTATGCAAAACCCTACTCCCGGTTCATAATCTTTCTTTTGATACGTGTTCTGCTCCTTATTATGAATAGTGTGTGTGAGTTCAGCCCCCTCGCTCAGTCAGTGGACTGACCCTCGCCCCACCTATGTTTTTAGTTTGCAGGTGCAAGTTGTTGGAGTTCGAGCTAGGCGGCTTTGAGTCGGGTCTGTCGAGTCTGTGTCTGTCCATTTGATTTTGTTAATTACTTTGTTCCGAATTATGTATGAAAATTATGTTTATAGTATGTTCTGTACAAGATGATGTTTGTGCTTTGATTATATATGAATCTTCGGGACAGGTTAGGACAGGGCTTGGATTAGTTGAACCCGTCTTTGTTGTATGTTTGAATTCGGGACAGGTTAGGACAGGTTCGTGGAATTAGTTGAACCCGTTTATTTATGTTTGCTGATTAAAGTTTTTGTTAGTTCATATTTTGCATCGCTTCCGCGTTCGGGTTTTGCTTATTTTACTTGTACAGGGTTTAGGTACCGCCTAACTTAGGTTGGATTTTTCGTTTGTCACCCTGTTCGCTGTGACTTGATGCGTGTGCGGACTTTCCATTCCGTACCACGTGTCGAGTCTAGTGCGGGGATGTGGTGCCCCACCGTTTGGGGTGCTACAGACTCTACACGGTTTCAAGAGATGGATTGAAGTATTCCAGTTTGAAGCTTTACGACTCAGTAATAGGACCTCAGGACAGGTCCTTTTGAAGGAGGGGAGATTGTGACACCCCGCTCGTCCGACGTATAAGGTACGCCGCGTTCCAACCTTTTAATGTGTTTAATTATGTGATTTTAAATTTTTTTCGTGGCCCTATTTTGAATTCTTTTAGAGTTTAGGGGCCCCTTTGTAATTTCTTCTTTTAAGGGTTTTCCGGTCACTTCTCGTTCGGTCGAGATTTTGACCTCTTTGACCCCTTCAACGCGTCCGGGGCGGCGAAACGAGTCCGTAGACTCTAAGTTTGCCCCATTCTGACTTCGTTAGCTCGTTCGTTCAATCGTTTTTACGTACGAGGACCAAGATATATACTCGGATTTCCTCGTTTTGCGTGCCAAAATCAGATCAGCCTTCCTACATCGTCTTCCTCCCGCGACTGGTACTGTTCACACAGTGGAGGTATGAAAACATGCACATATCCGTTCTCGCTCGTTTCTCGACGGAATTCGACGTTTGAGTAGTGGAAATTTATCAACTTGACGAGCCCGTCACAATGGTACAAAAATCGGAGGCTAAAAATCAGCGGTGGTGGCGCATCGGCGAGCAGCAGGCGGCGCGGCTTAGAGCCGCCACTTCGCCGCCCATTCGCGGCGGCTTCCGACGGCAATTTTTCGACATGCGCCCCTGACCCATGACGAGGACTCCCCAGCGTGTTTTTCTGGACAAGCGGCAAAGTGGACGACGGGCGGCGCGCCACTGTAGCGGCGGGTTTGGCCGTTTTCCGTCGACTTTTTCCGACGGGGCTTGATGGTTTCCGAACGTTTTCGACCTCCTGAACCCATTTCCGGCATCAGATTGGAGCGAATCGCGGCATAGGTGGCGGTTCCGGCGATGGCATCGGTGGCGCAGCTTTGGGGTGGCGGTTCGGCCATTTTCCGGCCGATTTCAGTGGTGCTTCCTTCACAAAAGTTATTCCTGACGACGAGGTTGAGCTGTCCGTGGTGGTGGTGGTCAGAGAACCGGCCGGCGGCGGCCGACCGGTGGCGGATCGGGCCTGGACCGGCTATCCGATTTTCCGGAGACTTTTTCCGGGTTTTGGCTAGGGGCTTTCGTAGAGCTCGTTACGGGCTTTCCAACGGTATGTCCGGATTTTATTTTCGTTTAGCGGTTTGTATTTAATTTCAGTTTTCGTATTAGGATTTTGGTTCGGTTTTTCGTCAACGAAGTCCGGCATGTTTGGTATTTTCTGAAATTGATTGAGGGCTTTTGTCAAGCAGGCCGACGCGCACGTTTCTGTCCTTCCGGGGATTTTTCCGACCACCGGAGGCGGTGTTCCGGTGGCGACCGGTGGCTGTTCGGCCGGCCACGGTGGTGGCATTCCGGTGACTTTCGGATAGTAGGTCCGTTTCGTTGTGGTGAGTCCAACGCCACTTTCCGTTCGTCAATCGGATGTCCGGTTGAATTTATATGAATTTTTGAAGCTATTGTATTTTATTCGTTAATTGATTTTAATTGTGCAATTCGATCCCGTATGTGCTATAAATTGAAATTATGAATTATATGATACGTGGAAGTATGCTATGATGTATGAAAATTTGATTCGTGATTTATCGAATTTATTTGTCTCGTTTTACGCCTATCTATTTGAGAATAATTGATTATGAAGTTGTATGAAACATAGGAAACGAATCATGAAATTCTTAATATCCTAATTTGTTTTATGTAATTAATTAAGCTTGACCCTTGTTTGATTTAATTGCTCTATTCGAATATATATGCAATTCGTGTTTATTGCCTCGAGAACTAGTACTTGATAAGAATTAAATTTATAATGTTTTGAGTTGTTTTATATACTTGATGTTATGAATTTTATGAGCTATGCATCTCTTGACATAGAATATGAATTATAATATGCTCTGAATGACTTGAATGAATAGATATGGATTATATGTTGCATCAATTGTATTCGTGAGCATAACCGTGCGTCTTTGTGGTTTGATTTGAGTCTGAGTCTTGTGTTCCGTGTGTTCAGTTGTTCAGGGTTTTTCCAGGGAGTGTCTGTCAGCTGTTTGGGTTCCAGTGGGACTTCTTGGCTCAGGTTTTCCGTTTCTGTCGGTGTAAGGTGAGGTTTTAGGATTTTTGTTTAGTTAAAGCGACCTATAACCTTCTGTGCTCGTTTTCAAGCCTGCATGCGATTATTCTATTATATTTATATAATAGATATGTGTTTATATGATATGTTTATGAATTTGTCATACGATTAAAGGTTTTTGAACTGTATATGTACGAGCATATGTAAGGTTGAAATGTTTTGCAACGAGGCTATGCTCCAAACCGTGTGTCTTCATACCAGCTGCGGATTAGGATGACACGGAGAGGTACGTTTATAGCATATGCTAAGTTGCAAGGTATGGTATGCTCCGATAAGGTACGTAAGTATTGATTTGGATTCGATATGATAAGTTTGGTATGTAGCGAGTTATGATCTGTTCTGATATGCTATGTTCTGGTGTGTTGGGCCCCGAGACGTGGGTAAGGGGGACCCGGGACGACCATGGGGTCGCCGATTATGACCCCTGTGCACGTTCTCATTTGAGATATTCACGTGCGACCTAGGGAGGTTGGGAAGGCGTGGTATCTTGAGCCCTCGGTGGATAACCGGGGAAGGCACAGTGTGGGTTCGCTACCCCGTGTGTGTTTGTATCTGTATGAGTAGTGAGGGTTTGCTCCCCGAACTACATGGTGTTGGGGTTGGATTGTTTATGATATTTGTTGGTTTCTGATATGATACGTATAATTCAATATGGAAGTAAGGTGGGAGACCCGTACTCGCCGGGTATATGATTATGATATGCTATGTTGATTATGAAACGGGATAGGAGCTTTCTCTTTCGACATGTTACGAGTTTGTTCAGTCTGATATGATTTGATTAAGTATAAATTTGGTATGAGTATGCTCAGTTTGTTAAGTTTTGAATAAGATAAGATAAGATAAAATATGTATAAGTTTGATTTGAAAAGATATGTATAAGTTTGATTTGAAAATATATGTATAAGTATGTTTTGAAAATGGTTTTGGTATGCAAAACCCTATTCCCGGTTCATAATCTTTCTTTTGATACGTGCTTTGCTCTATATGTATATATGTGTTGGTGTGTGTTCAGCCCCCTCGCTCAGTCAGTGGACTGACCCTCACCCCACCTATGTTTTAGTTTGCAGGTTCAAGTTGTTGGAGTTCGTGCTAGGCGGCTTTGAGTCTGGTCTGTCGAGTCTGTGTCGGTCCGTTTGATTTTCTTAAGTATTTTGTTCTGATTTATTTATGAAATTAGGTATATAGCATGTTCTGTACAAGATGATACTTATGCTTTGATTTTATGAAATTTCGGGACAGGTTAGGACAGGGCTTGGATTAGTTGAACCCGTCTTTGTTGTATGTTTGAATTCGGGACAGGTTAGGACAGGTTCGCGGAATTAGTTGAACCCGTTTATTTATGTTTGTTGATTAAAGTTTTTGTTAGTTCGTATTTTGCATCGCTTCCGCATTCGGGTTTTTGCATATTTGACTTGTACAGGGTTTAGGAACCGCCTAGCTTTGGTTGGATTTTTCGTTTGTCACCCGTTCGCTGTGAGTTGGTGTGTGTGCGGACTTTCCATTTCGTACCACGTGTCGGGTCATAGTGCGGGGGTGTGGTGGCTCACCGTTGGGGTGCTACAACACCGGTATTAGCACTTCCCGAGGGCACTGAAGGATACATGGTTTATACGGACGCCTCGAAAGAAGGGTTGGGATGTGTTTTGATGCAGAATGGTAAGGTGATAGCTTATGCCTCAAGGAAATTGAAAGATCATGAACAGAATTATCCCACTCACGATCTCGAGCTTGCAGCAGTGATCTTCGCTTTGGGAAAGTGGAGACACTACTTGTATGGAATTTCTTTCGAGATCTTTTCCGACCACAAGAGCCTCCAGTATTTGTTTTCTCAGAAGGAATTAAACAAGAGACAGAGGCGTTGGATGGAGATGTTGGCGGATTATGAGTGTACGATTCGATACCATCCAGGAAAGGCCAACTTGGTCGCGGATGCGCTTAGTAGGAAGGCTAGCGTGTCGGGTGTTAAAGTGGAAACTATGGATGAATCTGAGTCTTTTAAGCTGAGAGCTAGTGTTTGGAATATTACCGTTCAACCGGATCTTCAGCAGAGATTGTTTGAAGCTCAGAGAGTGGACTCCGAAGTTCAGAGGTTGGTGCAGAAACTAGAAATGATTTAGAGAGTCCGTTCAGATTTGATGACAACGAGCTTCTAAGGTTTAAGAATAGAGTGGTGGTTCCGGAAGAGTTAAGACGGTTGATATTGGAAGAAGCTCATCGATCAGGGTATTCGATACATCCCGGGGGAAATAAGATGTATAAGGACTTAAGGAAATTTTATTGGTGGAATGGACTTAAACGGGATGTGATCAACTTCGTGAGACATTGTTTGACTTGCCAAGTGGTGAAGGCAGAACATCAGAAGCCATCGGGACTACTTCAACCGTTACCTATTCCAGAATGGAAATGGCAGCAAGTGGCGATGGATTTCGTCTCGGGTCTTCCACGAGTGAAAGGTGGTTTAGATGGAATTTGGGTAATAGTGGATCGATTGACAAAATCGGCGCATTTTCTTGTTGTTCGGATGTCGGATAAGGTGAGTAAATTAGCTAAGAAGTATGTGGATGAAATTGTCCGACTTCATGGAGTACCGATTAGCATTGTATCAGATCGGGATCTGAGGTTCACTTCTAGATTTTGGCAAGAATTGCAAAGGAATCTGGGCACAAGGCTTCAATTCAGCACAGCTTTCCATCCTCAAACGGACGGGCAATCGGAGAGATTAATTAAATAGTTGGAGGATATGTTGAGAGCATGTGCATTGGATTTTTCGAGTTCGTGGAACGAACAATTGCCTTTAATTGAATTTGCCTATAACAACAACTTTCAAGCATCGATAGAAATGGCTCCATATGAGGCTCTCTACGGACGGAAATGCAGATCACCGTTGTTCTTTGATTTGGAAGAATGGAATTGGACGAAGCAAGAGGGTCTGAAACGAGGAGAGAACAAGGAAAAACCCTCTAAGGTCGTGCAAGAGGCAATTGATAAGGTCCAAATAATTAGACAACGGATGAAAGCAGCCCAGGACAGACAGAAAAGCTATGCCGATCACCGAAGGAAAGATCTTCAGTTTGAGGTTGGTGATAGGGTATTCTTGAAAGCCTCACCTCGTAAGGGATTTTCGAGGATTGGAAAAGGACGGAAATTGAATCCTCGGTTTCTAGGACCGTATGATATTTTGGAGAAAATTGGAGATACGGCCTATCGTTTGGACCTACCCCCGAGTTTGACTGGAATTCACAATGTATTCCATGTTTCACAGCTTCGGAAATATTATCCGGATGAAGCTGAGATCCTACCTGAGGAAGAGGTAGAAGTTGAGCCTAATCTCACCTTCGTTCAGAAGCCGATTAAGATTTTGGATCGTAAATTTCAAGAACTTCGAAATCGGCAGATCCCATTAGTTAAAGTCTTATGGAGAAGTGATAAAACGGAAGAGGCTACGTGGGAGACGGAAGATAAAATGAAGATATTTCACCCCGAATTGTTTCCGGACGATCAATGAATCCGAGGACGGATTCTTTTAAGGGGGAGAGGTTGTGACGCCCCGATATTTCGGTCGTACAGGTATGACGTAAGTGTTTATCAATTTGCGCGAAATAATTAATTATACGTGTTTTATGTATTTAATTTAATTTTAATTATATTAAATGTTAATTATTTAATTTAATGTTATTAATATTAATTACATTTATATAATATAAATACATATATATATATATATATATATATATATTATTGTGTACGTGTGCATGTTATGCATGCATTTATAATTATAACTTATATATTGCATGCATGTATTTATTATATATATTATATACGCATGCATGCATGTATATTTATAAATTAATTTTTCATGCATGTGTTCATAATATATTAAATACGTATATAAATGTTACCTTATTTGTTAATATTTTGAATTTTATTGTTACATTGCGTATGAGTGACATTTACGTGCTTCGTTTCTATTTGAATTGATACCGGAATATCGTGCAAATTTAATATGTTGAACTTATACGTGTCTTGTATATGAATATTTGTTCGTTTCGTATTTTTGGATTCATTTGCTTGTGTTTCGGATTTAACTTGAATTTTGGAATCCAAGTCGGGGGCTAACGAGCACTTAGCGCACCCTTGGTTCCGTATTTAATATCTTGAGCTCGGGAACTCGGATTCGAGTTCCTTCAACTTTTCTGAACTCGTAACGAAAATTCGAGTTTAGTAAACTTAGCCTTATATTTTTCTAACGTCGTTTGAACCTCCGAAATTCAACTGAAAAACGAAACGGCGACGAAACTGACCTTGTTGCACTAAAATGGCCATAACTCATTCATTTGTTGACCAAATTAACCATGGTTTGATGCTATAGAACCCTAACTCAACCACCTAATCTGCTGTACCTTGCCCTAACCGAACCAACCCTCACACAATTCACAAATCTCAGCCAAAGTTACTGCTCTCCAGTTCTCTCCCGTAACCTAGCATTCCTTGGAGATTTTGGAGCTCAAATCTCATCCAATCTTCATCCAATCAACAAGGTAATCTTAGGGTTGTAATATATGTTCATTTCTGATCGTTTTCATTCATTCATCCCCAAATTTGATCATGGTTTCATGCATTTTCGGCTGATCTTGCAATAGAGGCGGTTTTGGACATTTATGTCGATCTTCTTCGATTCTTGATGGATTTGAATGATTCCAAGCCTGAAAATGATTGTTTTGATATCTTCTTCTCATTTATGATCATTAATTGCATGGTAGTTGAAGTATTTATGAGATATCAGTTAGGGAACATTGAGAAAACTTCATGTAAGGTCACGTATGACTGCCTTTCATGTTTGAACTCTTTTGGAACTGATATACATGTTGAATTTGTGGTGTTTTGCTGCACATTTGATAGCCTAACTTACATGAATGTGTTGGGATTAATGGAGATCATTTCATGCCCTGTTTTTCGCGTTTTATACCCTGTTTTTGGGCCTGGAAGTTGTTGTCAAAACTGCTGCGTTCTTTCCTTGCGTTTGCTGTCAATTTTGTGCATTGTTAGAGCTATTTTGTTGTTGCATTTTGTGACTCATGTTGCTACATCAGTTGCTTGGAGTGCTGCCTTCTTTTACTCTGTTTTGAGCAAGGAAAAAACAGGGGTTGTCCTGCATTTTGGTTGAACTGCTGCGTCCGACACGGGGGTGTCTTTCTTCTCCTTTTCAGCATGAAACGGGGGTGCATCATGGGTTGTTTTCTCTGTACCGAGACACGGGGGTGTCTCGGTTTGTTCTATGAAGGTGACACCCCTATTTTCATGCATGACTGTTGCCGTGAAGCTGCTGCTGCTGGTTTACTTCTTTCTTGCATGAAATGCTGTTAGCATGCGTGAGCCTGCATGTGTTGTATGAATGTTTGCAAGCATCTTTATATTATATTTGCATGGAGTCTGTTTTGCATGCATGAGATTTTGTTAATTTGAAAGTATGCTTGTGTTTATATGCATGAAAATCTCATGTGCGTTGCATGCATGTGTACACGTTGCATGCATGTGGTTCTTATATATATATATAATATAATGTAATATAATATAATATAGATATATTTATTTATTATATATTTATATATGTTTATTAAATGTTATTTGATTTAATTGAATGTTAGAATTTAAATGATACCTATTTCATGTTTTATTTAATTTCCTAAATTTAATTGAATGTATTTAATTGTTTAATTTCTAATTTCTAATGTGATTTAATAAGTGCTATGATTATATTTGAATTTCTTGAATTAATTTGATTGAAAATGTGGAATTATGAAAGTGAATGAAAGTGAATGACTTGATTATATGATTTAAATGTATTAATAGTGCACATGAACATTTTCATAACATAATTTTATCTTTTATACATTTATATCATGATCATTGCATTGCCGAGCGTCTTATTTGGTCATATTGAGTCTCACTTCACTTTTCTTGCACAGATTTTGATCACGTTGGAGACGAGGCCGGTCAGTGAGGCTCCTGTTTGCTCCTTTTTGCGGTTTAAGGTGGGTTTTTTCTTCTATGTAGATATAAGACCCTATATATACCTTCAATGTGATAGCTTTCGACCAAAATTATATATATATAGAGAGAGTCGTTTTAAAGAGTAAATGTTTTCAACGTAAAGCCTTATTTTATAAACCCTACCTATTGTTTTGGCGAGAAATGATCGAATGCACGAATGAGGCCCAGGGACTTAGTGTGAGTGGCTATCCGGGGAGGCACGGGCCGACGGTGATCCCTCACACTAGTTCCACCAATGAACGGCGTAACCGGACCTCGTTAGGAGTTAGCGAGGAATGGACGCTGAGCGCCATCTGGGGAGTCATGTAACCCCTTTTGGTCAATGAATGGGTGGTCGGGCCTTGCAAACCCGCCACCAACCCGGAGGAAGAAGGTGTAAATGTTAATGAATGTGCACAAAAGAATGATTGCATGAAAAGAATGAATGAATGAATGTTTAAATGGTTTACACAAGGTGTTGGTTGGAGATAATGCACGCCCACTCGTCGGGCCAATAATGACCTAATGTTAATGATTCGTTATAATCCCTTTTGATGATTCTATTCACCCACTTGGGAAAGTCTTTAAAAACCTCACTTGGGATTATAGCTTGCATGTGATTGTTTAATTACCGTCATATATTCTATTTATGCCCTGTTTTATACCCACCAGTCCCTTTTGGACTGAACCCGTTTGGTTTTCAGTTGTTTTGTGCAGGTGTTGAGGGAGCTAGGCGGGAATACGAGTCCTAGGTCTTGCATTCGTCTCTAGCTCTTATATTTTGAGTCTTACACTTGCATACTTTTATTTCGATCATTGTATATGTATATTGATGTGGAGCGTACATGTTTTGGGCCGTGATGGCAATTGATGATGTATATGAATGATTTTGGAGCTTAGATGCTCATGGTACATATATATATGGTATATGTTCGTTTATTGCTTCCGCTTTAATGTTTTATGTTGTTATATGGTTTTAAGGGTTAGCCCGCCTAGCTTAGAGTGTGTGTTTGTCCCCGTTCGTCGTGATTTGACTCGGGTATGGATCGTCCATTTCATATTCGGGTCGGGTCTCGGTGCGGGGGATGTGACGCCTTGCGCTCGGGATAGGTGAGATTAATTTTTGTGACTTAATTTGAGTTAATTTACATTTGGCCTTTTAATTTAGATTAAGTTGATTAGATTATCTTAATTTACTCTTTGATATGAGAAAATAACTTTTCTGTTTGAGAAAAAAAAGGGAGTAGTGCGTCAAAACTGTAATCTCAATTAATCGCACCCCCTCTGCCGCGATTAAAAAATAAATTTAATCTGTGAAAAAGTGAGGCTACGCACGGGCTTAGAGATTCACACGCTTGGCCCGAAATCTACCAGAAATCTGTAATCTCTAACAACTAACAAAAAATTAAATGATATTAAAACTGATAAAATAGCCTAATCTCACCTATCTAACACTTTCTTACAGAATTAAATAAATGAAAATACGTAACCCTAAAAAACTCGCTCGATGACCAATGGAAGAAGTGGGGTGTCACAAGAAACCTTGGGAGAGATGTAGTGGTCCAATTGTGTTTTTCCTCAAACTTATATTTATAGGTTGTAAATAATTAAAATAAAGTAATGTTACTCATGAAAATAATCGTTGCAACAACCAATTTCTATTAAAAATGGCAATTGGAAACTATTACGTAAATATTACACTCATTTCCTATATCAATATACTAAATTATATACGACCCTATTGGCATATTAGACAATAAATAATTGATCAAAGTCAACCAGGTATTTTTGGATTTTTATGATTTTTTTTACTGATATCATCATAAATTTTTTTTTTAGAAAGTGTAATTAAAATTTTGTAGATGGATGAGTAGTAATTAGCCCAAGTCCCAACAATATTATATATATTTGTGTGTGTTGTGTATAAAATTAGAACAATTTTTCTTTGGTGGAATGAGAATATATATATATCCGATATAAATAAATAACTCCGTTGGGGGTAAAGAAAAAACTATCGGTGGGTTGTTGAGCCCTCTGACTTAGGAGCGAAATCGAGGCATTGTCCTTTTTCTTACACTCTCTCTCAATCTGCATACGAAAAGAAAAAATATTTATGTGCTGCGATTCAGTGGAATTCCGAATTGTCGTTTTGATCTGTAAGTTGAAGATTTTCTCTATGAATCGTATATTTCTTTTAGTTACGATGCATTGAATTAAATCACATTTTTGCAGAATTTTCTGTGTTCGTTGTCATTTTCGTGGTTGATCAATTGGGTTAAAGTCGTAAAACCCTAGATCTTGCTGGATTTAGATTGGTTAGGGGTTTGTTTTCTTTTTGCATTTTTTTTTTCCCCCTGGGTTAGGTGTGTTTTGTTTTTTGGATCTGAGTTTTTTAGCTCGAATCATTAGGGCTCTGAATTTCGTACCTCAATTTTGGTGCGAGTTTTGTCGAATTTAGGTTCGACTTTGAGTGAATGGCTTCGAATCCTCCTCCATTCCTGGTGGAGGATAATACAGATGAGGATTTTTTTGACAAATTAGTGAATGATGAAGACGACGACGTGGAGTTTAAAGTTACCACGTCGGCAGCATCTGGAGGCCCTTTCTTGACTGACGGGAATGAATCAGATGAAGCTAAGGCCTTTGCCAATTTGAGCATCAATGTGCTCGATAATAATGGTGAGTTTAATCTTGAAAATAATACCCAGAGTAACCACGGGGGAGTTGATAATTTATGTGAGCCCTTGAAGACAGTTGAACATATTAATGAAGTGGGGACAGTAGACAAAAGTGCAAATCCTCTAGTATCATCCAAAGAGATTGAGGGTGATCACCTGGTACCCAATCTGGGAAATCAAAATGACCGGGGTGCTGAGGCTTTGTCAAATGTGACAGAGATGACTAAGTATACCGATGAGAGTTCCTCTGATGTGACTAAGAGTAGCGTCGGAGCTGGGGCTCCTGGAGTAAAGGAAGTGGAGTGGAGTGCGTTTCATGCTGATTCAGCTCAGAACAATAATAATGACTTTGGATCATACTCAGACTTTTTGGGCGAATTTCATGGTGACAATGGTAGTGATGCATTTGAAAATTTGGTGGGGGATAGTTCCAATAATGGGCCACAGGTTGCTGTGGGGAATAATGTGCATGGAGCCACTGATGTGGACACTTGGAATGATTATGGGCAGTACAATGAAGGCTGTAAAAATGGTACTGCTGCAGATCAGATTGCAAATGTGCAGGACATGAATAACAGTCAGTATTGGGAGAACCAATATCCAGGCTGGAGCTATGATCCAAATACGGGACAGTGGTATCAGATTGAAGGTTATGATGCAAGTACAAGTGAGGAAGCAAATGCATATACTGGTATATCCTCTACATGGGGTGCGGCTGACGGGCAGTCCGAGTTCTCTTACTCGCTGCAAACTGCTCAGTCTATTACTGGGGCTGTAGCAGAGACTGGTACAACAGAGAGTGTCACTAATTGGAATCAAGAAGCCTCTCAGGCTGGTGGTGCTTTGGAAACCACAAGTAATTGGAATCAAGGCACAAAAACTAGTGATGCTTTAGAAACCACAAATAATTGGAATCAAATTTCACAATTGAGTAGTGACAGCAATGGGGTTCCATCAGACTGGAATCAAGCTTCTCATGATAATAATGGTTACCCACCTCATATGGTGTTTGATCCTCAATACCCTGGCTGGTATTATGATACTTTTTTCCAAGAATGGTGTACTTTGGAATCATACAATGCATCAGCTCAGTCTATTGCTCAAGTTCCGGACCAGGTAAATCATGATGAATATGCATCAACTGACACGTTTTCTCACAGCAGCGATCTAAAGGCATGCAGCACACAAGGTCAAGGTAATAGCTACATTTCTGAAGGTTTTGATAGCCATGGCTCTGATCAGAGCTGGGTGCGATCAGGCAGCAACTACAGTCAACAAAGCTCAAGAATGTGGTTACCTGAAACTGTTGCCAGTAGTGAAGCTATTGCAGCATACAAAGAAAACCAAGTAATGGAAAATAATCACTATGGGGTACAAGGTTCATATTATGAGAATCTAAGACAAGGCCAGAAAGACTTATCCATGCCTTCTCAGTTTGCAATTGGTGGAACCTTGAGCCAAAAATTTAATGATTCCGAATTCAGTCAAACTGACCAAAAGAATTTCTCAAATGATTACTTCGGCCATCAGAATTCTGTCAATTTAGCACCGCAACAGATTCAGAATGCTCAAATCCCATACGCTCCAGCTTCTGGAAGATCATCAGCTGGTCGTCCTGCCCATGCTTTGGTTTCTTTTGGTTTTGGTGGAAAGCTCATTGTAATGAAACATGATTATTCTACTGAGAATTTGAATTTTGGAAGTCAGGTCAGTATGTTAGCCTTCTTCGTAGTTCCTTTTTTCCATTTCTTTTCCTTCAATTGCATGTCTTACATACTTAAAAATGTTTTGTTTTCGTGAAGAATCCTGCTGGAGGCTCAATATCTGTGTTAAATGTAGCAGAAGTTGTGCATGGTAATATTGACACTTCAAACCAAGGAATGGGTGTGGACAATTATTTCCAGGCTCTATGTCGAAAAGTTGTTCCAGGTCCCCTTACTGGTGGAAGCGTTAACTCTAAGGAGCTAAACAAATGGATTGATGAGAAAATAACAAATCCCGAGTCCGCCGGTATTGACTACAAAAAAGCTGAAGTTTTGAGGTTGCTCCTTTCATTGCTTAAAATAGCCTGTCAGTATTATGGTAAACTTCGATCTCCATATGGCACGGATGCTGTAATGAAGGTATGCCTATTATTTAGGTTAATTGTGAATTTATTTACTTTTGACCTCATTGAATTACTAAGGCTGGTCTTTAAACTAAATGCAATCTTGCAGTTACTATTCGTGATGGTCCCTCCAATTTTGACGTTGACACTTTATGATGATGACCTAACATCTGTATTGTGATGAACTCATTAATAAATCCTCAACAATTTGAATATAATATCATATCGATGTGTCTTGAGCTTCGTAAACTACGTATGCTTATTACAACAAGTCTCCATTTTCCTTGCATGATTTGAATGGTGGATAATGCCACTTCTACCACTAAAATACTCTGTTTGGTGACTAGAAACTTGTACAAGTGCTTCCTTGAGGAATTCATTTTTATATCATCCACATTTGTTTTTCCAACAGGAAAGCGATGCTCCTGAATCTGCGGTTGCCAAACTGTTCGCCTCCGCTAAAAGAAATGGTTCACATATTAATCAGTGTGGTGGTGTTGCACAATGCTTGCAGCAACTGCCATCTGAAGGGCAAATGCAGGTATTTGATTGTGTACCATGCAAATGTATGCCATTTATTTAAGGGAATGTACTCATCTTTTAAGAAATACAATTCATGTTTTAGGCAATTGCTGCCGAGGTTCAACACCTTCTGGTTTCTGGAAGGAAGAAAGAGGCTTTACAATATGCACAGGAGGGTCAGTTGTGGGGTCCTGCCCTTGTTCTTGCTGCACAACTTGGTGATCAAGTTAGTCATTATCAAATGAGTCATTCCTTTATGATGCTAATAAGTCCTCTATTGGCCTACAAACACCGTTGGTTTTGACTGTTTGCTAAAACCTGCACAGTTCTATGTCGAGACTGTCAAGCAAATGGCACTAAGACAATTGGTGGCAGGATCACCGTTACGAACACTATGCCTGCTAATTGCTGGTCAACCAGCTGATGTGTTTTCAGCAGATGGCACAGCTATTAGTAACATGGCTGGTGCTGTAAATATGTCTCACCATCCAGGGCAGGTATGACTGTATGAAGTAGATGTTTAATCCTGATAAGGACAAGGTTTTTATAAGTGTGTGGTGCTATTTATTCCTAAAAGGTTCGATGTTGTCTTTCTTAAAGAGTTATAAACATGTGGTGCTACATATCATGGGAAGACTTCCCTGAAAACTCTTTCTATGAATACTCTTAGATTTTCTAAATTTTCTATATTTGGTTAATATCTACTACGCTAGTTGATTCTTATATTAAGCTTGAGTTGTTCCATTGCTGTTTTATATTGCTAATTCACAGTTTGGTGCAAATGGCATGCTGGATGATTGGGAAGAAAATCTGGCAGTGATAACTGCTAATAGAACAAAAGATGATGAACTTGTGCTCATCCATCTTGGAGATTGTTTGTGGAAGGAAAGAAGTGATGTATGTACCTGTTTATTTGTCTTAGAAGCATTTCCTTTTGTGTTCTTGAAAGTTACTTAAACCCTTACTTTGTAGGTATGTTAATTTCTTACTGATTGTTGTTCAGATAATTGCTGCTCACATATGCTATTTAGTTGCGGAAGCCAGTTTTGAGCCTTATTCAGACAGTGCAAGATTGTGTCTTGTTGGTGCTGATCATTGGAAATTCCCACGGACTTTTGCTAGCCCAGAAGCAATTCAGGTGTGGTTTGATTATCATTTAACCGGCGAGCAATTTTTTTTCTGCTTTCGAGTATCATAACTAGTGAGCATCTTTTTTTGGTCTTTGATTTGTCACAACATCTATCACTATCTAAGTTACTGCTGAACTGGGCAGTGAACGAGTTGGGAGTTATACATTAATGAAAAGTGTGAAAAATCCGAGTTAGCAACCATGGCTCTTCCCCTCGCTGCATGCCACATAGGTTTTACTTTGTTTGAGACTTTGAGTTTTTAGTATATACCCTTTCATCATTCCCTGTGTGTACATCAGTCGCTTGAAGAGTAATAACATGATTCTTCTTGAATTAAATTTGCATAGTAATATTAGTATCTATTAAGTAAAATTGCAGGAATTGAAGAATGTTGTTATGTTCTAGAATCTAGATCGAGAACACTATTTATGTTTCAAGTTGTGTTTATCCATGTTCTGCGCTGAAGTCCGTTATCCTTTATGGTCACCTCTGGCTACATTTTCGCTTGAGACTTGAAGTGAATTTTCTTATTTTTTATTTAGCATAATGGTATGTTTATCTGACTGCTGCATATTTTTGCAGAGGACAGAGATATATGAGTATTCAAAAACTCTTGGCAATTCTCAGTTCGTCCTGCTCCCTTTTCAACCTTATAAGTTTGTCTATGCACTCATGCTGGCAGAAGTTGGGAGGATATCTGAGGCATTGAAGTACTTCTCTTCTACCTCAATTATCTTATATATTGCTGTCTTTGTTTTCTCAGCATAAACTTTTGAATGTAGGTACTGTCAAGCAGTACTAAAATCACTTAAAACTGGTCGAACACCAGAAGTGGAGACCCTGAGAAATTTAGTTTCATCACTTGAGGAAAGGATTAAAGTTCATCAACAGGTATATGTCTGGCCTCTGAATTGCATCACTTTGATTGTTCATAGCTTCTTGTTGGTGAAACTTCTTATAATGCAGGGAGGCTTCTCTGCAAACTTAGCTCCCAAGGAGTTCATTGGTAAACTACTCAACCTTTTTGATAGTACTGCACATCGTGTTGTTGGAGGCCTTCCACCATCAGTACCATCAACGATTGGCTCTGTGTATAGTAATGACAATCATTACCAATCAACTGGGCCAAGAGTATCAACTAGTCAATCAACAATGGCTATGTCGTCTTTAGTGCCTTCTCAATCTATGGAGCCTATAAGTGAGTGGGCTGCTGATAGCAGCAGAAAGCCTATACATACAAGAAGTGTTTCAGAACCTAACTTTGGAATGCAGGTTTGTTTTGACCTATGTACCTCATTTCCTGAGAAGAAGACCTGTTAATAATTTTTGGTTGATGAGGAGAAAACAATGTGAGGTTTATTCTGATAATTTAGGGGCAGGCTGATTCCTTGAAGGAAGGAAGTTCCCCTGATGTTCAAGACAAAGCATCAGCAGCAGGTGGTGCATCTCGCTTGGGTCGTTTTAGTTTTGGTTCTCAGCTATTTCAGAAGACTGTTGGTTTAGTATTGAAACCTCGTCAAGGCCGTCAGGTAATTAACTAAGTTCCACATCTGAAGTGTACCTCGAAGATGTTTTTGTGTTGTATATTTTTGAAAGTTAGTTTGCTGTGTCTTGTAGGCGAAATTGGGGGACTCAAATAAGTTTTATTATGATGAGAAACTGAAGAGGTGGGTGGAGGAAGGTGCTGAACCTCCAGCAGCAGAAGCAGCCCTCCCACCACCACCACCGACTACAGCATTCCAGAATGGAACATCAGAATATAACTTAAAGAGTGCATTGCAAAGTGAAGTTTCTCATAGCAATAGAAGTCCAGAGTTCAAAAGCCCGGGCATTCTGGATAATAATTCAGGAATGCCGCCACTTCCTCCTGCAACCAATCAATACTCAGCACGTGGAAGGATGGGTGTCAGATCAAGGTACATTCTAAATTCACATTTATGACTAATGGGGCTAACATACATCATCTCTTTCATCGACATTGGTGAAGTGGAAACAGAGATTAACGTTTATTGTGCTCAAGTAAGATGCATTCCATTGAACTTCAGGGGTTAAACTACTGTTTGGTTTCGTTTATGTACTTTTCATTGTTAGCGTTGAGTGGTTTTGTCAGTCATTTACTGCTGGTAATCTTGCGAACACATGAACCAATGACAAGGCACTTACTAGACGAGGAAACCAATGCTTGATTCTGGAAAAGAATCAAAAAATGAATTGGGCTGGTTTCTTTGTGGGATTAACAAGTTCTAATTTAATTTGATGTATATTTCATGGCAGGTATGTTGACACCTTCAACAAAGGTGGTGGAAATGCAACAAGTGCCGTTCAGTCACCTTCGGTTACTTCTATTAAACCACCAACTGCAGTCAACACGAAATTTTTTGTGCCTACACCAGTGTCTACTGTTGAGCAGCCAGTTGATAATCCTGTAGATAACAATCAAAATACTTCATCTGCTCATGAAAATCCCTCAACTTCTCCTCCCAGTGATCCATTCCAATCTCCGGTTCCCCCTTCTTCCATGAGCATGCAAAGATTTGGAAGCATGAACAGCATATCAAACAAGGAGATGAGCGGTAATGGTTCCTTTGCTGGGCAATCAAGACGTACTGCTTCATGGAGTGGAAGCAGCTTTAATGATTTTGGCTCCCCTCCAAGTAGGACAGAGTTAAAACCTCTGGGAGAGGAGGTATTGGGTATAACCCCCTCATCATTCAATGGTGGCAGTTTTGGAGAAGATCTGCATGAAGTGGATCTATGATATCTTACGGTGGGATGTAAATAGCAAATTTTGCCATACAGCCAAATCCCGCTAGGAGAATCTCATTATCTGCAGCAAGAAACGAGATCCAGTTTTTTCCTGCTTTGATCTACTTTGCCCGCATTAGTACTTAATATATTTTCCTTCTTTCTATAGCTGTATTTTAAATGTCTGTTGTTACTATTATAGAAATTTTACTGTACTTTATAGAAAGTTTTTGCTCATCCTGCCGGACAAACAGTGTTCTGTTTATATGGGCACGGCGGAAAAAGTGATAAGTTGTACAGTTCATTTATTATTTATTGAGGAACAGAAGTAAAATGTTACCAGACACAACTTAGAAATAATGATTAAATAAGAAGCTTTTTGCTTCATTTTGAAGGACAAATCGTGCAAGCAGATACATGAAGGTCTGACCTCTGAGCATGCGGCCGATGATGATGTGATAGTCATTTGCTGGTTTTTGCGGGGATAAGTTAGCTCTTCTGCCATATTTTCTGCGGGTTTGTAGATAACATGTGCGACATACTAGGAAGAGCAATAAAATTGAGAAGAAACGCTTTGTTACATGGAGAAACGCTGCAAGTCAGACTGTCAGAGGATACAACAGGCATGTCGAACCCCATGCATGTTGCCTGAAATAGTTTAGGACATGCTGACTTGCTTGATGGTTAAGTGAGAAACTTGAATGAGACAGGACTACTATAGAACGTGCAATTAATTAGTTATTCCCAAATAGTTTTATATGAATAATATTAACGGAGAATTAATGTGTAAAAAGACCGTGTTGCCCTTGTTGAATTCAAGAGTCAGGGTTCCTTTCATTTGAATCATCTTTGAGAATCTTCACCCTCGACTTGCCGATACGTACCGCCGCCGATGAGCATTCTGGTCTCCATACATCCGCCGTTCGTTTGTTGAGGAAGAACACGTCTCCACCTCTACTAAATATAACCATTTTGATTCGATAATTTAGGTTTTTAATTCAAGATTAGAGGGTCTTAATTATACATTTAGGGCTTGCAATTATACAAATTTTGTGTCCATTTGCAGATTTTGCAGTTTTCGTTGTCAATTAGTTCCGATGGCTCGATTGAAGCAAATCTCAAGTAGGTCCAGCTCCGGGGAAAGCCGCCTTCGTGATAAATCTTCGCGACGCGACTAAATATTCTGAGTTGTTCGCCAACATATTTCACAAAAAAAATAGCCGGAATTGGTGTGCTAACTGATGCCCAAAGACAAAGGATACTGGCGACTCCATTTAGCGCATTCCTTCACATGCATGGAGTTCAAGGTACAAACAATAGCGTTAGGGCGCTGCTGGAACGTTTTAACTCGGACCTATGGACATTCAACTTTGGGTGTGATGCCCCGTCTTGCCGGTTGGCAGGTACAACGTCGCGTGTGTGTTAGTTTGAGTGCTACGTGTACTACAATTTTATTATTATTATTTTTAATGTGATTTAAATTATTAAATGTGTTATTTAAAAGTGGAACTATATTTTAATTGTTAATCATTGTTAAATTTAGAATCTTGTGAATTACCTCTTGTCATATTTATTAAATGTGGATTACATGCAATTTCATTATATATAATACTATACCCTCCCTTTTAAACCCACCGCCTCACAAACTCACAAAATACAAATCACTTATTCATACCCTCACACACGTATTTGGATAGAAAAAAAAAGGGCAAAGAAAATAGTCTCCTTCAACCCCTCTGGAACCTATTCCATCCCAGGAGTACCATCGTCCAGCCACCACACTTCTCTACCTCACCTTATTTCTTTTTCCTTGAGGTAGGTTCCTTGGTGTATTTAGTTCTATATATATATATGCGATTATTTAAATAGGAAGAGTCTTTAGTCCCGTGACTTAAATATTTAGTTCTTGAGTGCTAAATGATATTTTATGCCTATTTGTTTTTCTAATGTTAAAAACTTAATTTTTGGTTGAATTAAATGCTAATATTTAAAAGCAGGATTTTATATTTGAAACGGTTAATTTATTTGGAGATTTAATCACACTAATATAAGTCTAAGACTTGGGAGATGATGGCTTTGTGTTTAATAATTTTTAAATGATGAATTGTGGTGGAAATTAGAATTTAAAAATGAAATTGGGTTGAAGAGAGAAGTTCCCCTGTTGCTACGTAAAGTTGCCTTTAAATGCGTGAGCTAATTCTTTACTTTGCTTCATTATTACCAATGAAAATTAGATATGATTGCACCATGTTTCAATCATTAATAAGAGGTGTGTGTTTGAATTAACGAATTAAACTTACCTCCATTGATGCTGCGTGAGTGCTCTGTTGGGCGTCCAATTGCTGCTACTTTTCATTATTATTTATTAGGGGTGGCAAAATGGGTTGAACCCAATGGGTCCAACCCATTATAGGTGGGTTGGGTTGGGTTGATTTTGATGAAATTTAAATTGGGTTGGTTTGGGTTGGGTCAATGATGGGTTAGGAAAGTAATGGGTTCTTCATGGGTTATGGTGGGTTGATATTGGGTTTGAGTTGGGTCTTTAATGGTTTAAGATTAATTATCCAATTTTAATGTTTTATTACTATTTTACCCTCCCCATAAATTAAATATTATATTTTTATTCATAAACTTTTTAAACATAATTATACATTTTTTACACATACTAACACATATTTACACACACTAACACAATTTTACACATATTTTCACACAATAACATATTTTTTACACACATTTACACACTAACATAATTTTATACGTATTTTCACACACGAACACGATTTTTAACTCGTTTGCCAAATTTTCAACCTGCTCTATTTATTTTAGACTCGTTTGACCCATTTTGGATCAATTTCACCCATTTTTTAACCCGTTCAATCTATTTTGGACTCGTTTGACCCGTTTTTGACCATTTTAACCCGTTTTTCGACTTATTCGACCAATTTTGGACTCGTTTGATCAATTTTGGACCCGTTTCATCCATTTATCGACCTATTAGACCTGTTTTGGACTTATTTGGCCCATTTTGAGCTCGTTTCACCTGTTTTTCAACTTGTTCAACCTATTTTGGACTCGTTTGACCCATTTCAGACCATTTTTACCGGTTTTTCGCCCTATTCGACCAATTTTGGACTCGTTTGATCAGTTTTGGACCTCTTTTACTCGTTTTTCAACCTATTCGATCTATTTTGGACTCGTTTGGCCCATTTTAGACCTATTTCACCGATTTTTTTATGTGTTTGAATTATTTTAGACCCATTTGATCCGTTTTTTGACTTATTCAACCCATTTTGGGCTTGCTTCACCTATTTTTCAATATGTTTGATTTATTTTGAGCCTGTTTCACCCGTTTTTCGACTTGTTCAACCTATTTTGGACTCGTTTGACCCATTTCAGACCATTTTTATCGGTTTTTCGCCCTATTCGACCAATTTTGGATTCGTTTGATCAGTTTTGGACCTCTTTCACTCGTTTTTCAACCTATTCGATCTATTTTGGACTCGTTTGGCCCATTTTAGACCTATTTCACCGATTTTTTATGTGTTTGATTATTTTAGACCCATTTGATCCATTTTTTGAATTGTTCAACCAATTTGGACTTGTTTCAACCTATTTTTAGCATGTTTACTCTAACGTATCATATATATCCAAATTTGGTGAATATGATCTAAAATGGGCCAAATGGATCCAAAATAAGTAAAATGGATCCAAATGGGTAAAATATATCCAACTAGGCTAAATGGATCCAAATGGATAAAATGGATCCAAATGGGTAAAATGTGGGTTAAATGGATCCAACCGGGTAAAATGTGGATAAAATGGATCCAAAATGGGTAAAATGGATCAAAGTGGGTAAAATGGATCCAAAATGGGTAAAATTGATCCAAGTGGGTAAAATAGATCCAAAATGAATAAAATGGATCCAAATGGGTAAAATGGATCCAACTGGGTAAAATAGATCCAAAATGGGTTAAATGGATCGAAATGGGTAAAATGTGGGTTAAATGGATCTAAGTGGGTAAAATGGATCCAAATGGGTAAAATAGATCCAAAATGGGTAAAATAGATCCAAATGGGTAAAATGGATCCAACTGGGTAAAATAGATCCAAAATGGGTAAAATAGATTCAAATGGGTAAAATGGATCGAACTGGGTAAAATAGATCAAAAATGGGTTAAATGGATCCAAATGGGTAAAATGGATCCAAATGGGTAAAATGTGGGTTAAATGGATCCAAGTGGGTAAAATGGATCCAAATGGGTAAAATAGATCCAAATGGGTAAAATGGATCCAAGTGGGTAAAATAGATCCAAAATGGGTTAAATGGATCCAAATGGGTAAAATGGATCCAACTGGGCTAAATGGATCCAAATGGGTAAAATGTGGGTTAAATGGATCCAACTGGGTAAAATGTGGGTAAAATGGATTCAAGTGGATAAAATGGATCCAATATGGGTAAAATGGATCCAAGTGGGTAAAATGGATCCAAATTGGTAAAATGTGGATTAAATGGATCCAAATGGATAAAATATAGGTTAAATGGATCAAAGTGGGTAAAATGGATCCAAAATGGATCGAAATGGGTAAAATTGATCCAAGTGGGTAAAATGGATTCAAAATGGGTAAAATTGATACAAATGGGTAAAATAAATACAAATTGGTAAAATTGAATCGAAATGGGTAAAATGGTTCCAAATTGGTAAAATTTGGGTAAAATTGATCCAAGTGGGTAAAATGAATCCAAATGGGTAAAATGGATGCAAAATGAGTAAAATGGTTACAAATGGGTAAAATGGATCTAAATGGATAAAATGGATCCAAAATGGGTAAAGTAGATCCAAAACGGGTGGAAAGGGCCCAAAACGAGTCGAACGATTCCAAAATAGGACAAATAGGTCAAAAAACAAGTTAAAAGAGAGTCCAAAATAGGTCAAGAGGTCAAAAACGGGCCTAAAACAAGTAGAACAAATCGAAAATAGGTCTAACAGGTTGAAAAACGGGTGAGATGGGCTTCAAACGGTTCAAAACGAGTCTAAATAGATTTAACAGGTTCAAAAAAGGGTTAAAATAGCCCAAAATGGGCCAAACGAGTCAAAAATAGAATGAACGTATCAAAAAACGGGCGAAATAGGTTAAAAACGGGTCAAATTAGTCCAAACTAGGTCAAATAGGTCGAAATACGGGTTGAAATGGCAAAAAATGGGTCAAACGAGTCTTAAATAAGACAAACAAGTCGAAAAACGAGTGAAACGATCCCGAAATGGGTAAAATGATTCCAAAATAGGTCGAAAAACGGGTGAAAGGGGCCCAAAACGAGTTGAACGAGTCAAAAATAGGTCGAACAGGTTGAAAATTGGGTGAAATGGGTCCAAAATGGGTCAAACGAGTCCAAAATAGGTCGAACAGGTTGAAAATTGGGTGAAATGGGTCCAAAACGGATCAAATGATTACTAAAAAGGTCGAATAGGTCGAAAAAAGGGTGAAAAAGGCCCAAAACGAGTCGAACGAGTCAGAAATAGGTCGAACACATTGAAAATTGGGTGAAATGGGTCCAAAACGGGTCAAACGAGTCCAAAATAGGTCGAACATGACGAAAAACGGGTGAAACAGACCAAAAATGGGTTAAACGAGTCTAAAATAAAACGAACATGTCGAAAAACGAAAAAACGGACTCAAAATAGACCAAATGGGTTGAAAATATATTAATTGGGTCAAATAAATCCAAAATAAGTTAAATATATTAGTGAAAGGTATATTGGACATTTAAGTACTTGAATTGAGTTGGAACTCATTAATAACCCATTATTGAACCCACTAGCAAACCATTAAAACCCACCACAACCCATCAAAAACCCATTAAGAACCCAACCCATTAAGAACCCATTAGTATAGAACCCATTTTTTACCCAAACCATTTAGACCCAACCCATATGAACCCAACCCAAACCCAGCCTAACCCACCCATTTGCCACCCCTATTATTTATTATCAAAATTTGTGAGGTTACATGTACTAATTTTCCTAAATGTGAAATGGGTATTGATTAAGGAATTTAATGGAACGTGGGGTGCCCATACCATTGCCCTGCCTGCTACTGCTAATTTAATTGCTTCTGCCGAAGTGATTTCTTTTATTTTATTTTCTTATAATTCTATATAACTTTGTCACTTTTCGTTTCCGGCTCTGTTTTTCGAGCTCTATATGTATATTATTTAAATTAAAATGTCATTTATCTTTTAAATTTGCATTGATTTTAAATTCCCAATTTGTCTAATTGCTTTAACTAATTTGTGTGCATTCATCGAGCATGCTCATCCTATAATACGATCTCATTGCAAGTCATATCATCCATATCATCGAATTTAATTGTCGTGCGTCATTACTTGGTTCATTTGAGTCGAGTCTTAACCGAAACGTATCCGGTTTGTACAGAAAATCTCCAGGGCGGAGAGGACCAGGTCGAGTAGGCATTGTTCTTGCCTCTTTTTGTCGTTTACTCCACTCAGGTGAGGTTTTTCTTTATATATCGACCTACAACCGTGCATGTGATAGAAGAGTCAAAATATTTTACTAAAATCAACCCTTTTATTATTATATATTAATGAAAAGGTTTTCAAACAACAACCGAACCAATTGGCGAGATGTGTGTGTGTGTTAAGTTGTGGGGCCCAGGGGTCGTGCTTTGGGTGAACCGGGGAGGCAAGGGCCGACGGCTAGCCCATTGTACGGTCCCATATCGAAGGGGATGAACCCAGAATCTATTAGGAGGTTAGTGGAGGACGGAGTCCCGAGGGCAAGGGAGTCATGCACCCTTGTTTCTCATGTGTTTGTGGATGGGGAGGGTTGGCCGCCCGAACCATCAATCCGGAGGAAAAAGGATGTTTAGGTAATGATATGATTGTGTGTGTGAACGACCATAATGATTGAAAACGAGGAGTAAAGGTTGGAGACCGCTCGTTCTCGCCGAGCAACCTACAACAATTAATTAAGGAATTGAATGTCCGTAATCCCACCGTGCAAGTTTTGAATTTCCCAAAATTTATATATTTTGATGAAGAACGTATAGTGGGATTAGGGAACTGTGTGCTTGCATGTATATATATATATATATATATACGGGTGCTTGTGTAGCCCCTCACCAGTCCTTTGACTGACCTCTCTATGTTTTTTCCCTTTTGCCGTTGCAGGTACAAGTGGTCGTAGCTAGGCGGGAAAGTTAGTACAGTCTTTTACTTTCGTGTCCAGCTAGGATCTTATTCTCTTATTAAAGTTATGCTTTAGATACAGCATACATATATTAGTTGTAGTATTTCGGCCTTGTCGGCCGCCTATACTTTTGGATACTTGTTACTGTTTTGTTACTTTTGAACTTGTTTGCATGTGACTTAACTGTTGTTGATTATTATTATTTTTAATTACGCTTCCGCATATTCGTTCTTGTTGCACACTTGATTCACAGGGTCTAGTCCCGCCTAGCCAGGAGTGTTTTTGGTTTGTCACCCGTTCGCTATGACTTGGTGTGTATACGGATGTCCGTTTCGTATATGTACTGGGGCATAGTGCGGGGGTTGTGGCGTACCGACGCTCCGGGCGCTACATCCTACAAGTCAGTGTACCCTTTACTGACACAGAGCTCTCAATTGTGTTGAGACTACAATGTAAGGATCACCCCGTTGATCCTTATATTAGAGTGAAATGCTATGGAGCCATTCTTGGGATGGATTGGTTGTTTGTACACCGAGCCGTTATAGATTGTCACACCAAGATGATCCGTTTGGGTACCGAAGTGTTTGCAGGCGAGAAAGGAAAGTCTAATCCTATAATCTCCTTCATGGAAGCTCACAAACTTGTGAAAGATGGAGCCACTGGGTACATAGCCTATCTTCTCAATAAGCTTAAAGATCAAGTTAAATTGGAGGAAACCGAGGTCGTTAAGGACTTTCTTAATGTATTTCCGGAGAATCTGGGTTCTGTTCCTCCAAAGCGGGAAATTGAGTTCGTGATAGACCTCTATCCAGAAGCAGAGGCTTTCTCGAAGACGCCTTATCGCATGGCTCCAGCCGAGTTAAAGGAATTAAAGACACAACTTGACGAGCTATTAGCTTACGGATATATTAGACCGAGTACATCACCTTGGGGTGCTCCCGTCCTATTTGTAAAGAAGAAGGATGGAACGTTGAGAATGTGTATTGACTACCGTGAGCTCAATAGGATGACGGTGAAGAACAAGTACCCCCTTCCACACATCGAGGAGTTATTCGATCTACTTCAGGTTTCGAAGGTTTATTCCAAACTTGATTTGAGACAAGGGTATTATCAGTTAAGGGTCCGGCAAGAGGATATTCCAAAGACTGGATTCAACACCCGATATGGACACTACGAGCTTGTAGTAAGGCCTTTTGGCTTGACAACGCTCCAGCGGCTTTTATGGACATGATGCACAGGATATTCCGGCCATTTCTCGACAAGTTTGTGGTGATCTTCATCGATGATATCCTAGTGTATTCGAGGTCTGAGGAAGAACATGCCCAACATTTGAAGATCGTGCTCGAGACTCTCAGAGAGCATCAACTTTTTGCAAAGTTTAGCAAATGCGAATTCTGGATTGACAGAGTCACTTTCCTAGGCCATATCATATCAGGCAACGGGATTGAAGTGGATCCTTCAAAGATAGAGACTGTAATGCACTGGGAGCAACCAAAGAATACCTCTGAAGTAAGAAGTTTTCTTGGCTTAGCAGGTTATTACAGAAGATTCGTGAAGGACTTCTCGAAGATAGCAGCGCCTTTGACCCGATTGACTAAAAAGGAGACCAAGTTTGACTGGAACGATACTTGTAAGGCAAGCTTTCAACAATTGAAGGAGAAGTTGACCACCGCACCGGTGTTAACCCTACCCAATGGCACCGAGGGTTACGCCATATACACTGATGCTTCTAAGGAAGGGTTTGGATTTGTGTTGATGCAAAGTGGTAAAGTAGTTGCTTACGCCTCAAGGAAGTTGAAAGAGCATGAGAAGAATTACCCCACTCATGATGTCGAGTTAGCAGCTATTATCTTTGCTCTAGCAAAGTGGAGGCACTATCTCTATGGTGTCAAGTTCGAGATTTTCTCTGACCACAAGAGCCTCAAATACTTGTTTACTCAGAAGGAGCTCAATAGGAGACAACGACGTTGGATGGAGTTCTTAGAAGATTATGAGTGCACAATCCATTATCATCCAGGCAAAGCTAATGTGGTCGCCGATGCTTTGAGTCGGAAGTCAAGAATAGCAAGTTTGGAAGCTAGTGCGAGTAATGGAGCCGAGAGCATTGTGTTGAAAGCTCGAATTGCTAACATCACTATACAACCGGATTTGAAACAGAAAATTCCTGATGCTCAAGCCACTGATCCTTGGATTCTGAACCGGATAGAGAAAGTTCGAGATGATCCTGAGTCACCGTTTGGATTCGATGAATTTTGAGTCTTTAGATTTAAGACTCGAGTTTGTGTGCCACAAGAGCTACAACGTACGATCCTTGAAGAGGCACATAAGACAACCTATTCAGTGCATCCCGGTGGTAACAAGATGTACCGAGACTTGAAACAGTATTATTGGTGGAATGGTATGAAAAAGGGCGTGGCCAATTATGTGAGGCATTGCCGAACGTGCCAACAAGTCAAAGCAGAACATAAAAAACCAGGAGGTTTGTTACAACCTTTGCCTATTCCGGAATGGAAGTGGGAACAAGTGACAATGGATTTCGTTTCTGGTTTACCGAAGGCTAAAGGTGGTGTTGATGGGATTTGGGTGATAGTTGACCGCTTAACCAAGTCCGCTCACTTTCTTGCAGTAAGAATGTCCGACCAAGTGAGCAAGCTAGCGGAGAAGTACCGTAACGAGATTGTCAGGCTTCATGGAATCCCGGTTAGCATTGTATCAGACAGAGATCCGAGATTCACTTCAAAACTGTGGCAGGATCTTCAGAAGCACTTGGGTTCGAAACTTAACTTCAGCACAACTTCACATCCTCAGACAGATGGTCAGTCAGAGAGGTTGATCAAATACCTCGAAGACATGCTTCGAGCTTGTGCTTTGGACTTTCAGAACACTTGGGATAAACAATTGCCCTTGATTGAGTTTGCTTACAATAATAGCTATCAAGCCTCGATTGGGATGGCACCATATGAAGCTCTTTACGGCAGGAAGTGTGACACCCCGCTCGTTCGCACGTACAGGTATGTACCACGTGTGAGTTTATTTTCCGTAATTGTATTTATTTTCATTTATATTTGATGCATTCTTATTTATTTCTAATTGTTCTCTTATATGAATTATTTGAAATAATATGAAATATGTGATTTAAATGTCAAGAATATGCCCGAATTTAGATTATGATGTGAATTCTTGTAAATTATGAATTTATGATATGTGAATTTTATTCCCGAGCATGCTAATTTCGTGAATTATGTGAAATACGTGATTTAAGGGTGTAATTGTATGATTTTAAAATATGTGGACTTAATTGGAAATTCGAATTTGGACCTATTTGCAACTTTTTGAAAGTTTTGGACTCATTTGAAAAATGAGTCATTTTAGTACATGTGTGCACGTTTTAATTTATATCGTGAGCTACGGCACTCGGATTCGAGCTCCGTCTTCGGCGTTCAACTCCTTTCGACGACCCGGACACAATGGAACAAGTTTCGTAATTTTTCGATGTCGTTTCGACCCCCGACGGAGCAGATTTCAGCCACTCGTACCTTGAAACACACCTATGGCCTATGTTTGAGCTAGGAGACCTAATCCCCATCATTTTCTTGACTTTTTACAACCTAATCTCTCTCTCTTCCTCCCATACTGCTGCTGCACGAATTTCCCCAAGAAAGAGGCAAGGAAAGAAGCTCCAAAAAGGGAAAAAGAAGAGAACCTCCATTTTTATACCTTTTAAGCTCAAAAGCTTCCGATTCTTTGCTTCTTCTTCAAGATCAGGGTATGAATCTTAATCTCCATGTTCTTGTGATTATTTTGCCCTACTTGAATCATATATTATGTTAAAGGATCCATGTGCATGCCATACTTGATGAATAGTTAGGTTAAAATATAGTTCTTGATTATCTATGCTAGCATGTACGTGTGTGGCTGATTTGCATGATTCTTGAGCCTGATTTGTGTGATTTAGCTACTGTTTCATAACCCTACATGCTGCTACTCGTACTGCTTTGTTTCATGAAGAAAAACAGGGGATTTTGGCTCAATAACGAACTGCTGTCATGGCTCTTTGTTGCTTCGGTTTTGCTGCTAATTTTGAGGGTTCTTACATGAATTTTAGGCATGAAATGCATGGAAAATGATCTGGATTTGTAGAGTTCTGTTACGTGCTGCTGGTGCTCTGTTTGTCCCTCATTTTCAGCTGCGTTTTGGTTGATCTTGTGCACGAATTGAGCTGCTGTCACAGCTGCGTGTTGCTGTCAGTTTTGTGGCTGTTTTGTATGGAATTTGAGCATGATTTGATGACCATAGCTGCTGTTATTGCTTCTATTATGTTGTTGCTGCTGTTACATGTTGAAACATGAGATTTTAGTGCAAATAAACTGCTGTCATGGGCTTCTAGTTGCTGCGTGACTGAGCTGCTATCTTTGGGATATTGTGGGCTTGAATTTATGCATGAAATTGGTCTTTATACTGCTGAATGTTGCCTGCTTTTTGTTGCTGCGTTATACCCTGTTTCATGCCTAAACTGCTACTGCTTTTGTTGCCGAACTGCTACTGCTTTTCCTTGATTTAATTGGTGTTGTACGTATTGCCTTTTGTGTTAACGCATGCATGAGCTTTGCTTGAATTTCCATGCATCCTACTTGCTGCTCTAAGTCTTTGCCCATACTTTTAATTGCCCCTTTTTGTGAGCTTAATGGCAGGTATATATATATATAAATATGATCACCTTATGTGCATGTATTAGTGTGATGTGGGTTGTGCATGCATATGATTGTGGTTACGTGTGCATGCATATATATATGTATTATAATGTGTATAATATACTATGATTTTAATTAGGTAAGAATAATGGTGTACGTGAGTGTGTGTTTGTGTACTTATATATATATATATATTTATATATATATATATATTATATTATATGTTATCTATAATATAGTGTATGTTATATAATTTGATAAAATTTTATTTATGGAATTGGTTTTGTTAAATTGATATATGTTATGAAAACATGTGATTTTATATTTTAAATGTCTTGAATTAATTTTATGGATTCATTTTATATGAATTTTACGTGATTTGAATTTGAACGTTTAAATGGTACCTTTCTTTTATTCCTTTGACACTAAGTGGTTTCTTTTGCTTCTAAGCTTATCCTATGATATTGATTAATGATTAAGTGATGTGTTATGATATCGATATGAAATTATGCTATGATATTGAAGGGAAAAACGTGAAATGAAATTTGTTAAAGTTTAAGTGTTCATTTGATATTTTTTTGCATTCATAGCATCCATTTGCATCGCCGTGCGTCTAAGTGGTACATGTTTGAGTCTAAGTCTTTAGTATTGCGTTTGTTTGTCTCAGGGGTGCTTCCAGGAGGAGTCGTGCCCGGAGTTTAAGTTGTTTGGGATCGTTTTCTCGCACTACACTACACTTTTGTTCAAAGGTGAGGTTTAGGTTCTTTTCTTTTTAGTTAAGCGACCTAAGACCCTTAAATGTTCGTTTTCTAACCCGCATGCGACTATATATTATATATATAGTTAAATATGTGTAATGTATAATATGTTTATGATCTTGTTATAAAGTTTTGGCTTTCGAAAGGGTTATATCTACGAGCATATATGAGTTCACCTTTTTAATGAAAGTTTAATGTTTATGAAAGTTTAATGCTAATGTTCGTAATGTTAATGATTTGTAATGAGCGAGAATGCAATGCAATGAAAGGTAAGGTAAGGTAAGGTAATGTAATGGTAATGTCGGGCCCCGGAGATGTGGGTAAGGGGGACCCGGGACGACCATGGGGTCGCCGATTATGACCTCTGTGCACGTTCTCCATCCAAAGTACTACGTACGACCCTAGGGAGGTTGGGGAAGTCGCGGTGCTCTTGATGCCTTCGGAATGAACCGGGGAGGACTCGTGTGGGCTAGCTACCCCTCGAGGAATGTATAATGTAATGGCACTCGCGTGGGTTAATAACCCCTCGAGGAATGTATAATGTAATGGATGGCTAGGGTCGACGGACTCTTCCATCACCGGAGAAGGGGATTGAATGTGATTTCTGTTTTATAATGTAAGGTAATGAGGAGCCCAGGATGGGATTTCCTGTAGCGCCCCTATACACTACAACCCCGCACCGAAGTATCTCCCGAGTGGATGTGAGGCCTAGCACCCGAGAAACACTCTGGCGAACGGACAGTGCTATACAATATCAGAGTATTAAACACTGCAGCGGAAATCTTATAATTTAAAAACTTTCAAAGCTATGATAGGGGAATGCAATAAGTAAGCCAGTAATGGCATAGTATAAATATCGAAAGTAGTGACCACGCCGTAATAGACAATTACAAGCTCAGAAGCATAACTTATTCTAAAGAACCTTGACTATCATGCTAACGGGAAGACACACTAGGCTTCAAGATACCTTCTAGTAAGCGCCCGTTAAACCTGAAACCATGAGTTGTAAAGTGCGAGGGTTAGTCAAAGTGACTAAGTGAGGGGGTAGTTGGAACTACATATATACGTATAGGTATATTTGAAAAGTGTTTGACAAAAAGTTGGAAAATAATATATTAATAGTACTATACCGGAAATCAATAAAATAATAATTAATACAAATATTTGGTTCATATTTATTTTGAGAAAAAGGGAATAAGGGGACTGGGTATCAGATTCTTGAAAATATGAACCGTATGATAATAAAGTAATAATGCCCTGCAAGTAGGCGTTCTCCATCCTTTACTCCTTAAATAGAATGAAATCAGAAATAACAGAATCAATCCAGCCTTCTTCCTCCATGATCTGTCGGGAGCAACCCCTCGAGATCCAGATACAGACAGAGGGAGGGACGTACCTTTCCCGTCACTTAATGTGGAATAACTAACCTCCAGTTAAACCAACATTAAGATCAGATTTGGCGGCAGGTATAGTAATAGACGATGGCCCTTGCCACCCGGCTATTAGTTCTACCGTACCACCGGGCCCAACAGATACAGATACAGATACAGATCTTGCATTTTAAATACAGAATAGAGTTACATCATATCAATACTCACCAAAATGGACTTGAGTATGATATGTTTGTAACTTATACTTAAACAAGGATTTTGTTTTATATAATAGGATAATAGATATCCTTATATTAGATATTTCCCAGAAAGGGGATAATACTATAATTAAGGAAAATAAGACTGATCCCTTATTGGGATAAATAATAAAATATTTTATATGTAGACTCATGATCCCAGTTGAAAATATTTTAACCTCACCTGCTACGATACGGAATCAAGTAAAGTATTCGGGGTTCCACTGTCCAAACCTAGTTCCTGAAAGTAGTGAACTACTACGGACTTAGAGAACTAGGTTCTTTCTATACTAATGCGATACATGAATGCGTACAATTAAGGCATATTGTAACAAGGAGTAACAGTAAGGTACAGGAAATTCGGTAATCTAGAATTGAAATATTATTATAAAACACACTGATACCAAAGTCATATAACCGAATTAACCAAGAAATTCTTATTCAATTTATAAATCCAAATTAAGGTTTATTTTTAATAAAGGTGAACCCGATTTTGAAAACGTTATTTAATCCCCGATTTTGAAATCGTTAGACAAAAGTCCTTTCTTAAATAAAACCAATTTTATTTTATATTAATTCTTGAAATTACTACATGATATTATTGGTTAAAATTCATATTTAAAGTCAAAAGTCAAAGTCACTATTGAAAAACGGTTACTATTTAAACATAGGGGATTAAATACTTTTAAACATAAAATCAAACACACACTTACACACACTAGCACACGGTACACACACATTTCAAGAACATCAAGAACATGTTCTTCATCATGTTTGAATATTCATAAGATGTTCTAGGCATTCTTGATCAAATTCATAGTCATAACATAAGATTAAAGAATAAATGAGCATAATATATGAACTTTTCATGAAATATGATTCATAAACAAATTCCTAAACATGAATTTATTCATATCTTCAAGTATTCATAAAATGTTCTACACATGCTTGATTATATTCATATTCATAACATAAGATTTGAAGCATAATATAGCAAAATGTATAAACTTTCTATGAAAAATAATTCTAAATAAATTATTCTAGGCATGAATTTAATCAAACAAGATCATAATCATTTAAATACACACTCACATTATATCATATCACAATTCATGCATTTAATTAAATAAAATTCCATAATGTGCACACATTGTATTTAACTAACAATTATGCACATATTTCATAAAATAAAATTCCTAAAGCATAATTTAATTAATCCTAGACATGCTACTATTATTATTATACTAAGAACATAATATAAAGCATGAAATAATAGAAGAAAAACTCACCTTGTAGAGAGAGGGAGAAAGTGGCGTGAGCTAGGGGAGAGAAGAGAGTGATTTTTGTGAGTTGATTTGTGAAGTATAAATGAGGCTTGAGGGGGTATTTATAGGTAGTCATGAGGGGTCTCTAAGCAATAAATGAAAGTTTAAGGGAGATGTGGATGTCTCCTAATTCATACAAATGCTTGGTGATTAATTAGGAGATGTGGTTAAATAATATGTTGAACAAATGTTAGGTAATTAGTTAGGAAATGTGGAGAAATTATGTTCATTTAATTAATCCTTCTAGAAGAGCATGAGGTCATGGATGATGTCATCTTGAAATAAAATAAATGTAAAATTTATTCAAGAGTCGAGAGGTAAAATCTTGAAGTAGTGAATTAATGAAAGATCGAGTGAAAAACGGGCTTCGTTTTGATTATAATTGTGAAATATTTGGACTTTTCGTTCATAAGTTATGAATAATAAAGATGATGAAAATCATAGGAAAATTATATAAACGAAGCTATGATAAGGTTTAGAGTTTGGAAAAATCACTATAATGTAGAGAAAAATTCAAGGATCGTTTTAAGTATAATTTCGACTCTTGAATAAAAGCTAATCGTTTAAAATAAAATGGTGATTTTTAGAAAGGAAAATATTTATAAAATATGCTATGGTGAAATCGAGTTTTTGGTAAATGCATGAAAATTCATAAAATAATTTGAGGATCGTTTTGGTTATAATATTGAATATCAAAAAGTAGAGGAGTAAGGATTTATTTATGATCGAATTATAAACTAGGGTTTTCGTCGGTTTTTGATGCTACGGAAGTTAGGATGGGAATTATGGTTCACGGAGAGTATCACGATCCTCGAAATAATGTGAGGATTCTTTTGGTTATAATATTGGGTAGTGAAAGTGTTTCGAGGAACGTAGGAATATTTTTGAGCTATAGGGGTATTTTCGTAATTTCCACCCTAAAACTGTAGGAATGGGTTTTGAAGCATATGAAAGGGTTTTAGGTGCTAAAAGGGAATGAATACTAGAATTCTAGGATTTTATGAGAAGAGTTTCAAGGTACGAGTTAAATAAAGGAAATAATTAAATCTACGATCATTTAATTAAAGTGTAACACATAAAAACACATAAGTCACATAGAATGTAATGCATGAAGAGAATAAATAAGGACCGAGATTATAAATGCTTCTTGATAACCCCTTTACTTTACCTTTTCCAACTCGGCCCAGGTTAGGGCTGTTACAATCCACCCCCCTTAAAAAGAATCTGTCCTCAGATTCTCATTTTGTCATAAAATAATTTTGATAGTATTTTTCATCCTTTTCTAGGATGATCTCGTATTTTGTCATTAATCACTTCATAAACTCGGGGGTAGTAATGATTACTAGCCCAGAAGAGAAGTGTTTATATATATATCATAATGACCTAAATCCCTAGAGAAGGCACTCAGAAAATAAATAAGCACATAATTGTAATGCAATGAATGAATGCATGACGCCAGGGTCATAGGACCTTAACTGGCGTGTGAAGAACATGTACCGTACCCTTCACATTACTTGAAGGTTTGGGATGCACATCCCCGTCCATAGCGTTGGCCCTGCCTTTTCCTAATGGGTTTCTTGAAGTTCTGACAATAATTTTTCCTCTCCTTGTGGTAGTTTATCATTAGTTGGGTTGTGATGTTTTGAATTCAGGCGAATACTCTTGTGTGTTGCCTCAGTGTTTAGGGCTTTATCCACAGCCCGGGTATATCCCTCAATATCAAAAGGAGCTAATGCCCATCGTAGGTCCGGTTTCAATCCATCAACAAATCTCTTTATTTTGCGACGCTCGTCACTCAAGATGTGTGGTGCATATTGTATTAACCTAACAAACTTGGCCTCGTATTCGGCTACTGACATATACCCTTGTACTAAATTCATGAACTCGGCCTCTCGAGCATCCCTGGTTACTTGAGGAATGTACTTATGCTGAAATTCCCTTACAAACTCAATCCAATTACTTTGAACTCCGGTATCCAACCATCTCTGCTTGACATGCTTCCACCAACTTAATGCCGCCTCTTCCAATAAGAAGGTTGCATATTGTACTCGTTTTGGATCTTTAGGGTAAATATCCATTGCCTCATATATCTTTTCAAGGCTTGCAATCCAATTTTCTGCCTTAAGGTTATTGGGTTCCCCGAAGAACTTTGGTGGATTCAACTGAAGAAACTTTTCCAAGGTTCTTTCATTTCCATGACTAGGTACTGGCACGTATGTCTGCATAAACTGTCTAAAGGCCTCTGCTATATCTAGTGCTCCTATGGGAGTTGTTGTGGCTGATGGTGTCTGATTGTGTGGGGTCCTTGGTGGTGACATTATGATGCTAGAATCACAATCGCATTGGAAAATATAATGCATGGAGGTTAAATAATGATTCACAGATTCACAGATTGACACAAGGTAATAAATTCAAATATAACACTGAAGTTATGAACACATAATATGTACACGGAATAAGCATGATGCACTAACGGCCCTACGGGTATCTTGAAGCAATTCCTAGGACTCGAGATATGAACATGCAGAAGAGCAACAATAAAGTATTTTAAACTTAAATTTTTTTTTTTCAAGAAAGAGCACCTAGGGTACTAGAGTAACCCGGTTGCTCTGATACCACTTTAGTTGTAGCGCCCCTATACACTACAACCCCGCACCGAAGTATCTCCCGAGTGGATGTGAGGCCTAGCACCCGAGAAACACTCTGGCGAACGGACAGTGCTATACAATATCAGAGTATTAAACACTGCAGCGGAAATCTTATAATTTAAAAACTTTCAAAGCTATGATAGGGGAATGCAATAAGTAAGCCAGTAATGGCATAGTATAAATATCGAAAGTAGTGACCACGCCGTAATAGACAATTACAAGCTCAGAAGCATAACTTATTCTAAAGAACCTTGACTATCATGCTAACGGGAAGACACACTAGGCTTCAAGATACCTTCTAGTAAGCGCCCGTTAAACCTGAAACCATGAGTTGTAAAGTGCGAGGGTTAGTCAAAGTGACTAAGTGAGGGGGTAGTTGGAACTACATATATACGTATAGGTATATTTGAAAAGTGTTTGACAAAAAGTTGGAAAATAATATATTAATAGTACTATACCGGAAATCAATAAAATAATAATTAATACAAATATTTGGTTCATATTTATTTTGAGAAAAAGGGAATAAGGGGACTGGGTATCAGATTCTTGAAAATATGAACCGTATGATAATAAAGTAATAATGCCCTGCAAGTAGGCGTTCTCCATCCTTTACTCCTTAAATAGAATGAAATCAGAAATAACAGAATCAATCCAGCCTTCTTCCTCCATGATCTGTCGGGAGCAACCCCTCGAGATCCAGATACAGACAGAGGGAGGGACGTACCTTTCCCGTCACTTAATGTGGAATAACTAACCTCCAGTTAAACCAACATTAAGATCAGATTTGGCGGCAGGTATAGTAATAGACGATGGCCCTTGCCACCCGGCTATTAGTTCTACCGTACCACCGGGCCCAACAGATACAGATACAGATACAGATCTTGCATTTTAAATACAGAATAGAGTTACATCATATCAATACTCACCAAAATGGACTTGAGTATGATATGTTTGTAACTTATACTTAAACAAGGATTTTGTTTTATATAATAGGATAATAGATATCCTTATATTAGATATTTCCCAGAAAGGGGATAATACTATAATTAAGGAAAATAAGACTGATCCCTTATTGGGATAAATAATAAAATATTTTATATGTAGACTCATGATCCCAGTTGAAAATATTTTAACCTCACCTGCTACGATACGGAATCAAGTAAAGTATTCGGGGTTCCACTGTCCAAACCTAGTTCCTGAAAGTAGTGAACTACTACGGACTTAGAGAACTAGGTTCTTTCTATACTAATGCGATACATGAATGCGTACAATTAAGGCATATTGTAACAAGGAGTAACAGTAAGGTACAGGAAATTCGGTAATCTAGAATTGAAATATTATTATAAAACACACTGATACCAAAGTCATATAACCGAATTAACCAAGAAATTCTTATTCAATTTATAAATCCAAATTAAGGTTTATTTTTAATAAAGGTGAACCCGATTTTGAAAACGTTATTTAATCCCCGATTTTGAAATCGTTAGACAAAAGTCCTTTCTTAAATAAAACCAATTTTATTTTATATTAATTCTTGAAATTACTACATGATATTATTGGTTAAAATTCATATTTAAAGTCAAAAGTCAAAGTCACTATTGAAAAACGGTTACTATTTAAACATAGGGGATTAAATACTTTTAAACATAAAATCAAACACACACTTACACACACTAGCACACGGTACACACACATTTCAAGAACATCAAGAACATGTTCTTCATCATGTTTGAATATTCATAAGATGTTCTAGGCATTCTTGATCAAATTCATAGTCATAACATAAGATTAAAGAATAAATGAGCATAATATATGAACTTTTCATGAAATATGATTCATAAACAAATTCCTAAACATGAATTTATTCATATCTTCAAGTATTCATAAAATGTTCTACACATGCTTGATTATATTCATATTCATAACATAAGATTTGAAGCATAATATAGCAAAATGTATAAACTTTCTATGAAAAATAATTCTAAATAAATTATTCTAGGCATGAATTTAATCAAACAAGATCATAATCATTTAAATACACACTCACATTATATCATATCACAATTCATGCATTTAATTAAATAAAATTCCATAATGTGCACACATTGTATTTAACTAACAATTATGCACATATTTCATAAAATAAAATTCCTAAAGCATAATTTAATTAATCCTAGACATGCTACTATTATTATTATACTAAGAACATAATATAAAGCATGAAATAATAGAAGAAAAACTCACCTTGTAGAGAGAGGGAGAAAGTGGCGTGAGCTAGGGGAGAGAAGAGAGTGATTTTTGTGTGTTGATTTGTGAAGTATAAATGAGGCTTGAGGGGGTATTTATAGGTAGTCATGAGGGGTCTCTAAGCAATAAATGAAAGTTTAAGGGAGATGTGGATGTCTCCTAATTCATACAAATGCTTGGTGATTAATTAGGAGATGTGGTTAAATAATATGTTGAACAAATGTTAGGTAATTAGTTAGGAAATGTGGAGAAATTATGTTCATTTAATTAATCCTTCTAGAAGAGCATGAGGTCATGGATGATGTCATCTTGAAATAAAATAAATGTAAAATTTATTCAAGAGTCGAGAGGTAAAATCTTGAAGTAGTGAATTAATGAAAGATCGAGTGAAAAACGGGCTTCGTTTTGATTATAATTGTGAAATATTTGGACTTTTCGTTCATAAGTTATGAATAATAAAGATGATGAAAATCATAGGAAAATTATATAAACGAAGCTATGATAAGGTTTAGAGTTTGGAAAAATCACTATAATGTAGAGAAAAATTCAAGGATCGTTTTAAGTATAATTTCGACTCTTGAATAAAAGCTAATCGTTTAAAATAAAATGGTGATTTTTAGAAAGGAAAATATTTATAAAATATGCTATGGTGAAATCGAGTTTTTGGTAAATGCATGAAAATTCATAAAATAATTTGAGGATCGTTTTGGTTATAATATTGAATATAAAAAAGTAGAGGAGTAAGGATTTATTTATGATCGAATTATAAACTAGGGTTTTCGTCGGTTTTTGATGCTACGGAAGTTAGGATGGGAATTATGGTTCACGGAGAGTATCACGATCCTCGAAATAATGTGAGGATTCTTTTGGTTATAATATTGGGTAGTGAAAGTGTTTCGAGGAACGTAGGAATATTTTTGAGCTATAGGGGTATTTTCGTAATTTCCACCCTAAAACTGTAGGAATGGGTTTTGAAGCATATGAAAGGGTTTTAGGTGCTAAAAGGGAATGAATACTAGAATTCTAGGATTTTATGAGAAGAGTTTCAAGGTACGAGTTAAATAAAGGAAATAATTAAATCTACGATCATTTAATTAAAGTGTAACACATAAAAACACATAAGTCACATAGAATGTAATGCATGAAGAGAATAAATAAGGACCGAGATTATAAATGCTTCTTGATAACCCCTTTACTTTACCTTTTCCAACTCGGCCCAGGTTAGGGCTGTTACATTTCCGCTCGTACTCGCCGAGCTTAATGAATTGGTTGGATTATGAAACGGGAATAGAGACTTTATGTTAATGCATTTGTTAAGGATTATGTATTGTATACGTATATGATATGTAATGTTCTTTGAAAATGTTTTGGTGTTCAAAACCTATTCCCGGTTCATAACCTTTATCTTTTATGTGCTTTGCTATCTATAAGTATAGTGTGTGGGTGTGCGTTAGCCCCCTCACTCAGTCGAGATATGACTGACACCTCTCCTTTTCCCACTTTTAGTTTGCAGGTCTTTTGAGCACGAGCTAGGCGGAGAAGTGGGTCGTTCGAGTCTCACTTTTGGGTTTAGGTCGTGCTAGGTGCATTACATTCATTTTGTCTTGTATTTAATGAATTAATCATGTTATGAATTTTTGTTTTTGAGATATGAATTGTTATGGTTACGTACATTCGATCTTTTGATGAATATGTAAAATTTGGAATTTTTATATTCCTAGAACTCCTTGTTTCCGCTATTTATTTTATTTATCGCGCGCTCTGAGTTTGTTTTAGCTCCGCCTAGCCTAGTGAGTGTGTGGTCTCCCTTTTGCTTAGACTTGGGCTAGTGTATGGACTTCCCATTTCATATGCAGGTTCGGGTTTAGGTGCGGGGGATGTGGTGGCCCGCGCTCCGGGTGCTACAGGAAGTGTCGGTCGCCGTTGTTTTTTGATCTAGAGGATTGGAAGTGGACGAAGAAGGATGGGGTGAAAAAGAAAGAGAAAAGGGGAGTCCTTTCTAAAGTGGTTCAAGATGCTATCGATAACATGAAAATCATCCAACAACGAATGAAAGCTGCTCAAGATCGTCAGAAGAGCTATGCCGACCGAAGAAGGCGGAACCTCGAGTTTGAGGTAGGGGATAGAGTCTTTTTGAAAGCATCCCCACGTAAAGGATTCACCCGTATTGGAAGAGGTGGGAAGCTAAATCCTCGTTACATTGGTCCATTTGAGATACTTGAACGCGTTGGCGAAGCGGCGTATCGATTGGACCTTCCGCCAAGCTTGACTGGAATACACAACGTTTTTCACGTATCTCAACTCCGAAAATACTACCCCGATGAATAAGAGATTCTTCCCGTGGAAGATATACAACCAGAACCGGATTTGACGATTGTGAGAAAACCCGTAAGAGTCCTTGATCGGAAATTTCAAGAACTGAGAAACCGAAGAATTCCTCTAGTCCAAGTTTTATGGCAAAATCAAAAGTCTGAAGAAGCCACTTGGGAAACTGATGAAAAGATGAGAAAAATCTATCCGGAGTTGTTCGGCCGAAGTAGAATCTGGGGACCAGATTCCTTTAAGGGGGGAAGGTTGTGATGCCCCGTCTTGCCGGTTGGCAGGTACAACGTCGCGTGTGTGTTAGTTTGAGTGCTACGTGTACTACAATTTTATTATTATTATTTTTAATGTGATTTAAATTATTAAATGTGTTATTTAAAAGTGGAACTATATTTTAATTGTTAATCATTGTTAAATTTAGAATCTTGTGAATTACCTCTTGTCATATTTATTAAATGTGGATTACATGCAATTTCATTATATATAATACTATACCCTCCCTTTTAAACCCACCGCCTCACAAACTCACAAAATACAAATCACTTATTCATACCCTCACACACGTATTTGGATAGAAAAAAAAAAGGGCAAAGAAAATAGTCTCCTTCAACCCCTTTGGAACCTATTCCATCCCAGGAGTACCATCGTCCAGCCACCACACTTCTCTACCTCACCTTATTTCTTTTTCCTTGAGGTAGGTTCCTTGGTGTATTTAGTTCTATATATATATATGCGATTATTTAAATAGGAAGAGTCTTTAGTCCCGTGACTTAAATATTTAGTTCTTGAGTGCTAAATGATATTTTATGCCTATTTGTTTTTCTAATGTTAAAAACTTAATTTTTGGTTGAATTAAATGCTAATATTTAAAAGCAGGATTTTATATTTGAAACGGTTAATTTATTTGGAGATTTAATCACACTAATATAAGTCTAAGACTTGGGAGATGATGGCTTTGTGTTTAATAATTTTTAAATGATGAATTGTGGTGGAAATTAGAATTTAAAAATGAAATTGGGTTGAAGAGAGAAGTTCCCCTGTTGCTACGTAAAGTTGCCTTTAAATGCGTGAGCTAATTCTTTACTTTGCTTCATTATTACCAATGAAAATTAGATATGATTGCACCATGTTTCAATCATTAATAAGAGGTGTGTGTTTGAATTAACGAATTAAACTTACCTCCATTGATGCTGCGTGAGTACTCTGTTGGGCGTCCAATTGCTGCTACTTTTCATTATTATTTATTATCAAAATTTGTGAGGTTACATGTACTAATTTTCCTAAATGTGAAATGGGTATTGATTAAGGAATTTAATGGAACGTGGGGTGCCCATACCATTGCCCTGCCTGCTACTGCTAATTTAATTGCTTCTGCCGAAGTGATTTCTTTTATTTTATTTTCTTATAATTTTATATAACTTTGTCTCTTTTCATTTCCGGCTCTGTTTTTCGAGCTCTATATGTATATTATTTAAATTAAAATGTCATTTATCTTTTAAATTTGCATTGATTTTAAATTCCCAATTTGTCTAATTGCTTTAACTAATTTGTGTGCATTCATCGAGCATGCTCATCCTATAATACGATCTCATTGCAAGTCATATCATCCATATCATCGAATTTAATTACCGTGCGTCATTACTTGGTTCATTTGAGTCGAGCCTTAACCGAAACGTATCCGGTTTGTACAGAAAATCTCCAGGGCGGAGAGGACCAGGTCGAGTAGGCATTGTTCTTGCCTCTTTTTGTCGTTTACTCCACTCAGGTGAGGTTTTTCTTTATATATCGACCTACAACCGTGCATGTGATAGAAGAGTCAAAATATTGTACTAAAATCAACCCTTTTATTATTATATATTAATGAAAAGGTTTTCAAACAACAACCGAACCAATTGGCGAGATGTGTGTGTGTGTTAAGTTGTGGGGCCCAGGGGTCGTGCTTTGGGTGAACCGGGGAGGCAAGGGCCGACGGCTAGCCCATTGTACGGTCCCATATCGAAGGGGATGAACCCAGAATCCATTAGGAGGTTAGTGGAGGACGGAGTCCCGAGGGCAAGGGAGTCATGCACCCTTGTTTCTCATGTGTTTGTGGATGGGGAGGGTTGGCCGCCCGAACCATCAATCCGGAGGAAAAAGGATGTTTAGGTAATGATATGATTGTGTGTGTGAACGACCATAATGATTGAAAACGAGGAGTAAAGGTTGGAGACCGCTCGTTCTCGCCGAGCAACCTACAACAATTAATTAAGGAATTGAATGTCCGTAATCCCACCGTGCAAGTTTTGAATTTCCCAAAATTTATATATTTTGATGAAGAACGTATAGTGGGATTAGGGAACTGTGTGCTTGCATGTATATATATATATATACGGGTGCTTGTGTAGCCCCTCACCAGTCCTTTGACTGACCTCTCCATGTTTTTTCCCTTTTGCCGTTGCAGGTACAAGTGGTCGTAGCTAGGCGGGAAAGTTAGTACAGTCTTTTACTTTCGTGTCCAGCTAGGATCTCATTCTCTTGTTAGAGTTATGCTTTAGATACAGCATACATATATTAGTTGTAGTATTTCGGCCTTGTCGGCCGCCTATACTTTTGGATACTTGTTACTGTTTTGTTACTTTTGAACTTGTTTGCATGTGACTTAACTGTTGTTGATTATTATTATTTTTAATTACGCTTCCTCATATTCGTTCTTGTTGCACACTTGATTCACAGGGTCTAGTCCCGCCTAGCCAGGAGTGTTTTTGGTTTGTCACCCGTTCGCTATGACTTGGTGTGTATACGGATGTCCGTTTCGTGTATGTACTGGGGCATAGTGCGGGGGTTGTGGCGTACCGACGCTCCGGGCGCTACATCCTGCAAGTCAGTGTACCCTTTACTGACACAGAGCTCTCAATTGTGTTGGGACTACAATGTAAGGATCACCCCGTTGATCCTTATATTAGAGTGAAATGCTATGTAGATGACTTAAAGTATATCGACCGATTCGCTTGGGGTGCTGCTGTTTATAATTTTTTGGTTTTGTCAATTGAGAAGTTTAAAGTTGATTGCAAACAGTTTCTTGACGGATGTACCATCGGGCTCATGATAAGAATATATATATTGTTATTTTGTTTTTATATCTACGCTGTTATGTTTGTCTTTTTGATCCCCCTAGTATGTTTTAATTCCAGGCTTGGTTCCATGAGCATTTTCCCTCCTGTGGGCATGCCGTGTTGGTGCAGGCCTTCCCACCTTTTTTTGAAGTTGTAGAAGAGTAATTTGCTTGCACAAAAAAAGGAAATTGAAAAGCGTTTCAGAAAGCTGACCTTCTCCGACGTAAGTAAACATTTTGATTGAAAACGTTATGTATACATGAATAATGAGGAATTAGATGCTTATATTATATAATTTAAGCGTTTACTTGCAACTAAATCAAATTAAACTTGCTGATAAAAATGAGCTTAGGTTGCTAGCTTGTGCAGAGGATGTACCAGAGTCTGACTTTCAAAATGAGGTTGATGAGGTTGATGATGATGATGGTGAAGAGGATGATGTAGTAGCACCCCAGAGCGAAGCGCACTACATCCCCCGCACCATAGCCCAACATGTGTAACAAAATGGGAACTCCGCACATGCACCAAGCTACAGCGAACGGGAGACAAACAAAATCTCTCCTATGCTAGGTGGTCTAGACCCTAATACGGATCGCGCAAAAGACAAATATCAAACTCAGAAGCTCCCGGATACAAACATACAAACATACATGCTCAAAATATAAACAGATATACAAAATAAAGCGAGTCAAATTATATACAAATATTTCCAAATTTGAATTCATAATCTTATACATGCGTTCAAAAGCTAAAAAATATGAATTAAACCAAATACGATGCATGAGACTCGTTATACCCAAGACTCGAAAGAAGACGGCCGCTTAGCACAAACTCCCCAAAAGAGTACCTGTAACTCAAAGAACAAAAGGGGAAAAAGAAAACAACGAAAAGGGGTTAGTCCTAAAGACTGGTGGGGGGCTAACACACGCACATATACATATACGTAAGAGCATAGCATATTCAAAATTAAAGAGTTCATGAACCGGGGCGTGTACTACAAGAAAAACTGTGAAATTCGATGGACATGCCCGTCAGAATTCCCTCGGAATCCCGTCGGATTTTAACATTTCCGATGGAATTCCGACGGGAATGAGTCCGTAGGAAAACCCTCCATCGGAATCAAAATCCCGAGGGAAAACCGACGGAATTTCGAGGGAAAATAAAATTGAATTTTTTAAATAAAATAAAATATTTCGGACGGGAATCCGAGGGAAATCCCGTCGGATTTATTAAAAATAAACAAAGTAAAAAAAATAAATCACACTATTCCGACGGAATTTCCCTCGGAATCCCGTCGGATTTTTTAAAATAAAAATATAAAATTAAATAATTCTGACTGGATTTCCCTCGGAATCCCGTCGGATTTTTTAGAATAAAAAAATAAAATTAAATAATTCCGACGGGAATTCCCCTCGGAATCCCATCGGAATTATTAAAAAAAAAAGTATTTTTTTTTTTTTTACAACCATTCAAAATAGTTATTCAAAATCAATTACAAAATGGTACTTTGACAAACTATGAGATTGGAGTAAAGATTCCATCCTTTTTGTATCTTCCGAGTATGAAACTGGATCCAGCACTATGTCTGTATTATACTGCTTCTGTAATCAAGGAAACAACCATATTTTGAATATTTCTAATTAAGGGATAATATGCCAACCCAACAGTCAAACTGAAATCACTTCATAACTACTAAGATGGGAGGGTAAAGAATATTTGGAACACAAGAATAGTTCAAGCAGACAAACACAAGAACTTTTAAGGTTTGACTTCTCATATATGCCTTCTGTTGTAATAGCACCTTGTAAATTATGTCTATATATATCAGGATTTCTAAAAATTGAATCTGAAGCCAAGTTTTTAAGATCATATTTTCAGAAAATTGAAAGATAATGATAATGATAATGATAATAATTCTGTTCCCCTAATAGATTTTATTTAATATTTTCACTAAGCAATGTATTTCACCAGAATAGATTCAGGACGCATGTCATAGATATAGTCCAATTAAACTGAATGTCCAATAACAACATATAGTAGAAAACAACACCATATAATATAATAGAGAAATGTTTGAATTCACTTAAAACAACTTTTTAGGTTTGAAGCATATTGATTTAAAAAACTAAATTGAGAGAGGTTCTTTAGAAATTGCTTTCAAAATTTTGAGAGATTAATCTTTCACTCGAATAAGTGACGAGACACTTTGACGATCCAAAAAAACTTATATTTTGTTATATTTTATATAGCACTTTGATTTCAAAGCACTTTGAGTTATTTTAAGCCAAGTAACCATCCACTTTAAACTAATTTACTTACATTATGCAGATTCAAAGATGACCCTGAAACTCCAAATTCATCTCCATTGAAACGAAGCAACACCACAACGCTCCGATCAATCCAAAAGGAGAGAGGAGTCCCTAATGTTCCCCCAAAGAACACCGACATTCACACAAACAGCCCCTTTCATGACAAGAAATTATCGAGCATCATTATCATTTGTCAGATTCAGGAAAAGAAAAAGGTTTTCTACTGCTTAACTCAAACCATATAATGGCATCCCAAAGATATTCAATGACTTACCTCTTCCTTAAATTCTTTCTGTTGCAGCTCTAAAGTGGAAGTCAGGCCACCACCTTCCCCTCCAAATATTTAGAACTTAGGAGTCCAAGGATAGTTTGAGTTTTTCCGGTTCCTGGGGGACCCTAAAAGCAACCATTCTGTTAAATAAACACATTTTCAAGCTATTTTGCATCAGTTGTTTGGGAATTCAAGAGAATAAAAGTGAAACCTATATCAAAACAAAGGTTCTACGGGAAAGACCTGCCTGCAAAACATTCAGAGCAAGAAAATAAATATTAACAGAAAAAGATAACAATAATATTCGAAAGAAATTGTAACAGCCCTAACCTGGGCCGAGTCGGGAGAGGTAAGTAAAGGGTTATTCAAGAAGCGTTTACAATCTCGATCCTTATTTACTCTTTCATGCATTGCATTCTTATGTGACTTATGTGCTAGTTCGTAATTTAATTATTTCCTTTATCGAGCATGTATCTTGAAACTTTTCTTATATGACTCTTAGAACTCTAGTATGCATCCCTTTCCAGCACCTGAAACCCCTTCATATATTTCAAAACCTATTCCTCCAATTTTAGGTTTGAAATTACGAAAATAAACCTACAGCCCTAGAATTTTCCTACATTCCCCGAAGTACTTTTTGTCACGCCCCAGTTTTTCAGAGGTTTGAGCATGACGTATTTGTTACCAATGTGCGCAATTTAATTAATGATATATGCTTCAATATTATTTCTTTTATTGATTTTATTAATTGATTGTGAATTCTTGAGACGTTTGAGCATGTGTGTTTATGTTTGATACCGTTTCTATTTGATTCGAATTCTGTTTTTCATGGAAACTTAGCATGAGTGGATTATGTGACTTATGATTATGTTTATATGCTCGTTGCATGATTTATTCTCGTATGTGTGAGTTTTGGATTCTTTTGTGTGATCGGAACCGAAAAGGGGGCTAAAGAGCATTTAGCGCACCTTGTGTTCCGGGCGGCATATCTTGAGCTCGGGAACTCGGAATCGAGTTCCGTCACCTCCATTGGATCCGGATCAACGAATCGGAGACAATGGGACAAGCCTCATATTTTTCTAAGATTATTTCATTTGCCAAATTTTAACCGAAACAAGCCCCTTGCGCCAAAAATGACAAATAATAGCTATTTCACGTTCGCGGACCTCTCCTAACGTACCTAGACCTTAACCTTTGACCTATACCCACTTGAACACTCTCTCTCTCCGCCCATATCAGCCCCCCACCGAACCAAACCCCCTCACACTCACCAAACTCAGCCAAAAGAGAAAGAAAGAGGGAGAAAGAAGAGAAAAGGGGGAAGAAGAAGGAACTATTCAAACCTTGGGGTATTTGAGCTCATACCTCCACCATTTCTACTCCAAATTGAAAGGTAAGACAATATTTGTGATGTAAATCTCCTTGTAGTCATTTTGAGTTAAGGTTTGCATGATTTCTCCAAGCTTTGGGTTAGAAATGGCATGTAGGATGAATAGTGAGGGTTTGGGGAAATTGATGTATTCTAGGTTGCTTCCTTGAGTAATCTTTTAATATGAAGTATGTATATATTGCTCCTAAGATGTCATTTATGATATATATGAACTTTCTTTGAGTGTTAATTGAAGAATCATGACTTAACCATTTATGAAATTTGGAGGTTCTGCATGAACTTGTTCTTTCTTCTTTCCTAGCATGAGTTGTTGCAACTTTGGACCATTCATTGGCTTGAAATGCATGAATTCTTGCCACCTTAACTTACCTATGTGTGTTAATTTGATGTTTATATGGTCTAGCATGAGTTTTGCCCTGCTTGTTGTGTGTTTTTCGCCACTGACCTAAATCCGCGAGGGTGGATTTGAGGCAGAAACTTTGGATCCTTCCCTATTTTCTGACTGAGATTGTTTTATCCCGTTTACCCTCATACGAACTCGGATTGACCTGAATTTTGAATCCAAGGAAACCTCTTGAAGTCTATAACATCCTCCAATTGGAATCAACTCGATATCTTTCTTCAATTGTGAGTTATGATTGTTTGAAAATTGTGTCACCACTTCGCCGAACTTCTGCATTGGCCCAAACTTCAAACCTACGCCATTTTCACCTCGCTTTGAATCATGATTCATGCCACATATCCTTGAAAACATCTATGTGTCTAGTTTGAGCTTCAACAAGTAAAACTTAATTCCAATTTCTCAAACTCAAGATATACCCATTTTTCTACAGCTTGCGCATTTCCGAAAATTGTCAACTTTTCCTAACTTTTGCTAAACTTTGCCAAAACTCGTTCTATCGCCTTTCTTGCACTTCCTCGACCCCTTATGTGACTTATATGCATTATATACATGCCTAATTGATCCATATGCATTGTTAACATGTATTGTAATATATTATGAATTGAATGATTAAAACATGTATGTGTCTAAATGGCCTTATTAGTGTGTATGAACATGAATCACATCAACTCATGACATCTTATGATCTATTGTATATTGAAACATGGCATAGCATTTCACGAACACCTCATGTTAATACCGTGCGTCCTAATTGGTTTCATATTGGGTCGTTTCTCACGAGTACACATTATTTCATTCTCTTGTACAGTTCATCTCCTGGGTGGAGATATCGTGATCGATAGGCTCACGTCCTAGCTTGTATCCTTGTATCGTTATCTTCCAGGTGAGGGTGTTTTCGTTCTAGTTATGTATAAAACCCTATAACCCTTATGTGACAAGTTTTGGCCTAAAACTTTATGTATATATATGTTATCTTTACAAAGTGGAGTCATTGAGTAAATTTTTCTGAAATTATACGTATGGGCGTATATAAGCTTAAAATGGTTTTGCAACGAGGCTATGCTCCAAACAGTGTGTCTTCATGCTAGATACGGATTAGGATGACACGGAGAGGTACGTTTATAGCATATGCCGAGTTGCACGGTAAGGTATGTTTTCTTATAGTATGTATCCTAAGTATGAAGCAAATGTTTTGGCGAGAAATGTATGAATGAATGCACAATGGGGCCCAGGGACTTGGTGTTAGAGGCTATCCGGGGAGGCATGGGCCGACGGTGATCCCTTTCACTAGTTCCAATTATATTAACGGCGTAACCGGACCTCGTTAGGAGTTAGCGAGGAATGGACGCTGAGTGCCACTAGGGGAGTCATGAAACCCTTTTAGTCCATGCATGGATGGTTCGGGCAGATCACCCGGCCATCACCCGGAGGAAGAAGGTTGGAACTTATTTTATGATTATGATTATGTTATGATTGTTATGTACCGTACGGGAAGGCCGAGACACGGATTGCCGAAACGACTATGTCTTATGTTAAGTTATATGACTTGTGTGTATTATATATATTGCATGATCACGTATTCAATGTATTAATGATATTTGTCGTACACGGTCGAAGTTTGGTTGGAGATTATGCACGCTCACTCGCCGAGCCTTTATGTTTATGTATGAATTATGAACTTAATGAATTTAATATGAATTAGTCGTAAAACCCGAGCATTGCTTAGTCCTTTTTTGCCCTCGTGGGAACTCACTTTAAATAAAACTTTGCTCGGGATTTATGACCTGCATGTGCATGTTTTTATATATATGCATAGATCCTGCTCACTCAGTCTTCTAGAGACTGACCCCTCTTTCCCACTTCTCAGTTCTTGCAGGTTTTGGCTAGGCGGGAGTCGAGTCATTGCATTCTTGATCGAGTCACACTTGTACACTTGAGTCACATTTCATATTGATATGTTATAATTGTATCTCTTGACGTAATTGGGCCTGTGTGCCAACTATGATTCATTGTTGATTATTGATTCGGGACAGGTTGCATGTTTAGCTGAACCCGTTGTTAGGATGCATGATGGATTTAAATTATGTATTGGAATTGTTGGACTTGTAGTAATTGTTGAAAAGTATGAATTATATGTTATTGCTTCCGCATTGCACATTTGGTTTTTCTTGAGTTATTTGGTATGGGGTTAGATTCTGCCTAGCAAGGTTGTTTTTATTTTGTCTCCCGTTCGCTATGAGTCCGGTTCATGCTTCGACTATCCATTTCATGTGTGGACTAGACTCATAGTGCGGGGGATGTGGCGCCTATCGTCCCGGGTGCTACATCCTTAAGTGGTATCAGAGCCCGATTGCAAAACCGGTTTTCTAGTGTCGTGATTGAGTCAGTTTAGGTCGTGCGGCATAGGAACAACTTGTCAACGTATGCATTGCATTGGCTTTTATTGTTATTTGCTGCTAATTGTTGAGATTGTTCGATATACATAACTTAATTTTAATCTCATTACTTTGGTATTGCATTTTGCATTTAGTGTGCTTTCATTGATTCAACTATGTGCCATAAGCATATCCTAACCGACATACATATATATTTGAGTTGAATTTTGATTATAGATTGTAATCATGTCAATCAAGCTACAACCTGTTTCAACTACAAGTTACTTCTACTAGATCGACAGAGGGATTGTGGGAGCAAAAAGGGAATTGAAGGCTAGGTCTTTAATTTTCGCGGCTTGCCAAATGGAATTTCATATCATGGCTCGATATCATGAGAGGAAGGTAATAGGAAGCTTGGATCATGGGAAGGTTTATCAATTTCATCCTTTTTACAAACCTTGAAGATTATCAAAGTACAAGTATGGTGGAGACTCAATATTTCTAATTTAAGGGAGTTGTGAGACAACAAGATGGATGTGGAACTTCTTACCACCCAATTATAAAGGCGTTCAATATGAGATCAAACTCTCCAAGGTCCACTGTTGAGACCTCCGAGTTCGAGATGGTTGAGCAATTGGAAGGTCAAATTGGGAAGCTTCAAAGGACCAAATGCAAGATGTGTTGGAGGCTTCGACTCAACTAAGATGAAAAGAGTGGAGAGTCGTTAATTGTAGGATTTTACAAAAAGGAGTCAAGTCAAGAAGCTTGGGAGATACGGTTGCAATTGAGGATTAACAAATGGATGCAAAGCAAAGATAGCCAGGAGTCTCGAAGAATTCAAATCGCATCAACTTCTAGGAATTTTGGAACACGGTGATATCAAGAAGCAAGCAAGGATGGGAAGCATCATCAATGATTGAATATGCACGTGGATTGGAATCAAGGTACGAGATATCGTACTAAAATCCATCATGATGGTGACAGGTTCAATGCATTCATAGCACGTGCATCATACGTTGTAATTTACTTATTTAAATTCCTACCTATGTGTTTTAATATTGTAATCAATGACTGGATGTTGCATCTCCTTGGTTGAAATATGTGCTGCACGCGTTGAACATTCTAACCCAACATGCACTGTTTGAATGTTTACTTGTTAGGATACTCTCTCAATGTAATGCCTCAACTATTAATTCAACCGAATCCTTACCGAAGCTCTACCGAAGCGGGTCAAAAAGGAAATTTTTTTGGTGATAGGGAGATACTGGAAATGAAAGTTAAATTTTAGAGATTAAGGGTTGGAATGGATTTGGAATTATTTGAATGAAATGAGAAAAGAGAGGAGAGTTCCGGATTGCAAGAAGATCCGGAAAGATAGAAGTTGGGGATCAAAGAGAGTGGATGTTATTCCAATTCAAACGTCTTGATTTCATGTGAGTAACTCACCGAACCATTTCTTAGCGAGAGTTACTCAGTTGAAGGAGATTAGGATGTTCGATGAAACGAATGTAGATAGAGTTTGAAATAGTGGGTTTTCTATAGAATCGGGAAGTAGAGATGGTGAAATTGTGTGGACTAAGTGTAAAGGAGTAAATGGATCAAAACTGGATGTATCACTACCGTTCAAAGAGAAGGAAGAATTACCATGGCAAAAGATGAGGAATGTAACGCCCCGACAAGGGCATCCCATGCCTATCCCGCGCTACGGTCCTAGCTTGTATATAGAATTGCTATCCATATACCCGCCAAGAATGAAGCAAGCGGTGACAAAAGGACATCCTAGCTAGGCGGTACTAGACTCACAAAGCGAGAATAAAAACAAACACAAGTATGCGGAAGCTCGAAGTAAAATACATTCAACAAGGTCTAAGAGAAATATATATTCAACAAGTAGATGACCGTCACGGTCCAGCACGTAATGCTCAAAATACGGAAAGTAAAATCATCCTAGTGACCAACACGGTCCAAAGCATAATAACATCAAACATTCTAAATCCATAAATCCAAAACATAAGCGACATAAATATGAAGTATGTAAAGACACAACGAGTACAAGCTAGACTCGACACAACTCTCAAAGCAAGACCCCGCCTAGCAAGACTCCAAAACGCGACCTGCGGACACGAAAGGTAAAGGAGGTCAGTTCAAACGGAACCGGTGAGGAGAAGATTACATAGTTTAAATATAAGAGGTTAATGCATGCTCAAATCAAAGATGTTCATGATCCGAATTCTTTCGGAAAACAATGCAAGTTTTATAAAAATCGAATCACGAACCGAAGCACCGGCTCGGCGAGTACGAGCACTCCATCCTTACTTCCAAAACCAAAAGAAATCAAACCAATCCATCCTTAACACCGTTGATGTCGAGGGCGTACACCCCCCGATCATCGCAAAAGAACCATGGAGAAGTGGGTCCATGAAACCGACCTTCCCCCAAGCCTACCTTAACCCCGAATCCTCCTCGGAGTCTTAGCAAACTTGTCCAAAAGTGGGTACTTCATAAGGGATCAACCGTCCGCCCTTGCGTTCCCGGCATCACCGCTTATTCCGCCCCGAGCGCTATCAAAAGAACCGACCAAGCAAGCGTCCTTGCAAGGTATAACAAAGGCTCGCTACACAACTCACACGTACATAATACTTAAATGAAAGTTCCGAAACCATTTTGGGTACTATCCCATATACCAAAACTCAAGTTTTACTTGTAAACCATTTTCCATAAGCAAATATCCATAATACGAGCAAAGCTCACAAAACTTGGCTTATAATGCCTACATATACATTTCGAAAACGGGAGTTTAAAACCAATAAATATGAGAGGCCATATGTGTCCACAGTTTTGAAAATATTTTGATATTATAACTCCTCACCTTTACCAAGAACCTCGAAGATCAAGCACGAACAAGGAAGGTTACACGTCCGGAGACTCACCACCTAACAAGACAATGTACCAACAAAGGTAAGACTCGACTCGAAACACTACAAGACGACGCACGGCTTTGACATGAATGAAAATGTGCTAATGATGTGCAAGGAATGTTCGACGATGGTATAGATTGGCAATTAAGATCACATTGCATCATATAAGTCATATATCAAGTTCTCAAGTCATATGTAATAAGCGACCTATGAATCACACTTAACACAATTTAATTAAATGCATAACTTAGTCAATTAAGAAAACTTAAGCATGATTGAGGTATAAAGATCATAATATAAGGTATGCATGAGATGTCACAACATGTAACGAGGTCACAATACATTAGAGACATAATATAAATAAGTAAGGAACAAACGAGAAGCAAAACAAGTGAAACGAATCAAGAAAACAAGGCTGGGGAAAATCCACCCCCATGGATTTTCCTTCACAAAAAATCCACCCTCGCGGATTTGGTCCAGAGCTACTGCCTCAAATCCACCCCCATGGATGTTTACACAGCAAAAATCCACCCTAGCGGATTCTGCCCAGAATTCAAAAAAAAAAACGTGACAGCCACTCCGAATTCGACGGGAATGAGTTCTAAACACCCCAAAACATGAAATTAAGCTTTCAAAACCACAAATTAGCATCATAAAACATCAAGTTACATAATAAAGCATTTAGGAACATTTAAACATCAAGAAATCTAGCAATTCATGCAAGAACTTCATCTTCTACAAGTTTCAAGAAAGCTTCAAGCATAACAATGGTGAAATCAACAATCATTGCAAGAAATTGTAGGAAATCTATCACATTCTCCATAAAAACACATAAGGAACAAGAATCCATCATCAAATCAAGCTAAAACAAGCTAGAACATGAACATGCAAGAATTCTTCATAAAAGCTTCAAAGGTCAACAATGGAGGATTTCCCATAAGAGCATAAAAACATGAAATTCTTACACCAAATCATTCCTAGAAACATAAGAAACATATTTCCATCAACAAATTCGGATTTAATCCATCTAACATGAACCCTAGATTCACATTCAAGCTCAAAACCATCAAGAACACAAACCCATGAAAAGAGCACACAAATCTTACCTTGGGAGCTGGAAATCGAAGAGGGAATCTTGTTCTCTAGTCTTGAATCTCCAGATTTAATCTTCTATCTTTGTTCTTGAAAATGGTTTGAAGGTCTTGGGTGTTCTTGAGAGAATATGAATAGACTTAAGAGAAGGTCTTGAGAGAGAATGGCTTGAATCTTATGAAAATAACGTAACTTAAGTTTGGTGTTATAATCTGATTTGGGTCAGCTGAATAGGGTCATGGAGCGGGTCATACGGGTCGGATTTAAGTGAGATTGGGTCTCAAATTGGGTCAGGATTGAAATTGGGTCGCTGGTCAACATCTAGGCTTGAAAGGGTTGACTTTTCGTAAAACAGCCATAACTTCTTCGTCCGAACTCCAAATCGAGCGATTCAAAAACCCACGAACTCGTAATCGAATTATCTACTCAATTTCATTATGTTCTATCCAGTTTCAGGCTTGGAAAATAAATTTACCTTTTAGTCCCTAAATTATGCTTCAATGTCCAAATAAGCACATTGTTTTGTTTAAGCATAAAGCATGCTATCAAAGCACAATAAGAACAATATGAGCACATAATTAACACATCAATTAGTCACGTATTTCATACAAATCATATATTCCACATAAGTTCAAGCATAACGGTCAATTAAGGCATATTATTCACATAATTCATGCAAAGAAAGGTAAATCGTGCACTCTCGTACTAAACTTTACCTTGACCGAGAAGCGGGCGTCACAACCTCTCCTCCTTAAAGAAATCTGGTCCCCAGATTTACCATCGGAAAATAACTCTGGGTGAAAACTACGCATCTTCTCTATCGTCTCCCAAAATGCTTCTTCGGACTTGAGATCTCTTCGTAGAACCTTATCCAAAGGAGTTTAGCAGAACCCATAATCCCTGGGTATTCCATCTGAAATCTTTCCCAGTTGTTGTACACGTGTTAAGTCTTGATCCAAGTGTATCTCTTTCATCGTTATAGTCTCCATCTCCTCTCCGAAATTCTTCCTCAATCTGTTCCACAGCTCCAGGCTGCTCGCTAGATCTCTAGTTTAGGTTACTGGTCGCATTGATTTGGGGGAAACTACTTCTTGTTGCCTCTAGGAAGACTCGGTCACCATCTTTGAATTCAAAGTCTTTCCTCCTTTGCTTGGCATAACTCCGTTGCCGGTCTTATACCACTCCCACATGTGGTTTAAACTTCACACTTTGTCGATGCGAAAGATCTTAGTTGCTGTATACACCTTCGGTCCATCTTGATCTCGCTTAACCTCTTCAAAAGATCCCTTCTGATCGGAGCAATCTAAGTGCACTAGCCAACGAGACGAGACATAAAACAAGAGAACCCCGTCTCTCAACAAGCAACGAGAGAACCCCGTCTCTCAACAAGCAACGAGAGAGCCCCGTCTCTCAACAAGCAACGAGAGAACCCCGTCTCTCAACCTAAGTTCGAAGGAATCCCGCATCCCTCAAACATCTAAGTTTGAAAAAGTTAACATCTCACAAACTCCTAAATTCGGGAGGATGTAACATTCCTAAATGACTAAAACCGAGGGGACCCAACATCCCCCGAACACAAAAGAGGGAGAACCCTACAACACCCGAGCACAAAAGCACACGAACAACTACTCGGATCCAAAACATGCAAAGCACAAACAAGACACACGACAAGGGACCGCTATACGGTTGAGTCGTTCTCCATCGGTGAGGTAAAGGCTTCGTCGCATCAAAGGCGTCCCTCATAGCTCACCATAACAAAGTGCACAAAATCGAGCATGTACAACATCCAAGGTTACAAAAGTCATAAGAATTAAGTCATACTTACATCATACAAGTTCACCAAAGTATCCAAGATCATGCGATTCGGTTACTAACTTCATACTTAGTAGTAGCATGCATAGAAAGGTCATTCGATTCAATTTCCAAGCTCAAGTCTTGTATTAACATGCATAGATAAAGTCAATTTGAGCATTTAACATGCATGAAGTTGTAAGTATCTAAACATAGCAATTACAATTCGTACTTTAACAATTGATTCAAGTAGCACTAATCAAGATATCATAGTCTTAGTCATGTATAAGCCTATGCAGCGCTCAAATATACGTACGTCATGCTCAATACATATAAGGCATACATTTATTCACATAAGGTCATACTTCCAAGGTAAACAACATACTCTCGATTCCTTATATCACCCTCTAATGATCAGTTCAAGTCTCATATTCGAAATCGTAGATGAGTGTATGCATCGTCATCCCATATTATCATGCTAAAATGAACAACATAATTTAATCACATAAAGTCATGTTTTTAAGGTAAGCGGTAAATTCTCAATTCATTTAATCATGCCTTACGAATTCGTAACATGCATCGGAGCATAAACTCAAATTTTTACACACATTCAAGGTTTAGAGATATTACAATTAGATCCCCCTAGGCGATTCACATACGTTTGGAATTAATACAAAACATCCTTTAAGGTTCCTAGCTACTTGACATAAACCATCCATTTGTTAACTAATTAAGCATGATTTTTCAATTACATGAAAGTTCCCCATAAATAAAAAATTTTTTGACATAATTTCAACAATAATCATGCATCCCGAAAACAAGTAAACAACATGGTCTCACAAGTACTTATTCATGCTTTACATCCATTCAACATAGCTAATAAATCTCAAGGTTGCATTAATGCAAGGGTTACTAGAGTTATCACATGGTAGCACAACTGATCAAGGAAAGCATTTATGCAATTTGCACAAGTAGGAGACAAGCTAAATACAAATGTAACATTTAATGTCAATCATTACCGACATAGCATAAGAGAGGCTACAAAATAATTCAAGTTTAGGTAGAGTGCATGTATCAACTATCAAGTACACCACCCGATAAAGAACAATCAATTTCTAACTTACCGTATTCACATTAGCACTTAAAGCAATTAGCAACGCAAGTCACATGCATATCAAATAATCACATTCTAGCATATAACGTCACAAGTGTAACAATCGGGTAATAATAATATTCAAATCAAAATGTATGAGTGCAATGTCGTGAATGCAGTCCGTACCTTTCACCGTAGTAATGAAATCATGCTCATCATCCTCTTGCCCGCCATTCAACGCATAGGCACGTGCATGTGCCACGTGCATGTGCCACGGGCCTTATCTCATCACCCGGTCCCTTAGTCTTAGGTTCGGTACAATTCCTTGCTATGTGTCCGGTGCTCCCACAATTGAAACATTTACCAAGCTTCTTCCAACAATTTCCTTCACGATGAGTGATGCTACCACAATGATCACAAGGTTTACGCCCTTGTGTAGTTGATAGGATCTCCTTTCCTTTCCCTTTCTTAACCATCACGTGGCCCTTTTTCCGCGGTGGAGGTTGAGAGAAAGAACTAGGGACAACTCTCTTAAGACCCGAACTGAAACAAGGATTAGCAATATTCTTCTTAGTTCCAAGTCTTCGTTCCTCTGCTTCCGCTGCCATAACTAGCTCGGTAGCGGTGGCCCAATCGTTGGTTTCTTCCTGAGTCAAGGTCTTTGCTAACTTCCCACGAAGCCCTTCCAAATTCTGTCGGTCTATCCTCTGATTACAATCCCTTACCCAAAGTGCTGAATTTCCACAAGTAAAGCATCTTCCAAGCTTTCCCCAACATTCGTCTCCCTTATAGCTAATGTCACTATGATGTTCATACAAACCTCTAGTTCTCGGTCTATCACAATTCCTTGCCAAATTTTTCGTGCTACCACAGTTGAAACATCTACCTTGTTTCCACCAACAATTCTCCCCAAGGTGTGTAGCACGACCACAATGCTCACACGGGTTATGGCCCTTAATAGCTTGAGGGGCCTGTACTTGAGATGTAAAAATCTTAGCCTTACCCTTCTCATCCATATGGTGGCCCTCCTCTGATCGCAATCCTTAGCTTTACATTTTGGGTTGCCACAACATATAAAACACTTCCCGTGTCCTTTTCGGTAGTTATGCCCGAAGTGATTGGCGCTCCCATAATGCTTGTACGAGTTTCGGCCCTTAATAGCCAAAGGGGTCGCTGATCCGGATGCAAGATTTTTAGCCTTTCTATCTCCTAACCCCTTATGTGGTACTCAAGAAGTCGAATGTGCCACAAGGATGGTGATCTCTCAGACCCCAATCCGGAAACTACTCCCTTAGTTTGAAACCCTTATTCCTTGACGGTGGGCGTAGGTATCAACGCCGGAGGTGCTGATAAGGTTTGCGGTGCTTGTAGGAGTTACAAAATCTGAATCATAATAGTGAGCAATTTATTGACAATCAGAGGCGGCATTGGTGGTGCAATTTGATTTTCTGCCGGAGGGTCTTGCTCATTTTGGCGTGTCGGAGAGCGATCACTTCTACGAGGAGGCATCCTACACGCAATCTTATCATGTATGCATGTCGATTAGTCATATGCTCATGTCACATATTGTCAAGTAAGCAATGCAATTGCATAATTTAGAAGCAATAGTTAACAAGATATACGTATCATGAGGACGTTCATATATGAAAACAAACCAATACATAAGCACGAAGTTAATTTAAGTACAACGAAGTAGTTACAAGTTAAGTGATATAGGCAAGTAGTTAACAAAAGGGTCAACATATTCAATCAAGATGTACATGTAATGTAAGAACAATTATGTTAATCAACAATGTAGCATATGCAAAATGAATCAATTTAAAGCACATAAGCAAGTTATTCCTATTGCCGTACGACCTCGACGACTCGAGACGACTCAAGAGCCCGGTTTTGAACCTTCGGCTCTGATACCAACCAAATAGGGGTGTAACGCCCCGACAAGGGCATCCCACGCCTATCCCGCGCTACGGTCCTAGCTTGTATATAGAATTGCTATCCATATACCCGCCAAGAACGAAGCAAGCGGTGACAAACGGACATCCTAGCTAGGCGGTACTAGACTCACAAAGCGAGAATAAAAACAAACACAAGTATGCGGAAGCTCGAATTAAAATACATTCAACAAGGTCTAAGAGAAATATATATTCAACAAGTAGATGACCGTCACGGTCCAGCACGTAATGCTCAAAATACAGAAAGTAAAATCATCCTAGTGACCAACACGGTCCAAAGCATAATAACATCAAACATTCTAAATCCATAAATCCAAAACATAAGCGACATAAATATGAAGTATGTAAAGACACAACGAGTACAAGCTAGACTCGACACAACTCTCAAAGCAAGACCCCGCCTAGCAAGACTCCAAAACGCGACCTGTGGACACGAAAGGTAAAGGAGGTCAGTTCAAACGGAACCGGTGAGGAGAAGATTACATAGTTTAAATATAAGAGGTTAATGCATGCTCAAATCAAAGATGTTCATGATCCGAATTCTTTCGGAAAACAATGCAAGTTTTATAAAAATCGAATCATGAACCGAAGCACCGGCTCGGCGAGTACGAGCACTCCATCCTTACTTCTAAAACCAAAAGAAATCAAACCAATCCATCCTTAACACCGTTGATGTCGAGGGCGTACACCCCCCCGATCATCGCAAAAGAACCATGGAGAAGTGGGTCCATGAAACCGACCTTCCCCCAAGCCTACCTTAACCCCGAATCCTCCTCGGAGTCTTAGCAAACTTGTCCAAAAGTGGGTACTTCATAAGGGATCAACCGTCCGCCCTTGCGTTCCCAGCATCACCGCTTACTCCGCCTCGAGCGCTATCAAAAGAACCGACCAAGCAGCGTCCTTGCAAGGTATTACAAAGGCTCGCTACACAACTCACACGTACATAATACTCAAATGAAAGTTCCGAAACCATTTTGGGTATCTATCCCATATACCAAAACTCAAGTTTTACTTGTAAACCGTTTTCCATAAGCAAATATCCATAATACGAGCAAAGCTCACGAAACTTGGCTTATAATGCCTACATATACATTTCGAAAACGGGAGTTTAAAACCAATAAATATGAGAGGCCGTATGTGTCCACAGTTTTGAAAACATTTTGATATTATAACTTCTCACCTTTACCAAGAACCTCGAAGATCAAGCACGAACAAGGAAGGTTACACGTCCGGAGACTCACCACCTAACAAGACAATGTACCAACAAAGGTAAGACTCGACTCGAAACACTACAAGACGACGCACGGCTTTGACATGAATGCAAATGTGCTAATGATGTGCAAGGAATGTTCGACGATGGTATAGATTGGCAATTAAGATCACATTGCATCATATAAGTCATATATCAAGTTCTCAAGTCATATGTAATAAGCGACCTATGAATCACACTTAACATAACTTAATTAAATGCATAACTTAGTCAATTAAGATAACTTAAGCATGATTGAGGTATAAAGATCATAATATAAGGTATGCATGAGATGTCACAACATGTAACGAGGTCACAATACATTAGAGACATAATATAAATAAGTAAGGAACAAACGAGAAGCAAAACAAGTGAAACGAATCAAGAAAACAAGGCTGGGGAAAATCCACCCCCATGGATTTTCCTTCACAAAAAATCCACCCTCGCGGATTTGGTCCAGAGCTACTGCCTCAAATCCACCCCCATGGATTTTTACACAGCAAAAATCCACCCTAGCGGATTCTGCCCAGAATTCAAAAAAAAAACGTGACAGCCACTCCGAATTCGAAGGGAATGAGTTCTAAACACCCCAAAACATGAAATTAAGCTTTCAAAACCACAAATTAGCATCATAAAACATCAAGTTACATAATAAAGCATTTAGGAACATTTAAACATCAAGAAATCTAGCAATTCATGCAAGAACTTCATCTTCTACAAGTTTCAAGAAAGCTTCAAGCATAACAATGGTGAAATCAACAATCATTGCAAGAAATTGTAGGAAATCTATCACATTCTCCATAAAAACACATAAGGAACAAGAATCCATCATCAAATCAAGCTAAAATAAGCTAGAACATGAACATGCAAGAATTCTTCATAAAAGCTTCAAAGGTCAACAATGGAGGATTTCCCATAAGAGCATAAAAACATGAAATTCTTACACCAAATCATTCCTAGAAACATAAGAAACATATTTCCATCAACAAATTCGGATTTAATCCATCTAACATGAACCCTAGATTCACATTCAAGCTCAAAACCATCAAGAACACAAACCCATGAAAAGAGCACACCAATCTTACCTTGGGAGCTGGAAATCGAAGAGGGAATCTTGTTCTCTAGTCTTGAATCTCCAGCTTTAATCTTCGATCTTGGTTCTTGAAAATGGTTTGAAGGTCTTGGGTGTTCTTGAGAGAATATGAATAGACTTAAGAGAAGGTCTTGAGAGAGGATGGCTTGAATCTTATGAAAATAACGTAACTTAAGTTTGGTGTTATAATCTGATTTGGGTCAGCTGAATAGGGTCATGGAGCAGGTCATACGGGTCGGATTTAAGTGAGATTGGGTCTCAAATTGGGTCAGGATTGAAATTGGGTCGCTGGTCAACATCTAGGCTTGAAAGGGTTGACTTTTCATAAAACAGCCATAACTTCTTCATCCGAACTCCAAATCGAGCGATTCAAAAACCCACGAACTCATAATCAAATTATCTACTCAATTTCATTAAGTTCTATCCAGTTTCAGGCTTAGAAAATAAATTTACCTTTTAGTCCCTAAATTATGCTTCAATGTCCAAATAAGCACATTGTTTTGTTTAAGCATAAAGCATGCTATCAAAGCACAATAAGAACAATATGAGCACATAATTAACACATCAATTAGTCACGTATTTCATACAAATCATATATTCCACATAAGTTCAAGCATAACGGTCAATTAAGGCACATTATTCACATAATTCATGCAAAGAAAGGTAAATCGTGCACTCTCGTACCAAACTTTACCTTGACCGAGAAGCGGGGCGTCACAAGGAAGGATTCATAAGAAGGATTAGCACTTGCTAACATGTCAAAATTTTAAGTGATAGAAACTGTGAGGTTAATCGCGGAAGGGATTATAATTGGATTACCGTGTTCCCTCACTTGAAGACGAGGGGTTAAGAAAGGTAGTGAATAACAGGAATCGATCCAATCACTATAATTGGTGATTGATTTAGTGAGGATTAATACAATTGGTTTTGGGAAGGGATACTATGATTTAATCAAGATTGGTTACCGGCTTTTCAAATGTTTTCCGAGGCAAGTTGAGGATGCTATTTCGGCGAGAGAATAAATTCGAGAATTTGAGAAAAGTTCGAGTATGATTCGTGGATAAGGACTTGCTATGGAATGGGAATGGGGTAGTTGTTACGATGTTAATGTTAGGAATAGTGCCCTAGAAAGCCGATTAGTCATAATCCATTTTGGGACTTTCCTAGTATCACAGACAATCTTTGAATAATATACGATTGATTAATATCATAGGCAAACACTTCTTTATATGCTCTTGTTTGGTATGTGTTTACTTTAGCTGTGCATGTATGAGAACTCCCCTAATCCTGATGACTTTAGGACTCTACCATTTAGGTGAAATGGTTCATGAAACGAGCCCTATATCACATAAGTCATGATTAGTAAAATACTCCAAGCCGATGAGTCCTACAGACAGTGGGAGTGTCAACCTGACTCCTCTAAGGCTTGTTTGTGGGATCACGCCCTTAAGAAGGACCACCTTGTTTCATGTAGGTGCAAAGTGTATAGTTGATACGTGCGTGATACATGAGGGTGCTTACTTCAATAAGTAAGTTCATTGAGGTGCCCCGTGTGAGAAGATTCCTAAATGGGAAAGGAAGTTTCTATTTCAGGAAATGGAAACTTCCAGATTAGGAAATATCTCACGAGTCATTGATGTGATTAATTGATCCTTAAGACTTGAGGTTCCTTGTCACTTTATGAGTTAACTCTGTAGTCTTAGGTATAAGCTTTAAAGGGTGTCGCCTTAGACAACTGATTCAAGGCTTATGCTGGGGCTGCACAAGTGATTCATGAAAGTGAATGAGAATCAAGAAAGAACCTACACTTGCATTTGCAAGGTGATCTCTTATTGTGTAAGTCATTCATATGCCATATGGAGTCCTTGGCCAAGGCAGTAGATCAAGACATCAAGAAAAGGGTTTCTTGGATTGAGATCAAATGGATATGAAATGCACTTAGCTTTAAGACCAGATTATTAGGGTTCTGATTATTCCCTTACCCTAGATCTTGGTTGAGAGATAGTAAGTAGGAGGATTGTATCTCACATGAATCAATGACTTAAAGGTTCTGTCGAATCCGAACATTCCAATTCAGCTAGGGGTTAAACACCTGTTGCTAGACTATGGTCGTTTAATCTGTGGACTAATTAATTAATTAGTGAATTAATTAATTGGGGTCACTGCTAATTGAATTGAGAACCTAGAGGGTCACACACAACAACTTGGTTACATGAGTTAAGGCTTTAAAATGATTAAACGAGTTAATCGGGCCAAGAGGGTTCCACACGTGTGACACGTGTGGCTCACGTGAGTGACACGTGTCTCACATGTGTGTAAATATATTTGTATATTTATTTATGTGTTAAATAATTAATGTGATTAATTATTTAATAGACTTTGGTTTAATTTTGAATTAAAAAGAAAGTCTTATTTTGGAAAAAAATAATCTAGTTAATTAATTGTGAATTAATTAATTAGATAAAATAAGTTATTTATTTTAAATAAATAAAGTATAAAATTATCCAAAAATAGTTTGGATATTTTTAGCTCTCTTGAAAGTTGATTTGAATTTGAATTCAAAGTCAAAGTCAAAATTACTTGATGATCAAGTAATAGGAGAGAGGGATCAAATCCTTAGTCCATAAGGACTAGGATTTTCGGTCCTCCCCTTCTTATAAATAGGGGAGCTTGAGCTCCCCTTAGAGCTAATCGAGAATTCTTTTGGTTCATGTGTTGAACACCATCCTTTCTCCAAGATAAACGAAACCCTAGGTTAAGCCTAAACACTAACTAGAGAACTAGCATCCTTACTAGTTAGATTGTAGCCAAGTTGGTGGACTATCTCTAGAGAGCTTCAAGTTAGAAGTTTTGAAGATTCGAGCTTTACCAAAAAGTGGGGATCAAGCAAAATGATCAGAAGGGATGATGAAACGATTCCGAACCCAACATGAAACGAGTGAAAAAATCGAACCAAAGAAGATGGCGAAAACCGTTCGTCCATATCCTGAAGGATGAATTTTTTCACGAGGGTTTTGTGACTGGCAGTTTTCTACTTTCGCAAAACTGGTTTTCGAAGGGAGTTTCAATCATGCTTTTCTCGTTTCATGTTTCTTTCTTTATGTTATATTGCTAAGAACTTCCCTAACATGATTTGAATCTAGATTGGTGTGGATTGTTATCCCTACAATGGATTCTGAAGTAGAAAGCGACTTTCGAGGAACGGGTTGCCATTACCGCATGAAGCGCGTTTGAGGGCGGCTCAAAACGTGTCAAGAAAGCTACTACCCAAGTGAGTTTCTTGATCTCTACGAATTTGGATACACGATTGCGAGTCCAAGATCCTTTTGTTGGAAAATTTTTAAAATTCCGCTGCTTTCTTATTCCTGTTTTCCAACAGTTAACACGCCGAGGATTTCAAAGCTTAATACTACGAGCAAAGGGAATTCCAAGAATTAATCAAGAGCCAAATCGGAGCCTCCTACCGCATTATGAATTATCAACTTTCAACCTCATTGCTTCGGTGAACGGTATAAGAAACATTCATGGCATATGCATACATGCAATTGTAATTCAAATAATTTTGATGACGTGTACCTTGTTTTCCTGTCGTGATAATTGCTTTACATGATTAATGACTTATGTGCTTACTTTATATATATTGCTTTGTCTTTTGTGTCTTACATGATTTCAACTGTTGTAATTGATTCTGTCGCCTCATGTTTGATGTTTGCTCTTTGATGTTTCTGTATGGGTTGTGTGGCTCGGGAGTATTGGAGACTTCCTTGCTTTGTTGTTTGAGAGACGGGGTTCTCTCCTTGTTGTTTCAGAGACGGGGCTCTCTCTTTGTTGTTTGAGAGACGGGGTTCTCTCCTTGTTGTCTCAGAGACGGGGCTCTCTCTTTGTTGTTTTCGAGAGACGGAGTTCTCTCTTTGTTTGCATAGGTTGTAGTGAATCCGAGGACGGATTCTTTTTAAGGGGGTGACGTTGTAACGCCCCAGTTTTTCAGAGGTTTGAGCATGACGTATTTGTTACCAATGTGCGCAATTTAATTAATGATATATGCTTCAATATTATTTCTTTTATTGATTTTATTAATTGATTGTGAATTCTTGAGACGTTTGAGCATGTGTGTTTATGTTTGATACCGTTTCTATTTGATTCGAATTCTGTTTTTCATGGAAACTTAGCATGAGTGGATTATGTGACTTATGATTATGTTTATGTGCTCGTTGCATGATTTTTTTCTCGTATGTGTGAGTTTTGGATTCTTTTGTGTGATCGGAACCGAAAAGGGGGCTAAAGAGCATTTAGCGCACCTTGTGTTCCGGGCGGCATATCTTGAGCTCGGGAACTCGGAATCGAGTTCCGTCACCTCCATTGGATCCGGATCGACGAATCGGAGTCAATGGGATAAGCCTCATATTTTTCTAAGATTATTTCGTTTGCCAAATTTTAACCGAAACAAGCCCCTTGCGCCAAAAAATGATAAATAATAGCTATTTCACGTTCGCGGAGCTCTCCTAACGTACCTAGACCCTAACCATTGACCTATACCCACTTGAATACTCTCTCTATCCCCCATATCAGCCCCCCACGGAACCAAACCCCCTCTCACTCACCAAACTCAGCCAAAAGAGAAAGAAAAAGGGAGAAAGAAGAGAAAAGGGGGAAGAAGAAGGAACTATTCAAACCTTGGGGTATTTGAGCTCATACCTCCACCATTCTACTCCAAATTGAAAGGTAAGACCATATTTTTGATGTACATCTCCTTGTAGTCATTTTGAGTTAAGGTTTGCATGATTTCTCCAAGCTTTGGGTTAGAAATGGCATGTAGGATGAATAGTGAGGGTTTGGGGAAATTGATGTATTCTATCTTGCTTCCTTGAGTAATCTTTTAATATGAAGTATGTATATTGCTCCGAAAATGTCATTTATGATATATATGAACTTGCTTTGAGTGTTAATTGAAGAATCATGACTTAACCATTTATGAAATTTGGAGGTTCTACATGAACTTGTTCTTTCTTCTTTCCTAGCATGAGTTGTTGCAACTTTGGACCATTCATTGGCTTGAAATGCATGAATTCTTGCTACCTTAACTTACCTATGTGTGTTAATTTGATGTTTATATGGTCTAGCATGAGTTTTGCCCTGCTTGTTGTCTGTTTTTCGCCACTGACCTAAATCCGCGAGGGTGGATTTGAGGCAGAAACTTTGGATCCTCCCCTATTTTCTGACTGAGATTGTTTTGTCCCGTTTACCCTCATACGAACTCGGATTGACCTGATTTTTGAACACAAGGAAACCTATTGAAGTCTAGAACATCCTCCAATTGGAATCAACTCGATATCTGTAACACCCGAGCGCAAGGTGTCACATCCCCCGCACCGAGACCCTACCCGAATATGAAATGGACGATCCATACCCGAGCTAAATCCCGACGAACGGGGATATACACACACTCTATGCTAGGCGGGACTAACCCTTAAACCATAAAATCAGAATATACATTAAAGCGGAGGCAATAAACGGACATACATCATGTATAGATATGCAATGAGCAACCCAATTTCAAATTTCAATTCATATACATCACCAATGGCCGTCATGGCTCAAAACAAGTACGCTCCAATATAATATCCATTTACAATGATCAAAAGTGTAATATGTGAGTGTAAGACCAAAATACAAGGACTAAAAGAGAATGCAAGACCTATGACTCGAAATCCCGCCTAGCTCCCTTGACACCTGCACAACACAACTGAAAACCAAACGGGTTCAGTCCAAAAGGGACTGGTGGGTATAAAACAGGGCATAAATATAATATACGACGGTAATTAAACATTCACATGCAAGCTATAATCCCAAGTGAGGTTTTTAAAGAATTTCCCAAGTGGGTGAATAGAAATCATCAAAAGGGATTATAACGATTCATTTACATTAGGTCAAGGTCATTAGTGGCCCGGCGAGTGGGCGTGCAATATCTCCAACCAACACCTCGTGTAATTCATTAACATTCATTAACATTCATTCATTCATTCATTCTTTCTTTTCATGCATATCATTCTTTCGTGCGCATTCAATAACATTTACACCTTCTTCCTCAGGGTTGGTGGCGGGTTTGCAAGGCCCATCCACCCATTCATTGACCAAAAGGGGAACATGACTCCCCAGGTGGCACTCAGCGTCCATTCCTCGCTAACTCCTAACGAGGTCTGGTTACGCCATTCATTGGTGGGACTAGTGTGAGGGATCGCCGTCAGCCCTTGCCTCCTCGGGTCACCACTCACACCAAGTCCCTGGGCCCCATTCATTGTGAACATTCATTCATTCTCGCCAAAACATTTGGTAGGTTCATGAAAGAAAGGCTTTACGTTGAAATCATTTACTCTAGAAAACGACTCTATATACATATAATAGTTTTTAGCTGAAATCTTTACATGTTGGGGTATATAGGGTCATTTATCTAATAGTAGAGAAACCCACCTTAAACGGCAACAAGGAGAACACACGAGCCTCACAGACCGGCCTCGTCTCCAATGGACTCAAAATCTGTGCCAGAAAGGTGAAGTGAGACTCAATATGACCAAATAAGACGCTTGGCAATGTAATGATCATGATATGAATATGTAAAAGATAAGATTATGTTATGAAAATGTTCATGTACACTATTAAGGAATTTAAATCATATAATCAAGTCATTCAATCATTCGTTCATGTTCATTCGAATTCATAATTCACATTTTGCAATCAAATTAATTCAAATAGGAGCATAACACTTATTAAATCACATTTAAAATTAGATCATAAACAATTAAACACATTCAATTTAAAAATTGGAAATTAATTCAAACATGAAATAGGTAACAATTAAATTCTATAATCCAATTAAATCAAATAACAATTTAATATTTAATAAACACATATAAATATATATATAAATATATATATTATATTATATTATATATATATATATATACAACCCATGCATGCAATACTATTTAATTATATATACTTATATATGCATGCATACGTACAGCACAACAACAATACATGCATGCAATTCCATTAAATCAACCAATTTCATGCATGAAACATTCAATTTCAACATATGCATGCCTGAAGCTCATTTCCATACTGCCAATCAACATGCATTACATGCATTAATGTAAAGAAAGAAGGAAATAAATAGCAGCAGTAACCAACAACAAACAGCAGCAACAGCTTCACGACAACACAACATGCATGGAAAATTACAAGGTGACACCCCCGTGTCACCCACATAGAACAAACCGAGACACCCCCGTGTCTCGGTACAGAAGAAACAGACCCTCGTGCACCCCCGTTTCAAGCTGAAAAGGAACAGGTGACACCCCCGTGCCGTGAACGCAGCAGCTCAACAAAATTACAGACTTAACCCCCTGTTTTTTGACAGCAACAGACGCAGCGAGAAGGCAGCAACCAAAGCATGAAATGCAGCAATAAGAAGGCATGAAATGCAGCACAAAATAGCTCTAACAAGCCACTAAAACTGACAGCAAAAGCAAGGCAGAAACGCAGCAGCTTTGACAGCAAGTTTCCAGTCCAAAAACAGGGCATAAATCACACGAAAACAGAGCCTAATTGATCTCGTCTAACTCAACCTGTTCAGGTCACTTAAGCCAGCCCATACACAGCAAAACAACACCATTTCAACATATATATCAGTCCCAAAAAAGTTCAAACATGAAAGGCAGTCATACGTGGCCATTTTATGAGTTTTTTCTCAAGGAGCCATAAGTGATATCTCTTAAATACTTCAACTACCATGCAATCAATAATCATAAATGAGAAGAGGATGTTAAAACAATCATTTTCAGGCTTGGAATCATTCAAAAAGCTCAAGAATTGGAAGAGATCCACAAAATTGCATAAAACCTAACATCTACTCAAGGCAGCCATATATCCAAGAAATCATGATAAAACATTAGGGATGAATGAATGAAAATGACTCATATTGAATGTACATAACATATCCAGGCTTACCTTGTGGATTAAAGGAGGTTTGGAAAGAGATTTGAGCTTGAATCTCTTGGTAGGGCTTGAGCTACGGGATTTCCTGGAAAGCAGATGATGTTTGGCCAATTTTCAGCAAGTGGGAAGGGTTATCTCGGTTTGGGGGGTTAATGGCTGAATAAAGGGTTGAGTTAGGGTTCCATAGAGTCTAACCATAGTTAATTTGGTCAAGGTTTGAGCAAGATATGGTCATTTTAGTGCAGCAAGGTCAGTTTGGTCGCAGTCTCGTTTTTCGGTTGAATTTCGGAGGTTCAAATGACGTTAGAAAAATATAAGGCTAAGTTTACTAAACTCAAATTTTCGTTACGAGTTCAGCGAAGTTGACGGAACTCGAATCCGAGTTCCCTAGCTCAAGATATTAAATACGGAACCAAGGGTGCGCTAAGTGCTCGTTAGCCCCCGACTTGGATTCCAAAATTCAAATTAAATCCGAAACACATGCAAATGAATCCGAAAATACGAAACGAACAAATATTCATATACAAGACACGTATAAGTTCAACATATTAAATTTGCACGAAATTTCGGTATCAATTCATATAGAAACGAAGCACGTAAATGTCACTCATACGCAATATAACAATAAAATTCATAATATTATAAATAATATAACATCACATATGTATATATATAATGAATACATGCATGCCTAATTAATTTACAAATATAAATGCATGCATAACGATATTCATGCACACGTACACAATTAACATATATATTTATATTATATAAATATATTTAATATTAGTATTATTAAAATAATATATATATATATATATTTAATATTAATATTATTAAAATAAAGTAATCAAAATTTAATATTTTATAAGTTAATATTAATAAAACTTAAAATATAATAATTAACATAATTAACATTAATTATAATTAAAATAAAATTAAATATATAATAATAATTATTTCGCGCAATTACGGAGCACACAAGTTATTCACATAAATTCAAATTCAAATATTGCATATATTTCAATTAATCACTTATTTAACAATTAAACAATGAAATTTAATTATAGAAAACACTAAAAATCAATTAATTTGCGCAAATTAGTAAACACATATGTCATTTAAAAAAAAACTGAAAAGTTGGGGCGTTACAATATCTTTCTTCAATTGTGAGTTATGATTGTTTGAAAATTGTGTCGCCACTTCGCCGAACTTCTGCATTGGCCCAAACTTCAAACCTACGCCATTTTCACCTCACTTTGAATCATGATTCGTGCCACATATCCTTGAAAACATCTATGTGTCTAGTTTCAGCTCCAACAAGTAAAACTTAATTCCAATTTCTCAAACTCAAGATATACCCATTTTTCTACAGCTTGCGCATTTCCGAAAATTGTCAACTTTTCCTAACTTTTGCTAAACTTTGCCAAAACTCATTCTATCGCCTTTCTTGCACTTCCTCGACCCCTTATGTGACTTATATACATTATATACATGCCTAATTGATCCATATGCATTGTTAACATATATTGTAATATATTATGAATTGAATGATTAAAACATGTATGTGTCTAAATGGCCTTATTGGTGTGTATGAACATGAATCACATCAACTCATGACATCTTATGATCTATTGTATATTGAAACATGACATAGCATTTCACAAACACCTCATGTTAATGTCGTGCGTCCTAATTGGTTTCATATTGAGTCGTTTCTCACGAGTACACAATATTTCTTTCTCTTGTACAGTTCATCTCCAGGGTGGAGATATCATGATCGATAGGCTCACGGCCTAGCTTGTATCCTTGTATCGTTATCTTCCAGGTGAGGGTGTTTTCGTTCTAGTTATGTATAAAACCCTATAACCCTTATGTGACAAGTTTTGGCCTAAAACCTTATGTATATATATGTTATCTTTACAAAGTGGAGTCATTGAGTAAATTCTTCTGAAATTATATGTATGGGCGTATATAAGCTTAAAATGGTTTTGCAACGAGGCTATGCTCCAAACAGTGTGTCTTCATGCTAGATACGAATTAGGATGACACGGAGAGGTACGTGTATAGCATATGCCGAGTTGAACGGTAAGGTATGTTTTTTTATAGTATGTATCCTAAGTATGAAGCAAATGTTTTGGCGAGAAATGTATGAATGAATGCACAATGGGGCACAGGGACTTGGTGTTAGAGGCTATCCAGGGAGGCATGGGCCGACGGTGATCCCTTTCACTAGTTCCAATTATATTAACGGCGTAACCGGAACTCGTTAGGAGTTAGCGAGGAATGGACGCTGAGTGCCACTAGGGGAGTCATGAAACCCTTTTGGTCCATGCATGGATGGTTCGGGCAGATCACCCGGCCATCACCCGGAGGAAGAAGGTTGGAACTTATTTTATGATTATGATTATGTTATGATTGTTATGCACTGTGCGGGAAGGCTGAGACACGGATTGCCCAAACGACTATGTCTTATGTTATGTTATATGACTTGTGTGTATTATATATATTGCATGATCACGTATTCAATGTATTAATGATATTTGTCGTACAAGGTCGGAGTTTGGTTGGAGATTATGCACGCTCACTCGCCGAGCCATTATGTTTATGTATGAATTATGAACTTAATGAATTTAATATGAATTAGTCGTAAAACCCGAGCATTGCTTAGTCCTTTTTTGCCCTCGTGGGAACTAACTTTAAATAAAACTTTGCTCGGGATTTATGACCTGCATGTGCATGTTTTTATATATATGCATAGATCCTGCTCACTCAGTCTTCTAGAGACTAACCCCTCTTTCCCACTTCTCAGTTCTTGCAGGTTTTGGCTAGGCGGGAGTCGAGTCATTGCATTCTTGATCGAGTCACACTTGTACACTCGAGTCACATTTCATATTGATATGTTATAATTGTATCTCCTGACGTAATTGGGCCTGTGTGCCAACTATGATTCATTGTTGATTATTGATTCGGGACAGGTTGCAAGTTTAGCTGAACCCGTTGTTAGGATGCATGATGGATTTAAATTATGTATTGTAATTGTTGAAAAGTATGAATTATATGTTATTGCTTCCGCATTGCACATTTGGTTTTTCTTGAGTTATTTGGTATGGGGTTAGATTCCGCCTAGCAAGGTTGTTTTTATTTTGTCTCCCGTTCGCTATGAGTCCGGTTCATGCTTCGACTATCCATTTCATGTGTGGACTAGACTCATAGTGCGGGGGATGTAACGCCCCAACTTTTCAATATTTTAAAATGACATATGTGTTTACTAATTTGCGCAAATTAATTGGTTTTTAGCGTTTACTATAATTAAATTTCATTGTTTAATTGTTAAATAAGTGATTAATTGAAATATATGCAATATTTGAATTTGAATTTATGTGAATAACTTGTGTGCTCCTTAATTGCGCAAAATAATTATTTATACGTGTTTTACATATTTAATTTTATTTTTAAATATATTAAATGTTAATTACTTTATTTTAAGGGAAAATATTTGAATAGTACCAAAAAGTTGAAAAAATTCCTTTTAGGTCCCCAATTTTGAAAAAGTTCTCATTCAATCCCCAATTGAAAAATAAAATTCCTTTTAGGTCCCCACAAACAGTACATGTTCGTACATTGTCTTTAGGAATTGAGTATAAAAATCTCAAAATGTCGTATATACGAGATTTCGGGATTTTTATACGCAATTCCCTAAAATATGTACGCAATTCCTGAATTATTATACAACCTTGGGGAGTGAAAAGGAATTTTGTTTTTCAATTGGGGAGTGAACAGGAACTTTTTCAAAATTGGGGAGTGAAAAGGAAATTCAGTTTACACTTGGGGATTTTTGAGGAATTATCCGTTATTTTAATGATATTAATATTAAATATATTTATATAATATAAATATATATATATGTTAACTGTGCACGTATTGTTCAATATATTTGCATGAATTCATGCAATACAATGTAATCATAATTGGTGCATGTATTCTGATTTTATTAGTGCATGCATGCATTTTATATTCATAATTATATACGAATTTAATTTGCTATATTATTTGTTAATATTATGAATTTTATTGATACATTGCGTATGAGTGACATTTGCGTGCTTCGTTTCTATTTGAATTGATACCGAAATTTCGTGCAAATTTAATATGTTGAACTTATACGTGTCTTGTATATGAATATTTGTTCGTTTCATATTTTTGGATTCATTTGCATGTGTTTCGGATTTAATTTTAATTTTGGAATCCAAGTCGGGGGCTAACGAGCAATTAGCGCACCCTTGGTTCCGTATTTAATATCTTGAGCTCGGGAACTCAGATTCGAGTTCCATCAACTTCGCTGAGCTCGTAACGAAAATTCGAGTTTAGTAAACTTAGCCTTATATTTTTCTAACGTCATTTGAACCTCCGAAATTCAACCGAAAAATGAAACGGCGACGAAACTGACCTTGTTGCACTAAAATGGCCATATCTTGCTCAAACCTTGACCAAATTAACTATGGTTAGACTCTATGGAACCCTAACTCAACCCTTTATTCAGCCATTAATCCCCCAAATCGAGATAACCCTTCCCACTTGCTGAAAATTGGCCAAACATCATCTGCTTCCCAGTTTTTCCCGTAGCTCAAGCCCTACCAAGAGATTCAAGCTCAAATCTCCTTCCAAACCTCCATTAATCCACAAGGTAAGCTTGGATATGTTATGTACATTCAATATGGGTCGTTTTCATTCATTCATCCCTAAATTTGAGCATGGTTTCATGGATTTCTGGGCTGAGTTCGAAATAGTTAGATTTAGAGCTTTTTGTTGATCTCCTTCGATTCTTCATGGATTTGATTGATTCCAAGCCTGGAAATGATTGTTTTGACATCCTCTTTTCATTTATGATCATTGATTACATGGTAGTTGAGGTATTTATGAGTTATCGTTTATGGCGCCTTGAGAAACTTTCATAAAAGGGTCACGTATGACTGCCTTAACCGTTTGAGCCTTTTGGAACTGATTTATACATTGAATTTGTGTTATTTTGTTGCACATTTGATAGCCTAATTGACCTGAACTTATTAAGATTACTTGAGATCATTTTATGCCCTGTTTTCTCGCGATTTATGCCCTGTTTTTAGCCTGAAAATTATGCTGTCAGCTGCTGCGTTCTTCCCTTGCGGTTGCTGTCATTTTTATGCATTGTTAAGCTGAATTGTTGCTGCATTTCGTGCCTTGTATTGCTGCATCTCCTGCTTGTTTGTTGCTTGCATTGCTGCTATGTTTTTAAGCTAGAAACAGGGGTTTATACCTGCGTTTTTGGTTGAGCTGATGCGTTCCGACACGGGGGTGTCTTTCTGTCCCTTTTCAGCTTGTAACGGGGGTGCACGAGGGACGGTTTTCTTTGTACCGAGACACGGGGGTGTCTCGGTTTGTTCTGTGATGGTGACACGGGGGTGTCACCTTGTAATTTCCATGCATGTGTGTTGCTGTGAAGATGCTGCTGCTGGTTTCCTTTTCTTTCTTGCATGAAATGTTGATTGCATGCTTGAGCTTGCATGTATTGTATTTAAATGTTAGCATGCATATATGTATATATATATATACTTAAACAATTGCATACATGTATTATAATTGCATGGAAATTTCATGCATTTTGTGTGGTGTGTGTTCGTTGCATGCATGTGGTGTATATATATATATATATATAATATAATATAATATATTTAGGTATATTTAATTATATATATTTATATATGTTTATTAAATATTAGATGTTATTTGATTTAATTGAAGTATAGAATTTAATTGAATGTATTTAATTGTTTATTTTCTATTTGTAAATGCGATTGAATGTGTTTAATTGGTTATGTTCTAATTTTAAATGTGATTTAATACGTGCTATGCTCCTACTTGAATTCTTGAATTAAATTGATTGAAATGTGGAATTATGACTTCGAATGAAAGTGAACGAAAGATCGAATGATTTGATTAAATGATTTAAATTCCTTTAACGTGGAATGTGAAGGATATGAACTCGTTTGAATACGAATGCTTCATTAAATGAATGAATTGAATGTTTATATGTCTTTAAGACTTTAATAGTGCACTTGAACATTTTATGGTATAATATCATCTTTTACGCATTCATATCATGTTCATTGCATGCCGTGCGTCTTATATGGTTCATTGGAGTCTCGAGTCTCACGAACACGTCATGTTGTCTTTGTACAGTTTACCTCCAGGGTGGAGAATCTTGATCAACTAGGCACTCGGTAACTCGTATCCTTGTATCGCCATGTTCCAGGTGAGGGTGTTTTCGTTCTAGTTACATATTAAACCCTACAACCTTATGTGACAAGCTTTGGCCAAAACCTTAAATATATATATATATCTGTTGATTTTAAAATAGTGTCATCGAGTAAACTTTGATAGAGTAAACCCTTTTCAAATGAATTATGAAATATGTTATGTTCTTATGAATCAAATGTTTCGGCGAGATTATGCATGTATGATATGTTCACGGGCCCAGGGACTTAGTGCAAGTGGCTATCTGGGGAGGCAAGGGCCGACGGTGATCCCTTGTACTAGTCCCACCATATGTACGGTGATACCGACCCTCGCTAGGAGGTTTAGCGGGGAATGGGAGCTGAGTGCCCTTGGGGGAGTCATGAAACCCCATTGGCCTATGTATGAGGTGGTCGGGTCTTGCTAACCCGTCCACCACCCGGAGGAAGAAGGTTGGAACTTATTTTATGTTTATGATTATGTTTGTGATTGATTTGCACTGTGCGGGAAGGCCGGGACACGGATTGCCCAAACGAATATGTTTTATGATATGATATATGATCTGCGGGTATTATGATATATTGCATGATCACCTATTTAAAGTATTAATGATATGTGTCGTACACGGTCGGAGTTGGTTGGAGATGATGCACGCTCACTCGCCGAGCCCTTATGTTTATGTATGAATTATGAATGTAATGAATTAATATGATTAGTCGTAAAATCCGAGTATTGCTTGATTATTCTCTTGCCCTTTGGGAACTAATTTCAAATAAAACCTTTCTCGGGATTTATGACTTGCATGTGCATGTTATATATATGTATATCGCTCCTACTCACTCAGTCTTCTAGAGACTGACCCTCTCCCTCCCCAACACTTTAGTGTGTAGGTTTGGCTTTGAAGTTCGAGCTAGGCGGGGTTGTGTTGAGTTCGAGTCGGTCAAGTTAAGTTAGTAGCGTCTCTGCATTCACTTATGTATGTAGATGGTGTATGATTCGACCCTGTGTCAGTATGAACTTGAATCTTATGTAATTGTTATTGTATTGTCGTGTCGGGCTTGTTAAGAATTAAAAGAGGCCTGAAGAGCCCAATTCTGCTTATGGTTTGTGTGTTTGAAATTTAGTTTTCCATTGCATTATATTTTGTTGATTGGTTATCATTGCAGGGTCTAAGTTCCGCCTGGCTTAGGAAGGTTATTTTGTTTATCTCCCGTTCGCTATGGTTGGATACGAGTGCGGACTTTCCATTTCGTTACTCGTGTTGAGCCATAGTGAGGGGGATGTGGTGCCTCACGTGCGGGGTGCTACATCCTTAAGTGGTATCAGAGCCCGGTTGCAAAACCGGTGTTCTCGAGTCGTGTTTGAGTCAGTCTAGGTCGTACGGCTTAGTGACTATGTGACAGTGTGTGCATTGCATCAATCTTGAACATGAAATTTGGCTTTTCTTTTGAAATTTTGTCGAACTATCTGCTGCATTATTATGTGGATCCTTGCCTTTAGTGTTGAATATGTGCCATGGGCATGCACTAATCGCATGCATATATTCTCGAAATAAGTTATGAATTACAGGTTATGAAGATACTATCAAACCACGACAAAGTATCATGCTAACAACGCCTTACTGCAAGTTCTTTTTGAGGCATAGAGGATAGGAATGATACATCGGGGAAAGATATAAAGAATTCGAGAGGTGTAGTCTTCATAGATAAAGCTAGAGTTCAAGGGATAGGAGCTGAAATGGAAGTTTGACTTAAGAGATGCAACTATAGAGGGATATTCGTAGAAATAGGAATTGATCGGGAAATATTTATGACTCCTAATATGGATATATATAGATATGGCTCTCCTCCATAAGATGCCATAATCGGATTCAACAGGACTGTTCAACCTAAGGATTGAAGTGAACACACCTTGAAGATATTTTGGTCCTACATTCGGATCATCGAAGAGGTGTTAATAATTACGGAAAGTCAAGATAAAATGGGTTCGGTAGAAGTTATGAACCTAGGGTCGACAAAGAAGGATTTCTAACTGCGCCTAGTGGTTAGAAATCGAGTTTGTTGAAGTTAAGACTGGGAAGAGTCGGATTTGGGTGCTCTGGATGCCGATTAATGATGGGAAACGAGTCTGGAAGGGAGTAGCGAGAGGCAAGTAATTGTGTGAATACAAATTTAGGGAAGGTAGCTATATTGAGGACGGGATTTGAGTTCGTTTTTCCAAATCGAAGCTGAATTATCATGCTGTGAAGTTGAATTGGAAGATATGGAGCAACAAATGGGAACGATAAAGGCAAAGACTGGTTGAAGGATTATTCTCGGGGAGAGACTCTTTGCAAGGAAATCCTGCACTCAAGTATAAGCAATTGGAGGTGAATTAAACTCATAAAGGATAGGCACGGGAGTCTTGATCACGGTGATGGCGAGAAGTAGGGTTCAGAATTACATTGGGGTTCATTTTTGTAAAAGAATTTGAGCAAGGTTGAAGGGTGATTCCCGAGGAGAAATTTAGATGCTAATTCAGGGAACATCGAAGCGATCAGGGATCGTGAAATTGCAATTCTGGACTGGGAAAGATACAAGTGATGCACAAAGATTCATGGAAAACTTGAAGACCGTGGGAAAGATGAAGCATGATTAGCAAGTCAAAGTGATCTCCTGATTGGAGGAACGAGGAAAAGCTACCGAGCTAACAACTTACCACATTGATGACAGGTTCCAAAACATTCATAGCATGTGCATCATACTTTGCATCACTTATTTATTCTTCTTTACTTATGCACGTGTTTTTTTTTATTTGATTTTGTTGTGCTAATGTGCTGCATATTTAATTGTTGCAAGGTGTGCCACGTGCATTGTCATTTTAACCCGACATGCATTTTAGTGTTTATTTTATAAGGAGTTCTTTCTTCGCATTTCTCAAGTATCTCCTTGTACGGGCCACATCTGAATTAAGAGGAAAAGAATTAATGGGATGGGGCGTTTTAAGGATAGGTTGGTGGAAAGGAAGTTTCAGAAGGAAAAATACAACCGGAGTTGGCTTTGGAGTGCCCAGATCGAACAAGAATGAAGAAAAGGGGTTTGAATATTAACAGCGGTAGAGGAGAAGTGGAAAAGCTAAGGCTATGGATTGCTATGTCATTTAAAGCCCTCCCAATAAAACTTCCATCAGGAATTCCGAAGAAAGAAGGTTCGATGGAGTTCGATGTACAACGATAAAAATTTTAAGGGGGTGAGCATGACCAGGAGGCGAATTCAAAACTTGAGGTCGGAACTGAAGGACTAAAAATAACAGAAGTGTAATTAAGGAAGATTTGGGGATTTTTTTTTTTTATGTTGGCGAGCGGAGATGAATAAGATAACTTTATGGGATGATCAGTAAAATGAGAGCTAGATCACTGGATTCGGGCTGAAGATTTTCACGAGGAATGGGGAAGATAGATTGTTGATTTGTTCTGTGTATGTAAGTCGAGTTGAAGACAAAAGAGTTATGAAGGAGCTTGGGGAAAATTTCTAAATTGAATTATCAAGAGGAAACTGATTCAAATTATCATGGAAAAGTATATTGTCAATGAAGATTGATTCCATGAGTGGTAAGGAAATTTAAGAAGCAATAAATCGGCAAGGACGAACCTTGGAAAGGCTAAATCAGAGTTCCAAGATCACCAAGAACATCCTATCTTCGATTAAAGAATGTTAGGGGCTGAATATCAAATTCCACCATAGAAATTTAAAGAGAGTAAAAAGGAGAGATTGAACGAAAGATAGTAGGAGATTGTGTGACATATATATTCAGGTCGAGAAAGAACTGTTAGGGGCGTTAAGGGTAGTTATCTTTGATTCCCAGCTACCCGAAGTGGCTTCCCGAAGGTGGGAACGGCCGTTCCGGCTGTAAGCCAAAATAGGAACGGTCGTTCCCGTTCTCGCCGCCCTGCACATTGTTCAAATATATGGGAATGGCCATTCCCCAATTACAAAGGGAACGGGAAGGGCCATTCCCGTTTTACAGAAGATGCAGAAAACAGAGCAGAAGAACAGGGGGACACGAACCATAACCCAAAACGCAACAAACACTCATAATTCAACTCTTAATGCTATAATCTATAGAAAGAAACTTATATGCATGCTTTAGGAATAATAAAGCCCAATATAAACATACAAATTATGCCTTAATCATCATAATCACCAACTTTCCTCATATATCAACTCATGCCATATCCTTCCATGATTTCAAGAATTCAAGCACTAATTCAAGTTTAAACCTCCTAATCATGCTTCTAACATCTAAAGCACATCATATTCAAGTTAACCTCAAACCCTAGCTTCATATATGCAATTCAAGAATTCAAATATATCTTCAACTCTACCTTGGATGAATGAAGGAGAAGAAGGTGAAGTTATGGAGATGATGATGCTTCAAAGCTCCTAATTTCTTGATGATTTAACTTGAATAAGATGGAAACTATCTCTTCTTCTTGTGGAAGGTTTGATCGAGAGAGAGATGAGGATGATTGTATGACTTGAAATGAAAATGAAGGTGGAAGAAGATTAAGGAAGCATATATCACGTAATTCATGCCTTCATTTTAATGAAATGATGTAAATTGTAATTAAGTCCCTCACTTATATAAGTCATGCAATTGAGTTCGATTCCCACCATCTTATTCACTTTGGTCCACGAATTGTTTATGCGATTAAGTCCTCACATTTAAATAGGTGTCAATTAAGAACAATTAAGCACTTAGATCATGTTTGGCAATTAATTCATGTAACAAATGAATCTAATTCATGCCATAATGCTCAAATTGATACATATTTCACATAATCATATTGAAATATAATTTATATAATTTATCATAAAATGTAGGAATTTAATAAACGAAAGGATTAAATAAATCCTAACTCTCGGAAAATCACACGTGTCGTTTATACCTGAACGTTTGGAAAATTGGGGCGTTACAATTCTCTCCCCCTTAAGAGAATCCATCCTCGGATCCACCCTTTCGTGTTCATCCCACGTGGGTTGGCCAGTCCCCGTCAGGGATTAGTCCGAAAGAGGTCTTCAATCCACGAAGTTCCTTGCAATGCTGTTAAATCACGACCCTCAACTTTCCGGGATTCTAAACACTCGCGAGAAAATCTAACCTTTCACTAGAATAAGTTGCCAAATAAAAATGAGAGTACCCCGTCTCTCTAACAAATAACGAGAGAACCCCGTTTCTCGCACAAGTACCAAGAGAACCCCGTCTCTTGACTAACAAAATAACCCAGCTACCAAGAAATTAAAGGTAACAATAATGAAGTATATGATGCACGTGGTGTGCATGTTCAAGTGTACCGTTCACCGTGGATCGAAATTCTTCTTTGTGGTAGTTCGGTTGACACTTGATTCTTTAAACTATTTCCTTGGCCGTCTCTCCCCCTTAAGAAAGAAAATGAAAATTTTCTTTCTTAAGCCTTCCGAAGTCCGGAGTGGATGTCCAAATGTTCACACTTTCCTTAGTTTAGCAAAGCTAGGAGGATGGTTGCTAACAATAATCATTAAATCATGCATGCTGATTAAAATGTTAATGCACATGTCACACTTAGAAACAATTCCGGATGCCAAATATAGCAATTAATTTCACAAGATTCACGTAGACACGTTGATCACATAAATTTCACGGCACATAAGGTCAATTAGTGAGCAATTAATGACAAGAATGAATGCAATACACAAGTTACCAAATAATTCCTACGCCGTTCGACTTAGACGTGACACGACACAACACTAGAACCTCGGTTTTGCAACCGGGCTCTGATACCACCTTAGATGTAGCACCCCTTACACGTGGAGGTCCCACACCCCCGCAGTATAGGTCAATCCACATACGAAACGGGCAATCCGTACATGAACTAACCTATAGCGAAAGGGTGACAATGCAATAAACGACAAGCTAGGCGGGATTAATGTATACATGCAACGAGTGAAAGCGGAAGCATAAACTATTCACTATCAAATAAAATTATTAAACATGTCAGGACATTTCTCGTTTGCCAAGTAAAATAAAATATGTTATAGCTTTACATACCAATACATTATCATCTCCGAATATAAATAACAATTAACTATAATAACAGCTCTGAACAACGATAAACAATATGCACCGTGATTGACTCGACTACATGGACTGGACTTGACACGACTCGACTCCCGCCTTGCGTGCACCTCCAAGAACCTGAAAGGTGGAGGCGTCAGTCTATGAAAGACTGAGTGAGGGGCATAGATATATGCGCAAATAACATGCAAGTTATAAACTCGGGTAAGGTTTTGTAACTAAAATAATATATGTGCAAGAATAACATAGCACTCGCCCGAGATTACAACTATCAAGTTTAACACGATAATCACGTTTATTAGAACAATCAGTGGCCATGGCGAGGGGCGTGCACGATCTCCAACCAACCTCGACAGTGAACAAGAATTACATTTTCATTTAATTAGGTTACCACACGAGTCATTATAGTGCACACGATCAATAACACGAAATTCTCCTTTCTCCAATGGTGGTGGGTTTGCAAGGCCCGAACCACCCACGATATCACGTTGCACGTCGGGAACATGACTCCTACGTACGGGACTCCTTCCTCCACCAAACCTCCTGGTGGATTCAGGGGGCATCCCCACGGTTTGAGAGAGGTGTGTGAGTTACCCGTCAGCCCTATGCTTTCCCGGTTGGCTCAAACACTCACCCTTGGGCCCATAATACACGATACACGACAATTCGCCAAACACGATCACGGTTCAATCACGATAACACGGTACATGGGTTGCTTGTAACACGATACACGACTTTCTTGTAACACGATACACGACTTGCTTTCAGGAACATAACTTGCTTTCAATGAACATGGTTTACTTTTAAAGAACATGACTTGAGAGTTTAGAAACACTTGTAAATATATATTTATACCGTTTGGTCCAAAAGTCACATAAGGTTATACGGGTTTCTAAGTAACTAGCAATTAAACCTTACCTGACAGGCGACACGATGACTCATGGATGCGTGAACGTGCTCAGTTGACCACAATCTCCTCCCCGGGAGAGTAACTGGACAAGAAACAGGACATGGTGTACTTGTGAGACAATAACTCATCAATGTTACCAAATAGGACGCACGGCTTAACTATACAACGAGATGACATGCATTCATGAATGTAGCATGATATATTCATATTATGACATGTAATTGATCATATAATAGCATGTTGGGGTTAATTAAAGGTAAAGGAAAAGGAATGGACATTTTATGCAGAAACTTTACTGCCTCTCCAGGGGTCTGGGAACGGCCGTTCCGGCCCTTAGTTCAAAATGGGAAGGGTCGTTCCCAGCTACCCGAAGTGGCTCCCCGAAGGTGGGAACGGCCGTTCCGGCTGTAAGCCAAAATAGGAACGGTCGTTCCCGTTCTCGCCGCCCTGCACATTGTTCAAATATATGGGAACGGCCATTCCCCAATTACAAAGGGAACGGGAAGGGCCATTCCCGTTTTACAGAAGATGCAGAAAACAGAGCAGAAGAACAGGGGAACACGAACCATAACCCAAAATGCAACAAACACTCATAATTCAACTCTTAATGCTATAATCTATAGAAAGAAACTTATATGCATGCTTTAGGAATAATAAAGCCCAATATAAACATACAAATTATGCCTTAATCATCATAACCACCAACTTTCCTCATATATCAACTCATGCCATATCCTTCCATGATTTCAAGAATTCAAGCACTAATTCAAGTTTAAACCTCCTAATCATGCTTTTAACATCTATAGCACATCATATTCAAGTTAACCTCAAACCCTAGCTTCATATATGCAATTCAAGAATTCAAATATATCTTCAACTCTACCTTGGATGAATGAAGGAGAAGAAGGTGAAGTTATGGAGATGATGATGCTTCAAAACACCTAATTTCTTGATGATTTAACTTGAATAAGATGGAAACTATCTCTTCTTCTTGTGGAAGGTTTGATCGAGAGAGATATGAGGATGATTGTATGACTTGAAATGAAGATGAAGGTGAAAGAAGATTAAGGAAGCATATATCACGTAATTCATGCCTTGATTTTAATGAAATGATGTAAATTGTAATTAAGTCCCTAACGTATATAAGTCAGGCAATTGAGTTCTATTCCCACCATCTTATTCACTTTGGTCCACGAATTGTTTATGCGATTAAGTCCTCACATTTAAATAGGTGTCAATTAAGGACAATTAAACACTTAGATCATGTTTGGCAATTAATTCATGTAACAAATGAATCCAATTCATGCCATAATGCTCAAATTGATACATATTTCACATAATCATATTGAAAAATAATTTATATAATTTATCATAAAATGTAGGAATTTAATAAACGAAAGGATTAAATAAATCCTAACTCTCGGAAAATCACACGTGTCGTGCGTACCTGAACGTTTGGAAAATTGGGGCGTTACAATTCTCTCCCCCTTAAGAGAATCCGTCCTCGAATCCACCCTTTCGTGTTCATCCCACGTGGGTTGGCCAGTCCCCGTCAGGGATTAGTCCGAAAGAGGTCTTCAATCCACGAAGTTCCTTGCAATGCTGTTAAATCACGACCCTCAACTTTCCGGGATTCTAAACACTCGTGAGAAAATCTAACCTTTCACTAGAATAAGTTGCCAAATAAAAATGAGAGTACCCCGTCTCTCTAACAAATAACGAGAGAACCCCGTCTCTCGCACAAGTACCAAGAGAACCCCGTCTCTTGACTAACAAAATAACCCAGCTACCAAGAAATTAAAGGTAACAATAATGAAGTATATGATGCACGTGGTGTGCATGTTCAAGTGTACCGTTCACCGTGGATCGAAATTCTTCTTTGTGGTAGTTCGGTTGACACTTGATTCTTTAAACTATTTCCTTGGCCGTCTATCCCCCTTAAGAAAGAAAATGAAAATTTTCTTTCTTAAGCCTTCCGAAGTCCGGAGTGGATGTCCAAATGTTCACACTTTCCTTAGTTTAGCAAAGCTAGGAGGATGGTTGATAACAATAATCATTAAATCATGCATGCTGATTAAAATGTTAATGCACGTGTCACACTTAGAAACAATTCCGGATGCCAAATATAGCAATTAATTTCACAAGATTCACGTAGACACGTTGATCACATAAATTTCACGGCACATAAGGTCAATTAGTGAGCAATTAATGACAAGAATGAATGCAATACACAAGTTACCAAATAATTCCTACGCCGTTCGACCTAGACGTGACACGACACAACACTAGAACCTCGGTTTTGCAACCGGGCTCTGATACCACCTTAGATGTAGCACCCCTTACACGTGGAGGTCCCATACCCCCGCACTATAGGTCAATCCACATACGAAACGGGCAATCCGTACATGAACTAACCTATAGCGAACGGGTGACAATGCAATAAAGGACAAGCTAGGCGGGATTAATGTATACATACAACGAGTGAAAGCGGAAGCATAAACTATTCACTATCAAATATAATTATTAAACATGTCAGGACATTTCTCATTTGCCAAGTAAAATAAAATATGTTATAGCTTTACATACCAATACATTATCATCTCCGAATATAAATAACAATTAACTATAATAACAACTCTGAACAACGATAAACAATATGCACCGTGATTGACTCGACTACATGGATTGGACTTGACACGACTCGACTCCCGCCTAGCGTGCACCTTCAAGAACCTGAAAGGTGGAGGCGTCAGTCTATGAAAGACTGAGTGAGGGGCATAGATATATGCGCAAATAACATGCAAGTTATAACCTCGGGTAAGGTTTTGTAACTAAAATAATATATGTGCAAGAATAACATAGCACTCGCCCGAGATTACAACTATCAAGTTTAACATGATAATCACGTTTATTATAACAATCAGTGGCCATGGCGAGGGGCGTGCACGATCTCCAACCAACCTCGACAGTGAACAAGAATTACATTTTCATTTAATTAGGTTACCACACGAGTCATTATAGTGCACACGATAAATAACACGAAATTCTCCTTTCTCCAATGATGGTGGGTTTGCAAGGCCCGAACCACCCACGATATCACGTTGCACGTCGGGAACATGACTTCTACGTACGGGACTCCTTCCTCCACCAAACCTCCTGGTGGATTCAGGGGGCATCCCCACGGTTTGAGAGAGGTGTGTGAGTTACCCGTCAGCCCTATGCTTTCCCGGTTGGCTCAAACACTCACCCTTGGGCCCATAATACACGATACACGATAATTCGCCAAACACGATCACGGTTCAATCACGATAACACGGTACATGGGTTGCTTGTAACACGATACACGACTTGCTTGTAACACGATACACGACTTGCTTTCAGGAACATAACTTGCTTTCAATGAACATGGTTTACTTTCAAAGAACATGACTTGAGAGTTTAGAAACACTTGTAAATATATATTTATACCGTTTGGTCCAAAAGTCACATAAGGTTATACGGGTTTCTAAGTAACTAGCAATTAAACCTCACCTGACAGGCGACACGATGACTCATGGATGCGTGAACGTGCTCAGTTGACCACAATCTCCTCCCTGGGAGAGTAACTGGACAAGAAACAGGACATGGTGTACTTGTGAGACAATAACTCATCAATGTTACCAAATAGGACGCACGGCTTAACTATACAACGAGATGACATGCATTCACGAATGTAGCATGATATATTCATATTATGACATGTAATTGATCATATAATAGCATGTTGGGGTTAATTAAAGGTAAAGTAAAAGGAATGGACATTTTATGCAGAAACTTTACTGCCTCTCCAGGGGTCTGGGAACGGTCGTTCCGGCGCTTAGTTCAAAATGGGAAGGGTCATTCCCAGCTACCCGAAGTGGCTCCCCGAAGGTGGGAACGGCCGTTCCGGCTGTAAGCCAAAATAGGAACGGTTGTTCCCGTTCTCGTCGCCCTGCACATTGTTCAAATATATGGGAACGGCCATTCCCCAATTACAAAGGGAACGGGAAGGGCTATTCCCGTTTTACAGAAGATGCAGAAAACAGAGCAGAAGAACAGGGGAACACGAACCATAACCCAAAATGCAACAAACACTCATAATTCAACTCTTAATGCTATAATCTATAGAAAGAAACTTATATGCATGCTTTAGGAATAATAAAGCCCAATATAAACATACAAATTATGCCTTAATCATCATAATCACCAACTTTCCTCATATATCAACTTATGCCATATCCTTCCATGATTTCAAGAATTCAAGCACTAATTCAAGTTTAAACCTCCTAATCATGCTTCTAACATCTAAAGCACATCATATTCAAGTTAACCTCAAACCCTAGCTTCATATATGCAATTCAAGAATTCAAATATATCTTCAACTCTACCTTGGATGAATGAAGGAGAAGAAGGTGAAGTTATGGAGATGATGATGCTTCAAAGCACCTAATTTCTTGATGATTTAACTTGAATAAGATGGAAACTATCTCTTCTTCTTGTGGAAGGTTTGATCGAGAGAGATATGAGGATGATTGTATGACTTTAAATGAAGATGAAGGTGGAAGAAGATTAAGGAAGCATATATCACGTAATTCATGCCTTGATTTTAATGAAATGATGTAAATTGTAATTAAGTCCCTAACGTATATAAGTCAGGCAATTGAGTTCTATTCCCACCACCTTATTCACTTTGGTCCACGAATTGTTTATGCGATTAAGTCCTCACATTTAAATAGGTGTCAATTAAGGACAATTAAACACTTAGATCATGTTTGGCAATTAATTCATGTAACAAATGAATCCAATTCATGCCATAATGCTCAAATTGATACATATTTCACATAATCATATTGAAATATAATTTATATAATTTATCATAAAATGTAGGAATTTAATAAACGAAAGGATTAAATAAATCCTAACTCTCGGAAAATCACACGTGTCGTGCGTACCTGAACGTTTGGAAAATTGGGGCGTTACAATTCTCTCCCCCTTAAGAGAATCCGTCCTCGGATCTACCCTTTCGTGTTCATCCCACGTGGGTTGGCCAGTCCCCGTCAGGGATTAGTCCGAAAGAGGTCTTCAATCCACGAAGTTCCTTGCAATGCTGTTAAATCACGACCCTCAACTTTCCGGGATTCTAAACACTCGCGAGAAAATCTAACCTTTCACTAGAATAAGTTGCCAAATAAAAATGAGAGTACCCCGTCTCTCTAACAAATAACGAGAGAACCCCGTCTCTCGCACAAGTACCAAGAGAACCCCGTCTCTTGACTAATAAAATAACCCAGCTACCAAGAAATTAAAGGTAACAATAATGAAGTATATGATGCACGTGGTGTGCATGTTCAAGTGTACCGTTCACCGTGGATCGAAATTCTTCTTTGTGGTAGTTCGGTTGACACTTGATTCTTTAAACTATTTCCTTGGCCGTCTATCCCCCTTAAGAAAGAAAATGAAAATTTTCTTTCTTAAGCCTTCCGAAGTCCGGCGTGGATGTCCAATTGTTCACACTTTCCTTAGTTTAGCAAAGCTAGGAGGATGGTTGCTAACAATAATCATTAAATCATGCATACTGATTAAAATGTTAATGCACGTGTCACACTTAGAAACAATTCCGGATGCCAAATATAGCAATTAATTTCAGAAGATTCACGTAGACACGTTGATCACATAAATTTCAGGGCACATAAGGTCAATTAGTGAGCAATTAATGACAAGAATGAATGCAATACACAAGTTACCAAATAATTCCTACGCCGTTCGACCTAGACGTGACACGGCACAACACTAGAACCTCGGTTTTACAACCGGGCTCTGATACCACCTTAGATGTAGCACCCCTTACACGTGGAGGTGCCACAGCCCCGCACTATATGTCAATCCACAAATGAAACGGGCAATCCGTACATGAACTAACCTATAGCGAACGGGTGACAATGCAATAAACGACAAGCTAGGTGGGATTAATGTATACATGCAACGAGTCAAAGCGGAAACATAAACTATTCACTATCAAATATAATTATTAAACATGTCAGGACATTTCTCGTTTGCCAAGTAAAATAAAATACGTTCTAGCTTTACATACCAATACATTATCATCTCCGAATACATGGACTGGACTTGACACGACTCGACTCCCGCCTAGCGTGCACCTTTAAGAACCTGAAAGGTGGAGGCGTCAGTCTTTGAAAGACTGAGTGAGGGGCATAGATATATATATGCGCAAATAACATGCAAGTTATAACCTCGGGTAAGGTTTTGTAACTAAAATAATACAAGTGCAAGAATAACATAGAACTCGCCCGAGAATATAACTATCAAGTTTAACACGATAATCACGTTTATTATAACAATCACTGGCCCTGGCGAGGGGCGTGCACGATCTCCAACCAACCTCGACAGTGAATAAGAATTACATTTTCATTTAATTAGGTTACCACACGAGTCATTATAGTGCACACGATCAATAACACAAAATTAACCCTTCTCCCATGGTGGTGGGTTTGCAAGGCCCGAACCACCACGATATCACTATGCACGTCGGGAACATGACTCCTACGTACGAGACTCCTTCCTCCACCAAACCTCCTGGTGGATTCAGGCGGCATCCCCACGGTTTGAGAGAGGTGTGTGAGTTACCCGTCAGCCCTATGCTTTCCCGGTTGACTCAAACACTCACCCTCGGGCCCATAATACACGATACGCGATAATTCGCCAAACACGATCACGGTTCAATCACGATAACACTATACATGGCTTGCTTGTAACACGATACACGACTTGCTTGTAACACGATACACGACTTGCTTTGAGGAACATAACTTGCTTTCAATGAACACGGTTTACTTTTAAAGAACATGACTTGAGAGGTTTGAAACACTTGTAAATATATATTTATGCCGCTTGGTCCAAAAGTCACATAATGTTATACGGGTTCTAAGTAACTAGCAATTAAACCTCACCTGACAGGCGACACGATGACTCATGGATGCGTGAACGTGCTCAGTTGACCACAATCTCCTCCCCGGGAGAGTAACTGGAAAAGAAACAGGACATGGTGTACTTGTGAGACAATAACTCATCAATGTTACCAAATAGGACGCACGACTTAACTATACAACGAGATGACATGCATTCACGAATGTATCATGATATATTCATATTATGACATGCAATTGATCATATAATAGCATGTCGGGGTTAATTAAAGGTAAAGGGAAAGGAATGGAATTTCACATTTTACACAGAAACTTTACTGCATCTCCAGGGGTCTGGGAACGGCCGTTCCGGCCCTTAGTTCAAAATGGGAAGGGCCGTTCCCAGCTACCCGAAGTGGCTCCCCGAAGGTGGGAACGGCAGTTCCGACTGTAAGCCAAAATAGGAACGGACGTTCCCGTTCTCGCCGCCCTGCACAGTGTTCAAATATATGGGAACGGCCGTTCCCCAATTACAAAGGGAACGGGAAGGGCCGTTCCCGTTTTACAGAAGATGCAGAAAACAGAGCAGAAGAACAGGGGAACACGAGCCATAACCCAAAATGTAGCAAACACTCATAATTCAACTCTTAATGCTATAATCTATAGAAAGAAACTTATATACATGCTTTAAGAATAATAAAGCCCAATATAAACATACAATGTAACAGCCCAAAACAGGGCCTGGATGAAATCAGTAAGTTAAGGCAGTGGTAAAGCGTTTATAGACCGTGATCCAACTTTTTGAATCATCATGCATTGCATTCTTACCTGAACTTTGTGCTCGTATTTGTTCTGACATGTTTTAAGGGGGAATTCTTGACCTTTGATTCAGTTTACTATTCATAACCCGAGCCTACCTTGTTCATATTGCTACTCGAACCCTAGAGGTTCATCACACATGTTTCCCAATCATTTGAACTTGTTTCCCGAGCTCAGAGAGTCTTTCTTGAACCATAAGGGTATTTTTGGAACTTACCGACCAAAGTTACTATTCATCAGAAAATGATCTTTTGATTCTAATACCTTTTCCTACCCAAGTTACAGTCGAATCGATCCTTGAGTCGAGACGAGTCTTTTGAAATTATTCTTGGCTTGGAAATCCATTCCGGAACTTTGTTTTATTGAAAACGTTTTTGAAAACCCTAGTTTACTATTCTTTTTACGAACGGTTTTCATTCGGAAAATGTTTTCTCTTCGGATTTGCACTACTTGAGCTATTTCAAGATTTTTGAGGTGTTTTAAAACTCTTGATTCAAGTCCTAGCTTGAAATTTTGAAGCGTACGTTCGTACGTGAGAATTCACTATTCATCCTACGTTTTCAACTTTTTAACGGTAAAACGTTTTATAGTCGATTTTGGACTCAAAACGCTTCTCGATTTATTTCTTGAATTTTGGAAGCAATCCGGACTTGAAAATCATTCTAGAAAGTCGTTTTTCACTCATGTCGAGTTTCGAGCTCAAAACTTTTCACTAAAACTAATGTATCTTTCAAACGGTAAATCCGATTTCGACGAATGAATATGCGTTTCGAAGCTAATTTTCTTGCCGTCGGAATGGTTAAACTTCCAGCCACTTATCCTTGAGTCTTGGGGGACGAAATTACAGAATTACCTCCAGTAGTCCCATTTTTAGCTTCAACATCCCTAAAGCTTCTAGAAGATACAGGTGGATGAACTCTTGTTTTGCTCTCCTACCCTTAAGCCATTTCTATTTGCAAGGTGAGGGACTTCTTCACACCTATAAATATCCCTCTCATGGCATTTGAATCCTTGCTCAAAGTTGTGTTAACAACACCCTTTCTTCTCTCCCTCTCCCCCTCATTGCCGTCGGCACCCCCCACTAGAGCTAGGTTAGTTTGTTTTGTTTTTATGTTATGTTTAGTTTAGTTTATGTTTTTATGTTATGGTATGTTTATATTACGTTTAGGTTGGGTCTTAGGGTCTTCCCTAAGCCATATAGGATTTTATTTTATGCATTTATTATATAGTTTTCATGATATGTTTTGATAGTTGTTTATATGTTTTAATTGTTTAGTATATGCTTGAATATGTTATGAATTGCTCTAGTATATGCTTTGATCATGTGATATGCTTGTTATATTATGAGAATTGATGCATGATTATTGAATTTGAATTATGTTCATGCATGTTAGCTAATGGAATAGTGATTTACAATTTATTATGTCACAACTTGTTACATGTTGATATGGAATTAAATTGTTACATGTTACATGCCTAAAGGTTCATGATATATGATATGATATGATATGAGATATATTGTGACATGTTGTCACATTGTTATATGACTCTTGAATTATGAATTGAGCTTATGGTATTATTTGGATTAATGGATTAGTGCCTTGATTATGTTATACACTTTAATAGTGTCACATGTTATAACCTAAGATAGATTAGTGTTTCATAACTTGATCTTATGCCTTAATTGGATCTCTTAACTATAGGTTATACCTTTAACCTAGATCACACTTGATTATATTAACATGAACTTGAAACTATAGGTTATAATCAAGATCATAATTTAATTAGGGTGTGTGTGTGTGTGCATACCGTGTGTGTGTGTGTGTTCGTGCATGGTGTGTGTGTGTACCGTGTGTGTGTGGGTGTGTGTATAGTAAGGGTTTGACCCGACCCTTTGACCCGACATGTGAATAGTAACCTGTGAATAGTAATCGTGAATAGTAATCTTGAATAGTATTTTTGAATAGTGCTTTTGAATAGTAAAAATGAAATAAAACTTGTGCTTCCCCTATAGACATTTGCACCTAGGGTTTCCATATCCAGGGTCTAAAATGTGTTTTCAAAATGTGTTTTCTTTCGTGGACTTGTTTCTTAACCTAAGGTTTGCGATAGGATTCATAATTTGACTAAAGCTTACTCGGTTATAGTAAGATCATAGTCTAACGTTAAGAGTAACTCACTTTAACGTATTCCTTTGTGTGTTACTTTCTTGAATACCTTAAATGGTATTACTCTCTTGTGTTACATGTTCTTTACATGTTCCTTGTTCATTGTTTCTTGCATTTCATATGCATCTTGGTTAGTAGTGGGTCTTAGTTCTTAAGCTCACTCTAGTACGCCACCTACAGGAGTTAAAGTTGAGCACTGGGATCCCCAGGGCACCGCATAATCTGTCTACCTACCTTTTGTTACTATTAGGTGAGGTGAAGTTATAAATGTTTTCCAACTGGAACCACGATTATACTATCGTATCATATGTTTTGAAATTCAAAGCTAAACCTCGTTTTGAACTGTCCCTTTTATCGGGACATTCTCTTGAAAGGATCATTCATACTTTAATAGTATACCTTGATCTACAGTACATGTTTCCCAAAGTTCTGCATTCTTGTTCAAAGACAGTTACATGTTTTGCATATGTTTTCAAAGTACAGTTTACAGACAGAATCACATGTTTTCAGACAGAATCATATGTTTTACAGACAGCATCATATGTTACAGTTATAGTTTCACATGTTATAGTTAGCATACTGGAGTGTTACTCTGGTCACTGCTAATCTTAAATGCAAGCATACAGTTTACAGTTTGGGCCCGGCGGTTATGTGTGGAGGTGATACTCGGGAGGTGAGCGCCAACGACATCACCAATACCGGCCGCCACACTTAGACTATTGACACCGACTTTTAACAGGAGGTTTGTTAAGTCAGGACAATTTATCTGGGAACGGACAGCAAATCTGTTCCCATTACATGTTTACAGGTCGCCTAGGGCTAGCTACCCGAACTGACAACCGGTGGAGGATGGTGCATGTTTGTATGCGTTGGTAAGAGTTGTTGTTGACCTTGGTCCGATAGTCTACTATGTGCGGAGTTGTTGTTGATCTTGGTCCGATGCTCTACTATATGTGGGGTTATTGTTGATCTTGGTCCGATACTCTACTAAATGTGGAATTATCGTTGATCCTGGCCCGACACTCTACCGAATCATGTTTTCTGGAGTAAGGATGGAGGAGCCTAGCTTGCGGGCAAAATTCTGTTTCTTAAAGGATGGTTCATATCTGGAAAAGTTCACTTTACCCTTATCCCGTTTTATGAAAGAACTATGAACCATCAACAGCATATGTGTGCGCGTGTGATAGCATTCATGAAAATGTTTTATAACGTGCATTCTTTTACAGCATCGCATTCAAAGAGTTTTATCAATCGAACTTGTTTCAAGTTCTTCTTTAAAGCATCGCATTTAACAGTTTCGAACTTTACTTCAAGTTCTTTAATTCAGTACTTTCTTTAAAGTATTCCCTCACTTAGTCCTTTTGACTAATACCTCTCCCGTTTTCTTGCCTCGTGGTTTCAGGTCTTGCAGCCGCAGTCTAGAGGTATCTTGAAGCTCTAGATTGTCATTTTTGTTTCAGTCAGGACTTAGTATTACTTCCTCTTTTGTGTCCTGCATATGTTTTATGGCTGCATCACTTTATGTTTCTATATATGTTTCTGAATACTTGAGTATCTTCGTTATACTCTTTCTGCTACTCTGTTACCGATATTTTGAACTCTGCTGTATCGGTACTTATATGTGAATCTGTTATATGTTCTGATATGCCGAGTCTCTCTTACACGATCAATATGTTCTTGCTTGTTACATGCCATCATGCACATGTTTTGAAAAGTTTTAAAATACTCTGATTTTCCGCTGCATAGCCACATCGTTGTACATGTATAGTTCTGATAGATAGCCGTTCGCTGGAGTATTTCTTGAGTGATGGCTCACACCATTATTTGAGAGGTGCTTCAGTGCGGGGGTTGAGACGCCGCTCTCCTCTTGTTCTGGTACGGGTGGGGGCGTTACAGCTCTGAGGTGGTATCAGAGCATCGGGTTAAGTAAGAAGAGACTTAACCTAGATTGCTCTCATGTTGCATCATGGATTGTTCACGCATTGCATCCAGGATCATTCTCATATTGCATCGAGACAGGATATTTGGGGATTGCATGGTTCTGTTATCTGGATTTCATATCTGTGGTATCTTCTGTATAGCTATGGCAGTTCAGCCACACCAGGATCCTAATCAGCAGATGGATGAGGCTTTCTTTGAGCAGTTTGAGGCCCCGCGTACTGTGGTAGTTTATCGCCGTGGAGGCACTCGTTTCTACACCTGGCGCAGGTCTAGGAACAGTGGCAGACCTGGGTATTCCTATCCTAACAGAGTTGTGCACTATCTCGAGTCTGAGAGAGATGGTTACTTTCAGGAGTATCAGAGGACCCGTGAGGTCAGGTTGGAGTCTATGCGCCATCAGGATCAGTCACTGCAGTACCAGATTGACAGGGACATCGCTCGTGAGCATGCTGCAGAGATGACTCATATTGCTGATCAGAGGGCTGCTCGTATTACTGAGCTGGAGGCAGATCTTATGCAGATGACTATCGATTGCGATACCTCTATGGAGCGTCACCAGCACTATCGTACCCGTGTGAGAGCTCGCCTGTATGATACCTATCACTTATCCGATGAGCAGGCAGTTGAGGAGGTCGAGGGTCAGGATGTCAGTCAGGCCTCTCAGGAGCCCGAGCCTATGCAGGATCAGTCTGATGGAGGCAATGGAGGGTCTGATGATGATGATGATGGCGGAGATGATCCAGCAGGACACGGACAGGGTGAGGTCGTTGCCGTTTCTGATAACACCACCAGGGGTTCTTTGGACCACAGTTATCAAGGTTGATTGCTGATGGGAGATTTATGTATATAGTACTGATGCATATATATTTATCTATGGATGGCGGACGTATAGCCAGGACAGTTCAGGACTGACTTTTGGATGATGGGATGTATAGCTCTGGTAGATGATCCCCGACTTTTGGCACCACGGATGACGGTTCAGATGACTTGGTACCTGCTAGGTTATTTTCAGCAGGGTTGGACGGATTGGTAAGGCCTGTAAGGGAGTCAACTCGATAGTATCGGGTCCTCCCCATTTTTGAATTAATACTGTTAACATGTGGCCGGTAGTAAATTTTACCAAACCTTGCACAGTTATAAACACTTTCGGCTTTATGTTGGATATCTGTTTACTGTTTTCCATAACTGTCATTGCATGAGTCTTAGAGTTGCTTCAAGATACCATTAGGACCGTTGATAGGATCATGCCATTTCATTTATTGTTAGCATGCTATTATTCTTGATATGTTGGATACGCTTCTAGATATGTTGATCATGCTTCTGATCATGCTACAGTTCTTGTTGATATGACAGTACACGTTCTGTTCCCGTTTTACATGTTGATCATGTTTTGGGATATGTTATACACGTTTCTGATAAGTTGATATGTTACCCGAGCTTCTGTTCTCGTTTATATGTTGTCTGATAGTTGTTTCTGATTAGATGATATGTGTGGAGATCTTGAATCTTTGCTGACATGTTGTTATGGGAATGTGTTGTTCTCATGCTTATGTGTGACTACGTGAGAATGTGAATACGTGGTTACGGATTCTGTGAATCATTATATGTCATGCATCGAATATATGTGTCTGAATGCTTGTGAATTCAGTAACAACATGCCACCGAGAAGAGCACCCCAGAATCGTGTACCACCACTGCCACCCCAAAGAGATGTCACGCCATCCCCTGAAAGGGAAGGAACTCCGGAATTAAGGGATGTGCTACGACAATTTATGAGGGCTTGTGCACCGAGAGATAACCCTCCTAATGAAAGGTCATTGGAGAAATTTCTGAGGATGAATCCGTCTAAGTTCTATGGAGAACCGAACGACCTAAAGGCTGAGAATTGGATTACCAGTCTTGAGAAGATTTTCGAGGCTATGGAGATCTACCCAGAGGATCGTGAACGAGTTCGGTATGCTACTTTTCTTATGGAAGGAGCTGCATACAATTGGTGGAAGCACGTTCAGCATATGTGGATTGAGAACAACGTTGAGGGAAGTTGGGATGAGTTTATTAGAGAGTTTCAACAGAAGTATACGCCGCAAGTGACTCGTGATGCACGAGAGGCTGAGTTTATAAGTCTGGTTCAGGGAACTATGAATGTGATGGAGTATGAAGCTAGGTTTGTGAGGCTGATCAAGTATGCGCCTCATATTCTGAATGATGAGCGTCGCAAGACGAAGAGGTTTATCGATGGACTGAAGCCCGAACTTCGGTTGGCACTTGCTTCCTTGGTTATTGAGACCTACAACCAGGCTGTTGATAGAGCGCTAAGGGTTGAGGCTGCACACAAGGAGATCAAGATAACTACTGCACGTCAAGGACCCTCTAACCCTAAGCCTTATCAAGGTAATAAGCGACCTTCCGGATCTTTTCCCCAAGGAACTGGAAAGAGGCCAATGGTAACACCACAGCGTCAGCAGCAGAATGCTCCACCGAAACAGCAAGCACAGAAGTAGAAAGCGCCACAGCAGTATCAGAAGGCGCCACAACAGCAGAGAGCACCTCAGCCAGGTCCAGAGGAAATTGTTTGCCGATATTATCGCCGAACGGGACACACTGAGGAGAACTGTCGCAAGAAAGCTGGACAGTGTTTCGCGTGTGGTTCCCCTGAGCACCAGATGGATAGTTGCCCGCACAAGATCAGGAGATTTGGGGTCCAGGATAAAGGAAAAGCAGTGGTGGGTACGACGAATAAACCGGTGGTCAGAGGCAGAGCTTATGCTTTGGATGGTAAGGAGGAGGTTGATCCTTCGTCTGTCGTGGAAGGTATTGTGCACATTCTTAACATGCCAGTTAAGGTCTTGTATGACCCTGGTGCCACGCATTCATTTGTTGCTTCTAAATTATGTGCGCATTTACAATTTCCGCTTGAATACTTGCCATATAAATTTGAAGTGAGTTCTCCTTTGGGAACTTGCCTTGTTACGGATCAAGTATATAAACGCTGCCCTATATGTATTGGTACCCGTTGTTACCCGACGGATCTTATTGAGTTGCCGATGACAAGATACGATGTTATACTTGGTATGGATTGGTTGCCTAAGTACCGAGCTAAGTTGGATTGTTACAAGAAAGAGATCATCTTGGAAGAAGATGAAAGTGGGACATCAGAAGGGAAAGTTGAGAAGTTATCAGTGATTTCTTCGATGGAAGCTAAGAAGTTGATTCAGAAAGGAGCTATTGGATTTGTGGCTTATCTTTTGAATAGACCGAAAGATCAACTTAAGATCGAAGAAGTGGAAGTGGTGAACGAGTTCCTAGATGTGTTTCCTGAGCATTTGGATTCGTTACCTCCTGATCGAGAGTTGGAGTTTACGATCGAGACGATATCAGGAGCTGAGCCGTATTCAAAGACACCTTACAGAATGGCACCAGCTGAATTGGATGAACTGAGAAAGCAATTGGACGAACTGATTGAGCCTGGATATGTTCGACCGAGCACATCGCCGTGGGGAGCGCCTGTGCTTTTCGTTAAGAAGAAGGATGGATCATTGCGTTTATGCATTGACTATCGGGAGTTGAACAGGATGACAATCAAGAATAAGTATCCTCTTCCTCATATTGAAGAGCTGTTCGATATACTTCAAGGATCGAAGGTCTACTCCAAGTTAGATCTTAGACAAGGGTATTATCAATTGAAGATCAGGGAAGCAGATATTCCGAAGACTGCTTTGAACAGCCGATACGGACATTATGAGTTTGTGGTAATGCCGTTTGGTTTGACAAACGCACCAGCTGCATTCATGGATATGATGTACCGTATATTCAAGCCGTTTCTTGACAAGTTTGTAGTGATCTTCATCGACGATATTTTGGTATTTTCAAAGACACCGGAGGAACATGCTGAACATCTTCGAATCGTGTTACGCACTTTGCTGGATCACAAGCTATATGCAAAGTTCAGTAAATGTGAGTTCTGGCTTGAGAGAGTTACGTTTCTCGGACACATCATATCAGGATCTGGAATCAAAGTAGATCCCTCGAAGATCGAGACGATTATGGATTGGAGGTCACCGAAGAATCCTTCAGAAGTGAGGAGTTTTCGGGGATTAGCTAGTTACTACCGGAGGTTTGTCCAAGATTTCTCGAAGATAGCTACACCTCTCACTAAGTTGACTAAGAAAGAAGGGAAGTTCGACTGGACGGAGAAGTGTGAGCAAAGTTTTCAAAGATTGAAGGAGATGCTAACAACTGCACCTGTGTTAGCGTTACCAGAAGGAAAAGAAGGATATACTGTTTACCCCGACGCTTCGAAAGAAGGACTAGGAGGAGTTTTGATGCAGAATGGAAAGGTGATTGCGTATGCATCAAGGAAACTCAAAACGCATGAAGTCAACTACCCGACTCATGATTTGGAGTTAGCAGCGATAATTTTTGCTCTGGGAAAGTGGAGACATTACCTGTATGGAGTTACGTTTGAGATCTTTACTGATCATAAGAGCCTGCGATATCTATTCACTCAGAAGGAGTTGAATATGCGACAAAGTAGATGGATGGAATTTCTGGAGGACTACGATTGCATTATTCAATACCATCCAGGAAAGGTGAATGTTGTAGCAGATGCTCTAAGCAGGAAAGTTCGTTTGGCACAGATTTCTGCCAACCCCGAGGTTGAACGAAGAGAGAGAATGGAGGTGATAACTAAAGCTCGAGTCGCGAACGTTGTGATGATATCACCTTTGAAAGAACAAGTGCTGGAGGCACAGAAGAACGACGAGTGGATCAAGAAATGTCTCGAATCTAAGGAGAAAGATGATGAGACCAAGTTCAAGGTTGATGAACATGGAATATTGAGGTACAAAGGTCGAGTATGCGTACCAACTGTTTTGAGGAAAGAAATTCTCGACGAAGCGCATAAGACTAAGTACACGATACATCCCGGAGGCACTAAGATGCATCAAGATGTTAAGACGCATTTCTGGTGGAATGGAATGAAGAGAGACATAGCCAACTATGTCAAGAAGTGCTTAACTTGTCAGAAAGTTAAAGCTGAGCACCAGAAGCCGAGTGGGAAGTTACAACCATTACGGATTCCGACTTGGAAGTGGGAGCAAATCACGATGGATTTTGTCACTGGATTACCCAAAGTCAGAGGAGGACAAGATAGTATCTAGGTGATCATTGATCGATTGACAAAGTCAGCGCACTTTTTGCCAGTAAAAACGACGGATAAGGTCAGCACGTTGGCAAAGCTGTATCAACAAGAGATTGTTAGATTACATGGAGTCCCGAACAGTATAGTCTCGGACAGAGATCCGAAATTCACGTCGCACTTATGGAAAGAAATTCAGACTTTGATGGGAACAAAGTTGAACTTCAGTACTGCAGCGCATCCTCAGACGGATGGACAATCAGAAAGGATGATTAAATACTTGGAAGATATGCTAAGAGCTTGCGCTTTGGACTTCCAGGAAAGTTGGAAAGATTGTTTACCTCTTGTGGAGTTTGCACACAACAATAGTTATCAAGCTTCTATTAAAGCTGCTCCATATGAAGCTCTGTATGGAAGGAAATGTAGATCCCCGTTATACTGGGATTTGGATGAAGCGAGATGTACTGAGGAAGGACCGATCAGAGTGAATTCAGCTAAATGGATAAGAGAAGCGACAGAAAAGATTCAGATCATTCGCCAGAGAATGAAAGCTGCCCAGGACAGGCAGAAGAGTTATGCTGATCGACGAAGAAGGGATTTGGAATTCGCAGTGGGCGAAAAGGTATTTCTGAAGGCATCGCCAAGGAAAGGGTTTTCCCGAATTGGGAAAGGTGGAAAATTAAACCCGAGATATGTTGGACTGTATGAGATACTAGAGAGAGTCGGACCGACAACTTACAGATTGGATTTGCCTGTAGGTCTAACAGGAATCCACAACGTATTTCATGTATCTAAGCTTCGCAAGTGTTTCTCGGATGAGATAGAGGTTGTGCCGATAGAGGAGATACCGTTAGAACCGGATTTGACTTATGTTTTGAAGCCCGCTAAGATTCTACACAGGAAGTTTCAAGAGCTGAGGAATAGGAAAATTCCTTTAGTTAAAGTCCTTTGGAAGGGACATGGGATAGAAGAGGCAACCTGGGAGACAGAAGAGAAAATGCAGAAGCATCACCCTGAGTTGTTTGCAGTTACAGCGGAAGAATCTGAGGACAGATTCTCTTTAAGGAGGGGTGATTGTAACAGCCCAAAACAGGGCCTGGATGAAAACAGTAAGTTAAGGCAGTGGTAAAGCGTTTATAGACCGTGATCCAACTTTTTGAATCATCATGCATTGCATTCTTACCTGAACTTTGTGCTCGTATTTGTTCTGACATGTTTTAAGGGGGAATTCTTGACCTTTGATTCAGTTTACTATTCATAACCCGAGCCTACCTTGTTCATATTGCTACTCGAACCCTAGAGGTTCATCACACATGTTTCCCAATCATTTGAACTTGTTTCCCGAGCTCAGAGAGTCTTTCTTGAACCATAAGGGTATTTTTGGAACTTACCGACCAAAGTTACTATTCATCAGAAAATGATCTTTTGATTCTGATACCTTTTCCTACCCAAGTTACAGTCGAATCGATCCTTGAGTCGAGACGAGTCTTTTGAAATTATTCTTGGCTTGGAAATCCATTCCGGAACTTTGTTTTATTGAAAACGTTTTTGAAAACCCTAGTTTACTATTCCTTTTACGAACGGTTTTCATTCGGAAAATGTTTTCTCTTCGGATTTGCACTACTTGAGCTATTTCAAGATTTTTGAGATGTTTTACAACTCTTGATTCAAGTCCTAGCTTGAAATTTTGAAGCGTACGTTCGTACGTGAGAATTCACTATTCATCCTACGTTTTCAACTTTTTAACGGTAAAACGTTTTATAGTCGATTTTGGACTCAAAACGCTTCTCAATTTATTTCTTGAATTTTGGAAGCAATCCGGACTTGAAAATCATTCTAGAAAGTCGTTTTTCACTCATGTCGAGTTTCGAGCTCAAAACTTTTATTCACTAAAACTAATGTATCTTTCAAACGGTAAATCCGATTTCGACGAATGAATATGCGTTTCGAAGCTAATTTTCTTGCCGTCGGAATGGTTAAACTTCCAGCCACTTATCCTTGAGTCTTGGGGGACGAAATTACAGAATTACCCCCAGCAGTCCCATTTTTAGCTTCAACATCCCTAAAGCTTCTAGAAGATACAAGTGGATGAACTCTTGTTTTGCTCTCCTACCCTTAAGCCATTTCTATTTGCAAGGTGAGGGGCTTCTTCACACTTATAAATACCCCTCTCATGGAATTTGAATCCTTGCTCAAAGTTGTGTTAACAACACCCTTTCTTCTCTCCCTCTCCCCCTCATTGCCGTCGGCACCTCCCACTAGAGCTAGGTTAGTTTGTTTTGTTTTTATGTTATGTTTAGTTTAGTTTATGTTTTTATGTTATGGTATGTTTATATTATGTTTAGGTTGGGTCTTAGGGTCTTCCCTAAGCCATATAGGATTTTATTTTATGCATTTATTATATAGTTTTCATGATATGTTTTGATAGTTGTTTATATGTTTTAATTGTTTAGTATATGCTTGAATATGTTATGAATTGCTCTAGTATATGCTTTGATCATGTGATATGCTTGTTATATTATGAGAATTGATGCATGATTATGGAATTTGAATTATGTTCATGCATGTTAGCTAATGGAATAGTGATTTACAATTTATTATGTCACAACTTGTTACATGTTGATATGGAATTAAATTGTTACATGTTACATGCCTAAAGGTTCATGATATATGATATGATATGATATGAGATATGTTGTGACATGTTGTCACATTGTTATATGACTCTTGAATTATGAATTGAGCTTATGGTATGATTTGGATTAATGGATTAGTGCCTTGATTATGTTATACACTTTAATAGTGTCACATGTTATAACCTAAGATAGATTAGTGTTTCATAACTTGATCTTATGCCTTAATTGGATCTCTTAACTATAGGTTATACCTTTAACCTAGATCACACTTGATTATATTAACATGAACTTGAAACTATAGGTTATAATCAAGATCATAATTTAATTAGTGTGTGTGTGTGTGTGCATGCCGTGTGTGTGTGTGTGTGTGCATGCCGTGTGTGTGTGTGTGTTCGTGCATGGTGTGTGTGTACCGTGTGTGTGTGGGTGTGTGTATAGTAAGGGTTTGACCTGACCCTTTGACCCGACATGTGAATAGTAACCTGTGAATAGTAATCGTGAATAGTAATCTTAAATAGTACTTTTGAATAGTGCTTTTGAATAGTAAAAATGAAATAAAACTTGTGCTTCCCCTATAGACATTTGCACCTAGGGTTTCCATATCCAGGGTCTAAAATGTGTTTTCAAAATGTGTTTTCTTTCGTGGACTTGTTTCTTAACCTAAGGTTTGCGATAGGATTCATAATTTGACTAAAGCTTACTCGGTTATAGTAAGATCATAGTCTAACGTTAAGAGTAACTCACTTTAACGTATTCCTTTGTGTGTTACTTTCTTGAATACCTTAAATGGTATTACTCTCTTGTGTTACATGTTCTTTACATGTTCCTTGTTCATTGTTTCTTGTATTTCATATGCATCTTGGTTAGTAGTGGGTCTTAGTTCTTAAGCTCACTCTAGTACGCCACCTACAGGAGTTAAAGTTGAGCACTGGGATCCCCAGGGCACCGCATAATCTGTCTACCTACCTTTTGTTACTATTAGGTGAGGTGAAGTTATAAATGTTTTCCAACTGGAACCACGATTATACTATCGTATCATATGTTTTGAAATTCAAAGCTAAACCTCGTTTTGAACTATCCCTTTTATCGGGACATTCTCTTGAAAGGATCATTCATACTTTAATAGTATACCTTGATCTACAATACATGTTTCCCAAAGTTCTGCATTCTTGTTCAAAGACAGTTACATGTTTTGCATATGTTTTCAAAGTACAGTTTGCAGACAGAATCACATGTTTTCAGACAGAATCATATGTTTTACAGACAGCATCATATGTTACAGTTACAGTTTCACATGTTATAGTTAGCATACTGGAGTGTTACTCTGGTCACTGCTAATCTTAAATGCAAGCATACAGTTTACAGTTTGGGCCCGGCGGTTATGTGTGGAGGTGATGCTCGGGAGGTGAGCGCCAACGACATCACCAATACCGGCCGCCACACTTAGACTATTGACACCGACTTTTAACAGGAGGTTTGTTAAGTCAGGACAATTTGTCTGGGAACGGACAGCAAATCTGTTCCCATTACATGTTTACAGGTCGCCTAGGGCTAGCTACCCGAACTGACAACCGGTGGAGGGTGGTGCATGTTTGTATGCGTTGGTAAGAGTTGTTGTTGACCTTGGTCCGATAGTCTACTATGTGCGGAGTTGTTGTTGATCTTGGTCCGATGCTCTACTATATGTGGGGTTATTGTTGATCTTGGTCCGATACTCTACTAAAAGTGGAATTATCGTTGATCCTGGTCCGACACTCTACCAAATCATGTTTTCTGGAGTAAGGATGGAGGAGCCTAGCTTGCGGGCAAAATTCTGTTTCATAAAGGATGGTTCATATCTGGAAAAGTTCACTTTACCCTTATCCCGTTTTATGAAAGAACTATGAACCATCAACAGCATATGTGTGCGCGTGTGATAGCATTCATTAAAATGTTTTATAACGTGCATTCTTTTACAGCATCGCATTCAAAGAGTTTTATCAATCGAACTTGTTTCAAGTTCTTCTTTAAAGCATCGCATTTAACAGTTTCGAACTTTACTTCAAGTTCTTTAATTCAGTACTTTCTTTAAAGTATTCCCTCAGTTAGTCCTTTTGACTAATACCTCTCCCGTTTTCTTACCTCGTGGTTTCAGGTCTTGCAGCCGCAGTCTAGAGGTATCTTGAAGCTCTAGATTGTCATTTTTGTTTCAGTCAGGACTTAGTATTACTTCCTCTTTTGTGTCCTGCATATGTTTTATGGCTGCATCACTTTATGTTTCTGTATATGTTTCTGAATACTTGAGTATCTTCGTTATACTCTTTCTGCTACTCTGTTACCGATATTTTGAACTCTGCTGTATCGGTACTTATATGTGAATCTGTTATATGTTCTGATATGCCGAGTCTCTCTTACACGATCAATATGTTCTTGCTTGTTAAATGCCATCACGCACATGTTTTGAAAAGTTTTAAAATACTCTGATTTTCCGCTGCATAGCCACATCGTTGTACATGTATAGTTCTGATAGATAGCCGTTCGCTGGAGTATTTCTTGAGTGATGGCTCACACCATTATTTGAGAGGTGCTTCAGTGCGGGGGTTGAGACGCCGCTCTCCTCTTGTTCTGGTACGGGTGGGGGCGTTACATACAAATTATGCCTTAATCATCATAATCACCAACTTTCCTCATATATCAACTCATGCCATATCCTTCCATGATTTCAAGAATTCAAGCACTAATTCAAGTTTAAACCTCCTAATCATGCTTCTAACATCTAAAGCACATCATATTCAAGTTAACCTCAAACCCTAGCTTCATATATGCAATTCAAGAATTCAAATATATCTTCAACTCTACCTTGGATGAATGAAGGAGAAGAAGGTGAAGTTATGGAGATGATGATGCTTCAAAGCTCCTAATTTCTTGATGATTTAACTTGAATAAGATGGAAACTATCTCTTCTTCTTGTGGAAGGTTTGATCGAGAGAGAGAGATGAGGATGATTGTATGACTTGAAATGAAAATGAAGGTGGAAGAAGATTAAGGAAGCATATATCACGTAATTCATGCCTTCATTTTAATGAAATGATGTAAATTGTAATTAAGTCCCTCACTTATATAAGTCATGCAATTGAGTTCGATTCCCACCATCTTATTCACTTTGGTCCACGAATTGTTTATGCGATTAAGTCCTCACATTTAAATAGGTGTCAATTAAGAACAATTAAGCACTTAGATCATGTTTGGCAATTAATTCATGTAACAAATGAATCTAATTCATGCCATAATGCTCAAATTGATACATATTTCACATAATCATATTGAAATATAATTTATATAATTTATCATAAAATGTAGGAATTTAATAAACGAAAGGATTAAATAAATCCTAACTCTCGGAAAATCACACGTGTCGTGCGTACCTGAACATTTGGAAAATTGGGGCGTTACAATTCTCTCCCCCTTAAGAGAATCCGTCCTCGGATTCACCCTTTCGTGTTCATCCCACGTGGGTTGGCCAATCCCCGTCAGGGATTAGTCCGAAAGAGGTCTTCAATCCACGAAGTTCCTTGCAATGCTGTTAAATCACGACCCTCAACTTTCCGGGGTTCTAAACACTCGCGAGAAAATCTAACCTTTCACTAGAATAAGTTGCCAAATAAAAATGAGAGTGCCCCGTCTCTCTAACAAACAACGAGAGAACCCCGTCTCTCGCACAAGTACCAAGAGAACCCCGTCTCTTGACTAACAAAATAACCCAGCTACAAAGAAATTAAAGGTAAGAATAATGAAGTATATGATACACGTGGTGTGCATGTTCAAGTGTACCGTTCACCGTGGATCAAAATTCTTCTTTGTGGTAATTCGGTTGACACTTGATTCTTTAAATTATTTCCTTGTCCGTCGCTCCCCCTTAAGAAAGAAAATGAAAATTTTCTTTCTTAAGCCTTCCGAAGTCCGGAGTGGATGTCCAATTGTTCACACTTTCCTTAGTTTAGCAAAGCTAGGAGGATGGTTGCTAACAATAATCATTAAATCATGCATACTGATTAAAATGCTAATGCATGTGTCACACTTAGAAACAATTGCGGATGCTAAATATAGCAATTAATTTCACAAGATTCACGTAGACACGTTGATCACATAAATTTCACGGCACCTAAGGTCAATTAGTGAGCAATTAATGACAAGAATGAATGCAATACACAAGTTACCAAATAATTCCCATGCCGTTCGACCTAGACGTGACACGACACAACACTAGAACCTCGGTTTTGCAACCGGGCTCTGATACCACCTTAGATGTAGCACCCCTTACACGTGGAGGTACCACAACCCCGCACTATAGGTCAATCCACATACGAAACGGGCAATCCGTACATGAACTAACCTATAGCGAACAGGTGACAATGCAATAAACGACAAGCTAGGCGGGATTAATGTATACATGCAACGAGTGAAAGCGGAAACATAAACTATTCACTATCAAATATAATTATTAAACATGTCAGGACATTTTTCGTTTGCCAAGTAAAATAAAATATGTTCTAGCTTTACATACCAATACATTATCATCTCCGAATATAAATAACAATTAACTATAATAACAGCTCTAAAGAACGAGAAAAAATATGCACCGTGATTGACTCGACTACATGGACTGGACTTGACACGACTCAACTCCCGCCTAGCGTGCACCATCAAGAACCTGAAAGGTGGAGGCGTCAGTCTATGAAAGACTGAGTGAGGGGCATAGATATATATATGCGCAAATAACATGCAAGTTATAACCTCGGGTAAGGTTTTGTAACTAAAATATTATAAGTGCAAGAATAACTTAGAACTCGCCCGAGATTACAACTATCAAGTTTAACACGATAATCACGTTTATTATAACCATCAGTGGCCCTGGCGAGGGGCGTGCACGATCTCCAACCAACCTCGACAGTGAACAAGAATCACATTTTCATTTAATTAGGTAACCACACGAGTCGTTATAGTGCACACGATCAATAACACGAAATTCTCCATTCTCCAATGGTGGTGGGTTTGCAAGGCCCGCACCACCCACGATATCACGTTGCACGTCGGGAACATGACTCCTACGTACGGGACTCCTTCCTCCACCAAACCTCCTGGTGGATTCAGGGAGCATCCCCACGGTTTGAGAGAGGTGTGTGAGTTACCCGTCAGCCCTATGGTTTCCCGGTTGACTCAAACACTCACCCTCGGGCCCATAATACACGATACACGATAATTCACCTAACACGATCACGGTTCAATCACGATAACAGGGTACATGGCTTGCTTGTAAAACGATATACGACTTGCTTGTAACACGATATACGACTTGCTTTCAGGAACATAACTTGCGTTCAATGAACACGGTTTACTTTTAAAGAACTTGACTTGAGAGTTTTGAAACACTTGTAAATATATATTTTATACCGCTTGGTCCAAAAGTCACATAATGTTATACGGGTTCTAAGTAACTAGCAATTAAACCTCACCTGACAGGCGACACGATGACTCATGGATGCGTGAACATGCTCAGTTAACCACAATCTCCTCCCCGGGAGAGTAACTGGACAAGAAACAGGACATGGTGTACTTGTGAGACATTAACTCGTCAATGTAACAAAATAGGACGCACGGCTTAACTATACAACGAGATGACATGCATTCACGAATGTAGCATGATATATTCATATTATGACATGTAATTGATCATATAATAACATGTTGGGGTTAATTAAGGGTAAAGGGAAAGGAATGGAATTTCACATTTTATACAGAAACTTTACTGCCTCTCCAGGGGTCTGGGAACGGCCGTTCCGGCCCTTACTTCAAAATGGGAAGGGCCGTTCCCAGCTACCCGAAGTGGCTCCCCGAAGGTGGGAACGGCCGTTCCGGTTGTAAGCCAAAATAGGAACGGTCGTTCCCGTTCTCGCCGCCCTGCACATTGTTCAAATATATGGGAACGGCCGTTCCCCAATTACAAAGGGAACGGGAAGGGTCGTTCCCGTTTTACAGAAGATGCAGAAAACAGAGCAGAAGAACAGGCGAACACGAGCCATAACCCAAAATGCAACAAACACTCATAATTCAACTCTTAATGCTATAATCTATAGAAAGAAACTTATATGCATGCTTTAGGAATAATAAAGCCCAATATAAACATACAAATTATGCCTTAATCATCATAATCACCAACTTTCCTCATATATCAACTCATGCCATATCCTTCCATGATTTCAAGAATTCAAGCACTAATTCAAGTTTAAACCTCCTAATCATGCTTCTAACATCTAAAGCACATCATATTCAAGTTAACCTCAAACCCTAGCTTCATATATGATATTCAAGAATTCAAATATATCTTCAACTCTACCTTGGATGAATGAAGGAGAAGAAGGTGAAGTTATGGAGATGATGATGCTTCAAAGCTCCTAATTTCTTGATGATTTAACTTGAATAAGATGGAAACTATCTCTTCTTCTTGTGGAAGGTTTGATCGAGAGAGAGAGATGAGGATGATTGTATGACTTGAAATGAAAATGAAGGTGGAAGAAGATTAAGGAAGCATATATCACGTAATTCATGCCTTCATTTTAATGAAATGATGTAAATTGTAATTAAGTCCCTCACTTATATAAGTCATGCAATTGAGTTCGATTCCCACCATCTTATTCACTTTGGTCCACGAATTGTTTATGCGATTAAGTCCTCACATTTAAATAGGTGTCAATTAAGAACAATTAAGCACTTAGATCATGTTTTGCAATTAATTCATGTAACAAATGAATCTAATTCATGCCATAATGCTCAAATTGATACATATATCACATAATCATATTGAAATATAATTTATATAATTTATCATAAAATGTAGGAATTTAATAAACGAAAGGATTAAATAAATCCTAACTCTCGGAAAATCACACGTGTCGTGCGTACCTGAACGTTTGGAAAATTGGGGCGTTACAATTCTCTCCCCCTTAAGAGAATCCGTCCTCGGATTCACCCTTTCGTGTTCATCCCACGTGGGTTGGCCAATCCCCGTCAGGGATTAGTCCGAAAGAGGTCTTCAATTCACGAAGTTCCTTGCAATGCTGTTAAATCACGACCCTCAACTTTCCGGGATTCTAAACACTCGCGAGAAAATCTAACCTTTCACTAGAATAAGTTGCCAAATAAAAATGAGAGTGCCCCGTCTCTCTAACAAACAACGAGAGAACCCCGTCTCTCGCACAAGTACCAAGAGAACCCCGTCTCTTGACTAACAAAATAACCCAGCTACCAAGAAATTAAAGGTAACAATAATGAAGTATATGATGCACGTGGTGTGCATGTTCAAGTGTACCGTTCACCGTGGATCGAAATTCTTCTTTGTGGTAGTTCGGTTGACACTTGATTCTTTAAATTATTTCCTTGGCCGTCTCTCCCCCTTAAGAAAGAAAATGAAAATTTTCTTTCTTAAGCCTTCCGAAGTGCGGAGTGGATATCCAAATGTTCACACTTTCCTTAGTTTAGCAAAGCTAGGAGGATGGTTCCTATCAATAATCATTAAATCATGCATACTGATTAAAATGTTAATGCATGTGTCACACTTAGAAACAATTCCGGATGCCAAATATAGCAATTAATTTCACAAGATTCACGTAGACACGTTGATCACATAAATTTCACGGCACATAAGGTCAATTAATGAGCAATTAATGACAAGAATGAATGCAATACACAAGTTACCAAATAATTCCCAGGTTGTTCGACCTAGACGTGACACGACACAACACTAGAACCTCGGTTTTGCAACCGGGCTCTGATACCACCTTAGATCTAGCACCCATTACATGTGGAGGTACCACAGCCCCGCACTATAGGTCAATCCACATACGAAACGGGCAATCCGTACATGAACTAACCTATAGCGAACGGGTGACAATGCAATAAACGACAAGCTAGGCGGGATTAATGTATACATGCAACGAGTGAAAGCGGAAACATAAACTATTCACTATCAAATATAATTATTAAACATGTCAGGACATTTCTCGTTTGCCAAGTAAAATAAAATATGTTCTAGCTTTACATACCAATACATTATCATCTCCGAATATAAATAACAATTAACTATAATAATAACTCTAAACAACGAGAAACAATATGCACCGTGATTGACTCGACTACATGGACTGGACTTGACACGACTCAAGTCCCGCCTAGCGTGCACCTTCAAGAACCTGAAAGGTGGAGGCGTCGGTCTGTGAAAGACTGAGTGAGGGGCATAGATATATATATGCGCAAATAACATGCAAGTTATAACCTCGGGTAAGGTTTTGTAACTAAAATATTATAAGTGCAAGAATAACTTAGAACTCGCCCGAGATTACAACTATCAAGTTTAACATGATAATCACGTTTATTATAACTATCAGTGGCCCTGGCGAGGGGCGTGCACGATCTCCAACCAACCTCGACAGTGAACAAGAATCACATTTTCATTTAATTAGGTAACCACACGAGTCATTATAGTGCACACGATCAATAACACGAAATTCTCCATTCTCCAATGGTGGTGGGTTTGCAAGGCCCGCACCACCCACGATATCACGTTGCACGTCGGAACATGACTCCTACGTACGGGACTCCTTCCTCCACCAAACCTCCTGGTGGATTCAGGGAGCATCCCCACGGTTTAAGAGAGGTGTGTGAGTTACCCGTCAGCCCTATGGTTTCCCGGTTGACTCAAACACTCACCCTCGGGCCCATAATACACGATACACGATAATTCACCAATCACGATCACGGTTCAATCACGATAACACGGTACATGGCTTGCTTGTAAAACGATATACGACTTGCTTCTAACACGATAAACGACTTGCTTTCAGGAACATAACTTGCTTTCAATGAACACGGTTTACTTTTAAAGAACATGACTTGAGAGTTTTGAAACACTTGTAAATATATATTTTATAGCGCTTGGTCCAAAAGTCACATAATGTCATACGGGTTCTAAGTAACTAGCAATTAAACCTCACCTGACAGGCGACACGATGACTCATGGATGCGTGAACGTGCTCAGTTGACCACAATCTCCTCCCCGGGAGAGTAACTGGACAAGAAACAGGACATGGTGTACTTGTGAGACAATAACACGTCAATGTAACAAAATAGGACGCATGGCTTAACTATACAATGAGATGACATGCATTCACGAATGTAGCATGATATATTCATATTATGACATGTAATTGATCACATAATAGCATGCTGGGGTTAATTAAAGGTAAAGGGAAAGGAAAGGAATTTCACATTTTATACAGAAACTTTACTGCCTCTCCAGGGGTCTGGGAACGGCCGTTCCGGCCCTTAGTTCAAAATGGGATTGGCCGTTCCCAGCTACCCGAAGTGGCTCCCCGAAGGTGGGAACGGCCGTTCCGGCTGTAAGCCAAAATAGGAACGGTCGTTCCCGTTCTCGCCGCCCTGCACATTGTTCAAATATATGGGAATGGTCGTTCCCCAATTACAAAGGGAACGGGAAGGGCCGTTCCCGTTTTACAGAAGATGCAGAAAACAGAGCAGAAGAACAGGGGAACACGAGCCATAACCCAAAATGCAACAAACACTCATAATTCAACTCTTAATGCTATAATCTATAGAAAGAAACTTATATGCATGCTTTAGGAATAATAAAGCCCAATATAAACATACAAATTATGCCTTAATCATCATAATCACCAACTTTCCTCATATATCAACTCATGCCATATCCTTCCATGATTTCAAGAATTCAAGCACTAATTCAAGTTTAAACCTCCTAATCATGCTTCTAACATCTAAAGCACATCATATTCAAGTTAACCTCAAACCCTAGCTTCATATATGCAATTCAAGAATTCAAATATATCTTCAACTCTACCTTGGATGAATGAAGGAGAAGAAGGTGAAGTTATGGAGATGATGATGCTTCAAAGCTCCTAATTTCTTGATGATTTAACTTGAATAAGATGGAAACTATCTCTTCTTCTTGTGGAAGGTTTGATCGAGAGAGAGAGATGAGGATGATTGTATGACTTGAAATGAAAATGAAGGTGGAAGAAGATTAAGGAAGCATATATCACGTAATTCATGCCTTCATTTTAATGAAATGATGTAAATTGTAATTAAGTCCCTCACTTATATAAGTCATGCAATTGAGTTCGATTCCCACCATCTTATTCACTTTGGTCCACGAATTGTTTATGCGATTAAGTCCTCACATTTAAATAGGTGTCAATTAAGAACAATTAAGCACTTAGATCATGTTTTGCAATTAATTCATGTAACAAATGAATCTAATTCATGTCATAATGCTCAAATTGATACATATATCACATAATCATATTGAAATATAATTTATATAATTTATCATAAAATGTAGGAATTTAATAAACGAAAGGATTAAATAAATCCTAACTCTCGAAAATCACACGTGTCGTGCGTACCTGAACGTTTGGAAAATTGGGGCGTTACAATTCTCTCCCCCTTAAGAGAATCCGTCCTCAGATTCACCCTTTCGTGTTCATCCCACGTGGGTTGGCCAATCCCCGTCAGGGATTAGTCCAAAAGAGGTCTTCAATTCACGAAGTTCCTTGCAATGCTGTTAAATCACGACCCTCAACTTTCCGGGATTCTAAACACTCGCGAGAAAATCTAACCTTTCACTAGAATAAGTTGCCAAATAAAAATGAGAGTGCCCCGTCTCTCTAACAAACAACGAGAGAACCCCGTCTCTCGCACAAGTACCAAGAGAACCCCGTCTCTTGACTAACAAAATAACCCAGCTACCAAGAAATTAAAGGTAACAATAATGAAGTATATGATGCACGTGGTGTGCATGTTCAAGTGTACGTTCACCGTGGATCGAAATTCTTCTTTGTGGTAGTTCGGTTGACACTTGATTCTTTAAATTATTTCCTTGGCCGTCTCTCCCCCTTAAGAAAGAAAATGAAAATTTTCTTTCTTAAGCCTTCCGAAGTGCGGAGTGGATATCCAAATGTTCACACTTTCCTTAGTTTAGCAAAGCTAGGAGGATGGTTGCTATCAATAATCATTAAATCATGCATACTGATTAAAATGTTAATGCATGTGTCGAACTTAGAAACAATTCCGGATGCCAAATATAGCAATTAATTTCACAAGATTCACGTAGACACGTTGATCACATAAATTTCACGGCACATAAGGTCAATTAATGAGCAATTAATGACAAGAATGAATGCAATACACAAGTTACCAAATAATTCCCAGGTTGTTCGACCTAGACGTGACACGACACAACACTAGAACCTCGGTTTTGCAACCGGGCTCTGATACCACCTTAGATCTAGCACCCCTTACATGTGGAGGTACCACAGCCCCGCACTATAGGTCAATCCACATATGAAACGGGCAATCCGTACATGAACTAACCTATAGCGAACGGGTGACAATGCAATAAACGACAAGCTAGGCGGGATTAATGTATACATGCAACGAGTGAAAGCGGAAACATAAACTATTCACTATCAAATATAATTATTAAACATGTCAGGACATTTCTCGTTTGCCAAGTAAAATAAAATATGTTCTAGCTTTACATACCAATACATTATCATCTCCTAATATAAATAACAATTAACTATAATAATAACTCTAAACAACGAGAAACAATATGCACCGTGATTGACTCGACTACATGGACTGGACTTGACACGACTCAAGTCCCGCCTAGCGTGCACCTTCAAGAACCTGAAAGGTGGAGGCGTCGGTCTATGAAAGACTGAGTGAGGGGCATAGATATATATATGCGCAAATAACATGCAAGTTATAACCTCGGGTAAGGTTTTGTAACTAAAATATTATAAGTGCAAGAATAACTTAGAACTCGCCCGATATTACAACTATCAAGTTTAACATGATAATCACGTTTATTATAACTATCAGTGGCCCTGGCGAGGGGCGTGCACGATCTCCAACCAACCTCGACAGTGAACAAGAATCACATTTTCATTTAATTAGGTAACCACACGAGTCATTATAGTGCACACGATCAATAACACGAAATTTTCCATTCTCCAATGGTGGTGGGTTTGCAAGGCCCGCACCACCCACGATATCACGTTGCACGTCGGGAACATGACTCCTACGTACGGGACTCCTTCCTCCACCAAACCTCCTGGTGGATTCAGGGAGCATCCCCACGGTTTAAGAGAGGTGTGTGAGTTACCCGTCAGCCCTATGGTTTCCCGGTTGACTCAAACACTCACCCTCGGGCCCATAATACACGATACACGATAATTCACCAATCACGATCACGGTTCAATCACGATAACACGGTACATGGCTTGCTTGTAAAACGATATACGACTTGCTTCTAACACGATAAACGACTTGCTTTCAGGAACATAACTTGCTTTCAATGAACACGGTTTACTTTTAAAGAACATGACTTGAGAGTTTTGAAACACTTGTAAATATATATTTTATACCGCTTGGTCCAAAAGTCACATAATGTCATACGGGTTCTAAGTAACTAGCAATTAAACCTCACCTGACAGGCGACACGATGACTCATGGATGCGTGAACGTGCTCAGTTGACCACAATCTCCTCCCCGGGAGAGTAACTGGACAAGAAACAGGACATGGTGTACTTGTGAGACAATAACTCGTCAATGTAACAAAATAGGACGCATGGCTTAACTATACAACGAGATGACATGCATTCACGAATGTAGCATGATATATTCATATTATGACATGTAATTGATCATATAATAGCATGCTGGGGTTAATTAAAGGTAAAGGGAAAGGAAAGGAATTTCACATTTTATACAGAAACTTTACTGCCTCTCCAGGGGTCTGGGAACGGCCGTTCCGGCCCTTAGTTCAAAATGGGATTGGTCGTTCCCAGCTACCCGAAGTGGCTCCCCGAAGGTGGGAACGGCCGTTCCGGCTGTAAGCCAAAATAGGAACGGTCGTTCCCGTTCTCGCCGCCCTGCACATTGTTCAAATATATGGGAATGGTCGTTCCCCAATTACAAAGGGAACGGGAAGGGCCGTTCCCGTTTTACAGAAGATGCAGAAAACAGAGCAGAAGAACAGGGGAACACGAGCCATAACCCAAAATGCAACAAACACTCATAATTCAACTCTTAATGCTATAATCTATAGAAAGAAACTTATATGCATGCTTTAGGAATAATAAAGCCCAATATAAACATACAAATTATGCCTTAATCATCATAATCACCAACTTTCCTCATATATCAACTCATGCCATATCCTTCCATGATTTCAAGAATTCAAGCACTAATTCAAGTTTAAACCTCCTAATCATGCTTCTAACATCTAAAGCACATCATATTCAAGTTAACCTCAAACCCTAGCTTCATATATGCAATTCAAGAATTCAAATATATCTTCAACTCTACCTTGGATGAATGAAGGAGAAGAAGGTGAAGTTATGGAGATGATGATGCTTCAAAGCTCCTAATTTCTTGATGATTTAACTTGAATAAGATGGAAACTATCTCTTCTTCTTGTGGAAGGTTTGATCGAGAGAGAGATGAGGACGATTGTATGACTTGAAATGAAAATGAAGGTGGAAGAAGATTAAGGAAGCATATATCACGTAATGCATGCCTTCATTTTAATGAAATGATGTAAATTGTAATTAAGTCCCTCACTTATATAAGTCATGCAATTGAGTTCGATTCCCACCATCTTATTCACTTTGGTCCACGAATTGTTTATGCGATTAAGTCCTCACATTTAAATAGGTGTCAATTAAGAACAATTAAGCACTTAGATCATGTTTTGCAATTAATTCATGTAACAAATGAATCTAATTCATGCCATAATGCTCAAATTGATACATATATCACATAATCATATTGAAATATAATTTATATAATTTATCATAAAATGTAGGAATTTAATAAACGAAAGGATTAAATAAATCCTAACTCTCGGAAAATCACACGTGTCGTGCGTACCTGAACGTTTGGAAAATTGGGGCGTTACAATTCTCTCCCCCTTAAGAGAATCCGTCCTCGGATTCACCCTTTCGTGTTCATCCCACGTGGGTTGGCCAATCCCCGTCAGGGATTAGTCCGAAAGAGGTCTTCAATTCACAAAGTTCCTTGCAATGCTGTTAAATCACGACCCTCAACTTTCCGGGATTCTAAACACTCGCGAGAAAATCTAACCTTTCACTAGAATAAGTTGCCAAATAAAAATGAGAGTGCCCCGTCTCTCTAACAAATAACGAGAGAACCCCGTCTCTCGCACAAGTACCAAGAGAACCCCGTCTCCTGACTAACAAAATAACCCAGCTACCAAGAAATTAAAGGTAACAATAATGAAGTATATGATGCACGTGGTGTGCATGTTCAAGTGTACCGTTCACCGTGGATCGAAATTCTTCTCTGTGGTAGTTCGGTTGACACTTGATTCTTTAAATTATTTCCTTGGCCGTCTCTCCCCCTTAAGAAAGAAAATGAAAATTTTCTTTCTTAAGCCTTCCGAAGTGCGGAGTGGATATCCAAATGTTCACACTTTCCTTAGTTTAGCAAAACTAGGAGGATGGTTGCTATCAATAATCATTAAATCATGCATACTGATTAAAATGTTAATGCATGTGTCGCACTTAGAAACAATTCCGGATGCCAAATATAGCAATTAATTTCACAAGATTCACGTAGACACGTTGATCACATAAATTTCACGGCACATAAGGTCAATTAATGAGCAATTAATGACAAGAATGAATGCAATACACAAGTTACCAAATAATTCCCATGTCGTTCGACCTAGACGTGACACGACACAACACTAGAACCTCGGTTTTGCAACCGGGCTCTGATACCACCTTAGATCTAGCACCCCTTACACGTGGAGGTACCACAGCCCCGCACTATAGGTCAATCCACTTACGAAACGGGCAATCCGTACATGAACTAACCTATAGCGAACGGGTGACAATGCAATAAACGACAAGCTAGGCGGGATTAATGTATACATGCAACGAGTGAAAGCGGAAACATAAACTATTCACTATCAAATATAATTATTAAACATGTCAGGACATTTCTCGTTTGCCAAGTAAAATAAAATATGTTCTAGCTTTACATACCAATACATTATCATCTCCGAATATAAATAACAATTAACTATAATAATAACTCTAAACAACGAGAAACAATATGCACCGTGATTGACTCGACTACATGGACTGGACTTGACACGACTCAAGTCCCGCCTAGCGTGCACCTTCAAGAACCTGAAAGGTGGAGGCGTCGGTCTATGAAAGACTGAGTGAGGGGCATAGATATTTATATGTGCAAATAACATGCAAGTTATAACCTCGGGTAAGGTTTTGTAACTAAAATATTATAAGTGCAAGAATAACTTAGAACTCGCCCGAGATTACAACTATCAAGTTTAACATGATAATCACGTTTATTATAACTATCAGTGACCCTGGCGAGGGGCGTGCACGATCTCCAACCAACCTCGACAGTGAACAAGAATCACATTTTCATTTAATTAGGTAACCACACGAGTCATTATAGTGCACACGATCAATAACACGAAATTCTCCATTCTCCAATGGTGGTGGGTTTGCAAGGCCCGCACCACCCACGATATCACGTTGCACGTCGGGAACATGACTCCTACGTACGGGACTCCTTCCTCCACCAAACCTCCTGGTGGATTCAGGGAGCATCCCCACGGTTTAAGAGATTGTGTGTGAGTTACCCGTCAGCTCTATGGTTTCCCGGTTGACTCAAACACTCACCCTCGGGCCCATAATACACTATACACGATAATTCACCAATCACGATCACGTTTCAATCACGATAACAGGGTACATGGCTTGCTTGTAAAACGATATACGACTTGCTTCTAACACGATATACGACTTGCTTTCAGGAACATAACTTGCTTTCAATGAACACGGTTTACTTTTAAAGAACATGACTTGAGAGTTTTGAAACACTTGTAAATATATATTTTATACCGCTTGGTCCAAAAGTCACATAATGTCATACGGGTTCTAAGTAACTAGCAATTAAACCTCACCTGACAGGCGACACGATGACTCATGGATGCGTGAACGTGCTCAGTTGACCACAATCTCCTCCCCGGGAGAGTAACTGGACAAGAAACAGGACATGGTGTACTTGTGAGACAATAACTCGTCAATGTAACAAAATAGGACGCATGGCTTAACTATACAACGAGATGACATGCATTCACGAATGTAGCATGATATATTCATATTATGACATGTAATTGATCATATAATAGCATGTTGGGGTTAATTAAAGGTAAAGGGAAAGGAATGGAATTTCACATTTTATACAGAAACTTTACTGCCTCTCCAGGGGTCTGGGAACGGCCGTTCCGGCCCTTAGTTCAAAATGGGATTGGCCGTTCCCAGCTACCCGAAGTGGCTCCCCGAAGGTGGGAACGGCCGTTCCGGCTGTAAGCCAAAATAGGAACGGTCGTTCCCGTTCTCGCCGCCCTGCACATTGTTCAAATATATGGGAACGGCCGTTCCCCAATTACAAAGGGAACGGGAAGGGTCGTTCCCGTTTTACAGAAGATGCAGAAAACAGAGCAGAAGAACAGGGGAACACGAGCCATAACCCAAAATGCAACAAACACTCATAATTCAACTCTTAATGCTATAATCTATAGAAAGAAACTTATATGCATGCTTTAGGAATAATAAAGCCCAATATAAACATACAAATTATGCCTTAATCATCATAATCACCAACTTTCCTCATTTATCAACTCATGCCATATCCTTCCATGATTTCAAGAATTCAAGCACTAATTCAAGTTTAAACCTCCTAATCATGCTTCTAACATCTAAAGCACATCATATTCAAGTTAACCTCAAACCCTAGCTTCATATATGCAATTCAAGAATTCAAATATATCTTCAACTCTACCTTGGATGAATGAAGGAGAAGAAGGTGAAGTTATGGAGATGATGATGCTTCAAAGCTCCTAATTTCTTGATGATTTAACATGAATAAGATGGAAACTATCTCTTCTTCTTGTGGAAGGTTTGATCGAGAGAGAGATGAGGATGATTGTATGACTTGAAATGAAAATGAAGGTGGAAGAAGATTAAGGAAGCATATATCACGTAATTCATGCCTTCATTTTAATGAAATGATGTAAATTGTAATTAAGTCCCTCACTTATATAAGTCATGCAATTGAGTTCGATTCCCACCATCTTATTCACTTTGGTCCACTAATTGTTTATGCGATTAAGTCCTCACATTTAAATAGGTGTCAATTAAGAATAATTAAGCACTTAGATCATGTTTGGCAATTAATTCATGTAACAAATGAATCTAATTCATGCCATAATGCTCAAATTGATACATATTTCAGATAATCATATTGAAATATAATTTATATAATTTATCATAAAATGTAGGAATTTAATAAACGAAAGGATTAAATAAATCCTAACTCTCGGAAAATCACACATGTCGTGCGTACCTGAACGTTTGGAAAATTGGGGCGTTACAATTCTCTCCCCCTTAAGAGAATCCGTCCTCGGATTCACCCTTTTGTGTTCATCCCACGTGGGTTGGCCAATCCCCGTCAGGGATTAGTCCGAAAGAGGTCTTCAATCCACGAAGTTCCTTGCAATGCTGTTAAATCACGACCCTCAACTTTCCTGGATTCTAAACACTCGCGAGAAAATCTAACCTTTCACTAGAATAAGTTGCGAAATAAAAATGAGAGTTCCCCGTCTCTCTAACAAACAACGAGAGAACCCCGTCTCTTGCACAAGTACCAAGAGAACCCCGTCTCTTGACTAACAAAATAACCCAGCTACCAAGAAATTAAAGGTAACAATAATGAAGTATGTGATGCACGTGGTGTGCATGTTCAAGTGTACCGTTCACCGTGGATCGAAATTCTTCTTTGTGGTAGTTCGGTTGACACTTGATTCTTTAAATTATTTCCTTGGCCGTCTCTCCCCCTTAAGAAAGAAAATGAAAATTTTCTTTCTTAAGCCTTCCGAAGTGCGGAGTGGATGTCCAAATGTTCACACTTTCCTTAGTTTAGCAAAGCTAGGAGGATGGTTGCTAACAATAATCATTAAATTATGCATACTGATTAAAATGTTAATGCACGTGTCACACTTAGAAACAATTCCGGATGCCAAATATAGCAATTAATTTCACAAGATTCATGTAGACACGTTGATCACATAAATTTCACGGCACACAAGGTCAATTAGTGAGCAATTAATGACAAGAATGAATGCAATACACAAGTTACCAAATAATTCCTATGCCGTTCGACCTAGACATGACACGACACAACACTAGAACCTCGGTTTTGCAACCGGGCTCTGATACCACCTTAGATGTAGCACCCCTTACACGTGGAGGTACCACAGCCCCGTACTATAGGTCAATCCACATACGAAACGGGCAATCCGTACATGAACTAACCTATAGCGAACGGGTGACAATGCAATAGACGACAAGCTAGGCGGGATTAATGTATACATGCAACGAGTGAAAGCGGAAACATAAACTATTCACTATCAAATATAATTATTAAACATGTCAGGACATTTCTCGTTTGCCAAGTAAAATAAAATATGTTCTAGCTTTACATACCAATACATTATCATCTCCGAATATAAATAACAATTAACTATAATAACAGCTCTAACCAACGAGAAACAATATGCACCGTGATTGACTCGACTACATGGACTGGACTTGAGACGACTCGACTCCCACCTAGCGTGCACCTTCAAGAACCTGAAAGGTGGAGGCGTCAGTCTATGAAAGACTGAGTGACGGGCATAGATATATATATGCGCAAATAACATGCAAGTTATAACCTCGGGTAAGGTTTTGTAACTAAAATCATATAAGTGCAAGAATAACATAGAACTCGCCCGAGATTACAACTATCAAGTTTAACACGATAATCACGTTTATTATAACTATCAGTGGCCCTGGCGAGGGGCGTGCACGATCTCCAACCTACCTCGACAGTGAACAAGAATTACATTTTCATTTAATTAGGTTACCACACGAGTCATTATAGTGCACACGATCAATAACACGAAATTCTCCTTTGTCCCATGGTGGTGGGTTTGCAAGGCCCGAACCACCACGATATTACGATACACGTCGGGAACATGACTCCTACGTACGAGACTCCTTCCTCCACCAAACCTCCTGGTGGATTCAGGGGGCATCCCCACGGTTTGAGAGAGGTGTGTGAGTTACCTGTCAGCCCTATGCTTTCCCGGTTGACTCAAACACTCACCCTCGGGCCCATAATACACGATACGCGATAATTCGCCAAACACGATCACGGTTCAATCACGATAACACGATACATACCCGACTTGCTTGTAACACGATACACGACTTGCTTGTTACACGATACACGACTTGCTTTGAGGAACATAACTTGCTTTCAATGAACACGGTTTACTTTTAAAGAACATGACTTGAGAGTTTTGAAACACTTGTAAATATATATTTATACCGCTTGGTCCAAAAGTCACATAATGTTATACGGGTTCTAAGTAACTAGCAATTAAACCTCACCTGACAGGCGACACGATGACTCATGGATTCGTGAACGTGCTCAGTTGACCACAATCTCCTCCCCGGGAGAGTAACTGGACAAGAAACAGGACATGGTGTACTTGTGAGACAATAACTCATCAATGTTACCAAATAGGACGCACGGCTTAACTATACAACGAGATGACATGCATTCACGAATGTAGCATGATATATTCATATTATGACATGTAATTGATCATATAATAGCATGTTGGGGTTAATTAAAGGTAAAGGGAAAGGAATGGAATTTCACATTTTATACAGAAACTTTAGTGCCTCTCCAGGGGTCTGGGAACGGCCGTTCCGACCCTTAGTTCAAAATGGGAAGGGCCGTTCCTAGCTCCCCGAAGGTGGGAACGACCGTTCCGGCTGTAAGCCAAAATAGGAACGGTCGTTCCCGTTCTCGCCGCCCTGCACATTGTTCAAATATATGGGAACGGTCGTTCCCCAATTACAAAGGGAACGGGAAGGGCCATTCCCGTTTTACAGAAGATGCAGAAAACAGAGCAGAAGAACAGGGGAACACGAACCATAACCCAAAATGCAACAAACACTCATAATTCAACTCTTAATGCTATAATCTATAGAAAGAAACTTATATGCATGGTTTAGGAATAATAAAGCCCAATATAAACATACAAATTATGCCTTAATCATCATAATCACCAACTTTCCTCATATATCAACTCATGCCATATCCTTCCATGATTTCGAGAATTCAAGCACTAATTCAAGTTTAAACCTCCTAATCATGCTTCTAACATCTAAAGCACATCATATTCAAGTTAACCTCAAACCCTAGCTTCATATATGCAATTCAAGAATTCAAATATATCTTCAACTCTACCTTGGTTGAATGAAGGAGAAGAAGGTGAAGTTATGGAGATGATGATGCTTCAAAGCTACTAATTTCTTGATGATTTAACTTGAATAAGATGGAAACTATCTCTTCTTCTTGTGGAAGGTTTGATCGAGAGAGAGATGAGGATGATTGTATGACTTGAAATGAAAATGAAGGTGGAAGAAGATTAAGGAAGCATATATCACGTAATTCATGCCTTCATTTTAATGAAATGATGTAAATTGTAATTAAGTCCCTCACTTATATAAGTCATGTAATTGAGTTCTATTCCCACCATCATATTCACTTTGGTCCACGAATTGTTTATGCGATTAAGTCCTCACATTTAAATAGGGGTCAATTAAGGACAATTAAGCACTTAGATCATGTTTGGCAATTAATTCATGTAACAAATGAATCTAATTCACGCCATAATGCTCAAATTGATACATATTTCACATAATCATATTGAAATATAATTTATATATTTTATCATAAAATGTAGGAAAGGATTAAATAAATCCTAACTCTCGGAAAATCACACGTGTCGTGCGTACCTGAACGTTTGGAAAATTGGGGAATTACAATTCTCTCCCCCTTAAGAGAATCCGTCCTCGGATTCACCCTTTCGTGTTCATCCCACGTAGGTTGGCCAATCCCCGTCAGGGATTAGTCCGAAAGAGTTCTTCAATCCACGAAGTTCCTTGCAATGCTGTTAAATCACGACCCTCAACTTTTCGGGATTCTAAACACTCGCGAGAAAATCTAACCTTTCACTAGAATAAGTTGCGAAATAAAAATGAGAGTGCCCCTTCTCTCTAACAAACAACGAGAGAACCCCGTCTCTCGCACAAGTACCAAGAGAACCCCGTCTCTTGACTAACAAAATAACCCAGCTACCAAGAAATTAAAGGTAACAATAATGAAGTATATGATGCACGTGGTGTGCATGTTCAAGTGTACCGTTCACCGTGGATCGAAATTCTTCTTTGTTGTAGTTCGGTTGACACTTGATTCTTTAAATTATTTCCTTGGCCGTCTCTCCCCCTTAAGAAAGAAAATGAAAATTTTCTTTCTTAAGCCTTCCGAAGTGCGGAGTGGATGTCCAAATGTTCACACTTTCCTTAGTTTAGCAAAGCTAGGAGGATGGTTGCTAACAATAATCATTAAATCATGCATACTGATTAAAATGTTAATGCACGTGTCACACTTAGAAACAATTCCGGATGCCAAATATAGCAATTAATTTCACAAGATTCACGTAGACACGTTTATCACATAAATTTCACGGCACATAAGGTCAATTAGTGAGCAATTAATGACAAGAATGAATGCAATACACAAGTTACCAAATAATTCCTATGCCGTTCGACCTAGACGTGACACGACACAACACTAGAACCTCGGTTTTGCAACCGGGCACTGATACCACCTTAAATGTAGCACCCATTACACGTGGAGGTACCACAGCCCCGCACTATAGGTCAATCCACATACGAAACGGGCAATCCGGACATGAACTAACCTATGGCGAACGGGTGACAATGCAATAAATGACAAACTAGGCGGGATTAATGTATACATGCAACGAGTGTAAGCGGAAACATAAACTATTCACTATCAAATATAACTATTAAACATGTCAGGAAATTTCTCGTTTGCCAAGTAAAATAAAATATGTTCTAGCTTTACATACCAATACATTATCATCTCCGAATATAAACAACAATTAACTATAATAACAGCTCTAAACAACGAGAAACAATATACATCGTGATTGACTCGACTACATGGACTGGACTTGACACGACTCGACCTCCGCCTAGCTTGCACCTTCAAGAACCTGAAAGGTGGAGGCGTCAGTCTATGAGAGACTGAGTGAGGGGCATAGATATATATATGCACAAATAACATGCAAGTTATAACCTCGGGTAAGGTTTTGTAACTAAAATAATATAAGTGCAAGAATAACATAGAACTCGCCCGAGATTACAACTATCAAGTTTAACACGATAATCATGTTTATTATAACTATCAGTGGCCCTGGCGAGGGGCGTGCACGATCTCCAACCAACCTCGACAGTGAACAAGAATTACATTTTCATTTAATTAGGTTACCACACGAGTCATTATAGTGCACACGATCAATAACACGAAATTCTCCTTTCTCCAATGGTGGTGGGTTTGCAAGGCCCGCACCACCCACGATATCACGTTGCACGTCGGGAACATGACTCCGACGTACGGGACTCCTTCCTCCACCAAACCTCCTGGTGGATTCAAGGGGCATCCCCACGGTTTGAGAGAGGTGTGTGAGTTACCTGTCAGCCCTATGCTTTCCCGGATGACTCAAACACTCACCCTCGGGCCCATAATACACGATACACGATAATTCGCCAAACACGATCACGGTTCAATCACGATAACATGGTACATGGCTTGCTTGTAACACGATACACGACTTGCTTGTAACACGATACACGACTTGCTTTCAGGAACACAACTTGCTATCAATGAACACGGTTTACTTTTAAAGAACATGACTTGAGAGTTTAGAAACACTTGTAAATATATATTTATACCGTTTGGTCCAAAAGTCACATAAGGTTATACGGGTTCTGAGTAACTAGCAATTACACCTCACCTGACAGGCGACACGATGACTCATAGATGCGTGAACATGCTCAGTTGTCCACAATCTCCTCCCCGGGAGAGTAACTGGACAAGAAACAGGACATGGTGTACTTGTGAGACAATAACTCATCAATGTTACCAAATAAGACACACGGCTTAACTGTACAACGAGATGACATGCATTCACGAATGTAGCATGATATATTCATATTATGACATGTAATTGATCAAATAATAGCATGTTGGGGTTAATTAAAGGTAAAGGAAAAGGAATGGAATTACACATTTTATGCAGAAACTTTACTGCCTCTCCAGGGGTCTGGGAACGGCCGTTCCGGCCCTTAGTTCAAAATGGGAAGGGCCGTTCCCAGCTACCCGAAGTGGCTCCCCGAAGGTGGGAACGGCCGTTCCGGTTGTAAGCCAAAATAGGAACGGTCGTTCCCGTTCTCGCCGCCCTGCACATTGTTCAAATATATGGGAACGACCGTTCCCCAATTACAAAGGGAACGGGAAGGGCCATTCCCGTTTTACAGAAGATGCAGAAAACAGAGCAAAAGAACAGGGGAACACGAACCATAACCCAAAATGCAACAAACACTCATAATTCGACTCTTAATGCTATAATCTATAGAAAGAAATTTATATGCATGCTTTAGGAATAATAAAGCCCAATATAAACATACAAATTATGCCTTAATCATCATAATCACCAACTTTCCTCATATATCAACTCATGCCATATCCTTCCATGATTTCAAGAATTCAAGCACTAATTCAAGTTTAAACCTCCTAATCATGCTTCTAACATCTAAAGCACATCATATTCAAATTAACCTCAAACCCTAGCTTCGTATATGCAATTCAAGAATTCAAATATATCTTCAACTCTACCTTGGATGAATAAGGAGAAGAAGGTGAAGTTATGGACATGATGATGCTTCAAAATTCCTAATTTCTTGATGATTTAACTTGAATAAGATGGAAACTATCTCTTCTTCTTATGGAAGGTTTGATCGAGAGAGAGATGAGGATGATTGTATGACTTGAAATGAAAATGAAGGTGGAAGAAGATTAAGGAAGCATGATAGGAATCAGGATGATGTGAATCATAAGACAAGGCCACACTTTGATCCAAATGATAATATGATCACAACTCAAGATGAACCAAGTTATGTTGGACCTATCACAAGGTCACGGTCCAAAAGAATGCAAGAAGAAGTTCAAAGAGACAAGCTAATCCCGTCACTTTTCTTGTAGGCTGAATAAAATGGGCTTAACATAATCTAAATGCATGCAAAATAAATAAAAAGATGGCCCAAAGTATAATATAATAGTTGAGGGCCAAATTACAATAAACTTAACACAATTTGGGCTTAAAATTCTATCACTAAGACATTGAAACAAGGTGGATTGGGTCCAGCTAAATACTTGTCTTCTTGGAGCTAATCTTGAGTTATTTGGATCAAAAGAGATTGAACTTCTTCTTGCATTCTTTTGGACCGTGACCATGTGATAGGTCCAACATAACTTGGTTCATCTTGAGTTGTGATCATATTATCATTTGGATCAAAGTGTGGCCTTGTTGGACCAAAGTGTGGCCTTGTCTTATGATTCACATCATCCTGATTCCTATCAAAGCATATGTCACGTAATTCATGCCTTGATTTTAATGAAATGATGTAAATTGTAATTAAGTCCCTCACTTATATAAGTCATGCAATTGAGTTCTATTCCCACCATCTTATTCACTTTGGTCCACGAATTGTTTATGCGATTAAGTCCTCACATTTAAATAGGTGTCAATTAAGGACAATTAAGCACTTGGATCATGTTTGGCAATTAATTCATGTAACAAATGAATCCAATTCATGCCATAATGCTCAAACTGATACATATTTCACATAATCATATTGAAATATAATTTATATAATTTATCATAAAATGTAAGAATTTAATAAACGAAAGGATTAAATAAATCCTAACTCTCGGAATATCACACGTGTCGTCCGTACCTGAACGTTTGGAAAATTGGGGCGTTAAAATTCTCTCCCCCTTAAGAGAATCCATCCTCGAATTCACCATTTCGTGCTCATCCCACGTGGGTTGGCCAGTCCCCGTCAGGGATTAGTCCGAAAGAGGTCTTCAATTCACGAAGTTCCTTGCAATGCTGTTAAATCACGACCCTCAACTTTTCGGGATTCTAAACACTCGCGAGAAAATCTAACCTTTCACTAGAATAAGTTGCCAAATAAAAATGAGAGTGCCCCGTCTCTCTAACAAATAACGAGAGAACCCCGTCTCTCGTACAAGTACCAAGAGAACCCCGTCTCTTGACTAACAAAATAACCCAGCTACCAAGAAATTAAAGGTAATAATAATGAAGTATATGATGCACGTGGTGTGCATGTTCAAGTGTACCATTCACCGTGGATCGAAATTCTTCTTTGTGGTAGTTCGGTTGACACTTGATTCTTTAAATTATTTCCTTAGCCGTCTCTCCCCCTTAAGAAAGAAAATGAAAATTTTCTTTCTTAAGCCTTCCGAAGTCCGGAGTGGATGTCCAAATGTTCACACTTTCCTTAGTTTAGCAAAGCTAGGAGGCTGGTTGCTAACAATAATCATTAAATCATGCATACTGATTAAAATGTTAATGCACGTGTCACACTTAGAAACAATTCCGGATGCCAAATATAGCAATTAATTTCACAAGATTCACGTAGACACGTTGATCACATAAATTTCAGGGCACATAAGGTCAATTAGTGAGCAATTAATGACAAGAATGAATGCAATACACAAGTTACCAAATAATTCCTACGCCGTTCGACCTAGACGTGACACGGCACAACACTAGAACCTCGGTTTTACAACCGGGCTCTGATACCACCTTAGATGTAGCACCCCTTACACGTGGAGGTGCCACAGCCCCGCACTATAGGTCAATCCACCTACGAAACGGGCAATCCGTACATGAACTAACCTATAGCGAACGGGTGACAATGCAATAAACGACAAGCTAGGCGGGATTAATGTATACATGCAACAAGTGAAAGCGGAAACATAAACTATTCACTATCAAATATAATTATTAAACATGTCAGGACATTTCTCGTTTGCCAAGTAAAATAAAATATGTTCTAGCTTTACATACCAATACATTATCATCTCCGAATATAAATAACAATTAACTATAATAACAGCTCTAAACAACGAGAAACAATATGCACCGTGATTGACTTGATTACATGGACTGGACTTGACACGACTCGACTCCCGCCTAGCGTGCACCTTCAAGAACCTGAAAGGTGGATGCGCCAGTCTATGAAAGACTGAGTGAGGGGCATAAATATATATATGCGCAAATAACATGAAAGTTATAACCTCGGGTAAGGTTTTGTAACTAAAATATTATATGTGGAAGAATAACATATAACTCGCCCGAGATTACAACTATCAAGTTTAACACGATAATCACGTTTATTATAATTATCAGTGGCCCTGGCCACGTGCACGATCTCCAGCCAACCTCGATAGTGAACAAGAATTACATTTTCATTTAATTAGGTTACCACACGAGTCATTATAGTGCACACGATTAATAACACGAAATTCTCCTTTCTCCAATGGTGGTGGGTTTGCAAGGCCCGAACCACCCACGATATCACGTTGCACGTCGGGAACATGACTCCTACGTACGGGACTCCTTCCTCCACCAAACCTCCTGGTGGATTCAGGGGGCATCCCCACGGTTTGAGACAGGTGTGTGATGTAGCGCCCCGGAGCGAAGGGCACCACATCCCCCGCACCATAGCCCAACACGTGTAACGAAATGGAATCTCCGCACACGCACCAAGCTATAGCGAACGGAAGACAAGCAAAAACTCTCACCTAAGCTAGGCGGTCTAGACCCTAAAACAGAGTACGCAATAAAATAAAACATATGCGGAAGCAACAGGATCAACAAATACTAACGTCATACATGCTCAAGAGAATAAAAGATATACATGCGATGCCACTCCAGGGCTAAATAAAAGCTTACAAATTCCAAAGTCGAATCATAAACATAATCTTATACATATCTCCAAAATACTAAAGCGTGAGGTAAAGATACAGTATGCAAAAGACTCGAACAACTCGACTCAAATGACCCAAAAGAAACCGTAGCCTAGCTCAAACCGAAACCCTGCACCTGCAACTCAAAAACAAATGGAAAAAGGGGAAACGACTTCGAGGGTCAGTCCTAAAGACTGGTGAGGGGCTAACCCACGCACACGTACATATACATAGAGACAGAGCATATTCAAAATCATACTGTTCATGAACCGGGGCGCGGTTTTTGCAATCCAAAGCATTTTGATCCCGTGATACTATATATAGAAGAAAAGTTAGGCCGAAGGCCAAAATTCACCATTTTTAATAATTAAGAGTCCACTCCCGTTTCACGAATCGAATTCATAATCAAATTCAAACTAACTCGGCGAGTACGAGTTTTCAAACCAACCTCCTTCATATAGATTCAAACTTATATTCAAATTCAAACGAAAACCAAATCAAACGTACCTTCCCCAACACCGGGTGATAGAAGGGTTGTGCACACCCTAACTATCCGAACTTTAAGTATGGGTTGTGAGTTTCATGACGCTCACGCCCGAGGATTCCATCCCCCCACCAAACCTCCTGGTGGGTTCCGGGTTGATCCTATCCAACAGGAGAATGTGCACAGGGGTCATAACGGGCGACCCCATGGTCGTCCCAGGTCCCCCTTACCCACATCTCCGGGGCCCAGATTGAAACTCAAACACAGGGATTCATATAAAAGACTTATCTTTCAAAGTTAAACCTCGCTACGTATCCAAATTCAAATTACACACACCAACCCGTTTTAAAACAAATAACCGAAAACATATCTACGTACATATATACAAAGCGTTTTCAAAAGGATTCATAGCAAACGGGCCAATTCCCGCAAAATACATAGCAAACATGTGACGTCCCGAGTTTTCACACGTGCAGGTAAGTGTTACGTGCGTATTTATATTTAATTATATGACTTTATATTTTGAGTTGTTAATTTAATTCGTTATAATTTGATTGATTTGGTTAAAATTTCTTTTGATTGTTTATATGAGCTGTGAATATGTGATCGGATTTGTGAAAATGTGAATTCTGTGAATGTGGTGTTAGTTGAATGAAATTACGTGTTCCGTGTAATCCGTGGGCTTAATTGTATTGTATTTGAATGTTTTGGACTCAATTGGAAATTGAGTTTGGGCTTAATTACCACTTTTTGAAAGTTTAGGGACCTATTTGTATAATAGGCAACCCTGAACGGTTTTCGCGATATCTTGAGCTCCGGACCTCGAAACCTAGATCCGTAACCGGCGTTGAACTTGTTTCGACGTTACCTATCCTTTGAACTTGACCTTGTATCTTTTCAGTATCATTTAAACCTTTGACAACGAACCGTTTCATAGCCTCGACCTTCTAACTTGTTTGAACCTTTTTCTTAAACGAACCGGACCTGGACCAAACCGTACCCTACCCATTTCCTTATTAGATATCAGCATTTCCTACCCCTTTTTCTTCCCATTTTTGATCGATCAAAATCAGCCAAGGCAAGAGCACGGAAGAGAAGCAAAAAAACCCTTGTTTTGATCAAACCAACTTTGAGCTCAAGATCATCCAATCCTTCATCTTCTTCCAAGGTAGGATATGTATTGTTTTCTCCTTGTTCTCCTCTCCATTTTCTCCTGATTGTATCTTGATTTAAGTTGGAGAATCATGTGGCATGAAGAAAAGCTTGGAAAGCAATAAATGATATGAATTCTTGGTTCCATGTTTTTCCTTGGTTTAAAGTGAGGTTTGATGCATGAAAGATGATGATTGAAACTTCCTTATCATTTCCTTATGCTTAGATTTTATGTTGGGAGTGTATAGCATGACTTGCCATTTTTGAAGCTTGAAGCTTCCATGGATGAAAGCTTGATATTGATTGATCTTTTGCCAACTTTGAGCTTGAATTGATATCTATATGAATGAATTGCATGATTTGCATGAGTTTTGTGGCTTGAAGGCATGTCTAAGTGTGGGTTGAGAGCTTCTTGGTGGCTGCCCTGTTTTGCAAAGCTTTTCCCTCGCGTAACAGAGCTGATGCTCTGTTATTTCTTTCAAAACGATGAGCTGACACGGCCGTGTCAGCTTTGAACTGAAAATGGACACGGCCGTGTTGGGCTCTCGACTTTGATTTTTTTTTCTGATTTTAACCTCGGACACGGCCGTGTCCAAATCCTTTGAAAATGTAACACGGCCGTGTCAAGCCCTCGACTTTTATTTTTCTTATTTTTAAACCTCGGACACGGCCGTGTCCGTTTCCCTTTGAAACTCAACACGGCCGTGTCATTTGAATTGGCAGCCTTGAGAAGTCTCTTTTCTTGCTTGATTTGCATACGTGGCTCGTATTTGTGGGTTATATTGGACGTGACTCTAATTTAGTTATGTTATGATTGTTATATTAATGCAAGAATGCAAGTATGAAAGTTATGATCGGTTATATGTTTTAAGACATTAATAGTGCACACGAACATGTCCATTATATTTGTTTTATGCGTTCATATCATAACCATGTCATTGCCGAGCGTCTTATTTGGTCATATTGAGTCTCACTTCACCTGTCTTGCACAGATTTTGATTCCTTTGGAGACGAGGCCGGCCAGTGAGGCTCGTGTGTTCTTCTTTTGCCGTTCGAGGTGGGTTTTTCTTCTACTTAGCTATATGACCATAAATACTTTTAACGTGAAAAGTTTTCGACCAAAGTATATATATATATAGAGTCATTTTCATAGAGTAAATGTTTGCAAAGTAAAGCCTTAATTTCTAAATCCTACCAAATGTTTTGGCGAGAAAAGAAAGAATGAATGTTATACACGAATGGGGCCCAGGGACTTAGTGTGAGTGGCTATCCGGGGAGGCATGGGCCGACGGTGATCCCTCACATTAGTTCCACCAATTGACGGCGTAACCGGACCTCGTTAGGAGTTAGCGAGGAATGGACGCTGAGCGCCATCTGGGGAGTCATGTAACCCCTTTTGGTCAATGAATGGGTGGTCGGGTCTTGCAAGCCCGTCACCAAACCGGAGGAAGAAGGTGTAAATGTTAATGAATGTGCACACAAGATTGAAATGCATGAACAGAATGAATGAAAGAATGTTTAAATGTTTTACACAAGGTGTTGGTTGGAGATAATGCACGCCCACTCGCCGGGCCAATAATGACCTAATGTTAATGATTGGTTATAATCCCTTTTGATGATTTTATTTCACCCACTTGGGAAATTCTTTAAAACCTCACTTGGGATTATAGCTTGCATGTGATTGTTTAATTACCATCATATATTCTATTTATACCCTGTTTTATACCCACCAGTCCACTTTGGACTGAACCCGTTTGGTTTTCAGCTGTTTTGTGCAGGGGTCAAGGGAGCTAGGCGGGAATACGAGTCGTAGGTCTTGCATTCGTTTCTAGCTCTCATGTTTTGATGTTACACTTGCATACTCGTACTTTTGGTAATTGTATATAAATGTTGTTTTGGGCCGTGATGGCCTATATATGTTGATTATGATTTAGAACGTACTTGTATTGGGATTTAACTTCCGTGAACTTAAATGTTGGTACATAGAGCATAGAGCTCAATATATGGGATAACTGTTGGTACCTAGAGCATATAGCTCAATCTATGATATATGATTTGTTGCTTCCGCTTTTACGTTGTTCTGCTACTCTGATTGTTGTGGTTTTGGGGTTAAGTGATCGGCTAGTCCCGCCTGGCTTAGTGTGTGTGCGTCCCCGTTCGCTATGATTCAGCACGCGTATGGAAATCCATTTCATATACGGGCCGGGTCATGGTGCGGGGGATGTGGTACCTCGCGCTCGAGTACTACATCCTTAAGTGGTATCAGAGCTTAGGGTTGCAAAACCCGGGCTTTCGTGTCGTGTGAGTCTGTCTAGGTCGTTCGGCTTAGGAACTAATTGATAATGTGTTGCATATACATCTTTTTTGTGCTCGATTGATTTAAATTTCGGATTGTGGTTGAATTAATTATATTATCATGCATGAGCTAAGCCTAGCACGCATTTCAGTATTTATTGACAGGATGCCTCCACGTAGACACCGTGATCGTTCTCCAGGATGACGTCATCATCGAAATCGTACTCCTACACCTCCACCTCCACAGCCCCCGCCAGCAGAGGCCTTTGTTAATTCGGTTATCAACATTATAGACCAGAGGCTTCGAGATTATGTACCACCAGCACCTCCGGTACCACCTGTACCTGCTGTACCGCATGAGACACCGATTTCGGTTATACTTAGGGAGTTTCAGAACCAAAGACCTCCCAAGTTCTTTAAGGAAAATGACGCGCAGTCGGAAATGTGGTTGAAAGAAGTCGAGAGGATATGGGAGCTCATTCCATGTGAGTCCCGAGAGAAGGCTCGATGCACTCTTACTTTGATACAAGGGGAAGCCTACTCTTGGTGGGAAAGCACACGTATCGTATTGGAAGCAGTTGGAGAAGAGATTAACTGGGAAGTCTTTTCGAGGGAATTCAAGAATAAGTTCATCCCTCCCTCCTCCCGTACTCGAAGATTGAGGGAATTCACCGAATTGAAGCAGGGATCGAGATCTATGGCCGAGTATATTTCGGATAGTGAGAGATTGTCTCGCTATGCACCTAACATAGCAGGTGATGATTTTCACAAGGCTATGCAATTTATTCAGGGATTTCGACCAGACATTCAGGCAGCTCTTGAGGCGGTTAACACGAGTACTTGGGCGAAGGCTACTTCTAAAGCCTTAAAGGTTGAGGATTCTGTCAATGCTAGAAGGCCAGCTTATCGCCAGGGACAAGGGTCAGGATTCGGCTCGGGATTTAACAAAGGGAAGAGGCCGATGAATTTACCAGCTCCGCCCCTAAAGGACCTTTCAAGAAGCCTAGAGCAGGAGATCAGATTGCACCCATTCCACGACCACCTCAGGCTCCACCAGCTCCTAAGGGATCTCGCAATGATCAGCCTCCGTGTACTTATTGTGGATGGCCAACCCATTCTTACAACAATTGCCGAAAGAGATTGAGGTTGTGCTTGATATGTGGAAAAGGGGATCATATGGCTTTTTCATGCCCGGACAAGACACCAGGGTATCAAGCTGGAGCTCCGAGACCGATGGTTCAGGCACGAGCTTATGCCCTTGACGGTGAGGAGCAGAAAGTTGAAGCTGATCCAAATGTTGTGGTGGAAGGTACCGTTTGCATTCATAACACGAGCATTCACGCATTATTCGATCCGGGTGCCACTCATTCTTTTATATCTTCTAATTTATGTGCCCCTCTGTGCTTATCTGTTACTTGTTCAAATTCTTGTTATTTTGTGAGTTCGCCTCTTGGAGGTAGTTTGCAGACGGATCGGGTTGTTAAGGGTTGTTCGGTTTTGATAGAAAGGAAGGATTATCCGGCAGACTTCATCGTGATGTCTATGAAGAAGTATGGGGTAATTTTCGGGATGGATTGGTTGTATCGGCACCTGGCCGAAGTGGATTATTTTAAGAAGAAGATTAAATTGGGTGATGAGTTGATTGGAGAAGTTGGGTCGAAGAATATACCTCTATTGTCGTTTATGGAAGCTCGTAAATTGGTGAAGAATGGAGCCACGGGATTTATAGCCTATCTCCTTAATAAACCAAAGGATCAATCAAGTTTTGAGGAGACGGCTGTGGTAAAGGAATATCCAGATGTATTTCCAGAGAATTTGGGTTCTCTACCACCGGATCGGGAGATTGAATTTGTTGTTGATTTATATCCAGGATCAGAACCGTATTCCAAGACTCCTTATAGAATGGCTCCGGCAGAGTTGAAGGAGTTAAAGATTCAACTCGAGGAATTACTCAAGATTGGTTATATTCGACCGAGTTCATCTCCGTGGGGTGCTCCGGTTCTCTTTGTCAAGAAGAAAGATGGGTCGTTGAGAATGTGTATAGATTACCGGGAGCTTAATCGGATGACTATCAAGAATAAGTACCCGTTGCCCCACATCGAGGATTTATTTGATATGCTGCAAGGTTCAGGGGTTTATTCGAAATTGGATTTAAGGCAAGGTTACTACCAATTGAAAATCCGGGAAGAGGATATACCGAAGACAGGATTCAATACCCGGTATGGGCATTACGAGTTCGTAGTGATGCCGTTTGGATTGACAAATGCCCCTGCAGCGTTTATGGATATGATGCATCGGATTTTTCGGCCTTATTTGGATAAATTCATTGTAATCTTCATTGATGATATTCTCAAGTATTCTAAGACTCCGGAGGATCATGCTAGGCATCTCAAGTTGGTATTGGAAATGTTGAGAGAGCACCGGTTATACGCCAAGTTTAGTAAGTGTGAGTTTTGGATCGACCGGGTTGCATTTCTAGGCCATATTATTTCAAGTAAGGGTTTAGAAGTTGATCCTTCAAAGATCGAGACAGTTACTCAATGGCAGAGTCCGAAGAATGCTTCCGAGGTAAGAAGTTTCTTGGGATTAGCAGGTTATTACCGAAGGTTTGTGAAGGATTTTTCAAAGATAGCCGGTCCTTTAACTCGATTAACTAAGAAGGAAGCTAAATTTCAGTGGGATGAGGCATGTGAAGCGAGTTTCCAACTCTTGAAGGAAAAATTAACCACAACACCGGTATTGGCACTTCCCGAGGGCACTGAAGGATACATGGTTTATACGGACGCCTCGAAAGAAGGGTTGGGATGTGTTTTGATGCAGAAGGGTAAGGTGATAGCTTATGCCTCGAGGAAATTAAAGGATCATGAGAAGAATTATCCCACTCACGATCTCGAGCTTGCAGCGGTGATCTTCGCTTTGGGAAAGTGGAGACACTATCTCTATGGAGTTTCTTTTGAGATCTTTTTCGACCACAAGAGTCTTCAGTATTTGTTCTCTCATAAGGAATTAAACAAGAGACAGAGCCGTTGGATGGAGATGTTGGCGGATTATGAGTGTACGATTCGTTACCATCCTGGAAAAGCTAATGTGGTCGCGGATGCACTCAGCAGGAAGGCTAGTGTGTTTAATATGGAAGTGGAAGTTGGAGAAAATTCTGAGTCTTTCAAGCTGAGAGCTAGTATTCAGAATATTACGGTTCAACCGGACCTTGAACAAAGATTGTTTGAAGCGCAAAGGGTGGATTCCGAGGTTCAGAAGTTAGTGCAACAAGCTAGAAATGATTCAGAGAGTCCGTTCGGATTTGATGACACCGGGCTTCTAAGGTTTAAGAGCAGAGTTGTGGTTCCGGAAGAATTGAAACGGTTGATATTGGAAGAAGCTCATCGATCAGGGTATTCGATACATCCCGGGGGAAATAAGATGTATAAGGATTTAAAGAAATTTTATTGGTGGAATGGACTTAAGAGGGATGTGATCAATTTCGTGAGGCATTGCTTAACTTGCCAGATCGTGAAAGCAGAACATCAGAAACCATCGGGGTTATTTCAACCGTTACCTATCCCAGAATGGAAATGGCAGCAAGTGGCGATGGATTTTGTTACGGGTCTTCCACGAGTGAAAGGTGGTTTGGATGGAATTTGGGTAATAGTAGATCGATTGACGAAATCGGCATATTTTCTTGCGATTCGGATGTCGGATAAGGTGAATAAATTGGCTAAGAAATATGTTGATGAAGTTGTGCGACTTCATGGTGTACCGGTCAGCATTGTATCAGATCGGGATCCGAGGTTCACTTCTAGGTTTTGGCAAGAATTGCAAAGGAATCTGGGAACAAGGCTTCAATTCAGCACAACTTTCCATCCTCAGACAGACGGGCAATCCGAGAGATTAATCAAATATTTGGAGGATATGTTGAGAGCAGTGCATTGGATTTTTCGAGTTCGTGGAACGAGCAATTACCTTTGATTGAGTTCGCCTATAATAACAATTTTCAAGCATCGATAGAAATGGCTCCATATGAGGCTCTCTACGGACGGAAATGCAGGTCACCGTTGTTCTTTGATTTAGAAGAATGGAATTAGACGAAGCAAGAAGGTGTGAAACGAGAGGAAAATAAGGAAAAACCCTCTAAGGCCGTGCAGGAGGCAATTGATAAGGTCCAAATAATCAGACAACGGATGAAAGCAGCCCAGGATCGACAGAAAAGCTATGCAGATAAACGGAGGAAGGATCTTGAGTTTGCAGTTGGGGATAGAGTGTTTCTGAAAGCTTCGCCTCGAAAAGGGTTCACCCGAATTGGAAAGGGAGGAAAGCTAAATCCCCGATATTTGGGACCTTATGAGATTTTGGAAAGAATTGGGGATACAACCTACCGTTTGGATCTACCCCCGAGTTTGACAGGAATTCGTAATGTATTCCATGTTTCTCAGCTTCGGAAATATTATCCGGATGAATCCGAGATCTTAACCGTTGAAGAAGTGGAACTTGAGCCTAACCTTACCTTCGTTCAGAAACCGGTTAGAATCTTGGATCGGAAATTTCAAGAATTAAGAAACCGGCAAATCCCACTAGTTAAAGTCTTATGGAGAAGTGATAAATCAGAAGAGGCTACGTGGGAGACAGAGGAGAAGATGAAAAGATTTCATCCTGAATTGTTTCCAGCCGATAAATGAATCCGAGGACGGATTCTTTTAAGGGGGAGAGGTTGTGACGCCCCGAGTTTTCACACGTGCAGGTAAGTGTTACGTGCGTATTTATATTTAATTATATGACTTTATATTTTGAGTTGTTAATTGAATTCGTTATAATTTGATTTATTTGGTTAAAATTTCTTTTGATTGTCTATATAAGCTGTGAATATGTGATCGGATTTGTGAAAATGTGAATTCTGTGAATGTGGTGTTAATTGAATGAAATTACGTGTTCCGTGTAATCCGTGGGCTTAATTGTATTGTATTTGAATGTTTTGGACTCAATTGGAAATTGAGTTTGGGCTTAATTGCCACTTTTTGAAAGTTTAGGGACCTATTTGTATAATAGGCAACCCTAAACGGTTTTCGTGATATCTTGAGCTCCGGACCTCGAAACCGAGATCCGTAACCGGCGTTGAACTTGTTTCGACGTTACCTATCCTTTGAACTTGACCTTGTATCTTTTCGGTATCATTTAAACCTTTGACAACGAACCGTTTCATAGCCTCGACCTTATAACTTGTTTGAACCTTTTTCTTTAACGAACCGGACCTGGACCAAACCGTACCCTACCTATTTCCTTATTAGATATCAGCATTTCCTACCCCTTTTTCTTCCCATTTTTGATCGATCAAAATCAGCCAAGGCAAGAGCAAGGAAGAGAAGCCAAGAAACCCTTGTTTTGATCAAACCAACTTTGAGCTCAAGATCATCCAATCCTTCATCTTCTTCCAAGGTAGGATATGTATTGTTTTCTCCTTGTTCTCCTCTCCATTTTCTCCCGATTGTATCTTGATTTAAGTTGAAGAATCATGTGGCATGAAGAAAAGCTTGAAAAGCAATAAATGATATGAATTCTTGGTTCCATGTTTTTCCTTGGTTTAAAGTGAGGTTTGATGCATGAAAGATGATGATTGAAACTTCCTTATCATTTCCTTATGCTTAGATTTTATGTTGGGAGTGTATAGCATGACTTGCCATTTTTGAAGCTTGAAGCTTCCATGGATGAAAGCTTGATATTGATTGATCTTTTGCCAACTTTGAGCTTGAATTGATATCTATACGAATGAATGGCATGATTTGCATGAGTTTTGTGGCTTGAAGGCTTGTCTAAGTGTGGGTTGAGAGCTTCTTGGTGGCTGCCCTGTTTTGCAAAGCTTTTCCCTCGCGTAACAGAGCTGATGCTCTGTTATTTCTTTCAAAACGATGAGCTGACACGGCCATGTCAGCTTTGAACTGAAAATGGACACGGCCGTGTTGGGCTCTCGACTTTGTTTTTTTTCTGATTTTAACCTCGGACAAGGCCGTGTCCAAATCCTTTGAAAATGTAACACGGTCGTGTCAAGCCCTCGACTTTGATTTTTCTGATTTTTAAACCTCGGACACGGCCGTGTCCATTTCCCTTTGAAACTCAACACGGCCGTGTCATTTGAATTGGCAGCCTTGAGAAGTCTCTTTTCTTGCTTGATTTGCATACGTGGCTCGTATTTGTGGGTTATATTGGACGTGACTCTAATTTAGTTATGTTATGATTGTTATATTAATGCAAGAATGCAAGTATGAAAGTTATGATCGGTTATATGTTTTAAGACATTAATAGTACACATGAACATGTGCATTATATTTGTTTTATGCATTCATATCATAACCATGTCATTGCCGAGCGTCTTATTTGGTCATATTGAGTCTCACTTCACCTGTCTTGCACAGATTTTGATTCCTCAGGAGACGAGGCCGGCCAGTGAGGCTCGTGTGTTCTTCTTTTACCGTTCGAGGTGGGTTTTTCTTCTACTTAGCTATATGACCATAAATACTTTTAATGTGAAAAGTTTTCGACCAAAGTATATATATATATAGAGTCATTTTCATAGAGTAAATGTTTGCAACGTAAAGCCTTAATTTCTAAATCCTACCAAATGTTTTGGCGAGAAAAGAAAGAATGAATGTTATGCACGAATGGGGCCCAGGGACTTAGTGTGAGTGGCTATCCGGGGAGGCATGGGCCGACGGTGATCCCTCACATTAGTTCCACCAATTAACGGCGTAACCGGACCTCGTTAGGAGTTAGCGAGGAATGGACGCTGAGCGCCATCTGGGGAGTCATGTAACCCCTTTTGGTCAATGAATGGGTGGTCGGGTCTTGCAAGCCCGTCACCAAACCGGAGGAAGAAGGTGTAAATGTTAATGAATGTGCACACAAGATTGAAATGCATGAACAGAATGAATGAAAGAATGTTTAAATGTTTTACACAAGGTGTTGGTTGGAGATAATGCACGCCCACTCGCCGGGCCAATAATGACCTAATGTTAATGATTGGTTATAATCCCTTTTGATGATTTTATTTCACCCACTTGGGAAACTCTTTAAAACCTCACTTGGGATTATAGCTTGCATGTGATTGTTTAATTACCGTCATATATTCTGTTTATACCCTGTTTTATACCCACCAGTCCCCTTTGGACTGAACCGTTTGGTTTTCAGCTGTTTTGTGCAGGGGTCAAGGGAGCTAGGCGGGAATACGAGTCGTAGGTCTTGCATTCGTTTCTAGCTCTCATGTTTTGATGTTACACTTGCATACTCGTACTTTTGGTAATTGTATATAAATGTTGTTTTGGGCCGTGATGGCCTGTATATGTTGATTATGATTTAGAACGTACTTGTATTGGGATTTAACTTCCGTGAACTTAAATGTTGGTACATAGAGCATAGAGCTCAATATATGGGATAACTGTTGGTACCTAGAGCATATAACTCAATCTATGATTTATGATTTGTTGCTTCCGCTTTTACGTTGTTCTGCTACTCTGATTGTTGTGGTTTTGGGGTAAAGTGATAGGCTAGTCTCGCCTGGCTTAGTGTGTGTGTGTCCCCGTTCGATATGATTCAGCACGCGTATGGAAATCTATTTCATATACGGGCCGGGTCATGGTGCGGGGGATGTGGTACCTCGCACTCGGGTGCTAGAAAACATGTATCTATATATATATATATATATACGTAGGTCACATGCGGGCTCAAAACTCATTTAGGGTTGTAGGTTATAATAACTAAAAGAAAGAAACCTCACCTCGACGAACAAACCAAACGAACAGGTTCAAAACACACCCACGGAGCGGCTCCACGCCAACGAGCTACTCCACTCGAACAATCTAAATAAGGAAACAACACTTAGACTCATTATGAACCAAGGAAACGCTCGGCAAATGCATATGAATGCAAATGATGCAATGCACTTCATATAAACTCACGTTTAGGCATATCGAAGCAAATATCGAAATATCACACAATTAATCCAAGAACCAAAATTCATTTCACATCAAATAAATTCATATTAATTCATTTAATATCATACCATGAGCATCCATAATTCATACACGTATATGTTCAACGAATTCATATCATATATGCCACTTAAGATCATAATATTCAAAGAAATATTCAAAATTAAAGCAATAAATTCACATAATTAATCTAATACTTAAATACATAATATATATAATATATTATATTTCATATATACACACATAAATTATAATTTAATACAAACATCACACTTATATATATATACATAATATATACGTACTACACACATGCATGCATTAATCTAATTCTAGCAATTTCATGCACATGCACACATGCACACACAAATCAACAAATCCATGAAATAATTATACAATACATATATATACATAGCATGCATGCATATATTATATATAAATAGAACGTACATATATATATATATACACAATCAACAACATGCATGTAATTGCATATATATATACACACATACAATATATAAATATGTATACATATATCACGCAGCAGCCATGTACATACATGCACAAAGAAGGAAGAAAATATGCAGAAAGCTACTGCCCTAAATACACAAGTCCCCGACCGGGGACTTCCCACATACAAATCTCCCCGCCCGGGGAGATCTCCATCGCGAGCAACAGCAGCAACTTCAGCCCCTGTTTTTCATCCCTTTCAAGCAGCAGCAGCAGAGTAGTGTAACAGCAACAACACAGCAGCAAAAGAGCAGGAGAAACAAAGGCAAAAGTGACAACAATTCTGGCAGCAAGATCAACAAAGAAAAAGGTTCCATTTTTCCAAAAAAAAAATAGTCACGTACCAGTCCCAACTCCAGGCAAAAATTTCATACACTTCATACAGGGCATACAACTCAAATACAAGTATAGGAATAGATCAATGATTCAACAAGGAGCACATAGCACTTTACGGATCATGAATCGAACCACAAACGAGCAAGAAATTCACAAAACATCACAAGCCCTCACTATTCATATATCAGCCCCAATCCATGCCCAAATCATCATCAAATGCAGAAAATAGACACTTAAAAGAAAGAGGAGAAGATCAAGAACAAGAATCCGGGCTTACATTTCGAATTTGAGGCGAAATGATGGAGTATTGATCTTGGAAAGCCAAAGAAAACTGTGCAGATTTCTTCCCCCTTCTTTTCCTCTCGGTCAGCTGCTTCTTTCTCTCTCTCCAGACATGAGTTCGAAATGAGGGGATAAGGGATGGATAGAGGGTTTAACTAGGGTTAATTAGGCTCAAGAATCAAGTAATTTGGTTAAGAAATGAATTAGTTATGGCCAAAATACTCCAAGGTGGCAGATTTGCTCGAATAGTTCGTTTCGGACTAAATACGGGGGATCAAACGGGCTTAGAAAAATATGAGGCCAAGTTCTGAAGCTTCCAAATTTTTTCACGAGTCCGGCGCTACTTCCAGAATTCGAATCCGAATTCCCTAGCTCAAGTTACGGTCTCCAGAATCCAAGGCGCGCTAAAACTAGTTAGGCCCTCGAATCCCCAACAATTAAAATATGGTTCGTTACCATATCAAACAAGTCCAAAAAACATAAAACGAGCATATAAACGAATTCATAACACGTGTAATTCATGCATATTAAATTGGCACGAAAATTCGATCTCAAATCGAGCACAAACGCAACACATTTTCAACAAAGAAGCTTATTGTTCAAATAATAAAAATCAAATTTTTAAAAGAAACAATAAATAAAAGTTTAAAATAAATATTAAAACGATTTAAAATATATAAAAATTTTATTAAAAAGGATATTTTTCAATTAGGTCCAAAACTTTTAAAAAGTTTCAAATAAGTCCAAGTTCAAATTTTCGATTAAGTCCAAAAATGAAATAAATCGTATAATTAAGCCCTTAATCACATAATTCACAAAAATTAGCATGCTCGGAAATTAAATTCTCATATCATAAAATTCATAAAAATTCGTATCATCAATCACGTAGGAAATTTTGACATATAATTTCAAATAATTCATATAAGAATTTCAAATAACAAAAGTATAATTCAATTAAATATAAAATTAAAATAATTTAATTTGCACAATTAGCTCTCTCGTAAGTGCATACCTGGACGGCCGAAAACCGGGGTGTCACAATCTCTCCCCCTTAAAAAGGACCTGTCCTCGGGTCCGAATCAGGGTCTTGATCAACACCGGAAAAGCTCAACTCCACGCTTCCACTGCGCCCCTCTAATTGGTTTCCAAGTGGCTTCTTGGGTTTTAAACCCCGCCACGAGAATTCTTACCGAAGGAAAAATTCTCGTCTTCGACTCGAATCTCTGCCGAACCAAAACTCTAACCGGTTGCTCCTGAACAACGAAACCCTTGTAGGAGATGCTTCCGAGGAATCACGATCTCCCACTTCGACTCTAGGGCCTTCATCTCCAAACTGTGAAGCTTTCGAGCCCTTATCGAACCACGAAACCATGAGAAAATGGGCAGACTCGTTAAAACGAGCGACCACTCAAATCCCATCGAAATCTCCTTTACTTTAGCAAACCGGACACATAGTCCTTAGCCATTTTGCTCCCACTTCCAATTAGAATATGGAAGTACTTGGAGAATCCAACCGGTTCTTGATGCTCGGCCTTCAACCGACAGCATATTAGACATTGCTACACGAAGTTTGCAATGTCTCTTCTTATGCCAATACATCTATACCGGTTCTTCAAGTCCTCGAACAAACTCGAACCAAGAGTGGGGTAAGTCTCATGACCTTGCCAATCACGAGACGTAGGCTAAACTCTCCTGCAAGCAACACACAACCAAAGCCTTCCTTAGTGCCTCGATTGTAAACGAAGTAGTCTTGAGTACCCCCGGTTAGGCAAAAGCCGGTGCCGAAGGCAACTCTCTTCTACCGCCTCTCCCCACTCTAAAACCGTACCTCTTTCTTGTCAAGCGGATCAACGGTTGGCAATCTTAAAGAAAAGAATCACCTAATATACCCCGTCAACACGAGAGACTTCTTACTCTGAGGTAATTCTCGGTTCTTCCACCGAATGTGTAGTTGGTTATACCCTTGCAAAAACCAAACTCGGCACGAACACGGAGCTCTGAAGCAGAACTAACTACCCTTCAAAGCGAGCAAAGGGTATATATCTTCCATGGTTACCCGTGTAGGTCACGGTAGTCAATCTTCACCCTAAAGTCTGGTTTCTTCTTAGGCAGGACTTAAACACTCCACGAAGAAGCACTCATCGGGTGAAACCACCTTCTAAGAGCTCTTCGAACTACGCCTTCAACTCCAACAACCATGCTACAGCCATTCGGTAGGGAGTCTTCAAACACGTTCAACTCCGGGATAAAGATCAACGACGTCTCAACGTCCCTATCAAGTAATAGAGAATCCCAACTTTCAACGAACATCAAAATGCCTTACTTCGATCTTTGTCTCCTCGAGCTTGGCTCGATCCCTCGGTTAATCCAAAGGTAAGCCACAAAGCTCATTGCACTGTCCCGGATCAAACAACCGCTTCCACGAAGGATACAAACGGGCTAGCCTTCAATCTATTACCCAAAAATATCGTTGAGCCCAAACGGACCTCCTAAAGCAGCACACCAACTCAACTCGGAGCCCGAACAACCAACCCACGCCTAAGGTAGCCCCGTACCTCACTAGGCGCCTTCAAACGAACCCACCGAGCAAACTCGACCGTCACAACTCACAAGTCACCCGATCACTCGAGCTCACCAAACTCTCTTCCAAGAAGAAAGTTCACACGAAGAAAACAACAACACAAGCCACAACAAGCACCAAAGACCAACGAAACAAGAAAGTAACCAACTAGTGGGTTTCCCCGAGATTAAATATGCATGAATGAGATGCCATGAATGCAAATACCTCAATTTCTGGGTTCGATTTGATTCCCAACTTGAAGCCTTTGGTTCCGCCTCCTTTGTTTATTAGCCCTCGAACGGTTACAGTCTGGAAACTTGTGCTCTGAAGACCCGCAAGCGTAGCATCTCCGTAACCGAATCCAACATCCCTAGTAGGTATGATTGGTCCCTCCGCAATGGGCGCACGGTTGGAACTCCCTCTCTGATCGAGGTATCTTCCGGGGCTTAGACTTCTTGTTACTTCTCTTCTGAGTTTGTATACCTTGCCGAGACGGTCTCTGCTCTACTTGCAAGTTGGAACATGAACCTAGTGCGAGTGACTGTTTCGGTGCCTCTTCTTCATGTCTCTTTCTTGCCATCGATCTATTCTCGACCCGTAGTGCTTTCTCAACAGCTTGATTCCAAGTACTCGTGTCGTTGGCAATCAAAGCTTCCCTAAACTCACTCCGAAGCCCTTCCATAAAGTATCTAGCCTTCATCCCATCATCATTCATGATAGGTGGCACGTATACACCCAACCTCTCGAACTCTTCCAAATATTCCATAACCGTATTGTCTCCTTGTTGAAGTGTGCGAAATTCTTCGAATCTTCGATTTCGTAGAATGGTTGGTGTATATCTCTTTCTGAACTCCCGAACAAACACATTCCAAGTCAATTCTTCGCTTGTCGCTTCTAGTTGTTGAGTGACTCTTAACCACCATAACTTTGCTTGCCCTTGTAGAAGTAGGGTAACAAGACGAATCATATTTTGAGGGTCACATGGCCATACTCGAAATATTCCTTCTATCTCCAACAGCCATTCCTCGGCCTTAAAATCATCACCTCCTCGGAATTGTGATGGATTGAAGGTCCCAAACTCCCGGTATAGGGTTGTCATCGGATCCATTGGTGGCGTTGTAGAAGAAGATGGTTCTTGATTAGGTTGGAAGTGTTGAAACATCGCGGTCATGAACTCCTCGGCATTGAAGGATGGACGAGGGTGTTGATGTGAAGGTTGACCGAAGTGTTGTCGACGCGGTGACATCCTGAAAATCTCAACAACTACAATAAATAGATAGGTGCATGTCGGTTAGTAAATGCATGTTCATGTGAACTATTAATACAATTAATAATAATTTATAACAAATATTCACATAAATGGTGCAAATGAATGCAAACAAACACATAATCCTAAGCCGAACGACCTAGACAAACCCAACACAACACTAGAGCTCCGGTTTTGCAACCCGGGGCTCTGATACCACTTTAAGATGTAGCGTCCCGGAGCGAAGGGCACCACATCCCCCGCACCATAGCCCAACACGTGTAATGAAATGGAATCTCCGCACACGCACCAAGCTATAGCGAACGGAAGACAAGCAAAAACTCTCACCTAAGCTAGGCGGTCTAGACCCTAAAACAGAGTACGCAATAAAATAAAACATACGCGGAAGCAACAGGATCAACAAATACTAACGTCATACATGCTCAAGAGAATAAAAGATATACATGCGATGCCACTCCAGGGCTAAATAAAAGCTTACAAATTCCAAAGTCGAATCATAAACATAATCTTATACATATCTCCAAAATACTAAAGCGAGAGGTAAAGATACAGTATGCAAAAGACTCGAACAACTCGACTCAAATGACCCAAAAGAAACCGCCGCCTAGCTCAAACCGAAACCCTGCACCTGCAACTCAAAAACAAAGGGAAAAAGGGGAAATGACTTCGAGGGTCAGTCCTAAAGACTGGTGAGGGGCTAACCCACGCACACGTACATATACATAGAGACAGAGCATATTCAAAATCATAATGTTCATGAACCGGGGCGCGGTTTTTGCAATCCAAAGCATTTTGATCCCGTGATACTATATATAGAAGAAAAGTTAGGCCGAAGGCCAAAATTCACCAATTTTAATAATTAAGAGTCCACTCCCGTTTCACGAATCGAATTCATAATCAAATTCAAACTAACTCGGCGAGTACGAGTTTTCAAACCAACCTCCTTCATATAGATTCAAACTTATATTCAAATTCAAACGAAAACCAAATCAAACGTACCTTCCCCAACACCGGGTGATAGAAGGGTTGTGCACACCCTAACTATCCGAACTTTATGTATGGGTCGTGAGTTTCATGACGCTTACGCCCGAGGATTCCATCCCCCACCAAACCTCCTGGTGGGTTCCGGGTTGATCCTATCCAACAGGAGAATATGCACAGGGGTCATAACCGGCGACCCCATGGTCGTTCCGGGTCCCCCTTACCCATATCTCCGGGGCCCAGATTCAAACTCAAACACAGGGATTCATATAAAAGACTTATCTTTCAAAGTCAAACCTCGCTACGTATCCAAATTCAAATTACACACACCAACCCGTTTTAAAACAAATAACCGAAAACATATCTACGTACATATATACAAAGCGTTTTCAAAAGGATTCACAGCAAACGGGCCAATTCCCGCAAAATACATAGCCAACATGTATCTATATATATATACGTAGGTCACATGCGGGCTCAAAACTCATTTAGGGTTGTAGGTTATAATAACTAAAAGAAAGAAACCTCACCTCGATGAACAAACCAAACGAACAGGTTCAAAACACACCCACGGAGCGGCTCCACTCCAATGAGCTACTCCACTCGAACAATCTAAATAAGGAAACAACACTTAGATTCAATATGAACTAAGGAAACGCTCGGCAAATGCATATGAATGCAAATGATGCAATGCACTTTATATAAACTCACGTTTAGGCATATCGAAGCAAATATCGAAATATCACACAATTAATCCAAGAACCAAAATTCATTTCACATCAAATAAATTCATATTAATTCATTTAATATCATACCATGAGCATCCATAATTCATACAGGTATATGTTCAACGAATTCATATCATATATGCCACTTAAGATCATAATATCCAAAGAAATATTCAAAATTAAACCAATAAATTCACATAATTAATCTAATACTTAAATACATAATATATATAATATATTATATTTCATATATACACACATAAATTATAATTTAATACAAACATCACATTTATATATATATACATAATATATACGTACTACACACATGCATGCATTAATCTAATTCTAGCAATTTCATGCACATGCACACATGCACACACAAATCAACAAATGCATTAAATAATTATACAATACATATATATACATAGCATGCATGCATATATTATATATAAATACAACGTACATATATATATATATACACAATCAACAACATGCATGTAATTGCATATATATACACACATACAATATATAAATATGTATACATATATCACGCAGCAGCCATGTACATACATGCACAAAGAAGGAAGAAAATATGCAGAAAGCTACTGCCCTAAATACACAAGTCCCCGACCGGGGACTTCCCACGTACAAATCTCCCCGCCTGGGGAGATCTCCATCGCGAGCAACAGCAGCAACTTCAGCCCCTGTTTTTCATCCCTTTCAAGCAGCAGCAGCAGAGTAGTGTAACAGCAACAACACAACAGCAAAAGAGCAGTAGAAACAAAGGCAAAAGTGACAACAATTCTGGCAGCAAGATCAACAAAGAAAAAGGTTCCATTTTTCCAAAAAAAAAAACAGTCACGTACCAGTCCCAACTCCAAGCAAAAATTTCATACACTTCATAAAGGGCATACAACTCAAATACAAGTATAGGAATAGATCAATGATTCAACAAGGAGCACATAGCACTTTACGGATCATGAATCGAACCACAAACGAGCAAGAAATTCACAAAACATCACAAGCCCTCACTATTCATATATCAGCCCCAATCCATGCCCAAATCATCATCAAATGCAGAAAATAGACACTTAAAAGAAAGAGGAGAATATCAAGAACAAGAATCCGGGCTTACCTTTCGAATTTGAGGGGAAATGATGGAGTATTGATCTTGGAAAGCCAAAGAAAACTGTGCAGATTTCTTCCCCCTTCTTTTCCTCTCGGTCAGCTGCTTCTTTCTCTCTCTCCAGACATGAGTTCGAAATGAGGGGATAAGGGATGGATTGAGGGTTTAACTAGGGTTAATTAGGCTCAAGAATCAAGTAATTTGGTTAAGAAATGAATTAGTTATGGCCAAAATACTCCAAGGTGGCAGATTTGCTCGAACAGTTCGTTTCGGACTAAATACGGGGGATCAAACGGGCTTAGAAAAATATGAGGCCAAGTTCTGAAGCTTTCAGATTTCGTCACGAGTCCGGCGCTACTTCCGGAATTCGAATCCGAATTCCCTAGCTCAAGTTACGGTCTCCAGAATCCAAGGCGCGCTAAAACTAGTTAGGCCCTCGAATCCCCAACAATTAAAATATAGTTCGTTACCATATCAAACAAGTCCAAAAAAAATAAAACGAGCATATAAACGAATTCATAACACGTGTAATTCATGCATAATAAATTGGCACGAAAATTCGATCTCAAATCGAGCACAAACGCAACACATTTTCAACAAAGAAGCTTATTATTCAAATAATAAAAATCAAAATTTTAAAAGAAACAATAAATAAAAGTTTAAAATAAATATTTAAACGATTTAAAATATATAAAAATTTTATTAAAAAGGATATTTTTCAATTAGGTCCAAAACTTTTAAAAAGTTTCAAATAAGTCCAAGTTCAAATTTTCGATTAAGTCCAAAAATGAAATAAATCGTATAATTAAGCCCTTAATCACATAATTCACAAAAATTAGCATGCTCGGAAATTAAATTCACATATCATAAAATTCATAAAAATTCGTATCATCAATCACGTAGGAAATTTTGACATATAATTTAAATATTTCATATAATTTCAAATAATTCATATAAGAATTTCAAATAACAAAACTATAATTCAATTAAATATAAAATTAAAATAATTTAATTTGCACAATTAGCTCTCTCGTAAGTGCGTACCTGGACGGCCGAAAACCGGGGTGTCACATGTGAGTTACCCGTCAGCCCTATGCTTTCCCGGTTGGCTCAAACACTCACCCTCGGGCCCATAATACACGATACACGATAATTCGCCAAACACGATCACGGTTCAATGACGATAACACGGTACATGGCTTGCTTGTAACACGATACACGACTTGCTTGTACCACGATACACGACTTGCTTTCAGGAACATAACTTGCTTTCAATGAACACGGTTTACTTTTAAAGAACATGACTTGAGAGTTTAGAAACACTTTTAAATATATATATTTATACCTTTTGGTCCAAAAGTCACATAAGGTTATACGGGTTCTAAGTAACTAGCAATTAAACCTCACCTGACAGGCGACACGATGACTCATGGGTGCGTGAACGTGCTCAGTGGACCACAATCTCCTCCCCGGGAGAGTAACTGGACAAGAAACAGGACATGGTGTACTTGTGAGACAATAACTCATCAATGTTACCAAATAAGACGCACGGATTAACTATACAACGAGATGACATGCATTCACGAATGTAGCATGATATATCATATTATGACATGTAATTGATCATATAATAGCATGTTGGGGTTAATTAAAGGTAAAGTAAAAGGAATGGAATTTCACATTTTATGCAGAAACTTTACTGCCTCTCCAGGGGTCTGGGAACGGCCGTTCCGGCCCTTAGTTCAAAATGGGAAGGGTCGTTCCCAGCTACCTGAAGTGGCTCCCCGAAGGTGGGAACGGTCGTTCTGGCTGTAAGCCAAAATAGGAATGGTCGTTCCCATTCTCACCGCCCTGCACATTGTTCAAATATATGGGAACGGCCATTCCCCAATTACAAAGGGAACGGGAAGGGTCGTTCCCGTTTTACAGAAGATGCAGAAAACAGAGCAAAAGAACAGGGGAACACGAACCATAACCCAAAATGCAACAAACACTCATAATTCAACTCTTAATGCTATAATCTATAAAAAGAAACTTATATGCATGCTTTAGGAATAATAAAGCCCAATATAAACATACAAATTATGCCTTAATCATCATAATCACCAACTTTCCTCATATATCAACTCATGCCATATCCTTCCATGATTTCAAGAATTCAAGCACTAATTCAAGTTTAAACCTCCTAATCATGCTTCTAACATCTAAAGCACATCATATTCAAGTTAACCTGAAACCCTAGCTTCATATATGCAATTCAAGAATTCAAATATATCTTCAACTCTACCTTGGATGGAAGAAGGAGAAGAAGGTGGAGTTATGGAGGTAATGATGCTTCAAAGCTCCTAATTTCTTGATGATTTAACTTGAATAAGATGGAAACTATCTCTTCTTCCTGTGGAAGGTTTGATCGAAAGAGAGATGAGGATGATTGTATGACTTGAAATGAAAATGAAGGTGGAAGAAGATTAAGGAAGCATATATCACGTAATTCATGCCTTGATTTTAATGAAATGATGTAAATTGTAATTAAGTCCCTCACTTATATAAGTCATGCAATTGAGTTCTATTCCCACCATCTTCTTCACTTTGGTCCACGAATTGTTTATGCGATTAAGTCCTCACATTTAAATAGGTGTCAATTAAGGACGATTAAGTACTTAGATCATGTTTGGCAATTAATTCATGTAACAAATGAATCCAATTCATGCCATAATGCTCAAATTGATACATATTTCACATAATCATATTGAAATATAATTTATATAATTTATCATAAAATGTAGGAATTTAATAAACGAAAGGATTAAATAAATCCTAACTCTCGGAAACTCACACGTGTCGTGCGTACCTGAACGTTTGGAAAATTGGGGCGTTACAATTCTCTCACCCTTAAGAGAATCCGTGTAACGCCCCAGTTTTTCAGTAATAATAATGTGACGTATTTGTTTATAAATTGCGCAATTTAATTATTTACTTATATGATTAATTGTTTATAAATGTTTATATTTGTTTTAAACTATAGACTGTTGCTATTTTAATTTAATTCATTCTATTTCAACTTGATATTTAGTGTTTAATTTCTTAATTAAGGTTTCATGTTACCTTAACTATTTCGGTAATTTCGATAATCAATTTCAACATATTATAAGTTGGCTTTAAATTTATTTAAAATGGGATTTAAGTTTTAGTAATTAATTTATAACGTTATGAATTCATTTTCGCGCATGAGTGTTCTATTTGTACTTCGTTCTTATATGTAATGATATCGGAATGGTATGGAAATTTAGTATGTCGTAAATATGTGTGTTATGAACATGCCTATATGCTCGGTTTATGTTTTCGGATTCATTTGACGTGTTAACGAATTTAATTTTGATTTGTGGAACCAAGTCGGGGGCTAACGAGCAATTAGCGCACCCTTGGTTCCGTACTTGATATCTTGAGCTCGGTAATTCGGATTCGAATTCCGAAACCTCTGTTGCCTTCGTATCGACGATTCGGAGACAATGGAACAAGCCTCATACCTTTTTGAGATCATTAAGACCTCCGAAATCCAACCGTAACGGACAACTAGTGCAAGAAGAGCTTCTTTTGTTGACTAGTCTTCATGGTGGGACCCTTAGCACTCCTCTAACCTAACCATACCTTAACCATGACTTTTGTACCTTGGGTTAACCCTTTATCCTACCCCTTTAACTCTGAAAACCGAACCAAACATCTCCCCTTGCAGCTGGAACTGATCGAGAGAGAAAGAGAGAAGAAAGGAGAGAAAACCTTGGCCATTCTTGTGATTTTGAGCTCAAATCACCTCCCTTCTTCTTCTAATCTTCAAGGTTTGAATATTTATGTCTTCTATACTCTATTATGCTTGATTTCATCCATTAAATGCTTGATTTGGATCAGATTTGGTTAGGGTTTGAGGGATGAGTTTGGTATGAACTTTTAGGGATTTTTGCTCTTGTGACCTATTTGCTTGTGTGGCTGATTTTCTTGTTTATATCTGAGTATATGAGCTTGTTTCTTGACCCATTTCTTTCCTAACTGATAGTATATGATATTAGGAGGATTTTATCTCTTGACCCTTTGATGAAATTATGAGATATGGAGTTCCAAACTTGATGATCAAACTGCTTCCCCTGTTTTTCGAACTGTTGCTGTTCATTTTGCTTTGTTGCTTGATCAAATGATCTTCTTTTCATATGAAATTGCATGGATATTATTTACACTCATTGTTCTATATGTTAACATTCATGTTTTAAGTATTTGGTTCCATTTTAAGCCTCAAAACCGAAAGACATGGCCTGTTCTTGTGCATGATCTTTGACAGAATTGTTGCTGTTGCAATTGTGTGGTTGTTGGTCACCCTAATGTGCTTTAAATGGTGCCATTTTGCATATACATGATCTATATTAGTTGTTTAGTATGTTAGCATGCGTTCCCCAAGATTTCAGATCCAAATTCAACCCCTAAGTACATGATCATGGCTGATTGAACCAATAGGGCTTTTATGTGTGATTTTGGCGACCCAGTTTTACTGCATGATTTAGATGATCTTAACGTGTGATTTAGCCTTTGAACTCTAAATGAAAAATGTTCCTAACATGCTAGATATGTTTTATATTAAGTTTCATAGCATTTGGAGTTGATTTGGTATGCTTTTGGATTGATTTGGTATGGGTTCAGTTTTACCGGTAAAACTTTGTGTGTGGTTAAGTTCTGTACCGTGACACCCCCGTGTCTCATTTACACATAAGTGTGAGACACGGGCGTGTCACACCTTCTAGGAAGCTCTGTACTGAGCCACGGTCGTGGCTCAGTTTGGCAAAGGAGGGTGACACCCCCGTGTCCCTTCCCTTGTGCAGTCCTTGTTGCTTCCCTTTCGGTTTTTGATTTATTTCACCTCTTGAATGACTTTATCTCCTTTTGTGTTGAACTATGAACTTGTTTTGCTATATGTTGGGAGCATTTTGGTTTAATTTCATGGCATTTGGATGAGTTATAGGCATGCTTTTGCTTATTGCCGTTTATGTGTGTTTATATGTCGTTTAGGAATCGCGTAATTCATTTTCTATTTCATATGCTTCCTTCTTGTTGTCAAACCTTGGAAATATGCTATCTTATGTAATATGAAGTATGTGGTAGCATTATGGGAGAGCTTGAATATGTTCTATGCTCCTATTTGAATTCTTGAATTAATTTGATTGGAGATATGAATTAATGAATTTGAATGAAAATGAATGAACAAGTGAATGACTTGGTTATATGATCTTTATGCCTTCATATCATGCTTGAGCATTGCCGTGCATCATATATGGTTCATTTAGGGTCTTGAGTCTCACGAACACGTCATGTTGTCTTTTGTACAGTTTATCTCCAGGGTGGAGAGATCTTGATCCTTCGGGCACTTGGTAACTCGTTCCTTGTTTCGTCACGGTTCAGGTGAGGGTGGTTTTGTTTTAGCTATGTAACAAACCCTACAACCCTTATGTGAAAAGCTTTGGCCAAAACCTTATGATTATATATAAATGGTTTTCAAATAAAGTCATCGAGTAAATATTGATTGAGTAAACCCTTTTCAAATGATTTATGAAAAATGTTATGTTTCTTATGAACTAAAATGTTTTGGCGAGATTGCATGTATGTTATGTTCACGGGCCCAGGGACTTAGTGTATGTGGCAATCCGGGGAGCCAAGGGCCGACGGTGATCCCATACACTAGTTCCAACTAAATTTACGACGAAACGGACCTCGTTAGGAGTTTTGACGAGGAAATGCTAGTCGGGCTTTTGAGGATTCATGTACCTCACTAGCCATTATGTATGAACCGGTGGCCGGGTCTTGCAAGCCCGTCCACCACCCAGAGGAAGAAGGTTGGTTATGATTTATGCTTATGCTTATGTATATGTTATGATATGATTATGCACCGTGCGGGAAAGCCGGGACACGGATTGCCCAAACGAATATATTTATGATATGATTTATGGTCTGCATGTATTATGATATATCGCATGAACACCTAATCAACTTATTAATGATATTTGTCGTACACGGTCGGAGTTTGGTTGGAGATTGTGCACGCTCACTCGCCGAGCCTTATGTTTATGTATGATTTATGAATGTAATGAATTAATATGATTAGTCATAAAATCCGAGCATTGATTAATCATTCTCTTGCCCCTTTTTGGGGAACTAATTTCAAATAAAACCTTGTTCGGAATTTATGACTTGCATGTGCATGTTTTTATATGTATATCGCTCCTTCTCACTCAGTCTTCTAGAGACTGACCCTCTCCCTCCCCAATCTTTTAGTGTGCAGGTTTGACTTTGGAGTTTCGGGCTAGGCGGAGGTGTTTGGAGTCTTTAAGTTGGTCGAGTTAGGTTAGGAGAGTCTTTGCACTCACTCATGTATTGGATTTATGTCTGTATCGATTCTATGGTATCATGAACTTGAATATTTATGTAATTGTTATTGAATTGACTTTACTGGGTTTTGCTATGATTTAACAGAGGCCTGAAGAGCCTAAATTCTACTTATGGTTTGTATGATTGAACTTTGGCTTTGCTATGCAATATATTTTGTTGATTGGTTATCATTGCAGGGTCTAGCTCCGCCTGGCTAAGGAAGGTTTTTATGTTTGTCTCCTGTTCGCTAGGGTTTGATACGGGTGCGGATTTACTATTTCGTTACTCGTGTTGAGCCTTAGTGCGGGGGATGTGGTGCCTCACGTGCGGGGTACTACATCCTTAAGTGGTATCAGAGCCCGGTTGCAAAACCGGTGTTCTTGAGTCGTGTTTGAGTCAGTTAGGTCGCACGGCATAGGAACAACTTGTTAATGTGTACATTGTATCGATTTGGCATGAATATTTGATACTAATTGTTGGGAATTGTTTAATACATGTATACAATCTACGCTCTCATTTAGTTGTTTTAAATGTTGCAATTTGCATTCTATGTGCATTGATTCATTTAACTACGTGCCATAAGCATACACTAATCCTCATGCATCCATATATGAGTTGATCTTTCTTATATAGGCTACTATCATGCAAACAAAGCGACAATTCACACCAACTACAATTGACAAAGTAACTTGAAGGCCGAGTGTTCAAATTCCACGGCTTGCACAATGGAACTACCTATCACGGCTCGTATCATGGGTGGAAGCTTGTATCAAGGGAAGGTTCATCAATCATGCCCTACCTACAAACCTTGAAGGTTCTCAACATACAAGAATTGCAAAGACTCAAGTTCTAACTTGAGGGATGCGTGAGACAACGAGAGGGGTGTGGAACTCTTCACCACTCCGGTTTTGAAGACATTTAAAACAAGATTAAATGCTCCAAGGTTCACCGTTGAAGCTCCGAGTTTGGAATGGTTAGGTGATTGGAAGACCAAATTGGGAAGCTTCAAGGAGTCGGATGCAAGATGTGTTAAAAAGGTTCGACTCAACTCAGATGTAAGGATTGGGAGCCGTTAATCATAAAGCTCACTATGAGGTCGAATATGGAAGCTCACTTGATACGAATATAAGCGTGGGACATCAAATGGACGCAAGGCAAAGATACTTATGAGCATCGAGGAATACAAATCGCGTCGTCTTCTTGGAACCTTGGAACATGGAGACATCAAGAAGCAAGCAAGAATGGAAAGCGTTATCATGGGTGAATTATGCGCGTAGATCGGAAACAAAGGATAAGCTAAAGGAACTTCAATCGGTGAGCACATCAAGATGAAGATTCGGATGACCTTTGGAGGTTGATGCTTGGAAGTACGTTGAGGTGTAAACTCCATTGACAAAGAAGACCTTGGGTTCAAGAATAGCACGTTCGGGCCATGGGATATACAAATGGATGAAGAAGATTAGGGAGATTCGAAAACCTTGGAAAGCTAAGGAATTATCAATGTCTTCAAAGAAAGTTACTATTATGGGAATGAGGAACACGTCGTCAAGCTAAAAGCTTACCACTTCGGTGACAGGTTCTGCATATTCATGGCATGAGCATCATGCATCGATTTAAATTAATTGCTTTCTTTATCTATATGTACGTTTATGTTTAATTAATGTAATCGCTCCAACGTGTTGCATCGTTGCATCTTTAACTGTTTACTATGTGCATTGGCATGTTAATCCAACATGCATGGCTTAGTGTTTAATTGATAGGGAATGGCTCCACCTTGTTCTTCAAGTGATTCTTTAATCAAGGCTTACTCGAATCAAGACGAGAAGAATAGTTGGGTTATATTTTGGTAGTTCCGGGCATATAGCTTAGCTAGCACAATCTACACCGAAGAAACTAAGTTGAAGAGTTTTGGAGAAACCTTAATCTCAGAGGCGAAGTAACGAATTCAACTAAAATCTCCAAATAAGGGAGCATTGATTAGGAAATAATGTAAGTCCTTTTTGATCCTTGAAAGGATTACCTTTAGTTGAAGAATGGAAATACAAGAGGGGATTAAATTGGTCTAGATTTCAAGAAGAGTAAGAAAGAGAAAAGTTGGTGATTGGAAGGAAGTAATTATTGAAGGGTTTGAATTGAACCTTAGGAGTGAATTAAAGAAGCAGAAGTGGCTCATCAAAAATTTCAATGAAAGAAGGATTCATGGAGTTTGACATGTAAGAGCAGAATTTTTAAGGGGGAGAGCACGACTAAGAGGTGAATTGGAGGATGGGAGTGGTGCTCGAATGGATATGTTAGGAGTAATGACGGGGATACAAATTAAGGAGAATCTGGAAGTCCTAAGGGTGGTGATTAGGAATGAATAAGACGGCGGTTATGGTTAAGCTATTAAGAGGGAAGCTACGTATGGAATTCTGATCTGGAGGTGATGGAATCATAAGAGAGTTTCTATGAACTTTTAAGTTAGAATTAACAAGGGGAAAACCGAATCAAGCTATCATATAAGGGGATGGTGTCGATCAAGATTTATTCAATAAAGTATGAAGGGGTCCGAGACAATATTATTAAGTTATCGATTATATCAACGATAATCCAGAAGGAAACTTAAGTAGGGACCAAATAGAAAAGGATGATAATTGGAGGATTGGTCTCAAATTTCAAGAATCATCAAGAACCTTCTATCTTCGGTTAAGGAAATATGGGACCAGTTATCGAATATAACATTGAGGGGGTCAAAAGGGAATGAACGGACAATTGGAATGGAAGGTGGGAAAAGACTTGTGTTGAGAGAGACTATAAGAATAAACGTCGTAAGGTTGGGATCGAATCATCAAGTTTATCCAGAGTGGTTATCCTCGGGGATATGTTGAGCACCGATAAGGATTGAAGAAGTTGGGTAGCAATACAAGTTAGAAAGGATCTAAGAATATACTCCTTAAAGAATTTCTCAATCGCTTCACCGGGGAACCCTGAAGAGGTTCAAGAAAAGTTGGGCACTGAGTTACATTCAGGACAGATCATACCTTGGACAACGACAACTCACAAATCTGAATTTTGCAACTACGGTGAACGGTACTTATAGCATTCATGATACATGCATCCATGCAAATTTAACCTATATAAATTTTATGTTAAGTGCTTTGATCTCGTACTGTGTTAAATTACTTGGAGTAATTGAAGATCAATGTGGACGACATTTATTACTTGCTTTGGGTGCCTTTCGTGATTTTAGATTTGGTTTTGCGTGAGTTGCTTGGGAGTATTGGAGACTTATTGCTTTATTTTCGGTTGAGAGACGGGGTGCTCTCTTTGTTTGTAAGAGACGGGGATTCTCTTATTTTTGTTTGAGAGACGGGGTACTCTCTTTACTTGCGAGAGACGGGGTTCTCTCATTGCTGTTCGAGAGACGGGGTTCTCTCATTGCTGCTCGAGAGACGGGGCTCTCTCCTTGTTGCTTGTGAGAGACGGGGAATCTCTCATTGTTTGTTTTCAGACGTGTTATGAATCCGAGGACGGATTCTTTTAAGGGGGAGAGATTGTAACGCCCCAGTTTTTCAGTAATAATAATGTGACGTATTTGTTTATAAATTGCGCAATTTAATTATTTACTTATATGATTAATTGTTTATAAATGTTTATATTTGTTTTAAACTATAGACTGTTGCTATTTTAATTTAATTCATTCTATTTCAACTTGATATTTAGTGTTTAATTTCTTAATTAAGGTTTCATGTTACCTTAACTATTTCGGTAATTTCGATAATCAATTTCAACATATTATAAGTTGGCTTTAAATTTATTTAAAATGGGATTTAAGTTTTAGTAATTAATTTATAACGTTATGAATTCATTTTCGCGCATGAGTGTTCTATTTGTACTTCATTCTTATATGTAATGATATCGGAATGGTATGGAAATTTAGTATGTCGTAAATATGTGTGTTATGAACATGCCTATATGCTCGGTTTATGTTTTCGGATTCATTTGACGTGTTAACAAATTTAATTTTGATTTGTGGAACCAAGTCGGGGGCTAACGAGCAATTAGCGCACCCTTGGTTCCGTACTTGATATCTTGAGCTCGGGAATTCAGATTCAAATTCCGACACCTCCGTTGCCTTTGTATCGACGATTCGGAGACAATGGAACAAGCCTCATACCTTTTTGAGATCATTAAGACCTCCAAAATTCAACCGTAACGGACAACTCGTGCAAGAAGAGCTTCTTTTGTTGACTAGTCTTCATGGTGGGACCCTTAGCACTCCTCTAACCTAACCATACCTTAACCATGACTTTTTTACCTTGGGTTAACCCTTTCTCCTACCCCTTTAACTCTGAAAACCGAACCAAACATCTCCCCTTGCAGCTGGAACTGATCGAGAGAGAAAGAGAGAAGAAAGGAGAGAAAACCTTGGCCATTCTTGTGATTTTGAGCTCAAATCACCTCCCTTCTTCTTCTAATCTTCAATGTATGAATATTTATGTCTTCTATACTCTATTATGCTTGATTTCATCCATTAAATGCTTGATTTGGATCAGATTTGGTTAGGGTTTGAGGGATGAGTTTGGTATGAACTTTTAGGGATTTTTGCTCTTGTGACCTATTTGCTTGTGTGGCTGATTTTCTTGTTTATATCTGAGTATATGAGCTTGTTTCTTGACCCATTTCTTTCCTAACTGATATTATATGATATTAGGAGGATTTTATCTCTTGACGCTTTGATGAAATTATGAGATATGGAGTTCCAAACTTGATGATCAAACTGCTTCCCCTGTTTTTCGAACTGTTGCTGTTCATTTTGCTTTGTTGCTTGATCAAATGATCTTCTTTTCATGTGAAATTGCATGGATATTATGTACACTCATTGTTCTATATGTTAACATTCATGTTTTAAGTATTTGGTTCCATTTTAAGCCTCAAAACCGAAAGACATGGCCTGTTCTTATGCATGATCTTTGACAGAATTGTTGCTGTTGCAATTGTGTGGTTGTTGGTCACCCTAATGTGCTTTAAATGGTGCCATTTTGCATATACATGATCTATATTAGTTTTTTAGTATGTTAGCATGCATTCCCCAAGATTTCAGATCCAAATTCAACCCCTAAGTACTTGATCATGGCTGATTGAACCAATAGGGCTTTTATGTGCGATTTTGGCGACCCAGTTTTGCTGCATGATTTAGATGATGTTAACGTGTGATTTAGCCTTTTCACTCTAAATGAAAAATGTTCCTAACATGGTAAATATGTTTTATATTAAGTTTCATAGCATTTGGAGTGGATTTGGTATGCTTTTCGATTGATTTGGTATGGGTTCAGTTTTGCCAGTAAAACTTTGTGTGTGGTTAAGTTCTGTACCGTGACACCCCCGTGTCTCATTTACACATAAGTGTGAGACACGGGCGTGTCACACCTTCTGGGAAGCTCTGTACTGAGCCACGGTCGTGGCTCAGTTTGGCTAAGTAGGGTGACACCCCCGTGTCCCTTCCCTTGTGCAGTCCTTGTTGCTTCCCTTTCGGTTTTTGATTTATTTCACCTCTTGAATGACTTTATCTCCTTTTGTGTTGAACTATGAACTTGTTTTGCTATATGTTGGGAGCATTGTGGTTTAATTTCATGGCATTTGGATGAGTTATAGGCATACTTTTGCTTATTGCCGTTTATGTGTGTTTATATGTCGTTTAGGAATCGCGTAATTCATTTTCTATTTCATATGCTTCCTTCTTGTTGTCAAACCTTGGAAATATGCTATCTTATGTAATATGAAGTATGTGTTAGCATTATGGGAGAGCTTGAATATGTTTTATGCTCCTATTTGAATTGTTGAATTAATTTGATTGGAGATATGAATTAATGAATTTGAATGAAAATGAATGAACAAGTGAATGACTTGGTTATATAATCTTTATGCCTTCATATCATGCTTGAGCATTGTCGTGCGTCATATATGGTTCATTTAGGTTCTTGAGTCTCACGAACACGTCATGTTGTCTTTTGTACAGTTTATCTCCAGGGTGGAGAGATCTTGATCCTTCGGGCACTTGGTAACTCGTTCCTTGTTTCGTCACGGTTCAGGTGAGGGTGGTTTTGTTTTAGCTATGTAACAAACCCTACAACCCTTATGTGAAAAGCTTTGGCCAAAACCTTATGATTATATATATATGGTTTTCAAATGAAGTCATCGAGTAAATATTGATCGAGTAAACCCTTTTCAAATGATTTATGAAAATGTTATGTTTCTTATGAACTAAAATGTTTTGGCGAGATTGCATATATGTTATGTTCACGGGCCCAGGGACTTAGTGTATGTGGCAATCCGGGGAGGCAAGGGCCGACGGTGATCCCATACACTAGTTCCAACCAAATTTACGACGAAACGGACCTCGTTAGGAGTTTTGACGAGAAAATGCTAGTCGGGCTTTTGAGGATTCATGTACCTCACTAGCCATTATGTATGAACCGGTGGCCGGGTCTTGCAAGCCCGTCCACCACCCGGAGGAAGAAGGTTGGTTATGATTTATGCTTATGCTTATGTATATGTTATGATATGATTATGCACCGTGCGGGAAAACCGGGACACGGATTGCCCAAACGAATATATTTATGATATGATTTATGGTCTGCATGTATTATGATATATCGCATGAACACCTAATCAACTTATTAATGATATTTGTCGTACACGGTCGGAGTTTGGTTGGAGATTGTGCACGCTCACTCGCCGAGCCTTATGTTTATGTATGATTTATGAATGTAATGAATTAATATGATTAGTCATAAAATCCGAGCATTGATTAATCATTCTCTTGCCCCTTTTTGGGGAACTAATTTCAAATAAAACCTTGTTCGGAATTTATGACTTGCATGTGCATGTTTTTATATGTATATCGCTCCTTCTCACTCAGTCTTCTAGAGACTGACCCTCTCCGTCCCCAATCTTTTAGTGTGCAGGTTTGACTTTGGAGTTTCGGGCTAGGCGGAGGTGTTTGGAGTCTTTAAGTTGGTCGAGTTAGGTTAGGAGAGTCTTTGCACTCACTCATGTATTGGATTTATGCTGTATCGATTCTATGGTATCATGAACTTGAATATTTATGTAATTATTATTGAATTGACTTTACTGGGTTTCGCTATGATTTGAAAGAGGCCTGAAGAGCCCAAATTCTACTTATGGTTTGTACGATTGAACTTTGGCTTTGCTATGCATTATATTTTGTTGATTGGTTATCATTGCAGGGTCTAGCTCCGCCTAGCTTAGGAAGGTTTTTATGTTTGTCTCCCGTTCGCTAGGGTTTGATACGGGTGCGGATTTACTATTTCGTTACTCGTGTTGAGCCTTAGTACGGGGGATGTGGTGCCTCACGTGCGGGGTGCTACAATCCGTCCTCGGATTCACCCTTTCGTGTTCATCCCACGTGGGTTGGCCAGTCCCCGTCAGGGATTAGTCCGACAGAGGTCTTCAATCCACGAAGTTCCTTGCAATGCTGTTAAATCACGACCCTCAACTTTCCGGGATTCTAAACACTCGCGAGAAAATCTAATCTTTCACTAGAACAAGTTGCCAAATAAAAATGAGAGTGCCCGTCTCTCTAACAAACAATGAGAGAACCCCATCTCTCGCACAAGTACCAAGAGAACCCCGTCTCTTGACTAACAAAATAACCCAGCTACCAAGAAATTAAAGGTAACAATAATGAATTATATGATGCACGTGGTATGCATGTTTAAGTGTACTGTTCACCGTGGATCGAAATTCTTCTTTGTGGTAGTTCGGTTGACACTTGATTCTTTAAATTATTTCCTTGGCCGTCTCTCCCCCTTAAGAAAGAAAATGAAAATTTTCTTTCTTAAGCCTTCCGCAGTCCGGAGTGGATGTCCAAATGTTCACACTTTCCTAAGTTTAGCAAAGCTAGGAGGATGGTTGCTAACAATAATCATTAAATCATGCATGCTGATTAAAATTTCCGGATGCACGTGTCACACTTAGAAACAATTCCGGATGCCAAATATAGCAATTAATTTCACAACATTCACGTAGACACGTTGATCACATAAATTTCACGGCACATAAGGTCAATTAGTGAGCAATTAATGACAAGAATGAATGCAATACACAAGTTACCAAATAATTCCTACGCCGTTCGACCTAGACGTGACACGACACAACACTAGAACCTCGGTTTTGCAACCGGGCTCTGATACCACCTTAGATGTAGCACCCCTTATACGTGGAGGTGCCACACCCCCGTACTATAGGTCAATCCACATACGAAATGGGCAATCCGTACATGAACTAACCTATAGCGAACGGGTGACAATCCAATAAACGACAAGCTAGGCGGGATTAATGTATACGTGCAACGAATGAAAGCGGAAGCATAAACTATTCACTATCAAATATAATTATTAAACATGTCAGGACATTTCTCGTTTGCCAAGTAAAATAAAATATGTTCTAGCTTTACATACCAATACATTATCATCTCCGAATATAAATAACAATTAACCATAATAACAGCTCTAAACAACGATAAACAATATGCACCGTGATTGACTCGACTGCATGGACTGGACTTGACACGACTCGACTCCCGCCTAGCGTGCACCTTCAAGAACCTGAAAGGTGGAGGCGTCAGTCTATGAAAGACTGAGTAAGGGGCATAGATATATATATGCGCAAATAACATGCAAGTTATAGCCTCGGGTAAGGTTTTGTAACTAAAATAATATAAGTGCAAGAATAACATAGAACTCGCCCGAGATTACAACTATCAAGTTTAACATGATAATCACGTTTATTATAACAATCAGTGGCCCTGGCGAGGGACGTGCACGATCTCCAACCAACCTCGACAGTGAACAAGAATTACATTTTCATTTAATTAAGTTACCACACGAGTCATTATAGTGCACACGATCAATAACACGAAATTCTCCTTTCTCCAATGGTGGTGGGTTTGCAAGGCCCGAACCACCCACGATATCACGTTGCACGTCGGGAACATGACTCCTACATACGGGAGTCCTTCCTCCACCAAACCTCCTGGTGGATTCAGGGGGCATCCCCAAGGTTTGAGAGAGGTGTGTGAGTTACCCGTCAGCCCTATGCTTTCCCGGTTGACTCAAACACTCACCCTCGGGCCCATAATACACGATACACGATAATTCGCCAAACACGATCACGATTCAATCACGATAACACGGTACATGGCTTGCTTGTAACACGATACACGACTTGCTTGTAACACGATACACGACTTGCTTTCAGGAACATAACTTGCTTTCAATGAACATGGTTTACTTTTAAAGAACATGACTTGAGAGTTTAGAAACACTTGTAAATATATATTTATACCGTTTGGTCCAAAAGTCACATAAGGTTATACGGGTTTCTAAGTAACTAGCAATTAAACCTCACCTGACAGGCGACACGATGACTCATGGATGCATGAACGTGCTCAGTTGACCACAATCTCCTCCCCGGGAGAGTAACTGGACAAGAAACAGGACATGGTGTACTTGTGAGACAATAACTGGACACGGGTTAACTATACAACGAGATGACATGCATTCACGAATGTAGCATGATATATTTATATTATGACATGTAATTGATCATATAATAGCATGTTGGGGTTAATTAAAGGTAAAGTAAAAGGAATGGAATTTCACATTTTATGCAGAAACTTTACTGCCTCTCCAGGGGTCTGGGAACGGCCGTTCCGGCCCTTAGTTCAAAATGGGAAGGACGTTTCCCAGCTACCCGAAGTGGCTCCCCGAAGGTGGGAACGGCCGTTCCGGTTGTAAGCCAAAATAAGAACGGTCGTTCCCGTTCTCGCCGCCCTGCACATTGTTCAAATATATGGGAACGGCCGTTCCCCAATTACAAAGGGAACGGGAAGGGCCGTTCCTGTTTTACAGAAGATGTGGAAAACAGAGCAGAAGAACAGGGGAACACGAACCATAACCCAAAATGCAACAAGCACTCATAATTCAACTCTTAATGCTATAATCTATAGAAAGAAACTTATATGCATGCTTTAGGAATAATAAAGCCCAATATAAACATACAAATTATGCCTTAATCGTCATAATCACCAACTTTCCTCATATATCAACTCATGCCATATCCTTCCATGATTTCAAGAATTCAAGCACTAATTCAAGTTTAAACCTCCTAATCATGCTTCTAACATCTAAAGCACATCATATTCAAGTTAACCTCAAACCCTAGCTTCATATATGCAATTCAGGAATTCAAATATATCTTCAACTCTACCTTAGATGAATGAAGGAGAAGAAGGTGAAGTTATGGAGATGATGATGCTTCAAAGCTCCTAATTTCTTGATGAGTTAACTTGAATAAGATGGAAACTATCTCTTCTTCTTGTGGAAGGTTTGATCGAGAGAGAGATGAGGATGATTGTATGACTTGAAATGAAAATGAAGGTGGAAGAAGATTAAGGAAGCATATATCATGTAATTCATGCCTTGATTTTAATGAAATGATGTAAATTGTAATTAAGTCCCTCACTTATATAAGTCATGCAATTGAGTTCTATTCCCACCATCTTATTCACTTTGGTCCACGAATTGTTTATGCGATTAAGTCCTCACATTTAAATAGGTGTCAATTAAGGGCAATTAAGCACTTAGATCATGTTTGGCAATTAATTCATGTAACAAATGAATCCAATTCATGCCATAATGCTCAAATTGATACATATTTCACATAATCATTGAAATATAATTTATATAATTTATCATAAAATGTAGGAATTTAATAAACGAAAGGATTAAATAAATCCTAACTCTCGGAAAATCAAACGTGTCGTGCGTACCTGAACGTTTGGAAAATTGGGGCGTTACAATTCTCTCCGCCTTAAGAGAATCCGTCCTCGGATTCACCCTTTCGTGTTCATCCCACGTGGGTTGGCCAGTCCCCGTCAGGGATTAGTCCGAAAGAGGTCTTCAATCCACGAAGTTCCTTGCATTGCTGAAATGAATGAGTTATGTACTTATGTGAACTGTTCATGTTTATGTGATTTAAAACTCTTTTGGTTGCTCACTAACTTCCCATATAACATACATACATATTGTAACCTTGTGTTATAGGGATTCCATCGCGATATCCCCCTTGAGTTGAGGTATGAGCGTTGAATCTATACTCAAGGGACACCGATATCAGTTGTATAAGGTACACCAAACATGCATCGCATACTTTTCGTCAAGTGTTACTATGATGTGTGTATGTATGAATAATTGATCAGTGGAATTATGTGCAAGAGAAACCTTAGGTTCCCTCTTTCTACGTGTTGGAGAGATGCAGGATTCTCTCTATTAATGTGATAGAAAGATGCTGGAATCTTTCTAAGTTTTGTGTACGAGAGATGTTGGATTCTCTTGTACTTAGATATTCGGAGATGTTGGATTCTCTTGAATCTAGGGGTTTGAGGAATGCTAGATTTTCTCAAACTAGAATGTTGGGAGATGTTGGAATCTGCCCGACTTAGATTGAGAGACGGGGTTCTCTCAATTATGTGCTTGAGAGACGGGGTTCTCTCTTTTATATGTGCTCGAGAGATGGGGTTCTCTCTCTTGTGGGTGCTGAGGGACGGGGCTCTCTCTCTTATGTGTTGAGAGATGGGATTCTCTCTTGTTTGTTGTGGTTGCGTTACGCGTTGATCTGACTACGGGTTGCAATGGCAAGTCTGAGACGACAACGAGGTTGGGTGCAGTTGCAGCTATCCGATCATGGATATGACCGATCGAGTTTGAACAACTAGCGGAGTGAGCCTCATCATTAGAGTTATGATCTCACGCGAGTTCGGGAGAAGGGTTGGAGCACTACAACTCGAGGATCTACATTTTTTGCAGTGGAACCTGGGGACCAGGTTCTCTTAAGGGGGGAAGGTTGTGACACCCCGTATTCTCGAAGGGTGTCCTGACGACATTAACAAGTAAGTCTCTACACTTATGTGTGTTTAATTTAAGAGTTCTTGAATTATGTGATTTAATGTAAATCCAATTTAATATGTGTTCATTCGAATTATTCTAACATTAATAGTCAACTTGATTAATTACGCGCATATTTAACCCTAACTGTCTAATTTGATTTAATTCAAATTTATTCCATGAAATAATTGTCAAGTTGATTTTAAATCCATCATGTTACTTAACTTGTTTAATTTCGGTTTACTTGAATTCCTTGAGATTAATTGTCAATCATGTGTTTACAAAATGCCGTTAAATTATACAAAAAGTTTCTAAAATTAAATTGAATTAAACTCTAATTGGTAAATCTCTATTTCATTTTAATTTGTAAAATTAATTCGGAGTTTGAATGTTTATTCGTAACTTTACCAATTTTATTTATGATTAATTGTACGCGATATTTCTCTTTGCTACGCGATAAGGATACCCGGTTGTATATAGCTTGTGCACTAGACACATTTCTCCCAATCCCTTTTCTCTCCCTCTCTCCTCTCCCACTCTCTCTCTCCCGCCTGTCACTATGGGCGGCTTTGGTTACGAGTCCATAACTCGATCGTTTCTCGACGGAATTCAACAAACGAATATTCCATTTCGATTATCTCGGCGAGACCGACGCAAGAGTACCAATTTCACAGCCTAACAACAAACGGTGGTGGAGTTATGGCTGGATTTTAGTAGCAGCGGCGGAGGTGCCAAACCGCCGCCACATCGCCGGCCTTTCGCGGCGGTTTCCGGCCACCTTCTCGATGCACGCGCCGGAGACCCAGAAAGTAGACACCCCGGTGCATCGGTTGACGTCGGCGGCGTGGCCATCCCGGCCGCGACGGCGCCACACGCGCCGCCTGAAGCTCGCGGCGGCAGCGCCAGTTACTGTAGCGCCGTAATTCCGCCGCTTCCGGCGGTGGTTTTCGATGGGGCTTGATGGTTTCCAAGGTTTTTCGACCCCCTGAGTTCATTTCCGGCATCAATTTCACCAGATCTTAGCCGTAGGTGGTGGTCCCGGCGACGTGGACGGCCCAGAAACTTCGGCGGCCAACGGGGGCCTTTTCTGGCCATCTTTTGGCCTCGGGCTCTTCACGAAAGTTGTTCGGAACGACGAGAACTAGTGGCTTGCGATCAGGCGACTCCAGATTCGGTGGTTTGGCGGTGGATCGCGGCGGCAAAGTGGCGGTGCAACGGCGGCACTAGCTCCGAGGATTTTTCCGGTGAGCTACCTTAGGGCTTTCGAAGAGCTCGTCATGGGTAAGACAATGGCTTTTACGGATCGCATTTTGGTTCACCGGTTTGGAAGTAATTTGAGTTTGAAGATTTAGGGTTTTCGTGTTCGTAGATCTGAAATTGGAGGAGATTGACTTGGAATTTCCAGAAATTGATCGAGGATTCGGAACGGGCACGAAGACTTCATTCAGGAATGATTTTTCGGGATTTTTCCGGCGACCTTCGGCGGCGGCCCGGCCAAATTCCGGCAGCTACAGTGGTGGCGTTCCGGCGGCGTCTGGTCAGAATGTTCGTCTCGTTGTGGTGAGTTCAACGCCACCTTCCGTTCGTTAATCGGACACTCGATCTATTTATTACGAATTATTTTGCGTAATTATGATTATTTGAATTAATTGTTTTAAATGCAAATAAATTGGTTATTGTTGGTTTGTTGATCGAGATGTATTCCAATCATATATGAAAACATGTATTGAATGGATTGTGATATGCATGAATGTTTCGATTTACAATTTGAATGCCGATGTGATGAATTTATACTATGTGTTTAGATATGAAGGGGTGTTAGTGTAATATCTAGAAACTAATCTTTTATGTGACTAAATGAACTTGAATGATATTTTAGAAGAACGAACATGTTGTGATTTCTCTATATGGATTTGAGACGTTCTCAATGTTATGCTTGTTGTAAGTTGTGTTTCCAATATTAAATTGAGATACATGAAAGATGCTTGAACAACTTGAGACTTTATGCATTAAAGGAGTTAGAATTGTAATATCTTGATTTACTCTTACTACTCGAAAATGGTATATCATGAATTACGATAAATTGATAATTGTCATGTTGTAAGTAATTAATTCCTAGTTGAATAATTGTATAAACACTTTAAACGAACAATTATGTTTAGCAATCGACTAAGGGGATGTATGTGTAATAATTCTAAACTTTTATAAATAACTTAGGGGATGTAAGTGTAATATTTATGAAACTATGAATGTGACTTGAGCTTGTGTACCAAACATGTTGTGAAGATGTAAAGTATGATCTTAAGTGAATTAAATGTACTCTTTATTTGTATCAAGCATGCTATCGACGTACAACAACTTTGTATGTTTATATGATCAAGTTGCTCTTACTTATGCACTTTACAACTCGTCATGAACTTGATGCTTAATTCTAATATTATAATTGAACCCTGTGATATTGGATGATTTAATATGCATTTTGTGAATACATTGACTTCCTAAATTGATCTTGCATCTTTGGATATGGAATTGCATGATGGTTGCTTGTAAATATGACCTTGTTGAGCATTGATATGCCTTGAATGACCACGACACCTCATCCAAGCACAACATGAATACTTATGCATAACTACGATCATGTTGAGCAACGCCGTGCGTCTTGTTTGGTTCATATAGAGTCTAAGTCTGGGCTTTTGTATGTCTTGTCACAGAGTTTGGTGGTGCCGGTGGGCCCGAGGTTTAGAGTGTTTGGCCCTTCACACTCTCAGACTCTACTACTACGAGGTGAGGTTTAGGATTTTGTATAGTTATGCGACCTATGGCCTTTACATGCTGATTTCGACCCTTGCATGCGAGTATACTCTATTATAGATATGTATGTGCTGAAGATATGTTGATGATCTTGTGTGAGTCCTGCGTGGATGGAGGTCATGAGGCTTAAAGTTCCATCGCGTAGGAAGGGTGTAAATATAAAACCAGTTTTTGAGGCATATGTGAGCTATTTTGGAAAACAGTTGTGTTCTAATTCTGTAGCGAGATTGCCATGAAAGATTGGCGTATGTTATGTTATGATCTGTTCTGTTGTGGATCCTAGGAGCTGCGGGTAATGGGTCCCCCGGGACGGTTAGGGCCGTCAGGTTATTTACCCATTGCGTAGTTCCATTTGAGATATCATTGCGCGACCTTAGGGTGATGAGGGAGGCGTGATATCTTGAGCCTTCGGCTAAGGCCGGGGATGACTCTTGTGGGTTTGCTACCCTCTTGAGATCGAGTCTATTTTTAGACGGTGTTATTATAGATGGTTTTGGGGACTGTACATCCCCTCCATCATTGGTGCAGCGGTTGGATTGATTGTGATTTATGTTATGAGGAGTAAAGGTGGGAAGCTCGTACTCGCCGAGCAGTTGATTATGTTATGTTATGGAATTATGAATCGGGATAGAGTCCTTTTGGAAATGGTTTCTAAACTTATATCTATATTTATTTGGGTTATTTCGAAATGTTTTGGTATGCAACACCTATCCCCGGTTCATGAGTCCATCCTTTTATTCTGTGCTATGCTCTTTATATATATATATTGTGGGTGTGCGTTAGCCCCCTCACTCGGTCAAGTTGACTGACCCCTCATTTACACTTTTAGTTGCAGGTTGTTGGCGTGGCTAGGCTCACGTCTTTTGAGTTGCACTTCGTCGGTCTAATCTTTCTATTTGCATTTGTCTTTTCATACACTTTACTTATGCTTTGACTTGTAGACTTGAGAGTATACTTTACTATTCGGTAGCCCTGCGTGGCACTCTCATTCGGCCCCTTGTGGCACTTGATGATTACTACTTTATGTTGATATTCGGGACTAGGGATTTATGCTAGTTGAACCCGTCACTTGTTATGTTTGTTGATCTATTATTCGGGATTAGGTATTTATGCTAGTTGAACCCATCACCTACTTTGCATGTTTTATTTTAAATGCTCCCGCTATCTATTGTTGTTGGTTTTAATTGCTTCCGCACTCTGAGTTTTGGTCAAGTTAGATCCGCCTAGCCTAGTGTGTGAGTTGGTCTCCCGTTCGCTCTGATTCGGATTCGGGCATGGACTTTTATATCATGTTCCGGGTCTGGGTCATAGTGCGGGGGATGTGGCATCCTCCGTTTGGGATGCTACAAAACAACCATGCAAAGCTCACGTAAGTAGCATGCACAAGATCACAAAACCATGCAATATCACAAATCAACATGCGAAAGTTGGGAAAAACAAAATGAGACATGCCATGGCTGCCCTCATCTCCCCGCCCGGGGGAGATTTTTTTCGTAAAAGTACCCTCCCGGGTACATTTGATGCAGAAACTTTCTGCATAGCATGTACCCAGTTGGGTACGTTCTTGAGAAAAAATCTCCCCGGCCGGCATGACAGTTCGCAGCGGAAAAATGGCAGAAATCACCCCTGTTCAGCCCTGCTTTCCAACCAATCCAATTACCAACTCAAGGAGACATGTAAAGGCAGCAAAATCAGCAGCAAATCAGCACAACAACTACCTCAAACTGAGCTAAAACTGACAGCAAGAGAAGGAGAAGGAAAAGGGATCAAATACATGCATATATCTCAACAAAAGCTCAATAAATGAAGCATAAGCGATCAAGTTTATAGCCTCAATTTAAGAGAAACACCAAAAGAAGTCATGGAATTTCAAAAATGGCAATAAAACCTAACTATTCATGGCTTGAGCCAAAACTATATCAAACATGGACGAAAATCAGAATTTCTGGGATGAAAATGACCACTTAATCATGTACATATCAAATACAAGCTTACCCTTTGAAGATGGTGAAGGGAAATGAAGATTAGAGCTCAATCTCTTCAATGTGTGAATAGTGACGGGAATGGTTATGGCTGCTCCAAAAATATGATATCTCTCCCTTCTCCTATGTATGGAACGAAATGGAAGGAGTATGGGGTGATAAAGGGTTGAGTTAGTGAGATGTGGGTCCAGGTTTGAGGGCAATTGGCCAAGAATTGAGGGACTTATGTGCAAATTAGTAAAAGGTGGCAATATGAGCGCGAGACAAAGTTACGGGCTGATTTCGGGGTATCAAACGAGGTCGAAAAATTACAAGGCCTATTCCATTGCACTCGAATCGTCAAAACGAGTTCAGCGGAGGTGACGGAATTCGAATCCGAACACTACAAGAAATCCTGCAAATTCCGACGGAAAATTCCGAGGGAATTCCGACGGAAATAGTAAATTCCGACGGAATTCCGAGGGAATTCCGACGGGACACATGCCGTAGGAAAACCCTCCCTCGGAATTCAAAACCGACGGAAAACCGACGGAATTCCGAGGGACAAAAATCATAAAAAAAAAAATTAAATTTAAAAAATTCCGACGGAATTCCGTCGGAATTTGCTTTAAAAAAAAATTTTAATTAATTATTTCCGACAGAATTTCCCTCGGAATTCCGTCGGAATTTACTGGAAAAAAAATTTTTAATTAATTATTTCCGACGGAATTTCCCTCGGAATTCCGTCGGAATTTACTGGAAAAAAAAAATTTAATTAATTATTTCCGACGGAATTTCCCTCGGAATTCCGTCGGAATTTACTGGAAAAATAAAAACTTAATGCGCCCCTGGGGATTCGAACACCCGACGTTGTAGTAGTAAGACCTTATGGAAACCAAGGTAAACCAGTTGAGCTAGATCAATTCATTGGTTTAGTTTGATACAAATATTTATATATCATTTGAAATAATAAAATCATAAATTTTGTAGACTATATTTAAAATTGAGTTCTAAGAAAATATTAATTATAACTACAAATATTATAATACGTCATAAGAATTCAATTTAAGCATAGATAAAACCGACGGAATTCCGACGGAAATCCCGTCGGAATTATTTAATATTATTTTTAATTTTTATTTTTAAAAAATCCGACGGAAGTTCCGTCGGAATTATTTAATATTATTTTTAATTTTTATTTTTAAAAAATCCGACGGAATTCTGACGGAAAGTTCCGTCGGAATTATTTAATATTATTTTTAATTTTTATTTTTAAAAAATACGATGGAATTCCGACGGAAAGTTCCGTCGGAATTGTTTAATATTATTTTTAATTTTTATTTTTAAAAAATCCGACGGAATTCCGACGGAATGCCCGTCGGAATTATTTAATTTCTATTTTTATAATTTGTATTTAAAAAAACCGACGGGAATCCCATCGGAATTCCGTCGGAATTATTTAATATTATTTTTAAATTTTATTTTTAAAAAAATCCGATGGAATTCCGACGGAATTTCCGTCGGATTTATTTAATTTTTATTTTTTAAAAAAAAAACAAATTCCGTCGGAATCCCGTCGGAATTCCCGAGGGAATTCCGACGGCCTGTTTCCCTCGGAATTTTCCGTTGGATTTCGGCGAATTTCTTGTAGTGGAATTCCCGAGCTCAAGTTACACTACCCCGGAATCCAAGGTGCGCTAAGTACACTTTAGCCCCTTTAGGTCACCCCAACAAAACGAGTCCTGAAAACCCAACAAATAAACCCGAAAACGCATAACGAGCACATATCCAAGTTCACGACTCATAAATCTCCAACATATTAAAATGGCACGAAATTTCGATCTCAAATCGAACACGAACGCATCTCATTTCAACAAATAAGCATATCATTTGAATAATAAAAATTCAAATAAAATAAATAAATAAAAATAAAATACTAATTTATACGAATTAAAACAAATAAAATTTTAATAAAAAGGTTATTCTCAATTAAGTCCTAAACTTTCAAAAAGTGTCAAATAAGTCCAATTCAAATTTTCAATTAAGTCCAATATTAAATAAAATCGCACAATTAAGTCCTTAACTCATATAAATCACATAATTTACGAAATTACCTTGTTCGGGAATTAAATTCACATATCATAAATTCATAAAATTCATATCATAAATCACTTGAGGCAAATTTTGACATATAATGCAAATATTTCATATAAATTCAAATAATTCATATAAGAATTTCAAATAATAAAATATAAATCAATTAAATGAAACAATTAAATATGAAATTAAAATAAATTAAATTGCGCACAAACGTCATACCTGTACTGTAGCACCCTAACCCCAAGGCACTACATCCCCCGCACTATAGCCTCGATCCACATACGAAATGGACAATCCGTACATAAACCAAAACTATAGCGAACGGGTGACAATTAAAAAATAACGAGCTAGGTGGGACACTCCCCAACGTAATTAGATCAAAACATGAATTTAAAAGCGGAAGCAATACGTCAATCATACATATAGGTACCATATTTACCGATATAAATACATATAGGTACCAAACTTAACTATCAATACATTATCATCTCTTAATATTCTATACATGCTCAAGTATCCAAAATGTGAGACTGTGATTATAACATGAAAACTGGTAAAAGTTTATACATGAAAGGGACAATGCTAGACCCGTGCAATGCAAGACTTGACCAGACTCCCGCCTAGCACGACCACGCTCTCAAGTACCTGAAAAGTGAAGTATCAGTCTACCGAAGACTGAGTGAGGGGCAATAAATAAATATATCACATCACATGCAAGTCATAGTCTCGGGTGAAGACTTGAAAGGAAATAAATATATAGTTTAAGAAACTTGTTCTTTGCCCGAGATTACGACTAATCCTTTTAACATTTTAACTCGATCATTTCATGAACATGTGACCCCGGCGAGTAAGGGCGATTCTTCAACCTTTACACCAAACGTGACAATACGTGCTTGCTTTATCAATTCAATACATGGTCATGCATTTCAATTTAGTGCTCACATAGACAATTTCATGCTTGAAACATGCAATAACCCGAGGATAACCCGACATGCCGGATTAATCCCCAGTCTCCTTCTTCCTCCGGGTGATAGTGGGTTTGCAAAGTCCAACTATCCACGACATGGTGTGTATAGGGAACATGACTCCCTAAACACAGAACTCATTCCACCACTAATCTCCTAGTGGCTTCGGGGGGTGATCCCAACAATGTGAGGATAATCCAGGAGTTACCCATCAGCCCTTGCTTTCCCGGTTGGCTCAAGAATTACCCTCGGGCCCACGTGCAATCATGTACTCACCAAACATGCTTGAAAATCATGACAATCATGGCTTGTTGCTTGAAATGTTTATTGTTTTGAAAACGTTTATAGATATAATACGTTTTGGCCGAAAATAGCACATAAAGGCGGTAGGGTTCTATGTACCTAAAACAAAACCTCACCTTTTCTTACAAAATATAACAAGGATATGCTCTACGGAGCCTGCTCCTCGTTCACGCCCTCGTGACCTATGCAAACACGACGTGTATACGTGAGACATGACCTAAAATGGACCAAATATGACGAACGGCGGAAATGCAACGAGATGACGAGGAAAATACAATGTGGCATGATAACATCTTGTTTCAGTACATATTGGATCATATAATAGCAATTCGGGGTCAAAGAAGTCGTTGGATCGAGGGGCTAAAATCGTAATTTTATGCAGAGAATTTTGTTCTGTCAGACCCCTGGGAACGGCCGTTCCGGGTTCCCTTTGTAAATGGGAAGGGCCGTTCCCATAAACCCCAAAAACGCGCAAACGATTTCCAATTTAAAACACTCTGAAGCTGGGAACAGCCCTTCCGGCACGCAGGCCAAAATGGGAATGGCCGTTCCCAGTCTCGGCCGCCTATTTCATTTGAAAAGGTGGGAACGCCCGTTCCCACAAAGCCTTAAGGTTGGGAATGGTCGTTCTCAGTTCTGCAACTGGAAAGAAACAGAGAAGAACAGAGCATGGCTACGGGATAACAACAAAGCTATGATTTTCTGGAAATATGATGTACATATGTTCAAAGAATGATAAAAGCACACTTAAACACATAAGGCATGAAATATCATCAAGATTTCCAAGTTTCATGCTCAAGCTCATATAGATCATTCAAGCTCAAATTCCCAATAATTCCATGAACACATCATGCCATCTTTCAAGATATGAAATCATGCTTCCATCTACAATTAATCTATCTAGCATATAATTTCCCAAACCCTAGCTCCTACATATATGATCAAGACTCATCCATTCATGCACAACCAACCTTGGAATGAAAGAAATGAAGAAGATGGATGAAGAAGATGATCAAGCTTCCCAAAACTTGGATTAATTCTTGAAATTCTTGATGAAATGGATGAAAGTCACTTCTTTCCCTTTTCTTCTTAATACCGAGAGAGAGAGAGGATGAGGATGTTGGTGAATTTTGATGATAAAATGATCAAGGAAGCATATGGAAGCAATATACCATGATTCATTTCTTGGAAATGTGTGAAATATTCAAATTGCTAATTAATCCTTCGGTTTATGAAACCATGTAATCAAGTATGCCACAATTTAAAATATGTTCAATTAAGTCCTTGCAATGCTATGCAATTAAGTCCCTAGAGTTTAAGAAATATCCAATTAGGGACAATTTAGTAATTGAACACTGTCGGTAGTTATTTTCTGTAATACATATTTTTCCATGACTTGAAATAATTTTCCAATGTTGTGAAATCACATAATTCATATAAATAATGTTTCATGAATTTTATAAACATATGAGATGACACGTAGGAAAATAGAAGTTTAAAAGAATTAAAATAAATCCTACGCTCAAAATCTCACACGTGGCGTGCTTACCTGTTCATCCGGAACCGGGGCATTACATATACGGTCGCGGAGTCGGGGTGTTACAATCCTCCCCCCTTAAAAGGGACTTGTCCTCAAGTCCGACTCGAGTCTTTAAACAACTCCGGATATAACCTTCTCATTTTCTCCTCGGTTTCCCAAGTCCATTCCTCGGATTTCTGATCCCTCCAAAGTACCCTGACCAAAGGAATCTGCCGGTTTCTCAATTCTTGCATCTTCCGATCCTGAATTGCAACCGGATGCTTTTCTATTGTTAAATCCGGCTCTAACTGAACCTCTTCAACTGGGAGAATTGTTGATTCATCGGGACAATACTTACGGAGTTGAGAGACATGAAACATATTGTGTATCCCGGTCATACTCGGCGGTAAATCCAATCTATATGCCGTTTCTCCGATTCTTTCCAATATCTCAAACGGCCCAAGGTAGCGAGGACTAATCTTTCCACCTTTACCTATACGAGTGAAGCCTTTTCTAGGAGACGCCTTCAAAAAGACTCTATCTTCGACTTCGAACTCTAACGGCCTTCTTCTCTTATCGGCGTAGCTCTTTTGACGGGCCTAAGCTGCTCTCATCCTTTGTCGAATCTTATGAACCTTTTCAATAGTAACGGTAATCTTTTCCTTAGACTCAGCTCTCTCGAGCTTATTCTCTTCAGTCCACCTCCAATCCTCAATGTCCCAAAATAGAGGAGACCTACACTTTCTTCCGTACAGTGCCTCATACGGAGCCATCTTAATCGAACCCTGATAGCTGTTGTTATAAGCAAACTCAACCAAAGGTAGGTGCTCGTCACACTTATCTTGGAAGTCCAAAGCACAAGCCCTAAGCATATCCTCTAAGTACTGAATTAGCCTTTCAGATTGGCCGTCTGTCTGAGGATGCGAAGCCGTGCTAAACTTGAGCCTGGTGCCCAAACACTTATGAAGATTCTGCCAAAAGATCGAAGTAAACCATGGATCCCCGATCCGAAACAATACTAGCCGAAACTCCATGTACCCTTACAATCTCCCGAACATATAATTCGGCTAGCTTAGGAACTTTCTCAGACATCCGAACCTTGAGAAAATGGGCAGACTTAGTCAATCTGTCCATAATTACCCATATTCCATCAAACCCTCCTTTAACTCTAGGCAAGCCGGAGACAAAGTCCATAGTCACTTGCTCCCACTTCCACTCGGGAATAGGAAGCGGTTGGAGAGTTCCTCCCGGCTTCTGGTGCTCTGTCTTCACCTTTTGACACATTAGACATCGCTTCACGAAGTTCGCGACGTCCCTTTTCATGCCTTTCCACCAGAATTTCTCTTTTAGGTCCCGATACATCTTAGTACCTCCCGGATGAATCGAGTACCTCGAGCGATGTGCCTCCTCAAGTATAATCCTCTTGAGCTCTTCTGGGACACATATTCTCGCTTCGAACCTTAACATACCGAAATCATCAATCCCAAACGTGGAATTCGGATCATCTTTAGAACGAGTTACCAACTTCTGAATCTCGGCATCTGTAGCCTGAGCTTCTAACAACTGCCGTTTGAAATCCGGTATTACTGTACGATTAGCCAACCAAGTTCTCGAAACCAAGATCTCTGACCCTGAGCTTGAAGAACCTGCTTCCAAATTAGCCACATTCGCCTTTCTACTCAAGGCATCGGCGACCACGTTCGCTTTACCCGGATGGTATTGAATGGTGCAAACGTAATCCTCTAATAACTCCATCCAATGCCTCTGTCTTACATTCAAATCTTTCTGAGAAAAGAGATACTTGAGGCTTTGGTGATCCGTAAACACCTCGAACGTGGTACCATAAAGATAGTGTCGCCACTTCATCAAAGCGAACACAACGACAGCTGATTCGAGATCGTGGGTAGGGTAATTCTTCTCATGCTCCTTCAACTTCCTTGAAGCATAAGCTACCACTCTACCGTGCTGCATCAAAACATAACCAAGACCCTCTTTCGAAGCATCTGTATAAACTGCATAACCCTCGGTACCCTCGGGTAGGGTAAGAACCGGTGCTGAAGTCAACTTCACCTTCAAAGTCTGAAAACTCGCCTCACACTTATCATCCCATTCAAATTTCACTTCCTTTTTAGTTAGGCGAGTCAACGGGGCGGCAATTTTAGAGAAATCCTTAACAAATCTGCGGTAATATCCAGCCAACCCAAGAAAACTTCGGATCTCTGAGGCATTTCTCGGTCTCTCCCAACGAAGCACGGACTCAACCTTAGATGGATCAACTTCAATCCCATTACCTGAAATTATGTGTCCCAAAAACATAACTCGGTCGATCCAGAATTCGCACTTGCTAAACTTTGCATACAACTTATGTTCCCTCAAAGTTTCCAAGATGATCCGTAAATGTTGTGCATGCTCTTCAGCGGACCTAGAATACACCAGAATGTCGTCTATAAATATCACCACGAACTTGTCAAGAAACGGCCTGAACACTCGGTGCATCATATCCATAAATACGGCTAGAGCGTTGGTTAATCCAAATGGCATGACAACGAACTCGAAATGCCCATATCGAGTATTAAAACCAGTCTTTGGAATATCTTCTTCCCTAATTCACAGCTGATAATAGCCCTGCCTCAAATCTAACTTGGAGTAGACTTTCGAGCCTTATAGAATATCAAATAACTCCTCGATGTGAGGCAAAGGGTATTTGTTCTTCACGGTCATCCGATTCAGCTCACGGTAATCTATACACATTCGTAGCGTTCCATCTTTCTTCTTTACAAATAGAACGGGAGCACCCCACAGAGAAATGCTCGGACGGATGTACCCGCAAGCTAGAAACTCATCAAGCTACGTCTTTAACTCCTTTAATTCTGCAGGAGCCATTCTATAGGGAGTCTTCGAGAAAGGCTCTGCTCTGGGATAAAGGTCGATTACGAACTCAATGTCCTTATTGGGTGGCAAAGAATCCAATATCTCAGGGAATACATCGGCATACTCCCGCACGACCTCCGTCTCCTCAAGTTTGTCCTGATCCTTCGGTCTATTCAAAAGATAGGCCACGAAACCTGTCGCACCGTCTCGGACCAGTTTACTCACCTCAACGAAAGAAATAAACGGGCTTGACTTCACCTTCTCGCCCTTAAACACCACTGAACCAAAAGAAACTTTCTTCTCCCGACAATCCATCTGAGCCCCTTGTTCAGACAACCAATCCATTCCGAGGATTACATCATATCTCTGCATCGACATCTCAATCAAATCGACGAGAAAACCCCTATCTTCAAAACTTACTGGACAACCCCGATAAATCCTGCAAGTAACAAGACTACCGCCAAAAGGCGAACTAACCACATAATCATGCGCACAGAGGGTAACATGCAAGCACAAAGAAGAAGCAAGATCCCGAGAAATAAAGGAATGAGATGCCCCGGGATCGAACAATGCATGAAATGTAGTGCCACGAATGCTTACGGTACCTTCAATCACGGCATTAGGATCAAGATTTGCATCTTCCTCTTCCTCGGTCCCGAGTGCATAAGCTCTAGCCTAAATTGCGGGCCTCTGATTGTTCCCCACTGCCTGTCCTGGCCATTTGATCGGGCATTGATTAAGCATATCATCAGGCGAGCTACAATCGTAGCACCTCTTGTGAAGTTTGAAGCAATTTTCAACGGGATGATTACCCTTGCAATATTTGCGTTGGACTTGGGGCGGTGCCGGTAGTGCTAGAGGTTGAGCTTTTTATCCTGTCGGCTTGAATTGCTTGTTTTGAGGCTTTGTCGGTACAAAAGCTTGGTAGGCCGGCCTCTTTCCATATTTGTTCTGACCTCCCGAGCTAGAACCCTGTATGGTATGAGAAGTCCTCCTCCTCCTAGCTACCACTCGATCCTCTACCTTCAAAGCCTTCTCGGTGACTAACGCCCAAGTGTCGGTATCAACCGCATCGAGTGCATCCTTCATATCTTCTCTTAAATTTCGAAGAAACTTCAAAGCCTTGTGGCGGTCATCGTTGGCAATGTTGGGAGCATACCTTGACAAACGGTCGAACTCATCAATTTATTCGGTGACCGTCTTCTCACCTTGTTTCAAGTCCATGAACTCTTGGAGTCTTCGATCCCTAGCGGCGATTAGAATGCACTTGTTGTGAAACTCCCGAGTGAATGTCTCCCAATTAATCTCGTCACCGGCAGCATCCAAACGGGCTCGGATGCTAGTCCACCAACTGTAAGCCTGACCTTGTACCATTGTGAGGGTGCACCTTGCCTTTTCAACTAATTCACACGGTATCAACTCCCAAATTCTCTCTATTTGGCTTATCCACTCCTCGGCTTGAATATCGTTCCCACCTTCAAACTTGGGGGGGTTCTGATTCCTGAACTCCCGTAGAATGTGAGTGACCTGCCCTCCTTCTTGATTGACAACCGGAGGTGTATTCTGGCGATACCGAGTATCCAAATATGCACATAATCTCGCCATGACTCCCTCAGGTTCCATGTTGTTCTCGACTTGTGGGGAACGATCCCGGTGGTGTCTACGACCCGGAGACCTATCACGGTGATGATCTCTTCGCGGAGGCATCCTACAAAATCCAAAGAATTCCAATATACATGCGTGCGGTTAGTACATGATCATGTGCACAATTCATAGAAATTCAAGTAAATGAGGCACATAAATGCACATAACCACAGTGTCCTAATCCGAACGACCTAGACAAACCCAACACGACTCTAGAGCTCCGGTGTTGCAACCGAGAGCTCTGATACCACTTTAAGATGTAGCGCCCGGAACGGTGGGCCACCACATCCCCCGCACTTAAACCCGAACCCACATATGAAATGGATTTCCATACATGAGCCCAAGTCTAAGCGAACGGGAACCTACACTCACACACTAGGCTAAGCGGGGCTAAAACTCGAACAGAGCGCACAAACAAACAAATAAGAATGCGGAAGCAACAACATAAGGATCGAAAAGGAGCTCTATACTAATATATACACCATATACAACGGCCTAACGGCCCCAAAATATAGGTCAAGTATTTACATAATTCTTCGAATACATATTTTGGATTCAAAAGCAATTCATAATAGTAATCAAAATGCAGCAGATAAATATGCCGACTCCACCTAAACTCGAAAGTACGACACGACCGACGCACTTCCCCGCCTAGCTCGAGAAACCTGCAACTAAAGTGTTAAAAGGAAGGGGTCAGTCAAAACTCGACTGAGTCAGGGGGCTAACGCACACCCACACCATAAATACATATAGAGCATAGCATATAATCAAAAGGGGGTCGATCATGAACCGAGCTAGGGTTTTACATATCAAATCATTTTGAAAACATACATATAGTATAAAGGAAATCCTAACTTGTTTCGCAACCACCAAAGCATAAAAGAAACATAAACGCCCGGCGAGTACGGACCTCCTCAACTCCTCATACAAATCATAAATACATAAGAATTCATAAATTCATAACTCCTCAACGCCTTGGTGATCGGGAATCAAACCCTCTCCACCCATATGGATTCTATATACATACGGAGTAGCTAACCCATGATATGCCTTCCCTGGTTATTCACCGAGGGCTCAAGGTAATAGCACCTTCTCAACCTCCAAGAGTCGCACGCCACCACCTCAAATGGGATGTGCACAGGCTTAACCCGACGGCCCTTGCCATCCCGGGCGTCCTTACCCACAATCCCTGGGCCCGGATTCATAAGAAACATACCAATTATCCCATCTTTCAGGGCACATCTTGCTAGAAACATAAAGGAAACGTCCAAGGGATTCAAAATCATAAGCTCATATATGCCTATACTTATACCATTTTCATAAATTCGTAAAGGGGATTCATAAAATCATAAACGTATCATAAGCATTCGTATTTAACCATATAATACATATATAGCCACATGCGGGATAGGAAATCAATAACATAAAGGCCATAGGTCGCTTATCTACAAGAAAAGATCTTAACCCTCACCTTGAAGTGGAAACGGAGTGAAAACCGAACAAAAGAAGCAACCGGACACCTAAACCTCGGGCTCGTTAACTTCCTGAAGAGGCTCTGAAATAAAAGAACGCAAGACCCGTGACTTAGACTCAAATATGTACCACTTAGACTCTCCGAAATGCATACGTATGAAATGAATGCATATGAAATGCAAGAATGCATCATTTAGATCATTTAAGTTCAAAACACGTACGAACCGTATCAAATAAATTCACAAACGTAATTCCTAAAATATAACAAATAATTTAAATCATAAAATCAAATTTCATACATAAGAATTCATATAAAATCATAGGGCCCTACTTATAATTTAAACATCAACTTAAAACACTTAAATTTCATATTAATTATATAACATATAACATATATATATTACATACATATATACACGCTCCAGAATTTCCTTAAGCTTTAAAATCATTATCATTTATGTAGTGTTCATGCAAAGTTCATAAATAAACAACCATGCATTCCCACATACAACCATGCAAAAGATAGGAAATAAATGAAACAACCATGCAAAGCTCACATAAGTAGCATGCACAAGATCACAACACCATGCAATATCACAAATCAACATGCAAAAGTTGGGAAAAACAAAATGAGACATGCCATGGCTGCCCTCATGTCCCCACCAGGGTGAGATTTTCTTCATAAAAGTACCCTCCCGGGTACATTTGATGCAGAAACTTTCTGCATAGCATGTACCCGGCCGGGTACTTTCTTGAGGAAAAATCTCCCCAGCCAGGGTGACAGTTCGCAGCGGAAAAATGGCGGAAATCACCCCTGTTCAGCCCTGCTTTCCAACCAATCCAATTACCAACTCAAGGAGACATGTAAAGGCAGCAAAATCAGCAGCAAATCAGCACAACAACTACCTCAAACTGAGCTAAAACTGAAAACAAGAGAAGGAGAAGGAAAAGGGATCAAATACATGCATATATCTCAACAAAAGCTCAAGTACATTAATGGTATCTCACCCATATCACAACTACCACCAAAGTCAGGTATATTCAACAATAAATGAAGCATAAGAGATCAAGTTTATAGCCTCAATTCAAGAGAAACACCAAAATAAGTCATGGAATTTCAAAAATGGCAATAAAACCTAACTATTCATGTCTTAAGCCAAAACTATATCAAACATGGATGAAAATCAGAATTTCTGGGATGAAAATGACCACTTAATCATGTCACGGACCAAGATCCAAGACGAAATTATTTGTGAATTCTGTCACGGACCAAGATATACTGAAGAGAATTGCTGGAAAAAGGCCGGCTTATGTTTGCGATGTTGTAGTGATGAACACCAGATCTGTGAATGCCCAAAGAAAGCCAAACAAGGGCAACCAAGGAGAGGAAAAACTATTGTCAGAACTTCAAGAAATCCATTAGGAAAACGCAGGGCCTGTGCTGTGAATGGAGATGTGCATCCCAAACCTTCAAGTAATGTAAAGGGTACGGTACACATTCTTCCCACGCTAGTTAAGGTCCTATGACCCTGGCGTCATGCATTCCATTCATTGCATTAAAATTTTATGTGTATTTTCTGAGTATTTTTTTTAGGGATTTAGGTCATTACGATACATATAAACACTGCTCTTCTGGGCTAGTAATCATTACTTTCCCTAGTTTATGAAGTTATTAATGATAAAATACGAGATCATCCTAGAAAAGGATGAGAAATAGTATCAAAATTATTTTATGACAAAATGAGAATCTAAGGACAGATTTTATGACAAAATGAGAATCTGAGTTGGAGCTAGGCAGTTGTCTTTGAGTCTTGGTTTTGGAGAGCTTGAGTCTCATGCATTGTATCTCGGTTATTTTACGCAATTTGTTAGTTTCGAAATATGTATTAATTTGCTACTTAGTTCTGTCCTGGGATTCAGTTTTTATATTTGCTTGGGTGTCTAAAATTTGTATAAGTAATATGTGGAGAACAAGATATGATTTGTTCTTGCATGCTATAAGTTTTTATTTATTGGCTTCCGCGATTTTGTCTATTGCGTGCTCTTAGTAGGGTCTAGACCGCCTAGCTTAGGTTAGATTTTTGTTTGTCACCCGTTCGCCATGGCTTGATGCGTGGACGGAGACTCAATTTCGCTTCACGTGTTGGGTTATGGTGCGGGGGATGTGGCGCCCTTCGCTCCGGGGTGTTACATATCTTGAAACTTTTCTTATAAGAATCTTAGTACTCTAGTATACATCCCTTTCCAGCACCTAAAACCCCTTCATGTATTTCAAAACCTATTCCTACAATTTTAGGTTTGAAATTACGAAAATACACCGACAGTCCTAGAATTTTTCTACTTTCCCCGAAGTACTTTTACCACCCAATATTGTGACCAAAAGAATCCTCACATTATTTCGAGGATCTTGACACTCTCCGTGAACCATGATTCCCATCCTAACTCTAGTAGCATCAAAAAAACCGGCAAAACCCTAGCTTATAGTTCGATCGTAAATAACTCTTTACTCAACTACTTTTCGATATTCAATATTATAGTCAAAACGACCATTGAATTATTTTATGAATTTTCATACATTTACCAAAACTCGATTCCACCCATAGCATATTTTATAAATATTTTCCTTTTTAAAAATTGTCATTTTATTTTAAACAATTAAGCTTTCATTCAATATTCGAAATTTTACTTAAAACGTTTCTTGAATTTTTCTCTAAAATATGATAATTTTTACAACCTTTAAACTTCATCATAGCTTCGTTTATATAATTTTCTCATGATTTTCATCATCTTTAATATTCATAGTTTATAAACGAAAACTCTAAATATTCCACATTTATAATCAAAACGAAGTTTATTTTTTCACTCGTTCTTTCATTAATTTACTACATCAAGTTTTCATCTATCGATTCTTGGATAAATTTTATACCATTTTATATTTATTTTTATTCAACATAGACCTTCTAGAAAGTTTAAATAAATGGATATATTTTCTCCACATTTCCTATATAATTACCAAACATATGTTTAAATTATAAGACAACCACATTTCCTCCATAGCTATCAAGCATTTGTCTAGGATATGAAGCATCCACATCTCCCTTAAACTCTTAGGAATTGCACAAAAGCCCCTCATAACTACCTATAAATACCCCTCCCAAGCATCATTTATAACTCACAAATCAACACACAAATCTCTCCCCTCACTCTCCTCCCACACGCCACACCCCTCCCATTCAAGAGACAAAGGTTAGTTTTTGTGCTCTAATTTATGCTTTATTTTATATTTAAATTATGCAATTTAATTTATATTTTATATGTCCTAAATTATATTAGAGAATTATGCTTTAGGAAATTTATTTTCATGAATTAAAGTTAGGAATTTAAATTAAGAAATGCATGTTCATTATATGAATTTATTTAAATATGTGTTTGAATATTCATAATTATGTTCTTGAATGGTTAAACAAATGCATATTTAGAAAATTTAATTAGGAATTATTTTTCATGGAATATTTATATATTTTGCTATATTATGCTTCAAATGTTATGTTATGAATATGAACATTATCTAATACCGAAATTGTTGGAACTAGTATATGTGGATTCCCGTCAGCCCATGCTTCCCCGGTTCACCAATACACTAAGTCCCGGGCCCCCATTCATTGTGAACATTCATTACTCGCCAAAACTTTTTGGTAGGATAATCATAATAAAGGCTTTCGTTCGAAAACATTTGTTCGTTAAAACTTGATAAAAATACATATATAGGGTTTTGGCCAAAATCTTGCACATTAGTTGTTCGGGGTCATATTGTTAACTAATAGAAGAAAAACCCACCTGGTAGACAAAAAGAACTCGACAAAGCTCTCACTGCCCGACCTCGTCACCCATTGGATCAATATCTGTGTGACAAAGGTAGTGTGAGACTCAATATGACCACATTTGACGCTCGGCTATGCAATATCATGTTAAGGAATGCTTAAAATGCAATAATATGTTCAAATGTGGTCATGAATGTCATAGAATCCAATTAAACACATAATTCAACAAGTTTCGTCCATTATACGATAAAAATCGTATTCGTTCCCGGTCATACCGTTCATACTTTCATACTTGCATTCATATGGTCACCAATATCATACACCAATCATAAAACATAGCTTTAATATAATCACGTTACATATAATCCACCAATACGAGCCATAAACGAGATATAAGCAAGAAAAGAGGTTCCCCAAAGCTGCCATTTCAAATGACACGGTCGTGTTGAGTTTTCAAAGGAAACGGACGCGGCCGTGTCCGAGGTTTAAAAATCCAAAAATTCAAAGTCGAGAGCTTGACACGCCCGTGTTGAGTTTTCAAAGAAATTGGACACGGCCGTGTCCGAGGTTAAAATCAGAAAATTTGAAAGTCGAGAGCCCAACACGGCCTTGTCCATTTTCAGTTCAAAGCTGACATGGCCGTGTCAGCTCATCGTTTCCGAAAAAAAAAAACAGAGCAGAAGCCCTGTTTTTGCGTGGGAAAAGCTTGAAAAAGCAGTGGCAGCTATAAGGAAGCTCTTATACACACTTAGACATGATTTCAATCCAAATAATTCACATATAACATGCAATTCATTCATACTTACACGAATTCATAATCAAAATTGGCAAAAGATCATTCAATAACAAACTTTCATCCATGGAAGCTTCAAGCTTCAACAATGGCAAGTCAAGCTATATTCAACCAACACAAAATCCTAGCAACTAGAAATGATAAGGAAGCTACAAGCAACACATTCCATGCATCAACTATCATTTCAAACCAAGGAAAGACATGGAACCAAGAATTCATACCATTTGCATCATTTCAAGCTTTTTCTCATCACACATGATTCCCCAACTCATACCAAGATATAATCGGAAGAAAATGGGAAGGAGAATGAGGGAAAAACAATCCATACCTTACCTTGGAAGAAGATTGGATGAAAGTTGATCTTGAGCTTAGGGTTTGAATGATCAATAAGGGTTTTCTGGGGGCTTCTCCTTGGCCTCTTGAGATGGTGATGATCTATGAAATGAGATCCATAAGGGAACAAATGCTGATATTTAGTGATAAACGGGTAGGATTCGGGTCGGTCCAAGTCCGGTTCGCTAAGAAAATGGTTCAAAACAAGTTATAAAGTCGAGGCTATGGAAAGGTTTGTTGTCGAAGGTTCAAATGATATCAAAAGAGTACGAGGTCAAGTTTAATGAATAGGTAACGTCGAAACAAGTTCAACGCCGATTACGGATCTCGATTTCGAGGTCCGGAGCTCAAGATATCGCGAAAACCGTTCAGGGTTGCCTATTATACAAATAGGTCCCTAAACTTTTAGAAAATGGCAATTAAGCCCAAACTCAATTGCCAATTGAGTCCAAAACATTCAAATAAGTTACAATCAAACCCACGGCTTGCACGAAACATGTAATTTCATTCAAATAACACCGAATTCACAAAACTCACATTTTCACAAATTCATTCATATATTCATAGCACATATTGGAATTCATATAGAATTTAATCAAATAAATCAAATTAGAAACGAATTCAAGTAGCAAATCAAATTATAAAATCACATAATTAAATAAAATTGCGCACGTAACACTTACCTACACGTGTGAAAACACGGGGCGTTACAACCTCTCCCCCTTAAAGAGAATCCGTCCTCGGATTCATTGCTCGGTCGGAAACAATTCGGGGTAGAACTTCTTCATTTTCTCTTCCGTTTCCCACGTGGCTTCTTCCGTCTTATCACTTCGCCACAAGACTTTCACCAAGGGAAACCGTCTATTTCGAAGTTCTTGAAATTTTCGATCCAAAATCTTAACTGGTTTCTGAACGAAAGTGAGATTCGGTTCAAGCTCCGCTTCTTCAATCGGTATGATCACTGATTCATCGGGATAGTACTTCCGAAGTTGTGATACATGGAAGACATTGTGAATACCCGTTAAACTAGGAGGCAAATCCAATCTATAAGCTGTATCTCCGATTATCTCCAAAATCTCATAAGGTCCCAAATATCGGGGATTCAACTTTTCTCCTTTTCCAATTCGGGTAAATCCTTTCCGAGGTGAAGCTTTCAGGAATACCCTATCCCCAACTTCAAATTCAAGATCTTTCCTTCGCTTATCTGCATAACTCTTCTGGCGATCTTGAGCTGCTTTCATCTGTTGTCGAATAATCTGAACTTTTTCAATAGCATCCTGAATAACCTTGGAAGGTTTATCTTTCTTTTCACATCTTTGTACCCCTTCTTGCTTACTCCACCTCCATTCCTCCAAATCGAAAAACAACGGGGATCGGCACTTCCTTCCATAAAGAAACTCATACGGTGCCATTTCTATAGAAGCTTGATAACTGTTATTGTAGGCAAACTCAATCAAGGGCAATTGTTCGTTCCATGAACTCGAGAAATCCAACGCACATGCCCTTTATATATCCTCAAGATATCTGATTAACCTTTCAGATTGCCCGTCAGTATGTGGATGAAAAGCTGTACTGAATTGGAGCTTAGTCCCTAGACACTTCTGTAACTCTTGGATCCTTGTCTGAAACAATACTAGCTGGCACTCCATGTAACCGAACAATCTCATCACAATACCTCTTAGCCAACTTACCTATCTTATCTGACATCCGAACTGCAAGAAAATGTGCTGACTTGGTTAACCTGTCCATGATTACCCAAATTCCATCGAATCCACCCTTCACTCTAGGTAAACCCCGATACAAAATCCATTGCTATCTGTTCCCATTTCCGTTCGGGAATAGGTAGTGGCTGTAATAATCCTGACGGCTTCTGATGCTCAGCTTTCACTAGCTGACAAGTCAGACATTGCTTCACATAATTCACTACGTCTCATTTCAACCCGTTCCACCAATAATACTGTTTCAAGTCCCGATACATCTTGTTTCCACCAGGATGTACCGAATACACAGTTTTATGAGCTTCATCCAAAATAGCTCTTCTCAATTCTGTTGGGACTACCACTCTGTTCTTAAATCGAAAGATTCCGGTATCATCGAATCCAAACGGACACTCGGAGTCTGATCGAGCCTTTTCAATCAACTTCTGAATCTCAACATCCGTTCGTTGTGCCTCAAATAACTGTTGCCTTAACTCTGGACGTACTGAGATGTTACCAATACGAGCCTTTATCTTAACCAACTCCATTGGTTGTCCAATATTTACCTTCAAATTGGATACACTAGCCTTCCTGCTCAATGCATCCGCGACCACGTTAGCTTTACCCGGGTGATACTTAATCACACAATCATAGTCCTCGAGAGTCTCCATCCACCTTCGTTGCCTTCTATTCAAATCCTTTTGAGAAAACAAATACAGAAGACTCTTATGATCGGTGAAAATCTCAAAAGAAGTTCCATACAAATAATGTCTCCACTTCCCCAAGGCAAAAATCATCGCTGCAAGTTCCAGGTCGTGAGTGGGATAATTCTTCTCATGCACTTTCAATTTCCTAGAGGCATAAGCAATTACTCTCCCATTCTGCATCAAAACACAACCTAAGCCTTCATGGGAAGCATCCGTATACACCACCAACCCTTCACTACCATCCGGAAGTGCAAGTATCGGTGCAGAAGTTAACTTATCCTTCCAGAGTTGAAAACTAACTTCACACTTCTCATCCCATTTGAACTGAATCTCTTTCTTGGTTAATCGGGTTAACGGAGCCGCAATCTTACAGAAATCTTTAACAAATCTTCGGTAATAACCGGCTAAACCCAAGAAACTTCGGATCTCAGAAACATTCTTAGGACTCTGCCACTATGAAACTGCCTCTATTTTCGAAGGATCCACTTCTAATCCTTTGCTCGAAATGATATGTCCCAAGAAGCTCACCCTGTCAATCCAAAACTCGCATTTACTGAATTTTGCATATAGCTGGTTATCTCTTAAAGTCTCCAATACCAATCTCAAATGCCGAGCATGATCCTCTTCTGACCTTGAGTATACCAGAATATCATCAATGAAGATCACAACAAACTTATCCAAATACGGCCGGAAAATCCGATGCATCATATCCAAAAAAGCTGCCGGTGCATTAGTTAATCCAAATGGCATCACCACGAATTCATAATGTCCATACCGGGTATTAAATCCTGTCTTAGGAATATCTTCCTCCTTGATCTTTAACTGATAATATCCCTGCCTTAAATCGAGCTTCGAATACACTCTTGACCCTTGTAGCATATCAAACAAATCCTCTATATTAGGCAATGGATATTTATTCTTTACAGTCATCCGATTCAACTCCCGATAGTCAATGAACATCCTTAAGGTTCCATCTTTCTTCTTAACAAAGAGAACCGGCGTGCCCCACGGTGATGAACTTGGCCGAATATATCCATTCTTAAGAAGATCTTCCAACTGAACTTTTAACTCCTGTAACTCTGCCGGTGCCATCCAGTAAGGAGTCTTAGAATAAGGTTCAGATCCCGGATATAAGTCTATTACAAATATGATCTCTCGATCCGGAGGCAAAGAACCTAAAACTTCGGGAAACACCTCAAGATATTCCTTAACCACTTCTGTCTCTTCGAGTTTCGCCAGATCTTTCGGCTTATTCAAGATATAGGCAATGAATCCCGTTGCCCCATTCCTTATCAACTTATGAGCCTCAGTAAACGACAAAAGAGGTGTAATCTCTGATTCTTTCCCCACTGCCACTTCTTCTCCCAACTTAACAGTCTTGGTGAAACAATCAACCGTGGCGTGATACCGAAACAACCAATCCATTCCCAGAATAACCCCATATCTGTTCATCGGCATTACCACCAAATCTGCCTGAGATTCTCTGCCTTCAAACCCAAACACACAATCTCTGACCACCTGATCCGTCTCAAGACTTCCACCCAACGGCGAACTCACCACATAACAAGCATTTAAACACATAACAGGCAAACACAAAGTATCAATTAATTTACAAGATATAAAAGAATGAGTAGCGCCAGGGTCAAATAATGCATGTATGTTCGTGTTATGGATGCATATCGTACCTTCCACCATAGTATTGGGATTGGCTTCCACATTTTGCTCTTCACCCGCAAGGGCATATGCATGAGCTGGGATCATCGGCCTCTGAGCTCCCAGTTGATAGCCCGGAGTCTTATCTGGACAAGTATTGGCCATATGTGTTGTCTTCCCGCATATTAGGCACTGACCCAACCTCCTTCTGCAAGTGTTGTAGGTGTGAGTAGGGCCTCCACAATATAAACATGGTGACCTATCATGTCGTGGATCAGAAGTAACCGGAGGTGCTTGTGGCTTTGGCGGTGCAGTCCCTGCAGGTCGAAACTTCTTATTTTGCCCTTGAAATGGCTGAGGAGGAGATACCATAGGCCTTTTCCCCTTTCCAAACCCCGATCCTTGTCCCATTTGCATACGAGGTAAGGGGTCCTTTTTCTTATACTCCTCTTCCAATACCAGAGCCCTTTGTATAGTGTCAGCAAACGACTCAAAATTATGGCCTGCATGCCCGTGTCGGAGATCCTGTCTCAATCCAGCTATAAACCTCTTTCCCTTTCTCTTTTCATCCCTTGTAATATGAGGTGCATATTTCCCTAGCCTATTGAAAAGAGAAAGATACTGAGCCACCGTTCGAGTTCCTTGCTTCAGATCCATAAATTCTTGTTCTTTTCTTTCTCGGACAACTTCAGGAACAAAAGCCTCTCTGAATTCCCTTACAAAGACTTCCTAATTGACTTCTTCCCCTTCCACTTCAAGCTTCTCTCGTGTACGTTCCCACCAATTATAAGCCTCTCCATCCAGTTGGAAAATAGCGAATTGAGCTTTCTCTTGAGAGGTAAATTGTCTGACATTGAAAATCCTCTCAATTCTGGTTAACCATCCCTCTGATATCGCATCATCTACAGAACCCAAAAATCTCGGAGGATTATAACTCAAAAACAACCCATGATGATCTCTCGGGTTATTTGGAGGAGGTGCTTGATGTTCAGCCTGCGGTTGTACTGGAGGATCCTGAGCCCTTCTATGTTCCACGTAGTTATATACCGCCTCCATAAAGTGCTCCATATTCATAGGCGGTTGTGGAGGATTAGGAGAACGATCACGGTGGTGATGACCCGGAGACCTCTCCCGATGTCTTCTAGGAGGCATCCTGTCACTCAACCACTAACATGCATGCCAATTTTAGTTCATGCGTGACAATGCAATAAATGCAATCAAACATTCGAGTCAAGAATCAAAACACCTTATCTTATAAAATGCAAATGCTCCATATTACCAAGTAATTCCTACAGCCGAACGACCTACTGACTCAACATGACACTAGAACCCTGGTTTTGCAACCTTGGGCTCTGATACCACTCAAACGATGTAACGCCCGAGCGCGAGACGTCACATCCCCCGCACCATGACCCGACCCGTATATGAAATGGATTTCCACACACGAGCCAAATCATAGCGAACGGAGACATACACACTCGCTAAGCCAGGCGGGACTAACCTATAACTTAAACCCTAACAACAACAACACCAATCAGAGTAACAGAAAGGCGGAAGCAATCATTCATATACTATATACTGAGCTAGATGCTCTAGGTACCAACATGTATTCCATATATTGAGCTATATGCTCTAGGTACCAACATTTAAGTCTGACTAAGATACATATAGGTACCATATACATGTACGCTCCATACATAAACAAAATCCAAAAGTATCAATAAAAGTAAGCGTATGAGTGTAAAGAAAGAAAGGATAGACACTATGCAAGACTCTCTCTCAGACTTGTATCCCGCCTAGCATCCCTTCCTGCAAAAACAACTGAAACAACTCTGGGTTTAGTCTTAGACAGACTGGTGGGTCTAAAAAGATAGGCATAATATCAATATATCGCGGAATTGAAACACATACATGCAAGTTATAATCCTTATTCGAGGTTTAGAAGCATTTTTCCCAAGTGGGAAATAAAATACAACGAATAGGATTATAACAATTCATTTCATTCATTAGGTCATTGGTGGCCCGGCGAGAGGGCGTGCATTATCTCCAACCATCACCTCGTGTAATCCATTTGTCATTCATTCATTCATTCATACATTTCATTCTTTCGTGCACATACATTCGATCATTCATTCAATCGTTCATATACCACCTTCTTCCTCGGGGTAGGGAACGGGTTTGCAAGGCCCGAACCCTCATTCATTAATGCTAGAGAGGTACATGAATCCCCAAAAGCGCGGGTCCCCTTTCGTTCACTAATCTACTAGTGAAGTCTAGGTTACCGAAATTGTTGGAACTAGTATATGTGGATTCCCGTCAGCCCATGCTTCCCCGGTTCACCAATACACTAAGTCCCGGGCCCCCATTCATTGTGAACATTCATTACTCGCCAAAACTTTTTGGTAGGATAATCATAATAAAGGCTTTCGTTCGAAAACATTTGTTCGTTAAAACTTGATATAAATACATATATAGGGTTTTGGCCAAAATCTTGCACATTAGGTGGTCGGGGTCATATTGTTAACTAATAGAAGAAAAACCCACTTGGTAGACAAAAAGAACTCGACAAAGCTCTCACTGCCCGACCTCGTCACCCACTGGATCAATATCTGTGTGACAAAGGTAGTGTGAGACTCAATGTGACCACATTTGACGCTCGGCTATGCAATATCATGTTAAGGAATGCTTAAAATGCAATAATATGTTCAAATATGGTCATGAATGTCATGGAATCCAATTAAACACATAATTCAACAAGTTTCATTCATTATACGATAAAAATCGTATTCGTTCCCGGTCATATCGTTCATACTTTCATACTTGAATTCATATGGTCACCAATATCATACATCAATCATAAAACATAGCTTTAATATAATCACGTTACATATAATCCACCATTACGAGCCATAAACGAGATATAAGCAAGAAAAGAGGTTCCCCAAAGCTGCCATTTCAAATGACACGGCCGTGTTGAGTTTTCAAAGGAAACGGACACGGTCGTGTCCGAGGTTTAAAAATCCAAAAATTCAAAGTCGAGAGCTTGACACGACCGTGTTGAGTTTTCAAAGAAATTGGACACGGCCGTGTCCGAGGTTAAAATCAGAAAATTTCAAAGTCGAGAGCCCAACACGACCGTGTCCATTTTCAGTTCAAAGCTGACACGGCCGTGTCAGCTCATCGTTTCCGAAAAAAAAAAAAAAAACAGAGCAGAAGCCCTGTTTTTGCGTGGGAAAAGCTTGAAAAAGCAGGGGCAGCCATAAGGAAGCTCTTCTACACACTTAGACATGATTTCAATCCAAATAATTCACATATAACATGCAATTCATTCATACTTACACGAATTCATAATCAAAATTGGCAAAAGATCATTCAATAATAAACTTTCATCCATGGAAGCTTCAAGCTTCAACAATGGCAAGTCAAGCTATATTCAACCAACACAAAATCCTAGCAACTAGAAATGATAAGGAAGCTACAAGCAACACATTGCATGCATCAACTATCATTTAAAACCGAGGAAAGACATGGAACCAAGAATTCATACCATTTGCATCATTTCAAGCTTTTTCTCATAACACATGATTCCCCAACTCATACCAAGATATAATCGGAAGAAAATGGAAAGGAGAATGAGAGAAAAACAATCCATACCTTACCTTGGAAGAAGATTGGATGAAAGTTGATCTTGAGCTTAAGGTTTGAATGATCAACAAGGGTTTTCTTGGGGCTTCTCCTTGGCCTCTTGAGATGATGATGATCGATGAAATGAGATTGATAAGGGAACAAATTCTGATATTTAGTGATAAACGGGTAGGATTCGGGTCGGTCCAAGTCCGGTTCGCTAAGAAAATGGTTCAAAACAAGTTATAAAGTCGAGGCTATGGAAAGGTTTGTTGTCGAAGGTTCAAATGATATCGAAAGAGTACAAGGTCAAGTTTAATGAATAGGTAACGTCGATACAAGTTCAACGCCGGTTACGGATCTCGATTTCAAGGTCCGGAGCTCAAGATATCACGAAAACCATTCAGGGTTGCCTATTATACAAATAGGTCCCTAAACTTTCAAAAAGTGGCAATTAAGCCCAAACTCAATTTTCAATTGAGTCCAAAACATTCAAATAAGTTACAATCAAACCCACGGGTTGCACGAAACATGTAATTTCATTCAAATAACACCGAATTCACAAAACTCACATTTTCACAAATTCATTCATATATTCATAGCACATATTGGAATTCATACAGAATTTAATCAAATAAATCAAATTAGAAACGAATTCAATTAGCAAATCAAATTATAAAATCACATAATTAAATAAAAATGCGCACGTAACACTTACCTACACGTGTGAAAACACGGGGCGTTACAACCTCTCCCCCTTAAAGAGAATCTGTCCTCGGATTCCTTGCTCGGTCGGAAACAATTCGGGGTAGAACTTCTACATTTTCTCTTCTGTTTCCCACGTGGCTTCTTCCGTCTTATCACTTCGCCACAACACTTTCACTAAGGGAAACCGTCTGTTTCGAAGTTCTTGAAATTTTCGATCCAAAATATTAACTGGTTTCTAAACGAAAGTGAGATTCGGTTCAAGCTCCACTTCTTCAATCGGTATGATCACTGATTCATCGGGATAGTACTTCTGAAGTTGTGATACATGGAAGACATTGTGAATACCCGTTAAACTTGGAGGCAAATCCAATCTATAAGCTGTATCTCCGATTCTCTCCAAAATCTCATAAGGTCCCAAATATCGGGGATTCAACTTTCCTCCTTTTCCAATTCGGGTAAATCCTTTCCGAGGTGAAGCTTTCAGGAATACCCTATCCCCAACTTCAAATTCAAGATCTTTCCTTCGCTTATCTGCATAACTCTTCTGGCGATCTTGAGCTGCTTTCATCTGTTGTCGAATAATCTGAACTTTTTCAATAGCATCCTGAATATCCTTGGAAGGTTTATCTTTCTTTTCACCTCTTTGTACCCCTTCTTGCTTACTCCACCTCCATTCTTCCAAATCGAAAAACAACGGGGATCGGCACTTCCTTCCATAAAGAAACTCATACGGTGCCATTTCTATAGAAGCTTGATAACTGTTATTGTAGGCAAACTCAATCAAGGGCAATTGTTCGTTCCATGAACTCGAGAAATCCAACGCACATGCCCTTAACATATCCTCAAGATATCTGATTAACCTTTCAGATTGCCCGTCAGTCTGTGGATGAAAAGCCGTACTGAATTGGAGCTTAGTCCCTAGACACTTCTGTAACTCTTGGATCCTTGTCTGAAACAATACTAGCTGGCACTCCATGTAACCGAACAATCTCATCACAATACCTCTTAGCCAACTTACCTATCTTATCTGACATCCGAACTGCAAGAAAATGTGCTGACTTGGTTAACCTGTCCACGATTACCCAAATTCCATCGAATCCACCCTTCACTCTAGGTAAACCCCGTTACAAAATCCATTGCTATCTGTTCCCATTTCCGTTCGGGAATAGGTAGTAGCTGTAATAATCCTGACGGCTTCTGATGCTCAGCTTTCACTAGCTGACAAGTCAGACATTGCTTCACATAATTCACTACGTCTCTTTTCAACCCGTTCCACCAATAATACTGTTTCAAGTCCCGATACATCTTGTTTCCACCAGGATGTACCGAATACACAATTTTATGAGCTTCATCCAAAATAGCTCTTCTCAATTCTGTTGGGACTACCACTCTGTTCTTAAATCGAAAGATTCCGGTATCATCGAATCCAAACGGACACTCGGAGTCTGATCGAGCCTTTTCAACCAACTTCTGAATCTCAACATCCGTTCGTTGTGCCTCAAATATCTGTTGCCTTAACTCTGGACGTACTGAGATGTTACCAATACGAGCCTTTATCTTAACCAACTCCATTGGTTGTCCAATATTTACCTTCAAATTGGATACACTAGCCTTCCTGCTCAATGCATCCGCGACCACGTTAGCTTTACCCGGGTGATACTTAATCACACAATCATAGTCCTCGAGAGTCTCCATCCACCTTCGTTGCCTTCTATTCAAATCCTTTTGAGAAAACAATACTGAAGACTCTTATGATCGGTGAAAATCTCAAAAGAAGTTCCATACAAATAATGTCTCCACTTCCCCAAGGCAAAAATCATCGCTGCAAGTTCCAGGTCGTGAGTGGGATAATTCTTCTCATGCTCTTTCAATTTCCTAGAGGCATAAGCAATTACTCTCCCATTCTGCATCAAAACACAACCTAAGCCTTCATGGGAAGCATCCGTATACACCACCAACCCTTCACTACCATCCGGAAGTGCAAGTATCGGTGCAGAAGTTAACTTATCCTTCCAGAGTTGAAAACTAACTTCACACTTCTCATCCCATTTGAACTGAATCTCTTTCTTGGTTAATCGGGTTAACGGAGCCGCAATCTTACAGAAATCTTTAACAAATCTTCGGTAATAACCGGCTAAACCCAAGAAACTTCGGATCTCAGAAACATTCTTAGGACTCTGCCACTATGAAACTGCCTCTATTTTCGAAGGATCCACTTCTAATCCTTTGCTCGAAATGATATGTCCCAAGAAGCTCACCCTGTCAATCCAAAACTCGCATTTACTGAATTTTGCATAGAGCTGGTTATCTCTTAAAGTCTCCAATACCAATCTCAAATGCCGAGCATGATCCTCTTCTGACCTTGAGTATACCAGAATATCATCAATGAAGATCACAACAAACTTATCCAAATACGGCCGGAAAATCCGATGCATCATATCCAAAAAAGCTGCCGGTGCATTAGTTAATCCAAATGGCATCACCACGAATTCATAATGTCCATACCGGGTATTAAATCCTGTCTTAGGAATATCTTCCTCCTTGATCTTTAACTGATAATATCCCTGCCTTAAATCGAGCTTCGAATACACTCTTGACCCTTGTAGCATATCAAACAAATCCTCTATATTAGGCAATGGATATTTATTCTTTACAGTCATCCGATTCAACTCCCGATAGTCAATGAACATCCTTAAGGTTCCATCTTTCTTCTTAACAAAGAGAACCGGCGTGCCCCACGGTGATGAACTTGGCCGAATATATCCATTCTTAAGAAGATCTTCCAACTGAACTTTTAACTCCTGTAACTCTGCCGGTGCCATCCAGTAAGGAGTCTTAGAATAAGGTTCAGATCCCGGATATAAGTCTATTACAAATATGATCTCTCGATCCGGAGGCAAAGAACCTAAAACTTCGGGAAACACCTCAAGATATTCCTTAACCACTTCTGTCTCTTCGAGTTTCGCCAGATCTTTCGGCTTATTCAAGATATAGGCAATGAATCCCGTTGCCCCATTCCTTATCAACTTATGAGCCTCAGTAAACGACAAAAGAGGTGTAATCTCTGATTCTTTCCCCACTGCCACTTCTTCTCCCAACTTAACAGTCTTGGTGAAACAATCAACCGTGGCGTGATACCGAAACAACCAATCCATTCCCAGAATAACCCCATATCTGTTCATCGGCATTACCACCAAATCTGCCTGAGATTCTCTGCCTTCAAACCCAAACACACAATCTCTGACCACCTGATCCGTCTCAAGACTTCCACCCAACGCCGAACTCACCACATAACAAGCATTTAAACACATAACAGGCAAACACAAAGTATCAATTAATTTACAAGATATAAAAGAATGAGTAGCGCCAGGGTCAAATAATGCATGTATGTTCGTGTTATGGATGCATATCGTACCTTCCACCATAGTATTGGGATTGGCTTCCACATTTTGCTCTTCACCCGCAAGGGCATATGCACGAGCTGGGATCATCGGCCTCTGAGCTCCCGATTGATAGCCCGGAGTCTTATCTGGACAAGTATTGGCCATATGTGTTGTCTTCCCGCATATTAGGCACTGACCCAACCTCCTTCTGCAAGTGTTGTAGGTGTGAGTAGGGCCTCCACAATATAAACATGGTGACCTATCATGTCGTGGATCAGAAGTAACCGGAGGTGCTTGTGGCTTTGGCGGTGCAGTCCTTGCAGGTCGAAACTTCTTATTTTGCCCTTGAAATGGCTGAGGAGGAGATACCATAGGCCTTTTCCCCTTTCCAAACCCCGATCCTTGTCCCATTTGCATACGAGGTAAGGGGTCCTTTTTCTTATACTCCTCTTCCAATACCCGAGCCCTTTGTATAGTGTCAGCAAACGACTTAAAATTATGGCCTGCATGCCCATGTCGGAGATCCTGTCTCAATCCAGCTATAAACCTCTTTCCCTTTCTCTTTTCATCCCTTGTAATATGAGGTGCATATTTCCCTAGCCTATTGAAAAGAGAAAGATACTGAGCCACCGTTCGAGTTCCTTGCTTCGGATCCATAAATTCTTGTTCTTTTCTTTCTCGGACAACTTCAGGAACAAAAGCCTCTCTGAATTCCCTTACAAAGACTTCCCAATTGACTTCTTCCCCTTCCACTTCAAGCTTCTCTCGTGTACGTTCCCACCAATTATAAGCCTCTCCATCCAGTTGGAAAATAGCGAATTGAGCTTTCTCTTGAGAGGTAAATTGTCTGACATGGAAAATCCTCTCAATGCTGGTTAACCATCCCTCTGATATTGCATCATCTACAGAACCCGAAAATCTCGGAGGATTATAACTCAAAAACAACCCATGATGATCTCTCGGGTTATTTGGAGGAGGTGCTTGATGTTCAGCCTGCGGTTGTACTAGAGGATCCTGAGCCCTTCTATGTTCCACGTAGTTATATACCGCCTCCATAAAGTGCTCCATATTCATAGGCGGTTGTGGAGGATTAGGAGAACGATCACGGTGGTGATGACCCGTAGACCTCTCCCGATGTCTTCTGGGAGGCATCCTGTCACTCAACCACTAACATGCATGCCAGTTTTAGTTCATGCGTGACAATGCAATAAATGCAATCAAACATTCGAGTCAAGAATCAAAACACCTTATCTTATAAAATGCAAATGCTCCATATTACCAAGTAATTCCTACAGCCGAACGACCTACTGACTCAACACGACACTAGAACCCTGGTTTTGCAACCTTGGGCTCTGATACCACTCAAAGGATGTAACGCCCGAGCGCGAGACGTCACATCCCCCGCACCATGACCCGACCCGTATATGAAATGGATTTCCACACACGAGCCAAATCATAGCGAACGGAGACATACACACTCACTAAGCCAGGCGGGACTAACCTATAACTTAAACCCCAACAACAACAACACCAATCAGAGTAACAGAAAGGCGGAAGCAATCATTCATATACTATATACTGAGCTAGATGCTGTAGGTACCAACATGTATTCCATATATTGAGCTATATGCTCTAGGTACCGACATTTAAGTCTGAATAAGATACATATAGGTACCATATACATGTACGCTCCATACATAAACAAAATCCAAAAGTATCAATAAAAGTAAGCGTATGAGTGTAAACAAAGAAACGCTAGACACTATGCAAGACTCTCTCTTAGACTTGTATCCCGCCTAGCATCCCTTCCTGCAAAAACAACTGAAACAACTCCGGGTTCAGTCTTAGACAGACTGGTGGGTATAAAAAGATAGGCATAATATCAATATATCGCGGAATTGAAACACATACATGCAAGTTATAATCCTTATTCGAGGTTTAGAAGCATTTTTCCCAAGTGGGAAATAAAATACAACGAATAGGATTATAACAATTCATTTCATTCATTAGGTCATTAGTGGCCCGGCGAGAGGGCGTGCATTATCTCCAACCATCACCTCGTGTAATCCATTAGTCATTCATTCATTCATTCATACATTTCATTCTTTCGTGCACATACATTCGATCATTCATTCAATCGTTCATATACCACCTTCTTCCTCCGGGTAGGGAACGGGTTTGCAAGGCCCGAACCCTCATTCATTAATGCTAGAGGGGTACATGAATCCCCAAAAGCGCGGGTCCCCTTTCGTTCACTAATCTCCTAGTGAAGTCTAGGTTACCGAAATTGTTGGAACTAGTATATGTGGATTCCCGTCAGCCCATGCTTCCCCGGTTCACCAATACACTAAGTCCCGGGCCCCCATTCATTGTGAACATTCATTACTCGCCAAAGCTTTTTGGTAGGATAATCATAATAAAGGCTTTCGTCCGAAAACATTTGTTCGTTAAAACTTGATATAAATACATATATAGGGTTTTGGCCAAAATCTTGTACATTAGGTGTTCGGGGTCATATTGTTAACTAATAGAAGAAAAACCCACCTGGTAGACAAAAAGAACTCGACAAAGCTCTCACTGCCCGACCTCGTCACCCACTGGATCAATATCTGCATGACAAAGGTAGTGTGAGACTCAATATGACCACATTTGACGCTCGGCTATGCAATATCATGTTAAGGAATGCTTAAAATGCAATAATATGTTCAAATATGGTCATGAATGTCATGGAATCCAATTAAACACATAATTCAACAAGTTTCGTTCATTATACGATAAAAATCGTATTCGTTCCCGATCATATCGTGATATACTTGAATTAATATGGTCACCAATATCATACATCAATCATAAAACATAGCTTTAATATAATCACGTTACATATAATCCACCATTACGAGCCATAAACGAGATATAAGCAAGAAAAGAGGTTCCCCAAAGCTGCCATTTCAAATGACACGGCCGTGTTGAGTTTTCAAAGGAAACGGACACGGCCGTGTCCGAGGTTTAAAAATCCAAAAATTCAAAGTCGAGAGCTTGACACGGCCGTGTTGAGTTTTTAAAGAAATTGGACACGGCCGTGTCCGAGGTTAAAATCAGAAAATTTCAAAGTCGAGAGCCCAACACGGCCGTGTCCATTTTCAGTTCAAAGCTGACACGGCCGTGTCAGCTCATCGTTTCTGAAAAAAAAAACAGAGCAGAAGCCCTGTTTTTGCGTGGGAAAAGCTTGAAAAAGCAGGGGCAGCTATAAGGAAGCTCTTATACACACTTAGACATGATTTCAATCCAAATAATTCACATATAACATGCAATTCATTCATACTTACACGAATTCATAATGAAAATTGGCAAAAGATCATTCAATAACAAACTTTCATCCATGGAAGCTTCAAGCTTCAACAATGGCAAGTCAAGCTATATTCAACCAACACAAAATCCTAGCAACTAGAAATGATAAGGAAGCTACAAGCAACACATTCCATGCATCAACTATCATTTAAAACCAAGGAAAGACATGGGACCAAGAATTCATACCATTTGCATCATTTCAAGCTTTTTCTCATAACACATGATTCCCCAACTCATACCAAGATATAATCGGAAGAAAATGGAAAGGAGAATGAGGGAAAAACAATCCATACCTTACCTTGGAAGAAGATTGGATGAAAGTTGATCTTGAGCTTAGGGTTTGAATGATCAACAAGGGTTTTCTTAGGGCTTCTCCTTGGCCTCTTGAGATGATGATGATCGATGAAATGAGATGCATAAGGGAACAAATGCTGATATTTAGTGATAAACGGGTAGGATTCGGGTCGGTCCAAGTCCGGTTCGCTAAGAAAATGGTTCAAAACAAGTTATAAAGTCGAGGCTATGGAAAGGTTTGTTGTCGAAGGTTCAAATGATATCGAAAGAGTACGAGGTCAAGTTTAATGAATAGGTAACGTCGAAACAAGTTCAACGCTAGTTACGGATCTCGATTTCGAGGTCCGGAGCTCAAGATATCGCGAAAACCGTTCAGGGTTGCCTATTATACAAATAGGTCCCTAAACTTTCAAAAAGTGGCAATTAAGCCCAAACTCAATTTCCAATTGAGTCCAAAACATTCAAATAAGTTACAATCAAACCCACGGGTTGCACGAAACATGTAATTTCATTCAAATAACACCGAATTCACAAAACTCACATTTTCACAAATTCATTCATATATTCATAGCACATATTGGAATTCATATAGAATTTAATCAAATAAATCAAATTAGAAACGAATTCAATTAGCAAATCAAATTATAAAATCACATAATTAAATAAAAATGCGCAGGTAACCCTTACCTACACGTGTGAAAACACGGGGCGTTACATACATACATCAATAATAGGATAAGCAAACAGCAACGGGTTCAACTAGCATAGATACCAAATCCCGAAAATCAATAAAATCATAGCACTTCCATTACGGTTTCTAATAAACTCAATCATAATTCATGATAGTGGTAATCATCAATACCAATCATACATTCTCCATAACTTAAACAAATCATGATTCATTATGCACATGGACCGACTCTAACTGATAGGAATCAGGATGATGTGAATCATAAGACAAGGCCACACTTTGGTCCAACAAGGCCACACTTTTATCCAAATGATGATATGATCACAACTCAAGATGAACGAAGTTATGTTGGACCTATCACAAGGTCACGGTCCAAAAGAATGCAAGAAGAAGTTCAATCTCTTTTGATCCAAATAACTCAAGATTAGCTCCAAGAAGACAAGTATTCAGCTGGACCCAATCCACCTTGTTTCAATGTCTTAGTGATAGAATTTTAAGCCCAAATTGTGTTAAGTTTATTGTAATTTGGCCCTGAACTATTATATTATACTTTGGGCCATCTTTTTATTTATTTGATGAACCAAGTTATGTTGGACCTATCACAAGGTCACAGTCCAAAAGAATGCAAGAAGAAGTTCAATCTCTTTTGATCCAAATAACTCAAGATTAGCTCCAAGAAGACAAGTATTCAGCTGGACCCAATCCACCTTGTTTCAATGTCTTAGTGATAGAGTTTTAGGCCCAAATTGTGTTAAGTTTATTGTAATTTGGCCCTGAACTATTATATTATACTTTGGGCCATCTTTTTATTTATTTTGCATGCATTTCGATTAGGTTAAGCCCATTTCATTCAGCCTACAAGAAAGGTGACGGGATTAGCTTGTCTCTGTGAATTCTGAATTGTCTCTTAGAATTCCCATGCATGCATCTTTATATTCCAGCCTTGTAGTTCGAAATATTCAGTCAAAAAAATGAATGAATTGTGATTCAAGTGAGTTATACTCACAAGTTCTTAGTTGAACGACACCGGAGTTTCAAACCTCCACCGGATAACGTTATTTGTCGACTCATTATAGTCGACGGGGTGCGTTACTTACAATTTGATAGTGTTGGTTCTTTGCTCAATATAGCAAACGGGTCATGTGACGCCCCGACATTTCGGTCGTACAGAATTTCGTGCAAATTTAATATGTTGGACTTATATGTGTTATGAATATGAATATATGATCATTTCATGTTTTCGGATTCGTTTGCATACGTTTCGAATTTATTTTGATTTTTGGAATCCAAATCGGGGGCTAACGAGTAATTAGCGCAACCTTGGTTCCGTATTTAATATCTTGAGCTAGGAAACTCGGATTCGAGTTTCGTCACCTTCGTTGAACTCGTATTGAAAATTCGAGTTTGATGAACTTAGCCTTATATTTTTCCAAATTTATTTGAACCTCCGAAATTCAACCGAAACATGCAACGGGAACCAAATCTGCCACCTTTTACCAAATAAATCATAATTTATTCATTTGTTGACCAAATTAACCATGGTTTGAGCCTATGGAACCCTAACTCAACCCTCTAGCTGATCCTACTCTTCTTAACCGAACCACACCCTCTCATTTGGATAAGATCTGCTCCTCATCCCCTGCATTCCAGAAAATCCCGTAACTCAAGCCCTCCTTGGAGATTCAAGCTCAAATCTCTTCCAACCTTCATCCAATCAACAAGGTAAGCTTAGGGTTGTAATATACATTCATTTCTGGTCATTTTCATCCATTCATCCCCAATTTTGAGCATGCTTTCATGAGTTTTTTGGAAGAGAAGATGAATAGTTAGGTTAGACTTCATTTCTTGAATTCATGATGTTGCTTGCTTTATGAGCTGAATTGATGCATGTTTGTTGAGCTTTTGAACTCCTTGACTTCAGTATTTGCCTTATCTTTCATGGTACTTGAGCCTAGCATGAATTACCATTGTTGATTTTCATGAAAACTTGAAGAATGTGCAGAAAATAATCTGCTCTTCCTTGTCCAGCTGCTGTCACGTTTTGGGGACTACTTGATGGGTTCTTTGTGTTCCTTTTCATGTGTTATGGCATGGAATCGTAGTATATATGTTGCTCTATGTGTATCCCTTGTTGTGCCTTGGTTTTGGGTCAGTTTTCAGCTGCAAAGATGAAGAACAAACCGCCCTTCACGAACTGTTGCTGCTGCTGCGTTTTGAGCATTCTTGGGGGGCTGATTGTATGTTGATTTGGGGTGGTTTTGCTGTATATTTGATGACCTAACTTACCTTAAAATGTTGGTTGAAGATTAGATATGTGCTGCTCTGTTTTTCTGCTGCTCTTCTTCGTTAATTTGCTGTCACACGCCGCCGCGACCCCTGTTTTTCTGAATTTCTGTTCGAACTGTGTAATGGTTGAACTGTAATTTGTTTCTTTTTCTTTCCTTCTGCATGCATGTTTGTGAACGTGTGAATATGTATATGTATATGCATGAAATGTGATTTAGGTAATAGAGTGCATGCATGGGTTTAATCATAAAGTTTCATTTTTTTTATATAATGCATGCATGATTCTCATGCAATATGTACGTATATATATATGTATATATATATATATCTATATATAAATATTAATAGTAAGTTAAATTATGATATATATATATATATATATTAATTATGATTTAATTTGTTTAACTTTTAGAATTTAATTGTTATCTAATTCATGTTTTATTTAATTTCCTAAATTTAATTCAATGTATTTACTTGTTTATTTTCTAATTGTAAATGTGAATTATGATTTGAACGAACGTGAATGAATGAGGGAATGACTTGATTATATGAATTAAATTTCTTAATCGTGCACATGAACATTTCATAACATAATTTTATTTTTATACGCTCATGTCATAATCATTCATTGCCGAGCGTCTTAATTGGTCATTTTGAGTCTCACTTCACCTTTCTTGCACAGATTTTGATCCGGTTGGAGACGAGACCAATCCTTGAGGCTTTTGTGTCTTCTTTTGACGGTTTAAGGTGGGTTTCTCTACTAATAGTTATCTTGACCCGATATAACCCTTATGTGACCGTTTTAAGCCAAAAGTTATATTTATATTTATCGAGCCTTTTAAAGAGTCTTATGATTTTCGATTGTTAAGCCGTCTTTCATGAAAACCTACCTTATGTTTTGGCGAGATTGCATGTATGTTATGATCACGGGCCCCGGAGCTTAGTGTATCGTGGTAAGCCGGGGAGGCAAGGGCCGACGGTGAACCCGTGCACTAGTTCCAACCATTTTACGTCGAAACGGATCTCGTCAGGAGTTTTGACGAGAAAACGCTAGTCGGGCTTTTGAGGATTCATGTACCTCACTAGCCATTATGTATGAGGTGGTCGAGTCTTGCAAACTCGTCCACCACCGGAGGAAGAAGGTGTATATGAATGATTATGATCATTATGTATGTGCACATATGTTATGTATGACAACTTATGAATTTATGAATATGATTACACGAGGAGAAGGTTGGAGATGATGCACGCCCACTCGCCAGGCCTTAAACCCTATGTTAATTATGAATGAATATGATAGTCGTAATCCCATGGATGTTTTATTTGTTTTGCCCGCTTGGGAAATTTCTTATCAAACTTCTATAGGATTAGGGCTTGCATGTATATGTTTAAATTTCGCGATATTTATACTTATGCCCCGCTTTTATACCCACCAGTCTCTTTTAGACTGAACCCGGTTTGTTTTCAGTTGTTTCGTGCAGGTTTGGAGGTGCTAGGCGGGAATTCGAGTCGTCTAGGTCTTGCATTTGTGTCTAGCATTTCCTTTACACTCATTTGCACTTATATTTTGTATTTTGGACTAGTATGGAGCGAATTATGCTGTTTTGAGCCATGATGGCATTACTACTACTTATTGTATAGGTTGATCTATTTTTGGAGCTTGGATGCTCAATGTGAATATTTATGTTTATTGCTTCCGCTATTGCATTTGTTTCTCGATTTTAATTCATGTTGGTTATTGTTTGGTTTAAGGGTTAGCTTCCGCCTAGCTTAGCGTGTGTGTTGTGTCCTCGTTCGCCGTGATTTGGCACGTGTAGGAATTTTCCATTTCCTATGCGGGTCGGGTCTCGGTGCGGGGGATGTGGCGCCTCACGCTCGGGCGTTACATCCTTTAAGTGGTATCAGAGCTAAGGGTTGCAAAACCCGGGCTCTAGTGTCGTGTGAGTCAGTTTAGGTCGTTCGGCTTTAGGACTAATTGACAATGTGATTGCATATGCATCTCTTATGCATTTTATACGTGCTTATGTGCTCTATACTTCGATCTTGATTGAACTAATTGCATTTTCATGCATTAACTAAGGATAGCACGCATTTCAGTGTTTTCTGAACAGGATGCCCCCGCGTAGACATCGTGAGAGATCACCGGGGCGACACCGACATCGTGATCGATCTCCTACACCACAACAACAAGAACAACAACCACAACCGCCTCCGATGGATATGGGAAACTTTATGGAAGCGGTATTTAATTATGTCGAGCATAGGAGAGCTCAAGCTCCCCCACCACAACCCGTTGAACAACCGGCTCCGTTGAATAACAACAATCATAGGGATCCTCATGGGATATTTCTAAGTTACAACCCTCCACGGTTTTCTGGCTCAATTGATGATGAGATATCGGAGGGATGGCTGACGAGAATAGAAAGGATATTTGGAGTTCGACAATTTACCACCCAAGAGAAGGTTCAGTTCGCCGTATTTCAATTGGATGGCGAGGCTTATGATTGGTGGGAGAGGTCGAGGGAGAAGTTAGAGGTTGATGAAGAGGAGATTACGTGGGAAGTCTTCAAAAGAGAGTTTCGAGAGTGTTTTGTGCCCGAGGTGGTGAGAGAGAGAAAGGAGCAAGAATTCATGAACTTGAAGCAGGGTAGCCGTTCAGTGGCTCAGTACATTGCCATTTTTAACCGACTTGGAAAGTATGCACCTCATATCACGAGGGATGAAAAGAGGAAGGCGAAGAAGTTTATTGCCGGACTTAGACAGGATCTGAGGCATGGCCAAGCTGGACATAATTACTTATCCTTTGCTGATACTGTACAGAGAGCTTTGGAACAAGAGGAGGAATTCAAGAAGAAAGATCCGATTTTCAAGGCTCCTATGGGACAAGGATCGGGGTATGGTAAGAGGCCTATGGTACAAGCGGCTCCACCTACACAAGGTCTTTTCAAGAAACCTAAGTTTGGAGGGCAAGTTTCTCAGAATGCTCCGCCTCGATTGATGGCTCCTAAAACTCAGCAGACTTCGAGTGAGGATCGATTGTCTAAGATGCCATGTACGCATTGCGGAGGTCCAACCCACAACTTCTACAATTGTTGGAAAAGACTGGGCTTATGTATCATCTGTGGGAAAGCGGATCACATGGCGAATACGTGTCCTGATAAGAACCCGGGATTTCAGAAAGGAGTTCCAAAGCCTATGATTCGAGCTCGTGCTTATGCCCTTGAGGGCGAGGAGCAGGAAGCAGAGGTTGATCCGACAGCCGTGGTGGAAGGTACCATATGCATTCACGCCACGAACATTCATGCATTATTTGATCCGGGTGCTACCCATTCTTTTATATCTCGTGATTTATGTGCTTCTCTGTGCCTACCTGTTATATGTGCCAATTCTTGTTATTTTGTGAGTTCTCCTCTTGGAGGAAATTTGCAGACGGATCAAGTGGTTCGGGGTTGTTCGGTTTTGATAGAAGGGAAAGATTATCCAGCCGATTTCATCGTGATGTCTATGCAGAGATATGGGGTAATCTTCGGTATGGATTGGTTATACCGGCATCGGGCCGAGGTTAATTGTTTTAAGAAGAAGATTAAGTTAGGGAAAGAGTTGATTGGAGAAGTGGGATCGAAGAATGTACCTCTCTTATCTTTTATGGAAGCTCATAAGCTAATGAGAGAAGGGGCTATGGGATTTGTTGCTTATCTTCTCAATAAGCCAAAGGATCAAATTAAGTTTGAGGAGACCGCCGTGGTTAAGGATTTTCCCGACGTGTTTCCGGAGAATTTGGGTTCGTTGCCACCGGATCGTGAGATAGAATTCGTTATAGATTTATATCCGGGATCAGAACCGTATTCTAAGACTCCGTATAGAATGGCTCCGGCGGAGTTGAAGGAATTGAAAATTCAGCTTGAGGAATTACTTAAGATTGGATATATTCGGCCGAGTTCATCTCCGTGGGGTGCTCCGGTTCTCTTTGTTAAGAAGAAAGATGGATCGTTAAGAATGTGTATAGATTATCGGGAGCTTAATCGGGTGACTATCAAGAACAAGTATCCGTTACCTCACATTGAAGAATTGTTTGATATGTTACAAGGCTCGGGTGTTTATTCGAAATTGGATTTAAGGCAAGGTTACTATCAGTTGAAAATGCGGGAAGAAGATATACCTAAGACAGGATTTAATACCCGGTATGGACATTATGAATTCACTGTGATGCCTTTCGGTTTAACTAATGCTCCCGCAGCATTCATGGATATGATGCATCGGACTTTTCGGCCTTATTTGGATAAATTCGTGGTAATCTTCATCGATGATATTCTGGTTTATTCGAGGAATCCGAAAGATCATGCCAGGCATCTCAGATTGGTTTTGGAGACATTGAGAGAGCACCGGTTGTATGCGAAGTTTAGTAAGTGTGAGTTTTGGATCGACCGGGTTGCTTTTCTAGGTCATATTGTCTCGAGTAAGGGTTTGGAAGTAGATCCTTCGAAGATAGAGACGGTTATTCAGTGGCAGAGTCCGAAAAATGCTTCCGAGGTCAGAAGTTTCTTGGGTTTAGCTGGGTATTATCGAAGATTTGTTAAGGATTTCTCTAAGATCGCAGCTCCTTTAACGCGGTTGACGAAGAAGGAAGTCAAGTTTGAGTGGGACAAGGCATGTGAGGCAAGTTTTCGACTCTTGAAGGAGAAGTTGACCACTGCACCGGTATTAGCACTTCCTGAAGGCACGGAAGGATACATGGTTTACACGGATGCCTCGAAAGAAGGGTTGGGATGTGTTTTGATGCAGAATGGTAGGGTGATAGCCTATGCCTCGAGGAAATTGAAGGATCATGAACACAATTATCCCACTCACGATCTCGAGCTAGCGGCAGTGATCTTTGCTTTGGGGAAGTGTAGACACTACTTATATGGAATTCCTTTCGAGATCTTTTCTGACCACAAAAGTCTTCAGTATTTATTTTCCCAGAAGGAGTTGAATAAAAGACAAAGGCGATGGATGGAGACTTTAGCGGATTATGAGTGTACAATCCGATACCATCCCGGAAAAGCTAATGTGGTCGCGGATGCACTTAGCAGGAAGGCTAGTGTGTCTAATGTGAAAGTGGAAGTTGGAGACGAATCGGAGTCTTTCAAGCTGAGAGCAAGTATTCGGAATATTACAGTACAACCAGATCTTCAACAAAGGTTATTTGAGGCTCAGAGAAAGGATTCCGAGGTTCAGAAGTTAGCTGAGAAAGCTAGGGTGGATCCTGAGTGCCCGTTTGGATTTGATGATACGGGACTCTTAAGGTTTAAGAACAGGATTGTGGTCCCGAATGAATTGAAGAGAATTATTTTGGAAGAGGCTCACAGATCAGGGTATTCAATACATCCCGGAGGTAATAAAATGTATAAGGATTTGAAGCAGTTCTATTGGTGGAATGGACTTAAAAGGGATGTAATAAATTTTGTGAGACATTGTCTGACTTGCCAAACTGTGAAAGCTGAGCATCAGAAGCCATCGGGGCTACTTCAACCGCTACCTATTCCGGAATGGAAATGGCAACAAGTGGCGATGGATTTTGTTTCGGGTCTTCCTAGAGTGAAGGGTGGTTTTGATGGAATCTGGGTAATCGTGGATAGATTGACGAAATCGGCACATTTTCTGGCCATTCGGATGTCGGATAAGGTGAATAAGTTAGCTAAGAAGTATGTTGATGAAATTGTCCGACTTCACGGGGTACCGGTCAGTATTGTATCAGATCGAGATCCGAGGTTTACTTCTAGGTTTTGGCAAGAATTGCAAAGGAATCTGGGAACAAGGCTTCAATTCAGCACAGCTTTCCATCCTCAGACAGATGGACAGTCGGAGAGGTTAATCAAATATCTGGAGGATATGTTGAGAGCATGTGCATTGGATTTCTCGAGTTCGTGGAATGAACAGTTACCTTTGATCGAATTCGCTTATAATAACAATTTTCAAGCTTCGATAGGAATGGCGCCTTATGAAGCTCTCTATGGACGAAAGTGTAGATCTCCCTTATTCTTTGACCTTGAGGAATGGAATTGGACAAAGCAAGAGGGAGTGAAACGAGGAGAAAAGAAAGAAAAGCCTTCTCAGGCCGTACAAGCGGCGATCGATAAGGTTCAGATAATTCAGCAAAGAATGAAAGCAGCTCAAGGTAGACAGAAGAGTTATGCGGATCGGCGGAGAAAGGATCTTAAGTTTGAGGTTGGTGATAGAGTATTTCTGAAAGCTTCGCCACGAAAGGGGTTTACGAGGATTGGAAAAGGAGGTAAATTGAATCCTCGTTATCTGGGTCCGTATGAGATTCTTGAGAAAATTGGAGATACGGCTTATCGTTTGAATCTACCTCCGAGTTTGACGGGAATCCACAATGTATTTCATGTCTCCCAGCTTCGCAAGTATTATCCGGATGAGTCCGAAATCCTACCCGAGGAAGAGGTAGAAATTGAGCCTAATCTCACCTTCGTTCAGAAACCGGTTAAGATTTTGGATCGGAAATTTCAAGAATTAAGAAATCGGCAAATCCCACTAGTTAAAGTGTTATGGAGAAGTGATAAGACAGAAGAGGCTACGTGGGAGACGGAGGATAAGATGAGAAAGTTCCATCCCGAATTATTTCCGAGCAATCAGTGAATCCGAGGACGGATTCTTTTAAGGGGGAGAGGTTGTGACGCCCCGACATTTCGGTCGTACAGAATTTCGTGCAAATTTAATATGTTGGACTTATATGTGTTATGAATATGAATATATGATCATTTCATGTTTTCGGATTCGTTTGCATACGTTTCGAATTTATTTTGATTTTTGGAATCCAAATCGGGGGCTAACGAGTAATTAGCGCAACCTTGGTTCCGTATTTAATATCTTGAGCTAGGAAACTCGGATTCGAGTTTCGTCACCTTCGTTGAACTCGTATTGAAAATTCGAGTTTGATGAACTTAGCCTTATATTTTTCCAAATTTATTTGAACCTCCGAAATTCAACCGAAACATGCAACGGGAACCAAATCTGCCACCTTTTACCAAATAAATCATAATTTATTCATTTGTTGACCAAATTAACCATGGTTTGAGCCTATGGAACCCTAACTCAACCCTCTAGCTGATCCTACTCTTCTTAACCGAACCACACCCTCTCATTTGGATAAGATCTGCTCCTCATCCCCTGCATTCCAGAAAATCCCGTAACTCAAGCCCTCCTTGGAGATTCAAGCTCAAATCTCTTCCAACCTTCATCCAATCAACAAGGTAAGCTTAGGGTTGTAATATACATTCATTTCTGGTCATTTTCATCCATTCATCCCCAATTTTGAGCATGCTTTCATGAGTTTTTTGGAAGAGAAGATGAATAGTTAGGTTAGACTTCATTTCTTGAATTCATGATGTTGCTTGCTTTATGAGCTGAATTGATGCATGTTTGTTGAGCTTTTGAACTCCTTGACTTCAGTATTTGCCTTATCTTTCATGGTACTTGAGCCTAGCATGAATTACCATTGTTGATTTTCATGAAAACTTGAAGAATGTGCAGAAAATAATCTGCTCTTCCTTGTCCAGCTGCTGTCACGTTTTGGGGACTACTTGATGGGTTCTTTGTGTTCCTTTTCATGTGTTATGGCATGGAATCGTAGTATATATGTTGCTCTATGTGTATCCCTTGTTGTGCCTTGGTTTTGGGTCAGTTTTCAGCTGCAAAGATGAAGAACAAACCGCCCTTCACGAACTGTTGCTGCTGCTGCGTTTTGAGCATTCTTGGGGGGCTGATTGTATGTTGATTTGGGGTGGTTTTGCTGTATATTTGATGACCTAACTTACCTTAAAATGTTGGTTGAAGATTAGATATGTGCTGCTCTGTTTTTCTGCTGCTCTTCTTCGTTAATTTGCTGTCACACGCCGCCGCGACCCCTGTTTTTCTGAATTTCTGTTCGAACTGTGTAATGGTTGAACTGTAATTTGTTTCTTTTTCTTTCCTTCTGCATGCATGTTTGTGAACGTGTGAATATGTATATGTATATGCATGAAATGTGATTTAGGTAATAGAGTGCATGCATGGGTTTAATCATAAAGTTTCATTTTTTTTATATAATGCATGCATGATTCTCATGCAATATGTACGTATATATATATGTATATATATATATATCTATATATAAATATTAATAGTAAGTTAAATTATGATATATATATATATATATATTAATTATGATTTAATTTGTTTAACTTTTAGAATTTAATTGTTATCTAATTCATGTTTTATTTAATTTCCTAAATTTAATTCAATGTATTTACTTGTTTATTTTCTAATTGTAAATGTGAATTATGATTTGAACGAACGTGAATGAATGAGGGAATGACTTGATTATATGAATTAAATTTCTTAATCGTGCACATGAACATTTCATAACATAATTTTATTTTTATACGCTCATGTCATAATCATTCATTGCCGAGCGTCTTAATTGGTCATTTTGAGTCTCACTTCACCTTTCTTGCACAGATTTTGATCCGGTTGGAGACGAGACCAATCCTTGAGGCTTTTGTGTCTTCTTTTGACGGTTTAAGGTGGGTTTCTCTACTAATAGTTATCTTGACCCGATATAACCCTTATGTGACCGTTTTAAGCCAAAAGTTATATTTATATTTATCGAGCCTTTTAAAGAGTCTTATGATTTTCGATTGTTAAGCCGTCTTTCATGAAAACCTACCTTATGTTTTGGCGAGATTGCATGTATGTTATGATCACGGGCCCCGGAGCTTAGTGTATCGTGGTAAGCCGGGGAGGCAAGGGCCGACGGTGAACCCGTGCACTAGTTCCAACCATTTTACGTCGAAACGGATCTCGTCAGGAGTTTTGACGAGAAAACGCTAGTCGGGCTTTTGAGGATTCATGTACCTCACTAGCCATTATGTATGAGGTGGTCGAGTCTTGCAAACTCGTCCACCACCGGAGGAAGAAGGTGTATATGAATGATTATGATCATTATGTATGTGCACATATGTTATGTATGACAACTTATGAATTTATGAATATGATTACACGAGGAGAAGGTTGGAGATGATGCACGCCCACTCGCCGGGCCTTAAACCCTATGTTAATTATGAATGAATATGATAGTCGTAATCCCATGGATGTTTTATTTGTTTTGCCCGCTTGGGAAATTTCTTATCAAACTTCTATAGGATTAGGGCTTGCATGTATATGTTTAAATTTCGCGATATTTATACTTATGCCCCGCTTTTATACCCACCAGTCTCTTTTAGACTGAACCCGGTTTGTTTTCAGTTGTTTCGTGCAGGTTTGGAGGTGCTAGGCGGGAATTCGAGTCGTCTAGGTCTTGCATTTGTGTCTAGCATTTCCTTTACACTCATTTGCACTTATATTTTGTATTTTGGACTAGTATGGAGCGAATTATGCTGTTTTGAGCCATGATGGCATTACTACTACTTATTGTATAGGTTGATCTATTTTTGGAGCTTGGATGCTCAATGTGAATATTTATGTTTATTGCTTCCGCTATTGCATTTGTTTCTCGATTTTAATTCATGTTGGTTATTGTTTGGTTTAAGGGTTAGCTTCCGCCTAGCTTAGCGTGTGTGTTGTGTCCTCGTTCGCCGTGATTTGGCACGTGTAGGAATTTTCCATTTCCTATGCGGGTCGGGTCTCGGTGCGGGGGATGTGGCGCCTCACGCTCGGGCGTTACAGGTCACACTCCTATAATTCAAATCTGATAGTGTTGGTTCCTTGCTCATTATAGCAAACGAGTCACACTCCTCTATTTTAACCTTGAAGTGGACGAACGAAAATCAAGAACTCCAAGTATTGGTATAGGGTTTCACGGCAAGTACGTGGAGTTCGTATCATTTGGTATCAGAGCTTAGGTTTCCATCCAAGGTTACGTATCCGTATCTTTTATCTTTTGTATAATTTCTTTTCATTATTGTTATATTGCTGGAAAAAATCGAAAAAGGTAAAAAAAACGAAAAAAAAAAAAAACGAAAAAAAAAAACACAAAACAAAAAAAAAAAAAAAAGGAGAGAGCAGCATTGTTTTAGTCATTTTCTTTGTAATCTCAAATCATAAGTCATGTGGATTTGTTTGTTTGTATCTTTTTAGTTGTAACAGTTCGTTTGTGACAATTTTAGCACCCTTATCATTCATCTTAAGGGATTATTTAGTTGAGGAATTTGAAACTTCTTGTGACTTTGTTCAAAGAATTGAGAGTAAAGAATGTGAAAAGGGAGGAAAAAAAAAGAGAAGTTGAAAAGAAAGAAAAAAGAAGGAAAAAAATTAGAAAAAACGAGAAAGAAGACAAGTTTGGTGTATTTCATTTTGGGTTTTAGATCTACTTTGAGAAATAAAATGGGCTATTTGTTTTGTGAGATGACTATCTTGATCCAGATTCGAGGACGAATCTTTTTTCAAGAAGGGGAGAATGATAGGAATCAGGATGATGTAAATCATAAGACAAGGCCACACCTTGGTCCAACAAGGCCACACTTTGATCCAAATGATGATATGATCACAACTCAAGATGAACCAAGTTATGTTGGACCTATCACAAGGTCACAGTCCAAAAGAATGCAAGAAGAAGTTCAATCTCTTTTGATCCAAATAACTCAAGATTAGCTCCAAGAAGACAAGTATTCAGCTGGACCCAATCCACCTTGTTTCAATGTCTTAGTGATAGAATTTTAAGCCCAAATTGTGTTAAGTTTGTTGTAATTTGGCCCTGAACTATTATATTATACTTTGGGCCATCTTTTTATTTATTTTGCATGCATTTCGATTAGGTTAAGCCCATTTCATTCAGCCTACAAGAAAGGTGATGGGATTAGCTTGTCTCTTTGAATTCTGAATTGTCTCTTAGAATTCCCATGCATGCATCTTTATATTCCAGCCTTGTAGTTCGAAATATTCAGTCAAAAAAATAAATGAATTGTGATTCAAGTGAGTTATACTCACAAGTTATTAGTTGAACGACAGCGGAGTTTCAAACCTCCACCGGATAACGTTATTTCTCGACTCCTTATAGTCGACGAGATGCGTTACTTATAATCTGATAGTGTTGGTTCTTTGCTCAATATAGGAAACGGGTCACACTCCTATAATTCAAATCTTATAGTGTTGGTTCCTTGCTCATTATAGCAAACGGGTCACACTCCTCTATTTTAACCTTGAAGTGGACGATCGAAAATCAAGAACTCCAAGTATTAGTATAGGGTTTCACGGCAAGTACGTGGAGTTCGTATCAGTAACCTATCCGAACGACAGAACAAATAAGACTTCCCACCTAGCACTCCAAACCTGCAAGAACACTGAAAACAATCCGGGTTCAGTCTATACAAGAATGGTGGATATAAAATGAGGCAGAAATAGTATATACAACAATATTTAACATTCACATGCAAGTTGTAATCCCAAATGAGGTTTTTAGAGCATTTCCCAAGTGGGTAAAATAAAGAAGTCATCAAAAGGGATTATAACGTTCATTTTTCATTAGGTCGTTTGTGGCCCGGCGAGTGGGCGTGCATTATCTCCAACCAACACCTCGTGTAGTTCATTAAACATTCTTTCTTTCTTTCTTTCATTCAGGCATAACATTCTTTTGTGCACAATCATGAACATTTACACCTTCTTCCTCCGGGTGATGTCCGGGTGATCGGCCCAAACCGTCCATTCATTGACCAAAAGGGGAACATGACTCCCCAGATGGCACTCAGCGTCCATTCCTCGCTAACTCCTAACGAGGTCCGGTTACGCCGTTCATTGGTGGAACTAGTGTGAGGGATCACCATCAGCCCATGCCTCCTCGGGTCACCACTCACACCAAGTCCATGGGCCCCATTCTGTGCATAACATTCTTTCCTTTCTCGCCAAAACATTTAGTAGGTTCATAAAATAAAGGCTTCCGTTTAAAATCATTGACTCAGGAAAACGACTCTATATACATATATACTTTTGGCTGAAATCTTTACACTTTGGGAGTATATAGGGTCATTTAACTAAATAGAAGAGAAACCCACCTGTACGCCTCTTACCAACAATACCAAGAAGAAAGGAGACTCGAAAGTGTCCTATGAACCCGGCATCTCCGCCCTGGAGAAGACTGTACAAAAGACAATGTAACGTGTTCGTGAGACTCAAGACTCCAAATGAACCATACAAGACGCACGGCATGCAATGAACATGATATGAATGCGTAAAAGAGTATATTATGTAATGAACATGTTCATGTGCACTATTAATAATGTCTTAAAGACATATAAACGTTCATTTCAAGAATCATTTAAAGTCGTTCAAGTTCATAACCTTCACATTTAAATCAATTGATCCACGAATTTCAAATAAAATCATAACACGTAGTATAACATGTTCACAATTAGAAAATAGGTAAATAGAACATTTAAGTCATGTTCGGAAATTATATAACACAAATTAAAATAACACATAATTTCTAAAATTTAATCAAATTGAATAATATTTAAATATATATGTTAACTATGCTTTAAAATATATATATATATATATATATATATATATATATATATATATTTATATATACATATAATCTACGCATGGCATGCATGCATATATTAAGATAACAAGTTACAATCCACACATGCATGCACTAAATCAACCAAATTACAAATCATAGCATGCATTTAGTACTTAAAACAATTGAAATCATTAGCTAGTCATGCAAACAAATATGTATGTATATATATAATCAACTACAACTAGGCAAAGACGGAAATTAGGAACAATTTAAAAGCCATGCATGCAACTGAAAACGGAAATTTTTGTGCAGAGAGCAGGGGTCGCGGCCGCGACCCCTTTTCTTCATGAAATGGTAGCGGCCGCTACCCTAATTATCAACCATTTTCCTCCAATTTACCAGAATACGTGAGCAGCTGAAATATGGGTCGCGGGCGCGACTGAATTAAAGGCAAATCAGGTCGCCGGCCCGACCCTGTGCAATGCAGAAAAAAAGACGCAGAAACATGGAGAAAAACAGAGGTAAGCCATGCCACAACTTCCTTAACATGATCAGCCAACAATTGAACCCGAAAATGCAATTAAACAACTCCAAAGTAACACACTAACATGCTCCCAAACCATTGAAACGTGAAATGGAGAGTGTGAAGATCATTTCATGCTAAAGCTTGAATATCCATTAATGGTGGTTCATGAATGACTCAACTACCATCTAATACATCACCATAAATGTAAATAAGATATTAAAACAATCATTCTCATGCTTGGAATCAATCTAAATCATCAAGGAATGAATGGAATCAAGAATATGGTGCCAAACCTAACTATTCATGTATCTCTTCATATCTCAATGCATACAAGCTGAAATTTAGGGATGCACAGATTAAAATGACACCTAATTAATGTATATTATCATCCTTAGCTCACCTTGTGAATTGGATGGAAGATGGAAGAGATTTGAGCTTGAATCTCCAAGGAATGGCATGGTTACGGAACTGGAACTGGAGCAGGGGATATTTTGCTGATTTTAGCTTTGTTCTTGAGTGTGGTTCGGTCAGGGAGTGTTATGGGAGGATAGTGGGCTTAACTAGGTTACATAGGCACCAACCATGGTTAATTTGGTTAACAATTGAATAAGTTATGATTTATTTGGTAAAAGGTGGCAGTTTTTTTCTCGTTTCATTTTTTGGTTGAGTTTCGGTGGTTCAACTGAATTCGGGAAAATATATGGTTAAGTTCATTAAACTCGAATTTTCGTTGCGAGTTCAGCGAAGTTGAGGAAACTCGAATATGAGTTTCCTAGCTCAAGATATCAAATACGGAACCAAGGGTGCGCTAATTGCTCATTAGCCCCCGATTTGGATTCCAAAATCAAAATAAATTCGAAACGCATGCAAACGAACCCGAAAACGTGAAACGAACATATATTCATATACAAGACACGTATATCTCCAACATACTAAATTTTCACTAAATTACGGTATCAAATCATATAAAAACGACGCACGTTTATATCACTCATACACAATACATTTAAATAAATCCATACATTTCATAAATTACAAAATTAAATACATAATCAAATTAAACTAAAGTGCACAAATTAATCATACCTTCAAATTCATATTACTTAAATAATGAAGGCCACGGTTTAGATATTATGCAAATCAAAATGTACACATTTATTTAATTTAAAATCACATGCACGATTTAATATGGTTAAAATTTAAAATGCATGAATACATATATTTCGTCAATCAACTTGTACAAATTTAATATATATATATATATATATATATATATATATATATATATATATATGATAATTAACATTTAATATAAAATTAAATATATAAATCACTTATAAACAATTAGTTAGCGCAATTTGGTAAACACATATGTCATATTATTACAAAAAGAAAAAACCCGGGGCGTTACAACCTCTCCCCCTTAAAAGAATCCGTCCTCGGATTCACTACTCGACCGAACAAACAATGAGAGATTCCCCATCTTTCACAAGCAACACGGAGAGAGCCCCGTCTCTCACAAATAGCAATGAGAGATCCCCGTCTCTCGAGCAACAATGAGAGAACCCCATCTCTCGCAAACAAAAATAAGAGAATCCCCGTCTCTTATACACAACGAGAGCACCCCGTCTCTCAAACAAAATAAATAAAGCAAGGAAGTCTCCAATACTCCCGAGCACTCAACGCAAGATCATAGTTAAAATCCTATAAGCCTCTCGAAGCGGGTAACAAATATCAATACTAAAGTCACGTATAAGCACTTAAAGCAGGCAGGGAATATCATCCACATAAATCAGCAATTACCCAATGAAATTTTTAACCAGATAAAGAGTTAAAGCACACAACATAAAATTTGTTGAAATTAAAATTGTATGTATGAATGTATCATGAATGCTTCATGTACCGTTCACCATATTTGCGTGATTTGGATTTGTGAGTTTTGCCGTTCAATACATGATGTATTCCGACAGTAAGCTCAGTGCTTGACTTGTCTTCAAGCTCTTCAAGGTATCCCGATGAAACAATTGGTAAATCCCCTAAGGATTTTACTCTTAAATCCCTTGTGACTTGTATTGCTTCTAAATTTCTTCGATCCTTCCACAATTCCTATTATATTCTTTCAGTCAGACTAACTCTTCCCTGTAACCAAATTTTAATATCCACATATGCGTTTAGAGTATCCGTTCCGTTGTCCAGCCCATGGCTTCTATCTTCACCTATATCGGCATCTAACATATCCTCGAGAATAACTACTCTTAGTGACCTCAAGAGTTCATTCTCGATCTTGAAATATCTGTTTTTGACAACAATCTTCTCTTTTCTTCGTTACCCCCTTCATTCTCTTTAATCTTTATGGTTATGCTCACTATTCGGCCCCTAACTTCTTTAAGAAAAGGTAGAATGTTCCTGATAATTCTTGAAGTTTGATTTAATTTTTTCCCGATGATTGCTCTTTCCAGTTTTACCTTCTCTCACCTTCCAAATCACCCACCGCCTTGATAAGATTGTTGTCTTGGTTATGAATTATCCAAATCCTTTTTGTACCTCTTGAACTAAATTTTATTACCAACATTCCTCCGTATAACAACTTGAATCGGCTCCTCCTTGGTAACTCAACTTAAGAGTTTCTTTAACTCCTTCATAACTCCCTTGTTTCCAAATCAATCTTGCATACTTAGAGAGATTTCACAAACTACCCTCTCTATTCATTGCGATAATCTTCAACCCCCCATTTAGTAGCTTAGCCCTCACTCTGATGGTTAATCCCGAGAGTTATTTTATTCATTCACTACCAGAAGATTTTCAGGTCTCCCTACTTTGTATTTCCATGGTTCCCACTAAAGTCTTTCTCTGAACACAACCTCAAATTTCAAACTTTCCTCTTAGACATGCTCTCCCCCTTAAGGTTTCTGTCGTTACCCATTAAACTCCATCGATCCTTCTTGATCGAAATCCTCTCACCTTTCCTTCTACTTCTCTTAATACCCAGAACCCCCTTCTCTATGCTTATTCAATCCAAATACCCCGCCGCCAAATCTAGTCTCGCTTTTTCTTCGGAGTTGCTTTCCACAAATCTATCCCTTACTTAGAGTTCTGTATTTCCCGAATCATCTTTCTTGTCATGTGTTATCCCGTTATTTCTTTTTCTCTTATCTCAAAGGTGGCCCGTTCATAGAGATACTTGATAAGTGAGATGAAAGAACTTCCTATCAAATAAACACTAGAATGCATGTCGGGTTAAAATAACGATGCATGTGGCACACTTGTGACAATGAAATATGCAGCACCTTAGAGCAACGAAATCAGATAAAAAATACGCGCACAAACATAAATAAAGAAGAATAAATAATTTATGCGAAGTATGATGCACGTGTTATGAATGTTTTGGAACCTGTCACCAATGTGGTAAGTTGTTAGCTTGATAGCTTTTACTCGTTCCTCCAATCACGAGGTTACTTCGACTTGCTGATTATTCCTTGCCTCTCCCACGGTCTTCAAGTTTGCATGAATCTTTGTGATCACTTGTATCTTCCACGGTCCGGAATTACAATTTCTCAATCCCTAACTTCTTCTGAATCCACGGAATCAGCATCCAAATTTCTTCTCGAAAATCGCCCTTCAACTTTGCCGAAGTTCTATTACATAATTGAACCCTAATGTAGTTCTGAACCTTACTTCTCATCATTACCTTGATCAAGACCCCCGTGCTTATCCTTTACGAGTTTAGATTGGGAATATAACTTGCTTTCCAATTGCTCCCACTTGCGCGCATGCTTTGCTTCCAAAACATCTTTGCCTTTCTTTACCGTTTCCATTCGTTGCTCCATATTTTCTCAATTCACCCTCACAACACGACAATTCAGCTTGGATTGGAAAAGCGAATTCAAATCTTGCTCGTAGTATTATCACCTTCCATGAAATTGTATTTTCCACGCTATTTGGCTCCTTCCAATCCCTTCCCGACACGTTTTCCCATCTTAGTTGAAATTTAGGGCTCCCGGACTCACTTCTTCCCGACCTTGACCTCTTTTCTATCCATTAGGTTCAGTTAGACATTCTCATTTTTACTACTCTAGGTGCATAACTACCGCCGAACGTGTTTTAGCTTGAATCTTCACAATTCTCACTATCTCTTCCATAATCCGAACCCTGAGTTAAAGTACCTTCAAAGTTCGTTCACTCCATTCCTTAATTTGAATGACCCCGTTGAATCCAATTATGGCTTCTTATGTAAGAGAGCCGTATATGTCAATCTTCGGAGTCATAAATATTTCCCGATCAATTCCTATTTCTACAAATGTCCCTCTATAGTTGCATCTCTTAAGTCGAACTCCCAATTCAGCTCCTATCCCTTGAACTCTAACTCTATCTATGAGGACCACGCCTCTCGAATTCTCTATATCTTTCCTCGATGCATCATTCCTATCCTCCATACCTCAGAAAGAACTTGCAATAAGGCGTTGTTAGCATGATACTTGGCCGTGGTTTGATAGTATCTTCATAACCTGAAATTCATAACTTATTTCAAGGATATATGCATGCGATTAGCGCATGCTCATGGCACGTATTCAACACGAAAGACACTAATCCAATGTAAGAATGCAACAAATAATTCAACGTGATTCAAAAGAAAGGCAATTTTATATTCACGATTGATGCAATGCACACATTGTCACGTAGTTCCTAAGCCGTACGACCTAGACTGACTCAAACACGACACGAGAACACCGGTTTTGCAACCGGGGTCTGATACCACTTAAGGATGTAGCACCCGAGCGCAAGGTACCACATCCCCCGCACCGAGACCCGACCCGAATATGAAACGGACAATCCATACCCGAGCTAAATCATGATGAACGGGGACCTACACACTCGCTAAGCTAGGCGGGAGCTAACTTTCGCAACCAACGAGACAATAACCGAAATATTACCAAAGCGGAAGCAACATACATACATCAATAATAGGATAAGCAAACAACAACGGGTTCAACTAGCATAGATACCTAATCCCAAAAATCAATAAAATCATAGCACTTCCATTACGGTTTCTAATAAACTCAATCATAATTTATGATAGTGGTGACCATCAATACCAATCATACATTCTCCATAACTTAAAAAAATCATGATTCATTATGCACATGGACCGACTCTGATACGAACTCCACGTACTTGCCGTGAAACCCTATATCAATACTTGGAGTTCTTGAATCTGATCGTCCAATTCAAGGTTGAAAATAAGAGGAGTGTGACCCGTTTGCTATATTGAGAAAAGAACCAACACTATCAGATTATAAGTAACGCACCCCGTCGACTATAAGGAGTCGAGAAATAACGCTATCCGGGAAAGGGGTTTGAAACCCTAATGTCGTTCAGCAAAGAACTTGAGAGAAAATCTCACTTGAATGAAAATTCAATAACTTTACTTCTTGATTGAAAGAAAAACAAGTTACAATGCTGAATATAAAGATGCATGCATGGAAACCTAAGAGACACTAGAATACTAAAGGACACAAGCTATTCCCGCCACTTGCCATGAAGGCTTACAAAAGTGGGCTTAAATAAACTAATATGCAGCTAAATAATGATAAAATAAAGGCCCAAATAATACTATAGTAGGCTTAGGGCCGAATTACATCATTTCCACACTTTGGACTTTAGGAATTGGACATAAAAACATTGAAGTATTCTGAATTTGGTTCAGCAGCCCATTTTGAAGGTTGGAGTCCAGTTTGAGCAAATTGGTTTAAGAGATTTCCAACTTCCTCTTGGATAATTTTGGCCCGAGCTCTTGTAATTGGACCACCATAACTTTGTTCCTTTTGTATGCTATCTTCTTGAGTTGTGGATCGGTCCAGCTCTTCATTTGGGACAAGATATGGCCGCGGTTCATCATGATTCACATCATTCCCCCCTTCTTGAAAAGGATTCGTCCTCGAATCTGAATCTGCATGAAAGGGAGATAAATCAGCAACATTAAAGGTGGAACTTACACTATACGTATCCGGGAGATCAATTTGGTAAGCATTATCATTGATCCTTTTCAACACTTTGAATGGTCCGTCCCCCCGTGGGTCAAGTTTGGACTTTCGCTGATGATTGAATCTCTCTTTCCTAAAGTGAACCCAAACCAAGTCTCCTTCCTTGAAAACAACTTTCTTTCATCCCTTGTTGGCTTGAATCATAGCTTGGTTGTTTCTTTTGAGAATGCGAAGCCGAGCATCCTTGTAACACCCGAAGCGCCAAGGTGTCACATCCCCCGTACTATAGCCCAGTCCACATATGAAACGGACAATCCATACATGAACTGAGCCATAGCGAACGGGTGACAAGAAAATAAAGACTAACTGGCTAGGCGGGACTAACCCCAAACCAATTATCATAACAGAAAATAAACTGAAGTGTATTAATATCAAGTCTTTAACAAGCAAACCATTTCTAATTCCTATCAATACATTATCATCTCTCACATACATAACAGTATACAACCGAAGATAACAATACATATGCAGTAAGGTAGAATGGACACGTGCGAGACCCGAAAAGAAAGACTGGACTCGACACCAATCTCGCCTAGCACACAACCTGCAAAACTGAAAGGTGAGGTGTCAGTCTCCACAAGACTGAGCGAGGGGCATAATAATATATAAGCGCAGATAACATGCAAGTCATAACCTCGGGTAAGGTTTTATAGACAAAAATATTCTAAGTTCAATAACAACATAAAGCTCGCCCGAGATTACAACTATCAGGTTTAACAATCAATCATTTCAATCAATCAATCAATCAGTGGCCCGGCGAGTGAGGGCATTTCTCCAACCTTACTCCGACAGTGTACAGTCACGATACTTTTCATTAATTAATTAAGTGGTCACGCAATCAATTACAGTGCACACGTAGCAGTTTCAATAACTCCTTCTTCCTCCAATGATGGTGGGTTTGCAAGGCCCAATCCATCCACTGTAAAGACGGTGTATGTCGGGAACATGACTCCCACGCACGGGACTCCTTCCTCCACCAAACCTCCTGGTGGATTCAGGGTTCATCCCCACGGTTGAGAGGAGTGTAAGAGTTACCCGTCAGCCCATGCTTTCCCGGTTGGCTCAAACACTAACTCTCGGGCCCACAGTGCACGATACAATATACTCGCCCAAAACACGGACAATCAATACAATACAATTCGGTAAATCAGTTGCAATTCAATGGGGTTTGGAAAACTATAGATATATATACTTTTTGGCTTAAAACATCACATAGGGTTGTAATGGTTCTAGATATCTAGCAATTAAACCTAACCTGTACCGACAAAATAAAGCGAAAGACACGGCCTAAGAAGCCCACTCCACGTCACTGGTGTGCCGGTCTGTGCAACAAAGACAAGTGTACATAAGACACGACTCAAAATGCACCAAATATGACGAACGACAAAATGCCACGAGACAACGAGCAAAATGCAATGTGACATGAAAACATCTTGTTTCACTTCATTTTAGATCATATAATATCAAATCGGGGTCAAGGAAGCTGTCGGAACGAGGTGTTAAAAATGCAATTTTTATGCAGAATATTTTGTTCTGTCAGACGCATGGGAACGGCCGTTCCGGCTTCCCTTTGAAAATGGGAAGGGCCGTTCCCATGGCCCTTCAGAAACGCGCCAGCGTTTTATAAATTAAAGCACACTTTGGCTGGGAACGGCCCTTCCGGCACAAAGGCCAAAGTGGGAACGGCCGTTCCCTGTCTCGCTGGCCTTGCTGACTCGGGAACATGGGAAGGGCCGTTCCAGTTTTAAACTGGGGCTGGGAAGGGCCGTTCCCAGAATACGAGAGCAGCAGAAAACAGAGCAAATGCAGGGGAGGCACGAAATAACACCAAAACTCCACAAATGATCATATACCAACTCCAAATGCATATAATTCATGAAATAAACATGCTTGCATACTTATAGTTCAATAATAACTCATTTAAACACTTAAATCCATGCTTAATCATCAAGAATCCTTCATATCAAACCCATAAATGAACTCATGCTCCAAGCTTATAACCTTCCCAATATATGCATCAAATCCAAGTTATAACCATATAATCATGCTTTCCACAACTCAAACATAATTTACTAAGCTCAACACATAACCCTAGCTCCCATATATGTTCATGAATTTCCCCAACTAAAAGCTCATACCTATTGGATCAGATTTGGTTAGGGTTTGAGTGATGAGTTTGATATGAACTTTTAGGGATTTTTGTTCTTGTGACCTATTTACTTGTGTAGCTGATTTTCTTGCTTATACATGATTATATGAACTTGTTTTGTTATGTGTTAGCAATATTGTGGTTTAATTTCATAGCATTTGGATGAGGTTTAAAGCATGCTTTTGGTGAATTGCTATGACGTGGTTTGAGTGCTTCTATATGGAATATTAAGTACCTTCTTGCATTCTTTTGATGTCTTAAGTGATGCTTTTTACCTTTTTATTTATTATACTCAATGTCAACATGTTGAAAGGCATCATGTGACTATGGTTCCAAGATTTTGTTAGATATTGCTATGAATTATGAAGGATATGAAAAGATGGAACTTGAATGTATACGAACGTTTATAATATCAAATGAATGACTTGGTTATATGAGTTAAATTCCTTAATAGTGCACATGAACATTTTCATGACATAATATCATCTTTTATGCATTCATATAATGCTTATGCATTGCCGTGCGTCATATATGGTTCATTAAGAGTCTTGAGTCTCACGAACACGTCATGTTGTCTTTTGTTTTGTTTATCTCCAGGGTGGAGAGATCTTGATCTTTCAGGCACTCGGTAACTCGTATCCTTGTTTCGTCTTGTACCAGGTGAGGGTGTTTTCGTTTTAGCTACGTATTAAACCCTACAACCATATGTGACAAGCTTTGGCCAAAAACCTAACATAGTTATATATGGTTTTCAATGAACATACCGAGTAATTATTGATCGAGTAAATCCTTTTCAAATGATTTATGAATTATGTTATGTTTCTTATGAATTGATATGTTTTGACGAGACATGATTATGATTGCACGGGCCCAGGAATTAGTACATGTGGCTATCCGGGGAGGCAAGGGCCGACGGTAATCCCATGTGTTGATTCCATTATGTTACGGCGAAACGGACCTCATCAAGGAGTTTTTGACGGGGAAAAGCTAACCGGGCTTTGAGGCCTCATGAACCTCATAGCCATATTGATATGTTTTGGTGGTCGGGCCTTGCAAACCCGTCCACCGCCGGAGGAAGAAGGTTGGAACTGATTTTTATGAATATGATTATGTTATATTATGATTGTTATGCACCGTGTGGGAAGGCCGGGACACGGATTGCCCAAACGAATATGTTTTATGATATGATATATGGCCTGTGTGTATTATGATATATATTGCATGATCACCTAATCAGTATATCAATGATATGTGTCGTACACAGTCGGAGTTTGGTTGGAGATGATGCACGCTCACTCGCCGAGCCTTATGTTTATGTATGATTTATGAATGTAATGAATTAATATGATCAGTCGTAAAATCCGAGTATTGCTTGGTCATTCTTTTGCCCTTTTTGGGAACTAACTTTAAATAAAACCTTTACTCGGAATTTATGACTTGCATGTACATGTTTCTTATATATATATGTATCGCTCCTGCTCACTCAGTCTTCTAGAGACTGACCCTCTCCCTCCCCAACCTTGTACTGTGCAGGTTTGACTTTGGAGTTTCGAGCTAGGCGGAGGTGTTTGGAGTCTTTAAGTTGGTCAAGTTAGGTTAGGAGAGTCTCTGCACTCACATATGTATTGGAATTATGTATGATTCGATTCTATAGTATCATGAACTTGAATATTTATGTAATTGTCATTGAATTGCTTTTACTGGGTTTTCCTATTGAATAAAAGAGGCCTGAAGAGCCCAATTCTGGTTATGGTTTGTATGTTTGAACTTTGGCTTTGCGTTGCATTACATTTTGTTGATTGGTTATCATTGCAGGGTCTAGTTCCGCCTAGCTTAGGAAGGTTTTTATGTTTGTCTCCCGTTCGCTAGGGTTTGATACGGGTGCAGATTTACTATTTCATTGCTCGTGTTGAGCCATAGTGCGGGGGAAGTGGTGCCTCACGTGTGGGGTGCTACATCCTTAAGTGGTATCAGAGCCCGGTTGCAAAACCGGTGTTCTCGAGTCATGTTTGAGTCAGTCTAGGTCGTACGGCTTTGGGACTATATGACAATGTGTGCATTGCATCGATGTTGAACATGAATTTGGCTTTCCTTTGTGAATTTTGTTGGACTATTTGTTGCATTTACATAAGGATCCTTGCATTAATTGTTGAAAATGTGTCATGCGCATGCACTAATCGCATGCATCTACTCTAGAAGCAAGCTATGATTTATAGGTTATGGAGATAATATCAAACCACGGCCAGGTTCTACAACAAAGACGATCGATTGCAAACTTTTCTGAGACATGGAAGATGGGCAGGATACTCCGGGAAGAATGTAGAGAATTAGAGAGGTGAGACTTCCCAAATGGAGCTAGAGTTCAAGGATTAGGATTCGGAATGGGAAGATTGAATCTAGAGATGCGATGGCAGAGGGACATTTGGTGAAATCGGAATAGGAGTTAATCATGGGATAGTTGTGACTCAAAAGACTAATTTATGTGAATCTACTACTTGGAGTGTTTTAATTGGATTTAACGGGATCTTTCAACCTAAAGAATGAAGTGAACAAACCTTGAAGATAATTTGATTCCGGATTGGATCGTTGAAGAGGTATCAATAATTAGGAGAAACTAAGATAAAATGGGTCCAGTAGGAGTTGTGCACCTGGGGTCGACAAAGAAGGATTTCTGACTAAGCCTAGTGAATTGAAATCAAGTTTGTCGAAGTTAAGACCGGGAAGAGTTGGACTTTGGTGCTTTGGATTTCGATCGTGATGGGAAACTCATAAACAATAGTCACGGGAATCTTGATCAAGGTGTTGATTGGGATATGAGTTCGTTTTTCCAAAACCAAGCTGAATTGTCATGTTGTGAAGTTGAAATGGAAGATATGGAGCAACAAATGGAAATGGTAAAGAACGGCAAACACACCTTGCAAGGAAATCATGCTCTCAAGTATAAGCAATTGGAGGTGAATTGAACTCACAAAGGGTAAGTGCGGGATTCTTGATCGAGGTGACGATTAAAAGTAAAGGTCGAATTTAGAGAAAAAGTTGGATGCTAACTCCTTGGAGGTGGAAGATACAAGTTGATTTATAAAGATGCATGGAAATCTCGAAGACCGTGGGAAAGGCAAGGAATAATTACCAAGTCAAAGTAACCTCGGGATTTGGAGGAACGAGGAAAAGCTATCGAGCTAACAACTTACCACATTGGTAACAGGTTCCAAAACATTCATAGCACGTGCATCATATTTAGCATCAATTATTTATTCTTCTTTATTTATGTTCGTGCGTACGGTTCTATTTGATTTCGTTGCTCTAATGTGTTGCATAAACGCTTGATGTAAACGTGACACATGCATTGACATCTTTACCCGACATGCATTTTAGTGTTTACTTGATAGGAAGCTCTGGCACCTCAATTGTCAAGTATATTTTCGCTTGAACCATATCTGAGTTAGGGGAAAGGAAATAATAGGGTGGCACACGAAAAGAAAGACGATTTAGGAAATAAAGAACCTTAGGTAAGGGGTAGGTTGGTGGAAGGAATCTGAAGGAAAGTGAAATTAGAATTAGCTTCGGAGTGTTCGAATGGAATGAGAATAGAGGAAGTAGTTCCACACCTCAAGAGGAGTAGAAGAGAAATGGAAAGGCGAAAACCTTGGGTTGTCATTGGGGTTAAAACCCTCTCTAATGGAAGTGGCTCCTCAAGAATTTCAATGAGAGAAGGATTAATGGAGTTTGACATGTAAGGGCAAAAATTTTAAGGGGGAGAGCACGATCGAGAGATAAATTGGAGGATGGAAGTGGTGCTCGAAGAAATATGGTAGTAGTGATAATGGGGATGCAAATTAAAGAGGATCTGGAAATCCTAATGGTGATCATTGGAAATGAATAAGACGACGGTAATGGTTAAGTTGTTAAGAGAGAAGTTACGATGCCAAATTCGGGGGAAGATTTTTCGAGATATAAAGAAAAAGGGTTTATTAAACATTTCTATGTCTGGAATTCCGATTTGGGGGTGATGAAATTATAAGGGATGTTTCTGTGACCTCCTAAGTTGGAATTAACAGGGGAAAATTGAATCAAACTATTATATGAGGGGATGGTGTCGATCAAGATTTATTCAACAAAGTATAAAGGGGTCCGAGACAATATTATTAAGTTATCGGTTATATCTAAGGTGATCCAGAAGAAAACTGAAGAAGGGACCAAATAGAAAAGGATGATGATTGGAAGATTACATCAAGCTTCAAGAATCATCAAGAACCTTCTGTCTTCAGTTAAGGAAATATGAGACCAGTTATCGAATATAACATTGAGGGGGTGTAGCACCCGAGCGTTAGGTACCACATCCCCCGCACCGGGACCCGACCCGTATATGAAATGGAAGTCCATACACGTGCCAAACCCACGGCGAACGGGGACACAACACACTCGCTATCCTAGGCGGGACTAACCCTTATACCAAACAGTGCAAGAAACATAAAATCAGAGTTAAATAAAATTCGCGGAAGCAAGAATAACATAGCATATACAATGAGCCACCAAGCTCCAAAAATAGATATACAAAAGTATTCCATAATTCAACGGCACTCACGGCCTACAAAAATCATAACGCTCCAACATAAACTATGATCATATACAAAATATCAATGAGAGTATGAACATGAGTCAAAAGGAAGTGCTAAACATAAATGCAAGACCTAGACGACTTGTATTCCCGCCTAGCACTCCTATTCCTGCACAAAACAACTGAAAACAACCGGGTTCAGTCTAAAAGAGACTGGTGGGTATAAAAACGAGGCATAAATATATAATATTGCGTAAATTAAACACATACATGGAAGCCCTAATCCCGTGTGAAGTTTAGTAAGATTTACCAAGTGGTTAAAAACAAAAAGGAAACATCAACGGGATTACGACATTCATATTCATTCATAATTGTTCATAAATGTTCATAAGGGTTTATGGCCTGGCGAGTGGGCGTGCACAATCTCCAACCTACTCCTCGTGTAATCATAATTAATTATTCAATAATTCATTTTCATACATAAATCTTTTGTGCTCATAAATACATGATCATAATCATTCATATATCCCTTTTTCCTCCGGGTGGTGGACGGGCTTGCAAGACCCGGCCACCGGTTCATACATAGGCCAATGGGGGTACATGAATCCCCCAAGGGCACTCAGCTCCCATTCCCCGCTAAAACTCCTAGCGAGGGCCGGTATCACCGTAGTTTGGTTGGGACTAGTATATGGGATCCCCGTCAGCCCTTGCTTCCTCGGTTAGCCACATACACTAAGTCCCGGGGCCCGTGCAATCATAAATCATAAATATCTCGCCAAACATAAGGCAGGGTTCATAATTAAAAGAAAGGGGTCATACGTTTGAAATCATTTACCCGAAATGACTCGATATAGATATATATACGATTTTGGCTTAAAACTTTGCACATAAGGAGTATATAAGGTTGTTTTAACTAATAGAAGAAAAACCCACCTTTATCAAAGCAGAAATAAAGGCACAAGCGTCTCAAGGCTCGCCCTCGTCTCCGACCAAACCCGAATCTGTGCAAAAGAAAAGGTATGAGACTCACTAACCACATATGACGCTCGGCAATGAAGTGCATATGACATGAATGCATAAATGATCATGTTGTATCATAAAAATGTTCATGTGCACGATTAATAAATTTAAAACATATAATCATGCATTCGTTCATATATTTCATTCAATTTCATAAATTCATAAATTCATAACATTCATATAAATTTTCATAAATTCATAAATTCATAATTCATAATTCATATCAATTAATCTAACATTCAATTAATAATCACAACACATATAATATTCATAAATTCATAAATTCATAAATTCACATTTAGGAATGAAATAAATAAAACGTTCAATCAAGAGTCAGTCGAATAAATACGCGAAATAGAATTAAATTAATTTCAATAATTAAATTAAATCAAACATTAATCAAAATATATAATAAATAATTATAATATAATATATATATAAGTAATTATATATAATAATATGCAATATATATATAATATATACATATATATACGTACACACTCACACACACATGCATGCATATATACTTTATTTTATAAACATGCATGCAACACATACACACACACACACAATTCATATATATATATACATAATCACGTACACACACACAACATGCATGCAATATATAATTCACATGCAAAATATATATATACTACATCTATTACACATGCATGCAACACATGCATTCACACACAAATATATATATATACATATATACACAGCCATGCAAGCAAAATAGCACTTCAACCATTCTGCATGAATTGGAAGCAGCAGCAGTAGCATACACACAGCACATACTTACAGCAATACAGAAAAAAAAAACAGAGACAAAATGGTAGCAGCAGCAGTTCCAGAAAACGCAGCAAAAGAATCCAGAAAAAAAGGGGTGACACCCCCGTGTCACCCACAAAGCCTGGACCGAGACACCCCCGTGTCTCGGTACAGAAGTTCCAGGCTTTGCTGCACCCCCGTGCCTCGCCGGAAAGGCAGCAATCGACACCCCCGTGTCGTGCAACAGCAACAGCCATGTCTTGACAGCAAATGCGCAGAAACAGAGCAACTAAAAGCGTAGGAAATTCAAGCAACAAATGCAACACAACATGGTCCAAATTGCTGCTACAAATCAACAAGAATACACACCACATAGCCACTAAAATGGACAGTAAAAAGGAAGAAGGGAAACGCAGCAAATGACAGCAACTTCTCTGCGTGAAAAACAGATCAACCGCGAAGAAAACAGGGCAACACTGAACTCAACCACTCCGATTTCATTCAAGTCCAAAAGTCCATCAAATGTGCAGCAAAATATCATATATTCAACACATAATCAGTTCCAAAAGTGATCAATCAAGACATGAAAGTGTATGTGACATATACGTGGGATTTTCTGAAAATTGTCATAAGTGGTATATCATAAATACTTCAACAACCACGAAATCAATGACCATAAATGATATGAGGATGTCAAAACAATCATTCTCATGCTTGGAATCGATCAAAACCGTTAAGAATCAAAGAAGATCATAAATTTGTCCAAAAAACCTTCATTTCGGAAATTGTCCAGAAAATCGAGAAATCATGCTTAAAAATCATGAATGAAAAGATGAAAATGCTCAGAATTAATCATATAATACAACCCTAGGCTTACCTTGATGATTGGTTGAAGTTTGGATGAGATTTGAGCTCCAAAATCTCCAAAGCTTGAAGGGTTACGGGTCTGGAATTCAGAACAGAAACTTTGGCTGAGTTTTGGGGTTTGTGAGGGGATAATCTCGGTTAGGGCTTATTATGTCATGATAGAGGGTTGAGTTAGGGTTTCAAAGAATCCAACCATGGTTAATTTGGTTATGGTTTGTCCAAGATATGGCTGAATTAATGCAACAAGGTCCAGTTGATCACCGATTCGTTTTTCGGTTGAAATTCGAAGGTTCAAACGACTTAGGAAAAATGTAAGGCTAGGTTTACTAAACTCGAATCTTCGTTACGAGTTCAGCGGATTTGACGGAACTCGAATCCGAGTTCCCGAGCTCAAGATATTAAATTCGGAACCAAGGGTACGCTAAGTGCTCGTTAGCTCCCGTTTTGGTTCCTCAAATGAAATTAAATTCGTTAACCTATCAATTGAATTCAAAAACATAAATTGAGCATAAAATCATGTTCATAACATATATATGTACAACATATTACAAAATCGCGGCAATTTGATATCATATCATATAAGAACGAAGCACAAAATAAACGAACAAACCTAATCATGCAATTCATGCAAAATGTATAAAATTTCCCATGCACCAATATGATTTGCATGCATGCATATTAATTCCCATGCAAAATATGATTTCATGCATAATTATATTAAACCCATGCAAAAATTGAAATTCATGCATAGATATATTTATCTACGTATAATTATATACATGTATAAATAATTAATTAAACTATGATTAATTAACATAACATATAATTAGCATAATCATTAAATTAATAATATAATAATTAAACATATATACATATATATATATAATACGAAATATATATATAATTAATAATATTAGAATAAAATATTATAATATAATATAATAAAATAATAACAATTATAATAAAATTAAATATAAAACACGTAAAAACAATTAATTCGCGCAAATTAGTAAACACATACATTGTACCTTTACGTCCGAGAGATCGGGGCGTTACAATCTCTCCCCCTTAAAAGAATCCGTCCTCGGATTCACTGCTCGCTCGGAAACAGCTCGGGGTGAAACCTTTTCATCTTATCCTCCGTTTCCCACGTAGCCTCTTCGGTTTTATCACTTCTCCAAAGAACCTTGACTAGTGGAATACGCCGATTTCGAAGTTCCTGAAACTTTCGATCCAATATCTTAATCGGCTTCTGAACGAAGGTGAGATCCGGTTCTAATTCCACTTCTTCAACTGGTAGAACCTCGGACTCATCTCGATAGTATTTTCGGAGCTGTGAGACATGAAACACGTTATGGATTCCAGTCAAACTCGGCGGCAAATCCAAACGATAGGCCGTATCCCCAATCTTCTCCAAAATCTCATACGGTCCCATATACCGAGGATTTAACTTTCCTCCCCGTCCAATCCTTGAAAATCCTTTTCGTGGGGAAGCCTTTAAGAAAACCCTATCTCCAATCTCAAAGTCCAAATTCTTCCTTCGCAGATCTGCATAACTCTTTTGTCGATCCTGAGCAGCCTTCATCCGTTGTCTAATCATCTGGACCTTATCAATAGCCTCTTGTACAGCCTTAGAGGGTTTTTCCTTCTTTTCTCCTCTTTTAATTCCCTCTTGTTTGGTCCAATTCCATTCCTCCAAATCAAAGAACAACGGTGATCGACACTTACGTCCATACAGAGCTTCATAAGGGGCCATTTCAATCGAGGCTTGATAGCTATTATTGTAAGCAAACTCGATTAACGGCAACTGTTCATTCCACGAGCTCTGAAAGTCCAATGCACACGCTCTCAACAAATCCTCCAGATATTTAATCAACCTTTCTGATTGTCCGTCGGTCTGAGGATGGAAAGCTGTGCTGAATTGAAGCCTTGTTCCCAAACACTTTTGTAATTCTTGCCATAACCGTGAAGTAAATCTGGGATCCCGATCCGAGACAATGCGAACAGGTACACCATGAAGCCTGACAATCTCATCATTGTACCTCTTGGCCAACTTACTCACTTTATCGGACATTCTGATAGCCAGAAAATGAGCTGACTTCGTCAATCTGTCCACAATAACCCAAATTCCATCGAAACCTCCTCTCACTTTTGGTAATCCCGAAACAAAATCCATAGCTATTTGTTGCCATTTCCATTCCGGGATAGGCAATGGTTGAAGTAGCCCCGATGGCTTTTGATGTTCTGCCTTTACCACTTGACAAGTCATGCAGTGTTTCACGAAGTCGATCACATCCCGTTTCAATCCATTCCACCAATAAAATTGCTTAAGATCCTTATACATTTTGTTCCCTCCGGGATGTATCGAATAACCTGACCGATGGGCTTCCTCAAGAATAGTCCTTTTTAACTCTTCCGGGACAACAACCCTATTCTTGAATCTTAGAAGTCCCGTATCTTCAAACCCAAACGGACACTCTGAATCAGCTCGAGCCTTCTCAGCTAATTTCTGAACTTCGGGATCAATCCTCTGAGCATCAAATAATTTTGTTTAAGATCTGGTTGAACCGTAATATTCCGAACACTAGCCCTCAGTCTGAACAACTCATTCTCATCTCCAATCTCCACTTTCACATTGGACACGCTAGCTTTCCGACTAAGCGCATCCGCGACCAAATTGGCTTTGCCGGGATGGTATCGGATTGTACACTCATAATCCGCCAAAAGTTCCATCCAACGCCGTTGTCTCTTATTCAATTCCTTTTGCGAGAATAAGTATTGGAGACTCTTGTGATCGGAAAAGACTTCGAACGAAATTCCATAAAGATAGTGTCTCCACTTACCCAAAGCAAAGATCACTGCCGCTAATTCCAAATCGTGAGTGGGGTAGTTCTGTTCATGCTCTTTCAGTTTCCTTGAGGCATAGGCGATCACTCTTCCATTCTGCATCAACACACATCCCAAACCTTCCTTTGAGGCGTCCGTGTAAACTGTATATCCTTCTGTACCTTCAGGAAGTGCTAATACAGGAGCGGTAGTCAACTTCTCCTTTAGAAGTTGGAAACTAGCCTCACATGCCTCGTCCCACTCAAACTTAACCGCTTTCTTAGTCAATCGGGTTAAAGGAGCCGCAATCTTTGAGAAATCCTGAACGAATCTTCGATAGTAGCCTGCCAAACCCAAGAAACTCCTTATTTCTGAAGCATTTTTCGGGCTTTGCCATTGAATAACCGTCTCAATCTTAGAAGGGTCTACTTCTAAACCTTTCCTTGAAATAATATGACCCAGAAATGCTACCCGATCAATCCAGAACTCACATTTGCTAAACTTAGCAAACAACCGATGTTCCCTTAAGGTCTCCAACACAATTCTGAGATGCCTTGCATGATCCTCCGGAGTTCTCGAATAAACCAAGATGTCATCGACGAAAATTACCACAAACTTATCCAAATAGGGCTGGAAAATTCGATGCATCATATCCATAAAAGCAGCCGGAGCATTAGTCAATCCAAAAGGCATCACTACGAACTCGTAGTGTCCATACCGGGTGTTAAATCCCGTCTTCGGAATATCCTCTTCTCGGATCTTCAATTGATAATATCCTTGTCTCAAGTCCAATTTTGAGTAAACCCCCGATCCTTGTAACATGTCAAATAAATCCTCAATATGGGGCAAAGGATACTTATTCTTTATAGTCATCCGATTAAGCTCCCGGTAATCTATACACATTCTTAAGGTTCCATCCTTTTTCTTAACAAAGAGAACCGGAGCACCCCAAGGTGACGAACTTGGCCGAATATATCCAACTTCGAGCAATTCCTCCAATTGAAACTTTAACTCTTTCAACTCGGCCGGTGCCATTCGATACGGAGTCTTAGAATACGGTGTGGATCCTGGATGTAAGTCAATAACAAACTCGATCTCACGATCGGGTGGTAGAGAACTCAAATTCTCCGGAAACACATCAGAGAAATCCTTAACAACCGCGGTATCCTCTAGCTTAACTTGATCTTTTGGCCTATTAAGAAGGTAAGCAATAAATCCCGTTGCTCCTTCTCTCATCAATTTGTGAGCTTCCATATAAGACAAGAGAGATACCGTTCTTGATCCACTACCAATCACCAATTCCTTCCCCAAAATCACCTTCTTCGCAAAACAATCGACATTGGCCCGATGCCTGAACAACCAGTCCATACCCAAGATAACTCCATACCTCTTCATGGGCATAACAATTAAATCAGCCGGATACTCTCTCCCTTCAATCAAAACCGAACACTCCCGAACCAACTGATCTGTCTGAAGACTCCCTCCAAGTGGCGAACTCACCAAATAATAAGAAGAAAGACAGATAACAGGCAAGCACAGAGTGGCAACTATATCACAAGAAATAAAGGAATGCGTGGCACCCGGATCAAAGAGTGCATGAATGCTCATGTTATGTATGCATAGGGTACCTTCTACCACGGCTGTGGGATCAATCTCTGCATCTTGCTCCTCACCCTCGAGGGCATAAGCACGAGCTTGGATCATTGGCCTTTGAGTTCCTTTCTGAAATCCGGGGCTCTTGTAGGGACATGTCTCCGCCATATGATCACCTTTCCCACATATGAGGCACAAGTTCAACCTTCTCCGATAATTATTGTAGGTATGAGTCGGTCCCCCGTAATGCATACATGGAGGTACATCCGGGCGTGTATTCGTAGGTGCCGGAGCTATAGGTAGAGCCTTTGGTCGAGTCGGTACGGCCTGAGAACCTTGCCCTCCAAACCTAGGCTTCTTAAACGGACCCTTAGGAGGTGGACTAGCTTGAATCATCGGCCTCTTTCCCGAATTCGATCCGGATCCTCTTCCCATAGGAGCTCTAAACATCGGATCTTTCTTCTTAAATTCCTCCTCCTGAACCAAAGCCATTTGCACGGTGTCGGCAAATGACTCGAAGTTGTGCCCCGCTTGCCCGTGTCTCAAGTCCTGTCTCAATCCCGCTATGAACTTCCTTGCTTTCCTCTTCTCATCCCGGGTGACATGAGGAGCATATTTCCCAAGTCTATTGAATACGGCAAGGTATTGAGTCACCGTACGAGTACCTTGCTTTAATTCCATGAATTCTTGCTCCTTCCTCTCTCTTACCACTTCCGGTACGAAGCATTCCCGAAATTCTCCCTTGAAAACTTCCCAAGTTACCTCCTCTTCATCGACTTCAAGCTTCTCTCTTGTTCGTTCCCACCATTCATATGCATCCCCATCGAGTTGGAAGATAGCAAATTGGGCCTTCTCTTGCGTACTAAACTGTCGGACCCCAAATATCCTCTCCAATCTTATCAACCAACCTTCTGAGACCGCATCATCAATAGAACCAGAAAACCGAGGGGGGTTATAACTCAGAAACACCCCATGAGGGTCTCTATTGTTATTATGATTTGGTGGAGGAGCTTGTTGTTCTGCCTGTTGTGGTGGGGGAGCTTGAGCCCTCCTATGCTCAACATAGTTGAAAACCGCTTCCATGAAATTCCCCATATCCATCGGTGGTGCTTGTGGTTGGGGTGGAGGCGTAGGAGATCGATCGTGATGACGACGATGTCCGGGAGATCTCTCACGGTGTCTACGCGGAGGTATTCTGTTCAAGAAACACTGAAATGCATGCTATTTTTAGTCCATGCATGCAAGTGCAAGTAATTCGATCAAAATTCAAGATTTAAAGCACACAAGCACGTAAACAATGCATATGCAACACATTGACAAGTTATTCCTAAAGCCGAACGACCTAACTGACTCAACACGACACTAGAGCCCGGGTTTTGCAACCCTAAGCTCTGATACCACTTAAGGATGTAGCACCCGAGCGTTAGGTACCACATCCCCCGCACCGGGACCCGACCCGTATATGAAATGGAAGTCCATACACGTGCCAAACCCACGGCGAACGGGGACAGAACACACTCGCTATGCTAGGCGGGACTAACCCTTATACCAAACAGTGCAAGAAACATAAAATCAGAGTTAAATAAAATTCGCGGAAGCAAGAATAACATAGCATATACAATGAGCCACCAAGCTACAAAAATAGATATACAAAAGTATTCCATAATTCAACGGCACTCACGGCCTACAAAAATCATAACGCTCCAACATAAACTATGATCATATACAAAATATCAATGAGAGTATGAACATGAGTCAAAAGGAAGTGCTAAACATAAATGCAAGACCTAGACGACTTGTATTCCCGCCTAGCACTCCTATTCCTGCACAAAACAACTGAAAACAACCGGGTTCAGTCTAAAAGAGACTGGTGGGTATAAAAACGAGGCATAAATATATAATATTGCGTAAATTAAACACATACATGCAAGCCCTAATCCCGTGTGAAGTTTAGTAAGATTTACCAAGTGGTTAAAAACAAAAAGGAAACATCAACGGGATTACGACATTCATATTCATTCATAATTGTTCATAAATGTTCATAAGGGTTTATGGCCCGGCGAGTGGGCGTGCACAATCTCCAACCTACTCCTCGTGTAATCATAATTAATTATTCAATAATTCATTTTCATACATAAATCTTTTGTGCTCATAAATACATGATCATAATCATTCATATATCCCTTTTTCCTCCGGGTGGTGGACGGGCTTGCAAGACCCGGCCACCGGTTCATACATAGGCCAATGGGGGTACATGAATCCCCCAAGGGCACTCAGCTCCCATTCCCCGCTAAAACTCCTAGCGAGGGCCGGTATCACCGTAGTTTGGTTGGGACTAGTATATGGGATCCCCGTCAACCCTTGCTTCCTCGGTTAGCCACATACACTAAGTCCCGGGGCCCGTGCAATCATAAATCATAAATATCTCGCCAAACATAAGGCAGGGTTCATAATTAAAAGAAAGGGGTCATACGTTTGAAATCATTTACCCGAAATGACTCGATATAGATATATATACGATTTTGGCTTAAAACTTTGCACATAAGGAGTATATAAGGTTGTTTTAACTAATAGAAGAAAAACCCACCTTTATCAAAGCAGAAATAAAGGCACAAGCGTCTCAAGGCTCGCCCTCGTCTCCGACCAAACCCGAATCTGTGCAAAAGAAAAGGTATGAGACTCACTAACCACATATGACGCTCGGCAATGAAGTGCATATGACATGAATGCATAAATGATCATGTTGTATCATAAAAATGTTCATGTGCACGATTAATAAATTTAAAACATATAATCATGCATTCGTTCATATATTTCATTCAATTTCATAAATTCATAAATTCATAACATTCATATAAATTTTCATAAATTCATAAATTCATAATTCATAATTCATATCAATTAATCTAACATTCAATTAATAATCACAACACATATAATATTCATAAATTCATAAATTCATAAATTCACATTTAGGAATGAAATAAATAAAACGTTCAATCAAGAGTCAGTCGAATAAATACGCGAAATAGAATTAAATTAATTTCAATAATTAAATTAAATCAAACATTAATCAAAATATATAATAAATAATTATAATATAATATATATATAAGTAATTATATATAATAATATACAATATATATATAATATATACATATATATACGTACACACTCACACACACATGCATGCATATATACTTTATTTTATAAACATGCATGCAACACATACACACACACACACAATTCATATATATATATACATAATCACGTACACACACACAACATGCATGCAATATATAATTCACATGCAAAATATATATATACTACATCTATTATACATGCATGCAACACATGCATTCACACACAAATATATATATATACATATATACACAGCCATGCAAGCAAAATAGCACTTCAACCATTCTGCATGAATTGGAAGCAGCAGCAGTAGCATACACACAGCACATACTTACAGCAATACAGAAAAAAAACGCAGACAAAATGGTAGCAGCAGTAGTTCCAGAAAACGCAGCAAAAGAATCCAGAAAAAACGGGGTGACACCCCCGTGTCACCCACAAAGCCTGGACCGAGACACCCCCGTGTCTCGGTACAGAAGTTCCAGGCTTTGCTGCACCCCCGTGCCTCGCCGGAAAGGCAGCAATCGACACCCCCGTGTCGTGCAACAGCAACAGCCATGTCTTGACAGCAAATGCGCAGAAACAGAGCAACTAAAAGCGTAGGAAATTCAAGCAACAAATGCAACACAACATGGTCCAAATTGCTGCTACAAATCAACAAGAATACACACCACATAGCCACTAAAATGGACAGTAAAAAGGAAGAAGGGAAACGCAGCAAATGACAGCAACTTCTCTGCGTGAAAAACAGAGCAACCGCGAAGAAAACAGGGCAAGACTGAACTCAACCACTCCGATTTCATTCAAGTCCAAAAGTCCATCAAATGTGCAGCAAAATATCATATATTCAACACATAATCAGTTCCAAAAGTGATCAATCAAGACATGAAAGTGTATGTGACATATACGTGGGATTTTCTGAAAATTGTCATAAGTGGTATATCATAAATACTTCAACAACCACGAAATCAATGACCATAAATGATATGAGGATGTCAAAACAATCATTCTCATGCTTGGAATCGATCAAAACCGTTAAGAATCAAAGAAGATCATAAATTTGTCCAAAAACCTTCATTTCGGAAATTGTCCAGAAAATCGAGAAATCATGCTTAAAAATCATGAATGAAAAGATGAAAATGCTCAGAATTAATCATATAATACAACCCTAGGCTTACCTTGATGATTGGTTGAAGTTTGGATGAGATTTGAGCTCCAAAATCTCCAAAGCTTGAAGGGTTACGGGTCTGGAATTCAGAACAGAAACTTTGGCTGAGTTTTGGGGCTTGTGAGGGGATAATCTCGGTTAGGGCTTATTATGTCATGATAGAGGGTTGAGTTAGGGTTTCAAAGAATCCAACCATGGTTAATTTGGTTATGGTTTGTCCAAGATATGGCTGAATTAATGCAACAAGGTCCAGTTGATCACCGATTCGTTTTTCGGTTGAAATTCGAAGGTTCAAACGACTTAGGAAAAATGTAAGGCTAGGTTTACTAAACTCGAATCTTCGTTACGAGTTCAGCGGATTTGACAGAACTCGAATCCGAGTTCCCGAGCTCAAGATATTAAATTCGGAACCAAGGGTACGCTAAGTGCTCGTTAGCTCCCGTTTTGGTTCCTCAAATGAAATTAAATTCGTTAACCTATCAATTGAATTCAAAAACATAAATTGAGCATAAAATCATGTTCATAACATATATATGTACAACATATTACAAAATCGGGGCAATTTGATATCATATCATATAAGAATGAAGCACAAAATAAACGAACAAACCTAATCATGCAATTTATGCAAAATGTATAAAATTTCCCATGCACCAATATGATTTGCATGCATGCATATTAATTCCCATGCAAAATATGATTTCATGCATAATTATATTAAACCCATGCAAAAATTGAAATTCATGCATAGATATATTTATCTACGTATAATTATATACATGTATAAATAATTAATTAAACCATGATTAATTAACATAACATATAATTAGCATAATCATTAAATTAATAATATAATAATTAAACATATATAAATATATATATATAATACGAAATATATATATAATTAATAATATTAGAATAAAATATTATAATATAATATAATAAAATAATAACAATTATAATAAAATTAAATATAAAACACGTAAAAACAATTAATTCGCGCAAATTAGTAAACACATACATTGTACCTTTCGTCCGAGAGATCGGGGCGTTACAGGGGGTAAAAGGGAATGAACGGACAATAGGAACTGAAGGTGGGAAAAGATTTGTGTTGAGAGAGACCATAAGAATAAACATCGTAAGGTCGGGATCGAATCATCAAGTTTGCCCAGAGTGGTTATCCTCGGGGATATGTTAAGCACTGATATGGGTAAGGATGGAAGATATGGACTGGACATCGGAACAAATATTCTCAACGTAAAGGTGAATGTCAATTGGATTAATTGGAAGAGTTAGTCTGAATGAAAGGAAATAATAGAGGTTAAGGAAGGATTGAAGAAGTTAAGTAGCAATAAAAGTCAGAAGGGGTCTAAGAGTATAATTCTTAGAGGATTCATCAATTGCTTTACCCGGGTACCCTGAAGAGGTTCAAGACAAGTTGAACACTAAGCTTATCTTCAGGACAGATCAAGCACTGGACAACGACAACTCACAACTTTAAATTTTGCAACTACGGTGAACGGTACCTATAGCATCCATGATACATGTGTAACGCCCCGGTTCCGGATGAACAGGTAAGCACGCCACGTGTGAGTTTGAGCGTAGGTTTTATTTTCTTTCTTTAATCTCATAATAAATTCTTACGTGGAATCTCATAATTTTATAAACTTCACGAAACATTATCTATGTGAATTATATGAATTCATATCATTGAAAATATTATTTCACGACACGGAAAAATATTTATTGCATGGAATCACTACCGAGAGTGATTCAAATTACCAAATTGTCCCTACTTGATTGTTCTTTAAACTTTAGGGACTTAAGTGCATAACTTTGCAAGGGCTTAATTGAGCATATTTTAAATTGTTGGATACTTGATCGCATGACTTCATAAAACAAAGGATTAAATGGCAATTAGCATAAGTCACAAAAATCAAGGATGATGAATTACGTATCATCTCTTCTTGTACATTCCATGATCATTTTCATCTACAATTCATCAACATCTCCATCTTTTCTCTCTCGGTTCCAAGGAAGAAAAAGGGAAGAAGTAAATTTTCCTTCAATCATCAAGATTTCAAGAAATCATCCAAGTTTTGGCAAATTGATCATCCTCTTCATCCATCTTCTTCATTTCTTAGCTTTCAAAGGTTGGTTGCATGGAAGTGATGATTCTTGATTGTGTTTGATGTGGTTAGGGTTTGGAAATTATATGCTAAATGAATGAATTAGAAGTAGAAGCATGATTATGTGATCATTTCATGAATTATGGCATGAATTATTCATGGTATTGTTGAGAATTTGAGCTTGGATGATCAAAGTGGGCATGAGCTTGAAATCTTGGAAACCTTGGTGATATAGCATGTTTATGTGGTTAAGTGTGATATTATTACTCCTTGAATGTGTATGCATCATCCTTCCAGAAATTATAGCATTTGGGGATCAAAAATGGAATTTTGGGGCTTTGTTGATTCTTTGCCGAGAGCCTCTCCTGTTTCTGCTCTGTTCTTCAAATTTGCAGAATCTGGGAACGACCGTTCCCACTTTGGCCTTGCTACCGGAAGGGCCGTTCCCAGCTAAAAGGCGCGCTTTTATTTTTAAAATCGTTGGCGCGTTTTGGGGAACTCATGGGAACAACCGTTCCCATTTTGCAAAGGGGACCGGAACGGCCGTTCCCACCTGACTTGCAGAACAAAATTCACTGCATAAAATTACGAAAATGGCCCCTCGATCCAACGACTTCTTTGACCCCGAATTGCTATAATATGTACTAATATGAAGTGAAACAACATGTTATCATGCCACATTGTATTTTCGTGGTCGTCTCGATACATTTCCGCCGTTCGTCATATTTTGGTCATTTTAGGTCATGTCTCACGAATATACGTCATGTTTGCACAGGTCACGAGGGCGTGGACGGGGAGCAAGCTCCTTAGAACACCACATTATTGTATTTTGCAGGAAAGGTGAGGTTTTAGGTTATGTATATAGAACCCTACCACCCTTATGTGCTATTTCGGCCAAAATATACTATATTTATAAATGATTTCAAAACCATGAATATTTCAAGCAAGCAAGTCATGATTTCAAGCATGTTTGGCGAGTACATGATTGCACGTGGGCCCGAGGGTAATTCTTGAGCCAACCGGGAAAGCAAGGGCTGACGGGTAACTCCTGAATTATCCTCACATTGTTGGGATCACCCCCGAAGCCACTAGGAGATTAGTGGTGGAAGGAGTTCCATGTCTAGAGGGTCATGTCCTCTACACACACCATGTCGTGGGTAGTCGAGCCTTGCAAACTCGCTATCACCCGGAGGAAGAAGGAGACTGGGGATTAATCCGGCATATCGGGTTATCCTCGGGTTATCGCATGATTTCAATCATGAAATTATCTATATGAGCACTAAATGAAATTGCATGATCATGTATTGAATTGGTAAAGCAAGCACGTATTGTCACGTTTGGTGTTATGGTTGGAGATTCGCCCTACTCGCCGGGGTCACATGTTCATGAAATGGTTAAGCTAAAATGTTAAAGTGATTGGTTGTAATCTCGGGCAAAGATTAAGTTTCTCGAATTATATATTCCTTTCATTTCCAAAGTCTTCACCCAGGCTACACCTTGCATGTGATGTGTGTTATATATATTTATTGCCCCTCACTCAGTCTTCGGTAGACTGATACTTCACTTTTCAGGTACCCTTTGAGCGTGGTCGTGCTAGGCGGGAGTTGTTCGAGTCTTGCATGTCCTCGGGTCTAGTTTCATACCCTTTTGTATAGTCTTATGCTAGTTTCATTTTATGATAATTATTGTCACGTTTTGGATACTTGAATATGTGTATTATCAAGAGATGATAATGTATTGATAGATAAATTGGTATCTATAAGTATCTATTCAATAAATATGGTACCTATACGTAAGAATGATCTTATTGCTTCCGCTTTCATTATCATGTTTGCTTTGGTGTTGTTGGGGAGAGTGTCCCGTCTAGCTCGTCATTTTTATTGTCACCCGTTCGCTATAGTTTTGGTTTATGTATGGATTTTCCATTTCATACATGGATCAAGGCTATAGTGCGGGGGATGTGGTGCCCAGGGGGTTAGGGTGCTACAACATGCATCCATACAAATTTAACTTGATTAATTTCTTTGTTATGTGTTCCGATTTTTTTTATCGTGTTAAATTACTTGGAGTAATTGATAATCAACATGGGCGTTTACGTGATTTTAATTTTGGTTTTTGTGTGTGTTGCTTGGGAGTATTGGAGACTTCCTTGCTCTTATTTTTGTTTGAGAGACGGGGTGCTCTCGTTGTTTGTAAGAGACGGGGATTCTCTTATTTTTGTGTGAGAGACGGGTTACTCTCTTTGCTTGCGAGAGACGGGGTTCTCTCATTATTGTTGTGGGAGAGATGGGGTTCTCTCATCGATGCGCGAGAGACGGGGCTCTCTCCTTGTTGTTTGTGAGAGACGGGGAATCTCTCATTGATTGTTTTTAGGCGTGTTGTGAATCCGAGGACGGATTCTTTTCAAGGGGGAGAGATTGTAACGCCCCGCCTTTTCGTTTAAACTGATGTTCCGTATTTACTTATAAATTGTGCAATTTAATTATTTAATGATATGATTAATTGTTTAAAAATGTTCTTATTTGATTTTAAAACTATAAATTGTTGTTATTTAACTTAATTTGATATTTAGTGTTTAACTTCTTAATTAAGGTTTCATGCTACCTTAACTATTTTGGAAATTCTGTTAATTAATTTCAACATGTTATTAGTTGGCTTTAATTTATTTAAAATGGAATTTAAGTTTTAGTAATTAATTTATAACGTTATGAATTCATTCTCGCGCCTGAGTGTTTTATTTGTGTTTCGTTCTTATATGTAATGATATCGAAATGTCGTGGAAATTTAGTATGTCGTAAATATGTGTGTTATGAACATTTCTATATGCTCGGTTTATGTTTTCGGATTCATTTGACGTGTTAACGAATTTAATTTGATTGTGGAACCAAATCGGGGGCTAACGAGCAATTAGCGCAACCTTGGTTCCGTACGTGATATCTTGAGCTCGGGAATTTTGATTCGAATTCCGACACCTCCGTTGCCTTCGTATCGACGATTCGGAGACAATGGAACAAGCCTCATACCTTTTTGAGATCATTAAGACCTCCGAAACCCAACCGTAATGAGCAACTCGTGCAAGAAGAGCTCCTTTTGTTGACTAGTCTTCATGGTGGGACCCTTTTTACTCAACCTAACCTAACCAAAGCTTAACCATGACTTATGTACCTTGAGTTAAGCCCTTTCTTCCCCCTTTTAGCAGCAAAAACCGAGCCAAATATCTCCACTTGCTGCTGCAACTGATCGAGATAGAGGAAGAGAGAAAAAGGAAGAAAAACCCTTGGCCATTCTTGTGATTTTGAGCTCAAATCACCTCCCTTCTTCTTCCAATCTTCAAGGTATGAATATTTATGTCTTATATACTCTATTATACTTGATTTCATCTACTTAATACATGAATTGGATCAGATTTGGTTAGGGTTTGAGTGATGAGTTTGATATGAACTTTTAGGGATTTTTGTTCTTGTGACCTATTTACTTGTGTAGCTGATTTTCTTGCTTATACATGATTATATGAACTTGTTTTGTTATGTGTTAGGAATATTGTGGTTTAATTTCATAGCATTTGGATGAGGTTTAAAGCATGCTTTTGGTGAATTGCTATGGCGTGGTTTGAGTGCTTCTATATGGAATATTAAGTACCTTCTTGCATTCTTTTGATGTCTTAAGTGATGCTCTTTACCTTTTTATTTATTATACTCAATGTCAACATGTTGAAAGGTATAATGTGACTATGGTTCCAAGATTTTGTTAGATATTGCTATGAATTATGAAGGATATGAAAAGATGGAACTTGAATGTATATGAACGTTTATAATATCAAATGAATGACTTGGTTATATGAGTTAAATTCCTTAATAGTGCACATGAACATTTTCATGACATAATATCATCTTTTATGCATTTATATAATGCTTATGCATTGTCGTGCGTCATATATGGTTCATTAAGAGTCTTGAGTCTCACGAACACGTCATGTTGTCTTTTGTTTTGTTTATCTCCAGGGTGGAAAGATCTTGATCTTTCAGGCACTCGGTAACTCGTATCCTTGTTTCGTCTTGTACCAGGTGAGGGTGTTTTCATTTTAGCTACGTATTAAACCCTACAACCGTATGTGACAAGCTTTGGCCAAAAACCTAATATAGTTATATATGGTTTTCAATGAACATACCGAGTAATTATTGATCGAGTAAATCCTTTTCAAATGATTTATGAATTATGTTATGTTTCTTATGAATTGATATGTTTTGGCGAGACATGATTATGATTGCACGGGCCCAGGAATTAGTACATGTGGCTATCCGGGGAGGCAAGGGCCGACGGTGATCCCATGTGCTGATTCCATTATGTTACGGCGAAACGGACCTCGTCAAGGAGTTTTTGACGGGGAAACGCTAACCGGGCTTTGAGGCCTCATGAACCTCATAGCCATATTGATATGTTTTGGTGGTCGGGCCTTGCAAACCCGTCCACCGCCGGAGGAAGAAGGTTGGAACTGATTTTTATGAATATGATTATGTTATATTATGATTGTTATGCACCGTGCGGGAAGGCCGGGACACGGATTGCCCAAACGAATATGTTTTATGATATGATATATGACCTGTGTGTATTATGATATATATTGCATGATCACCTAATCAGTATATCAATGATATGTGTCGTACACAGTCGGAGTTTGGTTGGAGATGATGCACGCTCACTCGCCGAGCCTTATGTTTATGTATGATTTATGAATGTAATGAATTAATATGATCAGTCGTAAAATCCGAGTATTGCTTGGTCATTCTCTTGCCCTTTTTGGGAACTAACTTTAAATAAAACCTTTACTCGGAATTTATGACTTGCATGTGCATGTTTCTTATATATATATGTATCGCTCCTGCTCACTCAGTCTTCTAGAGACTGGCCCTCTCCCTCCCCAACCTTGTAGTGTGCAGGTTTGACTTTGGAGTTTCGAGCTAGTCGGAGGTGTTTGGAGTCTTTAAGTTGGTCATGTTAGGTTAGGAGAGTCTCTGCACTCACGTATGTATTGGAATTATGTATGATTCGATTCTATAGTATCATGAACTTGAATATTTATGTAATTGTTATTGAATTGCTTTTACTGGGTTTTGCTATTGATTAAAAGAGGCCTGAAGAGCCCAATTCTGGTTATGGTTTGTATGTTTGAACTTTGGCTTTGCGTTGCATTATATTTTGTTGATTGGTTATCATTGCAGGGTCTAGTTCCGCCTAGCTTAGGAAGGTTTTTATGTTTGTCTCCCGTTCGCTAGGGTTTGATACGGGTGCGGATTTACTATTTCGTTACTCGTGTTGAGCCATAGTGCAGGGGATGTGGTGTCTCACGTGCGGGGTGCTACACGTATAGTATGACGTATGTGTTTATCTAATTGCGCGAATTAATTGTTCATAAGTGTTTTATATATTTAATTTTATATATTAAATGTTAAATATTTATATCTTAAGTTTATTTAATATTAAATTTATGTTAATTAGTTGGCATTTAAATCTTAATGTATTAATACTATATATATATATATATATATGTAATTCGTGCAATTTGATTTTAAAATATATGTAATTATTGCATTTTGGTTTAATTATATTTAATTCGCACTTTGATTTAATTATTTAAATATGAATTTAAACTTTGTTATATATTATGAATTTATTTATGCATTGCTCATGAGTGTTATAAACGTGCTTCGTTTTTATATGATTTGATATCGAAATTTAGTGAAAATTTAATGTGTTGGAGATATACGTGTCATGAATATGAATATATGCTCGTTTCATGTTTATGGATTCATTTGCATTAGTTTCGAAATTATTTTGTTCTTGGAATCCAAATCGGGGGCTAATGAGCAGTTAGCGCATCCTTAGTTCCGTATGTGATATCTTGAGCTAGGAAACTCGGATTTGAGTTTCATCAACTTCGCTGAACTCGTAACGAAAATTTGGGTTTAATGAACTTAGCCTTATATTTTTCCAAAGTTATTTGAACCTCCGAAATTCAACCGAAAAGTGCTACGTTCGTCAAAATTGCCACAGCTTACTAAAATAACCATAACTCATTCAAACCTTGACCAAATTAACCATGGTTGGAGCCTATAGAACCCTAGTTACACCCACTATCCTCCCATACCATCTCCCCACCGAACCACACTCAGAAAACAAGCAAAAATCAGCCAAACATCCCTTGTTTCCAGAAAATCCCGTAACCATTGCCAACCTTGGAAATTCAAGCTCAAATCTCGTCCATCTTCCATCCAATCCACTAGGTGAGTTTAGTGTTGTGATATTCATTCAATATGTGTCATTTAAGCTATGCATCCCCAATTTTAAGCATGTGTGCAAGGGTTTTTGTTGAAATGATGAAATAGTTAGGGTATGGTGCCATATGTTGATCTCTTTCATTCCTTGATGAATTTGGTTGAGTCAAAGCATGAATATGGTTGTCTTAACTCCTTCTTTGCATTTATGGTGATGTATTATGTGGTAGTTGAAGCATTCATGAGTTGCCATTAATGGTTATTTGAAGAAATGACATGAAAGGATCACCTTCTTCCCTTGCTCGTGTTTGATGACCTTGGCTACATGTTTGGGGGTTAAATTGGGACTGAAATATTTCTCTTTTGCTATGTTTTAACATCTGAACATGTTGGTATTATGTTGGTTGAAGATTGAATTGGTGGATGCTCTGTTTTCATACTGTTTGCTGCGTCATATTGCTGGTATGCGCAGGGTCGCGCCCGTGACCTGATTTGCGTGTGGTTCATGTCGCGACCGCGACTGATTTTGAGGCTGCTCACGTATTCTTGTTTTTGGAGGAAAATCCTGAATTTATGGGGTAGCGGCCGCTACCATTTCATGAAGAAAATAGGTCGCGGCCGCGACCTTTACCTTTTCTGCATGAAGTTCCGTTTTCCAAATTAAATGCATGGCTTTATATTTGTTTCCTAATTCCATTGTTGCATTCATTCATAGTTACGTATACCTATATTTATGTTTGCATGAGTAAGTAATAATTTAATTTGTTTTGTTGAAAATTACATGCATGCATGTTGTGATTTAATTTGTTTTGTTTTAGTATATACATGCTACGTATATATATAATTGTATATATATATTATTAAATGCATGTTTAATGTTATATATATATAAGTATTGTTTAATTTATTTAAATTATGGAAATTAAATTGTTACCTATTTCATGTTCCTTTCTAATTTCCAATCTTGAATTGAATGTAATTATTTGTCTATTCTCTAATTGTAAACATATTATAGTACGTGATATGATCGTTTTATGAAATGCTTGAATTGAATTGTTATGAAATGTGTAAGGATTGAACTTAATGAATATGAACGCTTCCTTAAATGAATGAAATTGTCTCTATATGATTTAAATGCATTAATCGTGCACATGAACGTGTTCATTACATAATATTATCTCTTACACGTTCATATCATGTTCATTGCATGCCGTGCGTCATATATGGTTCATTTGGAGTCTTGAGTCTCACGAACAAGTTACGTTGTCCTTTGTACAGTTTTCTCCAGGGTGGAGATGCCGGGTTCATAGGACACTTTCGAGTCTCCTTTTTCTTCTTGGTATTGTTCGATAAGAGGCGTACAGGTGGGTTTCTCTACTATTTAGTTAAACAACCCTATATACTTCCAATGTGCAAAGATTTTGACCAAAATTAATATATGTATATTGAGTCGTTTCAAGAGTAAATGTTTGCAACGTAAAGCCTTTATTTTATGAATCCTACCAAATGTTTTGGCGAGAATGAATGAATAAATGCATAGAATGGGGCCCAGGGACTTGGTGTGAGTGGCTATCCGGGGAGGCATGGGCCGACGGTGATCCCTCACACTAGTTCCAACCAATGAACGGTGATACCGGACCTCGCCAGAAGATTGGCGAGGAATGGGAGCTGAGTGCCACTAGGGGAGTCATTAAACCCTTTCGGTCAATGAATGGGTGGTAGGGCCTTGAAAACCCGCCACCAACCCGGAGGAAGAAGGTGTATTAATGATAATGAATGTGCACGAAAGAATGTAATGTATGAAAAGACAGAAAGAAAGAATGTTTAATGGATTACACAAGGTGTTGATTGGAGATAATACACTCCTACTCGCCGGGCCACGGAAGACCTAAAGAATGAAAATGAATGTTAAAATCCCTTTTGATGATTCTTTATCTCGCCCACTTGGTAAATGCTTTGAAAACCTCACTTGGGATTATAACTTGCATGTGAATATTTAAATATCGTCTTATACTATACTTATGACTCATTTTATACCCACCAGTCTCCTATAGACTGAACCCGTATTGTTTTCAGTTTTCCTTGCAGGTTTGGAGTGCTAGGCGGGAAGTCGAGTGTGTTAAGTTATTAGTTTAGTCTGGGTCACTTCATATGCATTTTGTAATTTGATTGAATTTTCAAGAATGGACAAATGTTATGACTGTGATTATGATTATGCAATTATGTTTATGTATGAATTTTCGGGAAAAGGTCTTTATGCTAGTTGAAACCGTTATTTTTCTAGAATTAGTACTGAATGGTATGCTATGCTTCCGTATTTGTTATTTATCTTTGTTCTTTATGATTTGGTTGCGAAGGTTTAGTTCCCTATATGTTATAACTTGGTATACTTGAATTATGTGTATTATGATCTTACCTATATGTTCGTTTCATGATTTTGTTCTTGGTTGCATGAGTTTTGAATTTATTTGGATTCTTGGAACCAAAACGGGGCTAACGGACAATTAGCGCACCCTTGGTTCCATATGTGATATCTTGAGCTCAGGAACTCGGACTCGAGTTCCGTCACCTCCATTGAATCCGTATCGACGATTCGGAGACAATGGGACAAGCCTCATGCCTTTTTAAGATCATTTGGATTCCCAAAATTCAACCGAAAGGAGCACGTTACGCCCAAAATGGCCAATTATGACTCCACACAAGCTACGGACCTAATTAAACGTACCTAAAACCTATCCTTTGACCCAAAACACTTGCCAACCACCCCATCACCCTCTCTCAGCCCCCCATACCGAGCCATTCCCTTCCCACAACCCACATTTTCAGCCAAACAAGAAGAAAAAGAAGAAAGGGAAGAGAAGAAAGAGACCACTATTCACCAAGAGAGAAATTGAGCTCATCTCTCATCCATTCCTCACCATTTCTTAAAGGTAACTCCATTTTTGATATGTACATCTCCTTGTGGTTCTTTTAAGTCCAAGTTTGCATGTTTTCACCATGATTTGATCTAGTTTGGAGGAAATGATTAAATAGTAAGGGTTTCATGTAAAATTATGATTCTAGCATGCTTCCTTAGAATTTCTTTGAGTTTCTTGAGTTATATATGATCCTAAGACATGAATTTATGATTTTATGGACTTATATTGCATGGTGGTTGAGGGATTTAATATGTTCCATTATGAACTTGAAGGTTTTGGAAGATATGAATTGGTTGATGATCTCTTGATGTTATTTTTTCTTGAAGTTCTTGTTGTCTAATGTGTTATATCTTGAATACATGAGTAAATGACCTGATTTAGTGTGCTTTTAGGTTGAGTTTTGTGTTGGCTTGGTGATTTATGGCTTCCATTTCGTTTTTTTCCAAGTTTGTGTGTTTTTTTTGGCTACTGACCCAAATCCACGGGGTTGGAAAAATCCACGGGGGTGGATTTGAGTCAGTAGGCTGGACAGAATCCATGGGGGTGGATTTCTCCCTTTGGAAAAATCCATGGGGGTGGATTTTGTCCTGCGTTTTTTTTTCCACTCCGGTTTCGTTTTTCTTCTTTTTCTCCGCTTGTTTGATCTTCCTCCACCTCTTTTATGACTTCTATGCTATGTTAATATGTATTATTATGTGTTATGATTAATGTATCAAGTTTATGGTTTGTTTTGTTATGATTTATGAACGAATGAACTTGGTACTTCCACTTATTGAATGCAATGAATGATTTTGAACGTTTATGTGACTTTATTGTGTTAATTGTGCATAAGAATAGTTCCATGACTTGAGAACATTTTCTTTTGCATCTCATATCATCCACATTGCATTGCCGTGCGTCGTATATGGTCATTTTGAGTCTCACACTACCTCTTTTGCACAGATTCGGGTGTAGTTGGAAACGAGGGCGTCGTTTGAGGCTCTACTCTTATCCTTTTGCCGCTTCAAGGTGGGTTTCTCTTCTACTAGCTAAAATGACCCGATATAAATCCAATGTGCAAAGTTTTAAACCAAATGTATAATATACTTATATAGAGTCTTTTCTCGAGTAAATGATTTCAAACGTAAGCCTTTCTTTTATGAATCCTACCTTATGTTTTGGCGAGACATGATCGTTAATGATGCACGGGGCCCGGGACCTAGCACATGTGGCTATCCGGGGAGGCAAGGGCCGACGGTGATCCCATGTGCTAGTCCCAACCATTTAACAGAGACCTGAACTCGCTAGGAGATTAGCGTGGAATGGTAGCTGAGCGCCCTTGGGGGAGTCATGTACCTCCATGGGTCAATGTATGAGGTGGTCGGGCCTTGCAAACCCGTCCACCACTGGAGGAAGAAGGTGTATATGTATGATTATGAATCGTATGAATGTGCACATAAGATTAATATGCATGAAAATAAATGAATTATGAATATGATTACACGAGGTGATGGTTGGAGATAATGCACGCCCACTCGCCGGGCCATGAAACCCAATAATTATTTATGAATGAATATGATAGTCGTAATTCCATTGATGCTTTCTTTGTTTTGCCCGCTTGGGAAATTCTTATCAAACTTCAAATGGAATTAGGGCTTGTATGTATATGTTTAAATTCCATTGTATTATATATTATGCCCTATTTTTATACCCACCGGTCTCTTTTAGACTGAACCCGGTTTGTTTTCAGTTGTTTTGTGCAGGTTTGGAGGTGCTAGGCGGGAATACGAGTCGTCTAGGTCTTGCATTAGTGTCTAGCATTTCCTTTTACACTCATATACACTTGTTCTTATAAATTTTGTATTATGATTATGTATCGAGCGTATATTAAGTTATTTTGTGCCGTGATGGCTTTTGCACAGGTTGTAAGTGTTGGTACCTATATGTAAATACGATATGTATTGCTATGTGTTGGTACCTATAAGTACTTATGTTGAATTGCTTCCGCTATTGTTATGGTCACTCTGATTTAATTATGTTTTGGTTATGCTTGGTCTAAGGGTAAGCTCCCGCCTAGCTTAGCGTGTGTGTTGTGTCCCCATTCGCCGTGATTTGGCACGTGTATGGATTTCCCATTTCATATACGGGTCGGGTCTCGGTGCGGGGGATGTGGTGCCTCACGCTCGGGCGCTACATCCTTAAGTGGTATCAGAGCCAAGGGTTGCAAAACCCCGGCTTTTGTGTCATGTGTGTCAGTCTTAGTAGTACGGCTTCCAGGAATAACTTGTCAATGTGTTGCACATGCATCTCTTATGTGATTATGTGCTCTATTTCTTAAATTTTGCTTAAATTAATTGCATGCACATGCATGGACTAAAGAAGCCATGCATTTCAGTGTTCTATTGACAGAATGCCTCCAAGAAGAGATAGAGATAGATCTCCAGAGCGACGACATTGCCGAGACCGAAATCCTACGCCGGAACAACAACAACCTCAACAGCCTCCGATGGATATGGGGAATTTTATGGAAGCTGTCTACAATTATGTCGAGCATCGGAGAGCTCAAGCTCCCCCACCACACCCTGTAGAACAACCGGCTCCACCAAACGATAATAGGGATCCTCATGGAGTGTTTCTAACCTACAACCCTCCACGGTTCTCTGGTTCCATAGATGACGAGGTATCGGAAGGATGGCTAACAAGACTGGAGAGGATATTTGGAGTCCGACAGTTTACAACTCAAGAAAAGGCCCAATTCGCCATATTTCAACTAGATGGCCAAGCTTATGATTGGTAGGAGAGGACAAGGGAAAAACTAGAGGTTGATGAAGAGGAAGTGACTTGGGAAGTTTTTAAGAGAGAGTTCCGTGAGTTTTGTGCCGGAAGTTGTAAGAGAACGGAAGGAACAAGAATTTATGACCTTAAAGCAGGGGAACCATTCTGTGGCTCAATATATTGTAACTTTTAATCGACTTGGGAAGTATGCACCTCACATAACTCGGGATGAGAAGAGGAAATCCAAGAAGTTCATCGCCGGACTAAGACAAGATGTGAGGCATGGCCAAGCTGGACATAATTATTTATCTTTCGCCGATACGGTACAACGAGCAATGGAACAAGAAGAGGAATTCAAAAAGAAAGATCCGATTTTTAGAGCTCCAATGGGACAAGGCTCCGGGTCAAGTTTGGGAAAGAGGCCTATGGTTCAAGCTACTCCACCATCTAAAGGTCCCTTCACGAAGCCTCGGTTTGGAGGACAAGCCCCGCAAGCCCCAAAAACTTTACCAGTGGCACTGACATCTATAGCACCACACCGAGAAGTACCCCCATATCTTTATTGTGGAGGTCCGACTCATGCCTATAATAACTGCCGGAAGAGGTTGAACTTATGCCTTATATGTGGGAAAGCTGACCATAGGGCAGATATGTGTCCCGACAAAACTCCAGGCTTTCAAAGAGGAGCTCAAAGGCCCATGATCCAAGCCCGTGCATATGCCCTTGAGGGCGAGGAGCAAGATGCTGAGATTGATCCTACCGCCGTGGTGGAAGGTACCATACACATTCATGACATGAGCATTCATGCACTCTTTGATCCGGGTGCCACGCATTCCTTTATTTCTTGTGATCTAGCTGCTTCTCTGTGCTTGCCTGTTATCTGTATATCTTCTTGTTATTTGGCGAGTTCTCCTCTAGGAGGGAGTTTGCAGACGGATCAATTGATACGAGACTGCTCAGTGTTGTTGGAAGGGAAAGAGTATTCGACGGATTTCATTGTCAAACCTATGAAGAGATATGGGGTTATTCTGGGAATGGATTGGTTATCTCGGCATCGGGCTACGATTGATTGTTTTGCTAAGAAGATTAAGTTGGGTGAAGAAGAAATTGTTAGTATTGGTGCGAAAGCGGTTCCTCTAGTGTCTTTCATGGAAGCTCACAAATTGATTAGAGATGGAGCTATGGGATTTATAGCTTATCTCCTTAACAAGCCGAAAGATCAAGTAAAGTTCGAGGACACCACCGTTGTTAAAGAATATCCCTATGTTTTTTCGGAGAATTTGGGTTCTTTGCCACCAGATTGGGAGATAGAATTTGTGATAGATTTGCATCCGGGATCCGAACCGTATTCTAAGACTCCTTACCGAATGGCACCGGCCGAATTAAAGGAACTTAAGATTCAACTAGAAGAGTTACTCAAGGTTGGATATATTCGACCAAGTTCTTCACCTTGGGGCGCACCGGTTCTCTTTGTTAAGAAAAAGGATGGAACTTTAAGAATGTGCATAGATTACCGAGAATTAAATCGGATGACCGTGAAGAACAAGTATCCTTTGCCCCACATTGAGGACTTATTTGATATGTTACAAGGTTCGGGGGTATATTCAAAGTTGGACTTAAGACAAGGGTACTACCAGTTGAAAATCCGGGAAGAGGACATTCCGAAGACGGGATTTAACACCCGGTATGGGCATTATGAGTTCGTAGTGATGCCTTTTGGATTAACTAATGCTCCGGCTGCATTTATGGACATGATGCACCGAATTTTTCGACCCTACTTGGACAAGTTTGTGGTTATCTTCATTGATGACATACTCGTGTATTCAAGGACACCGGAAGATCATGCTCGACATCTCAAAGTGGTTTTGGATACCTTGAGAGAGCATCGGTTATATGCTAAGTTCAGCAAATGCGAGTTTTGGATTGATCGGGTAGCTTTTCTCGGCCATGTAATCTCGAGGAAAGGTCTGGAAGTAGACCCTTCAAAGATTGAGACGGTTTTACAGTGGCAGAGTCCAAAGAATGCCACAGAGGTAAGAAGTTTCTTGGGTTTGGCTGGCTATTACCGGAGATTCGTGAAGGATTTTTCAAAGATTGCTGCCCCTTTGATCGGACTAACTAAGAAAGAGGCTAAATTTGAGTGGGATGAAGCGTGCGAGGCGAGCTTTCAACTTTTGAAGGAAAAGTTGACAACTGCACCAATATTAGCACTTCCCGAAGGTATTGAAGGATATATGGTTTATACGGACGCCTCAAAGGAAGGCTTGGGTTGTGTCTTGATGCAGAATGGAAAGGTGATTGCCTATGCCTCAAGGAAATTGAAGGATCACGAACATAATTACCCCACTCATGATCTCGAGCTAGCGGCTATGATCTTTGCTTTGGGAAAGTGGAGACACTACCTCTATGGAATATCATTCGAGATCTTTTCCGACCACAAAAGTCTCCAGTATCTATTCTCTCAGAAAGAGTTGAACAAGAGACAAAGGCGTTGGATGGAAATGTTGGCGGATTATGAGTGTACAATCCGATACCATCTCGGCAAAGCCAACGTGGTCGTGGATGCACTTAGTAGGAAGGTTAGTGTATCCAATGTGAAATTGGAAACGGGAGTTGATGAGGAATCATTCAAGTTAAGAGCTAGTATTTGGAGTATCACGGTTCAATCGGATCTTCAACCGAAATTGTTTGAGGCTCAAAGAATTGATCCTGAAGTTCAGAAATTTGTAGAGAAGGCTCGAGCTGATCCAGAAAGTCCATTTGGCTTCGATGATATGGGACTTCTAAGATTCAAGAATAGAGTTGTGGTACCGGGAGAATTAAAAAGGATTATTCTTGAGGAAGCTCATCGGTCAGGATATTCGATCCATCCCGGAGGAAACAAGATGTATAAAGATTTGAAGCAGTTTTATTGGTGGAATGGATTAAAATGGGATGTGGTTAATTTTGTAAGGCATTGTATGACTTGCCAAGTGGTGAAGGCTGAACATCAAAAGCCATCGGGATTACTTCAACCTTTACCTATTCCGGAATGGAAGTGGGAGCAGATAGCTATGGATTTCGTTTCCGGGTTACCCAGAGTGAAAGGTGGGTTTGATGGAGTTTGGGTGATCGTGGATCGATTAACGAAATCTGCTCATTTTCTTGCCATTAAGATGTCCGACAAGGTAAGTAAACTAGCTAAGAAGTATAAGGATGAGATTGTCCGACTACATGGAGTACCGGTTAGCATCGTGTCGGATCGGGATCCAAGGTTCACTTCAAGATTTTGGCAAGAATTACATAAGTGTTTGGGAACAAGGCTTCAATTCAGCACAGCTTTCCATCCTCAGACAGACGGGCAGTCGGAGAGGTTGATTAAGTATTTGGAAGATATGTTGAGAGCATGTGCATTGGATTTTCAGAGCTCTTGGAACGAGCAATTGCCATTAATCGAGTTCGGTTATAATAATAGTTACCAAGCCTCGATAGAGATGGTACCTTATGAAGCTCTCTACGGACGTAAGTGCAGGTCTCCGTTGTTCTTTGATTTGGAGGAGTGGAATTGGACTAAACAAGAGGGCGTGAAGAGAGGGGAGAGAAAGCAAAAACCCTCTAAGGTTGTTCAAGATGGTATTGATAAAGTCCAAATTATTAGACAAAGGATGAAAGCGGCTCAAGACCGACAAAAAAGTTATGCAGATAAACGAAGAAAGGATCTTCAGTTCGAGGTAGGAGATAGAGTCTTTTTGAAAGCTTCTCCAAGGAAAGGATTTTCAAGGATCGGGAAAGGAGGGAAGTTGAATCCTCGATATTTGGGTCCGTTTGAGATCTTGGAAAGAATTGGTGATACGGCCTATCGTTTGGATTTGCCTCCTAATTTGACCGGAATTCATAATGTGTTCCACGTTTCACAACTCCGGAAGTACTATCAAGATGAATCCGAAATCATATCGGTTGAAGAAGTGGAACTAGAACCGAATCTGACCTTTGTTCAAAAGCCGATAAAGATATTGGATCGAAAATTTCAAGAACTTCGGAAGCGGCGTATTCCTTTGGTTAAGGTTCTATGGAGGAGTGATAAGACCGAAGAGGTCACTTGGGAAACGGAAGAAAAGATGAAGAAGTTCCACCCTGAATTGTTTCTAGGCGAGCAATGAATCCGAGGACGGATTCTTTTAAGGGGGAGAGATTGTAATGCCCCGACTTTTTTGGTCGTACAGGTATGACGTATGTGTTTACTAATTTACGCGATTTAATTTCTTAATTTCTTTAAATTTTGTTATTTATTTCATTATTTCCATACTTGAATTTATTTCTTGTTGCATTTGAATTTTACTTGCATTTTCAACGTATTTGCTTATATGTGTATGATTATGCCTTGTTTGATTCCGATTCGATTTCCGTTTTTCGTGATAACTTGGTATACTTGAATTATGTGTATTATGATCTTACCTATATGTTCGTTTCATGATTTTGTTCTTGGTTGCATGAGTTTTGAATTTATTTGGATTCTTGGAACCAAAACGGGGGCTAACGGACAATTAGCGCACCATTGGTTCCATATGTGATATCTTGAGCTCGGGAACTCGGACTCGAGTTCTGTCACCTCCATTGAATCCGTATCGACGATTCGGAGACAATGGGACAAGCCTCATGCCTTTTTAAGATCATTTGGATTCCCAAAATTCAACCGAAAGGAGCACGTTACGCCCAAAATGGCCAATTATGACTCCACACAAGCTACGGACCTACTTAAACGTACCTAAGACCTATCCTTTGACCCTAAACACTTGCCAACCACCCCATCACCCTCTCTCAGCCCCCCATACCGAGCCATTCCCTTCCCACAACCCACATTTTCAGACAAACAAGAAGAAAAAGAAGAAAGGGAAGAGAAGAAAGAGACCACTATTCACCAAGAGAGAAATTGAGCTCATCTCTCATCCATTCCTCACCATTTCTTAAAGGTAACTCCATTTTTGATATGTACATCTCCTTTTGGTTCTTTTAAGTCCTAGTTTGCATGTTTTCACCATGATTTAATCAAGTTTGGAGGAAATGATTAAATAGTAAGGGTTTCATGTAAAATTATGATTCTAGCATGCTTCCTTAGAATTTCTTTGAGTTTCTTGAGTTATATATGATCCTAAGACATGAATTTATGATTTTATGGACTTATATTGCATGGTGGTTGAGGGATTTAATATGTTCCATTATGAACTTGAAGGTTTTGGAAGATATGAATTGGTTGATGATCTCTTGATGTTTTTTTTTCTTGAAGTTCTTGTTGTCTAATGTGTTATAGCTTGAATACATGAGTAAATGACCTGATTTAGTGTGCTTTTAGGTTGAGTTTTGTGTTGGCTTGGTGATTTATGGCTTCCATTTCGTTTTTTTCCAAGTTTGTGTGTTTTTTTCCGCTACTGACCCAAATCCACGGCGGTGGATTTTTCCCTTTGGAAAAATCCACGGGGGTGGATTTGAGTCAGTAGGCTGGACAGAATCCATGGGGGTGGATTTTTCCCTTTGGAAAAATTCATGGGGGTGGATTTTGTCCTGCGTTTTTTTTTCACTCCGGTTCCGTTTTTCTTCTTTTTCTCCGCTTGTTTGATCTTCCTCCACCTCTTTTATAACTTCTATGCTATGTTAATATGTATTATTATGTGTTATGATTAATGTATCAAGTTTATGGTTTGTTTTGTTATGATTTATGAACGAATGAACTTGGTACTTTCACTTATTGAACGCAATGAATGATTTTGAACGTTTACGTGACTTTATTGTGTTAATTGTGCATAAGAATAGTTCCATGACTTGAGAACATTTTCTTTTGCATCTCATATCATCCACATTGCATTGCCGTGCATCGTATATGGTCATTTTGAGTCTCACACTACCTCTTTTGCACAGATTCGGGTGTAGTTGGAAACGAGGGCGTCGTTTGAGGCTCTACTCTTATCCTTTTGCCGCTTCAAGGTGGGTTTCTCTTCTACTAGCTAAAATGACCCGATATAAACCCAATGTGCAAAGTTTTAAACCAAATGTATAATATACGTATATAGAGTCTTTTCTCGAGTAAATGATTTCAAACGTAAGCCTTTCTTTTATGAATCCTACCTTATGTTTTGGCGAGACATGATCGTTAATGATGCACGGGCCCGGGACCTAGCACATGTGGCTATCCGGGGAGGCAAGGGCCGACGGTGATCCCATGTGCTAGTCCCAACCATTTAACAGAGACCTGAACTCGCTAGGAGATTAGCGTGGAATGGTAGCTGAGCGCCCTTGGGGGATTCATGTACCCCCTGGGTCAATGTATGAGGTGGTCGGGCCTTGCAAACCCGTCCACCACCGGAGGAAGAAGGTGTATATGTATGATTATGAATTGTATGAATGTGCACATAAGATTAATATGCATGAAAATAAATGAATTATGAATATGATTACACGAAGTGATGGTTGGAGATAATGCACGCCCACTCGCCGGGCCATGAAACCCAATAATTATTTATGAATGAATATGATAGTCGTAATTCCATTGATGTTTTCTTTGTTTTGCCTGCTTGGGAAATTCTTATCAAACTTCAAATGGAATTAGGGCTTGTATGTATATGTTTAAATTCCGTTGTATTATATATTATGCCCCGTTTTTATACCCACCGGTCTCTTTTAGACTGAACCCGGTTTGTTTTCAGTTGTTTTGTGCAGGTTTGGAGGTGCTAGGCGGGAATACGAGTCGTCTAGGTCTTGCATTAGTGTCTAGCATTTCCTTTTACACTCATATATACTTGTTCTTATTACTTTTGTATTATGATTATGTATGGAGCGTATATTAAGTTATTTTGTGCCGTGATGGCTTTTGCACAGGTTGTAAGTGTTGGTACCTATATGTAAATATGATATGTATTGCTATGTGTTGGTACCTATAAGTACTTATGTTGAATTGCTTCCGCTATTGTTATGGTCACTCTGATTTAATTATGTTTTGGTTATGCTTGGTCTAAGGGTTAGCTCCCGCCTAGATTAGCGTGTGTGTTGTGTCCCCGTTCGCCATGATTTGGCACGTGTATGGATTTCCCATTTCATATACGGGTCGGGTCTCGGTGCGGGGGATGTGGTGCCTCACGCTCGGGCGCTACAAATACATATCATCGAAATATTATTTCATGACACGGAAAAATATTTATTACGAAAAACCATTTCCGAGAGTGTTTTAATTACCGAATTGTCCCTAAGCATTCATTTCTTTAAATTTAGGGACTCAATTGCATAGCTTTGCAAGGACTTAATTGAGCATATTTCAAATCGTTGCATACTTGATTGCATGAGTTCATAAAACAAAGGATCAAATTACAATTTGAACATTTCACCAAAATCAAGGATGGTGAATCACGTAATATGGTTTCCATATGCTTCCTTGATCTCATTTCAATTCAAAACTTTCAACATACTTGCTCCTTTGCTCTCGGTTTCATCAAGGAAGAAAAGGGAAGAGATTTTCATCCTTTACCTCAAGAATTTCCAAGAAATATTCCAAGAATTGAAGCTTGATCATCATCTTCATCCATTTCCTCCATTTCTCTCATTTCAAGGTTGGTAATTGCATGAATTCATGATCTTGATCATATTTGAAGTAGTTAGGGTTTACGAATTTATGAATTTGTGGATTAGAGATTAATTGAAGCATGAATATATGATTATATCTTGATTTAGAGCATGAATCCTTGCCAAAATTTAAGAGTTTGTAAAGATTGATGCATGAACATGAAAGCTTGAATTCTTGATGATTTTTCATGAATTATGTGTTTAAATGATATATTATCATATCTTGAGTATGTATGCATGTATATTACCTGAAATCATTGCATTTGTTGATCAAACTTGGAGTTTTGGGTGTTTGGTTGTTGTTGCCGTAGCCATGCTCTGTTTTCTGCTCTGTTTTTCTCCAGAATTTGAAGGTCGCGCCCGCGACCAAAAATATGCATAAAATTGGTCGCGCCCGCTACCCCATTTTGGTCAACTTTCGACTTTTGGAAAATTGGATGAAAATTTCGAAAAAATACTTGGTCGCGGCCGCGACCATTTTGTGAAGGATTTTGGTCGCGCCCCGACCCCCGCCAGAAACTGCATTTTGTCCAACTTCGAACCAACGCCATTTTCACCTCCGTTTGAATTAGAAGACGTGCCATATAGAGTTGGAAAGGTCTTTGTGTCTAGTTTCATATCCAATGAACAAAACTCAATTCCCACTTCTAGAATTAAAGATATTCCAGTCTTCCCTCAACATGTACATTTTCTAAAATTGTCCGTTTTTGCCAAACTTCACCAAAACCTCTACTATTGCATTCCTTTCACTCTCATAGCTCCCATATGTGAATTATATGATTGATTACATGGAAAAACATGATATTTAGATGCTACATTGTTTATTGCGTGATGTCTCGTACTTGATCACGCCGTGCGTCTTATATGAAGTAATATTCCTGAATTGAGGTCTCATGCACGTACATTGTCCCGTTTCTTGTCCAGTTATTCTCCAGGGCGGAGATTGTCGAGCATGAGCACGTTCACGCATTCACGAGTCGTGTGTCGCCTGTCAGGTGAGGTTTAATTTCTAGTTATATAGAGCCCGTATAACCTTTACGTGATTTTTGGCCAAAAGTATTTATATTATAATTTCATGAAAGCACTTATCCTTTCAAGTTATGTTATTGTTCATGAATCAAGCAAGTAGGTTATGTTAGTGTGCATGAATCAAGCAAGTCATGTCATGAAAGCCCTGTCGTGTGAATGCGTTCTCCTGGCCAAGTCCTCATTAGTGAGGGCGCTGGGCTGGTCTTCGGGCTGGTGGTTGTCCATCCAATCACAGGAAGAACAATGCCCTATCTAGTAAATGTGTTCTCCTGGCCAGGTCCTCCCTAGTGAGAGTGCTGGGCTGGTCTTCGGGCTGGTGGTTGTCCGTCTAATCACAGGAAGAACAAAGCCCATCGTGTACATGTGTTCTCCTGGCCAGGTTCTCCTTGGTGAGGGCGCTGGGCTGGTCTTAGAGCTGGTGGTTGTCCGTCCAACCACAGGAGGAACAAAACCTTATCATGAGCCGAAAGAGACTGGGGATGAATCCGGCACCGCGGATTGCCCTCGGGTTATTGCATGATTTCCATTCCATGAACGTGCTATATGATTACACATGCACGATTGCACGATAACTGAATTGCATGATCGCTTATTGTTTAATAATCAAGCAAGCAAGTTCATGTACAGTTGGAGTTCGCCATGTATTGATTGCATTAAAAGGAACAAAGTGTTTAATATGGATAGTTGTATTCTCGGGCGAAGCTATATTATAGTTGAACTCATATATTTATCTTTTATAAATCTTCACCCGAGAATATAACTTGCATGTTATCTGCGCTAATATGTATGTAAACCCCTCACTCGGTCTTCACAGACTGACGCCTCCACCTTTCAGGCTATTGTAGGTGCACGCTAGGCAGGAAGTGAGTCGAGTCCAGTCTTTGTAATCGAGTCAAGCACGGTGCATGATATTCACTTGTCTATTTTCTTGTTCAAGGAATTACGTTTAATGTTAATTGTTTTATATTTGGAGGTGATAATGTATTGATATGGAAGGCTAGAACATATTTTAGTTGGTAAACGAGAAATGTCATGATTTGATAGATGGAAATATTTGATGGAAATCAGTTTATGCTTCCGCTTTATTTTGTTGCATGTATAAGTAATCCCGCCTAGCTTGTCGTGTATTGCATTGTCACCCGTTCGCTATAAGTTGGTTCATGTACGGATTGGCCGTTTCGTATGTGGATTGACCTATAGTGCGGGGGTGTGGCACCTCCACGTGTTAAAGGGTGCTACAATGGCGAACAAAAGACAAATAAAAACCCACCCCTAGGCTAGGCGGTCTAGACCCTAAAATAGAGTGCGCCACGATAACAAAATCAAATGCGGAAGCAACAGGATAACAAAGACATTCAATCAAGCAAGATCCCAAATATAAACAGGCGACGGGTTTAACTAGCATAGATACCTAATCCCGTAAATCAAACATAAAACATAAATACATAAGTACATAACGGGTTCATTCTTATCCTAGAAACCTATCCTGAATCATATCAAATCAACGAGATATATTAAATACATAATCATAGGCTTATACGTATTTAAAGTTCCAAGGTATAATGATAAAGATGCAGAATCGAAAAAGACTAGAACAACTTGACTCAAAAAATCCAAAAGATGACCGCCGCCTAGCACGACCCGAACCCTGCACCTGTAACTAAAGGGGGAAAACGAAGAGGGGTCAGTCTATAACTCGACTGAGTGAGGGGGTTGAACACACTCACACGATACATATATATAGAGCATAGCACGTACTAAAATAAAAGATTATGACCCGGGAATAAGGTTTTCCACACCGAAATCCATTTTTAAAACAAACGTATACATATTGTATCAAAAGCATAGCGTATCTTTAACTTAAAAGTCCTGTCCCGTTTCATAATCAACATAATGTATAAAACCTCGGCGAGTACGAGCAGAAATCCCATCCCGGGCTCCTCATACAAATCAAACATTACAAATCAAACCAAAGTAACCTTAAGAACAAACCTCCTTCTCCGGTGATGGAAGGGTTGTGCGACCCTAACCATCCATTATGCTATGTATGGGTCGTGAGTTTCATGACGCTCACGCTCGAGGATTCCATCCCACACCAAACCTCCTAGTGGGTTCCGGGTTGATCCTATCCGAGTGGAGACTACGCCCAGTCTTAACCCGACGACCCGCTGCCGTACCGGGCGTCCTGGCTCGCAGGCTCCGGGGCCCAACATTACCAATACATTACATTACCATTACATTCTCGTTCATTACAAATCATTAACATTACGAAGCCTACGTACCTGATCAGTGCATACCTTACCTTGCAACTTAGCGTATGCTATAGACGTACCTCTCCGTGTCATCCTAATTCGTAGCTGGCATGAAGACACACGGTTTGGAGTATAGCCTCGTTGCAAAACATTTCAAGCTTATGTATGCTCGTGTATATAATTTAAAACATTTAATCTTATGACAAAGTCATAAACGTATCATATATGCATATGTCTATTATATAAATATAATAATATAGTCGCATGTGGGCTTGAAAACGAACATATAGGGTTGTAGGTCGCATTATCTATAACAAACCTAAAACCTCACCTTGATGTACAAAATAAACGAACCGCCCAAAGCACTCCACGAGCAACTCCCTTCGAATAATCTAAACACAAGAAACAAGGCTAAGACTCCATATGAACCATAGAAACGCTCGGCAAATGCATATGGATGCAAATGATGCCATGCAGTTCATATAAGTTCATACTTAGGCATAATGGAGCAATTAACGAAATATCATACAAATAATTCAAGAATCAAACTCATAACACGTCAAACAAATTCATAACATATCAATCAAGCTCATAACATATCATACAATAGCATACCATATGCACTCATAAGGCTTAAAGTTCATATATGCAGGATCAAATTATATAAAAACTAATTCAAATAATTAAATATATAATATATATATATATATTTTATACATAACATATAGTCTAATAAGTATATATATATATATATATATATATATATATATATATATATATATATAGTCACGTACAAAATAAGAACCAAACAATATATATGCATAGGAAAAATAACTAATGTAGCTAACAAGTTGCATGAACTCCCTTATTTAACATTGATTTCATATTATACATAGACATTTACATAGCAACATTGACAAATACATGCATGAAATTCAAACAAAAACATACACATATTCTGTATATATATATATTATGTACATATATACACACTCAAGCACTTAGTACGCATAATGCAGTACATATATATATACACAGTCACGTAACACACACAAGCACATATGCATGCACTATATATACATTACATATAAATATACACATTACATGCAAAGAAAGGAAGAAAAATGCAGGAAGCTACTGCAAGGAGACTACCCGGCCGGGGAGAATGGTGCAGAAGGGAAAAGAAGCAACAGGAGCCTCGTTTTCCTTGTTCTTCTTACTTTTTCATGCAGCAGCAGCAGAGGATTCATCAAGGCATCAAAGAGCAGAAAAATAACAAGAAGAACACACATCTAAGACAGCAAAATCATGCACACATCAGCAGCAATTCACGCAGTAGCAAAAAGGGAAAGCAAATCTGTCACAAAACTTCAAACCTTCAAGCTTTTCATGAAGTTCAGCTATGGTAGATCCTTATACACTCAAGAAACATGAAAACCATGAATATAAATGAAACAAATACACCATATTGATCATATATCCAGCTGTAAATCAGAAACGAAACAAGGATGCTCAAGAATTCAACAAAATTTCATATAAACCTAACTATTCATGTAGCAGCCTCAAACATGCTCACATAATCATGAAACTCAGCAAATATGGACTTAAAAGAAAGAGGAGAAGATGGAGAATCAAATCATGGGCTTACCTTTCGAATTTGAGGCGAATCGGAGGAGTATTAAGCTTGGAAAGGCAAAATGAACTGTGCAGATTTCTTTCCCCCTTTTCTCTCTCGGTTTCCAGCTTCTTCCTCTCTCTCCAGGTCTGATTTCGAAATGAGGGTTAGGTACAGAGATAGTGGGATTAACTAGGGTTAAATGACTGAAGAATCAACTCATTTGGTTAAGGAATGAGAGAGATATGACCAAAATACTCCAAGGTGGCAAATCTGCACGAGCTGCTCGGTTCGGACAAATTTCGGAGGCTTAAACGGGCTTAGAAAAATACAAGGTAAGTTCCTTAGCTCCCATTCTTCGTTACGAGTCCAGCGTTACTTATGGAATTTGAATCCAAATTCCGTAGCTCAAGATATCAATTCCGGAACACAAGGCGCGCTAAAACTATTTAGGCCCTCGAGTCCCCAACAAATAAAATATGGTGCGTTACCATATCAAACAAGTCCAGAAAATTAAAATGAGCACATAATCGAATTCATAACACGTATAATTCATGCATATTGAATTGGCACGAAATTTCGATCTCAAATCGAACACAAACGCAACACATTTTCAATAAGTAAGCATATTATTCAAATAATAAAATTAAATTTTCAAAGAAATAATAAATAAAATTTTAAAATAATAATTAAACGAATTAAAATAAATAAAATTTTATTAAAAAGGCTATTTTTCAATTATGTCCAAAACTTTCAAAAAGTGTCAAATATGTCCATGTTCAAATTTTCAATTAAGTCCAAAATTAAATAAATCATACAATTAAGGCCTTAATTCACATGAATCACACAATTAACTAAAATTAGCATGCTCGGAAATTAAATTCACATATCATAAAATTCATAAAAATTCATATCATAAATCACTTAGGCAAAATTTGACATATAATTTGAATATTTCATATAAATTCAAATAATTCATATAAGAATTTCAAGTAATAAAGTATAATTCAATTAAATATGAAATTAAAATTATTTAAATTGCACATTTAGCTCTCTCGTAAGTGTGTACCTGGACGGCCGAAAAACCAGGATGTCACAATCTCTCCCCCTTAAAAAGGACCTGTCCTGAGGTCCGAATCTAGGTCTTGATCAACGCTGGAAAGAAGCTTAACTCCACGCTTCCATTGAGCCACTCTGATTCGGTTCTCAAAGTGGCTTCTCGGATTTTTAAATCCCGCTACAAGAACTCTTACCGAAGGAAAACTTCTAGTTTTCATCTCAAACCTCTGCCGAACCCAAACTCTAACCAGTTGCTCACGAACAACGAACCCCTTGTAGGAGATGCTTCCGAGGAATCTCGATCTCCCACTTTAGCTCTAGGAGCCTTCATCTCCAAACTGCGAAGCTCTCGAGCCCTTACCGAACCACGAAACCATGAGAAATTGGCCAACTCGTCAAAACGAGCGACCACTCAAATCTCATCGAAATCTCCTTAACTTTAGCAAACCGGACACATAGTCCTTAGCCTTTTACTCCCACTTCCAATTGGAATATGGAAGTAGTTAGAGAATCCAACCGGTTTTTTATGCTCGGCCTTAAACCGACGACATATTGGACATTGCTACACGAAGTTTGCAATGTCTCTTCTTACGCCGATACATCTATACCGGTTCGTCAAGTCCTCGAACAAACTTGAACCAAGAGTGGGGTAAGTCTCGAGACCTTGCACATCACGAGATGTAGACTAAACTCTCCCACAAGCAACACACAACCAAAGCCTTCCTTAGTGCCTCGATTGTAAACGAAGTAGTCTTGAGTGCCCCCGATTAGGCAAAAGCAGATGTCGAAGGCAACTCTCTTCTACCACCTCTTCCCACTCTAAAACCATACCTCTTTCCTGTCAAACGATTCAACGGTTGGCAATCCCAAAGAAAAGAATCGCTTAATATACCTCGTCAACACGAGAGCCTTCTTACTTTGAGGTAATTCTCGGTTCTTCTACCCGAATGTGTAGTCGGTTATACCCTTGCTAAGACCAAACTCGGCGCGAACCACGGAACTCTGGGGCAGAATGAACAACTCTTCAAAGCAAGTATAGGGTATTTATCTTCCACAGTTGACCTGTATAGCTCACGGTAGTCGATACTCACCCTAAGGTCCCGTCTCTTCTTAGGCAGGACTAGAGTACTCCACGAAAAAGTATTCAATAGATGAGACCACCTTCTAAGAGCTCATCGAACTACTCTTTCAACCCCAACAACCATGCTAGAGTCATTCGGTAGGAAGTCTTGGAAAAGTTCAACTCCGGGATAAAGATCAACGATATCTCAACGTCCCTATCAATTAATGAAGAATCCCAACTTTTAAGGAAACATCAAAATGACTTACTTTGATCTTTGTCTCCTCGAGCTTGGCTCGATCCCTTGGTTATCCCAAAGGTAAAACTCATCGTACCGTCCCAGATTAAACAACCGCTTCCACAAAGGATATAAACGGGCTAGCCTTTCAATCTAGTACCCGAAAATATCGTTGAGCCTAAAACGGACCTCCTAACGTAACACACCAACCCAACTCGGAACCCGAACAACCAACCCACGCCTAAGGTAGCTCCGTACTTCACTAGGTGCCTTCAAACAAAGCCACCAGGCAGACTCGGCCCTCACAACTCACAACCACCCGAGCACTCGACCTCACCCAACTCTCTTCCAAGAAGAGAGTTACACTAAAGAAACAACAATGCAAGCAACAACAAATACCAAGAAGCAACAAGGGGAGAAGAATAGTAAAACAAATGGGTTTCCCAGAGATTAAAATATGCATGTATGAAATGCCATGAATGCTTTGTGTACCGTTCACCATGTTGGTAGAGTTGAGCTCGACATCAATTTCTTTTCCTTTTAAAGTATCATCTTGAGCTTGAACCGGGATCTTGAAGTCACGGTATTTCGGAAGGTCTCAAATTCTTGTTGCTCGAACAACCGTTCCCCAAATATCCCAACTCTTCACACTTGAAGTATCCTTCCAATTCCTACGAATTTTTCCATATAACTCGAACCTCAGCGAGAGAGTGTTGAATCAATTCCGGTGGGGGAGGAGAAAGATATCAATTCTATCTTTGATAGAAAATCTCCTTGTCCACCTTGAATTTCTTGAAGATTTTCTTGAAATTCGGATCCTTCTCTTATTCTAGAACTCAAACCAGGTTCTTATCCCATATAAGAAATGTGGAATTTTGAGCATTGCTTACCCATTTCCACTCGAACTGTATTCCTTAATTTCTCGGACCGAATATGCATAGTTGAAACTGGAAAAACACTTGAATTATAAGTCGATTCCTTGTAAAATCTCCGGATGTTAAGGTAATCTTCATCGGCTCCCTATTTCTCAAGTTCCCAACTAAAATCACCTATCTTTTCCCATTCTTATCGAAGAAATAGGAATTCTTGAAATCTTCTTACCTCTGCACTCGAATAGATGCACTCGGGTCAAATCTCTCGAACAAGTTCCTCTATACGAACTCTTTCCCGAACTCTTTCAAGTTCAGTTTCATCTTTTCGAGTGACTTGAAACTCGGCCTTGAAATAAATGAGAATGCATCTCATTTCTTTTGTAAATTTCGAACAACTTCCTAAATCCCACCATCTCGAATCACCATCCTTCAATCTTGACATCTTCCACATCGCACAACCCCGAAGGACCAAAATTCCCAAACTTCTTCGTATCTCCTGGACTCTTGTTTCCTTTGCCCAATTCCCGGTGATATCCATCAATATTGAGAGAGCATTCTCAAATAGAATATAATTCTAGGAAATATCGATGCATGAGGTTTAGTAAATGCATGTTCATATGAACAATTAATGTAAATAATATAATTAATTCACATATGTGGTGCAAATGAATGCAAATGAACACATAATCCTAAGCCGAACGACCTAGACGGACCCAACACGACACTAGAGCTCCGGTTTTGCAACCAAGAGCTTTGATACCACTTTAAAATGTAGCACCCTGGAGCGAAGGGCACCACATCCCCCGCACCATAGCCCGACACGTGTAACGAAATGGGAACTCCGCACATGCACCAAGCCATGGCGAACGGAAGACAAATAAAAACACACCCCTAGGCTAGGCAGTCTTGACCCTAAAATAGAGTGCGCCACGATAACAAAATCAAATGCGGAAGCAACAGGATCACAAATACATTCAATCAAGCAAGATCCCAAATATAAACTGGCAAAGGGTTCAACTAGCATAGATACCTAATCCCGTAAATCAAACATAAAACATAAATACATAAGTACATAACGAGTTCATTCTTATCCTAGAAACCTATCCCGAATCATATCAAATCAACGATATACATTAAATACATAATCATAGGCTTATACATATTTAAAGTTCCAAGGCATAATGATAAACATGCAGAATGCAAAAAGACTCGAACAACTTGACTCAAAAGACCCAGAAGATGACCGCCGCCTAGCACAACCCGAACCCTGCACATGCAACTAAAGGGGGGGAAAATGAGAGGGGTCAGTCTACAACTCGACTGAGTGAGGGGGCTGAACACACTCACACGATACATATATAGAGCATAGCACGTACTAAAACGAAAGAAAATGACTCGGAAACAGGGTTTTACACACCGAAATCCATTTTTAAAACAAACGTATACATATTGTATCAAAAGCATAGCGTATCTTTCACTTAAAAGTCCTATCCCGTTTCATAATCAACATAATGTATAAAAGCTCGGCGAGTACGAGCAGAAATCCCATCCCGGGCTCCTCATACAAATCAAACCAAGGTAACATTAAGAACAAACCTCTTTCTCCGGTGATGGAAGGGTTGCGCGACCCTAACCATCCATTACGTTATGTATGGTTCGTGAGTTTCATGACGCTCACGCCCGAGGATTCCATCCCCCACCAAACCTCCTAGTGGGTTCCGGGTTGATCCTATCCGAGTGGAGACTATGCCCAGACTTAACCCGACGACCCGCTGCCGTACCGGGCGTCCTGGCTCGCAGGCTCCGGGGCCCAACATTACCAATACATTACATTACCATTACATTCTCTTTCATTACAAATCATTAGCATTACGAAGCCTACGTACCTGATCAGTGCATACCTTACCTTGCAACTTAGTGTATGCTATAGACGTACCTCTCCGTGTCATCCTAATCCGTAGCTGGCGTGAAGACACACGGTTTGGAGTATAGCCTCGTTGCAAAACATTTCAAGCTTATGTATGCTCGTGTATATAATTTAAAACATTTAATCTTATGACAAAGTCATAAACGTATCATATATGCATATATCTATTATATAAATATAATAATATAGTCGCATGCGGGCTTGAAAACGAACATATAGGGTTGTAGGTCGCATTATCTATAACAAACCTAAAACCTCACCTTGACGTACAAACCAAACGAACCGCCCAAATCACTCCACGAGCAACTCCCTTCGAACAATCTAAACACAAGAAACAAGGCTAAGACTCCATATGAACCATAGAAACGCTCGGCAAATGCATATGGATGCAAATGATGCCATGCAGTTCATATAAGTTCATACTTAGGCATAATGGAGCAATTAACGAAATATCATACAAATAATTCAAGAATCAAACTCATAACACGTCAAATAAATTCATAACATATCAATCAAGCTCATAACATATCATACAATAGCATACCATATGCACTCATAAGGCTTAAAGCTCATATATGCAGGATCAAATTATATAAAAACTAATTCAAATAATTAAATATATAATATATATATATATATATATATATATATATTTCATACATAACATATAGTCTAATAAGTATATATATATATATAGGTATACACTCACGTACAAAATAAGAACCAAACAATATATATGCATGGGAAAAATAACTAATGTAGCTAACAAGTTGCATGAACTCCCTTATTTAACATTGATTTCATATTATACATAGACATTTACATAGCAACATTGACAAATACATGCATGAAATTCAAACAACAACATTCACATATTCTGCGAATATATATTACGTACATATATGCACACTCAAGCACTTAGTACACAGAATGCAGTATATATATATATATACACACACACAGTCATGTAACACACACAAGCACATATGCATGCACTATATATACATTACATAAATATAAACACATTATATGCAAAGAAAGGAAGAAAAGATGCAGGAAGCTACTGCAAGGAGACTACCTGTAACGCCCTGACTTTTTGGCCGTACAGGTATGACATCACGAGTGGGGTTAGACCGAGAGTTTTGTGACTTATATGTGTTTTATTTGCTCCATGAATATTTAATTTAATAATTCGTGAACAAATTGCTAATATGTGACTTATATGACTCAAGTGATTACGTTAATCAAACTTGTTTTAATACATTTACTTGTAATATGGATGTTTTATTTTGAATATGTACGTATTTGATACTATATTAAATCCTTGGACTCAACCGAACTTTTAATTGGACCCCAATTACTCACCTATTCAACTTTCGGGACCCAACGGAAGTACTTAAATTCTTGTAGGACCAAAATGCAAATTCTTCCCTTCTCCTCCCCATATTACACGATGCATACCCCCTCCACAACCTTATTCTTTTTCTTCTTTCATTTTGCCTAACAATCAAGGGTTTGCAACTTCTCCTCCCTTCACCATTTCTTCGATCCATCAAGCAAGCTAGGAGGCAAGGAGTTTTCTTCCATTTTCAATCAAGAATGCAAGTTTCAATCATTTCTTCCACTTCTTCTCCTTCTCTTCCAAGGTATACATGTTTATATATGTGCAATTATGAATAAATTCATGTAGGAGTTAGGGGTACGTGATTCTTGCTTTCTAACTTAGTATCTTGTGTGAATATGCATGACTACATATTAATTCATGAGTTTTATGAATTCTTGGAGCAAGATGTATATATGTGTATATGTGTATATATATGTATATAGATATAATGGTGTTTTGTTGGATAATTGGCGATTTGAGGATAATATATGCATATAGGTATGATTTGTGGTGTATTTTGATGCATGTTAGTGTATGAATTGATCCGGAAGTGATTTGGGGTGGTTTTGGACCTTTCCCCTTCGAACCCCTGCTTCTTTGCCTTTGATTTTCGGAGAAGATGACCCAACACGGCCGTGTCCAACCTCAGTTATTTTCCAACACGGCCGTGTCAAGCTCTCGAGTTGGAATTTTTTTATTCCGACACGGCCGTGTCAGATTTCAGGCCAATATTGACACGGCTGTGCTGACTTCGTTTGAACTCCGTTTGACCTGATTTTTGAACCCACGGAAACCTCTTGAAGTTTATAATATCCTCCAATTGGAATCACCTCATTATCATTTTCCATTTGTGAGATATGATCGTTTGAAAATGGTGTCGCTACTTCATCGAAAGTCTGCATTGGTACAACTTCAAACCTACGCCATTTTCACCTCGCTTTGAATCATGATACGTGCCATATAACATTGAAAAGCTCTATGTGTCTAGTTTCATTTGCAATCAACAAAACTCAATTCCAAATTCTATAACTTTAGATATGATCAATTCTTTACAGCTTGCTCATTTTCGAGACTATCAACTTTCACCAAAATCCGTCTTCTTGCGTTCCTTTCACCCCCTTGATATCTGTATATGTTTTAATTGATCTCTTGTGCTTCAAAATTATATTTATGATATTAATGGATTATTGGATGATGGTTATGAGTGTTATGGCTTGATTTGCATTGGACCAACGTGACATGTATGTATAAATGTTTAAGTGCTATAATATGACTCTTTGTGTAATCAATGCATTCCCTATGTGTTTAGTGAATTCCTCACACTTCTAAATGATTCACATGCATGGTTGAGATGTGTAATAATGTATAATGAATTGGATATTGAACGAATGAATGTTATTGAACGAACGATAATGAACAAACACGATTTACTCGTGTAAGGAATGAAAGGCTTGTTTATATGAGTAAGTGGCATTAATGGTGACATGAACATCTTATTAGTACATTGTTATTGATCATGCATGTCCTCATATGTTAATGCATTGCCGTGCGTCTTATATGGTTCATTTTGAGTATCGAGTCTCGTGATCACACGGTGTTATCTTTTGTACAGTTTCTCCAGGGTGGAGAAGTGCCGGGTTCATAGGCTACCTCAAGTCTCTTTTCCTTTTGGTATTGGTCGGTAAGAGATGTAAAGGTGGGTTTTTCTTTTATTAGTTAAAATATGACCCCAAACCACCCAATGTGTAAGTTTTGAGCCAAAATTATATATATGTATATATCAAGTTTTAACGAACAAATGTTTTCGAACGTAAGCCCTTATTTTATGATCCTACCAAATATTTTGGCGAGAAGAGAAAGAATGTTATGCACAGAATGGGGCCCAGGGACTTGGTGTGAGTGGTGACCCGAGGAGGCATGGGCTGACGGTGATCCCTCACACTAGTCCCACCAATGTACGGCGTAACCGGACCTCGTTAGGAGTTAGCGAGGAATGGACGCTGAGTGCCACTAGGGGAGTCATGAAACCCTTTTGGTCAATGAATGGATGGTTCGGGCCGATCACCCGGCCATCACCCGGAGGAAGAAGGTGTAAATATTTATGATTGTGCACAAAAGAATGTTATACATGAATGAAAGAAGGAAAGAAAGAATGTTTAATGAATTACACGAGGTGGTGGTTGGAGATAATGCACGCCCTCTCGCCGGGCCACAAAGGACCTAATGAATGAAATGAATTGTTATAATCCTATTCGTTGAATTTTACTTCCCACTTGGGAAAATGTTTCTAAAACCTCGAATAAGGATTATAGCTTGCATGTATGTGTTTAAATTCCACTGTATTATGATATTATGCCTATCTTTTATACCCACCAGTCTGTCTAAGACTGAACCCGGAGTTGTTTCAGTTGTTTTGCAGGAAGGGATGCTAGGCGGGATCCAAGTCTGGGAGAGTCTTGCACGGTGTCTAGCTTTTCTTTCTTTACACTCGCATACCTATATTTTATGACCATTTTGGATATTGTATATGAATGTCGAGCGTAAATGTTGGTACCTATATGTATCATACTTGAAAAATAACTATTGGTACCTAGAGCATATAGCTCAATATATATGGATTATGAATTATTGCTTCCGCTGTTATGTTACTTTGTTGTTGTTGTTGTTGGGGTTTAAGTTATAGGCTAGTCCTGCCTGGCTTAGCGAGTGTTTTTGTCTCCGTTCGCTATGATTTGGCACGTGTATGGAAATCCATTTCGTATACGGGTCGGGTCATGGTGCGGGGGATGTGATGTCTCGCGCTCGGGCGTTACATCCTTAAGTGGTATCAGAGCCTCCAGGTTGTAAAACCGGAGCTCGCGTGTCGTGATTGAGTCAGTCTAGGTCGTACGGCATAGGAACAACTTGGCAACGTGTGCATTGCATTGATTTTCATTGCTAAATGTTACAAATTGCTGAAAATCACTTGCTTTATATGATTTTCTATCAATTTTGTTGTTTTATGTGTTGCACTTTGCATTGAATATGCATTGGTTGATTTAAATGTGTGCTATAAGCATATACTAATCCACATGCCAACTGGGTGGTTTCACCATGGGGCCAAGTAAGGTAACTTAATTGGTATGACTACAAACGCGGATCAATGAATGGATGCAAAGCTGAGAGAGCAAGGAGCATTGAAGAATTCAAGTTACGTCATCTTCTCGGGACTTGGGGATACACGGTGATACGAGAAGGCAAACAAGGACTGGAAAGCATCACCAATGACCGAATGATGTTCAACCTCCCGATCTATGCTTACAACATCGATAGCAAAGGACAGGATGTCATGCTAAATCACTATTATGGTGCCAGGTTCATTGCATTCATTGCACGTGCATTATATATTGTATTGAATTATTTAAATTCTTATTTTATGCACTTCAACATTGTAATCGTTAAATAATTGATTTGATGTTACATACTTTGATGTGTACTATGTGCTCCATACATTTTCCATCTTCACCCAACATGCATCGTTTTAGTGTTTAATTGTTAGGATGCTTCCCCGTATGACACTTCAACTACCACTTCCAACAAAGATAAGAATGCGATTTTAGACATTAAAGGTTGGGGCGAATTTCGGGATGTTCGGATGGGATAAGAAAAGAAAATTTGATTCCAGATTTCTAGAGGATTAAAAGAGAAATCATGAAGAGCAAAGAATTCGGGATGCTATCCAAATCAACCACTTCAAAGTGAATGTGAGTAATACACCGAACACCATCGCTAACAAGGATTGCTCATCACTAGGACATCAAGAATTTTGATTAGGAAATGGTAGATAAAGCTCGACTTGAGAAGGAGGAAATTCTTAAGGGGGGAGAGCACGACCGAGAAACAAATTTAAATTCAAGGTTGTGCTCGAAGAAGGAATGAAACGGCCCTATTAGTTAACCCTTCAAAGTGGAAGTTAAGTTACCAAATTCGGGTTGAAGATTGCTACGGGGTAATGTAAAGATTGACTCGATTGACATTTATACGAACAGAATTTGGATCTTGAAGATGATGGAATTAAGAAGAAGCTTCAGTTGAACTTTTAAGCTAGATACAGAGAAGGAAAACCTGATCAAAGTATTTTATTACGGGATAGTGATAGTGAAGGTAAATTATACTTATTGTAAGGGTCCAGACGACACAACAAAATGGAATCCTTAATAAGTCATCAGTTGTTTTCCATGATGACTTGGGAGCTTTGAAATGAGAAGAATCGGAAAGGGGTAAGCTTCGGAATGAAATCAAGAATAGGATCAACCGGTTCATCTTTTTCTCAAGCGGATGTACACTGAAGATATTAAAGACAAGTTAAGAACCGAGCCAACTTTTGAATCAAACCATGCATAGGACATTGAAGTTGCCAACTTCAAGTTTCTTTCCAACGGTGAACTGTACAAAGCATTCATGGCATATGCATACATGTAGTTTTAGTTCAAATAAAATTTGTTACTATGTACTTTGATTCCTAACTGTATTATTTGCTTTTGCATGAGTGCTGAACGATGTGATTGATATTTATTTCTTGCTTCTTGTGTAACTTTGTACTTGACTTTTTGCTATTTCCACTTGTGTTCTGTTTTACGTAGTGTTGTGTTGCACGGGAGTATTGGAGACTCCCTTGCCTTGTTTTTTTTTCGTGAGAGACGGGGTTCTCTCCTTGTTATTTGCGAGAGACGGGGTTCTCTCCTTGTTGCTCGAAAGACGGGGTTCTTTCATCGTTGCTTGTTACTCGCTTAGATTTTCGAGTGTTTAAGCCTTGGTAAGACGAGGGTCGTGACTAAACAACCAGCCCCATGGAATGCCTATGAAGACTCTTGATTTCTTGACGAAGGTTCGAGTATGACAACATTGAATCGTGATCGTGATGCGTTGAAGAGTCCGGTTAGGTTCATGGTTGTGAGCTAGTGGAAGTCTTTGACTCCCAACTCATTTTAAACCGAACTCCAAGAGTAAGTTCATAATGGATTCAAGCGGTGAGGGTTGAATCTCTTTTAGACCCCCTTATGGCATGGATCCAAACGGGTTACTCGCTTAACACTGGATTCCTTTCAAGGGCGAGTTACTCCTACCGCAATTGAAGACCCCTTGTTGCTTGAAGAGCTTTTCTGAACTAATTCCTGACGGGGGGTTGCTAACCCGCGTGGAATAAACACGGAAAAGTTTGCTTAGAGTCCAGAACTCCAGGCAGTGGACCTGGGGACCAGGTCCTCTTAAGGGGAAGAGGTTGTAACGCCCCGACTTTTTGGCCGTACAGGTATGACGTCACGAGTGGGGTTAGACCGAGAGTTTTGTGACTTATATGTGTTTTATTTGCTCCATGAATGTTTAATTTAATAATTCGTGAACAAATTGCTAATATGTGACTTATATGACTCAAGTGATTACGTTAATCAAACTTGTTTTAATACATTTACTTGTAATATGGATGTTTTATTTTGAATATGTACGTATTTGATACTATATGAAATACTTGGACTCAACCGAACGTTTAATTCGACCCCAATTACTCACCTATTCAACTTTCAGGACCCAACGGAAGTACTTAAATTCTTGTAGGACCAAAATGCAAATTCTTCCCTTCTCCTCCCCATATTACACGATGCATACCCCCTCCACAACCTTATTCTTTTTCTTCTTTCATTTTGCCTAACAATCAAGGGTTTCCAACTTCTCCTCCCTTCACCATTTGATCGATCCATCAAGCAAGCTAGGAGGCAAGGAGTTTTCTTCCATTTTCAATCAAGAATGCAAGTTTCATTCACTTCTTCTCCTTTTCTTCCAAGGTATACATGTTTATATATGTGCAATTATGAATAAATTCATGTAGGAGTTAGGGGTACGTGATTCTTGCTTTCTAACTTAGTATCTTGTGTGAATATGCATGACTACATATTAATTCATGAGTTTTATGAATTCTTTGGGCAAGATGTATATATGTGTATATGTGTATATATATGTATATAGATATAATGGTGTTTTGTTGGATAATTGGTGATTTGAGGATAATATATGCATATAGGTATGATTTGTGGTGTATTTTGATGCATGTTAGTGTATGAATTGATCCGGAAGTGATTTGGGGTGGTTTTGGACCTTTCCCCTTCGAACCCCTGCTTCTTTGCCTTTGATTTTTGGAGAAGATGACCCAACACGGCCGTGTCCAACCTCAGTTATTTTCCAACACGGCCGTGTCAAGCTCTCGAGTTGGAATTTTTTTATTCCGACACCGCCGTGTCAGATTTCAGGCCAATATTGACACGGCTGTGCTGACTTCGTTTGAACTCCGTTTGACCTAATTTTTGAACCCAAGGAAACCTCTTGAAGTTTAGAATATCCTCCAATTGGAATCGCCTCATTATCATTTTCTATTTGTGAGATATGATCGTTTGAAAATGGTGTCGCTACTTCATCGAAAGTCTGCATTGGTACAACTTCAAACCTACGCCATTTTCACCTCGCTTTGAATCATGATACGTGCCATATAACATTGAAAAGCTCTATGTGTCTAGTTTCATTTGCAATCAACAAAACTCAATTCCAAATTCTATAACTTTAGATATGATCAATTCTTTACAGCTTGCTCATTTCCGAAACTATCAACTTTCACCAAAATCCGTCTTCTTGCGTTCCTTTCACCCCTTTGATATCCGTATATGTTTTAATTGATCTCTTGTGCTTCAAACTTACATTTATGATATTAATGTATTATTGGATGATGGTTATGAGTGTTATGGCTTGATTTGCATTGGACCAACGTGACATGTATGTATAAACGTTTAAGTGCTATAATATGACTCTTTGTGTAATCAATGCATTCCCTATGTGTTTAGTGAATTCCTCACACTTCTAAATGATACACATGCATGGTTGAGATGTGTAATAATGTATAATGAATTGGATATTGAACGAATGAATGTTATTGAACGAACGATAATGAACAAACACGATTTACTCGTGTAATGAATGAAAGGTTTGTTTATATGGGTAAGTGGCATTAATGGTGACATGAACATCTTATTAGTACATTGTTATTGATCATGCATGTCTTCATATGTTAATGCATTGCCGTGCGTCTTATATGGTTCATTTTGAGTATCGAGTCTCATGATCACACGGTGTTATCTTTTGTACAGTTTCTCCAGGGTGGAGACGTGCCGGGTTCATAGGCTACCTCAAGTCTCTTTTCCTTTTGGTATTGGTCGGTAAGAGATGTAAAGGTGGGTTTTTCTTCTATTAGTTAAAATATGACCCCAAACCACCCAATGTGTAAGTTTTGAGCCAAAATTATATATATGTATATATCAAGTTTTAACGAACAAATGTTTTCGAACGTAAGCCCTTATTTTATGATCCTACCAAATGTTTTGGCGAGAAAAGAAAGAATGTTATGCACAGAATGGGGCCCAGGGACTTGGTGTGAGTGGTGACCCGAGGAGGCATGGGCTGACGGTGATCCCTCACACTAGTCCCACCAATGTACGGCGTAACCGGACCTCGTTAGGAGTTAGCGAGGAATGGACGCTGAGTGCCACTAGGGGAGTCATGAAACCCTTTTGGTCAATGAATGGATGGTTCGGGCCGATCACTCGGCCATCACCCGGAGGAAGAAGGTGTAAATATTTATGATTGTGCACAAAAGAATGTTATACATGAATGAAAGAAGGAAAGAAAGAATGTTTAATGAATTACACGAGGTGGTGGTTGTTGATAATGCACTCCCTCTCGCCGGGCCACAAAGGACCTAATGAATGAAATGAATTGTTATAATCCTATTCGTTGAATTTTACTTCCCACTTGGGAAAATGTTTCTAAAACCTCGAATAAGGATTATAGCTTGCATGTATGTGTTTAAATTCCACTGTATTATGATATTATACCTATCTTTTATACCCACCAGTCTGTCTAAGACTGAACCCGGAGTTGTTTCAGTTATTTTGCAGGAAGGGATGCTAGGCGGGATCCAAGTCTGGGAGAGTCTTGCACGGTGTCTAGCTTTTCTTTCTTTACACGCGCATACCTATGTTTTATAACCATTTTGGATATTGTATATGAATGTCGAGCGTAAATGTTGGTACCTATATGTATCATACTTGAAAAATAACTATTGGTACCTACAGCATATAGCTCAATATATATGGATTATGAATTATTGCTTCCGCTGTTATGTTACTTTGTTGTTGTTGTTGTTGGGGTTTAAGTTACAGGCTAGTCCCGCCTGGCTTAGCGAGTGTTTTTGTCTCCGTTCGCTATGATTTGACACGTGTATGGAAATCCATTTCGTATACGGGTCGGGTCATGGTGTGGGGGATGTGATGTCTCACGCTCGGGCGTAACACTACCTGGCCGGGTACTCCACAAGAACAAATTCTCCCCGGCCGGGGAGAATGGTGCAGACGGGAAAGGCAGCAACAACAGCCTCGTTTCCCCTGTTCTCCTTCCCTTTTCACGCAGCAATAGCAGAGGATTCATCAAGGCATCAACGAGCAGCAGAATAACAAGAAGAACACACAACTAAGATAGCAAAATCATGCACACATCAGCAGCAATTCACGCAGCAGCAAAAAGGGGAAGCAAATCTGTCACAAAACTTCAAACCTTCAAGCTTTTCATGAAGTGCAGCTATGGTAGATCCTTATACACTCAAGAAATATGAAAATCATGCATATAAATGAAACAAATACACCATATTGATCATATATCCATCTGCAAATCAGAAACGAAACAAGGATGCTCAAGAATTCAATAAAATTTCATATAAACCTAACTATTCATGTAGCAGCCTCAAACATGCTCAAATAATCATGAAACTCAGCAAATATGGACTTAAAAGAAAGAGGAGAAGATGGAGAATCAAATCATGGGATTGCCTTTTGAATTTGAGGCGAATCGGAGGCGTATTGAGCTTAGAAAGGTAAAATGAACTGTGCAGATTTCTTTGCCCCTTTTCTCTCTCGGTTTCCAGCTTCTTCCTCTCTCTCCAGGTCTGATTTCAAAATTACGGTTAGGTAGAGGGATAGTGGGCTTAACTAGGGTTAAGTGAGCTCAAGAATCAACTCATTTGGTTAAGGAATGAGAGAGATATGGCCAAAATACTCCAAGGTGGCAAATCTGCTGGAGCTGCTCGGTTCGGACAAATTTCGGAGGCCTAAAACGGCTTAGAAAAATACAAGACTAGGTTCCTTAGCTCTCATTCTTCGTTATAAGTCCAGCGTTACTTTCGGAATTCGAATCCCAATTCCCTAGCTCAAGATATAAATTCCGGAACACAAGGCGCGCTAAAACTAGTTAGGCCCTCGAGTCCCCAAGAAATAAAATATGGTGTGTTACCATATCAAACAAGTCCAGAAAATTAAAATGAGCACATAATCGAATTCATAACACGTATAATTCATGCATATTAATTGGTACGAAATTTCGATCTCAAATCGAACACAAACGCAACACATTTTCAACAAATAAGCATATTATTCAAATAATAAAATTAAATTTTCAAAGAAATAATAAATAAAATTTTAAGATAATAATTAAAAGAATTAAAATAAATAAAATTTTATTAAAAAGGCTATTTTTCAATTAGGTCCAAAATTTTCAAAAAGTGTCAAATATATCCAAGTTCAAATTTTCAATTAAGTCCAAAATTAAATAAATCATACAATTAAGGCCTTAATTCACATGAATCACACAATTCACAAAAATTAGCATCCTCGGAAATTAAATTCACATATCATAAAATTCATAAAAATTCATGTCATAAATCACTTAGGCAAATTTTGACATATAATTCGAATATTTCATATAAATTCAAATAATTCATATAAGAATTTAAAGTAATAAAGTATAACTCAATTAAATATGAAATTAAAATAGTTTAAATTGCACATTTAGCTCTCTCGTAAGTGTGTACCTAGACGGCCGAAAAACCGGGGTGTCACATGGTTGGCTAATCTTACAGTTATACCAGATTTGAAACAGCAGTTGCTGGAAGCTCAGGCTACGGATGCAGAAATTTAAAAGTTGGTAGATCGTTCTAGGGATGACCTAAATTCTAAGTTTGGGATTGATGATTCAGGATTGTTAAGGTTTGAAGCGAGAATATGTGTCCCAGAAGAGCTTAAGAGGCTTGTACTTGAGGAGGCACATCGCTCGAGGTACTCGATTCATCCGGGAAGTACTAAGATGTATCGAGACCTGAAAGAGAAATTCTGGTGGAATGGCATGAAAAGGGACGTCGTGAACTTTGTGAAGCGTTGTCTAACGTGTCAAAAGGTGAAGGCAGAAAACCAGAAGCCGGGAGGAACTCTCCAACCACTTCTTATTCCCGAGTGGAAATTGGAGCAAGTGACGATGGACTTCTTGTCCGGCTTGCCTAGAGTCAAAGGAGGGTTTGATGGAATTTGGGTAATTGTCGACAGATTGACTAAGTCCACCCATTTCCTCAAGGTTCAGATGTCCGAGAAAGTTCCAAAGCTAGCCGAGTTATATGTTCGGGAGATTGTGAGATTACATGGAGTTCCGGCTAGTATCGTTTCAGATCGGGATCCATGGTTTACTTCGATCTTCTGGCAGAATCTTCAGAAATGTTTAGGCACCCGGCTCAGGTTTAGCACCGCTTTGCATCCTCAAACGGATGGTCAATCTGAAAGACTAATACAGTACTTGGAGGATATGCTTCGGTCGTGTGCTTTAGATTTCCAAGATAAGTGGGATGAGCATCTGGCTCTAGTTGAGTTTGCTTATAATAACAATTATCGTTCGATTGGGATGGCACCTTATGAGGCATTATATGAAAAAAAGTGCAGGTCTCCTTTGTTTTAGGATATCGAGGATTGGAGGTGGACTGAAGAGAATAAGCTCGAGAGAGTAGAGCCTAAGGAAAAGATCGCTGCCACTATTGAGAAGGTTCATAAGATTCGACAAAGAATGAGGGCAGCTCAGGCTCGACAGAAGAGTTACGCCGATATGAGAAGAAGGCCCTTAGAGTTTGAGGTCGGAGATAGAGTTTTCCTGAAAGCATCTCCCAGAAAGGGCTTCACTCGAATAGGTAAATGTGGAAAGCTTAGCCCACGATACCTAGGGCCGTTTGAAATTTTGGAAAGAATTGGAGAAATGGCGTATAGATTGGATCTACCACCGAATTTGAATGGGATACAAAATGTTTTTCATGTTTCTCAGCTCTGCAAGTACTATCCCGATGAGGCTACCAATTTTTCCAATTGAAGAGGTTCAGTTAGAGCCGGATTTAACAATAGAAAAGCATCCAGTTGCAATTCAGGACCGGAAGATGCAAGAATTGAGAAACCGGAAGATTCCTTTGGTCAGGGTACTTTGGAGAGATCAGAAATCCGAGGAATCAACTTGGGAAACCGAGGAGAAATCGGGAGTTTATATCCGGATTTATTTGAGGACTCGAGTCGGACTTGAGGGCAAGTCCTTTTTTAGGGGGGAGGATTGTGACACCCCGACTCCGCCACCGTACAGGTATGATGTATGTGCACAATTTAAATTATTTTAATTTTATATTTAATTGATGCATTTAATTGAATTATATTTTATTATTTGAAATTCTTATATGAATTATTTGAATTTATATGAAATGTTTGAATTATATGTCAAAAATTTTCCTTAAGTGATTTACGATATGTGAATTTAATTCCCGAGAAAGCTAATTTCGTAAATTATGTGTGATTTATATAAGTTAAGGGCTTAATTGTACGATTTTATTTAATTTTGGACTTAATTGAAAATTTGAATTGGACTTATTTGACACATTTTGGAAGTTTTGGACCTAATTGAAAAATAACCCTTTTTAATAAAATTTTATTTATTTTTAATTCGTTTAATTTTATTTATTATTTATTATTTCTTGGAATTTAAATTTTATTATGTGAATAATATGCTTATTTGTTGAAATGAGTTGTGTTCGTGTTCGAATTGAGATCGAAATTTCGTGCCTTTTAATATGTTGGAGTTTTATGAGTCGTGAACTTGAATACATGCTCGTTATGTGTTTTCGGGTTTATATGTCGGGTTTTCGAAAGTTGTTTTCGTTGGGTGACCTAAAGGGGGCTAAAGTGTACTTAGCGAAACTTGGGTTCCGGGTAGCATATCTTCAACTCGGGAATTCGGATTTGAACTCCGTCACCTCCGTTGGACTCGTTTCAACAATTCGAGTGCAATGGAGCAGGCCTTTAATTTTTCGACCTCGTTTGGTACCCCAAAATCAGTCCGTAACTTTGTCTCGCGCTCATATGGCCACCTTTCACTAATTTGCACATAAGTCCCTCATCTTTTGAGCTTTTCACATGAAACTTGGACCCACATGACCATAACTCAGCCTACTATCACCTCCCATCCTTCTCCTCCTGATCCATATACAAGAGAAAGGAGGAAAAATCAGATTTTTGAGCAGCAGCAGTTCCAATCCCGTAACTATTCACCCTAGTGAGATTTTGAGCTCCAATCTCCATTTTCTTCCAACATCTTCAAGGGGTAAGCTTATATTTGATATCTATATGCTTAAGTGATCATTTGCATCCAAGAAAATCTGATTTTCATCCATGTTTCATATATTTTTTGTCTCATGAAGTGAATAGTTAGGTTTTGCTCCATATTTGAATTCCATGACTTCTTTTGGTGTTTCTCTTGAATTGAGGCTATAAACTTGATCACTTACATTTTATTTATTGTTTTATATGTCTGACTTTGGTGGTAGTTGTGATATGGGTGAGATACCATTAATGTTCTTGAGGTTTTGGTTGAGATATATGCATGAGTTTGATACCTTTTCTTTTTCCCAAGCTGCTGTTCGTTTTCAGCCTTGTTTGTGGGTGTATATAACCTGATTCGCTGCTGAAATTGCTACCTTAACTTGCCTAGATGTAGTGGTTTGGGATTGATTTGGAATGCAGGGCCGAACAGGGGAGGAAAACTCCATTTCTCGAGCCTGGAATGTCTCCCCGGGCGGGGAGATTTTGGCCATGGGAAGTACTCGGCTGGGTACTCTTATGCAGAATGTTTTCTGAATGAAAGTCCACGGCCAGGGGACTTTTTATGTACACGGGGAGATGGCTTGAAGAATTTTAATTGCTTTGATTGCTTTTTTCATTTATTTGATTCCTTTTATCCCTTTTGCATGATTTTAACGTGAGAATGCAGGGAATGATAACGCTACCTTATGATATGATAAATTGTGAACTTTGCATGGATTGTACATATATCATTTATGACTTTAAGTGTGTTTGGGGGGGCTGCATGTACGTGTAATATATATGTAATATATGTTATATATATATGTATAATGTTTAATATTTAATATGATATTTAATGTGGTCCTATGGTTTTATATGAATTCTTATGCATGAAATGTGTAATCTAAAAGTGATTTTGTGAATTAAATTGTTTGTTTTATTTTATGAACTACGTTTATGAATTTATTTGATACGTTTTGTACGAGTTTTGAATTTAAATGACTTACGTGATGCATTCTTGCATTTCATTTGCATCATTTACATTCATGACCATTGCCGAGTGTCTATATGGTTCATTATTGAGTCTAAGTCTCCGGTCATGTCTTCTTTTGTTTCAGAGCCTCTTCCGGAAGTTCGTGAGCCCGAGGTTTAGGTGCTTGTTCGCCCATTTGCCTTCCTATTCCACTTCTTTTGCAAAGGTGAGGTTTGCATCATTTGTATTGGATAAGTGACCTAAGACCTATTATGTGTTGTTTTCTTACCCCGTATGTGAATATACATCTTATATATATATATATATTAAATACGGGTGCTTAAGCTATGTTATGATTTTGTGAAATAAGCTTTACGTTTTCGAAATTGGTATAAGTAAGCTATATTTTGAAATTCGTTATTCATATATGCTATGTATGAGCGAGTGGTACCCTAAAAGATGGGAGTTTGGTTTGATTTGGTTTGTTGGGCCCCAGAGACGTGGGTAAGGGAGACCTGGGACCACCATGGGGTCGCCGGTTATGACCCCTGTGCACGCTCTCATTTGAGATATTCACGTGCGACCTATGGAGGTTGGGAAGGCGTGGTATCTTGAGCCCTCGGTGGATAACCGGGGAAGGCATATCGTGGGTTAGCTACCCCGTATGTGTTTGGTAATGTAGGTGGTAAGGTTTGATTCCTAATACACCATGGATGTGGGGTTGGAATTGTGATTTGAATTCGATTTTATGTATGTTTGATGGAGTAAGGCATAGTTCGTTCTCGTCGGACTTATGTTATGTTATGTTTTGTTCGATGGATTACAAATCGAGTTAGGATCTCTTTATGTACTATATCTTATGTTTTAAACGTTTTGGTATGAAAAACCTTAGCTTGGTTCATGACCATCATGTAAGGCTTAAAGTGCTTGTCCCACATCGGAAGAAGAGGAGAACGAAGCTTTCCTTATAAGGGGGTGGATACCTCTTCCCTGTTGAGGCCTTTTCCTGGTTGGGCACCTTCGGGTTTAAATACCAACGGGAAGAACAAAACCGTGAGGGTGGTGTCGCTTAGCCCACCAAAGCGGATAATATCGACAGGTGGGTTTTCGGGCTGTTACAAATGGTATCAGAGCTGGGACCTGGTCCGGTGTGTCAGCGAGGACGCTGGGCCCTTATGGGGGGGTGGACTGTAAGGCTTAAAGTACTTGTCCTACATCGGAAGAAGAGGAGAACGAAGCCTTCCTTATAAGGGGGTGGATACCTCTTCCCTGTTGAGGCCTTTTCCTGGTTGGGCACCTTCGGGTTTAAATACCAACGGGAAGAACAAAATCGTGAGGGTGTTGTCGCTTAGCCCACCAAAGCGGACAATATCGACAGGCGGGTTTTCGGGCTGTTACACATCACCTTTGTTATTTGGTCTGCTTTATATGTATTTAGGTGTGGGTGTGCGTTTAGCCCCCTCACTCAGTCGAGTTTTGACTGGCCCTTCTTTTCCTTACCCTCAGTTGCAGGTTGTCTCGAGCTAGGCGGGGAAGTGCTTCGAGTCTTGTTGTACTTCTAGTTTAGGTCGAGTTGCATCTCATATTTCCTGCTTTTGACTACTCTTCTCATATACTTGATATCATGAATTGTATTTTGGAGAATTATGGACTTTTGATGTATATACTTGATCGTTTTGGGTCGTGAGGCCTTGTATATGATACTATGCATTTATGTTCGAGCTCTTAGATCCTGTTTGTTGCTTCCGTACATTTATATGTTTGTTTTGCGTGCTCTATCCGAGTTTTAGCCCCGCTTAGCCTAGGGAGTGAGTGTAGGTTCCTTTCGCTTAGACTTGGACTCTTGTATGGAAATACATTTCATATGTGGGTTCGGGTTTAGGTGCGGGGGATGTGGTGGCCCACCGCTCCGGGCGTCACAGTATATGCATGAGTTATGCTATGATATGATATATATGATGTTTATATGATGTGTTATGTGTGATTTTGTGCCTCGGTTATATGATTTTGACTCTTGAATACATGTATGAACTTGAACACTTGAATATGATAACTCTTGTTGTTGCATTGCATCATTTGCATCCATATGCTGTAACGCCCCGACTTTTTGGCCGTACAGGTATAACTTATGTGTTTATGTATTTGAACGTTTTAAATATCTAATTATGTTGTTATACATTTATGTTGGAAAACAGCAGAGTAAACGCAACGGAAGTTTAAAAACTTTTCCAAAAGGGATCTAAAAGACTTGCAATGTTCATATCGTAATGTTGGGATTTCAAGAAACTTACAACAATTGAAGCTTTCTTGAAACGTTTTGAGCCGCCCTCAAACGTTCTTCAATCGGCATGAATTCCCCGCTTCTTGATCGATTCTTTCTTCGAGATTCCAAAGTAGAAATCCTCTAGAGTGATAATCCACACCAACCTAGATTCAAATCATGTTAGTGAGTATGCTAGTACTATAACATGCGTATTAAAGAAACAAGAAACGAGAAATAGAGAGCAAAAGAATTATCCCCAAAATTCCATGAAGATTAGACGTGATCTCAATATCACGTCTGTAACGCCCTAACTTCTCACTATTTTAAAATGACATATGTGTTTACTAATTTGCACGAATTAATTGGTTATATATGGTTTCTATAATTAAATTTCATTTTTTAATTTTTAAATAAGTGACTACTTGAAATATATTCAGTATTTGAATTTATATGAATAACTTGTGTACTCTTTAATTACGCGTTTAAATTATATAATTGCTTGATTAAACATTTTTGAAAAATATTATATGTAATTCTCATTAATTTTTTTTTCCCATTACATGCATTTCGTATATATTTAAATAAATATTTAAAATAGATTCTTAAATTTAAATTGAATTTTGAAACTAAATGAATTCTTGGCCGATATACATTTACGCGACTTGTTTGCTTGTCGTTTCTATGTTTGTTGAATTCGAAATTTTGTGGAAATTTAATATGTTCTAGATATGTGTGTCATTAATATGTATGCATGTTCCTTTCATGTTTCGGATTCGTTTGATTGCGTTTTAAATTTATTTGGTATGATTGGAACCAAACCGGGGGCTAACGAGCACTTAGCGCACCCTTGGTTCCGTAAGTGATATCTTGAGCTAAGGAACTCGGAATCGAGTTCCGTCAACCCCGTTGAACTCGTAACAAAAATTCAAGTTCAATAAACTTAACCTCATATTTTTCTAAGATCATTTGAACCCCTGAAATTCAATCGAAAACCGAACCGAATGCAAAACTGTCACATTTTAATAAAAGAGCCATAACTTGTCCAAACCTTGACCAAATTAACCATGGTTGGAGTCTATGGAACCCTAGTTAAGCCCACTATCTGACTCTTATCCCCCTAAACTGAACCAACCCTCACAAACAAGAGAAATATCAGCCCCAATCCTCTGCTCCAGTTTCATCCCGTCACCATGCCCAACCTTGGAGATTCAAGCTCAAATCTCCTCCAAACTTCATCCAATACACAAGGTAAGTTTAGGGTTGTAATATACATTCAATATGTGTCATTTTTAAACCATGTTTCCCTAAATTTGAGCTGGTATACTTGGAGATATGAGGATATACATAAATAGTTAGGTTTTGAAGTCATGTGTTGATCTCTCTCATTCCTTAATGATTTAGGTTGATTCCAACCATGAAAATGATTGTCTTAACTTCCTATTTACACTCATGATCATGTATTTTATGATGATTAAGTGTTTCTTGAGTTGCCATGAATGAAATGTTGAAGTTATATCATGAAATGATCATCCACACCTCCATCTCACGTTTCAACTTTTGGAGAGCATGTTTGTGTGTTGATTTGGAGCTGTTTTGTTGTGCATTTGTTGTCCTTTCTTACCTGTGTATGTGGGTCAGAGCTTGACCTCGTTACTGCTCTGTTTCTTGCTGCGTTTTGCTCCTTATTAAGCAGGTCGCCGCCGCGATCGGACCAAGAACAATCTTGGTCACGGCCGCGACTCGTGTGTGCGTGTTTTGGTTGTGTCTCAGGTCGCACCCGCGACCTGAATCACTTGTATTTTAGGTCGCGCCCATGACCACTGTTCATTTTTGCTCACGTATTATGTAAATTCATGAAAAATTCCGGCATATTATAAGGGAGTAGCGGCCGCTACCATTTCATGAAGGAAATGGGTCGTGGCCGCGACCATTCACAAGTCTGCATGAGATTTTAGTTGTTCAACGTGACTTGCATGGTTTGTTTGGCTTGTTTTTGGTTCGTTCTCTTCATTAACATGTAATATAATGTGTTAACTTATGTGTTATGAAGTTTGGTGAATTTTCGTCAAATACTTTCCGAGTTATGTATCAATATGTCATTAATGCTCCTAATGAGCGCATGCATGGGTCTTTTGCTTTCAAGATGAACCTTAATTGCTTCTTATTTCTTATTTGATAACTTGTATGATATGTACACGTGTTATATGACGTGTTATGCTTGTTATTTGGAATTCTTGGATTGCTTTGGCTTGATATATGAAAGATATGAACTTAAACGAATCTAAATGATACATGTATGCCTTGATACTTCATATTTGAACCCTAAGTGACATCTTGCTTCTTTTATTAATTTATGTGAATTGTATACATGGTATAATATGTATTACGAGTATCATTTGAATTCCTTGAATGAATTTGGTAAGATTTATGAAAGTGATGAACTTAAATGATTTTGAATTAATCTTGAAATGAATGAGTTGAACATTTATATGTCCATGAAGTATTAATCATACACATGAACGATTCCTTGCCATAGTACTATAACTTATACATTCATAATCTATGTTATTCCAATCATATATGGCTTATGGTTCGATGTGATACAAAATATGAGAGATACGAACATATGAATATGAAACCATCTTATATTGAACATTTTGAATGAATTCCTTGATTATATGACCTCATAACATGATTTATGCTCTTTATGCATTTCATATCATGTGCATAATGTAATGCCCCAAATTCCGGAAGTTCAGGTAAGCACGCCACATGCGGGTCTTCGGGAGTTGGGGGTTTAATTTTATATATTTACTTGCTTATTATAATTTCATTACGTTCCTATGTGCATTATACATTCCTATGTATTTATATGAATTAGTTTTAATGAGAAATTCATGAATTAAGTGATAGTGTGCTTAATTGTATTATGTGACTTTAATTGATCATTTCATTAAATTTATGGACTTAATTGCATTTCACGAGTTGGGAGTTAAATGACTAATTGTTAGAGATGATACTTGATTGCATTCATTTAAATAACCTAGGGACTTGTTTGCAATTGGGTGCATTTGTCATGTTAGTGGATGATATAATATATCATGTATATGTATCTCTTCCATCACTTGCTCATACATACATTTTCATACAAGAACAACACATACACACACACTAAGGATCGATTTTCACACCTCAAGAGAAGGAGAAGAATTCATCTCTTAATCCAAGCTATTTTGAGGAACTTTGAAGCTAGAAGCATCAACATCTTCATCTCTTCATCCTCATTTCATTCTTCTTTCATTTCAAGGTATAACATGAGAATGGATTGAATCTCTTGATTGACTATATGAGTAGGGTTTGATGTTAGCTTGATGCTTTCATGTGTATTCATGATTAGAGGCATGTTTAGCTCATATTTCCTTCATTTCTTGCATGAAACATGAGGATATGTAAAAGTTGGTGTATATGAATAATTATGGGGTTTTGGGGCTTAAGTCTTGGTGATTTGATGCATATTTATTGGTTTGATTGTTGTATAGTTGAAGTATATTATGTATATGTTGTGTTTGAGCATTTATATTGGATTGAATTTGGTGTTTTGGTTGGATTTTAGTGCTGTCCGATTTTGCCTTGTTTTTCTGCTACGCACAGATGACACGGGCGTGTCATCTTTGCTTTGTGTTGGGTGACACGGGGGTGCATGTTGGTTAGTTTGGATTTTCTATACCGTGACACGGGGGTGTCACGGTTTGCCTTGTCTTGGTGACACGGGCGTGTCGCCTTCCTTTTTACGCATTTGGTCTGCTGTACCGTGACACGGGGGTGTCACGGCTTAGTGTATTTTGGTGACACGGGCGTGTCACCCTCTGTTTTCATGCATATTCTTTTGCGTGCATGGATGTACGTGTATGTGTTATATACTTGGTTTATTGACAATCATGCTCGTATTTGACATTCATTAAATCGTATTGCATAACATATTGGTGCATGACTTTGCCGTTCATCATAATTAGTTCATTCGAGTCGAGTCTTATTTCACACTTGTCCTTGTTGCACAGATCACGGTCCAGGTTTCTAGGAGCCCGCTCAGTAGGGTGCTCTCTTGCTTCTTTCTGGTTAGCTCGTCAAGGTTAGGTTTAAATTCTAGATAAATAGAACCCTTACAACCCCTATGTGACTATTTCGGCCAAAATGTATATATACATATACCTATAGTTTGCGAACTTTATGATTTTCAAATGATTTAGCAAAACCGATTGATTGACGGATTGATCATTTTGGCGAGTCATTGAATTGCACTGTGGGCCCGAGGATAGTGGCTCGAGCCAACCTGGAAAGCATGGGCTGACGGGTAACTCGAGTGCTATCCTCACCAAACTGGGATGACCCCTGAAACCCCTAGGAGATTAGGGGAGGAAGGAGTTCCGGGCTTAGGGATTCATGTACCCTCTGCCCAGACTGATTGGATGGTGGGGCCTTGCAATCCCACCATCACCCGGAGGAAGAAGGAGTCACTGAAACTGCTAATTGTGCACAGTAAATAATTGCTTGATCACCTAATCACCTAATAACTGATTGATTATACACGGTTGGAGTAAGGTTGGAGAATTGCCCTCACTCGCCGGGCCACCTATTGATTGTATTGAACTGAATTAATTGGTAAATTGAATTAGTTGTAACCTCGGGCGATAGTACCTTCTACTCTAATAATTGTGTTTGATTTCCTAAAATTATTACCCGAGATTATAACTTGCATGTACGTGCGCATATATTTATTTATACCCCTCGCTCAGTCCGTTTGGACTGACACCTCAACTTTTCAGTTTTGCAGGTTCTTGCTAGGAGGGAATTAGAGTCTCATGTCTTTTATTCGGGTCTAGCACTGCACCTTCATACATTGTACTTGTGTTGATACTAGTTATTTTGTAGTATATCTTGAATTATGCTTAGGATTGATATTGTAACGTTATGATTGTCGGTACCTATAAGTAAATATGTAAATATGGTACCTATCTATATATTGAATGCTTTTGCTTCCGCTATTTTATTGCTCTGAGTTGTTTTGGTTTGTATTGAGGGTACCCGCCTAGCCTTATGTTTTTATTGTCTCCCGTTCGCCATAGCTTCGATTTATGTATGGATTGACCGTTTCATATGTGGATTGGAGCTATGGTGCGGGGGATGTGGTGCCTGGCGTTCCGGGTGTTACACATAACATGTCGTACGTCTATGTGGTCTCATATTGAGTCATTTCTCACGAGTACACCTTGTTCCTTCCTTTGTACAGTTCGTTTCTAGGGCGGAGACGTCCGTTTGGAATAGGCAACCTGCATTGCTTATGTTTTGTGTCTCGTGGTGTTCCAGGTGAGGGTGTTTTCGTTCTAGTTATATATTAAACCCTACAACCGTGCGTGACAAGTCTGGCCAAAACCTATATATAATTATGTATGGTTTTCAAATGAGTTTATCGAGTAAACATTTTCACAAGGTTTATGAAATATGTTATGCTTCTTATGAATCAAATGTTTTGGCAAGATTATGCATGTATGTTATGTTCACCGGCCCAGGAATTTAGTACATGTGGCTATCCGGGGAGGCAAGGGCCGACGGTGATCCCATGTGCTAATTCCATTTATGTTCAGCGACGAAACGGATCTCGTTAGGAGTTTTGACAAGAAAATGCTAGTCGGGCAATGAGGACTCATGAACCTCATTGCCATTATGTATGAGGTGGTCGGGTCTTGCAAGCCCGTCCACCGCCGGAGGAAGAAGGTTGGAACTTATCTTATGACTATGATTATGTTATGATTGTTATACACCGTGCGGGAAGGTCGGAATACGGATTGCCCAAACGACTATATCTTATGTTATGTTATATGATTTGTATGTATTATAATATATTGCATGATCACATATTTCAAGTGTTAAGGATATTTGTTGTACACGGTCGGAGTTTGGTTGGAGATGATGCACGCTCACTCGCCGAGCCTTTATGTTTATGTATGAATTGTGAACCTAATGAATTTAATATGATTAGTCGTAAAGTCCGAGTATTGCTCAGCTATTCTCTTGCCTTTTGGGAACTAACTCTAAATAAAACTTTGCTCGGGATTTATGACTTGCATGTGCATGTTTTATATATATGTATATCGCTCCTGCTCACTCAGTCTTCTAGAGACTGACCCTCTCCCTCCCCAATCTTTTAGTGCGCAGGTTTGGCGTTGGAGTTTCAAGCTAGGCGGAGTTGTGTTGAGTCTTTGAGTCGGTCAGGTTAACTTAGAAGAGTCTCTACACTCGCATATGTATTTAAATTGTATATGATTCGACTTTGTAAGATTATGAATTTGAATCTTTATGTATTTGTTAATGAATTGCCTTGCCGAGCTTTGTTATGATTTAAAAAGAGGCCTGAGGAGCCCAAGTCTGCTTGTGGTTCGTGTGTTTAATTTCTGCAAGCCCGTGACCAATGCATGTGTTTGTATTTTAGTTTTCTGCTGCACTATGCTTTGTTAGTTGGTTATATTTGCAGGGTCTAAGATCCGTCTAGCTTAGGAGGTTTGTTTTGTTTGTCTCCCGTTCGCTATGGTTTGATACGGGTGCAGACTTCCCATTTCGTTACCCGTGTTGAGCCATAGTGCGGGGGATGTGGTGCCTCACGTGCGGGGTGCTACATCCTTAAGTGGTATCAGAGCCCGGTTGCAAAACCGGTGTTCTCGTGTCGTGTTTGAGTCAGTCTAGGTCGTGCGGCTTAGGAACTACGTGACAATGTGTGCATTGCATCGATCTTAAATATGAAATTTGGCTTTCTTTTTAATTTTGTTAAATTGCATGTTGCATTATTATATGGATCCTTGCCTTTCGTGTTGAATATGTGCCATGAGCATGCACTAATCGCATGCATATATTCTCGAAATGAGTTATGATTTCTAGGTTATGAAGATAATATCAAACCACGGCCAAGTATCATACTATCAACGCCCTGTTGCAAGTTCTTTTGAGGCATGGAAGATAGGAAGGATGCACCGGGGTGAATATAGAGAACTCGAGATGCGTGGTCTCCATAGATGGAGTTAGAGTTAATGACTAGGAGTCAGAATGGTGGATCGTTTTGGAGATGCAAGGGTAGAGAGGCAATTGATGAAATGAGAGTTGTTCGGGGAATGTCGCTGACTCCGAAGATTGATGTGTGTAGCTCTCCTACATAGAATGTGGTAATTGGATGCAATGGGATCATTTAATCTAAGGCATGTCTTGAAGGTATTTTGGTTTAGGACTTGATTATTGAAGAGTCAAGATAAAATGGCTCCGGTGGGAGTCCTGCACTAAGGAACATCAAAGAAGGGTTTTTGAATAAACCTATTGATTAGAACTTGAGTTATAGAAGTCAAGATCGAGAAAAATCCAAATTCGAGAGCTCTAGATTTTGATCAAGATGGAGAACGAGTCGGAAGAGGATTAGAAGGGGTCAACTAACGTGGGAAATACAACTTCATGGAATGCGATTTTGCTATAGACAAGATTTGAGTTCCTTTTTCTCAACTCCAAGCTAAATTGTCGTGTTGTGAGGTGGAAATGGAAATATGGAGCAACTAATGGAAACGGTAAAAAAAGACAAAGACTTTCTGGAAGAAAATCGTGCGCTCAAGTGGAAGCAATCGGGAAATAAATTCAATTCGCTAATCCCAAACTTATAAAGGATGAGCAAGGGAGTCTTGATCACGGTGATGATACATTAGGGTTCAATTTTGTACGATGGTTGGGCAATGTCGAAGGATGATTCTCGGGGAGAAATTCGGATGCTAATTCAGTGGATGCACAATGATTTATGGAAAACTTGAAGATCGTGGGAAAGACAAGGCATGAATTGCAAGTCAAAGTAATCTCGTGGTTGGAGGAATGAGGGAAAAGCTACCGAGCGAACTGCTTACTACATTGGTGACAGGTTCAAAACATTCATGGCACGTGCATCATATTTTGCATCAATTGTTTATTTTCTTTATTTTGGTTTGTGCGCGTATTTCTATCTGATTTCGTTGCTCTAATGTGCTGCCTATTTAATTGTTGTAAGTGGGTCACGTGCATTGTCATTTTAACCCGACATGCATTCTAGTGTTTATTTGATAGGGAGTTCTTTCATCACATTTCTCAAGTATTTCTTCGTTCGGGCCATATCTGAGTTAAGAGGAAAAGAAATAATGGGATGGCACATGACAAGTAAGATGATTTCGGGTAATACAAAACTTCAAGTAATGGATAGATTGGTGGAAAGGAACCTATAAGTGAAAGTGAGACTAGATTTGGTTTTGGGATGGTTGGATCGAACAAGAATAAAGAAAAAGGGTTTCGAATATTAATAGAGTTAGATGAGAAGTGGAAAAGCCAAGTCTTTGGGTTGCTATGTTATTTAAAACCCTTCCCAATGAAATTTTCATCAAGAATTTCGAGGAAAGAAGGTTCGATGTATAACGACAGAAATTTTAAAGGGGAGAGCTTGACCAAGAGGCGAATTCAAAACTTGAGGTCGGATCCGAAGGAATAAAAATAACCGAAATGTAATTAAGAAAGATCTGGGGATTTTTATGTTGGCAAGCGGAGATAAATAAGACAACTTTATGGGATGATCAGTAAAATGAGAGCTAGGCCACTAAATTCGGGCTGAAGATTTTCACGAGGAATGGAGAAGATAGATCGTTGAATTGTTTTGTGTATGTAAGTCAAGTTGAAGACAAAGGAGTTATGAAGGAGTTCGGGGAAAATATCTAAGTTGAATTGTCAAGAGGAAACTGATTCAAATTATCATGGGAAGGGATATTGTTAATGAAGTTTGATTCCATGAGTTTGGAAGGAGATTCTAGAAGAAACAAAACTGAAAAGGAACCCTAAGAATCATCAATAACGTTACCTTCGCTTAAATAATTGTAGGGGCCAAATACCGAATATAATCTTAAAGGTTGTTAATAATAGATATCATTGGGGATAGGTTAGACACCGATATGGTAAAGATAGATGCTATGGACCGGACATTGGAACTGATATACTAAATGCATAACTGGAAGTCAAGTTAGTTATTGGGAAGAGTTAGTCTGACTAAAAGAATTTAATAGGGGTTGAGGGAGGATTGAAGAAGTTTAGAGGCAACAAAAGTCAGAAGGGATTTAAGAGTAAAATCCTTAGGGGATTTATCATTGGCTTCACAGGGGGACCTTGAAGACTTAAAGACAAGTCAAGCACAGAGCTCACTTTCGGGACAGATCAGACAATGGATAACAAAACTCATAGCCCTAAACTATGCAACTACGGTGAACGGTACTTGTAGCATCCATGATACATGCATTCATGCAAATTTAATTCAAATAATTTCTATGTTATGTGTTTTGATCTCTTATCATGTTCAATTTGCTTGGAGTATTTGATAGTCAACGTGAATGATATTTGTTACCTGCTTCGAGTGCCTTATGTGATTTTAATTATGATCTTGTGTTGAGTTGCTTAGGAGTATTGGAGACTTTCTTGCTTTATATCTTCTTTGAGAGACGGGCTGCTCTCGTTGTGTGTAAGAGACGGGGATTCTCTTATTCTATTTGAGAGACGGGGTGCTCTCTTTGCTTACGAGAGACGGGGTTCTCTCATTGTTGCTCGAGAGACGGGGCTCTCTCATTGTTGTCTGTGAGAGACGGGGCTCTCTCCATGTTGCTTGTGAGAGACAGGGAATCTCTCATTGTTTGTTCAGTCGAGTAGTGAATCCGAGGACGGATTCTTTTTTTAAGTGGGTGAGATTGTAATGCCCCAACTTTTCACTATTTTAAAATGACATATGTGTTTACTAATTTGCGCGAATCAATTGGTTATATATTGTTTCTATAATTAAATTTCATTGTTTAAATGTTAAATAAGTGACTACTTGAAATATATGCACTATTTGAATTTATATGAATAACTTGTGTACTCTTTAATTACGAGTTTAAATTATATAATAGCTTGATTAAACATTTTTTAAAAATATTATATGTAATTCTCATTAATTTTTTTCCCATTACATGTATTTCGTATATATTTAAATAAATATTTAAAATAGATTCTTAAATTTTAATTGAATTTTGAAACTAAATGAATTCTTGGCCGATATGCATTTACGCGACTTGTTTGCTTGCCGTTTCTATGTTTTTTGAACTCGAAATTTTTTGGAAATTTAATATGTTGTAGATATGTGTGTCATTAATATGTATACATGTTCGTTTCGTGTTTCAGATTCTTTTGATTGCGTTTTAAATTTATTTGGTATGATTGGAACCAAACCGGGGGCTAACAAGCACTTAGCGCACCCTTGGTTCCGTATCTGATATCTTGAGCTAGGGAACTCGGAATCGAGTTCCGTCAACCCCGTTAAACTCGTAACGAAAATTCGGGTTCAATAAACTTAACCTCATATTTTTCAAAGATCATTTGAACCCCCGAAATTCAATCGAAAACCGAACCGAATGCAAAACTGTCACATTTTACTAAAAGAGCCATAACTTGTCCAAACCTTGACCAAATTAACCATGGTTGGAGTCTATGGAACCCTAGTTAAGCCCACTATCTGACCCTTATCCCCCTAAACCGAAAAAACCCTCACAAACAAGAGAAATGTCAGCCCCAATCCTCTGCTCCAGTTTTATCCCGTCACCATACCCAACCTTGGAGATTCAAGCTCAAATCTCCTCCAAACTTCATCCAATCCACAAGGTAAGTTTAGGGTTGTAATATACATTCAATATGTGTCATTTTTAAACCATGTTTCTCTAAATTTGAGCTGGTATACTTGGAGATATGAGGATATACATAAATAGTTAGGTTTTAAAGTCATGTGTTGATCTCTCTCATTCCTTAATGATTTAGGTTGATTCCAAGCATGAAAATGATTGTCTTAATTTCCTCTTTACACTCATGATCATGTATTTTATGATGATTAAGTGTTTCATGAGTTTCCATGAATGAAATGTTGAAGTTATATCATGAAATGATCATCCACACCTTCATCTCACGTTTCAACTTTTGGAGAGCATGTTTGTGTGTTGATTTGGAGCTGTTTTGCTATGCATTTTTTGTCCTTTCTTACCTGAGTATGTGGGTCAGAGCTTGGCCTCGTTACCGCTCTATTTCTTGCTGCGTTTTGCTCCTGATTGAGCAGGTCGCCGCCGCGATCGGACTAAGAACAATATTGGTCGCGGCCGCGACTCGTGTGTGCGTGTTTTGGTTGTGTCTCAGGTCGCGCCCGCGACCTGAAACACTTGTATTTTAGGTCGTACCCATGACCACTGTTCATTTTTGCTCACGTATTATGTAAATTCATGAAAAATTCGGGCATATTATAAGGGAGTAGCGGTCGCTACCATTTCATGAAGGAAATGGGTCGCGGCCGCAACCATTCACAAGTCTGCATGAGATTTCAGTTTTTCAAAGTGATTTGCATGGTTTGTTTGGCTTGTTTTTGGTTCGTTCTCTTCATTAACATGTAATAGAATGTGTTAACTTATGTGTTATGAAGTTTGGTGAATTTTCGTCGAATATTTTCCGAGTTATGTATCAATATGTCATTAATGCTCCTAATGAGCGCATGCATGGGTCTTTTGCTTTCAAGATGAACCTTAATTGCTTCTTATTTCTTATTTGATGACTTGTATGATATGTATACGTGTTATATGACGTGTTATGCTTGTTATTTGGAATTCTTGGATTGCTTTGGCTTGATATATGAAAGATATGAACTTAAACGAATCTAAATGATACATGTATGCCTTGATACTTCATATTTGAACCCTAAGTGACATCTTACTTCTTTTATTAATTTATATGAATTGTATACATGGTATAATATGTATTACGAGTATCATTTGAATTCCTTGAATGAATTTGGTAGGATTTATGAAAGTGATGAACTTAAATGATTTTGAATTAATCTTGAAATGAATGAGTTGAATGTTTATGTGTCCATGAAGTATTAATCATACACATGAATGATTCCTTGCCATAGTACACCTTGTTCCTTCCTTTGTACAGTTCATTTCCAGGGCGGAGACATCCGTTTAGAATAGGTACCCGCATTACGTCTGTTTGGTGTCTCGTAGTGTTCCAGGTGAGGGTGTTTTCGTTCAAGTTATATATTAAACCCTACAACCGTTCGTGACAAGTCTGGCCAAAACCTATATATAATTATGTATGGTTTTCAAATGAGTTTATCGAGTAAACATTTTGACAAGTGTAACAGCCCGTATTTTGAGATCAGGATAGCACGGGTAAGTAAAGGGTTAAGAGGAAAGCGTTTATAGCCTTAGTCCATTACACATTTCACTATATGTGAATTATGTGCATCCATGTTTCGATCTATAATTGTGCCTTCTTGAGAGAACCATATCACTATTCATTCACCGAACCCTAAACCTTTAAAAACCTTAGAAAGCTGATTTCCATATTTTCCAAACTCATATCATAGCTTTCATCATTCCGAAATACATTTTAAAAATTATTTGTTGAAAATTCCATTTAGGTCCCTAGTTACTATTCACCTTTAATTGTAGGAATTTTCGAAACACTTTTACCTATTCAATATTGGGCTCGATAGAATCCTTGCAAAATTTTATGAATTTCGGTATGATTTCGAAACCCTAATTCTTAACGTAGCTTCCGTAGAAATCAAAACCGGCCGAAAAACCCTAATTTTGCCCTAAATTAGAAATTTCCGAATTTCAACATTTTTCCTATACAATATTATAACCATCATGATCCTTGGATTATTTTATGAATTTTAGGATCTTTTCCAGATGCTAGTTCAAATCCTAACTCGTTTTATAAATTTTTCTTTATTTTTCCAAAAGTACTATTGCCACCGTAAAAACTAATTTTCAAACCGTCCAATATTTGGTGTACAATATTACAGTCAAAATGATCCTTGAATTATTTCAAGAATCATGGACACTTTCTCGGAAATCAATTCGCATTCTAGCTTCGTTTTTGAATTTTATCGTATTTTTCAAAATTCCCGAACGACTACTACTTTAAATGTAGACGTTCAAACGTTAAGTGTTTATAACCATTAGAAAGCTCTTTCAATTCTCTTTATTTTGCAAGTTCTCTCATTTGAAACTAAACCCTAGACATTCTTCTACGAATTTATTATCATTTTCATCCCATTTTAGAATTATTTTTATTTTGTTATGATTATTAAATAAATTAATTATATTTTAAACATACGCATAAGTATACAACTAAACCCCCCTAATAAATGAACCTAGCTTACTCACACCATGATTCATCTAATTAAGTCCCTAAACTTGCAACATAAGCCCCCAAGACATACCTATAAATAGCCTCCCAACTTCACATAAGAAATCACAGCACAATCTCCCACATCTCTCTCTCTCTCTCGTGACCCTCTCTCCCTCTCTCATAAGGTACAATTTTCTTTTATTATTTCATGCTTTATGTTATGTTTTTAATATAATAATATTAGTAGCATGCTTAGGAATAATAAAATTATGCTTTAGGAATTTATTTTTATAATATATATGCATAATTGTTAGCTTTCTGTGTAATGTGCCTACATTATGGAATTTTATTTAATTAATTGCATGAATTATGATATGATGTAGCATGAGTATGTATTTAAATAATTATGTGCTTATTTGATTAAATTTATACTTAGAATAATTTATTTGGATTTGATTTATTATTAAAGTGTTACATTTGAATTTAATTATATGTTATGAATTCAAAAATTTATTGAATGTGATCATGAACTAGTATGAACATCTTCATAAGCTTAAGAACACATTCATAATGTTCTTGAATCAAAATCATGTGCACGTGTGATAGTGTGTGTGTGTGTGTGTGTTTAATTTTGTGTTATAAATTGTTTAATTCATAAGAAATTGAATAGTAAATGTTTTAATAGTGACTTTGACTTTTTGGTCAACATTTAATTAAATAATTTCGAAATTAATTTAAAATTAATTATAAAATAGGATTTTGGAATTTTAAATAAAGATTTTTCCAAATTAATTCAAAAATTAATAAAATTATAAAAGAATTTCAAAATCAACCTACATTGTTGAATTAAATCCTAAGTTTAATTCCTAATACTTTAATTAAGGTCACAACATGATTAATAAATATTTAAGTGGTTAAAGAATTCTTGAAACCTAATTAATTAATTAAATTTTCTTAAACAAGTTGAAATTTAAATTTTACCGGGATTAGAATAATAAGAACCTAGTTCTAAGTCAGTAGTAATTATTTTCAGGCGACAATTGCACTGAACAGTGGGATCCGTTCCAATCTGTTTGAATTTTGATACTAGGTGAGGGTTAAAACATTTTCAACTGGAATCATGTATATATCTATATCTAATTATAAAATGATTTCCAAATCTACCTATCTATCATTTGATTTCCTATTTATACATATTAATATAATAAAATATTCCTCTTTATGAGGAAAATACCATTAAGTCGGAATTAGGATCTTATCCGGACAATATATATTTCAGTCCTATTAATATTAAGAACTGATTCCCGACTAAGCAAGTCAATTATCCTTATCATTTATCAAAATGGGCCCGGCGTGCAGCTGTGTCGAGCAATACTCGGAAGGCATCGGGCCGAGGGTATTGTTGGTGCCACAAACCGCCACCAACTCTTGGTAGTGGTTTAGCTGGAGGTTAGTTACTCCACGCCAAGAGACTTACAAGGGAGAATAACCTCCCTGGGAGAGATAGCTTCCTCCTACATATTACATATCGTCGGTAGTTTTGCTCCCCTACTGACACTACGTTGTTGCGGAGTTATTATCATATTTAGTTTTATTAAAGTACCGGTGCCTTGATCAGGCCCGTGCTATTTTACAAATATTTTAAGGAGATCGGAGGGAGACGCCTTACTTGTAGGCGGTACAAATCTTTTATCAAACAGTTCATCAATTATAAACTAAACTCCAAGTACCCCTATCCCGGTTTCAAACTTATGAACCGTATCATATTTTCTATATCCTATCGCTATCATTTTATATATATATATATATATATATATATATATATATATAATCATATATATATCTAAATCTAATCTCCCTTCACTTAGTCACTTTGACTAATTCTCGCCTGTTTTTAAATACATGATTTCAGGAAGCGAGGACAATGACACCTAGAGGTATCTTGAAGCTATAGATGTCATATTTATTAGATCAATCTTAGATGAAGAGCATTTAATCCTGATCATGTATATATTGCTATTAAATTGCTGTTACACATTAACTCCGTACACTACGCTATCATACTACCCCCTTACAATATCATGCACTATTCTGTGTGTTATCATGTTGCTTGTTGCAAATTTTAAATTCTTTCATTTTCCGCTGCATTTTACCCTACGCTGTACTTAAGTACCGTTTATACCGTTCGCCGTAGTATTTCTCGAGTGCTAGGTCTCACATCCACTCGAGGGTAGTACGGTGCGGGAGTTGTAGTGTTAGGGGGCGCTACAGCTTAAGGTGGTATCAGAGCATCAGGTTAGGTTAAGAAGAGACTTAACCTATAAATGTTGGGAGAATGCTCACTTTGCACTTGAACTTTAGAATTCACTCTAAGTGTTTCTTTATATAGCAATGGAGAATCAGGAACACGGGAACCCACATCATATCTGGCTTGAGGAGTACGAGGCCCCACACACCCTAGCGGTATCTCGTCGTGAGAACCCTACGTGTTACTACACTTGGCAGAGGGCGAGACATGTAGTTCGGGGAGGTAGAGCAAGTAGAGTTGGGCATGCTTATCCGAACCGTTTAGTACATATACTTGAGTCAGAGCGCGAGATGCATACTATATGGAGGCTCAGATGGCTCGCGAGTATTAGTTGGAGTCTACTAGGCATCTTGAGTTAGCCCTACAGAATGCTGTGAGTAGGAATTTTGCCCAGCAGCAGACATCCACGATGGAGCAGGAGAACGCCGATCGAGTGGCGCAGGTGGCGACCTTACAGCAGGATCTAGCTTCTATGACTCTTTCAAGGAATGCCGCCCGGACCTTATATCAGCGCTACCGCTCTGGTATTCGGAGTCGCCTTGCCGGTGCTTATCATCTGACTGGTGTACAGGCTGTTCAGGAGGAGGTTGCAGTAGCAGAGCCTGAGGAGGAGGAGCCCGGAGGTGATGCAGAGGCTGAGCAGGATTCTGAGGAGGATGAGCAGGGTTCAGAGGAGGACCAGCAGGGTGATGGCTGGAGTCCTATTTGAGGTGAGGTTGTGGATGGTGATCAGCATGATTAGGCAGAGATTATTATGGAGCTTGGTATATATATAGGAGTAGTATCAGTGGGAGGTTGCACAGATCAACCAGTAGAGGACCTTCCCCTTTTGACGTAACAGTTGACGCAGCTAGCATGACAGATATGAGTGAGTTGAGAGCTTTGTAGGGTGTAACTTGACGTAGATCAGGTCCACCCCATTTTGCTTTTTGTAGTTGTAGCTATAGCTCTCAAACTTGATGCATATATATAACCCACTTTTGCAGTCACATTCTTGTTCCACATTTACTGCTTTCATATTTATTACATTATGAGTTAGAATTGCTTCAAGATACCAGCAGGACTGTGAGTGAGTATTTTATTTTCCTGCACTTTTACTTGTTATTATGTTTAAATTTGTGCTTTACTTTTCTGCACCCTTTTACTTGTTGTTCTGCTTAATTTTGTGCTTTACTTTACTAAATCTGTGTGATATGATATCTACTACTTTATATTATCTGAAACATGTATTTATGTGATTATATGCAACACATTCTTAACCATCATGCATTATATTCTTTATAAAGCAACTGCAAATCAATATGTCTCCTCGAAGAGGCGCCCAAGACAACACCCCCCTCAAGAAGGTGCATCCTCGACAGGAGGAAACTCTGAATTAGTAGATGCTTTGAAAGAGATAGTGCAAACTTGTGCTAATGGAACAAAGGGAAATAATGAAAAGACTCTGGAGAAATTTCTACGAATGAACCCGCCAAGGTTCTTTGGAAAACCCAGTGATGTAAAAGCTGAAAATTGGATAGCTAGCATAGAAAAGATCTTCGAAGCCATGGGTATTTCCCCAGAAGAACCAGAAAGAATCCAGTTTGCAGTTTTTATATTAGAAGGAGCAACATTAAGTTGGTGGAATTATATCAAGCGTGTTTGGGCAGAAGATCAAGTTAATTATAGGTGGGTAGACTTTGTCAGAGTGTTTCAAAACAAATACATCCCTCAGATAGTTAGGGATGCTCGAGAGGCAGAATTCATGGAGTTAGTACAAGGCAATATGTCTGTAGCTGAGTACGAAGCTAAGTTTATCAGGTTGATTTAATACGCCCCACATATCCTCCATGATGAACGTCGAAAAACTCAGCGATTCATTAAAGGACTTAAGTCGGATCTTAGGTGGGCTTTGACTCCATTCGAGTTGGAAATCTATACTAAGGATGTGGAAACGGCTATAAAACAGAGGCTACACACAAAGAGGTTCGTATAGCTAATAGCCGTCCTGGATCCTTCTACAAGCCAACTCAGGGATCCAAACGAGCTGCTGGACCGGCAAAGCAAAATTCAGGAAAGAAATCGATGCAATCCTGGTCCCGACCTCAACAGACATTCCCAAAACCTCAAGAGGAGATTGTCTGTGAATATTTTCAGAAGCGTGGACTTACTGAGAAGGATTGTCGTAAGAAAGTTGGAGACTGTACATGGTGTGGAAGCCTTGATCATCAGTATCCAGAATGCCCAAAGGGACCAAAACAGTGGAATAAAGGAAAGGTTCTAGCTAAGACTCCTGGAAGACCAGTGGTTAAAGGACGTGCTTATGCTATAGAGGGCAGTGAGGATCCCGATCCAACCAAGGTCGTTGATGGTACGGTACACATTCTAAACACACCAGTTACTGCTTTATATGACCCTGGCGCCACGCATTCATTTATTACATCTCAATTATGTGCGCATTTCAATTTTCCACTTGAATTTTTACCTTATATGCTCGAAATAAGTTCTCCTTTGGGAGCTTGTTTTACTACGAATAGAGGATATAAACGCTGTCCTATACGGATTGGTACCCAATACTAGCCGATAGATCTTATAGAATTACCGATGTCAAAATATGGAATTATTCTGGGAATGGATTGGCTTAGTAAGTACCATGCTAAGTTGGATTGTTTCAAGAAAGAAGTCACCTTAGGGAAAGGTGATAGCTCAGGGTCGAAAGAAAAATTTGAATCAATACCACTAGTTACAGCTGCCGAAGCTAAGAAGTTAGTGAGTAATGGAGCTACTGGATTCATTGCCTATCTGTTAAATAGGCCTAAAGATCAGCTGAAAATTGAGGAAGTAGAGGTAGTAAAAGAATTCACTGATGTCTTTCCTGAGCATCTGAATTCATTACCTCTTGACAGGGAACTAGAATTTGTAATTGACTTAGTCCCTGGAGCTGAGCCATTCTCTAAAACACCTTATCGAATGGCTCCAGCCGAACTCCAAGAGTTGAGAAAACAACTTGATGAGTTGTTAGCCTCAGGATACATCCGTCCTAGCACATCCCCATGGGGAGCACCTGTGCTATTTGTCAAAAAGAAAGATGGATCATTGTGATTGTGTATCGATTATCGAGAACTCAATCGTATAACAATCAAGAACAAATACCCTCTTCCCCATATTGAAGAACTGTTTGATATTGTTCAAGGATCACGAGTGTACTCCAAGTTGGATTTAAGACAAGGGTATTATCAGCTGAGGATTAAAAAGGAGGACATTCCAAAGACTGCTTTTAATACCCACTACGGCCACTTCGAATTTGTAGTAATGCCTTTTGGGTTAACCAATGCCCCAGCTGCATTCATGGATTTAATGCACCGAACATTCCGACCATATTTGGACCAGTTCGTGGTCATCTTTATTGACAACATTCTGGTATTCTCAAGAACCCCAGAAGAACATGTTGAACACCTTTGTAAAGTGTTAAGAGCTTTAAGAGATCATAAGTTATATGCAAAGTTCAGCAAGTGTGAATTTTGGTTGGAAAGAGTGTCCTTCCTTGGACATATAATATCCGGTGCTGGAATAGAAGTAGATCCCTCAAAGGTTGAAACTGTAATGAATTGGCAGGCACCAAAGAACGCACAAAAGAACCCATCAGAAGTGAGAAGTTTTCTAGGACTTGCCGGATATTACAGGAGGTTTGTAAAAGAATTCTCCAAGGTAGCAGCGCCTCTTACTCAGTTAACCAAGAAACAAGGAAAATTTGAATGGACAGAAAAGTGTGAATGGAGTTTTCAAGAACTGAAGCAAAGATTAACGTCTGCCCCAGTATTAGCCTTACCTGAAGGAAAAGAAGGTTATGTAGTTTATACGGATGCATCCAAAGAAGGATTAGGGTGTGTTCTAATGCAAAATGGTAAGGCTATAGCCTATGCCTCAAGGAAACTTAAACCTTATGAAGAGAATTACCCCACACATGATTTAGAATTAGCTGAGATTGTATTCGCTTTAGCTAAATGGAGGCATTATCTGTACGGGGTAACTTTTGAAGTCTTTACCGATCATAAAAGTTTGAGATATTTATTCAATCAAAAGGAGTTGAATATGAGACAAAGAAGATGGATGGAATTTCTAGAAGACTACGACTGTAAAATCCAGTACCATCCAGGAAAAGCCAACGTAGTGGCAGATGCTTTGAGCCGAAAATCCAGTCTATTAGCATTAGACGGAAAAAGCAAACCCATAACTGTCATCTCGAAATCCCGACTGGCCAATATAGTGATATCCTCACCATTAAAAGAAAGACTTAGGGAAGCCCAAGCACAGGATGAATGGATTAAGAAGTGTCTCAATTCCAAGGAAAAGGATATTGAGACCAAATTCACAACAGATAACCACGGGATCTTGAGATATAAAGGCCGAGTCTGTGTACCTCCTACAACTCTAAAAGAAATACTGGATGAGGCACATAAGACTCGATATACGATACATCCAGGAGGAACAAAAAATATATCATGATCTCAAGAAACATTTTTGGTGGAATAGAATGAAACGAGATATTGCCCAATATGTCAAAAGGTGCTTGACATGCCAGCAAGTCAAAGTGGACCACCAGAAACCCGGAGGAAAGTTACAGCCGCTACCAGTTCCTACTTGGAAATGAGAACAAATTACCATGGATTTTGTCACGGGCTTGCCAAAAGTTAAAGGAGGATATGATAGTATATGGGTTATCATTGATCCATTGACTAAGTTTGCACATTTCTTAACGGTCAAGACTACTGACAAGGTCGGTTCTCTAGCAAAGTTGTATCAGAAAAAGATTATAAGGTTACATGGTGTACCCATTAGTATAGTCTCCGATAGAGATCCGAAATTCACTTCACAATTATGGCAAAGTCTTCAAGAAACAATGGGGACTAAGTTGCATTTCAGTTCAGCCGTACATCCTCAGACCGATGGTCAATCAGAAAGGACGATCAAATATCTAGAGGATATGTTGCGAGATTGTGCCTTGGATTTTCAAGAGGACTGGAAAGAATGTTTGCCTTTTGTGGAATTTGCATATAATAATAGTTACCAGGCATCGATCCAAGCAGCACCTTATGAAGCCTTATATGGAAGAAAATGTAGGTCTCCGTTATACTGGGATATGGAAGAAACTAAAGCAACTGAAAGAGGGGATACCAGGAAAACCATTAGAAAATGGATAGCGGAGTCTATAGAAAAGATTGAAATTATCCGTCAAAGAATGAGAGCAGCTCAAGATAGGCAAAAGAGTTATGCCGATACCCGGAGAAAGGATATAGAATTTACAGTAGGCGATAAAGTGTTTTTAAAGGCATCACCAAGAAAAGGTTTCACACGTATTGGGAAAGGTGGAAAACTGAATCCCAAATACGTAGGACCTTTTGAAATCATAGAACGTGTTGGACCGACAACCTATCGCATAGATTTACCAGCAAACCTCACTAGAATACATAACGTATTCCATGTGTCTCAGCTCCGTAAATATTTTGCGGATGAATCCCACATTTTGCCAATAGAAGAAGTTCCTCTAAAGCCCGACTTGACTTATACAGTAACACCAACCGAAATCTTGGATAGGAAATTCCAAGAACTAAGGAATCGGAAAATTCCCCTTGTTAAAGTATTGTGGAAAGGACATGGAACAGAGGAACAAACCTGGGAAACTGAGGAAAAGATGCAGAAACATTACACAGAGTTGTTCCGAAACAGGAATAGAATCTAAGGACAGATTCTCTTTAAGGGGGGGAAGATTGTAACAACCCTTATTTTGAGATCAGGATAGCACGGGTAAGTAAAGGTTTAAGAGGAAAGCGTTTATAGCCTTAGTCCATTACACATTTCATTCTATGTTAATTATGTGCATCTATGTTTCGATCTATAATTGTGCCTTCTTGAGAGAACCATATCACTATTCATTCACCGAACCCTAAACCTTGAAAAACCTTAGAAAGCTGATTTCCATATTTTCCAAACTCATATCATAGCTTTCATCATTCCGAAATACATTTTAAAAATTGTTTGTTAAAAATTCCATTTAGGACCCTAGTTACTATTCACCTTTAATTGTAGGAATTTTCGAAACACTTTTACCTATTCAATATTGGGCTCGATAGAATCCTTGCAAAATTTTATGAATTTTGGTATGATTTCGAAACCCTAATTCTTAACGTAGCTTCCGTAGAAATCAAAACCGGCCGAAAAACCCTAATTTTACCCTAAATTAAAAATTTTCGAATTTCAACAATTTTCCTATACAATATTATAACCATTACAATTCTTGGATTATTTTATTAATTTTAGGATCTTTTCCAGACTCTAGTTCAAATCCTAACTCATTTTATAAATTTTTCTTTATTTTTCCCAAAATACTATTTCCACCGTAAAAACTAATTTTCAAACCGTCCAATATTTGGTATACAATATTACAGTCAAAGTGATCCTTGAATTATTTCAAGAATCATGGACACTTTCTCGGAAATCAATTCACATTCTAGTTTCGTTTATGAATTTTATCGTATTTTTCAAAATTCCCGAACGACTACTACTTTAACTGTAGACGTTCAAACGTTAAGTGTTTATAACCATTAGAAAGCTCTTTCGATTCTCTTTACTTTGAAAGTTCTCTCATTTCAAACTAAACCCTAGACATTCTTCTACGAATTTATTATCATTTTCATCCCATTTTAGAATTATTTTTATTTTGTTATGATTATTAAATAAATTAATTATATCTTAAACATACACATAAGTATACAAACAAACCCCCCTAATAAATGAACCTAGCTTACTCACACCATGATTCATCTAATTAAGTCGCTAAAATTGCAACATAAGCCCCCAAGACATACCTATAAATAGCCTCCCAACTTCACATAAGAAATCACACCACAATCTCCCACATCTCTCTCTCTCTCTCTCTCGTAACCCTCTCTTCCTCTCTCATAAGGTACAATTTTCTTTTATTATTTCATGCTTTATGTTATGTTTTTAATATAATAATATTAGTAGCATGCTTAGGAATAATAAAATTATGCTTTAGGAATTTATTTTTATAATATATATGCATAATTGTTAGCTTTATGTGTAATGTACCTACATTATGGAATTTTATTTAATTAATTGCATGAATTATGATATGATGTATCATGAGTATGTATTTAAATAATTATGTTCTTATTTGATTAAATTTATACTTAGAATAATTTATTTCGATTTAATTTATTATTAAAGTGTTACATTTGAATTTAATTATATGTTATGAATTCAAAAATTTATTGAATGTGATCATGAACTAGTATGAACATCTTCATCAGCTTAAGAACACATTCATAATGTTCTTGAATCAAAATCATGTGCACGTGTGATAGTGTGTGTGTGTTTAATTTTGTGTTATAAAGTGTTTAATTCATAAGAAATTGAATAGTAAATGTTTTAATATTAACTTTGATTTTTTCGTCAACATTTAATTAAATAATTTCGAAATTAATTTAAAATTATTTGTAAAATAGGATTTTGGAATTTTAAATAAAGATTTTTCCAAATTAATTCAAAAATTAATAAAATTATAAAATAATTTCAAAATTAACCTACATTGTTGAATTAAATCCTAAATTTAATTCCTAATACTCTAATTAAGGTCACAACATGATTAATAAATATTTAAGTGGTTAAAGAATTCTTGAAACCTAATTAATTAATTAAATTTTCTTAAACAAGTTAAAATTTAAATTTTACCGGGAAAATTTCTAAATGTTATAAGAATTTTCTAATATGTTATATTTCCTAAACCTTATGTGATTGTTTGATTAGAATAATAAGAACCTAGTTCTAAGTCAGTAGTAATTATTTTCAGGCGAAAACAGTGGGATCCGTTCCAATCTGTTTGAATTTTGATACTAGGTGAGGGTTAAAACATTTTCAACTGGGATCATGTATATATCTATATCTAATTATAAAATGATTTCCAAATCTACCTATCTATCATTTGATTTCCTATTTATACATATTAATATAATATAATATTCCTCTTTATGAGGAAAATACCATTAAGTCGGAATCAGGATCTTATCCGGACAATATATATTTCAGTCCTATTAATATTAAGAACTGATTCCCGACTAAGCAAGTCAATTATCCTTATCATTTATCAAAATGGGCCCGGCGTGCAGCTGTGTCGAGCAATACTCGAAAGGCATCGGGCCGAGGGTATTGTTGGTGCCACAGACCGCCACCAACTCTTGGTAGTGGTTTAGCTGGAGGTTAGTTACTCCACGCCAAGAGACTTACAAGGGAGAATAACCTCCTTGGGAGAGATAGCTTCCTCCCACATATTACATATCGTCGGTAGGGTTTGCTCCCCTACTGACACTACGGTGTTGCGGAGTTATTATCATATTTAGTTTTATTAAAGTACCGGTGCCTTGATCAGGCCGGTACTATTTTACAAATATTTTAAGGAGATCGGAGGGAGACGCCTTACTTGCAGGCGGTACAAATCTTTTATCAAACGGTTCATCAATTATAAACTAAACTCCAAGTACCCCTATCCCGGTTTCAAACTTATGAACCGTATCATATTTGCTATATACTATTACCATCATTTTATATATATATATACATATATATATATATATAACCATATATATCTAAATCTAATTTTCCTTCACTTAGTCACTTTGACTAATTCCTCGCCTGTTTCAAATACATGATTTCAGGGAGCGAGGACAACGACACCTAGAGGTTTCTTGAAGCTATAGGTGTCATATTTATTAGATCAGGCTTAGAAATCCTGATCATGTATATATTGCTATTAAATTGCTCTTACACATTAACTTCGTACACTACGCTATTATACTACCCCCTTACAATATCATGCACTATTCTGTGTGTTATCATGTTGCTTGTTGCAAATTTTAAATTCTTTCATTTTCCGCTGCATTTTACCCTACGCTCTACTTAAGTACCGTCTATACCGTTCGCCGTAGTATTTCTCGAGTGCTAGGTCTCACATCCACTCGAGGGTAGTACGGTGCGGGGGTTGTACTGTTAGGGGGCGCTACAACAAGGTTTATGAAATATGTTATGCTTCTTATGAATCAAATGTTTTGGCGAGATTATGAATGTATGTTATGTTCACGGGCCCAGGAATTTAGTACATGTGGCTATCCGGGGAGGCAAGGGCCGATGGTGATCCCATGTGCTGATTCCATTTATGTTCAGCGACGAAACGGATCTCGTTAGGAGTTTTGACGAGAAAATGCTAGTCAGGCAATGAGGACTCATGAACCTCATTGCTATTATGTATGAGGTGGTCAGGTCTTGCAAGCCCGTCCACCGCAGGAGGAAGAAGGTTGGAACTTATCTTATGACTATGATTATGTTATGTTTGTTATGCACTGTGCGGGAAGGCCGGAATACGGATTGACCAAACGACTATGTTTTATGTTATGTTATATGATTTGTATGTATTATAATATATTGCATGATCACATATTTCAAGTATTAAAGATATTTGTTGTACACGGTCGGAGTTTGGTTGGAGATGATGCACGCTCACTCGCCGAGCCTTTATGTTTATGTATGAATTGTGAACCTAATGAATTTAATATGATTAGTCGTAAAGTCCGAGTATTGCTCAGCTATTCTCTTGCCTTTGGGGAACTAACTGTAAATAAAACTTTGCTCGGGATTTATGACTTGCATGTGCATGTTTTATATATACGTATATCGCTCCTGCTCACTCAGTCTTCTAGAGACTGACCCTCTCCCTCTCCAATCTTTTAGTGCGCAGGTTTGGCGTTGGAGTTTCGAGCTAGGTGGAGTTGTGTTGAGTCTTTGAGTCGGTCAGGTTAACTTAGAAGAGTCTCTACACTCGCATATGTATTTAAATTGTATATGATTCGACTTTGTAAGATTATGAATTTGAATCTTTATGTATTTGTTAATGAATTGCCTTGCCGGGCTTTGTTATGATTTAAAAAGAGGCGTGAGGAGCCCAAGTCCGCTTGTGGTTCGTGTGTTTAATTTCTGCAGGCCCGTGGCCAATGCATGTGTTTGGATTTTAGTTTTCTGCTGCATTATGTTTTGTTAGTTGGTTATACTTGCAGGGTCTAAGTTCCGCCTAGCTTAGGAGGTTTGTTTTGTTTGTCTCCCGTTCGCTATGGTTTGATACGGGTGCGGACTTCCCATTTCGTTACCCGTGTTGAGCCATAGTGCGAGGGATGTGGTGCCTCACGTGCGGGGTGCTACAACGTGTAAGCCAAAAATTTGAACCCCGTGCCTCTTTTATAGGGTATGGTTCGAACCCTACTAGGTCAAGTAGGAATCGGATTCCTACCTTGACTTATCTTCTATTCTTTCTTTCTCTCCAAGTAAAATAATATCTTATCTAAAATAAGATATCTATTCTTCTAGAAAGAGAGTTCCTAACTAATTAGGAACATTTAATTATTCCTCTTATCCTAATACTTTATTAGAATAATAAAATAGAAGATATTTATTTATTCTAATCAAATTAGAACAACTAAATAATTAAATACTTAGAATTAATTCTTCAATTAATTCCATCAAGGACTTTAAAATTAATTCACTAATTAATTCTAACGGGCTAAAATTAATTCTCCAATTAATTTCATTTGGCTATAATTAATTCTCTAATTAATTATATCTCGGCTTTATAATTAATTCTCCAATTAATTATATTTGGACTTAATAATTAATTCTCCAATTAATTAACACATGGTCCAATTCCTTAATTGGACCCACACGTCTAAACATTGCTCTAGATATCCACACGTGTACTTTACACTGTGGTCTCGTTTCGATCAACTATTTGATCTTTCTATAATACCCTTTGAACCCGGTATTTGTGCGTGACCCTCTAGGTTCAATTTCAGTTAGCAGTGAGCATAATTAATTAATACACTTTATTAATTAATTACCTTACAGATCACACGACCATAGTCTAGCAACAGGTGTGTGACCCCTACCCGAAATGTGAATGTATATTCGAAAGAACCTTTTAGTCAATGACATCATGTGGGATACGATCCTCCTACCATCCTATCTCTTGATTAAGATCTAGGGCATGGGAATATGGAGAGCCCTAATAATCTTAATCTTCAAACAAAGTTCCCTTCATATTCCATTTGATCTCAATCCTAGAAAATGGGCTTCATATTCCATTTGATCTCAATCCAAGAAAACCCCATTTTCTTGATGTCTTGATCTAACCACCTTGCGCAAGGATTTAAGGATGGAATCATGAATGACTTGTGTAATGAGAGTTCATCTTGCCTACAGCAAGTGTAGGTCCTTTATTGATTCCATCAGTTCTCATATGCCACTTGTGTAATCCCAACATAGGCCATAGTTCAGGTGTCTATATGGTGACACCCTTTTGAGCCTATATCAAAGATTACAAAGTTAGCTCATATGAGATAATGTGGAATCTCAAGTCTAAGGATTAATTCCTCATGTTATTGACATGTGAGATATTTCCTAATCTGGAAGTTTCAGGAAACTCCATTTCCCATTTAGGAATCTTCTCACGTGGGGCACTCTCAGTGATGAAGTTTTTGCAACTATCACCCTTATGTATTATGAACGCATCACCCCATGCACTTATCACCCCATGAAACTGGGTGATCCTTCTTAAGGACATAACTACACAAGCAAGTCTCAACAGAGGCAAAGTCGACACTCCCACTGTCTGTCGGCCTCATTGACTTGGAGAAGTTTCTAATCCTCGCCTAAGGAGTTAAGAACTTGTTTCATGTGTCATTCCCATAATGACGAAGTTCTTAACAGCCTCATCGGATTAGGGGAGTTCTAGACATGCACACGTTATGGAAACACACAAAACACGTATTGGCACATAAGAAGTGTTCGCCTGTGATTATAATCATTTGTATATTATTCAAAGATTGTCTGTGATATAGGGAAAGTCCTAAAGCATAACAACTTTCTAGGGCACTATTCCCAACAATCTCCCACTAGCCCGTAAAATCCTTTCAGGTCCATTCTAGGTCCCATCTTCCCAAGATGTACCTTTAGAGCCTTATTGACTTTGGGCGTTTCCAAAGTGGATCTGGTATATTCTTTGCTGATGTGAATATTTCTAATTTGCACATCATTAAGGAAACACGATTCCTTATTCACGTGATTCATAATCAAGCGTCTGGTCCCTTGGTGAGGTCTTGGTTCTCTTACTCGAGCAACCATCCATTTTATCATACCATATGATAATGGTGTTGTTTCATGTTAGGAACTTCATCTACCCATTAGATGGAGTTTCTTACCCAAACACTTAACTTAGTGGTATTCAATACGACTAAGTATTCAAGCTTATAGTCGAATCTATAGTGCCTCTCGATTGGAACTCTTTCCAATGCACTGCACTGCCATCTAGGCAGATTGCGTATCCTCTCATAGATCAACATCATGCCTTTGATGCAATGATTACATCAAACAATCCTTTAATGACAAGATCTTGTCCGGATTCTTAAAATATATCCTCTTTTCTTCTAAAGTACTCAGAGGGTTTTTTTATAGTAATCCAATGACCTTCTCTAAGGTTACAGTTAGAATAGGCCCACCACGCTATGTTGTAGCCATATCTCATCAAGTACATAATTTTGCATAAATTATGCACCCCTTTCCCGAAAAGGGATTTGGACATTCTAACTTTCTCATAGTTATTTTAGGACACATCGTCTTCAAAAGAGACGTTCCATTGTCCATTGGAAATTCTGTAGGAATCTTCCATACTAAACCAATTTAGTACAATGTTTATGTACCTCTACTCTGATAATCCTATTATTCTCTTAAATCTATCTCCATAGATATTTGTCTCGAGAATGTATGATCTATCACCAAGATCCTTCATCTCAAAAATTGTTCCTAACCAGGCTTTTGTAACTTTAATGTCATCATTCGCATTCCCAATGGGAAAAATGTCATCTTTGCAAAGTACCAAAAATTAAACTTTTAGTTTCTAACACTTTCGTGTACACGCTGTGCTCGAATTTTAGGCTAAACAACTTTAACTATTTTACTAATTCGAATACTCTAATTCCTAGAAGCCTGATACAATTTCATAAATTGACCATTTGGAGTCTGCAAGCCTTTTGCTTGCTCCCACTAAATGTGAAATCCATGTATGTTCCATATTTATGTCTTCATCAATCTCATATTGATAAGACAAGCTTGATCCTATCAAGTAGTTCAACTAAGGTCCAAACTTAGTTTGACTCTATGGAATCCATTTCAGATTTCATAATCGTTTTCACTACTCAGATTCCAAATCTGACAGCGCCTCCCAACAGGGTAAATGGATCAGTATCCACTTTAGAAGATTTCATGGTGAAAACCATATTCTCTTACAAGCTATCTAGGAATGCGTTCTGAGAACATCGAGGGAGGAGAGTTCACTCGTGTACTATCTCTTAAGATTGGCTAAGTTTTATTAGAACGGTTCATCTCTTCCTAATTGTGGCGTGGGTTTTGTCCTCAAACCTTTTGATATCATTGGGCTTACCTTTCTTCTCTCTTAGGAACGATTCCTTAAGAAAGGTATATTCTTTAAAACAAACAACATTTGTTCAAAAGAATCGTAGAAACAATATTCTATATTATTTGCATAGACTTGAACTAGTTTCAATCTTATCTCTCAATTTCTTCTTCAATTAAGAAGACTCAAGAGAGATACATTCTTTAGAACAAACAACATTCGTTCCAAAGAATTGCAAAAGTAACAATATATATTGTTTATATAAACTTGAACTTTTTTCATGTAACATCCCATTCGTTTAACGTATAAGGTACGCCACGTTTCAACCTTTTTATGTGTTTAATTATGTGATTTTGTGTTTCGCGTGGCCCTATTTTGAACTCTTTTAGAGTTTAGGGGCCCCTTTGTAATTTTCTCTTTTAGGGGTTTTTCGGTCACTTCTCGTTCGATCGAGATTTTGACCTCTTTGACCCCTTCAACGTGTTCGGGGCATCGAAATGAGTCCGTAGACTCTAAGTTTGCCCAATTCTGACGTCGTTAGCCTCTCCTACCGATCGTTTTGAGCTTGAGGACCAGGGATAAAACACCCGGATCCTCGTTAAACATGACAGAGCACGCTTCAGCCCTCTCTCTCTTCTCCCGCTCTCTCTCTCTCCACGATATACACACACACCCAAGGTGTAATTTCACACACTACTCAAATTCGCTCGTTTCTCGATGGAATTCGGTGAATGAATAGTCCATTTATAAGAGCTCGACGATGCGGTTTCAACCGTACCAAGATCTTGACCAACCGGTGACCAACGACGGAGTTATCGCCAATTTACAGTCATGGCTGAGAGGAGTGACAGAGCCGCCACTTCGTCGGCCCTTTTCGACGGCTTACGGTGGCATTTTTGGGACACGCACCCCACACCCAGAAAGAAGGTTCTCCGGCACATCATATGGTGTTAGCGGCGTGGCCTTTGGCCACCGGACGGCGGCTCACGCGACGCCTGAAGCTCGCGGCGGCGGTGTGAACAGTAACGTGGCGGCGATCCGATGACTTTTTCCGACCAAGTTAGTGTTTTCCAAGGTTTTCCGAACCCCTTGAGTCTATTTTTGGCATCAATTTGAGTGAGTTTTGGCCGTAGGTGGTGGTTTCGACGATGGAGTGGTGGCAGAAATTTCGACGGCCAACGGGGGCCTTTTTCGTCGATCTTTTGGCCACGGGCTCTTCACTAAAGTTGTTCGGAACGACGAGAACTATCATCCACTGATCACGCGACTCCTAATTTGGCCGTTTGGTGGCGGAGGCTAGCTCCGGGGATTTTCTCTGGCAACCACTTTGGGGGTTTCGAAGAGCTCGTTACGAGTAAGGTAATGCCTCTTTCAGATCTCATTTTCGTTCACCGGTTTGGAAGTAATTGGATTTTGAAGATTTTAGGGTTTTCGTATTCTTGGATTTGAAATTGGAGACAATTGGCTTGGAATTTCCAGAAAGTGATCGAGGAATTGGATTGAGCACGAAGAATCCTTGCACGGGTGAATTTTTGGGAATTTTCCGGCACGTTCCGGCGGTGGCTGAACGGCGGCCGGCCACTGTTCCGGCATCTCCGGCGGCGGCGCTCCGATGACCTTTGGACAGTTTGTCCGCTTCGTCGTGGTGAGTACAACGCCACTTTCCGTTCATCAATCGGACACTCAGTTTAATTTCTGCGAATTTATTTGTGCATTTGTGATTTATTTGATTAATTGTACTAAATGTAATTTAATTGCGATTTGCTTGACTTATCGATTTATATGAACTCTGATGTATACGAAATCATACATTTAATGAAATGTGATAGGTATTGACGCTTTGAAGTGTAAATTGAACCCCGATATACCAAAATTGTATTAGTTGTTAATTGTTTAAAATGTAATTCGTTCTTGCATGTTCGATAAATTGATGAGTATGCATTGTATGGTATTTGAAAATAAGTAATGAATTATGGAATATATGAATTCATGATTTATTGCTGATATTAGTCTCGTTTCATACCATTTGGGTATGATTCTTGTACAAGGGGTGTTTATGTAATTTTAGAAAATACAAATTTGTATAATTTGAATTAATTGAACCTTATCATTTGAAAACGATTATGCTAATTTTGATTAAGAAAAAGTTGAACTAGCATGCTTTGGATGATTAAATTTGAGACTTTTGCAATTAAAGTTTAATTACCTAAATTGAATTGGAATCTATTATGCAATGTATGAATTGTATGAACTTTGAATGGTTAAATGGCTTAATCGAAATTTGGTATGTAACCCCGTGGGTCTAAATGAATTCGTCACATGCTATTATATGATTTAATTGGCCTTGTAATATGTAGATTTCGTATAAAATGTGATATATGACTTAAATGGAACTTAATAGGATTTAGAAAATTTTTGCACTTAAGAAATAATTTATTCGTACGAATATGAATTGGTCAGGTAATGTATGGACTTAGTAGGGTTGAGTAATTTGGTTGGAATTTAATATACAATCTTATGAACTAAATGAAATTTGAAGCATGCTATAATATGATTTATTTGGTCTTGTAATACGTGCTTTTTATATAAAAGGTGTTATGTGAATTTAGTTTGTTGTTTTGTAAATGTGCATCATATGAATTTCGTTTTGTGCATTCATGAAAATGTCCTAAGGTTTTCTTTTGCATATAATTGATGTGAATTTGAACCCTGCTTATGTGATTACATTTCTTAAAGTGTTTGAGCATGTGCCGTGCATCTCTGTGTGGTTGTTTGAGTCTGTCTGAGCTCTTTGTTGTGTTTTGTGTGTCCAGTTGGTTCAGATGCACCCGGGGTGGTGACAAGTGGGTCGTGCAGGTTCCGGGGTGGACCATTTGCTGTGTCTTCGGCTGTGTTTGGTACCAGGTGAGGTTAGGATATAGTTATACCCTAATGAAATGTGCTGGTTTTCGAATGCATGTGACTTATAAGCCTATATATATATATATGTAGATATGTGTGAGATACGTATTTGTTGGCTTTGCCATAAGTTTGAAAGTATGAAGCTATGTATAAGCTTATGTACGCTTAGCTTTGATTCGTTATGATTTTGAGGTCGGCGTGATATGTATGTAAGATATGTTAAGTACGATATGCATGTGCTTTGTAATAAGTGTGAGTCTAGCGGGTTTAAGCTTCCGATTTTCGTGATAAGTGTAAGTGTAAGTTTGGGCCCCGGAGTTGTGTGGTTTGGGAGACCCGGGACGACCATCAGCGTCGCCGGTTGCAACCCCAGGACACTTCTCCACTACTAGGATCAACCCGAAACCCACTCGGAGGGAGGTGGGAATCGGAGTCCTTGGGTAGTGAGTGTCACGAAACTCACTACCCTGACCGTCAGCGCTGATGGCTAGGGGTGTACAACCCTTCCATCACCCGGAGTAAGGAGGTATGTGTATTTTGATTTAGTGTGCTTAAGTTATGCGTGATATGAAGGAGTTGGTTGGTTGTGTACTCGTACCCGCCGAGTTTTACGTTTGTCTGTCATAGTTCATGAAACGAGGGTAGATCCGTAAATTAAGATAAAATTTAGTATGCTTTTAAATTAATAAAAATATGCTCCGATATGTGTGCTAAGTCTGCATGATTTTGAAGTATGTTTTGAGTTATGTATAAGCTAAGTTTTGTTCGTTTTGTTTTGATAAGTCTCCCTATATCTATACTATCACGGGAAAATGTTTTGGCGTGAAAAAACTAACCCTGGATTCACGAACATTGTTTCTACTATGTGCTGCGCTCTATATATATATAGTGTGTGTGTGCGTTAGCCCCTCGCTCAGTCTTTGGACTGACCCCTCCCCCTTTTATGTTTTTAGTTGCAGGTTCAGGTCGTTGGAGTTCGTGCTAGGTGGCGGTTTGTCATGTCTGTTGAGTCTGTGTCGGTTCGTTTAAGTTTGTTAAGAACTTTGTTCTGATTTATGATTCGTAAATTTTGTATAAGATTTGTTTTATACATGTTTGTGATTATGATTTTGAATATTTGGAATGTCGGGACAGGTTAGGACAGGTGTTTGGATTAGTTGAACCCGTTTTGTTGTGTAATTATTCGGGACAGGATAGGACAGGTTTGCCAGATTAGTCGAACCCGTGTAGTTGATTTTGATGTCTGTTTTGCATTGTTTGTTTTATGTAACAAAGTTTTTGAAAGTTGGTTCTTCTGCATTGCTTCTGTTGTCCTGTTTTGCATCCTTTCTTTGTACAGGGTTAGGTACCGCCTAGCTTAGGCCTGGAGTTTTTGTTTTGTCACTCGTTCGCTATGACTTGGCACGTGTGCGGAGTCTTTGTTTCGTTGTACGTGTCGGGGTTATAGTGCAGGGATGTGGTGCCCGCCGCTTGGGGTGCTACATCTTAAGTGGTATCAGAGCTACCAGGTTCAGAACCGGTGCTCTGGAGTCGTGTCGTGTCAGTCTAGGTTATACGACATTGGAATATGTGCGCATTGCATCCGTTTTGTATGAAATTTGGCTTCTTCAGTGTGAATTGCATTGAGTTATGTGACTATGTGCGCGTTATGACTATAATTGTGTAACATTTTATCAAGGTGCTTTTAATTGCTTTTATTGTTGCACTTAGGTGACTTAAATGCCACATTGCATTTGCATTCCTAATTCTCATGCACGAACTTTAGTGTTTTCACTACAGGGCTGCTTCAGCAACAATTTAATCACCTTCCATGGCATCACCACAACTTTATGGTCAAGATTTCAAATACAACGGTGAACGGTACACTAAGCATCCATGACACGAGCATACATGCATCCTATATTTGATTAATTCTTGTATTATGTGATATATCTGTCAATTGTGATACTTGTTGATTGTTGTGATTTTTGATTCAGCTTTTGTGCTTGAGTGAGGGGAGATTTAATTCTCTCTATTTACGTGCTAGAGAGATATTGGATTCTCTCTAATTATGTGACAGAAAGATGCTGGAGTCTTTCTGAATTCGGTGCACGAGAGATTCTGGATTCTCTTGTACTTAGGTATTCGAGGGATGCTGGATTCCCTTGGATTTAGGGGTTTGAGAAATACCGGATTTTCTCAAACTAGAATATCTGGGAGATGTGGAATTTGTCAGACTTAGGTCGAGAGATGGGGTTCTCTTGATTCTGTGTTTGAGAGACGGGGCTTTCTCAATTATGTGCCTGAGAGACGGGGTTTCTCTCTTTTGTGTGTGCTGAGGGACGGGGTTCTCTCACTTGCGTGTTGAGAGATGGGATTCTCTCTTGTTTGTCGTAGTTGAGTTACGCGTGGCCTGACGACAGTCTGCAAGCAACGAGGATGCGACAGTATCGACCTTTGGGTGCAGTGGCCTAGTGGTGATCGCATGAGTTTGAAGTGACCAACGGTCTAGTGCTCAGTGGGACCTCAGTGACAACGAGACACTATGAAGGGAGTTGATGCCAACTAAGGGAGAAGTATCGTGAGGAGTTTGCAGTTCACCTAGATCAGAGTTACGCAGTGGAAGCTTCAAGTGGAATTCGTTTCAGAGTCATTAAAGATCCTGCTTCCGGACCTGAGGATAGGTCCTTTTGAAGGAGGGGAGTTTGTAACATCCCGTTCGTTCGACGTATAAGGTACGCCACGTTTCAACCTTTTTATGTGTTTAATTATGTGATTTTGTGTTTCGCGTGGCCCTATTTTGAACTCTTTTAGAGTTTAGGGGCCCCTTTGTAATTTTCTCTTTTAGGGGTTTTTCGTTCACTGCTCGTTCGATCAAGATTTTGACCTCTTTGACCCCTTCAACGCGTTCGGGGCATCAAAACGAGTCCGTAGACTCTAAGTTTGCCCAATTCTGACGTCGTTAGCCTCTTCTACCGATCGTTTTGCGTGCCTGGACCCCGGATAAAACACCCGGATCCTCGTTAAACGTGACAGAGCACGCTTCAGCCCTCTCTCTCTTCTCTCGCTCTTTCTCTCCACGATATACACATACACCAAAGGTGTAATTTCACACACTACTCAAGCTCACTCGTTTCTCAATGGAATTCGACGAATGAATAGTCCATTTCGAAGACCTCGACAACGCGATTTTAACCGTACCACGATCTCGGCTAACCGACAACCATTGGCGGAGTTATCGCCGATTTACAGTCGCGGCTGAGAGGAGTGGTGGAGCCGCCACTTCGCCGGCCCTTTTCGACGGCTTACGGCGGTATTTTGGGGACACACGCCCTACACCCAGAAATAAGGTTCTCCGGCACATCGTATGGCGTTGGCAGCGCGGTCTTTGGCGACCGGACGATGGCTCACGTGGCGGCAATCCGACTGCTTTTTCTGACCAAGGTTAGTGTTTTCCAAGGTTTTCCGACTCCCTGAGTCCATTTTCGGCATCAATTTGAGTGAATTTTGGTTGTAGGTGGTGGTTCCGACGATGGAGTGGCTGCAGAAACTTCGGCGGCCAACGGGGGCCTTTTTCGTCAATCTTTTGGCCACGGGGTCTTCAGGAAAGTTGTTCGGAACAATGAGAACTATCACCCACTGATCACCCGAGTCCTGATTTGGCAGTTTGGTAGCGGATCACGGTGGTGCAGCAGCGGCTCACGGTGGAGGCTAGCTCCAGGGATTTTCTCCGGCAACCACTTTGGGGGTTTGGAAGAGCTCGTTACGGGTAAGGCAATGCCTCTTTCGGATCTCATTTTCGTTCACTGGTTTGGAAATAATTGGATTTTGAAGATTTTACGATTTTCGTATTCTTGGATTTGAAATTGGAGACAATTGACTTGGAATTTCCAGAAATTGATCGAGGAATTGGATTGAGCATGAGGAATCCTTACACCGGTGAATTTTCGGGAATTTTTCGGCACGTTCCGACGGTGGCCCAAGGGCGGCCGGCCACTGTTCTGGCAGCTCTGGCCCGATTTTTATTAATTAATTTCTTACGTTTCATTATAATTTTATAATTTACATTTTATTATAATTTCATGAATTCATATTAAACTTATAATTGATTTCATAACTTGAAAACATTTATTGCATGAAATAATTACCGGAAATGCTTTAATTACCCAAATTGCCCCTACTTGATTATTTTCTTAACTTTGGGGACTTAATTGTATAACTTTTCAAGGACTTAATTGATCATATTTCAAAACTACATATCCTCAATTGCATGACTTGAACCTTGAAGGATTAAATGGCAAATTGTGGCATTTCACACAAATAAAAAATGGATGAATCGGTATATCATCTTCAAGCTTCCAAGTTAATTCATTGGTGATCATATCATCTCCAAATTTGCTTCCTTGCTCACCGAACCTCAGCCCCAACAAATAAGAAAAGATTTCTTCAATTTGCATCAAGATTTTTCAAGAAATATTGCAAGAATTGAAGCTTGATCATCCTCTCTATCTTTCTCCTTCATTTCTTTCATTTCAAAGTTGGTATTTGCATGGTTGATGAATCTTGATCAAATATGGATTAGTTAGGGTTTGAGAATTATTGCATAAGTGAGTTATTGACTGATTGAAGCATGATTATATGATTTTATCTTGATTTAGAGCCTGATTTATTGAAAAATTTGAGCTTGAGTGACCAAAAGAAACATGAACATGAAACTTGGAAATCTTGATGATTTTTCATGGTTTATGTGTTTAAGTGATATATTATCATATCTTGAACATATATTCTTGAATATTACCAGAAATTAATGCCCTTTTAGTGATCAAACGTGAGCTTTGTTACTTTATGAATGTTTCCTGTAGCCATCCCCTGTTTCTGCTCTGTTTTCAGTTGCAGAAACTGGGAACGACCATTCCCGCCTCAAGGTTTTATGGGAACGGTCGTTCCCACTCTTTTAATTCAAAGTGGGCTGGCAAACCTGGGAACGGCCGTTCCCATTTTGGCCTGCGTGCCGGAAAGGCCGTTCCCAGCCTCAGCGTGTTTTCAAAATATAAAACATTGGCGCGTTTTAAAGGGCCACGGGAACGGCCCTTCCCATTTTCAAAGGGAAGCCGGAACGGCCCTTCCCACATGTCCGACAGAACAAAACTTTCTGCATAAAATCCGATTTTTAGCATGTTGATCCAATGCATTCTTTGATCCTAAATTGCTATTATATGATTGAATACATGCCAAAACAAGATATTTTTCATGCCACATTGTTCACTGCTCGTCATCTCGTTGCATTTTCGCCGTTCGTCATATTTGGTCCATTTAGAGTCAAGTCTTATGTATATATGTATCCCTTACACATATTACCTTCTCGTGACGTGGAGCAGGGGTCGTAGCCCGTGTCTTGACATGCACTTTGTCGGTAAAGGTGAGGTTTAGTTATTAAGTATCTAGAACCATATAACCTTTACGTGGATTTCGGCCAAATTACATATATATATATCTCTATAATCGTTTTCCAAGAACAAAGGATTTAACAACTACCCGTGTATCGTGTTACAAGTCGTGTCTCTTGAAAAACTAATCTTGTTCATGACAAGCAAGCCGTGTACCGTGTTATCGTGATTGAACCGTGATTGTGTTTGGCGAATTATCATGTATCGTGCATTATGGGCCCGAGAGTGAGTGTTTGAGTCAACCGGGAAAGCATAGGGCTGACGGGTAACTCACACACCTCTCTCACACCGTGGGGATGCCCCCTGAATCCACCAGGAGGTTTGGTGGAGGAAGGAGTCCCATACGTGGGAGTCATGCTCCCGACGTACATCGTGTTATCATGGGTGGTTTGGGCCTTGCAAACCCACCACCAATGGTGAAGGATGGATTTCGTGTTATTAGTCGTGTGCACCATAATGACTTGTATGATAACTTAATTAAATGAAAGTGTAACCCTTGTTCACTGTCGAGGTCTGGTTGGAGATCGTGCACGCCCCTCGCCAGGGCCACTGATGATTATAATAAACATGGTGATCGTGTTAAATTTGATAGTTGTAATCTCGGGCGAGTTCTATATTACTCTTGCACTTATATTATTTTAGTTACAAAACCTTAGCCGAGATTATAACTTGCATGCTACTTATGTTTACATATATTTATGCCCCTTACTCGGTCTTCGCAAACTAACGCCTCCACCTTTCAGGTTTCGTTCGTGGCGTGCTAGGCGGGAGTCGGGTCGTGTCTTTTATCCAGCTGAGTCTAGCATAGCGTTTCTTTCCATGTATTAGCATTTCAGAGTATCATGTTAGTAGTTTTGAGCACTTATATATGTGAATGTTATTTAGAAGATGATAATGTATATGATGAAACGATATTATTATGCTTCCGCTTTTGAGTTTCATGTATTTGATTTATCTTGCATTTGAGGGTCTAGTCCCGCCTAGCTAGCGTGTTCTTTTATTTGCATTGTCACCCGTTCGCTATAGGCTAGTTCATGTATGGATTACCCGTTTGGTATATGGATTGAGCTGTAGTGCGGGGGTGTGGCATCTCCACGCGTAGGGGTGCTACATCTTAAATGGTATCAGAGCCCGGTTGCAAAACCGAGGTTCTCGTGTCGTGTCGTGTCGTGTCAAGTCTAGGTCGAACGACATAGGATTAATTGGTAATTTGGGAATCTTGCATTTTACTTGGAGCTACTCGAACTTACTTGAATCAATTAAATTACTTGATAACTTGTGTCTTGCATTAATTTCTGCTATTAATTGGTAATTAATTGATCTTGAATTATTTGAATTATGTGTTATACTTGCATCTTCTATAGATTGCTTGGGGCCTAGTTGAACTTTATGAAGTATGTAAACTAGGTATTTCATTTGTATCTTATGATCTTGATCACAATTATGTTCATTAGCATCCCTTGATCCAACATGCATATCTAGTATTTCAGTTACAGGATGCCTCGAGATAGATCTCGCCGTGATCGTTCTTCTGGACATAGGAGACATCACCACGATCATTCTTCCCGCGTTCCTTCACCACCTCCTGCTTAGCCACAAGATTTCATGAATGCAGTGGTCGGGTTAGTCGATCAGAGACATCAAGAACGGGTTCCTCCAGAACCACCTGCGCCATTAGCACCACAAGAGAACCCTATCTCCGCTATACTACGGGAATTTCAGAATCAACAACCTCCCAAGTTTTATAGGGGTGATGATATCCAGGCAGAGATGTGGTTAAAGGAAGTAGAAAGAATTTGGCAGCTTATCCCGTGTGACACTCAGGAAAAAGCTCGCTGCACTCTTACCCTGATCCAGGCCGAGGCTTATTTATGGTGGGAGAGTACTCACATTGTACTAGAGGCTACTGGAGAAGCTATTACCTGGGAAGTATTTATTCGGGAATTCAGAAATAAGTTCATTCCACCAGCTTCCCATACTCGTAGGTTAAGGGAATTTACTAAGTTGAAGCAAGAAGGGAGATCTGTTGGCGAGTACATTGCAGAGTTTGAGAGACTGTCTCGCTACGCTCCCAATATAGCGAACGATGACTTTCACAAGGCGACACAATTCGTGCAGGGACTTAGGCTGGATATCCAGGATGCCTTGAAAGCTGCTAACACAAGTACCTGGGCCAAGGCTACCACTAAAGCATTGAAAGTCGAGGATTCGGACAATGCAAGGAAGTCGAGAGTATTCGAACCGGACCTACTTTTGGGATCAGGACAGGATTCCAATACGATAAAAAGGTCCAGTGCTGCTTCAATCTCGCTCTCCCAAGAAAGGACCAAAAAGAAAAAGTCCCAGACTGATAAGTCAACTTCAGAAAAGGTATCTGTTACATTGCCATCACGGTCAGGGAAGCCACTCTGCACTTATTGTGGATGGGACACACATACCTATGATGGATGTAGAAAGCGCTTGCGGTTATGTTTCCGTTGTGGAAGTTCTGAGCATCAAATAGATACGTGTCCGAAATGGAAGGAACGGTCCACCGAGGGTCAGAGATCATCTAACAGGCGAGAACAACGGTGAACGGTACCTTTAAACATGCATATCACGAGTATCATAGATTTTATTATTCATATAACTTTGCCAGCAACAATGTGCTTGGGTATAAAAGATAAATTAAGGTGAGTGGCGTGACTCTACTTGCTTCTTATGTGATAAATGTTTCTATCATTGTTTTGGATTACTACTTGGTGTGTGTCCGAGAGATGAGGTTCTCTCATTACGTGCTAAGAGACGGGGCTCTCTCATAACTTGTTCGAGAGACGGGGCTCTCTCATCCCTTGCCGAGAAACGGGGTTTTCTCATTTCTTATTTAAGAGACGAGGTTCTCTTATGGCTTGTGCATCATTGAAACTCGACAGTGGACCTGGGGACCAGGTCCTTTTAAGGGGGGGGGGGGGGGAATTGTAACACCCCGATTTTTATTAATTAATTTCTTACGTTTCATTATAATTTTATAATTTACATTTTATTATAATTTCATGAATTCATATTAAACTTATAATTTATTTCATAACTTGAAAACATTTATTGCAAGAAATAATTACCGGAAATGCTTTAATTACCCAAATTGCCCCTACTTGATTATTTTCTTAACTTTGGGGACTTAATTGTATAACTTTTCAAGGACTTAATTGATCATATTTCAAAACTACATATCCTCAATTGCATGACTTGAACACTTGAAGTATTAAATGGCAAATTGTGGCATTTCACACAAATAAAAAATGGATGAATCGGTATATCATCTTCAAGCTTCCAAGTTAATTCATTGGTGATCATATCATCTCCAAATTTGCTTCCTTGCTCACCGAACCTCAGCCCCAACAAATAAGAAAAGATTTCTTCCATTTGTATCAAGATTTTTCAAGAAATATTGCAAGAATTGAAGCTTGATCATCCTCTCTATCTTTCTCCTTCATTTCTTTCATTTCAAGGTTGGTATTTGCATGGTTGATGAATCTTGATCAAACATGGATTAGTTAGGGTTTGAGAATTATTGCATAAGTGAGTTATTCACTGATTGAAGCATGATTATATGATTTTATCTTGATTTAGAGCTTGATTTATTGGAAAATTTGAGCTTGAGTGATCAAAAGAAACATGAACATGAAACTTGGAAATCTTGATGATTTTTCATGGTTTATGTGTTTAAGTGATATATTATCATATCTTGAACATATATGCTTGAATATTACCAGAAATTGTTAGGAATAGTGCCCTAGAAAGCCGATTGTATATCCGCTTTGCGCTTTTCCTTATTGTAATCACAGACAATCTTTGAATGAAATAACGAATTGAGGCAACACTTCTTTATATGCTGTTGTTTGGTATGCGTTTACTTTATCTGTGCATGTATGAGAACTCCCCTAATCCTGATGACTTTAGGACTCTACCATTTAGGTGAAATGGTTCATGAAACGAGCCCTATATCACATAAGTCATGATTAGTAAAATACTTCAAGCCGATGAGTCCTACCGACAGTGGGAGTGTCAACCTGACTCCTCTAAGGCTTGCTTGTGGGATCACGCCCTTAAGAAGGACCACCTTGTTTCATGAAGGTGCAAAGTGTATAGTTAATACGTGCGTGATACATGAGGGTGCTTACTTCAATAAGTAAGGTCACTGAGGTGCCCCGTGTGAGAACATTCCTAAATGGGAAAGGAAGTTTCTATTTCAGGAAATAGAAACTTCCAGATTAGGAAATATCTCACGAGTCATTGATGTGATTAATTGATCCTTAAGACTTGAGGTTCCTTGTCACTTTATGAGTTAACTCTGTAGTCTTAGGTATAAGCTTTAAAGGGTGTCGCCTTAGACAACTGATTCAAGGCTTATGCTGGGGCTGCACAAGTGATTCATGAAAGTGAATAAGAATCAAGAAAGGACCTACACTTGCATTTGCAAGGTGATCTCTTATTGTGTAAGTCATTCATATGCCATATGGAGTCCTTGGCCAAGGCAGTAGATCAAGACATCAAGAAAAGGGTTTCTTGGATTGAGATCAAATGGACATGAAATGCACTTAGCTTTAAGACCAGATTATTAGGGTTCTAATTATTCCCTTACCCTAGATCTTGGTTTAGAGATAGTAAGTAGGAGGATTGTATCTCACATGAATCAATGACTTAAAGGTTCTGTCGAATCCGAACATTCCAATTCAGCTAGGGGTTAAACACCTGTTGCTAGACTATGGTCGTTTAATCTGTGGACTGATTAATTAATTAGGGTCACTGCTAATTGAATTGAGAACCTAGAGGGTCACACACAACAACTTGGTTACATGAGTTGAGGCTTTAAAATGATTAAACGAGTTAATCGGGCCAAGAGGGTTCCACACGTGTGAAACCACACGTGTGGGTCACGTGAGTGACACGTGTCCTTGTGACACGTGACCCACACGTGTGAGTGACACGTGTCCTTGTGACACGTGTCCCACACGTGTAAAGATATATATTGTATATATATTAAATAATTAAATGTGTTAATTATTTAATAGACTTTGGTTTAATTTTGAATTAAAAAGAAAGTCTAATTTTGGAGAAAAATAATCTAGTTAATTAATTATGAATTAATTAATTAGATAAAATAAGTTATTTATTTTAAATAAATAAAGTATAAAATTATCCAAAAATAGTTTGGATATTTTAGCTCTCTTGAAAGTTGATTTGAATTAGAATTCAAAGTCAAAGTCAAAATTACTTGATGATCAAGTAATAGGAGAGAGAGAGAGACCAAAACCCTAGTCCATAAGGACTAGGAATTTCGGCCACTCCCTTATTATAAATAGGGGAGCTCGAGCTCCCCTTGAGCTAATTGGCAATTCTTTTGGTTCATGAGTTGAACACCATCCTTTCTCCAAGATAAACGAAACCCTAGGTTAAGCCTAAACACTAACTAGAGAACTACCATCCTTACTAGTTAGATTGTGATCAAGTTAGTGGACTATCTCTAGAGAGCTTCAAGTTAGAAGTTTGAAGATTTGAGCTTTACCAAGGAGAGGGGATCAAGCCGAGAGAAGAGCGTTCTTGGGTGGCTTGAAACGCTTCAAGAAAGAATAAAAGAAAAGTAAGTTTCTTATCTCTACGAATTTGGATACACGATTGCGAGTCCAAGGTCCTTTTGTTGGAAATTTTTTTAAATTTCCGCTGCTTTCTGATTCGTGTTTTCCAATAGAAATTCATGCCCTTTTAGCGATCAAACGTGAGCTTTGTTTGCTTTATTAATGTTTCCCGTAGCCATCCCCTGTTTCTGCTCTGTTTTCAGTTGCAGAAACTAGGAACGGCCATTCCCGCCTCAAGGCATTATGGGAACGGTCGTTCCAACTCTTTTAATTCAAAGTGGGCTGGCGAACCTGGGAACAACCGTTCCCATTTTGGCCTGCGTGCAGGAAGGGCCGTTCCTAACCTCAGCGTGTTTTCAAAATATAAAACGTTGGCGCATTTTAAAGGGCCACGGGAACGGCCCTTCCCATTTTCAAAGGGAAGCTGGAACGGCCGTTCACACATGTCTGACAGAACAAAACTTTCTGCATAAAATCCGATTTTTAGCATGTTGATCCAATGCATTCTTTGATCCCAAATTGCTATTATATGATTGAATACATGTCAAAACAAGATATTTTCATGCCGCATTGTTCACTGCTCGTCATCTCGTTGCATTTTCGTCATTCGTCATATTTGGTCCATTTAGAGTCAAGTCTCATGTATACATGTATCCCTTGCACAGATTACCTTCTCGTGACGTGGAGTAGGGGTCGTAGGCCGTATCTTGACGTGCACTTTGTCGGTAAAGGTGAGGTTTAGTTATTAAGTATCTAGAACCATATAACCTTTACGTGGATTTCGGTCAAATTACATATATATATATCTCTATAATCGTTTTCCAAGAACAAAGGATTTAACAACTACCCGTGTATCGTGTTACAAGTCGTGTTTCTTGAAAAACTAATCGTGTTCATGATAAGCAAGCCGTGTACCGTGTTATCGTGATTGAACCGTGATCGTGTTTGGCGAATTATCGTGTATCGTGCATTATGGGCCCGAGAGTGAGTGTTTGAGCCAACCGGGAAAGCATAGGGCTGACGGGTAACTCACACACCTCTCTCACACCGTGGGGATGCCCCTGAATCCACCAGGAGGTTTGGTGGAGGAAGGAGTCCCGTACGTGGGAGTTATGCTCCCTACGTACATCGTGTTATCGTGGGTGGTTTGGGCCTTGCAAACCCACCACCAATGGTGAAGGATGGATTTCGTGTTATTAATCGTGTGCACCATAATAACTTGTATGATAACTTAATTAAATGAAAGTGTAACCCTTCTTCACTGTCGAGGTCTGGTTTGAGATCGTGCACGCCCCTCGCCAGGGCCACTGATGATTATAATAAACATGGTGATCGTGTTAAATTTGATAGTTGTAATCTCGGGCGAGTTCTATATTACTCTTGCACTTATATTATTTTAGTTACAAAACCTTACCTGAGATTATAACTTGCATGCTACTTATGTTTATATATATTTATGCTCCTCACTCGGTCTTCACATACTGACGCCTCCACCTTTCAGGTTTCGTTCGTAGCGTGCTAGGCAGGAGTCGGGTCATGTCTTTTATCCAGCTGAGTCTAGCATAGCATTTCTTTCCATGTATTAGCATTTCAGAGTATCATGTTAATAGTTTTGAGCACTTATATATGTGAATGTTATTTAGAAGATGATAATGTATTGATACGATGAAACGATATTATTATGCTTCCGCTTTTGAGTTTCATGTATTGGATTTATCTTGCATTTGAGGGTCTAGTCCCGCCTAGCTAGCGTGTTCTTTTATTTGCATTATCACCCATTCGCTGTAGGCTAGTTCATGTACGGATTACCCGTTTCGTATATGGATTGACCTATAGTGCGGGGGTGTGGCATCTCCACGCGTAGGGGTGCTACATGAGTAATTTGGTTGGAATTTATGTATTAAATGAAATTCGTAGCGTGCTATAATATGATTTATTTGGTCTTGTAATACTTGCTTTTTATATAAAAGGTGTTATGTGAATTTAGTTTGTTGTTTTGTAAATGTGCATCATATGAATTTCGTTTGGTGCATTCATGAAAATATCCTAAGGTTTTCTTTTGCATATAATTGATGTGCATTTGAACCCTACTTGTGTGATTACATTCTTAAAGTGTTTGAGCATGTGTCGTGCATCTCTGTGTGGTTGTTTGAGTCTGTCTGAGCTCTTTGTTGTGTTTGGTGTGTCCAGTTGGTTCAGATGCACCCGTGGTGGTGACAAGTGGGTCGTGCAGGTTCCAGGGTGGACCATTTGCTGTGTCTTCGGCTGTGTTTGGTACCAGGTGAGGTTAGGATATAGTTATACCCTAATGACATGTGCCAGTTTTCGAATGCATGTGACTTATAAGCCTCTATATATATATATGTAGATATGTGTGAGATACGTATTTTTTGGCTTTGCCATAAGTTTAAAAGTATGAAGCTATGTATAAGCCTATGTACGCTTAGCTTTGACTCATTATGATTTTGAGCTCGGTGTGATATGTACGTACAATATGTTAAGTACGATATGCATGTGTTTTGTAATAAGTGTGAGTCTAGCGGGTTTAAGCTTCCGATTTTCGTGATAAGTGTAAGTGTAAGTGTAAGTGTAAGTTTGGGCCCCGGAGTTGTGTGGTTCGGGAGACCCGGGATGACCATCGGGGTCGCCGGTTGCAACCCCAGGACACTTCTCTACTAATAGGATCAACCCGAAACCCACTCGGAGGGAGGTGGGGGACGGAGTCCTTGGGTAGTGAGCGTCACGAAACTCCCTACCCCGACCATCGGTGCGGATGGTTAGGGGTGTATAACCCTTCCATCACCCGGAGTAAGGAGGTATGTGTATTTTGATTTCGTGTGCTTAAGTTATGCGTGATATGAAGGAGTTGGTTGGTTGTGTACTCGTACCCGCCGAGTTTTACGTTTATCTGTCATAAGTTCGTGAAACGGGGGTAGATTCATAAATTAAGATAAAATTTAGTATGCTTTTAAATTAATAAAAATATGCTCCGATATGTGTGCTAAGTCTGCATGAGTTTGAGTATGTTTTAAGTTATGTATAAGCTATGTTTTGTTCGTTCTGTTTTGATAAGTCTCCCTATATGTATACTATCACGGGAAAATATTTTGGCGTGCAAAAACTAACCCCGGATTCACGAGCATTGCGTCTACTATGTGTTGTGCTCTATATATATGTATAGTTTGTGTGCGTTAGCCCCTCGCTCAGTCTTTGGACTGACGCCTCCCCCTTTTATGTTTTTAGTTGCAGGTTCAGGTCGTTGGAGTTCGTGGTAGGCGGCGGTGTGTCGTATCTGTTGAGTCTGTGTCTGTTCGTTTAAGTTTGTTAAGAACTTTGTTCTGATTTATGATTCGTAAATTTTGTATAAGATTTGTTTTGTACATGTTTGTGATTATGATTTTGAATGTTTGGAATTTCGGGACAGGTTAGGACAGGTGTTTGGATTAGTTGAACCCGTTTTGTTGTGTAATTGTTCGGGACAGTATAGGACAGGTTTGCCGGATTAGTCAAACCCGTGTAGTTGATTTTGATATCTGTTTTGCATTGTATGTTTTATGTAATAAAGTTTTCGAAAGTTGGTTCTTCTGCTGTCCTGTTTTGCATCCTTTCTTTGTCCAGGGTTAGGTACCGCCTAGCTTAGGCCTGGAGTTTTTGTTTTGTCACCCGTTCGCTATAACGTGGCACGTGTGCCGAGTCTTTGTTTCGTTGCACGTGTCGGGTTATAGTGCGGGGATGTGGTGCCCACCGCTTGGGGCACTACATTTCAAGTTTATCTCCCACTGTCTTCTTCTCTTAAGAAGACAACCACTGTCCTCTTCATATAAGAAGACAATCCCAAAATTCTAAGATAAGAATTATTAGGGAATTATGAAAGCCACAATTCATAGTGCATTTAAGGGACTGATTTGGAATGTGCAAGATTCAAAAATCTAACCGCAAATTTTGAAGCATAAGTTCAGGACGAAGGTAAGTCAGTAACAAGAACGAACCATATTTTATAGGGTTATGTTCCTTTATTCAAAAATACGAAGCTATTTATGAATGAGCTTACTGAGAGATAATCCTATTATCTCTAAGATGACTAAGGAGTTAGTCAGTAAGATATCTGCTATCTCGATCCAATCGAGTTGCCTATGTCTTATAACTATTAAGGTTCCTAACCTTCCTTATTTTAAAATTCTAATAATTTCACAAAAAATTCAGACTCATACTTCAGTAAGTACGTACATTCATAATGATTAAACTAATGATTTTGTCTAGTGCTTACATTAAGTAGTTCAAAATCATAAGTATAGATCGAAATCCATCAGAAGTACGGATCATCCTCTTGTTTCTTATAAACGAGGTTTGGTGAACGTTTCCCTTAAAATAGGATTCTTATGAAGTTAAGTCTTTGAGCTCATTTTCATAAAATGATCCTAAGATGATTAACTTGCTAATCCTATTTACAACGTTCTAAAGTTATTCGAAACTTTGTCTTCTTGCTTACTTATGTTATCTCGTTGTATGTTCAAAACATCAATGCTTTGTGTTTTGCTTAACATCTTATGCTAAATCAACTTAAGACTAGTGAATTCTGATCCTATCAGAATTGCTACAATGAGAGACATATGAAGTATCCTTATACTCTTTGCAGTTCCTTTCCAAGGCCCTAGTTTGCCACTATAGAAGCTAAAGTCTGATCTTTCTTTTAGGCTCTCCCTTCTCTCACCCTCCATTGGGTTTTAAGGGTTTCTTTTTCTTTGTCCTAGATGCCTTTACCTCAATAGGTTTAGAAGAAGAACTAATCATCATTACCTTTTAGTCCTTCATAAGGATGCTCTCTTAAGTTATCAACTAATTTGATCAACTATGCTATAATAGCATCATATAAGATTGAGCAAAAAAGGGTTAAGAATGATGGTGGAAGCAATTCAAGCAATCAGTGAACTAAGAACTCGTTTCTTAGTGTACTGCGTGGCTGCAAGGTCCTCCTCAGTGAGGACTTTCAGTCCACGTTACACGTGTATTCCTTCATACAAATATGGAACAATTTCCTTCGATGAGTTATACTTTGTAACACGTTCGCAAGAGAGTACAATTGCTCTTAAGTGTTCCTATAATGTTTATACTTTGTAACACATTTATGAGGGAGTACAATTTCTCTTAAGTGTTTGGAGAATTTCCTTTCACTTTTCAATTGTTTCTTAAGCCTAGGTCAAATTTTCACAATTGGTGAAAAGTTTGCCTTTTAGAGAATAATTTTCACTTATGGAATCTTAAAACGGATTTTAAGATTCGAAGCCAATCAGGGTGGTTAGGACTTTAGTCAACTTGCTTGACTCAAGGATGAATACTATTGGGTCGCATTTCAACTTGTAGACAATCACAGAACTACAACCTAAATGCTAAGCAGAGAAAATGTGAGCATATTGAATAATAACGTAACACATAGGATTAGGTCTTTTATCGTATGTGGCTCCTACTATTTTTAGAAGGTCTATAAATCCCAAACGACCTTAGAAGAAGGATCCCAAGCATCCCTAGTTTTGGACCCACGACTCGTGAGACATCCAAAGGTCTAAAAATCTTTAAGTAGGTACGAAATTGCCAATTCCATCTCCATGGAATTCCTAGTAATGTTTTTGCATCACCTATCTTTAAATCATGGACCCACGACTCGTGAGACATCCATATCTACTTCAGTGTTAAGCAGGACCCATCAATCATAAGATCTCAATTAAACTTAGTCCGGAACCACCCACGACTCGAGAGACATCGCCCATTCTAAAATGATCAAGAAATATCAATCACCTAAGGTGAACAATCAAGAAACTAAGATTTAATAGGCTGCACTAATTACCCCACGGCTCGTGAGACAACAATTAGCTTACCTACTAACTCTTAAATCCTATTGATGGAATGCTAGGTGTAATATCCTGCTCGTCCTATAAATAAGCTACGCCATGTTTCAACCTTTTATGTGTGTAATTATGTGATTTTGTGCTTTGCACGGCCCTATTTTGAACTCTTTAAGAGTTTAGGGGCTTGTTTGTAATTTTCTCTTTTTAGGGGTTATTCGATCATTTCTCGTTCGGTCGAGAGTTCGACCTCTTTGACCCCTCTTTTGCGTTCGGGGCATCGAGACGAGTCCGTAGACTCTAAGTTTACCCCATTCAGACGTCGTTAGCCCTTTCTGCCGATTGTTTCTTCACGTGAGGTCCGGGTTAAATATCTTCTTCATCGTTATTCGTGCCATTATGTCAGCTTCAGTTTCCTCGTCTTCTCTCCCGCAACATAGCGATCCAGTCACTGTTCACACACACTCGAAGGTGTAATCGCACACACTAGCTCGTTCTCGCTCGTTTCTCGACGGAATTCGAAGTGTGAGTAGTGGAAATCTATCAGCTCGATGAGCCCGTCACGATGGTACAAGAATCGAGGCCTGAAACCCAGCGATGGTGGAGCTACGGCGAGCAGTAAGCCGCGCCACCACTTCGCCTGTAACGCCCCGTGTTTTCACACGTGCAGGTAAGTGTTACGTGCGTATTTTATTTAATTATATGATTTTATAATTTGATTTGCTAATTGAATTCATTTCTAATTTGATTTATTTGTTTAAATTTTATATGAATTCCAATATTTGCTATGAATATATTAACGAAATTGTGAGAATGTGAATTTTGTGAATTCAGTATTAATTGAATGAAATTACGTGTTTCGTGTAATCGTGGACTTGATTGTAACTTATTTGAATGTTTTGGACTCAATTGAAAATTGAGTTTGGGCTTATTTGCCACTTTTTGAAAGTTTAGGGACCTATTTGTAATAGGCAACCCTAAACGGTTGTCGCGATATCTTGAGCTCCGGACCTCGAAATCGAGATCCATAACCGGCGTTGAACTTGTGTCGACGTTACCTATTCATTAAACTTGACCTCATACTTTTTCCATATCATGTGAACTTTCGACATCGAACTTTTCCTCAACCTCGACCTGATAACTTATTTGAACCGTTTAATCATTGAACCGGACTTGAACCGACCCGTATTCTACCCATTTTATCACTAAATATCAGCATTTCCTCCTCCTTACTCCCACTTTTGATCGATCAATTCATCTCCACAAGAAGCAAAGGAAGAGAGCTCCAAGAAACCCTCCATTTTGATCATCCAAGCTTTGAGCTCAAGCTTAACCAATCCTCCATCTCCTTTCAAGGTAATTAGTGATTTAGAATCTCCATCTTCTCCTCTATCTTTTCTTCCATGAATAGCTGGGCATGAGTGAAGGATTCTTGTGTGTTGGTACCTAGAGCATCTAGCTCAATATATAATATATGAATGATTGCTTCCGCTTTTCTCTTGCTCTGTTTGTTTGTTTTTGTGGTTGGGGTTTAAGTGATAGGTTAGTCCCGCCTGGCTTAGCGAGTGTATATGTCTCCGTTCGCTATGATTCGACACGTGTATGGAAATCCATTTCGTATACGGGTCGGGTAATGGTGCGGGGGATATGACGTCTCGCGCTCGGGCGTTACATCGCCGCCTCTTCGCAACAGTCTCGGGTGGACTTCCGGCGACACGCACCTCCTACCCAGTTGAAGGAGATCCCGGCGCAACCAAGGACGTTGGCGGCGCGGCCATCCGGGCCGCGGTTGGGCCACACGCGCCGCCCGAAGTGGTGGTGGCGGACCCCTGACACTGTAGCACGGCAGCTCCGCTGTGCTCCGGTGAGTTTCGCGGGCGGAGCTTGACCCTATTCGATCTATTTTGATCTCCTGGTTCCATTTCCGGCATTGACTTGGCAAGGAAGTGACCGGAAATGGGGTTTTCCGGCAAGGTAGCAGCGGCGCAGCTTTGGGGTGGTGGTTCGTCCATTTTCCGGCCGGTTTTGGTGATGACTTCTTCACAAAAGTTGTTCATGATGTCGAGTCCGAGCTATTCGTGGTGGTGGCAGCACGAGAATCGGTCGGCGGCGGCGAACCGGTGGCGAACCGGGGCTGGACCGGCGGTCCGGTTTTTCGATGATTTTTCTGGGGTTTGGCTATGGGGCTTTTGTATGGATCGTTACAAGCTTTCCAACGGTATGCTCGGATTTCATTTTCGTTTTACGGTTTGCGTTTAATTTCGATTTTCGTATTAAGGATTTGGTTCAGTTTTTCATCAACGAAGTCCTGTGTGTTTGTTATTTTCTAAAATTGTTTGAGGGCTTTTGTTGAGTAGGCCGAGGCGCACGTTTCAGTCCTTCCGGGGATTTTTCCGACCACCGGAGGCGGTGTTCTTGTGGCGGCCGGTGGCTGTTCGGTCGGCTACGGTGGCGGCATTCCGGCGACTTTCGGACAGTAGATCCGTTTCGTTGTGGTGAGTCCAACGCCACTTCCCGTTCGTCAATCGGATGTCCAGTTGATTTTATATGAATTTTTGAAGTTGTTGTATTTATTTTCGTTAATTGTTTTAATTGTAAATTTCGATCTTGTATGAATTATAAATTGAAATTATGAGTTGTATGATACTTGGAAATATGTTATAATGTATGGAAATTTGATTCGTAATTTATTGAATTTAATTATCCCGTTTTATGCCTACTTACTTTAGAATATTTTATTTAAGGGGTGTTAGTGTAATATTTGAAAACTGATTTGATAATGGGATTACATGAAACTTGAGAAATAAATTATGAAAAGATACGTCGTATTTAATTTAAATGAATTACTTAAGTATGTTAATTGGTAGTATATTATAAATTAGGCAATTGTGTATTTATGAATAAAATCGGAATGCAATTTGTGTTTATTTGTCTCGGGACCTAATACTTGATAAGAATTAAATTCCTAATGCTTTGATTTATTTTATGTAATTAATGTTATGAATTTTATAAGCTATGCATCTCTTGATATGTAATATGAATTATAATATGACCTGAATGACTTGAGTGAATAGATATGGATTATATGTTGCATCATTTGTATTCGTGAGCATGGCCGTGCGTATTTGTGGTTGTGATTTGAGTCTGAGTCTTGTGTTTTGTATGTTCAGTTGGATCAGGTGCACCCAGGGTGGTGACAGTGAGTCCTGCAGGTTCCGGGGTGAACTGTTTACTTTGTCTTTGGCTTCGTTTGGTGCCAGGTGAGGTTTTCTTTGTTTTAGTTATATCGACCTACAACCCTCTCTGTGTTTTGAGCCCTGCATGCGACTATATATATATATGTATTTAAATATATGCTTGATACGTATTTTGTGGGATTTGTCCCGTTTGCTATAAGATCTTGAAAAACGTTTTGTATATGTATATAAGCTATTTTACGTTTGTTTGGAAAAGCTTCGATAAGTGTGAGTGTGTGTAAGTGTGTGTGAGGATAAGCAGGACATGATTTGCGGATAAGTATCGTCTGGTAAGTGTGTTAAGTTTAAGCTTTGTTTCGTTTGTATCGGATTCAAGCAAGTCTCCGATTTTCTGTTGGTTTCGATCTGTTTGGGCCCCGGAGTTGTGGGTAAGGGAGACCCGGGACGACCATCGAGGTCGCCGGTTACGACCCCTGTGCACTTCTCCACCAACGGGAGACTTAGTTCTCCTATGCCGACGGAGCGCATTTTGGCTGGCCGTCGAAGGAACCGGGCGGGATCCTCTGGTTCACATGTTTCGTTTTGTGGAGGGTCGAGAGGGGCACCTCTCTTCCCCAATGGTGTGGCGGTGGGATTGTTTATGAGTTTTGCTTCTGTTTATGCTTTGAGCAAGTGTGTGTTAAGCGTGAACTCTCCGAGTTGGTAAGTTTATGCTTTAGTTTATGGTTATGAAACGGGAGTGGCTTTTAAATTGTAAAACTTGGATAATTTTGGGCTCTTGGACTTAAACTACTTTCCTTATATATAGTACCACGTGAAAAATGCCTTCGATTGCAAAAATCACGCCCCGATTCATGATCTTTTAAAATGTGATATATGCTTTACTCCTACGTATATGTATGGGTGCGTGTGTTAGCCTCCTCGCCAGTCGTTAGGACTGACCCCTCTTCGTTGTTTCTTTTTCCCCCTTCTTTTGTTTGAGTTGCAGGTTTGCTTTGGAGTTTGTTTGAGCTAGGCGGTTGAGTCGAGTCTTCCGTTTTGTTTGGATTGAGTTTAGTGTTTGTATTTGTGTAGGTTTGCATTCGTTTGAGTTTGATTTCAGTTGTTTAATTTTATAAATTTAATCTATTCGTTGTGTTATGTTGTTCTGAACAAATTTATGTTATGTCTATAATGTATGGAATTCGGGACAGGTTAGGACAGGTGCTTGGATTAGTTGAACCCGTTTTGTTATGTAATTATTCGGGACAGGATAGGACAGGTTGCTGAACTAGTTGAACCCGTGTATTTGATTCTGATGTATGTACTGCGTTGTATGCTTGATGTGTTAAGTTTTTGAAAATTGGCATTTAGTACTACTTCCGCTGTGATGGTTTTGCATTCTTTCATTCGTACAGGGTTAGGTACCGCCTAGCTAGTGGGTGTGTGTTTGTCAGTCACCCGTTCGCTATGGCTTGGTGCGTGTGTGGACTCTCCATTTTGTACACGTGTTGGGTCATAGTGCGGGGGTGTGATGCCCCACCGCTTGGGGTGTTACACTAGGAATTTTATTACCGTAATAGAATACCTTTTTATTCGAAAGTTGCTCAATATTTTAATAAGTTATTTTCGAATTAACCGGAGAGTTGTCCGTCTTTGACCTCACTAACATGTATAGTTATCTATTTTTAATTGTCTTGATTAATGCAGTTTCACATAAAATGCATCACAGAAGCAATTAGCAGATAACATGTCCTAGCATGATACCAATTATGTGATGATCATGGGTATCCTAATCTTATATGTGATTATGGGAGCCACTCCATAATCACTAGTTCTAACATTCATGCCACATAAGACAGTTCATATCACATAGGGGTACATAATTTAATGGAATACCCTATCTATTACATTAATAGAAACCCTCTTAAACATTTGGAGGGGTCTTGTCTTATGGCAACCGTTCTTCAAGTGTTCCTTATGGATCCTTCTTGCTCCTTGGGTGCTTGTCTCCAAAATGAAAAGAAAAATCCCCACTTCCTAAGTTCTACTCTCTTAACATAAAGTAATATGGCGCAATCTTCATATTGACCATAGATAAGTACACGGGGCATACCCCGGCCTAAAAACAATAATAAGGAAAGCCACATAATAAACACATAATAGTACGCACATAAGTAGTGCTCCAACCCCAATTGAAATAACACAACTATGGGTCTCCGACCCCAATTGAAATCATCTATGTACAGAAATTAAAACATTCATAAGACTAACCCATGATTGTAGCACCCCAAGCGGTGGGACACCACACCCCCGCACTATGACCCGACAAATGTACAAAATGGAAAGTCCACACACGCACCAAGTCACAGCGAACGGCTGACAAACGAAAACCCACACACTAGCTAGGCGGTATCTAACCCTGTTCAAAAGAAAGAATACAAAACATGACAAAGGAAGCCAGACAAAATACCAACTTTCAAAAACTTATGTACATTAAACATACATTGCAATATAGAATCAAAATCTGCTACACGGGTTCTACTAATCCGGCAAACTTGTCCTATCCTGTCCTGAACAATTACACAACAACACGGGTTCCACTGGCTCTAGAAACCCGTCCCGAATAATCATACAATCACAACGGGTTCATCAAATCCGAGCACCTGTCATAACCTGTCCCGAATTCCACACACATTCAATACATAAATACAAACCTATACAGAACATATCTTATACATAATTTATGAATCATAATTCAGAACAAATACTTAACAATCTTAAACGAACAGACACGACACACCGCCACCTAGCACGAACTCCAACGACCTAAACCTGCAACTAAAAACATAAAGGGGGAGGGGTCAGTCCAAAGACTGAGCGAGGGGCTACCCACACACACCTACATATATATAGAGCACAACACGTTCCAAATTAAATGTTCGTAAATCCGGGATTAGTTTTTGCACGCCAAAACATTTGCTCGTGATAATATATATATAGGATGGCTTATCAGAATAGAACGAACAAAACTTAACTTATACGTTGGTCAAAGCATACGTTCAAATTCATGCAGACTTAGCACACATATCAGAACATATTTTATTAGTTTAAATGTGTACCAAATTTTATCTTAATTTACGAATCTACCCCCGTTTCATGAACTTATGACAGACAGACAGAACACTCAGCGGGTACGAGTTCAAATTCCAACCAACTCCTTAGATCATATTTAAATTCAGAGTCAAACCTAAATCAAAGTCAGACATACATTCCTCTTCTCCGGGTGATTAAAGGGTTGTACATACCCTAACCATCCACAAACAGTCGAGGGGAGTGCTCAATGCTGCTCAAACCCTCAGGACTCCGTCCTCCACCAATCTCCTGGTGGATTTCGGGTTGATCCTTTCAGACAGATGGAGACTGCACTCGGGGAGTAACCCGACGGCCCAATGCCGTCCCGGGGCTCCTTCGTACAAATCTCCGAGGCCCAGTTCAAATTATTCATGTTGCACCCGCGACGATAGGCGCAACATCCCCCGCACCATAAGTCTAGTCCACGTATGAAATGGATAGTCCATACATGAACCGACTCATAGCAAACGGGTGACAAAATAAAAACAACCTGACTAGGCGGAATCTAACCCTGTACCAATTAATCAAGAAAACGAAAACATACGGTGCGGAAGCAGTAACGTATAATTTATAAATTTTAACAACGACTACAAGCCCAAAAATTCCTATACATAAATTAAAATCATCATGCATCCTAACAACGGGTTCAACTACGCATGCAACCTGTCCCGAATCAATAATCAACAATAATTCATAGTTGGCACACAGGCCCAAATACATAATGGAATTTCCATTAAATCATAACAATGTAAAATGTGACTCGAGTGTATAAGTGACTCAACAAGGAAATTAAAACTCGACCTCCGCCTAGCAAAACCTGCAAGAACTGAAAAGTGGGGAAGGAGGGGTCAGTCTCTAAAAGACTGAGTGAGCAGGAGCTATACATATATAGAAACACGCACATGCAAGTCATAAATCCCGAGCAAAGTTTTAAATGAAAGTAGTTCCCGAGAAGGGCAAGAAAAGATCTAGCAATGCTCGGACTTTACGACTAATTCATATTAAATTCTTTAAATCCATAATTCATGAATAATCATAATGGCTAAGCGAGTGAGCGTGCATAATTCGCCAGCCAAACTCCGACCGTGTACAATGAACATAATTTAATACTTTGTATACGTGATCATGCTATCATAATTATACATGCGAGACATATAACATAAGACATAATCATTTGGACAATCTGTGTCTCGGCCTTCCCGCACGGTGCACAACATTACTAATCATAATACATAAACATGATCATAAAGCATTTTCCAACCTTCTCCCTCCATAATGGCCGGGCCTGCAGACCTGAACCATTCAATAATAACAATATCAAGACGGGGGCTTATGACTCCTACCCGCTCCTTCGATGGGTTAACCATCGACTTAAGAAAAACTCATCTTCCACACTACACGGTCGCGTGATAGATTCTTAATGGGTACTTTGTGCAATAGGTTAGCTATACGTCGGCCCGATGCCGAACCGGTCTCCATTCACACATTTCCCCGGGGCCCAATACATGAACATGAACAATGTGCATAATCTCGCCAAAATATTTCAAGTCATAAGAATCATAATACATTTCATAATCCTTGAGAAAAGGTTTACTCGATAAGAATTTACTCAATGACTCCACCTTGAAAAAGATATATATACATACGCATAAGGTTTTGGCCAAAACTTGTCACATAAGGTTGTAGGGTTTGATACATAACTAGAACGAAAACACCCTCACCTGGAACATGGTGATACAAGGATACAAACTAGACCGGGTGCCTATTGATCACGATATCTCCACCCTGGAGATGAACTGTACAAGAGAAAGAAATAATGTGTGCTCGTGAGAGATGACTCAATATGAAACCAATTAGGATGCACAGCATTGATATGAGATATTCATGAAGTGATATGGAATGATTCAATATACAATAGATCATATAAAGTCATGAATTGATGCGATCGTGTTCATGTACATAATGAATTCCATTTAAACACATAGATGATTTAATCATTCAATTAAACATGTATACAATGCATATAGGTCACATAAGAGGTCTAGGAGGTGAAAGGAAGGCGATAAAATGGATTTTGGCAAACTTTAGCAAAAGTTAAGAAAAGTTGACAGTTTTCGAAAACACACAAGCTGTAGAAAAATGGGAATATCTTGAGTTTGAGAAGTTAGAATTGGGTTTTGTTTGTTGGATATGAAATTAGACAAGTAGGCCTTTAAAATGATATGTGGCTCGAATCGTGGTTCAGAGCGAGAAAGAAATGGCGTAGGTCCGAAGTTGGATGAATGCAGTTTTTGGGGAAAGTGGCGACACCAAAAAGGATTGATTATAACTCACAATCTAGAAAATATAATGAGAGTATTCCAATTGTAGAATGTCATAGACTTCAAGAGGTTTCCGTAGGTTTAAAAATCAGGTCAATTGAAGTTCGTTTGAGGGGTAAACGGAACAAAACAAACTCAGTCAGAAAACAGGGGAAGATTCGGAGTCCCTGCCTCAAATCCACGACCGTGGATTTTCAAGGCATAAAAATCCACGACCGTGGATTCGTTACAGGCCCGAAAAAACACCGGAAAATCAGGGTATAAGTGCTGGAGGAAGCCAAAGTCACCAAAACACAACAAACCTCAACCCAAATCACATAAAACAAGTAATATGCCATGTAATAACATCAAATGCAAGTTTAGAACAATTATAACACAATAATTCACAAACCCACATCAAGATCTCACATATATATATACATATATACATACACATATATATACACATATACACCATCCATAAAATCAACTAATGAAAGGGATTTTACCGAAAATGGAACGAGGATGATGAGGTGAGCTCGTAGTGATCGTAGATAGCCGGATTCCTTGCCAGAGTTGATGGAGCTAACCATCTCTTGTCTTGAGCCTCCTTGCTCTTGCTTGAAATGGAGATGAAGAAGAAGAAGGAAGAAAGGAAGGTGATGATGATGGTGAAGTGGTGGTGCCGGAGAGATGGTGGAGGGCGGCGGTGAGGCGGCGTAAGGTGGTGGTGGTGGCTCGGTGGTGAAGGAGGAAAGGGGAAAGAATGAAGAATGGAGGAAAGAAACAAGAAAGAAAGAAGAAGAAGAAGAATGGAGCACAGGGGGTGTGTGTGTCTCGTGAGATAAGGAAGAGAGAAAGAGAGTCTTGGTCAAAGTTTGGGGTCCCGGTTAGATATTTAAGTGTTAGGATATTTATGTGGTTACGGCTCAGATTAAAATACGATTAGGGTAGAATTAGGTTCTCGAATTAAATAACAAGATAAGCAATGGGTTCGGGAATTTTCGAGGAATAAAAGATAAGGCTCAAAGGAAAAGGAATAAGTGTGTACGTGTGTGATATAACAAAACGAACAAACAATTAGTCACGTACACACGTAAATACTAAACACACGAACACTTAATTAAACACATAAAACACGTAAGTTACATAATTAACAATTAAATCACATAACTCTCAATCTAACCACACTCGTAACCTCATACCTGGTTAGTCTTGAAAACACGGGGCGTTACAGTTCAAAAGTTCAAAGTTTCAAAAGTTCAAACCCCACTACAGATAGACAAACATACATATTTCATGCATAACGTACATATCATATCGCACGTACATATCACACACACTGACCTCGAAATCATAACAAAACTGAGACTAAGCATACATAGGCTCATACATAGCGTTTCGTACTTGTCAAATCAAATCATGTGACAAAACCAACAGAATACGTACTTCGCATATATCTACATATACATAAGGCTTATAAACCGCATGCATTCGAAAACGAGCACATTACAATAGGGTATAACTATATCCTAACCTCACCTGGTACCAAACACAGCCGAAGACACAAGAAATGGTCCACCCCGGAACCTGCACGACCCACTTGTCACCACCCCGGGTGCACCCGAACCAACTGGACACACGAAACACAACACAGGGCTCAGACTCAGACTTAGACAACCACACAGAGACACACGGCAATGCTCAAGCACTTAAGGGATGCAATCACATAAGCCAGATTCAAATTCATATTAATTTACTCATTGCATATCCAATTCATACTTGTGCAAATAAATCATTTCTTATTTCCAAGGGTGGCCAATTAAATCATACATATCATGGTAAATTATTTCTACGTTGTCAAGAATAGCATGCTCGTTTTCAAAGGGCAAGGATCGGGTAACTCAAAGCAAACAATTCCATATAATTGATATATCGCACAATAGACATATTTAATTAAGTAATTAAACTTTAAATTACAAAAGTTCCAAGTTTAAGTATCTACGGTATAATAACTCATTTCTATGTAGTTGTGAATAGCATATTTGTTTATCAAGTAGCGAGGATTAATTAATTCAAGTTGTATAATTTCATATATTGTATACTCAATTCATATTTCACAGAACGAATTCAATAGACAAGGTTTATTTAATTAAATCAAACAAATTCATATCGTTCTCAAAATTAGACAAACACCCCTTCAAGTTAGACAAATAGCTCAAATACGAAATATCAGAATTCAAATTGCAAATCAAAGCATCCATATATATCATAATTCATTTAATACATGATTTCGTATACATTGGAGTTCATATTGATCGACAAATCAAGAAATTAACAATTTATCACAATTAAGATAATTAATTTCAAATATTCAAATTACACAAAATAAATCATAACAAATCAACCGGGGATCCGATTGATGAACGGAAAGTGGCGTTGGACTCACCACAACGAGGTGGACAAACTGTCCTAAGCTCTCCGGAATACCGCCACCGGAGCCGCCGGAACCGCCGCTTAGCCGCAGCCGGAGTGTGCCGGAAAAATCCCGAAAAATCAGCCGTGCAAGTACTCCTCGTGCTCTTTCCAATTCCTCAATCAATTTCTGAAAATTCCAAGCCAATCATCTCCAATTTCAGATCTAAGAACACGAAAACCATCAAATCTTCAAACTCAAATTACTTCCAAACCTGTGAACGAAAATGAGATCCGTAAAAGGCATTATCTTACCCGTGACGAGCTCTTCGAAACCCCTATAGTGGTCGCCGAAAAATATCCCCGGAGCTGACCTCCGCCGTGAGCCACCGCGATCCGCCACCAAAAGGCTAAATCTGGAGTCGCGTGAATGGGGATTGATATTTCTCGTTGTTCCGAATAACTTTCGTGAAGATCCTGTGGCCAAAAGATCGACGAAAAGGGCCCCCGATAACCTCTGAAATTCCTGCCACCGCAATCATCGTCGGAACCACCACCTACGGCCAAAATTTGCTCAAATTGATGCCGAAAATGAACTCAGGCGGTCGGAAAACCTTGAGAAACACTAACCTTGGTCGGAAAAAGCCACCGAATCGCCGCCGTGCCACTGTTCACGCGCCGCCGCCGCAAGCTTCAGGTGGCGCGTGAGCCGCCGTTCAGTGGCCAATGGCTGCGCCGCCAACGCCATTCGAAGTGGCGGTGGTTCGCCCCTTCTCCAGCCGCGACTGAAAATGGCTGAAAAATTCCACCTCTGCTTGTTGTCGGGCCACGATCTTGGTACGGTTATGACCGCATCGTCGAGCTCTTCGAAATGGACTATTCATTCATTGAATTCCGTCGAGAAACGGTCGAGTTCCGGGTTATGTGTGTGTTACACCGTGAGTATGTGTGTTTGTGTCGTGAGGGAGGGGAGAGAGAGAGAACCGGGAGAGAGAGAGAGCTGATTGGTCTGGTACGAAAAACGAGGATCCGGGTGTTTTATCTCTGGTCCTTGCGCGGAAAACGATCGGAAGAAGGGGTTAACGACGTCAGAATTAGGCAAACTTAGAGTCTACGGACTCATTGCGTTACCCCGAACGCATTGAAGGGGTCCAAGAGGTCGAAATTCGATCGAACGAGGAATGACCAAACCCCCGCCCCTAAAAAGAGAAAATTACAAAGGGGCCCCTAAACTCTGAAAGAGTTCAAAATAGGGCCACGTAAAACATAAAATCACATAATTAAACACATAAAAAGGGTTGAAACGTGGCGTACCTTATACGTCGAACGAACGGGATGTTACAATGATCACCTAAACTAGCATGCTCCCGCTTAAATTTAAATTTAAAATTTCCTTGACTTCAAGTTACAACTAACTTAAGTAATTTGAATATAGTTCACTATTCAAGAATTTATTCAAAACAACCCCCCCCCCCCCCCCTAAAAAGAGAAAATTACAAAGGGGCCCCTAAACTCTGAAAGAGTTCAAAATAGGGCCACGTAAAACATAAAATCACATAATTAAACACATAAAAAGGGTTGAAACGTGGCGTACCTTATACGTCGAACGAACGGGATGTTACAATGATCACCTAAACTAGCATGAATTTAAATTTATCAATTAAATTTAAAATTTCCTTGACTTCAAGTTACAACTAACTTAAGTAATTTGAATATAGTTCACTATTCAAGAATTTATTCAAAACACGAATTCGGATCATGACAAAACCACAATTAATTCAAAATTAAATTTTTGTCAAAAATATCATTCAAAGTGACACTTAATATTTTCTAGAAAAATAAGAACTTGACTTTAATTCAAAAAAATCCCAAAATTTATAATTATTTCAAATAAATAATTTTAAAATTAAAATCTAATTTTAAAATAAAATCAGATTTTACAAAAACGGGATTTTACGAAACTTTGGAAAACGCGAAACAAAAACTGGCCCGAGGCCTGTCACCCGCGCACACAGCCTGTAAGGATGCCAGGCCTTCACGCAAGTAGGCGCGCCTGGCCTGCGCCCGCCTTGCAACAAAGCTGCACGCGCCCGCACCCAGTGCTCTAGCCTGCACACTGCGAGTGGGCGGTCTCGGGCGGGGTGGCGGAACGTCGTGGCACAGTGCCTAGGCATGCCTAGCGTCTGTGCCTGGCGGGTTCGGTAAGGCGGGGCGGCGTGTTACCGCCCCATGCGCATACGGTTGCGCGTAATCTCGCGCGCTTTTGCGCGCGGGTGAACCCGTTCCGATTCTCGTTTCGTAATTTCAACAAATTCAATCGATCCAATTTTGAATTAAAGCTGTTCAAAACAAATCCGATTAAAACCGCTTAAAACAAGATTCATATGAAAACAGTTTTTCAGTAATTTTTCAAGAAACAGTATTGATCCGACAGATTCGTATTTCAAACAAAAACCAAGAATACATAACATATATCAAAATTCAAGAATTTTCTGTCAAAACTCGTAAAGCTGTAAAGATACAATACGAACGTTGCAAGGTGGCTCTGATACCACTTGTTGGAAAACAGCAGAGTAAACACAACAAAAGTTTAAAATTTTTTCCAAAAGGGATCTAAAAGGCTTACAATGTTCGTATCGTAACATTGGGATTTCAAGAAAATTACAACAATTGAAGCTTTCTTGAAACGTTTTGAGCCGCCCTCAAACGTTCTTCAAGCGGCATGAATTCACCGTTTTTTGATCGATTCTTTCTTCGAGATTCCAAAGTAGAAATCCTCTAGAGTAATAATCCACACCAACCTAGATTCAATTCATGTTAGTAAGTATGCTAGTACTATAACATGCGTATTAAAGAAACAAGAAATGAGAAATAGAGAGCAAGAGAATTATCCCCAAAATTCCATGAAGGTTGGAAGTGATCTCAATATCACGTGTAAGCCAAAATTTCGAACCCCATGCCTCTTTTATAGGGTATGGTTTGAACCCTACTAGCCAAAATTTCACGTGTAAGATTCCTACCTTGACTTGTCTTCTATTCTTTCTTTCTCTCCAAGTAAAATAATATCTTATCTAAAATAAGATATCTATTCTTCTAGAAAGAGAGTTCCTAACTAATTAGGAACATTTAATTATTCTAGGAATAATTAAATTTCTCATCCTAATACTTTATTAGAATAATAAAATAGAATATATTTATTTATTCTAATCAAATTAGAACAACTAAATAATTATATACTTAGAATTAATTCTCCAATTAATACCATCAAGGACTTTAGAATTAATTCACTAATTAATTCTAACGGGCTAAAATTAATTCTCCAATTAATTTAATTTGGCTATAATTAATTCTCCAATTAATTATATTAGGGATATATAATTAATTCTTTAATTAATTATATCTTGGCTTTATAATTAATTCTCCAATTAATTATATTTGGACTTAATAATTAATTCTCCAATTAATTAACACATGGTCCAATTCCTTAATTGGACCCACATGTCCAAACATTGCTCTCGATATCCACACGTGTACTTTACACTGTGGTCTTGTTTCGATTAACTATTTGATCTTTCCATAATACCCTTTGAACCCGGTATTTGTGTGTGACCCTCTAGGTTCAATTTCAGTTAGCAGTGAGCCTAATTAATTAATACACTTTATTAATTAATTACCTCACAGATCACACGACCATAGTCTAGCAACAAGTGTGTGACCCCTACCCGAAATGTGAATGTATATTCGAAAGAACCTTTCAGTCAATGACATCATGTGGGATGTGATCCTCCTACCATCCTATCTCTCGAGTAAGATCTAGGGCATGGGAATATGGAGAGCCCTAATAATCTTAATCTTAAAACAAATTTCCCTTCATATTCCATTTGATCTCAATCCAAGAAAACCCCATTTTCTTGATGTCTTGATCTAACCACCTTGCGCAAGGATTTAAGGATGGAATCATGAATGACTTGTGTAATAAGAGATCATCTTGCCTACAACAAGTATAGGTCCTTTATTGATTCCAACAGTTCTCATATGCCACTTGTGTAATCCCAACACAGGCCGTGGTTTAGGTGTCTATATGGCGACACCCTTTTGAGCCTATATCAAAGATTACAGAGTTAGCTCATATGAGACAATGTGGAATCTCAAGTCTAAGGATTAATTCCTCACGTCATTGACATGTGAGATATTTCCTAATCTGGAAGTTTCAGGAAACTCCCTTTCCCATTTAGGAATCATCTCAAACGAAGCACTCTCAGTGATGAAGTTCTTGCAACTATCACCCTTATATATTATGAACGCATCAACCCATGCACTTATCACCCCATGAAACCGGGTGATCCTTCTTAAGGATGTAACTACACAAGCAAGTCTCAACAGAGGCAAAGTCGACACTCCCACTGTCTGTCGGCCTCATTGACTTAGAGAAGTTTCTAATCCTCGCCTATGGAGTTAAGAACTTATTTCATGTATCATTCCCATAATGACGAAGTTCTTAACGACCTCATGGGATTAGGGGAGTTGTAGACATGCACACATAATGGAAACATACAAAACACGTATTGGCACATAAGAATTGTTCGCCTGTGATTATAATCATTCTTATATTATTCAAAGATTGTCTGTGATATAGGGAAAGTCCCAAAGCATAAAAGCTTTCTAAGGCACTGTTCCTAATAGTTTAATTTATATATTATTTGATATTTATTTGAAATTATATGAATAATTGTTATGAATTATTTGAATTTTGAATGTTTAAACTTATATTAAGCCTGAATGTGTGCCGTTTGCATTTGATTTGAATTCCAATTTTTGTGAAACTTTGGTATACTTCAGATATGTGTGTTATGATCATGTGTTAATGCTCGTTATTTGATTTCAGACTTATTTGAATTGGTTTTGAATTTATTTCTAATTTTGGAACCAAATCGGGATTAAAGGGCATTTAGCGCACCTTTGGTTTCGAGTGTTGTAACATGAGCTCGGGAATTCAGATTCAAATTATGTCACCTTCGTTGGACTCGTATCGAAGATTCGGGTTCAATAAAATAAGCCATATATTTTTCTAAGCCCATTTGAACCTCTGAAATTCAACTGAAACAAGCCTTATTCGCAGATTTACCACACTTAGCTAAAAGAGCCATATCTTTCTCCATACTTAACCAAATTAACCATGGTTTGATCTAAAATGACCATAGTTAAGGCCACTATCTTATCATCTCTTTCTTATTTCGTGCCTCACACCAAAAGGAAGACAAAAACTTAGCCAAGGCAAGAAACCCTCCAAATTTTCATCACTATTCATCCACTACCATATTTGAGCTCATAACTTGTTCAAACCTCAACCAATTCAAGGGGTAAGCATGTATTTGTAATCAATACTTCCTTATGCTCATTTGGAGCTATCATTTGCTAGATTTCATGGAGATTTGATCATATTTTGATGAATTGATTGAATAGTTAGGTTTTTGAGTGAATTCTTGATCTCTCTCAATTCTTGGAGTTTTGAATTGGTTTGAAACATGATTGTTGTTCACTTTGGTATATTTATTGCATTTATGAACTTGCTTTTCATGGTTTTTGGGCATTGAATGAGTAATCATTAATGGAGTTTGAATTTCTTGTTGGAGAAGATGCATGTTTGATCATTCTCTTCATTCCTTTTCTTGTTCGATGTGTTGGATATGATTATGTGATGATATTGCCTTGTTTTTATGCTCATTTTGAGCTTGGAGTTTTTACCTAAGAGTCACCATGTTATTGCCCCAGTTTTCTTAAAGCTTTTCCCGCAAAATAGAGTTTGTACTCTGTTTTTCCTTTCAAACACGAAGACCCGACACGATCGTATCATGATTGTACTGAAAATGGACACGGCCGTGTTGATCTCTTGACTTGTGAAGTAATATTTTTTAAAAATCAGACATGGCCGTGTTAATCGTTTGACTTGGGATTTTTATTTTTCAAAAATCGAACACAGCCGTGTCCAAACCCTTTGAAAATACAGCACGGTCGTGTCCCTCTTAATGGCAGCTTTGGGAGTTCTTTCATGTCTTGTCGTCTTATTTTTCCACTTCATTCATGATTTATATGTAACGTGAAATAGATGATGTATGCATTATGATTGTTATATATTGATTATGCATTGAATTGAATTGGATTGGTATAATCATGAATCTAAGGAATGTAATGAATGATCTTAAATGTTTATATGACTCTAATGTGTTAATTGTGCATGAGAACACTCTCATGACATGATTACATTTCTTATGCATCTCCTATCATCCTCATTGCATTGCCGTGCATCGAATTTGGTCATTTTGAGTCTCACTCCACATTCTTTTGCACAGATTTTGGTCCGAATGGAGACGAGGTTGATCAGTGAGGCTCTTGTACCGTTTCTTTTGCTTTCAAGGTGGGTTTCTCTTCTATTTAGCTAAATGACCCGATATAATCCTAATGTGTAATGTTTTCAGCCAAACTAATATATGTATATATCGAGTCTTTAAAGAATCAATGATTTTGAACGTTAAGCCCTTTTCATTATTGAATATCCTACCTATTGTTTTGGCGAGACATGATTGATTGCACCGAATGGGGGCCCTGGGACTTAGTGCACGAGGCTAACCGGGGAAGCATGGGCTGATGGGGATCTCGTGCACTAGTTCCACCAAAATTACGATGATAACGGCCCTGACTAGGAGGTTTAGCGAGGAATGGAAACCGGGATTTTGGGGATTCATGTACCCCACTAGCCATAACGGTTGAGGTGGTCGGGTCTTGCAAGCCCGTCTAACACCCGGAGGAAAAAGGGATTTATCTGAATGATTATGAATGATAGAATGATTATGATTGATCGATTGATTATGCACGAAAGATAGTATGTAGGAAAACCTAATGAACACTTTAATGATTACACAAGGTGGAGGTTAGAGACTTAGCCCTCTTGTCGGGCTCACGAATAACCCATTGATTGAATATGATTGTTATAATCCCGTTTGATGACTTTCTTGTTTTACCCACTTGGGAATATTCTAAAACCTCTTATGGGATTATAACTTGCATGAACGTGTTTTAATACTGCGATACTTATACATTATGCCCCGCTTTTATACCCACTAGTCCCTTTTGGACTGAACCCGTTTGGTTTTCAGTTTGTGCAGGTTTGGCATTTGCTAGGCGGGAATCCGAGTTGTTGGGTCTTGTATTCGAGTCTAGCATTTCTTTCGTTCTTCTACACTCATCTCATTTTGCATTATGAATATTGATTATGTGTATGGTGGGCGTACATGATAGATTAAGCCGTGATGGAAATTTTGAATACTTGAACTCTTGTATTTATTTTGGAGCTTGAAGACTTATGGTATATATGATCTTGACGTTTAGCTTCCGCTTATTACATTGCTCTGTTTCAATGTATTTTGGTATTGATAGGTTTAAGGGTTAGTCCCGCCTAGCATAGCGAGTGTGTTGTGTCCCCGTTCGTCGTGATTTGACACGTGTATGGACTTTTCATTTCATATACGGGTCGGGTCTCAGTGCGGGGGATGTGGTACCTTGCGCTCGGGTACTACATATGCATTCGCCGAGCGTCTATACTAGGCATGGAAACGAGCCGAGCTGAGCCTTGGGCATTTTCATGGTTCGAGCTCGGGCTTACACTCTAAAATTATGGCTTGGGATTGGCTCGCAAGCCACCGAGCCATAAAAACCACGCCCGGTTCATGAACCGCTTCAACTTTGAATATGCTTTGTTCTTATGTATATGTACGGGTGCGTGTGTTAGGCCCCTCACCAGTCTCTAGGACTGACCCTCGTTGTTTCTCTCTTTTTTCCCGTTTGACTTGAGTTTGCAGGTTCCCGTTTGAGAGTTGGAGCTAGGCGGCTGTCTTTGAGTCGTGGTTGTGGATAGCTCGAGTTACATGCATTGTATTTTGTTTTCCTTATGTATTTTTCTTATTTTGAAATATGTATAAGTTATGTCTTTAATTTGATCTTATCAGGGTTTGTATAACTTGTCTCACTATATTTGATATATCTTATTTAGGTTTCGAGTATGTATGTTTGTTTTTGGGATTCTGGTGCTTTCGCATTCGTTATTTGTTTTATTGCGCGCTCTGAGTTAGGGTCTAGACCGCCTAGCTTAGGTTCGATTTTTTTGTTTGTTACCCGTTCTCCATGGCTTGATGCGTAGGCGGAGTTCTCCATTTCGTTACACGTGTCAGGCTATGGTGCGGGGGATATGGCGCCCTTCGCTCTGGGGTGTTACATCCTTAAGTGGTATTAGAGCTCTGGGTTGCAAAACCGAATCTCTTGTGTCGTGTCGAGTTTATCTAGGTCGTTTGGCTTAGGATTACGTGTTTGTTTGCATTCACTACATCACTTATGTGAATTATTTGATATTATTTGTATTAATTGTTCACATGAACATGCACTAAAAACCCCGCATGCATCGATATCTTCTTGGAATTATATTTTATTTCAGGATACTTGTAACATCCCGATCGTTCGGATTTCCAGGTACGCCGTAACGAGAGAGTTTTATACGTTTTAAATTATTTAATTACGTATTTGAATGTTATTTTAATGCTTTTATGATTATTGGAATTTATATGAAATTAATTGTTTATATTCATGAACTTTGAATTTTAAACGTTTAAGTTTTGTATGCTGGTAATTTGCTCGTTATGTGCCGGAATTCAATTCCGATTTTTGTAAAATTTCGATATGCGTGATATATGTGAGTTATGAGTATGTTTGTATGCTCGTTTTATGTTTTTGGGTTCGTTTGTCGAGGTTTTAAACCTTAAGTATTTGACGAGGGACATAAGGGCCTAACTAGTTTTAGCGCGCCTCTTGTTCCGGAGGCCATAACTTGAGCTAGGGAATTCGGATTCGAATTCCGGAAGATGCGTTGGACCCGTAACGAAGAGATGAAACCAAGGAACCTGATTTGATATTTTTCTAAGCCCATTTGAACCTCCGTTTTTTTGCCCGAAACGAACAGCTTGTGCTAAAGCCACCATCTTTGACTAGTCTTGTACTTGTGGGCCCATTTTAACCATGCTGAAGCTTTAACCCTTGGTTTATTTGATCTTTAATCACTCCTCTCTCTTCCCTACCTCCCCATTTCGGACCACACACCTAAGAGAGGAGGAAAAGCTGCTGATCGATGGAGAAAAGAAGAAGAAGAAAGAAGCCTCTCCCATGTCTTGTGATTTTTGAAGCCAATCTTCTCCATACTTCTTCATATCTTAAAGGTAAGTATATTTGTGTATTCTCCTCTCTTATATGCTTCATTTGATCCTTGAAATTCCTTAAATGCATCAGATTTAATAAGGATTTGGGGACTTGCATGAATAGTTAGGGTTAGAGGTCATTTGTTGCTTCCTTGCCTTAGCTTGAATTTGTGGCTGATTTGAGGCTTCTTTGGTGATTATATGAACTCCTTTGCTTCCATTCTTGATTCTTACTTCATGTTAGATGTGTTAGGGTTGTTTTCTCTTTGATAACATGATTGAAACCTTGAGTTTTTGGCCATGAAAATGGAATTTCCGAACTGCTGCAGTCTGCTCATTTTCACCCAGCTGCTGTCACGTTTTTGAGACCAAATGATGGAATTTTTGCCTCCAATTTCGTGTGTTAATGCTTGGTTATGTGTTACACATGTTGCTTTATGAATATGCTCGATTTTGCCTTGAAAACCTTGGTTTATATGATGAGTTTTGAGCTTAAAAACTGCTGCAAAAATCTGCTCGCCCGTATGAACTGCTGTCAGGATTTTTGGTTCGGTTTGATGATCTCTTGTGCTTATTTTTGTGTGAAATTGCATGGACATGAAGTATATGAGTTGTTATACATGTTACCTAAGTTTCCTTAAGCTTTTATGCCCCTTTTCAGCTGTATATATATGAGTTAGAATATGACTTGTTTTCATGCCTTTCTTGCATCAGTTTTGTGTGGCTGTTTTGGGGTGCTAAAGCTGATCATATGAACTTATTATGCTCCATTTTGGATACTTAACTGATAGTACATGATGTTTGTATGATTTTCTCTTAAGATCCTTTGATGAAATTATGAGTTCTTGAGCCCCAAACCTAGGTTAGAAATCTGCTCCCCTGTTTTGGAACTGCTGTGTGAATTTGTGCTTTGTTGCTTGAGTTAATGACATCCAATTCATGTGAATTTGCATGGAGATGTGGTATACTAATTGCTTTACATGTTAGCCCTGCTCTTGCAAGTTTTTAGATCCATTTTCAGCTCCTAAACCGCAACATGAAGCCTGTTTGTATGCTATGTGCGAACCGAACTGCTGCTGTGGCATTTTTGCGATTAGTTGGTGGTCCTAATGTGCTCCAATTCGTGTCAATTTGCATATACATGGAGTATATTAGTTGCTTAACATGTTAGCATTCTTTCCCCAAACTTTTAACTCCAAACTCAGCCCCTAAGTTGGTGATCATGGCATGAATGCATGGTATGCTCTTCTTTGTTCGATTTTCGTTGCTTTTATTTGCTTTCTCTTGTCCCGTTTGTGGCCTATATGCAATGTTAGCTTAATGAATTATGTGTTAACTTATGTATTATGAATTTATAACTTGATTTATGTGCTCGTTTTGAATTATGGCTTCATATGTGAAGTATGCTCCTTTAACGTGCGTTTATGACCTTCTGCCTCGTTTATATGTCTTGCATGATCAATCGTTGCTCTTTATATGATATGAACGCTTTGATAACATGTTGTATGATATGATATGTGTGTTATATGGAACTTGTGAATTTGTTTAGTATGATTTATGAGATTTACGATTTAATATGAACTCGTATGCATTATTGGTTAATTTGTTAAGCTTCATAAGCATCACTCGCATTCATATGCATTTGCCGAGCGTCAATATGGTTCATTTTGAGTCTAAGTTTTCCTCTTGCACTTTGCTTTGCTCTTAGGTTCGTTCCGATGTGAGGAAGTGGTTCGTTTGACTTCTTTTGGTCCGTTTTGCCCGGTTTGGTCGACAAGGTGAGGTTTTAGGATTTTTGTTTTAGTTAAAGCGACCTACAACCCTAAATGCTCGTTTTCAAGCCCGCATGCGAATATATATACTATAGGTATATTAAATATGTGTCTTACGATATGTTATGAATTTTGTTAATTCGATTTGATATGAATCCTTCTGAAATTATACGTATGGGCGTATATAAGCTTAAAATGGTTTTGCAACGAGGCTATGCTCCAAACCGTGTATCATCAAGCAAACTATGGATTTCCCTCAGCATATTGTGAATTAGGAAGACACGGAGAGGTATGTGTATAGCATATGCCGAGTTGCACGGTAAGGTATGCTTCTTTTGGTATGTTTCTTAAGTATGAATCATATGTTTCTAGGTTTCGCGAGTTAGGTATGTTTCTTATGAATCCTTATGAATCTTATGAATCCCTGGGCCCTGGAGGCGTGGGTAAGGACGCCCGGTGCGGTGTTGGGCCGCCGGGTTAAGCCTGTGCACGTGCTCCTTTGAAGTACCTACGCGCGACTCTGAGGGAGATGGAGAAGGCGTGGTGCTTTGAGCCTTCGGCTGAGGCCGGAGAAGGTACGTTGTGGGTTCGCAACCCCACGTATATTGAGTTGCACGATGTGGGCCCGTAACCCGCGTGCAGACTTCCGGAGAAAGGTTGGAATACGGGAATATGAATCTATGAATTTATGAATCCTATGAATTTTATGAATTTATGCTACCTTATGAATCTTTCGAGTTTTTGTTTAAGGAGTAAGGTTGGAAACCCGTGCTCGCCGGGTATTTGAATTCTTTTGTTATGTTGATTATGAAACGGGATAGGAGAGTTTGTTTTCAATATGAGATTTCCACGCTGAGTTATGAATCATTATGAATATAAGGATCTTTATGAGTTTCTAATTATGAATCTTATGAGTTTCTAAATATGAATCCCTATGAGTTTTAATATTAATCCATATGCGTCTGTGAATCTATGAATCCTTACGAGTTTTCAAACTTAAGAAGATATGAATATATGTAAAAATATGAGCTCTTTTTGGAAAATGGTTTTGGTATGCAAAACCCTACTCCCGGTTCATAATCTTTCTTTTGATATGTGCTCTGCTCCTTATTATGTATAGTGTGTGTGAGTTCAGCCCCCTCACTCAGTCAGTGGACTGACCCTCGCCCCACCTATGTTTTCAGTCTGCAGGTCCAGGTTCTTGGAGTTCGAGCTAGGCGGCTTTGTGTCTTGTCTGTTAAGTTCGTGTCTTTTGAGCCTGTATCTATTTGATTAAGTCGAGAATCTCTGGTCTGCATCCATTTGTAATTATGTATATAGCATGTTCTGTACAGCATTATGTTTATGCTTTGATTATATGAATTTTCGGGACAGGTTAGGACAGGGCTTGGATTAGTTGAACCCGTTTCTGTATTTTGTTGATTAAAGTTTTTGTTAGTTCGTATTTCGCATCGCTTCCGCATTCGGGTTTTTTTTGCATATTTGGCTTGTACAGGGTTTAGAAACCGCCTAGCTTAGGTTGGATTTTTCGTTTGTCACCCGTTCGCTGTGACTTGGTGCGTGTGCGGACGTTCCATTTCGTATCACGTGTCGGGTCATAGTGCGGGGGTGTGGTGCCCCATCGCTTGGGGTGCTACAATACTCCTTCGACATCAACAAGTATTACTGGGAAAAGAATAAGAGAGACAAGTATATTCGGGCTACAAGGGGCTTAGGAATTCTGATCTTCGAAAGTGATTTAAAATGAGGATATCAAGGCTATGTTTTAGGTGATCAAGAGAATAGAGTTGAGATTTGATGAGTCCGAGAAGAATTCTTATGAGGGAGTTCTATTCGAGAACTTTATACAAGTACCTCCTTTCCGAGTTTGATTATAAGAAGATTTCAAATTGAAGAATGAAAGAAGATGGATGATTTCATATAAGAGTTTGAAAGATTGGGTACCTTTGAGGACTATCCTAGGGTTCAGAATTATTTGTAAGCAAGTAGGCATGTAATTTGATCAAACTTTTGAATTCCAAGAGTTTGTACATGATCCGAGGATGCAAGATACAGGGGGCTATGAAGGAATGGGCAATCAATGGATTGAATCTCACACACTACTTATGTGAGGAAAAGACCGGTTTGGGGTTAGAAGATCAAGCAAGGAGCCCAAACTTCAAGAATTCTCGAGAGGTTTCAACATGCCAACAATGTCAGAAAAGGAAGATTTCAATGTCAAAGTGAAATGTAGCACCCCGCACGTGAGGCACCACATCCCCCGCACTATGGCTCAACACGAGTAACGAAATGGTAAATCAGCACCCGTATCAAACCATAGCGAACGAGAGACAAACATAAAACCCTCCTAAGCTAGGCGGAACTTAGACCCTGCAATAATAACCAAACAACATAATATAATGCATCGGAAAACTAAAATTCAAACACACAAACCATAAGCTGACTTGGGCTCTTCAGGCCTCTTTTAAACTCATAACCAAAGCCCAACAAAAGCAATTCAATAGCAATATACAAGATTCAACTCCATAAACTTATAAGGTCGAACCATTCACAATTTAAATACATAAGGTGAATGCAGAGACGCTTCTAACTTAACTTGACCGACTCAAACTCAACATAACTCCGCCTAGCTCGAAACTCCAAAGCCAAACCTGCACACTAAAGTGTTGGGGAGGGAGAGGGTCAGTCTCTAGAAGACTGAGTGAGCAGGAGCGATACATATATATATAAGAAACATGCACATGCAAGTCGTAAATCCCGAGCAAAGGTTTTATTGGAAGTTAGTTCCCACGAAGGGCAAGAGGATAAATAAACAATGCTCGAACTTTACGACTAATTCATATTAAATTCATTAGGTTCATAATTTAGACATAAACATAAAGGCTCGGCGAGTGAGCGTGCATCATCTCCAATCAAACTCCGACTGTGTACAACACATATCAATAATACTTTAAATAGGTGATCATGCAATATATCATAACACATGCGGATCATAAATCATATCATAAAACATATTCGTTTGGGCAATCCGTGTCCCGGCCTTCCCGCACGGTGCATAACAATCATATCATAACATAACCATTTTCATAAAACGAGTTCCAACCTTCTTCCTCCGGTGGTGGACGGGTTTGCAAGGCCCGGTCACCTAAACATATCAATGTGTCTATGAGGTTCATGAGGCCTCAAAGCCCGGTTAGCGTTTCCCCATCAAAAACTCCTTGACGAGGTCCGTTTCGCCGTAACATAGTGGAACTAGCACATGGGATCACCGTCGGCCCATGCCTCCCCGGATAGCCACATGTACTAAGTCCCAGGGCCCGTGCAATCATAATCATGTCTCGCCAAAACATATCAATTTATAAGAAACATAGCATAATTCATAAGTCATTTGAAAAGAGTTTACTGGATAACTTTACTTTAAAGATAACATACATATATATATATACATAAAATTTTTGGCTAAAGCTTGTCACATAAGGTTGTAGGGTTTAAATATGTAACTAGAACGAGAACACCCTCACCTGGAATATGGCGAAACAATGATACGAGTTACCGAGTGCCTAGTTGATCAAGATTCTCCACCCTGGAGATAAACTGTACAAAAGACAACATGACGTGTTTGTAAGACTCAAGACTCTAAATGAACCATATATGACTCACGGCAATGAAGTGAATATGACATGAATGCATAAAAGACCATATTATATCATGAAAATGTTCATGTGCACTATTAAGGAATTTAAAGCACATAATCAAACCATTTGTTCATACATTTCATGAATTCATAAATTCATAATTCATAACTCATATCAATTTAATTCAAGAATCCATTTAATATTCATAACACGTACTATTCATATTTACAATTAGAAATAGGCAATTAATTACTTTCAATTAAAGATCGAAATTAAATAAAACATGAAATAAATAACAATTAAATTCTATAAAATAATCATTTAATATTTAAATTATATAATGAGTATATAATAAATATATATATAGCATAAATATACACGTAGACTACCATGCATGCATAAATGTATTTAACATATATAATACATATATATATACATAATATATCAAACCCATGCATGCAAAATTGTATAAGTATTTACACATTTATACATATATATATCTATGCACGTATACACACACAGCCATGCATGCAATCACTCCTAATTTCTCATGCACACACACGTAGTACATATATATATATATATATAATACATCAATACACACATGCATGCACAACAAACGCACCCCAAGCCTGCACATTTAGTTTACCCCATCACAACACATATATACATATATACACACACACACTGTACAGTAAGGAAACAACAGTAGCAACTTAAATGAAGGAAAAACAAACACACACATGCATGCGAACGTAGGTTTACGTTTAGAATAAATAAGGTGACACCCCCGTGTCACAAGCAAAGCACAAACCGAGACACCCCCGTGTCTCGGTACAGAAATTTCAGACCAGATTTACACCCCCGTGTCACGCTGGAAAGAAAGAAAATGACACTCCCGTGTCGCAAGCCTGCAGCAGTTCACACAACAAAGCAAAAACTCCTCTGTTTGACAGCAAAATACGCAGCAGCAGCTAGAGCCATGAGCAAGAAGAATATGCAACAATACAAGGCATGTAACACAGCAAGAACTCAGCTAAAACACAACCCACCAAGCCGTGAAAGTTGACAGCAAAAGGAAGAAGGAACGTAGCAGTTTGAAGCAGCATTTCAGTTCAAAAACAGGGGTAAATTCTCGAGAAAACAGAGTAGGACAGCTCTCAATTAATCCTAATCAATTCAGGTCATTTAAGCTATCACTTACACAGCCCAGCAACACAATTTCAACATATAATTCAGTTCCAAAAGCTAGCAGCAAACCCGTACCTGAAGGGAGGGAAGATCAGTTCAACAATTCATTCAATACATGAACATTCCATTAATGAAATCTCACCAACCTCTTAACCATAAATTAATACAAGCCTACTCTTTCATAAATGGAGTATAAGAATCATATATATATCATCAAACAAGTCAGAGATCAAGAGAATTCAAGAAATCATCCAAATGCTTCAAAACCTAACTATTCAATCAAATATCCCCAAAACCATATGAAACCTGAATTAAAATTAGGGATGAAAGGATGAAAATAACCATAGATACATGTACGACATAATCCTAACTCACCTTGTTAATTGGATGAGAGTTGATTGAGATTTGAGCTCAAAATCTCAAGGATTGCACTATTACGGGAAAACTGGGCTGCTGAGGGGTTTGGATGAATTTTTTGGTGCGTGAGAGGATAAGCTCGGTTAGGGGTGGTTATGGGATGATAGAGGATTGAACTAGGGTTAAAAGCCCACCAACCATAGTTAATTTGGTTAAGTTTTGATCAAGTTATGGCCAATATACTGAAAGGTGGTCAAATTGATGCCATTTCGTTTTTCGGTTGGATTTCGGAGATTCAAATGGTTTCGGAAAAATATGTGGCTTAGTTTACTAAACTCTAATTTTCGTTATGAGTTCATCGGAGTTGACGGAACTCGAATCCGAGTTCCCGAGCTCAGGATATTAAATTCGGAACCAAGGGTACGCTAAGTGCTTGTTAGCCCCCGATTTGGTTCCACGATTCAAAATAAATTTGTTAACATATCAAATGAATTCAAAAACATAAACCGAGCATATAGGCATGTTCATAACACATATATTTACAACATACTACAATTTCACGGCATTTCGATATCATTTCATATAAGAACGATGCACAAAATAAACAACCATGCACATTTCATGAAATTCCGAGCATAAATAAAATTAAACCAAATAAATTAATTCTAATATTAATTAAAATTAAAGTCAACGTATATATATGAATAACTTAATTAATATGGCTAAGCATGATTAATTAGCATAATACTTAATTAACATTAATCATTACATTAATACTAATTAAAGAAATATATATATATATATATATATATGTATATATTTATACTTAAATTCGAATTATTTTTAAAACAATATTGAATTAAAATAAAATATAATAAAATAAAATAATAACAATTTATAATAAAATTAAATATAAAACACGTAAAGACAATTAATTTGCGCAAGTATATAAACAATTACGACACATTAGTTAAATGAAAAACCGGGGCGTTACATGAAAAGATCAAATTAAGAGGAACTAGGAATTGTTTCAAGTGCCGTTAGATGGGAGAATACTTCAAGATGGAATAGTTGGAAGGCAAGACGAGGAAACCAAAAGATAAGAGAAATTCCTGGGAATTCAAGATTTCAATGAGGTCGAGTATAAGAAGATTCAATTTCCAAAGATAGATTTTACATCTCCTCACCGGAAGCAATTTAATATTCACATCGTAGAGATTTGAATTACATGGATGGAGAAATTTGAAGACTTTAATGAGGCCACCAATATCAAACAAGGAAGAATTGGAATTGAAGACTTTAATGAGGCCACCAAAAACTTATCACATAAAATAGGAATATTTCGAAAATGCGCAAGCTGTAGAAAAATAGGAATATCTTGAGTTTGACAAATTGGAATTAGGTTTTGTTTATTGGATATGAAAGTAGATAAGTAGGCCTTTAAAATGATATATGGCTGTAATCATGGTTCAAAGCGAGGAGGAAATAGCGTAGGTCCGAAGTTGAAGGAATGCAGATTTTCGGTGAAGTGGCGACACCAAATTAAAATGATTATAATTCACAAACTAGAAAGGATAATGAAGTGATTCCAATTTGAGAATATTCTAGACTTCAAAAGGTTTCAGTGGTCCAAAATTTAGGTCAATCGGAGTTCGTTTGAGGGGTCAACGGAATAAAACAAACTCAACCAGAAAGCAGGGGAGGGTCCATGGCCGTGGGTTTGAGATCCATGGCCGTGGATATTGGTCCAGAAAATAGCGATTCCCTGCCTCAAAATCCACCCCCGTGGAATTCACAAGGCATAAAATCCACGGTGGTGGATTCACTCTAGGCTAAAAAAAGAACAGGGGAGTAGGCCTAGCTTGGAAGAAAGGTTCCAAAGTCATCCCAAATCAACATCCCAACCAAAAAAACTCACAAAAACCACAAAACACAAGATATATCACACATAAAATACATTAGTACAAGTATTAATCCACAACCCCCATCCAAACACACACATATATATACACATCTACATACACATATATATATCTATATACACACCTTGAAATGGTATGAAGGAATGGAGGGAATGAAATGATGGAGATGATAAAGATGATGATAGCTTGGCTCCTCCCTCTCTTCTTCTTCTCTTGGATCGAAATGGGTGTGTGTGTGTGAAGAAAATGAGAAAGAAAAGGGTTTATGTGTGTGTAGAGATTTTGTGTGTTGTGTGTGTGTTCTTGTGTATATAAGATATAATGTATAGATATATGATATATATGTATAAAGCGTAAAGAAGATATGATGATATATAATATGTATATGCATATATGATGAGCGTGTAAAAGTCTTGCATGATTATGATTATTGCAACTAAACCCTTATTACTTATTTAATTACATGTTAGAAGTAATGTTATGATGGTGTGTATTCAATTATCTAATGCAATGACCAAGTGGACGCATATGTATAAAGCTAAGTGTAATATATATCTATACATATAAATATGCATATTTCCTAAATGTATGCATGAAGTATGTATATGTGTAAAGTCACTTAATTATGAAATTAGTTTGAGTATATATATATATATATATATATATATATATATATATATATATATATATGTATTAGAAAATATGATATGCTTATGAATTATATGAATTAGGAAATGTGTATATGTTATGAAATGGAATGGAAGAAATTAAATCAAGATACTTATATAATCATTTAAATCACATATTCACATAATTCACATAAACATATTATTCAAATAAGCATGTAAAGGAATTCTAACTCTCAAAACTCACACGTGTGGCGCGCGGACCTCTACGACGAAAACACGGGGCATCACAACCTCTCCCCCTTGACCTGTCCTCAGGTCCGATGCCTCGAGTTCGGGACTCTAAGCATAACTTCTCCGTGTTCATCCCACGCGGGTTCGCGACTCCCCAACAGGAATTAGTTCGGAAAAGGTCTTCAAGCAATAGGGGTCTTGATTTTGTTGCGATGAAAGCTTGTCCTCGAACTAGATCCGTTGTTAAGCGAGTGGTCCAGTAGGACTCGTACAACAAGAGGGTCCAAGGGGATTCATCTCCTATCATTGAAACTCAGCTTTTGAATCATCCACAACCCTCGTCTCACCGGTTAGACTAAACACTCGCAAAACTAAGTTGCCGGCAACAGCAAGCTAAACAGGTAACAAGCAGCTACGAGAGAACCTTGTCTCTCGAACAACAACGATAGAACCCCGTCCCTCGAACAAACAACAAGAGAACCCCATCTCTTGGGCAAACAACAAGAGAACCCCGTCTCTCAAACACAAAGAAAGAGAAACTCCAAAACTCCAAAACAACACTTAAATAAACAATCACACAACAACCACCCCAGAAACAGGTAGGAAAAATCAAATACATCAATTATCATTCATAAAAGGGCCGTTAATACAATTAACAATCAAAGAATGTAGCATCATAAAATTGTTAGAATTAAAGTAGCATGTATGCATATGTCAGAATGTTTGGTGTACCGTTCACCTTTGTTTTTGGGAATTTTCCATTGTAATAATCCAATTTGACACTTGATTCTTGGTTGGAGATTTCTCTCACCATAACGTTATGCCTTGAAATGCCCGATGTGTTCACTTGGCCTTGACTCGACTAGCTCATTTTCCTAGCGAGTTATATTGGTCATCCCGGCTGCTTGAGCCACTCTTCTAGAAGCCCAAATTACCAGGCCTAACTCTTCACGACGGGTTACATCTTACTATCTCAAATGCTCTAGCTAATTTCTTATTAACTCAAGTTACAGTTTGTTGCCTTGGAAGTGTCTCCAACTCATCCTGGAAAAATGACTGACGAAACGGGAACCCCATCTTGTTTATGTTACTTCCCACCTTCAATGCTCGGTTGAATTGATTCTTCACTTTCGCCATCACGGAATGTGATAATCCAATCGGGCTATCCTTACTCGATAGTTTCTCCACCGTTCTCGTAGTCCTTCATGCTTCCGTTAACCCCAGGTATTCGAAACTTATAATACAAACTCAACCCCTTGAAAACTCAGGGAGATTAAATTTTATGTGGTTTTAACTAAGATCCGAGCCTCCCCTACTCAGTCGGGTTGATCAAAGGCTAAAGAGATAAATGCCCTCGGGTAGCAGAGTTAAGAAAGCTTACACTCCTTTGGTCTGCCCTATCGAGGAGATTTATGAAGTTATGGATCGGGGGTTGTAGGGCCCGAGCGTAAGGCACCACATCCCCCGTACCGAGACCCGACCCGTATATGAAATGGAAATCCATACACGTGCCAAATCACGGCGAATGGGGACACAACACACACGCTAAGCTAGGTGGGAGCTAACCCTTAAACCAAGCATAACCAAAACATAATTAAATCAGAGTGACAATAACAAAAGCGGAAGCAATAAAGCATAAATATTCACATTGAGCATCCAAGCTCCAAAATGATCAAGTATTTACATAGGTGGAGTAACAAATGCCATCATGGCCCAACATAATAAAATATGCTCCATACATAATCATAATACAAAAGTAATAAGAACAAGTATATATGAGTGTAAAGGAAATGCTAGACACCAATGCTAGACCTAGACGACTCGTATTCCCGCCTAGCACTTCCAAACCTTCCTTTGAGGCGTCCGTAAAGACCGAGTAACCTTCTGTACCCCCGGGAATTGCTAATATCGGGGCAGTTGTCAATTTTTCCTTCCAAAGTTTGAAGCTTGCTTCACACTTATCATCCCATTCAAACTTAGCCTCCTACTTAGTCAATCGGGTTAAAGGTGTAGCAATCTTCGAAAAATCCTTAACAAACCTTCGATAATAGCCTGCCAGACCCAAGAAACTTCTTACTTCCGAGGCGTTCTTTGGACTCTGCCACTATAAAACCGTCTTAATCTGAGAAGGATCCACTTCCAACCCTTTTCTTGAGATGATGTGACCTAGAAACGCTACCCTATCAATCCAAAACTCGGATTTGCTAAACTTAGCAAATAATTGACATTCTCTTAAAGTTTCGAGCACAATTCTGAGATGCCTAGCATGATCCTCCGGAGTCCTCGAATAAACTAGGATGTCATCGATGAATATCACCACAAACCTATCCAAGTAGGGTCGAAATATTCGATGCATCATGTCCATGAAAGCTGCCGGGGCATTAGTTAATCCAAAGGGCATCACTACGAACTCATAATGCCCATACCGGGTGTTAAATCCCGTCTTCGGAATGTCCTCTTCCCGGATTTTCAATTGGTAGTATCGTTGCCTTAAATCTAACTTTGAATACACCCCCGAACCTTACAACATGTCAAATAAATCTTCAATGTGGGGTAAAGGATACTTGTTCTTTATCGTCATCCGGTTAAGCTCCCGGTAATCTACGCACATTCTTAAAGTTCCATCTTTCTTCTTAACGAAAAGAACCGGTGCGCCCCATGGTGATGAACTTGGCCGAATATATCCAATCTTAAGTAACTCTTCAAGTTGAATCTTTAATTCCTTCAACTAGGCCGGCGCCATCCTATAAGGAGTCTTAGAATACGGCTCAGATCCCGGATATAAATCGATAACGAATTCAATCTCACGATCCGGTGGCAGGGAACCCAAATTCTTCGGAAACACATCAGGAAAATCCCTTACAACCGAAGTATCCTCAAACTTGACTTGATCCTTTGGCTTATTAAGAAGATAGGCGATGAATCCCGTAGCTCCTTCTCTTATCAACTTATGAGCTTCCATGAAGGATAAAAGATATACCGATTTCGAACTACCACCAACCACCAATTCTTCGCCCAAAATAACCTTCTTCACAAAACAATCAACCTTAGCCCGGTGCTTGTACAACCAATACATACCCAAAATAACCCCATACTTCTTTATAGGCATAACAATGAAATCGGTCGGATAGTCTTTCCCTTCCAACAACACTGAACAATCCCGAACTATCTGATCTGTCTGAAGTCTTCCACCGAGGGGAGAACTCACCAAGTAACAGGAAGACAAACAAATAACAGGCAAGCACAGAGTGGCAACTAAATCATGAGAAATAAAGGAATGCGTGGCACCCGGATCAAAGAGTGCATGAATGCTCATGTTATGAATGTTTAGGGTACCTTCCACCACGGCGGTAGGATCAATTTCTGCATCTTGCTCCTCGCCCTCAAGGGCATAAGCACGAGCTTGAATCATTGGCCTTTGAGGTCCTCTTTGAAATCCTGGGGTCTTGTCGGGACACACATCGGCCCTATGGTCGGCTTTCCCACATATGAGGCATAAACCCAACCTCTTCCGGCAGTTATTGTAGGCATGAGTCGGACCTCCACAATAAAGACATGGAGGTACTTCTCGGCGCTGTGCTAAAGGTGCCGGTGTCACTGGTAAAGTTTTCAGGGCTTGTCCTCCAATTCGAGGTTTCTTGAAAGGACCCTTAGGTTGAGCTGTTTGAATCATAGGTCTTTTCCCCGAACTTGACCCAGAACCTTGTCCCATCGGTGCCCTAAAAATAGAATCTTTCTTTTTAAATTCCTCCTCTTGCCCCAATGCTATCTGTAGCGTGTCTGCAAAGGACAAGTAGTTATGTCCGGCTTGACCATGTCTCAAATCGTGTCGTAGTCCCATTATGAATTTCTTAGACTTTCTCTTCTCATCCCGAGTAATTTGGGGAGCGTACTTTCCAAGCCTATTGAAAATGGCAATGTATTGAGCCACCGTGCGGTTGCCCTGCCTTAATTCTATAAATTCCTGCTTCTTTCTTTCCCTTACCACTTCGGGCACAAAACACTCCCGAAATTCTCTTTTAAAAACTTCCCAAGTGAGTTCCTCCTCATCCACCTCTAAATTTTCCTTTGTCCTTTCCCACCAATCATACGCTTCGCCATCAAGTTGGAATATGGCGAACTGAGCCTTCTCCTGGGTAGTAAACTGTCGAACCCCATATATTCTTTCTAATCTTGTTAACCAACCCTCCGAGACTGCATCATCAATAGATCCCGAGAACCAAGGGGGATTGTAGCTTAGAAACACTCCTTGAGAATCCCTATTGTTATTCGGTGGAGGGACTTGTTGCTCAACTTGTTGTGGTGGAGGAGCCTGAGCCCTTCGTAGCTCGACATAGTTATAAACCGCTTCCATGAAATTCTCCATGTTCATAGGAGGTGGTTGTTGAGGTTGTTGCTCAGGTGTAGGAGAACGATCCTGTCGACGACATCGATCTGGTGATCTATTTCTATCTCTCCTTGGAGGCATTCTGTAACACCCCAAAACGGAGGATGCCACATCCCCTGCACTGAGACCCAGACCCGATCATGAAATGGAAATCCATGCCCGAATCCGGATCACAGCGAACGGGAGACAAACGCACATGCTATGTTAGGCGGATCTAACTTGACAAACTCAGAGCGCGGAAGCAATTAAAACCAACAACAATAGATAGCGGAAGCATTTAAAACAAAACATGCAAAACAGGAGACGGGTTCAACTAGCATAGATACCTAATCCCGAATATCAACATAAAGTAATAATCATCAAGTGCCACAAGGGGCCGAATGAGAGTGCCACGTAGGGCTACCGAATAGTGAAGTATAATCTCAAGTCTACGAGTCAAAGCATAAGTAAAGTGTATGAAAAGACAAATGCAAAAAAAAAAAGACTAGACCGACGAAGTGCAACTCAAAGGACTCACTTCCGCCTATTAAACACCAACAACCTGCAACTAAAAGTGTAAATGAGGGGTCAGTCAACTTGACCGAGTGAGGGGGCTAACGCACACCCACATTATATATATATATAAGGAGCATATCACAGAATAAAAGGATGGACTCATGAACCAGGGATAGGTGTTACATACTTAAACGTTTTGAAAGAACCCAAATAAGATATAGATATGAGTTTAGAAACCATTTTCCAGAAAGACTCTATCCCGATTCATAATTCTATAACATAACATAATCAACTGCTCGGCGAGTACGAGCTTCCCACCTTTACTCCTCGGAACATAAATCACAATCAATCCAACCGCTACACCAATGATGGAGGGGATGTACAGTCCCCAAAACCATCTATAATAACACCGTCTAAAATAGACTCGATCTCAAGAGGGTAGCGAACCCACAAGAGTCATCCCCGGCCTTAGCCGAAGGCTCAAGATATCACGCCTCCCTCATCACCCTAAGGTCGTGCAATGATATCTCAAATGGAGACTACGCACATGGTTGAAACTCCGACGGCCCTAACCGTCCCGGAGGCCCCATTACCCGTAGCTCCTCGGATCCACATTATAACAGAACAGAACAGATACAACATATCATGGCTAACTCGCTACGGAATCATAACACAATTGAATTTTTCCAAAATAGCTTACATATGCCTCAAAAACTTATTTTTATAAATTCCCACGCTGTGGAATTTAAGCCACGAAGGCTCCCACACACGCAGGACGCATGCAAAGGGCATGAACATATCATATCCAACACGTATGTTTTTATAATAAGCTATACTCGCATGCAAGGGTTGAAATCAGCATATTAAGGCCATAGGTCGCGTAACTATACAAAATCCTAAACCTCACCTCGTAGTAGTAGTGTCTGAGAGTGTGAAGGGCCAAACACTCTAAACCTCGGGCCCACCGGCACCACCAAACTCTGTAACAAGACATGCAGAAGCCTAGACTTAAACTCTATATGAACCAAGTAAGACGCACGGTGTACCAAGAGATGAATGATATGGAAAATGGAATGAAGTGTACACATAGGTCACATAGCATAACATGGGGTAAGCTCTCATACGAAATTATTCAATTAAAATGAAGTATTAAAGTTTAGAACATAAATTAAAGTCATATTATTAATATTTAAAATAATACATTTTAATTATTAAAATAAGGTTTGTATTTGAAGGACGATATAAAATTAAAAATAAAAGAAGGGATCGAATTTCATTACCATTTTCAATTTCATAAACTCGCGCTTAAAATGTAATGCCCCATATATTGAATCAATTATTAATGGTATGAGATAACAGCGTCATTGACATTTGAAATACGTGAACTCAATATTCAATTTAAATGAATGAATGGCAGCCTTTAATTCCCTTTTAGTGCATCTTTTATTTATTAAATCCAAGAAACATACTCGTGGAATAAAGTGCAGCTTGCAATCTATTGAATTCATCTATATTCCATTTCCAATTAATCATTACGGTTTCCAAGGCACAAACTCACGCAGCCCCTAAATTTGAATTTATTGTATCTTAAAAAGGTAATGGCATCAATTAACTATGAATTTCAAGAATCCTATTATCCAATTTCATGAAGGAAGGCAAAAGGGGCACGTGAACAGAGATGTTTTAATGCTACACCAAATTTGAATTCCAAGTAATCATTGCTACCAGTAAATAAGAAGATATGCTGGCACTAGTTATTAAATTCAAATTCCTATCCTTTTATTCAACCAATCTCTTAATTTCTTATTTCCAATTGTACCGACAGCAAAGGTGAATTACTTAGGTATTTTGACTTTTAATTATAACTTGTTAAAGAATCATACCTCCAACCGACACATGTACATCAGCCAAGGTTAAATAATTTCAAACAATTCCTCACGGCTTCCTAGGTAAGACACGCAGCAAATTGTTTCCAATCTTTGGTGCCCTATCCAATATTAATAAATTCAAAAGCACCAGGACTGAAGGTTGAAATGGTGGTATTTCGTCCAGATCTCCAAGCCATTTTCCAAAAATCATCACGGTATCCAAGTGTAAACATTACAAAATTTGGTAAAATTCGAGAATCAAGATTTTATTCAATAAACCATTTCCAGCGCACCGCTGCTCACGATTTCCGTAAGAAAAAATGGACGGAAAAGAAATAAATTCTAACCTAATTAATTAATTAATATATATACCATCAAGCTTGCTCAAATAATTCAAGATCTCATCATTCAAGTTTATACCAACAAATTTCATGCTCCAATCCAAGAATAGAAATGAAATACTCATTAAAAGAGATCCAAAGCTTACCTTGTCTTGTGAAGGAGTGAGAAATCAAGGAAATATGGGCTCTTAAAATGAAAGATGGTTCAAGTCTTGATCTTCTCTTGAAATTTCTCCATGAATCTCTTGGAAGCTAACTTGTGTGGTTTGAAATGAAATGAACAGGGGATAAAGCTATTTATATGGTGGCTAATAGTTTTAGGTCAAGGTTAGGGTTTCCAAGATAAAATGTGGGGCTAAAGGCTTGAATAGGATTTGGGCTCAAATAAATGACCTTCGGCCCAATAAGTCACAATTAAAAGGTTTAAAGTGTAAATGGTTTCCGAAAAATATAAAATAAATTCCGTTGGACCCGAATCAACGAATCAAGTCCAATGGTGGTGTCGGAATTCGAATTCGAATTCCCAAGCCCAAATTGGTCCCGAATGACCCGAACTCACCTAATTCAAGTTAGGCCCAAAACACACAAATAGGTCCAAGTCCTATTTAAATCCAATTCCAACAATTAATTTAAATTCATCCAAGTTCCATTCTCAAGTTGTCATGCAAGAATTCATATTTTACCATTTTGGATTTTGGTCAATTAAGTCACATTTTCAATCAAAGTTGAAATTAAACACATAAAAGAGAATTAAATCACATAAGTGCGTAAAGTAAACTCTCTCGTGGCGCATACCTGTACGATGTATCGGACGGGGCGTCACACATTCTGTCAATAATACATTGAGATGCATGCCATTGTTAGTTCATGCATGAGAGTGCACTTAATTCAATCAAAACCAAAAGTTGGAACACATAAGCACATAGGAAATGCATATGCAATCACGTTGACAAGTTGTTCCTAGAGCCGAACGACTTAAACTGACTCAACATGACACGAAGCCCGGGTTTTGCGACCCTAGGCTCTGATACTACATAAGGATGTAGCGCCCGAGCGTAAGGCACCACATCCCCCGCACCGAGACCCGACCTGTATATGAAATGGAAAATCCATACACGTGCCAAATCATGGCGAACGGGGACACAACACACACGTTAAGCTAGGTGGGAGCTAACCCTTAAACCAAGCATAACCAAAACATAAATAAATCAGAGTGACAATAACAAAAGGGGAAGCAATAAAGCATAAATATTCACATTGACCATCCAAGCTCCAAAATGATAAAGTATTTACATAGGTGGAGTAACAAATGCCATCATGGCCCAACGTAGCAAAATACGCTCCATACATAATCATAATACAAAAGTAATAAGAACAAGTATATGTGAGTGTAAAGGAAATACTAGACACCAATGCAAGACCTAGATGACTCGTATTCCCATCTAGCACTGCCAAACCTGCACAAAACAACTGAAAACAAACCGGGTTCAGTCTACAAGAGACTGGTGGGTATAAAAACGGCTTAGAATATAAAATATCGCTAAATTTAAACACATTCATGCGAGCCTTAATCCCATATGAAGTTTGATAAGGACTTTTCCCAGGTGGGCAAAACAAAGAAGTCATCAACGGGATTACGACTATCCTATTGGTCCAAATCATTAAGAAAGTTTTAAGGCCCGGCGAGTGGGCGTGCATAATCTCCAGCCATCACCTCGTGTAAATATATCATAATTTGTTAGTTATCATACATATCTTTTGTTCACATACATTCTTGATCATAATCATACATATACACCTTTTTCCTCATGGTGGTGGACGGGTTTGCAAGGCTCGACCACCTCATACATTGACCCAAGGGGGTACATGAATCCCCTAAGGGCACTCAGCTACCATTCCACGCTAATCTTCTAGCGAGGTCCGGTCTCTGTTAAATGGTTGGGACTAGCACATGGGATCACCGTCGGCCCTTGCCTCGCCGGATAGCCACATGTGCTAGATCCCGGGCCCGTGCATCATTATCATGCTCTCGCCAAAACATAGGGTAGGATTCATAAGGAAAAGACTTAAGTTTGAAATCACTTACTCGAGAAAAGACTCTAAATACGTATATTATACATTTTGGCATAAACTTAGCACATTGGTTGTATATAGGGTCATTTTAACTAGTAGAAGAGAAACCCACCTTGAAGCGGCAAAAGAAGAAAAGCAAGAGCCTCAAAGCTCGCCCCCGTCTCCAACCAAACACGAATCTATGCAAAAGAGGTAGTGTGAGACTCATCATGACTATATACGATGCTCGGCTATGTTATACATATGATATGCGATGTATAAAGGTAAGATGATGTCAAGAAGGCACATATTCACATAATTCATTCAAGGCATGAAGATAACACGTGCAAGCAAAGGAGTTCTTAGATCACTTAAGGCACATTTCTCGTCAAACGAATTCAAAAATGTAATGCAACACACACGAAACTCATAACACATTATTCAATCATGAAACATGTTAAAATCAAGTAATAACAAGTCATAGCCTAGCACATTATACATATAAACAAGTATATATCACACTAGGGTCATAAACGGGGAGGGAATCTAGCAAAACAAGCAAGAAAACAAGTACGAGGCCAAGGTATGACCGTACCTCAGACCCATGGCCGTGGATTTTTACAAAGATGAGATCCACGGCCGTGGATCTCAGTCCAGAAAACACCCCAGTTTCTGCCTCCATATCCACAGGTGTGGATTTGGTGTGAAGAAAAATCCACTGCCGTGGATATAGTTCCAGCGGCCAAAAATGCATAAAAACAGGGCATGAACGAAATGGAGGCCAAAAATCACATAAACAACCCAAAACATAACCTAAAAGCACCCTAAATCAAGTCATGAACTCAAGTATTCAAGCTATAACACATTAGGCATGAAAACTCCAAGACAAAGCATCAAGAGATCATCATCAAATTCATATCTTCAAGCTCCAACAATGGCAAATCCAAGAATCTCCAACAATCATGCAAAACAAGTTCATAACCAACTAATTACATGCCTTAGGAACACATAATACTCATGAAATTCAAAGAAAATTCAAAGGATTCAAATGATCATTTAAAAAGGACAAGAAACACACTATTCATCATCATCTCCCAATCTACTACATGAATGGATGAAACCAACCAAATCTCAACATAAAGAGATTACCAAGAGTTATACTACTCAAACATAGGCTTACCTTCAAAAATAAATGAGGAAAGATAGGGAGATGAGCTCAATTTCTCCAAGGGTTCGCTATGGGGTTTGCTCCTTCTTCTTCCTTCTCCTTTCTTGCACTTTGTGGCTGAATGAGGGGGTTGTGAGTGAGGGATGGTTCATTTGGGGCAAGTGGGAAGGAAGAGAGAGTGATGCAAGTGGGAGTAGGTCAAGGGTTTAGGGACTAGGGTCGTCTTTTAGGGCCGTAGCTTGAAGAAAAGTCAATAGTTTGTCGTTTTAGGCGAGAGGTGCTGGTTTCGGTCAAGATTTGAAGGTCTAAATGATCTTAGAAAGGAATGAGGCTTATCCCATTGTCTCTGAATCGTCGATATAGATTCAATGGAGGTAACATAACTCGATTCCGAGCTCCTGAGCTCGAGATATCACATACGGAAGCAAGGGTGCGCTAATTGCTCGTTAGCCCCCGCTTTGGTTCCAAGAATCCAAATAAATTCAAACTCATGCAACTGAGAACAAAATCATGCAACGAGCACATAGGCAAGGTCATAATACACATAATTCATTCATACCAAGTTATCAGAAAAAACAAAAATCGAATCGGAATTAAACGAGGCATAATCATACGCATATAAGCAAATATGTTCGAAATCCAAATAAAATTCAAATGAAACAAGAAATAAATTTCAAGTATGGTAAGAATGAAATAAATAAATGAAAGTTAATGTAATTAAACAATTAAATCGCGTAAATAGTAAACACATACGTCATACCTGTACAGTCGAATAGTCAGGGCGTTACAGGGGTTGTTCAAAAAGCCCAAGTAACTGAAGGAGACAAAGAAGGCCAAAGAGTCTAGTAAGCGTTGTGCCTATCACATACCGTATAGGCACTGGACCTCTGAATGTATTGCCCTGTGTGAAAAGTGGAAAGGCTGATCCAAGGAAGCCACTTGATGGAGTTCGTGAAGAAGCTTGACGAGAGAGTGTGACACTCCTTCGACCTAAGAGACTCCCAACCACACAGAAGAGGGCGCAAGCCGCCCCTCGAGAATCCTGAAGAAGGGAACTCCCACAATTTTCCAACCAATGAGATCTTCATGATCGCAGGGGGTCCCGCTGGAGGAGATTCAAAAACCGCTCACAAGCGGTTGAGGTGTGAAGTGGGTTGAGAGCTCTATGGTTGAAGAGAGGTGATGCATGTGGAGCCTGGAATTGAGTGGCTGGAGCAAGAAGTCTCTTTTAGTGATAGGAATTTTGTACCAGTGATGCCATGGGACGACGCAATGCCGAGTTGTCCACTGGTAGTCACACTTGATTTTACAAACCACTTGGTACACAAAACCCTAATTCATAATGAAAGTTCAACCAACATTATCTTTTACTCTATTTTGTAAAAGATGAACATACATGATAAATTGGACTTTGAGCCCATTAAAACATCTTTAACAGGTTTTGGTGGCTTGGAGGTTTATTTAAGGGGACGAGTCAATCTCGTCACCTCAATGGGAAAGCTGCCCAAGAGAACAACCCTAACTTTAGAATACATAGTGGTCTAGGGCCCTTCTGCTTACAATATAATCATTGGGCGCCCTACACTAATAAGCTTCAGGATGGTAATTTCAACTTATCACCAAACTGTCAAGCTTCCAACACCGAACAAGATCGGAGAACTCATATGCAACGTCCTTAAGTCATTGGAGTTCTATTCCATATCCATGGGAATAGTTCCTTTATTAAATGTCGATGATTTTCTCAACCCAGAGTTGGCTGATCCCGATGATCCAAATACAAAAATGTGCTCGAAGCTAATGACCTCAACCATAGGCCGCAAGAAAAGAAAACTTGATGATGGGAAGATTGAGGCTTCTAGGGCCCTTGTTCCAATTCAATTGGTCCCATATGATGTGGAAAAGACTACCAACATCGGAGCAAATCCGAAAGGTAAACAACAATGCATGCTTATTCTATTTCTACAAGATAATTCTGATGTATTTGCTTGGAAAGCCTCCAACCTTATAGGTATCGGCCCAAAAGTCATTGAGCACCATTTGATTGTCGACCCAAGCTTCCGAACCATCAAGCAAAGGCTGAGAGCTCAAAGCGACGAGAAAAACAAAATCATAGAGCAAGAAGCCAATAAACTTCTGGATGCAGGATACATTACCCTAGACAAATAAATCGATTGGCTTGGTAATGTCGTCCTGGTTGCTAAAACAAGTGCCAAATGGTGGATGTGCAATGACTTCACATATCTGAATAAGACCTGCCCAAAGGACCCATATCCTCTGGCTCGGATAGACTAGCTGGTCGACTCCACCGCAGGCTGTGAACACTTAAGTATGATGGATGCCTTTCAGGGATACTATCAGATTTTCATGGCCCAGAGGATAAAAAGAAAACTGCTTTTATTGTGGCAAAGGGTATATATTGTTTCGAGGTCATGTTGTTTGGTTTGAAAAATATGGGAGCCACCTACCAGAAACTGATAAACAAAGGTTTTGAGGAAACAATTGGCAAGACTATGGAGGTGTATGTAGATGTCATGATCGTTAAGAACGAAAAGGCTAAGATGTACCTCAAAGATCTGGGTCGCACTTTTGACCTGCTGCGGAAGTACAGGATGAAGCTGAACCCAAACAAATGCTCGTTCGGAGTAGAGGGAGGAAAATTCCTTAGCTACGTTGTCAGCTAATGCGGGATCGATGCCAACCCAGAGAAGATCCTAGCTCTCAAAAGCATCAACATGCCACACACAATCCGAGACATTTAACGTCTAGTGGGTTGGATCATCATGCTGAATAACTTCATCTCTCGCTTTTCTGAGAAAAATCTTCCATTCTTAAAAATTCTCCACAACATTAAGAAATTCGAATGGACTAATGAATGTGATCAATCCTTTGAAAGACTTAAAGAATATCTTCCATCTCCTCCTCTGTTAGCCAAACCATTTACAGGTGAAATGCGGTATGTGTACCTAGCCATTATTGAAGAGACAATCAGTTAAGTGTTGGTTGCCTACGAGAAAGGAAGCACATGTCTGTGTACTACATTAGTAAGATCTTGCATGATGCCAAAACGCACTATTTGGAAATCGAGAAGTTCGCCTGTGCCCTTGTAGCACACCGGAGCGGAGGGCACAACATCCCCCGCACCATAGCCCGACAAGTGTAACGAAATGGGAACTCCATACACGGACCAAGCCATGGCGAACGGGTGACAAACAAAATACACGCCCTACCTAGGCGGTCTAGACCCTAATACAAAGCGCGCAATAAACATAAATTTACGGAAGCGATAAGTTTCAAATTCTAAAATGCTAGCAATTTTCATATCATAGCTATCATATTCAACTTATACAATTTTATTTACAAAACAAGTATACAAATTTTATCCCAGGCCAAAGTCTAAGTACAGAAATTATACATATTCCAAAATGTGCAAAATAGATAAAGTAAACGAAATACTATGCATGTGACTCGAGCTATCCTTAACCGACGACTCAAAGACAACCGCCTAGCTCGAACTTCCCAAAAGCACCTGCAACTAAACAAAACGGGGAAGAAAAAAGAACAAAAACAAGGGTTAGTCCTAAAGACTGGTGAGGGGGCTAACACACGCACATATACATATACGTAAGAGCATAGCATATTCAAAATTAAAGAGTAGAAGAACCGGGGCGTGATTTTTGCATTCTAAATCATTTTATCCCGTGATACTATATATAAGGAAAAAGGATTAAGGCCGAAGGCCAAAATCAACAAATTTTAGTAATTTATAGTCCACTCCTGCTTCACAAACTATATTCATAATCAAAATCATAACTACTCGGCGAGAACGAGCTCAAACCCACTTACTCCCTTTCATAATCATAATCAAAGCGAAATACATACAAAATTCATACACAATCCTCCTTCTCCGGTTGGGGATGAGGAGGCCTTCCTCAACCCCGTTCTCCTGTCAAAAAGTGTGAGTCGGGGGATCCTACCCGCTCCCCGACGGGTTTTAACCACCGGTTCTCAAGAAACCGCCTTCCCCTCGAACTCCCGAGGATGGGCGAATTTCCCAACATAAAATTTGGGTTGTGTTGATAAGAGAGCTCGGCGACCCCATGGCCGACCCGAGAATCACATACCACTTCCCCGGGCCCATCTCATAAGTCATAATTCATACTTTTAATAATTTCAAATTTTCATAATTTTTCGACTTCCAATTCAAAGTCATAATGTCGCTATTTTCAAAACGTTCACACACACCAACCCATTTCAAATCAAACAAATGAAAATAGGTTATGTATATATAAAAGCATTTTCAAATGATTTCATAGCAAATGGGGCAATTCCCACAAAATACTAATCAAACACGTATTTAAATAAATAAATAAAAAATATATATATATATATATATATATATATATATATACGTAAGTCGCATACAGGCTTAAAATACATATAGAGGTTGTAGGTCACTTAACTAGAAAGAAAGAAAACCTCACCTTTCCAACTTAGTAGAGCAAAATGATATAAAAGCGGACGCCTACGGGACCTTCTCGTTACCAACGGGACCAAACCCTGAACAAAGGAAATAAAAAAGGATAACCTTAGACCCAAAATTCACCAAATAGACGCTCGACAAATGCATATGAAATGTAACACTTAAGGCATATGCGTTCATATTTCACGTATTTCTCATTAAACAGATCCATAAATGCAATACTATGTAGGTAACACCTAATTTAACACGTTAACATATCACTCAAGTCATACAAGTGGCAAGAGATTAGCACATTCAACAAATAAAAAAGGTTCTAGTTCATTCATGCATGTTAAAGGCACTTAGGTCACGTAAGAGCACGTGAGAGCATAAATCATAAACGACCATCTAAATTCAATCACAAACTAATATTATACAAGGTAAAAAATATTACATGATGTTATATATGCATGCATATAATAAAAAAAATAGCAAGAAGAGGTCATAAGAGGCTAATAAAGGGAGCATGGATTCAAGTATGCACTTAAGGTAACATATAGAATGTAGCGTCCCCTAACACTACAACTCCCGCACCGTACTACCCTCGAGTGGATGTGAGACCTAGCACTCGAGAAATACTATGGCGAACGGTATAGACGGTACTTAAGTAGAGCGTAGGGTAAAATGCAGCGGAAAATGAAAGAATTTAAAATTTGCAACAAGCAACATGATAACACACAGAATAGTGCATGATATTGTAAGGGGGTAGTATGATAGCGTAGTGTACGGAGTTAATGTGTAAGAGCAATTTAATAGCAATATATACATGATCACGATTAAATGCTCTTAATCTAAGCCTGATCTAATAAATATGACACCTATAGCTTCAAGAAACCTCTAGGTGTCGTTGTCCTCGCTCCCTGAAATCATGTATTTGAAACAGGCGAGGAATTAGTCAAAGTGACTTAGTGAAGGAAAATTAGATTTAGATATATATGGTTATATATAGATATATATATATATATATATATAAAACGATGGTAATAGTATATAGCAAATATGATACGGTTCATAAGTTTGAAACCGGGATAGGGGTACTTAGAGTTTAGTTTATAATTGATGAACCGTTTGATAAAACATTTGTACCACCTGCAAGTAAGGCGTCTCCCTCCGATCTCCTTAAAATATTTGTAAAATAGTACCGGGCTGATCAAGGCACCGATACTTTAATAAAACTAAATATGATAATAACTCCGCAACAGCGTAGTGTCAGTAGGGGAGCAAACTCTACCGACGATATGTAATATGTGGGAGGAAGCTATCTCTCCCAGGGAGGTTATTCTCCCTTGTAAGTCTCTTGGCGTGGAGTAACTAACCTCCAGCTAAACCACTACCAAGAAATGGTGGCGGTCTGTGGCACCAACAATACCCTCGGCCCGATGCCTTCCGAGTATTGCCCGACACAGCTGCACGGCGGGCCCATTTTGATAAATGATAATTATAGTTGACTTGCTTAGTCGGGAATCAGTTCTTAATATTAATAGGACTGAAATATATATTGTCCGGATAAGATCCTGATTCCGACTTAATGGTATTTTCCTCATAAAGAGGAATATTATATTATATTAATATGTATAAATAGGAAATCAAATCATAGATAGGTAGATTTGGAAATCATTTTATAATTAGATATAGATATATACATGATTCCAATTGAAAATGTTTTAACCCTCACCTAGTATCAAAATTCAAACAGATTGGAACGGATCCCACTGTTCAGTGCAATTGTCGCCTGAAAATAATTACTACTGACTTAGAACTAGGTTCTTATTATTCTAATAAAACAATCACATAAGGTTTAGGAAATATAACATATTAGAAAATTCTTATAACAATTAGAAATTTTCCCAATAAAATTTAATTTTAATTGTTTAAGGAAATTTAATTAATTAATTATGTTTCAAGAATTCTTTAATCACTTAAATATTTATTAATCATGTTGTGACCTTAATTAGACTTTTAGGAATTAAATTTAGCATTTAATTCAACAATGTAGGTTGATTTTGAAATTATTTTATAATTTTATTAATTTTTGAATTAATTTGGAAAAATCTTTATTTAAAATTCCAAAATCCTATTTTATAATTAATTTTAAATTATTAGAAATTATTTAATTAAATGTTGACCAAAAAGTCAAAGTTACTATTAAAAACATTTACTATTCAATTTCTTATGAATTAAACACTTTATAACACAAAATTAAACACACACACGCATACACTATCACACGTGCACATGATTTTGATTCAAGAACATTATGAATGTTTTCTTAAGCCTATGAAGATGTTCAAACTAGTTCATGATCACATTCAATAAATTTTTGAATTCATAACATATAATTAAATTCAAATGTAACACTTTAATAATAAATTAAATCCAAATAAATTATTCCAAGTATAAATTTAATCAAATAAGAACATAATTATTTAAATACATACTCATGCTACATCATATCATAATTCATGCAATTAATTAAATAAAATTCCATAATGTAGGCACATTACACATAAAGCTAATAATTATGCATATATATTATAAAAATAAATTCCTAAAGCATAATTTTATTATTCCTAAGCATGCTACTAATATTATTATATTAAAAACATAACATAAAGCATGTAATAATAAAAGAAAATTGTACATTATGAGAGAGGGAGAGAGGGTCACGAGAGAGAGAGATGTGAGAGATTGTGGTGTGATTTCTTATGTGAAGTTTGGAGGCTATTTAAAGGTATGTCTTAGGGGCTTATGTTGCAATTTTAGGGACTTAATTAGATGAATCATGGTGTGAGTAAGCTAGGTTCATTTATTAAGGGGGTTTAGTTGTATACTTATATGTATGTTTAAGATATAATTAATTTATTTAATAATCATGACAAAATAAAAATAATTTTAAAATGGGATGAAAATGATAATAAATTCGTAGAAGAATGTCTAGGGTTTAGTTTGAAATGAGAGAACTTGCAAAATAAAGAGAATCGAAAGAGCTTTCTAATGGTTATAAACACTTAACGTTTGAACGTCTACATTTAAAGTAGTAGTCGTTCGGGAATTTTGAAAAATACGATAAAATTCATAAACGAAGCTAGAATGTGAATTGATTTCCGAGAAAGTGTCCATGATTCTTGAAATAATTCAAGGATCATTTTGACTGTAATATTGTATACCAAATATTGGACGGTTTGAAAATTAGTTTTTACGGTGGAAATAATACTTTGGGAAAATTAAAGAAAAAATTATAAAACGAGTTAGGATTTGAACTAGAGTCTGGAAAAGATCCTAAAATTCATAAAATAATCCAAGGATCGTAATGGTTATAATATTGTATAGGAAAAACGTTGAAATTCGGAAATTTCTAATTTAGGGCAAAATTAGGGTTTTTCGGCCGGTTTTGATTTCTACGGAAGCTACGTTAAGAATTAGGGTTTGGAAATCATACCAAAATTCATAAAATTTTGCAAGGATTCTATCGAGCCCAGTATTGAATAGGTAAAAGTGTTTCGAAAATTCCTACAATTAAAGGTGAATAGTAACTAGGGACCTAAATGGAATTTTCAACAAATAATTTTTAAAATGTATTTCGGAATGATGAAAGCTATGATATGAGTTTGGAAAATATGAAAATCAGCTTTCTAAGGTTTTTCAATATTTAGGTAAAGGTTTAGGGTTCGGTGAATGAATAGTGATATGGTTCTCTCAAGAAGGCACAATTATAGATCGAAACATAGATGCACATAATTCACATAGAATGAAATGTGTAATGGACTAAGGCTATAAACGCTTTCCTCATAACCCTTTACTTACCCGTGCTATCCTGATCTCAAAATACGGGCTGTTACAATCTTCCCCCCTTAAAAAGAATCTGTCCTCAGATTCTATTCTTGTTTCGGAACAACTCTGGGTAATGTTTCTGCATCTTTTCCTCAGTTTCCCAGGTTTGTTCCTCTGTTCTATGTCCTTTCCACAATACTTTAACAAGGGGAATTTCCCGATTCCTTAGTTCTTGGAATTTCCTTTCCAAGATTTCGGTTGGTCTTACTGTATAAGTCAAGTCGGGCTTTAGAGGAACTTCTTCTATTGGCAAAATGTGGGATTCATCCGCAAAATATTTACGGAGCTGAGACACATGGAATACATTATGTATTCCAGTGAGGTTTGCTGGTAAATCTAGGCGATAGGCTATCGGTCCAACACGTTCTATGATTTCAAAAGGTTCTATGTATTTGGGATTCAGTTTTCCACCTTTCCCAATACGTGTGAAACCTTTTCTTGGTGATGCCTTTAAAAACACTTTATCGCCTACTGTAAATTCTATATCCTTTCTCCAGGTATCGACATAACTCTTCTGCCTATCTTGAGCTGCTTTCATTCTTTGACGGATAATTACAATTTTTCTGTAGACTCCGCTATCCACTTTCTAATGGTTTTCCTGGTATCCCCTCTTTCAGTTGCTTTAGTTTCTTCCATATCCCAGTATAACGGAGACCTACATTTTCTTCCATATAAGGCTTTATAAGGTGCTGCTTGGATCGATGCCTGATAACTATTGTTATACGCAAATTCCACGGCACAAGCTTCTTTATGTGTAACATTCTTTCCAATCCTCTTGAAAATCCAAGGCACACGCTCGCAACATATCCTCTAGATATTTGATCGTCCTTTCTGATTGACCATCGGTCTAAGGATGTGCGGCTGAACTGAAATGCAACTTAGTCCCCATTGTTTCTTGAAGACTTTGCCATAATTGTGAAGTGAATTTCGGATCTCTATCGGAGACTATACTAATGGGTACACCATGTAACCTTATAATCTCTTTCTGATACAACTTTGCTAGAGAACCGACCTTGTCAGTAGTCTTGACCGTTAAGAAATGTGCAGACTTAGTCAATCGATCAATGATAACCCATATACTATCATATCCTCCTTTAACTTTTGGCAAGCCCGTGACAAAATCCATGGTAATCTGTTCCCATTTCCAAGTAGGAACTGGTAGCGGCTGTAACTTTCCTCCGGGTTTCTGGTGGTCTACTTTGACTTGCTGGAATGTCAAGCACCTTTTGACATATTCGGTAATATCTCGTTTCATTCCATTGCACCAAAAATGTTTCTTGAGATCATGATACATTTTTGTTCCTCCTGGATGTATCGTATATCGAATTTTATGTGCCTCATCCAGTATTTCTTCTCGAGTTGTAGGAGGTACACAAACTCGGCCTTTATATCTCAAGATCCCATGGTTATCTGTTGTGAATTTGATCTCAATATCCTTTTCCTTGGAACTGAGACTCTTCTTAATCCATTCATCCTGTGCTTAGGCTTCCCTAAGTCTTTCTTTTAATGGTGAGGATATCACTATATTGGCCAGTCGGGATTTCGAGATGACAGTTATGGGTTTGCTTTTTCCGTCTAATGCTGATAGACTGGATTTTCGGCTCAAAGCATCAGCCACTACGTTGGCTTTTCCTGGATGGTACTGGATTTTACAGCCGTAGTCTTCTAGAAAATCCATCCATCTTCTTTATCTCATATTCAACTCCTTTTGAGTGAATAAATATCTCAAACTTTTATGATCGGTAAAGACTTCAAAAGTTACCCTGTACAGATAATGCCTTCATTTAGCTAAAGCGAATACAATCGCAGCTAATTCTAAATCATGTGTGGGGTAATTCTCTTCATAAGGTTTAAGTTTCCTTCAGGCATAGGCTATAACCTTACCATTTTGCATTAGAACACACCCTAATCCTTCTTTGGATGCATCCGTATAAACTACATAACCTTCTTTTCCTTCAGGTAAGGCTAATACTGGGGCAGGCGTTAATCTTTGCTTCAGTTCTTGAAAACTTCGTTCACACTTTTCTGTCCATTCAAACTTTCCTTGTTTCTTGGTTAACTGAGTAAGAAGCGCTGCTACCCTGGAGAATTCTTTTACAAACCTCCTGTAATATCCGACAAGTCCTAGAAAATTTCTCACTTCTGATGGGTTCTTTGGTGCCTGCCAATTCATTACAGTTTCAACCTTTGAGGGATCTACTTCTATTCCAGCACCGGATATTATATGTCCAAGGAAGGACACTCTTTCCAACCAAAATTCACACTTGCTGAACTTTGCATATAACTTATGATCTCTTAAAGCTCTTAACACTTTACGAAGGTGTTCAGCATGTTCTTCTGGGGTTCTTCTTCTGGGGTTCTTGAGAATACCAGAATGTCGTCAATAAAGATGACCACGAACTGGTCCAAATGTGGTCGGAATGTTCGGTGCATTAAATCCATGAATGCAGCTGGGGCATTGGTTAACCCAAAAGGCATTACTACAAATTCGAAGTGGCCGTAGCGGGTATTAAAAGCAGTCTTTGGAATGTCCTCCTTTTTAATCCTCAGCTGATAATACCCTTGTCTTAAATCCAACTTGGAGTACACTTGTGATCCTTGAAGAATATCAAACAGTTCTTCAATATGGGGAAGAGGGTATTTGTTCTTGATTGTCATACGATTGAGTTCTCGATAATCGATACACAATCGCAATGATCCATCTTTCTTTTTGACAAATAGCACAGGTGCTCCCCATGGGGATGTGCTAGGACGGATGTATCCTAAGGCTAACAACTCAGCAAGTTGTTTTCTCAACACTTGGAGTTCGGCTGGAGCCATTCGATAAGGTGTTTTAGAGAATAGCTCAGCTCCAGGAACTAAGTCGATTACAAATTCTAGTTCCCTGTCAGGAGGTAATGAATTCAGATGCTCAGGAAAGACATCAGTGAATTCTTTTACTACCTCTACTTCCTCAATTTTCAGTTGATCTTTAGGCCTATTTAACAGATAGGCAATGAATCCAGTAGCTCCATTACTCACTAACTTCTTAGCTTCGGCAGCTGTAACCAGTGGTACTGATTCAAAATTTTCTTTCGACCCAGAGCTATCACCTTTTCCTAAGGTGACTTTTTTCTTGAAACAATCCAACTTAGCATGGTACTTACTAAGCCAATCCATTCCCATAATAATTCCATATTTTCACATCGGTAATTCTATAAGATCTATCGGGTAGTATTGGGTACCAATCCGTATAGGACAACGTTTATGTCCTCTATCCGTAGTAAAACAAGCTCCCAAAGGAGAACTTATTTCGAGCATATAAGGCAATGATTCAAGTGGAAAATTGAAATGCGCACATAATTGAGATGCAATAAATGAATGCGTGGCGCCAGGGTCATATAAAGCAGTAACTGGCGTGTTTAGAATGTGTACCGTACCATCAACGACCTTGGTTGGATCGGGATCCTCACTGTCCTCTATAGCTTAAGCACGTCCTTTAACCACTGGTCTTCCAGGAGTCTCAGCTGGAACCTTTCCTTTATTCCACTGTTTTGGTCCCTTTGGGCATTCTGGATACTGATGATCAGGGCTTCCACACCATGTACAGACTCCAGCTTTCTTACGACAATCCTTCTCAGTATGTCCACGCTTCTGACAACATTCACAAACAATCTCCTCTTGAGGTTTTGGGAATGTCTGTTGAGGTCGGGACCAGGATTGCATCGGTTTCTTTCCTGAATTTTGCTTTGTCGGTCCAGCAGGTCATTTGGATCCCTGAGTTGGCTTGTAGAAGGATCCAGGACGGCTATTAGCTATACGAACCTCTTTGTGTGTAGCCTCTGTTTTCATAGTTGTTTCCACAGCCTTAGTATAGATTTCCAACTCGAATGGAGCCAAAGCCCACCTAAGATCCGACTTAAGTCCTTTAATGAATCACTGAGTTTTTCGACGTTCATTATGGAGGATATGTGGGGCGTATTGAATCAACCTGATAAACTTAGCTTCGTACTCAGCTACCGACATGTTGCCTTGTACTAATTCCATGAATTCTGCCTCTCGAGCATCCCTAACTACCTGAGGGATGTATTTGTTTTGAAACACTCTAACAAAGTCTACCCACCTATAATTAACTTGATCTTCTACCCAAACACGCTTGATATAATTCCACCAACTTAATGCTGCTCCTTCTAACATAAAAACTGCAAACTGGATTCTTTCTGATTCTTCTGGGGAAATACCCATGGCTTCGAAGATCTTTTCTATGCTAGCTATCTAATTTTCAGCTTTTACATCACTGGGTTCTCCAAAGAACTTTGGCGGGTTCATTCGTAGAAATTTCTCCAGAGTCTTTTCATTATTCCCCTTTGTTTCATTAGCACAAGTTTGCACTATCTCTTTCAAAGCATCTACTAATTCAGAGTTTCCTCCTGCCGAGGATGCACCTTCTTGAGGGGGTGTTGTCTTGGGCAGCTCTTCGAGGAGACATATTGATTTTCAGTTGCTTTATAAAGAATATAATGCATGATGGTTAAGAATGTGTTGCATATAATCACATAAATACATGTTTCAGATAATATCAAGCAGTAGATATCATATCACATAGATTTAGTAAAGTAAAGCACAAAATTAAACAGAACACCAAGTAAAAGGGTACAGAAAAGTAAAGCACAAATTTAAACATAATAACAAGTAAAGGTGCAGGAAAATAAAATACTCACTCACGTTCCTGCTGGTATCTTGAAGCAATTCTAACTCATAATGCAACAAATATGAAAGCAGTAAATGTGGAACAAGAATGTGACTGCAAAAGTGGGTTACATATATGCATCAAGTTTGAAAGCTAAAGCTACAACTACAAAAAGCAAAATGGGGTGGACCTGATCTACGTCAAGTTACACCCTACAAAGCTCTCGACTCACTCATATCTGTCAGGCTAGATGCGTCAACTGCTACGTCAAAAGGGGAAGGTCCTCTACTGGCTGATCTGTGCAACCTCCCACTGATACTACTCCTATATATATACCAAGCTCCATAATAATCTCTGCCTAATCATGCTGATCACCATCCACAACCTCACCTCGAATAGGACTCCAGCCATAACCCTGCTGCTCCTCCTCTGAACCTTGCTCATCCTCCTCAGAATCCTGCTCAGCCTCTGCATCACCTCTGGGCTCCTCCTCCTCTGGCTCTGCTGCTGCAACCTCCTCCTGAACAGCCTGTACAGCAGTCAGATGATAGGCACCGGCAAGGCGACTCCGAATACCGGAGCGGTAGCGCTGATATAAGATCCGGGCGTCATTCCTGGAAAGAGTCATAGGAGCTAGATCCTGCTGTAAGGTCGCCACAGCGTTCTCCTGCTCCAGCGTGGATGTCTGCTGCTGGGCAAAATTCCTACTCACAGCACTCTGTAGGGCTAGCTCAAGATGCCTAGTAGACTCCAACTGATACTCGCGAGCCATCTGAGCCTCCATATAGTATGCATCTCGCTCTGACTCAAGTATATGTACTAAACGGTTCGGATAAGCATGCCCAACTCTACCTGCTCTACCTCCCCGAACTACATGTCTCGTCCTCTGCCAAGTGTAGTAACGCGTAGGGTTCTCACGACAAGATACCGCTATGGTGTGTGGGACCTCGTACTCCTCAAGCCAGATATGATGTGGGTTCCCGTGTTCCTGATTCTCCATTGCTATATAAAGAAACACTTAGAGTGAATTCTAAAGTTCAAGTACAAAGTGAGCATTCTCCCAACATTTATAGGTTAAGTCTCTTCTTAACCCAACCTGATGCTCTGATACCACCTTAAGCTGTAGCGCCCCCTAACATTACAACTCCCGCACCGTACTACCCTCGAGTGGATGTGAGACCTAGCACTCGAGAAATACTATGGCGAACGGTATAGACGGTACTTAAGTAGAGCGTAGGGTAAAATGCAGCGAAAAATGAAAGAATTTAAAATTTGCAACAAGCAACATGATAACACACAGAATAGTGCATGATATTGTAAGGGGGTAGTATGATAGCGTAGTGTACGGAGTTAATGTGCAAGAGCAATTTAATAGCAATATATAGATGATCAGGATTAAATGCTCTTAATCTAAGCCTGATCTAATAAATATGACACCTATAGCTTCAAGAAACCTCTAGGTGTCGTTGTCCTCGCTCCCTGAAATCACGTATTTGAAACAGGCGAGGAATTAGTCAAAGTGACTGAAGGAAAATTAGATTTGGATATATATGGTTATATATATATATATATATATATATATATTGTAACGCCCCGCTCATTCGATAAATAAGGTACGTCACCTTCTAACCTTTTTATGTATTTAATTTTGTGTTTGGTGCGTTGTGTGGCCCACTTTTGAACTCTTTTAGAGTTAGGGCCCTTTTTGTAATTTTCTTCTTTTGGGGGGGTTTTCCGGTCACTTCTCGTTCGGTAGAGATTTTGACTTCTTTGACCCCTCCTTTGCGTCCGGGGCATCGAGACGAGTCCGTAGACTCTAAGTTTGCCCAATTCTGACTTCGTTAGCCCATCCTTCCGATTGCTTTTGCGTATGAGAACCAGAGATATATACTCGGGTTTCCTCGTTTTGCCTGCAAATATCAGATCAGCCTCCTGCATCGTCTTTTCCAGCGACAGGCACTATTCACGCAGTGAAGGTGCAATTACACACACATGCTCGTTCTCCCTCGTTTCTCGACGGAATTCGACGAATCAATAGTGGAAATTTATCAGCTCGACGAGCCCGTCACAACCGTACCAGTTTCGTGGCCTGAAAGTGACCAGCGGCGGCGCAGCGGTGGTCCGACAGTGGCGGGTGGCGCCACCTCCACGCCGGCGGCGTTCCGACGACTCTCGCCGTCCAACAACCACCCTACCCTATGTTTTTGGACCTTCCCGTTCCATTTCCAGCCTCGGTTTTGAGCGAATCATAGCGTAGGTGGTGGTTCCGGCGGTGACGCAGCGGCGCAACTTCGGCAGCGATTTCGGCCTTTTTCCCGTCCGGTTTTGGTGGTGGAGCCTTTACAAAAGTTGCTTAGAATGACGAAAGGTAGTGGATGGCATAGGCGGCGTTCCGAGAACCGGCCATTGGCGGCAGACCGGCGGTGAACCGGTGGTGAACCGGCGGGTCTGAACCGGTTACTGTTCCGGTGATTTGACTTGGGGCTTTCGTAGGGCTTGTTACAAGCTTTCCAACGGCATGCTCGGATTTCATTTTGGTTTTACGGTTTACGTTTAATTGCAGTTTTCGTCCTTGGATTTAAGTTCGGTTTTTCGTCAACGAAGTCCGGCGTGTTTGGCATTTTCTGAAATTGATTGAGGGCTTTTGTTGAGCAGGCCGAGACGTACGTTTCTGTCCTTCCGGGGATTTTTTCAACCACCGGAGACGGTATTCCGGTGGCGGCCGGTGACTGTTCCGGCGGCTCCGGTAGCGGCATTCCGGTGACCTTCGGACAGAAGGTTCCTTTCGTTGTGGTGAGTCCAACGCCACTTTCCGTTTGTCAATCGGATGCCCGGTTGATTTGTTGTGATTTATTTTGTGTATTTCTATTTATTTGGAATTAATTGTTTTAATTGCAATAAATTGTCAATTGCTTGATTTGTCGATCAATATGAATTCCAATGTGTACGAAAGCATGAATTAAATGAACTATGTTATATGTTGATGCTTTGATTTGCAATTTGAATCCCGTTATGCCGAAATTGTATTAATTGTTAATTGTTTTAAAATGTAATTTGTTCTTGTTGCTTGATAATTAATGAATATGCATTGTATGACATTTGAAAACATATAATATATTATGAATGTATGAATTCATGTTATATGAATTAATTGGCCGTGTATATTGTGAATTTGTATGAAATGTGATATATGAATTGACTATGCCAAGTGTGAATTATATAGAATTGATATAGTTGGAATTGATATACGACTTTGTGAGATTTAAATGATTGAGTGTCTCTATTTGTCTATTTTACAATTGTAAACTTGATATACTTGAATTATAAACGTTATATGAAGCTCATGACTTGATTGCAAGGAATTATGAAAGATATGAAATGATTGGGCTTGAAACCCTCATGTATGGAATGTACTTGAACGAATTACTTGATTATGTAACTCCATAACATCATTTTACTTCTTATACCACTCATATCATGTGTTTAGCATTGCCGTGCGTCTATGTGGTTTCATATTGAGTCAATTCTCACAAGTACACATTGTTCCTTCTCTTGTACAGTTTGTTTCCAGGGCGGAGACTTCCAAATTGAATAGGCACCGTATTGCTCTTGTTTCTTGTCTCGTGGAATTTCCAGGTGAGGGTGTTTTCGTTCTAGTTACATATCAAACCCTACAACCCTTATGTGAAAAGCTTTGGCCAAAACCTTATGATTATATATATGTTACTTTTAAAAGGAGAGTTATCGAGTAAATACTGATTGATTGAGTAAATTATTGATCGAGTAAATACCGATTGATCGAGTAAACCCTTTTCAAATGGATTATGGATATGGTATGATTCTTATGAATCAAATGATTTTGGCGAGAATATGATTATGGATATGATTATGATTGCACGGGCCCAGGGACTTAGTGCAAGCGGCTATCCGGGGAGGCAAGGGCCGACGGTGATCCCTTGTACTAGTCCCACCACATTTACGGTGATACCGGCCCTCGCTAGGAGGTTTAGCGGGGAATGGGAGCTGAGTGCCCTTGGGGGATTCATGTAACCCCATTGGCCTATGTATGGACCGGTGTTCGGGTCTTGCTAACCCGTCCACCACCCGGAGGAAGAAGGTTGGAACTTACTTTATGATTATGATTGTGATTATGATTGTGATTATGATTATGTTTATGATTGATAGGCACCGTGTGGGAAGGCCGGGACACGGATTGCCCAAACGAATATGTTTTAGGATATGATATATGATTTGTGTGTATTATGATATATTGCATGATCACCTATTTAATGTATTATTGATATTTGTCGTACACGGTCGGAGTTTGGTTGGAGGTTGTGCACGCTCACTCGCTGAGCCTTATTGATTATGTATGATTTATGAATTTAATGAATTTAATATGAATAGTCGTAAAGTCTGAGCATTGCTTACTTAATTTCTAGCCCTTCGAGGGAACTAACTTTAAATAAAACCTTGCTCAGGATTTATGACTTGCATGTGCATGTTTCTATATTATATGTATCGCTCCAGCTCACTCAGTCTTCTAGAGACTGACCCCTCTTTCCCCCTTTTTTTTTCCAGTTTCTTTTGCAGGTGTTGGTTACTAGGCGGAGTTAGAGTGTCGAGTCATTGTTCTAGTCTCACTCATTTACACTCACGGCATATTATATTGTCTTTAATTACTGTATTGATTTATTATTGCTGGCCGGTGTGCCTTATTGAATTGTATTGATTCGGGACAGGTTAGGACAGGTGTACTGATTAGTGGAACTCGTATTTATATTCGTTTTGGATTTCATTTGTTTCATGGATATTACATACATGATTTCCTTGCTTCCGCATTTTGGGTTTTGTTGATGGTTCCAGGGATAGCTTCCGCCTAGTCAGGACTGTACTTTTGATTGTCACCCGTTCGCTGTGAGTTCGATTCATGTGTGGACTGCCTATTTCATATGTGGATTAGACTCATAGTGCGGGGGATGTGGTGCCTATCGTCCAGGGTGCTACATCTTTAGGTGGTATCAGAGCTACCAGGTTCAGAACCGGTGCTCTGGGTCGTGTTGTCTCGAGTATAGGTCGCACGGCATAGGAACTAATTGTCAATGTGTGCATTCCATCATTCTTGAACACAGAATTGTGATTTTTTTTCAAACTTTATTCGATTATTTGTTGCATTTTGCACTGAATCCATTCTTTTGGTGTTAATTATGTGGCCTAAGCATATACTAAGCGCATGCATTTATTCTCAAAATGAGCTGTGAGTCATAGGATATGAAGATAATATCAAACCACGGCCAATCTTTACGACAACCACAGGTTACCACAAGCTCTTCTTTCTAGCTCGGAAGTTGTAAGGAATGCCTTGGGAATTCTACAGAAATTTAAGAGTCAAACCTTTTCTAAAATGAGGTTAGGGCTCGAGTGATAAAGTCCAGAATAAGAGGTCAGTTCGAAGGAGAAGTTTGCAAGCTCTATTACCGATGGTGAATCCATGATGAGACGGGATTTGTGGTGTATAATGATTTGGTTTCACGAGATCAACATGTTTGTTTACACTACGAAGATTTGTCAACCAGATTCCAAAGAAGAGAGATCTTGAAGATGTTTTAAATTTGAGGTTTCTATCAACGTGGAGGCGATGACCTTCAAGGGAATTAAAGTAAAGTAGGTTCGTGGTTGAGAAGCAGTAAAGACCATCTAACTTGAGAAAGAGGGGAGAGGAAATATGAAGAATAATATAGCTTGGGATTTAGATCGATGAAAAAGGATGAGGAGACTACGAAGAGGGAATTCACATACTTCAGAATCGAGACGAGATAGGAGTTGAATTGAGAAGAATTAAAGAAAATTAGTCGACGTGATAAGTATAAGTTCATGGAAAATGACAATGCTAAGGATTTTATCTTCGGCCGGATATGAGTTCATCTTCCAAATTCAAGATGAAGTGTCGAGTTGTGAGATTGAATTAAGAGCTCTGGAGCAACAAATGGAAACGATAAAGAAAGACAAAGAACTATTGGAGGGAAATTATGTACTCAAATGTAAACAATTGGAGATTGATTCTTCAAGAGAAGTCAAGATGCCAATTTCATGGGTGTTGAAGAATTTGGGTTCAAGAGATTTCAATCTCGGACTTGGGAGATCCGTAAGTTGATACACGGGAACTTTGAAGATTTGGAAGACCGTGGGTAAGGAAGAAGGGAACAATTAATTCAAGACAAACTTGCAATTTGAGAAACAAAGAAATATGCCAAGTTAAAGTTTACAACTACGGTGACAGGTTCTATGCATTCATAAGCACATACATCATACATCGCTTTAATTATTTAAATTTCTCTATTCATATGCGCATCTCTAATTTGTATAATTGTTCCAATGTGTTGCATCTTTAATTATTTACAAGTGTGATACGACATTGGCACCCTAACCCGACATGCATTTTAGTGTTTACTTGATAGGAATTTCCCACATCTTATTTATCAAGAGGTACTCCGACTGATTCTTGCTGGAATTAAGAAAAGAAGAAATTCGGGGTTGCACTGGTTGGTTAAAAAAAAAAAGGGAAATGGAAAATTCTGAGGTTTGGAAAATAGAATCGAAAGTGGGAACGAGAGAAGCAGGTTGTCATTCCTACTAATTGCTTCAAAGGAAATGTGAGGACTATCACTAGACAAGTGGAGTGATTAGAACCACTTATACCGAGGAAGCTAGGTTGAAGAAATTGAGGTGTTTTGATCTGAGAAGCGGTAGAAAAAGTTTAAGGAGTTGAGATAGAATTTCTTGGGGGAGAGCACGACCGGACATGAAACTTAAATTCACAGTGGTGCTCGAGGAAGATACTTCTCACGGACATGAATGACCCAATGGTAGTAACAGGAAAAGAATAAGGTGGCGCTATCAGTTTAAACCTTCAAAGTTTGAGTTAAGTTAATATACCCGGGATGAAGATCTTCATAAGGCATCGAAGAGAGTGGTTCGTTTGGGAATTTATAAGCACGTGATTCAGACAGCGAGGATGATGATATTATCAGGGAACTTCTGATGGATTCCTAAATTAGTTTCAAGAAAGGAAAATTGGTCAAATTTATCACCTTTAAGAAGGATGTCCACTAGTTCCAGATGACCAAATCTTCAACAAAGGACTTAACCAGTTGGTGACAATGTATGAAGTGGGAGTTAAAGTTTAAGATTCTTGTACGGCCAAAGAGAATATAATGAACCTGGTACAAAGATAAATGTTCTGATCGTAGGCGGAATAAATTAGTGCTCGGTTAATTGCAGAAGATAACTGTGAGTAAGGATCCGAATGGAATCGAGAATAGGATCAACCAAGGGTCTGACTTTCTCAGTCAAACATCTACTAAAGATAGGAAAGACAAGTTGGGAATCAAGCCAGCTAGAGATCAGACTATCCAAATCGTAGAAGTAAAGTCACAACATCAATTCCATTACTACGGTGAACGGTACACTAAGCATCCATCGCACGAGCATACATGCATCGTTGACATATTTAAATTTTTGTTATTGTGGGATACTTTGGTCAGTGGAGTGTGTGTTGATTATTGTGAACCTTGCTTCTGCTTGTGTGCTTGAGTGGAAGGGAGATTTGATTCTCTCTGATTACGTGCCAGGAAGATGTGGATTCTCCCTGTTTATGTGCTAGAAAGATGCTGGATTCTTTCTGTTTTCTGTGCACGAGAGATGCTGGATTCTCTTGTACTTAGGTATTCGAGGGATGTTGGATTCTCTTGGATTTAGGAGTTTGAGAAATGCTGGATTTTCTCAAACTAGAATGTCTGGATGGATGTGGAATCTGACAGATTTAGGCTGGGAGACGGGGTTCTCTCAACTCTGTACCGAGAGACGGGGTTCTCTCTTTTGTGTGTGCTGAGGGACGGGGTTTCCTCACTTGTGTGTTGAGAGATGGGATTCTCTCTCGCTTGTCGTGTTTGTGTTACGCCTGGATAGACAAGAGGTTAACCAGTGACGAGGCAATGGACTAGTAGCGGTCGAACGAGTTTTGAAGTGACTAATGGCCAAGTGTTCGAGTAGATTTTTGTGACTACCAGACTCTGAAGAGGTTGATACAAATAAGGGGAGTAAACTTCACAACTAGGGTTAAGATGCTACGTAATTACGGGAAATAGATCGATACATTTCAGTTTGAAATTTTTAGGTCCAACAGTAGGACCTGAGGACAGGTCCTTTTGAAGGAGGGAAGATTGTAACGCCCCGCTCATTCGATAAATAAGGTACGTCACCTTCTAACCTTTTTATGTATTTAATTTTGTGTTTGGTGCGTTGTGTGGCCCACTTTTGAACTCTTTTAGAGTTAGGGCCCTTTTTGTAATTTTCTTCTTTTGGGGGGGTTTTCCGGTCACTTCTCGTTCGGTAGAGATTTTGACTTCTTTGACCCCTCCTTTGCGTCCGGGGCATCGAGACGAGTCCGTAGACTCTAAGTTTGCCCAATTCTGACTTCGTTAGCCCATCCTTCCGATTGCTTTTGCGTACGAGGACCAGAGATATATACTCGGGTTTCCTCGTTTTGCGTGCAAAGATCAGATCAGCCTCCTGCATCGTCTTCTCCAGCGACAGGCACTATTCACGCAGTGAAGGTGGAATTACACACACATGCTCGTTCTCCCTCGTTTCTCGACGGAATTCGACGAATCAATAGTGGAAATTTATCAGCTCGACGAGCCCGTCATAACCGTACCAGTTTCGTGGCCTGAAAGTGACCAGCGGCGGCGCAGCGGTGGTCCGACAGTGGCGGGTGGCGCCACCTCCACGCCGACGGCGTTCCGGCGACTCTCGCCGTCCAACAACCACCCTACCCTATGTTTTTGGACCTTCCCGTTCCATTTCCAGCCTCGGTTTTGAGCGAATCGCAGCGTAGGTGGTGGTTCCGACGGTGATGCAGCGGCGCAACTTCGACAGCGATTTCGGCCTTTTTCCCGGCCGGTTTTGGTGGTGGAGCCTTTACAAAAGTTGCGTAGAATGACGAAACGTAGTGGATGGCATAGGCGGCGTTCTGAGAACCGGCCATTGGCGGCGGATCGGCGGTGAACCGGTGGTGAACCGGCGGGTCTGAACCGGTTACTGTTCCGGCGATTTGACTTGGGGCTTTCGTAGGGCTTGTTACAAGCTTTCCAACGGCATGCTCGGATTTCATTTTGGTTTTACGGTTTACGTTTAATTGCAGTTTTCGTCCTTGGATTTAAGTTCGGTTTTTCGTCAATGAAGTCCGGCGTGTTTGGCATTTTCTGAAATTGATTGAGGGTTTTTGTTGAGCAGGCCGAGACGTACGTTTCTGTCCTTCCGGGGATTTTTCCGACCACCGGAGACGGTATTCCGGTGGCGGCCGGTGACTGTTCCGGCGGCTCCGGTAGCGGCATTCAGGTGACCTTCGGACAGAAGGTTCCTTTCATTGTGGTGAGTCCAACGCCACTTTCCGTTCGTCAATCGGATGCCCGGTTGATTTGTTGTGATTTATTTTGTGTATTTCTATTTATTTGGAATTAATTGTTTTAATTGCAATAAATTGTCAATTGCTTGATTTGTCGATCAATATGAATTCCAATGTGTACGAAAGCATGAATTAAATGAACTATGATATATGTTGATGCTTTGATTTGCAATTTGAATCCCGTTATGCCGAAATTGTATTAATTGTTAATTATTTTAAAATGTAATTTGTTCTTGCTTGCTTGATAATTAATGAATATGCATTGTATGACATATGAAAACATGTAATATATTATGAATGTATGAATTCATGTTATATGAATTAATTGGCCATGTATATTGTGAATTTGTATGAAATGTGATATATGAATTGACTATGCCAAGTGTGAATTATATAGAATTGATATAGTTGGAATTGATATGCGACTTTGTGAGATTTAAATGATTGAGTGTCTCTATTTGTCTATTTTACAATTGTAAACTTGATATACTTGAATTATAAACGTTATATGAAGCTCATGACTTGATTGCAAGGAATTATGAAAGATATGAAATGATTGGGCTTGAAACCCTCATGTATGGAATGTACTTGAACGAATTACTTGATTATGTAACTCCATAACATCATTTTACTTCTTATACCACTCATATCATGTGTTTAGCATTGTCGTGCGTCTATGTGGTTTCATATTGAGTCAATTCTCACAAGTACACATTGTTCCTTCTCTTGTACAGTTTGTTTCCAGGGCGGAGACTTCCAAATTGAATAGGCACCCGTATTGCTCTTGTTTCTTGTCTCGTGGAATTTCCAAGTGAGGGTGTTTTCGTTCTAGTTACATATCAAACCCTACAACCCTTATGTGAAAAGCTTTGGCCAAAACCTTATGATTATATATATGTTACTTTTAAAAGGAGAGTTATCGAGTAAATACTGATTGATTGAGTAAATTATTGATCGAGTAAATACCGATTGATCGAGTAAACCCTTTTCAAATGGATTATGGATATGGTATGATTCTTATGAATCAAATGATTTTGGCGAGAATATGATTATGGATATGATTATGATTGCGCGGGCCCAGGGACTTAGTGCAAGCGGCTATCCGGGGAGGCAAGGGCCGACGGTGATCCCTTGTACTAGTCCCACCACATTTACGGTGATACCGGCCCTCGCTAGGAGGTTTAGCGGGGAATGGGAGCTGAGTGCCCTTGGGGGATTCATGTAACCCCATTGGCCTATATATGGACCGGTGTTCGGGTCTTGCTAACCCGTCCACCACCCAGAGGAAGAAGGTTGGAACTTACTTTATGATTATGATTGTGATTATGATTGTGATTATGATTATGTTTATGATTGATAGGCACCGTGCGGGAAGGCCGGGACACGGATTGCCCAAACGAATATGTTTTAGGATATGATATATGATTTATGTGTATTATGATATATTGCATGATCACCTATTTAATGTATTATTGATATTTGTCGTACACGGTCGGAGTTTGGTTGGAGGTTGTGCACGCTCACACGCCGAGCCTTATTGATTATGTATGATTTATGAATTTAATGAATTTAATATGAATAGTCGTAAAGTCTGAGCATTGCTTACTTAATTTCTAGCCCTTCGAGGGAACTAACTTTAAATAAAACCTTGCTCAGGATTTATGACTTGCATGTGCATGTTTCTATATTATATGTATCGCTCCAGCTCACTCAGTCTTCTAGAGACTGACCCCTCTTTCCCCCTTTTTTTTCCAGTTTCTTTTGCAGGTGTTGGTTACTAGGCGGAGTTAGAGTGTCGAGTCATTGTTCTAGTCTCACTCATTTACACTCACGGCATATTATATTGTCTTTAATTACTGTATTGATTTATTATTACTGGCCGGTGTGCCTTATTGAATTGTATTGATTCGGGACAGGTTAGGACAGGTGTACTGATTAGTGGAACCCGTATTTATATTCGTTTTGGATTTCATTTGTTTCATGGATATTACATACATGATTTCCTTGCTTCCGCATTTTGGGTTTTGTTGATGGTTCCAGGGATAGCTTTCGCCTAGTCAGGACTGTACTTTTGATTGTCACCCGTTCGCTGTGAGTTCGATTCATGTGTGGACTGCCTATTTCATATGTGGATTAGACTCATAGTGCGGGGGATGTGGTGCCTATCGTCCCGGGTGCTACATATATATATATATATATAAAGTGATGGTAATAGTATATAGCAAATATGATACGGTTCATAAGTTTGAAACCGGGATAGGGGTAATAATATATAACAAATACGATAAAATTCATAAACGAAGCTAGAATGTGAATTGATTTCCAAGAAAGTGTCCATGATTCTTGAAATAATTCAAGGATCATTTTGACTATAATATTGTATACCCAATATTGGACGGTTTGAAAATTAGTTTTTACGGTGGAAATAATACTTTGGGAAAAAAAAAAAAAAATTTATAAGACAAGTTAGGATTTGAACTAGAGTCTGGAAAAGATCCTAAAATTCATAAAATAATCCAAGGATCGTAATGGTTATAATATTGTATAGGAAAAACGTTGAAATTCGGAAATTTCTAATTTAGGGCAAAATTAGTGTTTTTCGGCCGGTTTTGATTTCTACGGAAGCTACGTTAAGAATTAGGGTTTGGAAATCATACAAAAATTCATAAAATTTTGCAAGGATTCTATCGAGCCCAATATTGAATAGGTAAAAGTGTTTCGAAAATTCCTACAATTAAAGGTGAATAGTAACTAGGGACCTAAATGGAATTTTCAACAAACAATTTTTAAAATGTATTTCGGAATGATGAAAGCTATGATATGAGTTTGGAAAATATGGAAATCAGCTTTCTAAGGTTTTTCAATATTTAGGTAAAGGTTTAGGGTTCGGTGAATGAATAGTGATATGGTTCTCTCAAGAGGGCACAATTATAGATCGAAACATAGATGCACATAATTCACATAGAATGAAATGTGTAATGGACTAAGGCTATAAACGCTTTCCTCATAACCTTTTACTTACCTGTGCTATCCTGATCTCAAAATACGGGCTGTTACATAGAACGTATGAGATCATAACTTGGAAACGAGCATGTAAAACGAGCCATGAATTCACAACCTACATCCTAACACATAATATTACGTATAAAAACATCAAATTCACGAAATCAATTCATAACAAATCATATAACACATAATTCATCAAGTATATAATGCATAAGAAGTGAAAAAGGAGAAAGAAGTTCACGAAAAACTGCAAACGAAGCGAAAACAACACAACACACAAGAACAACTCGAAAGTATGGCAAAATAGGGTCGCCCCCGCGACCAAAAATGACCTAAAAATGGTCGCGGTCGCGACCAAGGTCGAAACAAGAGGAATAAGTGGTCGCAGTCACGACCAAAAATGAACTGGTCGCGATCGTGGCCGCGACCACTAGCGATAGCAGAGCAAAACACGAAAAACAAGCACAAAACTCACTCCAATTCAACCTAAATCATTCCAACACTCTAATGTAAGTTAAGGTAATGAAATATCATCCATTTCAGGCAAAAATCTAAGCTAAACTTGAAGATTCATGTGAAACAAGTGCAAGAGATATATACATGTTCATCATTATGTCAAAAACTTCAAAAATTCAAATTGTATCTCAAAATTTCCTAAAGCTTCATGCAAAATAAATTCATACAATCACTTCTGGGTGTGTTAGGATCATTTAGAATGCATTAAATCCAAAGAAAGCTCAAGGAATCAAGCAAATTCATCAAAAAGTCTCTAACCCTTACTATTCACATGTATGATCATATCTCAAGAATTTCTCCATGAAAATTAGCAAATAAGGTGTCAAATTAAAGAGGAAATAATGGAGAATACATTCATAAGCTTACCTTTCAAATTTGAGGAGATTTGGTGAAGTATTGAGCTCAAAACTTGAAAAAGGAATTGTATTCTTCTTCCTCTCCTCTTGATTTCGGGTAGCAGATGCAAAACCCCCTTTTTCTTCTCTTAGCTATGGTTTGGATGAAATGGGTGAATAAGGGCTGATAGGGGGTCAAGTCAAGGGGATTTGGGGCTAAGAATTACTTAATTTGGTCTAGTATATCTCAAGGTATGGCTAAAAGAGTAACAAGGGGTCCAAATTGCACGCGAGGCTCGGTTCGGTAAAATTTCGGAGGTTCAAACGGGCTTAGAAAGTTACAAATTTATATTCCTTGGTTTCCTTTCTTCGTTACAAGTCTGACGCTTCTTCCAGAATTTAAATTCGAATTCCCGAGCATAAGTTATGGCGCTCGGAACCCAAGGTGCGCTAAACTAGTTAGGCCCTCGAGTCCCTCACAAATCTCATTTTACAAACACGAGCCAAGAACCGAAATAAACGAACTCTAAAACATATAACGATCATGCAAGCACGTTCTCTACTCACATATTTCACATTTACCAAGATTTCACAGAAATCAGAATTAAATCTAGACACGTAGAAAGCAAATTCCGAAGCACACAGACATAAACGTTAAAACTCAAGTCATAAGTTAAACAAATAATTACAATTAATTTCAAATAATCACATATTCATTAAAATAACACGTAATTTCAAAATTAAATAATTTAAATGCACATATAGCACTCTCGTTAGAGCTTACCTGTACGCTAGAAAAATCGGGATGTTACAGCCCTTGTCCATACTTCCAGAAAGCTAAGGCCCTACTTCCAGGCTCATTCGATAGTAGTGTTCACTAACCAAGCGTTGTGGCAAGTGTTGGAAAAACTGGATGCCTCAAGGAGGCTAGTGAAATGGGCAGTAGAGCTAAGCCAATTCAATATCAGTTTCCATCCCTGCATCGCCTACCAAGCTCAGATATTGGTAGATTTCTTGATTGAGAATAACGACCCAAGTAAGATGACCCCTCGCTCAGTGCTTTGGACCTTGTCGGTCGATGGCTCCTCAACCTCTCAAGAAGGGGGTGTAGGGATCTCGTTGATAAGTGCAGAGGGTCAGGAGCTTGATTTTGCGATCTCCATAGATTTCCCAACAACAAACAATGAAGCAAAGTACGAATCTCTGGTCGCAGCAGTAAAAACTATGAAGGATCATTGGATAGAAAGAATTGTGGCGGTAACTGACTCATAGTTGGTAACCATCCAGGTTGAAGGCTCGTACGATGCAACGGAGGAAACAATTCTCAAATACCTTTCCAAAGTCAAATCTTTGGCATCTTAGTTCAAAGAGTTCAAATTGCAGCAAGTCCCACAGGAGAAAAATACTAGAGCAGACATTCTCTCCAAGTTCGCAGATGGCATGAGAGGCTCTAAAGATCAGGACATCACTTATCTTTCCAGCAAAGGCCGAGTGATTTATGGAGACTTTGAGCGGATAAGTTCCATCAACCCAGTCGAACCTTGTTGGCTCATAAAATCATCCTCTTCCTTGGAGACGACACCTTGCCAATCAATCGAAACGAAGGTAGATGCCTCCAATATAAATCTGGTAGTTACTCCCTCGACTTAGAAGGGAAATTATATAAGAGAGCCTTTGTGGGTTCCACCAAATGATGCCTTTGACCGTCGCAAGCTCAAGAAGTGTTACAAAAGATCCATAGTGGCCAATGTGGAAATCATGCGGCTGGTCTATCCTTGGCCAAGAAGGTTTCTAATAGTAGGTTTTATTGTCCCACCCTCAATGAAGATGCTAAGGAATATACCCACAAATGCGTCCACTGTCAGAAACATGCCAATATCCCGCATCAACACCTTGCCGAGATGATCCTGGTCCATATATGCTGGCCCTTTGACCAACGGGTGATCAATATCGTGGGTTCATTCCCACTTGCAACCGGACAGAGATAGTTCTTCCTAGTTGCTGTGGAATACTTTTCGAAATTGATCGAAGCCCAACCCGCTGTAAAGATCACATACAAAGTCATCCAGAATTTTATTTGGTGAAACATCATCTGTAGGTTCAGAGTCCCAAAAGTTCTTATTTGCGACAATGGGACACAATTTCCGAGTGCAAGCACCAGATTCTATTGTTCTGACATGGGTATCAGTCAGTGGTTTTCGTCAGTCGGCCATTCTCTAGCGAATGGCCAAGTGAAAGTTATCAACCGCATCATCATCTAAAACCTCCAAACCAGGCTCAAAGCCAAGAAAGGAGATTGGGTTGATAAAGTTGATGGAGTCCTTTGGGCTTACTACACCACCCCTCGAATGGCCACTGGGTTAACACCCTTCTCGATGGTCTATGAGTCACTAACTACCAGTTAGCCAAAAACGCAGAAGATCGAGCGCATAAGCTCGACACAATTGAAGAAGTCCGATAGAATGGGTTCTAGCATATGCAACAATATTGAGCCACCGTGGCTCGAAGCTACGACAAAGGCGTTTGACCCCGCAACTTCCAAATTGGCGACCTAGTTCTTAAGAAGGTCAAAATAACCAAGCATGTAGGGAAACTCCAACCAAATTGGGAGGGTCCATATCACATCGCAGAAATAGGCAAAAACAGGGCCTACCACCTTAAACAAATGGACGGTACTCCAATTCCAAGATCATGGAATGCCCATAATCTTAAGAAGTTTTATGTATATATGTTAGGAATAGTGCCCTAAAAGTCGATGTAATAGTCTGCTTTAGTACTTTCCTTTTGTAAATCACAGACAATCTTTGAATAATACGAATGAAGGCAACACTTCTTTATATGCTCTTGTTTGATTGTGTGTTTACTTTTCACTGTGCATGTATAAGAACTCCCATAATCAATATGACTTTTAGGACTCAACCATTTAGGCGAATTGGTTCATGAATACTTTCCTTTTGTAAATCACTGACAATCTTTGAATAATATGAATGAAGGCAACACTTCTTTATATGCTCTTGTTTGATTGTGTGTTTACTTTTCACTGCGCATATATAAGAACTCCCCTAATCAATATGACTTTTAGGACTCAACCATTTAGGCGAATTGGTTCATGAAACGAGCCCTATATCACATAAGTCATGATTAGAAATCACTCCAAGCCAATGAGTCCAAAAGACAGTGGGAGTGTCAACTCGACCGGATGTGGCATATGCACTTAGTGTAACGATCCGTTTCCAATCAGACCCTGGAGAAGGTCACTGGACTGCTGTGAAGAATATCCTAAAGTACTTACGAAGCACTAAGGATTTATTCTTAGTATACAGAGGACAGAAAGATCTAGTAGTCGGAGGATACTGCGATGCAAGCTTTGCATCTGACTTAGATGATTTTAAGTCAATGTCAGGATACATTTTCTGCCTTAATGACAGAGCAGTGAGTTGGAAAAGTTCCAAGTAAACGACCACTGAGGCCGAATACTTAGCTGCAAACGATGCAGCTAAGGAAGGTGTTTGGATTAGAAACTTCATTCAAGAATTGAATGTCGTTCCTAGCATGAAAGACCCCATTACAGTGTTTTGTGACAACACTGGGGCGGTTGCTCAAGCAAGAGAACCAAGATCTTACCAACGGACCAAGCACATTATGAGGAAGTATCACCTAATCCGTGATTTCATCAAACGAGGTGATGTGCAAATTGAGAGGGTCACATCAGCAGAGAACGTGGCAGACCCACCTACAAAACCCCTTAGTCGAGAAGCTTTCGAAGGTCATCTTGAGAACATGGGACTCAGATTAGCTCCTGAATGGCTTTGACGGGCAAGTGGGAGATTGTTAGGAATAGTGCCCTGAAAGCCGAATTAATAGTCTGCTTTAGTACTTTCCTTTTGTAAATCACAGACAATCTTTGAATAATATGAATTAAGGCCACACTTCTTTATATGCTCTTGTTTGAATGTGTGTTTACTTTTGACTGTGCATGTATAAGAACTCCCCTAATCAATATGACTTATAAGACTCAACCATTTAGGCGAAATGGTTTATGAAACAAGCCCTATATCACATAAGTCATGATTAGAAATCACTCCAAGCCAATGAGTCCAAAAGACAGTGGGAGTGTCAACTTGACTAGTTCGTGTGATCACACTCTTAAGAAGGACCACCTTGTTTCATGGGGTGCAAAGTGTTTAGTTGATACGTGTGTGATATATAGGGGTGATTACTTATTCTAAGTAGGTACACTAAGGTGTCCCGTGTGAGAAGATTCCTAAATGGGAATTCAATTAAAGAAATCCCGAGGGGGTGGCGACTTGTCTATAACTTTTTAGAAATTTTCTATACTTTTTTTTGATTTCCCCTTTTCTACTGTATTCGTATCTATTTATCATTGGTTTCCGTCGATCCGATGGACAAAATCTTAGTTTATTGATCTTATCAATATCCAATTCGGATATTTACTTCAATTGTGTAGTTATCGACTAGCCAACAAGGGATTTACTTTAGCTTATTCCACTTAGATTGATGTAATACAAAATACATTAGGGACTAAAAAATCCGATATTTTTTTTAATTCTTCCATTTATACTTTTTCGATCTATGTAAATTAAATATGTAGTGTCAATCCAAGACAATTTTAAATATTATTCCACTGTTAAATTGAAATTCATTGAATTTCAATTTAACAGTGCAATTTCTTTTGTTTTTTCCACTGTATTTTTTTCGCAAGATTTATATTGACAAGAGTATATTGAACAAGTATAATTCATCGTGATAAGTGAACTGGGGTCTATTTATTTCCGTCCCATAGGTTTTTTGCTTTACCTTATTCACAAACGATGCTTTCTTTGATCCAAGAGGTTTTTTTTTTATTGAAAGGGGATAGATAACATAGTTTTACAATTATGTATATTTCTTTTATCTGATAATTTTTTGTATTTTCATCGAATCGATTCATTTTTATCGTTCGAATCCATCAGAAAATCTGTTTTTTTAGATTTTTTAGCTCAAAGATTTGATTAGTTCGTATAATCCCTTGCTCTTTGTTTAAATTGAATTTAATTTATTTAGATTCTATCTATACACCACACCCCTTGTTTGTTGAAATTTTGTTTAATCTATATATCTTTTCTTCGGGTTGCTAACTCAACGGTAGAGTACTCGGCTTTTAAGTGCGGCTAGAATCTTTTACACATTCAGATGAAGTGAGGAATTCATCCATACCATTGGTAAAGTTTGGAAGACCGCGACTGATCCTGAAAGGGACTAAATGGAAAAAATAGGATGTCGTATCAATGGAGAGTTATGAGGATATTTCATTCTTATCGGATCGGTACAAACCCTTGTTCGATGAATTCTTGGAACGGAACCAAATAAAGTTTGGTCGAATGAATAAATGGATAGAGGCCCTACGGCTTCAATTAATTATCAGAAAGAAAAAGCAACCAGCTTCTGTTCTTAATTTGAATAATTTCCCGATCTAATTACAGATTAAAAATACATTAGTGCCCAATACGGGAAGGGCTTTTCCCCACGAGTGGATTCGATCTTGTTTTAATGAATCCTAACTATTGGCATCTCTATTATGGAATGGAGATGGGTGTGTAGAAGAAGTAGTATATTGATAAAGAAAGTTTTTTCCGAAATCAAAAGAGCGATTAGGTTTAAAAAATAAAAGATTTCTAACCATCTTGTTATCCTATAAGATAGATGAATTAAATGAGTGGAAAAGGAGAGGGTAGAGAATCTGTTGATAAGGTTCCCTGTCTCCGAGGTATATATATTCTTACTACAATACCTTGTTTTGACTGTATCACACTATGTATCATTTGAGAACCGCCCCCCCCCCCCCACCAACAAAAATCTTCTACCTTTGATTCAAATCGAATTTCAAATGGAGGAAATCCAAAGATATTTACAACTAGAGAGATCTGAACAACACGACTTCCTATATCCACTTATCTTTCAAGTGTATATTTATGCATTTGCTCATGATCGTGGTTTCAATAGATCTATTTTGTCGGAAAATCCGGGTTATGATAATAATTCCAGTTTACTGATTGTGAAACGATTAATTTCTCGAATGTATCAACAGAACCATTTTCTTATATCTCCTAATGATTGGAACCAAAATCTATTTTGGGTGCGCAACATGAATTTCTATTCTCAAATTATATCAAAGGGGTTTGGTTTTATTGTGGAAATTCCATTTTCTCGACGATTAATATCTTGTCTAGAGAAAAAGATAGTCAAATCTCAGAATTTACAATCAATTCATTCAATATTTCCCTTTTTAGAGGATAATTTTTCACATCTAAATTTAGTATTAGATATACTAATACCCCACCTTGTCCATGGGGAAATCTTGGTTCAAACTCTTCACTACTGGGTCAAAGATGCCTCTTCTTTGCATTTATTACGATTCTTTCTCAATGAGTATTGTAATTGCAATAGTCTTATTACTCCAACGAAAGCGAGTTCCTCTTTTTTAAAAAGAAATCAAAGATCATTCTTATTCTTATATAATTCTCATGTATCTGAATATGAATCCATTTTCGTCTTTCTACGGAACCAATCTTCGCATTTGCGATCAACATCTTCTGGAGTTCTTCTTGAACGAATCTATTTCTATCGAAAAATAAAACGTCTTGTGAACGTCTTTCTTAAGGTTAAGAATTTTCAAGCAAACCTGTGCTTGGGCAACGAACCTTGTATGCATTCTATTAGGTATCAAAGAAAATCCAGTCTGGCTTCAAAAGGGACGTTTCTTTTCATAAATAAATGGAAATGCTATCTTGTCACTTTTTGGCAATGGCATTTTTCGATGTGGTTTCATCCAAGAAGGATTTATATAAATCAATTATCATATCATTCCCTTTATTTTTTGGGTTATCATTCAAATGTGCGAATGAACTCTTCCATGGTACGGAGTCAAATTCTAGAAAATTAATTTCGAATCAATAATGCTATTAAAAAGTTCGATACCTTTCTTCCAATTATTCCAATGATTTCGTCATTGACTAAAGCGAAATTTTGTAACGTATTAGCGCATCCCATTAGTAAGCCGGTTCCGGCTGATTTATCCGATTCGAATATTCTTGACCCA